>OV277695.1:12318566-17318566 GCA_922987775.1 Agonopterix subpropinquella | reverse complement strand
GGGATTTTACAGATATTTTTCCCATGTGTTGTTCTATTTTTTATTGACGAATAAATACTTTGTATCTTATTTATTAATAAAATACATAGCTTTTAAAATATATCAATTAGCTTATAATATTATGTGATTGCTTATAGGTCAAAATATCAAGTTTGTAGATTGACACGTTTTTGAATTCACGATAGGTATGTATGTAGATACAGTATTTCCATTTATGCATAATGATGCAAAAATAATAATAATTTCTTTGAATCTTCAAATAAGATAGGTTTCTGTAAGGTTTCAGCGAGGTAAAAATCTTTCGGCTTCACAATCCTCATAAGAAGTCGCCAGCTTCACAATCCTTAATTAAAAAACAAATAAAAAAGTAGTTTTCCTCTTAAAGCGAAACACGTTATAAATAACACATTAATGTTAATGCAAATTCTAATACGTACATGATCGTAAGGTTCTCGTAAGAGCATTATCCGGCCGTCGAGACGGGACCCTTGTTTTCTGGCCAAGCAGGTTCTGCGCCTGCGCAGGGGCGTCGTTACCGTCTTCTATACTCATGGCTACTACTTTATAGTCTCACTTAGTGCCCAAATGTTATTCTGTAAAATAAAATGCGCTAATTAGTAGACTAATTTCTTTTAAAAGTTGTATTTTTTGACAGGTTTAGAAGAACGAGACGTAAAAAGTTTTATGGAGAAAATAACTTTGTTTTTAAATTTGATTAAGACAAAAATGCATGTAACATAGATCATATCGTTAAGAAAACAATCACTGCTTCAACTAAACTGGACATCAACATTATAAGACCAATTTTGATGTCACATTGTAAATGCATTCATTCATAAGTTAGGTACTTAAAAATTGTTAGTATAATTGATGTGATTTCCAATTTATATTCTTTTATTATTATTGTTTTTTATCACAAAAACAAGCAAGTCAAATTATGTACAGCGAAAACACAAAAGGATAAAAGAAAAACAACGGCATATTATACTATAGTATAGAGTATAGACCGTTTCCCAACCATAATTTATGTACTAATACCTGAATAATGTTAGAAGTAATATTATTATCTATTCATAATTATGCTGATACCAACTTATTACTAAAAAGTTATTTTAATTAAAAATAAGAGCAATTTGTAACATTGTTGGCCTGATTTATAATTCCCTCGGATTCATAATTCGGCGACCGATCGTCGAATAATGAATGACTTTAGCAAGTGTTACTTTTATTCGTTTTCTTTTTCTAAGTCTTGATTGTTCTTTGCCGTACGTGTTTAACGATAGGTTCATATAATGAGGTGAATAAGTAGCCAAGACTAGGTATAGGTAACTAACTAATTTTGATGTGCATCTTTTTTTAGTTCATGGAAAACAATGCATCTCTATCTCTTCTCTAAATAATATAAAAACAAAGTAGCTTTTCTGTTTCTCCGATTACTTCTTCTAAACCACGCAATGAATTTTCATTCGGTTTTCACTGTCATTTTAAGAATTTTTCCCAAAGGTTTATGTGTATGATATATTTACTTATATTATAGATCCCACCTGGGCTAAGCTGGGTGGGTCGCTGGTTATTTATAAATCTTATTCAAATTCAGATCACACTGAATGGAAAAAAGTTGTATCATACTATAGGTACTTCAGGCTAGCTCCCCACAGTATTCAACTAGTATTAACTACTCAATCCTTTCTGGCCCATGGTTCAACTTCAAACGCTTGATTATAATGACTGGCAATGCCAAGGGCAAATTTTTTTACCCATCCATGGTTCTATCAGTAAGGCCATATAATTTATCTCCAATAAGATGAATCGTTTCGCATCCAATGTTTTATAAAAAACACTAAATTATAAAGAATATTGAATACTGTTCGAAAACCAGACAGCATTATTGACTAGCATACATTATGTACATGCAAAAACGGTTTTTATGCAAAAGTGATCAGGATAAGAGCAAGATTTAATTAAGTTGCATTTCTATACCTTCAATGTATTTTCATTAATACATTCTATATTATTTATTCTATAGATATTATCATTTATCCAATGTGTATGGAGCGGAATGTGTGAGGTTTCATCTTAAAAGCGTATCTTTTAACCAGTCAATCTAACTTTAATGACCGGTTAACGACTTAGCATTTTTTTGTATCAGTTTTTTTTTGCAAAAGACTGTATGACATAAATTAATCAAAGTAGGTAAATACGTTTTTATTTTATGATTTTTTTTTCTTGTCAATATTCTAGATACGTGTTACAATTATCATTTTATTATCATGTACACTAAAGAGTTTAAAGTTGCAGATATTGTTAATAAAACATACAGCAAAACTGATAAGAAATAATTAACTGTACATACAAATAATGCATTTAAATTATATTGGTAGATATTCAGTAAACAGCTGCTGTAATTACATTAGAACAGAACCAAGACACAATCTATTTTCATAACTTTATGTACAATTATAATGTTTTAACTATATAATAAACGTGGAATAAATACTGATAAACTCTACATTCCTATATTTACCTGATATTAAACTTATTCTTACCTTTAAAAAAATAACACAAAGTCGCATAAATTTCCACTAAAACATTATTAAGCACTACACGTCAAACAAGCACTAGCATTATAATCCTACAAAGTAAAATTTAACTTTTTATTTAAAAAAATGTTTTATCTATTCGTACGTACGATTAAAGCCTAACATACGCGCACTGCGCAAGAGCACATGGCGAATATTGTCATCGAGTATTCTCCTAACCCACTACTGGTGGTAACACTGACCAAAAACCTACTCCGCGAGGTAGTTGGCCTTGAATCGCATAATCTTTTTCATCCAACATGTGTGGCCCGGCGATACCTGTTAATATCAGGCAAAACAGTAACATTTTCGTGTGAACTAGATCAGCTATAGCTGGTTACGTTAGGAACGGAATTCGCGCTTAATTTTGGAACTGTTTTAGGCTCTATCACGATGCTGCTTTCCCGCCTTTTTTACAATGTATGTTAAACTATTAGTGCCACGAACTTATCTGTAGAATGGCCAAAATCTGAACTACTGATGCTACTAGGAAAACGTCATTTTGTTGCTGTCAGTCGATGTAGTCTGTGCAGAAAGTGGCGCCATCGCTCATTCTACAGATAAGTTGGTGACACTGTAAATAGAAATTATTTTATTGGCATAATGAGGAAACACTGTTCATAATCTATGTTTTTAGCTCGTAGTAGTTTCACATATCACAATATATTACAATAGACATATATTGTTGTGGCTTCAAGTCTCGTCAGAGAATACATTTTTCAAACTTTATTTGAAATAGAATATGTTAACAATCAGTAGTATTTGAAATATGTTCACTTACTTCAACATAGATAAATTAACTTACGACCATAATCCTTTTCGGGGTAATCGGGCCAAGCTTTTCTACAACTATCATCTATATTATTAAGCCTGGAATTTAGCAAGACTGGTTCACCTTTATAGCTTTACCAGTACCATAATTGTAGGTTTTAGGATGAAATCAAAAGTTGGATGTATCAAAAATTACAGATGGGCAGCTTTTTGTCATACTACATCAATATGAAATCATGAAATCAAAATATAAAGAGCAGCAAATCACATGGCTTATAGTTGTTACTTTTCAGGTGATAGTTATAGGCAACATAATAAAAATCAGATCATCGGACTGTCAATACCATACATGCACGAATGCTGCCTATTACGTGTCTATTGCATTCCGATACAAAAAAAAAATAGAATTGATAATTTTGTATAATAAAATAATTTATCGACACTATCTTAAACAAAGAGAATCGAAACTCTCGATAAGCCTATCGATGATGTTAACACACATTTATCGACAATGAGATATACATATAATGTAACAGTATCGTAACCTTAGTGGGCTTTGGTGTCAGCATACTATCATGTATTGTATTTTATGTAAATACCGATATCGATAAGTATCGAGAGTGTATCGATACACTATTGCTATCGATGCAATGCTAATTTTTAATGGAGTAATAAAAGTAAATAGGTACCTGCCTGCGCAAGAATATTTGACTAAATGTAGCGCGACGTAATTATGTAGAGACTTATTTATTATACTTATGTTTTCCTTTTGTTCAGCTGATGTCATACTGCTTCTAAGAATATTATTATTAGTGTGCATAAAATAAAACTGTTATCTTAATTAAAACAATGTCAGAGTTCAATTTTGCATGCCAGAGTGTTTGTTAGGTAACGTAGAAAAAACAGAGGCAATTTCGGCTCATCCACTGCATTACATTCTACATAATTTCTACATAAACTGAAATATGCCTAATGCCAGACATTTTGAGGTAGGTATTTAATGACTGCTCGTAACAGCGAGTCTAAATTTTATTATTATTATAATGAACCTAAAATGTTGATGAAATTTTGAGCTATGATGCGACGTCAAAGACAGGCAGACAACAGTTTCAAACATTTAGTTTGAAAAAAAATACCGGTCAAGTGTGAGTCCGATATTTGCTGCTTTACCTTAGAGTATGCACCGCACACACCAAGTTAGATGCTTGTACGTAGGTATTACATTTTTTACGACAGAGCAAAAACAAAAAATCTTTGAATAAAGTTAGTTTCTATATAGGGATTATTTTTGTAACTTCTATTTTTTTTTATTTGTCCGCAAATCCGCCAACGCACATTTTGTGAAAATTCCAAAGATACAGCCCTAATAGGTAGGGCAGACGGGTGTCCATTAATAATCATATTTTGAAAATCCATAACAGACATGACATAATTTCAATTCATAATTGTAACAATTAAAATATTTAATGTTAGGTTTCTTGTGACCACATCGCACGAGCCGAGCGAGCGCTGCGAGCATGCCGCGGCAGCGGCTCGAGAGTGCCAGAACCGAATTGCTACTGTTTACCTAGTCCTACCGAAAATATACGTTTTCTCAAACCCCCCAATTGAAATGGTGGTTCACCTCCCCCCAACCCCCACGTCTCCCCGCCAGCCCTCATGATTCGCAGATATGCTATTAATATTCCACTATTATACCCTATGTCACTCTCACTATTTTTACGAAAACGAGTCCTCACACATTAAAATCAATTTATAGACTGCAGAGCGAGTCAAAGAAATGGACATAGACATACAATTCTATAATAAATTATTTGTGTTACAATTATGTGTATTAATTTTACGATTTTTTAACGTTATGCATATTTATGTTATTCACATTAAAGATAATACTTTTTAAATATGCAGGGTGTTAGGGTAAACAGTTGCATTACTTTAAGGGGTGATTGTACCCATGATACTGGACAACATTCCCTAAGAAAACTATAGCAAATTCGCAAAAAAAACAGCTTTTCATATAAAAGTTCGATCAACTGAATGCAAGTCCAACAAGAAGAGAATCCAATGAGAAGTCCAACATTTGTTTTACGTATTTTCTATTTTTATTAAAGAAAGTTGTTCAGTATCAAGGGTAAAATCACCCCTTAAAGTAATGCAACTGTTTACCCTAACACACATTTGAACATTATGGATTTTAATGATTATGTGTTTTAAGTGCCAAGCGTTTTCAATATAGGCATTTTCAATTATGGATTCTGATACAGACCCAGGACAGACAGACGGACGGACGTACGGACATACGGACAGCAGCGTAGACTTAGTAACAGGGCCCCGTTGGCGCCCTTTGGGTACGGAACCATAAAAACTCTAGTTATTATAATTTTGTTAAAAAAACACAATTAATAACCCTCCTCCTGGCGCAGTCGGGTAAAAAACCAACTCTGTACTCACGGAAAATTTTCAGCTAATTGTTGTAATCGGGAATCTAATCAAATTATTTTTTTCAATACCAGGATGTATAAAATGAGGTCACAAAGACAACCGATAAATAATCAAATTATTATAATTGCACTTTTATTAACATTTGTTTGTGAACTTGACATTATTGTTTTGTAACTCATTGATAAGTGGGTAGCCACTGATACACGATTTAAACGTTTTTACCCGACTGCGCCAGAAGGAGGGTTATGTTTTTCGAGCGTATGTATGTATGTAGGTATGTATGTTTGTTTGTATGTCTATTTCTTTGGCACGCCCAACAGCCGAACGGGCTTGATGGATTTTGACGTATGAGGTGTCATTAGATTTGTAAAAATCGTGAGAGTGTCATATAATTATTTTATTATGGCGTCTGCAAAATAAAAAGAAGGGGGGAATAAAAATTTTTTTTTGTAAAAAATACAATAAGTACAAGGTAATGAAAGCTAGTAAACAGACGATTCCAAATATGTATATATTATAGAACTTCTATGCTACCATTTCGACAGAAGACTAAAAAGTATGAAATAAACTAAATTATTACGAAAAACAAAAAACCAGACTGCAAAAGAGAAAAACAAGCTCTATAATATATTATATTAGAGAAAAACAAGCTCTATAATATATTTTATAGCTTGTTTTTCTCTTTTCAGTTAATAATGTTTTTTATGGAGTCGGGTTTTTTGTTTTTCGTAATAATTTATAATTCTTCTTTGTCCCCGTTTGCGATACCTACCTAGTAACATTCAAATTATATTTGCTAAATGTTGTTATATAGCTGATTAGTGATTATAGAGCTTGTTTTTCTCTTTTCGGTTAGTAATTTATAACAATTGATTTGCTTCAAATCGGTAGGTACATTATTATTATGGAGGCTAATATTTTTAGATTTTTTAGACGTTAACCTTATTAACTTTTTTTATTTAAATCGATGAATCACAGATTTATTTGGAGTGATGGAAATAATGATAATTTATCTCTAATCTTTATATTTGACAAAGGACAACCGCCGCTCTCCCTTGAAAAAATACCTTAAGGTGGTTTCAGTCCGTACAAACGTTTGACGTACAATACGCCTAGACGGAATTAATAAAAGTAATATTTAATATTATGGAAAAATTGTTTAGAAAATCTAGATGTCGCTAATCAAATAACATTTGCAATTTATAATATAATTAATTACAAAGATAATATAAAACTTTGAAAATTTTGTATGAAAAATTTCAAAGCTTTATATCTTCCACTGTCACTCAAACGTAAACTCATCGACATGTGTATCCTGCCCATCTTAGCCTACGGTGCTCAAACGTGGTCATTTACAAAATCTCAGATATCCAAACTCCAGGTTTGCCAAAGAGCAATGGAGCGCAGCATATTAGGTGTCAGAAGAATCGACCGGGTTAGAAACACTACTCTGCGCTCCAAGACCCAGATAGCTGATGCAGGTGTTAAGGCCGCCAAACTGAAGTGGGACTGGGCCGGATATGTTTGTCGCATGCATACGGAGCGGTGGGCAACGATCGCGACCCAATGGGAGCCCGACGATGGAAGCCGGGGCCGGGGCAGACCAAGAAAGAGATGGCGCGATGACCTGGATGCCCGCGAAGTGAAATGGCAACTGATGGCAAAAGATAGGGAAGGCTGGAAAAGCTTGGGGGAGACCTTTGCCCAACAATGGGACGAAACAGGTTAAAAAAATATATATATATATCTTCGTAATTATATTATAAATTGCAAATGTTATTTGATACGCGACAACTAGATTTTCTAAACTATTTTTCTATATATAAAAAGTTACTTAAATTAAAACCGTCTACGCGTATTGTGCGTCAAAGTTTTGTATAAAATTGACCCCTCTGCAACCGCCTTAAAGTGTATAGAAGTTTTGACTGAAGTCAAATGTGTAATAAATTATGAGGTTTTATAAAAACGACCAGATAGTATCATTTATTTTTATTTAACGAGTTATTTAATCATTTATTATTAATAAATTATAAAAAAGCAGCAACCCCAAAATGGCTGTCAATGTTGTTTAGTAGGAGGTGTTGCAAGCACAATGTTTTTTTTATATAAAAATGAAAAAAAAAAAAATCGTTATAAAATAAACGAACGCCTGCAGTTAGTTTCTAGGGTTCCATAGTCCATAATAAAAATAGAAGGACGGTTATACATTTTTTGGTATTATGTGCCAGACGTCCTTTCACTTAGGTACCGACATTTAAATCGCGAAAAAACAATCAGCTCTACATTTGGGTAGAGTACTACTCGACATATAATAGAAGACGCCAATAGCTCTATTTTGGTCGACGCATTCATAGCTTCGACTGTCTATCTTGACATTATAACTAATCAAAGGTCAGAGATATTCTGAAAACTCAGAACATCCACGTTATTTCCTTCTAAGCAATAAAGAAATTAGAACTTATTCCTTTATTCGTAGAGTTCCAAGACTTCCGAGATAGATTAGAGTCACCCCCGGGCTCGCTGGACTTTATTGTTTAGTTTTGTGAGTGGGCGCCGCTTTTGATCCTAGTTTTCAGGAGTTACAGGTGTGGGAATATGTGGTAAGCCTATCATCATCAGCCTACATACATCCCACTGCAGGGCACAGGCGTATGCTCAATGAGGGTTTATAAACGTTAGTCCAACACTCGTGCCCAATGCGGATTGGTAGACTTCACATACGCATCTGAGCGATTTCTTCTGCAGCTTTCCTCACGATGCTTTCCTTCACCGTTTGAGAGCAGTCGGTATAACAGTCCATAAGGTAAAAAAACTCATTGGTGCATGGCATATCATCCGTGCGGATTCGAACCCGGAACTCAAGATTGAGTTTTCATACCTCTGCAATGCGCCACTGACACGCTTGTTGGTGGCAATGGTGATTCTAATTTGGTTCGATTCCGATTTGATTCTTTTTTCTTTTTTTTATCTTTCTTAATTTTTGGTTTTTTCTAAGAACGAAAATTACCTAAATTTTACATAATGTAAGTAAATTTTATTTTATAACTATCAATCATTATTTGGAGAAACCTAATTATTCACAATCACAATCCTAATCACGACACCCAACTAAAATTATAATAATCAAATCAAGTATACAAAATATTGTCTATATGTATATCGATACAATTATAATAGGTAAAATTGTTACTTCGGGTTGAAGATATTTCATTGTACGCGATGGTATGCATTGAGACTATTTTTACAATTTTTGTCTATTTATCTGTTTGTTTTTGCACGCATCATTAAAAAACGACTGAACCGATTTGAATGGAATCTTCATCATAGGATAGAGCTTCGTTTACATTCACATTTAGGTTTTATTTTATCGAAATCGGTACAATCAATCAAAAGTTATTAGTATTTAAAGTCAGTGGTCTGCGCGAACGAAATCGCGGGCACCGGTATTGCATAAATTGTCTTTCTGACCTTCAAATTGAACGTCGAATTTAGTATGAATACAGTGTTACTATGTTTATGCCCATTTAAATTTATAATAGCAAAAACACTGATCGTAAAACGTCCAATCAACTTTGTTGTGCAGCTTTGAGCCTTTGTGTTCGTTATTTAAAGATTAATTTTGTTTAAGTCGGTAAAGGTTGAGTTGTTAGCTTGATTTATAGCGTCGATAGTAACCAAACTCTTATGAGCGTCGATACTGATCAAGTTCAATGTATTCATAGGATAAAAGCTGAATAGCACGTTGTCCTTTATATACTGGGAGTAAAATTGAATAATAATGTTATAAGTATAATTATATTTTAAAGGGTGGTTCAGTTCAGATCAGGAGTGCAATTCTCTAAGCGTCACATCGCTGTCAAAAACATCGACGAGCTCACAAATGCCTCCTTCTTGCATCCTTCAGATCGTCGAAGTTTTTATATGAGTTTGACACATGACATAGCGAATACCGGATTGTCAGCTTCAACGACGATGTTTGCGCTTAGAGAATGCAGACCATCAAACGGAACAACTTTCAAGAATTCAAAAATTCAAGAAATTATCAAGAAAAATCAGCTTTTCCATACATTTCGGCCGAGTAGCCGTTGACGTTTTCTATAGAACAGTTGATATTATTTTATTTTATGTTACACTATACAGATATACAAATGTATTTAGGTATGACAGAGACTATTGTGAACTTCCAACTGCATTCCTGTCATTCTTCTCTCCCTATACTAGACCGAGATCCGACCGTAAAATTATGCACCTATTTGTTTTTTAACGAAATGTGATTCTAGTTTATTACTATGTTAATAGGGATTAATTTAACACCGCCAAGTTGACTAGAAAATTCTTGCGCAAATACCTTTTCCATTATGATTTTTGGTATAACATCTTCCTCCTATATATTTGAGAAGTAAATGGGGTGCCATCGGAAGGAGACTGATCTAAAGTACTGGAAAAACTAGGGTAGCCACCTATCAGTCTGCCGCTACTCTAGGGTTGCCTGGTCCAAAAATGACTTCTTTGAATCTGCCAACCCTAGAGTTGCGGCTGATTGAGAGGTGGCAACCCTAGTTTTTCCAACACTTTAGATCAGTCTCGTTCCGATAGCACCCCATTTACTTCCCAAACAGACAGATGGAAAAAGTTATACCAAAAATCATAATGGAAAAGGTACTTGCGTCAAGATTTTTCTAGGCAATTTGGCGGTGTTAAATTAACCCCTGTGTAAATACACTAGAATCACATTTCGGTAAAAAAAAGAAATAGGTGCATAATTTTACAGTCGGATCTCTGAGTATACGTCTCTTTTCATCCACATTCTTTTCATGAATGCTTATCGACTATTGGTTCTATTCGTTCGGTTCGATTTCAAATACCTTCCAGTATCACAATAGTGAAAAGCATTAAATTCTTTATGTACCACATAACATATTAGGCACTATAAGATAAACTAAACCAACATTTTAATGCTGGTCTAAGAGGATCGTGAAACGATGAAGAAAATTAAGTTGAACAAAAAGCGAAAAAGTTTTTACCCAACTAAAACTTTACAGTATTCTATGGTTTTAAGACCGACTCAACTTTAATGTACGAAACAGATTTTTGTTACTTTATTTTGATGTTGGCTCCATAATGAAAGTTAGAAACCTATTAAACCACCCGATTAAATATTACAAGGGTTTTTTGTAACACCCTGTATTAACTAATGATAAGGACTAACGGTATTGTTAGTTATTGATGTAAGTCCATAAATAAATCGTTTATTTTCGAACAACCTGTCGAATTCAATATTACTACCTGGAATTCTAGTCTGCGTACCCTTTCCTAAAATATACGCGCTATATTTTAGGAAAGGGAGTAGTCCTAAAATATCGTTTACTATTATATTTGATCTTTTACTTATACAAAGTAGTACAATTATAGTATAGATTAATGTATTATACTAGTTATATAGGGTCCTTCTTAATATGCTGACACTTTTTAAAGGGGATGATCAGACCGTCAAACTGATCAACTTTCTCTACGGCACCAACATTGAAATCGCGAAAAAAAAAACAGCTCTACCATACAAAACTGCAAATAGCTACTCGAGCTAAATGTATGGGACAGCTGATTTTTTTTTCGCGATTTCGCTGTGGTCCCATAGGGAAAGTTATTCAGTATGATGGTCTGATCATCCCCTTTAAAAAGTTTCAGCTTATTATTCACAACTATTTTAAATACAGATCGAACAGTGTCGATTATCTAAACACCTTTTGACACGGTGGTACAAAAAATGATGTCAAAAAAATGTTTCGTACTTATACGCACAAAAATTGTTTATTTATTTTATTTGAGATTATTCTTTCCATTCTGTGTATGTCATTTGTTTTCTTAGGTTTCATCTACAAGAACATTTCTAAATCAGGATATTTTCTCATAATTACTAGAACACTCTGTTTAAACCGCCGCCGCCACCGAGTACCTACTCTTTTGATCGATACGGTGTTATCTGTCATTGTTGAGAGACGCTGACGATAAAACTGATTTATCGACGCAGGAGACGCGCCGCTATCTCGTTTAAAACAACATCAAATTTATCGTTTCATGCAATATAGTCATTTTTACAACACGTGTAAGCCTTTACACTGGCTCATGCACAAGTTTAGTAGCGTTTCATCGTCGTATCGGATACGACAATAATTAATAAACTATTTTTTTTAGTGTTCTGTACCAATATTGGCAAAACTTAACAGTCCGTCTGACTGTCACCGACGTCGACGGCATTTTACTCAGAGACCGATAGGAAACTGAAACTTGGTATATCGAAATTAGAGAATAAAATTAGTGGGCTAGTGATCAAATTAAGTCAATAAAGATTAATATCTGTTTTGGGGGCTGTTTTGGGTTGCTGTTTTTGCTGCAATATCGCGTCAGATATCAATGTTAAGCTTATGGAAATGTGAACCTGAAAATATATTGTTAAATTGTTTCATTGCAACTTTATTTAGCAAATTTTCCAAAAAACTTAGAAATACTGTTGTCCTCACCTGTATTTAAAAAGCAATAGCCAAGAAAACAATAAAAATTATCATACAACTGAAAATTTTGTGTAGAATGAAGATTATCAAGTTGACCAATTATACCTTGGATAATTTTATTTGTATATCCAAAAAAGTGCTTCCAGTATAAACTGATCTTCATTCGCTATCGAAATACATACTAAAGTAAGTGCCAGTTTATGCTGGTTATTACCTTTAAACTATGTTTTAACAGTGGTCTCTAACCTAACTCAACCATGTAAAACGACGGAAACTTCGGAACACTAAACGTTTTTTAAGCAGATTTTGTATGTTTGTTTCTGTTTATTTATGTTTATTGTTTTTACAGAAGTTATTTATAGTTTCATGTTTATAAGTACTAAATAATAACCCCAGATCTTTGTTCCCTTTGTGTCCATTTCATGCGTGAGTTACACTATTATGCTTATTATAGCATATCCTGGCAGTACAATATCATTTTGCGTGGGACAAACTAATTATAGCTTGTGACAGAACGGTCAACTCCAGCCCAACTTTTTAATTAATAATTAGGTTGACGTGACATTGAAATAAATTAATAAATACGTACACTGACGATTAAAATGATGTCACTTTAGTTAAATTTTAATTGGCATAAGGGCCAATGGAATCGTGTAATTAGGAAAAATTTACATAGTCTAACAATGTGTTTGACCATGGCTTTTTATGACACTGAATGAGTCTATTCCGTGTCTAAACGGAATGTAGTTACCATATCCATATCATTGGCATTAATAATTGTCTGCTTTATGATCTTGGACATGAGAACATAACATTAATAGCACTACTTAGGATAATACGTTATAATATATATATATATATATATATATATAGTATAAACATAATAATAGAAGACGTTTGTCGATTCATATTAAACCGTTATCTTTATACAGGGTGTAAATCATGATATCGAACAGGGTACTTCAGACCATCAAACTGAAAAAAAAAAGACATTGCCCAATCCTGTTTCGATTTTGCGATTTCGATGTTCGCTCCATAGTGAAATTTTTGCAATATGATAGTGTGAAGTACCCCTTTTCATGTGTAACGCATTAACACTGAAAAAAAAATTATTTACTTCAATCAAGATCAGAATACATATGAGCCTGTCAACATCATGACTTCTCTGACTAAACGAATTCGGCTTGTTGTTACAACTATCATGACGTTACAATGACGTTATTATTGTTTTTAGTAAACAATAATAACGTAATTTCAATTATTTTGGTGATAATTAAGAGAAAATACTTCTTAGTTGGCTCGCATTTTTTAACCGACGAAAAAACAAAAGACGGAGGAGGTTCTCAAGTCGACGCGTATATTTGTTTTTTTTTTATGTATGAACACGCATAACTTTGTACAGAGTAGTCCGATTTTGATAATTTTTTTTTTGTTTAGTAGGTCATACTTCAGAGGTGGTCCCATTTTAATTTGGTGAAGATCTGGTAAAGGGCTTCGGAGATAGACAATAAAACTCCGCAAAAAATCTATGGCATATCATCGACGATTGAAATAAATGATCCGATAACTTCTTACAGAGTAGTCCGATATTGATAATTTTTTTTTTGTTTGGTAGGTCGTACTTCAGAGGTGGTCCCATTTCAATTTGGTAAAGATCTGGTAAAGGGATTCGGAGATAGACAATAGAACTCCCCTAAGATCTATAGCCTATCATCGACTATGGAAATAAATGATTCGTGTTCATGTTCCCTTTTAGGTCATACTTCAGAGCTGGTCCAATTTTAATTTGGTGAAGATCTGGTAAAGGGCTTCGGAGATAGACAATAGAACTCCTCAAAGATCTAGAGCATATCATCGACTATTGAAAGAAATGATTCGTTTTCATGTTCCCTTTTAGGTCATACTTCAGAGGTGGTCCCATTTTAATTTGGTGAAGATCTGATAAAGGGCTTCGGAGATAGACAATAGAACTCCTCAAAGATCTAGAGCATATCATCGACTATTGAAAGAAATGATTCGTGTTCATGTTCCATTTTAGGTCATACTTCAGAGGTGGTCCCATTCTAATTTGGTGAAGATCTGGTAAAGGGAGATATACAATAGAACTCCTCAAAAATCTATAGCATATCATCGGCGATTGAAATAAATGATTCGTGTTCATGCTCCCTTTACATTTACAATGAATATGTTAACCCAATATAACACCAACACTGAAAATTTTGAAATAAAAAAATTACTTCAAAACTAAAAAGTACCTACTAAATAATAATATAACCAGCGTATTTTAAATTCGCATCTATCAGAACATTAATTTGTTTTTTGGATTCTAAAACAATAAATTACTGTAATTTTTAAAGAAAAAACATATTTTTTACGAAATTTTATTGTTTTATTTGGTAGGTAGGCTACCAAATTTTACACGTAAATTACAGAATTTTTATAATTTGCTAATAAAGTTACATTAATACATTTTGTTCTTACAAGTTAACAAAACAACTTCCTTATATAGTTACATAATTTGCCATAAGGCCAGAGGGTACGCAGAGATTTGTTGCATATGAGTGCACAGTGCACGCTAAAGCGCGCTCGTGTGTTGGTGTGTTTGTTTATAATTTGCTAATAAAGTTACATTAATACATTTTGTTCTTACAAGTTAACAAAACAATTTTTGGTTTTGTATTTTAATTTTACTCAATCTTACTCAGCTGCTGATGCTTAAAAAGTAAAACTGTGATTAAAGCATCAGCTTCCTTATATAGTTACATACTTTGCCATAAGGCCAGAGGGTACGCAGAGATCTGCTGCATATGAGTGCACAGTGCACGCTAAAGCGCGCTCATGTGTTGGTGTGTTTGGATGTGTTTGTGTTTGTGTGTGTGGGGGTGTGTGTGAGTGTGTGTGTGTGTTTGTGGGTGTGTGTAGGCAGGGGTTGGATGAATACGTGTGACAAAATAATTATAATAAAATGTTTATGTGCACCCACTTATCCAGCCCTACGACTTACGTCTTGGGATCACTTTATAAGCACATGCATAAGTGGATCACAAGTGGAGGATAGGAGGAAAAAATATTCAACTAAACTTCTTACTCGCATGCGTGAACCGTCCCTCAATCGTATATATCTTATTCTTATAGGCTCATCATCAGGTTCTCTCAGTTCGATATCACCATCTTCCTCACTCCACATACTATTTGGAATCGTTTCGTATCGCACAGCAAATTCTGCCAGACTTATATTTTCTAGCTCATCAGGCCTCAACACAGGGTGTAACAAAACTCGCCGGCGGGGGACAGGACGTAAAGGCTCTGCTGGTCTCCCAGTCCCCTGCCATCCGGGCGAAGATGGAGTGCCGCTGGGTTATTTTAGTGGGTATACTGGTGACACGCACCGGGGAGTCCCACATACCCCTCCCATCCCCCAACGGGAGGGGATACATAATGCATTTTTTCCCAGCATCAAAAAAAAAAGGTTGTAACAAAACACAGGTAATTGCCGAGGTAACCAGAGGCGGTGAGGTAAAAAGTTGGTGGGAGGCAGGGAGGCTATGGACAATACTGTATGTAGTAATATATACTCTTTCTTATACTGTGGTTAAAAGGTATGTAGCTATTTTAAAAGTAATCGAAAATTATGCATGTAGAAATTAGAAGATTATAGCCACAAAAAATTATAAAATAAAAGCTTTTTAACAAAAAAATTCAACCGCCGAAAAAACTGAAAAGCAAATAATAATAATTAATTTTACCTTAATAACTAAATTCTTAAACTAATGTAAGTAAGTATATCAAAGTATATAATATTATTTTGCAATTATTTTGAGTTTTTAATTATCCTTAATAACTAAGTTCTTAAACGAATGCAAGTATACCTAAGTAATTTTGAGTCGGCGCCAAACAATCCATGAACAAAGATCACTAAATAACCTTAAATTTAAAGAATTAACCAAAATGAAATTAACAATGCAAGCTCTCCGCACGACCACTAGCAACGAGACGGGACGTATGCACCTGGGCCTCTACTCGGACATTCGAACTTCACGATTACGTGAACGTTTTCGTTCCAATGTCAACTCTATTACAATGAAGTCCGGACCGAAACAGTCGCGATATATCGAAAATCGAAAGTCCGGGTACAGGGCCTGTGTGGATAGTGATGTTATATTGGTTACGTTACGTGGTGTGTGCCCGTTCGGGTTGCTGGCGCGCATCACGCAATTAATTAATTTTCTTGTTTGGCGCCGACTCAAAATTACTTAGGTATACTTGCATTCGTTTAAGAACTTAGTTATTAAGGATAATTAAAAACTCAAAATAATTGCAAAATAATAATATATACTTTGATATACTTACTTACATTAGTTTAAGAATTTAGTTATTAAGGTAAAATTAATTATTATTATTTGCTTTTCAGTTTTTTCGGCGGTTGAATTTTTTTGTTAAAAAGCTTTTATTTCCGTATATATTTAGACCCTGTATTGTATTCACAGTTCATTAAAAGTGGGAATGGGTTCACTGTCGAGTTCGGAACACATCCTGGATACTTCATACAAACAGTCTCGCTCTGACAAGAAGAGCCCAGCACATTCAAGTGATGGCGAGTGAGAGAATTACACCACTGGTTACGGTCGTCCACCCCCTGTACCACCGCGACGGTGAGGCCAAAATTGGTGGGTGGGCAGGCAGTTCCTGTAGATATACTGATTACAGGGTGTAACAAAATACCTTAGTAATATTCAAGGGGTGGTTGACTATGAAACGGAATAGCTTTCACTATGGAGCAAATATCGAGGAAAAATGAAAAAAAATTCTGAAAACAGATAATTTTGCTTTCGACATTGTCTCCATAGTGTTACGGCCGCTGTCAAACGTCAAACGTAAAGAAGGCATTCGAAAATTCGGCCGGGCCATTAACAATCGCCGTGGTCCTACGGTCTAAGAGTGAGGTTACACCGTCAGTATTTCATCAGTCTGGTCCATCAGTCTGGTCATGTATATTTGATTTGAAGGGAAACTGACTCGAGATTGACCCGACTAACATGGTGCTTCAGTATATCAGTTTCCCTTCAAATCAAATAAACATGACCAGACTGATGGACCAGAATGACGAAATACTGAACGTGTAACCGGGCTCTAAGGTTCCGCCTCCCATGCTAGGGGGTGACGGTTCGAATCCGATCCGCGCCAAAAATATTTCTAGATTTTAGTGTTTTTAGAAATTTTCTAGAAGGAAGAAAGAGAAGGAATATTTAAAAGGGGACAAAAAGGTGACGTGTCTAGGAACTTCGAGAAAGGAGGCGAAATTACGAATATTTGAAAAGAATCAGAAAAGTGGGCGTGTCTTTGATCGGTTTCGAGAAAAGAAGGCGGGGTTGGAAATATCTGGAGGTAAACAAACGAGTAAAGAAAAGAAGATCGGAAAAAGGGTATTCCAGAACGTTCTGCGGGATATAAAAGGCGGCGCATTCCGTCTGATGGTTCAGTATTTGATTTAACAGTGAACAGTGCGAAACAAAAGGAAGAAAAGTAAAAGTGGAAAAGTACTAGTGAAGAGAAAAGTGCTAAGAGTGGAACAGTGAGTAGACTAGTGTCAGTGTAGTGCGTAACGTCATAGTGTCGGTGTAGTACGTGACGTCATAGTGTCAGTGTGGTGCGTGTCGTCATAGTGTCGTGCGTCGTGACGTCATAGCCGTGACGCGTGTCGGGTCGTCACAGTAGTGACGTAGTGGACTGTGAACAGTGACAGTAAGTGGTGCACGGGGAATCCCTGCGAGGAGGACCCGGTGAAGTGAACCGGATAGGGGAACCTCTGTGAGGTGGACCGTTTGTAAGTGTATCCCAAATAAACTCTGTAAAATTGGACTTAGCGTTTCACTCCAATCCCGTAACCCGTCGCTCGTAACATTTGGTGTCAGAAGTGTGGGATTGGAGTAAGATGCCGCTGGTGCCAAAAGAGTTAAAGGGTGTCACCACCCGGGCCATGTCGGAAGCGCGGCAGGAAGGTGCGGCCCTTGTTACTGAGGTGCAGCGAACCCCAGAGAGAAGACCTGAGGGAGGTGAAGTGCAGCGCACTCCGGAACAAAACCCAGGAAACTTCCTCTGTCAAATCCAGCGCATGATGGAGGAACAACTGCGCGCACTGAAAGAGGAACAGGCTCGCTGTCAGGAAGATCAAGCTCGTCGTCAAGAGGAACAGGCAGCTCGCCGCCAGGAGGAACAGGTTCGCCGGCAGGAGGAACAGGCTCGCCGGCAGGAGGAACAGCTGCGCGCACTGAAAGAGGAGCAGGCTCGACGTCAGGAGGAACAGGCTCGCCGCCAGGAAGAACAAATGCGCACGATGCAGGAGGCGCTTCATAAAGATATCACGAAAGGCTTGCGCCAGGCAGTAGAGAGAGTCGAAGCTGTAGAAGGAAGGCTGGATCGCGTGGAGGGTGAGTTTGCCAAAATCCGGCGAGAGGTTGAACAGGGCAAATCTCACAGCCGTGTCGCTGCTGTTTTTGACTCACCCATACAGCCGAAAGGTGTCAAGACTCCGGTTTACGATGGACTGACGTCGTGGCCCGCCTTTAAGCTACAGTTTGAGACAGCGATGAAAGTTAATGGCTGGGGCAAAGAGGAAGCGCAGTCTGCGTTGACATTGGCACTCCAGGGACAGGCTCTCACCGTGCTGGAAGCCGTAGGTGCTGGTGAAAATCTAACGTTTGACAAGCTTTTCGGGGCTCTGGAGGCTAGATTCGGCGACGGACATCTCGAACACATGTATCGGGCGCAATTGAAGGAACGAAACCAACATGCTAACGAGAGTCTGCAGCAATGGTCCGTGGAAGTGGAGAAGCTCGTGCGTAAGGCTTTCCAGTCATCACCAGCAGCCATCGATGACATGCTCCTGCAGGCCTTTACGGACGGGATACGGGACCCGGAGGTGCGAGCTGCCGTGCGACTTGGGCACCATGTTACACTCAGGGACGCTGTTGCCCATGCATTGGAGGTGGAGGCTGTACGGCAGGATCCTCGTTCCGCTCGCCTCAGGGAGATTGTGGTGACTAGAACCTCACCGCCGAGAAATCGAAGCGTCGGTTATGTGTGCTACGAGTGTGGTGAACGAGGGCATATTCGCAGCTCCTGCCCGAAGCGCACAGGTCGTCGGGATGTAGGAGTCTCGACTGATGAGCAGCAGGAAAACTAAAACCAGCCAGGGCTGCGGGGTGGGCACTGGCCGGTTATGTTGCAACCCCAACCATAAAAGTCAGACAGACATCAGACGGAAATAGTCTGTTAGTCGAGGGAGAGGTCAATGGTAGAATCTGTCAACTAACTTTGGATACCGGAGCTTCGAGAACAGTGATCAATACTCGACTGATAAGCGAGATGGAAAGTTATCAGAAACGACTTCTGCAACAAACCAAACTGCAGTTAACAACAGCTACCGGCCAGCGCATACCTGTCAAGGGAGAGTTGGGAGTTTCAATTAAGATCGGGGAAACTCCTTTCAAACATGAGGTGATTGTAGCTGAAATAGTGGACGATTGCATCATTGGCTTAGATTTCTTACAAAATCACCAGTGCAGTATAGACATGAAAAACGGAGTGCTACGGTGTAACACAGAGGAGGTTCCGATGAAAGGTGGATCGTCGGGAAAGGTCTACTGTGTGAGAAGAACAGTTCTCAAACCTAGATCACAGACCTTGGTACCTGTCGTTTTGCCCAAGAGTAACGATGGGAGATTACCACGGAGATGTGCTGTGATAGAGAAAGTTAAAACTGAAACTTCTTGGATTCCGGCAAGGACAGTTGTTGGATCAGTTTCATCTACCTCAATCCCGATACTTAACGTTGGAGATGTGGACCTGACGATTGAGAAGGGGGAGGTTGTTGGTCACTGTGAGGAAGTTTTATGGTTGCGACAATGTGTGGAAAATCCTCCTAGGAAACATAAGGCTGAGGAGGATGTGGTATCCAAAGTTATGGAAGACTCCAGCAAGGACCTGACTAAGCTACAGGCTGTGAAAGCGAAGAACTTGCTGCGGCGTTTTTCAGACCTGTTCTCCCAGAACGACGCGGATATTGGTAGAACAGACTTGGTGAAGCACACGATTAATACGGGAGATGTAGCGCCAATCAAGCAACGACCTAGGCGCATTCCGTTTGCTCGTGAGAAGGAAGTGGAGGGAATGATAGAGGACATGAGAAGGAATAACATCATCGAACCTTCATCAAGTCCCTGGTGTTCACCTGTAGTTCTCGTCAAGAAAAAGGATGGCTCAACAAGATTTTGTGTGGATTATCGGCAGCTGAATGAAGTAACGAAGAAAGACAGCTACCCCTTGCCAAGGATCGACGACACCTTAGACACTTTGAATGGAATGAAGTGGTTTTCAACGCTCGATCTGAAAAGTGGGTACTGGCAAGTGGTCGTAGACCCTAAAGACAAGGAGAAAACCGCGTTTTCCACCGGGAAAGGACTGTGGCAGTTCAAGGTAATGCCATTTGGATTGAGTAACGCCCCTGCGACTTTCGAGAGATTGATGGAACATGTCCTAGCTGGAATTCTGGGTGACACCTGTCTTGTCTACCTGGACGACATCATCATTGTTGGGCGAGACTTTGATGACCACCTGAAAAAGTTGGAGAAAGTCTTCGAAAGACTACGTGGAGCCAATCTTAAATTGAGTCCAAAAAAATGTTCTTTCTTCAAACGACAGGTCAATTACCTTGGACATGTAATCTCTGAGAGAGGAGTCGAGACCGATCCTGCCAAAACTGCTGCTGTGAGGGAGTGGCCAACACCGAAAGATAAGACACAAGTTAGAGCTTTTCTTGGACTCTGCTCTTACTATCGTCGTTTTGTGAAAGGGTTTTCGGACATCGCAAAGCCGCTACATCGACTTACGGAAGAAAAGAGGAAGTTTACATGGGATTCAGAATGTGAGGAGGCTTTTATAGAGTTAAAGGAACGTCTGAGTAAGGCACCAATTCTTGGATATCCCGATGTCCAGGGTGAATTTGTTGTAGACGCAGACGCCAGTAACATCGGGATTGGAGGTGTGCTCTCGCAGCGACATGGTGAAAAGGAAACTGTAATAGCCTACTTCAGTAAGTCATTATCTAAACCTGAGAGGAACTACTGTGTTACCAGGCGAGAATTATTGGCCGTGGTGAAGGCTGTACAACACTTCAAGAAGTATCTGCTGGGACGTAAATTTTTAGTCAGGACGGACCACGCTGCGCTGAAATGGTTACTCCAATTTAAGAACCCGGAAGGTCAAGTTGCAAGATGGTTGGAGCAACTACAGGAATTCAACTTTGAAGTAGAGCATCGAAGTGGAAGAGTTCACTCCAATGCAGACGCACTGTCAAGAAGACCATGTCCAGGAGATTGTAAGCATTGCAGCAAGCAAGAAGGGAAGGAAACAGTTTCACTCAAGGTTATTAGAACTGATGCCATCAACGATGAGTGGGGAAACGAGGCAATGCGTCGCGAACAGGAAAAGGACTCAGGAGTCGGGCCAATCCTGAACTGGTTAAAGAGTGGTGGTTCTAAGCCTCAGTGGAGTGAGGTGGCAAGGTACGGGGCGGTCACGAAGGGGCTTTGGGCTCAGTGGAAGAGCCTCATCGTGCATAACGGATTACTCTGTAGAAAATGGGAGACATCGG
Organism: Agonopterix subpropinquella; assembly: GCA_922987775.1. Lineage (NCBI taxonomy): Eukaryota > Metazoa > Arthropoda > Insecta > Lepidoptera > Depressariidae > Agonopterix > Agonopterix subpropinquella. Next base: position 17,296,613 of record OV277695.1, on the reverse strand, counting down.
ATGGGAAAGACTCGTATCTACAGTTGGTGGTCCCACAAGCTAAGGTGAAAGAAATTCTGCGAGTTTTTCATGATGGAACTTCCGGAGGGCATTTGGGTGTAAAGAAAACCTTGGAGAAAGTAAAGGAAAGATTTTACTGGTTGCATTGCAGAGACGATGTGGAAGATTGGTGCCGCAAGTGCACAGTCTGTGCAGCTGTAAAGGGACCTCATACAAGGAGCAGGGCGGCAATGAGAATTTATAATGTTGGGGTGCCTTGGGAGCGAATCGCTTTGGACGTCGCGGGACCATTTCCAGTCACTAAATCGGGAAACCGGTATATACTCGTGGTAATGGATTATTTCACAAAGTGGCCAGAAGTATTTGCCATTCCAAATCAGGAAGCGGTCACTGTGGCTACGAAGTTGGTGAATGAAGTTTTCTGCCGGTTCGGGGTTCCGTTGGAAATGCACAGTGATCAAGGCAGGAACTTCGAGTCACAGTTATTCCAGGAAGTTTGCAAAATTTTCGGAATCCACAAGACCCGGACTACTCCTTATCACCCTCAGTCCGACGGCATGGTGGAGAGATTCAATCAAACCTTGGAACGGCATCTTGCGAAGGTCGTCGATAATCATCAAGATAACTGGGACGAGTACATACCTCTTTTCCTGTTGGCCTACCGAACCGCTGTTCATGAGAGTACTTCGGCAACACCAGCAATAGCAAACTTCGGGAGAGAGTTGAAGCTTCCAGCAGATTTGCTATCAGGATGCGCACCAGGCACTCCTAAAAGTATCAGTGACTATGTGAGCGAACTGCGGGAAAAAATGGTCGACATTTATGAACAACTTCGAGAAGCAGGTCAAAACTCAAGTGACCGTTCAAAGACACGATATGACCGAAAAGCGAACTATGCTGGGTTTGAGGAAGGAACATCAGTTTGGCTGCATAATCCAGTTCGGAGGAAAGGGAAGAGTCCGAAGTTGCAGGCAAGTTGGGAAGGGCCGTATGAGGTAGTGACTAGGATAAATGACGTCACCTATCGAATTCGACGATCGCCAAGGAGCCCGTTGAAGATAGTGCACGTGGATCGATTAGCTCGATATTTCGGCACTAATGATGCTCGGGACGAGCAGAACTAAGGGAGGGGCAGTGTTACGGCCGCTGTCAAACGTCAAACGTAAAGAAGGCATTCGAAAATTCGGCCGGGCCATTAACAATCGCCGTGGTCCTACGGTCTAAGGTTCCGCCTCCCATGCTAGGGGGTGACGGTTCGAATCCGATCCGCGCCAAAAATATTTCTAGATTTTAGTGTTTTTAGAAATTTTCTAGAAGGAAGAAAGAGAAGGAATATTTAAAAGGGGACAAAAAGGTGACGTGTCTAGGAACTTCGAGAAAGGAGGCAAAATTACGAATATTTGAAAAGAATCAGAAAAGTGGGCGTGTCTTCGATCGGTTTCGAGAAAAGAAGGCGGGGTTGGAAATATCTGGAGGTAAACAAACGAGTAAAGAAAAGAAGATCGGAAAAAGGGTATTCCAGAACGTTCTGCGGGATATAAAAGGCGGCGCATTCCGTCTGATGGTTCAGTATTTGATTTAACAGTGAACAGTGCGAAACAAAAGGAAGAAAAGTAAAAGTGGAAAAGTACTAGTGAAGAGAAAAGTGCTAAGAGTGGAACAGTGAGTAGACTAGTGTCAGTGTAGTGCGTAACGTCATAGTGTCGGTGTAGTACGTGACGTCATAGTGTCAGTGTGGTGCGTGTCGTCATAGTGTCGTGCGTCGTGACGTCATAGCCGTGACGCGTGTCGGGTCGTCACAGTAGTGACGTAGTGGACTGTGAACAGTGACAGTAAGTGGTGCACGGGGAATCCCTGCGAGGAGGACCCGGTGAAGTGAACCGGATAGGGGAACCTCTGTGAGGTGGACCGTTTGTAAGTGTATCCCAAATAAACTCTGTAAAATTGGACTTAGCGTTTCACTCCAATCCCGTAACCCGTCGCTCGTAACAATAGTAAAAGTTGTACAGTATAATGGTCTAAATCACCCCTTTAAAAACATATTCTTAGGGTGTTTTGCCCTTGTATATGTACTATTTCTTATACTGTGGTTTGGACACTGCTAGCACAGAATAAATACTAGCTGCTAGTGAATTGATTTTATAACGATATTTTCTCTCAGAGAATATGTATACGTTTATACGAGTACCTATGGACTTTCTTATAAGTATAATGCAAGTTCACGAGGACAAAGTCCTGGTTAAAGCTAATATAAATGTACAGTATAACTGGTTTTGCGATTAGAACTGGCGCCAACATAGAGCTCTTAATAAGCTCTCGCTTATTCCACAAACGTACAGTCATCGTAGCGCAATCTCTGCGGTCTAGGCTTCTATTATATTCCACATACTTAAAATGTTTAACTTTTAGTTGGCAATATTGTTTTATAAAAATTTTGATACTTATCCTGTAATTAGTCTGTAAGTTTTCCTAAAATGAATAAAATAAAAATAAAATACAAATAAATAAATAATAAAGCATACAAAAATACATTTGGATCTCTCATACTCTGAAAGGTCCTTTAAAGGGCTGAAAAATGTTTTATTTTATTTTATTTTAATTTGTTTTTCATTTTTCAATTTTCAACACAAACAGTCTTAATAAAAACATTATATTATCTAAAACTAGTAAACAGATACCAGACTTGGAGGTCCCAAAAACAAAGTATAATAAATAGTAAACATAAATATTTTTGTAATTGCTTTAATGACGTTAGATATGAAGATATTATGACACATTTGGCGTATGCTTTACAAAATGCTATGCTTACTCAGCAGTAAACTGGAGGAGCCCAAGCTTGGTATGTTTTGAAAATACTTTTTCGATTTTTTTAAAACAAGTGGCTGGAAGGTAGTCTTGGTGTAGTATATTTTTAGAACGGGCTCATGAAGCTTTTTCATTTGATACCCCACACGATAGGTTTTAAGACATTTTTAAAAAAATCTCATTCTAAAAACTGAGGGGGGACCACATTATGCTGGTTGGCAACATCTGTCAATTTGAAGTCTGAGATCACTACAACACAATATCAGAAGTCAGAATGCGGTGCGCTATATTTGCAAACGGAACTCTAGTTAGAGCTCGGTCTATCACACATATTACGAAGATAACAGCTGAAAGAACATCCTCAGTTTTACTACGGGAAAAAGGCTAACAAAAAAATGTTAGAGCGTATTAATTGACGTATAGTTATGGAAATCATGTCGATTTGTTTCTCATAATCTCTAGATTATAGTGGTAACATTAGCTATACCTCATCTAAACGGAGTGTCGCGTAATCGCCGTTGGCGCACATCGTGTCTTGGTAAAATATGTTGAGTTTTTTATTTTAATTTTCGTGTTAACATCTAAGACGTTCCTATACACGCATTGCTTTACATGTGCCGTTTTAACAGGCAAAAAGAATCTTAGTAAAAAAGTCAAAACGGTGCATTTTTTATATTTATTTCGTAATTCCGTTTGCATTTTTACCAAATCTATCGTTTGATTACTATAAGAAATTAAATTATGTATTTACGTTTGGTGGGCCTACAAAAAATTGACTCCTTTGACTTCGGTATGGAATTGACCGTAGTCGTCGTGTGAATTTGTACTAACTTCTTCTAACGCTCTACAGCGACTAGATATCCTCTTAAGACGTATCCTTGACGCTTTCAGAATCGCCTCCCCTCTATATCATTTTCGTAGGTCAATATACCTATTTTTGACTGGCTTGTCCTTCATTATGTCAATATGGTACCTTCTAATCCAAGGAAATCAAATTAAAAAATCATATAAATTCACACCATCAAAAATTATTTAATTAAATCAAATTAAGTGGTACGTAAATACTGGTAGGTGAATGTTGATATCTACGGGGTGAAATTGATGTCATTATAGCATCCTTTTAAACCATGAGTCTACCCATCAAACTGAACAACTTTTACTTTGGGAGCAAACCGATCGGATAAAAAAGAAATCTACAAATCATTGCAGTTTAGTATGGAACAGCTAATTTTTTTATGCTCCGATCGGTTTGCTTCCATAGCAAAAGTTGTTCAGTTTGATGGGTAGACTCTTAGTTTAAAAGGATGCTAATGATATCAATTTCACCCTATAGAGAATAATAAGATCTACGAGTACTATAATGTGAACTTGGCTGGCTATAATATAATTCTAAAGCTGTACTTTTAACAATGTTACAAAATAGAAATGTAAAATGAATGCAAATGAAGCGATATCTGCTGTTCATTTATATCGTGGATAAACAGAATAAACAGAGTCGATGAACTTTAGTATCGTTTAGAAGGAAACAGACAGGTTTGACAATTTTAAAATTATGCTGATAAACACACACAATGTCTGCCGCAAAAATATTCGCCTATTAAAACTAGTTAAATCATATCTTCTAGAATACAGAATACCTACTTGCTAGATAATTATAATTTTTAGGGTTCCGTACCCAAAGGGTGAAAACGGGACCCTATTACTAAGCCTACGTTGTCCGTCCGTCCGTCCGTCTGTCCGTCTGTCTGTCCGTCCGTCCGTCCGTCTGTCCGACCTATTTAGGGCTGTAACTTTTGAACTGTAAAAGCTAGATAGTTGAAATTTGCGAAAGAATGTGCGTTACTACGGCGGATTTGTAAACAAATAATAAAAATGTCAAAAAGTTAAATATTAAGGGGGGTTCTCAACAAGCAGGGCCGGATTAAGCCATGCAGAGGCCCCTAGGCACTGCAAGTCTCGGGGCCCCCCTGCCCATGGGCGTAACAATGATTCTTTTCCAGTGTGGTCCAGATTAGGTGGTCGCAATAAAACAGCACATATCTACTAAAATCGAGCTTCTACTACATACAATATGAATATGAATAGGATGTTGCAACACGATCCAAAACCTATCCTATTTAAATCATGAGGCGACGACCTAGACTAGTTGTTACTACAATATGTCATAGGTATGCCTTGGTCGTCACCACATGATTTAAAAACAGGAGCGAATGAACCGAGCTCGAGATTTAATCACAGAGACTTTACTTGCAACATGAAAGGTAGGTCTCTAATATGTATACTTCATTTAAAATAAGGGCGACAAGATTTTCCGATTCCTATTTAGCTTTCTGGCCAATTCTGAGCACCAAATTTCATTTATTTATTAGAAAGATATACTATACGTCATATCTTGGACGGTACAGTCAAGCTTGACACTTTGAACTTTGTACGGTTCTTATTTATTGCGCCATAAGCGTTGCAATCGAACTCCAAGTGTAAAGCTTGATGTGCTCTTGACTGTACAAAAGCTGTTCTAAGAATAAGTGAGAGTAAGTGTTTCAAATCTCTGTTTCTGTATTGCAAAATAGCTTTAATATTTCGCGGCTATTTTAAATGGAGTATAGGTATGCAAGGTTTTCGGCATCGTCGTCTAATTGTGAACCCTGTAGACTGCAAAGCTTTCTGAAAACTGCTGTAACCTTTTGACAAAGCCTTAGTTGCATCGGCCCTTGCAAGTATAGTATAGTCTGTGTAGTGTTCCATAGCAAAATTGGGAAAACGGAACACTTATTGAATCACCTCGGTGTCTGTCCGTCCATCTGTCTGTAACAGTAACACTCGTACACTCGTTTATCTCGGAGATAAAGAGATTTAGATAGGCCCAATTAGAAGAGTGCAGTCAAAAAAGATTTATAATTATAATTGAGCTTAGGAGTCAAAAGTTGTTTTATTCTAAAATTATCATGTGGGGTATCATTAAAGGAAACGTTATGAAAATGAAAAAAAAAATTTTTTTCATCTTTTCTTAATTTTTTATTCAATTCAAATACGAAAACGACTTTTTTTTTCTCACGAGTCGCGGGGCCCCTTGGCGGTGGTGGGCCCGTAGGCCCGTGCCTACTTTGCCTATATGGTTAATCCGGCACTGTCAACAAGAAACTAGTTTTTATCGACGTTTTTTCTTCACGCTCTATCGTAAAAACGGTAATACATACAAGCGTCAAACTTAGTGTAATTATAGAGCAAACTCTACAGAATAACAACAAATACTAAAAACCAAGTGTGAGTCGGTCTCGCGCTAAAGGTCCCGGACAAAAAAGTTTTTTTTCTAAGTTAATAATGTTGTGTTCTTCTGTGGTGGTGTGGTACGGAACCCTTGGTGCGCGAATAGCCCGACTCGCACTTGACCGGTTTTTATTTACTATATTTTAGTCGGAGTTTCCATGCGAGATCGAATCTCCGCGGAAGAACCAGAGTAGCTGACATAGCCTGAAGAATTGCTAAGCTAAAGTGGCAGTGGGCGAGGCACATTGCTCAAATAACCGAGGGCCGATGGGACCGAAAAGTTATCGAGGCCACTCAAAAACGCCAGCCGCGGACGCCAGTCCGCGTACTGGAAAGCGCAGCGTGGGTTGTGGCACTCAAGATGGACCGACGACCTGGTGAAGGCGGCAAGAACCCGTTGAATGAGGGTAGCACAGGACCTGAGGTTGTGGCGATCCATGTGGGAGCCATATTAGTCGATTGGTATCAAAAACTCATATGTCGAGAAGTGGACGTCCATCGGCTGAGATGATGATGATGACATTTTAGTTACTATTTACCTACCATAACTATACCTTACTCACGTGTTTAACAGTAATATTGTCGTGTATATTTCGGTGTTATTATCTCGCTATAGCTTGTAGAAAAACAATAGCGGACAATAATTTGCAGACGTTTTACTTTTTTGTCTCTTCATTATGGTTACTAAATATTCGATCGGTAGACAATGTAGTCAGTATATTAGCATAACTTATATATTTGCAAGGTGAGGATAAAAATTAGTATTCTTTTCTCGTGTCAATGTTCCTGTCCGAAGACACGATTAGACCGTATGCTATTTATACTTTAGACGGACATAGATTAGAATAGATAAAAGTTGCCTCCGATAGATAAATTGAATTAACAATAAAACTCTGTCTGAACGATAACATATTATAAACACCTCAGGTGTTATTTTCAAATACAAAATTAACCGGTCTTTCGATTTGCATGCGTATATTTTATTGTACTTACTTGAAACTGTATATTTTTCAACAATTTTTATGTCTACCTTTTTACCCGACTGTGCCAGAAGGAGGGTTATATTTTTCGAGCGTATGTATGTAGGTATACAAATGATTTTATGCAGCTGATTTTATTTTTGCACCGATCGGTTTGCCTTCCATAGTAAAAGTTGTTCAGTTTGTTTGACTCTTTGTTAAAAGGATGCTAATGATATCAATTTCACCCTGTTTATGTATGTATGTTTGTATATCTATTATTTTGGCACGGCCTACATTGTAGGCCGTGCCAAAATAATAGATCTGGCATATTAGGCTGTAGGCCCTACAGCCTAATATGCCAGAAGGAATTAGTCGGCTCTTACGTTACGACACCCGACTTTGGACTTATTGGTATTCCAAGAGCGACACCATCAAATTATACAACTTAAAATTATGGATACTGATCACGATCATGTGAGTTGTATAATTAATAACGAAGATTCATAACTAATCATTAGATGTACCATTAGGTACCACAAATGATTAGAGGTAGCACATGATCATCACTACTGGATCACTACCGTATTTTCTTTGCTACCTACCGTATTATATTATTATCAAAGTAAGAGATATCTATTTAGATATAGACGACCCGGTTGGTGTAATGGTTACCACGCCGGACTGCCAAACCACAGGGTCCTGGGTTCGAGTCTCGGTTCGGTCATGGATGTTATATGTTTGTGCCGTTGTTGTATGGTTCCCATAACAAAAAAGCCTGAGGCTTACACGGGATCATTACGATGTTTGTGCCTGTGAGCGTTATTTATTTATTTATCATTCATCATTCATCATACCTACAAACTTCCCCGATCATTTAAATACGGACGTTTATTTAATTAATATTACAAGCACATAATATAACTTATCTTAATTGCAAAATAAGTCATCAATTCCCAGAATTTATACAAAATAACGACATTACATTTGTATTTCAGTCCCGTTATAGATGTAAGAGTCATACGGTTTAGGTACAAAGGTCATCATATCGAATGCGTCAACTTTTCTATTTTGCCCATAAATAATACGTTATTCGTGAATATTTTAAATAGCATAGTAGACACGTCCAATAAAACGACTGCCCAATCGATAACACCTTTTTCAATAGGAGAAATGATATTTTTTATTTGCAATGGTGCCTCACTCATATCGAGAATTGTGTGTCCAGCAATCGTATGGTAGGTACTAAAGAGGTTTCCCTGAACGAACGACCTTGATCCTTTCAAAGCCGCCTCACCTCTACTAAACTACGTAATTTTAGTAGGTGTACCTATTTTTGACTGGCTTGTCCTTCTTTATGTCACTGTGGTGCCTTCTAAACCATGGAAATCAAATTCGAAAATCATAAGAATTCGAACCAAATTATAGGTACATACAATTATCTAATTAACTCATTAATAATATTGGTTTTAAAAAAAAATTACAATTTAGCATTTTGTCGATCTTTGTTGTCTACAACATGGTTTGTCAGTGTGTGTCGCAAGTAAAAGTAACTTCAACTTATAAAATAGATGCACATAATACCGATTTTTTTCCAATATTTAGACTTTCCTTTGAAAATAGGTTCAATAATTACCTATGCATTTTTTAGAAAAATAAGAAATATACTTCATAGCAAATAAAACCGACATATTGGAGATCATTGCTATATTTTCCATTAATTTGTATGTCTTTCAAATAACGAGAAGATAGCTTCTAAAAACCAGCAAAATATGGCCCGGCCCATCCTGTCGGATCCAATCAAACATTCACTTTTAGAAAAAAGTCCCTCCTTTGTCTATGGGCTTTGGTCCTGTGTCCCCAGTCCCCACGCGTTACTTTCAAAGATCCAAGGTGTCGTATTGAAGAATAGTATTTTAATCTGTAGAGGTTTATATGGAAGGAAGACAAATAAAATTTACTCATCACGAAATCTCCAGAATTTTAAAGCCCGTATACTTTGGGATGATGTTCTTTTTCGCTTCTATGCCCTCACCAAGCCCTAGGGTTAAAAGATTGGACGAAAATAACGGTAGAGATGAACCGGGCTAGAAAAGATATTTTAAGTTGTGTAGAAAACACAGGTTAAATAAATGATGGTTTTGCTACTCCAGACTGGGCGTAGGCCTACTTTTACTGACTGCAGGGTATCGTATTTTCGATAGTTTACTTAGGGACTCCTGGATTATCAATAAACTCCTGATAAATTAACTCTCTCAGTTAGAGCTATTTTACCCGGAGTTAATTACTAACCCAGGATGACGCAAGTGAAGTAGCCGATACAATGTTTGTGATCATGGGTTTTCAAGAACCCCTCTCTTCATGTTAGTAATACACTGTATAAGACCGCCATCGTTGTGTGAAACGTTGATTAACCAACATAACTTTGCCTTGCGTACCTTGCATACTTTGCGTACTCATTATCATTAGGACTTAAAACAGCTGAGTAGTGTATATTTTCTTTGGCTGAATACACAAAACTTGATTCACATTGAAACTTTGCTATAATGAAAACAATAGGCGCCTCACAATGTTCCTTATCTCAATTTAGATTTATGGCCTCAGAAGGCAATTATATAATTATGGCATCTATTTAATATTTACTGATAGAAGAACATACATAAATAGTCGAGGAAACTGCTGTGTACTTCACACTAATTGAAATTCCCACTAATTAAAAAGCACACTATTGACCACAGTATATTATCAATTTATCACATTCATAAGCTTAATTAAGTATTCCTAAGTTTTTTACTTAACTTACTTTGGCAACATGAAGTTGCAAATGAATTTCTTGGATAAGCTGGGATAAAAGTTGCACTCTTCCAAACACAAGCAAAAAAGTTATTTTAACACTTTCGCGGGCAGTGAACGAGACACAATAGAACTTTTATTGTTATCACTGCTATAGCCGGTCACTGTCCGCGAACGTGTTAAGCTTCCGTCGAGTTGAAAAAAGCCTATACTCTATCGAGACGGATGATATTTTTATGATTCACTGAATGCGTATTATCCTTTTATCTGAAAGTTAGCGTCTTGTAGGTATTAGATAAGTATGAACATTATTTTCTCTTGATGATGTAATTGAAATAAAAAGTCTAGTGACCAGACCATACCAGCAGTACTAGTGTAAAAAACATATCTGGTTAAAACCTACTGTAAGGTATAATAACTTTATGGTTAAAACATACAGCCGTAGCCGTAGCGTAGCGGTGCTAAAACATGAAAGCATAATTTTTTTACTCATATTTGACATATATTTAAAAGAAAACAGAAGGTAATAACTTTACTGTTTTATTAGAAATTAAATTATTAGCTAAACTATCACATTGTACAGTATTTATAACACTACTAGGTATTCTTATTTATTTATCATATTACTAACGGGGTTCGACAACATAATTTTCACACGGTTAAAAAAACTAGTTCTTTCATTATCATTACAGTTACAATAAGTGTATACAATCTTTCAAAAGTCGTCAATAAAAATAATTATTATACGGTCCATAATTATTAAGTTTCAACTTAATATATTTCAACAAAAACTGAAAAATGTAGACATATTTTTTGTAATCATCTTTGACAATGAGACAAAGAATTTATATTTCTGTAAGCGAACAATTTTTCGTCTATGATCTAGTCCCAATGTAAGTACCAGAATCTAGTCTAGACTTATTATGATGACTAGATAGCGATGTATTCTAATATTATTTTTAAAGCCTGATCAGAAAGATAAAACACCCGCTTTGTAGGTGCTTCAGACGACATTTTAAACAAAATTAGTTCATTTCTTGTCGTGGCGCAGGCGCAGCGCAATGGCGCGTTGCGGAAGTATGGACACTCAATTATGGGGGTATGCGTTCGAAACCGAATCGACGAAATGCTGTTTATTCTAACTTATGTACCTACCGACTACTATTATATGGTGAAGGAAAACATAGTGAGGAAACAAACCGTATTGGGTATGCGTGGAGAAACTGACATCCATACTTCCATCCATCCTTGAGGGTGGGCCTGTGCCTGCAGTGGGACGCATTTATAGGCTGATGATGATGAGTTCATCTGGTCAGGCTTTTGACACAAACATGCGTAAATTGAGTAAAATAATTATATTTATCACACAAATATTTCAAATATTATCGATTATAAACATGTTACAGCCATGTTGTGCTGTTTCAAATCAAATTAAAGATTGAAAAATTAAGTCTCAGGTTTAGATTGAAAATTTGGTTCTCTGGGTTGTGGACTCGGTGGCGAAATATGATAACGCAATTGCCCGGTTTGGAAGAGTGCGGGTTCAAAGTGCCCGAGACTAAAGTTTTCAATCTTTAATTTGTCACAAATATTTGTCCTATAATGTTCAATCGCAGGTGTAATTAAATTAAGTACCTTCCGACCCTTGCGCAAGCAAGTATAGTAAGTTGGGTATAAACACCTCTCTCACCAATATTATAGGGGGAGGAGTGGTGGCGATAGGGTGAGATTGTTGGTGCACAAGTAGTGATGGTACTTAATTATAATTATACTTATTTGTTCCAAAGCTTGCACGCGGATAATTTTTTAAATTTTTTAGAATAGTGCCTTTGACGAAGTATGTTGCGGATGCGTTGATAATGTTTTACTGTTTTGACGAAGCCTACGTTGCTGATACGGACATTTTGTAAATTTAGTCGAGAGTTATATATTTGTTTAAACACAAAATGTGACTTCTTTTCACAGCTAGAAAATTAATACTGGAAATAAGCATTCTTGTGATATTGCATTTTTTAACATTCCTTTAAGAAATGATATTCATCTTCATACATATAACAATACTGGCAAACTATCATCATCATCATAATCATAATCATAGTCAGCCCGTATCTTTTTACAACTTAATGATTGACTTAATGCTTAAAGTTTTAACAAAATAAATACAAATAACTAAACGTTCAATAAACAATATCTCTGAAGCTCCCGAGCTTTCACTATCGTATCGTTGTCATATCGAATGTGACAATGTGTACCGGATAAAGGATAATTTTATACTTACACGAGCTTTTACCCGCGACTTCGTCCGCATAAATTATATACCAGATTTTAAGTCAGATGATATGCTATCAAACCAAAAAAATTTCATCAAAATCGGTTCAGTAGTTTTTGCGTGATACTCGAACAAACAAACACCCAAACAAACAGACGGACAAAAAATCCAAAAATTGGTGATTTGGAATCATGGACAGGTAAAACCATGTCATATTTTTTTTTGTAAATATCTTCAATGTACAGACACATTTCTGTTACAGTTTTATAATAGTTTAGATAAAGAAGTCTAGTAACGTGGAATGATTTTTACTACTGCTTTAAGGCTAACTATAATACACTAAATTCACTGCTAATTGTATCAAACACGTTTTAGTAGTTGTTTAAATAATTGAATTAGGTAGGTACCTACCTCTACATTTTAGTAATGGCAAAATCTTTAAACCTCGTATCCACTAGGCAACACGTGACGCTCAACATGTTCGGCAACGTTGCAAAACAACGCGCGACGTTGCCACTAAGTAAATTGCCACTAAGTTGACGTTCCGCGACGACGTCGCGCGTTGTCTTGCAACGTTGCCGAACATGTTGCGCGTCAATTGTTGCCTAGTGGATACGAGGCTTTACATTTCAGTGATTTCAGCCATAAATGTTTAGCAAGTCCAAAGCCGAGTTGATTGATTGTAGCACCAGTCTATCGTCGAGTTTTTCCACCACATTCATGGAAAGTCAGACAAATACGGTTTGTAAAAGCCGTACCACTAAAAAGCTATGCAAATTAAATAAGTTTATTCGGAAAAAGAAGAGAATTTCAGAAAAAGTTAATCAAAGACAAACATATTATGATCAAATAATTGTGGCAAAACACTTTTAAATGAAATTAAGATTTGTAATACTAATTTAGCCAAAACCAGACAAACTTATAATGACACGCAGGAGTTACTTGCACGAATAAAGCGTTTAGAAGGTGACTTGAGTGAGATGACTTGTAAATACGAGGCCACTAATTATCAATTGACGGAGTATGCTAAAGCTGTAACTGATTTGATGAGCTTATCTGCTGAGAATACGAAGATGATGGAGCTATTGACGGACGACCTTTCTATAGAGCAAGAAAGAAAGTCTGATTCTGCTGTTGTCGGAGGCAGCTGCCCGCCGCTGCACCAACCGCATCTTTCCCAGCGTTCCCCGGTAAAGGAAGATATTCCTCACCAACCTTCGGCGGAAAATCTCGCAAAAGATCCAATGTCTCAACATCAGCAGCTTCAGTCTAATCCAACCGTGGTCTACTCAGATAAGATAGGCGTTAATTTTGGTATTTTACTTAACAATAGATTTGATGAATCTGTAATTAATTATTGTATGCCTGACTTATCGTACAAACATATTATAGGAAGTATCAAAAGCTCTCATCTAAATAATAATTCAAATATTGTAATTTTGGTAGGAGATAGTTCAAATGTTCAAAGAAAAGATATTATAAATTGTTTTAAGGACTTGCTGAATCTAGGTGCCAAGAGGATTGTGCTTTGTGCATTCCCATTTGTAAAAAATTGTAATGATACTGAAAATAGACGTATTCACACAGTGAATACATTGTTATATAATTTGACTTGTCGTCATGGTGACACTTTTATGTTTTTAGATACTAATAAATTTATTAGTAAGATAATTTTGACAAAGGATACATTGTATCTATCACAAAAATGTAAGCAATTAATTGCTAGTTTGCTAGCATATAATATTAATGTGACTAATCTCGAAAATGAACAAATGAAGGATGTTTGTAGGGTCATCTCAATACCTCGTAATATCGATATAAATTGTAATGATACTACAAATAAAGTGTGTACTTTAAACTAAGAATGGGGACAACGGGGAAACAATGTGGGCTTCAACTTATACACCAAAACCTACAAGGTTGTCCCGGCAAAGAATTTGAACTGGAATTATTTTTAGAAAAAAATCCTGTACAAGTTTTGTGCTTAACTGAACACTGGCTTAAACAGTATGAAATGTCATTTAACGTTAACAACTATAAAATTGTTAGCAGTTTTAACAGAGCAGACATTTTACGTGGTGGATCATTGATACTTGTCCAAAGTAATCTGAAAGCTAAAGAGCGTAAAGATGTGGCCGCCCTTTCAGTTGAACACAAAATTGAAATTTCTTGCGTGGAACTGGAAAAGTACATCATTGTGTGTGTATACAGGCCCCCTTATGATGATAATTATGAATTATTTGAGTCAATTATGGATGATGTACTGAAAGTTGTCTGCGTTAGTAAAAAGGGTATCGTAATATGTGGCGACTTCAATATAGATTTACTGGTGGTTTCGTCTAAGTCCATTGCATTATTAAATTTATTTAGAAGCTTTAATTTGCTCAATATTTTTTTTGAACCAACCAGGGTAACTGCAACTACGGCATCTTGTCTGGACAATGTATTTTGTAATTTTAATGTGGTTTCTAAGACAATAATAAATAGTTTACGGTCTGATCACAGTGGTCAATTAGTTACATTCCCATGGTCCCAGAAAGCCAGTTCATTTGAACTGAAGACCAGGCCTGTTACTGTTCAGCGGATTGGCAGATTTAGGGAGGCTATTTTGTGTAACCTCTGTACTGTGGAGTTACCGTGTCATGACCCTAACCGCTTATTTAGTGATTTCTTTAAAATTACTTTAAAAATTTTCAATGAAATGTTTCCAGTTAAAGTCATTAAAATTAACTCTACGTTTAAATTTAATGATTGGGCAACTATGGGTATACGGAGAAGTAGAGACAGACTTTTTGAGCTATATGAAATTAAGTCTTATACTCATGATCCTAGTTTTATAGAGCATGTAAAATCCTATTCCAAAATATTTAAAAAGGTATGTATAGCTGCAAAATCCAACCATATATCTAAAATAATTAATGGATCAGATAATAAAATAAAGGCTATATGGAGAGTTATTAACACTGAAACGGGTAAATCTAAACCGCGTGATCTTGACTACTCCCTGAACACTGATAAAGGCTTAATAAGTTCTAATGCTGAAGTGGCTCAGCTGTTCGAGACCTTCTTTGCTGACATTCCCATAAAAACAACACAGAACTTACATTCATCTCCTGTACTGGCAGAAGCCTTACTTAAGGAAAATGTAGACATTTCTCCCCATATTCAATTCAAGTTTAGCAAAATTGACCCTTGCACTTTAATAAGGACTTTTAAATCGCTTAATATGAAAAATACAGAAGATCTTTGGGGTATGTCAGTGAAGCTAATTAGTTCAGTCATTTCACTTGTTGCTGGCCCCTTATCGTATTTATTCAACATGTGCATAGACTTAGGCGTCTTTCCTGATTTAATGAAGTTTAGTAAGGTTATACCATTGTTTAAGTCTGGGGATAAATCGGATCTAGGCAATTATAGACCAGTATCTATTCTTCCGGTTTTCAGCAAGATATTTGAAAAGATCATGCTCAATCAAATGCTTTCATACTTCAATATGCATAAACTTTTCCATCTTCAGCAATACGGTTTTACCAAGGGACGAAATACGACTGATGCAGGCATTAATCTTATTCAGCATATTTTTAGTGCCTGGGAAAATTCCCAAAATGCTATTGGCATATTTTGTGACTTATCGAAGGCGTTTGATTGTGTTGATCATGAGACCTTGCTGAGCAAACTAAAACACTATGGAGTGGGAGATAGGGGTTTGGATTTAATTAACTCGTATTTGAAGGATCGGGTTCAAAGTGTGGAAGTAAATGGAGTTAAATCCTCTGGTGCTCGTGTAAAAATGGGTGTACCTCAGGGCTCTATATTGGGTCCTTTTCTTTTCCTCACCTACATAAATGATCTTCCGTTTATGGTACATGACATGACTAAGATAGTATTATTTGCCGATGATACATCACTTATTTTTAAAGTTGATAGAAATGATGATCAAATTTGCACGGTAAACCATACTCTTCAGCTGATACTAAAATGGTTCACTATAAACAATTTAGTTCTTAATTCCAAGAAAACCAAATGTATTAACTTTTGCCTTCCGAATGTTAAACAGGGGAACTGTAGTGTAATTATTGATAAGGATAACCTAGAATTTGTGGATAAAACAGTTTTCTTAGGTATAACTTTAGACTCAAAACTTCAGTGGGGCCCACATATAAAATCTTTAGCTGGCAGGTTAAGCTCTGCTGCATATGCAGTCTGGAAAATAAGACAAATAACGGATCTTGCAACTGCGAGGCTAGTCTATTTCAGCTACTTCCACAGCATCATGTCTTATGGCATTTTGCTGTGGGGGCGAGCATCCGATATTAATACAATATTTGTGCTACAAAAAAGGGCAGTACGTGCAATTTACAAACTGCGTCGTCGAGACTCGCTTAGGGACCGTTTTAAAGACGTTAATATTTTAACCGTTGCTGGTCAATTTATATACGAAAACATCATGCATGTCCGTAAAAATATTAAGCAATTTCCAAAGAACAGTGACAGGCACAACTTTAATCTTAGAAACAAAAATAAACTTGACACCCCTGTGTTCAGACTCAGTAGAGTCAATACATCATTTATGGGCTACTGTATACGTTTTTACAATAAAATTCCTGACGATATATTAAATTTATCTGAAAGAAAGTTTAAATCACATATTAAGAAGTCTTTATCTGGCAAGGCATATTATAAAATAATTGACTATATTGAAGACACAAATGCGTGGTGCGATTCCAGTTTGACATAATTTATATAGCAAAATCTGTGACTTTTTAGATTGTGACGTTCGAAAAGAGGTACATTGTATCCTATTTTGAATAAATATATTTTGAGTTTGAGTTTGAGTTTGAGTTTGAGCCAGCATAGGTCCCGCGTCATCACACATGAACGAAGGAAGCTCAATATAAATATATATATATCCTTATGCGACAGTGCCCTTTTCTTCTGCCTTTTTGTTCTTTTCTGTGTCAGGTTCTCCCATACGAAGTGGGCCGTGTTTCCAATTCGGTGGGTATCCGTATTGCCGTACGTCGTCCCACCATTGCTGATTTCCTTCTGCCCAAAAGATGTAGACGACATTGGTACCCACCAGGACTGCGAAACACACCCAGAAGGCCACCCGCCATTGTGCCAACGTAGACTGTAATGAACAAAATGTTAAAGAATTGAAAACTAAACCCTTTACATTATTGAAAATAAAGTAGTCCCACTGCGTTTGGATGTCTGTCTGTAAAGGCTTATCTCAGAAACTATTTCAGGGATTTTGATACTGTGTTCACTAATAAATAGACTAGACTAGAGAGAATAGACTGATTCTGGTGGTCGTTGTTCTCATGGGAAAGCGGGGGGGGGGAATTAATAGTTTGGACACAAATCTAGTTTCACAAAGTGCCTTACTACAGGCAAGACTCTAAACTACTGAATAAGAAATCTAACCCTCTAAAGCCTTAAAACTGTTGGTCTTTTCCCATCGATCCAAAATTATAGAAACATATTGTTGTATTTTGCTCTGTGTTTCAGTTTAACTTGTTCACATGTCTAGGTTTCTCCAATTTCAAAGCTAGAAATCCTTTAACCCTGTTCTTAACTCCAAACTAATTAGAAAGTATTACTTAGGTTAGTCATTAGTTACAACTTCACAAGTCAGAACTAAAGGAACAAACACCGCTCAGGTTTAACCGATTTTCAATCAACCTCAAAGGGATTGTGAAATGAAAACTTCAAAAAGAAGAAACCGACAAAGTTAACCCAACCTTGTGAGTCTGACATTGAAGGACGTTTTATTTATAATGGCGTATTCTTAGAACTTTATGTTCTTAAATCTTTTAGAAGTCGTCTCCAAAACTTTTGGATTTTTTGTTTAAAAGTTTAGAAATTAAAGAAAAGTTTGAATTTAAAAATAATATTTTAAAAAGGTTCATCTGCGTTCCATTATCATCTTTTGTTGACTTTTAATAAGTCTAGAGAGAAAATAATATAAAAAGAATTCAAAGAACATTTAAGATTTTGATTGAACCTATCTTTTCCTAAAGTGCATTTGTTGTTCGTTCTAATGTAGGATTTTGAACAGTGGGATCTGTAGGCACACAGGCTTTGTACCGACATCGACAGTCGGACAGTCCGCTGGGTGCTATTCCCCCTTTCGGTCGTTTGTAATTGTGACCTTGTTGTGACCTAATTATCAATTCAATATACCATTCAACATCAAGTCTAGTATTAATTTAATATCCTTCTGCGAACTAGAGAACATTACCAACCCCTAAAGGATCTATCAGGAGGATTATATACTTAGTTATTTATGAAAGTGATATACAAAGGGGATAAAAGTGGATTTTCTGTAATCGCTGCGCTTGACAGGCAGCTTTGCGAATCAGATGGAGGTAGTACAAAGTTAATGCTCCGGTAAAAATGTTGCTGCATCGTACGGTAACTACGACAACCAGTGCCGGATTTATATTTTTTATGAGTGTAGTAGGCCACTTTATTTCCGCCGCCCCATGTACCTTTCTAAAATAATAATTTTCCGTTTGTAGTAAGGAAGGCACTAAAGTTAAATAAACGAATTAATTAGTCATTAAGAAAGAGCGGAAAAAAGAAACAAGAATTACAATTCTTTACAGGACTTTTTAATAGCAAACTAAATCATCTATAAAATCATCATAGTTTATGGTGTTCATTATCTCTGCTTCTATGTAGAGAAGAGCTAAAGAATTCATTTTCCATTTTCCTGAGACAATGAAGTCCTTTGATAATTTTTCACGCGTTTTAAACAGGAAAAACTCCTTTCCCCAGAACAATTTACCATGAAAAAACCAGTGAACTTGTTTAACTTTTATCCTCTGAAATCGAATGAGCGTCCTCTGAAATATGCCGCCCCTAGGACGCTGCCGCCCCTAGGCCGCGGCCTATACGGCCTATTGACAAATCCAGGACTGAAGACAACAACGTCAAAGAGACACTATTCTAGTCCATGGCCTCAGAAAACCGATATTGTAGGTACCAAAAGGACTTACATCAGGCGTCAGAAGTCCTATTAGATATGGTGTGATGATACCCGAAATGGTAGACGTTCCGTTGATCATTGCAGTCAACGATCCAGCATAGTTTGGCGCTAAGTCCAAGGCGTTCACCTGAAAGAAGTTTATTAAAAAATGCTTTGAATGTTTCTTCTTAACGTAATTTATTAGCAAAACTATTTACAGTTTTTTAATCATATATTTTCATGCGAAAGCATTTTAGAACCGAGATTATTTTTGTTTTGAAAGGTAACAGGGAAAAAAATATATCTGTTACAGCTCGTTTATTTTGTAGACTAATTTATAAATCGAATTCTGGTAGATTTACCTAAAATCTACTTACAACAACAAATTTTCTAGTGAAATCTACTAAACTAAAAGGGATTTCACAGATAATTTTTAGTAGACTTTACTAGAAAGTTTGTTGTTATCTTATTGTAGTAGATTTTCTAAAATCTTTCAACTTTCCTACTAAAATAAAATTGTTGTCACAGATTTTTCCGTGTAGGTAGACTACTTTATTCTTCTCAACAGTAATATAACAATGCTAGGTCTAAGATCATTGCTAGGTAGACCTTACTAATTATATCCTTAGTACTATAATGTTTTTGTAAAATATACCTAAGCGAAATAATGACTATTAAATCGCAGTCAAATAACTCAGGTAACCCACCTTCATTCCACTGTAGAAGCCACCCATAAGGGCCATGGAGGCGATGAAATATGCGACGGCGGCAAACCGATCGCAACCGGAATACGAAGCCAATATAATGCAGATTGCGGGGCCCGTGGCGGCTGGAACGCAATTGAGCGAAATAAATATGAAAATCAATATCCAGGCATAAAGTAGAGACCAATTCAAAGGAATAGTTTAGCAAACTCAAAGAGGAAGGAAAGCATTCTTCTTTGAATCCCAACTGGATCGCCTCTATACATCGTATAGCAAACATTAATCGCATAGCTAATCTGTTTATCTGGTGCAGCAATTTTACAGGCATAGCAAATCAGTATTTTTTTTAATTATGCTTCATACGTAGTGGCTTGTGTTTCTTACTCATATTATGAGCGTCAATGTTGGATGTATTTTCTTGAAACGTATACAATATTAAAAAGCTGTGCTATTATTTAATAACCGGCCAAGTGCGTGTCGGGCCACGCGCAGGGTAGGGTTCCGCAGTTGCCCGTCACAATATAATATGACTTAGAAGGGGGCTTTTTGTTTTATACTACATTACTATAAAAGACCTATGCAACGATAGCCCACACAACGGGGTAGACGAGAAAAAATCCACTCCCTCTTCGCCCTAAAAAAATATTTTCCCAGATTTTATTTTACCACTTTGTTGGCGTGATGAACATTGTATACCCATGCCAAATTACAGCTTTCTAGTACCAAGCGTCTCTGAGCTAAGCCGTGGACAGACTGACAGATAGACGGACATGGCAAACTATAAGGGACTTGTTGACTTCGGAACCCTAAAAAGGCGGTGGAAGAACAGTCATGAGTTTATATCATAATTGTGTGTCAGTTAGTCATAATTATTAGTAAGAAAGAACCAATACAACATTTATATTCCTTAATATACTGACGATAATTTAAGGGTATGATAATACCATCATCAAACTGAACAACTTTCTCGATGGGACAAACATAGAAATTGCTAAAAAAACATTGAACCAAAAAAACTGCTGTTCTATAAATTTGAGTCAGCAATAGTTCGTATGGAACAGCAGAGTTTTATAGTAAGTCAAGAATCAAATGTATAAGCCATACCTATAGTAGTATGAATAATCCTTCCAGTTTTGATAGAGTGCCAATGTCTCTTAACACAAACATCACAGACTAAACCGAAGACAAAGGAACTGAACCACATCGCGAGGTAGGGTATAGCAGTCAGGGTGCCAGTCGTTGCTATGTTGAACTTGAGGACGTCAGTCATGTACTTAGGCAAGTCGGTTACCATTGTGTAGTAACCCCAATCGTGGCCCACCTGAAAACAGTTGAATTATATGTGAAAGAAGTCATAAGATTCCAAATATTACTGTTATAGTCATTTTGGAAATTAAAAATGTGACAATTTATTTAACACCCTGTCCCTGTAACATGACAGAGGTGAGAGCAATACAGGTCCCTTCAAAACGTCAAATTTAAGTGAGATGGAGATAACCGCCTACTCATTTAAATTTGACGTTTAGAAGGGACCTGTGTCGCTCTCACCCCTGTCATGTTACAGCTGAATTTAAGTAAGACTGAAACGGTGAACTCAGACCATCAAACTGAACATCAAGAAACGCGAAAAAAACAGCTGTTTTTACCAACCCGACTCAAATGTATGAGACAGCTGGAGTGCGATTTTTGAAACTCATTCGCTGAGCTCAGCAGTTGAAAATGTCAAAATTACTGTGGAGATATGCATCTTTCTACTGCTGATTTGACTTTCAAAAATCATACTACAGGAGAGTGCGATTTTTGAAAGTCAAATCAGCAGTCGAAAGATCTCTACAGTAATTTTGACATTTTCAACTGCTGAACTCAGCGAATGAGATTTAAAAATCACACTACAGATTTTTTTCGCGTTTCCTGAGTTAGGCTCCATATTGACAATTGTTTCGTTTGATGGTCTGAGTTCACCGTTTCAGTCTGAGGAGGACTGCCCTTACACTCTGTATTTTGGACGAGACTTGAAACTGCAAACTGTCAATACTGTTCTGTGATCTCTTTTGAATTTCACAACCTCTTCTGTCTTTACAGAACTTGATTGCCATCTTATCATGATCATCAGCCTATTATACAGGGTGTTAAGGATTCAGTTGCATTACTTTAAGGGGTGATTATATACATGATACTATACGGGAACAACTTTCCCAAAGCAACTTGTAGGAAATTCGTAAAAAAAATTGGACTTCTTCTTTCTAAGGGAAAGTTGTTCAGTATCATGGGTACAGCACCCCTTAAAGTAATGAAACTGTTTACCCTAACACCCTGTATATCCCACTGCATGGCACAGGCCTACCCTCAAGAAGGGTGTATAGGCAATAGTCCACCACGAGTGCCCAATGCGGATTTGTAGACTTCACATGCGCATCAGAATGTCTTATTCAGTGTTTGTAGGTTTCCTCACGATGTATTCCTTCACCGTTTGAGATCAGTCAGTACTACGTAGATAGGTTAGAAAAGCTCGTAGGTACATTGGCATGTCGTCCGTTCGGTTTCGAACCTCTCATGTCATGATTGAGTGTCGATACCTCTCCGCAACGTGCCATCGACGACGTTCTTGCTATGTACTGTTAACTTAACAAGTTTTTGATCGGAATGTTTGTCTTAAACTTCATTACACAATTTCAAACTAAAACTTACTGCAGCAAATAGCAATGCCCAAACTGGAACTGATCTAACGATGGCTTTCCAAGGTACAGGATCTCTAACGCACTTGGTATCAGCGCTGGTGACGTGCTCATTCAAATATTTAAGCTCTTCATCTGATATGTATGGATGTGTGTTTGGAGTACTGTAGCAAAGGATGCTCTGTGAAATTAGACACATAAATAAAGATTTATTATTGTTTTCGTGAATCAACGCGGTGCCGTAGGTATTCTATTGTATTCTAATTTAAATTGTGGCGTCCATCTTAGGTCCGCCACATACATACGGAATTCCGATCCGGAATTCCGAATCAGGATTAAGATTTCGTATGGATTTCCCCCCTGCACAAATCCTATACAAAATCACAATCCTCATTCGGAATTCCGTATGTGTGTGGCCTTAGTGTTAATGATTCTGCCAATATCTGGTACCTATACAGGGTGGAAAGAAAAGGCCGTGGTTAGAAGAAAAGTACCATATTCATGATGGTAAATTTTAATGACGTTGTACTGTTGGCCATAAATATTTTGTGACATCTAGGGTTGTTTTTTTTTAAAGAAATAAACACAATCTTGAGCCACTGTACAATTGGGGCTTCATTGTAGGCTGAGTAACGACAAGCGACCACCTACAAGGCGGCTCATTCACCGCGTTGAAATAATGTGAAAGAATGTTGTAGGTTATGTGGAAATTTTTTAGTTATTTATCAAACATTGTTTAAATTATATCCGGGGTTTTTATCAATGAATTATTCTTTATATTACCTTCCTACTATATTGAAACAAAAACAGGTATATCAAGTTGGTTGGAAAAAATAAGGAAGTCGTATGGCATTATAATATACAAATGTTGTTCATTTATCGATTCACTAAAATTGTTTCGGTAGCAGAAATTGTGGTGGTTACAAAAAGAAAACTAAAAAATTCGGATTTCTAATTGGAGACGGATTCATGATTAGATATCAGATATTAAAAAAAAAAACAGAATAAATACTAACCCAGAATATGAACCACAGAATACCGAAGCAACCAAAGAAGTAGAAGACATTCGCCCAATCTCCACCACCAGCCATAAGGAACCCAGACATGAATGAACCGAATATGTTACCAATCTGGGCACCCCCAAATACGATCGCCCCTTGCCGAGATCGTTCGTGTGGTGGTACCCATCGGGCCAGCACAATCATGAGAGCTGGCATTGTTGGACCCTGAAATAATAAAAACAGATGGTCAGCCTATAGGGCGTAACAAAACACCCTAGTAATACTTATGGACAGACCATCAAACTGAACAAATTTCACTACGAAGCCAATTTCGAAATCGAGAAAAAAAAACTTTACTGTTGTTTCATACAAAATTGCAGCACCGACCGACTAGACTCAAATGTATGACAGTTTTTTTTACGATTTCGAAGTTGGCTCCATAGTGAAAGTTGTTCAGTTTGATGGTTTGAAGCACCCCCTTAAGTATAACTAGGGTGTTTTGTTACACTCTATATAGGGTCCATCTGAATATACTGACGGTTTTTCAGGAGATCATCAGATTATGAACCTGAACAAGTTTCTATACGAAACCAACACCGATATCGTGAAAAAACATCAGCTATTTCGTACAAAAACTGCAATCCTACTCGACCCAAATGAATGGAACAGCAGATTTTTTTGCGATTTCGATATTGTTCCTATAGAAAAAGTTGTTCAGTTTGATGGTCCACTCATCCTTTTAAAATATCGTCAGCATATTAAGTTAGAACCTGTATAGGGAAACTTAAATGCATCGAACTTATGGGAGCAAATATGAAATCACGAAAAAAAAAACATCTGTTTCATACATTTTTGTTGAGTAGAGATATCGTCATTTTCTGTGGAAGAGGTGATTTTTTTTTCCGCGATATCTATGTTGGTTCCATAGTGCAAGTAGATCAGTTTGTTTGTTTGAAGCACCTTATTAGATATCTAGATACTTTAACGCATTTAATTTTACACCCTGTAAACGTCCCACTGCAGGACACATGCTTATCCTCAAGAAGAGTGTCTCCCATATACACTGATATATTTAGATACAGATGCATGCGTATGCGCAGGTTTCTTTACGATGTTTTCCTTCGCCGTTAGAGAACATACCAATGACTTTTTATGTACAAGTTAGAAAAAGTCATTGGTAGATGACATTGTCATCCTTGCGGATTAGAACCCGAATCTCAAGATTGAGTTTCCATACCTCGTGTGTCCTACACTACACTCTACCAGTCGGTGAATGAAACAAGATAATCCATCAGGCTGGAGCGAAGGCACGATCGGATCGTATAGCAAATATTTAATTATTCTCTAGTTTATTGACTGACCGATTTAAAGGTGAAATCTCAAAATGAACTCAATCGACTGGCTAGCCCCATAATGATATTAAATCAGTTTCGTTTCGCAACCCACTAATTTCAAAGATCGTTACCGACGATAAATTGCAAATACAGCGGCCCAGTTCGATTTCAAGGAGTTTTTTTTAAATCAAAGAGTTGATTTTTAGGGTTCCGTATCCAAAGGGTAAAAACGGGACCCTATTACTAAGCCTACGTTGTCCGTCCGTCCGTCCGTCCGTCCGTCCGTCCGTCCGTCTGTCCGTCTGTCCGTCTGCCCATCTGCCCGTCTGCCCGTCTGTCCGTCTGTCCGTCCGTCTGTCCGTCCGTCCGTCCGTCCGTCTGTCCTATCTATTTAGGGCTGTAACTTTTGAACCGTAATAGCCAGATAGATGAAATTTTCTCACATTATGCGTTATTACGGCGGATTTATTAACAAATAATAAAAATGTCAAAAAGTAGAAAATTAAGGGGGGTTCTCAACAAGAAACTAGTTTTTATCAACGTTTTTTTTTTCAAGCTATATCGTAAAAACGGTAACACATAGCGTTGCCGCTTGTATGTGTTACCGTTTTTGAGAGAGTAGAGTAGAGTTTGCTCTATAATCACACTAAGTTCAAACTTAGTGTGACACTAAGTTCAAACTTAGTGTGATTATAGAGCAAACTCTACAGAATAACAACAAATACTAAAAACCGGCCAAGTGTGAGTCGGTCTCGCGCTAAGGGTCCCGGATAATTTTTTTTTTTTTTCTAATTTAATAATGTTGTGTTTTGTACTAGTGTGGTACGGAACCTTCGGTGCGCGAGTAGCCCGACTCGCACTTGACCGCTTTTATTTATTCAATCACTTCGGTACTGCAATAAGAATTATGGGCTGATTCGATAATCGGATAGGTACCCCTAAGGGTGCTCTTACTCTGACCTTCCACTTGCCACAATTTTTTGGACATGTATAAAGAATATTTATGTTATGTTTATGTTAACAGCTGTGATAGATACCAATAACAAATGATAGTATTCTGTCGAGTCGGTGACGTCATTGAGTTTGATTTGCAATTGTGGTGAACAGAGGAGATAAGCCAATCACCATCATTACAGGCTTGCTGATTGCCCATGGTTAACCATATTAACCACATTTTAAGGATGTTGATAGTCCAAGAATTCTAGATACTGACAAAGTGAGGAAATGCATTCAAATCGTTTCACAGCTAACTAATGTATCATCAAACAACAAATACAAATAGTATGATAGCTTAAATTATACACAAAATAGAAGGAATATCATACTTTCCAAGGAAATGTAAATTATCCTTTTCTATTGTAGCATATAAAATTCAAATTTACCAGTTCTGTGGTGAAACGGGATTAGGCGTTTTCCCACGTGACGAAATGTATTCGATTCAAATCGTTTCACAACTAACGAATGAATAATGATCAAAGAACAGATACAAAAAGTTGTACAAATAGTATGGTTGTAGAGTTTCTGGCCGCATCTTCTCTCAACGGAACACCTTCCGACGCGGTGGTAGAGTCAAAAAATGACGTCAGAAAGCTATCTAATGTGATATTGTTTTGAATTAAATTTTGAATTTTAAATTTGAATTTTTGATACCTAAAATTATACACAAAATAGGAGGAATATCGTACTTCCCAAGTAAATGGAAATTATCCTTTTCTTTTGTAGCATTTTTTATAAAATTCAAATTAAAAACCAGTTTTGAGGCGAAACGGGATTGGGGGTTTTCCTTTGTTCAACACACTTGCTCGTAAAGTGGCTCTTATCGCATCGTTTTCAGGTTCATAATTTAGGTTATATTATAAAACAAGATTGCGTTTTACTAGTAAGTTTAAAACAGAAAGAAAAACACGCCATTTTTCTTAATATTAAATATTGTGTAACATAGAGTTGTGTTTTATGAAATTGTATAATTTTCTTTCCATCAAAGGTGTGTTAAAAAACGTCGTATGAAACACGTGAGCGTTATTCATTGCAGTCTCGGCTCGTTTACAGCACTCTCCTGCAGTTCGTGCTGCAATTTAGTCTCAACTTTAATCACAGACTTAGCTTACTTGTGTCATAATAATCATAATATACTATACTAGCGGCCCGTCCCGGCTTCGCACGGGTGGACGTCTAATCTTTTCTAGCAATAAATATAGCCTATGTTACTCAGGGTGAATGCAGCTTTCTAATGGTGAAAGAATTTTTTAAATCGGCCCAGTACTTTTTGAGCCTATTCATTACAAACATACAAAAATAGGTACAATCTTTCCTCTTTATAATATTAGTGTAGATTAACATAACAATTATTTAAGATTTCAGTATTTAATTATGTGTCACAATATTATGATGAGAGATGGCTAGATTTGGAATTGAATTGAACTTCAATTTACAATAAAAAAAAAAATTCTTACCTCTCCCATGCCTTGCAAAACACGAAGTATAAACAGCCATGTCGCACCACCAGCCTTTACAACAACTGGGGTCAACAGCGTAAAGATAGCTGTACTTAATAGCCCTATGCCTAAGGTCCATTTTCCTCCGTATCTTTCCGCTAAGTAGCCTCCAGGAACATGCGTTATGGCGTACCCATAGTAGAAGGCACTGAGGATGATTCCTTGAGTCTTCTGAGACCAGTCGAATATTGCATACTGAAAAAGGAAAAAAAGTGTGTTGACAATTGAAAATATCAGTTTTTAGGCAGCAAGACAAATTTTCATTTCATTTTCAAACCTACATCAAAGCATTATGCACACTTATTGCATGTATAATGTGGCCGAAAAACATCTTTAGCATGGTCTAACGGCGGTGCATAAAAAAAAGTAGGCGATAGCGCTATTTCGCCGTACAAAGACATCATCGTCATCAGCCTTTATACGTCCCACTACAAAGCGTAGGCCTACCCTCAAGGAGGGTGGGCGTTAGTCCACCACGCGTGCCCAATGCGGATTTAAAACTTCACATTCGTATCAGAATTTCTTCTTCAGCGTATTCAGGTTTCGTCACGATGTTTTCCTTCACCGTTTGAGAGCAGTCCGTATTACGTAGGACGTTTGATAACAAAAAATTAAAACCGACTTCAAAATTCAAAAAGTAAATAATAATATTGCAGCCGATGAATTTTACGTTAGCTAGCATCTATAAGAATAACAAGATAAACTTTAAAAAGTAATGAAATGTTGATGACGTTGTACTGGTTTAGGTAGTCACCAGTAAAGAATATGCTACTCTCTAGTCATCAGACACATATTGCAATATATTGCTTCAAACAATAGAACCATAATTATAAAATAATTACTGATAAAATTTAGCAAAACTCGAAGTTAGAAGTTTTATTTAAAACTTAAATAATAATGTAAACTAGCTTTTTGATAGAGGGAATTTAGTTCATTCAAATTATTATAAAAACAGAGGATGAATTGTGATATTTCAGACATTATTTAACCAATATTTCATTAGAAAATTACTTTCATTATTAAAAATGGTAATACAAATCAAGCATCATAAAAAGGGCAAAAAATGGCAGAAATACGAGTTAGCAGAAAACAGCTGATACATCTGACGCATGCGTAGTTGATAATAAGTTCTAATGAGAGCGTACCACATTGTTTGGCAAGATAGCTTGGGGACGCTGCGCGGAAAAGTTAAAAATGCAAGGAGTGAAAATTGGCGCGAGGAGGATTTCGCTAGCCAAAAATGAATCTTATGTCAGGGGAAGAAAGCTTAATTGACTAAGTTTGTACTATAGATAGTCTGCGCATCGGGCTGTAAGCCTATTTAATTAAGAAACTAAAATTATGGATAGTGGTACAAATGAAATTCATCTTTAATGAAAAGTAAATAGAGGTTAATGTCGGGAATAGTGAAAATAGCTTTTTCATTTGGAAGGGTAGTGAGGGAACACAAGATCACCATATAAGGAGACGTATTTTTGTATGAATTGAAGGGAAAATTAGTAGGTTGAAAGGAAGCTTTATATTTAAGAAGTTAAGGATCAATTTAAATTGTTCGCAATTTGAACGAATTAGGCAAATCTGAGTAACTTTATTTCTATAGACATAGAGGTCATATCTTTTATTAAGTAAATATTATCAGGAATAACTGGACTCAACCTTATTTTCATTAAGATAGAGATCAATTTTGTATAGCGAAATTTCACCATCATTGTCATCGTCGACGTTTGTGGCTTCGTGGTCATCGTTGGGTTCACCGAGGTCAGCGGCGTTTTTACCGTCATGGAAAGAGTATAAATAGGCGGAAGCGATAGGAGATCGGGGCATTCTTCAATTTTATTCTAAGAGCTCACTGTCTCGCTGCCGGTTTGCGTTTTGATTTTAGTTAAATTTTCTAAGTATTTTTGGGAGGTTTTGTTTATAATTTGGGATAATTGTAAAGTAATTTAAGGGGAAGTAGTAAACTTTCTTTATTGATTTTTGGGATAAATTCTGGGAGTTTCATATTTTTAATTATTTGTTAAGTTCATTTATTGGGGAGTTAATATTTAAATTGTGAGCTCAAGGAATCTTTTGGTACACGATGAAGTTTCGTGGGTTTTTGGTGCTTTCACGACTAGCAGTGCTATACTGTGAAAGTGTCATTAACTTCCATTTTCTTAGCCTGGCTTTGTGGTGCGCCGGCGATCGTTTTTTACCTACATAGCGATCTTTAGCCACCTGAGTTTTGTAACCTGGGCCAAATGCTGCTTGGTAATCCACCGTTCAAGAGGAGGATGTCCTTTAGGGGGCCAAGTACTTTGTTTCTGGGGTGCAAAATTCAGTCCCCTTATTTATATATTTCACACACTTATATAACTCACCTTGGGGACTCCTGATCTCTAAGCTTCGGCCGCACGGAGTTCCCATAAAACACAAGTCCATAGGAACTAGGAACACAAGAGTTGACTTACTCGCACACCTAATTTAGCTATTTAGAAGGTTCTTCCCTAGACAACACGGGAAAATCTACATTACACACCTACACGATTAAATGTAAATGTGGGGTCTGCCCCTAGCTTTGCAGATGCCCTTACACCGGGGTTATCTTAACACTAGGGAAACTTCTTTAGAATAGGAATATTTTAGACATTGGTTAGATTTTAAAGTCCGCGTTTTATTTTTAGAAGTAGGCTAGGATAGGATAGGTAACTTTTCTAGATTATTGGGAGGGATTGATGATAGTTTTCATAGGAAAATCATATTTCCAATTCTTGTACAGTTAGAAGGAAAATATTGGTTTAGCTGATAATATTAGTTTCATGAAGGAATGGTACTATGTTAAGAATAATTAGTATGAATTTTACATCAAAGCTGATGACTTGTTAATAGAGAATGTTAAGCATACTATTAGGAAAGAAAACCTAATTTATTTGTTTTAGTTTCATAGAATATTTTCTATTTTTATCCCAGTTGTCTTATAGACTATAACAAACTGACAAAGACTAATGAATGAAAGTAAATTCTCCTGTCCTCTTTATTTTAAATACTTACTCATACTTACTGAATTTTGAAGATATCACTGTAGAGTTTCTGGCCACATCTTCTCTGCAGTTAGGACCCCTAGTGACGTGGTGGTAGAGTCTTTTTGAGGTCATACCCTATCCGAAAGAAGTATTTGAGAAGGATTTTGTATTTTAAAATTTTACAAGGTACTAAAAGGGTACTAATTTTATGAGAATTATAATTATTAAATATAACAAATAATCCTCTTGGAAAAATCAACTTGAGGTTCTGATAGTTTTGGTTTGTCTTTGGGTGAGCAAAGAGCAGCCCGTAGCTAATCTCCATACTAAGATGATTGGAGACGTTACACTTAAGATAAAGCTGAAAATATCAATAATTTATCTAAATATCTGCCAAACGATGGTATTCATAACATAAGAGTATAATTATCCTTCCCGATTACTCCTTGTAACCGATCTCACTAACTAGGTTGGGGTGTCCCCATAAAAACAATCACAATGTTGTCTAATCAAGATATGCTTACCATTTTCTTAAAACATTTAATTAATTTAAAATTTACACCCTGTATAGGAAAGACTGTTTAGGAAAGAGTTTATTCAGGTTAGGTTTATTTCAGATAAGATCTAGGTCTCTAAGTCCTTCTAAACGAATCTGAGTTGTTGCTA
Source organism: Agonopterix subpropinquella (assembly GCA_922987775.1). Classification (NCBI taxonomy): domain Eukaryota; kingdom Metazoa; phylum Arthropoda; class Insecta; order Lepidoptera; family Depressariidae; genus Agonopterix; species Agonopterix subpropinquella. The sequence continues at coordinate 17,265,670 of OV277695.1, read as the reverse complement.
AGCAATGTGGGTTCCTAGACGATCACATCTTTTAGCCAATACCTAGTTTAAGTTCAGATCTAAGCTCAAGAAAATTTAAGTCTGTTATCATGAAGTAGTACTTTGGTTAGGCATATTATAATAGGATTAGGTTTTACTTATCATTAGGTTAAGTAGGATAGGCTAAGTTAGGTATGACTGTTTAAGCTATGTTGATATTAAGTTTAGGTATTTCTATGTCTCTGTTAGAATGCTAGATAAACCTCGAGTCTGTTGCAACCTAGGTTACTGTTAGGCGGTTCACAACGTTAGTTCTATCCACTAGAGATCACGATTGGCCAAAACAACATCTTCAACTCAAAATAAAATCATAATTAAGTTTATTTCATAGCAGATTCCAAACCTTTATTTAGTTAGGCAAATTAGTTTAAGTCATCTGTTAGGGATTGTAGTTTAGTTAGGAATCTATTACAATTTAGGGTTTTAAGTAGGATAGGTTTAGGTGTAGGATTCATTATTGAGACTAGAATATTTAGGTTAGGATAATGAGAGGATATTTAAAGTAGTCCAAGTTTAGAGTTCATAAGATAGGATAAGATAGGATCTAGTATAAGCATAAGATAGATAGGTTTAGGATTCTTTACAACTGGGTGCCGGTTGCCCAGGATCTAGTTTAGGATAAGATAGGGAAGTTTACAATTTGGGTGCCTCAAGCCCAGGATAATGATAGGATAGTATCAGTTTAGTTTATAAGATAGGGATTTTACAACGTCACAACTCATTAATTAGTACAAATGTTCATACAAAGCGCACGTTTTGACGTCCGATAAAGAGTAGCTGATTTGACTATCAAGTAGCCTATTCTCATAGTATGGCCATGAAAAATTGCAGTAGTATTATCCTTTTACGTAAAAAATATCGTGGAAGCAGTAAGCCTTAATTTTTACGATGTTGTTATACGTTTATTATGCCGAGTAAACTTTGTTCATTAATAACACCGGATTAAAACATTAAACTTCAAGAGTGTTGTGTTGTGACTCAAATAATTTATTATCGGAGAATCTACTTGACATCAGCCATGAAAATTGAGATCGTGCGTTAGATAAATAAAACATAATGATGAAGGCAATTAGATCACTGTGTGTGAGTCTAATAAGGACTTAATAAATACCTTATAAATTCTGATTTAGGAAGGAAACTGGCATGATACTAAAGTCAAGGTTAAATTTACTAAAGGGTCATATAGGTGCAACAATTCAAAACTCTCGCTTTGGCTAGTACGTCATACTTATACTTATCGATGTAGATAATCAAGCTCTTAGGTTGCAACTTATAAGTTGCAAAAGATAGTATTCAGGTACGTAGGATGTATTTAATTTAAAGTACGCAAGTATGTGGGCTTTAAACAACAAACTCTTAATTATCCTGCTAAATCTTATGGAAGAGGAAAACCGTTATGATCAGAGAAAGAGTACTATGCAGTGAATCTAACAGGTAGGTAACTATAGGTAGCTACTTCAATCCACATAAGGACGAAAATATTGTTCGATTCCTATTTAGCTTTATGGCAAATTAATATAATTTATTTAGCAGAAAGATATACTATTTGACATAATTATCTTGGATGTTTCTAAAAAAAATTAAGTGAGTGTTTCAAATCTCTGTTTCTGTAATTCAATGGAGTCTTATAATATTTTTTACGGTTTTGCTCATCTTCATTATCGAGATTATTATGTTCAAAGTAAATACAATCAACATAAATGATACCTATTTACAATTAATTATCGTATCCAATAACAGTGGTTTTGCATTTTTAATTACATTAAAATATGTAGGTAGGTATCTTATTAATTTTGCTTGAGTTTTGAACTAAGTCATAAACTAAAAAAAAAACCAGAATCCTTTTAGGTGTGTTAAAAAACTTTCATACACCTACAAAGTACTTTTTTTAGACAGATTCATTGTTTGATATAACTGTCAAATAGCTCAGTAGGTAGTGAATGCAATGCCGAGGGTCGCGGGATCGAATCCCGTAAGGAACAAATATTTATATGATGAATATTAATATTTGTTCCTGAGTCATTGATGTTTCTTTCTATATGTTGTATTCTATATCGTCGTCTAGTCATATAATAAAAGTCCAAGCTAAATTCTGGTGTTTTAAATGTGACTAGAAAAGTGTGACAATGGCCTCGATTCGGACTGTGACACGACTTAACTTAACTAAATTTATTCCTGTCACTTTCTAAAATAAGATTACAAAAAGAGACAGAAAACCAACAGCTGACTTTAGTGCTGTCAAAGTGACGTTACACGCCTAAAATAAGATGCCATCATAATGTACGCCATCTTATTTATCGTTTTTGGGCGTTTAACGTCACTTTGACAGCACTAAAGTCAGCTGTTGGTTTTCTGTCTCTTTTCTTAATCTTATTTTAGAAAGTGACAGGAATAAATTTAGTTAAGTTAAGTCGTGGCACAGTCCGAATCGGTACCAATATCCAAGACATTTATTTATATTTATCGATATTACTTACAGGTTTCAAACTGACGGTCCCATTGACAAATATCTCGCTATCGTCAGGGCAAGCATGGGGGTCGAAGTTTGACTCGTCGTTGCTTGAATCGTGAACCATCTGAGTGACAGCCAAGTTGAGGCACACCCGCATCGTGTAAGCGTTGCAGACGGCGAGCAGACCCATGATGCCGAGGACATACCGCTGGGGAATTAGGAACACTGAGCGGAGAAAATAATTTCATGTAGTAAGATTTAATAGTTGTTTGATTGTAATAACATACTTATAAGCTTAAACAGGGTTTTAAACTAAGCCTTACATATTATTCGTTATATCTTTTCTTACACGACTTCACTTCTCACTTTGCCTTCTGCGGGTGATAATAATAATAATATATATGCCCCGCGGGGGCAGCTTGTGGCGAGCTGACGGTGAGTGGCGACACCGCGGACCCCTATCCAGGGGGACCATACCGACATGCGCTGACACACATACACACCCACATACACACACACACACTGGCGCCCTGCAGTCCACTGGACGACCTAAAAAAAGGTAGCGGGGAGCGACTGAATGAGGAAGACCGAAGATAGAGTTTTGTGGCGCACCTTGGGAGAGGCCTTTGTTTATTTATTATTTATTCATTTATTACGCACATAAAACAGATTACAGTTATACAAACACCAAATATAGACAGATTAAAAGGTAAAGCAAGCCATAATCCTAAGCATATTATGTGCACATCATGAAATAAGCAACAGGTGAAGAATTGGCATCGTGTGCGTGACTCTATACATACTAAAAAGAAAAAGAAAACAAGAGAATCAGTTTACCAGTGGACGATGATTATGATGACTAATAAAAAGGGTGCTTCAGAGCATCAAACTGAAAATTTTTCACTATGGAGCCAACTTCGAAAACGCAAAAAAAAAAATCAGCTGCTCATTTGAGTTGTATCGGTACCTACTGGAGTTTTGTATGAAACAGCAAATTTTTTTTCCGATTTCGAAGTTAGCTCCATAGTGAATGTTGTTCAGTTTGATGATCTGAAGCACCCCCTTGAGTATTACTAGGGTGATTTGTTACACCACGGAGAACTTAATTAGCATATAAAACTACAGGGTGAAATTGATATCATTGGCATCCTTTTAAACTAAGAGTCTACCCATCAAACTGAACAACTTTTACCATGGGAGCAAACAGATCGGAGCAAAACAAAAATCTGATGTTGCATACATTTGAGTCGAGTAGGCATTGCAGTTTAGTATGGGACAGCAAATTTTTTAGGTGCTCCGATCGTTGTGCTCCCATAGTAAAAGTTGTTCAGTTTGATTGGTAGACTCTTAGTTTAAAAGGATGCTAATGATATCAATTTCACCCTGTATATTAGGCTAAAGAAACAATTCTTTTGTTTCTTTAAAGTAATTTCAATGTTGCTTTGATAAAAGCCCAATTTAAAATAATGGAGAGAAAGATTCGATTACTACATCATTGCGAGAGGAAGTAAGTATATTTTTTTAGTTCAGTGGTCTGGCCAGAAATTATGTAAGTTAAAACTACTCACTTAACTACTAAAGTGTTACGATACTTATCATAATATCATTGTATGAAGCAGTATTATGAAATTTAGTTTTATTTTTAACTTCATGTTTAATAATAGCCTTGTTTTAAAACATTAAAATAATGCGAATACTTACATTTCGATATTTTTTTCCGCCATTCTGGTGCTAACATTGCGTTATTTACTTTGTACCTGAAAATAATGGAATTATTTTACAACGTAAGTAATAAAATAATAATCTTAAACAAGATAAAGGATCTTGACTTAAACCTGTAACGTGCTAAGAGTGTTAAGAATTTGTAGATTAGATTTGAGTTTATTCTATATTTTATTATCATGTTTATGAAACTGAATCAGGGCAGCTTGCCTACTTCTTGGGAACTGAAGTATTTGCCTACTTATTGGCAAACCTGCTAGCCTACTGAGGCACAACGGCCACAATTTCTCTGCAGTCCTTTGACAATGTCCGTTAACAGATATCTTATGATTAAGTCACAAGTGTTAAAATTGATTGACTATTGGGACTTCTATAGAGAAACGAACTCTAACTTCGCCAGTATTCAAGTGTTTGCCATAGCTGAGGAAATGTAAATAGACTGACCGTACTGCAACCATTTTATCATGTTAGTTCAGTATTTTGTTGCAATGTTTCATTGAACGATACTTCTAAGTACTACACATTTTCAATTACACGAGTTTTTAATCTATCTGTTTGAGTGAAAACCCCGCACTACACTCTCGCCGAGAATTCTCGCCGAGAACTCTCGGCGAGAACTTTCAAGGAAAATTAATATGGCTTACGACGCCACGAGAACAATGAAGGGCATCCACACTCTCGTTCTCGGCCTGTCTCGCCCGTTCTGGGCGAGAATGAAGAGCCGGCATATAAGAAGAACGACTGATGTTCTTTCAAAGCAGGCACTTCACTCTCGCGGGAACTTCTCGGCGAGAATTCTCGGTTTCTCACTTTCAAGGAAAATTACTACGGCTTACGGCGGGCGCCACGAGAACAATGAAGGGCACTCTCTCGTTCTCGGCTGTTCTCGGCGAGAATGTAGTGCCCGCATCAGATTTTTTGTTCGTTGCGTTCTTATTCTAAAAAGCGTTATCTTAATCAAAATCAAAATTTTTGAGAATACGGCCCTTCTAAAAAATGCCAATCTCCAACCTGGAATTGATTCGTACTTTATTCCGGTTGCTGTTGAGACAGCCTGTAGGCCTAGCATGCCACCCCCGAGAAAACGACAAAAATCGAGACGTGCCTCCATCTTTATTATTTTACGTATGGCAAAAAGAGCACGCATGACGGTTTTCTCGTTTAAACGCTTTGTCGTGGGTGGCATGCTAGCCGTGCAGGCTACGGGACTTCTCGAATGGAAAGCATAATAGGTAATCAGAGACCTGCACAAATATTATTTAGACCTGTGAGCCTAGCATGCCGCCCTCGAGAAAGCGACAAAAATCGATAAGTAAAACTCTGTCTTTTTTATTGCGTATATGCGAATGCCAGCGCGCATAAGGGTTTTCTCGTTTTGTCGCTTTGTCGTGCGTGAAACGAAGATTGACTCAAGTAAAATTGTTGGCCTTACAAGTAACAAAGGGAACGCTACCAACACTTTCTTTGCTTTTAAGGATTCCTTTTCTTTTCTTTCACTTTAATAGTACCTAAAGATTTTATTACTTGTTATGCTCTACATTGTTTAAGTTTTATATTTTTTAGCGTAATATGGTTATTATTCCATACCGAAGTCTGATTACTTTAGTCGAAAAAGTGTTTCAGTCACATATTGATTCTGAGTTGAACGGCTTTTGAGTTAAGCCTTTAAATTAATTGTTGTTTGTTTTTAATATATTCATTTTCTGTTGTTGTTGAGCAAATAAGCTGTATAATTATATGCGTTACAATGTTGAACAGGGTGCTTCAGATTCAGACCATCAAACAGAATAACTTTTACTATAAAAAATCTTCTGTTCCGTAGAAAACGACAAAACATACTCTAACAAAATGTATGAAATCAGATTTTTTTCCGCAAAATTTTTTAAAATTTGTTCTTTGCATTTAAGTTTACACCCTACTATATTAATTCTGTTTGCGAGTATTATGATTGAGTTGAGATATTGTAAGAAGTTTATCGCAGTATCACCGCACTACTGGGATACCTATTCGTTTCGAGCTTAAGAGGGCTATTACAAGCTCAGTGGCGCCCTCGTCACAATAATAAAGATTTCTCAATAAAGAAAGCCTAAATTAAAAAAGTGCTCAACAGATAAACTACAAAACCCTTCAAGCCATTTTTATACAATACTTTTATAGGTTCTAAACATTCCACTTTTAGATAATTTGGAAAGAAAACAAAAGAGGCCGTTTTTTCTTTTTTCAAAATTTGTATGTAGACCTTTAAAAAACCTATAAAAGTATTCTATGAAAATAGCTTGAAGGCCCTTGTAGTTTATCTGTTGGGCACTTTTTAAATTAGGTTTTTTTTTTTGAGAAATCTTTATTATTGTGGTGAGGGCGCCACTGAGCTTGTAATAGCCCTCTTAACATTCAACAATTTGTATTTAATCACAAGGAAGCAATACATTATTATGCATTTAAAATACACCTTTACCGGTGCATAAAGTCGTTTCCAAGGCTTTTCCCCAATGACTACCATTCACGGTGAATATCCGAGCGATATCAGATTAATTGAAATAGTTGTTTATAAATGCATTTAAACCAACGCTGTCTACGGTCACGTTTTCGTCACGGTCGCTATTCTTTTACAAAATACGCAATGATTCACAAGGTATTCACACTTCGGTCAAAGTTGAATAAATGGATAGGCCCACAGCCAATGATATTCCACAGCTCATTTAGTTGAAGCACTGAAAGTTGGGCAATTTGTCCTAACAAAGTAAGATACTTGGTCTGTCATATGGGTACCTACCTACTAATTTTGCTTTTTGTATAGGCAATCCGTCGATTGCCGTCTATCAATGTATTTACGACACACTTATTGTCAAGAAATAAAAAAAAAATAAGATTAAGGGAAGCACTGAAGCTTGGGTGTTTTTTTTTATTTCACGAAGGTGAACCAAAGTAATGGCAATCCAAAGAGGAAAAATGCTGCAGGAAACTACATTGAAACATTTTTAGGTACCTATCATTGAATGCAGTATGCAGTATGGTATAATGAACTTGTACTCGAGGAAGCACGACTGAATAAAGATCAACGTTTTCCTGTAGAAATCGTATTGTACTTATTTAGTTCTTTGCAAAACTAATTTATTCTATAGTAATCTGAACTACGAGCTCTTCCACACTGACGTTTTAATTAGCAATTTCTCGGCAAGAGCGAGACCGCGGGCATGTTATCTGAACGAAATCGCAAAGAAATCGGCGATCGAAACGTCATCAGCGTGGAAACTGGAAAGGCCCTAAAGTTTTTTTATTTATTTATTTATATTCAGACCTACTCATTTATACTTAAATAGTAAAGTCACATAGATTTTTAATGTCTGAGCCATCTTAAAAATGTTTAAAAGCTATTGGCTATGTGCTAAGTGGGTGTTGGGAACTGTCAAGTCGATCGCAGCGCACGGGGTGGCAGTGCGGGACAAGCTGTGAAAATATGCTTGAATCTATGCAAAACCACACACTAACTAAACACGAAATCTCGAAAACTGTCAAGAATACAAACTTAAAATTGGGCTTGGAAGTCTCTATTGGCATCTAGATGCTCATTTAAAAATGGTTTGTCGTATTTTAACCCCAAAGGTGTTAAAACTGAGATAAAAGTTTGTATGGGAATTCCGATACAATTTAGATTTTGCCGTGGCTTCTTCGGCATCCGCTCCCATCATCGTACCGGGATAAATTATAAGCTAGTTTTTAAGACTAAGACTAAGACTAAGGCTTTTAAATATAAAAAGTTTTATCAAAATCGGTCTTGTAGTTTTGGCAGAATCGTCGAACAAACACAGAGCCTTTACAGTACTATAATAGTGTAGATAATTCACGGTTGTCCGACATAGTTCGTGCGCTACGCCGCGCTAGTGTGGCGCTATTGTCGTGCACACTGCACATAGCCAATAGGTTATGCGAAGGAAACCTGCATACGCTGAAGAAGAAATTCTGATGTGTATGTGAAGTCTACCAATCTGCATTGGGCACGCGTGGTGGACTAACGCCCACACACCATAGGTACAGGTAGCAGGCCTTTTCCCTGCAGTGGGACGTATATAGGCTGATGATGATGATATGTGTCATAGACAGAGCTCAATCAATCTATATTAAAGTGCCGCCCGGGGACCCTTCCCCCCCTCCCCCTTCCTCGCTACGCTACTGGTCGCACGACCTGTCTTTTGTTACAGTTAAATTTACAATCATTTTAAACCATTTTGGGTTTTAAATGGTTGATTATGCTTGTCTACGAATGCTTGTACTTAAGTAGTTTTAAAACGTTTTTGTCATCTATGACTACGATGATCGAAAATGTCTTAATCGTGAGAGGATTGTTGTACTTTAAGGAGGCATTGTATATGCTGATGACGATGATATTTTCCATGAATGCTGTCATGCATAATTACTTTAAACAAAACATATCAGTCACTGTCCCGATGGTTGCATTTGTTTGTACGTATTATTTACGTATTTGAAAAATAAAATAATATTTGAGTTAAAAGTTTATGACTGAATTTCTGAACACCATCACGTTGAATAGAGTTAAACAATATTGTATCTTTGTTGCTACTGTCATGCAAAATTTTATGATGATTTTGTTGTTGTTAAACAGTAAACAAGATTGTAAAAATCTGTCTGAAGTAACCATTCGGACTTACGTAGGTACTTAGTTTTAAAATTACTCAGAATTTCAAAGATGTGTGTGTAGAAATCATGGAGGACAGAAAGGAGCGGAGGTGATGCAAAGCAATATTTATATCTGAGTAAGTGTCGCCAAAATGCAGGAACGGAGACAGGGTGCGCAGGTTCCGCCCCTAAAACCGAATCCAGGAACAGCGCACTTCATCGTTTTAGATGCATTTTATTGACAAGACCCCTGTTAGCAAAGAGAATGGCGATCCGCTTTGTACTGAGCATCATAGGCCACGCCCACTGTGACGTCATGACCTAATATAATAGCGACAGACCTAATTGCCTTGCGACACCTCTGCTCCTTTCTCTCCTCCGTGGTAGAAATACATTTAGGTATATCGAATTCCAGAAGCTAGTAATTTCGAATCAGATTTTAGACAGTACTTATAGGTACTGAGGTTGCAAAGAAGTTAATAACTACGTATCACAATCTAATGATTATGATATTCAAGTACCTACTTAACATGCTGCATGTGGTAAAGACGTTACCTTATCGGAACATGTCGATGTCACACATACATGCAGAGATATAAGTGCAACAAACTAGATCTTGTATGATAAGGATTCCTATCTGTCCATTGTAACATAATGCAAGCTTAGGTAATTATAAAATATTATGACCTATAAATGAACATAGAGTTCCAAAATTTATTGTATTTTTTGCAGATTCCCAAACAGAACAATATTTGATTTGTATCTAAATATAAAAAATAAACACATAATAAGAATAACTTGGTACGTAGTGGAATCGGGGTCATTTTGAAGCTGGAACAGGTTGCTTCAGACCATCAAACTGAACAACTTTTACCATGGGACCAACTTTGAAACCGAGAAACAAAAATCTGCTGTTTCATTTAATATTTTTTTAAGAAGAGTTTCTATGGGAAATCAGATTTTTTTTCGCGATTTCGTTATTGGCTCCATAGTGAAAGTTGTTCAGTTTGATGGTCCGTAGCACTTGCTTTATGGCTTCAAAACTACCTTGATTCTACGGTGTATATTCACATGAAGTTTAGAGTAGGCAAACTATTCCCGTTCGCAGGATGTTACTGATCTTCTCTATAAGATGAAGAAATCGAGATCTTCATGTATTTTATTCTACCTATCGTCTGCATGTTAATGTTCAACAACAAAATATTCTTAGGTGTAGCTTATATTTACACCCGCATCAATATGAGCGCACTTCATCTCGAATTCTGTCTAATAATTGAGCAACTTTTATACCAAGGCGACTGCAAACAACTTCAATCAAGCAGCTCTATTAATCTGTGAGGTCGACTACTTTCTGCCGATATTTTGCATTTTTGTCACTACCATACTACTTAAACAATTTTTTTTAACCATAAGGGATTATCTTTTGTAAATGAAATAGTGTTTTTCTTTTTAGTTTTGCTTCAAATAAATGTTATGGGTATATTCAGAACTAAACAACAAATAGAAAATCGATCCGCTGATCCGCACTTTTTATGGAATTCGAATACAAAAATAGTGGTGTATGAGACTGTACATCCCATAAAATACCTAGGCAAACTGATATAGCCCCGATCGATCCAGTTTTGTGTGACAATGTTTGTTACCTTATGAATATTTTTGTAAAATTTAAAAAAATAAAATAAATAAACATATTAAGCAGTAAACATATAAAACATAGTAGGCAGGAAGTCTTGCACACAACTTTAAAGTAAGATATTTTTAAAAGGGTATCAATTATCGCAAGGTGCAAAATGCTATGAAACTTTGTATTTTTTCGGTGGTAGCAATACTTTTATAGGTTTTTTAAAGGTCTAAACATAACAATTTTGAAAAAAGAAAAAAACGGCCGCTTTTGTTTTTATTCGAAATTATCTAAAAGTGGAATGTTTAGAACCTATAAAATTATTGTATAACAATGGGTTGAAGGCTTTTGTAGTAAACTAAAACAACTAGATAAATCTAGTGGGCACTTTTTTAATTTAGGCTTTTTTTTATTGAGAAATCTTTATTATTGTGACAAGGGCGCCACTGAGCACGAATAGCTCTTTTAACAGAAGGCTGAAATTTCCATGCTACCTGGCTTGAAAACTCTACCAAAACCCATATTTTAAACAAAAACAAAATATACAAAGTACACACACAATATAAAAGAAAAAATATTGTAAGTACGTTTATTACAATTGTACAATAAACAAGAATCCAATAAATAAATATGGAATTTACCTATCGGCATAAATATTCATAAACTACGTCATTGTTTCAACAACATCACTTTACCACACTTTGCAGTCTTTAATGAATTTCAATACCTACATCAATTTTATTTAAAATAATATACGCTTGGTAGTTTCTGTCTAGTTCGTTCCAGTTCAATCTACATCTACATCTATTTATAAATTCGTTTATTATAGTGTATGTCATGGTCATTAGTTCATTACCAGTTACCTATCAAGGTCAATTAATCAATCGTAGGCAAAAATTACAAACTGCTTGTCTGTCAAAAGCTGGTCAAAATGTTTTTAATCTAAGGTCAAAAGACATTGGCCACGTGGCATACTGTATTCATTTCAAATCGTTATAACGAATGTATGATCAAAGAACAAACTATACAAAGCGTATGTTTGCTAAAATTATACACAAACAAAATAGGAGGAGTACTTCCCAAGGAAATGGAAATTATCCTTTTCTATCGTAAAATGCCATTTTTTTTTCTATTAACTCGCAATAAATGTGTATACTAGGTTTAGAATGTGATGTGTATAATCTTTAATTTGGTATGAACATTGATTATACGATTAAACATAGTTGAACATGGTACTTTAGACCATCAAACTGAATAACTGTCACTAGAGTCAACATCGAAATCGCGCAAAAAAAATCAGCTGTTCCATGGACATTTGGGTTGAGTAGCCATTGACGTTTTCTATGGAAAAGATTTTTCTTTCGCCATTTTGATGTGTTGGCTCTATAGTGAAAATTGTGTAGTTTGGTGGTTTAAACCTCAGCACCTCCTTTGTAGCTACCTCATTATGTTAGCGCATTTAGTTTTACACCCTGTGTAACTTTTTTTAGTAATTCAGTTGCCTCTTTTAGTATTTACTTCATTGTTTTTCTCTGGATAGTTTTTTAAACACAGTTTGAATGTATGTCTTACAAAAAATATAAGCAAGTTCGTACCCTGTCGGTTTCCTCGTATGAAATTGAAATTATTTCGACTTGACGACATAGACTATTCAGAATAGTATTAATTTAGCAATAGGTATACTAAAAGTTCTTGTCATATAAGTATATATTTTTTTGCATTCAATATCCCTACAGTGATGCGGAAATCATTGACAATAGCGGCGAATGAAGGATTTGACCTTATTTAACCCAATAAGGAGAGAGGAAAATAGAAGCTGTATTTATCTGCCCAAAGATGGCCCAAAGTAATATTTTTTTGACTAAGTGTAGAAGGCAAAGTAAAATTGTCCTGTAGTTGTATGCAATTTTATTATAAATTCGATCGTTCTGCTCATATTAGTATAATAATATTAATTATCAATCAATATTATACAGGGTGTAAGTGACAGCCTAGCAAATACTGAAACGGTGAACTCAGACCATCAAACTAAACAACATTCACTATGGAGCCTACCTCAATCAGCTGTCCCATTGAAAACTGCTGTACCTACCCGACTAAAATGTATGGGACAGTTGATTTTTTTTTCGAGTTTCCTGATGTAGGCTACATAGTGAAAGTTGTTCAGTTTGATAGTCTGAGTTCACCGTTTCAGTATTTGCTAAGCTGTCACTTACACCCAATAAAAATCAATATAAAATATTAAAAACAGTAAAGAAAAAAACAAGTTCAGTAGTCTAGAATTTTGTTAAGTAATATTAAGTGACTTCAACAGTCGGGACCATTATTGGGAAAATTTGATCCGGTCTAGAATATTTAATGGGACCCGATTGTTAAAGTAACTAACAGAATTCTAGACTACTGGACTTGTTTTTTTTTTCTTTTCAGTTTTTAATTTAAGTTAACTTTTTACGCAGAAGAGAGCTTTGATTTTTAAATTATATTTTTTATTTTACACTTTTTAGTTTTTTAAACTTTAAGTAATTCATTATACAGGGTGAAATTGATATTATTAGCATCCTTTTAAACTAAGAGTGTACCCATCAAATTGAACAACTTTTACTATGGGAGCAAACCGATCGGAGCAAAAAAAATTCTGATGTTTCATACTAAACTGCAATGCCTACTCGGCTCAAATATGCATGCAACAGCTGATAATTTTTTTTGCTCCGATCGGTTTGCTCCCGAAGTAAAAGTTGTTCAGTTTGATGACTCTTAGTTTAAAAGGATGCTAATGATATCAATTTCATCCAGTAGATCCTAAATGGTCATTCAAAATGAAAAATGATAAGAGAAACCTAAAGATGATTTTCACATACCTATTCAATACCGATGTATCTTTATGGTGATCAAGATTCAAGACTGGAACGCTACGTAACCGGAACATTATCCGATAGAAGAATGTATATGTGTATTGAGCTACTGGAAAAATGTCCATAATGATGCCGATGACATTGTTTAAGTTTGTTTATAATAATAATTACGCGACAACGTAACAGACTCGTTCAACTTGACCCAGTGAAGATGGCAGCGCAGCGGCAAAACAATTAATTAATTCGCAGCACTCGGATACACGAATCAATAGTAATTTATGTTTTTTTTTTCGATAACTGGTATATTTGTGAGAGGTTTCAAAGGATGAACATATTAATTATTACTACATAAATAAAAAAACATTAAATTATGCACACAAGTAACTTACATTGGTCTGAACCCATTAAGGCTTTATGGCCTTTATTATATTAAGGAAGTGCATAGCAATGACACCAAGCGCATAAACAAAACCAATTTGATCGAGATTTTATTATTATCATCATAGCCTATAAACGTCCCACTGCAGGGCACAGGCTTACCCTCAGGAAGGGTGTATGGGCATTAGTCCACCACGCGTGCCCAATGCGGGTTGGTAGACTTCACATACACATCAGAATTTCATCTAAGAAAAAAAAACGTTGTGGTCCATTGGCGAGTAACCATGCCTGCTATGCAGGAGGCTATGGTTCGATTTTCATCTCTCATAATTATGTAGTACAACAAAAAGAAGAAATCGGTACAAATGGTACAATGGACTGGACCCCGCATTCGCTAAGCCAGAATCCACGTGAAATTCCTGATAATTTATATTATAACTGTGGATTGTGAACATTATAGGTATAGCATCTGTTGATCGTGTGGGTTAGAAAGCCAACATGAGGGTTACCTGTTCAGTTATTTTAACATGAATGAATAGAAACTATGTTGGTATGTTTCAAAGCATACTAATATGTCAGCGTCTTCATTTAGGGTGGCCTAATAGCAGTTACTTATGTTCAATAGTATAACCATATCGTGCGGGGACAGCGGGGTATGGGCGTACCCTAATTGAATTTGCTATGAGGGTACGCGCGCAAGCAGAGGGAGACCGGGACGCGCTCCTCACCGCGCTCGATTGAGCTGCCGCGACCGCTGAACTTCACCACTATTACTTTTTATTACACTAAATTTCTCATCTCATTATGAGTTGTTAAAAACGTTAGGATTAAAACTGCTTTTAAAAGTTATGAATAAACATAAAAATTTAGCAATACCCGACTATACAAAAAATATATACCAATGACAAAAAAATACAACAAACTACAAACCATTTATTTACAGAAGTGCTCAACCGGCTAAAATTTGTTATTGCACACTTTAAAATTATTATCACGACAAAGGCCACGTCATTCGTTTGAAACATAAAAGTGTTAAAAACTTTTCTAAATGTTAGTGAACACGTTTACAATAAATACATATGTAAGCAATATTCAATTGAAAATAATAATTAATAACCGATACCACCCGATACGTTGTTTCGAGTACCTACAACAGTTCTAATAATAATTTGTAATTTGCTTAAATAATTTGCATGTTTATAGTATAGAAACTAGTAGTCATAACAATTTTATGTGTAAGTAAGTATGTACCTATTTCTTTGTTTATGAAAATTGAAAGGCATCGATAATTGATAAACTGAATTTGACAGACATTTTGCGAAATATGTACATTGTACAAAACATTGTAATGTAAATTAAGTATATTTGTAGGGTTCCGAAGTCAACAAGGAACCCTTATATAGGGTCCTTCTTAATATGCTGACACTTTTTTAAGGGGATGGTTAGACCGTCAAACTGAACTACTTCCTCTTTGATGGGACCAACGTCGAAATCGCGAAAAAAAAATCATCACTTCCATACAAAACTGCAAACCTACTCGGAGCCAAACGTATGGGACAACTGTTTTTTTTTCGCGATTTCGATGTTGATTCCATAGAGAAAGTTGTTCAGTTTCATAGTCTGGTCATCGCCTTAAAAAAGTGTCAGCATATTAAGAAGGACCCTGTAGTTTCGCCATGTCCGTCCGTTTGTTCGCAGCTTAGCTCAGAGACGCTTAGGACTAGAAAGCTGTCATTTGGCATGGGTATACACTTTATGGGGTATACACGGACCTGAAAAAAAGACGGACGGAATCTCGTCTAATCAAAAGTGAAGCACCCATTTATATGAGTGTGCGTGCTGTCGCCCTGTTGCGCGGGACAAAATGGCGGCGGGTTGTCGCACCTGCGCCTAGAACTGGTGCGTCTGTGTGAGTGTAGGTGCTTTGTAGAACAAACGAAATTGTAGCACCTCGCATGCTTCACCTCTTTTTAATGTGACATTTTGTCCGTCTTTTTTTCAGGTCCGTGGGGGTATACATATTAATCACGCCGACAAAGTCGGAAAAAAAATCTTAAAAATATTTTTTTACGGTACGGTACGGTACACATAAAGTGGGGATGTATTTTTTTTCTCGCTTATCGCTTTTTTTCCACAGTATTTTTCTCCGTGTACACAGAGCTTCACGAAATAAAAATATGGAATATGGTACTCTGACCAAATTAACGCGCTTTCAAAAGGTCGGTCAGATGTACCCGAAACCGAAAAACATGCATGAAGAGGCTGGTACCTAATACCTAGTAGAGATGCCAATTTAAATAAAGTCGTCGAAAAAAGATTTTCGTAGGACTGACCAGTTTTATACCGACATGGTGGTGTCCTTGCATTCAGTAGAGTTTTCTGGGTAGGGAAAATATCGCTTTCTGAATTGGTGGATTGGAGAGTTATGACGTCACACATTTTTTGTACGGGAATAAAATATTGTTTTTTCTGAAACCTGTCGTGTGGGGTAAAAATTTTTAAAATTGTTTTTTTGACCTTAGATTTGAGGATGTTATGAGTCATTTGGCGCATGTTTTACAAAAATGTACCCAGCTGTTTCCTACCTGGAGGAGCCCAAACTTGGTAAGTTTCGAAATTACTTTTTGGATTTTTTGAAAACCAGTGGCTGAAAGGTAATAATAGTGTAGTATATTTTTAGAACCGACTCATGAAGCCCTTTCAATAAATTTTTTTTTAATCCCTTACATAAAATTGACGACGTCATAACTCCCCACTCCACCAATTGAGAAAGCGACACCGTCATTTTTCCTACTCAGGAAACTCTACTGAATGCAACGATACCACATGTCGGTTTAAAACTACTCGACTGAGTAAGACTTTACGGAAATATTCTTTAAATTTTTTACCCCAATGGGAGACAGGCGTGACGAATATAGTATTATTTGGGTATTTGACTTATTTATTTTATTTTTATTTACTCAATAAATAAAGGATTAGAAAATTACGCTAAACTCCCATTTTCATTGAGTTTTTAGCTTGAATACTATTTTTAATAACAAGATAAACTATAAAAAGTAATGAAAATGTTGATGACGTCACAACTCAATATTTAGTACAAATCTTCATACAAAGCGCATGTTTTGACGTCCGATAAAGAGTAGCTGATTTGACTAGTTGTCAAGTAGCCAATTAAACCAAAATATCATGCCATAAATTCAAGCTTGACTAGGTGCAAAATAATTAGATATTGAAAACAATACAGTAATCATCACCATCATCAGCCCAGTACAATACAATACGGTAATACGTTACTTATGTTATTTATTATATAATGTGTCTATTCTAGTTGGCTAGCTTTTTAGCGTTCCGTACCCAAAGGGTGAAAAACGGGACCCTATTACTAAGCCTACGTTGTCCGTCCGTCCGTCCGTCTGTCCTATTTAGGGCTGCAACTTTTGAACCGTAATATCTAGGCAGTTGAAATTTTTACAGTATGCGCGTTATTATGGCGGATTTGCTAACAAATAATAAAAATGACAAGAATATAAAAATGAAGGCGCCCTCAAACAAGTAACTAGTTTTTATCATTTTTTTTTTCTTTTCGCTCTATCGTAAAAACGGCAATAAATACAAGCGTCAAACTTGGTCTAATAATAGAGCAAACTCTACATCTACAGTCTACAGTATAACAACAAAAAATATAAACCGGCCAAGTGTGAGTCAGTTTCGTGCTAATGGTTTATGTTGTGTGGTACGGAACCCTCGGTGCGCGAGTAGCCCGACTCGCACTTGACCGGTTTTATTGTAGGTATAACAAACCAAAAAGTATATCATGAAGGCTCAAGCACGATCTAGACATTAATGTCTTTGCTTGTGGTATGTCTTTTCGTAAAAAATATTTACCTAGTTTCTAAGTAAAGTAAAGATTTTCATACCAATCTTAAATTAATCCTTGCATTGAAACTATATTTTAACGGAAATTTGGCAAACCACAGTCACAGAGATTAGTTTCTAGATACCTATTATAGTGTTTTAAAAATTCATTGACTGTTATTGGTTAATTAATATTGAAAATATAATCCCACTTGTACTTCTTAACACGTTGTAAAAGTTAGGGTGGTAAACTTTGTGTTCGGTTTAACTTAGAGGTAGGTATCGGTGAAACTGATTTTTCAGCAATAAGATTTAAGGAAAATATTGAGAAAAACAACAAGGCTACGTTTTTTCACATTGTGTGCAAAAATATTGCGGTGAGTACCTATACAGGGTGTTAAGGTAAACAGTTGCATTACTTTAAGGGATGATTGTACCCATGATACTGAAAAACTTTCCCTAAGAAACTAAAAAGAATTCGCAATTTTTTTTTCGACTTGTACAAGCTTTCGATCAGCTGATTGCATTTACTAGTCGTTTTTTTCAAGTTGGCCGCTCCCTCCCTTCCCGCTTCACCGTACCGCACCCCTAAGAGACCCTATAAAACGCAATTTTATAACCTTTTGCAACGCAACCACGTACGGCACGTCCGTGCCGATAAGTAATATCGAATTTAATTTTAAATTTTTATTTGCTTGTTATATTATTTTTTGTCGACGGGACCAGTTAATGTGCCTGTGACGAAATTTTGTAACGGTCATCGACGGCCAACTCCAAGCAAACGGGTAGTAGTATGGAAAGTCGAATTTTTTATTTGCGAATTTCCTATAGCTTTCTTTGGGAAATTTCTTCAGTATCATGGGCACAATCACCCCTTAAAGTAGTGCAACTGTTTACCCTAACACCCTGTAGAAATTTTCCGGTATTTCCCAGAGAAGTAATAGACGGCCCGGTAGCACAGTCGGTAGTGAACCTGCCTGCTGCGCGGGTTCGAATCCCGTAAGGGACAAATATTTGTATGATGAATATGAATATTTGTACCCGAGTCATGGATGTTTGTATCTATATATGTATTGTGTATCGTTGTCTAGTCATCATAATACAAGTCCAGGCTAGATTCTGGTACTTTAAATGTGGCTAGATAATTTGTGTGACGTTGTCCAAGATATTTATTTATTTATTATTTATTAAAAAAAAAAAAAAAAAAAGTACTACAGAAAAGATAAAAAATGACGATCTTATCTTCGTTACCTCGATCTTGCAAAGATTATGAAATCTTTTAAGATTTCTAAATTGTCATTGCAACTTTACTTATACATGCCATGTACTTATCGAAAATAAGAGATAGTGATTGTCCTATCTCGTTAGCTTCACAAACGTTGACCTTGTCATTGACAACTGTTTAAATTTCATAAAATAATCACGCATTGTTTTCCATATTTTAATAGTCTTCCAACTAATAAAGAACGTTTCACTTCGTTGATCTTGAGGAATTTAATTCAATGCTAAGAAGGAAAAAACTTTACAGAAACTAAAAAAGCTTGCTCTATCTGTAAAAAACATTGACCTATCAACAAAAGGATACAACGCCAATATGAAGTTGTAGAAATAATGTTAAGAAAAAATATATGTATTCTATTCTTTTTTGATCAATGTGTCATTTTGTCAAAATTATAAATTATTGTTTATAAATAACCTCTAATTATATTACTTGGTTAGCTTAATTTTTATTAACAGAAAAATTAACCAAGACAAAAACAAAAAAAAAAGTTTAACTACTTACCAATTAAATTACAAATTAATACTAAAACTTCTTTCACTTTTCTGCTCCGTAGAATTTACGTTACACAGTCACTTATTTTGAACACATATCATAAGTAAAAAGTACGCAGGTGAGTGGCGGTCGAGCTACCACCCGACTGTTTCGGATCAGCGCACACGCAGTCTCTGAGAGCACGTGCTTAGATCAAGCGGAATGTAGACGGATTGCGAGACTCTAATTAGTATAGTTGAATGTCTATCTCACGTTGTTGTTGTGCACCTTGAAATCGATTGAACTGTTCTAAGAATCGGACGGCCCGGTAGCACAGTCGGTAGTGAACCTGCCTGCTGTGCCGAGGGTCGCGGGTTCGAATCCCGTAAGGGACAAATATTTGTATGATGAATATGAATATTTGTACCCGAGTCATGGATGTTTGTATCTATATATGTATTCTACATCGTTGTCTAGTCATCATAATACAAGTCCAGGCTAGATTCTGGTACTTTAAATGTGACTAGATAATTTGTGTGACATTGTCCAAGATAAAAAAAAAAAAATCATCACTCGGATTAACTAGAGGTACTTTATGACAACTCTAGAGGGTGACATTGGATCGTAAAGGCTTCTTTTACATAAAAGAAACTCGCAACTCCCTTTTGGACTGGTCTGAAACTTTGCCATAACTCATAACTATCCTTTCATTTGTGCAATTATAACAAGATCACCTTTAACACCATCCCCCTTCAGTATTCCGCTAACATACGACAAGACATAGTGCGAGACTGCATCCAATACGTAGTCGATATTTCAAAAAGTTTCTTATCCTCTTTTATAATGAGAACCGGTAAGGTTTGGAACTCTCTCTCTGCGTCTGTTTTCTCAAGCAAATACAGTCAGGATATTTTTAAAAGAAGAGTTAACAGGCTGGGCGAGCGCGCTACATCCTCGACTTCATCTACACTTTCCATCAGGTGAGCTGCAGCCAAGCGCAAACCCATTATGAATAAATAAATAAAAATGATGTACACGAGAAAAATATCTGTACTCCTTTCCATATAAGGACGAAAAGATTTCCCGAGCGCTATTTTATTTCTGGCTAATTCTGAATGAGTAAGTGTTTCAAATCTCTATTTCTATAATTTTAGGCAATATAAATCGAATTCTGGTAGACTACATTGAAATTTGGTACAGTGTAGTTAGCTAGAGTTCTACCAGAATTACATTAAATAGCAGCGGTGAAGTCCGTTCTACATGGGGCCAATATCGAAAACGTGAAAAACAAACATAAAAAATCGTACTCAATCGAAATAAATGTATCTACCATTTGGATTGAGTAGCATCTTTTGAGTTTCTGTTGTTTTTTTGTGTAGGATTGCACTTTCCTCTGAAACGTTTTCTATGTTGGTTCTAACCTTAGACAATTTAATAGGGACGAGTTACGCGTGTCATTCTACTAAGAAACATTTCTGCCCCTTTTTGCGGGGGGCGAGGTAACATGAAACCCGCAACATTGGATTTTATTCCCCATAAGTTTAGATTCTAATTTTGAATGTTAAAAATCATGAAATGTAGTCTCGTGTGAACCCCAAACGTTCTAAGTTCAAAATTATTGTTTCTCTATTATAGGCTGTCTCGTTTAGTGATAAGGTATAAAATTGGGTGTAAATGCGCAAGATTAATTGATCTAATACCGTGGCAGAGGGGAAATGCTACCGCAAGGCGAGTCCCTATTAAATTGTCTAAGGTTCTAACTATATCTAACCTAAAAACTATTATAAAACTGTAAATATAAGTGTTTCTGTACATTGAGACATTTACAAAAAAAGATTACGATATGGTTTTTAGGTGTCCCTCATTCCAAATCACCAATTTTAGGATTTTTTGTCTGTCTCTTTGTTTGTTTTTATGTTTGTGTGTGTGTTTGTTTGTTCGAGCATCACACAAAAACTACTGAACCGATTTTGATGAAACTTTTTTTGTTTGATAGATTATAAACTGAATTAAAATCTGGTTCATAATTTGTGCGGACGAAGTCGCGGGTAAAAGCTCGTATTATTTAATGATGTGGTTTAGACCATCAACATTCTCATGAAACTTTGTATACATATTCAGTCCCCATACACTAACAAAAATTTTAATTTTAACCGTCGGCGACGATCCTCAAATCCTGATGCTGTAGGGTACTACCTAACTAAACAATTAAATTTGAGAATCTGCCGTTTCTGAGTAAGTAAGTATGTACTGTGGTATCAAGCATAAATAAGTAGGTACCTAATTAAAAAGCAAGAACAATCTACCAAAATAATTGAGATCCCACGAAAAACATTTCATGTATAACTAGCCAAGACTCACAACCCTTTTACTCATAAAAGTTATGAGATCTCAGTTTAAGGCAAGTCTTGAGTAAGATTTCATCTCGATCATATAAAGTTATAAGGCTTGACCAACATCGTCATCCCATGTAGAGTCATTCTAAATGTCGGGACCCCTGGACCGCCCTAATTTATAGGGTCAGAGCGCCCGACACGCATTTACACTACCCAACGCAACATGTTGGCTCCCTGCTAATTGGGTAATGTAATCGCTGTTACATAGGATGAGCATGTCAATGTCGGCTAACCCTTATAACGTGAAATATCACCGAGATGAATACTTACCTACGTACTTACACTTTTTGATAGTAAATTGGTTGTGTGTAACTTGTTGTATTTGTTGGCCTTTGATCTCAAGTCTTGGCTACTTTTTTACATGAAATATTTTCGATGGGATTAAGTTTAGGTATCTAAGTAGAACTGACAGGATATTTTCTTTTACTGATAAAAATAAATAATTTTGAACAAATTCTTCTAGATATTGTCAAATTTATCATCAATATTTTATCATAACCCACCACAATCTCTATAAGCTTATTGATGTTTAAAACTGTACCGAAACGTAGTACTTACTATGGAAAAAGCATTCAGAACACCAGATTCATATCTAGAAGAGTTCAAATTATAAAAAAAATTGTGAGTCTGTTACAATTTAGATACAATGCACTTCACAGAGAAAATGTAACTATTACCTAAACACCACTTAGTATGTTAAGTACTAACAAAAGATTATAGGTGTATGAATTTTATGATATTATTAATTATTACGGGGCCATACGTCTCGGAATTACCTGGGAAGGGTTTTTCGTTTTTCGACAAGATTTATATAATACAGAAACAAAAAAAATTACACAGTATTCTTGGATAGTTTATATCTAGTGAAATGATAAATTTATTACACGATTGAAATTACTTCATATTGTCGTGATTCTTTACTAAATTAAGTGATAATTATTTTGTTACTAAACCTTTATTTTGTACTAGCAATAGGTTTAATATTCTATTACATTCAAATTACCTGTACAATAACCAACGAATAGCTTAAAAAGGACTTGTATCCAGAGCCGTTAAATATTTTACTAAGGATTCATTCATATGGCAATACTGACTTTTGTGATTGGCTGTCGCCGGAGCGCTGGACCAATCAAACGCCAGGCTGCGCGTTTGGTGGGCACAGTGACTCTGAAAGGGTGGGGAGGACGATCGAAGTGGGGAAAAAGGGATCGAACAGCCAGTTCTCAG
Source organism: Agonopterix subpropinquella (assembly GCA_922987775.1). Lineage (NCBI taxonomy): Eukaryota > Metazoa > Arthropoda > Insecta > Lepidoptera > Depressariidae > Agonopterix > Agonopterix subpropinquella. The sequence goes on along the minus strand of OV277695.1, from coordinate 17,242,740 downwards.
CCGGCACTCGAAGTGACAACCTGTATTTGTGAAGTAATTGTGATATATTTAAAATTAAAATAGTTTAGTAAAATTATAAAAGTGCAGTGAAAGTAAAATATAGCTTCCAATAGTCTACCAGTCTTTGATTCTACAATAAATCAGCAGCGGGAAAAAAATCTTCAGCCCTCAAGGTACGTGAATTCGGTCAAAGTCCACTGATTCTTTGAATATTGAAAGATTATATTGTTTTCTTAAAGTACCTACTGAGTTTATTAATTTTTCTCTCGAATTTTATAGAATTTTCGTAATGGTTGATAGTTACATTGGATTTATCATTTGGTCAGGCTACCCCATGACAATGTTAAGTCTGATTTTATTTCGTAGTCCATTCGGTCAGGGCAACTCCCTGTCATTGTGCTCCGAAATATTCATAAACCGTTAACCACCGAATTTGAAATTGCAAGCATTTTGATCAATTGCCAGACTAGCGTTCGGTCGGGGCTACTCCTTGACACCGTTTTTCTGGTATTAAAACTATGCTGTGTGATCGTATATGACCATTTGGTCAAGGCTACTCCTTGATAGTGCTAGTGTGCGATAAAACAGTATACGAGCTAAATTGCTTTCAATTATATTTTAAAATTTAGTTAATTGATGTTTATATTTTTATACCTACATTAATCGGTGCTTAAAGAAAATAAGACTCAGATATAATAATGTCATAATTTGTGAAGTCACTGGCAGAGTCATGTGGACAAATCGAATTAAAATATTTTATTATGCATGGTGGCCAAATGTGTCACGTAGTTGAGGCCATATATACCACCAGAACAGAACTTAAGACTATGTATGTCTATCATAAGGCCATGTGTGCCTAGGAGCTATGTATGTTCCAAAAACAGTTCGAGGCCATGTGTGCCTAGGAGCTATGTATGTTCCAAAACCAGTTCAAGGCCATGTGTGCCTAGGAGCTATGTATGTTCCTCAATCAGTTCAAGGCCATGTGTGCCTAGGAGCTATGTATGTTCCACAAGTAGTTCTGTGGATATGTGTGCCAGTAGTTATGTATCTATAAAGAAATTGAGATTTTGATTTGATTTGATTTATAGCCACTAAATCTCGTAACAAGTGATTTGTCTGTAAAACCAAATTTCAAATAGTTTTCACTATGGTTAAATACACTTTGTGTCGAATGGTCGATTAATTGTGTCATCATCGTCACAGTCCGTGTAGCTTTTAATAACGCCAGACCAGCAAAGGACAACCGCCACATTCCCTTTACAAAATGCCAGTAAATGTACAGAAGTTTTGACTGTAGTAAAATTTTTAATAAATTATGGGGTTTTATAAAAATTACTCAGATTTTATACTTTATTTTCATTTATCGAGTTATTTAATAATTTATTACTAATAAATAGTAAAAAAAAAAAAAAAGCTGCAACCCCAAAGTGGCTGCCAATGTTGTTTGATATGAGGTGATGCAAGCACAATGTTCTTTTTTTATATAAAAAATAAAAAAAGCTAATGAAGCATTATAAAACTAATGCCTGTAATTAGTTTCTAGTGTTCCATAGTTCATAGTAAAAATAGAAGTACGGTTATACATTTTTTGGTATTATGTGCCGGATGTCATTTATTTTTACTTTATTACAAACTTACAAGAGACCGTATTTGTTTCATTGTCTTTAACACAAACAATTAATTTAAAGAAATACTGATCATTAAAAATTCAGAGATCGAATTTAATGGTGCACACTTTAGCGAGCTAATATTCAAAGTTGCAGTTATTTTTATTATTTTTCTTAATGCATTTTTTTTGTTCCGAGGTAATGGTGAATCTGAAGGAGGTCGCTACCACGTGACTTTGAGATCCATCATATTTAGTGCCAATTGTCTTTCGAAATGTTCACGGCAGAATTTCAGCAAATTTTGACTGCCACAAAATTAGTGTCGTAATTATAAGATACTTTATTAAATACACATTAGTCTTTCTAGTTACTGATGAGCAATTGTTGTATAATAAAAAAAAAATTATGAAGTAATGTACCTACCTCTACGAATAAGAATGTATAGAAATGTAAATCAAGCTCAAAAAGTGACCCCAAAGAAAAGTACAGTGTTCGAAATTTGTTTCTTAAAAACTACACCTTGCCGCCAAAACTCATACAAAATGTCATTTTTCAAAGGGTGCCGAAAATTATGTTGCTTTTGTTTAGAGTTATTCTTCCATAGTTATTCTTATTCGTAGACCTACCTACATGTAGACATATTGATATTTAATGAATTATAGATTCTTTATTTTATTTACACATCATATTGGCATAATTAAGTAAACAGAAGCGAGCTTAGCTCTAATACGATATTTCCTCCAGGAAACCGCTAGACAAAGGCCACTAGGCACCTTAGTATGAAACCTATGCGCACGACCTACAAAAAAAAAATAGTATAGGATGTTTAAATGAATGTCTCTAGTTCATGTTTATATATGTCGCATTATTGTAGATAATGGGATTCAGGCCAATAACGGGTAAAGAAAAATGTAATATTTTGTACATTTTCATAAATTTAATACATTTTCTTACATTTTGCACATTTTAGTACTAGTAGTACATTTTAGTACAATTATTACATTTTAGTACAATTAGTACATTTTAGTACAATTAGTACATTTTAGTACAATTAGTAAATTTTAGTACAGTTAGTACATTTTAGTACAATAAGTACATTTTAGTACAATAAGTACATTTTAGTACAATAAGTACATTTTAGTACAATAAGTACATTTTAGTACAATAAGTACATTTTAGTACAATATGTACATTTTAGTGCAATAAGTACATTTTAGTACAATAAGTACATTTTAGTACAATAAGTACATTTTAGTACAATAAGTACATTTTAGTACAATAGGTACATTTTAGTTACAATAGGTACATTTTAGTACAATAGGTACATTTTAGTACAATATGTACATTTTAGTACAATAGGTACATTTTAGTACAATAGGTACATTTTAGTACAATAGGTACATTTTAGTACAATAAGTACATTTTAGTACAATAAGTACATTTTAGTACTATAAGTACATTTTAGTACAATTAGTACATTTTAGTACATTTTCTTCATTTTGGACATTTTCGTACATTTCGTACATTTTAGTATTATAGTACATTTAGTACATTTTCCCATGGTTTTAAAAAAAAAACTACATAAAATTGATTGTGGGTGACTAAACATTTTAAAACCAATTTGGGTTTTGTAGGAAAAATTTAGTTAGTCGAGTCAGATTTCGCCCAATGACCTTAAGTACATTTCTTGTTTACAAAATGGCTGTAGATTGCTTTGTTTGTCAAATAATTTAAAAAAGAAAATCACAACACCGGCGTGCAGATATGGCTTGGAAGACAAGACATTGCCTTCGTTTCTCTTTAACGAGTTTGACGATTTTAGATCCGGATTTTGTTGACTGTATAACACCCCTGTAGGTACCTTATCGCAGGTGCTACTGAGTTTTTAACTAAACTGATTGTCATTTGCATTTTTGGCTTAACAAGTATGTGGTACACTAAGCCTTGTAGGACACCATTCAAAGTAAGGTTTCCATTATGACAAGAATCAAATATTCTAGGTTTATGAATCGAAATAAAAGGTAGAAGCGTGTTTTCTTCTGGTCAAATTAGTTGAGGTACCTACATCCAAAGAATTATTAATCAATGATTGATTCATTTTAATGTTGTACCTAATGCTTATGAGACGAATAAACAATTTTTAATTTAATTTATAGAGGGTGGATTGGTTTCGACATACTTCTATAAAGTATTCTTTTTTTTCTTCAAAAGTCTTCAAAATTTTACGATCGTAATCATATTAATTTGCAGAAGTTATTCGTAGCGAATACTTACTCGATGAGTTTGACAACGCCATCTGATTAGATTTGTTTATTTAAAAAAAAGCTCCTATGCAATTTACTTCATGATGATTATAATTATTGCAGCCGTTCACAGAAAGTGTTCCAAACCTTTTTGTTGTCGTCTAAAATGGGATTAAAGCTGTACTTTGTATAGAATGAGTATAGGCACAACAAACATTTGTTAGTAAAAAAAAAATATATAGTAATCTGAATTATAATTGTAATAGAAACGGTGCTGCTGCTGTAATGTGTTGTGTGTTTTAAGTACTTCTCATTAATAACACAATTTTTTGCAACTGTATACAGCAACTGTTTCATAGTACATCCCAGTTAGGTGGGCTTTGCGAAAGGCGTAAAGTATTGTAGACAGTATAACTAGCTGATGGTGATGACAGTATATTACACTGAGCTCAAGACAAGATTTATTATCAGATGACTTATTGTGCGACTACCAGATTTAATCGATGGATAATTTGTTTTATAATACTGTTTTTTTTTGTAATTAAGTAAAGGAGATAATTACATACTTCTTCATGTTTATCTGTGAATTTGTAAGATGGAGAATGGATTTACGAAATTATTGTTAAAAAGTTAATACGACTAAATTGTAATGTTTCTCCTTCCTGTTAGAAAAGCAGGTTAAGAAAATGCTGAATGTCTGTACACGATGACTGACCCGGCTGCCGTTATAACCACTGTTTTGATTGATTAGCTATAAGTGATGGATATTTTTTAATTAATTTAAAAACAGTATAAACGGGGACGGTATGTTTTGGTTTGCAAATAAAGAGTATTGTATTGTATTTTATAAACATAAGAAGCATAAAAATTTTGAAAAATTGAGAACGTTGTGGCAGCAAACAGAATGAAAAGAAGAGTTGTTATTCTGTTTATTGTTATTTAAACTTTGAATATCAGTCTACTTAATATTCAATTCTTTTTCCCCTAAAATCTGAATGTACTATTCCAAAATAAATCATTGGACGAGGAAGATTGCAACTATTAGAGCTGCCTCTGTTAGAACTGCAGCAACGTTCACAAATATTTAAGTTGATAAATATTGATATTAGTGTAAGCAGCCAAATGTCGTGATGTGTTCGAATAGTTACTACTTAAACGTTATTATAACCTTAAATAAGAAAACAGATTAAATAATGTAAGAGCCACTTATATGATGCAAAAAAAAATCATTCCCTAAAATTAATTTCTAAAATTAAACTCAAGTACCAGTTTTGTGTACCAGCCTCATTCATTCATTCTTAAATAATTTTTACATAATAAAAATAAATACAAAAGTAACATCGCTGAATTCTAAAATGTCTGAACCAGATGTTGTAACTGAATGTCTAACTACTAAACATTGTGTTGCTGTAGAGTTTCTGGCCGCATCTTCTCTGCAGTGATAACACATTTCGAAGCGGTGGTAAATTAAAAAAAATATATATATACAAATAAAAACTTTTAATTAATAATTTTGAAAAACCTGCTGTAAAATGTTTCAATGTTGTGATTATATAAAGATTATTCTGAATAATTTTGACTAAATGGTAATGAGAACTGACTGTTGGATGGCTGTGCACCAGGGGGTTGCACAGGGTCGGATGGCCGAATGTCGTGATTCTTTACTAAATTAAGTGATATTTTGTTACTAAACCTTTATTTTGTACTAGCAATAGGTTTAATATTCTATTACATTCAAATTACCTGTACAATAACCAACGAATAGCTTAAAAAGGACTTGTATCCAGAGCCGTTAAATATTTTACTAAGGATTCATTCATATGGCAATACTGACTTTTGTGATTGGCTGTCGCCGGAGCGCTGGACCAATCAAACGCCAGGCGCGTTTGGTGGGCACAGTGACTCTGAAAGGGTGGGGAGGACGATCGAAGTGGGGAAAAAGGGATCGAACAGCCAGTTCTCAGCCGGCACTCGAAGTGACAACTTGTATTTGTGAAGTAATTTAAAATAAAAATAGTTTAGTAAAATTATAAAAGTGCAGTGAAAGTAAAATATAGCTTCCAATAGTCTACCAGTCTTTGATTCTACAATAATATGATAGATTATTTTTTCGAAAAGGTGGGAAAATAACGCATTTTTATTTTTTTTCAAACTAGTAAAACTTGCAACCGTTTATTATTATCGGAATTATATTCACACACTCACCATTAGTTTATCTAGTGAAATCATAAACAATACATTTCTTTACTTTACTATTATTAATTCTTTTTAATTGAAAATACGGCACGCACTTATCGCGTTTCTCATAGAAAATATCCGCCTGTACCTATTGCCCCTTAAAGTTTTTAATTTTACTCTTTGGGGAGATACATTACTTTTTGGGGAGATTGTATCCATGATACTGAACAACTAAGAAACCTATAGGAAATCAGCAAAAAAATTTTTTGGACTTGCAATTATACTAAATGTAATTTGCTGATCGAACGTTTGTATGAAAACGCTTTTTGCTAATTTCATGTAAGTATTCCTTTGAAAGATTTGTTGAGTATCATGAGTACAAAACACCTTGTATTATTGATAAGTACAGCCCTTAGACAATTTATATAGGAACTCGCCTTGCGGTAGCATTTCCCCTCTGCCATGGTATAAGAACAATTGATCTTGTGCATTTACACCCAATTTTAAACCTTATCACTAAACGAGACAGCCTATAATAGCGAAACAATAATTTTGAACTTAGAACGTTTGGAGTTCACACGAGACTATTTTTCATGATTTTTAACATTCAAAATCATTCAAAAGGTAAAAGAGGGCAAATACAAGGGTATCGGCACCCAATACAAATTCATAGCATTCGGTGTCGAAACCCTTGGTCCGTGGGGTCCCGGCGCCTAGGCGCTTTTTAAAGATCTGGCAAAGCGCCTGGTAGAAAGGCAAAGGGCTGGCGTTTTCCTCGCTCAACGGATCAGTTTAGCCGTTCAGCGAGGAAATGCTGCCAGCATCTTGGCTACCCTCCCGCGCGGTCCAAACCTGCACCATATTTTAGGTTAAGTTAGTTTTAGGTTCTCAATATTTTTATTTATTTTTAATGTACTTATCCACTTTTATTTGTTTTATCAATAAATTCTTCAAAATTGGAATCTAAACTTATGGGGAATAAAATCCAGAGTAGCGGATTTCATGTTACCTCGCCCCCCGCAAAAATAGGCAGAAATGTTTCGTAGTAGAATGACACGCGTAACTCGTCCCTATATAAATTGTCTAAGGTAGGTACAGCCATTTTTAAAAAAACGAGGATGGATAATTTTGTTTAATTTATTTTACACAATCAGTCTACAGCTACTGGTGAATGTTTATGTTTTGGATAAACAATCTTCTTCTCCATAATCTGTGGAGTCTTCTTTAACGGGCCATGTGTCCAATCCTCAGGGTAGCCGAGTTTGTCGACGTCGTCCCACCATTGCTGCTCACCAGAACCCCAGATGACGTATACGATATTCGTTCCTACTAGTGTTGCAAATACCACCCAGAATGCTATGCGCCATTGTGCCACGGTTTGCTGAAAGAAAATATTTATAAGAGGTATGAGAATGAGTGGAATAACGCTCTGTCATATTAGTACATCCCACATATCCGCACCAAGCGCCATTCCGATTCTTTTATAATGCGCACAGCCAAGGAGTGGAATGCTCTGCCTGCGTCAGTGTTTCCGAGCGCTTACAACCCGAATTTCTTTAAAGTACGAGTGAATAGGCCTTCTGGGTAAGCTCGCTACATCTTCGACCCCATCTTCGTCCTGAGGACTGGATTGAGGTCTATAGCAAACCCATCCTTAATAAAAAAAAAAAAGTTCCCCGACTGTTAGCCAATATATTCCATAAACCATTCTTGTCAAACTTTTAAATAGGTTTATGATCTGAAAATCAATATTCATTTGCAAACACTCGAAGGACCACAAGCCACTATAATCTTCAAATTAATGTTTTCAATTTCACCCTGTTAAAGAAACATTTAAAATCCTCGTAACTTACAATATTTTTATACGTTTATTTGCTTTATATTTTATATCAGGCACTTAATACAGGCTCAAAATGATATCATTGGCATCCTTTTAAACTAAGGTTATACCCATCAAACTGAAAAACGGAGCAAGGCGATAGCAGCAAAAAAGCTGCTGTTCCATACTAAACTGCAATGCCTTTATGTCTACTCCACTCAAATCCTAGGAATGCATTAGCAGATTTTTGTTTGCTACGATCATTCGTTTGCTCCCACGGTTTACCGTATTTATTAAGTTGTTCAGTTTGATGCCATTTAAAAGGATGCAATAATGATATCAATTTCACCATGTAGGTATAATAGGTACACAAATAAAAATTCAAAGTGTATTGTAATATTTATAATCGATTGTCAGAGACCTCAAACCCAACACCGATTGGTCAAAATGTTTTATGAAAAATTTTAAAATGCGAATAAGGCGGGGTTTTTATACAGGGTGTAAACTAACATGCGTTACATACTTTAGGGGAGCTTCAAACCTGAGCTGAGCTTTCAAACCTTCAAATCTGGAGCTTCAAAACTGAACAACTTTCACTATAGAACCAAAACCGAAATCGTGAAAAAAACGTCTGCTTTTCCATAGAAAACGTCCATGACTAATCGACACCCATGTATGGAATAGCTGCTTTATTTTTCCGCGATTTCAATGTTGATCCCATTGGTAGTGAAAGTTGTTCAGTTTGTTTAACCTGTTTAACGCATTTAATTTTACACCATGTACTTATATACCTAGAGCACATTTGCAGGCCTATCTTACAGATAAGAAATGAGTGCTTATACCTAGTACTTATATACGACCAAACAACCTACCTACTAAAAACTATCACAATTGTTCATTGAGCAGCTTAATCAGATTTCCAGATGTATATTAAAAATTAAAAAGAGCATAAGAGGTATGTAAGGATCGAACTAAGTAGCGCGCCCTGGTCTCTGCCTACCCAACTGGGAAAGAGGCGTGACGTTATAGATAGATAGATAGAGGGATATTAAAAATTCTTATAATGTATATAAAATATGCATACTTTAATTATACATTCTACCTTTATTCAAAAGAAAGTACAAACGTGTACCGCTTTTACTATAAATGTATTTATAGTTTCAAAATTGTATCCCTTATGAAAAAGTCACTGGCATCGATATATTGACATTAAAAGTGAATAAACTGAACTGAAATATATCAAAGCTTGCCGCCCCGACGAAATTAATTCTGCAGGATATTTAATAAACTCTCATATCACACATCCGGCTGTCGGGGTACAAGGTACAATATTGAAAATTTTACCTACTAGGTATAAGGTCAAAAGTCAATATTTACCTTTTTTGGGTTCCGTACCCAAAGGGTGAAAACGGGACCCTATTACTAAGCCTACGTTGTCCGTCCGTCCGTCCGTCCGTCCGTCCGTCCGTCCGTCTGTCCTACCTATTTAGGGCTGTAACTTTTGAACCGTAATAGCTAGATAGTTGAAATTTTCTCAGATTATGCGTTATTACGGCGGAATAAAAATGTCAAAAAGTTAAAAATTAAGGGGGTTCCTCATACAAGAAACTAGTTTTTATCAACGTTTTTTCTTATCGCTCTATGGTAAAAACGGTATGTAACACACAAGCTGACACTTGGTGCGATTATTGAGCAAACTCTACAGTATAATAACAAATAATAAAAAGCGGCTAAGTCCGAGTCGGTCTCGTGCTAAAGGATCCGGAGTAAAAAAAAAATGTATTCTAAATATTGTAGTGGTATGGTACGGAACCCTCGGCCTCGGTGCGCGAGTAGCCCGACTCGCACTTGATTTTATTTTTACTTTTTTACCTGGATTATATTTTGTGCATTCGTAGTTTGCGCCGGATATTAAGATAATGTGATTTTGATATGAAAGCCTGCATTTTTCGTAAATAAATCAGCGATCATTTACTATAGAAGATAATGAGAAATTCTACAAGTAAAACTCTTGAAAATGACACTGAGATGATTTAACTGTTATCGGTACACGGTGGGTTTATAAGCTTACAGGTTATCTCAATTTTGTTATCAACTCATAATAAAATGAAGCCTTTGTTTATTTTCTTCGCCGACAAGAGTTATAATCCCACAAGAGCGCTCCATACAAATGAAGTTTGATTCTATTTTACCTGACTGCGCGCGAAGGAGAGTAAAATTTTTAATAAAATTCAATGAAATTATTAAACCTGTGTCCGATAAAATCGTATACCTACTGTGCAGTTTCAAAGTAGGTACTCATCACTAGTTCAAAGATTTCCATACATACCTATCTTAAATAAATCGTACCTTTCAAACTAACTTTCCTATATTTTAACGGAAATCTGAAAATTACAGAAATAGATATTAGTTTCTAATCGTGATAATATACGATACTGGAACATAGTACTCTGTGAGTGATGGAAGCATGGCCGTTGGCGCTAGCGCCCGGTTTTACGGTAAAATAGGGTGGTTTTTCTCGAAATGTATATTAATTAATAAGACGGAAGGAAAATGAATCCAAAGTGTCCTTTTTTCCCAGTTGTAGCCATTTTACTCTTACATTATTGATCGTAAGAAAATGAAAATTTACGATATACTTCACAATATAGCATAGAATGATTTGTTTTTCAAATTTTTTGAAAATTCTAAACGATTCACCTCATTTTTCAAAGAAAACGGCTAAATTCTGACCGGAGTCACGCGCTCGTTCACATCGATTAGTATTGATACAGATAATATAATACTATACTAGTATGGAGATTGGAGAGTGGTGTTCCCGAGCGGATATGCCTTAAGTGTTTTGTATACCTACGTATAACTCGAGAACTGCGAGTGATCGAACGAATCAATCCAAATCCGTTCTCGCTCAAGCGAGATATGCGAGGAATTGGATCCAACGCAATTTTTACGCATTTCTCACACAGACAGTGTAAATTGCATCAAAGTGAGAAGATTATCTTAGAGCGCATAAAATTCTGCGGCAGGGGGGGGATCCAATGTTTCTACATACAAAAAAAAGCATGAAAAGAGATGACACTGGCAAGTTTTTATAGGAAAACAGCACGATGTGCCTTTTCCATTGTGACTTGAAAATAGGCTAAAAAGTTTTTCGTCGCTCACTTCCTAAAGAATTCAAAGCTTTTTGGCGTACTTCCAAAAATTCAAGCATGATGTAGTCGCAAAATGACGTCAAAAAGCTATCTATATGATATTATTTTGAATAAAAAAAAAAATTTGAATTTTGAAAAAGTAGTGTCTAGTTTAAATAGCAAAAGTGCTTGATGTTGTTCGGGAATTGATATTTCGATGATCTCATGGATTGTTTGCACTTGAGCCACCATAAAATGCGTTGCCACGTGGCCACCTAACCTGCGCACGAAACTCCGCGCGGAACCGTAATCTCTTTTGGGATAGTGGGAAACTTTTTGTCAATTAACCAACTATCTTTTAAGTTTACACTCGGAGTTAGTTTCACCTTAGATAATTGTTTCTTTTTAAACAATTTTATTTATACAGTAATTTCTACGAGTACACTCGACAACAATGAAAACGGGTCACGACGGATCACCAACAACATAAACCTTAATATCTCGGAAAGTAAGAATGATAGCTTATTCAAATAAAAAGTGTTTTATAGACAATTTAATACTACTACTTAAATTAATAAAATTTCTGGTTGCTATAAAGTAATGCCAATAAAAAAGGCAAAAACCTAAGTAGGTAAATGATTTTTTGAAAATTTAATTTTTAGTATTCAACATTTATTATTAATGTGGTAATTTTATCACTCACATACACTAAAATATGGGGAAATGTTATATCTGGGACAAAAAATTTTTATTTTCAATTTTTGTTCTAAGTTAGAATTGACGCATTTGTTACCTACGTATACCTAATGTATACCTTACCTATGTATTTTAATTAAGTCAAACAAATGAAAACTAAAAATTTTATAAATTAATTTAAAAAAGTATTAAATACATTACTGAAATACTTTTTATTTGAATAAGCTATCATTCTTAGTTTACGATATATTAGGGTATGTTGGTGACCCGTTTTCATTGTTGTTGAGTGTATTACCGCATTCATATGTTCAAGAATTCGCTCATTCGAGAAAGGGATAAGGAGACTAAACATACCCATCCATAGCATAGTAAATGAGCTATCAAGTTCGTAATAAAAATCATTTAAAAACTAAATATTACGTGACAAAAACTCAAACCATAATCCCTTTCGGGGTGGTCAGAAAACTCATTCTATTCAATACTAATTCAAGGAAGTTCCAGATACCATAAACTACGGTTTGACCAAAACAGAATAAAAAGTCCGTGTCATATTTCAACGTCCGTCACATCTTTATCCGAAAAACTGAATTTTTTGCAAGCATCTCGAGTTCTTTGGAGCATATAAATTAAATTATGCTATTGTTCCTTCTATTAGGTTTTAGTGAGCGATACAATAATTCCCGGTATCAGGTAACAAAAGGGCTGGCAGATACCTTGACCAGCATATCAGTTTGGCCATACAAAGAGGCAACGCTACCACACTGCCGTCATACGGTCATCTAGAACAGATCTAGCAGACATTTTTAATTCATAGTAAACGTTTTGTTACTCTTTTGTTTTTTCTTCTGTATGTTAAGAGTTAAATGTATAAAATTGTACTTTTCTTTATAATTAATAAACCATTCAAAATAGCAAAAAACTTGATAGCGACATTTTCTACCCATTAAGTTAAAGTTCCAGTAATGTTGTCTATAGTATTTTTACAGTATCATCAGATCCATACAAAACTTTTGCATTTCTTACTTGTCCTCCCAAACAATATTACATTTTGCAGTCTTCATACTAATCGTAATTATAGTAGGTACTGTGTGCCCAAACTATTCATTATAAAACATTTCAAAAAATACTTACATCGGGCGTCAACAATCCAATCAGGTAAGGCGTGATTATGCCAGAAAGAGCTGTGATTCCATTCACGAGTGCAGAACAAGTTCCAGCATAATTAGGCGCTATGTCCATAGCATTGATCTTGACACTGCTATAGAACCCTGCCATGAATGCCATTGATGCTATGAAGAAGGTAACGGCCCATACCCGGTTGCAACCGGAATACGAAGCCAGAATTATAAAAACTGCCGGCACGGTAGACGCTGGAAAAAAAAAAGTTTTCCTTAAGCCGGTTCGCGGTAGAGTTAAGGTAATTTTATTCAAGTCTAAGGTCATCCGGAAATACACTTTATCTGCTTTAAGTGTAATATTAACAGCTAAACAAGGTATTAATTTTAACAGTTTGTTTACAAAGTAAGGAATATTTATTACACCCATCAACATAATACCTGCTATACTTTTTTGGGGGTTCGGTTTTTTAAATCATAAAGTCAAAGCCCAACTTCAAGATGAAATCGTTGAATCGAGCAGCGTGAAAATAAGTTCTTTACGCTACTCGATTCAACGATTTCATCTTGACTCGAAAGAGGTTTTGCGTTCCACTTTTGTTTTAAATTTTTGGGTCATTTGAGCAAAAGACTACAGGATGCTTATAAAAATCCTAGTAAGTAGTAAGTTTTACGATCATAACCTAATTACTTGGTCAATACTTACAAACAGTTGTGTAAATCTTTCTCCCAGTTGTAATGGTGTGCCATTTTTTTCTAACACACAAATCACATAGCTCTGCAAAGATGAAGGAGAAGACATACATCGCTATGTAAGGCAAAGCTGACATTAACCCCGTGTCCTTAATGTTGAATTTCAAGACATCTGAGAAATATTTTGGCAGATCTGTTATCATAGTGAAGTAGCCGCAGTCGTGGCCTATCTGTGAAAAATAAGAAAATTTATATTGAAGGCACAAATAAATAATTATCTAACACAAATTGTATACAGGGTGGAACAAAACACCCTAGTAATATTTAAGGGGGTGCTTCAGACCATTGCATTGGATGTATAAGAAATCTATGGGAAAAATTTAAGATAATTATTACTAGCGACCTAGCCCAGGCTTCGCACGGGTGCAATGCTAATAATTATGTAGTGATGTATTATATACATCTAAACCTTCCTCTTGAATCACTCTATCTAATAAAGAAAACCGCATCAAAATCCATTGCGTAGTATTAAAGATCTAAGCATACATAGGGACAGGCAAGTGACTTTGTTTTATACTATGTAGTCTTCTTCTACTATGTAGTGATGATGTATGTGATGAGTGAAGCCAGATCAAAAATAGGAAAAGCTTTCTAAGTATACTGAAGTTGTTGTGAGTAACGAACTTTCTATCATGACGGCCGGATAGCTCAGTTGGTATAGTGAACCTGCCTGCAGATCCGAGGGTCACGGGGTCAAATCCCGTGACAGGCAAATTATTTGTATGATCAATATTATGAAGTCCGAATACCCGAGTAAATATGTATTATACATCATTGTCACGTTATCATCCTTTGGGCTAGATTCTGTTAAAAGTCATGTGTGATAATGTCCAAGATACCTATATTTATATGTATCGTCTATACAACGTGTTAATGAAGTAGCGCAAAACCTCATACACCCCAACTGATTTATAACAAAAGAATTAGATTGAAACCATAAAATCATTATTTTGATAGTTAAAATTTTAAGTTATTCACATTTTAAGTTTTGAGGCAAAAATAATTTATTATCATTTCAGCAATGAATGAAAGCGCTAACGTACTCATGGATACATTTTAATAATCTTGTTTTGATAGTAAGTAGGGTGAGCGTGCCCGTGGGGTGGGTTGACATCGGATTCAGTTCGTTACCTATGTTGAAACCATGATAATTTGATTCTGCTCTCGATTCTAAACAAAACTACTTTCTAGTTTTGCGTTAATTCATTAACACGTTGTATAGAAAAAGTGGTCAACATCCACGTCCGAGGAACATATTATGGAACAAGTATGGATATTATTAAATCCTTTGACTAGCAGTGTGACTGGAGGACTAAAGAGTACCTAATTCAATAAAAAAAAAATTTAAATTTGACACTAGTTATTTAATAAACTTACTGCTGCCATCACGAGCACCCACAGAGGTCCAGATCGCAGTATCGCTTTAAAAGGAATAGGATCCAGTTTCTTGTGAAGACCCGAAGCTGTCACGTTGGCGTTTAAATAATCTCGTTCCTCATCGGATATAAAAGGATGTGAATTCGGTGTATTGTAGCAAAGTAAAAGCTGAAAAAAGAAATGGTCTGATTTTACAGTGGAAGATCAATCTTACAATACTTATTATACAAGAAAAGTCACGTAGTCAAAAACAAAACCTTTTAATAAGATTGAACTGATTATTAAAAATTGTTTAGTTTGATCCATTGAATAATTATGTACAGAACGCAAACGCTACTGTACCCGGACTTTCGATGTTCGATATTATCGCCACACTGTTTCGGTCCGCACTTCATTGTAATAGAGTTGACATTGGAACGAAAATGTTCAAGCAATTACGTAGTTCGAATGTGCGGGTAGAGGCCCAGCAGTGCGGGGCGCGCACCGGGAGGGCGGGCGTCGCGGTGCAGCGCGCGCCCCACACATGCTAAGTAAGTTAGAGCCCATCAGCTCAAACGAGTGTTACAAAAAATTTTGTCAGGGTGTCGCCTCTAGTAGGTACCTCAATGGTTTAATCATACTATAGCATCTCCTATCGTCACTTTAGATTTTGTCTG
Organism: Agonopterix subpropinquella; assembly: GCA_922987775.1. Lineage (NCBI taxonomy): Eukaryota > Metazoa > Arthropoda > Insecta > Lepidoptera > Depressariidae > Agonopterix > Agonopterix subpropinquella. The sequence continues at coordinate 17,227,162 of OV277695.1, read as the reverse complement.
TAATTTTATTAAAGAAAACTTAATGGTGAGCTGGCTGCAGAAAAGTTTGCTATTTGTTCTGATTCAATTGAGAGAAAAGTTAGGAACTCGGAACTTTTACTTTGATTTCATTGTTTAAATAAGAATACCGGTGTGTACCAGATATTAAAGTAGATTGTGAAATGACTTTGTCATTTTGCATAGGAGTGCAGAACCCCAATAAAATCGGTCAAGTGCGAGTCGGGCTACACGCGCACCGAGGCCGAGGGTTCCGTACCACACCATTACAACATATTATGAAAGTAAAAAAAATTTTTTTACTCCGGGACCTTTATCGCGAGACCGACTCACACTTGGCCGGTTTTTAGTATTTGTTGTTATTCTGTAGAGTTTGTTCTATAATAACACTAAGTTTGACGCTTGTATGTATTTACGATAGACCGTGAAGAAAAAACGTTGATAAAAACTAGTTTCTTGTTAAGAACCCCCCTTAATTTTTAACTTTTTGTCATTTTTATTATTTGTTAGCAAATCCGCCGTAACAACGCACATTCTGTGAAAATTTCAACTATCTATCTCTTTCGGTTCAAAAGTAACAGCCCTAAATAGGTCGGACAGACGGACGGACGGACGGACGGACGGACGGACGGACAACGTAGGCTTAGTAATAGGGCCCCGTTTTTACCCTTTGGGTACGGAACCCTAATAAAAATGGGACGCAAGACGATCGATGTTTCAAATATGTCAGAAAGATAGTAAGATAGTACCGCCAAATGCATTCTGATTCGCCTCAACATAGTTTTCAGGGTTCCGTACCCAAAGGGTGAAAACGGAACCCTATTACTAAGCCTACGTTGTCCGTCCGTCCGTCCGTCCGTCCGTCCGTCCGTCCGTCCGTCCGTCCGTCCGTCCGTCCGTCCGTCCGTCCGTCCGTCCATCTGTCCTACCTATTTAGGGCTGTAACTTTTGAACCGTGATAGCTAGATAGTTGAAATTTTCACAGATTATGCGTTACTACGGCGGATTTGTTAACAAATAATAAAAATGTCAAAAAGTTAAAAATTAAGGGGGGTTCTCAACAAGAAACTAGTTTTTATCAACGTTTTTTCTTCACGCTCTATCGTAAAAACTTAGTGTGATTATAGAGCAAACTCTACAGAATAACAACAAATACTAAAAACCGGCAAAGTGTGAGTCGGTCTTGCGCTAAAGGTACCGGTCAAAAAAAATGTTGTTCTAAGTTAATAATGTTGTGTTCTGTGGTTGTGTGGTACGGAACCCTCGGTGCGCGAGTATCCCGACTCGCACTTGACCGGTTTTAATATTTTTATATCATAATTCTCTTACCCAAAATATGAACCAAATCAGCCCTAGGAAACCAAAAACGTAAAAGACATTAGCCCAGTCTCCTCCATCAGCCAACAGAACTCCAGATATGTACGGCCCCAAGATATTTCCTACTTGAGCCCCTCCAAATATCATGGCTCCGAAACGAGAGCGTTCTGATGGTGGTACCCATCGAGCCAGAAGCAAGACGATGCCTGGAGTCACTGGTCCCTGGAAAAGGGAATATAATATAGAGGATTCAATACGATAATATAGAATAGAGGATTAAATGACGTCAAAAAGCTATCTATGTGATATTATTTTGAATAAAAAACTTTGAATTTTTTTGAATTTGTTTTCGATTTAAATTTCAGTTTCGTCCCAATTTCCGAAATAGGTTTATTTTACGATCCAGTTGATGATTACCTTGCTGGACTGTCAAATCAACGAATCATTCAATCGGTCGGTCATGGATTAGATTATTGACGCTGTGACGTTTTTGTGGTGTTCGCTTTATTTATTAACTCTATGCCGCTATAAAGGCGAAATTATATTCATATCCGAATCAAATGTGACTGCATCTACGAAAATTGTTTTCTAACAATATCGCTTCAGGGTCAAAGTAACGAATCGTAAACCGACGTGTCAAATTATTCATTATCATACAATTATTTGTTTAATAATTTATTTACAACGATATGCAATAAAATAAACAAAACAATCGAATTAAGATAAGCAAATAAAAAACCACCACCTGTTTAATAATAGGTTACCTCTCCAAACCCCTCAATAACCCTGATTATGAACAATCCAACCGCACCTCCGACACTGACTGCCCAAGGGGTGATAATTGTTGCCACAGAAGTACACAGCAATCCAAGACCGACGGTCCATTTACCGCCAATTTTCTCCGCCAACATACCACCAGGAAGATGTGTGAGGACGTAGCCATAATAAAAAGCGCTGAGTAGCAATCCTTGAGTAGCCTCGTCCCAGTCGTAACGTTCTCGACCCTGAAAAATGTCAAATGTATGTTATAATTTGACGTAAAATTTTATCGATAAGGTCTGCATTGATGGAACATCCCTATGCCTTCACTTAGCGAATCAGTCAGATTTGTCGCTTGATCGATCCGTGGGCGTAGTATGACCATATTAGGGGCTTGCAATTTGGCAGAGGGGAAAGTATGCTTATGGCCTCTCCCGCCGAGTTGCTGGGGTACGTGCATCCCGCTTTTATGCACCAAAATGTTTAAACCTAAATACGTTTGTGCAAACCATCATAAGCCAATGAAGCGCGCAACATTTTATATTTCTTAAGTAACGTTGTCACGGAAAATTCCTCTTCAGATCTTTGCTTCTTACCTTTGCTTATCAAATCTTTACTACGAGTACCTAATCCAACATTACTAGGTACGAGTAATTACAAAAGTGCAATAAATCGTCCAACAAACTTACCGCAAATACAACAGAAGTTGTATTAGAATTAGAAGTGTTGGTAACTGGTTCTGTGCTGGGACAAGTTTCGCCCACTATGTGCTCTGCTGGGACCGTGTGGACCACCATCTGCGTTATTGTCATGCTGACGCACACTCGCATTGTAAAAGAATTCGCCAAAGCAAAAAGGCCCAAAATACCCAGGACATAGCGTTGTGGTATCACCATCACTGAAAATAAAGCGTATGCTTGCAAACACAAAAAGTTTCATAGAAATCGGTTCAATAGTTTTTGTGTGATGCTCGATTAAACTAAACAAACATACAGACAAAAATTTAAAAGTTATTGTTGATTTGGAGTCATAGATACCTAAAAACCATATCGTAATGTTTTTTGTTTGCTAAATATCTTCAATGTACAGACACTCCTGTTGCAGTTAAGATTAGATTAAATTAGATAAGATTTCGGCAACATAATCTTATCATTAACGCAGTAAAATCTCCCGCAGGTTTTAGATTTTTGTTGTGGTGATCTGAACTTGGATCTGGGCCCCCCTGGGAAAAAATCATTGCTACGCCCATCAATTTTAGAAAGTTTATTATTCTATAGTCCGTCCTACAGTTGGAGTTGGACCTTGGACTCCAAGTCCATTCGTAGAAATGTCCAGGAATTGATAAGCCTGCATCTGGCAAACCTACAGGGGCACATGCCTATCCTCAGGGCGTCAGTCCACCACGCGTGCTCAATACGGACTGAAAGACTTCATCAAAAATGTTTCATCCGCGTTTGCACGTCTCCTCTCGATTTCCTTTACCGTTTGAGACATTGCAGTCGGTTTTACTTACATAAGTTAGAAAAACTCATTGGCATGTCGTCAGTACAGAATCGAACCCGGACGGACGCATGTAAGCAAAATCCACTACGGGAGTTTTCGACGTGTGCGCTGATTGGACAATAAACTCTCATAGTGGACTTTGTCAGCAAAATCTACTATCGGAGTTTTCCCGTAGTGGGCTTTGTCAACAAAATCTACTATCGGAGTTTGAAGACGGTCTCTAATTGGTCAATAAACTCCCGTAGTGGATATTGTCTGCAAAATCTACTATATCGGAGTTTGAGACAATCAATCAGTAAGCTCGATTTTGCCTCCTCGAACTTTTAATTAAATACATTTTTAATAAATTTAACCGAAAATGAATTCATTCCATCGTCACCATCGTTCACAACTGTTTCGTTCGACGAAAGAACTGTTCAACGAAAGCACGCTTCGTCGAAGTATGTAAGTTTTCATGGTTTTCATAATTCGACGAACCGGCGTGCTTTTGTTGAACAGTTCTTTCGTCGAACGAAACAGTTGTGAACCGTGATTTCGACGAACGGGTTTTCGTAAAACAGTTATGCACTCATAATTTTCATATACATCACTAACACATCTGTACTTACTTTTCAAAGGAAAACATTACTATATGATACATCATCATCATCATCATCATCATTATTACATACATTCTTACTTATTTTCAAAAGAAACCTAAATCAAACTAACAAACTTTTACTAATAAATCGCGAACCCAGTATGGGTTCGTGATTTATTAGTAAAAGTTTGTTAGTTTGATTTGATGGTCTAACTAAAGGACCCGCTAAAGTATGTAACTTATTTAAGTTTATACCTGTATATTTTTTTACAGTGTGTAACAAAACACCACAACATCAATTTCAGTCGAGTCAGTACCTACTGCAGTTTTAAATGAAACAGCGGATTTTTATTTTTTTCTCAATCGTGGCTCCATTGTGAAAGTTGTTCAGTTTGATGTTCTGAAACCTCGTACGTATCATTAGCATCCTTTTAAACTAAGAGTCTACTCATCAAACTGAACAACTTTTACTATGGAAGCAAACAGATCGGAGCAAAAAAAAAACAACTGTACCATACTAAACTGCAATGCCTACTCGACTCAAATGTATGCAACAGCTGATTTTTTTTTTGCTCCAATCTGTTTGCTCCCATAGTAAAAGTTGTTCAGTTTGATGGGTAGAATCTTAGTTTAAAAGGATGCTAATAATATCAATTTCACCCTGTAGATGGCATCATCAGTCACACAGTCATCACAGTTTAAGTTACCACTTATTTTCGAAGGTAAACTAATTTGATATGGGTATCATTCTTCACCATTGTTATGCTTCATTACAGCTAATTATTTTTCGCGATTTCGACATTGGTCCCATAGAGAAAGTTTTTCTCGAAAGGACTCGACTCAAATGTACCTATAGGATAGCAGATTTTTTAAATTTTATTTTTACTTTGTAGTGTTTTTGTTACATCCTTTATAATAAACAGGTGTAAACTTAAATAAGTTAATGATGATGATGATGTATCATATACTAATGTTTTCCTTTGAAAAGTAAGCAAAGAACAAGTAGTGATGAATATGAAAATGATGATAATGATGACGACGATGGAATAAATTCATGTTCGGTTAAATTGAGTAAAAATGTATTTAACGAAAGTTCGAGGAGAAAGAATTCAAGTTAATTTAAAAAATGCTTACCCCTGTTTAAAAAAAGCCTCCATCCTTTTAACACCATCTTCACTTTGTAAACAAATTCAATAAATTATCATAATATTTTACTATCAAAATATGAAAAAGTATTCATCTGTGGATGACACTCATGACGTGAATCGTTGAACAATGTCTTAAACGAATGAAGTTTACTAAGAGATTTGATAACGGTTATACCATCACACATACTGATAAAAGATACACCTAGTTATTTTATCCGAAGATATTATTGGCTGAGATGATGATGATGATGAATTCTTTTTCTTGGGATGGAAATCTCTCAAGGCGTGGCATTAATAGCCCAGTCATTTTACGGTTTGAGCCGGGACTAATTCTGCCGTGCAATTTATAAACGCAGTAACCAACAGTTTGATAGTTTCGAGTAAAACGCGCTCAAAGATTCGACCGTGTTTTGTGGTGCCACGAATTCTACAGTAACCTTTAGTCTATTTGAAGTCACTTTTTATATAGAAAAAACAGTGTAGATTTTAAATTTTGCATCAAATGTACTTAATTGTAGTAATTAAGCATTAAAGTAATCCAAAATTACTTTATACCTAGAATCACATTAGTTTAAAAGCAGGATTAAACAACGCATGAATGCAGTGAATTTGTTGCTTACTGCGCTTATGCGTAGCAATTTCACATAAAATGCATTTGAGCTATGCAGTAAAGTATTGTACTGCGTTCATAAGAAGGAAGTGTCAAAACTATATCAAGCAAGTCGATAGTATAATTTTTTTAAAGTGAAATTAAAGTGAAATTAAAAAATTCTGGACCACTATTTTTCTTAAATAAAAAAAAATATGCTTATTCTATGGCGTCGATTTGAATTTTAATTCATAGCTAACACTTTTTCCGAGATTTTTTCATAAATCAATGTCTGATCATACTGAGCAATTTAAATAAATCGATAACAATAAAGGTTAATTTTTGAAAAAAAAAATTACAAAGTTTTGAAATCATGCGGTTTTTCTTTTGTATGAAAAGAAGTGTGCGTTTTACTGAAATAACTTCCTCGTTTTGTTAGCTTTCTAAAAATGTATAAATGTTTTAGAAAAAAATGTAATTACAATGTCAAAAAGGTTTTTTACTTAGTACGTGACACGTAGAGGCAACATTCTCCTGGAGAAAAATTTTACGATTTTTTTTTTAGATAACATTATTTATTAATTTAAATCTACACATCTTACTCAGAGTGAGCCCCTCGGTTCCATACACATACACGCAAACACTTTCTTAGTTCATTTTCGGTTACTCTTGAAGTAAAAGTAAAATCTCATTACCTCCGCTGCGTTTATTATGCGCTGCCTTAAGTCTTCTACGTCGCTTACTGGGGTTTGATAAACAAGGTCTTTTATTGTGTCCCCAGACATAAAAATTACATGAGATCAAGTCGGGACTTCTTGCAAGCCAAGGAGTGGCCTTCCTCTACCAATCCCTAAAATGGTTATGGTACGTTGCTGGCCCGACTTGCAACTTATTCGAATAGATGGATTGGTAGAGGACGGCCAACTCATGGTCTGCAAGAAGCCCCGACTTGACTCCATGTAATTTTCGTGTCTGAGGTAACATGAAAGACCTTGTTTATCAAACCTCAGTAAACGACGTAGAAGACTTAAGGCAGCGCATAATAAATGCAGCGGAGGTAATGAGATTTTACTTTTACTTCAAGAGTAACTAAAAATGAACTAAGAAAGTGCTTGCGTGTATGTGTTCAGAACAGAGGGGCTCACTCTGAGTAAGATGTGTAGATTTAAATTAATAAATTATGTTATCTAAAAAAAAAAAAAATTTTTCTCCAGGAGAATGTTGCCTCTACGTATCACGTACTAAGTAAAAAAGCTTTTTGACATTTTCTAAAACATTTTATACCTTTTTAGAAAGCTAACTAAAAGAAGAAGTTATTTCAGTAAAACGCACACTTTTATTCATACAATTTTTTGAGAAAAACGCATGATATCAAGATTTCGACGATTGACATGATTCAAGGAACCGAGGGGCTCACTCTGAGTAAGATGTGTAGACTTAAATTAATAAATAATGTTATCTATAAATAAATCGTAAAATTTGCTCCAAGAGAATGTTGCCTCTAAGTATCGTATACGTATACGTACTAAGTAAAAAACCTTTTTTGACATAGTAATTCCATTTTTTTCTAAAACAATATACTTTTTTAGAACGCTAACAAAACGAAGAAGTTATTTCAGTAAAACGCACACTTCTTTTCATACAAAAGAAAAACCGCATGATTTCAGGATTTTGTATTTTTTTTTTCAAAAATTGACCGTCATTGTTATCGATTTATTTTGAATTGCTCAGTATGATCAGACATTTATTTATGAAAAAATCTCGGAAAAAGTGTTAGCTATGAATTAAAATTCAAATCGACGCAATAGAATAAACATTTTTTTTTTATTTAAGAAAAAGTGTGAAAAAATTGGGTTTTTGGTAAAAAACCTTAAATTCCAAATATCTCGAAAACTATTAATTTCCGACCCCACATATGGGGGTTTACATAATTGCATTTCGGCTGCCCTTTAACATCCTGAAAGCAATACGTCGAATTACAAAATGTATAAAACATATAAAAAATAAACGCGGCAAGAGTTCGCACTGCATTTATACTAAGGATGTGCTCTAGTCATTTATGAATATAGTTACGTATGAAGAATCCTTACCGTAACTACTGCATTTATGCTATGGTATGTTTGGAAAAAAAAATTATTAGTCATTATTTATAAGCAGTAAGATTACTTACTGCACACATTTATAGGGTTCGCAATGTCGAGGGTGCCTTTACTGCATTTATGGTTTTTGCTTTACCTCCTTCTAAGGTACTTACCGAAAAACGGGTCTTTTTTTCCGAAAGATCTCATCGCGAGGATGCCAAATATGTAATAAACTCAATTTTGAAAAAAATGCACCCACTGCGTTTATAAATTGCGGGGCAGAATTACTAATTGCATTTTTTTTTCGCTATAATATTGAAGAGCCAATTTGAGCTTAAGATTGTACCAAAATTAAAAAAATTACGTCAGCAACAGTTCCAATTTTAAAATATAGACATTATCTCGTTCTAAAAAACCGGATGATAATTTTTTTTTGCACATGTTTAAGGCTTTACATACTGATTGTGTGTAAAGCCTTAAACATGTTGCAAATGTTTGCAACCTTACAAATGTTTAAGGCTTTATATAGCATGATACATACTTCAAACATGGTGTAAATATTTTTGTCTACTTAGAAGGTTTTGAAAAATACATTCGTATTTTCTAATAAACACCTCATTTTTTAAATTTTAATGCATAGGCATTAAAATAGTTTATTGATCAAAAATAATGTATATTGTTAAATCTAATTCAAATGAGTGCAATGGTATAAATATTATTAATTTAAAAGCACTTCTGGGACACACAATTTTGATTTCTATGTTGCGTAGCAATTTTTTTTTTAAATATGGTTTAGGATACTATTTTTGTCACTAAATGGTGCCGGTAACAGTTTAAAAGTCCAATTAATAATTACTCCCTACCCCGCCTAACAAAACTCCGTAAAATGACTGGCCTATAATTTTTTTCTGTACTTTTGATTTGATTTTCTGTCTGTCGGCAGTGGCGTAGCGTGGGTGGGTTTCTGTAGCCCAGACACAGACAGACACGTTGCACAGACTGATTTTGCCGCCCCTTTATAAGCAGAACCATAGAAAAAATTACGGAGCGAGAGGAGCGAGCTCGAAATTTGTTAGCACAACTATTCGGGTTGTGGCTAATTATCTTTTGGTTTATCCAATAAAATTGCAATTTAGAGCAAGCGAAGCGGCAACCACTTTTTCCTTAAATACGAATCGGTTGTTCCACGGCTTTATACGGTACAAAACATGTGCAAAGTAAGCTATAAATAAATAAATAAATATCTTGGACAGTGTGACACAAATTATCTAGCCACATTTACAGTACCAGAATCTAGCCTGGACTTGTATTATGATGACTAGACAACGATATACAATACATATATAGATACAAACATCCATGACCCGGGTACAAATATTCATATTCATCATACAAATATTTGTCCCTTACGGGATTCGAACCCGCGACCCTCGGCACAGCAGGCAGCTTCACTACCGACTGTGCTACCGGGCCGTCTCTCCAGCTATGAATCCAGCGAAGCAAGCTCGCAATTTTTAGCACCGCATCTTAGCTATGGTTACAACTTTTTAGGATTACGTGTAGAGTACAGTTACTGAAACAGATACCGACTTTTCTGTTTTTTTTTTTTTTTTTCCTTTTTTTTTTCTTTCCTTAGTGTACCCTAAGTTCTTTTATACAATATAAAAGACCTTAGGGTACACTAACACAATGTGTATGATATCTAAAAGATTGCGAGTATGTGCTATATTGTTAAATAATAATTGGTCCCATCCCATGCTCAGCCCTACAATAGTTGGCAGCGTCTTGGGGTCGGCACAAATGTCCACTGAGCATGCAGATGAGACCAGAGAAAGATCGCAACTCATTTAGGTACTGTTATGCCATGTACCTACAGTGGTCGGATCACCGGGCGCAGATTCACCTGAGTCCAAGAGACAGCTGTCCACCCGTTCAATGACCGGCCGACGCGATGTGACGTCACTTGATAATTTGTATTTTATTTTATAAATTGTAATTTTAATAAAATTATAATTGTATATATTTGTAATAAATTTATAATTTATAAATTGGTTATAGACAGATCTCAATCAATCAATATTTTTACGAGCAACGGGTTCCGGGATTGAAGTGAAATGCTAAGTCCAATTTTACAGAGTTTATTGGGATACACTTACAAACGGTCCACCTCGCAGAGGTTCCCCTACACGGTTCACTCCACCGGGTCCTCCTCGCAGGGATTCCCCGTACACAACTTACTGTCACTATTCACTTATTTTCACCGTCCACTACGTCACCACTGTGACGTCACCACACGGGACACGGCTATGACGTCACGACGCACGACTCAACTATGACGTCATGGCACTACACTGACACTTGTCTTCTTACTGTTCCACTTTACTTTGCACCTTACTTTTCACTTGTACTTTTCTACTTACTTTTCTTTCTTTTGTTTCGCACTGTTCACTGTTAAACCGGAGCGTGTGAATTCTCTATGGTTAAACCAAGTACTGGCCCGCAGTCCAAATTCACCGCCTTTTATACCCCTAAGAACGTTCCAGATATTCAAATTTCGTTATTTTTTTGTTCTCTTCCAAATACCTCTAATCCCACCTTCCTTCTCGAAGGTTCCCAGACACGCCCATTTTCTTTTTTATCTCTTTCCAAATATTCTTACACTCTCTCCTTTCTAGAACATTTCTAACAACATTAAAATCTAGAAATATTTCTGGCACGGATCGGATTTGAACCGTCACCATCATGGGAGTCCATGCCTTAGACCGTAGGATCACGGTGATTGATAATAAACCCTCCGAATTTTTGAATGCCTTCTAACGTTTGACAGCGTCCGTGACAATATTGTTCCCGAATTTGCCGCCCCGAGTAAAGAGCTGCCCGGGGCATTTACCCACCCAGCGGGGGCTCCCTCCCCCGCCTCCCCCTCTCTTTTTAGCTTTGACTCGGTTTAGCTTGGTTTGTCATTTGGGTAAGTTATTTGCAAAGCTAATATTAAAGAGCCCAAAGCTGATCAGTCCTCACCGGTCTGCTTCATCAGGAAGCGCAGGGACTTGCTATCCACCAGCTGTACATACTCAAGGCACAATAATAAATAAACAACGATCATAAAATTTCATCTATCATTCACGAAATCGGAGCAGAGTCGTCGAATAATTGTATTATAAAAATACAGAGATTATGAACCATACAGAAATTATAGGTAGGTAAGAACCACATAGAAATGACACGCTCCTGAACCAGCTTTGCCAACGTTTAAGGGCCGCGATCGTGTTAATTTAAAACATCGAAGTTCAATCCTAATTCAATTTCAGTTCTAATCACGTTGCGATGAATTCCATTAACCACAGATTATTTAATATTATATTAACGTCTGAGCGTTCTGTCAAAACGGCTCTAACGGCCATCAAAAATGATAAGCGTGATACCGAATGTTAACAGTTGTGGTTTGCACGCGGTCCAATCGCGTTTCAGTGGAGATTTATTTAAAGAGATTGGTCTCTAGATCATTTTTATTCCCCTTTCTATACAGGAGAATCGACTAGATATGAAACCTGAAAAACATTAGTGCCAGAGAGTTCAAAAATAAAGTTATCAATTATTTACAGCCTCTTGATTATGTTGCCACTGAATCACTCTTAGCCGTTCCTTCTTAAAACACCAACTCACTAACATACACACTATTAATGTATATTTCAAAATTGTTAAATAAATAGGTAGGTTCATTATAATTAATTTGCTTGCATGTCTCCGTTATACAGGGTGTTAGGGTAAACAGTTGCATTACTTTAAGGGGTGATTGTACCCATCATACTGATCAACTTTGCTTATAAAACCTAAGTATAGGAAATTCGCAAAAAAAGTTTTGGACTTGGAAAGTCCACTAAACCCAATCAGCTACTCTATCGTTTGTATGAAAAGTCGAAAAAAAATTGCTAATTTCCTATTGGTTTCTTTGGGAAAGTTCTTCAGTATTACAGGTACAATAACCACTTAAAGTAACCTAACACTCTGTATAAGTTGTAATTTCATTTCCTAAAACATAAAAATAAAAATATTAAATAAAAAAGTTTTATTTCGGACTAGAGTTTACCCGCGACTTCGTCCGCACAAATTATATACCAGATTTTAAGTCGGATCATAATAATCCGTGAGCCGGCCGCATGGTTACCTACGTGACATGACATCACCATGAAATGCATGGCACACGGTCGAAAAAGTTGGACTAAGCGAAGATCAATTGAATTATGCACCCAAAATTGGCCGGAAGTACGAAAAAATTCCGAATTTCCGGTCAAATTTTTAAGCCTCATTTACGTCATATGACATCATTATGAAACTGCTGGCATCATAAAGCCCTTCATTCGTAGAGAGGGGAAACATAAGTCTGTCAGTTCCCAGTTGGCCGGAAGTACTTGGCAGACTGCATCAAAAATCACAATTTTTGACCTTTACCTACGTCATATGACATCTCTATGAAATACATTGTAAATGGTAGGTAACGATGGTGTCTTTAAGAATACATAAGTCTGCCAGGGCCAATCTGGCCGGAACCCCTTTAAAATCAATCGTTTAACAGTAAGGTGTGAACGAACAAATATGTCAGATGAGCATGATTTAACAAACCAAGGCTAGGAATATCGACTTACCAAAGCTGTAGTATCACGAGAAAGACCTGTTAACAGTTCCATACCCCAATTTAGGGTAACCGAGGGTAATAATGTCCATAATGAACGTTAGTAACATCGAATTTTTTAGCTTGCCGGCGGTTGTCCGTCCAATATTGGAACTAAATGTTACGAGAAAAAGGACGTAACAAAATCACATTAACACAATAAAGTAAAATTAAAAAAAATCGAATGAAAATAAAACGGCCAGTCATTGTAAATGGTAGGTAACGATGGTGTGTTTAAGAATACATAAGTCTGCCAAGGCCAATCTGGCCGAAACTCTTTTAAAACTGATCTGTTTAACTGTTAGGTACAAACATACCTAGGTTCATGCTGGCGTTTTCGTTAGTTCATCGCAATATCAATTGAATTATGCACCCAGAATTGGCCGGAAATACGAAAAATTTTCAAACTTCCTGTAAAATTTTAAAGCCTTATTTACGTCATATGACATCATTTTAAAACTGGTGGCAACATATAGCCCTTCATTCGTAGAGAGGGGAAACTTAAGTCTGCCAGTTCCCGGATGGCCGGAAGTACTTGGCAGACTGCATCAAAAATCACCATCAGGGACCTTTTCCTACGTCATATGACAACTCTATGAAATACATTGTAAATTGTAGGTAACGATGGTGTGTTTAAGAATACATAAGTCTGCCAGGGCCAATCTGACCGAAACCCCTTTAAAATCAATCGTTTAACAGTAAGGTGTGAACGAACAAATCATGTCAGATGAGCATGATTTAACAAACCAAGGCTAGGAATATCGACTTACTAAAGCTATAGTATCATGTGAAAGACCTGTTAACAGTTCCATACCCCAATTTAGGGTAACCGAGGGTAATAATGTCCATTATGTAAGTTAATAACATCGAATTTTTTAGTTTGCCGGCGGTTGTCCGTCCAATATTGGAACTAAATGTGATGAGAAAAAGGACGTAACAAAATCACATTAACACAATAAAGTAAAATTTTAAAAAAATCTAATGAAAATAAAACGACCAGTCATTGTAAATGGTAGGTAACGATGGTGTGTTTAAGAATACATAGTCTGTCAGGGCGAATCTGGCCAGAACCCCTTTAAAAAAATAAAAATAAAAATTTTTTGGACAATGTCACACAAATTATCTAGTCACATTTAAAGTACCAGAAACTGATCTGTTTAACTGTTAAGTACAAACATACCAAGGTTTTTGTTGTCACTGTCGTTATTCCATCGCAAGATCAATTGAATTATGCGCCCAGAATTGACCGGAAGTACGAAAAATTTCCGAACTACCGGTAAAATTTCTAAGCCTTATTTACATTATAATAATAAATGACATCGTTATGGAACTGATGGCAACATATAGCCCTTCATTTGTAGAGACCGGAAACATAAGTCTGTCAGTTCCGAGATGGCCGGAAGTACTAGGCAGAATGCATCAAAACTCACAATTTTTGACCTTTTCCTACGTCATACGAGATCTCAATGAAATACATTGTAAATTATAGGTAATGATGGTGTGTTTAAGAATACATAAGTCTACAAGGACCAATCGGGTCGAAATCCCTTTAAAACTGATTCAGACATCAACCTGAAAAACTTTCACTATGGAGCCAACGTCGAGAAAAAATAAGAAAATTCTGCCGCCGCATACATTTGAGTCGAGACGGTACTGCAGTTTTGTATGAAAGAACAGATTTTTTTCGCGATTTCAATGTTGGCTCCATAGAGAATGTTGTTCAGTTTAAAAAAATAATAATAATAATAATTGTTTATTTAAATGTACACAAAAACAATAAAAAGAAAGTAATAGTTAGGTACCTATAACAGAAAATCAGTATTCGTATACATTTCAAAGACACGTTGATGATGACATTGTCGTTTGATGGTCTGAAGCACCCCCTTAAGTATTACTAGGGTATTTTGTTACACCCTGTATACCCGTGTTTTGAAGAGTTTCACCAAGAAGTTTGGATAAGGAAATTTTTGTTCGTGAGAACTTCTTGGTACATACAAATGACAGTTTTCAATTATTAATGAAATAATGGCTAACACGGCTTGCATTCACAAACCAGTAAAAATAAAAAAAAAAAATGCCCTGCTAGTTTATATTCAATGTGTTGTGGTACACTAAAAAATTCGATGTTATTAACTTACATAATGGGCATTCTTACGCTCGGTTACCCTATATTGGGGTATAGAACTGTTAACAAGTCTTTCGCATGATACTACAGCTTTGGTAAGTCGATATTCCTAGCCTTGGTTTGTTAAATCATGCTTATCTGACATGATTTGTTCGTTCACACCTAACTGTTAAATGATTGATTTCAAAGGGGTTTCGGCTAGATTGGCCCTGGCAGACTCATGTATTCTTAAAGACACCATCGTTACCTACCATTTGCAATATATTTCATTGAGATCTCATATGACGTAGGAAAAGGTCAAAAATTTGGATTTTTGATGCAGTCTGTCAAGTACTTCCGGCCATCTGGAAACTGGCAGACTTATGTTTCCCCTCTCTACGAATGAAGGGCTTTATGATGCCAGCAGTTTCATAATGATGTCATATGACGTAAGTAAGGCTTAACTAAACGGCTAACCTAACCTAACAGTTAAACAGATCAGTTTTAAAGGAGTTTCGGCCAGATTGGCCCTGGCAGACTTATGTATTCTTAAACACACCATCGTTACCTACCATTTACAATGACTGGCCGTTTTATTTTCATTAGATTTTTTTTAAATTTTACTTTATTGTGTTAATGTGATTTTGTTACGTCCTTTTTCTCATCACATTTAGTTCCAATATTGGACGGACAACCGCCGGCAAACTAAAAAATTCGATGTTATTAACTTACATAATGGACATTATTACCCTCGGTTACACTAAATTGGTTAACAGGTCTTTCTCATGATACTACAGCTTTGGTAAGTCGATATTCCTAGCCTTGGTTTGTTAAATCATGCTCATCTGACATATTTGTTCGTTCACACCTTACTGTTAAACGATTGATTTTAAAGGGGTTCCGGCCAGATTGGCCCTGGCAGACTTATGTATTCTTAAAGACACCATCGTTACCTACCATTTACAATGTATTTCATAGAGATGTCATATGACGTAGGTAAAGGTCAAAAATGGTGATTTTTGATGCAGTCTGCCAAGTACTTCCGGCCATCTGGGAACTGGCAGACTTATGTTTCCCCTCTCTACGAATGAAGGGCTTTATGATGCCAGCAGTTTCATAATGATGTCATATGACGTAAATGAGGCTTAAAAATTTGACCGGAAATTCGGAATTTTTTCGTACTTCCGGCCAATTTTGGGTGCATAATTCAATTGATCTTCGCTTAGTCCAACTTTTTCGACCGTGTGCCATGCATTTCATGGTGATGTCATGTCACGTAGGTAACCATGCGGCCGGCTCACGGATTATAAGCTATCAAAGAAAAAATCATCAAAATCGGAGGTAGTTTTTGCGTCATGCTGTTACAAATATACAAACAAACAGACAAATAGGCAGACAAATTTTTTTATGTAAATAAGGTTGATTTGGAGTCCGGAACCAAAAAACCATATCGTAATATTTTTCATGTCTTCAATGTACAGACATATGACAGACACACTTCTGCTAGTTTTATAATAGTTCAGATTAAGAAGATTACTTGATCCATGTTACTATAGGTAACTTAAAACTTTTTAAGCACTATTCCTGGAATGTTAACTCTCATAATAATTTTAACTTGTCACTGTTCTAAAATTTTAATTTTTATTTGATTAATCGTAAAGGATTTCCGATATTCTGGTTTGCCGCATACGGGGTCCATTTGAATCATGTTTGTGCTTGTGTACTGACTTCTTTTTTGTTAATAAATATATTTATATTTGTAATGAAAGCAGTGTTATTAATAAAACCAGAAAATAACAAAATAACCTTTTTTTTAATGCAGCGTGCTATAGCATTGAGTCTGAAAAATATCAGCTGTTTCATAAATTTTAGCCGAATAATAACCATTAAATAGCTTAAAAAATTTAAGGTTGTACACAAGTTGTACAAGACAATGAAACTAAGCAACTTTCTCTAAGGAACATTATTATATTGGGTTGAAAAACTAAATATTTTGTAAGTAATTAAATACTAGTGGTGAAGCGATTGATATTTTTTAAGAAACAGCAGATTCTTACATCGTGATATCTTTGTCCCATAGTAAAAGATGTTTAGTTTGATGGTCTGAAACACCCCATAAAGTATGTAACACATTTAAGTTTACACTTTGTTCCAGACGAATTTTCTCTAATTTACTTTTGATACTGACTGTATATGTATTTGCAGCAGCCTAATTTGAAAGTCTTATATCCAATAATAGATCAGTAGAATAGTTATGGTCGTCACAGACAGGCGCTATAATATGTTGCTGTACTCTTCTTACGCACGCAAAATTACATTAGCACATCTCTTTTCTGTATGTGAGTGAGAGGAAGTGATTAGCAACTTGCATGTGTTAGAAGAGTACAGCAACATAAGTATTATAGCAGCTGTTTGTGGCGCGCCGTGGTGAAAGGATGCGTACGGCGTGCGACCCATACTAATCCGTGTCGTAACCCTAACCCAGCAGAATATAGGTGCTGAAGAAAACAATGACCACTCAAATAAATATTTTATTTTCTTAACAATTAACCTAGCATAAGTTATTTACAGATTCATCTATCGTATCGTTATTTTATCACTATAGACCTAACAAAGGGAATAAATAACACACAAGCTGTTATTCAATTTGTTTGACCTTGCCCTTTGAATTCTGTTTGCTCCCGGCTGTGTCCTATTTATAAAACACAAAATTAATAATTAAACACGCTATAAACCACAGAAAAGAAAACCAATAGAAATAGGACTAGTTATTTTGTTGGAAAACGATCGTGACCACAAAAAAATATATCAAATTAAATGCAACTTTAGCTTCATAAATCGTATGACAAATCTTCATTAAATTGTCAAAGTGACTTTATTACTTTTGTCGAACGAAATGTATGAGAAGATAATATTATATGGCTACATAACCATATCAGTGGCACGTGGGCTGCAATATGCTACTTCTATTGAGGTGAAGCCGGGCTTTCTGTTCTGTGCTAAAACAGTGGTACAACCTCTTTAAAAGAGGTTTGTAGAGATAATGGTGCAGTTTTACGTTATTATCCTTTAAATACTGTTTAAATAGATCTACACGCTTCGTTGTACACAGCATTCGAATTTTAAGGCTAATTTGAATCACAAAAACAGGGATTAGAAACACTTGCAGTAATTTTTTCATAATAAACGCTTTGATAACGTCAGTGCTGATATCTCGAAAAACTATTTTTTTAAACGATGATGTTACTTATGTACTTATGCGTAAAACATAATTATCATGCTTAGGTACTTACTATATTATAAGTAAGTAAGCAATATATTGCTTACTGTTCACTGCAAGCTATTCCATGCGTTCTAATTCGTATACAAAAATGTTTATCTTTTTGCCATTATTTGAAATTCAAAAACAGTTCCGATTGTCTCTATCTATTGCCACTTACACAATACAATACCTCTTTATTTGCACACCTTTTAGTCTGCGGTTACAACTATAATTAGTAAGTATTGATCAGTGCTTTTCTTTAGTTTCGTTCTTTTTTTGTGATTCAGATTCCTGATCAATTTCTCTTAATCGTAAAGGTCCATGCTTCCAGCCTTTCGGGTAACCGTGTCTTTTTACATCGTCCCACCATAGTTGTTCTCCTTGCGCGAGCAGGAGGTATATCACGTTAGTTATTACTAAGACTGCCAGGCAGATCCAGAATGCCACTCTCCATTGCTTCAGCGTAGACTGTGGAAAAATAAATGTTATATTACAAAAATATTTAATAACGAGCTTTAACCCGCGACTTCGTCCGCATAAATTATATACCAGATTTTAAGTCAGATGATAAGCTATCAAATAAAAAAAGTCTCATCAAAATCGGTTCAGTAGTTTTTGCGTGATACTCGAACAAACAAAAACCCAAACAAACAAACAAGCAAACAAACAAACAAACAGACAGACAGACAAAAAATCAAAAAATTTGTGATTTGGAATCAGGGTCAGGAAAAAACCATGTCGTAATTTTTTTTTGTAAATATCTTCAATGTACAGACAAATTTCTGTTACAGTTTTATAATAGTTTAGACTAGCAAAAAAAAATATCTCGCTCTCAAACTTCTCTCGCCAAAACTACTTGACGTAGAGTTGTTTATACACAAACTAAGAGAATAAAAGTAATATTTTGAAAGTAATATTTTGAAATGCATTCGTAGTATTTCATCTGAAATGAAATAATCACTGTCTCTCCTCATTAGGATCTCCAAAAGTATACAGGGTGTAAACTTAAACGCATTACTTACTTAACTATGCTTTAGACCATCAAACTGAACAACTTTCATTTCTAACGGGTTCAACATTAAAAAAGGAAAATAAAATCAACAAAATTTTTTAATAATTACTCAACCCAAATGTATGAAACAACTGGTTTTTTCTTTCATCGTAAAAGTTGTTCAGTCTGATGTTCTGAAGCACCCCTAAAGTTTGTAATGCATTTAAGTTTACTCCCTTAACGTACTTTTTAGTATATTATTCTATCCTTAAATTATTTTTACCTGAATTACAACCACAAATTACAGAATAAATAAATAACTAAATTCTGAATTTCTCACACACACATACATACATTATGCTTACGTTCTACTGGGGTAGGCAGTAAAGGCAGACACAAAAGATCGCCACATCACAGGCCACATACTACGATCCAACACACATCTGTCGCCTCTTCTACATCCATAATATTATCATGCATAATGCTTGTCGGATTTGGTTACAATTAACGCATTGCATTTGCATATTTACCTAATCTTCACTTTTGTCCCCACAAAAACATAATATGGATATGCTTTTCTGAATAAAGTTAAAAAAAAAATCGCTCCACCCGCGTTTTTCATGTTGTCCAATTAAGTACTTTCAACAACAAAACATCTGGGACAACTTGGTCAACTCAGATAACATTGTATAAGTTAACCAAAATATCAGAGTTGTTCATGTTGTCCGAGTTATTCATGTTGTTCGATTTATTCAAATGTCCAAGTTCTACGATATCAGTCCCGGAAGTCAAGAACGATCCTGGGATTGTTTCATATAATAAATACATTAAGACGTGTCCACGGTGGACCGACGACCTGGTGAAGGTGGCGGGAAAACGTTGGATGAGGGCAGCGCAGGACCGGTCGTTATGGCGATCCTTGGGGGAGGCCTATGTCCAGCAGTGGACGTCCGTCGGCTGAGATGATGATGATGTGTCCACATTATTCTTGTGAAAAATGAAGTTTAGATAAATATGCATCCGAATATCCAATCTCTAATTAAGTATAATGTAAAACATCCGAAAATAAAGGGAAGATTTTCGTTCATCTTTTGCACCATCTTTCGTGCTAGTATAGTATGAGAATCTTACTTACTTCTGGTGTTAACAGTCCTATTAAGTACGGTGTTATGATAGCAGAGATGGCTGCGATCCCGTTCACCAACGACGTTGTGGTGCCAGCGTAGTTTGGTGTGATGTCCAGAGCGTTGATCTTCATACCGCTGTAGTAGGCACCCATGAGGGTCATGGCTGCTATGAACCAGACGACTGCTAGGGTCGTGTCACAGCCGGAGTACGAGGCCATGATTATGCAGATTCCTGGACCAGTAGCCGCTGAAATATTGATAATTAAATATAGTTAGAAAATTGTTTATCATGCTAACGTAATATCTATACTAATATATAAAGAGGAAAGATTTGTATTTTTGTGTGTGTGTGTGTGTGTGTATGTTTGTAATGAATAAACTCAAAAACTACTCTGCTGATTTCACAAATTCATTCACCATTAGAAAGCTATATTCACCCTGAGGCTATAGGCTATATTTATAGCTAGAAAAGATTAGACGTCCACCCGTGCGAAGCCGGGACGGGCCTCTAGTTTTATATAAAATTATTATGCTTTAGTAAAGTAAATAAAATAGATGATGTTATAAAACATTGGGCTGCGTCGTTTATCTATGGCTCGCTCTAGTATCGGCTTATATCGGTATTATTATTGAACAAAAAACCGATTTCCTGTAGTAAAACTGTGGAAAATCACTACATAGTATAAAACTAAATCGCTTCCCTCTGTCTGATGCTTATATATTTAAAACTACGCAACGGATTTTGATACGGTTTTTTAGTAGATGAGAGGAGAGTGATTCAAGAGGAAGGTTTATATCAGCATTACACCCGTGCGAAGCCGGGGCGGGTCGCTAGTTATTAATATACTACGCAGAAAATTATACAAAAATGTTCGATGAAAAGAAATATTACCAATAGTTGTATAAATCTTTCTAGCATTCTTAATGTTATGGTAGCCCCTCTTAACGCAGAAGTCGCATAAAAGCCCAAAGAAGAATGAAGCAATCCACATAGCGACATATGGCATGGCCGACAGAAGACCAGCTGATTTGATATTGAACTTAAGAACGTCCGTCATGTACTTAGGAAGATCTGTAACCATTGTGAAATATCCCCAATCGTGGCCAACCTGAAACAGGCAAATAAAAACGGTGATCAATTTAATATTTCTTTCAATATTTCAGCAATCAACTCTAGATCATTGCTAGATGTCGTCCTTTCATATAGTTTTACGTACCGAGACAAGCTAGTGACCAACAGCAAAGCTGACGATTAAGAAAAAGAATCTGTCCAAAAAGGGAAAGTAATTAATCTGAACTGTGCTCCTGCTATTTCTACTGACTTGATTTAATAATAAAAGATTCAACTCACCCCAGCAATAATGAGAGCCCAGAGTGGCACAGAACGGAGTAACGCCTTCCAAGGTACGGGATCCAGAGCTTGCTTTTTAGAATGAATTAGAGAGTCTACGTTCTGGTTCAAAAACGTCTTCTCAGCGTCCGATATGAAAGGATGCGTATTTGGTGTGCTGTAGCAGATTAGACACTGAAAAAGAAAATATTTATTTTATATACTTAAAGTATTATTTGCGATCATTATGATGGCCTACTCATTTAAATATATCAAGGCGCTATTTTCCTTATTGAGTCATACCTACTACTGTAAAAGGCCTTTGCATTTATTGTACACCTAGGTTTATCGTTATTTGACTTGTTATTAATAATACAGCTCCTTTTCTTCCTCAATTTGGCGTTACCTGATTATTTAATGGTCAATACAAAAATAGTGTTTTTGCAAATAACTTACCCAAATGATAAACCAAACTAATCCAAGTCCACCATACATATAGAAAACATCATCCCATGTCCCGGTATGCATAATCAGGCCCGAGAAGTAAGTGCCTCCAATGTTTCCGATCTGTGCTCCCCCGAATATGATAGCTCCCATCCTCGCTCGTTCCTCTTTTGGCGCCCACCGCGATATCATTGCCATGAGTCCCGGCATGGTTGGACCCTGGTAAATTAAATATTGTGGTCAAAGATGCAATCAAGATTTTTGATTTTAGTCTGTTGTAGTTTATTCACACACACACACAGACGCTGCTGATCCAATCCCTAACTCTGTCTATTTCACACATACCCTGTTTTTTGGTCATAGTTCTATGTACACAAACTCTTCATTCGATTTTTAGGTGTTGCGATATTAATTCAAAAATAAATATTGATCCTTTTATTAACTTCTTTAAAATAAAGCGTAAAACATCGATCTTTTTAAAAATTTGAAAAAACTCGTTCGAAATGCTATGTCACATGTCATGTGACTGAAAAATGTTCCCCTTCTATACTCGATAACTATCGAATCTGATCTCGATTGTTGAAGAAATTGACACCATGTTTTGAACATCAAAACCCAGACCCAAACCCATTTTACTTAAATTAATCTCAGCCAAACTTACTTCACCCAAACCCTCAATAACTCTCAATGCGAATAAAGCTGGTGCACCACCCATCTTCACCACCACCGGCGTGATAATTGTACAGACAGCAGTTGACAGTAGACCCAGACCTAAGACCCATTTGCCCCCATAGCGTTCTGCCAGCATTCCTCCAGGCACATGGGTCAACACGTACCCGTAGTAGAAGGAACTGAGTAGCAGGCCTTGGGTCGCTTCACTCCATTCAAATTGTACGTTCTGAAATAAATAGTTTATTGAGCAAACATAAACGAAGATTGCAAGTAATTTAATATGGGATTTATTGGAACGAGAGGGCGTTTTCAAAATATTTATGAGTTCTGGTAAGTATATCATAAACGCTCTCTAGAGAGGAGTCAGCCAAATTCTATCACATATCCCACGATATTATATAGGGTATAATTGATTTCATTAGCATCCTTTTAAACTAAGAGTCTATCCATCAAATTGAACAACTTTCACTATGGGAGCAAACCGATTGGAGCAAAATCAGCTGTTGCATACATTTGAGTCGAGTAGGCATTGCAGTTTAGTATGGAACAGCTGATTATTTTTTTGCTCCGATCGGTTTGCTCCCATAGTGAAAGTTGTTCAATTTGATGGATAGACTCTTAGTTTAAAAGGATGCTAATGATATCAATTTCACCCTTTATAAATTCGAATAGACTCGAATAGGTATAGATTCTGCGGAGGAAGGGGTGATTTTTCTATATTTTAATTTCACGCAAACTTATTCGCAGGCAAAGGCTAGGTTAAATATACAGGGTGTTTGGTAGAACGATGTAGATATTTTCTGAGCTGATTAAGGACACCTTTATGAACATTTTAAACCACATATAGTATTATGACCAGTCTCATAGTTTTTAAGTTATGATCAAAATATCGTTTTTTTTTTGTTTATTGCGGGAATGGGTGCGGTTAGAGGTCCATAACATACAAGTTAGTGGCTCAATCTTTTTTTATTTTGATTTTGAATTAGTCCTAAGTACACAGTCTTTCATCACAATAAGTATAAACAAAATTGGAATGGCAATCATAAATAAATCTTGATTTAAACTTGTCACAAATGATTTTTTTGTAAAAATGTTTTTACTCTACCGATCATTAAAAAAAAACTAAACATGGTAAATTCGTTCAAATCATTTAAAAACTACTTTGGTTAGTACACTTTCAATTAATAAAAAAATTATTAGCAATCAGCTACAACTAAAGCAACAATTGCATTTTTTCATAAGATGGTAGACAAAACTGAAAATCAAATAAAAATGAATAATCTTAGTTTCATCTCCCATATCACATTTTATCATTGAATTACTATTATTATCTAATTCACCGGTCGTGTTTGAAGTATGATTCACGATTTTGAACACATACTCGAAGTTTCTTGTTTCTGTGGAGTTATACCCAGTCGCATCTCTTCTTAAAGAATGTCAAGAGACTGCAAATTTTTTCTTATTTACTGGTCACGACTGATTATTTCTTTGACGTAGATAAATTCCTTTAGTTTTCCTTATTCAACAAGTCTCATAATGTTACAAGAAAGCAATATTTTTTCAAATTACTTCTTCAAGACTCACTATAATTTTTTCTCACACAGAAAAACGCAAATTGTCACAAACCTACTTAATTTTTTCTTATTAACTGGTCACGACACACTATTTCATCGATGTAGATACCCTTCCCTAGCAGTGCGGCACTATTTCAATACAAATTACCTTAAAGGTGGATTGGATTTAATGGTCCGCAAGGTCTCAGGATCTGACACCTTTAGATTTCTTACGGGAAAGACTAAAGGAACTCTTCTACGTCGAAGAAATAGTGAGTTGTGACCAGTAAATAAGAAAAAATTTACTAGGTTTGTGACAATTTGCGTTTTTCTGTGTGAGAAAAAAATAATAGTATGTCTTGAAGAATAAACTTAAAAAAAATGTTGTTTTCTTGTAACATTTTCAGACTTTCTGAATGGGGAAGACTAAAAGAACTTATCTACGTCAAAGAAATTTTGAGTCGTGACCGGTAAATAAGAAAAATTGAGCAAAGAAACGAATGAGAAAAATTATGTAGTCATGCGACCTGTTGCTTCCTGTGTGAGTAAAAATTATAGTGAGTTTTGAAGAAGTAATTTGAAAAAATATTGCTTTCTTGTAACATTTTAAGACTCGTTGAATAGGAAAAACTAAACAAAATTATCTACGTCGAAGAAATAGTGAGTCGTGACCAGTAAATAAGAAAAAATGAGCAGTCTCTTGACATTCTTTGAGGAGAGATGCGACTGGGTATAACTCATCTTAGGGGGGGCGTGTGAATTCTCTATGGTATAACTACCACAGAAACAAGAAACTTAGTTCGAGTATGTGTTCAAAATCGCGAATCATACTTCAAACACGACCGGTGAAAATTAGATAATAATAGTAATTCAATGATAAAATGTGATATGGGAGATGAAACTAAGATTATTCATTTTTATTTGATTTTCAGTTTTGTCTACCATCTTATGAAAAAATGCAATTGTTGCTTTAGTTGTAGCTGATTGCTAATAATGTTTTTATTAATTGAAAGTGTACTAACCAAAGTAGTTTTTAAATGATTTGAACGAATTTTCCATGTGTAGTTTTTTTTTAATGATCGGTAGAGTAAAAACATTTTTACAAAAAAAAATCATTTGTGACAAGTTTAAATCAAGATTTATTTATGATTGCCTTTCCAATTATTGTTTAAACTTATTGTGATGAAAGACTGTGTACTTAGGACTAATTCAAAACCAAAATAAAAAAGATTGAGCCCCTAACTTGTATGTTATGGACCTCTAACCGCACCGATTCCCGCAATAAACAAAAGAAAGATATTTTGATCATAACTTAAAAACTATGAGACTTGTCATAAAACTATATGTGGTTTAAAATGTTCATAAAGGTGCACTCAATCAGCTCAAAAAATATCTACATCGTTCTACCAAACACCCTGTATAAAAGGTTTGTTCGTTACGTTCCTTGTCACGTGAAACTACAAAGTAAGTCAGAATTATGGGCCAATGACTTTTCATTTAAACCTACGAATAAGAATGTATTCGTAGATTTAAACTCGAATGAGGTATGACCATGGGTTATAAGTCATAACCCATGGTCATTTAAATCGTTTAGAATCGGTCATAACTTATGACCGATTCTAAACGATTTACTCATGTACGCGAGGCATAGGCTAAAAAAACAAGGTCTTCTATTCCCAGAGTGACACAAGCCTAGGTCACAAAAAAATGGCCGCTAAACATGGTAAAAGGGTATGATGACGTTGGCTTGTGTCAGTCACGTGATCGGAAGAGAATACCAGGCGCAGTATATTATTGTACCATGTACGCGAGGTAATTTTTTTAAAGTCCGTGCGCGAGGTAT
This sequence comes from Agonopterix subpropinquella, assembly GCA_922987775.1. Taxonomy (NCBI): domain Eukaryota; kingdom Metazoa; phylum Arthropoda; class Insecta; order Lepidoptera; family Depressariidae; genus Agonopterix; species Agonopterix subpropinquella. The sequence goes on along the minus strand of OV277695.1, from coordinate 17,201,190 downwards.
ATAAAAAAACCTATAATGAAACATTGTTTTAAGTTAATTTATAAATTACATATTCAATTTGCAATGTTAGCGACCATGGTTGCAGTTATTGTAATTTGGATTTAATATAGTATTTTAATTATTGTTGTACGATCTTCTTCGTAACAAAAACCATTATTTTGAGGCTTCATTGTTAATACATTGTTATAAAATGTCTTTAAAATGTAGATATTTGTGTTCCATTCATTTCATTGTCAATACCGTATATGAACGTAGTTTTGCCAAGCCATGAATTAGTTGTAAACTAAGAATATGTTTTATAACAAAACAAATTTAAAAAACAATAATAACCAACTACAGGGTGTAAAACACCCTAGTAATACTTAAAGAGGTGCTTCAGACCACGAAACTGAACAACTTTCACTATTGAGCCAACTTTGAAATCGCAAAAAATATAAATCTGCTGTCCCATACAAAACTACAGTACCGACTCGACTAAAATGCATTGGATAGCTGTTTTTTTTTTGCGATTTCGAAGTTGGCTCTATAGTGAAAGTTGTTTAGTTCATGGTCTGAAGCACCCCCTTAAGTATTACTAGGGTGTTTTGTTACACCCTGTATATTTATCCTATCAAAAACGATTCATGTAAAAAAAGTGGCCAAGACTCACAATCCTTTAACTCTTAAAAAGTTATGAGATCACATTTCAAGCCAAATCTTGAGGTCATCAGTTCACCTCGGTCTAATAAAGTTGGACGGCTTGGCCGACATCCTCATCCCATCCCACTTTTTTTACATGAAATGTTTTTGATGGGATCTCAATTATTTTTATAGATTGCTATTGCTTTTTAATTACTTATAATAAGCAGATCCCCGAATAGGTATTCTGAGATCCTTAGACCACACAGTTTAAGTGGGCAGTACCCCTGCAGCATCAGACAGGACCAAGGAGTTGGAACCCGAAATTTAAAGAAAAGTATTTGCCTAATACCCACAATGTAAATTCAAAATCAGCAAATGCACAAGTATCACGGTTTAGATAGGCAGTACCCCTGCAGCATCAGGACTGAAGAGTTGGGACTTGAAATTTGACGAAGTAGTCTTTGTTTGATACCAACAGCATCCCCCCCATCCATTCCATCCATTTGCCCCTGCAGCATCAGGATTTGAGGATCGAAGGTTGAAATTTGCATTTTGATATAGTAGCATAGGGACTGAACACGTATGCAAAGTTTCATGAGAATGGGTTCCAAAACCATTTTACCTACCCTATACATATTTGCACTCCCCACTTCAACGGGTTTGAGGGGACTTTTTTTTTTTTAAGTTTTCTGTTTAGTTTTCCGCTAAATCCAGTCTGCATGCCCAATTTCAGCTTTCTAGTACTGGTACTTGGGGAAGTACCTGTTAGGTTTTGATGATCAATAGTTAGTGAATGAGTGACGAAATCCACGAAGTTTGCGTATTAATAAAATCGAAACTAGCAGGGCTATAAATATGAAATTACGTACAATTTATTAGAGTGACGACTACATGCTTTCCTTAAAATTTGAGCCCACAGATACTATCCAGACCGAAGTTTCATAACTTGCGTGAAGAGAGAGCGAGTGCTCTTGCACTCAAAAATACGCCGAATCTCTTCGAGAAAAGGTACGGTAGTGCGCCGCTTTTTTGGCTCGTCTTGGCGGGGTACTGCCGTGCCCCCAGATTAGATAGAGTTTACCTGCGCTTTCGACCTCACGGGTTCCCGTCAACGTAGCAAGATAAATGATATACCAGATTTTAAGTCTAACTTTCTAACACAAAACGCTTTCAAAAACAAAAAGTTTCATCAAAATCAGTGTAATCGCGTTATGCGCTAACAAACGAACAGACAAACAGATGGTTTGGAGTCAGAGACACCTAAAAACTAATTATATCGTATTTTTTTCATATATATTCAATGTCACACACACAGTGTCTGTGACATTGTCCGTTACAGTTTTATAATATTATGTTCCTATACAAATTCAGCTTCTCACAAATTTTCAATGAATATTCAAATATTATTTGTTGTAAAAGATACAATATTGACAGCAACTTTTATTGTATTGTAGGAAAACATCGATAGGAATTTTGATGCATGTATTGTACCTACCTACTTTCCATAATAATACTAGGTATAAGCTCAATGGGTATAAGGTAAATCTTGCGGGGACTGCGAAATCTGTGAATTTTTCTATGCCTGCGTGGAATTTTTATGCCTATGTCATTTCTCAGGGTTCAACCTATCTCTACAACGTGTTAATGAATTAACGCAAAACTAGAAAGTAGATTGTTTAGAATCGAGAGCAGAATCTAATTATCATGGTTTCAACACAACAACAACAACACAAAACACCCTAGTAATACTTAAGGGGGTGCTTCAGACCATCAATCTGAACAACTTTCACTATGGAGCCAACGTCGAGAAAAAATAAAAAATCTACCATCCCATACATTTGAGTCGAGACGCAGTTTTGTATGAAAGAGCGGATTTTTTTTTCGCGATTTCAATGTTGGCTTCATAGTGAAAGTTGTTCAGTTTGATGGTCTGAAGCATCCCCTTAAGTATTACTAGGGTGTTTTGTTACACCCTGTATAATGCGTTTCCAAAATTTAAAATTTTCTGAACCCGATGTCAACCCACCGCACGGGCACACTCACCCTACTTACTACCAAAACAACATTATAAAAAGTATCCATGAGTACGTTAGCGCTTTCTTTCAGTGCTGAAATGATAAAAAATCATTATTGCCTCAAAACTTAAAATGCGAATAACTTTAAATTTAAACTATCACAATATAGAGATTATAGTTTCAATCGAATTATTTTGTTATAAATCAGTTGGGGTGTATGAGGTTTTGCGCTAATTCATTAACACGTTGTATACCAAAAATCAAAATCACATTTTTTGGAACGACTCATTTTCATTTTCAGAAACAATCGTTTTGAGGCATTCGATACGTTACCGCTACGCTAGATTTTTTTTTACAGTAAATATAACAGAACTACAATTTATACGCTTGAATACAATACCACGTGTAAATTACGATGATAATTATAACAATCTTATATTAGTAATAACTACTAGATTCTTTGCTAAAGATAACGATATTTATTTCTGATACTTGAGTACTTACCTATAAACTACATGCAGGTGTTCATGGAAAGAACCCCCTGAGACCCCCCCCCCCCCCCCAGACCACGTGTCGTGTCGACGTAATGCCGTCAGTAGAGAACCCCCCATGGGGATCACGCCGGGGAGGATGGAGGGGGGGGGGGGGGGAGGATGGAGGGGCGGGGGGGTTGGACCACCTAGACCACGCGGGGATGTCGACATAATGCTAACATGGGGAGGGGGGACCCCCTGGTGTGACCCCCAGATGACTATGACTTTGTACTTGAGTTCCAATACACTACCAAAATATTCTAAGAAATCTTTTTTTTTGGTTTAACCTGACAATACAGTAATTTCTTCCACATTTCCTCATAAAAAATAATAAAACATATTTTATCACAGTAAATAAATAGCACATGTATTTGCTGATCTTTTTCAAGAGGCTGTCATTAACAAAGGATTTAGATAGAAAACATTATCTCGAGGTGATTACTAGATCTACTGTTGTAGGTATAACATGTTGCGCAATAATTTAAAAACATTTTATTGTTGTCCGTGGGGTAAATGAGTATGAGTATGGAGAAAAATTTGCATTTTTTTGTGCATTGGCCAGTTATACAACTTACATAGGTTTTAGAGGACCTTTTAAAATTCATTAAAAAACATCACATTCCCCATATGGTTCCATACAGAAAGTTGTTCAGTTTGATGGTCTGATCATCCCCTTAAGAAAGTGTAAGCATATTAAGAAGGATCCTGTATATTTTATTACTGACTAGCGCCGCCCGCGACTTCGTTCTGCGCAGACCACTGACTTGAAATACTCATAGCTTTTGATTATACAGGGTGTAACAAAACAACCTAGTAATACTTAAGGAGGTGCTTCAGACCATCAAACTGAACAACTTTCACTGTGGAGCCAACATCGAGAAAAAATAAAAAAAAATCAGCTGTCCCATACATTTGAGTCGAGCCAGTACTGCAGTTCTGTATGACACAGCTGATTTTTATTTCGCGATTTCGAAGTTGGCTCCATAGTGAAAGTTGTTCAGTTTGATGGTCTGAAGCACCCCCTTAAGTATTACTATTGTTTTTATTTAATTTATTTATTTTATTTATTATTAAATAAAATTGCGTTAAAAAAGATTGATGTAGTAGGTATTTCTTACCTCGCTTTTCACATAGTAGCTCATTCCGAACGTAGCGTTACTACTACTAATTGACTGATCTGGACAGGCATCTGGGTCGAAATGTGGGTCACCTTCCACAGACACCGTCTTCTTAACCATCTGTGTGATCGCCAGGTTAAGACACACTCGCATTGTGTAAGCATTGGCTACGGCCAGTAAGGCCATAATTGCCATCACATAGCGCTGTGGTATTATGAATACTGTGGACAAAACAATGAATGAGACTCAGGAAGATTATGTCCAATTCTGGAAAAGGTTTTTTATTGAATTATGACAATCACATCAGTAGGCTTCGCATGCCACCGCCGAGAAAACGATAAAAATCTAGATGTGTATCCATCTTTGTTACTTAACGTTTGCCAAAAAGAACGCGCATGACGTTTTTCTCGTTTTATCACGTCGTCGTGGGTGGCATGCTAGCCGTGCAGGATAAGACGGCCCGGACGACCTCCCTCCCCTCTATTTCATTCTTTCTCGACTCTACATTTTATAATCGATTGAACGACATAAGAAACAAAAGTAAAGTTCATCTAAGAAGAAGATGTACTGGGAAATTAAATACAATATAGTATTAACCAGGTATTTGTTGATTAACTGTGAGTATAAGAATCACATCTTATCGTGAAAAAAGCTCACCAGTGTTATTCATATACATTATACAGTAAAACACTCTTTATTTTTTATCTATTTTTTTTTCTTTCGGCTATCTTGTATTTTAGATACATAGGCATTAATTAATACAAAAGAGATAAATACCTACAAAGTGTGTCTAAATAATGTTTGTCTAGGTAAATAATTATTTCGATGATAATAATTATTAATCTGAGGTACTGCGAGATAAATAGGTACTTACATTTTGACAGGACAAGCCTCCATCCTGTTAACATTTTAAAGTAGACTCTGAAACAACAGAAATTTAAAGTTAATTTCTGAAAGATTTGCTCCATATTCACCAGTAAAACGAACACTAAACTTAAGAGGGCTATTACAAGCGCAGTGGCGCCCTCGTCACAATAACAAAGATTTCTCAATCGCAGATAAACTACAAAAGCCTTCAATCCATTGTTATACAATACTTTTATAGGTTCTTAACATTTCACTTTTAGATAATTTCGAATAAAAACAAAAGCGGCCGTTTTTTTTCTTTTTACAAAATTTGTATTTGTACCTTTAAAAAACCTATAAAAGTATTCTATGAAAATAGTTTGAAGGCTTTTGTAGTTTATCTGTTGGGCACTTTTTTAATTTAGGCTTTCTTTATTGAGAAATCTTTATTATTGTGATGAGGGCGCCACTGAACTTGTAATAGCCCTCTTAATATGAAGTATGAAATATTAACTAAGTAACACACTTTTAAAATGGCAATAAACTTTAAAGAGCACAAGATGTATTTTCGAAACAAAAACAATACGATTTTTTTATTGTTTTATATAAAAACTTCATAGTCGATTATCTTCTTTTAAGGAATGCCTGAAAAAAACGTTATTTATAAACAAAAACACTTCATTTCAAATTGCCGTCTAACTAAAGTGTGGTACTAAGTTTTGAAGGACAGTGTATAATTATCACCCATTCTACGTAGGTATATAATTTAATCACCAACTGTAATATGTCACCAAAATAATTGTCAAAAATTGTATATGTCAAAATAATTTAAATAATTTTTTTTGATATACTACTCAATAAACATCTATGTATCTAATCTAAACTATTATAAAACTGTAACAGAAGTTTGTCTGTACATTGAAGATATTTACAAAAAAATAAATACGACATGGTTTTTTCCTGTCCCTGATTCCAAATCACCAATTTTTGGATTTTTTGTCTGTCTGTTTGTTTGTTTGTTTGTTTATTTGTTTGTTTGTATGTTTGTTTGTTTGTTTGGGTGTTTGTTTGTTCGAGTATCACGCAAAAACTACTGAACCGATTTTGATGAAACTTTTTTTGTTTGATAGCTTATCATCTGACTTAAAATCTGTTATATAATTTATGCGGACGAAGTCGCGGGTTAAAGCTCGTATTATAATAAAATTGTTACACACTTTTGTTATACGTCGTAGTCCTAAACATAGGGTCAACAGTCAAAAAAAAAAAAAAAAAAAAAAAAAAAAAAAAAAAAAAAAAAAAAAAAACATAACTTATTGCTCTTACTGTACATTGAAGATATTTTCAAAAATATTCGTTGGCGGCATTTAGGATACGTAATGAAAATTGGAATGCTTTGAGACCATTTTTAGAATTTTTGTCTGTGTGTCTGTATAATCTGTTTGTCGGTTTGTTTGTGCACGCATCACATAAACACCACTAAACTGATTTTGATGGGGCTTTCACAAAAGCATAGGGCTTAGTTTGGATTAACATTTAGACTTTATTTAACTGGAAACGGTTTATTCAATCAAAAGATAAGAATGTTTAAAGTCAGTGGTCTGCGCGTACGAAGTCGCAAGCGCCGCTATTTAAAATAAAAAAGGTCCAAAATTCAGATGACATTTTCAGATTTTCAAACAAACTAAAAAATTAGAGTCACCGATTGTAGTAAAATTAAGAAAAAAAAGTAATATCTTCAAAATAATTAGCCCTTTCTCTCCAGGTTTCGCATTCGTTTGTTAACACGTTGTATTTTGAATATTTTATTTATGTCATATGTTTTACACAGGTGCAATCAAAGCGAGACAAATTCAAAGTCAACAACATTTGCTTATGGCGGAATGCCGAAAAGATGACCTAAGACGAACAAGTCGTTCAAAAATCTTCATTAAATTAATATTCAATACAAATTACTTTAGGTGACAACATTTCAATTTGTAAAGTGGTATACAATTTGTAAACGAAAATAGAAAACAATAGACTGGTCACGGCAAAATTTGTGTGAAATACCCAATTATAATAACAAGTAATTTGACATCATTTATTATTTTAATCACTTTAACCGGTGTAAAAGCCACAGAACCTACTTATTTAAATCGTACAAATTTTGCTGCACAGTTTCAGTTAATAATTTTATGTATAAATGTTTTACAGTGACAATATTATTACCCTTTTATGGGCAATATTTTTTTTTGTGATCTTTAAAATATAATCGACACCCACTGCAATGCACAACAATACATATTGACAAATAGATGAATCTGAACCTGAATCATTAGATCGTCGGACAATTATTTATAATTATTAATATTTTCACTCAAATCAAAAATGCCTATAATAACTTTTAATAAAATGGCGATGAAATCGACTTCACATTTTTATGACTGTTAACAAAAAAATTGTATTTTTTTTTCTTTACCGTACCTCTACGATGAACTATTCAAATAAGACTAGAGCCATGAACTAGACCGTCTGAGCGACAGATGGATTCTAATAAGGAAAAGTAGAGACGATTGTACGAAGTTTTCAATGAAATTACCACTACCGGATTACTAAGGTCATAGTAAACTCTTTATTTACAATGTTTCGCAATAGTTTATAAAATGTTTCCTTGTTTGATTATTTTCTCTATAGATTCATGGAAAGATAAATTGTCGATTTAAATGCCAACGGTTAATATACATCTCTAAAAAAGTATATGTCTAGAATGGCCTCATGCTTCTACCGTATAAAACAAAAGGGGCCAACTTTCTTAGGTAGGTCAAAGAAGATGGAAAAGCATAGAACGCTATTTCCTTGTATAACTCACAATAATTTTTAAAATGTCACTAGATGGCATTACTTGGTCCGCTAGAAGTAAAATTTGTCTGAAATCGACGAAATATCGCATTTTACTGTTATGGTTCATCATATTTATTTATTTTGAGCAACAAAATATATTATTTTCATAACATCACATTGAAAATAACAATTTCATAAGCAGGTTTTTTTACATTTTTTTCATTGATCTACAATACGATATAATACTAAGCGGGAGTAGCATGCAGTTATAGAGAATTCCGGTAGATGGCGCACATTTCAAAATTCATACTAAACAAGATTGCTAGGAGAGCGATTTTTGAATCTCATTTGCTGAGTTCAGCAGTTGAAAATGTCAAAATTACTATGGAGACGTGCATCTTTCTACTGCTGATTTGACATTAAAAAATCATACTCCAGGAGTGCGATTTTTGAAAGTCAAATCAGCAGTAGAAAGATACTTATCTCCATAGTAATTTTGACATTTTCAACTGCTGAACTCACCGAATGAGATTCAAAAATCATACTCCAGGCTATTGAAAAAAAAACTAAATTTGAAATTGTTAAGCTTGCGTATATACTCACACATTTAAAAAAGAAAATATCAATGAATAAAATATTTTAACGCGTCGTGGACTAACGCCCCACCCGCCCTGTTCCCTACACGTTCAGTTTTGATAGCAAAACATATTTAACCAGGATCTGGTGCTGAAGACAGGAATGTCTCCGTACGATGGTACTCCTCAACGGTAAAGAGCGTGGGCTTGATTTTTTTTATTCTTGTTCAGTTTTGAAAGAAAAATACATTATTTAATCGGGAACTGGTGCTGAAGCCAAGAATGTCTCCGTACGAGGGTACTCCTCAACGGTAAATAGCATTGGCTTGTATTTTGTTTGTTCGCGTTCAGTTTTAATAGCAAAACACATATTTAACCAGGATCTGATGCCGAAGCCAGAGATGTCTTCGTACGAGGGTACTCCTCAACGGTAAATAGCATTGGCTTGAATTTTGTTTGTTCGCGTTCAGTTTTAATAGCAAAACACATATTTAACCAGGATCTGATGCCGAAGCCAGAGATGTCTTCGTACGAGGGTACTCCTTAACGGTAAATAGCATTGGCTTGAATTTTGTTTGTTCGCGTTCAGTTTTAATAGCAAAACACATATTTAACCAGGATCTGATGCTGAAGCCAGAGATGTCTTCGTACGAGGGTACTCCTCAACGGTAAATAGCATTGGCTTGAATTTTGTTTGTTCGCGTTCAGTTTTAATAGCAAAACACATATTTAACCAGGATCTGATGCCGAAGCCAGAGATGTCTTCGTACGAGGGTACTCCTCAACGGTAAATAGCATTGGCTTGAATTTTGTTTGTTCGCGTTCAGTTTTAATAGCAAAACACATATTTAACCAGGATCTGATGCCGAAGCCAGAGATGTCTTCGTACGAGGGTACTCCTCAACGGTAAATAGCATTGGCTTGAATTTTGTTTGTTCGCGTTCAGTTTTAATAGCAAAACACATATTTAACCAGGATCTGATGCTGAAGCCAGAGATGTCTTCGTACGAGGGTACTCCTCAACGGTAAATAGCATTGGCTTGAATTTTGTTTGTTCGCGTTAAGTTTTGATAGCAAAACACATATTTAACCAGGATCTGATGCTGAAGCCACAGATGTCTTCGTACGAGGGTACTCCTCAACGGTAAACAGCGTTGGCTTGAATTTTGTTTGTTCTCGTTAAGTTTTGATAGCAAAACACATATTTAACCAGGATCTCATGCTGAAGCCAGAGATGTCTTCGTACGAGGGTACTCCTCAACGGTAAACAGCGTTGGCTTGAATTTTGTTTGTTCGCGTTCAGTTTTGATAGCAAAACACATATTTAACCAGGATCTGATGCCGAAGCCAGAGATGTCTTCGTACGAGGGAACTCCTCAACGGTAAACAGCGTTGGCTTGAATTTTGTTTGTTCGCGTTCAGTTTTGATAGCAAAATACATATTTAACCAGGATCTGATGCCGAAGCCAGAGATGTCTTCGTACGAGGGTACTCCTCAACGGTAAACAGCGTTGGCTTGAATTTTGTTTGTTCGCGTTAAGTTTTGATAGCAAAACACATATTTAACCAGGATCTGATGCTGAAGCCAGACATGTCTCCGTACGAGGGTACTCCTCAACGGTAAACAGCGTTGGCTTGAATTTTGTTTGTTCGCGTTCAGTTTTGATAGCAAAACACATATTTAACCAAGAGCTGATGCCGAAGCCAGAGATGGCTTCGTACGAGGGTACTCCTCAACGGTAAACAGCGTTGGCTTGAATTTTGTTTATTCGCGTTCAGTTTTGATAGCAAAATACAAATTTAACCAAGATCTGATGCCGAAGCCAGGAATGTTTTCGTACAAGGGTACTCCTCAACGGTAAACAGCATTGACTTGCATATACCGTTTACAGTTGAGGAGTGCCTCCGTACGGACCATTCCTGGTTTCAGCACCAGATCCTGGTTAAATGTGTGTTTTGCTGTCAAAACTAAACAGGAAGAGATAAAAATCAAGCCAATGCTGTTTACCCTCGTACTAATGAGTACCCCCGTACGAAGACATCCCTGGCTTAAGCACCAGATCCTGGCTCAATATGTGTTTTGCTATCAAAACTGAACGTGAACAAAAAATTTCAAGGCAATCCTGTTCACCGTTGAGGAGTACTCTCGTACGAAGACATCCCTGGCTTCAGCACCAGATCCTGGTTGAATATGTGTTTTGCTATCAAAACTGAACGCGAAAAAAAAAAATCAAGTCAATGCTGTTTACCGTTGAGGAGTACCCTCGTACGGAGACATTCCTGACTTCAGTACCAGATCCTGGTTAAATATATGTGTTTTGCTTTCAAAACTAAACAGGAAGAGATAAAAATCAAGCCAATGCTGTTTACCGTTGAGGAGTACCCTCGTACGAAAACATCCCTGGCTTCAGCACAAGATCCTGGTTGAATATGTGTTTTGCTATCAAAACTGAAAGCGAACAAAAAAAAAATCAAGCCAATGCTGTTTACCGTTGAGGAGTACCCTCGTACGGAGACTTTCCTGACTTCAGTACCAGATCCTGGTTAAATATATGTGTTTTGCTTTCAAAACTAAACAGGAAGAGATAAAAATCAAGCCAATGCTGTTTACCGTTGAGGAGTACCCTCGTACGAAAACATCCCTGGCTTCAGCACAAGATCTTTTTTTTTTTTTTTTTTTTTTTTTTTATTAACTATGGGTTTGCTCTTGACCTCAATCCAGTCCTCAGGACGAAGATGGGGTCGTAGATGTAGCGAGCTTACCCAGAAGATGCCTATTCACTCGTACTTTAAAGGAATTCGGGTTGTAAGTACTCGGAAATACTGACGCAGGTAAGGCATTCCACTCCTTGGCTGTGCGCATTATAAAAGATTCAGAAAGGCGCTTGGTGCGGATATGTGGGATGTCAACCAAGAAGGGGTGATATCCCGCGGTGCGTCTGGAAGTCCGATAGTAGAAAGGGGAAGGTGGGATGAGCTCATGCAGCTCTAGGGCACACTCACCGAAGTACAATCTGTAGAAGACCGACAAGCAGGCCACTCTGCGGCGGTGGGCTAGGCTATGAAGCTTGGCCTCCACCAGCTTACTATCGCCAATGAGCCTCCTGGCTCTGCGTTCAACCGAGTCGAGTGCGGCAAGTTGATACTTGGCTGAGCCATCCCACAGGTGGCAGCAGTACTCCATACATGATCGGACCTGAGCTTTATACAATACTAAGAGCTGTCCAGGAGTGAAGTACCGCTTCACCTTGTTTAAGATGCCCAGCTTTTTGGCCGCAGTTTGAGCCTTAGACTCGATGTCAGCGCCGAAGTTGAGTTTTGTGGTCAAGCTTATACCCAGAAGCCCAAGACTGTCGGAAACAGGGACAGATGTACCCCGGAAAGTAGGAGTCAGATTAAACGGACTCCTTTTTGCGGTGAACAGACAAGCCTGTGTTTTGGTGGCGTTGAAGTTGACTAAATTATTGTCACCCCACTGGGAGACAAGACTTAAAGTCAAGTTTGTCCGCTCAACCATGGCCTCCCTCTGCGAGCGTATTTTATCCCCGCTGGCCCCTGCGCCAGATACATATCTCTCCATGACAGTACTGTCATCTGCATACCCAACAATACCTGACACAAGGAGGTCATTGATGTGCAGCAGGAAAAGTGTCGCGGAGAGAACAGATCCTGATCCTGGTTGAATATGTGTTTTGCTATCAAAACTGAAAGCGAACAAAAAAAAAATCAAGCCAATGCTGTTTACCGTTGAGGAGTACCCTCGTACGGAGACATTCCTGACTTCAGTACCAGATCCTGGTTAAATATATGTGTTTTGCTTTCAAAACTAAACAGGAAGAAATAAAAATCAAGCCAATGCTGTTTACCGTTGAGGAGTACCCTCGTACGAAGACATCCGTGGCTTCAGCACCAGATCCTGGTTCAATATGTGTTTTGCTATCAAAACTGAACGTGAACAAAAAAAGTGCAAGCCAATGCTGTTTACCGTTGAGGAGTACCCTCGTACGGAGACATTACTGGCTTCAGCATCAGATCCTGGTTCAATATGTGTTTTGTTATCAAAACTGAACGTGAACAAAAAAATTTCAAGACAATCCTGTTCACCGTTGAGGAGTACCCTCGTACGGAGACATTCCTGGCTTCAGCACCAGATCCTGGTTAAATATGTGTTTTGCTTTCAAAACTAAACAGGAAGAGATAAAAATCAAGCCAATGCTGTTTACCGTTGAGGAGTACCCTCGTACGAAGACATCCCTGGCTTCAGTACCAGATCCTGGTTGAATATGTGCTTTGCTATCAAAACTGAACGCGAACAAAAAAAAAACAAGCAAATGCTGTTTACCGTTGAGGAGTAACCTCGTACGAAGACATCCCTGGCTTCAGCACCAGATCCTGGTTAAATATGTGTTTTGCTTTCAAAACTAAACAGGAAGAGATAAAAATCAAGCCAATGCTGTTTACCGTTGAGGAGTACCCTCGTACGAAGACATCCCTGGCTTCAGTACCAGATCCTGGTTGAATATGTGTTTTGCTATCAAAACTGAACACGAACAAAAAAAAATCAAGCCAATGCTGTTTACCGTTGAGGAGTACCCTCGTACGAAGACATCCCTGGCTTCAGCATCAGATCCTGGTTCAATATGTGTTTTGCTATCAAAACTGAACGTGAACAAAAAAAGTGCAAGCCAATGCTGTTTACCGTTGAGGAGTACCCTCGTACGGAGACATTACTGGCTTCAGCACCAGATCCTGGTTCAATATGTGTTTTGTTATCAAAACTGAACGTGAACAAAAAAATTTCAAGACAATCCTGTTCACCGTTGAGGAGTACCCTCGTACGGAGACATTCCTGGCTTCAGCACCAGATCCTGGTTAAATATGTGTTTTGCTTTCAAAACTAAACAGGAAGAGATAAAAATCAAGCCAATGCTGTTTACCGTTGAGGAGTACCCTCGTACGAAGACATCCCTGGCTTCAGTACCAGATCCTGGTTGTATATGTGTTATGCTATCAAAACTGAACGCGAACAAAAAAAAATCAAGCCAATGCTGTTTACCGTTGAGGAGTACCCTCGTACGAAGACATCCCTGGCTTCAGCACCAGATCCTGGTTGAATATGTGTTTTGCTATCAAAACTGAACGCGAACAAAAAAAAATCAAGCCAACGCTGTTTACCGTTGTGGAGTGCCCTCGTACGGAGACATTCCTGGCTTCAGTACCAGATCCTGGTTAAATATGTGTTTTGCTTTCAAAACTAAACAGAAAGAGATAAAAATCAAGCCAATGCTGTTTACCGTTGAGGAGTACCCTCGTACGGAGACATCCCTGGCTTCAGCACCAGATCCTGGTTCAATATGTGTTTTGCTATCAAAACTGAACGTGAACAAAAAAAGTGCAAGCCAATGCTGTTTACCGTTGAGGAGTACCCTCGTACGGAGACATTACTGGCTTCAGCACCAGATCCTGGTTCAATATGTGTTTTGCTATCAAAACTGAACGTGAAAAAAAAAGTGCAAGCCAATGCTGTTTACCGTTGAGGAGTACCCTCGTACGGAGACATTACTGGCTTCAGCATCAGATCCTGGTTCAATATGTGTTTTGCTATCAAAATTGAACGTGTACAAGAAAATTGCGAGTCAATGCTGTTTACCGTTGAGGAGTACCCTCGTACGGAGTCATTCCTTGCTTCTGCACCAGATCCTGATTAAATATTTGTTTTGCTATCAAAACTGAACGTGAACAGAAAAATATCAAGCCAATGCTGTTTACCGTTGAGGAGTACCCTCAACGGTAAACAGCAGCAGAGTACATTTTTGTATGTAGATAAAACATGGTAAGTCGTGGTGATTCATAAAAACAAACCCCTGCTGTATTAAGAATTATCAAGCAGACACTTTAACCACTAAGCCAAGGTGTACTCATAAGGTACCTTTTACCTACCTACTTTATAAAATTGCGAATGTAATCTTTCTTTCAACTCGAGAAGCTAAAAGACACACACACTCCTATGTCATCTTAGGTCTACGCACACCTGCATCGAAGTTGAGTTTCATCAAATTTTTCGATAGATGGTACTAGGTATTCCACTTATAGGCGCGACTTCAGCTAGTATAGTAACGCCATCTAATATAATAAGTCGAACTACGAGGTACCGGCGACAATAATAAGTTTTACGAGAGCTTTGTTCTTTGTTTGACGTGAGCAATCTTGCCTACTTTAATTCATCTATGCCAGTAGGTACTGTTGCATTTTTTTTCTATGCGTTCGTAGCTTCAACTGTTGATAATTATAACTTATGAAAGATAATACATTTATTTTAAACATGTAAAATATGCAACTCAATCTATGGCTAACGCAAAAAAAAGGTTTCCATTTTATTTCTTTTTTGTGGCGTGGAAAATGTTTCGTGTTATTTAAAATCGGTTCTTGATTATTATTTTCATGTTCCTTATAAAATTTTATGTTACACAATTTTCTTAAAATCGGGTCAATATACTCTGGTGACCTTTAATTTTATGATCTACGCGTCGCTTGCTGGTTTTATAGGTTAATCGTGTATGAAACGGGCCACTATGAATGTCTTGATGTAATATAAGGATGTCTCAATTTTCATATCCTACGGCGACACTTACAATACCAATGCAGTTAACTTTTTGTCCAATCATGGACATTCACCTTTTTTATGTCGAAAAGTATAAAGATTTAAAAGTCTTTTGGATATACAAATAAAACTACCAGTTATTGCCAGCCTGATAATTTTCCCGGTATCTACACTTCATTTCTGATGTTTGTGATTTTTTTTTAATGTAGGTGCTAGGAAGATGACTATAACCAGCAATGGGGTTTACCGGGCCGATGAAGAGTACATTTACATGGCTACATTTTCTGAAATACTTTATTGAAAAATTTGTGTACTATTAGCGGAAATTTGGTTTTTGGCAGACCTTGAGGAAAAGTCTATAAAATGTGTATTTGCCAGTAGACAGAGAGTTTCAGGTACTAATAAGATTTGAAAAAATATTTTTAGACTCGCATTTTCATAAGCTTTTAATTGATACCCCACACAATATTGCAGAAAAACATATTTTTTTGTTAACCCTTTCTACCCCGCAAAATTGCCATTCGTTATAAAAATGGACTTCTTTTGTGATATTGGGCCATTAATTGCTATATGTGTGCCAAGTTTCAGTTTCCTATGTCTTACGGTCTATGAGAAAAATGTCTGTGACAGACGGATAGACACCGAGATGATTCAATAAGTGTTCCGTTTTGCAAATTTTGGTACTTATGTACGCTCGTAAGAAGTTATACTTCTTTGGCATGAACAAAAAAACACATGAATGGAGTCAAACTGTCGATAGACATTAAAACAATGAATAGAATATTGAATAAATAACAGTAAAATTTAATTAAGCGTCCTTTTATCTCTAAAATCCTAAAAACCGTACTGAAAATACACTCAGATCTGTTTTTCGGCACCAAAAGAAGTATAACTGCGGCGCTCGGCCTGCGTCTCGCTGGGTGGGCAGATTGACCCCGGAGACCACCAGGTCCACCAGGTCCCAGGGGGACGCTTCGGAGCTTCCTATGCGTAGCTCGGTCTCGCAAAAATTACACGGGGGAAGAAAAATCTATTTAATTGTAATTCCCATAGTCAGTCCAGATAGAGCAACAACAAAGTGCTTCGTTTTCAACAACAAATTCCTTTTTTACTGTAAAGTTACTTTAAAGAAAATCTTTTAAAAGAGAAGCAGTAAAATGTAGTTCAATCTTTGTTAAAAATTGTAAGGTTCCGATCGCACTCTTATTTAATATTTTTGATCGCGGTGTTTGAGATTGATTGATTTTATAGTATTTTACGGAATAGGTAAGTTAGTACCTAGTAGTGGCCGCCACGAAATACAGTCACACACTGCACGATAAAGAGATGTACCTACTGCCAATGGTTTCTTTACACAATCACGACAATGATCTTGCCGATAACACGTTCTGGCTCATTAAAAATAACACAAAAGTCTTTTAATGTTAATGAAAGGCGAAAATTTACCAGACCAATTGATTTAATTGCCGAGAAATCCTAAATGCCGAAATAATACGTTGTCCAAAAACATATTTTCACATAATATACAGCCATATACACATACAGGGAGCAGGCACACTAAACTAACTAGTGAATTTATTTCTGAGTTCATGTTTGGTTTGTTTCTATAAAATAAAACCGTTTTCTGCTTCGTACTCTAGACTATACAGGGTGTAAGTGACAGCCTAGCAAATACTGAAACGGTGAACTCAGACCATCAAACTGAACAACTTTCACTATGGAGCCTACCTCAGGAAACGATATGTATAAACATGCAAAACTTGTAGTATTACCTATTTGTATAATAAGTCTGTAAGGCTATTTGAGTAAGTTTCCGATTATAATCTTTTACAAGATCGGTAACGTATTATGACGTATACAGTAGGCAATTTATAAATCATGTTTTGTTTGATTTGTTTCTGTGATCATCATAATTTCATTGTCTCAAAATAATTAACATTAAAAAGCAGGATCGCTAAGAACTGGCAAAGAACACTATGTTGATACATCAGGCTTTTCGTAATTTTTATTTCACATTGGGCACGTTGCTATTGCACGTGAAAAAAAACGACTAGATTGAAGATAATATAAGTTGTTAGGTAACTGTATTTTGGATGGGGTTAGATAACAGTGGGCGCTCAGCAAGACGACCCGCTTGGCGCGCTAATTTTCAGCCTCTCTGTACAAAAAATCGTATCCTCCCTTAAATCTCCACTCAATCAATCAAATATACTTTATTTTACACCAAAACATAAACAGTAAAATACAGAGAAAAAAATACAAGAGGCAAAAAATAAGGCGGTCTTATCGCTGAGAAGAGATTTCTTCCAGACAACCTTAGGGTAGAGGAAACGGTGAACGAAGAAAGGTAGGCGGTGTTTCCAGATAAATGTTCAGAAATATCATTGACACTCAATATTTGGTATCTGGACGATGATGGAACCATTGCCTGCAGCGCGGAATGAGTCCTCAGCGACGTCGAAAAACGTATCCGCCACCTTAAAGACGTAGGTCTGTAGGTGAATACCAACAAATGTGAATTCTTCCCGTGCTGCCAGACAACGTCATCATGCTTTTCCCGTTTCGAGGACCTTATACCTGGCCTGACGAGGCTGGATAAGGAATCTTTTACTTTGCTGGGGTCGCCTATATCTTTCTAGAAGGTATACCTGCTAACCTCGAACTAAAGAGATAGTCCCTGCTTAGCAACGGGACTCACCTTAAACACCTTTCGTCGCATTTCGCTCAGCCCGTCTTGCAATGCCCAGGGCGACGTATGCCTTCAAGGCTACTCCCACGTTTATCTCCCCTGGTGACGTCTTCACGCCCTGGACGACACCCTAAAGCTCACCCTTTAGAGCATTCTTAACATCCAACTCACAGAAGAACAGTGGCTTCCGATCCGACACGGTCGACCGGGGGTCCGCCGCGGGTCATTTTTCACGCCATCACAGGCTGAATGACCTGATCCGTCCGGCGCTCATTTATCGAGCCCTCTGAACTGTGTCGCACCGATGGCAGAACATCTATGACCTAATCCTCATTCTTTAGGCAAAGGGCCGTTATGCCTCGCATGGGGTGCTACCTGCGTAAGCACCTTTGCACCAACATTCCCAGAGCCACACAGGTAGCCGGGTCAGCTGCTGAATACGCGGCACACCTGAAGCCGCTTTGGATAGTGGTAGTTAGATTTGTGGCCTTGGATTATATTTTGACACTATCCTTCATCAGCACTTCAATATTTTCTCAGATTTATTTCGTTTATCTTATGCGATTGTATGTTATATACTGTTATATGTATACTACTGATAAAACAATGTACGTAAGTATAGGTACATTCAAGCTCTTTGTAATATTTATCTCACATTGTTACGTTGTTGTTGCACGTGAAAAAAAAGACTAGATCGAAGATATTTGGATTATTTGAATCTTATTTTGACAGTATCATTCATGAGCACTTCAATATTTTCACAGATTTATCTTGTTTATCTTATGCGAGTGTATGTTATATACTTCTCATAAAATGTCCTTAGGTAAGTTATAGGTACTTTCTGAGTATCTAATAGTATATAATACGTAATGAACAGGTGTAGGTATATTTTGTTTGTATTGTATTTATAATAGCCGGCAAATATCTTGAGCAAGAACTTGACTGCGCAGAAAAATAATTGTATGAAAAAGTGCTAATGCGCATTTATACCCTTTACCTCCGCCAATTTTTCAACTTGTTTGACGGGTACCTAGGTAACTACTATATGTAGAACTTATTAACCCTTCTTATGCGTTCTCAAGTTACACTAAATTTCTTTAAAACGTTGATAATAATATTGTGAATTATTAACAGAAAAGAGAAAAACAAGCTCCGGTACCCTAAGCGCGAACCCGGCACAAACTTGACCGGTTTTTATTATTTGTTGTTTTACTTTAGAGTACCAAGTTTGACGCTTGTATGTAGGTATAAAGTTTTTTGCGATAGAGCCACGATAGAGAAACCAACTTGGTACTAAGACGTTTCACGTAGGTTAAGTACTCCACTGAGGTTGCGATACTATACAGCCTACCCGATTTTTTTTACAAAGCGAAAGTTTTAGTTGACTTATTTAAAATATTTCTGTCATCTCTACCTAAGTAATAATAATAATGACTTATTGAGAGACAGGCCAAGCGTGAGTAAAACTATGTTCGGTTTCATTTTTTGGTTTCAAAAATAGATATTTAAGGAGTCAATGATTTCTCAAATTCATCGCGTATATACTCCATCGATTTGTGTATCACTCCAACTAACAATCCTTTAACTACTAATAAGGGTTAAGACCACAGATAAATGACAAGCTCCCTTAAGGGTTACGACACATTGATCGACGGCTATATAGACGGTTCGTCCATACAAAAAGCACTATCAGTATAGGACGCCGTTCGCCACGTCCGTCGTCGACGCGATCGTAAACCTTAGAAATTACAAGTAACCTATTTTGTCAAAGAAATAATATCTGTATATTCCACTATTTCTACGATAATACATTTAAAAAACACACTATTTAAACAAGGTGCAGGTTGTTTAATGTTTCCTATAGCGATGCGATGATAAGATTAAACTGTACCTTAGGTAAACGTTTTTGCTAAAAGTTCCTTTATTTACAAACTTTTACTATGAATTTTGTTAAGTATTTTTTAGGAATAACATTCACTTTTCTAATTACTAATTAGGTAGGTACCCAACTTTCTATTAGGTAGGTAGGTAGGTACATTTCGTAAGTAGAGATAGTACCTAATTGGAATAAGAGGGCTTTGCAAAATCCCAAGGTTTGGCGGAATACCTTCCATGGATTTCGTTATCCTACCTATTATAGTACTGTATTTATATTCACATAAATACAGTACTATAATAAAAACGTATAAATTACGTCAACAGGGTAATTACGTCAAATGGCTATAACTTTTTACTCATATAAAAACTCTTATTTAGCAGCAACGACTTATGTATATCAAAGAAATACGCTTTTGACATTGGAAATGTCTTTTTAACCGACTTCAAAAAAAGGAGTAGGTTCTCAGTTCGACCGTATATTTTTTTTTTTTTTTTTAATGTGTGTTCGCGGATAACTTCTTCGTTTATGAACCGATTGTAATGATTCTTTTTTTGTTGGAAAGGAGATATCCCAAGGGTGGTCCCATGATAAGGAAACCAGGATCTGATGATGGCATCCCAGAGAAATCGAGGGGAACCTTCGAAAATCGTACTGCCGACTAGTGCGTTTCTTAATTTAAAACACTCCTATTAAATCGAACTAATGAATTCACCACTGAAAATTGTGAAATAAACAAAATTTTAACAAAAAATTAAAACCGCCTTCAAAAAAACTAAAAAGTTAAAAAATAATATTGCAGCCTATGACTTTTTCGTTCGCATCATAAGAACATTAATTTGTTTTATAGAAGTCGGTGTCAAGCCAAGCCAAAAAATGCAAGCCATGTCGCGAATCGTACCGGCTTGACAGCGACTTCAATAAAACAAATTAATGTTCTTATGATGCGAACGAAAAAGTCATAGGCTGCAATATTATTTTTTAACTTTTTAGTTTTTTTGAAGGCGGTTTTAATTTTTCGTTAGCTCAATAGGCTCTGATGTCACGGAAAAGTGCGATCACCTTATATCTCAAAGAGTTGTGAAGATAATTATGATATTCAAAAAAGGCTCAAAAGACGCGTATTTACGAGAGCTGTAAAGTGCAAAATGAATTATTCGAGAAAATCAAGAACAAAAAAAGTTATGGCCGAAATAGTGGAAAAAAAACGAATTTTTGATTTTGGCTCGATATTTTGGAAACGAAGAATGATATCAAAAATTTTAGAAAAAATCTTCTGGATAATTTAGTCAGTTACAATTTGAGCTAAAAACAAAGACGGCCTGGTTAAGGGTTTGCCCTGTAGCCTAACGTTTTTGAGACAATATTTTTTCGAATTCCGTAGATTCATTTCCAATGTGCTCGATAGTCGTGTTAGGCACGAAATCTGTGAATTTTTCTCAACCTACTGGATAAGAAATTATAAATAAAACCGGTCAAGTGCGAGTCGGGCTTCTCGCGCACCGAGGGTTCCGTACCACACCACCGCAGAACACAACATTATTAACTTAGAAAAAAAAAACATTTTTGTCCGGGACCTTTAGCGCGAGACCGACTCACACTTGGCCGGTTTTTAGTATTTTTTGTTATTCTGTAGAGTTTGTTCTATAATCACACTAAGTTTGACGCTTGTATGTATTACCGTTTTTATGATAGAGCGTAAAGAAAAAACGTTAATAAAACTAGTTTCTTGTTGAGAACCCCCCTTAATTCTTATCTTTTTGATATTTTTATTATTTATTAACAAATTCGCCGTAATAACGCATAATCTGAGAAAATCAACTATCAACAACTACTACTAATCACTAACAAGTCAACTATCTAGCTATTACGGTTCAAAAGTTACAGCCCTAAAATAGGTAGGACAGACGGACGGACGGACAGACAGACAGACGGACAGACGGACAGACGGACGGACGGACGGACGGACAACGTAGGCTTAGTAATAGGGTCCCGTTTTCACCCTTTGGGTACGGAACCCTAAAAACAAAAGTTATAGCCTTGTGACGAAGGTAATACCCCGTTGTTGACCTGCCGCTGACTGAATTTCACCGCTTACATTTTAAATATTTAGCAATTCCGAATGAAGTATCTACTAACCTTTAACTTTGTATAGGTAAAAAACTTTTTTTAATAAACCTCCACTTCACCATGAAATGTGAAAAAGGACTGATTATAATAATATAGTTGTGACAGATGTTATATACCACCAAGAGTTAGATATATATCGGCTATCTCGCTTTGACAGACATTATCTAAGTATATCATCTTCGTGGGGTTCGTAGAAACTTTCAATGGTTTTTACCTTTAGATCAAAGTCTTAATATGATCCCTCCATACAATAACAGATAAAATTGACGAGTACCTAGATAATTTTAATCTTTATTCGCTTTATAAGTATTAGTAAGCCTAGCATGCCATCCCGAGAAAGAGATAAAAACCGAAATGTGCCTCCATCTTTGTTTCTTTACGTATGCCAAAAAAGCGCGCATTGCGTTTTCGCTTTGTCGTGAGTGGCATACTAGCCGTGCTGTTGTAATATAATTTTAACTTATAGAATACTACCTATACACAATGTTCTTGATTATTAAAGCCTGACTAGAAAAATAAAAATCCTGTTTTGGGGCGCTACAATCGACTATACCTTTACCTTTAATGACAATGTTTCAAGTAGAAGAATCAGTTCCGATGATTTTCCGCAACATGGCGAGGTTTTTTCTGTTCCTGGTCAGGCTTTACCTATTTTACGTGTACCTACGTTTTACAAGCGAGCTACGTATTTGATTCTTTGTCTTTATCCTAGCTCTATCGTAAAAAACAAACATACAAGCGTCAAACGTGGTGTGATAGATTCTACAGTATAACAGCAAATAATAAAAACTGGCCAAGTGTGAGTCTGTCTCGCGATAAAGGTCTCGGAGAAAAAAACCTTTTTTCTATGTTAATATATTGTGTAGTGGTGTGGCACGGTAACCCTCGGTGCGCGAGAGCCCCACTCTCACGTGACCGATTTATTTTAATAATTACTATCAATACAGGGTGTATGAAAAAGTATCATTAACCTTTAAACCACATACTCTACCCATCAAACTGAACAACTTTTACTATGGGAGCAAACCTGTCAGAACAAAAACAAAATATGCTTTTTCATACGTTTGAGTTGAGTAGGTACCCGTTGCAGTTTAGTATGGAGCAGCTGATTTTATTTTTGTTCTGACAGGATTGCTCCCATAGTAAAAGTTGCCCAGTTTGGTTGAGTATGTGGTTTGAAGGTTAATTATACTTTTCCTTACACCCTGTAAAATTAATTACAAATATCCGTTTAATTTTAAGTGCGACCTTTGGCACAGCAGGCAGGTTCACTCACTATACCCTACCCGGTAGCCACGACACCCGGTAGTATCAGTCAAAGGGTCTACGAGAAATAAGTCTCCCTCGTGGACCCACCACTGTGGCAAATTAGTGGGTCCACGAGAAAACAACGATTTAAAGGGTCCTTATTCGTGATAGACGGTTTATGCCCTGCAGTGGGACGTTTATATTTTGTGATGACCAATAATTTATAAAAGTTCAAAAGGAAAAGGAAACTTGTGCTCTGCAGTGGGTAGTTTGTTAGCTGGTTTGATTTAAAGAGTTTAAAATGCAACAGGTATAATTATTATTTGAGGGGCCTGCGACTCTTACTTACCTTTGTCGTCGCACCAATTATCACATACTATACCTAGATACCGCCGATATATTTTTTTAAATAATTCTTTTCTTGAAAGACACATCAATTTCAGATGGTCTTGCTCCAAAATGTAACGAATTTTTATTTTCATCATACACTCCCATAAACATAAAAAAACATTCACAATTTCAATTATCATGCAATTTGTCTTACATATTAAACAAACATAATATACTCACGCTTGTGTACTACCGGAGTAGGCAGAGACAATTGATCGCCATCGATCCTGATACACCTATTTTGCCTCTTCCACGGTCATAAAGTCGTTTCATACACGCTCGTGGATTCGGGTAAATCTACCTACATGTGATCTGACCTTCCTTCCTACGGACCGACCTTCCTAAAGCTGCCAATTTGGTCTGCATACGAACGTCTATAGGGCGACCCCTTTCGACTGTTTCATTTACACCCGCTTTATATAATATTTCATACGTCAGTCTACTATTACTTATACTCAAGTATTTGGTTATAGTAATCAGAACTTTTATTAAAAACTCTTTCGCGGACCAGCTATAGCAGTGATAACAATAAAAGTTCGATTGTGTCTCGTTCAGTGTCCGCGAATGTGCTAACCGAATTTTACTGACTACGGAACTATTTGTATTACTTACCAAATGGTTAAATTTAAAAAATGTTCGGTTAAGTTTATAAAAACATTTGGTTAAATAAATAGGTATACTTGTTGAACAAATCTTTTTTTTATTCGTTTGTAAGTAACACTTTTTAGTGTAGGTATAGGAGTCCTTTTAATTTCTATTCTGTCAAATAAATTCAATGAAAGTCTTAAAATAATAATACATAAACTCACGACCACAATTATATAACGGTGATAGGAAGTCTGTTTAAATTAGGTATTCATTGTATTTAACGAAAAAAAATAAAACACATCGATATTATGATAATAAGGTTTCTTGTTCGATTAATGCTAGTTTACAATAAGATTACTTTACCATTTTCTTAAATAATAAGTATATTAATTAGTTTTATGTTCACAATGTACAATATATGTAAGTTTTGTCTTAGATTTAATTTTTGAGAACAGTCCGCCGAGCCGCCGGTCACAAGGGCACTTTTGAGATAACGTCACTGTTGAATTTTTAAACTATAGCCAACAATTTTAACGTAGCACTCACATCAATCAAACTCTATCATAATTCGTTTTAGTACAAACAATTGTGTAATAGAGCCAGCGCAGATGACGGAAAAACCACAGTAAAAGAAACTCTACGGACAAGAAAATATTATGCCATGTGCATTGGGAAATAAAGTAGATTATGCTGCGGTCTGACCGTCGAATGCATCGAGCCCTATTTAGATCATATAGTCGTCTTCAAAATGTCCAGATAAAGTTAAAAATGAAACTAGAGTAGAAGTTCTGGGCAGATTCATAAAAAAAAATCTAGTAGTCTAAGTATCTTTGGTTATAGTCAAATCGAAGAACAGTCTTTTGAGAAACCTGCCGAATGTCGTACAGTTTTTGGGTCCAATTATATATTTTTACGTTTCTAAAATTAATCAGAGATAATGTTAAATTTCTGTAGTTGACCAAAATCTTTCTAGAGTCGTAAGACCACCGGCAAAATATAGTGGCGGCAGTTATTTCACCGGCTTAATAATTTCAAATAATTTATATATTGGGTCCATATTTTACGTCAAACGCAGATGTTGGAATTTTGAACGCATAAGATACTGCCCTGATATGGTAAAATGCAGAGTAGTGCAATGAAACTCTTGGCACTTAGAGCTTAGTCGATAGTATGGAATAATTGAATATATTTTTATCTCGCTTTTCACACTATATTTTTGTACGACGTCGCGGACTAAAGTCAGTGTCAGTTGAGCAGCAGCAACATAATATACTGCTGCTGCTGCTGCTGCTCGGGGAATATAGTCGTGAGCATACAAGGGCGGATCCAGGATTTCATATCGGTGGGGGGGGCCTCGCCCGACTCAGGCCACGTATTAAGATATGAAAAAATTAAGTTAGAGAGACAGACCCGAGACGTCTTGTATACATGCATAGAAAACTAAAACAATCAGCCCCGGATCTACGATTTTTCCGAGGCGGGGCAAAAACATGAGATTGGCGCCGGGCCTCCTCTACGAGAGTGTAGCAATCGTTTTTTCTTAGGGAGGCCAGGTCCAGATTGAATGGTTGCAATAAAACGTTTAACATAGAGCGAGCGAAGCGAGCTCGAGATTTTACTGCAATATGATCAGGTCGAGTCAGAAATTCGCAATATGATCGAATTCTGCATCAGGTAATTTCAATACAACAAAAAAACCAAGAGCGAGCGAAGCTAGCTCGATATTTCACTTCAATATAATGAGACGACTGCAATACGATCTTAAACCAAGAGCGAGCGAAGCAAGCTCGAGATTTCGTCACTGCAATATAATGAGATGACTGAAATGCGATCTGAAACCAGGAGCGAGCGAAGCGAGCATGAGATTTTTTTGCAAAATTCACAAGTCGATGCAATATTTTTTTCCATCTTGATTTTGGCGCCCCCTAAACCTTCCACCCGGGGCGTGTTCCCCGGTTTGCTGTTAAATCTTTGAGATTATATTATGAGTATAATCCTAAAGATTTCTGACCACAGCCTTGTTTTAATTATTGTACCTACACAGGTACAGTTGGCCGCAATAAGTTATATACACTTCAGTACTACGACGTAGAACAAAAGTGTATTGCGGCCGACTGTACAATAATTAAAACAGAAATATAGAGCGAGCGAAGCGAGCTCAACTTTTCTCCGCTCTACGAATTGGTTATGGACAGAGCTCAATCAATCTATGCCCTAGTAAAGTGCCGTCATTACTCAGCCTCGAAATTCAATGCAATCCGCAGAGGTACGTGGGGGGGGGGGGGGGGGGGGGCATGGCCCACGTATCAGCTGAGTTGTAATTATATCAATGATACACCAAAAAGGAAGTCATCATAAAAACGGCTCACGTCCAGTATGTGGGCGGATTTTATTGATTAATTAATTGATTAATAACCAAATTCATCGAATTATGTCCGTTCAGAAAGTAAGTATACCGGGAAACTTAAGATCTTCTCAAATAAACGAAAGAGGCTTTCTAATGGTCGAAGAACTTGGACTTACCTAATATTATTAAAATTACATGTTGTTCTGAAAACCATACGAATAAATAAATACACAAAATGAGACGACTACATTTTCTAAAGCAACAGACAGAGATACATCGTATAACTATAAAACAAGATTAAAACATAACTTAAGTAAACTGAAACTTAATAACGCTTAGTTGGACGTATTAAGGCCACACGCAGACGACGGACAATTTTGCCCGCGGACTCCTGCGGGCATGCCTTAGTATGGAATTTATCACAGATATGTGCGTTACCTACGCACGTATACATATACTTCCATCGTATGGAGACAACGTGCCCGCGGGCAAAGAAGGTGAAATTATCCGTCGTCTACTCAGGGCCTACAAGTCATGGTTTCGTTTAATTTCTCAACAAACTAAGACTTAAGACTCTGTATTAAGTTGTAAAGTTTAATATGTTTCGATAAGTAGGTACTAGAATAAAATAACATAATCCATTTTTTGTTTCGCAAAAAAAGTGAAACATTATTTTGCATACTTCATCATAAACACTGGAAATATCTTGGGAAGGCAACGATTTTCCTACAGGTCACCAATGACGTCAATAAGTAGAATAGGTATCTATTGACGTCTTTGGATCTAAGAATCTTTCAGACATATGAGTTATAGATATCGTAATGATAAAACAAGGTTGATAAGATTTTATCATAGACACATCAAGGGCGGATCCAGGATTTCATAGTGGGGGGGGCCCTCGGTTGACTCAGGCCACGTATTAAGATATAAAAAAATTAAGTTAGAGACACAGACCCGAGACGTCTTGTATACATACATAGAAAACTAAAACAATCAGCCTCGGATCTACGATTTTTCCGAGGCGGGGCAAAAACATGAGATTGGCGCTGGGCCCGGGCTTCCTCTACAAGAGTGTAGTAATAATTTTTTCTTAGGGAGGCCAGGTCCATGTTGAGTGGTTGCAATAAAACGTTTAACATAGAGCGAGCGAAGCGAGCTCGAGATTTTACTGCAATATGATTAGGTCGAGTCAGAAATTTGCAATATGATCGAATTCTGCAATAGGTAATTTCAATACAACAAAAAACCAAGAGCGAGCGAAGCGAGCTCGAGATTTTACTGCAATATAATGAGACGACTGCAATACGATCTTAAACCGAGAGCGAGCGAAGCAAGCTCAGATTTCGTCACTGCAATGAGATCTAAAACAAAGAGCGAGCGAAGCGAGCTCGAGATTTTACTGCAATATGATTAGGTCGAGTCAGAAATTCGCAATATGATCGAATTCTGCGATAGGTAATTTCAATACAACAAAAAAACCAAGAGCGAGCGAAGCGAGCTCGATATTTCACTGAAATATAATGAGATGACTGCAATAAGATCTAAAAGCAAGAGCGAGCGGAGCGAGCTCGAGATTTCACTGCAATATAATGGGATGACTGCAATACGATCTTAAACCAAGAGCGAGCGAAACAAGCTCAGATTTCGTCACTGCAATATAATGAGATGACTGCAATGAGATCTAAAACCAAGAGCTAGCGAAACAAGCTCAGATTTCGTCACTGCAATATAATGAGATGACTGCAATGAGATCTAAAACCAAGAGCGAGCGAAGCGAGCTCGAGATTTTTCTTCTATATGATTAGGTTGAGTCAGAAATTCGCAATATGATCGAATTCTGCGATAAGTAATTTCAATACAACAACAAAAAAGCAAGAGCGAGCGAAGCGAGCTCGATATTTCACTGAAATATAATGAGATAACTGCAATGAGATCTTAAACCAAGAGCGAGCGAAGCGAGCTCGAGATTTCACTGCAATATAATGGGATGACTGCAATACGATCTTAAACCAAGAGCGAGCGAAACAAGCTCGAGATTTCGTCACTGCAATATAATGAGATGTCTGAATCAGGAGCACGATATTTTTTTGCAAAATTCTCAAGTCGATGCAATATTTTTTTTTCCATCTTGATTTTGGCGCCCCCTAAACCTGCCGCCCGGGGCGTGTTCCCCGGTTTGCCGTTAAATCTTTAGGATTATATTATGTGTATAATCCTAAAGATTTCTGACCACAGCCTTGTTTTAATTATTGTACCTACACAGGTACAATAATTAAAACAGAAACATAGAGCGAGCGAAGCGAGCTCTAATTTTCTCCGCTCTACGAATTGGTTATGGACAGAGCTCAATCAATCTATGCCAAGTGCCGTCATTACTCAGCCTCGAAATTCAATGCAATCCGCAGAGGTCCGTGGGGGGGGCCATGGCCCCCTGGGCCCCCCCCCTGGATCCGCCCTTGGGTAGGTGGTGTTTTATCTGAGTTCTCCAGATGCGAATTCCCGGCAAAAAGACCCTCGTTGTATTTCCAATTAGACTGCGGAATGACTCGTGATAATAATTAGGTGTTACAGAATTAACTACTGTCGCATTGTCATTCACATTTTTTTTCCACAGAATACGCTATTGGGTTTTACATTCTGTCTGGATTTGTTAACTCTACTAGATATACTTTTTGGTAAATCTTTTCTTTAACACGATATCAATCAGTCAAATCAACATAAATTTTTCAACAAATCAAAATCAATTTTTTCTTTAACAAAATGGTTTTGAATAATAATGATTTTCATAAATTTGCCTCGAATTTAAGTAGTTTGGAATATTTACAAGACAGGAGATATCTACAATACATTCGGTACAAAAAATTTAAAGGACTAATTAATTAATTAATCAAGTATTTTTTTAACAATAAAAATTGCTTTTACAAAATTAACAAATTTTAACTAAGGTAAGTAATTTAAATACAAAAAATACTTACGCATGTACAAAAAATTCTTAAAAGGATACCCTAACTAATACATCAAGCGACTGACTAGTTTAGTAATAAATTCGTAATAAACTGTCCATTAACCATCCCGAACGCCATACATAGTGACGTCATCGACCGCCCTCATCTGCATTTGTAATAAAATAAACGTAATCCTAAAGATAAATGGTTAATTTAAATATTTACTAGCATATTTTATAAAATAACATATAAACCCTACGCAGACTTCATCATATAACTATAATATAAATTGACGAAATTAAAACTCTTTTATGTGATTACTTAGAGATAAGACTGAATTCGTAATATATGCAGTGAACGTAATAGATTAAAATATCAAATATAAGTATGTATAACATGCTATTTACATATTTAGTAATATACTAAATTATGTTTATTTTGACACTGTTTACGGGAACTCGTTAAATGCCACTTATGTAAAAAAAAAATGAAAAAAAAAAAATACAAAAAGTTATTTTTTTCAAGTTACTCATAAAATAACGTTTTGATTCATTCATAAACACGTCGGATATGTGGTCGTTGTATAAAGAACAGACGTCATCAAGGACTGCAAATATTGATAAAAAAAATTATCAATAAAACACTTGACTGCAAACACTATACCGAACTACATCGATAAATGAAAAGATATCAATCATAGTACCTATTGTGTAATTTTTTTTTCACAATGCAAATAGGTATTGGAGATGATAAGATAACTCAAGGAGAGTTATCATTGAAATCCTGAAAAAAAAATCGTATCATCGTGAATGTGAAAAGTGAACATCTTAATTTTAAAATATTGGCATAATTTTTTCAGTGTTTTTAAAGTTACTTAATTTGGAGGAGACTACCTAATTGATATTTAAAATAATGCTTTGCAGTTTGCATATTGTATGTTGCCATAATGGTTGCCATTGACGAAACTTTTAACGGATGTGAACTTCGTCAAACAAAATTCACATAATCCTCGTCAGTGGCCATACCGGCAGGCGGTTAGAAACCGGTTTTCGTTTCCCGCTACCATCCGGTATTCTATGACATTTTATTCCTTGTCTGTGGCCACACCGACAGCCGGTGTAGAACCGTTTCCCGGTATAGCCACAGACACGAGAGTTTTCACAGATAGGGCTAAGGTAGATAAAATAGCCGCTCACTGACAAGAGGATAATATAACAGATTATGTGAATGTGGCTTGACGAAGTCCCCTTATTTACTTTCGTGATACAAATGATATTATTTATTTTGTGTAATGCTTTTTGACTTCACACTAGATATTATTTTCTGTTATTCTTGATTCCTTAAATACCGAGTAATTGTATTCTGTACAAACATAGCATTTAACGAAAATCTGAGTAATAGTGGCATAACGAAATTCTCGTAAAATGCACACAGACTCAACAAATTCACACGTAAATACAGCTCACTTACAGATCTTACAAGAGTATTTTTTACAGAATATTTACAATAATTCAAGTCGTGTCCGCATTATCAATGTATATCTGCGGTTCATTATTTATCACAATCAAATTATTTAATTTGTATTCATTTATAACTGCCTCTAGACATGTTATTAACAGCGATGAGAAATTTATAAATGAAATCAAAGTACTTAATATTTTTTGTTTTGATGTCGTGGGTTCCTTTATAAAAGCACAACAACAAATGGTATTTTGCTATAATAGTTGAATGGTGTTGAAATTCGCGATGTTTTCTTGTTATATTTTCAAAAGTCTGAAGGATGTAAGTAATTCATTTATCTCTTAGTACAAAACTTAACATACCACTTTCATCAACACGAAAATTTCTCTTTGAGCATCGACTAAGGGCAGTAGCTAATACTGTGACGACAGACAAACCAAATTAAACATAGAAGAAAATGCATCCAATCTTACAGAGAGAAACTAACAAAAAGTTTTAAAGGCAATTATGAATATTATCATGAGGAGTATGGGCGTAACAACACGTCGAAGAACGCAAATGCCATAAAATATTGTATTGTAGTGTCACGTTTTGCACGTTACTAGTATCATTCCCATTTTAGATTTATTTAATATCCAAGTGACAGGCAGTAGTTTTGTTAAAAGAGACACACACGGTGCTCATCACACAGGTATTTAATGCATTCAGTTAGTTTCTTTTCTGATAAGGTTGGGCGCATTTTTCACTAGTGGAAAACGGTAAATGTGGTAAGGTACGACTAGACTAGGCGCTCGCGGCGCGGCGGCAGGTGACGGGCGGCGCGGGGTGGGGGGGCGGCGGCGGCGGGGGCGCCCGGGCCGCGCGCCGTCATACCCCGTCCAGCTGCCGCACGCGCACGTCCTGCGAGGCGCACATGTCCGGCGCGAACGGCAGGCACGTGAAGTAGGCACACGCTGCACATTCGTACGCCGGCGCCGCATAGAACAACGCAACTAGCGCGCACAGCATACCAGCGGCAGATATTAAACATACCCAGACCAACACTATCTTCCTCCGTCGCTCGTACGGCCCGAACGTTATAAACGGCAGTAACGCATAAGACAACAAAAATCCGAATACGAAACCGAACACATGCGCGAAGTTATCGATCCACGGTAGAAGACCGAGAAGGAACAATGCTATCGCAATGCCGATGAGTTTTAACAAGGCTCGACGTGGATGCCTCAGAAGAGGCCACGCGCCTATTACTTCCACTATCAAACACGCTAGAAGACCGAAGTGTGATCCAGCCGGTCCCACCTGAAACCGAAGAACAGATTACATTAAAACTAAGAACGGCTGAAACTGATTAAACTACCTATGATTAACAATGGATAAGCTCAACAGACTTACCTCTGCCCTGTACGGTTCAAAGATAGCAGATGCCATATTTCCAGCGACACCACTGCCCAGGTATACTACCGCTAATCTGACAGGCCCTGCCATTTTCTCCAGATCCCTCATGAAGAGCCACTGCAACGCCAGCGTCGCAGCCAGGTGGAGCAGACCGGCATGTACAAAAAGTGATGTCCACGCTCTGTACAGCTGATCTGGACGACGTCTTCGCATGAATGGTAGCATGCCGCATACGTCGTCAAGACAGGACACCTGGAAATGCCAAAAGAGAATAGTTTAAGTTTCCATAGGCATTCGTGCAAACACGGCTTACGCCTTCCGCTTCACTCTCCATCAGAAGTGATATTTTTGAAAGTCACACGTAATCAGCAGTAGAAAATGAAATGACATAAACAGTATGAAATTTGTGCATTCATTCGGTCATGATTTCGAATCTTACGGTTCAAAATTAACACTTCACGTGATTTATTAAAAGGCTGACTAGTAAAATACCAAATGCAATGATGATAATGAAACTCTGAACTGAAACCCAAAATACATACTTATTTATCAAATTTAGAAGGTTCTATCAGCGGAGATCTATAATTGGCTTTCTGTTAGCCATCCATATTTTGTATCGTGAAGAAAATTAAAATAAAAAAATAATATAAAATAAATAAATACCTGTGAACACAGAGACGCTTCTTCATGGAAGTAACCCTTAACAAAGTCGCAATGCTCTCTCGTTGTGATGACACATTGACCGTGAACTCCTATGCAGCAAGGATGTCCGATGACTTCGCACGCCATGTGTTCAGCAGCGTGGCCAGCCCGGCCTGCCGCAGCCGAGCCGTCTAGCACCGACTTGCGACATATCGGCCACTTCGTTATATCATCTGGCCACTCGTGCGGTGCTATCGAACGCGGTGCTTCGCAGAATCTGGAAAGAGTATCATTATTTACTGGCTACCTAACATAGTCATCATCAAAACATTCTCAAAGTACTAATTTGTATGCGTTGTGATGGTAACACTGGAAATCTGAGCACAAAAATTAAAACCGCCTTCAAAAAAACTAAAAAGTTAAAAATAGTACATTACTGCAGCGGCCAGCAACAGAGGCATTGATGGACGAACGTGTAAATGTGGGCCGAGGCGTAGCCGAGGCACACATACGTAAGTCTATCAATGCCTAGTTGTGGCCAAGGCTTGTATAGTACTTTTCTCAAATAATGCGCGGAAATTAAAACAGTAAATTTTCTCAAATAATTCGCGGAAATTAAAACTCTTTTCAAAATTAATGACAAACATCGAACAACAATTCGTTTTTTTTCTTCAATAAACAGCTTTCTATTTGCAAGTCAGTTCGAAATTTAAATAAAACCTTTGATAAGTTACCTCCTTGGTCGCCATGTTTCGGAGAAAAAGATCGTTCCATTTTAAATTACACGACAGATATGAGTTTACTATGTAATTTATTTGGTCGCTAAACACGACAGATATGGATTTTCATACAACATTGCCGGCCGCTGCGCGCATGTATTTGGCCAGTACTGCAATTTCGATTTATCTCAAAGAAGGTTGTCAAAATAATGCTCACATATCCAAGCATGTTTGAGAAAATAATATTGCTGCCTATGATTTTTTTCGTTCGCATCATAAGAACATTAATTTGTTTTATTGAAGTCGCTGTCAAGCCGATACGAGTCGCGACCGGGCTTGCATGTTTTGGCTTGGCTTGACACCGACTTCTATAAAACAATTAATGTTCTTATGATGCGAACGAAAAAGTCATAGGCTGCAATATTATTTTTTTACTTTTTAGTTTATTGAAGGCGGTTTCAATTTTTTGTTAAAACTTTGTTTATTTCACAATTTTCAGTGGTGAATTCATTAATTCGATTTAATAGGAGTGCTTTAAATTTACAAACGCACTAGTCGGCACTACGATTTTCGAAGGTTCCCCTCGATTTCTCTGGGATGCCATCATCAGATCCTGGTTTCCTTATCATGGTACTACCCTCGGGACATCTCCTTTCCAACAAAAAAATAATCATCAAAATCGGTTCATAAACGACGAAGTTATCCGCGCACACATAAAAAAAATGTATATATACGGTCGAACTGAGAAACCTCCTCCTTTTTTGAAGTCGGTTAATTAAAAACCAGAATGAGATGGACGCTAAAGCTAAGGTCAATTTATCACATGAATTATCGAAAAAAAATACATTTATAAATGCAAATATTCTTGATCAATTGATGTGTTAATTCTTATTCTTATCATGTGGGCAGCAAGCCCTGGTGTCAGAGTTTTTTCACGCCGCTTTACGGCCTCTGACGTGGGTTTTATGTAACGACTACTACCGCCAGAGATAGTAGCCCGGACCAACGACTTAACGTGTCATCCGAAGTACGGAAGCATCTTTCTTTTCAGACAATCAGGTGAAGGCCTGTAAAGTCCTAACCAACTGGGGGAAAACGCACAAAGTGACATATCACCCGTGGGAATCGAACCCACGACCTCAATGCTCTTAACTATTAGACCACGGATGATGCTTTGTACTTTTATGGGGAAACAAACGCAGTACCTTCTAATTATCTAAGAGAATAAATGAAAGTGAATCGCGTAATACTTACTTGGGATCTAATCCACAAACTGACCCTGATATCCGACCTCCGGGACCTGATTCTCCTGAAGACCATTTCTTCCACGTTGATATAGTGTTCTGAAATAACAAAAAACCCGTTAGCAACATGATATTTTGACTAGGCTTTTTCGATACTAGGAAATATTATAAGTGTCATATTTTAACTTACTTTTGGTATTAATCCTCTTATCTGTTATGTAGCATGCGCAAAAGATACACAAAATTTAATATGAGAAGTAAAAAACACTGTAAGATAATGAAGATTACTGTTAGAAGCAATAAAAATCGTTGTGTGTTTTGAACAGTATGTATCAAAGTCTACCGTTGAAGATTATTTTTAGGGTACAAGAGATTAGAATACTGTCGTCAAAAAAGGCACTTGGTTGATCAAGTAACACGCGGTGACACGTAGGAAAAGGACAATGACAAAGTACCCGATTACTGCCAATCAAGTAAATGGTGACACGTAGGAAAGAACAATGACAAAGTACCCGATTACTGCCAATCAAGATGATTCGTGTAACAGAACTGTGTAGTTCACTCACCGAACAATCAGCTTTAGACGACTGAACACATCCTGAATCATCGTTTCTTATACAACATGCAGTATCTCGTTCTCTTCTCGCGGACGCTGCTATAGCTCTTGCTATCCTTGCGTCTCGCCTCATGCATGGTGCGAATTTAGCTCCTAAATGTATGAGGTCCGCCGCTCGCGGGCCTAACCAGAATGACGCTGGCTCTTCCCATTCCACCTGGAAAATTAAATTGTTGGGTATTGCAAAATGAAACGTATATGAATTATAAATAAATAACGCACATACATTGTAGAGATCCCAAGTAAGCTATAAGAGATAGCGCGCACGAACAACTTTTGTCTCCGCAACTTTGTCTCTCACAGTCAAGTCTACGGGTTTGTATGAAAGTGCGCGCATGTAACGACGCTACAGACGGGAGACTTTTCATATACAAACCCGTAGACTTGATGTAAGAGACCAATTAGTTGCGGAGACAAAAGTTGCTCGTGCGCGCTATCTCTTAGGCACAAATATCCGTGACCAAACCGGGATTCGAACCCAGGATCCTGGTTTGGCAGTCCGGCGTGGTAATATACCAATCGGGTTGACAATTCCAGAATATGAAGGAAGAAAAGGTATTTATTGCAATGCAGAGACGATACAATCTGTTTTTATAATTCAGATGATAATGTTTGATGCATTTATTGATAAAAGTCGACGAAAGCTATTACCACAGGGTACACCGCTGCGGTTGGTTCGAAAATGATCAATGACGCTTCACCACGCTGCAAAATATAATCCACGCGGTCAGATAATGTTGTAGTGTAACAAATCCCAAAATAAACATCGATAATTCAGCAATAAATTAAATTACACGACCAATAACAATGCCTTGTTCTTTATTCTGCAGATCCCAATTATTTATACGTCATACGACCTAAAGACAATTTATAGTCCACCGAACCCATTGTAATTAAATGAACCCTTCTAGGTCAGTGCTCCCTTAAAGAAACCTAACCGCAAAGGATCAAATGGTAGACAAAAGGTCTTTTCACTAAGACTAGTTGCGTTCCAACCTACGTCAGGGCACACTAATACCCCGGGACTAATACGCAGCCTATGGGTACTTTTTCTGCATGTTTCTTCAGACAGGTTTGGTTTGATGACATGAGGGTGTCGGGTTCGTATTCTATCAGGTCAGCAAAGAACTGGAGGAATGGCGCAAAAAAATAGGCCTATATATGCTCAGCAGTGGCTTGAGCTGATTGATTGATTGATTGCTTGGTAGTGAGGTTGAAGATATAATATAATTAGAGTATAGGGAATATTGCTGCTACCTTAGTAGGTACTTCTGTAATACAGAAATACTTAGATACTACATAATATTATGTAGCTAACACAACCATTTTAGCTTCCGGAATTAAAAGTTATTTTTCTCTGAAGTTATGATCAGACCATCAAACTGAACAATTTTCACTATTGGACAAAATTGGAAATCGTGAAAAAATTGGCTTTTCAATACATATCTGCAGTAGGTACTACTCGAATCAAATGTATGAAAAACCCGGTAATACCTCACACGTCACATGTAGCGTGCAAGGCTTGCTGAACTCTTTCTAATCTAGTTTCTCTTTGTCACTTAAACACGACCAAGGCACAGTATAAGAAAGAGTATCTGTTACTACCAAGGTAAAGGTCGTCAACCATCCATGCTACCTTTTTATTCGCTTTTCAAATAAAGATGCCTACTGCCACCACCACCGAAGAGAAACCACAGAAGAGAGAATCCGGCTTTTATTGTGGTGGAAACGATTCTATCCTTAGACAATTTATATAGGGACGAGTTACGCGTGTCATTCTACTAAGAAACATTTCTGCCACTTTTTGCGGGGGGCGAGGTAACATGAAATCCGCAACTTTGGATTTCATTCCCCATAAGTTTAGATTCTAATTTTGAATGTTAAAAATCATGAAAAGTAGTCTCGTGTGAACCCCAAACGTTCTAAGTTCAAAATTATTATTTCGCTATGATAGGCTGTCTCGTTTAGTGATCTACACTAATATTATAAAGAGGAAAGATTTGTACCTATTTTTGTATGTTTGTATGTTTGTAATGAATAGGCTCAAAAAGTACTGGGCCGATTTAAAAAATTCTTTCACCATTAGAAAGCTGCATTCACCCTGAGTAACATAGGCTATATTTATTGCTAGAAAAGATTAGACGTCCACCCGTGCGAAGCCGGGACGGGCCGCTAGTAAGGTATAAAATTGGGTGTAAATGCGCAAGATCAAGGCAGAGGGGAAATGCTACCGATTCTATCCCTCTACTTTTAACAGATTATCTGATTGATCTATTAGTATACTGGCCTGTTTCACCACTTCTTCATCCTTGGTAGCGTATGTGACAGATTGTTTGACATATTTGTATGAAAGATATGTCAAACGATCTGTCAAATAAACTAAAAAGAACTTACTAAGAAGTGGTGAAACAGGGCCTAAGTATAAATACAGGGTGTAAAATAAAATGTGACAGTTACTTAAAGGGATGCTTCAGACCATCAAACTGAACAACTTTTTCTATTGAACCAATATCGAAATAGCGAAAAAAAAAACTGCTGTCCCATACATTACAGTCGAGTTATGTTTGCAGGTTGTTTGTATGGTTGTATGGGAGAGTGTTTTTTTTTCGTGATTTTGATATTGGTCACATAGAGAAAGCTGTTTAGGTTGATGGTCTGAAGCACCCCTTTATGTAACTCTCCCATTTTATTTTACACCCTGTATAAATATCACAATCCTCCAAACGAGACCAAACGTCAAGAACAATAATTAATGTAGGTAACTCAAATGCCTCATAATCTAAACAAATTATACCTAGTCTAAACATTTATACAGGCTGAGGTTGAATGCGGTAATAAATCCCTTGTGTAAATAGTGCATTGTCCTTAAGCTTTCTCAGACATAAAATCTGGGTTAACGTGTTTTGTCTAAAAGCTTTACGTCATTAAACAGTGTTACGTTACGTCGTAACGTAATACAATGAAACTGTGTACGGGCATACGGGTGTTGATTTTCTGTGTGGTGGCATCAATCTCACGATTTGAGCTTTATTGTAAACTAGCGACCCGCCCCAGCTCCGCCTGGGTGGAATCTACAGGTTGGAATTGATATAAAAGTACAATTACAAATACAAATAATTTATTAGGTGCATAATAATATTAGGCATAATAAATATAGGGGCAGACATTTTGAGCTTTATATAGGTATAGTGTATGGTTGGCGTGACAGAGTCTGAAGTACTAATAAAGTTGTTCAGTTTGATGGGTAGACTCTTGTAGTTTAAAAGAATGCTAATGATATCAACTTCACCCTGTATAATATAAAGTAAACATACTCTTCCGGAAGAAATTGTCTAAATTACAGTGAAAACATATCGAAATCAGTTGTGTGGTTTAGAAGAAGTAAGCGAAAGTGAAACAGAAATGATGGGGACTGATGCGGATAGCGACTATGTTTCATACCTACTATTTAGAGATATAGTACATTTATAGAAATCTACTACTAGTAACTCATATGGAATAATTTACATAGAATCGTATAACAAACAAAGATTTTAGGTAGGTACCTACGCTACGTCGTCTTGTACAGACAGCGATCTTTCATTCAACCATAGCGTTAATTACACTATGATTCAACTATGTGTTACTTAACAGAGTGCAAGTCAAGGTTTCCTTAAGCTCACCACATAGTGCAGCGCCGCAACTAGGTATATACAAATACGAGACAACGAAGTCCAGCGTGCTCGGAGGATGAAATAATGAGCGTATCTAGGGCTGAACTTAGCAAGCATAGTAAGGCAGAATGGTCAGTCACCATGGACACCTTTTCCACAAAATAATGTTATCTAATTTTGGCCAAAGTCATCTACTAGAAAACAAAAAACATTTCTCATTTGTTTCTTTAAAAATGTTTCTCTTAAATATTTACTTCTTTCAGAAATACTTCTTACGTTACGCTCACTTAAAAATTAACGGACAACCTTTTTTAATATTCCTACAAAGTAAACTAAGTGCGAAACGAATCACAAAATTGACTTTTCTAGGAAACACTGTTTACTTTAGAGTGGTTCTTTACTTAGTCACTCAAACTTTTCTAGACATAGGTAGGTAGGTTCAACGTTCCCCTTGCTTTTAGCTAGTCAGACCCCAGCTGAACGTTTGTGCCCGATAACAATTGTTTATGTATTTTATCTGGTAATAGGCGTTCGAATCTTAAATCGTGACACTTTGGTCGAAGGTGACACTGATCAACGTCTCCAAATTCATCTGACAACTTACTCTCCGGCAACAAAGTTTACTATCCGCACTAAACTGGCTCTCCTAAATATGTTTCTCCTAGTTTTATGATCATCTTTTTCGCCCTTATAGTTATGGATATTGGCCGTAAAAACCGCGGTGTGTTTCACCATTCAAAATGAGAATTCTCGCCTTCTTACTTTTCATGGTCATTATTATTTAGATTAAAATAATGAGACGCAAATAATCTAATCAAGTAAACCTTTAAAATATCCATTTGTTGGATCTACAGGGTCCAACTTAATACGCTGACAGTTTTGTTAAGACTGTGATCAGGCCATCAAACTGAACAACTAATTGGATTGTCTAACCTATTGGATTGTGTATAAGTAACCAAAAACATACATTTTATTTAATTTTCTTCATAAAACGATTTTTATGGTTGTTTGGAATAAATAACTTTTAGTTATAGTTATACAACGTGTTAATGAATTAAAGCAAAACTAGAAAGTAGTTTGTTTAGAATCGAGAGCCGAATCGAATTATCATGGTTTCAACATAGGGAATTTTTTTCAAAATGTTAAATAATTTTTTTGCAATATTAAAAAATTTCTAAACCCGATGTCAACCCATCGCACGGGCACACTCACCCTACTTACTACCAAAACAATATTATAAAAATGTATCCATGACAACGTTAGCGCTTTCTTTCAGTGCTGAAATGATAACAAATCATTTTTGCCCCAAAACTTAAAATGCGAATAACTTAAAATTTTAAGTATCAAAATAATGACATTATTGTTTCAATCTAATTACTAGATTTATTTTGTTATAAATCAGTTGGGGTATATGAGGTTTTACGCTAATTCGTTGTATTTATAACATAAGACTACCATTTGCACCATTTATGTTCATCTTATTCTGTTGTTGTATATTATTTTTTGCGATAAAGAAACAATATTTATGTTATTTTAAAGATTTAAACTATTTAAAATCACAAAATACATTCAGAAAATATCCAAGCCTGTTAGTTATAACGAAATCATAATTTTAACATTTTGACTTATGTTTTAATGTACTCCTATTAAAATTCAATACGCAACCGTAAAAATCAAGACAGTTTTTTTTTACAAATGGCGTAATTTTTAGTGTTTAGAAGTTAATAGTAATAGCATAGCATATGCTCACGACTATATTCCCCGAGGGGGTAGTCAGAGATATTCTGAAACTTCAGAACATCCACGTTTCACTAGTAGTACCGAAACTCCGTCCAGTGTCAAGTTAATAGTAATACCTATGTGATAATATAACAAAATCCCAATTATTCATCGAATTAAAAATATATTTTTTACAAAGGCCCTGCCACAGTAATAAAAAAAGTGCTGCCCTATTTAAAATGGCCTCTTCTGAAAAGACTTGTTTATACTACTTAACCGAAAAAAGAAAGCAATTACAACGTTAAAGACAAGAAAATAAAGCTCACCTGTTGCAAACTCAAGCTCTTGACAAGGACTTGTCCAGAATGCGTGTGTCTCCCGAAGCCGACGGGACCGAACCCGTAGCAGAGCAAGGAGAGTAGAAGCACCAGTGTTTGAACAGTGCTGACCCACCACGTGAAGTAGGGTCGGTAGTCGGTCAGCTCGTCCAGTTGCCGAGCCACGTCCTCTTGATACGTTACTGATTTGCGGAGGGAACGGCTGGAAAAGTACAAAATAGACGTTTCAATAAAACATTTCTCCAACGATAAGTTTCATTAAACAATTAAATTGTTGTGACACTGGAAGGAGGGTGTTAGAATCGCTTTAATTTTGCTGTCAGAACGATACCGTTCAGTACTTTTCTCGACTCCCTAATTTTAGCGAGCAATTAGACTATTTTGGTGGTTTTGGTTTTATATGAGAAAGATAAAGACAATTAGATACTTTGAATTAATCTACTTTTTATGCAGTTGATGTTCGTTTATTTACAACAGACTAACATTTTCGATGTTATTGCGTACCTAGGTATTTATTGGTAACGAGCAGTTTATATACCTACTGGCAGCACAAAAAAATAGCAATGTTATCATCTTAGACAATTTATATAGGGACGAGTTACGCGTGTCATTCTACCACATGATTAAATATCCATACAGATCGGAAGCTTCATACTAAGTGGAAACTATAGGTATACCCATACATAGCGCGGCGATGTGTGCGTGACGTGTTAACGAACGATTGATAGCCGCTAGCCCGTATACACGCCATTTTGATCCTTAGTTCAATGGATTAAGGTTTTGTCATAGGGACTTCTTTGGTTGGAGCGAACCGGTTCCGTTGCGGTATGAACGCGAGGGCTGCGTCTAACCACAATTTATTAGATTTTTAATTTCAGATATTTTTTTTATTACAACATCTTCGTTTATTTTGAAATTTTTTAATTCCAATAGCTCCGTTCCGACAAAACGCAGTTACGCGGTATTGGAAATTAAAATAAATCAAAATAAACTGTGATCATTGACCAAGAATTTTTGGTTAGGGTGTCGCAAAGAGGGTCCCACACTCAAAAAAATTTTACGCTAATTTTATATGGAGCTGGGACTTAAAAAATTTTGATCGAAATTGTATGAACCATCGACTTAGTCGGGTCGGGGTGTCGCTAAGAGGGTCCCATACAAAAAATGTTTTGGGTAGACTGGGTAAATAGTAGCAATTCGGTTCTGGCACTCGCCGACCGCTGCCGCGGCACGCTCGCTCCGCTCGCTCGGCTCGTGCGCTGTGGGTCGCAACATATCGAACATGCTCGTCGCTTCGCTCCTCGCTAACCTACCCGATTAATGAAGTGGGACGCTCTGTGTGGATTCTGGTACAGGGTCGAAATTATAAAAAAACACAATTTATAAAATATCTAGATAACGGTGAATCCTAGCGAAAAAATAGCAAATTTTTCGAACCCCTGGAGTACGCATAAACCCACCATTCCGCATGCAAAAATAAAAAATAAATATTTTTGAAAATTTTATAAGTCAAGCCCCCCATACAAATTTCACCCGAAAATTCGACTAAGTCGATGGTTCATACAATTTCGATAAAAAAAAAATTTAAGTCCCAGCTCCATATAAAATTAGCGTAAATTTTTTTTAAGTGTGACACCCTAACCAAAAATTCTCGGTCAGTGATCACAGTTTATTTTGATTTTTTTTTTAGTTCCAATACCTAGCTGCGTTTTGTTTGAACGGAGCTGTTGGAATTAAAAAACGTCAAAATAAACGAAGATGTTGTAATAAAAAAAATATCTGAAATTAAAAATCGAATAAAATGTGGTTAGACGCAGCCCTCGTGTTCATACTGCAACGGAACCGATTCGCTCCACCCAAAGAAGTCCCTACGACAAAACCTTAATCCATTGAACTAGGATCAAAATGGCGTGTATACGGGCTAGCGGCTATCACTCGTTCGTTAACACGTCACGCACACATCGCCGCGCTATGTATGGGTATACCTATAGTTTCCGCTTAGTATGAAGCTTCCGATCTGTATGGATATTTAATCATGTGATTCTACTAAGAAACATTTCTGCCACTTTTTACGGGGGGCGAGGTACTTAACATGAAATCCGCAACTTTGGATTTTATTCCCCATAAGTTTAGATTCTAATTTTGAATGTTAAAAATCATGAAAAGTAGTCTCGTGTGAACCCCAAACGTTCTAAGTTCAAAATTATTGTTTCGCTATTATAGGCTGTCTCGTTTAGTGATAAGGTATAAAATTGGGTGTAGATGCACAAGATCAATTGTTCTTATACCGTGGCAGAGGGGAAATACTACCGCAAGGCGAGTCCCTATATAAATTGTCTAAGGTTATCATCAATAAACAAACTAAAGATAACCAAACCTTAGATTAGAACGCTAGGAAAGGTATTGATTAGAACCTTCAAATTGCCAGGCTTTTTGTAAAATTTACTAATGCCATCTATCTGCAGATTTTTATTATTTTTACTACTCTTGGAAATTGGAAAACGACTCATTGTTTTGCTTTGAATTTGATATGAATTGCTCACTATGAGGTTAATTAGAATCATCATGAAAGCTGGTACGAAAAACCATAAAACGTTTGTATATTTTATGATTTCCTGATATTAAAGCTCTGCATTAACGTGTCTGGTTTCACAAACACAAATAAAAGATAATTCATTCAGCCGCAAATAAATTAGATTTCTATTTTAATTTTTTAACTTTTTGATTCCCTCACATTTTTTTCTTTCCTTTTATTTGAGGTTATAGTGGTAGTCGGGTGGTAGTTTTAAGTTTCACTTCCCCTAATCTTTTAAATTAAATCGAAACAAAACACGAAACCTTCACGTCATTATTATTCTGTTTCCTAACTAAGTAGGTAGGTACAATTACATAAACATTTACTGCCCAAATATCCGCAAATAGGGAGGAAATCGCCAAACAACGCGTGACCCCATAAATAATACCCCATGTCATATCCATGGTGGTATTAGGCTCAGGTGTTTTATTATACGGACTAGATCATAGGACTACTACTCCTTTCCGTTTTTTTTAAAACAAAAAACAGTTGAACTCTGTCACCGCATTGATTGAAAAAAGGTTGTTATTTACCTACAATTATTTATTTCCAACTTTGTAACCCTTGTATTTTTTTTTGTTAATGTAACAGTAACAATCAGGTAATTTGGAAACAGTTTGGAAGCAATGTTTGATTCTTAGTTACAAATACGTCAATATTTATTTAGACCCCAAGCTGTTATTTCGAGGAAACCTGTGTTTTTGTAATGTTTTAAATTTTTCTGGGACCCCAATTTCCAGGCTTTTCTCGTGAGAGGACCAATGTTAACCTAATATGTCATGCCAACATGCATAGTTAAGAACCGGATACATAATCAAATTTAATTGTA
This sequence comes from Agonopterix subpropinquella, assembly GCA_922987775.1. Lineage (NCBI taxonomy): Eukaryota > Metazoa > Arthropoda > Insecta > Lepidoptera > Depressariidae > Agonopterix > Agonopterix subpropinquella. Next base: position 17,156,654 of record OV277695.1, on the reverse strand, counting down.
TCATTTTCTGTTATGCATTTTTGGGCTTAATTTTTTTGTACTTATAATTTTTAGTGACCCAAAAGAAAAAAGAGCTGCAAAGTTTAACAGTGAATAACCGATTTTAACGCGCAGTATCTGAAGTATTTCAGATCGTACGGTCCTACCCAACCTATTTCAAATATTTTATTCAAAATGTTTACAACGAAAAGGAGGGTCAAACCAGCGTGGTAGGTGCACGGACACAGTTCCAGCGATATCGCTCTTCTACGAACAATACATTTTTGGACTCAGAATGTAAACTGAGAACAATTTGTACAGAATTAAACAACCAACACTCAATCACAGATCGCGTTCTTTTGAACCGAAGAAACAAAGAATTTGAAATTCTGTACCATGAATTTACACTGTACTGTAGTAATCTACAGTAAAACTACTGTAGTAAACTACGGTTTTTTGTATTGAATTTCGTACAGCGCTCCTAGTGGTTACGTTGAGAACTAATTCTGTAATACAAAATTGGCGCCGCAACTACAGTAGTAAGAGCCAGGTTACACGGTCAGTATTTCATCAGTCTGGTCCATCAGTCTGGTCTGAATGACGGGAGAATGATGCCAGAATGATGGGAGAATGATGGACTGATGGAATGATGGTAAACCATCCATCCAGACTGTCATTCAGTTGTGAATGATGGTATACTGATGGTAAACTGATGGTCAGTGTCAGTCACCGTCGGGGTTGCCAGATTGGGGGTTTTTCATGGGATTTTTGGGAAAAATTTGGCCTTTGGGGAAAATTTGGAGAAGTGAAAGCGTTGGGGAATGGGGAAAAAATTATCAAGGTGGGGAATATGGGGGCTGTAAATAAATAATTTTAACACCGCATTATGATTTATGTTACAAAATTAGGGCCTAATAATAAGAGATCGGATATTCAGATGCATAGTTAGCTAAACTTAATTTTTAGTAATAAAATTATGGCGGCTTCTAAAAAATTATTATTTTTAAATATTTGTTGGGATGCCATGAAAATGCGGAAATGCATAACTAATCGGATGCATAGTAAACACATGCATAGCAAAAATCAACTTTTCAAAATTATTTAATTTAAAAGTTAATCTTTTTTAATTTAAAAGAGAAATAAATCCCGGGATTTCAGTACCTCGTACGTCTGGCAACCCTGCAGTCTTCCATCATTCTGGCGTCATTCAACGTTTGACCAGACTGATGGACCAGAATGATGAAATACTGATGGGAAACTGATCGTGTAACCCACTCATCATTCTGGCATCATTCTGCCGTCATTCTGGCGTCATTCAGAATGATGGACCAGACTGATGAAATACTGAACGTGTAACCTAGCACTAACGTTCCGTGAAAACTCATGGTACTGTATATTAGCGAATCTTACATGTCTTGTCAGGCACTGTACCATTCGGGAACATTTCGAACTTAGGTACGTGTGTTCAGGGTGTTGGGGTAAACAGTTGCATTACTTTAAGGGGTGATTGTACCCATGATACTGAACAACTTTCGAAAATGTGGACGACTAAACTTTCTATCAGCTGATTGCATTTAGTATGGAAAGTTCAAATTTTTGTTTTTGCTAATTTTCTATAGTTTTTTAGAGAAAATTGTATGAATAGATGAAAGTTGTACAATCACTCCTTAAAGTAATGCAACGTTTACCCTAACAGCCTATATACCTAAGCGGTGATCGAAGTACTTGGTTACCCTAAGAGTGATGGATGCATAAAATATGGTCTCTCTATATTTATTGACGCAGAATCGCGTTAAGAGCCTATGTCGAAAAATAATTTGAGCGAAACGGACGTGTGATAGCTTATATTACTGCCAGATGCGAGAGAAAGAGATGGGGCGGCGCGCGCGCCTGGAACGAATCAAGCGAAAAAACAAACTTTATTTAATTGTGATTGTACTATTTATGTTAGTTCAATTCTGCTCTAATCAAAACTTAGATAATAGCAATCTCTTTTTTTTTAAATCAAGTCTGATGTTTCTATTATTCACCGTTTAGCAGTTACAAGCGTTTATAGACAAAAACGGAGGCTACTTTGGCTTGTTTTTCTATCGAGAAAATTTGTCTTAATCGTGTTTTGGCTCTAATCAAAACTTCAATTATATAGGGTGATTTTAAATAGGTCTGTATGGCTTAAAGGGGAAAGAGTACAGCCCATTAGAAGTCTAAAACTGTATGGAACCCCTGGTCGAAAATCACTGGTTTCGGAAATAATGGACACTTTAACTTTTTTTCGAAAATTACCAAAATTTAAGGTAAACGCATAAAAATAAAAATAAATACCTATTGAATGCATTTTTTTTTACGTTTTCTGTTTACTGGATAAATTATTCATAAACTAAAAACAAAAAATCTCATAAGTTACTTCAAATTTTAAAGTTATGAGAGCTAAAAGTCGTAACATTACAAAAAAAAAATACTTTATTGAAATTTCAATTAACTTTTGAGGAAAATATCGTCAAATGACTTGTCGTACAAACGATGTCAATAAATTCCATGTTTCCTTAGCTTTCTAAAAAGGTATAATAAGTGCACAAAATTCTCAAAAACCGCACAAAAAACTCAGTTATTGTCGAGTAGGTAAACCGTAAGCTACACGTTTTTATTACTTAAAGCTCCTGTAACAACGTTATTGACAAAAAACTCCTTTACCATATCGCCTTTCTAACTCTGATAAAGGATCTTATGGATGTACAGTGGCGGTCTGTTCAAGCTTTACCTTTTGACAGCTGTCATGTTCTTAAGTCAAAGCAGTAAAGATTATTTTCCCTATTATGAACACAAATGCCATACGACGTAATAAACAGTAGGGTAAAAACACTTTTAAACTTTTAAAACACTTGATTTTTATTTAAAAAACACTTTGTTTATTTCAAATCTTGTTCAAATTGTCTGCCTTGATTTCTTATACACGCACGGAGTCGTTTTCTCAAGTTGGAACGAGTTACAACCCCGGTAAGTTCTCGCTGTATTTGATCAGCAGCTGCTAATATTCGGTTTCTTAACTCTTCAACATCATTTACTGGTGTAGTGTAGACTAAGTCTTTCATGTAACCCCATAAGAAATAGTCACAGGGTGTTAAATCCGGGCACCTTGCCGGCCATGGCGTCGGTCCACCCCTACCAATCCAGCGGAGTGGAAAATCTGTCCAGTATTACCGTCACAGAATCCATACACAAACACTATGTCTGCGTACTCTTCGTTACTGAAGTTCGCCATGGAGATAATGACTACACGCCTGTTCACGCCATAGAGGAGGGAGACCCTGCAAGACGTGTGGATTTCTGTCGGTATATGCAACATATGGACTCTGAAGACAACACATTTCTGAGCAGGATCTTGTGGACTGATGAGTCCAAGTTTGATCGTGACGGTATTACCAATTACCACAATATTCACTACTGGGCTTCACGGGGTGAAAATCCTCACGTAGCCAAAGAAGGAGCTCATCAAATAAGATTTTCATTAAACGTGTGGATGGGTATTATCGACAAATACATAGTTGGGCCATACTTTTTACCCAATAACTTGAATGGTGAAGCTTACGAAGACTTTCTTTGTAACCAATTGGACGAACTTCTCGAAGATGTTCCGCTAGCCAACCTGTAACAAATGATATTTCAGCACGATGGCTGCCCAGCGCACTACCGCACTAGTGTCAGAGAATGGCTGGACGAAAATTTTCCACTCCGCTGGATTGGTAGGGGTGGACCGACGCCATGGCCGGCAAGGTGCCCGGATTTAACACCCTGCGACTATTTCTTATGGGGTTACATGAAAGACTTAGTCTACACTACACCAGTAAATGATGTTGAAGAGTTAAGAAACCGAATATTAGCAGCTGCTGATCAAATACAGTGAGAACTTACCGGGGTTGTAACTCGTTCCAACTTGAGAAAACGACTCCGTGCGTGTATAAGAAATCAAGGCAGACAATTTGAACAAGATTTGAAATAAACAAAGTGTTTTTTAAATAAAAATCAAGTGTTTTAAAAGTTTAAAAGTGTTTTTACCCTACTGTTTATTACGTCGTATGGCATTTGTGTTCATAATAGGGAAAATAATCTTTACTGCTTTGACTTAAGAACATGACAGCTGTCAAAAGGTAAAGCTTGAACAGACCGCCACTGTACATCCATAAGATCCTTTATCAGAGTTAGAAAGGCGATATGGTAAAGGAGTTTTTTGTCAATAACGTTGTTACAGGAGCTTTAAGTAATAAAAACGTGTAGCTTACGGTTTACCTACTCGACAATAACTGAGTTTTTTGTGCGGTTTTTGAGAATTTTGTGCACTTATTATACCTTTTTAGAAAGCTAAGGAAACATGGAATTTATTGACATCGTTTGTACGACAAGTCATTTGACGATATTTTCCTCAAAAGTTAATTGAAATTTCAATAAAGTATTTTTTTTTTGTAATGTTACGACTTTTAGCTCTCATAACTTTAAAATTTGAAGTAACTTATGAGATTTTTTGTTTTTAGTTTATGAATAATTTATCCAGTAAACAGAAAACGTAAAAAAAAAAATGCATTCAATAGGTATTTATTTTTATTTTTATGCGTTTACCTTAAATTTTGGTAATTTTCGAAAAAAAGTTAAAGTGTCCATTATTTCCGAAACCAGTGATTTTCGACCAGGGGTTCCATACAGTTTTAGACTTCTAATGGGCTGTACTCTTTCCCCTTTAAGCCATACAGACCTATTAAAAATCACCCTGTATGTTCAATTTACACATATCCGCAAATCATACTCCTACTGTTAGTACTTCATGATATATGGAGCTTTGAAGAATCCTATTTTTTTTACATAGCCCCTTAATCCAGAGTAATATCATAGTGAACAATATAAATTGGCCATAAATTGACGACGTATAAAAAGTTGTGGAAATGGCCAAATATAGTTGCGCTCTTTGTTCGGCCATAGCGAAATATTAATGGCAGATATTATGTATTATGTTGTACAGGGTGTCACAAAACACCTTAGTAATATTTAAAGGGGTGATTTAGACCATCAAACTGAACAACTATCAGTATGGAAACAACATTGAGAAAACCTACTCGACTCAAATGTATGGCACAGCAATTTTTTTTACCCGACTGCGTCAGAAGGAGGGTTATTTCTACTTTACACCTGAGTTTAACATTAGTAGTTCAATTAGATGGTCTTGCATAGCAAAAAAGGTTTCGCAGGCTGTGCGTTCATTTCATAAAAACTTGTTTAAAAATAAAACAAGCAAAATACTCTCCGATCCCCCGATTTAAAACGTTGATACATAAATGAACGAATAATAAAGGCGAAATGAAATTCAGGATGGAATGTACCAGCTCATTACCGAGTCTCTTTCTCTTTAATAAAATAGGTAATATTGCAATGGATCAATACAAAGTCGAGTTGACGACCGTTCTCTTATTACTGGAAATAATTTGCATTACCACAATTCGGAATGACATTCGGAATATATTGCCAAGTATTTTGGGACGGCTGAATCGAAAACCATTTCGAGATAATTTTACGTCGTTGTAAACTGCTTGGTAAACATGGATCTGAATTGGTAAACAAAAATCAACTTTAAATAACTAATCATTTTGAAAAAGACATATATTTAGTAAGCTTTTACCCGCGACTTCGTCCGCATAAATTATATACCAGATTTTAAGTCAGATGATAAGCTATCAAACAAAAAAGTTTCATCAAAATCGATTCAGTAGTTTTTGCGTGATACTCGAACAAACAAACACCCAAACAAACAAACAAACGAACAAACAAACAAACAAACAAACAAACAGACAGACAAAAAGTCAAAAAATTTGGGATTTGGAATCAGGGAAGCCTAAAAACCATATCGTAATCTTTTTTTTGTAAATATCTTCAATGTACAGACACACTTCTGTTACAGTTTTATAATAGTTTAGATGTCAGAATGATATTTGATGTTGCCGTTTCTGTTTCCAGCATAGAGTTAGAAAGAGAAGGCTGGTGTTTTTTTAAATTAAGCAAAGGTTCTCCATGGAGTTCGAATGATTTTTTTCCCTGTTGTCATTTTATTACAATTATTAAAGTATTGATAAACTCGGTGAATTACAAAAAAAAATATGAAATTTGTTTCTTAAATGATGTCTTTAATCCGTATGAAATATAAAGTAAAGACAAAAACTTGGCGTACCGAACTTGCTAGCGGTGCCCACGACTCCGTACGTGCAGACCACGGACTTTAAATACTCATAGCTTTTGATTGAATGGACCGATTGCGATGAAATATGATCTGTGCCTCAATGTTAATATAAACTAAGCCCTATGCTTTTGTGAAAACCCTATCCAATTTGGTTTAGTAGTTTTTAAGTGACGCATGCACAAACAAACAGATAATCAGGCAAACAGACAAAAATTCTCAAAATCAAAGCCTTTATTCTTGGTCAAATTCGCAGGTTAGGTTTATTTTATTGCAACTTTTAACGTAAAATATAGTTCACTTTTGTACGGCAATGGCCTCGATTCGGAGTGTACCACGACTAAACTAAACTAAATGTATTCCTGTCACTTTCTAAAATAAGGTTAAGAAAAGAGACAGAAAACCAACAGCTGACTTTAGTGCTGTCAAAGTGACGTTAAACGCCCAAAAACGACTTAAATAAGGTGGCGTACATTATGATGGCATCTTATTTTGCGCATTTAACGTCACTTTGACAGCACTAAAGTCAGCTGTTGGTTTTCTGTCTCTTTTCTTAATATTATTTTAGAAAGTGACAGGAATACATTTAGTTTAGTTTAGTCGTGGTACACTCCGAATCGAGGCCATTGTCAAATCTATTAACAGCTGCACATCACTTTTAGTTTTTTTACTAGAGTGCACCCGTGACTTTGTCCGCACGGGTTCCCATCATCATCGTAGCGAGATAAATGATATACCAGATTTTAAGTGTAATCATATACGCAACAAGTTTTATCAAAGTATCCAGTAGTTTTCACAAACAGACAGACAAAAATCCAAAAAAGAAAAATATTTGGAATCAGGGACACCTAAAAACCAAAATCTAAGTTTTCACTTTAGGTTCACGATTATTCACAGAAACCGAAAAACGGTTCTATTGCCTCGCGTCACGTATCTTTTTCTATTATTCAGTGATGCCGCTAGGTACATCTCGCTCTCTCAGCTGTCAATGCCTCTCTTCCGTCAGTCTTCCGTAGTATACTACCTTTATGGGCTCTCCCTATCTATCTATGCCTTTAGGTATAATCTCTTTGTAGCAAGCATATCGAGGCGCGTCGGTATTCAATAAAAACAAAAGACAATTACACTAGTAGCACACCTTGGACACTTAGCTGTCATTTCATACAAATGGACAAATTTTAAAGAGGAAGTAAAGCATGTGCGATACTGTGTACTTGAGTGCAAATAAGAAAGGAATACGCATTTGCTTAACATTGGTAACTGCCGAGGTAACCAGAGGGCGATGGAGAGGGTGAGGTAAAATGTTGGTGGGAGGAAGGCAATGATATTAATGTTACTACCTGGAAGGGATGTGTCCGTACCACAGTATACGAAAGAGATCATTATCATGAAGAACTATCGTATTTTTTTGCGATTGTAAATAAAAGTTGGTCAGTTTGATAAGTTGGATCCTGTGGAATCCTTTTGGCTTATATATTACTATAATAGATACAGTACGGACACCCCCACCAACTTTTTACCTCACCCCCTCTATCGCCCTCTTGTTACTTCGCACTGGTTACTCGTTACCTATCTTTGGTTTTCGCATGTGCTAACGTCATCTTTCAATTTCAAATTGTTGTATGCAGTGTCCGGGCTGTGGTCCGTACTGTACTAGTAATAGATACTTACTCTTTCTTATACTGTGCTAGAAGCGAACATACATATATCGAGGCGCATGGAATTCGTCTAATTCAGATTATACACGACTAGTTGTTATTTATCAATAAAATTTTAAGGGTGTATTAAGATAATAAACTAAAAAATATGGCACAGGGTTTAAAAAAAAGCCGACTGCATAAAAAAAACTATTTTATTAACTGAAAAGAGAAAAACAAGCTCTTATATTCACTAATCAGCTATAACAACTTGGTTCGAGCAAATATAATTTGAATGTTATTATGTAGGTGGTATCGCAAACGGGGACAAAGAAGAATTATAAAACATACCTTAGGTACCTTCCTTGATACCCATATTGTGATTTTTAACAAAAACATTTTTTTTTATTGAAAACTTTTTTTAATTCGTAGCCGCCTTATTAAAATAATATAGCCTATGTCACTCTCACGATTTTTACGAATCTAACGACACCTCATTCGTCAAAATCCACCAAGCCGTTTAAGCTGTAGCCGTGCCAAAGAAATAGACATACAAAAACGCTCGAAAAACATAACCCTCCTTCTGGCGCAGTCGGGTAAAAACGAGAAAAAAATTATGACCCTTCCATTGAATTCATCCCGCGCGTGTTCCTTAGGTAAAGTTGTTAAGTTTCGTTGTCTGATAATTATAAGTGATAACACCCTTAAAATTTTGTTAATAATTAAAAACTAGTGGTATTCTTTTAATTTCATAAAACTTACCGGAAAAATCTGCCGACAACGCCCATGCCGAACTGCCTCCTGTTGGAATTATCGGCTAGGGGTTCCAGCATGGGCGTGTGGATCCTCGCTCCCCCCGCACCCCAGGACACACTCCTCTCCGGCCTCCGGTACTCCACTCCACTCGATCCTACTGGTGATCGTGCCCTGGAAAGTTTACAGTTGGAGTTTATTTTTTTATTAATGTGTTTAATGGCTCTGGATACTATGTCCTTTAAAGCCATATCTACGTTAATTTCTTCTTCATATTCTTAATTTTGATGGTGGATGATAGATGACGATGAATTTTAAGCCGCGAAATATTGGTGTTCGACGTTTTGACGCTTCTTTGGAGTTTTTAGAGACAATCGAAAGACGCAGGAAACGCAGAATTCCACAGGAAAGAGGTGAACCGACCGCTTTGCCGCGCTAAAAAAGACGGAACATTTTTCCTGTTTACGACCCATACAAAATCGTATTTCACTGAACTGTATATTGTTCACTTGCACGACACTTTGATACGCAAAACAACACCAATGCTACGAACCAAAACTCACTATAAACAATAAAAATTCGATAAAATATGTGGACTCCAAACGTAGCTAACGAATAACCGCCAAAAACTCAGTTGGAGTTTAGATGTTGTATGCATCGATAAATAAAGAGGGGAAATAGATATCGAATTACTTCGACACACTGGTAATACGTATAATTCACCTCTACTTTATCCAGCCTATAAAACTAACCCTACCTAGAAGGAAAGTAGGTACACTAAATATTGAAGATAGCAAATTTTACTCAAAGGATACCTTTATTTAAAAAAAAAAGTATAACTGCATTTCATAGATTTTTGAAAAATCTCTTGCCTCACTCGGTAAAATCCGAAAAATTACAAACAGTGTGCTTTTATCACCAATTGATAGACTCAATCATAAGGTTCAAATCTCTCCAATAAACATCGCATCTTAAATGAAAGGAAGACCAAGAAAATAAACAATAACTTATAAATTTTATGGGACAAGACGAAGCACTTTAACTATTGGAAATACTCAAGGGTTATCTTATTTCTAGTTTAAAAATAAAGGAGCGTTTCCTTTGAGTATTTGCTATCTTCAATATTTGTTTTTCACCAGGTAAAGTGCGTTTTATTATCCACCCAAAATACCAACATTGCAACATTTTTGCCTATTTTCGATGATTTGAAGACTAATTGTTAAGTAATATACGAATAAAAACCGCGATACATTTCTATAGTTGGTATTCTGACTAGCTCAAAGTTTCATTTCAGTACATTATTGGTTTACTAGTTTTCCGTCTTCATAATTATTATGAAAAACGTTTTTTTTTTTGGTCCAAGATTCTTAATCGACAATATCAGCCTAATAACGTCCAAATGCAAGGCGTCATAAACACACCTACGCACCCCTTACGCACCCCTACGCACCTCCTACGCACACCATACACAAACCATGTCAAACATATATATTGAACACAAATTATACGTATGTTAGTCACCCCGGAGATTCAATCTGCGATTTCCCAGACCCATGTCACAAAGATTTGGGTAAAGTGATACGTTTGTCAGATAAAGTAAAGCAAGCGCAGGTTTAAGCTACATAGCAACATACTATTGTAAAAGAGCTCGACAATTATTACTTGCTATTTATTAGACTGTATCTTAAAACTGGCCTATCAAATGCTTATGATGAAAAAAATATTTAAATTAACTGACAAATACAGTATAGCTCAGGGAGCTACTACTGCTTATTAATGCGAACTATGGGGGGAACACACCAGTGACGGCGAAGCGCCCTGGTAGGTCTACCGAACCAGTGAATGGGGGTGATACCTATTTTGTCTGTTTTCGAACCGATTTTTGATAACCAAATTATTACAGTCCGCATAAATTATATACCAGATTTTAAGTCAGATAATAAGCTATCAAACAAAAAAAGTTTCATCAAAATCGGTTCAGTAGTTTTTGCGTGATATTTGAACAAACAAACACCCAAACAAACAAACAAACAAACAAACAAACAAACGAACAAACAAACAAACAAACAAACAAACAAACAAACAAACAGACAGACAAAAAGTCCAAAAATTGGTGATTTGGAATCAGGGACAGGTAAAAACCATATCGTAATCTTTTTTTTTGTAAATATCTTTAATGTATAGACACACTTCTGTTACAGTTTTATAATAGTTTAGATAGTTCACATAACAGTGTAGATGGGTGAATCAACTTTTTGTTGTAAATGAGCGTCCCCAATGTTTCATACATTATTATATGACGGCCCGATAGCACAGTCGGTAGTGAACCTGCCTGCTGTGCCGAGGGTCGCGGGTTCGAATCCCGTAAGGGACAAATATTTGTATGATGAATATGAATATTTGTACCCGAGTCATGGATGTTTGTATTTATATATGTATCCTATATCGTTGTCTAGTCATCATAATACAAGTCCAGGCTAGATTCTGGTACTTTAAATGTGACTAGATAATTTGTGTGACATTGTCCAAGATATTTATTTATTATTTATATTTATTTATATTAAAACTAGAGAATCTGAATAACTTTTAACAACACTAACGATACATTAGATGATTAAACAGTAAACTTCAGTGTTCAGTACAAATATTATCTCTCGTTTATTCGATTTTTTATTGGTGACCCAGCATACAATTTTGCGCTTCCCTACAAATATTCACTGTCCCCAGAGTGAGTTGACTTTGAATGTCACCCTGCTGCATAAAAAATTATACGATCTGGTGAAGTTTTATGCCATTGGCAGTAAGAATAAAGTCTATAATTTTTAAAGAACGTTCGAACATATTATGAATTTGACTGGATTTTATACAATTGTCTTGTAATTTTATGTCTTTGGTAGAGGAGTAATATTGAAGCCAAGACTCCGTCGAAGGACTAGGCAGGAGGTTAAATTAATACCAGAAAGTTAAATCTTTTCAGTGCATGCCCTCATTGTTGTTATTGTTGGTATTGTAAAAAAATGTTGTTTTGTTTTAAATTAAAATTGTTTTGTAGTCAAAAATTAAAATCAGACCTGTAACTGTACTTTTGAATTAGTTAACGTCACGCAGCAACTGTGGATCTCCCGCTAAACTCTTTAAGGAGTTTTGGAGAGAAATTGTTTATTCTAGATTATATTTTTTTTTTGTAAAAGTTAAATAAATTAAAAAAAAAAAAAGAAAAAGTCCACTACCTAACCTAGCATAATTCCACTTGGCTGAAGCGGGATCTCACCACAGTACATCATACCAATAAGGAAGCGTTCTGTGTCTCACATGATCGAGACCGCCGATCCAGGGAACTTCATTTTAGGCGGTCATTTCGTTTGCGAGAGAGGCAAAGAGTCTTTATTACATGTCTGCTGGGTAACTCCGTTTTTCGATAGCATTTTGATTTTAAATACCTATTATGAAGAATGAAACATAGCAACTGTAGTCTAATATGCTGTAGTAACATTTATTTTAGAGATTTGTCGAAAAAAACATGGTAAAAGGTCATTTTACCTTTAAATGTCCCCTGAGTCACTGTTCACTGGCTTACCTTAGTGATGACTTTTTACTGTTTCTCACAATATGAACCTATTACCTCGATGTCGAAAATATTATGTAAGGCCACGATCATAACATTAATAATATAATAACTGAAGGAATGCTCGGAACGATAAGAAATCGTTTATTTTTAATCAAACATAGCTCAAGTCGATTTATCTGTGTTTTTTTTAATCAGTTGACCATAAAAGTTAATTAACAATTTAATAAACACCTTTTTTCGATTTACTAAAAACTGCCAAGCGAGCTGGCTAAGCGAATTCGTAAAAATTTCTTAGTACTATAATAAAGCTTAGAGTTAGAATATACGGTTGAGTGAATATTGTATGAATTGAATTCAGAGTATAATACAATTTGCTGCTACATGACAACTAAATATAATTATCCGTCTAGATATCTGTGTAGCGTTTGATGTTTAAGGCTTTCATCATTATGAAACTAATAATAAAATTACAAGAGTATGCTCAGATACTACCTACTTGTAATAAACAAAGCAAACTAACAATATGTCACTGAATGTATTAATTTTTGACGCTCTATCGCAGACGGTCACGACCTACCAAAAAATTTTCCGTTTTTACCCGGATGTTTCTCTACCTATAAGCCAAAAGGATTCCACAGGATCCAACTTATCAAACTGACCAACTTTTATTTACAATCGCAAAAAAATACGATAGTTCTTCATGATAATGATCTCTCCCATCTCTCGGATGGCACGTTGAGCCGTGTTGGTCCTGTATCGCTGGTGGTCTGAAAAAACTCTGGCACCATGGTTTGCTGCCCACACGATAAGAAAAAGATCTGGGAGAGACATGATATTACAATATCATATATCTTTTATACTTTAAGCGAGCTAATCTTGTATATAAATATTATAAACTGGGAATACGCCAAACAAAGCTCGATGCCCCAGATACTACTATTTTAATACAGCTACAATTTACATGGGCTAAGTTATTCAGTAATTTTTATATGATTAGGTAGTTGTACCGAGGACCACCGAAGTTCGTGGGTATATTAAAAAATATTTTATTATTATTCACGAAAGAGATCCGAAACGTATAAGAACGCGGCAATCTTCGTTTGATCGACCGACTACCGCGACGCGACCGTGCCGCGATGCTGGAAAATGCTACGCAAGCAAAATGAAAAAGAATTTGAGCATATTCATTGTTTTCAGTTTGTTTATATTACTAATACACGTGCTTAGGTTTGTGTAGGTTAGTCTCGGACACTTTTTTCGAAAATTTTGTGCTAGATCCGGCGCGGCGTCCATTATTTTGTATGTCAATGCGTATACAACGTGTTAATGAAATAACGCAAAACCTCATACACCCCAACTGATTTAGTTATAACAAAATAATTCGATTGAAACAATAACTTCATTATTTTGATAGTTAAAATTTAAAGTTATTCGTATTTTAAGTTTTGAGGCATTATATGTTATCATTTCAGCAATGAATGAAAGCGCTAACTTACTCATGGATACATTTTAATAATCTTGTTTTGGTAGTATGAGTGTGCCCGTGCCGTCGGTTGACATCGGGTTCAGTAAATTTTAAATTCTACAAACAAATTATTTAATATAAAAAAAAAAATTACCTATGTTGAAACCATGATAATTCGATTCCGCTCTCGATTCTAAACAAACTACTTTCTAGTTTTGCGTTAATTCATTAACACGCTGTATATGTTAATTTTGCATCAAAGCATTAAGGACTAAATTCCCTAACCGTCGATAGTTGTAGAATGTTAGACCGCGTTCGAGCTAATTAATCTATCAAGACGTTGCATCATGGCGATGCAGGAGCTTGTTGAAGCTGCAGCACGATTATTAGCCAAACTTCATAACAAAGTTGCATCCGGCCTAACTTACTCTGATCCGTTCACAACGTTCCTGTACCGTTACCGTCAGAAGTTTATTAACATTTTAAACGGAATTTAATCTTCATGCTCTAATTCAAATGTTAGTAACTATTCAAAAGACGCTTGATAAATTCTGCTGCCATACATAGTTTGCTTTGTTTTGGACGTCGGTTTAAATTAGCAACCTTAACATGTTCCAATATCAAGAACAACAATACGGTGACCTTATGTACCGCGACTATTATGCCTTTCACTGTATTTTTGTTATTGGTGTAAATAAAATAAAATATACTAAGTATGAATATTAAATCAGTATATTAATTTGATCAAAATAAAGATTGTAAGTTTATGTATATTTATGACAATGACATTCTACAGAGTGTAACAAAACACCCTAGTAATACTTAAGGGGGTGCTTCAGACCATCAAACTGAACAACTTTCACTATGGAGCCAACATCGAGAAAAAATTAAAAAAATCACCTGTCCCATACAAAAGTGCAGTACCGATTCGACTAAAATGTATGGGACAGCAGATTTTTTTTATTTTTTTCTCGATGTTGGCTCCATAGTGAAAGTTGTTCAGTTTGATGGTCTGAAGCACCCCCTTAAGTATTACTAGGGTGTATTGTTACACCCTGTATACAGGTGGAATCGCCACGTCATACAATTTAAAAAAAACTCAAAAATGGCACATGTGTCTAATTTCACAATGCTTCAGTTAAAATATTTTGAGCATACTTTTGCGGTCCCGTTTGCAGAGCGCAACGTTTAAGATGCGATTTGCTTCAGATTTCATTTCCTCTTCCTAGATCGTTTCAGCGTGTCGCATGCATTGCTATTTCCGGGCAGGAAATTTTTAAATAACATGAGGTAGAATAAAAATACGATATACTTCTTTACATAACCTCACAATACAGCTGCTACCTGTAATTTTAAACGTGGCGTTTTACCACAAATTCGTATCGATTTTTTACTCTGACTGTACATATACCTACTTCAGTACGCCTTCGTGCCTTATTAACAATTTCCCACTCAGTTTTACTTATTTTGCGTAATTTACTCTTTAATGTTTTAGATTCAGGTAAAGAACTGTTTAATTAGTAGACTTCTACTCTTTGAATCTTTTGACGAAATAATAAGAGGTACTTAAGGTTTTCAGTTTATTTGAAAAAAGGCATTGTACTTTGCACTCAATAGAAACTTGTAATAAAATACGTGTTCAGTGTAATTTTGATGAAATTTTATTTAGTTTATAGAAATTTTATTTAGTTTATAGATGGTGGAGGTACCTAGACTAGAGCATGACAAACGATTTAATTACATAGAATGTGAAATAGGGTTGTTAAACGAACGGTTTAAACAATTTTGATATTATTGAGGACAATGTCATCTAGCAACTGGTCAATATTAAGTTTAGGCTGTGAATTTAAGATGGTAGTTAGCTAATGATGGCTGATAACATTTCAAAAGCAATATATATTTAATTTTTTTTACACATCAAAAAATCATAAAAGAAATAATTCCAAGCATAACAGAGATAGCTAGAATTTTTCCTCTCTAAACTTTAAATAAAACGGTTACTAAAATAAGTTGGGTAAACAACAGTTCTTACTACCTTTTTCTGAAAATATACCACGCCGTAGATTTTGAAGAACAGGGCCTCAATTACGCAATTTTATACGGTTTTGGTTTGGTTTTGGTTTTGGTTTAGTATGCATATGCTCACGACTATATTCCCCGAGGGGGTAGTCAGAGATATTCTGAAAACTCAGAACATCCACGTTTCACTAGTACCGTAACTCTGTCCAGTGTGACGGGGAGTGAGCCCGTCGCCACTTGTAATGGACAGTGGGTATAATACATGCCTCGAAATTGAAGCATGCAGGTTTCCTCACGATGTTTTCCTTCACCGAAAAGCCAGTGGTGTTACAAATCGTACATAAATTCCGAAAAACTCGGGATCGAACCATCGCCTCCTGCACGGCAGGCAAGGTTACTCGCCACTGGACCACCACGGCTTAGTTTTGGTTTAGATTTGGTTTAGCTGAAGTAAAAAAACTATCGCGATATTTTTTTCTGAACGGTTAACTCGCACAATACAGAAAATTTGATCGAACGGACATCAAACGTTACGCCAACGTATCTTCCGAAATAAAGCTAAATCGTTACCGTAAATATAATTTGCGCGATACGAATTGTGCATAACGTAACGTTTTTGGTTGAGGTTTTGTTTTGGTAGTATCGTTCAAACTTAGGACGATTGAGGCCCTGGAAGGAAGGGGCTTGTATTTTGCGTGCCACAAGCAAAGGCTTAGCAAATAGCCGAGCGTAGAGGGAGAAAGAATAGAATAGAATAAATTGTATGAATATCGCTTTCTCATACGCGGTTACACTTAAGACGGTTAAGTTTCTTGGTCATTGTGGCCGAGTGATTTTATTAAATACTTTCAAATTCAAATGAGAGATTGATTGAATCAAATTGCTCTGTCTCCCGCTCTTCGAATATTTTGTGTCAAAAGCGAATAAAGCAAGGTCAAGTCTGCAATATAATTGGTAGACAACCTTGCGGTCAGGGCATCGGACTTCGCAGCAAAGGTCGTTAATTTTGTCGTAGACCATTGTGGTCACAAGCATAAGTTAAACCATAACTTTGAGTTTTTGATAAGAAAGAAGAGTTAGTTATAATTATAAGATGAAAGAAGTTTGGCGGAAGGCCATATAATTTGAGATCTAGCCATAAAGGTCCCATACATGAATGAAACTTAGTAATACGTGTAGAGTGAAACAAAACTAACAAAAATGTAAATTGGTTGAAATCTGTACAAGTTGAGGGAAAGGTATTTCTCCTTATGATACCTTTTGTATCAAGTGTGTGAAACTCATAATTTTTATAGATAGTTCACTCAATCTTCTACGCATTCATTGTGTTTATTTTAATGAAAATCGACGATAACCGTACAATATTATGATAATGGAAGAAAACGAAATCACACACACTATCAGTTCAACCAAGCCAAATACGTTCCGTAACGACCAAAAATGCCTCAGTGATAATATTCGATGAAAATAGCTGTCGTGGTTGCGTTTTGCTACTGCTTTTTGGCCGATTTGTCTATTTTACTAGTAATTTCTACTTTTGAATCCGGTCTTTTGTAGATGTGGAAGTTTTTTTTTAAATGCCTTAATTTTTCCTGTTTATAATAATTATGACCGCCGTCCTGAATGGCTTTTAGTTTCCGTAAAAAATGGCTGGATCCAAATCTGCCAATCTTCTTTTGAATAGGTACACTAAAACTCTTGTCTATTTGGTTAAGTGTATGTTTTAGAGTTCAAAGGTTCTAATCCAGGCCTAAGTAATGATTAAAAAAATATTTGAACATGATAGATAGATATATAACTCGTTTCATTAGAACATTTAAAGACAAACAGAGACTGAGAAAGGTAGCAGTTAACGCTATGAAATCCTTATAAGGAGGTCCGTGCAAAACTGCAACTGGGAATTCCCAGGGCCATTTAAACACAAACACGATATTCTAGGTACAGATGTTGTAATATAACACCGTGCGACCCGTATGGCGTCGATGAAAAAGGTTTTGACTCGGCATTTAGGCTGAAACTAATGCTGAAGCGCCATTAATTCTGCCAGCAGTACCCTGTGTTTAAGTGAGGTTCGCACAACATGAAACATTCTGTTAAATAAGTTAGGTATCTGCGTGCAAATATTCAGCATGTGTAAAAAGGAATATTATAATCACTAATCGATGATCCAATTCGACTTGCAGTATCCGTGTGGATGCTTGATGCAAATAAAAAAGAATGGACTAGTTCAAATGCAATTTATCTGCTCATTTCATTAATCATTATTCATTATCTCAGTGTTATTTGTTGTTTAGTCTAAAAACAGGTATTAAAAGTTACCAAGACTCATTTATATACAACGTGTTAATGAATTAACGCAAAACTAGAAAGCAGTTTGTTTAGAATCGAGAGCCGAATCGAATTATCATGGTTTCAACATAGGTAATTTTTTTCAAAATATAAAATAATTTTGTTTGTAATATTTAAAATTTACTAAACCCGATGTCAAACCACCGCACGGGTACACTCACCCTACTTACTACCAAAACAAGATTATTAAAATGTATCCATGAGTACGTTAGCGCTTTCTTTCAGTGCTGAAATGATAACAAATCATTTTTGCCTCATAACTTAAAATATTTTAACTATCAAAATAATGAAATTATAGTTTCAATCTAATTATTTTGTTATAAATCAGTTCGTTTATTCCCACTAGTTCAGTTGTCCAGTTCAGTTGGTGTATGAGGTTTTGCGCTAATTCATTAACACGTTGTATAGCGTATCACATAGGTACTCTGTGTTCGCTTTGAGTTGTTTAACCTGCCAAACTAAGTTCTTAAACATCATAAATGTGATCTATAATGTTTATAATAATACTTAGGTAATTCGACATCAAAAATAGATATAATAGGTGTTGATTTGAGAAAAACGACCATTCAAATTAATCTTAATACCGGGGGACCTGTCTGTATACAGGTTGCATTGATGTAGAATTACACTTTTAAGGACGGACCCTACGTCCAGTAGTTGGTAAGTCAATGACAGGTTGTAACAAAACACCCTAGTACTCGTAATATTTAAATGGGTAGTTTAGATCAGCAAACTGAACAACTTTCACTATGGAGACCAAGTGGAAAAAAATACAAAATTCTGCTGTCCCATGTCATTTGAGTCGAGTAGTTGCTGCGATTTTATATGAAAGCGCGGTTTTTTTTGGCTGGTTTTGTTCTGTTTGATGGTCTAATCTACCACCCATCTACTGATGTTCACCCGCCCACCCCAAACCACCCTTGACATTTTAATTAACCAAGGTGTTTCGTTACAGTACCTATATTTGCTATTGCTTACCCTTTGGATCCGTCTACGGTATCACTCTCGTCGTGAAGATGGTTGAGGGGCGACGCCGAGGTGGGCGCCGCGAAGAACACGTCGTCGACGTCATGGTCGTCGTGGGGCGTGGACGCGCTGCCTCGGAACGATCGCGACCACTGCGCGGACGTCGACTGTCGCGATCGTCGCGTGACGGCCTGATACAAAACAACTGAATTCTAACTAAACGTTACAACCTTAGGCACGGTTTATACAGAAGAGACGTGTGGCGGTAGCGGATAGTCAAAGTAACACATTATAAACCTTATTATTATAATAGTACGTAGCATAGCGTCGTTTGGAGAATTACGCCCGCGCCTCCAGGCGACGTCTCGCCTGGAAGCGCGCGCGGGCGCGATTCTCCATTACGACAAAAACGACGCTATGCTACGAACTATAAGGTTTATATTGTGTTACTTTGACTATCGCCGCCACATGTCTCTTCTGTATAGACTGCGCCTTATACTTCGCGGGCGCAGCGAAGACCAATCATATCTCGAGCTGTGCGAGCTGTGTAGCTGTGTTTTTTTAACCAATCAGGAGCTCGGGCGAGATCGACCTCGCCTCGCCCGAGCTCCTGATTGGTTTAAAAAACACCGCTACACAGCTCGCACAGCTCGCACAGCTTCAATGGACAGGCAGCCGGGTGATAGGTTGGGCAGTAGAATTACTTTATTGGGTGATTGTACTCAAGATAGGTACTGAACTTTTCCAAAGGAACAACGCCAAATTCGCAAATGAAATCAACTTTTTATACGGAAGCAAACGTTCAATTAGTTGATTGCATTTAGTATGGAAAGTTCATAATTTTTTTTTGCTAATTTTCAATCACCCCTTAAAGTAGGTAATGAAACTGTTTACCCCAACCATCGATCGAATTATAATGCCCTAACACTTCTTACTCTTTTCGTATTTTAACTCATGCATTGAATACATTAAAACACACACACACATTTTACATTTTCTTTAAAATATTAAATCCTCTCGCACATGATTGATTTTTAACCTACTTCAAAAAAAGGAGGAGGTTCTATGTTCGGCCGTGTGTATTTTAATTTTTTATGTATGTTCACCGATATTTTCGTCCATTGTGAACCAATTTTAATTTTTTTTTTTTTGTTTGAAAGGCTATACTCCCAAGGTGGACCCATTTTAATATTGTGATGATCTGATGACGCACTTCGGAGCTACATGATATTATAACTCCTCAAAAGTTGACAGCAAATCGACTGCGATTGAACCATTTGCTTCTTTTCAATGTACCCTTTGCGTGTATAACTGATATCTGAGTTGAAATAACATATTTAATCAAGGGTGAAAACGGGACCCTTTTGTTGTCGTTGTCCGTCCGTCTGTTCTACATATTTAGGGCTGTAACTTTTGAACCGTAATAGATAGATAGTTGAAATTTTCTCAGATTAAGCGTTATTACGGCGGATTTGTTAACAAATAATAAAAATAACATAAAGTTAAAAATTAAGGGGGGTTCTCAACAAGAAACTAGTTTTTATTAACGTTTTTTCTTCACGCTCTATCGTAAAAACGGTAATACATACAAGCGTCAAACGTAGTGTGATTATAGAGCAAACTCGACAAAATAACAACAAATACTAAAAACCGGCCAAGTGTGAGTCGGTCTTGCGCTAAGGGTCCCGGACAAAAAAAGTTATTTTTTTCTTTCTAATCTCAGTTTTTTAAGCAGTGCGTCACATAAAATCAAAAGTGTACTTTTTTATTAGGCCTGTACTTTTATTTAGTTACAATCCTATATAAACAGTTATCGGATATACTTTATAGGTATTTGCTAAAAAAGATGGTAACCCTAGTGCTGCGGTGCGACACGGAAACAGTTGTATTTCTTTTTCCTTCCTGCTGGGGTATTGATGGAGAGAGAGAGAGCTCTGTCTGTGGCGAATATTTATGACTGGTGAACCAGATTTCGTAGTTAGATTTTTTTGTTATTTTCAACAACTTTTCTATATTTTCTTAAAATATTATCGACATAACATGTTGATATTGAAATCGGATTGTAAACTTTTGTTCCAGATTAATATTTTGCTAAGGCTGGCTTGTCGCGCTGGCAGTGAACGCTCTGTTTCTTTCACTGCTCTTACTGAAGACAGTGACAGCATCATATTTAAATGTGTTTAGCTTTAACACTTTTTGGTGCATACATAATACCATAATACTTACATAAATGGTGCTAGCCAGCCTAAATCTTAATTTATTCCCCTACAGAGGCTACAGCCAATGATGATTTTACCAACTATCAAACATAATTTTGCCCTCGCTTTATTTTCGGCTTAGTCATTCCCGCTTTGATACACTCGAATTTTATTTGCAGTGACAGAAATTCGAGTGGAAACGAGTAGAAGCAGAATGGACAGAGCTTTGTAAATGTTCCCTTTCAATTAAGAAGCTATTCGTCCATAACGCTCGCTTTAGCTAGCTGTTACTAGGATGCCTCTTTATAAATCCTGCTCAACACGACATCAAGAAGCAATTTGAAAAAAATCCGTTTTCATCAGTAGGGTACATGCGTCGGTCGGAAGCAATGGTATTTGGTCCTCTTTCCTGGATTATTGCTGGTGAGGGCGAAAAACGTCGGCCACCATTATTTATAGCTCCATAACGGTCTAGTCTAGAGGTTCTCCAACTTTATCTCGAATGTTGTAACGCTATCAAGCTTAAAAATTTGACAAATTATTATTCGACAGCTTAGATGCGTGCCCTGATACTTAATCGATAGCTATAATTCTCTTTTATATATTTTTTATATTCTGTTTATGTTGTTATGCTCACGACGATATTATTCGTAGTAGATATATTATAGTATCCACATTATAGTTTTTTTATTACGGATGGGTTCGCTCTTGACCTCAATCCAGTCCTCAGGACGAAGATGGGGTCGAAGATGTAGCGAGCTTACCCAGAAGAAGCCTTTCACTCGTACTTTAAAGGAATTCGGGTTGTAAGCGGTTTGCAGTACTTATCCAAATCATGTCCAGTTTAAAGCCACTTTTAAAAATACTTGAAAATAAATACATACATTCATAAACTCACCACCATAATCCCTTAAAACATACTTGAAAATAAATACATGCATGCAGTTGTAACAAGGCTCACTTTAAGCATTATATGTTTTAAGATGAAATGAAGGGTAATGTAGTGATAGGTTAGCCTTTCACCCACAAATACGCTGATTCAGAAACCCTTATCCCTTATTCGGCTCGTCACCCCCAGGAAGAAGTAGGGTGGTTCGTTCTAAATCGGAACAACGCGCAAATAACTTACAGAATAAATAACTGCACACAGCATTGTTCAAATTCTACAGAGTGACAAAAGGTAAGTTTTTTTTAAATTTACTAGAAGTAGAACGTATGGGTGGCTCAGTTTGAGAAACAATGACCTAGTCGATCCCAAAAGACATCGCCGTCATAATTTATAGCTGGGATATGGTAGCCTAATTCGTCGGCCGTATATTTAAAGCCTACTAAGAAATTATTGGGGTTTCTTGTGGTGTGTTTTGATTCGTCGCTGAATTGTGAAAACATTTTTTATCCGTGACAGATGCGAGAAGATATTTACGCGTCTAGGTTTAGTAAAAAATACATAGGTGAAACCGATAACTGTATTAATGACACATCAAATAACTTACGTTCATTGAAGTTAAAGCTTCGTGACCGTTCGTGTTTTGTTGTTTTTTGTTATTTTATACAAAATTAGTGTACAAAACTTTTTTCCACGATTTTACGGAAATTTACGAATAAAACCCGAACGGTCACGAAGTTAACTTCAATGAACAGTACAGTAAGCTTTTTAAATGATAGCTAGGAATTGCATGTTTTGATTCGCATGGTGTTCGCGCGGTTCACGTTTGAGCTTGCTACGAGGCACCGCCATCTCTTCTTAAAGAACTGTGTTTTTGTTATAAAACGATCCATAAGATTGGGATAGATACTGCTACAAACTACTTGACACTGGCGGAAAAGCAGTGCTAACGCAAAAGGAAAATTGTGCTATTAAAAAAATATATATATATCAGTTTCACCTATTTTGATATTTTTTAGAGTCATCAACTCATCATCTTGGATGTTGCAAAGTTTTTAATTGTTTAACTTTTATATTTTTGACGACCACCTATTCTGTAATTTAAAATCATTACACTCACCTACTTATACTTACTTATGATTTTATTATAAAGTATTAGTATCTGACACTAAAATCATAAATAAATTATTATGGTATGATATGAAAACAAATTCTTAACTTCCAGCTACGCCTGCTAGGTACCTACTACACCTACTACGGCGTAGCATCGTCGTAGCCTACGTTAAGGCGCTTATATTGATATACATTTTGAAGCTTTTATTTTCATTTTAACTTTCATGAAATTCTTACAGCCGTCAAAAGCGTCCTCTAGACGTATGCCCTATTTAAGTTGTAAAAGAAATACATTGATGGAACTGAAAGCTAAAGAGACAGACATTTTCTATTCCTTTGGATTCAATTAAACTAGGCATGGACTTTATCATGACTCGAACAATTTCTCCACAGTGTGCACAGAATTTTGAATAAGACAATCAAACTGACGGACTATGAAGAAAATTTCGACAAGATAAAAGGTCAGCTGTCCCCACGCTGTCCCATACATTTAGTCGAGTAGCACGGTAGATTTGTATGAAATGCACGTTTTATTTTTCCACGATGATAGCTCCATAGTGAAAATTGTTCAGTTTTTATGGTCTAATCTAAACCAACCCTTTAAATACTACAGGGGTAATTTATTACACCCTGTAGATAGCACTCAAGGTAGTCTACCTAAAACTTTTCTACCTACCTACCTAAAATTTGTATCTATACTGAATGGAGTGTAAAAGTTCGTTGGTTCAAAACAATGAAAACATAAGTCCAAGTTTGTATCCCAAGTACCTGTATCACCGAAGAACCCTTTCTTTTTATAGAAGAATTTGAGTGCTCTAGAATACATTGAGTGGAGCACTTTGTACATATTGTAGAGTTCAAAGACCTAGCTGACGAATTCAACTAGATTCAATCCTTTGTTTAAGATAGTCTTTGTGATTTTGAAAGTAGTTGGGATGGATTGGATTTTATGTTTATAGATACAAATATTGAATATACAAATGCAATAAATCTTTCCATCACTAAATTAGTCTTCTTTTTCTATTTTTTGCATCTATATATGCACATAATAAAATTGTAAACTTAGCGTGGATTTACATTGAAGATATTTGCAAAAAATATATTGGGGGCGTTTTGTATACTTACGTAATGTAACGTAATACGTAAACGTGTAATGTATGTAATGACCATTTTTAGAACTTTTGTCTATTTGTCGTTTGACTGTTTAGCACTTAAAAAGTATTGAAGTGATTTGGATTATCATTACTGCAGGTAAGCAGTCTGCTATGCACTTAGAGTATGTATAGCCACAGAACATTATAAGAGGGGTCAGAAAATGCAAACGACTCTTATAATTTTATGTGTATAGCTATGCACTATGGCACTTAGATTAATAGGCTATGCTTATATCGCTGCCTATCTCTCGACAAATGAAACACATTTTCGACTTACAATGCAATTGAAGTTCTTTAACCCCATTTACCTTTTCACGAAAATACGGAAACACTTATCTGTTGAGACACCCATAGCAGCATTAGTAATATTTTAAAAACCCATATCTATGTAAAATGTTTTTATAAAATCCCTTTTCTTACTGCAGTACACTCTCTCTGCGGTTCAACAACCGAGTCACAGGCTAAAAGCTTAACCCCCTGTAGATTTTATTCATATTTTATTATGCTGCTAGTATGAACATCGATAGCTAGAGTGCTACAAGTTTTATAGCAAAGCGTCAATATACATATAAAATGGATCAAAACAATTGAAATGAGTTTTTGTGTGAAAACTTAGTTTCATTTATGAATACTTTGACGTTACGATTCGTAACTTCAAAGTATCCATAAATGGGACTAAAATTTTACATATTTCTTTACAGTTCAATCGTGCAAATCATAACGTCAAAGTCATGAGCGTTTTTCTTTTGGTTTTTTAAAGGATCGATAGCGCTATGGCAAAGAAAATATACACTACGCTACTTGAAAAGAAGCCACACTCATGCATGTGTGCTCGTAAAATCGTAAAAGCGCTCGCGGCTATGTGTGCGGGTCGGTGGCGAGCGCGGGTAGGAACGCGGGTTGCGAGCGGGTGGGACGTCATGTCAATGACGGCCGAATCCCAAGGATGTTCTCGCTCGCTCGACTCAGTGGACGACGCGAGTAGGTACGCGACTTTATTGTCACGTTCAGAAACATGTCATGTCGAGTTTATTGTTGTGTTTCCTACCTGCCTACTCATACTTAACGTCCTTTAAAACAGTTAATTCAAAATGTAGGTATTTTAATTTTGATGATTGATCACGCCCCCTAGGTACTTTTTTCCCGATAAAACCCACCTACAACCTCGATTTAAAAAAATACACGACCTAGGTACCTGATTTGGATTATAATAATTGATTGTTACATTTGCTACCTACACTTATATTATGGGTACCTATCGAGCATAACGTGAAATTGACACTACAATACTAACTGCAATGATAATACATTATATTTACTTTACGTAAATTAAATATCACCTAGGTAGGTAGATACATATGTATTTTTCGTTTTCGGAAGGTATCGACCCTATCGCATACTCGCGCCGGCCCAAGGTCAACGGAGCGGGATCTTTCACGTACACGCAGTGTCATGGCTGTGGCTATGGTCTGCGCGAATAACTGTCAAAATTTCATAATGTGTTTGTTTAAAATAATAAAAAGAGGGAAAAGATGATCAAAAAAAGATGCCAACGCATCTTTTAATGGAATATTTCATTATTTACGAATCATTTTGATCGACAATATGAAACTTTTTACGTCTGACATGGCTGTATGGGCTCGATCCCTTGGCCTTTAACAAAAAGGCAGTTATAGTTTTGACAAGATTTTGACATGATTTCGCGAACATCTCTATGGATCGATAAACATGTCATCTGTTGAGTTTTTTAGTGACTCAATCAATCCATTATACTTAAAAGGAAAACGGCATAGATTTATATATTGGAAAACGGTCATTTATCTAAAAAGCTAATTATATCGAATGACCTATACCAGCTGCTCTATACTATAAAAATGGGCAAAGTAGAGGGCAAAATAAGCGTCGGTAGAACGAAACCTCGCGAACCTGAAAGAGTGGACAGGCGTCGCCAGCGTCGAAGAGCTGTTTCGTTTGGCGAGAGATAGACAGTAGGGATATGCAGAGCTGACTGCCAACCACCAGTAATGGAGAAACTCCCGACAACGAGTGTCGCATGGTTATATAAAATTATCGCATTCGAGACGATGCTAACTGAAGATCGTAAACTCGCTGCACTTCATTTTATCTTACTCCTAGAAGTTAATTAAAGCTAAGTGGATTATAATTAACTTTGCATCTGCATATTACGATTATTAAAAGTAATGTACCGGGTAAATTTTTATCACTGTGGATGCTATGACTATGTCCAAGCTGAACTCGTCAATCTGAACAACTTTCACTACAACTTACAGAGACCATATAAATGCATTCAGCTGATCGAATGTTTGCATGAAAAGTTTTTCTTTTTTGTGAATTTCCCTTTTGTTCCTCGAGTAATGTTGTTCTTTGTCATGAGTACAATCAATCACCCTTTGAAATAATGCTTACACCCCGTATATCTGTCAAGTCATGTTAAACGTCAATAAATAATATTATTGAAGTGAAAACTTCTTTAGCGGCGTTGTGCACTTTTTGGGATGGGTAAAAAATGTTAAACTCGCGTCAGGACCGTGACGTCACGTGACATTCGTAAGGCGTAAGATCTCTTAGTTTTCACCTCTGCCGGCACTCCCGGAGTGCAACCCGTTTTTTTTTAATTTCCATATTTATTCTTTTATCGTCAACTCTAACTTTGATGGTCTAAACCACTTCTTTAAATATTACTAAGGTGTTTTGTTACACCTTGTATACATTCTAGCTTTACAGCTTGTATTCAAGCTCAAGGGAGTGTTTAGGAGCTTGAGAAGATAGTCAAAGAGTTGTTAGTGCTGTTAAAACATATTTAGCTACAAGCAACCTACCGTAGAGCCAACTTTAAAATGGTTATAACTGGGTTAGTTAGCGCCACCTGTGGCCATTATAGCCTTCGCCGGAGTAGATTAAGCCGTTGTGAATAGTTAGTAAGTCCCATGTCCGCGTGACATGTTGTAGACTTGTATGTAAGGTTGTAGGTATTCGACTTAAGAGTCACACAGTCCAGTGGCGCCCTCATCACATTAAAAAAGATTTCTCAATAAAGAAAGCCTAAATTAAAAAAGTGCTTAACACGAACACTACTAAAGCCTTTAAGCCATTGTTATACAATACTTTTATAGGTTCTAAACATTCCACTTTTAGACAATTTCGAATAAAAACAAAAGGGGCCGTTTTTTTTTCTTTTTTCAAAATTTGTATGTTTAGACCTTTAAAAAACCTATAAAAGTATTATATATAAAAATAGCTTGAAGGCTTTTGTAGTTTTGATGTTGAGCACTTTTTAATTTAGGCTTTCTTTGTTGAAAAATCTTTTTTAATGTGATGCCGCATGCCGCATGTGGCGCCACTGGACTGTAATAGCCCTCTTAATAGGGAGACAATTTCGCATCGTGCTCCATAGTACCTATGTAATCTAACGCTTCCAAAATTGCTTCAGCATTTAACAACCTAACTCGTCTGCACACGAAAGAAAGAATTTGAAATAATTTGTACTTTTTGAATAAATAAATAAATAAATAACGCTCACAGGCACATACATTGTAATGATTCCAAGTTAAGCTGAATGTTTGTTTTTGTAGAGTTTTTTTTCAAAATTATTTCGTACGCGCAGACCACTGATCTTTAATACGTTTTTTAGGGCTTCGTACCCAAAGGGTGGAAACGGGACCCAATTACTAAGCCTACGTTGTCCGTCCGTCCGTGTTTTATTATATCCGACCAGTCTAATTAGACCAGTAACCTTATACTGGTTACGTCTATTAGATAAGAGTATTGGATTTTACCCCTGTAAAACAGACTATACTGTAGATTAATTTAGACTTTAGCCTATCATACCGCATCAAAATCGGTTTGGTAGTTTTTAAGACTATAGAGCATCCGAAAGACAGAAATTTAAAAGATGTCATTTTTTAACTTAAATAGTGTCTAGGGTAGTTTTTTCTTTTTTCTTATCAATGTACAGAATAAAAACTACAGACACTAGTCTTTTACTGCATTTATAGATTACTAGATTTTGTCCGTAACTTTTATTTATTATTTATTAAGAAATTACAAAGGCAGCTTAACCTAAATATCGTAAAAATTATCAATTTTCTTACTATTGTAAATATGTAGGTGCATTTGTAGTGTAGTGATCTATTATGATCAAGATAATGATGTTCTTACAATATGTAGCATAAAAGACCGTAGAGTGATAAAATATAATACCTGTAGCCGTAGCATTATGTGTTATCTCGTTCATTCGCGTGCAAATAGAAAGAGAGCTAAGGCACGATAGCGCTATATTACGCTTCCATGTTACTGCCGCAGATTTAGGTTTTATATGATAAGCTTTTAAGCACAAAAAGTTTAATTAAAATCGATCCCGTAGTTTTTACGTGATGCTCGAACAAATACAGACTTTTACAGTTTTATACTGTGTTATACTATATTACATAGTTTAGATAGTTATTATTTTTATTGCAAACAAAAGCTTTTCGATCCTAAAGATAGATGCGTGTATTATCTTCTACGTTTAAAAGGGCCTTGCTACTTTGTCTCGAAATGATATTGATCTTCGATAGAGTATTTTAGGGTCAAGTGGATTGCTCTACATCTGAGAGTGGCTTGCACCAAAACCTCGTAATCTCAAACATTTTTGAATTTTATGCTATCACTTATATCAATATGTCGTGGTTACTTACAAGTGAGGTGGCACATGCCTATTGTATTTACCAGCTTAAGAACTGTTATGTATCTGCGTTAACCTTGTAAATAAAATAAATTTATTAAAAAACGTTTGATAACAGATTGCTCAAGTGGCAATTCCATTTCTATAGGTAATGTTGTTCAGTATCATGAGTACAAAACAATGCAACTGTTTACACTTACACCATAATATATGTATAATAAGTAATTATATTTTATTGTTCTGCACAGCTTTAGGGGTTGTCAAAATTATCTACCTTTTCCAGGTATACTTTAGCCTTTAGCACACTCTGAGTTGTGGTGGCGAACCTAACACATAACTTCTCAAAGATGTACTTGTAACAAATTAACGCAATACCTGTTTCATCAGAATTTATAAACACTTCGTATATAGCGACTTTGTAATCTTTGTATGTAGGTATACCTTTGTTTTAGTAACCACATCCTAGTATAGCTTAAAAAAAATATACTTAGGTAGATATTATTGTTTTCGTTTAACTAGGTCAAAGGTCGATAAGGATGACGTCTGATGTAGGCACCTACTTACCGAGAGTTAAGACACAGACAATGCCAGGACCGTTTTTATCTTTGATTAAATAAAAATAGTGGAAGATACGGTACGTTCTTACATTACGTATACGAACAATGGACCTGTTTCTACCACAGATACATTTACTCACACAAACTAATGTTAATATTATACATGAGTAATGAAAGAGACTGAATTACGCGAACAGATGGCGTGCGAGCAAGACGATGTATCGCCGTAAATCTCAATCATGCACGCGTGTCAAGCGATGGGGGCACAATTTATGCGGTCCATGCGCTAGAGCTAGAAGCTATATTCCGAGAGATAAGTGTACTTTTTGCAACCATCAGCAGCAAGGCTGATTCAGTGTTTATGGGGTGTAGACCTTCTCTGTGATGGGGATGGACCAGGTCTGCCTGCATAACTCCAGTCGGTTTAGGAGTTACTGATGATTAAAGGTCTGTAAAAAATTAACGATCAGCTGCAAGACTGGTCGTATGTTATTGTTGTAGTATGCACTGCAGCTATGTGAACAGTACAAAAACTGACATGGTTCATCAGTCGGTATAGGAGATACAGCAGTTCAAAGGTCAGAACTTTGACTGGCTGTATCTCCTAAACCGACTGACAGAACTTGACAGTTTTTGTACTGTTCACATAGCTACAGTGCATACTACATCAGTATCATACGATCAGCCGTGCAGCTGATCGTTAATTTTTTACAGACGTTTAATCATCAGTAACTCCTAAACCGACTGGAGTTATGCAGGCAGACCTGGTCCATCCCCATCACAGAGAAGCTCTACACCCCATAAACACTGAATCAGCCTTGCTGCTGATGGTTGCAAAAAGTACACTTATCTCTTATACTACTAGTACCGTATCTTCCGCTATTTTAATTTAATCAAAGCGCAAAGGTGTCAATAATTCTGATAATGTTATTGTAACTATTAACTAAACTAAATCTACAAGTAAGATATCCAGTATGATGTGATGATGTGATGTGATGAAGTCCATTAAATTGTAATGTTATAAAAGTATATACAAATATAGGATATTGAGACTAAAAAGTAAGTTTATAAAGGTTGGCTAAATTATGATAAAATAATAAAGTACACAACAACACTCACGGTAACAACATAGGAAAGGCCTGTAAGCGTGAGGCGAGCAACGCTGTCCTTGCCGGGGCGAGGCGGGGAGGGCGGGGCGGGGTCCTCGAGCGACGCCGGCGCAGGCAGCACGTCGGGCCGCTCCCGCCCTCTCCCCCGCGCCTCCCTAGGCGCCGCGCCCGATGCTCCATACATACTGTACAAATGGAAATTATCATAATTAACATCAGTAAAGAAATCTGGTAATCCAAAAATATATAAAAGCTAACTTTGCCCAGCTGCACTTTTAATATGATTTTGGCAATTATTTTTTACAAATAGACACGTTATACGCCAACATCCCTACACTATATAAAACGGCGCGGTGAGGTGTAGCTCGTACATTAAACGACACGTCATTTAATGAAAGCCGGGCAATTACCTTGTTTTTTATTGCCATTTTGGAGCGCAGGCAACGCATCTACATATAAAAACATCTTAAAGTTTGCCCCTTTCAAATTCGTTTAATACTAGAGTGACATACTTCATTTTCAGATATGGGTTTAAGATCTATGTAACGTAGATTTTGATAAGAGGAAAACGTGATTCCGTATAATTTTCTCGGTAGATTTAAATATCAAAGTAGACCCCGATTATTCACATGATTGCGTGTTACTCCAAATCATTCAAAGATTTTTCATCAAAGTATGTAAACAATGAGTAATAAATTGGGACCAGGTCGGTTACGTCCTTTTCCCCGAACGTCCACTGTTTCAAAAACCCGGTAAAGCCGTCTTTTATTTCGTACAATACTTCGATATTTTTTAATTAATATTATTAAAAAATAACGATTAGTAAAATCCGTACTCTAGTACCCATTTAACGTTATAATTATAATGTGTATGGACCTACTTATGTTTAATAACATACGTAGATAGGTATGTCTAAAACATTAAACAAATATTCTGAGTAAATTTAATAGAAAACCAATATTTATCCAAGATTACGAGACAGAGCACTGAGCATAACTTCAGATAACCGTCGAATAAATTCTATAGGGTATGACTTATTCTTGGCAACGAATGTAGGAAAACATACTAAATACACATTAAGATGACTAACTCGCGTAGTACGAAAGAGATTGAATTATTTAAAGTACTACGGGACAAACATACCCTACTTCGTAAATATTTCGCGAAAGCATTTTGCATTTTAAACGTTTCCAAGAAAACTCGATACTTTTGTGCTTCCAGTAAAATTGGAGCAGACGTGACATTTGCTTTATATTTAACAAATATATACATTATAGGTGTTCTTTTGCTTTGATGCTAACGTGAACCGAATGCTTACGAGCATGGAAATATAAGAATTGAGTAAAAATAACACATTTTAGTATGCTCAACACTTTTTCGAAAATAATTTCAATGAATATAGATGTATCAATTAAATATGGACCCGTAATCGTCTAAGGTGAACCCCAACGATAGGACTAGTTCATCAATTCAAAGTCTATAATAACAAAAGTCATAAGCTATGGAGAAAGCTATGCACGGTGTTTCTATAACAGATCACACCAGGAATGACGTGATCATCAGACAGCATCAGGTAGCTTAGTGACTATGGGCTGGTCATATCTGCCGAAGAACTAAAAACCGATGAGGAATCAAAGTTATACACGTTAATAGTTGTTAAATTATTTGTCAGGTAAAAAGTGGACATCCTTCTTTCCACCGAACCGGGATTGTACCGCGTGTGAACCACAACTTTTTACACATTTTGTATGGCGCTAATCATTTGTTAAAGCCGTTTTGACAGATCGCTCGGACGTTAAAGGCTGTCTATAAGTCAAGTTTAGTACGGAATTCAGCGCAGTTGAATAGTAACTGGATCCCAATGTGATTAGAACTGAAATTAAATAAGGATTGAACATCGATCTTTCAAATTAGCTCGATTGGGTTCCAGGCGTAGTGAGGGACGCCCTACGGCACTGTAATGGACCTACGACCGACGACCTAGAAAAGGTAGCGGAGAGCGACTGGATGAGGAAGGCCGAGGATTGCGTTTTTCACACGTACTATACTCCCCGCGTACCATTATAGTACTCTGTGTTCGTAGTAAAAACATTGGAAATAAATAGGTACGCGGGGAGTATTAGTACTATATACTCCCCGCGGATTGAGTTTTGCACACGTACGTGTGCAAAACTCAATCCTCGGCCTTTCTCATCCTGTCGCTCTCCGCTACCTTTTCTAGGTCGTCGGTCGTAGGTCCATTACAGTGCCGTAGGGCGTCCCTCACTACGCCTGGAACCCAATCGAGCTAATTTGAAAGATCGATGTTCAATCCTTATTCAATTTCAGTTCTAATCACATTGGAATCCAGTTAACGGACGAACGAGCCAGCAGGGGCGATAAAACGTGTATCAAGGCGTCATGCCGCGGGCGCTAATGTGATCTGTTATATTATAGAAACACCGATCATAGCTCTCTCCATAGCTCCTAAGCGACTTTGAATTGATGAACTAGTCCTATCGTCAGAGTCCACCTAAGGCGATTAGGGGTGCATATTTTTGCAC
This sequence comes from Agonopterix subpropinquella, assembly GCA_922987775.1. NCBI lineage: Eukaryota > Metazoa > Arthropoda > Insecta > Lepidoptera > Depressariidae > Agonopterix > Agonopterix subpropinquella. The sequence continues at coordinate 17,123,460 of OV277695.1, read as the reverse complement.
GGATAGACATTTTAATGATGTACCTATCTATATTCATTGAAATTATGCCTACGTAATTTTAATTGGATTAATTTATCTGTCGTTGCTCGATCAGAACAACTTGATCAATAAATCTAATTTAACGCAATGTTAAACTAAAACAAACATTACGAGATCCCAACTAAGAGCATGTACCTAGAAGTGTCCAAAGTTAGTATTCGACGGAGCATGCAAAGTTCGGAGTTCGTGCCACTTCGGAGTCAAGAATTAACAGGGACATTAATAAGCTTGCCGTTGCGTATAACGGACGTCCCGCTGGGTAAACGTTAAATAGCATATACAGTTAGTTTAAATATTAGTAGTATGAACTGTTTCTATTTTGTTATAGGTATCTGAATACATACATACATACATACATACGTACATACAGAAACTCACGACCGTAATCCCTTTCGCGGTGGTCAGACATTGCTAGAACTACCAAGTTCTAATTTCAAATATTATTGATTTTAAACATGTTACAGCCATGTTTGTGCTATTTCGAATCAAATTAATTACGGGGAATTAATATAAAACGGGGAAGTGCGTTATCCAATTTCGCCACCGAGTCCACTATAGCCAGAGAACGACATTTTCAATCTGTTGCGTCTTTAGGGGACGTGAGCGCCATCTAATGGAACTTCTCCGGTTTGGAAGAGTGCGGGTTCAAGACCCGCCCGAGACTGAATTTTTCAATCTTTAATTTGCTACCAAGTTTTGTTCTGGAAGAAGTAGGTACCAATGTCTGTTTAAGAATGTAGTATATTCAAATTCAATGTTGTTGTTTAAATTTTGCGAATTCTGTTTAAATATCTATGTATGTAAACATATAATTACATAACATAATAAACTTAATATATTGAATTCTATTCAATGGGGAGGTTAATAATACTTTGACGGCAAATCGACCACTATCTTCGGAATACGTGTACGGATCAATTTTATTGTGGGCGTCCACCAATGGCGTCCACGTAAAAAGGGTTCATCCTAGCTAGTACGCCAACCCGCGATAGCCGTGACACGGCTGTATCACATCTTTTATCTCGCTCGTTTGCACGCGAACAAACGAGATAAAAGACGTGATATGGCCGTATACCGGCTATCGCGGGTTGGCGTACTAGCCCCGCAGCTGTCGGCATTTTAACCCACCTTTTAACCCGACTGCGCCAGAAGGAGGGTTATGTTTTTTATTGTTTCATATGATCATGTGACTGATCTAGAGTCCGTGTCTAACACTTTTTACGTTGTACGCTATGTGATATATCCAGATGAGCAAAAATGTATTCTAATATTCTATTCCTACAATCCCCACAGGAGTACCGCTATTTTTTGAATGTCACCGATGTCTTTGAAATCCATCCATCTTCATTTCGAGAGACGTCGATTATGGTAAAGTTTTTCTATATTTTTAAGATCGTTCGAATGTGACAAGAAACCTTTTACACAGAAAACATTTCAATTGAACGAACGAGTTAAAACGAGAGTTTACCGCCGAAATTATGAGGTAACGGAACCACAACGGAACGTAGAAATAAAAGTACAATCTGTTGACGTCTATGGCATTAAAACCGTCAAACTTTCGAGTGGTGAGATTTAAGAGGGCTATTGGAGTCCAGTGGCGCCCTCATCACATTAATAAAGATTTCTCAATAAAGAAAGCCTAAAATTAAAAACGTGCTCAATTGAAAAACTACAAAAGCCTTCAAGCCATTGTTATACAATACTTTTATAGGTTCTAAACATTCCACTTTTAGACAGTTTCGAATAAAAACAAAAGCAGCAGTTTTTTTTCTTTTTTAAAAATGTGTATGTTTCGACCTTTAAAAAACCTATAAAAGTATTCTATGAAAATAGGTTGAAGGCTTTTGTAGTTTGTCAATTGAGCACTTTTTTAATTTAGGCTTTCTTTATTGAGAAATATTTATTAATGTGATGAGGGCGCCACTGGACTCCGATAGCCCTGTTAAATACGAGTGGGTCAGAGCACTTGTTGCAAAAGTCATAGGTGTCGTGTTCAAAAACGTCAATTGATTTTTAAGTCATATTCGAATGCGGTTTCCTGTGCTTGCGTAGTGGTATAATCCGCCCCTGTACAACGTGTTAATGAATTAACGCAAAACTAGAAAGTAGTTTGTTTAGAATCGAGAACAGAATCGAATTATCATGTTTTCAGCATAGGTAATTTTTTTCAAAATATTAAATACTTTTTTCGCAAAATTTTAAATTTACTGAACCCGGTGTCAACCTACCGCACGAGCACACTCACCCTACTTACTACCAAAACAAGATTATAAAAATGTATCCATGAGTACGTTAGCGCTTTCTTTCAGTGCTTAAATGATAACAAATCATTTTTGTCTCAAAACTTAAAATGCTAATAACTTTAAATTTTAACTATCAAAATAATGAAATTATTGGTTGCAATCTAATTATTTTGTTATAAATCAGTTGGGGTGTATGAGGTTTTGCGCTAATTCATTAACACGTTGTATATGGACTGATGAAGCATGTATTATACCTAATGATAGCCTTCGCCTATCATTAGGTATAATACATGCTTATATAAGCGTAAATAATGCCACTGCTAATGAGGCAGCTTATAATATGAGCGTAAATAAATACGGCCACAGTGGGCCACTGCTGATGAGCTATGTCCACGTAATAGAGGTAAGTATAATGTTTTCCCTCAGTATTACTAGTCTATTAATAGTTGTAGCTCATTGATAATAAACGCGTTCCAGTCCCAAATAATCCATATTTCCCAGTTTTCACATTGTATATCTGTAGCCTGGAGTTAGATTCTATCCGTCCTGCAATAGTTTATGCACCCAGCGGGGATTGTCTGAGTGTATTGCGACGTTGCTTTCAGAGATAAGCTTTGATTGATGCACTTGGTTCATATCTTCAAACTTCTGTCACAATATTCTTGGGCGTAACATAACAATTATCATTATCAACGTAATGATCTCGAAAATAAAAATTGTTGTCTTGTATCATATTTTTTTAATAAAACAATTTTTTCCATTCTCGTAGAATTTTATGTTATTCAGGAAAACCCTAGGAAAACTGAAAACCACTTTTGTCATTTGTTTGCATGTGTGTGAGTGGGGGATTTGTGTGAATGTGTGTGGGGATGGGGAGTGATTTAGTATGTACAGGGTGTTATAACACACCCTAGAAATAGTTAAGGGGGTGCTTCAGAGGGGGTCATACCTATTTTGTCTGTTTTCGAACCTATTTTTGATAACCAAATTATTACATTTAATATATATTAGTTCACATAACAGTGTAGATACGTTCTTTTTGCAGGGCATCTAACCGTTGAAAACACGATTTTATTAAATTTTCTAGATAGAAAAGAGGAGCAAATTAAGCTCGATTTCAGATTTATAACCAGTTTTACAAGAATCACCCTAAACCATTTCTTCTGAATATACCATCATTTGAAAGGTAAATAATTATAGCAGGGCTTCTACCCGATGGATTTTTCCCCAAACACCCAAGAGAAAAGATATTGATGAAAAATACGTTTTTTTGCGATCTTACTTCCAATTGAAGCGGGATGGCTAATTGCAAAAGTTTGTTTGTTAGAAAGAGAGGCTTGCTCTACTAATACCCAGCCTTCAGACCACCAAACTGAACAACTTTCACTATGGAGCCAACAACCGAGAAAAAATAAAAAATAAAACAGCTGTCCCATACATTTTGAGTTAAGTACTGCGGTTTTGTATGGAACAGCTGTTTTTTTATTAAAAAATATCGGTGTTGACTCCATCGTAAAAGTTGTTCAATTTGATGGTCTATCTAAATCACCCCGTTAAGTAGTACCTAGGGTGTTTTTTTATACCCTGTATATGAGTCTGACAACTGCAAAATAAGTTTAGACCGCGTATCGCATATGCACATTTATTATTCAGCCCCAAACTAAAAAGGCAAACATGGTTACATTGTTGTGTTTTTTGTAAATAAATAATATTATTCAACGTTTACCATGCTCTTACCCAGTATTTTTTAATTTGACTTTTATGTCGTTTGTACATGTACAATATTTTACATCTAAATATAATCTTTGTATGACATAAATCTGTGGCTTGGTAGAAGAATATTATAAGAGATAAGTGTACTTTTTGCAACCATCAGCAGCAAGGCTGATTCAGTGTTTATGGGGTGTAGAGCATCTTTGTGATGGAGATGGACCAGGTCTGCCTTCATAACTCCAGTCGGTTTAGGAGTAACTGATGTTTAAAGGTCAGTAAAAAACTAACGATCAGCTGCAAGGCTGAACGTATGATATTATTGTAGTATGCACTGTAGCTATATGAACAGTACAAAAACTGTCATGAATGTCATGTTCTAGTCGATTTAGGAGATACAGCCGTCAAAGGTCCGACTTTTGAACGGATGTATCTACTAAACCGACTGATGAACCATAATCAGTTTTTGTACTGATCACATAGCTACAGTGCATACTACAATAATATCATACGATCAGCCTTGCAGCTGATCGCAAATTTTTTACTGACCTTTAAGCATCAGTAACTCCTAAACTGACTGGAGTTATGAAGGCAGACCTGGTCCATCCCCATCACAGAGATGCTCTACTCTGCGTCCCTTAAATACTGAATGAGCCTTGCAGCTGATGACTGCAAAAAGTACACTTATCTCTTATACTAGAAGTACGTAAGTATGTACTAAAAACAAATGGACATACGTACTTCTTTTTCAAGCCACAGAAATATCAATCCAACCAGATAATTCAAAAATCATTTAGCAATCTCAAACGGCATGCATTGGCAAGGCATTGGCACGTAAAAGTTTAAATTGTGATTATGAAGTGAACATTACACGAGTGAATGAAAACTTGTGAAGTGTTAAATGTTTAATGACCTGCGTACCGAATTACGTTTACAATTCAATTTTCTGTTGCAAAGTAGCTGCGCTATTTTGCCAACCAAATTACAGTCGTTTTATTTTCAATTTGAAATACGTACTAATGACGTTTATTTTACCAGCTTTAACACCACAGATCAAATAATACATACTATACTTTTAGACATAAAATTGACGAAATTAAAATATATGATAATTTGATATTTAAGTATGTAATTATAAGTTTTTATATTAAGCTATTAGGAACATTATTATAAATTACGATGATAATAATGGGCAAAAAGTTATAGTACCTATATTGTATCACTATTCACTGTACCTATTTTATTTAATGAAACATTGTCAATGTGGGTGAAATGGATATCATTAGCATCCTTTTAAACTAAGAGTCTACTCATCAAACTGAACAACTGTCACTACGGGAGCAAACTGATCGGAGCACAAAAAAAATCAGCTGTTGTATACATTTGAGTCGAGTTGGCATTGAATTTTATTATGAAACAGCTGATTTTTTTTTTGCTCTCCGATCGGTTTGCTCCCATAGTAAAAGTTGTTCAGTTAGATGGGTAGACTTGTAGTTTAAAAGGATCCTAATGATATCAATTTCACCCTGTATATGCGATAAAAGATAGGCTACACCTTTCCTTTTTGGTTGTACCTTGTTGTTGTCTTCAAACCCTAAGCCCCACTAGCGTCAACCTGGGTTACCAGTTTACTCTAGGTAAAATAGATCTCTCATTCGATTTTCTATACAAAAAATCATGAGTTACCAACTTACAATATAAGTAATATAGTATTAAACTGAAACTCTCTGGATACTGGTAAATACATTTTTAGTACGCATTTCCTCAATAATCTATATAAATAAAAATGAATTGCTGTTCGTTAGTCTCGCTAAAACTCGAGAACAGCTGGACCGATTGCAATGAAACTTTGGTGGGTTATTGTGCACATGCCAGGGAAGGTTTATAAATAAAAAAAACGGTCAAGGGTGTGTCGGGTAAAACTGTTCTAAGGCGGTACAAAGTTCGCCGGGACAGCTAGTTAAATATAAAACTATCGGAGTGGCTCAGAATCGCGTATGCGCCTCGTGCGGATAGCTGTCAGTAAGGTATAGACAGCAGCCAGAGGAGCAATCCATAAAGCACGCAGTGGGGTCCGCCAAAAACCACATTTCCGCTAACAATAGTTAATAAGTCAAATAAAAGTAAATTAAATACGTACCTAATATCATCATCATCTGGATGATGGTCCGGCGGCACGTCGAGCCGGAGGTCGCCGAGCGCCCGCGCCGCGTGCCTCCTCCGCCTCTCGTACCACAGCCTCCTTTGTTCCCTCTCATTATCCCTCTGAACTCCGAAGAACGTCTGCGTCTCTCTCTTAAGATAATCCCTGACTGCAACCGTATGAACTCTGCGTAATCTGACGCCGTCTTCCTGGGCAGGTTGCGGCACGGGTTCGGGAGGGGGTGGGGCGAGGGGCACGGGTGGGGCGGAGACGACGCGCGGGGGTGAGGCGGGCGCGGGCAGTGGCGGCGCGGACGCAGCAGTTGGCGGGGACGAGCTCTGACATGCTAGTTGCGGTGCCAGCAGCCCCGCACTTGAGCGCCTGTAACAAGAAAAAATCATGTTACACTAGAGCACACGCACCTTTTAACAATCCTGCAACGCTCGCTACAATTTGATCCTTATTATTTTTTTATTAAAAGCATAAAAGAAATAAAACAATGTTCATAATCAGCAATAGGTAACCTTTATCTTTCTTTAGTTTTCATACCTACATTACTAACAAAAATAATCTTTATTTTCTTTAGGTTGAACATAATTAAGTATACTTAATCATCTCTAAAGAAGCTTGGCCGAAGGCCATGTAATGTGAGACCCAGACTTAAAGGTCCCATACATGAATGAAACTTAGTAATACGTGTAGAGTGAATCAAAACTAACAAAAATGTAAATTGGTTGTAATCTGTAGAAGTTGGGAGAAAGGTATTTCTCAATATGATACCTTTTGTATCAAGTGTGTGAAACTCAATCTTTCTTATTAGATAGTGCACTCAATCTTCTACGCATTCATTGTGTTTATTTTAATGAAAATTCACGATAGTCGTACCATATTATGATAATGGAAGAAAACGAAATCACACACAATATCAGTTCAACCAAGCCAAATACCTTCCGTAACGATCAAAAATACCTCAGTGATAACATTAGATGAAAAAAATAGCTGTCATGGTTGCGTTTTGTTACTGATTTTTTGACGATTTGTCTATTTTACTAGTAATTTCTATTTTTGAATCCGGACTTCTGGAGATGTGGCAGTTTATTTAAAAAATGCCTTAATTTTTCGGTTTTTACTAATTGTAACCGCCGTCCTGAATGGCTTTTAGTTTTCGTAAAAATGGCTGGGTCCAAATCTGCCATTGTTCTTTAATGCACTAAAAAGTATTTAGAACAAACATTACATAGGTAGCGAAAAATTGTATAGGTTGTTTTTGGTAGGACACGTTATTAAAGACGAATGAGTTCAAAAGCTTTTCCGCAAAAAAAATTACAAACAACAAAAAGCATTATAAAGCGACAGGATCCGGATAATCTGTAACCGTCAACCCAGCGAAATAGTATCCACGGAATTCGTTATTCCGGACCAACATCGTCATCGTCAAATCGGTCCAATTGATTTGGTATTTCCGATTGCGATTCCGTCGCAAATCAATTTTCAATTACATTCGATACATAGCCGCCTACACCGAACTGGCGAAAATTTAAGGAAATTCTAGTGACATGCTATTAATGTTGGAAGCAAAGGTGACGAGGTTTAGAAGCTGTACCAATTTGCGAAAACAATAAGCTGGGTCGCTGAAATTCGGAATACACACAGAAAAGAGAGATTCAATAAGAGGAAAGTCCTTTATCCATCAGAAGTACGAATGATCATAATAAAACCTGTATTAACCTATTTACTTTTTTCAAAACGCTTTTATTTACAACAAGATAAATATACAAATAGATACAAATAAACCTTACCCTAAAAACAAAAGAAAAACAAAACTTATACCTATTAACCTATGTATACAATAATATCTGACATAATTTAACACTTCTGAAGCTTACATACAATATTTGTACATAACATAGGTACATACACAACTCAGATTCAAGGGTGGTCAGAAAAATTATTACAATTAACAAATAAATTGCAATGAAATTATAATAGTGGAATTTTATAAACCTCTCGTATGCTGGGAATTTACAGACACAATCGTTCCGACATACCAAAGGTTAGCAGACAATGTCTAATAATTTTTTACATTGGCGTAGGTAGCGTTTAACTGTTACTCTGTTAAATGCTATACCTGTAGTTTTTGTACAATAATTAACAAAGTATTATATGTAATTGACGTACTTGTACGAACAAGTATCGTATTGCTTAATAAACAATCAAATACATTATTGCACAGACTAAATTCAATCTCAAAAACAAATAATTACTCGAGCACTCCAATATATTATGTACGAGTAAATGAAATTATCATACAACTAGAAACGTTATACCTACTCGAAGCAAAACATTTTAATTACAAAAGCTCACACATTAATAAGATGTTGACCTTTGAACAACTATCATATTACAACATTTTTGCTATTAATTTCGGTTTAATTTCATATAAAATGGCAACGTTAGTAATTTGCTCAAATAGGTACCACTTACATGTAAATTTGTATGAATAATCTATACATAATATGTATAATAATTTATATTTCTATTCAGGGTGTAAAATTTAATGGGACACTTACTTAAAGGGGTGCTTCAGACCATCAAACTGAACAACTTTCTCTAGGGGACCAATATCGAAACCGCGTAAAAAAAAAACTGCTGTCTCATACATTTCAGTCGAGTTACGTTTGCAGTTTTGTATTATTCCGTGTTGTAAATTGTTTTGATTCCGTGCTTCGGATAGAACGTTAAGCCGTTGGGCCCGGCTTCTATCTCTGGTGGTAGTAGTCGTTACATAAAAACCACGTCAGAGGCCGTAAAGCGGTCTGAAATTTCTGACACCAGGAGGGCTCTGCCCACACGATAAGAAGAAGACTTGAAAACTACTGATCCGATTTGAATGAAATCTTCGTTTCTATACGAAGTCATAAAAACGAAGACCGTAGAGAGTAGAGAGTCTATCTTCGTCGAATTAATTTTTCCTCAACTGACTTACTTTACAGCTTTTACAAATGTAGATTAAATATACCAAAACGGGAAACATGTCACATTAATCCTACATAATATTACGTATTCAATAGCAATTTCCGTATTATTCGTGCGTCAAAAGAAAAAATAGCAGGGCTGTGACCTTTGTCATTTCTGATATATCCTTGTTTTTTGATAGTCGGGGGAATGAAATGGAATTTCCCAAGAGTTCAGGGCAATTATTGGGCGTCCAGGGTCAAACAGAACAAGTCCCGAAGAGACTGAACTGGACAAGTGATTGATAAATGTTTCAGACTTCGGACAGTCTTAAGAACTTTGCGTAATTTGCGATGTAAATAAGTCGAATAATGCTTGTTTTACTGTAGTATATTAGACACAAGAATCTAAATATCGATGTTCACATAAACTTACGATTGCATTTCGGCGTGATTAGAAACTTGGCAACAATTACTGACTACTTTTTGACTTCAGGTACTTGCTGATAGTGACCCTTAATTATTATAATTATATGTAGTTACTGATAAAAAATCATATTGAAAATACATAACACTTTATTGAGATCTCGTGTTACACCATATCCATAAAGGACCATATTAACGCAAATTCGATTCGGAGTGCGATTTTTGAATCTCATACATTGAACTCAGCAGTTGAAAATATATGGAGATACGCATCTTTCTGCTGCTGATTTGACTTTCAGAAATCGCACTCCTGGAGTATGATTTTTTTATGTCAAATCAGCAGTAGAAAGATGTACGTCTCCATAGTAATATTGGCATTTTCAACTGCTGAGTTCAAAGACTGAGATTCAAAAATCGCACTCCAGATCTTCTATGTTTAGTATCTTCCTTACATATAAAACGAAGTCAGAGGTCGTAAGGCGCTCTGAAATAACTCTGACACCAGGGCTCTGCCCACACGATAAGAAGTATCTCTATTTACGAAGCCAAGCTAAAGTAAAACATAAATTAATTAAAAACAAGACAAAAGAAGTCACATATCAAATATCAGACTTTTTCAGTCAGTTTGGTTTAAAAAAGCTGACTATCTTTCTTCACTCTATCCAAAATGGCAACCCTACCAAGTGTATTAAACGCGAGAGTCGCAGGTGGTGCCTTGAGCTGGCAATAATTTGCACGCAGCAGTAAACGGGGCAGGTAAATCAAGATATAGCACTTGGTAGCTAAGCAATGCCTTTGATAAATATTCCTTATTATTGTGTCGCATAGCAGACGCCCGAGTTGAATAACGGATTGAGTTGCTTATAAGAAGCTTTTGGTTAGACTACCTAGATACACCTATGGGTTGGAGACAGTGTTGGGCAAAATGTTATTTTAACTACTAATATAATCCGATAGGTATAAAAAAGAAAACTAGAACTAGGTTCATAAAGAGAAACAATTTAAAAATAAAAATAAACAAAAAGGCGAAATTAATTACTAAGTAATTACATCTTGTAATTGTTAAATGCAATTACTCAATTACTTTATGGTTATAAAATGTATGCTTTTCGAAAGTCAAGAAGCTAATGCAATCATTTATAATCGTAAGCAAAAAAGTAATTGAGTAATTACAATAAACATTTTTATGTAGTTTTTAGTGTACCTATACAATAAAGAATCTAAGAATTACAAAATGTAATTAGTAGTTAATTAGTCATTACATTTTTCCCAACACTGGTTGGATATGTACCTACGTCTACAGAGTTGACAGTGTTTAGAATGAATTGATTGTATGGTGACATGCTATTAACTAGGATAAACTAAAGGTAAGTTTTTATTGTTATTGAAATTATTATTTTAGAACGAACAACATTCAGTTCCTTTGTTTTATTATGAACCGCCGTGAAAGAGACATAACATTTCAAGAAATACGTACCTACCTATAAGTAAATACTGTTATAATTATAATGTATGACACACACGCATTTTTCTGAAAACAGGTAGAAAACTTTTTCATAGTAAGGGCTCTTACAGACGAGCGACACTTTGCTGTCGCGGTGGGTCGCAGAGCGTCGCGCTCATGAATACAGTCGTGCGACTGTCGCGCGACCCTCCGCGACACCCGGCGACCGCAAAGTGTCGCTCGTCTGTGAGAGCGCTAAGGCTCAAAACCAGGCTCGATTGCACTTTTTGAAAAACGATTTTAGAGTTAGCTCTACCCAATTACCCAATTTGCAGTTACTAAATAAGATGATTATGTAGTAAATATGTAACTGTGTGTTTAAAACCTTTAATTTACTGATACTAACTCGAGATTTGAACATACATCTATGATGCAAAAAGTGCAGTGTCAGGAACATCAGCAATAGCAGCTGTGCAGCTTTGTTTTTGTGATGCAGTCACGCATGTGTGATCTATAGATGGAATGATTTTCAAGTTGCAATCAATGCATCAATGTTTGCAAAACCCAAGATCTACACATTGGCCTAACGACATTCGAATAGAAAAACTTGAATGTCTATGTAAACTTCGTTATTTGAAAGACATTAAAAAGAAATTGTTTCGGCAGTTAAAATAAGTTAAAATAGAACATTTAAGATCAAAATGACTGTGATGATAACTTAATGATTTATACTTATTTTATCATGTTATTTCAAACTCATAACCAATTCTTTATACAGGGTGTTAGGGTAGACAATTGCTATAAGTTAATGGGTGATTGTACTCATGATAGGTACTGGGGCCATTATTTTATTCAATTTTCTTTTATCGTATAAATTCTCGTATTAAGTCTTTTTTTACCGTTTTATGCAGATTTTTGTTCATCATGTAGTATTCATTAAAGATATTTGCAGCGATGTTTTCTTGCTACTTCTTATATTTATTGATGTTTTTTCAGCAAAATTACCACTGCGTTACCGTCCCTCAAAATTATATTGCATTTGATAGGCAAACAACTGAGTTACCGTAATTTGCAAAAAAGTATAGTATTTTACGTTAATTCCTACATTTTTCTAAGACTGGTTTCTTATTCGGTAGCTACCGATGACAGTTTTATTTTGGAATTTACCTATTTCACTTAAAAAAATCGCCCTTGTTCCGTTGCCTTTGTAGGGGACCGGATTATGGTACCTACCCTGAATAAAATAATGACCCACTGAACAACTTTCACAAAGAACGGGGAAAAGGGGAAAGTCTCAAAATAAAAAGCCATCTTTTCATAAAAATTTTCGATCAGCTGATTGCATTTAGTGTGGAAAATCCAAAAAAAAATTTTCTTATTTCGTATAGGTTTCTTAGTTGAAGTTGTTTAATATAATTGATACAATTCACCGATTGCAGTCATTTACAATATCTCAACAACCATTACTGTTATATAATTTAAATTCTCCACAGAAAGATAACCGATATTAACGAACACAAATGGGCAATAAATATTTAAATTTACGTAAGTAATTTCCGATTCTAGAAAAAGCGAATGCAGTGTCTCTTTAACGGCGAAGCTATTTCATAGAACATTAACCTAACGAAAATCGACGTAGCGTAGTTAGGTAGTGGTACCTTTTTTAGTGTTCCGTACCAGAATTGGCAAAACGGAACACTTATGGAATCAGCTCAGTGTCTGTCCGTCCCTCCGTCTGTCACAGGCATTTTTCTTAGAGACCGTTAGGCATAGGAAGTTAAAACTCGGTATAGATTTATAGCAATTGCTGGTCCATTATCATAAATGAAGTAAAAAGAGCAAAATTTTTATATTGGGACGGAACACTATTTGCCCGAGTCCCGACTCGTACTTGGCCGATTTTTTTAAAATGCCTTTCTCCTGAAGAAAAACAATATTTAGTTATTCAAAAATTATGAGTTACAATATTTATGCGATAATTTTGTTTGTAAAGTGAGATTTCAGTTTGACATTTTAATTTAATATGTATTACTTTATAATATAACGATTTAACTGAACATTAATTTAATTTTCTAATTCTCTATAGTGCATTGACTTTTGCTATTGATCCGTTTTGGGATGGTCAAAATGAAAATTCATGTAGTTGTAGCAAGGCTCACAGCAAGCATTTTCCATGCGCGAGCAAGTGTGTTGAAAAGTATATTTTCTCAAACATGCTTGGAAATGTGAGCATTATTTTGACAACCTTCTTCGAGATAAATCGAAATTGCTGTACTGGCCAAATATATGCGTATCTGTCGTGTTTAGCGGCCAAATAAATTACATACTAAACTCATATCTGTCGTGTAATTTAAAAATGGAACGATCTTTTACTCCGAAACATGGCGACCAACGAGGTAACTCATCAAAGGTTTTATTTAAATTTCGAACTGGCTTGCAAATATAAAGCTGTTTATTGAAAAAAAAAAAAACAAATTGTTGTTCGTTGTTCGTAATTGATTTTGAAAAGAGTTTTAATTTCCGCGAATTATTTGAGAAAATTTATTGTTTTCATTTCCGCGCATTATTTGAGAAAAGTACTATACAAGCCTTGGCCACAACTAGGCATTGATGGATTTACACGTTCGTCCGTCAATGCCTCTGTTGCTGGCCGCTGCAGTAATGTACTATTTCTCAAACATGCTTGGAAATGTGAGCATTATTTTGACAACCTTCTTCGAGATAAATCGAAATTGCAGTACTGGCCAAATACATGCGCGCAGCGGCCGGCAATGTTGTATGAAAATCCATATCTGTCGTGTTTAGCGACCAAATAAATTACATACTAAACTCATATCTGTCGTGTAATTTAAAAATGGAACGATCTTTTTCTCCGAAACATGGCAACCAAGGAGGTAACTTATCAAAGGTTTTATTTAAATTTCGAACTGGTTTGCAAATAGAAAGCTATCTATCTATCTATCGAAAAAAAAATACTAATTGTTGTTCGATGTTCGTCAAATGTTCGTCATTGATTTTGAAAAGAGTTTTAATTTCCGCGAATTATTCGAGATAATTTACTGTTTTAATTTCCGCGCATTATTTGAGAAAAGTACTATACAAGCCTTGGCCACAACTATATAGGCATTGATGTACTTACGTATGTGTGCCTCGGCTTCGCTTCGGCCCACATTTATACTTTCGCCCATCAATGCCTCTGTTGCTGGCCGCTGCAGTAATGTACTATTATGCACTCATTATCTTTCTTGATTTCTTTCTTTTGAGCTGCACCGCCTACCTATTTTTTCGTTTGTCAATTCCTCTACCCTATACTGGATGATTTTTTTTACCTTTCCGACACTTTCAGGGGTGGCTCAGCCCATCAAACTGAACAACTTTTACTAAGGGAGCAAACCTGAACTCTGAAAAAAAATCAACTGTCTCATACATTTGAGTCGAGTAGGCATTGCAGTTTAGTATGGAACAGCTGTTTATTTTGTGATTTCAGGTTTGCTTCCATAATAAAAGTTGTTCAGTTTGATGTTCTGAACCACCCCTGAAAGTTTCGGAACGGTAAACAAAATCATCCAGTATAAGTTTGTCTGGCTTATATTTAAAATTTACATAGGTAGTACATTTATATGAAAATAGTGCATTATCATTTCATTAAAATTTTAAAGATAAGCTCGACAATTCGACATGTAAAGTTTGTCTGGTAGTAATTGCTCTTTAGCGATAAGACCGCTTTATTTGTACCCACTTGTAATTCTTTAGCTTTATTCAAATGTATGTTCTGTTTTGGTTTGCAATAAAGTATAATTGAATTGAATTAAAGTCATCATCAATCATCAGCGTATATATGCACGAAACAGGCCTACGTTCAGTAATGGAGTGTAATGGCGTTTGTCCACCACGCGTACCCAATGCTGATAAAAATAATTCACAACGCATCAGAATTTCTTTTCCAGCGTAGGACACGCAGGTTCCCTGACGATGTTTTCCTTCACCGTTTGAGAGCAGGTATTACTTACATAAGACACAAAAACTCATTGGTACCTACATGGCAACATGGCAAGTAATCCGTGCGGTACCGAATGAGGATCAATACCACTCCGCAACTTACCACCGACGCTCTCAATAATAAGGTAAAAATAATAAACACGATATTAATCAGCTTTTTTATAGGCACTTAAAAGAGGGTAGTAACATTTTCCAGCCGTCCATTTGTTCAGAGCAGTGATAAAATACCGTGGTCACAATTAAAATATCGATCTGTTACCAACCGCTGCAGCGGATGTTAAAATTACTAAAAGGATGTAAAAATAGTAGTTTTTGTTCATAAACCTATTGTATTCACAGTTATTAAAACAATATGAAACAAGTATGAAACTAATTTACATTGTTTCAGGCCGTAATGGCTTTGTTCAATTTATTATATTCTACTATTGAAAACCCATTACTATACAGATTTTTATAGTTACGCTGTTATTATTTAATCTAGAATTAAACTTTTGTTTTTCAGTCATCCCGTGATCATGGCAGTTGTAATACTGCCAAAATATAGGGAACTCAAATATAGCTACTAAATACTAAAACGCGGTAAGAACCCGTTAAAAATCCTTAAATTCTAGATTATTAATTATATTTTCTGAATGGCCTTCTTAACACAACCAATACATCTTTTACGCATCTATATCTACACTAATATTATAAAGAGGAAAGCTTTGTCTTTTTGTGTGTGTGTGTGTGTCTGTAATGAATAAATTCAAAAGCTACTGTGCCGATTTCAAAAATTCTTTCACCATTAGAAAGCTGCATTCACCCTGAGTAACACAGGCTATATTTATTGCAAGAAAAGATAGATGTCCGTGCGAAGCCGGGACGGGTCGCTAGTCTACAATAAACACATTACCCTTCCTTTGCGTCGCGCAGTCGGGTAAAAATATGTATTGGAGCTTTATAGTATAAGGGGGCCAAATCTTATGACATCTCACCAAGAGGGTCGAAAAATCACCAAAATCACCTGGCTCTTCAAAATGAGGAGAACGAACAGCATTTTCGCTGAAACTTCACCCTTTTGTTCAGGAAATGATAGTAAATAAAGTAAATCCTTGCATTGTGTTTCTGATGAATAAATATATTTTTATTTTATATTTATAATCAATGAAGTCAGCCTCAAAAATAATATAACATTCCCATTTTATATGTTTAAACCTCTCTAAACGTAGCGAATGCTTGGTTAATTCGAGAAGGGGCCACTTATGTCTAGCCGACCGTGTATGACTAGCTCCACTTACAAACCACGCTCCAAGCTCGTTTGCGCAACGTATAATAAACTTTAATGGTTCGTTCCTTTGTTATAAATAAACAAGGAAATTTTGCATTCCATTAAGTGGTATTTTCGAGGAGCAAATGGCGGCATTAATTACTCGACGTTCTTTTAATATATCCTCGAGCGTTTGCGTTGCCTCCACTCGCGTCCGACTTGAGTTATTGGTTCCGTGCTGTGCATTACAAACAGTCTACGGTAGCCTTCGTAGCTACGTAGCAGCGTAGCGTAGGCAGCTACGGAAGCATACTACGACAAAAGTAACTAAAGAGGATATACTTGATGAAGCGCTCCATACAAAACGAAGTTAAGTCCTAACCGAATATTGTTAACACAATCTAAAAGCCAATATCCGTGTCGGTACCTTGTCAGTTTTCCGTTTGATATTTAGTTCCGAAGTTGCCGTGGCTCAAAGATTTCCGCACAAATCTTAAATTAATAACACAGTTTTTGAGAGTTACGCGGTTATTATTTAACGGTTACTCAAATATACCAAAACGCAGTAAGAATCCGTTAAAATGTTTAATTCTAGATTAAATCATTAATTAATCCTAGCATTCAAACTTAATATTTAAACGGAATTCTAAAAAGGTACCGACCCATTATATTGCATTCCAGATTGTGTTAACAATATTACTTGGTTAATATTGAAAAAGGACGAAACTTCGTTTGTATGCAGCGCTCACGTCAGGGTTGACGATCCTTTTAAAATAATTTCGTCTTAAAAATATTAGCGCACTTTGCTAAAATTCGATGTCAATATGCGACGCATCTTGCTGACAAGTTGTATTAACAAAATTTGTCGTCCAAATCTCACTCGGACTAAATTAGTTTTAGATTGGTTCTAAACTAATCGGGCTGGTCGGTAAAACTTTCCTCTGCGTAAGTCGAGTTTAATCTAGTTAAACAACAACATATGCAACTGATGGGCAAGACATGCCGTTCCACCACTAACGTGGGGGAACTTAATAGTTTGTGCTGTTTAACAGGCAATGTATTAAACTTCAAATCTCTTTTATATTCTGGGATCGAAATAATTCGGTACCTACTTACAGTATAGTACGACCAGCACGGTTAGCATGCCACCCACGACAAAGCGTTTAACCTTTGGTATGCCGGAACGCGGATCCGCGCGACGAACACAATTGATTTCTGTTGTGTCTGTAATTCCCGGCATACGAGAGGTTAAACGAGAAAAACGTCATGCGCGCTCTTTTTGGCATACGTAAATAATAAAGATGGAGGCACGTCTCGATTTTTATCGTTTTCTCGTGGGTGGCATGCGAGCCCTACTGGAAAACAATTCCGCTCGCCAATCTTCGTTTGCGCAGAACAGACCCGGGTCCAATCCCGGGTCCCGTCAAAAACTCAAAACCCGAAGTGAATCAAAGGTTGGCAAAGTCGAATAGCAGCGACAAGAGCGCGAAAACAATTAGCCATTCGCGGCAAGGGATGTAAGGCCGGTGAAGGTTTCACACGGTATTAAAATTTTTCAACTGCGCAGGTACATCGGTAAGACATAAACCTGGGCCTCAATCGCGCTAAGTTTGAACGATACTACCAAAACAAAACCACAACCAAAAACGTTACGTTATTCACAATTCCTATCACGCAAATTATATTAACGGTAACGATTTAGCTTTATTTCGGAAGATACGTTGGCGTAACGTTTGATGTCCGTTTGATCGAATTTTCTGTATCGCGATAGCTTTTTTACTTCAGCTAAACAAAATCTAAACCAAAACTAAACCAAAACCAAAACCAAACCAAAACCGTATAAAATTGCGCAATTGAGGCCCTGGTTCATATAATTTTCTTATTAGTTGCTTTTACCGATGCAAGTATTAATTATTTTCTGTAGCGGAAAGTGTGAATAAGATATTCTTATTCTATTAAAAGTTTTATTGTAAAAATATATGATTATTAATTTCGCAGTCAGTTTGAAACTTTTGAAATCCTCCTCCATTGACGCGAGCAACTTTGTTCAACCCGCACGGGCTTCCCACGGCTTCTCAAGAACATCAAACCTATAAACAGAATGACAATTAAACCTGCTGGATCATATATAATAGTGTGATTCCCGTCAACAAAGATTAATTTGTTTTATTTTCGAGGTTTTATTCTTGTATTATCATTAAGTAGTTTTAATTAAGTATTGCTAAACTGCGCAGCGTGGGTGTGCCCCCAAGGTCGATCCTTAGGATAGACCGGGAACCCGTTGGACGAAGGCAGCGCAGAACCGATCGTTGTGGTGATCCTTGGGGGAGGCCTATGTCCAGCAGTGGACGTCCATCGGCCGAGATGATGATGACGTAAAAACGTGTGTATAAACTTTACAACTAATCGATGTCTAAATCGACATTTAACAAATGATGCCACTAAAATATTTTACGACCTATCCACCCCCATAAATAAACTAATAAAACGAGTTTCACGTTAAATAATAAATGTCATCATAACTTCAAGATGTTGAATAAAAGCGTTATAGAACTGGAGTTGAAATTCTTGAAGCTCATATCCGTTCAAAGAATTCTCACAGACCGAGCTATTTTCATATTTATTTCTTAGGTATAAGAGTTTTGTTATTGGACTAGTTTTGTAGAATAGGCTATAGCGTGTGCTGGAGTAATATAAAGGCCTTCTTATCGATGAAATATCTTCCGAAGCGGGAAACGGGCCCGGTATCGTTCCACTGTTTACTAACAGCGAGCATCGACTCGTAAACCTGACTTGTATTGCAGGAACTGACAACATTCATATTTCAAGTCTCCTAATAATGTCACTACCCTATTACTACTAGTTATCTAATCTTAACTATTATAAAACTGTAACAGAAATGTGTCTGTACGTTGAAGATATTTACAAAAAAATATTACGACATGGTTTTTACCTGTCCCTGACTCCAAATCACCACAATCTTTGGATTTTCTGTCTGTCTGTTTGTTTGTTTGTTTGTTTGTTTGTTTGTTTGGGTGTTTGTTTGTTCGAGTATCACGCAAAAACTATTGAACCGATTTTGATGAAACTTTTTTTGTTTGATAGCTTATTATCGGACTTAAAATCTGGTATATAATTTAGAGACGAATTCGCGGGTAAATGCTCGTCTTATATACCTAATATTAGGATTGTCTTCAAGACACGACGTACTTATAATTTATTCGCTCACGATAATGTTCTCTTTGAGGGTAGCCAGCGATAGAGCCTCAAACCTAGTTTATGGTTTTTGTTTTTCTTTGGTGAGTTAATAGCGAACGTGAGCTAATTATAACTAATCAACGAGGACGAGTATATGAACAGTTTTTAAAAAATATACACCAGTTACTGTAGTATTTCTTGTTTTATTGCCATTTTCTAAATATTAGGTAAATGGCCTATGTATTAGCGACTAGATTTATATGGAAATTTTGTTTGTAATGCGAAATACTTTAAGCTGTTGGTGTACCTATTAAATAAATTAAATTAAATTAAATTAAATATCGATCTTATAACTGATACGCATGTTTAGTGCTGTACTGTATCTTCCTTTCTTTTTAGATATGGCAATGTGCACGACACTAGCGCCATCTAGCGCACTACGGCCCCGTGGATTATTTGTACATAAAATGAGAGGATAAAGTTTGTTATTTTAATTTAAAATAAAGTAACAACTTAATAAATGAGCAATATTGACGACATTAAAAATGTTATAATACCTAACTAGCTGGGATTCCCATTCTTTGTTACAAAATTCTCATACAAACTTTCACCACCATTTTCACACCTTTGGGCGTTGAATTGCGAAAAATCTTTTTTTTTGTGAAGACCTAGATGACAATAAAAACATCCCTGCTAAATTTTAAGTAGGTATTAGTATTTGCTGGTTTGGATATTTGAGTACTGAATGAGTGTGCGGATTTGCATAGATTCAAGTAAATCTGACATAGCTTCGCCGTCAGTAGTTCAAACTTTTGCCACAGCGTGCGCACATAGCCAATACAGGGTGTAACAAAACACCCGTAATATTTAAGGGGGTGCTGCAGACCATCAAACTGAACAACTTTCACTATGGAGCCAACATCGAAATCGAGAAAAAAAAATCCGCTCTTTTATACAAAACAGCAGTACCGTCTCGACTCAAATGTATGGGAGCAAAAAAAAAATCAGCTGTTGCATACATTTTAGTTGCAGTTTAGTATGGGACAGCAGATTTTTTTGTTGCTCCGATCGGTTTGCTCCCATACTAAAAGTTTTTCAGTTCGAAGGGTAAACTCTTAGTTTAAAAGGATGCTAATGATATCAATTTCACCCTGTATATTTTAAAACAAAAAGCTCTTTACTCGACAGATCTCGTTTTGGATTGTGAGTAGTAACACACTTTCGCCTGTACGTGCCGATGTCGCAAAGTATCATGTCTGCTAGTACATTAATAATTCAGTAGTTGGAGCGGAGGCTAGGCGGAGCGAGCGCGGCGCGGAGTGGCGCTGGCGTAGTGCTCGGTGCTACACCACACCACACTATTATAGTACAAGAGTCAACGTAAAAAAGGGAGTTTTTGGCGGTCATTCGATAGCTACGGTTGAAGTCCACATATTTTATTGTTTATAGTGAGTTTTGGTTCGTAAAATTTGTGTTGTTTTGCGTAACAAAGTGTCATGCAAGTGAACAATATACAGTTCAGTGAAATATGATGGTGTATAGGTCGTAAACAGGAAAAGTGTTCCGTCGTTTTTAGCGCGGCAAAGCGATCGGTTCACCTCTTTCCTGTGGACTTCTACGTTTCCTGCTACATTCGATTGTCTCCAAAAACTCCAAAGAAGCGACAAAACGTCGAACACCAACGTTTCGTGGCTTAAAATTATTCGTCTTCATCTATCATCCATCATCAAAATTAAGAATATGAAGAAGAAAAAAAGAGATGGCTTTGACATAGTATCCAGAGTCATTAAACACAATATTAAAAAAAAATTACTTACGTAAAAAATTTGTTTACTTTCTAAAGCGATCTACATATTATTAGAATAGTTATTACAAAAAAAATGACTTGGCTTGTCTGTGGGCTTGTACATTCGAAATAAGAGTACCTACCTGAGCGATCAGGCTTCGAACGGCGTCTTTATTTTAGACTAGGTGACCGCGGCAAACTTTGTACCGCCTTAGAATCTTCCCGACACACACTTGGCCATTTTTTTTAGCCTATGTTCATAGCGGATAATGTAGCATTCTAATGGTGAAAGAATTATTTAGATCGGACACTAGTTTCGGAGCCTATTCATTACAAACAAACAAACAAAAAAATCAAATCGTTCCTCTTTTTATAAAACAGTTACGTGTCTGACAGATAGACAACGCAGATCCTAATTAAACCTCTGAAGATAGAAACATGAAACATGGAATACATTTTATATTCTATAGATAGAGAATGGGGCTAGTGGCACACTCCGAAAGGATTTTCGAAAATCCATCCTTTAAGGTGTTTTCCAAACTCCACGCGAACAAAGTCACGGTAGGAATGGGCGATATGTATCGTATATAGTTATTGAAACGTATATCACATGAATATCTAAAAATCAGATATCGATGCGTACAGAAACTATATATTTGGTGAAACACTATATTGGCGCACAAATTCGATTCGCTTCGATATCAAGATATCCGTGATATACAGATATAGGATATCAAACCGTATCGCATCGCTATACGAGCTAGCGGCTATCTACCGAACCGAACTGCATACTGTGTTATCTTAGAACAAATTATAGACCGTTGATTTTCTATATACAACACCCGCCATCTAGTAATAATAGTGTAGTACTATGTGGTCAATAGCGGAGATTTCGTCTATAGAGCCATCACCAATGTAGCTCCCCCTAGTGGTAATAGTGGTAATAATGTGATGTTTTCCAATGCGAACTTACCCATCTTTATCCAATAATACATAAAAAACTATGCCGAACTGAACCGAGGAAAACCGAGTGAAAGAGTGTTTACCCACAGCGGGCGAGAGAGTTATACAGCAATAGTTATATTGGATTCGTACGATATTAAATCTTAAAGGTATACTAATACCAACTAATACAGCGTTACTGGATATCGACCGATATCCAATATATAGTTTCAGAATCAAGGAATATAACTACTTTCAGAATCCGATATTCAATATCAATATATGGTTTCGATTTGATATTGTGAAAATTCGATATTACCCATCCCTAAGTCACGGGCAAAAGCTAGTATAATTTAGTGTTTATTAAGTGCTAATCGATGAAATGCTCATCGCAGCACATACAAAAATTCTAAAAACTACTGAACCGATTTTTTAGATCGAGTTTTCACAGCAAGTCGGAATCAGCCTTTCCCATAAGTACGTTTCTTGTGAGCCAAACGATAGCGGCATTTAAAATCGAACAGCGCCATCTTTTGGTGTTCTTTAGGAACTTTAATGTCAGCATTTTTTGTGCTTTTGTTATAAACTGCACCTATTGTATAGAATGTATATTGTATGGTCAATGCGGATTTGTTAGTCTTGCCCGCCAAGTTATTTTTATTTATTGTAGACCAACACCAATTAATTTGAAAATTATAAAAATTAAAATACCTACAGGGTTCAAAACAGTTTTTTTTTTATTAATCAAATAATTATTTATTTTTGAAAAAATCCATATTAGGTATTATAGTAAGCAGGTTAATTAGTAACAATGTTGATTTTTTTCAACCCCCTGCTAGATAGGTCTCTCTTATATTGTGCCCTTCTTCACGGTCGGCGGTCCTTTGCTACTAAATTTTTTTTCTTTTTAAGCAGCTTACTGCTATAAATTCGATGATGATTTAAATTATCAAAATGCGTTGATTAACAAGTATCGTTGTATTTTACCATTTAATTTAATACGAATTAGTACAACTATTGTGCATAAAGAATTTATTTTATACGTACTAAAGATAAAACGTATAAAAACATTATAAAACTTTAGTTCCATTCATGAACAAATGAACCGCTGCTCACTACTATTGTAAAAAAAAAGAATAGTACTGGATTCTTTGTGAACCGAGAATTTAAGTGCATTTATCCGTCGGACAATCGTACATATGTTTTGTGGCATAATAGAGAACCAGTAAAAAAAGTTTTTTTGTAAATTCTGTTTCTGATAATAATCATTAGGTATAATACCTGCACATTTTTATTTTTATTCATAAACAGAAAGATGTTAGTTGTAGCAATGTTTCTGACCACCCCAAAAGGATTACGGTCGTGTGTTTATGTATGTGTACGTATGTAATTTTTTTTTAAATATTGATTCACCTTGTTTTTGTAGTGCTGTCTCTTAGTCTATCTAGCTAGCTAGAGCAAGAGAGTTCGCGAAAGTGTTTTCTTGTGGAGAGAAAAGTGTCGATCGTGGAAATGCTGCTGTTAAACAATGCCTTTGTAGGCATAATAATAATGTCTACAAACGAATGAATATTTTAAATAATACTTTATTCATGTTCCGATTCCCATTTAGCTTTCTTGCCAGTATCTAGGACGTTACTATAGTATTATAGCTGTTCTAAGAATATGTGAGAGTTAGTGTTTTAAATTTCTGTTTCTGTAATTCAATAGCCTTAAAATTTCGTTGCTATTTGGAATGGAGTACTTATTAAGTTTCTTTTCATTTGATGACAGTTAAGTATTATAATTTTGGTTTTATTTCCAATCTGGAGTTAAGAGGGCTGTTACAAGCGCAGTGGCGCCCTAGTCACAATAATAAAGATTTCTCAATAAGGAAAGCCTAAATTAAAAAAGTGCTCAACAGATAAACTACAAAAGCCTTCAAGCCATTGTTATACAATACTTTTATAGGTTCTTAACATTACACTTTTAGATAAATTCGAATAAAAACAAAAGCGGCTGTTTCTTTTCTTTTTTCAAAATTTGTATGTAGACCTTTAAAAAACCTATAAAAGTATTCTATGAAAGAAGTTTGAAGGCTTTTGTACTTTATTTGATGAGCACTTTTTTAATCTAGGCTTTTCTTATTGAGAAATCTTTATTATTGTGACGAATTTTTAGTTATAAAAAATATACCTAAGACTCGTATTATTCTAGTCTAAGTTTCGATGTCTACTGGATATGGTAATTTTTAAAAAGGCTTGTAACATGCCAACCAGTCTCTTTTCTATGTTTACTAAAAAAATACATAAAATTTTTGTAAGTCAAGAAAGAGTCACATTTTATAACTGCAGCAGACGGTATAAAATAAAAACTCCAGAAAATAATTTCTCAGGGAATGTTTCTTTAAAAACGTTTTCATTCGCTCCTTTCAAACGTGCTACATTTTTATAAAAGTCATAAATGTTGTACAAATTATTTTATATTTCCGAGAGCATGTAAGTTAAAGTATATGTCAAATTGTAGGCTTCCATTCGAGCAAGGAAACTTGCAACTTAGTTTAGGACTCTCGAACTTACTTTTCACTCAAGTCACTAACATAATATCGTCTACAATTTCCTACGCTAACTTTATAAATCACTGACTAGAGACTATAAAATACATTTCATCTTGTAATTGGATGTTTTCATTTGCAAAAGGTTCAACGAACCTCCTATTCGTTTTAACATGAATATTCCATTGACCTCACTTTTTCACTTAGGTGGACTTCCGATGCTAGCGGCCGACGCGTCTGACGCGCGCGGCTCGCGGCCGACGGCCGATGCGGCCATACTAGTTACTATGAAAACGTATGGCGCCGCTTCCGATGCCAGCGACTGACGCGCGCGTCTGACGCGCGCGGCCGATATCTGTCGCATCGGCCGCGGCCGCGCGCGGCTATGCTCTGACGTCACGCAGAACAAGAATGTTTGCCAGAAATATTACGAAGTTTTTACCGAAAATTTGCTTAATTTTTACTATTTTATTTGTATTTTATTATCTGCAAGGTCGCTCATCCACGTAGCGATAACACCATCTATCGAGCCACTTGAAACTACTTTTTCTTTTTTCGGAAAATCTCTTGCCTACATAATTATTAGCTAGAAAGCGATCCATGTAGGTACAGGTTAAAAAGCCAAGGGTCTCATTACTCCCAAAAATGTATTTTATCATACACCCTGTAAAAAAATGCATTCATATATTCTCTAAACCTATCAATCTGTCAATCAATAAAATATTCTTTATTAAAATATGTATTGTTTTTTTTGTTTGTGTTTTTATGTTTTTGTTTAAACACCAAAACATAAAAACATACCCTAAATTTTGGGGAAAATACCCTAAAGTGATAACACTCTGCACAATAGGCACGCGTCAGTCGCTGACATCGGAAGTGAGGTCTGTCGTCGGCCGCGCGCGTCTGACGCGAGGTTCTGTCATATTTGACAGAACCTCGCGTCAGACGCGCGCGTTAGTCGCATCGGCCGCTGGCATCGGAAGTCCACCAGATCTCTCTCTATACAGGGTGTAACAAAACACCCTAGTAATACTTAAGGGGGTGCTTCATACCATCAAACTGAACAACTTTCACTATGGGGCCAACATCAAGAAAAAAATAAAACATCTGCTGTCCCATACAATTTAGTCGAGTCAGTACTGCAGTTTTGTATGGGACAGCTGATATTTTTTATTTTTTCTTGGTGTTGGCTCCATAGTGAAAGTTGTTCAGTTTGATGGTCTGAAGCACCTCCTTAAGTATTACTAGGGTGTTTTGTTACACCCTGTAATGTTTATTTTTAATGTGCATTTTTCGCTGAAATACACGAATATCAATACATAAAAAATATTTTCTTGTAATCGGGTGAGAACCGATTTTTAGCCGGCAGGTCCAGGTAGGGTAGGTACCTACCTACCGTAGTCAACTATACAATTATATTTATTCCAAGAAGACGTGTGGGTAAAAGGTTCACTGGCGGAGGTGTTTCGTGCGCGGTTTAGGTGGCCACATGGCTCCGCCATTTTATTTATGGTGGTTCAAGAGTATTTTTGTTTAAAAACCTTCAGATCACCCACATTATAGATTTCCGGTTCGATATTCGAACACGCGGCCCACGCATTTCTATGCAACATCATTACATCACCTAACCAAATTGATTAATTCTATTTTCTAATCATATTTATTATTATTTTATTTTTATTTATTCAGATTTAGGATTACTAACAAGGTTAACACAGATTCAATCACAGTTCTAAAGATAATACAAGTAGTATAATTATCATTTTTTATTATATTTCATTCATTTATTATTTCATTTGAAATTAATAATTAACCAAATAAAATGTAGTAACGAATTAACCCACAACCTCGAAATCAATTGGATAGAATAAAGATTTTTACTAATTTTCAAGATCGATTCTGGAGAAACGGTTTTCAGTTTTCGTGTTCATTTGTAAATAGCATATACCTATTAATAAATACGTATAGACATGAATACATAATAGGCACGCAAAACCACATGAAATAAACAACAAACCCTTCTGAAATGTCATACCTACCGCAGTACAGCACTAATTAGATTAGCGACCGCAAGTCCGCAACACACCAACATAACAGGCATTACTGTGTACCTAGCCACGATAACTCTGCAGTCGGGTATGGCGAGATATAGCGCTGTTGTCACTAGAGATAGGAACTATTGCCAACTAATAAGAAGACTGTAAACGTTATCGGTAGTATCTTCTTCTTCTTCTTCTTCTTAGCCGTTTTCAACCATAATGGTGTAGGCCTCCTTCAGTCTATGCCATCCTTCTCAATCTTGTGCTGTCTCTATCCATTTGACTCCAGCTGTTCTTTTGATATCGTCATACCAACGCATTTGCGGTCTTCCTCTTGGACGTTTTTTTCCCCACGGTCTCCACTCCAACAGTGCTTTGCCCCACGGGCCTTCTTTTCTGGCGATATGACCAGCCCATTGCCACTGAGTTTCGCGATACGCTTGATGACGTCAGTGACTTTACTCTGCTCTCTGCTCTCTGTCTCTTAGCGTACCATTTTCCTCTCAATTGCTCTCTGCGCTACTCTGAGTTTGTTGGTGACCTCCTTTGTGAAGTGTAACTTACGGAGCGGAGACATGGGTCACCAACCGGTAGTATAAAGGTTAACTATAAATAACTAGCTGTTGCCCGCGACTTCGTCTGCGTTACCCGGATAAAAAGTAGGTACCCTATGTGTTAATCCAGGCCATGGTCTATCTGTATGCCAAATTTCATCAAAATCCGTTCAGCAGTTTTTGCGTGAAAGCGGAACAAACATCCATCCATCCATACTTACAAACTTTCGCGTTTATAATATTAGTAGGATTAGTAGGATAAGGTCTAGCAAAAAGAAACTTACCTGTCACCTAAATAGAAGTTCCGTACATCGTGATCTTAAACATTCTAAATGAAGTATATCGCTATACCATACTTTCGAGAAAACGTCGGTCGTACTCAGAGAAATCAACTTATCAATTAGGTACCCCTCCTGACGCGGTAAAACGATGTCCGTCACATAGATGGTAAATACGTGGTAATACCATAAATCATATTATAGTACGTGGTTAAACGTGATCGCATGTGTAAAATGGGATAAGGATTAGTTTTCAGTCACAAATTTTTCAATTATTTATTCATTCTTTTAACACTAATTGAGAACACCAATCATTTTCTTTTATTTGTTTTTATAGGTACAGGTAGAAACTATATCTCTATCTAAACAACATTTTAAGAATTCAGCATTTTAATATTCTTTAAATTTAAAACATAATTACACAACCTACAACTTTATAATGTCAGCTTGTCAAAATTAGTTCCATTTTCTGGCACCTGCAATGTTATCGCGCACTCACTCTAGGCAGGCCCGGACTGGTCATACGGGCATACCGGGCAAATGCCCAATAGGCCGCTGCTCTAGTGGGCCGGTTGGCACTCTGGTGGGCTGGCCGCTGGCTAGGCTTTATCGACTAGACATCATTAGATTTTTGGCGATTAGAGCGGTACAGGGATGGCAGCTTAAGGCGGCTCACGAAGTTCAATTTTTTTTTTCAAAATTCCTGATTCTTTCCTGTGTCACTGTATGTGTCCTGGACAGACATTAAGTCGATTTCGGCATAATTTAAGATAAAGAAAAAAAATTAAGATGATGTTTCGAATTAAGATGTAGTTATAATTATAATGTAGCAAAATCTAGATTTGCTTCGATCGCTCCTGGTTTTAGTGTGTATTACAACGACCTAAAAATTTCGCAGTTAAATCTCGAGCTCGCTTCGCTAGCTCCTGGTTTCAAGTTGTGCTCCAACAACCTATAAGAATATAAAACTGTAAAATCTCGAGCTCGCTCCGCTCGCTCAGCTTTAGGCTGCCTGTCCACTTTTGCGAGCTGGCTGGGCGAGCTGTGTAGCTGTGTAAATATTAACCAATCAGGAGCTCGGTCGAGATCGGCCGGGCTCCTGATTGGTTAATATTTACACAGCTACACAGCTCGCCCAGCCAGCTCGCATCAGTGGACAGGCAGCCTTAAGATCGTATTGCGATGGTTTAATTATATTGTGATAAAATCTCAAAAGTTCCACCGACCAATATTTCATTAAAATCTTGAGTTCACTTTGATCGCTCCAGGTTTTAGATCTTATTCCTGCGATCTATCTGGACCTCGTTCCCCCTGGAAATGCTCATGTGTAAAGTTTATCCTAAAGCAGTGAGCTTATGCAGTAGTCATCAACTGACTATGTAACTTGAGTGTTGTTGTACTTAAAACCCTTATTCTGCGTCAGGGGTAAAAATTAAAATAAAATATAAGTATCATAATTATTTAAAAATTTCCTTTCGTATTACAAAAGTAAGTTTGTTTTTTTTTCCTTTTTTGTGGAGATTGGCTTTTTTGTGGAGATTGGGTGGGCCGACTGTCTCTTAAATGCCCGGGCTGTTTTCAATTCCCAGTCCGGCCCTGACTCTAGGTACCTACTAACAAACTAAATGTACATTCATAATTTAGTGCCACTGACGGACAACGAATGAGCTCTGAACAAACTCGCAATGTAATTAAAACATTGCTTGCTTTAGTTGCTTTCTAGCAAATTATAGTACGTCAAACCTATAAGCGGAATATTTTGCTGACTGAATTGTGTTATTTATAGAGCTTTATCTTAAAAAATTATTTACTTCGAGCTTTTACCCGCGACTTCGTCCGCATAATTTATATACCAGATTTTAAGTCAGATGATAAGCTATCAAAAAAAAAAGTTTCATCAAAATCGGTTCAGTAGTTTTTGCGTGATACTCGAACAAACAAACACCCAAACAAACAAATAAACAAACAAACAAACAGACAGACAAAAAATCAAAAAATTGGTGATTTGGAATCAGGGACAGGCATAAACCATATAGTATTTTTTTTTTGTAAATATCTTCAATGTACAGACACACTTCTGTTACAGTTTTATAATAGTTTAGATTAGATAGATACCCAATAAAGAGATCTATTTATTCTTATTATTCCTTCCTTGTCTGTACTAGGGTACAGACAGTAAGAAAGAGTATCTAGTAAAGTACGGACACTCCCTGCCCCCCCCCCCCCCCCCACTAATTTTAACCTCACCCCTAAATATCGAAACAAAAGCAAAATACCAACATCTGGCCCTGTACCCGGACTTTCAATGTTCGATATATCAACACTGTTTCGGTCCGCACTTCAGTATAATAGAGTTGACATTGGAACGGAAACGTTCACGCAATTGCGAAATTCGAATGTGCGGGTAGAGACCCTGCATCGGACTGAGTGATTGTGAATTGAAGCGAGTAGTTATTGAACGCGAGGAGTCAAATTTCTATATTTTATTACATGATTACAAATTACACTAGTCAAATACCTTAAAATCGATATAAATGTACAAAGGGCAAGCTTATTTCTAAAGATATTTCTTCCAGCATACCAGCAAAAGAGACAGTTAATTATGAGAAGACAAATTTAATGTGTACAAAAAAACAGGAAATAATTTAGTTTTGAGGTTATAATTTTTAAATACTTACAAAATATTAAATATCTACTCAAATTTACGACAATAACCGGGGAGAGATATATAACTTCACTTTGCTATCAGCGACATCTAGCAAGTTAGGGCGGTGGTCCATATTATAAGACTAGTCCATATTTAGGGAACTTAACATAAATAATTATATGAAAATAAACTAGCGGGGCGCCCGCGACTCCGTACGCGCGGACCACTGACTTTAAATACTCATATCTTTTGATTGAGTTAACCGATTGCGATGAAACTAAGTTAATCCAATGTCTTCAATGTTTAATAGTTTAATAGTTTATTAGGTACACCAACGACACATTCACAAATTTGATTTAAAGTTTTAAGAAATACACGAGCATCAGGTCTTATGAATACATCACTTAAAGGTACACACAGCTTTGGTATGCATCAACAGTTAGGCAAATGAATTTAAGTGTACAGGTTAAGAAAGGTTTAAATAAGGTACAATATTAGGTTCAATCAATTAATCAAATAACAATTTACGAATTTCGTTTCATAATCATAACATTAACAATAACATACATAACATTCCAAGACAGTTTTTGCAATCAAAACTTTGAACAATCAAAACACAATTAAAATTATAAAAATAAGTTGAATAACCAGTTAGAATAAATAAACATTCAATATTAATATTTTACTCAAACTTCAATTAAATTATTCCAAACAAAGATAATATTAAATAGACTAAAAATTTAACTATACACAACAATAGGTATTAAAATATCAGAAGAGCTTTGATAAAAAAAAATATATATATATTATTAATTTTGTGTTAGGGATAGCCATAGAAATATTAATTTACTACGTAAAACCTGGAATGCGGTCTTCTCGGAATATTGGGAAGAGCGGGATAAAGCAGCCTGGACTCGGTGTCCCTATCCTTAGTAGGGTGACAATGCGATTATGCTTTTAGGACTTTTATTATATTTTCACTATTTGTGCAGTCGTTTTGCTTTGCTACAGAAAATGTGTATCTATATATCTATACCTAACACATTTACGCTACTTTGACATCAAACTAGCGTACTATGGTAAAAAAATAAATATTTAACTTCATTTCGTTGAAGGCACTATTTTTATCTGACCTAGGCACTAATTACTAGGCACTATTAAGGAACTATTTATTGACATTTAAATAATCCTGAAACCGGAGCATGTTGCGCGTGTAAATAGATAGAAGAGAGCAAAGACGTGATAGTACTAGGTGATCCAAAAGGTATGGCAGCCTACCATAACCTTTTGGATCACCTGTATGTGACTAAAAAGGTTCACAATAGCAGAATTTTCTATGGACTAGGTACCTTAAGGTCCGCCACACACATACGGAATTGCAATCCGGAATCCTGAATCAGGATTACGATTTCGTATGGATTTCCCCCCTCCACAATTGCATTCGGAATTGCGCAGCTGTCAAATCCTGTACAAAATCACAATTGATTTGGAATTCCGGATTGCATTTCCGTATGTGTGTGGCGTACCTAACGCAAACACTCTGAAGTACGATTTTTGAACATCATACGAGCGAATCGGCAGTAGAAAGATGCATAATCTCCATAGTAATTTTGACATTTTCTACTGCCGAGTCACTCGTATGATGTTCAAAAATCGCACTTCTGTTTTTTTTTTTACCGTTCCGAAACTTTTAGGGGGTTCAGACCATCAATTTGAATAACTTTTACTATGATTTTCTTTTTACGATTTCAGATTTGCTCCCATAGTAAAAGTTGTTCATTTTGATGGTCTAAACCACCCCTGAAAGTTTCGAAACGGTAAAAAAATCATCCAGCCGAACCGAAACGGCTTGACCTTATGTCAAGCCGTTTCGGTGTAAATGCGCAAAAACTCATTTTGACGAAAGAAAAATATTTACTGCAGCGCCCCCTGGCAAATGAAACCGTAACACCTATCTAAGAACCACCGTTAATCAAATCACAAACCCTTTACAGAAAACCGTATCTAAATCGGTCAAGCCGTTTTGGAGATAAATGGGAACATTCGTTGGCACACACAAACAAACAAACAACCTCTTACCCTAAACGCATAGGTAGGTACGCACGGCGACACATCAAGCTATACAAAACCAAAATAAGCTGGCCGCGCGTACCTACCTTCCTACTATGTTTTATTACAGATATTAGAACAGTTTTATCTTCGTAATTTTTATCATAATATATGCGTCCGATGCTTACCTTCTATGTTTGTTGTTACCCTAACTAATTTAATATTTTCAAGACTAAAACATATTAAAAATACAAACCTTTGATACGATAAGCCACAATCTGGAAAATATTCGCTTTTGCAGCCGTCGATTAAGCAAATACGAACCATTTTAACATAAAATGTGGATAAAAAATAATAAAAATTAATTTGACGGCTAGCGACAATTTCAAATAATATGGCAGATTGGGTTGTCAATTTTTTCTTTTTACTACCACGGCTTTGCAACACACAAATAATTTAAAAAGATTTGATACATTTTTGCTTCATTTGATCTTACCAATTCGGCTGAAATCATAACATATACATATGGCAACACCAGTACACTGTAGAATGGGACACCGGGTGCAACTCATGCCTTCTTCTTCTAGCATGGTCAACTTTATGCGTGCCAAATAGTTTTTATGTGTTTGGGCTATGGATTATTTTTGATTAAACCGAGAGAAAGATAATTTGGCACAGCGCGATCCTGTATTGGATATTATATCTATGGGGATAGCAGCTGTGAAATGGTGGTGGACATGATCGTTTTTTTAAATTGATATTGCGAATTAAAAAATATGTCAATGTCATGGTTGAGGTTGTGCACCTTATTGTAGGAGATCATCATTCGACTAAGTGGAGCTGTAAGTCTCATGTTAGTTCGGAACGTGGGTGTATAGAAAATCGTGCGATTCCTGGCTTTTCTAACACAACATCGGCGGGGAACGGTTAAGTTTAGTTCGCTGAGTAACTCTGGAATAAGAAGTTTACCGCCGATAATCTTTTGAAGTGTTACCAGGTCTATAACAATTCTACGGTGCTCTAAGGACTCCAATCGTATATGGTTCAACCTCTGCTGATAATTGGAATCGTAGGGGCAAGATCTCAGTCTAAATACCAGATGTTTTATGAAATTGCGCTGAACTCGTTCGATTCGCCTGATATGTGACTTGTATGAAGGGTTCCAGGCAGGGGATGCATATTCGAGTGTGCTACGAACAAATGAATTATATAGAATTTTTAGAGGGAGGATTCCTTTAAAATCTAGACAGGTCCTTTTGATAAATCCTAACATTTTTGAAGCTTTGGCGACGACGTTATCAACATGCGGTATGAACGACAACTTGCTGTCCAGTAGAACACCTAGGTCACGTATCGTGTTAACATTTTCGAGCTGTGTTCCGTTAAGGTTATACGAGTAAATGGAGGGGATCACAATTCTATTTTTGGTGAAAGTTATGTGTATAGCAATCTGCCTTAGTTCTACCAGGAGTGTTAAATCTTTAGCCCTATCATTATAATCAGGTATTATGTTACAATGAAACTCACGTGATATTCACTCAAACGACTGTATTTTCTTCTTCCAAACGACACTTTCACTTGAGGCCCACAGGTGGGTCACTAATTGTTGATCAGGATACACTTTCTCCAAAGAACAGGTTCGTACTCGATGCTGGCTGGATCAAGGAGTCCAAATTCAACCGTTCGTTCGAATTTTTCCAAAAACCATCCCAGTGTTGCCCGTATCATTCAACCAATTACCTCCGGATAATATGTCAATTCGTTACTTTATTTCTAAAAATGGATTATATTTTACGCAAAACCTAACACTCGACCATCCTGACCTCGCACATGTCCCCATGTGCGTGGCAGAATGGACTCAATGAACCTAACACTAGGCCAAAACGATTCCTAAATAGCTGCATCGAGTTCGAACTTACATTAAATTATACTTTATTCCAAATAACATTATAATTTTATTTTTCAAGAAAACAGGTTTGAAACAATACCTACAATTATTATAATTTTTTTTTAAAATCACTTGATTAGTGCCCAAAATATTTAGAATGATATAGGGAGTAATAACTTCCTGAAAACAGACTACTAAATTGTTATTGTGAAATATTGTCCAAAACAAAACTAAAAATCTTTTTAAATCGAACAAATTGTAACGCTTCGTTATTTGCACAGATCTATACAATAGGTACTATTTTATATTTTAAACAACATTAATAAGTTCAATGTCCATAAATAATTGTAATATACGTAAATTGTTCACAATTTCTTATTATTTGAAAACTTTTCCTTCATATAAGCATAATTATCTTAGATACTATTTTAAATTATAATAATATGCAATATAAACGCTGTGAGTCTTCCTTCTCACTTGCAATTATGCTAATCTTGTGAACCCTCCTTCTCACAAGTAACATAATTAACAATCATTATGGCTGTGAACCCTCCTTCTCACATACCATCACGATAATCTTGTGAACCCTCCTTCTCACAAGTAACATCATCAAATAATCATAATGACTGTGAACCCTCCTTCTCACATACCATCACGATAATCTTGTGAACCCTCCTTCTCACAAGTAACGTCATAAAATAATCATAATGGATATGAACCTTCCTTCTCACATACCATTACGATACTCTTGTGAACCCTCCTTCTCACAAGTGACAACATCATAGTTTCATTATAATAACTACAAATTATACTATTTATTAGAATGCCTGTGAACCCTTCCTTCTCACAGTTTATCCGTCAGCAGTAATTATTTTAACTATAACTATTTCATAACAATTCATTTATCATTATATTATTTTAATTATTGTTGATTCTATTACAAAAAAAAAAACACATTATCACATATTATTTATGTTAGGTTGGTTCTAAATTAATTTATTCATTACAATCATTAATATTTATATTATTTTATAAAAAGTTATCAGATAATTAATTCCTCGTAACATCTTCATCATCATCACTGGAGCTTTCATCAGCATTAGTATTATCATCGTTAGACTCATTAACATTCAAGGCCGCTATATGAACCCACGGTAACATTCTATCGGCAGCCACGGTGGTTCTGCGCTTATTTTTGGTACTACTCAATCCAGGTATAGCTGCTAATCTATATCGGTCATTACCCAACACTGAGATAACGCGATAAGGCCCAATGTAGGACGGAATCAGCTTCTTGCTTTTTCCGTCGTTACTAAAGGATGTCCGGGTAATCTTAACGAGTTCCCCTTCACCGTATACTCGGGCAGGACGCCGGTTTTTGTCATAATTTTGTTTTTGCTTCTGTTGTTCTTCATCTATTTTATCTTTAACTGTCTCACGAATAGTCTCCAAATCAGTGCTTTCGAGAGTTTCGTGAACTACTTCATTCAATCTTGGATCTATTTCTGACTTCATGCTAGAACCAAACATAACCTCAACCGGTGTCCTACCCGTAGTCTTTTGTGAAGTATTATTTATACCCCATTGAACTCTTCCTACTTTATCATCCCAGTCCTTCTCGTTACAATTCAGATTTTGTGCAGTCAAAGAGTTCAAAATCGTGCGGTTGTACCTTTCGACCTGTCCGTTTGATCGCGGACTGGCGACCGCGTTCAAAATATGTCGTATCCCCTTATCAAGACAAAATCGCTTGAACGCGTGCGACGTAAAGGACGTGCCACGGTCACTTATAATACGGTCGGGATTCCTAAAAACGTAGAAGATGTCTTCCAGAATACGAATAGTTGTTAGTGTTTTGGTGTTGCGGACCGGCCTAGTGAAAACAAATTTTGTGAACGCATCCACTATCACTAACAAGTACGAGTTGCCTCTTTTTGAACGCACAAATGGTCCCAGATGATCAACGTGTAGCGTGTGGAATGGCACCTCTACTTTCGTAATTGGATGCAATAGACCTTCATTTGTACTCACCTTTTTGGAGTATGCACACTCTATACACGCCTGTACATACTTTTTGACAAATTTTGTCATCTTAGGGAACCAGTACGTCTTTCTTATGCGTTCCAAGGTCTTTTCCACGCCAAAATGTCCAATTTCATCGTGGTTTAAGCGGCATAACTGCCACCTCGCGCCCTTTGGTACCACCCAGCGTAAATTGGTTCTATCTCCATCTACACACCTATACAGCTTATTATCCTTAATCAGATAATTTTCTTTTATATATTTTAAGCCGTCAGCGTCAATGTCAGTAACGAGTATGTCGCGAATCCGACAAAGCTCAGAATCTCCGAGCTGCAAGGTATGTAGCCAGTCATCACCACTAATCATCATCACACTGGGGTACGGATCGGATTCGATTAAACTGCTCGAGTCTTCGATGGGATTACGTGACAGAGCGTCTACGTGCAACATCTTCGTTCCAGCGCGGTATTCTACGGTGCAACGAAACTCTTGTAGGAGTAACCACCATCTAGCTATTCGCGGAATTAGGTCCCGCTTAGAAAATGTCGAACGCAGAGCGCTACAGTCCGTAACAATCTTAAAATCCTGTCCTAGCAAATATACACGAAACTTTTTGAGTGAACAAACTACAGCTAACGTTTCGAGTTCATATGCATGAAAATTCTTCTCCTCAGGAGACGTTTGACGGCTGTAGTATGCCACGGGTTGAAACGAGACGCCACTATGTTGACGCTGTAGCAAAATTCCCCCAATACCAATTTTGCTGGCGTCGGTGTGCAGCTCTGTTTCGGCGTTCGGATCATAAATGCCTAATATTGGTCTGTCAATTAGTTTGCTCTTTAGCGACTGAAAGGCAGTTTCCTGTTCCTCTGTCCAAACCCAGTCCACACTCTTTTTCAGCAACATATTCAGCGGGTGCGCCAACATTGCAAAGTTCTTAATAAACTTTCGAAAATACCCTACAAGGCCAAGGAATTGGCGCACCGAATGTGAATTGGTCGGACAGGGAAAATTTATGACACACTGAACCTTTTTATCACCTGGACGAACCCCCGCAGAGCTGATCTCGTAGCCAAGATAATTTATTTTATTTTGAAGGAAATAACATTTCGTCAGATTCAGGGTCAAGTTTGCCTTCTCTATCAGTTTCATTATTCTTTCAAACCTCTCCAAACATTCATCCGCGCTCTTCCCGTAAATAAGTACATCGTCAATGTACGCCGCAGCTTCCGAGAATCTAGCAGACCCTAATACCTTGTTCATCATCCTCTGGAAGACGGCGGGTGCATTGGCTAACCCGAACGGCATACGATTAAATTCGTATTGGCCGTCCGGGGTAACGAATGATGTCAGCGGCTTGGATTCCTCAGAAATGGGCACCTGGTAATAACCGGATGCCATATCTAAGGTTATGAAGTACGCCTGGCCAGAGAGTCGTGCGATCTCATCCTCGATAATAGGCATAGGGTATCGCTCCTTGACCGTGACAGAGTTTAAAAGTCTATAATCAACGCAAAGCCTTGGCTTACCGTCCTTTTTACGTACTAAAATTATAGGGCTAGCATACTCTGAAACCGACTCCCTAACTATTCCAGCATCCGTCATCTCTACTATCATTTCTCTCACTTGTTCTCTCTCCTTGTGGGACAGTCTATAGGGTCGATAAACCACGGGACGTTTACTATTTAATTCAATAGACATTTCAGCTGCATTCGTACACCCTAACTCATTCAACGACGAGGCAAAGCAATGTTCATATTTTTTTAACAGTTTCGATAGTTTTTGCCTATGGGATTCTTCAATCGATTCACCAACACGTACGTCATCCATATTTAATGCACTTAGTTTACGTACTGAGTTTATTGTTGGTGATATTATGCGGTTAACCACGTGGACTTTGGTACCCCTTCCTAAAACATGACCCTCATGCAGATGACATATAGGTGATAGTGGTGTGACATAAACATTAAGTACGCCTTGTTTAGCTCCATACACACCTCCGCTAACTGTAAATTGCTGGTTGGGTTTGCCAATGACTTTGCTACTCAGCACAACATTTCCATCGATAACCGCATTTGTGTGAGCCTTAATTACTGCTGGGCCATGGATAACCACGTCCGCAGCGACCGATACAGTAACAGCCGCATCCTCAACTCTATCTGATCCCGAAAAAGGTAACTCAATATTAACATCGAAAAACTTTAATTGCTCGGCATTTTTATAAACTACAATGTGTGATTGCTCGGTAAATGACTGGCCAATAAGCACTGGCACATCAAGCAGTTTATCGTCCACCACTTGACATAAAACCGTAGCATTAACACCATCAATGTTAACATCTACGTTAACTCCGCCAATTGTCTGAATCACCTCGTTTCCAAAACCTTTCAAAGGAGTGGGTTGATTATCACATACAAGACCTAGTGATGATGCTGCAGACTTTGTGATCAACGAAACTTCACTGCCGAAATCTATAAACGATTTTATCGGAACGTCATTGACCCTACTTTCTTTAATAAATTTTGAATTTAACTCGGAATTTGAAATACGCATGGTTTTAGGTATATTTTCAGATTTCGGTGTATTGTCAAGTTTAAAGGTGCAATTATCAATTTTGTGACCGAACCTACGACATTTTGTGCATTGAATCAAAGGTTTAGGACACTTCAAGTAAGGGTGGCCTTTTTCCTTGCAGTTAAAACAAAACAACTCGCTTTGCGTATTGCCACCAGTCCTAGTTCGATTTAGAGTGTTAGTATTAGTGTAATTAAATGGGGTTAAAGTTTTACCCTTGTGAAAGTTTCGATCAAAAGATTGTGGGGGCTCTTTATTACTCATGAGGAACTGCAGCAGCTGATCTGGATGAGTACAACGTAATGCATTCGCGCTAGATCTCATAGTTTTGTCACTTAACCCATGAATAATGCAATCCACGGCGCGTTTGCCTTCAATGTCACAGCGGTTCAATAGAGCCAATTTTTCATAATAGTATACCTCTAGAGGTTCATTAAATCTACTTTTCCTCTTTAACATATCCTCCAAGGATTGGCCATAATTTTCTTCATACGGAAAAGCATTTGTTAATTTTTGTTGCCACTCAGTCCATGTAAATAGAATTGAATTTAAGCTTTCATACCAAGTTTTGGCCAATCCTTGGAGTTTCTGCATAGCAAAGTGAATAATAGTTCTCTCATCCCACCCGTAGACAGTTGCGCACTCATTCACCTTCTTTAACCAGATGTCAATCCGTTGACTTTTTGTAGAAGGGTTAAAATCCGGTAGAATATTTTTATGATTCATGCTAGTACTAGAATTCAGTGGAGTCGCAAATGGCAACGGTTGAGATTCAGGGTTCTTATTAACATTAGTCAATGTGTTAATGATGCTCAATAAATCTTTAGAAGTAAACGTAGGAATGTCAGGCTTCTCATGTTGGTGAGATGCCGCCGTGGTATCGCCCACCACGCCCCGTTCGCGTCTGTACTCATACTCCGCGGTGGTGGCGACGGGGCCACGAGAACGCCTCATCGTGGGGCTGCGTGAAGATCGTACGACGAGACCACGTGAGCGTCGCGCCATAGGACTGCGAGAGCGTTGGGGCAGAGGGTTGCGATAGTGTCGCGGCACAGGGCTGCGGGAGCGCCGCACGGCGGAGCTGCGCGCCTGGTGACTGCTCTCATCGCGAGGCAGCTCTGGGGCAACCACCCTATGCTCATGCAGATGCTGCTCGTGACGTACCTTGCGGGCCTCCCTTGTAGGTGAACGTCTGGACCGGCTGCGCTCTTCACGTAGTTCACCCTCTAGGATACGAAGTCTTTCCCGTTGCCGTACCAAATCGAGTTCTCGTTCCCGCAAGCGGCTTCGACTGCGAACGTCACGACTTTCTCGACGGGTACGGCTGCGGCTTCGCCGTTCTGAGTCACGACTAGTGCCTGCTTCTAGTCGATCTGGCGTTGCCAATTGACGGCGTACATCTTCGCGTTGCATGATTCTGAAACTTGAAAACGAAATCTATGTAACTATTCAACGTAATACGCTAACTGCACGAATCAAACTCTTTTGTTTTCTGTATCATATCAAAGCAGTCAAACTAACAATACAAAATTTATTTATACCTACACTATAAAACCATACGTGTGAAATGATTGCTTTGACCGTGGAACATAACTAACGCTAGAAGTGTAATTGCGTAATGATATTGTTAATCATTCATTTACAGATATCTAGGCACAAATACCATCAGAAAACTGTGGGCTGTGCCGGTTATATAGGTAGACTTTGTTACAGATTACATGGGCAGTCAGCAAGTAAATTTACATTAATTAATTAACCAAAAAGCAGGTTTTTACCACTTCTGAAGTATAGAAATCTGCCTTAGTTCTACCAGGAGTGTTGAATCTTTAGCCCTATCATTATAATCAGGTATTATGTTACAATGAAACTCACGTGATATTCACTCAAACGACTGTATTTTCTTCTTCCAAACGACACTTTCACTTGAGGCCCACAGGTTAGTACGAGATACGAACGTAAGATCATGCACCTATCCCTTAGGCGAACGGCATGTGATTCATGTTAAAGTTTACACAGGGGTTCACACAATGCCACCGGGTTGCCTAGCAAAATCTTGCCGCAAGTACCTTTACCATGATGATTTATGGTACCATATTTACCAAAAATGCACCTATCTTTTAGGCCAGCGAATGGGGTGCCATCGGAAGGAGACCGATCTGAAGATCTCGAAAGACTAGGGTTGCCACCTCTCAGTCTGCCGCAACTCTAGGGTTGCCAGGTTCAAAGAAGTCATTTTTTACGAGAAATGCACCTATAAAGTAGGGACTTAATTTCTACACCAAATTGAAGCTATCGTCTTCCTCGACACGGTGGACCAGGGTTGCCAGCCTAAAAGCTGCCGCAAATGAGGGTTGCCAGCACTTTTACCAACAATTACACATACCTGATAGGAACGATTTTAACAAGTAAATGGGGTGCCATCGGAAGGAGACCGATCTAAAGAACTGGAAAAACTAGGGTTTTCACCTCTCAGTCTGCCGCAACTCTAGGGCTGCTAGGTTCAAAGAAATAATTTTTCAGCGAAAATTGCACCTGCAAAGTAAGGATTAATTTCTACACAAAATCGAAGCCATCGTCTTCTACCAGAGAGGAATCTCGCCAGACCTGATCTACCATGGAAACTCTCGTTTTCTAACATGTATACATATTACATAGGGCATACACTGAAATGCGTTACATACCTTCCTACTTAAGGTTAAATTAATTCTGAAGACGGATACCTATAGGTAAAGGTAAACCGATTATTTCATTCATAGTTAAATACGTTTCATACATATTTATAAACACTCTAGTACAGCAAACAATGTTGATATTTAATAATAAAAATGGACCAAGTAAAAGGACAATGGGCAAAAATGTCTGGAGTGTGGCCCCGCCCTACTAAACCTTCAGTAAGTATGGCATGTCTGTCTAATTGTTGGTCTATTTACATGCATTCAATAACATTAACGCGCATTCCAGAAATACTTTATTATTGAAGATAATATACATGGTGTAATAAAAAAACCCTATTAATAATTTTAACCTCTCGTTTAAAATCAATTGTTTTCGTCGCGCGGATCCGCGTTCCGGCATACCGAAGGTTAAAGGGCTAGTTAATACCATCAAAACGAACAACTTTCACCACGGAGACAACTTCGAAAAAATAATACAATCTGGTGTTTTAGACAAAACTGCAGTAGGTACCTTCAGCCGAATTTTTCCCCAACGTTCTCTCTGTAGGTAACGTTGTTCAGTTTGATGGTGTTAAATTAAATATTACTAGAGTGTCTTATTACACCAGTATACACTGACACCAACGAAAACTCTAGCACACAACAAATTCTTTTTAAATTTTCTGCCTAAGCTCAAATTGTTTTCTTTTTAACCGACTTAAAAAAGGAGGTTATCAATTCGATTCGTATGTATGAATCATTCCCATCACGTCGCTTCCCATGACGCCGCTTCTGTAGATGTGCCTTGATTCTATTCCCATCATGTCGCTCCTTCTATGTGAGTACAGGCGAATGTAATATTAAAGGAATTGCAAAATATTAGGGCTTCCAAACAAATATACAAAATTTCATAGGTGTATGTATGTTTGTATGTATGTTTGTCCACGCATATCTCCGAAACTATTAATCGAATTGTGACCATTCTTTTTTTATTGGCTTACATTTACTCCAATTTAGGGAACAATTTAAGTTACATCAAAATCGGTTCAGTAGTTTTCAAGATAATTGTGAACTAATACGTGTAAGTGTGACGGCCTGGTTTGTATGTATTTGCATGATAACTTTGGCATTTCTAAAAATTATAATTTTATTTGAAGTCATTCCGCCCCGCCACAGACCGACGCATGCTTGGACTCATAGTTACAGTGCACCAATAAATTTGACACAGCTCAGTCGTTTGAAGTTGTATTTTTATACCATTAATGTTGTAAGATAGCTTATAAAATTCTGTATGTTTTATGTAATAGCTATAATCACAATAAAGCTACCGGTTTCCGAGAAAACTGGAGGAATGATTGCTGGTAGGTAACAAAAAATACAATAAATTTAAAATATTTCAGTAAATACACATTTTTCAATTTAGGTGTTGTAGAATACACCTTTCTACTAAGGGTTGGTTGAGGTTGATGTATACAAGGTGTACAATAAAATGGGACAGCTACTTAAAGGGGTGCTTCAGACCATCAAACTGAACAACTTTCTCTATGGGACCAATATCGAAATCGCGAAAAAAAAATCTGCTGTCCCATACATTTCAGTCGAGTTATGTTTGCAGTTTTGTATGGGAGAGCGGATTTTTTTTTTCGCGATTTCGATATTGGTCCCATAGAGAAAGTTGTTCAGTTTGATGGTCTGAAGCACCCCTTTAAGTAGCTGTCCCATTTTATTGTACACCCTGTATAATGAAACACAGATATAGTCTTCACTAGGGAATGTGACTAGCACACGTCCGCACAGCACGGCGGTCAGTGCACGAATACCGAGCGAATGAACGATAGATATTCACCACAGACCGCACCTGCCGATAGACGGCGCTACCGGCGCTTTCCACATTAACTTCTCTTTATTGCCGTACACTACATCCCTTTCTTGTTTTAATTTATTTTTTACGTTTACTCGAATCTACCACCGCTTCGGAAGGTATAGCCCGTGGAGAAGAAGCGGCGCAAGAAACTCCACAGTTTAGCTAATCTCTTAAATCTTATTTACAATACAGTGTTGACTGTTATCAATGCTATTACATTAAACAAATTACGAATAAGTTATTGAGACTAATTTGTTTACAGAAAATAGATATTTATCAAATATTGATCTAAAATTGTCAAACACCAAATTCAACGATAAACAATGTTTATGGAAATTACAATCTCCTTATATTAACACATTTCAGTTATTGTTACTTCTGTTCTATACTATCCCTTCCCTGTAAAAATATTTTTCTATTGATAGGTAGGTAAGTAAACCTACAAAAATAACGTTCCATAGATCTTTATTATCTCTTATTTATTTATTTTGGCTAACTACTAGTCAAAGTCACTGCTTCAAGATCGTATCCATTTCCGTTTTATCAAATTAAGGAGGTAAGGACAAAAGAGTGAATCTGTGATAAGCACATACACTTATGCATTCAAAATATTCTGGCGGGTGCCAGCCATTGCAATAAAGCACTCACAGCTATTTTATTTGCATGACCCTTTAGCTTTTGCTAACAACTTGATAGTTGCATGGCTCTGTAACCCATATCATTTTATTGTTGCATGATATTTTAGCTTTCGCTAACAACTTCATAGTTGCATGGTCCTATAACCCATATAATTTTACAGTTTCATGAATGCTGATATAACGCTGACTGACAACAATATTAAGTAAGGTACACTAGGTCGCTTTCGTTACCAGCTATGTTCAGTAGTTACCTATAGTTAGTCGACTAGACTAGTTTTGAGAAATCAGCAGTTTCAATTTAATAGACCCGTTTAATATGTAGATACTATTTTACGAACCATACAGTTATATCATTTGGTAGGCTTTAAAAAAATAATGCTATTTTCAATTACAATTTACATGAATTAAGTGCAACTGTTGTTTAAACTTAATTGCCTGGCGTCATATTATTACAGAACTGCAAATCATTGTGTTTTTTGACTTGCTTGCACTGAAATTATATTCTTTATTTAAAATATTATGAATTTATGATTAACCGATTTGGTTCAAGTACAGTATAGTATACTTTAACACACACAAACGATTAAATTAACAGTGCAGTGCCTGCAGTGATTAGGTAAGATACAGATTTTATCTATACAAAGAAGAAAGTGCAGTAAGTCATTAATTCCTTTAGAGTTATTCATAGCGTAGCTACTCACAATAATTAATGTCAATGGAATGACCAACTACAAGCTGCTAATAATTACTTATTTGACTTGT
Organism: Agonopterix subpropinquella; assembly: GCA_922987775.1. NCBI lineage: Eukaryota > Metazoa > Arthropoda > Insecta > Lepidoptera > Depressariidae > Agonopterix > Agonopterix subpropinquella. The sequence goes on along the minus strand of OV277695.1, from coordinate 17,078,828 downwards.
CATCTGAATGACCAACTACGAGCTGCTTATAATTATTTATTTGACTTGTCATTTGAATGACCAACTACAAGCTGCTGATAATGAAATAACAGTTTTTTTTTCAATTGAATGACCAGCTGCAAGTTGCTAATAATTATTTTATTTATTTGATTTGTCATCTGAATGACCAACTACAAGCTGCTGATAGTAAATTTGATAGCATTTCATGCCCAGCTAAAAGTTGCAAATGTCAATTGAATGACCAGCTACAAGTTGCTAATGTCAATTAAATGAACAGCTAAAAGTTGCTAATGTCAATTGAATAACCAGCTACAAATTTCTAATGTCAATTAAATGACCAGCTGAAAGATGCCAATGTCAATTAAATGACCAGCTGAAAGATGCTAATGTCAATTGAATGACCAGCTACAAGTTTCTAATGTCAATTGAATAACCAGCTAAAAGCTGCCTATGTCAATTGAATGACTGAATGACCAGCTACAAGTTACTATGTCAATTAAATGACCAGCTGAAAGATGCCAATGTCAATTGAATTACCAGCTACAAGTTTCTAATGTCAATTGAATGACCAGCTGAAAGATGCTAATGTCAATGGAATGATCAACTACAAGCTGCTAATAATTACTTATTTGACTTGTCATCTGAATGACCAACTACAAGCTGCTGATAGTAAATTTGATTGCATTTGATGCCCAGCTAAAAGTTGGAAATGTCAATTGAATGACCAGCTACAAGTTGCTAATGTCAATTAAATGAACAGCTGAAAGTTGCTAATGTCAATTGAATAACCAGCTACAAATTGCTAATGTCAATTAAATGACCAGCTGAAAGATGCCAACGTCAATTAAATGACCAGCTGAAAGATACTAATGTCAATTGAATGACCAGCTACAAGTTTCTAATGTCAATTGAATAACCAGCTAAAAGCTGCCTATGTCAATTGAATGACTGAATGACCAGCTACAAGTTACTTTGTCAATTAAATGACCAGCTGAAAGATGCCAATGTCAATTGAATTACCAGCTACAAGTTAATATTACATTCGCCTGTACTCACATAGAAGGAGCGACATGATGGGAATAGAACCAAGGCACATCTACAGAAGCGGCGTCATGGGAAGCGACGTGATGGGAATGATTCATACATACGAATCGAATTGATAACCTCCTTTTTTAAGTCGGTTAAAAAGAAAACAATTTGAGCTTAGGCAGAAAATTTAAAAAGAATTTGTTGTGTGCTAGAGTTTTCGTTGGTGTCAGTGTATACTGGTGTAATAAGACACTCTAGTAATATATAATTTAACACCATCAAACTGAACAACGTTACCTACAGAGAGAACGTCGGGGAAAAATTCGGCTGAAGGTACCTACTGCAGTTTTGTCTGAAACACCAGATTGTATTATTTTTTCGAAGTTGTCTCCGTGGTGAAAGTTGTTCGTTTTGATGGTATTAACTAGCCCTTTTTTAACCTTTGGTATGCCGGAACGCGGATCCGCGCGACGAAAACAATTGATTTTAAACGAGAGGTTAAAATTATTAATAGGGTTTTTTATTACACCATGTATATTATCTTCAATAATAAAGTATTTCTGGAATGCGCGTTAATGTTATTGAATGCATGTAAATAGACCAACAATTAGACAGACATTCCATACTTACTGAAGGTTTAGTAGGGCGGGGCCACACTCCAGACATTTTTGCCCATTGTCCTTTTACTTGGTCCATTTTTATTATTAAATATCAACATTGTTTGCTGTACTAGAGTGTTTATAAATATGTATGAAACGTATTTAACTATGAATGAAATAATCGGTTTACCTTTACCTATAGGTATCCGTCTTCAGAATTAATTTAACCTTAAGTAGGAAGGTATGTAACGCATTTCAGTGTATGCCCTATGTAATATGTATACATGTTAGAAAACGAGAGTTTCCATGGTAGATCAGGTCTGGCGAGATTCCTCTCTGGTAGAAGACGATGGCTTCGATTTTGTGTAGAAATTAATCCTTACTTTGCAGGTGCACTTTTCGCTGAAAAATTATTTCTTTGAACCTAGCAGCCCTAGAGTTGCGGCAGACTGAGAGGTGAAAACCCTAGTTTTTCCAGTTCTTTAGATCGGTCTTCCTCTCTGGTAGAAGACGATGGCTTCGATTTTGTGTAGAAATTAATCCTTACTTTGCAGGTGCACTTTTCGCTGAAAAATTATTTCTTTGAACCTAGCAGCCCTAGAGTTGCGGCAGACTGAGAGGTGAAAACCCTAGTTTTTCCAGTTCTTTAGATCGGTCTCCTTCCGATGGCACCCCATTTACTTGTTGAAATCGTTCCTATCAGGTATGTGTAATTGTTGGTAAAAGTGCTGGCAACCCTCATTTGCGGCAGCTTTTAGGCTGGCAACCCTGGTCCACCGTGTCGACGAAGACGATAGCTTCAATTTGGTGTAGAAATTAAGTCCCTACTTTATAGGTGCATTTCTCGTAAAAAATGACTTCTTTGAACCTGGCAACCCTAGAGTTGCGGCAGACTGAGAGGTGGCAACCCTAGTCTTTCGAGATCTTCAGATCGGTCTCCTTCCGATGGCACCCCATTCGCTGGCCTAAAAGATAGGTGCATTTTTGGTAAATATGGTACCATAAATCATCATGGTAAAGGTACTTGCGGCAAGATTTTGCTAGGCAACCCGGTGGCATTGTGTGAACCCCTGTGTAAACTTTAACATGAATCACATGCCGTTCGCCTAAGGGATAGGTGCATGATCTTACGTTCGTATCTCGTACTAGGTGGGTCACTAATTGTTGATCAGGATACACTTTCTCCAAAGAACAGGTTCGTACTCGATGCTGGCTGGATCAAGGAGTCCAAATTCAACCGTTCGTTCGAATTTTTCCAAAAACCATCCCAGTGTTGCCCGTATCATTCAACCAATTACCTCCGGATAATATGTCAATTCGTTACTTTATTTCTAAAAATGGATTATATTTTACGCAAAACCTAACATGTGATAACATTTACGTTAATCCAAACTAAGTCCTATACTTTTGTGAAAACCCCAAACAACAAACAGACAAACAGACAAACAGACAAACAGACAAACAGACAGACAGACAGACAAACAGACAAAAATTCTAAAAATGGCCTCATTACGTATCCTTAACGCCCCAAATAATTTTTTTTGTAAATAAGTTCAATGTACATTCACGTCATAGATAGATTATTTCTCAATAAAAATGTCAATGCTTAGTTTAAGATTTATACAGGGTGTCCCAGAAATGGTGAATCAAACTGCTATGGGAGGCAGCTTGACTAATGTCCTATCCATAAAAAATATTAAAAAAAATAAAACGCACATGACCATAAAAAAAAAAGAATATCCAAAAAAACGGGAAAATCATCAAATTTTTCTAAGTTTCCAGCTCTAATTATCGCGTTTTGGGATAATTTGTAATTTTTTTCTGCCAATATTAATTGTTAGAGGTTGCTTCGACTGATTGTTAACATTTTACAAAAAAAAATGTCTGCACTTCGAGCACAGACCACTTAGTTTAATTGTTTTTTCTGAACCGAAAAATTTTCTTGCTATTTTAACCAGCTGTAGTATAAAAAAAAAGTATGGGACTTGTGCGGCAAACTACTTCAAAAAGTTGCCTATTTAATGACGATTTTAAAATGATACGAATCACTGAATTTACTTTACAAAATTGGGAGATATTAATTTTCTTGTGTGCTAGGGTGAAATTTGTGCAATTTATTCTTTACTTTTTAATTCATTTTCCACTTCTAATCCGTTGCTTCTAAGGTTAGAATTGGCTAAAAAAGTTGTTTCAATACCCGGTAGTAATGGCACGGTTTTTTAGAATCCCGGTTTTTCAAAATCCCGGTGTTTTAAAATCCCGGTTGTTTAAAATCCCGGTTTTTTTAGGAATCCCGGTTTTTTTTAAATTCCCGGTTTTTTGGGAATCCCGGTGTTTTAAAATCCCGGTTTTTTGGGAATCCCGGTTTTTTGGGAATCCTGGTGTTTTAAAATCCCGGTTTTTTAAATTCCCAGTTTTTTGGGAATCCCGGGAATTTAAAAAACCGGGATTCTTAAAAAACGGGATTTTAAACAACCGGGATTTAAAAAAAATCGGGTTTTTAAAACACCGGGATTTTGAAAAACCGGGATTCTAAAAAACCGTGCCATTACTACCGGGTATTGAAACAACTTTTTTAGCCAATTCTAACCTTAGAAGCAACGGATTAGAAGTGGAAAATGAATTAAAAAGTAAAGAATAAATTGCACAAATTTCACCCTAGCACACAAGAAAATTAATATCTCCCAATTTTGTAAAGTAAATTCAGTGATTCGTATCATTTTAAAATCGTCATTAAATAGGCAACTTTTTGAAGTAGTTTGCCGCACAAGTCCCATACATTTTTTTTATACTACAGCTGGTTAAAATAGCAAGAAAATTTTTCGGTTCAGAAAAAACAATTAAACCAAGTGGTCTGTGCTCTAAGTGCAGACATTTTTTTTTTGTAAAATGTTAACAATCAGTCGAAGCAACCTCTAACAATTAATATTGGCAGAAAAAAATTACAAATTATCCCAAAACGCGATAATTAGAGCTGGAAACTTAGAAAAATTTGATGATTTTCCCGTTTTTTTGGATATTCTTTTTTTTTTATGGTCATGTGCGTTTTATTTTTTTTAATATTTTTTATGGATAGGACATTAGTCAAGCTGCCTCCCATAGCATTTTGATTCACCATTTCTGGGACACCCGTATGGAAATCTTTGAGGCACTAATAACATAATCAATTATTTGGAAACTAAACCGTATACTTTTTAACGAAAATCTGTCAATCCACATGGACAGAGATTAGTTTGGATCAGGTCAGTTACGTCCTTTTCCCCGAACGTCCACATGGACCCGAACGTCCACTTCCCGGTTTCGTCCATTTCCCCGATCTGCCTTTTCCTCAAACGGACATTTACCCGAACGGCCATACAAATTTCATTAACTTTAATCGGTTAGTATTGAAAATATAATCGACCTTCGTTAGTATGGAGCGCGCTGCAAAGACCGACACAGCTTACCAAATAAAATTTCTACAAAGACAACCTTTAAATGGCGCATCACAAACAAACTTACGAGTATGAGAGAAATGTTTGTATTTTTATAAGCAGCTTAACTTATTTTATAAACCGTCCCAGCGGACGTTTAAATAAAATGTTTTATTTAGCTTGCTTAATACGTATGCAATAGCTTTGCTGAGTTCAGCTTTGACTCGAATTTTGAGTTTCAAACAGTTATGCAAATATGCTTTAGCACGGCTCCGATTATGCGCCGCATAAGCTGTCCGTAACAGCTTATTCAAGCGATCGATATCCAATAGAGGTCGACCGCTGTGAATTATTCCTCTATGCTATTATGCATCATAATATTGCCTATCAACATGTGGGTACAATTAATTTGGTAGCTTGTATATTGGTTAACCCTTTGAAAATGACACAGCTAAGTTGACCTGTCGACCTGACATGTCAGGTCTGTCTTTCTGAATGTAGGTATATTCTCTAAATTATCATTTAGAATTTTAGAGAATGTACCTGTCTACTATAATACCTACGAATAAGAATGTATAGAAATGTAAATCAAGCTCAAAAAGTGACCCCAAAAAAAGTACACAGTGTTCGAAATTTGTTCCTTAAAAACTACACCTTGCCGCCAAAACTCATACAAAATGACATTTTTCAAAGGGTGCCAAAAATTATGTTGCTTTTGTTTAGAGTTATTCTTCCATAGTATAATACCATTTCTATAATTCTATTTATGACATCTTGAATTGCCCTTATAATTATGTCATTTTAAATACACATGAAAAGATACTTTATGACGTTATTGGATAGAATAAAATAAAAAAGAAGAAATAAAAAAATACAACTTAAATAAAATAGAATAGGTGTTCCTACTGTATTTCAGTGTTGTAAACGACTAGCCTCGAAAATTGATATTGAATATTCTAAAAAAAGGGTTTAAGCTTTGTTGGATTTCTATTTGATTTTCATTGAAAAATGATGAAATAATTATACCGATAGTCACTCTTCCATACAAATAAATTACGGCAATAGTATATACAGGGTGAAATTGATATCATTGGCATCCTTTTAAACTAAGAGTCTACCCATCAAACTGAACAACTTTTGCTATGGGAGCAAACCGATCGGAGCAACTAAAAAATCAGCTGTCCCATACTAAACTGCAAAGCCAACTCGACTCAAATGTATGCAACAGCTGATTTTTTTTTGCTCCGATCGGTTTGCTCCCATAGTAAAAGTTGTTCAGTTTGATGGGTAGACTCTTAGTTTAAAAGGATGCTATAATGATATCAATTTCACCCTGTATAACGAATTTAAAAGTAAAACTAGCACGGCTAAGTAGGCTTTACAAGTTAACGATTTTTAGTCGACCAACTTAAAAAATGTACGTGGAGACGGTTAAAACCACGAAGAAAAGAAGGGAGCGGAGGTGAGGCAAGGCAATTTTTCTATTCAAGTAAGAGTCGCCAAAATGCGGGGGACGAGGTAAGAGGTGGGAGTAGGCTCCGCCCCAAAAACCCATATCCATCTAGCGGCGAAAGGAGTATCTACAACAAATGCACAGTAACATGACAACCAACTAGTTCATCTACTCGTCGCTGTTATCGACCTAATTTATTAATAATTTTTTTATTTTATTATTATTATTTTTTAATTATACGAGAGAGCAACGATATATCGTTGCTCGTTGCTCTTACAAGTGCTTATGTAATTTTGCACGCGTTAGAAGAGTACAACTATATAATTTAGCTGCCGTCTGTTATGACCGTTATCTACTTGCCGGTAGATGTCGTTTTGGAACATAAAATGTTTACGATTTTTTTAGTTATCGACTAATTCAACAAAGAAATAAAAGGTAAATCGATATAAACGAGTTAAACACTTTGTTTGTATCGTTATTTGCATCTATCATTTACACTTTAAGTATCTAAAATCGATTTTTTTTTATCATCTTAAAGAGCGGCATCTTGCGGTTAGTAGAATAACTCTCAGAATTATTTTCATAAAACAACTCTTATTAAATTAAATTGGACTTACCTATGAAAAGCTATGCCATCTGCAAGCTTTGTCTGTAATCCTGAACAATTTTTACATCCAGGAACAGCGCACTTCAACGTTCTAAATATTTTTTATTGACAAAACACCTCTCAGAAATAATAATAACGTACGAAAACAATGGCGGTCCGATTCGAACTCAGCAGCATAGGCCACGCCCACTGTGACAATCACGACCTCATCGAATGGCGACTGACCTCACTGCCTTGCCTCAACTCCGTTCTTTCTATTCTCCATGGTTAAAACGTAGTATAAAACAAAAAGCCCCCTTCTAAGTTCATAAAGTATTGTAACGGGCAACTACGGAACCCTGCACTGCGCGTGGCCCGACATGCACTTGGTTGGTTTTTTAAACTTCGTGCAGGCTTTGTGATTCCCAGGCACATCCTAATCAATAATGATTTCTATTACCGTTAAGCTTAAACCATTGCAATTATCAATGATTTCAATTTTCCGGTGCAAAATGCTATTCATGCTATACCGTGTTATTTCAGTTCCCTTTCAGGATTGGCTGGTTTATAGCTTAATTTGCTTCTCCACTGGTTCCGCAATATGACGGAACTGTCATTAGCAATCTATGGCATCCTATACTACATGTCATAGATGTAATTCGGGTCGGACAACACTCAAGCTAATGGCCTAGCCTAGGCCGGATACCCAGTTCACTACGGCGCCGTCAGCTCTGTGGTGAAAAGCTATTTTCACAATTAGGTCACTATAATTAATTATCGTTAACAATCGATTGTGAATTTTGGATGAATTCGCCGCAGGTTTTAATAGAAAGGTGTGTTTGTAGATTTAGAGGCTTATCCAACGAAAACAATTCATGTGTACTGGAAATTAAATGGTGTTTACGGAATTTTATATACAAAGTCGTTAGTGACCGTTTTTCTGAATTTTACTGTACTAGGATATTTTGCTCGCTTGCGTATGCATAATATCGTTAAAATATTATCAGTAAAGATTATTAAAACTAATCAGTTTAATATAAACATTACATAACATATTAACATATAACATAAAAATGATTTATTTAATTTAACATATTACTTACACGTAAAGAAACAAATGCGGCACTGGTTCCTAAACTAGTTTAATCTGAAGGTCCGGAGCCAAGAATAATGTCAACATCTGTGTGCTTTAAATTTTATGTAGAAATATATATATGTATGTATAATAAAGTGTTTGAAAAAGTAAAAAAAAAATTAACACATCCAGGCACCGGTCTCTTTTTACGAATAAGAGCGAACGGGCCATACTCCGCCAATAGGCGGGTTGGTAGAAGTATCATCATCATCATCATCATCAGCCTATAAACGTCCCAGTGCAGGGCACAGGCCTACCCTGAAGGAGGGTGTATGGGCATTAGTCCACCACGCATGCCCAATGCGGGTTGGTAGACTTCACATACACATCAGAATTTCTTCTTCAGTGTATGCAGGTTTCCCCACGATGTTTTCCTGCACCGTTTGAGAGCAGTTGGTTTTACGTACATAAGTTAGAAAAACTCATTGGTACATGGCATGTTGTCCGTGCGGATTCGAACCCGGACCCCCATAATTGGGAGTCCATACCTCTCCGCAACGCGCCACCGACGCTCTCAAGTATACTAGTGGTCAACTTGGTGCCTGAGTATAATTTGAGGTTCATCCATTAGTATTGTGGAGGTGCTACTGGGGATGTTCCTCCATTGAAAAAGGAAGATCTTTCGCCAGGCTATGTGTGAAGTCCGGGATCAGCCATGGTCTAACAGTTCTTAGTTGGACCTTTGTTTATACATCCAATCCCTGTGATTATTTCTCTTGCGCGATTTATGTCTTGCATTCTATTGTGAACCTTATGTGTAGTAAGGTTACGAGTTACGTATTCACGGTGAACGTCGTTTTTCCGAGGGCGACTGACTTCGTTGCTATAACTTGTATTGTGGGTGTTGACATCTGTGGCAAGTCCCCACAATCTTATTTTCGCATTTGCAATTATGTTTTTTTACTTACTTTTCTAAAATACTTAAATCCAAAATAACTTTGCAAGTAAAATTGAGAGCAGAATTGAAAAGTTGAGATTTATATCAAAATTTGAAACATCTAAAGGTTTCGTCGAGGAAGTGGAAAGTTGGCTGGCAAATTATAAATTAATTAACAGTGAAAGGCTTGTAGAATGTAGAGTCCAACAATTACTTTAAGATTGCGACTCTGATTCCGTCGGGCTCTTTGCCAACAAAGCCTAGTGCCTATTTTAATAATTATGACTTATTCTATTATGCTAGAGTGCATTTCTGAATAGTCTACAACTTACAAGGTAATACTTGGTTAAGTTTAATGGACTACACCTTTGAGACCTATTTTAGGAGCTGTGGCACAAAACTGTGGAATGGAATGGGCTTAGCATTGATATCTACTCTACCCGCGACTTCGTCCGCATAAATTATATACCAGATTTTAAGTCAGATCATAAGCTATCAACCAAAAAATGTTTCATCAAAATCAATTCAGTAGTTTTTGCGTGATGCTCGAACAAACAAACACACAAACAAACAAACAAACAAACAAACAGACGGACAAAAAATTCAAAAATTGGTGATTTGGAATCAGGGACATCTAAAAACCATATCGTAATCTTTTTTTTGTAAATATCTTCAATGTACAGACACTCCTCTGTTACAGTTTTATAATAGTTTAGATTTCCGTGACTGACAGACAATGCAGCCAAAACTGCAGAAGATAGAAACATGAAGTTTGGAATATAGATTCTAGGGAGGATGTAGGAAGGATTTTTCGATACCTATCCAAATTTCACGCGGATGAACTATGTTCTTATACAAAGTGTTAATGAATTAACGCAAAACTAGAAAGTAGTTTGTTTAGAATCGAGAGCAGAATCGAATTATCATGGTTTTAACATAGGATTTTTTTTTTTCAAAATATTAAATAATAAATGTTTGCAAAATTTAAAATTTTCTGAACCCGATGTCGACCCACGAGCGGTGGGTCGACATCATACACTCACCCTACTTACTACCAAAACAAGATTATTAAAATGTATCCTTGAGTACGTTAGCGTTTTCTTTTAGTGCTGAAATGATAACAAATAATTTTTGCCTCAAAACTTAAAATGCGAATAACTTTAAATTTTAACTATAAAAATAATAAAATTATTGTTTCAATATTTTGTTATAAATCAGTTGTGGTGTATGAGGTTTTGCGCTAATTTATTAACACGTTGTATAAAACAGAACTAGATTTACAATGACCTAAACCTGTGTGGACGAAGTCGCGGGAAAATACTCTACAATCTACAACGTAGGTTATGAGAAGATATCTAAATAAAACAAGAAAAATTATTGCTTAACTTGGTTTTACTTCTACTTATATATCGTATGTATTAGATTAATAATAGAAAATAATTAAAACCTAGTACTAAGAAAGCGAAAGCAATGCTTAATTTTTATTTATAATTACTCTCTAAGACTCTTGAATAACGTAGTAAATTAATAATTCTATGAGAGAAACACCTCAAGGTAGGCAATCTATCGAGATTGTCATTTAAATCGATCTTATTGAAATTTTTATTAAACTTTCCTAGAATGACGTTAAAGACATTTTTAATCAGATTTCAACAGGTACTTTATTAAATACTTATTAAGAATTTTCTGAAGAGACAAAGTATTTCCGAGCTAAAAGAGAGACAGCTGAGTAATTGCAATTAATTAACTTGGAAATTCTTTGTACTTACCTTGAAAATGTTCCACGATATGGTCTCTTCCATTTTAGATCCGATTAAATGGGCATTGGGGGCGTCCATATATTACGTGACGCATATTTTGTTGAATAGTGACATAATCTTAGTGACATTCTTATTCACCCACTTTTAGGAAAAAATAAATGTAGGTATTTTGGGTTTTTACCCGACTGCGCCAGAAGGAGGGTTATGTTTTTCGAGCGTATGTATGTATGTATGTTTGTATGTCTATTTCTTTGGCACGCCCTACAGCCTAAACGGCTTGATGGATTTCAACGTATGAGGTGTCGTGAGATTTGTAAAAATCGTGAAAGTGACATAGGCTATATTATTTTTATATGGCGTCTGTGAATTAAAAAAAAGAGGGGGAATAAACAATTTTTTTTGTAAAAAATTACAATATGGGTATCAAATGAAAGCTAGTGAACAGACAATTCCAAATATGTTTATACTACTTATATGCTAAAATTTTGACACAAAACTAAAAAGTATGAAATAAACTAAATTATTAAGAAAAACAAAAAACCCGACTGCATAAAAAGCTATTAACTGAAAAGAAAAAAAACAAGCTCTATAATTTCTCATCAGCTATAACAACTTTGTTTGAGCAAATAAGTATAATTTGAATGTTATAAGGTAGGTATTGCAGGCGGGGACAAACCACTAATAGGTACGTATGTTTTATAATTCTTCTTTGTCCCCGTTTGCGATACCTACCTAATAGCTATAGCTGATGAGAAATTATAGAGCTTGTTTTTTTTCTTTTCAGTTAATAGCTTTTTATGCAGTCGGGTTTTTTGTTTTTCTTAATAATGTAACCACGGTTTAAGAAAAATTAAAATTAATCGTAAAAGGAGAAAAACAACGTTTTTTTATCTTTACGTGCACGTTTCTAAAAAAATCGCTTCTAAAAACTACCTGATACCTACTGTTACCTCTCCTTGCCCTAATTACTGCTTTCATGCGGTCATGCGTGGACCTAACAAAATGTTATCTATCTGACAATAAATTACGCCTTTTTGAGGCATGCCAGCCATGTCGTCCTATTTAGCAACGACGGTATCTAGGAGGTCTTGGATTTCCGGATTCGTTTTTCTTTTTTTGTTATTATTTTTAGTTTAAATAACTGACTTTTATTACATTAACCAATTATTTAGAAAGTATCACAACTAGACCTAAAAACTTAGGAGAAATAAAAACAATTTTACAATTCTTCAATCATCACGTAATTTATTGGTCGCCCCTTATGCAATTCATTCAGTACGGAATTCAAGCGGAATTAGATAATTAAATGTCCCAGATTATTTAGGGTTGGCAGAATAAAAATAATAATAAAATTGTCTAAAATTAAATAGTTTACATTTATCTTAGGGGACGCTTCAGACCATCAAACTGAAATACTTTTATTATGGAGCCAGCTGTTGCTTGGAGCTATTGAATAGAAAATATCAGTGGCTACTCCATCCAAATTTATGAAAAAGCTATTTTTTTTTTCGCTATTTCGATGTTGGCTCCATAGAGTGTTTGTACAGTTTGATGATCAGAAGCACCTTCTAAGATTTCGTACTTAAAACACCCTGTATATAAATTAGGTTTAAAGAATTTTATTCTCAAAAGACTTAAAACTAGTCACTTTACAAGAGAATTTTAAACAATGTTACTTTTAAACTAAAGTATAGGTGTTATTGACAGAACATGCAAATTTAAGAGTTAATGAAGTAAATATCTCATATATACAACTTACGGTTACATATACGATTATCACAAAGCAAAATTTTAACCATCTACCTACATAAGTCAGAATTACACTACGAATAAATGTAATATAAAATAATTTTATTAAATTACAATATAGTGGTTGTCTTCAATACATAAATGAACACGATTGCAAATACCTATCTACAAAATGAACCAACAAAGTCAGACACCTCGTGTAGGTACACTCAGCAATGAAAATTATTATTTAAATAAATATCATTCAAAAGATAGTATTTGACAGTATGGTCAGTACAAACCAAACATTTTTAATGAATAAGTTCAGATGCAGCTATTTTTTTATTTTTGTTCTAAACCGGGTTAAACAAAAAAACACGGGTATTCTTAATTTTGATAACGATCACGCTCGCAAAGTTTGTGCACTGAATAAAAAGTAACCCTGTATAGGGACGAGTTACGCGTGTCATTTTATGCATTTTACTAACAAACGTTTCTGCCACTTTTTGCGGGGGGCGAGGTAACATGAAATCTGCAACTTTGGATTTTATTCCCCATAACTTTTATTAGATTCTAATTTTGAATGTTCAAAATCATGAAAAGTAGTCTCGTGTGAACCCCAAACGTTCTAAGTTCAAAATTATTGTTTCGCAATTATAGGCTATCTCGTTTAGTAATAAGGTAAGGTATAATATTATAAAACTGTAACAGAAATGTGTCTGTACATTGAAGATATTTACAAAAAAAAAAATACGACATGGTTTTTACCTGTCCCTGATTCCAAATCAACAATTTTTGGATTTTTTGTCTGTCTGTTTGTTTGTTTGTTTGTTTGTTTGTTCGTTTGTTTGTTTGTTTGTTTGGGTGTTTGTTTGTTCGAGTATCACGCAAAAAGTACTGAACCGATTTTGATGAAACTTTTTTTGTTAGATAGCTTATCATCTGACTTAAAATCTGGTATATAATTTATGCGGACGAAGTCGCGGGTAAAAGCTCGTAAGGTATAAAATTGAGTGTAAATGCACATGATCAATTTGTTTTACACCGTGGCAGAGGGGAAATGCTACCGCAAAGCCAGTCCTTATAATAAGTAGTCAAAGATCTTAATCTCTTCCTGAGGAGTCGAGAAGTAGCTCATGAGGTACCTTTTCATTTGGATTGCATTTTCATTGACTCTTTATGTATCATCTCAGCCGATAGACGTCCAATGCAGGCCCTGTACCGGGACTTTCGATGTTCGACATATCGCCACTTTTTCGGTCCGCACTTCATTGTAATAGAGTTGACATTGGAACGAAAACGTTCACGCAATTGCGAAGTTCGAATGTGCGGGTAGAGGCCCTGGACATAGACCTCCTCCAAGAATCCCCACAACGACCAGTCCTGCACTGCCCTCACCCAACAAGTTCTAGCCACCTTTACCGTATCGTCGGTCTACCATGTGGGGGGTCCTACCCTACCCACGCTGCGACTTCCTGTACGTGTCCATATACTCTTATTAATACTGATAAATACGAAAGTGAATTTGTTTGTTTGTTCCACTTCCACACCTCAGCCGACCAACCAAAGAGCGTTTCCCGGTGTTTAGCCAGGGAATCGCTAGATGGCGCTACGGGTGTGCGAATTAAATGTCAAGTGAAAATACAAACTTTTATTTGAATTTTTCAAAGCACACGAAATCAGAAACATTTTACGTCTGAGAATCCGTTTGCCCATAGGTTTGACAATAACAGGTATTTTGTCAAACGCATGAAAAACTCTGTTGAGCTATTAGAGAAGTAAAGAAGATCATTTTTCTAGCTATGGGAAAAAAGCCCCAAAGTAATGTTAACGTATAGTTATGGAAAAGAACCATAGCAAAATAGCCAAAACAGTGCATTTTTGATATTGATTTCATAATTCCGATTGCATTTTTACCGAATCATTCGTCCGATTACTATAATAAATTAAAGTATGCTATTAGAGTGTAACACCATCAATGAAAGTTACCGTTTGCGGGCGTAAAATAAATTGACTCCAATAGAAAAGAAAGCTTATTGTTGAACTGTCAGGGACACAACTTTTAATCTCGACCACAAAAGCAATAACACGCAGTCGCAAGTGACTGTACTCATTATATACTCTTAGCTTACTATTTACGCACTCAGCTTAATACCATTAACGACCCCCCCAGCGACTGGAATAATGTATGTGTCATATTGACAAGGGGTTCGTACCCTTCACTTCAGTTGATTGAAACGATGTGGAATAGATAACGTGCATAATTTTCAAATTCAATATTGATGTGTAGGTACCTACTTCAATCAAATCAAATCAGCAAACATCAACCCACTGCCCAGCAGTGAACCTGATTCGATCCATTTCTGACCTGCAACCCTTACAATGTCGCCCGACCAACTTGTTGTTGGTCTACCTACTAATCTCTTTCCCTCCCTTGGCCACCATTCAGTGACCTTTCCGATACTGTCTTGATCCACCGGCTGTGTTTCTTTATAGCCAAGTGTCCCGCCCGACTCCCACTATAACTTAGTGATTCGCTCACCAACGTCTTCGACTTTAATTCTTCGACGAATTTCTACGTTGGGTATACGCGGTCCACAAGCTTTATTGTTTGCTGATTGGTGAGCGGTCCATGATTTGGCATCGTATGTAAGTATGGGCAGGGCACATCGGTTGTACACCTTGGTCTTTAGGCATTGTGGACGTCATCTACCAAGAGCGGCTTATCCTAGTCGAAACCTCCTTTCGATCTCTTTTATTTTACCTAAGATTCTTGGTCAAAGGATAAACAATGCCCAAGATAGACGTAATCGTTCAGCACCTCTCCTCTTTCACTACCTATCTACTTATTACACATCAAATTATGTGTTAATCATGTGCCTTATAGCGATCATCACTTAAATTTTTTTCTAAAAAGCTCACAAAAACTGTAAGTCTGCTTTAGCAGACTTACAGTTTCTGTGAGCTTTTTGTTTGAGTACCTCACCTAGTTTGGCAACTATAACCTTAGGAATCAATGGAAGCATTTCAATTTGTTTTGTCTGTTTGTTAGAATGAACTTTTAATACTTCCCTATTTAAATCTAAAAACCAAATTAATTTCCCTCGCGTACCTCAACAAAGAAAATTAAAAATAAAACAGGACAGGAGGATAAACAAGCGCCAACCACGCGAAGGTAAAAAGGGACGAGTATCGGCATTAAGTTGTAGATATCAAAGAGGGGCGAGACCGAGGTCACTCCGGCTTGCCCCGGTTGGAACACGTTTGATTACGCCCATATTTCATGCGTCCATTTTTGCCCCGGCAAAACTTGTGACAGCGTTTCCATTTCGGTAAATTGTGACGCTTCACTTTTTATAGCCACATCTGGGACGGGGGCTGTGAAACACGGGATTCATTTCTATTTTTTTATTTCGTTACGCTAATGGATGCATAATTTTTAATTAGAATTTATGTTTTATTTAAAATAATATTTAGGTAAGTAGGTATATAAAATTTGAGATGGGCATATTTAAAAGAAATTATTTTAGTAGGTTAATAACAATTTTACAGTTGGCAAACCTAATGTATAAGTGAAACATAAAGTCATTTATTCACACAATACCTAGTCTAAACATCAAAGTGAACAACTTTTACTACGGAACTAACATTGAAATCGCGAAAAAATGTATCATCTGTCCCATAGAAATCAATGGCATGACAAATGATGCCATTTGTGGTGCAAGGAAAGAGCGACGAAACTTGAGTTGGTCTGGTGCACCCTTTGTGCAGTCAGATATGACCATTGCTGACTGGCTAATCTATCCACTACTGCATGAGATATTGTCATGCGATATAGCTCATGCTGACACGAAAGAAGTAGAATGGCATCATCTCGAGTCAACCAAAGAAAATATACCTAATCCTATACACTAACTCAACAGATTTTTTTACAATTTCCATGTTGATTTCTTAATAAAAGTTGTTCATCAAACAGTGATATGTAGGTAGTCTTATTTCTTACAGGGTATAAACTTAAATGCGATACACACTTTATGACATATTTCAGAACCATAAAATTGAAGAACTTTTACTATGGAACCAATTTTCATATCGCGCAAAAAGTAATGTGTTCCATTTTGGTCGAGCTATTCACATTTTCTATGGAATAACAGATTTTTTTTTCGCGATTTCGATGTTGGCTCCATGTAAAGTTGTTCAGTTTGATGGTCTGAAGCACCTCGTTCGATACGTAACGCATTTAATTTTGCACCCGGTATAAATTCAAATCGTGAGCAATGAATCCTAAGTACAGTTGCCGGCAAAGTTATTGAGCAAATCTATGTCTGCGCAGAATAAAATTTGCACGTGAAACCGCTACTGTGCATACCCCTGACCCCTGCCCGTTTTTCATGATGTTTGCCGGGTACTGTACCTATCTACTAACGTAGCAAAACTTCAATACACAAATAAAATATGTTTAATATTCAATGAATAACATAATAAAATTATGTGCCTAATATTTCGCAGCACTTGATATACTTACCTACATGTAACATTAATATGAGAAAAAGTGGGTCACCACAATTATCCCCCGACTCAGGTTGACACGGTAATTTATTTTACATATAAATTCACTTAAAACTTGCATGCGCAGTTGGTACCTACGTTGTTTTAAAAACGTATGAAATCACATCGGCATTATTTTGGTTATTTCATATTTCATATATTTATTGCAATCACATGGTACAGTTAGGTCTTAAATGTAACAACTTTTGATCTACATATGATACCCTCTGGGCACGGCAACATAAACAATAGGTACATAAGATGTATTTTAAGTACATATTATGTTTGAACGCATGCACGTTTAGAAAAAATTAGAAAATATCAAAATGATCGTTAATTGAATTTAGTTCAAAAAATAACATAATAATAATAAATTGCTTGCATTTAACTAAATTAAATCTAGTAAAATAATAAAAATAAGTTACCTAATTAATTAATGGTTTTTGAAGTTGACAACTGTAATTAACGCAATAAAATATTATTAATCATACATAATCAATCAATAATTATAAACAATACTATAATTAGTCCTCGTCATGTCCTGGCCTCAATTGCGCAATTTTACACGGTTTTGGTTTGGTTTTGGTTTTGGTTTAGTTTTGGTTTAGATTTGGTTTAGCTGAAGTAAAAAAACTATCGCGATATTTTTTTCTGAACGGTTAAATTAAATTCGAACGAACGAACATCAAACGTTACGCCAACGTATCTTCCGAAATAAAGCTAATTCGTTACCGTTAATATAATTTGCGCGATACGAATTGTGCATAACGTAACGTTTTTGTTTGTGGTTTTGTTTTGGTAGTATCGTTCAAACTTAGGGCGATTGAGGCCCTGGTTACCTTAACAAGCTCAACAACGTGCGTTGAACAAAAATTTATTTTAAGATCTAAGAAAGAGCCTTCGAAATTGCCGAAAAATTTCTCAATTTTACCGCTGTTTTCAGACATCCAGCAAGGTTCAAGATCTTCAATCTTAGTATGGGAAATAGGCTAACATAAAAATGTTATCGTATAGTTGGCGTATAATTATGGAACTTATGCCGATTTGTTTCTCATAATCTCCAGATTATAGTGGTAGTATTAGCTATACCTCATCTAAACAGAGTGTCGCATAATCGCAGTCGGCGCACATCTTGTCTTTGTAAGATATGTTGGTTTTTTATTTCTATTTTCGTATTATCATCTAAGATGTTCCTATACATAACAGGCAATGCTTTACATGTGCCGTTTTAATAGGAAAAAAGAATCTAGGCAAAAAAGTAAAAACGGTGCATTTTTGTATATTTATTTCATAATTCCGTTTGCATTTTTAAATTAAGTTTTTAGAGTATAATGGTGTCGATTCGAATTGTGCCACGACTCAACTAAATTTATTCTTGTCACTTTCTAAAATAAGATTAAGAAAAGAGACAGAAAACCAACAGCTGACTTTAGTGCTGTCAAAGTGACGTTACACGCCCAAAATAAGATGCCATCATAATGTACGCCATCTTATTTAAGGCGTTTTTGGGCGTGTAACGTCACTTTGACAGCACTAAAGTCAGTTGTTGGTTTTCGGTCTCTTTTCTTAATCTTATTTTAGAAAGTGGCAGGAATAAATTTAGTTAAGTCGTGGCACAGTTCGAATCGACACCAATATCAATTTTGTGGGCCTACACAATAAATTGAAATTAAAACGAAAATTCACTTTACTGACAAAAGGTCATTTAAAGACAACCGAATCCAATTCCTTTATACAGAGTGTATGTGACAGCCTAGCAAATACTAAAACGGTGAATTCTGACCATCAAATTGAACAACTTTCACTATGTGAAAAAAATCAATTGTTTCATACATTTGAGTTCAGTAGGTACAGCAAATTTTTTTTCGCATTTCCTGAGCTCCTTAGTGAAAGTTGTTCAATTTGATGGTCTGAATAGGCTAGTTGACAAAATTTTGAAAATAGTTTAAAACTATAGCTTAGCATCTATTTCACCCCAAAAATATATTATTTTAAGAAAAATTGGTCTTTTACATTAGTATTTTGAGTTTTTAGAAATGAATTTGAAATGACCGCGAAAAAAGGCCAAGACTGTCATGGCGTCTTGAATGACGTCACGTCTCGCAAACGAAACAGCCGTAGCCGTGTTTGTTTATGACAGTCAATTGTGTTTTTTAATAAATAATGAATTCCTCGTATTATAAATACTGTATAGTGCCCCAATGTAAAAGTACAACGATAAAAACACCAAACAAATTATTCATATACGTTCCAAACAATAAACAAATACGAAGAAAGTGGTTAAAAATGGCAAAGAGGCAAGATGCGCTTACTTTATCAACTGATTCCACAATTTATTTCTGTGAAGATCATTTTGATGTAAGTATTTTCATTTCACAGTAGGTAAATGCGACTCTCTGACTGGTAAATGCTAATTAAATAAGACTTTATGTGTTGTTCACATAATACTTACATAGAAGTTTTAACATTGCGGAATTCCGATGAACAAAAGTCGGCGTCCATTGCAAAAAATTTGCCAAGCATAACGGCGTCAATTTTGGGCAAATTACTGCTGTTTGCTTTGTTAAATCCTGATTCCATGGCAAATCTTTCAAGATTAAACTAAAAACGAACTGTATAAATTTAACAATAATTGCTGAAAACTCGAAATAACCTGTTCACTTTATACGAAAATGACAGCCACAACATAGCGTTTCGCGCTCGTTTTGCGAGGCGTGACGTCACGCTTCCTGATTGGTGTTTAATATCACGTGATTAAACGCCTCATTTTGTCGATTTTATTTTCCAAAAATTTTGTTAATCTTTTATTATTGTAATAGAAAAGTTGTTTTTTTGTTTACCAATTATCAAGGTTAATCATTAGAAACTCAAAGCCATCCGATTTATTCTTAGTGGAAACAAGCCTATTCACCGTTTCAGTATTTGCTAGGCTGTCACTTACACCCTGTATTTTTTGTTAGCGGAGAGGAGAAGGCTAAAAGTTTTCAATTATCACCTTTTTGTAACAACGACCAAAAGTAAATTACTTTTGTTCTCAGAGTTTAACCTTAATCAAGGAATTAAAGTAGGTCAGGGCCACTAACCACTTACATTTTTAAACATTTCGTTAACTAGTTGAAGTTTGGTTTTTAGGGTTCCGTACCCAAAGGGTGAAAACGGGACCCTATTACTAAGCCTACGTTGTCCGTCCGTCCGTCCTTCCGTCCGTCTGTCCTACCTATTTAGGGCTGTAACTTTTGAACCGTTATCGTTTAGAGCTAGATAGTTGAAAGGGGTATGTGTAGAGTTGGCGTCGTTTTCTACTTTCGCGGCCACTGATGAAAGTTGATAGATGAGGACAAAAAGGAAACTAATCTTACTATGAAGCACATAGCTAAGTCATATCGGGGCCGAGATATACAGGCTGGAATTTTTTGGAAGGCGCAGTAGTGCAGGTACCTTAACCGTTGTAACTACAGGTAAACGTTCTTAGGAGAATGTCCTCAACTTATTAAGACATTTAGACCTGCATTAACAGATTTTGAAAAAAATGTACTGTCAGCAAGAAAATTTGAAATTTACTTAAACACTTTTTATAATGCGAATCGATCCTCTTTCTTATAACTGTATAAGACCAACAAAGGTACTAAAAATGACAAAAATTGCAAAAAACTTTCATAACATTTTGCATTGCAAAAACAATTTCGTTTCGCATGAAACTAAACTCCTACGCGAAACATTTTTTGCAATTTCTGACATTTCGAGTACTCTGACCTGTTGGTCCAATAGAGTTTTTTGATCCTCATCAGGAACAGGATCGATTGGCATCAAAAAAAGGTTTTGTGTAAATTGCCCATTTTCTTGCTGACAGTACATTTTGTTCAAAATCTGTAAATGCAGGTCTAAATGTTTCAAAAAGTTAAGGATAGTCTTATAATAACGTTTTTCTATAGCTACAACGGTTAATGTGCCTACCATACTACCCCGGCCAAAAAAATCAACCCTGTATATCTCTGCTCTGATATGACTTAGAGCAAATTTTATTAATCATACTTATTTATTTGAGGTAATGCTACAAAACAATTATAAAATTATAAGTGGCTGAAGCAAAAAAAATCGACGCCATTTGTCCATACAAAGTTACACAAACCCCTTTTTAACCGACTTCAAAAAAGGAGGAGGTTTCTCAGTTCGACCGTATATATATATATTTTTTTTTTTTTATGTGTGTTCGCGGATAACTTCGTCGTTTATGAACCGATTTTGATGATTCTTTTTTTGTTGGAAAGGAGATGTCCCGAGGGTGGTACCATGATAAGGAAACCAGGATCTGATGATGGCATCCCAGAGAAATCGAGGGGAACCTTCGAAAATCGTACTGCCGACTAGTGCGTTTTTTAATTTAAAGCACTCCTATTAAATCGAACTAATGAATTCACCACTGAAAATTGTGAAATAAACAAAATTTTAACAAAAAATTAAAACCGCCTTCAAAAAAACTAAAATGTTAAAAAATAATATTGCAGCCAATGACTTTTTCGTTCGCATCATAAGAACATTAATTTGTTTTATAGAAGTCGGTGTCAAGCCAAGCCAAAAAATGCAAGCCATGTCGCGAATCGTACCGGCTTGACAGCGACTTCAATAAAACAAATTAATGTTCTTATGATGCGAACGAAAAAGTCATTGGCTGCAATATTATTTTTTAACATTTTAGTTTTTTTGAAGGCGGTTTTAATTTTTTCACAGAATATAGTTTATTCCGGCGGATTTGTTATCAAATAATAAAAATGTCAAAAAGTTAAAACAACAGGAAACTAGTTTTTATCAACGTTTTTCTTCTCGTTCTATCGTCAAAACGGTAATACATATAGTGTCAAAATTGGAGTGATTATAGAGAAAACACTACAGTATAAAACCAAATAATAAAAACCGGTCAAGTGCGAGTCGGTCTTGTGCTAAAGGTCCCGAAGAAAAAAGTTTTTTGTAAGTTATATTTTGTGTAGTTGTGCGGTACGGAACCCTCGGTGCGCGAGTAACCAGACTCGCACTTGACCAGTTTTTATCATGAAACATTCTACCAATTATTCGTTCGTAATGATAGATGTGACGAGTAAACAGCAATGAAATTCTGAAATATCCTATTCAGTCATGACTAGGGCATATGAAACGCCTGCGTTTCTCTCGAAAATCATTACAACGTGTACGAGCACTCGAGATCACACAGCACAGAGACTAATGCTTCTGAGAGCTCCATTTTGAAACGTTGGTGTACCTAGATAATTAGACATCGGCTAACGATGTAACTTAATCCCAGTGACGAGAAATTGAAGTGAAAATACCAAGCGAATGTAGGATCTATAATCTCACATACTTTTTTGTTCTTTCTATCTATGAAAAAGAGATTTTTACGAATATTGCCTTTGAATAAATGAAAAATGTTTAAAACGCGTTCTCATTTCCAAGAATGTTCACAGCAAAGTATTACTACACAAATTCTGGATAAAATTAAATACTGTCATAGATGGGTAATTAATTCTATGATGGAGCCTATTTAGGAAAATAAAAGTAAATATCAACTTTTCTTTTATTATTCTATGTTAAAGTTTTAATAAGATATACAGCAGATATACAGGAACAATTTTTCAATTTTCGTCACTAGACAGAAGTGACCATAAAGTCAACAGGAATGACACTTTTAGTTATAAATCTAAATGTATTCGAAAATTTGTAATAAATTAACACTTAACAATAAAAACACATAGTTATGAGTCCCATAATCATATTTTATGGTCTGCTAAATTTTTAAAAATAGCACTAAAAAAATAAAATAAAAGTGTCAACAGAAGTGACATCACTTCTGTCGATTGATTAAAAAAATGTGTCTTCACTTTAATATGGCTGTAAACGGATACGTTTTGGGCACGCGCGTGTGGGAAAAATATCACCAGAGTCTTGAATGTCTTGATCTGTAGAGTATACTTCATATCGGAACCATTTTCTACACCTTCATCTTCATTTCCATTGTCATGTGAGCTTCTTGAATCATTAGGTGGTGAGGTACCATTGTTTACGTTATCCCTTCACTAATCCTAACTTTGTCTTCCTATAATTTTCTTTTTTATCTTTCTTCCTTCTTTCTTCTAATTTAGCTTGAGCTAATTAGGATCTCTTTTTCTAATCCACTCCGCCGCCATTCGCCTTTTATTTCCTCCTGCTGCTGCTTATACCGTTCCATTTTTTTCTCTGTATATTAATTTATTTAATGGCATCTAAGAAAACGTAAGGCTTTATTAAAACAAACCACGTTAAGTATTATTTTATTAAATAATACCATGTGCAGACATAGCGCATATTACTCGCATTTCGAAGATAATTTCTTGGTCCCAACACACCGCATTGTGACCGCGCACAATACTTGCAGCAATGTAACTTCAGAACGCGTTGAAATTCGCGGCAAAATAGCCTTTTCTAGACAAAATCATCATTTCTGTCGACAAACCATCGACAGGAGTGAAGTCGACAGAAGTGGCAAAATTTGAAAAAGTTGGCTTAGCAATTATGTTTTTTGAGGCTATGTTTAAGCAAATTTAGTCAGAGTGATGAGATCCCTCTTCTAGACAAGGCCACGTGATAAAAATGGTTAAAAATATGTTACAAAACTTTTTTTTATTTCTTAAAGAAGTGACGCGGCAACTTTTACACGCTGTAGAACCACTTTGTAATTCAGAATAACGAGCGCATCGTTCATGTTATAAAAAGTATTGTCTTTGGGTGATGACAGGTATACCTGAGTGTTGCCAAATAAAGAAAAAAAATATAGTCACCATAATTTTTTAAATATATTTCACTCAAAACCTTACACGTCGACAGATGTGATGGAAAATTTAATAACATTGTAGAATCATCTGTAATTTTCTATTTATCGTGGTTAAAATTTTAAAACTTCGTAAATAAGGAGTTGAGAATGTGCATGACATATGCAATCTGGGAATGTTCATCTGTTTATTGAACAAGCATTTTTTGTCCTTCATTAAACATCGGAAGGCGTTTGCGAACAGTCGACAGAGCGTGACAGATCCCGTACTGTCGGCTAAGAAATACGAATAAATTATGTATTTATGCGTGACATTTTTGAAGACACCTGTAGAACAAGACATCTAATTGCATGTAACAATACACAGCTGGTGTAAGACTCATATTTCTGGAGTTATTTCGTGCGAACAGAAAAATCACACGTTCGTAGAATTGCCCAGATATCATAAGTTATGATTCTGAATCGCAAACATTGAAAAAACTATTTTGTTTAAAAGTGAGTCGGTATATTTAACTTAAACGTTCACTATACAAATTGTAACAAAACAACCTAGAAATGCGTTGAGACCATCAAATTGAACAACTTTCACTATGGAGCATTAAGAGGCTCCCCATAGGTAAACGCTAGCTCGGGCCATATTTTTTAGTTTTTAGAAGCTATCTTCTCGTTATTTGAAAGACATACAAATAATTGAAAAGTGTAGCAATATTCTTCAACATCTCGGCTTTATTTGCTATAGATCAAATTTCTTATTTTTCTATAAAATACATATGAAACCTGTGTTCAAAGGAAAGCCTAAATATTGGAAAAAATCTGTATTATGTGCATCTACTTTTTAAGTTGAAGTCATATTTACTTGAGACACACACCTTTGTGTAGACAATATTAAGATCTAAAATTTCTTTTTAGCAAATTTTTTTTAAGACCAATATTTAATGAGTTAATTAGATAATTGTAAAATTTGGGGCGAATTCTTATGATTTTAGAATGAGATTTCCTTGGATTAGAAGGCTCCACTGTGACATAATGAAGGACAAGCTAGTCAAAAACAGGTATACCTACTAAAATGACGTAGTTTAGTAGAGGTGAAGTGGCTCTGAAAGAGTCAAGGTTTCTTTCTTCTTTCTTTCTTTCTTTATAAATTACCCCTTTAAATATTATGAAGGGTTCCTTGGTGACTGTGGAACCCTAAAAACGGTAACGTTTTGTGGACCGTTCATAGCAACAACAAGACAAAAAAACCTTGAACATGTCGTTAAAATTTAACGTGTGTATTTAGTAAATAAACAGAGAAATACAAGGAAAAATCATAAAAGCAAATTACCAATGTTTATTAAACGTGACCCTTGGGGCGTGAGTTACCTGCGAGACTGAAAGCATATTTTTCTGGAGCACCCCCGCTCTTCCCTTTTTTTATTCGTACAATCTTCGTTCATGCGATGCGTAAAACTTCCGTCTCGTAAAATATTATGTCGCAGTTGCTACTCATAAATGTCTGAATTACGTACCCTAAAATACAAGGATATAGTCACGCCCTGTCTCTTAATGGGGTCATCATATATAGTGACAAATTATAATACTTTTTACAGTACTCACGATATTGTTACATATTTCTTTGAAAAGACAAGAAAATATTATTTGTATCCTCCGTAAAAAATATGTTGAAATATATTTGGCCAGCTGTCGTTTTCTCTGACCAGCACGGCTAGCATGCCATCCACGACAAAACTAGATTTCGTTTAATTTCCAGAATAAAAAGTTAGTATTCAAAGATAGTCTCCATTACTATTTGGTTGAACAATCAAGGGGTAGTGAAACAGACACATAACCACACTTACCTTACACCTTAGGAGTATTTGTTTCACTAAATTCTTTGAGTGAGTCACATACATAAACATCCGAACATCGTCGTCATAAACTTTCAGAGGTATAATATTTGTAGAACGTTTTTTTATCGCTTCTAAATCCTGTCGATTAGGTTGTGTTTTGATATAATTATATGTTTTTCAATCAAACTTATAAACCGGCTACATACGGGTACATTACATTATAATGCTACAATTACACGAGCATAATTCCAAAAAGGTTCAAATCAATGCATCACACTTTTTCTATAGGACCAATAATGAAACAAAATATATATATATATTGCACATTTAATTTTTACTGCCGTCCAGCCGCAAGTATTTACCAGTTTTATCAACATCACTCTATTACCTACTATATCCTTGCGAGCAAAGTTACACTCTACAAAGTTTTCATGATGCTATTTCTATCCACGGTGTTCACATACCTACCCCTCCCATTTCATCCCTTTATCACTGAAAACTAAACTGTAGTTTGTCTGGCACAGGTGTGGTTTTAAAACGAGGCAATATTTTAAGAGCTTGTGGGATCGGTGCCCATTAAACTAAACCTGTTTATATTGTGTCTTTGGGAAATGTACGAAAATACAGTATTTACTGTAATCTGCTTAAAACTATGTATTTACTTACTTATCATAATGAGAATAGCACGTTTATTTTGATTTTCTGTGCCTTCTTCTATTTGTCTATAACTTCACGCCTCTTTCCTAGCGGGGTAATCAGAAACTAGGGCGCGCTATTTACTACGATCCTTTGTAACCGTAAAATATCAAAGTATTTTCAGCTACTAAAACCGAAATCATTTCGAAATCCCTGAAAAAAACACGTTATAGTATTTCACTTGACGTGAAGTGTAATTCCGAAATACAAAAATATCGTAGGTACTTTTTTATCTCGGATTTTTTTTATACCATAGCTGCATCGTCGATTTGATGTAGAGTAGAGTTTCGACTTGCGGCGTTTAATAAAATAATAAAAATTTTGCAAATGATTATTGTCAGTATCCAGCCGAATTAGGTACCTACGAGAGAAAAAGCTAGTTTATCCAAGAGAAAATATCTGTTTAAAGTACTCTGGTACTGACGACCCTGAAGGGTGATGACTGGTTGTTTATATCATTTTTGTCTAGTCATCGCCTATGCTTCTATAAGGACTTTATATTTTGCACGCAACTTCGTCCGCATCGGCTCCCGTCATTGTATTGAGATATACCAGTACACCAGTGTACCAGTATGTATACCAGTTTTAAGTCTAATCATAATAATATAAACTTTAAAACACAAAGCTTCAACAACCCGTTACTCGAATACCTACATTCTTAGTGCATCCCTTCATCCTTTATAGAATATTGTATTATTAGATAATTTCATTTCCGGTCTATCTTTAGTGGTTTAGATTGTGCATGGTCTCTCAATCGGTCACGGAACTGTAATATAAGCTTAGGTATTTTAAGTAAGTAAATAATTTGATTTGAATCTTATTGGATTTATTGAAAGGCTAATTCGACAAAGAATAAAGTAAGTTTCTCTGAAAAACAACTTGAAGTACCTACTGAGGTCGATAAGGCATTAATCAAGAATCTCAGCAAAACGATGACTCTGCGAAACAATCAGATAAGTTGAAAGCAATTATAAAAGTCTTCGAAGTTTTTTTATCGGTAAATGGAAGGCTTGAAACGTTAATCGTACTTTAATTTCTTTTTGTATCTCGTTAAGTTGGTCTCAGAATAATATTCCAGTTGTGCAGATGTTAGACAAAGACAAATAGGTACAAACCGTTAAACGCTGCCAGACTAGGTACCCATCCCTCGATATGGTGCGCTTGAAGATATTAAATTTCCACTTCTCTTTATTTTATTTCTATTTTCATCTCTACTATTATAAAACTGTAAAAGAAGTGTCTGTAAATTGAAGATATTTACAAAATAAAACCGGTCAAGTGCGAGTCGGGCAACTCGCGCACCAAGAGGGTTCCGTACCACAACACCACAGAACATAACATTATTAACTTAGAAAAAAAAACTTTTTTTATCCGGGTCTTTTAGCGCAAGAACGACTCACTTGGCCGGTTTTTAGTATTTGTTGTTATTCTGTAGAGTTTGCTCTATAATCACACTATTGTATATGTTACCGTTTTTACGATAGAGCGTGAAGAAAAAACGTTGATAAAAACTAGTTTCTTGTCGAGAACCCCCCTTTATTTTTAACTTTTTGACATTTTTATTGTTTGTTAACAAATCCGCCGCAATAACGCATAATCTGAGAAAATTTCAACTATCTAGCTATTACGGTTCAAAAGTTACAGCCCTAAATAGGTAGGACAGACGGACGGACGGACGGACGGACGGACAGACGGACAGACGGACAGACGGACAGACGGACAGACGGACGGACGGACGGACGGACAACGTAGGCTTAGTAATAGAGTCCCGTTTTCACCCTTTGGGTACGGAACCCTAAAAACCGTCAGCATATTAAGTTGGACCCAATTTATAGTAGGTACTATTGTTTTTCAATGAATGTCCCCTCACTACCACGACCGAAACTTCCAGATAAGTCCTTGCATGTGAACGCGAGTTAAACATAAAACGTATTCAACTCAAAACAATTCCGTAGTTTTAAGTGGTAAAGAGTCAACTACCGATCTAAATCACAAAGGCAAAGTTCCCTGTACCCAAAGTTCGGCGCGATTTAGTGACCCAGAAACACGAGACTCGCCAAGTTTTTCAATAAACGGCCCCGAACGTTGCTTCAAGAGAAACTTCCCAATCAATCCATGTTCGGGGCAATCATATCACTTATGATGAAATCTCATGCATCGTGATCTCTATACAGATTTGAAAACAATTTGAAGCTAAGAAACAATACCTATCGGCTTTTCCTTATACGACGACGTATCTCTTACGGTGGCACCGAAAAAGTCTTAAGAGGGCTATCACAGTCCAGTGGCGCCCTCATCACATTAAAAAAGATTTCTCAATAAAGAAAGCCTAAATTAAAAAGTGCTCAACACGAACACTACAAAAGCCTTCAAGTTATTTTCATAAAATACTTTTATAGGTTTTTTAAAGGTCTAAACATACAAATTTTGAAAAAAGAAAAAAAACGGCCGCTTTTGTTTTTATTGGAAATTGTCTAAAAGTGGAATGTTTAGAACCTATAAAAGTATTGTATAACAATGGATTGAAGGCTTTAGTAGTGTACGTGTTGAGCACTTTTTTAATTTAGGCTTTCTTTATTGAGAAATCTTTTTTAATGTGATGAGGGCGCCACTGGACTGTGATAGCCCTCTTAAGCGACAGCCGTCCGTAAAGTACCTTTTCCTATGGAATGACACATTTGATTCATTCGTTTATTCATACCTTTGCTAAACTACTAGTGGTAAAGCTCAGCGGTCGCGACAGGACTATATAGGTTCGCCGCTGAACTTACTATACATGTAAGTATCGTAGTCTTTACTTTACCCAGTAATATAGGGTAAATTCGGACTGTGGGTGATGGCGAATGGCTTAGCCAAAGTTTTCAACAACGGATCTCTATTTAGGTTTTGACAAAAATGAACAAAGCATTGTAATCTTTTATAATATTAACCTCAATACAATTTATCTTTGTCCACTCGAACTTCTACTAAACTCTGTCTGCTCTCAAATCTTTATCAGACAAACTTATTAATGTATCAAAGTATAAAATGCCACACAATTTTTTTCTAATATACGAATGAAATCAAGCAGTAGTGTCAATATAGTTTCGGATTATCTAAGCACAATGTAAACGTGAATACGTTACTTAAGTGAATATATTAAAGGGGTGCTTCAGACCATCAAACTAAATAACTTTTCACTAAGGAGTCAACATTATAGGTAAATGGCGATTTTTTTCCCAGAGTATCCATGGCTACTAAAATGTATGCAGTAGCTGTTTTTTTTTCGCAATTTCAATGTGTTGGTCTCATGGTGAAAGTTGTTTAGTTTTATGGTCTGAAGCGTAAAGCATTTAAAATTACACTCCTTAGAGGCAAATTGAGCCTCGCAACTTTTAAGACTGCACCCTGAGGCTAGTCGAGTAAAGGCATTGCGCGCTCTTGCACGAAATTGTCTTTTTGATGTTTTCAGACATAAATCGAATGTCATTCGACATGGAATTCATGTCATTCGACATGGAATTCATGTCATTCGACATGGAATCGAAATACATTTTCTTAAGGGGCGTCCACCCGGTTTTGAGTAACTTTGTAACCAGCACTTTTTAAGCAGAAAACAAAACTGAACAATCTACAGGATATGAGAAGTGATGTGGTTTTTCTCGAAATCTATTTTAATTAATAAAACTGAAGAAAAACGAATCCAAAGTCACCCCTTTTTTTCAGTTGTAACCGTTTTACTCTTACATTGTTGATCAGAAGAATATGAAAATTTACAATATTCTTCACAATACAATTTAGAATGATGTGGTTTTCTTATTTTTTAAAATACATAAAAAATCATACAGGTTTTCAAAGAAAACGGAAAATTCTGACCGCGCCGCGCAATTGAAGCGGGATAGCTAATTGCAAAAGTTTGCTTGTAAGAAAGAGAGCCTTGCACTAGGGAGGGATAGCCTTAATGATGAAAACTCTTAAGGATAGCAGAAAATTCATTTTTATTACAGCGTAACGAACTTAATTAAGTAAATCGATTTGACAATAATTTTATAAGGCGATTTGTATTCTGAGGGATAGTACTTAGTTTAGAATAAAACTCTTTATGATACCTTCCCGTGGATTTTGTATAATGTATTAGATCATCTAGAAATGTTATGAGTGCCTGCATACCAGTGTTAAACAACTGTACAAAGATGAATAATGCTATAAGTAAGTAAATCTAGCTCAACAACTACAAAAAGTCTTCGCAAGAATGTTTCTTATTAGTTGATTAGGTACAAAAAATAAGTTTGTACATGGACGCCGAAAGATATTTTGTCTATTAACAAAAGAATTGGTTTCCTTATACAATATTATACCGGTGTATTTCATGAAAGAAGTGAAATGCCATGCCAGAGGAAAATGTAATTTACTCAAAATACCAAACAATTCCTCACTAGCACACGTTTTTATAAAAACTTTTTAAATAACAAAAAAATTCAATTTATTCAAACAGTGAATGTTATTGTCACATTCGATATATTTCTCGTTGACGCTATAGGAAACAATTTTCTAGCATCGTCAACGAGTACACGGTATGTTAAAATAGAAATTTTTCG
The DNA here is from genome assembly GCA_922987775.1 of Agonopterix subpropinquella. Lineage (NCBI taxonomy): Eukaryota > Metazoa > Arthropoda > Insecta > Lepidoptera > Depressariidae > Agonopterix > Agonopterix subpropinquella. The sequence goes on along the minus strand of OV277695.1, from coordinate 17,047,802 downwards.
TTTGCGAACATTGTTGACTTGTTGTGCGATGCAATATTTTCGTCATATCGTCGCGTCGGCACTCTGCTCAACTATTCGTGTAAGCCACATAACAAAGCTGTCACCCTCCATGCAGTCACAAAATTTTACGGCACATGCAAGTAACTATAATTATAGTAACAGCTCGCGAACAAGATGAAATGAGTTTGATACCTACATAGTTTTTCTTTTACTACCTTTGCCTGCCGTGCAGGAAGCGATGGTTCGATCCCCGTCCAGGCCGACACGTACCAATATTTTTTTCGGAATTTATGTACGATTTGTAACACCACTGGCTTTTCGGTGACGGAAAACATCGATCGTGAGGAAACCGGCATGCTTCAATTTCGAGGCATGTATTGTACCTACCTGTCCATTACAAGTGGCGACGGGCTCACTCCCCGTCACACTGGACAGAGTTTCGGTACTACTAGTGAACCGGGGATGTTCTGAAGTTTCAGAATATCTCTGACTACCCCCGTGGGGAATATAATCGTGAGCATATGTTATGATTTTTCTTTTACTTTACATATCTTACACTTTACAAGGCCAGTGTGAATGGGAATGTCGAAAGGGAGCGACCTAGACGCAATACGTAATACGTAATATCTTTGTGACGTATTAAATAAAATCGGTCAAGTGCGAGTCGGGCTACTCGCGCACCGAGGGTTCCGTACCGCACCACCACAACATATTAATGAACAAAAACATTTTTTTGTCCGGGATCTTTGAGACCGACTCACACTTGGCCGGTTTTTATTATGTATTGTTGTACTGTAGAGTAGAGCTTGCTCTATAATCACACCAATTTTGACGCTTGTATGTATTACCGTTTTTACCATAGAGCGAGAAGAAAAAACATTGATAAAAACTATAACCTTGTATGAGGACCCCACCTTAATTTTTAACTTTTAGACATTTTTATTATTTATTAGTAAATCCTCCGTAATAACGCATATTTTACTTTTAGTAATTTTAACAATCTAGCTCATACGGTTCAAAAGTTATATAGCCCTAAATAGGTAGAACAGACGGACGGACGGACAACGTAGGCTTAGTAATAGGGTCCCGTTTTCACCCTTTGGGCACGGAACCCTAAAAATGGTCAGGTATCTGACCTGACTATTTTTGACGAAACCGACGAGCATGATGAATGTGGAGGAATCTAGAGAGGTTTGTCAGCATCGTAGCAAGTAGCGTAAAACTAAGAATATGTAGGTATGTAAAGTACCTATACATACATTGTAAACGAGAGACGATAATGAAGTCAAAACTCACCAACACAACGCCCCTATAAATCTCTTAGTAAAGCCTAACAAACTGAAAAGACTAAGTACTTAAAAATACTCATCCAATACACTAAACGTCGGTCGTTTATTGTCGATGTTAATTTATCTTTCCAGAGACAAAATTAGTGAACTTGTAAAAAGTAATTGGGATAGAATGCAAATGTGCGAGTCTTGGGAGTGTTCGGCCACGGTCCGAGAATCTAAACGGTTCTCGATGTAAATGAGCAGGCAGGCTGCTGCGAATTTATCTTGCGCCCCGTGAAAGCAGTCATGGCTTTGTTTTATTTAAAAAAAAAACAGTTTAAAATGTTTGTAGTTAAGTTACAGTAAAAAACAAGAAAACTGCGGTACTAGTTCGCGATATTAGTTGGCTAAATGCTTAGACACCAAGTTGACCACTAACTCCTTCTCCTCTTCGCTCACGCACTCGGACCGCTTGATGGAGTAATCCATCTCGCGGAAATTATTAGTACCGGTACAGTATCGGTATAATACCGGTACCAAACAGTAGTTACAGTGAGAAAACAGATGTAGTACCTACTATTGGGTATATACTGATACTTGTTAAGGATCCGTCTGGAACCGGTACCCAGGTACCGAAAAGCAAGAACCGCTAAGTACCGGTACAGAATCTGTACTTTTGGTACGGGTTCCAAGCCCTGTCTTCAAGTAAACAATTAGCAAAAATATTAGATTATGCGCAACGTTATGCAAAACCATAATATGTTTCTAGCTATGAAATAACTGTTAAGTTAGTCAATTTTTAAACGATTTATTTACATTTTGAAACAGTATTTTGGATCATTAAAAATCTAGAAATTTGATATGCTTCAACGTATTCGTTAGTGTGCTTCAAACCATATGTAGGTTAACTGGGAAAACGATATCACAAAGTTCACAAATTACCTACCTAATATAAACAATTGTCTAAGACTTTGGTAAATATTTGAGTGATTCTTCTACAAATTACTGTTCTTAGAAAATCTTCATGTTTAGTCTACATTCTATTTAACCTTATAACTTGATTACCAAAGTTATATAAAGCTAGGTTAAACAAAGTTTGTTTATTCCTCCATTACCACTGACATTGATAAATTGCTTTCAAAATCGTTTCTCGAACAAATAATACAACAGGTAAGTATTTAGCAGTAAACTAGAATGAAATCTTATAATAAGTGATAATTATTTCTTATGTAGCTGGGAAACAGATTTTGACCTTGGAATTTACATGGAATTTACCATGGAGTAAGGAATTTACAGAATCGTATGTCTCTAGCTTACTTAGCTCGAGTACGAGTGTTACCGAATGTGACGTAACAATTAGACTGTTCGTTTAAAATTTTATTTGTTTTCGGTGTTCGGGTTCGGACCAACGAAGCGCCGTTCAAATTATACTCGGTATAAGAATGCCCGCGTTGGATATAGATTATACTCCATTCAGGAATTAGAGAGACAAAATGTAAACAACGGTAATACCAGTGTAGAAAATACCATCTCGAGACGGAAGAAAACTTATCTCTGGAATATACAACAGTAAATTATCAATTCTACTCGCAAACGATTGCGACAGATGATATGTTAATTTTGTATGGAAAATAATTATAAAATACGCAAGTCATCATTATATTTGAGAACAAAAGAAAGCGTGACTGTAAATATTTTATTTCGTGGTCTGGCAACACTCAGATCTATTTGTTTGACCTTTGGTTCGTTTTAATAAAGTTCTTAAAGAAAAATACTCTTTATTGTACTTACGGCGACACATAATGAAGCTATACAAAGCCAACATAAGCTGGCCGCGCGTAGGTTGCGTAACGTATAACGTTGCGCGGCCAGCTTATGTTGGTTTTGTATAGCTTGATGTGTCGCCGTGCGTACACAGTAACGTAAACGCGTCTCTACGCGCGGACGCTACGCATAGCACTAAAAAGTCGAAATGGGCTACATAAGGTAATTTAAAAAAAAAACATTCAATTTGTTACAAGTATTGTTCTTAATTATCGATAGACAACAAATTTGTAATATCACCGCAATTTAGTAAGTGCCCTGCCTACATAATGTTATTATAAAAAAATGTAACAAAGGTTTCTGACCACGAAACGTCACTTTGACAGTGACGTTTCCTTGTTAACATTTTGTCTCTCTAATTCCTGAATGGAGATAAGGAACACAGGTTCATTTAGGTAGACAGATGAGGAAGCCAAGTTTTGTGACCGCATTGGGAGAGACCTATGTTCAGCAGTGACAGCTGGTGAATATGACTATGATTTTAATAAACCCGCAAGCATGTGCCTTTGTTCGTTAAACTGGCCTATGCATCACATTCTTATGGTGGTGTTTCAGATCATCAAATTGAACCACTTCTACTATGGGACCATAAAAAAACGCCGGAAGAAAACCACTATTATATATACAGGGTAACTTTTTATTCAGTGCACAAACTTTGCGAGCGTGATGGTTATCAAAATTAAGAATACCCGTGTTTTTTTGTTTAACCCGGTTTAGAACAAAAATAAAAAAATAACTGCATCTGAACTTATTCATTAAAAATGTTTGGTTTGTATCTACTGACCATACTGTCACCTGTAAATTCCGCTTTCTCGATTCGCTTCCTCGATCGGCGCGGTTTTTATTAACAGTAAAATCAGCACAGCAATATTTATTCAAGTTTACGGGATGGCAAAAATAAGAGATAAAATTTGCAAAAAAATTTTTTTTTTTTTCGGGAACTATTAACGATATTAATACGTTGTGAAAGTTTTTGCACTTAATAAAAAGTCCACCTATATTTTGGTCAAGTCGCCGTGGACGTGTTCTATGCAACTATTGTTTTTTTTTCGCGATTTCAATATTGGCCCTGATCATGGATAAACAAAATCTTGTAGGTTCCAGGTACGAGTTATCCAGCAATATATTCCACCCTTAGCAACAAGTGAATTCACACTCAAAAGGAAAGTAAAATATTCCTAGATAAAGTGAATACACAAGGTAGGTAATAAAGTGGGTTATTGTAAGCAGAATACCGTCTAGTTCCATTGCTACCGAGTCCGAGATTGGTATAAATAATTCAGGAACATTTTGCGAGCAGGTTCATCGAGCTGGTGTAAATTCGTCATCCTCTCCCCAACCCGACTGTGTACTCGTACCTCTATAGTACCTACCTCTACTCTTGTTTATGCTGTGTTTACACTTTTACCAACGGTCGAGATAGAAAATATTCTGAGAAATTGTTCAAATCGCATGAATGTTTTATTACGATTTTGCGGTGCGGTGTGGCAAGTTTTGTGATTCGGTCTTGTGTTACGTGTTCAGGAGCAACATTTTGTTATTTTTACAAGAGTGAATTTATGTTAGTATCCACAGCTCTCACAGTATGTTATATCGTGCACCGTAGCAAAAAGCTATATAGTGTTATTTTGGTTTGTTGTATTAATTGGTAAATTGTAATAATTATTATAATTTTACAACATTGCTCGGAATTTATAAACCGAATGAGAATGGATCTACAGCTTTTGCGACATAATGACAATTGGTCCAGAAGATAATTTTGCTGTAGCAATATCTATCATTATTTTACTTTTCCCAGCATTTGCAGAAATCTATAAAATTAGAAAAAAGAAATTAAAGAACTTGAAAAACCCTACAACTTTTGTGCCATATTTACTAGCTAAATAGTTAGCTCCAACAATAAGATTTTTTTTTCTGTGGCAAGGACTATCAGAAAAGGCCTAAAACTGTTCGGAACCTGAATGATCTCCTTAACAGTTAGTAAGCATGTTAAGGATCTCTAACTGTTTATCTAAGGTTTTAACGTAGCATGTTGCTGATTGACTGGCTGTTGTGTTAAATGATTGACGGAGCGTGTGATGACTGCTGGTTACCAATTAGTTCCAAAAAAACGTCGAGTCTAAACGGGGCCTACCATAGCTCTAGCTTTCGAGCTTCACAATCATTTCCGAAAACGTTCGCTGTGCGAGACGCCGGAGGAACTTAAATCGCGACAATTTCCATTTATATGACCGTCATGAGCCGTGTCCCGCGGCTTTGTCTGGCTGACATTCTGCAACAATACTTGCTCAACTTATGCTGTCACAAAGTTATCTAGGAAGTGGGGCTGTGCTGTCTTCTACAGACAAAACTAATGGAGCTAATGTCTCATTAGTCATTACTGTTGAAAATAATGCTAGAGAAAATTAAACGCTTACAACCCGGTCACGTTAACTCTACACCTCGCTGGAATTACTTAATAATCGTATCAGTACGGTTAGCATCATCGTTAGCGATACGAGTCTCGATAATTTTGTTTTGTACACATCGTTTCACACCGAACCAGAGCGCCGATATAACGTGTGGGCGCCAGGTGCACAGATAATGTCAGTCACAACTAGGTCACAACTGACAAGGTTATCCATTTTGATTTTGAGCTATCATCGTCCCCTGCTAAACATAACAGGCCTCTCCCAAGGCGCGCCACAAGATTATGTCCTCGGCCTTCCTCATCCAGTCGCTCCCCGCTACCTTTTTTAGGTTGTCTGTTGGAAGACTTAAAATTATAGTGATATGATATAGAAGTCATAATTATGCGTAAATTGCGATCTACTCGTGAGTCCCATTACAATCGCAAACGTTTTTACCCTGTAGTAGGATCCTACAGGCCTAAAAGACAATGCAGGTTTTGTATCGAAGGTTGGCACCTTATTTTTCGCCGTTGTTTTTGGCGTGGCCATCAACCAAACTTGAATGTTTTAGTCCAGTTCAGAATAAAGTAACAAACAAAACTTCGTATTACATCGTGTATATCCCTAAACTCAGTCCGAGAGAGAGAGATATAAAGGCTTGAAGTTGATAATTAAATATATTCATTACGTTTACTTCAAGCCTTCTACTTCCGTTCGGACCGAGTTCTGAGATATACTTGTCATACAAATTTTGTTTGTAACTATATTATTGAAGTTTGATTGATGGCCGCCCCAAAAAAATAGGCAAAAAGAATAAGGCGCCAGTTTTAGGCATTGGCTTTTACTTACTTCTACCATCTTCTACATACAGAAACCTCATTATCCTTTTGAATTAAATAGCAATCCACTTCATTTTCAGACGAAACATTTTCAGCAATACTCATGCCTTTTTCTAAGATAAAATGTGGCTATACAAGAAAATTATCATACAAATAGTGGGTTTGTACGAACTCAGTGTGATGTAGGTCTATGGCGGCTTTTAGTTCGATTAAACTGGACTCGTGGAACAGAGAATGATACTTATGGATATTTACAGCCTTTTTCTCACCCATACGTTATTTGTATTGAAATACGAATGCTCTAGAATTCTGTTGATCTCATCCGTCTAGTATTTTAGGTAACTTAGTTCATCAAGACGACGTTTCTGTTTAAATCCGTAACCCCGAATTCGTTATGCATATTGGAATTAGTTGTAAATAATTGATCTAGGATGTAAATACGCGCAGAATTACGCGAATTTAACCCAAAATTTTAGAAAATGAACATAATATAGCTCTGCTCTCATATTGAATTCTAAACGAATGCCACAGTTCGGAAATATGATCAATGATCATACTTTGAATAGTGACACTTTTTTCTAGAAACTGTTGTTTACTACTTCTTCTGAAGGTTGGTAGTTGTTACTATACACCGTAACTATAAACCTGCTTGTTTTGCTTTACCAGGGTCCTTCTTAATATGCTGATACTTTCAGACAATCGACCTGAACTACTTTCTCGGTGGGTGGGACCAACATCGAAATCGCAAAAAAAACTGCTATCCCATACATTTAGCTCGAGTAGATTTGTAGTTTAGTATGGAACATCCGATTTTTTTTTCGCGATTACGATATTGGTCCCGTAGTGAAAGTTGTTCAGTTTGATGGTCTGAACCGCCCCCTTAAATGTATATTTTAATTTTTGTAACACCTTGTATAGTGCGTATCCACAACAGGGTTCATCAAAGAAAATATACCAATCACATCCACAACTCACCACTTACATCCAAAACTCGAAAAAATACATATATTATTATGTTATTTTAAATCTCTGAAGCAATGAAAACATTTCGAAAAATTACAACAATTAAGATAAGCTTAACAATTTTGAAGCGAAATATCCTCGGGAAACATACTGTTCCAGCGGGAATAAGGAAAATCGGGTGGATGTGAACTGAAAACGATGCTGATAATTGTATAAATTCACTATTAAAACCCGACCATTATTTCAGTGGTCGGATATGGAGGGAATAAATACGTTTTCAATCCATTTACAGACGAAGTCTAATGGTGTGAGCTTCATTTGTCTGAAGATAGAGAAAGACTGGCTCTAGCTTATTCGTTCCATTACTTTAAGGCGTTTAAAAACATTATACAGAGTGTAACAAAACACCCTATAATTCATTTCAAATAAGGACGACACGATTTTCCGATTCCTATATAGCTTTCTGGCCAATTGTGATATGCAAATACAATTTATTTAGCAGAAAGATAAACATACTACCCGACGTATTTTGGACGTTGTTAAAGCTTTTGTGAGTGAGTGAGTAGGTAAACACGTCCTATGTATCAAATTTCTGTTTCTGTAATTCAAAATAGCCTTAAAATTTCGTTGCTATTTAAAATAGAGTAAAGTAATATTGAAAGGGGTTGTTTAAACCATCAAACTGAACTACTTTCACAATGGAGACGACGTCAATATATATTTTTTAAATCTGCTGCTTTTGTTAGACATTTTGAGTGGAGTAGGTGCTACGTTTTTATATGAAACAGCAGATTTTTCTTTCCATAATGAAAATTTTTCAGTATTATAGATATTTAATTGAACACCCTGTATATTATTATTTTATAGCGTACGTTTTTAGTTTTATGGATAGCGTTACATTTTTACGGCTTGGTACTGACAACGTAACGCCCTACACATAATTTATAGTACCTACCTACCGTTCTACAATACCTACACCTACAGCTATCTATGTCCTTCACAGTTCACATATTATGAGTAGCTCTCTCACATGGTCCAATAGCAACAGTTTTTGATAAGTTAAGAAATCAGCTGTCCCATTACCATCCATAATTTGTCCATAATTTTAATGATTAAAACTTACATGTGTAGTATTTGTACTGGTTAGTGTAAGTTGTTGAATAAATAAATAAATTGAATAGAATTGAATTACATTAGAGTAAGTATACTGCAGTTTTTCTTTTCGAGCTTTCTATACTGTCCCTAGTTGGTTAGAACATTGCAGGTTGAATCACCTGATTGTCTGAAAAGAAACGTGATTCCGTGCTTCGGATGGCACGTTAAGCCGTTGGTCCCGGCTACTATCTGTGGTGGTATTAGTCGTTACATAAATACTACGTTTAGAGGCCGTAAAAGACGGTCTGAAAAATCTCTGACACTAGGGCTCTGCCCACACGATAAGAAGAAGAAAGAATACTGTCTACCTCGTCAAAGCTATTCGCCATGACTCACCCCTTTAGATTAAGTAAGGTATTTAATTTTACACCCTGTATAATCGTCACACTATGAATAATTTTTTTTTTACTTTCAAACCGTCCAAACAATAGATAAGTTACAGAAAACAAAGTAGAAGATGCAAACGGACAAAGGAATCATGTAATTTTCGGAAGGCTAAAGTGCTTAAGAACCAGGCGACCGACCTTTACTTTGAGCACACTTTTATCTCTATCAATTGCGTAATCTTGTTTGGAACGGAAACTTTTAGAACTCGAATTCCCAAATGTCATTTATTATGTAAGGTCATAAAGGATTACGTAAGATTTTTTTTAGCTGAAATGGAATTAGGAACTTTAATAACAATCTTGCCAAATAATTACTTTACAAAATTGCTTCTCCTCACTACAACTATACGTAGATGTTATAGGTAGTGTCCAACCGCGGGTTTAATTCTGGTACTATTTTAAGTTGTTTCAAGAACCTATGTATATACTTGTACGTTATGTACCCATGAAACCAACAAATAAATTAATATGAATAGAAATATTCGAAAGTTAGGTACCTACATAAACTGTATGGAATTTTGGTAACATTCATTTACGAATCAGGATGAGAAAAATCAAATTAAGAAACTACTCCTGGTCATGATGTCGTATGAGGTGACCGAGATATTACTACCAAAGAATGGATAGCAGCTTGGACGAACCAAATAGCCCGATCTTGAGCGGTGCATGCGCAGCTATGCTCGGCGATCGCGGTTACGCAAACGGTAATGTAGGTTCTTATCTTGGGGCTTTGTGGTCCATCAACCGCTAATCACGGACCAACCAAAGCACGGCGATTGACCCATGTGTTGGATTTCTAGATAAATCTTGGGTTCATCGGACCATTAATATCAATGTGGACACAAGAGGTGTCACTTTCCTCGCCTCGTTCATTTGCGTTGATCCCGACGTGCAGACATTACCGTCGAAAAGCACATAAATCATGTTTATTGCTCGAAACACTTACATTCAGGGCAGATAAAATACAATGTAGCAAGTTGGAAAAGCTGACATTTACGGACGACTTACACTTTGTGCTACTATCCTTAAGTTCCTTATAAGAAGACCTCTAGTAGAACTCTTATATGCCAATGGACGTAGGAATGATAATGCCTTGATTCCCGAGACTCTGCGTTTAAAAGGAACTATACTTGGTGCGTGGTAAGCGTAATAACTTAGTAAGAGCTTAAGAACTTAAGTACAACAGTAACTACGTACATACTAAACCAGATTAAAGCAAGCAACTTCCAAGCTAACTTGACTGGCCAGAGATATATTCTGTAAAAGAAATAGTTCGGTATAACAAGGTAGAGACGAGAATAAGAAAAATAAAAGTCTGACTTTTTAAAACTCTTCGACAGATATATTCATGAATAAACGTATAACTTTTCGGGTTGACCAGAAACATTGGTGCATTAACAAACTATCTTTTGCAACCAGCAATAAGGTTCGTTAGGTAATTGAAATCTCATTGAATAACATTGGGCTTTCGACACGGAGGTCGTGGGTTCGATTCCCACGGGGGACACCTAGTGATTTGCCACTTTGTGCGTTTTTTCCCAGTTGGTTAGGACATTGCAGGTTGAATCACCTGATTGTCTGAAAAAAAAAGTGATTCCGTGCTTCGGATGGCGCGTTAAGCCGTTGGTCCCGACTTTTATCTCTGGTGGTAGTAGTCGTTACATAAAAACCATGTCAGAGGCCGTAAGGCGATCTGAAAAAACTCTGACACTAGGGCTCTGCCCACACGATAAGAGAAGAAGATTGAATAACATATTATATAATTGGTGTATATAGGTGACGATAAAAGAGTCGAATACAATAATCAATGTCTTTTCTCTAATTTTGATATAATTCACATGGCAGCTACGTGGCAACATAATTATAAATTAGTACACGGTGTAAACTTAAATGCGTTAAATGTTTACATACTTTAGGTTTAGGGTGTGCTTCAGACCATCAAACTGAACAACTTTCAATATGGGACCAACATTGAAAATGAATCGGCTGTTTCATACAAAACTGTAGTACCAACTCGACCTCAATTATATGGAACAGCAGATTTGTATTATTTTATTTGGATGTTGGGTCCATAATGAAAGTTGTTAATTAAACCCTACAACTTCAAGCGGTTGTGTAGGTACCTAGAATCTAAACCGCCTTCAGATATTATTAGAAACCGAAATTGAAAAAATTTGTCGAATTAGAATCTTTTGTTACGTCCTGTATACTTGTATAGATACAGTTATACCTACCGTGATTAGAGTTACTTCCATTCGAATGTTGAAGATGCGTTTTGAAAAGAATATTTCAAATCTAGCTTCAGCTTGACAATGCAATATACCGTTCCATTACTTCGAAACAAAAGAACTCCCGGATGACATTGTATCTGCATTGTTTGTAGGCTGAATGCCATTGATTGTACTTCAAACTCTTGCCCAGGACTACATATTTTATTAGTAAGTTTTCCTCTCGAAGACAGTTCGGAAACTTGGTTACCTCCCTAAACTCTCCTAGTTAAAAGTTAGCAACTCTGGAAAGAAAGATCGTTTTAAAGTTTGATTGTCTATTACAAAGCCGTCAAGATACTTTTTAATGAGGCAGGTATTTTCTTTTACACAGAATCAAACTATCAAACTATCATTTTCATATCATAGATTTTTATAATCCGTAAACAAATAATAAACTTCAGGGTCCAGCCGGTTTTTCAATTGGATGATGAGACCATCAAACTGAACAACTTTTTCCATGGGACCAATATCGAAATCACGAAAAAAAAAATCTGCTGTCCTATATTTGGGTCGAGAAGGATTGCCGTTTTGTATGAAAAAGTTGATATTTTTTTTTCGCAATTTCGACATTGTTCCCATCATAGGTTCCCATAGAGAAAGTAGTTCAGTTTGATGGTCTGATCATCCCCTTAGAAAACCGTTGGCATATATAAAGTTTTTTTTAGATTTTGTGTTTTTGTTTGTAGTTTTTTTGATTTTAATCTCAAATCAACTGTAAAGAGATGCACGTCTCCAGTAATATTGATATTTTCAACTGCTAAGTTCAAAGAATGAGTTTCAAAAATCGCACTCCTGTTCGAAATGTAACACGTAACATTTACACCCTGTGTATTTACATGGAGCATTATTAGAATCACATATAAAATTTTCTACGAGTACCTAAGGTAATAATGCAACGTGACACTTTGATAAAATATAATTATGTATTTCATAAATAACATTCGCACAATAACCCTAAAGATATGCCTATAGAGCTCATCACACCTTGTGGTACAAGAATATTTGTCAAAATATATGCGCGTGAGATGTGCAAAATAGGTACCTATAATATAAGCTCAGAGTAAGTACTATAATATATAATTATCTAGAATTCGATCTAGAATCCTTTACTGACAAGTCGTCACGTCATTCCTGAAATATTCAGTTATTCATAAGCGTGTGTATTAATTTTAACGAATAAGCAAAAAAAAAAGACAATACAAGTAGCAGAGAAAATTATATATATACACGGGCGTGTTCACCAAAGCAATTCATTTTTCTTAAGCGGAAATAGTTATCAGAGAAACAGGACCTGTTTGCCACTCTTCTCTCCACTGTGACTGCGCCGACACGAAGCTAAAATATTCTTTTTTCATCGTTCATGGTCATTCAATAAATAATTCAGCTAAGCAGAGAGGAGAATAGATATTATCGGTAGAAGAAATCCTATTGGTTGTTTCTGTAGGTGCAGACCTCATCTCAAGGCAGCTTTCAAAATTAGCCATACATAGAGAAAAAATCTAGAAGTTTGTGACAACTATTTATTTCAGTAGACTTTAGTATATAGGGTGTAAGCGACAGCCTAGCAAATACTGGAACGGTGAACTCAGACCATCAAACTGAACAACTTTCACTATGGAGCCTACCTCAGGAAACGCGAAAAAAATCAGCTGTGCCATACAAAACTGCTGTACCTGTACTCTGTACTGTACCCGACTAAAATGGATGGGACAGCTGATTTTTTTTCGCGTTTCCTGAGGTAGGCTCCATAGTGAAAGTTATTCAATTTGATGGTCTGACTTCACCATTTCAGTATTCTGCTAGGCTGTCACTTACACCCTGTATAGCAAACTTTATGAGATACTTTTGGGGTTATAAATCGAATTCTGGTAGATATAATTAAAATCTACTTATAACAACAAATCTAGTAAAGTCTGCTAAAATAAATAGATGTCCCATATGCCTACTACTAGATAGTTTCCTCCATGTAAACTTAACATAAAACTTTTATACAATTCCACCAATAGTCAAGCCTGCCATTTGGAACAAAATGAAAACAGACAGTCCATAAATGAAACTTTAATATTCGTAAATTTCTCCCGGCGAGAAAATAAAGATATTTTAACCCTTTCTCATTCCTGCACTTCACTATAATTTTATGAATAGACAATGACGTCCATTCGTAATATTTAGGTACTGTCGTTTAGTGCTACGTTTTTCATGCTATTGTTCCGGCGAGGTGAATTTGAAAAGCAGTTTGTACGTTTCGTAACATTCGTGTGACGTTACCGAATCTATGAGTATTCTTTTATAACTAAATGTAACTATAGATCGTTGTCTAGTCATCATAATACAAGTCCAGGCTAGATTCTGGTACTTTAAATGTGACTAGATAATTTGTGTGACATTGTCCAAGATATTTATTTATTTATGACTCATGATTTATGATTCATGACTTTTCCGAATAAATACGTATTCGTCCGATCCGCCCCACCACCGACTAGAATGCGAAAGAGACAACCGATTTTATATACACATAAAATCAACGAAATCAGCATTTCGTATTCCCGTTTCCTCCTCGAAAACTGAACTGATTTCAATAATTATTTCAAAAATAATATGAGAAAGACTTTGGCTGTGTCCGTACGTTTAGCTTTTTTTGTTTTTATAATCGTCTTTGTTTACTGAGTGTCTCAAGCCGGGCGGTAAAATTTGTAATTTTTTAAGATCCCTATTAGTTCTTACAGTAATTAATTAATGCAAAAAAGCAAAACAGGGCAGAGGTTACATAGATTGTATGGTAAAAAAATATTTACTCTAGTATCATTATCCGGGGAGAAAACAGGGGAATACGTTTGAATGGACTAACCATACTGCTCTATCCTCTTAATGATGGAGATTTTTAATGATAACACCATAACACCCTTCTTATGGAGCTTATTTTGATTCAGTCCCATCTAAACGTGATTAATGGCGTACCTAGTCAAAAATGCTAAATCATTATTTCAAGAAAAATTCCAGTGACCTAGAATGTTGACTAGACGTTTTGCCTTAGAAAGTATTACCGTATCTTAAAATTACTTATTAAGTTGTTTCTTCTTTTTGTATACTGGGATCAATATTCCAGGTTCTATTATTTGTCAGTTATCAATATAATTACTTGTATTTGTTACCTTCAGAATTATGAGAAATTGTTATGAACACTTGGACAAAATGTATATTATACGAGCTTTTACCCGCGACTTCGTCCGCATAAATTATATACCAGATTTTAAGTCAGATGATAAGCTATCAAAAAAAAAAGTTTCATCAAAATCGGTTCAGTAGTTTTTGCATGATAATCGAACAAACAAACACCCGAACAAACAAACAAACAAACAGACAGACAAAAAGTCCAAAAATTTGTGATTTGCAATCAGGGAAGCCTAAAAACCATATCGTAATTTTTTTTTTGTAAATATCTTCAATGTACAGACACACTTCTGTTACAGTTTTATAATAGTTTAGATAGTTTTTTATTCGATTGAACCTAAGTACCTATTGTTCCTTTTCACAATTACTGTACAAGACGTATTCGGTGTTACTACGACTTCATTCTCGATAGTTACTCTATTATCAACTAACAATGAATAGTTCGATCAATAGTGAACACTATTCTATAGATGGCATGATGTAATATCCATTGTGTATCGCTCAGCCGACTGAAGACTGTCAAACTATAGTATTGTTCGACAAAGTTGAAAACAAATAGCGCTCGTTTAATTGCTTGAAAAAAATATGGTGCGTGTCCTTAATTTATCGAAATTCATTACCAGTGGTGTAATTGCTTTCACTGTTATTTATAGTGTGAGATTTCTGAGAAAATATGAATTAATCGGAGAGGTGAGACGAACACAACAACAGAACGATACTTAAAAGTTTAGCAAACATATTGTAATAAGTGTAGACCTTGGACATAATTTTTTGCTAAGTTGACCGACCACAAACAAACGAACAAAATTAGGAACAAACCCGAATATTGTTCCAAAAAAAAAAGCTATACGGTCATTATCTTCGACAAACTTCATACGCATCAACATCAACATCAACAACAACAATAAGAAAAAAAAAATAGTTTTTAAGTAAAACGATTTTATTTTCATGAAACTACTCTAAACAGTAAAAAAATTTTCTGTTGACAGGAACTGGGAAAATCCGATAACAAGGTTCCATTGCATTGATAGTTAGATAAGTAGATTAGATAATAGTTGGACAACTTTGAAGTTAAATAAAAACGTTTACCACAACTATAAAATGTTGGCAAAAAAGGATAACAATTTATAGAAATAAAAAATACCTAATGATTCAAAATTCATACATTATACGTAGCTAAATTATATTTTTGCCCATCGCTGAAAGACGTAAAACGAAAAAAGTCAAATAAAAATCAAATTATGCAGCTAGACATAATATTAAGTCAATGAACGGTGGCACAATACGAAAATACTTTACTAGGTACTATTTTACCTTTTTAGGGTTCCGTACCGAAGGGATGAAAACGGGACCCTATTAATAAGCCTACGCAGTCCGTCCGTCCGTCTGTCCTACCTATTTAGGGCTGTATCTTATGAACCGTAATAGCTAGACAGTTGAATGTAATGTATGTTATTACGGCGGATTGGCTACCAAATAATAAAAAAATTAAAAATTATGGGTGGTGTGAATGTAGATAAAAACTAGTTTTTTGTATGTGAAACTAGTTTTTATCTACGTTTTTTCTTCTCGCTCTATCGTTAAAACTGTAACAAAATATACAAGCGTTAAACTTGGAGTGATTATCTAGAGCAAATTCTACAGTATAAACAAAAATAATAAAAACTGGCCAAGTTTGAGTCAGTCGGTCTCGGAGACAACAACACTTTTTTGGAGATTAATATGTTGTGTGGTTGTGTTGTACAGAACCCTCGGTGCACGAGTAGCCCGACTCGCATTTGACCGATTTTATATTTATTCCAAAATATCCACGACATTTATAAAAATCCTTTTGTAAATCTACGAAGAGTGTCAAAATCATTTTAAATAAAGAACTGTTTGAGGGTTAAAAACCTCTTACTTACTATATTAACTCTACAATGGAAGGTCAATGACTGCATATTGGTAAACTGATTCTCATATTGAAAATAGTTAATTTATAATAAGAACTACTTATATTGCCTATTATATTTTCTTACTAAAAAGAAAAAAACTTAAGTAATTGATTAATATCCACAATATAATCAAACTTCATTTGTATGGAGCGCGCAAACGGTAATATCACAGAACATTATAGGAGGGGTTAGAAATGCAAAGTAGCGCTTTTGCTTCGGAGACGGATGTCGCCACTTGTCTTTCGCTTACGCTGCTAAAACTACTTATGCCCTCTCGCTGGCACCACGCCGCGCACCTTACGGTGTTATGCAAATCATTGCATAACCGTGTGGCACGCGTTCCACGCCTACTTTTCACTTTTAACCCCTCTTATAATGGTTCTGTGAGTAATATCCCCCCTTAAGAGGGCTATCGGAGTCCAGTGGCGCCCTAAAGTGCTCAATTGACAAACTACAAAAGCCTTCAAGCTATTTTCATAGAATACTTTTATAGGTTTTTTAAAGTTCGAAACATACACATTTTGAGAAAAGAAAAAAAACGGCCGCTTTTGTTTTTATTCGAAATTGTCTAAAAGTGGAATGTTTAGAACCTATAAAAGTATTGTATAACAATGGCTTGAAGGCTTTTGTAGTTTGTCAATTGAGCACTTTTTTAATTTAGGCTTTTTTTCGCCACTGGACTCCGATAGCCCTCTTAACACAATTTGTGTACGTAAGTAGTCCATTTCTAACTTGTCGGTCGTTCCAACATTCTAAATTGTTGTCCAACTAATACCGATGGTTCAATAGGGCAGGGAATGAGATGAGAAGTCTAATTGAAGAAATGAGCGCCGAAGAACGAGCCTAACAAAGTTGGTGGGCATGATAAAGAAAGCAATTGTAGGGATCTACCAGACAGCCCATAATTTAATATGGACTGAAGTCCTACTTATTAATTAAAACGACTGAAGAAATTCCTAAGGCAATAACAAAGCAGAAGTAGTAACTAATTCTGCAAACAGTTCTTTGAACTTTGAAAGTAGTCGAAAACAATTATGGGCTTTTTAGGGTTCCGTACCCAAAGGGTGAAAACGGGACCCTATTACTAAGCCTACGTTGTCCGTCCGTCCGTCCGTCGTCTGTCCTATTTAGGGCTATAACTTTTGAACCGTAATACACCACTAGTTTTTAATTACTAACGTAACTTTAAGGGTGTATTCAGACCATGAATCTAAACAACTTTCCCAAAGAAACATGGGTCGAAAAACGAGAAATTTTTTTGGACCTCCCATAGAAAATCGATCGGCCGATCCGCACTTTTGTATGGAAGGTCCAAAAAATTTTCTCATTTTTCGACCCATGTTTCTTTGGGAAAGTTGTTTAGATTCATGGTCTGAACACACCCTTAAAGTTACGTTAGTAATTAAAAACTAGTGGTGTATACCGTAATACTTGAAATTTTCAAAGAATGTGCGTTATTACGGCGAATTTGTTAACAAATAATAAAAATGTCAAAAAGTTAAAAATTAAGGGGGGTTCTCAACAAGAAACTAGTTTTTATCAAAGTTTTCTCTTCACGTTCTACCGTAAAAACGGTAATACATACAAGCGTCAAACTTAGTGCGATTATAGAGCAAACTCTACAGAATAACAACAAATACTAAAAATCGGCCAAGTGTGAGTCAGTCTCGCGCTAAAGGTCCCGGACAAAAAAAGCTTTTTTTCTAAGTTAATAATGTTGTGTTCTGTGGTGGTGTGGTACGGAACCCTCGGTGCGCGAGTAGCCCGACTCGCACTTGACCTCTTTTATTTTTAAATCATACAGAGGTGTTTTTTCTCAGGCAAACTAGTAATAGTCATAGATCTTAGAACACCCTTGAAAACTAAGAATTTCCTTAAATTTTATTGAAATTATTATAATCTGTTGCAACAAAAATTAAGCTTTTTCCTAGACTAGTAAATCGAAAAAATAAATAAATAGTAAATAGATGTCAATATTAAAATTACTAATCAACCTGTCACATTGACGATAAAAGAGTACTGTTTGCCTTATCATCATCACTTGACGTGGACCTCAGATGTTGCCCGTGCATAAACTGTTCGTCCACATCTGGCGAATGCGCAGCTCGCACGCAGCTCGCGAGCTGCTCGCGAGCGGCTCGCGAACGACGCGCGAACTGCGCAGTATCTATAGTATGTCAGATGTGGACGCACCCTTATAGGTACGTAAAAGGAACATTGTTTAAAAAGTCTGATACCAATTCCCTAAAATTATGGAATCTAAAAAAGCCCGGAACACTTTCTATCTGACAGCAAAACGACTGTAACGCCATCCTTTCAGCGTCTATGAATTATTTTTCTTAAATTAAATCTCTCATTACTCAGAATAGCTGAAATTCTTATATAAAATCATAGATTTATATATTACTAGCGTAAGGATAGGCCCGTCAGAATATTTTACAAAAACCTTCTTCATTGAAACAAAAATTTGCGCCATCTGTCATAACTCGTATATGAACTATATCGTGTCATATATTTTCGAGTGCTCTAAACTGACATTTTTCCTTGC
Source organism: Agonopterix subpropinquella (assembly GCA_922987775.1). Classification (NCBI taxonomy): domain Eukaryota; kingdom Metazoa; phylum Arthropoda; class Insecta; order Lepidoptera; family Depressariidae; genus Agonopterix; species Agonopterix subpropinquella. The sequence continues at coordinate 17,029,051 of OV277695.1, read as the reverse complement.
ATTTTAGAGCCAACGAACTGGGGACAATAGTCAAGCTCATAGGCCATGTCCTTACGCTAGTAATATATATGTCTTTGTATAAAATACTTATGGTGGTTATAGAGTATAGACACTATTAATATGTCTGAGAATAAAATTCTACAAATGAGAACGTGTTTATAGCTATGAGGTTTCCAAAAATTTAGTGTTGTTTCTGTCGATGTGATATAAAATATATACAGACACGATCTTTCGGGTAAATTGGAAGGACTAAATGTCTCATAAATATGTATGTATCAACGTTTTTCTCGCTTCTGTTTGACCCCAAAAAGATGAAGGATGAATGAATAATGAGATCCCAAGTCTAAGATGTTTCCGGATACCAATTAGGGTACAAATGTTTGACCAGCATTATCAATGCATAGAGTTCTAGGTTCTTAACGTTATGGTTGGGTCTATCTATACCACAGAACATTATAAGAGGGGTTAGAAGTGCAAAGTAGGCGTGGAACGTGTCGCCACTGGTTATGCAATAATAAATAAAAATAATAATAAATAACGCTCACAGGCACATACATTGTAATGATCCCAAAGTAGCCTTAGGCTTTGGCCAATGGTTTGCATAACACCATAAGGCGCGCGGAGTGGTGCGTGTGAGAGGGCATGAGTAGTTGTAGCAGCGTGAGCGGGAAGACAAGTGGCGACAGCAGTCTCCGAAGCAAAAGCGCAACTTTGCATTTCTAACCCCTCTTATAATCTTTTGTGATCTATACTATACCAATTAGTTTTGATTTAAAACATATTTTAGAGTACCAACCTATAGCTTGATATTCTAATTGCGGTTCTTTGTATTTAACATATTTTCACACGATATAGACAGGTCATTTTATCATTAAACCTTAAAAAATAATATGCTAAAAGTAATTCATGCTACCATTCCGAATCTTCGAAAAGTTGTTACTTGGTAGTTTATTGTGGTTCCGTACCCAAAGGGTGCAAACTGGGCCCTATTCATAAGCCTACCTGCTGTCCGCCCGTCCGTCCGTCCGTCCGACCTTGTTTAAAAAGGCTGTTTTATATTGAATCGTAACAGTTAAGAGAGTTGTCACAGAAAATGAATCATCATTTTGGATTTGCTAACAAATAATAATCCTCATCATCATCACCCTATAAACGTTCCACTGCAGGCCTACCCTCAGGAAGGCAGGAAGGGGGGACAAGAAACGTGTTTTTTTCAAGGTTTTTTTTTGTTTTTACTTGATCGTAAAAACGGCAATACATTCAATCGTGAAACTTGGTGTAATTGATTTAACTCTAAGGTAAAACACCAAAAAATAAATACCAACCAAGTGTCGGGCTCACGCTAAGCGTCCGTCCCGGAGAAAAATTTTTTTTTGTTAATAATGTATGGTGGTACCGAGGCCCCCGTGCGCGAGTCCGACTCGCACTTGGCCGGTTTTTTAAGATCTGACTTAAAAACCTACTGACTATTTTTTTTTATTGCCTAGTGTTTAAAACACCCAGTTAGATCAGCTTATTCACCTTTAAGTCTTTCAATCCTTTTTAGGGCACTTTTGTTCTACAAATAAAGTAACTTTACGCTAAAGTAGAGCGGCATAGCGACCGCATGTTGTATATTAGAAGCATAATGAGGTTTGTTTGTTACTGTGGATGTGGCTGGCAGTATATTAAGTGTGAGATGAACCGCACTGAAGGTTGAATAGTGCTCCAGAGATGTACTGACGGAGAAATATGGCGCGGTGTAAAGATACTCTTAGGAGTAGACGTGCAGTAATAGTAAATGGAATTAATTTATGTTTATTTAAACCTTTCGTTCTCTCTTATGCTTTATACAGGGTGTACAATAAAATGGGACAGCTACTCAAAGGGGTGCTTCAGACCATCAAACTGAACAACTTTCTCTATGGAACCAATATCGAAATCGCGAAAAAAAAATCCGCTCTCCCATACAAAACTGCAAACATAACTCGACTGAAATGTATGGGACAGCAAATTTTTTTTTCGCGATTTCGATATTGGTCCCATAGAGAAAGTTGTTCAGTTTGATGGTCTGAAGCACCCCTTTAAGTAGCTGTCCCATTTTATTGTACACCCTGTATTTCATTTTTAGAATGGTTCTTGTTTTAATTTAAAATGTTAACCTTACTAAACAGTGTGTTTTAAATGTGTTATGAAAGCGGTTTCTTTAGAGTTTAAAGAAACTCCTGTCATGACTGTTATAGGTTAGGGTGCGTCCACATCTGGCGAACGCGCCGCGAATGCGCAGCTCGCGAGCAGCGGCGCGCGAGCTGCGCAATCGCAATTCGCAATTTCAATTTCAATGTTGGTCCCATTCAGTTCAGTTTGATGGTCTAAGGTTTAGACTCTAAAGCTTAGACCATCAAACTGGTTGGTCCCAGTCAAATTTGTTCAGTTTGATGGTCTAAGCTTTAGACTCTAAAGCTTAGACCATCAAACTGAACACCAACATTGAAATCGCGAAAAAAAAAAACAACTGTTCCATACATTTCAGTCTTGTAGCCACTGATATGATGTTTTCTATGGAACAGCATGTTTTGTATGTTTTGTTTTGGTGTGATATAAAGTATAATTGAATTGAATTGAATTGAACAGCAGATTTACTGAACAAAGGTGCCTAAAATTATCTAGGTACTTAAAAGTATAAAAGCTATTACTTTTACGGTCACGATGATTTCCTAATTTTTATTTAGTTTCTCTTAAAATTTCAGATGTAGAACACATACTCGGACCAACATGATATCTAGTCTCTCTTCGCCAAGCAGTGGAAAAAACAACACGCAACTTTCAAAATGGCTCCTTTTCGTGGCATCGGAAGCACTCAATTCAACAGACTCGTAAAGAGCTAACACTACAAATCTAATTTTCAACTGCGTTAAACAAACACTACAACATTTTCTCTAAGTTTAATCACACTCCCACAGTACTCCAACGAAGTTTTAAAACAAAACGCTCTAGAGAAAATCAAAACAACAAAAGCTATTGCAAGCCAGACCTCGAATAGAATGTTCTTTGAAAATGCAGCTTGGTCACAATTTTTCTTTGCTTTGCATAAGGTAACTTTTCCTACGTTTTGCAATTTTTGTATTACATTTCTCGTATTACGTTGGTACTTTTATGTTACATTTGTATTTAATGTGTGGTTTCTGAGAAAAGATACCCCACATTTTCCTCTAGGTATAATAACCTAGAGGAAAATGTAAACTCCGTATTACGGGGTGACTAGGAACGTATTTTTCTAGACTAGTCCATGTCATCTGAAAAAACTGAGTCGCGCGTTAGAAGAGAAATCACTAGGTGAAAATTAACCTTACTGCAACAAGAAAACAGTTTCATTTACAGCGGTTTTGTATCTTTAAAAGTTAAACTCAAAGTTCGATATATGAAAAGGGTTATTGACATTTGGTACACAGGGTGTAAAATTAAATGCATTACATACTTCAGGGGGTGCTTCAGACCATCATACTGAACTTTCACTATTGAAACAAGGTCGAAATCGCGATCAAAAAATATCAGCTGTTCCATAGAAAAAGTAAATCGCGGCTCGAATATAACAGCTGTGTTTACCGATACCACAACAATTCTCGTAAGCAGTGTGTACATGTCTAGTATATGTATTGTGTACCGGTACTTGTTAGGCGGAGTACCCGTACGCAGTAGGTAGGTACCGAAAATGGCAAGAACCGTTCAGTACCGGTACAGAATCTGTACTTTCGGTACCGGGTCTAAACCCAGCTCGCTAATCTGTCTTAGACCCCGCAATGAATGTAAGTAAAGAAGTTAGGAGGAGCAGGAATAATAAGTATCCGACTCCCTCCGTTAACAAACGGGAGACAACAATAGGAAAAGTATGGCTATTAGTAAGACAACTCAAGATGAAAATGCAAAAGTTGAACCGTTCTGCAAAAGCACCTATTAAATAGCAATACAAAAACAAAAGTGGAATCTAAACCTATTGTACAGAAACTATGACCTGGTTCGCTTCATTGCAGTAATAAGTCAGGCAAAAATATCTGAAGGACTGGAAGTTATTATGACTGTTTATACACGTAAGTCGGGTATAGTCTCTAGGATCCCACTACTGAACCAGTAGCGTAACGTGGATTTCTGCCGCCCGGGGCACAGACCGATTTTGCCGCCCCCTTATGAAGACCTACACAAAAAATAACGGAGCGAGCGTAGCGAGCTCGAATTATTTTGCACAAAAATGTTATGGCCATGCATCTTTTAGTTTATCCATGCAATGTATACAAAGAAACTTAGAGCGATCGAAGCGACCTCGAATTTTCTCCTCAATACAAATTGGTTGGAGCCAAAGCTTTTCACATACGTACCTACCAAACATGAGCAAAGTAACCTAAGTAAAAGCTATGGATCCAGCGAAGCAAGCTCGACATTTTTATCACCACGTCATAACGGTAGTCAGAAGTCAGAACTCTTTAGGATTATGTGTAGGTACAGTAATCAAAAAAGATACTTAGAGCGAGCGAAGCGAGCTCGACTTTTTTCTGCTCTTCGAATTGTTTATAGATAGAGCTCAATCAATCTACATCTTTCCCGAATTCGCCGCCCCTAGTAAAGTGCCGCCCGGGGCATTTGCCCCCCCCTCGCTACGCTACTGTACTGGACAAATTACTCGGTATGTTATGGGTACTATCGAACAATTTGAAGTATTACCCACCGTAGGACTTTTTCACAGCAAAGTAAGTATGAAAGAAGATCGTGACAAGGTTCTACAATGTGTCATAATTCAAATTGGTCGATAGTTACGTAGTAGTAAGTTTTTTGTCTAAACATAGTAAGTACGTAGACAAATAACAATAAAACAGGCAGTCCTGAGGGCAGCGCAGGACAGGAGAGCAAACTAAGCGTCACCTCGCCGAGCTCACAAATGTAACATTCTTCTTGCATTGCAGGTCGTTGTGGCGATCCTTGGAAAGACCCTATGTCCAGCAGTGGACGTCAATCGATTGAGTTGATGATGAGAATTGCTATATAATTCAATTAAACGCAGTTAAATATCTAACCTATTATAAAACTGTAACAGAAATGTGTCTGTACATTGAAGATATTTACAAAAAAAAATTACGACATGGTTTTTACCTGTCCCTGATTCCAAATCACCAATTTTTGGATTTTTTGTCTGTCTGTTTGTTTGGGTGTTTTTTTGTTCGAGTATCACGCAAAAACTACTGAACCGATTTTGATGAAACTTTTTTGGTTTGATAGCTTATCATCTGACGGAAGAAGTCGCGGGTAAAAGCTCGTAATTAATAAAAACAAGTGAGTAAACTTGCACGTTAGGGCTCTTACAGACCAGCGACAGTCGTCTGCGACAGCTCGCGACAGGGGCGCGCGACCGCCGCGCGACCGTCGCGCGACTGTCGCGCGACAGTTGAAGACCGTGACGTAGTGTTGTATAGTCTGAGAGATAGACCTCCATATCCAATAGTTTGTAACATCCTATACAACGTGTCAATGAATTAACGCAAAACTAGAAAGTAGTTTGTTTAGAATCGAGAGCAGAATCGAATTATCATGGTTTCAACATAGGTAATTTTTTTCAAAATATTAAGTAAATCATTTTTTGCAAAATTTAAAATTTTCTGAACCTGATGTCAACCCACCGCACACTCACCCTACTTACTACCAAAACAAGATTATAAAAATGTATCCATGAGTACGTTAGCGCTTTCTTTTCGTGCTGAAATGATAACAAATCATTTTTTCCTCAAAACTTAAAATGCGAATAGCTGTAAATTTTAACTATCAAAATAATGAAATTATTGTTTCAATCTAATAATTTTGTTATAAATCAGTTGGGGTGTATGAGGTTTTGCGCTAATTCATAAACACGTTGTATACAGAGTCCTTCTTAATATTCTGACACTTTTTTAAGGCGATGACCAGACTATGAAACTGAACAACTTTCTCTATGGAATCAACATCGAAATCGCGACAAAAAAAACAGTTGTCCCATACGTTTGGCTCCGAGTAGGTTTGCAGTTTTGTATGGAAGTGATAATTTTTTTTCGCGATTTCGATGTTGGTCATAGGACCATCATCTTCTTCCTCTTTAAAGAGGAAGTTGTTCAGTTTGACGGTCTGATCACCCCCTTAAAAAAGTGACAGCATAATTAAGAAGGACCCTATACAGGATGTAACAAAACACCCTAGTAATACTTAAGGGGGTGCTTCAGACCATCAATCTGAACAACTTTCACTATGGAGCCAATGTCGAGAAAAAATAAAAAAAGTCTGCCGTCCGATACATTTGAGTCGAGACGGTACTGCAGTTTTGTATGAAAGAGCTGATTTTTTTTGCGATTTCGATGTTGGCTCCATAGTGAAAGTTGTTCAGTTTGATGGTCTGAAGCAACCCCTTAAGTATTACTAGGGTGTTTTGTTACACCCTGTATACGTATTTATAAATATTTATGTGTATAATATTATGTGTTATAATTATTAGTGTTGTGTTATAGTACATTACTGCAGCGGCCAGCAACAGAGGCATTGACGGACGAACGTGTAAATGTGGGCCGAGGCGAAGCCGAGGCACACATACGTAAGTCCATCAATGCCTAGTTGTGGCCAAGGCTTGTATAGTACTTTTCTCAAATAATGCGCGGAAATTAAAACAGTAAATTTTTTCAAATAATTCGCGGAAATTAAAACTCTTTTCAAAATCAATGACGAACATTTGACGAACATCGAACAACAAGTAGTTTTTTTTTTCAATAAACAGCTTTCTATTCGTAAGCCAGTCAAAGGAAATCGCCCACGTGACGAACATTCCACGTTTCAAATCGTTAAACAACTAACGAATGAGTATGATATCTACAGTTATACACAAAATAGGAGCAATATCATACTTCTAAAGGAAATAGAAATTATCCTATTTTATCGTCGCATTTCTTATAAAATTCACATTCTAGTTTGTAGTTTTGAGGTTATGTAAAATTAGGATAGAAGGTAGGCCCTAAACACATGGGGCGTTTGACGGCGCAGACGAGACGACGCGCTTTTTTCATGAACACGCGTTTACGGCGACCTAGAGATCCAAAAACCTGTTTATTGCATTTGTATTGATACAATAGCGATACACATTCAATCGTGTGTGTTGTTAGTATGTAAGAGCGTTCACGGTACGGCAACAATTAGAGCAAAAATTAAAGGCCTGGCCTGGCCTTCGCCGTAATACCACTGGTTTGGAACCAGAGGTATTCTGCGTTGTGAAGCTGTTGATGAGTCTAATCAAAACACGGAGTTAAATGGTAATAAATACGCGCCACAACAAAATGCGCGCTGATACGTCAATACACGCGTCTGTGTTGACTTCAGCGCGTTGCGCAACTCGCTTCCATTAAGCATTTTTGAATCTCGTGTGTAGCTCGACCAGCGCGTTAACACGCGTCGACTATGCGTAGAAAATACACATGGCGTATTTTCTAGGGCCTATCTATGCCCTTTGCGTTCTTACAGACGAGCGACGCTTTGCGGTCGCCGTGTGTCGCAAAGAGACGCGCAAAGGAGACGCGCACATAGACTTTACGGTCGCAGTGGGTCGCGCGACCCTCTGCGACCGCAAAGTGTCGCTCGTCTGTAAGAGCCCTTAGATTGTATAGAGGGTGCGAGCAACGATGTACGATGAGTTGAAAATGTAAGATAATAAAAATAGTTCACTGAGTAATGACAATCATTTTATTGTTTTATTCATTTACATTATGCGTATTTTCTGTTCTTCCAAACATTTCTTGCAAATACTCAGCCGATTGTAGAATCTAGAATTTACCAAACCAAGAACTCTCTTCTAGGCTTCATCTAGGTTTGCCCTCTTTCAACGCAAAGATATTATTTTTACAATGCACAGGCTAAATATCAGATGCACGATTGAAGTAGGTATCTATTCTTGCCGAAATATTTATAACACGTAGAACATGTAGTAGTTATTTGTTCGGTAGAAATTAAGTTTCACACTACGCTACGTCCAATAAACTTCAACCAAAGAATATATACTTCAACATTCATCGCTTTGACTGGGTATTGCTAGGAACAATTTATTTCCTTTCTCTTGCTCGATTTATGTTGATCTTCATCTTCAATGAAATGATAAAACACGGTAATCCGTGCGTAAATTAATATTTATTGCAGAATAATATTTTTATTATAAAACTGACATCATAAAAAACAAAATTCAATGTCAGGACTATGATGGGACTATGAAAGGACAGAAGTCCTAAAAGAAAAATGTTACATCAGTGACAAAAAAGATTTTATTCAAACAACACATATTTTGATGGAATCAAGAAGTTTGAATGGTATATGCACGGTATATGTTAATCTTCATGCTTGTGGTCTTAGATTAAAAACTTTTCGCTTACGCTGACTTGGTCTATTCCATAGTCTATACTATAGACTATGGAATAGACCACAAGCATGAAGATTTTACGTAGTACTTCCCAGGTACTTCCTATCTCTATGGAAGATTAACATACAGCCCGACCAGAAAGAGTAGAAATTAAATGAGGGCGCCACTGTCGCTTTACACGGCAACACTACACTACGACCTAAACTATTTTGATACTTGCTGTATTTACTCCGAAAGTTTATGCAAAAAGTTATCTATGTTTAGCTAAATTCGGCTCTGACAGCAGCTAAATTTTACACCCAATATACATTTTAAATTTCGGCAACTACATGGCTAGCATGGCAGCGTGATATAGCGCTATCACACCTTCGCTCTCTTTCTATTTGCGCGCGAACGAACGAAATAAAAGGCATGATATAACCATATCACGTGTAACATGCTACGTACGCCTCCTGTGTTCTAGTTCTAGAAGAAAATAATGAAAACGCATATTACTTTATATTATACTTTCAAATTATTTGTTTTTGAATACGATCTTTACTATTTTCGTATTTTCGTAGATCTGATATTTACATTCCTTCTATTTAAGATTTCTATTTCTAGGCATGGCAGGTTTTTTATCGATGCATTCCGGACAGAAAAATATTTTCCTGAAAACGATAAAAAAAGTAGGTAATCGATAAAATATTAACTAGTCGCAGTGAAGATAAACTAAACATGCAGGAATGACACGCAAGGATCAAAATTATGCGGTCCACGCATACAATAGCGTCAGTTTTATCAACAAAAGATCATAACCCCAAGCGAACCAAACTCGAAAGAAAATGCCCTAAATGATTATTTTTCAGATGATAACTGACGATAATTGATATAATTACGCTGAAAACTATTGTTAAAAAGCAACATGAGAGTGAATAAATACCTACCATATCAGCAAATCGCTTGTAGGTAAACAACATCCAATCTATTCCAATTTTCCCCGCTTGATATACCTCCAAACATAACAGAAAATAACGTAGTAAATTACTAAACTTGCACCACTTTTTATTACTTTATCCATTAGTAATAATAATTAGGACAAATTCAAATATTTTACGGTAAATTTTTATTTGAAATGCATAAAACCGCATTTGAAATTTTGGTGATTGACTGTTTGACGTTTTCCATAATGTTGTCATGATAATGAAAAAGTTTAGTTCCGATTTATTTAATTTCTAGACTTTACGGTCGTACTGTACATTCTCAAGGTAGTTCTCAAGCTTTTCTCAAGACTTCGTTAAGAGTTCCTCTTTGAAGAGTTCATAATGTTGTTATCGACGGATCTAGTCGTTATGTATCTAATAAGAATTTAAATAATAATACCACTAACAATTTTTACCATCTGAACGGAGAAGAGCTATAAAAATACATAATGAATTATAACAACCATCTCATGCCCATAATCCTTATAAAAGGCGAAACGGGATCTGTCATTGTCCTTTAAATAAAACCTTTGATAAGTTACCTCCTTGGTTTCCATGTTTCGGAGAAAAAGATCGTTCCATTTTTAAATTACACGACAGATATGAGTTTAGTATGTAATTTATTTGGTCGCTAAACACGACAGATATGGATTTTCATACAACATTGCCGGCCGCTGCGCGCATGTATTTGGCCAGTACTGCAATTTCGATTTATCTCGAAGAAGGTTGTCAAAATAATGCTCACATTTCCAAGCATGTTTGAGAAATAGTACATTACTGCAGCGGCCAGCAACAGAGGCATTGATGGACGAACGTGTAAATGTGGGCCGAGGCGAAGCCGAGGCACACATACGTAAGTCCATCAATGCCTAGTTGTGGCCAAGGCTTGTATAGTACTTTTCTCAAATAATGCGCGGAAATGAAAACAGTAAATTTTCTCAAATAATTCGCGGAAATTAAAACTCTTTTCAAAATCAATGACGAACAACGAACAACAATTAGTTTTTTTTTTTTTCAATAAACAGCTTTCTATTTGCAAGTTAGTTCGAAATTTAAATAAAACCTTTTTTGAGTTACCTCCTTGGTCGCCATGTTTAGGAGAAAAAGATCGTTCCATTTTTAAATTACACGACAGATATGAGTTTACTATGTAATTTATTTGGCCGCAAAACACGACAGATATGGATTTTCATACAAACATTGCCGGCCGCTGCGCGCATGTAGTTGGCCAGTACAGCAATTTCGATTTATCTCGAAGAAGGTTGTCAAAATAATGCTCACATTTCCAAGCATGTTTGAGAAAAGTATTATTATTATAACTAAACGAGCTTTTTCCCGCGACTTCGTCCGCATAAATTATATACCAGATTTTAAGTCAGATGATAAGCTATCAAACAAAAAAAGTTTCATCAAAATCGGTTCAGTAGTTTTTGCGTGATACTCGAACAAACATACACCCAAACAAACAAACAAACAAACAAACAAACGAACAAACAAACAAACAAACAAACAAACAAACAAACAGACAGACAAAAAATTCAAAAATTGGTGATTTGGAATCAGGGACATCTAAAAATCATATCGTAATCTTTTTTTTGTAAATATCTTCAATGTACAGACACACTTCTGTTAAAGTTTTATAATAGTTTAGATAATGTATATTATAATTGCCCTATTTTCACCAGTCTGTAATATTTTATGGACTTGATGATGAAGATAATCGATTCTGGATTATCCTATTATCTAAAGAAACCAAAATCTACGAAAAACTTATAAAAACTACCAGAAATATCAACCATGTTATTTTTTAGCCTCCGTTTTCTTCAAACTGAAATCTCTCAAGAACAAGACTTGTGCTCTCAGACTATGCCTACGTCACGGTCGCGCGACTGTCGCGCGACGGTCGCGCGACCCTGTCGCGAGCTTTCGCAGACAACTGTCGCTCGTCTGTTAGAGCCCTTAGTTTCGCGGTAGTGTATATTTTCTTTGCCTTAGTCACGCTGACTGCAACGTGCCTACTGTAAACGTACTGTAAACACATGTTACTCCATTAACAGGGTGGTTTGGTTTAATAACTCAACTTGTCAGGGCACTTTGCAACTTTGAGTTTGCAACAACTTTGACGCGGTGGCGCCAGACATTTCCCAATCATGAATGTGGGTTAGAGAACTTGTTTACAAAATATAATTATTATTTGCATGCGCACATAGTTCATTAAATAGGATGATAAATATTTTAATTATTATTCGATAATGAAATGGAATTAATGTATGTGAATCGTCTGGAAAGATTTTGAATGGCAATGCCACCATATCTTACAAAACCGATTATATAAACCATATAATCGGTTTTGTAAGATATTTACAGTTTGTGTTACGTATTTTTGCAAATTCTAATAAAACCGGTCAAGTGCGAGTCGGGATACTCGCGCACCGAGGGTTTCATACCACACCACCACAGAACACAACATTATTAACTTAGAAACATTTTTTTTTGTCCGGGACCTTTAGCGCAAGACCGACTCACACTTTGCCGGTTTTTAGTATTTGTTGTTATTCTGTAGAGTTTGTTCTATAATCACACTAAGTTTGACGCTTGTATGTATTACCGTTTTTACGATAGAGCGTGAAGAAAAAACGTTGATAAAAACTAGTTTCTTGTTGAGAACCCCCCTTAAATTTTAACTTTTTGACATTTTTATTATTTGTTAACAAATCCGCCGTAATAACGCATAATCTGAGACAACTATCTAGCTATCACGGTTCAAAATTTACAGCCCTAAATAGGTAGGACAGACGGAAGGACGGACGGACGGTCAGACAGACAGACAGACGGACGGACGGACGGACGGACGGACGGACGGACGGACGGACGAACGGACGGACGGACGGATGGACGGACAACGTCGGCTTAGTAATAGGGTCCCGTTTTGACCCTTTGGGTACGGAACCCTAAAAATGAGAATAATTATTTATATGAATTTAGTTTCATGATATTCTACTCGCTAAGATTTGAAGTCTACCAATCCACATTTGGCACGCGTGGTAGACTAACGCCCATACCATCCTCCTCGAGGGTAGGTCTGTACCCTTCAGTGGGACGTGTAGGCTGATGATGATGATGACATTTTGCTCGACCTTTACAAAATAAATACCTATTGCAGAGAAATTTACTATTGCTGTCTTTATCTCGGATACGTATACATTCATTAGTGAAGCGCACCGCACCCGACGGTGGCTGGATCACTGTCTAACTACTGAGGCAGCGTGGAGTACAGTTGTGTCTGTAGACGTAATGTATGACGTATCCTGGTCGGACCACTTTCCGCTGCGTATTGTATGCAATATGGGTGACGTATGCGCAGGCATCACTACGCATAGTAACAATAACTCGTCCTTACGTAACGAGGTCCGGTGGGGCGTGCGAGATTCTAGTCAGATAGATAAGTATTATAACTATTGTAGCATGGAACTAAATAATGTAATTGATTCGATTGACTGTTATGAATGTAATGAATGTTGTGTGCGTGTTAATGAGCATTATTTATGCATTGATAATTTATATAAAGGAATCGTAAATGTATTACAATTAGGAGCTAAAATTAGTTCCAATTCGCGTCCTGGTGGAAATATTAGGAACTTAAGAAAGAAGGTGACAGGCTGGAATTATCACGTCAAAGATAGTCATCAAATATACAGAATGTATTTTAATTGTTGGGTCGTAGCTGGTAAGCCGTCCACTGGTGAAACATTTGATAATATGTACACTAGTCGAAAAAACTTTAAAAATAAGCTAAAATGGTGTCAGTCGAATGAAGATACTATAAAATTAAATATTCTGGCTACATGTAGAAAAGAAAAACATTTTGTAAATTTTTGGAAAGAAATTAAGAAGTTTGATTGCAAGCAAAGTTTACCAGTAAGTGTGGACGGCTTACAGGCACCCGAACAAATAGCAAATATGTTTGCTCGTAGATTTAAAGTCGAGAAACGCCAGGTGGAGCCTGTGCTCGAGTGTGACGGCGGCAAGGTAAGCGGGCCACCGTCACCACCGACTCAGTTTACGTCAAAAGATGTGGCGAAAGCGGTAAGACAAATGAAGCGTGGTAAGTCCCCAGGACATGACGGCCTGAGTCTCGAGCACATACTCTGCGCTGGCGACATAGTTTATGACAAACTATCGTGTTTATTTAATATGTGTATTAGGTACTCCTACCTACCGAGTGACCTAATGAAAACTATAGTCGTTCCCATTATAAAGAGTAAGACCGGCGATTTAGGTGCTGCAAAAAACTATCGTCCAATCTCGCTGGGAACTGTTATTGGTAAGGTACTGGAGAGGCTGTTGCAGCCGGAACTGCTGACCAACATTGATATTGACGATGCACAGTTTGGTTTCCGTCCCGGTTTGTCGACAGACGCCGCAATAGCGAGTCTGAAACACGCGGTTAATTATTATATTGACCGCGAAACCTCAGTTTACGCCTGCTTTCTGGACTTGAGTCGTGCGTTTGATCTAGTGAATTATGATATTCTTTGGAGCAAACTTCGCGATACTCAAGTTCCAAAAGATGTTGTCAATCTTTTCCAACACTGGTACGGAAATCAAACGAATGTGGTAAGATGGGGCGACGCGACCTCTAACGATTATAGGTTAGAATGCGGTGTTCGTCAGGGAGGGCTTACCTCTCCGGACCTGTTCAACGTTTATGTCAACGAGCTGATCCAGAGGCTGAGGAGCACTAAAGTTGGATGTCACATAGGTGATCTATGTGTTAACAACTTAAGTTACGCTGATGACATGGTGCTCCTCAGCCCCTCGATCAGTGGGCTCCGAAAGCTGTTATCAGTCTGTGAGCATTATGGTAATGCTCATGGACTAGTCTATAATGTAGCCAAGACAGAAATGTTGGTATTTAGAGCGGGAAGAGGTCCGGAGAGGATACCTGAGATTCGAATCAATGGGTCAGCAGTTCAGGTTGTGAAGCAGTTTAAATATCTTGGCCACATATTAAGTGAGGATCTCAAGGACGACAAGGACATTGAGAGAGAGAGACGGGCTCTATCAGTCAGATGCAACATGCTCGCGCGTCGGTTTGGCAGGTGTACTGAGGATGTTAAAACGACATTATTTAAAACGTACTGTCAGTGTCTCTACACCTGCCAATTGTGGACCAAGTTCACTAGAAAATCGTATAGCACCATAAGGGTGCAATACAATGATGCGTTTCGCACCCTTATGAGACTGCCGCGATTCTGTAGTGCTTCGAGCATGTTTGCTGATGCGAGGATACCTGACTTTTTTGCCGTTGTTAGAGCACGAATTGCCTCCTTTTGGAACAGGCTGCGTGGCTCTGACAACAGTATATTAAGAATGGTAAGTGAAGGTCTAAATAGCTCAATGTCCAGGTACTGGCTGTCTGTCCACCAGGACGCGAACAAAAAATGACACCAAAGTCTATTTTTATATTCTTTGTTAGCATGTAAGGTTTTATTTATACTGTATTTTCGTATGTACATCTCTGTATGGGTTTTTTGCCTTTAATAAAACATTTATTATTTTATTATTATTATTATTATTTATTTAAGTGTCTGAAAAGTAAAGTTTTAATAATAAAGTTTTTCGTAATTATAATACGTTTAAACAATTATAACAAAAAGAAAACCCATTGGCAATCTTCAACGGTATAAAGTTCACAGGCTCACGAGGCTGTAGGTACGTCCCACGCAAGTTTACATAAAGGTCGTAATTATATTATTTTGATTAAACTACGCTACATAGTATAAAACGTTTGCTTCGTATCGATGTACCTTTTATGTGTGCTGATTTTAGAATCCAACTAATGTATTTCACCACAAAAAATTATGAAATAATTTTTTTTAGCAAAATATTAAAACCGACTTCAAAACTGAACAATAAGTAAAAAATTATAATGCAGCCGATGAATTTTGGATAATATAGCATCTATAAGAATATCAATGGAGTCACGTTGCAGGAACTGACCCG
This sequence comes from Agonopterix subpropinquella, assembly GCA_922987775.1. NCBI lineage: Eukaryota > Metazoa > Arthropoda > Insecta > Lepidoptera > Depressariidae > Agonopterix > Agonopterix subpropinquella. The sequence goes on along the minus strand of OV277695.1, from coordinate 17,013,697 downwards.
AGTACACGTCTCGCGTGGTTTCGCGCGTCGCGTTTGTGCCTGCCACGAGGCTCCACATTCCTCAATCTCTTCTTGTTCTTGTCCAAAAACAGTCCCAGAGATTGGGATAGATTCTCCCAATAAACTACACTTGACACTGGCGGAAATGCAGTGCTAACGCACAAGCAAGAGTCCATTTAATTATAAATAAAAAAAAAAAGAATATCAATTTGTTTTATTGGAATCGTATAAGCTTGACGATAGCGTATAGGCGCGACTTCGATAAAACAAATTGATATTCTTATAGATGCTAACGTAAAATTCATCGGCTGCAATAAAATTTTTTACTTTTTGTTCAGTTTTGAAGTCGGTATTAATTTCTTGTAAAAATTTTTTTGTAAATATTACCAGACAAGCAATTTATTAATAGTAGATCGGCGGATTAACAAAAAAGTCGCTTAAATAAATACGATTTTGGCACAAGTCATCCCGTATTATGGTATCAATGCGTTCAGTATGACCTCCTGAAGACTAATAATATATGAGAGGACAAGCGCCTAGACTGTGGGGGTAGAAACTGTGACGTCATGAAGATGGGGCCTTACAAAGAAAACATTTTTTTTTCTTTCTAACAACATGTGGAGTATCAAATGAAATGACTTTATGGGAGTAGATTAAAAATATTATAGCATAGTATAAAATTTTCACTACTAATCTACAGTACATTACTGCAGCGGCCAGCAACAGATATGGCCAAGGCTTGTATAGTACTTTTCTCAAATAATGCGTGGAAATTAAAACAGTATATTTTTCGAATAATGCGCGGAAATTAAAACTCTTTTCAAAATTAATGACGAACAACCGAACAACGAACATCATTTTTTTTTTTCAATAAACAGCTTTCTATTTGCAAGCCAGTTCGAAATTTAAATAAAACCTTTGATAAGTTACCTTCTTGGTCGCCATGTTTCGGAGTAAAAGATGGTTTCATTTTTAAATTACACGACAGATATGAGTTTACTTTGAGTTTACTATGTAATTTATTCGGCCGCTAAACACGACAGATATGGATTTTCATACAACTTTTGCCGGCCATGTATTTGGCCAGTACAGCAATTTCGATTTATCTCGAAGAAGGTTGTCAAAATAATGCTCAAATTTCTAAGCATGTTTGAGAAAACAATTTATAGGGTTGACTGTGAATCTCTGTAGATTGAAAACGACTGAATGGATTTTTGTATAGGTAATATTTTTCAAATGACTCAGGATATCCTCAACAATTATTTTGAATATTAACCAACTAAAGTCGATGAAATTCTTTTAAACACGGTCTTAAGAGGGCTATCACAGTCCAGTCGCGCCCTCATCACATTAAAAAAGATTTCTCAATAAAGAAAGCCTAAATTAAAAAAGTGCTCAACACGAACACTACAAAAGCCTTCAAGCAATTTTCATAGAATGCTTTTATAGGTTTTTTAATGGTCTACACATACAAATTTTGAAAAAAGATAAAAAACGGCCGCTTTTGTTTTTATTAGAAACTGTCTAAAAGTGGAATGTTTAGAACCTATAAAAGTATTGTATAACAATGGCTTGAAGGCTTTAGTAGTGTTCGTGTTGAGCACTTTTTTAATTTAGACTTTTTTTCTTGATTTTTTTTTAATGTGATTAGGGCACCACTGGACTGTGATAGCCCTCTTAAAACTAATGCCTGTGCCTGTGCTCTTTGCCTGTGGTTTGTCAGATTTCCGTTTTGTTAAAATGTATAGTTTCAAACTTTATACAGTGGCTCAATGATTTCCATACAAATCTTATATTAATCTTAGCATTGAAAATTAAAAAGCATGTAACGGAAATCTGACAAACAACCGACATAATTATAGTCCGATAAAATCCAATTATAGGTTAATATTGAAAATATATAGGATCAAACATCGTGCATCGTTTACGGCGCGTTAACGGCTAAAATAACAAATTCAATAATAAGTTATCGATTGGTCTTTGAAGGACAATTATTTAGTGAAAATGTGTGGGTAAATAACGTTCTCAGTGATACCTCGTTCGTTTTCGAGTTTATAACAACTTATTATTCCAGAACATTAGTGTAAACTGAAAGTAAGTTGATAGCCCAGTCATTTTACGGTTTGAGCCGGGACTAATTAATAATTGATTTTTTTTTTCGATATAGTATTTAAGAGCCAATATGAGCTAAGAAATGTACCAAAATAAAAAAAATTACATCAGCAACAGCACCAAATTTAAAATTTAGCATTTATCTCTCTCTAAAAAACCAGATGATAAATATTGTTTTTCACATTATTAACGCTTTACTATTATACATACTTCAAACATGGTGTTAAAATGTTTGCCTACTTAGAAGGCATTGAAAAATACATTAGTATTTTCTAATGAATGAATCATTTTTAAAATTTAAATGCCTATTTTATTGCTCAAAAATAATGTATATTGTTAAATCTAATTAAAATGAGTGCATTGGTAAATGGTGATAATATTAATTATTTAAAAGCCTCCTGGGAGATAAAATTTTGATTTCTATGTTGCGTAGCGATTTTTTTTTTAATGCATTTTCAGATTGTCTATTTGTCACTAAATGGTGCCGGTTACATTTTTAAAGTCTAATTCATAATTACTCCCCACCCCTCCTAACAAAACTCCGTAAAAATGACTGGGCTATGAATTCCAATCAATAGATTAATAAATTAATAAAGATTAAATACCGTTTTCAATCAATCAACGAATTTAATTAACAAGTATCATCATCAGCCTATATACAGCGCTTCTTCATAATATTAAAATATAATAATTAATTCTCCTAATAATCAACCAAAAAAAAATAATCAATCATTTTCTTAATAATTAATTTAATTTAATTGAATTTAATATAATTATTTTCTTATAATATTAAATCAGAACGGACCAAAGAACTGAATAATTTTCTGCAAGTATGGAACCAACATCGAAATCGGGAAAATAAATTCTTCATACTTACATTTGGGTCGAGTACGATTGCAGTTTTGTATGCAACAGCCGATTTTTTTTCTTAATTTCCACGTTGGTGACGTTGGTCCCATAGAGAAAGTTGTTCAATTTCATGGTCTGTCCTTAAAAACCGGTATATTTTTTTCGCGATTTCATTTTTTGAAAGTAGTTCAGTTTGATGGCCTGAAGCACCCTTTTTAAGTATGTAACATTTAAGTACACACCCGGGAAATATTTCCCACTAAAACAAACATAATCGTGTATCACCAATTACTAGCTTTTGAAATTTGAATGAATACTCGTAGTCGTAGTCTCGTAACCTGCACGAAAAGCCTTTCCAAAACAATAGGTAAACAGTTCGACGGCAATACCGAATTAATGCGTTTAATTTACGACCCCATTATGATTCCGTCATGACTTAAGCTATATTAATTCCGGGATGCGTACACAGAGTAGCCAAATTGCCGAAAACACAGACTCAAAGCTCTTAATGACACTCTATTACGATGGAGCAGCGTTTGAATTTGAAAATACAAATTTTAACACGACATTTTCATAAGCTTTCTAGATGAAGAGTTTCAGCAGTATCGATAAATGACTACTTTTTAAAAACTATTGACATCCTAATTTAATTTACACAAATGAATATAAATCATCTGACATTCGCGACTTTTATGTTATATTCACAAAGATGCATGACATAACCCTATCTGGAGAGTGTGTGAAATACCGCTAAGCACGCAAATATGCAGACCGTGTCCGCAGTCTGTGCATGTGTGCGTATGAAGACACGTAGGGTTGCTGCGCTGGCGTTCCACATTTGTGTTTCAAACAACGCAATTCGCATGACTTCGTTCAACGTATCTCGTGCGTAGGTAAGGCAGCCGTATACAGGAAACTAGAAGCCCCTTTGTTGTTTACTGTACTTGTGTTAGGGACCAACTTCTACAATATATGTTACCAATAAATAATTTAAAACCAAACGTCGATTACGGATTTCTTATATAACTTACTCACTTACTATGCTGGCTCAGGGACCCGAAGTGGGTCTTGGCCTCCGACAACAAAGCACGCCATTCATCTCTTTTCTGTGCCATCTCAGTCCAGTTGGGCACCTCCAGCTCCTCGAGATCCTTGGTAATCTGGTCTATCCAGCGATACCTAGGCCTGCCCACCGGGCGACGCCCAGAGGGTCGCCCCAGATACGCTCTCTTCACCGCACGATCTTCCCCCATCCGTTCTATGTGCCCGAGCCAGCGCAGTCGAGCAGATTTTATCTCTCCTAGTATGTTGGGAGTGGAAACTAGGTCTTCTATTTCCCTATTTTTCCTTATGCGCCAACTCCCATCTTCGTTCTTAGTCGGTCCCAGAATCTTCCGGAAAATTTTCCGTTCAGCCACTAAAAGCTTATTTTCCTCTTTCAATGTCAGTGTCCAGGCTTCGCATCCGTACATTAAGATCGGTCTAATGACAGTTTTGTACACACGTATCTTAGTCGGTCTGCTTAATAGTTTAGACACTAAGACCTTATGAAGGGCTGCGGCGCATCGTAGGGCATTTTGTACTCGGATGTCTATCTCCTCTTCTCGTTGGTTAGAGTCTGTTACAGTGCACCCAAGGTATTTAAATTTGTCTACTCCTTTATATATTGTGCCATTGACGTTGAGGTCCCTTCTTTTGACTCTCTGATCTTTGTATCTTTTCATAAGAAGATATTCTGTCTTTTCCCGGCTGATTCTAAGACCAACTTTTTTACCTTCGGCTTCCAGCACCTCAACCATGGCTTTAACATCTCTCTCGTATTGTCCAAGTATGGCCAGGTCGTCAGCATACCCAATGATCTTATTTTGCCCATTCAATTCCACTCCGCTTGCTACCGTCGCAAAGTCGCTACCGGTGAAAGCAAAATGCGGGTAAGGGTTGGCGAGAATCTAACTGACGAGTTTGACGTCGTGACTGGGCTCAAGCAAGGCGACGCGTTGTCCCCAATGCTATTCAATTTAGTGCTCGATCACGTCATATGGAAGATATTACTGTATGATTTCTTATATAACGAATGCATCAAATTGATTACTCAATTAACAGGCAAAAGGTGTTAATCAGATTGTCATACAAAATTGTCGCAAACACGACTTTAATTGACACGTTTTTTCACAACAAACTGTAATATGACTAATATCTTACTGTTAATAGATTTAATAAAAAGCAACAAATACATCAACTTTCGCCAAGTGTGACATTATAACATCACAAATAATCTTCAATAAACAGAAGCAGAACAAAAAACCCGTAATAGGAAACCTCGTGAAATATAGGAAAGCTTTTGTAGAAACAATTTGGCAGCGACGAAAAGATGGTAAAAATGCAAGCTTTGCCTCCAGCGTAGCTCTGCAGCCCATCCAAATATTGGAAAAGGTTTAATTAATACCTTCATTACACGCCTGACTAATTGCCTCCATGTATTTGTACCTACGCTTTGTACCTACTCTGCCAGGTGGTATAATTGTATAATTGCACAGTAATTATCTTTTCACTAGCTTTTGCCCGCGACTTCGTCCTGGTGGATTTCGGAAAACTTCAACGGTTGATTTCCGAAAAATAGTGCACCCATACTAAATGCTCTGTAGAAATCTTCAATGGTTTAGCCTGTGCGTTGTCAGTCAGTCATGCAGTCAGTCACGGAATTGTTTTATATAATATGTATAGAAAATATAACGCAGAGAGTGACACTATCACTATGTTACGTACATTAGATACGAATGACATATATTATTTAGACTTTGGTCTGGTCGCAAATTTCCCTATGGACGGCTAGGTCCTGAAGATACGAGTACTGTCATATGTACGGAACCTTAATTACGGTTCGTGAATAGTAAAATTTACTGAAGAACCTAAATTTAACAAAAAAATAATGTTAGACTTAATTTTTATAGGTCATCGTCATCAGACTTTTTACAGTAAGTTTGTGAATGTTTCTCACCTTTTTTATATGAAAGTTAGGTTCAGAAGTTAATCCATTTTTTTTTCTACCGTAGACACGTCACACGGCAAGACAGGCGCATTTCAATCTAAACTATTATAAAACTGTAACATAAATTTGTCTGTACATTGAAGATATTTAGAAAAAAAAAATTACGATATGGTTTTTAGATGTCCCTGATTCCAAATCACCAATTTTTGGATTTTTTGTCTGTCTGTTTGTTTGTTTGTTTGTTTGTTCGTTTGTTTGTTTGGGTGTTTGTTTGTTCGAGTATCACGCAAAAACTACTGAACCGATTTTGATGAAACTTTTTTTGTTTGATAGCTTATCATCTGACTTAAAATCTGGTATATAATTTATGCGGACGAAGTCGCGGGTAAAAGCTCGTTCTAAATAAATGTGGAAGTTTGTGACGATGTTTGGATATTTGTGGCTCAATCACGTATAAACGGCTGAACGGATTTGGATGTGGCACACAGTTAGAATTATGTTCTGGATTAACACATAGGATACTTTTTTAAAGTTAACGCAGACGAAGTCACGGGCAATAGTTAGTATCACAGAGATATTTAGGCCCTATGCGAATGATAACAAACATTCATAATATTAAAAACAAGAAAGTCAAATGTATAGGTGAGAAAAGTCCAGAATAAATAAAGTAGCTATACTGTAAGTTGCAGGTGTTTACTGGCAAAGGTAAACCATTAGACAGGATCACCCTTACGTGCCCTTACTATTGGAATGAAAAACCTTTAATATTAAATAAACAGTCGATCCTTTATAAACCGACAGGTTCGAGGGTTATCTTTTGTACATAAAATTTGAATAATTGGGGAGGTGACTGCATCAAATATAGTTTTTTCTTAAACATGCTTGGCAATGTGAGCATTATTTTGACAACCTTCTTCGAGATAAATCGAATTTGCTGTGCTGGCCAAATACATGCGCGCAGCGGCCGGCAATGTTTGTATGAAAATCCATATCTATCGTGTTTTGCGGCCAAATAAATTACATAGTAAACTCATATCTGTCGTGTAATTTAAAAATGGAACGATCTTTTTCTCCGAAACATGGCGACCAAGGAGGTAACTCATCAAAGGTTTTATTTAAATATCGAACTGACTTGCAAATAGAAAGCTGTTTATTAAAAAAAAAAAATGTTGTTCGTTGTTCGTCATTGATTTTGAAAAGAGTTTTAATTTACGCGAATTATTTGAGAAAATTTACTGTTTTCATTTCCGCGCATTATTTGAGAAAAGTACTATACAAGCCTTGGCCACAACTAGGCATTGATGGACTTACGTATGTGTGCCTCGGCTTCGCATCTTCTCAGTAAAAAATACGTTTGAAAATAATGCTACACTTACACTTTCAATAATTCTGTAGCTTGAATACTATTTTTAATAAAAGGATAAACTATAAAAAGTATCAAAACGATGACGAAAAACAATGACGTCTATTCATGATTTAGTACATTTTTTTATACAAAGCTCGTGTTTTGACGTTTGATAAAGAGTTGCTAATTTGACTAGCTGGAAACTCGCGGATTGAATATCTTATTTTCAGACGTTAGCTCGTAAGACAGTTGGTCTAATAGGTCTAACGATCAACTATGGTCAACTTGTCATTAGTTTCCAAAAAGACATTTTATTAGTAGAAGTTACATTTGTATCCTACGCATTATGCCTAATTACTTAACTAAGTATAGGTATGCTAACTTTTTTCTGTCAGAAGCTTGGCTCCTATTCTGGCCCTGTACCCAGACTTTCGATGTTCGATATATCGCCAATGTTTCGGTCCGCACTTCATTGTAATAGAGTTGAAATTGGAACGAAAATTTTCACGCAATTGCGAAGTTCGAATGTGCGGGTAGAGGCCCTGTTTAGCATAAAAACGAAGAACCCACCAGTGGCCGTAATATGGCAGCGTGATATACCGCTATCGCGCCTTAGATGTCTTTCTATAATGTACGCGCGAACGAACATGATAAAAGTCGTGATTATCACGCGCATCATGCTGTGGCCCCAGTTGGGTTCACCGACCTGATGATGCTTTACCATTATTATGCTATATATTTTTTAATATGTCCTAACCAAGTCATTACTTACTTACCCCCGATAAATGCCTTAAGAATTAATGACCTAGAAAAGTCGAATCTTAATCCTTGATACGAGGGCTTCATAAATATTCAGTGTCGTTATTTCACCTCAACGGATGTCGATCCGAAGTGAGACGCGGGCAGCAGGAGCCTGTGTTTATGTTTCCAGGGGGGTGGGGAGGAGCGACCAGCTGAGATCCCCCCCTGCCCCGCTTTCCACCCGCTGACTGCGGAAAATCGATAGCGCTCCGAGCGCCGCAGACCTCAGTACGGATGCTTTACTGTTTGACGTGTCCTTAAACTCTTCTAAGCTATGATGCCTTGGTACTTCGATTTTACCTGAGCTGCTAGATTTAGTATTAACGTTCATTAAAATATAAGTTTTAAAAGAAAAGTAAAAAAAAATTTCCTTTTTATTTTAATTTAACAAAGATGACTAACGAAATTAAAGTACAGTGGATTTTTTGATAAAATAATTTGTAAGACTTATTTTATAATTTTAGAGTCTTATTGAATTAGGACGTTAAACTTTAATGAAGCAATAAAAAATGTTTAATTTAAAAACTAAAAAAGTGATCTCATTATGCTAAAAATATTAATGTTTTTAAAACATTCTCTGAAGGTAAATTTGATTAGAGTTACAATTTTGTTCTTTGACAGAACTTTTAATCATAATGCTTTTTTTTAGCTACCTATATGTTGAAAAGATAAAGTTGCAAGATCATCTAAAAGATATATTAACGTAGAAATGAATGCTAAAGATTTGATTCAAACGGAGGCGCTGCAAGTGAAACTCCACAGAAATGGGTCACGTGAATTTCATAATTTAGAGCTGTACCTATTTCTGAGCTACGCAGCCGAGAGGTCTTTCTCAAAGTCTTTCGTTTCGCAATTAACATAATTTTCACAAGATGTGACTATGTTCTCTAAATCGGTTCTGACTACATTTTTTTTTCACATTATGTCAAAGACATATATACAACGTTACACATAGACATAATTAACGCAAAACTAGAAAGTAGTTTGTTTAGAATCAAGAGCTGAGTCGAATTATCATGGTTTCAACATAGGTAATTTTTTTCAAAATATTAAATAATTTGTTTGCAAAATTTAAAATTTTCTGAACCCGATGTCAACCCACCGCACGAGCACACTCACCCTACTTATATCCGAGAGATAAGTGTACTTTTTGCAACCATCAGCAGCAAGGCTGATTCAGTGTTTATGGGGTGTAGAGCATTTCTGTGATTGGGATGGACCAGGTCTGCCTGCATAACTCCAGTCGGTTTAGGAGTTACTGATGATTAAAGGTCTGTAAAAAATTAACGATCAGCTGCAAGGCTGATCGTATGTTATTGTTGTAGTATGCACTGTAGCTATGTGAACAGTACAAAAAATGGCATGGTTCATCAGTCGGTTTAGGAGATACAGCCGTTCAAAGGTCGTAACTTTGACTGGCTGTATCTCCTAAACCGACTGACAGAACTTGACAGTTTTTATACTGTTCACATAGCTACAGTGCATACTACAACAATATCATACGATCAGCCGTGCAGCTGATCGTTAATTTTTTTACAGACCTTTAATCATCAGTAACTCCTAAACCGACTGGAGTTCCGCAGGCAGACCTGGTCCATCCCCATCACAGAAATGCTCTACACCCCATAAACACTGAATCAGCCTTGCTGCTGATGGTTGCAAAAAGTACACTTATCTCTTATACTATTACTACCAAAACAAGATTATTAAAATGTATCCATGAGAACGTTAGCGCTTTCTTTTCGTGCTGAAATGATAACAAATCATTTTTGCCTCAAAACTACGAATACGAAACGAACAACGTTCGTTCGTTCGTTCATACGAATAACTTTAAATTTTAACTATCAAAATAATGAAATTATTGTTTGAATCTAATTATTTTGTTATAAATCAGTTGGGGTGTATGAGGTTTTGCGCTAATTCATTAACACGTTGTATATATTACTAGCGTAAGGACATGGCCTATGAGCTTGACTATTGTCCCCAGTTTGATGGCTCTAAAATGCAAGGAAAAATTTCAGTTTAAAGCACTACAACGATCAAAGAAAATTATATGACACGATATAGTTCGTATACGAGTTATGACGGATGGCGCAAATTTTTGTTTCTATGAAGAAGGTTTTTGTAAAATATTCTGACGGGCCTATCCTTACGCTAGTAATATAATGCATTATGTAGTTTTTTTCTTGTTGTATTTTTGTCAAAATTAATGACACATTTTGACCTTAGGAATATCACCTACACACATCACTGGATCACAATTTATTTTTTTAGCAAACCTACATGACAACAATGACATCTATGGAGTTGTATAGAACCATTTATTACAAGAAAAAATCTCTTTCGAGCGAGCGCTTCCGTAAATGTAACAAACTAAAATCTTTTGATGCATTTGACACGATACTGTACACTGGTGCTATAGCCGCAGTTCTATTGTTATTTGAACACTAAACAATTCCATTTCGCCACTCGCTCTTGGCAACTACGGCGAGTGGCTTGTGATAGATGGGTCTGGGTACAAAGGCTTCATACCTAGTTCAGAATTTGTTGATAACTACTAACTTGATAACTTGCCACTTTGCTTTGAGCATGGCTGTCTAAACGTGAAGGAACTTAGATACTAGGTACCTAGCTACCTTATAAAAATAATGTTTAAATACTACGTGAGATAAGTAGTTAATGTTGTATGGAATAGATTTTAACGTATAGGTATAGTCAGCATTAAGGGGTTTCCCTGACCGAACGACCTTGACTCTTTCAGAGCCACCTCACCTCTACTAAACTACGTCATTTTAGTAGGTATACCTATTTTTGACTAGCTTGTCCTTCATTATGTCACAGTGGAGCCTTCTAATCCAAGGAAGTCACATTCTAAAATCATAAGAATTTCCCCCCAAATTTAACAATTATCTAATTAACTCATTAAGCATTGGTCTTTAAAAAAATTTGCTACATAGCAATTTTAGATCTTAATATTGTCTACACAAAGGCACAGTTACTTGAGACACACATGTCTCAAGTAAATGTGACTTCAACTTATAAAGTAGATGCACATAATACAGATTTTTTCCTATATTTAGGCTTTCCTTTGAACACAGGTTTAATATGTATTTTATAGAAAAGAAAGAAATATGATCTATAGCAAATAAAGCCGAGATGTTGAAGAATATTGCTACACTTTTCAATTATTTGTATGTCTTTCAAATAACGAGAAGATAGCTTATAAAAACCAGTAAAATATGGCCCGAGCTAGCGTTTACCTATGGGGAGCCTTTTAAGGTGACATATACCTACATTTTAGGGGAGCGTATATACCTCATCCAAACTTTTATTGAAAATTATACCGAATGCTACGTTATTCTTTTATAGTTGCTTGTAAGCAAACGTACGTTGTACGTGTGCTGACTTTAGTGCGTTTTTGAAATATTATTAACGATTTGTTTTTTCTGTATCTATCAGTGAAAACCTGTAATTGGATTTTTGCTTTATACTCTTGTAACTACTACATTATACTACTGTTGGTTGGTTATCCAATGAAATAAAATGCAGCAGTAACAACCACCAGTACCAGAAAAAATCTCCTCATCTGATTAAACTGTGTTGGTGAAGTCTTCTTTTGATGTTTATTTTGAAAACTATGAATCATAATGGAATAGGAAATGCGCGCTTGAGGACAATCTCACTTTGAGAATGTGTTTGATTGAGTGCATCGCTCTAAGATAGTAAAATACAGGGTCTAAGGGTAAACAGTTGCATTACTCTGAGGGCTGATTGCACCCATGATACTGAACAACTTTTCCTAAGAAAGCTACAAGAAATTCGCAAAACGAATTTTGACCTTTCCATACTAAACGCTGATCAAACGTTTGTATGAAAAGTCAAAACAAAAAGCGTTTTCCTTTATGTTCCTACGGGAATGTTGTTCAGTATCATGGATACAATCACCCCTTAAAGTAATGCAACTGTTTACCCTAACACCCTGTACCTATAACGAAGACAAAAAAATGTCAAATAAAGGTACTCATTACGAAATGGAAGAGTTTCGTTATCTATTCACGCGACACGTTGCTGAATTTGAATTTTGCCGCCGCAGACTGGCGGCAGTGCACTCACGAAAAAATTGCAACGTATTCTGAGCGAAAATATCGGTACATTTAAATCGCAACGTTGGTCGTAAACTCGAGATTTCTACGATATAAATCTTTCAAGTGGAGATGAATTCTCGGGACTGCGAAATGATACATAAAATATTCAGCTCACTCACAAATGCAAGCATCTGTTTTTCACTCCACTTTCCGATCGTTTTTTTCTAATTGAAGTTTTTACTTAAACGCGTAAATATTCATGCGTCCATTAATTTAGTTCTGGACTAAAGATTCTAAGATTTCTATTTTATTTAAAAGTTAGTGTACTTGCTTTGTACTTGTTTATATTCTGAAGTACATATACAAAAACTTAAAGCTTACCAAAGTGTCGCATAAGCAGATTATACGTACCTGAAACAGAAATTAATCCGACATTAGTAACTTAGTAAATTACTTACCACCTGTACAATTAGGTAATCTATACCTATAATAAAATCGTAAACGCAAAAAAGTCTGTACATTGAATATATTTGGAAAAAAACCAACCAGGGCGACTTAAAATCAGTAACTGAACATGGTAGAAAGGTTTTTAACTTTTTTGTTTGTTTGTTTGTTTGAACGCGCATCACGCAAAAACCACTGAACAGATTTTGACGAAACTTTGTATAGTGACAGTTTATATCCCGGAATAACATAATATATAAAAAACATCTCAAAAAATGGCCGAGAAATAGTAAACCAGCAACAAAAACCTCTGTTACAGTATTGGGTACAGTGCAAAGTCAGTATGCCTCAGAGATCCACTAAAACCAGGAAGGTTGATCTTTGCCGCTTTATATTTTTCATAGCTGTTAGAGCTCAACGTATTTTTGCCAATTTGGGCTTTCATAATTTGTGTTGAAAATAGGTCGAAACCTTAGACTACCATATCTAATCTAAGTTATTATTTACAGGTATATTTGTTCAAATAATATCAGCTCGTAATGTATCTCATCTCTGACTATCCTAATGAGACACCGGCTTTGACTATTATAATTCAACTACATTTGCAATGTAAAACAAAAGTAATTGAAAACTGTGTAAATTCTTTTAGTTTATTGAAAAATTCATCTGCCCAATAAATGTAAAATGAAAGCAAAGGTACATAACAAGATATACAAGGTGTTTGGAAGATGGGTGCAAAGCTTTAAGGGGATGCATTGCACAAGCATTGGACTTTGATAGTGAGAGAATCTCTCAGCAATTGTTTCCAAGACAGCTGGATCGGCAGGGATGGACCCATCCTTTGGCCCGCGCGGTCCTCGGACCTGCCCCCCGTGGATTATCACATCTGGGGACGGGCCAAGGAGCTCGTTTACACAAGTGAAGAAATTGCAACACAGGAGGAGCTAATCCGCAAAATTGAAGAATCAATTCCTTCAATTTCATGAAGCAGGAGACAACTAAAAATTATAACAACAGAAGTAAGAAAAAGACATGGTGCCTGTCTAAGAAATGAAGGTATACATAATACATTTTGAAAATGAATCGTACATTATTTTTACCAAAAATGTTGTTTCATTTGTCCATTTAAAAATCGACATGAATCTCCTCAATTTGGTATTTAAGCTCTAACTCTGCGAATTGATAAGATATTAGCTTAAATGATACTTTAAAAGAAAGGCCAATAATTGAGCATGTTTTTAAAAGTTTGAATGATCGAGGCTATTTTATTTATTTTTCTAAATTCCATAAACTAAGCAGCGTTTTTAAAATTTTAAAAGTTTCTACGACTTCAAATGCCTCTAGTATTTTTTTTCAATGACACAGATTCTTGGAACTTAGTTTATTAGATTAGATACACATCTAACAAACCTTAAAAAATAAAGCAATTAACATACCAACTTTAATTGGGGCACTGTTGGCAATTAACTGCAAGAAATTGGGTTTTTATAAAAATAAAACAAAAATATCTGTTAAAAATCAACAATCAGACTTATTCTAAGAAATGTATGGCTCAAAATGTTCTAAATGGTATCAACAGCTATCATCCCATTAAAGCTTTGCACCCATCTTCCAATCACCCTGTATATTATTTAGCAATATTAAATAGCAAATTGTTTTGACACAGACAGGCTGACAAATGGATTTTTAATTTACTTTTTAGTCTGTTTTAGTTTTGTATCTTTTTTGTTATTAATTCGCCTACCTACTGGCTTTATTTTCTACATACAAACTTCAACGGTACTAACTAATATAAAGCCTACAAATCTAAAATGTTTTTGAAAGTGTAGTTACCATTAATTACGAGTATGTCCGAGAAAACCTGGCTATTGAGCAAAAATGCTTCTTCCTAATTATTTTTACCTTCACCGTTGAATGAACAGGTAAATTCTTATGTATAGTTCAACATTGTTAATGTTCTAAAATTCGCGTTCTCAAAAGTAAATCCTTTAATATCCAAATTTTAAAAGAAACAATAAATCTTGTTCAACCCCATCAATTCTCATGCGAACAATATCGAGAAAAGTTTAGTGAAACCGGCAATTACTTTGGTCAGTGTCGCAGACAAGATTGATTGCTCACACTATACGAAAATATACATTTTTCTTGGTTCAGCTCAATGCTGACAATAATCTTTCTGAGATTGTAATAGCAAATGTTCGCAACGGTTGTAAACTAGAAAATCAATAATCAATATAAGTACTATATTTTACGCCAAAACATATACAGTAAAAAAAAATCGTAAAAATGTTTGTAAAATAATTATGTCGACTTTTTAACCGACTTCAAAAAAAGGAGTAGGTTCTCAGTTCGACCGTATATATATATTTTTTTTAATGTGTGTTCGCGGATAACTTCGTCGTTTATGAACCGATTTTGATGATTCTTTTTTTGTTGGAAAGTAGATATCCCAAGGGTGGTCCCATGATAAGGAAACCAGCATCTGATGATGGATCCTAGAGAAATCGAGGGGAACCTTCGAAAATTGTAGTGCCGACTAGTGCGTTTGTTAATTTGAAGCACTACTGTTAAATCGAACTAATGAATTCACCACTGAAAATTGTGAAATAAACAAAATTTTAACAAAAAATTAAAACCGCCTTCAAAAAAACTAAAAAGTTAAAAAATAATATTGCAGCCGATTTCGTTCGCATCATAAGAACATTAATTTGTTTTATCGAAGTCGGTGTCAAGCCAAGCCAAAAAACTAATGCAAGCCCTGTCGCGAATCGGCTTGACAGCGACTTCGATAAAACAAATTAATGTTCTTATGATGCGAACGAAATCGGCTGCAATATTATTTTTTAACTTTTTAGTTTTTTTGAAGGCGGTTTTATATCAAAGTATAGATACAAGGTAGGTGTAAGTCGACATAATTATTTTGCAAACATTTTGCAGACATAGGTGTCTGCATTAATCTGAAATGTATTTACGCTGTATGAAAACCGAAAGAATCCTTCTTAATATGCTGACACTTTTTTAAGTGGATGATCAGCCCGCAAACTGAACAACTTTCTCTATGGGCAAATATATTTGGCCGCCCCCTATAACTGCAGCTTACTGGCGCGGCGGCTGCCCGTCCGTAGCCAAGATTTGTGCCAGCATAAGTTCAAAGGTATTATGGATATTGATAAATTTACCGACAAGAGATGTCGCTTATTTCATATTATACTGCCACGAGTTAAGTACCTAACTGAACTACATTCAAATCTAGACCGAGCGAAGCAATATTCTATAAAACTGATTGTGTTTTGCGACTTTTGCGTAAGTAGGTAGTTGCAAGAAAATTAAAACATGGAGCAAGCGAACAGAGCTCAAAATTTTTCCGCAATACGGTTTAGCATGATGCAATACTATCAATGTAAAAACAGCGCGAGCGGAGCGAGCGCGAAATTTTTCCCCAATATGTCTGGCCTGTGGTCAGAATACTTTCAGTCTGTAGACTCGATGTGTGTTATATGAAAAAAGAGAAAAAGAAGCTCTATAATAATTAATCATACATAAAAAATAGAGCGCTGCCTACTGTCAAATTACGCAGCAGACGACACCGGTGTAGGGATGGCCCTACGGGCCGCCCCCCTTGGACCGGCCGCCCTTGGCACTTGCCATTTTGCCCCTAGGAGAATACGTCACTGAATCTGACTTGTACAATGATGACTAGACAATATCGAATACATGTATAAATACAAACATCCATGACTCGAGAACAAACATTTATATTCATTATTCAAATATTTGCCCCTTACGGGATTCGAACCCGCGACCCTCAGCACAGCAAGCACGTTCACCACCAACTGATCTGTCAAGCCGTTGTTAATAAAGAACTGCCTCCGTGGTCTAATGGTTAAGAGCTTTGGCTCTCGACACGGAGGTCGTGGGTTCGATTCCCACGGGGGACACCTAGTGATATATCACTTTGTGCGTTTTTCCCCAGTTGGTTAGGACATTGCAGGCTGAATCACCTGATTGTCTGAAAAAAAAAGATTCCGTGCTTCGGAAGGCACGTTAAGCCGTTGGTCCCGGCTACTATCTCTGGTGGTAGTAGTCGTTACATAAAAACCACGTCAGAGGCCATAAGGCGGTCTGAAAAAACTCTGACACCAGGGCTCTGCTCACACGATAAGAAGAAGAATAAAGAATGACATGAATTACTGATATGTGTTGTGTAAAAAAAAATACTCCAGCGCTTTCCAAAACCTACCCTTTTCATATTACACCCTTCATGCGGTAACAAATGAACGCGTAACCTGAAAATATTTTTTTATTTTATATACCTACTCCAAAAATACATCAGAAAGTTAGTCGTAAACGTCACTCAGACCTCAGGCCTTCGTTGAAAAGAAAATGCCAAACAAGATTTCCGAGGCAGCCCTTCTAAAATCGACCCTACGATATATCTTAAACGGTAATATATCTTGCATAGAGTTGTAAATCACACGGGCACAAAACGGGCGGATCGCTTCCAAATTTTTTTTTTTTTAATCTGTCTTCTGTATTGAATTTACGTACATCGGAGTACAATTGAGTTTTTATGGGTTCAGAGCGAAAAAATCTGCAATATGTTTGATGGCTCTAAAAGGGTAACTACGAAAAAGAATCATAGGTTACATTATAGAAATAAGTCCTAGGTACTATTATTGCACACGGAAAAAAATATCTAGGTAGTACCAAGTATACCTGATTATGGCAACTATTTAGGCATATTAGCAGACAGTTGTTATAAGTCGGTTTTAATGTTGTTGTTTTTTTTATCTGTAAGTAGATCGTTTATTCAATAAAAATACATAGTGCATATCCACAACAGGCTTCGTCTAAGAAAATATAGCACTGACATGACATCCACAACTTCGTCAATCACTATTCCTAAATAGAAAATATCACATATAATTTAAAAAAGGCACCTATGACCTATAATTAACCACCTACAAAGCTCTCCCTGTGGGAAATTTCCAAGAACACGACGATTTTAATTAAAAGTCAGTATGGTTATTTTGTTCAAAAACGAAATAATTATAAAGGATAATTAAAAATGAACACAACAAAACAGTAAAGGTATTAAAATCAATTTAAAGCTGGAAATTTTAATTAAATCTACCAGATAAATTCATAATTTTTTTTGTTATTAATAACATAACATAAATATTCTTTATATGCACATCAAAAATTATAATTATTAATTAATGTAATGATTAATTGGTTGGTTAAACCGTGGTGGTTCAGTGGCGAGTAACCTTGCCTGCCGTGCAGGAGACTATGGTTCAATCCCTCAACTCGTACCAATGAGAATTTCGAGGCATGTATTGTAGCCACTGTCCATTAGAAGTGGCGATGGGCTCACTTCCTATCACTTTGGACAGAGTTTCGGTACTTCTAGTGAAATGCGGATGTTTGAGGTTTTAGAATATCACGGGAAATATAGTCGTGAGCATAATGGGATCTAGCTTCGTTTGTATGTAGCGAGCTCGGGCAAGGAATTATCCTCTTAAGCAAATTTAAAAAGGTTCTTTCATTTAATTGTAGATATTAAAGATACCAAAGATAATAAGTCTTCTGTAAAATCTCTCTGAGCAAGACAAAGTAATTTGTTAGCAAAATTTTTTACTTAGCCCATAATATCCTAAGGTAGGTCAGCACTAAAAGCCTTGTAGCGGTAAATTAGGTCCTTAGTAAGCCTAATTGGGTAGCCGCTTGAAAAAGAATACAAAATATTCTAGACGCGCCGAAAATACGCACGACTCACTGAACATGATTGTTTTAGCACTATACATGTAGTATTAGAATTTAAGTTCTTGTTTTTTTAAATTCCTATAGAACATACATTCGAACGTACTCCTTTTCAATATAGCCAGAAACCCTTTTTGAGTCTGTAGTTAGTTGTAGCAAGTTCAGTATTTTTTTCCTATTTATTTATTTTATTTTATTAGGCACACCATTGACTAACCAACTACTGGACGTAGGGTCCCCGCTTAAAAGTGTCCGAACCAAAAGAGCACCAAAACGTAAAAAAAGAACCAATTACGCAACAGTCTTCAGTGCCCCAATAGGATTGAGATGGGATGGAAAAGAATTTCAACACTTTCAATGTTTTTAGTTGGTTTATATTACAACACGTACTTAGGTTTGTGTAGTTTAGTCACTTTTTTCGAGAATTTTGTACTAGACCCGGCATCGTCCGGCGTCCATAGTATTATTCTACGTCGATGAGGCACATCTACATTAACACATCCAAGAATAAAAAATCAATTGTCTCGTCTGACACACAGGGTACGGTTTTTAGGGGGATGATCAGGTCATTAAACTGGACAAACTCTCTTTATGAGACCGACATCGAAACCACAACATATTTAAGCAACTGGCCATGTCTAACTCAAAGAATGTTTTTAAGACACGCATACTACTATTATCTTTGCATCTATTCCAGTTTTTTTCTAAAACGGAATCATGAAGCATAAAACCATTCGTCGATACAATAAACCAACAACCATTGAGTAAACTTGCGCAGTAATAATATCAATATGTAAATGTTAAAGTAGAGAACTAAGTCACGTCTCAAAATAAATTGAAACTGATCTCGAGTCTGTTCACGTGAAGATCGCAATCATCTGCAGTGAGCGGCGGATGGAAGAGACCAAGTCGGCAGCCATCTTATATTTTAGGGACATGTCCCAACTGCCAGCGAGTTGCGGGCTATGAAAACCGACAGTATTTTATACATATACAGGGTGTAATTATCATTAACGTTTAAAGCACATACTCTACCCATCAAACTGAACAAAGGTCACTGGGCACCTTAGTATGAAACCTATACCCACGACCTACAGAAAAAATAGTATAGGATGTTTATACATATAAATGTCTCTAGTTCATAAATATATATGTCGCATTAATGTAGACCATGGGATTCAGGCCAAAAACTAATAAAGAAAAATGTAATAATTTGGTACTTACATTTTTTTACATTTTCGTATATTTAATACCTGTACATTTTAGTACAATTAATACCTGTACATTTTAGTACAATTAGTACATTTTAGTACAATTAGTATATTTTAGTACATTTTCTTCATCTTGAACATTTTCGTACATTTTGTACATTTTTGGACATTTAGTACATTTTAGTATTAAAGTACATTTAGTACATTTTTCCATGGTTTAAAAAATAAATAACTACATAAAATTGAATGTGGGTTAATACTAAACATTTTAAAACCAATTTGGTTTTTGTAGGAAAAATTTTGTTAGCTGGGTCAGATTTCGCCCAATGACCTTTGCAAACCTGTCAGAGATATACAAAATTTGCTGCTCCTTACTATACTGCAATACCGACACGACTCAAATGTTAACTTCTGGATGGCTTGCGTCTATAGTAAAAGTTGTTTAGTTTGATGGGTAAGTAGAGTACGTGGTTTAAAGGTTAATGATACTTTTCCTCACACCCTGTATAAAGGTCCTACTTAACAAAATATGCCGACGATTTTTATGGGGATGATCAGACCATCAAACTGAACAACTTTCACTACGGGACCAACATTTAAATCACGAAAAAAATCAACTGTGCCCTCTACATTTAATTTTACAAAATATATAGAAAAAAAGGGCGTTTATTTATTTCATGAAAAACAGCAATTTCATAGGTAAAGACCAATACTATTAACTCGAACTAATGAATTTACCACTGAAAATTATGAAATAAACAAAAGTTTAACAAAGAAAAATTAAACTGCCTTCAAAAAAACTAAAAAGTTAAAAAATAATATTGCAGCCGATGAAGCCGGTACGATTCGCGACAGGGCTTGCATTAGTTTTTTGGCTTGGCTTGACACCGACTTCTATAATACAAATTAATGTACATATGATGCGAACGAAAAAGTCATCGGCTGCAATATTATTAAATTGTGTTTATTTCACAATTTTCAGTGGTAAATTCATTAGTTCGAGTTAATAGTAGTGTAATATTTGCAAATCATAATGTAATTTATTTATTACAAACATTTCAGTTCATCCAATTTGGTATATAAGAGCCTCAGGCTTCGATACAGTTTAAAATCATATGAAAATGAAGCTCAAAAATATTTTAGTAATCACAATGCAATGAAAGAGTTTGATAAATTACATTGCATGCTCGCTTTTTCCAACGAACCTCATTTATTTTTCAAAATTGTTATTTTGAAAGGGCAATGCAACATGATGTCATCGGAGTCACAATTAGAAATGAGGAGAGCTTCTCACGAAAAAGCTGTAGTCGTCTAGCGACTAATGAGTAGAGGTCGGACATTCGGATGCATATTTACCTAAACTTCATTTTTGGCTACAAAATTATGGAAGCGGCTTCTTAAAATTATCTTTTTTAAATATTTTACGAGATACGAGAAAATGCGGGAATGCATAACTAATCGGATGCATAGTATGGAAGCAACTTCTTAAAACTATTTAATTAAATAAGAAATTCATATTGTTTCAGTAAAATAAATCCCGGGATGTCAGCAAGTCCGCGAATGCATAACTAATCGGATGCGTATTATGAAAGCGACATATCAAAATTATAAAATTAAGGCTACTCTCTGCATCTCTATCTGCAAGGCTCTCTTTCTTACAAGCAAACTTTTGCAATTAGCCATCCCGCTTCAATTGCGCGGCTCCGGTCAGAATTTCCCGTTTTCTTTGAAAACCTGTATGATTTCATATGAATTTTCAAAAAATTAGAAAACCACAAACAACATTTTATATTGTATTGTGAAGAATATCGTAAATTTTCATACTCTTCTGATCAACAATGTAAGAGAAAAACGGTTACAACTGAAAAAAAGAGGTGACTTTGGAGTCGTTTTTCTTCAGTTTTATTAATTAAAATAGATTTTAAGAAAAACCACATCACTTCTCATATCCTGTAGATTGTTCAATTTTAATTTCTGCTTAAAATGTGCCATGGTTAATGTATAAAATGGTTACAAAGTTACTCAAAACCGGGCGGACGGGCCTTAAACAAAAAAACTTGTTTTTTCGTTACAAAAGTGCACTCCATAATAGCAAACCTCAACTTTATGTAAATATGCATCCGATTATCCGATCTCTACTAATGAGTAATTGACACCGCATCTCGAGCAGATCGGTGGCGATTCTATCCCATCCTGAAGTGTGAATATCATACGAGCGACTCAGCAGTAGAAAATCTCAAAATTACTATGGAGATATGCATCTTTCTACTGCCAATTCGCTCGTATGATGTTCAAAAATCGCACTTTTGAATCTGATTCGTACCAATGAGTTTTTAACCGACGAAAAACAAAAGACGGAGGAGGTTCTCAAGTCGATGCGTATATTTTTTTTTGTTTTTTTTGTTTTTGTTTTATGTATGAACTCGCATAACTTTTTACAGAGTAGTCCGATTTTGATTTTTTTTTTGTTTAGTAGGTCATACTTCAGAGGTGGTCCCATTTTAATTTGGTGAAGATCTGGTAAAGGGCTTCCGAGATAGACAATAAAACTCCGCAAAAATCTATAGCATATCATCGACGATTGAAATAAATGATTCGATAACTTCTTACAGAGTAGTCCGATTTCGGTAATTTTTTTTTTGTTTGCCGTGTCGTACGTCAGAGGTGGTCCCATTTTAATTTGATGAAGATCTGGTAAAGGGCTTCGGAGATAGACAATAGAACTCCTCAAAGATCTATAACATATCATCGACGATTGAAATAAATGATTCGTGTTCATGTTCCCTTTTAGGTCATACTTCAGAGGAGGTCCCATTTTAATTTGGTGAAGATCTGGTAAAGGGTTTCGGAGATAGACAATAGAACTCCTCAAAGATTTATAGCATATCATCGACGATTGAAATAAATGATTCGTGTTCCTGTTCATGTTCCCTTTACATGTACAACGTATATGTTTACCCAATCTAAAACCAACACTGAAAATTTTGAAAAAAAAAATTTTAACAAAAAAAGAAAACCGACTTCAAAACTCAAAAAGTAAAAAATAATAAATATTGCAGCCAATTAATTTTACGTTAGCATCTATAAGAATATCATTTTGTTTTATTGTAGTCGGTGTCAAGCCTCGCCAAAAAATTACTGTAAGCTCAGTCTCGAATCGTACAGGCATGACAGCGACTTTGATAAAACAAGATGATATTCTTATTGATGCCAACGTAAAATTCATTGGCTGCAATATTTATTATTTTTTACTTTTTGAGTTTTGAAGTCGGTTTTCTTTTTTTGTTAAATTTTTTTTTTAGAGAGACA
Source organism: Agonopterix subpropinquella (assembly GCA_922987775.1). Taxonomy (NCBI): domain Eukaryota; kingdom Metazoa; phylum Arthropoda; class Insecta; order Lepidoptera; family Depressariidae; genus Agonopterix; species Agonopterix subpropinquella. The sequence goes on along the minus strand of OV277695.1, from coordinate 16,990,789 downwards.
GATGATTTTATTTTTGACGTTTTCTCGATCCGAATTCAATGTTGTACAGGTTGATGGTCTAAAGTCTAAACCACCTCATGAAATATTTGGTATTAGGATCTTTTGTTACACCCTGTGTAGGTTGATAATTACGATGAGAATAATTATTTCCAGAGCTGAATTTACAAGCTCAGAAAAAAATTTGTACTAACTCTAAGCTCATTAATTAGCAAGAGGTCAATGAATTCAACTTTCGTGAACAGAGTTCATTTTTTTATTTAGACTTGAATAATTGACGAAATGGTAGGTAGGTCCCTCAAAAAAATAAAAATGTTTAAATTAGAAAGACTTTTGTTAGCCTTTTATAAAAGGCAATCGCTTATAGCGATGATAAGAAAAAAAGTACTACAAATACTCTTACACTCAGTTGCAGAAACGCTCATTAAAGTTAATCCTCCATTAAAACCCTTCAAAGTCAAAGTCAAAGTTAAAGTAATTTATTGCATAACTATAGGTAGTTTACAAGTTGTTGATATAATTAAAATTATTGTCCCATATAGTCTACCACAGGTACCTTCCTGTCACTTTTTGTCTTGTGGACGTAGTAAAAGCTAGCATGAGATTTAATGGAGGATTAACTCTAATGAGCGTTTCTGCAACTGTGTGTTTATATTTAATTTATGTAATTTAAAAATCAGAAATGTTAATGTTAATGTTATTGTAATGATCCTCATCATATCGTATGGCATTTTTTGTCTTCCTGCTTGTATCCGGCGAGGTCTAAATTTCGAGATCAAAATGTTTTAACCAGTCTTCCGCTGGGGTTAACCTATGGAGTTCCTCAATTCCACCGGGGAAGCGGCGCAGAGACACTCATTTACCACATGGGTGAGGGTTTGGTCAGGTGCCCCGCAATCGCACATCGTTGACTCCCTCAGGCCCCACTTGTAGAGGTGATAGTTGGTCCTTCCGTGGTTAGTTCTGAACCGGTTTAGCTTAGCCTAGGTCTTCCAGTCCTTATCAAACCCAGCCGGTTTGACAGTCGGGTCTCGCACGAGGTTTGCATGCAGATGGTCAAAAATGCCCCCATCTGACTGCAATGCACTATTAATATCGTACTGGGAGTGAATTCTGTCATCGGTCCAGATAGGTGATCTGGACGGGAGACGGTAAGTAGGAATGGACTCCAGCGTTTATATAATTATTATTTAAAATGTAAAGCAACGAAAAGGACAAGAGACCTAGACAGAATTAGTGCATATTATCCCAAATCGTGTTGTAGCTGATTAGGATGACAAAAATGAGTAATTAATGTTCGTATTTATGTTTGTTTTTCCTCAATGACAACATGCTCATTTATATCAAGTACTAACGAACTAGCGTACAAGGAAGGCCACTTGTAATTACGAACTCATTTCGAGTGGAAGTCGTCTCGTGCCAAACTTGTATTGTTTCTGTTCGCTTGTTTACGGACGACGAACTCTTTGCAACTCAAATGAATAGATGGCGGGACTCTAATTTGATGGAACGGATTCATTTCGAGCTTTCAAGATCGTAAATTGCAGCTTGCATGTCTGTTTTGTATTCTTGGGTTTATCATTATCAAAACATTCACAGATTTCGTACCTCACACGACTATCGAGCAAATTGGAAATGAATCTACGGAATTCGAAAAAAATATTGTCTCAAAAAAGGCTACAAGGGCAAACCGTTAACCCGATCGTCTTTATTTTAGGCTCAAATTGTAGCTGACAAAATTTTCCAGAGAAAATTGCTTCAATTTTTTTATATCATTCTTCGTTTCCAAACATCGAGCGCCAAAATCAAAAATTCGAAAAAAAAAAAATCACTATTTCAGCTATAACTTTTTCGTTTTTGACTTTCTCAAATAATTCTTTTTGCACCTAATAGCTCTTGTAAATACGCGTCTTTTCTGAATATCATATCTTCACAACTCTCCGAGATATTTCATATTTCATTTATTGCCATCACACAAGTACATACAATGTTAAATACAAAACATGCACTCATATAATACCCTGTAAGGGCACCGCAATAGGAATTATAGATATTAATTACATTTCATTTCACTAAATTAAATTACATTATATTACATGATATAAGGGGATCGCACTTTTTCGTGAAATCGGAGCCTATACTGGAGCGAACGAAAAAACATTTCCAATGTCAAAACCTTTGTGGAGGAAAATAAAAGCGGTCAAGTGCGAGTTGGGCTACTCGCGCACCGAGGGTTCCGTACCACACCACTACAGAACACAACATTATTAACGTAGAAAAAAAAAATTTTTTTGTCCGGGACCTTTAGCGCGAGACCGACTCACACTTGGCCGTTTTTTAGTATTTTTTGTTATTTTGTAGAGTATGTTCTATAATCACACTAAGTTTGACGCTTGTATGTATTACCGTTTTTACGATAGAGCGTGAAGAAAAAACGTTGATAAAAACTAGTTTCCTGTTGAGAACCCCCTTAATTTTTAACTTTTTGAAATTTTTATTATTTGTTAACAAATCCGCCGTAATAACGCATAATCTTTCTCTTCAACTGTCTAGCTATTACGGTTCAAAAGTTACAGCCCTAAATAGGTAGGACAGACGGACGGACGGACAGACGGACAGACGGACGGACGGACGGACGGACGGACGGACGGATAACGTAGGCTTAGTAATAGGGTCCCGTTTTTACCATTTGGGTACAGAACCCTAAAAAAGGAAGGTCTTGCACAGGATAGCTCTTGATAAGGACCATTCGTGTCGACGAAAGCGAAGGGGAAACGTTATGATAATCGAATCTTATTGTTTACGAAAAGCGATTAAAAAGGCGGCACGCGATGAGGGAAAGCAAATGAGCTACCTACTCTGTCTTTTGTTCTACAAGATTAACTCGAAGGTACAGGGTGTGGTGTTGGTCAGCGACGTGCATTTAGAGGGTGCTTCAGACCACCAAACTGAACAACTTTCATTATGGAGCCAACATGGAAGTCTCGAGAAAAAAACACTAGTTTCATACAAAACTGGAGTACCAACTCGACTCAAATGTATGGGACAGCAATTATGAAAGTTGTTCATTTTGATGGTCTGAAGCACCTCCTAAATGCACGTCGCTGACCAAAATCACACTCTTTATAAGAATACTAAGAATTCTCTTCTTGTGTTTGAAAGAGGTCTTGTGGTGTAATAATCTTGACTATTATAAAACTGTAAATTTGAAAAAAGAATTTAGTTTGTTTGTTTGTTTGTTTGTTTGTTTGGGTGTTTGTTTGTTCGAGTATCACGCAAAAACTACTGAACCGATTTTGATGAAACTTTTTTTGTTTGGTAGCGTAACATCTGACTTAAAATCTGGTATATATAATTTATGCGGACGAAGTCGCGGGTAAAAGCTCGTAATTAATAATTATGTTATTAACTGTTAATATTATATTCGAATGAAAAGATACGCTATTCTTCGCTAGTCTTTATTCGTTCTCATAATACAATACTACTATTATACGAGCATTTACCCGCGACTTCGTCCGCATATATACCAGATTTTAAGTCAGATCATAAGCTATCAAACAAAAAAAGTTTCATCAAAATCGGTTCTGTAGTTTTTGCGTGATGCTCGAACAAACAAACACACAAACAAACAAACAAGCAAACAGTCAGACAAAAAGTCCAACAATTTGTGATTTGGAATCAGGGACACCTAAAAAGTCTAAAAACCATATCGTAATCTTTTTTTTTGTAAATATCTTCAATGTACAGACACACTTCTGTTACAGTTTTATATCAGTTTAGAATTAGATGTTAAGGTTATGATATGAGGCATATTCATGATAATAACATACTAATCAAAACGCAACTGTCAAAATCGCTATCATAACAAAATCTACAAGAATAAACGCATAAAATGCATGCCACCGATTAAATAAGCATTTTGTCTTTTAATTAATAAGCATTTTTGTCTTTTATTACTGAGAACTAGTTTAACATCACGAACTCAAAATGAAGAAACAAAATAAAAGAACAACTAGCAATACTCCGTGCTACATTGCTACGAGCCGAGCGCTACGAACAGCTACGGCGTAGCACTTGTACTCAAGTGACACGAAAAGAAACAAAAAAGAACACAATTGAATCTTATCTCTAATGGACACACGATTCTCTGTCCCTGTCTCTCCCTGCTCTCTTGTTACCGAATAAGAGGAATGTAAAATAAAACGTTCTGTGTCCAGTATCTACCTCGATATTACATGTGAATAATGCATTGATTAGGTACCTTATAATTATATCTAAACTATTATAAAACTGTAACAGAAGTGTGTCTGTACATTGAAGATATAAAAAAAAAGTTACGATATGGTTTTTAGGTGTCCCTGATTACAAATCACAAATTTTTTGATTTTTTGTCTGTCTGTATGTCGATTCTATAAAACGTACACTCGAATCCGAATCTCGCATAAGAAACTCATCTCACTTCACTTCTGATGAGACGCGAGTTTGATTTCGCATTCTGTAAACAAAAACAACCACTTGCTAAGCGAAGTGACCAACGAAATGTGATTCGACGCGCTAGTGCTTGACACGTTGAAGAATTTATCAGCTAACATAATCGATCTTAATTCTTTTAGCTTATTTAATGAAATACTGCTATGGATCTTGCATATTAATGTTTATTTTGACTAAGTGGATCTTAGTCTAGATAATTTATGTTATAAATCTACCTATAGCCGTAATAAATATTTTAATAAGAGGTGGCAATGCGCTCGTATCCAATCCGTGAAAAAAAAGTGAGACGAAACCTTGAGTGGTAAAACAAAACAAAGAGCTTTTTGTTTTGTGTCATGTGTAATGGAGTTAATATAGAATATAATTATATTTTAGTGAAGTCTTTTTCAGTATAATATTCATCAGCTATCACAATTTATGGTTGAGCTGAAGTTGAAGTGCAAATATCTAACAACCATAAGTATATGCTTGCAGCCTGCTTGCAGCTGAAGTTAACATTTAAAGTGGATCAAGACACAAGTGACGTGGTGTATCACGTAAAAAGTAGATAATAATTTAGTAGTATGAAAAAAAAAAAATTATTATTTACTTGTTTCGTGAGTTGTCACTCTGGAGTGCGATTTTTGAGTCTCATTCGGTGAGTTCAGCAGTTGAAAATGTCAAAATTACTGTGGAGATATGCATATTTCTACTGCTGATTTGACTTTCATAAATCATACTTCAGGAGTGCGATTTTTGAAAGTCAAATCAGCCGCAGAAAGATGCGTATCTCCATAGTAATTTAAACATTTTCAACTGCTGAACTCAGCGAATGAGATTCAAAAATAGCACTCCTGATCATTGTTTCTTTACATAGATAGGGACCTACATCTTCATTTTATTTAGTAACCATAGTTAAAAGTTGTTGATGTTTTGATTGTGTGACTAAGATTTAAATGAAAATGAAAACTTTTAGGAAAATTTTTTTTTTTTTTTTTTTTACAATATGAAGAAGTTTATTTAATAAGTTAGAATATTTACAACATTAATTATGTACAACTTAAGGCTAAATATAAAGATAAAATAAGTATATATATTAATATAATTAAAAATATTAATAAATATAATTAAAAATATTAATATATATAATTAAAAACAATAATAAGAACACTAGTTACGCGTAGCACGTACCATTCCACACTCCTTTGAGAATTTTTCATATATATTTTTTTTAAAGACGGTATTACTGTCAGTGCGCTCGCCATTTTTCATTTCGTTTAGAGTCTAGAATCATATTTATCTGTTTCATATTTTACGACTGATATGGGTAGAGAGTATATGAGTGGGTGGGAGGGATGCTAATCTCTTCGGACGAAGCCCTCGTATAATTAGGATAGAACTTCACTAACAGGTAAGTTCGTTTAATCACTAATTATACTTCATGCTTCGTCCTCGAGATTAGCAAATAGACACCATGTAGACATTTAGAGATATGTCTCGTAAAATATGAATTGCTCGACTTGGCGGGGGCACTGCCGTGCCCCCAGATAGGTAAACAATTGATTGAAATAAAATATAAGGTACAAGTAGTGAACGATCACATACTATGTATTGTTGTAATCAAACAAAAACGTTACTTAATCTGAACAAGTAATTAACAAAAAAAAAGTTGTATCTTCTAACTGAATCATTCATAATAGCCAAACTTAAAGAATCATTAGACACATTACAAATTGGTCTATTATAGAATTTGGCAACTGTGTGGGAGCCCGAGCTCCAACCAGCAGTTTTCATAATTTGGTCGATGCTAACACCTAACCTCTGCGCAGCTGACGTGGCAGCATGCCGGGTGCGATGCGCAGTGAACGTAGAAGTATCAATTCCACTTAAACCTAGGGTATTTTTTATCCATCTAGATAATGTTTGTGTTCCAACCGGCTTATGAGGCCTTCTGAAACTTAAAAATAAAGCGTCCTCATTGACACGAATTGTCCTCGTCAAATCGAGGTAAGTAATAAGAGCCTTTCCCGGGACAAATCTCTGGTTTTTCAATAAAAAACGGAATAATTAACAAGGGTTGATTTGCTTTAACCCTAGAGGTTTTTATAAGATCAGGAATTTTAATTTTAATTTTAATTTATTCAATTATTTATTTCAGCAGCTTTCATTTTACTAATATTATTTATTTACTAAGTAGGTAATGAAATAAAGCTATTTTTTATGTTATGACTTACATTGTTTAGGATAACATTATAATTATAATGCTACCCCTACCTTATTATTTTATACATACACATACATACAGGGTGGTCAGAAAAATTAATTATTTTATACCTAAGTATTTACAAATATTTTAAGTAAATTCAATACCTTCCGTGTGGAGATTGCCACAGATGGCATAACCCACACCTTATAATTTTGGACATTATCTACATAATATTTTGAATTTCATTATGATGTGTTACAATTACAATCTAAATTATTCCTCAATTAATAAACTATTTTCACTACTCGTTTATTTGTGTTTATAACATGCACATTTTCGATTCGATGCCTTTGTGGCAATGGTACCGTTATAATCTTCATTCACCTGCTTGCCTTTCCATTTCACGTAAAATTCTGAAATGAGAAATTATCCCGTAAATATACATGACAACATTACACATTACATCACAGCTCACTAACTAGGTATTTCCATCACCTTAGGTTAAATTAAGATAAAATTAGATTAAATAAGGGACATTAATAAAACCTATAATTACCTGTTATCCTTGCTTAAATCGTATGAGTACGTTCAGCTAAAGGGTTTTGTAAGATATTGATTGTTTAAACCAACCCTCTTTCTCTTTTCTTATAGCATTTAGGTACCACGAGGTAATATGCACAGTGTGTTTCACCTGGAACATAAAAAAGAAATTAGTTAATTAATAATTATACACACGCTCAGAACATGGTCCGTAACTTTGTCAAAACTAGAAAATATTATTATTTAGATGTGGATATATTCTAAGCTAAACATCACACGGGCAAAGTAGGTATGAATAAAATAAATAAATAAAAATAATTTATTTCCGACTTTCGTCCATATAAGTTAGAGGTAGGACATAGTTAAAAGTAATAGAATTACATTAACAATATTATAAATTATCCAATACAATTATATAGATAGAAAGATGCAACTAAATATGTTTTTAGTACTAAATAATGTACAAATAAGGCACAACGGATTTTGAATTGTGAGTGTTCAGACTTGCGAGGAAATAATTAAGGGAAAATCTGTCATTCTTATATATCCCGAATAATCTAATCACAAACACATTTACACAAAATTACTTAACTTACCTTTTTGCGAGTAGTTTGCACTCTTAACTGAATGTTGAATCCATGCAATAATTCTTCTATTAGGTACCTACGCACATATTATTATCTCTGCATGATAGGTAATTGATATCTTATAGATAGTTCATTGGTTTCTTTGGTCACCGCAAACTGACGCACTTTGTAAAATACCACTAGCGAAATAATGTTTCGAGTAAGAAAAAAGTGCCATAATCAACGATTAGGCCCTTAAAAAATAAGCACAAATCAAATGCGGCTATAATATTGATATTATTTACAGTTTTTTAGAACTCGTTCACGTTTACACTGGCAATGGACTAACTTTTTATTTGACATTTGTTTTCGAATGTCGAGTGCGAAGTGTGAGCGGAATTTTACTTACAGAATGCCACTTGAGACGTCAAACCATACAAACAAACGATAAAGACTCGATAACACTAGTTCAACTCGCCGCCACACCCGCAATGGTGGCGCTGGCATAGAATTCGTGAGTCATTTTACAGAATGCCAATTTGCAAACTCACTGCGGATTCAGATTCGAGTTGTACAAATACACCTTACAGAATAGCACTGCTGTTCTTTGTTTGTTTGTTTGTGTGTTTGTTTCTTTGTTTGATCGAGCATCACGTGAAAACTACTGAGCCGATTTTGATGAAACATTTTTGTTTGATAGCTTATGACCTAACTTAAAATCTGGTATATGAATAATTTATAAGTCGCGGGTAAACATTTAATTACGTAGAATTGTCAGGGTTCCGTAGTCAAACAAGAAAAGTCTGCCAAAAATAAAGACTTGTCACATACAGGGTTCTTCTTAATATCCTGAAAGTTTTTTCAAATTAATAGACCATTAATAGTCCATCAAAATTAACAACTTTCTATATGGGACCAACATCGAAATCGCAAAAAAAAATCGGCTGTCCCATTACATACATCATACGTCAGTCAGATGTGCCCTCTTGTGGGGCAAAACATGCAAGTAATAAATTCTTACATGTATGATACAGTAAGTAATATGATACATTTGAGTCGAGTAGGTTTGCAATGTTGTATGGGATAATAGATTTTTTTTCGCGCTTTCCATATTGGTCCTATAGAGTCTTTCAATAAAATTTTTATTTCCACTTTAATTATACAGGGTGTTAGGGTACACATTTGCATTACTTTAAGGGGTGATTGAACCCATGATACTGAACAACTCTCCCTAAGAAACCTATAGGAAATTCATTTTTTTTTCGACTTCTCATACAAACGTTTGATCAGATGATTGCATTTAGTATGGAAAGTGCAGCAAATTGGCGAATTTCCTATAGATTTATTTGGGAATGTTTTTCAGTATCATGGGTATAATCACCCCTTAAAGTAATGCAACTGTTTACCCTAACATCCTGTATATACTCACTACTACGGATTTAATTAAATTAAACATAACACAACATTTCGAAATATTTTCAGTATCACTTTGGATACTATAATAGTCATAGTCATAGTCATAATAGTTTATTGCTTCATGTGGTTACATAAGGTGGACACATAAAAATAGGGCGCACATGTACAATACATATTCTCCAGAGAGGTCAACGCCCTCGCATTTCAGCGCAGATTCACCCAGGGAGAACTAACTACGTATCTCCTATCTAGGTAGAGCACTAAAATGTTGATTAGCAGGGATTTACTGAATACTTGAACCGTGAACGCTCCAAAATATACAGGGTGTACAATAAAATGGGACAGCTACTTAAAGGGATGCTTCAGACCATCAAACTGAACAACTTTCTCTATGGGACCAATATCGAAATCGCGAAAAAAAATTCTGCTGTCCCATACATTTCAGTCGAGTTATGTTTGCAGTTTTGTATGGGAGAGCGATTTTTTTTTTCGCGATTTCGATATTGGTCCCATAGAGAAAGTTGTTCAGTTTGATGGTCTGAAGCACCCCTTTGAGTAGCTGTCCCATTTTATTGTACACCCTGTATACTCTTTTAGAATTTAAAGCATATAAGAATACTCTACAGGATGTAAGGAAAAGTATCATCAAGCTTTATACCACATACTCTACCCATCAAACTGAAGAACTTTTACTATGGGAGCAAACCTGTCAGAACAATAAAATATCTGCTGTCCCATACTAAACTGCAATACCTACTCGATTCAAACGTATATGATACAGTATATTTTTTTTTGTTCTGACATGTTTGCTCCCATAGTAAAAGTTGTTCAGTTTGATGGGTAGAGTATGTGGTTTTAAGATTAATGATACTTTTCCTTACACCCTGTATACTCTACACTGAAAAAAATGCGAGCCTACTAAGACTCTTAATTAGCACCAAATAATTGAAATGACTTTATTATTGTTTACTAAAAACAAAAGATGGTTAGTTGTAATAACAAGTAGAATTCGTTTAACAAAGTTCTCTTAGTCGGAGAAGTCATGATGTTGACAGGCTCATATGGATTCATGATGTTGGTTGAAGTAAACAATTTTTTTTTCAGTGTATTATTATATCAAAGGAGCGATGATAGTCCATACAGAAGAGAACTAGCGAGTTAATAATGAGGCAGTGGTTCGATTCCTGGCCTGTACCACTAAGTTCTACAGAATTTATGTACTATGGTATTTATCATTATCACTAGAAGAAAAACATCGTGAGGAAACCTGCATACCCGAGAATGAAAAAACAATAGCATAAGAATTAAGAAATTCGAAGATAAGCGTAAAATATGGGTGAACTTGGGGCGAACACAATGGATCAGCGATGGTCGCAGTGTTACATAACGACTCTTGCTTGCAATAGTCCAACCAACAATCAATCAATACTCTATTCCGTTGGGATTACAGGTAAGATGTAAACAAATTAAATAACCTGAAAATATGGATATCATAAAATCATTGACCAAAACATTTTTCGCTTCTACAGCACGAAGACAGAACATTAGTGTAACCGCGTATGAGATAGCGATAGTCATACAATTTATATGAAAATTGCATCTGCCACTTACAGCCATTGGCCCCGATTCGGACTGTGCCACGACTTAACTTAACTAAATTTATTCCTGTCACTTTCTAAAATAAGATTAAGAAAAGAGACAGAAAACCAACAGCTGACTTTAGTGCTGTCAAAGTAACGTTACACGCCCAAAAACGCCTTAAATAAGATGGTGTACATTATGATGGCATCTTATTTTGGGCGTGTACCATCACTTTGACAGCACTAAAGTCAGCTGTTGGTTTTCTGTCTCTTTTCTTAATCTTATTTTAGAAAGTGACAGGAATAAATTTAGTTAAGTTAAGTGGTGGCACAGTCCGAATCGGGGCCATTGACTATTGAAAAATGTGTGGCCATAGTACAGAAATGTTGTAACGTCAATAAGGACTAAGGCCTTTTTAACTAGAGCAGCTATACGAGGTCCTTCATTATAAATGCTGACACTTTTTAAGTGGATGACCAGAGCATCGAACTACACAACTTTTTCTATGGGACCAACACTGAAATCGCGAAAAAAAATCCGCTGGCTCGAGTAGGTTTGCAGTTTTGTATAGAATAGCTGACTTTTTTCGCGATTTCGATGTTGGTGCCATATAGAAAGTTGTTCAGTTTGACGGTCTGATCATCCTCTTAAAAAAGTGTCATATTAAGAACTTAGATCAAAGTGTCATATGCGTAGGATGAAACACGTTCCGACCTCTATTCCTTCTTCTTTCTCTACGCATTAAATAGATTGAATATACGTCATTGATTTTTTAAGTGCAATAAATTATTAAATGTTCGTGAACATTTTCGGAAGTTATTTGCTGTGACAAATTACATTGATTACTGAGTTTCTTGGAATACGAAATTATATTTTAGCCGCTTTTCTAAAAGTTAATTACAATTTAGTTCCTTTGCGATATTACATCATAGCAACTTGTTCTTCTCTCGATTTCAATCAATTCCTAATTATTTCTGAGCCTTAAATTTCTACTGAACCATTATCTGCATGGGTAGCATGACAACCCGCGATAGCCGTGATGCGGCTTTATCACGTCTTCTATCTCTTTCGTTTGTACGCGAACGAACGAGATAAAAGATGTGATAAAGCTGGTTGATATAAAATCACGTAGGGTTACCATTATGAGCTTTATTGACTGATCCTGGAAAACATCTTTTATATCGAATTACAAAAAACATAAAAATATTCAATCAAATAGAAAACGAAAAAGCTACTAAAAAGATTTCTATCGTCTTCTATCTCTTTCATGCAATACAGATAACATAACATAAACACTTATTCTTTATTTGCACGCCAAAAACGTACAGCAAAACAGAATAATTTATGAACATAAGGGCGTTACCAATGGCGGTCTTATCACTAAAAGCGATTTGTTCCAGACAGCCATTCAACGATCTTTCACCTTGTGCGAGAGGCTGACAATGCCTCCCGTTGACTGCATTACTAGGCCGATTCTGTCTTTCTATAATATTCCAATTTAAGTAGTATCTGCCTATTACATTTTTAGGGTTCCGTACCCAAAGGGTGAAAACGGGACCCTATTACTAAGCCTACGTTGTCCGTCCGTTCGTCTGTCCTACCTATTTAGGGCTGTAACTTTTGAACCGTAATAGCTAGATAGTTGATAGTTGTTTAATAGTTGAAATTTTCTCAGATTATGCGTTATTACGGCGGATTTGTTAACAAATAATAAATGTCAAAAAGTTAAAAATTCAGGGGGGTTCTCAACAAGAAACTAGTTTTTATCAACGTTTTTTCTTCACGCTCTATCGTAAAAACGGTAATACATACAAGCGTCAAACTTAGTGTGATTATAGAGCAAACTCTACAGAATAACAACAAATACTAAAAACCGGCCAAGTGTGAGTCGGTCTTGCGCTAAAGGTCCCGGACAAAAAAAGATTTTTTCTAAGTTAATAATGTTGTGTTCTGAGGTGGTGTTGGTACGGAACCCTCGGTGCACGAGTAGCCCGACTCGCACTTGACCGGCTTTATTTAATACCTATGGAATATTTTAATTTACTCCTTCTCAAGACAAACCAATGCGTAATGACGATAATATTATAAGGTTCGTGCTAGTGGGACGAGTAATAATCACTACATTGGAATGACCACACTGAGTAGTATTAAAAGGTAAGGCGAGAAGCTGTTCAGACCCCTTAGTAAGGTCAATGTGTAAAATATTACGTGAAACGAATTACGTCTGTTAATCTCCTTCTGAAAAGCTGGAGCTTTACCTATTTTATTATTACTCAGAGCACATATACGTTTGTGCTTATAAGTAGAGTTAAGGAGATTAGCACACGTAAAATGTTTCATATAATATTTTACAGTTTAAAGTTTTGGTTATGACAATTGAATTCATGTTTTTCAGCAACTTATTTAATTTTTAATTCTTTTTTCATATTGACATTATTATAATATAAATACATTATTTTTGACTTATCAACTTAATAATATGTTGGGTATAACAAGATTAGATTGCGAGGCCATTTTGTTATTAGAAATTAAAACCTTACCTACATCAAACATTGTAGATAATGAAAATTCAAAATTTTTATTTGGAATTTTAAAAATCACTTTATCAAATGATTGTTCAGTCACAGACACTTTTTCCAATCTTCCACTTCATTTTTTAAGACAAAAAAAAGAGATACCTACCACCAACGTCTAGAGTGACCCGTTCGACTATATTGCACTAAAACTTGTACTATACAGGGTGTACATTAAAATGGGACAGCTACTTAAAGGGGTGCTTCAGACCATCAAACTGAACAACTTTCTCTATGGGACCAATATCGAAATCGCGAAAAAAAAATCTGCTGTCCCATACATTTCAGTCGAGTTATGTTTGCAGTTTTGTATGGGAGAGCGGATTTTTTTTTCGCGATTTCGATATTGGTCCCTTAGAGAAAGTTGTTCAGTTTGATGGTCTGAAGCACCCCTTTGAGTAGCTGTCCCATTTTATTGTACACCCTGTATAAAATGTTTCTGTGGTAGCCCTAAAGTCACTCTACTACGTTTCCTGTTCCTTTCCGTAACAGGTAGTTCACGGGTCTACATGATATTTAGAGGATATTAAATACAAACAATCGAGTTGTTACGTAACTCAATATTGATTAAGAACCACCCACGTTTTAGGTTTTCTTTTCGTGTGATTTAATTGAATTAGTAAAGATTGTAATGGATTATAATTGTTTCAAAGCCTAATAAAAATATTCAAGTATGATAATGATAACCAGCTGACCCGACAGACGCGTTGTTATTTTACTTTAGTCAGTTTTAAAAAAAATTGCCACATCGGTCCAGCCATATTGATGCGACTACCGTACAATTGGGGTAGATTTAGTAGTAAGTAAAACGATATTATTTAACCTGACCTAACAAAAACCATAGTTGTGCAAAAAATAAAACCGGTGATATTTCATCTAAATCAAACTACAGACCTATATCTCTTGCGACAACTGTAGCAAAGATTTTTGATAGCCTTATTAATAATGAACTGACTAACTATGTCAAATTGCACGATGCCCAGTTTGGCTTCAGATCGGGGCTCTCAACAGAGAGTGCTGTACTAAGTCTGAAGCATACTGTGGAATACTATACGGCTAGGCAAACTCCGGTTTATGCCTGTTTCTTAGATTTATCTAAGGCCTTCGATCTAGTCCAGTATAACATGTTATGGGATAAACTAGAAGAATGTAAATTCCCTAGTGAGCTGACACAAGTCTTAAGGTATTGGTACTCTAGTCAGGTAAATGTAGTCAAGTGGGGAAATGTAGTGTCAGAATCATATGGTCTGGAATGCGGTGTAAGACAAGGTGGGCTTACGTCACCCACCCTTTTTAATCTCTATGTAAATGAGCTGATCGCTGAGCTCAGCAGCATGCATGTCGGCTGTCACATCGACGGTACCTGTGTCAATAATATAAGTTATGCAGACGACATGGTGCTGCTCAGCCCGTCGATCGGTGGCCTCAGGAAACTGATAAGTGTTTGTGAGGCGTATGCATCTAGACATGGATTGAAATATAATACAACCAAAAGTGAATTCATGCTTTTTAAGTCCGGTAAGAAGTGTCCATCAGACATACCTGTCTTGGCTCTGAATGGAACACCTCTTAAAAGAGTGTCACAGTTCAAATACCTGGGACACATAATGACAGAAGACCTGCACGATGATGCAGACATAGAAAGGGAACGCAGGGCGCTTGCAGTCAGGGCCAATATGATAGTCCACAGATTCAGGCATTGCTCAGCGCAAGTTAAAATAACATTGTTTAGAGCGTACTGCACATCCATGTACACCTGTAATCTATGGACTGCATATCGCCAGGCATCTCTAGGGGCCCTGCGCACCCAATATAATAACGCCTTCAGGATGCTGCTGGGGCTGCCGCGCTTCTGCAGTGCGTCAGGCATGTTCGCGGACGCTCATGTCGATGGGTTTCCCACCACGCTCCGCAAACGCTGTGCCGCCGCACTGCAGAGGGTTCGCGCCAGCACCAACAGCATTCTGAAGATGGTCGCAAGTAGATACGACAGTAGCTTCATTAAACACTGGGTCGGTCTGCACTTAAGTATGTGTACTAACATAGTTATTTAAGTGTGTTACTAACATCAATATGGATTGTAATAAGTATCTGAAATAAAGAATTTTTATTTTATTTTATTTTTAAACTACCATGCGTTATTTAAATAGGTATAACGTCATTCCTTATACAGGGTCCTTCTTAATATGCTGACACATTTTTAAGGGGATGATCAGACCGTCAAACTGGATAACTTTCTCTATGGGACCAACATCGAAATCACGAAAAAAAAATCTGCTCTAGCATACAAAACTGCAAACCTACTCGAGCCAAATGTATGGGACAGCTGATATTTTTTTCGCCACTTCGATGTTGGTCCCATAGAGAAAGTTGTTCAGTTTGATGGTCTGATCATCCCCTCAAGAAAGTGTCAGCATATTAAGAAAAACCCTGTATAAATATTTGATTCATTTATTGATCTTTATCAAGTCAGATAACCATTTCTTTTACCTGTATCCAACATCAACAAACATCTAAACAACCATCATAATATTGAATATTTTACAAAGTATTCAGGAAAAATCAAACCAAAAACAAGGTTTATCTCAGAATCTGTGGTAAAAAGCAGTAAGGAAACACGCACGGCAGTAAAATAGGATGGAAATAGGAAATATCTTGAAGAGGCACGATAACAATAAAACCACTTAACAAACAGCTCTGAATGAATAAAACGATACGTTGTAGGAATTATTGTTACAGGAAACGAAGGCATAGAATAGATATCCTACAGAGAAATAACTTCATATAAGCTTGAACATGTCTAAGACCAAAATCATGTCTCAAAACACCATAGACGCTAGCAGCATTAATGTTGCGAACTGTCCCATCGAGTTGGTCGACAAGTATATTTATCTCGGACATTGTTTATCTTTCGGCCCACAAGGTCAGGAAAAGGAGATCGCTCGTCGCATTTAGCTTGGGTGGGCCGCATTCGGTAAGCTAGAGGATGTTCTGAAATCAAAAATCCCACAGAGCCTTAAGACCAAGGTGTTTAACCAATGTGTTCTGCCCACTCTCATGTATGGTTCCGAAACATGGACTCTGACTAAGGACGCAGTGCGCAAAGTCAAAGTCGCACAAAGAGCAATGGAGAGAGCTATGCTAGGAATCACACTTCTGGACCGGGTTCCAAATGTCGAGATCAGACGCCGAACAAAGGTGATCGATATCGGCAAGCGGATTTCTACTCTGAAGTGGAGGTGGGCGGGACACTTGGCCAGGCGGAATGATAGCAGATGGACGAGGGCAGTGACAGAGTGGCGGCCGTGGGAGGGGGAGCGGTCAGTGGGCAGACCAGCGGCCAGGTGGTCGGATGACATTTGCAAAGTAGCCGGTAAAAAGTGGATGAGACTAGCGTGGGACCGTTCTGGTTGGCGTGAAAATGAAGAGGCCTATACCCAGCAGTGAGGTTTACCAGGCTGATGATGATGAAGCTCGCGGCGGAGGCGGCAGTACACACCTATTTTTGTACCAAACTGCCGCTGATTCTTGTACGAGACGAAAGCAAACGCATCGCTGCGCAAATAGGGGTGTTCCTACCTCTGTATGAAGCTGTTTTCTGTGGGATATCTACTCGACAAAGGTATGGTACAATACTCTATACTTACATAATTACACAGAAGTGCGATTTTTTAAAATCATACGAGCGACTTGGCAGTAGAAAGATGCATAATCTCCATAGTAATTTTGACATTTTCTACTGCCAAGTCGCTCGTATGATTTTCAAAAATCGCACTTCAGGGTGAAAAATGCGTTAATTACCAATGTTCATGTTTATCTATTTAGTGGTTTAGGCTGTGCGTTGTCTGTCAGTCGCGAAACTGTTTTAAAAGTATACCAATCGCCCGGTATACAGTATTAGAGATAACAGGTAGGTACAATACACGTTACACGAATTATGCTAAGTAGGTAAATACTATGACTATGATTATAAATATCAAAAAGTTTTCCCCAAATAGCCACCGATATAATTATGTCTGTTCCAACAAAAGATCCACTAATGCTACGAACATAATGCTTTGAAATTCTTCACTACAATAAGTTCTCCATGACATAACGAAATGCAGTAACAAATGAAAGAAACCCATCCACATGCCTAGTTAACAAACACTCTTTTAACATGACAAAAACACGTTATATAGCGGCTTGTTTTGTTAGTGTACACAAAAACGTTGTCGTCCTATTCCCCTGCCTCCCTTTCCCCGTACCCCACCCCCCCCCCCTACCACCCAGCGCATACTTCCCATTATGTTGGTACATTGTTCATTAAATTTGTGAGACGTTTTTTGCGCATCTTCTTTAGTGGTTATCTATGTAGAAAGTTTCTTTGAAGCTACCAAATGATACGTTAACATCGAACGAGCCGTCATTTTGGACCACAGTAGAATTATGACGGTCACTTGATGGGAAATTCCATCTGGTAATATTATAAAGGTATAAGATACGCTATTACGCTGTAAAAAGTGCTTATCCTGTTACCCTATGACTGAATAGGTACGGGCGGGCGGGCGTCGTAAAATGAAATGGCGATTTTATTTAGAAAGCACATTAGGTACTAGAGCTAGTTTTAAAGATAAGTGTTTTCTTAGTACTTTTTGATCCATATCTTACTTTATAGAGGACCAAAGGCAAAACAGATCTCACATTCAGTTCGACCATGGATGGGTAGTACAACGATAACAACTCTTTTTGTTGTCTAGTTCCCATAACAAAGATTCCCATAAGAAAGATCTTGTAAATTCTGATTAACTTCAGACTAATGAATGTGCCTTATTTACGACTATACTATGTTTTGTCTGTGGCTTTTCAATATAAAAATTCAATGCCCGTCTCCAAGCCATTGACTTTATTATCTGCATACCAAATTGCATAGTG
The DNA here is from genome assembly GCA_922987775.1 of Agonopterix subpropinquella. Lineage (NCBI taxonomy): Eukaryota > Metazoa > Arthropoda > Insecta > Lepidoptera > Depressariidae > Agonopterix > Agonopterix subpropinquella. Next base: position 16,972,526 of record OV277695.1, on the reverse strand, counting down.
ATTGGATGAACGGTTGAGGTATAAATATTTATTTTGTTACAAATGTTGGTACCAGATAAAACACTGAATCAAATCAAATCAAATAATTCAAAATGCACCAACAACTTCATGTTAATAACAAAGTCATAAAACAATCATAAGCCACGTTTAGGTTATCTACGTGCCACGTTTAACAATTGATATTATAATTTAGTCGAGAGGAACGCGAATTAATTAAGGACCCCAAACATCATAAATTAAGTTCGTGGGTGACAAAAAATTTCAGTGAAGCGGGTACGTTTGTAACTGCATGGCTACTACGAAGTACAAACTCATTGTTTTGTCGAAAATAGTTGAAGAAAATAAAGTGAGAACAATTACTTGACAAAAGTAACGAGTTGACAATTTGAATTCAAAGATACAAACATTATTTTCTAAGCTTGCAGTTACAGCAAAGGTTTTCTTCTTCTTCGGGTTCCTGTCCATTACTGGAGGTTGGCAGTCAGCTCTGCATATCCCTGTCTATCTCTCGCCAAACGAAACAGCTCTTCGACGCTGGTGATGTCTGTCCACTCTTTTAGGTTCGCGAGCCATGACATTCGTGGCCTACCGACGCTTCTTTTGCCCTCTACTTTGCCCATTATTATAGTATGGAGCAGTCGGTATCGCTCATTCCTCAAAATATGACCAAGTTATACGACTTTCCTTTTTTTTAAATTAACTATGGGTTTGCTCTTGACCTCAATCCAGCCCTCAGGACGAAGATGGGGTCGTAGATGTAGCGAGCTTACCCAGAAGATGCCTATTCACTCGTACTTTAAAGGAATTCGGGTTGTAAGTACTCGGAAATACTGACGCAGAAAAGGCATCTCCTGGCAGCTCCTTGGCTGTGCGCATTATAAAAGATTCAGAAAGGCGCTTGGTGCGGATATGTGGAATGTCAACCAAGAAGGGGTGATATCCCGCGGTGCGTCTGGAAGTCCAATAGTAGAAAGGGGAAGGTGGGATGAGCTCATGAAGCTCTTGAGCACACTCATCGAAGTACAGTCTGTAAAAGACCGACGAGCAGGCCACTCTGCGGCGGTGGGCTAGGCCATGAAGCTTGGTCTCCACCAGCTTACTGTCGCCAATGAGCCTCCTGGCTCTGCGTTCAACCGAATCGAGTGCGGCAAGTTGATACTTGGCTGAGCCATCCCAAAGGTGGCAGCAGTACTCCATACATGATCGGACCTGAGCTTTATACAGTACTAAGAGCTGTCCAGGAGTGAAGTACCGCTTCACCTTGTTTAGGATGCCCAGCTTTTTGGCCGCAGTTTGAGCCTTAGACTCGATGTCAGCGCCGAAATTGAGTTTCGTGGTCAACCTCATACCCAGAAGCCCAAGACTGTCGGAAACAGGGACAGATGTACCCCGGAAAGTAGGAGTCAGATTAAACGATCTCCTTTTTGCGGTGAATAGACAAGCCTGTGTTTTGGTGGCGTTGAAGTTGACTAAATTATTGTTTTTCCTCCTTTTAATGGTTTGCAATAGCTCCCGGGACTTCCTGACACGTAGTAGAACTTCCACATTGGAGTTTCTGGCGAATAGCTTCTTTAATGGTCCATGCCTCGCAACCGCATAGAACAATTGGCCATATGTAACACTGGAGCATTCTTACTCGGAGTCATATATCCAGTTTTCGATTAGTTAGTACTTTTTTCATTTTTTTAAATAGCGCGCGGGCTATTTCTATCCGGGTTTTGATCTCGTCGTCTGATTCCCATGTTTCTTTAGCCCATATGTGCCGAGGAACTTGTAACGAGAAAATCGCTCTATGATAGTATTATCCGCAGATATTGTAGGATTTAAGCCACTATTTTGCTAAAGCAAAGGTTTTACATTAGTTTATTAACCCCCACCTGCGTCAACCTAGGTTAGCAATAAACTCCATGTTAAGTTGCTAACCCATGATATTTTGTATAGAAAAACAACTGAGAGAGCCATTATACCCGGAGTTAATTGCTAACCTAGGTTGACGTAAGTGGTGCTTAGAGTTTCAGAATGGAATGAGAATCAAGTGGTGAAACAGTGTGGTCCATTTTGAACTGGTCACGCGACTTTCAGTTCAAACTAATGGAGTGTAGAAATGATAAAATTCGCATACTTTTGGATCTGAGAAACACGTTTTCCTCGTCTAGGCCAGTGTGGTGAAATATTTCGGATGGTTTCGAACACAAATATAGAAAGACAAAGTGTTGTATAGAATACATAGGCGTCGTGGATTTACATCAGCTTCCCGAAACACTGACATACCGTTTAGAATGGGATCACCCTATATGATCCCAACCTTTTCAGTCTTTAGTGAGAGAAAGCTTTTTCCCTGCAGTGGGATTCTTAAGACTATATCTAACTTAATTGCTTACTTTTTGGACTCATAATAAATGAAATATGAATAAATTCGAGTTGGAAATGAGTTTTAACATCATAGTGACCAAGCGAAATGAAAATAATTAAACGTCAAATGAGTTGAATGACGCCTATTTAAAATGGTGGGCATTTACGGGGGTGTGTCGGGACGCGGGGTGAATTACGTCACGATTAATGCCCCTCGTCAGTTGGCCGGGCTGAGCGCTTGACTTTTTTCGAAAACCTCGGCTATTTACTGGCAGGAAAAGGTTTAAGATGGAAACAAAGGCTGTTCACTTTAGGATTGAGAACAAACTGAAGTGTAATTTTTATTATGTACCTATCTTTTAATCACCCACACTGTAGGTTTAGGTCTGCTATGCACGCTATTGCTGCCATGTATTCCCGTCGATTGTACTTTTAATCTGAGTTAACAACAGCCAGCGTCTACATTGTTTAAATGTTTATGAAATTTTAGTTCACCAATTGCAGGCTAAAGGGGGATGCTTTGCTCAGCAATGGAATGAAATCTCTGACTCCGACTTAAATAATAATTAAGTATGTGAGTGAAGTTTCTTTAGGGTAATTATTATCTATTCTTACCCAAAGACTTGCATTAGAAACCTGAGAAAGCTCAAGAAGACTACTCCTGAACTAGACTTTATATCGATCGAAGCACGCTAAAACCAAGTAATATGGGGATCCTTAGACGGAAATCGACAAGAGAGATCAGGTCCTAAGATGTACAGGAATAGAAGAGGAATCTTTCATCGGCCTCAAGCTCCATGGAGTAACGAGAAGACAATGAGAGACGGACAGAGAGAGAATAACAAATTAAAGCAAAACCTGAAACCATTGGGTACCTTTACCTTTAGCTTTCATTAAAAATCCAAAATCCTTTTTTCATGTGTATGTGCTTTATAAAACTCACGACCGTGGTTCCACGACCATTCCATTTGGGGATGGTCAAAAACATTGCTACAACTTTCTGTTTAAGAATCAATTATGACGTGTCAATTGGTGAGAGGTGGCTAGCGTTTAGCCCACATAAACGTCATCATCATCTTCTCAGCCGATGCACGTCCACTACTGGACATAGGCCTACCCCAAGGATCGCCATAACGACCGGTCATAGTTAGTATAGGATAGGACCGACCATAAAGAAGTCATTACTGCGTTATAATAGACCATAGAACAGTAGCAGACTCTCTTCCAAATTTAATAGCTATACGACGCCATGTTAAAAGGAAATACATTTCATTTTTAACGGTGTCGCGACAATGTTCATTATAGCCGGTCAAGCGCGACTCCATTGACACTTTGACGTTTCCGTAGAAGTTTCGACAGTGGTGAAAATTTACTTTTCGCTGGAATGTGGCTCTTAGAAACTTCGTTTATTTTTGCTGAGAAATATTCTTAAGGAACGAGGATTTTTGTACTATTTCTTTGATAAAATTTTATAGATCACAAATCAAAAAGCAATAAAGTAGATATTATACACCCCTAGGTTCCTTCAGACTGGAAACCAACCGTGGCGGGCTCCTGGACTAGCATAGGTTCATTTTTCATCTCTTCTTTCTTTCTTATTTTTTCCTTTTTTAGGGTTCCGTACCCAAAGGGTGAAAACGGGACCCTATTACTAAGCCTACGTTGTCCGTCCGTCCGTCCGTCCGTCCATCCGTCCGTCTGTCCGTCTGTCCGTCTGTCCGTCCGTCCGTCTGTCCTACCTATTTAGGGCTGTAACTTTTGAACCGATTATGCGTTATTACGGCGGATTTGTTAACAAATAATAAAAAAGTCAAAAAGTTAAAAATTAAGGGGGTTCTCAACAAGAAACTCGTTTTTATCAACGTTTTTTCTTCACGCTCTATCGTAAAAACGGTAATACATACAAGCGTCAAACTTAGTGTGATTATAGAGCATACTTTACAGAATAGCAACAAATACTAAAAACCGGCCAAGTGTGAGTCGGTCTCGCGCTAAAGGTCTCGGACAAAAAAAAGTTTTTTTTTTCTAAGTTAATGTTGTGTTCTGTAGTGGTGTGGTACGGAACCCTCGGTGCGCGAGTAGCCCGACTCGCACTTGACCGCTTTTATTAACCTTTGTCGCCTATAAATATATCATTCATTAATAATAAGTTCTTCTTGTATTCTATATTATAGTTTAGATTTAGTTTAGATAATTATTTAGTTTGTTTATAATTGTGTATTCCCCCTTCTTGAAGTGAATAAAGGCAATAAAATTTATAATTACTAAGTAACATGACAACTTTTCCTAAGGAAGAATTTTTTGAACCTACTCCCATACAAAAGTGTGGTTCAGCCGATCGATTTTCTATGGGAGGTCCAAAAAGTTTTTTTAGTTTTTCGACTAAAGACCTCGAAACTAGTGGTGTATGAACGTCAATCGTCATGAACGTCGTTTGTATCCCGTATGTAGGCTATAATGATAGTAATGGACAGCAAAGCACCGTACTCCTCTCACCAAGGGTCCAAAAAATTTTCCCAAAATATGATAGTAATTTGAAAATAAACCTGCCAGTTTTCAAATTACTATCAGGGCTTATAACCGCTATCCAATAACAGCATGCGGTATAAACTTATTAACGTCCTGCAGGTCTAGTATGATTTCTCTACACGCGCGCGACGCGCCTTCGCTGCATACAAAATAACCTGTTCCCGCGCTTTTCGGAGAGCGAAAGCCGCGCTTGCCGCGACTTGTAGTATGGAAAAAATCAGAGTCGCGCGCAAGTAGAGAAATCATGCTAGGGGGTCTGGAGTGCTATTTTTAAAAATCCCAATTCGATGACCTACGAAAGCGATGCCAAACTTTATGGAATTTATGTCACATTCGATGTATGAAATTCAAAATATCACTCTTGGATACATTATCATTGATGAAATCCTTCTACGATCAGGACAAAACTTTAGAAAGATGAAACGGGAAGAATAATTTCTTAAGGGGCCATAGGTTCAGACAAATATTTTCTATCATTCAAATTTTTTATGATATCACTAGATAAACGAATGGGGAATATGTGAGTATAAATACCAAAAATCTGAAACCATTTTAATTTCTTCTAACACGAGAAAAATGTTTAAAAATACAAGAAAATACGTCATCTTTGTGACGATTTTTTATCGAGTGAAGTAATTCCAATCGTGTATTCAATTGATGATTTCACTAGATAAACTATCCAAGAATACTGAGGTATGACTTTGGTTTCGGTAAATTGTATAAATCTAGTCGAAACATGAAAATAAAAGCTGCCTCCAAGGTGTTTCGTCCTACCATAGGGCCTTGACATGAACTAAGCGCAGCGCTACGAATGTATCATTCGTAGCATCAACTACGAAAGCATTACGTGATACTTGACAAGACTATTGTACTACCTATCAAGTTTTATTTCAACCCAATTGAAAACAATACAATACCCGCAATACGAAGCCTTTGTTTATTCGTGCTTCAGCAATTCTCTACAACGAAACTCTACGAAAAATTATTGTAATATTAATTTCCCTGCTAAAAGTATAATTTAAAACGTCCTTGTCAACCGCAGTGATTCATAGCCGTAGAGTGCTGCGACATTTAAAAAACTTCTCATTGTTAACACAATATGTGCTCCTCCAAAAGAAATGCTAAATATAGGTTAATGCATTCTCTCATTGCAAGTGATAAACAAGCCGAGAGTTGCTAGTCGTTTAGTACATTGCTGAAAACTGCAAAAACGTGCCATTTTATGCTTTACCACGATGAGTTACGGCACAAACTTGCACGGATTGCAAAAATGTTTGTATCTCAGTATTCTGTTTGTATGTGCTATATGTACGAGATAGCTTTTCTTTGTTTCACCATAATGTTGTAGTATAGAATTGTTTCGAACAAAGCTTATTGTAAAACAAGTTTCAGTTGGTTTTCTAGAAACGAGTCCGTGTCGATGACCTCTCGTAGATGTACTCACATTACATGGTAGCATGAAAAGTTTATTTTTATTTCTGTTCTTCGATAACTCGACGTTCGAAGTTTCTATATTTTTATCCAGTTTTACAACATACAAATTATGGTAACAGCTCGTAACACTTAGATGGCTTCTTACTAACTTAGCGAACGGTTATGGGACAATTTTATATAGCTAACGTATAATGACCAGTTTTACATAAATAATTTTACAAACTAAAAATGTGGAGGACATTCCCATTTCTTTTAGGCTTTTCTATCACCAAAGTTAAACATTTACTATTCTAACATAACCTAGGAGAAAACACATTCTATGGAGCACTGTTGTATTATAAATATTATAATATTATGTGTCAAAACCCTCAGTAAAGTTACTAGATACGATTTTCATAGAAAAATTATTTGATGATGATTTGATTGAATGATTTGATTTTTATAGAAAAATTATGATTTATAAAATATTTAAAAGGATCAGTTCTGATGTACTCAAAACCGACGAGCGTAGGTATGTTAGGCTAAGATCGTAGCAGTTGGCGTTTTGTTGCCTCTGCCTGACCCAATGGGCAACAGGCGTTTAGATATATCTAAATACGTTTACTTTTAAGGAATGATCAAGCGAAAAAACAGGATCGAACGCAACGCAATAAAATTAGGCTTTATCCCGAGCAACGGACGCAGTGAAAGCGACAACAGGGGCTGAGGGAAGGGAGGGTAGTGGGGAGGGGTACGACCTACTTTCACATCGGTCCCTCACCCGCAAGTCTAACCACCGCACTGCGAAGGGACGGGATCCCAGCTTCGGGAGCGCACTATCGTCCCGTCTATACGGGTTTATTCCAGCTGTAAGCGAATTCGCACTTCAATGTAAAGTGAAGTGAGAAGAAAAGCGGTCCGCGAGAGCGATAGTGGTGGGGAACGATCGATCGCCGGAGAACTAATGCCGATACCCGCTCCTGAGAAACGGGATCACAATTAGCGGAGACGTAACGCGGTTACCGGCTGGTGATTGATGCTTCAGCATGTGTCAAGGTGAAGTAGTCTTTCTTTGTTGGTGCACTTAACTTCACCAATTTTAACAAGCTTAAATACAGGGTCCTTCTTAATATGCTATAATTTTTTTTAGAGGATGATTAGACTGTCAAACTGAACAACTTTCTCAATGGCACCAACATCAAAATCGGTAAAAAAACTGCAAACCTACTCGAGCCACAAACGTATGGGACAGCAGATTTTTTATTCGCGTTTCGCTGTTGCTCCCATAGAGAGTCTGAATACAATAATATGCCTACCACAAATTAAAGCTCGGAATAACATCGCAAAAAAACTTAAAACGAAGGTAGAACAGGAGTAATGTAGACGAATTACGTAAGAGTTAAAATAGGTTTAACCGATGAAAATTTACATGAAATTTAACATTTAATTAGTAAACCCGTAAAAGTAAGACACGAATGAAACATTAGCGCCTCCAAGAGCCGCCCCTGTTCCACGCGATCTAAGCAAACCAGACGAATTTAAAAGACATTACATTAAGGCTTTTTTCACAATTCCTTTAGGTTAAAAGGATCATTGAGGCACTTATCCGCTAGAACGGTTAACTGTCGTAACACAATTGTTACATTATTGAATTTAGCAAATTGAGTGTAGCTTAAATTATCACGAATACTCTTTGATCTTTTAAGAATATTAAGTACAAAAACCTTGGCTTACAACCTCTCACTCTTATCCGCGAGATGAGGCTCTTGCCCTGCAGTGGGATCCTACAGGCTTTACCTAACGTAAAAAGGTCAGTACCTATAGCCATTCCGCTTCATAAACCAAATGTTATAATACTCCACCACTAGGTTTAAACAATTACCAGTTCGTACTAAGTAAATAACGATATTTTGGTACAGATATGTAACATGGTTAGAGCATAATTTATTCTGGCGGGTTGTGACCTAAAAGCTGTGACTGAAAAACATCACTTTTTCGTGGTTATCGTACGAGTCCACTGAGGGAAAGGATTTCTTTTGCAATGCGAAAGGCTAGCCACCTATCAGCATGTCATCGTCCACTGCTGAAGGTTTCGTCTAAGACGCACCACAAAACTATCCTCTGCCTTCCTCATCCAGTCGCTCCCTGCTGCCTTGCCGCCACGCTCTACGCTTTCCATTCGCCTAACACAACTTGACATTTAATCCTATCCTGAAACTTGAATAAGCTAAAAGTAAACCTTAATACAACTACATTACTTAGAAAGGTAATTAGTGTAGCCAAGATTCTAACCAACTCGAAAAGGATGTGGTTAGAATCGTCCTCCTCCGTCATGAGTATATTTAAGTGTGCATGCAATATACAACTAAGATAATTAATAAATTTCAATGGTGTAAACGTACTTCATTAATTATAATAATAGAAGCCTAAAATATGAGTATTGTGTGCTTGCCTTTAGCATTCAATAGTGGGTAAAGTACTTGACGAACCTTGAAGCAAAACCATTGTTTTTGTTTCAAGGTTCGTCATCGAACCTTAGTTTTCATTCGAACCATTGTTTCATAAGTTAGTACCTACCCCGAGTTTTGAACTAAAAAGATATTTTCTTCTTCAACTATCGTGTCAAATCTCAAATGTAGACACGGCGACACATCAAGCTATACAAAACCAACATAAGATGACCGCGCGTAGGTCGAGTAACGTATAGCATCGCGCGGCCAGCTTATATTGGTTTTGTATAGCTTGATGTATCGCCGTGTGTACTTCTGAAAATCGAATTATTTTTTACTTTGTAACCGAGTCGGCCAAATTGAATAGTCAAATCTTATTTGCAAATGTTTTGCCATGTTGTCATGTTTTATATCCTGGAAAATTATTTTGCATTCATTTTGTCAACATCTTAAACAGGGTGTAAAAAGAAATGCGTTATATACTAAGGAGTGCTTCAGACCATCAAACTGAACAACTTTTACCACAGGAGGACCAACGTCGAAATCGCGGTAAAAATTTATGAATCTGTAGTTTTTTATGCGATTTTAATGTTGGTCCCTTTGTGAAAGTTGTTCAGTTTGATGGTCTGGAGTACCTACTCCCTTTTGATATGTAGCGCCTTTAATTTTAAACCCTGTAGAATAAAGATAGAATTTTGCACAAAAAATATAAAATTCTCAAGAGATAAAAAAAACTGATAAAATTATTTATGATAAAAAAACGAGAATTCTAAGCCAACAAAACTTTTTGTATCCCCAAGTTATTATCGAGACATCTGAAATATGTTTACGCCGATCCCGACTCTGAGAAAAGCAGAATTTAAATCAAACCAATATCGAGATAAAGTTAAACGTAACGCTAGAGGTGAACTTTATAACAAAGACAAAGAGATATCGCCCGAGGTGATACTGTTCCAAGATTGAACAACTCTGACATCGTTTAGATTTTACCCGAGCTCGTACGTGACCTAAACTTTTACGCTCCGTAACTAATATCGAAAGTTAACTCTTATTTATGATAATCCTTTTCTTTTATATTTCATTTAGTAACAGGGTTGTAACAAACGATAATAGGTGTGTACACTGTGTAGTTGGCATTGACTTACCAACTACTGGACATGGGGTCCGCAGGGGTCCGAGCACCAAAACGTAAAAAGAGAACGAATTAGGCGACAGTCTTCGTTTGATCGGACGACTACGAGCATACGCGGGCGCCGATGGGGTTGGGATAGAAAAGAATTTTAGCATTGTCAATGTTTTTAGTTGGTTTATATTACTACACGTTCTTAGGTTTGTGTAGTTTAGTCTCGGACACTTTTTTCGATAATTTTGTACTGCACCCGACATCCATAGTAGGTATTCTACGTCAATGGTAGCAGTAGTGGTGACTTAATTTGGACCTACTTGTAGTTTGAAAATTAAAATCATAGGAGGTATTATTGTTCAAGGATATTTTGCATTGAATTGCAGCATCAGAAAATTCTAAAGATGTAAGTTCGAAGTTTTAAACACGCGCGCTGCCAGGCTCGCCGAATATCTGGCTAATAAAATATAGAAACGGTTCCGTACCACACCACCACAGAACACGCCATTAATAACAACTTAGAAAAAAAAACTTTTTTTGTCCGCGATCTTTAGCGCGAGACCGACTCACACTTGGCCGGTTTTTAGTATTTGTTGTTATTCTGTAGAGTTTGTTCTATAATCACACTAAGTTTGACGCTTGTATGTATTACCATTTTAACGATAGAGCGTGAAGTAAAAACGTTGATAAAAACTAGTTTCTTGTTGAGAACCCTTAATTTTTAACTTTTTGACATTTTTATTATTTGTTAACAAATCCACCGTAATGACGCATAATCTGAGAAAATTTCAACTGTCTAGCTGTTACGGTTCAAAAGTTACAGCCCTAAATAGGTAGGACAGACGGACGGACGGACGGACGGACAAACGGACAGACGGACAGACGGACGGACGGACGGACGGACGGACGGACAACGTAGGCTTAGCAATAGGGTCCCGTTTTCACCCTTTGGGTACGGAACCCTAAAAATATTAACTAAAGCAAAACAAAATAAAATTACACAATACGAATTGTGAAATGCCCGCAGCCTCCGATAGAAGATGGCACCACAAGAAGAAGAAGATGCATGGAATTAACCAAAAATATGATACGAGTAGATAAGGGTTGTAAGTGTTGTTACGAAAAAGCAAATTATTTTACATTCTCCACGAAATTCGAGAGTTTGGTCCACTTATAGAATACTATACAGGGTGTAACAACACACCCTAGTAATACTTAAGGAGGTGCTTCAGACCATCAAACTGAACAACTTTCACTATGGAGCCAACTTCGAAACCGCGAAATAAAAATCAGCTGTTTCATACAAAACTGCAATACTGGCTCGACTCAAATGTATGGGATAGCTGATTTTTTTATTTTTTCTCGATGTTGGCTCCATAGTGAAAGTTGTTCAGTTTGATGGTCTGAAGCACCTCCTTAAGTATTACTAGGGTGTATTGTTACACCCTGTATATTACAATGTTCTTGCGAAAAAGTAAATAATAATTGTTAGCGAATGACTTAACCTCAAACCAAAACATCAGTTGTCAAAATTCAAATTACGAAAAGTTTATAATGAACATTTCCATTAATAAACAAATGAGTGTTCTAAACGTGCCATCACCAACGGTTACAGAGTCGGCCCTCGTTTTTGGTTAATCAAAACTCAATTTATAAACCCTTCCAATTACCAAACCCAAACGAATCAAGCTATTATAGTACTTACGACGAAGACATAACGAGTCCTACTAGGAGACTTGCGTGGTGCGAACTGTAACTGTCTTTAGTCTGTCGGTTTGGAAACAAGCCCTTTTGGTGGAAACTTTATGTCTTTGTGATTAATTGTCGAAGAGATATTCGAGGAGCTACGTGCTGCCCTAATTGTGATGTTTATAGTTGAAACTTACCCAGAGTATTCATTAGGTGTCATTTGAAGTGTGAAAAATTCGGCAACGTCACCTCACGCAACGTTGCTACATCATAGTACACAGTATGATGAGGTCATGTCGCATGCCCCGTAGCAACTAAATCAACTATTGTGTATGTATAGGCAATGTTACCAAACAAAGGCATCAATTAACAACAACCACAGAAGAGAAAACCCGGCTTCGCCTTAATAGAAGCATAAATAAATAATAAGTTAGTAGAAGTAGCATGTACTGATATGGTCGACATACCATATCTGTTCCTACATTTTGTTGTCAAAATGGTCATGTCACTATGGCAATTTAACGAAGATTCAATTCAGTTATAAACTCATAAGTCATATCATAACACATACCATAACACTCGTAACATAAAACATGTAAAGATTAAGTTGTTGAATGTAAGATAAGGTTGAATTTAATTTGATAAATTTTTAGGTTTCCGTAGTCAATTAAAGATGACACAGAATGGACGAAAGTACAAACCCTTATACTTTAGTCGATTCTGTCTTTCTGTATGCCCCGCCTCAATTTCTCCCTCATTTTGAAACTTATTGAATCAACATTAATGTGGAACGAAGACAGATAATAGTAACCCAACTAAAACAGAAATAAGGTGCTTACTAAATGAAGAAGAAACTTTGGTTCTCTTTTCTGTAGCATCAACAGACGGGTGTCGTACTAAGAGTTGACTAATCCCATTAGGCAACGGTATCTGAAGTTCACACCCACAAGCTGCTACCGGGTAGTGTTACTGCACCTAACCGCACCTCTGATACTATAATACCTCTGGTTTCCCGTTCCCTCAGATTCAGGAGGGTAAGACCTTGACCAGGGAGAAGCGGTGCTTCGTGGCCAAAAACAATGGCATAGTCAGTGTCACGCCACAGCATAATGTTTGATTTGGCCACTCGACGCGCTACGCACCGCTTCTCCCTGGACATAAAGGCCTAAGGAGAAAAGTGTGACTGTATTTATCGGACGCACTCATGCACTTTTGCATGCACTTTTTTTGTTAAATAGCTGTTGCTCAAAATCTGCTCAAAATCGACTATGAGAAATAATAGACAAACAAACCAAATAAAAATAACAAAAGTATTTTATAGTCATTAGTTGATTGAATAAAAGGTTGTTTTAAAGTTTAACATCAAAAGGGATTAAGTCATGGAATTACATGCACATATTTATTTAACTCTCTTTTGTTTTAAAACACAGAACATTTATCGATACCAACCATTACGAAATGAAAAAAATTCGATGAAATGAAAACTTTTTTAGAGCCAAATAAACGCGAGTAAAAAAATAGTGATTGTAAATCCGGTGTTTTTACAGATGCCTTGTTTTGTTACCTAACACTACTTTTAAGATAAATTCATATAACTAACACTATATGGACGGATTGAATTGAATTGAAAACATGTCATGATTCTCGTAAAATTACCGTAAACATAACATAGAGCGACATAGCCGAAGGCAAAGCTCTTCAATAAAGAAACTACATAAATATTTTCAGACCTAAAACAAACAAGTTAACTTTTTAATCACAATCAAAAGCAGTCTATTTTCAACTATTTCAGTGCATCGGACATAAAAAAAAATTGTATACACATATATTCAAACATAATATGCTTTGAATTGATAAATATTTATAACTCGACATAAATAGCAATTTTCAAGCCATTAAATAGCAAAAAATTTTATAAATATCCAACTAAAGTAAAAATTCTTTACTTGATGCAAAATTAGGGACGGAGCGGAGAAGACACAAAGGTCCCAACTGGGTCGAGGGACGCTGAGAGTTTGCGTAGTAACTATGCCCTCAATAAGATAAAAAGATGCTCGCGGCTTATCGATTCTAGTTAGAATCTTGTAATCCTCTGTAATTTTTAAACCCAACACAGCACATGTTTGAAATGACGAAATAGATGTACGGTAGTAAATTGTGCGCTCTCTTTGTTTATTTTATGCTTATTTTTCATGTTAGACTGCGACGTCTGGTTTGGATTAACCAGATTATGAGACTATAAGCGTTAATTTTTAATCTGAAACATCGCTTAGGACCTCGTGCTAGAAATATTATCTATTATCGAATGCAGATGTTATAATAAATTTTATTTACAAGCCTTTATTCAGACATATTCTAAGTATTAATACTTAGAATCAAAAGACTTACACCATTATAACAACTTATCGCTTGATTATAAACCATAATGACGACATCGACACAATAACCTACAGACCATAATAAATGAAGGACGGTAATTTTTAGAATGTACATTCTTAGAATTCATCATTCCTTCATTAAGCTTTTAGAGACTTTTCACTGCAAAAGTAATAAATAACGACGAAAGTTAATCGGAAATCTTAAAAAGGTTGTTATAACAAAGTTTCTTACTATACCCCGAAATGTACGTAGGTTTAAACATTGCAATACAGGGTGTAAAATTGAATGCGTTACAATATTAAACGAGGTGCTACAGATCATCAAACTGAACAACTTCCACTATGAAGCCAACTTTGAAATAAAAAAATAATCTTGGTTGTTCCATAGAAAAAGTCAACGGTCACTCGACTCAATTGTATGAAAGAGCAATTTTATTTCAATGTTGGTTCCATGTTTACTAATGTCATTTTGGTCCCATAGCAAAAGTTGTTCAGTTTGATGGTCTGAACTTAAGTATGTAACGCATTTAAGTTTACACCCTGTATAAATCGCATGACACAAACAGCAAACAGTACATCCAACTCATATTTTCTATAAAATTTCTCGTATTACTGTGATTTTTTTGCCAAAAAGCCTATCGGTTAAGAACGCCCGCTTTTGGCTGCCAAGCGAGCTGGGCTGCAGCCAAGCACCAGCCAAGACTGAACGTGGCCTATCGCGATCGCCCCTACGATACTGCACCCAACTCGGCGGCATTCTTGAGTGATTTTAAATTAGGCTTGCATTTACTGAGAGTTTAGTATTTGGATACGTGCATGGGTTAGATAAGTTCGTAGATGACTTCGTTAAGAAATAGCTGTTAGTATGTTCATTTTATTATGCAAATGTCTTTTAGAGGTGGTATGCTATCGCAGTATTCATCATACGTATCCTTTGAAAGTTCGGACATTCGTGACTTAATCACGCATAAACGGTTGAATGGATTTAGATGAAATTGGTACACCGATAGAATATGTTATGAATGAACACGTAGGTATAATACTTTTTTAAAATCAACTAGGACGAAGTCGTGGGCAAAAGCTAGCACAAAATAATCTTAATTTTTTTTTGAAGCCACGGATATTAACATTAACGTATAGAATATACAATTTTTCATGATTATATTGTAAAAGCTAGAAAAAAGGAGTTTGAAAGTAGCACCTATGACGGAAAAATTGCAGGGTAATAGATTATAGTGGTATGGGCATGTAATGCGAATGGAAGAGTGTCATGTTACGAGACGAGTGTTAAGTATGAATGTGGATGGCTGTGGTAGGAGAGGCAGGCCGAAGAAAAGATGGATGGATTGTGTGAAGGATGATATGTGTAAAAAAAAGGGGTGACTGTTGAGACGACGGCTAAGAGAGATGAATGGAAGAGGATGACATATTGCGCCGACCCCAAATAATGGGAAATGGGCAAGAGACTGATGATGATATTGTAAAAGCTTCTGCTGAAATCTACATTAAAAAGTTAATAATGCAGTAAAAAAAATGTTTTGCTATTCTACATCCCCCCGTATTAGAGCATGACTGTGTTTAATCATGATTTCAGCTAAGTTCATTTAATTTAACTATAATCCAGTAATTAGAAACCACAAATGCTATAAATTATAATAACATAACCAATGTATGCAGTAACAGGGCATTAAAAAAAAGGTTAATAAGGTCAGGTAACGGCAGTGTATGCAAGTTTTATGAGCGAGGTGGCACACTACCCAGTATTAGGTATTACCTACACACGTACACGTTGACATATAAACGTGTATGTATATTAAATGCAACATAACCTCATATTAAGTTGAATGCGGGCACGCGAACGTTAGGGTAACCAAGAACTTTCGTAGTTCCCATAACTATATATACAAGTTATATATACAAGGATGTCTCTAAAGAGCCTTTTGCCACACAACGTTACGAAACATACATACATGTATAAACTCACGACCGTAATCCCTTTCGGGATGGCCAAAACCTTGCTAGCTACAACCACCTGTCAATTTTCTGTTTGCTCATATTTAGCAATTAAAGTTTCTGGATAGAATGACGTGACGTGCCTTTCGCACACATAAACACTGTTTATGAAACCTTTAATCCCTTAGGGGCTGTTTAAACAGAAGTGACGTGGCGCGGACATTTCGCGGGCGGGGTGCGGCAATATAAACCTTATAGTGCGTAGCATAGAGTCGTTTGGAGAATTACGCCCGCGCCTGCAGGCGACGTCGCCTGGTGGCGGAGGCGCGATTTTTCTTTACGTCAAAAAACGACGCTATGCTACGTAATATAAGGTTTATATTGGTGTTACTTTGACTACCCGCCACCGCCATGCGTACTCTTCTGTATAATCCCCTACCTTAGTCGCCTCGTACGACGACACCCCACGGGAAGAATTGGGGTGGTCCATTCTAAGCCAGAACTAAACGGCATGTTACAAAGATACTACAAATATGGAAATCTAAAATATAATGTTTCTGTAGTTGAGTTAGGCAATTCACCGGCCTGATAGCTCACTTGCTAGTGAACTTGCCTTTACCTGCTGATCAAAATATTTGTATGATGAATATGGATATTTGAATCAGGATCGTCACCTTCTTACGGCAACTTTTAGTAACGGATCTACAGCAATGTTTAATTACGTTTAAAATAGGTGTTAAACACGTATTTGTTATTAAAATTTTTAAGCAAATTAATCTATATAATTTAAGCTCGTCGCTCGTCTGTAAGAGCCCTTCGTGCAGTCATCTCATTATATTGCAGTGAAATCTCGAGCTCGCTTCGCTCGCTCTTGTTTTCAGATCGTATTTCAGTCATCTCATTAACTCATTGTATTGCAGTGAAATCTCGAGCTCGCTTCGCTCCCTCTTGGTTTAAGATTGTATTGCAGTTAACTCTTTATATTGCAGTGAAATCGCGAACTCGCTTCGCTCGCTCTTGGTTTTAGATCTTAGAGCGCTTACAAATGAGGAGGGTCGCGCGACTCTGCGACCCACCGCGACAGCAAAGTGTCGCTCGTCTGTAAGAGCCCTTCGTGCAGTCATCTCATTATATTGCAGTGAAATCTCGAGCTCGCTTCGCTCGCTCTTGTTTTTAGATCGTATTGCAGTCATCTCATTATATTACAGTGAAATCTCGAGCTCGCTTCGCTCGCTCTTGGTTTAAGATAGTTTTGTATTTATCTCATTATATTGCAGTGAAAACTTGAGCTCGCTTCGCTCGCTCTTAGTTTAAGATCGTATTGTATTTATCTCATTATATTGACGTTAAAACTCGAGCTCGCTTCGCTCGCTCTCGGTTTTGGATCGTATTGCAGTCATCTCATTATATCGCAGTGAAATCTTGAGCTTGCTTCGCTCGCTCTTAATTTTAGATCGTATTGTTCTAAATAAGTTATAGATTTAATTATAACCACTTAACCTGGACCTGGCCTCCCTGGGAAAAAATTATTGGTATTCATGTTTGTGCCCCCTCTCGGAAAAATCGTAGATCCGGGGCTGTTTGCGCCAAGACTATACTAAATCTAAAACGTATGGAACTGACCAGACATTGTATTATTATGATGTGTACACTGTACAAGCGGCACCGCAACTTCGTACGCGCAAACCGCTGAATTTAAAATACTCATAACTTTTGAGCGAATGAAGCGATTGCGATGCAATAAAGCCTAAATGTTAATCCAAACTAATAAGTATATTCCGATACTATGATCTTATGAACTCCATGCAAATAGGTTCAGTAGTAGCTGTTAAGTGATGCATGCACAAACAACATAAATCCTTAACGCCTCCAATTAATATTTTTGCAAATATCTTCAATGTACAATCCACGCCAAAGTACACAACTTTATTATAGTTTGTAAAGTTTATATTGTTAAGGCATCATTATACAAGCCTAGGCTAGATTCTGGTACTTTTAATGTGACGAGACAATCCTGTGTGACAATATCCAAGATATTTGCGATTATATGGTATTATTGGTTTGTCGTAATAAGGGAAGATACACACTTCGCTACTTCTCCCTAACCTTAAGAGGACATCATTCGGAGCGCGCTCCGTACAATACAAACAAACTCTGGTTATATTTTCAATACTAACTAATTAACGTCAATGAAATCTTAAACATACAATAAACATATGTTGTCAGATTTTCGTTAAAAGTTTAAAAGTTTTAAAGTTACAGTACCTGAAATATTTTCATACGTAAAAGACATTGCCCAATCCCATTTACCATACAAAACTGGTAAATTTTAATTTTATAAGAAATCCCACTGCAGAAAAGGATAATTTCCATTTCATTGGAAAGCATGATATTCCTGTGTATAATTTCAGCTATCGTACGATTTGTATTTGTTCTTTAATCATACATATTCGCCAGCTGCGAAACGACCCGAAACGAATACACTATGTCACGTGGGCAATGTCTTTTTAAATTAATCCAAGCATATAAACTGTATATTCTATCGAAAATCTGATAACACAAGCATAAAGATTGGTTTATAGACGGTTTTTGAAAAAAATCATCGACTTTAATTAGTTAGTATTGAAAATATAACCCAGACTTCGTTTGTGCGCGTTTGAGCGCGCTCTGAATTATCCTTACATAGCATATTAATTGTAAAATGATTCGCAGTTTATTCGTTGCTGAAAACCTATAGCCAGAGAACCGTGTGAAATTCGCAAATGTGACGAGGTTACTCGTTCGTAGGTGCTGTCAGCATATATCGACTTCACTAACAACTAGGTCGACTGTCGCACTCGACCACCGACCGATCTAATCGCGTCCGTGTCAATGAATTCTGTACTTAATTCCACTGAAAACAGTTTCTAGTTTACTTCTACGCAGATTTATTTAGTATTTGCTTCGATTCGAATAAGACATTCCTTGATTTGGTTGGACCTAGGGCATTAGACGTTTCAGAGATTTTAGTTCAACTCATTTGTGAAGAATTTAAAATGTTGTATGATTTATGAAACCATCTTTACAGTTATACTAACAATCAACGCTCCAAAAATAGCAGAGCCAAAAGAGCTCCTAGAGAATTCTTTTACCAACTAGCTGACAGTACCTAAACATACCAAATACGACAATATTCATTAATAAAATACAACGTTTAGCATAGTATAAGAAAGAGTATGTATTATTCTACATAATAGCATACATACTTGATTTGTGTTGGTTATTGTGTCAATTCGGGCAAAAATTTGTACATAATATTATTATGACAACAGAGCGAAACAAGCAGGTCGGTAATGTAATAATATGTAGTAGGTAAATAAAAAAAATCAAATAGTAGGTAAATTGTTTTTGACGCATTCGTTGCTATGACGAATTAACGATGCGCTTGAAAACTAGAGTTATGATATGGATGTATAGGTAGCAAAGATTGTGACCATCCGGTCACAATCTTTGGCCAGAAAGCAGTAGCGGACTAAGCACGTCGGAGGCCTGGTGTGGTGAAACATCCCAGAAAATGTAAGTATATCTACTATTTTCATAGCCGGTGCAAAAACCTGACATTGGTGCACCTGGGATCCCTTCCCATGAGCGTTGCAGTTGCCAAAATCGAATCGAGCCGCTTGTGAAAGGAGAAGATTGAGCGAGAGAAGCGAGCTCGAAAATTCGCAATATATTGGAACTCAATTTCTAACTATCTCTGACTACGTACGGGGCCTCAACTCTACACCGAAGGCCGCCCGGGACTCCAACTCCAAACGGCATCTAACTTTCTGAACATATTTTGGTCTTGTTTTGGATTGGATTAAAAATCTTCTCGAGATTTGGAGGCCCCCAGGACCGGAGATCCGGGGCGGACCGGCCCCTCCGCCCGCTATGCTAGTTACAGAAAGTCAGAATAAAAGTCGAAAGGGGTTCGAGAATTAAAGTATCTAATTATTTGCATATATACATAGTATCATTAATAGGTAATTAGCCCAAGTTAAAAAGGCAGTATTTGTCAAAAACCCTATTTTCTTACCTTGACAAAGGAAAACGCCCAATTACAATCCCGTATCGACTCAAAACTGTTTAATTGTAATTTTATTAGAAATGCCACAATAGAAAAGGATAATTTCCATTTCCTTGGGAAGTATGATATTCCTCCTAATTTTTGCATAATTTTAACTACCACTATTTATATGTGTTCTTTGATCATACCCAATTGTTAGTTGTGAAACGATTTGAAACGAATACATTTCGTCACGTGCGTGGGCTTGGGCAATATCTTTTCAATAAAAGAATGAATGAAATTAATCTTGAATTTCCTCAATAATTATAATGTAGATTAGGTCAGTGTAACGTTTGCGTTTTTATACGTTACCATTTGTATTGAACTACATTGTAACTTTGTAATTAGATATTTGCAATGACAACATTTTTTATTATTGCGATTAAGTGTTATCAAAATATTACTAAGCCGAAAGAGTATTTTGTGACGAACGAATGTCGTAAAAAACTAACACAAAAATCTATCTACATCATCAGCCTATCACCGTCCACTGCTGAACAATGAACCTCTCCCAAGACGCGCCACGAACCTCTTCAGTTCAGACCATCAAAGTGAATAGCTTTCACTATGAAAGCAAACATGAATTCGTAAAGAAATCTGTTATCTTATATTCCATAGACAAAGTTTTTCAGTTTGATGGTCTGAACCACCCCTGAAAGTTTCGGAACGGTAAAAAATCATCCAGTATACTTTAAAAAAAATTTTACGTAGTAAATTTTTAATAAATAAGATAATTCTTATGCACTCCGATTTAATCCGTGAACTAAATAAAGTAAAATTAAACACTCTAGCAAATTGGCTTCGTCTTACGCTACGGCACTAACTACCTACAAACTTTAGAGAAAATGATATTTTACTTAATACAATTGCAGTAGTTTCTGTGAGCTTCTTATTATTCAATGTCCTAAGTTCGTCTGCAAACTTCCGCCGTTTATTTCAATATTCAGTACCGAGTCGGGCTAAGAGTTAAAGTTGGGTACAATGAGAAATTCTTTACATTTACACCCTGCTTAACTATTGAAGAATTTGCTGAGATAAACTACTGTGCTCTGTTGTTTTATGTACGGCGGAACAAGGAAGCTTAATGAAAAAAACCGCGTAGAGCTGGAAGAACTAAGGCGAGAAAGTTCTATATCTACACCACAAAGTACTATAAATAGGCTTCTTCTGGGTAAGCTCGCTACATCTTCGACCCCATCTTCGTCCTGAGGACTGGATTGAGGTCAAGAGCAAACCCAAATAATTAACACTAGGGGAGAGCGGGGTTGGAAGTTACCGAGGTTAGTTGTTCCGATGGATATAGCTCCGAGAAGAAAACAGATATCGAAATGCTTGAAGTGTGGTGGACATTGATAGGCTCCTGCGCAGATATGGCAGCCACTTTAGTTGAGCTTGCCCCGGCCAGGAAGTGCATGTATGTCAAGTGACCCTGCGACGCGACCTGAGTAAATATTTTGCAGTTTATACTTTTTGGTCTAACTCGATTAATAGTTAATCTATTTATGAGTGTGTGGCTGTGGATTGTAGAGAAAACGTTTGGGAATTGTTTTTGATGTCATTATTTGAATTATTCCATATCTTGGCCATAATTTTAGGTTAACATTAAAAAAAAGAATTTTGGGGTTAAATGTTCCGTTGCTATGGGGCTGGTTGTGCCGCCAGAAAATCAACCCCAACATTACTTAATTTTATAGTTTCAGATATTCTGGACCTTTTTAACTGTTTGGAAGTAGACAATCATCCAGTACCGTCGATTTCTAACCAAGAGGATCACATACCAACATCAAACAAAATGAAGACATTTACAGATTTTTCCCTGAAATCATTAAAAAGCTTTTTCGAGAACCTATGAAACAAAGGATTCTACAGGATGATGATATGCTAATTTCAGATATGATTTTGTTTTGATTTCGCATATCTTAATGCGTTTGAATTTTTTCTGTCTTTAAGACAATTTTATTTGACATTCATATACTGATATGATTAGGATAAGTGAAACATACAATAAATTATTAAAATTCAATAAAACCAGTGTCTTATTTTATACTAAGTAACTGAAAACAGACCAAGTAAACACACGGAACAACCAGCCTCAACAAGGGTGGTTTTTGGGGTTCGTTGTTCCTTTCCGACTTGCCTTAGAAAATCGATCCTGTGCTAAAAAGTATTAAAGCGTACAATCGATTACCTATCGACATACTATTATTCAGCGATAAATGCCGCTTGCACTCATGTAAGACTCATATACATACGACTTAGTTTTCATACACATTTTTTCGATTGTTTGAAAATCGGAACTATCAACCCCACTCTCCCCTACCGTGTAAGGACCAGGAGTGCGATTTTTGAAACTCATTCTTTGAACTCAGCAGCTGAAAATGTCAATATTACTATGGAGACGTGCATCTTTCTACTGCTGATTTAACATCAAAAAATCATACTCCAGGAATGCGATTTTTGAAAGTCAAATCAGCAGTAGAAAGATGCGTATCTCCATACATTTACAAACGTATGAGATTCAAAAATCGCACGCCAGGTCACGCCGCGCCGGTGCGCTATTCTTTGCTCTTGCGCACCTCGCATTGGGTGGTGTTCCGACCGAAATTCAATAATTTTGTTAATTTGACGAATAATTATGATTTTTGGAACACAATGATATTCGTAAACGGCGAATCTTTTGTAGGTATTATATTTATTTATTTACATAAAGGAAGTTTTAAGTACTTACAGATACAGAACAAATAGTATACTTAATTATTCTCATTAGTTAAAAATGAATATTTTGATTTTCAAAGTGCGTCCATCATGCTACGAAAGCGGTACATTTCTCGTATTAATATGGTTGTCCGTTTCAAACAGATTTACTAATATAACCTTTCGAAGTGCCGAAAGGGACGAAAAAGTTTTTTTTGGTCTAAAAAAAATCTTTGGGGACGAAGCCTTGAAACAGAAGCCCAAGTTTCCTAAACTATGAAGTAAAATATAGAATCTTTGACCTATTGTGTAGATGTTTTCAAACTACAGCCTATACAGGGTGTAAGGAAACTTATCATTAACCTTTAAACCACATACTCTACCATCAAACTGAACAACTTTAACCGGTCAGAGCAAAAAAATCTGCTGCTCCATACTAAACTGCAATACCTTCACAACTAAGATGTATGAGACAGCTTATTTTTTTTTTGGTCTGACAAGTTTTTCTCATAGGTAGTAAAAGTTGTTCAGTTTGATGGGAAGAGACCTTACACCCTACATAAATACTTTAAGTGTTTGAATGTTTTTCAATAACATACGTTTGACTGCTCAATAGTCTACAAAACTACATTGGCATTCAGTAGCAATCCTATTCTCTCCATAGATCTTGCAGGTCAATGTAACTTGTGGAAGGGGGAAGGGGGAGCGGGGCAGCTGTGTTAGGAAATTGAATATAGACGAATGTAGACAGTTCCAATTCGGGTACGTGATTAATTTTATTTGTTTCTCACAATTGTTCTGTGAAATTATGTCTATTGGGATACTATTTGAACAAATAAAGGGCTGGGCTATTTTACTTGAACCTTAAGGGGGATTTTCAACAAGAAACTAGTTTTTACCAACGTTTTTTCTTCACGCTCTATAGTAAAAACGGTAACACATTCAAGCGTCAAACTTAGTGTGATTATAGATCAAACTCTACAGAATAACAACAAATACTAAAAACCGGCCAAGTGTGAGTCGGTCTCGCGCTAAAGGTCCCGGACAAAAAAGTTTTTTTTTTTCTAAGTTAATAATGTTGTGTTCTGTCGTGGTGTGGTACGGAACCCTCGGTGCGCGAGTAGCCCGACTCGCACTTGACCGGTTTTATTTTCTCTGTACTGTGTGATCCTTATAGCTACGTAGATTGGCTTACATCCACCCAGTTTCTACTCGTGGGGTATCGCGGCAAATAATGGTAGATATTTTGGCCCATATTATAGTAGTAAACCCATATTAGGTAAACTTAATAACCCTAGATATTTTACATTCTGAAACCTAAACATGCTAAACGTACCTAAATTGTACTAGATATCCTACCTACACTAGAGATGGTTTTAAGTTGCAGCCCCAGAGTGACACAAGCCTACGTCACAAAAAAATGGCCGCTAAACATGGTAAAAGGGTATGATGACGTAGGCTTGTGTCAGTCACGTGGTCAGTCACGTGATCGGAAGAGAATACCAGGCGCAGTATATTATTGTACCATGGTTGCAGCATAATCACCGCCCCGAAAACGACTACTCACCTACGACGGTCGAAAATGTACCTACGTATATGCACAGAGTACTATAATAGGGATGATGACTGATCCTGGAAATCCAAATATTGTGATGAATTATAGAAATAGGCTAAATTTTATAGCAAAATGTTCAAACGAAATTACAATTGAATAGAAAATAAAAAAGTTATAAGCAATTGAAAAATGATTTGTATCATCTATCTCTTTCATGCAAAACAGGTGATTGTATGACAAGTCGTCACGATTTGTATGACAATACTTGGTAATGATGTCACTTCTGTTGTATATGCATATGCCTCTTGCTCTAATCAAAAATTTTGAACACTTATATTTCAGTCATTTTTAAAGATATTCAAAAATTAATTTCACTTTAATGTTTAAGATATCAAGGAGTTCTTAAAAAAGAATTGTTTTTTTTCCTCGTCCCTATTACTACGTATTTATGTAAGCAAACGCAGATTACTGAAACACGGCATTGAAATACGTATTTCCAGGCCTCAATTGCGCAATTTTATACGGTTTTGGTTTGGTTTTGGTTTAATTTGGTTTAGTTTTGGTTTTGGTTTAGTTTTGGTTTAGATTTGGTTTAGCTGAAGTAAAAAAGCTATCGCGATATTTTTTTCTGAACGGTTAAATCGCACAATACAGAAAATTCGATCGAACGGACATCAAACGTTACGCCAACGTATCTTCCGAAATAAAGCTAAATCGTTACCGTTAATATAATTTGCGCGATACGAATTGTGCATAACGTAACGTTTTTGGTTGTTGTTTGGTTTTGGTAGTATCGTTCAAACTTAGGGCGATTCTGCATATAGGAAGACTTGCAAGCACAGCATGTTGTAAATATAAAATAATTATACAGATTCGTCCAGACCAGATGGATATACATTTTTTTTAGTTTGCTGACTTGCACCTACCAGGCGAGGCCAGAAAAAAATCGGTTCTCATCCGTTCGCAAGATAAGATTTTTGAAGTGAAAACTTCTTTAGCGGCGTTGTGCACTTTTTTTGGTATGAGTAAAAAATGCATAGACGAAGAATTTTTCGCTTACGCAAAAATGTTAAACTCGCGTCAGGGCCGTGACGTCAGTCACCATGATCTGATCTGATCGAAAATTGTTCAGACATGTCGCCCTCTCTTTCTACCGCGCGGCGAAAATTCCTGCTGTTTCGTTTAAGCCCCCTCTCTTTCTACCGGTCGGCGAAAATGTATGCCTGTTCCTGCTGTTTCGTTTTTTAAACGACATAAATTGTCATGTTTGTGTATTAAGGCGCAATAAATGAATATTTTATTTTACAACATAAATTATAGTACTTTTATATGTTCAAGTTTTCACTTCTGCCGGCACTCCCGGAGAGCGGAAGGTAGAGTTTCTGGCCGCATCTTCTCTCAACGGAACACCTTCCGACGCGGTGGTAGAGTCAAAAAATGACGTCAAAAAGCTATCTATATGATATTATTTTGAATAAAAAATTTTTGAATTTTGAATTTTTTGCATTTTTTTGCAGCCCGTTTTTTTTACTCGAGTTATATAGGGTCCTTCTTAACATTCTGACACTATTCCATACAAAACTGCAAACCTTCCCGAGCCAAATATTCTCGGGATAGATGTTTTGTTCGCGATTTCGATGTTGGGTTTGATGGTCTGATCATCCACTTTCAAAAGTGTCAGTATATTAAGAAGGACCCTGTTATGTATACATGTGCAGTTATAGATGTCGGAGTAATCCCTTTACTACACTATGCATGTACAATTGTACATAATTCCCACTGATGATGGCCACTGTAACAGTAAGTCACATAAGATTATACCGCCCGCTTTCACGTCGCATTGTTAAGTTCAGTGCTATTATATTGAGCACAATTGACGGCAGGCTGTGCTTCAATTGAGTCAATCTATATACAAGGCTAACTTGGATAACTGTTGTGCATGGCTTTATCTACAGCTAGGGTCTTTTGAGGTCACATTTGAAGTCCTTCAAGCATATATAATACAGTGCACGTCAATGATTTCTCAATCGATATGTACCTCGACCACTAAGCATTCCAATGTAGGCGAGCGAGCCTGGTAATATTCTAATACTCCTTTGGTATACGAGAATTCGAATGCGGGCACTACATTCTCGCCGAGAACAGCCGAGAACGAGAGTGTGGATGCCCTTCATTGTTCTCAGGGTGTCATAAGCCGTAGTAATTTTCATTAAAAGTTCTCGCCGAGAAGTTCTCGCTAGAGTAATGTGCCTGCTTGATAGCAAACCCATTTCAAAACCTTGCCTTTACCGTAGACATAGTGCGTACTAAGCTAAAACAAGCACAGAACAAATACTTGATGGGACCAATCCATTTTTTTTTTATCTTGTATGTGGAAGTCTTTTCGGTTTTTAAAATTGGCAAGAGTGTGGTTTTTCCGTTTTAAGAGCATCAGAATTAAATTAATTGCAGAAATATAGCAAGCATGTTATTGCAAATATAAATTAATACAATTTGGTTCAATATAACTTCTTGACAGTTATCAAGAAATGGTTTGAGTGGTTTTGAGGTTTCAGAGAAAATGCAGTATAGTGAAATATAGGTACAGATAACGTTGCAGTCCTATATCCGAAACTCATATACCAGCCGGGTAATGTTGCATTTAATTAAGCGATAATAATCTAGGGGTAGTAGGTTAAGGAGATGTCATAATTAAGGGGCGGTTAGCCGTCAGCTGGCAAGGACGTAACACGATTTGGGAGCAAGCCAAGACTGGGACGAAACTTCTTAAGACTGTGATTTTGAGAAAATTCTGTAAACGTGTGAACTGCACATATGATGCAGTGGTGGCGGTGCAGTCTAGACTAGTTTAAGTAGTTTTGCTGCTGTTTTATTTTATGCGGTGTGTTCGGTCCTTTACGATGGGGTCTGACGACCTTGTGGGCCTTATCAAGGTCGTCGCGAAGAGGTAATTGGTAAAGGTTGCACAAATTCAAGGGAGGATTATTTCCAGCAGGGGAAATTTTGATACTTTTCCTTACACCCTATTTGATTTGATGTATTTGTGTATTTGATTGTACAAATTGATGATATTATATAAATCAATAAATTATACGAATTGAGCACAAATGGACACGCTTCGAATTACGAATAATTTTTAGTTATTGTACAAATTGCTGTTTTTGTACAAATCTATAAATTGTCCGAATTTCATAGATAAAGCAACATTTTTGTACGAGTTGACAAAATGACAAACAAAATGTTGTACAAACTGCTAATAAGTCAGAAATTTTGCAAATCGCGAAATTTTACCGATGGCCATGCTTTCTATTGATCATTTGCTAAAGAAAATGCAGGGGCCACTGTAAGTTGAAGCTTGGTACCTAATCAATAAACGTAAATCAAGTCAATAATCAATAAAAGGTATCGAAGTTATGCCAGGTCACCTAAACAATAAATAAATATCTTGGACAATGTCACACAAATTATCTAGTCACATTTAAAGTACCAGAATCTAGCCTGGACTTGTATTACGATGACTAGACAACGATATAGAATACAAACATCCATGACTCGGGTACAAATATTCATATTCATCATACAAATATTTGTCCCTTACGGGATTCGAACCCGCGACCCTCGGCACAGCAGGCAGGTTCACTACTGACTGTGCTACCGGGCCATCCACACCTAAAGATAAATCGATAGATCGTAACCTAAAGATTACAGTTTTAGAATGTGGTCCTTATTTAAATAATGTTTCTCCATTGCTCTACAAAACTATAAAAAACCGGTCAAGTGCGAGTCGGGATACTCGCGCACCAAGGAGTTCCGTACCACACCACCACAGAACACAACATTATTAAATTAGAAAAAAAAATGTTATTTGTCCGGGACCTTTAGCGCACACTTGGCCGGTTTTTAGTATTTGTTGTTATTCTGTAGAGTTTTCTCTATAATCACACTAAGTTTCACGCTTGTATGTATTACCGTTTTTACGATAGAGCGGGAAGAAAAAAAGTTGATAAAAACTAGTTTCTTGTTGAGAACCCCCCTTAATTTTTAACTTTTTGACATTTTTATTATTTGTTAACGAATCCGCCGTAATAAAGCATAATCTGAGAAAATTTCAACTATCTCGCTATTACGGTTCAAAAGTTACAGCCCTAAGTAGGTAGGACAGACGGACGGACGGACAGACGGACAGACGGACAGACGGACGGACGGACGGACGGATGGACGGACAACGTAGGCTTATTAATAGGGTCCCGTTTTCACCCTTTGGGTACGGAACCCTAAAAACGGAAAGCAGCACTTATTATCGATTCAGACCTTCAATAAGTACTTGCAAGAAAACGTCAATTAAAATAACAAATAACCCCCCGAATATCTCCGACTACCCCCTCGGGGAATATAGCCATGAGCATATGCTTATGCTTATGCTAAAAAAACGTCATCAGCTATTAGCAATACTCACAATCTACTGTGTTCTTTATTTTGGGGTTTGAAAGTAATTTAACTGCATTATTAAGTACCTACCTAAATACTTTAAGCTTTAATCGTAAAGTAGGTACCAGAGTCTAACGACGTTGCCATCCAACGATAAAGACAAGTATAAGCTAGGCCGTCTGTTGAATCCTAGCCAACTTCTCTCTATCTGCAGACTGTACTTAACAGATTGTTTGTGTACAGTCAGCAACATAAACATATCAAGACGTGCCAGCTCTGTGTCAGATGTGTTTAAAAGTTGAGACTAGAATTGTGAACTATTTTGTTGAAAACTGCTCTAACTGCAATATATTTGAACGACGTAATCATAGATAAGTTTGCTGTTTTGGTCCTGGCTAGAATAGGGCCGTTCTTTCTAGTTCTAGTTTTCTAAGAGTTAATAGGAATGGGCAGCAAGAATTCTCATGCGAACTATATTCACTGAGATCGGAAATCCACGTAATAAGCGTCGCAATTATGTGGAGTAATTCTATAGTGTGTAAAGTTAAATGCGTCACATATTAAATGGGGTGATTCAGACCACCATTCTGAACAACTTTTACAATGCGAGTAAACAGGAATGAGAAAAAAAACAGCTGTTTCATATGAATCGAGTAAGCATTGCAGTTTAGTATGGAACAGCTGAGTTTTTTGCAATTTTGGGTCCCATACCATATGAATAGGTAATAATAGTTACCCTATAGTTAATAGGATTATGCACATACTAGATAGGTACTCTTTCTTATACTGTGCTTAGATTTTGGAGTTTCGAAATTCCAAATTCGAAAATCATCTTCAACCTTCAGTCAATTTGGGACTAGGGCATTTTAGATTATAGTCATTCAGGGACTAAGACATTTTAAGAATTTATCGATTTGGATATCCAGTTTCATGGTCTGAACCACCCCTGAAAAAGCCAATGCCTAAAATTGGCGCCTTTTTTCACTTCGCCAATTTTTTTTGCGCGGCCGTCAATCAAACTAGAATAGTATAGTTCAGAATAAAGTTATAAACAAAACTTGTTATTACAAATATCTCGAAACTCAGTCCGAACTGAGATATTATAAAGGCTGGAAGTAAACGAAACTGGTATATTTTCAACTTCAACTCTTCAAGCCTTTATATCACCGTGCGGACTGAGTTTCGAGATATGGATGTTAACAAGTTTTGTTTGTTACTCTATTTTGAAATAAAATATTCAAGTTTGGTTGCTGGCCGCGCCAAAAACAACTGCGAAAAATAAGGCGCCAACCTTCCAGACAAAACCAGCATTGTCTTTTGGTAGGTGTTTACAAAATCACCCAGTATAAATAGGTAACAAAATGTTTTATCTACTTTTCCAAATACCTCTACCCCCCAACCTACTCTTTATTTATCTTTTCCAGATACTAGTCATCGTTATTGATTTTATGCTTGTACAAAATATCCTGCCGGCGGCGCGGTGGCTATGCACCCGAAATGCAACGTTTTTTATTTAGTTTATTTAATAAATTGATTTCATGGCGGGCTCTTAATACGACCCGTTAATCCAGGCTTGTAGGTTAACGCCTATATGGTTTTAAACTCGCATATACAGAGTGTTAGGGTAAACAGTTGCATTACTTTTAGAGGTGATTGTACCCACGCCATGATACTGAAGAACTTTCCCTAAGAAACCTATTGGAAATTTGCATGTACCCACGCCACGATACTGAAGAACTTTCCCTAAGAAACCTATTGGAAATTTGCATGTACCCACGCCACGATACTGAAGAACTTTCCCTAAAAAACCTATTGGAAATTTGCATGTACCCACGCCACGATACTGAAGAACTTTCCCTAAGAAACCTATTGGAAATTTGCAAAAAACATTTTGGACTTTCCATACTAAATGACGACCCGGTTGGTGTAATGGTTACCACGCCGGACTGCCAAGCCAGGGTCCTGGGTTTGAATCCCGGTTCGTACATGGATGTTATTATATGTGTGTGCCGTTGTTGTATATGGTTCCCATAACAAAAAGCCTAAGGCTTAATTTGGGATCATTACAATGTGCCTGTGAGCGTTTCCGAAAAGTAGTTTTTTTTGCGAATTTCCTGTTTGTTTCATAGGGAAAGTGGTTTAATATCATGGGTACAATCACACCTTAAAGTAATGCAACTGTTTACCCTAACACTCTGTAGTTTTACATTTTTGGCAGGATCGATAAGCTGGTTTTGTCCTCAATTCAACACAAAAATATTTAAGTACCTTCCTATTCAAAATAATGTTACTGTGTTGTAGAGAAGATGCGGCCAGAAACTCTACAACACACATCTTTTAAAAAAGATTTAATACACAATCTGGCCTCAAAGCTATAACTAAAGTTAGTTATTCCTCTGAGGTTTTAGCATAAAATATACCTACAATGGTAAACGGTTCTCTCGAAAAGATATCGGTGCCACATATAAACAAATATAATATTAAACCCCCTTTCAAACGTAATGCCACTTATGGGGGGCTCTTGGACCACACCTGCCCACTGAGGAAATGATGTGTATCTGCATACACATCTTTGCAGGTTAAAGGGTGTAAAATAAAATATGATGACATATCTTTTGGGGTTGATTCAGAACCTGAACATCTTTCACTATGTGAACATTGAAATTGCGGAAAAAATTCAACTGTTCCATAGAAAACGTAAACGGCTGCACGATCCAAATGTAATTTTAATGTTGGTTTAAAAGTTGTTCAGTTTGACGGTCTGAAGTATTACAGTTTTTGAGAGTTACGCGGTTATTATTTAATCTAGAATGAAACATTTTAACGGGTTCTTACAGCGTTTTGGTGTTTTTGAGTTCTCGATATTTCGGCAGGTAGAACGCAGGAGATGGAACGGAGGTCTGAAGTATGTAGGAAACGCATTTAAGTTTACACTCTGTATACGTGATCACCTGAAGAAGAAATTTCCATGCGTATGTGAAGTCTACCAATCCGCATTGGGCACGCGTGGTAGACAAACGCCCATACCCTCCCTGAGGGTAGGCCTGTGCCGTGCAGTGGGATGTATATAGGCTGATGATGATACGTGATCAAACCCGTATGTTCTCACGATTAAAGGTCCATTTCTGTGAATCAATAACATTGAAAACCGACTAATTACAAAAGCTGTTTTTATCAACATAGCTAAAATCAACTTCAATTTCATTTTAAACATCTGTCAGGAATCGGAGGCTGTTTGTCTTCGTCATTTACTATCTGGTAAATGAGGGGGAGCGGGGAGGGGTACCCAACCCACCCCCCAACCTTTTGACCTCAAACCCTTGCCTTTCAAGTTTGCTGACATCTCGACATAGGCAAAAGAACAGCTTTTTTTAGTGTTTTGTTTTCGTTTGCATTTTACTTTACGGTGTTTTAAGAGAAACGTTTAAGTTGGAGGCTAGGCGGTGGTGTGGTGTTGTTCCCGGCTTAGTATCCAGAGTCCAACTTAATATGCTGACGAAAATCGAAATCGTGAAAAAAAACAGCCGCATACATCGCACTCTTAATCGAATACTGACCTAATCCATATTTTCATTTTTTTGGGAATCGACAAAAATGTAATTTCGTCAACCAATTTTTTTTTTCAAACGGCTGTAAAATATTAAATAAGTGTCGTAGCTAGAAAGTAAAACCTACTGCAGAATCCTCGGAATATGTACTTTAAATAGATACTATGACAAGTAGGCTATGTATTTATATCTCCCTAAATAATACATATAAATAACACCCTTCAGAGATAGGTCTATGTTTTACAAAAAAATAAAAAAAATCGTCGACCTAACTAAAAATAAGTCTTTGTTTGACTAAATAAAAGTTAACAATCACTGACCGATTAAGAGTTACGTCTGTTTACGATCAAATCGTCGTACTTAATCCGCAATTCTTGGCTATATAAATATTAAAAAATTCAAAAAAGCCTATAAAAGTAAAAGAAAAGTACTTTTATTTATAAAAATTAAAATTTTAAATACAATTACCGTGTCAAAAATCTTAAAAATGAATAAGAGTCAAAATCAAATGTGTTGAGACTTACATACTAGACAGTAATTTATAGTATAGTATTGATAAGAGTCAAAATCTAGTTATATGAAAGGAACTATCATGTTACTAATGTTTGTGGATTGTTTCCGAATGGAACAAAGGGTGCCTTGAATATACTAAGTATATTTAACTTTTTGCAA
Source organism: Agonopterix subpropinquella (assembly GCA_922987775.1). Lineage (NCBI taxonomy): Eukaryota > Metazoa > Arthropoda > Insecta > Lepidoptera > Depressariidae > Agonopterix > Agonopterix subpropinquella. The sequence goes on along the minus strand of OV277695.1, from coordinate 16,939,655 downwards.
CTCCTAACTTTACTCTAGTACTCGTTATTCGGTATCGCAATTTAGAGCCTCCAATAAGAGTGTAAGTATACACTTCAAATTATAAGTATAAGCAATACCTACTTTGTCAACTACATGATTTATTCACTATAAAACATAGCAACACCTTTTTTTGCTATCATCATCTCAGCCGATAGACGTCCTCTGCTGGATGTGGATAGGCCTTCTCAAAGCATCGCCAAATCGACCGGCCCCGCGCTGCCCTAATCCAACGGGTACGCGCTACCTTCACCAGGTCGTCGATCCACAGTGTAGGGAGCCTACCCATGCTGCGCTTTCCGGTACAATGTCGCCACTCGAGCCCTACAAGCCAACCGTTCTGCAAGCTATGTGCCCAGCCCATTGCTACTTTCGTATAGCAACTATGGGCTACTCTTTAATTCTGATTTCATCCTGCAGGGAGACTCCAAGCCTTATCAATTTGCCCTTTGGGTGACTTGGCCTTTTTATTAGGCCTTTCTTTCAATGAGCGACACCTCTCAGTTCAATATGCCAATCACTGGCAGTACACAGTGGTCAAAAACTTGTGTCTTATCACACTGCGGTATTTTGAACGACAAGAAATCATAACTTCTCAAACTTAGGACTGATTCATGCAAAGCTTTGTTCATTAAAAGTATCTACAGTTAAGAAATTACCCCGGGGAAGATGACAACACAATATTATGTTTAACTAAGTACCTTGATGGGGTACAGCAACAATTTAATGTGTTGGAGACTTCGAGTTTGAGAAAATTTTACTCCATTTTGAGATCAATGCTTTTTTGAAACATTAAAAATCTCGATTAAGTAGATTTCACATAGTGCAATGAAAATACATGCGAGCGTAGACGTTCAAACATGTTGACCGAACGATTTTTGCAAACGAAGTTAGTTGGATAGAAATAACACGGGTAGTGGGGGCTATACACTGCCAGCGTGTAAGATAACTCACCGAGCACGTTATGTAATAACTATTTTTAAAGAACATCCTATGTTACATTGAATGCTAGTTAGAATCACAAAACATTTCATAATTTTTCCATTAAAACTTAGGTGTTAGGTACTGGAAAATGCACTTAACATATCGTGTACAAGAAATTTAAATCGGAGCTTAGTAATATCATATAAATCAATAATCTTGGATATCGATAATGTTGTTTTCTTTCGTGAGCCAAAGATGACATCTTATGTGTTAGTTATAACTTATTCAGTGTCAACCATGTTGTCATAATTACAAGAATTACAAAAAGGATATAGTCGTGGGCCCATCATCATCATCATCAGCCTATAAATGTCCCACTGCAGGTCACAAGCCTACCTTCAGGGAGGGTGTATGGGCATTAGTCCACCACGCGTGCCCAATACTGATTGGTAGACTTCACATACATATCCGAATTTCTTCTTCAGCGTATGCAGGTTTCCTTACGATTTTTTCCTTCACCGTTTGAGAGCAATCGGTATTACGAACATGAGTTAGAAAAACTAATTGGTATATGGCATTTTGTCTATGCAGATTTGAACCCGGACCGCCTTAACTGGGTGTCTGTACCTCTCCACAACGCGCCCCTGACGCTCTTGCTCGCTCACAGACAGTCGTGGGCCCATACTAGTAAAAATAGCTGAATGAGCTAATTAAAAAACTGATGAGATTACTTTGTATAAGAAGCTAAAGCTTTAATTGGGAATTATGCAAAGTGAACTATCAAACATGGATCAATCACACAAACGTTGATAATATTCTATTAATTTAGTAGTAGTAGTAGTAGTAGTAGTAGTAGTAGTAACCTTTTGATAAATGCAATGCACTTCGTAAAAATACACATACACGAACAGAGAACCTTCTCCTTTTTTGAAGTTGGTCAAAAATCATGTAGTGTATAGTTTCAGATTCAAAATTGTTTTACCTACTCAAGAAGTCTGTGTATTTGATTTAATCACTTAAATCACAGTGACCTCTACAGCATTGTTACTAGCGTTCATGTGCTCTTATGTAGATAACGTAGTCAATCTTTACTTCAGTTACTTAATGCAAGCACATCATTGTGGCATTTTAAAGCGCTGGTGGTCAGGCTTTTATTTTCTTCATAGCAAATTATTAGCTGCTGGTTTTTCCCGTAACGTATGCTGTACCTTTCTATGTGGCACTTCTGCAATTTCTGTTACCTGATGAGCAGTCTGCTTTGCTTACATGATCCCAATATGTACGATTTGCCACTATTATTAGTATTTAAGTAGAATTTCTTTCGGTAAGATCTTATCAATACCGAAAGGTCTTTTGCTGTGAATAAGTTTGTACTATTGTATCATTTGTACGGTAAAATAGTTTGAAACAGAGTTTTACCCTGATTCTCTATCGTTTACTGGAGGTTACATGGTAATTTAAAGCAAGAAGAGTAAATTTTCTGTTTTATATTTCCGTTTAAAGCCAAATAAACTTTGGATGTTTTTAGTAGTAGAGAGACCTATTCTTAGATGATACGCGTTATTTCAATTTATTTTTGCAAAACAAAGGCTTAATTCAAAATAAGTCACAAAAATTCCAGAAAATTTTACACAATACTGACCGATTTGGAAATGAGACAACTAAATTTTGAATTCTTTAAAACAATAAAGACCCATTTCGAAATCGGTCACGTGAACGGATAATTTTTTTAGTAGTATACCGACCTAAATCCTAATGAGTCAATCAAACAGTTCAAAATTTTAGTCAAATAATGACCTAATTCGAATTCGGTCGTTATTGTTTAAATTTTTTACGAAACATTTCTTAATTTTTTTGTAGAATATAGACTTATCTCCAAATCAGTCGTTATTCGATACAGCCGCAATCGGTTATAGTTGACGCAATACTAAATCGGTCAGTATTCGGCTAAGAAAATGCGCAATTGGCGCTGGAAGAATAAAGACCCAACTTATTTTTGACCCCATTTACTATATGAAATTTATATTTTTTTGGGGTCTAGGTTGTAAAGCATGCTCTTTTAAGTCGTTCTGCTATCATAACTCAAAACACCGAAATTTTGAGTTGAGTCAGTATTCTATTAAGAGTGCGACATTTCGGACGAACGTAGGCTTAGGGTCCCGTTTTAACCATTTATATTCGGAACCCTAAAAAACCACAACCCAACAACGATATTTATAGCGTGTAAAATGTAGGATCAGCTTTCTTAATATGGCCTGTGATATGATGTGCAATTTACAATACTTGTAGCGAATTTGCCTGACAACTGACTCATCTCGCTCCGACCTAAACCGTTTGACCTAGAAACCTAAAAATTTTGCTCTAGCTTTCATTTAGGACGCAAGAACCCCGGTAAGGGATTATCCAAGGGGCGTAGCTGTCACACATTTCATTACGATTAATGTGAAATTGTACACATTAATACACAATTAATACACAAGACAGCCCGGTAGCACAGTCGGTAGTGAACCTGCCTGCTGTGCCGAGGGTCGCGGGTTCGAATCCCGTAAGGGACAAATATTTGTATGATGAATATGAATATTTGTACTCGAGTCATGGATGTTTGTATCTATATATGTATTCTATATCGTTGTCTAGTCATCGTAATACAAGTCCAGGCTAGATTCTGGTACTTTAAATGTGGCTAGATAATTTGTGTGACATTGTCCAAGATATTTATTTTATTTATTTATTTATTTATTAATAACAGTAATCATAAAATCTTCTGTTTAATTGCTTTCAAGTCTCGAAATATTTCAAAGCAAAAAGAATCGTGTGTAAAAAAATAAAACATGTTTTTTCTGACAACACAAAACTCATGTCCACGTTTTTAGGGTTCCATACCTATCCAAAGGGTGAAAACGTGATCCTATTACAAAATCTACGTTGTCCGTCCGTTCGTCCGCCTGTCGTACCTATTTAGGGCTGTAATTTTTGAACCTTAATAACTAGACAGTAGACATATTCACATAATGTGCGTTATTATGGCGGATTTGCTGAACAAATAATAAAACTGGCAAAAAGTTAAAAATTAAGGGGGGTCCTCATACAAGAAACTAGTTTTTATCAACGTTTAGATATTCTTTTCGCTCTATAGTAAAAACGATCATGCATACAAGCATCACACTTAGTGAGATTATAGAGCAAACAGTACAGTATAAGTATAAAAACAAATAATAAAAACCGGCCAAGTGTGAGTCGGTCTCGCGATAAAGTTCCCGGAGAAAACAAACTTTTTTGTGAGTTAATATGTTGTGAATTGTTGTGTGGTGGTGTGGTACGGAACCCTCGGTGCGCGAGTAGCCCGACTCGCACTTGACCGGTTTTATTAATTTTTAAAACAATTTTATCAAAACATTTTTACTGTTTCAGTGCCTTCCCAGAACCGTTTAATTCTTTTCAATCGCAATGTTGGTTCAGGGGAGCGAACCAAAACAATAGGGATTGAAAACGACTCGCCCTCGCCAGCTATTTCTAGGGGTGTCAACTAGTGTTGCAAAAGACTGAAGCCTTAATTTTGATAATGACATGCTCATAGTCGATTCCGGCCACGTTATAAAAACATTACCCTCCTTCTACCAGACTGCGCGTCTGGTAAAACAATTGGAATGCAAAATACAACCACAAAACCACAAAAAAAAAATTTTTATTACTAGAAAAATTTTAAGGGTGTATTTCAGATATTAAAACTAAACTTTCCCTAAGGAACATGGGTTGAAAAACAAGAAAATCGTTAGGACCGGTATTCGACCAAAGTGTTGTTTTACCTCATTACAGGTAAACTATAGATAGACCCAGTGCCGGATTTACATTTTTTATGAGTGTAGGCCACTTTATTTCCGCCGCCCCATGTACCCATAGGCGTAGCAATGATTTTTTCCCAGGAGGGGCCAGGCCCAAGTTAGATCGTTGCAACAAAATTCAAAACCTGGAGCGAACGAAGCGAGGTCGAGTTTTTTACGACCTAAAATCTGGAACGAGCAAAGCAAGCTCGAGATTTAAATTCACTATGAAAACATAGGATCCAAAATGTAGAGCGAGCGAAGTGAGGTCGAGATTTCACTGAATTCTGGAGCGAGTGAAGCTAAGTAAGCTCGAGATTTTACTGTAATGCGTCTAGGTCATTGTTATACAATCATAGCTAGAAGCGAGCGAAGCGAGCTCGAGATTTTACTGCAATACGGTGAGATCAGCGTAAAATCCTGGAGCGAGCGTAGCGAGCTCGAGTTTTTTACTTCACTACGATTAGTATTATTGAGCGGGCTCGTTTTCCGCAACTCGACGTCTTTGTTACTTCACTACGAAAACACATATCAACCAATTCTAGAGCGAGCGAAGCGAGCTCAAAATTTCACTGAATTCTGAAGAGAGAGCGAAGCTTAAGTGAGCTCGAGATTTCACCAGATTCTAGAGCGAGCGTAGCGAGCTCGAGATTTTACCACAAGTAAATGAGACCACCTGTTTTTAGTTAGGTACTGTATGTTTCATGATAAAACCACTGAACTTGTTTGATTTTTACCCTCTGAAATCGAGTGAGCGTACTCTGAAATCTGCCGCCCCTAGGACGCTGCCGCCCCTAGGCCGCGGCCTATACGGCCTATTGACAAATCCAGGACTGGATAGACCATACAATGCTCATACATTATGTTATGATCCTTATGGGCATCGCGCGCAACTTATTGGAGCTTCCTCACTATATTTTTTATGCACATTGGTGTTCTGAGTTTTATGAATAAAAATACACCACATACCATACAGTGTGTTAATGATATTATGTTAGCCTGACAAGCCCTGGGCAGCTTCCGATAGCCGATCTGAGAAGCACCGGAGAAATCAGCCGCGCGCGCGGTAGGCCTCCGCGCGGCTGATTCGTGGAAGAATCAACAGAATTCTCCAACTTCTCGTTGTTTTTTCAAGTTGTTTTTTGTTTTTCACGCTTCCTACACTCATTTAGATTGTAGAAATAAACATCAAATTCACTACATTACTGTATACAAAGAGAAACAACGAAAATAATACGGCGCGGCGCGGCGGCGACCGATTTTTACAAAAAATTCGATAAAATACGTCAAATTTCCAATGTTTACGTTTTTTACTCCTCTATAGTACTCTCTGGTAATTTATACGGCTTTGGATACAAAGAAATCGGCCAATTTCAAAGATATAAATCAATTTTTGAGTAGAAAAACCCGTCAAGCACCGGCACTTCCCTACACCGAGTCACATAAAATCACTGTATTCCCTTCACTATGGCTCCCTCCTATTGGTTCAATATATCATTAGAAGGGGAATTTCATAAGGTCTTATGTCACAAAACATTCCAAAGAGAGATAAACCTTATTTCATCACAATAAGCCTGTATTTAGGACGAGGTAGAGTCGACCGCCCGTCGAACTTTGCGATTCGACACGTACTTGAGAGGTAAAATAAAATCAAATAGATGAGTATGGTTTGGGTCTTTTTAAAAGATAGTCCTTTAAAAAGAATCTATTCACAAGGACTCAAGATCATAACCAAATATCTAGTTTTGAAAAACAAGGCTAGACTTATCTTTTAAAGGACTCTACACCAGAGTCTTTTGCAACACTGCTTCTTCTTTCGCAACTGAGGGTTGTCACTCGCTTCCCGGATAATGGATGACGCAAACGATTCTAAGATGCAACGAATATTAATCACGAATGCCACGTCACCTATAGAAGAATAACTCTAAACAAAATCAACATAATTTTTGGCACCCAATGATAAATGACATTTCGTATGAGTTTTGGCGGCAAGGTAGAGTTTTTAAGGAACAAATTTAGAACACGGTGTATTATATTTTCTTTGACACGGTGTAGTTTTTTTGGTGCCACTTTTTGAGCTTGATTTACATTTCTATACATTCGTAGCACGTCACTTAAATTGTTTACTTTGCGAGCTGACTTGCAAATAACTGCTTTGCTGAATTATCAAAATTTACAGGTGAAATCTGATAAGAGTTTGTGAGTATTTACAAGTCCCTAAACATTTTAAATGAGAGACGAGACACAATATAAATTTTATTGTAATTTCGTTTATTGCCATCGTGTCTTTGAACTTATAAAATGGATTTTGTTTATTTAACTCAGTGAACCCCGAATAATTTAGTGCTACGCGACTTCTGAATATTTACCATAGCTAAATATACAACGAGCTCGTCCAATCGCCGTGAATAATTAATAATTATATAAAAGAAACACAAAGAGTATAATTGGGTTGTCTACAGGGTGAAATTGATATTATTGGCATCCTTTTAAACTAAGAGTCTACCCATCAAACTGAACAACTATTACTATGGGAGCATACAGATGAGAGCAAAAAAAAATCTGCTGTTCCATACTAAACTGCAATGCCTACTCGACTCATTAATGTATGCAACAGCAGTTTTATTTTTTGCTCCGATCGGTTTGCCCCCATAGTAAAAGTTGTTCAGTTTGATGGGTAAACTCTCCTTAATCCTTAATCAATTTCACCCTGTGTATAATAAATCGATATCGTATTGAATTTATCAAGGAACCTTAAACACGTGAAGCGTGAAAGAATTGGCCATTATCAATTCAAAGCCAAAACAGAAACATCATTTACGATTTGAATATAAAGTGTAAAGCAAAAAAGACAGCAGTTTTTTAGGGGCGTCCGCCCGGTTTTGAGTAACTTTGTAACCATTTTATACATTAACTATGGCACTTTTTAAGCAGAAAACGATACTGAACAATCTACAGGATATGAAAAGTGATGTGGTTTTTATCGAAATCTATTTTAATTAATAAAACTGAAGAAAAACGAATCCAAAGTCACCCCTTTTTTCCAGTTGTAACCGTTTTACTCTTACATTTTTCTACAGAAGAATATGAAAATTTACAATATTCTTCACAATACAATATAGAATGATGTGGGTTTCTTATTTTTTGAAAATTCATATAAAATCATACATGTTTTCAAAGATAACGGTAAATTCTGACCGAAGCCACGTAATTGCAAAAGATTGCTTGTAAGAAAGAGAGCCTTGCACTAGGGAGGGAGAGCCTTAATGAATAAGCTCAAAACCACATACCTACACCCTAACTGATTTATAACGATATAATTGAATTGAAACAATAATTTAAAGTAATTCGCATTTTAAGTTTTCATGCAAAAAAGATTTGTAATTATTTCAGCAATGAATAGAAACGATAGCGTGCTCATGCATACATTTTAAAAATCTCGTTTTGGTAGTAGATAGGGTGAGTGTGCTCGTGCGATGGGTTGACATCGAGTTCAGTCAATTTTAAATTATACAAATGTTAGGTATGTACGGGACGAGTGAAACCACGGACAGTCATAAGCACACTGACGTTTATTTGGCTATAACTTAACTCTAATATGGCGGTGTCGGCACACACCTATATATACATACATAACAGTTCCTCCCTCTAATTTAACAATAAAAAAATATACAAGTAACTACATAACAATATTTGTTTACATATCTAATTAGAAAAACCCTTTGTAGTCTACTCTAGATATGGGGCGCAATAACTTTCCTCCCTGAATAGTCCTCCCAGTCAATGGAGCGTTAGACCTCTGTTCTGTTGTTTCAGTTACGTTCTCCCCTGGCTGTGGGTCAGGGTTGGTTGCCACAGGAGTCAGTGGTATCGGTTCCTCCTGGCTGTTCGATAAGGATTGGGTCTGATCTCGATCTGGATTCTTTTCCGGAGCGACACAATCTTCTAGGTCTATCGGGCAGTTCCAGGAACTGTTTCCATCGTCACTGCTACCCTTGTACATCATTAATTGATTTTTGTGTTTTTTCATTTCTTGTTTGGATAAACAGTCTTTTACCAAATATATAATTTTGCCTATCTTTTTAATTACAATTCCTTTTAGCCATGTATACCGATTATTTGTAACAGTCTTTTTATATAGTACACAATCTCCGGGCGTGAAACATTGATTGTTTGTGCCGCCATATGCTTTAGCCTGTAAATACTGTTTATGTTCCACATTTTTAGACACAATGCTTGGCGATGATGGCGGTGAGGGATGGATTAAATCAAGGCGCGAACGAAGTTTATGTCCAAAAACCAGTTCTGCTGGCGAAAAGCCAGTGGTTGAGTGAACAGAATTCCTGTAGTCAAATAGGTATTTTAATAATCGAGAATTACTCTCTTTAATATTGCTACTGCTCATTATGGATGATTTTATTCCCTTTTTGACTACTTTCACGTAGCTTTCCGCCTGCCCATTGCTGGCCGGGTGATAAGCGGGGGAAGTCATGTGCGATATACCGTTCGATGCACAAAACATCTCAAAATCTTGCGATACGAAAGCTGTGCCATTATCACTAACTATTGATTTAGGAATACCAAACCGTGACATGAATTCGTACAGTTTATCGACGATCGCTGTTGTCGTAGTGCTACGCATGTGATACGCTTCTACCCATTTTGTATATGCGTCAACAATAACTAGATAAACGTTGTTATTTAATGGGCCGAGTAAATCAGTATGTATTCTATCCATAGCCCGCTTAGGGTGTGGCCACACTGCGAGCGGAGCGCGGGGCGGGGACGGTCTAAGTTGTAAACAAACATCACAACTCGCTATCATTTTCTCCACCTGATCGTCCACTCCCGGAAACCAGAACCTACTTCGAGCCTCCGCTTTCGTTTTCACAATGCCTACATGTGATTGATGTAATTCTGATAACACTGCGACTCTTAATTTTTCGGGTATCACTACTTTATGGCCGCGCATAACACAACCGCTTTCATAAGACAATTGTGTCCTACACAAAAAATAAGGCTTTAGTTTATCATCTGTTATCTTTTTCGGCCATCCCTTTGAAATAAATTCAACAACCTGTTTAAGTACACCGTCTTTACTTGTTTCTTTGCGTAAATTATGTATAGTGGTAGGCAGAGACCCGTCTATAACAAAGTGTATATACGAGGCGCGGTCCTCCAACCCGCTATCTGAACATGACTCATTCTCGGGTACCGTGGCTCGCGACAGGTAGTCGGCACTATTGTTAGCGCTGCGTATATACTCTATTGTATAATTATAACCGCACAGAAACATTGCATATCTTTGAAGCCTATTTGCAGTGACTTCTGGGATGCCGCGATGTGGACCCAAAATAGATAATAAAGGTTTATGATCTGTACGGAGGATGAATGGAACCGATCTGCCGTACAGATATTGGTGAAAGCGACGTACACCGAATATAATTGCCGTCGCCTCTTTTTGAATCTGCGAATAATGTTTTTCGGCAGCATTCAGTGTACGTGACGCGAACGACACGGGACGTTCACAGCCGTCAGTCTCGATCTGTGACAATATAGCACCCAGCCCTGTCGGTGACGCATCCACGGTTAGAATTATTTGTGCATCTGGATTAAAATGAGCTAGTACCTGATCTGATGCTAGACATTTTTTTATTGTATTAAATGCGTCGTCGTGTTCTTTATTCCAATTCCACTTAACTCCTTTTTGTAATAAACTATAAAGTGGGCTCAGAATTGTGGATGCCTGTGGGACGAAATTTCTATAATAGTTAATTAGCCCCAAAAAAGATTGTAATTTACTGACATTATTAGGAATCGGCGCATTTAATATTGCCTTTACTTTCTGTGATGACTTTTTTAGTCCATGCTTGTCGATTGTGTAACCTAGATATTCAACTTGATCTTTAAAAAAAAAGCATTTCTCCTGTTGCAGGGTTAACCCTGCGTCTTTCAAACGTTCGAGAACAGTATCAAGTCTTTGTAAATGTTCGGCCCTGTTTCGCCCAGTTATTAAAATGTCATCGAGCATGCACATAACTCCGTCTATTCCCGACAGAATCCCTTCCATTGTCCGCTGAAAAATTGCTGGCGCGCTTGCTAGGCCGAACACCAACCGTTTGTATTTAAAAAGACCTTTATGCGTATTTATACAGGTAAACTTTTGGGACTGTTCGTCTAAAACAAATTGGGAGTAGGCTTGAGTCAAATCAAGCTTACTGAACCGTTGACCTCCATGTAATTTACTGAAAAGCTCACGTGCTGTCGGTAATGGATACTGGTCTACGATCAGCTGTTTATTAATCGATACTGAGTAATCTACACATAGCCTTATCGACCCGTTACGTTTCAACACCGGTACAATTGGTGACGCGTACTCCGAGTGTTGAACCGGTTCCAATACACCTATACCTACCAAGCGGTCTAACTCTTTATCTATCTTATCTTTTAAGGCGAAAGCAATAGGACGAGCTTTAAAAAATATTGGCTTTGAGTCTTCCTTTAAACGTAAGGTAACTTCACCTTTATTGAATTTCCCTAGTTCCTCAGAAAACACAGTAGGGAAACGTGACTGCATTTCTTCCCTGATATTATTTGATGACTCACAATAATTTACGTTTACGGGTAACATTTCTAAATTAAATGCCGAAATGAAATCACGGCCCAGAAGCGGTGGGCCGCCATCGCGTATAACATACACGGTTAATGTGTGCGTTTTATTTGTGTATGTAAAGGGTAATTGAACTACACCTAAACAGCTGATGCGAGCACCGGTATAAGTTAACAATCGCTTGTTAGTTAGTGATAATGGCTCGCTATGGAAATGTTCCTTGTATGTAAGTTCGGATATCGCAGTAACAGCAGAACCGCTATCAACCTGGAACTTCATTTGCACCCCTAGGGCAAATACATTTTCCCACATTGGTTTACCATTTACGGATCGAATTACAAATAACTCACCGTCATCATCGCTGCCGCTTCCATTTGCACCGTCAGCGTCGGTTTCAATCATTTTTATTTGTTTACACATTCGCCTTAAGTGACCTTTTTCGTTACACTTTTTACACTTATATTTAGCATAACGGCACTGAGATGATTTATGATTTTTGTAACCACAAACTGAACACATCACTCCTTTATCATTAGCGCTATTCCCGGAACCCTGCGCGATCTTAAACAGCTCCTCATGCGACGGCACGTCCGGCGACGAGAGCGCGCCGGCGCCGGCGCCGGCACCGGTTCCGGCTCCTACCCGCGCGCTGCGGATACTTTCTGCCAGTTCCACCGCCTTTGTTAGCGTCAGCGAGGCGAGGTCATGCGCGAACAGCTTTTCACGCTCCGGCCCAGCCACCATGCCCATGACGAACCTATCTCGCAAAGCCTCCTCAACACTGAGGAATGCACAATGAGCCGTTAGGCCACGCAGTCGTGCCGCCCATTTTGTGAACGATTCACCCACATTTTGTGTGGCCGAGTAAAATTTAAATCTTTCGCCAAAACCACATCTTTTGGGTGAAAAATGGTTGTCCAACAGTGTGAGGATGTCCTCGTAAGGCACTTCTTGGACTTCTTTCGGCAACGCTAAATCCGATGCGAGACGGTATGTGGCATCGCTGAGTGCACTCAATAATATTGCCCGTCTTTTGATTCCCGTAACATCGCTCGTAGCACTGATATCGTTCGCAATAAACCACTGCGTCAACCGGCTTTTATAAGTTTGCCACGAATGCAAATTGTGATCAAAATTGCTCAAAATTCCGAATTGAGCCATTTCACAATTAAAAACGCGGGTACGCGCTCGTCGTCAATGTTAGGTATGTACGGGACGAGTGAAACCACGGACAGTCATAAGCACACTGACGTTTATTTGGCTATAACTTAACTCTAATATGGCGGTGTCGGCACACACCTATATATACATACATAACAACAAACAAATTATTTAATATTTTGAAAAATCTTTACCTATAGTGTATTGAAACCTTGATAATTAGGGTCAGCGCACACCCAGCGTAAAACTGTTCGAGCATGCGCGAGCAGGTTTCATTGATTCAATTGATAATGAACTCTATTTCCATTGAAATAAAGTTGAAAATAGCTTGCAAGTGATTAAATCCCTTCAGCGTCTGTTCGAGTATGCTCGCGTATGCTCCTCGCGGCGACGGGAGCAGTCGCGAGCATGCGCGCGGATGTTCGCGCATGCTCGAGCATGTTCGAGCATACGCCCGTGTCGATGCTTGCGATCCGTCGTAAGTGTTGCCGCCTCGGCCGGTTTCGGACTAAATCTAGCATAATTTTTAACTACTTTAGCCCGAAAAGGGCAATTTACTACAGATAATATTATATAATAATCGAACTCTTTTTTGAAAATACAAAGAAAATCTGAAAGGTTGAAGCAGATTTAGTAAGTTTTCAAATTGTTCATATTCCATTTTATAGTTCCTAGCCATAAAATAACTGTCCCTAGAACTTTAAACCGTAACACAGCACAGGGCGTAGTATTTCCCAAATATAAGTACATCTTTCTTGCCTCTTTTCATCTTATTGATGTGCTCTTCTTGCTCCTCTTCCTTTGCTAGTAACCCAATAATTACCAAATCCCAGTCTACCATACTTTAAAATTGTTGTTATCGCACGTCTTTACTATAAAATATTGTAAACACAACGCAAAATTCACTACGTCAACTGTAGCAACACAGGAGCATCCGCGAGACTGTTCCAAGACTGTTCGAACACGCGCGAGCATGCTCCGCCGCTGCCGCCGGCGGATTTTGCCGCTAGGTGTGCGCGACTGCAAAGAACATGCTCGAGCATGCGCGAGCAGTTCTACGCTGGGTGTGCGCTGACCCTTAGATTCTGCTCTCGATTCTAAACGAACTATTTTCTAGTTTTGCGTTTATTCATTAACACGTTCTATATTGGGGTGTCATTATAGAGCCAACTATTTTGTTTCGTTTTTGACTCCAAAGTGAAAGTTTTTCAGTTTGATGGTCTAATATAAACCACCCCATTAAATATTCGTCATCATCAGACTATTATACTTCCCAATGCAGGGCACAGACCTACCCTCAAGAAGAATGTATGGGCATTAGTCCACCACGCGTGCCCAATGCGGATAAGTAGAATTCACAAACGCATCCGAATATTTTCTTCAGCGTGTGCATGTGCATGTGTCCTCACGAACTGTTTTCCTCCACCGTTTGAGAGCAGTCGGTATTAAGTAGGTACATAAATACATTAAATATTACTAGGAAGGCGGTTTTAAATTTTTTTTTGTTAAAATGTTGTTTATTTCACAATTTTCAGTGGTAAATTCATTAGTTCGATTTAATATTAGTGCTTTAAATTAACAAACGCACTAGTCAGAACAACGATTTTCGAAGGTTCCCCTCGATTTCTCTGGGATCCGTCATCAGATCCTGGTTTCCTTATCAAAGGACCTCTCTTGGGATAACTCCTTTCCAACAAAAAAAAAAAGAATCATCAAAATCGGTTCATAAACGACGAAGTTATCCGCGAACACACATTTAAAAATATATACCTACATATACAGGGTGTAACAAAACACCCTAGTAATACTCAAGGGGGTGCTTCAGACCATCAAACAGAACAACTTTCACTATGGAGCCAACGTCGAGAAAAAATAAAAAAAATCTGCCGAGTCGAGACAGTACTGCAGTTTTGTACGAAAGAGCGGATTTTTATTTCGCGATTTCAATATTGGCTCCATAGTGAAACTTGTTCAGTTTGATGGTCTGAAGCACCCCCTTAAGTATTACTAGGGTGTTTTGTTACACCCTGTATGTACACGGTCGAATTGAGAAACCTCCTCCTTTTAATGAAGTCGGTCAAAAATGATCCTCGCCTTTAGCCGACGATGTCATTAAAACGGAGCTGATAGTATATAGGTATCGAAGCAATCACGGACACCCCACCCTATTAGTTCCAACCTGTATAAGTTTAATTGGAGTCCTATATATCTGTACGTCTACCATGAGTTGTGATAGTAAAATCAACTGACGTGGCTACATTCGTAAGAGTGAAGACGTTGAGCGAATAGATAAAATTAAATTCGCACCATGAGTTTCATCGCACGCAACGAAAATCGTTAACGTATAGACGACAGGCACTGTAGCTCATGGCGTTCCATGACTCACTTCACACTTAATCGATGTGTCTCTTTCTTATTGCCTATTAGAAACAAGGATAGCAGAATTAGCTAAAAAAAATTTGAGTCCAAGCCAAAAAAAAGCTAATTTAAAAAGTATAGTGTCAATACTGTAAAGTAATACGGAGTTTGCTTGCCGCCATTATTTTGTTCGTTTGTGTCTGTATTTGATATTTGTGAAAAGTTGGTTTTTAGTGATATTTGTGACATAATTTCGTGCGGATTGTGTACCAAACGGTTGCGTAGATCGACCAACATAACAGGAATCTCAAATACATACGAAGAAAGAACAAAAGTTTTGGTGCAAGTTTACTCGTACATTGTAGTTTTGGGGGCAACGCGCGAGCTTACAAAATCAACCAGAATTTCATTGTCATTTTTCATCTATCATCCCATCATCGCCCAGGAGAGTTCTGCACGAGAATCTTGAAGAAAAGGACGGGCTTTGTTTCTTAATTTTCTAAATTAGTTTTTCATGGTCATTATTGTGTTAATGTGGTGGAATTAGTTTAATAATGTGCCATTAATGGAGGACAATGTAGTAAAAGTGAGAAATAAAGAAGGCGCTCCCGTTTGATTCGGATTGATTCTCGTGTAAAACTTATGAATTGAACTTGAAACTGGAATGTGTGTATCACCCACACATTTCAATATTTAGGTGTAAGATTAGTTAAGTTAGTTTTAAGTACAAAGAAAAATGTAACTTATGACCATGCTGTAAGGGCTAGTTCCCATTGCATTTCCGAAAGGATAAATTGTTAAAAAAAAAAAAAAAAGTAAAGTAATACGTTTAAAATAAAAAGGTTTGTTACTGTAAGCATTGCACTGGAGTTGTTTACGTTTTCATTCTTACAGTGTTATGTGTTTGATTCTTGGTTTGATTGTTAAGTACTGGCCATATAGATTGCCTATGGCTTTGTGTCAGTCTATGTTGCTAGGATACATTGTTATTGACTTTGTTTGTGACAGTTGCTGTAAAACGGTTCCCGTACGCAATATATTTATATTTCTATCCAAATCTTTTCAGTCGTTTATTTACAGTCCTTAACATGGTAGCAGAGCGTGGTTTTCATCACAAATAAATTAAGGATCAGACTGATTTAATTGGATTTGACGAGTTGAGAGTTTTCAACCAGATTTTTCAAAATGGAAAGGTCGCTGTACGATGTGACGAAAGTCCAAATTGGTCAACTGGATGGAAAAAACTGGACAACTTGGAAATATAAAATGGTTGTAGCACTCAGAGGTATGGGAATTCTTGACCTAGTAGAAGGAAAAGTAGAGACGCCCAAGATACCAGAGTTAACGGCTACACCAGAAGAGATTGCGAGGTTGGAAAAACAATTGCAGATATATCAAAGGAACGAAAGTGTTGCAATTCTAACAATCACGACCAATTTGACAGATGATAATCTTCAGAAAGTAATGAGATTTTCTACAGCTAGAGAAGTATGGCAAGAATTACATCGACTTTTTGATGGAATGTCTGAAGACAAAGCATACGATCTCTGCATGAAATTTTTCGGATATAAGAAACTACCTGGTGATGACATGGTTACACACATATCTAAATTAAAGAATATGTGGTCAGAACTTGTCATAGAAATGGAGAAATCAGAAGGACAGAGTAATCTACCAGAGATATTTCTAATATGCAAGCTGTTAGATACACTACCTGAAGAATATTTCGCTTTCAAATCCAGTTGGATGTTGCTTTCTAAATCGGAAAGAACGGTAGAAAAATTGACGACTCAGTTGTGTGCGCATGAGAGAGCAATGAATGCTAATGACAATCATGAGCAAGTAGAAGCTTTAAATGTGCAAAGAGCTGGAAATCTGAAGAAGAAATCTGACAAAAAGAAGCAAAATGAGAAATGCAATTACTGTGGGGAGATAGGTCATCGTGTAAAGAAATGTCCTAAATGGATAAATGATGGACGCCCACCGAAACCAAGTACATCCAAAGGTGATCCTGGAAAAACTGTGAACATGAGTGTGATGGCTGTAAATGACAGAGACAATGAGAAGGATGAAGATAATTGGTTTGTAGATAATGGAGCTACTAGCCATGTCACGAACAGGTTTGACATCTTTCAAACGTTTGAGCATTTTACTAACTCACATACAGTCACAACAGCCAATGGTCATGCTATAGAAGCAATTGGCAAAGGAACCGTTAGAGTTGATGCTGATGTTGACGATCACAAGGAATGTATCACTTGGACGAATGTATGGTATGTACCTGCTATTACAAAGAACTTATTTTCAGTTCTGGCAGCCCAAGACAAACTCGGAAACAGTACTTTTATCTCGTCGGCTACAACATGTAAATTATCAGTTGAAGGAAAAACCTTGCTAATTGGGGATAGAAAGAAGCATGGTGGTCTCTATAAGCTGAGATTAAACAATGTTTTGCCCACTCAACAATTAGAAGTGAATAACTTCAACACAAATAATCTGCTACAGTTATACCACGAAAGATTAGCACATCAGAACAAGGTTCATGTGAAAAAAGTAATCGAGAGAGAACTTGGAGTAAATGTTAAACTTGATAGTGAACTGTGCGAAGGATGCGTTTATGGCAAAGCGCACCGACAGAAATTTGGTCATAGAGAAAGAGCAACTAAAGCTGGAGAATTAATTCATGCTGATGTATGTGGACCCTTTCCATATTCTGTAACCAAATTCAGATATTTTGCACTTTTTAAAGATGATTATTCTAAATTTCGCTATATATACTTTCTGAGACAAAAGTCAGAGGTACACGAGAAGCTTAAACTGGTGTTGGCTGAAATAAAAGCAATGGGGCACACAGTAAAAGAGCTATTAAGTGACAATGGCGGAGAGTATGATAATGCTAAGGTTAAGAAAATATTGGCGGAAAACGGAATTCAACAAAGATTAACAATGCCATATACACCACAGCAGAACGGATGCGTAGAAAGAGATAATCGTACCGTTGTCGAAGCCACGAGGTCGATTATGCATTCCAAAATGTTACCGGTTGGATTATGGGCAGAGATAACTAACGCAACGGTATACGTACTGAATAGAACAGGTAATACACAAGAAGACAAAAGTCCCTATGAGATTTGGTGTGGTAAGAAACCAAAAATTGGACACTTGAGAATACTTGGAAGTACCTGCTATGCCCATGTACCAAAAGCCAACAGGAAGAAGTTGGATAAAAAAGCTATTAAAGGTGTACTATTAGGATATGACAGTAACGAGGGATATCGAGTATGGATCAAAGATACTACTAGGATGGTACGATCCAGAGATGTTATCTTTGAAGAGAAGACTCTGAGACCCTGCGACTGCATAGAGAAACCTTTAGAAGCTAATCCGTGCAGAGGATTAGAAATTCCTATCCCAATACCGATATCGTTTGATGATACAAAGACATCCACAAATCCGGATTCATCAACTTCACCACCTACCGATATGTCTAGTGACCGAGAGACTTCTAACTCAACCGAAGATAAGATAGTAGAAGAACCTGCCATTTTAGATGAGAGAGTAGACGAACCAGAAGACGACTATAAGTCTGCTGATGGAGAAGGAGAAGAATTTGAGAATGAATCTGAAAGTGAAGATGTTTTGCCCTATCGTGAAATAGAGGAGCAAGGAAAAATGACACTTGGAGATAGGTCAAAATTACAACGTCCAGGTAGATTTGAGGATTTTGTAATAGCTACAGTAGATAGCATCAATGATTTTAATGAGCCAACCTCTTATCAAGAAGCCATGCGTAGCAAGGACAGAGAAAAATGGATGCTAGCAATGGATGATGAGATGAGATCTCTTAAAGAAAATGAGACTTGGGAAATGGTGCCACTGCCAAAGAATAGAAAATCTATCCCTTGCAAATGGATTTACAAGATTAAAACCAATCCAGATGGAAGCATAGAACGCTACAAGGCTAGGTTGGTAATCAAAGGCTTTTCACAGAAAAAGGGATTGGACTACTATGAAACCTTTAGTCCTGTAACGAGGTTAAGCACTATCCGAGTGGTTTTAAGTATTGCTGCCAGGGATAACTTGACCCTTACTCAGTTTGATGTGTCCACAGCATTTCTTTACGGCAGCCTGAGTGAAGAAATTTACATGAAGCCACCAGAGGGTTATAACGATGGCTCTAACAACATATGTAAGCTCAAAAGGAGTTTATACGGACTAAAACAAGCGCCACGTTGTTGGAATAACTGCATCAAAGACTACCTGCTGAGTGTTGGTTTCAGTATAAGTGAAGCAGATCCATGCCTCTTCTTAAGGCGGAGGGAGGAGAAAATGTTAATATTAGCTCTCTACGTAGATGATGGATTGCTTGCTTCAAATAATGAGGAAGAAACAAAGCAGTTTCTTGATGAAATGCAACGCAGATTTAAAATCAAATCGAAACCAGCAAACTACTTTCTTGGTATGGAGATAGAGAGATATAAGGACGGTTCGATAAAATTAAATCAAACTGCATACTTAACCAAAGTATTAGAAAGGTTTTGTATGAGCAAGTGCAAGGCAGCCACAACTCCTATATCGAAAGATACTTCTGGAATTGGAGAAGAAGACGATGGAGAAAAATTTCCTTATCGTCAAGCAGTAGGTTCCTTGGCATATTTAATGGTTGGGACGAGACCCGACATAGCATACGCAGTTGGTGTGGCATCTAGGCACCTGGAGCATCCTTCAAGAGAAGATGTTACTAAAGTGAAGCGTATAATGCGCTACTTACAAGGGACTCGTGACTGGAGCATTATTTACAAACGAAATGCTCATAAAGCATTGACGTGCTATAGTGATGCTGATCACGGCGGCGACATAGAGACAGGTCGCTCTACGACAGGAATGTTGTGTCTTTACAATGAAGGACCAGTATCGTGGCGAAGCGTCAGACAGGCTTCTACTGCGATATCAAGTACCGAGGCCGAAATAGTTGCGGCCAGTGAGACAGCCAGAGAAATGATATGGCTCGAGAAGCTCATAAAAGGCATAGAAAGCCCGAATGGTGTACCGACATTGTACATTGACAATGAGTCAGCTATTAGGTTAGCTAAGAACCCACCATATGAGCTTCATCAGCGAACGAAGCACATTCGAATTCGACACTTCTTCATCAGAGAAGCTGTGAATGATGGGACTTTAGAAGTAAAGAAAGTGCCGGCAGAGAGTCAACTCGCCGACATGCTTACTAAACCTCTCTATAAGCCGAGGCTGACCAATCTGAGCAGACTCATAGGATTGAGCTGCAGCAAGAAATAGAACAGACTTCACAAAGAGAGAAGATGTTAAGTACTGGCCATATAGATTGCCTATGGCTTTGTGTCAGTCTATGTTGCTAGGATACATTGTTATTGACTTTGTTTGTGACAGTTGCTGTAAAACGGTTCCCGTACGCAATATATTTATATTTCTATCCAAATCTTTTCAGTCGTTTATTTACAGTCCTTAACAGGTTTTATAGATTAATTTAAATTTCTTTCGCAAGAATATTAAGAAAATAAGATATTTATTAATCTCGAACATTGTCACACATCATTACATTAGGTTCATCCGTAAAGCGGTCACAGACAGGCTCCAAGTTTTCATCAACAAATTCCTCTGGCAAATCTTGAAGATCTTCTGACCAAACACCATCTCAAACGAGGAGCTATGGAGACGGACGGGTGAGCAGCTTAGCGGTCGCGGTGGATCTATGCTTGCGCGGTGTGCTGGGGGGTGAAGCACCGGCAGTATTGGTACCGCGCGTAGGTACATTGGTACCGGGCCACGCTTCCCCCGGGCCTCCGCTCACCGCGCACGATTGGCCTGTCGCGGCCGCCGAGCGCGCTCACTAGTTTGATTACACTATGGCAGTGTATACTGCCCTCCAAATCATAAACGCAGTGGGGCACTTTTTTTCAAAAATGAGTTTTATATATATTCTGAATCAGCGCGGGAAGATCTACCAGGAAATAAAACCCGTTTTTAGCTAGCTACATTAGAAATAGGAAAAATAAAAATCATCAACGCAGTGGGTCCAGCCTAGACATCGATCTTACTAAGAATGTGTGGAGTAAGTGATCTTACGTCTGTTGAATTCGCAGAGCGCCACCTTTTTTGTTCATCTTTCCTTAGCATAAACGACGTGGGTGCGATTAGGTGCGTTTATGTTTACTTCTCTATTGTTATAAACTTTATTCTATCCATAGCATAAACGCAGTGGGTGCTCATTAGTCGTTGATTCGTAATAAAATGTTATTTCCAACAGTTCTTTATCCATAGCATGAACGCAGTGCAGTGGGAGCTCATAAGCTAGTTTCACCTGTCCCGGTGTCTGTAATAGAATCTTGGAGGTTAAATTTGACCCACTTCCCGGTTTCCAATTGAGCTGAAATTTTTCATGCATATGTACATCGCGTGACAATGCAATATTATTATGACATGGAGCTGATCTGATGCTGGAGCTGGAAGGTGGCCATAGGAACTCTGCAATAAAAGACAACCCCATCGTGTTTGGGTTCGTTTGATTCGTATTAACGAGTACTTTGATCTTACATGGTAACCAGGGTCTGATGCTGGAGCTGGAAGGTGGCCATAGGAATTCGGGAATAAAACGGCACAACCCCATCGAGTTTAGGCTCGTTTGATTCGTATTGATGAGTCCTTTGATCTTATATGGTAACCAGGGTCTGATGCTGGAGCTGGAAGGTGGCCATAGGAACTCCGCAATAAAAAGACACAACCACATCGAGTTTGGGCTTGTTTGATTTGTATTGATGAGTACTTTGATCCTATTTGGTAGCCAGGGTCTATTGCTGGAGCTGGAAGGTGGCCATATGAACTCCGCAATAAAACGACACAACCACATCGAATTTGGGCTCGTTTGATTTGTATTGATGAGTACTTTGATCCTATTTGGTAGCCAGGGTCTATTGCTGGAGCTGGAAGGTGGCCATAGGAACTCCGCAATAAAACGACACAACCACATCGAGTTTGAGCTCGTTTGATTTGTATTGATGAGTACTTTGATCCTATATGGTAGCCAGGGTCTATTGCTGGAGCTGGAAGGTGGCCATAGGAACTCCGCAATAAAACGACGCAACCACATCGAGTTTGGGCTCGTTTGATTTCTATTGATGAGTACTTTGATCCTATTTGGTAGCCAGGGTCTATTGCTGGAGCTGGAAGGTGGCCATAGGAACTCCGCAATAAAACGACACAACCACATCGAGTTTGGGCTTGTTTGATTTGTATTGATGAGTACTTTGATCCTATATGGTAGCCAGGGTCTATTGCTGAAACTGGAAGGTGGCCATAGGAACTCCGCAATAAAACGACACAACCACATCGAGTTTGGGCTCGTTTGATTTGTATTGATGAGTACTTTGATCCTATATGGTAGCCAGGGTCTATTGCTGGAGCTGGAAGGTGGCCATAGGAACTCCGCAATAAAACGACGCAACCACATCGAGTTTGGGCTCGTTTGATTTCTATTGATGAGTACTTTGATCCTATATGGTAGCCAGGGTCTATTGCTGGAGCTGGAAGGTGGCCATAGGAACTCCGCAATAAAACGACGCAACCACATCGAGTTTGGGCTCGTTTGATTTCTATTGATGAGTACTTTGATACTATTTGGTAGCCAGGTCTATTGCTGGAGCTGGAAGGTGGCCATGGGAACTCCGCAATAAAACGACACAACCACATCGAGTTTGGACTCGAATTTATGTTTTCGAAACAAAGAGAAATAAAGTATAAAACACTCTTTTGAATAGACGGGTTTAAAAGCGTATTATTACAAGCTTACTAATAGAATCTTGCAAATTACATTTGACCCGCTTCCCGGTTTTCGAATGAGCTGTAATTTTTCATGCCTATGCATGCACATATGCATATATGCATGCATGCATATGTATATTTTTACGAAAAATTAATTGCACCGCACGCAGCTAAAGTTATTGCAGACCTAGACTCTGTCTACCTTTCGCATGTGCTGACGTCGTTTTGTGAATTTCTGTTTTTTGTAAGCAGTGTCCGGGGTGAGCTCGTGGAAACAACATGAACAAAAAAAAAGAAACTACTACAGAAAGGAAAAGACGTTTAGAGAAGGTGAAATTGAAGCGAAAGGAGAAAATTGCTAATGAAAGCGGTGCCCACAAGCGACAACGCCTGGTAAAAAATAGTTTAGCAGTAGCTAAATACAGAGTAAAAGAAACGTTAAAGTAACGCACTGGTAGGCAATATATTGATAGAATACATACACAAGAGAGAAGGAAAAATGAATTAGAAGAAGAAAATTTGGCCAGGCTCGAAAGGAGGAGAATGCTCAGGCAAGCAAGTCAGTCAACACAAACTACAGAAGAACGCATTGTAACTGCAGATAATGAACGTCAGAAAAAGACTAACCAGAGGAATTCCTGAAAGACCGGCTAAAACTTCTGCTAGAGGGATTGCTACGACGAGAAAGGAACAAATTAAAAAAAAACTTGTTCCATTGATGCCGTTAAATAGAAGGCTGTTTTGGTTACAATTTACCCGAATCGGAAATAGAAGAGGATCCTGGCTAGAATTTAAGTGCTTGTTTTTGTTAAATATAAAACAACTTTGTTTTTCTTACATTCTCACAATACTCTTACAACGATTTTAATAAATATTTTTAGAACACATACTCTTATTATTATTTTATTGATTATTGCTTCTATTAAATAATATATTTTTGCTTCGTGCCCCTTACATAATTAGTACAATAACGTTTATACTAACCACCTGTCTTGTTCAAACTCAAATACTTCTTACTTATAAACGCAGTGAGATATCTTACGGTATAACTAAGGTAAATCTAAAGTAGAAATGGTACGCATAAACGCAGTAAGTAACAACCCCACTGCGTTTATGGCTTGTAACGCCTACTAAAAAAACAAATTGTCGATAGGCAGTAACTACATTTTTTTAATTTTACACGAACTGTCTAAAGTTAATCAAAATATTGTGATAAATTTGGAATCTGTGAGGTTGGTTTTACCTAAAAAAGTACTTACTTGCGAAAAAAAAGCTTTAGAGTAGTCGATACAATATAAAATTCAGTCAAAACTTTGAGGGCTTATTTCTCGAAACAGTGAAATTGGTCGTTACTGCGTTTATGATTTGGAGGGCAGTATAGAGAAAGTGATCCTTAAACGAAAGTGGCAGTAGCTAGGCCATGCATTAAGGAGGCCTGATGATCACCCATCAATGACACCCACCTGGCAAACGAAATAGAGGCCGTCCTAAAATAACCTGGCGCCGCCGCTCTGTGGAAGTTGAGGCCAAAAGCCTTAACATGACCTGAGAGGATATCTACAGTGCTGTCCAAGATCGCAACCGGTGGAGAGCCCTAAATGTACCCCACGTGGGGGTGACAGGAAGAGAAGATTTAAAGTAGCAGAATCTAGCCGGACTTACAATCAAAAAGACAAAAAGAAGATGAGGTCTAGTGAATCACAGTTTGATCTATGGCGTGACTGTGTGATAGTTAGAACAGTAACATGCTTCTAGAACCATTCATGGAATTGTACAAATCGCGAAATTGTACCGATGGCGATGCTTCCATATTTTGAGTGATTTGGTCGAAACGCATTTAATTTTCTTTTTATTATTGTATGTAAATAATAAAGCTTTTATCTATAATAGAGCCGTTTATTAAATAGGTAAGTCTTAATTAAATTAAAAATTAAATTAAATCACATAATTTATTATTGAAATAACTCAGATGCATAATAACAGTGATAACAATAACAATAGTAACAATGATATTACAAACTATGTTAGTTATAAATAAAAACCTGTCAAGTGCGAGTCGGGCTACTCGCGCACCGAGGGCTCCGTAACACACAACAATAACTTACAAAAATGTTTTTTTCTCCGGGGCCTTTAGCACGAGACTGAGTAACACTTGGCCGGTTTTTATTATTTGTTGCTATACTGTAGAGTTTGTTCTATAATCACACCAAGTTTGATACTTGCATGTTTTACCGTTTTTACGATAGAGCGAGAAGAATAAACGTTGATAAAAACTAGTCTCTTGTATGAGGACACAGTGGTGTAGAGTGTGTTTCTGCCTCCCGGGGCACAGTCCAGTTTTGCCGCCCCCTTAGTATCCCCCTTAATTTTATTTTTTCATTTTTATTATTTGTTAGCAAATTCGCCGCAATAAAGCATATTCTGTGAAAATTTCCACTATCTAGGTATTACGGTTCAAAAGTTTCAGCCCTAAATAGGTAGCACTGACGGACAGACGGACGGACGTAGGCTTAGTAATAGGGTCCCGTTTATCGATGTGTCTCTTTCTTATTGTCTATTAGAAACAAGGATAGCAGTACGTCTACTTTATTCGTTTTCGTAAATTATTTGTATTGAATTCCATACAGCGCCTCTGGCGGATAGTTATGTAACTAAAATCTGCACCATGAGTAAAGTTCCTGTAGTTGACTATCGCCGTTAATGTAACTAAAACGACACTACACTTATTGTAGTTCTCAAACAATTTCGGCACCATGAGTTACATATTTGACGGATGTCATAGTAATTTACTACAACGAAAGTAGTTGCGGCTGTCACCTTAATTTTTCTCCGTGAAATGGTAACTATTTGTTGGAAATCGGTCAAGTGCGAGTCGGGCTATACGCGCATCGAGGCCGAGGATTCCGTACCACACCACTACAACATATTAACGTAAAACAATTTTTTTTTTATTCCGGGACCTTTATCGCGAGACCGACACACTTGGCCGGTTTTTATTATTTTTTTGTTATACTGTAGAGCTTGCTCTATAACACACCAAGTTTGACGCTTGCATACAGGGTGTCCCGTAAACCGACGTCAACCAGGTGGATGTTGATAGGTTAGTTCATGCCTAACCAGAATACACTAAAATAAAAAAAATCTGTCAATCAATCAATCAGTCTGTCAACATTTTACTTTAGGAAATGGTCCTTAGTTTTCGAGATAAGGACAGTTTTATGAAATTCGTGAAACTCTTTACCTTATTCACTATTTTGAGTGCCACCCCGCTACAAATTGTCTATGCAGTATCTGTGTTAAAACTGTCAATATCTCGAAAACTAAGCCACTTTTACCAAAGCCAAATTTTGATATTCCGCTTAGTCATTACCTAACCTACCAGCATGCACCGGGTTGACGTCGCGTCGGTTTACGGGACATCCTGTATATTACCGTTTTTACCATAGAGCGAGAAGAAAAAACGTTGATAACAACTAGTTTCTTGTTGAGAACCCCCCTTAATTTTAAACTTTTTGACATTTTTATTATTTGTTAGCAAATCCGCAAACGCACATTCTGTGAAAATTTTAACTAAGTATCTAGCTCTTTTGGTTTAAAAGTTACAGCCCTAAATAGGTCAGACAGACGGACGGACGGACGGACGGACGGACGCACGGACGGACGGACAACGTAGGCTTAGTACCGTCAGTACCTAATAGGGTCCCGTTTTTACCCTTTGGGTACGGAACCCTAAAAACGTAAACAACTCCATGCCATGCTTACATAGTAACGAACCTCTTTAATTTAATCGTAGGTACTATATGTTATGTATGGTGTTGACACAATACGTTTTAACCCTAGAGTAGTCGCGCCCTGCCGTGAAACGCGAGTGATCGCGTGGGGAGCATTTTGCCGCTCATATAGAAAATGATTTTTATGTTACAACCTACCTACCTACTTAAATAAAATAAAATTTAACATTTTTAACGTGCCTTTTGGTTTTTGGAATAATAAATGCTTAGACGGACAAGTTCTAACAGAATATAGCATTATTTTTGGACCAAAAATGTATAAAATGCCGATGATGTCCTTTCTTGAATTTTAATAACATCTTTATCTCAATCCGCATAAAATAAAAAATATTTGAGCCTAATAAGAAAATTAAATGTTTTCTTCATCTACGGCATGTGTTTCAGTAAAATAGTCCTGACACATGTACACACGGCAACAGGTCAGGTTACCCTGTTTGGACTTTGAACTATTAGAAGTTGATCGTTGCGAATCGTGCGAAAGGGTGCGGTATGTTGTTGTTGTTGCGTCTTACAGCACGCTGCGCCCGCGCCGGCAGCCGCGTCTATGCAGGCTCTCTACCGCACTATTTTGTGTTTTGTACGTAGTGTAGTTATGGGTATATGGGGTGCGTAACCTGATTTGTCGCCGTGTGTACATAAAGTGTTCGTTGCACAGTAACTTTGCGCATCTATTGCACTCTTTTTTGGTCCTTCTATTTGTCTTGGATGGACCACTGCTCATATTATACCTTCTCTTTCTGAGGGTATTTTCAGATGTTCCGATGGTAAAAATCAATTTCTCATTGGTTTCTGTAACATGCTTAAATATTAGTATCGACTTTTTATACCTCACACATCATTCACCTATTTTTTTAAATCAACTAATTAAAACAAAAACACCCAATAATTAGACAAAATAACGTAAATAAATATATTATTATTATATTTACATCAAAAAAACAACAAACACGATGAAACTAATAATAATTAAACGTACTGTAAAAAACCATACATGAATTTTACTTACGAGCGTAGTCGCGCAGTGAGTAATTTGCCGCCAAACGCGACACACCTACAACAACCCTTTCTTCGTGAGGTAACCCGCGCACTCAATTTCTTCTAATTTCTAAAATGGGGAGGTGAGATATGTAGGGGCAGCTACTGGGACGCTTGACTTTTACAAATGCATCGTTTACAAAATACCATTAATTTTTTGACGCGGGCGGCAAAATGCTCATAGTGCGAGCACTCTAGGGTTAAATTTACTTTTTTTGGCTTGGGTTCAAAAGATTTTGGCCAGTTTTGCTATCCTTGTTTCTAATAGGCAATTAGAAAGAGACACATCGATAAGTGTGAAGTGAGTCATGGAACGCCATGAGCTATAGTGCCTGTCGTCTATACGTAACGATTTTCGTTGCGTGCGATGAAACTCATGGTGCGAATTATATGTTATCTATTCGCTCAACGTCTTCACTATTACGACTTATTGCATCAAAGTCTAACAGGAAGGAGTCTCTTTGGTTTGGAATAAAGAGACTCCTTTCCAAGAAGGTTGAAATTTTTTCCCAAATTTCAATCTTCTTGCTCCTTCCTCTTAGATCAAAGCCAAAAAAAGTCAATTTAAAAAGTATTGTGTTAATACCATAAAGTAATACGAAAAGGGGTATGGGTAATATTGGCGTCTTTTTTTTTCATGCAGCCAGTTACCAAATGTTGTGGGTATTTGAGGGCTATTATTACCTTACATTTTGCTTACATTATTATTTTAAAAAAAATGGTCCTACGGTGTAACGTTTCGGAGATATTTAATATTAAAGTTTTAAAAAATCACTCTAATAAGATCATTAAAAGTTACTCATTTAGGTTTTTTTACCACTTTATTTGTTTTTATAGCCCAGAATTATTAGTTCTAATTATTTGTGACATCATCACGCATATTTTGTGCAGGAACGCATCGCAATCCTCGCTAATTTGCGGTCGCTCGTTTAAATTAGTATAAGTTTCTACACTGATACGGTCACGAACTAAATATTGTGGGTACTTAAGTGGGTAAAACTAATAATTCTGGGCTATAAAAACAAATAAAGTAGTAAAGAAACCTAAATGGGTAACAATTAATGAGCTTTTTAGAGTGATTTTTTTAAAACTTTAACATTAAATATCTCCGAAACGTTACACCGTAGGACAATTTTTTTTGGATAATAATGTAAGGTAATAATAGCCCTAAAATATCTGCAATATTTGGTAACTGGCCGCTTAAAAAAAAAAAGACTCCACCTTCCATACAAAAATTACCCATAAGCCTTAAAAAGGTTTGTTACTGTAAGCATTGCATGGAGTTTTTTACGTTTTCATTCTAACAGTGTTATGTCAGTACAATCAAAGAGAATATAATCACTACGTTTTAAGTACAATTATATAGTGATCTGTGAGTGTTATGTGTTTTGATTGAAATCGGATTTATAGTTCAATTTCAATTTATTTCGCAAGAATATTATGACAGACTCCAAGTTTTCATCAACAAAATAAATGCATCAGGCAAATCTTGAAGATCTTCTTAACAAACACCATCTCAAACGAGGAGTTATGGAGACGGACGAGTGAGCAGTGTATAGAGAAAGTGATCCTTGCCTGAAGGTGGCAGTAGCTAGGCCATGTATTAAGGAGACGATCACCCATCCATGACATCCACCCCCACCAGGCAAACGAAATAGAGGCTGTCCTAAAATAACCTGGCGCCGCCGCTCGGTGAAAGTTGAAGCCAAAAGCCTTAATATGACCTGAGGGGATATCTACAGTGCTGTCCAAGATCGCAACCGGTGGAGAGCTATTATACCCCACAGTGACAGGAAGAGAAGAAGATTTAAAGTAGCAGTAGCAGAATCTAGCTGGACTTGCAATCAAAAAGACAAAAAGAAAATAAGGTGCAGTGAATCACAGTTTGATCTATGGCGTGACTTTGTGAGACTTAGCACCATTTGCATTTTGAGTGATTTGGTGGAAACGCATATAATGCTCTTTTTATTGTATGTAAAATAATAAAACTTTTATCTATAATAATAAGTCATTTATTTAATAGGAAAGTCTTAGTTAAATAAAAAATTAAATTATTATTCAGATAACCCAGGTGCATATAAGTAATGTTAGTAACAATGATCTTACAAACTATTTTAGTTATAAATAAATAAATCCGGTCAAGTACCAGTCAGGCTACTCGCGCACCGCGGGTTCCGTACCACACCACCAACATACAAAAACATTTTTTTCTCCGGAACCTTTAGCACGAGACCGACTCACACTTGGCCGGTTTTTATTATTAGTTGTTATAAATTGTAGAGTTTGCTCTATAATCACACCAAGTTTGATACTTGCACCTATTACCGTTTTTACGATTGAGCGAAACGTTGATAAAAACTAGTCTCTTGTATGAGGACCCCCCTTAATTTTAAATTTTTTGTAATTTTTATTATTTGTTAGCAAATCCGCCGCAATAACGCATATTCCGTGAAAATTTCAACTAACTAGCTTTTACGGTTCATAAGTTACAGCCCGAAATAGGTAGGACAAAGGGACGGACGGACGCACGGACGGACAATGTAGGCTTAGTAATAGGTAATAAAATAATAAAAACGGATCCCTGAAAAACAATAATAACCAAAGATTCCCTATCAAACAATGATGTGGGTAGTTACAAGGTGGCATGCAAGCGCACCCATTGTTGCAGCATTGGGGAGTACCATATGTCTGCCAACGCGCGCAGGTTGTGGCTATTAGGGCTGCAGCGCAAACGGCCCAGCAGAGATGCACAGCTTTTGCATTATCGCGTGGAACCCATCACTGTGCGCCTCCGTAAACATATTGGAAGCACTACGGAACATTGGCAGCCCCATCAGTACCCTCAGTTGTTATAGGTACTGCACATTTAATGAATTTCACGAGGTGAGGGGGCGAAAAGGGTCCGTTTGACTTTGTGCGCGCATATGAACCTTTGCATATTCCATTCGTCCTCAGATTCAGCTTCTGCTAACATTCTCCAAGCAAAATATACTATTGTAGACATATTTGAAAAAAAAACTCAACAAATAAAACGATTTCACGGAGAAAAATTTAGGTGACAGCCGCAACTACTTTCGTTATAGTAAATTACTATGACATCTGTCAAATATGTAACTCATGGTGCCGAAATTGTATGGGAACTACGTGGGAACTACAATAAGTGTAGTGTCGTTTTAGTTACATTAACGGCGATAGTCAACTACAGCAACTCATGGTGCGGATTTTAGTCAAATTTTAGTTACATAACTATCCGCCAGAGGCGCTGTACGGAATTCAATACAAATAATTTACGAATACGATTGTAGTTGCGTTTAGTGAATTTACTATAGCAACTCATGGTAGCCGTACTGACATCGAGTATTGAAACTACTTCAATATGCAGTTAATTATTCCAGTTCTAGGTGAAAGTATTAATGTTATTAAGGATTAAGAATTACAATAATAAAATTTGTGCTGCGCTCCTAAATTTAGTCCAAGCAGCGAGCTCGATACAATCGAGTTTTGGATATTAACTAATTACAGTCATTAAATTTTTTTAAACACGATCTAGAAACTAATCTCGGTGTCTGTGTTTTGTCTGATTTTTGTTAAAATGTATAGTTTCAAAGTTGCAGGTGGCTCAACAATCTGACGAACAACAGACACAGAGAATTATATCAAGATTGTGTTCAAAAATTGCATTGACTTTAATTGGGTAGTATTGAAAATATGATGTACCTAACTTCGTTTTTATGCAATGCACTCGAACGTTTGGCAAGGAATATATTGTCATATAATATTTTATACAAAAATTGCCGACTGGTCACGATGTAGAATATTATTGACTGAATTACTTCATCAACTTTCTCATCAGAAATCACACTTTGTACGCAAAAGATTAATCAAAAATCATTCCAAAAAGTAATTTCAAACTGAGAAGTTTTATTACAAAAATGGCTTCTCAACATTAAAACATAATAACAAAACAGGAATAACCTACCTAGTTACTAATAAAAAGGAGATTAATTTCCAATCAATAAGAAATAAAGAATTAAGATCAGACTTGAACCTGGGATTTTAAAGTTTCACCTAGCTAGAGTAAAGCAGATAATCCCGAATAAAAATCCGTTCAGATCAGACAGTGATACTCGTGCTAAGTCAGAGGCATGCTAAGCAGCTTGAAAATACTCATTATGTACCTACAAACAACGGCGATACATCAAGCTACCTACGCAAAACAAACATAAGCTTGCTGCGCGAAACATGCAAACCAGTATAGTAATCCGCCATGAATCCCTCGGGCACGGTGGTAGAGTCCGGCTTATACCCATTCAACCTCTTTAGTGAGAAGCCTTTAGCCGGTAATGGTACAATCAAAGTATCCACTGCACTTCCATAGATTCACAATAGGTATTCTATCCTATCCTTCTTTCTATTAGAGTAAGTACTCTAATCTCTAATTTCTCTAATCTCTATCCGCTCTGTCCTCGTCACGCAACGGATTTTTATAGAGTTTCACGGACACTTAGATAATTTCTTACGGAATTCCACCCGGGCGAAGCTGGAGCGGGTCGCTAGTATCATCATATAATTAAAAATAATTAAAAAAAAAATGCTGTTTGATGGTAAGCCCGTCATTTGAGATAGAATCGATTTGGCAATTTTTTTTTTATGTATAGACCAGACGACGTCTTCTGTCAGGTAACCTAGTTATAATGTGAAAAAGTTGGCTAGTTTGTAATAGCTGCCAGTAGATGTCGCTCACGTCCCCTCAAGACGCAACAGATTGAAAAATTCGTTCTCTGGCTAGTGGGCTCGGTAGCGAAATTGGATAACGCACTTCCCCGGTTTGGAAGGGTGCGGGTTCAAGTCCCGCCCGAGACTGAATTTTTCAATCTTTAATTTGATTCGAAATAGCACAACATGGCTGTAACATGTTCAAAATCAATAATATTTGAAAGTGAAAAAGTTTGTTTCGATATTTGATATTGGATAAAATTTGGCACACAGATTGTATATCTTCTTGATATATACGCAACACACTACACAGGATATTTTTGTAAAGTCAAACGCAGACGAAGTCACAAGCAACAGCTATAGTTATTTAACAAAATATTGGTAGGTATCGATAAAACCCGATCACAAAAATATAACCACTTTAATTCCAGCGCAAGTTTTAAGCACCAAAACAAATTTGCTTTTAGCCGGCTCCTGTACAAATGGGGTGTGTTCAAAATGGTTCATTCATTTATCTTCCTTATTCGGTTGTTTTGCTCCGCTAGTTTTTCAGTGGCTAACGCTGTAACGCCATCGATAAATCACGCACCTTACAGACTTATTTAGGATAATTTTCTTTTACCTGGCCTGTTACTTTAGTTTTTAGCCCACGTGAAGAAAAGTTGTTTAGTTATACAGGGTGTAAGGAAAAGTATCATTAACCTTTAAACCACATAGTCTACACATCAAACTGAACAACTTTTACTATGGGAGCAAACCTGTCAGAACAAAAAAATTATCAGCTATTCCATTTATGTTTGAGTTAGGGTTTCTGGTCGAGACTTCTCGAAACGAGAATTCCCGGTAAACCTGGCCATATTCGAGACGAGAAAAAAGTGTCGAGAAATCGAGAATTCGAGAAATCCAGAAGTACCTTAGTTTTATTATAAATTCTGCACTATTTCCTATAAAACTGTAACAGAAATGTGTCAATACATAAAAACAAAGATAAAATGTGGTGTTTAGGTATCCTGGACTCTAAATCACCATTTTTTATAATATTTTTTCTGTCTGTTTATTTCTTTATTTGTTTGAGCATCGCGCAAAAATAACTTGGACCAATATGATTACGAGAGCCGGTTTGGGTGTGGACGAAGTCACGGGCAACATTTTTGTAAAAATATAATAATGTTTACCTGTAGACAATACCTATGCCACCTTCCTGGCTAAGATACTTTATTCAAAGTATCTACCTACTTTTAAATAAAAAAAGACAAATTAAACGTTTTTTATGAAGATTAATCTACTCTACTTAAATGTCTTCTATTATATTTTAAAGTTTAATTAAGGTTTGTTAAAAAATATGTTTCAGTCATTAACATTTTATTTGAAAACCGAGAATTAATAATGAATGTTGATGATTATTAAATAAACGTAATATAACATAACATAAATATTCTTTATAGGTATTTTGCACTAGATTTTGCCCGCGACTTCGTCCGCAACGGTCATCGTAACGAGCTAAAACATATTTCCTGTTTTCAAGTCTAATTATAAGCTTTTAAAAACAAAAAGCTTCTTCAAAGTCGGTCTAGTACTTTTCTCGTGATTGATGTTCGAACAACCAAACAATCACAACGTAATAAATCGTTGATTTGGAGTGAAGGACACCTAAAGACCATATCATGACCTTTTTTGTCAATTTCTTCAATGTACAGACACACCATTATTACATTTCTCCAATTAGTGAAGATATAATTGACAATTTTAGGGTTTTTAAAGGTTTTTTCCTATTCCTAGTCGAGAATTCTCGTGCTCCGGGAAAAAAAATAAGTCGAGAAATCAGAAACCCTAGTTTGAGTCGAATAGGTATTGCAGTTTAGTATGGAACAGCAGATTTTTTTGTTCTGACAGGTTTGCTCCCATAGTAAAAGTTGTTCAGTTTGATGGTAGAGTATGTTGTGGTTTAAAGGTTAATGATACTTTTCCTTACACCCTGTAATGTAACGTGTTTTACATGTAGGTATAGCAGAAAAAATCAAAACAAAAAGGCAAAATGAATAAAATAAATATTAAAACAGCACTAATTACCTAATCTCGTTATAGATCCAGTCCAATTATTTGTAATTAGTAAAAATGTTCTTAATTGTAAACTGTAATAAATAAAAGACGAAATGTTTGTACATAAAATAAAGATGAATTAAGATAAATAAAAAAAAACTATTAACTGAAAAGAGAAAAACAAGCTATGTAGTCACTAATCAGCTATAACAACATTAAGCAAATATAATTTGAATGTTATTAGGTAGGTATCGCAAACGGGGACAAAGAAGAATTATAAAGAAACATATCTATTGGTTTGTCCCCGCCTGCAATACCTACCTAATAACATTTAAATTATATTTGCTTAATGTTGTTATAGCTGATTAGTGACTACATAGCTTGTTTTTCTCTTTTCAGTTAATAGTTTTTTTATGCAGTCGGGTTTTTTGTTTTTCTTAATAATTTAGTTTATTTCATACTTTTTAGTGTTGTGTCGAAATGGTAGCATAAAAGACATGGTGGTATGGTATATATATATATATTTGGAATCGACTGTTTACTAGCTTTCATATGACACCCATATTGTAATTTTTCACAAAAAAAAAAATTTTGTTCCCCTTCCTTTTTTTAATTCACAGACGCCATAATAAAATAATATAGCCTATGTCACTCTCACGATTTTTACAAATCTAACGACACCTCATATGTCGAAATCCATCAAGCCGTTTAGGCTGTAGGCCGTGCCAAAGAAATATACATACAAACATACATACATACATACATACATACATACATACATACATACATACATACATACATACGCTCGAAAAACATTTTTTTTTTTTTTTTTTTTTTTTTATGTGTGATAGGTAAGCATTTGACCCCAATCTCACCTGATGTTGAGTGATGATGAGGCCGAAGATGTAGCATGCTTACCTAGAAAGATGCCTATTCACTCTCGCCTTGAAGAGGCCCAGGTTGTATTGCTCAGGGAACAGGTCCGCAGGCAGGGCATTCCACTCCTTAGCCGTGCGCATTATAAAAGAGGAAGCAAACTTCTTCGTACGAATTGCTGGTAAGTCAACGACATAAGGGTGGAAACCCAGCCTGCGTCTCGTCCCCCGCAGATGAAAGGGAGACGGTGGTATCAGATCGTGTAATTCAGTCGCACACTCTCCGAAATGTATCCTATAAAAAACAGACAGACAGGCTACCTTGCGACGATGCTCAAGACTTTGTAGCTTCGCCACCGCGGTTGGATCACCTATGAGCTTCCTGGCACGCCTGTCGATTGAGTCCAGCGCGGTCAGCTGGTATTGGGCAGACCCATCCCAGAGATGACAGCAGTACTCCATACACGATCGGACTTGTGCTTGATAAAGTTGTAGAAGCTGTCCCGGAGTAAAGTACCGTCTGACCTTCGAGAGGACGCCCAGTTTTTTCGCTGCGGTTTTCGCCATGGACTCAATGTACCGTCCGAAATTCAGATCGGACGATATGTTAATGCCAAGGAGCTCCAGGCGATCAGCTATCGGTATGGACACATTTCGGAAAGTCGGGGCCAAAGCGAAGGGACTCCGTTTTGTGGAGAAAAGGCACGCCTGTGTTTTGCTTGCGTTGAAACTGACCCGATTAGTATCACCCCAGTCGGACACAGATTCAAGGGCCAAGTTTAATCGCTGCACCATGGCCTCTCGACAAGACTGAGTAACGTCCAATTTGACCCCTGCACCGGACAGATATCTGTCAGCAACAGTGCTGTCGTCTGCATACCCAAAGGTTCCGGGCACAAGCATGTCGTTTATATGCAGCAGAAATAAAGTGGCTGACAGAACTGACCCCTGAGGAACACCGGCATTAATAGCCATTTGATCCGATGAGTATCCATCAATGACTACTCGAATGGATCGTTCGCTCAAGAAGTCAGCTATCCAGTTGCATAGGTCAATCGGAATTCCATATGATGGAAGCTTGCTTAAAAGGCTTGCATGCCAGACCCTGTCAAAGGCTTTGGATATGTCAAGAGACACGGCAAGTGCCTCCCCGTATCTCTCGACAGCCTCGCTCCACAGATGAGTGGCATACACAAGAAGATCCCCCGTGGACCGTCCTGGGCGGAACCCATACTGACGGTCACTGAGGAGGTCGTTATGTTCCAGGTATGCCAGGAGCCGGTTGTTAAGTACACGTTCCATAGTCTTGCAGAGTATGGAAGTGACTGATATTGGTCTATAGTTGACATAACCCTCCTTCTGCCGCAGTCGGGTAAAAATTAGCTTTCTTTCAACTTTTATACCAACATTAAAATAGAAAAGACGATTTTGTATCAACACTGGATTTTTATACAACGTGTTAATGAATTAACGCAAAACTAGAAAGTAGTTTGTTTAGAATCGAGAGCAGAATCGAATTATCATGGTTTCAACATAGGTAAGTTTTTCCAAAATATTAAATAATTTGTTTGCAAAATTTAAAATTTTCGGAACCCGATGTCAACCCACCGCACGGGCACACTCACCCTACTTACTACCAAAACAAGATTATAAAAATGTATCCATAAGTACGTTAGCGCTCTCATTCATTGCTGAAATGATAACAAATCATTTTTGCCTCAAAACTTAAAATGTGAATAACTTTAAATTTTAACTATCAAAATAATTAAATTATTGTTTCAATCTAATTATTTTGTTATAAATCAGTTGGGGTGTATGAGGTTTTGCGTTAATTCATTAACACGTTGTATAGGGTCCTTCTTAATATGCTGACACTTTTTAAGGGGATGATCAAACCGTCAAACTGAACAACTTTCTCTATGGCAAGAACATCGAAATGGCGAAAAAAAAACAGCTCGCCCATACAAAACTGCAAACCTACTTGTGTCAAATGTATGGCACAGCAGATTTTTTTTTTCGCGATTTCGATGTTGGTCCCATAGAGAAAGTTGTTTAGTTTCATGGTCTGATCATCCCCTTAAAAAGTGTCAGCATATTAAGAAGGACCCTGTATTTATGTATGCTGTACTAAAGTTATCTTAGGAATATACATACATACATACATACATATGCTCACGCCTATGTCCCACTACTTAGGAATATAACTTTTTTATTTTAATATTTTATTATTATTTTATTTAGACTTTTGCCCAGCAGTGGGACAAAACAGGTTAAAAAATTTTTTTTAGAGGGCTTACATTCAGTTGCAGAAACGCTCATTAGAGTTAATCCTCCATTAAATCTCTTGCTAGCTTTTACTACGTCAACAAGACAAAAAGTGACAGCAAGAGATTTAATGGAGGATTAACAACTGAGTGTGAGTGTAACAGCTATAAAGTAGTGTTCTTTGTTATTCTGACCCCAAGCTATTATAGTGTTTGCTGAACGCCGAATATCACTACAATTTCTTTCTCTAAAAATGTAAACTCACTGCAATCACCTACACTACAAATAACAATATTTCGAATATAAAATTTCTACACAAAAGACGGTCACCTGGCAACAAAAATTACCAGGTCACAAAGTCACCCTGTATTATATACATATACTTACCTAGCACGCACACAGTCATAAATCCAAGGACTACGCCCAGCGAACTTGGTCAATTGAGTCGAGTACTTTTTGATCTCAAATATCCAACCAATCCTAAATCTAATTTCCTTTTTGTAATACGAATGTCAGAAATAAAGAAATTTGATTTAAAAGAAAAACACCACAAGAACATTTACTTACCTACATGAGAGGCAGTAAACGCAAAGGGCAAAAATGAAATCAGTGAACCACGTGTAAAATAAGTACCTGTCATATTTAAACATGTTTAGGCCTAAATACTGTTTTGTGCAAGACATCGACGTGTTTAGACATCTGTGTTTACTCAATCGACTCACTCAATCAGAAAATGATTGCGCTTACACTCAGTTGCAGAAATGCTCATTAAAGTTAATCCTCCATTAAATCTCTTGCTGTCACATTTTGTCTTGTTGACGTAGTAAAAGCTAGTAAGAGATTTAATGGAGGATTAACTCTAATGAGCGTTTCTGCACCTGAGTGTTAGACCATTATTTTAATGATTGCGTGAATTTTTCATGCGCGAATACGTATTCAGTAAACTGCGCGTACCCTATGTATGAAGTCGCAGGCAACACTAGTATACCTAAATAAAATTTGATATTTGACAAGATTAAATAAAACCGGTCAAGTGCGAGTCGGGCTACTCGCGCACCGAGGGTTCCGTACCACACCACCACAGAACACAACATTATTAACTTAGAAAAAAAACTTTTTTGTCCGGGACCTTTAGCACGAGACCGACTCACACTTGGCCGGTTTTTAGTATTTAATGTTATTTCGTAGAGTTTGCTCTATAATCACACTAAGTTTGACGGACAGACGGACGGACGGACGGACGGACGGACGGCCGGACAACGTAGGCTTAGTAATAGGGTCCCGTTTTCACCCTTTGGGTACGGAACCCTAAAAAACGGAACCAACAAAGAAGAACAAGACTTTGACTGAGATTATCTCAAACGTGATTAGTTCATTACCCATGTGAGTTGATTCATATTTTTTGTGAGTCATGATTCCATGAATTTCGAACTAGTAGTGCTTAGTAAGAATTGACATAAATAGTTCTTTATTGAAAAAACAAAACATAACTTTAAATCTATGCTAACAGAAACAATAAAACATCACAAAGAGTTAAAAATTTGAAAAATTACTCACGTTTTTTTATCCATAACCTAAAAAATTTCCAGATTTCCAGACACAATTCATATCCCTTCTCACTTATTAATAAATCACTTTTCAATTTGTATTTTAATAAAAACAAAAGTTAAATTTAACTTGCTATAAAAATGTACTGATTGCCACGAGCAATTTGATCAAACTAGGAGTTGACACACCCATATCTTATCTTGTTAATACGTAAAGATAGACAAATGTCGTAATACCTATGGCAATATCAGTTTCTTTTTCGATGGCATTTGTAACGCCGCCAAAATATATATGGGAACTCAAATATACCAAAACACGACAAAATCGCGTTAAAAATATTTATGTTTAGATTAAATAATAACCGCGTAACCAGCGAAGTACAATAGGTACAGTTCGCTGCGCGTTACTCAAAAACTGTATGTCCTGTATTTTGCACTGACTTTATTATACCTATAGCGTTAACCCGCGACTTCGTCCACCCAAATTATATACCAAATTTTAAGTCAGATCATAAGCTATCAAACAAAAAAGTTTCATCAAAATCGGTTCATTAGATTTCGCGTGATGCTCGATCAAACGAACAAACAAACAGACAGACAAAAAGTCAAAAAATTTGTGATTTGGAATCAGGGACACCTAAAAACCATATCGTAATCTTTATTTTTTGTAAATATAATATCTTCAATGTACAGACACACTTCTGTTACAGTTTTATAATAGTTTAGATTATAGATTAGGTACCTTATTTATAAATTAATCTCAATCATTAATCACTCGATGGGTCAAATGTTTTTGTTTTTGTTTTGTTGCATGGGAAAACATTTTGTAGGGGCTGTCGATGATTGAAATATTTCCATAAACAATTGACTAAATCTCAATTGTTGAATCTTCCCAAAGAGCAAGTATATAGATACCTCAATAAAATTACGCTGAAACAAATTCACGACGCAATATCGTAAAGCAAAGCCATTTTAGTGTCTGCCAACTTTTAAGAGCTTTCAGTATTACAAAATAAATTGTGTGCCACACATCTATCTAAACTATTATAAAACTGTAACAGAAGTGTGTCTGTACATTGAAAATTTTTACAAAAAAAAAGATTACGATATGGTTTTTAAATGTCCTTGATTCCAAATCACCAATTTTTGCATTTTTTGTCTGTCTG
Source organism: Agonopterix subpropinquella (assembly GCA_922987775.1). Classification (NCBI taxonomy): domain Eukaryota; kingdom Metazoa; phylum Arthropoda; class Insecta; order Lepidoptera; family Depressariidae; genus Agonopterix; species Agonopterix subpropinquella. Next base: position 16,899,531 of record OV277695.1, on the reverse strand, counting down.
TTTGTTTGTTTGTTTGGGTGTTTGTTTGTTCGAGCATCACGCAAAAACTACTGAACCGATTTTGATGAAACTTTTTTTGTTTGATAGCTTATGATCTGACTTAAAATCTGGTATATAATTTATGCGGAGGAAGTCGCGGGTAAATGCTCGTACGTTATAAAATAGTTTCTTCTATACTAATTAAAAAGTTCCGTGACTGACTGACTGACTGACAGACAACGCACAGCCTAAGCTACCTACTGAAGTTATTGTTCAGTATTATGGGTACAATCACCCATTGATGCAATGCAACTGTCTGCCCTAACACACTTGTATACGCTTATTTATAAGCGTATACAAGTGTGTTAGGGCAGACAGTAATAGATAGTATAATATTAGTAAACTTATCTTAGTATTATGTATAGTACCTATCTAAGTAAATAATTAAAAGTTTCCTGCTGAACGACAGAGAGCCAACTCTAATTAAATTCTAATCGACGACGTATTCTCATAATTTTCGTAAGAATTCCTTTGATTATTTGGCTGCTTGCTGCAGTAAGTTTGGAACTCATCAAAAGCCACCGGCACCGCAAGATCGACTAGGTATGATATGATATACGTGTTCTCCATATGTTTTTAATAAATTCTGGAACTTTAGAACCGATATGTTCTTACAGAATAATATCTTACAGCAATCTTACACATATCCAATAATAGCCAACCAATGTGATGTAAGAGTATCATAAAATCGTAATCGTAATCGGTTTGTTTGACGCGACTCGTTTGAAGCAGAGTTGATCGTTATGGAATCCGCCATCAATCATAAGTTATCAAACCGCCCACCAAATATTAACCAATTACAACAGGCCAGCTTCCATCGCGCCGCGTCCTCAATCGTTAAAAATCCTTTCATTTTGTTATGAATCAGCCATCTACACACCTACAACCACTATACCTTCAACGAGATCGAAGAAGGGTTTCACCCTTCGATTTCTGATTAGCTCGTTTATTAGTAAGTAGTTAGGTACGCTTTGCAATGGGCGTAGTTTTCCTACTTTGAATGTTATCTAAATTAGAGCATACAATTTTGAAAAGCTGTTTGTTTATTTTGATCTAGCCCTCATTACTTGGTTTATTTTGGTACTAGGTAGGTATCGACCTAGTGAGTAGAAAATGTTGTGCAGATAGACATAGAAACAGGCAAAGTGGAGATAGATGACTTACCAATCATGTGGAGGCTGGGGTCGCCTGCGAGCTTGAACGCAGCAAGGCGGCTCCTGAGGCTCGCAGGGCAGCTGCAGACCAGGCGGCGGCGGCGGCGGCGGCGTGCAGGCCAGACGGCGCGCCGCCGCAGCCCCGACGTATTCCACGTAGCGCGTCGGCGGCGGCGAGCCGGCGATGTCCTCGCGGCAGGCAGGCCCGCAACACTTGCGCGGCGCCGGCGGCGGTGGTCGGCACGCCAGCGAGCAGTACACCGGCGGCGGCGGACGCAGCGGCGCCGGGGGCCGCGGCACGTAGCGCTCCACCGGCACGTGCGCCGCCGGAGGCACGTAGCGCGGCCGCCGCGCGCGCTCCGCCTCGGCGCACCGGCGCACCCGCCGCGGAGATGCCGAGAAGCGGTCCGGCAGCGGCGCGGGCGGCGGCGGGCTGAGCCGCTCCGGCGGCGCCACGCTGAACGCGCCCGCCGCCGGGAAGCGCTCGCATGGCGAACGCGCGTACTCCTCGCCCATGGCGCGCGGTCAGCCGCCGCCGCCCGCGCGCCCTCGCGTCTTCGACACGCTGTCTCACATGCCGCGCGGCCACTCTAGCACTATCACTGGCCGGGCGCTCCGCTCGCTTGCGGGGGCTGCGGCGCCGTCCCGATGTCCGCATTCACTCCAGCGCCATGGCGCTCCAGGCGATCGATACCGTCGCGCTGCAGGCTCAGAGGACGCCCGCCGCACAGCCTCGACCGCGACACATTCTCCCTCGAGCTATCTCTAGGTTTCAGATTAGACTCTGAGGCTGGGGCGAGGCGAAAGTGCGTCCTCGGCCAAGATGGCCGCTCTCATCATGTTCTCGAACGGCGCGCCTGCGCGAATATTCCGATGTGTTTGTTTTCACTCGTATCCCACATAGATTTAGTATCACTCAATAGTTGTAACTGCGTCTTGGGTAATTTCACTGTAAGGTATCGAACAGTCACTATTTATGTACAAAGTGTCGTCCTAGACACGGGGTTCGCGTGCTGCGTCGCCGAGGGTGACGAGGGTGACGTGCGTCGCGACGGTGGTCGGCGCGGGGGTGGGCACTCCGGCACTGGGCAGGAGGCGGCGGGGGTGCGCGGCGCCGGCGGCGCGCGGTCCGCCGCGACGTCAGCCCGGTGCGCGTATCGACGCGGCGCTGCTCCGCACCACCGTCCGACCTGCAACTCCCTTCACGCCACTCTGACACAAACACCCTATTGCGAAACGGTCCTCTACATATAGCCTACGTTTATTTTCAGTATCCTGTTCACACAAACCCTTAATTTGATCCCATTTTTATTATAATAACCTCGATTTCCAATTTCGCCGTAAGCCTCTGTGTCTTATGGAAAATATAAACTCATTTCAGGAGAAAGAACTCATTGCAAAGCTAGTCCTCTTTATTATTTAGAGAGCACTTCAGTTTCATAAATATTGAAAGAAAAATTGCTACTCCAATCATATGCTGAATATCATCGCGATATCCACTGTATGGATTTAGCTGTAGGAATTGAAAGAGGTTTCTGACGTATTTCGCATCGCTGTTCAATATAGAGAGCATAATATAATTCCCTACCGAAGTCACTGATCCGTCAAAGAATATGTACGTGTACAGTGTAGTGTTGGTATTGTATACCTATAGCTTTATAGCAGATACAGAGTTTATCTGTAGGAATAACTTCTAACTACGAGTTCGACCGAACTTCGCGCTAAAGTGATTTTGACTAACAGTGCAGAAACGGTTACCGACTATAACATAGCGATTGTGATCTGCCACCTCTCCACTAACTTATACTTGATACTTATTAAACTTTATTAATGACTTGCTTTTGGCTGCGACTTCGTCTGCAAGCTGTATGACTTCAAAAAGTATTCTATGTCTAGAACATATTCAATCTATGCCAAAGAAGATTTGGCAGATTTGGACCCAGCCATTTTTAACGAAAACTAAAAGCCATTCAGGACGGCGGCGGCGGTCATAATTATTATAAACAGAAATAACTGGCCAAGTGCGTGTCGGACCACGCGCAGGATAGGGTTCCGTAGTTGCCCGTCACAATACCTATTATATGGACTTAGAAGGAGGCTTTTTGTTTTATACTACGGTTTAATGGCTAATAAAATCTAAAAAGTACATTTTATAGGTTGATCGACTATTACTCGTAAACTTGTAAAGCCTACTTAGCGGTGATAATTTTCACTTTAAAGCTTAATATTTCGCTTACGGATCCCTTAATCGAAAAAAGGTTTTCCCACACCCATAATATTTTTAAACGACGTATCCAACGATACCCCACATTATGGGGTATACGAGAAAAAAAAACCATTAACATTTCGCGTGTAGGGGAGGTACCCTAAAAAAATATTTTTCACGATATTATTTTACCACTTTATTGGCGTGATAAATATGTATATCCATTCCAAATTACAGCTTTCTAGTACTAAGCGTTTTTATAAGTTGATAGACTATTACTCGTATACTTGTAAAGCCTACTTAGCGGTGATAGTTTTCCTTTTAAATTCGTTATAATATATAACGGCATATATTATATGCTATTGCCGTGAATTTTTTTACATCTCCAACTACAACCGTTTAGCTGGGAGAGGGGGGGGGGGGGGGGCTGGCACACTTGACTCTAACCAAAATTTTCGCTTTAAAGCTTAATATTTCGCTAACAAATCCCTAAATCGAAAAATGGTCGACGCAAACCCGCAATATTTTAAAAAAGACCTATCCAACGATTCCCCACACCATGGGTTAAACGTGAAAAAAAAATGTTCTCCCCACTTCACGTGTAGGGGAGGAAAATTTTATTTTTTTTTCAAGATTTTATTTTTCTTCTTTGTCGGCGTAATTCATATGTATATCTATGCCAAATTACAGCTTTCTAGTACAAAGTGTCTCTGAGCTAAGCCACGGACAGACGGACGGACATTGTTGACTTCGGAACCCTAAAAACTAAGGATTTTTTTTAAAAAACTTCCACATCTCCAGAAGTCCGGATTCAAAAGTAGAAATTACTAGTAAAATAGACAAACAAATCAACCAAAAAGCAGTAACAATACGCAACCACGACGGCTATTTTCATCTAATATTATCACTGAGGTATTTTTTGGTCGTTACGGAACGTATTTGGCTTGGTTGAACTGATAGTGTGTGTGATTTCGTTTTCTTCTATTATCAAAATATTGTACGGTTATCGTGAATTTTCATTAAAATAAACACAATTAATGCGTAGAAAATTTAGTGGACTATCTAATAAGAAAGATTATGAGTTTCACATACCTACTTGATACAAAAGGTATCATAAGGAGAAATACCTTTCCCCCAACTTCTACAGGCTACAATACAACCAATTTACTTTTTTGTTAGTTTTGTTTCACTCTACATGAATTACTAAGTTTCATTCATGTATAGGACCTCCAAGTCTGGATCTCAAATTACATGGCCGTCAGCCAAACTTCTTTCATCCAAATCCGTTTAGACGTTTGCGCGTGATTGAAAACTTTCACATTTATCTTTACTATTATAAAACTGTACATCACAGAAGTGTGTCTGTACACACAGCGACACATCAAGCTATACAAAACCAACATAAGCGGGCCGCGCTACGTTATACGTTACTCGACCTACGCGCTGTCAGCTTATTTTGGTTTTATATAGCTTGATGTGTCGCCGTAGTACATTGAAGATATAAACAAAAAAAAGTAACGATATGGTTTTTCTGTGTCCCTAATTCCAAATCACCCATTTTTGGATTTTTTGTCTGTCGGTTTGTTTGTGTGTTTGTTTACGTATTATTTTGTTTGTTTGTTTGATCGAGCATCACGCAAAAACTACAAAACCGATTTTGATGAAACTTTTTTGATGATGATCTGAATTAAAATCTGGTAAGTACCCATATAATTTGTACAGACGAAGTCGCTGGTTAAATCTAGTACCTACTTAATATTAGTATAACCGAATCGGTGTCAAAGAAAATTCTAAGCTGGACTTGAATCATTCAATGAGACACCTGCTTTTAGTTTGTATAATGAACTGGTGACGTATAGAGGAGTTCGCGGATCTGACGACTAACTTACTGTAATCGCCTCTCTACCTTCAGAATAGCTAGAATAAAATCCATAACGTTCGAATTAATGAGCTGCTGTACAGAAACCGTTCGCTCGTCCTGGCTTCCGTATCCAATTCATAGTATGAAGTGTATGAAATGCAGCATTATTATTTTTGTTTTGTTGTGTAAGTACGGTTAGAGCCCTTTCACACGAGCGATTTTATTCGGCGATTTCTCTGCGAAGCGAGCACGCCGCGGCTCGCAACATGCACGCAACGATATCGCCGCGAGCGATAACGCCACGTGCTCGCCGCTAGTCGCCGCGTGCTGGCGGCGAGTACCTGCAGACTTCGCACAATTATTTGTTAGTAGCAATCTACCCTTATTCTGAAACCGTTTTGTAGTCTTCTGCACAGCGTTCCTTAGATTACACGTAAATATATGTGCGATATTATAATGGCATTTGACTTCGATCACGAATTGTTTATAGAAGTAATACATAAACGTCCAGCCATAATCGCACATATGTATATTTACGTGTAATCTAAGGAACGCTGTGCAGAAGACTACAAAACGGTGTAAAAATGAGGGTAGATTGCTGCTAACAAATAATTTTGCGAAGTCTGCAGGTAGGTACCTACAGTCAAGGGTACATCAAGCTTGCAGTTCGATTGTAAGTAGTGTTACGCTTATGGCGCACTAAATAAGAAAGGTACAAAGTCCAAAGTGACAAGCATGACTTGAATGTACTCGCCGCCGCCAGCACGCGGCGACTCGCGGCGGTTAATAACTCGCGGCGATATCGTAGCGTGCACGCCGCGAGCCGCCGCGTGCTCGCTGCGATCTCGCTCAGCCGAGAAATCGCCGAATAAAATCGCTCGTGTGAAAGGGCTCTACATTTGTAAAAGTCTACCTTTCACACCGATTGCTTGAGTCTACAAGTACCTACCTAGTATCTTTTTTCTGCCAGCCACAATCCCGCACTCCTGTATTAAAAAAAATTATGATTGCTGGTTGTTTACGGCAATAAGTAGGTAAACTAAAAGAGGGGTGGAGTGGAGTATCAACTCCTCCTTCTTATTCTTTTTGCCCTACAATGGAATCCTACAGAGTACAGACTATTGCATAGGTATATCTAAACTATTATAAAACTGTAACAGAAGTGTGTCTGTACATTGAAGATATTTACAAAAAAAAAATTACGGTATGGTTTTTAGATCTCCCTGATTCCAAATCACAAATTTTTTTATTTTTTGTCTGTCTGTTTGTTTGTTTGTTCGTTTGTTTGTTTGTTTGTTTGTTTGTTTGTGGGTTTGTTTGTTCGAGTATCACGCAAAAACTACTGAACCGATTTTGATGAAACTTTTTTTGTTTGATAGCGTATCATCTGACTTAAAATCTGGTAGGTATATAATTTATGCGGACGAAGTCGCGGGTAAAAGCTCGTAATACCTATATGTGCAGTGGAATTCCCAAAATTACTAGAGCGACCCGCCCCATCTTCGCCTTCTTTCGCCTTGGCAGTGAAAACCGTATCAAAATCCGTTGCGTGGATAAGAAGTAAGCTGAGAAATTGTTTTTTTTTTTCATTTATTTATGATGAGGACAGACACAGATTTATACTATTTAGAGACAGTAGGTATACAGGGTGTTAACTTAAATGCGTTACAACCTTTAAAGCCCCGCTAAAGTTTAAACTATCAAACTGAACAACTTTCACTATGGGACCAAATCTGAAAAGCGAAAAAAACAGCTGTTCCATACATGTGGGTGTACCTAACGGCCTTCGTCTTTTTCTACGGAACAACTACTTTTTTCGAGTTTTCAATAGGTATATTGGTCCCACAGAGAAAGATGTTCAGTTCAGTATGATGGTTTGAATTGAACAAACTGAACAACTTTGTAATAGCGAAATAAAAATCAGCTGTTCGTCATTTGGGTCGAACGGCCTTCGAGTTTTTCCATGGAACAACCACTTAGTTTCGCGTTTTCAATATATTGGTCCCACAGAGAAAGTTGTTCAGTTTGATGGTTTGAAGCACCCACTTATAATAAGAAGCCCGTAAGTAGGATGTAGGTAAAGCATTTAATTTGACACTCTGTATTTGTAGATTCTATTCGACGAGCGTACCTAACCTACGCACTACATTCATAAACTCACGACTTTATACTCTTTTGGGGTGGTCAATGGTTCCTTTTGACATACCTAAGTTCAGGTTATAAAAGAAGGAAAAAACACTAATTGCAGCTTAGATTCTAATCTCCGCTGATCATTCAAATTCATTCGCAGAAGGCCTTTGACATGCTTAAGCCAAATAGTACCGCCTATAAGCTCAAAGGGGGACCTTTAGAAGTCATTACCTGGGATACAGGCACCTGGATATGTCGCTTGACGTCTTCACTTGTCATGCAAACTGGCTATTGTATTATTCAACACAACACAGTCATGTTAAGGATAACTCACATCGCAGCATTGACATCTGAAATGAGAAATGTCCCAGATATGACGAGTGAAACGAAACTGGGTTAATACTTCTCGTTATATGTATAACTATCGAACATACTTTTTTCGTCATATTTCAGTTGAAATTATGTACGAATTATAAGAGAAAGCTCGTTTTGAAAGTGAAATGGCGTGTCATCTGTACGTGGCAACTTAGGCACAGTCTAGGCACAGTATAAGAAAGAGTATCTATTACGACGTAGTCTAGGCACACCTTTACAAACGCGAAAAATTTACAAGAAGTTGTAAGCACGTGCGATACTGAGTGAGTGCGAACGAATTAGGAGCCACGTTTGCAACCAAGCGGGGGTGAGGTTAAAATAGGTGGGGGGAAGTGAGTGTCCGTACTGTATGTAGTACTTAACCTACTGGATATCTACTCATTCTTATATTGTGGTCTAAGTAAGGCAGGAGAAGGGATTTAAAATTATACAGGGTGTTAGGGTAAACAGTTGCATTACTTTAAGGGGTGATGGTACTCATGATACTGAACAACTTTCCCAAAGAAACCTTATGGAAATCGAAAAAAATAGACTTTTCATACAAACGTTCGATCAGCTGATTGCATTTAGTATGAAAAGTTAAATTATTTTAAGAATTTCTTATAGGTTTTTTAGGGAAAGTTGATCAGTATCGTGGGTACAATCACCCCTTAAGGTAATGCAACTGTTTACCCTAACACTCTGTATATGATTAAAATTCTTAAAATGTAAAAGGAGCATTATTCAATTATCTTCAATGCTGTTTGAATTTCCAGACCACTTTAAGTGGATAAATCCACTTAGAACGACTAGATATAAAAGAATTGACTAGTAAGTACATATTATTTAAAACATCACGAGCTTTTACCCGCGACTTCGTCCGCGCAAAAAGGTTCATCTAAATCTGTTCAGTAGTTTTTGCGTGATACTCGAACAAACAAACACCCAAACAAACAAACATACGAACAAACAAACGAACAAACAAACAAACAAACAGACAGACAAAAAATCCAAAAATTGGTGATTTGGAATCAAGGTCAGGTAAAAACCCAGTCGTAATTTTTTTTTGTAGATATCTTCAATATACAGACACATTTTCTCTTACAGTTTTATAATAGTTTAGATATACCTACCTACCTTGCGAAGGTATCGATGTTGATTTACCTGAGTATAAATAAATAACGAAGAGGACAATATGTATACCTACAGAGACAGGTGTCCTGAATTGAGAATTCGAGACTCACACATCATGCCCCAACCCGTTTGACCTAGAAACGTAAAATGTTAGGTTTCCATTTGCATAGCGAATTAAAACCTTTAAGACGAGAAAATTAGGGTTCCTATTTTATTTATCAAATGGCACGAGGGTTAAAAGGTTAGCTTGCTTAAGATACGTTTAAATTCAAATCTCAAATTAATGCAAAACAAATACGTTCACGATAAAGTATAAACGTTTATTGAAAGGGGAATGCAGTCAACGAGCTACTTTGAGTACCATAAAAAGTAAGTAGGTACAGAAAGTTTTTCTTTTATTTAATCTCCCTTAGAACGTAATGCATTATTGATAGGGAATCAATGGGCAAATCAAACCTCCCTGAAGGGCGACGGAGCTAACAAGGTAGAATCACGCACGCCCGTTTTGTTCGGTCCGTTATTGTACGGTGACATTTACCCAAATTGAATGGATATGCCTTAGCTGGTGCTTTGCAGTTGAGCGATTAAGGCTATCGGAATAAAGGTTAGATTAGCTTGACAATACTGCTATAAATTTCCGGACCAAACACTATTATTGCTAAGAAACTAAGTTTCACTCAAAGTACCTACTTTCAAACACGAGGTTACTCGTACGTATCACCATAGTATCGGACGTTACAATTTTCATAATAATATGAATGTTATCTTGTAGATAAGATGGCCAATGCTCAGGCCGATAATGAGTATTATTTCAGTACTTACATCACCACCTTGCATTAAATCTACAGAGTGTTAGGGTAATTTGTACCATGGTACTGAACAACTTTCCCACACCAATAACAAATTCACAGAATTTTTTTTTACCTTCCATACCATAGTATAAATAACTAATAGTGGTGAAGCTCAGCGGTCGCGACAGGCCAATCGTGCGGAACGTGTGGGGGCCCATGCTGCCTGCGCGCGTACCCTAACAGCGACTTGAGTTAGGGTACGCCCGTCCCCCGACGTACCCCGCACGCTGCGCGGGCATAGACCCGCCGTGACCGCTGAGCTTCATCACTTATTTTATTTACACTATGTCCATACTAATAAGGGCTTGACGGTTTAATTTTACTTGTCTAAGGCGGTGTCCTATTGCCATCGCACGCGCGATGGTGCGATGCGATGTGATCGTACTGATGGATAATTCTCCGAAATTTTTCAAATTTTCAAATTTTTCTATTGAAAAATTTTAACGATTTGTAAAATTTCGGAGAATTACCCATCAGTACGATCACATCGCATCGCACCATCGCGCGTGCGATGGCAATAGGACACCGCCTGAAGGGTAGTTCAAGTCTAATGGAACTTTCGTACCTATCAAATAGATAATTATAATAAAAATAAAGTTGCTAGCCTAAAGCTTCACTACTTTGAACAGAAATCCCGTAGTTTTAAGTTGAATTGCAGATTCGAAAGCCGCAGAGATGGCACAATCAGAAACCTAATTGTAGCACGTCGATAGAACAAACAAGTGAAACAAGATGAAGTTGATTACCTCTGGCCTGGCTAGGATGTTTTAGAAATGACATTGAGGCACCACTCGGCAATGAAAGTTTCGAAAAATCAGTCTATATCAGTTTAGACCACAAACATAGGTATTACAGTAGGTTTAGACTTGTTCGAGGTTAACAAATCCTTCATTCCAAAATAAGAAGGCTTTAACCATAGATATTATTATAGCATTCGGAGCATCGGTGGCGCGTTGCGGAGAGATATGGACACCCAATTATGGAGGTCCGGGTTCGAATCCGCACGGAAAACATGCCATGTACCAATGAGTTTTTCTAACTTATGTACGTAATACCGACCGCTCTCAAACGGTGAAGCAAAACATCGTGAGAAAACCGGCATACACTGAAGAAGAAATTCTGATGTGTATGTGAAGTCTGCCAATCCGCATTGGGCACGCGTGGTGGACTAATGCCCATACACCCTCCCAGAGGGTAGGCCTGTGCCCTGCAGTGGGACGTTTATAGGCTGATGATGATGATGATTATTATACATAGATTAAGGTCAATAGCTTTAACAAAATGTATAAAGACCTGCCTCGTCCATCATCAAGATTTAACAAGTTACCACATCTAATATTTTTGGGACGCGGGTGACTACAGAACCCTACGCTATGCGTGGTCCGATCTGCAATTGGTCGGTTTTGTATTCTAGGTACCTATCTTAAATCTTAAACTATCTCTTAAATAAATAAAAAGGCAACAACTTTTTTGACTTTGAAATTTTTACGGGAATCGTAATCATAGACGAAAAGTTATAAACATAAGTACAAAAAGGTTAATAAAAACTTTCAAAAAAGGATCTTATATAAATTATCTCATTTAACCATCCATTATTAAGGTCAAATAATTATTATAACAGCAACGATTTTCCCACAAAAATAATTGTAGAACAAATCGGCATAATTCATGCGACTATAATCGTGATTGGCTCTAGCTTTCGATTTATATTATTGTTTATGAGACCACTCTACTGGAATCTAGGGCAATATCAGTTCTCACAAACGAAACGAATCTTTATATTCTTCCATTTTACGTTGAAAAAATGTTGGATATCGCGCGTAGGTAGATACTGTAAGTTAGTTACCGTATTCTGTGTGCGTAATAGTAGGACTGCGTATATAATCTGTGACTGATTGACTGATAGACGACGCACAGCCTAAACTAAACTAGGGGATGATCAGACCATCAAACTTGACAACTTTCTCTATGGGACCAACATCAAAATCGCAATAAAGAATCAGCTGTTCCATACTAAACTGCAATGCTACTCGAGTCAAATGTATGGGACAAATGAATTATTTTTTTTCTAAAATCGACCCCTAAAGACGCTGACCGCGTAGATTTTAGTATCAGGTATTAATTTCACCTTGATACCGTTACCCATTCCTGAGAAATAGGATCTTGACAGACGGACAGACAGACAGAAAACAAAGTGATCCTACGATCCAACAATAAGGGTTCCTTTTTTTCTTTTGACGTAAGGAACCCTAAAATACGCCTATACGCCTTTTAATTATATTTGTCTATTCTTGGTGTGCAAATAAAGAATATTTATGTTATGTTATGTTATACAGGGTGTAGCAACACACCCTAGTAATACTTAAGGGGGTGCTTCAGACCATCAAACTGAACAACTTTCACTATGGGGCCAACATCGAGAAAAAATAAACAAAATCTGCTGTGCCATACAAAACTGCTGTACCGACTCGACTAAAATGCATGGGACAGCAGATTTTTTTATTTTTCCTCGATGTTGGCCGCATAGTGAAAATTGTTCAGTTTGATGGTCTGAAGCACCCCCTTAGGTATTACTAGGGCGTTTCGTTACACACTGTACATCCCGTGGTCACGGGACTAAACACTGTCAATATCACTTTGAGGAGTTTCATGAAGCCCGTCTCTCATCATACTAGTTCATGCAACTACGAGCAGTCCCCTCTACTCTACAGTACCTGTCTGTCTGGCCAAGCGTTATCGTCGCATAATTGGATAAGGCCTAATGAACATGCCACTGGAACACGCCACCGATTTACGAACGGCCCGAATCGAACCCGCCAATATTCTGGATTCGCAGGCTTTCCTATACCAGAGGAAGAAAATAGCATGACTTCAATATGAGTTAGACGAGGCGAAATAGTCTTTACTATTAGTTTTAGGGTTCCGTAACTCCAAAGGTAAACAACGGAACGCTACAATCACTTTGTTGTCAGGCTCGTTACAGCCTTTTTTCTCAGGAACGGTTAGAGGTCAAATACTAAGATCTACGGTCCCTTGAAGGGTTATAAAACCGGTCAAGTTCGAGTCGGGCTACTCGCGCACCGAGGGTTCCGTACCACACCACCGCAGAACACAACATTATTAACTTAGAAAAAAAACATTTTTTGTCCGGGACCTTTAACGCAAGACCGACTCAAACTTGGCCGGTTTTTCGTATTTAATGTTATTCTGTAGAGTTTGCTCTGTAATCACACTAAGTTTGAGGCTTGAATGTATTACCGTTTTTACGATAGAGCGTGAAAAAAAAATGATGATAAAAACTAGTTTCTTGTTGAGAACCCCCCTTAATTTTTAACTTTTGGACATTTTTATTATTTGTTAACAAATCCGCCGTAATAACGCATAATCTGAGAAAATTTCAACTATCTAGCTATTACGGTTCAAAAGTAAATAGGTAGAATACTTAAATAGGTAGGACAGACGGACAGACGGACGGACGGACAACGTAGGCTTAGTAATAGGGTCCCGTTTTCACCCTTTGGGTACTGAACCCTAAAAAAGCAAGCTTCTAAGTCAACGGAATCGAAAGATACGGCCATTTATGACATATTTTGATACGCACAACACGCAAATCAAAACTATAGGGTACCTACTTCCAAAAAGCAAGGTCTCATAACAAAAGTGAAGAAATAAATACGAAAATTGTTAATTTGTCGTTAAATCACATCAAAAATATATATTTTCAGTACAGATACGAGCAGGTAATTTATACAACGTGTTAATGAATTAATACAAAACCTCCAACCAACACTCCAACAGATTTATAACAAAATAATTAGATTTGAAACAATAATTTCATTATTTTGATAGTTAAAATTTAAAGTTATTCGCATTTTAAGTTTTGAGGCAAAAATGATTTGTTATCATTTCAGCAATGAATGAAACCGCTAACGTACTCATGGATACATTTTAATAATCTTGTTTTGGTAGTAAGTAGGGTGAGTGTGCCAGTGCGGTGGGTTGACATCGGGATCAGTAAATTAAAAATTTTACAAACAAATTAATTAATATTTTGAAATAAATTACCTATGTTGAAACCATGATAATTCGATTCTGCTCTCGATTCTAAACAAAGTACTTTCTAGTTTTGCGTTAATTCATTAACACGTTGTATAAGTACACAAAAAATAATTTAGCCAACAAAGTACCTGCCTATAAACTGCATGGTATCTCTAAAATAGTAATAATATTGCAATTAGGTACATATTATACCTATTGTTTATTGATGCTCATCAAAAAAACCATCGTCCATTATGCATTTGATACCTACCTACTATTTTCAATTACCTACTATACAATTCATGTAATAGGTACGAGTAGGTATGAAACAGACAAAAGGAAGATAATATTCCACCGACCCTGAACGAGCACTCACTCATTATAACAGAAATTATTTAGCTGACTACGCATAAATATGTAGTTGTACGAATTATTCAAATTTCAATTTGAAACTGTTTTAATTACAGTTCGCTTTATGTTATGGTTCATGAAATACGACTAAATGACATGCTTGTACAACATTTGTTAAATTCATAAGTAAATTATCAATGTGTATGTAGTTGGGTTCAATAATACCTTAACACATAACCACAGCCCGGACACTGCATACAAAAATTTGAAATTGACAAGATGACGACGTCACCACATGCGAAACCTTAAGTCTTCTTCGTAGAACCAGTGCGCGGTAGGTTACCAGAGGGCGACAGAGGGGGTGAGGTAAAAAGTTGGTGGGAGGAAGGGAATGTCCGTACTGATAGATACCGAATTCGCATCGCATCGCATCGCAAATATCTGAGTGTGCAACGATTGAAAATCATACATAAGCTAATCAAGTCATCGAGGGCTCGCAGTTATTGCCATGCGATGCGAATTTTCCTAGAATTTTCAGTTATGTGTAGGAGCACTAAAACAGTACTCTTCGATAAGTAAATAATTCAGACGTATCTAGGTGATTTACTAAATACGGGATATTTTATGTTTGGGTTTTAAAACCGGTCAAGTGCGAGTCGGGCTACTCGCGCACCTAGGGTTCCGTACCACACACAACATATTAACTTTTAAAAAAAAAATCTCCGCGTCCCTTAGCACGAGACCGACTCACACTTGGCCGGTTTTTATTATTTGTTGTTATACTGTAGATTTTGCTCTATAATCACACCAAGTTTGACGCTTGTGTGTATTACCGTTTTTACGATAGAGCGTGAAGAAAAAACGTTGATAAAAACTAGTTTATTGTTGAGAACCCCCCTTAATTTTTAACTTTTTGTCATTTTTATTATTTGTTAGCAAATCCGCTGTAATAACGCATAAACTGAGAAAATTTCAACTGTCTAGCTATTACGGTTCAAAAATTACAGCCCTAAATAGGTAGGACAGACGGACGGACGGAAAGACGGACAGACGGACAGACGGACGGACGAAAGGACGGACGGACGGACAACGTAGGCTTAGTAATACGGTCCCGTTTTCACCCTTTGGGTACGGAACCCTAAAAAAACGTCCCCAATTCTTCTCACCTCGTGGGGACGGACGTGGTGAAGATGGAAAGCCATATGCCGCTCCAGTGCCGCGACACTCAGAACAAAATCGTAATTATATGAAATGCCCTAGATTGTATGGGCTCTTAAGATTTAATGCCCTAGCTTCATACTATTTTGGATTTCGAAGCTAGTTAGGCAGTGCTGACTCTTAAAACGTAGTGATTCCAGTCTCTTTGTGTGGCACTTTTAGGTTACAATTAGGTTATCATCAGTCTTTGTGTTTGAATTATGATTTGAAAGATTAAAGTAGGTACCTAAGATTAATCAAAGTCGGATCCTTGTTCACTAGAAATAGTTGCTCTACAAGTGCTCTACTTTCGTTCCACCAGTTAGTTTTTCCACGAAAAATGCACACGCGACGTGAATAAAAAATGTTCGGCACCTCTGTGAATTATAGGTAAGTAGTACCTATAGTGCGGGCATTTTATGGTTTGAGGTAAAAGAACAAAAAGTTATTCTTTGTTGTGTAAAGTTCCTTAGGACCAATAGAAATAACCTTAGAATTTCTGACTCCTAGGATGCCGGCTGTAGGTATACTACAGGTTGTTAGGGTAAAAAGTTGCATTACTTAAAGGGGTGATTGTACCCATGATACTGAATAACTTTCCCAAAGAAACAACGGGAAATACGAAAAAAATATGTGGACTTCCCATACTAAATGCAATCAGCTGATCGAACTTTTATATGAAAAGTCAAAAAAAATTGGGAATTTCGTATAGTTTTCTTAGGGAAAGTTGTTCAGTGTCTTGAGTACAATCACCCCTTAAAGTAATGCAACTGTTTACCCTAACACCCTGTATCAAAAAGTATATTTCAATACGTTTTCAGTACTCAGTAGGTAAGGTACTATTTAATTAATGTTATCGATTCTCGATTACAAACAGTTTTCTGGTGTTTCGCTAATTTCATCGCAAGGATCACCACCTCTGTAACTGGTAACTGAGCCATGTTGAACTTACTTAGGTAGTTTATATCAACTAACCTCATCATACATAATGTAGGTGGGTAGGTATGAAACACGATGCGAGAACTTCACCAGTGTCGTCCATAAAGAGAGGGTGTAATGAAATTAGGAGACAGGTGTCTGCATTCGTTAGAGGGTGTGTATCGCCGGCCCTGTTACCCTAATTGGGTAAAGGACTCTGAAATACTATCGTGAAATAAGTATGGGGCAAAGTACTTCTTAGGCCCGATTCGACCAAACTTTCATTTATAGAAGAGTAACTATACAAGAAACAATTTAACAACCCTGAAATAACTTCATTCATACTAAACCCATACTAAAAGAACGAATGTATAATCCACCCAAAAAAAGAGGTCGTTGTATCCGTACTTATTGCAATGTGAGGCTATACAGTTTTAATTTGTTAGGTTTCTTTTTATAATTTTTTTTACTAGTAATTTCTACCTTTGAACCCGGACTTCTAGAGATGAGGAAGTTTTTTAAAAAAATGCCTTAATTTTTTCTGTTTATAATAATTATGACCACCATCCTGAAGGGCTTTTAGTTTTCGTAAAAATGGCTGGGTCCAAATTCGCCAAAGTTCTTTACTCGCTTTTGGTCGAATCGGGCCTTAGTGGGATAAAGTAAGGAAAAAGTACTATTATGATTATACAGCCCGACAGCATAGTTGGTACACTACCAGGAAGTTGGAATAGGTATTGCAGTACGTATACCTACTGATCCTGCTGTGAAAAATGTGATCGCAAGTTAGGATGCCACGAGAAGCAAATGCATTATTTATTAGGTATTTCTGTACAACATTTTAAATATAGGTACTTAGACGCAAAGTTTTATACCCTGTCACAGATTATTTAATAGTTACACCCTGTATAAAGTATAGGGTGGTGATGATTACATTCATTCTATACAAATGACTTTCAGGTTTTGTTTTGCGTTGATATACTGGGTGTAAGGAAAAGTATCATTAACCGTTAAACCACATTCTCTACCCGTCAAACTGAACTTTTACTATGGGAGCAAACTTGTCAGCGCAAAAAAAATCGGCTGTTCCATACTAAACTGCAGCGCCTGCTCGACTCAAATGTATGAGACAGCAGATTTTTTTTTGTGTTCTGACATGTTTGCTCCCATAGTAAAAGTTGTTCAGTTTGATGGTCTGAAGCACCCCCTTAAGTATTACTAGGGTGTTTTGTTACACCCTGTATAAATTTTGATTTTTTTCATTTAATGCTAATTAATATGAATCAACAAAATTCGGTTCATCCCAATCATGAAATTAATAAGCAATTAACATGTTGCTGACCATTTGTTAGTCGACCGATTCATTATTAATTAGGATTAATAAACGATATAGGAAAATAAATTACTTTATTTATTGGAACATTAAGTATATAATATAGGCACGGCAGGTAAGAATTCAATAAAATGTCAGAGTACATACAAATCATACTTACAAAAACTCACGACCATAATCCTTTTCGGGGTAGTCAGAAACATTGCTACATATGCCAGATATCTTGCATAAAGTTGCGTTGCAACTTTATGCAAACAACAACGCGAACAAGGCTAATTTTTAGCGTAGGTAGGTACCATAGAAATAACTTATAATGTTCTGTGGTAAGTACCTAATGAATTAATGATGTTAGAGTATAATAATTCATAACTACCTATTGATATTTTGTTCAAATATAGACACAATGGGAACCCGTTGGATGAGGGCAGCGCGGGATCGGTCGTTATGGTGATCCTTAGGGGAAGCCTATGTCCAGCAGTGGACGTCCATCGGCTGAGATGATGATGATAGACATAATTGTCAATCTGAAATTTTACTTCTTATTGAAACAAAATGAACACAAAATCTAAAAACCGTTTGAACAGAATTTTTGAGCAAGATAATGCCTAAATTGATTTATAATAATCATAAGGTAAGTATCATTTACTTTTCTGTGGGAGGACCAAAAACTTGGTAGATATATTATAAAATTGCTATTTTTGTGCAATTCGATAATTCAACATGATTGGTTGACAGCATGAAATGAAAAGATAAATTATGTTTGCTATCGGTTTTCGGGTTTTGCGGTTATAATTATTAGTTGTTTATAATTAGGTATTACTTATTAGTAGAGTACGTATTGCATTTAATGTTATTCACTTTACAATTTATAATTTCGCAAGTCACACAAAACAAAAGGCTAAATAAACATTAAAATTATTTTATTGGTTATTAATCAAACATACAATTTTACTTTTACAACGATATTCAGTCTCGCATATTAAATTAACTAAAAATAATCGTACATCTAAGAGTAAGTATTTACAAATCTTCAAAACTGGATAGTTACATAAAGTACACACATTATCTAAGTATAGGAATTATAGTTATATGAAGGTTTAGGGTAAGAATATGCAGGAGGATGTACGGGTTCCGGACAATCCTCCCATAACCACCACATCGTAATCAACACCTCCAAATTTATCAACAGCAAAGAAATCACTGGAATAGTTAACTTACTTATCAAAGATTTTATACCTCCTTTCGCAATAAGCAACGGCTTTACTATTCCGTTTATAACAATATCTTTAAACCCTTTCATTTCTAAATCATCAGGAGCAGATCCAGTGAGCAGAGATAGAACCAGGCCAATTAGACCACTGACTTTGCTTGCTACCTTCGTGGTGACGGGTTTAAGAAAGCTGGTCAGCTCTGGTTTGAAGGTCTTCGGTGCAGTTTGGTGAACACTCGTAGGTGGCAAGTATGCGGCTGGAGGCTGGTATAGTGGGGCAGGCTGGTATGGAGGGGCGTACGGTCCATAGCTCGGTCGTGATGGATACGATCCGTACGGTCGAGGGTACGAAGGGTATGGCGCTGTAGGGTAGGGCGCATTCGCATAGTCTCTTCCAGCAGCACGAGATTTGCTAACAGGTTCCTCGTTTTCTGATACTTGATTAAGAGCTTCGATTAAATCATTGAATGTTATGTTGTGACCTCTTTTGAACGGCTTTTCCGTTGTTGTTTGAATCGGCACTTGGAAACTGGTGTGATGGATTTGGTGCTGTGGTACGCTGTTTTGTGGCTGAGCTACGCTGTCTTCTATTTGTTGAAATGGTTGTTGAAACCGACTGCTGTCAAAAGTTAACTGGTTCTCGAAGGGTATATTTTGCCTGTTGCCCGTAGTCCGCACTTCCAATGGGGGAAGGTACATCACAGGATCTCCAGGGCTGCCAAATGCATATCTGGTCGAATGCAAAATCACCAAAACAAACGTTATACACGCCAACTCCATAGCGACTAAGTGCAAACTGACGTAAGTGCATTATGATATTTATAAATTTCGAAACATCATTATTGCATGTTAGCATTCTACACGTAAAAATCTGGGTTACAAATAGCGTCACACTGCCCTACATAGTTTTAATGTTTGCGGAAATAAATCGTAAGTTTCAGCTGATATCCACTCCGGAAGTACACTCCACTGACATACACTGAGCAACTTTATCGCCAGCTAATACGCTTAGCATAATTTTTGCGAATGAACTGTCGTCATCGACGTCTTCGATCATGGAGAACGTGGCGGCCGCACCAAGGTTGCTGCTCCACCCATATTTCGACGCTTTCCGTATAACACACGCTATCCTTTCCGAACAATCCGTTATGGCTCTTGATTTGTAACCTTTTTTCTTTTTCTTCTTAAAATACTTGATCATCTTCGATATCATCGGCCACAGCAGTAAAGCCTTCAGTCCCATCTTAGCGAACAACAGAACGATAAGAGGGAACAACAGCATCTTTCCCGCTAAAACTTTAAAGAAAATAATAACTGCTGCTGATATCATGATCTTCGAGGCACTCCCCAAAATATTTGCGAATGATCCTAGCGTGTCACTTTTTGGACACGAGATATACGAAGACGGATAGTCCGAATATGCCTTACGTATCGGCTCAGAGTAATAATTTGAGGCTCCTGTAAACAGGTCTAAAAACGGGAAAGGCGGAGGCTGTGATGGTGGCACAGTGCTCAACGCCTGCTCTTGCGCACCAGCTTCCGACGCAACAAAAAAAACGACAACGATCAAGATCATGGCAAATAAACTGTTACGCTTCAAATGTTTCGTTTCATTTAATACCTCGCCCATGACATTTCAATTTCAAGATTCGATAAACAATTAACTTTGGATAATTCAAAATAACGGCACGAGAGTCAACCCGAGCAAGAACTTAGACAAATAGTTCAAGTTGAAAGTGTGCCCAGTTTGATTAGATACGGTTTCGATTATTTTCCGTGTTAAAATAGATAGCTTTTTTTTGGGAGTGCCTCCACTGCCGACGCTGGCAACCAAAAAGAACGCCATTAGGAACCAGGTGATAGGTGACAGAGCTTTTTAGGACTGCCAGTGCCGGCATCCAAATTGGCAACCGACAACAACACTGGCCTGTTAGACTTAGGGCCTGTTTCACCAATTCTTAGCAAGTTCTTGTTAGCTTATCCGACAGATATTTTGACATATTTTTCATAAAAAATGTGTCAAACTATCTGTCGGATAAGCTAACAAGAACTTACTCAGAAGTGGTGAAACAGGCCCTTAGAATATTTTTCAAACTTATGCGTGTCTGCGTGTTACCAAAACTCTTCAATGAAAACCCTTTCTGACTGAAGGGAAAAAACATCCCGTTTCGGTGCGCACAATGGCCGAGATGTGGTACCTACTTTTATTACTTTTCTGAGGTGATTCAGCCTATCAAACTAAACAAATTTTACAATGGGAGCAAACCTGAAATCCTAAAAAACTGCTGTATGAAAATATGAAATTTGAGTCGAGTAGGCATTGCGGTTTAAAATACAAACAGCAGATTTTTTTTAATATTTCATGTATATATGCTCCTATAGTAAAAGTTGTTCAGTTTGTAGCCCAGTCATTTTACGGTTTGAGACGGGACTAATTAGTAATTGATTTTTTTTTCACTATAATATTGAAGAGCCAATTTTAGCTTAGAAATGTACCAAAATAAAATAAAAAATTACGTCAGCAACAGTTCCAATTTTAAAATTTAGATATTGTCTCGTTCTAAAAATCCAGGTGGTAAATTTTTTTTCGCATTTTTAAGGGTTTACCATTAAACATACTTCAAACATGCTTTAAATATTTTTGTCTACTTAGAAGGTTTTGAAAAATTAATTCCTATTTTCTAATAAATATACCTAAATTTTTAAAGTTTCAATGCCTATTTTATTGCTCAGAAATAATTTATATTGTTAAATCTAATTCAAATGAGTGCATTGGTATTAATATTATTAATTTAAAAGCCTTCTGGGACACACAAATTTGATTTCTATGTTGCGTAGCAATTTTTTTTTATATTGTATAGTATAGTATTTTTGTCACTAAATGGTGCCGGTTACAGTTTAAAAGTCCAATTAATA
This sequence comes from Agonopterix subpropinquella, assembly GCA_922987775.1. Taxonomy (NCBI): domain Eukaryota; kingdom Metazoa; phylum Arthropoda; class Insecta; order Lepidoptera; family Depressariidae; genus Agonopterix; species Agonopterix subpropinquella. The sequence goes on along the minus strand of OV277695.1, from coordinate 16,877,839 downwards.
ATTACTCCCTACCCTGCCTAACAAAACTCCGTAAAATGACTGGCCTATTGATGGTCTGAACAACCCCTTTTGGAAAGTGTTTATAAAATCAAGTATTTCCCTCGCTCACCTAACCAACTGATTCGGATGCTTCATCCAAATTTAACGTTCCATATTTTACAAATGTTAAATGCTAGATTACAGCCCATGTAAACTATTATAGTTTAGGCCAGCAACTATTGTCGGCGGCCAAGTCACCTAGCAGCGAAGACACTCCCTTTTTCGATGTCACCGAAACATGAAAATTCTAAGACATACTTAATTTTAAGAAGCTAATTTTATTTTCTTCGAGTTTATCAATATAAATTTAAGATTTAATGTAATTTGATTTATCTCAAAAAAAAAACTTGTCATAGGTACCGAATTTTTTTCTGCCGCTGTATTTTTTCTGTGATATCACTTTAAAAAAATAAAAATTAAAAGTAAATAAAATTTCATTTCATTTTTAATTGGAGTTTTTGGCGGGATCTTGTTAGCTACGTTTGGAGTCCACATATTTTATCGAATTTTATTGGTTATAGTGAGTTCTGATTCGTAAAATTGCGTAACAAAGTGTAAGTGAACAATATACAGTTCTGTGAAATATGATGGTGTAAGGGTCGTAAACAGGAAAAGTGTTCCGTCATTTGTAGCGCGGCAAAGCGGTCGGTTCACCTCTTTCCTGTGGACTTCTCTGCTTTTCCTGCGTCTTTCATTTTGTCTCCAAAAACTCAAAAGAAGCGTTAAAACGTCGAACACCAACGTTTTTAAACGATTTTATTTAACTTCGAAGCTGTCTAACTATCTAACTAACTAACAATGGATTCTTGTAAACGAATTCTCACCCATTTCCTATCAACCGATTAAGTTGAAACTTTACACACACGTATAGTTCTGATGACAATACAATATTATGGTAACATCGAGTTGATCTGATGATGGAGACGGAAGGTGGTCAAGGGATCTCCTCGATGAATTGCAGCAGAGGACTCGTGTTTGGTATCATTTAAATTGTTTCGATGAGTACTTTATGATACCGGAAAGATTGAGGATCTGATGATGGAGACGGAAGGTGGTCAAGGGATCTCCTCGATGAATTGTAGCAAAACACTCGTGTTTGGGCTCATTTCAATTGTTGCTATGAGAACTTTGTGGTACCAGTAAGATTGAGGATCTGATAATGGAGACGGAAGGTGGTCAAGGGATCTCCAAGATGAATGAAAGCAAAACAGTCATGTTTGGTCTTACTTCAGTTGTAGAGATGAGAACATTGTGGTACCGGTAACATTGAGGATCTGATGATGGAGACGGAAGGTGGTCAAGGGATCTCCAAGATAAATGAAAGTAAAACAGTCGGGTTTGGTCTTACTTCAATTGTAGCGATAAGATCTTTGTGGTACCAGTAAGATTGAGGATCTGATGATGGAGACGGAAGGTGGTCAAGGGATCTCCAAGATGAATGAAAGAAAAACCGTCGTGTTTGGTCTTACTTCAATTGTAGAGATGAGAACTTTGTGGTACCAGTAAAATTGAGGATCTGACGATGGAGACGGAAGGTGGCCAAGGGATCTCCAAGATAAATGAAAGCCAAACAGTTGTGTTCGGTCTTACTTCAGTTGTAGAGATGAGATCTTTGTGGTACCAGTAACATTGAGGATCTGATGATGGAGACGGAAGGTGGTCAAGGGATCTCCAAGATAAATGAAAGTAAAACAGTCGGGTTTGGTCTTACTTCAATTGTAGCGATAAGATCTTTGTGGTACCAGTAAGATTGAGGATCTGATGATGGAGACGGAAGGTGGTCAAATGATCTCCTCAATGAATTATAGAAAAACAGTCGTGTTTGGTCTAACTTCAATTGTTGCGATGAGAACTTTGTGGTAATAGTAACATTTAGGATTTGATGATGGAGACGAAGGTGGTCAAGGGATCTCCTCAGTTAATTGAAGTAGAACACTCGTGTTTGGACACAATCATTTAATTGGTGTTGGTGAGGATTCTATAGTCTCGTTAAGATTGAGGGTGTTATAATGGATACGAAAGTTGTTCAAGGGATCTCCTCAGTAAATTGTAGCAGTACATCCGTGTTTGATATCATTTCATTTGTTTTGATAAGGATTTTTTAGTCCGGGTAAGACTGAGAGGATCTGTGATGTTGGATATGGAAGATGGTAAAGGGATCTCCTCGATGAATTATAGAAGAAAACTTGTGTTTTGTCAAATTTCAAATGTTGCGATGAGAACTTTGTGATACTTACCAGTAAGATTGAGGGAGTGATAATGGATATGGAAGACGGTCAATGTATCTTCGGGATGAATTATAGAAGAACATTCGTGTATGATGTAATTTAAATTGTTGCGATGTGAACTTTGTGGTACTTACCAGTAAGATTGTGGGTCAGATGATGAAGAAGGAGGGTGGTCAAGGGATCTCATCCGTGAATTATGGCAGAACACTCTGTTTGTTGTAATTTCGATTGTTTCGATAAGAACTTTATGGTACCAGTAAAATTGAGGGTTTGATAATGGAGACGGATGGTGGACGAGCAATCTCCTCTACAAGTGTAGCAAATCATTCGAGTTTGATCACGTTTCAATTGCTTCGATAAGAACTTTGTAGTGTCAGTAAGATTGAGGATCTGATGATGGAGACGGAAGGTCGTCAAGGGATTTCCTCAGTTAATTGAAGTAGAACACTCGTGTTTGGTCACAATTAATTGATTTTGATGAGGATTCTATAGTCTCGGTTAGATTGAGGGTCTGATAATGGAGACAAAAGGTGATCAAGGTTTACACTTCAGTAAATTGTAGCAGTACAGTCGTGTTTGATAACATTTAATTGGTTTTGATAACGACCTTATAGTCCCGGTATGATTCAGACGGAAGGTGACTATTAAACTGTTGCACAACATTCGTCATTGGTATCATATAATTTTTGTCGATGAGAACTTAATGATTGTCAAAGGATCTATCCTTACAACTAATTGTAGCAGAACACTCATGTTTGGTATCATTTAATTTGTTTCGATGAATACTTTTTTAGTCTCGGTAAGATTGAGCGTCTGATGATAGGGACAGGAGGTGGTCAAGGGATCTCGACTAATTGTAGCAGATCTTTACTCAGAAACAAAAAAGTAAAAAATAAAATAAGTAAAAAGAACTTTTTAAGTAAAACGATTTTATTTTAATAAAACTGCACTAAACGGTAAAAAATAATTTTGTAAAATTTTCCTACCAAGTTGCACCATACTGTTAGCTGGAAATTTGTGAGTATAACCTATGTCAACCTATTTTCATAATACTTATAACGAAAAAACGTATTACAATAGGGATCCATATTTTTGATTAATACTTTGTTAATTAATTTTTATTATAAAATCGTGGGCGCTTGCATAGTAGTAGGAATAACTCAATAGTTACACATACTATTTAACTTTTCAAACATTTTCAAAGTAAATAGGCCTAGTACGGCTAATGTGATATCGATGTGATTTTCATTGTTTTATGGTATCGAGCTATGAAGGCTGTCGTACCTGTATTAAGAATGATAGCAAATTGCTAGGAAAGTTTTATATTTTACTACCAAGCGCCCACGATTTTATAATAAAAATTAATTAACAAAGTATTATTCAAAAATATGGATCCCTATTGTAATACGTTTTTTCGTTATAAGTATTATGAAAATAGGTTGACATAGGTTATACTCACAAATTTCCAGCTAACAGTATGGTGCAACTTGGTAGGAAAATTTTACAAAATTATTTTTTACCGTTTAGTGCAGTTTTATTAAAATAAAATCGTTTTACTTAAAAAGTTCTTTTTACTTATTTTATTATTGCTATAAATACGAACTTTATTGAAGACATCGGTTGTATGGGATATTAAAACCCTTTACCTTGAACTGGACGAAAAAAAGAATTTTTAATTTTAAGGCGGCAAAGGAGTTTTTGGCGGGATTTGAACAGATACGTTTGGAGTCCTCATATTTCATCGAATTTTTATTGTTTATAGTGAGTTTTGGTTCGTAAAATCGGTGTTGTTTTGCGTAACAAAGTGTCGTGCAAGTGAACAATATACAGTTCAGTGAAATATGTTGGTGTGGGTCGTGAACAGGAAAAGTGTTCCGTTCTTTTGTAGCGCGGCAAGCGGTCGGTTCACCTCTTTCCTGTGGACTTCTCTGCGTTTCCTGCGTTTCTCGATTGCCTCCAAAAACTCCAAAGAAGCGTTGAAACGTCGAACACCAACGTTTTATTTGCTATAAATGAGAGTATTTATTCCTGACATCGGTTGTATGCGATACTGTAATCGCTTTACCTTGAATTGAACCCAAAAAAAAAAAATAAGGCGGCAAATTGTAATCTTTTGATGGGTAAGCACGGACCTATATAGGTAATTATTTAGTTAGTTTTAAAATGTTTAATGTTTTACCATTTGGTTGACATATCAAAAATCAAGTAGGTCAGTGTATAAAACAAAATTATGTCGGTGTCAGTTACAATTAAGCCTGTATAGTTTAGTTTATTTTCTTGAAAATTTCAGAACAAACTCATTCAAATGGTAATGGTAACTAGAAGCTCGCACAGAAAAGCTTGTGCAAGCTATGACAGCAGTGATTTGTCGCACAATAACGAAATACGGCCACCATGGTGTTCAGGTCAGTGTAAGTAATATATTACCAAGGTATACCTACCATACATATCTTCTATACCTACTTATAAACGAGTTCCGTGACTGAATGACTGATTGATAGACACCGCACAGAAACATGAAACTTGGAATATTATATTCTACAGAGGATACAGGGGTGCACTAAGAAAGGATTTTTAGAAAATCTTACTTCTAAAGGGTAATTCCCTTGGACGAAGAAACCACCACGCAGACGAAGTCGCTGCATTATTCTATGGTCGCGGGTCAAAAGCTCGTTATTTTAATCCTACTTAATATTATAAACGCGAAAGTTTGTAAGTATTGATGGATGGATGTTTGTTCCGCTTGCACGCAAAAACTGCTGAACGGATTTTTATGAAATTTGCCATACAGATAGACCATTGCCTGGATTAACACATAGGGTACTTTTTATACGGGCAACGCAGACGAAGTTGCGGGCAACAGCTAGTAAAAAAATAAATCATTTAGATATTTTTTCAACATCAACATCAGTCTATACAGGGTGTAAGGAAAAGTATAATTAACCTTTAAACAACATATTCTACCCATCAAACTGAGCAACTTTGACTATGGGAGCCAAGGAACATATGTACTCATGGGAGCAAACTTAAGAGCAAGGATCTCCTTTATTCTAAAGCATAGAAACAGAAAACCGCATCAATTTACGATTGTAGTTAAGTCTCTTTTGTCTTATGACGTACAATTAAATTGCAGAAGGAGACGGAACAATAGATCTTTGTTTATGCGGTTGTCCACTTTTCACTTGTCACTTTTGTACTAGATTGGTCTAATTGGTCTCTTTTTAGGGTTCCGTAGCCAAAGGGTGAAAACGGGACCCTATTACTAAGCCTACGTTCGTCCGTCCGTCCGTCGTTCCGTCCGTCCGTCCGTCTGTCCGTCTGTCCGTCTTTCCGTCCGTCCGTCTGTCCTACCTATTTAGGGCTGTAACTTTTGAACCGTAATAGCTAGACAGTTGAAATTTTCTCAGATTATGCGTTATTACGGCGGATTTGTTAACAAATAATACATGACAAAAAGTTAAAAATTAAGGGGGGTTCTCAACAATAAACTAGTTTTTATCAACGTTTTTTCTTCACGCTCTATCGTAAAAACGGTAATTCATACAAGCGTCAAACTTAGTGTGATTATAGAGCAAACTGTACAGAATAACAACAAATACTAAAAACCGGTCAAGTGCGAGTCGGTCTTGCGCTAAAGGACCCGGACAAAAAAAGTTTTTTTTTCTAAGTTAATAATGTTGTGTTCTGTGGTTGTGTGGTACGGAACCCTCGGTGCGCGAGTAGCCCGACTCGCACTTGACCGCTTTTATTTCCATACTATGTGATTTGAAACCACACACTTTAAACACAAACGTCAAAAAAAGGACATGGACATTCTTGCAATGCTATGGCTCCCTCTATGCCTTTAGAATAAAGGAGATCCTTGCTCTTAGGAGTAAACCTGTCAGAACAAAAAAATCTGCTGTTCCATACTAAACTGCAATACCTACGCGACTCAAATCAAATGTACTTATGAGACAGTAGATTTTTTTTTGTTCTGACAGGTTTGCTCCCATAGTAAATCATGGGCCTAGTCATGGGCACAGTTCGTGTAAATAACACACATAACACACTAAATGAGCTGTCGGATAAGCTAACAAGAACTTATCCAAAAGTGGTGAAACGGCCCTTATTGTTTTATTTATTAGTGTCACCTGGATAACCATAATTATGTATGAAATATTAATAGTTGTTTCGGCCTTTCGCATAAAATATGTTATTTAAACTCATGTCATTTTCATTTTAAAACATGAATTTATTATATTCCCCACTACAAATAATACGGCCTTTGAAAGCTTTTTCGACGAAACGTGACATAGTGGAAACGTTACATAGACGAAACATTACTTCGTTGAATAGTGCGTTAGATGAAAGGTGTTCGATGAAACATGTTTAGATGTTACGTAGGTAACCCCTTTATTTATGTCAGATGCATTGCTCTTTATTAATACTTACAGAAATAGAGAAACAAGTATGTACCTATGTCTAGCTTACCTACCGTAGGGTAGGTAGGTACATGGTAGGTACCTACTTAGATTATCGGACGTGAAACTACCATGAAACTACAAAACAATTCATAGTTTATCGTATAGTTACATACCAACATTGACTTACTAAACTAAAACTACTACTGGGGAAAACTTGTAGGTAATTGGCTCAGATTGTACTATAGCATTAACAGAACTATTATTGTAATTGTAAGCTTTAAGTTTTCCGAATAAAATAAAATAAAAAATAAAATAAAATAAGCTTTGATTAAAATATTAATTTAACCAAAGAAAATAAGTTAATGTTTACCTATGTATAATAAAAAAACGGAAATTATGTATAAAAAAAAAATTACAATACGTGTCAGTACGCGTTTGAAGAAGTTTGGCGGAAGGCCATATAATGTGACCTACGTGACCTACGACATACGGTATGGGACCTATATGTCTGGGACATATAGGTCCCATACATGAATGAAACTTAGTAATACGTGTAGAGTGAAACAAAACTAACAAAAAAGGAAATTGGTTGTAATCTGTAGAAGTTGGGGGAAAGGTATTTCTCCTTATGATACCTTTTGTATCAAGTGTGTAACCTCATAATCTTTCTTATTAGATAGCCAACTCAATCTTCTACGCATTCAAAGTGTTTTTTTTTAAATGAAAATTCACGATAACCGTACAATATTATGATAATGGAATTAAACGAAATCACACGCACTATCAGTTCAATAAAGCCAAATACGATCCGTAACATCCAAAAACTACCTCAGTGATAATATTAGATGAAAATAGCTGTCATGGTTGCGTTTTGCTACTGCTTTTTGGATGATTTGTCTATTTTACTAGTAATTTTTACTTTTGAACTCGGACTTCTAGAGATGAGAAAGTTTTTTAAAAAAATGCTTATAATAATTATGACCGCCGTCCTGAAGGGCTTCTAGTTTTCGTAAAATTGGCTGGGTCCAAATTCGCCAAAATTCTTTCCGCACAGATTAATAATGTTTCTGTACATAAATAATTACTAATTAGGTTTGGTTTTGGTTCAATTTGTTTGTGAAAACACAAACTACCTAGTTGGTTCAAGACTGCATCCGCGCGGTCAGCACTCCAGTGACCTGCAAGCAATACTCAGTGTATTTGCCAAACCATCAAAAAACAAAATAAGTTAGGTACCTTAGATAGGTAGGTACTGTGAATTATTTATGGGTCAGTACGACTGGGGAACTTTACAACTTTGTAGAAAGTTTCTAGGTAACAAGTCACAAACATTTTCTAAGTTTCCTCTGAAGATAGTCTGTATCTGTAATAGTAGTGCGCGCAGACTTTTTCGTGCATCAAACTGACCAGGAGTGGGATTTTTGAAAGTCGCACATCCTAATTCGTATACGAAACACGAAAGTGATGCCAAACTATATTGAAATTATGCATTATTCGTAAGTACCTGCGCATTGCTGCGTAGGAATAGTCGGCCTGTGTTTACCATCTTTTACAATTGTCTAAAAGTATTCTGTCGTCTTTCATCATCATCATCATATGTGCCGATATACGTCCACTGCTGGACATAGGCCTCCCCCAAGGATCGCCATAACGACCGGTCGTCCTGCGCTGCCCTCATCCAACGGGTTTTCGCCGCCTTCACTACGTCGTCGGCCTAACCAAGGTGCGCTTTCCGGTACGCCGTCGCCACTCGAGAACTCTTCGGCCCCATCGGCCATCGGCTCTGCGAGCAATGTGCCCCGCCCATTGCCACTTTAGTTTAGTAATTCTTTTGGGCTATGTTGGTTACTCTAGTTCTTCTGCGAATATAAGTGTATGTAGGTATGTATACCTTTATGTAGGTAGGTATGTCCAAGTCCCAACAGTCATCAATCATCAATTAATCATAGACCAATACCAAATAGGTATATTCGTATTACCTACCAAATCCTCACCATTTTCAGGCTAAAAATAATTTTAATATCCTAAACAGATTGAATGCCTACATTATAGTAAACATGTCTGTCATGGTGTCTGAAAAGATAAATTAGTGAAGTCTAATAAGTTTCTTCAAAAAGTTAAGCTTCCAGAGTTCGCGGTTACAGCTTGGCAAGCCTTTCAACAGTCAGTCACAATATAATACAACAGAAACTTTAAACAATGACATTATCAGTGCTAACCTACATCTATTCCTAATTCGTACGACCCAAAAACCGATTGGGAGCAGCTAACAGCTTGCATAATGCAATTGGAGCGTGCCACCACCTGCCATGCTATGAATAATGACGTGCGCCGTTTGCACAAATATCAAATGAGCTGTGTTAACGGCCTGATTAATCATCCGCTAAGTCACTGTTATTTTTTTAACTAAAGGAAGTAGAACTATATACTATTACCTATTCTGTGCTATTAAAAACACAACCCGCATACCTATAATAGGATCACCTTGGACATTTAGCTGTCATTTCATACAAATGGGAAAAATGTACAAGAGGCAAGCATATTATACTCAAATGTGGTTTTGTACATTATCATAGCATAAATATTCTTTATTTGAACGCCAAACACACAAAACAACATGAAACAAAAACAAACAATCCTTGAAATTACGATACTAAAAACAAATAAAATTAACGTATATGTATAGGTAACATCAATACGATTATTCCATTATAGTACTCTACTCAAGGAGTAGGTAACCTAGTTAGGTTCCTGATCCAAATCCTAGAAAAACTCACATTTGTTTCATTCAGTGTATTTGAAACAATGCCTTCGCCACCGTTTCTTTGAGTACAAAACTTTATAACGACCCATTTACATACATTACAACACTAAGTAAAATCTTACCGTTACGAAGCATTAATTAATTTAATTACTTACACACGCTAAACAAGCGACCCAACTACGGTGCTCAGGTGACCGATGTTTTTGCTACAGGAAAAGTTTACGAAAGGAAGAAACCAAGAAAAGTTGCGTCACCGAACTGGGAAATACGATCCTCGTATCCTTTACGTGAAAACATCTGGGAATATCTAAGGGAAGATAAGAAAAACTTTTGCCACAAGAGAAAGAATGGCAAAGCGTGCTGTAAACAAATACCGCCGAAGAACAAAGCACAGAGGAAAACTGTGATTTTGCCCGCTTTTATGTTTATTGCAGTGGCAATGATAGGTCATTATTTTAAACTTTTTATTACTCGTTAAGTGAAAAGTTTGCCATTTTCCACGATTCTCGCTTGAAAATAATGTTTATTGTATTAAATATTATAAGCTTTCTGAAACAAAAGAATCCGTTTTTCAATAAGAATATTATACTTACTTCTGCAATTTTCATTTTAATCTTATTCTCAATTGGTTTATTTACGTTTCAGCATTTTTATGGTTTTCCAATAACAATTCAGAGAAGAACATGATGTCAACAGTGTTTCCGAGAACCAAGTTAATATCAATGCGTAAGTAAAGTATCGTTAAGTATATCCTTATAAATCCAATACTAGAAACATCACGATTATACCTAGTACCTACCTACCTACTCTGTGAACTCAGTATCTAATGTAATAAATATTTATAATGCAATCACTTCGAAACTGTTTGACTCATCGATGAGCATAGAATGCAATTCACGTTTGACCTAGATTATTAGCTCAGGAAATGTTTCATTACCAAAATGGACAAACGCGCCGTCAAAACAAGGAACCAACTTACGCATTATACAGCCAAATTACAATACGTGTCAGTAAAAAAATACTTGGTAAATATTCTATAAATAATGAAAACAAATAGTTGCAACAAGTAAGCCTTGCTACAACGCTTGGTAGTTGTAGTAAAGTTTCTGATCCCCCGAAAAGGAAAACAGGGTGAAAACCCATCAAACTGAACAACTTTTATGGAAGCAAACCGATCGGAGCAACAATCAGCTTTGTAAAAGTTGTTCAGTTTTATGGGTACCTACCTACTCTTAGTTTAATAGGATGTTGCCTCCGTGGTCTAATGGTTAAGAGCATTGGGCTCTCGACACGAAGGTCGTGGGTTCGATTCTCACGGGGGACATCTAGTGATATGTCACTTTGTGACTTTGCAATCACCTGATCGCAAAGCCTGATCGTCTGAATAAAAAAAAGATTTCGTGCTTCGGATGGCACGTTAGCCGTTGGTCCCGGCTACTATCTCTGGTGGTAGTAGTCGTTACATAAAAAACCACGACAAACTGGCCGTAAGGCGGTCTGAAAAAACTGACACCGGGGCTCTGCCCACACGATAAGAAGATAAGAAGATAGGATGCTAATGATATCAATTTCACCCTGTATTTATGATCGTCAGCTTAAAAAGTAAATTGTTGCAGTTGGCTTAGAACCATCAACTTCTGTAGACGAAGAATGCTGCTACAGGATGAAGCATTTAGCAGAAGAGCTGTTGCGTGCTGAAGAAGCTCTTAGGTAACTCTTAGAGCTTTTACAGACGAGCGATACTTTTCTGTCGCGGTGGGTCGCAGAGCGTCGCGCTCATACATTTTACGGTCGCGCGACCCTCCGCGACACCCGGCGGCCGCAAAGTGTCGCTCGTCTGTGAGAGCGCTTATATACAAATAATATTGTCGGATTTAGCAGGAATCCAATGAAAAAAGTATTTGATTATCGTTGATTTAAATATACTTACTTGGTAGATATAGGGCTCCCACACATAACTGTGACGTAGCAATAGCATCGCAAATATCTGCCATGTATGATTATTGAACGTAGCGCATCACAGATATATATTTGCGATGCGATGCGACGTCGCAGTTATCTGTGGATACCGATAATCATGTATTGTTGGATGTAACAAAAAATTCAAACTGACCTAAAAGGGGCATAAAGCGGATTATATCAGAAAAACACGAAAACCGATTTCAAAGAAACAGAGCTAAGAACCATTTTGCAATAATTGGCATTCCATTTCAAAAAACTGCATCCTTGTGGCTGCAGTTCATCCGTTTGGGAGTTGCGATGTCACAGACAAATACACAGTCACACAAAGGCTTTAAACTTAGGTATAACACCCCTAAAAATAGGTTCAACCGGGGTGGTGGCTGAATTGAATAGATTTGTCATACTTACTACCCAATCGCGGAAAAAACATCTACAAAATCTGTTATCGTATCGCTTTTTTTTTATTTAATCAAAGTCGTATCGTAATTTCCTTTCGACTTGCAAAATGAAACTTATGTAAAAATACGTAACGAATTGGTAATATTTACATTACAGGAGTGCTCTACGATTGCGGAAGACGATGATGTTAACTTCTGAAACTATTAAAGCAGGTAATGTTTCCACCCGTTTGTCACATTGCTATTTTATCCCAAAACTAACTTGGTGTATGTTTTCGAATTTTGCCATGTTTCTTGAAGTGAAATACGAAGTAAAAAAATATGTATGTCGGTCGACGTATAGTGCAAAAGTACGGGCAGGAAAGAAAAACTAGTGAAAGGACGATAAATATGTATTTGTAACGTGGTTACATTGCCTTCATTGAAAAACAATGAAAAAGAAAGCGTTGTAATCACTTTTCTATACGAATAATCGGATTTCGGAGGGTAAATTCATAAATCCCACCTATCACCCCCTGGATACGTGCGTGCCTGCAACTTTTTAATTGTTGTCAATCACTGGATTCCTAGTTTGCAACGCATTCATGTCCTACAGTTTCAGAGCCATCGAATGCGATTGACGGGGGGTACATATCGGGCGCTTCGGTCACAAAGGGCAGCGGCACCAAGACGTGGGGGGGCCGCGTGGCCCTGTGGGGCATAGTTCCTTTATGGCGCGCCGCCCCGCCACCCGACACCGTCCTGGTTCTGCGCAGACCTACGCCGTCTGATTGCTGGCCCTTCAGGTAAATTTACTGCCAGTTGCAGAGGTAGAGCAGATCATCAAACTAAACAACTTTCTCTACGGGATTAAATCGACATCGCGTATAAAAGATCAGCAATTCCATACAAAACTGCAATCCTACTCGACCCAAATATATGGCGTTAATTATTTTTGCGCGATTTCGATATTAGTCCCATGGATAATGTTCTTTAGTTTGATGGTTTGATTTGATCATCCGCACGAATTTTTATTGGGTTTCACGAGATTATCAAAAGAGGATAGGTTGCACAAAACACCCTACAACCTCCCCCTTTCTACTATAGGACTTCGAGACGCACCGCGGGATATCACCCCTTCTTGGTTGACATCCCACATATCCGCACCAAGCGCCTTTCTGAATCTTTTATAATGCGCACAGCCAAGGAGTGGAATGCCTTGCCTGCGTCCGTATTTCCGAGCACTTACAACCCGAATTTTTTAAAGTACGAGTGAATAGGCATCTTCTGGGTAAGCTCGCTACATCTACGACCCCATCTTCGTCCCGAGGACTGGATTGAGGTGAAGAGCAAACCCATCAGTAATTTAAAAAAAACACTACGAAAAAAACGTTATTCCTTTTGTATTTTCACATTATATACCTGCTATCTTATGTGTAATCTGGTTGAAGAGCTCGGATTTCTTTTTAATGTAATTTAATTTTTTTAATTTCTAAAAAAAGTTGCCTTACATACATACAATAGCGCTTTGGAAAGAAGGATGCTACAGGTTTCAGAGCTTCAAACAAAACGAAGAAAATCTATTTGCATTTTTTTTTTACAATCAAAAATCTAACTTTGTTTCCCTTACAAAATTCCCCTTTTGAAATTTACTAGAATGTCCCAGTATATAGAAGTCTTTTGATAGAAAATTCTTTTGACAGCGGTTCGTACGGCGAACTAATCATCGATTTGCCTCACAAGCTGGGGGTGAGATGCATCAGCATAGAACACGTTCGACCCGACACGGCTTTGAGCGCACCCAAACACTTCACTCTATACGTAAGTTAAATTGAATCTTATTTCACATGAATTTAGTGTCTAGAATGCAGTAATCTTGTTACAGGGCGTCCTGGAAAATGGAACATTGGTAAAGGCTGTAGATGGAGAATACAGAAACAATGGTCCTGCTAAACAGTATTACACTATGTTGTATAGACACATCCCAATGAAAAGAATGATTTTTAGGGTTTTATCTAATCAAGGAAATCCTAGATACACTTGTGTATACAGAGTTCATTTGTATAAAAGTTATGCGTAACATTAATTATAATTTTATTGTTATTTATAGTATCGTACGTAATAAACTGGCAGTTTAATTTCCAGCACACCCAAACAATTCGATCTAATTCCGTTTAATCCATACAAACGTATTCGCCTGCTTCCTTTCTGAATGAAACTAGAGCAAATATTTTTTTTTACTATAAAATCTATGTTACCTCTGACATCCATTTTGTATTTTTCCATAAATTAATTACTATAAGAACTTGGAGCCTTCGAACATGACGAAATGACATTGCCCAAGTGACAAACTGTATTCGTTTCAAATTGTTTCACAACTAACGAATGAGTATGATCAAAGAACAAATACAAAGAGTGTGATAGCTACAATTATACACGAAAAAAAAATAGGTGGACTGGAATGTCATACTTCCTAAAGAAATGGAAATTATCCTTTTTTATCATGGCATTTCTTATACCTTTCTTTTTCTCTTCTTTCTTTCTTACCAGTTTTGTAGGCGAAACGGGATTGGGCAATGTCTTTTGTCGAATATAAATAATAAAAACCGGTCAAGTGCGAGTCGCCAGTAACTGACATAGCCCAAAGAATTGCTAAACTTAAGTGGCAGTGGGCGGGGCACATTGCTCGCAGAACCGATGGCCGGTGGGGCCGATAAGTTCTCGAGTGGCGACCGCGTACCGGAAAGCGCAGCGTGGGTAGGCCCCTCACACGATGGACCGACGACCTGGTGAAGGCGGCGGGAAAACGTTGGATGAGGGCAGCGCAGGACCGGTCGGATCCTTGGGGGAGGCCTATGTCCAGCAGTGGACGTCCATCGGCTGAGATGATGATGATGATGAAGAGCGAGTCGGGCTACTCGCGCACCGAGGGTTCTGTACCACACCACCACACAACATATTAACTTACAAAAAAGTTTTGTTTCCTCCGGGACGTTTAGCGCGAGACCGACTCACACTTGGCCGATTTTTATAATTTGATGTTATACTATAAAGTTTGCTCTATAATCACACCAAGTTTGACGCTTGTTTGTATTACCGTTTTACGATAGAGCGAGAAGAAAAACGTTGATAAAAACTTGTTTCTTGTATGAGGACACCCCTTAATATTTATTATTTGTTAACAAATTCGACGTAATAACGCACATGCTATAAAAATTTCAACTGTCTAGCGGTTCAAAAGCTACAGCCCTAAATAGGTAGTACGGACGGACAACGTAGGCTTAGTAATAGAATCCGGTTTTTAACGTTTGGGTACGGAACCCTAATAAAACGATAACATACAGAAATAGCCAGCCTTTCTCATATTTTTTATGAAAGAATCATTAAAATCGGGTTATTTTGAAGAGGAAACGGGGGATCATACGAAATCGTGTATTCGTTCATTATATGTAGGTAAAATCAGTCCGAACTGCAGTTGTCACTTTCGCACTGGCAGCTCGGTTGCTCGGGAACAACGCGACAGCAATAGATCAGGAGTGCGATTTTTGAAACTCATTCTTTGAACTCAGCAGTTGAAAATGTCAATATTACTATGGACGTGCATCTTTCTACTGCTGATTTGACTTGAAAAAAATCATACTCCAGGAGTGCGATTTTTGAAAGTCAAATCAGCAGTAGAAAGATGCGTATCTCCGTACATTTTCAACTGCTGAGTTCAACGTATGAGATTCAAAAATCGCACTCCTGTTAAAATCTGTCATATTCTTCAAATCAGCACTGCTAGCATGCCACCCACGACACGACGAGTTTAAACGAGAAAAACGTCATGCGCGCTCTTTCTAGCATACGTAAAATAATAAGGATGGAGGCACATCTCGATTTTTGTCGTTTTCTCGGGGGTGGCATGCGAGGCCTACAGACAGCCTTTCCTCTTCAATTGTTTTATTCATTAGATACAATTTTGAAGTTTCTCCTTCCCCTTGCGGTTGCGATAGAAACGTAATAAAAACAACAGAAGATATTTCAAATTATATTAACCGAAGCAAAGACAACGTTTACGAAGCGCTCCAGTCCTGGGCAGAGCCTCCCCACGAGGGAGTAGCGGTGGGCGCGACCGGGGCTGGTGCTGAGGGGCCCCACTCGTCCTGGACCTGTTGTAAACAAACTAAATTAGTATACACCCAAGGTTTCCTTGCCTTTACTTCGCTATGTTAGGTACTGTTCTGTAACATTCAAGATGTCTATTTTAGATACAACTAAGGGATTAATAAAATAAACGAATAAAAAACACCATTGTTAAAAGACACATGCCATGACTTTCGAAAATACCTCATGTATTCGTGGAAACTCATGGCGTAATGTTGATAAACATTAAACAGGTTGTTTGTTCTTATTATCTAAATATCATAAACACATTACTGCTTAAACTCTCCTCTGTATTGAAAGTATTGGTGTAATGTGAACAAAAGTTTAGATTAGCTGAATACTTAAATTCATAAGCATTTCATTTCAATTTCATAATATGGTTTATGACTTTAGGTCAAGGGTGACAGCTACAATAGATCTGTCCAGCAGCGGTCGCAGCATGATGCGTGCGATAAGGCTATATCGCGCATATAATCAAGGTTCCTTCGCGCGCATATAGAAAGACCCGACCGCATCGCCGGCGAAGCGCCGTGTCGTTAAATATTCCATTACGTCGAATACTTTGATTTCTGGACTAACTTCGTCCTTCCGTCGAGGTACGAAAGACGTTCGTTTTGGGCAAAAATCAAAGTCTGAACAGAACACCGCGCTGAAGATATTTACCAGAAAAAGATTATGATATGGTTTTTAGGTATCCCTGACTCCAAATCAACCTTTTTTAGAATTTTTGTCTGTCTGTCTGTTTGTTTGTTTGTTTGTGTGTTTGTTTGTTTGATCGAGCATCACGTAAAAACTACTGAACCAATTTTAGTGAGACTTTTTTTGTTTGATAGATTAATTTGTGTGGACGAAGTCGCGGGTTAACTCTAGTCTAATCTAAACTATTATAAAACTGTAACAGAAGTGTGTCTGTACATTGAAGATATTTACAAAAAAAAATTACGACATGGTTTTTACCTGTCCCTGATTCCAAATCACCAATTTTTGGATTTTTTGTCTGTCTGTTTGTTTGTTTGTTTGTTTGTTTGGGTGTTTGTTTGTTCGAGTATCACGCAAAAACTACTGAACCGATTTTGATGAAACTTTTTTTGTTTGATAGCTTATCATCAGTCCCCTTACCCGCACTTTCGATCTTCACTATATCGCCACTGTTTCGGTCCGCACTTCATTGTAATAGAGTTGAAATTGGAACGAAAACGTTCACGCAAAAGTTCGAATCGAATGTGCGGGTAGACCCTCTGACTTAAAATCTGGTATCTAATTTATGCGGACGAAGTCGCGGGTAAAAGCTCGTATTATTATAAATTAAATAAATGAACTACCTGTGCGGCCCAGTCTTCCTGCGCGGCGGGAGCTCCGAAGCTGGCGGGAGCGGGTCCGCCGGCGCCCGCTGCGGCGGCGGCGGTGGCCGGGGGCGCGGCGTCCTCGGCCCACGAGGCCACGGGCTCGGCGGGCTCGTTCCAGTCGTCGTGCACCGGCGCCGGCGCCTCGGGCTTAGCTGCCACCACGGCCTGCAGCAACAGACAATTTGTTTCACGGCTCAGACAACACAAACAGCAAACAAAAACGTTTGTAAATAATGCTATACTCACATTTTCAGTAACAATTTTTAATAACAGGATAAACTAAGTAACGAAAAACAATGATGGCACTTTTCATTATTTAGTACAAGGTTTTGACATCCGATAGAGTTGCTGATTTGACTAGGTGGAATCTCGCAGATACGATGGTCCAACTTTATAATATGCTGATACTTTTTTAAGGGGATGATCAGAACATCGTACTGAGAACAACGAAATGAAGAAAAAAGTCTCATACATTTGTGTCGAGTAGGATTGCAGTTTTGTATGAAAAAGCAGATATTTTTTTCGTGTTTTCTACTTTGGTCCCATTAAGAAAATTATTAAGTTTGATAGTCTGATCATTCCCTTAACACTTTCGCTTCTAAGCTCAAAATCGTGATCCTCGCGCAGTGCTAAAACTGACGCCCCTCGTAAGTCGTGCGCACAGTCGTAACGCAAAAATACCAATGCGGCTCACCTCATGGGTCACCGCCCGCACATGCGTAAGGTTTGGGTGACTCACATTGTAAGTCATGAGTACAGGCGAAATGCAGTAGCACTTGACCCTCTTCATAGGTCGTGCGCACAGTCGTAACGGTGAAACGATAAACTGGCTCGTCTCATGGGTCACCCGCGCAGGCGTAAGGTTGTCGGTGACTCGCGCGGTAGGTCATGAGCACAAGCGAAATGCAATTAAACTGACTCGTTACGTGGGTTCTTCAGCACTGCGGTCCATTTGTCGCCGACCTTTGACGTAGGTCGTCAGCAGTTAAAGTGTTAAAAAACCGTCAGCATATTAAGCCGGAACCAATATTGCTAGTCTATATGTATCCTATCATAGAAAGACCTAGCCTAAAATAAGTCCTGCCTTGAATGTTGGATACTTTTTGGTTTACTGGTAGAGACCTTATACATAAAACATATCGGTGTTTGCTCTTGAATACAATGTCTTCATTGTATTCAATAAAATAATGTATTTACCTGTTCCTTGGCCTGTTGTTCCTCCTTCTCGCTCTCTTCAGGGTCGCGGTAGAAGAACAGGTCGACTACGACGTCCCATCTCTGGTCGCGGGTGAGGGCACCGCGGAGCCTCAGCACCTCACGGGCCAAGAGCCACCACATCAGACCAATAGAGTGGGATGACTGCAAGAAATATTCGTTGTTAGATTTAAAGACAATTTATCTAAATATTTCCTAGATTCTGATACTTTCTGATACTTTCTGTTCTATTGGGAGTAGATATAATCTGTGTGACAATGTTCAGGATTCCACTATTATCTAAACTAGTAAATAATTAAAAAATATCCTTTATTCAAACAACTTTCTCTATGGGACCAACATCGAAATCGCGAAAAAAAAACCTGCTGTCCCAAACATTAGGCTCCAGTAGGTTTGCAGTTTTGTATGGAAGAGCTGATTTTTATTTTCGCGATTTCGATGTTGGTGCCATAGAGAAAGTTGTTCAGTTTGACGGTCTGATCATCCCCTTAAAAAAGTGTCAGCATATTAAGAAGGACCCTGTAAAAAAATGCATGCAAAAAAAAATAAATAAATAAAATTAATAATTTATTTAATTTTTTTAATAATTTAATATTAAATTGCATGTATACACATGCAATTAAATATAAATTTTAATTTCTCAAACATGCTTGGAAATGTGAGCATTATTTTGACAACCTTCTTCGAGATAAATCGACATTGCTGTACTGGCCAAATACATGCGTGCAGCGGCCGGCAATGTTTGTATGAAAATCCATATCTGTCGTGTTTAGCCGCCAAATAAAGTACATACTAAACTCATATCTGTCGTGTAATTTAAAAATGGAACGATCTTTTACTCCGAAACATGGCGACCAAGGAGGTAACTCATCAAAGGTTTTATTTAAATTTCGAACTGGCTTGCAAATAGAAAGCTGTTTATTGAAAAAAAAAACAAATTGTTGTTCGTTGTTTGTCATTGATTTTGAAAAGAGTTTTAATTTCCGTGAATTATTTGATAAAATTTATTGTTTTAATTTCCGCGCATTATTTGAGAAAAGTACTATACAAGCCTTGGCCACAACTAGGCATTGATGGACTTACGTATGTGTGCCTCGGCTTCGCCTCGGCCCACATTTACACGTTCGTCCATCAATGCCTCTGTTGCTGGCCGCTGCAGTAATGTACTATAGCATCACAGGCACAGCAACATTAAAATTTGTTTACTGGTCAGGTTGTTTTTGGTGGACATATTGAATAGGCCTCCTTAATAGCATCACGGGCACAGCAACATTAAAATTTGTTTACTGGTCAGGTTGTTTTTGGTGGACATATTGAATAGGCCTCCTCGCTATTTCGCTAACTATTTAGTAGATCATCCTCACACCTTTTCATGTTGCCTACCTCGTTTCCTCTTTCCGTCCCTTCCATGACCAGTACCACTTCCAGGTACCACTCAATGACTTCTTTTAATAGTTAGATTAATATTAATGGTTCACGAAAATTCATAATAATCTGCAAGTTAACGATTTCGATTCTTTCTTACTGCTTAAAAATGAAAAAAGGTAAATCTCTGAATATAGTTGTGAGCATTAAGGTGCCTGTCCATTGAAGCTGTGCGAGCTGTGTAGCTGTGTTTTTTTAACCAATCGGGAGCCCGGGCGAGGCGCGGCCGATCTCGGCCAAGCTCCTGACAGGCAGCCTTATGCTGGGTTCAATTCTGCATCTCAACAGATCTATCTCAAAATCGCCAAAACTATGGACAATTATTTCGTAGGAAAAACTGAGCTGAACTTGCATAATATACACTCTAACATAAATATTTACCTTGGTGTTGCATGGGATGGCAATGTCAACGAAACGCAGAGGTGAGTCAGTGTTGCAGAAAGCAATTACTGGAATGTTGACGTATGAAGCCTCGGTGATGGGCTGATGGTCCTGGGCAGGGTCCAGCACGATCAGCAGACGTGGCTCACGGAAGGCTGCTTGGATCTATGAAGATAAACCATTTCAGTCAATTGCAAAGTTAAACATTTTTTAAGAAAGAAAGCTGTTTACAGAATCAGATAACTTGTAATCATTCTGTATAAGATACAGTCAGTGGTTCCTTAGTTAAGTTTGTCATCATTTAGTGAGCCTTCATATTAGGTTTAGATTAGAAACTAAACTTCTTAAGCATATTTTCCAATATCTTTCAATGAATGCTGCTGGTTATTTTTATCCAGAAATAATTTTACGTTTTAAGGACTAAAGTTACCTCAAAATCAAACTCAAAATTTTTTATCTAACACAATAACACATCAATAACTTTCAGATAAAAAAAATTGTTTAATCTACCACCGCATCAGAAGGTGTTCCGTTGATGAAAAATTAATTTGATTGAAAATATTACCTGGTTAGTGAAGGCTCCAGGAGTGAAACGTCCAGCAATAGGTGTGGCACCAGTGTGCGCGGCAAACTTAAGCACAGCACGCTGTCCAAAGGGACGGGACGAGATGACGAACACGTCCGCCGGGTTCTCAATGGCCACCACGGCGCGCGCGGCTAGGACCAGCTTCTCCCATGTGCGGCGCAGGTTGATTACGTGTGTGCCGTCTGAACGACGCTTGTAAACGTATGTTTCCATCTGAAATTACCATCCAAAATTATATGGCTTGCCGTGTAAACAGTAACAGTATATGTAACGCACATGTCAACATCAGTTGGGAGAATAAAACATCAATGCTTTCAGACAAAAATATGGAACGGATTCTTATATCATCATGTACAACACCTGGTATCCTGGTAAACATTATCAAAGTACAGTGGGCAATCGATTGTGCGCTTTCGGTTCAGACCAACTAGCACAAATGGTTGGAGGAGACCAGCACATGCATATTGTGCATGTATATTGGCTGAGACCAAGTTTGCGATCATGCAATCGGCCTTTAGACATGCTATTTGGCTAACGAGCGATTCGGCCTTGGTAGAAAACCTGCTATCAGTTGCCCATATAAAGTATTATAAAGTACCCTTTAGGTTATAAAACATGACAACTTGCCTGGAAGTGGACATTCTCGGAACCCAGGTGGGTCGTCGCTGCCAGCATCTTGGTGACATCCTCCTCATTGAGGGTTAGCACATCGAGTCCTCCCGACATCGTTGCGTTTATTTGAGTTACGACTAAACCTGAAACACAACACACCGGTCAAGTCAAATTTTAAGTTCAAATCAAAGCCTTTACATCGAAAATAATATATTAATGGGTTTGTACGTTAACGCTTTTTATTAGGACCAATATTAAACAACAATATATATCTGTGATTTCAAGAATAATTAAAGATTTTAAAAAATACTTACGCGTGTAATGCCACTGGGAGAGAAATGGACTTAAAAGCAGTGTTGCCAGCCGGATCTTGTCGAAAGTAACCGGAATTAGATTAAAAAGTAACCTTTTTGTGTGAAAAGTAACCTTTCATATTTTTTTCCAGTAATAAAGTATTAAAAGTTGATGAACAGATGTTTGTTCTATTAACTTACATAAATGAAAAAAATCAGTAGCGTTTTCCATTTTAAGTTGCATTTTCATCCGATTGATTGATCGAGCGAGTATGTGAGACTACTTAGACCATTTTTAGTCATTCGTGATTTGGTACTTACCTATAAATATTAGTGCGAGAGAGAAAACAGAGAAAATTTTGTTTTTAAGAGTTGCACTCACTACGTTACGAACTTTTGCTTTATAAAACAGTGCAAAAATATGAAAAAGCATTGCATTTCATGGAAAAATATGATTGATAACACAAATTCCGAAAAATCACCTAAAAGTAACCTTATGAATCATGTAACCTAAAAGTAACCTGACAGAGCTAAAAATCACCTAAAAGGTTACAAAAGTAACCTTCTGGCAACACTGCTTAAAAGAACTGTCAAAAATGACAGCTGTCGAAAATAAAATCGATCGTGCTTTAATTGCGTGGTTTTCGATATAAGTGCTATAAACTGTTTACTACACCACCCCCTATTCGAAAAAAAAACTACACGATTATGCGCTCTAGCAGATTTTCTAGGTCAATGATTGTGCTGCTGATATAGGCCGGCCGGATCAACAGGGGCCCGTAAATAAAAATCCTACTTCTCTCCACGTCCACGATTGTGCTGCTATGCTAGTGAATCATAATAATGGAAAATAAACGCATTTGCTTTTTATTTTTCACGCATTGTTGGCAGAACTGTGCTGGTAGAATGCACACCCGCGATAGCCGTGATACGGCTTTATCACGTCTTTTATCTCGTTCTTTTGCGCGCGAACGAACGAGATAAAAGACGTGATAAAGCCATATCACGGCTATCGCGGGTTGGCATGCTACCAGTGGCACTGGTATACCACATAAGGGATACCACAGCTAGAATCCAGTAAATTTTGTAAAGGGAGGTGTATATCAACGAGATAAAAATCCCGATAATCTTTTATTTTGCTGCGTCCATAACGATCAGATCAAAACAATTTAATTGATACCAAGCCCGAGTGCTCTGCTATAATTCAAAAAATTTCAAGGAGATCCCTTGACCACCTTCCGTCTCCATCCTCAGATCAACTCCTTGTTACCATAATAATTATTGTATTTTCATCAGAACGTATGTAAAGCTATGTAAATATGTAAAGTTTCAACTTAATCGGTTGAGAGGAAGTGGGTGAAAATTAGATTACAAGAATCCATTGTTAGTTAGATAGATAGTCAGACAGCTTCAAAGTTATAAAATCAAAATGGAACAGCAGATTTTTATTGCCAGGCATTGCTTGCTTAAGCGCCTTATTCACGGTCCTGCCCCGCTGTACGTCCCGCCAAGGTCATGCACGATGCACGATGCGAAAGCGCTTTATTCACGGTCCATCCCCGCTGTAAGTCAGCTCAATCAACGTATGTACACACGGCGACATATCAACCTACCCATACTTGAACTCTATGTTCATGGACATAAGGTCCAACTATGGGTAGGTTGATCTGTCACCGTGCGTACACACGGCGACACATCAGGTTACGCACCCTATATACCAATAACTACAACACTACGTACGAAACACAAAATAATGCGGTAGAGAGCCTGCATAGACGCGGCGCGGGCGCAGCATGCTGTGAGACGAAACAACAACAACATACCGCACCCTCTCGCACGATTCGCAGCGTTCAACTTCTAATAGTTCAAAGTCCAAACAGGGTACCTAACCTGACCTGTCGCCGTATGTACGACAAGCCTACTCACGTCACGGTGCTTTTGTATCGTGCATCGTGCATAACCTTGGCGGGACGTACAGCGGGGCTGGACCATGACTAAGGCGCTTTAGGGCATTTTTAAGTTCATATGATGTGCACATATCTTTACTTTTTGTTATTAAATGTATGTCTTGATAAACTGGCAACACCATCTGTCCTTTTTTTAGTGAGGAATTAGGTGACTGATGTGTGGTTTGTCTGTCTGTGATCGAACAAAATTGTTCTTCGTAAAAGTGCTACAAAAGATTTAATTTTAGACTATACAGTGAGATAATGCACGCATTATGATTACTTTACTGCCCTGACCTTAAAGCGCTGTTTATAGATTACATACTTTGTGAGTTATTTTGGTATTCGGTGACATTTCAGTGAAGTGCCTAATTTTGATCATGGAGGCTATAGCAAAACACGATTTTACTGCAACTGCAGACGATGAGCTGAGTTTCAAGAAGAATCAGGTCCTCAAAGTAAGTTTTGGGTTCCATATTTTACATTTACTGTGGTTCTATATCGTATGATGACAGGTTCGTTCTAGAATTTCTTATTTTGCAGATTCTGAACATGGAGGACGATATGAATTGGTATAGAGCTGAATTAGATGGGAAAGAAGGACTAATACCTAGTAACTATATTCAAATGAAGAGCCACAGGTATGTGCAGTACTCACTACAGACACCTTATCCTCTCATATATGTCTGCTCTAGGTATATAAAGTTGTCCAAATCATGTTTATAGTTTTGTACAAGTCACTAGGTATGTGGCTTGTAAATATGTTGATAAAAAATGGTATAGGTACTTGAAAGTTCAACCAAAAGTTCATTAAGCCAATTTCGGCTGTAATATTACTAGCAGTTGGTATTAGTAGTTGTTAATATGTTGTATTATATTCACTGTTACTTCAAAATAATAGGAATGCTATCTATCTATTCAGAGTACAAAATAGTTCATAATATTATAACAATGATAAGCATTTATCAATGTTATACCTATTTTATTTATTATTATATTTTATAACTATGGGTTGTTTTTTTACCAAATCAACTTTTCCCGTGGATTTACAAGCATACATTTTATTTTGTTTCAATGACAAAATGTAACATGTACTTTTAAAAAAACACTGGGGTTTGTAATTTTGATGACAGAAAAACAGGGCACTTTCAGATTTATGATATTAATGTGGATAAAACCATGATACACCTATTTGCCTTTAGACTTGCCATAATTCCCATTGATTCTCATTGATTTTAACATATTGAGCGGAATCCGCACACATCACAAATTTAATTGTTCAAACTTATGATCAAACAAGGATAATATCACTAAGAAGTTTTATTTAGTAAAAGACTTTTCATTTGGAGAGCCGGATAGCTCAGTCGGTAGTGAACCTGCCTGCTGTGCCGAGGTCGCGGGTTCGAATCCCGTAAGGGTTGAATACATATTTGTATGATGAATATGAATATTTCTACCCAAGTCATGGATGTTTGTATCTACAATAATATCTAATACGAGCTTTTACCCGCGACTTCGTCCGCATAAATTATATACCAGATTTTAAGTCAGATGATAAGCTATCAAACAAAAAAAGTTTCATCAAAATCGGTTCCGTAGTTTTTGCGTGATACTCGAACAAACAAACACCCAAACAAACAAACAAACAGACAGACAAAAAATCCAAAAATTGGTGATTTGGAATCAGGGACATCTAAAAATCATATCGTAATCTTTTTTTTGTAAATATCTTCAATGTACAGACACACTTCTGTTACAGTTTTATAATAGTTTAGATATCGTTGTTTAATCATCATGGCACAAGTCCAGGCTAGATTCTGGTACTTTAAATGTGACTAGATACTTTGTGTGAAAATGTCCAAGATATTTATATACAAAGGCAGGTAGGTAATTAAACTTTCAAAAATCATTTAGCAAATATAATTGAATTCTAAAATGTATTAGGGGATCTCTTTCTTCAAGAAACAACCCTTAAAGTCCCCATAATTTATAACTGTACAACATCAATGACTTTTGCTATTTAAACAAGACATTGGCAAAATCCTCAGCACTAAGATGGTGTCATAATTATAAGATTACAATAGAGGACCAAATTGTAAACAACTGACCCTATTTTCAGTTGGTACTACGGCAGGATCACAAGAGCAGATGCAGAGAGACTGTTAGCAAATAAACCGGAGGGTGGATTTCTCATAAGAATCAGTGAATCAAGCCCTGGTGACTTCTCATTATCTGTAAAGTACGTATATTTCTAATAATGTTTATCTTTTTGCAACAAATAATTGTTATTGCCCATCGTAAATATGTTTACAGATTTGCAGAGGTATTCACATAGCTGTGTGTATTATTAATCTTAATATTTTATACAAATCTATGTTAATACATTTTGTTACTATTCTGTATATTTATATGAAATTGATTTTAATATTTCACTGTCAATTAAAAGACAGAATCTTAGACCTATAACTATGTACGAATTATGCATGTAACTCTACTAACAAACTTTTCGGGCACTTTTTGCGGGGGATGAGGTAGCATGAAATTAAGCACTCCATGAGACTAGTTTTCAATGATTATCCAACATAGGATTTTATTCTATTACTTTAGATTCTAATTTTAATTGTTTAGAAATCATGAAAAGAGTTATAAAATTTGATGTAAATGCACTTGTTCAGTTGGTCTTGTACCTTGGCAGAGGGAAATGCAAATGTGAGGCTGGTCCAGAGTTAAATGGTCTAAGATCTCATTATATGATCTGCTAACTTTTGCATGGAATTGATGACTAATAGAATTATCTGAAAGGGAAAGGTTGGGATTTCTATTCATGAAAATTTTAATTTCATAGGGATTGAACTTTTGAGGTTATCTATTTTCATAGATATCAATATTATTGAACAACTACTGCTATAATAAAATGAGAATATAACTAGGTATTTCAGTTTGTCGGGAATTTTTTTAGTCTTTTGATAGAGGCAGGTTCAAAGTAGCCTAAATCGACGAGAATATATGACAAGATGTATGAACTATGGATCTAGCTAAAGTCGATACTTTAGTCGATAGTAGATCTAGACCACAAAAAGTAAAGCTCCATAGTCTCTGCCTACCCCTTCAGGAAAAAGACGTTAATTTGTGTATGTATATAGTGTCATTTTTCTAAATGAAGGTTTTTAAATGCTACCACATAATAATTAATAAGACATATTATTGTACAGTAATAAAAAAAATGTTTTTGTTCTTAGAGGTAATTTAATTAAAATGGTATTTTAACTTATTGATGAATACATGTTATAATCATCGTCATATCCATTTCTTGGTGGCCTATTAATAAAGCAAAATAATACATTTGTTTTAGATACAAACAAAATGTTGAATAAAAATTATTGGAGTCTTCTGACAAGATGGAGCTTGATTATGAATCAATTTATTTTGTATAGTTTCCAAAAAATTTATGATTCAACATTTTGTTATCTACATTTAGGACACTTTTTCCAATACTGTCAGGTAATTCTCCACAATAATTCATTATAATTAAACTGTAATTATTAGTAAAGCATGTAAACTAATTCACACACTTGCTGTTCATTTACATATTTATCATGTGTACGTAAATTGCTTAGTAACCGTTTTATCAGCAAACTATAAACTATGTATTAGTACTAATATATAAAATACTTAGGATTTTCTTGCAAGTATTTTAAAAGTATTTTTACAATATTCTTTTAAGTTAGAACAAGAAACTACGCTTAGAAATTCTAAGCAAGATTGTTAAAATTGGTCCAACTCTTTTTGTCACTGATTTAGGTTCTTTTTATTATTACGATAATAGTGGTTGCTTAGGCTCAGTGCAAACGAGCCACCGGCTACCAGCAGTAACTACATTTTGTAGGGTTTCGCCGCAAGCGTGTGGCCGCCACTCGCTACAGCAGAATCCGCGACGTGACAGCCACCTGTGGCTATGGCCAATGGCTCGTTTGAGCTTTATGCTTTCCACTATAATTCTGCCACTATCAAGTAGTTTGTTGATTAATAGAAAATTTTAGTACTACACTGGCCTCGATTCGGAGTGTACCACGACTAAACTAAACTAAATGTATTCCTGTCACTTTCTAAAATAAGATTAAGAAAAGAGACAGAAAACCAACAGCTGACTTTAGTGCTGTCAAAGTGACGTTAAACGCCCAAAAACGACTTAAATAAGATGGCGTACATTATGATGGCATCTTATTTTGCGCATTTAACGTCACTTTGACAGCACTAAAGTCAGCTGTTGGTTTTCTGTCTCTTTTCTTAATCTTATTTTAGAAAGTGACAGGAATACATTTAGTTTAGTTTAGTCGTGGTAAACTCCGAATCGAGGCCACTGACTTGCAATACTAAGTACTACACTTTTAATATTTAAAATTTTTCTAAACAATAGAAATTAGAGATTTGAAAGTAACATAAAACAATGTTTTATAGCGAATGTTATCAGCTTTCTTTGTAACTCTTCTTTGTAAATTAAACTCTTTTTCCAGTCCTTTTTATTTCGAAAGTATATCTTGTGTACTTAAAAAGTTATTGCAATTTTAAAAGTGTGATTCTTAGTTTTGCAGGTAGTATTTAGATGCTTATGCATGCTGTAAACTAACGGAATTCCATGAGTTAATTTTCTATTGCTTTTCTCATTTTGAAAATACTTATGAAGCCTTAAGTTTTCACATTATTTACACCAAATAAAGCATAGCATAAGCATATGCTCACGACTATATTCCACGTGGGGTAGTCAGAGAGATACACCAAATAAAATACAGTAGAAACAGTATAATTAGAAAGTACTTAGACAAAGCAGGCTTAGATTAAAATCGTTTTGTACAGTAATTCCTATAGAGAATACAATAATCAATTTCACATATTTTGGTTGGTTCAACCTTAAATTTTTTTCTATACTGTGCTGAATATTAATTTTATTTACACAGTTGGTATATGTATATTTATATTTTCAATCCATTATGTAAAGCAATTCAAATCAGCATTACAATTTGCGTCATAAAGCGTTGTCCTCACATGTAAATGTGATCTTATTGAAAAAATTCCTTGGAACAATTGACATGGGAATATCCTTAGAGTCCTTAGACAATTTAATAGGGACGAGTTACGCGTGTCATTCTACTAAGAAACATTTCTGCCACTTTTTGCGGGGGGCGAGGTAACATGAAATCCGCAACATTAGATTTTATTCTCCATAAGTTTAGATTCTAATTTTGATTGTTAAAAATCATGAAAAGTAGTCTCGTGTAAACCCCAAACGTTCTAAGTTCAAAATTATTGTTTCGCTATTATAGGCTGTCATGTTTAGTGCTAAGGTATAAAATTGGGTGTAAATGCGCAAGATTAATTGATCTTACACCGTGGCAGAGGGGAAATGCTACCGCAAGGCGAGTCCCTATTAAATTGTCTAAGTTAGAGTCAGATTAGTAGGAATTTGTAAATATTAACAGCTTCTTTCTATCTTATCGTGTGGGCAGAGCCCTGGTGTCAGCTGAAGCAGTTAATTTTCAAATAGGTAAATAGATATTTGGCGCGTCATCCACCAGCTGTGTAGTTTTTTTGCCGATGAATCATTATTGTATTGCTTAAACCTACCGCGATGTTTTATAGGTGACTCCGAAATGAAAGCCTTTAAAAATCTGTTCTCTAGTTCCTTAGAATCCCGAAACATACGATGAAACCGACTGACAAGAAATAATTTATTTTCTAATTAGGAATGTGCATGACCATTGACTTAGTTCGTAAGTCAATGTGCATAACCTTGAACTGACGTTGGTTGAGTATGATCTGCATAAAAAACATTGTTAGTAAAGTTTAAGAAATGGACTACTATTGCACTCAGTATTTTTGATGCAGACCATACTCTAATAAGTGAAATGAAAGAAGATAGCCAACGATCTTTCAAGGTCATGCACATTCTTATTTCGAACAGATAGTACAAACTTGCTAAATAAAGAACCAATAAAATCGGTCAAGTGCGAGTCGGGCTACTCGCGCACCAAGGCCGAGGGTTCCGTACCTCACCACCGCAACATATAAAAGTAAAAAAAAAAATTTTACTCCGTGACCTTTAACACGAGACCGACTCACACTTGGCCGGTTTTTATTATTTGTTGTTAAACTGTAGATATTGCTTACTGCTACTTATAATCACACCAAGTTTGACGCTTGTATGTATTACCGTTTTTACGATGGAGCGAGAAGAAAAAACGTTATTAAAACTAGTTTCTTGTTGAGAACCACCCTTAAATTTTAACTTTTTGACATATTTATTATTTGTTAGCAAATCCGCCGTAAGAACGCACATTCTGTGAAAATTTCAACTATCTAGTTCTTACGGTTCATAAGTTACAGCCCTGAATAGGTAGGACTGGCAGACGCACGGACGGACGGACGGACGGACAACGTAGGCTTAGTAATAGGGTCCCGTTTTCACCCTTTGGGTACGGAACCCTAAAAAATAACAGTCTCAATAGTTGCATGATCTTTGGTCAGCAAACAATTCAATCGGCGGTTATATTAGTATCAGTATAGTATAATAAAAAGTTAAGTTCGCGCCTCGCTCGTCGTGTGACTCACGTGATAGTTGTGGTACTAGTTATTTTGTGAGAATTTGTCTTCGCACGCTTGCATTAGTCACGTATTTATCTTTTTGTTGTTTAAATAAGGCAATGATTCCTGCTGTACTGACGTATTAGTATACTGGTTAGGCTATCAATGAATCTAAATCGAAATACCTATTAGATGTGTAAAATGTTTTAATATTCCACATAGTTTGAATATTAAGTAGCTGCTCAATATTTTTTTTATGTAAACTTTCTTTTTTATTTTCTTGTAATTCTCAAACCAGTTTTTTGTCAAATGTATGATTCAGCTGTAATGGAGTTTCGAGATGGAACCTGTTTTTGAGAAGGCTATCAATCTATGCATATCTAATACATTTTACTTTGTATCGAGGCCTCGCGTTTAATCAGTTTATTAGGAGCTATTTACATTTCACTGTTACGCTAAAAGACTGTATCTCCTTGGTGAATAGAACAATTACTTAGACATACATTTTGATCGGCACTTGACTATCAATTTACAGCTCAATTTTGTTTTGACAAGATGAGTCACTGCTTAGTGCCATTCAACTCTTATTCTACATGTATTTTTAGTTGTAGGCTAGAATTTTTTACTTGTTTCTCGAACTAAATACTTTAATTTTTTTCTTATTGATATACTTAGTTCCCTATCACTCTTATCACAAAAAGGATGTCTTTGCCCTGTAGTGGAATCCCAGAAGCCTAAACTTACTTTTTACTTATTGAAATCATTTATTAAATGAAAAAGCGAAAGACACCTTTAATGGTGAGGTGATTAAAGACTACATAACATTATCCTGAATGATGGCTTCCTGACTGACTAATTCGGCATCCCTTACCCTGTCTTTATTTTTTAAGTTTAGCTTTTTAATAAGGCAATGATTCCTGCTGTACTGACGTATTAGTATACTGGTTAGGCTATCAATGAATCTAAATCGAAATCAATTCATTAATCACTCAGAAAGTCTTCATTGCCGTTCTTTACTGTGCTGACGTTTTTTTTTCTTCAAAACATTTTGTTTTTGTAATCAGATGTCCAGACGGCGTGCAACATTTCAAGGTGCTAAGAGACGCGTCGAGCAAATTCTTCCTGTGGGTGGTGAAGTTCAACTCGCTGAACGAGCTGGTGGACTACCACCGTACCGCGTCCGTCAGCCGCCTGCAAGATGTCAAGCTCAGAGATGTTGTGCCTGAGGAGGTAATTTATTTACATTTTTAATTGCTGTCTTTAATACGGACCGAAGTCGGATACTTTCAGATTATTCCGGGACTTTCTTAGACCAAATTAGTTGCGTAATCATTATGGTAAAAAATGATCTCTATATACCGAAAAAGGGAAGAGAAGTAACAGATCAATTTTTATATTAAGAAAGTGTTAAGTCGAAATAGGTCAATTTTTAAGTAAACGTACATTAATCAAAAACGAAAAGGCACACTCATTTTAAAATTTTGTATTAATATAGATTTTTAATATAGTATTTATATCTGATTGCCCCCTGATGTGCGATCAAGCAAAGTGGAATGTTTATTGGCAGTATATTTATTATTAACCAAGAAATTCGGATGCAAATGATTTGGGTTCGTTACCGTCCCCTGTTTCGTTGTTTATTTGATAACGTCATTGAACTGCAATTCGGCAATAATACACTTTAAAATCATTTACCAATTTGCTGTCAATAACCCGCTTTGCACGTCTGCCGGCGTTGACTATAGCTTTGGTTTTTGTGGTAATACAATAGGTATTTGTACAAGCCAAAGAACAGTTTACTCTATGGGACTAAGATCGAAAGTGTGAACAGGAGTTTTTTTTTTTGTGGTATCTATTTTGTACCCATAGATTTTTTTTCAGTTTGATGTTCTGTACATCATCCCCTTAATATAGTTTCAGCTAATTTTGTTGGGCTTTGCATCTATTTTTATTTCAAGAATTTTTCACTTAAGTTTCCTCAGGTTCAATCTGATTTATAAACCCTTTAATTTAATGTTAGTGGTGATGGTGTCACAGATAAATAAATTTCTACCGCTATGTCATTCATAACAACCACAAACCAATAAGATAACAACAAACTAAATTTTCCCGGTTTGACTGAATAACCTCTCGGGACATCAGTTTGCCGCATCCTGGGAAATCAGCAAGCATCTAATGATGATTGGCAATGCTCACCACGATAACAAGTCCAACCGTCAACGCGATAGGAAAAAACCGGCTAAGACCGTGAGACACCCATGATACGGTTCCGTAGCCATTGTATAAGTAGTGGCTGCTTAACTATTTTTGCATATACTTGACACTGGTTGGTTTTCGTTATGTTTATTTGTGAAAAGTTAGACCTTATCACTACATAGTATAAAACAAAGTCGCTTCCCGATGTTTGTCTGTCCCTATGTATGCTTAGATCTTTAAAACTACGCAACGGATTTTGATGCGTTTTTTTTAAATAGATAGAGTGATTCAAGAGGAAGGTTTATACTTGATATGTGCAGGGTGTAACAAAACACCCTAGTAATACTTAAGGGGGTGCTTCAGACCATCAATCTGAACAACTTCCACTATGGAGCCAATACCGAGAAAAAATAAAAAAAATCTGCCATCCCATACATTTGAGTCGAGACGGGCCTCGATTCGGAGTGTACCACGACTAAACTAAACTAAATGTATTCCTGTCACTTTCTAAAATAAGATTAAGAAAAGAGACAGAAAACCAACAGCTGACTTTAGTGCTGTCAAAGTGACGTTAAACGCCCAAAAACGACTTAAATAAGATGGCGTACATTATGATGGCATCTTATTTTGCGCATTTAATGTCACTTTGACAGCACTAAAGTCAGCTGTTGGTTTTCTGTCTCTTTTCTTAATCTTATTTTAGAAAGTGACAGGAATACATTTAGTTTAGTTTAGTCGTGGTACACTCCGAATCGAGGCCACGGTACTGCAGTTTTGTATGAAAGAGCGGATTTTTTTTTCGCGATTTCGATGTTGGCTCCATAGTGAAAGTTGTTCAGTTTGATGGTCTGAAGCAACCCCTTAAGTATTACTAGGGTGTTTTGTTACACCCTGTATATAATACATGCATAGTATCAGCATTGCACCCGTGCGAAGCCGGGGCGGGTCGCTAGTTTACTATAAATTATTGTATTTGGTCAACTTTCTTAGGTTGGTGTGCGTGAGGCATCATACAAATTATGTTTGTGTGCGTGTATATATATAAATAAATAAATAAATAAATATCTTGGACAATGTCACACAAATTATCTAGTCACATTTAAAGTACCAGAATCTAGCCTGGACTTGTATTATGATGACTAGACAACGATATAGATTACATATATAAATACAAACATCCATGACTCGGGTACAAATATTAATATTCATCATATAAATATTTGTCCCTTACGGGATTCGAACCCGCGACCCTCGGCACAGCAGGCAGGTTCACTACCGACTGTGCTACCGGGCTGTCAGCATAGTCAATATGGATAGGGTTTAGCGGATATGGATAGGGCCAGTACAGGTTGCAATTTTTTTTCTACGTTTTCGTTGCTTTGACTGTCAATCTTGACATATAACTTATCCAAGCAATTAGATTTAGTCCTTCAAATTCAATAACTTTTACTATTGAGCCAACATAGTGAAATCAGGAAAATTGTTTTTATAGTTCCAATAAAAACGGAAACATCTAATTTTGTTTCCGATTTTGCTATCGACTCCATAGTGAAAGTTGTTGGTGTGATGTACCCTGTTGAATAATTATGTAACGCATTATATTTTACTTCCTGTATGTTTGTCATACATACAAAAATTTATTGCAGCCATTTTTCTGCCCATCCCGGGAAAACCACTGAAAGGAATTACGGTAGTGGGTTTATGTATATGTGACTGTGTGTATGTTACACTTACACGGTGTTAAATGTTAACACACGAAATGGAAATTCCCGTGTCCATTTTCTATTTGCTCGAATAACATTCAATACGTTTATCCTTAACTCCGCGATGTGCAAATAGCGCATTCGTAGTGACCCTGATAAAGTTACAAAAATAACCCGGTCAGTTTTGTGTACCAACCTATCTAGTTACTGAGTAAATTGTGCCTTCGCTACGTCTGTTGGACGTAGGAATCCACAATATCACCTTACAATGTCCAAAAGCTCCTAAATCGCTAAGCATTATGCCATCCTTAAACTACTAATTCAGAATTAAACATTATACAGGGTTCAACTGAATGACGCTGACGGTTTTTCAAGGGAATAATCAGATCATCAAACTAAACTACTTTCTTTAAAGGACCAACGTCGAAATCACGAAAAACAAAATCTACTGCAACAGTAGATAACAGTAGAACAACAAAACTGCAATCCTACTCGGGCCAAATGTATGAGACAGCTGTTTTTTTTTCGCGATATCGTTATTGGTCCCATAGAGAAAGTTGTTCAGTTTAATGATCGGATCATCCCCTTAAAACCCTTCAGCGTCATTCAGTTGGCCCCTGTATTATAGCTGTACCTACTGTTCAGTAAATATTTGTTTATTATTAAATACAATTTAAAAAAAAATAAAAATAAATATTAAGAAAATATATTTGTAACGAGAGCAGAATTTGACATTTTGAGAAGTTGACGTCTGGAGCAAAACGAAAGGTTTGTTTGAATGGTCAGGACCTCGGTCTTACTATGCAAACTATTGCCAACTTCGATACTGTGATTTCGGCTTAGTCATCTAATTGGGTAATACTCGTGACGTTCAATGTCGTATGAGCTGACATATCAGTTATTTGCTTAACCTTCGGGTGCGTCAGCATTTTTATTTAGTCGGCTCTCTCGTAGGTGCCCTTCCTCTTTACGACCCGATGGCATACTTATACTTACTTCCTTGGATACTTAGACGAACACGGAGTAAAATATCTAGTAGTCTATGTGACAACTAGGTATTTACTTTAGCATACTTTACTAGAAAAATGTGTAGTTATTATAATTATAAATCTATGTAATATATACATTTAACTAAATGGACTAAATACATTTAACTATAATCTAATTAAATTAAAGATTGAAAAAGTCGGCCGGCGAGCGGGATTCGAACCCACGACCTGCCTTTCCGGGACATGCCCCTCTCCAACAGAGCTGTCGGCGCCCCGCAGGCCACGACGAAATTTTCAATCTATATTATCGTCTTTAAGGGACGGGACGGGGGTCTTTGAGGGGCGGGGTCTTTAACTATAATCTACCTATAAAAACAAATATTCTTGTAATGTCTGCTAATATAGGGTGTAACAAAACACCCTAGTAACGCTTCAGACCATCAAACTGAACAACTTTCACTATGGAGCCAACATCGAGAAAAAATTACAAGAATCATTTGTCCCATACATTTTAGTCGAGTCGGTACGAAGTTTTGTATGGGACAGCAGATTTTTTTTATTATTTCTCGATGTTTGCTCCATAGTGAAAGTTGTTCAGTTTGATGGTCTAAACTAGAGCACCCCTAAAGTATTACTAGGGTGTTTTGTTACACCCTGTATAAATAGTTGCCACATACAGGCGTTTTGTTTTTTTCCCTATTTCGGCTTTAGTTTCATTAGTACTCCGTGGTCTCATCGAGAAAGTTGTTTAGTTTGATGGTCTGATCGACCTGTTAAACAACCATCAACATATTATTAAGTTGGACCCTGTGTACTACTGGATATTTTTCCGCTAGAATCTCAAACAATTTCAAGACTTGATTTAGATTTCATTCGTTTAAAACGGTTACAAACTCGGACGAACTTTTTCGTTTCCTTTGTTAAACTAAAAACAGCTCATATCTGTTTACCTACGTGCTATAACTAGGAACCCTATTTTTAAACTCTTGTACATAGAATATTTTACTAACAAACCGTGAGATCACAAGCAAAATATACAAATAAAACAGTAAAAATTTTGTGTTGTGTCTGTACATCGAATAGGAAAGTCCCCATGTGCCATTTTAGGACAAGTGGAGTCCAAAATTGACAATTTTAGTGCCCAAAGTTTTTAGTTTCATTATCTGAATACACCCTTGACATTTTTATGGTAATTAAAAAAATAGGCGCACCTTGGACACTTAGCTGTTATTTCATACCAATGGGAAACATTTTAAAGAAGAGGTAAGCATGTGCGATACTACGCGAGTGCGAGCGAGACATGAATACGCTATCACCTTTATTTTCCGCCAAGCTTCCTGCCAGAGGGGGTGAGGTTAAAATTGGTGGATGGCAGATATTGTCCGTACTCTTAGACAATTTAATAGTAAGGACTGGTCTTGCGGTAGCATTTCCCCTCTGCCACGGTATTAGATCAATTAATCTTGCGCATTTACACTCAATTTTATACCTTATCACTAAACGAGACAGCCTATAATAGCGAAACAATAATTTTGAACTTAGAACGTTTGGGGTTCACACGAGACTACTTTTCATGATTTTTAACATTCTAAATTAGAATCTAAATTTATAGGGAATAAAATACAAAGTTGCGGATTTCATGTTACCTCGCCCCCCGCAAAAAGTGGCAAAAAATTTTGATAGGAGAATGACACGCGTTACGTGTCCATACTATTAAATTGTCTAAGTCCGTACTGTACCTATGTAGTACTAGATGAGGTCGCGTGATCCGTTTCCACCAGCAACGGATCGCGTGATCAGAGTGGACTAACCCCTCTTTCTTATACTTGTGAATGGAATAAGGGTGTATATAAAAATCTGTCTGTCTTCTGATTAAACTTTGGTGGGTTGTCGTTGTCGTGCACACGTTGGAGAAGGTTTCTGAAAAAAAAAAACGACCTAGCGTGTGTCACTAAAAAAAGTTGCAATGCATGCCGGGCACACCTTACGAACATCATACATCACTCACTTACCAAACTAGAGTAATTAAATCATACCATTTAGATACTGCTCCTACGTAATTGTAATTGCCTTAGTGACTCATTAAATTAAATCTACGATGTCAACCATTAGTTAAATGACTTTGTTTAAATTGTATTCAAATCATTGAGTTACCATACTCTTTTATCATTATGGCTTCTTCTTATCGTGTGGGCAGAGCCCTGGTGTCAGAGTTTTTTCAGACCGCCTTAAGGCCTCTGACGTGGTTTTTATGTAACGACTACTACCACCAGAGATAGTAGCCGGGACCAACGGCTTAACGTGCCATCCGAAGCACGGAATCACTTTTATTTTCAGACAATCAGGTGATTCAGCCTGCAATGTCCTAGCCATTATGGCTAATAATTATAAACTACTAATTTGACTTAAATATGCCAAACAATAAACTTAAATACAGTAATCAGTCATGTTCCATACATGGAACACCATTGGTTTTTTTTATGGAAAACCATTTTATTTTCGATTTCAATGTTGGTCGCATAGTGAAAGTTGTTTAGTTTGATGGTCTAGAGGTGAAGCACCCCCTAATAAAGTATGTAACGAATTTAAGTCTACACCCTGTATACAAGGTGTAATCAAATTAAGGCTAAGCCTGAAAAACCGTTTCTCCAGATATACGACTTAACTGAACAGCATTTGATATTTATCTTCGCGATATTGGATATTTACTTTTTATTATACACGTCGCGTCGTCGGCCTTGTCGATTTCCGATCGTATGCCATCGATATACCTTAGAAAGAGGAGATATACCAATTAGAGGCAATGATGTCGAAGAAGGGTTTTGAATTAACTCACCCTTACTGTTTTGTCATTGGATAGACGCAGTCTTTAATCCTTGTAGACATTTGCAATTTTTTTCCCTGTAAAAATAGCAAATGCAAAATAACTTATAAACTCCTAAACAAAGATGTTATTTGGTCTTACAAGACCTAAGACCAAATAACATATTCGCTCCTAAATAACAAAATAATAACGAATAGGGCGGTTTCCATAAAGTATGAGGGAATCAGATTTTTTTTCTGGAATATCTTTAATTTACAGAGTTTTACCTGAACCTAATTGTATGTGTGTCGGAGATCCAAATAAATAATGTTTCTTTTTTTGTTTCTTTCCCTTGTTAAAGAAATTTTTTCGTTTTTTAGGGTTCCGTACCCAAAGGGTGAAAGAAAACAGGACCCTATTACTAACCCTACGTTGTCCGTCCGTCCGTCTGCCCTACCTATTTAGGGCTTTAACTTTTGAACCGTAATAGCTAGATAGTTGACATTTTCTCAATGCGTTATTACGGCGGATTTGTTAACAAATAATAAAAATGACAAGTTAAAAATTAAGGGGGGTTCTCAACAAGAAACTAGTTTCTATCAACGTTTTTTCTTCACGCTCTATCGTAAAAATGGTAATACATACAAGCGTCAAACTTTGTGTGATTATAGAGCAAACTCTACAGAATAACAACAAATACTAAAAACTGGACAAGTGTGAGTCGGTCTCGCGCTAAAGGTCCCGGACAAAAAAGTTAATAATGTTGTGTTCTGTGGTGGTTGTGGTACGGAACCCGCGGTGCGCGAGTAGCCCTACTCGCACTTGACCTGTTTTGTTTTATTTACGACTTAGACGCCTTTTTACTAAATAAATCTTCAGCCAGGTCAGCATCAGAGAAATCGAACCCCCTTGCAATTATGAAGATTTACATTTTTCTGTAGATAACAGTACAAGGAAATGGTCGTACAAGGAATTCGGACGATGGACATTCGGGGATAAGGACGTAACCGACCGAATCTACATTTGTATAATAGATCTCTGTATAACGTAAAATTATAAATGTTACATATTTTAACCCGTAACTCTGTTTATATCTGCAGATGCTGGTGCAGGCTCTTTACGATTTTACTCCCCAAGAGGCCGGGGAGCTGGAGTTCAGGCGCGGTGACGTCATCACAGTCACTGACCGCTCCGATCAGCATTGGTGGCAGGTCAGTCTTCCTGCTTATTACACATGTGTATAGTATAGGTGACTAGTCTAAATGGGGAAACTGAAATTTGTTCAATGATTTTATTATAGTAGTATTACTGTTCAATGATTTTGTACAGATTGTAGTTTTTAGATTTATTTCATCTACACTAATATTATAAAGAGGAAAGATTTGTACCTATTTTTGTATGTTTGTATGTTTGTAATGAATAGGCTCAAAAAGTACTGGGCCGATTTAAAAAATTCTTTCACCATTAGAAAGCTGCATTCACCCTGAGTAACATAGGCTATATTTATTGCTAGAAAAGATTAGACGTCCACCCGAGCGAAGCCGGGACGGGCCGCTAGTTTGTTATAATTGCAATTAAGTATTTAATTCCAATAATTGGGAAAAATAAAGAGAGTAATCTTTGTTTTTTCCAATTATTGTATAATTGCAAATTATAAATGAAATAAATCAGAAAACTACATCTGTACAAAATCTAAAATCTGTGTCGCTTTTTAAAATTTGGCAATTTTGTCTAAATTATCGATGAAGACAATTTGTATGAAAACTCAAAATGCGTATTTTTAAATTAGTTATGTTACGTCAGTATATTAGGAAGGATATCTTATAGATGCCTATCTATAAGATAGCCTCTAATAAAGCTTGTGATAAAGGAATGACATATTTATAACAATCAGCCTATATTAATCCCACTGCAAGACTTATGCCTAAGAGTTCTTCTAGCGGTCTAGCCATGGTCTAGCTTATAGTTGTCTGGATGAAATCGCTATTAGTGATAAGATCTCCATTTGTACCCTTTTTATATTGTTATTTTATGTTTTCGGTGTGCAAATAAAGAGTAGGTATATTGTAGGCCTCATCAATGTAAGTGAGAGCGCGGGTTGATGGCATAAAAGTAGCCTACCTATTATGAAAACCGAATGCAAAATACCTTAGGTTTTTCATGATTATCAAAGGGGCGCTTCGGCACCCTGTTTAACATGTAACGTATTTAAATTTACATCCGTCTACGCTATCTTGATCACAATAGTTCTGCAAGTAACGTATAATACTAAATTGTCATAAAACAGCCGTTAATCGATCCGCGTCAAGGCGAGGCTCGGCAGTAGGTTAATGTTATTACTCTGTTATTTGTAGGTTTGCCCATGGATAGACCCATTTTTACTGGCAGCTCAATTTGTTAAAGGAATTGTATGAATGAAATAGACTTTATTTACTTACACCAAACACATAAATACATTGCAGAACAGGAACAAAAACGAATTATGGGACAAATAATGGGACGAATTATGGGTCCCGTGGTTTGGAAACTATTATTTCTTTCGTTAATAACGACATCAAAGTACGTTTAATTTAATCGTAAATTAAACATAGTAAACCTTACTATTTTTTTAATGTCTTTATTCATGGAGCTTTATCACAGTGTGAAAATGTTACTCCATAATTGTAATTTGTTAAAATAGAATGAATAAAATCTAGATTCAGAGTATCCTGAAGTTGGTACTAGGATTAGTAAAGATATTTTTGAATCTCACACATTCTAATTAGTATACGGAAACATCAAAATAACTATATAGTATATTCTTATACAAATTTAAAAGTTTGAGATTCAAAAATAGCACTTCTGTTCTTTCAATTCACCTTCTTAAAAACGACTACCTAATATATGTTTTCTTATGATGAAATCTTCAAGGCCGTATTCCTTTATAACGACAACATAAAAAAATGTTTTATTGCGAAGGTTCCTATTGTTGGCCTTTTCATGTTCCCTAAGTTTGCTTTGACCAACAACCTTAGCCATTAACGTTCGACTGTTTCTGTAATCAACTAATCAAGCTACAAATCTTATTGCGTCACCTTCCAGGGGGAGATAGCGCACCGCAAAGGCCTATTCCCAGCTTCGTACGTGACGGCCTACCACTCATAGTGCCTGCGCGCCACACGCCCTTGCCTCTCTACCGCTGAATTGTGTTGTGTGCTGCCATTATGTTTCTTTCCGTCGTCGCGCCCCGGACCGGGCCTTGATAACTCCCATAGGTATGTTATTATCAACTCCGCTTGAACGTGCTTATATCGTGGAAACTAATCGTCTCACACTCGACGGTTGCGAGACAATGAAGTGGCGAAATAAATGGCGCTAGTAATCGGGCCATGTGTTAATGTAAAGCCCTAACTAGAGCCGCATCTGTATCGACCAGTTTTGTTGTCCCGTGAATGAAAGAAAACGTTATAGTTTTCTTTATAATTATTCATTGATTTCAATTAGAATATTATTGGTAATTATTGCCTGTCAAGGCCTCGTCCGGACAAATGATTTTTGTGTAATGTTTTGACGAGTATATGGTGCTTTGTCCTACAGCTAATTGGTTACGCGGTTCATAAATCTTTCAAAACAATAATGTGTAATGATTATGGTCTTAATCGCTGTAACTGACCATTTTACTCGTTGTATGTGAACTGCCTTGATTTCTGCAATATTTTATGCAAATGTTGTTTGGTAGTACAAAAATTATTTCAATCCGTTACTCAATCGATGTTTTCGTGTTCTTCTATTTCGAATTAATTGATTATTCTCAATTTTTATATATCGTGACAATTTGCAGGATGAAGAGTACATGTTGTCCTCAATGTGCCAGAAATGTTATTTGTAGTTTTTGAAATATGATTTTAGTAATATGACGGTAATAGGGATCAATTCAGTTTTCACTGAAA
Source organism: Agonopterix subpropinquella (assembly GCA_922987775.1). Taxonomy (NCBI): domain Eukaryota; kingdom Metazoa; phylum Arthropoda; class Insecta; order Lepidoptera; family Depressariidae; genus Agonopterix; species Agonopterix subpropinquella. The sequence goes on along the minus strand of OV277695.1, from coordinate 16,835,914 downwards.
TTCCCCCACAGTATAGATTTTTTTATTGATGTGATTTTTAAAGTATGACCATTATTTATCCTTTTTTAGTGTATAATGCTCATTTTTTAAATATTTACCATTTACATGTAGTTAGGTAATAGAATTTAAGTTCGTTTTACATGTTTCGGATCTTATTTTTATCATAATTGGTATAAAACAATGTTTCGTCTCCTACCATGATCACGTAAAAAACGTAATAAAATTGTAGCATTCACTAAAAGTATGGCTGCTCTCCCTAGTTAAATGTCCGGGTCGATAGTATCACGCACAATATATCATCCCCTATACTTATTTCATTACCTACTATCAGGAATTTTATTTATTTTGATAATGACGATGTTTTTTGATAGAACGGATGTACAGCGCGGCAATTTTATAACGGGATTTTATCTATAAGAAATAAACCTGTAACACCATGCTTTTTATCGCTTTTGATGTATTAATTTGATGGCATATTTGTTACCCGTTTTAGTGTTTTACCAATTAATAAATAAAGGAGTAAACGAAATTGTCTAAAATGTTTAACGTAAAATAATTCAATTTTAATGTAAGAGACGTCGTACGAGTAGGAGGTAGTGGACTACTGTATGTAACTAATACGATAATGTTCTTATTTCTGATAGACGGTTCACATGATATCGCCATAGCATTTTCATCTCTATAACAATTTTTACAGATTTCAAATTCGTACTACAAGAAAATTCATGATGTGCGATTCCTATGTCGATATCACGTTAAATGAATCTACAGAAGTGATTATACATAAAATATCGTGGCACTAACGAAGTGTCATTGTACTTAGTTAGCGTTTAACATTTAGTCAAGACTTTGAAATTAATAAAAATTTTGAGTGCTCGTTGATCCAATGTAGATATTTATTTTTGTTATTGTAATGTACCCAAAATTACTATATTTATGGAAGCATACTTCATAGATTATAATAATCGTAATAGAGTATGAGAGCTACCGATCATTAGACTTAGTCGACAACAATGTAAGTAAAAGTAAGATCATTTCCCTGCATGTTTTATTTTATCATTTAAGAGTATCCCTTTCTACAAAGCATTTAAAACTGTGTGTATTTATAGAATAAGTTTAATTGAAGCTCGTTTATAAAGCGCGTGATTTGTCAACTTTGGAAACTTGAAAATCTACAAATTAATAAATAAATAATGTCCATAAAATTATGCTTCTCGCTGTAGTGACAAATAAGTGCATGAAGGCAGGTTTTAAGAAATCGGAAGTGCTATAATCTATGATAATCAAATATTTAAACAATTAAGTTATGATTCTCCAATATTGTGGAAGATGTATAATATTTTTTACTAATAAATTTAATATTGTATTTATGTGTTTTATTTATATTTCATCCATATTACATAATTATTGCTATTTTGCAGGGTGTTAGGTTATACAGTTGCATTACTTTGGGGTGATTGCACCCATGATACTGAACAACTTATTCAACAAAAAAAGAAATACATAGGAAATTAGTAATATTCGACTTTTCATACAGACGTTCGAAATTATAGTACTCTGTGGTTAAAGTAAAAATGCATCTGTCTACCCTCCTAACATCCTGTAAATAAGTTGTATGGTGGTTTGTACGTAGTATATACATGGTGTAAGTGACAACCTAGCAAATACTGAAACGGTGAACTCAGACAATCAAACTGAACAACTTTCACTATGGACCTCAGGAAATGCGAAAGAAAATCAGCTGTCCCTTAGATACATTTTAGTCTGGCTGGTAGATACAGCAGTTTTGTATGGGATTTTTTTTATTTTTTCGCGTTTCCTGAGGTAGGCTCCATAGTGAAAATTGTTCAGTTTGATGGTCTGAGTTCACCGTTTCAGTATTTTCTAGGCTGTCATTTACACCCTGTATAAGGTCTAACAAAATTAGCTGAAACTATTTTAAGGATATGATTAGACCATCAAACTGGACAACTTGCTCTATGGGACACTGTATGGGACCAATATCGAAATCGCGAAAAAAAATCAGCTGACCCATACATTTCAGTCGAGTTATGTTTGCAGTCTTGTATGGGACAGCCTGTTTTTTTTCGCGATTTCGATATTGGTCCCATAGAGGAAGTTGTTCAGTTTGATCGTCCGATCATCCCCTTAAAATAGTTTCAGCTAATTTTGTTATTAGACCCTTAGATCTTAGACTTTAATACCACGCTAAAAAGTTTATAATCAAATCACTGTCGTGGTTTATGTATGTATGTATTGAAACAACATTGTCCAACAAACTAAGTATATTTTATTAAAATGCCTATCACATTATTCAACATCACATTGGTCAACATGTCTTTAAAAATTACATTATAAACTCTTTTTAAAATATTATTTACAAGGATATTTTTTATAATAATATTGGCTTACTCTCTGTACAATCTACAACAAAATTACAGAAACAACAATTAAAAAATACTCATTACCGGACAATAAAATGTATCTTCTGTATTTATTTTGTTTATTAAATGGAACAAATTAAGACTGATTGATTGATGTGTATTGTATAAACTTCAGTACTTATGAACTTTAAACAGTTGGCTTTTTTAAGTTATTTCAAGGTGAAAAATTATATCTTGACATTGTTATACAGATTGTCTAGTCTCAGTTGAAGTGATTACTATGAAGATAAACATATTCATTTGCTGATTTGACTTTCAAAAATCATACTTCAGGAGTACGATTTTTGAAAATCAAATCAGGAGTAGAAATATGCATATCTCCATAGTAATTTTGACATTTACAACTGCTGAGTTCAAAAGAATGAGTTTCAAAAATAGCACTCCAGACTTGTATTTTGATGACGAAACAACGATATAGACATAAATCATTCACTGAGTTAGATAAATGATTGGTATTCGGAACGCAGCGAAGACCAATCATTTATCTAAGGATATACAGGGTCCATAATATGCTGACGGTTCTTTGAGGAGATGATCAGGTTTGCAAGTTGCAATTTTGTATGGAGCAGCCAATGACAATTGGGAGCACCTAATTTTTTTTTTCGTGATTTCGATGTTGGTTCCATATAGGAAGTTGTTCAGTTTAATGGTCTGATCCCCTTAAAAACCGTCAGCATAGAAGGACCCTATATGACTCGAGTAAGTACAAAACATTCCTATTCAATATACAAATATTTGTCCCTTCCGGGATTTGAACCCGACCTTGGCTCAGCAGGCAGGTTCACTGCCAACTGAGCTATCGAGTTGTCTATAATGCTACCTTATTCTAGCCCGATAAGAAAGTCTAAAACACAGTAAAAACACTTCATCATTGGTCTTTGCGTCCGTATTGCTGGATACAGGCTTAACCTGTATGGTGAGATTGTACGGGCGAAAGTCCACTACAATTAAAATACGATAGAAAATGCCCAAAACACTAGCAATGAGGTTCATTTTTTTGTTTATTGTTTAAGTTTTAACACTTTCTATAAATTAAATAGCATGATCGTATTGCTTATACACGAATACATACATGTATACAACATTTTCATGATTGACTTGAAATTAGCCAACATTCCAAACAACGTCACGTTTAAATAGCACCTACAAGATTTTAATATTGATTGATCTGTAAAGACTATAAGGTTAACACATTCGCGGACACTGAACGAGACACAATATAATTTTTCTCAAACATGCTTGGAAATGTGAGCATTATTTTGACAACCTTCTTCGAGATAAATCGAAATTGCTGTACTGGCCAACTACATGCGCGCAGCGGCCGGCAATGTTTGTATGAAAATCCATATCTGTCGTGTTTTGCGGCCAAATAAATTACATAGTAAACTCATATCTGTCGTGTAATTTAAAAATGGAACGATCTTTTTCTCCTAAACATGGCGACCAAGGAGGTAACTCATCAAAGGTTTTATTTAAATTTCGAACTGGCTTGCGAATAGAAAGCTGTTTATTGAAAAAAAAAACAAATTGTTGTTCGTTGTTCGTCATTGATTTTGAAAAGAGTTTTGATTTCCTCGAATTATTTGAGAAAATTTACTGTTTTAATTTCCGCGCATTGTTTGAGAAAAGTACTATACAAGCCTTGGCCACAACTAGGCATTGGTGGACTTACGTATGTGTGCCTCGGCTTCGCCTCGGCCCACATTTACACGTTCGTCCATCAATGCCTCTGTTGCTGGCCGCTGCAGTAATGTACTATTTATTGTTATCGCTGCTATAGCTGGTCAGTATCCGCGAAAGAGTTAAAAACCGGTATCTCATGAAACAACAATTTTAATATTTAAACAAAGACTTTCAATATATTACTATTACGTTAAATCTCTTTGTATTTAAATGATGTAATGTTTATGTTACTACACTGATTTGATCGCTATATCTAATTCCTTTAAAAAATGAAGTTGATATTCGTTTCATGAGATGCCGTTTCGACGTATTCAAATTTTAAATATTTTAAAAACATGGCTACCAATACCTATAGCATCCTATAGTTACGGTTGTAATTATAGTACCTACTCTGTGCCTATAGCATGAAGCATCGACGTTTGAAAACATTCACGATTATACTTAGTATGTATTTGAGACTCCACTTATTAAAAAAATACCAAGGGCCTGTTTCACCACTTCTTAATAAGTTCTTGTTAGATTATCTGACAGATCATTTGACTTTTTTTTTAAAGATGTGTCAAACGATCTGTCAGATAAGCTAACAAGGACTTAAGTAAGAAGTGGTGGTGAAACAGGCCGTAAATAAATAAATAAATTACTTATTATTTAAAGAAATAACCCAATTATTTCAATTCTACTACATATAAACTGTTAAGAGGCCTATTACAGTCCAGTGGCGCCCTCATCACATTAATAAAGATTTCTCAATAAAGAAAGCCTAAATTAAAAAAGTGATTAACATCAAAACTACACAAGCCTTCAAGCCATTGTTATAGAATACTTTTATAGGTTCTAAACATTCCACTTTCAGACAATTTCGAATAAAAAAAAAAGCGGCCGTTTTTTTCTTTTTTCAAAATTTGTATGTTTAGACCTTTAAAAAACCTATAAGGGTCAGCGCACACCCAGCGTAAATCTGCTCGCGCATGCTCGAGCATGTTCTTTGCAGTCGCGCACACCTAGCGGCAAAATCCGCCGGCGGCAGAGGCGAAATCCGCCGGCGGCAGCGGCGGATGCTCGAGCATGCGCGAGCATGCTCGCGCGTGTTCGAACAGTCTCGCGGATGCTCTCGTGTTGCTACAGTTGACAGTGAATTTTGCAGTTGTGTTTACAATATTTTAAAGTAAAGACGTGCGAAGAGTAATTTTAAAGTATGGTGGACTGGGATTTGGTAATTATTGGGTTACTAGCAGAGGAAGAGGAGCATGAAGAGCACATCAATAAAATGAAAAGAGGACGACACAAAATTGAAAGAAGAATATGGGCTGAAGCAACCTGGCAAGAAAGATGTACATTTGGGGAATACCACACCCTGTGCTACGGTTTAAAGCAAGGGCGGATCCAGGATTTCATATTGGGGGGGGCCCTCGGCCGACTCAGGCCACGTATTAAGATATAAAAAACTTAAGTTACAGACACAGACCCGAGACGTCTTGTATACATACATAGAAAACTAAAACAATCAGCCTCGGATCTACGAATTTTCAGAGGCGGGGTAAAAACATAAGATTGGCGCCGGGCCCGGGCCCGGGCTCGACAAGAATGTAGCAATAATTTTTTCTTAGGGAGGTCCAGTTTGACTGGTTGCAATAAAACGTTTAACATAGAGCGAGCGAAGCGAGCTCGAGATTTTACTGCAATAGTGCAATATGATTAGGTTGAGTCAGAAATTCACAATATGATCGAATTCTGTGATAGGTAATTTCAATACAACAAAAAAACCAAGAGCGAGCGAAGCGAGCTCGATATTTGACTGAAATATAATGAGATGACTGTAATAAGATCTAAAACCAAGAGTGAGCGAAGCGAGCTCGAGATTTTACTGCAATATGATTAGGTCGAGTCAGAAATTCACAAAATGATCGAACTCTGCGATAGGTAATTTCAATACAACAAAAAAACCAAGAGCGAGCGAAGCGAGCTCGATATTTGACTGAAATATAATGAGATGACTGTAATAAGATCTAAAACCAAGAGCGAGCGAAGCGAGCTCGATATTTGACTGAAATATAATGAGATGACTGTAATAAGATCTAAAACCAAGAGCGAGCGAAGCGAGCTCGAGATTTCACTGCAATATAATGGGATGACTGCAATACGATCTTAAACCAAGAGCGGGCGAAACAAGCTCAGATTTCGTCACTGCAATATAATGAGATGACTGCAATGAGATCTAAAACCAAGAGCGAGCGAAGCGAGCTCGAGATTTTACTGCAATATGATTAGGTCGAGTCAGAAATTCGCAATATGATCGAATTCTGCGATAGGTAATTTCAATACAACAAAAAAACCAAGAGCGAGCGAAGCGAGCTCGATATTTCACTGAAATATAATGAGATGACTGCAATACGATCTAAAAGCAAGAGCGAGCGAAGCGAGCTCGAGATTTCACTGCAATATAATGAGATGACTGCAATACGATCTAAAACCAAGAGCGAGCGAAGCGAGCTCGAGATTTTACTGCAATATAATGGGATGACTGCAATACGATCTTAAACCAAGAGCGAGCGAAACAAGCTCAAGATTTCGTCACTGCAATATAATGAGATGTCTGAAATCAGGAGCGAGCGAAGCGAGCACGAGATTTCACTGAAATATAATAAGATGACTGCAATACGATCTAAAATCAAGAGCGAGCGAAGCGACTTCGAGATTTCACTGCAATATAATGAGATGACTGCAATACGATCTAAAACCAAGAGCGAGCGAAGCGAGCTCGAGATTTCACTGCAATATAATGAGATGACTGCAATATGATTAGGTCGAGTCAGAAATTCGCAATATGATCGAACTCTGCGATAGGTAATTTCAATACAACAAAAAAACCAAGAGAGAGCGAAGCGAGCTCGATATTTCACTGAAATAAAATGAGATGACTGCAATAAGATTTAAAACCAAGAGCGAGCGAAGCGAGCTCGAGATTTCACTGCAATATAATGGGATGACTTAAACCAAGAGCGAGGGAAACAAGCTCAAGATTTCGTCACTGCAATATAATGAGATGTCTGAAATCAGGAGCGAGCGAAGCGAGCACGAGATTTTTTTGCAAAATTCTCAAATAATTAATACAGAGACATAATTTTCTCCGCTCTACGAATTGGTTATGGACAGAGCTCAATCAATCTATGCCCTAGTAAAGTGCCGTCAATACTCAGCCTCGAAATACAATGCAATCCGCAGAGGTCCGTGGGGGGGGCCATGGCCCCCTGGGCCCCCCCCCTGGATCCGCCCTTGGTTTAAAGTTCAAGGGACAGTTATTTTATGACTACTATAAAATGGAATATGAACAATTTGAAAACCTACTAAAGCTGCTTCGACCTTTGAGATTTTCATTGTATTTTCAAAAAGAGTTAGATTATTATATATTTTCTGTACTAAATTGCCCTTTTCGGGCTAAAGTAGTTAAAAAATATGCTAGATTTAGTCCGAAACCGGCAGAGGTGGCAACACTTACGACGGATCGCAAGCATCGACACGGGCGTATGCTCGAACATGCTCGAGCATGCGCGAGCATGCTCGCGACTGCTCGCGTCGCCGCGAGGAGCATACGCGAGCATACTCGAACAGACGCTGAAGGGATTTAATCACTTGCAAGCTATTTTCGACTTTATTTCAATGGGAATAGAGTTCATTATCAATTGAATCAATGAAATCTGCTCGCGCATGCTCGAACAGTTTTACGCTAGGTGTGCGCTGACCCTAAAAGTATTCTATGAAAACAGCTTGAAGGCTTTTGTAGTTTTGATGTTGATCACTTTTTTAATTTTGGCTTTCTTTATTGAGAAATCTTTTTTAATGTGATGAGGGCGCCACTGGACTGTGATAGCCCTCTTAAGACTGTCAGATCGAATGGAGCACACCACAATTAATATTTCCACTGAATAATAAACTTTATCACTATCCAATAAAGTGCACCAATAATACATTTTAGTATCAAATTGGCATTTAAATAAAATACGATGAGCTCCATCTAATTTAATTAACTTTGGTAACTCTTCGCGACCAAATTCTTACACAATATTACTAGTATGTAGTTCAACAAAAAGCTTGGTCGTACATTTAAGGGGGCACCGAGCCTCCAGTGCTGTTCTCAATCGGTTTTTATATTTATCATTTCCGAAAAACAAGAATGTCACATTGTAGTCATGGCTGATTTTCAATTTATCGGGTCATTATTTGTTTTTACAATGTTTGTAGTTACAATTTTTATGAATTTTGAAAATAGTAGTCGTAATGTTTTGATAAATCGAAAACCAACAATGACTACAATGTGACATTCCTGTTTTTTGGAATTTAACTGTCTAGAAATAAAGAAAAAATACTATTGAGGTTAGCATCGTAGGCTCGGTACTCTCTAATAAATATGTTTTCTTGGCGCTAAAATGTGTGTTTACCCAAAGCGATCATGATGTTCTCGAAAGCTACCCAGTTGATAAGCGCCCATGGCCCCAGCCGCATCCAGAGTGGCAGGAAACCCTTGTACAGAGACAACACACCTTCGTTCTTCACAGATTGTTGGAGGCAGTCTATCATTCCTCGGTACAGCAGACCTCTGCAAAAAAACGAAACTGCTTAAGGTATTGCAAGCAAGTGTAGACTGAGTAAACAATATACAGCTGGATGTCTGTCTGTCTCTGAACTCAGACGAGGGATGCAGAGGCGGCTTTACCTATAGTGCGGGTGTGCAGCGCAAACGGGCGCCGAGCGCCCTATAATACGACACCTCCAAAGATGCGTCGCTCGCGGCACCGGCGCTTTCAAAGACCCTGCGCCCGTGTTACGGATGAAAAAAGGGCGGTGCGAGCGGTGCCCAGGCACAGAAATTAAACCTGGAGAGGCGCAAATAATACCAGAACAGGACCAAGTTTTGGTTCATGCATGTCGTGCGATGCCCTACATAAATATTATACTAAAGCAAAGTGATTCAAGACCTTTTAGTGGCAGAATGAGTTCCAGAGCTAGGAAATTTCGAGCTTGCTTCGCTAACTCCTTGCTAATGTATTTTGTTATACAAACCGGCAAAGCTTTTCGCAACTGAACTGAGTCGTATTTCTCCGTGAAATTTCGAGCTCACTCGACTTTTAGTAAAAATTTTAAACTGTCAGAATTCTGGTCACAACTAAATCGCAGTGCTGTGCAATTTCGGGCTCTCTTCGCTCGTTTTAGTCTTTGAGTGTTTAAAGCATACATAGGCTAATGAAACTCATACCACCCACCACTGTTTTCGAGTCTTGTTGTGTGAAATTTCGAGCTCGGTTCGCTCGCTCCAACCATTGAATAGTGGTATAAGCTTCCTATCCTTAAACTTCGTACCTATATAGTTGTAAAATTTTTTCAAGTGGGCGCAGTTATAGAAGCTCGCACCGGGCGCATAGAAGGCTATTTACAGCACTAACCAAAGGCGCGTGCCGGCACCTGTTTTCTTTCTGTCTATAAACTTTTAATACCTTATTACTGGAACTAAATATGAAAGGTTACTTTTTATCTATTTCCGGTACTAGAGGGCGCCAGGGTACTGGTTGCATACGGGCGCCACAAGGGCTAGAGCCGCCTCTGGAGGGATGGCATGGAAGAGTAGACAAAATGAGATTAACTTGGTCGCCGGCTTTTTGCAGACGGGCAACTTTATCTAAGTATCGATTTGCCTTTCTGATTGTCTGTTCAATTCCCAGCTCAAACATTTCTTTTTAAATTTTGTAAAAGAAAATAAAACATTGTGTTTGTTTGTTTTAACTTTATTCCATATAAATACAAAAAGGTTTTCCGTTTCCTATTTAGCTTTCTGGTCAATTCTGATTAGCATTTAAGTAATTTGTTTTTCATCAGAAAGATATAGGTAGGTAATTTACCTACTTACTTATCCAACATATCTTGATCGTTACTAAAGCTGTTCTAAAAATAAGTGTTTCTAATCTCTGTTTCTGTAATTCAAAATAGCCTTACAACTTCGTTGCTATTTGGAATTAAGTAGATATACTAGTAGGTAGGTATTTATTACAATTTTCCCTCCAGGAATCGCAATTTTTTTCCATCCTGTATAGTCTTAACCGTGTGAAATAATGGGTGCTACTTTATTAGAAACCTAATCAACGACAATACCTCTTATAAGCCTATTATATTCTCTAAAATACTTGCATCCATCCATATTACGAATTTTCGTATGAAATCACTTTTCAAGTCTGTCCATATTTCGTAATTCCAAAATGAATTTATGTTGATGTAATGCGACAGGGAGGTTACACTAAGTCCAAAGTACCGATTTGAACGAAAGGAAAAGGGAGCACGGCGAGTCTGCGCGTTGCCGTTGCGACTTTGACCTCGTTCGTTTGACCCCGACCGCGTGAATACAAAGTTACAATATACTCTACCTACCTACCTATACACTGCTACTATCAGGTAAAAAGATATTACTGCAACTTTATTTGTCCCAAAGGAGTAAATTTTTTGTAGGCCCACCAAACGGCAACGTTTATTGATGGTATTACACTCTAAATACATAATTTAACTTATTATAGTAATCAGACGATAGATTTGGTTAAAATGCAAACGGAATTACGAAATAAATATAAAAAATGCACCGTTTTGACCTGGTTTTGACTTTTTTGATAAGATTCTTTTTTCCGGTTAAAACGGCACATGTAAAGCAATACGTGTATAGGAACGTCTTAGATGTTAACACGAAAATTAAAATAAAAAACCCAACATATTTTACCAAGACACGATGTGCGCCAACGGCGATTACGCGACACTCCGTTTAGATGAGGTATAGCTAATGTTACCACTATAGTCTAGAGATTATGAGAAACAAATCGATATTATTTCCATAACTATACGTCAACTAATACGCTAACATTTTTTTGTTAGACTTTTTCCCATAGTAAAACTGAGGATGTTCTTTAATCACAATGCATGGGTAGGCAATGTAGCTGTAGAAGGAATAGAAAACCTTTTTATTATTACATCCGTACGCATTTATGTTATGTTTATGTACTAGCACAGAATAGGTAATAGTATATAGTTCTACATACTATGATACCACAATAATCACGGTTCACGTGCCAGTGATTCGCTATCATAATATAGGAAAATTCAATTCAAATCATTTATTCAGAAACATAATAGCTGCATACAGGGTCCTCACTTTTTAAGGGGATAATCAGACACTGAACAATTTTATCTATGGGACCAACATCGAAATCGCGAAAAAAAATCTGCTGTCCCATTCATTTGGCTCGAGCAGATTTGCAGTTTTGTATGGAATGGAATTTTCGCGATTTCGATGTTGGTGCCATGGAGAAAATTGTTCAGTTTGACGGTCTGATCATCCCCTTTAAAAAGTGTAGAAGGTCTATAAGAACCTAATATGGAAAGCGATTGAATTAAACATTTGTTATCGATTTAAACCCACAGCCACTTAGTCAAATGAGTTGGTGTTAGAAAATCGATAAGCAGAGCAAGGTTTCGACGAGTTTATGGAGATATTTAACCGTTGCGATAACTTTCAAACTATACCTATACTCCACTCAAAACAATGTACGAGCCTGTGAGCGTTATTTATTTTTATTTTATTTATAAAAGAACTTTGATTATATTTTGGATTAATTCAAGTCAATCACATTTTTAGAGACTATCTAGAAACCAATATCTGTGCTTTACATTTGTCAGATTTCCGTTAAGTAATATAGGTATAGTTAATTTCAAAGTTATCGTGACTCAAAGTTTTCCATACAAATCGTAAATTATAATCCTAGCATTGAAACTATACGTGTTAATGAATTAACGCAAAACTAGAAAGTAGTTTGTTTAGAATCGAGAGCAGAATCGAATTATCATGGTTTCAACATAGGTAATTTTTTCAAAATATTAAATAATTTGATTGTGAAATTTTAAAATTTCTGAACCCGTGTCAACCCACCGCACGGGCACACTCACCCTACTTACTACCAAAGCAAGATTATAAAAATGTATCCATGAGTACGTTAGCGCTTTCTTTCAGTGCTGAAATGATAAAAAATCATCAAAACCTCAAAACTTAAAATGTGAATAACTTTAAGTTTTAAGTATCAAAATAATGAAATTATTGTTTCAAGAGGTTTCAAGCTAATTTTTTTGTTATAAATCAGTTGGGGTGTATGAGGTTTTGCGCTAATTCATTAACACGTATATTTTAACGGAAATCTGACAAATGTAAAGTTAGCACAGATATTGGTTTGTCTAAAAATCTTCATTGACTATGATTGGTTAACATTGAAACTAGGACGGAACTTCGTTTGTATGCAGCGCGCATTAGCGCTTTCGGAATAAACTTCTCTTAAATGAGAAAATTGTTGTAGAACATAAACCGGTGGCGAGGCCATTATTTTCCAACCTCGTTCAGTTCTATCTTTAGAATCAAATTAGGGAAGCACTTCAAAATCCATTAACAAAATGTTACTTGGACAAAGCCTGATGGAACGTTGGAAATAAACACCAATTATTACAGAGCAGAACGACTATATCGGATCATATTATATCATATTATATAGTAGTTATCTTATACAGGGTGAGTCAGGGTGTAAAGTTAAATACGTTACATATCGAACAGGGTGCCTCAGATGAACAAACTTAACAACTTTCACTAAAGCCAATATCGAAATCGTGAAAAAAAATCAGCTGTTCTACAGGATGTAACATTATTATTTATTCCCTAGTAATACTTAAGGGGGTGCTTCAGACCGTTAAACTGAACAACTTTCACTATGGAGCCGTCACCAAAAAAAAAAAAACAAAAAAAAGTTGTTCAGTTTGATGGTGTAAAGCACCCTGTTTCATATGTAACGCATTTAATTGTACAGCCTGTATAACATACATATTGCTTGTTATAGACAGTACCCGCTGGCACTGGCGCCATTGTATCAATCAACGGAGCAAATAGTTTCATATCAGTTTGTACTTTACCCAGTTAATTAATCTATTGAGCTTGTTCTATTATTTTGTACTTTGACACCTGTTGTGCTCTAAGAAAATCTAGAGATAAATACATTCAGTCCATTTAGGAGTTTATGTCCGGTTCAATTGGAACTGTTCGTATTTGGAAGCCTGCATTGAATTATGCTCAGGTCGAATACATGTAGTTACATTGAGCTTGCATCACCTCGTATCAAACAACATTGACAGCCATTTTGGGGTTGCTGCTTTTTTATAATTTATTGATAATAAATGACTAAATAACTCGTTAAATAAAAATAAATGATACGATCGATCTGAGTCGTTTTTATAAAACCCCATAATTTATTACACATTTGATTTCAGTCAAAACTTCTATACATTTTCTGGTATTTTTTCAAGGGAGAGCGTCGGTTGTCCTTTCAAACAAAACAATTCTGGTAGCTTTATTTGCTTGCGGATATGGATTTTAAAAACTGCTTCATGGCGTTACGTAGAGCAATTTAGTGCAACAGGAAAACTGGACCATATTTACGCCCTAGGACTATACAGGGTGTACAATAAAATGGGACAGCTACTTAAAGGGGTGCTTCAGACCATGAAACTGAACAACTTTCTCTATGGGACCAATATCGAAATCGCGAAAAAAAAATCTGCTGTCCCATACATTTCAGTCGAGTTATGTTTGCAGTTTTGTATGGGAGAGCGGATTTTTTTTTCGCTATTTCGATATTGGTCCCGTAGAGAAAGTTGTTCAGTTTGATGGACTGAAGCACCCCTTTGAGTAGCTGTCCCATTTTATTGTATACCCAGTATAGTTGTATGATTTTATTATACCTTATAATTATAACGATTTAGCAATTACCTATTATTGCAAACAGTTCCAATTGCACCGGCACAAAAAAATGCGCCTTCCGGCGTCGCGTCGCTTCTAGTTACAGTAATCCACAACGACAGATTTCCCCCAATAGATACCGCATACAAGGTTGCCGACGTGCGCCACATATCTATGATTTTGCACTGATATAAGCAACGCAAGTGAGCGAGCTCGAAGTAGTGCGACCTTGAAATGGCCAATCACGTTGCATTGTTTCGTGCCCCGCTACCCGCACCTACCGCCAAAAATGGTGACTTCGGGCCTGTACAAAATTGGGTATTTGACTACATTCAATATATTTTATTTTTATCTACTCAATAAAAAAAGGGTTAGAAAATAACGCTAAACTCCCATTTTCATCGAGTTTTTAGCTTGAATACTATTTTTAATAACAAGATAAACTATAAAAAGTAATGAAAATGTTGATGACGTCACAACTCATTATTTAGTACAAATCTTCATACAAAGCGCATGTTTTGACGTCCGATAAAGAGTAGCTGCTTTGACTAGTTGTCAAGTAGCCAATTTTCATCATGCGGTATCTATTGGGGGTAATCTATGACCACAACATTCAGAATATAATATTGGTGACTGCTCACCTCCCATCAGGGCCCACTGGTTGATTCATAAGACGCGTTTTAAGTACGTCTGCCGGGGTACCCAGCACGGCGGCAACGAAGCCGGCGGTGAACGCCGCGGCGGCGTGGACTAGCGCGTTGTCTGCCATGCCGAACTCTCTCATGAGGAACTGCTTGCTGTAGTCGTACGCAGCTAGATCACCCATGTTGACTAGGGCAGCTCGTTGCACGTTTGGTATTGCGCCTGTAAGGTGATAAGTGTCAATTTTCGTACACAATAAGGTTTGTTGGAGCGTTTTCTTAGTGCATATCAACTACTAGACCTTGGTAGACAATGGCCTCGATTCGGAGTGTACCACGACTAAACTAAACTAAATGTATTCCTGTCACTTTCTAAAATAAGATTAAGAAAAGAGACAGAAAACCAACAGCTGACTTTAGTGCTGTCAAAGTGACGTTAAATGCGCAAAATAAGATGCCATCATAATGTACGCCATCTTATTTGAGTCGTTTTTGGGCGTTTAACGTCACTTTGACAGGACTAAAGTCAGCTGTTGGTTTTCTGTCTCTTTTCTTAATCTTATTTTAGAAAGTGACAGGAATAAATTTAGTTTAGTTAAGTCGTGGTACACTCCGAATAGAGGCCATTAGCAAAATATTTGATGGAAGATACAGAATTTCCGATTCATCTGAAATGATCATAGCAGAATTTGGCAAATACTTATGAGACTATAAGTAGAAGATCAACTAATTGGACCCTTCAATCACTACGTTCTTCTACTACTGATATGATGGTCAAAAGGAATTTCCATAGATTTAATTGGTACAAACTGTCATGTAATTTTTTTAAATATTTACTTATTTAATTTCACATTAAGTAGGTATGTTGTTATATTTGTAACCCTCTATTTTGGATCATCACTCCAGATGTAGGTACATACGGGTCCGATAGTAAGTAAACCGCATAAGTAAATCGAACTAATTTTATTAAGTAGGTACCTACCTACAAATAATTATTTTTTGTAACATATTTTTTTAAGTTAGAACCACTTTTACCATACAAATTTTACCTAGCTAAGTATATAAAAATTCTTCAAATAACTAAATCTCACCTCTCCAAAACCCTAAGATCCCGCTTTCCTTGTACAGCATAGCGTAGACCTGCCTGCAGTTGGCGAACCTTGAAGCCTTGCCCTGGGAGACGCGGCGCCCCTCCGCCTGCATCTGAACCTTCACCAGGTCCGTTGGCGACGCGATCAGCTGCGCCAGAGACCCGGCCGCTAGCCCACCTGACGGACTTCGACGAAATTATGTTACGTTGTTGCTTTGCGCTCGTCATTTTGGACATCTACAAAACTACAGCGTTTGTAGCTGATAAAATATAGTTTGTTGGACAATGTTGTTTCAATACATACTTATACAGAGTGTTAGGGTAAACAGTTGCATTACTTTAAGGGTTAATTTCACCCATGATACTGAACAACTTTCCCTAAGAAACTTATAGCAAATTCGAATATTTTGTTTTTTGACTTTTCATACAAACTTTCGGTCAGCTAGTTGCATTTAGTATGGAAAGTGCGTTTTTTTTTTAGAATTTCCACGGGACTTTCCGTGGCCTAGTATGCGCTAGGCCCCCAGCAGTTTTCAGAGTTTTCATGAAGGTATAATCGTACTCTGTGGTATAATTAAGGTATTATTGTGAAATAAGTTTTGCTTTCGTCATCGTCATAACGTCCTTCCTTCCTTAAACCTTAAACCGAGGATCGTAAACCTATTTATAATATGAGACATAGACGGATTCACGATGGATAGATTACCCAAGCGACAGGTTTGATGAGTTGGTCCGACATTTTATTCCTCATTTCGCACATCATCTCAGATGTGGAAGATTCACCACGATGTTTTGCTTCGCAGTTATAAAGAAAGACCTTCAAAGACGCTTATTTTGGAAAATAATGTGAACAATCAAACCCAAAGCTGCTTTCATGACGAATTGCTAAAAAAATCATCAGAAAAGGTTTCTCACCCAAAGAGGCAGATGCGAGCGAAACCTTCCCATGCTCATCCTTCATCCTGTTCCTGAACTCCTCGTAGAAGATGAGCCGGCAACCGGAATATATTGCATGGCGTTGGAACATTGGCATCAGACCGCTCCATAACTTTAGCACTCCTTCCTTCTTGGCTATGCTCACTGCTGTTTTTATCATTCCGTGGTTTTCTAGCTGCAAGATTTATCAAAATCAATAACCATCACGATCCAATACTACCAGTGCCATGGCCCGAGCAAACGACAAAAATCGAGACATGTCTGTCTTTGTTACTTTGCGTATGTGAGAGCGAGCGCGCATGACGGTTTTGTCGCTTTGTCGTACGTGGCATGCTAGTAGCATTAGGTACTAAAACGGTAGTGATTCCATTCTCTTTGTTAGGTACTTTGAAGTCGACAGCCCGGTAGCACAGTCGGTAGTGAACCTGCCTGCTGTGCCGAGGGTCGCGGGTTCGAATCCCGTAAGGGACAAATATTTGTATGATGAATATGAATATTTGTACTCGAGTCATGGATGTTTGTATCTATACATATATGTATTCTATATCGTTGTCTAGTCATCATAATACAAGTCCAGGCTAGATTCTGGTACTTTAAATGTGACTAGATAATTTGTGTGACATTGTCCAAGATAAAAAAATAAAAAAAAATTTGATTGTAGGTACACTACAACATTGTGATACAGAACAACTTTTCCCAAGAAACCTATGAGAAAATCGCAAAAAAATACACTTTTTCTCATACAAAGGTTCGATCAGCTGATTGCATTTTTTGGTGGCAAGTGCATTTTTTTAAAATCAATTATATAGGTAGTGTATAGGTACCTTGAAGCCAGCTTTAGTAGAAGCCACTTCTGATTGGATTTGCAGCCTCGTCTTCGTCAAGTCAAACGGGTATGTTGCTGTAAATGGAAATGTCATTAAGAATCAACACGACTAATTGCAAATCCATTTAACCAAGTCCTTTTACGATGCTCTCTACCGAAATTTTTCTAGCTTCTAGCCATAAAAGCTTGTTGCGAGATTTACATAATAAGTAGGTACTTAATTATTGTATCCTTGTACACAAGTAAATCTCGCACCCAGAAAAATGTTTTTTACTATTAATATTTTTTTTATTTTTCAGTTTATTCGTAGGTATTCTTCTCAGCAACCCCTTTCTTTGATACCCTTATCATGGGAGTGCACAAAAACTCACTAGTCCGCTATCTTGGGCCGACCGCCGTATTGGATTTAGAATGATGTCACTTCATGCATTGTCATTCAAACCTGTGTCCAACCGATCTAAACGTGTAAGCAAAATTTCATCTCAATCGGTTTCCATTCCAATCAAATACCTGTCTCAGCCGCCCAGGCGCCGAGCACGGCGACGGAATACCTCCTGCACACATCGCTCGCTTTGAAGGCGGGGTGGTCAGTGTTGCGTAGAACCGACATTGTTCTTTATACCTCAATAATAAAGTTTAAATTGGAATGTATATACCTGTCTCAGCCGCCCAGGCGCCGAACACGGCGACGGAATACCTCGTGCACACATCGCTCGCTTTGGAGGCGGGGTGGTCGGCGTTGCGTAGAACCGGCATTGTTCTTTAGTCAGCTTACACCTATTTCCTCTTTGTCCATATCTGGGGAAAAGGAAGTCGATTAGTAAGTACCTACTATAGAAATATGTATGGAAAGGAAATCATCCGCGTTTCGTACAATTTTTGTGGGAGTGCCGGCCAACAAATACTACTGCTAATATATTCTGTTAGAACCTGTCCATCTAAGCATTCATTATTATGGCACGAAAGCTGTAGCTGTAAGTTTTATGATGAAATGGAGGATTTTTCTGAATGACCTTGACCCTTTCAGAACCGCCTCACTTCTACTACACTACGTCATTTTAGTAGGTAGGTATACTCTTGATCGAAGGCCTATGGTATCTAGTAATAGATACTCTTTCTTATACTGTTCCTATGGCCTATATTTTTGACTGGCTTGTCCTTCATTATGTCACTGTAGTGCTTTCTAATCCAAGGAAACCAAATTCGAAAATCATAAGAATTCGCACCAAAGAATATTTAGTGCTGTCAAAGTGACGTTACACGCCCAAAATAAGATGCCATCATGTACGCCATCTTATTTAATGCGATTTTGGGCGTGTAACGTCACTTTGACAGCACTAAAGTCAGTTGTTGGTTTTCTGTCTCTTTTCTTAATCTTATTTTAGAAAGTCACAGGAATAAATTTAGTTAAGTCGTGGCACAGTCCGAATCGGTTCCATTGCCATATTATTTAATAATTTGTATGTCTTTCAAGTAATGAGAAAATAGCTTCTAAAGACACAATATTTGCATCCTGTAATCATTTCTGCATTTAATACTTAATTTAATAGTGTGAGAGTTTATTATAGATTTACAAAGGTCAGTTTATAAAATGATAGGTACTTAATCAGTTGATAATAAAACATTAAAAGGAGTCACGTGGCAGGTTCTGACCTTTTTTTTATTATCAACCGCATTATTATCTACCGCATACTTATCAGAGATATTATCAGCTATCCGACCGTCAGACCTCTGCGTAAACTATCTTTCTGTCTCTACAATTCTAGACGATAACATAGGAATAGTTACTTCTATGGCGATAACATGAAACTACCTAGGTACCTAGTTAGTGGCTTGTATTTGTAAATTAAAGATCATCATCATCATCATCATATCAGCCGATAGACGTCCACTGCTGGACATAGGCCTCCCCTAATATGGGGAGATTAAAAAAAAAACACATTAAAGATATTCCAGAAAAAATACTCGCCACCGAACCCAACGTTCTTTGGAATTTTGTGCAACTGAGACACTTAAGAGGATAGGCGGGCTGAAATGCTAATTTGGAGAATAGGTCACTTTTCCGACTGTACTTATACGTATTTATCCGATCCGCACCACCCATACACCCGACTAGAGTGCAAAAAAACAACTGCAGCTCGGACCGATTTTATAGACAAAAAAATCGACGATATATGCATTTCGTATTCCCCTGTTTCCTCCTCCAAAACTAAACCGATTTTAATAATTCTTTCAAAAATAATATGAAAAGGACTTTGGCTATGTCTGTATGTTTTGCTTTTTCGTCAAATTTGTGTACTGGATGTCGGAAAACGGGCGGTAAAATTGGTAATTTTCGAAGGTCCCTAGTTCTTACAGTAATCAATAAATGCAAAAAAGCAAAACATAGGGACATGGCAAAGGTGACGTAGATTTTATTGTTAAAAAATATTTTTTCTAGTGTCACTATCCAGGGAGAAAAGAGGGGAATACGTTTGTATGGACGAAACCGTAGTGGTCTATCCTCTTAATTACACTGGACGGGATTCATTTATTCCACGCGGACGAAGTCACAAATGTGTACCTACCATATCATAATTGACATTTCATTTCCTTCGTTATGATATGATCCACAGACCAACTTATGAACAATGACCGTTTATTTCCAGTCTAAGAGATAACATAAAAGAACATTACTAGTTAATATTCTTTTGTCATTTAGTGTTTTTTGACCCTATGGTCATACACAGTTCATACATAGTTTCTAATGTTTTATTACATAGTACACTATTGTAATAAAACATTAGAAACTAATAGTGATGAAGCTCAGCGGTGGCGACAGTAGGTCTATCGAGCGCGGTGTGCGGGGGAGGAGCGCCTCCCGACCCCCGCTGCGAACGCGCGTATCCGCTAAGCGAATTCAATTAGGGTACGCCCGTACCCTGCAAACCGCGCTGGTATAGACCCGATGCGAATGCTGAGCTTTACCACTACTAGTTTTTAGGGTTCCGTACCCAAAGGGTGAAAACGGGACCCTATTACTAAGCCTACGTTGTCCGTCCGTCCGTCTGTCCGTCTGTCCGTCTGTCCGTCTGTCCGTCTGTCCGTCTGTCCGTCCGTCCGTCCGTCTGTCCTACCTATTTAGGGCTGTAACTTTTGAACCGTAATAGCTAGATAGTTGAAATTTTCTCAGATTATGCGTTATTGCGGCGGATTTGTTAACAAATAATAAAAATGGCAGAAAGTTAAAAGATAAGGGGGGTTTTCAACAAGAAACTAGTTTTTATCAACGTTTTTTCTTCACGCTCTATAGTAAATACATACAAGCGTCAAACTGAGTGTGGTTATAGAGCAAACTCTACAGAATAACAACAAATACTAAAAACCGGCCAAGTGTGAGTCGGTCTCGCGCTAAAGGTCCCGGACAAAAAAGTTTTTTTTCTAAGTTAATAATGTTGTGTTCTGTGGTGGTGTGGTACGGAACCCTCGGTGCGCGAGTAGCCCGACTCGCACTTGACCGGTTTTATTATTACATTATGCCTTGACATTGGTAGACCCATTCTGCACACGATGCTGATGGAGACATAAAAAAATATTGAATCGATTTGAACAAGACTGAATAGAATTGAAAAATGCTCGTGTTGTGAGTGTTGAGCAATTGTCAAGAAAGTATTTTAATTATTAATGTAGGTCATATATTTACTTTAAAAACCACTGCCTTGGATCTCTACAATAATAATCATCAGAACTACGCATAAGGAACCCATCTCGTACATACTCGATAAGTAAGAGTACAAGAAGTACATCTTGTATCCGATGTACTAACGAAAACGAACTCTTGACTCAACTAAATAACCATGTCATATTTTTTTAGGTAAAGCACTGGCTACTTGTCACAGAATAGATACTAATACAATAGGTATAATCATTATTCTTATGATAGTGGGTACAAATTAGTTAAACATTTTTATCTCTAGCTTGGTTAACAAGTCTCTACACTAGACACTATAGGTAGGGTTCTTTCTTATACTGTGACTAGAATATTATGACAATCAATTTTTTAGTCCAACACATTGCCTTAGCCATCCAACGGGGTAACGCCGCAAGCGTCATAAGCTCGTTTAGGCCCGAAACGAACCGCGGCGGATTCTCCGAATAGTTTAGATTTTTATATACATTTATGCTTTTTAAACTATTATCACTATTAACCATTACTGTCTTTCTCTTCAATAAATATATTTCCATTATTTTTTAATTAGTATCTAAACCTTAAAAAAACGGTCTTATAAGTTAGTTATTTTAAATGGCTAATTTTCTGCCTTTTAACAAAATAAAAAATATTTTCTCTTTAAGAGCCGTGGAAATTGGAAAACATTCTATTTTCACACTTGGTTTAATTACACACACAAGAAAATGTATACTTATCTTCTTTCGCATTAGCATAACAAATATTAGTTACCTTCACGGTTTTCCGAAATTTACAAATCTAGAGCAGTAAAATTAATTGTTTTCACCATTTACAAGACAATTTCTAACACGCAGACAAAAATCTTGCTTGTAGGTAATTCTTATAAAAATAAACGTTCTTATAAAAATAATACCGTATCACTATCACTTTCATACCTTATATTAATGAGAGAAAACCATAAACGCCTCAGGTAGCGATGACTGCAAACGCACTACTGATAATGTTTTCCCTGAGTGCGATATAAATACTAACGCATTATAGTACTTATAAATGATGTACGAACTATTGACTTCATGTATAAGTACAAGGTACGAAGTACAAACAATTGAGACCGGCCGACAGTCTATTAACCTACCTATTAACTCACATTTAAACGTTTTTAACGCGACTTATTGTTGCTATCGACTGGACTGATATCTGTATGATAGCCTTATATTGCAGTATAATACATTATTAAAAATTGGTTTATTGATAGATAACTTATCAGAAACGGTACGGTTGACAAATCTTTTTTTGACGACATTTCTAAAACTATGAAAAATAAAAGGTAGAGCAAACATAGAACTACATTGGAGGGTTATTATTATTTTGGTTGTAAGGGCTTGGTCAATGACCAATAGCTACTGCGACAATAGATCTATTGTAGCTGTCACCCTAGACCTAAAGGTCGTTTCCTAGGCCCACGGACTTCATGAACCGTGTTATGCTTTTGGAGGGGAGGTCCCTAATGTCAGTAGGTGTTATTACGTATCCACCTAGATGGCGACTCCTGCTGTGAATGAGCACTTCGCATTCGCAGAGGAGGTGTATGGGCGTTTCCTCTGCTTCACAGCAGAATCTGCAGGTGGGTGAATCTACAAGCCCTATTCTGTGTAGATGCTTGTTTAACTTGCAGTGTCCTGTTAAGGCTCGCACTAAGAGCCTTAAGTCGTTGCGGTTTGAATTGATGGCATCTGAGGTAAGTCTGTTTGAGAAGCCGGTCACAAGTTCTTTTGCTTGCCTCAGTCCTGGTGTATCCGACCAGAGCTTACGGCTTTGGTTCACGACCCATTCCTTCAGCACACGTCTAGAGGTGTTGCGAGAGATTACATTGGGG
Organism: Agonopterix subpropinquella; assembly: GCA_922987775.1. Classification (NCBI taxonomy): domain Eukaryota; kingdom Metazoa; phylum Arthropoda; class Insecta; order Lepidoptera; family Depressariidae; genus Agonopterix; species Agonopterix subpropinquella. The sequence goes on along the minus strand of OV277695.1, from coordinate 16,812,949 downwards.
GGTGCAATCTTTCATAATAATATGTTTAGTATTCTTTGGCACGTAACAAACAATTTTACCAGTCAAGCGTATTATAACAAAATGTCTGTGCACATTATACAGGGTGTAACATGACACAATACATAAACAATATGTTATGTACCATATCTACGTTTTGCTGGGGTCATCCGGATTAAAATGTTCGACTTATTCACAGGATAAGATTCAAAAACATCAAAAACCTATTTATTTTAAGGTCATAAAATCATTAGATAACTTTTAACATATACATTATACAAGCACAAAGGAATTTGTACTTTTAATAGAACTAGGTAAGACATTAAACTTCAAGAAATAGGTATAAGTAGCTATTTTGGTAGGTAACTACAACAATGCAATATTCATAACACGTTCTCTAACAATGATGAATTAAATTAGCAAATAAGGCTAACTACATTAATAGACCCTACGAATCATTAACTAGGTACTTTAAACCGGCGGCCAGACGAAAAGGAAAATAAAAACCATTCAACCGCGAATGCGACAAAAAACAAACCGTAAAACAATACAAACATCCGTTTATGTTTGATGTCGTTTTTCCTGTCTGCCTGTAATTCTGCACTATTTCAACTCAATATAAGTATCAGGTTCTAGGTTCTAGGCCAATACAGGGTGTAACAAATCACTCTACTTAGTAGTATTTAAGAGGGCTATTCGAGTCCAGTGGCGCCCTCGTCACAATAATAAAGATTTCTCAATAAAGAAAGCCTAAATTAAAAAAGTGCCCACATGACAAACTACAAAAGCCTTCAAGCTATTTTCATAGAATACTTTTTATACCCTATATATTAGAAATTATACCCTTGCCTTTATATTAACTGTAAAAAAACACCCAGTAATATTTAGATTCTAAACCACCCCTTAAATTTGGGGTATACCTACCTAAAGAAAGAAAGAAAGAAAGAAAAATTATTTATTTGGATCTCCGACACACATACAATCTTACATCATGGTTACATTTTAGTGAAATTGTCAAAACATTAATTAATAAAGAGATTGTTTGTGCGCCGCAGTGGCAAAAAGGTCCCAACTCAGCAAAATGCTCGGCTCGGAAGCCGAACTCTGAATTTATGTCGGGGCCTAGCTTATGAGGTGAATCTAACATAATATTTATGTGCAACGAATCCAATAAACACTTGTTATTATTTTGTAACTATTTAGCATCAAGTGTGTGTGTATATTTGTGTGTATGTGTGTGTGTGTGCAATTAAAAATGAACAGAACAATTTAAAAAACATGTAGAAAAGTACAAAATTACTACGCAGAATTTGCTACCAAATTAACAGTTTTTTTTTTTGACAGTCGAGAACATAGAGTTTATATCCTTTTTTAAAAGTAAATTTTGACGTCATCTGTCGCAGAGGGGGGGGGGGGCAAATTATTCCAACATTTGGTAGCAAGATAGCGAAAACTGCCATCAAACGCCACGGTTCTATGTATCTTGAGGATGAGCAGATACTGAGATGCTCGGGTATTATATCTATTGAAAGAAGATGACCATTGCAACTTGGAGTACAGATACACAGGCTTTCGGAATTTGACAACATCGAAAACCAAGGTAGCCAGATGGAGTTGCCTTCGCGAACTCATATTCAGCATGGAAGCGTTGTTGAGGTAAGGAGTGATGTGGCTTCGGGGAGGAATGGTAAAACAAAATCTGCAACACGCGTTCTGCACTCGCTGTATAAGGCGCTGGGTTTTGAAAAGCATACGAGGTCCGTAGACAAGATCGCCATAATTTAATTTAGATAATATAAGAGTGTCACATAATTTTATTCGCATGTCCAGACTCAGAAGATTTCTAATTTTATAGAGAATTGAAAGCTGATAGAAACAATTTTGAACCAGATTTAGAACATGTTTCTCAAGACGTAATTTACAATCAAAAAGAATCCCTAGGTTTCTAGCTTCATCCACCTTTTCTATAACTTGCCCAGCGATGCTGATTACTGGATTTTCCCGAGTGATGTCGTCCACCTGCCTATCAGATCCCAAAAATACCTGTAGTAGAACAAGAGCCCGTTACGATCAGACTTCCGTTATTTTATAAAAGCTGAAAGTTTCTCAGCGCATGCTCCCAGCACAGGTAGGAATGATGGGCAACTATGAAGTTTGAGTCATGGTTGCTTTGGCAGGTAGCAGGTTAAAATTGTTTGGCCAGGGGTTGGAAGTATCAAAACTGTCGGGCTACTGAGGAAACATCTTCTTACTTGAGAAGTGAATAAATTATTATCTTATCTTATCTTCTAAATAGTTACCCAAGTAACATGTATAAAATTCAGGTTTTATACCTACGCTAACGTAAGTATAGTTACAATTTATTAAAGTGTAAGGGTGTGGGTGCTTCTCCAAAAACACTGCTTAAACCATCTGCAACAGATGTAAAGGCCTATGATGATGATGATGATGAAGGGTGTCTGGCATTGTAACTACAAGGTGAAATTGATATCATTGGTATCCTTTTAAACTAAGAGTCTACCCATGAAACTGAACAACTTTTACTATGGGAGCAAACCGATCGGAGCAACTAAAAAATCTGCTGTTCCATACTAAACTGCAGTGCCTACTCGACCCAAATGTATGCAACAGCAGATTTTTTAGTTGCTCCGATCGGTTTGCTCCCATAGTAAAAGTTGTTCAGTTTGATGGGTAGACTCTTAGTTTAAAAGGATGCCAATGATATCATTTCACCCTGTATATAGGTACTAGTACTTAGACTTACGTTAGAGTATAAAAGCTGAATTTTATACATGTTACTGGTAACTATTAGAAGATGCTTCCTCAGTAGCCCGACAGTTTTGACTTTTGATACTTCCAACCCGTGGCCAGACAATTTTATCTTGCTACCTGCCAAAGCAACCATGACTTAAACTTCTGACGGTCTGATCGTCACGGGCTCTTGGACCATAGAGATCTGCTACAATATAACACATAATAACATGGAGATAATCATGAGCCAATTAGTGACACCGCACCGCTCGTCCGTGAATTTGTTTTGTTTTTGTATAACGTCCATCTCATGTAGGTCATGCATGTTATCGTAATCACTTGGTGATCTCCACAGAAATTAATCAAGCTCTGAATATTTACCCGCCTACCGTTCAAAGGAATTTAATGGCATCAGTGCACGTTTCATACAACATTTTTTTGTTAGAGAGTTGCGCGAGCCTGGGCGCACCCTGGCCTGGGCGCTCCTGGGCAGTCAGCCTCGATACGAACATTGCCGACCTGCCTGGCTAATCTAATCTTTACACTGCAGCACGAGTTAGGACTTGACATGACAACAAGTCATGCGACGCGACTCATGCTGACACGAAAGAAGAAGTGTAGAGCGTTTTCGTTTAACTATTTAAGAGGGCTATTCGAGCTCAGTTTAGCCCTCGTCACAATAAAAAAGATTTTTATAGCAGCACCCCAAACCAGGTTTTTTATATTTCTGGCCAGGCGGATTTCCTAAGTTAAATGGGTTTTTTTTCAATTTTCTTCTCCTATCATAATATTTTATGTTGTTTCAGTAAGTATGAATCTGTTTAATCGGTGACCACGTTCTTAGTAAATTTTTCAACGCCTTTTCTATAAAGTTAATCACGAGTTTATAGGTAGGTATACTTACGAGTCATGACATTGCATGGTGTAAAGTCATATTTTTCTATTTTTTCCAACACAATTAAACATGTACACTCAATCAGTTTTAATGGTCAATACAATTTTATTGCAAACGAAAATAAATTATAAAAACCGGCCAAGTGCGAGTCGGACTACTCCGGTCCGAGGGTTCCGTACCACCACACAATTAACATAATCTACTTACAAAAAAAAATCGGTTTCTCCGGGACCCTTAGCGCGAAACCGACTTACACTTGGCCTGTTTTTATTATTTATTGTTATACTGTAGAGTTTGCAACTTGTATAATCACACCAAATTTGACTCTTGTATGTAGGAATAATATAACCGTTTTAACAATAGAGCAAAAACAAAAATAAAACGTGAAAAAAACAAGTTTCTAATTTGATTTTTTTTGTATTGCACCAAATCCGCCATTGGGTGAAACACAAATTCTGTGAAAATTTCAACCGTCTAGCTAATTCCGATTCAAAAGAAACAGCCAAACAGCCCTTTATATGTGGGATAGACAGACAGACGGACGGACGGACGGACAGCGCAGGCTTAGTGATAAGTAAGCACCCTTTGGGAACGGAAACCTAAAAAAACCAGCTGTTGCCTGCATCCAGAACATATTATTATATATGTGTACATCAGATGTTTAGGCATGATTGAATCACGAACATTCCCAAATCATATAGTATTGAATTGCCGACTGCACTCACACGGGAAACACACATTGTGAGAAAATTTATCTTCAGCGCATATGCAGATGCGCTGAAGATAAATTCTAATGCGTATACGTATGTAAAAATATATATGCTCACGACTATATTCCCCGAGGGGGTAATCAGAGATATTCTGAAACTTCAGAACATCCACGTTCATACCTATGTGAAGTCTACCAATCCGCATTGGGCACGCGTGGTGGATGTATTAACGCCATAATTAACCCTTCTTGAGGGTAAGCCTGTGCCCTGCAGTGGGACGTATACCTATAGACTGATGATAGTGGGATTACAATATTTTTTTAAATTGCACTGAACACCACGAAGAACAGAAATGAACGACAATTTACACTGAACTGCAATTTACCTAAGTAATTGAAAACTGCTGTACCCACCTAATAGTGTGACGACAGTAACTGAAGCTGTTTAGCATAAATTACAATGATATTTCTAAAGAATCGTTTCAAGGCTGCTGTAATATTGACAAGATCTATTTTGTGGACAACGCTGAAAATTGAATAGTTTCAAGGACTTTACCTATTTATTTATTTTATAACAAAAATTACACTTTTCTTACAACTAATTCATGCCATTTAACCAAACCTATATGAGTTAACCAGAGTCGCATGAAACTATAATGTCAAACCAGATTTATGATTTGTATTAGTTATTTTTACAATACCCACTTTTATTAACATTTATTTAATTTAAAATGACAGGAATTTGACCACTTATGTTGACCACTAACATGCATTTGAACTTTAGAACATTCATTCTGCCATTGTTCTTTTGTAGATGCATGTGATGCAATATTACGATCGGTTTACTAAAAAAGAAATGTTATTTCAGTGCTTTCTTTTTCATTGTTTTTATACCCCTTCTGAAACTAAAATCTGGATACAGGACCTACTGTGTACTTCACTAGCAGTGTCCAAATTCTTTCCTAGAAAATTTTTAAGAATGTTTGACGGTTTTTTTCCTATTTTGTACCCTTCTCATTCCTGTTGTACAATTGCCTGTTTTTGGTGTTGAAATCTACACTATTACAAAAATGTAAATTAAAAAAAATATTTTTTTTGTTTTGTGTGTTTGTTCGAGCATCACACAAAAACTACTGAACCGATTTTGATTAAGCTTTTTTGTTTGATAAGTAGCTATAATATAAATAAATATCCAAGAGATTTCCACGAGATTATCTACTTACCAGAATCTACGACTTTGTATTGATGATGATGATGAGCGTAGCTACAGTGCTGCCCTCAATCGTATTTTTTAATTTCTTAACAATGATACAATTAATGATTTAATTTTGTAGAACATTTCTAAAAAACGAGAATGTCACATTGTAGTCATTGCAGATTTTTTATTTTATCGGGATATAAAATTTATTTTTTAAATGTTCATAGTTAACCGAAGGCGCCACCGATGATAGCAATTACAAATATAAATAGCTCGTAAATGTTTCGATAAATTGGAAATAAGCAAAGACTACAATGTGGCATTGTTGTGTTTTCCATATTTATCAATAGTATTTCCCCTTGCGGGATTCGAAACCGTGAGCCTCGGCTTCGCAGGCTTATCCACTACCCCCCATCCCTAGGCTAACGAGTCGTCAAATGATAGATTTTTTAAGAGCAGTTTAACGATCGCAATAATTAAATAATGCATTCAATACAGCAGGGTCGAATCAGGGTCGCAACAAATTAAGTAAATAGTTTAAAGTACATGCACGCAATCAGTACATAAACATTACATATCAACAAAATCAACATTTCAAAATACACATTAGGTAATAAGTGTTAAACGTCTATTATCAATTACGTAATGAAACGTACAATTTACGTGGTGGACAGTATTTGTAAAATCGCCAATGTTCAATCAGTGACATGGTTCATTGATAAATGAATACCTACCAAATGAACAGAAGCCACGAAACCAAGGAGCCACGGCACGACCGCTTATCAGCACGGAATATACTCTCATCACCTGATTGATAAACAGCACTACAATGTAAACATTGAACTGATTACATCAAATTATGATGCGGCGGAGCGAAGAGAAAATGGTGAAAAGGGATGGCGTTATATGTCGGAGGGAAGTAAGAATGAGAGGTTTGAAGTATTTGTTCTTGGCCCAAATTCGTGGTGGAACGGAACGGTCCGCCAGAGCGCAGTGGGCGGGAAAGAGCGCGGCACAAGAGGCGAGGGAACCCGTAGCGTCCGACTCACATCGCTACCGAGTTGTGACTATTTTATTCAAGCACCAACATAATCTGACGCCGAAAGAAAGACCCAATCATCTATGTACTTATATAACTATGCTACATTATCCACAAGCGTTTGTATACTATGTCGTGACGTCAGTTCATTCAAGAGCGGGGTTTCACAGAAACTTTCATTGAACGTTTAGTATCTGCCTATATATACGTAGGTAAGGTAGGTAACCTAGGTCATGTATAATGCGCGACATCGCGAATGTTCATTGGAATAATTTTCAAGCTGGCTGGCAAAAGTGTAATGTTCAACCCTTTATTCTGAGATATGGTTGAGAGCTCCAAATATGTTCTTTATATAAGATATATATATATATATATATATATATATATATATATATATATATCTTTGATCTAATAAAAAGAAGTAGTGTAGGTAAATTAGGTAAGTCTTGACTTTATTCTACAATACAAAAGCTTTGAATCGTTACCTATTTATTTACTTTTAACAGGTTATGGGCCCAGTTGTAACGGTGGTGGATATTATCATGTTATGCATTATGCACTTTGATAATTAACTTCTACAATATTTAACTAATTTTTAATTTTACTTCCCATAATGATAAGTTGATAACATATAACATTTTAAAATTATATTTAGAGTCATACCAAAGTTATGTTGGACAGCGGTAATCAGAAGTTTAATTGGTTTCAGTAACATGAAGGTTAGTGGACTACCTATAAATACAGTAGGGTAATGGGACCAATAACATAACATAACATGCTATTACACCTTAACTCAAACGTCTCCAACCCAATACCTCGTGGAGTCAGGACAGCAGGGCAGGACTGAAAGACAGCGCTACGCAGTCAGCTCCGCTGGCTGGATGGCTGGCTGTTGTCAATATCAATGAGCTCCTGTCCTCTTGCCAAATTTTGTAATTAGGATGAATTATTATTTTTTTGTTTTTGTACAGTTTCGGTAGGTACCTAACCTAACCTACTACTAGTGTTGGCGACAGCCAACTTCTTTTATATTATTTTGTTTGTATCTAAACTATTATAAAACTGTAACAGAAGTGTGTCTGTATATTGAAGATATTTACAAAAAATAAATTACGACATGGTTTATACCTGTCCCTGATTCCAAATCACCAATTTTTGGTTTTTTTGTCTGTCTGTTTGTTTGGGTGTTTGTTTGTTCGAGTATCACGCAAAAACTACTGAACCGATTTTGATGAAACTTTTTTTGTTTGATAGCTTATCATCTGACTTAAAATCTGGTATATAATTTATGCGGACGAAGTCGCGGGTAAAAGCTCGTTTTTATAATTTTTAGAATGCCTTTAAATTTGACTGTTTTTATTTGATATTATTTTGTTTTACTGTCAGATATAGATTTGGAGAAGAAAGACGTGTTTTAGTTTACTCCACGCACTCCCTATTTATCCCTTAATCGTCCTAGTTATTCTATCTTTCTATCTTTCATCCACACACTCACATATCCACAAATACACACACACACCCTCACAAACACACACACACACACACAAACATTCGCACACACACACGCACACACACACTCACTCATACTGTATACAAAATTATATTAAATACTACTTAGGTTATAACTTTTGCTCATTTTCTTTTTTTAGATTCTAAACTAAAGCAACTTGCACGTTTATGTCCTATATGCAGATTTTAAAATAGGTATGTAACAACCGCCCGGAAGAATCACTGACTCTTAGGTAACAAGGCCTTTTAGGTCCCGTCTAAGAATCAGGGATACCAAAAATTGTCTTCTTATCAACATAATTAGAAAATATTGTCTCATATATACTTGTTAATTTATAAGGCATATTGTAATCGCTTATCTGAGTCTAATAAATATTTTTATTATTATTATTGTATGTCTTACGTTCCGTAATCACGGGCAATTAAGTCCCGGACCTTTGGAAGGCGTGCATGGGGCCGAAGCCAACATGTAGAGGCCCGTTCAAAAGACAAGTTAATCTAAATGTAAGGGATACACAAATGGCGGATACCATCCCCGAGCGCACAACATGATACACACGGGGATGGTCCCCGCCATTTGTGTAAAGACTATTGGAGTACGGCGCTATGGCCGCGATGGAAAAATAAGGTCTTGGGCTATGGAGGTGAAATTTGGATGGATGGATACTGGGCTATGGGAGGAGACTAACGGACGCCTTATTATTATCAGCCCTAGGCCCAAGCTTTGCTGTCCTTGACAACTAGTGAAACGGGAATGTTCTGAGTTTTCAGAATATCTCTCGACTACCCCCTCAGGGAATTTAGTCGTGAGCATATGCGTAATTTTTGCTTATTTGTGCTTATTGTGTGCTTTGTTGTAAGATTTTTAAAACTGATAGGCATTTTTTCTTTTTATTTATGTATTTTTGAAAACATGGAGAAGGTCGGAAAATATGTTGGCCAAACCTCTTTACAAGAAGTCTTAAGAAAGTCGGGTTGTTTTAGGATTAATATTGTGGAATACAAAAATTAAGAGTGCGGAGTGTGTCCAGTTCCAATGCGTGGAACAGTCGAGAGAGGGCGTTCGAGGAGAAGTTTTACCACGACCAAACAAATGGTCTTCCCCGAAAAGGACAAGTGCGTGGCACTCTGTGGCACCCTCAACCGACGGAAGTGCATGAAAAGATGTATGAAAGTAGATGAGGCGAGAGAGAGACGTATGTCAGAATTAGTGTTGCCAGACGTCCCGTATTTCAGGCATCATTTTAACACGTTGAACGCCGGCGGGTCACAATAACAATAGATTTTCCATTGTTTGTCGGTCATTTGGCAGTCAAAGCCTTAAACGTCCCGCTGGGACAGACTCTGTCCCGTATTTTACTCGACGGCTAGCTGCGCTGCGCGCGCACGAGAGCATGAGGGATAGACCGACCAAATTATTAAAAAAGCCTGGAAATTGCAACGTATTTTGATGGCAAAAGTATGCGTGCTATTGCAAAGTGGAAGAAAATAATGGATTTTCAAGAACTGAAATCCCTAACATTTTTCAAATTATATCCTTTATCTTTGTACCAACTCTGTAGAGAGGATTTTTTCGCAGATGGCATGAAAAATGTACTCCGGATTTGATAAAGAGCGAATTAATTACAGTTTTCAACTATAATTAATAGCTGCATTGAATTTTACAAATATGTAAAATCAAACAAAGATATAATATGTTAAAAATATCTCGATCTTTTAATTATAACTATTAAATAGCAATAAAAACAACGTAAAATACATGTTTTATGTGTCCCGGGGAAAAATTTAAAACCCCGTATTTTTTTGCCAAAACGAGCATTTGTCCCTTACAGGATAAAAATTAATCTGGCAACCCTAGTCAGAATCGTAGTGTGTGGCTAGCCCTAGTCACCGCGTACCCCTGTGGGATATTAGCGTGACTATGACGTATATGTGTATGTATGTAACCATTCCCAATGAACATTCCAAAATACTGAGAATACCTATAGGGAAATTCGAAATGTGCTCTACCTCTACCGCGGTAGAGAACCATACCTACCTATATCCTGTGTAAGAATATGATATAAGTACAATGATATCAAATAATGAGAGTTGAATAGAGTAAGTAGTTATACCTATTAAAAAAAGGTTTTTTCTTTTAAGCAAGTTGCATCGGATAATTCAAATGAAGCGAAAAAGAAATCATTTGTTGTAAGTATACACCTTATGATATTGTTTTAGAGTCAAGAATTGAACAAACAATAACTACAGCACAGCTCATAGTCAAGTGTATGTTATCGTTATCGTTGACTCTATTATCTTTAATCGTTGTTTTCACGATAATGTTTGGATTGGATTCGATAAGATACTATAACTACCTAATATGAACAAGTTTCGATACTCTTTTCTGTTTTTTATGGTTCCGAACCTTAAAAAGAGAAAAACGCCCTTATAAGATCTTAAATATTATGGATTTTTAAACATGTTACAGCCATGTTGTGCTATTTCGAATCAATTAAAGATTGAAAAATTATAAGATCACTCTCGTGTCCGTCCGCTCGTCTGTCACAGCCATTTTTTAGGGTTCCGAAGTCAAAAAGCAACCCTTATAGTTTCGCCATGTCCGTCCGTCTGTCCGTCCGTCTGTCTGTCCGTCTGTCCGCGGCTTAGCTCAGAGACGCTTAATACTAGAAAGCTGTAATTTGGCATATATATAAATATTCCTCACGCCGACAAAGTGGTAAAATAAAATCTTGAAAAATATTTTTTTTTAGTTTACCTCCCCTATACTTACATGAAGTGGAGATGATTTTTTTTTCTCGTCTATCCCATATTGGTTGGGGGTATCGTTGGATAGGGTTTGGGAAAACCATTTTTCGATTTAGGGATCCGTTAGCGAAATATTAAGCTTTAAAGCGAAAATTTTGGTTAGAGTCAAGTGTCCCCCCCCTCTCCCAGCTAAACGGTTGCAGTTGGAGATGTGAAAAAATTCACTGCAATAGCATATATAACGAATTTAAAAGGAAAACTATCACCGCTAAGTAGACTTTACAAGTTTACGAGTAATAGTGGACCAAATAATAAAATGTACTTTTTAGACTTTATTAGCCGTTAAACCGTAGTAAGTATAAAACAAAAAGCCTCCTGCTAAGTCCACATTATATTGTAACGGGCAACTACGGAACCCTACCCTGCGCGTGGTCCGACACGCACTTGGCCAGTTTTTTTAATTACCTACTAACTACCAAAAAGCTCCTTATGAAGTTTAGTTTTATTTATATTTATTAGTTAGTTTAGTAAAGGGACCATATGGGTTCCTCCATATCCTAAATAAAAATCTTTTACTATACAGGGTGTAAGGGAAAGGGACAGCCTGTCGTCGTCCGCAAACTGAAACGGTGGACTCAGACCATCGAACTGAAGAACGTTCAATATGGAGCTACCTCAGGAAAAGCGAAAAAAAATCTGCTGTTTCATACAAAATGATTGAAACCAACTAATTAGGTAAATCAAATGATGACGGCTATGATTTGATTTAGTTGGTTCCAATGATTTTTCGCAACGTACTTAGAGGCTTTTTATTTTTTCTGGTCGGTTTTCAAAAATATCATGCATGATAATTATAATAAAATAATATGTTAGGTAGGTAGGTAAGGTACTAACTATGTACCTATATTTTTAAATAGGTACAAACAACAAAATAGGTAGGTCAACCAATTTGAAATGTAGATAAAAATATAAAAGTTAGGAGTCTGCAACAAATTATAAAACAGCAACCTAATAAGAGCTAAATACAACAGCGCGACAACAGATGGCGTTGCAGGCGAGGCATAAAAATAGCCCAGTTTCTCGGTATCTGCCCGCTGTGCCCGCAACATGTTGTTTTTGTGATTATCACTCGCTGCTCGACACGACGAGATACGCGAGTCAACTCACTGACCTTGCAACAAAAAGGAGAAACAATTTTAATACCAACCGCAGTGTTTTTCTTTACGAATGCTAATAAGAAGTCACTCATTTATAGAACTGCAGGGTTTAATCTGCTGTCTTACTTTGGTTGAGTACCTAGTTAGTTGGTGGTAGGTATTTTATTTGCAAAATATATTTTTCGTTTGGAAAGATAAAAAGTTATGTGGAGTGCGATTTTTAAAAGTCACCGTCTGAGTTAACTGTCCGACATTCACCGATTTCCCAAAGTTAGCATTTTTGAATCTCACCGGTTACTAAAATTCTCATCCATGAGTTCAATACGAGTGCCTCTTCCCACTCGTCGTATTGAACTCATAGGTATGAAGTGGTATTAGAAAGTTTTTTTAAGAGATTCAAAAACCGTTTAAACTCATCGGTGACATTAAAAAATCGCAACCCTGAACTTTTTATGACGATGGTGCAAACCATTTTGACCTATGCCTATTGCATTCAACTTGATTAAAAAAAGAACGGGTTGCACTCCGGGAGTGTCGGCATAAGTGAAAACTTGAACATTATAAAAGTACTATCATTTATGTGGTAAAATACAATGGCCTCGATTCGGAGTGTACCACGACTAAACTAAACTAAATGTATTCCTGTCACTTTCTAAAATAAGATTAAGAAAAGAGACAGAAAACCAACAGCTGACTTTAGTGCTGTCAAAGTGACGTTAAATGCGCAAAATAAGTCGCCATCATAATGTACGCCATCTTATTTAAGTAGTTTTTGGGCGTTTAACGTCACTTTGACAGCACTAAAGTCAGCTGTTGGTTTTCTGTCTCTTTTCTTAATCTTATTTTAGAAAGTGACAGGAATACATTTAGTTTAGTTTAGTCGTGGTACACTCCGAATCGAGGCCAATATTCATTTAAAACAGCAAGAATAGGCATACATTTTCGCCGCGCGGTAAAAAGAGAGGGGGATATGTCTGACCAATTTTCGATCAGAATTTTGTAAAAATCTATCAGTCAAAATAACAAAGGGGTAAGTATGTGTAGAGTTGGCGTCGTTTTCTACTTTTGCGGCCACTGATGAAAGTTATGTAATTTAGATGAGGACACTAAAGGAAACTAATCTTACTATGAAGCATATAGCTAAGTCATATCGGGGCCGAGATATACTGGATGGAATTTTTTGGTAGGTGCAGTAGGGCAGGTACCTTAACAGTTGTAGCTACAGGAAAACGTTCTTAGGAGAATGTCCTCAACTTTTGTAAGACATTTAGACCTGCATTAACAGATTTTGAAATTAAATGTACTGTCAGCAATAATGGGCAATTTACTCAAACACTTTTTATTATGCGAATCGATCCTCTTTCTTATAAGGATCAAAAAACTGTATGAGACCAACTAAAGTTAGAGTACTAGAAATGTCAGAAATTGTAAAAAACTTTCATTACATTTTGTACCTATTGCAAAAACAATTTCATTTCGCAGGAAATGGAACTCCTACTTACCCCCAAAGGCATCAAAATTATGGTCAATGTACGGGAAACGTTTTTTTGCGATTTCTGAAATTTCGAGTACTCTGACCTGTTGGTCCAATAGAGTTTTTTGATCCCCATCAGGAACAGGATCGATTGGCATCAAAAAAAGGTTTTGTGTAAATTGCCCATTTTCTTGCTGACAGTACATTTTGTTAAAAATCTGTAAATGCAGGTCTGAATGTTTCAAAAAGTTAAGGATAGTCTTCTAAGAACGGTTAAGGTACCTACCCTACTACCCCATCCGAAAAAATCCATCCTGTATATCTCGGCTCCGATATGACTTAGAGCAAATTTTATTAATCATACTTGTTTATTTGCGGTAATGCTACAAAACAGTAATAAAATTATTAGTGGCCGCAGCAAAAAAAAAACGACGCCATTTGTCCATACAAAGTTACAAAAACCCCTTTGGCACTTTTTACAGTGACAATAACTCATGCAGTAGTTTTAGTGTAAAGATTAGCCAGTCGGCAATGGTCGTATCAAGGCTAACTGCCCAGGGTTGCGCCAGACAAACTCAGGTTTCGTTACTCGGGTCCCCGAGGAACAACTCAATAACGCACAACTGCTTGAGTCCTCACTCAAGGAGTTTGTGCCGACAATGCCCAAAATGATCTGTACAAAGTCCACAAAAATCTATCTTAGCGGACTGTGAACGAATTGCTTGCAACAAGTCGACAATGCAGGTATAATTTTGCGGTCTTTGCACGGCCAGCCAAGATTATTGTGATTATTCTTTTGCCTTCTAGCAAACCCCGTTTATTTGCTGCAGCCGGTATAACCATAAAAAATGAAACCTTTCCGAACCCTCGCTTAAAAACGGCTGGCTATAGGGCTCAGCGGGCTCCGTCTGTCCCTTTCCTTTCATTCTTTTTTTTTACACAGAACCCAAACGAACCCTATTTATTATAGTTAAGGCCCCTGCTATTCGAGTCACGTTTGTATCGCATTCCGTTTCTGAATATTTTGTTATTCTTGAAATTCGTTTTTATTTGTTCGTTAAACTTGTATTACACCGTTAAAAAATCAAAGGAAAAATAATTACAGTTTTCAATAATAATATCATAAGTAGAATTTGTAATAACATTGTTTTCTTCTTATTTTATACGACCGGACCACTGACTTAAAATACTCATAACTTTTGATTGAATGAACCGATTGCGATGAAATAAAGCTTAAATGTTAACCAAAACTAAGCCCTATTCGTTTGTGAAAACAACATCCAAATCGGTTCAGTAATTTTTAAGTGGTGCGTGCACAAAAAAAAAAATGTTAAAAATGGTCTTAATGTATTCCATTACGTTTTCTATTTACTTAGGTACATTTGGCCTTTGAACGATTTGGCCAGTAATCTTTTAACCTTTGAAATTTTAATGTACTTATCAACTTTTGGCCTTTCGTAATTTTGTAATTTCGTTCGTAGTTCTTTTAAAATTTGATCTAACATGTGGAAGAAATAGATAGAAAGAAGATTACTTACCTACTAGTGTTGGACAAAATGTAAGTAAGTAACTATTAATTACATTTTGTAATTGTTAATTGCAATAACTCAATTACTTTTTTGGTTAAGATTGTATGTTTTCTTTATAATATAAGTAATATATACCTACCTATTGCATAGAAATATTTTTTAATAATATAAACAATATTAGTTATAAAATATTATGGCTAATGCAATCATTCTTTACTTTCGGAAAGCATAAATTTATAATGATAACCAAAAAAGTAATTGAGTAATTGCAATCAACAATTACAAAATGTAATTAGTAATTAATTACATTTGGCCCAACATTGTTACCTACATAATATTTTAAGAGTTGATACTATCAAGCAATTGTTTTAATAAAATACTAACAACAAAATAGATCAGACCACAGACCAATGTCTGTGGATCAGACCATAAGAACACACAAGCAAAAAAACTAAAAACACTAACAGAGAAATAATGTTATAAAAAAGCAGCAGAAATTAACAGAATGCAAATGCACGATGCACCGCTCCCTTAACTTTCATCGCCCGTATACATTTACCAGTCTGTCAGTCCAGTTCCTTTGAAATGCAGCTACTGCACCGTGCACCCTACCGAATGGAACATTTTGTTTGACAAATATCCCTTTTGCCTAGGGCGGCAAATAATTTTAATTTGAACTTATCTGTTACATTTGAACTTACTGTCGATAAGTAATGTAAGAGTTACTTGTAGTTTCTGACACAGTTTTAAAATTGAAGATGTTTTTTTTATTCCGCTACCTGCTCAACACTGACAGCCTGTACGAATCATCGTTTTATTTTTCTAGTAATTAAGTAAGCACCTATTATGTCTGCAATACTGGTAATACCATCAGCTTTAGCAGATACGCCTATCTTACGTTACGTGTAGGTATGTAATACGATGAGCTTTTGCAGATAGGTACGCCTATCTTACGTCACCTTACGTCGATCTACTCAAAATTTGTGATTAGGTGATCTTTCTTGTGTAATAAGTATAATTATAGGTTAAAATTTAATGCGTTACATTTTTATCCTTATACAGTTTTATACGACAGGCTGTAAAATTAAATAAGTTAGGTACATATTAAACGGGGTGTTTCAGAAAACAAATTGAACAACTTTCACTGTGGAGTGTGGACCCAACATCGAAATCGTAAAAAAATATTGTTTTTGTTGTTCCATAGAAAACGTCAATGGCTATGGCTTTGAAACATTTTTTTAAAGGTAAAGTTTAATATGAGTTTACTCTGAGGCTGATGAAGGTATAAGAATGGTATAGAGAAGATGCGGTCAGAAACTAACTAGGTACAACCAACGATCTTACTAATTAAAATATACAGGGTCCTTCTTAATATGCTGACATTTTTTTAAGGGGATGATCAGACCGTCAAACTGAATAACTTTCTCTACGGCACCAACATCGAAATAGCGAAATAAAAATCAGCTCGTCCATACAAAACTGCAAACCTACTCGAGCCAAATGTATGGGACAGTTTTTTTTTTCGCGATTTCGATGTTGGTCCCTTAGAGAAAGTTGTTCAGTTTGATAGTCTGATCATCGCCTTATAAAAGTGTCAGCATATTAAGAAGGACCCTGTATTTTCTTTGGATAACTTTTCTGCGTTTACCTGACCTACAAATCCCGCTAGTAAAATGAGGATGTTCAGAATATAGTTTACGTGTATAAACCTCTGACTACCACCTCAGGAAATTCAGTCGTATTCTAGTATTGGTCCTCAGTTTTCGACCTTATTGTAACACTATAAGGTCTATTACCCTCTACAGGTCGACTAAGAGTTGATTGCAGTGTTTTCCGGACGTAGTTCATTTGAAACCTCTGATTCACGTGGGCTAATTGCCATTCCGCGTTCTTGGGAATGCCAAGAACCGTCAGCCATTGGCGGAAATTACGATGAAAGTTTCAACGCGTTTTTGATTGGAGGTGAAGGCGTGAATGTTGGATGCGTCAGTGTTGTTGGAAGGCAGGTGTCAATTTGGCCACAGGTTCGAGTCCCGGTAGAGACAAATGCAACTTGTTTTTGGAGTTAGCTGTATTTTGGTCAAGTTAAGATTTTGGTTTAGCGATGGTTTGGATGGATGGGTGTAGGTATAAAAATTTGGTCACTCAGGAATTTTGGTTATGTCTAAGAATGGATTTAAACCAAAATTCTTTCTAACTATAAAAATTATGTTAGGTTAGTAGGTATGGTAGGTTAATCTCTCTTATTCAATCATGTTAATCTTAACATGATTGAATAAGAGAGATTTAAGTGTAATAAAATATGAGTAATTTACAGACAACTTATTCGAAGATATACATGCAATATACACATGTTACAACCATGCATTTATGGTACTTACAGACAGACTATAACATTATGGTTACACTTTTGGTTAAAGTCACGTTAAAGTACCTACCTACTGTTAATTAAGTAGAAACTAACCTAACAAGTAGGTAACAATAGACAAAAATATTTAAGACATAATTAATGGCGACAGGTCAATGAATTAATGAAAGCGCTAAATCATTTAACGCTATCTAACAAATCAATAGGCAATAACAAACCGAAATCTAAAAGAGAGTGGAGCACATGGCGATCTACCAAAACAACAAAGGCGATTGGTGAGGTGACGCTGACGTTCCACCCCGGCGATATGTACGTCCTACTACCTAAATGCCTTATGTACACCGCTAGTTACAACTTCATGACTACTTCGAGCTCAGTGTGTACTGCAATGCAACGGAAAATATGCGTGTTTACCAAGTCGTTTCGGTGGAACGGTGTCGTGTGTTGCGTCACGTTTGAGGAAATTGATAGTGCGCCGAGGTCGACGTGACTAACATAATTGTGAACTTTGTGCTCATTTTGTGCGTTTTTCAGTAATATTGTTGATGTTTTAGTGTGCTGTTGTGAATTTCGGCAGTGTAAAGTTTATTTTTTCTCATCCTGTTATTCCCTATGGAGGCCAGACAAATGTCCGACGCCAGCTTGAAGTACATCCGCTGTAACCTTGTAACGTCGAGTGAGTACTATTATTTATCTCAAACCTGTCGCTATGTTAAAAATATCGACTAAAATTAAACTAAAATAGTGAAACGGGACTTTCTTTAGACTAATAAAGTAGAAAAACTGTGAATAATGAAAGAATACAGGCCAGAAAACAGTACATTTGTAATAATATTATCGAGCGTCAGTACAAGGTTCAGTCAGTCGACAACATGGCGGCGGGTGGGGAGAGGGCGCCCAGTTGGCCAGGTGCTGCCGCCGCGTCGAGTTCGGAGCTATAGCTAACTAAATACGCAGTGTTGTACATTTAGAACGTTCACAATGGCCACCGCGAAAGACACGTCTACTTTCTTTCTGGAGGCAGATGCACAACAATTTGACAGTGTTTTAAAGTTATACCCACAAGCGATTAAGTTAAAAGCTGAAACGAAAACAAAGAAACCTGAGGAGCTCGTAAAATTGGACAATTGGTAAGTACGAACGCCTTTGAAAGGAGAAAATGCGGCCGTGGCGTGTCAATGAACTTGTATTGTGTGTGTATCCGTGCAAACTGATTTGATAGCTACCTCCCTCGCGGACTGCATCTCTAGTCCGCGGACGGCTCATTAAAATCTACGTCACGTGGGATCGATGTCAAATTGACACCAATCGTTTTCCCTGAAGCCAGTGTGGGGGAAAATATAGCCGCGCTCAGGCGTTATAAAATGGTGGCTGTCCTACCCATCATGACTTGTTTAAATGCATTTACGTGTATGTTTACGAGCATTCTTTTGTTCGTTCCAGCGATTCCTTGACTAAATAACATGCTTGATAATGTACCAAGCATGGTATTTTGTTTCAAACAACTTGCAATAGTTATACAATGCTTTGTTGAGTACGTCTCACATCCGTTCAAAATGGTGACTTGCCTTTTAGTTTTGCTATATTTTTAATACTTCTGGGCTTCTAGACGCTGCAAATTCTCTCAAAATTTAAATATACCGATACATATAGATATAATGAACCATATTACAATATCTAATTAATGTTATTTGATTTTAATTTAGAATAATTAAACCACCATGAGTCACCAACATCATGTATTTCTATGTCATCTAACAAGTGGTTTAAAACCTCCCTTTTATTTAATTTATTGCTTGATTATGATTAGCAAGGTTATTCAAATTAAAACCAACAATTATGGTTTCTTACATTAATTTTTATCAAATGACATTTTAAAAGTTTCAAGGTCAAAGAAATAATTTTTCTTCTAATGTCACTTGGCGGGAAAATGAACTACCCAAGACCCAACTACACTGTGAACTAACTCTAATTTAACTCGCACTTAATTATACTATGTACAATACCTACCTATTTAATTTATGATTTCCCATGATATTTTTATTGATTTTTGATGAATACAATTTCATATCCAGAAACTTTATTTTTAATGTACTTACCCACTTTTATTTGTTTTATTAATAAATTATTTCAGTATAGCTACAACTACAAGTAGAATAAAGGAATTTCAGAAATTAAATTAACGTAGGTACTTACCTACCTATTTAATGTTAATCGGTAATATTATAAAAGAATGATTGTTCTATTTATAAATAAAGCTTATTTTTTATTAGGTAGGTACCTAACTTCTTCTTATATTTTATAGGTTACCTTTATTACCTACTTATTACATGGTTTTTATTCTAACATCAAACCTTTAAAAATGCTAACAGTGAGATAGAGATATTGCTTCAATTTGTACCTACCTACCTAACAAAGTTTCTGATCACCCCGAAAGTGTAAAAAAGGTTTTTTTTTTTTTTTTTTTTTATCTTGGACAATGTCACACAAATTATCTAGTCACATTTAAAGTACCAGAATCTAGCCTGGACTTGTATTATGATGACTAGACAACGATATAGATTACATATATAAATACAAACATCCATGACTCGGGTACAAATATTCATATTCATCATACAAATATTTGTCCCTTACGGGATTCGAACCCGCGACCCTCGGCACAGCAGGCAGGTTCACTACCGACTGTGCTACCGGGCTGTCCGGGCGGCTGAGTACTTTTTTAATTTAGGCTTTCTTTATTGAGAAATCTTTTTTAATGTGATGAGGGCGCCACTGGACTGTGATAGCCCTCTTAAGTAGATATAAAAATTTGATGCATAACATAATCAACTCTTTATTGGACGTCGAAACGCGCGCTTTGTATGGAAAATAAAGTTGTACACAGTGTGACACAGTGACGTCATCAATTGTTTATAACTTTTTATAGTTTATGCTGTTATGTTATTAAAAATAGTAAATTAGGGAGTGCATTTGAATGTAAAATTATTTTTATGAAATAAAAAATTATGATTATTATAGTATTAAATTATTATACTATATTTTATAATTATAATTCGTTAGTTGACTGCATTACAAATATTTTATCTTCCCAGTAAAAAAAGGTTTGTATTTAACTACCTACATGTGTATATTAAAAAGGTGGATTTTCTGAGGTTTCGGAATATCTCTGACTACCCCCTCGGTGAATATAGTCGTGAGCATATGCTGCTACATGTATTCAAACATTTTTTTACTGATAAGATAAAACTAAAAAAAAAACAAATTAATTTTGAAAGTTGACTGCATAAAAATTATTGTAGGTTTATCTTCTCAGAAAAAAAGTTTGTATATTCAAACTTTTTTTATTGAGAAGATTAAACCACACTAAAATATTTTGTATGCAGTATTTTATTAAATAAAAACAGGCGATTGAAAAAGAAAATTGTTTTCTATTTACTTAAGAGGGCTATCGGAGTCCAGTGGCGCCCTTATCACATTAATAAAGATTTCTCAATTAAGAAAGCCTAAATTAAAAAAGTGCTCAATTGACAAACTACAAAAGCCTTCAAGCTATTTTCATAGAATACTTTTATAGGTTTGTTAAAGGTCGAAACATACACATTTTGAAAAAAGAAAAAAACGGCCGCTTTTGTTTTTATTCGAAACTGTCTAAAAGTGGAATGTTTAGAACCTATAAAAGTATTGTATAACAATGGCTTGAAGGCTTTTGTAGTCTGTCAATTGGGCACTTTTTTAATTTAGGTTTACTTTATTGAGAAATCTTTATTAATGTGATGAGGGCGCCACTGGACTCCGATAGCCCATCAAAATACAGGGACTTATTGCGATGATAGACTGTTTACTTAAGGCTTATCTACACTAATATTATAAAGAGGAAAGATTTGTACCTATTTTTGTATGTTTGTATGTTTGTAATGAATAGGCTCAAAAAGTACTGGGCCGATTTAAAAATTTCTTTCACCATTAGAAAGCTGCATTCACCCTGAGTAACATAGGCTATATTTATTGCTAGAAAAGATTAGACGTCCACCCGTGCGAAGCCGGGACGGGCCGCTAGTTTAAAATAAAAAAAAGATGATCGGACTGCAACGACGTAGAGGAGTGCTTCAGACCACCAAACTGAACAAGTTTTACTATGGGATCGATATTCAAAGCGAAAAAAATAAAATTGATTCTTCCACCGAAATTGTCAAGAACTCTCTCTACCCATAAATGTGTAACAGCCTTAGACAATTTATATAGGGACTCGCCTTGCGGTAGCATTTCCCCTCTGCCACGGTATAAGAACTATTGATCTTGTGCATTTACACCCAATTTTATACCTTATCACTAATCGAGACAGCCTATAATAGCGAAACAATAATTTTGAACTTAGAACGTTCGGGGTTCACACGACACTACTTTTCATGATTTTTACATTCAAAATTAGAATCTAAACTTATGGGGAATAAAATCCAAAGTTGCGGGTTTCATGTTACCTTGCCCCCCGGAAAAAGTGGCAGAAATGTTTCTTAGTAGAATGACACGCGTAACTCGTCCCTATATAAATTGTCTAAGGTAACAGCTGATTTTTGTGCGCGATTTCAATGTTGGTTTGATGGTCGGAATGCCACTCACTTAAGCATGAAACGCATTTGTTTACACCCTGTATGAAGAAAAGACCACTTCGTTTCTGAACATGGGTAAAAAGATTAATTTTCTTTCACAATGTTTTTGTATGCTAAAATTGTCCACCTATCAGACCTTGATAATTATATTCTTAAAATCCTAACTAGTTTTAAATTGCTAAATTTTAAGGGTGTATTCATACAAAGAAAACTAACTAACTTTCCCGGAACATTCCATACAAAAGTGCGGATCAGTCGATCGATTTTTTATGGAAGGTACTTTTTTTCGCCCTATATTCCTTAGGGAAAGTTGTTTAGTTTCACTGTCTGAATATATCCTTGAAATATTATTAGTAATTTAAAACTAGGGGTGTATATTACCTACATTTTTATGGTCCTTCTTAATATGCTGACACTTTATTAAGGGGATGATCAGACCGTCAAACTGAACAACTTTCTCTATGGCACCAACATCGAAATCCCGAAAAAAAAATATCTGCTGTTCCATAGAAAACTGCAAACCATCTCCAGCCAAATGTGTAGCTGTATTTTTTCGTGATGGGACCAACTCCCATAGAGAAAGTCGTTCAGTTTGATCATCTCCTTAAAAAAGTGTCAGCATATTAAGAAGGACCCGGTATGTTTAGGGATATACTTTCGTGAGTTTATGTATGTACATGCAAAATGCCTTATTTCAATTAAAATTTTACTGTTATAGGTGTAACAAAGTTTCTGAACACTCTGAAATGGGAATATGCTCATTAAAATTAAGTTTATCTTTTCTTTATAGGTATCAGAATGAACTGCCAAAGAAGATCAAGTCGAGAGGCAAGGATGCCCACTTGATCCACGAGGAGTTGGTTCAACTGATGAAATGGAAACAAGCGGTAAGATCATGTTTATAAACCCACCATCATCATAAACCAAACCAGAGACAATGTTTAAAAATACCTAGTCAATTTAGTTTTATAAAATTTAAATACAGTTGCATGAAGGTCAATTCAAATCACAACGGCTCAAGTCACTGTACAATAATTAGCCATTCAATTTAAACAATGGGTGAATAATTTAAAAACCTTTATTTCTTTACAGAGAGGAAAGTTTTACCCGCAACTATCATATCTTATAAAAGTGAATACACCTAGAGCTGTGATGCAAGAGACAAAGAAGGCGTTTAAGAAGCTGCCCAATATTGAATCGGCGATGACAGCACTGAGCAACCTCAAAGGAGTAGGGACAGCCACAGCATCAGCTCTGCTTGCTGCAGCCAGCCCCGAAATAGCACCATTCATGGCCGATGAATGTGTGCAAGCGATCCCAGAGATGGAAGGAAGCGATTACACTGCCAAGGAATACCTCAATTATATAAACCACATAAAGAGCGTCTGTGATAGGTTAAATAAGGCAAGTAACTAAACCAATAATACAATTCCTATTATCAGTAAGGCCTTTATTTCAACATCATTGTAATTCTAAGTCCTTCTGTACACAACTATGTCCTTTTATTATACTGGAGGGTGTGGGTAGACCTGGTGACTTGAAGTACAGGTATGTGTGTGCAAACATACATACTTACCAAGCACCAGTCTCCACCTTCAATCCTATATATATTGTGCAACGTACATGTAAACCTTTTGTGGAGAAAATAAAGTTTTTGTATTGTATTTGTATTGTATTGTATTGTATCTTATAACAATGTGGAGATTCCTATTAT
Organism: Agonopterix subpropinquella; assembly: GCA_922987775.1. Classification (NCBI taxonomy): domain Eukaryota; kingdom Metazoa; phylum Arthropoda; class Insecta; order Lepidoptera; family Depressariidae; genus Agonopterix; species Agonopterix subpropinquella. The sequence goes on along the minus strand of OV277695.1, from coordinate 16,789,251 downwards.
TTCTTACCCAATGTGTCTATCAAGTATTTTTTTTAATTTTCAGGAACTAAATAGATGCGGTAAAAAATGGTCACCGCACATGGTCGAGCTGGCAATATGGACCCACCACATAGTGTCAGACCTGCAGCCGGAGCTGATCGGCAAGGAGCACAAGGTCGTCGCGCCCATAAACGGTGGTTCACCACTACCCAGCGACGAGAGCAACCTAGAACCTCCCACTAATGGAAATGGTAAGAAGGAACCTATTTTCATGTTTTATATGTATTTTTGGCAGACGAGAAGAGTTTTTTTGTTCATAACATCTATTCTATACTTATCTACACTAATATTATAAAGAGGAAAGATTTGTACCTGTTTTTGTATGTTTGTAATGAATAGGCTCAAAAAGTACTGGGCCGATTTAAAAAATTCTTTCACCATTAGAAAGCTACATTCACCCTGAGTAACATAGGCTATATTTATTGCTAGAAAAGATTAGACGTCCACCCGTGCGAAGCCGGGACGGGCCGCTAGTTACTTATAAAAGAGTTCCATGACTGACTGACTGAATGACAGCATGAACTAAACCGCTGAAGATAGAAGGACTGCACTAAGAAAGGATTTATCGAAAATCTACCCCTAAAGGAATAATCCACGTGGACGAAGTCGCGGGCCAAAAGCTCGTTAAAAATATTTGTATGACAATGATCAACATAGTATATGTTTTTTTCTATCGTTCAAAGTGGTGAAGGGCACACTAAAACTTTTAGCTTTGTCACACTGGACATTGTTTGGGCACTAGTTAGTGAAATGTAGGTAATTATACTGAATATGCAATGTTTACAATGCATACTTACCCCTTACTTACCCCTCGGGGATTATTATAGCGGTTAGCTAAGTGCGTAAGCCATAATACTATGCAAAAAAGCATTTTTGGAATGTATTACAAAGCATGACTAACAACAATAATTTAGTGACTACTTTTAACAAGTTGTCACATTCTTGGACTAAGTCCATTATTAAGAAACATATTTATGTTTCGGTAGAGGACAATGTCGAGTAGCGTAGATAAAAAAAGCCGACAAAGTGCGTTAAATCACACAAATACCTTAAGTTTTAAAATTTAGATAGATTTTCTGCCTCTGTGAATGTTCTTATAAAAACGTAATAAAAACTAACACCATTTCTCGCTCATCGAAATAATAGATAAGCGAATATTTTTTGAAGAGGTTCATGATTTTTTACAGGCAAACTGGGTGTGGATTCAGTGAACGAGGACACGACGACATCCTGCACAGAAGACTCGATGGACGCGAAGGCCGCGTCGCCTGCTACTCCCGCGTCTCCCTCCGACAACTCTGACTCCGCCTTCAGCACACCACGCGCGAAACGGTACGATAACCATCCTACAGCATTCGTTACTTGGCCACAATTTATTTGCATACTAATAAAAATCTTCCATTTCACAGACCGATAGAGGAAGGCAGTTCAGCAGAAGAAAACTCTCTGGGCGATTCAACGGACGCCGCGGTACCGCCTATCGCGAAGAAACTTCGGGAAGCCACTCACTGACACGCGCACCACCCACCAAGCTACCCTCGTGCGCCTATAAATAGCTTTCTAGAGTAAAATATTGTACCTAGGTAATTTATTTTCAATTCCGTTTAATTTTAACTTAGCGCTAAGTTTAAGAGTACCGGTCGATTTTGTAAGTTTTATAGGGTATTAAAATAATTTTGGATGCGTTTCTACGGACTTATGCCGGGCGCACTCGAGCGAGAGTATGAGATTGTACAATATTTCGATGTGAGTGTATTTTCAGAGTGGCTCGCGATAGGGCCTAGTGTTAGGTTTTGTTTGTAATGATTTTTAATGTTTGAACGTTCGCAACCCGCGTGACATTCCAATAATTGTAACAAGTTCGTCGGCGGCGTAGGGGGGGGGGGGGGGGGGGGAGAGAAAGAGATGAGAGGGGTAGGGGTTAGGGGGTGCATCACCGCCGCAAGTGGAACCGGATCAGATGCCTTGACGTGGCCGCGCAGGCCGTCTCACTCACACCATTGCCTTATGACACAGTCTGCCCGCAGAGTTTATATGCAACAAGATAATACAAAGGTCGTGTTACCCGGGCGCCGGGCACACGGGCCCACAATGTAGTTTTATTGAACAAATATAAGATATTAATTTTATAATGTTGCATTTTTATTATCATATCACCTATCTATTACACACAAACTCAATAATGAGTATCTATCTAATAGGGGAGTGGACAACTATAGTGAAACATTCTGGAAAAATAAATACTAACAAGAATCTAACAACTGGCGTCAATATTTCATTACTTTTTATAGTTCATCAATCATGTTATTAATAAAAATAGTATTCAAGCTAAAGAATAACGGAAAATGCGAGTTGAATGTTATTTTCAAACGTTTTTTTTAAGCAGTCCACTACCCCTATTATGTTCTGGCACAATTAAGAAATAAAAACCCTTTACAAAACATATTCTTTTATTAATAAACTTAACGATACAAATCTTATAAGCACATCAATGTTGCGCCTCAACATCTTGCTGTAACTGTGGGTACAGGGAAGCTACCCTATTGCCGGCGGCCATGCGACCCGCGAAGTCAGCCCTGCGGTTAGGCCTCGGCGCTCCAAGTAGGGCGTCTAGAACATTCCGCGGCGCCCATATGTCGCCGCTGGCACCGCTGGAAGCACCGTTCCCAGCCCCGACGGGCGACAGGGGAGAGTCTGTCGTAGCACGGATTACTGTTGCTCGTGATTCCCCTAGAAATTGAGGAAAAGCTTCAGAATAAATTTAAGCACAAAAAAGAAGAGTATAGAACAGTTTTTCTTAAAACGTAATTATGATTTATACAAGGTCTAGCAAAATTAGCTGAAATTATATTAAGGGGATACTCAGACCATCAAACTGAACAACTTTCTGTGGACCAATGTCAAAATCGCAAAAAAAATCTTATGTTTCATACAAAACTAAAAACCTACTCGATCCAACCGAACGTATGGGATAGCAGATGCTTTTTTCCCGATTTCGTCGTTGGTCCCACAGGAAAAGTTGTTCAGTCTGATCATCGCCTTAAAAATCTAATTTAATTGTACCTTCTGTAGGCTGGGATGATGATGATGATGGCCCAGGTAATGTTTTGGGAAACTTGAACGTTGGGAACGTACATTATGTACTAACACATTTTTTATTGAAATTGATTTTCATCATGTAGCATGCACGAGTCAGTCCAGAAACCGAAGTTAAAACAGCTCATAGTTTTCTGAATCCCACTTCTGGGAAAAGGTCCACTTTCACTAATGAAAGTGTACTAATGGAAGTGAAAGGAAATAAATAAATATTTAAAGAATTATAAAAGTAAATAAAACACTAGGTACTAAAATTGCAAAATAAAAAACAACAACATACCAACCCAATGATTATAACCATTCACACAACTTGATTGTTTCACATCGCGCATTCATTCATAATTTAGCAAGTGGAGCACAACACGATATAATCCAAGGATAACTTCATACGTAATTGTGAACTAGACTACGAATAATACGCATAAGCATCGCCTCAAAAGATTTTACTGCATCAATTACAGTCATAAAATGTTGATTTGTTTATTTCCTCTTCCAATCACATTTCTTCGTTTGTAGGGTAAAAATTATATGTCAGGATGGGTAACGTCTTCCTTTCAATATCTCATAAACTATTGAATAAGTAATTTGATTTTGGAAGCTTTGAGCCACTCTGTCGCCATTACGTCAACATAATGGACAAAGATTTATAATGGAATTAGGAAAGACGAAATATGGACAGACATGAAAAATTATTTTATATGAAAATTAATATTGTGGTCTCTAAATGGGGATTCCAGGTAGGTACTTAATTAGATAGACATCACTAGCTTTTAATAACTAAAAACATTTTAAGGTTGTATTCAGACGGTGAAACTAAACAACTTTCCCTCAGGAACATGGGATGAAAAAAAAAATTATTTTGGATCTCCCATAAAAAAATAGATCAATTGAACCGCCCGCACTTTTGTATGGGAGGTCCAACAAATTTTTTTTCCGGCACATATTCCTCAGGGAGAGTTGTTTAGTTTCAATTGTCTGCATACATCCTTAATTTTCTTTTAGTATTTAAAAACTAGTGGTGGATAACTCACTGGCTATAATAGGCTACTTGACAACTAGTCAAATCAGCTACAAAGAGGCGGACGTCAAATGTGCGCTTTGTATGAACATTTGTACTAAATAATGAGTTGTGACGTCATCAACATTTCATTACTTTTTAAAGTTTATCTTGTTATTAAAAATACTATTCAGGCTTAAAACTCAATGAAAATGGGAGTTAAGCGTTATTTTCTAACCTTATTTTTATTAAGAAGCTAAAATTAAAATACAGGGTGTAAGTGACAGCCTAGCAAATACAGAAACGGTGAACTCAGACCATCTCAGGTATCTTATTGTTTTTAATAAAATTCATTTAATATTTCGTCAGATCAAAACATAAAGCCAATGCATTATGTTTCTTGCATCAAAGTATTGTAAACAGTAAATATACAGTACACATGCCAGAAAGGGGTGAGTACGAGTACCTATGTATTATAAGCGGCAACGCATGAAAAAACTTAATTTTTATACAATAGAGGTCAGTGATATTTTTCTGTAATAGATATATGATTATGAGGCCATCAGTTGAGTTTTTAGAGAAGTAATTTTAGTTAAAAAGACATAAGATATTATTTAGTAGACGGTATTTATAAAAATTCATGGACTTTTAATTGGCGCTCGGCTTGCGGCCTCGGTTGGCAGTAGACAGACTCCGGAGACCAGGTCCACCAGGTTCAAGGGGACGCTTCGGAGCTTCGCTCCTACGCGTAGCTCGGCCTTCGGCCTATTGGAAACATCATCAAACTTTGTATGTAGCACGCTCGGGCGCGCTTGCACGAATATCCTCTTAAATGTGACCATGTCGCACGCTGTCTAATGGTTAATTAAACAATCCATACAAACATCCACACAATCCGAAAAAAGTTTCAAACAGTCAAAACAATCAATCAGTCCTCAAATCATTCTAATTACATAATAAAAACCTTACTCTCACTCCTACTTGAGCTCGCCCCACACCTGCCTGCATACCTCGCGCCACTGACTTACCATCGCCGCTGTGGTTGTGCGCGCGACACTCCAGCAGCGTGCGCAGCAGCGCGCGGTGCGCCGGCGACGCCGAGTGCGCCCTCACCAGCGCCTCGAGCTCGCCCCACACCTGCCGCCATTGCTCCTCGCGCCGCCCACTAGACTTACCCCTAGAAAATCGATTGACAAAAAGTTAAGTACTTACATAACAAAAGAGTACATACATAAACTTGTAGCATGAAAAAACAAACACAGAAAAGATAACAAGTAGAAATCGCATGAATTATAGGGTCCTTCTTTATATGCTGACCTTTTTTTGATCAGATTCAGACAGTAGGACGCCCCGACAAGTATATACCATGTCGTCAGTGATGGACTCTTGTACACTGACCTCATGTTAGAAGGGAGCTGTGCAGAAGGGAGCAATGACAGTAGGACGCCGCGACAAGTATACACCTCGTCGTCAGTGAGGGACTCTTGTACACTGACCTCATGTTAGAAGGGAGCTGTGCAGAAGGGAGCAATGACAGTAGGACGCCGCGACAAGTATACACCTCGTCGTCAGTGAGGGACTCTTGTACACTGACCTCATGTTAGAAAGGAGCTGTGCAGAAGGGAGCAATGACAGTAGGACGCCGCGACAAGTATACACCATGTCGTCAGTGATGGACTCTTGTACACTGACCTCATGTTAGAAGGGAGCTGTGCAGAAGGGAGCAATGACAGTAGGACGCCGCGACAAGTATACACCTCGTCGTCAGTGAGGGACTCTTGTACACTGACCTCATGTTAGAAGGGAGCTGTGCAGAAGGGAGCAATGACAGTAGGACGCCGCGACAAGTATACACCTCGTCGTCAGTGAGGGACTCTTGTACACTGACCTCATGTTAGAAAGGAGCTGTGCAGAAGGGAGCAATGACAGTAGGACGCCGCGACAAGTATACACCATGTCGTCAGTGATGGACTCTTGTACACTGACCTCATGTTAGAAGGGAGCTGTGCAGAAGGGAGCAATGACAGTAGGACGCCGCGACAAGTATACACCTCGTCGTCAGTGAGGGACTCTTGTACACTGACCTCATGTTAGAAGGGAACAATGACAGTAGGACGCCGCGACAAGTATACACCTCGTCGTCAGTGAGGGACTCTTGTACACTGACCTCATGTTAGAAGGGAGCTATGCAGAAGGGAGCAATGACTGTAGGACGCCGCGACAAGTATACACCTCGTCGTCAGTGAGGGACTCTTGTACACTGACCTCATGTTAGAAGGGAGCTGTGCAGAAGGGAGCAATGACAGTAGGACGCCGCGACAAGTATACACCTCGTCGTCAGTGAGGGACTCTTGTACACTGACCTCATGTTAGAAGGGAGCTGTGCAGAAGGGAGCAATGACAGGGGGACGCCCCGACAAGTATACACCTCGTCGTCAGTGAGGGACTCTTGTATACTGACCTCATGTTAGAAGGGAGCTGTGCAGAAGGGAACTCGTGGCGTGTCTCCATGCCGAGCAATGACAGTAGGACGCCGCGACAAGTATCCACTTCGTCGTCAGTAAGGGACTCTTGGACCACCAGCCTTGTTAACGGTTCCATTACCTGACGACAAAAAAAAAATTATATTTTGAGAATTACGGCCATATTTCCTTTCGGGTAGTCAGAAATATTGCTACAAGCCTACAACTACCAGCCAGGTAATACTTAATATATATTTATTGAATGTACTAGAGCAGATGAATTTTAAATACTACCGAACTTTCGCTTACTTTCTTCACTTCTTAATGAGGGTGGCATTTTTTTATACAATGATGGCAACTTACGTTTTAATAACCTGCCTTTAACGAAGGATGATGATGAAAATGAGAGCATAATTTCTATTAACGTGCTGCAGGCTGCCTGTCCATTGACGCGGAGATAGGCGGCGGAGAGGAGAAACGAGGAAATATTAACTAATCAAAATCACGGCCGAGATTTTATGCAATCCTGATTGGTTAATATTTCCTCATTGTTGAGGACGTTTTCGAGTTACTGGTGATTGTTTAACAAATCAAAGCCTGTATGTGCGAAGTAGGTGTTGGAAACTGTCAAGACGATCGCAGCGCACGCCGTGGCAAAAATTTGAACTACTGACGGCGAAGCTGTGTCCGATTTGCTTGAATCTATGCTACTCAAATATCCAAACCAGCAAATACTAATACTTAATATTTGGCAGGGATGTTTTTATCGCCATCTAGGTGTTCACAAAAAAAAGATTTTTCGCAATTCAACCCCCAAGGTGTGAAAACGGTGGTGAAAGTTTGTATGAGAATTTTGTAAAAAATTATGGGAATCCCAGCTAGTTAGGTATTATAACATTTTTAATATCGTCAATATTGATCATTTATTTAGTGACTTTATTTTAAATTAAAATAACAAACTTTATCCTAACATTTTATGTGCCAAATAATCCACGGGGCCGTATTGCGCTAGATGGCGCTAGTGTCGTGCACACAGCCAATAAGTGTACTTACGGATCCCAAGTTGAAAATAAGTGTAGACGATATAGTGAGCGGCCAGTAGGTGGTGTGACGTTGCAGCCGCGCCCGCGCACGCGCGTTGGAGCCCGCGCCGCGCTGCGGGTGCAGCTTGTTCTGCTGCATTAGTGCTCCGAACTCCTTTATTCTGTACCAACACGTTTGTTAAGTTTATTCACTGAATAGATATATAGTATCACCGATTAGTATACAGAGTGTAAGGAAAAGTATCATTAACCTTTAAACCAAATACTCTACCCATCAAACTGAACAACTTTTACTAGGGGAGCAAACTTGTCGCGCAAAAAAAATCTGCTATTCCGCACTAAACTGCAACCCCTACAAGACTCAAATGTATGAAAGAGCAATTTTTTTTGTTCTGACCGCTTTGCTGTCATAGTAAAAGTTGTTCAGTTTGATGGGTAGAGTATGTGGTTTAAAGGTACAGCCTGTATAGTAAGGTCTACATAAAGAATGGCCACTTCCTGCCTCTCGCTAACTTCAGATACCGCATTCCGAGAATGTATTGTTAAATGTACATATATCGATACAGTGACTGGATCCAATGCAGTTTTAAAACTATTGGCTAAGAAACTTGTGGACTTTATTTTGCGAATTTTTCTAAATTTTTCAGTGCAATAACATTTAGTCATAAATAAATACGATTAATTGGCTACTTGACAACTAGTCAAATCAGCTACTCTTTATCGGACGTCAAAACATGCGCTTTGTATGAAGATTTGTACTAAATATTGAGTTGTGACGTCATCAACATTTTCATTACTTTTTATAGTTTATCTTGTTATTAAAAATAGTATTCAAGCTAAAAACTCAATGAAAATGGGAGTTTAGCGTTATTTTCTAACCCTTTTTTTATTGAGTAGGTAAAAATAAAATATATTGAATGTAGTCAAATACCCAATTGAAAGAAGTTATAATAATGTTGTGTATATTTAGGCAGTTGTTGTTCGTCACTTTGTGAAAATGAAATAAAATTCTTCACAGTCACTGTATCAAACTGCCATCAAGCTGATGTTTAGATCATATTTTTTATTAGGGTTCCGTACCCAAATGGTGAAAATCGGACCCTATTACTAAGCCTACGTTGTCCGTCCGTCTGTCCTACCTATTTAGGGCTGTAACTTTTGAACCGTAATAGCCAGATAGTTGAAATTATCTCAGATTATGCGTTATTACGGCGGATTTGATAACAAATAATAAAAATGTCAAAAAATTAAAAAATAAGGGGGGTTCTCAACAAGAAACTAGTTTTTATCAACGTTTTTTCTTCACGCTCTATCGTAAAAACGGTAATACATACAAGCGTCAAACTTAGTGTGATTATAGAGCAAACTCTCAGAATAACAAAAAATACTAAAAACCGGCTAAGTGTGAGTCGGTCTCGCGCTAAAGGTCCTGGACAAAAAAAAATTACTTAGTTAATAATGTTGTGTTCTGTGGTGGTGTGGTACGGAACCTTTGATGCGCGAGTAGCCCGACTTGCACTTGACCGGTTTTATTTCATTCTTTTTTTGTTACAGGTTAAGAGTTGTCTTTTAGTTTCAATCTTTATTATCGTGTGGGCAGAGCCCTGGTGTCAGAGTTTTTTCAGACCGCCTTACGGCCTCTGACGTGGTTTTTATGTAACGACTACTACCACCAGAGATAGTAGCCGGGACCAACGGCTTAACGTGCCATCCGAAGCACGGAATCATTTTTCTTTTCAGACAATCAGGTGATTCAGCCTGCAATGTCCTAACCAACTGGGGAAAAACGCACAAAGTGACATATCACTAGGTGTCCCCCGTGGGAATCGAACCCACGACCTCCGTGTCGAGAGCCAAAGCTCTTAACCATTAGACCACGGAGGCAGTTTAGTTTCAATAAAAATGTAATACCTACAAATCAAACACAAGGTGAAACTAACCTGTAATCAGTGACTCTGCCGCCGGCGCCCTCGGAAAGGGCGGGAGGGTCCTCGTACGGAGTGCGTCCGCCTAAAGCGCCGATCCAGAGCTCACCTCCCTGCGCCGCTAGTACGTGAGACGCCGATCTACCTCCGCCTTTTCTGAAACATTTACATTACTATACGTAAGCCATGGTGGTCTAGTGGCGAGTAACCATGCCTGCCGTGCAGGAGGCGATGGGTCGATCCCCGTTCAGGCTTAGCGTTCAGGCAGACTCGAGCCAATACGTTTTTATGAATTTAGGTTCGATTTGTACTGGCTTTTCGGTAAAGGAACAAATCGTGAGGAAACCTGTATGCTTCAATTACGATTTTGTACCCAAGATTTTGATGTTGGTCTCATAGAGAAAGTTGTTTAGTTTGATGGCCTAATCATTGTGATCAAATAATTATTTTTTATACCTTTAAAAATTTTAACAAAAAATTAAAACCGCCTTCAAAAAAACTAAAAAGTTAAAAAATAATATTGCAGCCTATGACTTTTTCGTTCGCATCATAAGAACATTAATTTGTTTTATCGAAGTCGCTGTCAAGCCGATTCGCGCCAGGGCTTGCATTTTTTGGCTTGGCTTGACACCGACTTCTATAAAACAAATTAATGTTCTTATGATGCGAACGAAAAAGTCATAGGCTGCAATATTATTTTTTAACTTTTTAGTTTTTTTGAAGGCGGTTTTAATTTTTTGTTAAAATTTTGTTTATTTCACAATTTTCAGTGGTGAATTCATTAGTTCGATTTAACAGTAGTGCTTCAAATTAACAAACGCACTAGTCAGCACTACGATTTTCGAAGGTTCCTCTCGATTTCTCTGGGATCCATCATCAGATCCTGGTTTCCTTACCATGGGACCACCCTTGGGATATCTCCTTTCCAACAAAAAAAGAATCATCAAAATCGGTTCATAAACGACGAAGTTATCCGCGAACACATATTAAAAAAAAAAAAATATATACGGTCGAACTGAGAACCTACTCCTTTTTTTGAAGTCGGTTAAAAAAGCCGTGAGGCGTGAGCATACTCAGGACCCTGTATTTAGAAAAATGGAACCCAAAACTCCGTTCACCAATGTTCAACCGGTTCGGAGGAACGTGATATATTTAGGTCGCCATCTTGGATTTTAATCATTTCCTCTAGCTGGGCCTAGGTAGGCTATCTTTTTAACACCGTAAATATGGGGTCTAAAGTTGCACCAGTGGCCCGCTGCAACTATTCGCTGTATGGTACGCACCTAGGTACTTCAAGGGTGACAGATCGTCCATTCAGGAGGAAGTTGACGAGGCAGGCCGAGGGTCTGGAAGCCACGTCGGCGGGCGTGACGCGCCACAGTGGCCCGCTGCAACTGTTCGCGCCACCTTCCGCGCCGCGCGGCGTCCACCATCGAAGCACCACCTGGGTGAGACGATATGGAAATGATAAGATGTAGTTTCCTTACCGTCATCACTCATCAGCAGAGTCCGGAATTTTGGTAGCACTTTTAACATGTCAAAGGGATTGCTCGTTTATCGACTTCCGATTGTGTCGATATATTAAATCTGAAATAGATTGTTAGGTCCTTATCATTATTGATACTGGCAGTTATTCTATTGACCTTTTGATTACTGTTTTAAACATCTATGTCAACATAATGTCAATCATTTGGTATCTTAAAATGTAATTCATTAGGTATCTAATATCGATAATGTCTCGTAGTAAGAAAGATACGATAGAGAACTGATTAGTAAAATACCCAGAGTTTATTTATAAAGAAGAAGATTCCTTGATAAACTGTTCTGTTTGTGATGTTAATTTAATTTATCGACACAAACGGAAGTCGATAAACGTGCAATCACTTTGACATATTAAAAGTGCTACCAAAATTCCGGACTCTGCTCATCAGCTACTGGATTTAGGCCGATGGAAAGAAGTCAAGAGGGAACCAAGCTTGGCAGGCGATATTGGCGATAACATTTAGCTAGAGTAATAAGAATGTTGTTTCCCATTCATTGTTAAAATCTTAGTCGTTAAGAATATCCAGGAGCAGGGAAGGTGAGTAGAGATGGTCCTATCCTAGCCCAGGGACCAGGACGGATGTTGTATTCAGATTATAGTAGGCTCAAAGGGTTTGCCTGAATGTGGGGTTTTAGAAAAAAATCTAGTTAGTGTTGAATCTAATCTGCCAGCACCGCATCGCATTTTTCCGTCGCTCCATCCTTTTCTGTCACTCAGAAACGTCATTTGCTAGAGCAAATAAGATAGCGGGAACGCGACCGCACCGTCAGTGCTGTGAGTGCTGCGACCTTTCTCGATCTAGCAAATGACGTTGCTGAGCGACAGAAAAGGATAGAGCGTGAAAAAATGCGTTGCGGTGCGGCCAGATGAGGCTCAACCCATAGCAGATCCCCAGCACCAAAGCGGAGTGTAGCGGCGTTTGGTAGATTCTGGGCTTAACGGCGATACTACAAGCAGATAATCACGAACATGTAATAGGAACTCACAGACTCCAGAGCTTCTGCAGCAGTCTGGGCAGCTCTCAGCCCAGCGTGGGCCTCAGCAGAATGTATGATCTCCACGTCATAGTTGGCGCTCGAACTTGCGTTTTGTTCCTCCTGAGAATTCGTTTGGTTAATTTTATTTACTAACGAAATCAATAGTGTTACAAGGATTCATAATCTGTAAAAGGTATTAACTTGCACGGGTTGGGTAAAGTTAGATAATTAATATAAATACAGGTATACATACCTACTAGAACTAGATATTTTGATACTTCTCTAGTTACCTGTAGAATTTATAACTTATAATAAAACAGTAAAAAAAGTTTTGTCTGTACCTTAGAGTATCCATAACGTCTTCTGTACATTGAATAGAAAAAAAAGAGAAGGCTGAGACCAAAAATATCGATGTTCACATTTCTGCCTGTCGTATACTGTATCTATAGTCTTGAAAACTACTGGACCGATTTTGTTGCGGGTTTCAGTTTGTAAGGCTGTTGTAAGTTTGTAAGGTTTATAAATATATCAGCAAATGGCTAGAGCAGCTTTAACTCGTTTTGAACTAAATCACAGCGAAAAGAGATATGGGAATAGCGTGCGTGAATAACATTTGCGACAGGATTAGGAGGATAAGGATCTTTTGTATGCTATTTTCAACCCTATTTTAGTTGTAATCTAGTTCATTATCATTAAAACAGGTCGAGTATTTTGCTGCTCATTTTTCGCAGATCCTAATACGGAAACTCATTAACGTTACCTTCATAGGAATGCCAGTGACGGTGGTAATTGCCAGCCGATAGTGAGGCAAGACGAGGCGACCCAACAAGTTAGCTAGAGCACTCGCGCGTGACACTATCACCTCCACTCCCATCAGACCACCGCCCATCTGAATCATTTGAACCAGTCAGAGAAATTATAGTTATTGTAGATACTTGTCCATCGGTTGGCATGGGATGCAATGCCAATGCGAAGGAATAGTAATTTAAATAAATTCGTCAAATAACAATTTTCGTAGGACTGAGTCGTATTATACCTTTCAATATTATACCAGCAAGTGGTATCGTTGCATGCAGTGGAGTTTCCTGAGTAGGTAGAATATGACGTGGTCGCTTTCTCAATTGGTGTAGTAGCTCCTCCAAAAGCCGAGCAAAAAGCACACATAACCCTCCTGTTATGTGCCTCTTGCTCGGCTCTCTTTAAGTATCCCCAGAAAGTGAGGGGCGAGGTAAGGGTATGAGAAATCAGAGAGGCAGGGAGCGTGGTAATTCTGTATGTAGAACTATAACTATATGTATACTATTATCTATTCTGTGCCAAAAGATTGACATCGCACCTTGCACCATAATTTTTTTTTATTCTCGCCCATCCTATCCTATCCAAGGTTTGTCATCCGAAGATGAAAACTATAGATCACAATTTTAATTAATATTCCATCACATTGTTACCCGTCCCCCATCCTAGCCTTAAGGTGGACTTCCGATGCCAGCGGCCGATGCGTCTAACGCGCGCGTCTGACGCGAGGTTCTGTCATATATGACAGAACCTCGCGTCAGACGCGCGCGGCCGACGACAGACCTCACTTCCGAGGTCAGCGACTGACGCGTGCCTATTGTGCAGAGTGTTATCACTTTAGCGTATTTTCCCCGAAATTTAGAGTATGTTTTTATGTTTCGGTGCTTAAACAAAAACATAAAAACACAAACAAAAAAACCAATACATATTTTAATAAAGAATATTTGATTGATTGACAGATTGATAGGTTTAGAGAAAATATGAATGCATTTTTTTTTACAGGGTTTATGATAAAATACATATAATTATGTAGGCAAGAGAGATTTTCCGAAAAAAGAAAAAGTAGTATCAAGTGGCTCGATAGACATATCGCAACGTGGATGAGCGACCTTGCGAATAATAAAATACAAATAAAATAGTAAAAATTAAGCAAATTTTCGGTAAAAACTTCGTAATATTTCTGGCAAACATTCTTGTTCTGCGTGACGTCAGAGCATAGCCGCGCGCGGCCACGGCCGATGCGACAGACATCGGCCGCGCGCGTCTGACGCGCGCGTCAGTCGCTGGCATCGGAAGCGGCGCCATACGTTTTCATAGTAACTAGTATGGCCGCATCGGCCGTCGGCCGCGAGCCGCGCGCGTCAGACGCGTCGGCCGCTAGCATCGGAAGTCCACCTTTAAGATATGCAGTACAGTGCACATTGGATTCTACGCTATTGAAATGTCTTACCTCTGTGAGTGGTTGATTATTGACTCTAGTCTCTGCTTTTTCTGGTGTTACATTAATAATTACTAAATGGCAGTAGTGTACAACTAGAGATCTGAAACATTCAAAGTAAGTTTTTACAGGATTAAAATCTTAAATAAGTGGTCTAGAGCAGAATATAGCATAGTATGTTGAGTCAGCTTTTTACATCTCAACCGCTGCGCTGGAAGGTTGCAGGTACAAAAGGTATTTTTGATCAGGGATAGTTTTACCTAAAAATATAAGTACTGTAAAATTTTTGCATGATGTCAAAACGTTTTCGTTTTATTATTGCATAGGTAATTAGGTACCTGTTTCATTTAATAGACATATCACACTGTCGATGTGTGAACGTGTTGCGAGCGAGACGATCGGGCAACGTCGCAACGTGAGCGCAACGAGCTCGCCGCGTGTGTGTAACGTGTTCGTCGCGTGTGCAAAAAGAGCTCAGATCCGGAGATCAAGGAAACACTGGCATAAGACACTGGCTTTGTTACTTCCAAGAAAGCAGATACAACCGACGGATTTGGGAGGATTGTTAACTAATCAACTAACAGAAAGCGACTACCGTGTGCTTTTTATTTGAAAAAAAAAGATCGTAAATACCTGCGAAGTCTGAATTGGTATCTACTTACTGTGTGGTAGGAGTGGTAGATTCTGTACTAGTAGCAGGCTGGGCCGAGGCAGCTTTTTTATTTTGTTGTACTAGAGTATTCAATGCGATCTCTGCTAGGCTCCTGATTGAATCATCGTCTCTAGCACTTGTGATACAGATTATACGACCACTGGAATACAATACAAACAGCAAATTGTTAATCATTTACTATTACTACAGCTATTATGTAACTATACTATGTACTAGATATGATGTTGCATTTCATAACATAGCGCTGTCGCATTCAATGCGGCGACATCGTCGCACCTTAGCGCTCAGTCAGTAATTGATATTGCTATCTCTTCCACCCACCAGCGCTCCTCCTACGCTCATTACGGCATATTACCTGTTTGTGGTGTCACCTCTAGTATAAAGCAGGCACTTTATTTCTTAACTTCTCGGGGAGAATTCTCGGCGAAAACTTTCAAGGAAAATTACTACGGCTTATGACGCCACGAGAACAATGAAGGGCATCCACACTCTCGTTCTCGGCGAGAATGTAGTGCCCGCATAGTAGCCAGCAAACATCTTGAGCAAGAGCACGATTGCGCATACCCCTCACCCCGCTCATTTTTCAAGTTGTTTGCCGGTATACATACATTCGATTCAGCTCCAAAAAAACTTGACATACCAAATTCTCTGGTTTATCTTTTGAAACGTGAGTGTGCAGTCCTTCTTTGTAATAAGATTATGGTATATCCTAAAGATATTTATTTACCGGTTTTGAAAGTGTCTTTCAGTGGCTGGTTTAGCAGCTTGAGTCGGCGAGGACTCACCGAGGGCCTCTATTGCAGCGCAGAGGCCCACAACATCACCACCAGCTCCTCTCCGCACGGGACCTACCAGGCAGAGGCCATTCAGGATCTGCCAACAATTGTTTTTTATTTTCGTCACTGTAAAGTAAACTCGAAATTAATTATGTACAGTATAAACTTAAATGCGTTATAAACTGAAGGGTTGCTTTAGTCCTGCAAAAAATCTGTAGTTTCATATTTTAGGTAGAGGCGATTGACATTTTCGAAGAAACAAAACATTTTTTTTTTGTTGGTTCCATAGTGGAAGCTGTTCAGTTTGATGGTCTGAAGAGGCTGTTTGTATGTTATGCATTTAAGTTTCTATGCTGCATTATTGTAAAAAAAAAAATATTGCAAAAAACTACAAATATGCAGAGAAGTACTTATAGAAAATACATATCAAAGAATGGTTAATTTTGCAATAAGCACCTTTGCAATCACTCTCACAAATTTGTTCAAAACTTACGTGTGTTAAATTTTGTTGTGCCACAGCCCATGTATTCAAAATATGTGCAGCAGAATCACTTACAACAAATCGCACCTGAAACAGTAAAGAAAATTTACAAAGCTTGGCTTCTACAAACTTACTAAATTCATACTCAAATATCTTTTGTACACTTGATTTTGTCTGTGACTATGAAAATTTACAAAGCTTGGCTTCTACAAACTTACTAAATTCATAAACAAATATCTTTTGTTAAAAGTTGTAAAATTATAGCACACTTGATTTTGTCTGTGACTATGAAAATTTACAAAGCTTGGCTTCTACAAACTTACTAAAGTCATACTCAAATATCTTTTGTTAAAAGTTGTAAAATTATAGCACACTTGATTTTGTCTGTGACTTCTCATCAAAAGTGTAGACAGAAATATAACTTTATGATATAATCTATACTTATAAAATAGTTCCATGACTGACTGAATAACAGAAAATGCACAGCCGAAGCTGCAGAAGAAACAAAGACGATAGAAACATGAAAGGTCACTGGGCACCTTAGTATGAAACCGGTATGGGTTACAGAAAAAAAATAGTATAGGATGTTTAGATAAATGTCTCTAGTTCATGAATAATTACATACTATCAGTTTAAAATAACAATGTGCATGACCTCGCTCGCAAATGTGACGTAACGCAATCACACGAACTTCACTCGAGTCATTCAAATGATTGTTTCCTTTGCATAGAGTCTACATTCCTTTGTCAACCGAGTGAAGTTATCCAACGGCCCTTCAAGGTCATGCACATTGTTATTTTACACTGATAGTATGTATGGGATTCAGGCCAAAAACGAATAAAGAAAAATGTAATATTTTGGCTTTATTTTGGTACATTCTTTTACATTTTCGTATATTTAATACATTTTCTTACATTTTGTACATTTTAGTACATTTTAGTAAATTTTAATAAATTTAGTACATTTTAGTACATTTTGTTAATTTTGTACATTTTCGTACATTTTGTACATTTTAGTATTATAGTACATTTTCCCATGGTTTAAAAAATAAATAACTATATAAAATGGAATGTGGGTTAATACTAAACATTTTAAAACCAATTTGGTTTTTGTAGGAAAAATTTTGTTCGCTGGGTCAGATTTCGAACAATGACCTCTGGAATACATATTCAGCAGAGGATGTAGGGGTGCACTAAGGCCGCTATTACATTATCATATTTAGATCATATAAAAATGATTTCATATCTGTCAAATACTATGATCATAGTTAAATGATGATGTTCTTAAATTTAACATAATACACTTATATCTAAACTATTATAAACTGTAACAGAAATGTGTCTGTACATTGAAGATATTTACAAAAAAAAAATACGACATGGTTTTTACCTGTCCCTGATTCCAAATCACCTATTTTTAGATTTTTTGTCTGTCTGTTTGTTTGTTTGTTTGTTTCGGTGTTTGTTTGAGAGTTCGAGTATCACGCAAAAACTACTGAAGCGATTTTGATGAAACTTTTTTTGTTTGATAGCTTATCATCTGATTTAAAATCTGGTATATAATTTATGCGGACGAAATCGCGGGTAAAAGCTTGTGATCATATGTTTTTGTAATTTCGATATTCCAGTCGAAATTCTTTGATTTGGAAGATGTCATTTTCTGAGGTTAGACGGATATGAATTGATCCTACTTGTACGCTAGCTTACAAATAGAATCCCATAACTATGATCATAGAACATATGAATCACATGTAGTTATTACACCATCATATGTTGTTCATTTAATGACTCATACATCTATGGTCATATTTCTATGATAGTCTAATAGCGGCCTAAGAAAGAATTTTACAAAGGACACTACAGTAATTGATAAAACTAGGGCCCAGGAGAAAATCAGATTAACAGGCAACATGGCCTTGCTAAAGGGAAGTTTTAACTAGGGATGCAACGATTCGGCCATTACGATTACGATTACGGTTACGATATTAATCGTTATTTATTACGATAACCGATGCATTACGATTATTTAAACTAATTTAGTGGAGATTATACTCAGAATGGGTTCTCATAGTGTTTCTTTGCATTCCAATGAAAGTTAAATCATTAAAAAAAATTGTTTTTAAATTCCAAGATTTTGTAACTTTTAATTTGAGATCTAATTAATTTGAGATCGAAGTCTAAGTAACCGAAAATCAAATCAAAGATATCAGTAGAATAAAAAAAAGAGAGTCAAGTCTGACCAATAAAAAAAGTCAGACTTTGCTCAAAACGAGCTAAAATGGCAGCGAAAGACCCGATTTTTCTAAAGTTGTTTTTCGGTTCTGGAATCTAGTATTCAGGTCTGGTATTTGTGAACAAATGCAATCTGATTGATGTTTTTAATTCGATTTAATAATCGTACGATTCTTACTACGGTGCATTGCATCGTTATTAATCGTGATTATTACGATTACAGATGCAAAACGATGCACTGCTTCGTAATCGTTGCATCCCTAGTTTTAACCCTTACACTCCCGATGTCGCAATATCATTTGATATCCATTGTTTAATCAATTGTTATCTTAAAGTCGGGATTCTTCTCTACAGCCATGATACTTTACAGTAATACCACAGACTACTATAATGTAATACAACCAATCTTTATAAAAATAGAGCTCTTGGCCCGCAACTTCATCCGCGTGGAGTGGATTACCCCTTTGAGGGTAAATTTTCGAAAAATCCTTCTTAGTGCTGGTCTACATCCTTTGTAGAATGTAACCTAACCTATATTACAAATTTCTGTGTATCCCTTACATTTAGATTAACTTGTCTTTTGAAAGGGGCCTCTATATGTTGGCTTCAGCTCCATGCATGCACTCCAAAGGTCCGGGACTTAATTGCCCGTGATTACGGAACGTAAGACATATAATAATAAAAATCTTTATTCTCGTCTCACGTACAAAATACATTATTTGACAGTTTCTATGGAAGGCTGGTAGGTACAATATAGCTTTAAGATAAGACATTTTATATGTGAGAGACTGGTGCCCGTGGTAGGTTTATAAACTTTCGCTTATGACCTGGCATAACGAGTCACCAGGCCCGGTGGGAACCTCACGGTCCGGAGGACTGATAGGATGACATGGTTAACATATATGCAGTACAATGTGAGTACAATGGTGGGTTGGGTTTAGTATCATGCGGCACGAATTTGGGGGGGAGGGGGGTAGGGGGTAGGGGGGGGTTCCTTCATGCCCCTCCTAAAGGGAAAAAGTGAGGAAACCCCCCTTCATCCCTCAGAAGGGGGGGGGGGGGTGAGGAAACCCGTTTTTTTAAATAAATGAGTCATTTTGGCAGGTTTTAGGCGGTCTGGGGGGGTCTACAACCCCTACTGGGGGGTCCCCACTGACGTCATACCTATAAATATACCGATGTATTGTAGCAAGTCGTAACATGTCTGCTCCGCTCCGCTCCGTGATTCTATATTGCACTACTTACTTCTGTAAAAAAAAGGGTGCCAATGCCGATACAGAAAAGTTTTTTGCTGTGTCGGTTCTCGCGCGCCCCTCCATTGCCCTCCCCTCCGACA
This sequence comes from Agonopterix subpropinquella, assembly GCA_922987775.1. Classification (NCBI taxonomy): domain Eukaryota; kingdom Metazoa; phylum Arthropoda; class Insecta; order Lepidoptera; family Depressariidae; genus Agonopterix; species Agonopterix subpropinquella. The sequence goes on along the minus strand of OV277695.1, from coordinate 16,769,439 downwards.
AAATTGTTTTTAAATTCCAAGATTTTGTAACTTTTAATTTGAGATCTAATTAATTTGAGATCGAAGTCTAAGTAACCGAAAATCAAATCAAAGACATCAGTAGAATAAAAAAAAGAGAGTCAAGTCTGACCAATAAAAAAAGTCAGACTTTGCTCAAAACGAGCTAAAATGGCAGCGAAAGACCCGATTTTTCTAAAGTTGTTTTTCGGTTCTGGAATCTAGTATTCAGGTCTGGTATTTGTGAACAAATGCAATCTGATTGATGTTTTTAATTCGATTTAATAATCGTACGATTCTTACTACGGTGCATTGCATCGTTATTAATCGTGATTATTACGATTACAGATGCAAAACGATGCACCGCTTCGTAATCGTTGCATCCCTAGTTTTAACCCTTACACTCCACTTGTTACACACCTTACACCTCCGACATCCCCCTCCCCTCCCCCTCGCTCACCCCGGGGGCATGTAGGGACCCCCCCCCTACCCCCTCCCACCCTCCCCCCCCAAATTCGTGCCGCACGATACTAAACTTTTACCACAATGGTAGTTAGTTGGAGTTGTATGTCGGAGGATAATCTCTGGAACTACAGAACCGATTGTAAAAATTCTTTCACTAATAGAAAGCTACACTATTTCTGAGTAACATAAGCTATAATTTATTTCGATACGCGAACGAAGTTGCGAGAAACAGCTTGTTAATAAATAAAAAATTAACTTACCAACTTGCCTTCAGGGAACAAATCCCATACGACCCGGCAGTATTCAACTGCCGCCTCGACACTGCAGGTCCATAGCGACTTACAAACCGGCGGTAGGGGCACGTAACCAGGTCCTCGACTCTTGGAGACATCGAAGTCTATCGGATTATCTGATGATATACCGAAGTACGGAGTGTGGTCCAGTACAAATATGGTTTTGTGATTTGTTGGAAACATTTCAGTTACCTACTAACAGATAAACACCTCTGAAATGTGTATTTTTATCATTTCATATCAATTATTTTATATATGTTCCTTGTTTTATGGTAAACAAAACAATACATTGTTCGTGCATCGTTCCTCGAAAACCAGAAGTGCGATTTTTGAAAATCATACGAGCGACTTGGCAGTAGAAAATGTCAAAATTACTATGGAGATTATGCATCTTTCTACTGCCAAACCGCTCATATGATTTTCAAAAATCGCACTTCAGAACCGCAGAACCGGAACCAGGGCTGCCACCTCAGAAAATCGATTGGGAGCTAAAAGTGTGAAAAAAGCGCTGGATTCCAAAATTTCCGCCGCTCAAAAAAGCGCTAGATACGGCGTTAAATTCTTATCCTTTAAAGTTCTCTAAATAATCTTATCAGCCTTTCTAAAACCCATTTTTTTGTCAATTTAAGTCAGTCAATTCGTAAGTCGCTTGTAAAATTAATGATATGATAACACTTCAAATAAACGTTCGTATTTGGATGTCTCGAACACTGTACGTTCCATGCAGCGGCGGACTAAGCCCGCCGGAGGCCCGGGGCGGCAAAACTAAATGAGGCCCCCAGTCTTTCCAGAAATTGATATCTACAATTCTTTCGAGCCGTGGCAAAAACTTAACATCGGAGCCCCTTCCTTCCATAGGCATAGGTAGCAAGTATTTTGTCCCAGGGAGATATACAAGGTACAACAACATCAGGTCCTACAACACGGAGCAAGCGAAGCGAGCCTGACATTCGTACAATGTAAAACCTAGAGCGAGCGAAGCGAGCTCGAGATTTCACTGAATTCTGGAGCGGGCAAAGCTAAGTGAAATTTTACTGCAATATAATGAGATCAGTGGAATAAGATTTAAATCATTGAGCGAGCGAAGCGAGCTCGAGTTTTTTTACGACTTAAAATCTGGAACGAACAAAGTAAGATCAAGATTTAACTGCACACCAACAGTGCAACTGCAACTGTATACTATGAAAAGACATAGGTACCATCCAAAACCAAGAGCGAGCGAAGCGAGCTCGAGACTTCACTGAATTCTGGAGCAAGCAAAGTGAACTCATGATTTTAGTGCAAATGTGTCTAGCCAGGAGCGAGCGAAGCGAGCTCGAGATTTTGCTTCATTATAACTCAACTTTTTCAGCTCATGCCGAAATCGAGGCGATTGATGTATTAAACAAATAACTGAAATGAGCTTATAATATAATGCTTATAATAACTCGATTGTAGAGCTCATCTTGAAATAGAGTAGGTGAGTATATTGGCGTATAAAATTAAAACCGGAGCGAACGATTCTATAATTATGACTGGGTTGTAGCATGAACTCAGTCTCAAAGCACAGAAAGCTAGCAAAAAAACCAAGCGAGCGAAGCAAGCTCAAATTTTCGAAACACATTCTAATTCCAACCACATTGATCTTTCAAGAAGCGAGCTCATAATTATGCTAACTGCATAAAAACTTGAAAAAGATTGAGCGAGCAAAGCGAGCTCGCAAATTCGCAATATTTTGGACTCTATTTCCTTCTTTGACTTTCAATGACTAACTTACGGGGCCTCCAATTTCAAACTGCAGTCCCAGTACCGGAGGCCAGGGCCTTCGGAGCGAGTGAAGCGAACTCATAATTATGCTAACTGCATAACAACTTGAAAAAGATGTAGCGAGCGAAGCGAGCTCGCAAAATCACAGTATTTTTGCCTCTATTTCTTTTCTTGACTTTCAATGACTAACGTACGGGGCCTCCAACTTCAAACTGCAGTCTCAGAACCTGTTCTGCTTCTGGCCTCTTGAGGCCCGGGCCTCCAACTCTAAACCGTGTCTTTACTTGCTATATGTATAAACGTCATTATTTTGGTTTTGATTAAAAAGGGATTCTCTTCTCGAGATTCGGAGGCCCCCCAGGACTGGGAGCCCGGGGCGGACCGCCCCTCCGCCCCCCCCCCCCCCTTAGTCCGCCAGTGGTTCCATGGCAGGCGGAGGACATTTGCCTTTTGGTGGTTTTTCCGATTCAGTTTGCATAGAATGTGCTGCCATCTGTTAAATATATCTTTTACTATGAAAAAAAAGATTATATTGTCTATGTCAATGTCAAATTGACAAATTTACAAAATGGCGACCTACCTTGTGTAATGTGCGTGTTGTTTGTAGTTTTTGTTCAATTTTGTGCCGATTTAGTGATGTTCTGGAGTTTCAGTTGTTCTCTTACCAATGTAAAGATTACAGGAATAGTAAGGATACTGGAATTTCACTCGATCGGTGCGGGATTGAACGAAAACTAGCATTCAAACAACGGTATGAGTATATAAGCATATATATAAGTAGGCATGTATAGTATAGGAAGAATTATTTTCAGAGAATCACAGATGGCGCTAGCTAGCCTTCAATTTGACATAAGGTGGATGCATAATGTTGCCACGAGTGGGTTCTCTTTTCTAATATACTTATATTACTCTTTGTTCCATGGACATGTTTTGACCACAAATACTATCAATATTTATCATATTTCAACAAAAAAACACAAAATATTGTATATTCAGACACAAATAATGTTGCTTTATTAAGAGTTAAAAAAGCGCTAGATTCTCCGCTAGGCGCTAAATTCTTAGATACGGCGCTAAACATACCAAAAAAGCGCTAGATCTAGCGCCGAAACCGCTAAGGTGGCAGACCGGAACCAGAGATTTTTTTTTTAATACAATTTATCCTTTCGGAAATGCAATGGGAACTAGCCCTTACAGCATAGTCATAAGTAACATTTTTCCTTGTACTTAAAACTAACATAACCTAACTTAACCTACTCTTGAAATGCGTCGATGGTACCACCCATTCCAATGTTCAAGAGAGTTTTACGCGAAGATCAATCCGAATCAAACGGGAGCGCCTTCTTTTTTCGCACTTTTACTATATTGTTCTTCATTACGGCACATTATTAAACTAATGGGGGATTTTCCAGAGAAAAAAAAAAGCTAGTTCATAATTTCTCGATAGATGGCGTTGAACAGAGAGGGGTCGATTAGGTACCTATGGAATATTTATGAATATTATTAATAAAAAGACGCAGTATAAACCCTTTGATATTATTGTCGGTTTATTATTAACAATCTCGGTGTTATTGTATGTCAACAATGAATCAAGTATCGGACGTGGCTGTATGGGCTTTGTATCCATTTTGAATATAACGACAATAACAAACTACAAAAACCTAAAGCTGGGTCCTCTGCGCCATGTTTTCGTGTTTGCTAACATCGTAACACGAAAACATGGCGCAGCGGACCCGGCTTAACAGAAAAACACAAATAAACCGGGAAACTTGTAATCGCTACTTCATCAACAGCGGGGCTAGTACGCACGCCAACCCGCGATTGCGATATTTAACACATCCATCTGTCAAATCTTTTATCTTGTTCGTTCGCGCGAAAATAGAAAGAGAGCGGAAGCGTGATAGCGATATATCACGCTATAGTGTGTTGGCATACTAGCCCCGAAGATAGTTTATAATAAACCAACAACAATAAGAAAGCGTTTGTTTGTACACAAGGCGACACATCAAGCTAAGCAAAACCAAAATAAGGTGGTCGCGCGACGTTATACGTTATTCACCCTGCGCGCGGTCAGCTTATATTGGTCATACTCAAAGATAAAATATAGGGGTAGATAAATAATATAAAGCAAGACATAGAAACGCTACTTGACATCCATTCACACTTATGACAACCGCCCATTAGAATAAGTGAAATGTCAATAGTAAACAGATACCGTCTTGAACCATTTTGTCACCAGACCTCCAGTTGGAAGACTCCGCTATTTCCTTACGTTAAGAACGAATTTTGCTTGAATTTGCTTAAAAAGTGGTGACATTTGTTTAACAGATTTACGTCTAATCTAGCTCTGTCACTCTTATGGCAATCTGTGTGCGACTGTAAGGAATGACTATACATGTTTTTGTACAGTTTGATATTGGGTAGACCAGCACTGGTAGCATGCCAGTATCGTTCTTTTGCGCGCGAACGAACGAGATAAAAGACGTGATAAAGCCGTAACACGGCTATCGCGGGTTGGCATGCTAGGTACCAGTGCTGCACTGGTAGCATGCACACCCGCGATAGCCGTGATACGGCTTTATCACGTCTTTTATCTCGTTCTTTTGCGCGTGAAAGAACGACATAAAAGACGTGATAAAGCCGCATCACGGCTATAACGGGTGTGCATGCTACCAGTGCTGGTCATACCTAATCGACCCCTCTCTTGTCAACGCCATCTATCGAGAAAATTGGAACTAACTTTTTACTTTTTTTTGCTTTTGGAAAATCCCTCATTGAAGCAATGGAATTGAAAGTAATGAAGTGATTAACATCAGAGAAATTGGAAATATATTTATTGCAAAAGATTACAATGCATTTTACAAAGTAACAGTCAAAACACACGGTTTTTCTCACAAGATATTTTTTTCCGACATCTCATGTCATTCTCTATTCGAAATCATTTTTCTTGTTCTGTCATGTAACTACGCAGATGACATGCATAGAGATTACAAAGTAGAACAAACTCTCTTTGCTTCAACACTCCTCCTTAATCTCATGCATAGTTACACAGATACAAACTGCATACTTCATATCTCATCTCACTCATCATACACACAATCCCATAGCATTCACACACCACTCAAATTTGCCTCTCGGCAAAGATTTGGTTAGAGCATCAGCAACCATCCTTTCAGTTTCCCTGTACTCCAACCTTATAAGGCCTGACTCAACCGCATTGCGTACAAAATGGTATCTGACATCCACATGTTTTGTACGCTGGTGATGCACTGGATTGTTAGCAATAGCTATTGCTGACTGGCTGTCCGAAAAAACTGTTAAAGCCTTTTGCTTCTCTTGGCCAGTCATCTCCTCTATAAAACGCCTAAGGAATACAGCTTCCTTAGTTGCCTCTGATAACGAGACGTATTCTGCCTCAGCTGTGCTAAGAGCCACTGTGCGTTGCTTTGTGCTCTGCCACGACACAGCTCCTCCTTGAATAAGGAACACCGATCCCGAATACGACCGTCTATCGCTGTCTCCTGCGTAATCAGCATCAGCGTATGCTTCGATTTCTTGGCATTTCTCCTTTGAGTATCTCAAGCCAAAACTCTTTGTGCCTTTAAGGTATCGAAGGACCCTTTTAGCTGCTACCCAATGTTGCTCTTCGTAGCACTCATTGAATTGGCTCAGGTAATTTACCACATGAGCTATGTCCGGCCGGGTACACACCGCCAGGTACATAAGTGAACCTATCAGCGCTCGATAGGGTATCTTCTCATTTGGCTTCCTGACATCCGTAGGCTTCTCTAGCCTTTGGCCTATTACAGCCGGAGTAGCAACTGGTTTGCACTCTTCCATGTTGTATGCTTTTAAGAGCTTTTTCACATAATTCTCTTGATGTAGCTTTATCCCTTTAGCATCTTGTACGATATGGATTCCCAGCATAAGTTCAGCTTTGCCAAGATCCTTCATCTCAAAACTGGATTTCAGGTCTCTCTTGACCTTGAGCATCTCCTGCTTGTCATTCCAAAAAATCAGAATATCGTCTACATACACCGCAATGATGATTAACTTGTCATTCTGTGATCGCGTGTAGACACATGGCTCATTTTCCGATCTTCTGAACTTTAATCTTATTAGCTCAGAATGAAGCTTCGCGTTCCACGCTCGTGGAGCCTGCTTCAGACCATACAGCGACTTTTGTAACAGACAGACGTGATCCTCTTTGCCTTTTACCTCGAAGCCCTCTGGTTGCTTCATATAAACGACTTCACTAAGATCACCGTTTAAAAATGCCGTTTTGACATCCATTTGGTCGATGTTTAATCCCATGTTGGCTGCTAGAGCCATCAAAACTCTCAGTGAGCTATGTCTCACAACTGGTGAAAACGTGTCAAAGTAGTCAACGCCTCTTCGTTGACTGAAACCTCTCGCAACTAGTCGTGCCTTATAGCGAGTCTTTCCCCCCGCCTCTTCTTTGATTCTGAATAACCATTTAGAATCAACGATGTTGCATGATCTTGGTGGTTTCACAAGCGTCCATGTTTTGTTATTCTTGAGGGCGTCTAGCTCCTCCTCAATTGCGACCTTCCACTTCTCTCCATCCTCTCTGGATAATGCATCTTGAATGGTTAAGGGATCTTGAGATGCATTGGCAGCTTGGTAAGTCACAAAGTCTGGAAGCTGTTTTGCTTTCCTTTCTCGTATTGGGTATCTCCTGGACGGTAACTCACTGTCATGAGCTGGCAGGCTGTCTTCTCTATCTGACTCCTCTCTCTCATCAGATGTTGCCCACACGTCATCGTCATTAACCTCGTTTGGAGAACCATATCTTCTTAATTTAGCTTCAGCATCCTCCTGATGTTGTTCATGCACGGCATTCCTCACCGGAACTCCATATTGATGCATTTCTGGAACTCTTTCCAGTTCTATGACTATCTCTGACGGAGGAACAGCTGTAATAACGGGTGCTTCATTTTTACTCCCATATGTTGCATTTTCAAAAAATACAACGTCTCTGCCCTTATGTATTTCCGTTGTGATTGGATCAAATAGGCGGTAGCCCTTTGTTTCGGTACAGTATCCAACAAGAACCAGTTCTTTGCTCTTTGGATCCCACTTCTTGCGCTTTTGGTCTGGAATGTGTAGAAACGCCTTGCACCCGAAGACTCTGAGGGGGCTGAGGTCCACCTTTTTTCCAGTCCATGCCTCTTCTGGCGTCATATTCTTCACAGCTATTGTGGGTGATCTATTCTTCAGATAAACTGCAGTATTAACTGCTTCAGCCCACAGTTGCCTGCTCAACTTTGCTTCTCCTAGCATAGTTCTCGCTTTATCCATAATGGTTCTATTTGCTCGCTCAGCAACTCCATTCTGTTCGGGTGTGTATTCTACTGTCAGTTGATGACGGATTCCCCTATCCTTGCAGAACTCATTCATTTGCGTATTGACAAACTCTTTGCCGTTGTCAGATCTGATGATTTTTAACTTTTTCCCAGTTTGGCGCTCCGTCAATTTTACAAATTCAGCAAACTTCTCGAACACCTCTCCTTTTGTTCGTAAAAAGTAAACAAAAGTTTTTCTGGTGAGGTCATCAATGAAAGTAAGAAAATATCGTAACCCTCCGTACGACTTCTCACTCATAGGTCCACACACATCTGTATGAACTAGCTCCAAGACCTCCTTAGCCCTGCTGACACTACTCTTTGTAAATGGCTGTTTTGCCTGTTTCCCCATTACACATGCTTCGCACTCTAGCTTAGAACTTGTGCCGGAAAAACTTACCCCTTTCGCCATTTTATCCTTTAGCAAAGTAAGGTTACGTACGCCTAGATGTCCCAAACGCCTGTGCCACAATATTATTTGATCGGACGAGGTTGAAGTTAAAGCCACTTCCTGTGAACAATATTGTATTTTATACACACCATTTTCTACAGTGCCTGTATGTGAAACATCACCAGTAACCTTACATCCATCAGCTTTCATAATCTTAAAGCCTGATTTGTCGAACACAACAACTAGTTCTTTACTTACAATCGTGCTCACACTCAATAGGTTTGCTTCTAACCCAGGTACATACAGTACATTGTTAATTTTAATACCCATCTCATCATTAACCACATTACCTACAGCCTCACCATAGACCCTTTCTCCATTTGCACAAGCTACTTCTACTTTTTTATCTAGTTTCTTAAAGTCCGTTAACCACTCTCTTCTATTCGTCATATGGTTGGATGCTCCAGAGTCAAGAATCCACTCTCCGGGTCCTTGTTTCCCTGATGTAGCCATCGCCAATGCCGTCAAGGCTTCCTTCTTCTGCTTAGGGTTCTTCGGACAGTCCTTTGCTTTATGTTACATATCTACATAATATCTAACTGTAATGTCCGGGGCGTTAATAGCTCGCCTTATACTTCACTTGCATTATCTTCCGATGCCGATGTAATGAGACTGGTACCTAAGCCTCGTAATAATTTCTTATCTTTCGCTACCTACATAATTTGGTTCGATTGTACTATTTGTAGTTTTGCATAAGTACTATTTATGTTAACACTTGTTTTAACATCGAGTTGTATGTACACAGGACAAAAACGTTTCTGTTCTTTATATTTACCTATTGTCACTACTGTTAAGAAAAATCTGTAATTGGCCTGTGTTATATTTCTTTAGATTACATATTTTATAGAATGCTTGTAATAGGCTGTAGATTTTTCTAATAAATATATAAATATAAATATGAGGTCCATCGCAGATAAAGCATTTCATCGGACGAGGTATGTTCGTGCTTCTCTGCGGACGCTTGTCTCTCTGACATTTGCTTTTTGCATGAAGTGCATTCGTTGCGGCACTAGAACCTGCTTTATATGCATCCTCCATTTGAAACAGTTTCGTCTTGACGTAATCCGTGGTTAATTCTATGTTTGTGTTCTCTATTGCAAGCCTCATGGGTTGAAAAACCTCTGTCAATCCTTGTAGCATTAAGGCTGCGAGCAACTCATCGTCTACCTCTTTGCCAAGATCACGAAGCTGCTGAGCTACTGACATCATGGCTGTTACGTAGTCTCTCACTGTAGTATATTGTTCCAGTTTCTGGCTCACCAGTTTTGACAGGAGTCTGCACCTATTATTTAGGCCCTTATCCTCGAAAGCAGCCTTTAGGGCATCCCATGCCTCCTTTGCAGACTTTGCCTGCCGAACATGTACTAAACAGTGTGGCATCACCATTAAGCAGATTTTTGCTCTGGCCTTTTGATCTCTCCTCCGACCTGATGCATCACTTACTGGTGGTGTTGTCATGGTATACTCCCACAGATCTTCGTGGATTAGGTACAACTCCATAATAAACTTCCATGTGTTGTAGTCGGCGCTACCATCCAGCTTGGTTATTGCTGGTAGGCCCGCGCTCATACCTCCTTGAGAAGTTTGTGGTCTCTCAATCCCACTGACTGTACTTACAACAGTATTTCCATCTCCAGTATCCGCCATGGTTATTTAGCGTTGCTGGCTGCCCATAACCTAATGAAGTGATTAACATCAGAGAAATTGGAAATATATTTATTGCAAAAGATTACAATGCATTTTACAAAGTAACAGTCAAAACACACGGTTTTTCTCACAAGATATTTTTTTCCGACATCTCATGTCATTCTCTATTCGAAATCATTTTTCTTGTTCTGTCATGTAACTACGCAGATGACATGCATAGAGATTACAAAGTAGAACAAACTCTCTTTGCTTCAACAGAAAGCAATATTGAACCGAAATTGATCCGTGTAATATCGCCTTAACCCTTTACTGCATAGAATTTTTGATTTGGTTGAAAAAAATATATGGCTTAGAAAAACCCTAATGCAATCCACAATAAATCAAACTATCGATGGCGATGCCAAATATGGCATTGGATGCAGAAGCAGGTGTAAAATTGTTTTTTCCAAATATGACATAGCATGCAGTAAGGGTTCTAGAGAACATAATAATAATAATGCCGAGATTATTAAGTTTAAGATATTTGATTTGGCAGGCGTCCCGTAGTCTCAATCATTATCCCAGCAACCGGCGAAATTCCTTTCCATAAACATAGTAATCCTACTAACAATAGTATATAATTATACCATATATACAGGGTGTAAGGAAATGTATCATTTACCTTTAAACCACATACTCTAACCATCAAACTGAACAACTTTTACTATGGAAGTAAATCTGTCAGAACAAAAAAAAAATCTGCTGCCCCATACGTTTAAATCGAGTAGGTCTAGAGTAGGTATTGCAGTTTGGTATGGGACAGCAGATTGTTTTTTTTCTTCTGACAGGTTTGCTCCTTTAGTAAAAGTTGTTCAGTTTGATGTGTAGACTATGTGGTTTATTTAATTTAATTCAATAAATAAAGCAATATTGCATGTAATACCAAATTTGTCCATCGTATTGTTACGGCCGCTGTCAAACGTCAAACGTAAAGAAGGCATTCGAAAATTCGGCCGGGCCATTAACAATCGTCGTGGTCCTACGGTCTAAGGTTCCGCCTCCCATGCTAGGGGGTGACGGTTCGAATCCGATCCGCGCCAAAAATATTTCTAGATTTTTGTGTTTTTAGAAATGTTCTAGAAGGTAGAGAGAGAAGGAATATTTAAAAAGGGACCAAAGGGGTGTCTAGGAACTTCGAGAAAGGAGGCGAAATTACGAATATTTGAAAACAACCAGAAAAGTGGGCGTGTCTTCGATCGGTTTCGAGAAAAGAAGGCGGGGTTGGAAATATCTGGAGGAAAACAAACGAGTAAAGAAAAGAATAACGAAATTCGTAGATCTGGAATATTCTGCGGACTATAAAAGGCGGCGAATTCCGACTGATGGGGAGTCCCTGGTTAAACAGTGAACAGTGCGAAACAAAAGGAAGAAAAGTAAAAGTGGAAAAGTACTAGTGAAGAGAAAAGTGCTAAGAGTGGAACAGTGAGTAGACTAGTGTCAGTGTAGTGCGTGACGTCATAGTGTCGGTGTAGTACGTGACGTCATAGTGTCAGTGTAGTGCGTGACGTCATAGTGTCGTACGTCTTGACGTCATAGTGTCGTACGTCTTGACGTCATAGTGTCGTACGTCGTGACGTCATAGCCGTGACGCGTGTCGTGTCGTCACAGTAGTGACGTAGTGGACTGTGAACAGTGACAGTAAGAGGTGCACGGGGAATCCCTGCAAGGAGGACCCGGTGAAGTGTACCGTTTAGGGGAACCTCTGCGAGGTGGACCGTTTGTAAGTGTATCCCAAATAAACTCTGTAAAATTGGACTTAGCGTTTCACTCCAATCCCGGAACCCGTAGCTCGTAACAGTATTATTTTATCAAATCTGCATCTTAGCCCAGATATGTCAGTATGATATATGACTAGACTGCATGCTATCCCATATTTGGACACTAACTTCAACACAAAGAATATTTGCAAAACTCCAAGAAAAACTATCTTTTTCTTACATTTTGGCTGGCTCAGATAACTGACAACGCACTGTGAAAATTCCATGGCCACACAAAACAGAAAACAATTTTTTTAAAATCCAAAACCGTGAGCTACTCACCTGCTGGATGAAAGAACGTGACGTCACACGCAGCGAGCGCTAGCATCTCGGACCGCGCAACCATTTTCAAAATTCCATATCTCGGAGACTAATACAATTGATGTATCTAAATAATTTTATTACACATATTTTTTATTTTTAGTGCAGTTAATACGATAAGCTAAAAATAAAAATCTATGAACATTCTCCACTACCGTACAACGGGGTGAATATAATTCGCGGGGTCATCATCATCTTCATCATCAGAGCTACGCTCTTGTCGGTGGAGTATTCGCCAATCCTGTCTGGGGAGTGAATAGAAAAAAAACTGAAGTGCGATTTTTGAAAATCATACGAGCGACTTTTCAGTAGAAAATGTCAAAATTACTATGGAGATTATGCATCTTTCTACTGCCAAACCGCTCGTATGATTTTCAAAAATCGCACTTCTGAAAAAGTTTTTCGGTCCCGTTTGTCAGCGTTTGTCTTGATTCTCTGGATGCAGGCTACAAATTAATACTACCCGTTTGTTTGGAGTTGGCCGTCGATGACCGTTACAAAATTTCGTCAAAGGCACATTAACTGGTCCCGTTGACAAAAAATAATATAACAAGCAAATCAAAATTTAAAATTAAAAGCGATATTAGTGATCGGGACGGACGTGCCGTACGTGGTTGCGTTGCTAAAGGTTATAAAATTGCGTTTCATAGGGTCTCTTAGGGGTGCGGTACGGTGAAGCGGGAAGGGAGGGAGCGGCCAACTCGAAGCAAATGACTAGTATGTGAATTTAGGTTTTACTACTTTTTTTTTTTTTTTTTTGGTTCTGTTCAAGGTTTAAGAGATATAATATCCCATATGACCGATGTCTTCAATAAATACTCTAATTTATAGTAATTAAAACGTTGGTGTTCGACGTTTCAACGCTTCTTTGGAGTTTTTGGAGGCAATCGAGAAACGCAGGAAATGCAGAGAAGTCCACAGGAAAGAGGTGAACCGACCGCTTGCCGCGCTACAAAAGAACGGAACACTTTTCCTGTTCACGACCCACACCATCATATTTCACTGAACTGTATATTGTTCACTTGCACGACACTTTGTTACGCAAAACAACACCGATTTTACGAACCAAAACTCACTATAAACAATAAAAATTCGATGAAATATGAGGACTCCAAACGTATCTGTTCAAATCCCGCCAAAAACTCTTAGGTTTTACTACTTTGGCAACCCTAAAACCATAAACAATTTATGATTTTTTTCCAGTACCTATAGTGAAGTGAAGCTAACTGTAGTTTTTAAGCGGACTTACCGGTTTTTAACTACCTTGGTACCTAATATTTTTTGTTAAAATATGTACAGTCAAGAGCACGTCAAGCGTGACACTTTGGACTTTGTACCGTTCTTATTTAGTACGCTATAAGCGTTACAATCGAACTGCAAGTGTAAAGCTTGATTTGCTCTTGACTGTACCTATAAGTATGATAGTACCTTAAAATGTTTTAATGTTTTTTATAAATTAGTAATGAAAGCAAGAATAAATGTTTATGATTATTGGTATGTTAATATAGATTTATTAGTATGTAACGCAGTTTTTTTAAATTTAAAATGAAAAAAAAAGATCGATTTGCTCGACTACAAAAACGAAATCGAGCAAAACCGGAAATTGCTGAATTGAAATCACTATGGTGAATGGGAGAGAATGATAAAATAAAATGGTGCATTCGTCGATCAAACCGGGCCACACATCCGAAGCCAGAAATTAAATTATCAGCCACCATTTTGTTTATTTTCGCGAAAATAACTCCCTACCCGGTTACGTTAGTGAATTCTTGTACACAGCCGTGCGGAAACGTGCCCAAGTAATTCTGGCAATGACCGCAAGATTAGGAATGTGCTATTAGCGTATCTTCTGGCCCTTGTGTTGAAATTTGCAGACATCGGCCGCGCCGCTAGTAAACACTCTTCGAAAACCAACATCTTGTCATCCAAGAAAAATAAGACCCCGGGCACGCAGATTGTCAGAGTCGATGAAAAAGGTTCATTGAAATTCGTTCAACGGATTTTCAGCAGATCCAAAGGGAGCGATCCCCTGGCGATAAAGGTAGGTGAAGTGCGCACGAACGGACGTGGAGATTTGTGAATCACAGGTGTGCAGTTACTTTTCTAAGTTGGAGTGTCTGTTTAGGAAATTTCGAAGAGTTGCGGGCGAGAGTCCTCCGTGGCGCGCCCGGCTAACATGAATCACACGCCTGCCCCGGACAGGCCTCAGCAAGACTCCAATGTGAACCAGGTCGAGGAGATGGAAACCCAGGACGGTCAGTGCCAACACTGTTTTATTGTTTACATGCACACAATACTCCTCCTGACACCATCTTTATGCGCAATTGACGCTAATTGTACTCTTCAAACAACTATTTGACTGCATTTACAAGGATTTTAACTGCACTGGTGATTTCAGGTGTTTTTGTATCCAATTAGTTCTACTCGACTTGAATATTCAATGTACTTAACCTCAAAAGTGATATGTTATAATTTTGCTTCATAATATTTGTTTGTTTGCACATTTATTTCCTTACAAAAGATACTAGACTGGAAATTAGAATGTGGTTTCTGGATATATCTTGATTTAAACACATTATCAATTATAATAAGTCAATTTATACTTTCTTTGTTCTAAAAGTGCAAGTCGTTGTGCATTATACTGAAATGTTAATCTAAAATTAGATTGCACTGTTTTGCATAATGTTCTTGTTACAAAAAATCTAGCTTATTGGATAGCATTTTATGTCCAATAGCTTGGCCTATATTTTTTATATTTTCAGTATAACAAATACATAGTACATTTATTCTGCTAAATATATGGATGAAATTATAGGTTAGCTGTGAAACATCTACATGCAGGATGCTTGTTAATATGCTGACTGGATTTTAAGAGAATGATCAGAGATCAGACCGTTTGATCAGAAGTTTGGAAAGATAATCAGCTGTCCTCATGCATTTGGGTCGAGTAGGTTTGCAGTTTTGTATGGAACAGCTGATACTCTTTTAACCCCTAGCGGCCACACGCTGAAAAACCTAGTTTTACAAGATATTATGGGTGTTTTAAGACTTGTAACTGATTGTTTCATGTTTGTTGAAGAGCTCTTCAACATTTCTAACGATTTTTATCGGTAAATTTATAGATGGCGTTCTAGAAACTTCTTATTTATATGCTAAGTCAGTGGTGTTGAGATTTCAACAAATATTGTGTCATTAATTTGACTTGTCTCCAACTTGTCTCTACCAATCGTGACTGGTTCTGTATGGACCAATCTCATGGAGTTCAGGCCAGTTTTTTCTCACCTGAATTTGAGAAGAGAAGAGGCAGTTGATGATTATAACATAACATAACATACTCTTTATTTATGTTATTTATGATTTGATGTTTGTTATAAATGTGATTACAGCTCTTTGTAATCCTAAAAACTGTTTGGTATGTTTATTGTTTTGATAAATATTACTCTATTTGATTAATTACAATCAACATAAACATTTATTTCGAAAAACGCAAGTATTTACAGAGTGAGTAGATCCGCAGTCTGTACTGGAGTTTTCTGCTGTTTGTTGTTTTCTGTACATGGGTCAGACTTCAGACATATTTCACCATAAGAGGGTGATGATATTTTACATAAGTAAGCACAAGCTTACTAATCACAATCACAAGATTGTGACCGTATTCATTGCCGTATTCCCTTTCAGGGTGATCTGAAACTACTTACTTTCAAGTTTCAAGCATGCAGTTTTGACAACTTTTAGCATATTTCTTTGAAAGTGATAAATCAATGGTTAAGAATCCATAGCGTTTATCTAAGCATTTTTTAAGTTTATGACTATTTAATGTAGCTAAGATAAGATAAATATAAAGAATACTTATTGTTGTTGTTTTTGGTGTATTTTGCACAACAAAATACAACAACAATAAATAGCTAAAAGCTTAATCTTTTTTGGGGTAATGTTACGGGTCTATATTAGAATCCATAATTGAAAATGCCTATATTGAAAACCCTTAACACCTAAAACACATTATCATTAAAATCCATAATTATATTTTTGTTAGATACATGACATTGATTCTTGAAATGTTTTTTTTAAGTCTTTATTAGTTATCTCTCACATGTTATGGATATGAGACCAAAACAAATTATAGAGCAACAAAAACACACTTTTTACCCAACTGCCCTAGAAGGAGGGTAATGTTTTAGTTTTTTAAGGTTAAGTTCTTAAAAACTACATGGTAACAGCATTCCATAGTAATAAAAATAATATTATTCATTAAGTTATTCAAAATAGCAGTGTTCAATGCATTTTCATGAAACTGGTCATACATTAATCATCAATATAGCTTGCTAGGTATCTCTTTATTGGATTACCCACACCTCCATTCTATTTGGGGATCAATGTTACATGTCATGAGTATGAGTGGTGTATTTACACTATCATACCTAGTGTGAATGTTTAGATGTTTATTTTAAATTGATATAAATTATTTACATAATATAATATAAACATAATATGTTACTAGCTTTATGGGGTGCTTTCAGATCATCAAACTGAAAAACTTTCACTATGGCACCAGCAATAAAATCGCGAAAAAGAAATCTGCTGTTCCTTAGAAAATATCAGTAGCTACTTGAACAAAATGTATGAAATAGCAGATTTCTTTCTAGATTTTGAAGATGGTGCCTTAGTAAAAGTTATTCAGTGTGATGGTCTAAAACACTCCCTTAAATATGTAACGCATTTAAGTTTACACTACCGCGAGCATGAAAGTGGAAACTTAGTGAAAATCTTAAGAGGGCTATTCGAGCTCAGTGGCGCCCTCGTCACAATAATAAAGATTTCTCAATAAAGAAAGCCTACATTAAAAAAGTGCCCACTAGATAAACTACAAAAGCCTTCAAGCCATTGTTATACAATACTTTTATAGGTTCTAAACATTACACTTTTTGATAATTTCGAATAAAAACAAAAGCGGCAGTTTTTTTTCTTTTTTAGGGTTCCGTACCCAAAGGGTAAAAACGGGACCCTATTACTAAGCCTACGTTGTCCGTCCGTCCGTCAGTCCGTCCGTCCGTCCGTCCGTCTGTCCTACCTATTTAGGGCTGTAACTTTTGAACCATAATAGCTTGATAGTTGAAATTTTCTCAGATTATGCGTTATTGCGGCGGATTTGTTAACAAATAATAAAAATGTCAAAAAGTTAAAAATTAAGGGGGGTTCTCAACAAGAAACTAGTTTTTATCAACGTTTTTTCTTCACGCTCTATCGTAAAAACGGTAATACATACAAGCGTCAAACTTAGTGTGATTATAGAGCATACTCTACAGAATAACAACAAATACTAAAAACCGGCCAAGTGTGAGTCGGTCTCGTGCTAAAGGATCCGGACAAAAAAAGTTGTTTTTTCTAAGTTAATAATGTTGTGTTTTGTAGTGGTGTGGTACGGAACCCTCGGTGCGCGAGTAGCCCGACTCGCACTTGACCGCTTTTATTAATAATTTGTATGTTTAAAAAACCTATAAAAGTATTCTATGAAAATAGCTTGAAGGCATTTGTAGTTTATCTGTTGGACACTTTTTTAATTTAGGCTTTCTTTATTGAGAAATCTTTTTTATTGTGATGAGGGCGCCACTGAGCTTGTAATAGTCCTCTTAAATGGGGGTCATGAACATATTAAACATGCTGTAATGATGGTATATGGTGTTCTGGGCATAGATATAGTTTGGATTATATTATATAAAAATTACATGCCCTATTACGAAATGGGGAACACAAAAGGGTCAAAATATTACTAAAAAATACACTTAAAATCTTAGCGTAGATCATTTACATTACATTAGTTTTTATTTCACTTCAATACATGCAGTATTTCCGAAGTTATGACGACGAGAAGTTTAAGCGCTTTTTAAAATTTCCGAGTTTACGCGCGCTCACGCTTTGACGTCACACCCCCGCTCAGCCTGCGACCGCGACACAGCGCGGCGCTCGGTCCGGTGCATTTTGTTTCGTTTGTTCGTCAAAAATTCGTTTAATTTCGTTTATACCTAATAGTGTGCTTGTATTTCAAGGAAATAATACTTTTACATTAATTTTATAACCGATTACACTACAGTAAACCCTGTGGTGTTTAGAATGGATGAAGGTTTTCAAAAAGGTCAGTCGGACAATCTTTCAAGAGTTGATAGTTTGATGGTGGCACAATATTTTA
Source organism: Agonopterix subpropinquella (assembly GCA_922987775.1). Lineage (NCBI taxonomy): Eukaryota > Metazoa > Arthropoda > Insecta > Lepidoptera > Depressariidae > Agonopterix > Agonopterix subpropinquella. Next base: position 16,751,170 of record OV277695.1, on the reverse strand, counting down.
TGAAGAACTAGCGGCCCATCCCGGCTTCGCACGGGTGGACGTCTAATCTTTTCTAGCAATAAATATAGCCTATGTTACTCAGGGTGAATGTAGCTTTCTAATGGTGAAAGAATTATTGAAATCGGCCCAGTACTTTTTGAGCCTATTCATTACAAACATACAAACATACAAAAATAGGTACAAATCTTTCCTCTTTATAATATTATTGTAGATAAGGATTTTACGGCTGCCGAAATTCGCGGAATAGAGATGAAAAGGTGTGTATGTTTTATGTAAGCATTACCTACTGTCGGGTAGGTATTTGTTCAAGCTTAAACCTGGATCAGCTTTATCCAGTATCCTGCGGCATGAATTTGGAGGGGGGAGTAGGGGGGGGGGGGTTAGGGAGGGGGTCCCCACATACCCCCCCTAAAGGGAAAAAGTGAGGAAACCCCCCATTTTTTTGTTAAAAATATTTGAAGTTTGAGGTTATAATTAGCAAAAAAGTGCAATTTTTTTGTAAGGGGCAATGAGAAGGGGGGGTTGAGAGGGGTGAGCGAGGTGGTGAGCGAGGGGGTGAGCGAGGGGGTGAGCGAGGGGGTGGACGAGGTGGTGAGCGTGGTGGTGAGCGAGGGGGTTAGTGAGGGGGTGGCGAGGGGGATAGCGAAGGGGAGGGGGATGGGGAGGGGAGGGCCCCCGAGGGGTCTCACAAAAAATCATACACCAAGCAAAACCGCAGTTAATGCCAAAAAACCTTTTTGGCACCGGGCCGTAGCGGAGCGAAGCGGAGCGAAGCGGAGCGGCGGAGGCCCGGCCCCTTTTTGACAGAAGTAAGGGGTGCAATAAATAAGTGCGGAGCGAAGCGTAGCAAACGCGTTTCGACTTGTAACAATGCGTCTTTTTTTAGGTAATTTGGTCTGGTTTTGCACATAGCCTTTCTTGCTCTTCGGGGGGGGGAGGGGATAGAGGGGTCCCCCTCCCCTACCCCTCCCGCTTTAATATATAAATATTTTATTTTGCACCTCATTTAAAAGGGGGTAGGTATCCCCCCTTTGGGGTAGTAAGGGGGGTACCCCCCCTCTGGGGTTGTGAGGGGGGTTACCCCTCCCCTCCCCCAAATTCATGCAGCAGGATACTAATAATTGCACTTTTTTGCTAATTATAACCTCAGTTTTTCCCTTTAGGGGGGGGGGGGGGTGGTGGGTACCCCCCCTCCCCCCCTCAAATTCGTGCCGCAGGTTACTAAAGCAACCCCTTAAACCTTCCTTAAAGTGTGTCTGTGTGTGTTTTATTTAGGACCTACATTATGGACAACGATTTAAAAAATCTAGGTAGGTACTCGCAATCGCAATCCACATCTAGCTCGTACGAGGTTGTTGTTGTTGATGATTATTTGTGTTTTATTAGTTTAAAAACATCGAAATGGTCTTCACAGCAGTGCGCTTTAGTTTTAGGCCCTATTGCATCTACTCTTTTTATGGCCGTCATCCACTTCTTTCTCATTTTTGGGTCCTCAGGCACATAAAAAAAGAGTTTATCGGGTGTTTTCACAGTTGAATTGAAACACTGAGGCACAATACAATACTTTTTTTCCATTTTCACTGAAGAGAACTCGATGTTTACTGCACAGCAGCGAGCGTACGAGAGCGCGACTGACGAATGACCGGGGGTGTGACGTCATCGGCTAGTGGGCGCCCGCCCGCGTTTTTAAAAACCTTCGTCCGGAAATACGCAATTTGATCGTTAATATCTCAGCCATTTTTGAAGATACATATAAAAAAAGTAAAAACACAGTTTTTTTCGTAATTTTTTGAAGATTTTTTTGACATGTAAAGTGAAAAACGTTTGTCAGACCCATTCACTATTATGAAATTCCACCATGCCCGTTTTAGAGAAAGTCAGAGTTAACGTCACAGAAATAAATCAAGATCTCTTGAAGAATCTTGATTTATTTCTGTGGTTAGCGTAATTTCAAGTATCTGATTTGTAATTTACAAAACCAAAAAAGGTAAAATAGGTCCAAAATAGGTTTTTACTTGAAGATAGTTTTTGATGCAGTCTTTATATTACTAAGATTGAGACTTGTAAGGTTGGATTTAGGTTTTTAGATACGTATTTCAAGCTACATTTCAAGGTACAAAAACACACCATTCAAAAATATAAAACCTTTGAATAGGTAAAACAAATTGATTTCAACATACAAAATATTATTCCTTTTTTGTTTGTTTGTGAGCTTTCTTTTTCTTTGAGTGTCTATAAGTGGAACTACTCCAAATTTCAGATCCAATGTCTGAGTCGCGTATTTTTCTTCAATGCAGAATCACAAAAAATTTATATATCTCCGGTTAGATGTATAATTTATTTGGAATTTAATTAGGTAATTGACTAAATACATAAAATCATGATTAAAAATATTTAACAATGAATGACGTCGTGGTTACCGTACCGTTGGAATTATATTATCGGAGAATTTGCAGAATAGCCAGCAAACTAGTTATTTATGATAATTGAAACAATCAATGGTCTAATCCACCCCGAAAGCGATAATGGTCGTGACTTTATGTATGTATACATATACAATCATCTATGCTAAATGTTTCATCACCTTGAACTTCTAAAATCTAAATTAAGATGATTCATTTACTTTGCTCCTGAATTAAACAGTTATTAAATATGTAAAATTACATATTTAATAACTGTTTAATTCAGTTTGTTCAATTACTATTCTTTCATAAATGTAGTCATGGACGACATACATTAGATAATAATACGTGTTAATGAATTTTCGCAAAACTAGAAAGTAGTTTGTTTAGAATCGAGAGCAGAATCGAATTATCATGGTTTCAACATAGGATTTTTTTTTTTCAAAATATTATATAAAATTTTCTGAACCCGATGTCAACCCACCGCACGGGCACACTAACCCTACTTACTACCAAAACAAGATTATAAAAATGTATTCATGAGTATGTTAGGGCTGGGCTTTCTTTCGGTGCTGAAATGACAACAAATCATTTTTGCCTCAAAACTTAAAATGGGAATAACTTAAAATTTTAACTATAAAAATAATGAAATTATGGTTTCAATCTTATTATTTTGTTATAAACCAGTTGGGGTGTATGAGGTTTTGCGCTAATTCATTAACACGTTGTATACTTAGCACTAAGGATTTTGGTATTCTATCAGAAAGTATTGTATTTCTATAAGTACAGTGCATAATCTTTGTAGGTGTCTGAAAGTGTCGATGAATAGAATAGAATATCGACAAACAGGTTGCTCTCATCGATTCGCCGGACTTTCTATTAGGCACATCTTGAAATAATCAGCCAAATCATGAAATGGCAGCGTATAATAGCCCAGGCAGATCAAGATCTGCCCAACTCATGATTGGACTACGATGTAGATGGTGTCTATGTAGACACCATCCCATCCACATTTCTTTGATCAAGGGCAAAAGGTCATTGATTGGCGACATAAATATGTGGGTTCCTCGTGGGTTTATTTCACTTTGTCAGAAAAAGGTTGACTAACAGTGCAAGGAAATAAGAGGGATTCCTGGCGATTTTATTTATTCATTAGATATCTGTCAATATTGTCAAAACTGTCACAAGTTATGTCAGAAAAACAATGGATGGACTGCTTTTCTTGAGTTGTTGTTATTTTCTATTTTATTAAGTTTATAGTGTTTAAATATATATTAAATCTGTCTATAATATTTGTCAAAGGTTATGTATGCTCTAATTAGATCATAAAATATCACCTACAAAGTTGTGTAGTTTAAAGTATTCAAAATAAAACATTGTTAGTCATTATCGAAACTTGTCTTTGATATGCAAGGTGTGTTCCTATTATGGTGTCTACACACCGAACCCGCAGTATTTTGACTACATACAATAAATTCCAACTATGGAGCATTTTATAATAAGATAAACCAATGTTTGTATGTTCCAGTGGAGACTGTAGATACAGCTACGGACAAGACCTGGGACGACGATCTCATGAAGGGGCCCAACGGCGAAGTTGTGATGGGTGAAGTTATGAAAAACCAAGAGACTACATCGTCCGACATGCCGGTAAGTGTTAAACCATTTACGGAATTGTTGTTAGCTGAATAATCATTGATTTATAATGAAACTAGTCTAATGATAATGAAATATAACATTTCAAATAATGTATTCTCGAATAAAGTTCGATAATTATTAGGTGAAGTTGGATTAGGCTTTTTCTTTTTAAATAACTTATTATTATTATTGATCGATTTGTAACACCACTGGCTTTTCGGTAAAGGAAAACATCGTAAGGAAACCTGCATGCCTCAATTTCGAGGCATGTATGATGATTATTATTATTCAGACAATATTTTATATACTATGTTTCTAACGATTCTTTAAGCCTCTGCCTAAGCCTTGTTAAATTAGTGCTTGTGTATTGTATGTAGGATACAGCTATATCATCGAGTGGTTAGGGATCGTTCAACAATTACGAGATCATTTTTGGCCGTTTTTTTAAAGCACTTCTAGAAACACCTTTAAATACCCCTAGCTTGCCTGTCTCGACACCGAAATGGAGGACGACGAAGCACGCTCCGAAGCGACGTTCCGCTTCACGGTGCACAACTTCAGAAACCTGAAGGACTCTGTGTTGTCGCCGCCGTGCTACGTCCGCAACCTCCCGTGGAAGATCATGGTGATGCCACGGCAAGCGCCGTCGCCGGATCGTCAGCAGCAGAAGTCCCTGGGCTTCTTCCTGCAGTGCAATGGCGAGAGCGAGTCTTCCAGCTGGTCCTGTTACGCCATGGCCGAGCTGAGACTCATCTCCCACAAGCCTGACACCGAGCCGTTTTATAGGAAGATACAGCATTTGTTCTACAGGTTTGAACATTCATGATTGTAGTTAAGTCACATGCTTATCTGTAACACAAGTAAATACCCCACAGTGAGAAAGCTTCTAAAGTGATAAAAATTATCACGTGGCGCGCTCGCCCATAGATTGTCTGCTGGCCGAGCCGGTTAGTCCACGGGTGGGGTGAAGATGAACTCGTCGGTAAATGGTCACGCACACCGCCGCGCTTTGTATAGTAGTGGGATTGTATGTAGTTTTGTCTCTATGGGGTATTAAACTCATGTCTCAAATTCTCATGTCTAAATCGGACTCCGTTTATTAGATTGACGCGTCGTTTTTAGCGCGCTGTTGGCATTAAGGCTGCACCGAGCCCATTGTGCTGCCCCCAATCGTATTTTTCTAATTTCTTAACGATTTAAGAATATTTCCAAAAACAAGAATGTCACATTGTAGTCATTGCTGATTTCCAATTTATCGGGTCACTACGGATTTGTTTTTATAATGTTTGTAGCTATTATCTTTAAAAACCGCCAAAAGTGGCCGTAATGTTTCGATAAATTGAAAGCCAATCAGGACTACAATGTGACATTCTTGTTTTTTGGAATTGTTGTTTAATTGTTTAGAAATAAAAAAATACGATTGGGGGCAGCACAATAGGCTCGGTAGACTCTTAAAGAATACTACTAAAATGAAAACAGTTGTGTTTCGTACGATCGTTCATTAGGAACTATAGGTTTTGTTTTACGGTTGATCAACAATCTTATCACATTTTCGTTTTAAAAGTATAGTTTAATTTATAAATAAAATATTAATATAGCTCTTAAAAGAAAGTTATCTCATTCTAATAGCAAGGAGAACGACTGGGGTTTTTCCCACTTTATGGCATGGAATGATGTACTGGACCCCGAGAAGGGATACATAAAGGAGGACTCCATCACGCTCGAGGTCCACGTCACCGCTGAAGCCCCACATGGCGTGTCTTGGGACTCCAAGAAACACACTGGATACGTCGGTGAGTTTGCCACTAGTTTTGCCAAAAATGTAATTACAAATTGTCAAATTGTTTATTTGGTGCTCTTATAACCGTGCCGTTTCGTGTCTTGGGGCTATCTAGATTTGCAAAATAATATTTGATTGGACTGCTGTTATTTTGACGGCAAACAACTCGGTCAAGTTTCAGGTTCCCTCCCAACTTAATACTTGTTGGTAGGTTGTTGGACATTCAATGAAAGGAATACAAAATCAAAGTATAATTAAACCTGTAAAAACTGTTTACTTCACACGTTAGGCTATGAACGCTTTAAAAATATTTAATTTTATTTTGAATAATAACCGCGTAACTCTCATGAACTAAAATACAAAATATATTGCTAATTGTCGGCGTAATTTTATAAGGACGATAAAACATAAATATTTTGTTCCAGGTCTGAAGAACCAGGGTGCAACTTGTTACATGAACTCTCTGTTGCAAACGCTCTATTTCACTAATCAATTGAGGAAGGCTGTTTACAAGATGCCTACGGAATCTGATGATAGTACCAGGTGGGTGGCTCGAGAGTTTTTTCTATACTATTCGTAGCAGAAGATAAGCATCTCCTTTAGATAATCCGGAATATCGGATGACAACAAGAGCGCCTGAGGGGCTGGTATCCAATTAACAATATTCATGAAGGATGGTATAATGGACCGGTCGTTATGGCGATCCTTGGGGGAGGCCTATGTCCAGCAGTGCTTTGGATTACTGTTTTTAGATGATAAACTTCTTTCGAGTCGCTGTTTTTCTTGATGGCTGAGTACTCTTTCAGAGAAATAACTTCCTGCTTCTCTCTATTACCGCGTGGTTCTAAGCGCCCCACTCCTAGTTGATTTTTAAACCGCCGACGCAAAAAGAGGCATGTTGTCTTATGTCACTCTTACTGTTAGAGTAAAATTGAGATATGAGTCTAAGGCTGCCTGCACAGCTCGCACAGCCAGCTCGCGTCAATGGACGTGATATTGGCCTCGATTCGGACTGTGCCACGACTTAACTAAATTTATTCCTGTCACTTTCTAAAAAAAACGCTTTAAATAAGATGGCGTACATTATGATGGCATCTTATTTTGGGCGTGTAACGTCACTTTGACAGCACTAAAGTCAGTTGTTGGTTTTCTGTCTCTTTTCTTAATCTTATTTTAGAAAGTGACAGGAATAAATTTAGTTAAGTTAAGTCGTGGCACAGTCCGAATCGGTACCATTGCGTTTTTATGATTCCTGCACACGCTTTCGCAAGCCTAGGCAAGCCCTCTGTAAATAGACTCTTCTGTTAAATGATTGTGCCTAGCTTTATAGAAGCGTCAATGTACAGCGGGCTTGCCTAAGCTCGCGCAAGCATGTGGAGGAAATCCTACGAAGCTTACTTTGATATACGTCAGAGTGAGCTTGAGAACGCTTTGGCACTTGTGATTAGTTAATCATTACAGGCTTACGATTCTTTAAAGTTCACTGGCAGGTTTAGATGATGATAGCTAAAACATTAACTGCGTTAATCGACACTGTCCAGTAGGGCTAAAACAAAACGAGAATGCCGCCACGCGCCCTTAGTTTGTTATACGCGAAGTAACATAGATAGGCACATTCCATTTTTTCTGGTTTTCTCGGTACTCAGCATGCTCGGCCCACATAAGAGGAGAGGATTAACTAGTATAGCAAAACTGATGGGAAATGCTTATTGGATGTATGTTTTCGCAGGTCTGTCGCGTTGGCTCTTCAAAGAGTATTTTACGAGTTGCAGTTCTCCGACAAGCCCGTCGGCACCAAGAAGCTCACCAAGAGTTTTGGTTGGGAAACACTTGATTCCTTTATGCAACATGATGTACAGGAATTTCTGAGGGTACGTTGACTTAGATTGAATTAGTTTCAGTAGAAATAAATAAATGGTTTCAGTTCAGTTGATCATTTTATAGATGACCAGTAAACCACCCACTTCGTCCGGTTGGGATCTAATAAACTACAATATTATAAAACTGTAACAGAAGTGTGACTGTTAATTAAAAATGTTAATAAAAAAACTTCCATTTAGAGATTGTATGATGATAACAGAGGATGGTAAGTGAGTAGAAATCCTGAAAACATACAGTATTTATCTCGTACAAGAAGATGGTGATAATGACAATGACGTATTCGTCTGTTCCTAGCCTGAGCTCGGATGCGGCTTGAAGAACCGAATTGTGTTTGTTTTTCAAACAGCAGTTGGAAACCCTTGACGCCAAACGCCAACACAGAAAGACCTGACATACAAATCTACATGTGATAGATGGTTGTATAACTTACTGTCTGAACTGTGTTGTCTTTTTGTACTCGAAACAGTGTATGTGTGAAAAGATGTATGAATGTGAATGTAGCGAGAGAAGTGTAGAAATCAAAATAAAGGAGACACCTTTGACTATGACACGAAAGAGGGCTGAAACTTTAGATATATTCGATTTATTTTCCAAACGATAACGTATTATATGCAGGTACTTCTAGACAAATTGGAGAGTAAGATGAAAGGCACGTGCGTCGAGGGGACAGTGCCGCGCCTGTTCGAGGGCAAGATGACCTCGTACATCAAGTGCAAGAACGTGAACGTGTCCAGCACTCGAGTCGAGACCTTCTACGATATCCAGCTCAATATCAAGGGGAAGAAGAATAGTGAGTACTTCGTTTTTAAGGGGATATACACGCGACCGCGCTCCGTCCGAACGAAGTTTTATTCAATTAAGTTTTATTAATAAAGTTGAGAAAACATGTACAAAGGGCGAGCTTATCTCTAAAGAGATTCCATTCCATTGTGAATGTAAACCAATAAAAACCCTATACCGACAACAACATCAACAACAACTCGACTCTCTCTTTATTGAATTGAATTCAATAAACATGATCTTGAAAATAATATCTGTCTGTGATTTGTCAGATTTCCAGTAAGGCTCATTTACTTGACTGTCATGGCCATACAGTTTTAAATAAAATTGTAATTTAATATTTCAACTTTGGTCCCATAGAGAAAGTTGTTCAGTTTGATTGTCTGATCAGCCTCCTAAAAAACCGTCAGCATATTAAATTGGACCCTGTATGCAGCGCAGAAAAATAAAAATCTCGCCATGTTGCGGAAAATAACTGTAACTAATTTTTCTACTGTGAACACTGCTATTAATAAAGGTTATATAGTCTATTGCCGCGCTCCCAAACTAGGTTTTTTATATTTCTGGTCAGGCTTTACAATACAATGAGTGAGCGCACGCCTTTCTAACCTACACTCGACCGAATTGGCCGCTATATTGTCGTGTAAGACAGGCTACTTAACACGTAATTGTGTCCACAACAGTCGACGAGTCGTTCAAGGACTACATCAGCACGGAGACGCTGGACGGGGAGAACAAGTACGACGCCGGCGAGCACGGCCTGCAGGAGGCCGAGAAGGGGGTCATCTTCGCCTCCTTCCCGCCCGTGCTCCACCTACACCTCATGCGGTTCCAGTACGACCCCATCACCGATAGCTCCGTCAAGTTTAATGACAGGTTTGTGGTTTATCAATCAGTTAAACTATGTATTCAAAATAGTATCATATATGTAGACAACTTTAACTTTCTGAAGTCTTTTTTGTGATTCTACGAACGGAATGTGTTATTGTCAAAGATTTTTTTTGTCGTATAGACCAAAAAAAATCATTTGTTATTGTATTGTATAAGATGCATTATACAGGGTGTCCCGAAACTAAACGTCAAGCCGAAAACAGGAGATAGGCAAGTTTATTAAGATCGTGGAAAATTAAAATATATGTTTGATAGTTTTCGAGATTTTTTTAAACATTGGAATAATCGCCACCCTGCGCTGAACTTTAAGATATAACTACTACAAATTCGTAATTTTTTAATGAAAATATTTGTTACGCAATCTTAAATAATATTTGAACCCAATTCAAAAATAAAGATAAGACCACGCCACTTTTTCTGATTATGCGCGGCCTCCAGCCAAGCTGGCTTAAAGCATGTATTTAATAGATTTTGAGAAGAAAGTTGACATAAATGTAGCCGTGCTCATTATCCCTAATGGATGAGAACAGAGATTTGGATGGACACCGAAGCCACTTTTGGTAAAATGACAAGTAGACATGAATTAATTATAACTCCCTTATAGCACAGAGTAGGAAGTAATTAAATAAATATCTTGGACAATGTCACACAATTATAACTTCCTTATAGTGTCAAGTTGAATTGTGAACTTCAGCAGAAACCGAGGTGAGCTTCGTTAAAGCTACCTTCGTGGATAGAGCTGATCAGCTGAATTATATTGTCGGGTTATCCCTGACTCCAATCCCAAGTAACTTGATTCAGCTTAACACATTATTAATCCACATTTCACCACATCTGCATATTAGTTGATTCATCATCATCTCAGCTGATAGACGTCCACGGACATAGGCCTCCCCAAAGGATCGCTACAACGGCCGGTTCTGCGCTATCAGTCGATTGGTGAAGGTTAATAGTAAACGCCCCAATCTCCCTGGCCTCCAGCTCCATCCACGTGTCCTCGTCTGATTCGACTTTACGAATACCTTATAGTATAGTCTTTCAGAAGTGTCTAACAAAGCACTGAATCATCTGCTATTGCTGAATTGTATATATTGTTAACAGATTCGAGTTCTACGAGCACATCAATCTGGACGCGTACCAGCAAGAGAAGCCCGAGACTCCGGCGGACTACACCCTTCATGCCGTCCTAGTTCACTCGGGGGACAACCACGGGGGTCACTACGTCGTCTTCATCAACCCTAAGGGCGATGGCAAGGTAACGTTACAAGCGCAATCATTAAATTACATTAAAAATTAATTATACAACAGTATATGATGACTGGCCTCATAAAAAGGCTGAAAGTCACCCAAAGGGCAATGGAGAGGGCTATGCTCGGAGTTTTGCGAGACGAATCAGAAATGAAGAGATCCGCAGAAGAACCAGAGTAACTGACATAGCCCAAAGAATTGCTAAACTTAAGTGGCAGTGGGCGGCTCACATTGCTCGCAGAACCGATGGCCGGTGGGGCAGAAAAGTTCTGGAGTGGCGACCGCGTACCGGAAAGCGCAGCGTGGGTAGGCCCCTCACACGGTGGACCAACGACCTAGTGAAGGCGGCGGGAAAACGTTGGATGAGGGCAGCGCAGGACCGGTCGTTATGGCGATTCTTGGGGGAGGCCTATGTCCAGCAGTGGATGTCCATCGGCTGAGATGATGATGATGATGACATGATGACTGAAAGGCCAAAGACTCTGCACGGCAGTCGGGAATGCCGGCTATCTACTGCTTGTACCAAGTCGTATTGCTTTGTTTCATATTTTGCGTGTCAAATAGTTAAAAGCTAATTATGTACGAATGAGCAGGGCGTTGGAGGTTGAGTTTACAATCGTCAAGAGTCTATTTTTGGCTTGGTTGTGAAGAAAATAATTAGGATTTGAGAGCAAACATAATTTTTTTATATTTGTTATTGAATGAATAGCGGGCGTAAATAAGTGATCACAAGGCCTGTGCCTACTCTCATGAATTTGGGTGATTTTATTTGTGTGTTCAACGATGTCAGGAGTAGGGTGAAGTGGTGAGAAAAGATGCCACCCCCGTATTATTGTATTGACTAGCTAGGAAGAGAGTGTTTGTGTGTACATTGTAGATCATTGATTACCTATTGTTATTTGTTTAGTGGTGCAAGTTCGACGACGACGTAGTGTCGCGCTGCACGAAGCAGGAGGCCATCGAGTACAACTACGGCGGCCACGACGAGGACATGGCATTGACCGTGCGCCATTGCACCAACGCCTACATGTTGGTCTATATTAGGTCAGTTTAAAAACAATCTACAAACACATGTACACACGGCGACACATCAGGTTACGCACCCTATATACCCATAACTACACTACGTACAAAACACAAAATAGTGCGGTAGAGAGCCTGCATAGACGCGGCTGCCGGGGCGCCGGCGCAGCGTGCTGTGAGACGAAACAACAACAACATACCGCACCCTCTCGCTCGATTCGCAGCTTTCAACTTCTAATAGTTCAAAGTCCAAACAGGGTAACCTGACCTGTCGCCGTGTGTACTAATAAACCCATTCACGCGTGTTATTTGACGTTTAACATGTCTTATTTCATGTGGTATGTGAGGGTTGCTGTACACATAAGCGGGCCGGCATTAATCGGAACAGCCGGGCGGTAAAATTGATTATGTGTAGATGAATGTTCGGGAAAAAAGCCGCTGGTCTTTGCCGCACGAATACAGTTGCGGGCAAAGCCGGATGGCACAATCGGCAAAACAAAGCGGTAAAATCAAATGTATGCAGATGAATGTGCGAATGATGTGGCTACTCGAACGAACTACCCTATCGGCACAAGCCGAATAAAGCCGAACAAGTGCAGTGATTGCTTCGGGTCGGCTTTGTTGATCGACAAATACTGCCGAACCGACAGTGCCGACCCGCTTATGTGTTTAGCAACCCTGAAACGATCGCTGCAGCAATTGTAGTAGAGTTGTGACGGATTTAAAAAAGAAATTTAAATTTTATTCAGATGTTGATTCAATTAATTGTATCGGACGACATTGTAAAGGTCACTAGCAGATCAGATTAGGACAAGACCGAGAAGTGGAAAATAGCGTAATAAAACGAGGCCTGTCGGCCTAGCCTGTGCCCAGCAGTGGGCTGATATTTGCTAATTGATTATCACGAATTACTGATAATTTGTTTATGTACCTATATAGCATGTTTTCTGGTAGGAAACGACCGCGCCGAGGCTGCTTAATAATGTTTGATGACGACTGAATGCGTCTGCTTTTATTTACTGCTAAAACTTATTCCGCATGATTTTGTCACCATTAGGCTGCTTGTCCATAGAAGCTGTGCGAGCTGTGTAGCTGTGTTTTTTTAACCAATTAGGAGCTCGGGCGAGGCGCGGCCGATCTCGCCCGAGCTCCTGATTGGTTAAAAAAACACAGCTACACAGCTCGCACAGCTTCAATGGCCAGGCACCCTTATGCCGGTTTATTGTACTAAATAATGATTTGTATTCCAGGGATTCACAGTTGACGACTGTCCTACAAGAGGTCGCGCAAGCGGACATACCTTCAGAGCTTAGCGAGCGCCTTGCCGAAGAGAAGAGGATTGAAACGGTACGATTTTAAATTGGCTACTTGACAACTAGTCAAATCAGCTACTCTTTATCGAACGTCAAAACATGCGCTTTGTATGAAGATTTGTACTAAATATTGAGTTGTGACGTCATCAACATTTTCATTACTTTTTATAGTTTATCTTGTTATTAAAAATAGTGTTCAAGGTAAAAACTCAATGAAACTGGGAGTTTAGCGTTATTTTGTAACCCTTTTTTTATTGAGTAGATAAAAATAAAATATATTTAATGTAGTCAAATACCCAATTACACATAATATTATTCTGAAACCTTGAAAACGCTTAGAGTGAACCTTGCTTCAATTTACATCCTTTTAGGTTGGTATTTGTAACAAAGTATCCGACCATCTCGAAATACGACTGAGTTTATGTATGTAGAGTACTTTAGAGTCCCAGACATATCCAACAAACATATTATTTATTAATGAAATTGGTCATAAAACAAACCTTTCCCTGAGTGTAGAGAAATCCATATTGTAAAGAGCATTTTGTAATACGAAAATCTATGGTTCCAGTTCATAAACATGTTTCCTTTGACTTCGACCTATTTTTTAAAGTAATTAATATATGTATAATTAATGTTTATTGTCTACCACAAAAGTAATTAATATCTTCATGAAATCGATAAATGTGAGCAGTTTAGGCAATGCAACTTGAATGCATTGTGGCATGAGTATTATTTGAACTTTCGCACGTGGACAGCTACTAGAATGAGCCAAGTTAGGTTTTCCCGGAAGCTGAATGTCGATTGAGCGAAAAAGATGTGTCAGCATCATAAGCACCAATCTGTTATCGCTGTGTACCCAAAAAGTAAGAATAATAGTAATAAGAGGCGGCAAGTGCATGCTTGTCTACTATGAACAATTTTTGTATATTGAACGATAGTAATTTTAATTTTGTTAATATTAAGGCCTCCTCTTTTCTTCTTGTTTGCAGTGCCCTACAATACAGGGTCCATAATCATCTCTTAGCTTTTAAGTTTACCATCTCATGTAATGAATGCTGTAATTGTGGAAGGCAATAAAATATTGAGTATTGATATTCTGATGGCAGCGTAGTAGTCCTACATCAATCACATTTTTTTTTTCTTCTCCTTTCCTCTCATTCTGCTTTCCTTCTCAGTCATGGTGGTTGTATGTGTGTTTGTGTTATCTTTCCTTTACTATATATTATAGCTGTAGCATGTATATTTTATGCGTATATATTATGTATGTATATATTTATATATGTAAGTATATGTATGTCTATTATTATGAAATGCGTTTATTTTTCGGTTTCTCCTTTATTTCTGATATTTACTATTTATTTTATATAGCACCGACCCGTTGTTCTTTGTTTAAATTTCCTCTACCCTAAGGTTGTCTGGAAGAAATCGCTTTTTAGCGATAAGACCGCCTTATTTGTACCATTATTGTTTTTTATTCCTATGCTGTATCTGTGTTTGGTGTAAATAAATAGTAGATTATGTACCAAGGGGATAAAGCAGTGTCTTTCATCACGGGCGCGATATTGAATCCCGAGCGTAACGAGGGATTCTAGGGTTAACTCCCGAGCGTAGCGAGGGAGTTTAGAGTTAACTCCCGAGCGAAGCGAGGGAGTTAAGACTAGAATCCTGAGTGAAGCGAGGGGTTCAAGCTCGCCCAAGATGAAAACACGTTTATCCCCGAGGACCATACTCTACTTTTCACACCCTCCGCGAGAAAATAAAAAGCAATACTGTTAGAAACCCAGGGGAGCGTATAAATTCTCTATGGTTAGAAACCAATTCTTTTATTAGAATTTATAACAAAGTATTCGAGTTCAATAGTATAGTATTTAGAAAACACTATTTTATTAAATTCAAAGTGAAAGTAGATATTTGAAACATTAGACCAGGAGAGCGATTTTTGAAACTCATTCGCTGAGTTCATCAGTTGAAAATGTCAAAATTACTGTGGAGATATGCAACTTTCTACTGCTGATTTGACTTTCAAAAATTATACTTCAGGAGTGTGATTTTTGAAAGTCAAATCAGCAGTAGAAAGATGCGTATCTCCATAGTAATTTTGACATTTTCAACTGCTGAGCTCAGCGAAAGAGATTCAAAAATCGCACTCCAGTTGTGGAAAGAAAATGTAATATTTTTTATTACTACTTTGTTCGTAGAAATAGGTACAGAGATTTGCAGTATTCGCGCCTTTTTTTCTTTTTTTGTGTTCAATACTCGTGGTGGCCAGTTCGAATTTCGAATTAAGTTCTTTTTGGTGCAGGTCTCCATGATAAGTTTTCATACGAATTTTAAGTAAGGGTCGTAGTAAATGTTAAATAATCTGTGGATGCGGTTCCATATTCAAATCTCATTATTGACCAGCGGGTTATAATGAAATTCAGTACAATATTATTGCCCGGCTAGGCCCAGGGCTATAATGACTTGCTTTAGGTGCGAGTTACATGACATATAATGTTCCATTTTCGAGCGGGTGGTGTGAAAAGTATATTTCATTCATTCATTCATTCAATCACAACCATTTTATTCGGCAGATCCGCCGCAAGGAGCGCAACGAAGCCCACCTCTACATGAACGTGAACGTGGTCCTCGAGGAGGCTTTCGACGGGCACCAGGGCAACGACCTGTACGACCCCGAGCGGGCGCACTACAGGGTGTTCCGGGTCCGCAAGCAGGCCACCGTGGCCGAGCTGATGGAAATGCTCGCCGATAACTTCAAGTATCCACAGAAGCACCTCCGCCCGTGGCCTTTCAGTGCTCGCTCTAATCAGGTACATTATAATTCATATTAATATTATAAATTGATGCTAGATAAAATCTGAAATGAGTATATCCCAGGAAACTTGAAAGTCGCTGAAGTACACCATAAAATTCGGGAAAATAGATTGCGGGAAAAAAGGTTAAGGACGCCCACCGACCACCTGGATGCGAACCGTCTCGAAGGATATCTTGACGCCCATCGCCAGAAATGATGCAAAACCGCCAACAGTGGCGAAATAGTATCACTAGGGCTGACCCGAAATAGGGAACAAGCCAGGAGATTGATATAATATAAATGCGTTAATAACTTTGTTACTTTTTCATGCTTAACCTCGTATGCCGGGAATTACAGACACAATAGAAATCAGTTTTTTTCGTCGCGCGGGTCCGCGTTCCGGCATACAAAAGTTAAACCGCTGAACAGATTTCGATATAATTTGGCAAGGAAATAGATTATATCCTGAGGAAGGACATAGGCAGGTATCTGTCTCTCGGCCGTAGGCACAGAGATAAACACCTACACTTGGGTGCATCGTAAGCAATTTTGCGGGCTTTAGAAGTCTTCAGGTTCGACTACATAACTGCCGTCTGTTCTGACCTTACTTGCCGAATCAATAATACCTGTTACTCAATCATTACTCTTCCCAACAGACATGCAGACCAACCTGCCTGGACATAGTAAACGATCAACACAAGACCGTAGCGGACATATCAGAGAACATGAACCCCTGGAACATTTTCCTCGAGATGCTGCCCCCGGACTCCGGCCTCAGCACGCTCCCCACCTTCGACAAGGAGAATGATGTGGTCCTATTCTTCAAGTTCTACGACCCGAAGCAGAAGCGCATCCACTTCTGTGGTCACCATTACTTGCCGATAGCTAGCAAGCCAGCCGATCTTATACCGATACTCAATAAACGCGCAGGTTGGTATATTAATCTACACTATTAAAAAACTATCGGTAGGCCTATCCTGTAGGCCTACCATGAGTTTTCACTGTACGTTACTATCGTAGTTGCGGCGCCAATTTTGTATGACAGAATTAGTTCTCAACTTACGTTGCTCCTAGTGGTTACCCACTAGGAGCGCTGTACGAAATTCAATACAAAAACTGTAGTACTACAGTAGTTTTACTGTAGTTTACTACAGTAGTTTTACTGTAGTTTACTACAGTGTAAACTCATGGTAGGCCTACTGGGTTTGCACTGTACTTTACTACTGTAGTTACAGTGCCAATTTTGAATGGCCGAATTAGTTCTAAACGTAACATCTAGGAGTGGTGTACCAAATTCAATACACAAATGGGAGTAAAACTATTTTATTTCTATTTTATTCATTTTAGGAAAACTTACGGACTAATTTAATTACAGGATAGACCATATCAACATTTTTTTTAAAACAACATTGCCGTCATATTACGAGACGAGTATTAGATATGAATGTGGATGGCTGCATGAAGAGAGGACGACCAAAGAAAAGATGGATGGATTGTGTGAGGGATGACATGTGTAAAAAGGGAGTGGGCGCTGAGATGACGGCTAAAAGAGATGAATGGAGGAAGACCACATATTGCGCCGACCCCAAGTAATGGGATAAGGGCAGGAAGATGATGATTGCCAACTAAAAGTTTCCACCGATAAAACCGATAGTACTATAGTGTAAACTCATGGTAGGCTTACAGCAGCAGTGTGTACATTGAAAAACTGGCCAAGTGCGAGTCTGATCGCGCACGGACGGTTCCGTACCACCATATAATATTCCCAAAAAAAATTATTCTTGTTCTACTTAAATTTTTTCTGTTATCTACAGGATTCCCTCCAGACACCCCCCTCGTCCTTTATGAAGAAATCAAACCGGACTTCGTAGAGAAAATCAACAACTATAATGATCCTCTCGAAAAGGTATTATTTATCAGTTTTATTATAAAACACTACTCATAGTTGTTATTTATTAGAATAACCATAAATCATGATAATTTTCTTCGTTTATGAGTAGCAATCTAAAGTGTAGAGACTTGGTAAGCGTTTGTCCATAATTTTTTGGTATCATTAGTTGATAGAAATAAGATAGTAACTTACGAGATGGTTAACAAATCTCACAAAACTTGAAAACAATTTCGTTCAATAACAACAACTTTTTATATTTATGTATATACGAGCTTTTACCCGCGACTTCGTCCGCATAAATTATATACCAGATTTTAAGTCAGATGATAAGCTATCAAACAAAAAAAGTATCATCAAAATCGGTTCAGTAGTTTTTGCGTGATACTCGAACAAACAAACACCCAAACAAACAAACAAATAAACATACAAACCCACAAAGAAACAAACAAACAGACAGACAAAAAGTCCAAAAATTTGTGATTTGGAATCAGGGAAGCCTATAAACCATATCGTAATGTTTTTCTTTGTAAATATCTTCAATGTACAGACACATTTCTGTTACAGTTTTATAATAGTTTAGATATCTAATCTAAACTATTATAAAACTGTTACAGAAGTGTGTCTGTACATTGAAGATATTTACAAAAATAAAAAAGATTACAATATGGTTTTTAGATGTCCCTGATTCCAAATCACCAATTTTTGGATTTTTTGTCTGTCTGTTTGTTTGTTCGAGCATCACGCGAAAACTACTGAACGGATTTTGATGAAACTTTTTTTTGTTTGATAGCTTATGAATTATGATCTGACTTAAAATCTGGTATATAATTTATGCGGACGAAGTCGCGGGCTAAATGCTCGTAAAATTATAAATGTGAAACTTTGTCGATGTTTGTATGTTTTTTGCTTGTGGCTCCATGTGGTTCAATCTCGCATCAACTTCTGAATGGATTTGAATGAATATGTTCTGGATTAACACAGAATTATTTTCAAAAGTCAATGTGCATGAAATCGCGAACATAAACTAGTACTGTACCTAAATGCGTCATAAAGTAACAGTCAACCAGAGTGAACACAATGCGATGTGGCCTCCAAAGGGGCCCCCGCGAGCGAAGTGTGGCGGGGGCCCCTGTGGCGGCCACCGCTCGGGTTGAGTCGTGTGCACGCGGCCAGGTATTGGACGAGCTGATGGACGGCGACATCATCGTGTTCGAGCGCGCCGACCACCGACACGACGACCTGGAGCTGCCGACCTGCCAGGACTACTTCAAGTACATCTTCTACAAGGTGGAGGTGCAGTTCGTTGACAAGACCGTGCCTAATGATCCCGGGTGAGTTTACTCTCATTATTTATCTATCTAAACTATTATAAAACTGTACAATTGTGTCTGTACATTGAAGATATTTACAAAAATAAGATTACGATATGGTTTTTAGGCTTCCCTGATTCCAAATCACCAATTATTGGATTTTTTGTCTGTCGGTTTGTTTGATCGAGCATCACGCAAAAACTACTGAACCGATTTTGATGAAACTTTTTTTGTTTGATAGCTTACGATCTGACTTAAAATCTAGTATATGTTGTTTTAAATATAAAAATGATAAAAAGTAATAAAGCATTATAAAATTAACTAATGCCTGCAGTTAGTTTCTGGTGTTCCATAGTCCATAATAAAAATAGTTGTACGGTCATACATTTTTTGGAATTATGTGCCGGATGTCCTTTAAAAAAAGAAGTTTGTTTGTTTGTTTGATCGAGCATTACGCGAAAACTACTGAACCGATTTTGATGAAACTTTGTTTGCTTATGATCTGACTTAAAATCTCGTATATTAGGCCAGTCATTTTACGGAGTTTTGTTAGGCGGGGTTGGGAGTAATTATTAATTGGACTTTTAAACTGTAACCGGCACCATTTAGTGACGAAAATACTATCCTAAACCATATTAAAAAAAAATTGGCTACGCAACATAGAAATCAAAATTATGTGTCCCAGAAGGCTTTTAAATTAATAATATTAATACCAATGCACTCCTTTGAATTAGATTTAACAGTATAAATTACTTTTGAGCAATAAAATAGCCATTGAAATTTAAAAAATGAGGTATTTATTCGAAAATACGAATGTATTTTTCAAAACCTCAGTAGACAAAAATATTTAAACCACGTTAGAAGTATGTATAATGGTAAAGCCTTAAATATGTGCAAAAAAATTTATCATCAGGTTTTTTTAGAACGAGATAATATCTAAATTTTAAAATTGGAACTGTTGCTGACGTGATTTTTTTTTAATTTTTATACATTTCTATGCTGAAATTGGCTCTTCAATATTATACCGAAACAAAATGTCAATTAGTAATTATTCCCGGCTCAAACCGTAAAATGACTGGGCTATATAATTTGTGCGGACGAAGTCGCACGTAAACTCTAGTTATTACTAAATAGCTAACGTTCATTGTGAATATTGATTGAGGAACTCTCTTATGAGGCGAAATTCCAGACATTTCATTTCTATTGTTTTTGCACAGATACAAAAAAGCGGTTAAAGTAAAAGATTATTTATTTGCAAAGATAATTTGTCACACAAAGTGTTGAAATTACACTATTATAAAACAGTAATAGAAGTGTGTCTGTGCATTGAAGATAATTAAAAACAAAAGCTTACGATGCGACGTGTCTCGTGACTACAAAAAAACATTTTTAGATCTTTTTTGTCTGCCTGTTCGTGCTCACGTAGCCGCGCGAACAATAAGGGGCACCCACACTTTCGTTCTCTTCTTTCTTGTCTGTTCTCGGCGAGAATGTAGTGCGGGCTTATGCGATTTTTGAAAGTCACATGTTCAAATCAGCAGTAGAAAGATGCATAATCTCCATAGTAACTTACATTTTCTACTGCTGATTTCAAACTATGATGGTAGGTTTAGACGATGACAATTTCGCGGCGCCTATTTTTTAGCACGAAAAAAAAACACAGCTCGCTTTCGTTTACACGCTGCTAATTTCCAGCGCCAATTTGTTCGCATGCCAATGGATTTGCTAGAGAGAACCGTGCTAACGATTAGCACGACGCGTTTACACGAGTCTAAAAATTAGCAAGGGGGATGCGATTGACGCGGGCGGAGGTCACTAGCGACGCGTGCTTTTTTTCCTTTCTATTTTCCGTGCCATAAAATAGTCGTGCGAAAAGTGTTTATACGGTGCTTTTTTTGAGGCGCCGCGAAATTGTCATCGTCTAAACCGACCATTCCTTTCGAAAATAGCATTCCGGGGTGAGCCCGAATCGAGCTAACCTTTATTGACGGCACAGGTTCACAATGGAGCTGTCGATGCAGATGCGCTACGACCAGATGGCGCGAGCGGTCGGCCAGCGGCTCAACGTGGACCCTTACTTAATACAGTTCTTCAAGTGTCAAAAGTAAGTGTACAGGTCTTGATAATAATATTATACGTTTCACATGTCTGTGTGCCACATTGGATAGAGTTTAGGCACAAACATAATTTATTCGTGAACATGAGTGTCGAAATGAGTTCTTCATGTTGATATTCTAGTATATTTCCAATCGTAGCTTCACATAGCTTGTATTAGGGCGGTAAAACCGCTTGACCATGATAATTGGCAAATAACCATACTTTAGATACTCTGTCAAACACTTCGCAGCTGCAGTCGCTTTACTCGAAATCGGCTCTAAGTAATCTAAACTACTATAAAACTGTAAAAGAAGTGTGTCTGTACATTGAAGATATTTACATACAAAAAGATTATGATATGGTGTTTAGCACGGCTAGCATGCCACCCACGACAAAGCGTTTAAACAAGAAAAATGTCATGCGCGCTCTTTCTGGCATACGTAAAATAATAAGGATGGAGTCACATATCGATTTTTATCGTTTTCTCGAGAGTGGCATGCAAAGCCCACTGGTGTCCCTGACTCCAAATCACCAAATTTGAATTTGTTGTCTGTCTGCTCGTTTGTTCGGGCATCACGCAAAAACTACTGAACCGATTTTGATGAAACTTTCTTTGTTTGAAAGCTTATAATTCGACTTAAAATCGACATACGAGTATAATTTGGGCGGACGAAATCGCGAGTGAAAGCTCATCATTCATAAAATTGTATAGAAGCATGTGAGTGCTTTCTTGAGTACCTCTAGGTGCAGAATGTAAAATTTGCGAAATGTCCAGCGGTTCCAGAATGTCCAAAACTACCAATGGATTTTCAATTTTATAATTTCATTAAACAATGCTATTTATTATCTCTGCTCTACTTATCAGCTCATCATCACTATTAGTGATGAATTGATGATAGATGATGTCAGTGATAAGACAACAGTACCACTAGATATCTTATTGATATGTTTGTTTGTTAATTGTTGTAGTTACAAGGATACGCCAGGCCTGCCGCTCAGATACTCGTACGACGGAATACTAAAGGACCTGCTAGTGTACTGTAAACCAAAGTGCCCCAAGAAATTGTTCTACCAGATTTTATCTATTAAAGTTAATGAATTGGATAACAAGAAACAGTTTAAATGTTTATGGGTGAGTGCAGCATTTTTAACACATATACACTCTGCTGTTGTTTGTGAGGACAAGTTAGGGTTGGTATACACATAAGCGGGTCGGCACTGTCGGTTCGGCAGTATTTGTCGATCAACAAAGCCGACCCGAAGCAATCACTGCACTTGTTCGGCTTCATTCGGCTTGTGCCGATCTTGTGTCGTTCGAGTAGACGAATCATTCGAATATTCATCTGCAACTGCATACCATTCTGCATTCCATCCGGCTGTGCCCGGCCACTGTATTCGTGCGGCAAAGACGAGCGGCTTTTTTCCCGAACATTCATCTACACATATTCGATTTTACCGCCCGGCTGTGCAAATTAATCGGCCAGCTTATGTGTATAGCAACTCTTACTGGCCTTCCAACTAACAAAAGTATTTTTCGATCTTAGTTTCTTGTAGACCCGTGAAGAGCAAGTCAATGAATGGACCAAGGCAAATAGCAGGTAGTATTTTGTTCACTCTGTCTATTGGTGACTTGATGAGTCGACAGAAACAAATATTGCCATCTACCGGCGGTGATCTCGGAAGTGCTCTACGAACATTAGGAAACGTATCAATGCTTGATATGAGCACTAAAGTGGTCACCCATTCATCGTAACCATAATCAAGAGAGTACCGCAAAGCTACATCTGTAGGGGCATATATAATGCAGATTCCGCTAAGTCCACCGAAGCCCAACTACGATACAGGTGGATTTCCGTTTCTAGACTTTCCTAATATTGTAATATATTTTCAGGTGGGTCCAAATTATAAAGAAGACAAAGAATTAATTTTATATCCAAATAAAGGTGGCAAAGTGGCAGACATCTTAGAAGAGGCAGCTAAAGTTGTCGAAATGTCTCCCGATGGTTCGGGCAGGTTGGTTTCATTACCTTTTTTATATTGTAGTTTAACAGTTTGGCTGCTGACGACCTACGACGTAGGTCAGCAGCAAATGGGCCGCAGTGCGCACGACGCGGTTGCATACATTTGAGTCGAGTAGGTATTGCAGTTTAGTATGGATAGATGAATGGAAGAGGATGACATATTGCACCGACCCCAAATAATAGGAAATGGGCAAGATACTGATGATATAGCCCTTAGCCCTTAGCCCCCATGCACTAAAAAAATTGGTCTAGTATACAGGGTGTTAGGGTAAACAGTTTCCACAGTTGCAAGTATAATTTTTTTTTTACGCATTTCCTATAGGTTTC
This sequence comes from Agonopterix subpropinquella, assembly GCA_922987775.1. NCBI lineage: Eukaryota > Metazoa > Arthropoda > Insecta > Lepidoptera > Depressariidae > Agonopterix > Agonopterix subpropinquella. Next base: position 16,727,774 of record OV277695.1, on the reverse strand, counting down.
TTAGGGAAAGTTGTTCAGTATCATAGGTTCCCTCAGCCCTTAATGTAATAACTGTTTACCCTAACACTCTGTATTATCACTTGAATACTGATATTAACGTGTGTATTTGTGTTTACAAACAGATTAAGAATCGTGGAAGTGTCGTGTCACAAAGTATTACCGGGGCCCGACCCCGAGCTCACGCTGGACCAGGTGATCATCTCGCCTCCGAGACTGTACAGAATAGAGGAGATACCCAGGGATGAGCTTCACTTACAGGTACGACGTGTCCCTCTCGGATAGACACATACATTACACAATTATATTTCAGCATAAACTCGAAGCAATGTCCACTTTTATGTATTCCAGATTTTACTCTTGGATTGGAAGTGAGCAAAGTTCAATCATTTAGTAAAAAAAACTGTATTTTAAACTGGCTATTTGACAACTAGTCAAATCAGAAATTCTTTATCAGACATCAAATTCTGTTTTTGTATCAAAGACTTGTATAGTATAAGCATAAGCATAAGCATAAGCATATGCTCACGACTATATTCCCCGAGGGGGTAGTCAGAGATATTCTGAAACTTCAGAACATCCACCCATCCATCCATCCATCTGTATAGTATAAGGTCTAGCAAAATTAGGTGAAACTATTTTAAGGGAATGATCAGACCATATCGAAATCGCGAAAAAAAAATAGCTGTCCCATACATTTTAGTCGGGTAGGTACAGCAGTTTTGTATGAGACAGCTGTTGTTCAGTTTGATAGTCTGAGTTCACCGTTTCAGTATTTTCTAGGCTGCCACTTACACCGTGTATATGAAGATGACGCTTCATTTCACTACTTTTTAGGGTTCCGTACCCAAAGGGTTAAAACGGGACCCTATTACTAAGCCTACGTTGTCCGTCCGTCCGTCCGTTTGTCTGTCCTACCTATTTACAACTGAGTTACCGTAATTTGCAAAAAATTTTAGTATTTTACGTATTCCTACGTTTTTCTAAGATTTGTTTCTTATTCGGTAGCCTCTGATAACAGTTTTATTTTGGAATTTACCTATTTTACTGACAAAATCGCCTTTGTTTCGTTACCTTTGAAGGGGACCGGATTATGGTACCCTGAATAAAATAATGACCCTTTAATAACCGGTGAGGTATGGTTGCAGGAGGACGAGGTCCTAGTGCCGTGCGCGCACTTCCACAAGCAGGTGTACGCGACGTTCGGCATCCCGTTCTACGCGCGCGTCAAGCACCACGAGCCCTTCCAGGCGGTCAAGGACCGCTTGCAGAAGAAGCTCGACATACCGGACAAGGAGTGGGAAAAGGTAAGCCTTCTTTTAAATACATATTCACACGCCTTTCTCCCATTGGTGTAGAGACAACAAAAAACCACCTGTTACGATCCTGACATCGCGTATTTACAAGCAACTTGTCGAAACTCTGTAGGCCTCGCATGCCACCCCCGAGAAAACGATAAAAATAGAGATGTGCCTCCTTCCTTATTATTTTACGTATGCCAGAAAGAGCGCGCATGACGTTTTTGTCGTTTAAACGCTTTGTCGTGGGTGGCATGCTAGCCGTGCTGGAATGAGGGAGAGAGGGAGAGAGAGAAGAAAATTATAAGCGCTAAAAATGACAGAAATACACTATGTAATATTTAAAAAATTTACTAGGGACCCGCCCCGACTTATATCAATAAATTATATCTAATTGAATTATATCTAAATGATGGTAAAACTATATTGATAAGTTTAAAAGAACTAGAGGCGCGAGCAAATAGAAATAGTGACTTTGTTTTATAACTATTTTAAAGATGACATTTTTAATGATGCGCTTACGATTTTCTTATAGGGGGTCATTCGCAGTGTTGACCACAGAACATTATAAGGGGTTAGAAGTGCAAAGTAGGTGTGTAGCGTGTCGTTACAGGTTATACAATGATTTGCATAACACCATAAGGAGCGCGGCGTCGTGCGAGCGAGAGGGCATGAGTAATTGTAGCAGTGTGAGAGGGAAGACAAGTGGCGTCAGCTGTCTCCGAAGCAAAAGCGCTACTTTGCATTTCTAACCCCTCTTATAATGTTCTGTGGTGTTGACAGTGCACTTTTAAAGTCAAGTGAATTATGTAACATAACTTTGCTACGCAACACTCAAGCTCTCTGTTTCGTCTGTCACGGCATCGTCTATAAAGCGTTGTTTTTTGTTTCAGTACAATTTTGCTATAGTGACAAATGGCAGACCTAACTACATAAGTGAAGGAGCGACAATAAGCGTGTACGAGTTCAGGCCAAGTAGTAACGCAAGTAAGCATTCATTTTTGATACTTTCCACCTGCCCCGGAACTTTAACTGTCTACTCTAATAACTGTAGTTAGCTATAGAAACAATTCTCAAAAGAATGTGCGCTAAAATTTAATATAGATCTGCCTCTTCCAGACGCGACGGGCCGGCCGTGGCTCGGCCTCGAGCACATCAACAAGACGCCCAAACGGTCCCGCGTCAACTATCTAGAGAAGGCGATCAAAATATACAACTGAGCCATATTTCACGCGCCCTCGTTAGCTTGACGAAAAAACACAGCTGGTTGTGCCGAAAGGCGAATAACATAATTACACCACCTTCGCGGTAGCAGCTGGTCGCAGTCGCAGTAACGACGCTTCGCTGCTACCGCGCGGACACCAACAGTGACAGCCTTATCTTAGTATAAGAGATAAGTGTACTTTTTGCAACCATCAGCAGCAAGGCTGATTCAGTGTTTATGGGGTGTAGAGCTTCTCTGTGATGGGGATGGACCAGGTCTGCCTGCATAGCTCCAGTCGGTTTAGGAGTTACTGATGATTAAAGGTCTGTAAAAAATTAACGATCAGCTGCACGGCTCATCGTATGATATTGTTGTAGTATGCACTGTAGCTATGTGAACAGTACAAAAACTGTCAAGTTCTGTCAGTCGGTTCAGGAGATACAGCCAGTCAAAGTTCCGACCTTTGAACGGCTGTATCTCCTAAACCGACTGATGAACCATGTCAGTTTTTGTACTGTTCACATAGCTACAGTGCATACTACAACAATAACATACGATCAGCCTTGCAGCTGATCGTTAATTTTTTACAGACCTTTAATCATCAGTAACTCCTAAACCGACTGGAGTTATGCAAGCAGACCTGGTCCATCCCCATCACAGAGAAGCTCTACACCCCATAAATACTGAATCAGCCTTGCTGCTGATGGTTGCAGAAAGTACACTTATCTCTCGGAATATCTATACGTTATTGTGCATGGCGAACTCCAATGTTTCACTTGTTTTACAGCGCTATTTATTATATGTAGTCTGATTGTGATGACCCTGTATATTCCTGCTAGCAGAATATTATTTGTAATAGCTTTTCTGCTCAAAGTAAGCATTTACCGGTAGGATTGTCGCTAAAGACCATCAAACAAGTAACTTGTGATGTAAAATTATGGCAATGTATTAGTTTACCATAACTCGTCCTGTATAGCGGTTATTCCTTTATCGATGAATCTAGTAGTCAATGTCGGTTACGTTTGAACTGTGTCAATTTGTTTTATCGCCTTTTAGCATATCCAGTGATGAATCGTGTTGTGGCCTCCCGATTATTAGAGAAATCTGATTAAAATTGCTGTCTTATTTATATAATATCATTGAACTGGTCGGTCGTACAAGGTAGATAGTAGACATGTACCTTGTCGGCTGCGACTTCGAGGCTGTGCCAACTTTGTCACGTGAAAGCTTCTCCTTTATATTGACTGGTCAGAGTATATTGGTGATTCGGCAAAATTTAACATTATCATAGTATACAATATTATTTAGATACGATTTTGTAATAATTATGATAACTAATAATTATAACGGCAATGTTTTAGGAGTATGTTGTATGGATCGTGCTTGTGTTACGCTTTATGGATATGTGGCTTATAATATAAGTCGGTTGTAGCACTCTCACGTCACCTCGCTTTCGAAAATAGTTTCTATGAATGTGTCATTGAAGTACAGTTGCCCATATAAATTGTTTGAGTGTTAAAAATGTTTAATTTTCAATGAGAGCTGCTTTTAAATAAATATTATTATCAGCATTTTTAAACTGAGTGTTGAGTAATTGGTAGGTTTCTACGAGACTTAATTGTAAATAATAAAAACTAATATTATGATCACGCGATTTTAACATTAATTATATCAATAACTACCTATGTATTTCTTCCGCTTCTTAATTTTATTCTATTCTAAAAGATTTATCCGTGTTGTTACCATCGTAATCGACTATTTGTTTTGATGCCTGATGCTATTTTTGTCAATTTGTTAACTTGTAAAATACTTAAACATTCTAAAGTTACATTATGTAAGAATCTAAATGAATTTTTGGAATCAAATTGCTGAAATCTTAAACTTTTCTTTTGACTTAATGAATTTTCCGTTCTTGATTTTATAATAAAATACAATTAATAATTGTCCTAGAATTGTAATAGTACCTTAAAAGTGAGGCTCGTACTTAGCTAACTGCACATACCTTACGAAACAACAAAATGAAATCATAAGTAGGTATGTGCTTTTTTCTAAAACAATAAATCAAGATGTTAACTTTTCCAAATGCCTGTGTAATCTGTTTATAGGAAAATTTGCGAGTATCTTTGTATAGGATAAATGTTTAAATGCTTGTCGAATTACCAAAATGCAAGTGCGCGTCATTGGCGGGGAGCGGGCGCCCGGTCGGCTCGGCCGTCAGAGTGGGTGGGTGTCTGACTGCGAGGTGAGGACGAGGAGTGACGTGACCTCCCGCCCGCCTCCGCCTCCGCCTCCGCCTCGGTTTCCGCCTCGGCGCGCACTAGGTTTATCTGCACATAATAGATACACCACTAGCACTGTATTGTTAATTCTGGCTGAAAGCCCCGTCAACATCCGAACATGTGTATGTTACTATTTAATTTTTTTACTTGACCTGCCAGAGAAATGTTACGTTATTAATAAATGATTATGTCGAAATTATGTATATATATGATGTAATAAATTAAGAAAAAATACAATAAGTTTTCGTAAAGATGCCTTAGACGTTTTAAGACACTTAGTATTTTGAGATGATACACATCCTACTTAATTTAATTTATACCCTTTTTAGTTTTCATTTTACTTCATAAAATAATAATCAGGTTGTGTGAAAGAGTCGACACGACACGGCTCTCGCGTGTGGCTTGTTTTGGAACGAAAATAATTTTTATTAAATTCAAATTATTTGTACTTTAACAATGTGTGATGGTTGCGCTATTTTCATTAACATGGTTTGAGGTATTTTGAGACAAACTTAGGAATGTAGCGGCTTAGTACATGCCGCAAATATGCAAATGGGATTATAGACTAATAGTTGATATTCCTATCAGTACCATCTTGTGGTTAAACCCTCCGAGGAGACTGTACACAGCTTGTGCAAACTATTGGAAAATGTTCCAATGTTTGCTATGTTGGATTTGAATGTTTCTCTAAATATAATCCTATATTTGTTTAATTTGGTTTGTTTTGAACGAAGGCTTCCCTTGAGGATTTTAAATTGACATAAAGATATATCATACATGTTGTCATTGCAAGCGCGCTACGACAGTATCTACTGATTGAGCTAGGTTCTGAAAGTCGTGGGCAGTTATAATGAAACGATATTTAATCGTTGAGTGGAAATCAGTTATCTAATTGTAAATCAGTGTGAAGCGTAGCTGTCGGGAACACGTTCGGGCGGGTATTCATTAGCCTGAAACTCCCCTCCCCGGCTACCTCGGCACACCGGCAGCGCCCGGCGTCCCGATTAAATTGACGATTGGGATCAATCACCGTGGGAAACGGCCGCCGATACATTAGTCCATTGCGTGGTATTTGGTACACAATCATTTTAAGGACAATTTATTACGCAGGGACTGTTAGATTTGAATCTCTGAATGTTTTGATACAAAAACATGCACAGAATGATCAAGCATGAATATTTTTTAAATTTCTACCTATTAGTGTACCAGAATCTGATGGCAAATAAGGAAATCAAATTTGAGAGCTAGCAACACTGGGGTAATTGGATTAGGGCCCTTTACACTGCGACTTTTTGAAGCGCTACGCATCGATTCAGTTGCGAAGAAGCATCGATGCAAACGCGATACAGCATCATTCGAACGCGACGCGATACAAGCCACGAAGCAAAATGTTCGTAATATTTGATCATTAAAGTTATTCGTCGACAGCCTTTGTCGCAATTCACACGCACGTGTGTATCGCTGCAAAAGGTTTCAGTTTGTAAAGGGTCTACTTTGACTAGAGAGATGACAGTTTTACACCACCATGTGGAAATCTAAAGGAAAATCTCTATTTTTTACTCTTTTTGAACCATGAGATTCTGGTACACAGTGAAAAGTTAATACTTAGGATGCCTGTCCATTGACGCGAGCTGGCTGTGCGAGCTGTGCAGCTGTGTAAATATTAACCAATCAGGAGCTCGGCCGATCTCGGTCGGATTTCTGATTGATTAATATATTTACACAGCTCGCACAGCCAGCTCGCGTCAATGGACAGGCAGTCTTAAGGGGGTATTTCAGACCATCAAACTGAACGAAATTCACGTTGGGACATTGGTCCCAATTGGATATTGATCCATCCCTCTTCTCCATCACAGCCCTTGATCAGTCCGTCTTCGGACATAGGCCTCCTCCATATTTTTCCACGAAGTTCTGTCCCTCGCCCTCTGCATCCATTTTTGGGACCCCGCGTCTCACCAATATAGAAATGGCAAAAAACAAATCTTGCCGTTCCTTACATTTGGGTCGAGTAGCCGTTGATATTTTGTATGGAATAAGCTATTTTTTTCGCATTTCGATATTTATCCCATAGTGTTCAGTTTGATGCTTTGAATCCTCCCCTCGTTATACTGATATCCCAGACATAATAGAATGGTTATTGTCTTTGGATCGGATCCGTGACGAAACACAAAAGGACGGGTTAATATGTAACCCATTTAATTTTACACCCTGTACTCAGGGTGGTAAGGTAATTAACACCCTAGTAATATTTAAAGGGATGGTTTAGAGCAAGGGTGGCCAACCATTTCGGCAGCTGGGCCAAAATTCGGAAATAGAATTTCACACCGGGCCGCACTACCAAATTTTATGTAGCTAACCACAAGCACATAAAAAAATTTTAATTTTCGAAGAAATTGTTGAAAATAAAACAGATTTCTTAATTAGAAAAATAAAGGTTTTTGTTTTCTGAATAATTCTGCTTCACGCACGCACGGGCAATACAAATAACAACAAATAACAAATAATATTTTCTATTTTTTTTTAATGTCCGTGTGGTGTCGGCTAAGAATGGCACCATCCCATTTCCTCCCGTTGGGTGTCGTAAAAGGCGACTAAGGGATCTACCGGAGGATGGGCAGCAGCACCCTCTGAGTACACACATTCAATCCAACTGCGATCGCCAACCCGCCTGCCAAGCGTGTCGATTATGGCAAATCCCCCCACTTTGGGGGAGGCCTATGTCGTATTTGGAGGAGGATGATGATGATTTTTTTAAGGTAAAAGAGAAGTAATCTATGATCTTTTGAAAAAAAAAAAAAATTTTATAAATACAATAAGTATTGTGATTAATATTTTTAACTTTAAAAAAATTTTGATTCTTGAGTGCTATTTTTGAAACTCATTCTTTGAAATCAGCAGTTGAAAATGTCAATATTACTATGGAGACGTGCATCTTTCTACTGCTGATTTGACATTTAAAAAATCATTCTCCAGGAATGCAATTTTTGAAAGTCAAATCAGCAGTAGAAAAATGCCTATCTCCATACATTTTCAACTGCTGAGTTCAATGTATGAGATTCAAAAATCGCACTCCAGGAGTGGAATTCACTAAGCGTCACATCGCTGTCAAAAACATCGTCGAACTCACAAATATGTAACATCCTTCTTGCATCCTTCAGATCGTAAGTTTTGAGTGATGTTCAGTATGAGTTTGACACAAACAAGACATAACCATAGTGAATACCGAATTGTCAGCTCGCAGATTTTTCAACGACGAATTTAACGTTGTGACGTTACAGCTCCACGGGCCACGATTTGACAGTCGGCGGGCCGCATGCGGCCCGCGGGCCGCGGGTTGGCCACCCTTGGTTTAGAGTAGACCACAGAACTGTAGAATTTCACTATGGATCTACTACATCCAGAAAAAATATTTGTTTCATACGGAACTGCAGTACAGTCAAGAGCACATCAAGCTTTACACTTGCAGTTCGATTGTAACGCTTATGGCGCACTAAATAAGAACGGTACAAAGTCCAAAGTGTCAAGCTTGACGTGCTCTTGACTGTACCTACCTACTAATACCTACACAGGGTATATTTTAAATGTTATGTATGAATGTTACAAAAACAAATAAACATTTTAGGGGGTGGTTAAGACCATCAAACTGAACAACTTTCACTATGGGACCAATATCGAAATCGCGAAAAAAATAAATCTTTTCTTCCATCATCATCATCATATCAGCCGATAGACGTCTACTGCTGGACATAGGCCTCCCCAAAATGGGGAGATTAGCCGAGATGCGATGCGTTTGCGATGTTCCATACTAAACTACACCTTTACTCCAGCTAAATGTAAGGGACAAAAACATTTTTTTTTTCGCGATATCTATTTTGGTCCCATAGTGAAAGTTGTTCAGTTTGATGGTCTCAACTTTGATATAAGGTCTCAACAACCATAAAAGATTGAAATGTTTATTTTTACTTTTGTAACACCTTGTATAGGCTAGATAAACAAGTGTAGGTACAGTCGCCATCAGATATATCGTAGAATACAAGGTGTCCAAATATTTCTGAGCAGTGTACATTTTTATTAAATTATTTACAGTAAATGTTACCAATTATATCTAAACGTGTATTTTGTCATAAATATGTGAACAGCGAATTTTCAACAATGTCTACAATGTTATTTAAAATTAACATGTAAAACCACGGAGTAAGGTTTTTATCCGAAACTGTTCAGATGTTTATGGCCACCATGACTGCGTCGATATATTTGATGTTCTCGGCGTTCCTATATTTTTGATTGACTATGAGTAAAGAAATTATTGAAAATTAGAACTGCTTAGAAATATTTGACCACCTTGTTTGCTACGATATATCTGCTGGTGACTGTACCTACAGTCAGCACGCGCCGGCCAAGCCTATCCGTCCGCACCCCTCGAAACAATGCAATGTCGTAATTTCATTTAAATCCTCACTGTCCTACAAATCTTGCCAGAGCTTTCGAAATGATTGAATTTTTACGCAGACAAGAGATTTTCGTACTTTTGTCTCAGTTTGTTTTTATGGAAATGAAAGTAAAGCATTTTAAAAGGATCTGAGAAAAGGATTCATTTTTTTTCACTTTTAATTATTTTTAAGGCGACGCGTCTTTAAAATATACCCCAGTTTTATTAGAATTCTGATATAGCGTGCACAGATAAATGTTTTTCGAGCCTATTTATCAATTTGAGCTACATTGCTCTATTCAAAGACTGAACAAAAATAAAAAAATTGCTTCGCTACAACGATATCAATGTACTGTACCAGTACATGTACTGTACCAGTACTAGATACGGTGTTCAGTAGGAACTGCATGTTACTCTGCAATGCGGTGTACAAACCGCATTGATGTTAGTTTACTCTATGCTAATGGGAATGACAAACCAATCTGAATACCAATCTGTCATTTTTTTCAATAATCATTTTAATTTTATATTGATGTATTTAAATTTGTTATGACTATAAAAACCGCCTGAAAGTTGTTTTACGGGATACTTTTATTCGAATATAAGGTAACTATGTAAAATTATAAGGATATGTAATTATTAATTTAAATTTTAGAAAATAGGTAAGTCTATTAATTTCCTCAAGATTGGGTAAGTCCATTACTTTTTGTCTCGTTTCGGCACCCAAAAAGCGACATTTAAGGAAAAGATACGGGTATTAATGATCATAGATGAATCAAGAGACTTAAATCAGAGGACACAAAATAGGCACAATACATGCACAATATAATGAACTAAAGGCGGGTGCCAGACGAGGATTGAAATTGAAAATGACGCTAAGATCGTTCATATTTGAGATTATATCTTTATACTTGTTCATGGGAAAAAAATTAATGCGAAAACAATTATTTGATTTACCTTTTACCTCGAGATGAAAAATATTTATTGACAGCTAAAGTCATCATCGCGACTTAGCGTTTTAAATTCTCATTGATCGCGACCAGGCACAGTGGAAGCACAGTTTAGCAGTGCAGGTACACGAAAACAGAAAAAGTTTGGCAAAAACGTGCACTCTTTGCAAAATATGCGAAAAAAAATGAAATTTTTGACACTTAATTTCTCGCTTCGCTGCAAGTGACTGCACTAGTTATATATTTTTTGGGTCCAGTATTATTTGGTCTTTCATAAAACGTAAGCCAATCCCGTCCCAAATTGAACCAAGTCAAGAAATAAAATAAAAGGTGTTCTTCTCCATACAAAAAAAATGTATAATTTTTTTTCTCATAAACCATGCATCCCATAGATTTTACTGAAAGAATAAAAGTTACTAGGATAGTTATTATCTCTTCTTTAAAAAAAAAATCTCCGTGGTCTCCTTACTATTTTTCTTTTCATTCGCATAGTATTACTTAATTTGTGTATCTTTTTTAACTGATGATGATGAACTGATGTTTGTTTTGTAGTATCTGTTCACAGTTCACACAATCAAAAGTTATGAATAAGTATCTAATTCTACAGGTACGTATTTCAGTGGTCTGCACGTAAGTAGTCGAGGATGCCCAGATAGTAGGTATAATACCTAACATAAATATGAACTGTCGCATCTGTCTTGGCCGGTGATGCTCTTTGACCAAATTATTGTAGTTTCTGTTTTATGTAAACTAGATGGCACTAATGTTCCCAAAGAGTTTTGGAACAACTTGTTTGTTTGAACATGCTTGTCTATCGCTAGAGTTCATGTCTATGCTTCGCTACAATCGACTATAACCGTCACATTTATTAGTACAAAATATACAATAGTTCCAATGATTTTCCGCAACATGACGAAGTGTTTTTCTGGTCACACTTTATTTTACCTCTCTTGCAGTTGCCGGATGGGTACATAGGATGATAGGATGTATATAGAGTGCTTTGCTTCTAAAGTTATGCATACAAAAGGGGCAAAGCTTGCCCGACAAACTAATTGCTAAACCTACAAATATAGACCAGATGGATATAATATTTTTTTTAGATTGCTGACTTGGGGACCTACCACGACCCGCCAGTAAATATATCGGTTCCCACCCGATTACAAGAAAAAAAATTTGGTTTAGGCATAAGAATAATTTAGGTACATCTAGCTTGATTCAACGTTAAGGCTATTCTACCGTTGGCGCGCTCCATACAAACGTAGTATGGTGATATTTTCAATACTATCTAATTAAAATCAATGAAATTTTTCAAAAACAATCTAGTACCTAACTAATTTCTATGTCGGTATGAAGTCAGATTTTCGATAAAATTTATAGTTTTAAAGTTACAGTGCCACAAATATTTCCATACAAATCTTAAATTAATCCTAGCATTGAAACTGTATATTTTAACGAAAATCTGACTTCATACCGACATAGAGATTAGTTACTTGATTGTTTTTGAAAAATTTCATTGACTTTAATTAGATAGTATTGAAAATATCACCATACTACGTTTGTATGGAGCGCGCCAACGGTAGAATAGCCTTAACGTCTCCGCTAAAGACGCAACAGATTGAAAATTTCGGTCTCTGAGCAGTTGGCTCAGTGGCGAAATTGAATACCGCACTTCCCCGGTTTGGAAGAGTGCGGGTTCGAATCCCGTCCGAGACTAAATTTTTCAATCTTTAATTTGAACGTTAATTTAATCAAAGTTTCAATGGCAATTTTTTATGCCGTGTTTTATTGATTGTACAGTCACCAGCAGATATATCGTAGCAAACAAGGTGGTCAAATATTTCTAAGCAGTTCTAATTTTCAATAATTTCTTTACTCATAGTCAATCAAAAATATATATTCCGAGAGATAAGTGTACTTTTTGTAACCATCAGCAGCAAGGCTGATTCCGTGTTTATGGGGTGTAGAACATCTCTATGATGAGGATGGACCAGGTCTGCCTGCATAACTCCAGTCGATTTAGGAGTTACTGATGATTAAAGGTCTGTAAATCGTATGTTATTGTTGTAGTATGCACTGTAGCTATGTGATCAGTACAAAAACTGGCATGGTTTATCTGTCGGTTTAGGAGATACAGCCGTCCAAAGGTCGGAACTTTGACTGGCTGTATCTCCTAGACTGACTGACAGATCTTGACAGTTTTTGTATTGTTCACATAGCTACAGTGCATACTACAATAATATAATATCATACGGTCAGCCGTGCAGCTGATCGTTAATTTTTTTACAGACCGTTAATCATCAGTAACTCCTAAACCGACTGGAGTTATGCAGGCAGACCTGGTCCATCCCCATAAAAGAGATGCTCTACACCCCATAAACACAGAATCAGCCTTGCTGCTGATGGTTGCAAAAAGTACACTTATCTCTTATACTAATAGGAACACCGAGAACATCAAATATATCGACGCAGTCATGGTGGCCATACACATCTGAACAGTTTCGGATAAAAACCTTACTCCGTTGTTTTACATGTTAATTTTAAATATCATTGTAAAGAAAATTATTGAAAATTCGCTGTTCACATATTTATGACAAAATACACGTCAGCAGTAGAAAGATGCATATCTCCACAGTAATTTTGATATTTCAATTCTGAATCAATTGCTGAACTCAGCGAATGAGTTTCGAAAATCGCACTCCTTTACCACTCTACGTCTACGTTTCACGTTTAAGCGTAGGTATAGGCGTAAAGCTTTACGGCGTAGAAACAGCAATTTGTAGTTAGCAGTCACAACGACTGCTAATTATTAATGTCGCCGGCGGATTCCACTCCGTAATTTCGTCTTCCGTCTACGGAGCGGAGGGAAGGGAGATGGGCGAGACACGATGAAAAACTGCACTAATTCATTACCGCTTGTGCTTGCCTGCACTTTAATCGTGCCCGCTGTTTTTTTATATTACTTTGATCCATGTTTCCATTGAGGTCGTAATTTTACAGAGTTATGGCTGGTCATTATGGGTTGTTTACGCGTTACGAATACATATAGGGTCCTTCTTAATATGCTGACACTTTTTAAAGGGGAAGATCAGACTGTCAAACTAAATAACTTTCTATATGGCACAAAAATCGAAATCGCGAAAAAAAAATCTGCTCTCCCATACATTTGGCTCGAGTAGGTTGCAGTTTTGTATGGTTGAGCAGATTTTTATTCGCCATAGAGAAAGTTGTTCAATTTGATGGTCTGATCATCCCCTTAAAAAAGTGTCAGCATATTAAGAAGGACCATGTATACGGTATTAGAGTAAACAGTTGCACTACTTTTTAGGTGTCCGTATAGTTAGCAGCCTCACCAGCTCATTCGAAGGTTTTGACTAAGCCACGATTTAGTGCCCAATTAGTGCAATTTGGTGCCCAAAGCACAGATTTGGTGCTCATGTAGTTTAAAAGATATTTGGGTACCTTACTGAGGCTGCTAGATAGACGTCAAGCTAGCAGTCGCATTTTGAAATACTGTTTGTATCGATGTGATTTATATGTCACGATTTAGTGCTCATTTAGTGATCCCTATATCCAAAATTTCATGAATATTGATCCAATACAAGCCGAGATATGATAGTACATTGTTGAGGCTGCTAACTAGACGTTTCTTCCAACGATGATTCCAATGAAACGGATGCACATTTGAAACAGATAAATACTTAGCGATTTAGTGCTCGATTTGGTGACTCTTATGATATTTATGAAAAGTAGAATTTTCTTTCCTATTTCCCAAAAAAATTACGTAAACTTCTACATACAACGATTTTCGGTACAACCGTGCACAAAAATTATCATTTCTCGGAACTACTGCCATGAGCTAGCGCTTACTGAGTTACGGAGATGCGAATACGTGTCTTTTTATTACATAGATGATAGACTGAATTTTTCAATCTTTAATTTGATTCGAAATAGCACAACATGGCTGTAACATGTTCAAAATCAATAATATTTGAAAATAGAATGAAGAACTAATTGCTTGATACAAATTAGTGCATTATAACTTCTTATCGTCGTCTACAGTTCCACATTATATTATTTATCTTATAAATTAACTAACTGCCTCCGTGGTCTAATGGTTAAGAACATTGGGCTCTCGACACGGAGGTCGTAGGTTCGATTCCCACAGGGGACACCTAGTGATATGTCACTTTGTGCGTTTTTCCCCAGTTGATTAGGACATTGCAGGCCGAGTCACCTGAATGTCTGAAAAGAAAAATGATTCCGTGCTTCGGACGGCGCGTTAAGCCGTTCGTCCCTGCTACTATCTCTGGTGGTAGTAGTCATTACACGTCAGGCGGTCTGAAAAAACTTTGACATCAGGGGTCTGCCCACGTTATAAGAAGAAGACTAATGGAGTGTTCAGACCCGCACGACCATAGCGACTGGGAAGCGGGAGCGTCTACAGCGCGGCGGTCGCTGCCCATGTAATCTTAGAGCGCTTACAGACGAGCGACAGTTGTCTGCGACAGCTCGCGACAGGGTCGCGTGACCCTCTGCGACCGTCGCGCGACTGTCGCGCGACCGTGACGTAGGTATAGTCAGAGAGCACAAGTCTTGTTCTTGAGAGATTTCAGTTTGAAGAAAACGGAGGCTAAAAAATTACATGTTTGATATTTCGGGTTTTTATACGTTTTTCGTAGATTTTGGTTTCTTTAGATAATAGATAATCCAGAATTGATTATCTTCATCATCAAGTCCATAAAATATTACAGACTGGTAAAAATAGGGCAATTATAATATACATTGGTACCGATTCGGACTGTGCCACGACTTAACTTAACTAAATTTATTCCTGTCACTTTCTAAAATAAGATTAAGAAAAGAGACAGAAAACCAACAGCTGACTTTAGTGCTGTCAAAGTGACGTTACACGCCCAAAAACGCTTTAAATAAGATGGCGTACATTATGATGGCATCTTATTTTGGGCGTTTAACGTCACTTTGACAGCACTAAACTGACAGGAAGGTGACAGGTTAGAAAGTGACAGGAATAAATTTAGTTAAGTTAAGTCGTGGCACAGTCCGAATCGAGGCCATTATATAGTTAATTATTTATGATATAATACTTAACACAACACTAATAATCATAACACATAATATTATACACATAAATATTTATAAATACGTATACAGGATGTAACAAAACACCCTAGTAATACTTAAGGGGGTGCTTCAGACCATCAAACTGAACAACTTTCAATATGGAGCCAACATCGAAATCGCGAAAAAAAATCAGCTCTTTCATACAAAACTGCAGTACCGTCTCGACTCAAATGTATGGGACGGCATATTTTTTTTATTTTTTCTCGACATTGGCTCCATAGTTAAAGTTGTTCAGATTGATGGTCTGAAGCACCCCCTTAAGTATTACTAGGGTGTTTTGTTACATCCTGTATAGGGTCCTTCTTAATATGCTGATGATATGCTGACACTTTTTTAAGGGGATGATCAGACCGTCAAACTGAACAACATCCTCTATGGGACCAACATCGAATTCGCGAAGAAAAAATCATCACTTCCATACAAAACTGCAAACCAACTCGGAGCCAAACGTGTGGGACAACTGTTTTTTTTTTCGCGATTTCGATGTTGATTCCATAGAGAAAGTTGTTCAGTTTAATAATATAATAATAATTTAATAATAATAATTTTCCGAGTCATGGATGTTTGTATCTATATATGTATTCTATATCGTTGTCTAGTCATCATAATACAAGTCCAGGCTAGATTCTGGTACTTTAAATGTGACTAGATAATTTGTGTGACAATGTCCAAGATATTTATTTATTTTTTATTTAATAGTCTGGTCATCGCCTTAAAAAAGTGTCAGCATATTAAGAAGGACCCTGTATACAACGTGTTAATGATTTAGCGCAAAACCTCATACACCCCAACTGATTTATAACAAAATAATTAGATTGAAACAATAATTTAATTACTTTGATAGTTAAAATTTAAAGTTATTAGCATTTTAAGTTTTGAGGCAAAAATGATTTGTTATCATTTCGGCACTGAAAGAAAGCGCTAACGTACTCATGGATACATTTTTATGATATTGTTTTGGTAGTAAGTAGGGTGAGTGTGCATGTGCGGTGGATTGACATCGGGTTCAGAAAATTTTTGCAAACAAATTATTTAATATTTTGAAAAAAATTACCTACGTTGAAACCATGATAATTCGACTCTGCTCTCGATTCTAAACAAACTACTTTCTAGTTTTGCGTTAATTCATTAACACGTTGTATAATGTTACAAACTACCAAAAAAACTGTTTTGGATATGGAGGTCTATCTCTCAGACTATACAACACTACGTCACGGTCTTCAACTGTCGCGCGACCCTGTCGCGAGCTGTCGCAGACAACTGTCGCTGGTCTGTAAGAGCCCTTACGGCGTACCGCCAAGTCGCCCAAACCAAGGCGACCATGACGCGGGAAGGCAGCGTCAGCGGAGCGGGAAGCGTGCGTCAAGTGGTCAGACGTGTACAATGTTAAGCTCATGTAACAAAATAAAATACAAATTTTAAATTTCAGTACATTTTGGTTCTTTATGATAGATTTGGAACGTTTTTGGTAGTTCTTCCTAGATTTTTTGTAGATTTTGGTTGTTTTTGGTTCTTTTTTGTAGATTTTGGAAATTTTTGTTTCTTCTGGTTTTTTTGGTAATTTCTGGTAGATTTTGGTAGCAAAAACCATAAAACTATGTAACTATGTAACGGCTACTACCACAAGAGATAGTAGCAGGGACCAACGGCTTAACGTGCCATCCGAAGCAAGGAATCATCTTTCTTTTCAGACAATCTGGTATTTAGCCTGTAATGTCCTTACCAACTGGGGAAAAATGCACACAGTGACATATCAGGAGGTGTCCTCCGTGGGAATCGAACCCACGACCTCCGTGTCGAGAGCCCATTGCTCTTAACCATTAGACCACAGAGAGGCAGTTATTGGCAGGGCATTTCAATAAGAAAAGTCAAAAATCTGTGTGTGATTTATTCACTTATAATAAATCTGGTTCATTATTCTCCTAGTTTCATTTAGTTTTTCTTATAAACATTCAGTTTTTACCCGACTGCGCTAGAAGGAGGGTAATAGTAATCTTAAAGTAAAATAAGGACGTAGTTTGCAAAAAAATTACCTTATCTGTCGGCAATAGTAATGAGGATTTTTGCCGACAGATAAGGAAATTTTTTTGCAAACTACGTCCTTATTTTACTTTAAGATTACTATTACCCTCCTTCTAGCGCAGTCGGGTAAAAACTGAATGTTTATAAGAAAAACTAAATGAAACTAGGAGAATAATAAACACATTTATTATAAGTGAATAAATCACACACAGATTTTTGTCTTGCTTGCTTTGCAAGCTTGACACAAATGATTTGGGACTAGTCAATTAATACAGTAATAGTCAAATAGTAGAGAAGAATAATAGACTCCTGGAGTGCGATTTTTGACAAAATTACTGTGGAGATATGCATCTTTCTACTGCTGATTTGACTTTCAAAAATCATACTTCAGGAGTGCAATTTTTGAAAGTCAAATCAGCAGTAGACAGATGCTTATCTCCATAGTAATTTTGACATTTTCAACTGCTAAACTCCGCGAATGAGATTCAAAAATCGCACTCCTGGACTCAAATTGAGTCACTCAATACATACATAAGAGAGTGAGTATTGTCACAGTTATAAAAATTTAATGTCATTTAACTTTTTTGCTTGGCAGTACTAACCATAAAATTAAAAACAATTTTAAACCCTATCACAGTTGAATAAAGTCTAAATTTGATCAACGTCTTCGTCAGACCTAAATTACGATTAGTATGTAGAAGTTTACGTAATTTTTTTGGGAAATAGGAAAGAAAATTCTACTTTTCATAAATATCATAAGAGTCACCAAATCGAGCACTAAATCGCTATGTATTTATCTGTTTCAAATATGCATCCGTTTCATTGGAATCATCGTTGGAAGAAACGTCTAGTTAGCAGCCTCAACAATGTACTATCATATCTCGGCTTGTATTGGATCAATATTCATGAAATTTTGGATATAGGGATCACTAAATGAGCACTAAATCGTGACATATAAATCACATCGATACAAACAGTATTTCAAAATGCGACTGCTAGCTTGACGTCTATCTAGCAGCCTCAGTAAGGTACCCAAATATCTTTTAAACTACATGAGCACCAAATCTGTGCTTTGGGCACCAAATTGCACTAATTGGGCACTAAATCGTGGCTTAGTCA
Organism: Agonopterix subpropinquella; assembly: GCA_922987775.1. Lineage (NCBI taxonomy): Eukaryota > Metazoa > Arthropoda > Insecta > Lepidoptera > Depressariidae > Agonopterix > Agonopterix subpropinquella. The sequence goes on along the minus strand of OV277695.1, from coordinate 16,709,334 downwards.
AAACCTTCGAATGAGCTGGTGAGGCTGCTAACTATACGGACACCTTTTTAGGCGTGATTTTATCCATGATACTGAACAACTTTCCGTAAGAAACATATAGGAAATTAAAAATTAAACGACTTTTCATACAAACGTTCGATCAGCTGATTATGGAAAGTAAAGAAAAAAATTACGAATTAGGTTTCTTAGGGAAAGTTGTTCAGTATCATGGATACAACCACCCCTTAAGGCCACTCCTCCCATTTGCAAGGCTCTCTTTCTTACAAGCAAACTTTTGCAATTAGCCATCCCGCTTCAATTGCGTGGCGCCGGTCAGAATTTTACGTTTTCTTTGAAAACCTGTATGATTTTTTATGAATTTTCAAAAAATAAGAAAACCACATCATTCTATATTGTACTGTGAAGAATGTTGTAAATTTTCATATTCTTCTGATCAACAATGTAAGAGTAAAACGGTTACAACTGGAAAAAAAGAGGTGACTTTGGATTCGTTTTTCTTCAGTTTTATTAATTAAAATAGATTTCGAGAAAAACCACATCACTTCTCATATCCTGTAGATTGTTCAGTTTTGTTTTCTGCTTTAACAGTGCCATAGTTAATGTATAAAATGGTTACAAACTTACTCAAAATCGGGCGGACGCCCCTTAAGAGGCCTATTACAGGTTGTAAGTTATATGACCTCTTCGTATTTTTGTATTCAACAGTAGGTACTTGACTAAAGTAAGAGCTAATCTGACCAACGGGAAAAAAAATTCCCGTTGGCCAGACTAGTCTGACCATCAATCTGACCAACGGGAAACACTCGTTTCAAACCATCGACACTGAACAATTATTTATATTTACTACAGAATACCGAATTTGAAAGTTGTGAAAATATTCTCGTGCATCGTTAGTTCGTTCAGGGTTTTATAGGAGTAGAATCGGGCAGGTAAAGTTAAATCCTGTTTCAAATTCCAGTATAGTATACCGGGCGGGCTTGCATCATGCTTCATGTGAAAAGGGAATGTGTAACAAGCTTCTTGCCAACAGTTTATCAGTGTCAGGGCAGGCGGCGGGAATGCGGCGAGCTGCGGTGGCCGCACTGAATGGTGCGTCGTTAGCGATAATCCGATTCGGGCATTGGGGCATCCAATGCCCGGGTATTCAACCAGCCGCTTCATCCCGGCACGCAGAGCCCAGGAATTCGAATGCAAATTGAAAATGCCATTAGATCAGCAAACATCTGCTTCCCGATCAAACGTTGCATTGTGCGCTCGTAACTGAGAAATCATTATCGTGTTCGACGTGCGCGCGATCTATTGCTAGCGGATTTCAATATTTGTTGAGGCTGTTCTCCTTTGTTTTTGTGACGTAGAGGCCCGTAAAAATTCTAATTCAATTTTATCACCGGTTTTTGCCCAGTAGTAGGACACAGACAGGGTTTTCAGGATACAAACCCTTTTAAATCGTCATAAGGGCACATTATATTCGCGGGATATCACCCCTTCTTGGTTGACATCCCATATATCTGCACCAAGCGCCTTTCTGAATCTTGCGCACAGCCAAGGAGTGGAATGTCCTGCCTACCTACTTCAGTATTTCTGAGCTCTTCCTGGGTAAGCTCGATACATCTTCGATAAAGTTTTTCAGTGATACATGCCAAAATAAATGCCCCGTATCAGGGGTGGCCAAGACGTCGACTGGTCGACCGTCTCGACTTTTTGGTAGCTCGCGAGTTCCCTAAATTAAAACAAAAATAGGTAAGTACCTAAGTAATATTTTTCCTTAAAAGATATTGCCCATGTGACGGACTGTAATCGTTTCAAATCATTTTCAAATAGTTTCACAAGTTTCACAACTAACGAAAAAAGAACAAAAAAAACCGCATCAAAATCCGTTGCGTAGTTTTAAAGATCTAAGCATACATAGGACAGACAGACAGCGGGAAGCGACTTTGTTTTATACTATGTAGTGATGTGCTACTGGAGGAAGTGTCCCCAGTTGTAGATAACCAACTTTTCTCCGATTTTTTTCTGACGGAAGTAACGCTCGGTTTCCGCTATTCAAAAATACAAAACGTCAAACGTCAGAAGCTTTACTTCAATCGCGCGTACTTTTACTTTTTTTTTTATTTGTTAAAATTTATATTAAAATAATAAAATCGGTCAAGTGCGAGTTGCGCTACTCGCGCACCGAGGGTTCCGTACCACACTATAATACAACATATAAATAAATAAAAAAATCTCCAGGACCTTTAGCATGAGACCGACTCACTCTTCACAGGTTTTTATTATTTGTTGTTATACTGTAGAGTATGCTCTATAATCACACTTAGTTTGACGCTTGTATGTACATACCTATTACCGATTTTACGATATAGCGAGAAGAAAAAACTTTGATAAAAAAGAGTTGCTTGTATGAGGCCCCCCTTTATTATTTACTCTTTGTAATTTTTATTATTCGTTAGCAAATCCGCCACAATAACGCACATTCTATGAAAATTTCAATTATCTAGCTCTTACGGTTCAAAAGATACAGCCCTAAATAGATAGGACACACCGACGGACGGACGGACGGACGGACAACGTAGGCCTAGTAATAGGGTCCCGTTTTCACCCTTTGGGTACGGAACTCTAAAGATACTAAGTCGATTTTTTATAGCATGCATATGAAAAATGAAACTGGGTTCTACCAGCACATTCGAACTTCGTACTAGTCATTTGCTTCGAGTTGGCCGTTCCCTCCCTTCCCGCTTCACCGTACCGCACCCCTAAGAGACCCTATTAAACGCAATTTTATAACCTTTAGCAACGCAACCACGTACGGCACGTCCGTCCCGATCACTAATATCGCTTTTAATTTTAAATTTTTATTTGCTTGTTATATTATTTTTTGTCGACGGGACCAGTTAATGTGCCTTTGACGAAATTTCGTAACGGTCATCGACGGCCAACTCCAGACAAACGGGTAGTAATTGCCTGCACGTTTTCGTTCCAATGTCAATTCTATTACAATGAAGTGCGGACAGAACAAAAGTACTCTTTGGGACAGAAACAGTGGCGATATATCGAACATCGAAAGTCCGGGTAAAAGGCCTGATTTTGTAACTTCCACACACTTTAAAATTTATAGCGCCATAAATTGTGATAGCATTCGTTTTTACATTTTATTTAAATTTCATTACGTTACGGTAAAACAACTTTATATTCTGTACAATTTATGTTTAGGAAATGATTTTAATATTTTCTGGTATTTTCATACTTGGATTAGTAGTGGTAGGAAGTGCAGATGACAGCAGCAGAGAGGATACTATAACGCCTGTTTCAATGAGGGATCACACCTATGCTAAGCCAACGACTGTTCACAAAAGAATCAATGTGCAACGTATTGTTGAAAATGTACAGATCTCAACCGTAGATCCTTTCACGCCGTCAGTTCCAGATGCAAGGAGACGTAAGTACCTGAACATTTATTTAGTACTTAGTCATAGAGGTTGAAATACGGCTACATGTTCAGTGCTACCGCATCAACTCTAAGTGGTTTCTTCATCTTCTATCGGATGCCCACGACACAAATGTCAAATAGTTGAACAATGGGGTGCGAAGTGGGTGTTGGACTACTGATGGCGAAGCTGTGTCAGATTTGCTTGAATCTATGAAAATCAGCACACTAACTTAACACGAAATCTCCAAAACTGTCAATACTACAAACTTAATATTTGGCATGGAAGTTTCTATTGGCATCTAGATGCTGACTTAAAAAGGCTTGTGGCATTTTAACCCCCCAAAGGTGTTAAAACTGAGGTAAAAGTTTGTATGGGAATTCCGATACAAATCTAATATCAATTCAATCTAATATTAGATTTTGTACGTGGCTTCGTCCGCATCCGCTCCCGTCATCGTACCGGAATAAAATATAAGCTAGTTTTTAAGACTAATAATAAGCTTTTAAATATAAAAAGTTTTATCAAATTCGGTCCAGTAGTTTTGGCAGAATCCTCGAACAAACAGACTTTTACAGTAGGTACTATAATTAGTGTAAATAATTCACGGCTGCCCGAAAAAATTCTGTCAATACGCCGCGCTAGTGTGGCGCTAGTGTCGTGCACATAGCCAATACAAGGTAATACAAAAATCATAAAGTTAATATACCTGACGTGGCAGTCGGAGATATTGTCAGTGTGTGCGTGCTACGAGGTGTTCTTACTTTCGAGCACACATACAAGCCGCGTTTGGTACCACTGTATGAAGATGGATGTCTGTGGTCTACACGTACTGACTGTGTTTGGGACTGAGCAACAATGTTTTTCAAGGTTTATTCCCATCAAAACGGGGGAATCATCATGATCACTTCTAGCTGTCACAAAAGTAAAGTAGATGGCGTTGTTAATGAAATGTTCGCCATTTAAATAAACTGTTTACGATAGTGACTTTTCGAAATTTCCATAAAGCCAGAGACACAAGACAAGAAACGATTGAATCTGCATCCACTCAGTCCCAAGCCGATTTGGCAGACATTGAGTGAGCTAAAGAATTAGTGTGCCAATTGGCCCCGATTCGGACTGTGCCACGACTTAACTTAACTAAATTTATTCCTGTCACTTTCTAAAATAAGATTAAGAAAAGAGACAGAAAACCAACAGCTGACTTTAGTGTTGTCAAAGTGACGTTCAACACCCAAAAACGCCTTAAATAAGATGGCGTACGTTATGATGGCATCTTATTTTGGGCGTGTATTTTAGAAAGTGACTGGAATAAATTTAGTTAAGTTAAGTCGTGGCACAGTCCGAATCGGGGCCATTATCAAGCGCATTCCCCGCGGCGGTCGGACTAGTGTGGCTTCCACCCTCAAGTATTGCGTTGATAGGGTCGTTTCGTCCAACAGTGCGTTAAGCTTAACGTTTTATTATCATCACTGTTCACGTGTAAGATACGATTTGCTTATAGTATCTTACGTTACAAGTGAACAGTGATGATAATAAAACGTTAAGTTTAACGCAAAAAGTTTATTTAATAAAAGACATTGCGGGTTTTGTATGGAAGGTTGGCGCCTTATTTTTCGACGTTGTTTTTGGCGCGGCCATCAACCAAACTTGGATATTATAGTTCAGAATAAGGTAACAAACAAAACTTGTTTACGTAAGTAACTATACAACGTGTTAATGAATTAACGCAAAACTGGAAAGTAGTTTGTTGAGAATCGAGAGCAGAATCGAATTATAATGGTTTCAACATAGGTAATTTTTTTCAAAATATTAAAAATTTTTTTTGCAAAATTAAAAATTTTCGGAACCCGATGTCAACCCACCGCACGAGCACACTCCACCTACTTACTACCAAAACAAGATTATAAAAATGTATCCATAAGTACGTTACGCTTTCTTTTAGTGCTGAAATGATAACAAATAATTTTTGCCTCAAAACTTAAAATGCGAATAACTTTAAATTTTAACTATCAAAATAACGAAATTATTGTTGCAATCTAATTATTTTGTTATAAATCAGTTGGGGTGTATGAGGTTTTGCGCTAATTCATTAACACGTTGTATATCCCTAAACTCAATCCGAACGGAGATATAAAGGCTTGAAGTTGGAAATATATTCATTTCGTTCACTACAAGCCTTTATATCTCCGTTCGGACTATGTTTAGGAAATACTTGTTATAACAAGTTTTGATTGTAATTTTATTCTTAACTAATTATAGTTAAGTATCCAAGTTTGATTGATGGCGGCGCTAAAAAAATAGGCCAAAAGAAAAAAGGCGCCATTTTTAGCCATTGGCTTTTGTGTATGTTTTTATTTTGTTTCTATTAGGGATGCAACGATTCGGCCATTACGATTACGATTACCATTACGATATTAATCGTTATTTATTACGATAACCGATGCATTACGATTATTTAATAAAATTTAGTAGAGATTACCCTCAGAATGAGTTCTCATAGAGTTTCTTTGCATCCCAATGAAAGTTAAATAAATAAAAAAAACTTTATTTTATTTATTAAATTTTACTTCAAAAAATTCCAAGATTTTGTAACTTTTGAGATTTGAGATCGAAACCAAAGGTTCACTTGGTCAGGATTCTGATTCTTGAATGCGTAAAGGCCAAATTGCTTTGAAAAACACAATATCAAACATGATTCTGTATAATCTCGTTAATCAAGCAAGCGATATCTCTTCCGATTTACGTGGGAGATTAATCTTTTAAAATGTGGATGAGATATCGCGAGAACGAGAATGTATTTTCATACCGAAAATCAAATCATAGACCTCAGAAGAATTGAAAAAAAAAGAGAGTCAAATCTGACCAAAAAAAGTCAGATTTAGCTCAAAATGAGCTTAAATGGCAGCCAGAGAAACGATTTTTTTAAAGTTGTTTTTCGGCTCGGGAATCTAGTATTCAGGTCTGGTATTTGTGAACAATTGCAATCCGATTGACTTCTTCAATCTCTTTAATAATCGTACGATTCTTACTACGGTGCATTGTATCGTTATTAATCGTGATTATTACGATTACAGATGCAAAACGATGCACAGCTTCGTAATCGTTGCATCCCTAGTTTCTATAGATATTTTGTACATTGTTTCCACTTTCAGAAGGAACATCAAAATACACGGATTTATGGAGCTGGGACCTCTGGTGTCATTTGCAACCAAAAATTGGACATTGCACCGAAAGTACAATTCTGTGAGTTAATAGAGAACCCCCTCCCCTCCCTTAGGGAACGTGCCCATACTACGTGACCGATTTTTCACAATTTTTTACTCCCCCTCGGTGACCATCCGTAGTACATGCCAAGACCCCCCCCCAAGAAATATTTGGCCCATATTTTGTACTTATTAGCGCATATAAAGGCGGTAGTACAGGTAGTTTGTTTAACGGTGCGAAGCCAATTTCCCTAGAGAGAAAACCTAACAGTTTGTATTGTGATCCAAATCTTGTTTATTTCGCTGAAAATCCTACAACTTAACATGTAAGATTTATCATTTATCAATCAACAAAATTTAAATAAAAATGTGTTTGACCAACCTACTACAAAAGCCTACTAAAAGAGTCGCACTGTAGTTTGTTATTGGGTGGTCGCGTCGCATGTCGGTCGTCGGCTGCCTGCTCCATGGCCTACATCGAAGCTCCAATAATGTTTGTCCTCCATAATTAAGTTTGAACGGAGTAGCTACCTAGGTATCTAGTTAGCACTCTAGATATACAAGGTGTAACAAAACACCCTAGTAATACTTAAGGGGGTGCTTCAGACTATCAAACTGAACAACTTTCACTGTGGAGGCAACATCAAGAAATAAAAAAAAAATCAGCTGTCCCATACAAAACTTCGTACCGACTCGACAAAAATGTATGGGACAGAGATGGTTTTTTATTTTTTTCTATATGTTGGCTCCATAGTGAAAGTTGTTCAGTTTGATGGTCTGAACAAAACACCCTAGTTATACTTAAGGGGGTGGGGGTGCCCTTAAGTATTACTAGGGTGTTTTGTTACACCCTGTAGATATTGGCCCCGATTCGGACTGTGCTACGACTTAACTTAACTAGATTTATTCCTGTCACTTTCTAAAATAAGATTAAGAAAAGAGACAGAAAACCAACAGCTGACTTTAGTGCTGCCAAAGTTACGTCACACGCCCAAAATAAGATGCCATCATAATGTACGCTATCTTATTTAAGGCGTTTTTGGGCGTGTAACGTCACTTTGACAGCACTAAAGTCAGCTGTTGGTTTTCTGTCTCTTTTCTTAATCTTATTTTAGAAAGTGACAGGAATAAATTTAGTTATAATTAAGTCGTGGCACAGTCCGAATCGGGGCCATTGTTCTACTTAAACCTCTGTTCCAGATATTACTACGACACGCAGTTAGACGCTTGCATTAGTTTCACTTACAGCGGATGTGGGGGCAACCAAAATAGCTTTAATTCCGTAGACGACTGCCAGCGGCATTGCAAAGGTATGGGGTCTAAACAAGAACGGTATACGACTGAATATGAGAAATCAGAAATTGACGCATGAAATACGATTCCTACGCTGTCGTATCATCATATCAGCCGATTGACGTCCACTGCTGGACATAAGCCTCCCCCAAAAATGGGGGGATTTTGCCATAATCGCCACGCTTGGCAGGCGGGTTGGCGATCGCAGTTGGATTGAATGTGTGTACTCAGAGGATGCTGCTGCCCATCCTCCGGTAGATCCCTTAGTCGCCTTTTACGACACCCACGGGAGGAAATGGGATGGTGCTATTCTTAGCCGACACCACACGGACCTGCCACGGACGCTGTCGTATATTGTCCTTTATTGTTAGACTAGTATGTTTATCATCATCAGTGATCGGAATAGGTAGTGCTATTCAGGGTAATTTTGCGAATATTTGTGTGATGAATATTAATATTTGTATTCGATTCATGGGTGTTTGTATCTATACGGGGCGTGCAACCTGTTTAATATACAATGCATAAAATTACGCCCCGTATACAGGGTGAAATTGATATCATTAGCATCCTTTTAAACTAAGAGTGTACCCACTAAACTGAACAACTTTCACTATGGGAGCAAACCAATCGGAGCAAAAAAATAAACAGCTGTTCCATACTAAACTGCAATGCCTACTCGACTCAAATGTATGCAACAGCTGATTTTTTTTGCTCCGATCGCTTGGCTCCCATAGTGAAAGTAGTTCAGTTTGATGAGTAGACTCTTAGTTTAAAAGGATGCCAATGATATCAATTTCACCCTGTAGATAGAAAGAAACACCCATGAATAGAATACTAATATTAATATTCATCACACAAATATTCGCAACATTAGGTACTCTGAATTGCACTACTTATTCCGATCACTGATCATCATACTTTAAATACTTACGTAGTAGGTAATTATAGTACCTACTCTGTGCTTATATCTACTTTTATATGAATTAAGTCTTTAATAAGTTTGATGGTTTGAACCACAGAACATTATAAGAGGGGTTAGAAATGCAAAGTAGCGCTTTTGCTTCGGAGACGACTGTCGCCACTTGCCTTCCCGCTCACGCTGCTACAACTGCTTATATGCCCTCTCGCACGCACCACGCCGCGCCCGAGAGGCGCAAATTCTTGCATAACCGCATTTCACGCCTACTTTGCACTTCTAAACCCTCTTATAATTTTCTGTGGTTGGAACTACCCCTATAAATATTACTAGGGTGTTTGTTACATACAAATCAAGCTTGATATTGTCTTAGGTGCCGCCTACGTGATCGTAAAAGAACCTGCTGCATCAGATTCCTGTGAACTGCAGCCGAGTGCTGGACTGTGTATGGCCTTAATTCCCAAGTAGGTTCCTTTTGTCTTGCCTAATTGACATGTATGGTAAGGTTGCCTTAGTCGTACCCCCTAATGGAGAATTCCTGTAACTTTCAGATTCATTTAATTTAAACATTTTTTTTTGTGTTCATGGAATCTTTATTTATTGAACTCTTAACCAGCTTTCATATAATACAATCATCTTGCATCAAAAATTATATATAGCAATTTTTGAAAAAAGTACCTTCGGTACGACTAAGGCGCCTGGTTGCTTAACTCGTTGCTTAAGTCGTACTTAGAATAATTGCCTACAAATAGATATAAATTATACTCAGAAAACAAAATTATAAATTCTTGGAAAAAACAAAACTATTAAGAATAAAATTAGTTTAACACACTTAGGTAGCTATACTTAGTTGGACTGAACACAGATATTAAAAGTATATTTCTTTTTTTTTACTTTCCATCCCAGCACATTAGGTACGATTTAGGAAACGTCCACAGGTACGACTTAGGCAACGAGACCTTCAAAGTTTCAAACCAAAACTTCTGACATAACATAACAATTTTTAACTGTTTGCTTGTATCTAAATGAAAGCTAGATTCCTACAAAAACAGACATGATTAAAAAAAATTACATTCCTATCATATTTTCCCTTGAAATAGCTTACGTATGAGCCAAAATTTTTAATGAAAACCGATATAAAATCTTTTGTTATTAATATTTTTCGTTTTGAAAGTCGGCTGACCGCCCGCTTCGGGTTGTTTACACGCACGATTAAATAGTACAGGAATAATGTGCTAAATGTCACTGATTTTAAATACGAGACGAAATATGACTGGGGTACGACTTAAGCGCTGGAAAGACTAATAGTAGAGGCGTTTAGGCACAAGTGAGTAAAATTTTGATAAAAGCAAACCACTTGGCATGGGTGTTCCTTAGGTCAATAGAAGCCGATTAAGATCGGTAGGCCGCGGGAGTCCCCCCTCTGGTCCGGTAGGGGGGGGGTTCAAAGATGCGCTCCGACCGGCCACATTCCACTACTAATAACAGAATTAGTTTCGATAGTAGGTCAAGTTTGGTATCGTTTTCGGATAAATTGAGGGTGTAGAATTCGTTTCTGATATAAAAAATGGTAGTATGTAGAATGGTTTTTGAGGTATTTAAAAAAAATCGAAATCGCAAGTAAAAATTTATTCTTCAAGTCATCATAACTATTAATAGGGCTTCATTTTCGGAACACAAAAAATACGCCATAATAGCCCGGTTAATACAGATTATGAAAAATATAACTTATTACCATCTCTTCATACAATAAATTGTAGAAAAAAATTTTAAATGTCGTGCGCCGTTTAATTTTTTGTCACTCGCTATGTTATGACGAGCACCCGACGTTCCTACTGTGAACGTAAATTAAGCTAAAAATTGGTTAGAATAGTGGGTTTGGATCGGTTGAGCAAAATAAGCCTTGATTTTTACCCCCTAGGGATTCAATTTGGGGAAATACCTTGTCCGTAAGCCTGCAAAATCGTAACATACTCGGTAATTTTATAGCCTGCCAGTTTAGCTAATAGGACAAGTTTGATATCCTTTTTGAGTAATTTTTGGATAAAGAATTCATTTTTTATATCAAAAGTCTTTTATAGAATCTATCTTTTTAGAACCATTGGTGAAGCAGTTTGAGTTATATTTATAATATAAAAATTCTAGATTTTTATCTTTTGAGTCCTCGTAATTTTTACAAAAGCCGAAATTGTACATAGCTATAAAAAAATACTTGATGAATGCTTGTTTAACACAGATTTAATAAAAATATAACTTTTTAGAACCATTTCTATCGAGATAAGTATTGCAGAAAAATAAAAGTTAACACCGCGCAAGTTAGTATTTTCACCCCTTTCATTTCAACCGACGCCGATGATCCACACTTCAACTGGACATTACATTATGAACTTAAAATCTGCTTAAATTTATCATAATAGGAGGAAGCCTTTTTTCTTTATAAACCTAATTTGTGCGCTTTAGTGGTTTATTTTGTAGAAGTAGCCGACGAACTAAGTAATACGACCGAATGTTTTCTTTTTCTTAGTTAAACTTCTTCAAGACATACAAACTTGTGTTAAATAGTTTGTTTTTGTATTTCCGATTTATTCGAGCTAATATTATGGTATCTAAGTTTATTAGATATTACTATGAAATTATGAAAGATACATACATACATAAGCTCACGCCATTCCCGAGGGGGTAGGCAGAGAGCACGGACCGCCACACGCTACGACTCTGACATACTTCTTTAGCCTCATTGACATCATACATATTTTCATGCACTTCCGTCGATTGAGGGTGCTACGCACTTGTCCTTTTCGGAAAAGATCATTGATTTGATCGTGGTATGTTTTCCTCGGACGGCCTCTCCCAACACTTCCGCTCACCTGTGCTCGATAAATTTCATTCGTAAGCCTTTTTTCATTCATTCTGAATGAATTATGAAAGCTAGTTAGATTAAAATCTGAATTCATATTGTAAAATAAAAATATTGTAAGCATTTAAAAAAAAAAAACATACAAACATTCATCATTAACCAAACCTAAACTCGATAAATGGTAACATATACCTAATATAAACCCATGCCACACCCCGGACACTGCCTACAAAAAACTGAAGACATCCGAACTGAGAATAGTAAAATATTCGGCCGTAGCGTAGGTACCAATGTACCCCTAACTTAAGGATAAAAACGAGTGTAATAAAGAAAAATAGCTTCATCCGAGTCTACTATTCTTATATGATTTTAAATAGATTTTTCATCACTCATACTCTGAAAGTGGGTCATTGTTTATCTAAGAAGCGGGTTGAAAGTGATACATTTCTTCCCTAGGGCGGAAAAGTAATTTAAAAAAAATCGACGTCTATACTGAGCAAAGGCAGAAACCTATACAGCCTCACTTCAATAACATTATATTAAAATTCTTAATTTTTATAATTATTATGAACAAAAATGTTTGAATTTAGTAATTACCAATTAATAATAACAATAATTAGTAAAATTTCGAGACTTTTGTATAAATTATATACAATTTTGTTTTCTGCGTGATGAAAAAAGTACCTAGCCTAGATATAAAAGCGAGTCAAAAAAGAACAGGCTGGTTTAAAAAAAAAACATTAAGTTGCGCGAAAAAGAAAAAATGGGAGGGAAAGCGACATGTTGCTTTTTTTTTCGGATCCGTTTCAAAACGTGTAAAAATCACTAGGGAAATATATCTGTCTCACTCTAGCATCCACAATCTTCGTAAGTTTTTTTACTACTTCGTATTGGCACCCGAGTGATTTTCAAACGTTTTGAAACGTAGCCTAAAATGAATTCATCGAGCGAATATCGATTCAGAAATTGTTTTTGCATTATCTGGTTTTTGGTTAATTTCCTCGTAATCGTGATGAAAAGCAGAGTGTTTAACTCGGGTGAAAGTACCCATTTCACACTCGAACTATGGCGCCCCTCACGTTCGTTCGGGGCGCCAAACATCTCGTGTGAAATGGGTGACTTTCATCCCTTGGTTAACAATCTACTATTACATTTATACAATTATAATCATTCATTACAAGTTGAAGTATGGATGGTGATTAAATGTGGTGAAAAATAATAACTTGCGCGGTGTTAACATAAATTTTATAAATATACTTAATTTTATAAATTTGTAATATCTTGATAAAAATAGTTCTAAAAAGTTATATTTTTAATATATCTGTGTACAAGCATTCCTCAAGTATTTTTATAGCTAGATACCTAAGTACTTACAATTTCGGCTTCTTTAACAATTATTAAGAAAGGAAAAAACTAGAAATTTATATATTATTTTAAAAATAACTCCAAAACTGCTTCACCGATCACTACTTTTGACATCAAAAATACATTCTTTAGCCTAAAATTACTCAAAAAGGATATCAAACTTGACCTATTAGCACAGAATAGGTAATAGTATTATAGTTCTAAACTGGTAGGCTGTAAAATAACCGAGTATGTTACGATTTTGCAGGCTTACGGAGAAGGTATGTCCCGAAATTGAACCCCTAGGGAGTAAAAATCAAGGCTCATTTTGCTTAGCCGATCCTAATCCACTATTCTAAATAATTTTTATCTGAATTTATGTTCTCAGTAGCAACATCGTGTGCTCGTCATAACATAGCGAGTGACTCAAATGCAAGCGGCGCGCGACCTTCAAAACAAAATTTCTACTATTTTTTGTATGAAGAGATGCTAATAAGTTATATTTTTCATAATCTGTATTAACCGGGCTATTATGGCGTATTTTCCGAATTTGTGTTCCGAAAATGAAGCCCTATTAATAGTTATGATGACTTGAAGAATAAATTTTTACTTGCGATTTCGATTTTTTTTTAAATACCTCAAAAACCATTCTACATACTACCATTTTTTATATCAGAAACGAATTGTACACCTTCAATTTATCCGAAAACGATACCAAACTTGACCTACTATCGAAACTAATTCTGTTATTAGTAGTGGAATGTGGCCGGTCGGAGCGCATCTTTGAACCCCCCCCTACCGGACCAGAGGGGGGACTCCCGCGGCCTACCGATCTTAATCGGCTTCTATTGACCTAAGGAACACCCATGCCAAGTGGTTTGCTTTTATCAAAAATTGCAAACTTGAGCTGTTTTTCGATCTAAACAACCCAACTATAAGGCAACCTTACCCTATTCATCATCAATTCATCATGGATTTAAAACCAATGAATGCAAATCCTCCTTACAAGTATTGAAACACGAAAATTGACAATGGCGGTCGGTAATGTTCGTCCTTGTCCTCGTTGATGTTACCGACTTTACCTTTATCCTTTTCTATCAATTTTTGTCGCTGTATTAATAGAAAGGGACAAAGTTGACATCAGCACCGCAAGCAAAGTCGATAATGGTTTGGCAGCATTTTGGCAGTGAAAATGCTCTGCGCTGCGTTTCACCAGGTTTGCGCCGGGTCTTAGAGTGGGGTAATAAATCACATCTAAACTATTATAAAACTGTAACAGAAGTGTGTCTGTACATTGAAGATATTTACAAAAAAAAGATTACGATATGATTTTTAGATGTCCCTGATTCCAAATCACCAATTTTTGGATTTTTTGTCTGTCTGTTTGTTTGTTTGTTTGTTTGTTTGTTTGTTCGTTTGTTTGTTTGCTTGTTTGTTTGTTTGTTTGTTTGTTTGGGTGTTTGTTTGTTCGAGTATCACGCAAAAACTACTGAACCGATTTTGATGAAACTTTTTTTGTTTGATAGCTTATCATTTGACTTAAAATCTGGTATATAATTTATGCGGACGAAGTCGCGGGTAAAAGCTCGTAGGTAATAATTTTGTTTTTACCCCATAAGGTACTACTACGATGTCAACTCTAGAACGTGTAAGGAGTTCTCGTACGGCGGGTGTGGGGGCAACCAGAATCGCTACGATAGTAAAGCTGAATGCGAGACACTCTGCCACATCATGCCTTCACGTACCTAGACATGAACCTTAAGGGGACATAATTCGGAGCGCGCTCCATACACAGAAGTTTGGTTTTATTTTCAATACTAACCAATTAAAGTCAATGACATTTTTTAGAAATAATCTAGATATTAACATAGGATAAGACAGTTATCTATCTTCATACAATGGTGGTACCAAACGCGGCCTACGCCTCGTAGCGCGCACACACTGACAAATCTGACAATGGTACCGATTCGGACTGTGCCACGACTTAAGGCTACTCCTCCCATCTGCAAGGCTCTCTTTCTTACAAGCAAACTTTTTCAATTAGCCATCTCGCTTCAATTGCGCGGCTCCGGTCAGAAGTTTCCGTTTTCTTTGAAAACCTGTATGATTTTTTATGAATTTTCAAAAAATAATGAAAACCACATCATTTTATATTGTATTGTGAAGAATATTGTAAATTTTCATATTCTTCTGATCAACAATGTAAGAGTAAAACGGTTACAATTGGAAAAAAAGAGGTGACTTTGGAGTCGTTTTTCTTCAGTTTTATTAATTAAAATAGATTTCGAGAAAAACCACATCACTTCTCATATCCTGTAGATTGTTCAGTTTTGTTTTCTGCTTAAAAAGTGCCATAGTTAATGTATAAAATGGTTACAAAGTTACTCAAAACCGGGCGGACGCCCCTTAACTAAATTTATTCCTGTCAAAACGATTTAAATAAGATGGCGTACATTATGATAGCATCTTATTTTGGGCGTGTAACGTCACTTTGACAGCACTAAAGTCAGCTGTTGGTTTTCTGTCTCTTTACTTAATCTTATTTTAGGAAGTGACAGGAATAAATTTAGTTAAGTTAAGTCGTGGTACAGTCCGAATCGAGGCCATTATCTCCGCGCCGCGTAGCCCAGTCTGGCGCATTCGTGGCAGTCGAAGATATTGTCAGTGTGTGCGTGCTACGAGGCGAACGTACTGGCAAGCACACATACAAGCCGCGTTTGGTACCACTGTATGAAGAATGATTACTGTCTTATACTGTGATATTAATCTCTAATGCTTGTATGTTGTCAGATGTTCGTGTCAATGCTAGGATTATACGGAAATCTTTGCGGCACTTTAACTTTTAAACTATACATTTTAACGAAAATCTGACAACATACAAGCATAGAGATTAGTTTCTAGATAGAAAATTTCAATGCCAGTTGTTGTTAGTATTGAAAATATAACCAGACTTCATTTGTATGGAGCGCGCTCCGAATTATAACCTCTTAATTAATCTTTTCTGTTATAATTTATGTTACTATACTTACTTGTAAATAAATGTGTCAATCAGCATGAATAGGAATCTTATAGTAGGTATTAGCATAGTTATTAGGAAAGATATTCGTTACCCTATTATGCGATAGGTATTGTAAAAATCTAAAATGTATGTAAGGCACCTTGCGGGTTCTCGAAGAAATTTGGAGAATAGGTCACTTTTACGAATGTATAAGGCTGCCTGTCCACTGATGCGAGCTCGCCCAGCCAGCTCGCATCAGTGGACAGGCAGCCTAATAAAGGGTGTTTGGTAGAACGATGTAGATATTTTCTGAGCTGATTGAGGGCACCTTTATGAACATTTTAAGCCACATATACAACGTGTTAATGAATTAACGCAAAACCTCATACACCCCAACTGATTTATATGAAAATAATTAGATTGAAACAATAATTTCATTATTTTTGTAGTTAAAATTTAAAGTTATTCACATTTTAAGTTTTGAGGCAAAAATGATTTTTTATCATTTCAGCAATGAATGAAGGCGCTAACGTACTCATGGATACATTTTAATAATCTTGTTTTGGTAGTAAGTTGGGTGAGTGTGCCCGTGCGGTCGGTTGACATCGGGTTCGGTAAATTTAAAATTTCACAAAAAAAATATTTAATATTTTGAAAAAATTACCCATGTTGAAACCATGATAATTCGATTCGGCTCTCGATTCTAAACAAACTACTTTCTAGTTTTGCGTTAATTCATTAACACGTTGTATAGTACTATGACAACTGTCATAGTTTTTAAGTTATTATCAAAAGTTCGTTTTTTTGTTTATTGCGGGAATTGGTGCGGTTAGAGGTACTAACATACAAGTTAGTGCCTTAATACGTTTTATTTTGGGTTTGAATTAGTCCTAAGTAGTTACACAGTCTTTCATCACAATAAGTTTAAACAATAATTGGAAAGGCAATCAATAATCAAATCTTGATTTAAACTTGTCACAAACTATTTTTTTTGTAAAAATATTTTTACTTTACCGATCATTAAAAAAAACTACACGTGGTGTTCAAATCATTCATAAACTACTTTGGTTAGTAGGTATACTTTCAATTAATACAAAAATTATAAGCAATAAACCACAACAAAAGCGACAATTGCATTTCTTCATAAGATGGTAGACAAAACTGAAAATCAAATAAAAATGAATAATCTTAGTTTCATCTGTGTAATACTTATATTATAATATGTAGACTGTGCACTAATTCAAAACCAAAATAAAACTGATTGAGGCAATAACTTGTATGTTATGGATCTCTAACTGCACCAATTCCCGCAATAAACAAAAAAACTAACTTGTGATAATAACTTAAAAACCATGACACTTCTCATAATACTATGTGTGGCTTAAAATGTGCATAAGGGGGCCACAATCAGGTCAGAAAATATCTACATCGTTCTACCAAACACCCTGTATAAACCGGGGTAGCTTTGAACATCGGGGCGAAGTTGATGATTATACTTTATTTGGTAACTTTTTTCTAATTTGTAGGCTTAAAGAGGAAAGCAGTACCTATAATAGTACATTATGATACGAGTGAGCAAAATTGGTCATTACATTTACAGCCGAGGCCAGATTGCAGCACGAGCCGCTAGGCAAGTGCTGCGTACTAGCCAAGACTGTAATGACCAACGCTCACGCGATTCATACGACGTTTTCAACATACTTGCGAGGAAAAAGTAATAATATTTCGCAAAATACAACAATTTTAGACAATATTTGTGGAAAATGGCGCTGGGCCACTTTTTTGTTTACGTTCCGTACCTTTGGTTGAGATGGCTATGCGCGCGGAGGTCGACCAAGAGGCAAGGGCAAGGACTTTAGCAGACATTCAACCAATGATTTTTTGTTGCAAATAACCTAATATTAAAAACGTTATAAACTTACTATTTATGTATTTAGAACACAAATCAATGTTAATTTGTTAACTAAAATAAATTGTTTGATCAAATTAAGCGTTTATTTATCATATTTAAACTAAAACACATTAATTTATTCAGAAAAAAGTTTATTTTAACATAAAATCTCTTTGGTCAGATTTACAAACAAACTAGAGAAAAAAAAGTAACATTACCGCACTAGTGCGATAATGTAATCATTTTCGCACGCGTGTTCTTTAAGCTGCATTATGTACCTAAAAGCGGTGCAATAAGAGCCACCTTACGAGCAGTATGTTGAAAAACATTTTTTGCTGTGGCAACTATAACATTTCAGTTGTCATATCTGTGGGTTTTGGTGCTTATCAGTACGTCAGTGTCGTGAAAATAATTTTTGTTTTAAAAAGGTAAGAAATTTAACGCTAAATAACTTCAAATGTGCAGGAAAACCTATATTTAATTTATACACTACATTATTTTATCCAAGATGACTATAGAGATTTCGAACATATTTTTGTTTTCTTG
Source organism: Agonopterix subpropinquella (assembly GCA_922987775.1). Taxonomy (NCBI): domain Eukaryota; kingdom Metazoa; phylum Arthropoda; class Insecta; order Lepidoptera; family Depressariidae; genus Agonopterix; species Agonopterix subpropinquella. The sequence continues at coordinate 16,690,861 of OV277695.1, read as the reverse complement.
CAATTTTTGCCTCCACATGGGTTTATAGTACCCGGGGTGACTTTGACAGAGGGTACGTGGCGAGCTACTTTGATAGTGAATCAAAGTGACCCCTTCAATATGAATATTTTGTATGGATTATCAATTTCACTCTTTGTTTTTTTTAGCATGAAGGAATAATATAGTTGGCATCATATAAAAAAGCACTGTGTCCTCGAAATTTCAATAACTCTATAGCAACGAGATCTTATAAGAGGCTCCGAAAAATATATGGACGGGTACAAACGCATTATACAGGGTGTTAGGGTACACAGTTGCATTTGCATTGCACCCATGATACTGAACAACTTTCCCTAAGAAACCTATAGGAAATTAGCAATTTTTTTTCGAGTTTTCATACAATCTTTCGTTCAGCTGATCACATTTAATATGGAAAGTCCAAACATTGTTTTGCGAATTCCTAAAGGTTTCTTAAGGAAAGTTGTTCAGTATCATGGGTACAATCACCTCTTAAAGTAATGCAACTGTTTACCCTAACACCCTGTATGTAATAAGATTTACTGATATTATATGGCATAGTATAAGTAGATTGTTGATGCAAATTGATTGAAATAAAGATTAGAAATCATTTTCATGTGTTTTGCATAATCTTATTCAAAGAATCTGTTATCAATATCATTGTCACCTCTGATTACAAAAATTGATATAACTTCTATGTTTTTTGAAGGAGTTGAATATATATATATTTTTTAAATGTTCTATAAAGGGTACCCTGATATATTCAATGAAACAGATGGGTGGTATCCAAGTCACCTCCTTCCAAGTAAGTTGAGATCGACGTTTTTATTTTTTTCCTTGAAATATATAGATCATTTAAATTTTTTCTAGTTAGCTAATCGTACACTAGAGGAAAAGCCCATGGCGACGTTTATTTTTATAATTTTAATCTGAATAACAAAGAAGTTATGAGCATTTATATTTCAAAATTTATTAAAGGGGTAATATTGGCGTCTTTTTTTTAAGTGGTCAGGTACCAGATGTTGTGGGTATTTTAGGGCTAATATTATCTTACAACAGGCATGTCAAACTCAAAGTCATTGGTGGGCCACATGCATGATAATAATAGAGTCAGTGGGCTGCAAAGAACTTCGAGAATTTGTATCGATCATAGAAGAGGACAAATCGATCGATTGTTAATCGTTTATTTAATAGTGTGTCTTTAACTAGTTTAGTGTGTCTTTAATTAGTACTTTTAGTAGTTTATTTCAAGGGTTAATTCTATCTGCACAAATCAAGCAATCAAGCACAAATCAGGGCCGTAGCTAGAACCGAATTTAAGGTTGAGCAGTGCGGAAGGATAAGGCTGAAGTTATTTGGACTTCCATATTAAAATGATGAAATCCTTTTTCTGTAGAATGTGTAGGTAGAAGATACTTAATTTTCGGGATCCACGTTGCTGCTTTAAATACCATGTAAAATAAGGGAGCGAGCGAAGCGAGCTCGAAAATTTTCAAATCATAATTCAAAAGAGTAGTGGTACCTACATGGTTTATGAGTAGGTACCTAAGCTGGACGCTCTGGGGCCGCATCAGAAAGCTGTTTTTAAAATGGGATCGGGCCGCAAGAAAGTGCAGTGTGGGCCGCATGCGGCCCGCGGGCCGCATGTTTGACATGCCTGCCTTACAATATTATGCAAAAAAAAAAGGTCCTACGGTGTAACGTTTCGGAGATTTAATTTTAAAGTTTAAAAAAATTTACTCTTCAAAGGTCATTAAAAGTTACTCGTTTTGGTTTTTTTGCCACTTTATTTGTTTTTAATTTTATAGCCCAGAATTATTAGTTTTATTTATTTGTGACATCATCGCGCATATTTTGGGCAGGAACGCACCGTAATCCTTGCTAGTTTGCGGTCTCTCGTTTCAATTAGTATGAGTTTTTACGCTGATACGACCAGGTACCAAACGTTGTGGGTATTTTAGAACCTATATTACCTTACATTATTATGTAAAAAAAATTGTCCTCCGGTGTAAAGTTACGGTTATATTTAGTTTTGAAATAAAAAAAAAACCCCAGCAAAGCTCATTAAAAGTTACTCGTTTTGGGGTCTTATACCACTTTATTTGTTTTATAACCCGGAATTATTAGTTTTAATTATTTGTGACACCATCACGCACACATGCGTGAATGTGCAAGGGATGTCAGTAGTGTGTTCCGATTCCGAATGTTCCAACACGGCGCGATTTCGAAAAAAGAGTCGTGAAAAAAGAACACTACCCCTAAACACATATTGGTTCATGTTAGTCATCAGAATAATTCCTAACAATGAAAAATACATAAAATTCGGGCCAAACAACCGATTGCGATGCAGTATTTTTTGTTTAATCTTTCGATTAGGATATTACTTTATTATGTTTGTACATCCGACGATGTATAGGATACTAATTTAATATTCAAACGAAAAAACAAGTATCAAAGTCGATCGGTGCGATACAATGAGCGCGTGCCACTTGACTGAATTAGGCCGCGACGTCGCGGCGCGACCGCGTAGGTAAATTTTTATACCTACAGTGCGGAGTGAGACAGGCCTGATAATAGGTAATTTAAGGTAATATTAGCCCTAAAATACCCACAACATTTAGTACCTGGCCGTATACTGCGTACAAACTCAACGAACAACAAATTAAACGAAAGACCGCAAAATAGCGAGGGTTGAGGTACGTTCACAAATAATTAAAACTAATAATTCTGGGCTATAAAAACAAATAAAGTGGTATAAAAACCAAAACGAAGCCCAATCGCGAATCATACCGGCTTGACAGCGACTGAAATAAAACAAATTAATCTCGTAATGCATTGTAAAATCCGTGATAATGTCGAGGAAATCGCCCCTGAATGACACAAACTTTGCAAGTCATTGTAAAGTTCCTTGGAAATAGGTAATAACCGGTGCCGCGGCGATAAGAATTTGTATAAACCACTTTAAAAAAAAAAATTAAATTAATTTAACTTAACTTAAATTAATTTAAATTTTAGACCCCTACTCATCCCTCTATGCACCCCCTACGCACCACTTACGGACCCCCTACTTTTTACATAATAATGTAAGGTAATATTAGCCCTAAAATACCCACAACATTTAGTAGTTGGCCGCTTAAAAAAAAAAGACGCCACCCTCCATACAAAAATTACCCATAGGCCTTTGTTATCAATATATAATTGTCACCTCTGATTAAAAAAAATTCTATAACTTCTGTTTTTTGAAAGAGTTGAATTTTTATTTTTTATAAATCTACACTAATATTATAAAGAGGAAAGATTTGTACCTATTTTTGTATGTTTGTATGTTTGTAATGAATAGGCTCAAAAAGTACTGGGCCGATTTTAAAAATTCTTTCACCATTAGAAAGCTGCATTCACCCTGAGTAACATAGGCTATATTTATTGCTAGAAAAGATTAGACGTCCACCCGTGCGAAGCCGGGACGTGCCGCTAGTGTTCTATAAAGGGGACCCTGTCATATTCAATGAAACAGATGAGTGGTATCAAAGTCACCCCCTTCCAAGTAAGTTAAGACCGACGGTTTTTTTTTCTTGAAATATAGATCATTTAAATTTTTTCGAGTTAGATAATCGTTAAAAAATAAAACTAAAAGAGATTGACAAATCTTCGTTTCGCCGATGACATTGTCCTTTTCTCTCGAACTGCGCCAGAACTAGAGAAAATGCTCCAAGACCTTAGCACGTCGAGCCTTGAGGTTGGACTGACCATGAACAGATCTAAGACGCAACTAATGACCAACACCTCCAAACGTAGGGTCTAGGTAGATGGGAAGGTGTGTGGAATTACGTTGAAGAGTATGTTTATTTGGGCCAAGTAGTCTCCTTCGACAACAGGCAGGACAGAGAAGTCGCCCGACGGGTAGCAACCCTTGGAAGAGCTACTGGTCTATGAAGGAGCTGATGAAGGGTGACCTTCCTTTATCACTCAAACGCAGACTCGTCGACATGTGTATCCTGCCTATCCTAAACTACGGTGCTCAAACATGGTCTTTAACAAAATTACAGAAGTCCAAACTCAAGGTTTGCCAGAGGGCGATGGAGCGTAGCGTATTGGGGATCAAACGGACAGATCGCGTCAGGAAAACTGACAAGTTGAAGTGGGATTGGGCCAGCCATGTCTGTCGATTCCACCCGGAAAGATGGGCCAAAGTCTTAACACCTTGGATCCCGGAGAACCCGAAAGAGATGGTGAGACGACCTTGATACATTCGACAAAGAGTGGATGGAACTGGCTCAGGATAGGGATGCATGGAGGATAAAGGGGGAGGCCTTAGCCCGAGCAGTGGGATGAAACAGGCTAAGAAAAAAACACTAATCGCAAACTAGAGGAAAAGTCCATGGCGACGATTTTTTCAAATTTTTAATCTGAATAACAAAGAAGTTATTAGCATTTATTTATATTTCAAAATTAATCAAATCTGTTATCAATATCATTGTCACCTCTGATTACAAAAATTGCTATAACTTCTATGTTTTTTGAAAGAGTTGAATTTTTATTTTTTATAAATGTTCTATAAAGGGGACCCTGTCATATTCAATGAAACAGATGAGTGGTATCAAAGTCACCCCCTTCCAAGTAAGTTGAGAGCGATGTTTTTATTTTTTTCCTTGAAATATAGATCATTTAAATTTGTTCTAGTTAGCTAATCGTAAACTAGAGGAAAAGCCCGTGGCGACGTTTTCTTTATATTTTTAATCTGAATAACAAAGAAGCTATGAGTATTTATATTTCAAAATTAATCAAATCATTGTCACCTCTGATTACAAAAATTGCTATAACTTCTATGTTTTTTGAAGGAGTTGAAATTTTATTTTTTATATTATATGTTTTATAAAGGGGACCCTGTCATATTCAATGAAACAGATGGGTGGTATCCAAGTCACCTCCATCCAAGTAAGTTGAGAGCGATGTTTTTATTTTTTTCCTTGCATTATACAGGGTGAAATTGATATCATTGGCATCCTTTTAAACCAAGAGTCTACCCATCAAACTGAACAACTTTTACTATGGGAGCAAACCGATCGGAGCAACTAAAAAATCAGGTGTTCCATACTAAACTGCAATGCCTACTCGACTCAAATGTATGCTACAGGTGATTTTTTAGTTGCTTCGATCAGTTTGCTCCCATAGTGAAAGTTGTTCAGTTTGATAGGTAGACTCTTAGTTTAAAAGGATGCCAATGATATCAATTTCACCCTGTAGATCATTAAAATTTTTTCTAGATAGCTAATAAATTATAAAACGTAAACTAGAGGAAAAGCACATTGCGACGTTTTTTTTATATTTTTAATCTGAATAACAAATTAATTCAAAATTAATCAAATCTGCTATCAATATCATTGTCACCTCTGATTACAAAAATTGCTATAACTTCTGTTTTTTGAAGGAGTTGAATTTTTATTTTTTATAAATGTTCTATAAAGGGGACCCACTGAATGAAAATTATCGGTGGCATCAAAGTTACCCCATTCTAAGTAAGTTGAGAGCGACTTTTTTATTTTTTTTTCGTTGAAATATAGATCATTAAATTTTTTTCTAGTTAACTAATCGTAAACTAGAGGAAAAGCATATGGCGAGTGGCGACGTTTTTTTTATATATTTTGAATCTGAATAACAAAGAAGTTATGAGCATGAGCATTTATATTTCAAAATTAATCAAATCTGTTATCAATATCATTATCACCTCTGATTACAAAAAATGCTATAACTTCTATATCTTTTAAGGAGTTTAATTTAATTTTTTTATAAATGTTCTATAAAAGGGACCCTGTCAAATACAATGAAAAAGAGGAGTGGTATCAAAGTTACCCCATTTCAAGTAAGTTGAGAGCGACGTTTTTATTTTTTTCCTTGAAATCTTACTTGAAATATAGATCATTTAAATTTTTTCTAGTTATGAGTAGAAGGTATGACCATTTATATTTCATAAGGTACGTATTTGTCCGATCCGCCGCTCCCATATACCCCGCTGATAAGCGCGAATGATACAATTGCAGCTCCGACCCCTCTCAATAAAATCTATCCTTTGGCTGGAATAGTTCCCCCTGGAGTACGGTGGGATGTGGCTTGCTCCATAGAGAAATATAAACAAGAGCATGATAGTCGACATCCTCTGTATAGCCACCAAATCCCACAAGCTCGCCTCAAGAGCCGTAGGAGCTGCACTGAGCTCCAGCGCTGTACGTCGGCTATAAATGACGACCCATCTGTTACTAGATGTACTCTGTGGAAGGATAACGTACCTCCACCAGCTGAATTTATTTCCCCACAGGAATATCTTCCTCCCGGGCACAATCTGCAATGGCCAGTGTGGAAGTCTTTTATCGACTTCGCACTGAAGTTGGCCGTTGCAGACGAAGTTTATGCAGCTGGGGATACAGGGACCCTGGTCTAATGCAGTGCGATTGCGGCGAACCTATCCAGTCGATGGCGCACCTGTTAGAATGCCCGTTGTGCCCAAACACCTGCACGAGAGAGGACCTCAATAAAGCTACACTGGACGCTGTCAGGCTCGCCGAATATCTGGCCAATAAATATAGAAATAGTAGAACAATTGAGACGAAAAGAAGAAGAACCTCCACTGATTTATCTACATAAAATGGATGAAATCAGTATTTCGTATTCCCCTGTTTCCTACTCCAAAACTAAACAGATTTTAATAAATTTTTCAAGAATAATATGAGTTAGACTTTGGCTATGTCTATCTATCTATCTGTGATCTGTGCTTTTTTGTTTGCTGGATGTCTGAAAACGGGCGGTAAAAGAAGAATGGCAGATTTGGACCCAGATATTTTTTACGAAAACTAAAAGTCATTCAGAACGGCGGTCATAATTATTATAAGCAGAAAAAATTAAGGAATTTAAAAAAAAAAAACTTCCATATCTCCAGAATTCCGGATTCAAAAGTAGAAATTACTAGTAAAATAGACAAATCATCCAAAAAGCAGTAGCAAAACGCAACTACCAGACAAAAATTGCGACGGTTTGCTCCTAAATTCGAAATAATATTTTCAGTTTTTAGTTTTTCGGTTTTTGGTTCTTCGGTTTTTTGGGTTCTTCGGTTTTTGGTTTTTCGATTTTTTGGGTTTTTCGGTTTTCGGTTTCTGGTTTTTTGAAAAACCGAAAATCGAAAAACCGAAAAATCAAAAAGGTTACCACCATACACCTACCACGAACCTACCACGCATCTACCACGCACCTACCACGAACCTACCACGCACCTAACACGCCAGAAAATTCGATCGAACGGACATCGAACGTTACGCCAACGTATCTTCCGAAAAAAACGTTTTTAGTTGTGGTTTTGTTTTGGTAGTATCGTTCAAAATTAGCGCGATTGACCTCCTACCTGACTATGAATTACCCGACTAATGAACTTAATGAACCTACAATTCAATTTTATAATAATAGCACAAAAATCACACAGAAATGGCTGATAATTTGAACATATATAATCTTCAAGTAATTCCCGCTTAGGTACAGTGCAGGGCTGGACTTAAAAATAAAACACTTAAGCCTCTGTTAGCAGGCTTGCAATTACGAGAGTCTCGTCGCCCTTAATCCCTCCTGTGACGAAGAAAAACCCGGATTTTTATGCGTATAACATACTCGTATAACAGCCTTCCGCCTCGGCTGTAATGACCAACTTCGGTCACTTGTATCATAATGTACTATTCTCCCTTATGTCTTGGGACAGGGACACCCTACCCTACTCTATCGTAACTGGCAAACAACTTGAAAAATGGGCGGGGGGTATGCGCAGTACCTACAATACAATGCGCCTACAATATTTTTTCTGCGCCGTCAAAGTCTTGCTCAAGTTGTTCGCCGGCTATTATGCCCATGTTTCAAATAAGTATACAACGTGTTAATGAATTAACGCAAAACTAGAAAGTAGTTTGTTTAGAATCGAGAACAGAATCGAATTATCATGGTTTCAACATAAGTAATTTTTTTCAAAATATTAATTTTTTTTTTTGGCAAAATTTAAAATTTACTGATCCCGATGACAACCCACCTCACGGGCACACTCACCCTACTTACTACCAAAACAAGATTATCAAAATGTGTCCATGAGTACGTTAGCGCTTTCTTTCAGTGCTGAAATGATAACAAATCATTTTTGCCTCAAAACTTAAAATGCGAATAACTTTAAATTTTAACAATCAAAATAATGAAATTATTGTTGCAATCTAATTATTTTGTTATAAATCAGTTGGGGTGTATGAGGTTTTGCGCTAATTCATTAACACGTTGTATAAAGTATGCCGTACTAGTTCTTTTTTTAGTTTTTTATTTAATAGAGTATGTTTTTATTTTGTTTCTATAGATATTTTGTAAATTGTTTCCACTTTCAGATCCCTTTGAAAAAGACGCATCAAAAGACACGGATTTATGGAACTGGGACCTCTGGTGTCATTTACAACCAAAATATGGATCTTGCAACGCAAATACAACTCAGTGTGTTAATAAAGTATCCCCCTAGAGTCCTTAAACCATTTAACTAGGGACCAGCCTCGCGTTAGCATTACCTTCCCTCTACTAAACTACAAGATCAATTGATCTTGTGCTTTTATATAAAATTTTATACCTTATCACTAAATGAGAGATTCTTAAGTGGAATGGAATAAAATCCAAAGTTGCGGATTCCATGTTTCCCCGCAAAAAGTGACTGAAAAGTTTTTTTACACGACTCTTCCGTAGTTAAATGGTCTAAGGTGGGTCTAAGGTGGGTCTAAGAGTGTAAGAGTAGGTACACACATAAATAAGTTACAAGAATAAATACGCGAAAAAAACCTGGAGTGCGATTTTTGAATCTCATTCGCTGAGTTCAGCAGTTGTAAATGTCAAAATATCTTTGGAGATATGCATCTTTCTTTTCTTATTCTGATTTGACTTTCAAAAATCATACTTCAGGAGTGCGATTTTTGAAAGTCAAATCAGAAGTAGAAAGATGCGTATCTCCGTAGTTATTTTAACATTATACAACGGCTGAACTCACCGAATGAGTTTCAAAAATCGCACTCCTGAACTTGTCTTTGCTGTGTTGCAAACAGGTTTTTGGGATCATCATCAGCCCGTTTCCACCCAGTGCAGGGCATTTAAGCCCCCACCCAAGTTTTTTTGTGATAGGATAGAAATATTCAGATCTATCTATATCTTTTATATCTATATCTATATATATACATATAATAAAATTCTAAACTAGGCGTGAATGTACATTGAAGATATATGCAAAAAAAAAATTTGCGGTTTTTAAGGACACGTAATGACACGCATTGAGACCATTTTTAGAATTGTTGTCTGTTTGTCTGCCTGTCTGTCTGTCTGTCTGTTTGTCTGTTTGTTTGTGCGCGCATCACTTAAAAACGGCCGAACCGATTTGGATGGGGTTTTCACTAAAGTATAGGGCATGGTTTGGATTAACATTTAGGCTTTGTTTCATCGCAATCGATTAACTCAATCAAAAGATATGAGTATTTAAAGACAGTGGTCTGCGCGTACGGAGTCGCGGGCTCCGCTAGTGTTTAATAATATTCGGACCCGTTTCCTATGAGGCTTTAGGCTTAACCATAATACTTAACATGTAAGATTTATCATTTATCAAAATTATCAATCAAGAAAACTTAAATAAAATGTGTTTGACCAACCTACTACAAAAGCCTACTAAAAGAGTCGCACTGTAGTTTGTTATGGTCGCGTCGCATGTCGGCCGTCGGCTGCCTGCTCCATGGCCTACAACGAAGCTCCAATATGTCAATTCAAAATTCAAAGTTTTTTATTCAAAATAATATCATATAGATAGCTTTTTGGCGTCATTTTTTGACTCTACCACCGCGTCGGAAGGTGTTCCGTTGAGAGAAGATGCGGCCAGAAATTCTCTCTCTGTTTGTCCTTCATAATTAAGTTTGAACGGAGTAGCTACCTAGGTATCTAGTTAGCACTCTAGATATAGATCCTACTTATCCCTAATATTATAAATATCAATGTAAGTTTGTTTGTTAGGCTTTCACGCGAAAACTACTTAACCGATCATCATGAAACTTTGTACACATATTCTTGGAGGTATTAGAAGTATTATAGGATACTTGGGGTTTTCCAAACTCCACGCGGACGAAGTCGCGGGCAAAAGCTATTAATATTATAAACGCGAAAGTTTGTAAATAAGGATGGATGTTTGTTCCGCTTTCACGCAAAAACTGCTGAATGGATTTTGATGAAATTTGGCAAAAAGATAGACCATGGCCTGGATTAACACATAGGGTACTTTTTTCCGGGTAACGAAGACGAAGTCGCGGGCAACACGCACTCATGGGCTTTACGGAAACAGTTCCACAGAGCCCATAAGTACGAGTGAGAGGTTCGATGAGATGGTTTATGACCCAAACTGTACGTTTGTAGCGGCTCCACTATAGTATTGTTATATTTAAAACTCTGTTCCAGGTATTACTACGACACGCAGTTGGACGCCTGCTATACTTTCACTTTCAGCGGATGTGGGGGCAATAAAAATAACTTTTATTCCGAAGCCGAGTGTATGCGGTATTGCAAAGGTATGGGTCATAAAAATTTTTTTACAAAAAAAAAACCCGACTTCAAAATTAAAAAAAGTAAGAATAGTACATTACTGCAGCGGCCAGCAACAGAGGCATTGATGGACGAACGTGTAAATGAGCTTTCTATTTGCAAGCCAGTTCGAAATTTAAATAAAACCTTTGATGAGTTACCTCCTTGGTCGCCATGTTTCGGAGAAAAAGATCGTTCCATTTTTAAATTACACGACAGATATGAGTTTACTATGTAATTTATTTGGCCACTAAACACGACAGATATGGATTTTCATACAACATTGCCGGCCGCTGCGCGCATGTATTTGGCCAGTACAGCAATTTCGATTTATCTCGAAGAAGGTTGTCAAAATAATGCTCACATTTCCAAGCATGTTTGAGAAAATAATATTTCAGCCTACCTATGTGACTTTTACGTTCGAATCTATAAGAACATTAATTTGTTTTATCGAAGTCGTTTTCAAGACAGTACGATTTGCGATTGGGCTTGCAGTAATTTTTTGGCTTGGCTTGACACCGACTCCAATAAAATCAAAAATTTTCTTATAGATTCGAACGTAAAAGTCATATTATAGGCTAAAATATAATTTCTTTTTTGTAAAAAATTTTTATAACTTTCAGTGATTAAATATGTTAGTTCGACTCAGATATCCGTTATACCTACACGCAAAGGGTACATTGAAACGAAGCAAATGGTTTAATCGCAGAAGATTTGCTGTCAACTTTTGAGGAGTTCTATTGTATAGCTCAGATGCGCGTCACCAGATCTACACAAAATTAAAATAGGACCACCTCGGGAGTATACCCTTTCAAACAAAAAAATATTTTTTGTAACTGGTTCACAATTGACGAAAATATCGGTGAACTGAACATACATACAGCCGAACATAGAACCTCCTCCTTTTTTTTAAGTCGATTAAAAACAAGAACGGTATGGGTACGACTGATTACGAGAAATCAGAAATTGACGCATGAAATGCGATTCCGATTTCCGACGTTTTGTCGTATATTAGGTAGGTATAGTTTGTTTATCATCATGCATTACTTATACTTACGTATATAGTAGGTAATTATAGTACCTACCTACCTACGCTGTGCGTATATCTACTTTTATATGAATTAAGTCTTTAATAAGTATGATGTTTTGAACCACAGAACATTATAAGAGGGGTTAGAAATGCAAAGTAGTGCTTTTGCTTCGGAGACGACTGTCGCAACTTATCTTCCCGCTCACCCTGCTACAACTACTTATGCCGTTATGCCCTCTCTCACGCACCACGGTTTTATATGTAAATAATTACATAACTGGTGGCACGCCTTCCACGCCTAGGTACTTTGTACTTCTAATCCTATAATGTGTGGTTGACCACTCCTTTGGTCTAGGGCGCGATAATGGATCGGCACACACCTTTTTCACCACATAGACATTCAGCATGAGGGAAAACCTAGCATGACCATATTAATTGGTTTCATGACCAAATGAATTATTTTTAAAGCAGTTTAAGGTCAAAGTATGCGAGTTGATGAGACCAACAATTTTCGAATTTCAGACATTTGTTTCTCTACAACATGGGTGGGTGACTTACATGTGTTAATCAGAGAAAGGTTAGATCTATGACTAGGGCTGCCATCCGTCCGGGTTTCCCCGGATTTGTCCTAGTTTGAAGGGCGTCCGGGGGCATCCGGGCGGGGTGGTCACAAAAGTTTCCGGGGGAAACCCGGACACTTACTGTGACCGGTTAAAACCCGATTAAATACCTACATAATGGTAAAAATCGTTTGTTTCATACACAAATCATAAACCAACTCGATTTCGGCATGAGCTTCACAATCTTATAATTTTCTGTGGTCTGAACCACCCCTATAATACCAGGGTGTTTGTTACATACAAATCAAACTTAATATTGTTTTAGGTGTCTCCTACGTGAACCTAAAAGAATCTGCTGTATCAGATTCCTGTGTACTGCAGCCGAGTGCTGGACCGTGTACGGCCTATGTTACCAAGTAGGTACCTTTGTTGTCTTGCCTCATTGACATTGTATTGATCATCCTTACCATTGATTTATAGCCAATGGATGGATGGTTGAAACACGAAAATTGACCATGGCGGTCGGTAATGTTCGTCCTTCTTTCGTACTTGTCCGTCGTTGATGTTACCGACTTTACCTTTGTCCTTCTCTATCAATTTTTGTCGCTGAATTAGAGAGGGACAAAGACGTCGGTATCCCAAGAAAAGTCGATAATGATTTAGGGTGGGGTAATAAATTGCTATAAATCACATAGGTAATAATTGTGTTTTTACCCCACAAGGTACTACTACTATATCAACTCTGAAACGTGTAAGGAGTTCTCGTACGGCGGGTGTGGGGGCAACCAGAATCGCTACGAAAGGAAAGATGCCTGCGAGACAGAATGCCCCAAGTCTCCAGGTAAACACCCAAATAACAATTTCATGGTGGAGTAGATGTTCTGGAAGTTATAATTATAGTCGTATAAGTTCTGTAAGACTGTTCAATAGGGCCCATCTAATACGGCTTATTGCCCTAAAAGTGACGCCTAACACTCGTATAAGGATCTATTTGTCGCACAGTCGGCATATAAATGTCGCCGATTCGACTTTTCGCCGTGTATGGGTGCACAATATGACATTTATACGCCGTTATGGTCGTGTTGCCGTCGCTTCAACGTCCTATAACCTAATTTACCGTACGAAAGCCGTCGCGTCGTTTAAATGTGAAACGATTTCCTCCGCAGTAAAAACAAAATCAAATTTACAAAGCTGACAGCCATTTTAATTTGTAATTTTTATCTAATAATATTAAACTATTCGAACAAAAATGTAGGTAAGCGGCAGTCAACTGGGAAGTTAAGTTTCTTGATTTAGTGTGAGGGATGTTTACAACTCATTTTCAATGCGTTTCCGAAATTCTTAAGTTTCAAGTAATTTTAATTGATATTTTAATCAGTGACTAGGTTAGCCACCCTAGTTACCCTTTTTGGAAGAAAGATAGATAGCGCTTGAAGTGTATGATAAATATTCTTTAGTTTCCTTTTATGCACTTCATCTTTTAATCGTTTTCCACTTGTTTAGATCCATTTTACGAATAATGAAAGAACATTCAAACACACCACGATACAACACAAAATGGTGGAAGTTATAAACAAGGTTTCCAATACCGTGTAACGGAACCTGGTACGGGGTTGATGGGTGCACGAAGAGCAAACATAAGTTGCCCTCCGTGCACTACGAAAGAAAATAGTTATTAAATAATTTAACAATTTATTTAAAATAGTAAATTTATTTTATACATTACAAAAAGTAGCACGAGAAACGACTGTACACGCGCGCAGCGCGCTGCCATGGGCATATAGCCTTGTCACGCGCTGAGCGTGCAAAGGGAGCACGCCGACACCCAGGCGCGCGCCGCGGCTCACCGCTGCGGGCGTAAGATCAACGCAGAACTTGGCCTATACCCTGCGAATAATAAAAACAGATGTTAATTGTACCGCATATTTGCCGCGAACCGGTTCTTCCTAGCTCCTTTCGCGCGCGGGCTCGCCTTAAGAAAGTGTAAATAAAAGATCGTACTTCTTCGCCTTAAATATCCATAAAGTACGATATTTTATCACAACTATTGTTTCGTAACAACGGTAGTAATGTAGGTACATAGATAATAGAACGAATTACTTCAACGCTGTTCCGTAGCAATAGGAATTAAAATATTTAGAATTTTGATTTAATAATTTTTATAAGAATTATATCCCGAAACATTATATTGTATTCCGCAAGTCGCCTACGAGGAAACACCAATTGGAATATCTATCCACATAAAGTCACGACCGGCTAAACAAAATGGCGTAGTCAGACGAACTAATTATCCGGGAGTGCTGGAAAATTGAGTTTTAAACGTATAAATTAACACTTAAATACCTTATAAACGGGTCACGGCTCTCGTAGCGCCCCGGCGGATCGCCCAGCAAGGCAAGGAACACTCCATCTTCGCCCCAGAGGGCACTTTAACTTCGCGACTTGGGGGGTGCCCAGAATGGGCCGGCTAAACAAAAGTAAAATAAGGACTTCTTGAGGTTCGTCGTTTGCCATACGTCTGGTTCTTGTAAAATCATCTTCAAGACTGCTTCAAAACTGGCTGTTGTTTTCATGGTTCGAAAATTCAAATGTTTGAATGTTTTTGGAGGAAATCGTCGTGTGCCAGTCCACGACGAAAAGATCGACTTAATTTCGAACTCCGTGGTGACTATAACCGACAAACAAAGAGATGCGTCATCCGGCGTTTAGCATAAATAATCGCTGGCCGCAGAAACGCCATAGAGAAGAATAGATCCAGGAATCTGGAACGTCATATAAAATTTTTAAACTATAACCGATCTTTCCTTAAAAATTCGGAAGCGGAAAACGGAAGCAACAGGCAGTTCTTCGGCGGTTTCAACAGAGACTGATCGTCGAATATAGACCTTGAGCTGGGGTCACACAGGCCCCAGCTCCTCAAGAACTGGTCTCAAAAATCACCACCGCGTAAACCAAGCCCGTCAAGGCCTCGTCAGTCCAGTTCCTACACCAGCTACCTCCGGGATCCAGCTGCTTCCTCTCCCCTGATGGGGCGGGGCCTCCGAAGTTCCCTTCCACCGGAAAGGCGGTGGAAGCTCCGAACCTAAGGCATAGGGCACACTTTCGGCCACGTTCTCGAAATTCTCAGTACGGAAGTGTTTTGTACCCGTAGTATTGTTTAGTCTACTGTCTGTTTTTATATCTTAGGGTCCTCCATGTAAATAATAAAAACCCCGTACCATCTTTCCTCCATCCTTGTCGCGGAGAGCGACTGGATGAGAAAGGCTGAGGACAGAGTTTTGTGGCGCGCCTTGGGAGAGGCCTATGTTCAGCAGTGGACGATGATAGGCTGATGATGATGATGATGACCATCTTTCCTTATTTCCATTTCTTTTTTTTTATATACAGGGTGTAACATAAAATAGGACAGCTACTTAAAGGGGTGCTTTAGACTATCAAACTGAACAATTTTCTCTATGGGACCAATATCGAAATCGCGAAAAAAAAACTGCTGTCCCATACATTTCAGTCTAGTTATGCTTGCAGTTTTGTATGGGACAGCGGAATTCTTTTTCGTGATTTCAGTGTTGGTCCCATACTAAAAGTTGTTCAGTTTAATGGTCTAAAGCACCCCTTTAAGTAGCTGTCCTATTTTATGTTACACCCTGTATATAGCACGTCGTCACGTGGTAGGAGGTTTAACTTTTGAGCCTCCTAGCCCGTAACGCGACAGTTTGGCGCCCAACGTGTGGCGTTGAAGTAAAAAGGTATTTAAGTGTTAATTTATACGTTTAAAACTCAATTTTCCAGCACTCCCGGATAATTAGTTCGTCTGACTACGCCATTTTGTTTAGCCGGTCGTGACTTTATGTGGATAGATATTCCAATTGGTGTTTCCTCGTAGGCGACTTGCGGAATACAATATAATGTTTCGGGATATAATTCTTATAAAAATTATTAAATCAAAATTCTAAATATTTTAATTCCTGTTGCTAGGGAACAGCGTTGAAGTAATTCGTTCTATTATCTATGTACATTACTACCGTTGTTACAAAACAGTAGTTGTGATAAAATATCGTACTTTATGGATATTTAAGGCGAAGAAGTACGATCTTTTATTTACACTTTCTTAAGATGAGCCCGCGCGCGAAAGGAGTTAGGAAGAACCGGTGCGCGGCAAATATGCGGTACAATTAACATCTGTTTTTATTATTCGCAGGGTATAGGCCAAGTTCTCCGTTGATCTTACGCCCGCAGCGGTGAGCCGCGGCGCGCGCCTGGGTGTCGGCGTGCTCCCTTTGCACGCTCAGCGCGTGACAAGGCTATGCCCATGGCAGTCGTTTCTCGTGCTACTTTTTGTAGTGTATAAAATAAATTTACTATTTTAAATAAATTGTTAAATTATTTAATAACTATTTTCTTTCGTAGTGCACGGAGGGCAACTTATGTTTGCTCTTCGTGCACCCATCAACCCCGTACCAGGTTCCGTTACAACCGCTTACATGATTTTTTGTGATGTAGCAGTCGTATTGTGGTCCCTAAAGACGTATACAGGTTACAGTCATACCACCTACACGACTATTATATAATGGTTACTATTACGACACATACACGAGCACCGTCCCGTTAATAGTACTATAAATGTAAATTACACGACTAAATTGACATAAAATCGACCTTTATGCGACAATTACGTTCTTCTTCTTATCGTGTGGGCAGAGCCCTGGTGTCAGAGTTTTTTCAGACCGCCTTTCGGCCTCTGACGTGGTTTTTATGTAACGACTACTACCACCAGAGATAGTAGCCTAGACCAACGGCTTAACGTGCCATCCGAAGCACGGAATCATCTTTCTTTTCAGACAATCAGGTGATTCAGCCTGCAATGTCCTAACCAGCTGGGGGGAAACGCACAAAGCGACATATCACTAGGTGTCCCCCGTGGGAATCGAACCCACCACGACCTCCGTGTCAAGAGCCCAAAGCTCTTAACCATTAGACCACGGAGGCACAATTACGTTAACGCGACTAAAAGCCATAATAGAACGACATATAGACGTCGCCTTGAACACCACTATACAACGTGTTAATGAATTAACGCAAAACTAGAAAGTAGTTTGTTTAGAATCGAGAGCCGAATCGAATTATCATGGTTTCAACATAGGTAATTTTTTTCAAAATATTAAATATTTTTTTCGTTAAATTTAAAATTTTCTGAACCCGATGTCAACCCACCACACGGGCACACTCAGCCTACTTACTACCAAAACAAGATTATTAAAATGTATCCAAGAGTACATTAGCGCTTTCATTCATTGCTGAAATGATAACAAATCATTTTTGCCTCAAAACTTAAAACGCGAATAACTTTAAATTTTAACCATTAAAATAATGAAATTATTATTTCAATCTAATTATTTTGTTATAAATCAGTTGGGGTGTATGAGGTTTTGCGCTATTTCATTAACACGTTGTATAACTGTCGTATAAAATACCTCGACAGAACGTCTATACGATATTATAAGCCGCGCGGATAAAGAAATAATCTATAAATGGCGGCCGAAACGTCAAAAAGCGTGAGTGCGAGTATAGACAGAGCGACGATGTGAGCGAGATAAACCGAGGCCGTCCGCCATTTATAGATTGTTTCATTATCCGCGCGGCTTATATTATGTAACCAGACGTATAAAACACCAGTACACGACGAAGAGTAACAAAAATTCCTGTAATGTAAGGTTTATAGAACCGAATAGTCTTATAAATGTTGTACTATACGACCAAATTGTTTGTTGGGTGTGAACGTTAAGGGGACATAATTCGGAGCGCGCTCCATACAAACGACGTCTGGTTATATTTTCAATACTAACTAATTAGAGTCAATGAAATTTTTCAGAAATAATCTAGATACTAATCTATTATGCTTTTATGTTGTCTGATTTTCGTAAAAAAAATGGATTGATTCAAAATTAAAGTAACTTACGAATTAGACTTATCAAATCATAAATTAAAGATGTGGATGCGGGATGTAAAACCGCCCATAGGGATGGGCGGTTTTGATAGCCGAGGGCGGCTGGGTAAGCCGCGGCTTCAAATCAGTCTAGCATCAGAGGCTCAGGGCGGGGGTGCTGGGTATGGTATGCGCAGTACCTACAATACAATGCGCCTACAATATTTGTTCTGCGCCGCCAAAGTCTTGCTCAAGTTGTTCGCCGGCTATTATGCCCATGTTTCAAATAAGTATTAGGTATGCCGTACTAGTTCTTTTTAGTTTATACGTTTTTATTTTGTTTCTATCGATATTTTGTAAATTGTTTCCACTTTCAGGAGGATCAAAATACTCGGATTTCTGGAGCTGGGACCTCTGGTGTCATTTGCAAAAAAAAGTTGGAATTTGTTCCGAATATACAATGTAACTAAAGTGTAACAAAAAACTAAATGACTTAAAGTAATAGAGTTTATAAAGATCCCCTTAGAGTCGTTAGACCATTTAACTAGGGACCAGTCTCGCGTTACAATTACCCTCCCTCTGACAAGCTACAAGACCAATTGATCTTGTGCATTTACATACAATTTTATACTTTATCAGTAATATATAAATCTATGACTTTATCATTAAATAAGACGGCCTATAATTATTGTCTCTAAACTAGGCTCTGGCTTCATACGAGGCTATTTAAAAAAACCGGCCAGGTACGAGTCGAGACTCGGGCAATTAGTGTTCCGTACTACCAGTTGCTTAACATGGGTCATTGATAAAACCACTATAAATGAAACTAACTTAGTATGTGGTCATATAGTAACTGAAGATCATTTTACACTGGTGATAGTTTTTTAGGTATAGAAAAAAAACTATCCAAGTTAGTGCCATGCCACCCTGATAATTTTCCCGCCATCTACACGTTATTTCTGATGTTCATGATGTTTTCAGATTTTATATGGCTATATTTTTTTTGAAATAGAGGTGGGGACAGCAATTTCTTAGATTTAATTGAAAATTTTGCTGTACCAAGTTCGAATAATTTTTTTTAAAGTACATTTAGACTCGTATTTTCATAAGCTTCAATTGATACCCCACACCATAGGGAAGAAATATATTTTTTTAAAATTTAAGTACCTTTTCTACCTCCCCAAATTGTCCCCCACTTTTTTACTTCATTTATGATATTGGACCAGCAATTGCTATATCTGTACCGAGTTTCAACTTCCTATGTCTTACGGTCTCTGATAAAAATGCCTGTGACAGACGGACGGATGAACGGACGGACGGACAGACACCGAGCTGATTCTATAAGGGTTCCGTTTTGCCAATTCTGGTACGGAACACTAAAAAGAAAATTGATTCTAAAGTAGGTACCTAATGGAATTAAATATAAAGTTGCGAATTTCATGTTCCCCCGCAAAAAAGTGACAGAAAACTTTGTAAGTAGATATACACGCGTAACCCGTCCATAGTTAAATGGTCCATACATAAGTTACAAACATAGATACGCGAAAAAAACCTAAACTTGTCTTTGCTGCAGTGCAGACAGGATATTGGGATCATCATCAGCTCGTTTCCACCCAGTTCAGCGTATTTCCGTTCTATACTTTCAAGGCCAGTACGCACCCATAGAAAACTGCCAGAGTATACATATTTTGTAATGATGTTATGCCCATCTGCGATTCCGAAATATACCTACCATACCTACACGAATTTTGCGTACAGGAGTGCGATTTTTAAATGTCATTCGCTGAGTTCAGCAGTTGTAAATGTATATTTTTGAAAGACAAATCATCACTAAAAAAAAAATAGTCTTTATTAAGTACACACGGCGACACCATCAGGTTACGCACCCTATACACCCATACCTTTGGTACACTACGTACAAAACACAAAATAGTGCGGTAGAGAGCCTGCATAGACGCGGCTGCCGGCGCGGGCGCAGCGTGCTGTGACACGAAACAACAATAACATACCGCACCCTCTCGCACGAATCTAATTCATACGTATTCCAATTCATACACCATTAGCGTAGTGTATATTTTCTTTGCCATTAGTGCGCACTGCGTACTAGCGCAGTATATTACGGAACCAGTCTTTGGCGTAGAACATTCCGAACTATACTCGATTATTGCGTACTACTGATGTATCTATAGTTCGGAAGACATCCATGCGAAACTCGTATTCCAAACTATACTCGATTAGTTTCACACCCTTGCGTTCTGGCCTTGTATACAACGGAAATACGCCCCAGTGCAGGGCATTTAAGCCTCATCCCAAGTGTTTTTGTTATAGGATAGAAACATTCAGATGTTTAATAATATTCGGGCCCGTTTCCTATGAGGCCTTAGGCTTAACCATAATACTTAAAATGTAAGATTTATCATTTATCAATCAAGAAAACTTAAATAAAATGTGTTTGACCAACCAACTATAAAAGCCTACTAAAAGAGTCGCACTGTAGTGGGTTTTGTTATTGGGTGGTCGCGTCGCATGTCGGTCGTCGGCTGCCTGCTCCATGGCCTACAACGAAGCTCCAATATGTTTGTCCTTCATAATTAAGTTTGAATGGAGTAGCTACCCAGGTATCTAATTAGCACTCTAGATATAGATAATGGCCTCGATTCGGACTGTGCCACTAAATTTATTGCTGTCACTTTCTAAAATAAGATTAAGAAATGAGTCAGAAAACCAACAGCTGACTTAAGTGCTGTCAAAGTGACGTTATACGCCCAAAAACGCTTTAAATAAGATGGCGTACATTATGATGGCATCTTATTTTGGGCGTGTAACGTCACTTTGACACCACTAAAGTCAGCTGTTGGATTTCTGTCTCTTTTCTTAATCTTGTTTTAGAAAGCGACAGGAATAAATTTAGTTAAGTTAAGTCGTGGCACAGTCCGAATCGGTACCATTGTTATACTTAAAACTCTGTTCCAGATTCAACATGAGCCACGTGCCGCCGGCGCGCCGCCCCCGGCCCCGCCGCGATTTCTCCCACGCCGCCGGCACCGCCGCCGATCAACACGGTCGGCGCGCCGACTTTGAGAAGAGAGACTTAATTCTCGAAAGGTTGATTTTCGGAACCCGTATTCACTTTTATTTGCATTATTTGAGACGTAGACTTTCTTGAGAAACAACTTAGTGAAATATTTAGCAATTTTTAAGCTAAATAACTACCTTATATTATTACTAGAAACTATGTATAAACAAGCATTTTTTTATCGATCCTCTTTCGGCAGTTGGTCGATATTGTTGGACCTTAATAGAAATAACACTTAAAATTTTGGAATGGCTTTGACCAGAACTCTGTCGGTATATGCCGTGCTACAATCAAATATAGAAACAAGAAGGAGCTCAAAATTTTTCAGAATTTCTATCTGAGCCAGGGATCCAATAGGTACTTCACGACTACTGGAGTGGAGACTAATCGCGCTAGATAAATCTCCACTGAACCTTGATTGGACCGCGTGCGTCATCATCATCATCATCATCTCAGCCGATGGACGTCCACTGTTGGACATAGGCCTTCCCAAAGGATCGCCATAACGACCGGTCCTGCGCTGCCCTCATCCAACGTTTTCCCGCCGCCTTCACCAGGTCGTCGGTCCACCGTGTGAGGGGCCTACCCACGCTGCGCTTTCCGGTACGCGGTCGCCACTCGAGAACTTTTCGGCCCCACCGGCCATCGGTTCTGCGAGCAATGTGCCCCGCCCATTGCCACTTAAGTTTAGCGATTCTTTGGGCTATGTCAGTTGCTGGCAAAACATTCTTGAAAAAAAAGAGAGCGTTGCCTCCACGAATAAATTTCATCATGGGGTAATCTGTGCCTAATGGTAGGTTTAGACGATGACAATTTCGCGACGCCAATTCTGCGGCGCCTGAAAAAAAGCACCGTATAAACACTTTTGGCACGACAATTTTACGGCAGAATTGGCGTCGCGAAATTGTCATCGTCTAAACCTACCATAAAAGTCGGCGCGCCGCCACTGACCCATTTATCATCGCCGCTCATGTCTATTCCAGATATTACTACGACACGCACTTGGACACTTGCGTTAGTTTCAATTACAGCGGATGTGGGGGCAACCAAAATAACTTTTATTCCTCTCACGAGTGTCTGCGGCATTGCAATGGTAGGTCTAAACAAGAACGGTATACGACTGATTACGAGAAATTCCGACGTCGTATATTGTCCTTTATTGGTAGACTAGTTTGTTATCATCTCATCATGCATTTCTTATAGGTACTTACGTAGTAGGTAGGTAATAGAGAAGATAACCAGTTTTTGTTTTATATGCCAAAAAATTCTACAAAAAATTACAAAAATAACGGTGTTTTTATTATTTTTCTATCTTTAAAACTGACCGAGATATAAAAGTGCAAAGTTAACATTTTCGGTCTAAGCCGCGCGGACCGAGGGCGATGTCGTTGATGACGTCACGGTACCCAACTCCACGCGAGCGACTCGGGTATTGAAGCATTTACCCGAATGTGACCGTCGCGCGCGGATCTACTTTGTTTTGAAAACATGAGACAATCTATCAAATATTGTATTGTGCCTCAGTGTAAAAATACGGCCACAAAAACACCCGAAAAGTTGTTTTTTAAAGTACCATGAGGTTCCGAAAATTCGAAAAAAATTTACAAATGTGATGAGAAGGGCAAATCCATTAGGACCAAAAACGACAGCATATTGTTGGAGTTGGGTTTAGTATCACCCCCCTTAGATCCCCCCGGACCACGTGGGTGTCGTGTCGACATAATGCCATCAGGAGGGGATCTATATGACCCCTATGGAGATCACGCTGGGAGGGGGGGGGGGGGGGGGGGCTTTGCACCACCTAGACCCCGCGGGCGTCTCGACATAATGCCAACACGGGGAGGGGGGTCTAGGGGGGTCAACCCCCCAGGGGGAACCTCGGGTGTGACCCCCAGATGACGTCCCAACCCCTCAGAGGGATCCCCGGTAGGAGGGGGAATTGATCCCCCCAGACCGCCTAAAACCTGCCAAAATGACTCATTTTGGGTTATTATAACCTCAAAATTTGATTTATTAATAAAACGGGGGGTTTCCTAACCCCCCTTCTGGGAGATGAAGGGGGGACCCTCCGTCCTCCCTCCCCTCCCCAATTCGTGCCGCAGGATACTAAACTTTTACCTACTTGGTTATTGCTAGTATGTTATGCTTTTCAGCAGGTATGTACCTATGTACTCGACTCGCAGTGTCTAATCATTGAAACTAACGATTTATTGAATAATTCCAAGGTTAATGATCATTATAATTTCATTAAGAATCAATAATTATAAGTTAAAGACACCAGAGCGAACGAAAGCAAACAACTTGCCCGCGAAATGTACTACGGACATATGAGGCGGGCGGGCGCCCGCGCCGTGCCGTATGGGAACGATGACGTCATGCGCTACTTGCGAACACTGACGAGATTTATAAAACCTACGTCAACTTCCCACGCTTCTTCGGTAAGATTGCACCGATCGATGTGAAATAAAAACTAGAATAATGTGTACGGTCTAAACTTTTATTCTATGTACTTAAAAGTGTAATATTGTAACCCTGTTATCTTCTCCATTTTACTGCCGTGCTAAGCCAAAAGGGCCTATGTCCGTTGTAGCTGTTTCGAGAAAAACGTGTTTTTATGTATTTTGTTTGTTGTTTGCTTTTCATCGATCAAAACATGACTTTTCTTGATTTTTATTTGATATTGAAATATATAAGTAAGTAAAGTTTCACGTTTTTTGTCTTTTTAGAGCAAAAAATATATAATTATAGTGTCACGGCCGCTGTCAAATGTCAAACGTAAAGAAGGCATTCGAAAATTCGGCCGGCTCATTAACAACCGCCGTGGTCTTACGGTCTAAGGTTCCGCCTCCCATGCTGGGGGGTGACGGTTCGAATCCGATCCGCGCCAAAAATATTTCTAGATTTTTGTGTTTTTAGAAATGTTCTAGAAGGAAGAGAGAGAAGGAATATTTAAAAAGGGACAAAAGGTGAACGTGTCTAGGAACTTCGAGAAAGGAGGCGAAATTACGAATATTTGAAAAGAACCAGAAAAGTGGGCGTGTCTTCGATCGGTTTCGAAAAAGGAACGCGGGGTTAGAACTATCTGGAGGAAAACAATCGAGTAAAGAAAAGAAGATCGAAAAAGGGTATTCCGGAATGTTCTGCGGGATATAAAAAGGCGGCGAATTTCGACTGGCGGCAGTCCTTGGTTAAACAGTGAACAGTGCGAAACAAAAGGAAGAAAAGTAAAAGTGGAAAAGTACTAGTGAAGAGAAAAGTGCTAAGAGTGGAACAGTGAGTAGACTAGTGTCAGTGTAGTGCGTGACGTCATAGTGTCGTACGTCGTGACGTCATAGCGTGACGCGTGTCGTGTCGTCACAGTGGTGACGTAGTGGACTGTGAACAGTGACAGTAAGTGGTGCACGGGGAATCCCTGCGAGGAGGACCCGGTGAAGTGAACCGTTTAGGGGAACCTCTGCGAGGTGGACCGTTTGTAAGTGTATCCCAAATAAACTCTGTAAAATTGGACTTAGCGTTTCACTCCAATCCCGGAACCCGTAGCTCGTAACATTTGGTGTCAGAAGTGTGGGATTGGAGTAAGATGCCGCTGGTGCCAAAAGAGTTAAAGGGTGTCACCACCCGGGCCATGTCGGAAGCGCGGCAGGAAGGTGCGGCCCCTGTTACTGAGGTGCAGCGAACCCCGGAGAGAAGACCTGAGGGGGGTGAGGTGCAGCGCACTCCAGAGCAGAACCCAGGAAACTTCCTTTATCAAATCCAGTGCATGATGGAAGAACAGACTCGCCGTCAGGAGGAACAGCTGCGCGCACTGAAAGAGGAGCAGGCTCGCCGCCAGGAGGAACAGGCTCGCCGCCAGGAAGAACAAATGCGCACGATGCAGGAGGCGCTTCATAAAGATATCACGAAAGGCTTGCGGCAGGCAGTAGAGAGAGTCGAAGCTGTAGAAGGAAGGCTGGATCGCGTGGAGGGTGAGTTCGCCAAAATCCGGCGAGAGGTTGAACAGACCAAATCTCATAGCCGTGTCGCCGCTGTTTTTGACTCACCTATGCAACCAAAAGGTGTGAAGACTCCGGTTTACGATGGACTGACGTCATGGCCCGCCTTTAAGCTACAATTTGAGACGGCGATGAAAGTTAATGGCTGGGGCATAGAGGAGGCGCAGTCTGCGTTGACATTAGCACTCCAGGGACAGGCTCTCACCGTGCTGGAAGCCGTAGGTGCTGGCGAAAATCTGACGTTTGACAAGCTTTTCGGAGCTCTGGAGGCTAGATTCGGTGACG
Organism: Agonopterix subpropinquella; assembly: GCA_922987775.1. Lineage (NCBI taxonomy): Eukaryota > Metazoa > Arthropoda > Insecta > Lepidoptera > Depressariidae > Agonopterix > Agonopterix subpropinquella. The sequence continues at coordinate 16,665,390 of OV277695.1, read as the reverse complement.
GGCATCTCGAGCACATGTATCGGGCGCGATTGAAGGAACGGAACCAACATGCTAACGAGAGTCTGCAGCAATGGTCCGTGGAAGTGGAGAAGCTCGTGCGTAAGGCTTTCCAGTCATCACCAGCAGCCATCGATGACATGCTCCTGCAGGCCTTTACCGATGGGATACGGGACCCGGAGGTGCGGGCTGCCGTGCGACTTGGGCACCATAGCACTCTCAGGGACGCTGTTGCTCATGCATTGGAGGTGGAGGCCGTACGACAGGATTCTCGTTCCGCTCGCCTCAGGGAGATTGTTGTGACTAGAGCCTCACCGCCAAGGAATCGAAGCGTCGGTTTTGTGTGCTACGAGTGTGGTGAACGAGGGCATATTCGCAGCTCCTGCCCGAAGCGCACAGGTCGTCGGGATATAGGAGTCTCGACTGATGAGCAGCAGGAAAACTAAAACCAGCCAGGGCTGCGGGGTGGGCGCTGGCCGGTTATGTTGCAACCCCAACCATAAGAGTCAAACAGACATCAGACGGAAATAGTCTGTTAGTCGAAGGAGAGGTCAATGGTAGAATCTGTCAACTAACTTTGGATACCGGAGCTTCGAGAACAGTGATCAATACTCGACTGATAAACGAGATGGAAAGTTATCAGAAACGACTTCTGCAACAAACCAACCTGCAGTTAACAACAGCTACCGGCCAGCGCATACCTGTCAACGGGCAGTTGGGAGTTTCAATTAAGATCGGGGAAACTCCTTTCAAACATGAGGTGATTGTAGCTGAAATAGTGGACGATTGCATCATTGGCTTAGATTTCTTACAAAATCACCAGTGCAGTATAGACATGAAAAACGGAGTGCTACGGTGTAACACAGAGGAGGTTCCGATGAAAGGTGGATCGTTGGGAAAGGTCTACTGTGTGAGAAGAACAGTTCTCAAACCTAGATCACAGACCTTGGTACCTGTCGTTTTGCCCAAGAGTAACGATGGGAGATTACCACGGAGATGTGCTGTGATAGAGAAAGTTAAAACTGAAACTTCTTGGATTCCGGCAAGGACAGTTGTTGGATCAGTTTCATCTACCTCAATCCCGATACTTAACGTTGGAGATGTGGACCTGACGATTGAGAAGGGGGAGGTTGTTGGTCACTGTGAGGAAGTTTTATGGTTACGACAATGTGTGGAAAATCCTCCTAGGAAACATAAGGTTGAGGAGAATGTAGTGACCAAAGTTATGGAAGACTCCAGCAGGGACCTGACTAAGCTACAGGCTGTGAAAGCGAAGAACTTGCTGCGGCGTTTTTCAGACCTGTTCTCCCAGAACGACGCAGATATTGGTAGAACAGACTTGGTGAAGCACACGATTAATACGGGAGATGTAGCGCCAATCAAGCAACGACCTAGGCGCATTCCGTTTGCTCGTGAGAAGGAAGTGGAGGGAATGATAGAGGACATGAGAAGGAATAACATCATCGAACCTTCATCAAGTCCCTGGTGTTCACCTGTAGTTCTCGTCAAGAAAAAGGATGGCTCAACGAGATTTTGTGTGGATTATCGGCAGTTGAATGAAGTGACGAAGAAAGACAGCTACCCCTTGCCAAGGATCGACGACACCTTAGACACTTTGAATGGAATGAAATGGTTTTCAACGCTCGATCTGAAAAGTGGGTACTGGCAAGTGGACGTAGACCCTAAAGACAAGGAGAAAACCGCGTTTTCCACCGGGAAAGGACTGTGGCAGTTCAAGGTAATGCCATTTGGATTGAGTAACGCCCCTGCGACTTTCGAGAGATTGATGGAACATGTCCTAGCTGGAATTCTGGGTGACACGTGTCTGGTCTACCTGGACGACATCATCATTGTTGGTCGAGACTTTGATGACCACCTGAAAAAGTTAGAGAAAGTTTTCGAAAGACTACGTGGAGCCAATCTTAAATTGAGTCCAAAAAAATGTTCTTTCTTCAAACGACAGGTCAATTACCTGGGACATGTAATCTCTGAGAGAGGAGTCGAGACCGATCCTGCCAAAACTGCTGCTGTGAGGGAGTGGCCAACACCGAAAGATAAGACACAAGTTAGAGCTTTTCTTGGGCTCTGCTCTTACTATCGTCGTTTTGTGCAAGGGTTTTCGGACATCGCAAAGCCGCTACATCGACTTACGGAAGAAAAGAGGACGTTCACATGGGATTCAGAATGTGAAGAGGCTTTTATGGAGTTAAAGGAACGTCTGAGTAAGGCACCAATTCTTGGATATCCCGATGTCCAGGGTGAATTTGTTGTAGACGCAGACGCCAGTAACGTCGGGATTGGAGGTGTGCTCTCGCAGCGACATGGTGAAAAGGAAACTGTAATAGCCTACTTCAGCAAGTCATTATCTAGACCTGAGAGGAACTACTGTGTAACTAGACGAGAATTATTGGCCGTGGTGAAGACTGTACAACACTTCAAGAAGTATCTGCTGGGACGTAAATTTTTAGTAAGAACAGACCACGCCGCGCTGAAATGGTTACTCCAATTTAAGAACCCGGAAGGTCAAGTTGCAAGATGGTTGGAGCAACTACAGGAATTCAACTTTGAAGTAGAACATCGAAGTGGAAAAGTTCACTCCAATGCAGATGCACTGTCAAGAAGACCATGTCCAGAAGATTGTAAGCATTGCAGCAAGCAGGAAGGGAAGGAAACGGTTTCACTCAGGGTTATTAGAACTGATGCCATCAACGATGAGTGGGGAAACGAGGCAATGCGTCGCGAACAGGAAAATGACTCAGGAGTCGGGCCAATCCTGAACTGGTTAAGGAGTGATGGTTCTAAGCCCCAGTGGAGTGAGGTGGCAAGGTACGGGGCAGTCACGAAGGGGCTGTGGGCTCAGTGGAAGAGCCTCGTCATACATAACGGATTACTCTGTAGAAAATGGGAGACATCGGATGGAAAAGACTCGTATCTGCAGTTGGTGGTCCCACACGCTAAGGTGAAAGAAATTCTGCGAGTTTTTCATGATGGTACTTCCGGAGGGCATTTAGGTGTAAAGAAAACCTTGGAGAAAGTAAAGGAAAGATTTTACTGGTTGCATTGCAGAGACGATGTGGAAGATTGGTGCCGCAAGTGCACAGTCTGTGCAGCTGTAAAGGGACCTCATACGAGGAGCAGGGCAGCAATGAGAATTTATAATGTTGGGGCGCCTTGGGAGCGAATCGCTTTGGACGTCGCGGGACCATTTCCAGTCACTAAATCGGGAAACCGGTATATACTCGTGGTAATGGATTATTTCACAAAGTGGCCAGAAGTATTTGCCATTCCAAATCAGGAAGCGGTCACTGTGGCTACGAAGTTGGTGAATGAAGTTTTCTGCCGGTTCGGGGTTCCGTTGGAAATGCACAGTGATCAAGGCAGGAACTTTGAGTCACAGTTATTCCAGGAAGTTTGCAAAATTTTCGGAATCCACAAGACCCGGACTACTCCTTATCACCCTCAGTCCGACGGCATGGTGGAGAGATTCAATCAAACCTTGGAACGGCATCATGCGAAGGTCGTCGATAATCATCAGGATAACTGGGACGAGTACATACCTCTTTTCCTGTTGGCCTACCGAACCGCTGTTCATGAGAGTACTTCGGCAACTCCAGCAATAGCAAACTTCGGGAGAGAGCTGAAGCTTCCAGCAGATTTGCTATCAGGATGCGCACCAGGCACTCCTAAAAGTATCAGTGACTATGTGAGCGAACTGCGGGAAAAAATGGTCGACATTTATGAACAACTTCGAGAAGCAGGTCAAAACTCAAGTGACCGTTCAAAGACACGATATGACCGAAAAGCGAACTATGCTGGGTTTGAGGAAGGAACATCAGTTTGGCTGCATAATCCAGTTCGGAGGAAAGGGAAGAGTCCGAAGTTGCAGGCAAGTTGGGAAGGGCCGTATGAGGTAGTGACTAGGATAAATGACGTCACCTATCGAATTCGACGATCGCCAAGGAGCCCGTTGAAGATAGTGCACGTGGATCGATTAGCTCGATATTTCGGCACTAATGATGCTCGGGACGAGCAAAACTAAGGGAGGGGCAGTGTCACGGCCGCTGTCAAATGTCAAACGTAAAGAAGGCATTCGAAAATTCGGCCGGCTCATTAACAACCGCCGTGGTCTTACGGTCTAAGGTTCCGCCTCCCATGCTGGGGGGTGACGGTTCGAATCCGATCCGCGCCAAAAATATTTCTAGATTTTTGTGTTTTTAGAAATGTTCTAGAAGGAAGAGAGAGAAGGAATATTTAAAAAGGGACAAAAGGTGAACGTGTCTAGGAACTTCGAGAAAGGAGGCGAAATTACGAATATTTGAAAAGAACCAGAAAAGTGGGCGTGTCTTCGATCGGTTTCGAAAAAGGAACGCGGGGTTAGAACTATCTGGAGGAAAACAATCGAGTAAAGAAAAGAAGATCGAAAAAGGGTATTCCGGAATGTTCTGCGGGATATAAAAAGGCGGCGAATTTCGACTGGCGGCAGTCCTTGGTTAAACAGTGAACAGTGCGAAACAAAAGGAAGAAAAGTAAAAGTGGAAAAGTACTAGTGAAGAGAAAAGTGCTAAGAGTGGAACAGTGAGTAGACTAGTGTCAGTGTAGTGCGTGACGTCATAGTGTCGTACGTCGTGACGTCATAGCGTGACGCGTGTCGTGTCGTCACAGTAGTGACGTAGTGGACTGTGAACAGTGACAGTAAGTGGTGCACGGGGAATCCCTGCGAGGAGGACCCGGTGAAGTGAACCGTTTAGGGGAACCTCTGCGAGGTGGACCGTTTGTAAGTGTATCCCAAATAAACTCTGTAAAATTGGACTTAGCGTTTCACTCCAATCCCGGAACCCGTAGCTCGTAACAATAGGTACTAGTTACAAATGGACTTACGTCTTTTCCGCTAAGCAATCCCGTATGTAAGTAAGTGAAACATTATACGAACGTTTTCTTAATTTTTTTTTATGTTAGTTTCCATAACAATGATAGGTAGGTATAATGTTTTCAGATGGATGAAGTCATTGACATCTGTTCTTTACGAAACAATAAAAGAAAACTAAGCCCGGCTTGCACCAACAAGTATTTAGGCTTAAACGTATTTAGTGATAGTTCTGTCCTTCACACTGTTCATACAAATGACAGTAACAGCATCATAATATTTAAACATGTTTAAGCCTAAATACTTTTTGGTGCAAGCCAGCCTAAGAAATACATTCGTTCACACTTAAATTTAGGAACTTTCAATCAGTTATTTCTTTGCATCTTGTCTATTAATAAATTGAAAAAAAAAAATGTTTTTTTTTTCGGTGGAATCGTATGACTTAAGAAAAAATTACAAATCACAGTTCACTAGGCTGTCTAATAATAATTAGGTTTTGATTCTACCAATCAAAACCTAAAAAACCTGTGGAGATTTAGATTTAGGCGCATAATGATGACGATAATGATCGACGTAGACAACGTAGTTCAATTTTGGTCCTGAAATAATTATATCACATAGAAGTCTCTAAAAAAACTATAAAATAATTTTTTTTTCTTAACCTAAATCGTAGGAATTATTTTAATTATTCAGCTTCACTTTCCTCCACACCACTGGCACAGTAAGAAATACGTCCAAATCACTTAGGATGGTTGTTATATTTTGCGGTAATTTTAACCACCGGTTTTTTTATGATTCACTTACTAAGACGATAAGACGTAAGTCTAGTAAGAAATATGAATAGATGTTATAATTTTAATAACATCTATTCATATTTCTTACTAGTCTTACGTCTTATCGTCTTAGTAAGTGAATCATACAACTTTTTCCCTTAGTATTTCAGACATACGTCTAATATCTCTAGGAATTTGTGCAAAAAACTACTTTATGTCTAATTGCTTAGTCGTTTTTCAGGCACTTCTAGAAATGATATAAATTTATTGTTTAAAAAAGCTGGTTCCTTGCAGCTCAAAAAATCCAATTATAAAACAAAATTTTAACAAAAAATTAAAACCGCCTTCAAAAAAACTAAAAAGTGAAAAAATAATATTGCAGCCTATGACTTTTTCGTTCGCATCATAAGAACATTAATTTGTTTTATTGAAGTCGCTGTCAAGCCGGTACGATTCGCGACATGGCTTGCATTTTTTGGCTTGGCTTGACAGCGACTTCAATAAAACAAATTAATGTTCTTATGATGCGAACAAAAAAGTCATAGGCTGCAATATTATTTTTTCACTTTTTAGTTTTTTTGAAGGCGGTTTTAATTTTTTGTTAAAATTTTGTTTATTTCACAATTTTCAGTGGTGAATTCATTAGTTCGATTTAATAGGAGTGCTTTAAATTAAAAAACGCACTAGTCAGCAGTACAATTTTCGAAGGTTCCCCTCGATTTCTCTGGGATGCCATCATCAGATCCTGGTTTCCTTATCATGGTACCACCCTCGGGACATCTCCTTTCCAACAAAAAAAGAATCATCAAAATCGGTTCATAAACGACGAAGTTATCCGCGAACACACATAAAAAAAAAAAAAAAATATATACGGTCGAACTGAGAAACCTCCTCCTTTTTTGAAGTCGGTTAAAAAGTAACAGATTTTGGTCATTTTCGGACATAGGCCCTTTTGGCTTAGCACGGCAGTAAAGTACCTACTCTGTAACTACTGTTATATAAATTAAGTCTTTAATAAGTTTGATGGTTTGAACCACAGAACATTATAAGAGGGGTTAGAAATGCAAAGTAGCGCTTTTGCTTCGGACTGTCGCCACTTGTCTTTCCGCTCACGCTGCTACAACTACTCACGCACGCACCACGCCCATCTAACCTCTTTAATAATGTTCATTGGTCTGAACTACCCCTATAAATATTACTAGGGTGTTTTTTAAATACAAATCAAGCTTGATATTGTTTTAGGTGCTGCCTTCGTGAAAATAAAAGAATCTGTTTCATCAGATTTATGTCAACTGCAGCCGAGTGCTGGACCATGTACGGCCTATATTACCAAGTAGGTAACTTTGTTGCTGCTTTGTTGTCTTGCCTAATTCACCACAGACTTTTGTATTCATCATCCTCACCACGGATTTATAACAAATGGATGCAAATCCTCCTTACAAGTATTGAAACCTGAAAATTGACCATGGCGGTTGGTAATGTTCGTCCTTCTTTCAAACTTCTTTCGTACGTGTCCGTCGTCGATAAAGAGATTATACCTAAAGGCATAGAGTGAGCCACAAGAATGTCCACTTTTTTGAGGTTTGTGGTTGAGTGTGTGGTGTTAATTAGTATGGACAAAAGATGACCAAGTGACATTTGCCCCTATGTTTACGGTTACTTTTCACGCACACTAGCATAAAAAAGAAGTGACAGCCGCATAAACAAACATTTATAGTTCCATCTCCTTCTACTATTAAAAGAACGTCATAAGATAAAAGAGACTAACTACAATCGTAAATTGAGGCGGTCTCTATGCTTTAGAATAAAGGAGATCATTCCTCTGAAGTCGTCGATGTTTCCGACTTTACCTTTGTCCTTTTCTATCAATTTTTGTCGCTGTATTAAAAGAAAGGGACAAAGTTTATATCAGCACCGCAAGCAAAGTCGATAATGGTTTGGCAGCATTTTGAGAGTGAAAAATGCTCTGCGCTGCGTTTCACCAGGTTTGCGTCAGGTCTTTAAGTAAGTAAGTAATAATGTTGTTTTTACCCCATAAGGTACTACTACGATGTCAACTCTAGAACATGTAAGGAGTTCTCGTACGGCGGGTGTGGGGGCAACCAGAATCGGTACGGAATTAAAGCTGCCTGCGAGACAGAATGCCAAGACAGACGACTCTTCAATGAACGTTAAGGGGACATAATTTGGAGCGCGCTCCATACAAACAAAGTCTGGTTTTATTTTCAATACTAACCAATCATTTTCAAAAATAATCTAGATACTAATCTCTATGCCAGATGTTGTCAGATTTTCGCTAAAAATACAGTTTAAATCACTGCAACCAATGATATTTTCTCAAACATGCTTGGAAATATGAGCATTATTTTGACAACCTTCTTCGAGATAAATCGAAATTGCAGTACTGGCCAAATACATGCGCGCAGCGGCCGGCAATGTTGTATGAAAATCCATATCTGTCGTGTTTAGCGACCAAATAAATTACATACTAAACTCATATCTGTCGTGTAATTTAAAAATGGAACGATCTTTTTCTCCGAAACATGGCAACCAAGGAGGTAACTTATTAAATGTTTTATTTAAATTTCGAATTAGCTTGCAAATAGAAAGCTGTTTATTGAAAAAAAAAACGAATTGTTGTTCGATGTTCGTCAAATGTTCGTCATTGATTTTGAAAAGAGTTTTAATTTCCGCGCATTATTTGAGAAAAGTACTATACAAGCCTTGGCCACAACTATGCATTGATGGACTTACGTATGTGTGCCTCGGCTTCGCCTCGGCCCACATTTACACGTTCGTCCATCAATGCCTCTGTTGCTGGCCGCTGCAGTAATGTACTATAATGTTACTACCGTAACACTGCAACTTTAAAACTATACATTTTAAAGAAAATCTGACTGACAACATACAAGCATAAGTTCACCAGTTCACCTTAGGTAAAAGGTTTTTTTTATTCGTTTTTTTATTTAATTTTCATGCATTTTTTTATTTTTTTTTCTATTTTTTTTAACCAACTCTACATGGAAGTACACCTTGGCCCATGATGGACTACGGGTAGAAAATACTTCCTACAGTTCACCTTGGTCCACCTGGGTCTTAGACAATTTATATAGGGACGAGTTACGCGCGTCATTCTACTAAGAAACATTTCTGCCACTTTTTGTGGAGGGCGAGGTTACATGAAATCCGCAACTTTGAATTTTATTCCCCATAAGTTTAGATTCTAATTTTGAATGTTAAAAATCATGAAAAGTAGTCTCGTGTGAACCCCAAACGTTCTAAGTTCAAAATTATTGTTTTGCTATTATAGGCGATATCGTTTAGTGATAAGGTATAAAATTTTTTTTTTTTTTTTTTAACGCTCACAGGCACATACATTGTAATGATCCCAAGAAAGCACTATTTATAGGCTGTTTATTATGGAAACCATACAACAACGGCACAAACATATAAACATCCATGACTGAACCGGGATTCGAACCCAGGACCCTGGTTTGGCAGTCCGGCGTGGTAACCATTACACCAACCGGGTCGTCAAATAAAATTGGGTGTAAATGCACAAGATCAATTGTTCTTATACCGTGGCAGAGGGAAAATGCTACCGCAAGGCGAGTCCCTATATAAATTGTCTAAGACCTGGGTGGACCACGGGTAAAAATGTCTGCCCATGGTCCACCAGGTGAACCAAATTGGGTGTACCACGGGAAATGCCTGACGGGAAAGTCTAGTAAATTAAGTAAATCTGAACTAAACTTTTTCATTATCATGATCATGACAAAATTATGGAAAACGGTAAACTGCCAAGCAGAAAAACATCGAATGCAGTTTTATGCATTTCAAATCAAAATATAGGTACCGTAAAGTTGTTGAATTTGTCTAAATAATTCAAATGGATAAAGCAACAAAAAAAGTGTTGCAAATCTAGTGATTCACAATGTTATTTTCTGTTACGTTTGGAGGAATATATAGGATTTGTAAGCAAAATTTAAAATTTTCTGAACCCTATGTCAACCCATCGCACGGGCACACTCACGGACTCACCCTACTTACTACCAAAACAATATTATAAACATGTATCCATGAGTACGTTAGCATTTTCTTCCAGTGCTGAAATGATAACAAATCATTATTGCCTCAAAACTTAAAATGCGAATAACTTTAAATTTTAAGTATCAAAATAATTACATTATTATTTCAATCTAATTATTTTGTTATAAATCAGTTAGGGTGTATGACGTTTTGCGCTAATTCATTAACACGTTGTATATGTTTGTATCTTTGCATGTTTGTATGTACCACGCATCCACGCATTTCTCCGAAACTATTTATCGGATTAAAAAATGACTTATCCAGGTTAAAAAATGACTTCTTTTAACCTGGCAAACCTAGAATTGCGGCAGACTGAGAGGTGGCAACCCTGGTTTTTCCAATACTTCAGATCAGTCTCCTTCCGATGGTACCTCATTTACTACCCTAACAGACAGGTGGAAAAAAGTTATACCAAAAATCATAATGGAAAAGGAACTTGCGGCAAGATTTTTCTAGGCAACTTGGCAGCTTTGAATTAACCCCTGTTTAAACATACCTACACTAGAATCACATTTCGTTCGCCTATGAAATAGGTGCATAATTTTACGGTCGGGTCTCGGACTATAATGTGACCGTATTTGGATGCCAGTAGGACTCGATTTTTCCATAGTCAAGGGCAGCCATATATACCATACCCCATATCCTTCCCGTTACCGACACACAGTTATCTACATACACAAATACACAGATTCATGGATATAAAGGTTATATAATTTTGCCCAAATATTTTTAGATTAGGCACATAACACCAATTATATTATAACTTATAATATAATTGCTTAATACCCAGTAAATAAATTAGCTTAGAGCACAGTACTAATCTTGTTACATTTGCCGTATAATACCTAATTCACAGTAATATAATTGAAGTGAGCGAAAGCTCTGGGGAGGTTTTCTTCCGACGCTATAATTGTTTCTGATGGAAACATTAGTCCTGGAGGAGCCCTGATTAGGTGCTGACGGATGGCGGCGCCGATTGCTTCATTGTTATTCGAAATGAACTGAGATATGAGAATTGGAGGACGCTCAAGTCGCTCAACGAATGATATTGATGTTTGTTGGATCCAATATCTGACTCTGTTTATACTGAGTGTATATTGATTTCGAAATTATTGTTTTTAGTGTTCCGTACCAAAATTGGAAAAACGGAACACTTATGGAATCAGCTCGGTGTCTGTCCGTCCGTCCGTCCGTCCGTCTGTCCGTCCGTCTGTCACAGGCATTTTTCTCAGAGACCGTAAGACATAGAATGTTGAATGTCGGTACAGATATAGCAATTGGTAGTCCAATATCATAAATGAAGTAAAAAAAGCTATATTTTTATATTGGGGGGCAATTTGGAGAGTAAGAAAGGGCAAATAAAAAAATTTTTTTTTTACCCTATTGTGTGGGGTATCAATTGAAAGCTTATGAAAATACGAGTCTAAAAATATACTTTTATTTTTTTTTATAAAACCTATGTTTAACAAAATTTTCAATTCAATCCGAGAAATTGATGTCCCCACCTCTATTTCAAAAAATATAGCCGTATAAGATCTGAAAAAAATCATGTACATCAGAAATAACGTGTAGATGGCGGGAAAATTATTAGGGTGGCTCTAACATGAATAGTTTTTTTTCTATACCCAATAAACTAACACCAGTATGACCAGTGTAAAATGATCTTCAGTTACTATGTGACCACATACTAAGTAAGTGTCAATTTAGAGTTGTTTCATCAATGACCCATATTAAACAACTGGTAGTACGGAACACTAATTGCCCGAGTCCCGACTCGTACTTGGCCGGTTTTTTTATCAATTAACTTTACCTATTTATCGTTTACTCCCCTTTCACGATGAAGTTAGTTCCTATTTTCAACACTAACCAATTAAAGATAAAGTTAGTTAATTAAACACAATCTAGATACTAATATCTGCGCCTGTTGTTTGTCAGATTTCAGTTAAAATGTAGTTTCAATGCTAGGATTAATGATTGTATGGAAATCTTTGAGCCCCGGCGGTAACCTTAGATGAAGGTATGAAACTATAACACAGTATAAGAAAGAGTATCTATTACTTAACTACACATACATTTTAATGAAAATCTGACAAACCACAGGCACAAAGATTAGTGTTTAAAAAATCCAAAACAACATTAAACTTCGTTTGTATGGAGCACGCTAGGAGGCATAAGGTACATAGTAAGTTATTTTATTTAAAAACCGTGATTGATTCAAAATTTAAGTAACTTACGAATAGTAACTTTAAATCAAATTATAAATTAAAGATGTGGATATTGTGGATACGGGATGTAAAACCGCCCATCCCTCGGCTAGGTAAGCCGCGTCTTCAAATCAGTCTAACATCAGAGGCCCAGGCCCAGGTTAGGTCGTCGCAATATAATGATTATATGACTGCAGCTCCTTCTGCAATACGACTAGGTAGTTTCAATACCTACAGCAAAAACCCAGGAGCGATACCTCGATATTTTACTTTAATATAATGAGACGACCTAAAAAAAAATAGCGGGGAGCGACTGGATAAGGAAGGCCGAGGACAGATTTTTGTGGCGCGCCTTGGGAGAGGCCTATGCTCTGCAGTGGACGATGATAGGCTGATGATGATGATGTCTGCAATACGAACTAAAACTAGAAGCGAGCTCGAAATTTTCCTGCAACATTATCTTTATTGAAGCAAGATATTTTTCAAACACTTGACTAGAACCTGGTTGTGACTACAATTCAATTTTATTCATAATCGCACAAAAATCACACAGAAATGGCTGATATTTAGTACATATCTCCACTCTTCAACTAATTCCCGCTCACAGCGCAGGGCTGGACTTAAAAATAAAACACTTAAGCCTCTGTTAGCAGGCTTGCAATTACGAGAGTCTCGTCGCCCTTAATCCCTCCTGTGACGAAGAAAAACTCCTCTAATTAATAGTAGAGCTCCCAGATTAATTAGCGGAGGTCTGGAACGCGGCTATTATTAAATATTCAATATTTTCAGAGCGAGCTATTTAAATACTATATTTGCTTCAAAAGCAACTTCAAAAGATAGATGGCAGTTGTAGTAAAGCTTGTGATAAGGATTATGGGTCGTCGAGGTATGTAGTAATAGATACTCTTTCTTATACTGTATATGTCTATCTATCTATCTATAACGTCACGCCTCTTTCCCAGTGGGGTAGGCAGAGACCAGGGCGCGCCACTTACTACGATCCTTACATACCTCTTTTGCCTCATGCACATCCATACATCTCTTCATACATGCCCGTCGGTTTCGAGTACTCCGCACCTCCCCTTTTTGTAGGACGCAACTGATTTGATCAGCATACGTCCTACGAGGGCACCCTTTGCCGACACTTCCACTCACATTAGCAACATATATCTCTTTCGTACATCTGCTGTCACTCATCCTGTATATGTACTGTATATGTATACAAAATAAACCGACCTTATTTTCTTTCGTTGGTGAAATAGGGTTCCTAATTCACCAAAATCAAGCTATGAACAAGAAAGTTAATAAATGAACTGTATTCTCACCGATGTTCACTTATCTCTCATCAATCCCCACGACCCTTCCCACGGGGCGTAGTCATAGTCAAAATATAAGAAGTAGACCATCTTCGGCCCCGTACGAGAGTAATTAGCTACTCGCGCTCGGACACTCAAGTTTGCCTCACTACCTCATACGTGTACGTGGCGCATACGCGCACTGAGAGAAATGTCATTTTCGTGTAATCTTATAATATCGTGACGTTGATCGAAAAGAAGTGCGTTTTCCTAAAATAAGAAAATAATAGGTCAATATTACGCTATAATTGAAATGTGTTAAGATGGAATCTAATTTTTTGGGTAAATAATACAAAATTATGTTACTTATCATCGTAAAAATTGGTTATATACAATAATATTGTCTTCTTCAAATAATAACAGTATGTAGGTAATAGAAAATGGTCCACTGTCCTATAAATTTGTATGATATTTATAATTAAGATTATAATTATAAAACACAATGACGGTGTCACCGTATTTATGAAGAAATATCTCTGAAAATAGGATGAAGTCCCCTTAATGTAGTTTTTAGAGTATGCACCATTATTTAATATTACAGTCATATTATTTTATGTGTATCCTACTAAAATATTGTTACAGAATCTTCTTATTAGGAAAATAGTAGGAAAAATAATAGGACATAACTGAAGATATGAGGATGTCATCGATAAATAGTAGTAAATATAATCATATAATGTATGCTCGTTCTACTAAAGCCACGGTGACACGTCATCTTAAATGCCGTTATCATCAGCAAATCGTCTTCGTAATAAAATTTTATATTCGTATTATCATCGTACTTTATGCTGACATCAGTATGCCGGAGCATACTAATGGCAGCATAACAGCAAGTACGGATACTTAAGGTGAATCCTACTGTTTTGAGCGGAAATCACGTCATTTATGATTGCCAGTTTTGAGAGTGTGGCAGCCGGAGATAAATTGTCAGTGTGTGCGTGCTACGAGGCGTACGGATTGACGCGCACACATACAAGCCGCGTTTGCTACCATTTTATGAAGATGTTCTACTGCCTTATAATGTGGCGTAGTCCCAGAAACGGCCTATCTATGCCATGTTCCATACCACTTCTAGTTTCATTCTCCGTTCTCGGTTGACCTTTCATGCTCCGCAGTACTAAACAGTATCTACGCTTTGTGTAATTCTGTAATTTGTAATTTCGAAAAACTAATTGTCTAACTAGGGCGAAAAAATTTAGCGATATAATTAATCTGAATGGAACCACTGACGTCTGAGAAAAAGAAGAATGCGAAGAGTGATTTCTATTTTTTTTCATCTGTCCTTTCATCACGGCCGTGTGATTAATGTCTTGATTGATGTCTTGGCCCAAAAACTAAATTTTATTACGAAGACGATTTGCTATTATTTTGCATTTCATCTAATCCTACAAAATATCGTAGTTTTTAGGGTTCCGAAGTCAACAAGGAACCCTTATAGTTTCGCCATGTCCGTCCGTCCGTCTGTCTGTCTGTCTGTCTGTCCGCGGCGTAGCTCAGAGACGCTTAGTACTAGAAAGCTGTAATTTGGCATGATACATATTAATTAGGGACGCATTATCTCAAAAGAACATTAACCATAAACTAAAAACCTATTTCATATCCCAACTAAGTTAAATGGAAGGAAACTTTTACCATGTTTCTATTTATATTTATTATAACTGAGCTTTGTATCTAGTTAATGTACTGTTTACTGTTTGATTTGTAAAAACTGTGCAGAATTATTTATGTCACCTAAAAATCTCTTTTGGTTTATGTGATGTATTATTTAAGTCGTGTCAATTCATGTATCTGGTAAATAAATAAATACAATACAATACAATTGCGCCGTCAAAGTGATAAAATAAAATCTTGAAAATTATTTTCTTTTAGGGTACCCTCACGCGAAGTGAAAATTGATTTTTTTCTCGTCTACCCCATGGTGTGGGGTATTGTTAGATAGGTCGTGTAAAAATATTATGGGTGTGGTAAATCATTTTTCGATTTAGGGATCCGTTAGCGAAATATTAAGCTTTAATGTGGAAAATTTTGTTACTGTCAAGTTCCCCCCCTGCCAGCTAAACGGTTGTTTCTGGGTATGTGACAAAATTCATGGCAGTAGTATATATAACGAAATTAAAAGGACAACTTTCACTGCTAAGTATATTGGCTTTACAAGTTTACGAGTAGGTAATAATCGACCAACTTATAAAATGTACTTTTTAGACTTTATTAGCCGTTAAACCGTAGTATAAAACAAAAAACGCCCCTTAAAAGCCCCTTCTAAGTCCGTATATTGTGATCGGCAACTACGGAACCCTATCCTGCGCGTGTCGACATGCACTTGGCCGTTTATTTTTCATTCTCAGTTTAATTAATAATTCTGGTCTGCGCTACGCCATAGCGAGCGTAGCAATTGTAGCTGTGTTAATTCGTAGCATTGAGATATACCAACTATGTAATATGAGCCACGAGGTATGACTTTTTGTATGAGTAGGTGTAGGTATATGAATGTAGTTCTTTGCATTTAACTGTAAAATTAAAACGTTTACGTTAGGAGTGGAAAAGAAAGGAGTGAACCGAGTGAATTTATTTCAATGTGAAAAGTAACGAATATGGAAATGCATTTCAGGACGATTTGTGACGAGTATAGTTCTGTTATAAATATCTATGCGAGTATACAATCATGAACGTGTAAGCCTTAGATAAAGTATATACCTAGATTGAGCCTCACGCTTCTACCATATAAAAGAAAAGGGACAAATTTTCTTAGAATTGAGGCGTCATACAAATTATATATGGATAGGGTTTAGCGGCCTTACCTGGTTGAGATTTTTTTCGACGCGTTCGTATCTTCGACTGTCTCTCTTGACATATAACTTATCAAAGGTGTAAGTAAGATGCGGGTTCGCTTTGCGGTGTCACATTCGGATCAGATTTTAGGCACTGCTAATCAGCCTAGTAAATGTAAACATTTTACCTTGCAAAAGGTCCGGTATCCACGATTTTTTTATATGTTATACGGGTATGGTCCTTATTAAAAATCCAAGTTTTCGACCTTGAGGTGCTGCCGCGGGCTCTGCCATGTCCATAAAAGGACGAAAATTTCGAAGATTTTTCAGTTTTCATTATTTAAAATCTAAAGCTTAGGTTTTAGAGTGAAATTATGTTTCAGATGAATTAAGAGCACTAAATGCGCTACAGTTTGGTTTTTGAATCAACTTTTTATACTCTATAGTTACCGAGATACAGCACTTCAAAATAAGGGCAGTTAGGGCTAATTCCTAACTGCCCTATGCCTGTGGGTACAGAAAAGCTGGGCTCAAGAGGGTTTTTTGTATGTAGGTAATCTCTGGAAGTACTAAACCGATTCGTAAAATTCTTTCACTGATAGAAAGCTACACTATCCCTGATTACCATAGGCTACATTTTATTTTGTAAAAAAAAAATTCTGTTATCTAAGTATTAGTTTACCAATTGACATTTGCTGAAAATTTACAAGTGTCACATCTTATGGTTCAAAAAACATATTGTAGCGCATTATTTATACTTCTTCTGAACACCTTCACAGTGAAACCTTAAGTTAATAACATATTTAATTTAAAAAAAAAAATACGAAATTTTAAGGAATTAGTCATACCACTCCATACTTTGAGGTGTTGTATCTTGGGAACTATTCAGTATATAAAGATGATTCAACTATCAAATTGTAGCGGATTTGGTCTTCTTTAAAGCTTTAGTAAACAAGTTTGCTCTAAAACCCAACGTTTAAGTTTTACTGAAAAAGTCTCAAAATTTTCGTTGTTTTATGGTTACACCAGAGCCCGCGGCAGGACCCCAAGGCCGAAAACTTGTATTTTTATTAAGGACCTCTACCTGTATAACATATCCAAAAATCCCGGATACCGGACCTTTTGTAAGGTAGGGTATCATTTTCCAAACAGATTTACTGAACTAAATGGGATGTGGATATAGTCTAGCTATTATTGTTCAAAAGATACAGCTCTTTATAGTTGGACACACAGACGGACGGACGGACAGCACCCAAAGGGTCCCGTTGGCACCCTTTGGGTACGGAACCATAAAAAGATTTATTTTTAACCGACGACAACAAAAACAAAACACGGAGGAGGTTCTCAATTCAACGCGTATATATATATATTTTTTTTAAATGTATGATCGCGCAATAACTTTCTACAGAGTAGTCCGATTTTGATAATGATTTTTTTACTAGAAAGGGTATACTCCCGAGGTGTTCCTTTTACAATTCGGTGAAGATGTGATAACGCACTTCGGAGCTACACAATAGAACTCCTCAAAAGTTGACAGCAAATCATCGGCGATTGAAACGTTTGCTTCGTATCGATGTACCCTTTGTGTGTGTTGATATCAGAATCCAACTAATGTACCTATTTCACCGCAAAAAATATGAAATAATTTTTTTTAACAAAAAATAAAAATCGACTTCAAAACTCAAAAAGTAATGAATCAAAAAAATGAATTTTACGTTAGCATTCATAAGAATATCAATTTGTAATTGGAGTCGGTGTCAAGCCTAGCCAAAAAAATTACTGCAAGCTCAGTCTCGAATTGTACAGGCTTGACAGCGACTTCGATAAAACAAATTGATATTCTTATATGCTAAAACGTTAAATTTATCGGATGCAAGTTCGGGGAAATGGTCGTACAAGGAATTCGGGCGATGGACGTTCGGGGAAAAGGTCGTAACTGACCTGATCCTGCAATATAATTTTTTACTTTTTGAGTTTTGGAGTCGGTTTTAATTTTTTTCAGCATGCTTAGATTAGTGCTAACCCGATGATTAACCGATGAAGCAAAAACATAATTGGCTACTTGACAACTAGTCAAATCAGCTACTCTTTATTGGACGTCAAAACATGCGCTTTGTATGAAATTTGTACTAAATATTGAGTTGTGACGTCATCAACATTTTCATTACTTTTTATAGTTTATCTTGTTATTAAAAATAGTATTCAAGCTAAAAACTCAATGAAAATGAGAGTTTAGCGTTATTTTCTAACCCTTTTTTTATTGAGTATATAAAAATAAAATATATTGAATGTAGTCAAATACCCAATTAAGCAAACCAGCCAGCACCACACGTAAAGGCCGTAAAGGCATCGTTAACACATCTGGGCACATTATTTAGCTCGTATGTGCACATTATTTATCCGCTGTGAGTACTTCTGTGATCGCACGAACACTCCGTTGTCACTATACCTAATTTATTGGATGCTGTTTTGAGATTTATGGCCGAAAGATAGCGTTAAAGCCTATTTTTTGAACAACAATGTTACTTATATACTGTGCATGAGCGACTGACCAAAAAATGCAATGAATGCAGTTGTTTTTTAGGGTTCCGTACACAAAGGGTAAAAACGGGACCCTATTACTAAGCCTACGTTGTCCGTTCGTCCGTCCGTCCGTCCGTCTGTCCGTCCGTCTGTCCTACCTATTTAGGGCTATAACTTTTGAACCGTAATAGCTAGATAGTTGAAATTTTCTCAGATTATGCGTTATTACGGCGAATTTGTTAACAAATAATAAAAATTTCAAAAAGTTAAAAATTAAGGGGGGTTCTCAACAAGAAACTAGTTTTTAACAACGTTTTTTCTTCACGCTCTACGGTAAAATCGGTAATACATACAAGCGTCAAACTTAGTGCGATTATAGAGTAAGCTCTACAGAATAACAACAAATACTAAAAACCGGCCAAGTGTGAGTCGGTCTCGCGCTAAAGGTCCCGGACAAAAAAAAGTTTTTTTTCTGAGTTAATAATGTTGTGTTCTGTGTGGTGGTGTGGTACGGAACCCTCAGTGCGCGAGCAGCCCGACTCGCACTTGACCGGTTTTATTGTTATCAGTTCTGTTGTGTCGATTTAATTTGAATTTTTCAAGCGAGCATTGGGAGATTGTTTACAAATTCGGCATTGCTTTTTAGGTTTTGTGGTCTGTGAGGTATTTATTTAGTTGTAGAGCGGTTAGACATAGGTGCAATAAAGTTTTGCTCAGCACGGCTAGCATGCCATGAGTAAAAGCGACGAGTAAATCATCATGTGCGCTCTTTTTAGCATATGTCGTGAAATAACAAAGATGGAGCCACGGCTCTATTTGTAAAGTTTTTCGGGGGTGGCATGCGGGGCGCACTAAGCTGGCCCTGTTTAATAAACGCGACATTGACAATTTGACAATGACAATTCAGAGTACATTGCTGAGAATGCTAGGACTTTGCTAGGACACATGAAGCACTGCAAGTTTAGCGTCATTAGCACAGTATAAGAAAGAGTATCTATTACTAGATACAGTACAGTACGGACACTCCCTTCCTCCCACCAACTTTTTACCTCACCCCCTCTATCGCCCTCTGGTTACCACGTACTGGTTACTCTTTACCTAAGAAGAAGACATAAGGTTCTGACGTCATCTTGTCAAATTTAATTTTTTGTATGCAGTGTCCGGGCTGTGGTCATTAGTAACCAGCAATGTACTCTGAATTTTCATTGTCAAATTGTCATTGTCGCGTTAATTAAACAGGGTCCAGTGTCCGATAAGAAATAATTTTTTGTCTGTGCGGAAACTCTACGCATCAAACTGAATAACTTTCACGATGGAGCCAACTTTCAAATTGTGATAAAATAGTTTGAAGGTGAAACATCGAGTTTTCTCAATGATCGGATTGGTGGTCAGACAGTTGTCTGACCAGTTGTATGTAAAAAATCCAGGACTATTTACATTTTTCATCTCATCTGCTTCTTAGTCAAGTTTCACAGAAGTTTCTGTGAAACGACTAAGAAGCAGATGAGATGAAAAATGTAAATAGTCCTGGATTTTTTACATAGGTAAAATCAATTCTTTAATATACTCCATTCCAAAGAGAAACGAAATTTTAAGGCTATTTTGAATTACAGAAACGCAGATTTGAGACACTTCAAGAGGATATATCGGATAGTAGGTTTATCTTGAATTTACATTCAAGATACTTGAATTCGATTACATTAATAGGTAGATCACATCACTAGCGTCACTACATGGTCACTACACTCAGTGGTACCGTTTAACTTTAAAAGACCCACCGTACCACCACCGTATGGCCAGGGGTACGGCGGATCTGAAGCGATATTTTATAATCAGAATTGATCTGAATGAAATGACATTAGTAAACAAGAATGGACAGGCCTTACGCGAACATTTTAAACCAGAAAAATGAGGCAAAACAATTGACAGTTTTACTTCGAAAATGTACTGAGATGACAGACCAAGTACCCTAATTTGTATTGAAGTGCCCTAGTTTTGCGTGCTTCAACTTAAAGCGCTTTGGGCCTATCCATTCATTTTACTTTTTAACCGACTTCAAAAAAGGAGGAGGTTTCTCAGTTCGACCGTATATATTTTTTTTTTTATGTGTGTTCGCGGATAACTTCGTCGTTTATGAACCGATTTTGATGATTCTTTTTTTGTTGGAAAGGAGATGTCCCGAGGGTGGTACCATGATACGGAAACCAGGATCTGATGATGGCATCCCAGAGAAATCGAGGGGAACCTTCGAAAATTGTACTGCCGACTAGTGCGTTTTTTAATTTAAAGCACTCCTATTAAATCGAACTAATGAATTCACCACTGAAAATTGTGAAATAAACAAAATTTTAACAAAAAATTAAAACCGCCTTCAAAAAAACTAAAAAGTGAAAAAATAATATTGCAGCCTATGACTTTTTCGTTCGCATCATAAGAACATTAATTTGTTTTATAGAAGTCGGTGTCAAGCCAAGCCAAAAAATGCAAGCCATGTCGCGAATCGTACCGGCTTGACAGCGACTTCAATAAAACAAATTAATGTTCTTATGATGCGAACGAAAAAGTCATAGGCTGCAATATTATTTTTTCACTTTTTAGTTTTTTTGAAGGCGGTTTTAATTTTTTACTTTGATCTAAGCATAGTAATCGGAAAATCGTTTCGTCCTTATATGGAATGAAGTATAGGTATTTAGACAGCCGACAGGTAGGAACTATTTTAGCAAAGACATTTTTAGATATGACCTGGATATGACCCTACACCACCTAAAAATTGGAGGAGTCCCTCCAGCTTACTCTGAATTTAGCTCGGAACGAAGTTTTCGTTTGAATATTTCATTAGCATGATCCGTTTGTTCGTAACTGACAATAATTCAGATAACAAATAACACCATCGATTTTGCAACAAATTTTATTAACAAATAGTAACATAAATAAATCACAACATAAATCGTACACAAATGAATTTACAATTATTTTTTGCATCGGCATAGAAGTTTATTATATCAAAACTCGTGTTACCTTTTGTAAATTTATATATAAAATTGTAGTGAGTTTGTGATATAGGTAATTGATAGGGCTTCGTTTGGGTTTGTTCCGTTATCTTCCTTTAAATTTAGAGCCGGCTAGGGCCTGCAAAGTGAAGAACTGTTTTAGTGCGCTGAAAATCTTCGCGTAGTACTTTGCGGAGATGACTGACGTGTCAGATTTAAACTTTCTGTTTCTTAATTTTCTGCCGCCTGAAATACGTAACATCCCTTTGCTTATATGAAACAAAAAAGATAAAAAAATGAACTAAGTCGGGCAGGGATCGATATTTACATGTTCTTACCATCTCGTATCGCACCTCTTCTTGGATTCGCTCGCAGAGGTCGGTGGGTATGTCGTCCTCAGTCACGCTCTGCAGGACGTACTTCAACTGCGAAGTTCTGAAAGGGACCAAAAGGATGTTATCCGACCAGCTGTAGGCAAAATACCCGGCAAACTACTTGAAAAATTGTCGAGGTAGAGGGGTATGTGCGTAGTAGCGATTTTGTCTACTCAACATAATTGACTTAAAACCAAACCGGGCGGTTAAAAGCTGCTTGACGAATTGGGACTGTCATCAGATTTGACCAACTGTAAACTAAATCATTTCATTGTGTGCAGTCATGGCCGTGCTCAAAATTTGTAGCATAGCATAGCATAGCATATGCTCACGACTATATTCCCCGAGGGATAGTTAGAGATATTCTGAAACCTCAGAATATCCACGTTTCACTAGTAGTACCAGAACACTGTCCAGTGTGACGGGGAGTGAGCCCGTCGCCACTTGTAATGGACAGTAGGTACAATACATGCCTCGAAATTGAAGCATGCAGGTTTCCTCATGATGTTTTCCTTCACCGAAAAGCCAGTGGTGTTACAAATCGTACATAAATTCCGAAAAACTCATTAGTACGAGTCGACCTGGACGGGGATCGAACCATCGTCTCCTGCACGGCAGGCAAGGTTACTCGCCACTGGACCACCACGGCTTATCAAAATTTGTGCCGGCCATTATAACAAGAAAAGGAAAAAATCCCATCAGACGGAATGGGTTGAAGAAGGTTGAAGAATTTCGTTCTCTGACAAAGGCTGCGTTCAATTGGACGAAAGCAAAGCCCCGGTTTGGCAGGCTGCGGGTTTAAGGCCCGTCCGAGACTTATTCATTCTTTAATTTGATCAGAAAAATAATGTCTTAAGGATAAGGTTTTTTAGTTAAGAGGGTAGGCCGGTACCGTTATTTCCATACAAACGTATTTCCCTGTTTTCACCCTGTGAATACTACAGCAAATATTTTTTGACCATACAATCTATATTACCTACTTCTGCTATGTCCCTATGTTTTGATTTTTTGCATTAATTAATTACCGTAAGATTTATGGACTATTGAAAATGGCCAATTTTACCGCCCGTTTTCAGACATCCAGCAAACAAATTTGAAAAATAAAAGCGAAAAAAGAAAAATATTACAGACACAGCTAAAGTCTTTCTCATAATTATTATTGAAAGAATTATTAAAATCAGTTTAGTTTTGGAGGAGGAAACAGGGGAATACGTAATGCTGATTTCGTCGATTTTATGTACTTAGATAAAATCGGTCTGAGCTGCAGTTGTCTCTTTTGCATTCTAGTCGGCGGGGTGTATGGGTGGGGCGGATCGGACGAATACGTATACAGTCGGAAAAGTGACCTATTCTCAAAATTTCCATTTCAGCCCGCCTATCCTCTTAACGTGGTTAACGTCCAATAATAAAACGCTCAGGTCTCTGCCGGTCTGTCCGTCGGTAAGACGAATGTAACTCACTGTATATAAATAAGCATGTAGGCGCTGGTTGCCCGCCGCGCCAGGTAGGGCGCGTCCTCTTTCCCCCCGAAGTTGTGCTCGATGGCCTCCTGCTTGGTGCATCGCGACACCACGTCGTCATCGAACTTGAACCACTGTGTCAAACAAATTGCAAAGAACCGTATGAGGTGATTTTACTGAAGTAAGTAGGTACTCTATATACAACGTGTTAATGAATTAGCGCAAAACCTCATACACCCCAATTGATTTATAACAAAATAATTAGATTGCAACAATAATTTCATTATTTTTATAATTAAAATTTAAAGTTATTCGCATTTTAAGTTTTGAGGCAAAAATGATGTGTTATCATTTCAGCACTGAAAGAAAGCGCTAACGTACTAATGGATACATTTTTATAATCTTGTTTTGGTAGTAAGTAGGGTGAGTGTACCTGTGCGGTGGGTTGACATCGGGTTCAGAAAATTTTAAATTTTGCAAAAAAAAAATTAATATTTTGAAAAAAATTACCTATGTTGAAACCATGATAATTGGATTCTGCTCTCGATTCTAAACAAACTACTTTCTAGTTTTGCGTTAATTCATTAACACGTTGTATAGGTTAAAAAAAAAATTTTTTTTTTCAGAAAAAATGTATAAGAAATATAATCCGTGTGGTGTGTCGTGTCGTGTCGGCTAAGAATAGCACCACCTCATTTCCTCCCGTGGTTGTCGTAAAAGGCGACTAAGGGATCTACCGGAGGATGGGCAGCAGCATCCTCTGATGTCTGAGAACACACATTCAATCCAGCTGCGATCGCCAACCACAAGCGTGGCGATTATGGCAAATCCCCCCTTTTTCGGGAGGCCTATATCCAGCAGTGGACATCTATCGGCTGATATGATGATATGATGAATATAAGGAAAACTTTTATTTTTAAAACTGTTATGGCGATCCTTGGGGGAGGCCTATGTCCAGCAGTGGACCTCCATCGGCTGAGATGATGATGACCTCGCCGCTTAGCTAAACGCGCGTTGAGCATTGATCACATGTTGTACCTAGAATCTTTAAATTCAGGTCACTAACCTTCCCATCGCCCTGGGGGTTGATGAAAACGACGTAGTGACCTCCGTGGTTGTCCCCCGAGTGAACTAATACGGCGTGCAGAGTGTAGTGCGCCGATATCT
The DNA here is from genome assembly GCA_922987775.1 of Agonopterix subpropinquella. Classification (NCBI taxonomy): domain Eukaryota; kingdom Metazoa; phylum Arthropoda; class Insecta; order Lepidoptera; family Depressariidae; genus Agonopterix; species Agonopterix subpropinquella. The sequence goes on along the minus strand of OV277695.1, from coordinate 16,640,826 downwards.
GCGGTATGTCTTGCAGGTACGGGTCTAGGTTGATGTCCTCGTAGAATTCAAACCTGACAAATTAAAATTTGGTTAACCTTGTTCACCACGATCTTAACATAACTACAATAAAGGAAGAAATCAAAATCAGAAACGCTACGTATAGAGACAAGTAGGGTAAGATTGGGGGTGCTGCATCACTTCACCTCGCTTCGCTCGGCTCGTGCTGCAGGCCACCCCCAATTTTACGCCTACTATTATCTGTCTAATACATTTTGTTTAAAAAAACATTTTTTTATGTAGACGTCGGACTGATACCTGGCCGTACTACGGTCGCTGATGATAAATAACATAAGAAAAAACTAGCTGAGAAGCAGAGCTACACTTTTTTTCATTACGAGTAAAGGTCGTCGCAAATGGGATTTATAAGATATCGTAACATTGAAGTTGTACTCTTTTAACGTACTCAAGTTGCTAATGGCCTCCTCTCACTTACACAGGAATGAGAGGTGCTTATATAATTTTGCGTACGTTAGAAGAGTACGATGATATTTTTATAGTTCTTCAGTATAATTTTTAAGTAACAATCAGTGTTTAAAAAAAGTTGCAAAACGCTCGTGCTTATGTGGGATGTCGCCTAATGATTTATTTCTTTGTATTTAGTTTGACGACACCCCACAGGCACGTTGCGAGTGTGTTTAAAATGAGAATTCCGCGGCACTATTGGCTTACTACGGTCTCAAGGATTTTGGTGAGATTCCGCGGCACTATTGGCTTACTACGGTCTCAAGGATAAGGATTTTGGTGAGATTCCGCGGCACTATTGGCTTACTACGGTCTCAAGGATAAGGATTTTGGTGAGATTCCGCGGCACTATTGGCTTACTACGGTCTCAGGGGTAGTGCCATGTGTCATTATTACGCATCAGGACCGCCCGCATCCTGCACCACGCATCTAACGACAGCACTGTGACTTAGTACAAGCGCAATTTGTATTTTTCGGATCGGGCGCATCCTACTAGTACATCTCGCACAAGACCAGTCAATAGAGCTCTATTGCTCCAGTCTTATATACTTACATTAAGTAAAAACAATGATAGCGCGATTTAGGTAATTGTAATTTTTTTACATAACTGCTTAAGTGAGCAATGTAAATGAAAGCTTTAATAATAAGTCTGTATAAATGGCACTTATTTTTGTATTACTCTACATCTAAAAACTAGAGAAATACTTATAAAATAATGTATTTCTAGTTTCTATTAAGATTCGGTCAAAGATTAACAACGTCATAGTCTTTGATATTAACTTAATTACCTGCCTACACGTTAATTACCTACACCAAGTTCAATCTGCGGCTACAGGGAACAGAGCGATATGTTTTTGCAATGAATGATTAGACTGTTCTCTTACCTATATTATTAATCTATGATTCTGGGGCTCTCCTTATAAAGAAGCTTATACACCGTGGTAAGTGAGAAAATAAATAATTTTAGCCTTGTTGAAAAAGCAATGTAGGTATGTTGCGAATATAGTATAATTATGGATATTATTATCCTATAAAGTTTTCGTTTACCAACAACTGAGGTTGGTGCTTCAGACCATCAAATTGAACAACTTTCGCTATGGTGCCAACATTGCCACCGGGGGAAAAAATCAGCTGTTCCACACATTCGGGTCGAGCAGCCGCTGACGTTTTTCTATGCAAAAGCAGATTTCTTCAATTAAGTATTTTGTTTTGCCTCCGTAGTGAAAGTTGTTCAGTTTGATAGTCTGAATCACCAACCTAAACTAGTAGCGTATATAATTTTACACCCTGTATACTTTTGAACTCATAAGTACAAAGCATTACCTTTTAAAATGTTTGTCTCCTATTGCATGTCACGGTCCTTATTTGTCATAGTATAAACCAACTTTTACAAGTGCTAGCACAAAGCTGATTTAGCAAAACGCTAAGAGAACCTTAATTTCATTGCGATAAGGATTAAGATGCTTTATCATTTTAATAATTTTTTCAAGCATAAGAACATTATTTAATAGTGAACTTTACTTTAATGACGCGCTGTCCTTAAAAATTTAGATATACGAATCATTTTTAACTCGGTTCATCGCAAGACTGACAGAGTGATGCAGCACCCCCAATCTTACCCTACTGAGACAGACTTAAACAACATCCAAACTAGAAGGCTGTGGAATTAATGAAAGATCAAAATTCACAAGATTAAAAAGAAAAGCACCTCAAGATCTGCTCAAAGATTAGAATATTGTGTAAGGGTGGGACAGTGGTTCCATTCCTTGAATGACACCTTAAAGAAAATAACACAAATGATTACGCGCGAAAATGTTTTTAGTGGCGCTTGACTCAGGATTGTTATTACTTCGTACAGCGTGCGAAGTATGCGACGTTGCCATCTGGAGCGAGTGGCAGGTTTCATATAAGCGCATCGTAAAGTGTAGGTACTTATATCCAGGCATTTCCCGTGGTACACCTAATTTGGTTCACCTGGTGGACCACGGGTAGAACTTTTTACCCGTGGTACACATCGGTTCCTACGGACAAGTGACAGAGGCCTGGTATGACCCACTCCATCTCACCCATCATGAAAGGAGGCCTGTGCTCTGCAGTTTGGACGTTATAAGGCTGGTAATGATGATAAGCTTGGCTCACCTATCATTAAACTTGACGGAGGCGTCGGTCTGAGGGTCGTACTCGAACCTCATGAGGTGTAGGTGGAGCACGGGCGGGAACACGTCGAACCTGACCCCCTTCTCGGCCTCCTGCAGGCCGTGCTCGCCGGCGTCGTACTTGTTCTCCCCGTCCAGCGTCTCCGTGCTAATGTAGTCCTTGAACGACTCGTAGACTGAAATATCATAGAGAAACTTGGCCACAGCATAAGGAAGAGTATCTAGTACTACATAAAGTACGGACACTCCCTGCCCCCCGCCAATTTCTCCTCACCCCCTTTTTACGCTACCTTGCTTAGCTCTGTTGGTTACTTGGCCTTAAGATTCTCGCACACATTCCACCTCGTCATCGTCTCACAATAAAATATTGAAATGAATCTCAAATCTTGTGCCATGGTACATATTTTGTATCAGTTGACTATATTCAGGTATATTTAAGCGCACAGCGCCATGTCATTGTTATTGACATCTCGGATCGACGGCCCGGTAGCACAGTCGGTAGTGAATCTGCCTGCTGTACCGAGGGTCGCGGGTTCGAATCCCGTAAGGGACAAATATTTGTACGATGAATATGAATATTTGTACCCGAGTCATGGATGTTTGTATCTATATATGTATTCTATATCGTTGTCTAGTCTCATCGTAATACAAGTCCATGCTAGATTCTGGTACTTTAAATGTGACTAGATAATTTGTGTGACATTGTCCAAGATATATATTTATTTACCTATTTATTGACTTTGTACTTTATTGAACGCGATTTAGAGACTGTAAATAATGTGTGTACGATAACCTTTATAATACAAGACTTAACTGTATGGGCTAGCAAGCCCAGCACAACGACGATTACATTCGCACAATAATTATGCAAAGCAACAAAGACAGAGGCACTTCTCCATTTTTGTTGTTTTCTCGGGGGTTGTATTCTAGGCCCACTACTGGTACGACAAGCAATACGACTTACTGTTATTCTTTCCCTTAACACTAAGTTGAATATCGTAGTATGTTTCAGCGCGGGTGCTCGTGCAATTAACGTTCTTGCACTTTATGAATGATGTCATTTTTCCTTCGAACAACTTCGGCACTGTTCCTTCTACTAATGTTCCTTTCATCTTGCTTTCTAGCTTATCTAGTAGTACCTAATGGACAATAATTATAAGCCTTTATACAGGGTTAAGGCTGCTTTTCTACATAGTTGTGCGAGGCGCAAACAAGCGCGGTAGCAAGGCGGCGGTTGTAGCAAGGCGGTGCGGTGATCGAGGAAAAAATCATCCAATGAGAGTGCTTCAATTTCCCAATGACGTGATCGAGCGAGCGCGCTATTGGCGGATAGATTCCTCGCTCACCGCCTGGCACATCTCAGTAACGCACATCTCTGTAAGTAGTTTATTGGGAGAATCTATCCCAATCTCAGGGATTGTTTTTGTACAAGAACAAGAAGAGATTGAGGAATGCGGAGCCTAGTGGCAGGCAAAAATGCGACGCGCGAAACCACGCGAGGTGTGCTCGGGTCAGTTCCTGCAACGTGACTCCAATAAAGGGTTTACGCCGTACCTGAGCGTTAGGCTGTGATGATGATACAGGGTGTAAGCCCTCCGAATACTGAAACGGTGAACCCAGACCATCAAACTGAACAGCATTCTTATGGAGCCTACCTCAGAAAATGCGAAAGAAATCAACTGTTTCATACATGTGAGTCAGCAGTTTTGCATGACACAGCAGTTTTTTCGCCTTTCCAGAGATAGCCTTTCAGTATTTGGAGGGCTGCCCCTTACACCCTATGTACCTAACCCCACTGCTGGAGCACAAACAAGTTGTTATGCAAGTTCTTTGAAACAGTTGTTCATTGTTCATGGAATCGCAGATGAAGTAGACGAGAATGTGCGTCAAAATGAGTTAGAGCAGTTTGAGCCAGATGCTCGCCGCTCTGAGCGTGGTGGTTCAAATTAAAAGTTGAAACAAGATTTCAATTTGCTTCGATGAATACGTCAAACGAGTCAAATGTCTGCTCCTAAGATGTTTTTATATATAGATGCGTTGCCCGCGCTCCAAGAAGGCAATGAAAAAGCAAGGTAATTTCCCGGCTTTCACATGGTCACGCGCCGTCTAGTGTACGGGCACAGTATAAGAAAGAGTTTCTATTACTAGATACAGTATGGACACTCCCTTCCTCCCACCAACTTTTTACCTCACCCCCTCTATCTCCGTCTGGTTACCGCGCACTGGTTACTCGTTACCTACGAAGAAGAATTAAGGTTCAATATCTTTGGTTTCGCATGTGCTGACGTCATCTTGTCAATTTAAAATTTTTGTATGCAGTGTCCGGGCTGTGGTACGGGCTACACGCGCGCCATTTTAAAGTGCAGTGATGTTAGAGTATGTCGCGTCACATCATTGCTCTTCTCATAACGAAGAATGTATACTCAAACGCGAATTTATGATAAATACTACAGCGTTGCTGTTGATTTCCGATAATTACATTATGACATTTATAAAATGTTTATATTACTAACGACTACCAATGTAAAGCCTTGAAGCGGAAATGATAACTTACCCTCAGAAATTCCTGTACATCATGTTGCATAAACGAATCCATTGTCTCCCAACCGAAACTTTTCGTTAACTTCTTCGTAGCAACAGGTCTATCTGTGAATTGGAGGTCGTAAAAAACTCGCTGTAGCGCGAAAGAGACAGAACGAGAACTGTCATCACCGATTGTCGGTATTTTGTATACGGCTTTACGAAGAACATTTGTGAAGAATAGGGTTTGTAAGAGAGAGTTCATGTAACATGTAGCTCCTTGATTTTTTAAACCTGCAATATTTGTACAATCAATATAAATAGGAAACATGAGGGTCACAAACATCTGAACAGTTTCGGAAAAAAACCTTACTCCGTTGTTTTACATTTTAATTTTAAATAACATAGTAAAGAAATTAATGAAAATTTGCTGTTCAGATATTTATGACAAAATACACGTTTAGATGTAATTGGTAACATTTAAGTACTGTAAAGAATTTAATGAAAATTAGCACTGCTCAGAAATATTTGGAAACTTTGTATGCTACGATATATCTGATGGCGACTGTACAATACATGCCTCGAAATTGAAGCATGAAGGTTTCCTCACGATGTTTTCCTTCACTGAAAAGCCAATGGTGCTACACATCGTACATACACTCCGAAAAACTCATTGGTACGAGTCGGCCTGGACGGGGATCGAACCATCGGCTCCTGCACGGCAGGCAAGGTTACTCGCCACTGGACCACCACGGCCACGGCAAGGTGGTAATTACCGCTCTAAATATCCTTTTTAAGATATCTGTGGATCTTTTGATGGTTGATGATTTTGTAATCATTTGTTAATAGTGTAGGTACCGTCTAAATCTTTTTATCTTATCGATTTATAATCTTTTTTTATATACAACGTGTTAATGGATAAGCGCAAAACCTCATAGTATAAGAGATAAGTGTACTTTTTGCAACCATAAGCAGCAAGGCTGATTCAGTGTTTATAGGGTGTAGAGCATCTCTGTGATGGGGTTGACGTCGGTCTGCCTGCATATCGTCAGTCGGTTTAGGAGATACAGCCGTTCAAAGGTGAGTTATGGGTGCAAAAAATGGCCGATCAGCAGCAAGGCTGATCGTATGATACTATTGTAATATGCACTGAGGCTATGTGAACAGTACAAAAACTGACGTGGTTCATCAGTCGGTTTAGGAGATACAGCCGTTCAAAGGTCAGTTATGGGTGCAAAAAACGGCCGATCAGCAGCAAGGCTGATCACAGGATACTATTGTAATATGCACTGTAGCTAAGTTAACAGTACAAAAACTGACATGATCCGTCAGTCGGTTTGGTAGGTACAGCCGTTCAAAGTTTCAAAAATTAATGGTAATAAAAAAAATAATCATCTCCCGAAAGGATGATCATAGGATATTATTTTAATATGCACTGTAGTTATGTGAAGAGTAAAAAAACTGACATGATCCGTCACTCGGTTTAGTAGGTACAGCAGTTCAAAGTTGCAAAAATTAATGGTTACAAAAAAATAATGATCTCCCGAAAGGATGATTATAGGATATTATTGTAATATGCACTGTAGTTATGTGAACACGATAAAAACTGAGATAATCCGTCACTTGGTTTAGTAGGTACAGTCAGCAGCAATAAGTTGCATACACTTTTGTTGTACGCCGTAGTACTAAAGTGTATAATAACTTATTGCTGCTGACTGTACCTACTCTGAGCCGTTCAAAGTTGAACAAATTAATGTTTATAAAGATTTTATGACTACCGGAAAGCCTGATCATATTAAAGTATTGTCATATACGCACTATACGCAGTAGATATGTAGACACTATTAAAACTGACATCATTGTCTAACAATTCACCGGTTATAAACGCTAAAATGAAAAAAAAACAACGGGTTGCACTCCGGGAGTGCCGGTAGAAGTGAAAAATTGAACACTAACGTTGTGCATTTTTGATATTTTGCAAAGGTTAGGGAATAATTTCGCGCAAATTGCTTTAATTATCAGTATGAAAGTATTTATGAGGTAAAATAAAATATTCTTTTATTTGCGCTACCGAACACAAACATGACAATTTATGCCGCTTAAACGAAACAGCAGAAACAGGTATACATTTTCGAGTTCGGTGACAACTCGCCAGTAAAAAATCTCGCCTTGAAGCGAGTTGCCACTCTTTAGAAATAGGAAGGGGACATGTCGCCTTCAACACAGGGCGAGTTCGGCATTCAGAAAAAAGGTAGACCCGCCCGGATTTGTGAAAAGGGCAAATTATAAAGGGGGAGGGGTAGGTTGGTTTGTAGGTATGTATGCAGGTAGCTAGGTTTGTAAGTATGTTTGTTATGTAGGTAGGTATGTAGGTATGTATGCAGGAAGATATGTAGGTAGGTATGTAGGTATATAATGTAGGTAGGTATGAATGTAGGTAGCAGTGTGGGTGTGTGTATTCGTTAATTTAAGTAACGATTTAAAAGTTTACCATGTCATTCTAAATTAATCCAAGAATCCACCGAAAACCTGGGCTGAAAACACACCTCCACATACACCCCCCCCCCCCTCCCCTCCTTCCCTCCCGCATACACTCATGAACGAACGCACATGTCTGAAATCTGAATCACATGGTTGCTTTCTTTAACTCTTTAGTTACTAAATCGTTTGCTCCTAAATTCGATATAATGAAGGTACGCGTGGACTCCGAACATCCCAACTAGGGTTGCCAACTTTTTTTAGATCAAATATAGTATTTCGAGCCTTAGTGCCCGAAAAAATATAGTAGATCGGGGAAAAATAAGAAAAAATATAGTATTTTTCGAATTCGTTAATTTAAATTTTTTCAAAAAGATTTTGTTTGCTACTTTTCGGTTTGAATTTTTAATTTATTGGTTTTTATTTTTAAGGAACAATCATTTCTCTATTTAATATTCGTTATAGAAAATAAAGCATCCTGTAAACGCAGAAGTCGCTGGATTCAATAAAGAAATAATATAATTAAAAAAAAAAAAGATAAATCTGACTTTAGGAAAACTTGTTGTCACTTTTCAGTAGTATATTTAGTAGAAAATTGTTTATGGAACAAATTGTGTTGAAGAGAAAGAAAATTGTTAAAATAATGTTAAGTAATTGGTCATTTTTATTGGACCTAAGTACCAATATTCTCTATAAATTATTTGCTCATCAAAATATAGTAGTTTTGCCTACTATATATTTTTCTCAGAATTATAGTAGTAGGGCCCCTAATATAGTAGGATACTATAATTATTATATAGTAGGGTTGGCAACCCTAATCCCAACCAATGATATCTAATGCATCTTGAACTTTTTTGTTTCTCAATCAACCGATTGCTTCCAAAACCTGAGGGTCCGTGTGGACACCGAACATGAATCCAATGTCAGATTTGAGAAAAGTGGCCGCCATCTTTAACTTTTTGTTTCTCGACCGATTGCTTCCAAAATCGATGTCTGGACCCCCAGACATTGATTTTCGAGTTTCTGTGATCTTTTAACACAAATCTGACGTCAGATATAAGAATAATCATATTATATTATATATTATATTATTGTAGTATGCACTCTAGCTATGTGAACAGTATAAAAACTGACATGATTCGTCAGTCGGTTTAGTAGGTACAGCCGTTCAAAGGTCATGGCTGCAAAAAATTTTTACCGCCATTAAGGCTGGTTATAAGACGGTATTGTTATTAATTATTAACAATCCCAGGATCGTTTCGAAGACCCGGGATGGCTGAAATATCGCTATTAGAACTTGGTCGTGGTCGAGGTGTTCAAATGAACAACTCGAACAACATTAACAACTCGAACAACATGAAAAACTGGGGCAACATAAACAGCTCTGACGATTTGGTCAACTTATACGATGTTGTCAGAGTTGTCCAAGTTGATCAAGTTTTTCATGTTGTCCGAGATGTTTTGTTGTCGAAAGTACTTAATTGGACAACATGAACAACTTGAACAAGTCAAATCATTTGACCGAGTTGTCCGAGTTGTCCAAGTCGACCGAGTTGTTCATGTTGTGCAAGTTATTCTACCTACTGTTGACTACCTACGAGGTATGCTCGGATCATATCTAACTACCAAAAAGGATAGACTAAGTTTTCACTCCAAAATTTCCTTCAGCAAAGTCCTCGGTTGTGTTGTACCCCTTGATTTTTTCAACGTAATCGTAACTCACCTCTCTCTGCTAGCAGTGATTAAGACTACGGTTTACGTTAGTATATGTATATAATTATTCTTTGACTACGAGTAGTATGTTCCTTGATAACTACTGACGGACTGACATAATTAGCATGTCAGTTTAACAGTACTTACATAGCTACACCACATAATCAGCCTTTTATTGGAGATCGTTATTCTTTTGCAACCATGAGCTTTGAACGACTGTATGTAATCTGATTGACGAATCATGTTCATTACAAGCACAACATAGCATAGTGCTTTTGACTATATTCCCCGAGGGGATAGTCAGAGATACAAATCAGGAAGATATCAAAGAGATAAAACTCTGAATATTCACTTTTCAATACTAGTACCTAACGAAACTCATAACCACTAAACTACTTCTAATAATTTTTAGCAGCAAGTTTCTTTTTAACTAGGGGTAATAACTGTTAAACTGACTGACATTATCATGTCAGTTTAAATAGTGTTAATATAGCTACTGCGTATAGTAACTACAGTGCATATTACAATAATATCCTATGATCATCCTTTAGGGAGATCATTATTTTTTATTGTAAAAAATAATTTTTGCAACTTTGAACGGCTGTACCTACTAAACCGACTGACAGATCATGTCAGTTTTTGTACTGTTCACATAACTACAGTGCATATTACAATAATATCCTATGATCATCCTTTCGGGAAATCATTATTTTTTTTATTACCATTAATTTTTGAAACTTTGAACGGCTGTACCTACCAAACCGACTGACGGATCATGTCAGTTTTTGTACTGTTCACTTAGCTACAGTGCATATTACAATAGTATCCTATGATCAGCCTTGCTGCTGATCGGCCGTTTTTTGCACACATAACTGACCTTTGAACGGCTGTATCTCCTAAACCGACTGATGAACCACGTCAGTTTTTGTACTGTTCACATAGCCTCAGTGCATATTACAATAGTATCATACGATCAGCCTTGCTGCTGATCGGCCGTTTTTTGCACCCATAACTCACCTTTGAACGGCTGTATCTCCTAAACCGACTGACGATATGCAGGCAGACCGACGTCAACCCCATCACAAAGGTGCTCTTCACCCTATAAACACTGAATCAGCCTTGCTGCTTATGGTTGCAAAAAGTACACTTATCTCTCGTAATATCAAACACCCCAACTGATTTATAACAAAATAATTAGATTGAAACAATAATTTCATTATTTTTATACTTAAAATTTAAAGTTATTCGCATTTTAAGTTTTGAGGCAAAAATGATTTGTTATCATTTCAGCAATGAATGAAAGCACTAACGTACTCATGGATACATTTTCATAATCTTGTTTTGGTAGAAAGTAGGGTGAGTGTGTCCGTGCGGTGGATTGACACCGTAAATTTAAAATTTTACAAACAAATCATTTAATATTTTGAAAAAAATTACCTATGTTGATGAAACCTTGATAATTCGATTCTGCTCTCGATTCTAAACAAACTACTTTCTAGTTTTGCGTTAATCCATTACACGTTGCACAGGGTCCTTCTTAATATGATGAAACTATTTAAGGGGATGGTCAGACTATCAAACTGAACAACTTTCTCTATGGGATCAACAACGAAATCGCGAAAAAAAATCAGCTGTTCCATACTAAACTGCAAACCTATTCGACCCTAGTGTATGGACAGCCGATTTAATTTTTCGATGTTGGTCTTATAGAGAAAGATGTTCAGTTTGATGGTCTGATCATCTCCTTTAAAAACCGTCAGCACATTAAGAAGGACCCTGTATATACAAAGACTTATTGGTTCTCAGCCCATGTCCTCAATAAGGAATGACAGGATATACGAGTAATAATGATGTTACTAGGTTTTACGGCGGTGGCGGGAATCCGTTGGATGAGGGCAGCGCAGGACCGCTCGTTATAGCGGTCCTTGGGGGAGGCCTATGTCCAGCAGTGGACGTCCGTCGGCTGAGATGATGATGATGAATGATATTACTTATATTTCTACTGTGAACTTACCAATAAACCCGGTATGTTTTTTAGAATCCCACGACATGCCATGCGGGGCTTCAGCGACAATGTGTGCTTCAATTGTAATTGAATCATCCTTTATATAACCGTTGACGGGATTATTCAGATCCTTAAAGGAAATAAAGTGTGTAAAACCCCAGTCGTCTTCTTTTCTGTGAAATGTAAAATAAAAATTAATTAGAGTTATGGAGCTTGTACACGATGCGTAGCGCGTCGGCACTGCACTATATATATCAATGAATTTTTCTAACTTACGTACGTACTTACTGACTGCTCTCAGCATATTCGCTGAAGAAGAAATTCTGATGCGAATGTGAAGTCTATCAATCCGCATTGGGCACGCGTGGTGGACCATAGGCCGTCAACTTTGTGCGCGGTGCGCCCTAGGGGTACAGACGTAGGCGGGGGCGAGGTAGCAAATGTGCAGAGAGAGAGGTGGACCCATATTATATACATGAGTTTATTATATGGTAATACTTTATACGAAGTTGCAGGAAATATTGGGAAGAACTAATACCTACTTAGTTTTGTTGGTCAGGAGGTCAGGAAAAGACTAAGAGATAGCGCGCACGAGCAACTTTTGTCTCCGCAACTCCCTGACCGAACGACCTTGACTCTTTCAGAGCCACCTCACCTCTACTAAACTAAGTCATTTTAGTAGATATACCTATTTTTGACTAGCTCGTCCTTCATTATGGAGCTTTCTAATCCAAGGAAATCACATTCTAAAATCATAAGAATTCGCCCCAAATTTTACAATTATCTAATTAACTCATTAAATATGGGTCTTAAAAAATAATTTGCAAGCAATTAGCAAATAGCAATTAGCAATTTTATATCTTAATATTGTCTACACAAAGCAAAGGTGTGTGTCTCAAGAAAATTTGACTTCAACTTAAAAAGAAGATGCACATAATACAGATTTTTTCCAATATTTAGGCTTTCCTATGCCATTCGATAATTTTTTTGATCTTTTTAAGCTCTTCCATGATCTCTGTTTTCCTTCCATAAGGGTAAAAAATACATCTAAAGCACGCCCACGATGGTTATCTCAGGGTATTAGAAGAGGTTGTAAACACAAGCGTGCACTTTTGTGGAAATACAGGCTATCAAAACATCCTCATGATAAAAAATTGTTCAAAACGTATTCTGGTAGATTTAGGAAAATAGTAAATCTAACTCAAAAGTCCCAGAATAATGATTACATTTTTAAGTCCACCAATAAATCTAAGGCAACGTGGAATATAATTCATAACAATAAACAATAGAGAAAATATAATTTAGTTAGAGTACAATGGGAGAATTGTTAAAAACCCTGAGAATATAGCGAATATTTTCAACAATTATTTTATAGACTCTAGAGAATCAATGTATAAATAATACGAACTACAGGGGTACTTGTGTCTATAACTCTCCTAAATCTTTTTATATGAACCCACTCAGTCCAATCCAGGTGGCTAATGTTATAAGAAATCTTAAAAATACGAACAGTACATCCTGAGATGAGGTTTCAACTAGGACAATAAAATATGTACAGGACATAATATCTCCAATTTTGAGTCGCATCATCAATTTATGTATTGAACAAGGAATATTTCCATGCAAGCTAAAAACTACCATTGTTAAACCTTTATACAAAAAGGATGAAAAACATGACATAAAGAACTATAGGCCAATAGCTTTAATAACAATTTTTTCTAAAATATTTGTAAAGGTAATTTTTGACAATATGTACTCGTATTTTGAATCGCATAACATACTTACAGAGGAACAAAAGGGATTTCGGAAAAACAAAACGATCGATGCTGCTATTTACGAATTCTTAAATATGGTATATCCGCGAATGGACAAAAGACAGACTGTATTTACCCTATATATGGATATGACTAAAGCCTTCGACTATGTAGAGCACAATATACTTTTGCATAAACTAGAGACATATGGCATTAGAGGGAACACATTAAACCTATTAAAATCCTACCTAAGTCATAGAATCCAAATCACAAAGATAAATAGAATATGTCCGAAAACGCGTACAGATATAGAATATATGTCCACTCCTAGAATTGTGTCCCATGGGGTCCCACAAGGTTGTGTCCTTGGGCCTCTACTTTTTTTTATATACATTATTGACATACCCAAATCAACGATTTTATTTGCGGACGATTGTACAGTTGTTTATAATGACAAAATAGATATAAATAATAGTTTAAGGTCTATAATACAGTGGCTACAAAACAACAATCTAAGGATAAATCTAAATAAAACTAAAGTTATGGAAATGAGACAAACAGCATTTGATGTTATGCCTACTACCATAGTATATTGACGGCCCGGTAGCACAGTCGATAGTGAACCTGCCTGCTGTGCCGAGGGTCGCGGGTTCGAATCCCGTAAGGGACAAATATTTGTATGATGAATATGAATATTTGTACCCGAGTCATGGATGTTTGTATCTATATATGTATACTATATCGTTGTCTAGTCATCATAATACAAGTCCAGGCTAGATTCTGGTACTTTAAATGTGACTAGATAATTTGTGTGACATTGTCCAAGATATTTATATTTATTTTATTATTTATATGAAGGCAATGTTATAGAAGAAACAAAAACCACAAAATTTTTAGGCTTGCATATAGATGATAACATGAAGTGCAGCGCATCTAGAATTTGTCTGTAACAAGCTCTCGCAATCCTCGTATGCTCTTTATTTGCTTTCGAAAAAGGTAAGCCAGCAAGCTGTACTGGTAGCCTATCACAGCCATTTTGCTTCAAGAATGAGGTACGGCATCATCTTTTGGGGAAATGCTACCAACAACGAACGTGTACTCATAGCCCAAAAAAGATGTATCCGGGCAATTCGTAGCTAGAAACGGATGGATACATGTAAACCTCACTTTAAAGAGCTCAGAATACTAACATTTCCCTCTCTATACATATACGAAGTAGCACTTTTTGTAAAACGTCATCCTCAATTGTTCCCTAAAGTCGTAAGAGCACGCCGCAGCGATCAAGTCTGCAGTAGAGAGGGCAAAACTGCACTGTTCAATAAGAGCATCTTAGGCAATGGCGCCCAAAATGTATAATAAAATTTCAAAACTCATAAGAGAATGCCAAGACTTCGTTATTTTTTGACGTCTGTTGTTTAATCATCTGATTGACAAATCTTATTATTCAATTAAGGAATTTCTTGAGACATGAATTCATAATCCTCCAAGTCAGTATTAACCTATTATGTTAAAATTTAATTTCATAAATGACAATTTTGTTTCTTTGTATGTTTTTGTTTCTTTATTTTATATTTATTATTTATTGTATGGAATCTCAAATTTACAATTGTGACATGTATTAAATTAATAGGATTAGTATGACATTTGATTTTAGTTTTAGGTACATTTTTGAATTTTATATACGTTACATAGTTGAATTTTATTATTGATTTCATATAGTTAATTAATTACATTTCATATAAATCTCAATAGGTTTTTTCAGGTATAACAATACCTGTATATTTTTTTGTATGCCTTTTGGTAGGCCACAGAGATACATTTTCCTACTGTAATATCATACTTTACCTGTGTGTCATAATAAAAATATTTGTATTGTATTGTATTATATTGTATTCCTTTGAACACAGGTTTCATATGTATTTTATAGAAAAATAAGAAATATGATCTGTAGCAAATAAAGCCGAGATGTTGAAGAATATTGCTACACTTTTCAATTATTTGTATGTAGCTTCTAAAAACCAGTAAAATATGGCCTGTGCTAGCTTTTACCTACGGGGAGCCTCTTAAGTCTATATACCTAGGCTTGTATGAAAGTACGCGCATGTAGCGACGCGATTTTTCATATACAAACCCTGTGAGAGACAAATTAGTTGCGGAGACAAAAGTTGTTCGTGCAACTCGTGTATCTCTAACTCATCTTACATAGTAGGAACCTATTTGAATATTAAATTCTCACCCATGATACATATGATGCAATTTTCTAGAAAGATGTTCTCCTTCTGCTTTAGACGTCAATAGCTTTAGTTCTCCTAACCCATAGCAGGACCAGCCAGGCAAGTCACAGTCGGCATTGCACTGTATGAATATGCCTAGGGCTTTGTGCTGCAGTCGATCTGGAGTCGTCGTGTATCTGATGGCCACCAGAATCTTCCACGGCAGGCATCTGACATAGCACGGCGGGGACAACACTTGTTCTTTTAACTGGTTGACATTTGGCACTGTGAAACGGAACGTCGCCTCACGGCGAGCGGCTTCCTCGTCGTCTTTTGCTAAATCCTGAAAGTAGGGATCATGAAAAAAAAATTATTACTTTTTTATAAACTCTTTGATATCTTAGTGAAATAAATTTTTGAATATCTTTAAAAATGACTGAAATATAAACAAGTGTTCAAAATTTACGATTAGAGCGAGAGACATATACAGGGTGTAACAAATAATAATACTTAAGGGGGTGCTTCAGACCATAAATCTGAATAAGTTTCACTATGGAGCCAACTTAGAAATCGCGGAAAAAAAATCTGCTGTCCCATACATTTTAGTAGAGTCGGCACAGCAGTTTTGTATGGGACAGCTGTTTTTTTTTTGCAATTTCCAAGTTGGCTCCATAGTGAAAGTTGTTCAGATTGATGGTTGAAGCACCCCCTTAAGTATTACTAGGGTGTTTTGTTACACCCTGTATAACAAAAGTGACGTCATATTGTCATACAAATCAAGACGACGTGTCATACAAACACCTGTTTTACATGAAAGAGATAGAAGATGACAAAATCATTTTTCAATTGCTTATAACTTTTTTGTTTTCTATTCAATTGAACAAATTCGAATTCAAATTCATTTTTTCTTTTAATTTCGTTTGAACATTTTGCTATTAAATTTAGCCTATTTCTGTAATTCGTCACAATATATGGATTTCCAGGATCAGTCATCATCCCTGTTAGAGTACCTACAAGATGGTATCAGGCAAAGACTGGAATAAGTATTTATGAGGGTGGGACCATGGACCCATCCTAAATCACATTCTAATATTATTGTTGTTATTCAGCAAATTCATTATTCAAGATCAATTCAATAAGGACCACATACTCGTACGTCCGGAATTCCATAATAGAATTCTGATTTTGTATATGTTTGATGCCTCCGTAATTCCGAACGGAATTCTGGAGGGGGAAAATTCATAAAAAATCTAATTCCGTGTTTGTGTGTGTAGGAGGGTTTATGTAAGACAAAAGTGTTCGTCTGGGTCACTTTTTTCAAGAATTTTGTATTAGACCCGGCGTCCATTAAGTCCTGCCATAAGTTTGCAAGTCAATGAGGTTGGCATACAATAATAATATACTTCATTACCAGGCATGTAGGCGGTGACTCGGCGACTGCGCTCTCTGCGCTGCTTGCTTCTATCATTTTTCAGCAGCATGCAGGTAAAGCTACGGAAATAAGTTGTTTTTATGACACTATTCGTTCCCGCAGTTGTTTTCTACCATAATAACTTTATGTTTTCTACTATAGGTACCCTAAATTTGTGTGAATCCATCAAACTTTATGTAGGTACTCACTTACACAACAGTTTTTAAATAAAATAAAAAAAACGTTTTACCTTAAGTTAAAATAGTATACATAGTGGTTGTTATCAAAAAATATAATCAAAAATATAAATAATGTATAAAAATTACTTTTTAGGCCGATAACAAGAGGATGACAGATGTCAATTTACAATTTTCGTCATTTTTGATGTTCTCAATTTGAATGACGGCTTAGAAAAAAACTGCTACGGTGAAAAACTCTTTGCTTATCAGACATTGCTGACATGTATATAAGCTCGACCACGGCGAAAAGTTTTTAATCTAAGACCACTGGTATGCAAATCTCAGAGGAATGATCTCCTTTATTCTAAAGCATAGAGACCGCATCAATTTACGATTGTAGTTAGTGTCCTGTTAGTGTCTTTTATTTTATGACGTTCTTTTAATAGTAGAAGGAGATGGAACTATAAATGTTTGTTTATGCGGCTGTCCACTTCTTTTTTATGCTAGTGTGCGTGAAAAGTAACCGTAAACGTGCCGAATGACAGAGGCGTATCAAGTCATTCGAGATTTTAGGTACTGTAGTGTCTGTGCGAACGCGTAGTGAGTCACTTGCCTGCCGGCCGTTGTCGGGTACGGACGTGCGCGCTCCGCATACCCTACCTGCCCAGTTATCAACAGTAAATGTGTACTTATTTAGCAAACCCTACAAAGTGGCGACGACGGGATCTTATTTTACGTAAGTGCACACTGTATTTTACCCGGTTTTGAAATAAAAACAACGGTGAATGGCATTACATTTTGAAATTAAAGCGATGTTATAATATACATGTTTCCCGCAGCAGAGCAGCATAATTATGTTCACGACTGTGTTCCCCGAGGGGGTTGTCAGCGATATTCTGAAAACTCTGAACAAAGTGAATATCTTTTATCAAAAATAACGTTCTATTTTGATTTAAAAGAACAATAACGATGATTCATTATAATTTATCCACAGGGGTTATCATGGTACTCTTTTACTTTCACCGTGCTTAATTAAATATCCACGGAGGCTATCATGTATTCACTATGCCTATTTCATTAGTTATCATATCAAAAAACATTCGATTCTTAGTTTATGCTGTGGTTGACAATATATTACAGTGACTATTTTTCTTTTCATGAACGATGACCATCAAACGCTGGAGGAAAAGAAGAAGAAGGAGACACCAGGAAGATCTGCTCTGCGGCTGCTGCGATCGAGCTCGAAAGAATATACCACAAATCGAGCACCTGTTCGAACAACTATTTAACAAGGGGGCAAAAAAGGGATTTCTTACAAATTTCCGTTACAACTAACTATACTATACGTCTATCTTAGCGATTTATTATGAATTTAATTCTAAATACGCTGTTGAATATGCTATATCTTTTGCACCGATAGTTACTGACTTGACTACGTACGTAGTCCAGTATAACATAATATACATACCACTTTATACATACCTACCGCATATTAGGTTCCAAGCGCGAGTCACGCGAACTAAAAGGCGATAGGTATAAAGTGCCATGTAGGTAAAACTACAGTAGTTAAAGGACCATGCAGTGATTAAACTGTTAGTAAAAACTAAAAGGTCAAGCAGATGCATAATACATGCGGGGATATGCAGGGCCATGCAAAGTCATGCAAAAATATACAACTACAATAGTTAAAGGACTATTCAGTAACAAAGTTTTTAGTAAAAACAAAAAGGTCATGCAGTTACATACAAGGCCATGCAAGGCCATGCAAACCCATGCAAATGCAATGGTGACAGGACCATGCAGTTATTAAACTGTTAGCAAAAGCTAAAGGGTCACGCAATTATAAAATTATATTGGTTAGAGAACCATACAACTATCAGGTTATAAGCGAAAGCTAAAGTATCATGCAACTATTAAATTATAATAATTATGTGTAATAGAACCATTTAACTATCAAGTTGTTAGCGAAAGCTAAAGGGTCATTAAACTATAAAATGATATGGGTTACAGAACCAAGCAACTATCAAGTTGTTAGCAAAAGCTAAAGTATCCTGCAACTATAAACTGATATGGGTTATAGAACCATGCAACTATTAAGTTGTTAGGCGAAAGCTAAATTATCATGCAACCATGCAACTATCAAGTTGTTAGCGAAAGCTAAAGTATCATGCAACTATAAAATGACATGGGTTACAGAACCAAGCAACTATCAAGTTGTTAGCGAAAGCTAAAGTGTCATAAAACTATAAAATTATATGGGTTATTATTATAACCTATAGAATCATGCAACTATCAAGTTGTTAGCAAAAGCTAAAGGGTCATGAAAATAAAATAGTTACTGTACTAATATTATATAATTATACATGGACTATAATAGCAGTTAAAAGTCCTTGATTGCAGTGGCTGGCGGTTACGCAGAATATTTTAAGTGCCTAAGTGTATGTGCTTATGACAGACTTACTCTCTTGTCCTTACTTCCATAATTTTATAAATCGTAAATGGATACGATCCAGAAGCAGTAACTCTGACCAGTATTTATCCAAATGAAATAAAAAAAAAAGGAGAGGAAGGGAAAGGATAGGAAGGAATGAGATGAGATGAGATGAGGGGAGATCGAACAGAATCAAATAAAAGGAAAGAAAGGGAAAGGATAGGAAGGAATGAGATGAGATGAGAGGAGATCAAACAGAATCAAATAAATGGAAAGGAAGGGAAAGGATAGGAAGGAATAAGATGAGATGAGAGAAGATCAAACAGAATCAAATAAATTCGAGTGAAATTAAATGAAATCAAATCAATTCGAGTGAAATCAAATGAAATGTTAAAATCTTTTCATTGAAAGTATATGGTCAAATTTATAGTCCTAAAGTCGTTTTGGGTCGTCATATTGCGTGCAAATATTAATGTGACGTTAAAATATTATTTGAGCATCCGGTTCATATCCGAGATGTTGTCGAAGCCTGAGGGAATTACTTAGTCTCCTTTTACGACATTCATATGTTTGGTGCTATTCTAAGCCGGACATTACACGGCCATTCATAACTACTTAAAAGTGTCATTATGATACACAAAATGCAAAGGACCGAATAAAAATAAAAGCTATTCTTATACTATCGAAACTATTACAGGCCATGAAAATTAGTCAAAATTGGACAATTAGCAAGCAGAGACTTTCGGGTTCAAATAATCCTAAACGAGCCATAAACTAGCCATAGGCAAATCTAAATGTAAAACTAAAAACTATGGGCTATTAAATGTCTAGAATAAATAAATATTGGACATAAATATAAAATAAATAAATAAGAGATGATAAAGATCTATGGAATTTGAGCAAATACTAGAGCTATATTTTATGCTGTCAAATGGAACATTTGTACCAATTTAAGCCACGTGACCCAATAGTCACAGTCTTTATGTACTAAAATGCAATGATAAACAGCGAAAACATAGACTAAACACTTAATTCTAATTTGCAACGAAATTGAACACACAAGACATACAATTAATTATGCAATATTCCTATACCTATATTGGGTATTTTCTGAACACCTTTTGTTTATCATTCCATAAAGGTTATTACAGAAACCCGAAACATGAGGCAAGCATTATAGCTATCTAGCCAATAATAATATACTACTCGATATCTGTCCACAGGTACAAGGAGCGTATCACAGTGAAATTGATTTCGACGCTAAGTGCCATTGATAACGATATTCTAATAAGACATAATCAAAGTTTGTTTAAGTACTCGTAACAAATTATTTCGGAATGG
The DNA here is from genome assembly GCA_922987775.1 of Agonopterix subpropinquella. Lineage (NCBI taxonomy): Eukaryota > Metazoa > Arthropoda > Insecta > Lepidoptera > Depressariidae > Agonopterix > Agonopterix subpropinquella. The sequence goes on along the minus strand of OV277695.1, from coordinate 16,620,121 downwards.
CCACTCTTTTCAAGCACCACCAATATTGTCCAAAATAAAATGTTTATATATAGCCAGAGAGTAAATCAAGGTATAAGTCATACTTAATGAAAATGTTTTGTGATCAAATCCAATTACCTACTGAAGTAAAAATTGGATAAGGCATGTACGAGTACCTAATTAGTAATTACGAGTAGTCTTGCTAATACATTTGTAGTTCAAAGGTACACTTTTTATAGTAACAATGTGAAATCTCACGTTGGTTTAATAAAACCAGCTTAAATAAAATTTATATTTTTACATTGTTCTACGTACGGTTACACCTAGTTGGATTTTATATAAGTACCTAACAAAAATAAACTTAAATACAAACTTAACAAATGTAACAAAAGTACATAAACTGTACTATCCTACCATAGTTTTAAAAAAGTACTTAGAATGGAAGTTGATTGCGATTTGTCAATCTTATCTTGCTGTTTGCTTAACCAATCCTCGCTCCTGAAATAATGATCACAGTTCACAGGTCAAGAGGAAAATAAATTAAGGTTTATTAATTTAATTAATAGTGTGTCATATAAAGTGGGACTAGACTTTCAATTTTACGCAATAAAACGAAATGTTGTAATAATACAAATGGTAGTTAAAATCTTGAAATATTACGAAAAGGAAAGGGATAGTCTAGACTCTAGAGTGGTAAGCTTAAGTTGAATGTAAATGCCTATTGGGCTCAGTATTGGCACAGAGTACTATGGTAATGGAAAGCTTTTAGTAACTATTAAAGAAATGAAATTAAGCAGTAAGAAACGTAACCTTTAATAATCAAAGATTATCAATCATAAAACATTATTATTGTTATGTTATAGCGATGTGCATAGTGGAGTTTCTTGCGTCGTTTCTTCTCCCTAGCGAAGCACCTTCCGAAGCGGTGGTAGATTCATATAGAAATATATAAAATATTAAGAAAATATAAAATAAATGCAAGCTGTAGTACTACTGACTTTATAATAATAATTATATTAATATGTACCTGTATCGCTTATAGTTTTGATATTAAGTGTACTGTTACAAAATACATCTTAAATTAAATTAAAATAAAGAAGGGATGTAGTGTCTGTGCGAACGCGTAGTGAGTCACTTGCAAAGACTACAGTTTAATATACGGGTCACTTGCCTGCCGGCCGTTGTCGGGTACGGACGTGCGCGCTCCGCATACCCTACCTGCCCAGTTATCAACAGTAAATGTGTACTTAAAGAAGGTTAAATTTATTCTGTGCATGCCCTCATTGTTGTTATTGTTATCGATAAAGACTTAAACTAATTTCTTTTAAAAAAAAATTGTTTTGTTCTAAATTAAAATTGTTTTGTAGTCAAAAATTAAAATCAGACTTGTAACTGTACTTTTGAATTAGTTAACGTCACGCAGCAACTGTGGATCTCCCGCTAAACTCTTTAAGGAGTTTTGGAGAGAAATTTTTTATTCTAGATTATAATTTTTTTTTTGTAAAAGTTAAATAAATTAAAAAAAAAAAAAAAAAAACTTATTTAGCAAACCCTACAGGTACAAACTGTAGTCATAAAGCTTTAAATCATGACAAATTATATGATGCAGTTTTAAAAGCACCGGCTCGAGGGAAACACTTCATCTACAATTCCAGAACATAGTTATTAATTATTTAATGATTTTATTAAAAGAATAAAATAGTAAAAGCACTAGAACAAACAAAACTTACCCTAAACTTAAATCATTCTAAACAAAGCCACTACTAATTCTGCCGACAGCGTCTTTAATTGAAAACATGTTTTTGTTACATAAACATGTAGTGCGTCATACTCTGAATCATCAGATTTATTTAAGTAATTATTATAATGTTCGGAAATAAATTAAAAAACAAATGCAGTTCTAATCAAATTAAAGATTGAAAAATTCAGTCTCGGGCGGGACTTGAACCCGCACCCTTCCAAACCGGGGAAGTGCGTTATCCAATTTCGCTACCGAGCCCACTAGCCAGAGAACGAATTTTTCAATCTGTTGCGTCTTGAGGGGACGTGAAAAATTCGTTCTCTGGCTAGTGGGCTCGGTAGCGAAATTGGATAACGCACTTCCCCGGTTTGGAAGGGTGCGGGTTCAAGTCCCGCCCGAGACTGAATTTTTCAATCTTTAATTTGATTCGAAATAGCACAACATGGCTGTAACATGTTCAAAATCAATAATATTTGAAAATGCAGTTCTGTTGTAATATTTTCACTGACTTTATAGATTTTTTTTCACAATCATTAACTAGGTTAAATAATTACTCCTTGAGACAAATTTATCCGTCTCGATCTCTCAATGTGATCAGTGAGAAACAGGAAATCTTTTTTTAACAAAATAACTAAAGTTGGGCATTAAGCAGTAATTCACTTTTTTTTAAACCTTTCTGTCAAAAAATCTCGAAATGTATATTGTCATATGGTAATAGTAATTATCTAAAGGGTAGTTCCAAATTGATATCATCAATGTTTTGATCTCTCGGTCGATGATTTCTTCATTTTCATTGATATAATTTTATTATTGATATCATAGTTATTTTTATAGCTCAGGTTTGTAGTTTTGGCTGATACGTTGTTGGTTTTTTGAATCTGAAATCATTGACATGTTATTGTTCGTAAAATTTGTACTCCTTTTACCTACAATAATTATTTATAATGAGATAATACTCGGACCTATATTATAATTTTTAATATTTTTAAAGCCGCAAACCGCTTATCTCGTAGTGTTGTTTCACATTTTGTTATTGAGTAGGTACCTATGTATTTAAATTAATTCATACTTCATTGCATACCTAATGCAAGAAAACGTGCAAGCAAGCATGCACACAAGCAAGCATGCAAGCAAGCAAGTATGCAATCTAGCATTCAAACAAGCAAGCAAAGCCGCAAGAAAGTATGCTAGCAAGCGATATGTGAACCGTACAGTACTGTTTTATAAAATTATAAGATACGAACCTTTTGAGGAGCATTAGGGTGCTAAGCAATAACAGTATTACATGATGCTTCAGATTTTTCTCTATTTTCCATATCTAGTTCCAGCAACACAATCATGATCCACTCCGCATCTTTTTATCTAAGGGTTGTTCTAAATTGATAGACGCATTCTCTTTTTTCTGTAAATAAAAATGTACACATTACATAAATAACTTACACTTAAATAAATAAAACCGGTCAAGTGCGAGTCGGGCTACTCGCGCACCGAGGGTTCCGTACCACACCACCACAGAAAACAACATATTAACTTAGAAAAAAAAAACTTTTATTGTCCGGGACCTTTAGCGCAAGACCGGCTCACACTTGGCCGGTTTTAAGTATTTGTTGTTATTCTGTAGAGTTTGTTCTATAATCACACTAAGTTTGACGCTTGTATGTATTACCGTTTTTACGATAGAGCGTGAAGAAAAAACGTTGATAAAAACTAGTTTCTTGTCGAGAACCCCCCTTAAGGCGGCCTGTCAATTGAAGCTGTGCGAGCTGTGTAGCTGTGTTTTTTTAACCAATCAGGAGTTCGGGCGAGGCGCGGCCGATCTCACGCAGAGCTTCAATGGACAGGCACACAAATTTTTAACTTTTTGAAATTTTTATTATTTGTTAACAAATCCGCCGTAATAACGTATAATCTGAGAAAATTTTAACTATCTAGCTATTAGGTACGGTTCAAAAGTTACAGCCCTCAATAATAATAAATAATAAATAACGCTCACAGGCAATAGGTAGGACAGACGGACAGACGGACGGACGGACGGACGGACGGACGGACAGACAGACGGACGAACGGACGGACGGACAGACAGACGGACGAACGGACGGACGGACAACGTAGGCTTAGTAATAGGGTCCCGTTTTCACCCTTTGGGTACGGAACCCTAAAAATCTAAAAAATGTTTTACCTACATTTTTAGTAAAAAATTCATTGCTACCTAAATACGTCTCTGGAATGATGCGATAGTACATGAAATGTCAACCAAGGGTTCAAACAACAAATATTTTACGAATTTACATAATAATGCCATTATTTATCTGTTTAATGTATTCAAAGCAATGAAAGCATAGATTTTCTCCTTAAATATAGTGAATATGTGCTTTCTCGGCACATTATATGTAATGAAAAACAGATTAAACCATTTGTGAACCGGCATGAGATTTACTTACCGATAAGTTACCGATGTAACGATAATTCGGGTGTCTTCCTATATGATGCACTGTTACATTTATACGCAATACATTTCCGTATAATTTAATCAAAACTTCCACTGATTTGGTAATACTTTCAAAAATATTTTTTACCAAACACAACACGGTGGTTTGACATTTGTTTCCGTGAAAGACACTGACGGCCATTTTTGCTCGTTGTAAGATGGCGACTGGCCACATAAAGTTATTATACCTGTCGGAATAGAGTAACTGACATGAGTTGTCAAATGAAACCGTTTTTTGTGCATTTGTCGGCACTTATCGGCACCCTAAAACTTCGATTTCTGTGTATAATTGTGAATCTAACGTGAAATCGTAGGTAAATTAATGAAATAGTGTTAGTATATTTCACAAAATAATCTACGACTTCACTTTAGATTCCCTAATTATTCACAGAGCACGAATATTTACCCAGTCGATTGTGCTGACAAGTTCCCAAAAACGGTTCTATTGCCTCGCGTCACGTATCTCTTTCTATTATACAGTGGCGCCGCTAGGTACATCTCGCTCTCTTAGCTGTCAGTTCCTCTCTATAATACCTTTATGGGCCACGATGGTCGCATTGTTTATGGGTGCGTGTGGTGTTGCAACAAGAGATAAACAGGGATAGTGCTATATGAGTTCTCGCAGACCTATTAGAGATAGAAATAATAAACTAGTGAGCGTAAAAAGTATTAAGTCTGCTACTGCCTATGTTTGTGCCGTAAACATAGGGGCAAATGTCACTTGGTCATCTTTTGTCCCAGTTTTGTCCATACTAATTGACACCACGCACTCAAACACAAACCTCAAAAAAATGGATATTCTTGCAATGGTATGGCTCACTCTATGCATTTAGGTATAATCTCTTTGAGCTAAATATACCTTTTACTCTCAAAACCAAAATCCTTGCCATCCAAATACATTGATTTCAATGATAGGCAAAACCCGTTTCATTGATCTTCCTTATATCGATAAGTATCGTACTTACCGTTTGCCACATCACTACGTGCTCGAACCTGACTGACGTCACTCTTTCGGCGCAGTGCTCTTCGCCTTTCATCGCTGTGAGATAGGAGCCCTGCGCCGAAATTTTGCCGGCGCGGGAGGGTACCTCGATATCGCATCGCTTACTTACTACATTGTTCCGTGTACATTTTGTACTTGTATTTGAGCCAATTCTTGTTTCGAATTATGTTCTACCTGCTTGATATTTCGTTAGTTACGAATTGTAATAACGAATAATTTGTATGTACAGTTAGTTATAAATAGTTTTAAGTCAAAATGCCATAAATGTAAGCTCATCAAAGCGAGCATAATACTTTAATTAATTACTTATGTTTGCAGCATTTATTAACCTGCAATATTTTGTTAATATTTTGTAATTTTCTTAAGAATCATTGCACAAAAGTTTGAAATAGGCTAGAAAGCCTGCTAAACTGTCACTCGAAAATTATGATACTTATACCTAGGTTCTAAATGTACACTAGACTATAAGTAGGTAAATGTTTATTGACAATAAAGATATATTTACAAACAAACAAAAACTCTCAAAACCTGTACATTATTATTGTTAACTTACTTGTTAAGGTATTTATAGAAATTAATTACTTTATAATTTGAATTTTAGGCATGGCTCCTAGGAGAGGGCATCTCTACTTCATAATCGAGCCGACTGCTACCGGATACCGGAAATTAATTAACTTCGCGAGCCATCTTGTGACGACATTATACTCGTACATTATTACTCTGTGCTGAGAGATTGACTTAGTTTTGTAATAATTAAAGTCTGAATAATAGGTAAAATTTATACAAATTGCGTACCTAAGTACTATACATGCCAAGGTATGAGTGCTACATGTTTCTCAGATCAGAAATGAGGTGATACGTCAGAGTTCTCTGACGAAGGTGGTTGAAATAGCTCAGAAAATTAGCTAGCTGAAGTGGCAGTGGGTTATATCTGCCGAAGAAATAACAACCAATGGGGAGTCAGAGTTCTAGAGTGAGGGACAGAGATCACGAACACGGCTCAGGGCAAGTGCTCCGGGCGTCACTTTACTATATAGGGACGGCAAATTCGGGAAAAATATGAATTGGTTGAGCTCTGTCTATAACCAATTCGTAGAGCAGAGAAAAGTCAATTCAATTCAACTATACTTTATTGCACACCAAAACAGAATATAAATTTGAATAAAGATAAAGAATTACAAAGTCGATCAAAAAAAGTCAATTGAAAAGTCGTTCTAGTATCTGTTTTTTTTATATTCTGTATTTTTTTATTGGAGCATTTAACCCTGAGGTTATGTCAGCCCAAGTATCTGTTTTAATTACTATCATCATCATCATCAGCCTATAAACGTCCCACTGCAGGGCACAGGCCTAATTACTATACCTACACACAATCCTAAAGATTTTTGATCACAGCAAAGACGTGGTGCTAAAAATTTCGAGTTTGCTTTGCTTGATCCATAGCTTTTACTTAGGTTAAATCACATGTTTTGTACGTAAAAAAAAGCTCTAAAGCTCTTACTCCAACCGATTCGTTTTGAGGACAAAGTTGAGGTCGCTTCGCCCGCTCTAAGTTTCTATTTTTGCATGGATAAACCAAAAGATGTCTGAACACAACCCGAATAGATGTGCTTTAAAATTTCGACCGCGCTTCGCTCGCTCCGTTATTTTTTAGGTCTTCTTCTTCGATAAGGGGGCGGCAAAATCCGGTCTGTGCCCCGGGCGGCACAAAACCACGCTACGCCACTGACTACGAACCGTAGGCGTAGGACGCCCTGCGGCCCGTAGCGCGGAGCGACTGGAAGAGGAAGGCCGAGAATAACGTTTTTTTGCGCGAGAGGCCTATGTTCAGCAGTGGTGGCGCTGATGATGATGATGATGCCAAGGGAGATCAAGTTAGGGCGGCTATTGAGTAATTTGATACACAGATTATTTGCATCCTGTGAACTAGGTACCATGTAAAGGTGCAGGGATACAGTCCAGTGACAAGCGCATTACAGTAACTGATTTAACAATGCGCAATTAAGCATCAGCTACCACTGTCTGTCTCGCTCACTTTCGCTTGCAACCATAATTTCTGTCTCCAAATACGGAGATTAGCGACGAGCATTATTAATCAGGAACATAACACACACTACAATATGCAAGCAACACTACCGGATGAGGTGTACGCCTACGCCGTAACGATCTCTCGCGAGAGATCAGCGAGATCAACATATTGCAGTGTGTATAAAATTGTATATAAACGAGAATGACATGTAAGGGCTATTATTACATACATAATATATCAAATTTACATGATTGATTGATTGATTGTATATATTTTTGACGGCGCATATTGCTGAAGCGGATATATCAAATAGCCAGCGAAAGTTGTGTTAACTTGCGCACTTTTTATCAAAATATCTAACTAGGTTAGGTAAGTCATTTGTAGGTACCCTATTTGTACCATTTGCTGTTTGAAATTTCACTCGTATTAGATATTCCGTGCTCGTACTTCAATTCAAGTAGGTACCTAATAATTTAAGTTCTTCTTCTTTTCGTATCAATGGTTCTTCAGTGGTGTTTTTATATTTTAGTAGCCGCAGGTGTTCGGCAAGCCTGACGCATCACGAGAGGCTGTATTTAAATCCTCTCTTAAGAGGGGGTCATACCTATTTTGTCTGTTTTCGAACCGATTTTTGAGAACCAAATTATTACATTTAATATATATAGTTCACATAACAGTGTAGATACGTTCTTTCTGCAGGGCATCTAACCGTTGAAAACACGATTCTATTAAATTTTCTCGATAGAAAAGAGGAGCAAAGTAAGCTCGATTTCAGATTTATAACCAGTTTTACAAGAATCACACTACACCATTTCTTCTGAATATACCATCATTTGAAAGGTAAATAATTATAGCAGGGCTTCTAACCGATGGATTTTTCCCCAAACACCCAAGAGAAAAGATATTGATGAAAAATGCGTTTTTTTGCGATCTTGCTTTCAATTGAAGCGGGATGGCTAATTGCGAAAGTTTGCTTGTTAGAAAGAGAGGCTTGTTCTACTAATACCCAGCCTTAAGTTAATTAATCCACAAAGGAACGTGTTTTGATACTTCCTTGGTAAACTTTAAAACTTGTGATGTTCACTTCAAAATCTTGACTTCAAAATGAGCATCAAAATATTAGCTAAACAGAGTAAATAATACACCAGCTGAATGTTATATAAACTACAGAAGGCTTGTGATAATATAACAACAGAAGTTGAATGGGTAATTAGTGTGTGCTTGTTACAATATAACGTGTCTCTCTGAATAATACCTCATGCTAGAATAATGGCCTTTTGTTGAGGCGAGTTTCTTATGCTTAGTTAATTATGCTTTTATAGTCTTTGTCTGAGTAGGTACGTTTCTATAATTGAAATTGAAATAAATGTAACGTGTAGGCACAGTATAAGAAAGACTATCTATTACTAGATAGTATAGGTATGTTAGGTGAGTATCCTAAATTAATGATGCGCTGGTAGGTACGCTGCGCTGTTGAAGAGATATTTACAAAAAAACATGAATTGTGTCATGATTCATGAATGATGATATTGTTCAATTTCAATTTCTTTATTAGGCTCACCAACAGATTACATAGGTAATTAGAACAATCAAAAAATTGTTCTGTTCATGTTTTGGTATTAAAACATCTAATCTAAACTATTAAATAATACTGTAAAAGAAGAGTGTCTGTACATTGATGATATTTTACAGAAAAAGATTACGATACGGTTTTTAGGTGTCCCTGACAGCAAATCACGATTTTTTTTAGGGTTCCGTACCCAAAGGGTGAAAATGGGACCCTATTACTAAGCCTACGTTGTCCGTCCGTCCGTCCGTCCGTCCGTCTGTCCGTCTGTCCGTCTGTCCGTCTGTCCGTCTGTCCGTCTGTCCGTCCGTCCGTCCGTATGTCCTACCTATTTAGGGCTGTAACTTTTGAACCGTAATAGCTAGATAGTTGAAATTTTCTCAGATTACTTATGTATTATTACGGCGGATTTGTTAACAAATAATAAAAATTTCAAAAAGTTAAAAATTAAGGGGGGTTCTTAACAAGAAACTAGTTTTTATCAACGTTTTTACTTCACGCTCTATCGTAAAAACGGTAATACATACAAGCATCAAACTTAGTGTGATTATAGAGCAAACTCTACAGAATAACAACAAATACTAAAAACTGGCCAAGTATGAGTCGGTCTCGCGCTAAAGGTCCCGGACAAAAAAAGTTTTTTTTCTAAGTTAATCATGTTGTGTTCTGTGGTGGTCTGGTACGGAACCCTCGGTGCGCGAGTAGCCCGACTCGCACTTGACCGGTTTTATTTTTAATGTTTTGTCTCTCTGTTTCTTTGTTTGTTTGAGCATCACATAGAAACTACTGAACCGATTTTGATGAAACTTTTTTTGTTTGAAAGCTTATGATTTGACTTAAAATCAAATATACTTTTCGCGGACGAAGTCGCGGGTAATAGCTCGAATACCTAGTCTAAAGTAACACGAAAGCAAGACAAAGGTAGCTGAAAAGCATCAAATTCTTATCGGTAGGAAGCGATTTCTTCCAGACCACAGAAAATAAAATTATCCTGTGTACTGTGTACTATCATATAATTAGTTGTCTAACAGAATAAAGTAGCATAGTGCATATGCTCACAACAATATTCCCAGAGGGGGTAGTCAGAGATATTTTGAAACCTCAGAACATCCACGTTTCACGTACCGAAACTCTGTCCATCAGTGTGACGGGGAGAGAGCCCGTGTCGCCACGAATAAAGAACAAAAAAATCGGTCAAGTGCCAGTCGGGCTACACGCACATTTTAATTTAGAAAAAAAAAGTTTTGCTCCGGGGTCTTTAACATAAGACCGACTTACACTTGGCCGGTTTTTATAATTTGTTGTTATACTGTAGAGTTTGCTCTATAATCACACCAAATTAATTGTGTGTATTACCGTTTTTACGATAAATCGAGAAGAAAAAACGTTGATAAAAACTAGTTCCTTATTATTTGTTAACGAATTCGCCGTAATGCCGCACATTCTTAGAAAATTTTAACTATCTATCTCTTACGGTTCAAAAGTTATAGCTTTAAATAGGTAGGACAGACGGATGGACGGACGGACGGACGGACAACGTAGGCTTAGTAATAGGGTCCCGTTTTCACCCTTTGGGTATGGAAGTACGGAACCTTGAAAAACAATAAAGCGAACCTCACACGACAATTTCACTCTACTCGAAAGAATCTTGGATCCGATAATAATCAGGGTGGTGCAATAAGGATCGTTATCCCCTACTTGACCTGAGGGTCTATATTCGATTTGCAGGACACGCACCTCGATTTCCGAATGTTTTCGCTTGTTAGGCAAATTGAGGGTCCAAGAGATCGGCAAGTTTTTAAATCGGGACCCAACGCTCATTATGGAAGAAAATTGAAAGTCCGTGAGAAAACCGTGTTTTTTCAAACATACATGGAAACTTCGCAACTTACATAAGCCATGGTTAATGAGAACCTTTTTTTATTAAAATTCTTTTTATATATTCTTTACTCTTTTTTGTTGTTTTGTTCTGTTCGTAAATTAAGAAAAGGCCGCTGCCTTTGTCTCCAAAATTATTTAATCTAAGTAAAATTTTCGTCGTGCCCTCTAATTATCAAGTCGAACACAATTTAAGACACAATTTTGGTCTTCAAGCGTGAAATTTATTTGAAGGCAAAAACTTTCTCATTGACCAATAATTTGCATACATTTGAGTAGGCATTGCAGTTTAGTATGGAACAGCAGATTTTTTTTTTGCTCCGGTCGGTTTGCTCCCATATTAAAAGTTGTTCAGTTTGATGCGTAGACTCTTAGTTTAAAAGGATGCTAACTAGTAATGATATCAATTTCACCCTGTAGATATCTGGGACTATCTGGATTACTTTGTAGGCACCAACCCTTTGTTAACACCAGCAGGTCTAGCATGATTTCTCTACACGCGCGCGACGCGCCTTCGCTGCATACAAAATAACCTGTTCCCGCGCTTTTCGGAGAGCGAAAGCCGCGCTTGCCGCGACTTGTAGTATGGCAAAAAGCCGAGTCGCGCCCAAGTAGAGAAATCATGCTAGAGGGTCAGGTATGCTTTGTTCCGCTAGTCAATCCAAAATTTAGTCGTATACTTATACAATACCATATAGGTAATTAGGTACTCCAATATCCTACTAGGTACTAAATACGATACTAATTCTTCGTCAATCACCCTAGCTATTTTAGGTTATGTAGAACTATAATTATTATTCTGTGCTATTGTGTAAGTACATAATCATAATCATAATCATTTATTGCTTAGTACATAAGTATCAGATTTTTTAAAGGTTGGTAACATATATTATGACTGTACTAGGCAATTTTTTAGTGGTATTTTGTTTCTGTGATCATCATAATATTAATTGTCTAAAATGAATGAACTATATAAATAGATAATATTATTTTACGGTCAATGACATAATATTAAGAGGATAGGCGGGTAAGGTTCTTTCCATACAAACGTATTCCCCTGTTTCCTCCCTGGGTAATGAATGACACTAGAGCAAAACATTTTTACCATACAATCTATGTTACCTCTACTATTACCGTATGTTTTTCTTTTTTGCTTTAATTAATTACCGTAAGAACAGGGACCTTCGAGACCAATTTTACCACCCGTTTTCAGACATCCAGCAAACAAATTTGACGAATATAAACAAAAAAAGTAAAACATACAGACATAGCCAAAGTCATATATCATAATCATATTATATATTCTTGAAAGAATTATTAAAATCGGTTTAGTTTTGGAGGAGGAAACAGGGGAATACGAAATGCTAATTTCGTAGATTTTATGTCGATAAAATCGGTCCAAGTTACAGTTGTCTCTTTGGCACTCTAGTCGACGGGGTGTATGGGTGGGGCGGGTCGGACAAATACGTATACAGTCGGAAAAGTGACCTATTCTCCAAATTACCATTTCAGCCCGCCTATCCTCTTAAGAAGCAAAATCGCGAAGATGTGCTAAAAACACCATGTTAATTTGATACCGATTAAGTTGGGTAGTCACAATCAGACCCAGGTTATCTCCAGTGTAATTTGAGTGTAATAGTCATAGATTTATATATTACTAGAAGGATAGGCCCGTCAGAATATTTTACAAAAACCTTTTTTTTTTTATTTATAATTAAATGGACTCTTGCTTGTGCGTTAGCACTGCATTTCCGCCAGTGTCAAGTGTAGTTTATTGGGAGAATCTATCCCAATCTCTGGGACTGTTTTTGGACAAGAACAAGAAGAGATTGAGGAATGTGGAGCCTCGTGGCAGGCACAAACGCGACGCGCGAAACCACGCGAGACGTGTACTCGGGTCAGTTCCTGCAACGTGACTCTACAAAAACCTTCTTCATAGAAACAAAAATTTGCGCCATCTGTCATAACTCGTCTTCTTCTTATCGTGTGGGCAGAGCCCTGGTGTCAGAGTTTTTTCAGACCGCCTTTCGGCCTCTGACGTGGTTTTTATGTAACGACTACTACCATCAGAGATAGTAGCCGGGACCAACGGCTTAACGTGCCATCCGAAGCACGGAATCATTTTTCTTTTTCAGACATACAGGTGATTCAGCCTGCAATGTCCTAACCAACTGGGGAAAAACGCACAAAGTGACATATCACTAGGTGTCCCCCGTGGGAATCGAACCCACGACCTCCGTATCGAGAGCCAATGCTCTTAACCATTAGACTACGGAGGCAGTTGTCATAACTCGTATTCGTCATAACTCGTATACGAACTATATCGTGTCATATATCTTCGAGTGCTCTAAACTGACATTTTTCCTTGCATTTTAGAGCCAACGAACTGGGGACAATAGTCAAGCTCATAGGCCATGTCCTTACGCTAGTAATATATATGTCTTTGGTAATAGTAGTTACTCTTTTTTATACTGTGCCAAAATCATCATTTGAAATCCAGCCAGTTTAATTAATTTAAATTTCGAAAGAAAAGCAAATTAATGACCTTGACTTTTTTTAAGCTGCTAGCATTGTTTACGTAACAAAGATAAAGTGACCTAGCCTGGGGTGATTCGTGCGGATCGGCAAGGGATCCAATCACCCATTAGAGCTTGCCGATTAACTCCATTAAGGTTAATGGGCACATTCAATCCCATCAGCCCAGATTCCGCCCGCAACGAATCATTAGCGGCGGATAATTGTAATAGAAATGTACCGAATAATATTATAAATAATATAATACCTACTTGTTTTTTTTTTGGGACGCTTTTCTTGATTATTTTGCTGAAAATACGTGTTAATGAATTAACGCAAAACTAGAAAGTAGTTTGTTTAGAATCCAGAGCAGACTCGAATTATCATGGTTTCAACATAGGATTTGTTTTTCAATATATTAAATAATTTCTTTGCAAAATTTGAAATTTTCTGAACCCGATGTCAACCCACCGCACGGGCACACTTACCCTACTTACTACCAAAACAAGATTATAAAAATGTTTCCATGAGTACGTTAGCGCTTTCTTTCAGTGCTGAAATAATAACAAATCATTTTTGCCTCAAAACTTAAAATGCGAATAACTTTAAATTTTAACTATCAAAATAATTAAATTATTGTTTCAATATATAAAATAATTAAATTTTGTTATAAATCAGTTGGGGTGTATGCTGAGGTTTTGCGCTAATTCATTAACACGTTGTATAGTTTTTCTTTTCTTTTTCTACTTCCTAAAAAACTCAATAGATAATAGAATAGTATAGTATAGTATAATACGTAGTGTATTCATAGTCTGAGTATAATATTATAGGTGAAGATGACACATAAGACGTTTTTGTTTATCGCTCCATAAAGAACTGTGTCAGATCCTTTCTACAGTCAGATCATGTCAAGACTGTGCCTAAATTTTTTTAAAGGTAAGGTTTGAGCCCATACACTCATGATAATAGATCGGTACCGTAAATAGTTTCAAATTTTCGAGGCATATGTCTTTGATCGTAATATTATTTTCCCTCTTTATTAATTAAAATTAAATAAATGTTAACCTTTATTTGTGAGAAACGTAGCGCCATTTATCGATTCCCTAGAAAACAACTGAAAGAAAGTAGGAACCTAACGCTACAGGGTGTTAGTGTAAACAGTTGCATTACTTTCAGGGTTGATGTTCCTATGTTGTTGATCTCGTTGTATATTCCATATAATGAACCATTTTCCCTAAAAATACCTAGGTAAATAGCAAAAATTTTTTTGGACTTTCCATACTAAATGTAATCAGCTGAACATTTGTTTGAAAAGTATTTTTCTTTCCGAATTTCCCTTTGTTTCTTTGGGAAAGTTGTTCAGCATCATGAGTAGGTACAACCACCCATTCAAGTAATGTAACTATCTAGATACCCTAACACTCTGTAAAGTGAACCGAGGCAAGTGTGACGAAAAATTTATTGACGCCGTAGTACCATTGAAGAAAACCTACTTTATGTTGGTAAAACACCAGTAGGTTTATTTGTAAACTTTTATTATTTAACGGTAGTTTGATTGATCGTGCAAATTAACTCCTATAGCAATATATTTATTAAAAAAAAAAGAACTTTACCTCATTAGAACGCTAACTGTCACACTTGCCCCTATCTGGGGAAAGTGTGACAGTCTCGAATATCGTCGCAGTTTACTATATTATTTACAGTTTCCTACGAAAATGTAACAAGATGTGTGTAAGTATCATTGTAATTTATGCTCTATTTAAACGCATTACGGTTGGTTTTTGCGTAACGATAAATTTTCAGTCTAATGGGGCAACTGTGTCATTTTTTTGTTAAAATAGTGATTTCATTAATTTTATCGATTGTCACACTTACAACATGTCAACAAAACGATAGTGTAATAGTTCATGCAACGTTTGATAGATGGCGGTTTAAGGTATAATAACGTTGAGTGGAGTTATTCGCAAGAGTCACACTTACCCCTGCGTCACACTTGCCTATAGCTTTCGTTAACACTACCTTATACACGCCTTATACCTGTATAATAGTAGGTAGGTACTGTTTGAGTGTTTATGATAAAATTATTGATAGATTTATCATCATCATTGATAATCAATCACAATCGGTTTCAACCTTTAATTTGGGTCAAAGTTGTGCTGCTGACTGTACCAAGCTAAATTGCTTCGATATCTCTGATTCCCGTGTTCCCGGGATTGACGTCTGTGCCGGGAATGGGACAAAAAAATCTCATCCCGTCCGATTCCAATCAGCCTGCCTCATTTATTGCAATTGGCTGATATTGATCAACATTTTTTTTATACTAGGAAGTCATTAGTTTTATTTTAAATACAAGATTACAGAATTTATACAAGTTAGCGAATAACCGCAAAACCTAATAATGTTTCTCCAGAATCGATACGTAACTGTTCATGTTTTAGATTCTACGGTTCAACAGGCGGGAAAAGTTTTTTTGAAGTGAAAACTTCTTCAGCGGAGCGTTGTGCACTTTTTGATATAGGTAAAAAAATTTAAACTCGCGTCAGGACCGTGACGTCACCCTGATCTGATCGAAAATTGGTCAGACATATCCCCCTCTCTTTCTACCGCGCGGCGAAAATGTATGCCTGTTCCTGCTATTTCGTTTAAGCGGCATAAATTGTCATGTTTGTGTACGATAGCGCAATAAATGAATATTGTATTTTACTACATAAAAGATAGTTCTTTTATAATTATGTTCATGTTTTCACTTCTGCCGGAATTCCCGGAGTGCAACCCGTTTTGATTTTTTTTCTATCTATCATGAATATCATAATATACCTATAAACAGTTCCGGGAAGATAGAAACAAGTTTGGAATCTGAAATACCTATAGAATACACATTATTAAACAAGTTCTAAAGGGTCTACTGTGGTTGTAGGAGTGCAATTATTTGTTTTGTTGGGCAACGGACAGCAAAACGCGGACGAAATCGCGGGAATCAAACGCTATTTTAATTTAAATAAAGTTGTTATGCAATGCTGCAAAGTTGCTTTTTGGCGCGAGTACTTGTACCTATTGCATCTTGAGCGTAGGGAGGGTTAAAATAGGGTTTAAAATATCCTTTCATTTTATAATCTCTATCATGGAAAATATTGTTATTGAGACATAATATACGAAATGGTTTTCGAATCATCCATTACTGACCTAATTATCTCGAAATGGATTTCGATTCAGTCCTCCAAAAAAAAACGGCAACCTAGGTTGACGCAAGCGCCGCTTAGTAAAATAGTAGTAAAAATTAAACAGGAAATAGAGCTCGTGAGGGATTTGAACCCCCGACCACCTCGTTCAAACAATGTTTAACTGGGCGCTCTGACCGCTGAGCTAACGAGCCGATACGTTCTCCATTGAATTTTTGTATAAATTAATTAACTCCTTGTCATCAACAATTTTAACTTTTTGTGATAGTGATGATAAGATAAGTGTTTTTAATACAGATATGGGCCTTCCTAAACAGAATTATTGATGATTCTGATTCGATATAGTATAATACTGATATAAAAGGATGAGTGCAATTCTCTAAGCATCACATCGCTGTCAAAACATCGACGAGCTCAGATATGTACCATCCTCCTTGCATCCTCCAGATCGTCGAAGTTTTTATACAATAAGTTTGCGAATTCCGAATTGACAGCTCACCGATGTTTCAACGACGATTTTAAGGTTGTGACGATGTTATAAATAACCCAGTAAAATTAAGCTGAAATATACTATTCAGGAGAAGTAATTTCCAGAGTTTTTAAGCTTTTTTTAAACGTTCCTTTGGTACGTAATATTCAAGAAAAAAAAAGTCCTAGTGAGGGGGGGGGGGGGGGCTCTAAAGGTGACTTTAATCAGTTTTTCGCTTATTTCTCGAAATCTGCAAGTCATATCGAACAAACAAATTAAACCTGACAAAATTACCTACAAAAATTAGTATGCATTATTATGAATTTTTTGTCGAGGGCTACATTCCTCGAGCTCACCCCCCCCCCCCCCCCTCTCCAGGATTTTTTTTTTCTTCAATATTACGTACCAAAGGAACGTTTAAAAAAAGTTCCAAAACTCCGGAAATTATTTCTTCTGATTTATCTAATGAGCATTGAGCTCCAAGCTCAAGCCATTAAATGTAAATAGCTGAACAAGAAATGGTCTTAGGGCATCTGACGCATAATGATGCGTCAAGAGCTTATTGGAGACAGAAAAAATGTATGAAGAGAGCTCGTGAGGGATTTGAACCCCCGACCACCTCTGCTAAACAAAGTTTAATTGGGCGCTCTGACCGCTGAGCTAACGAGCCGCTGTGAGCCGCTACGAATTTACCGTGCCCTACCTTATTAGAGGTACTGATGAGTCATTCACACGTGACGCACTCATCGTAACGTGATTGGCCGTGATGTCATCCACGGATTTGTTATCATTTTGGAATATTCGTCGCTTATAGATTGTAGTAGTAGCTCCTTTGTGATCAATAATCTTAGGTATTATAAAACTGTAACAGAATTGTGTCTGTACATTGAAGATATTTACAAAAAAAAAGTTACGATGTGGTTTTTAGGTGTCCCTGATTCCAAATCACAAATTTTTTGATTTTTTGTCTGTCTGTTTGTTTGTTTGTTTGTGTGTTTGTTTGTGTGTTTGTTTATTTGAACGAGCATCACGCAAAAACTACTGAACCGATTTTGATGAAACTTTTTATCTGATAGCTTATGATCTGACTTAAAATCTGGTATATAATTTGTGCGGACGAAGTCGCGGGTTAACACTAGTCTTAGATAATTTTACTTTGATCTACTTTGATATACAAGTTGTTTCAAACCTCTTTAATCTATAGATTGCCTATTAGTAGTTAATATACAGGATGTTAGGGTAAACAATTGCATTTCTTTAAACAGTGATAGTACCCATGACACTGAACAACTTTCCCTAAGAAACCTACAGGATATTCGCAAAAAAATTTCTGGACTTTCCATTCTAAATGGAATCAGCTGATCAAACGTTTATATGAAAAATCTAACTTTTTTTTGCAAACTTCCTATACAGGGTGTAACAAAACACCCTAGTAATACTTAAGGGGGTGCTTCAGACCATCAATCTGAACAACTTTCACTATGTAGCCAACGTCGAGAAATAATTAAAAAAATCTGCTATCCCATACATTTGAGTCGAGACCGCACTGCAGTTTTGTGTGAAAGAGCAAATTTTATTTTCGCGCTTTCTATGTTGGCTCCAGTGTGAAAGTTGTTCAATTTGATGGTCTGAAGCACCCCCTTAAGTATTACTAGGGTGTTTTGTTACACCCTGTATGTTTCTTAGGGAAAGTTGTTGAATATCATGGGTAAAATCACCTCTTAAAGTGATGCAACTGTTTAACCTAACACCCTGTATAGACAACACCGTTCTAAAGGTAATAAATACCAAGATAATAAATTAAAAGTAAATTAACTACTACTACAAATTTAGTCTGAGAAAAATGTTTCTTTAGAGGATTATTCTTAAGGGGGAATAATTATAACTTTTTGTATTAAGTAGGTTGATTTGATGATCTTACGCAAACTTGGATAGCTAACAGAAAGCCAATTACAGGTTCCCACTGATATCCATTATTAATTTCTAAAAATAAAACGACGAACTCAAATTTCACAAGTACACACGGCGACAGATCAATGTTCATGGACATAAGGTCGAACTATGGGTAGGTTGATCTGTCGCCGTGCGTACCTATTTCAAGAAATTGGTTTCTCCAAGAGGTCTGATTCGAATCGTCTAGCTGGATAATTGAGTGTAATTGTATAAGACAGTTCAGTTCAGTTCTACAGAACTATGTAGTTGACACTTTGTTCACAGTTGTAGCGGCAACTGAGTTAATCGGCTCTGAACTTAGTTCGTCGGATGACTGTCTGGATTTAAGATTATTTAGCTACATTTACATCGGCAAAATCATCAAAACCAAGATGGACACCATGTTTTCTTTTCAAAATTAGAATCGAATAAAGGATTAGTCGGGGAGCGCGAAATTTCTCTATGGGTTAGTCAGTCGCTGCCTGGGTAGCGATTAATAATATTTTCAACAGAAAACCGGATGGAGGGCCAATTCAGTTAGTTAAAATCGAAAGTATCTTTTCGTACAAACCCTACAACCAATCAACGCGCCTCCAAAAGTACCATGTATAGTAAGAAAGCGGTTTTCAAGCGTTAAGGTGGTTTCAGTCCATACGAACGTTTGACGCACAATACGCGTAGACGGAATTAATAAAATTAATATTTTATATATGGTAAAATAGATTTTCTAAGCTATTTTTCCATATATACAAAGTTACTTATATTAATACCGTCTCCGCGCATTGCGCGTCAAAGTTTTGTATAAAATTTGACCCCTCTGCATACGCCTACGATGCGACACAAACTCAATTTGCTGATTTGTATGAAAAACATATTTTCTTTTTGCGAAGTTAAAAAAGTTCTATTCCATTTCTATTCACAGAGTAGGTACTATAATTACTGCTACATGATCAAAATATTGGATAAACGTAAACGTTGGATGAGGGCAGCGCAGGACCGGTCGTTATGGCGATCCTTGGGGGAGGCCTATGTCCAGCAGTGGACGGCCATCGGCTGAGATGATGATGATGATGATCAAAATATAATTTCATATTTATGATTTTTTTTGACGGCTTTAATTGAACCCCAAGTTACTAACTGGGATTTCTCATAGTTTCTCATTAAATTATTTCAACTGAAATAATACAGCGTAAAGCTAGCTTTTATAAAAAAAAATTCATTTTTGTACCATTATCTCCATACATGTGAGTTTTAAAAATAAATTATCATTTATCAAGAGATCTCAGCGCGCCGCGCCGCTGCACTGCACTTTGCACTCGCGTTCGAGTTACAAAAGAAGTACGATCTCTGTGAATCTACATAATCTCTATACTGCATTCATTAAAATGTACATTGATTTTATTTTATTTTTTGTAGAATATTAAAATTGTAACTTTTAATAAAATACTTCGTAAAAATATATTCATATCCGTTCATGAACGGAAGTAGGTCACATTGCGTTGATAAAATTAAAGGAATTCAGGAAGGTTGATTGTGGTGATGAGAAATGAAAATAATTGTGAAATTCTGTATTTTAATAAACTGAATTCTACATTTGAATATACCTACAGGGTGCAAACTTAAATGCGTTACATACTCTAGAGCATCAAACTGAAATACTTTCACTATCCAACATTGAAATCGCGAACATAAACAGTTGTTCCATAGAAAACGTCGACTCGACTCGACCCAAATGTCTCCAATTGGGTATATAATGAAAGTTGATCAGTTTGATGGTCTAAAGCATCTATGTTTAATATGTAACGCAGTTAACTTTACACCCTGTATAAAATACTATACAATACATAGGAAACAAAACAAAGAACCCAAACGAACTAAAAGCAAAAAGCAAATAGTTTTCAAGCCCACTTACCGACTTAGTGAAAAGAAAATAGCGTCAAACTTAGTTAGGGGTCATCCGAGAGCATCTCAGTCACGTTTCAGACACTTCTATTGCGGGATTTCGGTCCCTGGCGAGACATAGACCAACTAGCCTATGGATTTATAAAACGCTCGTAAAAAAATCTGTTGTATAGAAAGTACCTATATAGTACCTGTCGCCGTTGAGACCACGGGGGTTTGGGCTGCCGAGGCTAAGACCTTCGTTGCGGAGGTTGGCCGTCGACTGAGGGAGCGAAATTGTGACCCCCGTTCCGGGTCGTTTCTGGTGCAAAGGCTAGCCATAGCTATTCAACGAGGCAACGCTGCTTGTATTATGGGCTCCTTTGCGCCGGGATCGTCCAGGGGCGGGTTATTTGACTGAGCTTGTATTTCATTGTTTTGACGAAGCATGTTGCTGATTTATGTCTGTTTTGTTTTCATTGTTTTGACGAAGCATGTTGCTGATTTATGTCTGTTTTTGTACCTTTGTTTTTGACGACGCTTGTGCTGACCGCTTTATTGTACATTTAATCAAAATGTTATTACCTGAATAAAATTCAAATTTTCCTATATAGTTACTAAGTAAATAAAATCTGATCTTATGATGTTATAAAACTTACTACTTTACTAATTTAGTTTAGAAAATGTCGTATCAGTCCAAAATATATTAGGTATCATAGACATGTAATCTATGGGTCATGTAATAAAATTGTAATATTGGTTTGGTTGTAGGTACAGTCGGCCGCAATATATACACTTTAGTACTACGACGTAGAACAAAAGTGTATACAACTTATTGCGGCCGACTGTACATTAAAGATATCTCAAAAAAAAAACATAATTAGAGGCAATCTGGACACCTACGTAATGGAATGTTTTTGCGATTACTTAAAAACTACTTAACCGATTAGGATGAACTTTTTACAAAATCATAGTTAGGACTTAGTTTGAATTAACATTGAGGTTTTATTTTATTGCAATTGATTCTTTCAATCAAAAGATATATTTAGAGTAAGTGGTCTGCACGTATGAAGTTGCGGGCACCAATGAAAATAAAGTTTACACGTACTGTATAAGTATACAGGGTGTAAGTGACAGCCTACCAAATACTGAAACGGTGAACTCAGACCATGAAACCGAACAACTTTCACTATGGAGCCTACCACAAGAAACGCGAAAAAAAAATCAACTGTCCCATACAAAACTGCTGTACCTACCCGCTGATTTTTATTCGCGTTTCCTGAGGTAGGCTCCATTGTGAAAGTTGTTCGGTTTCATGGTCTGAGTTCACCGTTTCAGTATTTGCTAGGCTGTCACTTACACCCAGTATGTGTAGTGTAATAAAAGTCTAGATGAAATCGGTCTGTGGAGTGGGGGTAAAAATCCAGGGGAAATGGACGTCCGATGTCGCCTGTGCCGGTGCCGATGCCGGTGTAACGCAATACCGCGGCCTTCCGAACACCCATTTGTGCGGGATTTAGTTACTGGAATCACGCTGCTTCTGCTTCACTGTTACTGGAAACGATATTCTCTGTGCAAATATTTTGCTGAACATTGATTGACGGCCCGGTAGCTCAGTCGGCAGTGAACCTGCCTGCTGTGCCGGGTTTGAATCCCGTAAGGGACAAATATTTGTATGATGAATAATTATGAATATTTGTACCCATGATTTCGATATATGTATGTATGGTATATCGTTGTATAGTCATCATAATACAAGTCCAGGCTAGATTCTGGTAGGTACTTTAAATGTGACTATATTATTTGTGCAACAATGTCCAAGATATCTAAATCTAAACTATTATAAAATTGTAACAGAAGTGTGTCTGTACATTGAAGATATTTACCAGAAAAAGATTACGATATGGTTTTTAGGTGTCCCTGATCCCAAATCACAAATTTTTGGATTTTTTGTCTGTCTGTTTGTTTTTTTGTTTGTGTGTTTGATCGAGCATCACGCAAAAACTACCGAATCGATGTTGATGAAACTTTTTTTATTTGATAGCTTATGATCTGACTTAAAATCTGTTATATAGCTTGTGTGGATGAAGTAGCGGGAAAACGCTCGTTTATTATAAATACTTATTGCTAAACTGTTGAAAGATCGACTGAACTCTACTAAACTGATTGAGTCCGTAAAATATCAACTTCTTCATGTTGTACGCATCTTTCTTCAGCTAAAATTCGGTGTCTTCCATCAACTTTACATCTCTGGATTACAATGTTCGTGACGCCGTGAAAATGATTCCCAGAAATGAATAAGGTTTTGATGGAGACTTCTCTGAGTGCCATCAAATAGCGAACAATTTTATTGTGACGCCTTTCTTAAATCTTCTCTTTGCATTTGACATTGCTCTCAAAGGCTAAAAGCCGAGTGGAGGTAGGGTGAGGGACTATTTCGCACGTAATATCTTGTGAAATTTTAAAGTGGAGGGAATATCTAGTCATGCAAAAGGTACTTACTACTTAGAATTTTTAACGAGAACTCGAGATTGAATTTGAGTATTTTATCAAAGGCAACTAGGTTAGAATTTATTAGACAAATAAGTGTTAGAATTTAATTTAAATTGTTTAGAATTTACCTACCTAAATCTATCGTGTGTTACTAATGAGTAGGTAAATTTCATTGTTACCAGTGGTTCGCCATGAAATTACCTACCTGTTTTAAATAAAAATCCGTAGTGTGCTACGTCTTTACGCTTATACAACTACTACGCTAACTTT
This sequence comes from Agonopterix subpropinquella, assembly GCA_922987775.1. Classification (NCBI taxonomy): domain Eukaryota; kingdom Metazoa; phylum Arthropoda; class Insecta; order Lepidoptera; family Depressariidae; genus Agonopterix; species Agonopterix subpropinquella. The sequence continues at coordinate 16,596,698 of OV277695.1, read as the reverse complement.
GAATGTTTTAAAAAAAAATAGCCTACTTAAACTAGTAGTGCGAGCGATAAGATAGATTTTATTTACCCCGAAACAGAAAGTATTAATAAAAGCGGTCAAGTGCGAGTCGGGCTACTCGCACACCGAGGGTTCCGTACCACACAACCACAGAACACAACATTATTAACATAGAAAAAAAAACTTTTTTTGTCCAGGACCTTTAGCGCAAGACCGACTCACACTTGACCGGTTTTTAGTATTTGTTGTTATTTTGTAGAGTTTGCTCTATAATGACACAAAGTTTGACGCTTGTATGTATTTTGTATAGATTTTTATTATTTGTTAACAAATCCGCCGTAATAACGCATAATATGAGAAAATTTCAATTATCTAGCTATAACGGTTCAAAAGTTACAGCCCTAAGTCCTGAACGCTAAATAGGTGGGACAGACGGACGGACGGTCAGACGGACGGACAGACGAACGGACGGACGGACGGACCGACGGACAACGTAGGCTTAGTAATAGGGTCCTGTTTTCACCCTTTGGGTACGGAACCCTAAAAACGTGACGCCTTTCTTCAAGACGTATAAAGTGTTAAAAACATCTCTTAAAAAAAGACAAGATTTTTTCCAGGGTGCAAGTGCACCTGCCATACAGGATGTTAGAGTAAACAGTTGCATTGCTTAATACCCATGATACTGATCAACTTTCACTAAGAAACCTATAGGAAATTCTAAACGTATGAAAAGTCGAAAAAAATATTTGAGAATTTTTTTTTTTTAACGCTCACAGGCACATACATTGTAATGATCCCAAGAAAGCACTATTAATAGGCTGTTTATTATGGAAACCATACAACAACGGCACAAACATGTAAACATCCATGACCGAACCGGGGTTCGAACCCAGGACCCTGGTTTGGCAGTCCGGCGTGGTAACCATTACACCAACCGGGTAATTTGGGAATTACCTAAAGGTTTCTTAGGGAAAGTTGATCTGGGTACTACTTAAAGTAATGCAACTGTTTACCCTAACACCCTGTAGTATTCGAGATACGATATAAAGATAATACATATATTTGAACAGGTTGCTTTGGTTTTTTTTTGGTAGGTTGATGTCGTGTCGTATCAAGAACTCAAGACACTAGCGGAAAAGAGACAGGATTGGCGAATACACCACCGACAAGAGCGTAGCTCTTAAATAAGATGATGATGATGATATATTTAAAATGCCACAAAATAAAATAAATAGTACCTATAAATACAAAATTATTCTAAGCTTCGCAATGGCTATTTTTAGGGTTCCGTACCCAAAGGGTGAAAACGGGACCCTATTACTAAGCCTACGTTGTCCGTCCGTCCGTGCGTCTGTCCGTCCGTCCGTCTGTCCGTCCGTCCGTCCGTCTGTCCTACCTATTTAGGGCTGTAACTTTTGAACCGTAATAGCTAGATAGTTGAAATTTTCTCAGATTATGCGTTATTACGGATTTGTTAACAAATAATAAAAATGTCAAAAAGTTAAAAATTAAGGGGGGTTCTCAACAAGAAACTAGTTCTTATCAACGTTTTTTCTTCACGCTCTATGGCAAAAACGGTAATACATAGAAGCGTCAAACTTAGTGTGATAATAGAGCAAACTCTACAGAATAACAACAAATACTAAAAACCGGCCAAGTGTGAGTCGGTCTCGCGCTAAAGGTCCCGGACAAAAAAAGTTTTTTTTTCTGAGTTAATGTTGTGTTCTGTGGTGGTGTGGCACGGAACCCTCGGTGCGCGAGTAGACCGACTCGCACTTGACCGGTTTTATTTTATGTCTCTGAGAACAAGAAGCGAAATAATCCTCCTTAAATCATGCTAAAGCAATGGCTTACAGCCAATTACCCGGATTTACTTCAAGATTAACTATCTAAATAATGCTATCTATGCTGTGCAATCTGGAGGCAGATTAAATTAACATCAGTCACAACGCTGAACGGATTAAGAGGGCTATCACAGTCCAGTGGCGCCCTCATCATATTAAAAAAGATTTCTCAATAAAGAAAGCCTAAATTAAAAAAGTGCCCAATTGACAAACTACAAAAGCCTTCAAGCCATTGTTATACAATACTTTAATAGGTTCTAAACATTCCACTTTTAGACAATTTCGAATAAAAACAAAAGCGGCCGTTGATTTCCTTTTTTCAAAATGTGTATGTTTAGACCTTTAAAAAAAATATAAAAGTATTCTATGAAAATAGCTTGAAGGCTTTTGTAGTTTTGATGTTGAGCACTTTTTCAATTTAGGCTTTCTTTATTGAGAAATCTTTTTTAAGGGCCTATGTCGAAAAATAATTTAAGCGAAACAGGCGTGGGATAGCTTATATTACGGCCTGATGCGAGAGAAAGAGATAGGGCGGCGCGCGCGCCTGAAACGAATCGAGCGCCAAATCAAACTTTATTTAATTGTGATTGTACTATTTATGTAATTTCAATTCTGCTCTAATCAAAATTAAGAAAATATCAATCTCTTTTTTTTAAATCAAGTCTCGTGTTTCTATTATTCACCGTTTAGCAGTTCCAAGCGTTTATAGATAAAAACGGAGGCTACTTTGGCTTGTTTTTCTATCGAGAAAATGTGTCTTAATCGTGTTTTGGCTCTAATCAAAACTTCAATTATATGTTCAATGTACACATATCCGAAAATCATACTCCTACTGTTAGTAATTCATCATGATATATGAAGCTTTGAAGAATCCTATTTTTTTCACATAGCCCCTTAATGTGATAAGGGCGCCACTAGACTGTGATAGCCCTCTTAAAGCAGATAATGCTTTACAATTCATTCTATAAGACAAGAGGACTGCTTTAACTCTTATGTCTAAGACACAGGTATTCAAATGGCTTGATTCACGGGACTTCGCCTTTGTTCGGATCAAATCCTTCAAATCTGATTGATTATACAATATACAGGATGAAATTGATATCTTTAGCATCCTTTTAAACTAAGAGTCTACTCATAAAACTGAATAACTTTTACTACGAGAGCAACCCAAACGGAGAAAAAGGAATTAGAGCATACATACATGCATACATACATACATACATACATGCATGCATACATTTGAGTCGATTTGCTCCAATAGTCAAATACCTATCCAGACTTCTGTTTCCTGGAGGAGGGGGAGATTTTCATTGAAAAATGATGGAAAAATAGTCATTGTTCCAAAAAATATTCGGATTTCTGTGGGATAAATCCCACCTATATAGCTATCCCCCCTGGATATGTGCTTGCCAATAGTAAAAGTTGTTCAGTTTGATAGGATGCTAATGATAATATCAATTTCACCCTGTAGAATGTGTTTCTGTCACTGTGACTAATGGGTAACGAGGATGTTGTTATGGGCTGGTAGGTAATGAAATTTCAGGAGACTAAGCTTTCCGCTTCGATTCCTAGGATAACAAGCTCCTTATAGTCTAACTAACGGGATGAAGGACTTAATAATAATGCTGATTTCTCTATGAAACTGACAACGAGACGGTACAATTTCGTAATATCGAAACATCTGACTCTGAATGTTTTGATTCATTCGGTGACACATTTAGGTAGAATTCATCCAAATGGTCACTCAAGTATACCTTTTTATTTTCAATTCTCTCTAACAAAAGACTTAAACTATTTCTGATTTGTAGTAAATAATGTACACACGGCGACAGGTCAGGTTACCCTGTTTGGACTTTGAAATCGTGCGAGAGGGTGCGGTATGTTGTTGTTGTTTCGTCTCACAACACGCTGCGCCCGTGTTGTGAGACGAAACAACAACATATGGGTATATAGGGTGCGTAACCTGATGTGTCGCCGTGTGTACCTATCTACATTTTGGAGTGTTCATAAATATTTTTGTAAAGCACAATACGACGACGACCACGCGTGCCACACCCTACTTTTTGCAATCTGTCGCTGTGGGAGATAGAACCCGGCCTCAACCTCACGTCACAGCTTATTTTAATAGCCCTGCTCCAAGGATCGCCACAACGACTGGTCTTGCATGCGCTGCTCTCCTAGGTTTCCGCCGCCTTCTCCAGGTCCACTTTGAGGGGGGGGGGGGGGGGGTACCAATGTGCCCCGCCCATTGCCACTTAGCAATTCTTTGGGATATGTCGGCCTACCCATATATAATTATGATCTCACTAGGCAATATTAAATAAGCCATTCTGAAGGCCGTATTAATATAACTTTTACTTATTATCTACGACTTGTTAAGTTGCGTTAATAAGACAGCAGACAAAAAGCAATAAGAAAGTTTTATCCTGGAGAATTCTCAAAGGAAATTAGTTCTAGGTGAGCTGATGCTGATTACGAAACTAGATTTTCTTTATCATTTCACTACCGAGTTCATTTATTTATTCACACCTTTTATTCTCGTTACTTGCTGCAATAATGAACAGGTAGATATGTAGAGTAGAAAATAGAGTAAACCACAGGGGATGGTCAGATATAGTTGCAAATCTACTTGACCCAAATGTATGGGGACAGACCTGTCTTTTTAGGGTTCGTATCGTAGTCAAACAAGGAACCCTTATACTTTCGCCCATTCTGTCTGTGTGTATGCCCCACCTCGATTGCACGCTCATTTTAGCACCTATTGAATCGAAATTTGGCACGAGAACAGATAACAGTAACCCAAAAACAGAAATGAGGTAGCCATAAAGAAAAAAAGCCATAAAGAATACAGCGAAAAGGGGGTCGGAAAAAAAGTTTTATTTAATAAATTGAGTGAAGTGTCGTTGGATAGGTTTTGTCTAATGGAACAAAACTCCTATAGAAACTAATTCTTAATTATGTTTCTGTCTCGAAATATCTGCGCTCAGAACAAAAAAAAAAGGGCGAATCGCCCCCTCCTTCATCCCCCTCTAACTTCTAAAATACTGGATTAAAAAATTGGAAAGCCGCGCGTTATGTTTCAAAAATTTCTGGCTACGGAACCCTATCATGGGTGCGAGTCCGACACGCTCTTGGCCGGTTTATCGAGACTTCGATGTATGCCCCTAAAAAAGGTGTTTAATTTGATTATCCTTCAGAAGGACCTATAGTCACCGATATCTCTACTATAGTAGGTATACGGATATTGTTCAATATTATAATGAGCTACATCGTCTAATGTTAGTTGCAATACTACAATTGAAACATCACAATTGAAATGCCTTTATGCATTATTAACTCTTGCAGGAATGCGGCGCGCTTTCACTCAGCCGGCAAAGCTCTGCTAATTAGAAGTGGAGAAACTGCAGCCGGGCGGAATGCACAAAGTTCTACCACCTTTCATACTGCAACTGCACTTTCCTGTGAAACATTTTTACAGGGAACGCTGTCGTTTTGCCTTTTTTGCTCTGTTTTGATTACGATGTGTTGTACGGTCGCGCCTATTAACGAGCAATGCGAACGAGCGTTCATTAGGTTACATTATTTTTATTTATCATCATATTGACAGTCAAATCGATCGCTACATGAACAGAACATCGCTGAGGTAGAAATGTGAACCAAGCTTGGACAAATATTTGCTCTGAATCTATACAAAACTCAATATTAAAGCTCTCCACGAAATAAATGGGGCTGAAAGTTTGTATGGGAATGTTGTAGCTTTAGAACAGGTATTCCAGGTAGGTATTATGATATTTTTAATATAAATAATGTTGCCTATTTCGTTAAGCTTTTATTATATTTAATTATATTGTAATGCTTCAAACAGCAAAACTACTAACAGAATAAACAAACAGTTGTCTTCCGTATAAAGTTTTAATTAAAAAAGTGTTTCGAAACAACCTTCTATGTGTAGCATAGTAACCCTCTTTGAACGTGATACCACTTTTATGTTGTTCACCTCTCTTATTGTGCTTCGATGATGTAGTAGCGATCCTCTAAGTCAGGCATGTCAAACATGCGGCCCGCACTGCACTTTCTTGCGGCCCGATCCAAATTTAAGAAACATTTTCCTGGTGCAGCCTGAAAGCGTTAAAACTCTTACAAGTACTTCGGTTCTCATGTTATGTAGTAATACCACCGATGGGCACATGAAAATTTCGAGCTCGCTTCGCTCGCTCACTTTTTTACATGATGATATACAGAGTAGAGAGAGACAAGGTATTGAGTAAGTATTGAAGGTCTACTCTTTCCATGCCCTACCTTATTTTTTTATTTCTGCACATAAAATTACCCCCAACCCACGTAAACATTCCTGGGAAGAGATTGCATTTTTTTTACAATTAAATAAACGATTAACGAACGAAAAAAAAATTGTATGACCAATACTAAGTATTTCTCTTAGTTCGATGCGGCCCGCTGATTGAACTGTCATTATGAATTTGGCCCGCCAACGGCTTTGAGTTTGACATGCCTGCTCTAAGTGAAGCAACATGCAAGATGATTGACCGCCTCGGATAGTAATACCTTATCTGTGGTCATACCAAGCGCCTCCGTGTTTCCAATATACTTGAGAGTAATGAAAATGGGTCACCAACATACCTTAATATCTCGGAAACTAAGAATGATAGGTTATTCAAATAAAACGTATTTCATAGATTATTTAATTCTTCTTAAATTCATTGATAACTTTTTAAGTTTTCATTTGTTTGACGTAATTAAAATGAATCAATTCTATCGCAGACCAAAAATTTAAAATAACAATTGTTTGTCACAGATACCTAACCAGATAACATTTCATTTTATAACATTTCATTTTTTTCATTAAATTTTTTTTTTCATTTTTTTTCATTTTTGTGTATGTGAGTGATAAAATTACCACATTAAATAATAAATATTGAACACCAAAAATTTTATTTTCGAAAAAATCATTTGTTTAAGTAGGTTATAGCCTTTTTTATTGGCATTACTTAATAGCAACAAGAAATGTTATTATTTTTAGTAGTATAGTATTAAATTGTGTATAAAATATTTTTTATTTGAATAAGCTATCATTCTTAGTTTCCAAGATATTAAGGCTTATATTGTTGGCGACCCATGGTGACCCGTGGTGACCCGTTGTGACCCGTTTTCATTGCTGTCGAGTGTAGTATAATAAGCAGTTTGTTCCCGGACAATGGTTGAAGTAGTTATTCATTAACCAAGGGCCAGAGTGCGTCTCAGTGGCGCATTGCGGAGAGGTCATCATGATCATCAGCCTATATTTCTCACTGCAGCAGTGCCGGATTTATATTTTCTATGAGTGTAGGCCACTTTATTTCCGCCGCCCCATGTACACACGGCGACAGGTCAGGTTACCCTGTTTGGACTTTGAACTATTAGAAGTTGAACGCTGCGAATCGTGCGAGAGGGTGCGGTATGTTGTTGTTGTTTCGTCTCACAGCACGCTGCGCCGGCGCCGGCAGCCGCGTCTATGCAGGCTTTCTACCGCACTTTTTTGTGTTTTGTACGTAGTGTAGTTATGGGTATATAGGGTGCGTAACCTGACGTGTTGCCGTGTGTACCTTTCTAAAATAATAATTTTCCATTTGTAGTAAGGAAGGCATTAAACTTAAATAAATGAATGAATTAGTCATCAAGAAAGAGCGTAAAAAGAAACAAGATAAGAATAGCAAAATCATCTATAATATCATCATAGTTTATGGTGTTCATTATCTCTGCTTCTATGTAGAGAAGAGCTAAAGAATTCATTTTTTCTTGACACAATGAAAACCTTGGGTAAGTTTCTATAGGAATTTAACGTATTAGTATAAAAAACCATGAGAAAACCAGTGAACTTGTTTGACTTTTATCCTCTGAAATCGAATGAGCGTCTGTAATCTGCCGCCCTGCCGCCCCTAGGCCGCGGCCTATACGGCCTATTGACAAATCCAGGACTGCACTGCAGGGCACAGGCCTACCCTCAGGGAGGGTGTTTGGGCGTTAGTTCACCACGCGTGCCCAATGCGGATTGGTAGACTTCTCATACGCATCGGAATGTTTTCCTCAGCGTATGCAGGTTTCCTCACGATGATTTCCTTCACCAGTTAAGAGCACTTAATCATGAGTGTACAAATCCATTAGAGTTCGAATCCGCACGGACGACATGCAATATACCAATGACTTTTACGTAAGTAAATACCGTTTGCTCTCAAAAGATAAAAGAAAACAACGTGTGGAAATCTAAAAATATGAACAAGAAATTCTTATGTGTATGTGAACTCTACCAATCCGCAATGGGCACGCTTTGTGTACGGTAGGCCTGTGCCATGCAGTAGCCAGATACTTGATGGTGTGTCTAGAAAATACGCTGTCAGTGAAATAACTATGACCTTGTCTCCATGCTTGCTCAGTAGGTAAAGGTCACTGGACACGCGTGCTGGAGTAATATAGGTATTACTCCAGCACGCGTGTCCACTAATCCTACTCTTCGCCATATTTAGTGATGAGAGGAGGCCTTTGAACTTGATCAGGCTATAATTCAAGAATTAATTGTTTTGTCCTCGTTTTGTTTCGTTTTGAAGTTCGACTATTTAACTTTCACTGTTTATAAGCCCATTAACTACCAAGCTCATAAAGTTTTCATCGTATCTGCTCGTTCATTTGCGTTCTGTGAGTGTGTGATTTTGTTTTAAATATAGTTACATTGAGTATTGGTGTAGGTAGGTTAATAAAACAGAATGAAAATGGTTCATATTTTCACTCGTTCGTCTGATATTTCAGACAATTTTTTTCCTTCATTTTATAAAACTAGGCCATAAAATAATACGTATTTGTTGAAAGCGGTGAATAGATAACATGTAAGAGAGCTGTTCTGCTGCTACATTCTCTAGGCGGCAGTTTGATTCTTGGCATATAAGAGTAGGTACCACAAAGTTGTACGGAATTTATGTACGACGTACGGCTAAATTTGCAACGACGAAATAACTCGCGGTACGCCCGCGGGGCAAGAGGGGGTGGGCGCGGGTATCGATACACACGTTTCCTTGTTCCGAGAACTCATTGCCGCGCGCGCGCGCCTTCACCCCCGAAACGCCTGTAAAGCCCCCGCGCCCACCTATCTCTTGCCCCGCGGGCGTCCCGCGAGATAAATGCTTTACCTATAGCTCGTAATGAACTAGCATATCTTAACAAGCTGGATACTTGGATTCAAAAAAGCGAGCACATAATAAACCAAAAAAATGGTCGCAGTGTCACCGAATAGATATCCAACCAGAAAAGCAGCTTCATACATCGCGACAGGGCCGGTTCACCCCTATAAGCCCAGCGTGCGGCAATACGTGGACCTTCACGTACGAGAATGAGCAGCAATTCGGTACCTATGTCAATTTCTTTCTTGGAGGACTGAATCGAAAACCATTTCGAGATACTTGTCTCAATAACAATATTATTTTCTATATCAGAGATTTTAAAATGAAAGGATTACAGATATTTTTAATAAAATAACGTCGTTTTTCAGCCTGACGATGGAGTTCGATTGATTTATTCACGACCATTTTTGCGTTTAGAAATTACAAATTAAATTAATTTTGAAATAAATTTTTTATTGATAAGCTCGATGAATCGCAAAATAATTAAATAAGTTTTTTTAAATGATGACTACTCTATCCGTAAAAAATATAAAATCGATACAAAAAGACCTGAGTAGAAACATCGCTAGTGATTCCAGGCTCATGGGCCCGTCGTAGTCGAAGTGCTACGCCGTAGCAACGTCGTAGCCGTAAGCCGAGACCACAGCCCGGACACTGCATATAAAAATTTGAGAAGACGTCAGCACTATAATGACACCAAGTTTGACGCTTTTATGTATTACCGTTTTTACGATGGAGCAAAAACAAAAAACAGGTTTAAAAACACGTTTCTTGAATTTCATACGTTACTTAATTTTTACCCAACTGCGCCAGTAGGAAGGTTTTATGTTTTTTACTAATTGTAAGTTATGAATCCGCATCAGTTTCCGCACCCTGTCGGTACGGAACCCTAAAAACCAAAGCCCAACATGGTTCAAAGCATAATATTTTTCATTCCGATTGTAACTACACTGCCGCGGTGAGAGTGCAAGATTAATGATCATGCAAGCAAAGCAAAGAGTTGTGTCAGGAAGTAAATAAATGGTTTCCAGCTTTGTCAGGTATTCCACGAGGACTCAGATAGCGTGCAGATGCGAAAACGAGAACGAAAATGAGAAATAATTATGTGTTTGGATACGAGTTTTAACTCCCTTATCTTCAATTCAATTATACTTTGTTGCACACCGAATCAAAACATACATTTGAATGAAGAAAAATAATTGCAAGTATGTACAAGCGGTCTTATAGCTTAAATGTTATTTCCTCCAGAAAACCTTAGGGTAGAGGAAATGGCAAACGGAAATAGGTAGACGGTGTAGATCAAAAGCAATCCAGAAAGACAAGGAGTTATACTAAAAAATTCTATAAATATAAAATATGTATGTACAACATATTCATCTATTTAACTGGATTTAATTTTGTCAATGGTCTTCGATATTGAGCCTGATTGTGCAGGAGTTGCAAAACCAGTTAAAATGACTATTTGGTACCAACTAAGACAATACTTTCGTTGCCTTTTTGTCATCAATCATCATTGATGTAACAATTTAGATTGATATGGATTAGCACAATATTTCGGTTATTTCGGTTGTCGGTTTATTGATAGTAAACAATTAAATGTTAAATCTATGGATACTACAGTAGGTACAGTTCTCTATATTATAATGTAATATTAATGACTACTTAGTTCGTGAATGTGAACTGTAATACGAAGTTTGTAATTACCTTAAACCGCAATTAAATAAAGTGGTCTCATAAAGTGCGGCATTCAACAAATTCGCTAGCAGGCGCTAGCAATGTAACATTATGCAATTCGGTTTTATTGCCGCAAGTGTCGGCTTCCTTATCGCAATCAGCAGTTTGCTTATATCTACGATCGCAGTCGCAATTTTTGAGAATTCTAACACTTTGCAACTGAAAATTTTTAGCTAGCCCGTCCCAATTGACTTACCAACTACTGGACGTATGGTCCGCGCTCAAAAGTGTCCGAAACAAAACACAAAAAGGAAACAATTACGCGCCTTCGTTTAATTGACGTGTGGATTGACGGACTAGTACGCGCACGTCTGCATAGCATGCCGTGCTGCTCTGCTGTAAGAATTTGTAAAAACTACGCAAATAAAATTAAAATTTCATAAATTTCTGTACGTTTAGTTGGATTATATTACTAACACGTGTAATAGATACTTTCGTTTAATGTAGGTTAGTTTGGGGCACTATTTCCGAGACTTTTGTATCAGACCCAGCGTCCATAACTTAGTAACTCCGCCCACAAAGTTTCCCAGAGTCAAAACAGCAATTTTTATACAGGTGAAAATTTATTTATTTCACTCATTTGTAACCTAAATTTGAAACGAAACCTTGGTTCGATATGAATCCCATCTCACTAAACAGGGCTTCTCTAGGGTCCGAAAAGCCTTAATGATTGAAAACCTCTGATAGGAGATGGCTTCACAAGAAGAAGTACCTAAACTGAATCATCGTGCCATCTACGTCTAGTAGCATAGACGGATCAAGTGGCATAATAAATAACAAGCACAGTAAACATTGTTGTTCTTCCATAAATATCAATAATTAGGTATCATTCACGAGGTTTACTCATATAACAGAACGAATCTATTTTCGTCCTTCTTAGTTGTTCGTGCATGCCAATTTTCCGCCTTCGTTAGTCGTGTTATTGAGACAGAGGCTTAAGCCTGCCTTACCGATGAGCAAGCAAGGTACTGTAGTTCATTCCAGCATATAAAGTCCCTTGGTAGAATTCTAGAGTCAACGTAGTAAATGCCAAAATGGTTTGATTCACAAGACTGTACGTGGCATACTGTATTCATATAACATTGTTGCCAACTGCCTGCAAATTATAGTAGAACGGCTACAATCCTTTTATTATCACGACCGATGGATAAGTACTAAGTAGAGGTTTAAATCAAGACTAACTTAGTTGCGCTTAGAACTGAATACTAATCCCCATGAGTGCATAACTGTTTAACGAAAACCCGTTCGTCGAAATCACGGTTCACAACTGTTTCGTTCGTCTTTCGAACTGTTCATCGAAAGCAGGGTTCGCCGAAGTATGAAAACTTATATGCTTCGACGAACCGTGCTTTCGTTGAACAGTTCCTTCGTCGAACGAAACAGTTGTGAACCGTGATTTCGATGAACGGGTTTTCGTAAAACAGTTATGCACTCCTGAAGAATAGATTTAAACTATTATAGTCTCATGGGTTCACAAAGTTGCGGATTTGGGTTAGTCCATCTAGTTATACTATTAGTTATACAATATAACAGAATGGAAAAAAAAATCCTATTTGTTATACTGCTCAATATAACTTATTTCATGCCACCTTACTAAAAGGGTAAAAGTTACTTTATTCAAAGCCTACAGCCAGTCGTTTTACACGTGCAGTCTATGGACCAACTACACTCAGCGAGCATACAGCGCCCTGCGTGTCCAGTACAACAATGCGCTCAGGATGCTGCTAGGGCTGCCGCGGTTTTGCAGCGCATCGACTATGTTCGCGCAGGCGCATATAGATGACTTCTACGCCATCATAAGAAAGCGGAGCGCCTCGCTGCTGAATCGCTTCCGGGGCAGTACTAATAGCGTCCTGAGCGTGTTGGCTGAGCGGTGGGACTCACCCATGGTACAGAGGTGGATGCAGCTGCATGCCAGCTCATCCCCCTTTGTTCAATAATGTAATATAATGTATGTAATGTAATGTAATGTATATTGTAATTGTAATTTTATTTTAATTTTATTTTATTTAATGAATTTATTTGTGAACTAATATAGTTATAAGACAATTGTTACTAACACAATATGGATGAGTAATCTGAAATAAATAATTTTTAATTTTAATTTAATTTATCCTTCGCAAAAAGTGACCGAAAAGTTTGTTAGTGGAATACACGCTGGCTAAAACACATTGACCTCGATATTTAAAACTCCCCGGATCCCAAAAAATGCCGTGCGATGTGACACACGTAACTTGTTTATAGCTAAAAAAACTCCACGCTTGTCGAACGCACGCCGGCATACCTTGCAGTACGCATCTGAGTTTATGTTTTGTATGTATATAGGTAATCTCACGATATTTCTATTCACCGAAGAGCCGCGTAAACTTTATGTTTCTTAATCTCATATTGGTCCGATTGCGATCCAGGCTAGGAGGGCACTTTCGCATCGATTTTCGCCCTCTCGCATGAAATGCAATATAGCTACTTGGAATTAGTATCTGATTTTGTAGTCGAGCTTAATTTTGCTGTCGCGCTGGATAAGTCCATACTGTAGATATTAATCATTTCTGTACGGAGCTCAATAATCTACCGTCCGTCTGTACATCACAGACATGAAGGTATAGATTGACATGCCATAGTTTAGCCACTACAAAGAAAGAGTATCTATGTTTAGCCCACGTTTAGCCATAGTTTAATTAAGGTTTATTCCAAACAACATCTCAAGACAGGCGTTTATTTTAAGGGAAGTTAAATTAACCCAGCAAATACTTGTACTGCAATAATATTAATTCTAAAAATGAAAACTTGGGAATAATAATGTGACCGAATTACCCATCACAATCTGGGAAAATGAATAGGTAGGTAATATATATTTTTAATTACCATTAAAATCCTACATTGAATCTTTTATTATATGCCCTTGTAATAAGGGCAATAAATCTAAAAAATATAAGGGAGTTATCCCGATTTTCCTTAGTCAGCAATACATAGAATATTGCATATTGCGCCGAAAAAATATTTCCACGAAAATCTCGTGGAGCTCGCTCGCCGCCGGTGATCTTTTAATCTCTTAATTACATGGGAGCAGGGCACGCCGGGATTTCACCAAAATAACCATGCAAAGTGGATGGCCACCCCTCTTCCCGCCCGCCCCTCACCCTCTGTATGAATTATTCTTTCGTTGCTACAGCTTGGACGCATATTTACATTTTATATGAGCGCCTACTATCTACGTGCCCGTTTCACCGCGTTACCATTTTTTGTTGCCGCGATTTTTTTCACTAAAGTTTTTTAGTTCTGAATACCGCTTTTACAGTTCGTGTATCATTCATCAAATGGAGTATTCTGATGAACGGTTACGACTGTGGTTATAAAACCCATCGTCATGAAGCTGTTTCTGATTACTACTTTATTACCGTACCGCGCCCGCTGCCGCTTTCGTTAAGCTTTACAACCCTCACTCGAGGCAACTTGCAGTAAAATTTCAATATCCGCAAAAATATGGCATTTCATTTTGACTCCTTGCTGAAATTGCCTAAATGGGACGTAAAATGAAATTGGCTTCTTTTATAATTATGCGTTATGTGTTTTTTTGGTTCTTATCTACAAAGAAATGACGTTGATGATAATAAGTTAGGTATAATAAATACCTTTATGGCTTAACCTTACGTATATGTAAATAAGGTATTCCTTATTTGAATAAAGACTTCAATCTTTTCCTTTGTGAAAACTGTTGACGAAACGTGAAACTAGTTGGTCATGTCCTAAAGAAATCGGTTGAAATAATGTTAAAATTAGTTGAATAATATCAGGAAACTTCTTTTAGGAAATCATGCCAACATCTAGGCTAAGAAGTGTTAGTGAGCCTTCTTTGGGGACAACGGGCACTGGGTTAGTATAAACTGGAGTTATAATTAGTTAGGCCACCTTAGTAATTAGGCCACCACTGCTTCACGTGGTTTACTGTAGAACATACAATGACCTGATTCACGGTAGGTAATTTGATAAAGCTTAGAAAGAAAATGCTGATGATTATTCGACTGGAAATTGAAGAAGGAAAGACAAGCCTAACGCGACATAGTGAAAAGATCTTTCCTGCCCCCTAATGGACGACTTGAACAAAAAATCGACGAATAGGCATGAATGAAACCATAATAAGACGGGTACCTACGGGGAAGAGCTCGATGACTGTCATATTTTGCCAGAATATCTTAGAATTAGCTATTTGCGGTAAAATAATGTCTGTAAAGATTTTTTTTAATATCAGTTTATAGCATCCGTTTCTAATATTTTTGCATGTCGAGTAGGCAATAGGTACCTTTCTCAGTTTCCTGTGTTAGGAATGATTTGTATGGATACAGCAGATTTTTATAGCAGTTTTCTCCTTGGTCCCATAGAGAAAGTTGTTCGTCTGATGTTTGGTCTGGTCATCCCATTAAAAAATAGTTAAGTATATACCTATATTATCCTGCTTACTTATCAGCTCAACGAAGGGATTTTTTATTTTTTATACAGGGTCCAACTTAAAATTATTGCTGACGGTTTTTTTATGGGATCATCCGATCATCAAACTTAAATAACATAGCATAAATATTCCAAGTACCAAGGAGGAAATCTGAAAAATTGTTATTCCATACAAATCTGTTATCTTACTCGACTCAAATCATTGTAAAAAATCATCTGTCCCATACATTTGGCCCGCAAAGAATGGGACAGATGATTTTTTCTCGCTATTAGGATGTAATCCTTATACAGGGTGTTAGGGTAAACAGCTGCATTACTTTAAGGGGTGATTGTACTCTTGATGCTGAACAACTTTCCCTAAGATACCCATAGGAAATTTGTAAAAAAAAACTGACTTCCCATATCGAAGTTTTGTATGAAAAGTCGTTTTTTTTTGCGAATTTCCTATAGGTTTCTTTGGGAAAATTGTTCAGTATCATAGGTATAACCACCCCTTAAAGTAATGTAACTGTTTCGTATTTACCCTAACCCCTGTATAGTCGAAATCGATTAATTACATAATTATCATATTATCTATTTAAACGTTTGGTTTTGCCTTCATTTATTAACGTTGTACACACCATTTACAGCTATTCCAGTACTCTACAGACAACTGAAAGCCATGCGAGTAATCTGCAGAGCAGTTCGAAAGCAGTTAGGTACAGAGGCGCGTTCCTATGGGAGGGACGATACTTTAAGGTTACTTTAGCTTTGGTCATGCTACCTTGGAATATGTGGTGGCAGGTAAATATTTTATTACTCACGTTGTAGGTATATAGGGTCCTTCTTATGCTGACACTTTTTTAAGGGGATGATCAGACCGTCAAACTGAACAACTTTCTCTATGGCACCAACATCGAAATCGCGAAAAAATGGGCTAGTGCCATCTTTCCCCATTCCCAGCTGCCCCCGTCCCAACTGACCCTGATTTTATTGCCCTACTATAAATGTAATTAAATACCATATTTAATAATTAACTGGTACACTGGAGAAGAAAAAGGATCAGCTTTAGTATCCTGCGGCATGAATTTGGGGGGACGATGGGTCCCCCCTAGAGGGAAAAAGTGAGACCCCTTTTTTGATATTTGAAGTTTTAGGTTATAATTAGCAAAAGAGTGCAATTTTAGTATCCTGCAGTCCAAAAATATAGGGAGGATAGAGGGTCCCCCTCCCCCATATGTCTTTAATTAAAGTAATTTTAAATAAGATTAAACCTCAACACTTTTTGACTTTGACTGTACTAAATTGAAACCAGTTTAAATTATGAAAATATTGTTATAATAACATTAATCGAGTGATGATATCATCGGGATTTTATTTAATCGGAGATTTTATTGCTCTACTATAAATGTAATTAAATACCATAAATCAAAAAAGAAAATCCAACTGCACCCGACTTCAGATAAACTGGTACACTGTAGAAGAAAAAGGATTCAGCTTTACGCGTTTTACTTGCTCTTGGGGTGGGGGGAGGGATAGAGGGTCCCCCTCCCCCATATGGCTTTAATTAAAGTAATTTTAAAGAATATTTAACCGCAACACTTTTTGACTTTGACTATACTAAATTGAAACCAGTTTAAATTATGAAAATATCGTTAAAATATATTTATAATAAAATTAATCGAGTGTTGATATCATCTGGGTCAGTTGGGACGGGGGCAGCTGGGAATGGGGACAGATGGCACTAACCCTTAATTATTTGTTCATCAAAATATAGTAGTTTTGCATACTATATATTTTTCTGAGAATTATAGTAGTAGGGTAGTATTAAAGTAGGATACTATATTATATTGTAGGGTCGGTAACCCTAGTCCGGACACTTTTGCTGTACAATGGACGTGGATGGAGTGGACAATGCTGTAATAACGTTTATTTTGTTTGCAGTCAGCCATCCTGCTAACAATAATATACAAGTACATCGTGCACCTACTCCTGGCCTATTACCTCGACTCGTCGTTTGACTTCCTCGATGCGACCCTGGTTGTCGGCGAGCTGGTCTTCGCCATCGATCTGATGGTGCATTTGCTTCACGCATTTTGGCCTTTAGTTCGCTTACACATAAGGGTGTACAGAAGAAATAATTTCGCATTGGCTGTCGACGTAATCTCTCTGATGCCTTTCACTATTATTTGTAAGTTTGTAGATGACTGTTAAGAGGATATATTATACAGGGTGTTAGGGTAAACAGTTGCATTACTTTAAGGGGTAATTGTACCCATGATACTGAACAACTTTCCCTAAAAAAACCTAGGACATTAGGCAAAAAAAATTTTATACTAAATGCAATCTGCTGATCGAACGTTTGTATGAAAAGTCGATTTTTTTTTGGGAATTTCGTATTGGTTTTCGGGAAAGTCGGTACAATCACCCCTTAAAGTAGTGCAACTGTTTACCTTAGCACCCTATATACCTTCGAGCGACCTACCTTCCATACAAACGTTTGATCCTTTTTTTTTAAACCCTTGAGCCACAGTATTAATGAAACCTATTAGTTTAAATCAAGAACATTGTATAAATATAGTATCCTATATTTAATCAAACTTTGTTTGTATGGAGCGCGCTGGCGGGTGGTTTTCGGCGCGTCTCAGTGTTAGATTAGCAAATTAAAATAGTATTTTCATGTTTCAAAATCTATATTCAGAGTATCATATTATGTGATTTCATCCTTTCGTTTGCAAAAAGGTTACTCAAAGTTAGTTATTTTGGCAGTTTTATGTACTTACGTGTGTTTTACTGTTTCCTTATGAAAACAATAGGTTGTAATGTCAAAGTAATAACTAGAGATCGGATAATCGGATGCATATTTACATAAACTTCACTTTTTTCCCCACGAAAACATAATAATATGGATATGCCTTTCTGAATAAAGTTAATTAAAAAAAATCGGCACACCCGCACCGTTTTTCATATTCCTGCGGCACGAATTTTGGGGAGGGGAGGGGGGACGGGGGTTCCCCCTTTCATCCCCCAAAAGGGGAGTGAGGAAACCCTCTCCCCCCGCTTTTTTTTAATAAATGTAATTTTGAGGTTATAATAACCTAAAATGAACCATTTTGGCAGGTTTTAGGTGGTCTGGGGGGTCAACTTCCCCCCCCCCCCCCTACCGGGCATCCTTTTGAGGTGTTGGGACGTCTTCTGGGGGTCACACCCGGGGGTGCCCCTAGGGGTTTGACCCCCCTAGACCCCCCTCCCCATGTTGGCATTATGTCGAGAGTCGAGACCCCCACGTGGTCTGGGGGATCTAAGGTGGTCCAACGCTCCCCTCCCCCCTGATACTGACTGCTCTGAGTCGGACCGACTGCTAACCTAACCTAACCCAATGAAGTGAAGCGGCATGTGGGGATACCCCCAATCGTGCTGCAGGATACTAAACCCAACCCCAAAAATGTGCTGTCGTTTTTGGTCCTACTGGATTTGCTCTTCTCATCACATTTGTAATTCTTTTCGAATTTTCGGATCCTCTTGGTACGTAAAGAAACAATTTTTCGGGTGTTTTTGTGGTCTTATTAATTGCACACTAAGGCACAATACACAGATAGACATAGATGGACTCATGTTTTTAAAATAAAGTACCTACAAAGTAGATCCGCGCACGACGGGCACATTCGGATAAATGCTTCGAATCCCCTTCTTACTCATGTAAGAAGAAAAAGACCAAAAGAAAAACGCTCATTCATATGTTTTGGTTTTCTAGGGGAACGATAGATGGCGCTACGGTCTGTGCGAATGCATGCATGCCTCATGACTATACTCCCCGAGGGGGTAGTGTAACACCCTTCCTCTACCTATAAATATTTAACCCGTCTAGATATGTATTGAACAAATTAGTGGCCTGAAAAACGTGATCGTCTAGTCTAGATATTTAGTGACCCTTTATACGTTGTGTGATTTAAATTGAACGCTGTTATAGATAGGACTTTTATCACAATGAGAAATTGATTTATAAAATCTGTAAGTAATTCTAAGTAAATAAAACCCGTGGGAAGTTAAAGTTTAAATAAATGTAAAGAATCAGTTTAAGATAAACCTGCTAAAATTAAAAAAATAAAACACATTTCGAAATACACAAAATAAGACATTCACAGTATAGTAAATTAAACATGCAAACTTAGCTATTTTTCCTCATTCAGGATGTTCCAACCCGTACCGCGCAGTTTTCTTTCTTCTGGCCAATCACAATTGTCACTTTGCTATGTTAGTACATAAAGAAATAATAATATTATTCCCTAACAGAAGCCCCCTACCGTTACCTGGCCTGGTTTGGACCGACATAAATTTCGTTGACCTTTGACTAAACAAAATTAGAGCGCTAGAAAGCAAGGAGTCCAGTCCTTTATCGTGCAATGATAACTTCTAGTCACGGTCACAAATTGATGTTTGTCTTGGATGGGGGATTGGCCGTATTGATCGACCTATTGACAAACTTGCAGCAACCTCCAATTTCATGTGTTGAACGAAACCCTATATCAGATTGACCTAGCAGCTAAGTAACTCTAATTTCAGTACCTACGACAAACCATCACTCCCTTTCCGATCAACCTTTACACCTTTCCGCAACTGGCTTTCAAACATACGTCATGATATGATTTGTGTACGCGGCGCGATCGGAATTTAGTTATTATTTGATATTTTAGTCAAGGAAACGAGAGCTTGTATAATTTATTTTTACAAACGTTTCCAGATTTAATCTGGTTCGTATGATAGGGTTACTACACCCACCTTCTAGGCATCAACGCTGTAAGGGAAACCCAAAGTAACACTCGGAACCCGCGAGGGGACAATTACACCAAGGTCGATGAATAAGCGCGCATGCAGGGCTGACGCCAGTAGATGCATTAAAACATCCAACAAACCAAATACAAGGAGATTTTACGATTACAGTCTTAATAAGGGAAACTCTACACCGATGAATTTAAAAGGCAGGCCTCCGAAAGGCATTAGTTCACTTGAGATTTCACACAAATGAATTAACGTTCAGTAAACCATAATGTAAAATAACTGCTTTGATTTTATAATAGTGCGAAGATAAAACAGAACGATTACCCAACGTCAATTCCGAGAGTTTCCACTTATTTAGCTTCAATTTAGTTTATTATTTGCAAACAACATTTTATAATGAGTAAGTAATTAAGTGATTCAGAAAGTTAAAGTTTCCAATTGACGGGGTTTATTATTAATTCATACCGGATCCATTCATTCACTTCATCTAAATCTATACAAACCCAAGCAAGAGTCTACCCCAGACAAAACTCTTCGGCAGCTATCGACTGTGCTGAAACGCGGCAAAAGGGGACCCAAATTACTATACCTAGTAGCAAACACTAAACATCAAGACGTTGATCTAAACACGCGACAGCACTCTCACAGACATCTATTCAGATCCAACCTTAAGAAAAATATACACATTATGAATTAATTAGATTACACCTTATAACTCGCGTTAATGTTTATTTAGTCCACACAATGCACACCCGCGCGCTTTTCCCGTCCCTCGCGGTAAGTCCGAAAAACCGCGCACTATCTTCACTACAAGTATGCAATGCAAGTAAGCACCCGATAGATCTCGTATCGAAACTCGCGCGCGTCAAGTTCGACTGTCTCGACCCGTATCCAGAATTACACTCCCCACTATTTCACCCTCGATTTCCTTCATCGGCTTGCAAATCCTAGGTTCACGCCCACCAAAAAAACCCAAAATGTTAACTTATCCCAGAACTGTCAAACACTTCTAAAGTCATTAAGCATTTGATTTAACGTGTTGTTGTAAACTGGTACAAAAACCATGTCTCCAGAATAATGCACTTGTCTCTACATTTTTTATTTACTTAAGGGGAGCTTGCACATCGCATGGCATCGCAAGCTAGCTGGATTACGATCGATAGTATTATAGTTATTTTAATTCAATTACTTCCCCATGTAATGAATTGGACCATAAATTAATAGTATTCATTCCTTTTATTATTAAATAATTATTTAAAACCTTAGGTAGGACTTAAAACATCGTTTGACTACAAATCTTCCAAAATAAACTATAATTAACTTATTTTACACGTTTATTAAATTTTTCAATAGCTTTCAATTGTTAATACCTTATTAACATTTTACAATGTTAATTGAGAAAAATGTTATTTATTTCACACAAACTAAATAAAATACATCAATCTGCAGCCGTGACTCTCCCCTTAAGCATAACGACATTTTACATGTGTTTGCAATAACGCCGTCTCCAATAGATGTGATATTCGACCACAGTTAAAAAAAAAGATCGTCCAGGGTTGTCTATTCACACTGTTTTGATACTTTTGTACCATGTTATCTTTCCCAGTGCCAAACATATTAATTTGATCCACTAATAAGGTATATTACTTCAATTAGAACTCCATCTTAACGTGTTTCCAAACTAAAATATTGTAGATACGAGTTACCCCTTTTGTCCCGTGATTTTCATAGACCATTCTAAATTAAATCATATGCGACCAAAAGTAGTTCAAATACCCATTATCTTACGCTTATGATATGTCAAAATCTAGCATTGAGTTTCTCTACATACATTAATTTCCAGTAATTTATAGTACCGAGATATCGGACATTTTTCTGATAACAAGTTTGTACAGCCCTGACTGCATTCAGACGTTGCACATTGGACTCAAGTGTCAATTATGGGTTTTCTAAAAGGTACAAAGTTAACTGACATTGTTTGTGGTAAGTTCTTGTATAAAATCGACCCTATTTTATTATGAATAACGTTTGATAGAGACGTATAATAGTTGTAATGCGTTTTGGTAACTCTTGGAAATTTTCCATAACATTAGTTGACCCAAAAGAATTTCTTAACTGCAAGAAAAAAAAATTTTTAGAGCCCTTTGCTTATGTTGATATTGTGTGTAGATACATTTATAGAAAGAAGGTAAGTATAACTTTCTACAGTAGTCAGAGATATTCTGAAACCTCAGAACATCCACGTTTCGTTGCGTCTGTGCGCAGTCGAATAAAGGTCAACATTTCCAAATGTGTTTCTTTAAAATAAAAAAGAGGGAAAAGATGATCAAAAAAGCGTACAACGTTGTGCGTTTTCATAAGCGGAGCGACTAGCGTTTTCATAAGCGGAGCGACTAGCGTTTTCATAAGCGGAGCGAATAGCGTTTTCATAAGCGGAGCGAATAGCGTTTTCATAAGCGGAACGAATAGCGTTTTCATAGGCGGAGCGAATAGCGTTTCCATAAGCGGAGCGACTAGCGTTTTCATAAGCGGAACGACTAGCGTTTTCTTAAGCGGAGCGACTAGCGTTTTCTTAAGCGGAGCGAATAGCGTTTTCATAAGCGGAGCGAATTGCGTTTTCATAAGCGGAGCGACTAGCGTTTTCATATGCGGAGCGACTAGCGTTTTCATAAGCGGAGCGAATAGCGTTTTCATAAGCGGAGCGAATAGCGTTTTCATAAGCGGAGCGAATAGCGTTTACATAAGCGGAGCGAATAGCGTTTTCATAAGCGGAGCGAATAGCGTATTGATAAGCGGAGCGAATAGCGTTTTCTTAAGCGGAGCGAATAGCGTTTTCTTAAGCGGAGCGAATATCGTTTTCATAAGCGGAGCGAATAGCGTTTTCATAAGCGGAACGAATAACGTTTTCATAAGCGGAGCGAATAGCGTTTTCATAAGCGGAGCGAATAGCGTTTTCATAAGCGGAGCGAATAGCGTTTTCATAAGCGGAGCGTATAGCGTTTTCATAAGCGGAGCGAATAGCGTTTTCATAAGCGGAGCGACTAGGCGTTTTCATAAGCGGAGCGAATAGCGTTTTCATAAGCGGAGCGAATAGCGTTTTCATAAGCGGAGTGAATAGCGTTTTCATAAGCGGAGCGACTAGGCGTTTTCATAAGCTTCGCGTTCGATTCTTTCATTTGTTTGAACGATCTTGGGATTGTTTCATTAAATAAATAAATTAAGACGTGTGTGATTTACCTACAGGAAACCCAAAAATCAAGTGTTATGAGGTCTTTTCACAAAGCTTCTCACACATTTTCATCTTTATTACTGGGGCAAAATAATAATAAGGTTCAGAGCCTCGGTGAAAGACGTTTTACTATAGAATTAGATAGATATAAGCATATTCAGAGACATTTTTTAAGTCTTGGTTCGAACTCCCGTATGTTAAAATCCATACATTTTGACCTTAGATTAAAAACTTTTCGCTTACGCTGCGGAGATTGGGTACCGTGACGTCATCAATGATATCGCGCTCGGTCCGCGGCTTAGACCGCAAATGTTAACTTTGCATTTTTATATCTCGGTCAGTTTTAAAGATAGAAAAATAATAAAAACACCGTTATTTTCGTAATTTTTTGTATAATTTTTGGCATATAAAACACAAAATGGTTATCTTCTCCATTAAGTACTTTCGAGAACAAAACATAAGACATAAGTACACATACACACACATGCACACACACACACACACACGCATGCATGCTCACACTTATACATTGTATAAGTTTGACCAAATTATCAGAGTTTTTTGTTCAAATGTCCAAGTTTACGATATTTTAGCAGTCCCGGGATTCAAGAACGATCTTGAGATTGTTTCATTAAATAAATAAATTAAGACGTGTCCAGATTATTCTTGTGAAAAATAAAGTTTAGGTAAATATGCATCCGAATATCCGATCTCTAGTTACCTATAATTTAATAAATTTTTCCCAATGTTGGGAATAATTGGTATTATTCCCAACATCAGGATATGGCTGGGCAAGGCTGGGCATATCGTAAAGTAGTTGCATTTCACGCCACTAGAGGCGCTGTCTCCGCCGTGGGCGCGAAATGGCAGCGGTACAATATATCTACTTTTCTCAAACATGCTTGGAAATGTGAGCATTATTTTGACAACCTTCTTCGAGATAAATCGAAATTGCTGTACTGGCCAACTACATGCGCGCAGCGGCCGGCAATGTTTGTATGAAAATCCATATCTGTCGTGTTTTGCGGCCAAATAAATTACATAGTAAACTCATATCTGTCGTGTAATTTAAAAATGGAACGATCTTTTTCTCCTAAACATGGCGACCAAGGAGGTAACTCAAAAAAGGTTTTATTTAAATTTCGAACTAACTTGCAAATAGAAAGCTGTTTATTGAAAAAAAAAAAAAAAAATTGTTGTTCGTTGTTCGTCATTGATTTTGAAAAGAGTTTTAATTTCCGCGAATTATTTGAGAAAATTTACTGTTTTAATTTCCGCGCATTGTTTGAGAAAAGTACTATACAAGCCTTGGCCACAACTAGGCATTGATGGACTTACGTATGTGTGCCTCGGCTTCGCCTCGGCCCACATTTACACGTTCGTCCATCAATGCCTCTGTTGCTGGCCGCTGCAGTAATGTACTAATTGTTTAGAAAATAACTACTAACAATGCAGTAATTGCAGAGAAAAGTGAATTTTTATGACATTATAGAGTTACATTTTTAACTAAACTTATTTTTATTTGCTTATACTTTTGGATACCCTACAGAATCGATATGCCTGAGCATGGCTGGGCAAATCGTCAAACGATTAGCGTTGAATGATATGGCGCCTGTTGGATAGTCACGTGGTAAAATGGCGGCGTATCATGTAATGCCCAGCAGATCACGATCTGGCAAATTTTTCGATAGGACTACGACACATACATTATGTGCATATTTTGTTGGTTTCAGTTCGGAATCATATTCAATCGTTGGTGCTTGTGGGTAGATGGCTGGGAATATGTCGTATTTACAGAATCTTTTGTTTCTTCGAAGAAATTAATGGGGCTGTAAGTAGTTTTTTAGGACTGAAAATCAAATGTTTTTTTTAGGACTGAAAATACTTTTTAAAACCTAACATACTAATTAAAACCCTTGAACCTAGGAAGAACTCTAAAAACTCTAATTTATAGGGTTCCGTACCCAATGGCTGAAAATGGGACCCTATTCATAAAGCCTACATTGTCCGTCCGTCCGACCATCCTAGCTTCAGAGGGCTGTATCTTCTAAATCGTAATAGGTAGCCGGTTGAAATTTTCATAGAATATGATATGTTATTTTATTGAATTTTATGACAAGTAATAAATAAAATAAAATAAATTTTATGGGGTACAAACTGGGTACAAACAACCACTCCATACAAGAAACTAATTTTCCTCAATGCCTTTTCTTTTCGCTCTATCGTAAAAACGGTATACAAACAAGCGTCAAAAAAAATGTTCTATGCTAATATGTATTTTGTGGTGGAACGGAACCCTCGGTGCGCGAGTAGTCCGACTCGCACTTGGCCGGTTTTTAACATTCTGTTTGGATAAAGTCTGTAAGTAGCAGGGCAAAAGCCTCTACTCATGAAAGTTATTAGAAAATAACAGACTTTAGATACTAGAACATTTATTGCTATAAAATCGAATTCTGGTAGATTTAACTGAAATATATACAACAACAATTTTTCTAGCAAAGTCTGCTTATATAAATAATTGACACGTTTTAGATTTTTTTTCGTGCAAACTCAAGACACTGATTCGTCAGAAGAAGCCAGCTTAGACTTCGGCCGGTCTGCTGACTTGATTTTCATGCAAGATAAGATAGCATTTCAATATTAAGTACCTACGTTATGACGTCACATATACCCTATCATTGCATTCAAATTGATTTGAATAATGTCTTGAGAGTGACACCATCGCCGGCGACCGACCAATTTGGCGTTCGCAGTCGAGATTTAATTAAATTGTCGTCGTTTATCAATTACCCTTTCTCTTGTCAGATGCGAAATTCCCGGAAGGTTCTATTTCTGGTAGAGCACATGGTGACAATAGCTCTGGTGATACACGCTGCGACATGTTTCTGGTTCGCTTTGAATACTGCACCAGAATTGGAAAAGCCTTGGCAGTCCTTAGGCTATCCTCCGCACGTGTCTACTAATAAAATTCAATTCACCGGGTAATTATTAATGACTTTATTAGCTAGATGCAGTTGCGTAGTGTGGGTTTCTGTCGCCCGGGGCACAAACCGATTGCCGCCCCCTTATGAAGACCTACACAAAAAATAACGGAGCGAACAAAGCGAGCTCGAAATTTTTTTGCACGAACGTGTTGTGGCCAGACATCTTTTAGTTTATCTATGCATAAATAGAAACATAGAGCGATCGAAGCGACCTCGACTTTTTCCTCAATACGAATCGGTTGGAGCCAGAGTTTTTAACATACAAAACATGTGCAAAGTAACCCAAGTAAAAGCATGTTCGACATTTTTAGCACCACGTCTTAGCAGTGGTCAGAAGTCAGAACTCTTTAGGATTCATGTGTAGGTACAGTAAATAAAAAAGATAGAGCAAGCGAAGCGAGCTTGAATTTTCTCTGGTTTACGACATGGTTGTAGATGTAGACAGTGCTCAATAATCAATCTATATTTTGCCCCCCCCCCCCATCGCTACGCTACTGGCTAAATGTAATGGATTTGTGCCTATGTGATAGGATTTCATGTGTGGTGTCCGGAATTGAATAGCACTAACTACAATGGCAAGAAGAGACGTCTAATCACATCAGGCATCTAATATAGTAAAGTGAATCCGAAATTCTGTTGGTATTGCTTGATAGCCAAGTAGATAGCAACTTGAATTTTCTATCTAGATCTAAACGAATATTTATCACATTTACTACCAAATTTTCTAGATTACTAAATAGTTAGAATTTTTTCTCCGTGTGGTCGCTGCATCCTTCTTGTTCCCTGATCATAATGATCCCCATCAGATTCAGAAGGTTTAAGAACTTAGAGAAAGCATCTTAGTTTTGTAAATAAACAGTCATTTAGTCGACATAGGCCTCGATTCGGAGTGTACCACAACTTAACTAAACTAAATTTATTCCTGTCACTTTCTAAAATAAGATTAAGAAAAGAGACAGAAAACCAACAGCTGACTTTAGGGCTGTCAAAGTGACGATAAACGCCCAAAAACGCTTTAAATAAGATGGCGTACGTTATGATGGCATCTTATTTTGCGCATTTAACGTCACTTTGACAGCACTAAAGTCAGCTGTTGGTTTTCTGTCTCATTTCTTAATCTTATTTTAGAAAGTGACAGGAATAAATTTAGTTTAGTTAAGTCGTGGTACACTCCGAATCGAGGCCATTGGCTACGAAAAATCATCTGAGATTAGAAGACATTAATAGAATGAAGTGAATAGTGCTGTGTATTTTTTTACTGATATTTACAAAAGTTGAATTTGAATTCCCGTCTGTATGTTAATTTTGTTTTGTTGGGTCAGTGTCAACCCAAGTTCAAAAAATTACTCCATCCCCAATCGCAAATCGTATTGTCTTGACAGCGACTCCTATACTGACTACGTGATTAAATAATGGTTCGATATTTCCAATGTTTGAATGAAAGGTGAAAACTATCCTATGTTTGTCATTCACAGGTATAAGCAGTGCTGGTACTTCGTCACTTGTCGTCTTTTTAATGTTGCATTTGGTGATTCTTTTCCTTTAGTAAGTATGTACACAACTCGAACGACAATGAAAATGAGCCCTAAGTATAGACAAAATACTCTTTCTTATACTGTGGTATAGATTCATTAATCCCCCAGTCCATCCACTCGATGGGTCGATAGCTCAGTCGATAGCTGCCTGCTGTGCTGAGGGTCGCGGGTTTGAATCCCGTATTAAGGGACAAATATTTTGTGTGATGAATATCCTTATAATAATACTTTTATATTTTATGTATTCTCCTATCGTCGTCAAGTCATCATTATAGGGTGTAAAATTAAATGGGACACTTACTTAAAGGGGTGCTTCAGACCATCAAACTGAACAACTTAAACAACAAAGTATAATTGAATTGAATTGAACTTTTACTATGGGACTAACAATGAAAACGCGAAAAAAAAATGCCGCTGTCCCATACACGACTGCAAACATAACTCTACTGAAATTTATGGGACAGCAGATTTATTTCCCAATTTCGATATTGGTTTCATAGAGAAAGTTGTTCAGTTTGATGGTCTAAACAACGCCCTTAAGAGTTTTAAATGTTTATTTTTTACTTTTTACTTTATTATAGTGTCTTAGTAACACTTCCGTTGTTATCCATGATCATCCCGCTGTTGGGTATGGCCTCTTATTTCTCAGGCCTCCATCTACAACAGTTCTGATCTTAGAACTATGTTTCTATACCTATCTGGATATAAAAAGTCAATTAAGTTTAAGAATTAATAAATAAGTCTTGACTAATTATGATTAATAGCTTTATAGCGTGAACTTGTATTTTAATTCCTCAACGTTTTGTTTATATGAATCTAATTGTTTCAGAAAGACTTAAATAAGTGGCTAACGTCCACTCTGATGTTAGGAGGTTACGTATTCATACGATACCGGTTCATAGGCCACCTGGCGTGGGAGCTGGTGCTCGAGAATGATCGCTTCTCCAAATTTGTTGAACGAGTAAGTCATGTTTTAATATTCAAGTATAAAGTATGCACTCTCGCGAGAACTTCTCGGCGAGAACTTTCAAGGTAAATTACTACACTTTCGTTCTCGGCTGTTCTCGACGAGAATGTAGTGCCTGCATAAGAAAAGATACAATAAATCAATGAAAAATCACACATAAATGGTTCCGGCAAGCTATGTCGGATTACATTATTTCAGCTATCAGGATACCAGCTTCAGCTTTCAGCTTTCTCTCGTACCCGTACTCGTACTTTATAGTTTATGTCTGTTTTATACGTTTACAAGAACTACCTAATAATGACAATACGTGTACGCATCAGCGATAAACAAAGGTTGTTATATTATGGTAGGTTTAGACGATGACAATTTCTTAGTACGAAAAAAAAGCACGGCACGCTTTCGTTTACACGGTGCTAATTTCCAGCGCCAATTTGTTCACATACGAATGGATTTGCTAGAGAATATCGTGCTAACGATTAGCACGACGCATTTACACGAGTCGAAAGACTGGCGACGGGGTTGCGAGAGACGCGGGCGGAGGTCACTAGCACCGAAAAATAAACGCGTGCTCTTTCCTTGCGAACGTTCGCATGCCGTGAAATAGTCGTGCGAAAAGTGTTTATACGGTGCTTTTTTTGAGGCGCCGCGCCGCAGATTTCTCACCGCAAAATTGTCATCGTCTAAACCCGCCTTTATATTCTCTTAATTATTCTATGTATATAGCCAGTACGTGTTATTTACGCAGTATCACCATATGCTGAACTACCTTAAGAACTGTGGAGCGCCCAGCTGGTTAGTCGACCAAGCCCAAAACTACAAGCTTCAACTCTGGCAGATGAAGGACGGCATCTTGAACTCGGAACATTTGAAGGAACTACCACTTCCTCTGCAGATGGAACTCATATTCGATATCAATGTGGGACACTTCCATAATTCGCTGCTTTTTAGAGATACCGGTGAGAAATTGGTATTATATGGGTTATTTAAGGCTCCTTTTACCGTTAAGTGGCACTCTCATCACAATATTTATGATTTCTCAATGAAGAAACCCTTAATAAAAAATTACTACTCCAATATACTACAAAATCCTTAAAGCTATTTTTTTACATTACTTTTATAGGTTTTTTTTATATAAGCTAAGCATAAGGATAAGGAAGCTTCCTTTTCATTGCGTCGCATAGCATGATCCCGTGCTAATCAGATCCACACAACTGCCACTTTCACAATATAGTCCGGCCAGGGCAGCGTGCTGCTTGCTACGTTATATCTTCTGGTCCCGAATACCAAGTGTCTCAATACGAAGGTCTTACACCAGTGTGTTCTACCAGCTGAGAGAGGCTCGCTCATTCACGGAATTGCTACACTAAAGTGACAATGAACGGGGCTTTCTCGCAGAATAGTGCTCGAGTAGCGACCGCGTACTGGAAGGCGCAGCATGGGTAGGCCCCGTAAAGTCGACCGACGACATGATGGAGGCGAAGGGAATACTACGTCTGGACGTACTGGCGACCCTTGGGGGAGACCTATGTCCAGCAGTGGTCTATTACATGAAATGATGAAGAACCTGCTGTTGGTCTGCCTTCTAACTTCTGCCAGTTTCTGAGTCACCAATAACCAACCAACCAACTTCCCCTCCTTATACGCAATCCTATAATACAACCTATCTTCACTTTAACCGTGATCCACTTTTCCCGTGATGCACTTTTCCCAGCTATTATAATACTTGAATGTTAGAGAAGTTGAAGTAAGCGACAACCAAGCGCTAACAGAGAAAGAATAAACGAGACTTCCTTTTACGCAAGTTTCAGAATTTAGAGAAGCTTGTTCCTTACATTTTTTACCAAGGAACATATGTACTCTCTACTTTTTTACACTTCGATATTTCAATGACATTCATCGTCGATAGATAAAAACTATTTTAAATTATTTAAATTCGTTTGACAGTTTCAATAACAAGAATGTATACACCCTGTATGAAATGTACATGTATTCTACATAGGTGGTTCACGGTACAATACCGAGCAACACAGCTCCCGTAACAGGACGGGAGCCGTGTTGCTCTAAGTACAGTACCTACACAGAGTACTATAATTACTACCGTAAGTACCTACCTACCTCAGATTCTAAATGCAAACTAATGTAACCCTATATAGGGTGTAAGAAACAGCCCTCCGCAAACTGAAACGGTGAACTCAGACCATCAAACTGAACAACTTTCACTAAGCAACCTACCTCAGGAAACGCGAAGAAAATCAGGTGTCCCATACATTTGAGTCGGATAGAAACAGCAAGTTTCTATGAAACAGCAGTAAAAGTTGTTCAGTTTGATGGTCTGAAGTTCACCGTTTCAGTCTGCGAAAGGGCTGTCCCTTACACCATGTACAATCCCGTAGGAGAAGCGTTTATGCGTCAGATCTCTTTGCTGATGCGTCACGAACTATTCCTGGCTGGGCAGCAGGTGTGGAACCAGGGTGTGGTCAAAAATGGCATGATCTGCATCAAGCGAGGGGTCATCGAGATGCTCTCTGATGAGGACGACGAGAGTCCTGTGATTGCATTTAAAGAAGGATCTGTGAGTTTAAAAATACTTTCTGCTCAGTCAGTCAGACCAGCATGTCTTGTATGATTTCTCTACACGCGCGCGACGCGCCTTCGCTGCACACAAAGTAACCTGTTCCCGCGCTTTTCGGAGAGCTAATGCCGCGCTTGCCGCGACTTGTAGTATGGAAAATAGCCGAGTCGCGCGCAAGTAGAGAAATCATGCTAGGGGGTCAGTTTACTGGCAGTTAGGTACGATGATCGAGATCATTTTCATGCATCGATGTTATCGAAATCTTATTTTAACAAGGTTTTGCCCGCAACTTAACTTACTATAAAAAAAATTAGACTTATTTTACGACCGTTCAAAAAACGTATTCGGCCAATGTAATGTATTTATATTTATCCGGGCCTTTGTCTCAGAGTGATCTCAGGCAAAATTAAATCAAAAAATAAATGAGTCAAACGTTTCACAATTTTTAATTAGTGAATGAAAGAAGCCTTTTCGAATACAGGGTGTAAGGAAAAGTATCATTAACCTTTGAACCACATACTCTACCCATCAAACTGAACAACTTTTACTATGGGAGCAAACCTGTCAGAACAAAAACAATCAGCTGTCAACTGCAATACTTCCTCGATTCAAACGTAACAGCAGATTTTTTTATTCTGACAGGTTTGCTCTCATAATAAAAGTTGTTCAGCTTGATGGGTAGAGTATGTGGTTTTGGTTTAAAGGTTAATGATACTTTTCCTTACACCCTTACTCAATTTTGCAAACGTATGTACCAGGCGGAGGACATTTGCCTTTTGGTGGTTTTTCCGATTCAGTTTGCATAGAATGTGCTGCCATCTGTTAAATATATCTTTTACTATGAAAAAAAAAAGATTATATTGTCTATGTCATTGTCAAATTGACAAATTTACAAAATGGCGACCTTCCTTGCATAATGTGCGTGTTGTTTGTAGTTTTTGTTCAATTTTGTGCCGATTTAGTGATGTTTTGGAGTTTCAGTTGTTCTCTTACCAATGTACAGATTACAGGAATAGTAAGGATACTGGAATTTCACTCGATCGGTGCGGGATTGAACGAAAACTAGCATTCAAACAACGGTATGAGTATATAAGCATATATATATAAGTAGGTATGTATAGTATAGGTAGAATTATTTTCAGAGAAACACAGATGGCGCTAGCTAGCCTTCAATTTGACATAAGGTGGATGCATAATGTTGCCACGAGTGGGTTCTCTTTTCTAATATACTTATATTACTCTTTGGTATGTACATTACTTTAATTTTCCAGGTACTTGGAGAACTAAGCTTATTTTATTCGATCCCTTCTAAGGTAACAGTGAAAGCAGCTACCTACGTCGAGTTACAGGCAAGTCCCGTCACGTTTTATTGATATAAAAGAGCCTTTGATATTGAAATTCCATTAAAGATATTAAAACTTACAGGTACTGCGTCGGACGGATTTCATGCGAGCGATGTCGGAAAATCCTTGCAAATTACATCAGATACGGGGTACTATCGAACGTAGACTACGCAGCTCAAGAAGCAGACAGGTATAAATTAAATGCCACTTACACATTTCTTTCAGAAGCTACTTGGGTGTTAGGGTAAACAGTTGCATTACTAACCCGTGACACAGTATAAGAAAGAGTATCTGTGATACTGAACAACTTTCCCTAAGAAACCTATAGGAAATACGCAATTTTTTTTTCTTTTCGTATTAACATTATATCAGCTGATTGAATTTAGTAAAAAAAATGCACTTCATTGCCACACAAAAATACAGAATATTAGGTACCAAAACAATAAACGGATTCAAACAAAATAAAAAAAAAATAAAAATATACGGTCGAACTGAGAACCTACTCCTTTTTTTGAAGTCGGTTAAAAATAGGAAAGGAAGTAGTACCTAGTTCATAGTATGGGAAATCCAATTTTTTTTAGCGAATTTCCTTAGGTTTCTTAGTGAAAGTTGTTCAGTGGGTATAATCAACACCCCTAACACCCTGTAGTATTATCCTATCCTATCTTACTTATCCTACCATCTTAATTGTATTGGGCTGACATTATAACAGCAGGGTTAAAAGGTCCAATAAAAAAAAAAAATTTAATGAATTAAAAGATGTTTGAATCTTTGTATGCTTGTGGCTCAATCACGTATAAACGGGTATTTTGATGAAAAGCCAATGCCTAAAAATGGCGCCTTTTTTCTTTTCGCGTATATTTTTAGCGCGGCCATCAATCAAACTTGAATATTATAGTTTAGAATAAAATTACAAACAAAACTTGTTATAACAAATATCTCGAACCTCAGTCCGAACTGAGATATAAAGGCTTCAAGTAAACGTAATGAATATATTTTCAACTTCAAGCCTTTATATCTCCGTTCGGACTGAGTTTAGGGATATACATGTTAATAAGTTTTGTTTGTTACTTTATTCTGAAATAAAATATTCAAGATTGGTTGCTGGCCGTGGCAAAAACAACTGCGAAAAATAAGGCGCCAACCTTCCATACAAAACCCGCATTGTCTTTTGGCACACAATAGGTATCGTAGATATTAGACAGGGTGAAATTGATATCATTACGAGTAGCATCCTTTTAAAATAAGAGTCTGCCCAAAAAAAAAGTGTCGTTGAATACATTTGAACCGAGGAGACATTGCAGATTAGTATGGAATAGCTGATTTTTAGGGTTCCGTACACAAAGGGTGGAAACGGGACCCTATTACTAAGCCTACGTTGTCCGTTCGTCCGTCCTTCTGTCCGTCCGTTCGTCTGTCCTACCCATGGAGTAAGGTCCTACCTATTTATATTTAGGGCTGTATCTTATGAAGCGTAATAGCTAGATAGTTGAAATTTTCTCAGATTATGAGATATTGCGGCGGATTTGTTAAAAAATACTAAAAATTTCAAAAATTTAAAAATTAAGGGGGTTCTCAACTAGAAACTAGTTTTTATCAACGTTTTTTCTTCACGCTCTATTGTAAAAACGGTAATATATACAAGCATTAAACTTAGTGTGAAAAATTGTTTTTTTTAAGTTAATAATGTTGTGTTTTGTAGTGGTGTGGTACGGAACCCTCGGTGCGCGAGTAGCCCGACTCGCACTTGACCGTTTTTTTTGTTGCTCCGATCGGTTTGCTCCCATAATAAAAGTTGTTCAGTTTAATAGGTAGACTCTTAATTTAAATGATATCAATTTCAATCTGTATTGTAAATGTTCTGGTTTAGTTATAACATACATCTTAAAATCGTTGGTACGAAAAGTCAATACATATTCTGATAATTTTAGAAATATCGTTCAGTTATAAGATTGTATACGGTTGTAATTTATGTGTGTGCTTCAGACAGCGATTGAGGACTACGACAAGGGCGATTCAAGGCTGATCCGTACACGCTACCGACCTATGAAAGTACTCAAAGATAACTTAGCTGGAATCGAGGAAGAAGATCCAACTTTTGTTGATGATTCCCACATGTATTACAAAGGTGAAACTTGCTTTATTCCGTTTATCAAAATAACCCATAATACGAGTAGTACTGTAGCCTCGGGACATTTTAATTACAAAAAAGATTACCGATTGGCGTTTGGCTATTATTGTAGGGTACGAAAATACTAATATAAAAACCCAAGTCTTAAAGATCATAACCCACCGTAACAACAAAAAAGATTGTTTTTTAAATTTCGAGATTTCAGTTTTTTTTTCAGTAAGGTGAAGAACATGACAGTATAAAAAAAACGGTAAACTCGAAATTTAAAAAAATATTTTTTTTGTTATTTTTTTTGTTATGTCGGGTTATGATTATGACTTGGGTTTTTATAATATTAATTTCGTACCCTACAACAATATAGAAACGGCAATCGGAAATCTTTTTTGTTATTAATAAGTCCCAGAGTTACAGTACTATATAACAGCGAGCGTTACTAAAATACCGTATTCCGACTATCATGAATGTTGTGAATTCAATGTAAAGTGCATTTGCTTTGTACATAAACTTGCAATGGTATTGTGCAGCTAAAACCTGTCGACTTGTGTGAAGAGGATCGTATGTTTAAAATGTTTTATTACATAGATTTATGGACTGGCCTGTTTTTTCTATCTGTATTATTATAATTATATGTCTTACGTTCCGTAATCACGGGCAATTAAGTCCCGGACTTTTGGAAGGCGTGCATGGAGCCGACGCCAACATGTAGAGGCCCGTTCAAGACAAGTTAATCTAAGTATATCTATGTAAGGGATACACAAATGGCGGATACCATCTCCGGGCGCACAACATTATAATTATTATTATAACACTTTATTGTGCACACGGACATAATAATACATAATGTTGAGAAAACATGTACAAAGGGCGAGCTCATCTCTGAAGAGATTTCTTCCAGCAGACCCGTAAAAGAGACACTGTACTTACTTATTCTTTGTATACTATGTTTGCAGTGTAAATAAAATAAAGTATAATGGATTCTTTGAGGCTACAAGGCTTTAATATTTAGCATCAATAAATTTTGACAACGATTTTTGTAAAATAAAATTTTAAGCGTTTCATTTTTAAACACATACGCAACTACTAACAAAAATAAATAAGTACCTACATACAAACACAAAAATAGACGTGGTCTTTTTTTAAAAAAAATAAAAAAAAAAAACCGGCCAAATGCGAGTCGGGCTGTTCGCGCATCGAGGGTTTCGTACCACACCACCACAGAACACAACATTATTAAGTTAGAAAAAAAACTTTTTTTTGACGGGACCTTTAGCTCGAGAGGTTTTAAGTATTTGTTGTTATTTTGTAGAGTTTGTTATATAATCACACTAAGTTTAGCGCTTGTATGTATTACCGTTTTTACTATAGAGCGTGAAGAAAAAAAGTTGATAAAAACTAGTTTCTTGTTGAGAACCACCCTTAATTTTTAACTATTTGACATTTTTATTATTTTTTAACAAATCCACCGTAATAATGCATAGTCTGAGAAAATGTCAACTATCTAGATTCTAGCTATTACGGTTCAAAAGTTACAGCCCTAAATAAGTAGGACAGACGGACGGACGGACAACTTAGGCTTAGTAATAGGGTCCCGTTTTCACCCTTTGGGTACGGAACCCTAAAAAGTAAAAACATGCCTCACAGAAGAAACGATACGATGCTTTGTGTTTGCATGATAATTAGATCCGAAGACTATCAGAGGGCTATCGCAGTTCAGTGGCGCCCTCATCACATTAAAAAAGATTTCTCAATAAAGAAAGCCTAAATTAAAAAAGTAATCAACACGAATACTACTAAAGCCTTCAAGCCATTGTTATACAATACTTTTGTAGGTTCTAAACCTTTGTTCTAAACATTCCACTTTTAGAAAATTGCGAATAAAAACAAAAGCGGCCGCTTTTTTTTTTTTTTTAATTTGTATTAAGAAACCTATAAAAGTATTCTATGAAAATAGCTTAAAGGCTTTTGTAGTGTTCGTGTTGATTACTTTTTAATTTAGGCTTTCTTTATAGAGAAATCTTTTTTAATGTGATGAGGGCGCCACTGAACCCTCTTAAGATTTTTGAAGTGAAAAATTCTTTAGCGGCGTTGTGCACTTTTTGGAATGGGTAAAAAATGTTAAACTCGCGTCAGGACCGTGACGTCACCCTGATCCTGATAAAAAATTGGACAGACATATCTCTCTTTCTACCGCGCGGCAAAAATGTATGCATGTTCCTGTTGTTTCATTTAAGCGGCATAAATTGTCATGTTTGTGTACGATAGCGCAATAAATGAATATTGTATTTTACTACATAAATGATAGTACTTTTATACTTAATAATTAAAGCAATTCGTGCGAAATTATTCCCTAACCTTTCCAAAATATCAAAAATGCACAACGTTAATGTTCAAGTTTTCACTTCTGCCGGCACTCCCGGAGTGCAACACGTTGTTATTTTATTTATTTATATTTTTCAAATGTTTTAGATGAAAATAACGAGCGGAAACCAAAGTTCACGGGGGAATATCTGGAACTGTATCACATGTCGAATAATGTTACAACTATCGATGCTCCTCGGATTTGCCTTAAATCTAACTTCCCATGGATTTTGGAGCCCGATACTGATTTTGTAAGTACAATATCGACTTATTTACAATGATATCAACAAAACGAACAAAAGGTTCCTTTTACTAATAAAAAAAGGCAGAGGTAATGGGCCTGCTAAATCAAGTTGGCCTTGTAACGGTTGTTGGGGGAAAAATTTGTGGTAAATTCTTTGTCAGTGTATTTTTCAAGAGGTGTTCGAGAAGTATTCATTGAAATTATTCTACAATAGTCAAGCACATGTAGATGCCCACACAAGGCCTTAAAAAAGTCATGGGACTGTGTTGGGGCCTTGTGTGAGACCGGTGGTTTGGAGTAATGCCCATTGCCCATTAACTCTCATCTTTGTTCGTGGGACTTATGTGCCCTGCAGTGGGACGTACACTTGATGACGATGCCCACAAAACAACTACATTATATGGCCTTTTCTGTGATAATAACTTTTTTAAGTAGGTATACTTATTAATTGACAAACTTGTTATAATTAAATACTATTTGTTTCAGACAAATATGTTTGACATCGCGCATTTTTTAATGGTCCTGTTCGTCTGCATCATGACACCTCAATATGCTCTCAACAATTCACAAAGCGATGTTGCAAAGGTCTTGGGAATAATCGTAATGGCTGGCCTTCTGTTGAACATATACATACAACTAACTACGTGTATTATTGATAGGGTAAATCATACATTTGTTTTTTTGGAATGAATTATTGAATACCGCTCGCGCTGGTTATCACGAAGATTTCGCGCGATGGGACAGATTGGGAATATCCGTTATTTTAGTCAATAAGTCAAGCGCCACACCATGCAGAAAATACACAGCTATATCTTTTTTTAGTGTTAAATAATAGTTTGCTGCGCATACCATTACAGGTGTAATTACAC
Source organism: Agonopterix subpropinquella (assembly GCA_922987775.1). Lineage (NCBI taxonomy): Eukaryota > Metazoa > Arthropoda > Insecta > Lepidoptera > Depressariidae > Agonopterix > Agonopterix subpropinquella. The sequence goes on along the minus strand of OV277695.1, from coordinate 16,558,521 downwards.
TGAAATTATGTTAAGTAATTTCGGCATATATTAACACACTAAATGCGTAATTATGACTACCTGTTCATTTACGATACACGTCATTCCATTCTGAAATTTAAATATAAACTTTATATAGGTACTTACGCCTCTACGCATTAAAATTTTCTATCAATGTTTTTTCGTTAGATTTTTTGAGGCGAGTAGACGCGTAAAATTATGCTAGCAACTGGGTCGGATTTTTAATTTTATTATTCTTTCTACTTAAATGACTGGCTGATTTTAAAAAAACGATGTAAATAAGTAATTTTTAAGGTTCCGTACCCAAAGGGTGAAAACGGGACCCTATTACTAAGCCTACGTTGTCCGTCCGTCCGTCCGTCCGTCCGTCTGACCGTCTGTCCGTCCGTCCGTCCTTCTGTCCTACCTATTTAGGGCTGTAACTTTTAAACCGTAATAGCTAAATAGTTGAAATTTTCTCAGATTATGCGTTATTACAGCGGATTTGTTAACAAATAATAAAAATGACAAAAAGTTAAAAAATTAAGGGGGGTTCTCAACAAGAAACTAGTTTCTATCAACGTTTTTTCTTCACGCTCTATCGTAAAAACAGTAATATATAAGTACAAGCGTCAAACTAAGTGTGATTATAGAGAAAACTTTACAGAATAACAACAAATACTAAAAATCGGCGAAGTGTGAGTCGGTCCTGCGCTAAAGGTCCCGGACAAAAAAAGATTTTTTTTCTATGTGAATAATGTTGTGTTCTGTGGTGGTGTGGCACGGAGCCCACGGTGCGCGAGTAGCCCGACTTGACAGGTTTTATTTTTAATGAAAAGGTTTTAGCATTTATACACTTCAGAACTACAGTATCTATAAGAAAGTCAGAACTTTGGCACCACTGGAACAAGCTATAGCTATTTTGTTAATATTATAATTATTAGGTTTCACTCCGATATAATTATACAAGTACTTTCTTAAATCTCATTTTAAGATGCCTCTTATTTTTTTGTTTTAGTTTTTCCACACTAACCTAGAAACCATTTCATCCACAGAGCGGAAGAAAAGAAACAGTTAAAGAAATAGCGGAGGTCAAAATGGCAACATTCGGATTCTATCTAGATGTGATCTCAGTGTTCCCTGTGTTTATATTCTCGGAGACCCTGGATCCTCAAGGGCTATCAGTTTGGTGTCAGGTTGCCAAGTTATTCCCAACGCTTCAAGTGTGGCATGTGTGGGAATACATGGGAAAGTGGGAGAAAAATTTTTTTAGTCATGTTAAGGTACCTACGTCCAACTGGTCGCGCTAGCTGCAACTTCGTCTAGTCACAGTATGAGAAAGAGAATTGACACACCCTGGCCCTCACCAATTTTCTAACTAAAAACTACATAATTATACCTCAGTGCTACTCTACAGGGTGTAACAAAATACCCTAGTAATACTTAAGGGGGTGCTTCTGACCATCAAACTGAACAACTTTCACTAAGGAGCCAACATCGAAATCGCGAAAAAAAATCCGCTCTTTCATACAAAACTGCAGTACCGTCTCGACTCGGATGTATGGGACGGCAGATTTTTTTTATTTTTTCTCGACGTTGGCTCCATAGTGAAAGTTGTTCAGATTGATGGTCTGAAGCACCCCCTTAAGAATTACTAGGGTGTTTTGTTACACCCTGTATATACTAAGCTACCTGTAAGTGGTACGGGAGGTGGACGATTGTATGCAGTGGTGAATTCCTCTCTCGCTTGCACTTACTCAGCATATGTAGGTACAGGGCCTCTACCCGCACATTCGAACTTCGCAATTGCGTGAACGTTTACGTTCCAATGTCAACTCTATTACAATGAATATATCGAACATCGAAAGTCTGGGAACAAGGCATATTAAGAAGGACCCTCTATTACAGGGTGTTAGAGTAAAAAAAAGTTGCATTACTTAAAGGAGTGAGTACAAACATGGGTACAAATCCATGATACTTAACAACTTTTCCTAAGAAACCTATAGGATATTCCCAAGAAAAAATTTCAACTTTTCATACAAAAGTTCGATCAGCTGATTGCATTTAGTATGGGAAGTCCAAATTTTTTTTTAAGAATTTCCTATTATGTTTCTTAGGGAAAGTTGTTCAGTATCATGGGTACAATCACCCCTTAAAGCAACTGTTTACCCTAACACCCTGTATATTCTTCTTACTATGCTGACGATTTTTTAAGGCGATCATAATCACAATATCTTTATTGCTTTCATGTGGTTTTACAAGTTCTTAAAAATAATTACTACAACACATGAACCCTGGTAGGGCACTGCAAAATAATTATACCTTAAAACTATTAAAATGAATGAATGAATGTGTTGCCAGTGATGACATATGGAACAGAGACGTGGTCGTTCACTCAAGGCCTCATAAAAAGGCTGAAAGTCACCCAAAGGGCAATGGAGAGGGCTATGCTCGGAGTTTCCCTGCGAGATCGAATCAGAAATGAAGAGATCCGCAGAAGAACCAGAGTAACTGACATAGCCCAAAGAATTGCTAAACTTAAGTGGCAGGGCGGGGCACATTGCTCGCAGAACCGATGGCCGGTGGGGCCGAAAAGTTCTCGAGTGGCGACCGCGTACCGGAAAGCGCAGCGTGGGTAGGCCCCTCACACGGTGGACCGACGACCTGGTGAAGGCGGCGGGAAAACGTTGGATGAGGGCAGCGCATCAGCTGTTCTATACAAAACTGCAAGACTACTCTGTCTGACTACTAGGTCTAGATTTTATTTGAACTGTTTTTTTTTGTCTCTTGTTTTTTAGTTGGTTTTTTTTTTCGTTACGTATTGCCTATTTATTTTATTTATTGTTAGTAGTTAATAAGACTTTTATAGTACCTAGTAGATCTCTTTTTTTAATTTTAAGTTCGGCTGTGACAATAATAGCAGTGGTAGTTAGTCTGACCAACTAACGTATACTGAAGTCACAGACCATTTAGTCTTGAATATGTTGATTTTTTGTTTTTTTCATTGTATTTGTAAGTACTGACCGTGTAATATATTGTTTTTTGTAATGTGTAAGACAAATAAAGAAAATTATGTTATATTCTATATCTCTGACTGTAATTACTAATGTACAAAATTTTTATGGTTTCAGTTTATCTGCTTATGCAAGTACTGTTTGATCTTATTAATATTCTGCTACTGGTCTGGTTGTTTCTTGTTTCTCTTCGCGTGTCCTAAGCATCTATGCATCGAGGTACGTACTATAAACCTGCAGTCTAGTGACTAGGCGAGTTTGGGAGATAACTCTATAAACTTCGTAATATTGGTTTTGTGCATGTTCTAAAGAAATGGCAATTTATATCTGTGATCTGGATGTCTGAACCATGTACCGTGCCGACAATTTTCAGTCCGTGGAGTTCCTGAAGGTTTTTACTTCGGAACCCGTCAAAACTACTCCAATTTCGATATATTTTTTTTTTTAAATGAATGTAATTTAAAATACTACAACCTTTACAGTTAAAAAATTGACGCTTTTTTTTCTTATAGATATCTTTGAGCCAGTGTAACTTTGAAACATAACGAAAATCTGATAAACCACAGACAAGGATATTAGTTTCTGGATTGTGTTACAAAAAAATCATTAAATTTATTTGGTTAATATTCAAAATAGAATCAAACTTCAAGGTTTATTCGTCAGCCAATCTCAATTAAAATTGCCTCAATGTAAAGAGAATGTCCTGTTCTTACATGAATTCGCAAAATGTGAAGCATTTTTTCTTATGCTTCACATTTTGCGAATTTTTGGGTTACAACTTTTTACTTGACTGAGAGCGTTTTAACTATAAAAAAATCATGAAAATCTGAGTTTTGACCGGTTCCGAAGCAATCGAACTTTTTAAAGCTACAGGTACTCGGCACGCGTACCATTGCATTAGTTCGCCATCCCTATCTAATCCAAAAAGAGGATAACATTTTTGGCCAGTAAATTTTCCCTCCTAGGGTGTTAATAGTACATTACTGCAGCGGCCAGCAACAGAGGCATTGATGGACGAACGTGTAAATGTTGGCTTGTATAGTACTTTTCTCAAATAATGCGCGGAAATTAAAACAGTAAATTTTCTCAAATAATTCGCAGAAATTAAAACTCTTTTCAAAATCAATGACGAACAACGAACAACAATTTGTTTTTTTTTTTCAATAAACAGCTTTCTATTTGCAAGACAGTTCGAAATTTAAATAAAACCTTTGATGAGTTACCTCCTTGGTCGCCATGTTTCGGAGAAAAAGATCGTTCCATTTTTAAATTACACGACAGATATGAGTTTACTATGTAATTTATTTGGCCGCTAAACACGACAGATATGGATTTTCATACAAACATTGCCGGCCGCTGCGCGCATGTATTTGGCCAGTACTGCAATTTCGCTTTATCTCGAAGAAGGTTGTCAAAATAATGCTCACATTTCCAAGCATGTTTGAGAAAAAATAATGTATCGTGTGATTCATCTTATAACCTAGAGTTGAGGAAAGATTTAAATGGAGTGTTTTGCAGTTAGGTGGGGTGGCCAACATAGCTCCCGTTAAACACTTGGAATAATAGAAGGGTTATGCAGTGTGATAAATTCCTCAATATTTACCTGTATCTATAACATTTTGATTTAAGAAGTAAGCAAGCAAATCATTAAAAACACTTCATCCAGTCCTTATTCTTCATGCATCCAACATTAAGAAGCATGCTCTTAGATAAAATGTGTTGCACTCGGAATAATAGAAAACGCTGTCGCTGTGTAATGCCGGCCTTCTGTTATCCTGTATGAATGCCAAGGGTATCCGTATGCTATAAAATGTTAGAGCAACGATACCTTCCAGAGGTCTGAGCATAGGTACAGGTCGCGCAACAAATCATGAGCGATGGGGGAAAGTGGAAGGGATTTTCGCGCAGGTTGATGACGTAAAACACTACTGCGAGTACTGCGATCGGCTAATAATTTTCTACTCGCTATGCCTTCCCACACCTCTTCCTTCTACGATAAGTCCTTTTCTGTTCAGTCCGTCCGCCTATGGAATGAACTGCCACTTTCTGTCAGACAAGCGCCCCCTCACTACCTATCTTTAAGAAACTGCTGAAAAACTACTATCTTTCGCTTTGAAAATAATATTTGCTTAAGTTTGGTACCTACATTTTGAAAATTTTTATAAACTACTTTTTCATAAGGCATACCTATTATATAAAATTATTCTGTTATATTGATTATCTACACCGCCATAGCATTTATCTCATGTAAGACTTCTTCCATCCACTGGTTGTCTGGAAGAAATCACTTTTTGTGATAAGGCCGCCTTTTGTACCCTTCATGTTCATGTATATTGTTATTATTTTTTCTTTATTTTGGTGTGCAAATAAAGAATATTTATCTTATCTTAAAAGGCGACTAATCGGCCAATATGGCGTTCGCGCGTTTCGTGGCCGCCTCCCGCTTCCCCCCGCCAGATAGACCCGAATTTGATGTGCATTCAAGGTCATCGCTCATGTTTCATTGCGCGATTTGTATCCTCATAAAAAGTAGGTTTTAATATTTTGTAAAAAAAAAATGTTTATGTCACGGTTTTCAGTGGTCATATCATAATGGGCTCAGATATATTGTTAAACACGCAAGGGGACATCGATACGAAGCAGATGCTTCTGTCATCTTTTGAGGAGTTCTGTTGTGTAGCTCCGAAGCGCATTCTCAGATCTTCACCAAATTAAAATGAAACCAACTCGGGGGTGAATTAGTCAGAACGAAAAAAAATTATCACCTAAATCGGTAAAAGAAATAAGTAGTCGAATTGAGAACCTCTCCCTTTTTTTGAAGTCGGTTTTTTTGGAAAGGAAACCGATGCGACCGATACGATTATACGTTCAAGGCGAAGCAATTAAAGTATTCTTTCCTTTATCAGAGATCCTGGATGAAACTACTTATATTTTGGGAGACTAAAGTGTTTGTGACAAACTACGCTAAGCACGAGAGGCCGGAAGTGTCCTCCCTGGCGTTTGGCACGGCGGTTTTTACAGGCAGTGGTACAGGGGAGATATCGCCGGGAGACAGGGACTTTTTTGTGGTAGGTATGCTGTAGTACATAAACACATACACACACAACTGTATTCCGGGAAATCAGAAACTAAGTTACAAACTTTGTAGTAAGGTTTTCATCATGCTTATTGGTGAGAAGAGGCCTGTTCCCGTGGAACCGGACATGATGATAGTATTTAAAGGCTACGCACCCTAAGCCACTACCCGCATTGCCGCCGGCTTTTATCCCATGAACAGCCGTAGTTTGGCCGGGCGGCAGTGTGTAGGTGCCGTAAGGTTTCAGTAGCCAGCCAACTTTTCGTCTACAAAATCTACTAGCCGAATATTCGTAAACCGATTTAAAAGTTTGACTACTTATATAAGGACTAGTTACGCGTGTCATTCTACTAACAAACATTTCTGACACTTTTTATGGGGGGCAAGATAACATGAAATCCGCAACTTTGGATTTTATTCCCTATAATCTAAAGTATTCTGATGTTGAATTTGACGAGACTACTTTTCGTGATTAAAAATCACGAAAAGTAGTCTCGTGTGAATCCCAAACGTTCTAAGTTCAAAATTATTGTTTCGCAATTATAGGCTGTCTCGTTTAGTGATCGTTCGTAATTCGTAATCTCGATGCACAAACCATCGATGAATGTTATGCCACAAGATTGGGATGCACGTTACCGCGAAAGACCGTCACTGCGAAGCCACTATACCTACTTCGATGCACGGTTCCGCGGTAGACCGTCACTGCGAAGCCACTAGACCTCGATGCACGTTACCGCGAAAGACCATTACAGCGAAGCAACTATACTTCGATACACGGTGCCGCGGAGGACCATCACTGCGATGATACTAAACTGCGGAACACGTTACTATAAAATTGAGTGTAAATGCACATGATCAAATTTGTCTTATACCGTGGCAGAAGGGAAATGCTACCGCAAGGCCAGTCCTTATATAAGTAGTCAAAGCTTTAAAATCATTTCACATAAGAGTTTATGGTCCAATGGATACAATTTGTATGACACTGATAACTTATTTTTAACGTCTAATATCTATCAAGAACAAAAAGTGAATGAACTAAAACATTAGTTAAATTATTAACAATCCTGCAGGTGGTTCAACTATTCACCATCGGTACATACGTATGTTGCTTTTACATTGCCAAAGTTTGTAGCATATTCTTGCTATCTACTCAACGACGCCTCAAGTTTATGGTAAGTTTATTTTAGGTCAAATTAATGTTTTGTTATGTATTGTATAATTATACAACTTGTTAATGAATAAGTGCAAAACCTCATGTAGCCCAACTGATTTATAATGAAATAATTGCATTGAAACAATTACATTATTTTATTGATTAAAATTTTAAGTTATTTGCATTTTAAGTTTTCGTGGAAATATTGTGTTATTATTTCAGCTATGAATGAAAGCGCTAACGTGCTCATGAATATAATATTTTAAGAGTCTTCTTATAAGTAGGGTGAGTGTGTCAGTGCAGTGGGTTGAAATTGAGTTTAGTAAATAAATTATACTAATTATCTAATTTAATATTTTGAAAAAAATAATCTACCTTTGTTGAAACCCTAGGGGAGCGTGTGGGGGGGGGGGGGGGGGGGGCAACTCTGTGCTTGACCACTTGATAATTAGATTCTGCTAACGATTCTAAAGAAACTAATTTCTAGTTTTGCATTTATTCATTAACACGTTGTATAGAACAGAATTAAAATCATCATCACAGCCTAATAGGTACGCCCCACTGCCACAGGCCAACCCTCAGGGAGGATGTATGGGCGTTAGTCCACCACGCATGCCCAATGCGGTTTGCTTGACTTCACATACGCATCGCAATTTCTTCTTCAGCGTATGCAGGTTTCCTTACTATGTTTTCCTTCACCGTTTGTTTCTGTGATCGTCAATCCATTGTCGCAAATTCATGGACCTGAAATACATAATTATTATAATATATCTATGAGCAAATGACTCCTTTTAACGTTTGACAGGAATCGATGAGAGAGTTATTTTACTTTCTGACTGTAAATCGTGTTAGTGGAAAAATTAAGTCAAGAGTAAAAAAGTTTTTCGTCGTCCAATGGTAAGAATTTTAATCGATAACTTCCTATTAGAAAATCATAAGTAGGCACACACGGCGACACATCAAGCTTCGCAAAACCAATATAAGCTGGCCGCGCGAAGTTATACATAACTCTACCTACGCGCGGCCAGCTTATTTTGGTTTTGCGTAGCTTAACAAGTTATACAAAACCAACATAAGCTGGCCGTGCGTAGGTCGATTAACGTATAACGTCGCGCGGCCATCTTATGTTGGTTTTGTATAGCTTGATGTGTCGCCGTGCGTACATAATTTGCCTTTGCCTTTTTGCCTCTTGCCTGTTTGCCTTTTGCCTAGTATAGGTATATAGTTATAGGTATATCTTCGCGTACCTGTTGTTTTTTTAATGTCATTTTACCTAATTATTATCATTTTACTAACGAAGGATAGGTAAAAAAGGTAGGTAGGTAGGTTTAAAATACATATCTTTCTTTTTAAACTAACGTATTATAGGATAGGTTGAAATTAATTGAGTCGACTTTATTTAATTATCTCCTACCAGGTATTATAACAACGCAGTATCGACCGACGAAATATTTCAAGATATGTCCTCTAATATTGAACAAGAAGTGTTATCTTCAGAAATGGTGGAAACATTATTATTTTGTCCGTTATTTCAGGTAAATTTACCACGGAATTTATCCAAACCCAAATCATAAAACGCATTAAGTTTTAAGACTAACACATTTTTTTACGGAATCAAGTATCGTCAAGACAAAATGATAGGGCCTAGTCCATGTTCCTTGTCCCAGACAAAGTTAATTGAACAATGAAATGTAATAAAGTGAGAAATACAGGAGTTTCGCTGCCTCTAAATACAAATACAATTTTTTTTATTGTGACACACAGGTAAAAATATGATAATTATTACAGTAGTAAAAAGTATCTCTGTGGCCTACGAAAAGGCATACAAAATAATATATAGATATTGTTATACCGGAAAAAAAAGGAATGATTGAATGAATTTAATTAAGAAATCAATAATTTAACTACAGAAGTATACATATAAAATGAAAATTGTACCTAAAATCAATGTCATACTTGGTTATACTAGTCATAATAATTTAATACAAATGTCATAATTTTAAATTTGAGTTTCCATACATAACAAAGACATAAAATAAAAAAAAAATAAAAGAACATAAATAAACACAAATAAACAAAATTGTAACCGTTTTGAAATAAAGTTTAAACATAACTCTCCTGTATTTCTCACTTGATATTCTGTTTTTAATTTTAAACGATTGATTGAGCTTATTCCCTCCAGAACTGTACTCGTGACTTCCTCCAGACGGTAACCTCCAGCGCAAGGACTATAGTTTTACCTGACAACGAGATAGTCCAGCACGCGGCCGACATTGGGCGAGATATGTACATTTTGCAAAAGGTTTGTTCTATAATACTCCAGCGTAAATGAAAAATTTCTTGGTCAATGATAAATACTTCTTCCATTGACATCATATTTTTAGGGTTCCGTACCCAAAGGGTGAAAACGGGTCCCTATTACTAGGCCTACGTTGTCCGTCCGTCCGTCCGTCCGTCCGTCCGTCCGTCCGTCCGTCCGTCCGTCCATCCGTCCGTCCGTCTATCCATCCGTCCGTCTGTCCGTCCGTCCGTCTGTCCGTCCGTCCGTCTGTCCGTCTGTCCGTCTGTCCGTCTGTCCGTCTGTCCGTCTGTCCATCTGTCCGTCTGTCCGTCTGTCCGTCTGTCCGTCTGTCCGTCTGTCCGTCTGTCCGTCTGTCCGTCTGTCCGTCTGTCCGTCTGTCCGTCTGTCCGTCTGTCCGTCTGTCCGTCTGTCCGTCTGTCCGTCTGTCCGTCTGTCCGTCTGTCCGTCTGTCCGTCTGTCCGTCTGTCCGTCTGTCCGTCCGTCCGTCTGTCCTACCTATTTAGGACTGTAACTTTTGAACCGTAATAGCTAGATAGTTAAATTTTTATCTACAAGAAACTAATTTATATCAACGTTTTTTCTTCAAGCTCTATCGTAAAAACGGTAATACATACAAGCGTCAAACTTAGTGTGATTATAGAGCAAACTCTACAGAATAACAAAAAATACTAAAAATTGGCCAAGTGTGAGTCGGTCTCGCGCTAAAGGTACCGGACAAAAAAGTTTTTTTTTCTAAGTTAATAATGTTGCGTTCTGTGGTTGTGTGGTACGGAACCCTCGGTGCGCGATTATCCCGACTCGCACTTGACCGGTTTTATTTTAATTAAGTTAGATCTTCAAGTGAAACCTGCATTTGTACTCACACCTGTTTCTATTCGGGGAAGGCAGGCTACGACTTCGAGGACGTTTTTGTTTAAACGTCGACTCTATTCCAATGAAGCTCCGACAAAAATAATCGAGATACTGCAAATCGAAGTCCGAGTTTAGAACCTGGAGTGCGATTTTTGAATCTCATTCGCTGAGTTGAGCAGTTGAAAATGTCAAAATTACTGTGGAGATATGCATCTTTCTACTGCTGATTTGACTTTCAAAAATCATACTTCAGGAGTGCAATTTTTGAAAGTCAAATCAGCAGTAGAAAGATGCGTATTATATCTCCACAGTAATTTTGAAATTTTCCACTGCTCAACTCAGCGAATGAGATTAAAAAATCGCACTCCTGATCCAACTCTAGCCTCTTCTACAGTATACGTATGCGTTTTGTATACGTTTGCCGGTTACGGTTACATTTTGCATAGCCCTTTTTATTAGTACGTGAAAACGTGAGGTTACTGACGATACTAGTACAGTAATAGATGCTGTTTCTTATACTGTGCTAGTACATTGATGGCTTGATGACGCGAAGTTACTGCAATCTAGGTCCTTGACTGCAATAGTAACACGATGAGAAACCGCAGTACGTAATGCATTGTATCGATTTTCGAAGTACGAAGATACCTGTTTTGATGACGTAGTAATGCATTGGTACAGTATAGAGTTATGTGGTACTAGATACTCTTTATTATACTGTAGTAGAGTCATTACGGTAATGTTACTGTAATTTTCACGAGGCGTACCACCAATAATTGAACACGTCTTTCTATCCTGAAATAAAGTGAGCCTTGCTACAACTGTGCGCAAAAAGATCGAAGAAGTTATACCTAGTTGTAGCGGAATTTCTAAACATGTTGGGGTTTGATTGTGTTTTGTACCTATGTCATATGAATAGGTAATAATATAGTGTAACTATTATTACCTATTCATATGCCTATGTGTAGGCAATTTAAGATTTGGTAAAGCGAATCTCACAACGGTTGTACAAGTAGTTTGAAATAGATAAGATAATCCCTTTTTTAGGGTTCCGTACCCAAAGGGTGAAAACGGGACCCTATTACTAAGCCTACGTTGTCCGTCCGTCAGTCCGTCCGTCCGTCCGTTCGTCCGTCTGTCCGTCTATCCGTCTGTCCGTCTGTCCGTCTGTTTGTCTGTCCGTCCGTCCGTCTGTCCTACCTATTTAGGGCTGTAACTTTTGAAACGTAATAGCTACATAGTTGAAATTACGGTTCAAACGTTATTGCGGCGGATTTGTTAACAAATAATAAAAATTTCAAAAAGTTAAAAATTAAGGGGGGTTCTCAACAGGAAACTAGTTTTTGTCAACGTTTTTTCTCCCCGCTCTATCGTAAAAACGGTAATACATACAAGCGTCAAACTTAGTGTGATTATAGAACATACTCTACAAAATAACAACAAATACTAAAAATCTGCCAAGTGTGAGTCGGTCTCACGCTAAAGGAACGAACAAAAAAAAGTTTTTTTCTAAGTTAATAATGTAATTCTGTAGTGGTGTGGTACGGAACCCTCGGTGCGCGAGTAGCTAGTCCGACTCGCACGTGACTGCTTTTATTTTTCGTAGTCAATGTTGTTATCCATAACTAAAGCATAATCAAAGTTCGATCAGTGATTAATAAATAACTAAATTATTTATCTCTAGGGACATTGCAACGTGTTGAACTATCAAGGGAAAGTGGTTAAATCTATTGGGCCAGGTAGTCACTTTGGTGTCATCGAAATGCTTTTCGGATTACCTAAAGTAAGCCCTAATTTTATACTTTTATACTCAGAATTAAACCCTAATCATAGTCATAACATATAGCCTATATCTTAACTACCTTTGCTAAGTTATACAGGGTGTTACCTTGCATAGTTTCCATACCTTGAGGGCTGATTGTACACATGATACTAAACAACTTTATTTAAGAAGCCTATAGGAAATTCGCAAAATTTTTTCTATAATTTTCATACAAACGTTCGATCAGTTGATTCCATTATGTAAGGAAAGTCCAAAAAAAAATTTGCGAATTTCCTATTGGTTTCTTAGGGGAAATTTATTCAGTATCATGGGTACAATAAGCCCTCAAGGTATGGCAACTATACAAGGTAACACCCTGTATGTCTAGATAGACAGTCGAAGCTACGAACGCGTCGAAAAAAATGTCACTGAAGTCTGGGGTGATAAACCGTGTCGGTATACACGCACACAGAGATAATAGTATAAGAGATATGTGTAATTTTTGCAACCATCAGCAGCAAGGCTGATTCAGTGTTTATGGGGTGTAGCGCATCTCTGTGATGGGGATGGACCAGGTCTGCCTGCATAGCTCCCGTCGGTTTAGGAGTTACTGATGATTAAAGGTCTGTAAAAAATTAACGATCAGCTGCACGGCTGATCGTATGATATTATTGTAGTATGCACTGTAGCTATGTGAAAAGTACAAACACTGCCAAGTTCTGTCAATCGTTTTAGGAGATACAGCCAGTCAAAGTTCCGACCTTTGAACGGTTGTATCTCCTAAACCAACTAATGAACCATGTCAGTTTTTGTACTGTTCACATAGTTACAGTGCATACTACAACAAAAACATACGATCCGCCGTGCAGCAGATCGTTAATTTTTTACAGACCTTTAATCATCAGTAACTCCTAAGCCGACTGGAGTTATGCAGGCAGACCTGGTCCATCCCTATGACAGAGATGCTCTTCACCCCATAAACACTGAATCAGCCTTGCTGCTGATGGTTGCAAAAAGTACACTTATCTCTCGGAATATAAGTTGTATGATGCCCCACGCACACCAACCTAAGAAAGTTGGCCACTTTTGTTTTATACGGTAGAAGCGTGATGCTCTACCTAGACTTATACTTTATCAAAGCCTACTACTCACTGCCTACGATTGTCAATGACAGATTCCTTTTATCAATACCTTAGAAAAAGTATATGTCTAGATTCTAGACTCTAGAATGAGCCTCATGCTTCTACCATATAAAACAAAAGGGGCCAACTTTCTAAGGCTGGTGTGCGTGAGGCGTCATACAAATTATGTCTGTGTGCGTGTATATGGATAGGGTTTAGAGGCCAGTACTGGTTACAATTTTTTTCTACGCGTTCGTAGCTCTTGACATACAGGGTGTAACAAAACACCTTAGTAATACTTAAGGGGGTGCTTCAGACCATCAAACTGAACAAGTTTCACTTTGGAGCCAACATCGAAATAGCGAAAAAAACAACTCTTTCATACAAAACTGCAGTACCGTCTCGACTCAAATGTATTGGACGCCAGATTTTTTTTATTTTTTCTCGACGTTGGCTCCATTGTGAAAGTTGTGCAGATTGATGGTCTGAAGCACCCCCTTAAGTATTACTAGGGTGTTTTGTTACACCTTGTATAATATCCAAGATCAATACAATAGTTTTACACCAACAAAAGTAGTTTAGCTCTTAAACGTATGACGATATCGATATCGTCGTAAAATCAATGTACATCGTATAAATCTTAGCTTAGAGCTAACACGTTCCAACCCAACATTGTAAATCCACGCTAAAGTGAAACATAATTTGTAGGTGTATACAGTATTGACGTCGACAAACTGCATACTGCGTCATGTAGAGTATAGCACGCTAGTGCAGTGCTGGAGCACGTTCCCCGATATCAGTCACCCCATTACAGTGGTGAGATTCATGAATTTAACATTGTTGCACGCTAAAATGTATCTTAGGTTATGTTGGTATAGATTTTAGTTCAGTCTGGTTAGGAGATATTCGATATTTTGATATTGGGGCTGTAAATGGTTTTAGCTTTCGTGTTTCTATAATAAATTGTCTAGTAATTATTTGGGGAGAGATTTAGATTAGTACTCCGTTAATACGGTTAAAAACTTGGATATTAATTAACATTTTACTGTTTTTTTTTGTCGCTGTATTTCATTTTATACTACGCAAAAATGGACGTCCACTATTGGACATAGGCCTCTCCCAAGGATCGCCATAACGACCGGTCCTGCGCTGCCCTTGAAGTATACATAATAGTAATTAAAGGACGTAGTTTTTTCCATTCATTCTACAGAATACTGCCAGGGTACTTACACCCTGGCAGATTATATCGTCCCCTTAGAGGGAAAACTCACTAACTGACATTTTTGCCAAAATGAGTTATTAACACCTCCGTACTCAGAATATCCTACTCTATATTTCTGTCTCACTCACGTTTAAATATCTGTCATACTTTCCGAGATACGATGGTGGAAAAGTCACCAAGTACAGCTTTTGTTCTGAATTCAAACCGTAGAAATAATTAACTCGAGCCTTATTTCCATCCAATAATAACTAATGGCGGTTAGTGACTTTTACCCATTCACTAACGGCACTTCGTGACTTTGTCAACAATAAAATTATTCACTAAGTGCAATTAGTGATTTTTTCACAGAACTGAGAACCAGCTATAAATTTATCTTTTGCTTAACGCGTCTATCCCGTAGAGGTTTTGAATGGTTAGTTATATTGAAAAATCATGTTTGGCGTACCAGAGTTCACTAAAAGTGGTATGGTAGTGGTAGTGGTGGTGGTAGTTGTATTTAAATTCAACTGTATGAAAAAACTCAATAACTGCATATTTTGTCGAAATCAAAAAGATGGAAAACTAACTATCCCTTTTCTCTTTTCTTGTGAGATGATTGGACATCAACACGTTTATTCACTAAATGAGGATTGTTTAAACGATTAATAACTGCTAACAAAAAATGTATTCCCTTTAAGCATAATATTTTTATGGCGTTTTAAACTTCAAACCTCAATATCTCAAAACTATGTTTTTGTAGTTAGTGAGTTTTCCCTCTAAGGGGACGATATTTTATTTTCTCAAACATGCTTGGAAATGTGAGCATTATTTTGACAACCTTCTTCGAGATAAATCGAAATTGCTGTACTGGCAAAATACATGCGCGCAGCGGCCGGCAATGTTTGTATGAAAATCCATATCTGTCGTGTTTAGCGACCAAATAAATTACATAGTAAACTCATATCTGTCGTGTAATTTAAAAATGGAACGATCTTTTTCTCCGAAACATGGCGACCAAGGAGGTAACTCATCAAAGGTTTTATTTAAATTTCGAACTGGCTTGCAAATAGAAAGCTGTTTATTGAAAAAAATACAAATTGTTGTTCGTTGTTCGTCATTGATTTTGAAAAGAGTTTTAATTTCTACGAATTATTTGAGAAAATTTACTGTTTTAATTTCCGCGCATTATTTGAGAAAAGTACTATACAAGCCTTAGCCACAACTAGGCATTGATGGACTTACGTATGTGTGCCTCGGCTTCGCCTCGGCCCACATTTACACGTTCGTCCATCAATGCCTCTGTTGCTGGCCGCTGCAGTAATGTACTATAAAGTTTTACTTATATTTAATCCTATTCAACACTGCAGTTTCGTGCTGACCCTCGATGACGTAGGTTTAAGACTCTAGGTGTATTTAGGTCAAATATCAACATCCTTTCGTAACAGATATTGGAGAATAGTGAATTGAAAACAATGGCGTCGAAGTTTGACGAAGCGAAGCCTCTAACCGGGCGAATAGACGCCAAGACAAATAGGATTGCTGTAAGTTTAATTCCATTTCAGTAATCTAAAGAGCATTTTCAATGTTCTTTTTTATCGTGTGGGCAGAGCCCTGGTGGCAGAGTTATTTCAGACCGCCTTACGGCCTCTGACGTGGTTTTTATGTAACGACTACTACCACCTGAGATAGTAGCCGGGACCAACGGCTTAATATGCCATCCGAAGCACGGAATCATTTTTCTTTTCAGAAAATCAGGTGATTCAGCCTACAATGTCCTAGCCAAGTGGGGAAATACGCACAAAGTGACAAACCACTACGTGTCCTGTGGGAATCAAACCCACGACCTCTGTGTCGAGAGCCAATATACAAAAACTAAAATAATCTAGGATGCAAGTTCAGTCCTTGTCCCCAAAAAGCTGGCGGGGTTTCCTAGCTGATCCATTGAGTGTCGAGTCTATAAGTATCAAAGGATTTCATAATTAAAAATTAAAATTTACCACAAATCTTTGGGTTAGCCGCATTTTTTCAACGGCACCTTATGAAAATGTCAGCCTTATGAACATCGTGAGGAAACCTGCATGCTTCAATTTCGAGGCATGTATTGTACCTACTGTCCATTACAAGTGGCGACGGGCTCACTTCCCGTCACACTGGACAAAGTTTCGGTATTACTAGTGAAACGTGGATGTTCTGAAGTTTCAGAATATCTCTGACTATCCCCTCGGGGAATATAGTCGTGAGCATGTGCTTATGCTACCTTATGAAAATGTACCTATAGATTAAAGTACTTAATATACTTACGTAATACGTAAAAAAAAAAAAATTAATAATAAAATTTTACCGATCTCAAAAGCGAAATATAATATTGCTAACTCTTTGTAACCTTTATGATTATTAAATAAGTACGAGCATTTACCTGCGACTTCGTCCGCACGCCGCCGCACGGGTTCTCGTCATCGTTGCGATATAAATGATAAGTATAGCAAATTTTTTAGTCTTATTATAAGTTAAAAAAGAAAGTTCCATCGAAATCGGTCCAGTAGGTTTCGCGTGATGCGTGAATAAAACAAACAGACAGCCAAAAAATCCAAAATTTGGTGATCAGAGACATCTAAAAACCATTTCGACTTTTTTATATTTTCAATTTACAAACACACTTCTGTTACAGTTTTATAAATAGTAGATATTTGTTTTATATCCTAATCAAAACAACAATCAATGTTGCTAAAATTATATACCTATACAGGGTGAAATTGATATCATTGGCATTCTTTTAAACTTAGTAAGAGTCTACCCATCAAACTGAACAATTTTTACTATTTAGCAAACCGATTGGAGCTTAAAAAATAACTGTTGCATACATTTGAGTCGAGTAGACAATTGCAGTGTAGTATGGAACAGCTGATTTTTTTCGCTCCCATCGGTTTCCTCCCATAGCAAAAGTTGTTTAATTCGTTGGGTAGACTCTTAGTCTAAAAGGATGCGATATGATAATCAACTATATAATGTAGGAAGGAAGGTACAACATTATAACAAGAAGTGCGAAAAAGCGGCATTGAAACTTATTTTGTTTTAGCAAGAGATAAAGGAAAGTTTCGTCGTGATCACCGGTCGCAAAGCTCGCATTGAATTTTCTAGAGAATTCGACAAGTTGGGAATCATGAGGTAAGAAAAGGTTAAATAAGTTCCGAGAAACGTTCAAACTTATTTACGATCAAAGATTCCGATTGCTCCAAGTTTGTGGGCATTCAGGGTTTATGTAGCTTAATGTCTGCACCGGCTGTTACTACGTGGGTTGTCTCTACCCACTTGATATGCCTATACTACTAGTTTTTAGGATTCCGTACCCAAAATGTGAAAATATTTAGGGCTGTAACTTTTGATCCGTAACCGTAACTGTCTAACTATTTGATATTAAAAATGTCAAATAGATAGTTGGAATTGTCACAGAATGTGTGTTATTACGGCGGATTTGTTAACAAATAATAAAAATGTCTAAATTGTAGGTCCTCATACAAGGAACTAGTTTTTATCAACGTGTTTTCTTATCGTTCGTTCGTAAAAACGGTAATACATACAAGCGTCAAACTTGGTGTGATTATAGAACAAGCTCTAGACTCCACAGTATAATAACAAATAATAAAAACCTGTCAAGTTTGAGTCGGTCTCGCGCTAAAGGTCCCTGAGAAAACAAAACTTTTTTCTAAATTAATATGTTGTGTGTGGTGGTGTGGTATACGGAACCCTTGGAGTGCAAGTAAACTGACTCGCACTTGACCGGTTTTTATTAAACTAGACAACTTTCCCAGGCATTTTTTGGACTTCCCAATTAAAAGTTCGGAACAGCTGGGATCAGCCGATTGATACAATTTTTAGTTTTTCGACCAAGTTCATTAGCGAAAGTTGTTTAGATAATTTGTATGAATACACTCTACATGCTTAATTGGTCCAACTCAACTCACTCTTGGTTGAACTCAGACCATCAAACTTCACTATGGAGCGTACCTCAGGAAACGCGAAAATAAAATCTGCTGTCTCATACATTTTAGTCGGGTAGGTTAGGTACATCAGTTTTGTATGGGACAGCAGATTTTTTTTCGCTTTTCCTAAGTTAGGCTCCATAGTGATAGTTGTTCAGTTTGATGGTCTGAATTCACCGTTTCATTATTTGCTAGGCTATCGCTTACACCCTGTATACACAGAAGAAAAAATTCTACTATTACGAAAATTACTACCAGAACTTGATTTTGTTTGCCAAACTTTATAATGCGTATTACAATATTATTTTTCGTACCATTCAATGAATAACTGGTAATTATGTGTGTTATAGCCTTTACGAGAATTTCGTCGTAAAGTCTACAGCACACATCTTATCAAGATTGATTAGATTACAGTAACTATAATTTCGTCGTAAAGTCTACAGCACACATCTAATCAAGATTGATTAGATTACAGTAACTATAATTTCGTCGTGAAGTCTACAGCACACATCTAATCAAGATTGATTAGATTACAGTAACTATAATTTCGTCGTAAAGTCTACAGCATACATCTAATCAAGATTGATTAGATTACAGTAACTATAATTTCGTCGTAAAGTCTACAGCACACATCTAATAAAGATTGATTAGATTACAGTAACTATAATTTCGTCGTAAAGTCTACAGCACACATCTAATCAAGATTGATTAGATTACAGTAACTATAATTTCGTCGTGAAGTCTACAGCACACATCTTATCAAGATTGATTAGATTACAGTAACTATAATTTCGTCGTAAAGTCTACAGCACACATCTAATCAAGATTGATTAGATTACAGTAACTATAATTTCGTCGTAAAGTCTACAGCACACATCTAATCAAGATTGATTAAATACAGTAACTATAATTTCGTCATAAAGGCTAAAGCACACATAACTACCGGTTAATCATCAGATAGGGGCAACGAAAAACAAACGAACAAAATCAAGTTGGTCTGGTAGTGGAGTCTTGTAATTGCAACTATCTGGTAATTGCAACTATGGAGCATTACGACGCAGTTCTTCTCTCAATGAACACATTGTCTAGTCATCTAGAAGGCAGGTGTTGGTATAAAGAGAAGACCTGAATCTTTATTCTTATAAGTGCAATTGCTCCATAGTTGCATTTACAAGATAGTTGCAATTACAAGACTCCACATAATTTTTTGTTGTAATAGTAGACATTTATTTTTTTCCCTGTTACATTTAATAATTATGAATTTCCAGATACGTACGGTATATATTTTTACCTGGATCTATAACTCCACACGGAATATTCCTAAAGCTTTGGTGTGCTCTTAGATTTGTAACAGCTGCGTATTATATACTTGTTATACCATATAATATTGCAGTAAGTATCTGCTTACCAAAATATGGATTTATGCAATATCATTGATAGTTTCAAAGTAAAATTCAGTATAAAATATTTGTTTAAAAAACATTCGTAATTTGTCAAATGGAGATTCTCCAGGACCTCTACCCGGACATTCGAACTTCGCAATTGCGTGAACATTTTCGTTCCAATATAAACTCTATTCCAATGAAGTTCGGACCGAAACGGTCGCGATATATCGAAAATCGAAAGTCCGGGTACAGGGCCTGGTCGTTTGAACGCCCTAATTTTATCTGACCAAAAAAAAAATCGCGCTTAATAAAGCGCAATTATAATTAACAGCGCTATAAAATTGTAGCCTTTTCTTATTAAAATGAAAATATTCGGCCAGATAAATGATGGCGTTCAAACGCCCTGAGGATTCACCCAAAAAATCTTTATATTGTACGTACCATTAACTTTCTAGGTAATTAGGTACTGTTTGAATATGTTTCAGTCCAGACAACATAAGAACGGTGGCGGCTACAACTGGCAAGACCTGTTCCTCTATGTCGATGTAGTAGTGATGTGCTACGTCTCATATTACAACGAACGGTCGCTGTTAGTCACTCACCCTCTGCTAACTGTTACTCGATACATGACACACACTTTTATCTGGGATGCCATCTCTACTTTTCCATTTGAATATGTGGTGAGATCATTATTATAAGCTAATTTAATATTATTAAATATCATTATTTTCATCAGGCGACAGTAAGCTGGTGGAGACCAAGCCTAGCCTACCGCCGAAGAGTAGCCGGCTTGTCGGTCTTCTACAGAGTGTACTTCGGTGACTGTGCCCAGGAGCTACATGAGCTCATGCTGCCTTCTCCTTTCTACTATCGGACATCCAGGCGCACAAGGGGATATCACCCCTACTTGGTTGACATCCCACATATTCTCACTAAGCGCCTTTCAGAATCATTTACAATGCGCACAGCCAAAGGGTGGAATGCCCTGCCTGCATCAGTATTCCCGAACGCTTAAAACCCGAATTCCTTTAAAGTACGAGTGAAAAGGCATCTTCTGGGTATCTTCGTTCCCATCTTTGTCCTGAGGACTGGATTGAGGTTAAGAGCAAACCCATTTTTTATTTAAAAAAAAGCCTTTGTCAACCAACTGCAGGGTTAGCCTCCCCCCTTTTTGCCAGACTTCTCAGTCCGGTGCCAGTCGCATCCCAGTCTTTCCAGTTATCTTTGCAATGTCACCACTTAGTCATTAGTCTACCTGGTCGTCGGATGACCTAAATCTGATTGTCTAACCACGTGCCTCGCCCACCGCCACGTTCAATATAGTGATTAAAGTTTAGCTATGAATAGACGAACCTATACTATTAAACATTTAGTTTTCATCGTGCTACGTTACACCTACATGTTTTAATTCAGAGGCGAGTATTTTGTCTTCTATCTATTAATACGTGGCTTACGGTTAGGCTACCTTATTAGTAGGTAGGTTCAGGTACAGATAGGCATTAAACATTTAATTTTCTTTCAGTTTGGAATTATAAACGAGCATATAGACTTAGACTACTGCAGAATCAATCGGATCCTTCTTGTAAGTAATACTCACCAGTAATGGCAACAGACAATCTAGAGGGTGTTAGTGTAAATAGTACCTATGATACTGAACGACTTTGGTTTAGTATGGAAAGTTTGGACTTTCCATACTAAATGCAATCAGCTGATCGAAAGTTTAAATAAGTATAAAAAGTAAATTTTTTGATTCATACAGAAAGTTTAACTGTTTACCCTAACACGCTATATAAAACAATTCTTCGGGCATTTTTATCTCATCTTTTCTTTGTAATCTCTCTGTGTTTGCACTTATGATAAAATAATAAATAAATAAATAAATAAATAAATAAATAACGCTCACAGTCACATACATTGTAATGATCCCAAGTAAGCCTCAGGCTTTTTGTTATGGCTGTGTGAATTTGACCTACTATTTGTGCCTACAAATTTGTGCAGTTTAATCATACGTTAACGTTTGACCGCACGCAAATTAAACTAGCCGCAAATGTTGTTCAAGATTTTGTGTGATTTAGTGAATTCACCATCATTAGCCTATATATACTATTACGTCCCACTGCAAACCACAGGCACATAATAGGTAATAGTATATAGGGTTACTTCGGAGACAGTGCGCTTTTTTCTTACATGCAATCAGTATCGTTAATACGTGTAGAACACATTAAAGGGAAAAAAGAAATTTTGTTTGTTTGTTATTTTTTTCAATTTATTAACCTGAAAATTAATTTAGCGTTGCTACACTACACTCGTGAGTCAAAAGGGCAGGTAGGTGCGAGGGTAGCGCGGGGGAGAATCGGCGTACACGTCCCCCGTGGGAATCCAACCCACGACCTCCGTGTCGAGAGCCCAATGCTCTTAACTATTAGACCACGGAGGCACGATCTTGTGATGCCTTGATTTAGTGAATTAAATTGCATTATTGCATGCAGGTGACCAGAGTAACAGGAGCTTTTACCTTTTGGGAGACGGATATTATGACGGTTAATGCTGCAGTGGTCCTCTTGAAGTTCCTGCCTCTGGCCATAACCTTCGTTAATCTGATTACGGCGTTCATTTTTATGAACTCTTGCAAACCTTACTTACCGAAGGATTCTAACCACATTTTAGTGAATTGTACAAGAGCTCTGGTAGTCTCTGGCATGAGAAGAACCGATGTCAAATGTAAGTATATAGGTAAGTCGCGGCACGAATCTCTAGCGCTGACCTTGAATGCGCTGGCCGTATGTACAAGACACTATGCACTATTTTCGTCTAAATTCACTCATTTGAGCGCTAGAGTTTCATGCCGCGAGGTATTCAAACGTAATCATAAATAAATGCATGTCTGATCAAACTAGATTTTTTTTCATTTTATCTACTTTCTCATATTTTACTTGAGATAGGTCATGCTTTAGAAAGTACCTATGGAAAATTAAAATGATTGGAATCTTTTTGTACTTATAGCTATTTCAAAAGTTATTTTAAAATTATGTGGTTACCTACATTTATTTTATTTTTCTTTTAACTATTTTTTTATATTAAAGATCGTTTGAACTTTCACTTTCAAAGTAATTTATTTCGATAATTTAAATAAAATCACAAATCATTCTATATGAACAAAAATAACATTTTTGGTTTACAGTCGCAGCACATGAATATCTACGCACAATATTTTGGGTTTTTGAAATATTTGTAGGTAAGCATTTCATTATAAACCGACTTTAACAAAAAGGAGGAGGTTCTTTGTTCATCTGCATTCAATGATATTGTGGGGACTTGCTACAGACGTCAGCACCCACAATATAGCAAAGATGCCGACAGATGGCGATACCATCGCTCTCGGAAATATGCTCCATACAAAGATAACGTTCATCGTAAATACGTAACTCGTAACCTACTACAAATAAGGTTCACAATCGAATGCAAAATGCAAGACATAAATCGCGGCAAATATATATTTGCCTTAAGTAGGTTTTTCAGATTTTTTTTGCGATTTTGATATTGGTTTAAAAAATTTCAGTTTGACGGTCTGATCATCCCCTTAAAAAATGTCGGCATATTAAGAAGGACCCTATTATACAGTTGCTGTATGTAAAGTCTGGACAGTTTTAAGAGGGAACAATTCATACTATAAGCAATGTCGACAGTATTATACTGTGGCAAAAGTATTTTCACCTCACACCTGAGGGAGATGAGTGCAAAAGTGTATTTTATACGCTAGCGTGAAAAGGGTTTTTACAATTAGAATCTTTCTATTCAATCAAGAAAAACAGCCTAAACATGTTTTTTTCAAGCTGCTTACGTGCTGGCCAGTGCGATTATTCTAAAAATGAGGTTGGCGCAATGAAAAGTTGTATGTTTCCCTCGGCAGCAAAGTTATTCTGCGTCTCGTACCTTTGAAACCCTCGCTACGCTCAGAATTCTATATTTGAATCACTGGTTTCACTCATGGTTCTATCCTAATTCTATCCTAGAATCCTTCGCTTGCTCAGGTTTCAATATAAGTACTCGCGCCAAAAATTAACTTTTCAGTCTTCCATACCAAATAACTATTAATGTTAATGTTTGATTTCTAGGATGTGGTTGTACGTCGGTAGAAACTTCGAGCAATACAGATGTGTGGTTGGTTATGGCTTTGCAAGTAACTGGCTACCTGTACTTCGCTTTCATGTTCGGATATGTTGCATCCACGCGGTCCTCTTCGGCTCACGCTTTACTGGAGCATACTGTGCGTTTCTTTAATTGAGTATACTTTTATTCTATATACAACGTGTTAATGAATTAGCGCAAAACCTCATACACCCCAACTGATTTATAACAAAATAATTAGATTGAAACAATAATTTAATTATTTTGATAGTTACAATTTAAAGTTATTCGCATTTTAAGTTTTGAGGCAAAAATGATTTGTTATCATTTCAGTACTGAAAGAAAGGACTAACGTACTCATGAAGTGCGATTTTTGAAAATCATACGAGCGACTTGGCAGTAGAAAGATGCATAATCTCCATAGTAATTTTGACATTTTCTACTGCCAAGTCGCTCGTATGATTTTCAAAAATCGCACTTCTGGATACATTTTTATAATCTTGTTTTGGTAGTAAGTAGGATGAGTGTGCCCGTGCGGTGGGTTGACATCGGGTTCAGAAAATTTTAAAGAAGATTGGCAGATTTGGACCCAGCCATTTATTACGAAAACTAAAAGACATCCAAGATGGCGGTCATAATTATTATAAACAGAAAAAATTTAGACATTTTATAAAAAAAACTTTCACATGTCCAGAAGTCCGGATTCAAAAGTAGAAATTACTAGTAAAATAGACAAATCGTCCAAAAGCAGTGGCAAAACGCAACCACGACGACAGCTATTTCCATCTAATATTATCACTGAGGTATTTCTGGTCGTTACGGAACGTATTTGCCTTGGTTGAACCTGATATATCGTTTTCTTCCATTATCATAATATGGTATGGTTATCGTCAATTTTCATTAAAATAAACACAGTGAATGCGTAGAAGATTGAGTGGAATATCTAATAAGAAAGATTATGAGTTTCACACACTTGATACAAAAGGTATCATAAGGAGAAATACCTTTCCCTCAACTTCTACAGATTACAACCAATTAACTTTTTTGTTAGTTTTGCTTCAATCTATACGTATTACTAAGTTTCATTCATGTATGGGACCTCCAAGTCTGGGTCTCAAATTATATGGCCTTCCGCCATACTTCTTTGCAAACAAATTCTTTAATATTTTGAAAAAAATAACCTACGTTGAAACCATGATAATTCGACTCTGCTCTCGATTCTAAACAAACTACTTTCTAGTTTTGCGTTAATTCATTAACACGTTGTATAGGATGGTTAGGGTTAGAACACATTGATAGAACACATTGATCGACGGCGAACGACGGCGAATCACGATTAGTATGGGAACGCGTTCGGCACCTTCGCCGTCGATGGCGGAGGAGGCGTGCGGTGTTTTGTATGGATCCGCCGTCGGTCAATGTGTCTCACTCAACCCTTGTTATGTAATTACCCGATTGATAATTTTAGTACGGTGATTAAGTACCTAATGTTATATTTTCCCGATCAACGTCTCGTTTGTCTGAAATTTTCTCATCTCATATTAGTTCCTTATCGATCGATTATCGCTATTTTAGACAATAACCGCCCTGTTCGATTATAGTTATCTTCTCTGATAGGGCACTACCTTAGGCACAACACACAAATCACAGAATTCAGTTGATAAATCTGGATAGCTTCATCCCTAATATTATAAATGTGAATGTAAGTTTGTTTGTTAGGCTTTCACGCGAAAACTACTTAACCGATCATCATGAAACTTTCTTAGAGATATTAGAAGTAACATAGGATACTTGGGGTTTTCCGAATACCTCGCGGACGAAGTCGCGGGCAAAAGCTAGTAAACTTATAAAGCTACGGGAGCAATATTGAAAATTTGAAGAAGCTCTCATATTAAAAGATTTCCTAGTATCTACACCTATGTACAACTAAACAATCACATCTTAAAATACCAAAATATCTTGGTATTATTAGGTGACCTGATACAGAATAATCGAAATGACTAGCCATAAAAGTCGAAGAAATGTCTTAGTAGTACCTACATCTGTAGATAAAATCGGGGGTGTAATAAAAAGGGCCAAATTAAATGTATGAAGCGATTGAAAAAAGAGCATCAGAAGAGTAGCAGATGGCGATCAATTATCTCTGTCTACCCCAAGCAGATATAAGCTTGAGAATATGTATTTAGTAAGGATAATACCGCCATAACAGATATCCATAAAATAAAACTCCTACTAAACAACTTTCTGCGTGACGTGTAATGGCAAAAGTTTCCTCGTTAAAATATTAGGTGGCGGGTACTAAGTACAATTATATTAGTTTTAATGAGATATTTTCGTGTTTTATAGGAAAATACGAAGGATTTGGAAAACTTTTTGTATCAGGAGAATGTGGATCCGAACCTCACGGCGAAAACAATGAAGTATTTCGAATATGTTTGGAAAAGAACAAATGGGAGTAACCCGCATGTTAGCATATTTTGACCTACTTTTGATGTTATAATTATTATCATTAGGAACGCAGTACTTCGTATTTCTATGTTCGGAAGAGGAAACGGAGATATTATGTTTCTTCTTTTGTAAAATTTTCTTATTCTGTTAAAATTGAAAACAGATGGACCGATTTATAGCAGTTGAAAAAGTGTTGAAATGTTTTAGGTACGACCCCAACAGCACAAATGTCTACAAGGTGTCTAATAGATATCTACAAAATATCGAAGTGTCTACAAAATATCTAATAGATATCTAGTAGATATTCTGTGCTGTGTGGGGAAGAGTGTTTTGAATACTATTAATCCTGTTTTGTTCCATCACTGTCTATTGCCAAGCTTCATACTAACACAGATTTTAAGGAAACGGTCATCATCTTTTCAGGATTGCGCTACTTTTCCACATACCTACTTTTGTATGTACCATAATGGAATATTGGGAGTATGAAAAGGGATGCAGCCTTGAAACGGGTGCCTGACATGCACACAAATGTCGGTCCCTTCTCTTAGTAATAATTAACCACTCATGGACATATAATCTTCTTGTCTTTTAATTATTGCTTTCCTGTGAAATAACGCAATTTTGAAATTACCATGACCCCTGGTCGAATTGAATAAAAAACTAAAGTGTTTCTGATCATTATGATCATAAATAATATTACAAAATTAACAGCTTTTATTGTTAAAGTGATACATTTTTGTAACTTTAAATATTTTACATTTCAGTTCTATGGCTGAGAATAATAAATTATGATTTTTTTCTTTTCCCAAATACAGTTAATTGAGAACCGCGCTCAAAGTAACATCGTAGTCTTGGTCTGAATACGTGACTCTACGTGTTGGTACTCTACCAAAGCTAGGGGAGACGATCTTTTATTTATTGGCCATGGATGTTATCTTTAATTAAATTGACTCTTGTTTCTGCTACTCCAGCAAATCTGTCGGTGTCTTAACACTGCTCTAATGGAGGACACCCTGGTGTTCATGTACGAGCATGCTCTCAGGGAAGTGCCGCTCTTCGGCAAGGTGGAGCGCTCCTTCATCAGGGTCATCACTCAGCATCTCCGCGAAATGTACTTCCTTAAGGGGGAAACCGTTATACAGTGCAAGGATATACAGCATTCCATTTATATTATTTACAAAGGAAAGGTATGAGGTTTAAATGTTGCTTGTTAAAATATCCCTAGGAAATCTATCATCATCTCAGTCGATGGACGTCCACTGCTGGACATATTATAGGCCTCCCCCAAGGATCTCCACAACAACCGGTTCTGCGCTGCCTTCATTCAACGGGTTCTCGTCACCTTCACCAGGTCGTCGGTCCACCTGTTGGGGGCCTATATACCCACGCTGTTCTTCTTCTAGAGATCTTTGTTTCTTTAAGTATGCCAAAAAGAGCGAACATGACGTTTTACTCGTTTTGTCGCTTTGTCTTGGTTGGCATGCTAGCCGTGCTGGTGTCAGAGTGTTTAAAGCGCCCACCGGCGTTTAATTTTACTTCAATAGATTGTTTTTTCGCAAAAGATCAAAGGTATTTTATTTACAGGTGGATGTTTTGAGTTCATATAATGAAATGCTGACATGCATGGGACCAGGAGGGATGTTTGGCAACTTTACTGGTGTAAGAATCATCGTTACTATTATCTTCATGACGTCACAGTTTCTACCCCCACAGTCTGAGCGCTTGTCATCTCATATATTTGTAATCATGAGGTCATATTGAATACATGGATGACACCATATCTGAGATGACTTGAACGTGACGATCGTATGATAAACCCAGACTGGCGCTACGTAGGTGTACTAAAATATTTGTACCTATAACGTGCATCTACAACTTGAAGTCACTTTTACTTGCGACACATACCATTGTGTAGACAATATTATGATGACAATTTTTTAATGAGTTAATTAGATAATTTTAGAATTTGGTGCGAATTCTTAAGCTTTCCGAATTTGGTTTCCTTGGATTAGAAGACACCATAGCAACATAATGAAGGACACGCCAGATAAAAATAGGTATACTTACTAAAATGACGTATAGTTTAGTAGAGTTGCTGTTCTGAAAGGATCAAGGTCGTTCATTGGAGGATACGCCTTAAGCTAATGTTAATCATTTAAACGGGTTCTTACCGTGTAGTAAGACTTGAATTGATTATTTTGAGCCTTGTTGTATAATAAAAACCATACTTATTTACTTTCAGCAACCAATTTCATGCTCGGAAGTGTCAGTATTCGCTAGTCGCAGTCTAGACCTATTAGTGATACCAAGTCAGACCTTCTTCAATCTTGTCAAGTATTATCCTAAAATCCACGACCCTCTGAACAAAGCGTTTGAAGTATCAAAAGACTATATTCTACCGATAACTATGGATGCTTTGGATGATTTATCTTCAGGTATACTTCTCTATAACGAATATACTCATATTTTATATCATAGACTCTAGTTCTTATTGTTATTAATTTTAATTTAAACAAACTCTAGTTTCTATTAATGATTCTGATGACTAGCAATAAAAAGTATTTAGGCTTAAATAATTATGTTTAAATATAATATGTATATTGCTGTCCCTATACGTCGTCGTCAGTATGAGCAGTGATAAAGTCACCTAAATACTTGTTGGTGGCCAGGCTAAGAACCTGTAATAAAGAATAAACATTTAATCATAAGTTTAAAAAACTATTAATTATAATTATTACGAATTTTAGAAGAATCAGATGCCGATTTACTATCGCAAGAGACATTTTTCGATTCCTTAAGTGGATCCAGTAGAAGTGATATTGCAGGTACGTATTACAAAATATGACACCTCTGTTCTAACTCAAATAAAAGCTTGTAAAATTTTGTATCGGACCGGACTTGAACCCGCTACCTATCAATCCAGAATTGCTTTCGTCCAATGAAGCTATCGATTTACTGACGTTCAATTATTATGTTATTATGTTAGTTGAATTTATCAACCTCTTTCGTCTGAAAATGTAAAAGTAATTACGTTCTTCCATGATAGATATAGGTTTTTCGTTTCTATACTTAAACTCTTTCTAATAATTATACAAGAAGATAATATAATTTTAAATAGAAATCACATAACGTAGACATCAATATTATTTATTTAAACACCAAGAATTCACAAATACAATACCTACACAAATAGATCTTTAATTTTTATGATACAGATTTGTAGCCATAGTATGATGCGATAGTGAAATATCACGCATTTTATCTTATTCTTTCTTTTTCTTTTGTTAACTAATATTATGTGTGAGAAGAAATAAAGAAACATTTATTTATTTATTTTATTTATTTATTCGTTCGCACGCAAATAGAAAGAGCATATCAAGCTGACACAGGACAACGTCTGTCGCGTTCTGCCAGTAATTTTCACAGATCAGCTGATCATTTTGTATGGATAACAATAAATTGTTTTCGGTGACTTAGATTAGCACTTGTTTTTATAGGTCAGCTATCTTCACGCACCTCTCAATCGGATGTGAGTCAAGCCAAGTCATCGGCCAGTGTTATGACTTACCAGAGTTACTTGCACGCTTCTAATCTTGTCAGGCCTGGAACTTGGCTGTTTCAGGTACATACATATGCTCACGCCTATATCCCACTACTGGGGTAGGCAGAGATAAATTTCAGGTACATCTGTTATATGTATTATATGGTCCTTCTGAATATGCTGTTTATTTTTGACCAAAATGTATGGGACAGCAGATTTTTTTTCGGTATTTTGAAGTTGGTCCCATATAGAAAGTTGTCCAATTTGATGGTCTGCTCATCCTCTTTAAAAATTGTCAGCATATCAAGTTGCACCCTGTATGTTAAAAAAAATTCTGGATTATATGTTTTTTGGTTGAAGAGCGATTATTAGAAATATAGAATACAGTATTTCTTCTCACTTAAATAGCATTTTTTAAGTGTTTGTTATTTTTTTTATGGCTATGTTCTATTTTAGGCAATAAATTGAGTTTCATTCGACAATCGTAAGTAATTATCACCTTACTTCCTGACCTGTTACATAAAGCATAAGTACATATTTTGTATATTTTTCAAATAAATATTTTCGCACTGAAAATCTTAATTTTAAGTACTTATCCTAGATTCTTAGAATAACTAGGTAAGTATTTATTTAGTTTTTGTTTTGCCTGTTTCGTTCAATGTAGTAGAAATAAAGATGTGAGTTAAAATTTGCTTCACAGTGGTAACATTTATGAAATATCATATTGTAGTTTTGAATATAAACCAATATCTTTTCCATTTTCAGGGATATGGTTATATATCATGCTTCATGTGCTCAGCTAACTATTCATTACTCCTCTATGAAATAATTACGTTGAATGATTGCTTCGTCATATTTTGGCTGCAATCGTTCTTTGACATATACTTTTACGTCAAAATTTTTCTTTCTATTCATCAGGTAAACATACATTTTACTGTTAATTAAATTAACATTTGCAGGTAAACTTTCTGAGAAAAAGGGAAATTTTCAAAAGGAAATCTTGAGCTTATCCGCCATTATAATTATTATATGATTACGTGTAGAAATTTTAATGTATCAATTACGTATGGATAATAAAGTCCACGATCTCATAATTTTTTATGCAGTGTGGAAAGTTGTTCAATTTGATGGTCTAAACCAAACCGTAAAAACACCCCAGTAATATTTAAAATTACTAGGGTGTTTTTACCTGTATAGGTAAAGTATGTAAATTAAAAATCTGGCCTGCGGAAATAACTGAAAAGTGAATAAGCAAGTGTCTTGTAAATCTCACTAATATTATGTGTCAAAAGTTTCGATATTTGAATGTTTTGATGTTTGTCACTGAATCACGAATAAAAACGGGCCTACCGAGCCTACTGTGCTGCCCACAGACGTTTTTTTCTTTTTTTTAACAATTAAACAATATTTCACAAAAACAAAAGTATGTCACATTGTAGTCCTGATGGGCTTTCATTTTATCGAAAACATTACGGATTATTATGTTTTATGCTTGTAGCTCTATTATCGTTAAAACAGCCAAAAGTGGCCACTTTTGTTGTGACTTTCTTTTGTTTTTGGGAATATTGTTTAATTATAAAAAAATACGACTGAGGGCAGCACAATAGGCTCGGTGCAGCCTTATTGGATGATTGGCACGCAGATATAATATGAAATATCGAGCCTTTTCGGGAAGAACATCGTAAGCGCCCAAAATTTCAAAATGTGATTTTTACGTAACCTCTAGAACAGATGTTTAAAAATTTTGCAGCTGTTAGTTAAAAACTATTCCTCTAAATAATAGAATATATCACACAACATTTTTTCAAAATATCAAGTAAATACCATTCATGATGTATAAGATATAAATAGAAAAAACCTCGTCCTGTAAAAAAACTTGATTGTCGCTTACGATGTCCTTCCCAAAAAAGCTTGATATGTTCTGGGTTAACACGTAGGATTTAAGGTTCACACAGACGGAGTCACGGACAACAGTTAGTTAGTTGGTTAGTTATTTTATAAAATGGTGTCGATAGCGATCGATAAGTACATTAGCATTCAGTACCCTTAATTGGTAGACCTACGCCGGATATGCGAAATTGGTTTAGTGAGGGGTTCGTTAATAAGGTAAGGTCTCCCGAGATAATTGCAACTATAGGCACTAACTATTAAATAATCTGTGCTAGGTATATAGGGAAATTGCTTCTAGTTCTAGGTCATGTTAAAAATTTACGTATTACGTCTATCTACTCTTAATAAACACATGTTTAGTCATCTGGCTTGTGTCGACAAATAGAGAACAGAACTGAATCGTGATTTATATCTAAAGTAGAATTTTGCTCCATATTGTAAATGCCCCGGGAGACCGCGAGACGGACGATACAAAAACAAATAGGTACTTACACGGATTTGTTGCTGCACTACGTTAAGGGGCCATAGATTCAGACTAATATTTTCTATGAGAAACGCGATAAAATATTTTCGATTAAAAAGAGTTAACAAAAGTACTTTTTATATATATTTTTTTATGATTCATTAGATAAACTAATGGTGAATATGTGAGAAATGGTGTGGTGTATGGTGTGTGTGTGAATAGTAGAACAATTGACACGAAAAGAAGAAGAAGAATATGTGAGTATAAATACCAAAAATGGGAAACTATTTTAAGTTCCCCATTTTTGGTATTGGAATGGAATTGGTATTGGAGTGGAATGCCCTGCCTGCGTCAGTATTTCCGAGCGCTTACAACCCGAATTCCTTTAATGTACCTATGAGTGAATAGGCTTCTTCTGGGTAAGCTCGCTACATCTTCGACCCCATCTTCGTCCTGAGGACTGGATTGAGGTGAAGAGCAAACCCATCGTTAATAAAAAAAAAAAGTTCTTCTAACATTCAAATGTTTAAAAATACAAAAAAATACGTCATCTTTGTGACGGTTTTCTATCGAATGAAGTAATTCCAATCGTGTATTCAACTGACGATTTACTATCCAAGAATACTGAAGTATGACTTTGGTTTCGGTAAATTGTATAAATCTAGTCGAAACCTTAGATCAAAGTAAAATGAACGAAACATGAAAAATAAAAGCTGCCTAAAAGGTGTTTCGTCCCACCATAAGGCCTTAAGTGCCACCGTCAATTCTAGTTCTTTATCTTCTATCGGATGCCCCGACACAAATAGTTGAACAATGGGTTACACATAATAATTAATATACTGCTGTAACTTTTGAATCGTAATAGCTAGACTTGCGTTATTACGGCGGATTTGTTAACAAATAATAAAATGACAATTAGATAAAAAATTAAGGAGGGTCTTCATACAAGAAACTAGTTTTTGTCAAAGATTTTTCTTCTCGCTCTATCGTAAAAACGGTAATACATACAAGCGTCAAACTTGGTGTTAGAACAAACTCTACACTCTGCCTACAGTATAATAACAAGTAATAAAAACTGGCCAAGTGTGAGTCGTTTTTTCTAAGTCGATGTGGTAATGTGTGTGGTGGTGTGGTAAGTGGTGTGGTTGTTATGTGGTGGTGTGGTACGGAACCCTCAGTGCGCGAGTAGCCCGACTCTTATTTGAACACCTATAAATTTTCGGGGCCCACAGCTTTCTATGTTTCGAAGTGGCATCTATGTGATTTAGGCTTACAGGTGAGGCAGTGAATGCGCTAGCTACGTAGGTAACTAATTGGCTAATAATATCAGTATGACCGCAGGCCAACGTATCGTATTAGATTTCTACCTGAGTGCCGTACATTGAAAAAAATTATCAACCAAACTAGTGTTAAATATACTTGGTTACTGGCTGATTACGATACCTATATCGCCAGGATAGTCCATGACGCTATGGTTTTCTGAAAGTTTACTTTATTGCGCATAATACTCGCTAAATTTGATCAGAGCAGACTTGAACCCTCACCATGAACTTAATTTTTGAAAATGTTCATAACCAAACTTTAGTGACTTCCAGACTATTTTTTGTAGCACGAAATCAAGCGGTTGGTTATAAATAGCAAAACGTGTTGTTATTTATAGCCGAAAAGTTTGTTTATATGCTACAAAAAAAAAGTTTGGAAGTCACTAAAGTTTGATTATAATTACAGTATTTAATTTTTAATTTTTTTTTAATTTTTTTTTTATTTTTTTTTTGTTTTTTTTTTGTTTTTTTTTGTCTAGTTTGGTTGAACATATTTTTCAGTGTAAATTTTTAAATTAAGTCTCCTTGTTTTCCTCAGGGCTACGTGAATAAGCGAGGGGAGATGGTGACGAATAGTACCAAGTGTAGGATGAGATATTTCAAGCACAAGCACTGGGTCTGGTTCGACATATTGGCCAACATACCCTTAGAATTGTTTGGGTTTTGTTTTCGGTCAGTATTCTTGCTTTATCTAAGAGCGCTAACAGACGAACGACACTTTACTCAGAGTGAGCCCCTCGGTTCCAAACACATACATGCAAGCACTTTCTTAGTTCATTTTTAGTTACTCTTGAAGTAAATCGAGGTAAATCTTATTACCTCCGCTGCGTTTATTATGCGCTGCCTTAAGTCTTCTACGTCTTTTACTGAGGTTTGATAAACAAGGTCTTTCATGTGTCCCCAGACATGAAAATTAAATGGAGTCAAGTCGGAGCTTCTTGCAGACCGTGAATTGGCCGTCCTCTACCAATCCATCTTTTCGAATAAGTTGCAAGTCGGGTCAGCAACGTAACCATTTTAGGGATTGGTAGAGGAAGGCCACTCCTTGGCCTACAAGAAGCCCCGACTTGATCTCATGTAATTTTTATGTCTGGGGACACAATGAAAGACCTTGTTTATCAAACCCAAGTAAACAACGTAGAAGACTTACGGCAGCGCATAATAAACGCAGCGGAGGTAATGAGATTCTACCTTTACTTCAAGAGTAACTAAAAATGAACTAAGAAAGTGCTTGTGTGTATGTGTTCGGAACCGAGGGGCTCACTCTGATTAAAGATGTGTAGATTTAAATTAATAAATAATGTTATCTGAAAAAAAATCGTTAAATTTGTCTCCAAGAGAATGTTGCCTCTACGTATCACGTACTAAGTAAAAAACCTTTTTTGACATTGTAATTCCATTTTTTCCTAAAACATTTATACCTTTTTAGAAAGCGAACAAAGCGAGGAAGTTATTTCAGTAAAACGCACACTTTTTTTCATAAAAACCTTTTAAATTTTTTTTGAGAAAAACCATGAATTGATTTCAAGACTATTAATTTCCGACCCCACATATGGGGGTTCACATGATTGCATGTAGGCTGCCCTTTAACGTCCTGAAAGGAATACGTCGAATTACAAATAACCCTGTATGACTACAACGTGTTAATGAATTAACGCAAAACTAGAAAGTAGTTTGTTTAGAATCGAGAGCAGAATCAAATTATCATGATTTCAACATAGGTAATTTTTTTCAAAATATTCAATAATTTTTTATAAAAATTTTATATTTTCTGAACCCGATGTCAACCCACCGCACGGGCACACTCACCCTACTTACTACCAAAACAAGATTCTTAACATATAAGATTCGTATCCATGAGCACGTTAGCGCTTTCATTCATTGCTAAAATGATAACAAATCATTTCAACCTCAAAACTTAAAATGTGAATAACTTTAAATTTTAACTATCAAAATAATGAAATTATTGTTTCAATCTAATTATTTTGTTACAAATCAGTTGGGGTGTATGAGGTTTTGCGCGAATTTATTAACACGTTGTATATTCTATTTAAGTACCTACATACATTGTAATTAAATATTATAATTGACATGTAAGTACTATAGCCTAGTAAATGTATACATTCTACCTTGCAAAACGTCCGGTATCCACGATTTTTTTATATGTGATACGGGTATAGGTCCTCATTAAAAATTCAAGTTTTAGACCTTGAGGTGTTGCCGCGGACTCTGCTAAGTCCATAAAACACCGAAAATTTCAAAGCTTTTTCAGTTTTCATTATTTAAAATCTAAAGTTTTGGTTTTAGAATATTTTATTAAAATTATGTTTTAGAGGAATTAACAGCACTAAATGCGCTACAGTTTGGTTTTTGAATCATCTTTTTATACTGTACCGAGATACGACACTTCAAAATAAGTGCAGTGAGGGCTAATTCCTAACTGCCCTATTCCTGTGGCAGGCCTGTCTCACTCTGCACTGTAGGTATAAAAATGTACCAACGCGGTCGCGCCGCGAAGTCGCGGCCTAATTCAGTCGAGTGCCACGCGCTCATTGTATCGCACCGAACGACCTTGATACTTGTTTTTTCGTTTGAAATTAAATTAGTATCCTATACAAGTATACATCGTCGGATGTACAAACATGATAAAGTAATATCCTAATCGAAAGACTGTTAAAATATATTGCATTGTAATAGGTTGTTTGGCCCGAATTTTATGTATTTTTCATTTTTAGGAATTATTCTGATAACTAACATGAAACATAATGTGTTTTTTTAAGTGTAGCATGGGTAGTGTTCTTTTCACGACACTTTTTTCTAAATTGCGCCGTGACGGAACATTCGTTCGTTCGGAATTGGAACGCACTACTGACATCCCTTGCACATTCACGCATGTTGCGTGACATTCACGTACAGAGAGTCAATGTGTGCGTGTCAGCCGTGCTTGGAGCGAGCGTTCGTTAGATAGTGAACCTTCTGTTGTAAACTCTTATATATTCCGTGCCTGTGGGTGCAGAAAAGCTGGGCTCAAGAGGGTTTTTTGTATGTAGGTAATCTCTGGAAGTACCAAACCGATTCTTAAAATTCTTTCACTGATAGAGAGCTACACTATCCCTGATTACCATATACATTTTATTTTGTAAAAAAAATCTATTCGAAATCTATAAGGTGAGGCGGGGCTATTCCGGCAGCGGGGCTATTCCGGCATTTGGCTATAACTTTTGTTCTATAAGCTTTTAGTCAGTCGCGACACCTGGTACAGGTAGAGAAAAAGCTTGTTTCTTCGATAAAATATAGATGGGGCGGCTAACGCAGGAATTGTTTGATTGGGAAGCCATATTGACGGGATACCATTTTTTTCGCTTGCGTTACCAAAAACGCTTCGCAAATTTATTAATTTTTTTAGTGGTTTTTGTGTTTTATTTGAAGATTAATCAAGTTAAGTAATATGAATAAGAACTGTAGATTCTTTTCTGCTAACTTATTTTGTCCTACGCTTATTTATTACTGTGTTATTGAGTCTGACATAATAACCCCCCAAAACTATGATGGAGGGGCAATTCTGGCAGAAAACACTGGCGGAATAGCCCCACTGTTTTTGTATGAAGTAGCAAAATGCTAGTGATGTCCACAGTATAGGCATAAACGTCGATATTAATTTCAGTACTTTTAATCCTACCATATCTCGCATGTACATTTTTAGGTAAAATCAAGACAAAACATGTAATCTAGTTTAAAATAAGTATATTGTCATACGAGTATGTATCTTGTTTTATTATAGATGATGTAACATTTAAAGATAAAAAGAATAACGTATTTACTCAGAAATCTAACTTTGAAATGCGGTTGAAGACGTGAAAAAACTAAAATAACTGCATGGAGCGGCACAGATACTCAGGATAGATACCCAGAACTACAATAAATACTTAATCTTTATTAAAAAGAAGAGAGTTAATAGGAAATCAATTTTAATATGACGTTTTTTTATCATAAATTTAGGATTACTCGTACTCAAAAAATGTTTTATTAAATTAAGCACTTATACTTACTTTAATCACTCTCATCCAATTTTTAAGAAATTTTTGCTAGGTTCCGTTTATCGACTTTTACGTGTCCCAGCCCTAGCATGTATGGAGAGCTGCCAGAATAGCCCCACAATTTTTTTTAAGTGTTTTTACTCGAAAATGAAGCATCCCAGCTTGTCATAAAGTTCATTTTCGCATATGTCGTATCGTCAATATTGTATTGCTTTGAGTTTCAGCGTCATAGCTCTATAGATGGCGGAGATATTGTCGACTGCCGGAATTACCCCGCTGCGGGGTAATTATGGCCACATGGTATTTTTACGAGAATTTCGCTTCTTTTGCCAGTGTAAATATGCGTTTTTAAAACAAATATAAAGGGGAAATCAAAATAGATAAAATACCCTTTAATATGCAATAGTCAACTTTACTGTAACTTTATAACAAAGGGAAATAATGAGGTTTAAACTTTTCGCTTTGATTTTTTGTGTCAGAATAGCCCCGCCTCACCTTACCAATTGACCGTTATTCAACATTTGCTGAAAATTTACATGTGTCGCATCATTGGTTCAAAAACGTATATTGTAGCTCATTATTTATACTTCTTCTAAACACCTTCACAGTGAAACCTAAAGTTCATATCATATTTAATTTATAAAAGAAACGAAATTTTAAGGAATTAGTCATACCTCTCCATACTTTGAGGTGTTGTATCTTGGTAAAGGTGATTCAACTATCAAATTGTAGCGCATTTGGTCTTGTTTAAACCTTTAGTAAACAAGTTTCCTCTAAAACCCAACGTTTAAGTTTTACTGAAAAAGTCTCAAAATTTTTGTTGTTTTATGGTCACACCAGAGCCCGCGGCAGGACCCCAAGGTAGAAAACTTGTATTTTTATTATTAAGCACCTCTACCTGTATAACATATACAAAAACCCCGGATACCCGACCTTTTGTAAGGTATTTGCTTGGCTTTTGTAAAGTATTGACATTGTAAACTTATTACGCTTATTACTGAATAAATGAATATGAATATGAAAGTACATGACATGTTGTTCATTATTCTATGTTTCGGCTTTTACATTAATTTTATTTCATATTCTATAGTCAATTCAAAATACCTATCTTATATTCGTTACAAGAAACTTGATTTAGCTCGAGTTTTAAACTAAAAAAACAAAATTTTAACAAAAAAATTAAAACCGCCTTCAAAAAACTAAAAAGTTAAAAAATAATATTGCAGCCGATGACTTTCCCGTTCGCATCATAAGAACATTAATTTGTTTTATTGAAGTCGCTGTCAAGCCGGTACGATTCGCGACAGGGCTTGCATTTTTTGGCTTGGCTTGACACCGACTTCTATAAAACAAATTAATGTTCTTATGATGCGAACGGGAAAGTCATCGGCTGCAATATTATTTTTTAACTTTTTAGTTTTTTGAAGGCGGTTTTAATTTTTTTGTTAAAATTTTGTTTATTTCACAATTTTCAGTGGAAAATTCATTAGTTCGATTTAATAGTAGTGCTTTAAATTAACAAACGCACTAGTCGGCACTACGATTTTCGAAGGTTCCCCTCGATATCTCTGGGATCCATCATCAGATCCTGGTTTCCTTATCATGGGACCTTACTTGGGATATCTCCTTTCCAACAAAAAAAGAATCATCGAAATCGGTTCATAAACGACGAAGTTATCCGCGAACACACATAAAAAAATATATATATACGGTCGAATTGAGAAACCTCCTCCTTTTTTGAAGTCAGTTAAAAATAAAAGTTTTTTCTCTCTAGACACCCGACGACATTCATGCACTATTTCCGCGTGAACAAACTGTTCAGACTCAAGTACATAGTGGAATTCTATCGTAAAACGTCTGCTGAATTGACAAATAATATCACTACCTTACAGGTTTGTATGAAATACTTGTTCTTCACGCTCTAGCTCTAAGTTCAGATTTTAATGAAATGATTCCCAATAGAATAAAATAAAATAAATAATAAAATGTGCTTATTCAAATAACCATGAATAATTTTGTTAGTAACACACTGATGTAAACTATGTTCGTAGCTAGATACTTAATATTCAAATTAAATTGACAAAATTTCATTTTTTTAACCACCTGTTTTTAAAGAAAAATATAAAAATAGTTTAATAAATAAGAGATACGTATTTTTCCGATTGAATTTTTGTACGATATTAATTCTATTTTTAATTTACTTTTTTTCTGAAAAACATTCAATTTATGGCTATAATACCTTGGCCGCAATAAAATTAAGAATAAAAACTGTCAAATACAATAGAAAAGCCAAGCAGGCAAAGGAATAAAATCTCATTCAACCTCTATTTTATTTCAATCGTGTATTCAATTGATGATTTCACTAGATAAACTATCCAAGAATACTGAGGTATGTCTTTAGTTTCGGTAAATTATATAAATCTAGTCGAAACATAAAAATAAAAGATGCCTCCAAGGTGTTTCGTCCTACCATAGGGCCTTAACAAACCGTAACATTATAATATGATACTGAAAAGTTTAATCTCCATTGCTATAATATATGAGCAAGAGCTTTTACCCGCGACTTCGTCCGCATAAATTATATACCAGATTTTAAGTCAGATGATAAGCTATCAAACAAAAAAAGTTTCATCAAAATCGGTTCAGTAGTTTTTGCGTGATACTCGAACAAACAAACACCCAAACAAACAAACGAACAAACAAACAAACAAACAAACAAACAGACAGAAAAATCCAAAAATTAGTGATTTGGAATCAGGGACATCTAAAAATTATATCGTAATCTTTTTTTTGTAAATATCTTCAATGTACAGACACACTTTAGTTACAGTT
Organism: Agonopterix subpropinquella; assembly: GCA_922987775.1. Lineage (NCBI taxonomy): Eukaryota > Metazoa > Arthropoda > Insecta > Lepidoptera > Depressariidae > Agonopterix > Agonopterix subpropinquella. The sequence goes on along the minus strand of OV277695.1, from coordinate 16,518,038 downwards.
TTATAATAGTTTAGATATATTTTTTTGGTAAAAACCACTACAGGGTAGTTAGTTAGGTACGGTCAGCTACACAGGTTAAAATCTAGTGACATTATGTATTGAATGCCTCAACTGACTGTGCGATCGTAATAGTATTTTTTTATGAACAAATTGGTTTTCTACCAATTTCTGGGAAAACCAATTTGTTGCTACGTCGATATCGATAAAAAATCTCTTTGACATGAAAAGTAAATTATTTTTCTAGTGCACTAACTTTTTCTTTTTGAAATCGCTTATCGAAAATTTTATGAGCTTAGGTAAGTAATTATACAGGGTGTAAGTGACAGCCTAGGAAATACTAAAACGGTGAACTCAGACCATCAAACTAAACAACTATCACTATGGAGTCTACCTCAGGAAAAGCGAAAGAAAAATCTGCTGTCCCATAAAAAACTGTTGTACCTACCCGACTAAAATGTATGGGACAGCTGATTTTTTTCGCGTTTCCTGAGGTAGGCTCCATAGTGAAAGTTGTTCAGTTTGATGGTCTGAGTTCACCGTTTCAGTATTTGCTAGGCTGTTACTTACACCCTGTATACCTTTATTATATTGCCCAACGATATCAATGTACTGTATGTACCAGTACTAGATACGGTGTTCAGTAGGAACTGCATGTTACTCTGCAATGCGGTGTACAAACCGCATTGATGTTAGTTTACTCTATGCTAATGGGAATGACAAACCAATCTGAATACCAATCTGTCATTTTTTTCAATAATAATTTTAATTTTATATTGATGTATTTAAATTAGTTATCACTATAAAAACCGCCTGAAAGTTGTTTTACGGGATACTTTTATTCGAATATAAGGTAACTATGTAAAATTATAAGGATATGTAATTATTAATTTAAATTTTAGAAAATAGGTAAGTCTATTAATTTCCTCAAGATTGGGTAAGTCCATTACTTTTTGTCTCGTTTCGGCACCCAAAAAGCGACATTTAAGGAAAAGAGACGGGTATTAATGATCATAGAAAGGTAGTCGGGCAGACCCTGCCAATTATCGTCCCATTGCTATCACCTCCATATTCTGTAAGGTTATGGAGCGTATTCTGAACACCCACATTCTTACGTACCTTGAAGAGTACAATATCCTTAGCGACCGTCAATACGGCTTCCGGCAGAGGCGGTCCACTGGCGATCTTCTAGTGTACGCCACACATATATGGGGCGAAGCCATGGAGAAACATGGTGAGGCTTTGGCGGTATCACTCGATATCTCCAAGGCGTTTGACAGGGTCTGGCACGCTAGCCTCTTAAGCAAGCTTCGATCATTTGGTTTCCCTTCTGGCCTGTGTGACTGGATAGCTGATTTCCTGAGCGAACGGTCTATTCGAGTTGTAATAGACGGCTCGTCGTCTGACCTTATGGCGATCAATGCTGGTGTCCCTCAGGGATCAGTGCTCTCTGCGACCTTATTTCTGCTGCACATCAATGATCTGCTACAGCCCGGTATATTTGGGTACGCAGACGACAGCACGGTCACTGAGAGATATCTGCCTGTTAGACAGGCCGACGGCCACGAAGTCCGGTCCCAGAGAGAGGCCATGGTCGAGCGTACGAATTCGACCTTGACGGCAGTGTCCGAATGGGGTACTGCCAACTTGGTTGAATTCAATGCCACTAAAACACAGGCCTGTCTGTTTTCCGCAAAAAGGTCACGTCCTAATGTGTCTCCTACGTTCCAGGGTGTCTCCATTCCGATTTCCGAAAGTCTAGAGTTGTTGGGTCTCGAACTCACGTCGGACCTGAACTTCGGCCGCTCGATTGAGTCCAAAGCTAAAACCGCAGCCAAGAAACTTGGTATCCTGAACAAGGTTAAGCGGTACTTCACGCCTGCACAGCTTCTTACTCTCTACAAAGCCCAAGTGCGATCTTGCATGGAGTACTGCAGTCACCTCTGGGACGGCTCTGCGAAATACCAACTTGACGCACTGGACTCGGTTGAGCGTCGAGCCAAGAGACTCATCGATGACGATGCACTCGTCGAGACTAAGCTACATAGTCTGGAGCACCGACGATTGGTCGCTTGTCTGTCGGTATTCTATCGGCTACACTTCGGCGAATGTGCCCAGGAGTTACATGACCTGATTCCACCATCCCCCTTCCATCATCGTACGACAAGACGTAGTACGAGACTGCATCCATACGTTGTCGATATTCCAACAATCCGCACAAATAGGTTCGCATCCTCTTTTATAATGAGAACCGGTAAGGTTTGGAACTCTCTCCCTGCGTCTGTTTTCCCAAGCAAATACAATCAGGATATTTTTAAAAGAAGAGTAAATAGGCTTTTTCTGGGCGAGCGCGCTACATCCTCGGCTTCATCTACACTTTCCATCAGGTGAGCTGAAGCTAAGCGCAAACCCATTTTGAATAAAAAAAAAAAAAAAAAAAAAAAAAAAAAGATGAATCAAGAGACTTAAATCAGAGGACACAAAATAGGCACAATACATGCACAATATAATGAACTAAAGGCGGGTGCCAGACGAGGATTGAAATTGAAAATGACGCTAAGATCGTTCATATTTGAGATTATATCTTTATACTTGTTCACGGGAAAAAAATTAATGCGAAAACAATTATTTGATTTACCTTTTACCTCGAGATGAAAAATATTTATTGACAGCTAAAGTCATCCTCGCGACTTAGCGTTTTAAATTCTCATTGATCGCGACCAGGCACAGTGGATCCTTTGTGGAACTTTTGATTGTGTGAACTGTGAACAGATTACTACGAAACAAACATTAAGATAATCAGTTAAGGGTATATTTTCGTTTGTGACGTCATCACTTGCTGTCAATTTGCCATAAAAAATGTGGATAATGTGTTGTAAGTTTTCCGCGACCTTTTGTTTGAGCTCCACCATCGATAAGAAAAGTGTTAAGTATGTTTGATATTTTGTTGAATGAAGAATACTAGAACGATTTAAGAATAGTACCTAATAATTTTTTTTACACAATCTGTAATTCATTACATAAATAAAAACATTTTAAAGTAGGAAATTTCTGTAAATTTATAGTGTAACCTACATGCATACCACTTTTTTCAAATTAAATACGATCATCACAGTGGGCAAAGAAAATTACCAAAGAGATAATGATACAAAAAATATGCCTTCACATGTAGAGTAACGTAATATGACTACATAACTAATTCAATTTATTTCATACCGTTTTTTTTTCAACACTTTCATAGTTTCGAAATTCTGCGTGTTATTTTTTACTAACCGACTTCAAAAAAGGAGGCGATTCTATGGTCAGAGCGATGATAGCCCATTCGGAAGAGACCTATTCCTCAATCAAGGGGCCGCGGTTCGATTCCTGGCCTGTACCACTAAGTTCTTTGGAATTTATGTACAGTTGTATTTATCATTTACTAGCTCGCCGGTGGTGAAGGAAAACATCGTGCGGAAACCTGCATTCCCGAGAATGAAAAGAAAATACCATAAGTTTGGAGGTATGCGTAAAATATGGGTGAGCTTGGGGCGAACACAAAGGACCAGCGCTGGTCTCAGTGTTACAACGACCCTTGCTAGCAATAGCCCAACCACAAATAATCAATCAATAATGGTCGGCTGTGTTCAAATTTTTTTTTTCGGTTTTCCGATATTTTCCTCAATTCGTCAAGTCAAGTGTCAAGTTTTTTGGAGGGCTGAATCGAAAACCATTTCGAAATACCTAACTAATTAATTGTCTGAATAACAATATTTTCTATGTTAGAGAGTTTCAAATGAAAGGATTACGGATATTTTTTTATTAAAGTAAGGTCGTTTTTCGTTCAAGCGAGAAGTCAAGGGACGTCACACAACAACCAGGAGTGCGATTTTTGAACATCATTCAAACGAGTAGTAGAAAGATGCATAATCTCCATAGTAATTTTGACATTTTCTACTGGTCGTTTAAACGTATGATGTTCAAAAATCGCACTCCAGGGCCAGGAGTGCGATTTTTGAAAGTCAAATCAGCAGTAGAAAGATGCGTATCTCCATACATTTTCAACTGCTGAGTTCAAAGTATGAGATTCAAAAATCGCACTCCTGAGCTGAAGATGTACTTAAGTCTAAAGACAGCTATTTAGTGGAAAGATCGTTTTTTATATTGCTTACTGCGCTACTTGTAATTACTTCGAGTATATTACTTTGAATATTTTGTAACGCAATACTACTTTATTTATGGCAATTTTTGCAATTCGGTATGTAAAGTTTTTTTATGGTATTTTTTTAACAGTTAAGTCTCGTAGATTCGGCTATTTTGAACAACCAATTTCATTATTTTCGATATCCAATCTATAGTTAATTTTCTATAATTTATGCAAAAATTTTCTAGTGATGACGTCATATCAGAGGCTGAATAGTTTTGAAACTCTGTGCTTTACCTAAAATAATAAAAAAAAAGTTACTCCATTGACATAGACATTTGAAACCAGGGACTCAATTGCGCTATTTTATACGGTTTTACCGTTCGGACGGAACGTTTTTTGTTTTGGTTTAGATTTGGTTTAGCTGATGTAATAATGCTTTCGCGCTATTTTTTTGTTTAACGGTTTAATCATTGACGTTACCAAAGCAAAACCAAACTCGAAACGTTTAAGCCGTAAACGTTTCAAGTTTGGTTACCCACCATACACCTACCATACACCTACCATGCACCTACTACGCCAGGAAATTCGATCGAACGGACATCGAACGTTACGCCAACGTATCTTCCGAAAAAAGCTAAATCGTTACCGTTAATATAATTAGCGCGATACGAATTGTGCATAACGTCATGTTTTTGGTTGTGGTTTTGTTTTGGTACCAGGTAAATTAGCGCGAAAATGGCACAGCTTAGTGGCGCCATCCAGATGACGCTATGGATTCCCGGAAAATTGCTGGAAAAACGCTCATTATGAATGCAAGGCAATCGAGGATAAAAATTTAAAAATAAGTAAATCATTTTTTTCTATACAAATATTCTGTAATATGAAATTGGTTGTGAATTTTTGGTTGCATTGATCTGCCGTTATTTAATTTCAGAAGTAAATAAAAGCTATGATTTACTTATTTTATTACCAATGATATTGTAAAGCTCACTGCTTATTAGTATCCAAAATTTTATATTATGTAGGTAGGTATTTAATCTTCTTACTTCGATTTTATTTGAATCTGTGCGCGACTGTATTGGTAACTGTATATTGAAAAGCCAACCAAAGAGAATGGTAATAGATTTCTATATGCTACTGACATAATCGAAGTCATTTCAATTTGATTGAACAATATGTCGAAAATTATCCAAAATCACGTATAAAAATTTGAAATAAAACATCATTTTAGCTTTAGGAAAACACAAATAATGAATTATTCCGTTAAATTTCCTTTGTGTTTTAGTCATCAACAGATAGATCGAGGATAAAATTGTCGCAAATAATTTTCAAAAAATGTAACGCGGACGTGCGCTGATTACGGCAGTTCGCCGTACAATGGAAAAAAATCAGAAACAAGGTTAGTTATGCAGTTGTCAGAGGATGTCAAGAGATTGCATTTGTTCGCCATTTTGTATGGTAAACAGATTTTTTGATTTTTACAATTTTATTTTAAGAAAACTGTACGATTCCGACTCATATTTCAAAAAATCGATTCATTGTTTTTTTAACATTTATATAAAGTATATTTCTACGTAAGCTGTATTTTCAACCGTGTAACGTAACCCTTCTAAAAATGTTCCTAAAGTAACCCCATTTTTAGCTATATTTCGACAAACAGTGTCCAAATTTTACGCGATTACTAAAATAAATTATATGAAACGTACTAAAAACCGATTCATTACATTTTTAAGTAAAGGCTGGACTTTCATATTAAATATAATACACTGGATATGCAATAGGATATCACTGAAAACAATGTTCCTAAAGTAAGGCGTTTTAGAGAATATACCCTTAAAAAAGATACACAAATTAAATAATACTATGCGAATGAAAAGAAAAATAGTAAGGGGACCACGGAGATGTAAATCTCGTTGTTAACCGCCACCCTGCACAGTGGATCCGTTCTGAAAAAAGACGGACTTAGGACCTGAAGTCGGAATTTCGTGATGATTTTTTTTAAAGAAGAGATAATAACTATCCTAGTTACTTTAATTCTTTCAGTAAAATCTATGGGATGTATGGTTTATGAGAAAAAAAAAAATTTCATTTTTTTTATATGGAGAAGAACACCTTTTATTTTATTTCTTGACTTGGTTCAATTTGGGACGGGATTGGCTTACGTTTTATGAAAGACCAAATAATACTGGACCCAAAAAATATATAACTAGTGCAGTCACTTGCAGCGAAGCGAGAAATTAAGTGTCAAAAATTTCATTTTTTTTCGCATATTTTGCAAAGAGTGCACGTTTTTGCCAAACTTTTTGTATATTTTCGTGTACCTGCATTGCTAAATTAAAAATTTTAATGTCATTTTTAGGCAGAAATAATCAAGATGACAGGTACTTTTTTTTTTACTTTGCTGATTTCTTTTTTGTAATTAAAGAAAAGGGACTACTATCGTCAAGGAGAAATAGATTAAGATGGGTGACCAATCCTGCCATCGCAAATTGAAACACATAGTTCTTCCTTTCACAGTCAAGTGACAGGATAAGAATGAATACCTAATTTGGGTATATTAACAGCACAATGAATAATTTAAAGTCATTCTTATCACCGGTCACCACTAGTCACCGGACTATGTGTTTCAATTTGCGATGGCAGGATTGTTCACCCATCTTAATCTATTACTCCTTGACGGATAGTAGTCCCTTTTCTTTAATTACAAAAATGAAATCGGCAAAGTAAAAAAAAAGTACCTATCATCTTGATTATTTCTGCCTAAAAATGACATTAAAATTTTTAATTTAGCAGCAGGTACACGAAAATCTTAGACTAATTATCATCTTGATTATTTCTGCCTAAAAATGACATTAAAATTTTTAATTTAGCAGCAGGTACACGAAAATCTTAGACTAATTATAATTATTCTAAGACGAAAACATACAAAAAGTTTGGCAAAAACGTGCACTCTTTGCAAAATATGCGAAAAAAAAAAAAATTTTGACACTTAATTTCTCGCTTCGCTGCAAGTGACTGCACTAGTTATATATTTTTTGGGTCCAGTATTATTTGGTCTTTCATAAAACGTAAGCCAATCCCGTCCCAAATTGAACCAAGTCAAGAAATAAAATAAAAGGTGTTCTTCTCCATACAAAAAAAATGTATAATTTTTTTTCTCATAAACCATGCATCCCATAGATTTTACTGAAAGAATAAAAGTTACTAGGATAGTTATTATCTCTTCTTTAAAAAAAAATCTCCTTGGTCTCCTTACTATTTTTCTTTTCATTCGCATAGTATTATTTAATTTGTGTATCTTTTTTAACTGATGATGATGAACTGATGTTTGTTTTGTAGTATCTGTTCACAGTTCACACAATCAAAAGTTATGAATAAGTATCTAATTCTACAGGTACGTATTTCAGTGGTCTGCACGTAAGTAGTCGAGGATGCCCAGATAGTAGGTATAATACCTAACATAAATATGAACTGTCGCATCTGTCTTGGCCGGTGATGCTCTTTGACCAAATTATTGTAGTTTCTGTTTTATGTAAACTAGATGGCACTAATGTTCCCAAAGAGTTTTGGAACAACTTGTTTGTTTGAACGTGCTTGTCTATCGCTAGAGTTCATGTCTATGATATTGCCAAACATAACCACCTGTAACGATTCTTAGTATGAGCTCTGTCTTGTTTTTCTATAAAGCACAAACTGAAAGCACGAACGTGAACACAAAAGTTAGTGTATGCATCTCACTTTCGATTTTCGAGTTAAGGCATGCTTTAAAGAATAGCATACTTACCTGTTCTTTTGAGAACAGAAGTACTAACCCTTAATTTTATAACATGTAGGCAATGACGACGACGTTCGTGGTGATCCTGCTGATTCATACCTTCACTTGTCTATGGTTACTGACGCTGGTTGCCACCGCGCCGATGAGCCACATCCGCACTCTGAAGATGCATATTGTTGATGAGTTAGTTCCTTCCCACTTTAGTTAATTTATTGAGCGAGGTCTTTATCAATATCGGTCAAGTCTAAATTATGCTAAGTTCAAAATTTAGTTTTTATGTAGCCAAACGGTAGATCGACGTATTTCTTTTTGATTTTGAACGCTACACTTAGTTCGATTTTCTTTTGTGCGCGCCTTCCACCTAATATACTAGGGTTCTCTGAGCTGATCCCTAACGTCGAATAGCATTATTATATTCAAATCAATTTAAACTTCGGACGAGCTTGTTCTGTCAACATTAAACCTAAATTAGCGTTGGGTTGTATCGACTGTGGAGTTGGTTATTCTAGACAAAACTTATCGCAGCGAGATAATTTACGTTAAAAAAAAGTGGAAAAGTGAACTTATCAACAACTTCTTAACACAAAAGAGAGACCCAGACAGTGAAGGCGGAACCTGGTTTTCCCTTCTGTGACAGTCCATAAAAATACAGTCGCTTTGTTTGAAAACCTGCAAGCATTGTCCAGCAAAACTTTTGTTCCAGAGAAACACCACAAAACCTCTGGGACTACACAACATCTTTTTATCTCGTGGTGTCTGAACTGACAACAACAGGTGGAGATGAGTTCGTCATCGAGCACGTCATGCCGATGGCTATCCTGACCATGAGCCTCGTCTGTGGCAAGATGCTCGCTGGCATAGTTGTTGCGACGTGCATCCAAGTCGCTTACTCTACCAAATACGCATTGACTAGTTACGAGAGAAAGACTAGGGAACTGATCGATATGCTGAAGAATCAGGGATTATCAAGTAAGTGACGTTGAAGCTTGAATTCTGATCCAGTACAACTATTAGTAGACTTTCTTTAGATATTGAGATACAGAAAAGCATGAAATATTGAGCTTAAATTATGTATATAGGGTCCTTCTTAATATGCTGACACTTTTTTAAGGGGATGATTAGACCGTCAAACTGAACAACTTTCTCTACGGCACTAACAACGAATTCCCAAAAAAAAAACAGTTCGTCCATACAAAACTGATGACCAGCCCAAAAAACCAAAAACAAAGCGAAAATAAAAATCTGCTGTCCTATGCATTTGGCTATTTGGCTCGAGTAGGTTCGCAGCTTTGTATGGAAAAGGTGATTTTTATTCGCGATTTCGATGTTGGCACCATAGAGATAGTAGTTCGGTTTGAAGGTCTGATCATCCCCTTTTTAAAAAGTGTCAGCATATTAAGAAAGTGCGGACCAGTCGACGATTTTCTATTGGAGGTCCAACAAATTTTCTCGTGTTCCGTAGACAGGGGAAAGCTGAAGCTTTGTTTCACTATCTAAATACATCCTTAAAATTCTAGTAATTAAAAAAGGGGTATGTTTGACGTAAAATTGTATAAATCTCTTTAATATAAGGCCAGAGTAATATAATTAATTACTAATAAACGATGGTAGTTCTCCTTATTGAGAATATTTCATTCGCTAGTGAAAAAAAATCTTTTTGCTATTAACATAATAATTTATAACTAATACCCATGTTCCTCTTTCTGTGACGATAAGTTGAAATAATTGTTTGTAACAGTGCTGACAAAATTTGCCTTCTAATAAGTAATAACAAATTTCCTAACTAATAAGTAATAACCTAATAAGTAATATAAAGTATAATAGGTAGGGTAAGTCAAGTCTTGCCCGTGGATCAGTAAAGCGTAACTGAAGGCTGAAGTTTTACCATACCCATTTGTTAGTTTAGGACTTTATACCCTTACCTATAAAGTAATAAAACACAGCTTACAACGAGAGTGTATTCGATTAGATTCACGTGTCAGGGCGATGCTTTCAAAAACTATCGGTTACTTGAATTAAATATCCATAATTAATTATTATGTTTTTATTTATAAATTATAAATTAAATGGACTCTTGCTTGTGCGTTAGCACTGCATTTCCGCCAGTGTCAAGTAGTTTATTGGGAGAATCTATCCCAATCTCAGGGATTGTTTTTGGACAAGAACAAGAAGAGATTGAGGAATGTGGAACCTCGTGGCAGGCACAAACGCGACTCGCGAAACCACGCGAGACGTGTGCTCGGGTCAGTTCCTGCAACGTGACTCCAATTATTATGTTATGTTAAAATATAATACGTAACAAAACAGTATCGGTTAAGTACCTAAATTAATTAAACGTTATGTTAACATAACTTTGCTGGCATATACCAAAAAGTTATTCAGGCTTAAGAGGATATTCTTGATAAAACGAAGTTACGCCTTAGTTTGAACATTTCGTAATCTAGAAACCAATATCTGTATTGGTTTGGTACCTACCTTGTCAGATTTTCGTTTAAATAGTTTCAAAGTTACCATGGCTCAAAGATATAATTTTTTCGCAGATTACCAGTTGCAGAAGTTTTGGAAATACGTCAAGCAACTTTGGGTAACAGAGCGTGGACGACAGGTACAATTTACTCTCTCACTCTATGAATACCCGTCTTACGGTCGGCTGCATTATGTATATATCTAATGACAGTCATATTGCATGCCTATAAACTTATATCCAGGCTGGTAGGCATAGTATGGGACGCCCTGTTACCCTCTGGATTGACGACCTAAAAAAGGTAGCGGGGAGCGACTGGATGAGGAAGGCTGAGGATGACGTTTTTGATGCCTTGCGAGAGCCCTTTGTTCAGCAGTGGACGATGATATGATGATGATGATGATACCTATATCTGTGGCCGACGTACCAGTACAAATTCAATAGATGAGATTTGATAATTTTATTCTACCACTACCGGAGTAGCTAACTTTTTCCTTCTTGCTGGTAGTGCATCATCAGCAATACATGCGGTTACCCATACATAGACGCATTAGCCTGCTATCAAATACCCGAAGCTCTAGTATGCCAACAACCTAAACGATATACTCGTGATCACAGAAACTTATTTTAATTAAACAATTCACAATACCCCACCGACCGACAAGAACGTAGCTCTTTATAAAGATGATGATGAAGTTACAACCACATAATACATTTTTCTCTTTGCTTCCATTTTCATGCATCAAAGTTCGGATGGGATCAGTACTACACATTATGAACTGCCAACCGAACCTTGTTATGTAATGTGAATAATAATTACTTAGATAAATGATTGGTCCGACAGCGAATACCAATCATTTATCTAAGCAGAAAAGAGCAGTCATTTATCTGAGCAGCGGAGACCAATTATTTATCCAAGCAGCGAAGACCAATAATTTATCTAAGCAGCAAAGACCAATCATTTATCTTAGCAGTGGAGACCAATTATTTATCCAAGCAGCGAAGACCAATCATTTATCTAAGCAGCGAAGAACAATCATTTATCTAAGCAGCGAAGACCAATCATTTATCTAAGCAGCGAAGGTCAATAATTTATCTAAGCAGCGAAGATCACTCATTTATCTAAGCAGCGAAGACCAATCATTTATCTAAGCAGCGAAAACCAATCATTTATCAAATAATAACTATAGCCAATATTACATAGCTGCCGGTCCTGATAGCCCAGACACCATACGTGAGGCGGTGCGACCTGATGTCTGCGATGTTCGGCCACCACTTGAGGAACTGCTTCCTCTTCGCTGAAACTGGGGAACACTTTCTGAGACAGTTGACTGTTTCCCTGGACTACACTATTTTCTTTCCTGGTATGTGTAGTTCTAATAGTTTTTTGATACCTACTAATTTTTCATACCTACCATAATAAAAAGCCAGAGGTCTTTTAAAATTTAACCTATACTGAAGTTAAATTTATCCTTTGTAAACAAGGTTTATAAGTTATTAAATAATCGAACTGCGTGGGTCTATTGTAGCTATTGTTTACGTAACCTTTTGTGTATTTTTATACTTAACTAGCGGCCCGTCCCGGCTTCGCACGGGTGGACGTCTAATCTTTTCTAGCAATAAATATAGCCTATGTTACTCAGGGTGAATGCAGCTTTCTAATGGTGAAAGAATTTTTTAAATCGGCCCAGTACTTTTTGAGCCTATTCATTACAAACATACAAAAATAGGTACAAATCTTTCCTCTTTATAATATTAGTGTAGAAGTGTAGATGTAGATAATAAATCATTAATAATTAAAGTCTGTATTTTATAAAGTTTTTATAAGTCTTCTCTATTTTTAAAGTGGAGTTAGAATCACAAAAAAACAATGTTTTATTTTTATTTGAGTTTCATCCCTTCGCATATTTGCTTTTTATTTCAATATGCAATATTATTGTCCGTGTGGTGTCGGCTAAGAATAGCACTATCCCATTTCCTCCCGTGGGTGTCGTAAAAGGCGACTAAGGGATCTACCGGAGGATGGGCAGCAGCATCCTCTGAGTACACACATTCAATCCAACTGCGATCGCCAATCCGCCTGCCAAGCGTGGCGATTATGACAAATCCCTATGGCCTAGGTCTAGGCCTATGTCCAGCATTGGACGTCTATCGGCTGATATGATGATGATGATGATGCAATATGACACTGTCAATTGGTGAAAGCAACTCTTTTGAGTTTGCTATTACTTTTGCTTTGCAAGACAGCTATTCTCAAATTTGACCTATCCAGAATCCAGATTTGCATACGATTAATGCATTATTGTGCCACTTTCGAATGCGAATTAAGGGGGGGGGATACCTATTTTGTCTGTTTTGGAACCTGTTTTTGATAACCAAATTAATACATTTAATATAATATAGTTCACATAACAGTGTAGATACGTTCTTACTGCAGTGAATCTAGCTGTTGAAAATACGATTCTATTAAATTTTCTAGATAGAAAAGAGCACCAAAGTAAGTTCGATTTCAGATTTATAACCAGTTTTACAAGAATCACCATACACCATTTCTTCTGAATATACCATCATTTGAAAGGTAATTAATTATAGTAGTGATTCTACCCGATGGATTTTACCCCAAACACCCAAGAGAAAAGATATTGCTGAAAAATACGTTTTTTTGCGATCTTGCTTTCAATTGAAGCGGGATGGCTAATTGCAAAAGTTTGCTTGTTAGAAAGAGACGTCTGCAGTAGGGATACATTAAAAAACAGCACTTCATCGCTAGCTTATGCTATCAGATTGTAGTTTAAATAAGGTCGGCTATCGCTGACTGTCGCGCTCGCTCTCGCTTCCAACCATATTCTGTCACTATATCTAGGGAAGACAGCTAGCCGGAATTATTAAATTAAACTCGCTTCAGTTAACGCCTACGCTCAGTAATCGCTTGTGTGATATGATATCTGATATGTGATATGTTTCTAAGAGTAAAGTTATTAACACATTCGCGGTCACTGAACGAGACACAAAAGAGCTTTTATTGTTATCACTGCTATAGCCGGTCAGTATCCGCGAAAAAGTTAAGAGGATAGGCGGGCTGAAATGCTGATAGGGATGATGAAAATTTTTATTTTATTTCTTTTTTAAAAACTGTTTGATATCGTAAACACTAAAGTGAAACAGATTTTTTAATATCTTGAAAAATAACCGAAATATAAGTGTTTAAAATTTACGGTTAGAGCGAGAGGCAGATATAAAGGGAGTGACGTCATACCCACGTATTTTTATACAAATAATAACGAAGTTTCATACAAACATCTGTTTTGCATTCTGAAAGAGATAGAAGACGATAAAAAACGTACTTCAATCGCTTATAACTTTTTTATTTTCTGTTTGATTGTAATTTCGTTTTAACATTTTGTTATTGAATTTAGCCTTTTTTTAGAATTCGTTATAAGAAATGAATTTCCATGAACAGTCCTCATCCCTATTTGGAGAATAGGTCACTTTTCCGACTGAATACGTATTTGTCCGATCCGAGCTACCTAAAAATACACCCCACCAACTAGAGTGCGAAAGAGACAAGTGCAGCTCGGACTGATTTTATATACAAAAAAAATCGATGAAATCAGCATTTCGTATTCCCCTGTTTTCTCCTCCAAAACTAAACCGATTTTAATAGTTATTTCAAAAATAATATAAGAAAGACTTTGGCTATGTCTGTATGTTTTGCTTTTTTTGTTTATATTCGTCTTTCTTAACTGGGTGTCTGAAAACGGGAGCTAAAATTGGTCATTTTCGAAGGTGCCTAGTTCTTATAGTAATTAATTAATGCAATTATTAAACGGTGTTCAAAAGTCAAAGGTGACATAGATTGTATGGTAAAAAAATATTTGCTCTAGTGTCATTATCCAGGGAAAAAACAGGGGAATACGTTTGTACGGAAAAAACCGTACAGGGCCCCGATTGCGGTAAATAAATCCCAACTGAACCATGATTCGACCGCGTGCGAAGCTTAGCTTTTTACACATTTGGCATTGCGCTAATCGCGATACAGCTTATGACAGCCGTCAGAGCCGTTTTGACAGATCGCTAAGACGTTAAAGGCTGTCACTTACATAGAGTTTAGCGCGATGCGGAATTCAGCACAGTTGAATAATAATTGAATTGCAATGTGATTAGAACTGAAATTGGATAAGAATAGAACTTCGATGTTTTAAATTAGCGCAATCGGGCTCCTGTAGGGTATTCTACTTACGGCACGCGCGGCCACGTTAGGTATTTGATATTATTGTTGCTGTCTCTATCGAGCGCGGGAGCCGGCTCGAGCCCCGCCCCGCGCGCCCGCGTCTGATTCTGGGTGCCGGCCGTCCGTATTCAGAGTAATGAAAACAATAATGTTTTCGAACCTTTAGTTTAGACTTTAGTTTGTATGTTTTGATGGTCAGATGACAGATACATTCACATATTTTCACACAGTTTATATTTCAAGGTGAAATTAAAATCATTGGTATACATTAAAATTAAGGTTACGTTTAAGTCTACGTTTAAATGAAATTAATGGATTTTGTCTAGGTATGGGAGTAGGTACGAACTAAAACACTTTAAAATTATTATTTTAGCTTATATAATACCTAGAGATCGGATAATCGGATGCATATTTACCTAAAGTTGAGGTGTTGGCTATTATAGAGTGCACTTTTGTATCGAAAACTAATGTTTTTTTGTTTAATTTAATAATTTTAAGACGTTACTTTTATACTATGCATCCGATTAGTTATGCATTCCCGGACTTCCTGATAACCCGGGTTTATTTTGACAGCCCGGTAGTACAGTCGGTAGTGAACCTGCCTGCTGTGCCGAGGGTCGCGGGTTCGAATCCCGTAAGGGACAAATATTTGTATGATGAATATGAATATTTGTACCCGAGTCATGGATGTTTGTATCTATATATGTATTCTATATCGTTGTCTAGTCATCATAATACAAGTCCAGGCTAGATTCTGGTACTTTAAATGTGACTAGATAATTTGTGTGACACTGTCCAAGATATTTATTTATTTATTTTAGCAAAAAATTTTTTTTTTTTACTTTTTAATTTATATAGTTTTAAGAAAGTTGCTTTCATACTATGCAACAGATTAGTTATGCATTCCCGGATTTTCTGGCGTTTCGAAAAATATTTAAGAAAGATAATTTTAAGAAGCCGCTTCCATAATTTCGTACCCAAAAATGAAGTTTAGGTAAATATGCATCCGAATATCCGATCTCTTATAATAACGGCATACCTTAAAAACTGTATTAAAAAACGTATCTTTATCTTCTCAAACACTGAGATACATCAGACTGAACAATTTTTACTATACAGATAGAGTTTGATGGTCTGAAGCACCCCCTTAAGTTTCACTAGGGTGTTTTGTTACAGCCTGTAGAATACCTGTTCGAGGTAATGACTGTTTGGGGAAAGAATAATGGGAAACGGAAGTTTGAAATTATGCCCGTTCGGGGAAATGGCCGTTCGGGTAAATGGCCGTTCGGGGAAATGGACGTTCGGGGCTAAAGTGGACGTTCGGGGAAAAGGACGTAATCGACCTGATCCGATAGAATACCTAGGTAGATAGATAGACAAATAAGAACGAGACAAAGGTAGCAGGTAACACTATGGGAGCAAACGAGAAATATTTTGTATGGAACAACTGATTTCATTGGCGGACATTTTTGCCATGTCTATTTAAGTTAATCCAAATGTGTTGAAAAATTATTTTTTTGCGAATACAGTTTTCTTTGGTTCATACATCTTACAATTACAACAATAAAGGAGAATGGGCAAATTATTACAATTCACCGATACACATTGTCATGTCATTACTTTGTGAGATAGTTCTTACCATAAAATTCATGAAACTAAATAGTCCGTCCGGTTATTGGTATAGTCGCACTCAAAAGTTTGTCATTAGGAGTAGTATTTAAATATAAAAACTCAATAACTACATTGAAATTTTCTATTTAAATGTAGTTTTTTAGTTTTTTATTTAAACACTTTGACATCACGGGAGAGTGCAATACGCGAGTTTTGGTAATCAACTGGATATAGGTTCAACGATCAACCAAAGGAGGAATATTGACCAACAAGAGGAATATTGTGTACCTGTACTCCTAAATCTCCTAATACCAATATCCAGAAACAAAGATCATAAGAACTTGTAGTTAGTCCTGTGTTACCTCTACCACGCATTGTCCCTATGTTTCAGCGCGACAGCAATCGATCTGTAATAAACAGATTCTTCATATGTCTTGTAGACCGCGTTTACTCTTTAGGTATTTGAATCTAGTTGGATACCTATACCAAATATTATAACAGCATTTAAACAAATGTAACAAACTTATTTTCTCGATTGTACCAATACCCGGTCGATTTTTTGATGATTTAGAATTATTAATTTCATGAACATTAATAAATATCTGAGTCATTATCATATTTTATTATTATTATTGATTGTCTTGAAAAGTACCAGAATTTAACCCGATGATGACTAGACACTGATATACAATACATATCAAAAGTGTAACAAAACACCCTAGTAATATTTAAAGGGGCTGATTAGACCATTAAACTGAATAACTTTCACTATATCGAAAAAAATAGAATTGAAACTGTGATGTATGTGGGTAATATTGTTTAGTGTAGTTTGACAGGCGTTTTATTATTTTATGTCATTGTAATGGAAGGTAGATGGAAGTCTCTCTCTTTCAATAGATCTCGTACCGAACAGACGTGTCGTGTTTTCATTCCTGTGCTATCCCGGTAATCCAGGGCCTAGGTGTCCCAAATAGTGCATATTTATCAACTGGCGACGAATTTGAACCCTTGTGCAAGTGTATTTCAAAAAAAAAATTTCGATCGGAAAATTAGAACCGTTCAACGTGTCGGACGATAACTGGGTTTTATACGTGGAACGTGTGGAACAGTATTTTTTAGTGAATAAGGTGGCGGAGGACAATAGAGTAGCTACGTTAATTACCGTGATGGGCAAGGAGTGTTATGAACTGTTAGTAACCTTGTGTTCCCCGGATAAACCGTCAAGCAAAACTTTTAAAGAAGTGGTCAAAGTGCTACAGGACCATTTGCAGCCAAAACCTTTCTTCATGGCAGAACGATATGGGTTCCGAAGGAGGCTACAGTCGGCGGATGAATCCATAGCGGAATATGCAACGGCCCTGAGAAGATTGGCAAAAACATGCGAGTTCGGTGCGGAGCTTGATAATAACTTACGAGATCAGTTCTGTTGTGGACTGTACAAAGAACAGATAAGACAACGGGTGTTTGCATGGGAAAATGTTACGTTCGCAAAGGCCTATCAAGCAGCGATTTCTATGGAAGCGGCGGAGATGAATGCGGCAACGGTCGCGGGGCGGGGTCAAAGCACGGAGACCGGAAGGAGCAGCATTCAATTTGTACAAGAATTTATGCAAATAAATGGAATACGCAACACTTTCAGCCCAGCTTATCATCCATCTTCAAGCGGAGCAGCAGAAAACGCAGTGAAATTGTGTAAGGGCGCAATTAAAAAAGCAACAAGAGAGCAGCTTAATATAGATATCGCACTACAAACTTATTTGTTTACATACCGAAATACAGTGCACGGTACAACAGGACAATCACCTGCGAGGCTGCTGATGAAGAGAAACTTACGCTCAAGGTTAGATTTACTCCGTGAGATTACACCTACACTTCAAGAGAGAGTGGAGGACGCACAGCAGCAACAGGTGAGGAACGCCGGAGGTGTGGCACGACAGTTCCAAGTAGGTCAGGAGGTATGGGCCAGGGAATTTAGTGGTAGGGAGAAATGGGTGAAAGGAAAAGTCGCGGAGGTAATAGGGACACGTTATTACATTATTAGCAGGGAAAGCGGTCCACCGTTAAGACGACATATTGACCAAATTAAGGATAGAGCCATTCCGGGATCGTCGGTGTGCCCAAGTCAGGTACCATTTGGGTTAGATGATGAAAGCGTTGAAGCTCAGGAACCATCAGCGCCTAGTACTCCCGTGCCGTCCGCGGAGTCGCAACCAGCCCGGTCTCAACGGATTAGGAGACCGGTTATCCGTTACGGAGACCCCGTGTATCACTAGTATACTTAAATTTTACTATTATGATATTCAGTGTACCAGTTGTTTATTTATAAATAAACAACTGATAGACTTCAATATATTGTTGAATAATGGAAAGATAGATAATACAGGGATAACTTCGGCTGTTGAGATTTACTATCATGGTGTAACAATGAAGTTGATCATTGTCCCTGTCTTACCTATTGGATATGTCATTTCATGTACCTACTTAGAATTTACGTTCCATTGTAAGTACCATAGTTATATAAGGAGAAATTGTTTGAACTAAAATTTTATTACTTTGTTATTTAAGTGCTTGTCTTTGTATAGGACTGCTAATTAATAATTCCTAATTAAGGGTGAGGGTGTGATGTATGTGGGTAATATTGTTTAGTGTAGTTTTACAGGCGTTTTATTATTTTATGTCATTGTAATGGAAGGTAGATGGAAGTCTCTCTCTTTGAATAGATCTCGTACCGAACAGACGTGTCGTGTTTTCATTCCTCTGCTATCCCGGTAATCCAGGGCCTAGGTGTCCCAAATAGTGCATATTTATCAGAAACAACCAAATAAGAAAAATATTTATAATTAATTTATTCAATTATTATCAGTCGTATAAGTTACATAAAATTACCAAAATAGTTAGTTAAAGAAAAATGTAAAATTCGCAATTTGGCAGCCAGTCACGTAATTTTTGGGTATTTTAGGGTTGCTATTACCTTATATTAATATGTTTGACGGCGCGCTGCGATCGTTATTTTAGTTTTAAAAACTTTACGTTTTTATTCGAGTCTGTTCAATGTATTTTGTATTTCAATTCACCCCTGTCATGTTACAGGGGCAGATCACTGGCCAAGTGCGCCTCTCTTTCATCCAGTACTCTCATCCAAAATCATGAGAAGATAAATATAGGTAACCGAGCTTTGATCTAGATCGCATGCCGTAACAAGTAAGAATCAGCGTAGAAACTCATGTTAACTCAAAAGAACAACCGTAAACTAGCGAGGATTGCGGTCCGTTCTTGTACAAAACATGTGCGAAGATGATGATATCACCAATAGTTAGAACGACTAATTCTGAGCTGGAAAAACAAATAATTTAGTAAAGAACTAAAACGACTGACTTAAAATAAGCTTCGCCGGGAAATTTTTAATGTTTTTTAAACATTGAAATTCAATATCGCATAAACGTTACAATGCAAAACAATACTTTTTGCCTATTAATGTAAAGTAATAATATTAGCTCTAAAATATCCACAACATTTGGTGACTGGCCGCCAAAAAAAAAAGACGCCATCCTCGGTAAAAAATTACCCATATGCCTTTAGGTTTAGACCATACATTGCAGTCGAGTCAGTAGTCGGTAGGTAGCTACAAATATTACTACCCTCATTCTCTACACAGTTACACTATACAGGGTGAAAGGAAACGGTATCATTAACCTTTAAACCACATTCTCTACCCATCAAACTGAACAACTTTTACTATAGGAGCAAACCGATCGGAGCAAAAAAAAATCGGCTGTTGCATACATTTGAGTCGAGTAGGTAGGACTGGAGTTTAGTATGGGACAGCTGGCTTTTTTTCTCCGATCGGTTTGCGCCCATAGTAAAAGTTGTTCAGTTTGATGGGTTATGTGGTTTATAGGTTAAATTGTACTTTTCCCCGAACGTCCACTCTTCACCCGAACGTCCTTTTTCCGGATTCGTCCTTTTCCCCGAACGGCCATTTCCCCGAACGACCATTTCCCAGAACGGGCATATTCCCGAACTTTTCCCCGTACGGCTATTTCTTCAAACGGATATTTTACGTGGTGTAACAAAACACCCTAGTAATACGTAAGGTGGTGCTTCAGACCATCAAACTGAACAACTTTCACTATGGAGCCAACTTTGAAATCGTAAAAAAATAGGCTCTAATTAAACTGTTTTTTTTTGCGATTTAGAAGTTGGCTCCATAGTGGAAGTTGTTCACTTTGATGGTCTGAAGCATGATGCAAAACAGGTAGGTAATTAGGTAGTAGGTATTAGAGTAGTGTAGGTAGACACGTGCTAGCCTAGGTACGTATTTACACTACTTTTTGTAGGTAGTTAGGTACGTTACTAAGAATAGTTTCGTACGTAGTTCGCAGATAGCCTAGTGTACATTTTGTCATTAAATACAATAAAACCATACAATATACTGTTAAAATTTCAACTGGCTACCTATTACGATTCAGAAGATACAGCCCTCTGCAGGTAGGACGGACGGACGGACGGACAGACTGACAGCGTTTGCTTATAAATAGGGTCCTGTAATCCTGTTTTCACCCTATGGGTACGGAAAACAAAAATTAGGCCTAGCAGGAATCTAAGAAAATTATAGGCACCTACTTATACATAGTAAAATACTTACCTATACGGATCAGCCCCCTTACCCGCACTTTCGATCTTCACTATATCGCCACTGTTTCGGTCCGCACTTCATTGTAATAGAGTTGAAATTGGAACGAAAACATTCACGCAAAAGTTCGAATCGAATGTGCGGGTAGACCCTCTGGTCAGTTACGTCCTTTTCCCCGAACGTCCATCGCCCGAATTCTTTGTACGACCTTTTCCCCGATCGGACATTGCCTAGTACGTCCATTTCCTTGTACGGACATTTCCCCTTACGTCCCTTTCCTTGTATAGACATTTCCTCTTAGTACATAGGACTTAGAAAATTTTCAACAAAAAACAATCGCCAAATGTAACATTCGGGATCCGGGGGATGTTGGGAGTATTAGGGTGGGGGAACACCACCTCTGGTGACCTTCAAGGTCAAAGACCTTGACCTTGAACATGAAATGGAGGGTTTAATTAAAGGGAATGTTTTTGGGTAGACTGGGTATATAGTAGTAATTCGGTTCTGGCACTCGCCGACCGCTGCCGCGGCACGTTTGCTCAGCTCGCTCGGCTCGGCTGTGGATCACAAGATAACTAACATGCTCGTCGCTTCGCTCCTCGCTAACCTAACCGAGTAATAAAACATAATTTATAAAATGTCTAGATAACGGTGAATCCTAGCGAAAAAATAGCGAATTTTTCGAACCACGGCACCGGGCACCGGTAACCGGGGCACGAATAAACCCACCCTTCCGCATGCAAAAATAAAAATAACATTTTTGAAAATTTTACAAGTCTAGCCCCCATACAAATTTTACCCGAAAATTCGTCTAAGTACCTACGTACGGGGAAAAGTTCGGGAATATGCCCGTTCGGGAAAATAGTCGTTCGGGTAAATGTCCGTTCGGGGAAATGGACGAAACCGGGAAGTGGACGTTCGGGGAAAAGGACGTAACTGACCTGATCCACCCATACTCATGTTTCTATCAGTTCTAGTATATCTAAGTAACTTGAAAAAGTACCACCAATACCTGTTTTTATAATACTTTAAATAAAATTTTAATATTCGCTTACGTTCGGTACGGTAAAAAGTAGGAAACTAAAAGCTGCCGGCCGTGCGCCGCTACATAACAGCCGGGCCCCCCGAGGTGAAACTCACCCCGCGCGCACCGCACCCCGCCCGCATACCGTCGAAACAACACTCAATTCACAACGAATCCGCGCGTAATTTTTACATTTTGTAGTCGGGTGATTATTTGAATAAAATGCTAGATATGTGGATAATTTTTTTTGTTCTGAATATTCATTATATTTGCGATGTCTCTATGGTATCCAAATTTTTCTAAAATGTATGCATTGTCCTAAAAAATAAGGACGAAGTTGGGCCTTTTTTGATCAAAAATTACGAATCTTTGAGCCAACATAGCTTAAGAACTAAATATTTAAATAAAAATCTGACTTCATAGAGACACAGATATTTGTTTCTAGATTGTGTTAAAAGCATTTGTTTTTACTTTAATTACGATATGTTTAAACTAGGACCAGACTACGTTTTGTATGGAGCGCGCTCCGAGTAGAATTCTCTTAAACGGGATACAAATATTTTCCAGGGAACTACATCGTGGTCGCGGGGGACAGTGAAGCCCGCATGTACTGGGTGGCTTCGGGTACCGTCTCCGTGGTCTCCGTGAGGGCTGATCTGACTGAGACCACGCACGAGTTTCTGGGCCCAGGAGACGTGTTCGGGATCCTTCAGGGACTGAACAGAGGAATCGTTCATTGCTTCTCTTATAGAGCTGAGACTAAGGTTAGAGTGAAGGTCGATTAGAATATCAGAAGAACAATCTCAAATTATTTTTAGGTATTTTACGTAAGGTCTGTTAATTATATTGTAGGTAGATACAATTTACATCTAGGTCTTCCATGTAGACAGTTTACGTCAATGGACATTATGCTTTGTAGATCTACAGGGTGAAATTAATATCATTAGCATGCTTTTAAACTAAGAGTCTACCCATCAAACTGAACAACATTCACTAAAGGAGCAAACCAATCGGAGCAAAAAAATAATCAGCTGTTGCATACAATTGAATCGAGTAGGTATTGCAGTTTAGTATGGAACAGCTGATTATTTTTTTGCTCCGATTGGTTTGCTCCCATAGTGAAAGTTGTTCAGTTTGATGGGTAGACTCTTAGTTTAAAAAGATGCTAATGATATCAATTTCACCCTGTATAGCTGATAGTACGAGATACGAACGTAAGATCATGCACCTATCCCTTAGGCGAACGGCATGTGATTCATGTTAAAGTTTACACAGGGGTTCACACAATGCCACCGGGTTGCCTAGCAAAATCTTGCCGCAAGTACCTTTACCATGATGATTTATGGTACCATATTTACCAAAAATGCACCTATCTTTTAGGCCAGCGAATGGGGTGCCATCGGAAGGAGACCGATCTGAAGATCTCGAAAGACTAGGGTTGCCACCTCTCAGTCTGCCGCAACTCTAGGGTTGCCAGGTTCAAAGAAGTCATTTTTTACGAGAAATGCACCTATAAAGTAGGGACTTA
Source organism: Agonopterix subpropinquella (assembly GCA_922987775.1). NCBI lineage: Eukaryota > Metazoa > Arthropoda > Insecta > Lepidoptera > Depressariidae > Agonopterix > Agonopterix subpropinquella. Next base: position 16,494,649 of record OV277695.1, on the reverse strand, counting down.
ATTTCTACACCAAATTGAAGCTATCGTCTTCGTCGACACGGTGGACCAGGGTTGCCAGCCTAAAAGCTGCCGCAAATGAGGGTTGCCAGCACTTTTACCAACAATTACACATACCTGATAGGAACGATTTTAACAAGTAAATGGGGTGCCATCGGAAGGAGACCGACCTAAAGAACTGGAAAAACGAGGGTTTTCACCTCTCAGTCTGCCGCAACTCCAGGGTAGCCACGTTCAAAGAAGTCATTTTTAACGAGAAATGCACCTATAAAGTAGGGACTTAATTTCTACACCAAATTGAAGCTATCGTCTTCCTCGACACGGTGGACCAGGGTTGCCAGCCTAAAAGCTGCCGCAAATGAGGGTTGCCAGCACTTTTACCAACAATTACACATACCTGATAGGAACGATTTTAACAAGTAAATGGGGTGCCATCGGAAGGAGACCGATCTAAAGAACTGGAAAAACTAGGGTTTTCACCTCTCAGTCTGCCGCAACTCTAGGGCTGCTAGGTTCAAAGAAATAATTTTTCAGCGAAAAGTGCACCTGCAAAGTAAGGATTAATTTCTACACAAAATCGAAGCCATCGTCTTCTACCAGAGAGGAATCTCGCCAGACCTGATCTACCATGGAAACTCTCGTTTTCTAACATGTATACATATTACATAGGGCATACACTGAAATGCGTTACATACCTTCCTACTTAAGGTTAAATTAATTCTGAAGACGGATACCTATAGGTAAAGGTAAACCGATTATTTCATTCATAGTTAAATACGTTTCATACATATTTATAAACACTCTAGTACAGCAAACAATGTTGATATTTAATAATAAAAATGGACCAAGTAAAAGGACAATGGGCAAAAATGTCTGGAGTGTGGCCCCGCCCCACTAAACCTTCAGTAAGTATGGCATGTCTGTCTAATTGTTGGTCTATTTACATGCATTCAATAACATTAACGCGCATTCCAGAAATACTTTATTATTGAAGATAATGTACATGGTGTAATAAAAAACCCTATTAATAATTTTAACCTCTCGTTTAAAATCAATTGTTTTCGTCGCGCGGATCCGCGTTCCGGCATACCAAAGGTTAAAGGGCTAGTTAATACCATCAAAACGAACAACTTTCACCACGGAGACAACTTCGAAAAAATAATACAATCTGGTGTTTCAGACAAAACTGCAGTAGGTACCTTCAGCCGAATTTTTCCCCGACGTTCTCTTCGTTATGTAGGTAACGTTGTTCAGTTTGATGGTGTTAAATTAAATATTACTAGAGTATCTTATTACACCAGTATACACTGACACCAACGAAAACTCTAGCACACAACAAATTCTTTTTAAATTTTCTACCTAAGCTCAAATTGTTTTCTTTTTAACCGACTTAAAAAAGGAGGTTATCAATTCGATTAGTATGTATGAATCATTCCCATCACGTCGCTTCCCATGACGCCGCTTCTGTAGATGTGCCTTGATTCTATTCCCATCATGTCGCTCCTTCTATGTGAGTACAGGCGAATGTAATATTAAAGGAATTGCAAAATATTAGGGCTTCCAAACAAATATACAAAATTTCATAGGTGTATGTATGTTTGTATGTATGTTTGTCCACGCATATCTCCGAAACTATTAATCGAATTGTGACCATTCTTTTTTTATTGGCTTACATTTACTCCAATTTAGGGAACAATTTAAGTTACATCAAAATCGGTTTAGAAGTTTTCAAGATAATTATGAACTAATACGTGTAAGTGTGACGGCCTGGTTTGTATGTATTTGCATGATAACTTTGGCATTTCTAAAAATTATAATTTTATTTGAAGTCATTCCGCCCCGCCACAGACCGACGCATGCTTGGACTCATAGTTACAGTGCACCAATAAATTTGACACAGCTCAGTCGTTTGAAGTTGTATTTTTATACCATTAATGTTGTAAGATAGCTTATAAAATTCTGTATGTTTTATGTAATAGCTATAATCACAATAAAGCTACCGGTTTCCGAGAAAACTGGAGGAATGATTGCTGGTAGGTAACAAAAAATACAATAAATTTAAAATATTTCAGTAAATACACATTTTTCAATTTAGGTGTTGTAGAATACACCTTTCTACTAAGGGTTGGTTGAGGTTGATGTATATAATGAAACACAGATATAGTCTTCACTAGGGAATGTGACTAGCGCACGTCCGCACAGCACGGCGGTCAGTGCACGAATACCGAGCGAATGAACGATAGATATTCACCACAGACCGCACCTGCCGATAGACGGCGCTACCGGCGCTTTCCACATTAACTTCTCTTTATTGCCGTACACTACATCCCTTTCTTGTTTTAATTTATTTTTTACGTTTACTCGAATCTACCACCGCTTCGGAAGGTATAGCCCGTGGAGAAGAAGCGGCGCAAGAAACTCCACAGTTTAGCTAATCTCTTAAATCTTATTTACAATACAGTGTTGACTGTTATCAATGCTATTACATTAAACAAATTACGAATAAGTTATTGAGACTAATTTGTTTACAGAAAATAGATATTTATCAAATATTGATCTGAAATTGTCAAACACCAAATTCAACGATAAACAATGTTTATGGAAATTACAATCTCCTTATATTAACACATTTCAGTTATTGTTACTTCTGTTCTATACTATCCCTTCCCTGTAAAAATATTTTTCTATTGATAGGTAGGTAAGTAAACCTACAAAAATAACGTTCCATAGATCTTTATTATCTCTTATTTATTTATTTTGGCTAACTACTAGTCAAAGTCACTGCTTCAAGATCGTATCCATTTCCGTTTTATCAAATTAAGGAGGTAAGGACAAAAGAGTGAATCTGTGATAAGCACATACACTTATGCATTCAAAATATTCTGGCGGGTGCCAGCCATTGCAATAAAGCACTCACAGCTATTTTATTTGCATGGCCCTTTAGCTTTTGCTAACAACTTGATAGTTGCATGGCTCTGTAACCCATATCATTTTATTGTTGCATGATATTTTAGCTTTCGCTAACAACTTCATAGTTGCATGGTCCTATAACCCATATAATTTTACAGTTTCATGAATGCTGATATAACGCTGACTGACAACAATATTAAGTAAGGTACACTAGGTCGCTTTCGTTACCAGCTATGTTCAGTAGTTACCTATAGTTAGTCGACTAGACTAGTTTTGAGAAATCAGCAGTTTCAATTTAATAGACCCGTTTAATATGTAGATACTATTTTACGAACCATACAGTTATATCATTTGGTAGGCTTTAAAAAAATAATGCTATTTTTAATTACAATTTACATGAATTAAGTGCAACTGTTGTTTAAACTTAATTGCCTGGCGTCATATTATTACAGAACTGCAAATCATTGTGTTTTTTGACTTGCTTGCACTGAAATTATATTCTTTATTTAAAATATTATGAATTTATGATTAACCGATTTGGTTCAAGTACAGTATAGTATACTTTAACACATACAAACGATTAAATTAACAGTGCAGTGCCTGCAGTGATTAGGTAAGATACAGATTTTATCTATACAAAGAAGAAAGTGCAGTAAGTCATTAATTCCTTTAGAGTTATTCATAGCGTAGCTACTCACAATAATTAATGTCAATGGAATGACCAACTACAAGCTGCTAATAATTACTTATTTGACTTGTCATCTGAATGACCAACTACGAGCTGCTTATAATTATTTATTTGACTTGTCATTTGAATGACCAACTACAAGCTGCTGATAATGAAATAACAGTTTTTTTTTTCAATTGAATGACCAGCTGCACGTTGCTAATAATTATTTTATTTATTTGATTTGTCATCTGAATGACCAACTACAAGCTGCTGATAGTAAATTTGATAGCATTTCATGCCCAGCTAAAAGTTGCAAATGTCAATTGAATGACCAGCTACAAGTTGCTAATGTCAATTAAATGAACAGCTAAAAGTTGCTAATGTCAATTGAATAACCAGCTACAAATTTCTAATGTCAATTAAATGACCAGCTGAAAGATGCCAATGTCAATTAAATGACCAGCTGAAAGATGCTAATGTCAATTGAATGACCAGCTACAAGTTTCTAATGTCAATTGAATAACCAGCTAAAAGCTGCCTATGTCAATTGAATGACTGAATGACCAGCTACAAGTTACTATGTCAATTAAATGACCAGCTGAAAGATGCCAATGTCAATTGAATTACCAGCTACAAGTTTCTAATGTCAATTGAATGACCAGCTGAAAGATGCTAATGTCAATGGAATGATCAACTACAAGCTGCTAATAATTACTTATTTGACTTGTCATCTGAATGACCAACTACAAGCTGCTGATAGTAAATTTGATTGCATTTGATGCCCAGCTAAAAGTTGGAAATGTCAATTGAATGACCAGCTACAAGTTGCTAATGTCAATTAAATGAACAGCTGAAAGTTGCTAATGTCAATTGAATAACCAGCTACAAATTGCTAATGTCAATTAAATGACCAGCTGAAAGATGCCAATGTCAATTAAATGACCAGTTGAAAGATACTAATGTCAATTGAATGACCAGCTACAAGTTTCTAATGTCAATTGAATAACCAGCTAAAAGCTGCCTATGTCAATTGAATGACTGAATGACCAGCTACAAGTTACTATGTCAATTAAATGACCAGCTGAAAGATGCCAATGTCAATTGAATTACCAGCTACAAGTTAATATTACATTCGCCTGTACTCACATAGAAGGAGCGACATGATAGGAATAGAACCAAGGCACATCTACAGAAGCGGCGTCATGGGAAGCGACGTGATGGGAATGATTCATACATACGAATCGAATTGATAACCTCCTTTTTTAAGTCGGTTAAAAAGAAAACAATTTGAGCTTAGGCAGAAAATTTAAAAAGAATTTGTTGTGTGCTAGAGTTTTCGTTGGTGTCAGTGTATACTGGTGTAATAAGACACTCTAGTAATATATAATTTAACACCATCAAACTGAACAACGTTACCTACATAACGAAGAGAACGTCGGGGAAAAATTCGGCTGAAGGTACCTACTGCAGTTTTGTCTGAAACACCAGATTGTATTATTTTTTCGAAGTTGTCTCCGTGGTGAAAGTTGTTCGTTTTGATGGTATTAACTAGCCCTTTAACCTTTGGTATGCCGGAACGCGGATCCGCGCGACGAAAACAATTGATTTTAAACGAGAGGTTAAAATTATTAATAGGGTTTTTTATTACACCATGTACATTATCTTCAATAATAAAGTATTTCTGGAATGCGCGTTAATGTTATTGAATGCATGTAAATAGACCAACAATTAGACAGACATGCCATACTTACTGAAGGTTTAGTGGGGCGGGGCCACACTCCAGACATTTTTGCCCATTGTCCTTTTACTTGGTCCATTTTTATTATTAAATATCAACATTGTTTGCTGTACTAGAGTGTTTATAAATATGTATGAAACGTATTTAACTATGAATGAAATAATCGGTTTACCTTTACCTATAGGTATCCGTCTTCAGAATTAATTTAACCTTAAGTAGGAAGGTATGTAACGCATTTCAGTGTATGCCCTATGTAATATGTATACATGTTAGAAAACGAGAGTTTCCATGGTAGATCAGGTCTGGCGAGAGTCTGGTCTGGTAGAAGACGATGGCTTCGATTTTGTGTAGAAATTAATCCTTACTTTGCAGGTGCACTTTTCGCTGAAAAATTATTTCTTTGAACCTAGCAGCCCTAGAGTTGCGGCAGACTGAGAGGTGAAAACCCTAGTTTTTCCAGTTCTTTAGATCGGTCTCCTTCCGATGGCACCCCATTTACTTGTTGAAATCGTTCCTATCAGGTATGTGTAATTGTTGGTAAAAGTGCTGGCAACCCTCATTTGCGGCAGCTTTTAGGCTGGCAACCCTGGTCCACCGTGTCGAGGAAGACGATAGCTTCAATTTGGTGTAGAAATTAAGTCCCTACTTTATAGGTGCATTTCTCGTTAAAAATGACTTCTTTGAACGTGGCTACCCTGGAGTTGCGGCAGACTGAAAACCCTCGTTTTTCCAGTTCTTTAGGTCGGTCTCCTTCCGATGGCACCCCATTTACTTGTTAAAATCGTTCCTATCAGGTATGTATAATTGTTGGTAAAAGTGCTGGCAACCCTCATTTGCGGCAGCTTTTAGGCTGGCAACCCTGGTCCACCGTGACGACGAAGACGATAGCTTCAATTTGGTGTAGAAATTAAGTCCCTACTTTATAGGTGCATTTCTCGTAAAAAATGACTTCTTTGAACCTGGCAACCCTAGAGTTGCGGCAGACTGAGAGGTGGCAACCCTAGTCTTTCGAGATCTTCAGATCGGTCTCCTTCCGATGGCACCCCATTCGCTGGCCTAAAAGATAGGTGCATTTTTGGTAAATATGGTACCATAAATCATCATGGTAAAGGTACTTGCGGCAAGATTTTGCTAGGCAACCCGGTGGCATTGTGTGAACCCCTGTGTAAACTTTAACATGAATCACATGCCGTTCGCCTAAGGGATAGGTGCATGATCTTACGTTCGTATCTCGTACTATGAAGCAAAGACGTTTTGAAATACCTATTGACCACGGTCAGGGCCTCAATTGCGCAATTTTATACGGTTTTGGTTTGGTTTTGGTTTAGTTTTGGTTTAGATTTGGTTTAGCTGAAGTAAAAAAGCTATCGCGATATTTTTTTCTGAATGGTTAAATCGCACAATACAGAAAATTCGATCGAACGGACATCAAACGTTACGCCAACGTATCTTCCGAAATAAAGCTAAATCGTTACCGTTAATATAATTTGCGCGATACGAATTGTGCATAACGTAACGTTTTTGGTTGTGGTTTTGTTTTGGTAGTATCGTTCAAACTTAGGGCGATTGAGGCCCAGGAATGGACAAAACAACGACTCTGCCAACAGTGCTAAATAATGATACACTAGCACATGACTATTTAAAATGTTTTAATGACACTACGAAACTTTTCATTAGATTTCGCTCGACTTTTGCTTCAAATTACGTCGTGTATTGTCTTTTTATAATTTAACAATGTCTGAACATTTCTAAACATGCCTTGGTCTTTACAAATGGCTCGCTGTTGGCCTTAATTGGCACAGCGAGCCAGACAGTCCGTCATTCCGAGGAAAAATAAGGACAAACAGCCTAAGCACACGGTTTGTTACAAGAAAAGTTTAAAGTCTACTCCTATTACAAACATCTTAGCCTATTACCTATTATTTTCGAGAAGGCAAAACGTATCTTGAAATTAGAATGTTGCTCATATTTAAGACTGTACATACACGGACAAGACTGTAATGTAAAATATGTCCTACCTACTATAATTTTATTTAAATCGACATCTTTCGTTATGGAGCCAACATAGAAATCGTGAAAAAAATATCAGCGGTTTCATACAAAACTGCAGTACCGACTACACTCAAATGTATGGGACAGCAGATTTTTTTCGCGATTTGGAAGTTGGCGCCTTAGTGAAAGTTGCTCAGGTTGATGGTCTGAAGCACCCTATTCAGTATTACTAGGGTGTTTTTTACACTGTAAACAGGGTAATAAGAGACAGCCTTCGCGTTTCCTGTGATCCTGTGGTATGCTCCATAGTGAAAGTTGTTCAGTTTGATGGTCTGAGTTCACCGCTTCAGTATTTGCTAGGCTGTCACTTACACCCTGTATAAATACCAAACAGAATATTTAATTCGAATGTGGGCCAGATTGAAAATGATAAATTACCAAAGTAATGTACTTTGGAAAATCTAGTAAAAAAGTAAATTCATGTCATTCATGTGAAAATGTTTCTATTAATTTTACTGTCTTGTGTGTCTTTGGACTTTAGTAGTATAGATTCAGACAACATATTGAATTCAAAAACTTATTGTATGTCTAAGGTACACACGGCGACACATCAAGCTACTCAAAACCAAAAAAGCTGGCCGCGCGCTAAGATGTTTTTATATAATTATGTAGATGCGTTGCCCTATAACGTCGCGCGGCCAGCTTATAACATAATATGTTTGTTGATGTTGTACATAATCTTGTAGATATAGGGCCTTATAAAGCCTCCTATTTCTGCGCACTAGTACCTACACCATATGTAACGTAACATGTCTTACTCACAGGTCAGCATTTTGACACTAAGCCTCGACTCTTGGATCAACATTCTACCGTTCTTCCCTGAGCCCATGAGAATTATTAACGAGAGAGCGGAGGTCTTATTTGCACAACTATAAGGTGCAAATTATTCTGTTTCATAATATGATATATATTTTTAGTTTGTAAATGTAGTACCTACTTAGAAACTTAATAAATAATAGTAATGATTTATGATGTGTTGACATTGTTAGGATTGGTTTTTACGAATGGTGAAATCTTTTAAAAATAACTAATGGAGTGCTATTTTTAAAAGACACATAATGTTATTAGTAGTCTAAGGCCCGATTCGACCAAATGAGAGTAAATTTTATTCTTAGATTAAGTCGCCGGTTACTCTACAGTAAACAGATTGTGCGTTTACAACCCTAAACTTACACAGAAACTGAAGAAATGTCAATGTCACATAACTAAAAAAATATTAATAAAAAGAAATTTAACAAATTAAAACTGTATAGCCTCAAATTGCAATAAGTACGGATACAGCGACCTCTCTTTTCGTTCTTTTAGTATGGGTTTAGGAAGAATGAAGTTATTTCAGGGTTGTTAAATTGTTTCTTGTATAGTTACTCTTCTAGAAATGAAAGATTGGTCGAATCCAGCCTTAATATTTATATTACGAATAAAGCATAAATTCCATAGAGTTTGTCCTGACTTTCGTGTACGGATTAGAATGTGTGACTTTAAAAAATAGCACTTCAGATTTTATATTATACAGGGTGTTACGGTAAACAGTTGCATTACTTTAAGAGGTGGTTGTACCCATGATACATTTGCATGATACTGAACAACTTTCCCAAAGAAACCTAAAGGACATTCGCAAAAAAAATTGGCTTTTCATACAAAAGTTCGTTCAACTGATTGCATTTAATATGGGAAGTCCAAAAACTTTTTTAAGAATTTCCTACAGGTTTCTTAAAGAAAGTTGTTCAGTATCATGGGTACATCCCTTAAAGTAATGCAACTGTTTACCCTAACACCCTAAAGATTAATTTTTCAATACGTACTCACAACTATAATCCCCATCGAGATGATCAAAAGCGTTGTCACAACGACAAACTATCTTTTGAATACTGAAACAACTATACTTATCTACACTAATATTATAAAGAGGAAAGATTTGTACCTATTTATGTATGTTTGTATGTTTGTAATGAATAGGCTCAAAAAGTACTGGGCCGATTTAAAAAATTCTTTCACCATTAGAAAGCTGCATTCACCCTGAGTAACATAGGCTATATTTATTGCTAGAAAAGATTAGACGTCCACCCGTGCGAAGCCGGGACGGGCCGCTAGTACCTAATATACCTATTTGATTATTGAAAATTGAAACATGATAGCCGTTACATAAGCTTGTGAATATGCGCAGGTATTCACCGTATATTCCGGGACAGTCAAAGCCTTCGCTATAGATTGAAAGCCACTTTAAGCCGCTTATGACAGTTCCGATACTCGGCCACTCCTGCTATTTCGCTATAATGAATCCGAACTTAATCAAATCAAGGGATTACATAGTGATGTTAATTGCATACTTCATTATCATCATGATAATGATAATTTATCTGCAAAAATATGGCCATCAGTATACTCGTAATGTCCCACTGCAGGATCCACCACGTATTCAAGTAGTGATAATAGTTAGGTATCTACTTAATAACTATGACACTATGTAGTATAATACGGATTTATTTAAAACATTTAAAAACAATCGATGGATTTACAGAAATCTGCATCATTATACAGGGTGTAACATAAAATAGGACAGCTACTTAAAGGGCATCAAACTTTCCCTATGGGACCAATATCGAATTCGCGAAAAAAAATACTGCTGTCCCATAAATTTCAGTCGAGTTATGCTTGCAGTTTTGTATGGGACAGCGAATTTTTTTTTCGCGATTTCAATGTTGGTCCCATAGGTACTAAAAGTTGTTCAGTTTGATGGTCTTAAGCACCCCTTTAAGTAGCTGTCCTATTTTATGTCACACCCTGTGTATAATTTACTAGAGATAGTCGTGAATCTATACCTACCTATGAATCAAACTGCTTTCGTATATATTTTTTCATTTTAGTTTAGTGTAAGTATTTCATAATAGTTTATATATTAACACATCGAAGAACGTTCAACAGAATAACAATATACTTGAGAATCTTCTGAGTATCGCAAATATACAACACCAATGTTATTTCCTCTACCTCGGTGTAATTACGGTGATACAAGACAAAGGCGGGTCGGGTCGTCCACACCCGCGGCACCGCAGCGAGCGTGAATCTCTCGCGAAATTTCCCACTGTTTACATTGCCTTATTGCTCATAATGTTTGCCTACATTACATTCACAATATTTTATTTCAAAAGCGTCATTTTCAATCATACTCTCTCTTGAATGGCCTCATTAAAATGAATGCTTTTAAGCTCCGACACGTGCCGGCGCCAAATTGAAATATCGTTTAAATTTTCAGCGAATACAGTAAACTTATTAGAAAAGCGATATTTACTATAGCCGATAAGTCGCTTAATGGTGCGAGTAAGTCGATAAATGGCCTATTAAGAAGTTAGAATTGCTCGTTTAATTGGGTTACGCTTTAATTTTAGAGTTTTACGATAGCGAGTTAATGGAAAGAAAGTTTTGTAAATATTAAAATATTATCGTAGTAAATATTGTGTTGCCGGTTGGCGGGCGCAACGAAAAATCAGATTTTCCATATATTGAGGTGGATACCCAAATGGAGGCAATATCGAACTGCTGATTTGTCGCTCCGCTGAATATTGGTCTGGCGTTGATTCAAATCGGTGCGAATGTCGACCCGAGGAAAATCGAGGGTGGCTTAATTCCCGGAACAAAATAGCTACATTCATTTCGGTTTTGCTCGTTCGCTTTTTAGGGTTCCGTACCCAAAGGGTGAAAACGGGACCCTATTACTAAGCCTACGTTGTCCGTCCGTCCGTCCGTCTGTCCGTCTGTCCGTCCGTCCGTCTGTCCTACCTATTTAGGGCTGTAACTTTTGAACCGTAGATCCACTTTTGGACCGTATCTAGATAGTTGAAATTTTCTCAGATTATGCGTTATTGCGGCGGATTTGTTAACAAATAATAAATATGTCAAAAAGTTAAAAATTAAGGGGGGTTCTCAACAAGAAACTAGTTTTTATCAACATTTTTTCTTCACGCTCTATCGTAAAACCGGTAATACATACAAGCGTCAAACTTAGTGTGATTATAGAGCATACTCTACAAAATAACAACACATACTAAAAACCGGCCAAGTGTGTCGGTCTCGCGCTAAAGGTCCCGGACAATAAAAGTTTTTTTTCTGAGTTAAATGTTGTGTTCTGTGTTAGTGTGGTATGGAACCCTCGGTGCGCGAGTAGCCCGCGTCGCACTTGACCGATTTTATTTAATAATTGCGTGGGAATATTTGCTTTATTAACTTTGTTTTATTTGGTCGTTCCCGGAGCGGGCGAAATGGAAATATGCTAATGAGTCACATTTTAAAGGCCCAATAAAACCCTCGCCCTTACTAATTGTTCATACCCATATCTTTTATTTAATGTTATGGGATAGTTAAAACAGTAGCCCTATCTCTATTACAATTTTATAATCATAGGTCGGAACGAATATTTTATGGAACAGTTAAAATGATTACTAAGTAATTATAGGTTTAATAATAACATTTCATAATTCCTTAGTCAATTTAATGAATTTATTTAGATGACGATAATGCATTGACCATTGATGAAGTTTGTAATTGTGATTATCAGTGAGCTTACCATCAATATAATCCACCATTAATGTTGGTAATTATATATTAACGAGCTTTTACCCGCGACTTCGTCCGCAAAAATTATATACCAGATTTTAAGTCAGATGATAAGCTATCAAACAAAAAAAGTTTCATCAAAATCGGTTCAGTAGTTTTTGCGTGATACTCGAACAAACAAAAACCCAAACAAACAAACAAACAAATAAACAAACAAACAAACAGACAGACAAAAAATCAAAAAATTGGTGATTTGGAATCAGGGACATCTAAAAACCATATCGTAATCTTTTTTTGTAAATATCTTCAATATACAGACACACTTCTGTTACAGTTTTATAATAGTTTAGATATAATTACCATCCGCCATGTCTATCGATTACACCCGGAAAGATGGGCCAAAGTCTTAACACCTTGGATCCCGGAGAATGGACGTCGCCGTCAGGGTCGACCCCGAAAGAGGTGGAGAGACGACCTGCATGTCTAGTATGATTTCTCTATACGCGCGCGACGCGCCTCCGCTTCATACAAAATAACCTGTTCCCGCGCTTTTCGGAGAGCGAAAGCCGCGCTTGCCGCGACTTGTAGTATGGAAAATAGCCGAGTCGCGCGCAAGTAGAGAAATCATGCTAGGGGGTCTGGACACATTCGACAAAGAGTGGATGGAACTGGCTCAGGACAGGGATGCATGGAGGATAAAGGGGGAGGCCTTTGCCCAGCAGTGGGATGAAATAGGCTAAGAAAAAAAAAATTACCATCATTGGTGATTATGGTATAGACAAAGCCTGCGTTGCGGATAAAAAATTCTCTGTGGTTTGACTTTCGCAAAAAAATATGCACCTTATTTTTAGAAACGTACCTTCATTCAATTTAATTCATTGATTTTGAATCAGATCATAGATCCAACAGCTAAATCAAATATTCAATAGTTATGATTATCGCAGATACCTACACAAAGCGTCGGGGATTCAATGCGATGAGTTGGAAATGCATGTTATGAATACCCTGTAAAATTAATGCTAAAGCTCTTTGAACAGCAAACACGAAGTACATACAATACATAAACTAACGACTGCAACCCCTTTCGGGGTGGTCAGAAACATTGCTACAGCCAAAAATTTTAAGAATGTTATGTCAAGTATATAGGTATTATTTACCGCACTTCATATAAACCCTGTGGTTTCTGAAGTGCAGTTGATATTTATATATAGTTACGAGCATTTACCCGCGACTTCGTCCGCATAAATTATATACCAGATTTTAAGTCAGATCATAAGCTATCAAACAAAAAAAGTTTCATCACAATCGGTTCAGTAGTTTTTGCGTGATGCTCAAACAAACACACAAACAAACAGACAGACAAAAAAATCCAAAAATTGGTGATTTGGAATCAGGGACATCTAAAAACCATATCGTAATTATTTTTTTGGTAAAAATTTCTTTGTACAGACAGACACACTTCTGTTACAGTTTTATAATAGTTTAGATTATATAAAATAATGTATTGAATAAATAAATACAAAAAAATCTATCTATTAGTGAGAGGTAGCCTTTCGCCTACATAAACACTGCATACCTTTAATCCCTTAATCGCCTTGTACCACACCCACGTGAAGAATAGGAGTGGTCCATTCTAAGATGGAACAACACAAAGTCTATGCAAAAAAAAGAGCATCTCTCCCGTATATTTTATTATTATTTTTTGCGTCATTTGAAACGGCAGATGACATTGAAGCATGTGGAAGATTAATCTGGAGGCAGAGGGTGCTGGGAAGGTTGGTAGGGGGTGGGGGAGGGGTGCGGATGTCCGTGTTATTTAGTTGAGCATTATATCAAGGCTCCGCTCGACGACGCTCAGTTTCTCGGTGGAAATTAAATCAACGCTCAGTCAAGTGGCTCGTTGCAATAGTCGGTCGTTAGTCACTCCCGCAAATTGTATTTGTTTTTTATCTAATATACAGTGTGTAACAAAACACCCTAGTAATACTTAAGGGGGTGCTTTAGAAAATCAAACTGAACAACTTTCACTATGGAGCCAACATCGAGAAAAAATAAAAAATATCTGCCGTCCCATACAAAAGTGCAGTACCGACTCGACTAAAATGTATGGGACAGCAGATTTTTTTTATTTTTTCTCGATGTTGGCTCCATAGTGAAAGTTGTTCAGTTTGATGGTCTGAAGCACCCCCTTAAGTATTACTAGGGTGTTTTGTTACACCCTGTAGAAAACAACTTGTACTGAATCTGAAAACATTTTCTGTACAATCGATAGCACCAAATTGAGACAATAAGTTTAGGTACCACAATGTGTAAAGTACACACGGCGATATATCAAGCTACAAAAAACTAAAATAATAAGCTGGCCGCGCGTTGGTAGAGTATAATGTACAGGGTGTAACAAAACACCATAGTAATACTTAAGAAGGTGCTTCAGACCATCAAACTGAACAACTTTCACTATGGAGCCAACATCGAGAAAAAAAAGAAACCGATATGCCATACATTTGAGTCGAGCCGGTATTGCAGTTTTGTATGAAACGAAACAGAAGATTTTTACTTCGCGATTTTGATGTTGGCTCCGTAGTGAAAGTTGTTCAGTTTGAAGGTCTGACTAGGGTGTTTTGTTACAGCCTGTATAACGTCGCGTCGCGCGGCCGTGTGTAAATTATTTGTATAAATTGAAATTTATTTTATTGAACGTATGACATTATTATTTTGCTACATAACAGTCAAGTAATTTCATAAAACCATAATACATTATTTTCAAAATAGGTATAATATTACAGCGCTCCGGAATACGGTGTATTGAAAATGAAACCAAAGGAAGAAACGGTAAATAATAAAATTATTTGGGCGTAGGCTTCCTTTGTATTGATAAAATGAATAAAATGTATAGCTATACAGGGTGTCCCAAAACTCAACGTCAAGCCAGGAGATAAGCCAGTTTTTAACTGTTCTGGAAAAAAAATCGAAATTAGATGGTAGGGTAATTAGGGTTAGGTATGTTAGTTCGGCACTGAAAACAATTAATGTTTTTGTAACATAATATATGATAAATATTATATTATCATGCCCTGTTTGGTTTTATCTGAGTTCCGTACCCATTTCAAATGAAGTCTAAATAAGCTCAACTAGAATCTAGCACGTGTCTGAGATCTGTAATATACGATGTAAAATAAAAATTACAAACTAGTAGTTTCACATTATACTTTATACAAGATGTTACAAAAATAAACAATAACGATTTTTTAAACTTTTTTAAAGGGGGTTGTTTAGACCATCAGCTGTCCCATACATTTAGCTTGAGTAGATTTGTAGTTTAGTATGGAACATCAGATTTTTGTTTCGCGTTTTTGATGTTGGTCCCATAGTCAGTCCTTAAATGTATATTTGTATTTTTGTAACACCTTGTATAGCTTTGTTCTATTCAGGGACTCTACTGAATTTTCATATTGATGAGTCCTAATGAGCTGAAATTGAGGTAGTATGCCTTTTTCTTTTTGTCCAGAGCCTAAGAGCTCTTAGAGACGAGCGACACTTTGTACATTTTACGGTTGCGTGACCGCAAAGTGTCGCTCGTCTGTGAGAGTGCTAAGAGTTTTTTTTATTCTGTAAAGGCAGCCTCAGATTAAAATAATTCAGAATACTTATTTTAAGTTTGTTGGAATAACGCAGTTAAACACACATTCAAAAACAGGCTCTATATCAATAAACTGGGAGTACTATATTTGCTAGGCAGTAACTTCTTAATTAAGGCAAGATCTCTTAATAACTCTGCAGGGATGCCATTCATACGTGGAACGGAAAATGTTTATGTAAACTACTGTTGCTGCCTGTGGGTTTGTTTATCTGAAATTTGCAAATGTCCTATTTTTGTAATTCACGTAATTCGTATAAAAAAAATTCGGTAACTCCAAGAAGCTCTTTTACTAAACTAGACAGATTTTTTTGACAATTCTGTGTACATATACCTAAGAAAGTGTAATATTTAAAAAATTATTCACATCTGGTAACAATAAAGGTAATATTATCTCACCCTTACAAGGAATGGGTTGCGCAGTAATACAGTACCACATCATCATCAACATCTCAGCCGATGGACGTCCACTGCGGGAAATAGGCCTACCCATAGGATCGCCATAACGACCGGTCCTGCGCTGCCCTCATCCAACGGGTTCCCGCCGCCTTCACCAGGTCGTCGGTCCACCTTTTGGGGGTCTAACCCACACTGCGCTTTCCGGTAGGTACACGGTCGCCACTCGAGAACTCTTCGGCCCCATCGGCCATCGGTTCCGTGCATGTTCGGTAATGTGTCCCGCCCACTGCCAGTTTAGTTGCAAAAGATATTTTAGTAAAAAATAAATTTCATCGTCAGAAACAACAATTATGACAAACAGACACCGCAATTATATTATTAGTGTAGATAAAGTACACAGATGCCGGTGGCCCAATTTGGTCAGTCTGGCGGTGAAATGGTCCATTACTGTGCGGCTGGCGAGCCCAGTGGGTAGAATTAGCTACCTCATATTGTACCGTACCTATATAATATTTGCTTAGCAATAACTTCGTACAATATGGTTAATGCTCCACGAACCATGGATATAATTAAGTAACAAAAAATATTTGCCTTCTACCATTTAAAACAATGATGAATTCTTGGAGCAAAGAACATTTTTTTCTTTTTAGATTTGAGTCGTCGAATCTAATAGTAAGAATTAATTTACAATTTTTAGGATTCCGTTCCCTAAGGGTGAAAACGGGACCCTATTACTAAGCCTACGTTGTCCGTCCGTCCGTCTGTCCTACCTATTTAGGGCTTTTGAACCATAAGAGCTAGATAGTTGAAATTTTCACAGAATATGTGTAATTATGGTGGATTTGCTAAAAAGTAATAAAAATTTAAAAAAGTTAATAAATGAGGGGTCTGGGGGGAATTTATAAACCGGCCAAGTGTGTGTTGGTCTCGTACTAAGAATCCTGGAGATTTTATTATATTTATGTGATCGTACGGAACTCTTTTCTGGAGTCCGACTCGCCTTAGCCGATTTTAACTTTGGCTTTAATAAAACCAGTTGTATTTATTTCACAAGTAGTAGAATCACATTATTTTATACTATCTAAACTATTATAAAACTGTAACAGAAGTGTTTCTGTACATTGAAGATATTTACAAAAAAAAAGATTACGATATGATTTTTAGATGTCCCTGATTTCAAATCACCAATTTTTGGATTTTTTGTCTGTCTGTTTGTTTGTTTGTTTGTTTGTTTGTTCGTTTGTTTGGGTGTTTGTTTGTTCGAGTATCACGCATAAACTACTGAACCGATTTTGATGAAACTTTTTTGTTTGATTGCTTATCATCTGACTTAAAATCTGGTACTTATATAATTTATGCGGACGAAGTCGCGGGTAAAAGCTCGTTAAAAATAAAAGTTCTATCTCGTGTTCACAAAAAGGTTTTTTTTTTAATAATAAAGGTTGAAAATTTTGTGCGTTACATATTTATTTCAGGGTGTGCTTTAGAGTCTGATGTTTAGACCTTCAAACTGAACAACTTTCACAATGGAGCCAAAGTAGGAATCGCGAAAAAGGTTTTTTGCACAAAGTATTTCAATGTTGGTCCCAAAGTAAAAGTTGTTCAGTTTCATGGTCTAAATACCTACTCTGTTTCATATGTAACACATTTAATTTTACACCATGTATAATCTACTCATACCTTCTTTAATAAATATCTCAGTTGTTTGTTTTTTGCGGTTGTTTATGTTGCCGTGCCCAGAGATATCATACAGTGTGTTAGGGTAAACAGTTGCATTACTTCAAGGGGTGATTGTACCTATGATACTGAACAACTTTCCCTAAGAAATCTATAGGAAATTCGTAAAAAATTTTTTGGACTTCCCATACTAAATGCAATTAGCTGATCAAAATTTTGTATGAAAAGTAGAAAACTCAATTTATGAATTTCATATAAGTTTCTTTGGGAAAGTTGTTCAGTATCATGGGTACAATCACCCCTTAAAGTGATGCAACTGTTTACCCTAACACCCTGTAGGTATATGTAGATCAAAAGTTGTTACATTTAAGACCTAACTGTACCATGATTTACAATTGTTCCAGATCATTTAATAAAATGTCAGTCGCTTAGTTCTAGAAATTTATTCAAATTGTATGGACACTTATTTACTAAATATGCTTTTAGTTCACCATCTATATACCCCACATGTAACTTGTTTATTGGGGTATCTACCTGGATACCCCACCCCAATAAACAAGTTACATGTGACGATAGTAAGTCTACATTATGTCTACTATCCCAGAGTTACAGAGTTTCTCTCAAAATTACTAACTTCAGGGTAAGTTGACTTAGCAGTTGGCCATCAAAGAGAAAGTTATCTACTTTCAGGATTAGTAGACGTAAGGGTGCTGCGTTTAGACTGACCTAGATGAGTTACCTACTTGTCTTATAATATTTATTTGTATTACTTATACTTAGAACATGCAAATATTTAATATATTCTAGGTGGTTGCAGTCCATACAAACGTTTGACGCACAATACGCGTAGACGGAATTAATAAAAGTAATATTTTAATGGTCTAAGTATTTTATATAAATATGGAAAAATAGTTTAGAAAATCTAGATGTCGCGTCACAAATAACATTTGCAATTTATAAAATAATTACGAGGATTATAAAGCTTTGAAAGTTTTGGATGAAAAATTTCTAAGCTTTATATCTTCGTAATCTACATCTACATCTACATCTACACTAATATTATAAAGAGGAAAGATTTGTACCTATTTTTGTATGTTTGTATGTTTGTAATGAATAGGCTCAAAAAGTACTGGGCCGATTTAAAAAATTCTTTCACCATTAGAAAGCTGCATTCACCCTGAGTAACATAGGCTATATTTATTGCTAGAAAAGATTAGACGTCCACCCGTGCGAAGCCGGGACGGGCCGCTAGTTATATTATAAATTGCAAATGTATTTGTGACGCGACATCTAGATTTTTTAAACTATTTTTCCATATATACGAAGTTACTTATATTAATACCGTCAACGCGTATTGTGCGTCAAAGTTTTGTATAAACTTGACCCCTCTGCAAGCACCTTAAATACTTAAATTAAGAAATGCTGAAAGTAAAAAGTGAACCTCGTTCTGTTTTTACCCGATTGCGCCAGAAGGAGGGTTATGTGTTTCGAGCGTATGTATTTTATGTTTGTACTTATGTCTATTTCTTTGGCACGCGCTGCAGCCTAAACGTCTTGATGGATTTAAACAGTGGATTTAAACGTATGAGGTGTTTTTAGATTTGTAAGAATCGTGAGAGTGACATAGGATATATTATTTTAATATGACGTCTGCGAATTAAAAAAGGGGGAATAATTTTCTTTTTGTTAAAAAATACAATATGGGTATCAAATGAAAGCTAGTAAACAGATAATTATAAACTTATAAATTTAATGTACTTGTAAATTAAAATCTTACTTATAAATTAGATTTTTTTAATCTCTTTTATCTTTAATCTTTATCTGTTGGTAGTACTTATATGATACCATTTCGACACAAGAAAGTATGAAATAAACTAAATTATTAAGAAAAACAATACCCTATAGGTATAATAAAGGTTTTTTAGAGTTTTATTGGTCAGAATGATTAGATTTAATCTACATTAATTAATAAATAAATAAATAAATAAACGCTCACAGGCACATACATTGTAATGATCCCAAGAAAGCACTATTAATAGGCTGTTTATTATGGAAACCATACAACAACGGCACAAACAGTTAATTAATCACAAACACTTAGGTAATCGGTAACTTACTATACGGCGTATACGTCGAAAACAATAATTTGAGTGCTTAAGTAATATGTGTAAGTAAACCATTAAATTAAATTAAATTAAAAATTGTTTTTTTGTCGAATGAATGACAACTTTCCAGAACCGCAATAAGTATAAAATAGTCTTCTTCTTTTCGTGTCAATAGTTCTTCAATGGTGTTTTTATATTTTACTAGCCAGGTGTTTGGCTAGCCTGACAGCATCAGGTGAACCTGTGTTCAAATCCTCTCTCGTACAGATGTTGGGGCACAGTGGACATTCCAGCAGATGACCCATCGACTGTATAGGTTCGCCGCAATCACATTGTGTTAGGCCAGGATCCCTATACCCCCAGTTGCATAAATTTTGTCTGCAACGGCCGACCTGAGTGCGAAGCCGATTTAAAGATTTCCACACTTGCCATTGCAGATGGTGTCCTGGAGGTATATAATATAGTAATATAAAAATAGTAATAATAAAATATGAGTAGGTAATAGTAAATAAATATAATTTGAAGGTTGCGGCAGATGTAGATGTAGGTGTACCTACGGTATGTACGGTGTAACTGTAGGCCCTAATAACTGTACCTACATCTAAACTATTATAAAACTGTAACAGAAGTGTGTCTGTATGTTTGTGTGACTGTATATGGTTTTTAGATGTCCCTGTTTCCAAATCACCAATTTTTGGATTTTTTGTCTGTCTGTTTGTTTGTTTGGTTGTTTGTTTGTTTGTGTGTTTGTTTGTTCGAGCTTCACGCAAAAACTACTGAACCGATTTTGATGAAACTTTTTTTGTTTGAAAGCTTATGATCTGACTTAAAATCTGGTATATAATTTATGCGGACGAAGTCGCGGGTAAATGCTCGTAATGAATAAATTCAAGGCAAGCCGTCTACACGGGGCTGGGTGGTGGTGCCGTCACGCGGTGTCGTTGTCCACGGTGTCGATGATTGACGTTACATGTCTGTGCTAATTTACTTGCTATAACAGGGTTTGATATCGACTGACAAAAGCGTTTAGGCTCAGAGGAAGGATGTCTTTATTCTAAAGCATAGAGTCCGCATCAATTTACGATTGTAGTTAGTCTCTTTTGTCTTATGACGTACCTTTAATAGTAGAAGGAGACGGAACTTTAGATATTTGTTTATGCGGCTGTCCACTTTTTTAGTGCTAGTGTGTGTGAAAAGTGACCGTAAACCAAGAAGCTTCAAATTTGCCCGTAAACATTAGGGCAAAATGTCACTTGGTCATCTTTTGTCCATACTATTTGACACCACACACTCAAACACAAACGTCAAAAAAGTGGATAGCCTTGCAATAGCATGGCTCCCTCTATGCCTTTTAGGTATAATCTCTTTGCGTTTGGGTAATTATTGAATAAAAATAGGAGGCAAGCCGTCTACACGAGGCTCTGTGGTGGTGCCGTCAAAACCGCGGTGTCCACTCCGCTTCGCTGTTTGAAGTTTGCTCCGAAGTGTTACATATTGTTCGGTTATAATAAAGTACTCTTTGATATTGTTTGTGCTAATTTACTTGCTATGACAGGGTGTGATATCGACTAACAAAAGTGTTTAGGTTAGAGACGTATTACTTTTGATTATGAGTATGTGGGTGCCCGTAGAAATATTACAAATAGGTATTTCAAAAAAGTTATGCTGAAACTGAATGTAGTTTATAATATTTTACTTTTTTAGAATAGTAATACTATTATAGTAATAACTAGCGGCGCCCGCGACTCCGTACGCGCGGACCACTGAATTTAAATCCTCATATCTTTTGATTGAGTTAACCGATTGCGATGAAACAAAGCCTAAATGTTAATCCAAACTTAGTCCTATGCGTTTGTGAAAACCCCCATCAAAATCGGTTCAGCCGTTTTTAAGTGATGCGTGCACAAACAAACAGACAGACGTTTGTCTGTCTAGACAAACAGATAAAATTTCTAAAAATGGCGTCCATGCATTCCATTACGTAATAATTTTTTTGCAAACAAATATCTTCAATGTACATTCACGTCTAGTTTAGAAGTTCCATACTGAAAGTTGTTCAGTTTGATGGTCTGAAACACCCCCTTAAGCATTACTAGGGTGTTTTATTACACCCTGTATGGATAGATATATGTAGATTTTATTTTAACCCGAAAGGACTCATTTACCGGAGAGAAGGTTAGCCGGCCGGCCGCGGCCGGTTAGGTGGCCGGTCCGGTTTTTCCTTTGCGTCAGAGGTAAAGGTTCGAAATTATGTTTCACCTTTTTATGTATATTACACCAGCACTGCTCAAACTAGGTATCACTTTAAGATATTTTGTATTAAACAGTTAAAATACGATTCAAGTCAAGATGACTCAATAATCGTATTGAATACAGTAATTTTAATTGATTAATTCCTTTTTGTTTGGACTTACAGTAAATTGTATATTGATCTGTTCGGAAGTCAATGTAATATTGAGAAAGTAGGTACTATTACTCACTATAATAGAGTTTAATATTACATAGACTTTATAAAGTTCCCAGAGCTCGTCTAACTCCGCAATCTTTCTTCTGTCCATGACACGATTATTAAAAAAAGTTGTTTAGAACCAGCGTGTAGCTTAGTTCCTGACAAGTTTTATTATTACGTTAAGAGCTTTTTTCCCCGTCATTATTTAATACAAACGTTTAAAAATATTGCATTAAGGGGCCATAGGTTCAGACGAACTATTTCCATGAGAAACTCGCTTGCCCAGCCCTCCGAAAAGTGCGTGCGCGTGCCGTATTTTCGATTAAAAAGAGTTAACAAAAGTACTTTTTATCTATTTTTTTATGATTTCACTAGATAAACGATAAACATAGTGAATATATGTGAGCAGAAATACCAAAAATCTGAAACTATTTTAAGTTCTTCTAACACGAGAAAAATGTTTAAAAATACAAGAAAATACGTCATCTTTGTGAAGATTTTCTATCGAGTGAAATTTCAATCGTGTATTCGATTGATGATTTCACTAGATAAACTATCCATGAATACTGAGGTATATCTATGGGTTCGGTAAATTGTATAAATCTAGTCGAACAAGAAAAAAGAGATGCCTCCAACGTGTTTCGTCCTACCATAGGGCCTTAAGAGGTCTTAAGGCTGTAAGTCATGTAAGCCACATCGGAATCTTGTTTCAGATTTTTTACTCCAGTATTTTTAAAGTTAGAGGGGTCGCTCTGTTTTTTACATTGAACGCATATATCTCAAGATACAAGTATTGTAACGACTTAGTTTGTATGGAAGCTTCATTCCACGTTATCAAGATATATCCAACGACACCTTACACGATTTCTTAAAAAAACAAATTTTTCCTACCCCTTTTTCGTTGTATGGGATGTATTTTCATTTCTGTTTTTAGGTTAGGTACCAACTGATATCTATCACTATGCTAAATTTCGATTCAATAGGTGCAATAGTGAGCAAGTAGTTGAGGCGGGGCATACAGACAGACAGAATAGTTGAAAGTATAAGGGTTCCTTGTTTGACTACGGAACCCTAAATATTAATGTCCCCAGAAACAAAAGTCTGGATACCTTCCTGCTTGTGTCACAATCACCTAATCACCTGTGTTACGTCATTACAGTTTTGAAAAATTAATGGTTTGCTGTGACAAGATTCTACAGCGGCCTACAGTTCAAGTTGGTTGACTATACCACAGTATAAGCACAGTACCTATAAGAAAGATTATCTATTACTAGATAGTATAAGAAAGAGTATCTAGACTTTACAATGTAATGTGCAATAATGTACACCCACATCCAATTTGCAAGAAGCTGTTGATGAGTTCCACAGAAGCTTTTGGTCTCAATTAGCTTTTGCAGGAGAAATGTTGCGCTTGATTTAGGTAATGGATACCTATACTGAAAGCAAACGTAGTGATTACTTGCTCAGTGCTGAAAGCCTGCTACTATGTATATCTGGTACAGTACATTGATATCGTTGATATCTTCGTATGTTTTGGTTTGGATAGAGAGAGTCTTACGCTGCCTGTCCATTGAAGCGAGCTGGCTGTGCGAGCTGTGTAGCTGTGTAAATATTAACCAATCAGAGATCCGACCGAGATAGGTCGAGCTCCTGATTGGTTAATATTTACACAGCTATACAGCTCGTACAGCCAGAAGTGCGATTTTTGAAAATCATACGAGCGACTTGGCAGTAGAAAATGTCAAAATTACTATGGAGATTATGCGTCATTCTTCTGCCAAGTCGCTCGTATGATTTTCAAAAATCGCGCTTCAGCTCGCGTCTATGGACAAGCAGTCTCAGAGAGGCGGGCACCGAAATGTAGGTAAGTTTCAATTAAACAATGTTTAAAGGAGGCTGTTAATGCTATAGCTGCCGCAACGGATTATGAGCGCTACTGTCCTTGCCAGAAAAATAAAAAACCTGCTTTGGGGGCGCTGCAATCGACCATATGTAATGAAAATGAAAATGAAATTTATTGTGTATGGATTCAGGTATACAAGCTTTACCAGATGTTTTACAGTGATTAGTCTCACTGAAGCTTACCTTTGCAGGCATTTACACAAAATCTTAAAATCTAAATCAATCATGTCAAAAGTTGTAATAATAAATTCAATTCAATACAATATGACGTCCATTGAAACAATAAAAATAATACATTTAATAATAACCTGTTTCAAGCTTAGATCAAAGGTTTCAAGTACAAAAATTAGTTCCAATGATTTTCCGCAATACGGGGAGGTTTTTTATTTTTCTGGTCAGGCAACATTTCCAAAAAACAAGAATGTCATATTGTAGTCATTTCTTATTATTAATTTATCACTGCGGATTTGTTTTTGTAATGTTTGTGGTTATGAATCCGTAATGTTTCGATAAATTGAAAGCCAATCATGGCTACAATGTAACATTCTTATTTTATGGAAATGTTGTTTAATTGTTTAGAAATTAAAAAATACGATTGAGGGCAGCACAATAGACTAGGTGCCCTCTTAATCGAAAAGTATGGGAACAAAACTGATAGTCATTATAATTCGGGATAGCAAATAAAACTCAATGATTTTCTATCGGACTCTAAACTAGAAACTCAACAAAAAATATACCGAAACAGAAAATATACCGTATTTTTAAATCGGTTGTTATACAGGACTCCACTCTCAATACTGCTTCAAACATTTTCCGGCATATTATTGTCAAAATAAAACCAAAAATCCGTTTTACGACACCCAATAACGCAAGCCGCAATTCGTTGGAGTTATATCGACGAGTTTGACATAAATCATGTTGGGGTTCGATATTTTATAGGTTTTAATTTTGGCGTTTTATGTTGTGATAACATCTGGGGGTATAATGGCCCCGCCAGCGTGCTGCCAGGCTGCAGGGTATATGGCCAGACTGGCAGGCTGCGAGTTTACGACGTCCGTTTTATAGCTGCGATGCGGCGAGCTCGTTACCAGTGAAACTATGCTCTATTTTCGATGGTCCTGTGAAGAGATGGCTTATAAGTTTTTGAGATTTTTGCTCTAAAGCTACGGTCTAATTTCGATCGAATTTTCTGGCTAATAAAAAGAGTTTTTTGTGTTCAGGATATTTCATTATAAATTGAATGGATATGGTTTTGCTTGTGCTTTTACTATTTCATTCTTTTACTTTAATTAACAGTTCTTACCAGTTCCCTCTCTGCATAAGTAATTATTAGGGAATAGAATAGTAGGTATTTTGATTTAGGTGCGGTTGGACCGCAGTGTACGGTTCGTTGACTGTAAAATAGACTGAATATTATTCATGAATTCAAGAACTTGGGTACAAACTGATAGGGGTACCTAGGTAGGTATGTCGTAAAATAGTTAATGTACGGTGAAAACAAACAACGTAAATCAATGTTTTGGTTTATTTTCATTATTGAATTATTTACTTATCGAACTATTTACTTATTGGTGAATTTAATTTAACGCATTTTAAACGTTCTATCAAAATACGGATATGAAACAAACGAACAACATATTAATGTTGTTAACAAAACAATTAAAACCGCCTTCAAAAAAACTAAAAGGTTAAAAAATAATATTCCAGCCGATGACTTTTTCGTTCGCATCATAAGAACATTAATTTGTTTTACCGAAGTCGCTGTCAAGCCGGTACGATTCCGCAGCCGCGACAGAGCTTGCATTAGTTTTTTGGCTTGGCTTGACACCGACTTCTATAAAACAAATTATTTTTCTTATGATGCGAACGAAAAAGTCATCGGCTGCAATATTATTTTTTAACTTTTTAGTTTTTTGAAGGCGGTTTTAATTTTTTTGTTAAAATTTTGTTCATTTCACAATTATCAGCGGTAAATTCATTAGTTCGATTTAATAGTAGTGCTTTAAACCTGCTCCTTTTTTGTAGTCAGTTAAAAAATAAATATATCGCGTCACAATCACAAAACAAACCAACTAGGTATGAAATTGCAACAACATTCCGTGACCCGATGAAATGTTTCATCAAAATGCAAAACAGCGTCATTTCCCGTCAGAATCGCCGGAAAAGGAAAGAACTAAGTTAACTGGACACTGGAAAACAGATAACTCGATTTGCATAACTGGTTCACACGGACATTGCATATAACTTAATTGTAGCCGACGGGTCAACGTGACAGAAAAGGTTTTTTTTTTAGTGTTGACAGTCGGAAATTCGAGACA
Source organism: Agonopterix subpropinquella (assembly GCA_922987775.1). Taxonomy (NCBI): domain Eukaryota; kingdom Metazoa; phylum Arthropoda; class Insecta; order Lepidoptera; family Depressariidae; genus Agonopterix; species Agonopterix subpropinquella. The sequence goes on along the minus strand of OV277695.1, from coordinate 16,468,244 downwards.
ATTGGAAATCTGATTACTGGATTTGCATGCTGTATTTAAAAACGACGCTCATTGCTATGGAAGTTATGTTTATTTCATAGCCACTGTCACTAACCTAAATCTTCATGAGTATTATGTTAGCGCTCTCACAGACGAGCGACACTTTACGGTCGCCGGGTGTCGCGGAGGGTCGCGCGACCGTAAAATGTGTGAGCCAAGAAGATTACATACCTACAGAGATGGAGTTTGCATTACAAACAACTTTTTGAAGCCAGAATCTATGACCTTTATGACGTCACTGATGTTTCCCATCTCATTTCCTCTTAACATGGAGTTGTCATTAATGACCTTCATTTGACCTCCACATAAAGAGGAAATGAGATGGGAAACATCAGTGATGTCATAAAGGTCATAGATTCTGGCTTCAAAAAGTTGTTTGTAATGCAAACTCCATCTCTGTAGGTATACAACGTGTTAATGAATTAGCGCAAAACCTCATACACCCCAACTGATTTATAACAAAATAATTGATTGAAACAATAATTTCATTATTTTAAAATTTCAAGTTATTCGCATTTTAAGTTTTGAGGCAAAAATGATTTGTTATCATTTCAGCACTGAAAGAAAGCGCTAACGTACTCATGGATACATTTTTATAATCTTGTTTTGGTAGTAAGTAGGGTGAGTGTGCCCATGCGGTGGGTTGACATCGGGTTCCGAAAATTTTAAATTTTGCAAAGAAATTATTTAATATTTTGAAAAAAAAAAACCTATGTTAAAACCATGATAATTCGATTCTAAACAAACTACTTTCTAGTTTTGCGTTAATTTATTAACACGCTGTATAAGCTTCTTGGTGTGAGCGCGACGCTCTGCGACCCACCGCGACAGCAAAGTGTCGCTCGTCTGTAAGAGCCCTTTAGTATATTACACACCGAGGGCAGGAAAGTAAGAAAGGTCTCAGATCTCATGTAGGCAAACAAACATGTGATCCGAGGCTTTCTTATTTACTACCCGAGTTTAGTATACTATTTTTTCTCCTCGACGGAGGTGGAAAGCGGCAACTTCGTTTGGCGCAGCGGCACGAAAGTTGACGCTTTCCGTCCGGAGGAGTGAGAAATACATTTCAGGAGGTTCTTTCTATGAAATGCTAAACGAGAGCTTTAATTGTTTACGCTTAAAAAGATAGCTGTTCGTTGTAGCAAAGTTGACTGTCAACCCGGAAAGGGATTATGGTCGTGAATTTATTTAGTTTATTCTTTCAGGTTTTGCAATTATAGTATGACTCTTAAGTCATAAAATGAAGAGAATGAATGAGAATGAATGAGGATTTAGTCACGTTGAAGGGTATGGTGTTGGGCGGTAGCGCGTCGCGTCGGTTACCCCCCGGCCTATAACGAAGCTCTAATTCTATAGTGGCTCAGGACTAGTGATTGATTTACGAAAAAATTGCCCTTGAATTGAAGGTACCATATATTTATAATCGTACAATGTCAAGCAATTATAATACTGCTATAGAGTCGCGTGGCTAGAGGGCTTTCGAGTGGACGTCTGTCGTTGGCTCGCGATTTAAGTGGCCACGCGGCTCCGCCATTTTATGGTGGTTTCGAGTGTGTGTTTTTGTATAAAAACAGGGCTTTGAGATCGCCATATCCAATTACCGTACAACGTCAAGCACTAATTGCTCTTTTTAAACTAGATACTGGCAAAATCCACCAAGGAAACGCCATTAAACAAAAATAGAATAGAATAGAATACTGCTATATAAACTAGACATTGGCAAAATCGTCAACACTATTTAGGCTTCACTGAAAAAAAACTTTAGTGACTACCGAACTGTTATGTAGCACATAATCAAACATTTGGTTGTAATAGTCAATTTTTTAGCTATTTATAACAAATTGTTTGGTTATCTGCTACAAAACAGTTCGGTAGTCATTAAAGTTTGGGTATACTAACAAAAAAAAAATTCTGTGTCTAGAATAGAATGACTTTAGAATTGTTTTCAAAGAACATGTTGTAACATACTTTCTGGTTTTTTGTAGGTACAAATAACTAAAAAAAGTAAACGTTAAACAAAGAAAACATCTCTAGGTATAGTATCTTCGTAGCAAAAACTGCTAGTTCTTATTTTTGATTCAAACACGAGAGAGCAGTTGCCATTAAAAGGTCCGGCGTTTGCCCCGGGAGGGCTCTTTCATCGGTCCGTGAGTGTGTGTGATGTGGCCGCACGAGCTAGGAAGCCTCCACGAGAGAGTATCAATAGTTTACCTTTAGGAAATAGTCTTATTAGACCTGTGCGAGGGTCTGGACTGACTACCTAAGGCACAAGTTGTCCTAGTTTAGGGTCAGTTCTATCCTCAACTCCAATTATCAAACTAGTGCATAAGACGCTTGATTATACAGGGTGTAACAAAACACCCTAGTAATACTTAAGGGGGTGCTTCAGACCATCAATCTGAACAAATTTCACTATGGAGCCAACGTCGAGAAAAAATAAAAAATATCTGAGTCGAGACGGTACTGCAGTTTTGTATGACAGAGCGGATTTTTTTTTTCTCGATTTTGATCTTGGCTTCATAGTGAAAATTGTTCAGTTTAATGGTCTGCAGCACCCCCTTAAATATTACTAGGGTGCTTTGTTACACCCTGTACAGGGTGTTACAGAAGTAAAAATAAAAATTTAAATCTTTAAAGGGGGTGATTTAGACCATCAAACTGAACAACTTTCACTATGGGACCAACATCGAAATCGCGAAAGAAAAAACCGCTCTCCCATAAATTTTGCTTGAGTAGATTTGTAGTTTAGTATGGACCATCAGATTTTTTTTCGCGTTTTCGATATTGGTCCCATAGTGAAAGTTGTTCAGTTTGATGGTCTAAATAAATAAATAATATAAATAAAAATCATTTATTCCAGACTTTCGCCCATATAAGTTAGAGGTAGTAGGTACATAGTTAAAATTAATAGAATTACATTAACAATATTATAAATTATCCAATACAATTATATTAACTTAAAAAATTTCAGAATAAAATGACATAAAAAAAAAATGTCAATTATTACTACAATGTCAATTATTACTACTATATAAATATTTTACACTCTGTTCACCAGTTTGACCCAGTGAGCCAGAATGGGACAGTCAAATTTATCAACAATAGCCTTCAGAGTGGTGTTGTTGCTCCCCCGCGTCCAGCTCAGCAGAGAGGCCGTCTTCCTCCGCATGATCGCGTGGAAGCCATCAGTTCGCATTTCAGGCTTTTCTAAACCACTCCCTTAAATGTTTATTTGTATTTTTGTAACACCTTGTATACCTACTGTAACAAATCAATGAATCAATCAAATATACTTTGTTTTACACCAAAACATAAACAGTAAAATACAGAGAAAAAAAACAAATGATGGTTTCCATTGTTTTCGGCCAATAAACTTTATTCTTATTCTTATTCTTATTCTTATTCTTATTCTTATTCTTATTCATATTTCTTTCTACAATCGCTCCACCTACAGATTGAATCACCATCCCCTGGTTCATTTGCCTTATTCTTTTCCACTCCGGTTTTTTTATTTATTTGTCTTGTAATTTCGCTGATAATGTCTGTGAGTCGTTTTTTGTTTTGTTTCCTGCCTGTAGTTTGAAACATTTTAAAAGCCTGAAAAATATGGAGAGAAGTCTGTCAAGACTAGGTCAAGACCATAGTAATATAATATAAAGTCAAGACATTTATATGCGTGAGAATAAATATTGTGTATGCATTATATTATGTAAAAAATATAGAGCTGGTCATAGAATAGATGCCCAAGCCCAATAATTAAAATGTTTTTCTCTTATTGTTACGGATTCTGACTTAACTAACTTTCTCTCAAAACTTTCCGAAATTATACAATTCTACGTTTTCGAAATGAAATGACATTTGACCCTCTACTTTGGCAAACACTAAATTAAAAATATTCAGTTAATATCAACTATCCCATCGAGTCATGCAGAACTATGACTTTTATTTTGAAGTGAAACACTTTTTATGTGAGGGGTTTGAAATTTGGATCCGCAACCTTTTCGTACTAACGGAAGTTCGAAATTTAAATTTGAGCTGCGGATGTTCTTTTCTTCTGTTTTCTTTACATATTCCGCTTCCTGAAATGTAGGTAAAGCTTATTGACAACCGCTTCCTGAAATGTAATTTCCGTACGCGAAAAAAATCGTTTATGAGGGTTTCAAATTCGATCTTTCAAAACTTCAAAACAGGGCTTTTGAGGTTTTCCCGCGATTTTGGGGAAAATTTGGTCTTTTGGGGAAGACGGGGAAAGCTGGGAATTTTGGGGTTTTTGAAGTGAAAATTTTTATGGGAGGGCTTTGAAATTCGGATCGGCAACCTAAGCATGTGACGGAAGTTCGGAATTTAAATTTGACAGCTGCGGAATTCTCACTTCTATCGAATGTCTTTACGACAGGCTACTTTTTTTTTAAATTGAATCAGGCGTTACTTTGCGGAAATCCGTTACAATAATAGTAACTCTATTATTGTAACGGATTTACAAGATTGAATCGAGACCTCCGCTTCTATAAATAGAATATATAAACAAAGTTGTATCAGGTAGGTACGTTTATCTACCTATTACATATTTATGATAATATTTCGTCTTGTCTTCTCACAGATTCACAGCTCGGTGGCTGCCAGTGTTCAGGAGGCGACGTGTGACACGATGCGACACCTGGCGGGTATCTCCCGTCCCACTTGTTTGTTCACTTTTGCCCATTCACCACAGATAGCATACAGATAGCGTCTTTTCACTCCGGAGATTAAATTGCTACGACTATCTTGATAGCTAAATGGTGTTTTGTGGGTGGGTTTATGAGAATTTTTGCCTGTATTGCTCTTACATATTATTAAGTTTCAGTAGGTACCACGTCGTGTTGCAAACCTTTTGGGGGTAAGATTGGTTTAATTATAGGTACTTGTGATTTTGACTAAACTTTAGGTTTAGCGTGCAATCATAGTTTTTAAAAATCTTCGGATAATTTTGTTAAAAGGATTTTTCAAACAAAGAAAGCATAACCTACAATATAAGTAAATTATGTGGAGCATGTTATTATATTATGTATGTACACTCAACAGCAATGAAAACGGGTCACCAACATACCTTAATATCTCGGAAAATAATAATGATAGCTTATTCAAATAAAAAGTATTTCATAGACTATTTAATACTTTCTTAAATTAATTGATAACATTTTAAGTTTTCATTTGTTTGACTTAATTAAAATACATAAATACTTTCATAACAGTCTTTAAAAAAGCTTAATTGAAAGAAAGACGAACCACATGTGCGCACTGCTTCTTTAGGTCTTTCAACATCGCCATTTTGTTGTTTGATAAATTTCTTTAAAGTGTGTACTATAAAGTTCGTAGGGATTATAAGCATACATAGGGACAGACAGACAACGGAAAGCGACTTTGTTTTATACTATGTAGTGATTTGTATTGTATATGAGCTTGATGTCTGCCCTTGAAAAAATAGCACTCCGTATATCGTGTACCTATCGTATCTTTTGCTACTGTGCTGACTGTGCTACAGTGCTACGATGCTACGGCGCTACGCTACAGTGCTACGATAATAATAAATGTAGCAAGTCAAATTTTGATCTTGTTTTATTTTATATTTTTTACGGATAGAAGACATCATTTTAAGAAACTAATTAAATTTTTAAATACATTTTTAAAAAAAGTATTCAAAAGTAGTCGCAAGAAAATCATTAGAATTCCATGGAGAAAAGCCTTTGCTAAATTAAAAAAAAACACCTGCCTTCTCTTTCTAATTCTTTGCTGGAATCAGAAACGGCAACATCAAATGTCAAGTTCTGACCATAGATATAATATCCAATACAGGATCGCGCTGTGCCAAATTATCTTTCTCTCGGTTTAATCAAAAATAATCCATAGCCCAAACACATAAAAACTATTTGGCACGCATAAAGTTGACCATGCTAGAAGAAGAAGGCATGAGTTGCACCCGGTGTCCCATTCTACAGTGTACTGGTGTTGCCATATGTATATGTTATGATTTCAGCCGAATTGGTAAGATCAAATGAAGCAAAAATGTATCAAATCTTTTTAAATTATTTGTGTGTTGCAAAGCCGTGGTAGTAAAAAAGAAAAAAATTGACAACCCAATCTGCCATATTATTTGAAATTGTCGCTAGCCGTCAAATTAATTTTTATTATTTTTTATCCACATTTTATGTTAAAATGGTTCGTATTTGCTTAATCGACGGCTGCAAAAGCGAATATTTTCCAGATTGTGGCTTATCGTATCAAAGGTTTGTATTTTTAATATGTTTTAGTCTTGAAAATATTAAATTAGTTAGGGTAACAACAAACATAGAAGGTAAGCATCGGACGCATATATTATGATAAAAATTACGAAGATAAAACTGTTCTAATATCTGTGATAAAACATAGTAGGAAGGTAGGTACGCGCGGCCAGCTTATTTTGGTTTTGTATAGCTTGATGTGTCGCCGTGCGTACCTACCTATGCGTTTAGGGTAAGAGGTTGTTTGTTTGTTTGTGTGTGCCAACGAATGTTCCCATTTATCTCCAAAACGGCTTGACCGATTTAGATACGGTTTTCTGTAAAGGGTTTGTGATTTGATTAACGGTGGTTCTTAGATAGGTGTTACGGTTTCATTTGCCAGGGGGCGCTGCAGTAAATATTTTTCTTTCGTCAAAATGAGTTTTTGCGCATTTACACCGAAACGGCTTGACATAAGGTCAAGCCGTTTCGGTTCGGCTGCATGATTTTTTTACCGTTTCGAAACTTTCAGGGGTGGTTTAGACCATCAAAATGAACAACTTTTACTATGGGAGCAAATCTGAAATCGTAAAAAGAAAATCATAGTAAAAGTTATTCAAATTGATGGTCTGAACCCCCTAAAAGTTTCGGAACGGTAAAAAAAAACAGAAGTGCGATTTTTGAACATCATACGAGTCACTAGAAAATACGGCAGTAGAAAATGTCAAAATTACTATGGAGATTATGCATCTTTCTACTGCCGATTCGCTCGTATGACGTTCGAAAATCGCACTTCAGGGTGTTCGCGTTAGGTACGCCACACACATACGGAAATGCAATCCGGAATTCCAAATCAATTGTGATTTTGTACAGGATTTGACAACTGCGCAATTCCGAATGCAATTGTGGAGGGGGGAAATCCATACGAAATCGTAATCCTGGTTCAGGATTCCGGATTGCAATTCCGTATGTGTGTGGCGGACCTTAAGGTACCTAGTCCATAGAAAATTCTGCTATTGTGAACCTTTTTAGTCACATACAGGTGATCCAAAAGGTTATGGTAGGCTGCCATACCTTTTGGATCACCTAGTACTATCACGTCTTTGCTCTCTTCTATCTATTTACACGTGCAACATGCTCCGGTTTCAGGATTATTTTAATGTCAATAAATAGTTCCTTAATAGTGCCTAGTAATTAGTGCCTAGGTCAGATAAAAATAGTGCCTTTAACGAAATGAAGTTTACGAAATATTTATTTTTTTTACCATAGTACGCTAGTTTGATGTCAAAGTAGCGTAAATGTGTTAGGTATAGATATATAGATACACATTTTCTGTAGCAAAGCAAAACGACTACACAAATAGTGAAAATATAATAAAAGTCCTAAAAGCATAATTGCATTGTCACCCTACTAAGGATAGGGACACCGAGTCCAGGCTGCTTTATCCCGCTCTTCCCAATATTCCGAGAAGACCGCATTCCAGGTTTTACGTAGTAAATTAATATTTCTATGGTTCTGACATTGTGAATATATTTTTTTCTGGCCAGTTATTTTAAGTTGATTTTAAGTTTACCAAGGAGTTTATAGTTCTGCGAGTGACTTCACTCGTCGGACCGAATTACTTACTACCATCTTACTACCATGGATATACTATTTCCAGCTTCCTGCTTACTACGTTATTTTATAAAAAAATATCTGTAATCCTTTCATTTTAAAAACTCTGACATAGAAAAATATTGTTATTGAGACAATTATCTCGAAATGGTTTTCGATTCAGGCCTACAAAAAACATGACATCTACCGAATGCAGCATAGGGAAGTATGTACAACCCGGGCGAATTAACTTGGCACCTGGCTCAGATTTTGACACCCTGCTACCCCCCGCGGGACGCCGCCGTTGCCGTGCGAGGCTGTAGCATAGCATTTCAGTTACCGTTGCACGTGTCCCTGAGCTTTAGCATTTTCGAGTTATTATTTCCAAGTTTTCCGAGTTTTTTATTCCGAGCCACGTGCAAGCCCGGTGCCAAGTTAATTCGCCCGGGTTGTATCTCTATTTATACATCACGCTGAGTAGGTATGCAGTATAACTTTAATAAGACATGTTTAAGTATAACACAATCTAGACTTCACCGCAAAAAGCGACGAACAAATTATATAATTACAAATTACGTCTGTTACATCTCTGAAAATCCTTTGTATTGCAGAATTTTATGCGTTCTTTGTTACTACAGCATTTTTAAACGTTACTCTGCTAGGATACTTTCAAACTTATATTTAAAGGGTTAGGGTTGAATTTCCGTCGGTGTGTAGTCAAAGAGCTGACGATCGGTGAGCGCAGTGAGAATCTCGCTAACGAGGCCCCCGCCCCCTCATTTTCATTTTATCGTCCCACCCCGCCTCTTTCGCCTACTATTTACAGTTTTTCTGAGACTCCAAAGTGACATTTAACAATAATATTATCATTTATATAAAAAATAAATACCCATAGAATATCGAGTCAGTGGTTTCGCTCTGTATACCGCGCTGTGCTCTGTAACCAGATGTAATAATGCAATATAGTTACCTATTGAGTATTTCCCCATAGACATATTATTTTTCTCGAAAGTTTAAAGTTCTCGAGTGGTGACCGCATACCGGAAAGCGCAGCGTGGGTAGACCCCATCCCGCACATGGTGGACCGACGACCTGGTGAAGGCGGCGGATGAGGGCAGCGCAGGACCGGTCGTTATGGCGATCCTTAGGGGAGGCGTATGTCCAGCAGTGGACGTCCATCAGCTGAGATGATGATGATGATGATATTATTTTTAACCTACTTAAAAAGGAGGTTCTGTATTGTGTCTGTGAAAAAAAAACGTGTAGATGCTTGTAATATACTGTATTTATATCATACTAATATACGTTAGATATCAAACGTTAACGTTAGTAAGTCATAATAATACGTGCCATACAAATTGCGAAAAAATAAAACCTTTGTAGGTATATACAACGTGTTAATGAATTAGCGCAAAACCTCATACACCCCAACTGATTTATAACAAAATAATTAGATTGCAACAATAATTTCATTATTTTGATAATTAAAATTTAAAGTTATTCGCATTTTAAGTTTTGAGGCAAAAATTATTTGTTATCATTTCAGCAATGAATAAAAGCGCTAACGTACTCATGGATACATTTTAATAATCTTGTTTTGATAGTAAGTAGGGTGAGTGTGCCCGTGCCGTGGGTTGACATCGAGTTCAGGCCATTTTAAATTTTACAAAATATAGGTTTAATATTTTAAAAAAAATTACCTATGTTGAAACCATGATAATTCGATTCTGTTCTCGATTCTGAACAAACTACTTTCTAGTTTTGCGTTAATTCATTAACACGTTGTAGGTGCCCTGAACTACAAACGATTTTTCATACTTAGGTAGGCTTCAGGGTATAAACTGAAACCAGGAAGTTCTTGAGACATCAAACTGAACAACTTTCACGAATGGACAAAAATTTTAATTGAAATCGCAAAAACAACATTTTTTTTTCGTAGTTTTCAAACATGTTCATGTTCTAAATGGCTACTCGACTCATTTTCTATGGGACAACCCATCCAGTTTGATAGTAATGCTAATGATAATGGAGCACCCCTAAAATATGTAATGCAATAAAGTTTACATTCCTTACTTACTAAGTTTACAGACAGTGAGCGTTGTTGTTACATTACTTCATGCCACATTACAATGATATTATATGTTACTAGAGTTAAACCCGCGACTTCGTCCGCATAAATTATATACCAGATTTTAAGTCAGATCATAAGATATCAAATAAAAAAAGTTTCATCAAAATCGGTTCAATAGTTTTTGCGTGATGCTCGATCAAACAAACAAACAAACACACAGACAGACAAAAATTCTATAAAAGGTTGCGATTTGGAGTCAGGGACACCTAAAAACCATATCGTAATCTTTTTTTTTGTAAGTAAATATCTTCAATGTACAGACACACTTCTGTTACAGTTTTATAATAGTTTAGATATATACCTAGTGTCATTACATTAATTTATCGTAATACATTAATGACATTAATCAATTAATTTAACTATCGTAAAATTACATTAATTTCTCATAGATTCCAATTACTCGTAAATACTCAAATCACGTTATTAATCTGTAAAGCAACGACAGTATGCGATGCAAACACTGTGGTTGCAGTGGGAAATAAAGACATGTTCACTTCGATGGATCCGAACGCTCGAATACAGATCGGTCGGGCCGAGACGAGACGGAGTAGATCTTTCGCTTGCCTGTAGTTATCTTTATCTGAAACATATTAAATAATTTGTAACCTTGTAGTTTGATTGAGAAAATAGTTTCCTGCCAGACTTGTTTTAAAATTAGCACATGGGAAAATAGTAGATGGACAAGATAGAGCCATATTAAGCCTTTATGCAGCAATTTTGTGCTCGTTGGGTAGCTCTATAGGGCCTATATTTAATATAGGCCCTATATTATATGGGAAAGGCGTAAGAGATGATACGTTTAGGCAAGATGATGCTTTTAAATTTTTGATCATTCTAAAGAAAAGTAGGGTATATTAGAGGAGAAACGGAATGTAATAAATAATAAATATAATGTCTTAACCGATATAAATAACGTAACTAAAATTATTATTAAGAAATGAGCATGGTCTTGCCAAGAAAAACCAAAATGGTTTAATGGAATGAATTTAGTTGTAGGTAACCAAATATCAGAATACCAAAAATCGTAAGGCCTTAATCACAGGTCCGGCACTTCAAACAACGTTTTAGATTTGACATGATGATGTTCGCACATGCGCACTTTGCGAAAATTGTGCATGACATATGTGTAGGGTTGACTTAACACGCATCGTATGAACTACATTATACATTTTGTTACTTTTTATAGTTCATTCTGTTATTAAAAATAGTTTTTAAGCTAAAGAATCATAGAAAATGTGAATTAAGCGTTATTTTCCAGCGTTTATTTTTACAGTGAGGTGAAAAATAAAATATATTTTATGTAGTCAAATCCAAAGGGTGCGCGCGCCTGACTGCATTCCCTTGCTCGGCTTCCCTCAAGTTACCACAGACAGTGTGAGGGGAGGTGAGGTATCTGAAGTCAGAGGGGGGCGGGGAGTGGCCGTTCTGTATGTAGAACTATATACTATTACCTATTCTGTGCCTTAATTTAAGATGCCTTAGACCTTTTGGTCTAAGGCATCTTAAATTAAGGCCTTAATACCCGAATTCATTATACCAAAAGACAATATTTTCTGCTAGAGATTTTGCAGATGTTTTTACACTGAACAAATAATATGTTTTTACATAAAGGTATCATATAGATTAACTGACAGCTGAGAGAGCGAGATGTACCTAGCGGCGCCATTGTATAATAGAAAGAGATACGTGACGCGAGGCAATAGAACCGTTTTTGGGAACTTGTCAGCACAATCGACTGGGTAAATATTCGTGCTCTGTGAATAATTAGTGACTCTAAAGTGAAGTCGTAGCAAAGACATATATATTACTGGAAAAATGACAATTTAGAGCACTACAAATATATGACACGATATAGTTCGTATACGAGTTATGACAGATGGCGCAAATTTTTGTTTCTATGAAGAAGGTTTTTGTAAAATATTCTGACGGGCCTATCCTTACGCTAGTAATATATAAATCTATGAGTCGTAGATTATTTTGTGAAATATACTAACACTATTTCATTAAATTACCTACGATTTCACGTTAGATTCACAATTATACACAGAACTCGAAGTTTTAGGGTGCCGATAAGCGCCGACAAATGCACAAAAAACGGTTTCATTTGACAACTCATGTCAGTTACTCTAGCATAGACATTATTAACATAGCAAAAAAACTTTTTTGTCTGGGACCTTTAGCGCAAGACCGACTCACACTTGGCCGGTTTTAGTATTTGTTGTTATTCTGTAGAGTTTGTTCTATAATCACACTAGTTTGACGCTTGTATGTATTACCGTTTTTACAATAGAGCGTGAAGAAAAAACGTTGATAAAAACTAGTTTCTTGTTGAGAACCCCCCTTAATTTTTTACTTTTTGACAGTTTTATTATTTGTTAACAAATCCGCCGTTACCGCATAATGTGAGACTTCAATCTAGCTATTACGGTTGAAAAGTTACAGGTATTATAGGTAGGACAGACGGACGGACGGACGGACAACGTAGGCTTAGTAATAGGGTCCCGTTTTCGCCCTTTGGGTACGGAACCCTAATAAAAAGAATGTAATAATTAATGACGATGGCATGTAAAGGTAAACAGTACCTACTAAATACTTACGTGATAATGAATATAAAAGAAGCCTGCAAATATGCTGCCTGAGAATGTCAACTTCGTTACTTGGCTGCTGGCTTATTCGCGAGAGAATGATGAGCATTATGGTGAAGATAGTTATCAGTACAACATGTGTTATCGATTTGGTGAGAGTCATTGTACCCTGTAGACAATTTAAAATACATGTTACCAATGGTTTCTTCCATAATATCTATACAGAGTTCTTCTTAATATGCTGACACTTTTTAAGGGGATGATCAGACCATCAAACTGAATAATTTTCTCTATGGAACCAACATCGAAATCGCGAAAAAAATTAATCTACTGCCTGCCTATACATTTGGCTCGAGTAGGTTTGCAGTTTTGAATGGACTATTTGATTTTTTTCTCGTGATTTCGATGTTGGTCCCATAAAGAAAGTTGTTCAGTTTTACGGTCTGATCATCAATCATCCCCTTAAAAAAGTGTCATCATATTAAGAAGGACCCTATATAAACATGTTTTGCTTGCTTTTACTCGCGACTTCGTCCGCACCGGCTCCAATCATCGTAACGCGATAAAAGATATTATACTTATTTCTAAGTATAATTTCTTCCATATCGGTCCAGTAAATTTTGTGTGATGTTCGAAAAAACATATAGACAGAAAAAAAAAGGCTAAGTGCGTGTCGGGCCACGCGCAGTGTTGGGTTCCGTAGTTGCCAGTCACAATATGCGAACTTAGAAGGGGACATTTTGTTTAATACTATGAACATAATAATTTATGAATTTAGTTAGAATTTAACAGCTAATAACGTCTAAAAAGTACAATTTATAAGTTTTTATTTGTAAAGCAGACTTGGCTGTGATGGTATCCTTTTATTCAACTCTGTTAATGATTAAGTACTTACTATAAACAATGATGAATGAAAATCGGCATAAAACGGAATTAAATAATGGCCCTACTATTTCCGTGATTTTTTTCACACTAACCAAAAACAACCGTTTAACACTTAACTCTAACAAAAATTGGCACTTTGAAGCTTAATATTTCGCTATTGGATCCCCAATTGACGTATAAGGGAAGGTATAGCTAATATAAGCCGCGGTCAGACAGGTGGACAGACGGACTGACATGGTGAAACCATAAGGGTTCCTTGTTGACTACGGAACCCTAAAAATGGGCAATATGGAGTAGCATAAGCATATGCTCACGACTATATTCCCCGAGGGGGTAGTCAGAGATATTCTGAAACTTCAGAACATCCACGTTTCACTATATGGAGTAAAATACACATAATGCTTCTTAGTTTTATAATACCTAGTGTAAAAATTATCTTACCAATATATTTTCTGCCGTCATTGAATATAAGAACACAGCATAAGCCAACATTATTGATCCAAACATCACAGTCAGCTGAAATAGGACAGTTATTAATGGGAATGAATGGGATGAAAAAAAAAAGTTTTGTGAAAATTTAAGTTTTTCTCGATGATGGTACAGTTTTTCCAAATCTGTGAATGCGGAAGAAAAATGCTCCAGAAGTTAGGGTTAGTGTCCTAAGAACACAGCTGTAACGCTTCTGGTAGCTGCCCTTCGTGTCCCACCTTAACTTTTCACCCTGTATCTGGTTAATGAGAAAAGGTAGTACTTTATTTTTTTCCCAATAAAATACTACCTACTATTGAAATTAAAAAAAAAGTTATTTCATACAAAACGGCAGTACCTACTCCTTAGATCAAAGTAAAATGAATGGATAGGCCCAAAGCGCTTTAAGTTGAAGCACGCAAAACTAGGGCACTTCAATACAAATTAGGGTACTTGGTCTGTCATCTCGGTACATTTTCGAAGTAAAACTGTCAATTGTTTTGCCTCATTTTTCTGGTTTGAAATGTTCGCGTAAGGCCCGTCCATTCTTGTTTACTAATGTCATTGACCTACTCGACTAAAATGTGTACAAGTCTTGTTCTTGTCTCCATAGTGAACATTTTTCAGTACGATGGTATTATCTGAAGTTTAGACTTTAAGCTAGGTACCCCTTTAAATATTACTAGGATGTTTGTTACACTTCATACACAAGAATAGTTCACTGGAAATTAGACAGATAAAGTGTAATAACAGATAAAAATGTAAATATCATACCTGTTGACCGAAAATTGTGTTACATAATTTTGATGACTCATGAATACGCAAGTAATTAGCACTGCATTGTTCCAATTTACTAAAGAATTCGCCACCGTCTCCATTTATCACTTGTTCAGAATGATTGTTTTTTACTGTTGTTGTGACGTCTTCAATAGACCGCGTGATACACCTCAATTGTTCAGATATTATACATAATATATTGCAGACAACGAGGGTTTCAAATGTGTTACGACAATTACAAATCGTTATGTTGAAGACACAAATTAAATCTATGAAACTGTCTGTAGTTTGACGTGTTACACGATGAAAAATAAGCATAACAATCTTTAATCCACACGTTGCTAAACTAATGAAATTCAGTATTTTATGAGCGTTTTCAAGATTTTTTTTATACTTATTATCGTAACTAAATAATGCATTATTTACGTTAAGATTCACCACGGCTTTTTGAATGTTTCGCGAATGATAACAAGCAAGCAGAATAATAATTGTACTGTTAAAAACATTTGTTATATAATAAAATGAGTCAGATATGTTAGAGTAAAATGAGTAGTAAACTTTATGTGTTACATTTAGTATACCAAAACCTATTTCAAAAATTATTCTTAGATATACCACTATTACACCAAATTTAGTAAAAGACGTGATATTTCTATAGACACATAGAAAGTTTTCGATACGAAATATTAAGTTTAGCTGTTCTAGGACCATTTTGAAAGTATTAGCACGTCTTCATTGGATAGCTTATCTACTTTTAATACGAACTACCTAGACAGTGACTGCATTACATTTTAGAATTAATTAGACTAAAGATGTCAAATATTGATGAAGGGTGTATGACTGATTTTCAATTTAATTTAGGCTAGATATTGTCAATAATGTGGATAGCTCAATAGGCTGTAACAACAAAGACGCAACGCTATCATAGAAATTATGAATTGGTTGGACGGCTCGATAGCTCAGTCGGTAGTTATTTGAAAGGTGAATATGAACTTTCGTACTTATTTATAACTACTAGCGTCATCGAAATACAAGTTCCGTTCTTTGTTATATTTCCTCTACCCTAAGTTTGTCTGGAAGAAATCGTTTTTTAGCGGTAAGACCTCCTTATTTATAAATAAAACTGACTATGGTATACCATAGTCAGTTTTATTCCTTTTTGTCCAATGTATTTTTGGTGCAAATAAAGTTTATAAGTACATTAATTAATTCATTCAAAGTCTGGACTAGAATCTGGTACTTCATTTGGAACTATAATTATAATCTGTAAGACAATGTTCAAGATATTTATTTATATTTAAACAATATTGTTAATTTGTAAAGCAATGACGGTATACGATGTGAAGAAAGTTATGAACGTGGGAAGTAAAGACATTTTTACATCGGTAGAACCGAACGCTTGAATACAAATCGGTCGGGTTGAGACGAGGCGAAGGAGATCCTTAGTTGCTTGGTAGTATCTGCCATCTGGAAAATATATAATAATTTATAAATGAGGCTGTATGCTTCCAAAATTGATGCTGTAATAATATAACCAGAAAGCTTGGAAATTCAAAATACAACCTTTCTTTAAACTGACTATGTAGATTTTTCATAACATAGTTTTTTAGAAGGAACTGTATATTTGTGAAAAAAGTTATATTTATAAAAAATACTAGCGGTTGCCAGCGATTCCGTCTGCGTGAACCTTAAAAAAGTATCCTATGTGTTAATGCGTGATTGAGTGATATAATGAACATCATCCAAATATCTAAACTTTGACATGTAGGTATAATCAATAAATAACGTCGGTCTGGTGATCAACGCTGGTAAAACTAAAATAATGCACATACACTCGCCATACCTAAAATCTACATGGAAACCAACCATTACTGCACATGAACACAAATGCCTACACTCACAACACCAAACAAACACACGCTTATTATGCAACTGTGAGACATTAGAAGAAGTAAATAAACACACATACTTGGGTTTGATAATAGATAACAGATTTAATTGGCACCCGCACATAGAACATGTATGCAATAAACTAAGAGCAATTAATTCTAAATTGTCTATTTTAAAATACAAACTGCCATATAAAATTCTACGCATGCTATATTTGTCACTTGCCGATTCTGTAATCAGCTATGGTCTAAGTACCTATGGCCGTACATACAAAACATATCTAGAAAATATTCATAAACTACAGTTATCTTTATTAAAAACCATAACACCTAAAAAAATAAGTAAACAATACAAAGACGATTACACAAATCTGTTTTTGCATTGTAAAGTTATAAATGTGTTTGATAAAATCAAAATGGCGATAATAACCGAAGAATACAATAACATACACACACTATCCAAGACCTCGCGACCGTGTCATCTTCGAGCTTTGTCATACCTACCTACTTATAGACTGCCCGGTTATACTAATGAGTACGGACGGAGGACGTGGGAATACATGTTACCTAATGTTTTAAACAAGTTACCAATTAAACTACAAAAAGATATTTGTGAAAATAGTATAAATATAAAAACATGTAAAAAAGTACTTAAAAAACATTACTTACCTGTCAAACATGATGTGTAATGTAGGTACTATTATGTCGTTTGGGATCGGAAGCGTCTGGGTTTCCAGACACAATGGATTTTTCTATTGTGTCTGGAAGGCTAGCCGTTTTTGATACCAATCGACTCATGTAGCTAAGTAATTTTGTTACCTATATATTAGAAGCCGATACAAGACATTGTACCTAGTTATAAAATTGTAATAATATAAATATATATATATTTTTTATATGTACAGTCGAGAGCGCGTCAAGCTTGACACTTTGGACTTTGTGCCGTTCTTATATAGTGCGCAATAAGCGTTACAATCGAACTGCAACTGTAAGGCTTGATGTACTCTTGACTGTACCTACCTATCTATCTACTTTATGTGCCATATTGAAAGCGATCTCATGTACCGCACTTCGTATAAACCCTGTGGTTTCAGAAGTGCGCTTGAAAATATATAATTATTATAAAAATAATGTATTGAATAAATAAATAAAAAAAAAAAAAAAAAAAAATATTAGGTGATAGTAGTGAGATAACATAATGTATTTTTGCAATTCTAACTTTGTTGGAATTAATAATTGAATATGGAAAAGATCTGTTTTTTCTTGCTTTGCTGATTCTTCACTTATTTTCTAGGTTAATAAAAGGAACGCTTAAACATTGATAACATACTTAACGAAGGTTTAATGTTACAAGTACATCAAAATTTTATGCACACATTGATAAATACTTACGTGTCAGAGAGTTTAAGAGAAGTCTGCATAGTTGCCGTTTCAGAATATCGGCGGATTTGTGTGTTCGCTGCCCAAATAGTGAGAATACAAAGATGGTGGAGAAGAATAATGCCATCAGCACAATATACGTGACAGATGTAGTCACACTCATGGTACCCTTTAAAAGTTACATAAATACTATTATTATAATAGATTTCACACGCAATTGCGTATATTTATAATGAAAAATAAATGCAATGAGATCAATATACAGGGTCCTTCTTAATGTACTGACACTCTTAATATGCTGACATATTTGGCTCGAGTACGTTTTCTGTTTTGTATGGAGCAGTTGATTTTTTTTTGCGGTCTCGACGTTGGTGCTCTAGAGAAAGTTAATCAGTTTGACAGTCTGATCATCCCCTTAAAAAAGTGTCAGCATATTAAGAAGGACCCTACATAGTATACCAACATTCAATTAGTTAAATGGTAAAATATAAAAACTAAATAAACGAATGCGATGAAAATAGGGTTACGGATCTTAACACATACCATTATATTCCCAGATGCTGTTCCATAAAGAAATAAAACGTAAGATACTGTTGTTGATGCAAGCATAACTTTTAACTGAAATACAAAAGTACCATCTTATTATATTTACTATACAGTAGATATTATTTAACATTTCTAAAATATTTTTGCAATACCTGTATTCCAAAAATGCTGTTCAGTAATTTTGACGCCTCACTTACATATAAATAAGTATCACACCATTGTTCAAATTTACTTAATTGATCCTGGTTTTCAATAATCACTCCTTCTGAATCATTAGTTAAAGTGACTTCATCAATTGAACATATTATACAATCCAGTTGTTCAGACAGTATGCACAAAATACTGCTTATAACGAAGTATTCCAACATACTACGACAGTTGCACATTATATAATTAATCTCGCACATGAAAGTAAGGAAATAGATGGTGCTAGATTGGCGTAAATTACGATAATGTAGAACTAATGTTAGTTTGATGGCACAAAACAATAAACTGATTATGTTCAAGATTTGTAGCGTATATTCATGTTTTGTTTTATTATTCATTTTATTGTATACTCGTAGTTGGGAATCATTAGTGTTAAGATGGTCCACGAGTTTTTTCATATTTTTAGAATGATAGCAAGATAATATTACAGTAACTGTTGAGTTTATCAGCGCTGAAATATAATACACGGTATCAGCTTTGTTTCCGATACTGAATTGACCCAATTTGACTAAGCCATTTGTGGCTGTCAAACATATTTCTGCTATTATGAGTAAACATAGAAGTAAACGATAAAATTTTGAAAAATAGGTTATGTTTCTAAATATAAATAAACAATTTTCAGCAGCAAATACAAAATTTAACTGTTTGATAGCCATTATAGTACTAAATCCTAAGTAGTTTAAATTCCTTTTTATGAAAAAATACCACTAAATGTATTGTCTTGACAATGTACACAGGTCAATTGGCAGAAATGTCTGGGTAAAAATATTTTCATTACTCAGCCAACATACGATGCCTGATAGTGATAAGCATTATAATTTTTTATGGCTTACTACCTATTTCGATTCAGATAAGTGCTATATAGAACCTATAATTGTCAGTAATGGAATTGACTAAAGTCATCAAGTTCAAGTTTTCTAACTATAGGTATAAATAGTATTTAAGCTTAGTGCAATTTTACTGCATGCCGATTTTGATGCGATTTTTACCATCTTATAATTTGAATTTCTTTCGGAAGGTTTATGCATACAATACATTCGTACATTTTACATATTAATTTGATGGATCCCTTCCGGGCAAAGCCGGGGTGGGTCGCTAGTAATAAAAAATATTTCGCAATTAATTTATAATTTTTTTTATTTTTTGTAAGTAAACGTTACATATAAATTGAAGCACTTAAATACAAACTCAGGCCTCACGTAGGTGTATAAACGTCCGTTTATATAATAATTAACGCGATTGGTGCAGAAATAATTCTTCACTTACATAGAGTGATAATTTTAAACAACATTATTAATCTGCAAAGCAACTACAGTATATGAAGTGAAAAAAGTAACAAAGGTTGGAAGCAGAGACAAGTTGACGTCGGTGGATCCGAACACATGCATTCGAATCGGTCGAGTTGAGACGAGACGCAGGAGGTCTTTTGTGGGTCTGTAGTAACAATCATCTGGAAAACAAACCATGAATTTCATACTCGTAGTCGATTTTGAATACAACGACTGCCTGATAATAAAACAGACAGGTAAGCAGAATAATGGACATTCCAAGTACACCGGGTACTTCTATGACCCCCTCCCCCCCCCCAGCTCTGTTTTCGACTGTCAAAGTTGGTACCATCACAGAGTAGGTCTATAATTAATTACTAAACTATTAAATGCTTAGATAAGGCTTCCTACTTCTATAGTTAAATATAGTAGTAATTCTGAGTAGGTACTTTTAATTTCTATCTTATTATTCATTATAATGCACATGCACATACACACACAATGCTATGAAGTTACAGTATAATGAAATGGGTATGCCACTTGCCAAGGCAAAGCGAGCTGGCAATTTCAACATGTTTGCTTATAAATTTACCAGCAAGCACCACATTCTCAAAACGGTTTGATTTACATCTTGTGGACAAAAAATTTACGTCCACTTTAAACTTACATGCTAAAGAATGTAGGAGAAGTCTTGAAAGCCTCTGCTTCAGAATTTCAGCGTCTTTCTGTGGCCTGTTTGCAGTCACCGACAGTACCACGAGGGTGAGGAAGAAGATAGACATCAGCACAGAGTGAGTTAGTGAAGTCGTGACACTCATCGTTCCCTTAAAATAAATAGAGTTAAGATTCAAAACAACAGATGACGAATGTCTTCTTACCAATCGATAGAGGATAAACCTAGTATTCGGTGGGCATCAACATAGCGTTTACAATTTCCATTGTTAGGTATTTTATTCATAATAATATCAGCAACAATTAAGTACTTAATGTCTTTTTTTTTGTATCTCAACTTAGTAAAACTTTTGGTGGGATAAAAATCTCACTGCCATCTTCATGCTCATACAATTCAAACAATGTAATGTCTACAAAAAACATGTAGTCAGCTTTGCCATTCTATAAACCATCTATAAACTTATAAAGCATAAACTCGAACGCGAAACGCGATCTTTGGTGAGATATCTTTGCCTCGCTAATTAGATATCTCACTTTCGTGTTTTCAGTTTATGCTTTACACAATTATAGCAGTACTGGACATGCCTCGTCAAATAAATACGTAGGTTTACATAAAACGACAGCCTATGAACAAACACAAACTAAATATGCATGTCCATGGAACTAAGTCCACGAAGAATGCAGTGGTTGAAAAGTTCGATAAGATTTGTCAATGAAACATCACAATCACTTCTCAAGTATCTTCTGTTTTTAGTATTAACTATAGAAATAGCGTTGAAGTAGGTAGTAATTATTATTACATTTAATTTTATTTTAACTCAAAATTACGCTTATGATGATGATGTAAGATGTAGTAAGTTCATAAACTATTGTTATTGTTTTTACTCATAACATCTTACCATTAAATTTTCCGCCGTCAATGCGTAAAAAAGGTTATGTGCGAGATTGTTATCGTCCCAATCATCACTGTTAACTGAAATAGAAAATTTTATTCTTATTCTTTCTTAATTTTAATTTTATTCTTTTTTTTTCTTAGTTTAAACTTGAAATAAGTATACATTATTATGCATTATAAAGCTTTTATAAAATCACATACCTGTACACTGAAAATTTGGTTAAACAATTTAGAGGTCTCATTAATGCGTATATATGTGACATTCCACAGAATGAATCTACTGATTTCATCTCCGACATTATTTCTTGGTCCTGGATCCTCATTCATTTTGAGTGTCGCAGTGAGTTCGTCCATAGATCTCGTTATACATTTCAGTTGTTGAGACATTGTACAAAAAATACTGCACATAACGAAGTACTCAATTGTATTACGACAATTGCATATCGTAATATTTAGATCAAAAAATAATATCATTAAATTAGCTCCAGTTCTACGCACTAAACGGTAGTAAAGAAGTAAAACCAATTTCATTGCACAAAAAATAAGAGCAATTGAGTTTAATATTGCGAACGTATATTCATGTTTCCTTTGGTGCACTTTAAGTAAAAGTCATTAGCGTTTAGGTTGTTCACCAGATTTTTCATATTTTTCGAATGAATACAAGACAGAAGTATAATAACAGTTGAATTTATAAGACTACCAAAAAAATACAACGTATCGGCTCTGTATTTCAAACTGTCTACAGTTAGTGCTTTAGATACGCCATTTCCAACGATCATTGCTAGCTGGGTGATGATATGTAAACATGCTAGTATACGTTTAATTTTTTTATAAGTAGTGATATTTCTGTAGACACTAAACATGTTTTCGATATAAAGCATAACATTTAACTGGTTAATAGGCATTTCTTGTAATTTTCCTATATTTAGTTTTCTTTCTTAACAACAACACGTCTTGTCTAGTTAAATACTTAAAAAGTGTGGGCAGACATTTTAATTTGATTGGTAACTAGATATAAGTGGACATATGGCATGTAATTTTAATTTATTTAATAGCAGGCAGCATAGCAGGTTATTGATTGTGTCTGGTAGTACAAATATGTACAAGTACCTACCTATGTAGGTATATAAGTGATGAGCTAGGGTGCTATTGAATTACAAAAATTGAATTGGTTGGGTTCAACGCGTTACTAATGATTTCGCGTTACAAATGCCTATGACGAGTTAAGAAGTTCCGGGAACTTTTTCAAACTATTGCATTAAGGTAACCGCCTCTGCAACCGCAGAAACAACATAACATACATACATAACATTGACGCACAATACGCGTAGACAGCATTAATTATGTATAAGTAACTTTATACATATATTTGAAAAAATAGTTTAGAAATCAAACTATTTTTCCATATATAAAATATTACCTACTTTTATCAATTCTGTCTACGCGTATTGTGCGTTAAGCTTTTGTATGGACTTCAACCACCTTAAGAGGAAGTAAGGTATGCCTATGCCTTGGTCGTATGAGGAATGATCGACACGTGCTGCTCCAGACTATACCTAACTATGGCTGAAGGGGAGAACAAAACTCGTGGCTCGTGAACCTGAAAGACTGGTCAGCCATTGCCAACATATCGTAGTGTTGTCACATGATTAAAATATCCCTTATCCCCATTGACTTACCAACTACTGGACGTAGAATCCGCGCTCAAAAGTATCCGAACCAAAAGAGCTCCAAAATGTAAAAAGAGAACCAATTACGTGGCAGTCTTCGTTTGATCGGCCTATTATGCGAACGCGCGACGCGGGCCGTGCCCCTATGGGGGAGTAGAATGGAAAAGAATTTCAGCATTTTCAATGTTTTTAGTTGGTTTATATTACTACACGTGGTATGTGTAGTTTAGTTTCGGACACTTTTTCTTCTGACACCACTAGAATTTAGGTATGTTTTCGAAACAAAGAGAATATAATCTCAGGACGAAGGATAAAAACTCTTTTTGGGTGTCAAAGTGTTTTATTTAAGAAAAAATCATATGCCGCAAGCAGCTAAAGTTAATTGCAGCCCTAAACTCTGTTTCGCATGTGCTGACTGACGTCATCTTGTCAATTTCTGTTTTTTATAAGCAGTGTCCGGGGTGTGGCACTAGTGTAAAACGTACGCGTGTTTTATAAAGCTGCATTATGTTGGTACCTAAAAGCAGTGCAATAAAAGTCACTTTACGAGCAAGTCTATTGAAAAATATTTACCTAAAACCAGATTCTTTTTCACTTACGTTTAAATAAAGTGACAATTTTAAACGACATTATTAATTTGTAAAGCAATTACAGTATACGAAGTGAAAAAAGTAACAAAGGTTGGAAGCATAGACAAGTTGACGTCGGTGGAACCGAACACATGCATCCGAATCGGTCGAGTTGAGACGAGACGCAGGAGGTCTTTTGTGGGTCTGTAGTAACAATCATCTGGAATAAACAAAATAAGTATTTTATTATTTTATTAACTATGGGTTTGCTCTTGACCTCAATCCAGTCCTCAGGACGAAGATGGGGTCATAGATGTAGCGAGCTTACCCAGAAGATGCCTATTCACTCGTACTTTAAAGGAATTCGGGTTGTAAGTGCTCGGAAATACTGACGCAGCGCAGGCAAGGCATTCCACTCCTTGGCTGTGCGCATTATAAAAGATTCAGAAAGGCGCTTAAAAGTTATTAATTGATCATGAATATAATAATTACGAGCTTTTAAAATCGGTTCAGTAGTTTTTGCGTGATACTCGAACAAACAAACACCCAAACAAACAAACAAACAAACAGACAGACAAAAAATACAAAAGTTGGTGATTCGGAATCAGGGACAGGTAAAAACCATGTTGTAATTTTATTTTGTAAATGTCTTCAATGTGAGACACATTTCTGTTACAGTTTTATAATAGTTTAGAATATACTCGTACTGGTAGTGGTAGTAGTAAATAATAGTACCAGTCTGATAATTTTCCCGTCATCTACACCTTATTTCTGATGTTCATAATTTTTATTTTCAAACTTCATAATTTATGACTATTTTTTTTTTAATAAGGGCACCCCCACAGCAGCTGTTTTTCGAAGTATTGAGAAAATCTTTTGATTTAGACTCGGAATAAGCTTTCAATTGATAAAATGTTTTTTATCCTTTCTACCCTCCGACATTGCCCCCTAATACAAATTTTTAATTCGTTTATGATCTTGGATTATTAATTGCTTTATCTGTGCCAAGTTTCAGCTTCCTATTTTTTTTTTAATTCCTTTGACGGACGGACGGACAGACATCGAGGTTAATTTCCTTGCACCGAGGTGATTCCATAAACAAGTGTTCCATTTTGTAAATTTTGTTACGGGCATAGACGAAGAATTTTTCGCTTACGCTGGGTTACGGAACACTAAAAACGATATAAATTCCATGTTCCAAACTGTCAAAAAACAATACGTTGCAGTAATTCCTTATAATTATAATTTCACATACACATACACAAGTTTCTGAGACGTTACAGAGGGCCTACCATGAGTTTTCACTGTACGTTACTACGGTAGTTGCGGCGCCAATTTTTTAGTTCACAACGTAACCACTAGGAGCGCTGTACAAAATTCAATAGAAAAACTGTACCTAACTAGGTACAGTAGTAAACATACTACAGTAGTTTTAATGTAGTTTAGTACAGTGTAAACTCATGGTAGGCCTACAGCTAGTATTATGAAATGGGCATGGCACTTATTACCAAGGAAAGGCGAGCTGGCAAAATTTACCAGTGACATGCTCAATACGATTTTGATTTACATCTCGTGGACAAAAATTAACCGTCCACTTTAAACTTACATGCTAGAGAATGTAGGAGAAGTCTTGAAAGTCTCTGCCTCAGAATTTCAGCATCTTTCTGTGGCCTGTTTGCAGTCACCGACAGTACCCATATGACGAGCAAGAAGATAAACATCAGTGCAAAGTTAACTATCGAAGTCGTGACACTCATCGAATCCTTAAAATGCATAAACAGAATTAAGTTTCAAATTACCTTTGGGTCATTTGATCAGTGATCATGATCACATAGAAAAAGACGTAATACTCGTGTCAACGCCCTGACACGAATGAGACTAATATTCCGAGAGATAAGTGAACTTTTTGCAATTATCAGCAGCAAGGCTGATTCAGTGTTTGTGGGGTGTACAGCTTCTCTGTGATGGGGTTGGACCTGGTCTGCCTGCATAACTCCAGTCGGTTTAGGAGTTACTGATGATTAAAGGTCTGTAAAAAATTAACGAACAGCTGCACGGCTGATCGTATGATGTTGTTGTATTATGCACTGTATCTATGTGAACAGTACAAAGACTGACATAGTTCATCAGTCGGTTTAGGAGATACAGCCGTTCAAAGGTCGGAACTTCGACTGGCTGTATCTCCTAAACCGACTGACAGAACTTGACAGTTTTTGTACTGTTCACACAGCTACAGTGCATACTACAACAATATCATACGATCAGCCGTGCAGCTGATCGTAAATTTTTTACAGACCTTTAATCATCAGTAACTACTAAACCGACTGGAGTTATGCAGGCAGACCTGGTCCATCCCCATCACAGAGATGCTCTACACCCCATAAACACTGAATCAGCCTTGCTGTTGATTGTTGCAAAAAGTACACTTATCTCTTATGCTATAATATTCGATGAGGATCAACATAGCAAGATCAAGTTCCAGTTTTAATAACATTTAGGTACATTCTCCTCTATATTCTCCATAATAATTACAATAACTAGTGTCTTCTTAGTAACATTTAGTAGAATAAAACCTGACTGATCCCGCTGCCTGAACCCGTTATCTTGATGCTTAAAACGTAATTTATAATTCAAGAACGGCTGGACCGATAATTTTATGATCTTTTATTTGTTGGATTTGTCTCCGCCCCGAATAGCAGAATAACCATAGAGAAATTACGCGGGGAGATAATAACTTAAAACAGGAAAAATTCAAGAATAAAAATAGAAATATCGGTCAAAAATTAAATCGGAAAAATACATATCTCTTATTTTTTAACCTATTTTTATATTTTTCATTAAAAATAGGTTGTTAAAAAAATGAAATGTTGTCGATTCATTTTTTCATATATTACATTTTGTATGGAACGGTTTTTTTGATGATATTATTATCTCGAAAACGGAATGACTGATTTCGATCTTTTTTTAGTTCGTCGTAGGAATTTTCCTCGCGCATCGGAAAATCACAAGAAAATTTTAGTAATCCGTAAATTCGTAGTCTTTTATATTTATTTACCTAAATAAATAAATAAAGACTTGTCAATTTGACAATACGAGTACCTACTTCTCGCAACTTTATCGAATACGTGCTCTATTAGAACATTAGAAGCTAGTGGTGCCTGAGGTGCTGTAAAAGCTGGCCGAGTTTCATTTTAACGCATCTACGATGATAATTTATGTTCTTAAACTCTTGTTTTATAACAATTGCTATCGGTTAATATTGTACCATCTAACCATAGATATAGAATCATCTAACCATTAAATTTTCCGCTGTCAATGCGTAAAGAAACGCGACGTGTGTGACTGTCATTGTCCCAATCATTACTGTTAACTGCAATAGAAAATATTAGTTTTATTTTGTTATTTTTAACTTAGATAAAGTTGAAATACGTATAATTATATTATTATGCATCGTAAAGCTTTTATAAAATTACATACTTGTACACTGAATATGTTGTTAAGCAATGTAGCGGTTTCATTAATGCGTATATATGTGACATTCCATAGAATGAATTTACTGAGTTCATCTTCGACATTAGTTTTTGGTCCTGGTTCCTTAGTCATTTTGAGTGAAGCAGTGAGTTCGTCTATAGATCTCGTTATACATTTCAGTTGTTGAGACATTGTACAAAAAATACTGCACATAACGAAGTACTCAATTGTAGTACGACAATTGCTTATCGTAACAATTATAAAAGAAAAGTATGTCATTAAATTAGCTCCAGTTCTATACTCTAAAACTTTGTAAAGACGTAAAGCTAATTTCATTGCACAAACGAAAAGAGCAATGGAGTTTAATATTGCGAATGTATATTCATGTTTTCCTTTGGTGCACTTTAAGGAAAAGTCATTAGCGTTTAGATTGTTCACCAGATTTTTCATATTTTTCGAATGAATACAAGATAGAAGTATAATAACTGTAGAATTTATAATACTACCAACAAAGAACAACGTGTCAGCTATGTATTTGAAGCTGTCTACAGTTAGTGCTTTAGATACGGCATTTCCAAGGATCATTGCTAGCTGGATAATGATATGTAAACATGCTAGTATACGATAATTTTTTTTATAAGTAGTGATATTTCTGTAGACACTAAACACGTTTTCGATATAAAGCATAACATTTAACTGGTTAATAGGCATTTTTTGTAATTCAAGTATACTTTTTGTCTTAACACCAACACGTCTCGTCTAGCTATAATACTTAAACAGACAGACAGACATTTTTATTTTATTGGTAATTTAAATATAAGTGGACGTAAAAAAATGTGGAACATACCTAATTCTAATTTATTTAATAGAGTGCAGCATAGCAGGTTATTAATCATGTCTAGTAGTATAAATATGTACGAGTACATAACTGTATGTAATATGTTACCGACCAAACCCAATTTCAGGCCAAAAAACCGGTTTATCCTACCTACTCGTGTCAGGATGAACTAGTTTGACCTAAGACTAACTAGATTATCCTAAAAACAGACAGAATGAATTACTGGTTTGGTAGGTACCATCATACTTATAAGTAATGAGCTCTTTATCTCTCTTGATCGCTTGAGATCACTATTAAAATATTACGCAACTGAAGTAGGTAGTTACCAATGAAGGCCTATGACGAGTTAAGAAGTTCCGGGAACTTTTTCAAACTGCATTAAGTGGGCACCGAGCATATTGTGCTGCCCTCCATCGTATCTTTTTAATTTCTAAACAATTAATCAACATTTCCAAAAAAATAAGAATGTTCCTTGAAATTCGCAAAAAAAGTCGACTTTTCATACAATCAATCGATAAACTGAATGTATAAATTTAGAGTGGAAAGTCCTTTGTTTTGCGAATTTCCTACTTAATAATATGTTTCTTAGGGAAAGATGTTCAGTATCATGGGCATGAGTGCGACCTTAAGGCTACTCCTCCCATCTGCAAGGCTCTCTTTCTTACAAGCAAGCTTTTGCAATTAGCCATCCCGCTTCAATAGCGCGGCTCCAGTCAGAATTTTCCGTTTTCTTTGAAAACCTGTATGATTTTATATGAATTTTAAAAAAATAAGAAAACCACATCATTTTATATTGTATTGTGAAGAATATTGTAAATTTTCATATTCTTCTGATCAACAATGTAAGAGTAAAACGGTTACAACTGAAAAAAAAGAGGTGACTTTGGAGTCGTTTTTCTTCAGTTTTATTAATTAAAATAGATTTCGAGAAAAAACACATCACTTCTCATAGCCTGTAGATTGTTCAGTTTTGTTTTCTGCGTAAAAAGTGCCATAGTTAATGTATAAAATGGTTACAAAGTTGCTCAAAACCGGGCGGACGCCCCTTAACGTAGGTAATATAAATACCCTGTATAGGTAAATAATCCATTTATATACAGGGTGTAACATTAAATAGGACAGCTACTTAAAGGGGTGCTTTAGACCATCAAACTGAACAACTTTCTCTATGGGACCAATATCGAAATCGCGAAAAAAAAATCTGCTGTCCCATACATTTCAGTCGAGTTATGCGTGCAGTTTTGTATGGGACAGCGGAATTTTTTTTCGCGATTTCAGTGTTGGTCCCATAGTCAAAGTTGTTCAGTTTGATGATCTAAAGCACCCCTTTAAGCAGCTGTCCTATTTTATGTTACACCCTGTATAATCCATTTATATATAATAATTAATCCATTTGTATAGGTAAATAACCCAAGACGACCCGGTTGGTGTAATGGTTGCCACGCCGGACTGCCAAACCAGGGTCCTGGGTTCGAATCCCGGTTGTATGATTCCCATAACAAAAAGCCTAAGGCTTACCTTGGGATCATTACAATGTATGTGCCTGTGAGCGTTATTTATTTTTATTTTTTTTATTTTTTAATCCATAGCAAGAGTAGGTATTAAAAACAGTCAAATGTTTTGACGTATTCCCAATTTTATTGATGAAGGTTTATCATTCAAACTGTTTAAAAACAATGGGGTGACTACGCTTAAATTATACCTACTCGACATTCCATTTTACTAAAAACAATTTCTCTCATACATCAATGTCAGTGTTAGGCATATGGTCGACTATTTATTTCTAATACAGTAAAATATGACACAATTTTTATAACGATTACCTTGGTAGGTAGGGAATTTTATAATAAAACTTTGTGTAAGTAATTAATGTTCGGCGGTGTCTACCGCAAGTGTCTACCTTAGACTCTTTTTCCAAATTAATATCTGTGTGTGTATGTGCCAATGCAGGGGTGTGCGTGTGTGTATGTCGATGAGTATTTGTGTGTGACTGAGTAAGATCTTCATACAACGATCCTCAGCAGTTCCTCTCCTCTATTATAAGTCCAACCCTGTAGTTTGTTGTAAATTATTACACCGTCTTAAGTCGTAAAATGATAATTGTCATTTAACTTCTAAAACCAGTTTTATAGTAAACGAGCTTTTACCCGCGACTTCGTCCGCATAAATTATATACCAGATTTTAAGTCAGATGTTACGCTACCAAACGAAAAAAGTTTCATCAAAATCGGTTCAGTAGTTTTTGCGTGATACTCGAACAAACAAACACCCAAACAAACAAACAAACAAACAAACTAAATTCTTTTTTCAAAAATTTACAGTTTTATAATAGTCAAGATAAGAACCATTTAATAATGATAATAACTGGCCAAGTACGTGTCAGACCACGCGCAGGGTAGGATTCCGTAGTTGCCCGTAATATGGACTTAGAAGGAGGCTTTTTTATACCTACTACGGTTTAACGGCTAATAAAGTCTAAAAAGTACATTTTATTATTTGGTCGACAATTACTCGTAAACTTGTAAAGCCTACTTAGCGGTGATAGTTTTCCTTTTAAATTCGTTATATATGCTATTTCCGTGAATTTTTTCACATCACCAACTACAATCGTTTAGCTGGGGGGACACTTGACTCTAACCAAAATTTTCGCTTTAAAGCTTAATATTTCGCTAACAGATCCCTAAATCGAAAAATGGTTTTCACAAACCCACAATATTTTTAAAAGACATATCCAACGACACCCCACAACATGGGATAGACGAGAAAAAAAATTCATCCCCACTTCATGTGAGGGGACGTACCCTAAAAAAAAATATTTTTCAAGAATTTATTTTACCACTTTGTCGGCGTGATGAATATGTATACATATGCCAAATTACAGCTTTCTAGTATAAAGCGACTCTGAGCTAAGCCGCGGACAGACGGACAGACGGACGGACAGACGGACGGACAGACGGACGGACAGACGGACGGACGGACATGGCGAAACTATAAGGGTTCCTTTTTGACTTCGGAACCCTAAAAAAGGTAGGTAGGTGAGGCGTTATATAGTTACCAGAGAAATAGGGAAACTGTTAATTATTTTAGCTCAGTTTGTCGGCAGCTCATCAAGGTTTACTAATGCGGTGCAAGTGCTAGGAGATAGTAGGTAACTTTACTAAAGCACGAGTTTTTTCAAGCGTAGCGTCCAAAAACGTTTAGTTCCCTCACAGAGTACTTTAGGTTCTTAGGTTCCCTGCACAAATGAGTATTAGCTAGCACAGAAGTATGAGTAAGGTTTTATGGAGAAAAATTTCGATTTTCTGTGTCGAGCGGCCAGTAATAAGTAACTTACATAGGTTTTTAGGGTTCCGAAGTCAAAAAGGAACCCTTATAGTTTCGCCATGTCCGTCCGACTGTCCGTCCGTCTGTCTGTCCGTCCGTCTGTCCGCGGCTTAGCTCAGAGGCGCTTAATACTAGAAAGCTGTAATTTGGCATATGTATACATATTCATCACGCCGACAAAGTGGTAAAATAAAATGTTGAAAAAATTTTTTTTTTAGGGTACGTCCCCTCACATGATGTGGGGATGAATTTTTTTTCTCCTCTATCGCATGTTGTGGGGTATGGTTGTATAGGTCTTTTAAAAATATTGTGGGTTTGGGAAAAACATTTTTCGATTTAGGGATCCGTTAGCGAAATATTAAGCTTTAAAGCGAAAATTTTAGTTAGAGTCAAGTGTCCCCCCCCCCCTCTCCCAGCTAAACGGTTGTCGTTGGAGATATTAAAAAATTAACGGTAATAGCATATATAACGAATTTCAAAGAAAAACTATCACCTCTAAGTAGGCTTTACAAGTTTACGAGTAATAGTCGACCAAATAATAAAATGTACTTTTTACACTTTATTAGCCGTTAAACCGTAGTATAAAACAAAAGGCCTCCTTCTAAGTTCATATATTATATTGTAACGGGCAACTACGGAACCCTACCCTGCGCGTGGTCCAACACGCACTTGG
The DNA here is from genome assembly GCA_922987775.1 of Agonopterix subpropinquella. NCBI lineage: Eukaryota > Metazoa > Arthropoda > Insecta > Lepidoptera > Depressariidae > Agonopterix > Agonopterix subpropinquella. The sequence continues at coordinate 16,436,128 of OV277695.1, read as the reverse complement.
CCAGTTATTATTCATTGCTAGGCCACATCGGAGCTGTGCTATTAAGGTACAAATCTACATCTACACTATCTACACTAATATTATAAAGATTTGTACCTATTTTTGTATGTTTGTAATGAAAAGGCTCAAAAAGTACTGGGCCGATTTAAAAAATTCTTTCACCATTAGAAAGCTGCATTCACCCTGAGTAACATAGGCTATATTTATTGCTAGAAAAGATTAGTCGTCCACCCGTGCGAAGCCGGGACGGGCCGCTAGTAGCTTATAAGATTGTACAGAAGAAATCGCTTTCTAGTGCTTAGACCGCCTTGTTTTGTATCCTCTGTATTTCTTTACGGTATATTTTGCTGAGTAGGTAATTATATTCGATTGATTGATTGAAAATTAAGGTTTTGTGTACTTTTTCATTAACCTTTAATAGTCAAATATCTCAGCTCCGATGCGAGCTAGGCCAAGTGTTTATTACAAAATACCTCTATGTTTATTTTTAATTGTACTATAATTACTGATTATATATACAATAATTACAATACTTTTACTCGTACCCATTTTCACGTTCAGTATTTGTCGTATATTCAATAGATTGAGGGTACTTGATAAATCTTCGTATCACATTTTAAAGATAAATAAGTATTTCATAAGGGTAGCAACAATTTTTAACCGCTTGGTTTGGTATGTTTTTAAACTTTTTCACATATTATTATTCAAATAAATATGCAAAATTTAATGTATGCGAAATAAAATTCTGTAAAATACCTACATAAATATGCCCACCAAAATGTTGGTCTGTTATCGTTTCCGGGGAAATAGGTTTACCGGTTTTATGTTCTTTTGTTCCCTATTATAATATTATTTACCTACGAATGCCCTGTTAAATATGTACATTCGACCAATTTGAACCGTGAATTCATGACCCATCTAGAATCTTGACACGATCACGTGTATTAACGTCATTAAGCTTCTCTCAAACGAGACAACCAATAGTTTACTGTGAAAAGGCTGTGAAAAGGTTCTACATTGGGTCATTCAAATTGGTTGTGTAAAATGTTGTAAATATTCTAACTTATTAAATAATCTTTGGTAAGACGTCGATGGTACATAACTATAGTTGACCAAAAAAAGGTGTTGTGCCTACAGTCGAGATCGTAATATCAACCTCAGTTCATGCTTTGCGCCGCAGCTCTTGCTGACAATGCTATGCCAGCGTTGTTTGCGCAGCACTGCAATACTCTGTCATGCGGTAATGGATATTGAAGTTGCTGGCTCACCGTTTTTTATTTCAATCAAATTAATTGAGGTGTATATTTTCATTGGCTTTCATCAAGAACACTATGCCTTAACCAAATCGTGTGTTTTAAAGGAGTTGAATGAAAATAAGCACTGTTTTGCTGTGAACTAATTAAAATAAAAATTTGTTTCAAATCCTACCGACTGCGCCATTTATGGGTTTCAGCCGTTGGGTAGATTTTCTATAAAGGACACTTTTAATTAAGTTAAACTATTTAATTAAATAAAACAATACAGATTTCTTATACTAAAGGTACCTATTGATCTCGATGATCCGAGTGATCATCCTCTAGCTACCACGATGTGAGCATGAAAGGCGTCTAGGATTGCCAAAACTGTCTCACGGTAACACATTATTGTTCACTCATACATTCACTTTTTGATTCACTAATTAATGAGAATTGGGTGTGCCGAAACTGTTATACGTATTGATTATGTATAAGGGTTTGTACATGTAACAAGCCAGTGGCCTGTATTTTGTGCATTATTAATGTGGATGACACAATGTATGAAAATCTCAACATATTCCTGTGATATTGTAATAATAACTGTATAGCATATTTTAATATAGTGCAGCTGCTGCTAACGTTTTTGACGTCTAGGCAAAAATATATTTAAATTCAACCGATATAATATTTCTACACGGTGCGGTGTAACAAAACACCCTAGTAATACTTAAGGGGGTGCTTCAGACCATCAAATTGAACAACTTTCACTATAAAGCCAACTTCGAAATCGCGAAATAAAAACAAGCTGCTCCGGCTCGGCTCAAAATATGGAACATCAGAATATTTCTATTTTTTTTTTCGGTGTTGGCTCCATAGTGAAAGTTGTTCAGTTTGATTGTCTGAAGCACCCCCTTAAGTATTACTAGGGTGTTTTGTTACACCCTGTTATACCGGTGGTCGAAATTCTTCGTACGTTAAATAAGCGTGTTCTAACATTGGGCTTACTACAATATTTACTAAAGCGATCCGGGGCCGTGACGTCGGAGAAAGTGGCTATAGTCGACCATTAAACGGGTATCCCTACTAATGGAGGGAAAGTGGTCGATTACCATTACCACAGAGTGGTGAGTTGAGCTTTCAAGATATTAAATAAGAGGTCACGCAGCTAGCCACAACTTTAATAGGGTTAACTACTTTTTAGGGTTCCGGACCCAAAGGGTGAAAACGAGACCCTATTACTAAGCCTACGTTGTCCGTCCGGCCGTCTATCTGTCCTACCTATTTAGGGCTGTAACTTTTGAATCGTAATAGTTAAATTGTTCAAATTTTCTCAGATTATGCATTATTACGGCGGATTTGTTAACAAATAATAAAAATGTCAAAAAGTTAAAAATTAAGGGGGGTTCTCAACAAGAAACTAGTTTTTATCAACGTTTTTCTTCACGCTCTATCGTAAAAACGGTAATACATACAAGCGTCAAACTTAGTGTGATTATAGAACAATCTCTACAGAATAAAGAATGAGTCTGTCTGTAAAGAAAGGACTCGCACTTGACCGGTTTTATTAATTAAGACGTGTGTTGCTTAGTGCCCCTCTTCGGAGTTCGTGAACGAACGCTAAATGTGACAAAATAAAAAGTGTTAAGAAAACAATGTTTATTCAAAATAGTATCTACAACGTGTTAATGAATTAACGCAAAACTAGAAAGTAGTTTGTTTAGAATCGAGAGCAGAATCGAATTATCATGGTTTCAACATAGAATTTTTTTTTCAAAATATTAAATAATTGGTTTGCAAAAAACTTTGGCGAATTTGGACCCAGCCATTTTTACGAAAACTAAAAGCCCTTCAGGACGGCGGTCATAATTATTATAAACAGAAAAAATTAAGGCATTTTTAAAAAAAATCTTCCTCATCTCTAGAAGTCCGGGTTCAAAAGTAGATATTACTAGTAAAATAGTCAAATCATCCAAAAAACAGTAGCAAAACGCAACCATGACAGCTATTTTCATCTAATATTATGACTAAGGTAGTTTTTGGACGTTACGGAACGTATTTGGCTTTATTGAACTGATAGTGCGTGTGATTTCGTTTGATTCCATTATCATAATATTGTACGGTTATCGTGAATTTTCATTAAAACAAACACAATGAATGCGTAGAAGATTGAGTGGGCTATCTAATTAGAAAGATTATGAGTTTCACACACTTGATACAAAAGGTATCATAAGGATATATATAAATTCCCCCAACTTCTACAGATTACAACCAATTTCCTTTTTTGTTAGTTTTGTTTCATTCTACACGTATTACTAAGTTTCATTCATGTATGGGACCTATATGTCTGGGTCTCACATTATATGGCCTTCCGCCAAACTTCTTTTAAACTGAACCCGATGGCAACTTCTTTCAGTGCTGAAATGATAACAAATCATTTTTGCCTCAAAAAATAAAATGTGAATAACTTTAAATTTTAACTATCAAAACAATTAAATTATTGTTTCAATCTAATTATTTTGTTATAAATCAGTTGGGGTGTATGAAGTTTTGCGCTAATTCATTAACACGTTGTTTAATTTATAGACAACTTTGTGATTTGTTTTTTTACCACACCGCGTCGGAAGATATTATTGAACATGCGACCAGAAACTACAACATCAGATCTTTTAAAAAATATAATAAAGAGTTTGAAAATACTCTGTATAAAATATACAGATATATCTATATTAATAGCGTTACATATCAAAGGGGATGCTTCAGACCATCAAACTGAACAACATTCCCTATGAAGCCAACATCGAAATCGGAAAAAACAACAAGTCCATAGATAACGTCAATTGCTACTTGACCCAAATGTATAAAACAGCAGGTTTTATTTTGTGATTCCGATATTGGCTCTGTATTGAACGTTGCTTAGTTTGATGGTCTGAAGCACCATGTTTAATTTTACACCCTGTATTGTATTTGTAACCATATGAAATAATTGGTAGCGAACGTGACACTCGATGATAGCCGAATGAACTCTACCTTCCAAAAAACAAATTAAAGAGGTACTGAACCGATCTAACAAATAAAAGAATATTAAAGTATCCATCTAACAACAATTTCTTTTGAAGAGACGACAATAATTTTCCAACTGAACGATTCACAAATGACAATTTTCCTCAAGCCCAACATGCTTCACAGATATTTTATTATAAGAATGAGGGCTTCCACCATCTTTTCTCGTCTTTTCACGATTCATTCGAATGGAAAATCGCTAATGAGGCTGAATGCTACTCGAAAGGGAACACACTCTGGGGAACAAATTTGCCAATTTCGTCGACAACTTCTGGGCTTGTTAATTTTGATATTTATAGGGTTCCGTATCGAAAGGGTGAGAACGGGACACTATTACTAAGCCTACGTTGTCCGTCCGTCCGTCCGTCCGTCCGTCCGTCCGTCTGTCCTACCCATTTTGGGGCTGTAACTTTTGAACCGTAATAGCTAGATAGTTGACATGTTCTCAGATTATGCGTTATTACGGCGGATTTGTTAACAAATAATAAAAATGTCTAAAAGTTAAAAATCAAGGGGGGTTCTCAACAAGGAACTAGTTTTTATCAACCTTTTTTCTTCACTCTCTATCGTAAAAACGGTAATACATACAAGCTTCAAACTTAGTGTTATTATAGAGCAAACTCTACAGAATAACAACAAATACTAAAAACCGGCCAAGTGTGAGTCAGTCTTGCGTTGAAGGTCCCGGATAAAAAAAGTATTTTTTTCTAAGTTAATAATGTTGTGTTCTGTTGTGGTGTGGTACGGAACCCTCGGTGCGCGAGTAGTCCGACTCGCACTTGACCAGTTTTATTTATATGTAGCTCATCTTGCCTCGAACATTATGTGTTTCAAGTTATTGCAGAAAACTCTAATTTAAACCTATGATTTAAACTAATAATTGCGCCTTGAATTTATTTTTATTCGGTTCTTAAAAGTTTGCCAACTGTAAAACAAAAATTGGATTTAAAATTTCTTTTGTTAAAATACGATGACAGTCAACGTGTTTTGAGCTCAAGAATAATAACGAATAATTAAAAGGAGGACAATTAATAAATTTTCCCTCCACTTTTTCTTGATTCCACCGTGCGGAAAATCGCAAAAGGGTTTTAAAGTGCTACGGATAAAGGGGGGTGGCTTGGATTAAAAGTGGAGGTTTTGCGGGAGGGGGGAGGGGAGAGAACAAGCTCGTTAGCGACAATTTTTCTCAAAGCTCTCCCGAGGGAATTGTCACAATTCCGATTGTGACGAATTGCGTTGTGAACAATGCGCCGCTTCCTTTTTTTTCCAATGAGGTAAGTGAAATAGAAGAGTTTTCCATGGAAATATAGAAATTATTCTATTTATTACACGAACAAAATTTTAAATTAAAACAACCATCATCCGTCTATTCCTGACTAGTTCAGCCTTTTATAATTTTCATTGATGTAATATAAACTAATAAAAAACTGTAACAGAAGTGTGTGTACATTGAAGATATTTACCAGAAAAAGATAACGATATGGTTTTTAGGTGTCCCTGATTCCAAATCACAAATGTTTGGATTTTTTGTCTTTCTGTTTGTTTGTTTGTGTGTTTGTTTGATCGATCATCACGCAAAAACTACTAAAACAATTTTTATGATTTTTTTTTTATTTGATAGCTTATGAGCTGACTTAAAATCTGGTATATAATTTGTGTGGACGAAGTAGCGGGAAAACGCTCGTTAGTCCATAATTGTGTATACTGTGCAAATTATATTAGAGTCCCAATAGCGACAGCGGGGCGTAGACGCAATTTAATCAAAGTCCACCGAAGCGATTGTATTAAAAGGTAATTTATTTTAGTTCGTGTGGAAGGCGGCATGCGGCTGTTAATTACGAAACTAATTAAAACTGTCGATTCTGTAATTAATCTTTTCCGCTTCGTGAAGAGAGCACGTATAAAAATAGTTCTTTGCATTAGCAACAACATTAGGCGGTATTATTAACGTAGTAGCGGAGGTTTTTTTTTTTTTTTTTATTAACTATGGGTTTGCTCTTGACCAGTCCTCAGGACGAAGATGGGGTCGAAGATGTAGCGGGCTTACCCAGAAGATGCCTATTCACTCGTACTTTAAAGGAATTCGGGTAGCTAGTATTCGAGTTACCAAAGCATTCGTCGTGTTTGGAATGTGTTAACTGTTATTAGGTATGAATGGTCGGATTTTCATAATATAAAAATTATGTTAGAGGATTTTAAGTAATAAGTGTTAAGTACTAATTTAATAAATAAGCATTGTCACAAGTAAAGATAACAAGTAAAGATCATCAAGCTATTGATTTTCTTCAATAAACAAAATAATTTTTTTTAAATGTCATACTTGTATGTCTTTTTAATAACTGGCCAAGTGCGTGTCGGACCACGCGTAGGATAGGGTTCCGTAGTTGCCCGTTACAATATAATATGGACTTAGAAGGAGGCTTTTTGTTTTATACTACGGTTTAACGGCTAATAAAGTCTAAAAAGTACATTTTATAAGTTACTTTACATTTTATAAGACTATTACTCGTAAACTTGTAAAGCCTACTTAGCGGTGATACCTATACAGGGCGTCCCACGGCGATGCCACACGGAGGGAAAGTACCTTAAATATTAAAGATAGGAACATCGTTTAATTTTTAATAATAAGTAGAACTGCATTCACAGATTTTTTTAAATCGCCTACCTCAACCGGGAATCAAACCCGCCAAATGTGATAGTAAAATTACATGTATTTTATAATAGCGTTTGAAAGGGCTACTCATAAGCATTATTTTTTCCTAAATAACCTAGCTTATTAAATGAAACTAAGATCATAAAATTTTACATTTTATTTAAAATTTTGTTCAGAGAAATTTCCTCTGACTTGGCCATGCTTCCAACAATTAACATTATCATTTCAAAAATAAGTAAATCGACAGGGAGAGAAATTATTAAAAGAGTGAGAATTTGTATACAACAGAACGGATCACATTTTTGCATTTGATAATTTTTTTTTTTTAAATAAAATGTAAAATTTTATGATCTTAGTTTCATTTAATAAGCTAGGTTATTTAGGAAAAAATAATGCTTATGAGTAGCCCTTTCAAACGCTATTATAAAATACATGTAATTTTACTATCACATTTGGCGGGTTTGATTCCCGGTTGAGGTAGGCGATTTAAAAAAATCTGTGAATGCAGTTCTACTTATTATTAAAAATTAAACGATGTCTTCTTTCAGTAAAATATCCTATCTTTAATATTTAAGGTACTTTCCCTCCGTGTGGCATCGCCGTGGGACGCCCTGTATATCACTCTATATATTTTTAATAGATAGAGTGATTCAAGAGGAAGGTTTCATGGCATGGTTTTGTCATTGCCCCCGTACGAAGCCGAGGCGGGTCGCTAGTACCGTATTAAATAATTTGTTTGTATAATTTAAAATTCACTGAACTCGATGTCAACCCACCGCACGTGCACACTCATAAACAAGATATGAGCAGGCTAGCGCTTTCATTCATTGCTGAAATAATAAAAAATCATTTTTGCATGAAAACTTAAAATGCGAATAACTTTTAATTAATACAATTATTAAATTATTGTTTCACTGCAATTATTTCTATGGAAATCAGTTGGGGTGTATGAGGTTTTCATTAACACATTGTAGGTATAGCATAAATTTCTTTAGTTAACACATATTTCATTACATAGATAAGAAAATGCACGAATAAACGTAGGTATCCTGACGGGCTGCGACAGATTCATTTCGGTCCAGTAAACACCTGGACATGAAACGGGACATTTTTGGGGTAGTTTCCGTTTGCGACACAGGTATAGATATCCGTTAAGAACGGACATCCTCCACAGCAGGAAGGGACAACATTTTGAGCTCAAATATTGTAGGTATATACATACCTACGTGTACCTACAGTCAAAATCAAAAGACGATCTTCTGAACCTAATTAAAATCTTTCTTTTTTCACAAGGTTGATTAGGTTAGGTATTACATTGATTAATATTATTGTCTATGTTAATCTTTGTTGTTTTTGTAAATAAATTTCCCCCTGTTAATAAATTTGAGACATTTTTATCAACTTTTGATGCCGATTGTATCTAGGTCCTGAAATATATTGCAATGAAAGTGAAATAAAAAGGGGTATTATCAACCTAAAGAATAATAAAAGAAATCGTGCCGCGTCATGCCGCGAACAAACGTAACATTAGGTACTATTCATAGATACATACATACCTACAAACATGCTCACGCGTAGGTATGTTCCACCGGGGTAGGCAGAGGCAATTGATCGCCACATGCTACAATTCTGACACACATCTCTGGCCGAAGATTTCATCTCTCGTCAGTTTCGGGTACATTTTATTTGACCCTTATACGCATCTGGTTTGATCACCGTAAGCATCCGTAAGTATTGTCTATGGTGTAAGTATTGAATACACACTTGTCATAGTAGTAGAATATTAAGTATAATTATTAATTACCAATAAATTAATGTAGAATCGAGTTGGCACCATCGACTAGCTCTAAAGGACAAGTATCCAGAGCCGTAAAATATATTACGAACAACAACAACCAACTGTTCAGACAATCATGTTTTGTGACTAATTATTGGTAATTATAATCGTAGTGAGATATAAGTTATGTTAATATTATGTGTTTGAATTATAATGAATATCCATAATTATAAAGACGGTATTTGTTAAGTATAATCAAATTGTGTTGGATGTGGTTGGTTTTGCCGCCATTACAGTTTGATTATAAATAGACCTGTCTGGTCATTAGAGAGGATGATTCCTTTACTACTGGTCCGACTAGGACGTCACGCTGTCCAAAGTTAAGTATAACTTGTGTGTTACTGTAATTACTGCTCATTTAAATGTCTTTTGTGTAAATCGTGTCGAATCGAAAGTAAATTAAAGATAATAAGTAGACTGATTCTCATGTTTCATTATAAATAATCACTGCTACCCATTTATTCTATAACACACTCGTCTTGTGAATTTTATGAAGATATTTGCAAAAATATTAATTGGGTGCGTTTAGGATACGCAATGGAACGCATTGAGGCCATTTTTATTAGAAATGTTGTCTGTCTGTCTATTTGTTTGCGCATGCATCACTTGACCGACTTAACTACTGAACCGATTAGAATGGGGTTTTCTCAAAAGCAAAGGGCTTTGTTTGGAGTAACATTTGTGCTTTATTCTATTGCAATCGGTCCATTCGTTTAAAAGGCGTTCGAAGTCGCGGTCCCCGCTAGTGTTATAATACCGAAAATACACTAGCCTATTATTTTAAATGGCAGACCAGTTTTAATAATTGCCCATGAGGGTGTTTCTTTTAATGAAGAAAAATTTATATTTCTTTTATATCTAGCCAGTGATATTACTTTATACAACGTGTTAATGAATTAGCGCAAAACCTCATACACCCCAACTGATTTATAACAAAATAATTAGATTGAAACAATAATTTAATTATTTTGATAGTTAAAATTTAAAGTTATCCGCATTGTTTTGAGGCAAAAATGATTTGTTATCATTTCAGCAATGAAAGAAACCACTAACGTACTCATGGATACATTGTTATAATCTTGTTTTGGTAGTAAGTAGGGTGAGTGTGCCCGTGAGGTGGGTTGACACCGGGTTCAGAAAATTTAATATTTGGAAAAAAAAAAATATTTTGAAAAAAATTACCTATATTGAAACCATGATAATTCGATTCTGCTCTCGATTCTAAACAAACTACTTTCTAGTTTTGCGTTAATTCATTAACACGTTGTATAAAGCATTAAAAATAATGAATGATACTAAACATTTTGCGGAAAACAACGTAGTACGAGTGTTTACTCGATTATGTAATAAACGAAATTGTGCAAATATGCAACCCTTGGGGAAAGTTACCTACTGTTTTATGAGTTTCCTACTTGTTTCCGCTCCCTACTTCTAAATTATTATTTTTTGTTTAAAATAGAAAGAATATGGCTATGGCCTTATGGACCGTTAGTTAAATTTATAATAACGTTAATAAATAATAATAATAAACACATTACCCTTCCTTTGCGTCACGCAGTCAGGTAAAAAGGTATTTTTATTTTCATCTCACATAAACTAACTTAGTACCATAACACCTGTAAATCTGGGTAACGGGTCCTGTTGAATCTCAAACAACGACAATTTTATTTTAAAATAAAATTAAACATAGTTATGATGTTATTTCGATTACATTTATAATAAAAGAGTCGCGTTGCAAGTCTGTTATTGGGTGGACGCGTGTCAGTTGCCTGCTACCCGGCCTGCAACGAAGCTTCACCATTTTATGACGACTCAAATGTGTCTTTTGTGCATAAAACAATACTTGAAGTCACCAAATATTAATTATATTATTTACATTCATCAACCTTGTATGAACTTTTTAAAAAAAACAGAAAAAGTCTCATGCTTTGATTAAATTTAAATAGCAAGATAGGTTACTAGCCTATAGCGCATGGACTGCATAAAAATTGAGCCCCCGTCGCCTAATTTACTTAGAGCAGCATTACGAGATTGAGATACTTTTTTTATTTTAGGCGGCATAAAGGTACCACAATGATGCATCCGTATGCATAAAACTCGTTTTACAAATCATTCAAAAAGAAAAAAAGAAATTACACGGCATTACCCTTGTAATGCCGTGTAATTTCTTTTTTTCTTTTCCTTGGTTTCTTTTTTGTTTACGAGTGAAAGGTCACTCGTAAACAAGTACATGAAAAGCAGATCCATTTTTCGTATCTTAGGCTTAGTACCGTTAGTACCTAATAGGGTCCCGTTTTTACCCTTTGGGTACGGAACTCTAAAAACGTAAACAATGCCATGCTTACATAGTAACGAACCTCTTTGATTTAATCGTAGGTACTATATGTTATGTATGGTGTTGACACAATGCGTTTTAACCCTAGAGTAGTCGCGCCCTGCCGTGAAACGCGAGTGATCGCGTGGGGAGCATTTTGCCGCTCATATAGAAAATGATTTTTATGTTACAACCTACCTACCTACTTAAATAAAATAAAATTTTACATTTTTAACGTCCCTTTTGGTTTTTGGAATAATAAATGCTTAGACGGACAAGTTCTAACAGAATATAGCATTATTTTTTGTTGGCCGGCACTTTCACATTTGGACCAACAATTTATAAAATGCCGATGATGTCCTTTCTTAAATTTTAGTAACATCTTTATCTCAATACGCATAAAATAAAAAATATTTAAGCCTAATAAGAAAATTAAATGTTTTCTTCATCTACGGCATGTGTTTCAGTAAAATAGTCCTGACACATGTACTATCGCGGACTTTTCCGCCTGACCACCACTAGGCTCATTTTTGCTTGCATACTAAAAAATAAAAGCGATATCTTAAACCGCCCTATTGATGAATAGACCAATTAATAATAGTTTCCAAACAATAAATTTTGGGCGAAATTATGCGACTTTTTTCTTAAGTGGTCAGGCGGAAAAGTTCCCGATAGTACACACGGCAACAGGTCAGGTTACCCTGTTTGGACTTTGAACTATTAGACGTTGAACGTTGCGAATCATGCGAAAGGGTGCGGTATGTTGTTGTTGTTTCGTCTCACAGCACGCTGCGCCCGCGCCGGCAGCCGCGTCTATGCAGGCTCTCTACCGCACTATTTTGTGTTTTGTACGTAGTGTAGCTATGGGTATATGGGGTGCGTAACCTGATGTGTCGCCGTGTGTACATTAAGTGTTCGTTGCACAGTAACTTTGCGCATCTATTGCACTCTTTTTTGGTCCTTCTATTTGTCTTGGATGGACCACTGCTCATATTATACCTTCTCTTTCTGAGGGTATTTTCAGATGTTCCGATGGTAAAAATCAATTTCTCATTGGTTTCTGTAACATGCTTAAGTATTAGTATCGACTTTTTATACCTCACACATCATTCACCTATTTTTTTAAATCAACTAATTAAAACAAAAACACCCAATAATAGACAAAATAACGTAAATAAATATATTATTATTATATTTACATCAAAAAAACAACAAACACGATGAAACTAATAATAATTAAACGTACTGTAAAAAACCATAAATGAATTTTACTTACGAGCGTAGTCGCGCAGTGAGTAATTTGCCGCCAAACGCGACACACCTACAACAACCCTTTCTTCGTGAGGTAACCCGCGCACTCAATTTCTTCTAATTTCTAAAATGGGGAGGTGAGATATGTAGGGGCAGCTACTGGGACGCTTGACTTTTACAAATGCATCGTTTACAAAATACCATTAATTTTTTGACGCGGGCGGCAAAATGCTCATAGCGCGAGCACTCTAGGGTTAAATTTACTTTTTTTGGCTTGGGTTCAAAAGTTTTTGGCCAGTTTTGCTATCCTTGTTTCTAATAGGCAATTAGAAAGAGACACATCGATAAGTGTGAAGTGAGTCATGGAACGCCATGAGCTATAGTGCCTGTCGTCTATACGTAACGATTTTCGTTGCGTGCGATGAAACTCATGGTGCGAATTATATGTTATCAATATGTTATCTATTCGCTCAACGTCTTCACTATTACGACTTATTGCATCAAAGTCTAACAGGAAGGAGTCTCTTTGGTTTGGAATAAAGAGACTCCTTTCCAAGAAGGTTGAAATTTTTTCCCAAATTTCAACCTTCTTGCTCCTTCCTCTTAGATCAAAGCCAAAAAAAGTCAATTTAAAAAGTATTGTGTTAATACCATAAAGTAATACGATTAAAAGGGGTATGGGTAATATTGGCGTCTTTTTTTTTCATGCAGCCAGTTACCAAATGTTGTGGGTATTTTAGGGCTATTATTACCTTACATTTTGCTTACATTATTATTTAAAAAAAAAAATGGTCCTACGGTGTAACGTTTCGGAGATATTTAATATTAAAGTTTTAAAAAATCACTCTAATAAGATCATTAAAAGGTACTCATTTAGGTTTTTTTACCACTTTATTTGTTTTTATAGCCCAGAATTATTAGTTCTAATTATTTGTGACATCATCACGCATATTTTGTGCAGGAACGCATCGCAATCCTCGCTAATTTGCGGTCGCTCGTTTAAATTAGTATAAGTTTCTACACTGATACGGTCACGAACTAAATATTGTGGGTACTTAAGTGGGTAAAACTAATAATTCTGGGCTATAAAAACAAATAAAGTAGTAAAGAAACCTAAATGGGTAACAATTAATGAGCTTTTTAGAGTGATTTTTTTAAAACTTTAACATTAAATATCTCCGAAACGTTACACCGTAGGACAATTTTTTTTGGATAATAATGTAAGGTAATAATAGCCCTAAAATATCCGCAATATTTGGTAACTGGCCGCTTCAAAAAAAAGACTCCACCTTCCATACAAAAATTACCCATAGGCCTTAAAAAGGTTTGTTACTGTAAGCATTGCATAGAGTTTTTTACGTTTTCATTCTAACAGTGTTATGTCAGTACAATCAAAGAGAATATAATCACTACGTTTTAAGTACAATTATATAGTGATCTGTGAGTGTTATGTGTTTTGATTGAAATCGGATTTATAGTTCAATTTCAATTTATTTCGCAAGAATATTATGACAGACTCCAAGTTTTCATCAACAAAATAAATGCATCAGGCAAATCTTGAAGATCTTCTTAACAAACACCATCTCAAACGAGGAGTTATGGAGACGGACGAGTGAGCAGTGTATAGAGAAAGTAATCCTTGCCTGAAGGTGGCAGTAGCTAGGCCATGTATTAAGGAGACGATCACCCATCCATGACACCCACCCCCACCAGGCAAACGAAATAGAGGCTGTCCTAAAATAACCTGGCGCCGCCGCTCGGTGAAAGTTGAAGCCAAAAGCCTTAATATGACCTGAGGGGATATCTACAGTGCTGTCCAAGATCGCAACCGGTGGAGAGCTATTATACCCCACAGTGACAGGAAGAGAAGAAGATTTAAAGTAGCAGTAGCAGAATCTAGCTGGACTTGCAATCAAAAAGACAAAAAGAAAATAAGGTGCAGTGAATCACAGTTTGATCTATGGCGTGACTTTGTGAGACTTAGCACCATTTGCATTTTGAGTGATTTGGTGGAAACGCATATAATGCTCTTTTTATTGTATGTAAAATAATAAAACTTTTATCTATAATAATAAGTCATTTATTTAATAGGAAAGTCTTAATTAAATAAAAAATTAAATTATTATTCAGATAACCCAGATGCATATAAGTAATGTTAGTAACAATGATCTTACAAACTATTTTAGTTATAAATAAATAAATCCGGTCAAGTACCAGTCAGGCTACTCGCGCACCGCGGGTTCCGTACCACACCACCAACATACAAAAACATTTTTTTCTCCGGAACCTTTAGCACGAGACCGACTCACACTTGGCCGGTTTTTATTATTAGTTGTTATAAATTGTAGAGTTTGCTCTATAATCACACCAAGTTTGATACTTGCACCTATTACCGTTTTTACGATTGAGCGAAAGGTTGATAAAAACTAGTCTCTTGTATGAGGACCCCCCTTAATTTTAAATTTTTTGTAATTTTTAACGCCGCAATAACGCATATTCCATGAAAATTTCAACTAACTAGCTTTTACGGTTCATAAGTTACAGCCCAAAATAGGTAGGACAAAGGGACGGACGGACGCATGGTGCCGAAATTGTATGGGAACTACCTGGGAACTACAATAAGTGTAGTGTCGTTTTAGTTACATTAACGGCGATAGTCAACTACAGCAACTCATGGTGCGGATTTTAGTCAAATTTTAGTTACATAACTATCCGCCAGAGGCGCTGTACGGAATTCAATACAAATAATTTACGAATACGATTGTAGTTGCGTTTAGTGAATTTACTATAGCAACTCATGGTAGACGTACTGGTGTCAGAGTTTTTTCAGACCGCCTTACGGCCTCTGACGTGGTTTTTATGTAACGACTACTAACACCAGAGATAGTAGCCGGGACCAACGGCTTAACGTGCCATCCGAAGCACGGAATCATTTTTCTTTTCAGACAATCAGGTGATTCAGCCTTCAATATCCTAACCAACTGAGGAAAAACGCACAAAGTGACATATCACTAGGTGTCCCCCGTGGGAATCGAACCCACGACCTCCGTGTCGATAGCCCAATGCTCTTAACCATTACACCACGGAGGCAGTCACGTAACTGACTGAATGACTGACTTACTGACTGGCAGACAACGCACCATTGAAGATAGAAGCTCGTATACGGGGTGGAACGTAACGAGTTTCTTGTCTTAAGGGTGTATTCAGACAATGAAACTAAACAACTTTCCCTAAGGAACATGGGTCAAAAAAAATAAGAAAATGTAAGACCTCCCATACTAAAGTGCGGATCAGCCGGTCTATTTTCTATGAGAGGTCCAAATTTTTTTATTTGTTTTCGGCCCATGTTCCTCAGGTTCCAAAGTTGTTTAGTTTCATTGTCTGAATACACCCTTAAAAGGAAAGACCCTCGTTACGTTCCACCCTGTATATAAATCATATATTTAAATAAAAAATAAAAAATAGGTATTTTCCTTAGCAGCTTTGAAACTGACAAACAGTAACTATTACAAAGGAGCAAAAATGCCTCTCCTCTGTAACGAGAGCTCAAAACATTTTTTATTGAGACTGAGCTAATTGCAGACGGTTTTTATTTTATGTTAGCTTTCGTAATGGAAAGAAAAAAAGAAATTACACGGCATTACCGGTAATGCCGTGTAATTTCTTTTTTTCTTTTCCTTGGTTTCTTTTTTGTTTACGAGTGAAAGGTCACTCGTAAACAAGTACATGAAAAGCAGATCCATTTTTCGTATCTTCCGCTATTTTAATTTAATCAAAGGTCTCATGTAATAATTATAATGATATTTCAGGATATTTCAGTACTGTAACATCACATCCTTTGTTTACAAGACGCAAAAGGGGAAAGTGCGGAGTGCGGGGGCGGAAGCGTAATGTTCCAACATTTCTTTCATTACGAAAGCTAACATAAAATAAAAACCGTCTGCAATTAGCTCAGTCTCAATAAAAAATGTTTTGAGCTCTCGTTACAGAGGAGAGGCATTTTTGCTCCTTTGTAATAGTTACTGTTTGTCAGTTTCAAAGCTGCTAAGGAAAATACCTATTTTTTATTTTTTATTTAAATATATGATTTATATACAGGGTGGAACGTAACGAGGGTCTTTCCTTTTAAGGGTGTATTCAGACAATGAAACTAAACAACTTTGGAACCTGAGGAACATGGGCCGAAAACAAATAAAAAAATTTGGACCTCTCATAGAAAATAGACCGGCTGATCCGCACTTTAGTATGGGAGGTCTTACATTTTCTTATTTTTTTTGACCCATGTTCCTTAGGGAAAGTTGTTTAGTTTCATTGTCTGAATACACCCTTAAGACAAGAAACTCGTTACGTTCCACCCCGTATACGAGCTTCTATCTTCAATGGTGCGTTGTCTGCCAGTCAGTAAGTCAGTCATTCAGTCAGTTACGTGACTGCCTCCGTGGTGTAATGGTTAAGAGCATTGGGCTATCGACACGGAGGTCGTGGGTTCGATTCCCACGGGGGACACCTAGTGATATGTCACTTTGTGCGTTTTTCCTCAGTTGGTTAGGATATTGAAGGCTGAATCACCTGATTGTCTGAAAAGAAAAATGATTCCGTGCTTCGGATGGCACGTTAAGCCGTTGGTCCCGGCTACTATCTCTGGTGTTAGTAGTCGTTACATAAAAACCACGTCAGAGGCCGTAAGGCGGTCTGAAAAAACTCTGACACCAGGGCTCTGCCCACACGATAAAAAGAAGTCAGTTACGGAACTCCTTTATAAGTATAGATAGAAGAAGATAGTGGAGACTGGTCAAGGAACGTCAGGAATTAAAGGGAAATCCAGTTTTACGATAATTTTATTGTTACGATTTGTTATACCTAGTCCATGCATTTGTTTTCGTTTTTCAGTTTCAGTATTCAGTAAATTGTTCATAGGTACGAACAGGAAGGTGCATAGAGACGGGAAAGTGGCATAGGTATTTTCAAATCTAAACTAATTATAAAGAAGAAACATTATTTTTATTTATTTAGAAGTAATCTCTGGAACTATTGAACCGATTCTAAATATAAGTGATGCTATCCCTGAGTAATAATAAGCTATACATTTATAGGGTCTTTCTTAGTACATTTATGATCAGACCATCACACTGAACAATTTCCTTTATGGGACCAAGATCGAAATCGCAAAAAAGAAAAATGGATAGGTACACATTTGGGTAGAATAGGATTGCAGATTTGTATGTTTTTTTTTACGATTTTGACGTTGCTTCCAAAGAAAAAGTTGGTCAGTTTGATGGTTTGATCATCCCCTTCAAAAACCGTCACCATATTAAGAAGGACCCTGTAAAATCAAATTTCCACGCGGACAAAGTCGCGGGAAATAGCTAGTTGATAATATACCTACCGATCTTTCCTGCCAAGCGTTTTGAAACTACTAAGTAAACAAAAACTGAAGTGAAGGTAAAATCTTTTTGAAGGAAATGAAAATGCGTGGATATAAAAGGCGGCAAATTGATAGCAAATTGATCGAGAGTCGCCGGCACGGCACCGGCACCGGCACCGGCACCGGCACCGCCGGCGGAGTGGCGGACACGATCTAATTACAGGCCCATCTCCACGACTGAAGCATTAGACTTTTGATGGGAAATCGAAATGGTTATCTATTACACTAAAAATGAGATTTACTCGGAGAGTTGTTTTGCTGAACGGCAGTCTAAAAGGCGCTATTATACGATATATTATGATTAGAGATCAGATAATTCGGATGCATATTTACCTAAACTTCATTTTTGGCTATAAAATTATGGAATCGGCAAAAACAAAAAAACGCGGTTAGAACCCTTTAAAATAAATAATAACCGCGTAACTCTCAAAAACGGAATCGGCTTCTTAAAATGGTATTTTTTTGAATATTTTAATTTTAAAAGAATAAAAAAAGAATTTCAAGAAATCCGGGTATGCATAGTATGTATGGATTTGGACATGGATTTAACTTCTTAAAACTACCCCATTTAAAAAGTTTTTTTTTTTTCGGTAAAATAAATCCTGGATTGCCATGAAGTCCGGGAATACATAACTAATCGGATGCATGGTATGAAAGCGACTTCTTTAAATTATAAAATAAATCAAAAAACATTTTTTTTTTTCGTTACTAAAGTGCACTCCATAAAAGCCAACACCTCAACTTTAGGTCTGCATCCGATTATCCGATCTCTAATTATGATGCATGTGATCTATTACGATAGGACTGAATCAACATAGAAAAAAACGTTTTGATAAGTAAATAGTAATTATTCATTTCCCAAACCATCACATGAAAAGCTATATCTAGGTAAAAATTACACAAAAATTGTAAGTTCCTGCAAATATTGTCCTACTTCTAGTACACACTGAATAAATTGATACAAAAATAGTTAGGTTATCTTCAATTTAAGTCGCAAAATTGTTCAAGTAAAATTAAAGTTGAATTCATAGCGAAGCGAGCAGCGACTCCATCAGAGGCGCGCCAAGTTAGTAAATCTACGGAATACAGTTACAGAACTGAACATTGGTGAACTGCAGTGAATATTCAGTTTATAATTTTATACCTCGAGTAGTTAGCTACAAGAACTCTGGCAAACAAGATTTGCATCTATAAGACTTTGTGCTACTTCTGTTGCGGCTGCTGGTTTGTCTACGCACGCACGGTGGAATTTAGACGCCGTATTTATTACACGCCAGTTTGAAAGTACAGTAAAAGCACGGACCTGAAAAAAAGACGGACGAAATGTCACTCTAAAAAGAGGTGAAGCATGCAAGGTCCTACAATTTCGTTTGTTCTACAAGGGACCAACCGCAGGTCCGACAACCCGCCGCCATTATGTACCGCGCGACAGGGCGACAGCACGCACACTCATATAAATGGGTGCTTCACTTTTGATTAGAAGAGATTCCGTCCGTCTTTTTTTCAGGTCCGTGACTAAAAGACAATGCGGGTTTTGTATGGAAGGTTGGCGCCTTATTTGTCGCCGTTGTTTTTGGCGCGGCCAAATCAAACATGAATATTTTAGTTTAGAATAACGTAACAAACAAAACTTGTTACTACATTGTATCTCTAAACTCAGTCCGAACGGAGATATAAATGCTTGAAGTTGAAAATTTTTAGGTTCATTATTTAAGCCTTTAATTTCAGTTCGGACTGAATTCAGAGATACACTTGAATTATAGTGGGTGGCTACAGTGGAGGTGAAATGAAGACGAGAAGAGATTGGTACTAAATTATATTTAAATTTTACAAATAAAAGTCTTAATCTATGAATTTGGATGCGACCGAAGTTAGGTAGCTACGCTGGGCCGAAAAGTGACACTACTTAGATTTTAAAATACTAAAATTAATAATGAGGTCAGCGGTCACGTTGTGTGACATGCCTCGCGCACTTCCACAGCGGCAGTCCATTGAGCTGACGGTGTAGGTATTGGTAGGAGCCATACATAACACTTGTCATAACAATAGTCTTGTTTGTAACTTTTTCTGAACTATAAATATTCAAGTTTGATTGATGGCCACGCTAAAAAAAAAGGCGAAAAGAAAAAAGGCACCGTTTTTAGGCATTAGCACACAGTTCAGTAATAGAAATCTGTGATTTAGAATATATGGCGGTAAAAAAATGCAAAATTACATGAGAGGGATAAAAAACGAAACTGATAAAAATCCCAGTGCTTACCTTGTAGAGGTAAACTCTTAAATAGTTTTCGAGATAAATGTGTCCATATTGGAAGTGATTTGTAGAACACTATAAAGTTTGTCTTATCTAGCACTATCTAATTGTATCTAATCTTTTGAAGACTTTGACAAAGAGAATATAATCACTACGTGGACTTTGATTACTCCTTTAAACAACGTTAGTTTCATAATCGTTTTATAACTTCAAATAGATTACATCTAAGGATCATTATCTTATGACGTAGTACTTCCTATCTCTATAGATCATATGCCACTGATAAAAAAAAACCGTACACAAGCGATCCAGGAAAATTGATAGTAAATCCTTGTTTTTTTATATATTTTAATTCAGTTTGTAAAATATAGACAAAGACCAAAGATTACCCGGTATTATTGGGATTATTTGGGATTTCGGAATAAACACTTTTTATTGATTCTAATTTTTTTATGTGAACTGGCAAGATGTCTTGAAAATAAATTATCAAAAGCCATAAAAACTAAAAAGGAAGAAAACTATTTTCTTTTTAATTGAAGTATTTGGCTTAACGTCATTTTTTTTTCTGACAGATAGCAGCCAGATCTGTAGTAGGTACAGTAATGAAAACTCTTTGGTTGTATGAAAAATATGTAGGAGATGAGAAATAAAAACTTTTTGGACTCGCAAAATCTCTTGACTATTCGTAAAAACAAAAATATGATATCTATAGGTACATTGTTCGTATTTCTGAAGTTTTCGTATGAGATCATTATGAGATCGGTGATTTTTTTAAATTTAATTCATGAATTCAATATTCATAGAAATAAATTTTATCTCGTGATGGAAAAATCGGCCCTAAAATACTGTTCTGTTACTATTATTATAGTTAATAAATAGTACCTGGGCAATCGAACTTTGCTCGGCGTCTTCTGAGTTAATATTGAGAAAATAGGTTTTAAAAAAAAAGTTCTCAGAGATGAAACCTATCTAGAATAACTTTTGTAAGAAAAACTTTAATCTAAATACCTACTTACAAAATTTCAATCAAATCCGTTATAACCCAGTAAAATTAGATAAATCAGAAGAAATAATTTCCGGAGTTCTGGAACATTTTTAAACGTTCCGTTTTTTAAAGGTCGACTCCTGACGGATGAGGTCAATAATCGACATGAAACTCTCATAAGTATTAATGGACAATCAATCAAGTCAATTTCATACCAACATTGATAAGTCAAGCTAAGTTTTAATTAAAATCTATACTTTGTTGATAATTACGCGGTTTGGTACGCCCGTCTTGTTTTCCCGGATACAGAATACCTAGTAGAGTAGGATCAAGGATGAAAGAAAGGAGTGGAGTCGTCAGGCGCGAATTCAGTCCTCAAAATAGGTTGTGGGCACGGCCCCCGAAAATCGACCCAGTGCGAGTCGTACTACGCATTCGCTCACGATTATTGCATTTTTACAAATAACACACATAAACTCACGACCGTAATTCCTTTCGGGGTGGTTAGAAACATTGCTACAAGTAACAACTTTCTGTTTAGAATGTTGTTGTAGCCACAGCGCCCACAACGGTGGATCCGCGCCTGGGAGTCGTTGCAAGGCAATTAGGTCTGTCGACTTTATATTAGGTCATGACGTAACAGTGGGCGTGGCCTATGATGCTCAATTCGAAGTGGTCCACCATCCTTATTCCTGAGAGGGGTTTCGTAAATAAAATACATCTAAAACGATGAAGATTCGGTTTTAGTTTTAGGGGCGGAATCTGCGGACTCGCATCTCGCCCCCGCGTTTTGACGGCGCGGCGGCAGTTACTTCGATATAAATATTGCTATGCGACACTTCCACTCCTTTCTCTCCGCGGAAACTATAACAGATAGGGTTATGGACCTTGAACAATTGTCATAGAGGACCCTGGTCAGATTTGGTTGCCGGTGAAAAAAATCCAAAATTGCGATATCCAAGATGGCTGCCATGGAAATTTTAAACGCCAATGCAGCTTTTAAGTGTTTCCGAACCGACAGAAAATTTGTATCTGGGGGTTTTCGGGGTTGCTGATTAAGAATATGAAATCATTTTGTTTTTATCTTCAACTTTCATGAGGGTCGCCATACAAATTTCATAATTTTTGAAATGCTGTTACTTTCTCGGCCCTGTAGCCCTCAAAGTTTAAGTCCTATGGCAAAAATGCATACCACTTGTTTTGTAGGAAATTTTGTCAGGTTTACTTTGTCCATACAAAATATTTCGATACGTCTTGCAAATTTCGAGAAGTAAGCGAAAAACTGAAAAAAGTCACCTTTAGAGCGCCCCCCTTCCTCGAGCTCACCCCCCCGTCACCAGGACTATTTTTTTTCTTTAATATTACGTACCAAAGTAAAAAAAGTTTCAAAACTCCGAAAATTACTTCTCCTGAATGCTATATTTCAGCTTAATTTTACTGGGTTATTAGAGCCATTTCCGAATTTAAAAACACATGTTTTTTACCTATGTAATATTTTTAAAGTAATGTTTCATTACTTTCAATGTAATGATTTACTAGTTAGTTAAGTTGCTCTGAATGAAGTGAGTACCGTCTCGACTCAAATGTAGATTTTTTTAATTTTTTCTCGACGTTGGCTCCATAGTGAAAGTTGTTCAGATTGATGGTCTTAAGCACCCCCTTAAGTATTACTAGGGTGTTTTGTTACACCCTGTAGACGAGCCAGGTATAGGTATGAATTTAGACCACAAAGGCTTTTCATTAAATTAATTAAAGTTATACAACGTTCTTTTCGATACGACTATTTTAGGCTGACCATGTGACCAGTTTATGATGCTGCTGTGCTGAATTATGTGCATTTTTAAAATATTGTTAACCACATGGACAGGTACCTATAGATAACACCTAGTTCCAGCTTGTCGGTTTTACCACCATTGACTTCAAGAGTTTATGCAAGAACATTGTATACATATAGCATGTCAGTGTTAACCACAACAATTTTTTTGGTCTATACCAAATATATGTAATTTCTCTATGGTTTATACGGTTAACCATTTGTTTTTTAACTATTTCTGTACAACCCTGGTGAATTAACTTGGCACCTGGCTCGCACGTGGCTCGGAATTTGACACCTCTCCTACTACTCCCCCCCCCCCCCCCCCCCCGCGGGACCCCGCTGTAGCTGCGAGGCCGTAGCATAGCACTTCAGTTACCGTTGCACGTGTCTCTGCGCTTTAGCATTTTCGAGTTATTCTTTCCGAGTTTTCCTACTTTTTTATTCCGAGCCACGTGCAAGCTAGGTGCCAAGCTAATTCACCCGGGTTGTACCTATTTCCAGCTTCCTGGTTAACCACCATTGACTTAGAAGGCTTAGAAGAGTTTATGCGTAGAAGAAGGAAAAATTCTTGGTCTATGAGTTTATGTCAGTGTCAACCACAAAATCTATAGTCTGTCCAACCAAGGAGAGTACCTGTCCAACATAGGATGATGATGTTGACAGATCGCTTTAGAGCGATTATTTTACTTTCTGAAAATGTTTGAGCCGTAAACCCTTTACTTTTATGTTAAATGTTAATTAATCTTGTATATTTTTAGTGTATTATAAAGCTTTGACGGCTCAAACAGCTTTAATAAAACCGGTCAAGTGCGAGTCGGGCTACCACAGAACACATTATTAACTTTTTTATCCGGGACCTTTAGCGCGAGACCGACTCACACTTGGCCGGTTTTTAGTATTTGTTGTTATTCTGTAAGAGTTTGCTGCGTTAAACTTAGTGTGATCATAGGATCACACTAAGTTTAACGCATGTATGTATTACCGTTTTTACGATAGAGCGTGAAGAAAAAACATTGATAAAAACGAGTTTCTTGTTGAGAACTCCCCTTAATTTTTAACTTTTTGACATTTTTATTATTTGTTAACAAATCCGCCGCAATAACGCATGATCTGAGAAAATTTCAACTATCTAGCTATTACGGTACGGTAGGACAGACGGACGGACGGACAGACGGACAGACGGACAGACGGACAGACGGACAGACGGACAGACGGACAGACGGACAGACGGACAGACGGACAGACGGACAGACGGACAGACGGACAGACGGACAGACGGACAGACGGATAGACGGACAGACGGACAGACGGACAGACGGACAGACGGACAGACAGACAGACGGACAGACGGACAGACGGACAGACGGACGGACGGACGGACGGACGGACAACGTAGGCTTAGTAATAGGGTCCCGTTTTCACCCTTTGGGTACGGAACCCTAAAAAGTAAAATGAAATCTCGAAAACCGCCTTTCAAAATCACCAAGCTATCTTGGACGAACTATAACAGCGAAAACCTATAAATAACAGAATTAACAACATGCACAACATTTTCATCGCATCGAGAATACGCAAAATAAAATAGAGCGCAGTATGCCTATCAAATATGGAAAGGTAGAGCAGGCCAAATAGCCGTCCACCGAGAGGTTCCATTTTACAAAAATCTCTCTCGAATTTCCACAAAATGTAATTTAATTTCCATACCCAAATTTGAAACTTGTTCTCAAATATTCTTTAGAAATGAAAAATTCAGAGCGTTTTATTCAAATCATCGCTATAAAAACTAGGGACTGAAATCATATATCTTTCTTAACTTAACATAAGCGTGTCTGTACATTTAGTCTGGACCAGTGGCCATACATTTTTGTCCAGTGTCCTGTATTGGTTCATACTGAAAATAGACTTTTCCTAGTTTCAGTAAGGTCTAAAAAGTGCATCTATGTTTAGAGCACGCGTTAATGTAGGCACTTTAAAATATCCTGCGTACCCAATGTGTACCTGACACGCTTTTCAGATAGAGCAGTCAATGTTGTCGAAATCACGTATGAGAATGCGTTCATTCATATAAGTTTAATTTTAATTATACAGGGTCCTTCTTAATATGATGACACTTTTTAAGGGGATGACCAGACCATCATACTGAACAAATTTTTTTTGGGACCAACATTGAAACCGCGATAAAAATCAGCTGTCCCATACATTTGGCTCGAGTAGGTTTCCATTTTTGCATGGGACAGCCGATTTTTTTTCGCGATTTCGATGTTGTTGCTGTTGAGAAAGTTGTTCAGTTTGACTGACGGTCTGATCGTCCACTTAAAAAAGTGTCAGCATAATTTATTAAGGACTCTGATTCAGGGTGTAAGTGACAGCCTAGCAAATACGGAAACGGTGAACTCAGACCATCAAACTGAACAACTTTCACTATGGAGCCTACATCAGGAAACGCGAAAAAAAAATCAGCTGTCCCATACAAAATTTTAGTACCTACTACCCGACTAAAATGTATGGGACAGCAGATTATTTTCGCGTTTCCTGAGGTAGACTCCATAGTGGAAGTTGTTCAGTTTGATGGTCTGAGTTCACCGTGTCAGTATTTGCTAGGCTGTCACTTACACCCTGTATAAAACTACCAAACCCAGAAAACTGCAGTCTTATTAATCTTAATAATCTAATTTACACAGTAGTAGGTAGTTTGTCTCTTTTTGACACTAAAACGGTTTGATTAGTTTTGATTAAACTTGGCACAGAAATATGTAGTTCAAGATCTAAGAATACACATAAAGTTCTTCGTAATAGGAATGATGACAATTTTTATTTTATATCTTTATTTAAAACTGTTTGATATCTTAAACACTAAAGTAAAACAGATTTTTTAATATCTTCAAAAATAACAGAAATATAAGGGTTTAAAATTTACGGTTAGAGCGAGAGGCATATATAAAGGGAGTGACGTCATACCCTCGTAGTAATAACGAAGTGTCATACAAACACCTGTTTTGCATGAAAGAGATAGAAGATGATAAAAAACATTTTTCAATCGCTTATAACTTTTTTGTTTTCTATTCGATTGTAATTTCGTTTGAGCATTTTGCTATTAAATTTAGCCTATTTCTGTAATTCGTCACAATTTATAGATTTCCAGGATCAGTCATCATCCCAATTGTAAATAATTTGGAAATAGCATAAACCTGAGCATAAACTAAGTAAGTAATTAGCGTTCCACAACAGCATGACCGTGTAATTTAGTCTGTAGCAGTTAAGTCTTAAAGACGAAGATTGATTGCGCTGGTGTCTATTTTAATTGTTCGAATTTTGACTCCGTCTCGTCTGTTCAGAGCCAGACAGCCTCCTGAGATTAAAATTAACTTTTTAATAAATTCAAAAGATAAGACATTTCATTAATCACCAGGCTGGATAGAGAAAAAATGTAATGATGTTTGTTTATACTACATTAATTCACTTGTTTGCTTAAGAGGCATATATCAGCCAACAAGTACTACTCTGCATTTGTTCTTCTTCTGTCGATATACAGGATTCTTCTTAATATGCTGACACTTTTTTAAGGAAATGATCAGACCATGAAACTGAACAACTTTCTCTATGGAACCAACATAGAAATCGCGAGAAAAAATCAGCTGTAACATACATTTATAAAAAATAAAAATAAATTTGGCTCAAGTAGGATTGCAGTTTTGTATAGAAGAGCAGATTTTTTTTTTGCGGTTTTGATGTTGGTGCCATAGAGAAAGTTGTTCAGTTTGATGGTCTGATCATCCCCTTAAAAAAGTGTCAGCATATTAAGAAAGACCATATTAATTATATATTTTTTCATTTTATGTTCTCATAATTATGAGTGTGTGCATTAAACACAGATGCATGCTGGTCCTTACCCTCCTGAATCCGTGGGAATAGAAACCGCTACCATTAGGGTAGGAGAAGGTGGCTATAACATTTTGCCACACGGTGTGGACATCAGACATGTTATCGAAGCTTAGGTGGCTAAAACTAACGTTTTAAATTATTCATCTTTAGGTATCTAAGTTACGCTGCCGCGTTGCGAAGGACTATGGAAACTCAATCTTGAGGTCCAGGTTCAAATCCGCACGGATGACAAGCCGTACCAACGCACGGACGCACGGATGTACCAATGAGTTTTTCTATATTAAGTAAGTAATACCGACTGCCCTCAAACCTGCATAAGCTGAAGAAGAAATTCCGATGCGAAGAAAATGAAGTCTACCAATCTTCATTGGGCACGCTTGGTGGACTAACGCCCATACAACCTCCCTAAGAGTAGGCTTGTGCCCTGCAGTGGCACGTATATAGGCTGTGATTATGACGATGAGTTAAGTTTCAAGATGCATAACGAAGATATGATTAAGATTAGGACTTGGGTCGCAAAATAATTAATTATGTAATAGTTACAGATGCTGCTCTGCCTAAAAAAACACAGATTTCGCTTGCTAGTACCTAATTGTCTTTTTGCCAAAATAGCAAAATACAAATTAGATATACATATTTTCGCAAAAAAATAAATTATTTATCTTTGGAATCTTTTAGTTGGAAATGTTGTTTTTTTTTTAAATATTGATACCCTACTATCCTGTAATTAGTCCGTAAGTTTTCCTAAAATGAATAAAATAAAATAAAATAAAAATAAAATATTTTAGCAAAAAAATAAAGTGTGCTCGCGCGCCTGTGTGTGACAGCCTAATAATTATTAGTATTTACGTAGATATTCTTATTCATAGACGTAGATACAGTGGACGGAGCACTGCTGTTGCTCCTATCTTTTCTTTCTGAATTTCAGAGTTTATTTCAGAAGTAGATTAGACGATTTTATTTAACCATAAACTAAACCGTTTGTACTTAAAGTAAGGCCTTTAAAATCCGTGTGACTTAGTAATTAATTTATCACTGGCTACAATTAATTAGTAGCACTACATCTTCGTGGCAGTTGGAGCCTAGACAGCGGTAATTTAATTAAATTATTTTGACTGGCACTACGGTAAGCTCGGGGTTTGGCTTACTTATAACAATTACGAGTAGGTATGTCACAGATGCTCATGAAAAATATCATCATCATCATATAAACGACCTATATTACTATTACCTTTAACTAATACCTATTCTGTGATATATACACTACAGCGTCAACTCATGGTAGGCCTACAGAGTAGGTATATTTTTAGCATGCGATACCTAGAAGCTGCGCGCGCCAAAATATAAGTTAGTTTTAACTGTTTTTAATGAGAATGTTTTATTCACGCCAAAGAATTATAACTTCTTACATGTGTACTTAAGTAGGTACACACATTTTTTATTGTATTTTGATTTACTGCATGTGTATTTGTATGAAATGTCAACTATTGTTCTAACACAGAGTAGGTACTATTCATATCTAACTGAAAACACAGCCGAAGAAACGCAATACCAGTTTGGATGAAGACCAATCTGATGATACTAGCGATTTTTGAGCGTAGGCGATGCGTCACAAGATTCCTCCGCGACATAGATTTATCTCCGAAATATCGCGGTGAGAACGCAGCGATATCCTGACAATTCCGTTAACACCTACGCTCAAAACCTTTCGTATCGAAAGGACACTTAAGCAAAATGTCCTACACATCAAAATGACACAAGATCAAATCGACCTAATAGCGAAACGTCCTATTCAGCAAAATGACCTGTTAGCAAATAGTCCTAAAAGCAAAACGACCTCTAATTAAAATGTCACATTTACATGTTCGATGTACAGTCAGGTACTAAATTAATACAGTGTTATTTAAATTTTTTATACAAACAATTTATTATTCAAATAAGAACCAAATCATGCACTTCGAAAAAATATCATAGGCTTGTAAAGCTTCATCATCATCACGTCCACTGCTGGACATAGGCCTTCCCGAAGGATCGCCACAACGACCGGTCCTGCACTGCCTTCATCCAACAGAGGGCCTACCCGGACATTCGAACTTTGCAATTGTGTGAACGTTATCGTTCCAATGTCAACTCTATTACAATGAAGTTTGGACCGAAATGGTCGCGATATATCGAAAATCGAAAGTCTGGGTACAGGGCCAGGTTCCCGCCGGCCGCCTTCACCAGGTCGTCGGTCCACCTTGTTACCCACACAGTGCTTTCCTGTACGCGGTCGCCACTCGGAAACTCTTCGGCCCTATCGGCCATTGGTTCTGCTAGAAATTTGCCTCACTCATTAATAATAAATCATTCATTTCAGACCATATTTCAAATCCATTTGTGTTAGTAAGTCTTGTCAAACTATGTTAGTAACATTCAATTGTAATAAAAAATAAAAAATAAAACTAATGGTTACTTTGAACTGTGCACCACTTGAAGTCTGCAACAGTGGTTCACGTAGCGACAGTCCAACCTTTCCGCGATCATGGACAGGATGCCATGGCCGCTGGCCCATTGCCACTTTAGTTTAGCAATTCTTTGGGCTATGTCAGCTACTGAGGTTCTTGTCTTCTCTTCATTTCTGATTCGATCTCACAAGGAAACTCCGAGCATCGCCCTCTCCTTGGGTGACTTTCAGCCTTTTTATAAGGCCTTGAGTGAGCAATCACGTCTCTGTTCCATAAGAAGATCGAAAAAGTAAACAAACAATAGAGTTGACACTACAAAAAAAAAACCAACAAAAGTAATTTTGATGAAAACCACAAAAATATTATGTATAAATATTATGTTAGAATTTTAAGCAAAAAAATATAAAAAAAGTCGAGCAAAAATATAAAGTACTAGCGGCCCGTCCCGGCTTCGCACGGGTGGACGTCTAATCTTTTCTAGCAATAAATATAGCCTATGTTACTCAGGGTGAATGCAGCTTTCTAATGGTGAAAGAATTTTTTAAATCGGCCCAGTACTTTTTGAGCCTATTCATTACAAACATACAGACATACAAAAATAGGTACAAATCTTTCCTCTTTATAATATTAGTGTAGATATGAAAACTATAATTACCTATTAACAAAAAAACATTATGAAATAAAAACGGTACCGCAAAGGCATATTTTTTTCATACCTACTGTAAAAATTTTCGTTCGTATTATTTTTATTACCTGACTGTACCACTTGTAAATGTGACATTTTAATTAGTGGTCATTTTGCTTTTAGGCCTATTTGCTAACAGGTCATTTTGCTGAATAGGACGTTTCGCTATTAGGTCGATTTGATCTTGTGTCATTTTGATGTGTAGGGCATTTTGCTTAAGTGTCCTTACGATACGAAAGGGCTCAAAAATAGCTTGGCTTATGTGATATGGCCCAAAAAAACAGTATGAACACTCCCGCCCCCCACCAGTTTCAACCTTATCGGTTATCGCAAGGTTTACCGATATTAAGCATCGGTGTACCTACCCCTCTGTGCATGAATCACTTATACAGGGTGAAATTGATATCACTAGCAACCTTTTAAACTATGATTCTACGCACTGAACAACTTTTACTATGGGAGCAAACCGATCGGAGCAAAAAAATCTACTGTTCCATACTAAACTGCAATGCCTACTCGACTCAAATGAGTGCAACAGCAGATTTTTTTGTTTTTTGCTCTGACTGATCCGTTTCGCTCCCATAGTAAAAGTTTTTCAGTTTGTTGGGTAGGTAGGTACTGCTAATGATATCAATTTCACCCTGTAGAGGAGTGTAGTAGTAAGTGTCCAGATTATGCTTCTACCTTCTACTACCATAGCGTTATTAGTTATCATATGACACCGAAGCACCAAGTGAAGAATTGAGGTGGACTAGTCTAAATCAGAACCACACGGATTTATTTTACAATATAAATTCTTTTCTACAAACTTTAAATAAATCGTGAAATCACGGAATACAATTGAAAATAAGATAAAACTAAGTTGTCTTAACTCTCAGCGGCTATATTTCATGCACGTAGACAGGTAGGCCAGCCTTGGAGCGGGTGTAAGTTTCCTGTGATTAATAGGGCGCGGAAGACGGGATAATCTTCCATTATCTATGTTTTGGGTAATTTGTTACCCTTCTTGCCTTGTAATAAAATTTAATATAAAATCGGGAGAGGAGATCTTAAAGTAGGCTCTGTCTATCTTTCTATCTAGATCTACTATGTATTAAAATGTGGTGCGTCTTGAAACTTTGACAGAAGTTGCGGGCGCCGAGAGGCACGTTGCAGGTTTTGCCGCAAGCAGTTGTCTTTCGCGTGGTGTCCACGCGGTTCCCGTTTGAGCCTGCCACGACGCTTCGCAATCCTTTTCAGCTGTGTATCCTTGAGATTGGATAGATACCAAACCACCTCACACTTGTGGAAATGCAGTGCTAACGCACAAGCAAGAGTCCATATCTTGACTATTATAAAACTGTAAATTTTTGAAAAAAGAATTTAGTTTGTTTGTTTGTTTGTTTGTTTGTTTGGGTGTTTGTTTGTTCGAGTATCACGCAAAAACTGCTGAACCGATTTCGATGAAACTTTTTTGTTTGGTTGCGTAACATCTGACTTAAAATCTGGTATATAATTTATGCGGACGAAGTCGCGGGTAAAAGCTCGTAATTTATAAATAAAAAAAATGAGTTTTTAATTAGAGTTTTATTATTCACGCCAGAAGGTACACACAACTTTTACTTTGATTTACCGTGTGTATGAAATAGGTATGAAATATCAAAAATTATTTCTAATTTCTAAACTATTATAAAACTGTAACAGAAGTGTGTCTGTACATTGAAGATATTTCCAAAAAAAAGATAACGATATGATTTTTAGATGTCCCTGATTCCAAATCACCACTTTTTGGATTTTTTATCTGTCTGTTTGTTTGTTTGTTTGTTTGTTTGTTCGTTTGTTTGTTTGTTTGTTTGTTTGGGTGTTTGTTTGTTCGAGTATCATGCAAAAACTACTCAACCGATTTTGATGAAACTTTTTTTGTTTGATAGCTTATCATCTGACTTAAAATCTGGTATATAATTTATGCGGACGAAGTCGCGGGTAAAATTAACTTATAAAAAGTTACTTTCTAAGTATGCTATTTCTTGATTCTATGCAAACCATGTTTAGGTTAGGTTAATGTTTAAACAAAATTCTGTTGAGGTAAGCCGAGGCAGAGGCCTTGAGAATTCTCTGATAGGAAGTTGACCACAAACTTGCCGCCACCAAACCAACATTATTCGCATTTGCAGTGGGATTCAACAGACTATAACTAAATGTAGAGTTTAGTTACTAATATTTTAACTGGTTCTTACCAGCGTTACCGCGTTTGTTTGCACGTTGTGTCTTTTATTGCCACTCCATGAGGATGGGGGTAAGTAGAAACAATAAGTTAAACTAAGAAAAGCGGCTTCTGAAATTTTTCTTGTCTCTTCTACATTTAAGTTGAATGTTTTGAACACAATATCGCAATTCAAATAATTACACTTAGGTTAGACTTGTCAATGCTCTGTTTCTCCCATTGTTTATATACTGATAACAGGAGCAGCGGCATATTAAAACATGTTTAAGCGTTAATAATTTTTGATGCCAGCCATGGTAAGTTCACAAAATACGTGCAATAACCATAGCAGACTAATATTTCAACAAAAACATTTAGGGTCCCGTAGACAAACAAGATTAACCCTTTTTTTAAAGCAAAATGCAAAAAAACAGGCGACCGTTTGGTGAAAAAGATAAACTGGGAAGGTTATTTAAAATGTACCCCTAAGCGATTTATGTAAACGTCGTGGTCACATGTTTTATTTTAATGTACACATTCAATTTGATTGTTTTCCAGTTGGCCTCAATACATTAAAACATCCTACTAATATTATAAACGCGAATGTTTGTTTGGATGTATGGATGTTTGCTACTCTTTCACGCTAAAATGGCTGAACCGATTTCGATAAAACTTGGCATATAGATAGTTTTTATCCCAAAATAACACATAGGCTACATATTATATGTCCACACAGACGGAGTCACGGGCAAAAGTTAGTGTTTAATAAAAACTTTATTTTTTCTTCTTCTATGGGATGTTTACTAAAACCACAGAGTACCTACCTCTATAATTAGCTAAAACATACTACTATCACAGTATAAGAAAGAGTATCTATCTACTATCGACGATTATGTATATCCGATATTGGATATATATTTTTTGTTTTGATAATGGCTAATATCCTAAATCCTAATCATTTCATTTGTTTACCACTATAATATAACAATACAATACCTAAGAAAATGTATGGGTAAGCCTAACTACCTTACCTGCTCTTTTACATAGAAAAACTACCAAATTAGCAATCAGAAAATTTCCCTGCACTACTTAATTACAAATTATATTTTCTATCTATATTTAACCTGTTGATTTCAATATTTTTTTGGAATATAAATGAGTCCTATTCAAATAAAATATTCAGTTTGTATGATAAGGTAATCGGCGCAGGCCGCCAGTATTTAGGGATGTGTTATCAACTCGACCCAAAAGTTCCACCCGCCCGGGTGCCCCGATAATACTTCGGGACCGTTTTCCATCAGGCAGGATTTCGGGAATAAAATTTGCATACAAACGTGTTATATACTGTAATATAACGAAATTCGTTTTGGGACTACTTACATCTGGATGCTGCAAAGTTTTGGGTCGGTATTATATTTTTTATTCAATCTAAGTTGTATTTGAATTCACATTCAAACTTGTACAAACAACACCTTCGGAGTCAAGATGGTTCGATTCTTGATGGAGATGACGCTTATTTTGACTTTTTAAAATTATAATTATAATACCTTAAACAGTTTTTAAAACGTAATCTCGTGTAATTGGCGCTGTATAATTTAAATGTTGTCGTATTAGAAATTAAGTAATTTGCTGTTTGATATCCAATAAAGATACATTAAATTAAATTAAATAATTATGTAGGTATTTACAATAACTATGATGTAGTAATTGCACGAACTTTAGATTTTTGAATCTCTACATTTCATTGATGGAAGAAATATGGAGAGAAATAATACTCAAAAACATAAATAGACAATATTATTGTATAAATTTTTGTATACATATTAATATATTTAACCGAATTTGCTAATTACACTGACTAGATATATTATTCTAAACAATTTGGCAGTTTCGTTTCTCAACTCCCTGAATCTTGTGAACAACCTGCGGACAAAAAAAAAAACATACAGACGAACATTGATCTCCTTTTTTTTAAGTCGGTTGAATATAAAAATGTGACTACGGTGCTACGCCGTAGCAAGTTGCAACGTAGCCGTAGCTCGTAGTATTTTCCAACAACAACATGAACGATCTTCTATGTAAACATTCGAACCGCTTGTGAAATACAGCATCATGAAGTCTCAAATAAAAATATAAACGTATTATCTTAACACATTTAACAGACAGTACCGTCACTATGCCAACAACATCGACATATTACCTAAGATGATTGCATTTTACTAAAATCATGTGAATTCTGAAATTTACCGAGGTGATCTAGTCATCTTTAAACGCTTGTTAGGATTCGATAGTATGTATTGTCGCTACTGCTGTAGTGAAAAGTTGAAAGTTGTTGGTAGCGGTAATGATCGTTAGTACCACAGAGAAATTACGCGCTCCCCTAGGGTTAGAACCACCCGTACTGCGTGTACCACAGATACTGCGTGTACCACAGCTACTGCGTGTACCACAGGCACTGCGTGTACCACAGGCACTACGTGTACCACAGGCACTGCGTGTACCACAGGCACTGCGTGTACCACAGGCACTGCGTGTACCACAGGCACTGCGTGTACCACAGGCACTGCGTGTACCACAGGCATAGCAGGAGTATAACAGTTAGTCAAATAGTAGGTAAAGCAAATTCCTCACCATGATCTGGGCAGTAGTGCCGTCGCCGTCTGCGCCTGCGCTGAGCATCGCACGCGTCTACGCACGTTTCTTCTGCACACGACAATAATTATAAATATCTTGGACGTAACCGATAGTAAAGATACATTATATAGAACTGAACTATATATACAATTAATCTTTTCTGTACTAGCTGGCAGTAATCATACCAAACACGACTAAGTTCATGAATCAATAAAACCGGTCAAGTGCGAGTCGGGCTACTCGCGCACCGAGGGTTCGGTACCACACCACCACAGAACACAACATTATTAACTTAGAAAACTTTGTTGTCCGGGACCTTTAGCGCAAGACCGACTCACACTTGACCAGTTTTTAGTATTTGTAGTTATTCTGTAGAATTTGCTCTATAATCACACTAAGTTTGATGCGTGTATGTATTGCCGTTTTTACGATAGAGCGTGAAGAAAAAACGTTGATAAAAACTAGTCTCTTGTTGAGAACCCCCCTTAATATTTAACTTTTTGCCATTTTTATTTCTTAACAAATCCACCGTAATAACGCATAATCTGAGAAAATTTCAACGATCTAGCTATTACGGTTCAACAGTTACAGCCCTAAATAGGTAGGACAGACGGACGGACGGACAGACAGACGGACGGACGGACAACGTAGGCTTAGTAATTAGGTCCCGTTTTCACCCTTTGGGTACGGAACCCTAAAAACCACGTATTTTTGCCACTCAACAGCATGCATTCTTGATTTGTGTGGGTTATGTTTATGTGCCAGATGTGGACAAAAATTTGCAAAAGTTTCGTATGAGACTTGGAGTCTATAGTATTTAAGGTAAATGGATACAACAAGTCCCAAGGGCGTCGGCAAGGCAAAGGGGCAGCTGCTTGGGATATGCAGGGGGATGCCCTGCGTATCTCCTAGTAGCAATCATCACAGAATTAAGGTTATAATATAACACAGAATGGTCACTTCCTGACCCTCATTAACTTAAAATAAAGCACCTCATCCCTTACTTTAGAGGCGATTTTAGAACAGCCGAGTAAGAAAGAAGAACAAATACAGCAAACGCACGCGTCTGAACGGGATGGCGCATGGACCGACGCGTGGATGACATGTGATTGGCGTGTATGACACGTGGTTGACCGAGTGTTGCCAGATCCAATTTTCGAAATACGGGAGGTTTACCAATAAAAAATCGGGAGATGTATGGGCGACATTATGAAAAAATCGGGAGATATTTTTTTCCTTAAAATTAATCAGACATGGTCTTTTAATAAATGTCATTTTTTTAATATTTTTCGTGTGCAAGATCCCTGAATTTCCTAATTTGGCCAGTTAACCAAAGCAAAAACAGGTTTATTTCGCTACTTTGCAATGTTGCAAAATTAGTAAACTATAACTGCCAAAGCTTGCCATTGAATAGGTATTCAACTTTATGTTATTATTATTAAGTCAAAGTATAGTTTAGGCTACGCATTTTACAAAGTTATGTACACATTTAACATAGCATTGCGTAGCTTAGCATTGAATTTTGTTCCGTATTACGCAGTTTTTTTGAAAAAAAAGGTGTTCTTAAAAAATCGGGAGATTTGAGTGGGAATCCGGGACATTGGGAGACATTGACAAAAATCGGGAGATATCCCGGAAAATCGGGAGAACTGGCAACAGTGGGTTGACGTATGGTTGACGCGTGGGTGGATGAATTCGATACACGAATAGCGTAGAATGGCGTGGTGTCACATGCGCGTGTGTGGCTGTGTGAACTCCTTCATACATTTTTACTAGAAAGCGAATGCGTCGAAACGCATGCGTGGCGTAGCATGTGTGTTGGTGTGTTGGTCTGTGACACGGAGGATAAGAAGGAGTGGAGATGTCTCAAGGCAATTATAATGAGGTCTGTCGCCATTATATTAGACCATGACGTCACAGTGGGCGTCGCCTATCGTGCTCAGTTCGAATCGGACTGCCATTCTTTTTGGTGAGAATGGTTTTTTCATTAAAATACCTACATCTAAAACGATAAAGTGCGCTGTTCCTGGATTCGGTTTTAGGGGCGGAGCCTGTGAACCCGTCTTGAAGACGTTTTG
This sequence comes from Agonopterix subpropinquella, assembly GCA_922987775.1. Taxonomy (NCBI): domain Eukaryota; kingdom Metazoa; phylum Arthropoda; class Insecta; order Lepidoptera; family Depressariidae; genus Agonopterix; species Agonopterix subpropinquella. The sequence continues at coordinate 16,399,390 of OV277695.1, read as the reverse complement.
GGACGTCCCTGCATTTTGGCGACACTTAAACTCAGTTGCAGAAACGCTCATTAAAGTTAATCCTCCATTTATTCTCTTGCAGTAACATTTTGTCTTGTTGACGTAGTAAAAGCTAGCAAGAGATTTAATGGAGGATTAACTCTAATGAGTGTTTCTACAACTGAGGATTATACCGATAGAAATATTGCTTTGCGACACCTCTGCTCCTTTCTGTCCTTCATGGTCTGTGAACATCTAAATATACACTCACCGTCGCAACAGGCGGGATGCGCGGGCGGCGCGGCATCGTCGTCGTGCCGCGCGAGCGCGCGCAGCTGCAGCGTGTACGCGCGCGACCCGCCCCCGCCCCCCGCACCCGCGCCCGCGCCTGCCCCCACCCCCGCTACAGCTCCCCCCGCGAACGTCGCGTACGGACTTATCTCGTACACATCTGGCGTAAAGTGATTGATGCGATAACTTTATAGTACCACTGTTTATACTCGTTGCTCGTATTTGAAAACTCTCATTAAGATAATGTTAGTGCAGTTTGTAAAAACATTCATTTTATCTTGTAGGAAATACTGCATAATACAGGGTGTAAACTTAAATGTGTTACATACTTTAAAAAACGGTGGTGTTTCAGACCATCAAATTAAACTTTTAATTTGATGGTCCAAACGAAACTTTTAATATCACCTATTAAAAGTTTGAAATCGCAAAAATAAAATCAGCTTTTTCATTCATTTTGGTCGAGTGGCTATTGACATTTTCTTTCGGACTTTAGATTTTTTTCTTGATTTCAAAGTTGGATTCATAGTAAAAGTTGTTCAGTTTTGTGGTCTGAAGTAATCTTGAAGTATGTAATGCATTTAATTTTACATCCTGCTTAAGTATTATTTTCTAACGTTATATAGGAGAATAAAGGAGAAAAAAACTTTTTCTCAAACATGCTTGGAAATGTGAGCATTATTTTGACAACCTTCTTCGAGATAAATCGAAATTGCAGTACTGGTCAAATACATGCGCGCAGCGGCCGGCAATGTTTGTATGAAAATCCATATCTGTCGTGTTTAGCGGCCAAATAAATTACATAGTAAACTCATATCTGTCGTGTAATTTAGTCAGTTCAGTCAATTCAGCCAGTCAGTTGCCTCAAGGTAGACCAGTTGCTGTCAAGCTGGCCTAATTTGACAGTCAGTCAGATGTGCCCTCTTGTGGGGCAAAACATGCAAACTAATAATTTAAAAATGGAACGATCTTTTTCTCCGAAACATGGCGACCAAGGAGGTAACTCATCAAAGGTTTTATTTTAATTTCGAACTGGCTTGCAAATAGTTATTTTTGCAAATAGCTGTTTATTGAAAAAAAAAACAAATTGTTGTTCGTTGTTCGTCATTGATTTTAAAAGAGTTTTAATTTCTGCGAATTATTTGAGAAAATTTACTGTTTTAATTTCCGCGCATTATTTGAGAAAAGTACTATACAAGCCTTGGCCACAACTAGGCATTGATGGACTTACGTATGTGTGCCTCGGCTTCGCCTCGGCCCACGTTTACACGTTCGTCCATCAATGCCTCTGTTGCTGGCCGCTTCAGTAATGTACTATAAAATGAGATCTTATGGGGCCGTTTAGAAATAATAAAGATAGGAACAGCCTCCATGACAGGAATGAGGGCGGACAGAATGGCAAGATTAATAGGATTCTTTGGGACCTTTCTGGGTACGACAAAGGTATTATTTGAGCTATTCGAATTACGAAATTTGCAGCTTTTGCCATACCAGTGTATTAAAGGCCATGGGGGGATAATTTCTGACCTAACCTGTTCTGTTCTGTTTTATAGGGGTTCTGGGGAATAAAAATTATCAAGGCTTTCATCCAATGTTATTAGATATTACTAGAACTAAACTTCTAAGCAATAAACTTTTCAACACACTTGCTCGTAAAGTGGTTCTTATCGTTTTTAGGTTAATAAGCATAACTGATATAGACACAGGCACACATCGAGGGAAGAAAGAAACAAGGGCGCCATTTCTTACAAATATAATTATCTAAACCTTTTTGTAAAATTTAATTAATTTTTTCTCACAAGTGTGTTGAAAAACGAATGAATGTTGTTCATTATAGTCTCGGCTCGTTTACAGCCCTCGCCTGCGGCTCATGCTGCAATCCAGCATCGGCTGTAATGACCAGCTTAGCTAACTTGTATCATAATGTACTAAATATTAAGTCAGATACCTGGCGGGTCGGGAGGCAGTTTTGGCGTCTGATGCGGTGGTGCCCTGTAAGTACCGCAGCCAGGTTTCTCTGCACTGGTAGTCACCCTCGCCACTGCACCGTCAGTTCTATATCAACGTATTACAATAAATAAATCTGTTGTAGAGCTGGATTTGATTTCAGAAAAGTACATTTTCTTGCTTTTTATAAAAGTACAAAGGTGAATGAATATATATGACTATGCACCATCGGTATCCAATATTATCGTCACAATGTAAAGTATCTTAATTTAAAGTACTGTTTTACGGTTTTAAGACGTCATTACTTGTTTTATTATTTCTTTTTCTCTGCATTCCACGATAAATGAAGTCACAAATTCTTGCATCTCGTCTTCACGGAAATCACCTTATTGTCTGCTGATAGTGAAAAACTAATGGTAACAAACCCTAATACCTATTTTTTCTAGTTATTTTCCAGACATACAGTAATTATAATTAAAACACCATCAATTAAAGTTACTTGTGACACAATTAATGATACTTTCCATGGGCATTGTCGTTTGCAAAATCGTACATAATGAAATTATTCATGTCTACAATAAATATCCCTACAAGTTCGCAAGCAAATTATTCTAAATTCAATTGATGGGACCCTAACAATTTTGTTAACAATGAGAAAACAAGAAAACTATCGTTAGTAAAACGATCTTTAAACAAAATGAAATTGTATAACCCACAGAACACGGTTATTGAAATTATTTTAAATGGTAAAGCATTGTGGTTACCCACTAACGATGGCGAACCTTGAACCACCAATCAAAATTTACCAATCGTGGCTCTGTGAAACTGACTTTAATTCTAATATTTTAAAAACAAGTTAAAACAAAATAGAAGACTAAAACAGGCTATGGAACGCATTAGTATACCATTAAACAACACATTGTAAAATGCGTTACAAATTACAGTTTTTATAGCATCGTAAAACACATCTAAACCTTGTTTGTTGGGTAACAAAATGTCATTTGGGATTTACACATCCATTTCTTTGTAACAACCTTATTATCCGAGGGATAATCTACTTTCATTATTTAATGTTTCATGCATTATAGTACTCTGTGGTACTAGGAAGAATTTGAAGTTTTAAATTAGTTCATAGAAAGAATTATCAGTTTACCTCAACAACATTTTCTTTAACTCACAGAGACATCTTTAACTATACTTACTACTGAGCTTTTCCTCGCAATTTCGTCCACGCAGGGTTGCCATACGTACGAGGTTCCTCGTACAAATACGAGATTTGGGGTCTCCCGTACGAGGTACGAGGATGATGTCAACCTCGTACAAATATGTACGAGGTTTTGACTTTTACGGAAATAATACATGATTAATCATTGCAGGCGACCATTTGTTGAATAAATGAATATCTAAACCATCAAAGACTATCAGATGTGTATGGACAGTTTGTAGTTTGCCAGGAAATCCACATGAAACCGATCATTACTTCGATTTGTTCCTCGTATTAGCTGCTCTTATCCTCTTTTTTTCATTGTAAACAACAACAACAACATTAAAATTTTATTTTTAACCAATTTTTTTATTTTTACTATATGAAAGGTCAAAAATTAAATTATTTTTTATGCCTAAATCTTTGCTTTTTCACACTTTAGATTAATGTACGAGGTTTAATAGCCAAAGTACGAGATTTTTCTCCCTTTTTGTACGAGGAAAAATTGTAAACGTCTGGCAACCCTGCGTCCACGTCCAATCGCTTTTTGATTAATTCACAAAATGTATTGAGGGCAAAATGTCAATTCATTCTCAATTTATACCTGGATAATTAAATTTTGATAATTTCAACGAATTTATTTTTCAATTACTCTTTAAATTGACCGAGCATAATATTCCGTTTTATATTTCATGAATGAAACAGAAACAGAAAGTCTCATAAAACTCATTTATTTTCGTCATAATAAAGGCCCTATAAAGGCATAATAGATACCTCGTAAGCCCACTGGTCCCTTTATAAGGACCACATTTTATTAGTCTTAAAAATTTTGAATTAACGCCCAAGGTTCCTTCAAAAGTAAAATCCTTACTTACAGTGATCTGCCTGTATGACTACAAAAATTTTTTTCTTTTCAGAGTACGATCGGATCCAACTCCCTCATAACTATCACTCTGTTCAGTAACACAAACTCCTCAGAAATGAGATCCAAACTTTCAATCAAAACATAATTTCAATCACAATTCATCGAATTTAAAGGGTATTCTATCATTAGATGTCGTGAAGTTATAATAAAACAGGGGTCTCATCTCACGTCATTTACTTTGAAACGGCACCTCGGAGTGAAAAGGGTCGAGCTCGATTGTTGACAAAGAGGGCTTGTGTCAGCGCCACGTCACCTACAGATCAACTGCTAACGATCTCTTTTCGTTTGAATACGACGTTTTTATTCCAGCTTGTAATTATTTGAGTCAACTTGATTGAGTTGTAGCTTGTGCAGTGTTTCAGCAGAAATACCTATAATTAACAGATTCCGAGTTGTATAACGAATGAAGAATTTTATAATTTGGCAAATGGGGCAGTTTTCACAGAATTTTCAAAGGTTTTTTACTTAATGACCTAAAGACGATTTATTGTTAAGGAAATAAGGCCTATTTGCCTCTTAACAAATTCCTGTGCATAAAAATTTTAATATTAACCCAACGCACATAGATGGCCCGGTAGCACAGTCGGTAGTGAACCTGCCTGCTGTGCCGAGGGTCGCGGGTTCGAATCCCGTAAGGGACAAATATTTGTATGATGAATATGAATATTTGTACCCGAGTCATGGATGTTTGTATCTATATATGTATTCTATATCGTTGTCTAGTCATCATAATGCAAGTCCAGGCTAGATTCTGGTACTTTAAATGTGACTAGATAATTTGTGTGACAATGTCCAAGATATTTATTTATTTAAAAAAAAAAAACTAAAATTGCTCGTCAGTCATGATAGTAGAGAAAGGTATAGGAAAACATGTCTACAATTTAATATTTTTCAGTTTACTATCCTATATTCTATAAAAATATTTAGTTACATAAGAGATCTGAGAACCCAATGACACATCCTAATCGCATTATTATATTGTTGAATGTTAAGGAATATTTATTCCAATCCCAAAAGGCTAGAAATAGAAAGCCTAAGCAATTATCATTAACCCAAAAAATGTGTACTTTCCATACTAAATGCTGATCGAACATTTTTATTAGTTGTTTGTTTTTATTAGTTGTTCATTATCATGAGTACAATCACCCATTAAAGTAATGCAATTGTTAACCCTAGCACCGGGATAACTCACAACTGCCATGATCACGGGATGACTGTAAACACGCTGGTGTTTCTAAGAGCAGACAAATCTGTCTACCTTCATTCTTCTTCGTTCGCTCCGACCACTATCGGAACTCGATGTTGTAATACTCCCGAAAATCCCAAAATGTCGGGAACTCCAAAAACAATAAAAAACGCGGTAAGAACCCGTTAAAACTATTAACTTTAGCGTAATTAATAACCGTGTAACTCTCAAAAACTGCGTTTTGTTACACCCTGTAAATGGTAAGGCCGTAAGGCGGTCTGAAAAAACTCTGACACCAGGGCTCTGCCCACACGATAAGAAGAATGGTGTGTGACCCAAACTAAAAAAAAACTAAAAAAACAAATACAGAACTTACCTTTTTCGCCTTAGAAGTATAGCAAGAATAGTGAGAGCGGCGAGAGAGAGCGCGGCGCACAGGGCCAGTAGCAGGGCCAGCTCGCCCGCCGTGGCCGGGAAGGGGGCGTCCACCTCCTCGGCCAGGCCGCCCTCGGAGGGCAGCGTCGTGAACTCGTACACCTCGCGCGTCCAGCCCGCCTCGTTCGACGCGCGCGCTGCGACCCGGTACCGCGACCCGGGTGACAGACCTAGCAGTAGTTTAGTTACGTATGTTCATAATAGCCTATCTGGCAGATCGTTTGACATATCGGAATCGGCCGTGAACCAAAGCCGTAAGCTCTGTTCAAATGCACCAAGACTGAAGCACATAAAAGAACTTGTAACCGACTTCTCAAATTAATAGAGATTGCTTTGATGCCATCAATTCAAACCTCAGCGACTTTAGGGCTCTTGGTACGAGCCTTAACAGGACACTGCAAGTTAAACATACATCTACACCAAATGGGGCTTGTAGATTCCCCACTTGCAGATTCTGCTGTGAAGCAGAGGAAACGCCCATATAATACACCTCCTCTGCAAATGTGAAGTGCTCATTCACAGCAGGAGTCGCCATCTAGGTGAATACGTAGTAACACCTACTGAGATAAGGGATCTCCCATAAAGACATAAAGCATAACACAGTTCATGAAATCAGTGGGTCCAGGAAAGTCAAGAGTGACAGCTACAATAGATCTGTCCAAGTTACGGTAGCTATTGGTCATTGACCAAACCCTTACAACCAAATAATAATAAATCAAATATACGTCATTGGTACCGTATTTCAGGGGTCCACGCGTACGAAGTCATCTGCACAGCTTGCTTTACATAAGTCTATAAATAGAAACTGTTAAGATCTAGTTTCCATTACGAAACATTTTCAGTCCGTTGCGGTCATGTTTTCGAACAAACTTACTAATTCATGCTAACCACAACCTATTATGAACGACTACGTAATGTATTCTAATAATAGCATTGCACAAAACAAACTTACGGGTCTCCAGGCGTTTCACACTTCCCTCGAGCACATTTTGTCAATGGGCCTTTCGGACTACATTGCAATGCAGCTGTTTTTAATTTATTGAGTTATTTTGTATATGATTATAGCTCATGATGACATGAACAGAAAAAAGAACTCAGCTCGTCGGTCTCTACAAAAAACATTCAAAACACAATTGAGTTTTAGAGACCCAAAAAATATCGGAGTCGTCAACGCCTATGCTCAAAAATCGCTTGTGTGATATGGCTTGCTAAGCTTTTGACAAAGTGGTCCATAAGGCCCCTAAGGCACAGGTCCGGCACTTCAAACAACGTTTTAGATTTGACAAGATGACGTTCGCACATGCGCACTTTGCGAAAATTGTGCATGACATATGTGTAGGGTTGACTTAACACGCATCGTATGAACTACATTATACATTTCGTTACTTTTTATAGTTCATTCTGTTCATGAATCGCAGAAAATGTGAATTTAGCCTTATTTTCCAACGTTTATTTTTACTGTGAGGAGAAAAATAAAATATATTTTATGTAGTCAAATCCAACGGGTGCGCGCGCCTGACTGCCTTCCCTTGCTCGGCTTCCCTCAAGTTACCACAGATAGTGTGAGGGGAGGTGAGGTATCTGAAGTCAGAGGGGGGCGGGGAGTGGCCCTTCTGTATGTAGAACTATATACTATTACCTATTCTGTGCCTAAGGTATAAATTGGAAAAGAGCACTTGAGCAATTCACACCGTGGTCCAAACTGCTCGTAGTGTGAAACGCCTAAAGACCGACACTTACCACCCAAAATTACGTCTCCCCCGATCGGCACATCTCTGGACCCCGCAGTCCCGGACCCAGCCCATTCTAACTTCAAAGCCACCGGTCCACAACCACCGTCACCCCAAACACTGGTGTCAAATCTGGCGTGAGTATCATTTGTTTTGATCCATCTCGCATCAGGTGGGGCAGTGGGTGGCCCTCCAGACGTTCTTACTGCTATCTCGGAACCAGGCGGTCCGCCGGCTGAACCGTATGCTCGGTATGCTGAACCACATCGAAGGCCTGTTAGTATGGCAGGACCTGGGTTTGCTGCTTGTATTCGCCATTCACCCTGAAAATACGTGGTTGTTCTAATACGGCCATGAAAGCTCTAAGAGTCATCATCCTGTAGGTACAGGGTGTAAAATTAAATGTGTTACATATAAACAGGGTGTATCAGACTGTCAAACTGAAACAACTTTCACTAACAACATCGAAATCGCAAAAAAATTCTGCAGTTACATTTTGGTACCTATTGTACCCAGTATACCTTTTCTATGGAACAGCAATTTTTTTGTTTTCGCCGTTTCGATGATGCTTCCTTACTGAAAATTGTTTAGTTTGGTGGTCTGAAGCACCCTCTTTGATATGCAACACATTTAATGGTACAACCTTTATACATACTAGTACGTCTCACTGCAGGGCAAATACCTCAAGGAGGGTGCTTGCTTCGGCATTAGTCCATCACGCGTGTCCAATGTCAATAGGTAGACTTCGCATGCAGATTTCCTCACGATGGTTTCCCTCATGGTTTGATAGAAGTTATAACATACATAAGTTAGAAAAACTCATTTGTAATTTGTTACATGACGTCCATGCGGATTCAAACCTGACCCCTCATGATTGAGTGCCAATCTCCCCAACGCGCCACCAAAGCTGAATGAACTAAAGCGCCAAGGTTGAAAAACAGTTTACCTCTGGTGCAGCGAGTCTCCAGTGCAAAGTATAAGCTTTAGGCAGCGCATGCCCAGGAGTCCTCGGGATCGGTCGTAGTTCCAACTCCAGTTCTCTTGATCTTGCCTCCACTAGAGCCAAGCCTGGGGGCGAAGGTGGACGCAGGACCACCACTCTCCACGTAGCCGAGTCGGAACCGTGCGGGTTTTCAGCGACACACGTATAGTTGTCCGCGTGTGCTAGTTCTAGATCTAACCAGACAGATTATTTATGAATGGGGTATCGCACCATTTTTAAAGGTGTCACAATTTAACTATTTGGTCGTAATAAACTCATTATCATAGGACTTTCCATCTATTGCAGATTTAAGCAGTGTTAAATGATAAACCATTTTTGTTTTGACTTCATTTGGAAACGTTCATGCAAATTAGGAGGAGCTCACAGAAAATAGAGGCAGGTGGAGAAAGAATATAAACTACTAGAATTGATATTTCCATTTCATGAAATCGATAAATGCAATACAAATGAATTTAAATTTTTCATTTTAAATCGCCGCGCGAAAACGCTGGCCCCCATGCTGCTTCGTTCCGCAACGTAATTTTACTTTGTAAATATTTTCGTTTTTTCATTAAACGTGGATTTATAGCAGCTTCCATTTTTTAATATTTTGTAGAACAGATAAAAAAATACTTTTTATACTTTTGAAACCAAGATTACTTACTCTATTACAACTTATTGCGAAAATTACTACCTACTAAATACCTACTAATTATGCGAGTAAAAAATTTTTACTTTTAAGGGGTTTGTTTAGACCATCAAACTGAACAACTTTCACTATTGGGACCAACATCGAAATCGTGAAAAAAAATCTGCTGTCCCATACATTTTGCTCGAGTAGGTTTTGTAGTTTAGTATGGAATATATATTTTTTTTTGCGATTTCGATATTGGTCCCGTAGTGAAAGTTGTTCAGTTTGATGGTCTAAATCACCCCCTTAATTTGTATTTTTGTAACACCTTGTATATTTCTAAGTATTTTATTACCTACGTTTAGTAAAGTAGGTACTACCTAACCTAGTGGTAAATCTCTCTGGTGCTTAATATTTCTAAAAGATAAGGATAGGATATGTCAGATCAGGTAGGTATACATACTTCGTATTAAAAGAGCATCTCCGTCAAGATGGAACGGTGGCCTGGGATGCAAAGGGTTGCCACCTCTCAGCCAGCGCTTGGCTGGCGGCGGGGCTCCCCCAACGACACAGCGCAGAAACAACGAGCCTCCTGCAGACCCTACTGCCACGCCACCGAATGAGGATATGCGTGCTGGTGCTAAATAAAAAACATACCTATTTAGGAACATAATGGGAATAGTTTAAAAAAAAACGCAATTAGAAAAATAACGTTTACTAAGAAACAGTAGTTTTGAATTCCTTATTTTTTTGTTTTTTTTTATAATCATAAAGTATTATATATATTTATTCCAATTAAAAGCACAATATATCAAAAATAATCCAATCCGCAACAAATTCCTTAATTAGTAATTTTATTTAAACTATGTATTTTATTTATTTGTTGTAATAAAAAGTTGTGGACAAAAATACCTAGATGTCAGAGGGAAACTATGATGATCTAGAAAAAGATTTATTGTTTCAATTAGGACTAAAAGATCTGATTTTTTGATTGCGGAAATTCTTACATACATCGATGGTCTAGAAGACAAACATGCTAATTACAGATTTAGCAATTATTCAGGAGAGCCGATTTTGTTATTTTAAAAGGTCAATATGCTATAACGTAGGCTATAACTCAAAACTGTGCATTGCAATCGTGTATATGCTGCCTATACTTAGGTAGGGTATTTATTTATATTAATTTTCACATAAACATAAAATGTAAATTTTCAAAATATACTGTAAAAATACCAAAATCATGAAAAAAACCATCACTTACTACTTTTATACACAAACAATATATTTAATGGTGCATTTAACACTTTTGTGTATATTATTAACTTTAGTATTTTAGAGGAATTTACTGCTATTGCATTAAAAAAGAGACTAAATATTATTATTTTCTTTATTATTAAGCAAAACAAACATTAACAGTAAGTATTTACTATCATTATGTAATATAATTGAGAACCGAAAGTTTCGTAATGCCATAAGTAACAAAGGCACTTACTGTGTTTGTCAAACAAGTCAAATGTTCAAAATATCTTTAGCATTATTTGTTGTTAATCAAGGTAGTAAATAACATTCATTACTATTCTTGGCTTCAACTTGATGTCACTTGCTATAAATGTACACATACTGATTAGACTGAAAGAGACGGAATTACGGCATTTGGGTGAGTGGAAACGGTAGAGCATGGTCATTTAATAAATTTGGCATTAAAATGTTAAAATATCAAAATTTTGCACTTAGCACGTTTGTCTTCTAGACCATCGACATATGCCCACGCCTATGTCCCACTACAGGAGTAGGCAGAGACTTTTTTTCCACTTTTTCTATAAAAACCAATAAAATTTAAAAATTCCTTTTTACTTTTGTTGTAAGTTGGAGTTGCACTTTTTTGTGTAACAAGATAATAACACTTTGTAGACACAGACACAACGATACAAACAATCAATTTTATTTATAAAATTTTGATTTTATAAAATAAATAAAAATCTTAATTGAGAAATCTTAAATATTCTGTTGACCAAACAGTAAAAGTCAAATAACAAAGAACTCATTTTCCTTAGAAAAGATGTACATACCTAAAGCGCTTGTCTGACAAGCAACAGCAGCGGACGGCGGGCCTTCCCCCGCTGTCGTGGCAGCTCGGACCCACGCCTCGTAGGTCCGGCCAGCACGAAGACCCCGCAGTGATTTCATACATTCCACTGAACCACCCTCGTTTTCTGAACACGCGTTCACTCGCGTTATATTTGGCTCTTGTGACCTATGAAAATTACTTATCATCAGAAATTATGAAACAAGATTATTGGGTCAACACGAATAATAATAAAATCCCCGATATCATTTTGAATCTTTCAGAATGCAATTTTAAATCACTGGATGATTAATTAAATGACCAAAATGTAGGTTCTGAATGCTCATTGCTGTATTGTATAGTATTGATTATTTAATTACATTGACTGTATGTGTACCATTATATTATTTCTCAAGAAAGAATTTGGAACTTTTATAATAGTTTATAAAAAAGTGTTAATTAAATGTCACAGTTTCTGGCCGCAACTTCTCTAAAGCGACAACACGTTTAGACGCGGAGGTAGGTTCAAAACTTTGAATCTGGTTCATGCTTCAAAACAAGATCTTATAAGTGGGCGTCATGTTATTTTGAATTGTGCACTTACCCTGATAAATCCTTGACGTAGAGAGCATAATGTGTCAGTCTTCCATTAGGCTCTGGTGGGGGCAGCCACGATGCTCTCAAAGACCGTTCACTAAGTGCTATCAGCTTCATTCCACCGGGAGCACTTGGAACTACGATTACAAAAAAATCATTTTAGAGCAAATTATTAGTAGGTAGTCATACTTAGGAATGAACTGATGTAATCAATTACCATCTTCATCAGTCCTGCAGACTTGTGGAGCCGATAAAGGTCCGTCCCCAGCGGCGTTGTGCGCCCGAACCCTTATTTCATACTCAGCGTAAGATGTCAGTCGAGATACTGTTGTTTCTTCACCCTGTTGCAAAATCATATAATATTATGTAGGTATTCGATGAGAATCTCTTCTTATCATATAATTTGTATTGCATTATTGTTTGCTTATACATAATATCAGAATCACTCTTAAGGTATTCACAGAAATTTCTAAATGGAACTTTCTTAGTTTTCAGGATATCTCTGACCTCGGGGATTATACTGTCATCCTTATCAAGACTACAGTAAGTATTTTTTGGAGCAATTGAGCCACGTACGAGTAATATATTTTCGGAATCCTTGTCACGACTCTAAGGATCGACCTTTTACTCGACTCTTGCTTAACATTTTGACCTCTTCCGAATGAGATATTACAATAAGGATCAAAATTTCATATAGAGCTCGTCAAAGGATTCCGGAAACAAATTATCATCATCATCATCATATCAGCCGATAGAAATATGTCCACTGCTGGACATAGACCACCCCCAAAATGGGGGGATTTACCATAATCGCCACGCTATGCAGGCGGGTTGGCGATCGCAGCCTTGATAAGTTACGGCAGATCATATTATGCTCATGACTCATGAGTATAATTGGGCAAGAACGTCAAAAGTAGTACACTGCTTCAAAATTGAGCTTTGGTTTTTTTTTTGGTAGAATTCCCTTGGCTATTTCACTTAATATTATCTCTAATAATTCCTTTTTCCGAAAATCATAAATGTTTTCACGTAAAATCGTTATTTTGTGAGAAATTAGCAAATTTCTAAAAGTAGGTACTAATTTGAATCCTGTTCGTTACCGCTGGTTCTTGGTTCATTAGTATAGTAAAAACTTAAAATATATGCAAATATTATTTATTGAATGAAAGAAAACATACTTTTCTGTTTATAAAATGTTTAATCAGTTCGATAACTTACAAATACACGAGATTAATCTACTTTTCATGTCCAGTACGTTACTTAAGGTATAAAATGTAACCAAAAGTTTTTCATAAAATTCACAAAATTGACTGTTCTGATATTCAACTATTATAATTTCTTGTATTTTGGTAAACTATGTTACTTCTTTAAATAATTTGTTACATATTTCAAACTTTCTCAAATAAAATCAACTTTTTAGCAACATTGGTTTAGGGTACAGTCTCGTAACAGGACATGCTAACAACGAACAGGACCCTGTAAGGTTGAGTTCACATAACGCTTAAAGGATACACTTTTTAAATATTTAGTATATTATGAGATCGTAGAATATCAATTATTTTAGTTCTTAACTAGAACTTATAAATAAAAAACATTTAGGTAACTAAATATTTGAAACATGGACTAATACTACTACATTTACAAAAATTTAACTTCCCCGTCGTGCAATTTCAAAGAAGATGCACAAAATAATGTATTCGATCCATATTTCAATTTAAACAAAATAATAGAAAAAAAAATCAAGTTCACACCTTGTAAACCTTGCTTTACGTGATCCTGTTCGTGACTTTCAAGTCCGGCCTATACGTTATCACCGCGATGGTAACGGACATGAGGTAACGGAATCGAGTACTTCTTATACAAAACTATAAAATTTCTACAATTGCTCATATTTATCACACATTTATTCACATTAAAGTAATCTTAAATAGTTAATTTAAGTTTTAGACATAAAATCTGCCTTGGAAACACGTTATAACATCAAAAAACAAATAAATTTACTCACCGGACAGTGCCCGTAAAAACACAACCTCTCACAAAGCGCCGAAAATGAAACAGCTGTTTGAAAAAAAATGGCTGATTTAACCATAGACACCCCTTTTCTACTTTTTTCGGTCCCACTACAATGTTGCCATTTAAATAAAAAAATTAATACCACATCCAACAAAAAAACTGTAAATTTAAACGAAAATACGGTAACGGAACCCGGACATGTCCGGTCGGTCCATATGCCGGGGACAAGTTTAAAAATTACTTATTTAGTAGAAATTCTGGCTTTGGCAGCACAATTAACTTAAAAAATAATTAAAATCCCGCCAAATTTCAAATATGTAACCAGAGGTTTGCCAGCGTAATACTTTTTTTTCTCACAAAACGCGGTTAAATGCAAGATTTTTTTTTAGGGGACAGTACTATACAACAAAATTGCTATGTTTTCAAACTTGAATTTTTATATTTTAATATAGTTTCATGCGACATATTTTAACAAATATTACATGCCTATATCATCTAAAATCTAATAATATGGTAACAATTCTTGTAAAACCAATCAAAGTCGCGCAGCAGTACGATATATCCTGGGGACATGTAGAAAAGTCCAATGTACAACTTTTGGCGTTCTCGCCCAATTATGCTTGATGTATATTTTTATTGCTGGTTACAAATAGCAATGTGTTAGATAAGTATTAAGTGAAGTTACGGAAGTAGGTAATGTCTGAATTTCTTTCGTTTGTCAAACATTATTTAAAATCAATTATAAACAAACCTGAACACGAAGATACGCGTCTTGGGAAGGTAGCAAAGGATCAGCGTCTCTCCTTGTATATTGCAACGTGTAGTGCGTTATCAAACCACCCCTTGTGTCCATGGCTGGCGGCCGCCATGACACCCTGAGTGACGTCGATCCACTTGATATGCACGTCACTGTTTCTGGACCTCCCGTAGGCGCTATATTAGTAATTTAAAGGTTAGATTATACCTATAGATAGCTCAGAAACTTAACCTTCTTATCTTATTCTTAGGCCCAATATGATCTTTTGTGTTGGACCCTAGATATTTATTTTCCAACGTTCAATAACATAGTAAATAAGGGAGGCAATTCTGTTCAGAGAAGAAACCTATTATCTTCCAGTTTTGGGTATCCTTGTCCAAGGAGGCACATGTGTAAAGCCGCTAAGACAACTCGTTTACGATCAAAGGTGACACGGTACAGAGAGAGATGAGAGAGAAATCACTGACTTTTAATAAAGATTTGCAAGGAACACATAGTTACAATATATGTCGCTAATTTTGCACTTACTGTCGTCAGTGACTATTGGTGCCTACTATTGTAGAACTTCTGAGATTGTATCGAGTTTCTAATTAATTACAATAGTTTGCTAGACTAGATTTTAAACGATTTAAATGGAAACAAATAAACCGACTAAAAGTGCTATCAATTTGTTCTGAATCGTTTGACCTAGATCGAAAAGGCCACGGTCCAATTAAGCCATTTTGCATTTTGATGGGAAAATTTACGATCGTCGCTTTCCGTCGATAGCGGTGCGGACTTATTTACCGGACACGGTGACAGAAAGTGCTTTGTTCAAGTTTCAGATTCGTTATTGGTCTTCGAAAGGTTTTTATAATGGAAATTAATAAAAAAGGGGTGCTTTTAATCTTTATTGCCGAAAGTTTTAAAAATTGTTTTAATACGGTCCCGTAAGACACCTTTATGGCGCCCATTAAAACAGTTTTAGTACTTTTATGCTAAACTTCTTGAAACGGCTGCCTCCATTTTCTCTACAAAAATAACTTTAAATAGATGATTTTTACGTCATTCTGTCGTTGATCAATTTTTTTATATTGATCAACGACAGAATCAATGGAATAATGATAACAGACTGTTTTATAATAAACCAAAGTGCCTAGTCAGAAAATGCACAAACGAGATGAGGAGAAGCAGACCATTAAACTGAATAACTTTCTCAATGGGACCAACATAAAAATCGCGAGAAACAAATCAGCTGTCGAATAAATTTGAGTCGAGTAGGTTAGCAGTTTTGTATGGAACAGTGATATCGACGTTACATCGGTCACTTTATGACTGGGCAGTGTATGAATAACACTCACGTGACTCCAAAGTGTGACGGTAGTGGGGTGGGGACAGCGGTCCTGTACCAGCGGAATTATACGCCCTCACGGTGACTCCATACCGCGTGGCTGCCTTCAATCCCCTGAGGGTCGTACTAGTGGCATCAGCACTAGCCCCACTCTCCGATCCTGGTGCCTCACTGGTACCTTTACCCTCTTCCGACACCTCCCACCACCGGATCGTGTACCCTAGGAGGGTACCGTGCCACGTCTCCCTGGGCGGAGGCTATAAAAATGGTAATTAAAGGTACCCTCGTCATAATACATTCTCCAGTTTTATGACGTTGGACAGGTTTTGCATAAACTTTTTCGTTATATCAAAGTCTACATCCCTACGTGTTATACAAAGTATCTTTTCATTCGATGCGTGTGCTTATGGGATTCGGCTCGATTTTTTTTTTCAGTTTGTTTTTAATCATCATCCTCAGCTTATACAGGGTGAAAATACAGTGGCGTCCTTTTAAATTAAGAGTCTACCCATCGAACTGAACAACTTTTACTATGTGAGCAAACCGATCGGAGCAAAAAAAATATCTGCTGTTGCATACTAAATGAAACTGCACCCGCCGCGCCGCACAGTGGTTCATAATAATTAAATCAGGGACATAGGGGTATCTGAAACTGGTGTTTAAATCTAGGTAATCTGATTTATGAAATCTCTAGATCTATACTGTAATAATACAAGAAAAATATATAAAAAAATCATCTTATCAGGAACATGACAAAAAAAATTATAAGATTTTTTAGTACGGAAACAATTACATTTTTGGGATTTTATCACAAACTTCTCAAAACTTCACAGAATCCTTTATATGGTAGTTAGATGGGCATTGACTCTATCAATTATTGAAAGAATTTGGCGTCTAAACGTGCATTATTAAAGGTGTACGATTAGACATAAAAATCGTTCAATATCGGGTAGAACGTATGACTACTTAGCAACCCTGTTATGGACTCCGTGAAGTTTGGGGAAGTTTATGAAAAAATCCTAAAAATGTAATTTTCTCCATACAAAAATATCTTATACAATTTTTTTTGTCATTTTCCTGATAAGATGGATTTTTTATATATTTATCTTGTATTACTACAGTACAGATCTACAGGTTTCATAAATCAGATTACCTAGATTTAAACATTAGTTTCAGATACCCCTATGTCCCTGATTTAATTATTGTAAACCACTGTGCGCCGCTGCCTACTCGACTCAAATGTATAAGACAGCAGATTTTTTTTCGCGATTTCGATATTGGTCCCATACTAAAAGTTTTTCAGTTTGATAGTCTGAAGCACCCCTTTATTTAAGTGTCCCATTTAATTTTATCAAGTCTGATTTAAACACTTTTAACCCTATTTGAAGTAGTTCAGGAGATGAAGTTTGTTCTACAGGGTGTAAGTGACAGCCTAGCAAATACTGAAACGGTATAGGGTAGCTAAAGCAGTTTTGTATGGGACAGCAGATTTTTTTTTCGCGTTTCTAGAGTTAGGTTCCATAGTGAAAGTTGTTCAGTTTGATGGTCTGAGTTCACCGTTTCAGTATTTGCTAGGCTGTCACTTACACCCTGTATAGCTTAGAAGGCACTTTACACCTAACTGCTAGGTATTTTAGGAGATCTATAATCAGCACTAACCAGACGCAACTTCATTAATTATTAGTGTATTTTAGCAGCGCAATTTGAAGTCGATCAAAATTAGTCGTGTGAATAATTAGTATAGCTTTACCTGCCATGTGACGTGGAGTTCACGAGATCTAAGTGCTCGTACTGTTATGTCGCGCGGTGCACCTCCAGGTGCTAAACAAACGAGAAATAAAACTGATAATCATATGTTTTCAGGGTGTCTAGTAACGTATTGATAACTAAGTTGATAAGTAGTTCTTAAGCTGACACTACACTCTCGCGAGAAAATATCAGAAAGAACGTCAAAGGAAAATTATTATTTATTACGGCTTAAGAACAATTATACCCTCGTTCTCGGTCTTTCTCGTCTGTTCTCGGTAAGAATGTAGTGCAGGCAGTTAACATAATCCAGGGTGTTAGGGTAAACAGTTGCATTACTTTAAGGGGTGATTGTACCCATGATACTGAACAACTTTCCCAAAGAATCCCGTAACATTTTTTTTTTCGATTTTTCATTCAAAAGTTCGATCATTTAGTATGGGAAGTCCACTTTTTTTTTACTAATTTCCTTTAAGTTTCTTAGGAAAAGGTGTTCAGTATCATGGGTAAAATCACCCCTTATAGTAATGCAACTGTTTACCCTAACACCCTGTATATTAAGAATTTCAGTACGGAATAACGTATCAGGTTGACCTTTGTCTATACCTGGAGTACAGACTGCCTTAGAAGCGGTGAAACATGAAAATACTCCTTGTAATATTCAACTTCCTTCGTACGCTTTCATCGTCGTTGTTGGTTTGTCCCTTTCCAGCGACGAAAATTTAATAAAAGCGGTCAAGTGCGAGTCGGGCTACTGGGCTACTCGCGCGCCGAGGGTTCCGTACCACACCACTACAGAACACAACATTATTAAGATAGAAAAAAAACTTTTTGTGTCCGGGACTTTTAGCACGAGACCGACTCACACTTGGCCGATTTTTAGTATTTGTTGTTATTCTGTAGAGTATGTTCTATAATAACACGAAGTTTGTATTTACCGTTTTTACGATAGAGCGTGAAAAAAAAACGTTGATAAAAACTAGACTTCTTGTTGAGAACCCCTCTTAATTTTTAACTTTTTGACATTTTTATTATTTGTTAACAAATCCGCCGTAATAACGCATAATCTGAGAAAATTTCATCTATCTAGCTATTACGGTTCAAAAGTTACAGCCCTAAATAGGTAGGACAGACGGACGGACGGACAGACGGACAGACGGACAGACCGACAGACCGACAGACGGACAGACGGACGGACGGAAGGACGGACAACGTAGGCTTAACCCTAAAAAAGAGTGTTTACGATGAAAAGATGCCGACATAATGTACACACCTATAGCGCAGTACTTATAGGAAAAAGTATCTAGTGCTAGATACTATAGTTTGTCCCAAAAAAATCGGACTTTCCGTACTAAATGCCATCAGCTGATCGAACGTTTGTATGAAAAGTCTTTTTTTTTTTCTCGAAATTCCAATAGGTTTCTTAGGGAAAGTTGTTCAGTATCATGGGTACAATCACCCCTTAAAGTAATGCAACTGTTTACCGTAACTCCCTGTATAAAAGCAACCTTATAAACCTTGCTAATTAAGTAGATAATTAAGCAAACCTCTCTCATAGTAATTAATAACTTAATGCTCCAGCTCTTAACGATGCATCTTTATTGAAGAAGAAACAAGTGCCTAATTAATTATGCGCGCGTTCTATGTACGACCATCGTAATTAGCAGTGCAGTACAAAACAAAGATGAAATTCAACTGCTAGATGAAATTCTGTCTGAGCTATTATAAAATGAAATAAAATAATGAATATGCAGTTATGAGTTGTTACGAGTTTCAGTTTTAAAGTATGGGCATATTTCGACGGTTGAACGCTATTATGACTATTAATTAACCTATGTTGCAAAACTACTGGAATTGTGCTGTGTTAAGGAGTAGGCAGCCACTAGCTCGTAATCAAGATACTTACATGAACAAGTTTTACGTATAAATCCGACAACGTTATTTTTTAAGTAATGTTGGTCTGATTACCAAATTCAAATTCTACTGTCATATCCCTCTGTAGGTAAAATATAAGCTTTTTGGTCGTATCCTCTGTAGGTAAAATATAAGCTTTTTGGTCGTATCCTCTGTAGGTAAAATATAAGCTTTTTGGTCGTATCTCATGACAATTACTGAAGCTGTAGCCAGTTAGCAATGGTCGTATCCAAGCTGGCCGCCCCGGGGTGCGTCAGTCGAACTTAGGTTTCATCACAAGAGGTTCTTTCCGTGTGAAAAATTGAAATGAAAACTTGTCTTCATACCTTAATCACCCTAAATATTATTTCAATCGTGATCACAATAAAATATACACAATAAAATATTTTTCATGGACCTATGAAATCGATCGGATCTCCGACATGAAACTTTTCAAACAAAGCTGCATACGCAGCATGATAGAATAATGCTCAGTTGCAGAAACGCTCATTACAGTTATTCCTCCATTAAATCTCTTGCTGTCACTTTTTGTCTTGTTGACGTAGTAAAAGCTAGCAAGAGATTTAATGGAGGATTAATTACTAACTAATTACTAATGAGCGTTTCTGCAACTGTGTAACACCCATATTCTTAGTTGTTTTCTTGACATTTCCCCACTCGAGTGGAGGACGTTTTTGACATAATTTGTATGACAAAAGTAGACTTAATGGAGGATTAACTCTAATGAGCGTTTCTGCAACTGAGTGTAACACCCATATGCTTAGTTGTTTTCTTGACATTCCCTCACTCGAGTGGAGGACGTTTTTGACATAATTTGTGTGACAAAAGTATCAAAAACGTCCTCGACTCAAGTGAGGAAGTCTCAAGGAAACAACTGTTCTAAGAATGCGGGGTGTTAGTGTAAAGTTAGGAGAAGGCTAGATTTTGGCACGTACCTAATCTGCTTGTTTCGTAGTGAAATGAAGGAGAACAGTGGAAGTGCCCACGTCGCATCGTCGCCGTCGCCGTCGTCGTCGGCTCGTCGAAGTTGTGTTCGCTAGTATTTAGTTCCAACTGACTTTTTTTTTATCTGTCGGAATGTGTGGTGCCTACACCACACATTCCCACCGCTGTAACTCCTGTAAACCAGGATCAACACCTGATGAGGATTCCACCTGACTTGACAGAACTAACCTTCTTCCCTCGTAGTGAAGTGAAGCGGAGCGGTGTACGCGGAGGACCCGACGTCGTTGAAGGCAGCCAGCCGCAGCGCGTACCGAGTGTCCGGGGACAGCGATGCGACCGATGCGCCGGCGCGCCCTGGCCCTTCCGACCTGTTAGCATATTTAGGTAGACTTTAAAACTGTTTGATAAGGGTGTAAACTAAAATGTTACATGCTTCAGACCATCAAACTGAACAACTTTTACTATGTGGCGAAATATGAAATAACGAAAAAGAAATCTGCTGCTCCATGAAAAATTTCAATAGCTGATTTTTTCAGATTTCGAAGTTGGTCCAATAGTAAAAGTTGTTTAGTTTGATGGTCTATGTAGCACTTCTTAAAGTACGTAACGCATTTTTAGTTTAAACTCTGCATAAATGAACGAAATTTTTCGATTTTTTTGATATGTGGGGACTTGCTACAGATGTCAGCACCCACAAGTTATAGTAAAGATGCCAACAGATGGCGATACCGTCGCTCGCGGAAATATGCTCCATACAAAGACAACGTTCATCGTAAATACGTAACTCGTAACCTACTACAAATAAGGTTCACAATCGAATGCAAGACATAAATCGCGCAAGAGAAATAATCACAGAGATTCGATATATAGACAAGGTCCAACTAAGAACTGTTGGACCACGGCCGGTCCCCAGGCTTCACACCTAGCCTGGCGGAAGTACTTCCCTTTTCAATGGAGGAACATTCCCAAGTAGCACCTCCATAGATACTTCACGTACTATTATTTTTTTATAATTTTTTATAATTAATTATTTATTTATTCGAATCCAGAAACATGAAAATTTAGTTAAGTAGGTGCTTCAGACCATCGAACTCAACTGCTTTCACTATGGAATTCGCCAATATCAATATCACGGGAAATAAAATTGTTGTTCGATAGAAAACGTTAATTGCAACTCCACCCAAAATATGTACATACAATTCAAGTATTAGTATGGATGTTTGATATATTATGCTTACAGGAAATATTATAACATACTTCAAATCAGTTGTGCTTTTGTTGGAAAATTTCAGAATTTACGTAAAAGCAAAATGCAGTAAACATTCATTCTCATTATAAATACCTAATATTATATTATACAGTGTGAAATGCATAAAATATTTAATAAAATATTTTATGCATTTCACTCTGCACTGCACTGTATAATTATAATATTAGGTATTTATAATGAGAATGAATGTTTACTGCATTTTGCTTTTACGTAAATTCTGAAATTTTCCAACAAAAACACAACTGATTTGAAGTATGTTATAACATTTCCTGTAAGCATAATATATCAAACATCTATACTAACACTTGAATTGAAAATAGAGCCTCCATTAATTAGGTATTAGAATGTTAAACACGTGATTAACTTTGATACCACTTTGTTAGTACAGCGCCCGCTTATCTATGCAAATACCTGTTGAACCGCAGCTATGCGATAGTACATTCATGTCATATTAATTGAAATCTCAAGTACATTATCATATTCATAAGCCTGTACAAACTTACGCGACATGAAGCAAATCCGAATTAGCCAACGTGAGGTTGACAACATCTGGAGTGTCCCAAGTGTCGAGCAGAGCGGGAAGCGGGGCGTCTAGCGGAGCGTTTGAGAGCTCACGGGTGAGAGCGCGGTACTGCAGAGAGTAGTGAGATACCAGAGCGCCGCGCGCTACTCTCCACGTGACTCTAGCTCTTCGAGACCATACTTCTGATACTCGGACTTCCTCTGGTATGTTTGGACGTTCTGTTTCAATAAAACAGAAGCTTAAAATAATAAGAATTAGAAAATATTACGACTGTAAATAGAATACGTAAGTTCAGAAGACTATCTTAAGAAGATTAGTTTATTTATTTATTTTAAAATACTTTATTATAATGATATTGTTAAAACCATTTCATTGTATATTATCGTATGCCTTAGCGGATCACAGTGAATTTTTTTTAGTTTCATGATCATAATAAAGAATTTGATTGATTAATTAATTGACTACCAAGAGGTGAATAGTCATAATGTATTCGGCAGTAGTTTGTCACTTACGGTGTTGTTAAAATGAAACTCAATACCGCTTCATCTTATGCCCGGGAACAATGCCACGTTGCGGTCTTTTTGACACGCATGTCATCAATGGCATGATGATACCGGAGATGGCATACTACTCAAAACAAATACGTGTGACATTGAATTATATTATTGTACCTTTGACAAACAGGCGAAACAGCAGCTCGTCACTGCCGTAGAGGTTCCGAGCAAGGCATCGGTATTCACCGGCGTGCTCGGGCCCGGAATGAGCTATTGTTATCTCTGAAGTAAGAGCTCCATTGCTCACGTCACGGTTTTCTACCACACCGGCACCACTACAAAACAAGAGATTTTTTTTTATTCCATCCAATTAGAAGGTTATCAAAACAAAAAGTACCAAGTGCCTACTCGTACCTTTACCGTTTAATTATTTTCAATTACAAATATTGTTTCATATAAATGTTAGAATATCTACAGGGTGAAATTGATATCATTGGCATCCTTTTAAACTAAGAGTATAACCATCAAACTGAACAACTTTTACTTGGGAACAAACCGATCAAAGCAAAAATAAAATCAGCTGTTGCATACATTTGAATAGTGGGCATAATTGCAGTTTAGTATGGGACAGCAGATTTTTTAGTTGCTCCAATCGGTTTGTTTCCATAGTAAAAGTTGTTCAGTTTGGTGGGTAGACTCTTAGTTTAAAAGGATGCTAATGATATCAATTTCACTCCGTATATCTACATTATAAGCTTTTAAATATATAGAAATTACTAAAAACTAATTAGTGAAAATATATTACTGTCCTGTTTTAAATGTTAAACGTGATGGCCCGGGTTCAAATCGACACGACATGCTATGTACCACTACCAATTAGTTTTTTTTTACTTTTATACGTAACATCAATTACTCTCAAATAGTGAAGGAAAACACCGTGAGGAAACCCGCATACGCTGAAAAAGAAAAATTCGGTTTCGTATGTATGGTGGACTATACATTCAGCCTCCTTATGGAAAGGCCTGTCCCTGCAGTAAGACGTTTATAGGCTGATTATGATACGCCAAATAATTAACATTAAATTTAATAAATCCAAAAACTTGGCAAATTCCAAGCTAAAAAATCACTAGAAAAATCACGCTACAAAAATCTTAGACTACTTATATACGGACCGGCCTTGCGGTGGCATTTCCCCTCTGCCACGGTATTAGATCAATTAATCTTGCGCATTTCACTCTATTTCACTCTTTTGCGCACTCTATTTTACCTATATTCCCTTGTTTTCTTTTCTTTTCTTTTGTTACATTAATACTAAACTGTTACGCTCGCTGTGGGTGGGCGCCTGGTGATTCGAAAATATTCAGGTTTACCTTTGGTTTACCTATTTCAGACACCAGTCTCCCACAATTCTATCTGTATATCTATTTATTGTAAGTTCCTGTAAAAACTGCTTGTGGAGAAAATAAATGATTTGTATTTGTATTTTATTTGTATTTATTTACATTCAATTTTATAACTTATCACTAAACTAGACAGCCTATTATTTCGAAACAATAATTTCGAACTTAGAACGTTTGGGGTTTACACGAGGACTACTTTTCATGATTTTGAACATTCAAAATTAGAATCTAAAGTCATAGGGAATAAAATCCAAAGTTGCGGATAACATGTTACCTCGCCCCCCGCATAAAGTGGCAGAAAGTTTGTTAGTAGAATGACACGTGGTTACGCGTCCCTATATAAGTAGACTAAGACAAAAATAGATACTCACTGCAATACAAGAGGTCTTGAATCGTGAGTCCAATGTATGTGTATTTCAGGTTCGCCCCTGACAGTGCATGCTAGTCGCGTGGATGACCCTCTGACTACCCACCGAGTTTCACCCCCTCCTCCTCCTCTACTTAGCCTTGGAGGTTCTGTTAAGGACAATGCCAATGGCATCATGAGAGTTAGAAATTCCACCAGGAAAGATGGGCCAAAATTTTAACATCTTGCATCCCGGAGGATAGACGTTGATGTCAGGGTCGACCCCGGAAGAGACGGAAAGACGACCTGGATACTTTTGAAGAAGGGTTCATAGAGTTGGCTCAAGACAGGGGTGCATAGAAGATAAAGGGGGCGGCTCTAGCAGTGGGATAAAATAGGAACAAGAAAAAAAACAAGTTCATTACCTCTCACATCAAGAAAGAAGGAATGATGCAAGAACGAGTGTTGAGCCCGCGCAGTGCATCTGTACCAGCCTTCATGTTCAGGAGTAGCTGCTCGTAGCCACACGGTGCCATCAGAAAGTATCGAACCCCCACTGCCATCCGTTGCTTCTGACTGACCCCATAGTACATGACGCCAGTTTTCACCATCTACATAAATATAAAGATTTCAGTCATCATAAGCTCGCGCTGGTTTAGAGGAATATGAATAAGTGCTGCATAAAGAGCTATACTGAACATAATTTTACAGTTTTAGGCGCATCCAGGCACTTTCAACCTTCATCCGTATATTCGTCATTTAGCATGAGCACGTTTGTAATAAAAATTAAGTATGTTTCATCCGAGACGTTAGGGAAGACCCAAAAAGAACTGAACTGATGACTTGGCTATTTCCTGAACGGTTGGTCTAAGTTTGCGTTGCATGGGGAGGATTGGAGGAGATGAGGGGAGACCTCTTTGCCCAGCAGTGCAATACTTGATACTTGACTTGATAAAAAATGTACTATCTAACAGATTTTGACACTAAATAGAATAGAACTGCACCTGTTGAATACTCCCATGAAATTTTCGGCAAAGGTTGCCCTTTAGCGGAACAAGGAAGAAGAAGTGCAGCACCAGCTGACACTGAAGTATTCTGAGCACGCCATACCCATGTCGGTGACTCTGTGAAAGAAGACTGCTTTAAATGTTAGGCCATCCAGCAATAGATTTTCCATCAAAAAGTATATTGCGTAATACCTTTGACCATTAAAGTTGCACTGTGGCTTACAGTACCGAAGTCATTTGTAGCTCTACAGGTATATTCTCCGCCATGGGCAGATACTAAATCTTGGATGATCAGGATTGTGAAGAAGTCCATGTTTTTCTGCTCCACCTGATGACGAATCATCCAGAAAAAGGATGTTAGCTCGTAGTAGTTCTTTTGGTATTTCATCTTCAAAAAATTAAACACTGACCTTCAATCCAGAGGGTATAGGTAAATTGTCTTTGTGCCAAGTAAACTGTATTGGTTTATCTCCAGAAACTAAGCTACATGTTGCTTGAGTGCTTCCACCAACTTCTAGTTCTTCAGGAAATTGAAATGACGCTATTTTTGGAGGTTCTGTGGATCAGAAAAAAATTAAAGTCTCTGACAAGATCTTCCTGGTCGTTCACATCTCAACAGTCAAAAGACGTACTGTGAACTTCAATGCGAACAGTCCTTCGAGCGAGCTCTCCACTTTCAGCTTTAACTTCACACGTGTAGGCTCCAGCTACTGAACTCCTTACTGAATTTAACCTTAAAATCCCACGTTCATCACCTGGCTCCATTGAAACATCAACCACTGATACATCTTCACGTCGCCATAATACTTCTCTATAAAGAAAATAATGCATTTGTCTGTAGACAATGTAAATTAACCTCCATATAATTATGTGCATTTTATAATCTACGTACTTTATAGGATATCCGGAATAAGGACAATATAAGACCACATCTGTATCTGTTTTCACATGAATCGCTGGTAAGTATCTTATATTCGGGGGGCCTGAAAAATTTCACCAAAATTATACTTCTAACGCTAAAAAAGAATACAAAATAAATTATGACATTGTAACATGTAATACGTACCAAAAACGTTAAGTCTTCCATGGTGAGCATGAGAGCCTCGTGAGTTAGTTGCGTTACATCCATACCTGCCACCTTCATCAGCAGTTCTAACTGTAATACTCAAAGTTGATACTATAGTCCCTTCTTCGCCTCCAGGCATCGTTTCAGCTCTTGTGTTAACACTGTATCTAAATACGCACACTTGGGTTAGTCACTAATAATGTACTGAACTAGATGATTGTCATGATTTAGGAACTTACTTGTCAGGAGCCGAAGGTAGTGGTCTATCGTCCAGAGTCCAAGATATCCGAGGTGAAGGAACACCTGTAGCAGCGCATCTCAAGGCAATACTCTGTCCTATCCTTGTAACTGCTTCGCTAAATGTTGATACCAACCTTGGCGGCCTGTCTGAAACCAAATTTATTCTGACTGATCCAGAGAAAACATAAAAAACGAACATAGAAAATATTTTGCAGAGAAGTATTATTGGCTGAGGTAACCTCCACGCCCGCCTGATTTTGATCTCTTTGGATGAGTCTGGGAACAACAGCGGGTATAAGCCGGTGCACCCAGGGCTTTTGTCAGTGAATTCAGATTCTGGGATCTCACTGGCTAACGGTGAAAAACCTGACAGGGGGATGTTTCTCTACGTATCCCTCTGATTGAATACATAGTGGAGGAACAATAATTTACAATTACTGTCCAACTGTCAAGCACATGTGCTTTTAAACCACCTTAATTTCAACTCGACATTGGCGAAATTATCGTCAACACGGTGATGCCATTATTTTAAAGCTTTTGACATAACGATCAGACTAATCCGAAATCAAAGATCAAAATGAAACCTTACCAGCAATAACCAGATCGGCCCCAGCGACAGCAGATTCAGAATGATCGTGGGCTGTACACTGGTATAGGCCAGCGTGGTGACTTCGGACAGGGCCCAAGGACAGGCGAGCCTGAGGAGCGTGCAGCGGTCTACTCTCGTGCTGCCAGCTGAGCGTGACTCCGCCGCCGCGGCCACCGTGGACTGAACAGTTGAAGTGGCCACTACCTCCCGTACCTAACATCTGTAACGAGGATCAAACTGTTACAGCTAATCTATGTGAACAACCGGAATACTGGATGTGAACTTAACTGCGTTATGCACCTTTGTATGTAACAAAGATCAAACTGAACAACTTTCACTATGGAAAATCGGAAGAAAAATTTAAAAAATCAGCTGTCCCATAACTTTGAGTCTTTGAGTCTAATTGCAGTTTGAGTAACAGCTGATTTTTTTCAGCTATTTCAAAGTTTGCTCCATAGAGAAAGTTGTCGAGTTTGATGGTCTGAACTACTCATTTAAATATTACTAGGATGTATAAACTTCAGATCATCAAACTGAACTTTGGGGCCAAATTTTAAAATAGCAAAATATTTGTTTGTTCCATAGAAAGTATTCATAGCTACTGGACCCAAATTCATGAAACAGCAGATTATTTCATGATTTCAATGTTGGATCTATAGTGAAATTTTTCAGTTTGATGGTCTGAAGCACTCCATTAAGTATGCAATGCATAATTAGCTACTGGACCCAAATTCATGGAAAAGTTTTTTTTTTTCGTGATTTCAATGTTGGTCCTAAATCGAAAGTTGTTCAGTTTGATGGTCTAAAGCACTTAAGTATTTAACGCGTTTAAGTTTGCACCCCTTATAGCCACAGTAACATGATCTCTTACCAATGGATTAGGAGCGACGGTCACGGTCAAGGGCTCATAAACCAGCAGTCGTGTCAGCACCCTCGGAGAGGACTCCGTGCCGACGGCGCAAGCGTACCGCGCCGCGTGGTGCGCCCGCACGTTACCAAGCACTAGGGTACCCCCTCTCACAGTTCCTTCACCCGCAGCTACCCAAGTGCCGCTCACATCCTGACGCTGCCAACTGAAGAATTTATTTGTTACATCTCTCTTCAAGCCCTTGGTAATTGACACATTAAGCCAAAATCTTTAGCTGCTACAAAGTTTGCCTAGCATTTATATGGTATGCGCATATTGCAACGGGTCGAATCGAGTCGGGCCGCAACTTCTTTAAAGTCTAACATAATTAGTTGGAATTATAAAGGAGATGACCAGACCATCAAACTGAAAAACTTTCTCTATGGCACCAACATTGAAATCGCGAAGAAAAACAATCACCTGTTTCATACATTCGTGTTTAGTAGGTTTGCAGTTTTGGAACAGCAGATTTTGTTTCGCGATTTTGACAATAGAGAAAGTTGTTCAGCTTGATGGTCCATCCCCTTTAAATGTAAATTTTCTTAGACCTTATGATGTTATAGAAGTAGAAATAAAAATTTTTAACTTTTAAGCGGGTTGTTTAGACCATCAAACTGAACAACTTTCATTATGGGAACATCGAAATCGACAAAAAAATATCAGCTATCCCATACATTTAGCTCGAGTAGATTTGTAGTTTAGTATAGAACACCAGTTTTTTTTTTCGAGATTTCGATATTGATTGATTTGATTTGATTTTGCCCCATAGTGAAAGTTGTTAAGTTTGATGGTCTGACTAAACCACCCCTATAATGTTTATTTGTATTTTTTAACACCTTGTATGCAATTTGTACAAACTATCGCATTATATTGGAGCAGTCCGAGCGATGCAGCCAATCAAAAATGTGTACAACGTGTGCAGTATTACGTCTAAACTAACCACAATTGACGAAAAAATACATTAAATTAAATTAAATTAAATTGAATTAAATTAAAATTAATTACCTTTATTAAAATTAATTAAATTAAATTAAATTAAAAATAGGTGAACGTACATTAAAAAAATGCATTCGGACGAACATAGTTAACCTCATCCTTTTTTGAAGTCGGTTGGTAATGCGCTGCGACCCGGCAAGGTCTACTTCATATAGAACACATTTTCAGCTGCGATGCAGCCCGATCCGCCTTCATGCGACCCGTCCCAATATGCGCGTACCTTTAATGAACAGTTTCGTTTCTACGCCGACAAAGCCAAACTCTGAGCGACCACAAAGCGGCTTAACTTTACTTGCTTCGATATTAGTTACCTTATCGTATGTCCAGTCATGTGTCGTAAAATACACGGTAGTATCACAGTATCTCCTGCTTTAGCTTCTATTGAATTCAGTTCTATATTCTCTAACCAACTGCTATCTGTTAAAAAAAATTGTGTTAAGACAGGTCCGGGCTCTCAATCGTATTATATTAATTTGTTAATAATAATATAACATTTCTAAAAAGCAAGAATGTCACATTGTAGAGTCTTATTCGGGATATTACGGATTCTGTTTTAAATGTTTGTAGTTACAATCTTTAAAACCGCCAAAAGTGGTCACTTTCGGCGGTTTTAACGATAATAACTACAAAAATGAAACATATAGCTCGTAATCCTTCGAATTTAAAATCAAAGATGACAATGTGACATTCTTGATTTTTTTTATGTTCAATAATTTATATAAGTAAATTTAAAAAATAGCTACGATTGAGAGTAGCACTGGAGGAGTGCAGGCAGTGCTGGCATTAAAACGTGAGCGGTAATAATTCAGTTGGAGTAGTAAAACAAACTGACCATCGGTTGTTAGTTTAAGAGGCGAGCTCGGCGTATTGAGAGCCACGCATGAATATTCCGCCTGAATATCAGCTTGTGTTAAATCAGATCCCAGCAGCAGTCCTCCTGCCCCAGATACCCAACGCAAATCTGGAACAACGCATCATAAATAAGAACTTTATTAAATTGTGTGTCTCTGAAGAACTCTTTAAGTATAGGTACACGGTAATGTTCCCCCATTATCAGCAGATTTTCGAAAAATACTTTGTAGTGCACCTCTACAAATTTCAAGTTTACATCTTCAGTGGTTTAGGCTGTGTGTCGTCTGTCAGTCAGTCACTGAACTGTTTTATAAGTAGGGTTAGAACTTAACTTTACATTAATATGGCGACGTTTAAGGCTATGATCAGACCATCAAACTGAACAACTTTCTGTATATGACTAAAATCTAAGATGATTTTATAAAACGTCATGAATAACATGGTCTGGTTATCCCCTTATAACCATATTAAGAAGAACCCAATTCTATAATATAAACATAGCCTATGGTAAATAGATTTCGAATTTATAAGTCAAATATACAAATTATACATAGTTTAACAGTTAAACGAGTCCTTGTTTCATCATCATCTTATGGAAGAGCAATGCTCTTGTCGGTGGAGTATTCGCCAATCCTGTCTCTTTTCCGCTAGTCTCTTGAGTTCTTAATACGACACGACATCAACCTTTTCCTTCACTTGGTCTAGATAACTCTGCCTAGGTCTTCCTCTGCCTCTCTTTCCCTCTATCTTGCCTTCCAGTCCTTGTTTAGTGTAGTTACGAGTATATTTTAGTTTTAGGATTATATGTTCATTTGCTTTATAACTGTTTTACTAAATAAATACCCTTTGTTAAACTATTATTTAATAACGAAAATAAAGAAAAACATTTAACTCACCAGTACCCAAATACCCTGAAGAGAGAGTTAGTCCATCTTGTAACCAGGTCACATCAACAAGACCAGCTTGCGGTGATATTTCGCAGCGCAAAACAACCGAACTACCGACTTTGGCTGGCGTCAGCTGTCGCGCAGTATGCGACAAAATGTTGTCTTCCACTGTCACAAAATTAAAACTATTGAGAATACAAGGTGTAAAAAAACACCTTAGTAATATTTAAAGGGGTGGTTTGGAGTTTTACACTCAGTTGCAGAAACATTCATTAGAGTTAATCCTGCATTCGATATCTTGCTAGCTTTTACTACGTCACCAAGAAAAAAGAGACAGCAAGAGATTAAATGGAGGATTAACTTTAATGAGCGTTTCTGCAACGGAGCGTAAACCACCCAAACTGTACAAATTTCAAAATGGAAACGACGTCGAAATAGAAAATGCATCCTTCTACAGGTCCTTCTTAATATGCTAACACGTTTTTATGGGGATGATCTGACTATCAAACTGAACAACGTTCTATATGGGACCAACATCGAAATCGTGAAAAAAAAATCAGCTGACCCAAACATTTGGCTCGAGTAGGTTTGCAGTTTTGTATGGAAGATCTGGTATTTTTTTCACGATTTCGATGTTGGTGCCATAGAGAAATTTGTTCAGTTTGACGGTCTGATCATCCCCTTAAAAAAGTGTCAGCATATTAAGAAAGACCGTATATAATTTTTATACTGCTGTTTTTTTTCTCTATGTTGGGTCCATAATGAATGTTGTTCAAATGGTCTAAACCACAACTTGTAATATTACTAAGGTGTTTTGTTACAACCTGTATATTTTTTTTTTCATGCGATACCGATGCTTCTAAGATCAAGTATTTCACATTTTGAGAAGACAGCTGTCATTTCAAACTTCAGCTTGAATTTAAGAGGGCTATCGGAGTCCAGTGGCTCCCGTCACAATATAAAGATTTCTCAATAAAGAAAGCCTAAATTAAAAAAGTGCTCAACAGATAAACTACAAAAGCCTTCAAGCCATTGTTATACAATACTTTTATAGGTTCTTAACATTCCACTTTTAGATAATTTCGAATAAAAACAAAAGCGGCCGTTTTTTTTCTTTTTTCAAAATTTGTATGTTTAGACCTTTAAAAAACCTATAAAAGTATTATATGAAAATAGTTTGAAGGCTTGTAGTTTAACTGTTGGGCACTTTTTTAATTTAGGCTTTTTTTATTGAGAAATCTTTATTATTGTGACGAGGGCGCCACTGCGCTTGTAATAGCCCTCTTAATAATGCGTTACTTGAGATTATTCTTTTACAGTAAAAACGAAAAAATACAAAACAAGTTGGAATAATAAATAAGAGAGTAATTGCGTCGGCCGTGCCTTTGTTTTCTCATTGTAAACTCGTCATTTACGAACCGACTTTTATAAACGCTTTTTTAGGTATTTAGTATATAAAATATCCTGAAATTATAAATCACAAAAAATATTCAAAGGAAAATTCGACACACGGAAAACAGGTATTTTTACTAAATAATAATACCATAGTTATGAAAGGAATTTACTTTGCAACACAAAAACACAATACAAACATAAAATTTCTCGCTTTTCATTGATTGTTAACATTGTAAAATTTTAGCGGCATAACAGTAATTTCCTATTATTTTTGGTGTCCGTCCAATGGATCCCTTCTTAAAACAGGAGAAAGGTAAATAAATATTAGAACATCAAAGTGTCGAATACTTTCTTTGAAACTCATTTGAATGAGAATAAGCTTCTCGTGCGCCCCCATTTGTTGCCTTCCAATTCGCCCTTTGTAGTCGGCTCTGTTGTAGGGGAAAATATTAAAATATGGAAAGTAAAATCTGTAACTTGAGCGCTAGTTCCGAACAGAGGATGCTCTTACAGCTCGCGTTTCGAGAACTCGTTAACGTTACTTTGTCGATGCTCGACATCGATTCAAGTCCTTTGGATTGTATAGAGTCTAACTAAAAGTAAACAATAGAAGACATCTAATTAGATGACTTTCGTTTAGGTTTTCGGTTCAAGATATTAAAAATATACAAGTAATTTATGTATGTATTATATAATATACTGGGTGTTAGGGTAAACAGTTGCATTACTTTAAGGGGTGATTGTATCCATGATACTGAAGTATAACTATCCCTAAGAAAACTAATTCGAAAAAAAATTGAAAATTGATGGATGGAATGGATGGTTTGGAAATACGTAAAAATTTTTTTGGATATCCTACATGCAATCGGCTGGTCGAACTTTTGTATTAAAAGTCGTTTTTTTTCGTATGTTTCTGTGGGAAAGTTGTTCAGTATCAATCACCCCTTAAAGTAATGCAACTGTTTACCCTAACACCCTGTATACATTGCTAAATATTGACAAATGTAATAAGTTGTGGGTGATAAAAATTGCCTAGTTAAAATTGTTAATGCAACAATAAACAATTAATATTTTTCGGTACAAAAATTCAATAAAGAAATACCGGCTTCATTTTAACGAAGCTGTTTTCGAGATGAGGGATGTAATGTCGCTCAATCTTTAATTAAAACTTTGCCAAGTCCGACAGGATAAAGTAACTGGACTAAAAAAACTGGTTATATTGTTAATATTCACTGGATTCATTTAGTTACGGTGGTGTTGATACAAAACAGTCTATTAATTGTTTTTGTTTTCTTACATACTTTATATGGTATCTTCTTACTAGATATTTCTAAGTTTCTAGTTTGTAGGCGATACGTTACAAGGAAGTATTTTCAGTCTTAAAGTTCTTCTTTATTATGTCCTCAGGGGAAACTAAGTAAGTTTTAACAAGCTCCACTAAAGAGCACGTCGCTACTGGCGGCGCGGCGTTTAGTTAATCATAATGTTACTCCTGCCAGAATTTTCCTTGCGGACATTCCGTGGAACAAAAGAAAAGTTACCTTGTTGCAAACTCACTCTAATGTCATTTTTAATCCCTTAATTAAAAGTTTTCCAGAGTAAAAACTCGAGCAGCCGTGGGCTGTTTTTCATTTTATTTCATATTTCCCTCGCTGTGTAACGGAAAGTTAATTGGTCCAACTCGAGTCGAAGTTGTAATTTGTTTTTCCCTCTTCTCGTACATCTGTTTATTACACAAGTCCGTTGTTTACAGTTTTCCTAATTTTCATTATTTCGAGCACAAAGGGCACTGGCTAAACACCCGTCAATAACAAAATGAACCCGCATTTTTTCTTTCGTTTCGCTTTATTAAAGTAAAATCGATCCATTGTGGAATTTGACTAAAGTTAATTAACTCACTGAATGAAAGCAGGAAAACTTAATTAACTACTTAGATAACGAATCAAGTGAGAGATTTAGCGAAGGAATTGCAGTCTGTTATAGCACGAAGATGAGCAAGGAATGCTTACCTGGCTGCAGGAGTACTGGCCGGGAAAGTACGGAGCCAGCGCGGTTGGAGGCTCGACATCGAAGGATAGCGCCTCCACCACCATTTCCAGCATCAAGCATAGACCGCCTCGGTCCAACCACCAACCGGCCGTCATTCAGGACGTGTCTGATATGAAGAACCAATGTTAAAATTATTATCCTGTAATTTAAGTAAACCAACATTATGCTATTTCTCAGTCGCAATCATATAAAATTGTCTAGGTT
Organism: Agonopterix subpropinquella; assembly: GCA_922987775.1. Classification (NCBI taxonomy): domain Eukaryota; kingdom Metazoa; phylum Arthropoda; class Insecta; order Lepidoptera; family Depressariidae; genus Agonopterix; species Agonopterix subpropinquella. The sequence continues at coordinate 16,364,491 of OV277695.1, read as the reverse complement.
CATCCACTGAGCAAGTAATCACTACGTTTTAGGTTCATCTGAAGATCCTTCCAACCTTCATAATATGCAGCTAATATGCAGCCATGCTACGCCCGCTGCTGGTAAATAGTTTCATGATAAACAAACAATCGCATCAGCAATAATGCTCAAAGTTATATATATTCGTGTTATCTACGTATAACTTTCCATTGCAGTACCTACATGAAGTTTTTATATCTGATATGGGACACGGAACATAAAATCATACACATCTTTCTTCATACACCTCGTTAGCAATGTAAGCAAAGGCGACCTTATTCGAAGTGCCTGAAGGAATTATGATCTTCTTCTGGAAACGAAAGTCTCCTCCGTTAGGCATCATTAGATAAACTTGTGCTTGTATAGTAAAGTGTTTTATGACAAGATTGGTAAACTTCGTGTCTTATTTTATCATTAGCAAAACACGTAATTAAGGTGGTTTCAGTCCATACAAAAGTTTGACGCACAATACACGTAGACGGAATTAATAAAAGTAATATTTTATATATGGAAAAATAGTTTAGAAAAATCTAGATGTCGCGTATTAAATAAAATTTGCAATTTATAATATAATTTCGAAGATATAAAGCTTTGAAAATTTTGTATGAATTTCAAAGCTTTATATCTTCGTACACCGTCTACGCGTATTGTGCGTCAAAGTTTTGTATAAAATTGACCCATCAGCAACCACCTTAAGGGTTACTGATTCAAGTAGATTATTTATTATATACCTAATTGCCAAGATATTAATCGCTGTTTTTATTTTTAACCATTATTTGCAGAACCAAAAAATATAATTGAACTCAAGACATATAATAAAACGCAACAGTATTTTTTCATTAACTAAGAATAAAAAATTAACCTGTTCTGCTCACGAATACTTGAATAATCAATTGCAAGAGCGACGTTAGACCTGGCACCTATCTCATCACTTAGATACAGCCCTGTAAATCCTCCCCTCACAAAATATGTAAGTACCCTATACATACTTGCATCCATAGGTATACACGTGCGTATATTAGAAAATTTTTCCTCATCACTCCGGGGCTCCGGGCATCACATGACTTGTTATCAGATTTTACGATATTCGATCACTGCCAATTTTCCACTGACGTGACGTTCACATTCCATTGAATCTCATATACATATTGACATGGAAACTTAATTTTCTGCTCCAATGTTTTGTAATATGACAATCTTCGAGCAAAATGTCTTTGATATCATCGTGCGCCGACACGGAGATATGAATTATGAAACGAGCCGAAGTTAAAGGTCTAGCGAACCATTTTTTTTTTCATCTTCTCTGCGTCAAAAGAAAAAATATTGTCACCAACGTATTTTCTGTAGACCAAGCTAACCAAATACAATTTTCCAGAAACCTTTACGGAAGCGAGCAGGTGAGATGTCCGAAGTTTAACCAAACTTAGCAAAAGTCAACACCGTTGTGTTAGTGTTGAGTCGCTGACGCAGTTTGAACGTGACGCCTCTGAACATATACACCCGTAACGATTCAACCGAAAATGAACTTTATGTCTATGAGATAAACTTGGACGAAACGAAGTTATAACTTGGTTACTAGCCAACTTGCACCTCCCTATTTTGTATTCGAAAACTTTATAGCAACACGGTACCATAATGTGAAATAGCAAAACACATTTTGAACGAAAACAGACAGAATAAGATTCGTTAATTCATTTCAATTAAAAAAATATCAATGAGCTAATAAGGAATCAACTTGAGCAAGATGCGTTTTATAAGATCCAAGGTGCGTTTTATAAGATCCTAAAAATAGTGATTCCAAATGAAAAATGATAAGAGAAATTTTGATTACTGTCTTGTCTTTAGTCACACTCTCAAATAGAAAATCGATTAACGTAAGAATCATCAAAATCGGCCAACGCGTTTGGTCTCTAGAGTGCCACAAAGGAACAAACTCACATACAGGGTGTAACAAAACACCCTAGTAATACTTAAGGAGGTGCTTCAGACTATCAAACTGAACAACTTTCACTATGGAGCCAACGTTGAGAAAAAATAAAAATAAAATTTGCTGTCCCATACATTTGAGTCTAGCCGGTACTGCAGTTTTGTATGAAACAGTTGATTTTTATTTCGCGATTTCGAAGTTGGCTCCATAGTGAAAGTTGTTCGGTTCGATGGTCTGAAGCACCCCCTTAAGTATTACTAGGGTGTTTTGTTACACCCTGTATAGGGTCCTTCTTAATATGCTGACGCTTTTTTAAGAGGATGCTCAGACCGTCCAACTGAACAACTTTCTCTATGGCACCAACATCGAAATCGCGAAAAAAAAAAACAGTTCGTCCATACAAAACTGCAAACATACTCGAGCCAAATGTATGGGACAGCAGATTTTTTTCGCGATTTCGATGTTGGTCCCATAGAGAAAGTTGTTCAGATTGATGGCCTGATCATCCCCTTAAAAAAGTGTTAGCATATTAAGAAGGACCCTGTATACATACATATGCTGATAAACACATTACCCTTCCTTTGCGTCGCGTAGTCGGGTAACAATGTAATTTTAAGACTGATGCCCATACTGGGGGTAGGCTCTGCAATGGGACATAATACTGATGATGATGATATAATTTTTTAGAGCAGAAATCCCTTTCGGAGAAAACAGAGCCAATTATTCGTTTATGGATTAAAACTAAGTTCAAGTAATATTTATGTATGTATTTCGAAAGTAAAATTATACATTATAAACGCGTCATGCCATATTATATTGTACAAATTGATGTCGTAGTAACGTTCTAGCGCAGCGGTGCTTACTAAAGCATACCGTACACATTACATTTCAATGTAGAGATACAAAGTATGTACATTCTGTAACTACTAGTACCTACATAAAGCGAACATAATGTACCCGATAAAGGGACGTCGATTCACGTCAGACGAGGGTCTCACCTCTCGACCTGTCTGCGCAACAATACATTCCATTAGGCCCTAAACAAGTGGGCTCTGATAATAATTAGGAATGTCAAGACACACCGGCTTTGAACGATCTTTTTTGAATGTGTAAGTAATGGAAACTTTAAATTATCACAGTGTTCGCACAAGCATAATATGCTCACGACTAGATATTCCCCGAGGGGGTAGTCTGAGATATTCTGAATCCTCAGAACATCCACGAGACAGAGTTCGTTTCGACCTATTTTATAGCACCAAGTGTGTGCACTGAGCAAATAAACAATTTTGTTACAACGTAATTTTAAATATGACATAATGTTATGTGAGATTGTACCTACAGGCTATAAATAAACTTTTTATTTTTTACAATTTATTTTCATTAAATTATGTAACAATTTCTGGTTTACAAAAAGTGATACAAAAACATAAACAATTACAACAATCAAGGCTTTCAATAATCATAGTCTAAGAATGGCAGGACAAACGCCTACTGCATGTTTAGCGTCATTAGTAGCCAGAAATGTACTCTGAAAACAGGGCTCAGATATAAAATGTCATCCAATGTATATATTTTTAAACTCAAGCCATTTGTTACATGTTTATAACCCTCAGGCGTCATTGAGTTGTTATCAGCTCCCGACCTGCGGTGCGGCGGCGGCGAGCCCGTCAGCGACTCTACTTGGTACAAAAACAGATGGTACGACTGAAACGAATCGTGTGCACGGCCCTCCACCATTTATCGTTGTTCAGCTATAAGTCAACTGTCACTATAATCGTTTGTTATGTTGGTTAACGTTGACGGCTACTTTTATATTTGTCTGTCATTATTAACATTTTTGTGCTAGAGCTACCTCTACAGGGTGAAATTAAACCTCCTTTAAACTAAGAGTCTACCCATCAAACTGAACATCTTTTACTATGGGAACAAACGGATCGGAGCAAAAAAAAAATCTGCAGTTTAGTACGGAACAGCTGTTTTTTTAGTCTGATCGGTTTGCTACCATAGGAAAAGTTGTTCTGTTTGATGGGTAGACTCTTAGTTTGAAAGGATGCTAATGATATCAATTTCACCCTGTATATAGGGTGTTAGAGTAAACAGTTGCATTACTTTAAGGGGTGATTTTACCCATGATACTGAACAACTTTCTCTGAGAAATAGGAAATTCGCAAAAAAAAATTTGACTTCAGATACTAAATGCAATCAGCTGATCGAAAGTTTGTATGAAAAGTCAACAATATTTTTTGCGATTACTATAGGTTTCTTAGGGAAATGCACAATGGGTATAATCATCCCTTAAAATAATGCACCTGTTTACTACGGTAAACAGTTACGACCTGTACGAACCACAAGCATGAACAAAACCAAAGTGTATCTTGTCTATCTGTAATCTTGCCAACCATGAAATCTAAGCAGGATACCTTGTGTTATCAAGAAGGTAAACTAACAAATAACAACTAACCGGAAAATCGACAACAGCAAAGTCTGCCATTTTATTCAATACTATTCTATTGTTAGAGTACTTTCGCTGTGCAAACGGGGAAACTTTTCCACACGCTCTTTATAGTTGTCTATAACTATAAAGTTTATTGAGCAAACTAAGCTTTCTGTGATGACGTGGCTTGTCAATAGACGAAACTGAACCACAGTTTAATAAGGAGAGTGGCTTAACATTTAATGTTCGAAACTAATTAATTAGCTAGGAGACTGTAACCGTTTGCTCCTACAACTTTACAGAAAAGCCGTCTTGAAATTATTTTCTAGGTTCCTTTAAGTTAGTAACTAGATTCTTTTTTAGGGTTCCGTACCCAAAGGGTGAAAACGGGACCCTATTACTAAGCCTACGTTGTCCGTCCGTCCGTCCGTGCGTCCGTCCGTCCGTCTGTCCGTCTGTCCGTCTGTCCGTCTGTCCGTCCGTCCGTCTGTCCTACCTATTTAGGGCTGTAACTTTTGAACCGTAATAACTAGATAGTTGAAATTTTCTCTGATTATGCGTTATTACGGCGGATTTGTTCACAAATAATAAAAATTTCAAAAAGTTAAAAATGAAGGGGTGTTCTCAACAAGAAACTAGTTTTCATCAACATTTTTTCTTCACGCTCTATCGTAATAACGGTAATACATACAAGCGTCAAACTTAGTGTGATTTTAGAGCAAACTCTACAGAATAACAAAAAATACTAAAAACTGGCCAAGTGTGAGTCGGTCTCGCGTCAAAGGTCCCGGACAAAAAAGTTTTTTTTCTATGTTAATAACGTTACGGAACCCTCGGTGCGCGAGTAGCCCGACTCGCACTTGACCGGTTTTTGTTTTATATACTTTTTTCATTTTATCGGATTTCATATAAATATTGTAGTTCGAATAAAAGATTGAAAAATTGTTAGTCTTAGACGGGACGGATTTAGTATTGTCACAGAATAGATTCAGAACCTCCTCACCTCTACTAAACTACTATACGTCATTTTAGTAGGTATACCAAGAAGATTACATATCTCTTAAGGTATGTAATCTTCTTGAGGTATACCTATTTTTGACCTTTATGTCACTGTGGCACAGTATAAGAAAGAGCATCTATTACTGCGTACTGGCACAGTATAAGAAAGAGTATCTAATACCAGATAGTACTGTGGTGCCTTCTAATCCAAGGAAATCAAATTCGAAAATAATAAGAATTCGCACCAAATTTTAAAATTATCCAATTAACTCATTAAATATTGGTCTTAAAAAGAATTCATGGCATATTTAGATCATAATATTGTCTGCAAATGGTGTGTCGCAAGTTATAGTGAGTTCGAATTACAAAGTAGATGCACGTATTACAGACTTTTTCAAATATTTCGGCTTTCCTTTGAACACAGAATTCACATTTATTTTAGAGAAAAATATGAAATACGAGCTTTTACCCGCGACTTCGTCCGCATAAATTATATACCAGATTTTAAGTCAGATGATAAGCTATCAAACAAAAAAAATTTTAATAAAATCGGTTTAGTAGTTTTTGCGTGATACTCGAACAAACAAACACCCAAACAAACAAACGAACAAACAAACAAACAGACAGACAAAAAGTCCAAAAATTTGTGATTTGGAATCAGGGAAGCCTAAAAACCATATCGTAATCTTTTTTTTGTAAATATCTTCAATGTACAGACACACTTCTGTAACAGTTTTATAATAGTTTAGATACTTTAAAGCAAATAAAGCCTAGATGTTGAAGATCATTCCCTCATTCATTTTTATTTAGTACCTATGTCTTTCAAATAACGAGAAGATAGCTTCTAAAAACAAGCAAAATTTGGCCCGCGGCCCAGCGTTTACCTTAGTGGGAAACGTTTTAAACATCGACGTAATTTAAAGAGGATAAAAAGAGACAAACTTATATACTCTTGTCGAAACATCATTAGAAGATTACGATCATCAATATCTGCTTGTATATGTATACTAAACTAAGTAGGCAGTCATCAATCATCTCTGAATCCATAAGGCAACCCTGAATGCTCAGTACTTCAGTAATTGGGCACAAAGTTAGTAGCGGAGATCAGGAAAGTTTAGAACTTGACACACACGTCGAATGGCCACGTCTGCGCCTCAGAAGTTAGTCCTCTCCTAACGGACTGATAGGAAACTCGGCCAATTTATTAGCTCATGCGAAGGAAGTCAAAGTTATATCACAAAACCATTTACTGCTTCGGTATGTACTATGTATGTAGATAAAGACGTACGTAGCAAACTTGGCGAATATGTAACTACGAAATTGTTTATGTGTTGGTTGTATATAATATGGTAGACTGGTTGTGTTGGTTTTTAGGGTTCCGAAATCAAAATGGAACCCTTATAGTTTCGCCATGTCCGTCCGTCTGTCCGTCTGTCAGTCTGTCTGTCCACGGCTTAGCTTAGAGACGCGTAGTACTAGAAAGCTGTAATTTGGCATGAATATACATATTAATTACGCCGACAAAGTGGTAAAATAAAATTTTGAAAAATATTTTTTTTTAGGGTAAGTACCTCCCCTACACGTGAAGTGGGGATGACATTTTTTTTTCTATCGGGGGTATCGTTGAATAGGTCTTTTAAAAATATTGTGGGTTTGTGAAAATCATTTTTCGATTTAGGAATCTGTTAGCGAAATATTAAGCTTCAAAGCGAAAATTTTGGTTAGAGTCTGGTGTCCTTATAGTGTCCCCCCCCCCCCCTCTCCCAGCTAAACGGTTGTAGTTGGAGATGTGAAAAAATTCACGGCAATAGCATATATAACGAATTTAAAAGGAAAACTATCACCGCTAAGTAGGCTTTACAAGTTTACGAGTAATAGTCGATCAACTTATGAAACGTACTTTTTGGACATTATTAGCCGTTAAACCTCAGAGACGCTTAGTACTAGAAAGCTGTAATTTGGAATGGATATATTTATCACGCCAATAAAGTGGTAAAATAAAATCTTGAAAAATATTTTTTTTTAGGTTACCTCTACACGCGAAGTGGGAATGATATGGGGTATCGTTGGATAGGTAGTTTAAAAATATTATGGGTGTGGGAAAACCATTTTTCGATTTAGGGATCTGTTAGTGAAATATTAAGCTTTAAAGTGAAAATTGTTGTTTATAGTCAAGTTTCCTCCCCCCCTGCCAGCTAAACGGTTGTTTCTGTATATGTGAATAAATACATGGCAGTAGCATATATAACGAAATTTAAAGGAAAACTATCACCGCTAACTAGGCTTTACAAGTTTTCGAGTAATAGTCGATCAACTTATAAAATGTAGTTTTTAGACTTTTTTAGCCGTTAAACCGTAGTATAAAACAAAAAGCTTCCTTCTAAGTTCATAATTATTTTACCCTATATTGTGACGGGCAACTACGGAACCCTATCCTGCGCGTGGTTCGACACGCTCTTGGCCAGTTATTGATAATGTTCTGTTATTAAAGTTAAAGTTTCAAAACCATGTTCAAGAGAATGTATCTAATTTACCGAGTTAATTCAGAAGCTCTTGTTGTTTCGAATATTATCAACTATTATAATACTTGTGTACCGATAACGAAAGAAATCTTTTGAAAATTTTAAAAATAATAATGTGCACACGAGTTATAATTATCAAATGAAAAAGAGCACAAGATCAAAAAGATCACAGAAGAAAGAAAGAAAGAAGGTTTTCAAAAGATTCCTTTTTTATCTAACTATTACAAACATTTCATCGATCAAGAATAGTTTTATTTTGGTAACATAAAATAAAACCGGTCAAGTGCGAGTCGGGCTACACGCGCACCGAGGGTTCCGTACCACACCACCACAGAACACAACATTATTAACTTAGAAAATAAAACTTTTTTGTCCGGGACCTTTAGCGCAAGACCGACTCACACTTGACCGGTTTTTAGTATTTGTTGTTATTCTGTATAGTTTGCTCTATAATCACACTAAGTTTGACTCTTGTATGTATTACCGTTTTTACGATAGAGCGTGAAGAAAAAACGTTGATAAAAACTATATTCTTGTTGAGAACCCCCCTTTAATTTTTAACTTTTTGACATTTTTAGGGTTCCGTACCCAAAGGGTGAAAACGGGACCCTATTACTAAGCCTACGTTGTCCGTCCGTCCGTCCATCCGTCCGTCCGTCCGTCCGTCTGTCCGTCCGTCCGTCCGGCTGTCCTACCTATTTAGGGCTGTAACTTTTGAACCGTAATAGCTAGACAGTTGAAATTTTCTCAGATTATGCGTTATTGCGGCGGATTTGTTACCAAATAATAAAAATGGCAGAAAGTTAAAAATTAAGGGGGGTTTTCAACAAGAAACTAATTTTTATCAACGCTTTTTCTTCACGCTCTATAGTAAAAACGGTAATACATACAAGCGTCAAACTTAGTGTGATTATAGAGCAAACTCTACAGAATAACAACAAATACTAAAAACCGGCCAAGTGTTTTCGGCCAAGAGTCGGTCTCGCGCTAAAGGTCCCGGACAAAAAAAGTTTTTTTTCTATGTTAATAATGTTGTGTTCTGTGGTGGTGTGGTACGGAACCCTCGGTGCGCGAGTAGCCCGACTCGCACTTGACCGGGTTTTTATTATTTGCTAACAAATCCGCCGTAATAACGCATAATCTGAGAAAATTTCAACTATCTAGCTATTACGGTTCAAAAGTTACAGCCCTAAATAGGTAGGACAGACGGACGGACGGACAGACGGACGGACGGAAGGACGGACCAATTTTTGGATTTTTTGTCTGTCTGTTTGTTTGTTTGTTTGTTTGTTTGTTTGTTTATTTGTTTGTTTGTTTGTTTGGGTGTTTGTTTGTTCGAGTATCACGCAAAAACTACTGAACCGATTTTGATGAAGCTTTTTTTGTTGGATAGCTTATCATCTGACTTAAAATCTGGTATATAATTTATGCGGACGAAGTCGCGGGTAAAAGCTCGGCTGTTATATTAATATCACAGAGTACTATAATACTAACGTAAATAATATGTAAAGCGCGTCATCATAACATGAAGCAACCGATTAACTGTTGTTTCACATTATGACAAGCAACGCAAAATAGGCTTAATTAACGTCACATAGCTTTATACACGAAAATCGTGCTTTTCGTTTATTTCACTAAACATTTATTTTATGTTATTAACTGTGCTAAAATTAAATGTACGAAATGTCTAAAAATAGTACCTATTTTGCGTTCAACTGCTTTGATGGATAAGTACTACGGTAATGATGGATCTTTTCTTCCCTTATACTTAATAATGCCAACATTTCTGTAACAGTGTGCAACTTTTTAGGGTTCCGTACCCAAAGGGCCAAACGGGACCCTATTTAGGGCTGTAAATTTTGAACCGTAATAGTTAGACAGTTGAAATTTTCACAGAATATGCGTTATTTTGGCGGATTTACACTAAAAAATTATAAAAATGTCAAGAAGTTACAAATTAAGGGAGGTTCAAGAAACAAGAAGGAGGAGGGGGATACAAGAAACTAGTTTTAAGGGTCATTGTTTTAAGGGCTCTTACAGACGAGCGACACTTTGCTGCCGCGGTGGGTCGCGCAACCGTAAAGTGTATGAGCGCGACGCTCTGCGACCCACGGGGCGATAGCAAAGTGTCGCTCGTCTGTAAGGCCCCGGCTACACACAACGTTATACGCGCGCGCTTACTTGTGCAGTCCATTTTGCGCAAGTAAGCACGCGTGTGTGGACGGAAGCACGTGCAGTCCTACAAGCGCGGCTCGAACAATCGTTGACATGCTGAAGATTTGACTACGCAGTTTTCGGTTTGCACGGTTTTACTTGTGTGTATGGACGGGCAATCAGGCCGCGCCTCAGTCCGCGCCTCAGTCCGGCAAGTTTTAACAGAATAATGTTTGTAAATGCCTGATAATGGATGATATTTCTATTTTAAGCCGATAATCTGTTTCATAAAAGTGTTTTGTAGTTTGGCATAATATTTGATAGTGAATTTACTGTTTTTTGAAAATAAAATAAATCAATGTCTTCTATTGAAATGTCTGTTTTTTTCAATCGGCAAGCAATACAATTATTTTTGAACCAAAAAAGAAGTTCAGTTCATTTCTTCAGTCAGCTGGATGCTAGAAAGACTTTACTTGGTGGCTCTGAGAATACTGAGGTTTGCGCGGCCTTGCGCGAAGGCTTACTTATGGTATAGTGTGGACGGCACCTCCGTGTTCCGTCTTGCGTTCGAATAAAAACGTGCGGTTTTAACTGCGCAGGCAGTTATAAGAAGGCGTGTGTAGCCGGAGCATAAGTCAACGTTTTTTCTTCTCGCTCTATCGCAAAAACGGTAATACATACAAGTGTCAAACTTGATGTGATTATAGAGCAAATTCTACATTATAACAACAAATAATAAAAACCGGCCAAGTGTGACTCTCGCTCTAATTGTACTGGAGAAAACAACACTGTTTGTAAATTAATTATGTTGTGTGGTCGAGTTGTACAGAAACCTCGGTGCACGAGTAGCCCGACTCGCACTTGACCCGTTTTTTTTCTATTTAAATAACAGCTACCTAATAAAGTGTAGATATTATTATATTTTGTTATGCCCATGTAAATTATTCCATGCTTTAATAAAAACTTCAATTTATTTTACTGAAAGTGTGCAATTTCAAAGTTTCTCAGTCACCTTAGTTATCGTAACAAAACTCCAACGAACTCGTCGACTCTTAACTTAAAATGTCTTTACACCGCCTTAAGTTACTTTTAAAGTTCTCGGCATACTTCGACACAAGGCCTTATTAAAAATACAAAACACAAAGTGGCTATACAAGAAGCTGTTAGGGAGACTCGTTAGAAGACCACTTTAGAGCAACAGTTTTTGTAAACTCTCATATTCGCTTATTACAGTTTGGACAAAAATGTTAAAATTTGCTCTAAATAAAAAGCGTTTATTGAAGTATGACCCCTAAAGGTTATTTCATAACTGGAATCACACACAGAAATCAAACTTATAAATATAAAGTTTACAATTCGGATTATTTACATTTTATTGAACTCAAAAGCATCTAAAGGTTTCAGTTTATGTTTACGTGTGAGTTTAAGTTTGTCTAATCTGTATTTACAATTCTTAAGTGATAAGATTTCGTTCTACTTTTAACAAAAATACATTATTAACTACCTCTGCCACTTCGTCGAAGTAACCTATCTGACATTTTTGACGTAACTGCACTAAAAATAATATGATAATCATAATTATGATAATGTACTTTTGAAGCTCTATCGATCTATCTAATCGACATTTGGATATCTTCTACCATTTACTAGTTATTTCAGAAATACAATTATTCTTACGAAGTGTCGTATCTGTTTTACCTATTTTTAATTCAATAAATACAAACTTTTTAATAATACAATCTACATTTGCAAAGCGGTCTTGAATCACAGATTATAAAAGTATTTATTTTATTTTCATAATACTTTATTTGAGCAAGCTGCAGAGCTTTATTTGCTTAAAAAAGTGTAGAGCGCGCAATCGAAAAAAGCTTGTCCTGAACAATATACTCGATGTCAGTTAAGTCACTTCGTAAGAAAAGCAGCGACTTGTCTGTCTCTTACACTGATTCGGAATTTAAATCAACATTTCATTGTTTTACAGATAGATGCATTTTATTGTTATTTATCCTTACCTATGTAATTTGTTACATTTTAAACATTTCAGATCCATAAACAAGTCTCATAATAATTGCAACAGAAGTGTTTCGTGTACAATCTAAGTGTATAATTAATATCCAATACCAAGGTAAGATAGGGCAAGAACCTACATTAACTAAGCATTTTCTGGTTCATAATAGAGTAGAAATTACCCTAGTTCCAGCTGTAAATATTAACTTACTCGTTGCGGTATCGCTTTCTTGTAAAATATAGGTAAAGTTAGAGTAGGTTATTTAACGGATATAGGTCCGTCGTCGACTTTTCCGCGAACTCCGCTAACTTTGAATCGTAAACTAATCTGAGCATCGATCAGTGCCGCATAGAGTAAGAAAGACTACTGAGAAATGGTAGTGAGGTAAATAAACTTATTCACTAGCATTTTTAAAATAGTAGGAAAGTACTTTAATGGCCTGAGTAGAGTGCTTTCGCTTTATAAAAGTAGCAATCGCGTTAGTACGGGAGGATTAAACGTAAGTTAGCTATTTACCTTTCAAGCTCACATCAGAGAAGATTGGTTTAAGTCATAGGCAAAGAAGACGAATGCAATAATTAAGAAATATTTCATTTTAAAATGTTATTGTGGCATTGATTATTTTAAGCCTCTTGTATTTTTTTCTCTGTATTTTACTGTTTATGTTTTGGTGTAAAATTAATTATGTTTGATTTGATTTGATTTGCATATTATTAGTAGCACAACAATAATAAAACTCTAAAAGCTCAGTCGAGTATTGCTCCTGCCCTCCGTTTAGATATTGAAGATAAATCAATCAAAATACCCATGTGATTTTTAAACTTTAAATAGGCATACATACCAAAACTTTTCATTTTAATGTTAACATTTCGATATACCTAATTTAGGGATATCATTATTACCTGATACTTTTAACATCATCTCAAAAACAAAACCCAAATATATTTATATTCTACCATAGAAGATAGTAACTTACCTTAATCCAGGTATCGTGGTAAGTATCTGTCCTTCAGAAGTGACCCAGTGCACTTCTGGCTGGGGGTGTCCAGTGGCGCGGCAAGCGGCATGTGCCCCGCGCGTGGCCGGCCACAGAATGCGCGACGGTGGTTCGACCACGAAGTGTGGCCGCTTGTCGCCGGCGCTCACCGCTTGGGCCACCGCCAGTGTGGTGAACACCCATGATATTGCGTGCTCTGGAGCAAGGCGAACTATTGTTAATTAGTGCTTTCTACGAGTTACGACGTTGTGCTATTATTTTAGTCTTTGTTCGTCAGTGTATATTATAAACAATAAGCAGGTAAGTATGAAGTGGTTCTTTTTTTGGGTATTTTTAAATACATAAACAAAATATTCAGATTTCGTATTAATAATTCACGAAATATACATAAGATACAATTTTTGACTCTTAATGAAACCAAAATTCAAAATTCAATTTTTTTTTTATTTAAAAAACTAATATTATAAAGAAGAAAGATTTGTACCTATTTTTGTATGTTTGTATGTTTGTAATGAATAGGCTCAAAAAGTACTGGGCCGATTTAAAAAATTCTTTCACCATTAGAAAGCTGCATTCACCCTGAGTAACATAGGCTATATTTATTGCTAGAAAGAATACGGGTGGACGTCTAGTCCACCCGTGCGAAGCCGGGACGGGCCGCTAGTTTAAAATAATATCATATAGATCATAATATCTTTTTGACGTCATTTTTTGACTCTACCACCGGGTCGGAAGGTGTTCCGTTGAGAGAAGATGCGGCCAGAAACTCTAAACCTAAACCTTTTAGTACAAGGATACATTGGTAATTTTGTCGTGTCGGCTACAGCCGTAGAACATTAGGATTACCAACCTCCACCTCTACACATTTGTATTTGGTTTCAGGATTGACTAAGATGTAAACAAAAACCTCCTCCTTTTTTGAAGTCGGTTAAAAAACCTAGCTCACATTATAATAATAGTTTTCAAATTATTTATATAACAATAAAAAATAACAAACACTCTCATAATTTATTATTATGTTTAAATAAACATTGATTAAACGATATAGGTTTATATAAGTATTTTTCGGAAATTAAGGGTCGTAATGTTGAAAGTTAAAAATGCCTTTTTTCAGCGCCGTTTCGTTTCTAAATATAAAATAATAAACAAACAATCAATCGCAGCCCCGAACGATCGCTCTCTAAACCGCAGCCTGTACTTAATACCAAACATATTTCACTTGAAGCAGTTAATCGGTATTTTGAAAATTTAGTGTTATGTCGTTTATATTGGGCCATAACATAAATCAGGAGAAGTGAGCGGCGTCTATCGCGCGGACTTGCTTTATTTACCACCCAGCCATTGCCGAGTCCTACCCCGACCCACTAAAGCAAGTCTGGCTTTTTAAAAATCGCACAAAGCCATGAAATATTTCAGGCAAATATGAGCTCGCTATAAAAGTTATATCTGCATAATTCACGCGGTTTTATTGCTTAGTGAATTTCTTGAACGGATGTGCATCGGGATGCAAGGCAATGAGAACAGGATATAAAAGGAAATACAAGTATTTCCTGTTAATGGATTGTGGTAGAGTAGCATTTAGAATTAATTTCCTCCTCTTCTCAGTTTATTGGTTTGTGAACTTAGCTATAATCCGGAATATTTATTATCATTTCATTCAAATGAGAAAACTGTGAATTCATTTGGAGCTTTTTTCATTCTTACCTTAAAGTTAATTTGAAATTTTGAGTATTATAAATGACGTATCTATCTCTATCTTATCTATATTTCGACTCAGTACCTCATTATCCGCGTAGGTACCTCTTTTTTCTACTTCATTTTCAAAGGCAATTGCTCAATATAATATTATGGAATTAGCGTTATGTGTAAGTACAAAATATGTTTTTTTGTATAATTGAAGCTTATCAATGATACTGAAAAAATTTATCGTTAATAAAATTACCAATCTTGTTAGACTGATCATTATCTCTAAACATTTTCATAAGTTCTATGTACGCAGTTTATACTTTTGATTGTAGACCCTAAACTTTGAATACTAATGAACGGTCTGCCCTATCTTAACCGCTCAACGGTACCCTGCTTGTAAATAAATACCCTGTGTTCTTCTCAGAGATATAAACTAATATAATATTTAAAATACGAATTAAAAATCAAACGGCCGTTTCACATTTCATATTTTTTTGTTTTTTTTTTATTTTTTTTATTTTTTTTTTTGTATTCAATTTGACTCAACATTAAAGCGATTCTTCTATCCAGGCCTATTTAGATAATTATTTAGGTTTCCTTATTATTCAGGTATTGTTATATTTTTCTGTATACAGAGTGTAAACTTAAATACGTAACACATTTACAGAATACTAAAGGGGGTGTTTCAACCATCAAACTAAACAAAAAAAAATAAAAAATAAAAAACAGATCAAAATGGTCATCACTAAGAAAAAATTGAGTTTGAATAATAAACAACCATTCGATCTTTTTCATTTTTTTTTCTCAATATAGGTATTAGTGTACAGATAATCCTTGCAAAGTTTCATATTGGGCCTAGAAGTACTTTAGGAGCTACACCAGTCACAATACCGCACAATGCATCGAATGTATGGAGTAAATGCCGCGGCTCGGCATTGTGACTGGTCTAGCTCCTAAACGACTTCTAGGCCCATTATGAAACTTAGTAAGGATTATTTATACACTAATACCTATTTTGAGAAAAAAAATGAAAAAAATCAAAACGGTCATACTATGAAAAAATCAATTTTGAAAAATAAAATAAAGATTTTTTTTCTGTAAAATAAGTTTTTTTTTATTTCCAAAAATACAGTTAGGAAGCTTATTAAGTCAAGTATATATTCCTATAGTTTGTTTATTTAATTATAAACTGACATTGACACTGACTTGATACTCGGGTCTAAGGTAGAGCATACTTGTAAGTTAAGCAAAATTTCAATGCCCTTTATCTCGTTAACTATACATTGTACCGCAAAAATATTGTATATCTGGGGTATGTAGGTATAACTCACTCGAATATAACTAAAATCGGAAACATCAACATTTTTATATGTCCGTTGCACGTAGAATGCCCCCTGTTTAAAATAGTACGTATTTAATTTACATCTTGTAGCTGAAATTGTGAAAATTATCGTTACCTATTCGAAAGAATTACATTATTTACAATGCAGTCATCAATGATCAATTAACATAATTTGTCTGAAAATAATTAAAAGACATTGCCCAATCCCGTTTCGCCTGCAAAACTGGTAAAATTGAATTTGAATTTTATAAGAAATCCCACGATAGAAAAGGATAATTTTCATTTCCTTGGGAAGTATGATATTCCTCCTTTTTTGTGTATAATTTTAGCTACCATACTCTTTGTATTTGTTCTTTGATCATATTCATTCGTTAGTTGTGACTTGTGAAACGATTTGAATCGAATGCAGTTCGTCACGTGGGCAATGTCTTTTGTTTTTAAATATTAATAACCGCGACTTCGTCCGCACAAATTATATACCAGATTTTAAGTCAAATCATAAGCTATCAAACAAAAAAGTTTCATCAAAATCGGTTCATTAGTTTTTGCGTGATGTTCGAAAAACACACAAAGCAAAAATTTTTTTTTTTTTAATTTACAGTTTTATAATAGTGTAAATAGGTAACTAAATGATGGAAACAATGGCAAACAAACCTATCATCATCCCGCACTCACTGCACAACTTTCCAAACAAACAAACTCATGTTTCTCAAACATAGTCGTCAATTCACATCCTCACACCGCACAGTTTCATTCCATTTTAAAAACATCAAAAGTATTTCGTTCGAAAACTTTTCCCTCGCAAAATATCACGGTACCGGCACGTGGTGCCTGACCGGCGTTTGCACGCGGACTGATGCTGGGCGGTCTTTACCGCCCACGCCGAGGTGCAGCCTGATAGGCAGTTATCCGTCTCAAAGTAGAGCAGCTTAAAGTTTTCTTTTTCTTGTTGCTACATTCCGAAATTAAGGCTAATCTAGCTTATTCCAGCCTACTGAGCACATGTTTTTGAAAAGTATTTTTCACCCCTCCGGGCGGAAAGCGCTGCGCTAAACGAAGTTGCCGCTTTCCGCCTCCGTCGAGGAGAAAAATATTATACTAACCTCGAGCAGTAAATAAGAAAGCCTAAGATCTGAGACCTTTCTTAGTTTCCTGCCCTTGGTATGTATTGTGTAATCTAATAATATTGAAACATTTGTGACTACTTAATTGTAATATAATGACATTCAAATAAGGTAAATACAGCTAAATTAAATAAACAATTTTCAAGTCGTAGTTATCGTATAGTTGAGGTTCGAATCAAACAAATGGAATAGCTCCTTTTCGGGCCAGTTTCTCCACTTTTTAGTTAGCTTATCTGACAGGTCGTTTGATATATTTTGTATGAAAAGTACGTGTGATCTGTCAAATAAACTAACAAGAACATAATGAAAAGCTTAGGAGAAGCGGTGAGGTAGGAGTGCGATTTTTGAATCTCATACGTAGAACTCAACAGTTGAAATGTATGGAGATACGCAACTTACTACTGCTGATTTAACTTTAAAAAATAGTACTCCTGTAGTATGATTTTTGAAAGTCAAATAATAAGTAGAAAGATGCATACCTCCATAGTAATTTTGACATTTACAACTGCTGAACTCAGCGAATGAGATTCAAAAATCGCACTCCAGTTCCTTAGTGTCCTTTTTTTTTTAAATTTCAATAAATATTTTTTCTTAATGTAAGTATCTAATAATTTAACTCAACAAACAGTTAAAAACCATTCCATCATATAACAAAGACCCCGTCTACATTCAGAGCCGTTGAAAGATCCATTGAAACGGTTGCGTTTAATTGCGACCGTCCACTGAAATGCATTCAAATTGGCGCATAGCGGTTATTATCGGCCATAACTGGACTAAGCCGCTCGAGCTTGCTATGATCAATGCGAAAATGAAATACAATTTTAACGAGTAGGTATATGGCTTTTGGGGAGCAGTGAAATTGATGTTCAGTCTTTGAATAATATACATACATCGAACATGTATTACATACTTATACAACACGCTATTAATTTTTAAAGGTATAATTTACATAAAAAATGCAGCTTACCGACTCGACTCAAATGTGACGAAATGTGAGTGTGTGTGTGTGTGTGTGTGTGGGTGTGTGTGTGTGTGGGGGTGTGTGTGTGTATTTGATGTATGACGGCAAATATTTTTTATTTTCTTTTGATATTGTTTCCATAGCGAAAGATGTTCAGTTTTATGATCTAAACTAAACCATCTTAAATATTGAAATCCCCTTTTTTCCAACACACACTTGGCCTTTTTTTTTCATAGCCTATGTTCATCACAAATAGTGTAGCATTCTAGTGGTGAAAGAATTATTCAGATAGGTCTAGTAGTTTCGGAGCCTATTCAATACAAACAACAAACAAAAAATCAAATCTTTTTATAATTTAAGTACCTAGTAGTAGTTTTTAGTAGATTTAGGTAGACTATGGTGTTTTGTTACACCTTGTAGAACTAAACGACAAATAAACTCCACGTGAGAGTTGGACGAGTGTAAAAGAGATAGAGATAACGATTTACTAAGTGTGGCTACATCACCACAATTGGCGGTGTTCACTCTAGTCGTACTTAATTACTCAATGTGAAAATACATGAGTTTTTACGTAACAAAACATACCAGGAATAAAAGTTATACGTTTACTGGTTTTAAGGAACGACAACGTTTTGCTTTTGTCCAATATTCCTTCGCTATGCTAGCAAAACTCATTACCGTATTTATATTTTTTATGAGTGTAGGCCATTTATTTCCGCCGCCCCATGTACCTTTCTAAAATAATAATTTTCCATTTGTAGTAAGGAAGGCACTAAAGTTAAATAAACGAATGAATTAGTCATTAAGACGGCTATCGCAGTTCAGTGGCGGCCTCATCACATTAAAAAAGATTTCTCAATAAAGAAAGCCTAAATTAAAAAAGTAATCAACACGAACACTACAAAAGCCTTCAAGCTATTTTCATAGAATACTTTTATAGGTTTCTTAAAGGTACAAACATACAAATTTTGAAAAAAGAAAAAAAACGACCGCTTTTGTTTTTATTCGCAATTGTCTAAAAGTGGAATGTTTAGAACCTATAAATGTATAACAATGGCTTGAAGGCTTTAGTAGTGGTCGTGTTGATTACTTTTTTAATAATTTAGGCTTTCTTTATTGAGAAATCTTTTTTAATGTGATGAGGGCGCCACTGGACTGCGATAGCCCTCTTAAGAAAGAGCGTAAAAAAGAAACAAGAATTACAACTTTTACGGGACTTTTTAATAGCAAAATCATCTATAATATCATCATTTACCCCCCCCCCCCCCCCCCCCCCAGCTTATATTATCATATTGTATGGTGTTCATTATTAGAACGTAGGTATTAGTATAAAAAGCCATGAGAAAACCAGTGAACTTGTTTGACTTTTATCCTGAAATCGAGTGATGGTCCTCTGAAATCTGCCGCCCCTAGGACGCTGCCGCCCCTAGGCCGCGGCCTATGCGGCTTATTGACAAATCCAGGACTGCCAGAACTTCTTTTTCTACAATGATCATTTTAGAATTTTTGATTAGAAACGTTGACATACTCTTTATGAAAAAGTATGCTTAGCGCGGATAGGCGTCCCACAATAAGGTGGACCGATGACCAGGTCACTGTATGAGAAAGTGTATCTATTCTATCTATAGGTGTAGGATAGTCCTGGTGAAGGTGGCGGGAATCCGTTGGATGACGGCAGCGGAGGACCGGTCATTGTAGCGATCCCTGGGGGAGGCTCTATGTCCATCAGTGGACGTCTATCGGCTGATATGATGATGCTTAGCCCTAATAATAGAAATAAAACAAAAAACACTTACAGTCTTACAGGCGTTAGTAGTAAAATCTCTTCAAACTCTTTATAAGAGCTACTCCTTCGTTCGTCGACTCGCATTAATTAGCGGACCTATTGGGATTTTGTTTATTAGATACCTACCTACAACATTTTAAATTGAGATTAAACGTGTCACGTATTGGTTTTTAATTTGTTTTAATTTTCCCGCCATTTAAAAAAAGAAAAAAATTGTTTCTTTTTTTCTACGCTTTTTTCACGTTTTTTTTTTTTTTTGGTTGGTTCAATTCAAGGCAAAAGGTTCTATATATCCCATACAGCCGATGTCTTTAATACACTTTTCTGATTTTCGGCAAAGGGTTCTATATATCAACACTAATATTATAAAGAGGAAAGATTTGTACCTATTTTTGTATGTTTGTATGTTTGTAATGAAAAAAAAAAAAAAAAAAAAAACTCAAGGCTCAAGGCTCAAAAATTACTGGGCCGATTTAAAAAATTCTTTCACCATTAGAAAGCTGCATTCACCCTGAGTAACATAGGCTATATTTATTGCTAGAAAAGATTAGACGTCCACCCGTGCGAAGCCGGGACGGGCCGCTAGTATATCATATACAGCTGATGTTAGTAGCATAAAGTTTTATCATTTATAGCAATTAAAACATTGGTGTTCGATGTTTTGTATTCTTAGGAGTTTTTGGAGACAATCGAAAGACGCAGGAAATGCAAAGTCCACAGGAAAGAGGTGAACCGACCGCTTTGCCGCGCTACAAATGACGGAACACTTTTCCAACTTACAACCCATACACCGTCATATTTCACTGAACTCTATGTATATATTGTTCACATGCGCACAACACTAAACAACACCAATTTTACGAACCAAAACTCACTATAAACAATAAACATTCGATAAAATATGTGGCCTCCAAACGTAGCTGACGAATTCCTGCCAAAAACTCCCTTTTTTTCTCGTATTCTAATGCACTTTTTTCAAATGTAATAATCGAAGGAGAATAAAATATTCTCAAAAAGAGTTTTTAACCTTTTTTAACGTAGATTTTAAAGATTTTTAATTGAATTTTAACTAATAGTATTTTTCCTCTTATACAGCTATCGGTTTTCACATAATAGTATTCTTTTAGTATTATGGGGTTTTTATCAATGAAACTGATATTTTATATCGCTACATTGACAACATTTTTTTTTTTTTTTTACCACCTGTTTTTAATAAAAAAATAAAAATAGGTTAAAAATAAGAGAAACGTATTATTCCGCTAAAATTTTTGACCTTTAGTTCTAATTTACTTAAGAATTTTCTGAAAAACGTAAGATTTATGGCTACCTTGGCCGCAATAAAATTAAAAATAAAAACTGTAAATTATAGAATAGAAAAGCCAAGCAGGCAAAGGAATAAAATTTCATTCAACCTCTATTTAATATTTCAGTATTTTTCAAATAACTCGAGTAATAATGGATAGAAAAATCTGATAATTTTGATATGAGCTTTGAATCACATAATCTCCAAAGGTAATATATATTTTATTAACAACAAGATAAATACAAATAACCCTTAACCTAAAAACATGGTTTTCTAATTTTGGTACCTTTCAAAATTTTTTGCCTGCTTTTTAGTTAGCTTTAAGATTCTTAGTTTTAATAACGCTTGTCTATTCCATTCTATTAATATGTAAATAATAAAAACTTATCTCAGGATATGTAACGTATTAAATACATACAACGCGTTAATGAATTAGCGCAAAACCTCATACACCCCAACTGATTTATAACAAAATAATTAGATTGAAACAATAATTTCATTATTTTGGTAGTTAAAATATAAAGTTATTCGCATTTTAAGTTTTGAGGCATAAATGATTTTGTTACCATTTCAGCAAAGAATGAAAGCGCTAACGTACTCATGGATACATTTTAATAATCTTGTTTTGGTAGTAAGTATGGTGAGTGTGCCCGTGCGGTGGATTGACATCGGGTTCAGTAAATTTTAAATTTTACAAAAAAAAAAAAAATTGAAAAAAATTACCCATGTTGAAACCTTAGTTGAAACCTCGTTGAAACCATGATAATTCGATTCTGCTCTCGATCCTAAACAAACTACTTTCTAGTTTTGCGTTAATTCATTAACACGTTGTATAAAAATTAAATTACCCAAGGTTACCAAACCGATAATTTTCATTTAAATTAATTATGCACCTCACATCAAATGTTCATGATTTTATTCAAATATAGGGCCATGGTGGGTGAAGGAAAACTTCGCGAGGCAACCTGCAATATACCTACTTATATAGGTTCACTGAAAAATAAATTCTGATGAAGATCTGAAGTCTACCAAACCGCATCTCCTTGGGGCAAGCCTGTGCACTGCAGTGGGACCTATGCTGATGATTATAGTAGGTGTTTGAAATACAGGCGGAGACAGTTATATTTTTGAGTTTTCCCAAAACAGAAGACTTCATATTACTCCATTTATGTGAGAATATCTACATAACTATGCAAATTTTCAGATTTTCAATTTCCCGTCTCATGTTTCTGAGAATAACGCGAATGACAGACGGACAGACAGACACCGAGGTATTTCTTTAAGTGTTCCAGATCACTAGTAAATTACGCCCGTAGAATCCCATTGTAGGGCAAAGACTCCTGTCATGAATAAGGACGATATCCCTGTAACTCGGTACTAGCGGTCGGGATTCGAATCTGCAACCCGCCCATCCGCAGTGCATACTTTCCACTCACCTTGCATGCATGGCACTGAATGTTTCAGTCTTAAATTTAGAATACCAATAACATTATATTTCATAGCATATGCTCACGACTATATTCCCCGAGGGGATAGTCAGAGATATTCTGGAACCTCAGAACACCCACGACAGTGGTGACGGGCTCACTCCCCGTCACACTGGACAGAGTTTCGGTACTATACTAGTGAAACGTGGATGTTCTGAGGTTATATTATACTAGAGGACCGCGGCGAACTTCCCGACACACACTTGGCCGTTTTTTTTTGCTTGAGCTCATCACGGATAATGTAGCATACGAATGGTGAAGGGATTATTCAGATCGGTCCAGTAGTTTCGAAGCCTATTCAATACAAACAAACAAACAAACAGAAAATCAAATCTTTCCTCTTTATAATATTACTTAGTATAGATTTGTATTCATTATCCAGATAAATACAAGTAAATTAATAATAACAAGCTGATATATCAAACGCTATAAATCAGATTGGAACCCATTCTATCCAATAAGTCTTCAATAAGTATTAGGTCGTTCCTCTGGATTATCGATCTTCTTTATTCAATCCATTCAGAGAGCTTCGATTTGCCTCCGCGGACACTGTTGAAAGGCGATACAGGGCCGTATCTAGACTAAGTAGAGGGCAGGAAGGTGGCATATACGAGTAGGCATTGTTGGTTAAAATCCTTGGTAGAGAGCCAGGTTGTCAACACCAATATAAAATGAAATTTAAAAGTTTTTGGCGGGATTTGAACAGATACGTTTGGAGTCCTCATATTTCGTCGAATTTTTATTGTTTATAGTGAGTTTTGGTTCGTAAAATCGGTGTTGTTTTGCGTAACAAAGTGTCGTGCAAGTGAACAATAAAATAGTGTTCAGTGAAATATGATGGTGTGGGTCGTGAACAGGAAAAGTGTTCCGTTCTTTTGTAGCGCGGCAAGCGGTCGGTTCACCTCTTTCCTGTGGACTTCTCTGAGTTTCCTGCGTTTCTCGATTGCCTCCAAAAACTCCAAAGAAGCGTTGAAACGTCGAACACCAACGTTTTATTTGCTATAAATGAGAAACAATAATTTGCTTAAAAAGACTGGCTCAAAAGGAAAGAAAATCCAGAGCCGGTAAAAACTTTCAAAAAAAAAAAATGAAATTTAAAAAAGTTGTAGTTTCCGCTTCCGTCTTCCGTTGTTCTCTGTGCTTGCTTACTATTAATATTGTAAAAAAAGTGAAAAAGTTATTTAAAAAAATACATCCTAACTACCAATCAATAAAGCCTTTTTCATTCCACGATACTATACTACGCCACACGCCATTAAACTATTACATACATACCTACCTACAGTTTTATTGTTAGTCTCCCTAGGTAAAAATGACGGCCCGGTAGCACAGTCGGTAGTGAACCTGCCTGCTGTGCCGAGAGTCGCGGGTTCGAATCCCGTAAGGGACAAATATTTGTATGATGAATATGAATATTTGTACCCGAGTCATGGATGTTTGTATCTATATATGTATTCTATATCGTTGTCTAGTCATCGTAATACAAGTCCAGGCTAGATTCTGGTACTTTAAATGTGACTAGATAATTTGTGTGACATTGTCCAAGATATTAAAAGTTGTTCAGTTTGATGGTCTGACGCACCCAAGTACCTACACAATGCCACAGAATAAATACTAGTACTACCCGGCAATGCATATAAGTTTAAACCCTATATTTCGAAAATAGTAAAAGTTGATAGTACCTATAGTTTTTTCATACCGATGATCAGTTGATAATTCATTTAATTATTATATTGTAAGATGAACTAGCTAAGAGGTAGTAGGTACAACTAAAAACTATTTGCTTTACATTTATCTTGTTTTTTTTCTCTTAGCGTATGAAGAGTATTCTAAATAAGTACATTTGCTTCTCAGTATGTAAATAAACGTATTCATAATATTCTTAACGTCTGTCGACCACGTCGACTGACAAACCGTTCGTAAATTCATATAGTGTTAAGAAGAGTGTAATGCAAGATTGTGACACTCTTGAAAATCCCTTTCCACCATTCTAACTCGATTTATAATTATGTGGATGGATTCACACAAGGTACCCATATTTATTTTCAAATAAAATATATTTACTTACACTAAAACCGGCTCTGTGTCTGTACGTATGGAACTATGGCGGAACATTAATTCTCTTAATGCGCTATCCTCATTCACCAAGATTACATGGAATCTTAATACTTATGATGTTTTGCTAAAACACGAATCTTTTTATATACCCTCTTTAGTCAATTGGTAATGGCTTTGTGATCGAAAAAGTAGGTACAATGGGAATAAAATGGTTCCTTCTTTTCCTTTCGTCATGATTTTTTTTACTCGTTTATTTTGTTTAGGTACTGATGGAAGTTAGTAGAAAAAATAATACAGCTAGATTCAAACGATAATATGGTTTAACTTTGTTGTGTTAGTTTAGGTACCGTAAACAATTATTCTTTATGTATATTAGGTATTGTAATTGAATTATAAATGTGTTTTCCTACGAGTTTTAGTTAAACAAATCTCAGATTGGTATACAGAATAAAAGATCAACTTTGATCGTATTCCATAAACAACGTACTATTTGCATATTATACAGGGTGTAAATTAAAATAGGACAGCTACTTAAAGAGGTGCTTCAGACCATCAAACTGAACAACTTTCTCTATGGGACCAATATCGAAATCGCGAAAAAAAAATCTGCTGTCCCATACATTTCAGTCGAGTTATGTTTGCAGTTTTGTATGGGAGAGCGGAATTTTTTTTCGCGATTTCGATATTGGTCCCATAGAGAAAGTTGATCAGTTTGATGGTCTGAAGCACCCCTTTAAGTAGCTGTCCCATTTTATTGTACACCCTGTATACATAAATATACAATACTAGCGGCCCGTCCCGGCTTCGCACGGGTGGACGTCTAATCTTTTCTAGCAATAAATATAGCCTATGTTACTCAGGGTGAATACAGCTTTCTAATGGTGAAAGAATTTTTTAAATCGGCCCAGTACTTTTTGAGCCTATTCATTACAAACATACAAACATACAAAAATAGGTACAAATCTTTCCTCTTTATAATATTAGTGTAGATTAATGTGGGCACCACTGCCTTTAATGGATCTGTGCATTATCGCAGAAACTTCGTCGCTTTTTGTATCCACTTTTATCACCACAACATAAGCTTTATGCTAATACACATTAATGCCACAGCAACCTAATACATCCCAACAAAAAAGTTATCTCTTAGTATCCTATTTTCTTTCTTATATACCTCCTGAGTGCCGGTTTATATAAAAGTTTTGTACGGTATAACGGCCGGGTAAGTAATATTCCGTAAATATTCCCAAGTTTGAAACCAGATGCGACTGGCGTTGCGAGTCACTAAAGAGATATAATTCACTAAATGGTACACAGGACAGAGAGGAAAACAATTATCCTACTAACTAATTAAGATATACATATAATTGCGATTTTAAAGTTTAGTGTAAGTTTAGCGTCTGACGTGTTTAAAGAGACAAACAGAATTTTAAAAAAGTGGAGGAACGAAAACTCTACTCCTAGTTTCGGTACTACTAGTGAAACGTGGATGTTCTGAAGTTTCAGAATATCTCTGACTAACCCCTCGGGGAATATAGTCGTGAGCATATGCTATGCTATGCTATGGAACGGACTGCTTTCAATTCCAAATTCAGTACCTATAAAACATAAAAAAGATCAACAAGGTGTGTTTCTAAATCTCGGTCCAGGAGTGCGATTTTTGAATCTCATTCGCTGAGTTCAGCAGTTGAAAATGTCAAAATTACTGTGGAGATACGCATCTTTCTACTGCTGACGAAATATGATTTTTGAAAGTCAAATCAGCAGTAGAAAGATACATATCTCAACAGTAATTTTGACATTTTCAACTGCTGAACTCAGCGAATGAGATTCAAAAATCGCACTCCTGACCCATAGAAATATAAATAAGTATCTACCTACTTATTACTTTTTGGACTAATGCCGAAATTCAGTACTGAAATTTTTATCAAACTCCTTTTAGAAGTCTATCAATCATCGGCAGTAGTTACAAAACTGTCGAACTATCGAATCCTTAAACTTCACATTTCAAAGACTCGCTGCTGTGAAACTGCAAAGTCTAAATTTTGCTTCAAGCGAGTTAGAAGTTCTTTCAGAGCGCAAGTAGTTTAACTGTTGCAATCATGTTACATGTAAATTTCAGCTGTACTTTAGGCAACTTTGTAATGCGTTCGTTTCCTTTCCCCGTAAGTAACTAACTTACTATGCATCGCTGATACTTTGTTTACCAATAAAATGTTTAGGTAGCTCAGTACAGGTTAGGTGTTTAGAATACGTCTTTTTAACTCTGCTATAAAATGTAACGCTTTGGTAAATTGAATTTTAAGCTTGACTGATTTATGTAGGTAGGTGAATACATTGTTGTAGCCTTGTAGCTAAGAACATTATGTTCTCGGATATTATTCACGCATACATACGTAGGTTACACGGTGGACCGACGACCTGGTGAAGGCGGCGAGAACCCGTTGGATGAGGGCAGCGCAGAACCGGTCGTTATGGCGATCCTTGAGGGAGGCCTATGTTCAGCAGTGGACGTCCATCGGCTGAGATGATGATGATACGAACTTGTTCTATTTAAGCTAGTATTCAAGTCAAGACTGAATGAACATATATTACTTTGAGGCGAGCGCTTACCATGTCATCGTCGTTGTACCACATGCCAAACGCCAGTCCTTTTTTAATTAAGTAGGTATAAACAAAAAAGAATCGCGCTACAAGTCTGGCGGTGGGCGTCGGTCGGCTTCTTCTCTCCGGCTTGCTTCGCCATTTTGTTTGTTCTTGATCACAAAACAATACATAAGTATTAAAACAAAACACTAAACTACTTGACATTGACAGAATTGCCGCACTTGACGCAATTAACTGGCCATTAATTAAGTAAATAAAATAAAAAATGCTCTTTTCTAGGACTTGACAAGTTTCAAGTAGTTTGTGGAAGTATCTCAATCTCAGGGATTGATTTTGATCAAGAACAGTAAGAGATTGCAGATTGCGGAGCCTCGTGGCAGGCAAAAACGCGAACCGAGCGAATACCTACACGAGACAAGTGCTCATGTCAGAACCTGCAACGTTACTCCCATAAAAATTCTACTGCAAATGAAAATGGTCACATTTCTTTTCACTGATCCTCTCACGAGTTAAATTTTATTAAACTTTAAAAAAAAACGAACAAGATAAATAAAATAATCTTACCTCGACCTAAAGCAATAGAACTAGAGAATCTTCTGAGCAGGATTACTCACGTTTTATTTAGCTCATAGGTATTCCCAAAAGACCAAACCAGTGTTCGACCAGATATCTAGCTCGACCCGACACAAGCACTTACTGCAGAGCTAGTTTCCTGGCAGTTAGTGTCTGCAACCGCTCTAGGTGCAACTGTCGGCAAGTTTGCGTAAGTGTCACTTGAAGTTGAGCAAGTTGAGCAGTTCTGCTAAAGGGGCAAACGAAGTGGGGTATTGACTTGTCCTTTCGTAGCAAGGATACCGCTCTTGGCGTGAGTTGATGTCACTGATGATCAAAATACGATATATCGGGATATGTAAACATAGAAAACTAGTAAAAAGTTGGTATTTTCCTTTGCGGTTTGGCTCGGAATCAAATCGGTAGGGAAAATAAATAATAAATGTCCGTACCGGGCATACACATAGAGGCTTTGAAAACTAATAATAATTATAAAGTTTTGTTCTTGTATCATCTCAAAGTCTTAGGAGTGCGATTTTTGAATCTCATACGTTGAACTCAGCAGTTGAAAATGTATGGAGATAAGCATCTTTCTGCTGCTGATTTGACTTTCAAAAATCGCAATCCTGGAGTATGGTTTTTTAATGTCAAATCAGCAGTAGAAAGATGCACGTCTCAATAGTAATTATGATATTTTCAACTGCTGAGCTCAGCGAATAAGTTTCATAATTCGCACTCCTTATACGCGCTTGCGCTTTTCCTTGGTATATTATACTGTTGTATTTTATAGTTATAATGTAAGTTTTATAGTTGTAAACCAAAAATTCAATACTTACGTAAATTGATTTTGAATTAAATACTTCCATAAAGGTAATTTCATTCCGTAATTTAGGCGTTTGACTTCATATTTAAGATTGCAATCATAAAAAAATTTATAAGAAATAAAAAATAAATAGGGTAAAAAACTAAAAATATATCAATCATTGTGCTTCTTCTTCATCTTCATCATCATCCAAGTTCAAAATTATGTTCCACATAAATAATTAACAATAATCAACACTAACTTAATGAATCTTTTAAGATTCATTTTTCGCGATTTCGATATTGGTCCCATAGAGAAAGTTGTTCAGTTTGATGGTCTGAAGCACCCCTTTGAGTAGCTGTCCCATTTTATTGTACACCCTGTATATTAAAATATATATTTTATTAGTACTTCAAAGGAATTTCCGCCTTAGCGACGTAATTAATCAGTATTCCGTGCACGTAATAAACAATACCTCCTTATTAAGTATTGTTTCCTGTAGCAAAGGTTAATCTGAAACTTATCATGGATCACAGTTCATTTCGCAATGAAAGTCCCTGGATATAATTCTTACGCCCTTTATTTTAAGTGTGAAAATTGATTGAAACACGATACTTCGTTGATGAAAGTTGTTATAGAAAGTTGTTCAAAAGTTATATCAGGGAGTCGACCGTAGGACAAAGTTTTTGATGTCTTTATGGCTTTGATCTAGACAAAGTAATAACGACAGTCTTTGTCAGTTTGTAAATTACATACTTATAAGCTTTCTTGCTTGAAGTTTAAGCGTGTGAGGATTTTGATTAGCTTAAACTTAGAGCTATTAGTTAGAACGTATATATATACATGCATATAAAATATGTACTTACTATGTACATAGGTATTACAATCTGCCAAGTAGATAGAAACTCTTGTATACCTATATGGCGTTCTTAAAATATGCCAGCAACGTCGCTGCGATTCAAAAATTCTGTATAGGTACTCTTCTCAGTAATCAGTCTACCTTTAGAGAGAAGAAAAACTCTCAGAAAAAATATGAAATCCCTAATTATTCTAAATACGAAAGTGTTCATGTGTTATGTTTTCACGGCTAAACCGGTGAACAGATTTTTTTGAAATTTGGTATAGAGATAGAGAGAGCTTGAACCCTGGGAAAGGATATAAGCTTAGACTAATTATATCGGGACGCGTAACCACGTGTCATTCTACTAACAAACTTTCTGCCACTTTTTGCGGGGGGCGAGGTAACATGTTATCCGCAACTTTGGATTTTATTCCCTATGACTTTAGATTCTAATTTTGAATGTTCAAAATCATGAAAAGTAGTCTCGTGTAAACCCCAAACGTTCTAAGTTCAAAATTATTGTTTCGCTATTATAGGCTGTCTCGTTTAGTGATAAGGTATAAAATTGGGTGTAAATGCGCAAGATTAATTGATCTAATACCGTGGCAGAGGGGAAATGCTACCGCAAGGCCGGTCCGCATATAATTAGTCTAAGGATATAAGGCATAAAAATTCCAGGCAAACAAGTCAAGGGGAAAGTCAACTAGTATCCTACTTCTTAATGATATTTGGTAAGAAAAACTCACTTCTCGTTATCTCTGTCTCAGTAACCTTTACAAAAAAAGAAGGTTCGTTCAAAGTCACGTGACCTCACTTAGACACCGTTATTTAAACAAAATAAAGCCACAAAGCGATAGCAACAGTACCCTATAACTCTTATGTACAGTAAATCTTGCTTACCCGATACCTAAGGCCATAATATTGGCTCTGCTCCGCGGCTCCGGCTTACATCCGGACCAGATAAGCCCCTCTTGTATCCGTTTCACAGGTCGACGCTATGCTCGATTAAGCGTTCAAGTATGTACAGTCTACAGCTCAAGTTAACCATCCAAGCTGTACGGAGGGCCGATCGCGCTAACCGCATGCGATTCACAATTTTTTACACATTCGGTATAGTGCCAATTTGACAGCTCATGACAGCCGTTTGACAAATCGCTCAGACGTTTCAGGCTGTCAATCAGATAGTCAAAAAAATCTTTGCAGATAGTAAATAAATCAAGCTTAACGCGATACAGAATTCGAAACAGATAAAATAGTAACTTGGTTGGATCGCAATGTGATTATGAGTGATCGGTGACTATTGTGCGATTCGTGGCACTTTCAGGGCTGGTAATAAGTGAGTTTTTTGTAGCCTTGTTTTTTTATTATTATTCTTGTCATGTTCTAACCGGTGTGCCATTTCAATTATATTAGGAAGTAACCAATAATTATGATACAAACATACATACGAAAGCACGTCAAGCTGGACACCATCGACATTGTACTGTTCTTATGCCGTTCATATAAAAAAATTTAATCCTTAATCAATGATATCCGTTAGTAAAGTTGTCACCCCTAGAGTTTGCCACGAATTGCACAATAGTTACCGATCACTAGATTATAACTGAAATTGATAAAGGACTGAACTCCATGTCTCAAAAATCCATGTTTTAAATTGGCGCGATCGCCCTGGTCTCTTCGGATCAGATGGCTACTGTACAAATAATTCAACACATACATACACACATACATAGCTTAGGTAATAGGTATGTCTTCAGTACCGTTGTGTGGTAGAGTTAGACTAAAGTTGGACAAGGTCCCAGGAGGTGTATAATGCGCTTAACGATCCATATTTTAGAGACCATTAGAAACTATAGTAGTTCACAAGTCGATTTACTAAAAAATTCTAGTTCATATCCATTAAACAATTAAAGTTTTTAACGTATTATAATTAGTCAAAACAAGCAACAAGTAACAATCAACATTTCGATCGGGTCCAATTACGGACGAAAGAGTTTATTGTTTACAAGATTTCGCGCATTTAATGAGATGGCGATATAATAGTAAACTCGTATTTAATACGCTTCTTTTTGTTATGATTTTTGTATCAGCAGCTTAATCAACCAGTAGAGTTGTTTATGTAATAATTAAGCTTTCGAGTACGTAGAGAGAGAGTACGTAGACTTAGTTTGTGTCTCAGTACGCTAATCTTCGGGCGATCGAATGTGTATATTTATGTATAACTGTGGTTATAAGTTAGGTACTATATATAACAACTTCCTTGCATTCGAATGTTCTTACTGAAAGCGTTTTTATGATCGGCTCACGTTTAGCATATTTAGGGTTTCATGATGGAATGTCGTGTAAAGCGGTATGGAATACACTGCATATGAAATCCTTATCCCCTAGTCGCCTCGTACGAGTAAGAAGGCGGGATAATAGGGCGGTCGGTCCTAAGCCGGAACCACACGGTTAAGATGATACTATGCTAGCTGGAATTCTACATTGTCACAATATACTTTCGATAAGAAAATAAATAAAGAAAATGATGATTTTATGCTGCAAATATTCATGTTAGCATATTCCACAAATCATTTTGCAGGAACTATAAATTCGTAAGACAAATAGGAGACATATATGTAAGACTCGTGCAGAAACGTCTATTCAGTGAGCTTCAAAGCTCACATGCAAAACTACAGTAAACAGATCTAAAAGCTCAGACAAAAGCGAAGTTCACAATGGAGGCGCGAAGTGGAAGTATCGCAGATGGTTGGAGTGGGTGATAATGCTGGTATTACAGAGCTACAACTTAAGTTATAGGGCTAGCCTAGAGTGCGGCTGACAAGCTTAACTATGTATAGTAAAAAATAACCACCTTGAGGTTCGAGAAAAAGTAAATAAATAGTTCCCCTACATTTATCTATACGTAAAATTGCATTAAGCCGGTCAGTATTTTCTCAATGTCAATAAAAAATCATCAAAAGACATAGGTAGATCTAATATTAACGCACCAATTTAGCCAGGATAATATTTACCTACAATTCATTGAATAGGTACCTACTAAATCTTATTCGTTTGACAAAAATGCAATAACTTTCTGACTAAAGTCAGTCAGTCTTTAAAAAAATACTATTTGATAAGCAATTAGCAGGCTATGTAATTTTGTACAATTGTGTTGTTAGAGTAACATTCAAATTCTACATTGAAACAAGATTGTTCATATTTGACTTAGCGATATTTCGAATGTGTTACAACTGCAATGATCTGATCACTGCTATTAACTCATGATCATGACAGACGT
Source organism: Agonopterix subpropinquella (assembly GCA_922987775.1). Lineage (NCBI taxonomy): Eukaryota > Metazoa > Arthropoda > Insecta > Lepidoptera > Depressariidae > Agonopterix > Agonopterix subpropinquella. The sequence continues at coordinate 16,331,606 of OV277695.1, read as the reverse complement.
AACCTGAAACTCCAATAATTACAAGCTTAACTAAAATGTAGGTATACTATAACATCTATATCATAAGTCCTTAATCTGTCCGGTCTGTTTATAGCGAATGCTCGCGTCCGTACCGGCCTCAGCGGAAATGGCGTCGCCCCACAGACAACCTTCATTTCCGGTACAGTCCTTTCGCAAACCCTTGGGGGGTAGATGTAGATGGTAATCTGTGTTTGATGCCGCTCTATTAGCCGACGAGTGACCGTCCGTCGCTTTTCATCTTCTAAATATGAATAAGGTTCGTGTGTTCTGTTTCAGACAATGTTTAGGTTTGAAAGTAGTACCTACCTGCCCAGCAAACTACTTGAAAAATAGACGTGGGCAAAGATTATGGCGTGGGTGAGGGGGACAGCACATTATAAATAATAAGAAAATAAAAATTTCTTCTTTATTTGAGCACAATTTAGTGGTATTCAAATGATTGAGTACCTGACTCCCAAAGTCGGCAAACCGTGTATTGGCATACAGTTTATTCCCCTGTTACAATATGTATAAACGACCCGGTTGGTGTAATGGTTACCACGCCGGACTGCCAAACCAGGGTCATGGATGTTATATGTTTGTGCCGTTGTTGTGTGGTTCCCATAACAAAAAGCCTGTGGCTTACTTGGGATCATTACAATGTATGTGCCTGTGAGCGTTATATATATATATATATAAACCAACTAAATTAATTAATTAGGTAGGTACATGATTTAATATGCTAGTAATTAAGAACGATCCGTTTTAAAACATTCAAGACAGCAATAGAAAATAATTATGTAGGGTAATTTAATAAAATTATAAGAGGTGTTAGAAATGCAAAGTAGTGTCGGAAACGGCTGTCGCCACTTGTCTTCCCGCTCACGCTGCTACGACTACGCATGCCTTCTCGCCCGCACCACGCCGCGTGAATTACAGTGTTATGCAAATCATTGCATAACCGTGTGGGACGCGTTCCACGTCTACTTTGCACTTCTAACCCCCATGTTCTGTGGTGAGGAAGATGCGCAGTAGCGCTTTCGCCTTCCAATTGTATTCTGCGCAGACAAGGTCTTGCTCAAGATGTTTGCCGGGCATTATAACATGGTGTACTTTTAATCTTACTTTACTGCGTTGACTTAGACTGGTTGGAAAATAATTTCGAAGGATGTATGATTTTGATTAATTATTGTACACACGGCGACAGATCAACCTACCCATAGTTCGACCTTATGTCCATGAACATAGAGTTCAACTATGGGTAGGTTGATCTGTCGCCGTGTGTACATAATCAAAATCATCTATTGCTTCATGTGGTGAACTAAGATCTTATACAGTAAATTAATGTTCCTAACGTAAGGCCTCTGAGGGCACTGCAATTAACATCTACACAAATATTATAAAGAGGAAAGATTAGATTTTTTGTTTGATAGATTGTTTTCCGTGATGAACATAGGCTAAAAAAACGGCCAAGTGTGTGTCGGGAAAATTCTAAGGCGGTACGAAGTTCGCCGCGGTCATCTAATAAAATATAAAAGCAAAAACGGTGACCTCACAACATCAAACTGAACAACTTTCACTATGGAGTCTACCTCAGAAAACGCGAAAAAAAATCAACTGTCCCATACAAAACTCTGCCGTCCGTTACCTATAATGCCGTTAACCAACATCTGCTCGATTTTCACTTTTTGATGTCATCATAATCACGAAACGATTCTCTATCGACCTAGCTAACTCATATTTTCCTATCTTATCTAGTTTCTGAAATAATTAAAAGAAAATTGCAGTTAAGTGCCTGATTTTCCAATGCATACACAACTACAACGTGTTAATGAATTAACGCAAAACTAGAAAGTAGTTTGTTTAGAATCGAGAGCCGAATCGAATTATCATGGTTTCGACATGGGTAATTTTTTTCAAAATATTAAATAATTTTTTGGTAAAATTTTAAATTAACTGAACCCGATGTCAACCCACCCCACGGGCACACCCACCCTACTTACTACCAAAACAAGATTATTAAAATGTATCCATGAGTACGTTAGCGCCTTCATTCATTGCTGAAATGATAAAAAATCATTTTTGCCTCAAAACTTAAAATGCGAATAACTTTAAATTTTTACTACAAAAATAATGAAATTATTGTTTCAATCTAATTATTTTGATATAAATCAGTTGGGGTGTATGAGGTTTTGCGTTAATTCATTAACACGTTGTATAATGCGTCTAACTATAATTGCATGACTAAAATGCCTTCATAACTGATTTTCATTCTCAATGGCGTAACTTTATTGCCGTTAACATATTTTTAATAATCTACAGTGCGATTAAAGTACATTTACTGTATTATAGTTATAGGTACTAAGTTTAATTCTGTAAAATGTACTACTCTAGACTATAATGTCGTTAAATGAAAATTTTACACAAGAATGCTATTAAAGGATCTTAACGGCAATTTAGAAATTTATTGCCGAAAAATTATTAGAAGAAGTCATAACTAAAATGTGGTTATCCCACATTACTTCACTAAAATGCCGTCAACTGCTGAACATTTGACTCCCCAATGGGGATACCTATAGGTAAATAAATAACTTATATGTTAAAAATGGTCCTATTAGTTATAGATTTGTTAATTACTAAAGTAAGTAATAATTGTTCCTTAAACTGTTGCCGCGCTCCATACATACGTAGTCTTGTGATATCTCAATACTATTCAATCAAAGTCAACGACATTTTTCAGGAACAATCTAGTAACTAATTTCTATGTCTGTATGAAGTCAGATTTTCGTTAAAATGTATAGTTTTAAAGTTACAGTACCTCAAAGATTTCCATACTAATCTTTAATTAATCCTTGCTCTAAACCAGTATATTTTAACGAAAATCTGACTTCATACAGACATAGAGATTAGTTACTGGATTGTTTCTAAAAATTTCGTTGACTTTGATTGAATCGTATTGAAAATATCACCAGACTACGCAGTACCGGATTAAGCATAGAAGCAAAGTAGGCACGGGCCTATGGGCCCACCGCCGCGTAGGGGCCCCGCGGCCTGAGAGAAAAATAAGTAAAAACTCGAAGATTTAACTCACCCCAAAATTTAATCGAATTATTAAAAAGTCTGTGAAAGTCATTAAAAAAGGCATTGAAAATATATTTATTACAAATTTTCGAGCTCGCTTCGTTCGCTCATTTTTGTTGTTTTATTTTTGGCTTTAATACAGACTTCTTGCTGTAATCGAGTTATTATGTCCTGTTTAATATACCGAGAGCTATTATTGCTCGCTCGATGCTTTCGTCTCATACACAAATCAAGTCCATTTTGACATGAGCTATAGGTAGGTGCAATAAACATAATATGTAGGAAAATAATGAGCTGACCTAGTCATATTGCAGTAAAATCTCGAGTTCGCTTCACTCCGCCCTTGATTCAGAATTCAGATCGCATTGCGCAACGACTTATAATATTGCAGTAAAATCTCGAGCTCGCTTCGCTCGCTCTTTGGTATTAGATGGCATTGCAACGATCTTAAGTAAAATCTCGATCTCGCTCTTGGTTGTGATTGTGTCGCAAGCGCAACAGCGCAATAATCTTTGTTCGCTCCAGGGCTGAGAATTTAGATCATATTGCTGATTGGCAATGACCTATAAATATTATATTGTAGTGAAAGCGCTTTTTGTAGTCGAAATATAATGTTTCGTGGTTTTCCGGGGATTTCAGATTTTACTGAAATGTCCGGGGTTTTTGAAGACTTTGTCCGGCGACGACGGCAATTTTGCTGACGGTAGCCCTAGATCGGTATTAAAAGCTCGAGATCGCTCCACATTTTAGTGGCTTATGTTATTTTGTGGTTATGTTACTGCGACCACCTAGCCTGTATCTGGCTCCCGGACATAGAGACAAATCCATCCCACGGCCCACGGGGATAGGGGCCCCGAGGCTTGAAATGCCTAAGGGCCTCTATATGGCTGAATCCGGCCCTGAGACTACGTTTGTATGCAGCGCGCATCTACGCTCTCGGGATAATATTCTCTTAAGCAAGTACATTTATATTTTTTGAGAGGTTTTTACTTTATTGTTTGATTAAGAAGAATTTTTTTTATTATGAACACTTAAGCAGGAGTTGCACCTTTCTGTTAAGGACTACCTAACCTAGATAAAAATAATGCTAAAAATATTTTGAATTAATCTCTATTGTAATTACCTACACTATATTAGAAAACGCCTAAAATATAATGTTGATTGTCTAATAAATAACAAAACCGAATTTCAGACTGAGCTGTTTTATTTTTGCACTTTAAATACATTTTGTTGGATTCTTTCAGTTCTCTCTTATAGTGTTAACAAAGCTAAATTGTCGTTATGTCTAAAGGTTTGAAAGTTAACTGCAATGTAGTGTTGCAATAATCCCACAAAAGAAAATAAAAAACTATTTGATAAAATTTACACTTGAATAGCATGTCTTAAATGCCGCTAAAGGACTATAGGAGCATTGTGACAGAACAGAAGGTTTAAACTTAAATGCCGTTATAGTACTTACCGGCATTTTAGTAAAGCATGTATAAAGAGAAATTTAGAATTTTACAATACAATAAAATATATCGAAAATGAAACGCTAAAATGTCGCTAATATAACGTTAACGACATTTAAGTGGTGTTATTTTGATCAAAAAAATAAACTGATACTAAATGCAAACAGAAATTTCAAAATATTTCCGTAACGCTTATATATTACGCTATGGAAATAAAAGCATTGCAAAGATCACATTAATTCCATTTCAATGATATCTCGAACTTGTTAATAGCTGGTTTATTTATCAAACAGCATCCATTTTACCTTAAATCCCGCGTAAATCGAAAACTCATTTTCGTAGATAACGGCATTATAAGTAATGGACGGCAGAACTGCTGTACCTACCCGACTGAAATGTATGGGACAGCAGATTTTTTTTCGCGTTTCCATAGTGAAAGTTGTTCAGTTTGATGGTCTGAGTTCACCGCTTCAGTATTTACTAGGCTGTCACTTACACCCTGTATGTATTTTGTTACGGAAGTTTTTGCGAAAAACTGTAGGTAAGTATACAAATCTTAATTTAAGTGTAAAAACGCTCTCCACATTTGCAAGAAACAAAAATCTGTGCTCGCAAATCGAAAATCACAAACACTGTTATATCGGACCACAAAGATAAAAGGGATTAATAAATAGCAACACGTCTATTTTTGCATGTGTAAATGGAACAATAGGAGGCTTGTTCCGATCCACTGGGCGTATCAAATCGATGAGTGGACACGGATCCGATTTCCCTTCCATTGAGCACGCTCATACGCCTCTCACGCTGACCAATGCCAAGTTACTCATTCGAACAATAAACACTAAACAGGCATGTCAAACTCAAATTCATTGGTGGGCCACATTCATAATTATAGTAGAATAAGTGGGCCGCAAAGAAATTAGAGAATTTGTATCGATCATTGAAAAGTGTGATGTATATGTAGGTATAAGTATAATTAAGTTCACGTTTTATTATTGTAATAGTGGGTAGCTCTCTCTCGTATTAAACGGAATATAAAACGGACGTGTTTCATTGTGCTCCGCTATCCAGACATTCCTGAGGGTCCAGGGTCTATCCCGGACACAATATTGGCGACGATTTGAAAGATTTCTACGTGTGCAAACAGGACTGCAAAGAAAAGACACAATTTTGGCGCAAAATGTCGGTGGGAAAACTCGGCCAGTTTGACCTTCACAAGGACGACTGGAATTTGTACGTGGAAAGATTAGAACAGTATTTTATAGTAAACGAGGTGAAAGTGAACGTTAAAGTGGCAACATTGATCACAGTTATCGGTAGTGAAGCGTATGAACTGATGGTGCATTTGTGTACGCCCACGAAACCTGCTGCTAAGACGTTTGACGAGCTCGTGAGTGTGATGAAAAACCATTTACAGCCAAAACCGAGTGTACTTGCTGAACGTTTTAAGTTTAGACAGCGCAGACAAATGAAAAATGAGTGTATCGCAGAGTACGTAGCAGAGTTAAAAAAACTATCAAAACATTGTGACTTTAGTGGAGGCGGATTAACAGAAAATTTAAGGGACCAGTTTGTTTGTGGTTTAGCGAGTGACAACATGAGACAACGACTGTTCGCAGAGGATGATATTACGTTTGAGAGAGCATACAAGCTGGCGGTAACGATGGAGGCGGCGGAGATAGACGCAGCAGCAGTAGAAAGTCGCAGCGAGGGCCCTTCATCATCCGCGGGCATTTACCAGCTGACACCGGCACGAAACCGGGAAATAAAGAACGATCGGTTCAGTAGGAATGACAAAAAGGTCAAAGAGGTCAAACAGCTGACGCGTGGCGCGAGAGTTGCGACCGACAGCCGCACAGGGGGCGCCAGCGCAGCTGATCGTCGCGAGCGAAGAGAAAATGACAGCGGTGACGGATACCGAAGGGAGCAAAAGATGACCGATCGACAACAAAGCGAATGCCGAGTGTGTGGCGGCAAACACGACCCATCGACATGCAAATTCAGAATGTACGTTTGTCGCATTTGTAACAAAGAGGGACATTTGAAAAGAAAATGCCCCAGGCTGACAGGAGGGGCGGCGTCGTGGGCAGTGTACAACAACAGCATCGAGGGAATAACAGACGGTTCTAGTAGCGAGGAAAGCGACGAGGTAATAAAAAATGTTTATTATTCGCGGGAGGAGGTGGATTTTCATAGATATCCGCCAATTTTTATAGACATACGTATAGATAGTGTGACCTTAAAGATGGAATTGGACACAGGCAGTGCAATGTCATGTATAAGCAAAGAATGTTATGATAAATATTTTTCCAGTCATAAATTACAGAAAAGTAGGTTGAGGTTACATTATTATACCGGGGAAACGGTAGAACCATTAGGGAAAATCAACTTACCGGTGTATTATGGAAATTCATGCAAAAAATTGCAACTGTATGTGATTCAAAACGGAAAATCTAATCTTTTGGGCAGATATTGGATGAAGGAGTTAGGCATAGAAACATTGTCAGCATCATGTCACCGCTTAGAAGCAAAAAACAAAACATTCAATTTAAACGTTTTCAGTTCCAGATTTGCTAAAGTATTCGAAGATGGATTGGGTCGTTTCACCGGTGGGACGGTGGGATTTCACTTGCGGCCGGACGCGCGGCCGGTGTTCATGCGCGCCCGTCCCATGGCCTACGCACTCCGGGAGCCGGTGGAGAGAGCCCTGGACCAGCTGGTGAGGGACGGTGTCATCACACCGGTAAGCTCGTCTGACTGGGCGACCCCTATAGTACCGATCATGAAAAAGGATGGTACCATAAGGGTCTGCGGGGATTTTAAAATTACACTAAACAAATGCTTAGAGGTGGACCGCTTTCCTTTGCCAAAAGTAGAAGATTTACTTGCTAAACTCCACGGAGGTGAAAAATTCACCAAACTGGATTTATCCCAAGCTTATGCGCAGCTCGAATTGGATGAATCTAAGAAATATACGGTAATTAACACGCATAAAGGGCTGTTTAGATATAATAGGCTGATATATGGTTTAGCTTCGAGCCCGGGAATTTTTCAGAGGAAGCTAGAACAGTTGTTTGCCGACATGCCAAGGGTAGGTATTTTCGTAGATGATGTTATCCTCACGGGGAAAGACGATGCAGAACATTTAGAAACTTTGTATGAGGTTTTTGATAGACTACAGAAGAATGGATTAAAAATAAAGAAAGAGAAATGCACATTCTTCTCAGAGTCGGTAACCTACCTAGGTTTTACAATTAGTAAAGAAGGTGTGCACACATGCACGGACAAAGTGGAAGCGATAAAGGACGCGGCCGCACCGAAAAATATATCAGAACTGCGGTCATTTTTAGGGTTAGTGATGTATTACGCAAAGTTTGTGCCGAATATAAGTACGATCCTGGCGCCGTTATACATATTACTCAGAAAAGATGTACAATTTTACTGGGATGACGCGTGCGAACGCGCCTTTAAGAAAGTTAAAAGAATTTTAATATCTAGTGAGATATTAGCGCATTACTGCCCAGATTTGCCGCTAATATTAACAACCGATGCAAGCAGTGTAGGTATAGGAGCGGTTATATCACACCTGATGCCGGGGGTAGAGGGGGCGAGGCAAGAGAGACCTGTAGCATACGCCTCTCGGGTATTGAATAAAGCGGAACGCGGTTACTCACAAATAGAAAAGGAAGCGTTATCTATAATATTTGGAATTAGGAAATTCCATCAATATTTATTCGGTCGAAAATTTTTATTACGAACTGATCACAAGCCTTTAGTGTCAATTTTCGGGGATAAATCAGGCATTCCAGTGATGGCAGCGAGTCGCATGCAACGCTGGGCGGTGCTGCTGGCGGGCTACGACTATCAGATCGAGTATGTGCGTAGTGATAAGAACGCAGCGGACGCGCTATCGCGTTTACCGACTGGACATGAAAAGACGGACAGGAAAGAAAAAACCTATGTTAATTTCATTCAGAAATTTTTACCCGTTACCCGAAGCACGGTGAGGGAGAACGTAATCAAGGATGAAGTGTTAAAAAAAGTCGTGCTTTATCTACAAACAGGGTGGCCGGCACAATGTACAGATGAGAGTTTAAAACCTTACTTTATGCGACGTAACGAATTGTACCTAGACCGAGACTGCGTGGTATGGGGTTACAGGCTGGTGATACCTAAGGGGTTGAGAGAACAGATACTAACCGAACTGCATGTAGGGCACATGGGCATAGTGAAAATGAAATGTATAGCTAGAAGTTACGTCTGGTGGCCCCAGATTGACACGGAAATAGAACGAGCGTGCCACGAGTGCGCGACTTGCGTGGCGGAGGGTACTGCGCCCCCCCGCGTTCCTCTTCAGACGTGGCAATTCCCAGTAGAGCCTTGGACACGCTTGCATGCGGATTTCATGTCGTGTCATGGTAAGACATTTTTAGTCCTTATTGATGCGACAAGTAAGTGGATAGAAGCTTTTCAAATGCATAAAACAACCGCTGGAGAAGTAATAAAGGTGTTAAGGGAAACGTTCGCGCGATTCGGGCTACCACGACAAGTAGTGTCAGACAATGGTCCCCCGTTTACAAGCAAGGAGTATACGGAGTTCATGGCCAATAACGGTGTTAAAGTCACATACTCTGCAGTGTACCATCCAGCGTCTAATGGGGCGGCAGAGGGGGCTGTCAAGCTGTGTAAGCGAGCGGTTAGGAAATCACTAAGGGATGGATGCGATGTAGACATAGCATTACAGGCGTATTTAATGGCCTACCGGAATGTCGAACACAGTACAACAGGCATTTCACCCGCTATGGCTTTACAGCGACGAAAATTAAATTCAAGGCTAGACTTAGTGCGTAACGACCGTGAGGTAGAAGGTCGTGTACTGGCAGCGCAGCAACGGCAAGTCCAACAGGCAGGGGGCACGCCTAGGAACCTAGGAGTGGGTGACACCGTGTGGGCACGAGGCTATGGGACCGGAAATAAATGGCAAAAGGGACAGATAGAACAGCAGTTAGGTAGTCGAAATTACTTAATAGGTAGGGAAAGCGGACCACCAATAAGTAGACATACCAATCAGATTAAAAAAAGAAACAACTATACACTAAATATACCGTACCCAGAGACAGCGCCTATCACCAGTGGTTCCCAGCGATCAAGCCCGGGGACCGAGGCTAGAATTAGTATGGGGGGGATTGGTGCGCATAGTCCACAGGCGGGACAACCCGCAGAACAGTCTACGTCAGAAACGAACTGCCCACCACTGGTGATACGACCCACCAGAATTAGAAAGCCGGTGATGCGATACGGGTTCGATTTTGATTAGTGGTAATTATGATTAGTGTTATTTGGTATTATGTAGTAATAAGTTCTGCAGTTGTGCACTTAGAATTAGATTATGTAAACAGCTTCCAATCGTGGTTAGTTGAAGGCTGGTCAGTTGTAAATTTAGTAAATAAGGACTATTGTCATTTTAGTGGGAAGGTGTGATGTATATGTAGGTATAAGTATAATTAAGTTCACGTTTTATTATTGTAATAGTGGGTAGCTCTCTCTCGTATTAAACGGAATATAAAACGGACGTGTTTCATTGTGCTCCGCTATCCAGACATTCCTGAGGGTCCAGGGTCTATCCCGGACACAATAAAAAGGACTTTTATAGCCCAGTCATTTTACGGTTTGAGCCGGGACTAATTACTAATTGCATTTTTTTTTCGCTATAATATTGAAGAGCCAATTCGAACTTAAGAATGTTCCAAAATTAAAAAAAAATTACGTCAGCAACAGTTCCAATTTTAAAATATAGATTTTATCTCGTTCTAAAAAACCTGATGATTATTTTTTTTTTTGCACATATTGAAGGCTTTACCATCATACATACTTCAGACATGGTGTAAATATTTTTGTCTACTTAGAAGGTTTTGAAAAATACATTCGTATTTTCTAATAATTACCTCATTTTTTAAATTTTAATGCCTATTTTATTGATAAAAAATAATGTATATTGTTAAATCTAATTCAAATGAGTGCATTGGTATTAATATTATTAATTTAAAAGCCTTCTGGGACACACAATTTTGATTTCTATGTTGCGTAGCAAAATTTTTTTTAATATATAGTTTATGATAGTATTTTTGTCACTAAATGGTGCCGGTTATAGTTTAAAAGTCCAATTAATAATTACTCCCTACCCCGCCTAACAAAACTCCGTAAAATGACTGGCCTATTTAATCGTTTATTTAATAGTAGAAAAAGAAATCATTCTCTTCCCAGGAATGTGTCTTTGACTATAAGTTGTTTATTTCAAGTTGGGGGCAATTATATCTGCAGAAATCAACTTCTAAACTGCATCTGAATCAGGAGATCGGGCCGCAAGAAAGCGCAGTGTGGGCCGCATGCGGCCCGCGGGCCGCATGTATGCCATGCCTGCACTAAAGCAACGTTTCCCAATAGCCGGGTCGCGACCCGGTACCGGGCCATCAATAAAATACCAGGTCGCAACATTCCTCGAACTTGGATTCTTTGGTAAGAAAAAAATAAGCAGCAGCTCCATACTACGCACTAAAATTTAGAAACTAAACAGGCGTTACGAAATATGTCATATTAATAATGCATTTTTACTATTAATAAATGTGTATTATTTTACCAAATTGAACTAGCTTGGGTTTAAAAGTATTAAGTGGGTCACGGAGGGGCTGTGTGAAAATTACCGGTCCATGGCAGAACAATGTTTGGGAAACACTGCACTAAAGGTACAGATCGTTATTAGCATGTAAGCATGCATTATTAACACGTAAGCATGCAAATGCTACCTACTAGCATGTGTGTATGTACATACTTTGCTAGAAATTCACAATGCACTCTATCGACTATTGGCGATAAATCTAAAGCTTTTTATGAAAATCAAATTGGAATAGAAAAACACATGTTTACAGGGTGTTAGGGTAAACAGTTGCATTACTTTAAGGGGTGATTGTACCCATGATACTGAACAACTTTCCCTAAGAAACCTACAGGAAATTCGCAAATTTTTATTTTTATTTTTCATATAAAATTTCGATCAATTGATTGCATTTAATATGGATGGAGAGTCCACAATTTTTTTTGCGTATTTCCTATAGGTTTCTTAGGGAAAGTTGTTCAGTATCATGGGTAAAATAATCCCTTAAAGTAATGCAACTGTTTACCCTAACAAGCTGTACAGGATGTTAACTAAATGCGTTACATACTTTAAAGGGGTGCTTCAGACCATCAAACTGAACAACTTTTACTGTGGGACCAACATTGAAATCGTGTAAAGAAATCAGCTGTTTCATACCTCTACATACCGTACGCTACCTTAGCGACTCAGTTGTTCAATACACGGTGGGCTTGTTTGTTTAATAATAATTGGAAATCGGATTAAGTCTCACGCAGCGTCGAATGTTTACTTTCATCAGCGAACACTCACACGAGCAATTGTGTTACGTTAACAATCCATTTTTATTATTTACAAGGGCATCGTTCTGATGAAGCGAGGTGCAATCCAATTTGTTGCGATGCCTTTTTCATTGTAGTTGTTGTGCATTCCCAATATAGGTATTGCTATGATTTCTGCTGGCTTTTATTTTTACTGTAGAATGCGCACATCGATGCACATCCATCATGACATGAACATGCCTTTGTTCCATTGTAGAAGTTATTAGCTTGCTACGATCCTGTGGTACACTCTTCAAACCTCTTCAACATCCATGAGCTGTTCCGTGTGTATTGAAAGGTTGTTCGGTACAATGATTTACGTAAATTTTACTTATCTAAGTCTTTATATACAACGTGTTAATGAATTAGGGCAAAACCTCATACACCCCAACTGATTTATAACAAAATAATTACATTGAAACAATAATTTCATTATTTTGATACTTAAAATTTAAAGTTATTCACATTTTAAGTTTTGAGGCAAAAATGATTTGTTATCATTTCAGCACTGAAAGAAAGCGCTAACGTACTCATGGATACATCTACACTAATATTATAAAGAGGAAAGATTTGTACCTATTTTTGTATGTTTGTATGTTTGTAATGAATAGGCTCAAAAAGTACTGGGCCGATTTAAAAAATTCTTTCACCATTAGAAAGCTGCATTCACCCTGAGTAACATAGGCTATATTTATTGCTAGAAAAGATTAGACGTCCACCCGTGCGAAGCCGGGACGGGCCGCTAGTTTTAAATAATCTTGTTTTGGTAGTAAGTAGGGTGAGTGTGCCCGTGCGGTGGGGTGACATCGGGTTCGGAAATTTTAAAATTTCACAAACAAATTATTTAACATTTTGAAAAAAATTACCTATGTTGAAACCATGATAATTCGATTCTGCTCTCGATTCTAAACAAACTATTTTCTAGTTTTGCGTTAATTCATTAACACGTTGTATACAGGGTGAAATTGATATCATTAGCATCCTTTTAAACTAAGAGTCTACCCATCAAACTGAACAACTTTTACTATGGGAGTAAACCGATCTGCCGAGTCGAGTAGGCATTACAGTTTAATATGGAACAACGGATTCTTTTTGCTCCCATAGTAATTAAGTTGTTCAATTTGATGGGTAGACTATTGACAAGGATGCTAATGATATCGACTTCATTTAGTATATGCCCGTTTTAATAGGAACTCAGTTACGAACTCGCCTTGTCAATATTAATTATAGATTGTGATTGGCTTAACCAAGTCAGAATATATAGGCGTAGATTGAATACTCTAAGCTAAATGAGCAGGTTGACCACTCCACTAACAATTAAACCTCCACTAACCCCCATTATCAATGATGATGTTGATATAAGTAATTTGTTGTTATAAAATCAAGTAGTTTAGTAAATGTGGAAATTTTCTAGTAAAGCCTGCTAAAATAAATAGTCGTCACATGTATTATACATACATTGTAGTATACATCTAGATATTTTTCTCCGTTAAGTATTGCGGTGGAGTATGCCACACTCCTATAAATCTTCCTTTGTGGGAGTGGGAGTCATGACTTACAGGACTTGGATCCTATAGCCAATTACTAACTTTTAATGCCCATTTAATTAATAGGTCAATATAATTTCGTGCGCTATTAAAATTTTCAACTGCGCAGGTACATCAGTAAGACTTGTAAAAAATCTGGTAGTTACTATTGTATTTAATGATTAATAAATTACACGTATAGTAGGTATTCTATAGCAACTATATTTGGTATCGTCTGTTAAATATAACAGCCTTTGTAAGGGAACGGTGCGCCTGTTTTGCAAGTTAATAACCTATTTGAGCGCGATGTAAAGGCTACGTTATAACCACAGTAACGAGACTACTAGGTACTAGGTTTTTTGTTCAAAATGTTAACTACCAAGGGCAAGGCTAAAAGAGATGTAGGTATGTTAACGAGTAATACACTGTTTATCCCTAAATATGGGGTATATTTTGTTTTACAAAACGATTAAGCAATTCGTTAAATTTTTAGAAGCAAATTCTGCATGTTCCTCAGGAGATCGGATTTTTTTTAGGTAAAATAGCAAAAATCTTCCTAAATTACTAATTTGCTGCTAAAAAAATAGGTACCTATTTAAATTAGGTACCTAATTATATAAATTGTACGCAGTTTTTTCACTGTCTGATCAAAGTAAAATGAATGGATAGGCCCAAAGCGCTTTAAGTTGAAGCACGCAAAACTAGGGCACTTCAATACAAATTAGGGTACTTGGTCTGTCATCTCAGTACATTTTCGAAGTAAAACTGTCAATTGTTTTGCCTCATTTTTCTGGTTTGAAATGTTCGCGTAAGGCCTGTCCATTCTTGTTTGTCTGTAGGTACTTAGGCCCGTATTCATATAAGCGATACTCCAATACTGGCGGCCTATTAGCATATCAGAAATGAAAGATTGTTAGGTATTTGTTTTGTTGAAAACGAATAAAGGAACTGGGTTCTTAGTAGGTAGGTACATGAAAATAGTCAACAGTAAAACTAAATGAATGAGTGACTAAATGACAAATTAAACTGAACTTTATTTGCCGTCGTATATTTAGATATACTATATTCTTATTCGTAGATATCCACTCACAACCAACAATTCACCTCGCAGCCGTAAATGTTACGAAGTAAATACGAACTTGAGAACTGACAAAACATATATCATAGCTCATAGTAATATAATACGTATTATACCCACCTGAATACGTAGTTGTTAGAAGGTAAATGATGGATGTTTGAGAAGAAAACCCTGTTCTGCTAGCTGTTCTAACATGTCTATAAATGTTTAATAACGCGATAAGAATAATAAAAATGAAGTACCTAAATAAATAAAATAGATTATTATTTATTTTAACTACTCACAAAGAAGCGTATTTCAATAAAAGGTATAAACAGAATACTTCTGAGAACAGCTTAATTTTCGTTGTATATTGTTCAAAAAGTTCAAAGGTATCTTTAGGAACATAACTTTCAATAAGACTTCTAGAAATTATTCATAAATTAACTTGAGTCAAGAAACGTTATACAGCTTCAGAAATCCAACCTTATACCGTCATGGATAACAACAATTCTAGAATAGCAACAGTATTTAAAAAAAAAACTTTTTAGATGTCTTTTTAGATGTTTGTATAAGAACCTTACAAACTGACACTATTGAGTGAAAGATGCAAAAGAGCGTGAAATAAACAATAATATTAATAAAATATTATCGAGCTGATGATGATGACAACAATCGAAATGACTAGATACAGTTATATCACACCCTACTTACTACCAAAACAAGATTATTAAAATGTATCCATGAGTACGTTAGCGCCTTCATTCATTGCTGAAATGATAAAAAATCATTTTTGCCTCAAAACTTAAAATGCGAATAACTTTAAATTTTAACTACAAAAATAATGAAATTATTGTTTCAATCTAATTATTTTGATATAAATCAGTTGGGGTGTATGAGGTTTTGCGTTAATTCATTAACACGTTGTATAATGCGTCTAACTATAATTGCATGACTAAAATGCCTTCATAACTGATTTTTATTCTCAATGGCGTAACTTTATTGCCGTTAACATATTTTTAATAATCTACAGTGCGATTAAAGTACATTTACTGTATTATAGTTATAGGTACTAAGTTTAATTCTGTAAAATGTACTACTCTAGACTATAATGTCGTTAAATGAAAATTTTACACAAGAATGCTATTAAAGGATCTTAACGGCAATTTAGAAATTTATTGCCGAAAAATTATTAGAAGAAGTCATAACTAAAATGTGGTTATCCCACATTACTTCACTAAAATGCCGTCAACTGCTGAACATTTGACTCCCCAATGGGGATACCTATAGGTAAATAAATAACTTATATGTTAAAAATGGTCCTATTAGTTATAGATTTGTTAATTACTAAAGTAAGTAATAATTGTTCCTTAAACTGTTGCCGCGCTCCATACATACGTAGTCTTGTGATATCTCAATACTATTCAATCAAAGTCAACGACATTTTTCAGGAACAATCTAGTAACTAATTTCTATGTCTGTATGAAGTCAGATTTTCGTTAAAATGTATAGTTTTAAAGTTACAGTACCTCAAAGATTTCCATACTAATCTTTAATTAATCCTTGCTCTAAACCAGTATATTTTAACGAAAATCTGACTTCATACAGACATAGAGATTAGTTACTGGATTGTTTCTAAAAATTTCGTTGACTTTGATTGAATCGTATTGAAAATATCACCAGACTACGCAGTACCGGATTAACCATAGAAGCAAAGTAGGCACGGGCCTATGGGCCCACCGCCGCGTAGGGGCCCCGCGGCCTGAGAGAAAAATAAGTAAAAACTCGAAGATTTAACTCACCCCAAAATTTAATCGAATTATTAAAAAGTCTGTGAAAGTCATTAAAAAAGGCATTGAAAATATATTTATTACAAATTTTCGAGCTCGCTTCGTTCGCTCATTTTTGTTGTTTTATTTTTGGCTTTAATACAGACTTCTTGCTGTAATCGAGTTATTATGTCCTGTTTAATATACCGAGAGCTATTATTGCTCGCTCGATGCTTTCGTCTCATACACAAATCAAGTCCATTTTGACATGAGCTATAGGTAGGTGCAATAAACATAATATGTAGGAAAATAATGAGCTGACCTAGTCATATTGCAGTAAAATCTCGAGTTCGCTTCACTCCGCCCTTGATTCAGAATTCAGATCGCATTGCGCAACGACTTATAATATTGCAGTAAAATCTCGAGCTCGCTTCGCTCGCTCTTTGGTATTAGATGGCATTGCAACGATCTTAAGTAAAATCTCGATCTCGCTCTTGGTTGTGATTGTGTCGCAAGCGCAACAGCGCAATAATCTTTGTTCGCTCCAGGGCTGAGAATTTAGATCATATTGCTGATTGGCAATGACCTATAAATATTATATTGTAGTGAAAGCGCTTTTTGTAGTCGAAATATAATGTTTCGTGGTTTTCCGGGGATTTCAGATTTTACTGAAATGTCCGGGGTTTTTGAAGACTTTGTCCGGCGACGACGGCAATTTTGCTGACGGTAGCCCTAGATCGGTATTAAAAGCTCGAGATCGCTCCACATTTTAGTGGCTTATGTTATTTTGTGGTTATGTTACTGCGACCACCTAGCCTGTATCTGGCTCCCGGACATAGAGACAAATCCATCCCACGGCCCACGGGGATAGGGGCCCCGAGGCTTGAAATGCCTAGGGGCCTCTATATGGCTGAATCCGGCCCTGAGACTACGTTTGTATGCAGCGCGCATCTACGCTCTCGGGATAATATTCTCTTAAGCAAGTACATTTATATTTTTTGAGAGGTTTTTACTTTATTGTTTGATTAAGAAGAATTTTTGTTATTATGAACACTTAAGCAGGAGTTGCACCTTTCTGTTAAGGACTACCTAACCTAGATAAAAATAATGCTAAAAATAATTTGAATTAATCTCTATTGTAATTACCTACACTATATTAGAAAACGCCTAAAATATAATGTTGATTGTCTAATAAATAACAAAACCGAATTTCAGACTGAGCTGTTTTATTTTTGCACTTTAAATACATTTTGTTGGATTCTTTCAGTTCTCTCTTATAGTGTTAACAAAGCTAAATTGTCGTTATGTCTAAAGGTTTGAAAGTTAACTGCAATGTAGTGTTGCAATAATCCCACAAAAGAAAATAAAAAACTATTTGATAAAATTTACACTTGAATAGCATGTCTTAAATGCCGCTAAAGGACTATAGGAGCATTGTGACAGAACAGAAGGTTTAAACTTAAATGCCGTTATAGTACTTACCGGCATTTTAGTAAAGCATGTATAAAGAGAAATTTAGAATTTTACAATACAATAAAATATATCGAAAATGAAACGCTAAAATGTCGCTAATATAACGTTAACGACATTTAAGTGGTGTTATTTTGATCAAAAAAATAAACTGATACTAAATGCAAACAGAAATTTCAAAATATTTCCGTAACGCTTATATATTACGCTATGGAAATAAAAGCATTGCAAAGATCACATTAATTCCATTTCAATGATATCTCGAACTTGTTAATAGCTGGTTTATTTATCAAACAGCATCCATTTTACCTTAAATCCCGCGTAAATCGAAAACTCATTTTCGTAGATAACGGCATTATAAGTAATGGACGGCAGAACTGCTGTACCTACCCGACTGAAATGTATGGGACAGCAGATTTTTTTTCGCGTTTCCATAGTGAAAGTTGTTCAGTTTGATGGTCTGAGTTCACCGCTTCAGTATTTACTAGGCTGTCACTTACACCCTGTATGTATTTTGTTACGGAAGTTTTTGCGAAAAACTGTAGGTAAGTATACAAATCTTAATTTAAGTGTAAAAACGCTCTCCACATTTGCAAGAAACAAAAATCTGTGCTCGCAAATCGAAAATCACAAACACTGTTATATCGGACCACAAAGATAAAAGGGATTAATAAATAGCAACACGTCTATTTTTGCATGTGTAAATGGAACAATAGGAGGCTTGTTCCGATCCACTGGGCGTATCAAATCGATGAGTGGACACGGATCCGATTGCTTCCATTGAGCACGCTCATACGCCTCTCACGCTGACCAATGCCAAGTTACTCATTCGAACAATAAACACTAAACAGGTATGTCAAACTCAAATTCATTGGTGGGCCACATTCATAATTATAGTAGAATAAGTGGGCCGCAAAGAAATTAGAGAATTTGTATCGATCATTGAAAAGGACTTTTATAGCCCAGTCATTTTACGGTTTGAGCCGGGACTAATTACTAATTGCATTTTTTTTTCGCTATAATATTGAAGAGCCAATTCGAACTTAAGAATGTTCCAAAATTAAAAAAAAATTACGTCAGCAACAGTTCCAATTTTAAAATATAGATTTTATCTCGTTCTAAAAAACCTGATGATTATTTTTTTTTTTTGCACATAGGCTTTACCATCATACATACTTCAGACATGGTGTAAATATTTTTGTCTACTTAGAAGGTTTTGAAAAATACATTCGTATTTTCTAATAATTACCTCATTTTTTAAATTTTAATGCCTATTTTATTGATAAAAAATAATGTATATTGTTAAATCTAATTCAAATGAGTGCATTGGTATTAATATTATTAATTTAAAAGCCTTCTGGGACACACAATTTTGATTTCTATGTTGCGTAGCAAAATTTTTTTTAATATATAGTTTATGATAGTATTTTTGTCACTAAATGGTGCCGGTTATAGTTTAAAAGTCCAATTAATAATTACTCCCTACCCCGCCTAACAAAACTCCGTAAAATGACTGGCCTATTTAATCGTTTATTTAATAGTAGAAAAAGAAATCATTCTCTTCCCAGGAATGTGTCTTTGACTATAAGTTGTTTATTTCAAGTTGGGGGCAATTATATCTGCAGAAATCAACTTCTAAACTGCATCTGAATCAGGAGATCGGGCCGCAAGAAAGCGCAGTGTGGGCCGCATGCGGCCCGCGGGCCGCATGTATGCCATGCCTGCACTAAAGCAACGTTTCCCAATAGCCGGGTCGCGACCCGGTACCGGGCCATCAATAAAATACCAGGTCGCAACATTCCTCGAACTTGGATTCTTTGGTAAGAAAAAAATAAGCAGCAGCTCCATACTACGCACTAAAATTTAGAAACTAAACAGGCGTTACGAAATATGTCATATTAATAATGCATTTTTACTATTAATAAATGTGTATTATTTTACCAAATTGAACTAGCTTGGGTTTAAAAGTATTAAGTGGGTCACGGAGGGGCTGTGTGAAAATTACCGGGCCATGGCAGAACAATGTTTGGGAAACACTGCACTAAAGGTACAGATCGTTATTAGCATGTAAGCATGCATTATTAACACGTAAGCATGCAAATGCTACCTACTAGCATGTGTGTATGTACATACTTTGCTAGAAATTCACAATGCACTATCGACTATTGGCGATAAATCTAAAGCTTTTTATGAAAATCAAATTGGAATAGAAAAACACATGTTTACAGGGTGTTAGGGTAAACAGTTGCATTACTTTAAGGGGTGATTGTACCCATGATACTGAACAACTTTCCCTAAGAAACCTACAGGAAATTCGCAAATTTTTATTTTTATTTTTTATATAAAATTTCGATCAATTGATTGCATTTAATATGGATGGAGAGTCCACAATTTTTTTTGCGTATTTCCTATAGGTTTCTTAGGGAAAGTTGTTCAGTATCATGGGTAAAATAATCCCTTAAAGTAATGCAACTGTTTACCCTAACAAGCTGTACAGGATGTTAACTAAATGCGTTACATACTTTAAAGGGGTGCTTCAGACCATCAAACTGAACAACTTTTACTGTGGGACCAACATTGAAATCGTGTAAAGAAATCAGCTGTTTCATACCTCTACATACCGTACGCTACCTTAGCGACTCAGTTGTTCAATACACGGTGGGCTTGTTTGTTTAATAATAATTGGAAATCGGATTAAGTCTCACGCAGCGTCGAATGTTTACTTTCATCAGCGAACACTCACACGAGCAATTGTGTTACGTTAACAATCCATTTTTATTATTTACAAGGGCATCGTTCTGATGAAGCGAGGTGCAATCCAATTTGTTGCGATGCCTTTTTCATTGTAGTTGTTGTGCATTCCCAATATAGGTATTGCTATGATTTCTGCTGGCTTTTATTTTTACTGTAGAATGCGCACATCGATGCACATCCATCATGACATGAACATGCCTTTGTTCCATTGTAGAAGTTATTAGCTTGCTACGATCCTGTGGTACACTCTTCAAACCTCTTCAACATCCATGAGCTGTTCCGTGTGTATTGAAAGGTTGTTCGGTACAATGATTTACGTAAATTTTACTTATCTAAGTCTTTATATACAACGTGTTAATGAATTAGGGCAAAACCTCATACACCCCAACTGATTTATAACAAAATAATTACATTGAAACAATAATTTCATTATTTTGATACTTAAAATTTAAAGTTATTCGCATTTTAAGTTTTGAGGCAAAAATGATTTGTTATCATTTCAGCACTGAAAGAAAGCGCTAACGTACTCATGGATACATTTTAAATAATCTTGTTTTGGTAGTAAGTAGGGTGAGTGTGCCCGTGCGGTGGGGTGACATCGGGTTCGGAAATTTTAAAATTTCACAAACAAATTATTTAACATTTTGAAAAAAATTACCTATGTTGAAACCATGATAATTCGATTCTGCTCTCGATTCTAAACAAACTATTTTCTAGTTTTGCGTTAATTCATTAACACGTTGTATACAGGGTGAAATTGATATTATTAGCATCCTTTTAAACTAAGAGTCTACCCATCAAACTGAACAACTTTTACTATGGGAGCAAACCGATCTGTCGAGTCGAGTAGGCATTACAGTTTAATATGGAACAACGGATTCTTTTTGCTCCCATAGTAATTAAGTTGTTCAATTTGATGGGTAGACTATTGACAAGGATGCTAATGATATCGACTTCATTTAGTATATGCCCGTTTTAATAGGAACTCAGTTACGAACTCGCCTTGTCAATATTAATTATAGATTGTGATTGGCTTAACCAAGTCAGAATATATTAGTATAAGAGATAAGTGTACTTTTTGCAACCATAAGCAGCAAGGCTGATTCAGTATTTATAGGGTGTAGAGCATCTCTGTGATGGGGTTGACGTCGGTCTGCCTGCATATCGTCAGTCGGTTTAGGAGATACAGCCGTTCAAAGGTGAGTTATGGGTGCAAAAAATGGCCGATCAGCAGCAAGGCTGATCGTATGATACTATTGTAATATGCACTGAGGCTATGTGAACAGTACAAAAACTGACGTGGTTCATCAGTCGGTTTAGGAGATACAGCCGTTCAAAGGTCAGTTATGTGTGCAAAAAACGGCCGATCAGCAGCAAGGCTGATCACAGGATACTATTGTAATATGCACTGTAGCTAAGTGAACAGTACAAAAACTGACATGATCCGTCAGTCGGTTTGGTAGGTACAGCCGTTCAAAGTTTCAAAAATTAATGGTAATAAAAAAAATAATCATCTCCCGAAAGGATGATCATAGGATATTATTTTAATATGCACTGTAGTTATGTGAACAGTAAAAAAACTGACATGATCCGTCACTCGGTTTAGTAGGTACAGCCGTTCAAAGTTGCAAAAATTAATGGTTACAAAAAAATAATGATGTTCCGAAAGGATGATTGTAGGATATTATTGTAATATGCACTGTAGTTATGTGAACAGTAAAAAAACTGACATGATCCGTCACTCGGTTTAGTAGGTACAGCAGTTCAAAGTTGCAAAAATTTATGGTTACAAAAAAATAATGATCTCCCGAAAGGATGATTATAGGATATTATTGTAATATGCACTGTAGTTATGCGAACACGATAAAAACTGAGATAATCCGTCACTTGGTTTAGTAGGTACAGTCAGCAGCAATAAGTTGCATACACTTTTGTTCTACGCCGTAGTACTAAAGTGTATAATAACTTATTGCTGCTGACTGTACAGCCGTTCAAAGTTGAACAAATTAATGTTTATAAAGATTTTATGACTACCGGAAAGCCTGATCATATGAAAGTATTGTCATATACGCACTATACGCAGTAGATATGTAGACACTATTAAAACTGACATCATTGTCTAACAATTCACCGGTTATAAACGCTAAAATGAAAAAAAAACAACGGGTTGCACTCCGGGAGTGCCGGTAGAAGTGAAAAATTGAACACTAACGTTGTGCATTTTTGATATTTTGCAAAGGTTAGGGAATAATTTCGCGCAAATTGCTTTAATTATCAGTATGAAAGTATTTATGAGGTAAAATAAAATATTCTTTTATTTGCGCTACCGAACACAAACATGACAATTTATGCCGCTTAAACGAAACAGCAGAAACAGGTATACATTTTCGAGTTCGGTGACAACTCGTCAGTAAAAAATCTCGCCTTGCGGCGAGTTGCCACTCTTTAGAAATAGGAAGGGGACATGTCGCCTTCAACACAGGGCGAGTTCGGCATTCAGAAAAAAGGTAGACCCGCCCGGATTTGTGAAAAGGGCAAATTATAGGTATGTATGCAGGTAGCTAGGTTTGTAAGTATGTTTGTTATGTAGGTAGGTATGTAGGTATGTATGCAGGAAGATATGTAGGTAGGTATGTAGATATATAATGTAGGTAGGTATTAATGTAGGTAGCAGTTTGGGTGTGTGTATTCGTTAATTTAAGTAACGATTTAAAAGTTTACCATGTCATTCTAAATTAATCCAAGAATCCACCGAAAACCTGGGCTGAAAACACACCTCCACATACACCCCCCCCCCCCCCCCCTCCTTCCCTCCCGCATACACTCATGAACGAACGCACATGTCCGCGCCGCCGCCGCCGCGATTTTCTCCGCGCCGCCGCCACCGACCAGCACGGTCGGCGCGCCGATCTTGAGCTTAGCGAGTTAATTTCCCCAAAAACGTCAGTTCTCGGAAGTCGTATTCGCAATTATTCAGACATAGCCGTTATTGAGAAACAACTTAGAGAAATAAATAGCAATGTTTCAGGCTAAATTATTATTTTATTACTATAAACATACTTTGTTTTTATCGAACCTACTTTGAGCGTTTGGCAGATATTGATGACCCTAATAGAAAGATAATAAAAATAGACTTTGCTCGCTTACAATTTATCTGCATTCTGCTTGTCATGCAATGCTACAATAAAATAATAAAACTAGTGCGTGTTAAAAAAAAAATCAGAACTCTCCTATCTGAGCCTATAGAGACCTATAGAATTCAGTGTGCAATACAAAATCCTAAACAAAACGTGAACTTGACATTTTATAGAACGTAGATAAAAATCCTTTGATTCGATCGAGACGGGCTGTCTGCAGTACAGACAGCCCAAGTCTCTTCAGCGATGCCAAGTAGACTAACGGTACATAGAGATGCTGAAATACTTTTAAAAAAACGCGAATATGGCAGAACTCAAAACCTATCCTACCCAGCGAGGTGTGAGGCAAGGAGACGTTATATCTCCGAAACTATTCACCGAAGATGATGAGGTGAAGATGTTTTCAAGGTTCTGGACTGGAAAGGGCTAGGTATCAACATAAACGGCGAGTATATCAGTCACCTTCGGTTTTCCGATGAAATAATCAGCATGTCGGAGACCATGGAGAAGCTCAGTAGAATGCTCGATGATCTTAGCAGCGAACTAGTTGGTCTGAAAATAAGTATGAGAAAACGTAGTATCTTCAAAATTAGAAGAAATTTTCATGTTAAAAATCATGAAAAGTAGTCTCGTGTGAACCCCAAACGTTCTAAGTTCAAAATTATTGTTTCGCTATTATAGGCTGTCTCGTTTAGTGTAAATAAGGTATAAAATTGAGTGTAAATGCGCAAGATTAATTGATCTAATACCGTGGCAGAGGGGAAATGCTACCGCAAGGCCAGTCCTTACTATTAAATTGTCTAAGTATGTAGACCACTGAATCCTCTAAGAACCGGAACTCCCTTTACCACTTGGCCGACAACGACGCGCAGCGACAGGATGAAGTCAGGCTGATAATGAAGTAAAAACTGGCGTGTGGAATGATTAAGGTCCTACTCGACCTTCATATTAAAGTTCTATAGAATTAATATGTTCGAAATGTTCGATTTCACCATCTAAAAATATAAATGATTTTATTCTTACAAAAAACTCGCTACCTACCATTATTTAAAGTATTTTCCCTTCATGTACAGTTTGTTTTTACTATCCTGGACAACATAAGATACTAAAAACCATGGTTTTTAATTTTTCTTTAAATAAGGTAGATTTTTCAAGGCCACGCCGCCGACGCCGCCGCCGCCAACCCCTAAAAGTCGGCGCGCCGCCGCCGACGGAGTTATAATCGGCGCTCATGTCTAGTCTGAATCACATGGTTGCTTTCTTTAACTCTTTAGTTACTAAATCGTTTGCTCCTAAATTCGATATAATGAAGGTACGCGTGGACTCCGAACATCCCAACTAGGGTTGCGAACTTTTTTTAGACCAAATATAGTATTTCGAGCCTTAGTACCCGAAAAAATATAGTAAATCGGGGAAAAATAAGAAAAAATATAGTATTTTTCGAATTCGTTAATTAAAATTTTTTCAAAAAGATTTTGTTTGCTACTTTTTGGTTTGAATTTTTAATTTATTGGTTTTTATTTTTAAGGAACAATCATTTCTCTATTTAATATTCGTTATAGAAAATAATGCATCCTGTAAACGCAGAAGTCGCTGGATTCGATACAGAAATAATATAATTTAAAAAAAAAAAGAAATCTGACTTTAGGAAAACTTGTTGTCACTTTTCAGTAGTATATTTAGTAGAAAATTGTTTATGGAACAAATTGTGTTGAAGAGAAAGAAAATTGTTAAAATAAGGTTAAGTAATTGGTCATTTTTATTGGACCTAAGTACCAATATATTTAAATTCTCTATAAATTATTTGCTCATCAAAATATAGTAGTTTTGCCTACTATATATTTTTCTCAGAATTATAGTAGTAGGGCCCCTAATATAGTAGGATACTATATTACAATACAGGGTTACAGGGAAAGTCGTCTGTAACCCTGTATAGTAGGGTTGGCAACCCTAATCCCAACCAATGATATCTAATGCATCTTGAACTTTTTTGTTTCTCAATCAACCGATTGCTTCCAAAACCTGAGGGTCCGTGTGGACACCGAACATGAATCCAATGTCAGATTTGAGAAATGTGGCCGCCATCTTTAACTTTTTGTTTCTCGATCGACTGTTTCCAAAATCGATGTCTGGGGGTTTCTGTGATCTTTTAACACGAATCTGACGTCAGATATATGAATAATCATATTATATTAATATTATATATTATATTATTGTAGTATGCACTCTAGCTATGTGTACAGTATAAAAACTGACATGATTCGTCAGTCGGTTTAGTAGGTACAGTCGTTCAAAGGTAATGGCTGCAAAAAATTTTTACCGCCATTAAGGCTGGTTATAAGACAGTATTGTTATTAATTATTAACAATCCTAGGATCGTTTCGAAGACCCGGGATGGCTGAAATATCGCTATTAGAACTTGGTCGTGGTCGAGGTGTTCAAATGAACAACTCGAACAACATTAACAACACGACCAACATTAAAAACTCGGGCAACATAAACAGCTCTGACGATTTGGTCAACTTATACAATGTTGTCAGAGTTGTCCAAGTTGACCAAGTTTTTCATGTTGTCCGAGATGTTTTGTTGTCGAAAGTAATTAATTGGACAACATGAACAACTTGAACAAGTCAAATCATTTGACCGAGTTGTCAGAGTTGTCCAAGTCGACCGAGTTGTTCATGTTGTGCAAGTTATTCTACCTACTGTTGACTACCTACGAGGTATGCTCGGATCATATCTAACTACCAAAAAGGATAGACTAAGTTTTCACTCCAAAATTTCCTTCGGCACAGTCCTCGGTTGTGTTGTGCCCCTTGATTTTCTCAACGTAATCGTAACTCACCTCTCTCTGCTAGCAGTGATTACGGTTTACGTTAGTATATGTATATAATTATTCTTTGACTACGAGTAGTATGTTCCTTGATAACTACTGACGGACTGACATAATTAGCATGTCAGTTTAACAGTACTTACATAGCTACACCACATAATCAGCCTTTTATTGGAGATCGTTATTCTTTTGCAACCATGAGCTTTGAACGACTGTTTGTAATCTGATTGACGAGTCATGTTCATTACAAGCACAACATAGCATAGTTCTTTTGACTACAACGTGTTAATGAATTAGCGCAAAACCTCATACACCCCAACTGATTTATAACAAAATAATAAGATTGAAGCAATAATTTAACTATTTTTATAGTTAAAATTTAAAGTTATTCGCATTTTAAGTTTTTAGGCAAAAATTATTTGTTATCATTTCAGCACTGAAAGAAAGCGCTAACGTACTCATGGATACATTTTAATAATCTTGTTTTGGTAGTAAGTATGGTGAGTGTGCCCGTGCGGTGGGTTGACATCGGGTTCAGAAAATTTTAAATTTTGCAAAAAAATTATTAAATATTTTGAAAAAAATTACCTATGTTGAAACCATGATAATTCGATTCAGCTCTCGATTCTAAACAAACTAATTTCTAGTTTTGCGTTAATTCATTAACACGTTGTATATTCCCCGAGGGGATAGTCAAAGATACAAATCAGGAAGATATCAAAGAGATAAACTCTGAACATTCACTTTTCAATACTAGTACCTAACGAAACTCATAACCACTAAACTACTTCTAATAATTTTTAGCAGCAAGTTTCTTTTTAACTAGGGGTAATAACTGTTAAACTGACCGACATTATCATGTCAGTTTAAATAGTGTTAACATAGCTACTGCGTATAGTAACTACAGTGCATATTACAATAATATCCTATGATCATCCTTTCGGGAGATCATTATTTTTTATTGTAAAAATTAATTTTTGCAACTTCGAACGGCTGTACCTACTAAACCGACTGACAGATCATGTCAGTTTTTGTACTGTTCACATAACTACAGTGCATATTACAATAATATCCTATACTTAATCATCCTTTCGGGAGATCATAATTTTTTTTAACCATTAATGTTTGCAACTTTGAACGGCTGTACCTACTAAACCGAGTGACGGATCATGTCAGTTTTTTTACTGTTCACATAACTACAGTGCATATTACAATAATATCCTATGATCATCCTTTCGGGAAATCATTATTTTTTTTATTACCATTAATTTTTGAAACTTTGAACGGCTGTACCTACCAAACCGACTGACGGATCATGTCAGTTTTTGTACTGTTCACTTAGCTACAGTGCATATTACAATAGTATCCTATGATCAGCCTTGCTGCTGATCGGCCGTTTTTTGCACACATAACTGACCTTTGAACGGCTGTATCTCCTAAACCGACTGATGAACCACGTCAGTTTTTGTACTGTTCACATAGACTCAGTGTATATTACAATAGTATCATACGATCAGCCTTGCTGCTGATCGGCCGTTTTTTGCACCCATAACTCACCTTTGAACGGCTGTATCTCCTAAACCGACTGACGATATGCAGGCAGACCGACGTCAACCCCATCACAGAGGTGCTCTACACCCTATAAAGACTGAATCAGCCTTGCTGCTTATGGTTGCAAAAAGTACACTTATCTCTCGTAATATATAGGCGTAGATTGAATACTCTAAGCTAAATGAGCAGGTTGACTACTAACAATTAAACCTCCACTAACCCCCATTATCAATGATTACGTTGATATAAGTAATTTGATTTTATAACAACAAATTGTTTAGTAAATGTGGAAATTTTCTAGTAAAGCCTGCTAAAATAAATAGTCGTCACATGTATTATACATACATTGTAGTATACATCTAGATATTTTTCTCCGTTAAGCATTGTGGTGGAGTATGCCACACTCCTATAAATCTTCCTTTGTGGGAGTGGGAGTCATGACTCACAGGACTTGGATCCTATAGCCAATTACTAACTTTTAATGCCCATTTAATTAATAGGTCAATATAATTTCGTGCGCTATTAAAATTTTCAACTGCGCAGGTACATCAGTAAGACTTGTAAAAAATCTGGTAGTTACTATTGTATTTAATGATTAATAAATTACACGTATAGTAGGTATTCTATAGCAACTATATTTGGTATCGTCTGTTAAATATAACAGCCTTTGTAAGAGAACGGTGCGCCTGTTTTGCAAGTTAATAACCTATTTGAGCGCGATGTAAAGGCTACGTTATAACCACAGTAACGAGACTACTAGGTACTAGGTTTTTTGTTCAAAATGTTAACTACCAAGGGCAAGGCTAAAAGAGATGTAGGTATGTTAACGAGTAATACACTGTTTATCCCTAAATATGGGGTATATTTTGTTTTACAAAACGATTAAGCAATTCGTTAAATTTTTAGAAGCAAATTCTGCATGTTCCTCAGGAGATCGGTTTTTTTTTAGGTAAAATAGCAAAAATCTTCCTAAATTACTAATTTGCTGCTAAAAAAATAGGTACCTATTTAAATTAGGTACCTAATTATATAAATTGTACGCAGTTTTTTCACTGTCTGTACTTAGATCAAAGTAAAATGAATGGATAGGCCCAAAGCGCTTTAAGTTGAAGCACGCAAAACTAGGGCACTTCAATACAAATTAGGGTACTTGGTCCGTCATCTCAGTACATTTTCGAAGTAAAACTGTCAATTGTTTTGCCTCATTTTTCTGGTTTGAAATGTTCGCGTAAGGCCTGTCCATTCTTGTTTGTCTGTATATTCCGAGAGATAAGTGTACTTTTTGCAACCATCAGCAGCAAGGCTGATTCAGTGTTTATGGGGTGTAGAGCTTCTCTATGATGGGGATGGATCAGGTCTGCCTGCATAACTCCAGTCGGTTTAGGAGTTACTGATGATTAAAGGTCTGTAAAAAATTTACGATCAGCTGCAAGGCTGATCGTATGATATTGTTGTAGTATGCCCTGTAGCTATGTGAACAATACAAAAACTGACATGGTTCATCAGTCGGTTTAGGAGATACAGCCGTTCAAAGGTCGGAACTTTGACTGGCTGTATCTCCTAAACCGACTGACAGAACTTGACAGTTTTTGTACTGTTCACATAGCTACAGTGCACACTACAACAGTATCATACGATCAGCCGTGCAGCTGATCGTTAATTTTTTACAGACCTTTAATCATAAGTAACTCCTAAACCGACTGGAGTTATGCAGGCAGACCTAGTCCATCCCCATCACAGAGATGCTCTACACCCCATAAACACTGAATCAGCCTTGCTGCTGATGGTTGCAAAAAGTACACTTATCTCTTATACTAGTAGGTACTTAGGCCCGTATTCATATAAGCGATACTCCAATACTGGCGGCCTATTAGCATATCAGAAATGAAAGATTGTTAGGTAAGTATTTGTTTTGTTGAAAACGAATAAAGGAACTGGGTTCTTAGTAGGTAGGTACATGAAAATAGCCAACAGTAAAACTAAATGAATGAGTGACTAAATGACAAATTAAACTGAACTTTATTTGCCGTCGTATATTTAGATATACTATATTCTTATTCGTAGATATCCACTCACAACCAACAATTCACCTCGCAGCCGTAAATGTTACGAAGTAAATACGAACTTGAGAACTGACAAAACATATATCATAGCTCATAGTAATATAATACGTATTATACCCACCTGAATACGTAGTTGTTAGAAGGTAAATGATGGATGTTTGAGAAGAAAACCCTGTTCTGCTAGCTGTTCTAACATGTCTATAAATGTTTAATAACGCGATAAGAATAATAAAAATGAAGTAACTAAATAAATAAAATTGATTATTATTTATTTTAACTACTCACAAAGAAGCGTATTTCAATAAAAGGTATAAACAGAACACTTCTGAGAACAGCTTAATTTTCGTTGTATATTGTTCAAAAAGTTCAAAGGTATCTTTAGGAACATAACTTTCAATAAGACTTCTAGAAATTATTCATAAATTAACTTGAGTCAAGAAACGTTATACAGCTTCAGAAATCCAACCTTATACCGTCATGGATAACAACAATTCTAGAATAGCAACAGTATTTAAAAAAAAACTTTTTAGATGTCTTTTTAGATGTTTGTATAAGAACCTTACAAACTGACACTATTGAGTGAAAGATGCAAAAGAGCGTGAAATAAACAATAATATTAATAAAATATTATCGAGCTGATGATGATGACAACAATCGAAATGACTAGATGATTTGTGTGACTTTGTCCAAAATATATTTATTTATTTATTTTATTTATTTACATGTCTACATAATTGTCATACCTCTTATCTGTATAACGAATAGAAATCATATACAGAGTTTAAAATTAATTGCGTTATACGTGTAAAAAAAAACCCTAGTAATATTTAAAGGGGTGGTTTTTATCCATCAAACTGAACAACTTTCACTATAAAAGAGAGTAACTTCGAACTCCCCAAAAACGTTTCAGCTGTTTCATACAAAACTGCAGTAGCATCACTCAATGACGTTTTATCTTTGACTATGTATTACAAGGACTGGCCTTGCGGTAGCATTTCCCCTCTGCCACGGTACTAGAACAATTGATCATGTGCATTTACATTCAATTTTATAGCCCATAATTGCGAAACAATAACTTCGAACTTATGACGTTTGGGGTTCACACGAGACTAATTTTCATGATTTTTGACATTCAAAATTAGAATCTAAAGTTATGGGGAATATAATCCAAAGTTGCGGATTTCATATTACCTCGCCCCCCGCAAAAAGTGGCGGAAATGTCCCTTTATAAGTAGTCAAAGTAATAAATAAATAAATAAATAACGCTCACAGGCACATACATTGTAATGATCCGAAGAAAGCACTATTAGTAGGCTGTTTATTATGGAAACCATACAACAACGGCACAAACATATAAACATCCATGACCGAACCGGGATTCGAACCCAGGACCCTGGTTTGGCAGTCCGGCGTGGTAACCATTACACCAACCGGGTCGTCAAAAATGCCTAAGCGTTTTATAAATAGACGCGTCATACGCTAACATCACTGCACTTTAAAATTTTTACCAAAAAAATAAAAACCGTCTTCAGAAGTAAAAAAGTACAAAATAATATTTCAGCCTATGAATTTTACGTTCGAATCTATAAGAAAATTAATTTGTTTTGTCGAAGTCGCTGTCAAGCCGGTAGGTACGATTCTAGACTGGGCTTGTAGTAATTTTTTGGCTTGGCTTGACACCAACTCCAACAAAACAAATTAATTTTCTTATAGATTCGAACGTAAAATTCATAGGCTGAAATATTATTTTGTACTTTTTTACTTCTGAAGTCGGTTTTTATTTTTTTGGTTAAAATTTTTTTATTTCATAATTTTTATTGATTAAATATGTTATTTCGACTCAGATATCAGTTAAAAACGCAAAGGTTACATTGAAAAGAAGCAAATGGTTCAATCGCAGATGATTTGCTGTCAACTTTTGAAGTGTTATATCATGTAGCTCCGAAGTGCGTCATCAGATAATCACAATATTAAAATGGGACCACCTCGGGAGTATACCCTTTCAAACAAAAAAATAATTTTTAAAATTTATTTACAATTGACGAAAATATCGGTGAACATATATAAAAAATTAATACATACAGCCGAACATAGAACCTCCTCCTTTTTTTGAAGTCGGTTAAAAATGGCGCGTTATAGTAACGTGTAGCCCAGCCCGTACACTAGACGGCGCGTGACTATGTGAATGCTGGGCAATTACCTTGCTTTTTTGTTGCCGTTTTGGAGCGCGGGCAACGCATCTACTTATAAAATCATCTTAGGCATCACTGCATCGTTGTTGACTGTATTGTATAGGCTATGTGCACGACACTAGCGCCACACTAGCGCGGCGTAGCGCATGAACTATGTCGGCCAGCCGTGAATTATCTACACTATTATAGTACTGTAAAGGACTGTGTTTGTTCGAGGATTCTGCCCAAAACTACTGGACCGATTTTGATAAAACTTTTTATATTTAAAAGCTTATTATTAGTGTTAAAAGCTAGCTTATATTTTATTCCGGTACGATGACGGGAGCGGATGCGGACGAAGCCCCGCACAAAATCTAATTTGTATCGGAATTCCCATACAAACTTTTACCTCAGTTTTAACACCTTTGGGGGTCTTAAATGCGACAAGCCTTTTTTAAGTGAGCGTCTAGATGCCAATAGAAACATCCATGCCAAATTTTAAGTTAGTAGTCTTGACAGTTTTGGAGATTTTGTGTTAAGTTAGTGTGCGGATTTGCATAGATTCAAGCAAATCGACACAGCTTCACCGTCAGTAGTTCAAATTTCTGCCACAGCGTGCGCTGCGATCGACTTGACAGTTCCCAACACCCATTTCGCACATAGCCAATACAGTCAATTAATTTATTCAAAAACCCATGATAGTGGTGAAATCACAATGACCAATTGACCACATCACATCTAAATGTCCACACTGTCAATGATTTTAGTGAAAACAAACTTATTGCGTTGATTTATTAATATGTGTAACAATGAAAAGCCATTAGAGTGAGTTGTGTCGTTGTGCATGAGCTGGATAATTGTATTGTAATATATGCATTTCAGTATGGTACAGCATAAGGGTGTTAAATATCACCACAGATTAAAAAATGCTAACAGTTAAAGTAACCCAACGTAAGCTCTGTTTTGCGTTATGTTTGATCTACAGATCACAAAATGATTTAATCATATTGCATCTCTCTTTTTATTTAAAACAACTTCTCCTTACCTATAATAAGCATCAAAGGTTATTTGTGTTCGATTCTTGACAAATTCTTCCTAATACGCTGAACATACTAATAGAACCTTTGAAACAACTTTTCTCTATGGGACAAACGCAATGTCGAAATAGCTAAAAACGTAAAAATTACGTAAGCTGTTCTAAACAAAACTACAAACTCAAACCTAGTCAATCCAAATGGGAGAGCTGATTTGTTATTCGCGGAGTCGATGTTGGGCGCATGGGCAAAGTTGTTCCGTTTTATAAACCGATCTTCTGATTCATACTGAAACGACACTTGACTAACACATAGATACTCTCTCTTAGGTACGATTCAGACCTATATCGGCACGGCCCGGACGGCATTTTGACATTGGAATTGTCTTTTCATTTCTCATACTCTGAAAGTATGTCAAGAAGCGGGTTGAAAGTAATACTTTTCTTCCCTATGGCACAAAAGTAATTAAAAAAAATTTAAACGTACCTAGTCTAAAATTAATTCACTAAGCGATTAAGATTGGTTTTGCATATTATATCTGGCTTTTGTTTACTTTATTCGTATTTGAAATGAAAAGCAGAGTGTTTAACTCGGGTGAAAGTCACCCATTTCACACTCGAAATTTGGCGTCACGTCCCTCTCAAACATCTCGTGTGAAATGGGTGACTTTCATCCCTTGGTTAACAATCTACTATTTCGTTCGCTCCAGTGCACTAAGGGGTATTTGAGGTAAAAAACCGGTAATAATTATTAAGGGGTGTAGCACAGATTTTACAAAACAGTGCGACCCCTTTATATCTCGGAAAGTTGTGATGATATGATACGTATTTACGAGAGCTCTAAGGTGCAAAAAGAATTATTCGAGAAATTCAAAAACGAAAAAGTTATGGCCGAAATAGTGAAAAAAAAATCAATTTTTACCGAATTTTTTATTTTAGCGCTCGATATTTTCGAAACGAAGAATGATATCAAAAATTTGAGAAAACGTCCTCTGGACAATTTAGTCAGCTACAATTTAAGCCTAAAACTTGGGTAACTTGGGTTTGCCTTGAATCTTTTTGAAAAGATTTCACAGATTTCGTGCCTTACGTGAATCTACGGAATTCGAAAAATTATTTATTTCTCAAGAAGGTTAAGGCTACAGGGCAAACCCCCGGTCGTCTTTGTTTTAGGCTCAAATTGTAGCTGACTAATCGTTTTTAAAAGATCATATAAATTTACTTACAGTAACTATTATGACTGTACTAAGCAATTTTAATTAATATTTTGTTTCTGTGATCATCATATCCACTGTCTAACATTAATAAAATTGACTTAATATTAGGAAGCAGAATCACTAACAACTGCCAAAAAACACCGTGTCGATTTGATACCACCCCTTACACGTACCCTTTTGTGTGTATTTGTACCCTCATCATCAGCAACGTCCCACTGCAGGACACAGGCCTCCCCTTAGGGTGGGTGTATGGGTATTAGTCCACCACGCGTGCCCATTGCGGATTGGTAGACTTCACATACACATCAGAATTTTTTCTTCAGTGTATGCAGGTTTCCTTGCGATGTATTCCTTCACCGTTTGAGAGCAGTCCGTACCCATACGTTCTTTTTATTATGTTTTTGTTGCTGTGTTTGAATATGTAAGTTATGTTTTAAGGTTATTATAACGATTGAATCGGGTAGTTATACAACAAGACCCCAGAACACAATACATAATACGAACAATGCACCTGGACATTATATAATGTGGCATTGGTATTGCTGTTCTGCGTGCCCTGTGGTATGCAACGTTGCACATAGGCTTGCGGCGAGGCTCGTTGATCACACGTTGTGTACCACATAGCCCCTGGAAATAATCCAGTGTTTAATGTACGTGTCTATAGAGTAAGCCGGTTTTCATACAATGCCATTACTGGCTTCGAACAATATACTGCTTATACACCGTGTTCCAGAGGTTATGCATTAACTTTGGCCTTTCGTTTGAGTGGGACTCTGGGTTATACAAAAATCGTTGTAGTAGGCATTATACTGGATGTAACAAAACACCCTAGGTAATATTCATTTAGGCGAACTAGGTCTTTTTCTATGCACGTCATTTTAGAATGTTGTTTTTTTCTTTTATAGGGATGTTTTAGTTTAGAGTCTAAACTAAACTTTAGACCATCAAACTGAACAACTTTTACTCTAGAGACAAAATCAAGCTGTCCTATATATTTGAGTCGAACTGCAGGTTTGTGTGATTTTTTCCGATGTTTACTCTATAGTGAAAGTTGTTCAGTTTGATGGTCTACACCACCCCATTAAATATTTCTAGGGTGTTTTTTACACCCCATATTATTGTACACTAAACCCTA
Organism: Agonopterix subpropinquella; assembly: GCA_922987775.1. NCBI lineage: Eukaryota > Metazoa > Arthropoda > Insecta > Lepidoptera > Depressariidae > Agonopterix > Agonopterix subpropinquella. The sequence goes on along the minus strand of OV277695.1, from coordinate 16,295,909 downwards.
CCCCCACATAATAGGATGATTGTGTGGGCAAAACCAATTGAACATCATAAAAATTACTTGTATTAAAAATTACACTATATGCGCTATCTGTAAAAATTATAAAGTTTTACCGTCTGTCTTGTTCTGACCTAAGCCTAAGTTTGTGATACAAAATATCGTCTCCTCACTTGCACATTTTATTCATTTTCTGCGCTTGTATAAAATGTACGGTATAGATAAACTGTAGGTATATATCTCAAATATTGTATTAACAGAAAGTATATACAATTATTTTAACAAGATATATTAACATAAATCAAAATTATTTTGAAAATGACAGAAAAACATTTCTCGCAATAACAATTACGGCGAAAAACGCTGAAACGTAGTCAGACGTTAATTAACGAGTCAAGTCTCTCATTCTTACTACTTTATTCTGTTTGCTCGCTAAGGGGAATGGTAATTAGATGGACTAGTTATTACTGAGTGGATAATACAAAATGCCTTCGCTTGCAAATGACAGTAATTATTTTTAGTAGGTACTGTCTGTTGTTATTGATTTGAGAAACAATGGATTTGCAAAGAATCATCAAATACTTTGTTTGTTAATTTTAGTTTTAAATACTGAATAAATAGCATAAGAGACGCATGGCATTAGAAACTTTCGCTATCGCATTAGATACGAAAATTTTCAACAAAGAACAGAACTTTATAGTGTCACTCCCGTGTCCATACTTTATCCCTTCAACAACTCAAAATTCAACATTAAAAATTTTTTTATTCAAAATAATATCACATAGATAGCTTTTTGACGTCATTTTTTTACTCTACCACCCCGCGTCGGAAGGTGTTCTGTTGACAGAAGATGCGGCCAGAAACTCTAATAAACCTTTAGTTAAGTTCGTACATACGTGCAATAATACTTACACATACAATCATCATCATCATTAGCCTATAAACGTCCCACTGCAGGGCACAAGCCTACCCTCAGGGGTGTATGGGCATTAGTCCACCACGCGTGCTCAATGCGTATTGGCCTCGATTCGGAGTGTACCACGACTAAACTAAACGTATTCCTGTCACTTTCTAAAATAAGATTAAGAAAAGAGACAGAAAACCAACAGCTGACTTTAGTGCTGTCAAAGTGACGTTAAATGCGCAAAATAAGATGCCATCATAATGTACGCCATCTTATTTAAGTCGTTTTTGGGCGTTTAACTTCACTTTGACAGCACTAAAGTCAGCTGTTGGTTTTCTGTCTCTTTTCTTAATCTTATTTTAGAAAGTGACAGGAATAAATTTAGTTTAGTTTAGTCGTGGTACACTCCGAATCGAGGCCATTGTTAGACTTTACATATATTAGAATTTCTTCTTCAGCGTATACAGGGTATAACAAAACACCCTAGTAATACTTAAGGGGGTGCTTCAGACCATCAAACTGAACAACTTTCACTATGGAGTCAACATCGAGAAAATATAAAAAAAATCCGCTGTCCCCATACATTATAGTCGAGTCGGTACTGCAGTTTTGTATGGGACAGCAGTTTTTTTTTATTATTTCTCTATGTTGACCCCATAGTGAAAGTTGTTCAGTTTGATGATCTGAAGGGGGTGCCCCTTAAGTATTACTAGGGTGTTTTGTTATACCCTGTATAGGTTTCCTCATGATGTTTTTTGAGAGCAGTCGGTAGTTTTCCTAACTTATGTACGTGATGTACATAAGTTAGAAAACTCATTGGTACATGGCATGTCGTCCGTGCGGATTTGAACCCGGACCCCCATAATTGAGTGTCCATACTTCTCCGCAACGCGCCACTGACGCTCTATATATACAAAACATAATGTAATTATTATTTAAACACATTATTCATAATAAACAATTGTAACGCCTTAGATCTCAGAAAACGGCGTAGTTACAGTTTTTAAGCCTAATCATAAGCTTTCATACACAAAAAGTTTCTTTCATAAAAATCGGTCAAGCAGTTTTTCCGTGATGCGCAAATAAAAAAGTTATAATAGTCGATAGATAATAAATAAATCTGCAAGTAAATTAAAAAACCCCAACGGCAAAACAAACATTTAAAAAGTAAAAAATAATTCGGTCACCTATTATTTTTTATATAAGCAAAATATTGTATGTTTTTTTACTTTTTACGTTTTAAACCGAATTATTTTTACTTTTTTTAAAAGTTTTTTATTGCCGTTGGGATTTTTTTAATTTGTAATTTAATGTTATTTTGTAATTTTTAAAGTTACTTGAAAACTGTTGAACCGATTTTCATGAAACAAAGCTCAACACTCAACAACAACACTCAACACAACACAACACAGCGCAACACTCTCGCAAAAATGAGCTTTCTATTTAAAAAACCGCATCAAAATCGAGCTACGGTGCCACAGACAGACCGACATAGGCGTTAAACTTATAACGCCCCTAATGTTTAATAATTAAGGTACAAACGTCAACGTAAAACCAATAAAACAACTTGTTATTATAATTATATTCACCATACCTATAGAAATCTAGACAGAACCTATCCCTACTCAAATAAAAAGTTACCCTAAGAGTCTGCAAACAAATTCTATGTAAATGATATTTACTGTTGCAAAGCATAATAGAGGCGTTATCATAAATATTTGATACCAACCCCATAAGGAACGGATTCGTGCGGAATACCACGGAAGGACTGGATACGAACCATGTTAAACAATAGGGTCACGTACAATCTTAACCTCCCCTCGTAGCAGCTACGCCGTAGCTGATATCTACGCCGTAGCGCATTGTAGCGCGCCGTGTTTAGCCCCGTCGTTTTAGATAAGAGAAAATTTCCAAATTTCGTCGCAGAGATAAGCTAATGAGAATAATTTTGTACGGTGCCACTAGCATATCTGAGTGGAGTTGAATTTTATTCATAGAATACCTTTTAAATGCTATCTAGATTGGTAGGAGCGCTTTGTTAATGATAGCCAATTCGTGCAAAATTGTAATGTAATCTATTTCACACTTTAAGTGAGCAATTCCTATTTGTCGTATATACAGGGTTATTTTTAATATGCTGACGGCTTGTTAAGGGGATGATCAGAATATGAACTGAACAGTTTCTCAATGGACCCATAATTAAAATGGTTGAAAATAAATCTGCTGTTCCATATAAATCTTAAACTGAACTAAAATTTTACTTACTAAAATGTCCATTTTATAGGTGTGACAAAACACCCTAGTAATATTTAAAGGGATAGTTTATGTGAGTATCAAACTGAAGAATATTCACTACGGAGCCAACATGGAGAAAAAAAAAACTGCTGTTCCTACAAAATTGCTGAAGTAATTTTTTTTTCGATGTTTATAGTGAAAGTAGTTCAGTTCAATGGTCTAACCCCTTTAAATATTACTAGAGTGTTTTGTTACACCTTGTATAAAAACAAAGAAGCTATTTTAGATTATAACAAGTACTTAAAAACATATTTTTCCAAACAAAAAAGTTCTATTGTTCTATTCATATTTATGACTAGTCCAAAATAAGAAACATTCGTTATAAGAACAGCAAATCCTTGTAATCCTAGAGAGGCGTCAACTTGCAGTGCAAAACTCAAAGCCACCTTTGTACTGAAATTTTTCTCTCGCATTTCCTCTCTCGAAACACAGTACGGATTTATTTCTTTTTTTTTCTCCCACTGCATAAAAAAGTAGCCGTTTGTATGTAGATTTCGTTTCGGATTTAGAACTTTTTTGATCATCAAAGGAGGTGGTGTGAAAAGGAAGTGAAACAAAGTATGGAATGAATTTGTGATAAGTTAGATTACAATAGTAGGTAAATTTGTCTTTTGGAAGTTACGTAACGCTTTCTCTACGTTTTAATTAAATTTCGGAACATTGCCCAAATATTGCGAACTCAAATAAAACTGAACTCGTTAAAATGCTACTAAAAACAAATAAGGGTTAAAAATATGTATGTGTGGTTTTATAAAGTGTATACTAGGTTAGCATGTGAAAAAACGGAGGATACAAGAGGGTCGGTGGCGCGTTGCGGAGAGGTACGGACCGGACACGCAATCATGAGGGTTCGGGTTCTAATCCGCACGGACGACATGCGATGAGTTTTTCTAACTTATGCTGCTAACTGCTCTCAAACGGTGAAGGAAAATATCGTGAGGAAACCATTCTGATGCGTATGCGAAGTCAAGCCATCCGAATTCGGAACGTATCGAGTACTAACGCTCATACATCCTCCATGAGGGCAGACCTGTGTCCTGCAGTAGGGCGTACAAATGCTGATGATGATGAATAAGGTAAGGAGGAGAATTTATAGGTAAACAGGATAGTAAACACTGACAAAAACATAAAAATTTCTTATACATAAAAAAGAGAATAGATGTCTACATCATTATTTAGTTTATTTATAATTGTGTTTCCCCCTTGTTGAAATAAATAAATCGATGTCTACATATAATTAAAACACATAATATATTACTACATAATATGTTTGTGTAATTAACGATAAATAAAAGACTGAAAGTCACCCAAAGGGCAATGGTGAGGGCTATGCTCGGAGTTTCCCTGCGAGATCGAATCAGAAATGAAGAGATCTGCAGAAGAACCAGAGTAACTGACATAGCCCAAAGAATTGCTAAACTTAAGTGCAAGTGGGCGAGGCACATTGCTCGCAGAACCGATGGCCGATGGGGCCGAAAAGTTCTCGAGTGGTGACCGCGTACCGGAAAGCGCAGCGTGGGTAGGCCTCTCGCACGGTGGACCAACGACCTGGTGAAGGCGGCGGGAAAACGTTGGATGAGGGCAGCGCAGGAGCGGTCGTTATGGCGATCCTTGGGGGAGGGCTATGTCCAGCAGTGGACGTCCATTGGCTGAGATGATGATGATGATGATGATGATGAATTAACGATAAGTTTATCAAAATAGAACGCAACCACAATGTACTAAGCGTTTCAGATAATATATTACAAAAACGGTTCATTCATTACGGTACCATTTCTAACCACAATTAAACTCCAAAACGAAATAATGACGTAAGTGATTATTTAGATAACGCCTAACGCGTTTCGCAAAAAGCATTCGCTCGTCGTGTGAGCACCGAAATCACTTTCCCGGCGAAGTTTTATAGCCTTTTATTGTTTATGCGCGCAGCCGGCCCATTACCGCACTCGCTGTGTGAATTATTTGGCAACTTGCTCCTACTTCCATTAGCCGATTTATGAACCAGGCTAGACTGAAGAAGCTAGGCGTCTAAGCTAGGCATAACACTGTCATTACTCCGTGCGAAAGAAATTGATTGTTAGATTAGTGAAAAAAGTGTGAGTAGTTTGGTAGCCGGGCCCGAACTACTGAGATGAAAAAATTCTCAAAACCGGTCAAGTGCGAGTCGGGCTACTCGCGCACCGGTTCCGTACCACACCACCACAGAACACAACATTATTAACTTAGAAAAAAATCTTTTTTTGTCCGGGACCTTTAGCGCAAGACCGACTCACACTTGGCCGGTTTTTAGTATTTGTTGTTATTCTATAGAGTTTGCTCTATAATCACACTAAGTTTGACGCTTGTATATATTACCGTTTTTACTATAGAGCGTGAAGAAAAAACGTTGATAAAAACTAGTTTCTTGTTGAAAACCCCCCTTAATTTTTAATTTTCTGCCATTTTTATTATTTGTTAACAAATCCGCCGCAATATCGCATAATCTGAGAAAATTTTAACTATCTAGCTATTACAGTTCAAAAGTTACAGCCCTAAATAGGTAGGACAGGCGGGCGGACGGACGTACAGGCGGACAGACGGACGGACGGACGGACGGACAACGTAGGCTTAGTAATAGGGTCCCGTTTTCCCGTTACCCTTTGGGTACGGAACCCTAAAAATTGTCTCTAGTGAGACAAAAAAAGTCCCGACCTACTGAGAATAATACAACGTGTTAATGAATTAGCGCAAAACCTCATATACCCCAACAGATTTATAACAAAATAATTAGAATGAAACAATAATTTCATTATTTTTATAGTTAAAATTTAAAGTTATTTGCATTTTAAGTTTTAGGCAAAAATGATTTGTTATTATCATTTCAGTAATGAATGAAAGCGCTATCGTACTCATGGATACATTTTAATAATCTTGTTTTGGTAGTAAGAAATGTGCCCGTGCGGTGGGATGACATATCGGGTTCAGTAAATTTTAAATTTTTCAACCAAATTATTTAATATTTTGTAAAAAAATTACCTATGTTGAAACCCGGATAATTCGATTAGTTCTGCTCTCAATTCTAAACAAACTACTTTCTAGTTTGGCATTAATTCATTAACACGTTGTATATACGAACGACTTTGTTTATCTTTTTTTAGACTAAATCATCCCAATGCTGGACAAAGGCCTTTCAGCTCTACAACCATCCTTGTCCTGTAGGCCTAGCATGCCACCCCCGAGAAAACGACAAAAATCGAGATGTGCCTCCATCTTTATTATTTTACGTATGCCAAAGAGAGCGCGCATGACGGTTTTCTCGTTTAAACGCTTTGTCGTGGGTGGCATGCTAGCCGTGCTGGGCATGCTCTGGCCACTTGTCATTGAAAGCATCGAAGTCGTCCAGCCATCTCTTCTGGACGCTACTGGTGTAGTCTTGCTACGATGACGGGACCTACTGCGGACGAAGTCGTGGTCGACTCCTCGGAATAATCTAAACTATTATAAAACGGTAACAGAAGTGTGTCTGTATATTGAAGATATTTACAAAAAAAAGATTACGTTATTATGGTTTTTATGGGTCCCTCCAAATCAACCAGTTTGTTTGTTTGTTGGAGCATCACGCAAAAATTACTGAACCGGTTTTGATGAAACTTTTGTTATTTGATTTGAATTACAATACAATTTATGCGGACGAAGTCGCGGGTAAACTCTAGTAATTATTATAAATGTGAAACTTTGTGACGAAGTTTGGATATTTGTTTGTCACTCAATCACGCATCAACGGCTGAACAGATTTCGATGCCACATAGATAGAATTATGTTCTGGATACTTTTTTTAAAGTCAACATATACGAAGTCGCGGGGAAAAGCTAAGTTTTAACTAAAATCGCAAGTAAAATAACGTGTCATTACCACACAAAGTGCCTAAACTTAATACCAGTTTTAAGCGGCGGTTGTTATCGGAACCGGACGCATCACGTGTCGTCGCCTCCTCATAGCATAGTAAAAATAGAGAAGGAGATCATCTCCGGCACCGTAAGGGAGATATTGCCTACTCTGGCTTGGACACTCAGGGATGCCTTCACTTCAATCAATTGTTATACAATACAGCATAAGCATATGCTCACGACTATATTCCCCGAGGGGGTAGTCAGAGATATTCTAAAACAACCCAATACAATACAGAATATTTCTTAATATGCTGACGGTTTTAGGGGCGATGATCAGACCATCAAACTGAACCACTTTCTCCATGGGGCCAACATTTTGACGGCCCGGTAGCTCAGACGGTGAACCTGCCTGCTGTGCCGAGAGCCCGGGTTCGAATCCCGTAAGGGACAAATATTTATATGATGATATGAATATTTGAAAAAATATTTGTACCCGTGTCATGGATGTTTGTATCTATATATGTACTGTATATCGTTGCCTAGTCATCATAATACAAGTCCAGGCTAGATTCTGGTACTTTAAACTAACTAGATAATTTGTGTGACAATGTGCAAGGCAAAAAAAATTAAAGGCCATACAAGCAGCGTTCGGTACCATTATATGAAGATGATCTACTTCTCTATTTTTACCATGGTAATAGGCGAGATGTTCTAGGTACTTGCGCTACATACGACGGTATTCCAGCAAAACACGAGATAAACTTCTCTCCCTCATTTCCCTTCTTGCATCATCAACGTTCAGTTTCGAGAGCTTAGCAGTATTGGACTCAGTTGTTATGAATACAAGGGTCAAAGACCTAGCTACCACGACGAGCTAGGTACCTATGTTTGTAGAGTAAAACTTATACGGGGTATAAAACTTCATTCAATCAACTGTTTACAATTGCATTACTTTAAAGGGTGATTCTACCCATGATACTGAACAACTTTCCCTAAGAAACCTATAGGAAATTCGCAAAAAAAATCGACTGTTCATGCAAAAGTTCGATCAGCTGATTGCATTTAGTAGGTATGGGAAGTCCAAATTTTTTTTTGACGAATTTCTTATTAGTTTCTTAGGGAAAGTTGTTGTTGTAATGCAACTGTTTGTGATGATAGAATGTTTTATTTTGTCTATTCTAATTCTACTCTAAACATAATCTACCTACAGCTGTAAGTAGATTTAGAATTAGCAATCAATAGTATAGGGTAAAGTCACGGCAAAGTTTACCCGGTAAACAGTTGCATTACTTTATTACTTTATTATAAAAGTGATCAGCTTACGAATGAAAAGACAACATTCTAAAATGGCGTGCATAGAAAAAGACTAGGTCACCTACATTTACTCTAACCTATTTAAATTGAAGGGATACATTCATAAGCTTAACATAATATGCTCACGACTACCTTCTCCGAGGGGGTAGTCAGAGATATTCTGCAGAAAATCCACGTTTCACTAGTACCGAAATTCTGTCCAGTGTGACGGGGAGTGAGCCCGTCGCCTCTTGTAATAGTGGGTACAAGACATGCCTCGAAATTGAAGCACCAGGTTTCCTCACGATGTTTTTTTTTTCTTCAAAAAAGCCAGCCATCAATCCATTCGTTTAGGTCAAAGTTGGGGTCAAATTATGAATTCAGAGAGAAATTGGCACATTATATTTCGTCAACACATAAAATAATGTTAATTCAGAAGACACTGTTTCTATTTCATCAAAATGTAGGTACTGAAATGCTGGTAAATAATTCAAAGAATAGCAAAGCGCTATTTATTAGCTACTAAGCACGTTCCGAGGCGTGCAGCCTTTTTGTGTTTACTTAGAAATCTAAGCTCGGGGTTTTATTTTAGGGTTGAGGTACAATCAGTCTTAAATAATAAAAATTGTAAGCTTAGCGAGTAAATTGAACATATTTGCAGACATCAAATGGGGACAAACCACGAATAAGAATGTATAGAAATGTAAATCAAGCTCAAAAAATGGCACCAAAAAAGTACACAGTGTTCTAAAAGGATTGATCTGAGTTCTGGACAAACGCTTTTCCGCCTATTCGAGATTCTACATAATATGGATTCCGCACAACTGCCATTGAACATATTCTCTATTCCACGCAGTCTTTAATTTGAAACAAACGCGTTTCTTCCTACTCGCAATTCTACACAATATTAATTACATAAACAACTCGAACAACATGAACAATTCAAACAACGTGGGCAACTCGAACTTGGTCAACTCGGACAACATAAACAACTCGAACAACACGAACAACTCAGTTCAACAACTCGGACAACATAAACAACCCGAACAACTCAGACAACTTGTCAACTCGAACAACATGGACAACTTAGTCAACTCGAAAAACACGAACTCAGGTCAACAACTTGGACAACATAAACAACTCAGACAACTTGGTCAACTCGAACAACTGGGTCACTTCATGTTCGAGATGACCAAGTTGTCTGAGTTATTAGAGTTTATGTTGTCCGAGTTGACCAAGTTGTCCACGTTGTTCGAGTTGCCCACGTTGTTTGAGTTGTTCATGTTGTTTATGTTGTCCGAGTTGACCAAGTTGTCCTTGTTGTTCGAGTTGGCCAAGTTGACCAAGTTCGAGTTGCCAACGTTGTTTGAGTTGTTCATGTTGTCCGAGTTGTTTATGTAATTAATATTGTGTAGAATTGCGAGTAGGAAGAAACGCGTTTGTTTCAAATTAAAGACTGCGTGGAATAGATAATGTGTTCAATGGCAGTTGTGCGGAATCCATATTGTGTAGAATCTCGAATAGGCGGAAAAGCGTTTGTCCAGAACTCAGATCAATCCGTTCTAAAAGCCTATGCCTAAAAATGGCGCCTTTTTTATTTTTATAGCGCAGCCATCAATCAAACTTGAATAAAATTAAAAACAACACTTGTTATTACAAATATCTCGGAACTCAGTCCGAACTGAGATATAAAGGCTTGAAGTGCACGCAATGGTAATATTTTCAACTTCAAGCCTTTATATCTACGTCCGGACTGAGTTTAGGGATACATGTTAATAAGTTTTTCTCAAACATGCTTGGAAATGTGAGCATTATTTTGACAACCTTCTTCCAGATAAATCGAAATTGCTGTACTGGCCAATTACATGCGCGCAGCGGTCGGCAATGTTTGTATGAAAATCCATATCTGTCGTGTTTAGCGACCAAATAAATTACATAGTAAACTCATATCTGTCGTGTAATTTAAAAATGGAACGATCTTTTTCTCCGAAACATGGCGACCAAGGAGGTAACTCATCAAAGGTTTTATGTAAATTTCGAACTGGCTTGCAAATTAGAAAGCTGGTTATTGAAAAAAAAAATTGTTGTTCGTTGTTCGTCATTGATTTTGAAAAGAGTTTTAATTTTCGCGAATTATTTGAGAAAATTTACTGTTTTAATTTCCGCGCATTATTTGAGAAAAGTACTATACAAGCCTTGGCCACAACTAGGCATTGATGGACTTACGTATCACACGTTACGATTACGATTTACACGTTCATCCATCAATGCCTCTGTAGCTGGCCGCTGCAGTAATGTACTATTGTTTGTTACTTTATTCTGAACTAAAATATTCAAGTTTGGTTGCTGGCCGCGCCAAAACCAAAGACGAAAAATAAGGCGCCAACCTTACATACAAAACCCGCATTGTCTTTTGTTCTTTAAAAACTCTACCTTGCTGCCAAAACTCATACAACTTGTCATTTTCTATAGTTATTCTTATTCGTAGGGGACAAATGATACGCGTATAATACATAGTTTTCGGAATTATTTTTTTTGCATGCATCACTTAAAAACTATTAAACTGATCAAAATGGGGCTTACACAAAATGAAGTAGAAATGCTTAGTTTGGATTAAAATTTAAGTTGGTAGGTACCTAGGTATATTTTATTTCATCGCAGTCAAAAGTTATACTTATGCAGGCACTACATTCTCGCCGAGAACGGCCGAGAACGAGAGTGTGGATGCCCTTCATTGTTCTCGTGGCATCGTAAGCCATAGTAATCTTCCTTGAAAGTTCTCGCCGAGTGTTCTCGGCGAGAATTCTCTGCGAGAGTGAAGGGCGGGCTATAGGAGCATTTCCCTTTTTTTTAAAGTACTATTTAGCTACATAGGTAGGTATTATTTGCAAGTATGAAGTCACGGACGATAAAAACATTGAAGAACGTAGATTTTTATTTGGGTACAAAAAATTATTCAAAAAGATTTCCTGCAATTTTTATACATTTTTCGCAAAAAGATTTTATTAAATAACTACAATCTTTTCGAGAATCAAAATAGTTTTTACTACTCGCAGAAACAATACTGGCAACTTTTGTAGCAAAATAAAAAAATATAGATATATCCGCCATTTGCTTCAATGAAAAAGAAAACAAGTTTTCTTCTTTTCTGATTTTACGGCAACTGAATTTCTTTTTTAGTACCATCCTGCCAGTGTCTGAAGAATAAAAAATAGAGACCAAAGAGTTTACTATGTAAATAGATATGAAAACAATTTTTTTTTTTTTTACAACATACTTCATTTTCAATATTGGGTTAATAGATGAATTAACATGATGAATTAACTGTGTACTTACTTATTACTACTTCTGAAATTTTTATGATTTAAGTATGTCTTTTAGTTACGTTAATTGATTTTAAAATAGAGAGTTTGTTGAGGTTGTGGTTGTGTGGTTGTGGTTGTGTTGTTTGGTTGTTGTATTTCCTGATTGTTTGCTCTCTGTATACTATGTTTTTTTCTTTTTGGTGTGAAATAAAGTATAATTGATTGATTGATTGATTGGTTGTAAAAATTTACATAGCCGACGTAATGTTCATCTAAAATTATGATCGTGCCAGTTTATTTTAGATTAAGCAGGCAGCCATTTTCAGAATCCTAGTTATCAACAAGTGTATCACAACCTTGAGTGGAACCTCGGCACTCGAGCTCTGAGTCTCGACCACGCTTCGATAAAAAGCGCTTTCACGTTCCTGCCAATAGAATATTCTCGCACGAGGGGATCTATTCTGGCGGCTTTCATGCGGCATACTGCGGGCTATTTATCTCATAGGGTGCTTTACCTAAAATGCTTGTGAACATTTTATTTTTAGGTTATGCATTTTATGCCCGTCGGTTATATAATCATACTGTTAATACAGTAGTTTATAATGTACTTGGTGTAAACATAAATGCGTTGCACATAATTTAGGGGGAGCTTCAGACCATCAAACTGGTCAACTTTCACTGACTGCAGCTACTGGCATTTTCTTTGAAACAGCAGTTTTTTTTTCGCTAATTCATTGTTGGTCCCTAGTAAAAGTTGTTTAGTTTTGTATTCTGAATTATTTCCTAAAGTATGCAACGCATTAAAGTTTCCAATGAAAATTAGCGTAAATATTTATACACCAGAATATAAAGATTATAGCTGCCTATATTTAAATAAAATATTGTTATCTTTTCGTGCCAGTGGCAGTTGAAACCGCAGGGCCTTGGGGAGCTGAGGCCAAAAAGTTTATAAAAGACCTGGGCAGCAGATTACGGGAGAGGGGCAATGACCCCCGCTCTGGGGCGTTTCTTACCCAACGCATCTCGTTAGCCATCCAACGTGGCAATGCCGCCAGCGTAATGGGTACGTTCGGTACAAACACGACCCGGGGCGGGTTATTCGAGTAATCAGGTTTGTATTTGAAATTTGTTTTTCTACAGTTTCTGTATTATATTGTTAAATAAAATACTCTACCATCTCTGTTGTTATGATAAGTATCTAAACCATCATCATGATCTTGTAAGTGTGTGGCATGTGTGCTTCATAGTTCACCACGCGTGCTGCCCAATGCTGATTGGTTGGTGGACTATGTATGCAGGATTCACGATGTTTTCCTTCACCGTATGAGAGTAGTCTTATTTATTACGATGTACCTATGTAAGCTGAAATACATTTGGTTTTGGTAAAAATTGTTTATGCCCCTTTTATGCGAGGCCTTCAAACTACTTTCAATGAATATTTTATGTCTGACTTTGTGAACGGTATTATTTGATGAAAACATGATGAATCTATAGTTTTATGAAAATTTGAGTTCTTAAAATAGAAACAAGTGTGTAATAATCAGGAAGCTGGGCATAGGTATTGTCTATTAAAAACTTATTTTACTGTACTTTCTGTACTAGAAGACTCATTTCAAAATTTAACATAGAAGTTATCCTATTATAATTGGCTATCTCGCGCGATCGTGAGACAATCGCATAGCACCAATCGATCGAACCTGTAGGCCTCGCATGCCACCCCCGAGAAAACGACAAAAATCGAGATGTGCCTCCATCTTTATTATTTTACGTATGCCAAAAAGAGCGCGCATGACGTTTTTCTCGTTTAAATGCTTTCGTGGTTGGTGGCATGCTAGCTGTGCAGCTACAACGCATATATTGTCAATTAGGACGCTCGATGGAGATTGATATGGTTAGTCGCGATTTCGTGCGATAGGTGACCGAAAAGGTGCAATATAATCGTTGCACACTCGACGATTATTATATGGCCATATTGATGGCCAATTAAGGCAAAGCGTTAATTATCTTACTACAGATACAGGTAGTGATATTGTATTTTTACTGTGCTTTGTAGGTCTACAAAGGTAAAAAAATACACAGTCCATATACAGTCCATACACAGTCAATACCATTTTGGAAAATGCACGTACAATTATTTCGGTAAAATATTATTCCATTTTCAGCATATATAAATCAAATGCCACCGCAATAGTACATTGCGACAAACCTTTATGTTCTGGTGGTTAGGAACAAATGCTGGGTTTTAACTAAATGGGTAGTGTAAACATTGAATCCGTCGCATTGCTATCACCGATTTTGCTAGTGTGCGACAAAAGTTTCGAAATCCAAAAATCTGCTGAATCTTCATTTGAATCCGAAGATACTTTGGTAGAGTTTTTTAATGTTGAACATTAAAAAACTCTTTAAAAAGGAAGTATTCCATCAGACCTCAATATCATGTTTGAGCCGCGTTGCAAGTCTGTTTTGCAGGCGGTCGTGTCCGATACACGACCGCCTGCAAACAGACTTGCAACGCGTGCTTTCTGACTTGTCACGAGGGTTCGCCATTTTGTATTAGCTCAAATGTATTTTTGTATTTTTGTACATTATAGGATAACGATAGACCCAAAAGTCACTCGATATTGAACGAAATGCAATACTAGACACAAGGTAAACGCCATTCAATTTAGAAATTAAAAAGTTCACCTAAGCTTTGTTTTTGTCATTCTTTTGTACGATTTGACAACTATTGACTTTATTGGTAAATAGTGGTAACAAAATAATACGTAGGACGTAGGTACGATATGTATCAGAATTCACCACTTTTCGTCTCAGTTTTGGCCACAGAGAAATTACACAGAGACGGAAATCGACTTGAAATCATTATTTCGAATGGACTGTATTTGCATTTGTTATCACAAGAGAATAAAGTTCTTACTCAGTAAACCGCTCTTAGCAGCCTACATCACGTCTGATTCTGTTTGTCGATCCACCAGCATGGCAACGGCACTTTCACGCGGCGCCGCGTGTCGGCAACCTGTACCCGCCTCAACGATAAAAGCCTCTTTGTGTTCGACTTCCATTCTCTATGGGCTCTGAATAACTCTTTCAAAGCAAGATTGCATAGGAAATAGTGATGATACGCATTTTGAATAAGGAGTAGTTCGATCGAACGTTTACAGAAAGGTGTAAAAACAAATGTAAACGAACGAACATAAATCCCTTTCAGGGTAATTAATGTTATCTATTAATCGTATTGTTTTATACATCACGAGCTTTTACCCGCGACTTCGTCCGCATAAATTATATACCAGATTTTAAGTCAGATCATAAGCTATCAAACAAAAAAAGTTTCATCAAAATCGGTTCAGTAGCTATTGCGTGATACTCGAACAAACAAACACCCAAACAAACAAACAAACAAACGAACAAACAAACATACAAACAAACAAACAGACAGACAAAAAATCGAAAAATTGGTGATTTGGAATCAGGGACATCTAAAAATCATATCGTAATCTTTTTTTTGTAAATATCTTCAATGTACAGACACACTTCTGTTACAGTTTTATAATATCGTATTGTTTTATACATCATACGGCTCAAGGTTGCTATGATTGAAGCACTCTGGAGCCCGATTGCGCTAAGTTAAAACATCGAAGTTCTATTCTTATCCAATTTCAGTTCTAATCACATTGCAATCCAATTACTATTCAACTGTGCTGAATTCCGCATCGCGCTAAACTCTATGTAACTGATAGCCAATAACGTCTGAGCGATTTGTCAAAACGGCTCTAACGGATGTCAAGAGCAGTACCGTGATTAGCGCAATACCAAATGTGTTAAAAGTTATGGTTCGTACGTAGTCCAATAACAGTTCAATCACCGAATATTTACCGCGATTGCAGCCCTGAACACTCTCTGCATCTTTTCTTCACGACTAACCGGATCACCCCTTGCTAACCGAAACTTCTAGTAAGCCTGATCGAGAGAGTAATCGCGCTAAATAAATCGCAACTGAACCATGATTGGACCGCGCGCGAAACACAACTTTTAACACTTTCGGTATTCCGCTATTCATTTGACAGCCTCGTTAGAGCCGTTTTGGCAGACTTAGGCTGCGATTCAGAGACGATTTTTTAAATCATAGTTCGGACTAAGTAGGGTCAAAATGTATGGATTTTGACATACGGGAGTTCGAACTATGACTTAAAAATCGTCTCTGAATCTCAGCCTGTAAGTTACATAGAGTTTAGCGCGATGCGGAATTCAGCACAGTTGAATAGTATTTTGATTGCAATTTGATATTGGATTAGGATTGAACTTGGATGTTTTGAATTAGCGCAATCGCACTTCTGGTGGTAGACTTATTTTCGAACTGCTACCTTACATTCTAGACCGTATTATTCGAATGAGGTATCAAAATAATAAAGGATCGAGTTCTTCCGTATTTATTCTTAATGTGCCTTTTTCTCAAATGATAATTTTACTTCACTCAACCAAATTGTATTTCTTTTCCGTCTAGCAATTAGTGTTGCGCGTAATAGTATATTTTTTCTTGCATTTTCATGTTTTCTTTGCAGACACTTGATGTCAGTCAAAAATATTTCAAAGAGACGAATTTATTTGTTACGCGAATAATTAATGAAGAAAATGTGAAGATGTTTAAAGTATTCTTTTGCGACGCTTCTTGAGCGGCTGCTATGTCGAAAATTCTATTGTTTTAAACAATTTGCTGCACCAAAAATAGCATAGATTTTTATTTCGAAGAAATATTTTAAGTATTCTAAAGATATTATGCTTTATTCGAGAAATCTATCGACATTTTTAGTTTATCTTGTTATTAAAAAATCATATTTAAGATTTTAAGCTAAAGAATTACTGAAAATATGAGTGGTGAATGTGATTTTGAATCGTTTTTTTACTGAGAATATAAAACAAAAATATATTGTATGCGGTCAGCTCCCCAATTGTCTCTATTAGACCTTAGACGGCCTCTTGAGGAATAATTGGACCTCTACACGCTATGTTTTCATGCTCTGCATCCATCTATCATTTCTTATATACACTTTGTTTCAAGGTCTCCTAAAACGTAGAAGGAAATCTTAGAATAATAAGACAACGCTTTTGTGTATTCTCAAAACGCACGTTAACAGTCAAAGTTTCTAAAAGCATAAGTCTAAAATCTGTATCTTCAGAGCCAGAGCATAAAACTAGAAAGTGCCTTAACCCTAATGTATGCTTCGTCTGAGCTCAGTCCACTCAAGAGGTCCTATAACAGAGCTTTTCTGTCTGTACCATAAGCACGATAGTTGTTTGACTCGTGGGACTATGTATTGTGTGTCGTAACCACGTGATAAATGTACCGAGGCGGTGTCGGACGGAGCGCTACACGGATCAGCTTTTAACGCCGTCCACCTGAGCACCTATTCTGATATACATATACGAAAAACGTAACATTTTCGTAGGTGAAATTCATCAAAGAATGTGATGCTAATCTGCCAGTCGCTCGAACGAGTTTCCTGTTTATAAAATGATTTAAAATAAAAATAAATGAATGAAACAGTATTAACTGTAATTTGGCATAATGTATACATATTCATCACGCCGACAAAGTGGTAAAATATGAAGAGCATATTGGTTCCAAACTACGCAGATGCGTACACTAAAACAAATTTACAAGATTAGACCTTTTTTGAGTATTCCTGTCAGACGAAGTATATCCGAGGCTTTGATATTATCAATTCTTGATTACTGTGACATTGTATACGGGCCTTGCCTATTGAAAAAAACTCAGAAGAAGGTTCAACGCATCCAAAACTCTTGCATAAGGTTCCGTTATAACGTACCACCCCGCTCACATATAACACCATTTCTCAACTCATACAACATTTTGAATATGGCCAATAGACGAACTCTAAAATTATCAACGTTTGTTTACAACGTAAGGAGTTCTGGGACGCCAAGTTATCTGGCTGATAAACTATTTTGGAGTGATCGGAGAAAGGGAAGATGCAAATCTGCCCGCTTTCCCGTAGCACATTTTTCTCCACCGATTCGTTTGGTCTCCTACCGGGGTAGTTTCCGATTCGCAGCTTCTAAGGTATGGAATGACCTCCCCCCGCCAATTAAGAATTCTAATTCCTTATATTCATTCAAAAGGCAATGCAAGCAGTGGCTCCTGACCAATCAAAAACAAGCATGCTGCTGGTCTCCGGTACCACAGAATTAAATTAAATTTTGTTTTACGTAGCCATCGATTCGATTTGAATATCTAGCTCCTCTAATACTCTAATTCATTAATTAAATATCAATTATCTATAATCTTTCACAAACCTTGTTATTTACCTACTGATCAAATAATAGTATAGTATATATATATATATATATATATAAGTACATACATATATATTCTCAAATAAATATTTAATCATACACACATCCTTTAAACCTATACATGTATACTTATTATACTTTATGTTGCTGACATACCAAATAAGTTCATAACATAATTATATTACATTAATACCATAATTAGTAAGATCCGAAATGTTTGCTTTTGTTAATTAGATTAAGTTTTGGCAGTGCAGTGTCATCTCAAGGCGGAGACTGAAAAACAGCAGTAATGCTGAGGCTCATGCCTATTCATCATAGCATGTTATTTAGTACTTATTTAAGATCACTTTTGTATCTGTATTTACTTACTTGCTGATGAATAAATTTCTTATTATTTGTCTTACGTTCCGTAATCACGGGCAATTACGTCCCGGACCTTTGGAAGATTACGTCCCGGACCTTTGGAAGATTACGTCCCGGACCTTTGGAAGATTACGTCCCGGACCTTTGGAAGATTACGTCCCGGACCTTTGGAAGAATTACGTCCCGGACCTTTGGAACGTTACGTCCCGGACCTTTGGAAGATTACGTCCCGGACCTTTGGAATATTACGTCCCGGACCTTTGGAAGATTACGTCCCGGACCTTTGGAAGTTATTATTATGTATGTCTTACGTTCCGTAATCACGGGCAATTAAGTCCCGGACCTTTGGAAGGCGTGCATGGGGCCGAAGCCAACATGTAGAGGCCCGTTCAAAAGACAAGTTAATCTAAATGTAAGGGATACACAAATGGCGGATACCATCTCCGAGCGTACAACATGATACCCACGGGGATAGTCCCCGCCATTTGTGTAAAGACTATTGGAGTACGGCGCTATGGCCGCGATAGAAAAATAAGGTCTTGGGCTATGGAGGTGAAAGTTGGATGGATGGATACTGGGCTATGGGAGGAGACTAACGGACGCCTGCCATGACAACTAGTCTCAAAATTGTAAATAGGGCAGGCGGTGACTCGCCGACTCGTCGAGTGGGCCCCATAAAACGGCCGCACGCACAAAGTGCGACAATGGGGCAACATCTCATTGAGCGGCTGAAGGTTGTCGAGAGGTGCGGCTCCGGTTTCACCATCGCGGGGTTTACCCCCGTGAGCGGGTTTCCCCGTTATTACGCCATTACGTGCAATACACTTCCAACCTGGAGCATAGGTTCTGCTCTTGCGATTCCACTCTGGACGGCCAATTAAGGCAAGCCAGAGGTAGGGGGGTGTGTTACTGTGTGCGTGGGTGTGGGGGTGTGTGTGTGTGGGTGTGTGTGTGTGTGAGCGCATGTCTGTATGGTCCCCCTGGATAGGGGTACGCGGTGTCGCCACTCACCGTCAGCTCGCCACAAGCTGCCCCCGCGGGGTTATTATTATTATTATTAATAAAATCTTGAAAAATGTTTTTTTTGGGTAGGTAGGTACTACACGTGAAGTGGGGGTGAATTTTTTTTCTCGTCTATCCCATGTTGTGGGGTATCATTGGATAGGTCTTTTAAAAATATTGTGGGTTTGGGTAAACTATTTTTCGGTTTAGGGATCCGTTAGCGAAATATTAAGCTTTAAAGAGAAAATTTTGGTTAGAGTCAAGTGTCCCCCCCCCCCCCCCCCCTCTCCCAGCTAAACGGTTGTAGTTGGAGATGTGAAAAAATTCACGGCAATAGCATATACTATAACGAATTTAAAAGGAAAAATATCACCGCTAAGTAGGCTTTACAAGTTAACGAGTAATAATCGACCAAATAATAAAATGTAGTTTTTAGACTTTATTAGCCGTTAAACCGTAGTGTAAAACAAAAAAGCCTCCTTCTAAGTCCATATTATATTGTAACGGGCAACTACCCTACCCTGCGCGTGGTCCGACACGCACTTGGCCAGTTATTTATACTTTATCTTTGATTAAATTATTTAAATTTTATTCTATTATATCTTTGATTAAATTATTTTGATTTAATCAAAGTACTTTATGGATATTTTGGCCTAAATACAAGTACGGTAGCGGTAAAACCTCTACAGTGTACAACCATGTTTAAATGATCACCACATCATAAACAACAGAATAGCGCGGCACGAAGGTGGGCTGGAGGCGGAGATTATGCGTGATGCATTGCTCAGCTGTGTCATTGTTCATTAAGATGTAAAACTACCTACACACACAACTCTGTAAGTATACCTACATACATACAGGGTCCTTCTTAATATGCTGACACTTTTTTAAGGGTATGATCAGACCATCAAACTGAAAAACTTTCTCTATGGGACCAACATCGAAATCGCGAAAAAAATATGGAGTGCGATTTTTGAATCTCATATGTTGAACTCAGCAGTTGAAAATGTATGGAGATACGCATCGTTCTACTGCTGATTTGACTTTCAAAAATCGCACAACTGGAGTATGATTTTTGAATGTTAAATCAGCAGTAGAAAGATGCGTATCTCCATACTAATTTTGACATTTACAATTGCTGAGTTCAAAGAATGAGTTTCCCTGCTGTCCCATACATTTGTCTCGAGTAGGTTTGCAGTTTTGTATGGACGAGCAGATTTTTTTTTCGCGATTTCGATGTTGGCGCTATAGAGAAAGTTGTTCAGTTTGATTGTCTGATCATACCCTTAAAAAAGTATCAGCATATTAAGAAGGACCCTATATACTTACGCGTTTCGTTCTTTTTTT
Organism: Agonopterix subpropinquella; assembly: GCA_922987775.1. NCBI lineage: Eukaryota > Metazoa > Arthropoda > Insecta > Lepidoptera > Depressariidae > Agonopterix > Agonopterix subpropinquella. Next base: position 16,275,222 of record OV277695.1, on the reverse strand, counting down.
TATTCAGAGGTAATATGTTGCCAAAATGAGTTTAACTTGCCAGCGTGGGGAAGGTGATTTGCCAATCAGCATACCTGATGATATCAGCGAGCAAATAGCAGTATTATAATAATATAAATATTCAGCTTTTAAACGAACTGAAATAAATAAAAGTTAATCACGATCGTTAACGTTTGCACACAAAGAACAAAACGTTTGCTCATAAATTAACATATAATGTTCCAAGTCATTTGTGCCGAAGTTGTAAACTAAATTTACATTCACAGTTTTGTTTATTACATAAATTACATTACCTACTTAATACAAAGATTATCACAAAGTACCTACTACCCTACGAATAAGAATGTATAGAAATGTAAATGAAGCTCAAAAAGTGGCACCAAAACACTATACAGTGTTCTAAATTTGTTCTTTAAGAACTCTACCTTGCCGCCAAAACTCATACAAAATGTTATTAAATTTTTTTTTAATTTAAATAAAAAAAATGTTTTATTGCCTTTCTCTTACATTCTCTTTGGGTGCCAAAAATTATGTTGCTTTTGTTTAGATTTATCTGCTACAATATCATACCTAATACGTATAACACGCAGGTGAAACGACTACTTACTTCAAATTAAATAATTATTCATGTAACAGTCAATTTATTAAAATGCATTACTCCATTTTTCATAATTTTCCAAAAATGAAAATAAACACTTCCAGGTACCAGGTAGGTAGGTTGAACCAAAAAATATATAAACTTTACTATTAAATGTTAAGGGTCTTAGAAACCCAAAAAAAAATTGTTTTCCTCCAAAAAAATTTCTATTATTTCCAAAATGTTTATCTTCATCTTGTAGCCCTCGTTGATATGCGTCTTTTGACACCTCAGTATCTATATAATAGATACTCTTTCTTATACTGTGACCTCAGTCATTCATCTAGTCCGAAAAATCACGACACCAGGCGAATTCGCATTTTTCTTGAAAACGGGGCACCTACTGAAGCGATCGAAAAAACATTTATAAAACATAGAATATCATCTTCACCACTCAAATATCGCAAAGACTGTTAAATACACACAGTAACCCAACCAGCATAATAATAAGTATAAGCATCTTCTACATCATTTGCAGACGACCATTTCGCCAGTCGACTAAACAAACGCAATACGCTATTTAACTTTTTGACGCGGATTGTTCAGTTGTTCAGCCAGATTGCGCTGTTCACAACGTTCACTTAGACACAGCGGGACAACTACAGCGATCCCGTTGTTCTAGACCGTTGTCGCAGCGACTGGCAGCTTTGTTGTTTTGCTAGACGACGAGACGGCAAAAAATGTTAGCTGGAATGTCAATTGCATTGTGCAATGGAGAATCAACGGATCTGATGAAAACAAGTTGATAAATATTGTAGTTGGACTAATCTCTTTGGTGAATATAAACAAGGTACTACTACCAAGGAGATCGGTTTGACTTATGTTATGATTTATACTTATGATATAAATAAGTCTCTTTGGTAATTTTTTTGTTCATGGCTGATTTTATCGAAAAAATAAAAGTTGCCGTTTACTTATTTAAAAACAACTTATAATTCTTTTTAATTTTTTTAATGTCATTTATCAATTTTTTTCGAGCTGTATCAGCCAGTTCATGTGAAAATTAATTATATTACAATCTCTTTGCTTAAATAAAATAGGATTATTATTTGATACCACAGAGATGATATTACGGACGCGGAGGTAGGAAGTGGTTTCTCTTTTAGAACTTTTTGAGGCTTCTACTAATTTAATAATGTTTTCAAAACGTACATTGAAGTGTACAGTGATTTAAGTATTAATCATGGCATAAATCATGTTTTCTCTATTTCGATCGCTGAGATAACTTCATAATAAACTGCGATGCCTACTCGACTCAAAGTCAAATGCAGCAGATTTTTTTGCGATTCCATGTTTGCTCCCATAGCAAAATATTTGACGCCATTGATCCATATAAAGTTACACAAACCCCTTTTCTCCGTTCATAACAACAGTATTATCAATTCACAAACCAAAACCATTTAATTAACAAGGATTACTACATCAAAAAAACCAACAATCCCATTCGCCTTTGTCGTGGTCGTAACGTGTAATAAATTAACAACTCTATCACACAGGATGTTCCATAAACTGCGACTCCCCATCAAATCAGTGAGGCTTTACACAACCGCACGCAGGGACAATGTAGGCATAATACGAACTGTCATTATGCACTTCAAAGAGTACGAACTATCTGACAGAGCTAGGCCACTACAAAAGCGTCACCAACAAAGTTCCGACGCTATCCCGCAATTATCTAAATGCGAACCTCCCGGAGGTGTCGCCATGGATAAGTTAGCTGCAGAGAGGTAATGTTCTACTAACACTATGAATATAGACTGCCAGTGTAGCTTGGTTGTTATGCTCTATTTAGTATATCTCTGACTGCCCCTCGGAGAATATAGGTGTGAGCGTTAGCTTTATGTTACTACGAGTACATTAATTTATTAGTTAGAAAACGAAAAGGTTTTTTATGCAGTCATCATATCTATCGTATTTATAATTTGTTTAATGACAAGATATGCAATTTATTTTGTCAATAAATTATTTTGTCACTTTGTGTACCTACAGATTATTTGGATCTCAACTACATAGTTTTAGGTAAAACTGCGTAGGTATATTAATGTCCTTATTTTTGGGTACTGATTTCAAAAAAAATTGATCAACAATCATATAAGTTGAGAGAGGTAAGTTAAGTTTAGTCTTTTCAGTCACATGGGCACATGCTAGGAAACTAACTCGTCAAACTTAGAAAGGACATCATCAACATTAATCTGAATGTTATATTATCTGTAAGTACTTCTGGCTATGTTTATTTCTACGCTTTTAAACATGCAAGAAAATATTTCAATGAATACAGCAAAAAAGAATAATTACAATGGGCGAGCTTATCTCTCTTCCTTTTTTACTTTCATAAAGTATTTTATCTCAAAATGAGAGCAGAGTGAGTGTTCACCATCATCATCATATCGTATGGAATGCCATCAACAATGGTTGATGAGTTATCATCTACACCAATTCATATGAGGATCAGATGTAGACTAGGAACTCTACAAGATTACCTACCTACTCTTTCATACGAAAGCTCATCTTTTTCAAGTACCAAAACATTACCCACACGGCCAGTCTGTAATAAAACTAATCTATCGTCATCAGGGGGGATGAAATTATTCAGACGCCCTTTTAAAATGTGCTTTTAGCCACCTCCAGTAATGCGACATCGTTTGAGCAAATTGTAATGGCTACGACAAGGATTATCAAAATTTATAACACCTTTGTGAATTGAGAAAAATAACGTCACAAAACGTTATTAAAGGAAGTGGCCCTTAAAATGTTTCTGACACTTTATAAAATTGATAATTATTTCTTCCTTTCCCTAGAAAAATGCTCCTATTTTTGTTACTTCTAAAGGCGTCATAGCTTAGTTTGAGGTCAAAATAATGTATTTTATTAATTTACACTTCAATTGACATACCTGTATAATATACGGAGCCCAGTGGCGCCCTCGTCACAATAATAAAGATTTCTCAATAAAGAAAGCCTAAATTAAAAAAGTGCTCAACAGATAAACTTAAAAGCCTTCAAGCCATTGTTATACAATACTTTTATAGGTTCTAAACATTCCACTTTTGGACAATTTCAAATAAAAACAAAAGCGGCCGTTTTTTTTTTCTTTTTTCAAAATTTGTATGTTTAGATCTTTAAAAAACCTATAAAAGTATACTATGAAAATAGCTTGAAGGCTTTTGTAGTTTACCTGTTGAGCACTTTTTTAATTTAGGCTTTCTTTATTGAGAAATCTTTATTATTGTGGCGCCACTGGACTCCGATAGCCCTCTTAATACTAAGATATTATTTTAGTTCACTGTCCGATTACTGTCTACCAAAAAAACTGTTACAGCAATTTAAGGTTACATTACAGCATGGTGTGCAAAAATCTACCATAATAAGATACCTGACGCGTTTCAATAATAGATAGGTAACAATTTTTTACACAGCCAAAAAGTTGTGTGAAGTTTTATTCTAATTTTAAGCAGTATTGCTACGTTTTAATCTATATATCTATACTAATATTATAAAGAGGAAGGATTTGATTTCTTGTTTGTTTCATTGTTTTTATGTAATGAATAGGCTCCGAAACTACATGACCGATCTGAATAATTCTTTCACCATTAGAATGCTACATTATCCGTGATGAACATAGGCTACAAAAAACGGCCACGTGTGTGTCGGGAAGATTCTAAGGCGGTACGAAGTTCGCCGTGGTCTACTAGTAAATAATAACAATATACACATAGATAACTATAAATTCTATAGATCTATGAAACACATTTATAGTGTCTAAATAGAAAGCAGAGCTAAGTCCGGGAGGGATGGATCCAAGCGGATTATTCAGGAATTTAGCAGATTAAACCTTCATTACTATTGTTCGGTAACTTGCCAGGAATGCCGGCTGGCTAGGCTCAACGAGATTTGCTGGCTCCATCAGGATTCCACCTTAGAAACATTCGAATGCCCACATTATTCAGAATACGACTATTTTATGTTAATCAAATGTTTTTTTCAGATCTCGTGTGGATAAATAATGGTGAATAGAGGTGGTGTACTAACCGAAGTTTAGAACCGGATTCTTCAAATGTTATGGAAATCGAAGTCAATATTATTAATTCTGTGTGGGTTTTGTAAAAAAAAAATCTAAAGTGTTTAAGGGTGTAAGTGACAGCCCAGCAAATACTGAAACGGTGAACTCAGATCATCAAAGTGAACAACTTTCACTATGGAGCCTACCTCAGGAAACGCGAAAAAATCAGCTGTCCCATACATTTTAGTCGGGTAGGTACAGTCGCCATCAGATATATCGTAGCATACAAGGTGTCCAAATATTTCAGAGCAGTGCTAATTTTCATTAAATTATTTACAGTAAATATTACCAATTATATCTAAACGTGTATTTTGTCATAAATATGTGAACAGCGAATTTTCAATAATTTCTTTACAATTTTATTTAAAATTAACATGTAAAACAACGGAGTAAGGTTTTTATCCGAAACTGTTCAAACGAAACTGTAAAAAAGAAGGACCCTATATTTCTGATGTGTTTTTAATCCCAATCACAAAAAAAGAAAGAAATAATTGGTAGGTATTTACTCATTATTTTCAGTTTATGCTGAAAGTTTAAATAGTGCCCAGAAGACAAACAAATGTTGTATTTTTGGGTGTATTATTAGACCTATTATGTCCAGATAAGAAATATATGTATAAGCCTACTATAATCACAACATCAAATCTAAATATAAATATAAAACCTTCACAACGCTTTGTGAATGAAAACAAACTCTAGAATCGATAACTTAGCAACGTTTGATATTTTTTGTCAGGTAATACTTTCGTCTGATCAAACAAAATATGAGTCTATTGATGCTTAGCGTCGGTTTGGTTTCACATTCATTCGTTAACACGTAGTAGTATTATACAATCTAAGTCCATCTAAGATAGGTAGTTAAGGTAAATTGAACTGTATAATTAGAAAGCCAGCCAACTAAAGTAAACGCTGCTCTTATCCGAGACTTTAAAAATGCTGACAGTTAATTGCGAATGGACATTAGCATTTTATTTATCGCCAGTCGTTGGGTTTAAAGACTGCTCTGGCAGCATTCGCGTTCAGTTCGCGCTTCGGAAGAACAACTGCACTAAGCCGTACGAACAGGGGCTTAGGGGAATCTATTTTAATAGAAGTGTCATTGTTACACTCTTTGTGAAAACAATCAGCTTGAAGTTGTATCAAAAACAGGTTGTCTTAAAACCTATTAATTTAGCCTCACGATCATAAGGTCTAAGCAGCTAAACGTCCAACAGCTCGAAACGTCTAATGATGAGCAGTAAGTCTAATTTAGGAAAAGGTCCATGTAACAAATAGTCAAACTCTCAGATGGTCGGTAAAGCAGAACGTCTATTTCGCAAATCGACTAATGATATTCAATAGACAGCATGGGTAAATCTACAAGGATTGTTATGTTCAGTGCCATAATCCTACTAATCCAACTAATATTATAAAGGCGAAAGTTTGTAAGTATGGATGGATGGATGTTTGTTCCGCTTTCACGTAAAAACTGCTGAACGGATTTTGATGAAATTTGGAATATAGATATACCATGGCCTGGATTAACACATAGGGTACTTTTTATCCGGGTAACGCAGAAGAAGTCGCGGGCAACAGCTAGTATTATATACGTGAAAGTTTGTAAGTGTTATGGATGGATGGATGGATGGATGGATGTTTGTTCCACTTTCACGCAAAAACTGCTGAACGGATTTTGATGAAATTTGGCATACAGATAGACCATGGCCTGAATTAACACATAGGGTACTTTTTATCCGGGTAACGCAGACGAAGTCGCGGGCAACAGCTAGTATAAGATACATAAATCAGAGACCTAAGGGCTGGCACTTACCTCGGACAACGCATACCTATCAATTGCCATCCAGCGAGGTAATGCCGCTAGCGCAGCGTCTCATTTTGCCTTTTTTTTTATAATGGGTTTGCGCTTGGCTTCAGCTCACTTGATGGAAAGTGTAGATGAAGCCGAGGATGTAGCGCGCTCGCCCAGAAAAAAGCCTATTAACTCTTCTTTTTAAAATATCCTGATTATATTTGCTTGGGAAAACAGACGCAGGGAGAGAGTTTCAAATCTTTCCGGTTTTCATTATAAAAGAAGATGTGAACCTTTTTGTGCGGAATGTTGGAATATCGACTACGTATGGATGCAGTATTATACTTTTTGAATGTTTTACTTAGTCTAATTAGGTGGTATTATTTAGTATATTAATGTACCTATACTATATTGTAAATATTGAAAATAAATTTAGATACATGTATACATAAACTCACAACCGTAATAAAAAGTAGGTACCTACTTGGACTTTCGTCAAGAAAAACCCTACCAAATGTTCAGGTAGGATTTCAATTATCGATCCTACTTGTGTTTATTATTCACGAAACTAAACTGACGATGACTGACTGATAGTTATAAGCTATAACGTACAATAACTCATAAACTAAACCAAACTAGACAGTAAACCGCGCTTGGATTTCTCACGGCTCCCTTGTTTGTTCCGTTTTATGACTCTACATCCCTGGAGTCAACTATATGAATTTCAAATGAGACTCTTGAGCCAACTGCAGGCGAGGCGTTCACAGCGAGATCACATACTCAGCTATTCAAGCATTCCCCTCAAATTAACTATTAGGTAGTTTAGCACAATATTGTATTAACTAGTTATTACAATATTGTGTTATTACGTTTGCTAAAACTCCTACGTTTGGTTTAGCTACTTATTAGTACGAAAGCTTTGAAATTATACTAATTAGGTAATGTATCATACCTAATTTAGGTTCATTTTTTTTCTTTCCACTTGTAAATTGTCTTGTTAGTCACATGGGCACATGCTAGAAGCTAGAAGTAACTCGTCAAGCGTAAGCGTACAAATTAAATAAGCAAGAAGTACAACAATACATTATTTAGTGAAATAATGTATTGTTGTACTTCTTGCTTATTTAATTTGTACGCTTTTATATACACGCACCAAAATATTTCGATGAATGCAGCAAAAAAAAAGAAACAATGGGCGAGCTTATCTCTGAAGCCCCGTTTCATGAAGTATTTTAATACTTTCTCCGAATTAGGATTTTCATTAAATTCCCAGAACGAAAAATGTATACACTTTAATATAATATTACACATTAATATTACACCTTTAACAAATTAATACTACAACTTTGTTATATTACCCCAACTAACGTAATTACGACCAGGTTAAGAACCGCAATGTAAAATCCTTTGTTTTATTTGAAACCAGCAATTTAAAACAGTATCTAAATAGCTCTATTCTGTCGCGGGTAATTATCACCCAGGCCGGCCATTACATGCGACCAAATGAGCACGTTGAACGAAATTAAAATAAATAGTAAATGTGTGCATTAACGCAGCGAGTTCAAAGGTGGTCATGCGTTCGTCCGTTACATCGCACTCTGAGTCTGATCACACGAGGGATGTTTGCGGACTCGGACACGGATTAATTGATTCGATTGTTCGCATAATTTGAAATCGTAGACGGAGTGTTATGAATGAATTTCGGCTTTATCGAAATATTTAATTATATTTATTTACTAGAAAAACAAATGAAGGTATATCTGAGATTAATAGACTACGACACCGTTTGACCGATTGCGATGATACGTTTTTGTTTAATAGCTTATGATTTGACTTAAAAAAAAATTAAGTGTAATTTTCCATAAATAGATTACCAAAATCTGCAAGAAATGCATTTTATGACTTTTTAGCCTTATCAATATTATTTATTCCGTTATTCCTATTTACCAACATATCTAGGAAGATTTATTTGCCCGATTTCAGCGATGTTAGGATAAGCTTTTCATGTCATCATCATCATCATCATCAGCCTATCATCGTCCACTGCTGAACATAGGCCTCTCCCAAGGCGCGCCACAAAACTCTGTCCTCAGCCTTCCTTATCCAGTCGCTCTCCGCTACCTTTTTTAGGTCGTCTCTCCAGCGGGCAGCAGGGCGTCCCACACTACGCCTGCCAGTTCGCGGTCTCCACTCTGACACCCCACCGGTTGTCAGTTCTTCGGCAGATATGACCAGCCCATTGCCACTTCAGCCTGCTAATTTTCTGAGCTATGTCAACCACTTTAGTTTTTCATGTAATGACTGCGAACCCTATCTTGGATCCTGGGCGAGTCCAACACGCTCTTGGCCAGTTTTTTATTCTTTTTTTAGGATTTTGAAGACAAATGTTGATAAGATTACCTCTAAGGTACCCGTCGACCACTGAAATTCTGGACACAATAGAAAATAACAACGTAATACAAAGATTAAACAAAACACAATGTACACACGGCGACTGATCAACCTACCCATAGTTGAACTCTATGTTCATGGACATAAGGTCGAACTATGGGTAGGTTGATCTGTCGCCGTGCGTACCGATGGCCCTAACATTGAATTAAATCATTTACCTGAATGTTTATGTTCGATCGTTACATCGACTATAACCTAAAATCTACTATGTAGCCATTCATACCCACACATAGTTATTTATACATAAATCGAAGCACCTCACTATTGTGAACGTTTAAATGCCGGCGGCGCGCCGCAGCCGCAAGCTCGCAAGGGCTCTTGTAAAGCACCGCCTTTGTTGCCATCCTGCGGGCTACAACACTGCACTGTGTGCGTCACACCGGTAGGACCACAGCGGCGCGCCGCAGCCGCAAGCTCGCAAGGGCTCTTGTAAAGCACCGCCTTTGTTGCCATCCTGCGGGCTACAACACTGCACTGTGTGCGTCACACCGGTAGGACCACAGCAGCGCGCCGCAGCCGCAAGCTCGCAAGTGCTCTTGTAAAGCACCGCCTTTGTTGCCATCCTGCGGGCTACAACACTGCACTGTGTGCGTCACACCGGTAGGACCACAGAGGCGCGCCGCAGCGCAGCCGCAAGCTCGCAAGGGCTCTTGTAAAGCACCGCCTTTGTTGCCATCCTGCGGGCTACAACACTGCACTGTGTGCGTCACACCGGTAGGACCACAGCGGCGCGCCGCAGCCGCAAGCTCGCAAGGGCTCTTGTAAAGCACCGCCTTTGTTGCCATCCTGCGGGCTACAACACTGCACTGTGTGCGTCACACCACCGGTAGGACCACAGCAGCGCGCCGCAGCCGCAAGCTCGGAAGGGCTCTTGTAAAGCACCGCCTTTGTTGCCATCCTGCGGGCTACAACACTGCACTGTGTGCGTCACACCGGTAGGACCACAGCGGTGCGCCGCAGCCGCAAGCTCGCAAGAGCTCTTGTAAAGCACTGCCTTTGTTGCCATCCTGCGGGCTACAACACTGCACTGTGTGCGTCACACCGGTAGGACCACAGCGGCGCGCCGCAGCCGCAAGCTCGCAAGGGCTCTTGTAAAGCACCGCCTTTGTTGCCATCCTGCGGGCTACAACACTGCACTGTGTGCGTCACACCGGTAGGACCACAGCGGCGCATCGCAGCCGCAAGCTCGCAAGGGCTCTTGTAAAGCACCGCCTTTGTTGCCATCCTGCGGGCTACAACACTGCACTGTGTGCGTCACACCGGCAGGACCACAGCGGCGCGCCGCAGCCGCAAGCTCGTAAGGGCTCTTGTAAAGCACCGCCTTTGTTGCCATCCTGCGGGCTACAACACTGCACTGTGTGCGTCACACCACCGGTAGGAGCACAGCAGCGCGCCGCAGCCGCAAGCTCGGAAGGGCTCTTGTAAAGCACCGCTTTTGTTGCCATCCTGCGGGCTACAACAACACTGCACTGTGTGCTTCTCACCGGTAGGACCACACCAGTACAACACTGCACTGTGTGCGTCACACCAGTAGGACCACAGCAGTACCACACTGCACTGTGTGCGTCACTCCATGTCGCAAGCTCGCAAAGGCTTTTGTGATTCACCGCCTTTGCTGCAGACTATAACCAATCAACCAACACCAGCTTTGACCCCAAATAATTAGTAGATACCAGACAAATCGTATTGTTACGTATTTAACAATTGAGATACCCATCTCAATATGATGATTAGGTATGAATAATAGAACACGCTTTTCGAACTACCGAAAATGTACTTGTTTAGACCTTGATGACCATATTATTTATTTATTCAACACAATTTCACACACATAATGTACAATACAACTGTACAATGAGATCAAATTCAAAACTACGATCAAAAAAAATACAAAATATCGTCGTTAGCCCCGCTGAGATAACGAACACTGCTGCACACTACATGCACCGTAATTTTGCATGACTAAAGAGCGAACTTTGAGAAACATTGAATGCACTAATTTAACACTCTAACTCTTTGAGAAAGTCAAGAATGTTATTAAACGTCTTTGAATCTCAACGGACGAAATTGCCCAGGACTTAGAACTTGGAATCTGAATTTGACCTAGAACGTATTATTCACTTCGTACACAGACTTAGAAGCAAATATCGTATAAAACTAAGCGTGCAATCTATACATATTATTGAAACGAAACATTAAGACAAGACAGTATTATTATTTTTTAGACACAAAAAAAACATACTTACGTATATTTTAATGTATTACGTTAGTAATTGTTATAATTAAAAACGTAATATTGTTAAGTATGTTTTTAGTGTTAAAAATAAATGTTTAATTGTACTTTATATTTTCTGTAAGTATTTTATAGTGTTTTATTTATTTATTAAATTACAACCCTACTCTTGCTTGATACAGCAGTGCCAGGGAAAAGTGAACTCCGTATAGTTTCCGAAACACAGCTACAGCGAGCCTTTAAACAAACATCAGCCAGACAAATTACATCCACGTTGTTTTGTTTAACTACTCAAACAAAACAAATGCTAGCAATTGTTTAAAAACAATATCCCCCTGATTGGATTGTTGCGAGTAAACTACTGTTCGTTCTGCATACGAAATCCCGCAAACCACGCCATTTTCAAACCTGAAACTTAGACGTAAGAGTCCTAACAGGGGATTTCTTATGTCGAATGTAATGTAGGATACAACAATGAACATTTCAAGTGGTAACTGTAACCAATCCATCTACATTTCAATGACAATCAACTTGTATTCTGAATCAACTGATTGCCAATTATTTCGGTTTTAAGTCGTCGCTATGCTTTGAAAAGATGATGAAAAGCCATCATAGCTTGTCAAGATGGTAAGTTGGCTTAATTTGACCACTCAACTGATTTTTAGGGTTCCGTACCCAAAGGGTGAAAACGGGACCCTATTACTAAGCCTATACGTTGTCCGTCCTTCCGTCCGTCCATCCGTCCGTCCGTCCATCCGTCCGTCTGTCCGTCCGTCTGTCTGTCCTACCTATTTAGGGCTGTAACTTTTGAACCATAATAGCTAGATAGTTGAAATTTTCTCAGATTATGCGTTATTACGGCGGATTTGTTAACAAATAATAAATATGTCAAAAAGTTAAAAATTAAGGGGGGTTCTCAACAAGAAACTAGTTTTTATCAACGTTTTTTCTTCACGCTCTATCGTAAAAACAACAACATACAAGCGTCAAACTTAGTGTGATTATAGAGCAAACCGTACAGAATAACAACAAATACTAAAAATTGGCCAAGTGTGAGTCGGTCTTGCGCTAAATGTCAGGACAAAAAAAGTTTTTTTTTCTAAGTTAATATTGTTGTGTTCTGTGGTGGTGTGGTACGGAACCCTCGGTGCGCGAGTAGCCCGACTCGCACTTGACCGGTTTTATTTTTTAATTTGTGTTTTTATATCTAATTTAAAAGGAGAATGTAGGTACTCACTCATACATAATAATCCATAATGATCCGCATTATGTGGAGCATAGTAAATCTGTTAAACGTATTCAGAATGAGTTCATTAAGCGAATGGGATATAAGTTTAAGGTGGTTGCAGAGGGGTCAATTTTATACAAAATTTTGTATGAAAAATTGCAAAGCTTTATATCTTCGTAATTATATTAAAAATTGCTAATGTTATTTGATACGCGACATCTAGATTTTCTAAACTATTTTTCCATAACAAAGCTACTTATATTAATACCGTCTACGCGTATTGTGCGTCAAACGTTTGTATGGACTGAAACCATTGTAGATGAGGGCATTGTGTCTCGAGAACACCGGGACCAGATATTCTTGTACAAAGTAATTAACGGCAACATCGATTCGCCCTATCTGCTCAGCAAAGTACGTTTTCGCTGTTCTGGTACCCGCACTCGCTCTAATAATGTGTTCGCTATTCCGTATTGTAGAACTAATTAATCCTCAAACCGGTACATGGTAAGGACCTGTTCTGCTTACAATGATAAGTATCAGCACTTCGATATGTTTCATGAGAAATTTCATAAATATGTTTATGAATAAAATTATGAGTCAAAAAGGTTAACTAACTTAGGTATAATTTGCTTTTCTCCCTAATTACTCAATTTTATTTTGTTTTGCCTTTAGCTTTAATTAAGTCATAATTTAAATAGTAGGTAGGTAGGTACCTAACTTTATTCAAAATTGATGTGTTTGTTTTAAATGTAATGCTATTTTTTCTTTCCTTTTCTTTCTTTTTGGTTTGAGTTTGAGCAAAAATATCTACTGTAATTTCTAAAAGTGGAAACTGTTTTGGCTAATTCGTTGATTAAGTTTCGTAATCCAAGTGTAAATATTAACGCTGTATGTTTCTCTAACCCCATAAAAAAGTTCTAAATAAACGCAATTACAATCTATTTTAATTAATGTCAGTGATTGTATTAATTTCAGCTAAGTGTAGTTAGGTTAATGCCTAATAAGTATACATATTCGATAACAGACATTAGTAATCTTTTATTTTATACAAAATCAAAAATCGCAATAACCTATTTACCTACCTACTTAAGTAAGTAGGTATGTGAAAAGTAAAAAAAGAATTTCCATATGTTATGCACCTACTGCAGGAAATGCATCTGACGTTGCAGGAAATGGTTTTCAAACATTGTTTTGTTAATTTGTTTTTGTTTTCTTGGTGTTTGTGGTGAGAAGAACACATATACTTTCTTTTCAATTATAAAACCATCTAAATAATAGTACCTAACAAAAAATAGTCGTCCCCTAATTAACAGAGCACAAAAGAGCGTCAAATATTGGGTGTTATGACGTGCCGTATCTACATCGAGTGCCCACTCGCAGACCACTTGTCTGTAGGGCTACCATGAGTTGCTATAGTAAATTCATTAAACGCAACTAAATTCGTTTTCGTAAATTATTTGTATTGAATTCAGTACAGCGCCTCTGGCGGATAGTTATGTAACTAAAATTTGACTAAAATCCGCACCATGAGTTGCTGTAGTTGACTATCGCCGTTAATGTAACTAAAATGACACTACACTTATTGTAGTTCCCATACAATTTCGGCACCATGAGTTACATATTTGACAGATGTCATAGTAATTTACTATAACGAAAGTAGTTGCGTCTGTCACCTAAATTTTTCTCCGTGAAACAGTTTTATTTGTTGAGTTTTTTTTTCAAATATGTCTACAAGAGTATATTTTGCTTGGAGAATGTTAGCAGAAGCTGAATCTGAGGACGAATGGAATATGCAAAGGAGATACAGTGTTCATATGCGCGCACAAAGTCAAAAGGACCCTTTTCGCCCCCTCACCTCGTGAAATTCATTAAGTGTGCAGTATAACAACTGAGGGTACTGATGGGGCTGCCAATGTTCCGTAGTGCTTCCAATATGTTTACGGAGGCGCACAGTGATGGGTTCCACGCGATAATGCAAAAGCTGTGCATCTCTGCTGGGCCGTTTGCGCTGCAGCCCTAATAGCCACAACCTGCGCGCGTTGGCAGACATATGGTACTCCCCAATGCTGCAACAATGGGTGCGCTTGCATGCCACCTTGTAGGTACCCACATCATTGTTTGATAGGGAATCTTTTGTTATTATTGTTTTTCAGGGATCCGTTTTTATTATTACCTATTACTAAGCCTACATTGTCCGTCCGTGCGCCCGTCAGTCCCTTTGTTCTACCTATTTCGGGCTGTAACTTATGAACCGTAAAAGCTAGTTAGTTGAAATTTTCACGGAATATGCGTTATTGCGGCGGATTTGCTAACAAATAATAAAAATGACAAAAAGTTTAAAATTAAGGGGGGTCCTCATACAAGAGACTAGTTTTTATCAACGTTTCGCTCATTCGTAAAAACGGTAATAGGTGCAAGTATCAAACTTGGTGTGATTATAGAGCAAACTCTACAATTTATAACAACTAATAATAAAAACCGGCCAAGTGTGAGTCGGTCTCGTGCTAAAGGTTCCGGAGAAAAAAATGTTTTTGTATGTTGGTGGTGTGGTACGGAACCCTCGGTGCGCGAGTAGCCTGACTGGTACTTGACCGGATTTATTTATTTATAACTAAAATAGTTTGTAAGATCATTGTTACTAACATTACTTATATGCATCTGGTTCTGGGTTATCTGAATAATAATTTAATTTTTTATTTAATTAAGACTTTCCTATTAAATAAATGACTTATTATTATAGATAAAAGTTTTATTATTTTACATACGATAAAAAGAGCATTATATGCGTTTCCACCAAATCACTCAAAATGCAAATGGTGCTAAGTCTCACAAAGTCACGCCATAGATCAAACTGTGATTCACTGCACCTTATTTTCTTTTTGTCTTTTTGATTGCAAGTCCAGCTAGATTCTGCTACTGCTACTTTAAATCTTCTTCTCTTCCTGTCACTGTGGGGTATATTTAGGGCTTGGATAATAGCTCTCCACCGGTTGCGATCTTGGACAGCACTGTAGATATCCCCTCAGGTCATGTTAAGGCTTTTGGCTTCAACTTTCACCGAGCGGCGGCGCCAGGTTATTTTAGGACAGCCTCGCCCCGAAAATGACCCACTGACCCCTCTATTTCGTTTGCCTGGTGGGGGTGGGTGTCATGGATGGGTGATCGTCTCCTTAATGCATGGCCTAGCTACTGCCACCTTCAGGCAAGGATCACTTTCTCTATACACTGCTCACTCGTCCGTCTCCATAACTCCTCGTTTGAGATGGTGTTTGTTAAGAAGATCTTCAAGATTTGCCTGATGCATTTGTTGATGAAAACTTGGAGTCTGTCATAATATTCTTGCGAAATAAATTGAAATTGAACTATAAATCCGGTTTCAATCAAAACACAACACTCACAGATCACTATATATGTTTTGATATATGTCAAAGAGAATATAATCACTACGTTTTAATATATGTACTGACATAACACTAAAACGTAAAAAACTCCATGCAATGCTTACAGTAACAAACCTTTTTAAGGCCTATGGGTAATTTTTGTATGGAAGTTGGAGTCTTTTTTTTTGAAGCGGCCAGTTACCAAATGTTGCGGGTATTTTAGGGCTATTATTACCTTACATTATTATCCAAAAAAATTGTCCTACGGTGTAACGTTTCGGAGATATTTAATGTTAAAGTTTAAAAAAAATCACTCTAAAAAGCTCATTAATTGTTACCCATTTAGGTTTCTTTACTACTTTATTTGTTTTTATAGCCCAGAATTATTAGTCTTACCCACTTAAGTACCCACAATATTTAGTTCGTAGAAACTTATACTAATTCAAACGAGCGACCGCCAATTAGCGAGGATTGCGGTGCGTTCCTGCACAAAATATGCGTGAATCATCACGCCAAAAACGACACATCAGTCACAAATAATTAGAACTAATAATTCTGGGCTATAAAAACAAATAAAGTGGTAAAAAAACCTAAATGAGTAACTTTTAATGATCTTATTAGAGTGATTTTTTAAAACTTTAATATTAAATATCTCCGAAACGTTACACCGTAGGACAATTTTTTTTTGATAATCATGTAAGCAGAATGTAAGATAATAATAGCCCTAAAATACTCACAACATTTGGTAACTGGCTGCATGAAAAAAAAAAAGACGCCAATATTACCCATACCCCTTTAATCTTAGATTAAAAACTTTTCGCTTACGCTGACCTTTTATGGTATTAACACAATACTTTTTAAATTGACTTTTTTTGGCTTTGATCTAAGAGGAAGGAGTCTCTTTATTCCAAACCAAAGAGACTCCTTCCTCTTAGGCTTTGATGCAATAAGTCGTAATAGTGAAGACGTTAAGCGAATAGATAACATATAATTCGCACCATGAGTTTCATCGCACGCAACGAAAATCGTTAACGTATAGACGACAGGCACTGTAGCTCATGGCGTTCCATGACTCACTTCACACTTATCGATGTGTCTCGTTCTAATTGCCTATTAGAAACAAGGATAGCAAAACTGGCCAAAATCTTTTGAACCCAAGCCAAAAAAAGTAAATTTAACCCTAGAGTGCTCGCGCTATGAGCATTTTGCCGCTTGCGTCAAAAAATTAATGGTATTTTGTAAACGATGCATTTGTCAAAGTCAAGCGTCCCAGTAGCTGCCCCTACATTACATATCTCACCTCCCCATTTTAGAAATTAGAAGAAATTGAGTGCGCGGGTTACCTCACGAAGAAAGGGTTGTTGTAGGTGTGTCGCGTTTGGCGGCAAATTACTCACTGCGCGACTACGCTCGTAAGTAAAATTCATGTATGGTTTTTTACAGTACGTTTAATTATTATTAGTTTCATCGTGTTTGTTGTTTTTTTGATGTAAATATAATAATAATATATTTATTTAGGTTATTCTGGTTGGGTGTTTTTGTTTTAATTAGTTGATTTAAAAAAAATAGGTGATTGACGTGTGAGGTATAAGAAGTCGATACTAATACTTAAGCATGTTACAGAAACCAATGAGAAATTTATTTTTACCATCGGAACATCTGAAAATACCATCAGAAAGAGAAGGTATATAATATGTGCAGTGGTCCATCCAAGAAAAATAGAAGGACCAAAAAAGAGTGCAATAGATGCGCAAAGTTACTGTGCAACGAACACTTTATGTACACACGGCGACACATCAGGTTACGCACCCCATATACCCATAACTACACTACGTACAAAACACAAAATAGTGCGGAAGAGAGCCTGCATAGACGCGGCTGCCGACGCGGGCGCAGCGTGCTGTAAGACGAAACAACAACAACATACCGCACCCTTTCGCACGATTCGCAACGATCAACTTTTAATAGTTCAAAGTCCAAACCGGGTAACCTGACCTGTTGCCGTGTGTACATGTGTCAGGACTATTTTACTGAAACACATGCCGTAGATGAAGAAAACATTTAATTTTCTTATTAGGCTCAAATATTTTTTTATTTTATGCGGATTGAGATAAAGATGTTACTAAAATTCAAGAAAGGACATCATCGGCATTTTATACATTTTTGGTCCAAATGTCAAAGTGCCGGCCAACAAAAAATAATGCTATATTCTGTTAGAACTTGTCCGTCTAAGCATTTGTTATTCCAAAAACCAAAAAGGCACGTTAAAAATGTTAAATTTTATTTTATTTAAGTAGGTAGGTAGGTTGTAACATAAAAATCATTTTCTATATGAGCGGCAAAATGCTCCCCACGCGATCACTCGCGTTTCACGGCAGGACGCGACTACTCTAGGGTTAAAACGTATTGTGTCAACACCATACATAACATATAGTACACCTACGATTAAATTAAAGAGGTTCGTTACTATGTAAGCATGGCATGGAGTTGTTTACGTTTTTAGGGTTCCGTACCCAAAGGGTAAAAACGGGACCCTATTAGGTACTGACGGTACTAAGCCTACGTTGTCCGTCCGTCCGTGCGTCCGTCCGTCCGTCCGTCCGTCCGTCTGTCCGACCTATTTAGGGCTGTAACTTTTAAACCAAAAGAGCTAGATACTTAGTTAAAATTTTCACAGAATGTGCGTTTGCGGATTTGCTAACAAATAATAAAAATGTCAAAAAGTTTAAAATTAAGGGGGGGTTCTCAACAAGAAACTAGTTGTTATCAACGTTTTTTCTTCTCGCTCTATGGTAAAAACGGTAATATACAGGGTGTCCCGTAAACCGACGCGACGTCAACCCGGCGCATGCTGGTAGGTTAGGTCATGACTAAGCGGAATATCAAAATTTGGCTTTGGTAAAAGTGGCTTAGTTTTCGAGATATTGACAGTTTTAACACAGATACTGCATAGACAATTTGTAGCGGGGTGGCACTCCAAATAGCGAATAAGGTAAAGAGTTTCACGAATTTCATAAAACTGTCCTTATCTCGAAAACTAAGTACCATTTCCTAAAGTCAAATGTTGACAGACTGATTGATTGATTGACAGATTTTTTTTATTTTAGTGTATTCTGGTTAGGCATGAACTAACCTATCAACATCCACCTGGTTGACGTCGGTTTACGGGACACCCTGTATGCAAGCGTCAAACTTGGTGTGTTATAGAGCAAGCTCTACAGTATAACAAAAAAATAATAAAAACCGGCCAAGTGTGTCGGTCTCGCGATAAAGGTCCCGGAATAAAAAAAAATTTTTTTTACGTTAATATGTTGTAGTGGTGTGGTACGGAATCCTCGGCCTCGATGCGCGTATAGCCCGACTCGCACTTGACCGATTTCCTACAAATAGTTACCATGTCACGGAGAAAAATTAAGGTGACAGCCGCAACTACTTTCGTTGTAGTAAATTACTATGACATCCGTCAAATATGTAACTCATGGTGCCGAAATTGTTTGAGAACTACAATAAGTGTAGTGTCGTTTTAGTTACATTAACGGCGATAGTCAACTACAGGAACTTTACTCATGGTGCAGATTTTAGTTACATAACTATCCGCCAGAGGCGCTGTATGGAATTCCATACAAATAATTTACGAAAACGAATAAAGTAGACGTACTGCTATCCTTGTTTCTAATAGACAATAAGAAAGAGACACATCGATAAACGGGACCCTAATACTAAGCCTACGTCCGTCCGTCCGTCCGTCAGTCTACCTATTTAGGGCTGAAACTTTTGAACCGTAATAGCTAGATAGTGGAAATTTTCACAGAATATGCTTTATTGCGGCGAATTTGCTAACAAATAATAAAAATGAAAAAATAAAATTAAGGGGGATACTAAGGGGGCGGCAAAACTGGAACCCCGGGCGGCAGAAACACACTCTACGCCACTGTGTCCTCTCCTCATACAAGAGACTAGTTTTTATCAACGTTTATTCTTCTCGCTCTATCGTAAAAACGGTAATACATGCAAGTATCAAACTTGGTGTGATTATAGAACAAACTCTACAGTATAGCAACAAATAATAAAAACCGGCCAAGTGTTACTCAGTCTCGTGCTAAAGGCCCCGGAGATCAAAAACATTTTTGTAAGTTATTGTTGTGTGTTACGGAGCCCTCGGTGCGCGAGTAGCCCGACTCGCACTTGACAGGTTTTTATTTATAACTAACATAGTTTGTAATATCATTGTTACTATTGTTATTGTTATCACTGTTATTATGCATCTGAGTTATTTCAATAATAAATGATGTGATTTAATTTAATTTTTAATTTAATTAAGACTTACCTATTTAATAAACGGCTCTATTATAGATAAAAGCTTTATTATTTACATACAATAATAAAAAGAAAATTAAATGCGTTTCGACCAAATCACTCAAAATATGGAAGCATCGCCATCGGTACAATTTCGCGATTTGTACAATTCCATGAATGGTTCTAGAAGCATGTTACAGTTCTAACTATCACACAGTCACGCCATAGATCAAACTGTGATTCACTAGACCTCATCTTCTTTTTGTCTTTTTGATTGTAAGTCCGGCTAGATTCTGCTACTTTAAATCTTCTTTTCCTGTCACCCCCACGTGGGGTACATTTAGGGCTCTCCACCGGTTGCGATCTTGGACAGCACTGTAGATATCCCCTCAGGTCATGTTAAGGCTTTTGGCCTCAACTTCCACAGAGCGGCGGCGCCAGTTTATTTTAGGACGGCCTCTATTTCGTTTGCCAGGTGGGTGTCATGGATGGGTGATCATCAGGCCTCCTTAATGCATGGCCTAGCTACTGCCACTTTCGTTTAAGGATCACTTTCTCTATACACTGCCATAGTGTAATCAAACTAGTGAGCGCGCTCGGCGGCCGCGACAGGCCAATCGTGCGCGGTGAGCGGAGGCCCGGGGGAAGCGTGTCCCGGTACCAATTAACCTATGCGCGGTACCAATACTGCCGGTGCTTCACCCCCCAGCACACCGCGCAAGCATAGATCCACCGCGACCGCTAAGCGCACCCACTATTGTTATAATTACGCTATGACACTGCTCACCCGTCCGTCTCCATAGCTCCTCGTTTGAGATGGTGTTTGGTCAGAAGATCTTCAAGATTTGCCAGAGGCATTTGTTGATGAAAACTTGGAGCCTGTCTGTGACCGCTTTACGGATGAACCTAATGTAATGATACTATAAATGCGACTAGATAATCTGTGTGACAATGTTCGAGATTAATAAATATAATATTTTCTTAATATTCTTGCGAAAGAAATTTAAATTAATCTATAAAACCCGCTTCAATCAAACACATAACACTGTAAGAATAAAAACGTAAACAACTCCAGTGCAATGCTTACAGTAACAAACCTTTTTATTTTAAACGTATTACTTTACGGTTTTGACACTATACTTTTTAAATTAGCTTTTTTTGGCTTGGACTCAAATTTTTTTTAGCTAATTCTGCTATCCTTGTTTCTAATAGGCAATAAGAAAGAGACACATCGATTAAGTGTGAAGTGAGTCATGGAACGCCATGAGCTACAGTGCCTGTCGTCTATACGTTAACGATTTTCGTTGCGTGCGATGAAACTCATGGTGCGAATTTAATGTTATCTATTCGCTCAACGTCTTCACTCTTACGAATGTAGCCACGTCAGTTGATTTTACTATCACAACTCATGGTAGACGTACTGAAGACCTATCGCCACTAATGAACCGAACAAAAAGATTTCCGCTCTTTTTATTATCCCGTTCGTATAGGCCGACGGAATACAAATGTCTGCTGGTGTATTTTTCCACACAAGTATACCCACTTGAATAAGAATGATTTTCTTACTAGAATGTTATAGTCGACACAATGAACATTATCTAACCGATAAGGCAACAAAATAAAATGTTGGATGTTGTGGGTTTCTGAAATGTGATTTTTAAAACCCACACGTTGAAATCAGCAGTGGAAAATGTCAAAATTACTATGGAGATTATGAATATTTCTACTGCTGATTTGAACATGTGAGTTTCAAAAAGGCACACGATGAAATCAGCAGTAGAAAATGTCGAAATTACTATGGAGATTAAGCATCTTTCTACAGCTGATTTGAACGTGTTTCAAAAATCGCACTCCTGCTCGAGATTTCCCGAAGCGAGAGTTCTCGAAAAATCTGGCCTTAGTCGAGACGAAAAAAAAATTCTCAACAACTCGAGAAGTCGAGAAATCGATTAAAAAAACGTGCATCTGTTTTTTTGGGACAATTTTTCAATTATATTTGTTGAAACAAATTATAATTTACCATACACCAGCGATCCAGTAAAATTTCTGGAAAACTTTAATTTCAAAACTCTCGTTGTTTTTAATTCAGTTTGGAAAATAGGCACCAAAGAGACATTATTGGAATTATTTGGGATTCCACAAACATAGGTATGGGATTTCGGAATAAATAAAAATTATTTATTGATTCTACATTTTTTTTATGTGAACTGGCAAGATGTCTTGGAAAAAAAAATAAAAAGCCATAAAACTAAAAATGAAGAAAACTTTTTTCTTTTTATTTGAGTATTTGGCGTAACATCATTTTTTTATGGCAGATAACTGCCAGTTCTGTATTTCTTAGATCTAATGAAAACTCTTTGGTTGCATGAAAAATATGTAGACGAGAAATAACAACTTTTGGATTCCCAAAATGTTTTTTAACTTCGCTTGATTTATCATGGATCTATCGATAGAAATAGAAAGTAGGTATTACAAGTTCCGTAAAGTAGGTACTACCGCGACTTCGTCCGCACATATTATATATACCAATCATAAAAACCCTTCTCTAGGCAGGTTGCAAGGCAAGAGTCATTCAAATCCCTACAACCTCCGTCAATGATCATGTATGAGCCCCATAACCGCCCCTTATTACAACTTCCACTTTTCCTAATAACCCCGGCACATGTTCCCAGCTGCATATTACACGTAATTTTGCATATTTTTGCGGTTAAGTACTCTTTTGGAGTAATTTATGTGCATTAGTTATGCGCATGAAAGAATCGTGGATTCTGAGCGGTTATGAAGCGTCCGTTGTGAAGAATTGCTGACTTTTTGATAATAAGGCGGGTTGTTTTACTATGAAACAATTATACAGGGGGTAAAATGAAAAAAATAAAAAAACATTTTATTAAGTATCATTTTAAAAATCTTAACAATATTATTTTATACATAAGATAGCTATATAGATTGATTAACTAAGTAATGCAGAGACTGGTATTATGGTGCTCGCACTATGCGGTACAAAGGATGGTTATCTCTGCACCTGTGTTACAGGTCACCAGACCTCCGCAATTCGGACATGGTTAGAACAGATGGTAGGTTAATACATAAGTATGAATTTAGGTAGTTAATTATTATTGATAGGTAATCAACATGCGTTATAATATTGAACGGAGTGCTTCAGACCATCAAACTGGATAACTTTCGCAATGGAGCCAACATCGAAATTGGGAAGAAATCACCTATTCCATACATTAGGGTCGAGTAGCTAGTACGTTTTCTATGGAACAGCCAATTTACTCTTTGCGATTTCTGTATTTGCTCTATAATAAAAGTTGTTCAGTTTGATGGTCTGAACCACCCCCTTGTAACGCATTTAAGTTAACACCTTGTAATATCAAATTGAACTGTATGATCATCCCCTTAAAGTAGTAGTACTAAATAGACCGCGACGATGTAATTAATGAGCCAATGTTAAAGGCTCTGCATGTTACCTAACCAGTCTTTGTACAAAATATTGCATAATCCCTTAATTGAAAAAGTTACTATGTAAAGCTCAATATCAATTAAAGATAGCAAGCATTGTGGTACAGTAGTTGAACAGACATAACAACTCCGGTGTAGTCATTATAATACTCGTTCTCGCTAACAGTTAGGTATTATTACAGACTGTCTTTTGTTCCAATTGGATACAGAAACAAAACAACGCTCGGGTACTTCACGCGCCAGTTAAATAAACACCGCCACTTGAAATGCTTTGTCAGTGTCACCAGCGAAGTGTTCGCTAAATTACAGTTTAATTCTAAACTACAAAATAGATAGTAGGTACCTCGCTAGTTTTGAAAGGAATTGCGATTTGTAGCTGAAGGCTAAGATAAAAACCATAATCGAAAAAAGAGGAGCATCAAAAATATTTTTAACCGACTTCAAAAAAGGAGGAGGTTTCTCAGTTCGACCGTATATATATTTTTTTTTTTTTTTTATGTGTGTTCGCGGATAACTTCGTCGTTTATGAACCGATTTTGATGATTTTTTTTTTGTTGGAAAGGAGATGTCCCGAGGGTGGTACCATGATAAGGAAACCAGGATCTGATGATGGCATCCCAGAGAAATCGAGAGGAACCTTCGAAAATCGTACTGTCGACTAGTGCGTTTTTTAATTCAAAGCACTCCTATTAAATCGAACTAATGAATTCACCACTGAAAATTGTGAAATAAACTAAATTTTAACAAAAAATTAAAACCGCCTTCAATAAAACTAAAAAGTTAAAAAATAATATTGCAGCCTATGACTTTTTCGTTCGCATCATAAGAACATTAATTTGTTTTATAGAAGTCGGTGTCAAGCCAAGCCAAAAAATGCAAGCCCTGTCGCGAATCGTACCGGCTTGACAGCGACTTCAATAAAACAAATTAATGTTCTTATGATGCGAACGAAAAAGTTATAGGCTGCAATATTATTTTTAACTTTTTAGTTTTATTGAAGGCGGTTTTAATTTTTTGTTAAAATTTTGCAAGATAATTTTAAAAGTAAAAACCGGCCAAGTACGAGTCGGGACTCGGGCAATTAGTGTTCCGTACTACCAGTTGTTTATCATGGGTCATTGATGACACCCACTATAAATTGACACTTACTTAGTATGTGGTTACATAGTAACTGAAGATCATTTTACACTGGTCTTCCTTTTTTGGGTATAGAAAAAAAAACTATCCAAGTTAGTGTCACCCTAATAATTTTCCCGCCATCTACACGTCATTTCTAATGTTCAAGATCTTTTTCAGATTTTATACGGCAATATTTTTTGAAATAGAGGTGGGGACAGCAATTTCTCGGATTGAATTGAAAAGTTAAACAAAGTTTGAATAAAAAATTTGAAAAATATATTTTTAGACTCGTATTTTTATTTGCTTTCAACGCTTTCAATTGATACCTCACACCATAGGGTAGACAATTTATTTTATTTTATTTACCCTTTCTACCTCCCCAAATTACCCCCCAATATAAAAATTAAGCTTTTTTTACTTCATGTATGATATTGGACCAGTAATTGCTATATCTGTGCCGAGTTTCAGCTTCCAATGTCTTAAGGTCTCTAAGAAAAATGCCTGTGACAGACGGACGGACGGACGGATGGACGGACAGACACCGAGCTGATTCCATAAGTGTTCCGTTTTGCCAATTTTAGTACCTACGGAACACTAAAAATTGTGTTGAACAGTCTTCGAAAGATTGCATTGACGTGACTGATGGCCTGAAGACGTAGGGGGAGAACTTAGACTTAGAGTATGATATGATCTACGGGGGAGAAGGCATAGAGAGGTCAGTAGATATGCATATTTCTCTAGTTAAAAAGGAAATCGCTACTTTATTGCTGTCCTTATCGACGTAACCATATTTTTGTTCGTTGCCTCCCAAAACCCTGAACTTGATAAAAGTGAACGTTGCTACAACTAAGTATGCGCTAAAATAATAAAAATGATGTTAATAATTAGATCCATAATTAGATCTGTAGGGCAGGGCAAAGGCATAGTAAAAATATAAGAAGTAGACCATCTTCGGCCCCGTACGAGAGATAATTAGCTACTCACGCTTGGACACTCAGGGTTGAATCACTACCTCATACGTGTACGTGGCGCATACGTAGCAGGCGGGGATATTGTCAGTGTGTGCGTGCTACGAAGCGTATGGACTGGCGAGCACACATACAAGCCCCGTTTGGTATCAAAGTATGAAGATGTTCTACTGCCTTATATTGTGGCAAAGGCTTCCTCTCACACGAATATAAGTAAGAAGGGATTAGTCAGCCATACTCCATCACGCCGGTCCTGTACTGATTGGTATATGTAAGTTAGTGGTCAATTTGCTGTCAGATAGTTTTTAAGTCACCTCGTTGTAATAAATATAGGAATACTGTGATTAGGGAACGGTGTGGTTTGAATCATGATGTAGTGGTTAAAGTAGAGAATGGAATGCTTCGATGGTTTGGTAATATCGAAAGGATGAATGAAAGCCGACTTACGAAGGCGTGTGTGGAAGGATATATTGGTAGAGGCAGACCTAGGAGAACGTACGGAGACCAGATCAGGGACTTCATTCAAAAATGTCAGGTTAAAAGTAACCGATATCGACAGGAATGTATGACAAGATGTGTGGCTAGAGGAAGTACGAGAGGTGTGTCAGAACCACCCAAAGTGGAGATCTATAGCCTCGCCTACCTCTCTGGAAAAAGGCTTGAGTTTATGTATGTTTATCATATTCCGCCTTTACATCTGTGTGATTTAAGTACTGTTTTGGAGAAGCACTTTTTCTCATGTCTGTATACAGGGTGTAAGTGACAGCCTAGCAAATACTGAAACGACCAGGACCTAATACTCAGATCATCAAACTGAACAACTTTCACTATGGAGCCTACTTCAGGAAACGCGAAAATAATCAGCCCTGCCTGCCCCATACAATTTAGTCGGGTAGGTAACATCAGTTTTGCATGGGACAGGAGTGTGATTTTTGAACATCATACGAGCGACTCGGCAGTAGAAAGATGCATAATCTCCATAGTACCTAATTTTGACATTTTCTACTGCCGAGTCGCTCGTATAATGTTCAAAAATCGCACTTCTGGTGATTTTTTTTCGCAGTTTCTGAGGTAGGCTCTACTAGTGGAAGTTGTTCAGTTTGATGATCTGAGTTCACCGTTGCAGTATTTGTTGTCACTTACACCCTGTATACAGTCCTATACGGTAGCCGCCGCTGCCGTTGTCATCCACCGGTGCCAGCGTACAGTCATACAGTTCTGTTGTAGAGGCTGTGGACGTGTTTGTATAGTCAAATAAAGATTAATCAAAATGTATGTCTACCCTAAAAGTGAACACGATCGTAAGTCTATGTATGTTCAAATTGACAGCAAAATCTTGAAACGTATTGTGACATGTGACTAGACTTAGCGTAGTGCAGCCCTCTCGTGTAGAGCACCCTCTACGGGCGACCGTGAGAGCTCCTGTCTTACTAATGGCCACTCGGTTCTCGATACCAACATGCCTCAATTTGTTACACATATACCGTGGCATTTTGAGCTTTATTGGTATGACAATAAGGATCTGATGAGGATTTGATGTATGGCAGCGAATGTTGGTACCTATGGCAGAAGAGCAATGAATCTATGCCGTCGAAATGCGTTCTTTACGCAGTACTGTTGTGGCTATGAATGACTAGAATACAGAACAGTGTAATTAGAGAAAGATGTGGACTGAAAGAGGAATAAGGATTGAAAAGGGAATGCTGAGACGGTTAGGTCATGTGGAAGGATGAGTGATAGTAGACTGACGTATGAAATATATAAGAAGGAGGTTACATGGTCAGTATTTGACGACCCGGTTGGTGTAATGGTTACCACGCCGGACTGCCAAACCAGGGTCCTGGGTTCGAATCCCGGTTCGGTCATGGATGTTTATAATATGTTTGTGCCGTTGTTGTATGGTTTCCATAATAAACAGCCTATAAATAGTGCTTTCTTGGGATCATTACAATGTATGTGCCTGTGAGCGTTATTTATTATTTATTATTATTATTTCATCAGTCTGGTCCATCAGTCTGGTCTGAATGACGGGAGAATGATGTGAAAATGATGATAGATGAAGAGATGAGAATGATGGGCTGATGGAATGATGGTAAACCATCCATCCAGACTGTAATTCCGTTGTGAATGATGGTATACCTGTGTGGTATACTGATGGTAAACTGATGGTCGTATCATTCTGGTGTCAGTCACCGTCGGGGTTGCCAGATTAGGGGTTTTTCATGCGATTTTGGGGAAAAATTTGGAGAAGTGTAATCGTTGTGGAACTTTATGGGGAAAAAATTATCAAGGTGGGGAATAGTGGGGGCTTTAATTAAATGAAATTTTAAGACTACACTATGATTTATGTTACAAAATTAGGGCCTAATAATTAGAGATCGGATATTCGGATGCAGTTACCCTAACTTCATTTTTAGCTATAAAATTATGGAAGCGGCATCTTAAAATTATTATTTTTAATATTTATCAGGATGCCATGAAAATGCGGGAATGCATAACTAATCGGATGCATAGTAAACGCATGCATAGCAAAAATCTACTTTTCAAAATTATTTAATTTAAAAGTAATTTTTTTTATTGAAAGGAGAAATAAATCCAGGGATGTCAGTACCTCGTACGTCTGGCAATCCTGCAGTCTTCCATCACTCTGGCGTCATTCAACGTTTGACCAGACTGATGGACCAGAATGATGAAATACTGATGGGAAACTGATCGTGTAACCCACTCATCATTCTGGCATCATTCTGGCGTCATTCAGAATGATGGACCAGACTGATGAAATACTGGCCGTGTAACCTCCCTCTAAAGCGATTGTGAGTGGAACAGTCAGAAACAGAAAGGGGTCATCCTTGACGTACGTATGCAGACCAAATTGGCAGCGTACTTAAGAAGGGCCAGATCAAAGGTACCCGAGACCGACGAGCGTGTATGAAATGACTTATGACTGTGGAAGAGGCAAAAGAGGTGTGTTAGGATCGTAGCCGATGGCAATCGATAATTGTATCTGCCTATCCAATTGGGATACAGGCGTGAGTATATGTATGTCTGTATGTAAAATAAGAATCTTAATTTTATTGTATTTGAAACATTAGGTATGGCAAAAAAAGAAAGAAGGAACAATTTTAAATGTTGCTCTACGGCTATGTTGAACTCTTTAAGCATTACTGTACCTAAACTTTAAAAGTAATATCACGTTTTCTTTTTTAGGTATTCAATTTCACGATGCATAATGGCACAGCACAAAACTCTTTTTGAATCGATCACATACAGGGTGTTAGGGTGAACAGTTACATACAATTTTCCCTCAGAAACCTTTAGGAAATTTGCAAAAAAAAAATCTACTTTTCATACAAAAGTTCGATCAGCTGATTGCATTTTAGTATGGGAAGTCCACTTTTTTTTTTACGAATTTCCTATTGGTTTCTTTGGGAAAGTTATTCAGTATCCTACACGGAGCGAAGTTTCCGACTTACCATTTCTATTCCAAGTATCATTCCAATTACGGACAACTATGTGCTGTTCTAATTATCATACAAATTGTAGCATTCGATACAATGTCCACATAGTTTCAGTCTAAAACCGGTAGACCAACATATTTGTGATAAAAAATTCGGAAAATGCATAAAATAGCGCCTTTCCCGTGATAAAACCTACAGTTACGGTCGAAATCGTACCTGCATATTGCATTGTAGTGCGAAATATTTAAAAGTGCAGAGAAAAAAGTCCCTCGTGCCGTATCTGAAACTTCTAGCTGGATAAAAGGTACCTAGGTACGGCTGGAATTTCACCCGGAAAATTTGCACGTTTCAAATTTAGTTTACGAGTTTTGTTCCGCAAAACTCAGTTTTAAACATAATTTTACCGGGAGTTATCCATTAATCACGTAAAACTTTACTTTTTATTTTTAGAGTTTATGCCCACGCAGCTTTGTATATTCATGCGTTCTAGAAACTACTCATAAAAAATAAAGCGAAACTATGGTGAAGCAAGAGTTAAATTAATAACCATTAGTAAACTTAAATGATCGATTGTATTAGATAGGTAATGGCCTCGATTCGGAGTGTACCACGACTAAACTAAACTAAATGTATTCCTGTCACTTTCTAAAATAAGATTAAGAAAAGAGACAGAAAACCAACAGCTGACTTTAGTGCTGTCAAAGTGATGTTAAACGCCCAAAAACGACTTAAATAAGATGGCGTACATTATGATGGCATCTTATTTTGCGCATTTAACGTCACTTTGACAGCACTAAAGTCAGCTGTTGGTTTTCTGTCTCTTTTCTTAATCTTATTTTAGAAAGTGACAGGAATACATTTAGTTTAGTTTAGTCGTGGTACACTCCGAATCGAGGCCAATGACGACAATTTGCGCTTCTTCTGTTATAAAATAAAAGAAATTAATGTTTCATGTAAAATGGGCGCTGCTTGTTTTTCATTCGTCTCTTCTTCTTTAGGCATAGAATCTGTTATTATATTCCTCATCTAAACTATTATAAAACTGTAACAGAAGTGTGTCTGTACATTGAAGATATTTACTAAAAAAAGATAACGATATGATTTTTAGATATCCCTGATTCCAAATCACCAATTTTTAGATTTTTTGTCTGTCTATTTGTTTGTTCGTTCGTTTGTTTGTTTGTTTATTTGTTTGTTTGTTTGGGTGTTTGTTTGTTCGAGTATCAAGCAAAAACTACTGAACCGATTTTGATGAAACTTTTTTTGTTTGATAGCTTATCATCTGACTTAAAATCTGGTATATAATTTATGCGGATGAAGTCGCGGGTAAAAGCTCGTTAGAACTAATTATGCTAACCCAGCCCATGCCTTGCCAATTAAATGAATAAATTATTAAAACAATTCACACATTTTCTTAGGTCCGTATTAACAAACTCAACTCAACTCTGATAGGAACGCAGGGGGGTGTGGATGTGGGATTTATTTAAAATGTTTTATTCAAACAGAAACAGTGGTTTGTTTTGAAGCTTTCAATCCATTGTTTTGGTCCCTTGCCTCACTTGTCTTATTATTAGAGATATTCCCCATGAGATAACTCTTTCAGTGCTTTCGTCAATAAATACCCGATGTCTACCCTCGTTAATCGGAAAACTCCAGGTATTTACAGTTTATATCTCTACTTACACCTTAAACCTACTTAGCTATTCAGAAACTTTTACTCTTTATAAAAAATGCAGTCTTCATACCTAAGCCTCCACATTTAACTGGCTTTGTTTTAACCCCTTTAAAAACGACACGTGGCTTACCGACATCCCATCAAACAGAATGCATCTCGCATTTTATTGTACTTTACCCTCTGACGTGCCTCTGACCGAAAACACTCGCCTTGCACTCTTTTAAAAGTTGTCCATCAACATAATTCATTATTCGTCGACATATTTTTAGTTATTTGAGTGTCGAGCTTGTATTCAGAGCGGTCGCGTGGCTCACAGGCGTCCCACTAGGCACTAGGCAGCAGGGTTGTAAGGTGAAGGCGCCAACTAAGCAACGAGTGCTCGGCACAAAAGACTCTCTAGACTGCGACAGCAATCAACTAAAATGGGGGACTATACCCGGACTTTTAACAGCTTTTTATAGCAGCCATGTTTTTTATCTTGACAGGAAGTGTTTATTGTTTACAAGCAGTTTTTAATGGAAATGGGACACACTCAGTGGAAAGTACAAGCCGGGATAAACAAAAGTTAAAAATGTCTACAGGAATTTGACCCCTAAAGTCACTTGATCCTTTCTGACACGTAAAATAATCGTGTATTATATAGCGAGCGAGCTGTTTATTATATAGAGACAGCCCGATTGCTATAGCCTGATAGTAGAGATCCTGCAAAATAGTGCAAAATACAATTTATTCGTACGGTGAACACTTGAGTACAAGTGTACTCCGTGGTGAACACGAATGTACTCAAGTCATGGATGCTTGTTTTCATAATAATAAGTCTGGGTTAGATTCTGGTACTTCACATGGGACTAGATAATCTGTACAACAATGACCAAGATAAATATTTGAGGGTATAGGCCTTTGCCCTGCTGCAAAGGCAAAGAAGTGAAGAAAGCTGACAAAAGAAAAATATGGTATATTAACAAAAGGCCACACTGAGAGAAAAACTTATCCAGAAATTAAAAAACCGTTTTGTTACTGGCGTAAAAACTAATTTATAGTTATGAATACTAAAGTTCTGCTGTCATTACTGGCACAAGCAATTTTTTACACTAGTTTAGTATTATTAAAATGTAATCCTTACAAACTAGTTTTAGTAAAGTAAAATATTACATAATAAAGTAATTCTTGCATAAATAGTGTAAGTTTCACTTTACTTTAGTTATTTCCAAAATCATATTAGCTATGATTAGTAATCACAATTGTAATTTTGAATAGACAGTTTTAATAAAAGTAGAGAATCAAAAGGCATAGTTAATTCTGCAACTGCTTTGTTTTTGCTATAAATAACGTCGTGTTAATTAAAACACTCGTTTGTAATAACAAGTGTTTACCTGTTATTTCGATTAATTGTTTTTTATTAATTTTGACCAAACTCCTTTGTAATTCCTAGTGTTCCCATAGTTCTTTTTACAATACTTGTCTTTTATAACCAGCTTATAATTAGTTATATTTACTACAAACATTTCATCGTAATAACTGCACGGAATTTTGTCATTTCTAGTTTCTCCTTTCTTCTTTCAATAAGCAATTTTTGTGATTTTAAACAAATTAATTTTGAATTTAATACCAGTTCGGTAATATTTACAACTTTTTGTGATTGCTGACTTTCTGAATTGCCATATTAATTTCATTTCGTTTTCACCTCCCGGCCGGATTAGACGAATCGTAATCATCTCAAAAGTGATCATAACAGTAACAGTGAAGTGAAGTGTTTAATTTTATTAAAATGATTGTCCTGAATTTGGAATCGTTGACTGTCTTGAACTAAATATTAAAAAAATATATAATAAGATGATGGCAACTAAAGTTTCCAGCCAGATAAATCTGGAAACGGACATGGATCAGCTCACTAGCGATTTACTGACAAACTTGGGGCTAAATGTTTATGTCAGAGCTTTTTGTGGTAAGTAAAGTGTGTGTATTTATTCATTTATAGTGTGATAGGTAGGTACGTGCTAATGTAATTTTATTGGCAAGATCAAGTAAGGAAAAGATCAATGTTATCTCTTACTAACCATATCATTTCTGCCAAAAGTGCATAAGTAAATATAATAATTTCTATGTCCTTCATGTCATATCTATTTTCTTCTCAACCTGACATGAATGTTTAAAAAATTCACTTGACCGCCCTTTCATATTTATTAATGATTGCAGAAGGCAAGGAAGATGCTGGGATACTAAGGCTTCTATCAGATGATGAGACATCCCAGCTTATACCAGTACCTGGAGACAAGGCTAGATTTAAAGTTAACCTAGCCAATTGGAAGCAACCAATCGACAATTTAAATAACGTACACCCCTGGACTTAACACCAAATGTGAGTTCTTTCCCATATATTCCCTAAATAGAATAGATTTTTATGATCAATGTGTTTTTAATTATCTATCTGAGATTACTGGTAAGTGCGTCAATTTTAGGCGTTACTTTGTTCGTATGATTCTGAATACTTAGTACCTAGCTGTAGGTTGGCATACCTATATTTTTTGGAGTTGGATGCCATCTTTGTCTATACTGATCTAGTAACTGCCAGACATCCTGATCATTATCAATATCTAGATTAAAATATAATTAATTTATTTAATCGTTATTTTTTCAGAACCCGCGTCGCCTGATGCTTTAAATAACGCCAGTCTGCTACAACTACCGTACTGGACTTTCAGCGTGCCGTTAAAGGACAAAAATCGCTGTGGCTTTTAAATTATGTAGGTACTTAGATAGTTGTAAAAACTGAAATGAAAATAAACTACATTAACTATTATCTTAAGTTTAATTTGAACCTATACCTTATAATTTAGTGGAGTTGTTATAACACATTTTTTTACTAGGTATCACAACTTTCTCCTGTATTCTTTATTCTGTGTTTCTTTACAGCATATACATAATAATATGTATATACACATTTATACAAGGTGTTTTTCAGTAGCTACGAAAGAACGCAATATCCTGAATACTGATACGTTCTTGCTAGCAACTGAAAAAGTACTGTAGTAACAAAACACCCTAGTAATACTTAAGGGGGTGCTTCAGACCATTAAACTAAACAACTTTCACTATGGGCCCAACTTTGAAATCGAAAAAAAATTTGGCTCCTTAGTAAAAGTTATTCAGTTTGATGGGCTAAAGCACTCCCTTTAGTATTACTATGGTGTTTTGTTACACCCTGTATAATGTTGTAAAGAATACAGGAGAAAGTTGTGATATCTAGTATAACGATTTGTTATAACAATGCTACAATCTTGTAAAAATTACTCATTGTTTAGTAATATCAAGTAGGAACTCATTATAAATTGTAAAACTACAAGCTAGAAATTAGACTGCATTTTCTAAAAAACACTAAATTGTTTAGTAATAACAAGCACTATGTTTCGAAATTATAAAAGTACAAACTAGTATTTACAAAATGTTCAATTGCATTTAAATAATCGTTTAGTAAAATCAAGTAATACATCGTAGATATCGTAAAGTAGTTTCTAAAATTCAGTTTAAAGACAACTAGTAAGTGCTATAGTTTTATTTGTAGATAATGAACGACTACATGTTTTTACAAAACGGTTTGTATATTTTGTACATCAAAATTTGGAGGATTACTGTTTCATTTTAGAAATTAAAAAACACTGTGTCTTAACTGTGACGTCATCGTTTTGAGAATTAGTATTGCGCGTTAAAAATTACTAAAAGCTCACTACACAAATTACTAAATACAATAACTAAAAACGACTCCTTATTATTACAAAACTTTTGTTGTCGTGGGATCTGCAAATATTTATTTAATAATTAGTGAATTTTTGTAATAACAAATGAAGTTTTCTCTCAGTGCATTTATCAAATTAATACAAAGCCTGAAAACATCTTGTAGGTAAGTACAGCATCGTTTAATAATTATAAAAAGCATTCAACTAAATACTTAGTTAAATAAATAAATAAATAAATATCTTGGACATAGTCACACAAATTATCGACGTAGACGTCGTATTAGTTGACGTTATTGAGGGGTATTTTAAGAATCAAACTACGGTTTTCAGCTTCTCGTAACCTTATACAAATTTCAACATACTTATTCCTATTTTCTCTCTTTGATATACCTATTATTAATTGGCAGTAACCAAACGAATTCGCTGGTCCGGGTTCCGGCACAGCGGGATCAGAACCGGACGGAAGCGAGCGGTGCAGCGAGCGGAATCGGACGCGTTCCGGACCGTTATCTCGCGAGCACGTCCGGTCCGTCCGGCTATCAGTTGCTACCAGTTTCACCAGTGATACAATGCAAATGTCTACAGGCATGTATGTTGTTTTGTAGTCATAATAAGTCCACCAATCATAATACCTACAAAAGACGGGTAACTATTTTGAAACCGAAAACGAATAGCTATGTAGGCATAGTCATCATAAGCTGAAGTCACACACACACTACATGAGTCCACTGCTGAAGTTCAGCAATCTTCTTATTTTGGTGTCAATTGTTCAACGATTGCTTTTCTTTCTAATATAATTATGGGGCCCATCTTAATACGCTGACGGTTTCATTAGAGAATGATCAGGAGTGCGATTTTTGAATCTCATTCGCTGAGTTCAGCAGTTGAAAATGTCAAAATTACTATGGAGATACGCATCTTTCTACACTGAAAAAAATGCGAGCCTGCTAAGACTCTTAATTAGCAACAAAATAATTGAAATAACGTTATGATTGTTTACTAAAAACAAAAGATGGTTAGTTGTAACAACAAGCCGAATCCGTTTAACAAAGTTCTCTTAGTCGGCGAAGCCATGATGTTGACAGGCTCATATGGAGTCATGATGTTGGTTGAAGTAAACAATTTTTTTTTCAATGTACTGCTGATTTGACTTTCAAAAATCGAACTCTCAAAAGTCAAATCAGCAGTAGGAGGATGCATATCTCCACAGTAATTTTGACATTTTCAACTGCTGAACTCAGCGAATGAGATTCAAAAATCGCTCTCCAGATCATAAAACTGAGCACACATTCTCTATTTATAGAACCAACGAACGAATTCGTTCCAATGTCAACTCTATTAAAATGAAGAGCGGACCGAAACAGTGGCGATATATCGAAAGTCCGGGTACAGGGCCAGGATGCGCCACACAAACTCACGTTTCGTCTTTCGGGTAGGCTCTTTCATTGCACCGCAAAATAAAATAATTTTGTTGGTCTATACTAAGGGTTATTATAAAATGATAAACAATTTATGTTATTAAATTAATGCACAAAATAATTACGTATAATTTTGTACAAGCCGCTCCTCCCACTTCTGTGTGGTCGCGTAGTTCTCACCAACTGTATTTTATTAAATACATTTTCATACTAAAATTATAGAGGTTCATTAAAATTCGCCTCACGCCTGAAATTAACTTATTAATTGGGCTGCTTTAATTTCATATAATAGCTTAACCTATATAGCTGCTTTATTGCTATTATAATTAAAGTTTATTGTGATGTCTGACGTCATAATTCATCAAACAGCTCGGACCATTTAACTGCTGCGTGTTTGGCATGAACAGGCATAAGCCTGTATATTATGTTAAATTAAAATTATATGACGTACTATTAAACTTTGTTCTAGCGGATAGTGGGAGAAATATCCAGGTAGTGTTCCCAGAGACAGACGTACTTTTGGTAACTATCAGCAGAAAGGATGATTTAGTATTTAAAGGGTGTTAACAATTAAAAAAAAAACAAGTCACAAAGTTATTTTTGAATGGTAATGGCCAGCCAAGAATTGGGCTGTGCTCGTAGACTAACACTGGATTTCTGTTGTGACGAAAACCATAATTATTATTCATATTAACCTTCTGAACCTAGGTAGAGTTTATTGTTTTTTACTGAGCTAAGCTAGATGCTGTCAGGCTCGCCGAATACCAGGCCAATAAAATAGACAGGGTCCTTCTTAATATGCTGACAGTTTTTTTACAAGATGACAAGACCATTTAACTGAAGAATTTTCTCTGCCGATCTAGAAGGATTGCAGTTTTGTATGGAACAGGTGATTTATTTTTCGCGATTTTAATGTTGGTCCCATAGAGAAAGTTGTTCAGTTTGATGGTCTGATCATCCCCTTAAAAAGTGTCAGTAAATTAAGAAGGACCCTGTATATCTCTCTAATATGTAGAGTCGTCTTATCTCTGAGCCAATTTTGAATTTTTCGCGTCAGTTTTCATGTCTACCTAACTTAAAATATTTCATCTATGAGCATGTGCAGCGTATACACTGCGCTGCGGTGAAGTAGGTATCGAAATATTGCCTTTTTGTTTTCAAGTCCGAAAATTGCATTCGTTGATTTATCAACGTAGTTCCATTATCGGTTGCTCGTTAAAGCCGCGCCGTCATGTGAAAATTACTAAATATTTTATATACCGTGCAGGCTTACACGATTTTATAGGTACTAAATGTAGCGTTAAATATCCACTCTATTAATTTTTCTTTTTACATCGTGTCTCTAGCTTGGCTTCTTTATTAAAAAAAAAAAAATAAAAATAAAAAAATAAAAATGTTATGTTATGTTGTTATGTTTGTTGTTGTTGTAATGTTATTATTGACATAATTTCAATCAATGGATCAAAGACTTAATAGAAATCATTCAAGTGCCGCCATAAGGCCGCCATGGTTACATATATCTCGGAACTATGAATTAAACAGTTATACTAAGTACATATTTAGTACATCATATTTACATTCCATTATAATATTTTATGAATTACACCTTTGTGATTTGATTTTATGTATGTTTTGATTTGTGTAGTAATTCGTTATTTAGGCTTAGTTTACTTCAGAGGTGGTCCCATTCTGATTTGGTGAAGGGCTTCGGAGATAGAGAATGGAACTCCTCAAAAATTTGTAGCCAATCATCGGTGATTGAAACAAATGTTTCGTGCTGATGTTCCTCTTGCATGTACAACGGATATTTCGAACCAATTAATAACACATCACTAAAATTATTGAAATTAAAAAATTTACAAAAAATTTTAACCCACTTCAAAACTAAAAAAGTACTAAAATGATGAAAAATAGAAATATGCAAGTAAATACAGATTAATATCCATTTGAAAAATTTATAAACCATTTTATAACTTTGTTGTGTTTTAAAGACCGGAATCATGAATATAAATGTACAGGGCAATGACTAACGATAACAACTGAACGTGGCACTTCCGCTTTACGAGCGACACCTTCCTCTACTTCCGGTGGAGTTATCTACGGTCACCACTCACCACTGGAGTGCGATTTTTGAAAATCATACGAGCGACTTGACATTCGCCTACGAATTGAGATTTTCATTCCGAGTGGTTACGTTTTTCTCTATTTTTGAAATCGTTCGGATGTGCCAAAACCGTTTCGATTCACACAGAAAACGTTTCAATTGAACGAACGAACGAATGAATGGTTTCATAGTAACATTTCAAATCGGACTTTACCGCCAAAATTATGGGTTAACGGAACGTAGAAAAAAAGTTAAATCTGTTGACGTCTGACAACATTACAAACGTCAAACATTCGAGTGGTAGAATTGGATACGAGTGGTTCGGAGCACTCGTTGCAAGTGATAGAAAGTTGAATTCAAAAATGGCAAATCATCGATTTTACATCATTTTCTACTACTCGTTTTGAACGTCTGATTTTCAAAAATCGCACTCCTGAGCTTGAATTATTGCTTTTAGCACTTTTATTAAAATTATTGTTGGTGTTTAAAGCTGACTTTTATTTGATTGTAAACTTTATTTACGAATATTGTGTCTACAGAACCCTACCTGTTTGGAACGAGAATCGCCTCCCTCTCTCCCAGGGGTTGCAGCGAATTGAGTAATATACTTATACATTATACAACGTGAAATTGATATCATTAGCATCCTTTCAAAATAAGAGTCTACCCATCAAACTGAACAACTTTTACTATGGAAGCAAACCAATCGGAGCAACAAAAAAATCTGCTGTTCCATACTAAACTGCAATGCCTACGCGACACAAATAAGCAGATTTTTTTTTTGTGCTCCTATCGGTTTGCTCCCATAGTACTAGTTGTTCAGTTTGATGGGTGATGGGTAGACTTATATTTTAAAAGGATTCTAATGATATCAAGTTCACCCTGTATATAATAGCGCCATAAAACTGTTTTTTTTTTCACTATGGAGCCAAAATCGAAATAGAGAAACAAAAATCATATAACATTTATTTATATCCTGTATCAATAAGTATCATATCTGATATGTATTTAATGAATGGAAATATTAAGACTTATATCCCCGACCGAACGACCTTGACCCTAAAGGTATCATATAGAGGAACTGACAGCTGAGAGAGCGAGATGTACATACCTAGCGGCGCCACTGTATAATAGAAAGAGATACGTGACGCGAGGCAATAAAACCGTTTTTGGGAACTTGTCAGCACAATCGACTGGGTAAATATTCGTGCTCTGTGAATAATTAGTGAATCTAAAGTGAAGTCGTTGATTATTTTGTGAAATATACTAACACTATTTCATTAAATTACCTACGTTTTCACGTTAGATTCACAATTATACACAGAACTCGAAGTTTTAGGGTGCCGATAAGTGCCGACAAATGCACAAAAAACGGTTTCATTTGACAACTCATGTCAGTTACTCTATTCCGACAGGTATTTGACCCTTTCGGAGCCGCCTCACCTATACTTCGCGTTGTGTATATTTTTCTTTACCTCTACTAAACGATATCATTTTAGTAGGTATACCTATTTTTTACTTCGTTATGTCACTGTGGTGCCTTTCTAATCCAAGGAAATTAAATTCGAAAATCATAAAAAAAATCGTTTATTACAGACAACTTAATAGATAGTCCATAGAAAAAATTTCAACCATAAGAAATGATGATGATGTATTTATGTCCATAAGAATTCGCACCAAATTTTAAAATTAATTTATTAACTTATTAAATATTGGCCTTAAAAATATTTACTTCATAGCAATTTTAGTTAGATCTTAATATTGTCTACACAATGGTGTGTGTCGCAAGTAAAAGTGACTTCAACTACTTATAAAGTAGATGCACATAATAATCAATAATAATAATGACTTTTTCAAATATTTAGGCTTTTCTTTGAACACATGTTTAGTTTGTATTTTATAGACAAATAAGAAATATACTTCATAGCAAATAAAGCCGGGATGTTGAAGATCATTACTATATTTTTCATTAATTTGTATGTCTTTCATATAACGAGAAGATCCATAACCAGGAAAATACGGCCCGGCCCAGTGTTTACATACATGGGAGCCTCTTAATGAAATATACTTTTTAGTATGTGCTCTGTGTGAAAAAACCCTTCAACAAAGTTAACACTCTCAATTAACATTAATATTAAGTGGTGGTCCATGACGTAAAGAAAATCTCCTATTTATGACTACAACATAGCATAACATACTTAAATATTCTTTATTTTCACGCCAAATACAAGCACACATAACAGGAATGAGAAGGGTACAAAGGGCATTATCACTAAAGCGATTAAAATCTATTTGTAACCTAGTTTCAAAATTATTTGTATGCTCACGCTCTCATCCCCATGGTGGTAGGCCGCACACGCTATGATTCTGTCATACTTACCTACATCCTACATACATACTTTTTCTAGCCTCAACCACTTGCATACATCTCTTCGTGCACTTCCATCAGTGAAGGGTACGGTACTATAATATTCCTAAAATTGTGACTCCGTTCGTGGTGCCAAAGATTTTGCCAGTCTCTGGTATAAATATCAAATGTGCTTGACGTTGCTCGGTAATCGATATTTGGGTGATCTCAAGGATTGTATTTGTACAAAACACACGAAACAAAATGTGGAGTTTCGTGGCAGGCTGGAGAGCAGGCAAACAACACGCGACAGCCCTACAACCTGCAACGCGACTGTCAATATATTTTTTTCTCATTTTGTTACACCGCAACACAAAATACACTATCTTTTGAGAGACCATAGAATATATTACTATTCTTATGACAATATACTATTCTTATGACAATACTATTCTTATGACAATAAATTGATAGAAAATATGGCACTGTAAGTAGGATGATGATGAAGTATAGCTACACTTAATATTATAAAGAGGAAAGATTTGTATGTGTGTATGTTTGTAATGAATAAACTCAAAAACTACTATGCCGATTTCAAAAATTCTTTCACCATTAGAAAGCTGCATTCACCCTGAGTAACATAGGCTATATTTATTGCTAGAAAAGATTAGATGTCCACCCGTGCGAAGCCGGGACGGGCCGCTAGCTATTAATATAAGTAAATCATTTTCGAGGCATCGGTCTTGATAGTGGAATTAATATTATCATCGAATGATTACCACAAATCTGATGTGCATATTCACTGACCTAGATTACCCTATATCTACAGGATGTAAACTTAAATGTGTTACATACTTTAGAGGGTGCTTCGGACCATCGAACAGAACAACTCTTACTATGGGATCAAATTTAAAATCGCGGAAAAAAAATTGCTGTTCCATAGAAAACATCAAACGCTGCTCGACCCAAATGGGACAGCAGATTTTTTTTCGATATTTCAGTGTTGGTCCTAAACTAAAAGTTGTTCAGTTTGCTTGTCTAAAGCACCCTGTTTAATATACAACGTGTTAATGAATTAACGCAAAACTAGAAAGTAGTTTGTTTAGAATCGAGAGCAGAATCGAATTATCATGGTTTCAACATAGGTAATTTTTTTCAAAATATTAAATAATTTGTTTGCAAAATTTCCAATTTTCTGAACCCGATGTCAACCCACCGCACGAGCACACTCACCCTACTTACTACCAAAACAAGATCATAAAAATGTATCCATGAGTACGTTAGCGCTTTCTTTCAGTGCTGAAATGATAACAAAACTTTTTTGCCTCAAAACTTAAAATGCGAATAACTTAAAATTTTAAGTATCAAAATAATAAAATTATTGTTTCAATCTAATTATTTTGTTATAAATCAGTTGGGGTGTATGAGGTTTTGCGCTAATTCATTAACACGTTGTATAACGCATTAAATTTTACACCCTGTATATACAGGGTCCTTCTTAATATGCTGACACTTTTTTAAGAGGATGATCAGGCCATCAAACTGAACAACTTTCTCTATGGGACCAACATTGAAATCGCGAAAAAAAAAACTGTCCCATACATTTGGCTCGAGTAGGTCTGCAGTTTTATATAGAACAACTGATTTTTTTTCACGATTTCGATGTTGGTGCCATAGAGAAAGTTGTTCAGTTTGACGGTCTGATCATCCCCTTAAAAAAGTGTCAGCATATTAAGAAGGACCCTATACAACGTGTTAATGAATTAGCGCAAAACCTCATACACCCCAACTGATTTATAACAAAATAATTAGATTGAAATAATAATTTAATTATTTTGATAGTTAAAATTTTAAGTTATTCGCATTTTAAGTTTTGACGCAAAAATGATTTGTTATCATTTCAGCACGAAACGAAAGCGCTAACGTACTCATGGATACATTTTTATAATCTTGTTTTGGTAGTAAGTAGGGTGAGAGTGCCCGTGCGGTGGGTTGACATCCAAATTTTGCAAAAAAAATATTTAATATTTTGAAAAAAATTACCTATGTTGAAACCATGATAATTCGATTCTGCTCTCGATTCTAAACAAATTACTTTCTAGTTTTGTGTTAATTCATTAACACGTTGTATATTTTTTTGGACTCTTGCTTGTGCGTTAGCACTGCATTTCCGCCTGTGTCAAGTATTTTATGGGAGAATCTATCCCAATCTCAGGGATTGTTTCTGGTCAAGAACAAGAGGAGATTGAGGATTGCGAAGCCTCGTGGCAGGCAAAAACGCGACGCGCGAAACCACGCGAGACGAGTGCTCGGGTCAGTTCCTGCAACGACAACGAGGGAATGCATTCCGATGCCTATCAGGCCATGCTGCAAAACATTATAACTTTCATTTTCCTACGTGAAAGAAGTATAATTGGATAACTCCAGCATTAACGAAACCTAGCTAAGACGATATTCAGGATTTTCACACCACATGAAAGTGAACAACTGTTATATAATTATATGTTTTAGTAGCGAATTTGCAGAGAAACTGTAAAAATATCAATCAATCAATCAAAATATCAAATATTCTTTATTTCAAATATTATGCAAGGTTATTTTTGTGTGGTTAAAAACATCAAAAGATTTTCACAACTAAGTGCGCTTTTAAAAGATACATAATAAAATAATGGTGTACTATCGCGGACTTTTCCGCCTGACCACCACTAGGCTCATTTTTGCTTGCAAAGGTACTAAAAAATAAAAGTGATGTCTTACCCCACCCTATTGATGAATAGACCAATTAATAATAGTTTCCAAACAATAAATTTTGGGCGAAATTATGCGATTTTTTTCTTAAGTGGTCAGGCGGAAAAGTCCCCGATAGTACCTCGCTCGATTATTTTTGAATATCATCGAGCGAGCTACACCATAATGTATGAATATAAAAAAAAGTTAAGTATGCATAAGTATTTTAATGTTGTTTAGTTTTAGTCAATCCATTTGATGAAACATATTTGTGTAAGTTTCCCATTATTTAGGTATCCTATCAATACAAAATAGGGAGGAGGCTTATGCCCTGCAGTGGGTGGATACGGGCTG
Source organism: Agonopterix subpropinquella (assembly GCA_922987775.1). Classification (NCBI taxonomy): domain Eukaryota; kingdom Metazoa; phylum Arthropoda; class Insecta; order Lepidoptera; family Depressariidae; genus Agonopterix; species Agonopterix subpropinquella. Next base: position 16,231,779 of record OV277695.1, on the reverse strand, counting down.
AAAATGATGATGATGATGAATACAAGATCGGTAACGTATTTATGACTGTACTAGAATACACGTACATATAATACGTTGTACAAATCAACAGTAGAAAATTTCAACATTATGGCATCATTTAAAGCATCATTTACATCATTATGATTTTCAAATCAAAATTATTTGAATTTGATCATAGTCTAAAAAAACAAGGTCTTCTATTGCCAGAGTGACACAAGCCTACGTCACAAAAAAATGGCCGCTAAGCATGGTAAAAGGGTATGATGACGTAGGCTTGTGTCAGTCACGTGATCAGTCACGTGATCGGAAGAGAATACCAGGCGCAGTATATTACTGTAATGCGTAATCTTTATAATATTGATATATTTTCTACTATACTGATTTGAACGTGTGAGTGTCAAAAAGCGTTTCCGATCATTATATTCATCGTCTAAAAATGGTTAACTAAATATGAAGAAGGACAATCCCAAAGAATTGTCAAAAACACCAAGTCGTTTTGATATTCGATACAATCAGGTAGTTACACAATAAGACCACTGGTTAATCTTCATCACCTAATTATACGTGATAACAGAAAAAGACTCACCGGACGTTTAAAATAACACAATACAGTCCCATTTCCCATAGTGCATTCAAAAGTCATTCTATAACCCATTTTACAAAATGGAACTAACGAAATGGCTGCAGTATTGGTCACGTAAACTCCTAACGAGAGCGTTGCGATCCGCAATGGGTGAAAAGTTTAGCAGAACATGAATACGCTTTTAGAGCTAGGCAACGATTGCAACTATGCATCGATGGAATAGAATAGAAGAGAAGTCTAGTTCGACCACGAATTGTTTTACAGTCTGCTCTACTAACGTAGGAACAAATTACACAAAGGCCTTTCGAAGTTTTCCGTCGATGCATCGTTTCAGAGATGCATTTCCATCAGTTAAAAAATTACTAGAAATACGAAGTCTTCCAGGTTCCCCTTGCTTCTGATAAGTAGCTAATTTTTGAAACTTCTAATAACAGTAGTGAAACCATGGAAGTGGCTGCTAGCCACTTGATGCACTCACATTATAGTCGGCATAATGCATTATAGCCTGGAAACCTCACGTGAATAAAACACCTGCGTATGTTGCCAAATTGACTGAATTAAAGAGGCTATGATTAGCTTTGCGTTCTATAAACAACATTAAATTATCTAAGTATGTACATGAAAAATAAACAGATTGTAAGTGACAGCCTAGCAAATACTGAAACGGTGAACTCATACCATTAAACTGACCAACTTTCACTATGGAGACCACCTCAGGAAACGCAAAAAAAATCTACTGTCCCATACAAAACTGCTGTACCTACCCGACTCAAATGTATGGGACACCTGATATTTTTTCGCGTTTCCTGAGGTAGGCTCCATAGTGAATTCATTCTCATAGTTGTTCAGTTTGATGGTCTGAATTCACCGTTTCAGTATTTGCTAAGCTGTCACTTACACCCTGTATACAGAGGAAGTGAATCGGTATCCTGATTCAGTAATTGTACTTTGTCTTTAATTAGCAGCGATTATATTACACTACATTTATGGGCGATTTCGGCATACATTGCTAGCTTCGATCGCTACACTTTGAAATAGAGATAACAAATCAGGCAATGCATGCCAAAATTGACCCTAGATATAGGTAATTTCTACTTTAGTGTTTTAAACTTATATCTGGTAATAAATAAACTTACATGTGCATTGTACCTTACCTACAACCAGGCAATATTATCTATCCCCTAAATAAGCAGCGTGAGCTCAGTACTGTACTTTATGTAGCAATTCTTCAGACCTCAGACTAGACCGTCTTTTATTCTTTACGAATATGTATCTCTCTTTGTGACAAAGCAATGAAAACTATTCTGTTACAAAGAACGAATGGAAAACTCAGAGGGTTGTATGTTTTGCAATAATAATATGAATGTAACCCATCCTTTATTCGCCAAGACCCAAGACTCTATTTACTTAGGTCTGCTTCAACACTTCTGGTTAAGTTCTTGATAGCTTATCTGACAGACCGTTTGACATGTTGTATGAAAGATAATGTCAATCGATGTGTCAGATAAGCTATCAAGAAATTATCCAGAAGTAGTGAAAACATGCCCTCTTTGACTGAACAACTTTCACTATGAAGCCAAGATCGAAATCGCGAAAAAAAAACACTTCTCATACATTCAGATTTTTATTTCACGTTTTCCAAGTTGGCTCCATAGTAAAAGTTGTTCAGTTTGATGGTGTGAAGAACCCCCTTAAGTATTACTAGGGTGTTTACCACCAAGATATTTAATCGAATCATATTAAATATTTCGTCTACATAATATTTTCCGTATCGCAGAATTATCCAGCATTGAAGAAGTAGGTACACAGCTATACAATTACGCTCTTGATATAGTGGCTATACATCTATATGTTGGGCCACTATGTTTGACGTCAGACCATAATGGGCCCCTATTCACAGCTCAGAGTGTCACTTGGGGTAAACGGCTCATTGTCAGCCTCGCAAGGGTTTGATCGTACGAGGTGAGTACTGCACTAAAAGAACAGGCAAAATAAAATATGAGTCCCGTGAGTGGTGAGATAGCGCTTATGGACACTGCCAAGGTGTGATAAAGAGAGACTATCTCTTCCGTCATATTAAAAATTATATACCTCTACCAAGGCAGCAAAGAGCAGAAATCTAAACTATTATAAAACTGTAACAGAAATGTGTCTGTACATTGAAGATATTTACAAAGAAAAAATTACGACATGGTTTTTACCTGTCCCTGATTTCAAATCACCAATTTTTGGATTTTTTGTCTGTCCGTTTGTTTGTTTGTTTGTTTGTTTGGGTGTTTGTTTGTTCGAGTATCACGCAAAAACTACTGAACCGATTTTGATGAAACTTTTTATGTTTGATAGCTTATGATCAGACTTAAAATCTGGTAGGTATATAATTTATGCGGACGAAGTCGCGGGTAAAAGCTCGTAATGTATAAATCTTGATTAATCTTAGCAGATGTACTAGCTTGTATACATAAGTATACAGAGTCCTTCTGAATAAGGGGATGATTGAACTATCAAACTGAACAACTTTCTCTATGGGATCAACACCGAATTCGCGTTGAAAAATTGCTGTCCCATACTTTAGGGTAGAGTAGGATTGCAGTTTTGTATAGAACAGCTGATTTTTTTTCGCGATTTCGACCCTTGTCCCATATATAAAGTTTTTCAGTTTTGGTAGTCTGATCATCCCATTAAAAACCGTCAGCATCTGTCTTTCCACTCCGACCAACTGAACTGACCAACTTGTTTCGCAGAATGGAACTCGATGAAGGAATTTATTTCCAATCAAACCAACTGGTTGATCATATGTAAAATTTTTTATTAAATTATTCCTTACGAAACAATTAACTCCGACCAACTGAACCGACCAACTGGTTATGATCAACCAGTTGGTTTATACTAAGAAGGACTCTATAAAGGGTGTAAAGAAAAGTATCATTAACCTTTAAACCACATACTCTACCCATCAAACTGAACAACTTTTACCATGAGAGCAAACATGCCAGAACAAAAATAAATCAGCTGTTCCTTACGTTTGAGGTGGTTTCAGTCAAGTAGGCATTGCAGTTTAGTATGGAAAAGCTGTAGACTCAGTCCAGTCTTCTGGCCATATTGGCCAGTCCTGTCCTCAGTTATGTAGGTACTACAGAAAGCTATTTGAGCACTTTTTAACATTTACCCAAACACTTCTTTTTTTCATCTAATTTAATTAGCTATCTCCTGCATCCTAAAACAACTCTACAAAATGCAATTTGAAAGGAAGTCAGAAAAAAGTGAACAAAAGTGTAATAGTAGAGTGTTCGCCGCGCCGCGCCGCGCCGCGCCCGCAGCCGCATGCAACGAGCCTGCATTTAAATTAACCACTTCATATTCGGACTCGCATGCTATAAAATATTTATATGACCGCAGAGCGGTACACTCGCTGTTAACGATGTTATCATTTTAACGGGGACCGTGTGCCCACCAGGACCAGGAGAGTCTACTTGCTAGAGAGTACTGGACAAGTCAATAACCACTAACCACTAACAACAGCTCTTTAAAGCCGCTGGAATTATAATCCAAACATGTTTTTGAATATACTACAGAGGAACCCTAGGAAAGGATTTTTCGAAAATCGACCCCTAAAGGACGAGCGGAGCGGACAAAATCGCGCGTTTCTTAATTATGGTTGGTTCCGTCGCGTTTAGGACAGACTATTTCCTCTCTTGGGTATGAGTCCAGGCCACTAGATAAGGGATTATGTTTATTTTATGTTTCCGATTACCCTATATCATTTACAAGATGGGTTACTTATAATGAGGCTACTAGGCAATTTTTAAGTAGGTAGGCAGTAGGTAGGTAATATTTATCATAATATTATCCATTGTTTGAAATGAATAAACTAAATATTAAGCATCAGAATCGCAAAGAACAGCAAAAAACACTCTAGCATACATTACATCTTCGTATGATTTTTTCTTTGGTATTGGCATCCCGAGTTATTTCCAAACAAGTGGAAACGAGCCTAGAAGAGAAAATAATTCCAAGCCTGTCTGTCGTCCTCCTAACTTTCTTCATGCTGTTGCACAACTTGTCCAACGCATATTAACCAAACTGAATCACCTAGTTCCTTCTAGGGAACTTAAACGAACATAGTTTGAGTACTTGGTATAATTTGCTCAAAAGACGCTGTGGTATTTACCTTATTATTAAACTTGGTATTTTCCAGCAGGTTGACTACTATATTAACCTCCATTAAAATCCCCTTTAGCGACGGGCTCACTCCCCGTCACACTGTACAGAGTTTCGGTACTAGTGAAACGTGGATGTTCTGAGATATCATAAATATCTCCGACCACCCCTCGGGGCATATAGTAGCGAGCATATTGGTCCTCGTTGTGCTCTCTTAATTTTATCGTTTTCGTGATGTCTTTCTTATCCTGCATCTTCCAATAGGGTTAGGTTGGTACCTACTTATTTTCTCACCTAAGAGTCAATTTTTATTGAAATCGCAATGAGAAGCGACGCGGCGCATACCATATCACTGTATAGATAAAGTTCAATATGCTAGTCCAAAACGCACGCCGCCGCCACCGCCCCGCTGCTGCTGGCTGCTGCTCTTTCAAAGTGAATTGACCCACCTTACTATATATTCTAACTTTTCCCGTTAGGAGAACTTTGAATTATTTTGCTATAACAGAGTTACTGAATGCTAAACGTAACTGAAAAGCAGAACAAAGTTCATAGTAAACGAGTCTCGAGAAACAAAAGATGCTTTTAGCAGCAGTGCACTCTGGTCCCGCGACCGCGGCCGAGCTCGACGACTGCTCAAAGAATTCCCTTTGGAAATTGTTAATGAACGCAATGGTTAGCACTTTAGCATTCATGAAAATGAGCAACTCCATTTAAAACTCTGTTGAGGTTTAATGAGACTTCAATAAGAAATTAGTGCAGTGGTTGGTGATGATGATGAACCAGAGGTATACGGTGCCAGTGCAACAGTCGCATATTTATAAATCAATATATTGTTTGTACACGGTAAAGATTATTTATCTTATTTAAACAAATAATCTTATGTATCAATTTGGTTATGTTGGTTCTAGGCATGGTTCGTTCTGTACCTATACAAAAAAATCGTATGTCTCGGATTTTTTTAGATAAGTACATGCAGAAAATAAAAATTGCTACCGAATATTTTTTTTTAACTAGATACCCCCCCCCCCCCCCCCTAGCTTCGCTCGCTCTCCGAAATGTCAACAAAGAGGTGTCTAAAACGTTGTCTTATCTCGCGCTATCTGATCAAATCAGTCATACAGATATAGATAAACATAAAGATTGCACGAGACTAAAGTTTCACTGTCCCTGTACTGGACTGTGAATGGTAAAACAACCTATAATCGAAGTTGCAGTTTTAATTTTAATCGTGAGAAAAGTTGCCCTCTATTCTTTAATTTTATAATTAGGTATTCCTCTTACGTTATTCATATCGTACAGGTAGGTATCTCGTAATGATTACCTAATTGAAATAATTACCTTCTTGCCAACAAATAAATACGATATTTACCTACCTTAATAGGTCTAATAGGGAATAATAAGTGTTGTTAAACCAGAATCGTCCATAGTGTTACAGTTACAAATATGCAGAAAGATAGATATGTTGTTTTTGTTTTTCCCCATGACTAATCGAACCTATAGATCTTATTTCGTCATCGGTACCAATTCGCACTTTAAGAGACGACGTCGCATTTGACCGATCAGTGACCGATTTGTGTCTACAAATCAAATGGTTCAAGATCCCAAGGCCGCCAGACGTCACGTATTTTCTGATGAACAAAATGTGTAATATTGAGAAGTGTTAGTATGTACTATGATCGTGTGCCTACCTGCTAGCTTGGCCAGACGGCCATTTTTCAAGTATCAGGTAATCAAGGTACGTAAAAATGCTGCGAACCTCACTTATATTCTGATGGCTGATTTTTACGTTATATGTTACAGAATATCGTTAAAAATCTGTCATCAATACTCCCATACACATCCCGGGGGCGGTTTTGCCTTACAGACGCTTTAAAGATTCAGTGCTCTCAAAAAAAACTACTTGATCTCACAAATCCGGTTGTGTTACTGGCAATGAGGTAACAAAACCTGAATTTTCATCTTGTCTTTGTTCACCTTTAGCACATTGAAGGTTTCAGGGTGGAATTACGTGCATGTCAAGAAGATGATAATAAGTAGTGAGCCTTTTAAAAACACTGCATAAGAACCTCTTCGCCTCTTACGACATAATATGCGGAAAGAAATGGAAATGAGAGGCATGCTAATAAAAATCGGTCAAGTACGCGTCGGGTTACTCGCGCACCTAGCGTTGCCAGGCGTCCGGATAAAGCCGGACATAGTTAGGCTTATTGGATGTGTGTCCGGACAAATTAGACGGTGTCCGGCCTGTCCGGCTTTTGTTAGGCTTTTACATTTGACCAGTCTACCCTATTTTGAAGGAAACTGAGCTTTTAAAGCAGGTACAGCAGGTATAGGTTGGCCACCAAAAACATTGATTATTTTAGTTTTAATTTCTTCAAAGTTTATTAATTAACTACTGAAGCAGTATTGTTCTGTTTAATTTTGTTTTCCATTGCATTGTTTCATTAGAATTTAAGACGGTTTTATGGTAAATGGTCAAAAAACCGTGGTTTCGCATAAAAATTTTGTTGTCTTATCAATACTTAGGTGAAAAATCCTCAATAATTAAGGGTGTCCGGCCTTTTTACCCAAATGTCCGGCCAAACTGGCTGGTCTGTCCGGCTATCCGGTTTTAAGACCTGGCAACCCTAGACATAGGTATCGTCATTGGCGTCATCGCTAAAATTAATTAGAATCAATTTAACGTCATACCGGAAAGCTTTACTCATAAAAATCTGGCAAGGGCGAATCGAACTCGCCCATGATTGGGTTCCGTAATCATTTCAAAACAAGTTTGTAAGAGGTGAATCGGATAGTGTGAAGGACTGTAGCAAAAATTGATCAGAAAAACTTGTTTTTCAATATAGCGGCTAACTATAACGCGATTTAATTTCGATCAGTGTCATCTAGTGATAGGAATAAAAATCAATATTGATGTTACTTACAGCTTTTTAATAGCTTTTTCCGAAACTTGTTGTGCTACAGCATTCGTTATCATTTTCATTGAAAGTACTTAATAAGTATTAGCTGTTAGTAGAGCTAAGCTAAGTATACAGGGTGTAACAAAACACCCTAGTAAGGGGGTGCTTCAGACCATCAAACTGAAGAACTTTCACTATGGGGCCAACATCGAGAAAAAATAAAAAAATCTGCTGTCGCATACAAAACTGCAGTACCAACTCGACTAAAATGTATGGGACAGCTGATTTTTTTATTTTTTCTCGATGTTGGCCCCATAGTGAAAGTTGTTCAGTTTGATGGTCTGAAGAACCCCCTTAAGTATTACTAGGGTGTTTTGTTACACCCTGTATTGTAGAAAATTTTCCGATTTTTACTCCAGTATTTTAAAAGTTAGGGGTTCGTTCTACTTTGAGTACAAATATCTCGAGATACAAGCATTATAACGACGACTACTTAGTTTAAATAGGTGTTCCGTTCCATTTTACAAGAGCTGTCTAACGACACCGATTGAGCGGAAAAAACTAAATTTTTCCAACCCTCTTTTCATTGTTGGGAAGGTCGAAAACAATGTTTTTTTCTATAATATAATATTTCTGTTTTAGGGTAACTACCTATCCTATTATCTGTCTTCTAGCCAAATTTCGATTTAATCTAAATCTAAACTATTATAAAACTGTAACAGAAGTGTGTCTGTACTCTGTACATTGAAGATATTTACAAAAAATATTTTAACAAAAAAATTAAAACCGCCTTCAAAAAACTAAAAAGTCAAAAAATAATATTACAGCCAATGACTTTTTCGTTCGCATCATAAGAACATTAATTTGTTTTATAGAAGTCGGTGTCAAGCCAAGCCAAAAAATGTAAGCCCTGTCGCGAATCATACCGGCTTGACAGCGACATCAATAAAACAAATTAATGTTCTTATGATGCGAACGAAAAAGTCATTGGCTGCAATATAATTTTTTTTTGAAGGCGGTTTTAATTTTTTTGTTAAAATTTTGTTTATTTCACAATTTTCAGTGGTAAATTCATTAGTTCGATTTAATAGTAGTGCTCCGCCGCCTGCGTGGTCTAATGGTTAAGAGCATTGGCTCTCGATACGGAGGTCGTGGGTTCGATTCCCACGGGGGACACCTAGTGATATGTCACTTTGTGCGTTTTTCCCCAGTTGGTTAGGACATTGCAGGCTGAATCACCTGATTGTCCGAAAAGAAAATTGATTCCGTGCTTCGGATGGCACGTTAAGCCGTTGGTCCCGGCTACTATCTCTGGTGGTAGTAGTTGTTACATAAAAACCACGTCAGAGGCCGTAAGGCGGTCTGAAAAAACTCTGACACCAGGTCTCTGCCCACACGATAAGAAGAATAGTAGTGCTTTAAATTAACAAATGCACTAGTCGGCACTTCGATTTTCGAAGGTTCCCCTCGATATCTCTGGGATCCATCATCAGATCCTGGTTTCCTTATCATGGGACCTCTCTTGGGATATCTCCTTTCCAACAAAAAAAGAATTATCGAAATCGGTTCATAAACGACGAAGTTATCCGCGAACACACATAAAAAAAAAATATATACGGTCGAATTGAGAAACCTCCTCCTTTTTCGAAGTCGGTTAAAAAAGATTACGATATGGTTTTTGGATGGCCCTGATTCCAAATAAACAATTTTTGTATTTTTTGTCTGTCTGTTTGTTTGTGTGTTTATTTGTTCGAGCATCACGCAAAAACAATTGAACCGATTTTGATGAAACTTTTTTTGTTTGATACCTTATAATCTGACTTAAAATCTGGTATATAATTTATGCAGACCAAGTCGCGGGTAAATGCTCGTAGGTTATAAAATGTAAAGACAGAATGCACGAAAGTATAAGGTTTCCTTGTCTGACTACGGAACCCTAAACAGGGCTTCCAGATCCACTCATTCATCAAAGACAACGTTGACAATTCAATAACAAATTAACTAAAACCCAAACAATCCGGTAAAGCCCCATCTATAACGTAAGTACCTACCTGAGTTTGTTTCTCTACTATAGTCAATTAGCAAGTCCTGTCCACTAACCAGATATAAGAATAACAATGCCACAAAATGTACATCACTCAGTCATCTACGGCGGCACGAGCAAATCTATTATGGAAGTTTTTGTAAGTAGCACCTTTAGCATCAAAATATTAAATTAGTATTTATTTTTATACTAAAAAATAAGGCATTCCACTGGAATGGAAGTCGTACACGTGATGTCACGTAAGGATTCTTTCGCAGCAAGTATTCGTCCTATTAATAACATCATAATAACAGTACCTATAGTCATTACATTAGGTAGGTATATCAGCCATTATTATCCCACTGTTGGGGTCCTTTACGTTCTCTCCTAGAGTCTCTTATCTGTTCTCCCGCCACCTTCGGCTAAGATCCGAAGAACCTTCAGTTACGGGCCCTAAATTGGCTTTTGATTGCCGTAATTTTTTTGAAAATATAATTTATGATTGTTTATGATTATGAAATCAATCTTAGACTACATAGACATACTAAAAATCAATGCACACGACATCGTCTCGAAAGTAATTGATTTTGATTTACTTACAAAATAAATAAATAAACAAGGCAAGTATTAAAAATAGGCAAGTAGGTATGTAGGTAGGTATCTATTTTTTACAAAATTTTGTACCTACTAAATAAATAATATGCAAGTTTCTTATGCCAAAAACAGAAAAATGATTTTCAGCAGAAGTTCGAATTCGTTTTTCACGTATGCCTATTCGGTAAACTTACTTTTGACGCGTAAGGGCTCTTACAGACGAGCGACACTTAGCTGTCGCGGTGAGTCGCAGAGCGTCGCGCTCATACATTTTACGATCGCGCGACGCGTCACCTGGCGACCGCAAAGTGTCGCTCGTCTGTGAGAGCGCTTATTATTAAATTAATGGCCTACCTAACTAACGATTCATTGCCTAACTAATTACAATCAAAACATCCGGAAATTCATAATTCAATAAAACATTTAACTAAACCGATCAAGCGGTTCCTTTTTTGCAGAAATACATCGTGGTTCTTACTGTTCTATTGCTGAAAATAAAAGCAATAACAGCAGCAGACCAGACACATGAAGTCAAAGAGCAAACTACATTGCCGACAGAAAACAACCCATTGGAGGACTTGATTCTCAATCAGAATGAAGATAGAAGCTCAAGCGATACAATGTCGAGAGTGAAAAGGCAATTCGGATATGGTTACTACCCTTATTACAGAAGACCATGTATGTATTCTACTAAACTAATAAAACCGGTCAAGTGCGAGTCGGGCTACTCGCGCACCGAGGGTGCCGTACCACACCACCACAGAACACAACATTATTAACTTAAAAAAAAAACCTTTTGTGTCCGGGACCTTTATCGCGAGACCGACTCACACTTGGCCGGTTTTTAGTATTTGTTGTTATTTTGTAGAGTTTTCTCTATAATCACACTAAGTTTCACGCTTGTATGTATGCGTGAAGAAAAAACTAGTTTCTTGTAGAGAAACCCCCTTAATTTTTAACTTTTTACATTTTTATTATTTGTTAAGAAATCCGCCATAATAACGCATAATCTGATAAAATTTCAACTATCTAGGTACTTAGCTATTACGGTTCAAAAGTTACAGCCCTAAATAGGTAGGACAGACGGACGGACAACTTAGGCTTAGTAATAGGGTCCCGTTTTCACCCTTTGGGTACGGAACCCTAAAAATGACTATCTACCCATAAAAATAACAGCTTTTAAAACTGGTACAGAAAAAATAGAAATGATTTGACGTAGAATCAAACCGTTCCTATTGTTTTGGCAAAACCTAATCCACTGAACCGATTTTTATGGTCGAGGTACAGGAGTGCGATTTTTGAAACTCATTCGCTGAGCTCAGCAGTTGACAATGTCAAAATTACTGTGAAGATAAGCATCTGTCTACTGCTGATTTGACTTTCAAAAATCGCACTCCTGAAGAATGATTTTTGAAAGTCAAATCAGAATTAGAAAGATGCATACCTATCTCCAAAGTTATTTTGACATTTACAACTGCTGAACTCAGCGAATGAGATTCAAAAATCGCACTCCTGGAGTGCGATTTTTGAAACTCATTCTTTGAACTCAGCAGTTGTAAAGGTCTAAATTACTATGGAGATATGTATATTTCTACTGCTGATTTGACTTTAAAAAATCGCACTTCTGAAGTTTGATTTTTGAAAGTCAAATCAGCAGTAGAAAGATGCGTATCTCCACAGTAATTTTGACATTTTCAACTGCTGAGCTCAGCGAATGAGTTTCAAAAATCGCACTCCTGTTCTCGTATTATACTGACCCACTAGGGGACCTCTGACCTGTCCCAGAAGTAGCAGTCATCTACAATGTAGAGTCAATATGTTAAAATAAACCTTGCAGTTCTTTTCAATATCTTAAAATAAAACTTCCTACCTTCTGAAAATTTCATGCTATGTGCTACTACCTACCACAGAGTAATAACTACTACGGAAATGTGCATACTTTAGCTGTAGTTGTACCATTGGTTGTACCAAATATTTAAACTCTAAAAATAATTTTAATGGGAAGTACTTAGTAATTTAATTTCATTACAGATTACCCATTACCTGTACCTATACCAATTATAGTTGGTGGTGGAATTGGTTTTGGGGGCAGGGGATTTGGGGGAAGAGGATTCGGAGGCAGGGGATTTGGCGGCAGGGGGTTTGGCGGCAGGGGATTTGGCGGCAGTGGGTTTGGCGGCAGGGGGTTTGGCGGCAGGGGATTTGGCGGCAGGGGATTTGGCGGCAGGGGGTTTGGCGGCAGTGGATTTGGAGGAAGAGGATTTGGTGGTTTTGGTGGCAGAGGTGGTTTCGGAGGCGGACGTGGTGGTAGAGGGTAGACAACAGAATAGCTATCATATAAAAGTATTTGCTATATCCTGATTATGATTACCCTATTAATGAACGATGTACTTAATGACTGGCTTTAATTAAACCTTTTATGGAATCATTGCATTATTTCGTATTCCGTATCATTTCCAAATCATTTCAAAATAGTAAACTTGGTATAGATACACACACACACACCCCCACACACACACACACTCACACACACACACACACACACACACACACACACACACACACACACACACACACACACACACACACACACACACATACACACACACATACTTGGTATATTGAAGATATTTGCAAAAATATTCATTGGGTGGGTGGGTTTAGGATACGTATACTCCTGGCTCTGCGGTCAACTGTGTCGAGTATGTGTCTAGTTAATACTTGGTAGAGCCATCCCACAGGTGGCAGCAATACACCATACCATACTATTTAAAGACAGTGCATCAGTATAACCGCGTATGAGATAGCGATAGTCATAAAATCCTATACAACAGCTATACAATTTATTGAAGGTAGACGGCTGACTCCGGAGTCAGACAGCCTTCGCAGTGCAAAAAAAGTGGTTACGTCGATAAGGACAGCAATAAGTAGCGATCTCCTTTTTTAACTAGAGCGAATTTGCTATGTGCGTCTCTTATTGAGTGAATATGACAAGACACGTGCTTCCTTCTAGTACCTTCTCTTTCTACGTTCCAACCTGTCGACCAGCATGTCTAGTATGACTTCTCTACACGCGCGCGACCTATATTCCTTGCGCGCGACCCGCCCTCGCTGCATGCGGTATGAACGTGACACACGCATAGAAATATTAATTTACTACCTATTGGATATCTATGGACATACGTTCAAAATGTCAAAATTACAATGGAGATTATACATCTTTCTACTATTCGTTTGAACGTGTGATATTCAAAAATCGCAATCCACACTAGGTACAGTCAAGATCACATCAAGCTTTACACTTGCAGTTCGATTGTAACGCTTATGGCGCACTAAATAAGAACGGTACAAAGTCCAAAGTGACAAGCTTGACGTGCTCTTGACTGTACGACAGCAACGCGCAGGCTTACAAAATCGACCACAGAGTGCACAGATAATAAATTGTCGAATAGTGAATAGTTTAAAAAGACCAGTATTCGAAGCCGTTAAAGATTATTATTTTAAAAAAGACGACATCTGTCATTTAAATGTCTGACAGTGACAACCATTGTCAATTTTGAAGGCAGTTCAGGGTGCGTTTCAAAGCGTCTAAAAATCTAAGAATCATTCGGGGAGTCTACCCACAGACAGATAGTCTACCTCACTCTAGCATACCTACCTACATAATCTTCGTATGCTTTTTCTCTTTCGTACTGGCACCCCAGAGTGATTTTTCACGTTATGAAACGCACTCGTAAAACAGGTTTAACCAAATAGAAATCTAATGTTAATTAAAGCAAAATGCTATAATAAATTTTGCAATTCTGCAGACTCGAGTAGTTAGTTAAGTTCGGACGCATTAACAAACTGAGTAGGTAAGTTTTTACTTTTGAAATTGTTTAGCGAACCAAAACCTTACTCATATTCATGAAACTTTTTCCCTATAATCCGTCTGAAATATTTTAACCGTTTCCTCTTCAGAAATGGAGGGTGCATACGATGAAATTATATCAGAAAATCCTTTCTTCGTGGAGCTTAAATCTGAATATAATAATCTGTTTCAACACTGCATAACTCAGTCATGGATCATTTGTGTTCCTCGTATTGGCAGTTTGAACACTAGAGTTTTTACCGTAGAGGACTTCTGCGCGCATATCCTGGTGCCGAGCGATGAGCTCCCGGAAACACACTTCAGCACCCTCACAGAGAAACAAGTGACACTCACTAATAAAGTGATCACATTGGAACTAACAAAAGGGTTACCTCTACAAAGCCATATATTGTTTGAGGAAACATTCTACACTGAGGACTTCATCAAATACAAGGTATGGTGCATAGAAAACCCCCTCGAACCTACTTCAAATGTCGGTGACAGTGGTATTGCTAAAGATTATCTTTTATCAATTAATGACTGTATAGATTTGCTCTGGACGCAAGCCGCCGGTCGCCAAGTGTTGGACCAGATTGAGAGAAGCGTACAACAATTTATGAACAAGCACAATTCTCTCCCTGTAGCCATAGGGCCTCTCAAAGACGCTGTCAGTGAACTATACACGCAGTGCCTACAGTTTGCGTTACAGAACCGAAGGCTTAGAGAGAAGTCAAAGGCATGCAAACAGGTACTTGAAAACGTAAAACTAGCTGTGGAATGCTACATGCAACATTTATTGTTTGACTTCTTGTTCAAACCTATCTGCACTTGCTGCGCTTATGAAGATTCTCATCTAAATAAGAAGATAAGAAACATGTCTGACATCCAACTTAGAGATCTGGATATTAAAAAGGAATTGTACCATGCAGTGCCTAGAGCTAAACAGATACTGTCTAAAATAGACTCTTACAACACTGCTTTAGAAAAGATCTTGTGTCTGAAAGAGGCACTCAATGCAATTAATAAGAAGGATAGCAGTAATAACGTGGTTTTGCTAACTGCTGATGACTTGTTACCTGTTTTTGTGTTTTTGGTAATTAAGTCTGGTTTACCAAACTGGTTTAGTCAGTTGACGTACATGAAGGAATTTCGCTTTAGTAGCATTGGGAAAGGAGACGGAGATGAGAGTGCATTCCTTATAACTACTTTAGAAGCTGTCATAGAACACATACAATCAGGTGCCTTGGCTGGCCCACCAGACCCTGAAGCTTACTATTATGAGAGCAACCTCACCGAGGAAAATCTACAGAATGGTAGACAACGGAAAAACAGTTTGACGGAATCTGTATCAACCGATATGAATAAAGATGAAACCTTGGAATACATATTTGATTTGATCAAAGCAAGTAACACTGAGCAAGTCAATGCTATATTATTGAGAAATCAGAAGCACGTTGAAAACATTGAACAAAATGATAATGATGTTTTAAAATCAATTGAGAGTGATTCTTCAGATGATGATGATGACCCCGAAGCAGATGTCTATCATAAACTTTGTCATCCATTGTGCAATTGCAAAAAATGTTGCGCCAAGATTTCGAGGAATCTCTTGAAAACATCTCCGACAGTTACTTCAAGAGATAGTCATGGTCTGACCGTGTTGCATGTTGCATGCATACATGGTAAAGCAACTATTGTAGAGACAGTCATCGAGATGGGTGCTGAAGTCAATGCTACTGATCTTAATGAGTGTACACCATTACATTACGCAGCGTCTAGAGGACACCAGAATGCTTTATTACTACTCCTACACTCTGGAGCTAACATCAATCAGACGAACATTGATAAGAACACTCCACTCCATTTGGCAGTCAATAACGGTCACATGAACTGTGTCAAAGCTCTGATTTACTTCGCTGAACACAGTAGAAATAAAATTAAAGTTAATGCCAAAAACGAAAGTGGGAATACACCATTGCATATGGCCTCAAAATGGGGTTACGAAGGAATAGCTAAGTTGTTGATTGAGAATGGCGGAGAACCGTCTTTGCAAAACCGTTACAATAAAACAGTATTTGACTATGCTCACAACTTAAAAATACTTCAAGTTTTAAAGTCTTCTTCTCCTAATTTGTATGAATACATACATATAACGAGTTCCGATGTGAAGGCCTTGAATTGCAAATCTGACAATCCTGTAGCTCTGAAGCTACAGAAGATGCAAGTTAAAAGCAATGATCAATACAATAATGCGACACGAACTGTCGAAAATTTGAAAACTATTGAAAGAATCTTGAAAGCTATATCTTATGGTGATGTTAAGCTTGCATGTTTTTACATGAACATTAACTATGCAGCTTACAAAGGTGTAAATAATAAACAAAATGGTAACTGCTGTCATCCGCTATGTGAGTGCCAAACCTGTAAAAAAAAGACTGAAACATGCACCTCAGACTTTGACATAAACTTCTCAGACTCAAATGGATTTACAGCATTACATTATGCTTCTCGTTATGGATTGGATGAGTTGTGCAATATTTTGATACTCAACAATGCTAATGTTAACTGCTGCAATAAGAAAAACCAAACTCCTTTACACTTAGCTGCTTTAAACAACAAAACTGTTGTTATAAGATTACTCCTCGACAACGGTGCTAATGTTAATGCGATAGATTTGTCAGGGAATACGCCAATGCACGACGCCAGTGACATGGGAAACATAGGTGCTTCCAAAATTCTGATCAGCTACAACCCTGACTTATCTATGTTAAACAGTATGCAAAAATCTGCTTTTGATATAGCCAAATCTAAAGTACATTTAACTATTATTGACTTGATAGAAAAACATGCTTTAAAAATAGGATAAGCAATTTGTGGCTGGTAGAATTATTTCAATATTATTTGAGAATGTACCTATTTGTATGTATTTTGACTATTTTGTCAGTAACAATGTATTCTTAGCTTCGATTGTAAGTTAAGATAAATGAATATATTATAAGAGCAATTTGTAATATTATGTTTGCCAATATACTGCCTTGTTATTAAGACTGCTTTACCAAAGCCCTGTATGACTAAAAAAGATACCTTTTTTTTATTTGTATGGGTGGTAGTTTTTCACATCCATTGACTAAACAGTATTTAATTTCATACTGTTCCATTTCCATCAATACATACCTGAATTTGTAAGTCATTATTTATCATTGTGATGGTTGCATGACATTATTTGCTTTTATATTTTTAATTTTATTACTCTGTGCCATAAGGACCTATTTGTTTAACTTCCCCAAAAATAATGTAAGACTGATTATTTTTATTTTACTATGATCTTTTGATATTTTGTTGTTTTTTATACTATTATGTAATAATTTTTGTATCACAATTTTTGTTTTCAATTAATGTATAGGTACATTTTAAGTATATGTATTTGAGAGATAATAAATGAACATGTATCATTTAACTTCAAAAGTTTTTATTCAAATCATCTCAAACTCAAAGATATGAGGTAAACAAAAATAAAAAATAGGTACTTCGGTTTAATTTTATTTTTAATCACAATACATAAATTATGTAGGTACAGTTGAGCGTCTTTTTATTACAATATCAAATCAGTAATTCAAATTTATTAAAATTTTCAAGGGGATATGAAATATTGTATACTTACGTAGTTACAATTCGGTGTGAAAGTACAAATTACAAAATTTCAATATTATAACAATCACGCACGTCAGCAAAAGATACTAGATAAAAAATAATTGTCATAAAATATAAATATAAAAATGTATCAATCACATTAAAATATGTGCTTTGTGCGAATTTGCTTTAATAAAATCTATTTCCACACATCTTCATTATTCAATATATTAATTTCTTTCGTTAGGAATGGTACCTACTATACAGGGTGTAACATAAAATGGGACAGTCACTTAAAGGGGTGCTTCAGACCATCAAACTGAACAACTTTCTCTATGGAACCAATATTGAAATCGAAAAAAAAAAATCAGCTGTCCCATACAAAACTGCAAACATAACTCGACGGAAATGTATGGGACAGCTGATTTTTTTTCGCGATTTCAATATTGGTCCCATAGCGAAAGTTGTTCAGTTTGATGGTGTGAAGCACCCCTTTAAGTGACTGTCCCATTTTATATTACACCCTGTATAACAAATACCATAATAAAATCTACGTATTAAATTGTAAGTACCACATTAACTAATATTTACATGACATTAATTACAGGAACATTATTTAACCTACTTGTGTGATTGTTACGTCTAATAACTGTCATTATATTAATCCTTCCTTACTAACTAAAAAAATGTAGATACAGTTCGTTCCGCATAAGTGGCCCGCGAATCAAGTCATTACTCATTATTGTACTTAAGGGTGAAGCCAAACGAGCGTATTTTGAGTCCGTTTCATATAAAATCCGGGAATGCATTGTCTATGACCTCAGCCTTTATATGACTCAAAATACGCGACTCGCAACTCACATAATTACGCTCGTTTCGCTTCACTGCACTCTATGTGTCGCCATAAAGATTTATTCAATGGACTTCTTAAAATGTGTAACGAATTGTAGTCTATATTTTTAACTCTCATAGCACCATCGAACATTCATACTAATGTTCTGTAATATATATAAATACATAATTAATTATGAATGTCTAAATTAGGAATGTAACGAGTATCGCCTTAATTTCTCTCAAACTTGTTTGGTACCATGACACAGACATATTATAAAGGTATATCTATGGTACCATGACGCAGATAATTATAATAGTACTACATACAAAATGTCCACTGTTTGTCCCTCACTAACTTTAGATATCGCAACTGCACATCAGGGGAGATTTTAATAGCCGAGCGAGAAGCACACTCGGCAGGCACGCGCGTCTGAGCGGGATGCACGGATGATGGCGCGTGTTCAGACGCCAACTTGTTTTTTTTTGCTGCAGTACTATTCAAGAATCGTGAGATCGTCCTATTGAACTCTAACACCCATCTAAACTATTATAAAACTGTAACAGAAATGTGTCTGTACATTGAACATATTAACAAAAAAAAAGTTACGATGTGGTTTTTAGGTGTCCCTGATTCCAAATCACCAATTTTTGGATTTTTTGTCTTTCTGTTTGTTTGTTTGCTTGAACGAGCATCACGCAAAAACTACTGAACCGATTTTGATGAAACTTTTTTTATTTGATAGCTCGCTCGCTCGCTTTTTCTATCTGACTTAAAATCTGGTATATAATTTGTGCGGACGAAGTCGCGGACACTAGTTGAACATAAAAGTGTCTCAAAGGGGCCTCTACGTGTTGGGCCGGTGCCCCACGCAAGCATTCCAAAGGTCTGGGCCTCTACCCGCACATTCGAACTTCGCAATTGCGTGAGTTTTCATTCTAATGTCAACTCTATTACAATGAAGTGCGGACCGAAACAGTGGCGATAATATATCGAACATCGAAAGTCCGGGTACAGGGCTTGGGCTATAGACGGGCTATAGCCCAGGCCAAGGTATTCCTTGAGATATGCTTTAGATACAATAACAATAATGTGACATTGACAAGATAACAGAGAGGGTGCGGAAAGTAAAGAAAAGGCGGGAAGAAGCCTATATTTGCAATGGCATGTGCAAGTATCGCTTCTGCGCACCTTTTCTGCGCCTTCTGTGCTAATTTGGCAATCAAACAAAGACTTATGATAACATAATCTTCACTTTTGGTCCCATCTATTTTATTTATTACTAGGACATTGCAAGCCCTAAACTTGATAAATAAAATTTATAATAATTTTCAATCAAGGAGGACGGTGCATATTAATTTACACGTTTAGAGATAAACCTAGAACGTCGTATATTTTAAGAGATCTAACCTAGCCCAAATCTCATAAAATCGACACTGACTTATCGACTAATAAATTCTTTACCAACAATAAATAAAAAAATCACAATAATCCGTGTTTCCTAACGTTTGTGCTCTAATCACTGAGGAGGCAAGGTCCAAACTGGCATCTCCTCTCTCTTTTTCTCTTTCTTCTTATAATGTCTATCTCTCATTCTGACGTCATCTTGTCTCGACTTGAAATCCTGCGCTTCTGCTCTCCAGTCGTGCCTTTTTTTAGGTGATCCATTTCTGAAATATCTGTATTGTTTATCTTGGTCGTTTTCTTCTACATATACTTTGCTTTTGATGAACAATTCGTTTTTCTCTCTGATTTCTTCTGCCAGTTCATAATCTACGTCGTCAATATCGTCATTAATGAGTTCGATGATGTCATCGCGGTTGAATGTGAACGAGTGCGGGTAGTACACTTGAAGGATATCTTCGTGCCTGTACTGTTGCATCTGGATCCAGACGTGCGGGAGCAGGAGGGGGAATCTTCGCAGCCAGTAAGTGATGAAGCCGTCGGGTAACTTGCCGAGGCTGTCGCGCACTTCACTCTCCAGCTCTCTGTAGTGATGTTTCTTTAAACGAGAAAAACAGTTGGCCAATGTGAACTATTTAAAAAATATGCAGATATTTTTTTTGATAAAAGATCAGAAAAAAATATTATTTACAGAACATTTAAAACATCGGTACCGATTCGGACTGTACCACGACTTAACTAAATTTATTCCTGTCACTTTCTAAAATAAGGTTAAGAAAAGAGACAGAAAACCAACAGCTGACTTTAGTGCTGTTAAAGTGACGTTACACGCCCAAAAACGCCTTAACCTTTTCAGCGCCAAAGTCTGATATATCAGACGTTTAAGTTTCGTGCCCTCGCCGCCAAAGTCTGATATATCAGACAAAAAAAATTGTTGAAAAATCCTTTTATTTTTATCACAAATAAACTTATCAACGTACGTATATGTTTTCCCGATAGTGACAAATTTTGGGTTGTGGCGTGTGATGAGCGTTTTCTAAATAAATCCGTGGCGTGGAATGGGTTAAATAAGACGGCGTACATTATGATGGCATCTTATTTTGGGCGTGTAACGTCACTTTGACAGCACTAAAGTCAGCTGTTGGTTTTCTGTCTCTTTTCTAAATCTTATTTTAGAAAGAGACAGGATTAAATTTAGTTAATCGTGGCACAGTCCGAATCGGTACCATTGTATATGTATACCATACTTTTCTCGCTTCCTCCACATTCATCAGTCTTTTCATGCATACTTTTCGGTTTCGCATAAATCTGACCTGGAGTGAGATTTTTGAAAGTCACAAAAAATTCAGTTGTAGAAAATGAAATTATTACGTCTATGAACAGTATGCGTCATTCGATCATGATTTTAAACGTGAGGTTAAAAAATTGCACTCCCGGCCCTTTTCTCTGTGTGTGTACGACTAGCAAATATAATACAACGTATAAAAATTGGTATTGTTTCATATTGTGCGTCTCCAAAAAGCCACTGTAAACCCTAGTGGCAGTAGCTACGGAAGCAAAGCTCGTACACACCTTGTTCCTGATGGCGCGCAGCAGATGCGCGGCGCGGTCGCCGCGGTAGGTCCTGCGCGCGCGCAGGTCGCCCGCCACCACGGCGCACACGTGCGCGCGCCAGTCGCCGCGGATCACGCGCCGCGCTCCTTTCTCCAGCGGGTGCTCCGCCCCTTGCATCGTACTGCTTTCTACTTGGTCGCTTACATCCTGCAATGATGACGTCGTATTAAAATATCAATCGTTCTCTCTTCAGCCGCCATGGTAATCAATTGCTATAAACAATAGCAGTTTATTATAATTTTTAATAAAGGTTCATGTGTTTTATTTATTTATTTTATACTAAAACAAAGAAAGAAATTGAAATCTACGCCTGAATAAGAACACATTCTCATAAACATTGAGATTTTAAGTTTACAAAGTATCTACGTCCTGTCCGCTTCGCAAAAAATTACAAATTGTCTACTAGAGAACGAAGTTCAGCGAGCTCTGATGCACTCGTTAACTATCTTAAAATCCACAACGAATTAAATGTTTGCTTTTATTGCACTTAAAAAATAATCTGCGTTTTAAAAAAGATGGAATGGTTGAAAGGGGTCGTCCTAGGCGCACGTACAATGACTAAATAGGATGCGTACTGAAGAAGGGCCAAATAAAATGTACCCGGAACCAACGAGCTTGTATGAAGAGACTTATGGATGTTGAGGAGGCGAGAGATGTGTGTCAAAATCGTAGCATGTGGCGATCTGTTGACTTTGCCTACCCCAGTAGTGGGACATAGGCGTGAGCATATGTATGTATGTTTAAAAAAGATTTTCTTTCTTTAAAACTCAATTTTCTTTTTCAAGCGTATGCAATTTATAAGTAGTTGTAGCTAAGTTTCCGGCTACCCGGAAAGCGTTTAGGGTCAGCGCACACCCAGCGTAGAACTGCTCGCGCATGTTCTTTGCAGTCGCGCACACCTAGCGGCAAAATCCGCCGGCGGCAGCGGCGGAGCATGCTCGCGCGTGTTCGAACAGTCTCGCGGATGCTCCCGTGTTGCTACAGTTGACGTAGTGAATTTTGCGTTGTGTTTACAATATTTTATAGTAAAGACGTGCGATAACAACAATTTTAAAGTATGGTAGACTGGGATTTGGTAATTATTGGGTTACTAGCAAAGGAAGAGGAGCAAGAAGAGCACATCAATAAGATGAAAAGAGGCAAGAAAGATGTACTTATATTTGGGAAATACTACGCCCTGTGCTGTGTTACGGTTTAAAGTTCTAGGGACAGTTATTTTATGGCTAGGAACTATAAAATGGAATATGAACAATTTGAAAACCTACTAAATCTGCTTCGACCTTTCAGATTTTCTTTGTATTTTCAAAAAGAGTTCGATTATTATATAATATTATCTGTAGTAAATTGCCCTTTTCGGGCTAAAGTAGTTAAAAAATATGCTAGATTTAGTCCGAAACCGGCCGAGGCGGCAACACTTACGTCGGATCGCAAGCATCGACACGGGCGTATGCTCGAACATGCTCGAGCATGCGCGAGCATCCGCGCGCATGCTCGCGACTGCTCCCGTCGCCGCGAGGAGCATACGCGAGCATACTCGAACAGACGCTGAAGGGATTTAATCACTTGCAAGCTATTTTCAACTTTATTTCAATGGAAATAGAGTTCATTATCAATTGAATCAATGAAACCTGCTCGCGCATGCTCGAACAGTTTTACGCTGGGTGTGCGCTGACCCTTATACGTGCGTATGTAGTATCTACGAGCGGCTAAATATATTTTTCTGTGGAGCAGAATGTCAAAATAAGTACCTGCAAGAAGTTGAGAATGCTCTGCTTGCCCCAGAACATGGGGTATTTGAGAACGGTCTCGCACGGCGGACGCAGGTGCGGACGCGCGGACACCATCGCTCGGATCAGGATCTTTGTCACTACCAACTCTTCCTCCGGCAGCACTTTACTGTAATCATAGTAACATTGTGTTATGTTAATATTGAGGAGCACATACCTAATAGTAAGTACAGAAGACTTCCTTCCGTACAACGCGCACTAAAATTAATAAAACACACTTTAGACAGAATTTGTTTAAAACTGAATCACGCGCGCATCGCGAATTTAAAGCAGGTTTTAATTTTTTAAGTTTATAACACACCTGCCGAATTTACGTGACGTAATTTACAAGTCTACTCGGAAAAATGGCGCGTACTGGTGTGTCGCCGGTATAGGAAAGGCATTGCACGCGTAATTCACGTCGCGTAATTTCGGCAGATGTGTAATCTCATCATCATCACACTTAGTGCTACGAACCAATCGGCGTACAACTCGTCAGTGAAGCACTAAACGCGCCCATTGATTGCACGGCGATAGCACGCTCGACCAACCGCCGGTCAAGTTCTAAAACCAACCTAAATAATACACAGGCCTGCTCATGTTCAAACACATTGTTTATTCTAATTATGACGACATGACGACCCAGTTGGTGTAATGGTTACCACGCCGGACTACCAAACCAGGGTCCTGGGGTCGAATCCCGGTTCGGTCATGGATGTTATATGTTCGTGCCGTTGTTGTATGGTTACCATATTAAAAAGCCTACAGTGCTTAACTTGGGATCATTACAATGTATGTGCCTGTGAGCGTTATTTATTTAATTATACTATCTCTCAAATTCAACAAACGAGACTATATTTCATTATTATTAACAATAAAAATTAGGATCTCATGTAATGGAATAAAATCCAAAGTTGTCGAATCATTAAAAATCTACCTCGATTTCATGCTACCTCGTCCTCCGCAAACAGTTATAGAAAAGTTTGTTAGTAAAGTTACACGCGTAATTTGTACATAGTTCTAAGACATATTCTTATCTCAATAATGATGAAACAGTAATGGTAACACTTACTCTAGCTGCTCCAAGCTGTAGTCTCCGGTAAGGATGTTGGCCTGCCGCCTCAGCACGTCGCCGAACGGATGATGTCCCTTCGACAGCACGTAGTAGAACACGCAGCCTAGCGAGAATATGTCTACTGATGTTGTCTGTCGAAAAATCAACATAATTCAATTAGAATAACTTCAGTAATCCGTTCAGGGGAAGTATAATGTGATAAATATTTCTTGGCAGCACCTAAAAATAATTTAATGTGAAAAAGAAATAAAAAAGCATATTTTGAACGGCATTCGATTCAATCACTACAACCCGGGCGAATTAACTTGGCACCTGGCTCGAACGACGTTAGTGTAAACAATAAGAAATAACAGCAAAAGAATAACTCGAAAATTCTAAAGCGAGGTCGTAACGATACATCTTAGTTACCGTTACACATGTCCCTGCGCTTTAGAATTTTTGAGTTATTCTTTTGCTGTTATTTGTTATTGTTTACACCAATGTCGTTCGAGCCAGGTGCCAAGTTAATTCGCCCGGGATATAGATCTATCTAGACAGCCTATTATGCTAATAAGGTAAATAGACTACAAATAACATTTAGGGTTGAGCCTCATCTGGCACCACGGAATCGTATTTTTTCACGCTCCATCCTTTTCTGTCACTCAGGAACGTCATTTGCTAGAGCGAGAAAGATAGCGGGAATACGATCGCACGTGGCAGCAGCGGCAGTGCTGACCTTTCTCGCTCTAGCCAATGACGTTCCTTAGCGACAGAAAAGGATAGAGCGTGGAAAAATTCCATTCCGTGCGGACAGATATGGCTCCACCCTTAGCGCTCTCACAGACGAGCGACACTTTGCTGTCGCCGGTTGTTGCGGAGGGACGCGCGACCGTAAAATGTATGCGCGCGACGCTCTGCGACCCACCGCGACAGCAAAGTGTCGCTCGTCTGTGAGAGACCTAATGCTTGACGCGAATTTTTAAGACAAATGGTCGGTGGATTTTAAGGACTTCTCCGGTTCAAATTGTCAGGACGAAACGACTACAAAAATTAGGCAGTCTTACAAGGTTAACATTAAAATATAGCAGCTATACAGTATAACCCACCGTCCTCTCTCCATTGATCATCTCGGGCGCGATCCAGCCGTCAGTGCCGGTGACCCCGGAGCGTCGCGAGTAGCTCACGCGCCCTATGTTCAGCTTAATAATAATATAACCCACCGTCCTCTCTCCATTAATCATCTCGGGCGCGATCCAGCCGTCAGTGCCGGTGACCCCGGAGCGTCGCGAGAAGCTCACGCGCCCTATGTTCAGCTTATTAATAATATAACTCACCGTCCTCTCTCCATTAATCATCTCGGGCGCGATCCAGCCGTCAGTGCCGGTGACCCCGGAGCGTCGCGAGAAGCTCACGCGCCCTATGTTCAGCTTCTTGGACAGGCCGAAGTCCGAGATCATGGCGCGCACCTCCCCGGCGCCCGTCGGCATTGACAGCAGGACGTTATGCGGCTTTATGTCTCTGTGCACTGGAAGAAAACCATAGAGTATGCTCAGGACAATATTCTATTTCTAAACTATTATAAAACTGTAACGGAAGTATGTCTGTACATTGAAGATATTTACAAAAAAAAAATTACGATATGGTTTTTAGATGTCCCTGATTCCAAATCACAAATTTTTGGATTTTTTGTCTGTCTGTTTGTTTGTTTGTTTGTTTGTTTGTTTGTTTATTTATTTGTTTGTTTATTTGTTTGTGTGTTTGTTTGTTCGAGCATCACACAAAAACAACTGAACCGATTTTGATGAAACTTTTTTGTTTGATAGCTTATGATCTGACTTAAAATCTGGTATATAATTTATGCGGACGAAGTCGCGGGTAAATGCTCGTACTGAATATTCACATTTCGTTAGCAGTGCCCAAAGTTAGCCCGTCACCCCTTTTTTCGCCTCGAAATTGAAGCATATAGGTTTTCTTACGATATGATCACTGCTCATGTACAGCAATGCCAGTGTGCGTTATTAGGCCCATACGTTGAAAGGAACGCTACAATAACACACATACATATACTCACGCTATTATCCCACGAGGGTACTCCGGCCCCTTACACGCTACGATTCTGACATACGTCTCTCGCCTCATCCACTTTCATACGCTACAATAATCCGTTACTAGGAAAGACTACCAATAAAAACTAAGAGTTCTTATAGTGATATTAAAAATGCCTTATAGTATTGTATCCATTCAGAAAGATACTGTCAACGATAATGTAATTAACATTGGTGTAAATTGGTTTGTTTTTGCAATCGTAAATGGTCAGTCAATCCGTGGGCAAGAGCTTAATAAATAACTGTTCTTCGCATGTACCTGTATTTCAAATAATAATCTTACCGATATCCATAGAATGTAAATGCGATAGTCCCAGCGTCGCCTGTCTGAGCACTTCAACGGCATCGATCCTGCACTCGAAGTTCAACTTCTTCTCGACATAGTCTTGCAACGTCGCCGAACATAATTCTAATGCTATATACCTGCAAACAGAAAACTACTATGTTGTATGGCGCTAAAAATACTCATACTTCCTTCATTATTAAGGATTTTGCATAGGGTGTGGAAGTAGGTGCATGAAAGGAGCCTCCCCGAGTGACGAAACCTGAGTTCGTCCGGCGCACCCTGGGCAGTCAGCCTCGATACGACCATTGCCGACTGGCTAATCTTTACACTACAGCATGGGTTATTGGCCAACGATATAGCTCAATGCTGACACAATGAAAGAAGGATTTTATAACGCTCACGTCTCAGGCAAATTCATTGTTATGAACCCAAACGAAAGCTACTAGCCCGCCCTTTATTATGAAAACAATAAAACGACACCAACATAACATCCATGATCGCGCCGGGATTCGAACTCAGTACCTCTAGCACACCTTGCACACTTCACTACCACTTATCATACAAATGGGATCTCACTGACAAGAATAGGAAAGCACGTGCGATACTCAGAGGACTACACCATTATCTACTACGAGGGGTTGATGTAGTGTGGGGGGTAGGGAGTGTTCATATTGTATGTAGTACCATACATAGTCTATCTTAAGGTGGACTTCCGATGCCAGCGGCCGATGCGACTAACGCGCGCGTCTGACGCGAGGTTCTGTCATATATGACAGTACCTCGCGTCAGACGCGCGCGGCCGACGACAGACCTCACTTTCGAGGTCAGCGACTGACGCGTGCCTATTGTGCACAGTGTTATCACTTTAGGGTATGTTTTTATGTTTTAGTGTTTAAACAAAAACATAAAAACACAAACAACAAAAAACAATACATATTTTAATAAAGAATATTTGATTGATTGACAGATTGATAGGTTTAGAGAATATATGAATGTATTTTTTTTACAGGGTTTATGATAAAATACATTTTTGGGAGTAATTAGATCCTTGGCTTTTTAACCTGTACATTATGTAGGCAAGAGAGATTTTCTGAAAAAAGAAAAAGTAGTTTCAAGTGGCTCGATAGATGGTGTTATCGCTACGTTGATGAGTTGCAGATAATAAAATACTAATGAAAATATAGCAAATTTTCGGTAAAATCTTCGTAATATTTCTGGCAAACATTCTTGTTCCGCGTGACGTCAGAGCATAGCCGCGCGCGGCCGCGGCCGATGCGATAGACATCGGCCGCGCGCGTCTGACGCGCGCGTCAGTCGCTGGCATCGGAAGCGGCGCCATACGTTTACATAGTAACTAGTATGGCCGCATCGGCCGTCGGCCGCTAGCATCGGAAGTCCACCTTTATACTGCGCCTCTGGTTTGGCAGTCCGGCGTGGGAGCCATCACACCAGCCGGGTATTCGAAAATCGTACAGGGCAATACCACACCTTTGACACTTGGAAAAATAGGACAATGGGAAAAATTAAAAAGAAGAGGTAAGCATGTGCGATACTGAGTGAGTGGCGAGCTACACAAGAACACGCATTTGCTTACATTTTACGCAACGATCCAGCCAGAGGGGGTGAAGTAAGATAATGGTGGGAGGCAGGGAGTGTCCGTACGGTACGTAGTACTAGATACTCTTTCTCATACTGTGGCAATACTTAGTATTGTCATTATAATTCTAAACACAGTCTTACCTAAACTGTCTGTCGCGTTCAGTACAATAGTATCTGACAACATGCGCGTGCGCATCAGACTCCCGTAACAGCGCCACCTCGCGGTCGGCGAACGTAAAGCATTCAGGCAGAAGACGCTTGACGGCCACCCCTCGCTTGTCGAATGTCCCTCTGGAAATAAACACATTTTACATTTATTTTAGCCTCACCATTTTAGCTTTCCCTACTTCGGGGGAGGCTAAAAGGTATATGATGGATTCCTAGTTGATTTCGACTACGGATCTTTATAGAAAAGCTGCGCTAAGTGTGCGCGCTAATCACAGATGCACTCTCTCGTCCTTACCCTCCTATGTCCGATGGAACGGGACACCGATACGATCAGAGCTGGGGTCACATGCAGTAGCTGTACCCGGCAGCCACACGGTTTGGGCGTCAGAGATGTGAGAGACGCCTGAATGAATTGTAACTCTTTTTTTTTTAATTATAATTTATGCCTGATACTAACTTGTTTTCGTAGCCTACACAAGTCGAGTGCAAGTAGAAAAGACAACTAACACTGTTCTCGTCTCTTCTTATGTTAACATTAGGTTTGGAACCCCTCTATGTGCGAGTACACACCTCGCTCTTGGCCAGTTATTATATTATTTGTTAGCAAATCTGACATAATAACACATATTCAATGGAAATGTCAACTGGCTACCTATTATGCTTCAAAAGCACAAAAGTTAGGACAGACAGACAGAGAGTAATAGAATCCCGTTGGCACCCTTGTAAAATTTTTAGGCAGGATTTTATTATTCCTCGATCGAAAGTCGTTCAGTTTTATGGTCTACCACCGACTGGTTTGGTACTATTCGAAGCCGTTCACCACTTAATACACAAATAAACAAAGATACTAACCTATAAACAAACGTCCCTTCACAACCCTTCCCCAGGACCTGATCGGTGTGGAAGCTAATCTTTCCGATGCGCATCTCTCCGTCGCCGATCTCCTCGAGCTGACCGGTCACCTCCCCGTGAGACGACGTCGAGACGTTAGACCCTCGAGAACCGCCTTGAGAGAGCTGCTGGAACTCGCGAGCCTGCAAATTGTCAGCTTTTATTACTGATAAACCATGATATACCATCATCATCATCTCAGCCGATAGACATCCACTGCTGTACATAGGCCTCCAAGGATTGCTACAAAGATCGGTCCTGCGCTACGGGACAAACCATCCCTTTAAAATAATATTATCGCTTTCTGCTACACCTGTAGATTTGCAGAACACGCTAATAATATTTAAAAAGGTAGTTAAGAACATCAAACTGAACAAATTCCACTATGCAGGCAACATTGATTTAAAAAACTGTTTTATACACTGCTGTCTTATACAAAACTGCAGTACCTAATCGACTTAAATGTATGGGACAGTCAGAACTATTTAATTTAAATAAATATCTAAAAAATTATTTTAGTTTATTTCGACATTGTTAAGTTTGATGATCTTAGGCATCTTAGGTCATTTTGTTTTCAGTCCAATTTGTTAACAGGTCGTTTTTCTTTTAGCTCAATTTAATAATATGACGTTTTGCCTTCAGGACGTTGTGATGCGTAGGTCATTTTGCGAATAGGTCATTCAGATACGAAGGCATATAAACCACCCGTTTAAATATTTCCAGGGTGTTTTGTTGGAAACAAACTGTTACCTGTACAGTCAAGAGCACATAAGACGGTCTTATCGCGAAGAGCGAGATAGGTATCTATCCACTTTATAATTAAACGAGCTTTTACCCGCGACTTCGTCCGCATAAATTATATACGAGATTTTAAGTCAGATGATAAGCTATCAAACAAAAAAAGGTTCATCAAAATCGGTTCAGTAGTTCTTGCGTGATACTCGAACAAACAAACACCCAAACAAACAAACAGACATACAAAAAGTCCAAAAATTTGTCATTTAGAATCAGGGAAGCCTAAAAATCATATCGTAATCTTTTTTTTGTAAATATCTTCAATGTACAGACACACTTCTGTTACAGTTTTATAATAGTTTAGATTTCTCTTGACACTTAAACGATTTTTTACTACTTATGGTGATTACAAAAGGTAATTATAAACCTTTCATGTCTTTGTATTTGATGCCATAATAACAGATCTTCTTCGAACAATGTCTCAAAGGTGATAGCAAAATCTCATCAGTGAAATCCCAAACTAATTACGCAACAGGTCGGGACGGTCCGATACCACTGATAATTAAAAATACCATTTATGCTTGTAGTAGTATGTTTTGGTTTATCTGAATTTACCACGCACAGCCATGTTTACGATAACGTGGATTACAAATATTAATAGGTTTGTAATCCACGTTAAGGTTTTTCCAACCATATGAAGGTAATAAATAAAGCTAACTAATTCGTCATACGTTTCCGATGACGATATGGGTATCGTAAACAGATGTACTTTCACATACATCATTAACTTCTAAATAACTAGCTTAAATAATGATTTAATGTGTTCAATTCAAACGCTTTCTACTATTCTCTCCACAATAATCGTTATAAAAGTTAAAATCTAATATAATAATAAAAAGTATGCAAGCATCTATAGCAAGCATCCGTGATTTACTTTTAGCTGAATAGATTGAACTGAAACGTTGAACAATTCCGACTTTTATAACAAAAAATACTGTGGTGACCAAATTCATTCTCTACTTCAAAATTATAGTTATACTTTCCAGTCATTTTCGGCTTACATTGCAGTCTTAGTACAATGTTACCTTTACACACATCGAATGTAGCCAGCCGTGTACGCGAAATACGTGCCACCAGAATGCGGATTCGCATGACTGGAAAAAGGCCCTAAATGTCTTTTCATCCATAACTGAAGAAGGTATACATTTTGTAAAATAAGAAAGGCTAGCATACATAAAAAAGAAATACAGCTGCAATACTCATTGTAAGCCATTACCGATTCACGAAAACTTCTGGCGGAAAATCATAAATATAACCAAATACAGGGTCATGGCCATCATACATATTTTCCAATTTAAATTTCGTCTACAGAATGAGCTCAGTTGATCAAACAAGCGAAGGAAATTACCATGTAATCGAACCCCAGTATGCGTACAATTTTAAACAAAACGAAGCCGATCTTAGTTGCGCATGAAATTATTGAACTTTTTAGCAATAAAAAAGGACGTTGTTAGGCCCGCATTCTGATAATGAAATCTGATGCCCTGCTAATGCTATGTGATATGTGACAACGTTAGGATCGGAAGGGTTACGCCCTCAAAATATAAATTCTGTGGACAGATCTGGTTATAAATATTCAAATTGAGTGTTGTCAAGATAAGTAACTAGTTTCGATAAACACTTATTAGCTATTTTTGAAGCATCTAGGACGAGATAACCGTATTAATTCAGAAAGCTTTATCGCAAAACGCATTGTCTTAAAAATAACAGTTGATACTTCTCTTAATCATTATTATCTACACTTCACGACCCATTAGATATAACAATCAAAACATAATTACCTGATATCTCAAATACCAAAACATGGTGATGACTAATCCAACCAGAATTATAAGTGCGACCTTGAGCGCCTTGTTCTCCTGTTGATGTAGCCACACATATCCCCTCTTGTACCACAAGTCTGGTCTAAAATTGAATCCCTCGAAAATCTCTTCCGTCTGCACAGACACCGATTGCACCGACTTCAAATTGGTCTCATTCTCAACATCGTTTTCAGATTGCGAATGAACTTGCCCATTTATTAATTTGAGTGCATTGCTCTGTGAATCGTGCTCGTTTAAGAAATTGCTGCTGGGTAGTTTAGGCATCCACCCAGTCGTCAATTCTGGCACCTTGTAATGTCCTAACAATAAATAAGGGGCTGACACATGTAGGTTCAAATCATTGAGCTTGTAATGCACGTTTTTGAATGGTTCGTATTTATTTTCCGAGTCAGGCTGGTTGTCTGTCGTTGGACCCTCGAGGAGTAGAGGTTTTGTGTGTCCTGTCGATATTGTTATTGTGTTTTTGTCTACGAGCGATGATAGAGCGTAGAGACCGTGGTTGTGCTCGCCCACGTATAAAGTTGGACTGAAAATATTGTTACAATTACATACTGCAGTTTCTAAGAAATTATTTCACGCTCATCAGACGAAAATACTCACTATAGCTCAATATTAGAGTTCTTGATCCCTTGTCCATTTCGTAAGGTAGAGGCGTCCTCCATGATGTGGTCGAGAGTGTCATCTCCGATGGAGTTGAAAGGCACGGAGATGAAGCCGTCCCTGTCCAGCAGGTAGGCGGCGACGACCGGCGTCTCCAGGTTGTGCGACCACACCAGGTCACCGGTCTTCCGGTCGAATGACATAACCCGACCACTTGACGTTGACGTGAAATGAATTATTCCTGTGATGGAATATAATTATCATTACTATTTGCCGGTGCCTGTTATGGAAATAGGTTATTAAATTATCTAATCATTCGATTTAAAATTATGACTAATTATCAATGTTAAAACATGCTTCCGTACTCCGTGCTTCGGAAGACACGATGACAGTGTAAGTACCTATTGGTTAAACCAGGTCAGAACCGTATTGAGGCCACTTGATATTGATATTATATTACTCTGACAACAAGTTGACCACTAACTTTCCTCCACCAATCCGCAAAATCATATCCCGCGTACCTATGACCCGCTCTTTAAGGGGCTGTTTAAACAGAAGTGACGTGGCGCGGAAATTTCGCGGGCGGGGTGCGGCAATATAAACCTTATAGTACGTAGCATAGAGTCGTTTGGAGAATTACGCCTCCAGGCGACGTCGCCTAGTGGCGGAGGCGCGATTTTTCTTTACGTCAAAAAACGACTCTATGCTACGTAATATAAGGTTTATATTGGTGTTACTTTGACTATCCGCCACCGCCACGCGTCTCTTCTGTATAAACCCTACCTTAGGCTTGTGCACTGCAGTGGGACATAATATACATGTGATATATACGTATTTTTATAGGCCGACGATGATTATAACGATATTACATACATACAATAAACCTACGACTTTATCCCGGAGGGATAGACAGAGATTATGCATTGACATTGGGCTACTCCTCTTGCTTTCTCAAAATTTATCCAACTTGTGGTACATCTCGTCGATTTTGGCTACAGGACTTGGCACCATAGATATATTATAGCTTGGCACTTATACTGATGAACGACGCAAATTTGATCATTCCGTTCTATCTACACTAATATTATAAAGAGGAAAGATTTGTACCTATTTTTGTATGTTTGTATGTTTGTAATTAATAGGCTCAAAAAGTACTGGGCCGATTTAAAAAATTCTTTCA
This sequence comes from Agonopterix subpropinquella, assembly GCA_922987775.1. NCBI lineage: Eukaryota > Metazoa > Arthropoda > Insecta > Lepidoptera > Depressariidae > Agonopterix > Agonopterix subpropinquella. The sequence continues at coordinate 16,197,921 of OV277695.1, read as the reverse complement.
CCATTAGAAAGCTGCATTCACCCTGAGTAACATAGGCTATATTTATTGGTAGAAAAGATTAGACGTCCACCCGTGCGAAGCCGGGACGGGCCGCTAGTCTTATAATAAAATAAGAACGGAATTGAACGGTTATACGATTTTTATCATTACCCGGTATCAAAATAATGATTTTTGTATTAAGTTTATCAGGCTTAACTACGATTAGGTCTTCATTTAAATCAGTTTTGTTAAGATTAACCTAGATATTACTAACACAGTAGGTAAGCCATTTTAAAATTAGGTTTTATAGTCCTACTAAATTATATCTAAAGAGGTAGAAACAGATAGAAATAAAATTAATTCATTGGGAACATTTACTAACTACCGTAAAATGTGTATAGAATACTATATGCGGACGACATGTAGTAAAAAAATTATATTTTTGGAACCAAGTAATTTTACGAGTAGGTATGTAGGTTACCTTCAAACATAAGAAATATTGAAAAACAATCAGGTTTCCATCAAAAGCTAAAGGAATTCCTTATAACGAGATGCTTTTATTCCCTGCAAGAGTTTTTCGACTGCGCACAGTTAGTTGCTGCGTAGTTAGTTTAGATAAATATATAATACATGTAATAGTAAACTAAATATGTCAATAATGAATAAGATAAATATTGTAATAAGTTAAGTTAATAATTAATAAGTTGTAACTACATTTAGTTTGCAGTGCCCTTACAGGGTTCATGTGCGCCCTATTTTTATGTGTCCACCTTATGTAACCACATGAAGCAATAAACTATTATGACTATGACTATGTCATTATTTGTAATGAGAGGGCATAACGGAAAATGGGCAGATTGATCAAACATGACAATAATTACTAAAATATTCAATTGAACGGATAATCGGAATATAATATGCAGAGTTGCAGAACAGCCAGCCAGCCAACATTTCTCTGCTAAATAAATATATACCTAGATTATCAATACGCACAGGAACATTTGAACATTCATACTAATATCATAAATTTTATTTATTTATAAATATACAGAAGAGACGTGTGGCGGTGGCGGATAGTCAAAGTAAAACCAATACAAACCTTATATTACGTAGCATAGCGTCGTTTTTTGACGTAAAGAAAAATCGCACCCCCGCCACCAGGCGACGTCGCCTGGAGGCGCGGGCGTAATTCTCCAAACGACGCTATGCTGCGTACTATAAGGTTTATATTGCCGCAATCCGCCAGTGCCACGTCACTTCTGTTTAAACAGCACCTTAGGCTTGCCAACTAAATGCGAAAATGTATCTGTCTGTCTGTTACGTATACGGCTAAACCGCTGATCCGATTTTGATGAAAATAATTTGGTAATTTTAGTACAAGGTATTGAATTGACACAGCTTGAGCTGAGGAAGGACGTAGGTATAAAAATCCCACGCTGACCACAGAAATTGTTAGAACCGCTAGTTCATAATAATTCAAGATCAAGTGCATAGATTTATTACCCGCCATGTGCACAGTATGCGCCACATCCATAGGTATGTATACTAAAACATGTGCAGGCAGGGCACTGCCAATATATGAATGCTTGCATTATTTCCCTACTATTTGTCGCGTTCAGTGGTGTTTACTACACTTACCATAATCGTTCAGCATTTCTTTGCCCATTGCATGAGATGTATAATCGTAGAAGGTCACATTCCACTTCTGGTTTTCATTCAAGGAATCATGCATCAGAATGTTGTATTCTGTCCGTGCTATGTATATACCTCTTTTTTTATCAGGAGCGCATGTATGCTCGTCTTCAGTCTTGAATATTTTCGATTTATCGAATCCTAAAATTTTATTAGGTTATTATAGATTAAAAAGCAAAATTAACGTCTGCAATTTATTTATGCAGATGTTTTGATGTTAGCCTTTAAATACAAATTAATGTATTCTTATTCATTGAAAAAACATTTTATTTAATGAGAGTTGAGACAAATATCAGTTACACTAGAATTATGGAGTTACTTATATTACGTAAATCATCGTTTAATGTAAGTTTTTAGTATTCTTTATATTCTACAGGATGCAAATGAGGTAGTAATGCATACCCAAACCACAACAAACACCATGGCTATATAAACCATTATTGTAGCTGGAGGAAAACGTTCCTAGAGACTGAAATTCCCTAAAGTGTCAAAATAATCAAACTACTTAAAAAATATTACTGCCTGAAAGAACACAGAAACAGAGTACAATTCTCAGGTCAATTATATTACATACATACATAAGCTCACGCCATCGTCCCAAGGGGGTAGGTAGAGACCACGGACCGCCACACGCTACGACTCTGACATACTTCTTTAGCCTCATTGACATTCCTCCATTGACAAGCCTCATACATCTTTTCATGCACTTCTTTCGATTGAGGGTGCTACGCACTTGTCCTTTTCGGAAAAGATCATTGATTTGATCGTGGTATGTTTTCCTCGGACGGCCCCTCCCAACACTTCCGCTCACCTGTGCTCGATAAATTTCATTCTTACGAATGAAAGAATGAAAGATGATGATGATGGATGTTCTTCTTTCTTCTTCTTTCTTTTTTTTTATTGATGGTCTTCTTTCATTCATTCATTCAATTATATTTAGTCTAAGTATATCCTGTTTTTATTACGTAAAAGGCCATAAGGCGGTCTGGAAAAACTCTAACACCAGGGCTCTGCCCACACGATAAGAAGAAGATTACGTAAAAGTTCGAATATTTACAATAACGTACCTGAGACATGTTCCCGTGATCCCGTTAAAGGATCAAGCATGAACCAGGTGTCGCTCTTCTTCCCAGTATATAGAATCCCGTCGGTGGACCGGCACGGGGCGTTGGCTACCAGCTCCGGTATTGTGAACGGTAACTTTTTGAGCATCTGCTGGTCAGTTCTCGGTCCGTAAGTGTAAAGGAACCCATGACGAGGGTCCGGCAGAAACTGCGGCATCAGGTTTGAATGCTGGTTTGGCACTTTAACTACGGGCTCTAGAAACAAAATTAAGATGATTAACAAGACGTAATTATGCGGTGCTTTTATTCAGAGCAAGCTGTTGTCATAAACGGGATGTTAAATCGTCACATCATGCAAATTTCTTACAACGTTAAAGATATTACAATATTCAAATAAGACGTATTCTCATAAATGAATATTAATATATTTACCTCACGTTAAGGAGGTCAAATTATAGTATTACAATTGAGTGGAGTTAAATTATTCAGCTCATCGAAACATAAATTATTTACGCTAGAATGCAACTACGATAAGGTCGATGAGAAACTGTTGTCAGGTGTGCCCTTTAGTAATGACTTGAGTATACTTAAGTTTTGCAATGCAATGTAAATGATATGTGGATGACCTATATTGTTATACCCAGACATTAAAAACAAATTTACTAGTTTCTGACAGCCTCTAAAAGAAATACGGTTGTTAGTTTATGCATTGTGTTTATTAAGACGTATCCCCGACCGAACGACCTTGACCCTTTCAGAGCCTCACCTCTACTAAACTACATCATTTTAGTAGGAATACCTATTTTGGACTGGCTTGTCCTTCATTATGTCACTGTGGTGCTTTCTAATCCAGGAAATCTAATTCGAAAATCATAAGCATTCGCACCAAATTTTAGAATTATCTAATTAATTGATAAAAAAAAAAAATACTTCATAGCAATTTTAGATCATGATATTATCTACACAATGGTGTGTGTCGCAAGTAAAAGTGACTTCAACTTATAAAGTAGATGCACATAATACAGACATTTTCAAATATTTAGGCTTACCTTTCAACACAGGTTCCATGGGTATTATGTATTTTATAGAAAAATAAGAAATATACTCCATAGCAAATAAAGCTAAGTTGAAGATTATTGCTATAAAGGGTTATTTTAAATAAGTTGGCGAAACTGAACTAGGGCACTTGTTAATGATAACAGATAGCATAATCAATGTTTATAATTGGTATTGATGAATAAGAAAATTATTATTATCGTGCGTAGATACGCGCAGTGCGTAAAGTATGCGTGGCGCGGGCGGAAATTGACCTCAAAATCATATGATCAAGCGGGGGGTCATTATCATGTAGTTTTACTTAGTAACAGATACCAAATGCGTTTCGTAAGTTTCGCCAACTAATTAAATTTAACCTTATATTTTTCATTAATTTGTATATCTTTCAAATATAGAGAAGATAGCTTCTAAGTGCTTCTAAGAAGATACCATCAAAATATGGCCCGGCCCAGCGTTTACATAGTGGGAACCTCTTAATTACAAGCTGATAGACGCAGCTCAGTTTGCTTAGACGTTTTATTTGTGTTCTATGGGCTACATGTACAACATTCTATGTAAACTTAAACATCTAGGATTTATCACATTCGCGGACACTGAACGAGACACAATAGAACTATTATTGTAATCACTGCTATAAAATAATAAATAAAATAAAAATTCTTTATTTGAGCACAATTTAGTGGTATACAAATGACTGAGTCCCTGACTCCCAAAGTCGGAAAACCGTGTATTGGGAGACAGTTTATTCCACTGTTACAATAAGTATAAACCAATTAAATTCATTAATTAGGTAGGTACATGATTTATTAATGTTCTTAATATGCTAGTATTTAAGTACTTAAAAATAGTAGCAACATAGCCTGTCAGTGTCCGCGAAAGAGTTAAGGACTTTTTAAATGTTAGTTTTTTAGCATTGTGGGTTTTTATATTTTATAACATAAACTGTAAAACTGTAAATTGCATTGTGTGAATTGACAAGAAATATTAATATTTAAATACAATTTTTGTTTAATAAAATCGAGGATAGAATGCATTAAAATAATTCATCTATTTGGTTGTTTGTGCACACGGCAACACAGGTACTGCTGATCCAATTCAAATGGAGTGCCATGCCATGCATTGCCGTGATTCCTAAAGCGCATTCCTCCATTCATGTCTTCTCATTCAAATCTGATGCTGTATCTTTTCATCTTGGCTAATTAGTACAGAATGCTCTTAGGTAGGTGTAGGTGTGACAAAGAGGTAAAAAACTTAAAGAGATAACATGTATACCTACATTGTTTAAAAAACAAGTCAGTCGGAATCTACCCATACAAATAACCCTCAGATTAACTATGTCAATCACTGAAATCTAGATCATTCCTGAATAGAGTTTATAATCCACCAAATTCGCGATCCCGGTATTGGTGGGACCAAAAATGACTAATTCCACAGGTAAATTGGTCTAAATACAATAAGATATTCTGAAACTTACCAAAACCGTAACCGAAAAAAGTGGACAAAAAAATGAAATCTTATCATTTAATCACCTATAAAAATGTATTATTACTCCTTTAGTTACCTAATTCGAGATCCACTTACGGGAAGAAACCTACAAATACCACCCCACCCAACCATCCTACGTTGTAAATCATTCATGATACACATGGCTAATTTTATTATGCATAATGTTGTCTACACTCTGAACAGGCCAACACAGCCCGAAGATACAAATTATATGGAAACAGCTGTGTCAGTGGCTATTGGCTGTTGTCGGCTCGGTGTGTGCAGACCTTAAAGTTCACTATCTACGTTACGCGGGAAGTTCTTGCAATCTCATTAATCCCAATATTCCCAATCCCACAGTTGCGGGGTTTTGGGATTCCAGTATAACGGGAAAACCCTATTTCTGATGACAGCAAAAAAAATAAAGATAAAACGTAGGTAAATAACATGTAGACTGATAAAACTCATAAGTATCAAGTGTATCGTAAGTAATAGGATACGTCGCGCGTAGCGCGTGGCCGCACACATGGCGATAACAAGCCTTATCTAGTATTGAGTTAGGTTTCAATGTTTTTTTAATAATTTCACGTTTTAAATGTCTCCATTCAAATTATGGCGGATTTGCTAACAATTAATAAGACAAACAAAAAGTTAAAAAATAGTACAAATGTATTACAAGAAATTGTCTTCTTGTCAACGTTTTTTGTTTTTGATTTATCTTCAAAACGGTTGAATACATTCAATTCAAGTGCCAAACTTGGTTTGATTATAATACATACTCTATTGGATGACACATTTCTGCCGAATTTACGCGACGTAAATTACGCGTGCAACGTTTTTCCCTATACCGGCGCCGGCGCCGGCGCCACACCAGTACGCGCAATGTTTCCAAGTACCTAGACGCGTAAATTATGTCGCGTAGCAGAATTACCATAAACCGAGGTAGTTTTTAAGATAACGGGCACATCACCTGTAGTACTTTTTTTCTTCAAAATACGCCTTCAAAACTTTTATTTTCTCTCAACAAGTAGTTTTTTTTTTTAATAAATTTTATTTTTGTTTTTTTTTATATTTCAGTAATAAACTTAATTCGGTCGATAGATACATTAATGAAGTATGTTCATGCCAAATTTCAGCATAAAATAGTGACTAGTTTGAACACAGTAATGAGTTTAGTGGGACAAGGTAGCAGATCGGTGAAAAATCACAAAAACTTGAATAACTTTGAAACCGTAAATTTTTGGATCACCCTGTATAGAACCAAAAAGGTCAAAAATGAAGTCCTCTACCCCAGATTTTCCTTTGGTCCATCTTAACTCGACCACCCTGTATACGCTCACGACTATATTCCCCGAGGGGGTAGTCAGAGATATTCTGAAACTTCAGAACATACACAGACACATATTCTTGGAGGTATCAGAAGTAACATTATGTGTACAAAGTTTCATGATGATCGGTTAAGTAGTTTTCGCGTGAAAGCATAACAAACAAAACGTACATTTACATTTATAATATTATAAGGGATTATCTACTCTACCACTATACTTTATCTTTGTTGAAAAATAATTTCATTGTTGAATTTGCACAAAATAATAACAATTAAATAAATTAAATATCTTGGACATTATCATTATCAATTATCACACAGATTACCATATAATACAGAATTTCATAATTATACAAGGTGTTACAAAAATACAAATAAACATTTAAGTCTGTGGTTTAGCCATCAAACTGAACAACTTTCACTATAGGACCAACATCGAAATCGCGAAAAAAAAATCTGCTTTCCCATACATTTAGCTCAAGTAGATTTATAAGTTTAGATCATCAGATTTTTTTCGCGATTTCGATATTGGTCCCATAGCGAAAGCTGTTCAGTTTGATGGTCTAAACCATCCCCTTATGTTTATTTTTATTTATGTAACACCGTGTAGATACAAACATCCATCTCTGGTACAAATATTCATTTTCATCATTATAATTACCTTGCGGGATTTGAACCCGCGACCCTCACTATCGGACGATCAAAGTAATGTGGGTATATTATAATAATGAGTTACTTTTATTTTACACAAAATAAATATGGAAAAACACACAAAGTTTTTAGTAAAAACTTGTCAAAATCCAAACAAAGGTACAAACAAACAAAGACACAAACAGACACACACAACAAACACACACACACAAAACACACACAACCTTTACAAAGGTTAAATTACACATAGATAGTATAAACTCACAACGATAATCCCAATCAGGGTAGTCAGACTCTTCATATGAGCACCAGCAGGGCATGTCGTGTATAATAAATAGAGATCGAATAATCGGATGCATATTTACCTAAACTTCACTATTTTCCTCATGAAAACATACTATGGATATGCCTTTCTCAATAAAGTTAATTACAAAATCGGGCCACCCACACTGTTTTGTCATACTGGTCCTCGTAGGTAGTCAACAATAGGTAGAACAACTTGGACATCATGAATACCTCAGTCAACTTTGACAACATGGACAAAATAAACAACTCGGTCAACTCGGACAACATGAATAACTTGGTCGACTCAGACAACTCCATCAAATCAGACAACATTGTATAAGTTGACCAAATTATCAGAGTTGTACATGTTGTCCAAGATGCTCATGTTGTCCGAGTTGTTCTAATGTCCAAGTTCTACGATATTGATAAGAGATAATGCAACTATCAACTGATTTGTGTAGGTACCCACATTTTTCTGTCGCGGTATGACTTAACATATATGTATACTTAAGCTACAATGTATGTTGTGACAGCCTGTAAGGGAAGTAACACTTAATAATTATGTTAAAATGTATTCAGAATGTAATAGTGTATACTTTGTTGGCAGTCCTTAAATAAATAAAATAAAATAAAATAAAATATTTTAGCAATTCTGGGACTTAAAAACGATCCTGGGATTGTTTCATAAAATAAATGAATTAAGACGTGTCCACACTATTCTTGTGAAAAATGAAGTTTAGGTAAATATGCATCCAAATATCCGATCTCTAATAATAAATACATAATACATCATAATATTTCATGTTGTTTTCATACAGTTCAAATTAGTTATAACCATAGAGAAAATAACGCGCTCCCCTGGGGTAGAGATGTTGTATCGAACTGTGCACAGATACTCAACTGGGCCTGACGTCATAATAGCGGGAAGTAGCGTATTTAAAGGTTAACCCTTCCCCTCACCCGTTTTTCACCCCCTTTGTTGGCGACAACATTTTCTATAGAAACAAGCCGATATGCCATCTCTTCTTACTCTATGGTTATAACAACATAGAGGGGACCAATCAAATTAGATTGTAAAAGCCAATAATTTTATTGTAAAAGCTTGATTTTGATATGATACACAAACTTTTAACCCGCAACTTCTTCTGTGTGGATTATCCCTTTAGGGGTCGATTTTCGAAAAATCCTTTCTTAGTGTCCCCTGTAGAATATATAATTCTAAATTGAATGTGTCTTTCTTCAGCAGTTTAGGCTGTGCGTTGTCTGTCACGGAACTCTTTTATAAGTATAGATAACATTTTTTCATTAATAAAATGTCTTCTTTTTTGAGTTATTAAAACCAAATACGCTTTATCAAACTATTTTAATTTAAGCAATTTCAACTGTATCTGATAAGTTATATATACATAAAGATTGACAGACAAAGCTACAAATGCATCGGAAAAAATATCAGTGAACTGTAAGTTGATAAACCATATATCTGTATACATGCACACAGAGATAAGTTGTATGGCGCCTCACACACACCAACCTAAGAAAGTTGTCCACTTTTGTTTTATACTGTAGAAGCGTGAGGCTCCATCTAGACATAGGTATATACTTTATTTAAGAATTCTGTAGTTTAAATTTTGATCATAGTTAATGAGTTTTTAGCGTAAACTGTTCATATTTGTAGCTAAATAAATACCAAAGTACTTTAAAAACTATCATAAATACAATCTGATGTAAGATGCAAGCAACAACACGGCATGAGTGTATTGTGTACACAACAAGATTCAAACATCCTCCACAGAATAAAGTGAGAAATACCAATAACAGATCAACAGCTTAGCTTACCATCTTTTAGTTTCCAAATAATGTTCCCGGTGGTCGGGACCACCGCCACCATGCCACCTCCTAACGTGGCGAACAGCAGAGGCCGGTCATCTATTGTCCGCGACAATTCTGTACTTTCCTGTAAAAAACACCATTTTGTAGAGTTCACCTAGGTATTTACATATTTCATAAGGCAATAATTAACGCGCAGCAATCGGTGCGCTCCCACGTTCAGCACAGCTCACCTTCCCTTCTTTGTCCACCCGCGATCCAAGGACCAAAGCCCCGATCATCAAATATATCACAAATAAAAACCTCATATTGGCCACTTCAGTTTTTTTAATACACTAAGTAAATTGTTACGTAAATCCCATTATATTACAGGAAAAAAACACAATATTGCACACAAATCATATCTAAACATTTCACTGAAAAGAACGCTTGCAAAATGATTTCATGATTCGTTTATTTGTCAAATGACAAGTCGTTTCAATCAAATGTCAATGATCTGAGAATTTTGACATATGATATGACGGCACGGCAAAAATGCAGTGCTGCCAACTGCTGCCTAATGCTCCGGCCACACACCTTCTTGCCTGCGCAAAAACCGCACGGTTTTACTCGAACGAACGCAAGAGACGGAACACGGCGGTACACATTACATACAAAGAAAAATGTAACTTATGAATAGGCTGTAATGGCTAGTTCCCATTGCCTTTCCGAAAGGATAAATTATTTAAAAAAAAATGGAGGGCTGCGTTCACAACATACGCCCCAGAAGTGCGATTTTTGAAAATCATACGAGCGACTTGGCAGTAGAAAATGTCAAAATTACTATGGAGATTATGCATCTTTCTACTGCCAATTCGCTCGTATGATTTTCAAAAATCGCACTCCAGGTGCACCCCGAGTGCAACTTTTCGCACTAAGCTCGGCCGAGCTCCTGATTGGTTAATATTTACACAGCTACACAGCTCGCCCAGCCAGCTCGCATCAGTGGACAGGTAGCCTAACGCCGTTCAGAGCCTAGGTGAAAAACGTTCTACAATCCGGCCGAATGAGGGATTTTCCAGAGAAAAAAAAAAGCTAGTTCACAATTTCTCGATAGATGGCGTTGAACAGAGAGGGGTCGATTAGGTATGTATGAGCAAATATATTTATTAATATTATTAATAAAAAGACGCAGTACAAAGCCTTTGATATTATTGTCGGTTTATTATTAACAATCTCGGTGTTATTTTCTGTCAACAACGAATCAAGTATCGGACGTGGCTGTATGAGCTTTATATTCATTTTGAATATACGAACAATAAAAGCGAAACAATAACAAACCACAAAAACCTAAAGCCGGGTCCGCTGCGCCCTGTTTTCGTGTTTGCTAACTTTCCCCTCCCCCGCAGGCGAACGCGGGTGATGTTATCCGATGCAAATGGATAACTAACATAACCCGCTTTCGCCTGCAGGGAAGGGGAAAGTTAGAAAACGACGTTAGCAAACACGAAAACATGACGCAGCGGACCCGGCTTAACAGAAACTGAGACTTTCAACAAAAATAAACCGGGAAACTTGTAATCGCTGCTTCATCAATAGTACCTACGCACGCCAACCCGAGATTGCGACATTTAACACATCCATCTGTCAAATCTTTTATCTTGTTCATTCGCGCGAAAGTAGAAAGAGAGCGGAAGCGTGATAGCGATATATCACGCTATCGTGGTTTGGCATACTAGCCCCGCAGATAGTTAATAATAAACCAACAACAATAAGAAAGGGTTTGTTTTTACCCACGGCGTCACATCAAGCTAAGCAAAACCGAAATAAGGTGGTCGCGCGACATTATAGTTACCTATAAAAGCTGACCGCGCGCAGGGTGAATCGTTATTCACCCTGCGCGCCTCGTCATACCTAATCGACCCCTCTCTTGTAAACGCCATATCGAGTTTGGAACTAATTTTTTTGTTTTTTTTGCTTTTGGAAAATCCCTCATTAACATGGCACATGGCTCAGAATTCGACACCCCTCCTGCTACCCCCCGCGGGATCCCACCGTCGTAGCAACTCAGTCACCGTTGCACGTGTCCCTGCGCTTTAGCGTTTTTGAGTTATTCTTTCAGAGTTTTTTATTCCGAGGCACGTGCGAGCCAGCCCCCTTACCCGCACTTTCGATCTTCACTATATCGCCACTGTTTCGGCCCGCACTTCATTGTAATAGAGTTGAAATTGGAACGAAAACGTTCACGCAAAAGTTCGAATCGAATGTGCGGGTAGACCTAAGTTAATTCGCCCGGGTTGTACCATAGAGCGAGTTGAAAAGACAACCGCACCCAAAGGTCGTGAACCAGTGTTGCCAATGCTACGGCAATTACCGTGTTCTACGGCTTTTAAGCCAACAAATAACAAAATCCACGGCCTACGGCTGCAACCCTGTGGCCGTAGCAGATTCTACGGCTTTTCGCAAATTCTACGGTAATTAACTAATTTATTTATAAAAAATTCACTTTTAGAGTATTAGACTGTTATAAATAAGTGTATGGTTCGACTGTGTACTGTATCCAATTCCAAATCCGAATGCCAACATTGCAACTAAGTTGTCTACGGTATGTTGGCTGGGTTTTGTTCTTCTTTCTTGCTCTGTGAGCAAAAAACAGATGAGATGAAATTGTTTTCCACACAAATAGATAAAATTTGCAAACGTTTAATTAACGTTAAAAACCTCAAAACAGCACCATTTGGCTAATATTGAAAAGTGTTTCCTTTTTAAAGCAGTGACACGGCCCACCGTTGGTCTTTTTCCATATAAACACGGCTTTTTTACCTAATGTACACGGCCACTTAAAAATTTGCATTGGCAACACTGTCGTGAACGCAGCCCTGTCGGTGGAGTGTCGCTGTCGGACCGACAGTGTCGGCAGTGTTGCCAATGCTACGGCAATTACCGTGTTCTACGGCTTTCAGGCCAACAAATTACAAAATCCACGGCCTACGGCTGCAACCCTGTGGCCGTAGCAGATTCTACGGCTTTTCGCAAATTCTACGGTAATTGACTAATTTATTTATAAAAAAATCACTTTAAGAGTATTAGACTGTTATAAATAAGTATATGGTTCGACTGTGTACTGTATCCAATTCCAAATCCGAATGCCAACATTGACACTAAATTGTCTACGGTATGTTGGCTGGGTTTTGTTCTTCTCATAAAGTTATTATACCTGTCGGAATAGAGTAACTAACATGAGTTGTCAAATGAAACCGTTTTTTGTGAATTTATCGGCACTTATCGGCACCCTAAAACTTCGAGTTCTGTGTATAATTGTGAATCTAACGTGAAATCGTAGGTAATTTAATGAAATAATGTTAGTATATTTCACAAAATAATCTACGGTATCACTTTAGATTCACTAATTATTCACAGAGCACGAATATTTACCCTGTCGATTGTGCCGACAAGTTCCCAAAAACGGTTCTATTGCCTCGCGTCACGTATCTCTTTCTATTATACAGTGGCGCCGCTAGGTACATCTCGCTCTCTCAGCTGTCAGTTCCTCTATATAATACGTATATAATACCTTTATGGTTCTTCTTTCTTGCTCTGTGAGCAAAAAACTGATGAGATGAAATTGTTTTCCACACAAATAGATAAAATTTGCAAACGTTTAATTACTTAACGTTAAAAACCTCAAAACAGCACCATTTGGCTAATATTGAAAAGTGTTTCCTTTTTAAGCAGTGACACGGCCCACTCTTGGTCTTTTTCCATATAAACACGGCTTTTTTACCTAATGAACACGGCCGCCTAAAAATTTGCATTGGCAACACTGAGTGTCGGTGTCGTCAACTTTTAAACGTCAAAAATAAAATATTTTTTGCTCTATGATATGAGATTCAAGTAAACTACCTATTAGAAATAAAGATATTTCTCGTGAGAAAGACATTCCTTGGAGTCTGTTAACTTAGATTTAAAATGTTCTGTGTACTTTAAATTAAATACTAAGTATTCGTTTTATCGTGCTATTGTCTGAACTGTGTTACTTGTTCTGAAATATGGAGATCTCCGGCGCTGGTATGTAGGGAATTCCTAAACATTATTTCACAAATTAGTTTTCCTATAGTTTATCTTCTCCGTTGGGAGTTAGAACATGTTCATCAAACTAATGTAATAATGCACAACAGTTTTCTTTCGTGTTATTTGTAACTGGATGTACCAGCTTTGTATTTACCCTTGAATTTATTTCTTTGACAACAAAGGCGATACATATTTTAGGCAAACGTTACATGCGATATTTAGCCGTCTCATCCTTGATCTACGTGTAGTAATGCTTTGTGTGAAGTACAATAGTTCATCTATCCACTTCATTCAGGTGTGGTTACATCCATATCTTGTGTATTAACAAGTGGATCTAATAAGTATGTTATTAGACTATTGTTAGACTGGTTTCTAATATGATTTAGGTGTAGCTGGATGGGGTGTCATATAACTTGCAAACTGTCTGTTGCTACTAAACTATAACCTTTATTATATTTGATTAGCTTTTGCCTGGGACTTTTGCATGGAGTTCAGAAACTTCAACACGCCATTTCACCCCTTTAGGTGTTGATTTTCGAAAAATCATTGATTCTTGCACCCCTACATCATCTGTAGAATATTTATTTCATGTTTCTATCTTCAACCGTTTAAGTATGTCCGTCAGTTAATCATGAAACTGGTTTATATTGAATAGATCAATCTAACACAAGGCTGCCCAATTAAATTTTGAAGTTGGCATAATTTAATTTAATTGTAGGTCATGGCCATGTCATGGCCTGTTACTTAGTAAGTAATACCTAGCTACTCTACCCACAAATAAATAAATAAAATACAAAGATACTTATAATAACAATATTAGGCTAGATATGTGAATAACTCAGTCAGTAGCCCGGTGGTAGCTCCATGTGGTAATGTAGGTGGTCATGAATGCCTGGGGGTGGGGAGTGGGGTGGCCTCGATTTTTTATCCTTTTTTTTGGGACTTGTAGACAAAAATGTTATGTACATGTGAGTCCCATCATACCTTATGTCTAGATTTTACCTAGTCTAACTGGATCCCATACTACATTTTAACATCACATAACATTTTCTTGTTTTTTTTTTTTTTGTTATTTATTAACTATCTGCAATCAGTGCTGACACTATAAGCAGATCATTAGGATGAGGATGTTTATTTGTGGAATGAACCAGCTCCCAGTGGAGGGTATTCCTTTATTGTTGCCTTCTAACATTTTCTTGTACTATTTTTTTTTCTGTTTGGATGATTTTTTTTTATAGTAATAGGCTATTTGCTATTTGCCTGCTTTTATCTTCTCAGTAAAAAGAAACAGGATAAAATTTTAGTTTATCCTGTTGAGAAGATGACATCATAATGCCTACTTTAGTTAGTACAGTCAAAATTGGTTATAATTATAACAAAATTGTTTAGTACACCGTATGGGCTGTAAAGACTCAAAATAAAAGTCCCGACTGAATCCTTATTGGTTCAATGATGGACCGTCTTTTGTGTCCATTTAGACAAAAAGCATGCTAAGATATGATTATTAGAAAAGAGTTTTTATGGTCATGGGCACACATGCGGCCAATACAGTTGAAGATAAACTTTCTCTTCCTTTAGTCAGTTAGTTTTGTTGCTTGCTGTACACTACACGAAAAAAAGGAAAGATTGTATGTGTGTCGGAGATCCAAATACATGACTTTTCTTTCTTTCCTACTTTCTATCTCTTTTTTGTCAGCAATTGATTGAAAACAAAGCGGGGAAGGATGTCTATGCATACAGAGATTAAAAAGGCTTTGTTAAAGTGATTCTTTCAGGAGATAAGATTAATGTGCAAAATAACAAGATTTTATTATGTACTGTTTGATAGTTTCATTGTTAAATAATAATTTTACATACATATTTAGAAAACCTAATTGCTTGACTTTATGAGTATTGGCTTTTACCTATTTAAGACAGATTTAAGCGCTCTTACAGACGAGCGACACTTTGCGGTCGCAGAGGGTCACGCGACGGTCACGCGTCTCTCTGCGACACACGGCGATCGCAAAGTGTCGCTCGTCTGTAAGAGCCCTAAATGTCACTGTAACCAATTTCGACTGTACAATGTTCATACAAAGTGCGCTTTTTGACATTCGATAAAGAGTTGCTTATTTGACTAGTTGACAAATAGCATGTAATGGATAAGTCTAAATTAGGGAGTCACGTTGCAGGAACTGACCCGAGTACACGTCTCGCGTGGTTTCGCGCGTCGCGTTTGTGCCTGCCACGAGGCTCCACATTCCTCAATCTCTTCTTGTTCTTGTCCAAAAACAGTCCCAGAGATTGGGATAGATTCTCCCAATACTAAACTACACCCAACTACACTTGACACTGGCGGAAATGCAGTGCTAACGCACAAGCAAGAGTCCATTTAATTATAAATAAAAAAATAAGTCTAAATTAACATTTAAGTCATCAGCCAGCAGGGTTCATTTTAAAACACCTTTTATTTCAGGAAAATCACCAAATACCACCTTATCCTTCAGATACAATGCTAACAATGAGGAGTTGGAGGAGTTATTTGATGCCTGTGAAGACGATCCCCCCACACCTCAGTTTGATGCGTCACCCAGTGTTCAAAGTGAAAATGCTAGCCCTAAGAGAGGAGATAAAACCCCATCCATTTTAGACAAATATTTCAAATCAATTCGTGCAGAAAAAGTGATAGAAAAACTAGAGGACGTGAAAGTCATTGAGCCTAAAGTTTCAGACGAAGGTCGTACTCCTCCAAAGGATGTGTCATCGTCTCCTATGAAGGAGTATTTGAACCGATTGGGTAAGAGAAATACACCTGAAGCACCAGAAGTCAAAGAAGGTGCGAGTACTAATGAAACATGGAAACTATTTCATGATTTCAAGTTCAAGATTGCACAGGCTGTGGAGGACATGAAAACACGCTCTCTTGAAGGTAAGGTCTTCTACATTTATAATATTAACATATACTTAGCATATTGTTTGTATATTCAAGTCTTGTGATGAAATAAAATAGCTGCCTTTGTACCTTTAACCATGTAAGGCCCAACAACCTATTTCAAGCACATAAGTTTATAGATGGCTAGTGTTTTAGGTTCCTATTATAAAAACAAAGTAAGTTATCGCCTGTAGAATCCCATTGCAGGGCAAAGGCCTCCAGTCATGAATAAGGGTGAGAGGATCATACTCCATCACTCAGGCGCAGTGCAGAGTGGAGGCAAGTTAGGGGTCAACTTGCTATCAGATAATTTTCAAGCCGCCTTAATAGACCCCTGACCTGGCTTAACCTCCGGTCTGTTTAGAAGCAGATCTGGTCCAGATAATAGATTTTTATTGTGTCTGGAATGGCAACAGAGGAGGATAGTTAATAATTAGTCACCGCCATCTAATGAAACTATCCAGGACGAACTGCTTATCAGTTCGGTACTGGAATCAGTCACCGAAGTTAACCGTCCGTCCGTCCGTCTGTCTGTCCGTCCGTTGTCCATCTTTGGATGGGTGACCGTTTATGTCGTCTGTTTCAGACCAGTCATTTATGCTATTTCGTCTCGAGCGTCCCCTTGCTTTGGACTCATATTATGCTCAACAAAAACTAAGATGATATCTATTTTCTACTATGGTACTTTTCTCAGCCATAAAAATTGTTATGCTGGTATACAGGGTCCTTCTTAATATGCTGACTGACACTTTTTTAAGGGGATGATAAGACCATCAAACTGAACAACTTTCTCTATGGGACCCACATCGAAACCGCAAAAAAATAATCAGCTGTCCCATACATTTGGCTCGAGTAGGTTTGCAGTTTTGTATGGAAGAGCAAATTTTTTTTTGCGATTTCTATTTTGGCGCCATAGAGATAGTTGTTCAGTTTGACGGTCTGATCGTCCCCTTAAAAAAGTGTCAGGATATTAAGAAGGAGCCTATATAACATAGGAATAAATTAAGAATTAAATTTAGTCCAAGTCTTATAAGGTTAACTACATATTTCCTAAAAATACCCTCAGTTTAAAGCAGGATTCATACGTGTCGATTTTCGCCATGCGGCTGAGTGTGATTTGAAGTACACTGACTGGATATTTATTTCGACATTCGAGCTCTCTCACCAAATCACCAATGTACTTTTAATCGCACTAAGCCGCACGGCAGTACAGTAATGAAGTAAGATAAATGTATATTTCACACCTCCGGGTGGAAAGCGTCAACTTTCGTCCCACTACGCTAAACGAAGTTGCCGCTTTCCTCCTACGTCGGGGAGAAAAATAGTGTACTGACCTCGGGCAGAAAATAAGAAAGCCTCAGATAACATGTTTGTTGATGAACAATTACATGAGATCTGAGACCTTTCTTATGGACTAAGAGCTGGCTACGAGTTTTCAAAATGATAAGGTGCAAGGACAATTTTTATGTAGATACCTTCCTTACTAGCTGACAAGTACATTGCACTGACTGGCAGAAGTCTACCCCGGGGGGAAGCGGGGGCGGGCGGTCAAAGACGCCGATTTTTAATCAAAATAAAATCATTAGTACAAGGCTGAAATTTTGTGTAGTTATAGTTTTTAGTAGTAGAAATAGCGTAAAATTATTGGCAGAAGTCCAGGTCGGGGATAAAGCATCGGCAGAAGTCGATGAAGTTGTCAAAAATTTTTGAAATTTTAATGATAAGGTGCACTTCTGCCAATTTCGTTTTTATATAACTGATGGCTTCAAATAGCTGTACACAAATTGGCAGAAGCCAAAATGGTGGCTAAGTATACGAAAAAATGACTTTTAATTGTGGCATTTTTGTACATTTTCTTATAATTTGTTTGACCAAGTATTGAAAATGTTATAGTATGTTACATATTTGTAATCTACTCACAAAGCCCTTTCATTTGATACCCCTCATGGTATGTTTCAAAGAGAATTTGTTTTCTTCTTTTTACTGCCATCTCTTCATGACGTCACAGTTTCGACCCCCACAGTCTGAGTGCATGTCATCTCATATATTTGTGTTCAGAATTTCGTAAAATCACTGTGGTTGTATAGTAAAGTATAGTTTTTGGTCAAGAGATCACCGAGCCTCCAGTGCTGCCCTCAATGTTATTTTTTTACTTTCTAGATAATTAAAACAAAATTTTCAAAAAACAAGAATGTTTCATTGCAGTCATTGTTGGTTTTCGATTTATCCAAACATTACAGACTGCTATGTTGTTTGTTTGCTGTTACTATAGCAAAACCGCCAAAAGTGGCCACTTTTGGTGTTTTTCTTTAAAAACTACCTTTACAGTAACTAACGAACTAACTACGGAACTATCTTTATAGTAAGTATACATTATCATAAAAACGCAACAACGTCAAGTCGGCATACATTATAAAAACGAAACACCGACATATCCGTAATGATCCGATAAGAGCGCTTACAGACGAGCGACACTTTGCGGTCGCCGTATATCACGGAGGGTCGCGCGACTATCGCGTGACCGTAAAGTGTATGAGCGCGACGCTCTGCGAAACACGGCGACAAGTGTCGCTCGTCTGTAACTTTAGTGGTAGGTATGTTTCCCTACTCTGAGAACATATATAAATATTAAAACGCCGATAGTTTTAGTAGCATTAACAATAGTTCTGGAAGAGTATACATACACAACATTATACAGGGTGTAAAATTAAATGAGACAGTCACTTACATTAAACTGAACAACTTCCTCTATGGGACCAATATTGAAATCAAAAATCTGGTGTCCCATACATTTCAGTTGAGTTATGTTTGCATTTTTGCATGGGACTGCAGAATATTTTTTCGCGATTTCAGTGTTGGTCCCATAGTAAAAAGTTGATCAGTTTGATGGTCTGAAGCACACCTTTAAGAATCTGTCTCATTTAATTTTATACCCTGTATACAGGCTATAACTAACTGCTGTATAACTATATAACTGTATAATATAGGGTCCTCTAATATGCTGACACTTTTTAAAGGGGATGATCAGACAGTCAAACTGAACATTTTTCTCTATGAGACCAACAACGAAATCGCGAAAAAAAAATCTTCTCCTCCATACAAAACTGCAAACCTACTCGAGCCAAATATATGGGACAGCTGATTTTTTTTTTCGCGATTTCGTTGTTGATCTCATAGAGAAAGTTCTCAGTTTGATGGTCTGATCATCCCCTTAAAAAAATTTCAGTATATTAAGAAGGACCCTGTTGCTATAGCAACTAGCAAAGTCTAGTTAATTAATTACTAGTTGAATTTGCAAATTTCTGGTTAGAAGTTGCTAAATATTTTTCTCAGTGTAATTTGGCACCTGAGAAATGCACCAATATGTTCTTATCTCCCCCACTTGGCCTTTTGCCTTTGCATATAATTATAGCTGACTAATAGTATAAATATAAAAAAATCAAATTGCCAGAAATGCACTTTATTATTTTAATTTCAATTAATTGCTTTCCGTTAAATAAACTTCTGGTGATATTTTCATTATTTGTATATGTAGACGGCCTCCTGGAAGTTTGCATTCAGTTTTTTAACGCATAACAAAATTGCCGGAACTGCACCTTGTTCTTCACCAGCAAAATTTTTCAACAATTTTATCGACTTCTGGCAACGTTTACTTATAAGTACCACAATGATTTTGCGAAATTCTGAACACAAATATATGAGATGACATGCGCTCAGACTGTGGGGGTCGAAACTGTGACGTCATGAAGAGATGGCAGTAAAAAGAAGAAAACAATTATCTTTGAAACATACCATGTGGGGTATCAAATGAAAGGGCTTTGTGAGTAGATTACAAATATGTAACATACTATAACATTTTCAATACTTGGTCAAACAAATTATAAGAAAATGTACAAAAATGCCACAATTAAAAGTCATTTTTTCGTATACTTAGCCACCATTTTGACTTCTGCCAATTTGTGTACAGCTATTTGAAGCCATCAGTTATATAAAAACGAAATTGGCAGAAGTGCACCTTATCATTAAAATTTCAAAAAATTTTGACAACTTCATCGACTTCTGCCGATGCTTTATCCCCGACCTGGACTTCTGCCAATAATTTTACGCTATTTCTACTACTAAAAACTATAACTACACAAAATTTCAGCCTTGCACTAATGATTTTATTTTGATTAAAAATTGGCGTCTTTGACCGCCCGCCCCCGCTTCCCTCCCCGGGGTAGACTTCTGCCAGTCAGTGCATTGCAGTACTTGTCAGCTAGTAAGGAAGGTATCTACATAAAAATTGTCCTTGCACCTTATCATTTTGAAAACTCGTAGCCAGCTCTCCGTCTATTACTTTCCTGCCTTCGGTGTGTAATATACTATTTGTTTGTTGACAAAACAGAATCGAAAGAAAAGGCATTACCAAGAGACAATTCTATCTCAGATTCAGAAGAAAATTCAGCCATAAAGGATTTGGATCATAGTGTTGGAGATACTGACAATCAGGTAACCTTTATTTTTTAACTCTTGGGTTTCAGTTTTATTTATATGTAGGTATTTATATAAATAATTGAATACTTCATAGATTTCATGGTACATTTAATATACTATTTATTTATGAACTTAAATGGAAAATTGGAAATAAAAAGGTTATAATTATAACCATACCATATGTTAAAAGATTTCTCTGCCTGTCCCTCCCAAAAGGCCGTAATCATATTAAACAAGTTCATAAACAGAATTTTAGACATCTCTATGTCGACTTGTGTTTCAGCCTCATGATTGAATCAGCCTCTTTAACTTGTAAAATGCATTCTTTCCTCAAACATCATAGATCAAGGCCAAGCAATGCAACATAATTATGGAAATTAAATTTATTATTCGGCTTTAAATTTCTATATCTTATAATTTATAAATAAGCATAGAAATCTGGGAAGAAAGATGTTTTTCTCCAGTGTTTTGTTAAATGTATTTCAGCACTGATAGACAATGATTTTTGATTATATGTTTTTTTCTTAGGGTTCCGTACCCAAAGGGTGAAAACGGGACCCTATTACTAAGCCTACGTTGTCCGTCCGTCCGTCTGTCCTACCTATTTAGGGCTGTAACTTTTGAACCGTAATAGCTAGATAGTTAGTTAGTTATAGATATTTTCTCAGATTATGCGTTATTGCGGCGGATTTATTAAAAAATAGTAAAAATGTCAAAAAGCTAAAAGTTAAGGGGGGTTCTCAACAAGAAACTAGTTTTTATCAACGTTTTTTCTTCACGCTCTATCGTAAAAACGGTAATACATACAAGCGTCAAACTTAGTGTGATTATAGAGCAAACTCTACAGATTAACCACAAATACCAAAAACCGGTCAAGTGTGAGTCGGTCTTGCGCTAAAGGACCCGGACAAAAAAAGTTTTTTTTTCTAAGTTAATAATGTTGTGTTCTATGGTGGTGTGGTACGGAACCCTCGGTGCGCGAGTAGCCCGACTCGCACTTGACTGGTTTTATTTTATTTACTTCAGATTTCAGATACATATAGAAATACCATTTACATTTTATTATATTCAGGTATGTGTTCTGCTTTATCAACAGGTGTCATCACTTGATAGTAGTATACAGAACCTTTCAGAAATAACGCAGCCTCTTACGGCAAAACCGATGGAGCGCGAGTCAAGTTTACCTCTAGATAGCAAGAATCATTCCGATTCCAGCGACGATACGCATAAAAATTTAGGTGAGACCTGAGATACATTATTATCATACCATACAGGGTGTTAGGGTAAACAGTTGCATTACTTAAAGGGGTGATTGTACTCATGATACTGAACAACTTTTCCTAAAAACCAATAGGAAATTCGCAAAAATAAAAATCGACTTTTCATGCAAACGTTCGATCAGCTGATTGCATTTAGTATAGAAAGTTCAAAATTTTATTTGCTAATTTCCTTCTTTCTTGGTTTCTTAGGGAGAGGTTGTTCAATATCATTGGTAAAATCACCCCTTAAAGTAATTTATTTGTTTACCCTTACACCTGTAGATATATGTGGGCGTCCACGCAAGAACGGTCCAGTTGTCGGGTTTTGAGTTAAAGTTAGATTCGGCATCTATATCAGTCACATAATCATATGGAATAATAAAAAAGGGGTGTTAAAATGCCGACAACTGGACCCTTCTTGCGTGGACGCCCACATATTATCATAACAAGCAATCAAATTAAATCAGCCCATATCCACCCACTGCTGGGCATTTTTCTTTTTATTTTAACGTCTTTCTCTAAGGTTGTAAGAATATAGCTTTTTGTCTAGAAAAAAAATTGTAGTGTATTTTGGTGTTAATAAAGTTCATACATCATACATTTGTAAGAAGCAACAAATCTTTCAGTTCACAGTGACTTAGCGGATCCATCGAAAGATGTTCTCCACTGCAACATGTTGGAAGTGGAATCGGGAGTGGAAGCCTTAGAGGATGGCATAGACGGTTTTGGCGATGTCTCCCAAATTGAATCAAATGTCCCAAGCAACATACCAATCGATAATGTTCCCACACAACCTCCAGTGACGAGAAAAAAAGAAACAAATTTCAATTTACCACCAAGCCAAAGCAGTTTACCATCAAGTGATACAACACAATCTTCATTTTTCAACTTCACCATGTATTTTCTAACGTTTTTACTATTTTTAAACTACATTCTTTTCCCGAATTCTAATATTTGGAATGGATTCTTGTTGGGAATTTGGTTCTTTTGTTTTGCAAATAATTTAAAAGATTATTTGTTGAGCAATTACTTCAGTGAATGGGAGCCTTTCAAGTATAGTTTCCATCAATTAAAACGGAGTAGTGCCATGCCTCCTATATACACTATCCCGTCGGTGAAAGAACACAGACCTATTAAGAAATATGAGGTACGAATTTTTCTTATAATATAACTAGCTGTTGCCCGCGACTCCGTTTGCCGTCGTCCTTTAAAAGTATCCTATGTGTTAATGCAGAATATATTTTATCTGCGCGCCAAATTTAATCTAAATCCGTTCAGCCGTTTATGCGTGATTAAGTGACAAACATCTAAACCTTTCATCCAAACTGACATAATATTAGCGAGATAATATATTTATATGAGTGGTGGTCCAGTGGAGAGTAACCTTGCCTGTCGTGCAGGAGGCGATGGTTCGATCCCCGTCCAGGCCGACTCTTACCAATAAGTTTTTCGGAATTTATGTAAAATTTTTAACACCACTGGCTTTTCAGTGACGGAAAACATGTTGAGGAAACCTGCATGCTTCAATTTCGAGGCATGTATTGTATTGGCTCACTCCCCGTCACACTGGATAAAGATCGGGCACTACTGGTGAAGTGGGGATATTAAAAATTATTTTCCCAAAAAGTTTATAAATTACAAATCTTTAGCAAATTTTAATTTCCAGGGATGGATAAACCACTATAGATTCCAAGAATATGATCCAGGAACTTATCATATCAACAAAACAACAACGGCCTTCATGAAATTAGAAGGTAAGTTCTCTATACACTGTTTATACTTAATCATTGCCACTTGCAATCTTTTATCTTGTTTGTCTACCTACCGAAATGTGTTATCATTGAGTGAGTCATCAACACTTTGAATTTCATTCACGGGATTAAGATTAAGGGGCTTTAACCTTTTATTTGAACTGCCAAAAGCGTAGATCTACGCGATGATCAAAAGATTTTTGGATTGTGTAAGTGTCTGGGTAAGCTCGCTACATCTTCGACCCCATCTTCGTCCTGAGGACTGGATTGAGGTCAAGAGCAAGCAAACCCATTATTAATAAAAAAAAAGGTATTGCTACTACTAAAAATATGAAAAATAACTGCCGCATAACTAACGATAAAGTCATAAAATGCAACCTCAGCGTCTGCATTATTGCATTAATGATTGAACGGATTTTGATGTGGTTTTCGCAGAATCTTTAATATTTACTCATCCAACTGTTGTTACTTCGTCATTTTTAGGGTTCCGTACCCAAAGGGTAAAAACGGGACCCTATTACTAAGCCTACGTTGTCCGTCCGTCCGTCCGTCCGTCCGTCCGTCCGTCCATCTGTCCATCTGTCCGTCCGTCCGTCTGTCCTACCTATTTAGGGCTCTAACTTTTGAACCGTAATAGCTAGACAGTTGAAATTTTCTCAGATTATGCGTTATTACGGCGGATTTGTTAACAAATAATAAAAATGTCAAAAAGTTAAAAAAAAATTAAGGGGGTTTTCAACAAGAAACTAGTTTTTATCAACGTTTTTTCTTCACGCTCTATCGTAATAACGGTAATACATACAAGCATCAAACTTAGTGTGATTGTAGGGCAAACTCTACAGAATAACAACAAATACTAAAAACCAGCCAAGTGTGAGTCGGTCTTGCGCTAAAGGTCCTAGACAAAAAAAGAATTTTTTTCTAAGTTAATAATGTTGTGTTCTGTGGTGGTGTGTTACGGAACCCTCGGTGCGCGAGAAGCCCGACTCGCACTTGACCGGTTTTATTATGCCTTCCTTCCACAGGCTAATTTCATCAAAATCGTCTCAGCGGTTTACTCGTGTGTATAGAACTCTTTTGCATTTATAATATTAGTATAGAGCCAGTCCTCGGTCTGTTTTTCATTTGTTAAACCTTTTAATCTAGCGATGAATCATCACTTAGGTAGGTAGGTCGTATAACCATATTTACTAAAGTTAAAAATGTCATCTCGTAGCCCTACCGAAATATCATAATAATATAATCTTAAAATGATTTTCATCCAGTTTTTGCCTGGGGACGGTTTTCCCGACCAACACCAACGCCTGCAATCGCGCACATAATATGTAAAAGTTCAGCTTATAATAAGTTATTTTTATCTTTATACATTTCAGGCACTAATTTGAGAATATCCTACACAAAAACAAAGATAGGCAAGAGAGCCCTATGGGACGAGAAGATAGAAAAGGTCACGTTCTACCAACATAGATTATACAATTTAACTGGAGCTCGCATTAATTTACTGCCTACTGGAATTGTGAAGAGAAGGTACACATTGACGTTTCTATACTCTTTTATTATTGCACAACTATTACGGTCTCGAGTGTATAAATAATTTATGTAGATGCTTTGTACTAATCTAAACTATTATAAAACTGTAACAGAAGTGTGTCTGTACATTGAAGACATTTACAAAAAAAAAATTACGACATGGTTTTTACGTGTCCCTGATTCCAAATCACCAATTTTTGGATTTTTTGTCTGTCTGTTTGTTTGTTTGTATGTTTGTTTGGGTGTTTGTTTGTTCGAGTATCACGCAAAAACTACTGAACCGATTTTGATGAAACTTTTTTTGTTTGATAGCTTATGATCTGACTTAAAATCTGGTATATAATTTATGCGGACGAAGTCGCGGGTAAAAGCTCGTCAGATTATATAGTCATTGACATGATTCATAATTGTTATCAAATACTACGGTGACAAAGCGTCGGTGGCAATCCGCAAGAACTACATGCTTTGTACCAATGATTTTTTCTAACTTATGTACGTAATACTACTCTCAAACTGTGAAGAAAAAAATCGTGAGGAAACCTGCATGCGCTGAAGACGAAATTCAGTTGCGTATGTGAAGTCTACCAATTCGCATTGGGCACGCGTGGTGGACTAACGTCCGTACACCCTCCGTGAGGGTAGGCCTGGCCCTGCAGTGGGACGTATACAACGTGTTAATGAATTAACGCAAAACTAGAAAGTAGTTTGTTTAGAATCGAGAGCAGAATCGAATTATCATGGTTTTAACATAGGTAATTTTTTTCAAAATATTAAATAATTTGGTAGCAAAATTTAAAAATTTCTGAACCTGATGTTAACCCACCGGCACCCTCACCCTACTTACTACCAAAACAAGATTATAAAAATGTATCCATGAGTACGTTAGCGCTTTCTTTCAGTGCTGAAAAGATAACAAATCATTGTTGCCTCAAAAATTAAAATGCGAATAACTTTAAATTTTAAGTATCAAAATAATGAAATTATTATTTCTATCTAATTATTTTGTTATAAATCAGTTGGTCTGTATGAGGTTTTGCGCTAATTTATTAACACGTTGTATAGGCTGATGATGATAATAATTATGAAGCAAGTAAGAAATGTGTTTGTTTAGCAGCGAACTACTTATTTATTCGTAGTTGTTTAGACAATTTTATGGTTATTGGTTTATAAATTATTGTAATTGCAATTTTATAATCAGTTACATGAGGTCAATTATCGTTTACATAATAGTTAAACTTTCTTATCTATAGAAAACAAACGAATGTGTCGCTTACTACATTAAGGCACTATAATAACACACGACCGAACAATAATTGAGAAATCGTTATAGAACAATATGGTTTAGCAGAAGTTTTTAAAAGTTTGTTTTCGCTTTCCATGATGTAGGTTTAAATATTTACAATGATTAGACTGCTACTGCTACATATAGAATTAGTCATGCGAGACGAGACGAGTGACTTAATACACGTCGATCAAGCGTTGCTGGGTATATAGTGACTTAATTTTATACGGGTTTGCTGTCATTTGCTCCAGAGTCTGAATAAATAAATAAATAAAGCTCACAGGCACATACATTGTAATGATCCCAAGCAAGCACTATAGGCTTTTTATTATGGAAACCATACAACAACGGCACAAACATATAACATCCATGGCCGACCCGGGATACGAACCCAGGACCCTGGTTTGGCGGTCCGGCGTGGTAACCTAATGGTGCCCGGTTATTATAATTATAAAAAAAAAAATCCTTTTCCCACTGTTTTCAGACAATGGAGCAAAAAATACCCTATTTGCATTGTTTTAAACGAGAAAGAGAATATTCAAATATTCGAGAAAGAAACCGCGCCGGCTGAGAAACGAGCGTCGTTGTCCACGACTGAGAAGTCGAGGGAAATTCAATCTTCACTCGAAATGGAAACTGCCGAGACCAACACCAGCCCTGAGAAAAGAAAGAAATTTGTGTGGAGGAGAAGAGAGAAAAGGTATTTACAGTTATTTTAACTTCAGATGAGATTTTTAGGGTTCCGTACCCAAAGGCTGAAAACGGGACCCTATTACTAAGCCTACGATGTCCGTCCGTCCGCCCGTCTGTCCTACCTATTTAGGGCTGTAACTTTTAAACCGTAAGAGCTAGATAACTAAAATTTTCACAGAATGTGCGTTATTACGGCGGATTTGCTAATAATAAAAATGTCAAAAAGTTAAAAATTAAGGGGGTTCTCATATAAGGAACTAGTTTTTATCAACGTTTTTTCTACTCGCTCTATGGTAAAAACGTCAATACATACAAGCGTCAAACTTGGTGTCATTATAGAGCAAACTCTACAGTGTAACAACACATAATAAAAACCGGCCAAGTGTTAGTCGGTCTCGTATTTAGCATGAGACGTGAGTGCAGGAGAGTGCTATTTTTTAAAGTCAAATCAGCAGTAGAAAGTTGCGTATCTCCATACATTTTCAACTGCTGAGTTCAACGCATGGGAAAACTCATTCGCACTCAGCGAACAGTTGAAAATGTAAAAATTACCATGGAGATACGCATCTTTCTACTGCTGATTTGACTTCCAAAAATCGCACTCCTGAAGTATGATTTTTGAAAGTCAAATCAGCTGTAGAAAGATGCATATCTCCACAGTAATTTTGACATTTTCAACTGCTGAACTCAGCGAATGAGATTCAAAAATCGCACTCCTGAGCCGGAATTAATACTTGTTACAGGTATTTCGGAATTTTAATTTTACGTGGGCTTTAGGATAAAGAAACAAAACAAAGAATGTAGAAACTGAAGGTTCGCTGTACAAATCCTAATGTTTTTCGACGTATGCATAGGTGTTATTTTAAGGGACTTCTAACAAAAGTGGTTAAATTTCATCAACATCTTTAACTTAGATGTTTCTTTCTTTCTTAACAGCATTCCACATACCGAAGTCGAAGTTGGCAAAGAAGGACTTCGCCATAGATTGGTTAGAAAAATGCATAGAGGTAAATATTTTATTATCTTTCATATCTCCTACTATTCTTAACTATTATAAAGAGTCGCGTGGCTAGAGGGGTCTCGAGTGGACGTCCTCTACGTTTGGCTCGCGATTTAGGTGGCCATGCGGCTCCGCCATTTTGTTAACTCTTTTGTGTTTTAACTATAAAACGTTAACTTGAGATTACAATAAACTACTTGACATTGGCAGAATTGCCATTTCCTTTAATAAGAATACTACCGATCATTTTTCTACGAGATATCTCCACATAACAGGACATTGGCATAATTGTGATATAACAGCAAGCCATTAAACAAAAAATTTAATTGAATTGAACTCATAAAGGTATTATACTACGTAAGAGAGACAGTGACAGCTGAGAGAGCGAGATGTACCTAGCGGCATGCCTGTATAATAGAAAGAGATACGTGACGCGAAGCAATAGAACCGTTTTTGGGGATTTGGAGTCCTGGTAAAAATTCGGTTTCTGTGAATAATCGTGAAACTAAAGTGAAATCGTAGATAATTTTGTGAAATATACTAACACTGTTTCATTAAATAATTCACCATTTCACGTTAGATTGAGAATTATACACAGAAATCGAATTTTTACCCTGCCGAGGACTCCAAAAAACGTCCAAAAACGGTTTCATTTGACAACTCATGTCACTTACTCTATTCCGTAAGGTATAATATCTTTATGAATTGAACTATTATAAAACTGTAACGGAAGTATGTCTGGTACATTAAAGATGTAAAAAAATATGTTACGATATGGTTTTTAGGTTTCCCTGACTCGAATCACAAATTTTTTGTTTTTTTCTATGTCTGTTTATTTGTTTATTCGAGCATCGCGCAAAAACTACTGAACCGATTTTGATGAAACTTTTCTGAAACTATTTGACAATGTAGCTGTCCATAAGTACTTTTAATGAAAATTATAACGAACTCTGTAGCATAATCATTCTCGGAAAATTAAAACAAACCAACGGCGGTCGGCAGCGGTCAATAGATGGCGCGGAACAAAATTAAATCAAGCTATTATTATTTTGCTTTCGAAGATTTCTTAAGGTATTTAAAATAAGATTTTCATGTAATGACTACGGAACGCTATCTTGGGCGAGACCGACACGCTCTTGGCCGGTTTTTTTATTCCTGTTTTAAAATAAAAAGCATTCTTATTAAAAAGGCGCCGTTAAACATACCGTCCAATGTGTGAACTTGCCAACCACAGACAAGAAAGCAGACAACGTGTCAACGTGTTCGGAGGTGCCAGACGGTCAGAACCAAGATAAGAATCAGCAGGTAGAAGAAGTTCCATTCCACGACGCGGAGATGGAACTCTCGACCAAATCCGTAACTAGTACTAAAGAGGACGCCGACGAAGAATTAGATGAAACTGAATTATCTAGGATTAAGGAGTTTTTAGACGATGCCGTGAGTATGAACTGTAGCACAGTATTACTGTAAGCACATAAGCCTTACAGTATGGCAACGCTCTTGATGGCGGGCGATGCCGCCGCACCCGTGTACTTACGCTGTCATGCCTGCGCATGCAAGGCAATACCGACACCTTCATACAAATCTCGTGATGCGACCCCCGCCACCCGCTTCCCCGCAAGGCCCCCTCCGTTGCTCAGGGCAAGTACATCCGTTGCCCTACTGTAAGGAGTGGCCCGGACGGCCCGGTAGCAGTCGGTAGTGAACCTGCCTGCTGTGCCGAGGGTCGCGGGTTCGAATCCCGTAAGGGACAAATATTTGTATGATGAATATGAATATTTGTACCCGAGTCATGGATGTTTGTATTTATATATGTATTCTATATCGTTGTCTAGTCATCATAATACAAGTCCAGGCTAGATTCTGGTACTTTAAATGTGACTAGATAATTTGTGTGACATTGTCCAAGATATTTATTATTATTTATTTATTTAAGTATATGTAAGTAGTTATGCTGTAACTGTAGATTATCTTTCGTCGTCTTTATTTAAACACTTTAAAGTTGCACAATTAAAAGACTATACAGGTTGTGGCGATCCTTTGGGGAGGCCTATGTGTCCCATGCTTTGGCAGATTTTGATATTACTGTTACAAGCATAACTGCTAAATACACACAAGCAGTTTGTGTATACAGGATCCTTCTTAATATGCTGTCACTCCTTTTAAGGGGATGATCAGAACACCAAACTGAACAACTTTATCTTTGGGACCAAAATCGAAATCGCGGAAAAAAAATTTGCTGTCCCATACATTTGACTCGAGTAGGTTTGCAGTTTTGTATGGAAGAGGTGATTTTTTTCGCCATTTCGATGTTAGTGCCATAGAGAAAGTTGTTCAGTTTGACGGTCTGATCATCCCCTTAAAAAGTGTCAGCCTTAGACAATTTAATAGGGACGAGTTACGCGTGTCATTCTACTAAGAAACATTATGCCACTTTTTTCGGGGGGCGAGGTAACATGAAATCCGCAACATTGGATTTTATTCCCCATAAGTTTAGATTCTAATTTTGAATGTTAAAAACATGAAAAGTAGTCTCGTGTGAACCCCAAACGTTCTAAGTTCAAAATTATTGTTTCGCTATTATAGGCTGTCTCGTTTAGTGATAAGGTATAAAATTGGGTGTAAATGCGCAAGATTAATTGATCTAATACCGTGGCAGAGGGGAAATTCTACCGTAAGGCGAGTCCCTATTAAATTGTCAAAGGTGTCAGCATATTAAGAAAGACCTTGTAGTATATCCTATTGATATTGTAGGAATTGGATGCGGACCCAGAAAGTCCGGCGGAGGGAGAATGGACCGTCCACGTGAAAAATTCCAAGGATAATCATTCACACCTATTCTTATTTGCACGCACCGGCAGAGATAAATACGAGTGGTATGATTTCATTTCTTATTTCTTACACATTTCTAACAAGATGGAATATAATAGACATAATTTTTTTCTAATACTCTTACTTACTCTTCCGAATCGTGGCGGGAAAACCACTACAACAGCATTCCCAAAGAGGGTTGGCGTCAGGCAGGCGGCCGGCTGTAAAACTTAAGCCAAAACCTGTAGCAGTATGATGATGATGACTCTTAGAAAAATTAATTTTATACAATGTGTAACAAAACACCCTAGTAATATTTAAAAGGATGGCTTAGACTATCAATTGAACAACTTTCACTATGGAGCCAACTTCGAAATCGCGAAAAATATATATTGGCTCCATAGTGAAAGCTGTTCTATTTGGTGGTCTAATTTAAACCACCCCTTTGATCTTTTCTGGTACCTTGGTAGCCGAC
Source organism: Agonopterix subpropinquella (assembly GCA_922987775.1). Taxonomy (NCBI): domain Eukaryota; kingdom Metazoa; phylum Arthropoda; class Insecta; order Lepidoptera; family Depressariidae; genus Agonopterix; species Agonopterix subpropinquella. The sequence continues at coordinate 16,166,317 of OV277695.1, read as the reverse complement.
CGCAGCAGCAGCAGACGACGACGTGTCGCTGCGACAACTGGTTTGCCTGGTTGTGCCTTGCGTAGCTAGCGACACGTCGTCCGACGACAGTGTCGGCCGACCGCAGATCAGTAGTCTCATGCTCTATTCACATTACGACGGGCGGGCGCGGAGTGTGCAATGTAAAATAATACCTATTTCAGTACCGATAGATTTTACAGAGGATGAGAGCTGTCGACTTTCCGAGAGGGGTGACGTAAACAATTTGTGGAGGGAGGGAGTGTCCCCGTACTGTATTTAATACCATGTTCTTTCTTATACTGTGTCCATACATATGTGTAAGTACATAGATATTTTTAAAATATCATGTGAATTTACATCATCAAAAAAAATCCACGTCAAGCTTCGTCACAAGAAATTACAGGAAAAAAAACCGAAATGCACACTCTAAATGGGCCTCTCGTCATTAATCGTACCCGGCACAAAGGATCCCATCACACCAGCTGCGTTCCCGCGCTGGATGGCCAATGAAATCCTCTGCACCAGATATGACCCTGAGCGGACATCGCTGCCACTTTCTACCATCCTCCTGCCCAGATCCTGCCTGCTCCTTTGGACGGGGATTTACATCATTGATCAATCTTATCATTTTCAACAAATCCATATTTCGAAAATTCTCAAACATGTAAACAACTCTGGGTTAAAAAGCTATTTCTCTAGTTTTTTTTCTATAACAAGAATTATGGAGTAGAAACTTAACCTCAAGTTAATTGCTAATTTAATCCAGGTGGACGCAAAGAATACCAAGGAGTTAACTTGTCTGCTTTTTAGCATAACGTATTTAATCAACACTAAAAGAAGATATAATCTTAACTATTATAAAACTTTAACTAAAGCGTGTCTCTACATTGAAGATATTAAAGTTACGATATGGTTTTTAGGTGTCTCTTATTCCAAATCACAAATTTTTGGATTTTTTGTCCGTCTGTTTGTTTGTTTGTTTGTTCAAGCATCACGCAAAAACTACTGAACCGATTTTGATGAAACTTTTTTGTTTAATATGATCTGACTTAAAATCTGGTATATAATTTGTGCCAGGTATCGGCGAATAATGAGTGCGATATCGAGCGCGAAGGTGGCGCCGTCGGCGGATTGTTCAGCTGCCGAGGAGAAGACCGGAAGTGACGTCACTCCCGAGGGCAAGGAAGGCATCGAGATGGCCCTCTACAAGCTATCCGATAAGGAAACCGTCGGCTTCGCTAAAGGATCTGTAAGAGAGCTATTCTATAGCGGGTTCTTACCCCGATCGTTATTATTGGTCTATTGGGAAATGATAGTCTGAGGCCGAATTTAGGATGAACATATTTAGGGTGAAACCAAACAAGCGTAATTTTGTGAGTCGCGTATTTTGAGTCCGTTTCATATAAAGGCTGAGATCATAAACAATGCATTCCCGGATTTTATATTAAACGGACTCAAAATACGCGCGTTTGGCCTCACCCTTAGTGACGCTAATTCATATTTGATGACGATAAATTTCAAACTGATATTGATAACAGTGACCCTCTAAAGACCAGTGATGGTCGCAATGGCATAGACGCAAGTCTGTTAAGGCCCTCAACTCCCAATCCCAATAGGTACTAATAACTAATATTTTTTTAACATTTTGAGAGCGACATGTTTAAGATTGTTTTTCAATATTACCACGTCTGGACAGTTCCATACATTTTAGATTTAGTATAGTCTTGGCGCAAACAGATGTCGCTACTACTGGTCTGAACGAGAGATAAATCTTAATTAAATGTTATTAGATCACTATTATTTGAGTTTTTTCCACAGAAATAAATTATATATATTAATTTTCTTAAAAATGTTAATGACAAATGTGTTTAACACGTATTTTAACGTAATTAAACATTGTTGTAGTAGCTCTGCGCTATACTAAGCGCTGTACTTGCGCGAGTTTTCATATAAGAAGGTGGCAACTTTCTTAGTATGGGCATTGACCCTCTGTTGTGTATAATTTATTTACTCTATGATATTAACTATAAAGAGTTAGCGTTTTTGACAAAACTAAGAATTAATGATTTTCGAGTCGAATTTCGATAAACCCTACTTCGACAGGACGGATTTTCGACACGATTCAGACAGATTTTGAAAATGTAACCTCATTATAAGTATAAAATTTTTAAGTATAAAACCCGACCAGAAAAATAAAAGCCCTCGCCGTGTTGCGTAAAATTATCGGAACTAATTTTTGTACTTGAAACACTGACATTAAAGGTTGCAAAGGCAAAGAATGCAGCGCCCCAAACCAGGTTTCTTATATTTCTGATCAGGCTATTGCTACCACAGTGTACGTTATTTATTTATTTATTTCCATTGTTTAAGAGTCGTCTGGAATCTTTGCCGGATGGAGCGAACATCGCAGCGCCGAGCTCAACTGCTCTGAACACTCTTGAATCCTACGAAAAGACATTCTGGCCGTATTTACTCAAAATTATAGAGGTACTTTAGTTTGCATTTACATTTTATTGTTTTGATAGCGTACTATGAGAAATCTATACTTATAAAACAGTTCCGTGACAACTCACAGCCTAAACCACTGAAGATACAAATATGAAATTTGGGATATATTTACGTGTATATTATTATACTGAGGATCACTCAAGGCCTCATAAAAAGGCTGAAAATCACCCAAAGGGCAATGGAAGAGGGCTATACTCGGAGTTTCCCTGCGAGATCGAATCAGAAATGAAGAGATCTGCAGAAGAACCTGAGTAGCTGGAACCCGTTGGATGAGGGCGCACGACCGGTCGTTATGGCGTTCCAGGGGGGAGGCCAATGTCCAGCAGTGGAAGTCCTTCGGCTGAGATGATGATGATGCAGAGGATATAGTGGTGCACTAAGAAAAGATTTTACGAAAATAAACCTCGAATGTGGTGCATCCCACGCGGACATAATCGCGGGCAAAAGCTAGTATACAGTAAAACTAGGTAATATATAGAATTCCTATATTTCATTAGCAATTTAGCAGTGTCCATGATGCGCCTGATAAGGCTATAGCACGCCTTTTATCTTGTTCGTTCGCGCGCAGATAAAGATCTAAGGCGCGATAGCGCTATATTACGCTGCCATACTAAGGCCGGGCCTCGGAAGCGCAATTTTTGAATGTGACACGGAAATGTCAAAAAAGTATTAGAATTCGTTCAAAAATAGCACTCGTGTGGGACAGATAGTCCAAAATACTCCAAATATATAGTGATGTTTATCCTATTAAAATACTTAGTTTTGAGATAAGTTTAAAAAAAAATAAATTTATCACCGCCGTCATTTTGCAAGCGAAAAATCTATTAAATAGTAGGAATCTTCGACTCGCGTGCCTTGACAGGCAATGGTGTCGATTCTTACTGTGCCTCGACTTAACTTAACTAAATTTATTCCTGTCACTTTCTAAAATAAGATTAAGAAAAGAGACAGAAAACCAACAACTGACTTTAGTGCTGTCAAAGTGACGTTACACGCCCAAAATATGATGCCATCATAATGTACGCCATCTTATTTAAGGCGTTTTTGGGCGTGTAACGTCACTTTGACAGCCCTAAAGTCAGTTGTTGGTTTTCTGTCTCTTTTCTTAATCTTATTTTAGAAAGTGACAGGAATAAATTTAGTTAAGTTAAGTCGTGGCAAAGTTCGAATTGACACCAATGGCGATCTTAATCACAAGACGTTTTAATTTAAGGTCACATTGGCGCAGCAAAATTTTGCGCAGAAAGCTATGCGCAGTAGAAAAAGTCCGAACAGAATTTCATCTTGTTTTTTAACACATGTCACATGGCCGGTTACTTAGGCTTTGCACTGCAATTCTGCCCAATGTCAAGTAGTTTTTAGTATCGAAATCTTAAAGATTATTTTATGTACACACGGCGACAGGTCAGGTTACCCTGTTTGGACTTTGAACTATTAGAAGTTGAACGCTGCGAATCGTGCGAGAAGGTGCGGTACGTTGTTGTTTTTTCGTCTCACAGCACGCTGCGCCTGCGCCGGCAGCCGCGTCTATGCAGGCTCTCTACCGCACTATTTTGTCTTTTGTACGTAGTGTAGTTATGGGTATATAGGGTGCGTAACCTGATGTGTCGCCGTGTGTACTATGTAACTGCAAAAACATATTTGAGACAAAGATGACTGAGACCTGTGGCAAGCTAGAGCGAACGACCTCGACCTCGTGACCAAACATGCAACGTGACTTGGGATCCTAACACGATTTGTCTTCTTGCTACAGACTCATGAAATGACGTATAGAGCAACGTCAGAAATCGGTGTTATGTGTCAAATAGAGCCGTCTCCGCGAGGCCGGACCAAAAGCAAAAAGAAGAATAAAGACAAAGACGTTTGTTTACTTTACAAATAATTACATGTGTAATAGTTGTTTCATTGTCGGTGATGGTTTGTGAACCAAGTTAGTTTCTTGTAGCGGTTTAACTCTAGGTGTTTGTGGGTTGGGTTTAGAGATTATTTAGTGTGACATATTTCTTTTCAACACACTTATACTTGCTCTTAAACTGGCCCTTGTCGCATCGATAAAGAACAGTTTACGAACAAGTATAAGAGCTTTTAGGTTCATTTAAGGCAGTTTATAAAACACGCGTAACACCTTTTACTTTACATTACCCTGCGCGCGCATAGGTGACTAATTCGAGCACGGGCGCTACTTTTCACAAATATTTGTCTAAACCTTTTTGTTAAATTTGATATAATTTTTCCTCGCATGTGTGTTGAAACGTCGGTTGTCTGAACGTTGGTTATTATTAGTCTCAGCTCGTTTAAGCTCTATTCACATTCCGATGGGCGGGCACGGACGGGCGCGAAGGGTGCAATGCAAAATAATACCTATTTCAATACCGATACAATTGACAGAGAGAACGCTACGCCCCACGGGCGGAGGACGGAGCTTTCTCTGTGAACTCTATCGGTATTGAAATAGGTATTATTGTACATTGCACCCTTCTGCGCCCGCCCATTCTAATGTGAATAGAGCTTTAGTCTCGACTGTAATGACCAACTTAGCTTACTTGTATCATAATTTACTATTATAGTATTTGTTGCTTAGGTGTCGTGAAATCATGTGGGTTCTTTATTTTTGTATTGTCAGCTTACATTTTTTCGATGCGTTATAGGTATGTTGTGTTCGTAGCTATCATTTACTTAATCAATTACAAACTTCTGTAATCGTTTTCATTTTCGTTGAAAAATCCGTAATTTAAATTTCATTATCCATGTTTTCTTTTGGACCCTATAAAGTATGATAAAAGACCTATCCAACGATACCCCACAATGACAGACGAGAAAAAAAATCATACCCACTTCACGTGTAGGGGAGGTAACCTAAAAAAAAATATTTTTCTAGATTTTATTTTTCCACTGTGTCGGCGTGATGAATATCTATCCATATGCCAAATTACAGCTTTCTAGTATTAAGCGTCTCTGAGCTAAGCCGCGGACAGACGGAGAGACAGACGGACGGACATGGCGAAACTATAAGGGTTCCATTTTGACTTCGGAACCCTAAAAACTAACTTTTGATCATAACTTAAAATACTATGAGACTTGTCATAATACTATATGTGGAAAATATCTACATCGTTCTACTAAACATCCTGTATAATATAACTGTAAAACTATTGAAAACTCATTCTCTTACCCTTATCCCATAAATTGGGGTCGGCGCAATATATCATCTTCACTTCATCTCTCTTAGGTACGAGTCAGACCTACCTGCTCGCATCGGTCCGGCCCAGACGGCATTTTGTAATGCCGCAAAGGATATTGAAATGTGTGAACAGGAATTACAGTTCATATTTGCATGCAACTTATGCATATTGAAACCCGGTCGTCTCCGTTCGCATTCCGCGACCGCCGTACGTACGGAGCCGTACGGGCTGCTGACGGATTCCGTGACATATAGCCGGCTCCGTCGACATGCGTTCGACTGCCTTCGCGTTGTTTCGGTGCCGCGGGACGCGTACGGCTCCGTTCCGATGTGAGCCGGTAGGTCTGAATCGTCCCTTAGGGCTCTTACAGACGAGCGACACTTTGCTGTCGCGGTGGGTCGCAGAGCGTCGCGTTCATACATTTTACGCCCGCGACACCCGGCGACCGCGAAGTGTCGCTCGTCTGTGAGAATCAATCCCTCCCTTCTTATACATAGAGGATCCGGATCCCCTTAAAAAACCGGTAAACTGAACAACTTTCACGACCAACATTGAAATCGAAAATCAAAATTAGCTGCCCCATACATTTGGATCGTCCAGGATTGTTGTTGCACCAGCCTTTTTTTTTTGTCATCACGACGTTGGTCCCATAAAGTTTTCAGTTTAATGGTCTGATCTTTCCATTAAATAACCGTTATCATGTTACGAAGGCCCCTGTAATCTTTCACACAATCCATCCATCTTTCCTTCGATGTTCCTCTCCTACAACAGCACAATAGAACTCTCAAAAATGTAAATGAATGTAAAACGCAGCCGAAGAGTCCGTCGCCGCACTGTAACTGCCGCATGCTGCCGGCGGAGGTGTCGTGGGTGAACACGATGCTGGCGCGCATCATATATGACGTCACGCGCGACCCCTTCATCAGTGCGCGCCTCCAGAACAAGATACAGAAGAAACTTCACACCCTCAAGGTACACTCTACTCTACTCATAGATTTAGCATATACTACGTTAGATCGGCTACGGATTATCCAAGGTGAGATTAAAAAAAAACATACATTTTGGGGGAAAAAAACCGGGATTCATTCCGTTGACGACTGACGCTAGGTCCTTACAGGCTCATAGAATGTTCGAATTGGTCTCGTCTATCTATCTCGCTCTAACATATGTTAATGCTATGTCTTTCTCTTTCGCATTTCCGATCTAACGTAGTATATGTTAAATCTATGACTACTAGATACATTCAGTAGGCCTACCATGAATATTAACAGTACTTTATTACTGTAGTTACGTCACCAATTTCATATGACAGAAATTAGTTCTCAACGTAACTAGGAGCGGATGTACGATATGTAATACAAAATAAGTGTCGTAAAGTACAGTGAAAACTCATGGTAGGCCTACAGAATACAGAACTAGGACAGTATACACCGTGGAATCAGGGTCGTTTTGAAGTCGGAACAGGGTGCTTCAGACCATCATATCGTACTGAACTATTTTTACTGGACCAACGTTGAAATCGCGAAAAGCTGTTTCATAATTTTTGGTCGACATTGAAATTTTTTATGGAACAGCTGTTTTTTTTTCGCGATTGCGATACTGGCTCCTTGAATTTGAATGTTATTCAGTTTTATGATCTGAAGCACCCTATTTTGGCTTCAAAATGACCCCGATTTCACGGTGTAGAGCGTGAGATCTTAAGCACACCTTGGACACTTAGCTGTCATTTCATACAAATGGAAAATTTTTAAATAGGAGGTAAGCATGTAGATACTGAGTGAGTGCAAACGAGAAAGGAATACGCATTTGCTTAACATTGGTAGGTAACTGCCGAGGTAACCAGAGCAGAGGGGGTGAGGTAAAAAGTTGGTGGGAGGAAGGGAGTGTCCGTACTGTATGTAGTAATAGATGCTCTTGTCCGCAACAGCTCGATGGCGACCTGTATAACTAGGGAATGCAATCTCGTTCTCGCGAGATCTCGGCCTTTTTTAACGAGATTGATCTCGGCCGAAAAATGGGCGAGATCTCGCGAGTTAAACGAGATTGCACTCGAGCATAAAAACTTCGAAGTGCGGCAGCAGAAAGACAAACTTTTACAGTTCGCGGATGACTGCCTAAGATCTGTGGTTGCATCTAGCGCAGCGTTGAATCATAAAGGGCCTTCTCAGCGGCTGGTTATCTGGCCAGCGAAATAAGAAGCTGTTTGGCAGACGATTCTTTTGACATTTTGTGCTTCCAAAATAATTCGTAATACTGGCGTGTGAATTGAACTGAACGAGTGTTTCATTTGACTGGTATATTTTGTTAATTAATCTCAAATTTCTAATAAATCTCTGAGTAGGTATAGTTTTCTTTCGATAGTAATATCTCAGTTTAATAGTCAACTCATCTTAGTTAATGAGTTTCATTTTAGTTTTTGACTTTTTGTTGTTTTGTTATAAAAGAACTGTTTTATTATTAAAAGATTTTTGTTTGATATTAGAACAGAAGACTAGATGTTTATTTGATTTCTTGTTTGATAAGATAAGTAAGTGTACTACTTAAGGGGCCATAGGTTTATACGAATATTTTCTATGAGAAACGCGATTGCCCAGCCCTCCGAAAAGTGCGTGCGCGTGCCGTATTTTCGATTAAAAAGAGTTAGCAAAGGTACTTTTTATATATATTTTTTACCTTCTTATCGTGTGGGCAGAGCCCTGGTGTCAGAGTTTTTTCAGACCGCCTTTCGGCCTCTGACGTGGTATATTTTTTATGATTTCACTAGATAAACTAATAGTGAATATGTGAGTATAAATACCAAAAATCTGAAACTATTTTAAGTTCCTCTCAGGTGAGAAAAATACATGAAAATACGTCATCTTTGTGACGATTTTCTATCGAGCAAAGTAATTCCAATCGTGTATTCAAGTGATGATTTCACTAGATAAACTATCCAAGAATACCGAGGTATGACTTTGGTTTCGGTAAATTGTATAAATACAGTCGAAACATGAAAAATAAAAGATGCCTCCAAGGCATTTTGTCCTACCATAGCGTCTTAAAAGTTTATCAAAAATATAGATAGATAGATAATATGTAGATATACATCAAACGATGTTAAATACACAAAAGTTTATTGAAATAATTCGTAAAAATAAATGTTTATTTCATAATACCTATAATTCTTATTATATAATATATCTCTTATTATATATTAAATAAAAATAAAAAATAAATTATCTTTTTCCTAATTTATTCAATTATTTTGATTATTTGCAAGAATAAATACACAAAACAGCCAATCTCGCTGTTATTCATAAACTCGCGAGATCTCGCCTGAGCCCCAATCTCGCGAGATTGCATTCCCTATGTATAACGTGTCGGTACTTGCAGCTGCCGTCGTTCATGAGCCCGCTGGTGGTGACGGAGCTGTCGCTGGCGGGCGCGTGTCCGCTGTTCGAGCGCGTGTCCGCAACAGCTCGATGGCGAACTGTATAACGTGTCGGTACTTGCAGCTGCCGTCGTTCATGAGCCCGCTGGTGGTGACGGAGCTGTCGCTGGCGGGCGCGTGTCCGCTGTTCGAGCGCGTGTCCGCAACAGCTCGATGGCGAACTGTATAACGTGTCGGTACTTGCAGCTGCCGTCGTTCATGAGCCCGCTGGTGGTGACGGAGCTGTCGCTGGCGAGCGCGTGTCCGCTGTTCGAGCGCGTGTCCGCAACAGCTCGATGGCGAACTGTATAACGTGTCGGTACTTGCAGCTGCCGTCGTTCATGAGCCCGCTGGTGGTGACGGAGCTGTCGCTGGCGGGCGCGTGTCCGCTGTTCGAGCGCGTGTCCGCAACAGCTCGATGGCGAACTGTATAACGTGTCGGTACTTGCAGCTGCCGTCGTTCATGAGCCCGCTGGTGGTGACGGAGCTGTCGCTGGCGAGCGCGTGTCCGCTGTTCGAGCGCGTGTCCGCAACAGCTCGATGGCGAACTGTATAACGTGTCGGTACTTGCAGCTGCCGTCGTTCATGAGCCCGCTGGTGGTGACGGAGCTGTCGCTGGCGGGCGCGTGTCCGCTGTTCGAGCGCGTGTCCGCGCCCTCGTGGGACGAGCGCGGCGTCTGGCTCGACGCTGACATGCGCTACGATGGCGGCGCGTACATCACCATACTCACACAGATAAACCTTATGAAGCTCAAGGAAAAAAGTAAGTTCACTACCTATTTGAATTTGTAGGTCACCAAATAATATTGTCGATGAAACTTGTATGTTTCTTTTTTAATGAAATGAAACTATTTATTTCAAGTCACTATGAACCCATATAAAAGCACAAAACATAGTACATCTAAACTATTATAAAACTGTAACAGAAATGTGTCTGTACATTGAAGATAATTAGAAAAAAAAAATTACGACATGGTTTTTACCTATCCTTGATTCCAAATCAAAAATTTTTGGATTTTTTGTCTGTCTGTTTGTTTGTTTGTTCGAGTATCACGCAAAAACTACTGAACCGATTTTGGTGAAACTTTTTTTGTTTGATAGCTTATCATCTGACTTAAAATCTGGTATATAATTTATGCGGACAAAGTCGCGGGTAAAAGCTCGTTAATTAATAATATCAAACTAGAGTCATCTCAACATGATCATCAGATTAGGAACATTACATTACAAAACAAGACAAAAGAAATAAGCCATCAAAAATGGCTACTAGTCATTACGTATTATTGCAGCTAGTTCCATACTAGTATTAGAAGTTATATCACTAAAACTGGACGTGTCACATCTCTAAAACGAACTGTCATAATCAGCATCCTACGTTGGACAAACTTTAGTAATATGATTTAATTTTGGTTTTAAATTGACTTTTTGAGTAAGTATTTGAACATGTCACAAATTTATCTGCAGATGTAACGTTAGAGGAGCAGATATTGACGGCCACCGTCCCGACCGATATTATACTGGAGGAAATAAGCGACTCTAGAGTAAAGTTCCCTGAGAATAACGTGAAGGTAAGTAATTAAAATTATATTCAATTCAATTCATTTATTCAACAACTTACACTAAGCCTGACTTGCACCAACAATAATTTCGGCTTAAACATATTTAGTGGTCACTCTGTCTCTCGCACTGCTCATACTAATGACAGTGACAGCATCATATTTAAACATGTTTAAGCTTAAATACTTTTTGGTGCAAGCCAGCCTAACAGTACAAATACATGTACGTTTAAGTCATTTGATACTTTAAATTACATTATTTTCATAGATATCGAGCGGTAAATAATTAAATTAAACCTTATAACATTTAGAATAAATTAAATTAAAAATATTATTATATAAAATATGCATGTCAAAGAATATTGGATTATAGCTACCAGAATATTAGCTTCCAGAATGTTTATACACGAATCAATTACCGACAGCCAAGCAAGCACGCCGTGTTCGACTCTGAAGTGGAGGACTCCGCGGAGTCGAGCAGCGACGACGAGACGCCGCTCGTGCAGCCCGTCGACAGCGCGCAGCAAATACCTCTGACCGAGTCTACGTGAGTACTGACGCCTTCTGTCTAGAGCAGCGACGTGCCGCCGTCGACAGCGCGCAGCAAATACCTCTGACCGAGTCTACGTGAGTACTGACGCCTTCTGTCTAGAGCAGCGACGTGCCGCCGTCGACAGCGCGCAGCACATACCTCTGACCGAGTCTACGTGAGTACTGACGCCTTCTGTCTAGAGCAGCGACGTGCCGCCGTCGACAGCGCGCAGCAAATACCTCTGACCGAGTCTACGTGAGTACTGACGCCTTCTGTCTAGAGCAGCGACGTGCCGCCGTCGACAGCGCGCAGCAAATACCTCTGACCGAGTCTACGTGAGTACTGACGCCTTCTGTCTAGAGCAGCGACGTGCCGCCGTCGACAGCGCGCAGCACATACCTCTGACCGAGTCTACGTGAGTACTGACGCCTTCTGTCTAGAGCAGCGACGTGCCGCCGTCGACAGCGCGCAGCAAATACCTCTGACCGAGTCTACGTGAGTACTGACGCCTTCTGTCTAGAGCAGCGACGTGCCGCCGTCGACAGCGCGCAGCAAATACCTCTGACCGAGTCTACGTGAGTACTGACGCCTTCTGTCTAGAGCAGCGACGTGCCGCCGTCGACAGCGCGCAGCACATACCTCTGACCGAGTCTACGTGAGTACTGACGCCTTCTGTCTAGAGCAGCGACGTGCCGCCGTCGACAGCGCGCAGCACATACCTCTGACCGAGTCTACGTGAGTACTGACGCCTTCTGTCTAGAGCAGCGACGTGCCGCCGTCGACAGCGCGCAGCAAATACCTCTGACCGAGTCTACGTGAGTACTGACGCCTTCTGTCTAGAGCAGCGACGTGCCGCCGTCGACAGCGCGCAGCACATACCTCTGACCGAGTCTACGTGAGTACTGACGCCTTCTGTCTAGAACAGCGACGTACAGCCGTCGACAGCGCGCAGCAAATACCTCTGACCGAGTCTACGTGAGTACTGACGCCTTCTGTCTAGAGCAGCGACGTTCAGCCGTCGACAGCGCGCAGCAAATACCTCTGACCGAGTCTACGTGAGTACTGACGCCTTCTGTCTAGAACAGCGACGTACAGCCGTCGACAGCGCGCAGCAAATACCTCTGACCGAGTCTACGTGAGTACTGACGCCTTCTGTCTAGAGCAGCGACGTGCCGCCGTCGACAGCGCGCAGCAAATACCTCTGACCGAGTCTACGTGAGTACTGACGCCTTCTGTCTAGAGCAGCGACGTGCCGCCGTCGACAGCGCGCAGCACATACCTCTGACCGAGTCTACGTGAGTACTGACGCCTTCTGTCTAGAGCAGCGACGTGCCACCGTCGACAGCGCGCAGCAAATACCTCTGACCGAGTCTACGTGAGTACTGACGCCTTCTGTCTAGAGCAGCGACGTGCCGCCGTCGACAGCGCGCAGCAAATACCTCTGACCGAGTCTACGTGAGTACTGACGCCTTCTGTCTAGAGCAGCGACGTGCCGCCGTCGACAGCGCGCAGCAAATACCTCTGACCGAGTCTACGTGAGTACTGACGCCTTCTGTCTAGAGCAGCGACGTGCCGCCGTCGACAGCGCGCAGCAAATACCTCTGACCGAGTCTACGTGAGTACTGACGCCTTCTGTCTAGAGCAGCGACGTGCCGCCGTCGACAGCGCGCAGCACATACCTCTTACCGAGTCTACGTGAGTACTGACGCCTTCTGTCTAGAACAGCGACGTACAGCCGTCGACAGCGCGCAGCAAATACCTCTGACCGAGTCTACGTGAGTACTGACGCCTTCTGTCTAGAGCAGCGACGTGCCGTCGTCGACAGCGCGCAGCAAATACCTCTGACCGAGTCTACGTGAGTACTGACGCCTTCTGTCTAGAACAGCGACGTACAGCCGTCGACAGCGCGCAGCAAATACCTCTGACCGAGTCTACGTGAGTACTGACGCCTTCTGTCTAGAGCAGCGACGTGCCGCCGTCGACAGCGCGCAGCACATACCTCTGACCGAGTCTACGTGAGTACTGACGCCTTCTGTCTAGAGCAGCGACGTGCCGCCGTCGACAGCGCGCAGCAAATACCTCTGACCGAGTCTACGTGAGTACTGACGCCTTCTGTCTAGAGCAGCGACGTACAGCCGTCGACAGCGCGCAGCAAATACCTCTGACCGAGTCTACGTGAGTACTGACGCCTTCTGTCTAGAGCAGCGACGTGCCGCCGTCGACAGCGCGCAGCAAATACCTCTGACCGAGTCTACGTGAGTACTGACGCCTTCTGTCTAGAGCAGCGACGTGCCGCCGTCGACAGCGCGCAGCACATACCTCTGACCGAGTCTACGTGAGTACTGACGCCTTCTGTCTAGAGCAGCGACGTGCCGCCGTCGACAGCGCGCAGCACATACCTCTGACCGAGTCTACGTGAGTACTGACGCCTTCTGTCTAGAGCAGCGACGTGCCGCCGTCGACAGCGCGCAGCAAATACCTCTGACCGAGTCTACGTGAGTACTGACGCCTTCTGTCTAGAGCAGCGATGACGAGACGCCGCTCGTGCAAACTGAAAAACTTACGATATGGTGTTTAGGTGTCCTTGGCTCCAAATCACCTAATTTTTGTTTGTTTGAACATCATGCAAAAACTACTGGACCGATTTGAATAAAACTTTTTGTATTGAAAAGATTATGGTTAGATAGGTTTATAACTTTATCATGCTACGATGCTGGGAGCCGGTGCAGACGAAGTCGCGGGAAGAATCTACAGACGGACGAAATCCACAGAGTGAAGAATCTTTACAACTTTCAAATTATACAAATTTATTATAAATAATTATTATGTTGTTATAAATAATTGGGTATTTGACTACATTCAATATATTTTATTTTTATCTACTCAATAAAAAAAGGGTTAGAAAATAACGCTAAACTCCCATTTTCATTGAGTTTTTAGTAAACTATAAAAAGTAATGAAAATGTTGATGACGTCACAACTCAATATTTAGTACAAATCTTCATACAAAGCGCATGTTTTGACGTCCGATAAAGAGTAGCTGATTTGACTAGTTGTCAAGTAGCCAATTATTATGGTGGGTGTACTACAACTTGAACATTTTCAAATTAGCACAGAATGAATGTTGTATTCACACTGTGAAAATAAAAAACTTTTCTGCAAATTGATTGCGCCACAACGCGACTATCCGCTCCCTCCGCTATCGCTACTCATTACCCAGTCTACTTGTGAGCTACCTTGTGAGTAATAATTAACTTCTTTATATTACTTTTTTTCAGACTATCAGCGTCTCCCGAGCCACCTCACACGTCATCGTCCAAAAAGAAATTCTTGCGGATGGTCGACAAGATCGCTACCAATAAATATTTTCAACAGGTTCGGATACTGTATTTATACAATCAATTCCTCACAAGTCTTTGCATCATCATACCAACTAAAAATTCAACTTGTATTCAACTTTTAACTACTTTCGTTTTGTTTCCTATTGTGTAATGTAATTTGTTAACCGACTTCAAAAAAAGGAGGAGGTTTCTCAATTCGACCGTATATATTTTTTTTTTTTGTGTGTTCGCGGATAACTTCGTCGTTTATGAACCGATTTCGATAATTCTTTTTTTGTTGGAAAGGAGATATCCCAAGAGAGGTCCCATGATAAGGAAACCAGGATCTGATGATGGATCCCAGAGATATCGAGGGGAACCTTCGAAAATCGTAGTGCCGACTAGTGCGTTTGTTAATTTAAAGCACTACTATTAAATCGAACTAATGAATTTACCACTGAAAATTGTAAAATAAACAAAATTTTAACAAAAAAATTAAAACCGCCTTCAAAAAACTAAAAAGTTAAAAAATAATATTGCAGCCTATGACTTTTTCGTTCGCATCATAAGAACATTAATTTGTTTTATAGAAGTCGGTGTCAAGCCAAGCCAAAAAATGCAAGCCATGTCGCGAATCGTACCGGCTTGACAGCGACTTCAATAAAACAAATTAATGTTCTTATGATGCGAACGAAAAAGTCATAGGCTGCAATATTATTTTTTAACTTTTTAGTTTTTTGAAGGCGGTTTTAATTTTTTTTATTTGGTGTAAATAAAGTATATTTCTTTCATTCATTCATTCATTTTATTGGTCAACAAATATTGTTTTTGGCTTTCTGCTTTATTTGTAACTACCGTATTACAGGGTGAAATTAATATCATTAGCATCCTTTTAAACCAAGAGTCTTACCATCAAACTGAACAACTTTTACCATGGGAACAAACGGATGGAAGCAAAAAAACATCTGCTGTTCCATACTAAACTGCAATGCATGCTCGACTCAAATGTGCGTACCTACATTTGAACAGCAGATTTTTTTTGCTCCGATCGGTTTGCTCCCATGATAAAAGTTGTTTAGTTTCAGTTCAGCTTGATGGTCTTAGTTAAAAACGATGCTAATGATATCAATTTCGCCCTGTATGTTGCTGTTGGTTTTCCAATAAAATAAATAAATAAACTCTATCTTGTTGACAATATCGACCAAAACCGGTGTACTATTTAACGCAGGTGACAGACTATAAATACGTGAAGCGAGCGATGGAAGGCCTGTCGAACACTGACATCAAGCTGCAGCTCGAGGTGCACGGGCTGGAAGGACGGCTGGCGCTCAACCTGCCGCCTCCGCCCCACGACAGAATCTGGATCGGGTAAATATATTCATCATCATCAGCCTATACAGGGTGGAACGTTTACGCAGGGCAGCTACCAGAAGCATTATAGCTACAAGAAAACGTACTTAGGAGACTAACCCTAACTTTTGGAGTATATTATTACTTCGGCATTCACAGATTTTGAAAAAAATAGTCATCGAGAAAAACTGCAATTTTTATGAAACTTTTTTTCATCCCATTCGAGCCTCTTTCTGATTTGAGGTCAAGGTATAAGAACTCTCAGAAAACACAAAATTAAATTCCCATACATTTAGTAGGTAAATAACTGGTGATTTATTCAACAGTATCCAAATTTTCTAGGCGCATCCAACTAGGATGGGCTGCTTTCGGAAAACTCCGTCACATATTATCCTCGGCTATACCACAATGCCTCAAGACGAGGGTGTTCAATCAGTGCGTCCTGCCAGTAATGACATATGGTGCGGAAACATGGACCCTGACGATAGGACTAGTTCATCAATTCAAGGTCGCTCAGCGAGCTATGGAGAGAGCTATGCTCGGTGTTTCTCTGAGAGATCACATTAGAAATGAAGTGATACGTCAGAGAACTAAAGTGGTTGATATAGCTCAGAAAGTTGTATTTGATGATGATGATGATCCAAATTTTCTGGCATGGTTCAGGCCAGGTATTTTTTTAGGTCAAAAAAATAAATAAATAAACTCTTACGCAAATGCGTACATCAAAAATAATAGATTACTGAATTATTTTTCACTTTTTAATTTCAGTAATAAGTGCGTTTTTTATTTGTACATTACTGTATTTCTGCCAATGTTCGACCGATCAATGTTGTGGGTTTTCGGGGTATTGAAATCTCAAGGATTGTTTTGCGGACAAAAACACATTTGAGCTGATTGAAAAAGACGGAGCTTTGTGCCAGCCAAAATGCGCGCACTATAAACATATCCGCGAACCAACGCCACACGAATGCTATCTATATCTATACTAATGTTATAAAGAGGAAAGATTTGTATTTTTGTAATGAATAAACTCAAAAACTACTGTTCCGATTTCAAAAATTCCTTCACCATTAGAAAGCTACATTCACCTTGAGTAACATAGGCTATATTTATTGCTAGAAAAGATTAGACGTCCACCCGTGCGAAGCCGGGACGGGCCGCTAGTGTTCCATACAACGGTCTCCGATCTCCTTGTTCCAGGTTCCGCACGAACCCGCAACTAGTGCTGAAGGCGCGGCCGGCGGTCGGAGCGCGATCTCTCCGGTTCGCTCACATCTCCAACTGGATCGAGCAGAAGCTCAGCAAAGAGTTCGAGAAGGTGCTGGTGCTTCCCAACATGGAGGACTTCGTCATCGGGCTCATGACCCCCACTCCCACTGACTACGAGTAGACAGGTTTGAGTGGAGCACTTATGTACCGTACCTACTGTTACTACAATGTTCATTGACTTACTAAGTTATGGACGCCGGGTCTAATACAAAAATATCGAAAAAAATGTCCCAGCCTAACGTAAATAAACGAAAGTACGTGTTAGTAATATAATCCAGCTAAAACACTGAAACGTTTTAATTTTATTTTGCTTGCGTAGTTTTACATATTCTTACAGCACAGCAGCACGGCATGCAGACGTGCGCGTAGTCCGTCAATCAAACGAAGACTGGCGCGTAATTGTTTCTCTTTATGTGTTTTGTTTCTCTTTTGGTTCGGACAGTTTTGAGTGCGAACCCTGTAGTTCAGTAGTTGGTAAGTCAATGACAATGTATGATCAGATCAGTATTCTGTCAAGATACGCTAACAAGCGTGGAACGATCAACATGTTAATTTTAACATACAAACTGCGTATGCCATAAACTTTCCTATATTAGTATGCGTACTGCCCGTCTAGTATGATTCCTCTACGTTCACGCGACTTAGCTTTTTCCAATACGGCAGGCATATTATCACGGCAAGCGCGACTTTCGATATCTAAAAAGCGTGGAAAGTGGTCGTTTTCTGTGCGGGAAAGGCGCGTCGCGCGTGGGTAGAGAGTTCATGCTAGAGGGGCTGATGTAAAAAGTTACGGTGATACAGTGCCACTGGTTTAACTTAGTGGTAGCATTTAACAGCTATTGTCTATGACATGTTTGTATAAGACTATTTGTTGTTCAAAATGTTGAAAAAACTTTTCTATATGTACATACAAAATAAATTAAACTCTATTTTAAAACTACGAGAGCATATTATAGACTGCGAGTTGTCTGAACAAGAAAAGTTTTTGATTGTATTATTTACTTTCACTGTATTATATTGTGTTTAAAATATTCAGTTGTTCGTATTTTAAACCTAGGCTTATAGCACAATAATTTTAACATGGTTTTAAGTGCTACTTGTGTCACATAGAATAATAATGTTTATTTCTTCACACTTATATCTAGCGTCTATTTACATTATTTATTTCCATCTATGTAAATATAATTGTTGTATTTAGATTAGACTACAGGTAGGTGTTTGTTTTATTTGCTATGATGTATTAATTAGTCTCTTACACTACGCCTAACTACAGGGTGAAATTGATATCATTAGCATCCGTTTAAACTAAGAGTCTGCCCATCAAACTGAACAACTTTTACTATGGGAGCAAACCGATCGGAGCAACAAAAAAATCAGCTGTTCCATACTAAACTGCAGTGCCTGACTCGACTCAAATGTATGCAACAGCTGATTTTTTAGTTGCTCCGATCGGTTTGCTCCCATAGTAAAAGTTTTCAGTTTGATGGGTAGATTCTTAGTTTAAAAGGATGTCAGTGATATCAATTTCACCCTGTATAATAGTATTAGAAACGTACTTATTTTTCCACACGTAGCATTTCAGATTCATGATTTCCGTATAAAGTTTTTTGAGATACATCACATCTTATATTTATATGTTTAAAAATGGCACGCCACTGAGCTTCCCTTTTAAGAGCCTACCGAGCCTATTGTGCTGCCCCCAATCGTATTTTTTTTATTTCTGAACAATTAAACAACATTTCCAAAAAATAAGAATGTCACATTGTAGTCCTGATTGGCTTTCAATTTATCAAACCATTACGGATTGTTATGTTTTATGCTTGCAGCTATTGTGGTCACAGCAAAAGTGGCCACTTTTGCCGCGGTTTTAAAGATAATAATAATAACTACAAAAATTATAAAAACAAATCAGCTTAGACAATTTAATAGTAAGGACTGGCCTTGCGGTAGCATTTCCCCTCTGACACGGTATGAGACTAATTGATCCTGTGCATTTACACTCAATTTTATACCTTATCACTAAACGAGACAGCCTATAATTGCGAAACAATAATTTTGAACTTAGAACGTTTGGGGTTCACACGAGACTACTTTTCATGATTTTTAACATTCAAAATTAGAATCTAAAGTTATAGGGAATAAAATCCAAAGATGCGGATTTCATGTTACCTCGCCCCCCGCAAAAAGTGGCAGAAAATTTTGATAGGAGAATGACACGCGTTACGCGTCCATACTATTAAATTGTCTAAGCAAATCAACAGCAGTGACCCGATAAATTGAAAATCAGCAATGACTACAATGTGACATTCTTGTTTTTTAGAAATAATATCTAATTGTTAAGAAATTAAACATACGATCGGGGGCAGCACACTAGGCTCGGTGCAGCCTTAATATCGTACGAGCCACGAGAACAGAGAAATATTATTTTTGAATTTGATGAATTATTATTCATCAAATTCAAAAATTTACAAAATAGAAAGATATATTCTAGTTAATCATAGAATCACTAGGATCCCAAAGGAGCTAATAAACTTGTCATGCATTAGTTGATTTTCTCCTTTCTCGTGGTTCCTGTTTAGAAATAAATATTTTGACAATAACACATTCGTGGCCTATTGTTTAAAACCTTTTATAAAAGTAAATAATCTGACATAAATTTATAAAAAAGTTTGATAAATCAACACTATCACTTAAACCGAACGTAAAATGTGCTGTATTCACAGGCCAGTGTTAAATTGTTATTATCCTGAGCGTATATTTATTAAATCTTATATTTTTCTAGTTTAAACCTATCACTATAAATCCACTATGGATATATTTTTGCATTTCTTGCTTCTAGTTTTATAAAATTATTCATAATAGTAACATTTCCATCAGCAATCGTTCGACGCTGTTTATTTGTAAGAACGTATTATTTTACCTTTATTTGTCCACCTAGAGGAGGGGTGTATGAAATTTTTCGCACAATATAATTGTAATCAATTGGTTTCATCGCGGTTATTTGTTGTAATACAGGGTAGATTTAGTATTTTTAGGGTCATTATTCATTAATCTAAAATAAAATTAAATATTGTTATGATTTATAAATTAAAAAGTTTTAAAATCGATTCAAGCTATTCTGAATAAGCGAAAACGTGTGACTGTTTTGTAAAGTTGACTTGAACAATGGAAATAATAAAGGCTGAATATAACTTGCTCATGGATTTTGTATAGCTTTGAAGGGAATACATGGAATGTGGCTGATGCACGAATTTATTACTTGTGTGAAAAATTCGTATTATTTGTGAAATTGATGTTGTCGTTTTAGCCACAGAACAACGATATGAAAGCTGTTTACATAAGTGTGGTTCTTGTTCTTAACTTCGTTACTATGTACTACTACTACTACTTCTGATTTTACTACGTATTTCATTAAAAACGCAAATTCAATGAAATGTAAAATTCAAATTGAGGTTTTCTCCATAAATGTCGTCGCGATGGATAAAAACTAATAAACCTCCAAATCGTTAATAAATTATATTTATCTTGATTGTTACGCGAGTCGCATTCATCGCTGAGATCTTATGAATTTTTTGGAACAATATTGTGGATGTTCTAAGATCAAATTTTCTAATTAATCTTGTTGTTATTGAAATTAAATTCCGCACATTATTTTCAAAACATATTATCAAATGACACTATGTACTACATATCACAAATAATTATTTATGTACCTGTTTTTAAAAACTTTCTGATGTCTTAAATGTCAATCAAACCAATACACAATCCAACTACAAATTGGCTATTAAAAGGACTAGCCGATGCAGCATTGATATTCATATTTGGCTTGTGTAACGTTTTAGAGCTACTCCTATGGGCCCTATGGCCCTGCGAAGCCCTGAGTAGAATACAGACGATCTGCGGCCGACTTTTTAATAAGTAATAGTAGTACCAGACTTATATCAAAGTACAACCTGGGCGAATTAACTTGGCACCTGGTTCGCACGTGGCTCGGAATAAAAAACTCGGAAAATTCGGAAAGAATAACTCGAAAATACTAAAGCGCAGGGACACGTGCAACGGTAACTGAAATGCTATGCTACGGCCTCGCACAGCGACGGCGGGGTATCGCGGGGGTAGCAGGAGAGGTGTCGAATTCCGAGCCACGTGCGAGTCAGGTGCCAAGTTCATTCGCCCGGATTGTAAACCGCATGGAATTCTATGAGCACACTTTTGACCGCCGCGCTCTATACGGTTTTTCCGCGAATAACAAAAATCGCCGCAGATTGTTTGTCGTTCACCCTGGACCCAAGATTGTACAGACCTTTAGTATACAGGCATACATATCTCACTAGATATCATAACTTGCCTGTATATTGACAGCTGCAGGGAAATTTACATGAAGTACACGCATACATCACATTTATTATACACGTAAAGATGTCCATCATCGTGGGTGCTATATTATCTTCGGTGACAAATGAGGTGCTGCAATGGTTCCGCTGACTTTCATCAAATACTTGTTTGCACAATGTCTTTAATTTTTTCTAATTTGGAGCGCAGCGCCTCGATATGCTCGCCTCTGAATTTAGTCTTTACTCATTCGTGTTGCGTTGCGTATAAAAATTGGGACCAGGAGTGCGATTTTTGAATCTCATTCGCGGAGTTCAACAGTTGAAAATTTCAAAATTACTGTGGAGATATGAATCTTTCTACTGCTGATTTGACTTTCAAAAATCATACTTCAGGAGTGCGATTTTGTAGTCTATTGTATTGATTGAAAAATGTCGACTTTGAGCAAACAAGGCTTTGACGAATGTCGGCGGAACAGCTCTGGACAAACACTTCTGCATTTACCATGCAGATGAACTTCGTTACATGTAAACACTTTATATTCTTAATGAAAAACTAGAATACCATTTTAATTTATAAGGGCCTGTTTCACCACTTCTAATAAGTTCTTGATTGCTTATTCGAAAGATCGTTCGACATATCTTCCATACGAAATATAGTAAATGATCAGGAGTGCGATTTTTGAATCTCATTCGCTGAGTTCAACAGTTGAAAATGTCAAAATTACTGTGGAGATCTTTCTACTGCTGATTTGACTTTCAAAAATCATACTTCAGGAGTGCGATTTTTGAAAGTCAGATCAGCCAGCAGTAGAAAGATGCATATCTCCATAATAATTTTTACATTTTCAACTGCTGAACTCAGCGAATGAGATTCAAAAATCGCACTCCTGACAGATAAGCTATTAAAAAGTTATCCTTATGTGGTGAAACAGGACTCAAAATAGAATATATTTTTTTAATGTATAATATTGTTGTGTCTTAAAATATGTATGAAATTTTTTTCAATTATTTTCAAATGTTTTTATTTATCTTATCAGTTATCACCGATGCAAGGGATTTATTTATTTTTGTTTTGCTAATTTTATAGTCTGTGATCACGTAGTGATTAATTTTTCGCAGTGTGAACCAAAACGAGTAATATTCCTATGTATTGTATATAGTTTATAAATTAAAAGTGTTTATGTGATATTTATAGTTAAGAGTTAAACCGTGCCGAGTAGTTTTTCTATGTGGTATCAGTTGTGAATTTTTCAATAAATGAATTGCTATATTTCATTCTGTCTTATTCTCTAATTCGCATCTATTCATAATTATAATCGTCACCACTTGACATTTAATTCCATGATCCTTGCTACAGTTAGTATTTTTTTTACTAAAGTATTTTCACTTACCTTAATTGTGACAAATTTAAATCCTGATCACCTCGAAAAGGAAAACGAGCTTGAGTTTATGTTTTTTTTGTGTGCAATTGGAGCAAGTTCCAAGTTGCTCCACAACTTGGATAAAATGTAGGTATTGCAAATTGAAAACAAACAAAAAGTAGTTTTTAAACTATTTTATTCAACAGTTTCTCGTTTATAATAATATATTGTTTATAAATGTCAATATTTACGATATCTAAATTTCTATATACAATAGGCACTTTTTAATATAACATTTAATCGTTGTATTCTATATCACATATCGACAACTAACATTAAAATTATGTACACAAAATATATTATAGGTAAACTCATGAATAGTGGTATTTCTTAAGCTTACACTTCATTTTGAATTTGTAGTAGAAATATATTTAATTTACTGGAAAACACATGAAGAAGACCCTTTCTTAATATGTATACTTGATGAAAACAGATCGTAGATATTGTTTTCTTGAAAAGAGAAATATTAAATCATATAAATAGGAAGATTTAACTTAACGCATGAACATGAACAAAAGGCATATGGCAGAGAAAAATAAAATAAACGACATTTTAAATTTAAAAAAAATTACAGACTGTAGTGCCGTGCATAAGGCGCAAAATATCAAATGCAAGAAAATTTGGTAAACAATTTCTTGTCTAGTCTATTTATACGAATAATAAGGAATTTGTGTTGTGTACTATAAAAGAACCAGAGTCAAACTAATGCAGTTATTTCATGAAAAAACATCAAGTAAAGGAAAAATTTACCACTGATGACTATGTGGCTACCTATGTGGCCAATGTATCAACAGTGGTATATAGTTTATTCGTCCAAGTATATAGTCTATAATACCTAGTATCATCCTAGTATACATTTTTATTCACTCGATAATCACGTTTTGTAGTAAAAACAAAAGGTCAATATTGCTACATCTCGACATTAAATTAATATGGCAATTATATACATGGAGTTAACAAATTAAAACAAAACCTGAAAATCTACTTATATGATCTTACATGAAGAGTTAGAAATTATTATACAAACTCTTCGACTATGTATCATCAAATGGTTTTCAACTTTTTGAGTTACTTTGTTAACACGTTGTATAATGTTTCGCACTTTAAATCTTATATGTACAGAGTTGAGATCAACCTTACATCTACTTATGAAGATCTTACAGATTTTGGCACTCTGGACCACAATTTCCGCTAAAAACTAATTTGATGTACATATCTATATAATATTTTACATAAATAAAAGTTACACATTTGTACAGTATTGCATTTAAACGCAAGCTGGTTATGGCAAGCAATAAAAAATATAAATCTTGTTCTTTATAGGAATTCACGACGAATAAAAACCGTCTCATTTAATTATTTCAATCACTAAGTCCATCCCTTAGACATCACAGCTACATTATGTGCTAGTACTTGGTGTAGCACCATTATCATTGTGCTTCTTCATTATAACTATGGTGAATACCACGGGCCAATAGATGGCGCCACTAACTCGATAGATATACAGGGTGAAATTGATATCATTGGCATCCTTTTAAACTAAGAGTCTACCCATCAAATTGAACCAATTTGGATGCCAATGATATCAATTTCACCCTGTAGATTGTAACTTTCTTGTAACAAGTTTCATATGAATTATATATGGCTATTACACGCGCTCAAAGAATAGGATTGACTGAAAGCAAGAATACAATATCTAGGTATTTTGCTCTAATTGACAGCACAGCATATGGTCACGAATTTATTCCCCGAGGAGGGCAGTCAGAGATATTCTGAGGACCACGTTTCACCAGTAGCACCGAAACTCTGTCCAGGAGTGTGATTTTTGAAATTCACCCGTTCATCATCAATCAGCAGTAGAAAGATGCATTATCTCCATAGTATAATTTTGACATTTTCTACTGCTGATTTCAACGTGAGTAACTCACGTTCAAATCACCAGTAGAAAGATGCATAATCTCCATAGTAATTTTGATGTTTTCTACTGCTGATTTCAACGTGCGAGTTTCATAAATAGCACTCCAGTGTGACAGGGAGAGAACCCATCGCCACTTATAACGCTATAAGTGAATGCTATTTAAAATGTAAGCGAAACAACTTAATATTTTTCTGTGTTTCAGCCGATTCCATTTCGTATCTGCCCGGGTTTATAGCTCAAGCGGCGCTAACTAATGAGTCTAATGACTCGTGTAATGGTAGTCGTAGATATTCACGCACAAACATAATTTCACATGTGTCCTAATGTTGCAACAAGCAATGTGCTTCTCCGTCGCGGTTCCTCTTCTCGACCAGCCGCACCCAGTCCTCTATCCTGGGGGCGCAGACGAGGGAGTACCGGCCGAGCCTCCGGCGCGCCATCACGAGGAACTCGCCCGCGCCCGCGTACGCGCCGCACACCGACGACACGTGCACGTGCGCGTGCAGACTCCGCCCCTTTCGCCGCCGCTTGCTGTGGCTGCGGTGCGACTGCGTTGTACGAGTGTGCTCCAACGAGTTGTCCACTTCGTATCTGTAAATATCAGTCGTTTTATGAGGCTTGGCTTTTTAGTTTATCTTTGGAATAGTGTTCATTCAGATTTTAAAAAAATCTTTTGTTCTTCATTGTGTAACTAAATCATATGCTCACGACTATATTCCCCGAGGGGGTAGTCAGAGATATTCTGAAACATCAGAACATCCACGTTTCACTAGTAGTACTGAAACTCTGTCCAGTGTGACGGGGAGTGAGCCCGTCGCCACTAAAGACCCTAATAATATTTAAAGGGGTTTAAGATGGTCTAACCAAGCCAAGTTAGACCATCTTTCCTGATAGAGCCAACATCGAAATGAAATTTAATAAAACCGGTCAAGTGCGAGTCGGGCTACTCGCGCACCGAGGGTTCTGTACCACACCACCACAGAACACAACATTATTAACTTAGAAAAAAAAAACTTTTTTTATCCGAGACCTTTAGCGCAAGACCGACTCACACTTGGCCGGTTTTTTGTATTTGTTGTTATTTCGTAGAGTTTGCTCTATAATCACACTAAGTTTGACGCTTGTATGTATTACCGTTTTTACGATAGAGCGTGAAGAAAAAACGTTAATAAAAACTAGTTTCTTGTTGAGAACCCCCGTTAATTTTTAACTTTTTGACATTTTTGTTATTTGTTAACAAATCCGCCGTAATAACACATAATCTGAGAAAATAGCTATTACGGTTCAAAAGTTACAGCCCTAAATAGGTAGGACAGACGGACGGACGGACGGACAGACGGACGGACAGGCAGACGGACGGACGGACAACGTAGGCTTAGTAATAGGGTCCCGTTTTCACCCTTTGGGTACGGAACCCTAAAAATCAGCCGTTTCATACAAAACTAGTACCGACTCGCTCGACTCCAATGTAAAGGACAACAGTTTCTTTTTATTTTATCTCGATGTTGGCTACATAGAGAAAGTTGTTCAGTTTGGTGGCCTAAACCTCCCCATTAAACATAGCTGGGGTATTTTGTTACATCCTTTGTAATCTAAGGGTATTCTGATCAACCACTCCCTCTCTGCTACAAAAAACATTGAGATACAAACTCTCTTACAATGGAGTTGGAGCACCCAGGTACCTAGCCTACGCCTGTAGAATCACATAACACATTTGAAGATAACGTTTACAGTTAGCATCTTCCTAGCATTGCCAAGAAAATTGACTTTCCTATCATTTGGCTCCTGCGTTTGGCCCTTTTCCATGTGATCAACATAAACATAACTTTGAATTGTTCTACAGGGTCCTTCTTAATATGCTGACACTTTTTTAAGGGAACGATCAGACCATGAAAATAAACAACTTTCTCTATGGGACCAATATCGAAATCGCGAAAAAAAAATCAGCTATCCCATACATTTGGCTCGAGTAGGTTTGCAGTTTTATATGGACGAGCAGATTTTTTTTTCGCGTTTTCGATATTGGTCCCATAGAGAAAGTTGTTTATTTTCATGGTCTGATCGTTCCCTTAAAAAAGTGTCAGCATATTAAGAAGGACCCTATATGTCCTGGAAACATTTGTATCCGGCATAAGGCTAATTATAGCTTGTTCTCACTCACCTATAGTAATCGTCACCGTCAGCTTCATTGAGATCAGAGTCCCGGTGGTCGTAACTACCGGTCGCTCGGATGAGCTTGGTGAGCCGCAGAGTTAGCTGCGTGCTGTCCAGGTCTTCCCGCTCCTCGCTGCCCACGATCACTCCTCGCGATACTGTGGACAAGATGTTACAGGGTTATAACATTTATGACTTTGATTGTCCCGATCACAGAAAAGGGAAATAAAACCGGTCAAGTGCGAGTCGGGCTACTCGCGCACCGAGGGTTCCGTGCTCTGTGTGTGTGTTCTGTGGTGGTGTGCCACCACAGAACACAACATTATTAACTTAGAAAAAAACACTTTTTGTGTCCGGGTCCTTTAGCGCGAGACCGACTCACACTTGGCCGGTTTTTAGTATTTGTTGTTATTCTGTAGAGTTTGCTCTATAATCACACTTAGTTTGACGCTTGTATGTATTATCGTTTTTACGATAGAGCGTAAAGAAAAAACGTTGATAAAAACTAGTTTCTTGTCGAGAACCCCCCTTAATTTTTAACTTTTTGACATTTTTATTATTTGTTAAGAAATCCGCCGCAATAACGCATAATCTGAGAATTTCAACTATCTAGCTATTACGGTTCAAAAGTTTCAGCCCTAAATAGGTAGGACAGACGGACAGACGGACGGACGACGTAGGCTTAGTATTTAGGGTCCCGTTTTCACCCTTTGGGTACGGAACCCTAAAAATAGTTAATGCCAACCTTAAAGGTGCCTGTCCATTGACGCGAAGATAGGCGGCACCCTAATTAGGGCTAGTTACGATTTTGCCTTAGATTGTAATTTAGCTTATTGAGCACATTAAAGTAAAATTTGCTGACACTGCAAACCTGTCTACATAAAACCAACACGCGATGAAAGATAGAAATATTAGGTATACCTATTGCTTCTCAATTTATCTCTTCATTGCGGTCGACATTTTTCTATTTCTCTTTTTTGAGTAAATCAAGAATGCAATGAAAGATCTGAAGTGCGATTTATGAATATCATACGAGCGACTCGGCAGTAGAAAATGTCAAAATTACTATGGAGATTATGCATCTTTCTAGTGCCGATTCGCTCGTATGATGTTCAAAAATCGCACTTCTGGCTTTCTCACATCTTACTTTCTATTGTTTAGGTACTCGTATTCATTCTACGATTAGGTACATACCTTCGCACTAATGTCACATGATGGCAAGCATAGCAGCGTAAATCTTTCGATGCCGTCCAAAATATTACGTACCTACCTAACTATTTTAAAATGGGTATACCTTTCTACTTTTGTTTTGATAGTAAAATAATACATAGTAAACAATATTGTAATTTATCCGCTTCCATTAACTTTCCTATAAGTCTCTTATTTGCAATTTTGTGAAAACCTACGTATGTATTAGTTTTACGATTTGAGCAATTATTGTTAATCTTCGTCTATTATTTAAACTTCGTTTAGTGACGTGGTCACCGAAGCCATTATGGTATCATTATACCATTGATATGGTAGGTGGATTATTCTTATTCATTGTAGGTGGATATTTGTTGTATTATTCATTAGAATAAGAAATGTCTAAGAGCTTGAACCTACATTTATCATACGTTTTTAACAGATAAACTCACAATATATAAATAAAATTCAACTCCCTAACTAGCTAATTATAGTTTAGATTACCGGTTTACATTGGCCTGCTGTTTTTATACTGGTTCATATTATGGATAATAGTTAATCAGTAGGTACTACCTCAGTAATTCATGTACTACGTGTACCTACTACGAACCAGCAATGTTGGTACTATCATGTACTATATGGAATACTACGAGTCTTAGACGAAACCAAATGAGGAAGATGCGACAGGAACACACCACGTGTGTGCCTGCTAAACCGATTGAGTTAAGAATATCTACAATTAGGTAGGTACTATAGCGTGGAGACGCAGCCAGATGGGCAAAATAAAACGAATAAATCCAGATTATTTGGATTTTATTGGACTTTTTATCTTTTGCACTCGCTTTGCTCTCGATCGTCTTATGAATGAAAAATAATCGAACAACGAGCCTAGGGATGCGCGTTTCAAATTTCGAATCCAAAACCAGCCAGTAGTAGCATAACCGACCTCCATGCTACAGTACCTACTTAGTTACATAAACTCGCATGACAATCGTATACCGTAGATACTGATGTCTCCCTCGTAAACCCATCAAACTATCTGTATACTTACATAATTTTCAATTAAACCTACGCGCATTTAATTCGTCACTTAAGCAAAATTATCTTTTGGCAATCTAAGAGCTTGCCATATCCCCTTTTTGGTTTTATCTGTCTACGATCATATTATCTTTATTCTTTAGGTACTGTGCTCAGACATACGACGTAGATTTGTTCTAAGTATTAATCACCGTGTCACCTATTGTCCACCTGTCCACGTCGTACCTAATAGCTTTTTGCTCTAGCCATGAGTAAGCGCAAATGTAACCGCATTTTTTAGGCTAAGCTTTTGTTTGAGAGAGATAAGTGAATAGTATGTCTTCGGCAAACGGTCATCAACCCGGCGCCCGCCCCGAAACCCGATAATTATAGCTAAGGCTTTACTAACGAGCTGTATGTCTATCTTACTTGTTTCTTATTCCCATGTGAAAACTGTATTTTATATGTTAAAGGCGTGTAATACGCAATCCAAAATATAGGACGGTGATGGTCATTTCCTAAAACATTTGCTTACCTAGTAACTAGGATCTGTTAAATAATTTTGATACATGATTCTGAGTTAATAACTTAGTAGGTATAACTACCATTGTATTTGTATTATTTACTTTGAGCTAAGTACCAGTTATCAGTTAGGTACGAAATTCTTAATTGTTTTCATGTTAAAGTTAAAATTAATTTTATGGAAGCCATTTGAAACCCTATCCTATATCCTTGATGGCAGCGAATACGAAGGCGAGTATCACAGGTTCGATTCTCTCATTTAGGAACTTACTTACTACGTAACCTTAGTACATATTTTGTTTACCTATCTACCTTACAAGTGTAGACCAAATTCTGGTTCTTACTTCTTTTGAGCCCAGATACCTGATCTGTGTGTAACATGACGTGAATCATAGAGTCACGAGATTCATAAATATGACAAGAATCATAATAATATAAGTCACTATTTGAAACATGTATAATCCAGCACGACCATTAGTTTAAATCCAAATTTCCAAAAAGCGTTCTCTAATGCCCTCTAATGTCGCCCAAGTAAAAAATATTAATAATTATTATGTAGCATGACAAACAATAATTTCAATGATACGTGATAGAGGCGGCTAATAACCGCGGCTAGGCCGGGCCGCAGCGCCCGCGCCGTGCCGGCCGCCCACCGCCCCGCGGGATTCCGCCGCGCAGTGACATAACTCCACTATTATAATTTATCAAACAAGAATAAAAAGCTGAACATGAGCTTCCCGCTGCGTCGCGTGCCTCCAGACCCGTTTATAGTACCTGTCATGTCCGTAGACGTTAACTGAATCTAGGTAGAGTCGGTAGCCATCATCCGATCACATTGCATATGCAAAGCCTTCCGTAAATTAAAAACCGGTATGATTTGCAATTTTATCTCTCCTTCTAAGAACTTATCTCGCCAGCACTTAGCGGAACAAGATAAAAGGTTCGTCGCACAATACGACGACGCGACGTCGCATTTTTGTTTTTGCCCATTTTTGTAACCGCGTAAATTTTGAATTTCTCCCGAATTACGAGTTCACCGAATGATAAACGGTAGCCCCCGCTGCGCAAATAATTTACGGTAGTTAAGGCGGGGAAAAATTATATTCTCGTATAATAACGTTTAATTTAATTTCAGGCGCGAGGAATCTCGATTATGGCGACAAATTACTGTGCGGTCGGCGTCTGGCGGGCTTGATTAGCATTGAGATGCTCTCTGCTTCTGGTTTTCTACTTACTCATTACTGCGGTGGCGGGCGGTACAACTATTGTAATATTTCAAAGATAGTGTGGGGTCTCACCGAGGTCGCTAGTGCAGAAGGCGAGCTCGAGCTCAGATTCGGAGCAGGGCCTGCAGTCGGCCGTGGCGGGGTCGTAGTGCCGCCGCACCAGGGGCCTCGCCTCGTACTTGAAGAAGGCGACCCTCCTCTTGGTGCCGGTCTCTGGCTCGGCTTCCACGTAGAGAGCGGCGCGCCCGTGCCGGCTGCGGAAACATCGCAGCTCCCGGGGATCATCGTCGTCGGGCGCGTACAGGGGCACCAGTCTATGCACGCCTTCGACAAACAGTCGCGCTGGAAACCGCTCTACGGCTTCTGTAAGACGGAAAATCATTGTTAATACTTATTGTTCTCAATATTTTGGGAATAATTTCTGTTCCATTAAGATGTAACAAATGTAACGACATACGTGTATTATTATGCCGCAGCTCGTGGAACAAATCAGGCGGGTCAGGGCGCCTGATGACTCGGATGCAGACTTTGAAGTCTCGCTCGTCGGCCGGCAGGGGCGGCTTCAGCAGCAGCCGCAGCGCCCCCCGCGGGTACAGCCACGACACGCTGCCCTCCCTGCACCTCAGGTACACCGGCGTCACTCCCCGCTCTGCGTTCGATGTCAAACCACTGCAAAAAATATTGAAACGTTAATGTATGGAACTGACATTTAAAAAGGAGTTAAAGTATTCAGAATAATTAACTTAAACGCGAAGCCGAAGGTCTTGAGTTGACAAACATAATTGCTACTCGCTCGGTTAGTTTTATATTAACTTGGATCGGATCGGAAAGTTGTCATAATCATATTTGGACGAATTGATTGGTCTCGGATAATGACGACTACGGAGGACAATAATTTATAAAAGAAAGTTCATTATGTATTCGGAGAGCGGCGCGACATACGAGCCACCTCGTTTATTTGACTCAATAAAAAATATTTTAAACACGAAAATTGCCACCGTTTTATGGTCTCATGGTTGTTATGGTCACAAATTGTTATCATTCTTCATCGTTTGGGTGCCACGTAACGAGATGACCACAAAATTGTACTTTTAACGATCGACAACCGATCGTGAGTCATGCTCGTGATTTGATAAACTATAGGTAGATGGAAAGTACCTATACAGTGGGCAGTAAAGTGGTGGCGAGAGTGAGGAGATTGCGGCACGCGATCGAGGTGTCATTTCTGGCCGGTATCTCGAGAAGTGCTCCCATAAACAAGCCGGCAGCGGACAATGGTATCGTCGGATCTGCGACCGGTCGCCGGACCAGCCGCCGCCGGCACGTGGGCCGCGGCCCGCGATTCTGGAGTAGCGCCCACGCCCGACCCACGGCCAACACATGCCATAAAACTAAAATATACGACTAAGCGCGACTATAAAAGATGCCACGTTAAGATTTTACATAGCATGATGCGACAGCAATAAAAACACGACGATGCTTTTTATGTGAAATGTACTTGTATTGTCTGTGTGGTCATGTTTGGCTCTGACGCCTCTTTTAGTAGCTTATTTCATCGTGTATTTTACAATAGAAGTCGATTTATGATGGCATATATTTTTCACTATCCTTTCTCTGTAGGTACCAACAAGAAAGCAGATGAATAAATCTTTGTTAAAACTCTATTACCTACATCTAAAGCGTTAACTTTTAAATGCATTCCCCAATGATATAAATATTGTACTTTGACAAGTCATTTCCTTAATACTTTCACGTCATCGAGACTTCCCTAATCCGTCCTAATGGGCAAATGTTGAAAAATGTCCGCGCTGTAAATTATGAACAGTAACAAGTGTGTGGAGCTCATGTGGGTTCGTTCTTGAGATATCAAACTACGCCGAGCTCGGGCACACGTGGTTGCTACCCTTGTCGGCAGGGATGAACAACCTAATGGATTTTTGAAGTGAACATTTCTTTAGCGGCGTTGTGCACTTTTTTGGTATAGGTAAAAATTTTTAAACTCACGTCAGGACCGTGACGTCACATGACCTGACCTGGGTCTCAATTGCGCTATTTTATACGGTTTTACCGTTTGGACGGAACGTTTTTGGTTTAGTTTTGGTTTAGTTTTGGTTTAGATTTGGTTTAGCTGATGTAAAAATGCTATCGCGCTATTTTTTTTGAACGGTTAAATCGTTGACGTTACCAAAGCAAAACCAAACTCGAAACGTTTAATCCGTAAACGTTTCAATTTTGGTTACCACAATACATCTACCATACACGTACCACGAACCTACCACGCACCTACCACGCCAGAAAGATCGATCGAACGGACATCGAACGTTACGCCAACGTATCTTCCGAAAAAAAGCTAAATCGTTACCGTTAATATAATTAGCGCGATACGAATTGTGCATAACGTAACGTTTTTGGTTGTGGTTTTGTTTTGGTAGTATCGTTCAAAATTAGCGCGATTGTCCCCCTGATCGTTGACGTCACGTTACGTAAGACTTAAAATCTTGTTTGTTTGATATAACAGTATTTGTTCGGTGGAAGATGAACTACATGATGTTCGAGCAACGTTCAGTGGTTGTTCACGAAATTAGTACGCAATCATTGTTTTAAGTTCATTTCGTTCTTGAGCGAAGCTCCGAAGCGTCCCCCCTGGAAGCCTAGTGGACCTGGTCTCCGGGGTCAGTCTGCCGCCAAACGAGCCGCAGGCCGAGCGCCCATAAATTATTTTTCCGACACTGTCCCAGAAGAAGAGTTAAGCAAAAAATTTGAATGATAAGCATAATATACGTAAGATCACTTCTGCCGGCACTCTCGGAGTACAACCCATTGTTTTTTTATTATAATTTAAATTACGTTGTTATGGTTTTGTAGACACCTGAAAATTACTACTTACAACTACTACTATGCAACTGAACTGAAAGGCAACTTTACAGTTCGTAATTTTGTTGTAATTTGACTTATAAAATATGCAGGAAAACTATTGCTTTCTACGTTGTTCCTACTTATCGTTCCTTACTAACTTAAATAACTGTTTCAACCAAAAAATACAATCGATATCAGATAAAGACTTTCAAACAAACCCATACATAAACCCTAACGTTTTTAAAATTACCTAGGTAAATAAACGAAACGTCTGCCTGCACTATTGCGCACCCCTGTCTGATTTTACGTTATCGACGCGCGCTAAAACAAACAAAAAAAGTTACCTACATAAAAACCCCGTCCAGTTTTTTTTGATTCCAAACAAAGTTTAGAAACAAAAAAATCTGATGCAGGGGGTGTTATACTAAACTCTAATCGACTTGTTCCGCGTTCTATGCCCTTTTAAGACGAGAATTTTAGTTTTTTCTTCGTTGTTTGATCGAATCAATCCATTTTGAAGACTAATTATATTACATTAGCATTATCTACCTACATAGGCACCTCTATCTAAACTATTATAAAACTGTAACAGAAGTGTGTCTGTACATTGAGGATATTTACAAAAAAAAAGATTACGATATGGTTTTTAGATGTCCCTGAAGTGCAATTTTTGAAAATCATACGAGCGACTTGGCAGTAGAAAATGTCAAAATTACTATGGAGATTATGCATCTTTCTACTGCCAAGTCGCTCGTATGATTTTCAAAAATCGCACTTCTGATTCCAAATCACCAATTTTTGGATTTTTTGTCAGTCTGTTTGTTTGTTTGTTTGTTCGAGCATCACGCAAAAACTACTGAACCGATTTTGATGAAACTTTTTTTGTTTGATAGCTTATGATCTGACTTAAAATCTGGTATATAATTTATGCGGACGAAGTCGCGGGAAAATGCTCGTAACGTATAATAATTGATATGAAACAGCAGATCCTTTTGGCACAGGTATTTTTCTGATATTTATACACAAATCACAGGTGAGCTTATGTAACAACGATTTTTTTTTCGATTATGTACTATCTGGGCGTATATAGGTAAGTATTAAGAGACTAAACTTTATGCACTGAAATATTAACTTAGGTGGAAAATATTAAGCAGTAGGAAAGGTGTCTTTGAATGAATGTTCTAGTTTAGTAGGTAGGTACTGTGAGGGCTGCTCAGATGGTGAGCGGTGGAGGTGGCGGCGGCGTGTGTACCAGGTTAATTATATTTTGGAAGATATTTTATTTTGAGAGGAAAATTGCGTCTTGCTTCGGCTCTAGATAAAAGTAATAATTGAATAACGCGCCCAGGGTTCGCTGTCCTTTTCAAATTCAAATCCTAGCTTACATAAAACCTCATTGCTACAGTACCTACCCCTCTTCTACCCCTACTAGAACATCATTCATAGGTACCTTTCCTACTGCTAAATTGCTAATATTTTTCCACCTGATTTAATATTTCAGTGCATAAGTTTAGTGGTAAACCGTAGTCGTGATCCATTATAGGCAACAAAACTAAAACAAAGATTATCATCGGCAGAGCAGATTCAAATTGAGGCAATCCCGGCCATTACAAGGCAAATGACGCAGGCGCCGATACCGGACTAAAAGCTACTAATGTACCATAACGTCACCCTCCGAAACGTCTCTACTCTCTCGCACTTAGCAGATAATGTGTAGCTTTATCTCTTTTGAAAAGGTCCAAAGAATTACAGCTAAAATGAAGTCACGCGCGCAGTCAAATTAGGGTTTATGAAATATATTAGGTAGGTATATCTTAGCTATCATTAATCGTGATACGGGTCTAGTTGGAGACAGATAAGCTGCAATAAATTGTTTGTTTTATTCAAATTCAATATTAGGTACCTAATCGTATTAAGAAAAGAATCTTTGAAATTAGATAGGTACTATCGCGAACTTTTCCGTCTGACCACCACTAGGCTCATTTTTACTAAAAAATAAAAGCACTAGCCCCGCCCTAATGATGAATAGACCAATTAATAATAATTTCCGAACAATACATTTTGCGCGAAATTATGCGATGAAAAGTCCCCGATAGTACAAAGTACAATAAAAACGTTCGTATTGAACAATAAATCCTCAAAGATCTAGACAATAAAACTTTTAGCATACGTGTGCTAATGCGCCAATTTAGTTAATATCGGAAAAATTTAAATGATACAAAGATAGTTTTATAAATAAAAAACACTCGGACAGGTTATGTAAATCGAAAGATATCTTTATGGCCTTAAAACATTATGACCGTTTTGTCTGAAATTAGAATTTATAAAAATCTGTAGTTATGGTAGGTATGCACAGTTTACTGTTTATTCTGTGCTGTGGTAGAGTTCATTATTTTTTGACTTTCATCCTTTATTCTGAGAATTTTACATACATCCACCTAATATTTGTTTAAATCGCTTTATAACTGAAGTAATTTTCTATTAAAAACTTATGTTTTAGCTTATATAGTTTGGTAGGTTGAGGGTTCAAATCCCATCCGAGACTAAATTTTTTCTCGAATCTTTAAATTTGATTTGAAATCGCACAACATGACTGTAACATTAAAACGTATGTTATGTTATGACTATATGATATATAAGATATAGATCTATGCACCTAAGGTACCTAACCCTTCATATTTAATATTCAACTCTGAA
Organism: Agonopterix subpropinquella; assembly: GCA_922987775.1. Taxonomy (NCBI): domain Eukaryota; kingdom Metazoa; phylum Arthropoda; class Insecta; order Lepidoptera; family Depressariidae; genus Agonopterix; species Agonopterix subpropinquella. The sequence continues at coordinate 16,129,861 of OV277695.1, read as the reverse complement.
AGTTTCCTTATACTTACCTAAGTAAGTTAAAGTAAAGCATGTGAAGCATAGCATAAACATAACCAGCCAGCGGAATTCTCTTATAAAATATGAACCCTAAGAATACTGCTCATCTCAATTTAAAATAAAATTTCAAGATTCAAATCCGGACTCAGTTTTATTTTTAAACATCTTTTATAACCTGCATCCATATGAGGAAAATGGCCTCAGTGACAATGTGAGCTTTTATAGCAAAGTTTACAAGTTATTATGGTCTAAAACAGTAAAGAAACATGCCTTTTATCTGTAGAAAGTTCGTTAGTGCACGATAACAGGTCCCATAAAGCTTTATCGCGGAGTCACAAAAGCCTCGGCAGAATAATAAAATGTATCTCTTCTACGAAGAGTTTTATTTATTCTCGCCCAAACCTGGCCGGTCGAGATAACAATGACGCGCGTGCGTTCAACCTCTAGACCTAATAGGGCTGCGCTAAGCTTTATAAACGGTATTTTGTCATCAACTGAACTTCAGCCAGTTAACACTTATCACTAAAAATTTACCTGACCATCGAATACTTATTCATATTTATACTTTTCAAACTGTTTCAATTTACAAGAGTGACGCTCTTGCATGAATGGTTCGGTGGGATGAACACAACATTTGTTGCTCGTAATCTTCACAGTCCAAAAGTGCAGATGATAGCCAACGTCCGTTAGGACAGGTTTTCTGATATCATGGCAAAGAAGAATTCAAATATATGGAATATAAAATAAGAAGACAGCACAAACAACCACCCATGCTGCTGGTGCTGCATTGTTTCTGAAACATTGCACCTGTTGTAGCAGCAGGTACTAGAGGTTTACGGAAGTTGAGAAAACAAAAAATTTTCCTATTATAATAGTAAGAAGTGAAAGACCAGCCCTGGCAAAAGTGACACGCGAGCTGCGCCCGCGTCGGCCCACGCGCCCGCGGCGTATTTCCATACCCTGCCTTGTAGAGCCTACCTACAGCCTACAATAACCAGACATGCATTTATTGTGCATTACAACTTGCTATTGTTGCATATACTAGTGTCCATAAACAGCCGCATTGTGATGAGATTACTGATTTTAAATCAACGCATTTTCAAACATACGCTAGTAGACATCTGGAAAATGAAACGACCTAGATTTCTTAAAGGGTGACAAGGAGTAAAGTGTAAAAAAGAACAAGTACCTACAAATGAAGATATCTGAAGGTATTAAATCAGTCATCTGTTGGTTTGGTATAATACCTAAGTAGTTATAAACAGGGTATGGCAATGCGCGTGTCCCATTGTGTCGCTATCGAGCTTGTCGATGTCTATCGCACACACACACTCAAAAACAGCTACCACTACGAAAGGGATTTATAAGCCTTCTACCCACTCAAGTTTAAACCTTATTAATGAGGGTTAACGCGCACTGCAGCACAAAAGCTTCGTCGTGCTATGTTTTTTCGTTTCTAGGTTACTTACCGAGAGACACGATGTAAGAGATTGGTAAGCAAAGCAGTTCCGTGATCTACTTTTGTACCCACTTATTTAACTGTGTAAACAAGGAACCTTGGAGGCACTATTATTCAGCTTCAAAACGGGAATTTGCTGAACGAAGTGAACATTAAAGAGTCAAGTAGATAGTACCTAACAAAGGAAATCGTAGACTATACTTTATGAAGACAGTTAAAGAGGGGTAAAGTTAGTACGTGGGGTGGTACGAGTATATCAAAATGAATCTTTATTGTAAGTGTCAAAGCGTGTATAGAGGATTTCCGTGAAACAATGGGCGATCGGACAATGGTTAGGTAGGTCCTCGGACGCCTCCGCCCGCGCCCGCGGGCTCGCGGCTCGGGCGACTCGCACGTGCGTCCCCATTGTATTCATATGCCGATACAAACCTGCCCGTCCACATCCACAATGCGAGCCCATGTCTCTGACGTACCATAGATTCGTTCCTCTCTGCTATTAAACGAGAACTGCTATCACAAAGACCTACTATGTGATGTCTGCTGCATTCATGTTGTATTTATCTTTATATTAGTCTATCTTGAATAGTCTTTGGTGTTAACCGATTAGAATCTAGTAAGAAAAGCCTTTTCATCTTAGTGAATATAACCGATAATAATTGTGTTTGTTTCGTTAGGCACCTTTACCTACTCAAAACGGTTTAATGAATTTTGGCATATTAGGTACCTGGTTCATTGATTTACAAAGTTTTTTAGAATAAGTTCAAATGTTACATCTCCTCCATCTCTACGAAGTAGTAAGTACCTACTCTATAAGTACCTACTCTACAGGGTCCTTCTTAATATGCTGACACTTTTTTAAGGCGATGACCAGACTATGAAACTGAACTTTCTCTATGGAATCAACATCAAAATCGCGAAAAAAAAAACAGTTTTCCCATACGTTTGGCTCCGAGTAGGTTTGCAGTTTTGTATGGAAGTGATGATTTTTTTTTCGCGATTTACATGTTGGTCCCATAGAGTAAGTTGTTCAGTTTGACGGTCTGATCATCCCCTTAAAAAAGTGTCAGCATATTAAGAAGGACCCTATATAAGTACTATTCCGAGAGATAAGTGTACTTTTTGCAACCATCGGCAGCAAGGCTGATTCAGTGTTTATGGGGTGTAGAGCATATCTGTGATGGGGATAGACCAGGTCTGCCTGCAAAGCTCCAGTCGTTTTAGGAGTTACTGATGATTAAAGGTCTGTAAAAAATTAACGACCAGCTGCAAGGCTGATCGTATGTTATTGTTGTAGTTTGCACTGTAGCTATGTGAACAGTACAAAAACTGACATGGTTCATCAGTCGATTTAGGAGATACAGCCGTTCAAAGGTCGGAACTTTGACTGGCTGTATCTCCTAAACCGATTAACAGAGCTTGACAGTTTTTGTACTATTCACATAGGTATAGTGCATACGATCAGCCTTGCCGCTGATCGTTAATTTTTTACAGACCTTTAAACATCAGTAACTCCTAAAGCGACTGGAGTTATGCAGGCAGACCTGGTCCATCCCCATCACAGAGATGCTCTACACCCCATAAACACTGAATCAGCCTTGCTGCTGATGGTTGCAAAAAGTACACTTATCTCTTATACTATACCTACTCTATAAGTACCAGATCGCGGGCAAAATTGGCTAATTAAATGTGAAATTAGCATGCATTTGCAATTAAATACGTAGGTACGTAACGAAACTAGAAGGAATCCCCAAAAGCAAAGTAACTAATACAGAAAAAAAGACCCCTCCTCCCCTACCAAATGCCTATCTATAACACAAGGAAGTAATTTCAAACAACAACGGGCAAAGCTTCAGTTAAGATTTAGTATAAAACGTCGTAATTGGCGTAGGCAGGCCTAGGAAATCGCTTGATAGGTACACGAGATCTAATCGAGACTACAGAATCACCCGTATTCCAGTGACTAAGCCTACAATTTGTGAAACCGTTCTTGAACGCAGTAGATTTCTGGTTTCGCTTTAGATTGTATCCTGGGAGCCTATTGAGCTGGACTTGTATTGTTCGCTGGTAGAAAACGTCTTGATAGGAATGTAGTGCAATAATGGCGTAGTATCGTATGTGCTGATTCGTTCTGATTGTATAATGGGCGCACTCGTGCGCAGACGCGTGGGCGGCCCTCTGTCACTGCCTTACTACACTTCATAAATCATTTGATAGAGCTATGAATCATAGATCACCTAGATCAAGATCTATCACGTATGGCGCGAATGCTAGAAAAAAATCAACGTTTAAACAATAGGTTTTACCTAGGTCCTAGAGGTTCATTTTGTTTGAATTAATTATTATTCTCTTTGGGACTGAACTTACACCTCTTTTTACTAGAATTAAAACTTTAAATCGAAATTAATAGAATTTCGAAAAAAAAACGGCTTAATCTAGAATTAAACTTTGTAACGGGTTCTTACCGCGTTTTAGTATTTTTGAGTTCTCGATATTTCGGCAGTGTTACAACTGCCACCAAATTGTGTGTACAAAAAACCAAAACGCGGTAAGAACCCGTTAAAATGTTTAATTCTTCATTAAATAATAACCGCGTAACTCTCAAAAACTGTATTAAAAAACGGCTTGATCTGACGACTTATTGGCTTTAAAATCCATATTTAATTTAGGATGTCCAAAAAGCAAGGCACACAATTCATAATCTTTTAATTTGGTTATTTAATAGGTGCCCGCGTAGCTCGTAGGAACAACTAATTACCATAACTGCATGGTTGTAATGAAACCCATTTGTTCCGCAAACAGCATGTTCCAAAGTGGGTAGGTGTGAAGAAATCTCCTCCAATCAGTGTTGAGACTGGCAACTGCCGGACAAACAGATGACACGGCTCAAACGTGGTGCATGGAGCATGGCTACATGAGCCGTGACTAAGCCTCTAATTAGTTAGTACATGGTAACTACTTAGCATTTAGTTACATATTATGGATATGTATGTCGGGTCAAGAGAAGTCGCTTACGTAGCTATGGTCGGGCGGCACCAATTTACCTAAAATATCCTTAAAATATCCTTTTTAATTCGATTGAAAAACAAATTAAATACTTTTATGACAGTTGTTTTATGAGACCGAAAGGAATAGAACCGTGTCCAACGTATTCTATTTCAGAGAATAGTAGACCACATGATATGTTAATTTATGTCGAGTGTCGCTAATAAATCCTGAAAGCACATTTATTTACAGGGGTTTTTTTTTCAAATATAATGCTTGACTGAGATAATGAATTCGGGTGCCCATGTGTGGCCGGTGGCGCCGGACCGACGTCATCGGGCGCCATTGCGCCAGCGCAGCACATGTGGACGCTTCACCCAACATGACGCCGCTAAAACAAAACAATTTGACACCTACACAAACTAACCTTAACTTACATGCGATCATTGCAAAAAATGCTAACCAAAACATAATTATGAAACGCTGACAAGCACCGCTGCAATATAAATAACTGACTTTAATAATAACATGCGCCTGACCTTCCGACTTAACATAATGCGAAATTGCCGCAATAAAACTAATTATATCTCTTTGAATTTAAGCTCCGTATAAAAATTATGCACAATAAAAGTTGGATTATTAACAGTTGAATACGATTGGAACGGGCCGAGCGGTAAAGTTAACGCCATAAACAGGCAAGCTATTATAGAAATTAAGTAAGCCGTAAAATATTTCCTAATAGATACAAATTATGTGGAGATTTAAAGATTTTAAAAGTCTCAGTAAAACACCGCTCCAATTACATGCAATTTGGAAGGCATGCAATTAGGCGCAAGAGCAGACCGCGACGCGACATTGCTCAGTCTTTGTTACTGCATGCCTCCTGCTGCCTGCACTGCAACTGCTCCAAGCTCAAGCGCGTCCACAACATTTAAAATATTTATGATTCCTGTACAAACCGCGCGACAATGTCACGTATAAAATATAAATTGGAGTTAATGTCCTTACTGACATTGTTGGACATTAACAGTAGTTCATTAACCATCAATCTTTGCAAGACAATCATTACCCGTTGCTACCTCAGTCTGTGCCCCAGTGCGTATCAAAAACGTAAATATTAGGTACCTTATAAATATTTAGTGCTAGGTACCGTCTCTGGTACCGTATTCATAATCTGAATTTTATGCAAATATACTGAACACGAAAAACGTAAGGATCCCATGGGAAAATGTATTGATAAGGTGATAGAAAGATCTGACATGCGAACACATACTTTCACGCACGAATCGTGGGAATTGATTGCGTTGATCCATATAATTTCGTTATTCGTTTACCAAATTGCCATAAATTTACGATAAGAATTTTTCGCATCGTCTGCGTAAAGAGCCGTACTTATTTGATTAACATTCAAAATGTGTGTAACCAATTTTTAATCAAAGTAAGGATAAGTACGTAATAAAAAGTAATGTTTATTTATTTATAGTGAGAGATTAGAGTGCAGGTGATTCCCATGGCGCAAATAGGTCATTCCCATACTGACAAGTGAGGTCTTCAGAGCAGGCACCGGCACCGGCGCCGGCGCATGGCCGATAAGCGATCACTCAAGTGTTCACACGCTTATCCGAAAAGTGTCATACTGACAATCACACTGGTCAGTCAACATGTCACCGTTGTCAATATCTCTGAGCTAATATGAATCAGTCAAAGTATAGACAATTTTAAATCGAACATAATTCGATCTAACACAGGTATTTCGATATTTTCAATTTCTTTTAGATCTAAACAGATCAAAACCAAGCATCAATCAAACACGTTATTTATTCAAAGAGCTTGTATTTTTTTAATGTTTTGCGTTTATAAAACAGCAACTAGGAAACTAGAAAAACTGGTAATAAAACATAAAATATGTATTACATCGAGTAAAGACAACACACAGGTATACAACATGTTCTTACATAAAAATATTCGAAAGTGATAAATTTGAAGCCAATAGTTTAACGAGGCTCACACACAATATAGGAACTGGTCTACGTTCTAAATTTTATTTCGATTAGTTTCGCGACCACCATCAGTGTAAATGTTAATCAATCTAGATAAATCTTGAATACGATCAATAAATATATCTACAGCTTGAACCAATCTGAGTGAAATCACGAAGAATTAGAAAGGCCTCAATTCTAAACTTCGTATCCATTGCTGTTCTTGCATAACGAAGTGGTTAATAATGAAGATGAAGTACATACAATGTACGATAAACATCGTGAAGATTTTCAATCAGATTAGGGTGTTTACGCCCGCATCGGTAGGCCAGCATTCTCACGCGGCGTCGGCGTCTTCGCGAGGAGAATACGCAAGAAGCCGTGAGAAAGAAACGTGTGGTTTGCGAACTGAATACTAACACACTCACTTACAATTTCATTGCCCTATTTAATTTAGTTTGTCGCTTTCTTCTAGTTGCGATAGGGTTTTGTTTCTCACGAAGTCCGTGAGTTCTGACTGGGATAACGCATCATATGCGGCGGTATATATGAATCTTGTGGGTATGGTTTTGTCAAAATGTTTTATTTGAATTACGCTAAACTATATCGTTACTGATATTATATCAGTAACGATAGTTTGGGATACTTTCAGTCAATATACTCGAACAGTTAAAACGTTATCGCCCATTCTAATTTATTATTTTGTTACCTTGGTAGTGCAATTTAGTTATTGTGGCGAATTATTTTATAGTTTAATAAGATTATATTTGTATAACACTCGTATAGTATAAGAGATAAGTGTACTTTTTGCAACCATCAGCAGCAAGGCTGATTCAGTGTTTATGGGGTGTAGAGCATCTCTGTGATGGGTATGGACCAGGTCTGCCTGCATAGCTCCAGTCGGTTTAGGAGTTACTGATGTTTAAAGGTCAGTAAAAAAATAACGATCAGCTGCAAGGCTGATTCGTATAATATTGTTGTAGTATGCACTGTAGCTATGTGAACAGTACAAAAACTGTCAAGTTCTGACAGTCAGTTTAGGAGATACAGCCAGTCAAAGTTCCGACCTTTGAACGGCTGTATCTCCTAAACCGACCGATGAACCATGTCAGTTTTTATACTGTTCACATAGCTACAGTGCATACTACAACAATAACATATGATCAGCCTTGCAGCTGATCGTTAATTTTTTACAGACCTTGAATCATCAGTAACTCCTAAACCGACTGGAGTTATGCAGGCAGACTTACAGACAGCCTTGCTGCTGATGGTTGCAAAAAGTACACTTATCTCTCGGAATAGTAGAATCTCATCCTGACTGACATGACCTGAGCCATTCTATTAGGTAGACCCTAAAAAGACTTGACGTTTAGGATACATATTTAGAATTTATAGAAATACTTATATGTATATAACCTTATATTATAAGACATCAACTCTTAAGTAATTTTATTATTTCAATCCATCCGTTACGTAGCTGCCTACGAGTTCAGCCTAGACTACGAGTTCGCGTCGTTCATACGAAAGACATCAACGACACCATCAAACGTCAATACTAAGTTGCACGCAATTTTTATTATAACAATAAAATCACTACATAGTACATAGTATAAAACAAAGTCGCTTCCCGCTGTCTGTCTGTCCCTATGTATGCTTAGATCTTTAAAACTACGCAACGGCAGCATTGCATGGTCGCTAGTACCTATTGTTATAAAAACAAAAATCTGGATACTTGCTTGTATATTAGATATTCTGTACGTTTCCTATAGGTTTCTTAACACGTTGAACGCCGGCGGGTCACAATAACAATAGATTTTCCATTGTTTGTCGGTCATTTGGCAGTCAAAGCCTTAAGGAATGTTGTTCAGCATAAGTACAAGTGTTAACCTTTTTATCCTGTATATTATATACCATATAGCACCAGACAAAAAAACATTCCAGAAACAAAAAGTGTGGCCCGTGTCTAAACTAGTAAGGAATCAATAAAATGCAGTTTAATCAGCGCCTAGCGGAGCGTGGTCGCCACAATGCGCTGGAATGCGCCGGGACTGAATGCTCGACCGCCTGGAAGCAAGTTGACACTCTCTTGGCTTCTCTTCTCTACCTACCCAACGTTTTGCCTATACTATACCAATAAAATACTGATTTTAAGCACACTGTTTCTAGAAATTCTTAGGCTTTATTGGCTATAAAAGTTATATAGTGCATGTGGGGATACCCACACACATGTACATTTTACACAAAAAGTCCTCCAAAGGGTTGACGGTTTTCTATTAAGGGGATAATCAGAACAGACCATCATACTGAACAACTTTCTCTTTATTTGATGTACAGTCACCATCAGATATATCGTAGCATACAAGGTGTCCAAATATTTCTGAGCAGTGCTTATTTTCATTAAATTCTGTACGGTAAATGTTACCAATTATATGTAAACGTGTATTTTTTTAAACGTGTTTATTTAAAATTAAAATGTAAAACAACGGAGTAAGGTTTTTTTCAGAAACTGTTCAGATGTTTATGATCACCCTGACTGCGTCGATATATTTGATGTTCTAGGCGTTCCCTTATTTTTGATTGGTTATGAGTAAAGAAATTATTGAAAATTAGAACTGCTTAGAAATATTTGGCCACCTTGTTTGCTACGATATATCTGCTGGTGACTGTACCCAACATAAGTATTGTTGCTCTACCTTGATCACCCTTATACAATAAAATGTATCTGGTGTTGTAAATGTATGTGTACGTGTTATCTGATAAATTGATAAATATTACCTCTTAGGAATAGAAAACACAAAGTACCTACGATCACCATAATGACAATGAAATTTTTTTTACAGAATCTTTCTACTAAAAACGTTTTAAGCGTGTACTCTAGCATGCACTCCATAATATGTTCTTGGGTGGTGTCTAGTCTACATCCAATATCCTAGAACAGACAACCGCTACACATAAAGGCAGTAACAATAGCAAGCTTGCCGTAGCCAGCGGCCGCTAGCTCTCGACCCAAGTCTCATGTTAGAGCTTTTATATCTACGTGATAGGGACGATATCAGTTCCATTCGCCGGACTTCTGCACTAGTACTGTAGTACTATAGCCTATACTCGTGAACCGGCCGCCACCATAATATTTTCCGCATTGAGATTGCGTGCCGCGTGCCCGGAGGCCGCTGACAATTTATAGCCCGGTGGAACCACGGGTTTACTTTACAGGGTGTCTTTAACCGATGTTACTATTACAATGTTTTAAATTGTAAGCTTCGTTAATTATAAGTTGTTAATTTCTTTTCAATGGCAAGCATCCACATTTGAATCAAATTCTACGATCAAATATCCACGCGATTGTTCACACCTGATTGGCGAAATTGGTATGGGACTATTATTGGGTCATGCAAAATACCAACGTTTTTTTTTAAACTTTATTTTTTAGTCGATAATTCAGCATAATAGTATCCCCCTGTATAGTCTAAAAGCCTCGTTATTATTAACTGGAGAGCTGGACGAATTACGCCCCTGGCTATTGCCAATGCAATCCCGCTAAACATGTATGTATTATTTTATGACCAAGCCAAGTCTGACTTTGACCAATGAGTGCCTTTGTTCGATAAACTCGCTCGTTTCGAACGAAACATGTCGTTGAAATAACACACTTGTTGTTAGGCAAAATTTGTATTTTACAATATCTTTGATCCAATCCGCGCTGGACACGCGTGGTGTAGTATATGGCCTACACCCTCTCACCCTTATTCATGGGGAAACCTTTGCCCTGCAGTGGGGTCTTATATCTAAACTATTATAAAACTGTAACAGAATTGTGTCTGTACACTGAAGATATTTACAAAAAAAAGATTACGATATGGTTTTTAGGTGTCCCTGATTCCAAATTACCAATTTATGGATTTTTTGTCTGTCTGTTTGTTTGTTTGTGTGTTTGTTTGTTTGTTTGATCGAGCATCACGCAAAAACTACTGAACCGATTTTGATGAATTTTTTTTTGTTTGATAGCTTATGATCTGACTTAAAATCTGGTATATAATTTATGCGGACGAAGTCGCGGGAAAATGCTCGTGTTAACTATAATTATACCTTTCATAAATGTGGAATATTTAATGCCACATTCACATCTTTGTTTTTTTAAACACTTGACCGGTTCGAAGAAATCGTCTGAGTAATCGTTTGGGCAGTATTCAGTCGATCTCAAATTGACATAATTAAAATCCAGATAAGTAAATGACCACCAAATTTTGACATCATCATTCAAAGGAACTCTTATCTATATTTGGCGAGGACGGTTTTTATCTCAGTTGATTTGAATAAAGTCATAGCAGTGTCCAGCGCCGATTGCAATGCCTTACAGAGCACGTGCATGCTTAAAACGACAGCGATGCAATGACGAATGCGGCGTGCTTGCCAAACGAGTCAGCTCCATTATGGCATAGCCATAACCCGACACTCCTTATAGAGTGGAGGCGAGTGCGAGCGAGAGGAGACGGCCAGGATATCTGACTCCTTCAGTTGACCGGCCTTGCGGCACGCGCCGGCTCTCGCATTATTCCATTAGATTTACCGACCTCATTAAAATGCATCCACAGTACCTCGCCTACGTTCAATCGCGGTTGCAGTAACATAGGATAGTTTAAGACAATAACATTTCAAGACTGATTCATAATCGTAACTAATCATAGCATAATATCTTCTAAGATCAAAAACAAAACACAAAGAAATGAATGATTGAGTGGATATCAAATAAGATACAATAATTTTAATGTAATTATGTTCTCTGTAGTAGGAGTTTAACAACGCCAAAGCAATCATAATTAAATTTAACTACAGCAACAGTAGTAGACCTTCAACTATATTTTCATTTGTCTCCGTAATTACTCTTAAGGCTATTCTACCGTTGGCGCGCTCCATACAAACGTAGTATGGTGATATTTTCAATACTATCCAATTAAAGTCAATGAAATTTTTCAAAAACAATCTAGTAACTAATTTCTATGTCGGTATGAAGTCAGATTTTCGATAAAATTTATAGTTTTAAAGTTACAGTGCCACAAATATTTCCATACAAATCTTAAATTAATCCTAGCATTGAAACTGTATATTTTAATGAAAATCTGACTTCATACCGACATAGAGATTAGTTACTTGATTGTTTTTGAAAAATTACATTGACTTTAATTAGATAGTATTGAAAATATCACCATACTACGTTTGTATGGAGCGCGCTCCGAGTAGAATTCTCTTAATGACAATCTAGAACTAGACCTAGGTACCTACCTAACTACATTCCACACAGTAGGCAAATACTTTGTTTCTACATTAATTGCAGAGTTTAAAATAAGGTACGTACGTAGTTTGATTTAAACAAACGATACGGTGAAGGCTAAAATGAATTTGAATAAAGAGAAAAATTTATGATCAAATAAACCCGAAGGGCATGAGGCAGGTATCACAAAACATGACGCCTTTTTATACGACAGACTTTAAATGATCGAATGATGATTAAATGATAAAACGGTCCGACGTATTTGGACGGTTAAGATATAAATGTTAATAAATGCCTGCATCTGTAAAGCTTCGAACATGGGCTACCTACAATAAATACCTATATCTACTGTACAGATATTTTATTCAAATGATCATCGTTTGAAATATGGATTTGGGGCACAGGATCCAATTAGAGCGACAGGATCGGCGGAGATCGTAAATTAGGCAAAATGACGACCCTCAGTCGCTTCGCTTCGCAATCCCTTCACAAATGTGAACTGACCAGACGTTTTAGTCATTTTATAGCCTTAACAATGTCTCATTAAAGTGATTTAAGTCTCTTGTCAACTTGATTGGTCGAACAAGATTTATTATTGGAATTCACAAAAATATAACGTCATCTAAAAAGTTATATACTTATTTATTTTTTATTCAAAACCTCTCAATCGTACATTTTCAAACGGGTTTGGCTTTGCAAACGTTCAGGCATAGGTACTTTTATAAAATTATGTTTAGAATTCGGTTATCTTCGTAAACGATATTTTTTTCCCTCTGTGATTTTATACAATATTTTCTTGATGGCTAATGCCACTGGAAACGGTCGAGACACTGAGAATCGAGTGTTCTGCAAACAATATCTTATTTCATTGTTGAAGTGACTCGGCCAGTGGTCGATGAACCCCGTCTAATAGACCGTCTATTAGTTAGACCGTCCTAGCCTAGATTACATCTATAAAATGTTCAGCTTGACAAAGACTATCTCGATTCTTTTAAATAACGGCACTCTAACGAAACTCGACTTCAAGATCAATTAAAACGCTATAAAATCATTGCCCACTAATCACTCTTTAATCATCGAAGGCTGTATAAACTAACTTTTTAAATAAGTTGTACATCGTGTGTTCATTTGGCAATATTTTATTTTGAACATTTATAAATTACAGTTATAAAATAAATTGATCAAAATGATCTTTTGTTTTTTTTGCAGTGACTGTTGAGTCATGGCTGTATTGTTTTGCGGCTTGAAGCCGAAGCCCACGGACTTGTTTAATAAACCACTAAACCCAACACAATGGTGAACCACAAAAAGGCGTTGGTCCTGGAGAGAGAAAAAAATATTTCGACCAAGTTTCGACCTCGCGCCGATCGTCGCATATCCTATACAAACATTGAATTCATATGCAGTCAGTAGATATCAAATTACTAAACACATCATGTAGATATCATTAAGAGTCGGCGATTCTTTATTAAATAACATATTTTCTGTCCCAAAGATGATTGCTGGCGTCAGAAACATTCGTAAAATGTTGTTGAAACCATAAAATAAACCTTATGCTACATGAAATAGAGACGCAATATAGAAGGATATGATATGACTTTCCTATACATAGTTATATATTAATTTATGGAGATGTTATATTGATATAGTGCTGACCCCAAATTCCCTAATGGGATATGGGCTGGAGGATGATGACAGATTTGCTATCCTTAAGATTAGGTACTTCGGATTAAAGCAATATCATATAGAAGCGTGATATGTAGTTGGTATGTATGTACCGTACACTAGTACCTACCATAACCATACTATAACCTGCATAGGTACCTACATGCACAATACACACACAGAAGACATGACACCTCACCGTGCAGTAAGAATACTTCTAGCTACTAGGAATGTGTATTTAAAGTCTCGACTTGTGCCGAGCATATACTTTCGTGCGGTAGTGGTCACTGGTCAGCCCGTGTTTACATAACTCGTTAGACGCCATAGCTGCGCCCGCGCCACCTACGCTCGTCCGACACGACATAGCAAAGCTAAACATTCAGTCACAATACTCAATAACGCTCTATTGTATCGTCACGCAGGTGCACTAACTAAGATCGAGAGTCATAATATTGATTTTTGCCGTATAAGCCGAAGCACACAGTACCTACATTCCTACAACGTGATCACACAGATAATACCTTACATAAGTTGCTAATGTCTAGGTGTGATTATGATTAGGTACCTGACTCTACTTAGATGACCGAAAGAAATACAATAGTAACGCACGACCAATTCCAATCAATGATATAAGTTAATAAGTACATAATATCATTGATTCCAATAGTTTCAAGAAAAGGTGGTGTTTTATCTTCTTAAAGAAACACGGAGCCTCAATTACCAGGTCCTTGACAAAATACGCCATCAATCATATAAGCGGTAAGGTAACACAATACGGAGGTGTGGTATGATGGCAAGTCAATGCGACTTTTTCTTGGCAAGTCGGCGAGCCTACTGAGGGTCCGTGACGAAACGACACGTAAATGCAATTTTGATTAACTACCGACGACAGAAAGTGCAATTTGCAATCAGCAGTATAATAATACAGATGTAGACGTTATTTGTAAATAATGATGGTACAATGTCTTCATAATATTGTAGATCGGAACAGTAATTTCATAGTGCGAAGCGAATCTTCCTTTTTAGACTGACAATTTAACAAATGATTAGGTACAATACACTATTTCACTGATATTCGTGTAAGCAGAGTCTGAGAAACGTTACAAGTCATCTCCAACATACATTACCCATCTCATTACGAACTACACTAATGTTATGATCACAAAACTGTCGTTAACAAGGTTTTCGTAACACGCAAAACGCTCGTAAAATAAACTTTCACCTGAACAATGGGTCTTAGATCACGAGGTACCCTGGCTCGGCTCAGCTCAGCTCAGTAGGTACCTCACGACCTCGCAGTCACGCAGGCGGTAGACGCAGTCGCTCATTGTGGACCCGCTGATTGATCACTCGCGAATAGGTCACTCTCGACTAGTGTAAATCAAACGTTACGTAGTCGTTAGGCTTGTTCTTTAGTAACATCGTTATTTAGCAAGTTCGTTAAACAAATGCCTTGCGGCCAAAAAGTATTTGTAAGCAACTAGGTATTTAATGCTTCGCTTCAAGGTAGTCACAAACTTTGTATACAAATTACAAAGTAACTAAATAATTATTAAGGTTTCAAAATGGAAAGGATACCTGGGTAAGTGGCTAAAACGCCTAAAAAATACTGCAAAACTTAGCATTAAATAGGTATCGATTTGCAATATGCATTGTCATTGGCTTCAACTTGCATGTCATGTCAACAAAACCTTGATATTCCAAAACGGAGAAAACATCTCGTTTTATCAAAATAAAAGAAACATTCAAAAGACCCGCATGACAAGCCAAAAGGACCAGCCAACGAACACGACCAGCGCCTCAAATTTACACAAGAAATACCTTTACATATTGAACACATGATATGTACGGCAAGGCGCGAACTTTAGGGGTAGGCACACACGAGGCGTGAATGCTAACGCACGGCTCAAACACGGAGGTGTGAAAAGCCCCGTCTTATTGTGGACCAGCTAAGCCGCTTACCGGACCGGCAACTGGACCCATAAATCCGAAAAGGCCGCTATACAATCTCCCTTGGTGTTCGTATTTCATATTAATGCTACTACCGCATTAAAGCGATAAGACCGCTCTTATACCAGTTATATCTGTAACTAACTTAAGCTATGGACCGTTTTACTAGGTTACCTATAATAATCGGGACCATTAAAACCAGAAATCGTTATTATAATCTGATTTAAAATTGCGTTTTAAGTTATGGATTATTCTTATTACTTTATATGAAACAGTAAATTATTATACATACAAGTACTTTACTTTTACATACACACACAGGCATACTCAGTCATGGTTAAATTAAATACACATGGTGAGAAACTATAATTACAGTTTTTGATTCACTTGAATTTTGTTCGCCAGTTGGTTGATTTACAAACAACTTAAATTCTCGTCTACCTCTAAAATAATTGTTAGTCTAAAACGTACCTTTGTAAACTATTAGGTAGGTAATTATAATTAAGTAGGTAGGTTTATACAACATATCCGCAGCGTGTTTATAAAATAACGTGTCAAACGCTTCAGCACGGCTTGTTCCTTATATCAGGTGTCATTTTGCGTGCTCTTGTATTATATTACACTCACGTAGAATCAAACTGAACTCATTCAACCAGAATTATGAGGAGGAGATCAAATTATTTAGAGGATGTTAAGATAAGCGCAAGACGGACGGGGATTAAAAATCAAATAACTTTTATAAAGGTATTCGTTAAAAAAATCGGATTATTCAACTTCATGCGCGCTACGCGCCACGTATCTAGCTAAAAGATGAAAACAAGGAAACTCTATCGTCACTTTTCATGATACGTCGGATAAAGCCAAGATGAAAGGATAAAAGTAACCAGCGGTTGTCTACAACTGCTGAATACTGGCGATTGTCACCGATATAGAGGTAAGACACCTTATTAAGCTCTGTAAAGCCAATTTAGCCTTTATCGGGCGAAATCTTTAACGAACCGGCGGACTAACTCCAGGCCGCCATTGTTGTGTCGCCTGACTTTATACCTCATGCCATGGTGTAAACAAAACGACATAAAATATGAAACCCAAGTTTTATGGCATTCTTGCCGGAGTTTAATGCGATTTATGTTCAGTCATATCTTCATATGTAGGTAGGTACCTATATAAATACATACAAAACAATCTTCAAAATGTCCTCCCTCGCAATACACTTTCAGAATAAAAGGAGAGCTTTATGTGGTATTTTAACCTAAACAATTTAACATAGGTGTCAATATTTCTCTTATTTATAACTAACTCGATACCAGTAGAATCGAAAGCTTTCTATCCACTAAGAACTTTAAAAGTTCAAAATGGAGGGGAACGAACAATAGCATATTACGCGAAGGCATTCAGAAAGGGACCGCGGCGCGCGCCCTCTTTTTGTGACACAAATTTCGGTGTCTGGTATAGAATCTTATCTCCCTCATTTATAGTCTCCGGACAATCGATAGATATAGAACCATCCGCTAAAGAAATCCCTGCACAGTAATTTTTTAGCAGTCGAGATTGCAAAGGGCTATAAATGGCGCAGCCGAGCCTGAGGCGGTTGCTATTTGCAATCGGTTATGGAACGACCGCGAACCTCTTTTTACATTATAATCGGTCGTCCCCGCAACTCTTTTTTTTTCTGTTTCCAGATAAGTGATGATCGTCCCACATGGTCATGCATGCAAAGATGTGGTAACGTATTCCTTATTGGAATCCGAAATGTTCTTACGGAAACCAAATTCTTTCGGTTGCGAAAGTTTATCGAAGCATGGAAAATACAGGGTGTTGGTTTACATGGAGAGGACACCATTATTATGATGGATGGAGATGACATGGCGTAGGAGCGTCCGGTCGGCCGGGCCGGGCCGGGCGGGCGGGGACCGCATCGAGTTACGTGCGGCCCGTGCCGCCTCATTAGCACTGTAACTTGAGGTAATTTGCGTGAATTCTGCAACATGCGACATGCAGCATTCATTTTACATTTCAATTTTTTATGTGGTACTAAGATTTCTCTGACAAGATAGTGAAACTGGGTCTCATACGAGTCACGCAATGCAAATTTCGCAAGTTCCGTCTAAATATTGGCCTGTTTAGTATGACAGTTACTTCATTAAATTATTTAAAACGTCAGTAGCTTTATGAAGCTACAAATACACTATCAGGTTATCTATGACGGGGTCATGCTCGTGACAACGGTAATGTGATCGACGTAGGCGCCGATATCTTTTATTTCCAGCTTGATTTAGGAAGGATAACGGCACATGATATGTACATATATCAGTGGAATCTATTTCGGAAACATTTAAATGAAATATTATAATTTGACAGCGTGCCGACGAAATTGAGCAGCATTATTATGCAGCTCGTGCGGCGTGGCTTGCGCCCTCGCCTCGCGTCGAATTCGAGTCATCGGCATCGGCTATAATGGACCAGACGCATCTAATGTTTTATTCAACAGGCTGATCCCGAATCACCAATAATTTCGGCAACCGACTCCATAAACGTCGCTAGATTTTCTGCGATTAGAAAAAGCAAGCACGTATCATCGAATCTAAAACTACACAGCAATTTATCAAAGTTTGTCGGATATTAACTATGATAGGAGGTATAGAACGACTTGTAAAATAATTTATGGATCTGTGTAGGCGTCTATTAGAACCTTGGGAGATCATAAAAATCTCTAGTAATTAAACGTTTGCCGCTCGGTCTGTACAGTTATCACCTCTGTAATTAGCGTAGAGCGGGCAACACCGACTCCGGGAACGAATTGGAAAAATAAACAGCCGCGACACAAAGCATCGCCTTCATCTGACCTGGCAACACAATGCAGACCCACATTCGCTGTTAATTAGTTTAGTTTCATTCAAAGAACGCCGTTCAATGATCAACAATTTTCTTTCTTTTGAAACAAACGTATGGCTTTGTGCGGACGTAGTGATGGTAAGTAAAGCAAGACGACCGTCCGTATATCATTGTTCATTAAGATCTAGGTCATAATCATTAGAACAATCAACGCCAAAAATGAATGGTTCCACTCAATAACGGTTCTGTATTCATAAGACGTCGAGTTTGATGTTGGGAGGTAGAGTGATGCGATACGACACTAAAATATCAAACTAAGTGGACACATGGCACATCGAGCATTGGATTACCCTTCAGTGACGACCAGACACATTATCTCTTGTGATTGGAGCTTGAGAGCGTCATAAAAATATTTTCTCTGTAAGTCCATGCAGTCGAAAGATGATAGTAGCTATATGCGCGCTCAAGTATCTTGGGAACGATCGAATACGATTTACATGAGTAATTTGGGTATTTCTTTGTTGGAACGGATAACTGTTATTGGAAATGACACAACACAAATACGCGTTATTATGGCCTCTAGCAACCCGTACTAGAATACAAACGGTGCTTTAACCAGAGCCTAGCCTTTCACTAAACTATAACGCCGTTGGGCAGCGCAGCGTTCGACTAGTCGCAACCTAAAGGGGGTGATTTGGTTGTTGGCAACTTTCCAATTGAACGTTCGTTCTAACTTCAGAGTCAGGCCAACAATATGTTCCAATCATTTTATATTGGTCGAGTTGACACGGTGAAATCAACGGACTCAATAGAGGCCTTAAGGCGAACGTCTCCAGCGGAACACGTGTCGTTGATTGCCCTCAATTGGCGGGCGAATAAAAACAATCGTCGCTTAAAAATAACCGTGATTTCATCGCGCAACATGTGACGGTTGTTTTCTTTCAGTGTAACGTTAGTACGGTGTTCCCACAAGGCGTCCATGTGAAATGTCCTGCCGCGGCGGTCCCATGCTGCCGAAACGCGTCTCCTCTGAATCACTAATGAGATTAATGAACAGCGGCTGCGGGATATGGATGGAAGCCACGGGAACTTCTTCCTCGAACCGATGGCATCGTACGCCACGCTCCACCGGCTCCAGTGCTCCAGGCGCAGGCGCCCAGCTGACCATATGGAGAGCGTGAGACTCCACGGTCGCACCATCTGATGTTTTATCACGAGCTACTGAATATTGTGATAGGGACATCCGCTTTTTGTAACCATCTAGGTCATTCTATTCAGGAAATGAAACCGCAAGCGTTTTTCCCATAAATGTGCCTTACGTATGTGTATGTATGAAAAATAATTTTATCATCAACTCATTAAAATAAATAGAAATACATGTTACATATAACTATGTATTTCAAATAATATTGCCTCATAGCTTCCGCTTCATGTTCGAGCAAAATTACAAAGTGTAATAATTAATTGCATGTTCTCGCACGCAATATATCATCACATTCGTCTTCTTTACTTTTTAGTTCTGTCATTTTCCATGTGATGGCAAAGAAAGGAACATACTTATTATGGAATGGTAGATAAACGAAGTATCTAAATGTGAGGTAGCCCACAATCCAAAGCAATAAGCTAGATTCTTTGAACTACAATCGTCGTACTACCATATGAATAGAAAATAAAAGTACACTGTAGAACGAAACTATGTTTAAACCAATATGAGGTTGGTACGCGATCTTGACAGTCATTTTGTAGGCGAATATGTTCGTTTCGTTTCTCTATAGTGTAGGTACTTAAAGATTTTATTTGGTCTATCGAAGACCAAAATAGTAGATTATGTACCAAGGGGATAAAGCAGTGTCTTTCATCACGGGCGCGATATTGAATCCCGAGCGTAACGAGGGATTCTAGGGTTAACTCCCGAGCGTAGCGAGGGAGTTTAGAGTTAACTCCCGAGCGCAGCGAGGGAGTTAAGACTAGAATCCTGAGTGAAGCGAGGGGTTCAAGCTCGCCCAAGATGAAAACACGTTTATCCCCGAGGACCATACTCTACTTTTCACACCCTCCGCGAGAAAATAAAAAGCAATACTGTTAGAAACCCAGGGGAGCGTGTAAATTCTCTATGGTTAGAAACCAATTATTTTATTAGAGTTTATAACAAAGTATTTGAGTTCAATAGTATACTTAAGTATTTGAAACATTAGACCAGGAGTGCGATTTTTGAAACTCATTCTTTGAACTCAGCAGTTGAAAATGTCAATATTACTATTAATTTTTCTACTGCTGATTTGACATTAAAAAATCATACTCCAGGATTGCGATTTTTGAAAGTCAAAGCAGCAGTAGAAAGATGCGTATCTCTATAGCAACACATACATAGTACATTTTCAACTGCTGATCTCAGCGAATGAGATTCAAAAATCGCACTCCAGTTGTACAATGTAATATTTTTTCATTACTTTGTTCGTAGCAATAGGTACAGAGAGATATGCAGTATTCGCGCCTTTTTTTCTTTTTTTGTGTTCAATACTCGTGGTGGCCAGTTCAAATTTCGAATTAAGTTCTTTTTGGTGCCTGTCTCCATGATAAGTTTTCATACGAATTTTAAGTAAGGGTCGTAAATAATCTGTGGATGCGGTTCCATATTCAAATCTCATTATTGACCAGCGGGTTATAATGAAATTCAGTACAATATTATTGCCCGGCTAGTCCCAGGCAGTCTATCGCAACTGCATACATGCGAAAAAATGTATGGGATGTGGTAGAACTTGAATGGGCGTCTATATTCGTCTCTTTTCTTGACCCTCTCTTTCATGAGATGTCATGTGGCTTAATGAGTCTGTTTCGAAACGTGTAAAAATCTCTCGAGGGGTGTCTGTCTATCTCACTCTAGCATACATTTCTTTCTTATGCTTTTTCTCTTTCGCATCGGCCGTAGTTCAAATGTTTTTCACACGTCATGAAACGGATTCTGTCTAAATTATTTAAAATGTTTGTTCAGTTAATTTATATAGAATTATTAAATAAAACCTGAATCTAGAACTTAAAACACAATTAAATTCAGTGTATTACGTGATATTGCACCATAAAAGCTTAAAATGAAGTACAGGAAATGCTAAATATGCTGTGAAAGGTCGGAAAGAAAAGATGGTAAAAATGTAACTTCATAGCAATATTTCCACTGGATGAAGCTCGGTAAGCATAAATTAATTTATCCTATTTATTAGCCCAGGTTTATATTTAGGCAATCATTTTCATAAAGAGTGGGAAGTATTTGTAAAGAAGTGAGGGATTTGGAGAAATATCGATATCGATATAATTAATAATTGTTGATACATACATGCATACGCATACGTATGCTCACGACTATTTTCCCCGAGGAGGTAGTCAGAGATATTCTGAAACATCAGAAAATCCACCATACATAAATCATCCATCATATTTTTGAAGATATGATAAAATTACACATAGGTATGTTTTATTTTCAGATGTAAAAAATGGGCTTAAGCTACTGGAAATGAAGATCCAGCGTACATACTAATTGAAACATCGAACCAATTAAAATTTATTTGCGTGAAACTTTTCCTGCCTGGAAGATTTTCACAAAAAAAGAGAAAATTTAAACCAACTGCCATTCCATCCATACGGCTCACTACATACTATCCTGTAATTAGTCCGTAAGTTTTCCTAAAATGAATTTTAAAAAAAAATTATTAACGTAAGACGTGGGGTCGATTTTTCTAAAAATGTTTGAATTTAAGAAATTAAAAATGGTGTAAAAATGATAAATTTCTCTCTTTTTTTCTACTGTTACTTGGACTACATGCTAATACTTTGTTAAAAGCAACAAAGAATTTAATTTTCGCCAAACGTCAATTTGACCCTTCGATTCGATCCAAAAATCTTGATGATCCTATCTACCCAAACAGTGTGATTTGAGGATCTGCTGATTTTCAATTAGTATTGTGGGACTTTCGTCATTGAACTTCTCAGTCCTGGTGTTGCAGTAGCACCTTATCAATAAGACTCAGGCTCCATTCTTTATTGTCTAGGGACAGTATCAGTAGCAGAGATCTCATAACTTTTAAGGGCGAGGATGTTTCCTCGCCCTCACACATCAAATGACTTAAAATGCAACAGAGTTTTCGGTAGTTTTTGTGTGATGCTCGAACAAACAAACAGACAAAAAAGTAATTTGGTAAAAAACAATATATCTTGTCATCTTTTTCTTGTAAATATCTTAAATAGTAGACTCATCTTTTAGAGTTTTATAATAGTTAGGATAGCTAACCTAACCTATTATTTCAATGTGGTGTTAGAGATTGAATGAACAACAAAGACCTGAGTAGTGTACGCGGCACCTTACACGCCATAGATGATAGATAATGATGACTAGACTTTATTATTAGTCTATGGTAGCAACACTGGCAACACAGCACGGTCTCGCGGGGTTTTTCATATAACAATGGCGGATGGTTCTTGTACTGTGTTTTTAATTCCTAAATTGAGGGATATTGTGTTAAATTGTGAATAGAATTATTGTAAAACGAATTCCTGCTTCTTATTTGTTAAAAGTGGTATAATTTTATGTCAATAAATTATGATTATTAATAACTACGAATGTCTTTTCTTTATCTCAAGACAGTCTCTACCTTTAGGATGCGTGCGTAGGAACGAAGCCAACATGTTGACGGTTATAGTGGGTAGGTAGGTATTAAAATAAACACAAATTGAATCTAATATTAGTAGGTAGCTAATTGCTTGTTTTATTCTAGTGATTGGATTAACATCAATCCATCACCATAAAAAATATGCAATTTTTAAATATCTACCAACCATATGGATTTTTTTTTGCAATTATCGACATTTGAAAATATTCACACCACATCACTACTCTGCGCTTGTCATTTTGTTTTCAAGATTGGCAACAAATTGCTCTATGTTGGCTATGGATGGTAGCCTCAAGTCATACAAGTTGACGTTTTTTATTATTATTTTGCTCCAAGGAGTCCCGTCTCTTAAAACGTAGTGATTATATTCTCTTTGGTCCCAGGGCTATAATGACTTGCTTTAGGTTCGAGTTATATGACATATAATGTTCCATTTTCGAGCGGGTGGTGTGAAAATACTATTATTTTATTATCTATTCATTTGGTACCTACTAGGTATATTATAATATGAGACACGATGCTCGCGCAGGAGTGCGATTTTTTTAAATCGCACGTTCAAATCAGCAGTAGAAAATGACAAAATGACTATGGAGAATAATGCTTTGTTCGATCCGGATTTGAATCTCACTATTCAAAAATAGCATGCACTTTACAGGAATTTAGGAATATTTTACCTCTAAATCCATAATTTTTTTATCCTCCGCGCGCGTAAGTCTCTCGATGGTCTCTCGTCTGGGCAAGCCATTATCGTTCTATCATTGTACAGATAAATACGATATAGATAAGAGCCGTTTAAACTATAGACGACAACCCTTATTTCAAATTGTCACAAAAGTAGTTGAGCTGGCACGAGACAAACAGCCTTATCTAGATATGATAACATACAAAAAATCGTGTCTACTAAGTGGCTTTACCTATTGTTCAAAGTTAGAAGTATTTCAAACCCCATTGTTAGCTCGGCGCCACTCTTCACCAGAAAGTTAAGCATTCACATCCGACTTTTTGCACATAAAACACAAGTAAGTACTCTCAGAAAGTGTTGTAGGGACATTCTTGCTGATTGTTCTCTTAATTTTATTATGTTTCATTTGACACAATCATTACGCACATCCGTCGCATCTTTGCAGTCGAATGCAGTGCGTGGGGCAATTTAATTAGTCAATTACAATATTTCCCATACCACATGACGTCAAAATAAAAGTTGTACATGTTTGTATTGTATTACATTGATAATGTGATCCCATTCATAATTTCTCTCTCTCTTTCATTGTGATGCTTATGAATGATGGATCAGATAGAACCATGATATAATATGATATATAATATATGATATATGATATGATATGATGGATGGATTGTGTATTCTATATCGTTGTCTAGTCATCATAATACAAGTCCAGGCTAGATTCTGGTACTTTAAATGTGACTAGTTAATTTGTGTGACATTGTCCAAGATATTTATTTATCTATTTATTTATAGAGCCCAAAACCCCAAACGCAGCACCTAGATCGTTTCGTCTAGGTTATAGGGCAGTATAGCGTTCATTTACTAGGTATCTGTAGGCAAGGCACCTACTTACCTACAATAAGATTTTATCGTAATGTACCTAATAATCTAATAAATCTAATAATGTAATAATAATCGCAAGCGTATAATTATTATTCAATATGATTCTTGGAATCTCAATTAGGTCTCAGGGGTCTCAGGGGTCTCAGGCAGGTAGGTAATCAAATCACAACACAACCACATTATTACATTATAATATCTAGGTACCTACGTCTTTTCCGCTGCGTTTTTGTTACACTATCAAACGCTTGAACGAATTGTCCAAGATCAAACGTAAAACCCAAGTTTGAAAGCCAATAAATCTGAATGCACCATCACAAGAGGGTTCACAGCCAACAATCTGAATAAGGTAGGTACTTATCAATCAGAGCGCATATCGTGCGAACGCGTTATAATAGGAGGATATTATAATAAACAGATCCCGGTCCCCTTCGTTCCCTCCCTAATAAATATTACTCTTCATCCCAAATACAAAGTCAAACGAATCAAGCGTTTTTCACACTTATGTCGTACAAATAAAAGTTATATCGAAGGACATGTTACGTTAAATGTTGTAATGTATGAACTTGAATACCCGACAATGGTTCAACGATGCTGGTACATTGACACTTCATTCCCTTTTTGCAGCTTCAAATGGTCCTTCGTCCTTTCTGGCGCCCCGTTATTAACATAGCTCTTGAGTTCTTAGCTAATTATACTGTACTTAACGTAAGCACAAACAAACTAATTTGCCACTTATCAATGCTCTTGTTTGTTTTGACAATGGAGTTTTTGAATACCAACACGGACTTTGTTCTTGTGTGGTGCCTACTTGTGCATAACATCAGGTACTAAAACAGATCGCCTTCAAGATTCAGCTTGCCGTTTTTACTTGAGTTTTGACTCCTCAAAGTTTACATTACACAGAGCTGTGCAGTTCTTTGAATAAAGGAATCCTTTTCAACCATGCCGAACGAACGAATTATAATGCAATTTATATTTACATTTTAAACATGCGTGGCTCATGATCCTGACTTTGTTATAAACTGACTAGTTGTACATTTTTGGAGTTCCAACACCCTTTAGAACCCGAGGAACTTCTATAGCACTTGCTTGTTTCTGTGTTTTATTTTACTTCTACACTCCCTTGGTCCTAACTGTGCCCTACGCTACCCCTACTTGATTCTATTGTCGCGCTTAACTTATTCTCAGTTGTATTTTATCAATAAAAAGCATCAAATAAATAGAAGAGGTATTGTTAAGGGCGCTCTACACAGGCCGCACCCCGCCGGAAGGGTCACGTGTCCAAACAGCAAGGGATGACGAGAACAGTATTCCCTTCGGCTTCCCACGCCTTCGCCACCCCTGCCCATAAACGAAACCTCACTTGTTGATTGTTTCGTAATCGACCCCCATTTCCGGGTTTGCTTTAACAATAACAATTATTTTGTTTTTAATTGTTCGGACGTGTTCACATTCCCGCCTATCTTTCTTTATAAATATTCTAGGTTCAGGTAAAGATAATAAGTAGTCGGTGCGAATAAAAATACTACTGAGTACCTGCACCCGCCTATTGTTAGAATTAAACATTCCTTTTAATTTTGTCAATTTGTCGTAATTATGAGGAGCTTGAAACCTAGATCAGTAGGTACCTAAACTACATTACAATTTTTGTATAGAATAAGATGGAGGAAAAATAAAAAAGTGGAAGTAGGTGCCCAACATACTTACATAGTTATAGACACACGCACAATAAGTATTCAAAGTTAAGTTAAGTTAGGTAGGTATTCTACTTTTGAATGCGCTTACAATATTTTGTGTTTGATACAAAAAATTATCCTAAGCTATCAAGGCTGTTAGTAAATTCAGCAAAGTGTTGGATCTATGTATGCACTGCTTCCGTGCTGACCCATCCCTTCTTCGTTTATGTATTTATCTTTATTTTTAGCCATAGCCATAATTTGTACATTCTTTTGTAAATATTATTATTTAGTAGGTTTAATTTTAGAGTGTTGTTGTTATGTTAAGTGCATTATACTGTCTTTCGATAATGAATTAAATATCTATGTATTTTTAAAAACTTATTAAATACTTAGATTTGTATAATAGAGCCGATGTAATATTCATTTATGTACAAAACCATCTATTAACAAAATTTTATCCAATTAGAAAGATCTATAGTAAAAACATTTTGTGTCCAAACTTTCTCATTACAAATTCCCTGATGCCGAGACACGACATATCATTAGGGATATAAATGCGACGTTTTTTACAAAAATCCGAAGCTGCTCACGCGATGATAATGTATTATGTAGAATATTTATGTAGATCGGGGCATTTTGCAAATTACTGCAGCCGGAGACCGCCTCAGGGCAGGATAGTTGGGATGATGGACTCCTAATGGAATTCTTGGATTCCTATTGGAACTTTAATTTTGTATAGGGATAGTATATACTGAAAACACCTGGGTAGGTATAGGTACAATCAGATTAGGTACATACCTAGGTATTTGGCCGAGTATATAATCAGATTAGGTACCTACCTAGGTATTTGGCCGAGTATATAATCAGATTAGGTACCTCCCTAGATATTTGGCCGAGTATACAATCAGATTAGGTATCTCCCTAGATATTTGGCTGAGTATACAATCAGATTAGGTACAAATACTTAAATATATTAGTAAGTATACAATCAGATTAGGTACCTACCTAGGTATTTGGCCGAGTATATAATCAGATTAGGTACCTCCCTAGATATTTGGCCGAGTATACAATCAGATTAGGTATCTCCCTAGATATTTGGCTGAGTATACAATCAGATTAGGTACAAATACTTAAATATATTAGTAAGTATACAATCAGATTAGGTACCTACCTAGGTATTTGGCCGAGTATACAATCAGATTAGGTATCTCCCTAGATATTTGGCCGAGTATTCAATCAGATTAGGTACCTACCTAGATATTTGGCCGAGTATACAATCAGATTAGGTATCTCCCTAGATATTTGGCCGAGTATACCATCAGATTAGGTACCTACCTAGATATTTGGCCGCCTATAATGGCTCCTAATAGGCGCATATATTAGTAAGTATATTTATTATAAGAGGAACATTTATGTGTAGGTACATTATAGCATATCTTATATCTAAACTATTATAAAACTGTAACAGAAGTGTATCTGTACATTGAAGATATTTACAAAAAAAAGATTACGATATGATTTTTAGATGTCCCTGATTCCAAATCACAAATTTTTGGATTTTTTGTCTGTCTGTTTGTTTGTTTGTTTGTTTGTTCGTTTGTTTGTTTGGGTGTTTGTTTGTTCGAGTATCACGCAAAAACTACTGAACCGATTTTGATGAAACTTTTTTTGTTTGATAGCTTATCATCTGACTTAAAATCTGGTATATAATTTATGCGGACGAAGTCGCGGGTAAAAGCTCGTGTAATATAATCATGAATCATATACAGAGATATAGTATTATAATACATTTACTTAACTGCCTACTTAATTGAATTGACTTAACCAAACCTTTTCAGCCAAAAGTTAACATTTATGTACCTATCTACTTAAACGGTCAAAGTTTTACAAAGTTTGATTTACCTAGCTTAAATATCCACCTATCTCTTGGAGTTACACGTAGGTATATATTATTATTAAAGTTAATAATAACTAATTACAACTTGTGAATTTGTGACTAATATAATTAACTAATAAGTAGAAAACATACCTTCCAGTCCAATCGCATTGGTCTCCCATAGTCTCTGCACCACAGAGTGCCAAAACAAAAGTCCAAAACACTGCCTCAAGCTGCATCTTGTCTTAGTCCACAGTCTTTTATTACAAAATATCTACACGGTATCACATCACAATCAAATTAATGTTTATGTCAGCTCCATTCTGAAATTAAAGACACTTTTTAATAGAAGCAAATACGCGTAGAGCCCGCGATAAAGCGATATGCCAGCTCTGACTCTCAAACTCTACTAACATAACTTAATCTGAAACTGATAGAGACAACATTATCATTTTATGTTAACTACACAAGTGTAAAAGAGATGCACATAATAACAGTTTCTTAGAGTGAGACTACCAAACTTGCTGTCTCTTTTATATCCATGATAACTTTTAGCTTTTATAGTTTGTACTCTATTGTAAGGTGATAGAGTTCAAAAATCTACAGTTTAAAGTTCTAAAAGCTCTACAAAAGCTTTTTGAGTTGGCGGGAAAAGTTATGTTTTGTTTTTGTTACCTTGTCGCCTGACGTTCACTAATAAATTTTAAGTTAAATAAATGTCACACAAAATAATACTACTAGGCATAGTAGGTACCTACGTAACATACATTTGTCTTCGCATACAAATAGAGCATTTTACCGACTCTATTTTTATTAATAAAGCATTCATTGACTTAACTACCTACTTATAATTTCTGCGCCGATGACCTATGCCTATTACTCTGCTATTATGCTATTTGGTACCTATAAGGTATATTATACACCAGTATTTTTATTACCAAAACAAATAAAAGCGGTCAAGTGCGAGTCGGGCTACTCGCGCACCGAGGGTTCCGTACCACACCACTACAAAACACAACATTATTAACTTAGAAAAAAAAACTTTTTTTTGTCCGGGACCTTTAGCGCGGGACCGACTCACACTTGGCCGGTTTTTAGTTTTTGTTGTTATTCTGTAGAGTATGCTCTATAATCACACTAAGTTTGACGCTTGTATGTATTACCGTTTTTACGATAGAGCGTGAAGAAAAAACGTTGATTAAAACTAGTTTCTTGTTGAGAACCCCCCTTAATTTTTAACTTTTTGACATTTTTATTATTTGTTAACGCAATAACGCATAATCTGAGAAAATTTCAACTATCTAGCTATTACGGTTCAAAAGTTACAGCCCTAAATAGGTAGGACAGACGGACGGACGGACGGACAACGTAGGCTTAGTAATAGGGTCCCGTTTTTACCCTTTGTGTACGGAACCCTAAAAACTATAAACCTAAACAACCCTAAGGAACGTAGGTAAGTCGAAAAACGAGAAAATTAGACCTAAAGAAAATCGATCTACTGAATTACTGATCCGCACTTTAGTATAGGAGGTCTAAAAAACTCATTTTTTTTTCTAACCCCATTTTCCTAAGGGAAAATTATTTAGTTCCCTAAGATCATATTAGTTCCATATGTTTTTTAATCATTAAAAAATAAAGGGAAACAAACAACATTTTATATTAAATAATGTTTATAAGATCTGGAGTGCGATTTTTGAACCTCATTCGCTGAGTTCAGCAGTTGAAAATGTCAAAATTACTGTGGAGATACGCATCTTTCTACCACTGATTTGACTTTCATAAATCGCACTCCAGGAGTGCGATTTTTGAATCTCATTCGCTGAGTTCAGCAGTTGAAAATGTCAAAATTACTGTGGAGATATGCATCTATCTACTGCTGCGTTGACTTTCAAAAATCGCACTCCTGAAGTATGATTTTTGAAAGTCAAATCAGCAGTAGAAAGATGCGTATCTCCACAGTAATTTTGACATTTTCAACTACTGAACTCAGCGAATGAGATTCAAAAATCGCACTCCTGATATCTGTACACAAAATTGCCAACAATGCCAAAAAATGAAGAGCCATAATTAAAAGATGAAATATAGATATTGGTCAATCATAATAATAACCACCACAAGCTCGTTCAAGAGACAGGTAGATTCGGAACCATCAAATGATACTTTGCTAAGCTGATAATTGCCATCCCCTATTTTTTTCAAACGCGTGAGTTGGCACATCTCTTGATTTTTTTCTAAATATTAGTCAAACCTATTAATGTTAGATGCTTACGACTTTCTGAGATAAAAGCTTTGTTTCCAAATATCTGTAATTACGGAGTAAATGATGGACATTTTTTGCTACTATACGTTAATGGCTTGTTTTAGGTCTTGTTTTTTGTTTATTGCAATTTTTGGTGTATAATGGAGGTGACCTTTTACAACAATCCTAAAATATTTTTAACCTTTATTTATTATAGTAAGTGTTTGAGAAACCAGATAATGTTTATCCTGGCTTACCGGAGTTCGGTACTACAGTGGTTGAATCAGTATTGTGCGTCTTAATATACATAAGTAGGTAGGTAAGTAATAGAATAGAATGATGTATTACCGTACATAACCTTAGCTTAAGAATTTATACCTATTGTACCTAGTTAATAGTTATTAAGTCGTGTCATGTTAATTAGTCCCCGTCACACTGGACAGAGTTTCGGTACTTCTTAGTGAAACGTGGATGTTCTGAAGTTTCAGAATATCTGACTACCCCTTCGGGGAATATAGTCGTGAGCATAGTTTCTGTAGGTACGGTTGTTTCTGGCCGCATCTTCTCTAAAGCGACAACACGCTTAGTGGTAGCTTCAAAAATGCATAGCATAAAAGTACTATAATATATATATATTTGGAATCGTCTGCTTACTAGCTTTCATTTGATACCCATATTGTAATTTTTTACAGAAAAAAAAATTTTTATTCCCCCTCTTTTTTTTATTCGCAGACGCCATAATAAAATAATATAGCCTATGTCACTTTCACGATTTTTACGAATCTAACGACACCTCATATGTCGAAAACCATCAAGCCGTTTAGGCTGTAGGCCGTGCCAAAGAAATATACATACAAACATACATACATACATACATACGCTCGAAAAACATAACCCTGCTTCTGCTGCAGTCGGGTAAAAAAGATTTGACATGGTCTTCTAGCTCCTATATTGAATTGAATAAATTATTTTCAGTTGAGTTTTGAATCGACTAGGACGTACCTTCGTTTTGTATGGAACGCTTTATATGGAGACTTAGTGGAGATATTAAAAATTAATCCACGACAGCAAATGGAAAGTTACCAAAACACTTCACGATCCCAAGTCCATGTCACATCGCATCATCCTGTGTTTGCCCTCGTGCTGCGATGTTTGCGGGCAGATAAACTAAATCAATAGAACAAGCGTGTTTGTTCGGCCGATAGACAGTCGCTTTGTCGCCATTCACTCTTGCTTGTTTAGGCCGATGATTCGCCCTCTTATCTTTCTTTTACGCAAAAATAGTTTCATAGCCTCACCCTTGTTATTTAAGGTACAAAAGCTCATACAACAGTTTTAACTTTGCTGAAGCCGTCTCTGTCAAGACATTTAATTTTATCATGAGGGTATGAGCTCGACATGGCCTTGTAATACCGACAGCTCTCAAAAAGTAAAGCTAAAAGCATCATGACTCATGAGGAAACCTGCATACGCTGACGAAGAAATACTGATGCGTAGTTGACCAATCCGCATTGGGAACGCGTGGTACCTATGGGTTAATTCCCATACGGGTATATGAGAGTAGTTAGTAGGCTTGTGCCCTGTAGTGGGATGTATAATAATTGTATAAAGGGTGATGATGATGATATTATGGCCATAATGTAGCAATGAGTTTTTCAACTTATCTACGCGTACTTCTCCACAATAACCGGCCGGATTGGAGAAGGTTTTTGACCACGCAACATAATAACTCTAAAAAAAAGCTTTTTTTTCTCCGGGGCCTTTAGCACTAGACCGACTCACACTTGGCCGGTTTTTATTATTTGTTGTTATACTGTGAGAAGAAAAAAAACGTTGATAATCAAAAATCGCACTCCAGGTTACCAAGGATCTCGAGGATCTGGAGGTGCCCAACTGGACTGAGGTGGCACAGAAAAGAGATGAATGGCGTGTTTTGCTGTCGGAAGCCAAGACCCACTTCAGGTTCTTATAAATACAATGTTATTTCCTGTTTTTTTTTTTTTAAATTCTGCAATTATACAGTAAAAAGATCGATATGGTAACGTAAAATGATGTCACGCATTGGGTGACTAAATACTAGTTATTAAATAATCTGCGCTACCTAATACCTTACCAAAATTGGGAAAATTATCTGTCTGTCCGATAGGATATAGAAATAAGTACAAACTATACTTAGTATGCATTTTTTTTAAATACCTAAGTAATTAATTTATCTACAAACATATAGGTAAGGTAAGCTTGTATAAAACGCAGAATTGTCAGAACTTTTCAACGCGTGACGCGACTTCGTGAGTGATAATGATAAAAGATGAATGCTTTGATAATTTATATGTCAAGATTGACAGTCGAAGCTACAAACTCGTCGAAAAAAATATCAGTGACCTCTTAATTGATAAACCGTGTCTGTGTACACGCACACCAACCTAAGAAAGTTGACCACTTTTGTTTTATATTTTAGAAGCGTGAGGCTCCATCTAGACAATATACTTTATCTAAGGATGAAATAATTCGCAAATTTTTCGATTCAAGTGTGCAGACAAAGAACCATTGAATCTATTCACTTTTCTAAACATTCTTCAATAAAACAATGAAAACTACTATTGGATAGTCATTACTCATTATCATTAGGTAATATTAATTTAATCTACAGTTCGATTTAGTCTTGATCCAGCTTACCTGTGTAACACCTAACACTATGAGATTTTTAACCGTAGTTCTATTTTGGGCAAACCCGATTTTTTGTCAAAGTTTAATACGCAGATACAAAACATCTTCCGTGTCTCATTGCCTGTGGTACAATAACTCATGTAAGTACTTTCAAAGTTTAACAATTTAAACAATACTTTCACTGCGCCGTTGAATTTGTTCTTGTCTGTTAGATAAATGCGTCAATTAACGTTAACCATTAACGTTTTCTTGAGCAACAATCGAGAACCTACTTACGTATAAAGCAAACATTACATTAGGTACACTGTTCTGATATTCAGAGCCTATTTCGGAATCCGTAACCTGCTTTGAACGCTAGATCAGATGCTGAATTATGCTCTGAATTCAGAATAGCGTTCTTAGTTATGCCTTATATTCTTAAGTGATAAAATTATACAGGGTGTTAGGGTAAAACTTTTCATTACTTTAAGGGGTGATACTGAACAACTTTCCCAAAGAAACCTATAGAAATGTCGTAATTTTTTTTGGACTTCCCATTCTAAATGCAAACAGCTGATCGAACGTTTGTATAAAAAGTCGATTATTTTTTTGGCAAATTTCCTATCGGTTTCTTTGGGAAAGTTGTTCAGTATCATGGGTTAAATGACCCCATAAAGTAATGCAAATGTTTACCCTAACACCCTGTATAGGCAGGTACCCTGGACCTGCTCTACCTAATATCACAGCCACGACTAGCAAGCGCAGACGCAGGATGAAATCAAAGGTACTAGAGGTACTTGGAGTCTTAGTTTTGCCACAGGCCGAGCTCCTCAGGAGCGTGGTAGGCAGTTGACCCCGGAGACCAGGTGTTTCCACCAGGATTCCAAGTGATACGGACCAAGCCGTAACCGATAGAGAGGTGGTGCCTGAACTAACACACATATAATCTTGGTCACTTTTTCGACAGCTACTTTATTCGGCAAAATTAACTTTTCCTATATATTCTATGTTCCAAGATGACTGCTATACGCAGAAAAACCGTAGTACTTACGGGTGCTGCAGTTTTTTTGCGTAAGTAGGAGTACGTAACCGTACGTAACGTCTGTAACCTACCTATCAGACTGAATCTTCTTTGAAACTGGAAACTAAATCCTCCCACGCACGCCCTCTCTGTTAAACAAACGACAGGAGAATAGAATTCACTACCGGTCGCGTTGTAGGTCTGCTATTGTGTAGTCGCGTCGCGTGTCGTTTGTCGGTTGCTACCTTCTCAGACTACAACGAAGCTCCAGTGGTGGCTCAGGTTAGTGTTCTTTTCTAAAAACAACCCTTGAAGTCACAAAAATACTTCTAGATAACCATACAACGTCAAGTACTTTTGCTACATAAACTCGACATTGACTAAATCGTCTAAAACCAAGATGGACGCTATAATTTTAAACGTAGAATATAATAGTTAAACGATTTGCATTGATCGTGAATGTAATTCCATGCTAAAAAGAAAAACTAAGCTATACCGGTATCGGTACCTATAACTGATTCAATTTATCGAGTTTTGAATGAACAATACGAGATCATATGCGAAATGAAACGGTTGTCGGAATATCTAAGAGGGAGGTTACACATTCAGTATTTCGTCAGTCTGGTCATGTTTATTTGACTTGAAGGGAAACTGATATACTGAAGCACCATGTTAGTCGGGTCAATCTCGAGTCAGTTTCCCTTCAAATCAAATATACATGACTAGACTGATGGACCAGACTGATGAAATACTGACCGTGTAACCTCCCTCTAACAAGTGTCTTCAAGTGGACGGACTTGTAGCAAGACATTATTATAGCAAGGTTACACTTTTAGCTCTTATGGTACCTAACAAAGAGAATGTAAACTCACTATACGTTATAATGATAAGAGTCGGGACTTCCATACTAAAAACTGGTCGTGACCGATATCACATATTGGTTTCAAGACTGTGTGTTTAAAAAAATGCATTGCCAATAGGACTGAGACCGAGATTCAGAGACGATTTTTAATAGTTCGAACTCCCGTATGTCAAAATCCATACATTTATGACCCTACTTAGTTCGAACTATGAACTCAGCCTGAATTCCGTTTGTATGCAGCGCGCTTGGGAGTTTTCGAAATTTCTCTTAAAATCTAAAATAAATTGCAGGCGTAGACAAATGTCCAGATGGGATGGTGCAGCGCAAGTGTGACTGCACACTGTCGTACTGGACGGCTCTGCAGACCTGCGAGCATCCTGAGGTGGTCTACGTGGGCACCCTCTGCAACTTCTCCCGGTGCGACTGCCCCGACCTGATGGTGCTCGACACTGACACCGGATATTGTTACGAGTTAGACAATTGCCCTACAAGGCATAAATTATAAAATGAATTAAGATTTTAAAATAAAGTTATTTCATTCAATTCTTCTGCTTCTTTATTAGACCAGCAACCAAACTTGCGATACGAGTGGGTTCGGCCACCTGGATCACCTAGCCCGATCTCCCAGGGAATCCTTGTTGAATCTCATCAGTTCCTCAGAATCAAGTCAGAATCCCTCAAACTGAATTTTGAAGGACATCTATACAAAATGGCGCTTGAACATGGCAATATGGTCATATGGCCTTTTCCGAATGGAGTGGCGATATATCGAACATCGAAAGTCCGGGTGGCCTGTTCCCGCGCTTCTCGGAGAGCGAAAGCCGCGCTTGCCGCGACATGTAGTATGGACTTAAGTATGGGAAAAAGCAGAGTCGCGCGCAAGTAGAGAAATATGCTAGAGGGTCTGGCATAGGTATATTATTACCAAAGATTTTTTTTGGTACAGACCAAAAAAATCTTTGATTATTACCTATGCCAGACCCTCAGACACTGCCAGACACTGTTTCTTGCAAGAAGCTTCAAATTTGCCTACAGACAGGTTTCTTGTAATAGAGTTGACATTGGAACGAAATGTGAAGTTGAAGTTCGAATGTGCGGGTAGGTAGAGGCCCAGGCTGGGCCCAGGTTATTTTCTAAGCGGTGAAGGCGCGTCGTGCGTCGTCGTGTAGAGAAATCATACTAGACTTATAAACCTAATTGACAAGATTTCATCTTTTTAACCACCTGTTTTTAATGAATAATATAAAAATAAGTTAAAAAATAAGAGATATATATTTTTCCGATTTAATTTCTAACCGATATTTCTATTTTTAATTTACTTTTGAATTTTCTGAAAAACGTAGGATTTATGGCTATAATGCCTTGGCCGCAATAAAATTAAAAATAACAACTGTCAAATACAATAGAAGCCAAACAGGCAAAGGAATTAAATCTCATTCAACCTCTATTTTATTTTTCAAATAACTCGAGAAATAATGGATAGAAAAATCTGATAATTTTGATATAAGCTTTGAATCACATAATCTCCAAAAGGTTTTCTAATTTTGGTACCTACTTTACCTTAGTTTCTTAAAATGAAATGTTGTCAATTCAACAATAATGTCAGAAATTGTTAGTGACTAGTTTTTCTTGGCGCCGTTGCTCTTGGTGTGTTTCGAGTTATTTGATATCCTTGAAAAATTGGTTTTAGTGATATTTGTGACATAATTTCATGCGGATTATGTACCAAACAGTTGCGTTAAGCGACCAACATAACAGGAATCTCAAATAAATGCGAAAACAGAACATAAGCTTTGGTTCAAGTTAACTTGCGTCACTCACATTACAGTATAAGAAAGAATATCAGACTTGCGTGGCGATTTTGACGGCATTGGCATCGCACGCGCTTCCAAGCCAAGACCAGTTCTATTATTGAAAAACTTACTGAAGACATTGGCTTATGGACTTTGCTAGGCTAAGGCAAATAAAAAAAGTGTCATTTCATTTGTGACAGTGACAGCTAAGTTAGGTTATGTTTCGTTCTGTTTTCCTTTCTTTCGAATTTCGATTTATAAGCTAAAAAATACAGATGATTTCCCAATAATTCATCTACCAATCTTCAGAATAAGAATCAGTAAATATGCTGCGTTATTGCATCGGCAATGTGTTCTCTCAAAGCAAAATTTTGCAGCCTGCTCTCAAAGAAATCGCATCAAACATAAAATGTCTAAATGCATGTTCTGGAACGATAGTAAGCAAGGAATATAACTACTCTCTAATAGTAAGGCATTTGGCGAGCAAAGCGAACGACGATAGTAAACTGGAGCGAATCTACTACGGTCCTTTAACACCACAGATTAAGGCCGTTAAGATTTTCTCGCTTAGTTCGAGCGTAGCAGGACTGTTAGCGCAGCCTATCATTATCAGGGAAGCCTCAACTATCGGAAGTACGTCGTTACTTGTGGCACTCTGCTCGGTGGTCGGGTTCTTTACCTTCGTGACGCCTCTGCTCCTGCACATCATCACTAAAAAGTATGTGACGGAAGTCCATTATGACCCAGAGACCAAAACATACAAGGCAACTACAATCAACTTCTTTTTAGCAGAAAAACAGGTACCAATGTTACTTAAGAACTTACACTTAAGCTCAATTCACATTAGGACGGGCAGGCACGGAGGGCGCAATGTAAAATAATACTGATTTCACTTCAGATACAGTCATACAGTTCACAGAGAAAGCTCCGTTACAGTATCGGAAAGAGTATCTATTACTACATACAGTACGGACACTTTCTGCCTCCCACCATCATTTTACCTCACCCCCTCTATTGCCATCTAATTACCTCGGCAGTTACCAATCTTAAGGAAATGCATATTCCTTTCTCATTTGCACTCACTCAGTATCGCATATGCTTACCTGCTCTTTAAAATTTTTCCATTTGTATGAAATGACAGCTAAGTGTCCAAGTGTCCATCCCTGTCCATGAGGCCCGTATGGGTATTCTCTCTGTCAACTCTATCTGTATTGTAATAGGTATTATTTTACATTGCACCCTCTGTGTCCATTCGTGCCCATCTGTCGTAATGTGAATAGAACTTCAAGAACACTGACAAAAAAATTATTGTTGAACAAATAGTCAAAGATAGATGTGGATATTAAATGATTTCTGCTTACATTTTATTTTAAAATGTTTGTTTCATATCCACAGGTTCAAACTTATTTTTTCCAATAAAACTTGTTTTATTTTGAGTTTCATGTAAAACTAAGTATCCCAAGTATTTTTTATTGCAAAACAATCATAATGACATTCTAATATCTCTGTTAACTGGGCAAACATTTGAGTATTAAATTCTATAACTGTGATACACATACATATACCTAGTTTCTTTTCTTTAATTTGCAGCTTGACTTCAAAGTACAAGATGTGGTGGTCCCCGAAGTCCCCGGCATGTTCACTACATTGAATGCCAAAGGCAAGGCTCTATTCGTAGAAGCACGACACTTCAACGACCCCCTGCATTATGCCCGAATGATGGGCTACGACAAACCTATGGACTTCAAGTTAGGAGATGACAGTCAGACTTCACATAGCAAGTAATTAGTGTATATACTTATGTGTTATTTATTTTTAATTAGTAAGAAAATTATATGGTTAGAACGTTAAAATTTTTTCTTACCTTTGTTATAAAAATAGGTCCCTAAAAAAATAGATTATAAAAAAAAATTGAATAAAATTGTAACTTACTAACATGCACTTGTAAAAAATTGGATGAAATAATAAAAAGAAATTAGATAAAATATGTTTTATTCAGATTTACAATACTTAAGAATATCTAAATCATTGTTAATTATTATTACACTTAAAAGCAAATCGTCAATCAAGCAATTTGTCAATCAAAATCATAGTCCGGTAGAACAATAATTGACTAGTCTTTGTTGGAAAGAAAATGTTAAAGTTTAGGTATGAAAGTCTGTGTGGTGGAACTGCTGGACATTTTGCAAATTGGATATACTGCACCTAAACGCTTCCTATAGGTAAAATAGAAATAAGCATTTTGTAACAGGCCAACCAGTATTTTTTTAAGCCTGGCATAGTACATTTTTAAGGTGATGGATATTTACTATGCCACAGACTTCTGTCCTATCGCCTTTTGAACTGCTCTCAAAACAAATGGATGATTAAAAAAAATAAAGATATTGGAAAAAAGGTCCCTTTTAGATTTACTTTTTATAGATAAATTATTCGTCAAATTTAACACCACAGAGTAACTAATATAGGGAACATAATTCATTGCAACAAAAAACATTTATTTTTTTCTTGATTTCTTCCTTTTTTATTCTTTGGATCCTAACATTTTTCCATTCATGCTGAGCTTTATAACTCTAAAATTTATCTTTACCAAGAATGGAATATCGGAGCCCTATGATAAATAAATGGCGTATGTCACTAGGTACCACAAAAAGTGTAAGTACATAAGATAAATTAGTAATTTAGTATAGTCTAATAAAAATATTAACATGATGGAATGTATAATTAATATCTCATAAAATAATACACTATAAAAACTACCACTTAACTACCTATAATAACAATATTTAATCCATTACAAATTTCATGATTTCAAAATTGAGTTGTGACTAGATGTAGTCCAAACTACTTATAGGAATATTATATTAATTTATAACATCTTTTTTTATTTACAAAAATATTATACAATTATAGTCACCATCTTCACAGCACCTCACTATTAATCTTTTTATTTCGTGACAAAAATATATGTTTATAAATATCTCTTTTATACACATCGATTTACATATTTCTGCATAGTTAATACGAAAACGTTAAAACATTTTTACCTAATACTTTCATACCAATAACGTGATCTGATCACACATTTAAAACTTAAATTCGATAAGTATCACGACAAAGTCGTACTTCTCTTCTACAAAAATTCTGATTTCTCTAAGATTAAATTATTCGGTTCATGAACTGGCTTCAACTCTCACATTATTTTATACGAGACTCAATATTTTATCCAATTACACAAGTATGCATAATATAATATCTGGAAATGTTATGGTTGTGGGGGACGGTACTCTTTAGATTACATTTACTAAAGATTTAATAAAGATATTACTTTATTTATTCGAGTTATTTAAATAAATGCAAATATGCACATTTTAAGTCCTATAGGAATATCAATAAGTAGTGATAAGTATATCAGGTTTTCTGTACCACCATAATATTTCAACTTCAAGTACTTGAAGGAATGTTTCCGAACGCTCTTACTATGTGCATGGTTGAAAATTTATTCTTATCTGGGCAAAGTAATTTTATTAACCAACTTAAAAAGAGCTCAACCGCCTACGACTCAGAATTTTTACGGTCGATTTTATTCGCCCGCCGAATACGGTCTACCGCCGCACTGCAGTAGTCGATTTGCTATTTACACGGGTCTATTTGCGCCGCATAGCGAAACCCCGCATAAGAAGCACTGACGTCATATCAAACTATTTAGAAAAGGATATTCATATTCCACGCTTAACCAATCCTACTAATCTTCACCGAATTTTGGCAACGGTTTCAAAGTATAAATACACTTATACGACTTATTAGCTGTACAAAACATCCGTAGCAAGCGTCTGTGGGGTGAGTTGAAGTGATTCTCAGTCGTAATGCAAGGCGTTCTCGCTCGGTAGGGGTTTGTCGTCGATGACCTCGAGGGCGGCGGCGCGGGCGCGCGCCTTGGCTGCCCACTCGACGCGGCAGAACGCCGCCGTACCGAGCGACGCGAGGATCGCCAGGATGCCGAGCTGCACGCTGAGCAGGGCTCGCGACGAGTAGAAGAAACAGGCCGCTGCTGCTAATGACTAGAAATACATAAATAATTGTACATCTAAACTATTATAAAACTGTAACAGAAATTTGTCTGTACATTGAAGATATTTACAAAAAAAAAATTACGACATGGTTTTTTCCTGTCCCTGATTCCAAATCACAAATTTTTGGATTTTTTGTCTGTCTGTTTGTTTGTTTGTTTGGGTGTTTGTTTGTTTGAGTATCACGCAAAAACTACTGAACCGATATTGATGAAACTTTTTTTATTTGATAGTTTATCATCTGACTTAAAATCTGGTATATAATTTATGCGGACGAAGTCGCGGGTTAAAGCTCGTAAGAAATAAAGCAGTACAGAATCAGCAGCCGAAGAGGAGCAAAAGTTGGCCAACAGGTTGCACATTAAAAGTAACAATCATCCAAAACTAGGCAAGCCTAGAAAAGGATGGAACAGTGTAGCCAATACCCTTGACTTCATCCGCCGGATTACCAAACATGTCATAGGTGTACCATGGGTAAAAAGTTCTGCCCGTGGTCCACCAGGTGAACCAAATTAGGTTCATTCGGGAAATGCCTGACATAAACTATGTATAAAATGTTATGTAGTCGTTTTAAATTAAACTGATGTAGTAGCAGACATCCAGACCTTCGTTCCTACTATAGGGTAAATTGTGTAAGGGTCATAAGTATCAAATGAAAGATGTGACCCATTTTTTTATGACTACCTACTGCTATAACAGCAGCGTTTGCGTTCGCTGCTTTTTGCTTTTTGCTTTTTTTATATCCATAACAGTTAAATGAAGAAATAGTCGAAACAAGTTAGACATCTCATGTTCATCATCTTTTTTCATCCAAAGTACATACACACGATTTAGCATCACTCTGACTCAAATCTTGAATCATTGCCTCAAAATAATTTCCCAAATATTTTGAACAACTTGAACTCACCTGAGTAAACTTGAACAAGGCAAACGCGGACGTGCTATTATCAGAATAATTTCCACCGAGCAGGGAATAGATCTGCGTGTTGAAGCATGCGTCACCGAATCCGAGCAGGAAACTGCAGAACATTGCCAGGTAGGGGGAGGGGTTGATGTAGGAAGTGTCCATGGTGTCGCCGAAGGGCGCGGTGGCCGGCAGGTTGATGAAGATGAGGAAGAAGCTGACCACGTGGATGAGGTAGCCCATTATCACGATCGGGTCCCGGCCCCAGCGGGTCGTTTTGTTACCGAGGATGCCGAAGAGAGCGCCGCCTGTGAAAATGGTTAATAAGGGAATTGATATTTAAAAAAATTATATTCATGTTGATGATTAAAATGTTAAGCTTATGCGACAAATATCCTTCTGTTATAACAATATCGTGACAAAAGGAATGGGAGTCAGTCGCAGTTAGTACATACTGTCGCTGCCACGCGTCGCCCAATCGTAGAATTGGGCATATTTCGTGAAATGACGCTACCAGCTAGAACATTAGAGCTACTCTGAATAGAGTACTCAGACCATGAAACTGAACAACTTTCTCTATGGGACCAATATCGAAATCGCGAAAAAAAAATCAGCTATCCCATACATTTGGCTCGAGTAGGTTTGCAGTTTTATATGGACGAACAGATTTTTTTTCGCGATTTCGATGTTGGTCCCATAGAGAAAGTTGTTCATTTTCATGGTCTGATCGTCCCCTTAAAAAAGTGTCA
The DNA here is from genome assembly GCA_922987775.1 of Agonopterix subpropinquella. Lineage (NCBI taxonomy): Eukaryota > Metazoa > Arthropoda > Insecta > Lepidoptera > Depressariidae > Agonopterix > Agonopterix subpropinquella. Next base: position 16,087,649 of record OV277695.1, on the reverse strand, counting down.
GCATATTAAGAAGGACCCCATATACTCAGAAAAAAACGTTTGATAATAATCACTGCTTGTCGTAGGCGTCCTCCAAGGATAAGGATACCACAACGACCGGTTCTGCGCTGCCATCATACAGGGTTCCCACCGCCTTCACCAGGTCGTAGGTCCACCTTGTCGGCCTACCCAAGCTGCGCTTTCCGGTACGCGGTTGGCACTCGAGAACTCTTCGGTCCTATCGGCTCTGCGAGCAATGTGCCCCGCCCAATGCCACTTTAGTTTAGGCTACTCTGGTTCATCTGTAAAGGTGAATACCGCAAGGTAATATAGTAATGTCAACTCACCGAGAACTTCCCCCAGACCGATGAAGACTCCGGAGAGGCCGACCAGTTGTTTGGCGTTCTCTCCCATGGCCAGCGTGAACCCAATGCTGGGACTGTACACGCCACTGAAGAACGACAGCTCCACACCTGTTTAGTTATACATATTATATTAATCACCATGTTAATCTTTCCTGTGTGCAATACACATACATAGTCTTTCTACTGACGGTTTTTTCAGGGGATGATCGGACCATCAAACTGAACAACTTTCTCTATGGGACCAACATCTAAATCGCCAAAAATAGGCGGGGGTTTGGGGTAAGCGCAGTAGCGTTTTCGCCTACAAATTTGATTCTGCGCAGTCAAGGTCTTGCTCAGCACATTATTTTAAAAAACCGACGAAGTCTCAAAAGTGAAAGTTGTTCAGTTTGATGGTCGGAACCCTCTTTAAATATTACTGGGGTGTTTTGTTACACCTTGTAGAGCCAAAACGTCGTAAGCGACGACCGCCATAAGGTCCCTTTTCATGAGGATCTACACGTTATAGTCTAGTCGTCGACTGGAGACTTACAATTCTCAGGTTTACCTTCTGGTTTACCTACGTTAGGCTCCAGTCTCCCTCTAATTGTTTTGTATAAAAATGCTTGTATTTTCTGTGTATTTGTCTATTTGTATGTAACAATTTGTGGAGAAATAAAATTATTTTGTATTTTTTTTTTGTATTGTATTGTGTGTTTTGTTCTGTATGCAAATATAAATATTTTCTTTCTTTGTTTCTACTTACTTACCAGTATAAATAAAGGTGACGCTGAGTAACATCATGTCGCGGGTAAAGAACAACCTTATGGCGCCTTTGAACGCCTCCATCGGACCTTCCGCCTCGTGGTTGACCATCTCCACCTGGAATATTAGACAGCAATCTATAGACGAAGTACCGACAAGTTATACATATCGCCATCGCCTGAAATACACTACACTAAAACACTAGAGAAAAATAACGAAAAAAAATTCAATACAGCGGACAAAATTTAATCGGACTTGAAACCGTTTAATTTCTATAGACACAGTCGGATTCATTCATTCCTACATTCGAATAATGAACATGTAAATGAACAACAAAGACAATGTACATTCCAAAAAAAAAGTGTATTGTCATACTTACACATTATTACATAAACTCTCACGACCATAACAGTCCATTCAGGGTGGTCAGAAACATTGCTACAACTACTAGCTTGCAGTTGTAAGAAGTAAAATATCGTTTACTTAAATATTTCATAGAAAACTTCATAATCATTCGAAAGACTTTAATTTCTACATATTCAGCAGCTTCTTGATCAAGAAGTTCTTCTATATTCGAATATAATGCCGGCTCTTCATTCTCGCCGAGACAGGCCGAGAACGAGAGTGTGGATGCCCTTCATTGTTCTCGTGGCATCATAAGCCATAGTCATTTTCCTTGAAAGTTCTCGCCAAGAGTTCTCGGCGAGAGTGAAGTGCGGGCTTAAATCTTTGTAATAAAGTTAACTTTACCTTAGCGTCATCGAGAGCTGGCACGCGTTTGGTCGGCCGCAGTAGAATCAGGAACACAATGCCGAGGACGCAGACCGCCGTCAGGACCCCGAACACAACGTTGCGCGTCTCCAGGTCGATGTGCGTCTTGCCTTGGAACTTTATGAATACGAACAGGTTCCCGAAGAAAAGGCTGGAATAAAAATAAACTTTATAACCATTAGCACAGAATCACTAATAGTGGAAACGTGGGTTCTCGGACTCAGTCAGAAGTACAGGTCTCTTGTCAATAAATTAGTAACCGAACTGCATAATGAACTGTTTATAATCTTAGGTGCAATTCCCACTGAAAGAGCAGCGCAATATTGAACTTTATCTATTCTAAGACAAGATACAATTTCAGTTGAGGTTATGTAGAACGGCCACGCCGCGGCGGTTGATTCCTTCCCGTCAATTGGAATTGTATCTTATCACACTGTAGATAAAGTTCAATATTATTTAAAATGCCTCACGCTGCCGGCCGCTGCTCTTTCAGTGGGAATTGACCATAGAGAAAATAACGCGCTCCCCTGGGGTAGAGATGTTGTATCGAACTGTGCACAGATACTCAACTGGGCCTGACGTCATATCATACACATCTAGCGGGAAGTAGCGTATTTAAATGTTAACCCTCCCCTCACCCGTTTTTCACCCCCTTTGTTGGCGACAACATTTTCTATAGAAACAAGCCGATATGCCATCTCTTCATACTCTATGGAATTGACCCTAAAATTATAAACAGTTGAAGTCACATTATTAAATACAGTCATCGTATCAAGTATCTCCATGATTTCTTTATGTAGAGCACATAGAAGTCATTCAAACCAGATGAGTTTATTTTGACCAACTTGAAAAGGAACACAATAAATAAAGTCAAAGACCAAATGCCTTACAGATAATATCTTTGCAGATAAAAAACACCACGTTTAGTACTATTATCAATTCTGCAGGCCTACCATGAGTTTACACTGTAGTAAACTACAGTTTTTGTATTGTATTCCGTACAGCGCTCCTAGTGGTTACGTTGAGAACTAATTCTGTCATACAAAATTGGCGCCGTAACTACAGTAGTAACGTATAGTAAAAACCATAAAGGTTATATATTATATAGAGGAACTGACAGCTGCGAGAGCGAGATGTACCTAGCGGCGCTACTGTATAATAGAAAGAGATACGTGACGCGAGGCAATAGAACCGTTTTTGGGAACTTGTCGGCACTATCGACAGAGTAAATATTCGTGCTCTGTGAATAATTAGTGAATTTAACGTGAAATCGACGATTATTTTGTGAAATATACTAACACTATTTCATTACATTACCTACGATTTCACGTTAGATTTACAATTATACACAGAACTCGAAGTTTTAGGGTGCCGATAAGTGCCGATAAATTCTCATTAAACGGTTTTATTTGACAACTCATGTCAGTTACTCTATTCCGACAGGTATAATAACTTTATGGTAAAAACTCATGGTAGGCCTACTGCAAAGCATATGCTCACGACGAGGGTGTAGTCAGATATTCTGAAACCTCAGAACATTCATGTTTCACTAGTACCTAGTAGTAACTCTATCTAGTGTGACGGAGAATGGGATATCAATTCTGCTTTCTGAATAAAAGAAAACGGAAAATACCTGCATTGCAACATAGCCCAGAAGACGCCCGAGTTCCTGGATATGGAGTCGGCATCGCTGTTGAGCGTCAGGTAGTTGCCCTGGCCGGTCCATATGGCGGCTGCGCCGGCGCCGATCAGCACGCTCGCCACGTACAGCAGCCACGTCCGGGGGAACAGGAACGTTACTATGAAGAATCTGCAATATTTACAATTTTTATTTAAGCTCTATCCACAAATACATTATTATAATACCTATTACCTACTTTTAATTTTGGAGTGATCTAGAAATATTCATAATATTTTATTTTTGATTCAAGCTTTACGGCAACTCTACGCTAATACGCAAATACAAATTTTTTCTTACATCTAATTTAAATTAAGTTTAGGCTTGACACCCAATAAAGTGATCAATGTAGTACAAGGATTGAATAATGTATACTTATTTATGCAGTTTTTCTTTTTATTTTATTTTAAATGTATCTTGCTGTATCAAACAATAAAAGCTGACTTTAGTGTTATTTCAGCAAAATAAATTTTATTGTTTATTTCATTTCTCATTTCAGTTTTATTCATATATGATTTTTATCCTTATTTGAATATAATAAAAGTTACAAGGACAGTGTTAAAATAAATTATGTTAATTAAGTGCTATTTTATGTTGGACAGAGGCCAAGAAAGAAAATGTTAAGGTATGTTACTTTAGTCAGTACAGTAGGTAAATGCACTAAAGAATCTCTTCAACCAAAGTTATTGTACTACCAACAAACAAACTAGAATTGCACTAATTATCAACATTGGACAATCAACATTTAAAACGAATTATCTCTTAAACCAAACAAGTCAATTTCGGAAATGTGTTAGGTTACAAGGTTAATTGCTAAAACAATACGGAAAAATTCATACAAATAGAGGATAACGAATTTATTATAGAGGTAAATTGCCGAAAGTAAAACGTAAACAAAACAAACTGCAGCGAACAAGCGGGCAGCCTTGGGACGGAACGCCTAGTGAAGGTTTCGCGGGAAACTAGATCGATATGTAGGCTTAACACTACAACAGTAAATGTCAATGAACATTAACGAACTGTGGCCGCTCGCTGTAGCTCAGTATTGACTAATGAACTAATTGTAAGGTTACAGTGCTTATTGGGTGTGACTTGCTGAGGGTAAGCCTATGCAGTAGCGTAGCGAGGGGAGGGGGGGGGGGCAGGGGGGGAAAATGCCGCGGGCGGCACATTACTAGGGGCGGCAAATTCGGGAAGAACAGATTGAGCTTTGTCTACAACCATTTCGTAAAACAGAGAAAAGTCGAGCTCGCTTCGCTCTCTCAAGTTTCTGTTTTAATTGTGCTTATAATTTTTTTTATTATTTTGCCTACAAGCTTTTTACACAGGTACAATATGATGTATGATAATTTAACAATCCTAAAGAGTTCTGGCTAAGACGTGGTGCTAAAAATTTCGAGTTTGCTTCGCTCGATCCATAGCGTTTACTTAGGATACTTTGCACATTTTGTACGTAAAAAGCTCTGACTCCACCTGACTCATATTTACAAGAAAAGTCGAGGTCGCTTCACTCGCTCGCTCTGAGTTTATATTTTTACAGTTACAAATCAAAAGATGTCTGACCTCAATTCGAATAGTTGTGATAAAAAATTTCGAGCTCGCTTCGCTCGCTGCTTTATTGTTTGTGTAGGTCTTTGCCCCGGGCGACAGAAACCCACGCCACGCCACTGGGCCTATGCCTTTGTAGTGGAGACGACGACGGCTGACGATGATAATGATGAGTCCTTATTAGGAAGCTCTTCAGATAGAGTTAAAGCTTGTTTTGGAATATTTGAACTCGAGACATAAATAGCTTATTACACTATACCTATAAAATTGTATGCCTTTTTCTGGCCAAGAAACAACCCAACCTGAAGAGTTAAGTAGTTGTAGTAGTTATTATACTAATTATTCCTCGTCAAATGTTTATAGTTCAAAATACCTAAATAATATAATAAATAATAAAAAAAAGACTACAAAAAGAACGTTCGAAAAGAAAATAACCACATGTTTCTCATTTTAAATCTTATGCAAGTATTTGACTAAAACGAGAAAATTATTATTTAAATTGAAATACAGGCACTTAAAATGCAAACATTGACTTCAAAATAACGGATCCCGCATCGGCCGTACATTCCGTTCCAGCAAGCGCAATAAAAATGCTGATTCCATTTACGACAAAGGAACGACTACGTTTTCAACAGCTGTTTACGTTACACTAAGTAAGTATACCTATTTATACAGGGTGTCAAGGCAATGGTTCAGACCATGATTTCTGTGTAAACTCCATTCAGGAATTAAAGTAAGGCCAATTTAATAGGCCACATTTGACATTTGTGCGAGGACGATTTTTGAAAATCATACGAGCGACTTGGCAGTAGAAAATGTCAAAATGACTATGGAGATTATGCATCTTTCTACTGCCAAGTCGCTCGTATGATTTTCAAAAATCGCACTTCAGTTTCAGCTTTATAGTGAGGTGACCTGCTTAAAAAGTGAGTGATTCGATTCAGACTTCAATTTCTTCAATTCAGTTATTATGAAAAGGTACTGTAATTTTATTTAAAAAATCATCAGTCGAATCCCTGGCCCATTATTATTTTCTATCGTAAACAAATCGTTTAAGGATCATAATAAGATACCTACTTACATACCTAATTTATCGAACATTTTTGTTTTTCAACCGATTGCTTCCAAAATCGATATCTAGGGGTTCCTGAGATCTCTTAACACGCATCCGATGTCAGATAATTACTTTGTTATAAATCAGTTGGGGTGTATGAGGTTTTGCGCTAATTCATTAACACGTTGTATAGTACCTTTTCATAATAACTGAATACAATTCACATTTATGATTGAAGTCTGAATCGAATCAGTCTTCTTAAGCAGGGCACCTCACTATGAAGCTCAAACTGACAAATGTCAAATGTGGCCTATTAAATTGGCCCGACTTTAGAGAGACAAAATGTAAACAAAGAAACGTCACTGTCAAAGTGACGTTTCGTGGTCAGAAACCTTTGGTACATTTTTTAATAATAACATTATGTAGGCCCGGCGCTTACTAGATTGCGGTGAAATTACAAATTTGTTGTCGACAGATAAATAAGAACAATACTCGTAACAAATTGAATGACATTTTAAAATTATGTTATGTAGCCCATTTCTTGACTTTTTAGTGCTATGCGTAGTGTCCGCGCGTAGCGTACGGATCGAAGACGATATTAACTAAACAAGAGACGCGTTTACGCATCGTTTACGTTACTGTATACAATAAAGAGTATTTTTGTTTAAGAACTTTATTAAAACGAACCATAGGTCAAATACATCTGAGTGTATATTTTATTTCGTGGTCTGACAGACCACGAAATAAAATATTTACAGTCACGCTTTCTTTTGTTCTCAAATATATGATGACTAGCGTATTTTATTATTATTTTCCATAAAAAATTAACATATCATCTGTCGCAATCCTTTGCGAGTAGAATTGATAATTTACTGTTGTATATTCCAGAGATAAGTTTTCTTCCGTCTCGAGATGGTATTTTCTACACTGGTATTACCGTTGTTTACATTTTGTCTCTCTAATTCCTGAATGGAGTATAGTTCAGACCATCAAATTGAATAATTTTCACTACAAAGCCAACATAGAAATCGCGAAAAAAACTGCTTTTCCATAGAATGACGTTTTCTGCTATGTTGGTTCTATAGTGAAAATTGTTCAGTTCGATGGTCTGATGTACCCTGTTTAATATGTAAAGCATTTAATTTTACACCCTGTATTTACGGCTGTAGGTACGATTTAGAAAAGACACGGCATTTTAGAATCATCTATTGTCATTGAAATAGTCGTTAATATTGATGATAATGTTGTTGATGTTATAACAACCACAACATCACTAAACTAAAATATAACAGTCGATTGTTTCAAAACTCTTACGTAAATCTTTAGATACATATACAGGGTGTTAGGGTAAACAGTTGCACTAGTTAAAGGGGTGATTGAATCCATGATACTGAACAAATTTCCCTAAGAGACCTATAGGAGGTTCCCAAAAAAATCTACTTTTCATTCGTGTAAACGTTCGATCAGCAGATTGCATTTCGTATGGAAAGTCCAAAATTTTGTTTGCTAAATTCCTATATCATGGTTGTCCAGTATCATGGATACAACCACCCCTTAAAGTAATGCAACTGTAAGGTAAACCCTGAAGAGTTAGGAAATTAATAAAATGGGTATATCCAAAGAGTAATATAAGTATACGAGCTTTTGCCCGCGACTTCGTCCACATAAATTATATAACAGATTTTAAGTCAGATGATAAGCTATCAAACAAAAAAAGTTTCATCAAAATCAGTTCAGTAGTTTTTGAGAACCCACTCGTGGCAACATTATGCATCCACCTTATGTCAAATTGAAGGCTAGCTAGCGCCATCTGTGTTTCTCTGAAAATAATTCTACCTATACTATACATACCTACTTATATATATACTTATATACTCATACCGTTGTTTGAATGCTAGTTTTCGTTCAATCCCGCACCGATCGAGTGAAATTCCAGTATCCTTACTATTCCTGTAATCTGTACATTGGTAAGAGAACAACTGAAACTATAGAACATCACTAAATCGGCACAAAATTGAACAAAAACTACAAACAACACGCACATTACGCAAGGTAGGTCGCCATTTTGTAAATTTGACATTGACATAAACAATATAACCTTTTTTTTTTCTTAGTAAAAGATATATTTAGCAGATGGCAGCACATTCTATGCAAACTGAATCGGAAAAACCACCAAAAGGCAAATGTCCTCCGCCTGGTATATCTACCTATTTTATAAGTTGATAATGCACCAATAAAACATTAGAAGTAAAGAAAGTTTACATTTATCTGGAACAACTAAAAAACGGAATAAATTTTTCCAAACGTTTACTATAATGACAGTGCATGTAAATTGTTAATGTAAAGAATATAATAAGCGTAACTTTCCATGCATCAGAATAATGTTCTCGGTTGACTGTTCTCTGTGGATGCCTCGTTTAGATCGCCAGATATGTAACAATCACGCCATTATGCGGCGCGATGAAAATAACACTCGACCATATAAGCGGTTAGATGCGCGTGGACTTCATAAACAAGAATTTTTGTGTCCGTATAGTTAGCAGCCTCACCAGCTCATTCGAAGGTTTTGACTAAGCCACGATTTAGTGCCCAATTAGTGCAATTTGGTGCCCAAAGCACAGATTTGGTGCTCATGTAGTTTAAAAGATATTTGGGTACCTTACTGAGGCTGCTAGATAGACGTCAAGCTAGCAGTCGCATTTTGAAATACTGTTTGTATCGATGTGATTTATATGTCACGATTTAGTGCTCATTTAGTGATTCCTATATCCAAAATTTCATTAATATTGATCCAATACAAGCCGAGATATGATAGTACATTGTTTAGGCTGCTAACTAGACGTTTCTTCCAACGATGATTCCAATGAAACGGATGCACATTTGAAACAGATAAATACATAGCGATTTAGTGCTCGATTTGGTGACTCTTATGATATTTATGAAAAGTAGAATTTTCTTTCCTATTTACCAAAAAAATTACGTAAACTTCTACATACTAATCGTAATTTAGGTCTGACGAAACCGTTGATCAAATTTAGACTTTATTCAACTGTGATAGGGTTTAAAATTGTTTTTAATTTTATGGTTAGTACTGCCAAGCAAAAAAGTTAAATGACATTAAATTTTTATAACAGTGACAATACTCACTCTCTTATGTATGTATTGAGTGACTCAATTTGAGTCCAGGAGTGCGATTTTTGAATCTCATTCGCTGAGTTTAGTAGTTGAAAATGTCAAAATTACTGTGGAGATATGCATTTTTCTACTGCTGATTTGACTTTCAAAAATCATACTTCAGGAGTGCGATTTTTGAAAGTCAAATCAGCAGTAGAAAGATGCTTATCTCCATAGTAATTTTGACATTTTCAACTGCTGAACTCAGCGAATGAGATTCAAAAATCGCACTCCAGGAGTCTATTATTCTTCCCTACTATTTGACTATTAGTAATAGTCTATTACTGTATTAATTGACTAGCCCCAAATCATTTGTGTCAAGCTTGTGTCAAGTAATGAGGATTTTTGCCGACAGATAAGGTAATACTTATAAATACCATGTTAATCTTACTTATAAAAATATTATGCTAAACTTACCTGTAACGTAACAAACATGCTAACCGTAGCTCACCAAACTGTAATCCTGGGAAGGCGTTGGTATCTCTAGAACTGGCCCAGTGCCGTGTTGAGGTCCAACGAGTCACAATGTAACCATACGTGTTTTTGTGTAATAAATATATTTTTAATTTAATTTAATTTTAATTTTTGCAAACTACGTCCTTATTTTACTTTACGATTACTATTACCCTCCTTCTAGCGCAGTCGGGAAAAAACTGAATGTTTATTAGAAAAACTAAATGAAACTAGGGGAATAATTAACAGATTTATTATAAGTGAATAAATCACACACAGATTTTTGACTTTTCTTATTGAAATGCCCTGCCAATAACTGCCTCTCTGTGGTCTAATGGTTAAGAGCACCGGGCTCTCGACACGGAGGTCGTGGGTTCGATTCCCACGGGGGACACCTCCTGATATGTCACTGTGTGCGTTTTTCCCCAGTTGGTAAGGATATTACAGGCTAAATCACCAGATTGTCTGAAAAGAAAGATGATTCCGTGCTTCGGATGGCACGTTAAGCCGTTGGTCCCTGCTACTATCTCTTGTGGTAGTAGCCGTTACATAGTTACATAGTTTTTTTTTGTTTTTGCTACCAAAATCTACCAGAAATTACCAAAAACTAGGTACCAGAAGAAACAAAAATTTCCAAAATCTACAAAAAATTTTCTTTTCAGACAATCAGGTGACTCAGCCTGCAATTTCCTAATCAACTGGGGAAAAATGCACAAAGTGACATATCACTAGGTGTCCCCTGTGGTAATCGAATCGAACCCACGACCTCCGTGTCGAAAGCCCAATATTCTTAACCATTAGACCACGGAGGCAGTTAGTTAATTTATAGTATAAATAATACAATGTGGAACTGTAGACGAGGATAAGAAGTTATAACTTATAATGCACTAATTTGTATCAAGCAATTAGTTCTTCATTGTATGTAATAAAAAGACACGTTTTTGCATCTCCGTAACTCACGTAAACCATCCGCCAGCCCCGCCATCTCTCGGTATAACTATGAACTACTTGCGCGAGCGCAAGCGCTAGCTCATGGTAGTAGTTCCGAGAAATGAAAATTTTTGTGCACGGTTGTACCGAAAATCGTTGTATGTAGAAGTTTACGTAATTATTTTGGGAAATAGGAAAGAAAATTCTACTTTTCATAAATATCATAAGAGTCACCAAATCGAGCACTAAATCGCTATGTATTTATCTGTTTCAAATGTGCATCCGTTTCATTGGAATCATCGTTGGAATAAACGTCTAGTTAGCAGCCTCAACAATGTACTATCATATCTCGGCTTGTATTGGATCAATATTAATGAAATTTTGGATATAGGAATCACTATATGAGCACTAAATCGTGACATATAAATCACATCGATACAAACAGTATTTCAAAATGCGACTGCTAGCTTGACGTCTATCTAGCAGCCTCAGTAAGGTACCCAAATATCTTTTAAACTACATGAGCACCAAATCTGTGCTTTGGGCACCAAATTGCACTAATTGGGCACTAAATCGTGGCTTAGTCAAAACCTTCGAATGAGCTGGTGAGGCTGCTAACTATACGGACACGAATTTTTTAATAATACTTATAGGTACTGTCGCGGACTTTTCCGCTTGGTCACTTTTGGAAACTATTCATTCATTGGTCTATTCATCAATAGGGCAGGGCTGACGGCGCTTTTATTTTTTTAGTATGGAAGCAAAAATAAACTTAGTGGTGTTCAGGCGGAAAAGTCCTCGATAGTACCTACGCAGGCTACGCATAAACTCACAGCCATATTTTGTGTCATAATTATCAGAAACTGCACAATAAAGCGTACAAGGATACAAATTGATGTATAGTAGAACCCACAAAAATACTAACTACTATTAACAAACCAAAGTATACAAATGGATCTCAAATTATTAATATTAAAAATAGTTGTCAATGTATGTATGTATTATGAAATGAAATGAAACTGAGGAAATATTATTTTATGTTTATGGAAGATACACATAAAAGTTCTAAAAAAGAAAATATCTCACTCCGTGAACAGAAGCTCTGTCTATTAAGACATAGGTAAGGACTTCAGTACTATATAATATATCTATGGTAAGGACTGTTTATTCTATACTATGCACAAAAAAAAAGCGATTGGGAAGCCTCATTCATGAGATCATGAGTCACAATCATAACACATGTGAAATTAGCATTAGGGAGATTACCAATGTTATGTTATGTACATAAACTAAGTCTGGCATGACGGACGAGCATGTGGTTTACTAATCATTATCTAAGCTAGTTAGGTTACGATACTTTGATAATTTTGCATCTCATTCTGAAATACGTCTACGGTGTGGGACCAAATAGTATTTATTACTTCGTTCTAGGTAGAACGCCGTCGATGAACGTGACAACCCTATACATCTCCTCAAGCTAGATGCAACTTCTGGCGGGAGAAGAGCACACTATCCGACCCGTTTGTTCCCTTTTCCCCAGGACACGAACTGCCCAGGCCGATTTGGAGATCTTTGAACAGGTTTCGAACCCAGGTCGGCCGTAGTAAGGAGAACATGTCTAAGTGGAGTTTCATCGACGGATCTCCGCGTGACCTCAGGTGTGAATGTGGTGTTGCTCCTCAGACTATGGCCCACCTCATGTCCTGCCCTTTCTGCCCGGACACCAGTACGCGAATGGAGCTCATGGACTCTGCCGGTAATCCGTTTGGATTACCAAACCAGTACCAACCAGTATATTAATACTGGGCTGGAAGAATATAAAATGACATGCCATCGACTCGATAGAAGAAGAAGGTTAAACATCGAGTATGAAAAGAACCATAACGTCGATATAATATTTATGGCATACATTAGTAAAGAATTTTACCATGATTCAAATCTTTATATTTGCGAGAATATAGTTGTTACAGTGGTTTGAATATGACTGCTAAATAACTATCAGCTAATATGTCAACTGAAGAATGTCCGATACCAACGTTTCTGAATACCTCGACACCAACATTTAAATTGCATGTAGTTCGGTCATTTTTGGGGTTTTAGCTTCAAATTGTTAATTTACATCACGTCTCTATTGAGCGTGAACTACCTCAATTAACATTACAGTCTGTCTATTACATATGTATAGGTTTAGTAAAAACAAGCAGTAGCTCATTTTAGCAGTAACCGGATAATGCTTTGTAAAGTTATGAAGCTAGTGGCGCAATACAACAACACTCTAACTAAGTATATGTTGCGAACACTACAGTACAGGGTGTAAGTACTAAGTGAAAGTAAATGGGTGTTTCCATATCGGACGCTAACCTTAGTGCAATACGCGTCCTAGAGTCTGTTACTGGTATGATCTTGCCTTGACTAGAAATGTTAGTGTGATTAATAAGGCGTGCCTGGTTACTAGCAAAAGACCGCCCGAAAGGGATTTTTAGAGGTCAGAGATACAGAGATATGGTTAGAGGTAGAGGAACTCTACTTCAACTACTAACAACTTCAGGTTGATCATTTCGTCCTGCCCGCCAAATTCATAATTTGCTTACATTTCGTAAACTTGCTGCTTACTTAAAATGGAAGGGGTCTTGAAGAATATAATAATATACACATGATAAGGTTAATTGAAGAGATAAGGAATTACTAGCTTAGAATAGCTTGCCTACAACTACAAACAGTTACCTAAGTAAACCTTACACTTGATTTCAGGATGTTATATGCTCTGTGAAATCTACCAATCCGCATTAGGGACGCGTGGTGGACTAACGCCCATACATCCTCCATGAGGGTAATCCTGTGAGAGTGAGACGTATATAGACTGATACTGGCATATAAACTCATAATACTTACAAGTACGTAAAAGCTCCAATAAGCATAGCGCCCCTCGGACCCGTGATGGATATGATCGACGGCGCCATCCAGTTACATATCGCCAGGGTAGCATAAATGATGGCCAGGGAAGTGTAGCCGTCGCCCGTAAACGTTGAATCATCCTGCTTTATACTGTCCAGAATGGTTTTCTGCGAACAAATAGTTCCAATGTCAATGTGAGACCTTGAGACACATCTCAGTATCAAGAGATCAAGGAGAAATGACCCAAAACAAAGTGCGGTGACGTGTGTTAATTAATGCGGATGTGCGCACATTTGGGTCTGATATTAATTAATTAAGAGGCCTTTAGAAGTGAAACTAGCGCGTCTAATTTACAATTAAAAAAATACTGTTCTATAGTAATGCTCCAAGAACCGATGTCCGATGAGTTGAGTGGCGACCTCGTACCGGAAAGCGCAGCGTGGCTAGACCCCCTACAAGGTGGACCGACAACCTGGTCAAGACGGTGGGAGCCCTTTGGATGAGGGCAGAGGATCGGTCCTTGGGGGAGGCCGATGTCCAACAGTGGACGTCTATCGGCTGATATGATGATGATGGCGTTTTAGAAAGATGAAGGCATCATTTATATTGACTGAAACGTTCAATGCTGTGTAGCTAAACGGAAGACTAATTCGTAACATTAGGTCGTAATAATAATGATTACTACATAATACATATAAAACAGTTCCATGACTGACTGACACAACGCACAGTCTAAAGCACTAAAGATAGAAACATGAAATTGGTATGTATTCTACAAAGAGTAGTGATTGCACTAAAAATATTTTTCGAAACCCGTGTCGAGTTTACTAAGGGTGTGAAATAATACGAGAATCAGATATCCAACGTAGTCGAAGTCACGGCACGGGTGATAAACGACGTGAATAAACAGTAGGACTGTCCTGACTGAACTTTTGTTATTTCTGTATTAAATCAATAACCAAAATGCACGCTATGAAATTATAGAATGTTATACAACAGAACAATTAGATGATTATCGAAACGTCGCAATATAATTATCAGAAATTAATAAGTTACAAAAGTGTTTCTTCTAGGTTTTTTAAGGCAGTATTATTAATTTATTAGAATACGAGTATTACGTAATTCGAATATTAAACTACATGCAATATAGCAGTATAGTATAGTTTTGTTGGACTTTCCTATGTATGCATATTTCAGAAATAAAGTTTTTCGAATTTTCTTTTGAGCTACAAAAAGGAAAATCATATTCCGAGAACTCCTTTGAATTTTTTTCTTTTTGTATTTCGTATTACTTACTTATATCATGTTCTCAAATTCGGAACAAGGTTCACAACTAAGTTATTTAACATAAGAAGGTATATCACATATGTTAACAATTTATGCGACATCCAGTCCGTAAAATTCAATGTAAAACCTTGTTGCAACCAATAACATATGGCTTGATGTTAATAAGCTGCATCTGTTTACGCAATACGTGAATAAAGTGCGTAGGACGAATACAAAACAGACAATACATTATCTAAAAGAAGGTAAGAAAGTCCATGTAAAGACACTCAACTCAAATCCAAGGTAAGTATTATTTTATTAATCTGCGATAAAACAAAGCTGTCGTAATGTTTGAATTGAACGGCGACAATTGATTTCGAAATCAGACTTGACAAACAAAACGCATTTATATAGGACATTTATCAAGATAAAAAAAAATACGAAAATGTTATTTGATTACTATTGTTATGGCACTGGTTGGCACTGGTCAAAATACAGGGTGTAACTGTAAACTTAAATGCATTACATACTCTAGAGGGCGAGCGCTTGAGATCATCAAACTGAACAATTTTCACTATGGACCAACATCAAAATCGCAAAAAGGAAATCAGCTGTTCGATAGAAAATGTCAATAGCTACTAGATCAAAATGTATGAAACAGCAGATTTTTCTAGCGAATTCAAAGTCTTTCAGTTTGATGGTCTGAAGCACCCCATAAAGTATGTAACGCATTTAAGGGGTTTCCCTGACCGAACGACCTTGACTCTTTCAGAGCCGCCTCACCTCTACTAAACTACGTCATTTTAGTAGGTATACCTATTGTTGACTAGCTTGTCCTTGTGTTGACAGTGGAGCCTTCTAATCCAAGGAAATCACATTCTAAAATCATAAGAATTCGCCCCAAATTTAACAATTATCTAATTAACTCATTAAATATCGGTCTTAAAAAAATTTTTGCTAAATAGCAATTTTAGATCTTAATATTGTCTACACAAAGGTGTGTGTTTCAAGTAAATGTGACTTCAACTTAAAAAGTAGATGCACATAATACAGATTTTTCCAATATTTAGGCTTTCCTTTGAACACAGGTTTCATATGTATTTTATAGAAAAATAAGAAATATGATAATAACGAGAAGATAGCTTCAAAAAACCAGTAAAATATGGCCCGAGCTAGCTTTTAACTATGGGGAGCCTCTTAAGTTTACAGCCTGTATAGGTACTAGGACTAGGTAGCCACGACGCGAACTTGTTTTAATTTATTGCAAAAACTTGACATGAAGAATGGGTGTATTACAGTTCAAGGAAAGACCTTTAAATTACGATATGCATAGTTCAATAATTTATACTTTTTATGGTAATTCGACAGCAACACTGATATAACTAGCTAAATATGCGCAAATAATAGGTGATAATCTGATAATCATAAAGTTACGTGATAATTATGACAAAATGTCAAGCATGATTTATTAAGTTATTGTAAACTATTTTCACTGTGATTAAGGCTGCACCGAGCCTATTGTGCTGCCCCCAATCGTATTTATTGTATTTCTTAACAATTAAACAATATAAAAAAAAAGAATGTCACATTCTAGTCACTGCTGATTTTCAATTTATCGGATCACTGCGGATTTGTTTTTATAATGTTTGTAGTTATTATCTTTAAAACCGCCAAATGTAGCCACTTTGGGCGGTTTTAACTATAATAGCTTCAAGCATAAAACATAATAATCCGTAATATTTCGATAAATTGAAAGCCTATCAGGACTACAATGTGACAATACTATTTTTTTGGAAATTTTGTTTAATTATTTAGAAATAATAACAAAACGATTGGGGGCAGCACAATAGGCTCGGTGCACCCTTAAGGAAAAATCAACCTTTCTTTCAAAGATAATAAATCAGATTTTGACCTACATAATTTTAACTAGAAACGAGAAATAACTTAAGCTAGCAAAATTGTTTGATCTGACGCCGTAGCGATATACGGCTATATCACGCCTTTTATCTTTTTCGTTCGCGCACAAATAAAAAGAGAGCGAAGGCGTGATAGCGCTGTATCACGCTGCCATACTACGGCTGCAGTAGCTTACTGGTTTGCGGAATCTATGATAACAATATCTGGGACAAAAAATACACGTTATTGAAAAAAACCCTTGAAAATTTATATCTGTCAAGTAAATCTGCTTGACCTAAATAAAATACAAACAAATCCTTGAGTTTATCGACATCACAGACAAATGAAGATGATAATAAATATGTCTTTGAGATTAAATCATTTTAATTGATTTCAAAACAAATTATCGCACTGAACTTCGAAATATCGAAAAGCATTCGAAAATGTATGAGTTCAGGAGTACCTTAGTAGGTACTATCGGAGTAAATCAGACGAAGTGCTATTTTTGAATCTCACTTCAGATGAGATGAGACAGAATTCAAACGTGAGCCCAAACTGCTCAGCCAAGACTTGAAGCCTGACCCACCCAGTGAGTGTGTGAGCGTACACGCTTTACTAGTATTCGCAATAATCATAATAAGATATGAAAAACGATTGATAACATCTCAAGATAGCCCAGTCATTTTACGGTTTGAGCCGGGACTAATTAATAATTAAAAAAAAATTCGGTATAGTATTTAAGAGCCAATATAAGTTTAAAAAATTTAAAAATGTACCAAAATTTTAAAAAAATTACTGCAGCAACATTTGTCTCGTTCTAAAACACCAGATGGTAATTTTTTTTTGCACATTTTTAAGGCTTCACCATTATAAATACCTACTTCAAACACGGTATTAATATTTTTGTCTACTTAGAAGGCTTTGAAAAATACATTAGTATTTTTTAATGAATACCTCATTTTTAAAGTTTCAATGTCTATTTTATTGATCAAAAATAATTTATATTGTTAAATCTAATTAAAATGAGTGCATTGGTATAATATTAATTAGTTAAAACCCTTCTGGGACATACAATTTTGATTTCGATGTTGCGTAGCGATTTTTTTAAAATATGTTCTTAAGTAGTCTTTTTGTCACTACATGGTGCCGGTTACAGTTTAAAAGTTCCATTAATAATTACTCCCCACCCCTTCTAACAAAACTCCGTAAAATGACAGGGCTAAGAATTGACTAATCAATAACATTCTACGACCTCTATCACAATAAACACCGTATGTACACAACACATACACTTGATTAAAAACCTTGATACCTATTGTCTGCCTTCATGACTTGATTGAAGTTTCACCGAAAGGTACACATATTAGTTGTGTAGGTACTTGTACTCAATCTCTATCAAACCGTTCAATCGGATAGATACCAATACCGATGCAGTAAACATACTTGAACGAAACGTTTAGTTAGGTATATCCTTTCAGTTGCGTAAATGTAGGTAACATTTACGTGTTCGTTACCTAGGTAGTTGCGTATAAAAAAACAGTTCCACAGTTTTAGACATTTTACAATAAAAATTGTACCGTTTCATAATTGTTATTACTTTTCGTATTAATTGCACTCTTTTATTTATTTTAGTGATTTTTCAAGATACGAAATATACAACGTGTTAATGAATTAACGCAAAACCTCATACACCCCAACTGATTTATAACAAAACAATAAGATTGAAACAATAATTTAATTATTTTGATAGTTAAAATTTAAAGTTATTCGCATTTTAAGTTTTTAGGCAAAAATTATTTGTTATCATTTCAGCACTGAAAGAAAGCGCTTACGTACTCATGGATACATTTTTATAATCTTGTTTTGGTCGTAAGTAGGGCAAGTGTGCCCTTGCGGTGGGTTGACATCGGGTTCAGAAAATTTTAAATTTTGCATAAAAATTATTAAATATTTTGAAAAAAATTACCTATGTTGAAACCATGATAATTCGATTCAGCTCTCGATTCTAAACAAACTACTTTCTAGTTTTGCGTTAATTCATTAACAGGTTGTATATTACCTAATTATCCTTTAAAGAGCTTCGAACATTTCAGTATGGAAGCTGGCATACCTACTTTCCGCCTTCGACCCCATCTTCGTCCTGTGGACTAGATTGAGGTCAAGAGCAAACCCATCGATAGTAAAAAAAAAAAAAAAAAAAAAAAAAATTTTGAAAAAATCACGATTTTGCGGCCACTAATGAAACATATGCCAATCGACAGGGAAAATGATTACAAACAGAAAATATACTTTGGTAAAATGACCTAAGTGGTATACTTTCGGAGATATAGGGGTTTGAAAATTTAAAAAAATAAAAACATTTTTTTCCACCCGAATTGACTTTTTTGATCGGCAAAGCTCAGGATCGATCAGGATTTAATATTATTATATAATATTATTATAATAAATAAGTTTTATTCATTAATTTACTAAGATAAATAAAATACCTACCTACAAGCAAGACAGCTACGAGCAAGACGGTTGTTGTAGCGGTGTTTCTAACCATTCCGGGAGGGATTTATACGTATTTACCTATGTATTAAATACTTGATCATCCTCATCATCATCATCTCAACCGATGGACGTCACACTGCTGGAGATAGGCCTCCCCAAGGATCGTCACAACGATTGGTCCTGCGGTGTCCTTATCGAACGGGTTCCCGCCGCCTTCATCAGGTCGTCGGTCCACCTTTTGGGGCCCCAACCTAACCACTGCTGTTACCCGGGGTGCGGGGTGCGGGAGCTACCCACGCTGCGCTTTCCGGTATGCGATCGCCACTCAACGGCTCTTCGGCCCCATCGGCCATATCGGTTCTGCGAGAAATGTGCCCCGCCCATTGCCATTTTAGTTTAGCATTTCTTTGGGCTATGTCTCAGCGGATCTCTTCATTTCCTATTCGATCTTGCCGGGAAACTCCGAACATAGCCCGCCATTGCCGTTTGGGTGACTTTCAACCTTTTTATGAAGGCTTGGGAGAGCGACGACGTCTCTGTTCCGTATTTCATCTTGAGACACTGCGGTATTTGGGACGTGAAGAGACTTACGTAGCTTTCCAACGCTGCCTTGCCGAGTCGGATTCAACAGTTGACCTCTTTCTCGAAATTGTATCTATTTAATTGGATAGGTTTGTCCCAGGTAAAAATAATTGTCAACAACTTCAAGCGCAGAGAGGGTGGGTACACCATCGACATTTTACATGATCGTCCTTGTTCATTTTCGTTTTGTCCGTAGGCTAAGAATAGCATCATCCCATTTCTTCCTCTGAGTGTCGTATATGACGACTATGGGATCCACCAAGAGGTAGGCAGCAGCATCCTCTGAGTACACGCATTCAATCTAACTGCGATCGCCAACCCGCCTACCAAGGGTGGCCAGGGCCAACACAACCAAAACCATTCCCATTCCCTAGCGGCCCTGCTATTCCTGGCTACGATAGCTGCCAAGGTAACGGCGAGGCAAGGAGCGCGAAGAATCTCCGGCAGAGATCCGGCTACCACAAGACCACAACCGACAACAGCTGCACCTGGTAATATGTAATACTCGTTCACAGCGGACCGACGAGTCGCGCGCTCGACTCGAGGAAAAGCTGAGCAGGATACGTTGGTTTATCTGAAGTCTGAAGAGAGGGAGGACCCGATAATCCTCAAATCCGGAAGCCTACTTTATTTCTGAGAGGGCGACCTAAAGTCCTGGGCCCCGGCATGGTGCCGGGCTTATGGTTTACAAATCTCTTGTGAACAACTTGGAGGGGATCGTAAACGTGTCGAATAGGGTGGTGTAACTTATACTCAAAATAACCAAGCGGTAAGACTATTCGTTAGAGGTTATACAGGTATACCTGGCCCTGACATCAGATCAGAAATACGATAACCGGTAGGGATTATGTATGAGGGAGGAGCCATGTATAGTTCCAAAACACACTTCACAGCTGTTGTCATGTGAGACTTCAAAGCAAAACTGAAATGGGCAAATGACGGTGGAGATCTACGAGTGGGACAATTAATGGACGGCTTCATGGAGGAAGAACTCTATGTGATGAAAACTCCTTCTTTATGAAGCGGGAGCACAGGAAATGATCCTGGATGAGCCCAACGGTACAACGGTACAACGGTACGGTGTTTCTGTGTTGAACGCATTTAAAACTGGAAGCTATGATCGCAGATAAAAGTCAAACTTAAAAGATCTCGACAGCTGAAATCTACGCTCTGCCCAGTACCGATCCAAATGTAAAACCCCTGTAGTTTTCAGCTCGAACTTCAAAATCGTTTAGATTGCGTGGTCACGATTACAGCGACGAGCTTGTGGAACTGTCTATGCGTCGGATCCAAGTTCTTTAAGACCCGCCCTACAAATAGAAACAAGAATCACTCAAACCCTACTCTTAAGCTCATGAAGGAAAGGAAAAATGATTATGCAGCCCTCAGATGATCTGAATGAGAACCGGCAGCACAATAGGCAGATTTCAAAGTCCGTGACTTCGTCGGTTCAACAAAGGCCCCAAAGTCTTCGCAAAGGATTTGTCGATTATCAAAGGCAGCAAAATTGAAGACTGAAGATGGCAGGGTCCAAGCTAGAGCTTCTGAGAGAGGTTGACAAATTATATGGACAGTTATACACGTCAACACGGAGACACTAAAAATCTGGATAACGACCCAAGAGAAAGAGAGAGATATGAACCCTGCACTATACCGAAGATATCCCGGACATCAGCATGTACTCGATTAGTATGGCTCTCAAGCAGATTAAGAATAACAAGGTGCCGAAACTGAGGCCCTTCAGAAACTGCTCAATTACGTCATACTTGAGGAAAAAACGCCGCAGGGTTGTGGTTTTTCTCAAAAAGGGCGTTAATGCCCTGCTGAAGAAGTATGGGCCCATATCGCTTCTTAGCAATGTCTCTACGAGGATAATAAGCTGTTTTTGAGAGTCATTACAAACCGTCTCGCGCGGGTTTGACGATTTAAAGCCTCCCGAGCAAGCCGGGTTCCGAAAAGGGTTCAGTACCACATACATAATGTTCCAGCAGGTTATACAGGATTTTTTTTTTAATGTATGGTTTTGCTATTGACCTCAATCCTGTCCTCAGGACGAAGATGGGGTCGAAAATGTAGCGAGCTTACCCAGAAGATGCCTATTCACTCGTACTTTAAAGGAATTCGGGTTGTAAGTGCTCGGAAATACTGACGCAGGCAAGGAATTCCACTCCTTGGCTGTGCGCATTATAAAAGATTCAGAAAGACGCTTGGTATATATTTGGGATGTCAACCAAGAAGGGGTGATATCCTGCGGTGCGCCTGGAAGTCCGATAGTAGAAAGGGGAAGGTGGGATGAGCTGATGTAGCTCTTGGGCACACTCACCGAAGTACAATCTGTAGAAGACCGACAAACAGGCCACTTCTGCAGTGGTGGGCTAGGCTATGAAGCTTGGTCTCCACCAGCTTACTGTCGCCAATAAGCCCCCCCTCAACCGAGTCGAGTGCAGCAAGTTGATACTTGGCTGAGCCATCCCACAGGTGGCAGCAGTAGTACTCTATACATGATCGGACCTGAGCTTTATACAACATTAAGAGCTGTCCAGGAGTCAAGTACCGCTTCACCTTGTCTAAGAGAGAGGCGATACAGGCGTGTTAGAACAGGAGACAACTCAAACGTACAATATCTCAGCACTGTTGCAGGTATACCATCAGGACCACTGGCCTTATTCACATCCAGACTACGCAATGCTCTGCAGACCTCTTTTGTATGTATTGTGATCTCCGGCATCGAAGAATCACAACGAGAGATGGTTGGTGGCTATTTGGCACCAGCATCCAGACGTGAATTGCTCGCAAACAGAGAAGCAAATAAATTAGCTTTCTCATTTGCGGTGTGAGCCAGCGACCCATCAGGTTTCTGCATGGGAGGCAAAGTGGGACGGCAGAAATTGTATTCGACCGATTTTGAAAGGGACCAGAACTGTTTACTACCAGAAGGGTAGGATGCCAGTCTGGCTCCAATGCGGCTGACATGATCGAATAAAGCCTTCCGGATCACCCGTATGCAGACTTAGCGGCAGAATTAAAGGCCCGCTTCTTCGAACCCTACGAGCTCTAACTTCGCGGTCGCGAGCTTCGACCCATGCTTGGTAGGCGGATTCCTTTTTAGCCTCAGCGCGAGCACAATCCGCATTGTATCAAGGTTGGGCTTTGTGATCGAGTGCGATGTTGGAGAATGGAATATAATATTCCATTCCCTGTCGTATCACGTCCTCAACCACATCAGCAGAACTGGCAGGGTCAGTCGATAAAAAACACACTTGCCGCCACGGGTATGACGCAAAGAAGTGCCGCATCTCATCCCAATCTGCCGACCCGTATCGCCAAAATCGCCTCGTGCCCTAAGGGCTGTTATTGGGAGGAGAGCATATCGACACGGATTTCACCAGACAGTGATCGGACGTCCCCAGTGGGGCAGAGACCGATACAGAGTGCCTGTCTGGATCTGATGTCAGCAGAAGGTCCAAGCAATTGGGCGTATGGCCATCAACATCCAGTACCCGCGTTGCTTGATTCACCCGCTGGTTGAGATCTAGCGATAATGCAAACTTGCGCGCCACTCTTCCAGCATGGTCAGTTTTCTGGAACGGGAACAGCCACTCGCTATGGTGGGCATTGAAATCCCCCAGAAAAAAAAGCTCCGCCGTTGGATAGCTTCGTTTGGCTGTCTCTGCCGTCTCAGTGAGATACTCCATGAGCCTGGTTGTCTCCTTGTCACAGTCGTGCGATCGATAAACACCGACGTAGAGAGATTTTTCCATTCCAGTGTCCACCAAAAGCCATAGTACGGAGAACCCGGAATCTTCAAAGCAACGGAGACGCCGACAGCAAATGTCGTCGCGAACATACACACAGACCCCAGCTCGCCTCTTGAACTTATGTTACAACGAGTATCCTGGGTAGTTGAGGTACGCCGTATCAGATGGAGTTGCTATCTGCGTCTCCGTTAAAAAGAATAGGTGTGGCCTCTCGGTCTCGAGGTGGTGATGGACCGGATCGAGATTTGAGTGCAGACCTGGTATGTTACTGAGGTGCACTTTGAGTGGGAGGAAGTGCAGCCGTTGTTTAACCTTTTTCTTTTTGGTAACTTTTTTTTTTCATTATTTTTTGTAGAGTGGTGGAGACGTGGAAAAAAATCAAAACGCTACTCAGGTACCCTAGAAGACCTCTTGGGCTCAACTGACTGGAGAGAAACTCATTTGGAGACTGCGGGGATGCCCGAAACCCCCCCCCGCAATGGCCACCGGGTCCTCCCTTCCGGTCGCCAACTGGCACGGTGGGGCATTGCGGGATTGTTCGCTAGTTGTGTGGGGCAGCCTTTCACACGTGGCTAGCGCACTACTTAGGCCCCGTACTAACCGCGGTCGGCCAACGACTATCACCGTGCTTCGGATCCCGCTACCCTCCAAATTGAGTTGCCCGGTACAGTGTTGCTCAGAGGCCAAGACAGGTTCCCATGGATGTAAAATTAAATGGGACACTTACTGAAAGGGGTGCTTCAGACCATAAAACTGAACAACTTTTAGTACGGGACCAACACAGAGATCTCGAAAAAAAAAACTTTTTTTTAAAGGATTTTCTTTTAAACTGCAAACATAACTCGACTGAAATGTATGGGACAGCAGATTTTGTTTTTGCTAATTCGATATTGGTCCCATAGAGATCGTTATTCAGTTTGATGGTCTGAAGCACCCCTTTAAGTAAGTGTCCCATTTAATTTTGCACCCTGTCTAAAAGATCGAAGAGTAAAATATATGCTTCTTTGCTTGGTGTACTACTGCAGCGAGGTGCAAGGCAGAGAGACATTATATTATGTCCTAAACTGTTCAGCTGCGCTGTGAAGACTTTTTCAATGTTCTGATCTGGAAAGAGCTAGGCATCAACATATACGGCGAGTAGATCAGTCACATCTAGTTTGCAGATGGTAAATAAACCAAGCAACAAGGCAGATTATACTCTTTTCCATCTTCTGTATAACGCACCGGACCGTATGTTATGTATGTGGGCCAAGGTACTGAATCCTTTTCGGAACCCGGCTTATTCGCGAGGCTGGAAGTAATAAACTTGCGTGCGAGACGGTTTGTAATGAATCTCGGAACAGTTTATACTCATAGACATGCAGGCTAAGAAGCGAAATGGTCTTCAGCAAGACATTGTCGCTCTTTTTGAGGAAGGGCACCTCTAGACTTCTGTCCCATGCCTGCGGCGTTGCTCCCTCGAGTATGACGTTCCTAAACGATATTTCCGAAGGATCGGTACCCGCCTTCCAGAGCTCGGCCGTAATCCCGTCATCACACAGCGCCTTATTTATTTATTGGTATTTATTTATTTAACCAAATAATGTATTACATTGTATTACAGCCTTGTTGTTCATTTGCTGTTTGGGAGCCATACTAATCTCGTACTGGCTGACGTCCGGGATATCTTTGGTATAGTGCCGGGTCAATCTAGATCTATGGTTGTTATCTAGATTTTTAGCGGGTCTCCGTGTTGACCTGTATATCTGTCCAAAGGATTTCTCAACCTCTCTCAGAAGCTTACGCTTGGACGATAATGATCCTGCCATCTTCGGTCTTTAATTTTGCTAGCTGGCTTTGGCCACTAGACAGATCCCTTGCGAAGATTTTGGAGCCTCTGTTCCGCTCTATAGCCTCCCTAATGTAGGCTCGGTGATCATAAGTTACGGACTTCGAAATCTGCCTATCGTGCTGCCTAGCTTCCGGTTTTAAATGCGCTTAACACAGAAACATTATCGAATTTTTACCTCTTCGTCAACATGATGAAGTCTATCTCATTTCGTGTACCGTTTGTGCTCATCCAGATTCATTTCCTGTGCTCACGCTTCATGAAGAAGGAGTTTTCATCACATAGAGTTCCTTCTCCATGAAGCCGTCCATTAGTTGGCCCCGTTAATTCCGTCGTCAAACATCAAAATAATTTACCCCATCTTAGATTTTCACCGTCATTTGCCCAGTTTTGCGTTGAAGTCTCACATGACAACTGTGAAGTGTGCTTTGGAACTATAAATGGCTCTAGAGACATCCTCCCCATACATAGACCCTACCTCGTCATCATATTTCTGTTCTTATGTCGTATATGTATAACCTTTAGTTAATGAATACTGTACGAGATTTGTGGAACATAATCCCGGCACCGTGTTGGGGCCCGAGACTTTAGGTCGCCCTCTCGGAAATAAAGTAGGCTTCCGAATTTGAGGATTTTCGAGTCTCTCCCTCTTTTCGGACTTCAGATAATCCAACGATATTCCAACGTATCCTGCTCAGCTTTTCCTCGATTTCAGCGCGCGACTCGTCGGTCCGCTGTGACAAGTGTTATAATATATTAGCAGGTGCAGCTGTTGTCGGTTGTGGTAGCCGGATCTCTGCCGGAGATTCTTCGCACACCCTGCCCCGCCGTTACCTTGACCGCTACCGAAGCCAGGAATAGCAGGGCCGCCAGGGAATGGGAACCTGGTTTTGGTTGCGTTGGCCCTGGCCATGCTTGGCAGGCGAGTTGGCAATCGCAGTTGGATTGAATGTGTGTACTCAGAGGATGGTGGCGCCCATCTTTTGGTGGATCCCTTAGTTGCCTTTTACGACACTCAGAGGAAGAAATGGGATGATGCTATTCTTAGCCTATGGGCATAATGAAAATGAACATGGACGATCATGTAAAATGTCTGTAGTGTACCCTCTCTGCGCTTGAAGCTGTTTACAATTATGTTTACCTGGAACGAAACTATCCAATTAGATGGGTACAATTTCGAGAAAGAGGTCAACCTGTCGAATCCGACTCGGCAAGGCAGCTACGTATTCTTTTCACGTCCCAAGTTCCGCAGTGTCTCAAGACGAAAGTCTTTGACCAGTGTGTATCGCCAGTGATGAAATACGGAACTGAGACGACGTCTCGCTCACTCAAGACCTCATAAAAAGGATGAAAGTCACCCAAAAGGCAATGGAGAGGGCTATGTTCGGAGTTTCCCTGCGAGATCGAATCAGAAATGAAGAGATCCGCAGAAGAACCAGAGCAGCCGACAAAAAGCTACGTAGTCTCTTCACGTCCCAAATACCGCAGTGTCTCAAGATGAAATACGGAACTGAGACGTGTCGTCGCACTCTCAAGCCTTCATAAAAAGGTTGAAAGTCACCCAAACGGCAATGGCGGGCTATGTTTGGAGTTTCCCGGCAAAATCGAATCGGAAATGAAGAGATCCGCTGGGGCATAGCCCAAAGAATTGCTAAACTAAAGTAGCAATGGGCGGGGCACATTTCTCGCAGAACCGATATGGCCGATGGGGCCGAAGAGCCGTTGAGTGGCGATCGCATACCGGAAAGCGCAGCGTGGGTAGCTCCCGCACCTCGCACCCCGGGTAACAGCAGTGGGTAGGTGGGCCCCCAAAAGGTGGACCGACGACCTGATGAAGGCGGCGGGAATCCTTTCGATAAGGACAACGCAGGATCGATCGTTGTGACGATCCTTGGGGAGGCCTATGTCCAGCAGTGTGACGTCCATCGGCTGAGATGATGATGATGATCAAGTATTTAATACATAGGTAAATACGTATAAATCCCTCTCGGAATGGTTAGCAACACTGCTACAACAACCGTCTTGCTTGTAACTCTGTCTTGCTTGTAGGTAGGTATTTTATTTGTCTTAGTAAATGAATAAAACTTATTTTTAATAATAATATGATATAATTATATTAAGCCCTGATCGATCCTGAGCTTCGCCGATCTATTCCTGATCAAAAAAGTCAATTTGGGTGGAAAAAAATGTTTTTTTTTTTTTTTTTTTTTTAAACCCCCTATATCTCCGAAACTATACCACTTAGGTCATTTTACCAAAGTATATTTTCTGTTTGTAATCATTTTTCCTGTCGATTGGCATATGTTTCATCAGTGGCCGCAAAATCGTGATTTTTTCAAAATGGCGGACAGTAGGTATGCCACTAAGGCAGGTTGCTCTTTACAAGATCAGGGAAAGTCCACTACCTTTTAGTCGTAAAGAAATGATGACAATTTAATACATCTTACAACATAATGGTTGACAGCAAAAGTTCGTAAGGAAACTGTATAATCTGCTGTCAACTTCCGTAAATTAAAAACCGGTCATTACCAAGTATAGTGGACGGTCAAGTTTTCCTTCACAAAAATGCATTCATCGAATGATAAGCAAAACTTAAAGTACCTACCTACTTTCTAAATTACGCAATAAGTTATAGGGACTGCAAGGAAAAAGTAAAATTCACACATTTCATGAAACATGAAATGACATACCTACATTATCACGAAGAATTTTTCACAACGAAGTAGTTTTTGACGATAGCACAGATTAACGATAGGTACGATAGATCGATTTCAAGACCCAAAAAAAATCTTAATCCATAAATTTTATCCAAATCGATGAAGCCATTTTTGAAATAGGCTATTTCAAAAATGGCTTCATGGCTTCTGTATGACTGCTCTCAACTAGTGAAGGAAAACATCGTGAGAAACTGCATACGCTAATAAAGAAGAAATTCCGATGCGTATGTGACTACCAATCCGCATTGGGCACGCGTGGTGGACCAACGCCCATACATACACCCTCCCTGATGGTAGACCTGGTCATTGCTGTGGGACGTATATAGGCTGTGATGATGATGTTTCTTATTAAAGTATCCACACAAACAAGAATTGCTAAGGATCAGTTGCGAATGCATATTTTTTCAGAAACAAATTATCTTTGTCATGTTGCCCAAAATAGTAAAGGATTTGGCTCAATATAATGCGGAAAAGGTGATTGAAAACATATATAGCGACGGTATAACCATTATGGCTGTTAATGACCTGGTTCCGGTAGTAAACTGCATCTAAAAGACATAACACCAATAACAATAGGCAATGGATATTGCGTGCAAGAAGCACCGTTACACAAGCTTACGGCGGCGGCGGCTTCGACCGCTGCCGCTGCTGGATAGATCTCGGGCGCTGATCTCAATTCTCCTTACATAACAATTTTAAGTACGTGTCAATAAACTTGATAAGGCATATGCATTAATAACAATATACGATTATTGTACTGAGGTCTGACACTGTAGTAAATAAAAAGTATTTTCTTTATGAGAAGTTTCTCCTTTTTTTTTTATTTACCAGATTTTATTTGACTTGTCATGTTTGAGAGTTTATGTATCTGTCTTTGCTGCTTGCAAGCAAACTTTGACCCACTTGCACAACATATGTATTTGATGACAATACAGCAGATGTTTTTTTTGTAGGTAGATATTCGATCATATTTGTACTTTTTGCCTTTCTTCGTCTAGTCTAGATTAGACAATGAATAGATAGCTGGGAGCTGTAAACATTTATTCCTGTATTTCCTGTTACTATTAGGTACTTAGGTATTATCATTATTATAAATATTGATACCTACGCAACTACGACCTTCGTAAGTCAAGCTTTGTGTTTGTGGCAATCGATCAAAACTAAAGGCTTTTGCAATGGCCCAGCAATTCACTTTCATTACAGTTCATTCCTCAATAAAAAAGTCCCTTGGCATAACTCTTATGACAAAGATAAAAGTATGAATACAGCTTATAGTGCGGGACTTCGTATTTGCTGCAGCTGTTACTAGTGTCAGGATTGCATTACCGCTTACATCATGTACTCTATGTTTTTAAGCCAGTCGGCAAATAAAAATTATTGGAAAACAAATTACTTAATATTGTTCCTCCGATGACTACAGATCTTGTTTGTAATATCCGTATTTTTTATGAGGAAAATGTGGCTACATTAAACATGAATTTCACGTCACGAAAAAACAGATCTGGAATTTTTATTGATCTATGTATAAAAAGAAATCGATATCGTAAGGTATTCTTTACTTTTAAATAAACTTAAAAATATCGTTCTTTTAGGTTCAGCGTACAAAATATTCCAGAAATACCAAAGAATAGGAGATAAATTGTTATACATAGTAGAAAAATTTGTATGAAAGCGCTACTTGACAGATAACTTGCGGTATTCCTCAAGGATCAACATTAGGGCTCTATCAAGTTCACCTATTTGGAAATCAGACGACACATTTATGTCTCATTTATAACAGAAGACCTATTTCTGATCTTATAGTTATAGCAAGCTGCAAAATACTTAACACTACGCTACGTTATGCAACTTACTAATTACTAAAACTCTCTGGCTTGCCAAGAGGCTTCAGCATTTTGTACTATAGCTCAAATATGTTTTTGTAAGTACGTGAAACAATCTTTGAAATTACGATACTCGGCTTTGGTAGGCAGTTCCCCTGCAGCATCAGGATTGAGGAGTTGGAGCCTGAATATAAAATCAACAGTCGCACTCACGCTCATGCTCACGAAAAGTGAGATCAAGTAGTTTTTTTTGAGAGCATTAAAAACTTTAAAGCGTCTGTAAGGCAAAACCGCCCCCAGGATGTGTCTGGGAGTATTGATGACAGATTTTTAACGATATTCTGTAACATATAACGTAAAAATCTGCCATCAGAATTTAAGTAAGGTTCGCAGCATTTTTACGTACCTTGATTACCTGATACCTGGAAAATGGCCGTCTGGCCAAGCTAGCAGGTAGGCACACGAACATAGTACATACTAACACTTCTCAATATTACACATTTTGTTCATCAGAAAATACGTGACGTCTGGCGGCCTTGGGATCCTGATCTATTATGGAAGTACATAGGTATTTGGTTTAACAACGTCTCCTACAAAAATTGCGTTAAGTAAAATTTTATCAAACGTAATTGTTTTTTTACTAATTCGTAGAACACTAGCAGGTAATAAAAAGCATGCCGAAATAAACTCCATTAAAAAAGCTAACTCGGTTCATCATTCATCATTTCAGCCTTTTTTATGCGTAGACTGCTGGACATAGGCCTCCCCAAAAGGGAGATTTTGCCATAACTCGGTTAACAGCAACTTATTTTTATGTTAGGTACCTATTCTATTTTCTTGTTGTTGTAATGAAGGTATCTTGCGTGTTATTATTCTTATTGTGAACTGCATTATCTCTATCAAAAGTTTTCCATAAAAATTTTCCTTGTTTAAATCGTGGACTTACTTTTTTCTAAGAGGAAAATTTTCAATTTTTCGTTAGATTTTATCCTTATGATAAACATCCTAGTTTTGTGACCTTCCCTATGGTAATTTCCTCAACATTATCAAAAGCAGGCAGCAGATAATTTGTACGTCTTTTGTAATACCAGTAACCTCTCCCATTATTGTAACCTCTATAGGACACCAAAAACGTATCGAACGTAATATCAAGGTTGTTATAAAATATGCGGTTCTCGACTTCGGAGTGCATTCCTTTCTAGTCAATATACCATATTCAATAATACTAAGTTATGTTTTAGTGAAACGCCGTGTCTAACACACATAGTCACTAAGTTAGTAATAGGCAGTTTTTAATACACGATATATGTTACATTACAAAATTGAAGCATTTAATACCAGGATGTTCTTAATATGTTAATGGTTTTTAACGGAATGATCAGATTATCAAACTGAACAACTTTCTCTATATGGGACTAATATCAACAACGCGTAAAAAAACGGATGTCCTATACAATTGGGTCAAATATAGGTACAGGCTTGCAGTTTTTTAAGGTTTTCATGACGGTGTTATCTTTCACCGTCGATCTAGTAAAAAATACGTAGGTACACTATTTATGATATGAGAACTCTGTGATATGAGCTCGGGACAAGATTACTACATCATTATTGTGAAGCGAGATCTATCCCATCTGAGTTATCACAGCTTTATTCAATTTATTAAATAATTTCTAATAACGACGAAAATAGTACTGCCATGCCGCCATGATAAATTAAATTAAAGTTTCGTTTATTAAAAGAGCGGAAACTAGCGCAAGAGCGGCGTACTTCGCAACAATTTCCGCTACGGTATCGTCGACGCTCGCGCTTTCCATACTGATCTGTGATCTCGGACGAAGCGACGCGACGGTCACGGTTAATTGTCCCATTAGTATGCTGTGGAGATGTCATCTAGCAAAGAAAAATATTGCTGTTTTGTAAATAGTATGAGAGGTGTGTCTGAACCGCTCAAAGCGGTGATCCATATAGTCTCTGCCTAGCTCTCTGGGAAAGGAGTTTAAATAGTATACACTACTTATACAGCTCAATGCTTGGAGAGGTATGTACGCACGGCGACAGATCAACCTACCCATAGTTCGACCTTATGTCCATGAACATAGAGTTCAACTATGGGTAGGTTGATCTGTCGCCGTGTGTACATAAAAAAACTGTAGACACATTTTATATTGTTTTTTGTAGATAAATAAAAGATCTCTTTTTAATTAGATATCACGTTTGAAATCACAGAATACCTTAATAGAGTACCTAAAGTTTAGGTAGGTTTACGTCTTAAACCTGATCAACATGCTAATAATACGCGATGATAAAATTAAGTTAGTAAATTAAATTAAATCACAATATTATTTTCAACATTTATAAATACAGGGTGTTAGGGTAAACAGTTGCATTACTTTAAGGGGTGATTGTACCCGTGATACTGAACAACATTCCCTATGAAACCTAGAGGAAATACGCAAAAAAAATTTCTACTTTCGATCAGCTGATTGCATTTAGTATAACAAGTCCAAAAATTTTTTTGCGAACTTCCTATAGATTTTTTAGGGGAAGTTATTCAGTATCAAGGGTACAATCACCCTTTAAAGTAATGCAACTGTTTACTAACACGCTGTATATTTTTGTTATTAAATAAATTTCGGTTTTACTAAACCTGAGGTCTCATGGACCTAAGAGCGATGATAGCCCATACGGAAGAGAGATAGCACCTCAATACTGAGGCCGCGGTTCCATTCCAGGCCTGTAAGTTCTTCGGAATTTATGTACGGTTGTATTTATCATTTACTAGCTCGGCGATGAAGGAAAACATCGTGAGGAAACCTGCATTCCCGAGAATAAAAAGAAAATACCATAAGTTCGGAGGTATGCGTAAATATGGGTGAGCTTGGGGCGAACACAAAAGGACCAGCGCTGGTCTCCGTGTTACAACGACCCTTGCTTGCAATAGCCCAACCACAAATAATCATAATCATGATAGATCAAATTATACACAAAATAGGAAGAATATCATACTTCCCAAGGAAATGGAAATTATCCTTTTCTATTGTAGCATTTCTTATAAAATTCAAATTCAAATTTACCAGTTTTGAGGTCAAATGGGATTGGGCGTTTGCCTTTCTGTCTGTCGCCAAACAACACCAAAATCATCCAACTTTCATTCAAGCAAAATTGCAAAGTAAAATAAAATAATTGCTTGATAATACTAGTCTCATAAAACTTCATAATTTACTGCTGAACATAATTAATTAAAATAGGTAAGTTTAATACAACCTTGGCAAACAGATTCTTAATTAAAACTAAACAAAATAAAATGTTTACATCATAATATTAAGATTCAGCAGTACCAGGTTTATAAGTCTCACGGATGTACCTGCGTAGGTGACAAATTTTAATAGTGCACGACATTATATTGACCAATCAGGATGACCTTCAAGCCTGTGCCACGATCAAATTGAATAATTTTTCATTACTAAATGACTTCAGGTTTTGTTGAGGGATTGCACAAACGAAAATGGAGAATTATTTCGTGGTCATACTGTAGATAGCTATTATCATTGACTAAAATTTTTTTGTGAGCTGTGCATACAAAATGTTGTATAATCCCTTATACTTATATGGCCTTATACTATCCGATAGTATAACAATGTAGTTACAGCCCTGTACAATATACATTTTATTATTATTTTATTCTAATGCGGTAGATAATTAAATACTGAGGTAGTTGTAATACTAAAGGAAAAGTTTCACTTTTCATAGTTATGTTACTTGTGTTACAATATGTATTGTATAATTAATAGGTAACA
Organism: Agonopterix subpropinquella; assembly: GCA_922987775.1. Lineage (NCBI taxonomy): Eukaryota > Metazoa > Arthropoda > Insecta > Lepidoptera > Depressariidae > Agonopterix > Agonopterix subpropinquella. The sequence continues at coordinate 16,053,898 of OV277695.1, read as the reverse complement.
TAAATTTTCACAAGTTATATGGTACATAGTTTGAATTAGGTATGTACTTTTTCTCAAACATGCTTGGAAATGTGAGCATTATTTAGACAACCTTCTTCGAGATAAATCGAAATTGCTGTACTGGCCAAATACATGTGCGCAGCGGCCGGCAATGTTGTATGAAAATCCATATCTGTCGTGTTTTGCGGCCATATAAATTACATAGTAAACTCATATCTGTCGTGTAATTTAAAAATGGAACGATCTTTTTCTCCGAAACAGGGCGAACAAGGAGGTAACTCATCAAAGGTTTTATTTAAATTTCAAACTGGCTTGCAAATAGAAAGCTGTTTATTGAAAAAAAAAACAAATTGTTGTTCGTTGTTCGTCATTGATTTTGAAAAGTTTTAATTTCCGCGAATTATTTGATAAAATTTACTGTTTTCATTTCCGCGCATTATTTGAGAAAAGTACTATACAAGCCTTGGCCACAACTAGGCATTGATGGAATTACGTATGTGTGCCTCGGCTTCGCCTCGGCCCACATTTACACGTTCGTCCATCAATGCCTCTGTTGCTGGCCGCTGCAGTAATGTACTATTAACTGCTTCGTGCGTACGCAAAACATAAGAAAAGAAAATAAATATCTTACCTCTATGTTTCCCATAGTTTGAAATGCCGTAAACACAAACATAAACCCAAATCCAAGCAGGATCACGTTGACGAATCTTCGCTCCATTGTTGCTTCTATGGAAATTAAACAAACGCAAGAGAAATTCCTATAATGAAAATGTTTTGTTTCGACGCGACGTAACGCAATCAAAGCGGCACTACACTAGCAGATAACTACGGTCACAACTGAAGCGTAGACTTCGAGCGCACGCAATGATATTAAATTAAACAATCCATTCCATTTTCTCTCTGAACTCCCTCCACTTGATTATAAGTTTTCTTGTAAATAAATAGGTACAACTCGTAGATTGTTTTGGATAGATTGACAGCCATTGACACCCAGAGTTGCTAGATCAAATTTTTAGAAATCCGTAATTCAATGTTGAAATATCTGTAGAATTCCGTTTTTTTTTTAATGCTGCCGTTATTCGCTGCATAGAAAATTACCCCTTAGGTTAGGACCAAAGAGTAATAATATAAGTATATTAGAAGTTAGGACGCTTTTCAGTCGCGCTTGCCACGATGGGTAGTATGGAAAAAGGCCGAGTCGCGCGTAAGTAGAGAAATCATCAATCAAAGGTTTTAGCTGTAATGCAATGGCCCGACCAGAAAGAGTAGAAATTAAATGAGGGCGCCACTGTCGCTTTACACGGCAACACTACACTACGACCTAAACTATTTTGATACTTGCTGTATTTACTCCGAAAGTTTATGCAAAACGTTATCTATGTTTAGCTAAATTTGGCTCTGACAGCAGCTAAATTTTACACCCAATATACATTTTAAATTTCGGCAACTACATGGCTAGCATGGCAGCGTGATATAGCGCTATCACACCTTCGCTCTCTATTTGCGCGCGAACGAACGAAATAAAAGGCATGATATAGCCATATCACGTGTAACATGCTACGCCTCCTGTATTCTAGTTCTAGAAGAAAATAATGAAAACGCATATAACTTTATATTGTACTTTCAAATTATTTGTTTTTGAATACGATGTTTACTATTTTCGTATTTTCGTAGATCTGATATTTTAAATTCCTTCTATTTAAAATTTCTATTTCTAGGCATGGCAGTTTTTTTATCGATGCATTCCGGACAGAAAAATTTTGCGATATAAATGTTTTCCTGAAAACGATAAAAAAAAAGTAGGCAATCGATAAAATTTTAACTAGTCGCAGTGAAGATAAACTAAACATGCAGGAATGACATGCACGGATCAAAATTATGCGGTCCACGCATACAATAACGTCAGTTTTATCAACAAACGATCATAACCCCAAACGAACCAAACTCGAAAGAAAATGTCCTAAATGATTATTTTGCAGATGATAACTGACGATAATTGATATAATTACGCTGAAAACTATTGTTAAAAAGCAACATGAGAGTAAATAAATACCTACCATATCAGCAAATCGCTTGTAAAACAACATCCACTCTATTCCAATTTTCCCCGCTTGATATACCTCCAAACATAACAGAAAATAACGTAGTAAATTACTAAACTTGCACCACTTTTTGTTACTTTATCCATTAGTAATAATAATTAGGACAAATTCAAATATTTTACGGTAAATTTTTATTTGAAATGCATAAACATGCATTTGAAATTTAGGTGATTGACAGTTTGACGTTTTCCATAATGTTGTCATGATAATGAAAAAGTTTAGTTCCGATTTATTTAATTTCTAGACTTTACGGTCGTACTGTAATACATTTGTTAAATAAATCATGCTAGTAGGTCTGAATTGAATCCACGAATCTGACTTTCTGAGTTGTGGCGTTCGAGTAGAGCCTACTTTGACTTGTTCTGTTGGAGTTTTTCTTTAGGTTACTTTTGTCATGTGATCTTGTTTTGTTATTCGATTTGACCTCCAGGAGTGCGATTTTTGAACATCACACGTTCAACCATATTCATATTCCATTTTATGTTCCATATTCCATGTTCATATTGGACCATTGTTATTTCGATTTCGCCGTAAATAAATTGCCTTATAAAGTTATCCGTGTATTCATTGCACCGACGAGCTAAACGACCCAACAGAGTAAAAATATGAAAAAATGAAAAAATACATAGTATATAGGATAACTTTTCGGCATACCCGTCTTGTCAGCGGCAGTATTTCCTGCGTATTTTGTAGTTTGGTACAGATGTACGGACCAAGGAAAGCAAACGATTTCTGCCCAAACGAAGTTCTACAGATAGGATTTCGCCATTTTAGGCATCGAGTCGATCGTGTAGCAGACATGTTATTGAGAGCATTTTTGTGGAATCTTAGCACAGAGGCCAGAAGGAATAGCTGCCTGACAGTAAGTATTTAAAGGTCACGGTAGGTACAGAGACTCAGTAGGGTACCGATACGGTTTTTGATATGCAAACTTTAATACTGCCCGCTGTGCGCGTTCCTGTTTCAAGAGATGAGTACTGCCTGCTGAGCCCCAGCTTATTTTATTATTTATTTTATTTTATTTATTTAAATAAAACAATAAAATACAAAAACAATAGCTTAAAATACAACACAACACTGATTGGCATAGGGCAATATATAACATTTTAATGATAATTTCATTTACTGCAGAATAATAATTTGCGCATGCGACTGGTTACGGATCGATTTGTTTTTTTTAGCACAGTTTATCGTCAATATGAACCCCAAGGTATTTTACGTGGGAAACCTGCCTTCCTAAAATGGACAGTTACATGAGTCTAGTGCACATTGTTGCAAGAGTCGATCCCAATATGTAGTGGTTCGGGTGGCGCTGTTCTCTGCGAAATACAAAAACATAGATATTTTGTCTTGTCTGCGTTCAGGGTCAGTAAGTTGTTATGCAGCCAACTAGACACTTTCCGGAGTCCGTCCCGCGTCACATTTTGGACACCTTGCCAATTGTCATCGTGAAAGACATCGTGAAAAATTTGGTATTTGACTACATTCAATATATTTTATTTTTATCTACTCAATAAAAAAAGGGTTAGAAAATAACGCTTAACTCCCATTTTCATTGAGTTTTTAGCTTGAATACTATTTTTAATAACAAGATAAACTATAAAAAGTAATGAAAATGTTGATGACGTCACAACTCAATATTTAGTACAAATCTTCGTACAAAGCGCATGTTTTGACGTCTGATAAAGAGTAGCTGATTTGACTAGTTGTCAAGTAGCCAATTGCAGTGTGTCGTCTGCAAAAGCATATAATATTTTTGCTTGTTTGAGTTTCTGGGAACACAAATCATTCACGTATATGAGGAACAAGGTAGGTCCTAAATAAACCATAACATTGCTGAACACAGTCAAAGTGGTAAAGTAATATACCAAATCAATAAAATTCGATTCTGGACGTATCTTTTTATTTTTTACACGTTTGGCTAATTTTTAAGAAGATATATTTAGAAATTGCCTAAACATCCGTAGATTTGGAAATTTCCGTAAGTATGGAAAAAACCCGTAGATCTACGGATTTACCCGTCGGTCTGGCAATGTTGTGACCTCTGTAGACGTCAACCTGACAGTGACAGACAAGTGACAGACAATCCAGAAGTGCGATTTTTGAAAATCATACGAGCGACTCGGCAGTAGAAAATGTCAAAATTACTATAGAGATTATGCATCTTTCTACTGCCAAGTCGCTCGTATGATTTTCAAAAATCTCACTTCTGTACTGTGTTTTTTTTTGTTGTTCTATTTTTCCTTACGGAAAGGCAAAGGGTAGCTCATGCAACCAAACCGTTTTTTATATATTTATGACCCGGTTTGTGCTTTCTAGAACTAGTTACGTTTTCGTATGAATTTCCCCTCTCAAAATCCTATACAAAATCACAATACTGCTTCTAGTCCTAGTCGTTATGAAATCAAAGCTGCACTTTGGGATGGAAGCAAGCCGCTTTGCACAGTGATAGTAGGGACCAAAATAAGCGATTTGACCCGCAGCAGCGCAACTTTCATCCCTTAGGATAATAGAGGGCGCCACTTCATTAAAAAAAACTTTGAAAAATTCTACAAGCCAAACGGCTTCACCGATTTCTATTATTAATGTGTCAATCGAAAGAATATTTATTAGTTTATGATAAAAAAAAATAAAAAATAAAAATATCTATAATGGCTGCAAAAAGCCATGCATTTTTGTAAATTTTTTAAAGTTATTTTTCCGTTTTTTTCTTAATAACATTAAAAAAATGTATGAATTGGGTATATTTTTAATTATTCACATTGTTAATAAATCAATAACAAGTTTAATAAAAAAAACTGCATGTCAATATCTTTAATAGTTAGGAAAATATTTAAGATTACATAAGCAGGTAAGGCGCGCCCCAGTCTTAGTAATTATGCAAAAATTACTCAATTTGGTACTGGAAGCAAGCCGCTTTGCACAGTGATAGAAAGGACTAAAATAAGCAATTTTACCCGCAGCAGCGAAACATTAATCGTTTAGGATCACAGATGGCGCCACATATTTTAACAAACTTCAAAAAATTATAGAAACTAAACGGCTACACCGATTTTAATTATTTAGGTGTTAAACGGTTCGTCTTTTTATGTTTCAATTTAAAAAAATTAAATACTCAATTATTTGTAGAAATTGAAAGTGCAAAAATAATAAAATATATACAAAAAATTTTAAAATGTCATGTTTTCACTAAACTACGTTGAACAATGTATGAAGTGTGTATTTTTATTTTAGACGGATTTATTTCGAATCTAAAGATGAAAACTGCATCGAAATCGGTTTAGTAGTTTTGTAAATATTTCTAATTTCTGCTGATAAAAGTCCACAAATCAAGGATCGCCACAACAGGACCGGCCCTGTACTATCTTCATCCAACGAGTGCCCGCTACCTTCACCGGATCGTCGGTCCACCTTACGATACGCTTACGATTTATTACGATACGCTTACGATATACGCTTACGATTACGACTATCCACGATACGCTTTCCAGTACGCGACTGCGCGGTGGCCACTCGAGAACTCTTCAGCCCCATCGCCCATCCGTACGTTGAGCAATGTGCTAAGCCCATTCCTACTTTAGTTAGTAATTCTCCGGGTTGTGTCGGGCTGTCGGCTACCCTGGTTCTCTTGCGGATGGACCTCTTCATTTCTTAATCGATCTCGCAGGGACAATCTATATAGCCATCTCCATTGCCTTTGGGTGACTTACAACATTTTTACTTGGCTTTAATTTAGTGAGCGACCATGTAATAGCATAATTTATTATATTATATTTGTATATCATTTCAAATCATATCTATTAACTTACGTATGATTTCCACAGCCGCCCTTGCAGAATTTTTATTACACTGCAGAGGACAGGGTGCAAGCTAGGTCAACGTGTCAGCAACCACAACGCATTGTGTCCGTCACAGCCTGATTTCTAAGCGAATTGGTTGAAGAATATTTTCTGTTTAATAGTTCCCATCCCATGCCCATCTTTTTAGGGATGTAACAAGAGCTCTTAAGGTGGATGGACTTCACAGTAGTTAAAATATACAATGGTCAGTGCATTGTGCGCAGCCTGATTTACAAGCGTATTTAGTTAGTCGAAGAGGGATAATTCTGACAAATTGCAACTTTTGACCATTGTGGAGTCCATCTTACCTTAGGAGGTCTTGTTACATCATCATAAAAAGATAGGCATGGGATGGGAACTATTAAATTGAAAACATTCTCCGACCAATGTACTTATAAATGAGGCTGCGACGGACTCAATACGCTGTAGTTGCCGACACGTCGACCAACCTTGCACCTTGCAGTGTAAAATATTCTGCAAAAGCGTCTGTGGGAATCAAACGTAAGTAAAGTACCTACCTATAAAATTTTGAAATGCTACTTATAAATAAATATCTTGGACATTGTCACACAAATTATCTAGTACATTTAAAGTACCGGAATCTAAACTCATACACCACAACTACAATACCAATCACCAACTACAATACCTGGCTATACTAATATTATTATTATAATACTAAATGAAGGCATAGTTTGAAGGCTGCAAGTCAACCAAAGTGCAATGGGCTAGAGGGCTAAGCTCGGAGTTTCCCTTTCTAAATCAAATCAGAAATGTATTCGACACAACCCGAAGAATTGCTAACTAAAGTGGCAATGGGCTGGGCATATTGCTCGCAGAACAGCTGGCCGATGCTGATGGGGCAGAAAAGTTCTCGACCGGCGACCGCGAGGTCGCGTACCGGAAAACGTACCGTGGGTAGGCCTCCACTAGGTGAACCGACGATCCGGTGACGATAGTGGGTACCTTTTGGATGAGAGTAGTGCAGAACCAGTTGTTTTGGCGATCCTTGAGGGGGCCTACGTCAACGTTTAGTGGACGTTTATCGGCAGAAATTAGAAATATCTACATAACTACTAAACCGATTTCGATGCAGTTTTCACTTTTAGATTCGAAATAGATCTGTCTAATTTTAGACAAAGAAAAAAACACACTTCATACATTGTTCAACGTAGTTTAGTGAAAACATGACATTTTTCATTTTTTTTATATATTTTATTATTTTTGCACTTTCAATTTCTACAAATAATTGAGTATTTAATTTTTTTAAATTTAAACATAAAAAGTCGAACCGTTTGACACCTAAATAATTAAAATCGGTGTAGCCGTTTAGTTTCTATAATTTTTTGAAGTTTGTTGAAATATGTGGCGCCATCTGTTATCCTAAACGATTAATGTTTCGCTGCTGCGGGTAAAATTGCTTATTTTAGTCCCTTCTATCACTGTGCAAAGCGGCTTGCTTCCAGTACCAAATTGAGTAATTTTTGCATAATTACTAAGACTGGGGCGCGCCTTACCTGCTTATGTAATCTTAAATATTTTCCTAACTATTAAAGATATTAACATGCAGTTTTTTTTATTAAACATGTTATTGATTTATTTACAATGTGAATAATTATTAATATACCCAATTCATACATTTTTTAAATGTTATTAAGAAAAAACGGAAAAATAACTTTAAAAAATTTACAAAAATGCATGGCTTTTTGCAGCCATTATAGATATTTTTATTTTTTATTTTTTTTATCATAAACTAATAAATATTCTTTCGATTGACACATTAATAATAGAAATCGGGAAGCCGTTTGGCTTGTAGAATTTTTCAAAGTTTTTTTTAATGAAGTGGCGCCATCTATTATCCTAAGGGATGAAAGTTGCGCTGCTGCGGGTCAAATCGCTTATTTTGGTCCCTACTATCACTGTGCAAAGCGGCTTGCTTCCATCCCAAAGTGCAGCGTTTCCTTAAAATATCTCCATAACGACTAGGACTATTCGGAATTCTGGATTTTCGGAATTAGATTAGGTTTGAACTAGGATGTTTTAAAATTAGCGCAATCACCCTCCTGAAGCCGTAGCATCAAAGAGTAATATAAGTATATTAGACGTAGCATGTTACACGTGATACGGCTGTATCTTTTTACTCGTTCGTTCGCGCGCAAATAGAAAGAGAGCGTAGATGTGATAGCGCTGTATCACGGTGACATAATACGACGGCAGATTGACAATGGGTGACAGCCAAGTGACAGCTAAAACTAGTAAAGATAGTCACGTTTATAATAGTCTGTGGTCACGTTGCAGGGACTGACCCAAGACTGACCCGAGCACATGTCTCGCGTGATTTCGCGCGTCTCGTTTTTGCCTGCCACGAGGCTCCGCAATCCTCAATCTCTTCTTGTTCTTGTCTAAAAACAATCCCTGAGATTGGGATAGATTCTCCCATAAAATACTTGACACTGGCGGAAATGCAGTGCTAACGCACAAGCAAGAGTCCATTTAATTATAAATAAATAAAAAAAGATTTAAAAATAAAATTACTTTAAAAAACCAAAATTTTTGAAAATAAAAATAAAATACTACTGTGAAAGCCATCAAAACGAAACTCAAATTATATTTGTCCCGTCCCGTCTAGTTTGTAGTGATTGGTCTAGCTGTCCAACTGTGAACACCAACAACAGCCTTCTCAACTCTTTAGTTTCCCGTGGTCCTACCCAAAGGTCCTACCCGTGTATTACATAGTCTAAGGTCCTACCCCTACACTAGTAGTACAAGCAAGAAGGTTTCAATTTTTTCTCTCTGTAGGGAAAACATTTCAACCTTCTTGAGTACAAGGGTGTGAAAAGGTATTTTGTTGTCTATGCCTCCCTCAGCCTCATTCCGCGGAGGACATTTGCCAAAGAGTAATATAAGTATATTAGAAAAGAGAACACACTCGTGGCAACATTATGCATCCACCTTATGTCAAATTGAAGGCTAGCTAGCGCCATCTGTGTTTCTCTGAAAATAATTCTACCTATACTATACATACCTACTTATATGTATATATACTTATATACCCATACCGTTGTTTGAATGCTAGTTTTCGTTCAATCCCGCACCGATCGAGTGAAATTCCAGTATCCTTACTATTCCTGTAATCTGTACATTGGTAAGAGAACAACTGAAACTCCAGAACATCACTAAATCGGCACAAAATTGAACGGATGCGGACCAAATTGGTAGCGTACTTAAGAAGGGTCAGATCAAATGTACCCGAAACCGAAGAGCGTGTATGAAACGACTTATGAGTGTGGAAGAGGCGAAAAAGGTGTGTCAGGATCGTAGCCGATGGCGATCTATTGTCTCTGCCTACCCCAATGGGACACAGGCGTGAGTATTTGTATGTATGTATGTATGTATGTACCATAGAGTAAGAAGAGATGGCATATCGGCTTGTTTCTATAGAAAATGTTGTCGCCAACAAAGGGGGTGAAAAACGGGTGAGGGGAAGAGTTAACCTTTAAATACGCTACTTCCCGCTATTATGACGTCAGGCCCAGTTGAGTATCTGTGCACAGTTCGATACAACATCTCTACCCCAGGGGAGCGCGTTATTTTCTCTATGGTATATACATATAAGTAGGTATGTATAGTATAGGTAGAATTATTTTCAGAGAAACACAGATGGCGTTAGCTAGCCTTCAATTTGACATAAGGTGGATGCATAATGTTGCCACGAGTGGGTTCTCTTTTCTAATATACTTATATTACCTACTCTTTGCCTCATTCACTCATTCATATTCATTCAGAATATATTTTGGACCTTTTGGACATATTCTTACTGCTGTGTATTTAATATATTTTTATCATCTGTGGTCTTGTAGTCTATATTTTTTTCTGATTCATTTCATTCTCCGATAAAACAATTTTGCTGTACGTTTTTATCAAAAATTAGGAACGAATATTAAATCTAGCTCCATATTTATTATGATGTGTTGTGGAAATGTAGTGCCTTATTATATAGTTTGTGTATAACGTTTGGCCAAGCTGCATTCCGTCAATGTTCGCCGAGGATGATCTCATTGAAGCATTGATGTCCTGACATAGCGAGATCTTGATCGTTTTATTATTTTACTGTTGACCAAGTCCAATGACCTTGTAGCTTATAATAAAATCATCGAAAGTAATTAGTGAAAATGAAGAAACAGTTCTATAGAGTGAAACAACTAGCGGATCAAACATTTTCAAGGTACTAGAGTTATTTTATCTCATCACTGACTGCTATCAGATAAGATTCTGACTCCCTTGTGAATATCTATCAGTCTTATTTTCGTCAGTTTAGAATTATTACAGAAAATATATTATGTAGGTAGCTGATATAAAAGAATGTTTGTTGTGCAAGTTGTTGCTAGGGAAATGTTTGCTTGTAGATGCTCATTGCCTATTCAAACAACAGAATAATCTAAACTAGTATAAAACTGTAACAGAAGTGTATCTGTACATTGAAAATATCTACAAGAAATAGATTACGATATGGTTTTTCGGTGCCCTGACTTCAAATCAACAGTTTTTAGAATTTCTGTCAGACTGTTTGTTTGTTCGAGCATCACTCAAAAACTACTGAACCAATGTTGATGACATTTTTTTGTTTGATTTGACTTAAAATCTGGAATAATAATTTTTGTGGACGGAGTCACACAGGTAAACTCTAGTCATTTATATATTTTTTATAAATGCAGGTCAGGAAAAGGTGAGGTGTTAACAGATGAGCTACAAACCGCTGACAGGAAGGTGGAGCACCTCCGTAATGCCCTGCAACTCATCACCAAGAGATTAGCCACGGGTGCCGGGAGCACGCAGGGCCAGGACCCAGCGGCACGGGAGAAAAGACTCAAGAAACTGCCGGAGTACATACTGGGCCTGTCTATGTGCGACGCCAGCAATTATGATGATGATGACAGTATTTTGAAGTATATTTTATATGAATGCGGTGAGAATGACTTTTTTATTAATCAGCTTAACCCATCGAGCACCAACCTATAGAAAAGCCTTAACATAAAAGAATCTTTTTTTTTCAATAAGGTATAATTTAGCTTTTAGCTTTAGCCTACTTTTTCGAACCGTACGGTTCGACCGGAGCTCAACGGGTTTAATGTTACATTATTATTAAAAATTTGTTTACTAATGTACCTAACCCATGAGGATGGGTAGGCCTGTGCCCTGCAGTGGGACAAAGTGGCAAATGTGTCAAATAATGAGTAATATAGTGAAAATTCATTTTGAATCCCTTGTCTGCGTTACTATTAGGAATTTTTTGGAATCATTTTCGTAGATGTATCATTGTTGTTATTATTGGCTAAGTAGTAGTGGGAGAACGGTCTATAAAACTAAAATATTTGGTGCATCACTATTACCCATTGCCAGAACTCTGAACAGTATAACTAGGTATCCGGATATTTTTATTTAGAAAATGGGGCATTCCACGCTAACTGTGAACGCATATGTGAAAAACTGTTTAGCATAAAAATGCATTTATTACAGCTAAACGTCTAATAAACATTCCATATTTATCAACTATCACATTTTTTTTAATTAAAAACCACCAATTTAGTATATTTTTTAGGGTGAAACAGTAGTCACTTTTTTTATCCTAAGGTAGTTATTTTTCTTCAAATTTGGTAGCACTGTTTTCCTCGATTACGTTTGCGTTTCCCCGCGTGCTAGATATATTATATAAAAACATACTATCAGCTATTACTTGCAGAAAAGAAAGGAAAAAAAGGTAAGTGAATGTTAAATTTATCGCATTTTGAAGTGGCACGTATAGCTTGTCCCAACCATCACGGCGAAACAGATATATGTTTGTCCTAAACTAAAAATGTGCATGTCAGTAAACAAAAAACTATTGCAAAGTAAGGCACTGCATTGGACTCACAGTTTTATTTAGTTTTTTGTTCTCCCTAAATATATAATCAATTTTTATTACGATATAGAGATTGTCCCGACCGTCACAGTCCCGACCGTCACAAACTCGCCTGTCACAATTTAATCATTCTATGGCACATAAACTTGTTGTTTATGGTGTTATGCTGTAGCTTCTATTACAGGCCGAAGATGAGCCAGAATTAAAGATAACTGGAAGTTGTAAGACCGGAGATGAGGCAGATATTAAAATGGTTGAATGTGGAAAGACCAGAGATGACGCAGAATTTGAAATGGCTGAGATAACTGGAAGTGGGAAGACCGGAGATGAGGCAGAATTTGAGGAGGGTGGAAGTGGACAGAACAGAGATATGGAGGAATTAGAGGGAACTGGAAATGAAAAGGCCAAAGATGATGCAGAATTTGAAATGACTGGAAGTGGAAAATCCGGAGATGAGGGGGACTTTGAGATGGCTGGAAGTGGAAAGACTGAGGATGAGGGGGAAATAGAGGTGGCTCGAGATGGACAGGCCGGCGATGAGGCAGAAAATCTAATTTGTATAGGTTCTTATGTATTAGTGAGATTTGTGTCCAATAAATGGACGGGAGTAAAGGAGTACAAATACATAGCCGTTTGCCAAGGACCATTCGGCGAAGATTCAGAGGTTGAAGTCATGTTCATGAAACCTATTAAAACCTCAGCCAAAGGGGATACTTTTGTCATGAACATGAATGAAAATGATACTTGTCATATAAATGCAAGCAAAGTTGTAAAAATTCTTAACAAGCCTTCTGTAAAAACTTGCGGTAATCGTATATACTACGAATTCACAGATGGTCTGTAAGATGATTAATATACATCTATAACATACTATATTGATAAGTTTGTAAAGTAAAAAAATTTTTGCTATAAAGTCTAATAAAACCGTATACTTATGAGCACTAAGTTGTATAGATTTCTTACTTGTCCCGACCGTCACAAGTCCTTGTCCCGACCGTCACAGACTTTAACTTTTTTTTCATAAAAACAGTTAATATTTAGAGAGTTATTTCTTAGGACAAATTGTTACAGCACTCTTTAGGTGTCACATATAAAAAAAACAAATATTCAAGACATTTGGTTTAACTGAAATCGAGTGCAGTAGGAACTAGTGCAAGGTAGCTGGAATTGTGCGTGTCCCGACCGTCACATTGATTTAGTTATTAATTTGACACAGAAAACGACAAAAATTTCTATTTATTCTTCCAGATTATTATTAAACCTTTAATGAGCCATCAAACCTCATATATTTTTCACTTAATAATATGTTAATTACCAGGTAGTTTTTAAAAGATAACAAAGAAATGAGTCAAAATGTCCCGACCGTCACCGTGGAATGCCCCAAATGGGTTTATTTTATTGATGATGATGTAGCCTTTTGTTCCGAGCTGGTTCCTCTTTGTTTGGTCTTGTGGTTTATAAAATGTCCCTTAGCTCGGTGTGTCGCTTGACATAGGCCTCCTCCAACTGCTTCCATTGCTCTCTGTCTGCCGGGACTCTTGTCCAGTACGGTCCCAGGGTCAGGCGAAGATCATCCTCCCATCTCCTTAATGGATGCTTCCGTTCTCTTGTACCATCCCTCGGATACCACAACGTGACCTGTTGGCTCCACTTGTTCGCTCTGCACCTTAACATGTGTCCTGTCCAGCCCCATTTTAGATGGTTGATTCGGATGAGTATGTCAGGAAGTTTGGATTTCTGTCGTATCTCTGTTGAGGTGATTTTGTCGCTGAGCTTTATTCCCAACATACTCCTTTCCATTGAGCGTTGGCACTTGGCAAGTTTTTCACGTTGGCTTTGGGTGAGCGACCAAGTTTCGCATCCATATGTCAAACATGGGAGGATGCATGTGTTGAAAGTTTTTCGTTTAGTGGATATACTCAAGTCTTTGCTTTTCGTTATTTCCTTGAGAGACCAGTATTTCTTCCAACCGCAAGCAATTCTGGATTCAATGGAAAAGGAAGTAAACAAAAGAATTTCTTGTTTATTTTATTAGTAAACATAAATTACTAACTGAAAAGAGACAAACAAGATAAATAATATAACTGTTTTGCATTACAACAAAACAGATATTATGAGTGAGAGAATACATGCAGCATTGATTGAAGAAGCGTCCATAGATTCTACCTTAAATTTGGCTAAATAAACGAACTTACCATCAACTCTCTATACTTTCCTCTATATCTGTCTCTTTCACTCTGCTAGATTGGCGCCTCGAATCTGACAAGGCGCGCTCATTTGACGTTTACTTCATAGTCTTCATCAATCACCAGCAAGCACCTTGCTGCAATGCTGCATGTATTCTCTCACTCATAATATCTGTTTTGTTGTAATGCAAAACAGTTATATTATAAGTTATTCGAATACATGCAGCATTGATTGAAGACCTGTTTGCTATCTGCTGGTGAAAGAGTACAAACGCTATGTGAAAATAAATGAAAATGTGTATGTCATAAAGCCATCATCATCAACAATGGGTACATTAACACAAGTCCTGTATAAAAAGGAAAAATACACCATAAAATAACTTTCATAATAGTAATAGAACATAATAGTCTTGATAATGACTAAATGTTATCTCACTCAATGTAACTAGGTATTTAAAATCAACAGATTGCTGTTGAAAGAGAAAAACAATTTAAGATTAAATTTCTACACCTGTTGAGGCATAATCTTAACCATCATACAGAAACAATCCTCAGAGATCATTACAGTTACATTACATTTGAAGTCGACACGATAGGCAAGCAAGCATTACAGTTAATTCAAACCACTGAACTTATTAGGTAGATGTATGAAAAATTATTTAATAGTAGGTCCTCATTCTTAACAGTATTATACGGTACTGCTTATCTGAGAACAATACAATTTCCGAAATAAAATTTACCAGTAAGCTTTTTTCATGATTCTCTCCATGGACCGTTTTGAGTTCTGATAGCTGGTCTAATAACATAAGATATTATTAGATATTAGATAAGAAAAAGATTAATTACATCATTCTCAAAACAACTCTTCTCGTTGACCCAAGCTTCATTACATGTTGTACTGAGCATAAGGACTCCACGGTATGTTGTTGCTCATTATCATTAGCTAGTCAGCTGGATTGTTAACATTTTCTGTGTCTGGAGCTGAAGTTGGGTTATTATATTTATTTATAATTATTAGGTTTATCTCACCACTACACTACTCTACCTGGTACTCTCGGATCTATCAATATCTGCATTGGGTTAATTTTCTAGCCAATCAAATACTAAACTAGTGTCACATATTGGCATCCTTCTCTCCTGGTATTTAGCTAACAGGATATTTTGTAATTTTATAATGGTCCAGCTGCACGGCAGGTAAAACCTACTGACCTATGGCAGAGTATTGTCTGAGATGTCCATAAAATTCTGCCCACATATCCCATATGGAGCTCTAGAATCTACACCAAACGAAGTTACTCAGTTACTCAGACCCTATTTTATAATGTAGTGTCTGGTAGATGTCTTATCGCAGGTTGTTAAGACCGATTCTCTTAAGTAGGAGTTCCTTTCGTTTAATGACCAGTCAGTGCACTGCCTGATTAGCCTCCCCCCCTCCTTTTTTAGGGCTAAGGGTTTTAGTTTCTCCACCCGTGGTGGGCTCCTGCTCAAGTCCTTACCCCAAGAACTGAACAGAATGTAAATTGTCAGTTGGCAGCACTTGTGTGTCCAAGTTGTACTATCAAAATGTATTGTGCCATGTGAAGTGAAGGTGGTACAGTTATTGTGGATCTATATTGAGTGGTGGGAGAGAGCGCCCATGCCAACCCGAAGATCCAATGTGAAATGAATGCCTCGCAATATTCGCAATAGATTGTTGGACCATCTCTGAAATCCCAACCTTCACAACTATCTATGATTGTCTTTTCCTAGAAGTGAACAAATCAACTAAATCAAAGGTAACGGTCTACGCGACCGGGGGGGTGATGAACTGATGAGTGATGAGTGCCCATCCAGCAATGGATTCTAGATAATCGGTTGGTATTACTAAGGCTGTCAGCAACGCTGATATGTATATGCCCCTGATCTATGTTCGACCTCCGTGGCCGGGGGCGGCGACGAGTGCCATTCCGGCCCTGCATCCTAGATAAGAGGTCGGTAATGCTACTCCATATGCCCCATGTTCTGAATGCGACCTCCGAGGCCGGGGGCGACAAGTGCTATTCCAGCACTGGGTTCTAGATAAGAGGTCGTTAATGCCACTGGGTATGCCCCATATACTTAATGCGACCTCCGAGGCCGGGGGCGACGAGTGCCATTCCGGCACTGGGTTATAGATAAGAGGTTGGTAATGCCACTGGGTATGCCCCATGTACTGAATGCGACCTCCGAGGCCGGGGGCGACAAGTGCTATTCCAGCACTGGGTTCTAGATAAGAGGTTGGTAATGCCACTGGGTATGCCCCATGTACTGAATGCGACCTCCGAGGCCGGGGGCGACGAGTGCCATTCCGGCACTGGGTTATAGATAAGAGGTTGGTAATGCCACTGGGTATGCCCCATGTACTGAATGCGACCTCCGAGGCCGGGGGCGACAAGTGCTATTCCAGCACTGGGTTCTAAATAAGAGGTTGGTAATGCCACTGGGTATGCCCCATGTACTGAATGCGACCTCCGAGGCCGGGGGCGACGAGTGCCATTCCGGCACTGGGTTCTATATAAGAGGTTGGTAATGCCAAGTATTGTATATGCCCTATTATCTATATTCGACCTCCGCGGTCGAGGGCAGCGACGAGCACCCTTCAGGCACTGCATCCTAGATAACTGGTCGGTAATGCCATTGCACATGCACCATGTTATGTACGACCTCCGCGGCCGGGTGCGACGAGTGCCATTCCGGCACTGGGTTCTAGATGGACAGTCAGTAAAGCTATTGTATATGCCCTATGATCTATATTCGACCTCCGAGGTCGTGGGCGTTGACGGGCGCAAAAGCACTGCGTTAGATAATCAGTCGGTAATGCCATGCATGAACCCCACGTTCTGTCTATGACCTCCGAGGTCGGGGGCAAAAAGTACCATGCCATTCCGACACTGGGAACAAGATTTGATACATATTTGTACCTGAAGTGAGCACCCCAGACCACATCCGATGTGTCTGATTCAAATGTGCTTCACCCTATGTGCAGAACCACCGAACTGTGGTATAATGGCCTTCCGCCATCAGGAAAATTCCTGCTGCACAGGGACAGAGAACTGATACTGTTGACATTGCAATAATCGCTATCTGGTTATATTGGCAAAGCCTAGGAGAGCTAACTAGCACTAGGTTCTATTATCTGTAGATAACTAGCGCATGCTATTGTAGCTCATGGTATTCTTATACAATACAAAACGGTTCAAATACTACAGGTCCAGACTAAGTGCAAGTGCAGCCTAGTATTGATATGCCAGTATTGTTAACCTAAACTCAGTATGGTTGTGTGACCAGGAAGAAAATGTCTACATTAATCAAGACATCCAATCACTGTGGGCCAAAGGAACTCTTTGAGTCTAATACGATAAAACTGCAAAAGACCAGAGGGCCTAAAAGGAAGGCTGGCTGCAGTACCCGGTCATAATTATAAGACAGCAATTAAAAAAGATTTTGTCCTTCCGTACTCCTTATTAAGAACATCTTGAAAAAAGGGAAACAAATTCGGTAGGCACATCTAATTTCTTCTTTAAGTTTTTAACCATCTTTGACACATAAAATTCTTGCAAAGGAAGGTGGCAATGGTGGCATAGGTTTGTGATCATATTTATACCTGCATAAGTTGATCTGTTTTATGGCAAACTCCTTTTAATCTTTAATGTATATTTTCTACAGGTATGCCTAACATTGCAAATATGGGTGATATTTCACCCCCCATTCCGGGGAACTTTGGTAAACCTATTTGTTTCTAACTGTAAGTATGTATGTAATAAGACTTATAAGGTATAACGCACTTTAATTGACTAGAGAAACTTAATGATTTAAATTATAACAGGTAGAATGCCACTCGGCTGAAAAAGTGTTCAATGCTCAATGGGGTTGTTTAAGGGTTGTTTCACACATACCGCAACCACATCACGTGAGCGGGCACATATTTTGTATTGAAAATGAACTGTAGAATTTACACGGTACCACATTCTGCTATCATTACTGACCACATGGGTTATATCGACCACATCACAACCACAACACCACCACCAGCGACACCGCACACTAGGTAGCGGCTGGCCACATTGCAGACACAACGTTGCATTAACATAACGACAGTGCGCACACACCTGTGCCAGAGTCAAACTGTCTGTCTGCACACGAAGTAACCACCTCGCAATTACTGGTGACAACACAACCACATCGATATTTTGTTGGTACGCAACACAACTGCAAAAACTGCAGCGACACTTTTCACAAAACCATTGCTTGACCACTTTCTCTTCTTTCAGGGGGTGGGTATAACATTCTTTTGATCAATATTAGAACGTAAATCACCTAGTATAGGTGAGCTTAAGATTATAGGTGTCACAGAGATTGACTAAATATTGGTTCAGATATCAAATCTGTTGTTTGTTCCTAGGAACAATAGTATACATGTTCTGAGTGTTCTGTTTAGCCATAAATAGCCGAAATACAAAGGATCATACCTACTAGATCCTGAAAAATAGGTAGTTAACTTGGCTAAGGTGTCAGTACAGATATGAATCATAAAATTGTTGGGAAGCAATTAAAGAAGCCATCCTCCACTTGATTGAAAGATGTAGAGGTAACTCACCCCTGTCCAAGCCCCTGTCCTGTAGGGTTAAAAGCGTCAAAAGACCCTTCGAAGAGGCCGCTCTTTATCCAAAGCAGCGGCATTAAAGAGGTGACGTTCATTAGTGCTTCTACTTATTTTCTGCACACCGTGAGGGCACCTCTTTGACAAAACACGCACAGAACACTCACAAAACAACCTTTCCGTGTAATTTACACAGTAAAACATTGCAATTTCACTGTTTTAAACAAGTTTTAAAGTTAAGAAAAAATTTTGCAAGCTTCGGCGGCAAAATCTATAAACGCTATGAAGTAAACGTCAAATGAGCGCGCCTTGTCAGATTCGAGGCGCCAATCTAGCAGAGTGAAAGAGACAGATATAGAGGAAAGTATAGAGAGTTGATGGTAAGTTCGTTTATTTAGCCAAATTTAAGGTAGAATCTATGGACGCTTCTTCAATCAATGCTGCATGTATTCGAATAACTTATAATAATTAATTAGCAAAGCAAATATAATTTGAATGTTATTAGGTAGATATCACAAAGGCAACATTACAAACATACCTATTTGTTGGTGTTTGGTTGCAATTCCTACCTAATAGCATTGAAATTATATTTGATTAGCTAATTAACTATTATACGACTTATTTTTCTCTTTTCAGTTAATAATTATTGTTTATTTTAATCATTAAGATTATTTCTTACTTTTTAGACTTCTGTGAAAGTTGTAACAGAAAAGTACTATAATTTTATATATTTGGGATCTGCTCTTCACTAGCTTTCATTTGATAGCCATATTGCAATTTTTTACAAAAAAAAAAACCTGATTATTCCCCATCTCTTTTTTCTTCTTCTATAGAGTCGATGGCAAGTCATTAAAAATATTTCCAGCCCAGTATTTCGGCACACGGATAGCATCTCTTTTTTAATTTGCAGACATAATCGTATTTGCAGATATAACATCATGCTTCTTTCCCAGTGGGGTAGGCAGACATAATCAAGAAATAATATATTATCCTATGTCACTCTGCTGCTGCTCGAACTCGAACAGACTTTTCAGTTTTATAACAGCGAAAAAGCATTATTAAAACACATAATTATCTGTAACAGGCTATTATTTCTTTGTACTTTAAAATTTTGAGCCAGAGGAAATATTATTTATGTTTCGTTCCATGTTAATTTTACCCTAAACCTACATTTGTACTAAATGTAATATTGTAATTTTAAATAACAGGTAAAACAGAAAAATTTCTTGCAAACGAAATAGCCGAGCACGAGTTAAAGGTGGAACAATTAGTATGTAGTCCACTATCTGCGATCTGCGACCAAGACCTACCAGCCATAATGAAAGCAAAGAAACAACTTAGCAGACTTATTAGTGAAAAGGAATCCGCCGCAAGCAGATATCATGTGAGTTTTTTACATCTAGTCTATCAGTAACATTATCTCTGATAGCAGTAGTCAAGTATCTGCAGGTGAATCATTATTGATATTTACTAATTGAATACAATTGTAAATACTCTTTACATAACATAGGTATTTCTTTATATGCACATCTAAAAACAAAATTGATATAAGGTGCTTAATTGAGATCTTTGCTTGAGCTAGTGTTTCATGTACATGCTCTTTTAATTTAAGGGTTCTATTTCTGTAGTTGAACACACTGCTTGACACTTTGCTTGCTTCATATTTAATTGAGGTTTCTAGATCACCCATTCTTTTTCTCAACATTTAGAAAAATTTACCTATCCCAATGAGTGCGGTGTCGTTAGATAGTTGTTATAAAATGGAACAAAACATCCATTGAGATAATGGCTTTTATCTCGAGATATTGGCGCTCACAGCTAATAATAAGGCAAAACAAAGCATGTTACTGAAGTCCAGTTTTTTAAACATGGACAGTACAATGACTACGAAATCCTATCATTGGCGGGTTCGACACGCTCTTGGCCTAACGAGATATTTTTTTATTGCCTTGTCATTTATAAATTAATCTACTAACCTAAATGAGACAGATTTTCCTGCAGTCAAACCATATTGACTACATTTATCACACTTTGGGCTTACTTCAACACTTCTAAATAAGTTCTTGATAGCTTATTTGACAGATCATTTGACATATTTTTCATACAAAATATAAGATAAGCTAAAAAGAACTTATCCAAAAGTGGTGAAACAGGCCCTTACTTGCTTACAATAAAACAAACAATTTAATAATGAAATAAAACTTTACAGCATTTAGAGCGTCAAAAAGAAGAGAATCCAACAAAGCTAAGCGCAGCCCGTGAAGAGCTAGAAGAGGCCGGCACCCGCGTGGAGGCCGCGCGCGACGCCCTCGCGGCGGACATGTTCGCGCTGGTCGCCAAGGAGGCGCACGTGGCCCACACCCTACTGCAGTACGTCAAACTGCAGCGGGCTTACCACGAGTCTGCACTGCATTCATTACAAGATACTGTACCGGAGCTGGAGAGGTTTATAAGTAAGTGTTCTCAATTGTTTTTCTTGAGCAAGATATATTTCTTTTGCAGCATTTTGGGCTGGTGCCTGTCCACTCCAGGCCAGTCATGAATGCATGTTTTATTTTGGATTTAATTTGATACCCATATTTCTGGTTCTGCTTATGAAAAGTTGAAACCTTAAATTACTTTAACTAATGGTATACAAACTATATTTCTACAGGAATGTAGGCAATTGTACCAAAATCAACTCGAGATATGTTGGGTCCTGTGAAAACTTCAAGGAAATTGGTACATTACGAATTTGGGCATGTATTGGACATTACAATAATTACTACTTACATACAAAAAACTACAAAACAAAATGTGTTACACATTTGGTACACATGGTGATCTACCTAAGTCTAAATATTTGTATAATTAACATCTTATATAAGTGGTAAGTAACAATTCCTATGAGCGCTACTAACAGCGAAGAAATTAAGACAGGACAATTTTCTTTTAAAATGCATTAAGATTAGTTTGAGATAAGTAACACATTAGCTTATCTTAGATTCACATTCTCTCTAACATTATTAAATTAGGGTTCAACCATAAAGATAACAGTATCACTAGCTTGCTTTAAAATCAATAAATTAGCTGTCTTTCGTAGAATTAGAAATAAATACGTAAATATAATGCATGTGTTTAATTTTACTTTCAAACTATGATATATTTATAGTTGTGTGTATGTCCTGTCGGAGGTTCATTATCATACAATCACAAAGGCCATTGCCAATTATATCATGCAGGAAAGGAAGTGAATATTAATATAAAATGTTAGTAGTTATTGATATTTTCCTCAAACACCAAACATTTCCTTAAGTGATTTTGTTTGGATTTTGTAGATAAATTATAATTAGGTACATAATAAATACAGTTCGAAAAAATTTGATACTTATTAACATAACATAAATATTATTTACGAGCTTTTACCCGCGACTTCGTCCGCATAAATTATATACCAGATTTTAAGTCAGATGATAAGCTATCAAACAAAAAAAAGTTTCATCAAAATCGGTTCAGTAGTTTTTGCGTGATACTCGAACAAACACCCAAACAAACAAACAGACAGACAAAAAACCCAAATTTTGGTGATTTTAAATCAGGGACATCTAAAAACCATATCGTAATCTTTTTTTTGTAAATATCTTCAATGTACAGACACACTTCTGTTACAGTTTTATAATAGTTTAGATTTGTGTTTGTTATGCTTTCACTGAATTTTTGTTCTTTATTTGATTTGTAATTTCTTGTAAGGAAAAAGAAAACTATATAAGTAATTTTAGTTTTTTGCAGTCCAACTAAACTAAGCATTTGAAGTATGTACGAGATTTTCTATACAATAAAACATAAACCCGTAATCGAATCGTCGACCTTTGGGTTACAACCCAATTTACTTATTAATCTACTCTGACATAGAAATGAGTTCAAAATGCATCTGCATTATGAATCTGAGTCATCAGACCAATCTAAACTGTCAACAGACAATTAGCTGTGATAGTAACACGTGGTACATGCATTCAAGTAATCATTTCTTGGCGAGTATCACAATCGCCTCGGTTAATTAATTGAACATTGTTCATATACCTTCCTTCTATGTATATAGGCATATAAGACCGCGCATCGGATTCTGATATGAAATGCAATATGTTGATGTCGTGTGGTACTGTTTTGTTATCGATTTTAGAACCTCTCTCGATAACTATGTGATGCAATAGTATTCTCTACAATGGAAAAACTAATAATGGGTCCTTCAGTTCAGACCATGAAACTGAGCAATTTTCACTACAAAGTCAACATTCATGCGATAAAAAATCATTTGTTCCATACATTAGGGTTGAGTTTTCAAGTTACCTGAGTAGTTTAATAAAACCTCAAAACCCTGTTTTTATATTACAATAATACTTACTTACGTATTTACTAAAAAGAAGCCGGAAAGTCTTTAGTTTAGCAATTGTTTGGGCTATGTCGGCTTCTTTGGTTCTTCTGCGAACCTCTTGATTTCTGGTTCATATTGTGCAAACGTTTTATTAAAGATCGGTATCGATCTGTTTCAGACGACAGCTCGGTGAAGCGAGTGTTCGGGTACCCGCTGGAGGAGCACCTGCGCGTGACGGGGCGCACCATCGCGTTCCCCGTCGAGCTGTGCGTGTGCACTCTGCACGAGCTGGCGCTCAGCGAGGAGGGACTGTTCAGGATAGCCGGCGGTGTGTAATCGGGGAAATCATATTATGCCATCCAAATATGTCAAACCAAATTTATCTGTATTTGATTGACATAGTCCATGGATAGAATATGGCGGCCCGCAGGCCAAATTGGGCCTGCATTTGTCTTTGTGAGACTAACTCCGCATGTCTAAACAATAAATAAATAAATTATCAAACATCTTGTGTTACTTGTAAATAAATGTAATAATTTTAAATGAACTCTTCGAAATCTATTTCGCTATCCCTGACATAGTCGATATGTAAAACTAAAACGTCGTAAACGATCCCACTTGATACACACATTACACACACTCATACACACGTACACATTATTCTGACAGGCTCTTCACGCCAGCGATATCTCAGAGAGGTGAGAGCGCTACGCGCCTGCGTACACGCAACTAAGTAGCTAACTAACATCAGTCTTTCTTAGTTTTACATACATCAATAAAGTCCAGATTATTTCCTTGCAAGGTGGTCTGAAATCATGTTAAGTGATAAGCCTAAAACTAGCAAAATAAATGATATACCGTAGTCGCCTCATACGACACTGGGGCGGCTGGATAATTGAAATGAAGCAGTTTATTTTAATCGCAAGTTTACTCTTATTTTAAAATTTGACGAATTCGTTCATCAGGTTTAACTTAGATAATTGTTTCAACGTGTCATATCTAAAAATAAATAGGCTACAAAAAGAGAGGAAAATGCATATCTAAAATAAAATACCTACTTTAAACCAAAAACCAGGATAGAAATGTGGAGATTAAAATTGTAATATTCCGTTTTTCCTATTGTAGGTTCATCAAAAGTGAAAAGAATGAAGCTGTCACTGGACGCGGGGCTGTTCAACGTGCCGCTGCCGCGCGACTACCGCGACATGCACGTGGTCGCCTCCGTGCTCAAGTGCTACCTCCGGGAGCTGCCCGAGCCTCTCCTCACACACCGCCTCTACACTAACTTCATCGCCGCCTCCCGACACCCCACGGAACAAGCCCGACTGAACGCTCTCTGGGAAGCCATACATTTACTACCCGACGCGAACTTCCAAAATCTTAGATATCTTATCAAATTCTTGTCTGCTTTGACCCAAAATCAAAGCACAAACAAAATGTCCCCTTCGAACCTGGCTATCGTGATAGCACCCAACTTGCTGTGGGCGGCCGACGAGAGCACGTTCGACATGAACATCACGACGGCCGTCAACTGCGTCGTCGAGCTGCTCATCAAGCACGCGGATTGGTTCTTCAAAGACGACGTCAACTTCTTCATCTCTTTCTCTAGAGAAGATCTAGTCCCGGATCAGTGCGAGTATGGATTCACGTCCAACTTTGTTCAGGGTTACAATCAAACCGCCGCTCTTAGTCAGGAGCAGTCCAACGGCGACTACAGCAGCATGAGCAAGTCCCTGTGCGACTACAACCACCAGGCGCCGCTCGCCAGGGTCAGCCTCGACGGCCCCGGCCGCCACTCCAGAAGCAACAGCCACGACACTAGTCTCATATTGTTGGATAATGACATTAAAAAAGCTCAATCGAACAGTTCCCTCTCCGACCAATCTAGTCCACCGCACGGTAGTCCAAAACCTATACTGAGGCGGAAAAACAAGCCGCTGGCACCCGTGCCGCCCAACTTCACACCAGACAAGAATAAAAAAGTGGAACCACAGCCACAGCCGACAGATCCTACGAGAGAACAGAGAGATTCCAACAAGGTCGAGACCGATAAACCCGCCAAACCTCCGAGACCCGTCATCTCCGACACCGGCAAGGTCATCTCGGGCGTACAAACGATCAACCGATCCACCTACAGGCAAAACAAGGCCCTCAAAGAAGAGGCCGCGAGGAGTAGCAGCCGCGAGAACCTCACCGACATTCGACGACAAAGCCTGGAGCTGGAGAAGGAGAGGTTCGAGAGTCTCAAGGAGGCGGAGAGGAACGATTCCACGGTCGTGGTCAAGAACGTGACGGCGCAAACGGGATTCGTGAGCAAAATGAAGGTGGTCGGGGACTCGAGCGGGCCCGCCTCGATCGGTGTCGTCTCGCTGGAGAAGGGCCGCGCGGGGGCGCAGGCGAGCAAGCCGGGCGCGCAGCCGCCGCCGCGCCCCGTGGCCGCGCCGCGCACCCTCGTCCCCGCCGCCGCCGCCGCCGCCCCCGCCCCCGCCCCCGCCGACGAGCCCGACGTGCAGCTGCGCAGCAAGCCCGCCGTGCCCGAGCGGCCCGCCACGCTGCGCCCGCAGAGCTTCCGCGCCGCGCGCGGCTCCGTCACCGACAACACGGACCTCGCGCCCACCGTGCTGGAGCGCACGCACATATACTCGGTGGACAAGCAGCACCCGACCGTCATCCAGGTGGGGGGCGCGCCGGCGGAGGGCGAGGAGGCGCCGCGGACCGGCGTGCAGCGCACCCACAGCTCGGGCGGCAAGGACGCGGAGCTGGAGCCGGCGAAGAGCCTCGGCGCGACGCGGCAGCTCTCCCAGTCGGAGGGCAGCATAACGGAGGTGCCGCAGTCGCCGCGGCCGCAGAGCTCGCGGCCGCCGCGGCCCATGGTGCCCGCGCCGCCCCCGCCCGTCGCCGTCGCCCCCGCCCCCGCCCCCGCCCCCCTCGCACAGAGCGAGAGCACCGACCTATAACTATAACCCTCCACCCCTAGTATTACGCCCCGACAGCCGGTGGTGCCTCTGTTAAGACTAAGTCTCATCCGCGAGTTGCGATGCAAAATATTTGACACACAAAAGTGAATTTGTGAATTGTATTGTTCGTGTCGTCTCGAGCCGATAATTTCTACAGCTCACGAAGTGACTGATCGTGCATCCATGAAATGGCAACTAGACTGATGTTCTCTGGTACCGTATTCGCCTTTTAACTATAATAATTATTAAACCGGAGAATATTATAAAATTTTCAAGTATTTTCTTTCACGCTGATTGTACATTATTTATTTTTGTAAAACTTTGTTCTGCAGTAATGTCCTAATGAATTATGAAAGGTAATCGCTTTGACTGTTTATAATAAATGAACGAAAGTTCCGTGCTTCTAGTTAATACAAAATGTCTAAAATAACATTATTCCAAAAAGACATATCGATATCATTGTCAATTTAGCTTTTTTATCGTACTACGACGACATTGTGTTGTACTATAGAGAAGGAAATGTTGCAATTAATGTTTGTGATATTAGGAAGATTTAATCATAATCAATTAATCACATAAGAAGCCCATCCGGGCGCGGGTGGGAGCACAAACGTAACGTTGTATGACAAGTAGCCATATTTTTATGATATTTAACTACCCGTACATCCAAGCTTGTTTCAGTGAATTATTTTAGGCTTAAGTATGTTATGTAGTCTTTACGATGTTTTATGTGATATGCATTTTATTATTATACATATACTGCAAGTATACAAGCTTCTGTTGTAAGTAATAATAATTATATCCCAAAATGTTTTTTTGTTTTGCGTATTTCTCCCATTTATTTTCCATTAGAACAACAATGAAACATATAACATTTAAACAATATTTAATTATATCTTACTATGTTTGCCATTTTACAATATAATAATTTCTTTTGCCAACTCTCAATAACGAGATAAGATTAGGTAAAATGTGAGCAGACTCTGTTATAACTTCGTCTATCTTCTGCATTCTTTGGTGATTGATGTAAAATCCGCCAGCTTGAATAATTCTCATGGCGTCATCTGGAAATAAAAGAACAATAACGAATGTGTTAAAAGGAGAAGGGTCACGGCCCATACAAAATTTACCCAGGTCCGACAACAAAGTGACCTATCCCAGTTTTTTATATATATTTAGTATGACTAAAATATATAATTTTTATTTTCGATTTGTATGGCTAACACCTAAATATTGCCTTGTGAACTTCTCCAGGCGCAATACTAAACCAATACTTTTCACATACTTCTAGCGATTCTATCTATCAAGAACTTTGCATATGGATGTGATTTTGATGACAATACGATAATATGGTACTATCTGGCTGATCTGATGATGGAGTTGGAAGGTGGCTAGTGGAACTCTTGGGTGGCTACTTGCATACCCATCGAGTTTGGGCTCATTGGAATCATCTTGATGAGTTCTATGCATTGCAGTTGGTATCGAGGGTCTGATGATGGAGCTGGAAAGTGGCTAGTGGAACTCTTGGGTGGCTACTAGCACACCCATTGAGTTTGGACTCATTGGAATCGTCTTGATGAGTCCTGTGAATTGCAGTTGGTATTGAGGGTCTGATGATGGAGCTGGAAAGTGGCTAGTGGAACTCTAGGGTGGCTACTAGCATACCCATTGAGTTTGGACTCATTGGAATCGTCTTGATGAGTCCTGTGCATTGCAGTTGGTATTGAGGGTCTGATGATGGAGCTGGAAAGTGGCTAGTGGAACTCTAGGGTGGCTACTAGCACACCCATTGAGTTTGGACTCATTGGAATCGTCTTGATGAGTCCTGTGCATTGCAGTTGGTATTGAGGGTCTGATGATGGAGCTGGAAGGTGGCTAGTGGAACTCTTGGGTGGCTACTAGCATACCCATCGAGTTTGGGCTCATTGGAATCGTCTTGATGAGTCCTATGCATTGAAGTTGGTATCGAGGGTCTGATGATGGAGCGGGAAGGTGGCTAGTGGAACTCTTGGGTGGCTACTAGCATACCCATCGAGTTTAGACTCATTGGAATCGTCTTGATGAGTCCTATTCTCTGCATTTTGTAACAAGTAGGTATCTATTGATAGAGCTGGAACGTTTTTTGTAGGCATAGAATTAATGCTGCAACTTATCAAGACCAGCAAGCTCCTGGCTGTTGCCCCTGCCCCTGTCACCATTCCAAAATGGTAAATGTCCAAGATGTTAGGCGAGCAGGTGGTTAGGTTTTAGGTGTTTCATTGATAATTGCAACAGCACCCAACTTTGACAAGTGCCTAATTCGATAAACGTGAATCTTCGCAGCTGCTACCAGTTCTTTGTAATCAATCTTGCCTACATTTGCCAACATCACTTGCTGCACAAGCCGTTACAAGATATTCCTCAGCACATAACGAACCATCTAACTGGTTTGAATGGAGGTCATGTAGGTGACATTATTAGTATGCAGAATACACTGGCTGGTCAGCATTAGCAAGCTGAAGTGGCAATGGGCTGTTCATATCTGCCAAAGAACTGACAACCGATGGGGTGTCAGAGTTCTAGAGTGGAGACCACGAACTGGCAAGCGTAGTGTGGGATGCCCTGCTGCCCGCTGGACAAACGACCTAAAAAAAGTAGCGGGGAGCGACTGGATGAGGAAGGCCGAGGACAGAGTTTTGTGGCGCGCCTTAGGAGAGGCCTATGTTCACAGTGGACGATGATAGGCTGATGATGATGATGATGATGATAATGATGATGATGATGATACCCTGGCTTTCGAACAAAGGTCATCCTTGAACAAAAACATAGATGAAATAAGTGACGGAGATTGTACTTGTGTATTAATTAGTATAATGTTTTACCTGGGGTGGGCGTGGACTGGCATGGATATATCAAAATTATTTTGATCATCCCACACTGGGTATGTATGTATTAAAGGACATTGAGAATTAGGTTATTAAGAATTTTCTACTTTCAGTCCAAACTTAAAAATGTTAATGAAAATATAGTAGGTATCGAATCAAATCAACATAACTTGGTGTAAAAACACAGGTTGATTTTAATTTTATTTTACAAAATAACTGTCAGACCTTCGCTATCAACTGCAATGCATAGGACTCATCAAGACGATTCCAATGAGTCCAAACTCGATGGGTATGCTAGTAGCCAAACAAGAGTTCCACTAGCCACCTTCCAGCTCCATCATCAGACCCTCGATACCAACTGCAATGCATAAGACTCATCAAGACGATTCCAATGAGCCCAAACTCGATGGGTATGCTAGTAGCCAAACAAGAGTTCCACTAGCCACCTTCCAGCTCCATCATCAGATCAGCTGGATAATACCATATTATTATATTGTCATCAGAATCACATGCATCTGCAGAGTTTTTAATAGATATAATCGCTAGAAGTGTGTGAAAAGTATTGTTTTTTAGTATTGCGCCTGGAGAAATTCACCAGGCAATATTTAGGTGTTAGCCACACAAATTGAAAAAAAAAATTATATATTTTAGTTATACTTAGGGTCAGCGCACACCCAGCGTAAATCTGCTCGCGCATGCTCGAGCATGTTCTTTGCAGTCGCGCACACCTAGCGGCAAAATCCGCCGGCGGCAGAGGCGAAATCCGCCGGCGGCAGCGGCGGATGCTCGAGCATGCGCGAGCATGCTCGCGCGTGTTCGACAGTCTCGCGGATGCTCCCGTGTTGCTACAGTTGACAGTGAATTTTGCAGTTGTGTTTACAATATTTTAAAGTAAAGACGTGCGAAGAGTAATTTTAAAGTATGGTGGACTGGGATTTGGTAATTATTGGGTTACTAGCAGAGGAAGAGGAGCAAGAGCAGG
Organism: Agonopterix subpropinquella; assembly: GCA_922987775.1. NCBI lineage: Eukaryota > Metazoa > Arthropoda > Insecta > Lepidoptera > Depressariidae > Agonopterix > Agonopterix subpropinquella. The sequence continues at coordinate 16,024,100 of OV277695.1, read as the reverse complement.
AAAAGTGCTGTGTTACGGTTTAAAGTTCTAGGGACAGTTATTTTATGGCTAGGAACTATAAAATGGAATATGAACAATTTGAAAACCTACTAAATCTGCTTCGACCTTTCAGATTTTCTTTGTATTTTCAAAAAGAGTAGTAGCGCAAAACCTCATACACCCCAACTGATTTATAACAAAAGAATTAGATTGAAACAATAATTTCATTATTTTGATACTTAAAATTTAAAGTTATTCGCATTTTAAGTTCGGAGGCAAAAATGATTTGTTATCATTTCAGCACTGAAAGAAAGCGCTAACGTACTCATGGATACATTTTTATAATCTTGTTTTGGTAGTAAGTAGGGTGAGTGTGCCCGTGGGGTGGGTTGACATCGGGTTTAGTAAATTAAAAATTTTATGAAAAAAAAAAAAAAAATTTGAAAAAAATTACCTATGTTGAAACCATGATAATTCGATTCTGCTATCGATTCTAAACAAACTACTTTCTAGTTTTGCGTTAATTCATTAACACGTTGTATAATATTATCTGTAGTAAATTGCCCTTTTCGGGCTAAAGTAGTTAAAAAATATGCTAGATTTAGTACGAAACCGGCCGAGGTGGCAACACTTACGACGGATCGCAAGCATCGACACGGGCGTATGCTCGAACATGCTCGAGCATGCGCGAGCATCCGCGCGCATGCTCGCGACTGCTCCCGTCGCCGCGAGGAGCATACGCGAGCATACTCGAACAGACGCTGAAGGGATTTAATCACTTGCAAGCTATTTTCAACTTTATTTCAATGGGAATAGAGTTCATTATCAATTGAATCAATGAAATCTGCTCGCGCATGCTCGAACAGTTTTACGCTGGGTGTGCGCTGACCCTTAATGTCACAAAAAAACTGGGATAGGTCACTTTGTTGTCGGGCCTGGGTCACAGATGACCATTCTCCTTTGTATGCCGACCTAATGCTCTCAAACGGTATCGTGATCGTGAGGAAACCTGCATACGCTGAAGAAGAAATTCCGATGCATATGTGAAGTTTACCAATCCGCATTAGGCACGCTGTGTGTACTTACACCCATACATATACCCTTCCCGAGGATAAGCCTGTGCCCTAATGTCATTGCCTGTGCCAGTGGGACGTACAATATATAGGCTAGATCAAAGAGAATAATAACTCACTACTTTATAAACTGGTCTGGTGACCGATTATCCAGAATGTATGAAACGTGTGCAACCGTTCAAAGGAATTTAATGGCGTCGGTGCACGTTTCATATAACATTTTTTGTTAGAGAGTTGCGCGAGCCTGGGCTAGATGATATTCATATATCTGTCCCGTCTATGTGTAGACCCTTTGATGCCATAAGACGCTAATTCACGCTTCACTGCTAATTATCTATTAGACAAGAATGTTTTTATGGCGGGGGCGCATATGTGATGCTTGCCTCCCGTCCGTTGGGAGTGGGGTCGGCTAGCTCGAAGGTTGTGATGATATATGGAAATAATACTGCAGATCTTGTATTCAATTATCTCTATTGGATTCACAATAATCGGTGCAAAATATATCAGTTGTCACTACATGAACATGAATACGTGAGAGAGCGGAAGGCAACACAGTGTTCCTAGCTCAATAGGTGTTGCCACACTTTCAACCCCGATAAAAAGCAAATAAAAAACCTAAGCACATGTTGTAGCCTAGATGTTAGGGTTGAACCTCATCTAGCAGCACGGCATCGCCTTTTTCCGTCGCTCCATCCTTTTTTTGTCACTCGGGAACGTCATTTGCTAGAGCAAATAAGATAGACGAAGCGCGACCGCACGCCGCAGCACCTCACGTTCCGCCTATCTTATTTGCTCTAGCAAATGACGTTCCTCTGTGACGAAAAAGGTGGAGCGACAGAAAAAGGCGATGCGGTGCTGCGAGATGAGGTTCAACCCTTAGCCTATCAAACGGTGAAAACCGCATCAAAATCAGTCCAACCCCCTCGAAATCGTGCGCGAGTGAGCCACCATGAACCTGCGTTCGAGTTGATTATACAAAAGATGTCTTACTTTCAGTCAGGAAGCACTTTGCCTTCAACCCTAGCTCTAGCACGGTGATGCCGGGGGACAGCAGCAGGGTGACGACAGGCGCTCCGTCGAACACCTGCTGCAGCTCTACGCCTGAGAGCGCGACGAGCGACTTGACGTCCTTGCTGTATATCGCGTCCGTAGCGCGCAGCGCTCGAGCTAGCCCTTCCTCTGCGACAAAATGCACACATTATTTTTTTAACCGACTTCAAAAAAGGAGGAGGTTTCTCAGTTCGACCGTATATATATACCTATATATATATATTTTTTTAATGTGTTCGCGGATAACTTCGTCGTTTATGAACCGATTTTGATCATTCTTTTTTTGTTGGAAAGGAGATGTCCCGAGGGTGGTACCATAGATTCTTTATTGTACACAAAAACATAGTTATGAAAAAAATTACAATAAGTCGTGATTTACAAAGGCGAGCTTAACTCTAAAAGAGTTTTCTTCCAGCAAACCGTTGAGTGAGAGGAAAACTAATATGTTTGGGTAAAAATCAGTGTGCACACAAATTAAAATCTACTTACTTAATTACTTATGAGAGATAGTAAAATGAATCCTATATAATAAGAAACAATATAATATAAGATACTTACACCTATTCAACAAATAAATATACATGAATATACCTACATAAATAATAATATTAAATATAATAAATATGACATATATTATATACATACATACATATAACTACTACGACTTTATTTAGATAGGTAATGCTCCTTAACTCTGCTCCTTAACCATGATAAGGAAACCAGGATCTGATGATGGCATCCCAGAGAAATCGAGGGGAACCTTCGAAAATCGTAGTGCCGACTAGTGCGTTTGTTAATTTAAAGCACTCCTATTAAATCGAACTAATGAATTCACCACTGAAAATTGTGAAATAAACAATTTTTTACAAAAAATTAAAACCGCCTTCAAAAAAACTAAAAAGTTAAAAAATAATATTGCAGCCTATGACTTTTTCGTTCGCATAATAACATTAATTTGTTTTATAGAAGTCGGTATCAAGCCAAGCCAAAAAATGCAAGCCCTGTCGCGAATCGTACCGGCTTGACAGCGACTTCAATAATAGTACATTACTGCAGCGGCCAGCAACAGAGGCATTGATGGACGAACGTGTAAATGTGGGCCGAGGCGAAGCCGAGGCACACATATACGTAAGTCCATCAATGCCTAGTTGTGGCCAAGGCTTGTATAGTACTTTTCTCAAATAATGCGCGGAAATTAAAACACTAAATTTTCTCAAATAATTCGCGGAAATTTTAACTCTTCAAAATCAATGACGAACAACGAACAACAATTTGTTTATTTTTTTCAATAAACAGCTTTCTATTTGCAAGCCAGTTCGAAATTTAAATAAAACCTTTGATGAGTTACCTCCTTGCTCGCCATGTTTCGGAATAAAAGATCGTTCCATTTTTAAATTACACGACAGATATGAGTTTACAATGTAATTTATTTGGCCGCTAAACACGACAGATATGGATTTTCATACAACATTGCCGGCCGCTGCGCGCATGTATTTGGCCAGTACTGCAATTTCGATTTATCTCGAAGAAAGTTATCAAAATAATGCTCACATTTCCAAGCATGTTTGAGAAAAACAAATTAATGTTCTTATGATGCGAACGAAAAAGTCATAGGCTGCAATATTATTTTTTAACTTTTTAGTTTTTTTGAAGACGGTTTTAATTTTTTTCATATCTTTAGTCTGTATCATACATCAGTATTAAATCATAAAAAAAAATGATAGGTACTCTACATTGCTTTTGTTTCGTCAATATATATAGGGTCCTTCTTAATATGCTAACACTTTTTAAGGGGATGATCAGACCATCAAACTGAACAACTTTCTCTATGGCACCAACATCGAAATCACGAAAAAAAAATCTGCTCGTCCATACAAAACTGCAAACCTACTCGAGCCAAATGTTTGGGACAGATTTTTTTTTCGAGAAATGGCTTTGAGTGATAAGACCGCCATATACATATAAGCCGCCCTTAAGTTCCTTTTATTCTGTCCTTGTTTATATTTTTGGTTTTTACACCATAAATAAACTCACAACCATAATCCATTCTGGTGTGGTCAGAAGCTTGACGAAGATAACTTATAATCCATACCACAAGATAACGAAATTAAATTCTTTATACCAACCCCTCTAGTATGGTTTCTCTACTCGCGCACGATGCGTCTTCGCTGCATAGAAAATGAACTATTCCCGCGCTTTTCAGAGAGCGAACGTCGCGTCTGCCGCGACAAATAGTATGGAAAAAGCAGAGTCGCATGCAAGTTGAAAAATCATACTAGAGGAGCAGGTAAGATTGTACTGTTTCTTAAAAAGAAATAAAACAGTCATAATGTAATTTAGACTTTACCTCCATGAACTAAAGTCGTCAATTGCTCAGCTAAGCACATCTGTGGATATCTCTGATCCGGGTGTTCCTTATGCTTGAACATGATATCTTTTATTTCTCCTAAACTGTAGAAGGAGAAGAGCTTCAGCAACCGCTCGGCATCTGAATCTTTTGTCCTTATAAAATACTGGTACAGGCCATATGGACTTGTTTTTTGTGGATCCAACCAAAGCGCGTTTCCTGCTGATTTGCCGAACTTATCGCCTTCTTCTGTTGTGACTAGAGGTAGGGTCAAACCTGAGGAATTTTAAATGATAATTAAACTCTGGTGAAGAGAGCATATCTGGGGTGTCACCCGATGGGCAGACCCTGGTATCGCCGTAGAAAAAAGATGAATGGCGTGTTTTATTGTTGGCCATGACATTAGGCCTCAGTGCAGTAAATTAGTATTCAATCTGCACGGGCGGCATGGCGGTGTGATACAATTTTATCGCGCCTTTCATCGTATTTTCGATAAAAGGTGCGATAAAAAGATTATCGCGGCCGGCGCCATGCCGTCCGTGCTGACACCTACATGCATGATTGATGATCTTTAACAGTCAGACATACCAAAGACATCTTGTTTAGCTGTTCTACTGATGAGCTCATGACCAGCGCTAATGTTTCCCATTTGGTCGCTGCCGCCAATCTAAAAAATGTAGAATGAATGAGGTTGGAAAGAAACTGATTCTGTAATATAGCTGTACTTCAAAATGTTCCTACTGCTGTATAAACGTTTACATGCCCATGTCCATTTCGTTTTTAGGGTTCCGTACCCAAAGGGTGAAACCGGGACCCTATTACTAAGCCTACGTTGTCTGTCCGTCCGTCCGTCTGTCCTACCTATTTAGGGCTGTAACTTTTGAACCGTGATAGATAGATAGTTGAAACTTTCTCAGATTATGCGTTATTACGGCGGATTTGTTAACAAATAATAAAAATTTCAAAAAGTTAAAAATTAAGGGGGGTTCTCAACAAGAAACTAGTTTTTATCAACGTTTTTTCTTCACGCTCTATGGTAAAAACGGTAATACATACAAGCATCAAACTTAGTGTGATTATAGAGTAAACTCCACAGAATAACAACAAATAATAAAAACCGGCCAAGTGTGAGTCGGTCTTGCGCTAAAGGTCCCGGACAAAAAAAGTTTTTTTTTTCTAAGTTAATAATGCTGTCTTCTCTGGTGGTGTGGTACGGAACCCTCGGTGCGCGAGTAGCCTGACTCGCACTTGACCGGTTTTTTTTATAGATAAGCAAACTCAAAACCACATTCTGGGTAGCAGAAATGTTACCACCTTTTTAGCTACCAGAATGGAATGAAAAAGTCACTCCGTAGGTATGGTAATATGATTATCGTCATACGACACCTATGGAAAGAAGTGAGGAAATCTATACTAAGCCAGTACCAGCATGGCAACCCAATACATTTCTAACATTATAAGTAATATTACCTGGAACCTACAATCGTATTCTTTCAGCAGATGCAACCAGTCGTAAGACTGGAATATCTGGTAAGCAAACTCGGTGAAGCTCATGCCGACTTCTGAATTAATGCGGGTTTGAACGGTCTGTTTCAGCAGCATTGTGCCCATGCGGAAGTTACGCCCGATTTCACTGACCAATTGTATGGAGTCTATTCTTCTGTACCAGTCCTCATTGTTCACTATTCTGGAAGATAATTTTGACATAGTTATAAACCGATAGTAATCTAGTCTCCAAAAAAACGAACACTATTCAACATGAATCATTTTGAATTTGTCGAAAGAGTAAGATTCCACAGCAGGGCAAAGGGCTCCTTGCAAGAATGGTGAGAAGGAGTGTGCCATACTCTACCCATACATTAATTAACAAAAGAAAATATCACACAGATTATCTAGTCGAGGTTTGTGCTGATGATTGTAGACAACCAAGACGAAAACAATTATTATAAATGTATATATAACATTCATGACTCTGGTCCTAATAATTGCCTCTGTGAGTTTCAACCCACCAACTTTCACAGACAACATATCTATATCCAACTACTTATTGGTTAACCCTTTAATGAAAGTTTGATTTCTTAAGAGGGCTATCTTTATTTTATTTTATTTTATTGTATAGGTACACGTACAGATTACAGTCAAGATGAAACCATTTACATTGCAATAAGATATTTAGAACTAGATTGTAATCCAATTACACTTGTACACAGCATCACTATCTTTAAAACATGGTGGAGTGAGTTTGTTACATAAATTAAAATCCTAATAATTCTTTAAACATAGAAATGAAACAAATACATACAAGTATACAGTAGGCACCCAAATTTCAATAAGCATTGCATTTTGCTCCAATCAAAAAATGAAAATAGTACCTATTAAACCAAAATAGGTAATTATTAAAAATAAAAATGTAATCAATAATTTACATTAACAAAGTAAATTAAGCGATATAAATTAATTTGAATTACAAAAAACTATTAAACAATGTTGTTAGTAATTGATAAAATAAATAAATTTATAAATATCATGCAAAAATTAACTGATAACTTGTGGTGGGTTGAGAACAGCAATGATGCATCTTTTAAATCTTGCAAGACTTTTGTCAAAAATGTCGAGTTCTATATGTTCGGAGCTGAGGTCATTGTAAAGACGACACATTCTAGAAATGGGATTGTAAAACGAGGTATTATTCCTATACACATCGCTATCCATCTATCGCAGTCCAATGGCGCCCTCATCACATTAAAAAAGATTTCTCAATAAAGAAAGCCTACATTAAAAAAGTGCTCAACAGATAAACTACAAAAGCTTTCAAGCCATTGATATACAATACTTTTATAGGTTCTAAACATTCCACTTTTAGACAATTTCGAATAAAAACAAAAGCGGCCGTTTTTTTTCTTTTTTCAAAATTTGTACCTTTAAAAAAACCTATAAAAGTATTCTATGAAAATAGATTGAAGGCTTTTGTAGTTTATCTGTTGTGTACTTTTTTTGATTTAGGCTTTCTTTATTGAGAAATCTTTTTAAATGTGATGAGGGCGCCACTGGACTGCGATAGCCCTCTTAAGTTACAACATTATTTAATTTTACTTTTCAAATAGTAGGTATCACAGTAAACGAAAATAAAAAGCTCACCTTATTGGTTTTAGTTTGCTGCTATCATCTGACCAAATGTATTTTTTGTGATTTTCAAATACAGTCTCAAGGTTTTTCTTAATACAACTAATGTTTTCTTGTATGATATCCTTCTGTAACGCAACACGGTCTGTGCTCCGACCACTTGGATCGCCAATGTGGCCTGTTGCTCCACCTAACTGAATAATATAATATTAGATAAGATTAGCTTTTTCCTGCGGCATCGGCATGGCATATAGGAATGTTATTTGCATTTGATTAGTTAATGAATCTAATTATGAACGAACAACAAAATTATGTCAAAAGCTACGAAAAGTGTGATATTATTTTAAATAAAAATCTTTGACGAAAATTATAATTTAGGGCTCTCACAGACGAGCCACTTTGCGGTCGCCGTTTGTCGCCGAGGGTCGCGCTAATAGACTTTACCGTCGCGCGACCCTCTGCGACCGCAAAGTGTCGCTAGTCTGTAAGAGCGCTTATATTGACTAATATAATAAGATGATAATAACGTTAGAGAGAGAGACTAATGTTAATTTTTTTTTTTGCAGATTCTTGAAAAAAGTAAGTCCATTTTTCTGTCTGTTTATTTGTGAATGCATCACTTAAGGCTGCACTGAGCCTATTGTGCTGCCCCCAATCACATTTTTTTATTTCTTAACAATTAAACTATATTTCCAAAAAACAAGAATGTCACATTGTAGTCATTGCTGATTTTCAATTTATCGGGTCACTGTGGATTTGTTTTTATAATGTTAGTAGTTATTAACTTTAAAAAAGTGGCCACTTTTGGCGGTTTTAATGATAATAGCTACAAGCATATAACATAATAATCCGTAATGTTTCAATAAATTGAAAGTCAATTAGGACTACAATGTGACATTCATGTTTTTTGGAAATGTATAATTGTTTAGAAATAAAAAAAAATATGATTGCGGGCAGCACATTAGGCCCGGTAGGCTCTTAACCTTTCGTCTGTGTTTGTTTAGGATCCTTACTACCCCCGTCGTCTGTGTATGATAAGGATCCGTATCATTACTACTCTTCTCTACTTTTACGCAATTCTACGCTGTATTATATAACGTGGAAGGTCTAAAATCCTATTATAATAAACTTGAATGAATGATCTACCATAGACAACCATAAATTAGAGAAAATGTCAAATAATATCGGCTATAAGTGGAATTCAAATTCACTCTTTCGTTCGTTCGTGTCGCGAGTGCTAAATCGATGAAAATAACTCGGAAAATAATAAAATAAGGTGCATAGTGTGATACATCGATGGAAAGCTCTATTTTTCTAGTTTGTGGTCACATTTTCACATTTGGGAATCCGCGAGTTTCCAACTAGTCAAATTAACAACTCTTTATCAAACGTCAAAACGCGTGCTTTGTATGAAATATTGTACTAAAATTTGGAGAGTGACGTCATTATTTTTCGTCGTCGTTTTGATACTTTTTATAGTTTATCCAGTTATTAAAAATAGTATTCAAGCAACAGTATTACTGAAAATGTGAGTTTAGCGTTATTTTCAAACGGTTTATTTACTGAGCAGCTAAAACTAAAATATATTTTATGTAGTCAACTCCCCAATTGTCAATTATTGACAGGGTTGGATTTTGTACTATAATTATCATAGATTTATATATTACTAGCGTAAGGATAGGCCCGTCAGAATATTTTACAAAACCCTTCTTCATAGAAACAATAATTTGCGCCATCTGTCATAACTCGTATACGAACTATATCGTGTCATATATTTGTAGTGCTCTAAATTGACATTTTTCCTTGCATTTTAAAGCCAACAAACTGGAGACAATAGTCAAGCTCATAGGCCATGTCCTTACGCTAGTAATATATATGTCTTTGATAATTATAGTATTTTTACTATAATTTCGCCCTTTGTACTATATACTATCCACAACTAAGGATAGTACGCTAAAATACTATAATTTCAAGTTTACTCCCGAATGCTTAGTTTTACGTCATATGAATATTCGACCGTGCATGTGCGAACGAATATTCAGTTAAGTGAACCTTACCAAGACTAAGATACGAAACAAACTGGCAAAACAATCCATAGACGGCATTTTATTGTCTTGTGACCTACGAATTCGTAGCTTGTGACGCTATCAAAAGCGGTAGCAAAAGTGGTAATTTTACTGATTTTATTCCTACTGAGGATATGTTGATGAGATTAAATAAATACCAAAGATGATGATACGTGTAGAACTAATAGTAATATTCAAGAACTGATAAACTTTGTAGAAGACGAATAAATATTGCCTTGAATGGTGTTGATTTTAATGACTATTATGTTAAATTAAAAATAATTAAAGTGTACTATAATTTTTTATAAATACTATTCTTTTCATTTTTTTGTGCTATCTTTTTCAACGTCCCTAAATCCAACCCTGATTATTGATAGCACAAAATTGTTTTGAAACCAACCTTACTTTTATACAGTTTCATCCAGTTTATCGCTGAAAAATTAAGTTTTCTTTCTTTTGAGGATGGTTTTATTAGTGTATATGCAAAACTGAATATATTTTCTGGGTAAATAATAGGGATGCAACGATTACGAAGCGGTGCATCGTTTTGCATCTGTAATCGTAATAATCATGATTAATAACGATGCAGTGCACCGTAGTAAGAATCGTACGATTATTAAATCGAATTGAAAACTTCAATGGGATTGCAATTTTTGACAAATACCAGACCTGAATACTAGATTCTAGACCCGAAAAACAACCTTACAAAAATCGGATCTCTCGCTGCCATTTTAGCTCATTTTGAGCTAAATCTGACTTTTTTTTGTCAGATTTGACTCTCATTTTAAATTCTACTGAGGTCTATGATTTGATTTTCGGTTTGAAGTATTAATACATTTTCGTTTTCGCGATATCTCATCCACATTTTATAAGATTAATCTCCCACGTAAATTGGATGAGATATCGCTTGATTAACGAGATTATACAGAATCATGTTCCATAATGTGTTTTTCAAAACAAATTGGCCTCTGCGCATCCAAAAATCAGAATCCTGACCAAGTGAACCTTTGACTTCGATCTCAAATTAGTAGAAAAAGTTACAAAATCTTTGACTTTCTTAAAGTTTTTTCTTAATGATTTAACTCTCATTGGAATGCAAAGAAACACTATGAGAACTCATTCTGAGGATAATCTCAACTAAATTTGTTTAAATAATCGTAATGCATCGGTTATCGTAATACATAACGATTAATATCGTAATCGTAATCGTAATCGTAATGGCCGAATCGTTGCATCCCTAGTAAATAATCAATACACATCATCTTACGCCAAGATTTCACGGCTAAATCGTCCATGAAACTGAAGCTTGCGGATCTCGCGCGAAACTCCTAAAACGTCACACAGACGACGGTATATCTTTTGCGCAGCGCCCCCACAGACGAAAGGTTAATGGTTTAGAAATAAAAAAAATATGATTGAGGGCAGCACAATAGGCTCGGCAGGCTCTTAAACTACTGAAGCTATTTGGATGGGATTTTCACAGACGCAAAGGTCTTAGTTACAAAGTAGTGTTACATAAGATTAAAATAAATAGTAATTTGTAAACTGAACACTTACCAAGGCAATGACGTTGTGTCCACCCCGCTGCCAGTGTAACAGATTAATAATGACTAGTAAATTGCCTACGTGGAGACTGCTTGCCGTCGGATCGAAGCCCGCGTAGACACACTGCGGTGACTTATTTAACAACTTTACTATTTCTGTCCTGTAAGCAATGACCAAATATAGCTAAAAGATAATGACAGGTTTTCATAGACCCTTATGCCACCAGTGAACACATATGAAACTATATGGAAATAATAGTATTCAATGCACATTATTAAAATGGCAAAGGAAACGGTTTATTGAAAGTTCTTGGTTTGCAATTCTACTATGCGCAATAACCGATATTTTATTTGTAGTTTTACCGGATTAAATTCATAAAGATCCCAGAAACGGTTAGAAGGCTTTTTATACTTAGAAAACGAAAGAAATCATACAAAAACAATGTCTTTGTCTTCGATAGTAAAACAGTTGCGGAGTTCTAGTAATTAATAAATAGTGCGAGAAATTAGGAATGAATATTGTATCAATTCTTTCTTAATCTAATTTGATGTTCACTCCTCTGGGCTTAAATCCGGCGTCCACCTATAATAATTATTTATAAACAAATAAGGTGTACATCTAGATACTTACGCTGCAGTGTTGGGAAACATGTCCTGAAACATTCCCCGATCGCTGAGCTTCAAAATGTTCCTACTGCTGTATAAACGTTTACATGCCCATGTCCATTTCGTTTTCGGAAGATCTAATATAAGTCTCAGAGGCCCCATAATGGGAGAAATTATTATTATTTGCCTATAACTGAATAATGTTAAACTTAACCTCAAAATGTTTTGTTATTTATAGGTAGTAAATTCAATGAAATTGATACTTTTTAAAGATGTTCCGATATAAATCAGATTCCTACTATTTATATGTTGCTCTTGATAGTACTTCATATATTATTCACGCATTGCGTAAATATTTTTCACAAATAGTATTAAATAAATCCGCTGTCCAGACAGGGTTACCAGATTTGATTTCGGAAATTCCCCCAAGATCGAGATTTTTACAGCCCGACCAGAAAGAGTAGAAATTAAATGAGGGCGCCACTGTCGCTTTACACGGCAACACTACACTACGACCTAAACTATTTTGATACTTGCTGTATTTACTCCGAAAGTTTATGCAAAACGTTACCTATGTTTAGCTAAAGGCTCTGAGAGCAGCTAAATTTTACACCCAATGTACATTTTAAATTTCGGCAACTACATGGCTAGCATGGCAGCGTGATATAGCGCTATCACACCTTCGCTCTCTTTCTATTTGCGCGCGAACGAACGAAATAAAAATCATGATATAGCCATATCACGTGTAACATGCTACGTACGCCTCCTGTATTCTAGTTCTAGAAGAAAATAATGAAAACGCATATTACTTTATATTGTACTTTCAAATTATTTGTTTTTGAATACGATGTTTACTATTTTCGTATTTTCGTAGATCTGATATTTACATTCCTTCTATTTTAGATTTCTTTTTCTAGGCATGGCAGTTTTTTTATCGATGCATTCCGGACAGAAAAATTTTGCGATATAAATGTTTTCCTGAAAACGATAAAAAAAAAGTAGGTAATCGATAAAATATTAACTAGTCGCAGTGAAGATAAACTAAACATGCAGGAATGACATGCAAGGATCAAAATTATGCGGTCCACGCATACAATAACGTCAGTTTTATCAACAAACGATCATAACCCCAAACGAACAAAACTCGAAAGAAAATGCCCTAAATGATTATTTTTCAGATGATAACTGACGATAATTGATATAATTACGCTGAAAACTATTGTTAAAAAGCAACATGAGAGTAAATAAATACCTACCATATCAGCAAATCGCTTGTAAACAACATCCAATCTATTCCAATTTTCCCCGCTTGATATACTTCCAAACATAACAGAAAATAACGTAGTAAATTACTAAACTTGCACCACTTTTTGTTACTTTATCTATTAGTAATAATAATTAGGACAAATTCAAATATTTTACGGTAAATTTTTATTTGAAATGCATAAAACTGCATTTGAAATTTTGGTGATTGACAGTTTGACGTTTTCCATAATGTTGTCATGATAATGAAAAAGTTTAGTTCCGATTTATTTAATTTCTAGACTTTACGGTCGTACTGTACAAACGATACGTTTTGAAAAAAAATCTCCCAAATGACTTTTGATAGGAATAAACAGAAAACAAACAGTCGATCAACTTACAGACAACACCCACAACAGAAATGTTTGTTTTGAGTACATACCTACCTATGTTCCATAATTTTTACAGTTAGTGACACTGGTTTTTAACTAGGTACGGTATTAAACCCAATAAGTGGAAACCAATATTACTTGACTTTCCCATTTGACTTTTAACTCAACAGCACCATAGACAATGCATTGGCTATTTGACATAATCTAAAAATATAAAAGAAGAAACTGAATGACTGACTGACATATCAACGCACAGCCCAAACCGCTGGGTATAGAGATTTCAAATTTGGCAAGTAGGATCCTTATAAGGTCTAGGGGTGCACTAAGAAAGGATTTTTCAAAATTCATCCCCTAAGGGGGTGAAACGGGGGTCCAAAGTTTGTATGGGGAAACGAGATTAGTTAGACTATTTTATTCGAAACTTCACAGGAGTACTCCTTTTGATAAATGAGTAAATACGTGTTTCAGGTTTTTTCAGAATTCAACCCCTGAAAGGGGTAAATGGGGTGGCAAAGTCTGAAAATCTAGATGGGTATGGTTTTTATGGTTTATCAGGTCGCTGATTACGAAAACAACAATGATTTTAAAATTCAACGTGACGGACGTAAAACGTGGACGTGGTATCATCCCCTGTTGGGGTGCGATGGGGTTAAAATGAAGAAACTGACTGAGTGACAGATATATCAACGCACAGCCCAAACCGCTGGGTCTAGACATTCCAAATTTGGCACGTAGGTACCTTATGTGGTCTAGGGGTGCACTAAGAATGGATTTCTCAAAATGGGGGTCCGAAGTTTGTATGGGGAAACAAGATTAGTTGGACTATTTTAGTCGAAACTGCACAGGAGTACTCCTATTGATAAATGAGTAAACAAGTGTTTCAGGTTTTTTATAATTCAACCCCTGAAAGGGGGAAATGGGGTGACAAAGTCTGAAAATCATGATGGGTATTGTTTGTATGGTTTATGGGGTCGCTGATTACGAAAATTACAATGATTTAAAAATCCGATGTGGTGGACATGAAATACCATCATGCCGTGTTAGGGTGCGATGGGGTTGAAATGTCTAAATATCGTTATGGGCGTCATTTTTATGGTTTTACGTTAATTGCTGATAAGTAGAGTGTGAGTAGGGGTACGTAAGTTGTGAGTAGGGGATGCGTAAGTGGTGAGGAGGGGGTGCGAAAGTGGTACGTAGAGGGGGCGAGTATGGGGTGCGTAGGGGTGTGTAGAGGGTGCGTAGGGGTGAATAGGGGTGCGTAGGGGTGTGTAGGGAGTGCGTAGGGGGTGCGTAGTGGGTGCGTAGGGGGAGCATAGGGGTGCGTAGTGGGTGCGTAGGGGGTGCGTAGAGGTGCGTAGGGGAAGCATAGGGGTGCGTAGGGGGTGCGTAGGGGTGTGTATGGGGTAAGTAGGGGAGGGTAGGGGATGCGTAAGTGGTGAGGAGGGGGTGCGAAAGTGGTACGTAGAGGGGGCGAGTATGGGGTGCGTAGGGGTGAATAGGGGTGCGTAGGGGTGAATAGGGGTGCGTAGAGGTGTGTAGGGAGTGCGTAGTGGGTGCGTAGGGGTGTGTAGGGGGAGCATAGGGGTGCGTAGGGGTGTGTATGGGGTAAGAAGGGGAGGGTAGGGGGTGCGTAAGTTGCGAGTGGTGAGGGGGTGCGAAAGTGGTACGTAGAGGGGGTGCGTAGGGGGAGCATAGGGGTGTGTATGGGGTAAGTAGGGGAGGGTAGGGGGTGCGTAAGTTGCGAGTGGTGAGGGGGTGCGAAAGTGGTACGTAGAGGGAGTGCGTAGGGGGAGCATAGGGGTGCGTGGGGGGTGCGTAGGGGATGCGTAGGGGGTGCGTACGGGTGTGTATGGGGTAAGTAGGGGAGGGTAGGGGGTGCATAAGTTGTAAGTAGGGTGTGAGTAAGGATGCGTAGGGATGAGTAGGGGTGCGTAAAGGTGTGTAGGGGGTACGTAGGGGGTGAGTAGTGGGTGCGTAGGGGACGAGTAGGTGTGCGTAGGAATGTGTAGGGGATACAAAGGGGGTGAGTAGGGCTGCGTAGGGGGTGCGTGCGGGATGAGTACGGGGTGCGTAGGGGTAAGTAGGGGGTGCATAGAGGGATGAGTAGGGGGTGTTCTTTCAGAAGTCACAAAAACAGGTCAGTGCCACAAAAAAACCATAAACAAGTCCTAAGTCCACGCGTACGAAGTCGCGGGCAACAGCTAGTCTAGTGTACTAATAGCCAGAGTCTGCCTTTATCAGCAGAACATCTATTTTATATTATGTAATTTATGCAATGATGAATAAAATTGATTTAAAAAACCCCAAAATTCCCCACTGATAATTTTTTACTCAAATTTTCCCCAAAGACCAATTTTTCCCCAAAATCGCGGGAAAAACCCCCAATCTGGCAACCCTGATGCTGTCAAAACAGTGTCAAAAAAACTCAATTTTATTTTTAAATTGTTCCTTTGGAAAGGCACTGGGAACTAGCCCTTACAGTCGTTATTATTAGTAATTTTTGTTTCTTGACATGCGAGGATGGTTCCAGGAAGGTTATTCCAATGTTCGAGGCAGTTATTACGTGAGGACCAGTCCGAATCAAACAGGAGCGCCTTTCTTTATTTTTCACTTTCTGTGCCTTCGGCTTCGTTGGCTCGATAATACGAAGTTTGTGGTCGTGTTTGTGTTATCGCTTGGGGGAGTGGTAAAATAGTCCGAGATCGACAGTTAAATTATGCACCTATTTCTAGGCGAACGAAATGTGATTCTAGTGTATGTTTACCCATCGGTTAATTCAACGTCGCGTCGCCAAGTTTCCTAGAAAAATCTTGCCGCAAGTACTTTTTCCATTATGATTTTTGGTATAACTTTTTCCACCTGTCTGTTAGAGAAGTAGGTAAATGAGGTGCCATCCAGGGTGCCATCGGAAAGAGACTGATCAGGGATTATTATATTCGTGATCTAAAGTTCTGGAAAAACTAGGGTTGCCACCTCTCAATCAAAGACTACATCTGCCGGGGCGTAAGCGAAAAGTTTTTAAAGAGGCCCATTCACAGTAGTCCTACATGCAGGACTACGAGGCCACACACTATCCTGCAAGTAGGACTACTCATACATTTTGCCCAAGGTCATCGGACGCTTTGTAGGACTGCAACACCATTCACGATCCGATATTGGTGTAGGACTGCAAGACGGACTACTGTAAATGGACCCCTTAATCTAAGATCTGCCGCAACTATAGGGTTGCTAGGTAAAAAAATGACTTTGAACCTTTGAATCTGCTTTGAATGGAAAAGTACTTGCGGCAAGATTTTTCTAGGAAACTTACTAGGATCCAAGAAGCTTGTGCATAATTTTATGGTCGGATCTCGGTCTAAAGGGGCTAGAGCCGTTTTGCTATAGCCACAAACTATCATATGTACTACGCTATAGCACAGTAGGGATTGTTGGTAGAAGAAAAGAAACTATGATTCAAAGCAACAAAACGACATGCCACAAGGAACTATTTATTATACATTTTAATAAAAAGATACACATCTTACGGCTTTAGAACTATTCTTCGCTTAGTTACGATGATCTAGGTGCAAAAAAGATTGTAGTGCATAGCACATATCGCTAATACAGATAGAAATCCTGTACGTAGGCTGGATCGGCCACTATGGTCACTGGGCTTAATAACTATATTAGTACTATGTAATATTATTCACAAAAGCTTTGGACAATTTCATTAACAAATGCAAATCAATAAAATATTTACTCTGATAACATTTTTTTATTTCAACAATCGCGAAACAAGACATGCCTTGTTTACGTAATTCACCAAATCATCATAACACGCCTTGCACTATTATCACATCTCCCAAATTTGTACCACTTATTTTTAACAAATTAATTGCAACAAACGGAATTCATATAATGAGATGCTTGTCCTTAATTAGACCTTTATAATACGGAAACTTTTAATACGTATGATATAATACTATAAAAATACCCTTTCTACAATACCTATGTTTATAAATTTATAATACAAGATGATTTAGAATATACCAAATTACAAAACTCTAACAAGGACATATTATGTTATACTTACTTAATACTTAACATTAACATGGAAAATGAATCAAACTAATCTTCTAGGGTTACGTTTTTAAAGAGATAAGACATGGATTCCTTGTTGTGGATGCGACGGATGGCCTCGCTCAGCAGGACTGATATGTCGATGGTTTTGATCTTGGGGCACTGCATCTTCTGCAGCTCGTGGGGCACCGTGTTGGTGACGACCACCTCGTCGATGGGCGAGTCCTCGATGAGGCGCGGCGCGTCCGATGACAGAAGTCCGTGTGTCGCCAGTACGTATATCTTGTAAGCTCCACATTCCTTGAGAACTTCTGCAGCGGCCACGAATGATTGCACGTCGTCTATCATGTCGTCCTGAAAATGGAATATATTTTTTTTTAAAGTTTTTGTCACTGAACTGCTTAAAAGTGATTTTTGTTTTTGTGGGTGAATAAAACAGGATAGATAATTAAAATGTGCACACGCACGACTAATCCCCCGAGGGGGTAGTCAGATATTACACATACACAAAGAAATTATAACAGTTTAAAAATTTACACGATTCTAGTCTTACTTGTAAACTCTGACTCCATGTATTGGAAGAAATCATCAATTTCTGTGAGTAAACTTGACAACATAGCAAACTGAACACTATAGTAACTATAGCAAAATGAACACTATAGTAACTATAGTGTTCAGTTTGCTAAACTAAAAACAAATCTAAATAAACAATTGTTTTATTCATATAAACAATTAAATCGATACAAAAGTTATCTTCTTAAATTGTACTATAGTATAGTTCAATTTCAACTCATATGGCCCAATAGAGAAGATAACTTTTGTATCGATTTAATTGTTTATATGAATAAAACAATTGTTTATTTAGATTTGTTGACTGCTAGGGATATCACATCTATCAGGTCAGTACTACAACGTGAAAGGAGTCTCATATTACGCTATTATTTTAAACTTACCACCATAATAGCTATCCTGCCGCCGACGTCCCCGACGACGTTGATCGGCGGCTTCTCCTTAGCAGGGTGCACCGGAACTCCCACCGACACATCCATGGTGCGCGACCTGTCGACACTGCAATAACTGTCAGCTTTAATTCACATCTATCTCTCATCTTTTAAGGTTTATAATCGGTAGGCGTGCTGATAAACAATACAGTATTGAATACTATACTTTGTTTATAAGGAAAAATCATTTACAATAATAATGTGACCTTTACTGTACGTATAAAAGGCAATAAAAAAAAGTTAATAAAGTTCTTAAATTGAGATTCATATTCTCAACTATAGTTGAAAAAAATAACAGACTAAGGGCCATACTTGAGATGATTTCTCACTAATATTATATTGTCTTTGTGTTTTTATGACATCTTCATATCTAAAGTACAAATTAGCTTGTAGTGTGAGGAAAGATGTGCTACTTTTAACCTTGATGAGAGCTTGTGGTGTGAGCATTTGCAACTTTTTGATGTGAAAACAAAGTCAATTCGAAGCAAAGCCATGCGCGCTAGTTCTATTCTATCTAAACTAAATTATAAAAGTGTAAATGTTTGTTTATAACAAGCATCACGCAAAAACTACTGAACCAATTTTGATGACATTTTGTTTGTTTGATAGCTTATGATTTGACTTAAAATCTGGTATACAATTTGTGCGGACGAAGTCGCGGGTAAACTCTACTATCATTAATAAAAAATATATATTCTCCTGCCGGTCCCATATCTAGAATTCTAATCCAGCAGATGGCAATACCTGGGTATGCAGGGAGGGGAGTAGCGGCCGTCCACTTCGTCACTCTCTGCCTCCTTCTGTTCCCCGTGGATGACCGCGATGGCGAGACGCAAGCGCTCGGCGTAGGACGTCGCCTTCTTAGCGGAGCCGGGGTTGCGCGCCACGATCACCGAGTTACGATAGTCTGGGATCTGTGAGCAATGTTCATGTTCTTTTAGTTATATCCAATCTTTATTCTACGATCGACAATGTTTTAAATTCAAACTTAAATATCTGGGAAAACGGACATTGTTGGTTTTAGTTTCCAAGATATCTATCTATACAAACATATTTATTTAGAGAATTGTATAGATTTACGAATCCGTTAAGAACTCCATACCGACAACAAGATCCCTATGACCTGAGAAGGCCATTATTGGCTAATTTAAATAAAAAACTCAAATTACTTACCTAAAATAAAAAGTACCCTAAAATGTTAATAATAAAATAACAGAACAGCATTTTAATGTTTAGTCTTGGCAGCCTAATGGAGAAGATAACAAGGTTACAATATTTACTGACCAGTACAACAGGGTGTCACCACGACACCTATTGCAGGCACCAGTCTCCCACAAACATAACTGACTGTAACATTTAGTCTCTAAGAAATATGTACTCGTTTGTGGTAGAAAACGAAAATGTAAGGGGGCATCATATGTCCGTATTACATTTCGCAGGCAAGTTGTTTGCTTTCGTGCGCTCTGGTGTTGTAAACTTATAATTATTGTTTTTTCTTGAAATTATAATGATCATTAATTAACCTTGGAATTGTTTAATAAATCGTTAGTTTCAATGATTAGACACTGCGAGTCGAGTACCTAGGACATACCTGCTAAAAATCAAATTACTAGCAATAACTAAGTAGGTAAAAGTTTAGTATCCTGCGGCACGAATTTTGGGGAGGGGACGGGGTGTCCCCCTTTCATGCCCCAGAAGGGTGGTGAGGACCCCCCCCCCCCTTTTTATAAATCTAATTTTGATGTTATAATAACGCGAAATGAGTCATTTTGTCAGGTTTTAGGTGGTCTGGGGGGCCAACCCCTAACCAACGCCCCCCTCCCCCCTGATACTGACTGCTCTGAATCGGACCGACTGCTAACCAAACCCAATGAGATCCTAATGGCACGTAAAAAAACAACTTTTCGGGTGTTTTTGTGGACGTATTTTTACACTGAGGCACAATACTATATTTAATAGATGGACTCATGTTTTCAAAACGAAGTAGATCCGCGTGCGACGGGCACATTGGGCTAAAATGCTTCGAATCCCCGAGTCGCTCGCGCGGAGTTGGGTACCGTGACGTCATCTACGATATCGCGCTCGGTCCGCAGCTTAGACCGAAAATGTTAACTTTGCACTTTTATATCTCGGTCAGTTTTAAAGATAGAAAAATAATAAAAACATAGTAATTTTCGTAATTTTTTGTATAATTTTTTAGCAAATAAAAAATGGTTATCGTCTCCATTGTAATACTTACTCCAGCAATCAGGCTAATTATTACTTGGTAAACAATGATGTAGGTAATGAAAAACTTACACTCTCCTGAATGTACTGCAGCAGAAAGGGAGAAGCTCTCAGGTTATCGACTGGACATTCATAGAACCCTTGGATTTCCTTCTGGTGCAGATCCATTGTGATGATGTGTGTGAGTCCAGACTTGCACATCATCTTGGCCAGAAGCTTGGTCACAATACATCCCCGCTTCCTCATCTTGCATTGCTTACTGTACGGCAAGTATGGGATCACGCCGACGATGGATCGCGCAGATGACGTCTTACAAGCATATGCCATAATCAAGAGCTCCATTATGTTGTTGTTTACATCTCTGAAAATTTTACAGATAACAGTTTTGCGCATAAACTAAAAATGCAGTAGACCGTTTTTAGGGTTCCGTACCCAAAGGGTGAAAACGGGACCCTATTACTAAGCCTACGTTTTCCATCCGTCCGTCTGTCCTACCTATTTAAGGCTGTAGCTTTTGAACCGTAATAGCTAGATAGTTGAAATTTTCACAGAATGTGCGTTGTTACGGCGGATTTGCTAACAAATAATAAAAATGTCAAAAAGTTAAAAATTAAGCGGGGTTCTCAACAAGAAACTACTTTTTATCAACGTTTTTTCTTCACGCTCTATCGTAAAAACGGTAACATACAACGTGTTAATGAATTAACGCAAAACCTCATACACCCCAACTGATTTATAATAAAATAATTATATTGCAACAATAATTTCATTATTTTGATAGTTAAAATTTAAAGTTATTCGCATTTTAAGTTTTGAGGCAAAAATGATTTGTTATCATTTCAGCACTAAAAGAAAGTGCTAACGTACTCATGAATACATTTGTATAATCTTGTTATGGCATTTATTAGGGTGAGTGTGCCCGTGCGGTGGGTTGTCACCGGGTTCAGTAAATTTTAAATTTTGCAAAAAAATTATTTAATATTTTGAAAAAAATTACCTATGTTGAAACCATGATAATTCGATTCTGCTCTCGATTCTAAACAAACTATTTTCTAGTTTTGCGTTAATTCATTAACACGTTGTATACAACCGTCAAACTTAGTGTGATTATTATAGAGCAAACTCTATAGAATAACAACAAATACTAAAAACCGGCCAAGTGTGAGTCGGTCTCGCGCTTAAAGTCCCGGACAAAAAAAGTTTTTTTTCTAAGTTAATAATGTTGTGTTCTGTGGTGGTGTGCTACGGAACCCTCGGTGCGCGAGTAGCCCGACTCGCACTTGACCGGTTTTATTTGTACTTTCAAGAAAAAGTCCTTTAAAGTTAAGTACTTAAGGGCCCTCTTCGCCGATTTGGTAAAAACAGCGTCTAGCGTTTTCCATTTTTTATGTAGTAAACAAAGTTATTTCAGAAAATTAAAAATATCATTTCTAGATAAGAAGTTTATCTCCAACTGGAGAAAATTTCACTGCTGTATGTGTAATGGTTTGTTGGTAATTTAATGACGAAGTACCCCTTTGCGCGCAAAAAAGGCTCGCGGCGTAGTAAATATAGAGCGTTTCCTATAAATTGTAATGAAAAAAAAATTTATCAATCTTAATTTTAATAGACCAAAGAACATATGTTCAGAATTTAGTCATAAACAAAGTTACCGTTTTTGAGTAATGAACACTCAAACTTTCCGATTTTTTCCCTAAAGATTTCTCATACTAATTAGTATGAAGCGAAAACACCCGGGAACAACTAATATAATGGTCAGTTCGAATGTCTGTCACGTCACTCCCTCAAGCGCATTCAAGGAGAGAGCACGTCGCTCCGAATGATTTTTGTGCCGATATTTTGACTTGCGTAATAATACGTACGTACACAAAAATTTTTGCACAGTGGGCTGCAGTTGACTGTCGTTGATCGGATAAAAAATGTACCTACAGCAGGTAGACTGTCGGCGGACCGTATGCGTTTATGGACAAACGAAACATGTGTTGCGCATGTTTCTTTCGGTCTTCGTTGAAATAGAATGTTTTACGTTTTCTATAGGCGCGGCTACAGTAATGTAGGAGTCGATTGTTTAAAATTGGAAACATGATATTTTGAATCTGAGTGCAAATACTTAACTAATATGTTATTACAAAGAATATGATTATGATATGTTATTATCAAAATGAATGTTATTCTTTGTTTTTATATGCAGATATTATGCATGCAAGAATGCATTATTGTTATGCATAAAAAATAGCACAGCAATTTTTTTCTATTTGCCAATTGTATAATAGGTACTTACTAAAATAACTATAAAATTGTTTCTGTTTGTTTGTTTTTATAATTATTAATTATGTTGATATTATTAGCGAAGCAAAATTGTTTTTCTATTTAACCTCCGACGCAAAAAGAGGGGTGTTATAAGTTTGACGCTTATGTCAGTCTGTCTGTTTGTCTGTCGGTCTGTCTGTGGCATTGTAGCTCCCAAACGGGTGGACCCATTTCGATGCGGTTTTTTTAAATAGAAAGCTTATTTTTGCGAGAGTATTCTTAGCTTTGTTTCATGAAAATGGGTTCAGCAGTTTTCATGTAACATTAAAAATTATAAAATAACATTAAATTGCCCACCAATGCCAAAAACAAACATAAACTAAAAAAAAATAATACGGTCACCTATTATTTTTGATGAAAACAAATCTGTTTTACTTCTTTACTGTAAAGACCAAACCTAGTGTGTGTCTTTAGTGTTATTTTTTTACTTTTTAAATTCTAAATGTAAACAGGGTCCTTCTTAAATTATGCTGACACTTTTTTAAGGAGATGATCTGACCATCATACTGAACAACATTCTCTACGGGACCAACATCGAAATCACGAAAAAAAAAACTGTCCCATGGTCGAGTAGGTTTGCAGCTTTGTATGGAAGAGCTGATTCTTTTTTTTTAGCGATTACGATGTTGGTGCCATAAGAAAGTTGTTCAATTTGATGGTCTGGTCCTCCCTTTAAAAAAGTGTCAACATATTAAGAAGAACCTTGTACAATACTCTCTGTAAAATAATTATCACATACCCATATGAAAATAAGATACCTAGGTAAGATTTTTTTAATCAAAAATATCATTTGGAAATAAAGGTCTAACAAAATTAGCTGAAACTATTTTAAGGAGATGATCAGACCATCAAACTGAACAACTTTTTCTATGGGACCAATATCGAAATCGCGAAAAAAATACAACTGCCATACTTACAGTCGAGTTATTGGTTGCAGTTTTGTATGGGACCGCTGATTAATTTTTCGCGATTTCGGTATTGGTCCCATAGAGAAAGTGGTTCAGTTTGATGGTCTGATCATTCCCTTAAAATAGTTTCAGCTAATTTTGTTAGAACTTATAAATAACATTAAAATAATATCTTTCAAAATTTGTGTCGCGGGAACCACTGGGCAACCTAAAGATGTGTGCGTGAGCGCGAAGACGCTGTGTGCGTAGCGTTAAAAACCTAAAGTGGACACGGTCCGTCCGCTTATACGACCCTTAATAAAATTGCTTCTGTTGTTTTTTCTTATCGCAGATCTCATTGTAATAGCCCAAAATGTGTGATTGGAGAACAGTGTAGATTTGTGGTATTATCAAACTCAATTCAATGATGTTTTACTCATTATTATACTTCATCGCTACATCCTCGAGATTTATATTTACAAATGTAGTACACTCTTCATCGTACTAGGCATCGCACAAATTTCAGAGCTAAAAAGTAATCCCAAGTAAGCTCTTGGAACAAACCAGGATTCAAACCCTGGTTTGGCCGTCTGGTTTGGTAATCATTAGACCAACCGGGTCTTCGTCATATTCATATGTAACATTCATAATTACGGTACTCAAGATATAAGTATCTATTACGGTTTATAGTAGGGATGCAACGATTCGGCCATTACGATTACGATTACAATATTAATCGTTATTTATTACGATAACCGATGCATTACGATTATTTAAACAAATTTAGCTGAGATTATCCTCAGAATGAGTTTTCACGGTGTTTCTTTGCATTCCAATGAAATTTAAATCATTAAAAAAAACTTTTAAAAATTCCAAGATTTTGTAACTTTTTTTACTAATTTGAGATCGAAGTCAAAGGCTCACTTGGTTAGGATTCTGATTTTTGGATGCGTAGCGGCCAATTTGCTTTGAAAAACACAATATGGAACATGATTCTGTGTTATATCGTTAATCAAGCGATACCTCGTCCGATTTACGAGAGCGATTATTTTTTTTTAATGTGGACGACATATCACACGCACGAAAACTCCTCATCTACTTCAAACCAAAAATCAAATCATAGGAATCAGTCGAATTTTTGAAAAATGATAAAATGAGAGCCAAATCTGACAAAAAAAATACAGATTTAGCTCCAAACGAGCTAAAATGGTAGCGAGAGGTCCGATTTTTTTTAAAGTTGTTTTTTGGCTCTGGAATCTAGTATTCAGGTCTGGTATTTGTCAACAAGTGCAATCCGATTGACGTTTTCGATTCAATTTAATAATCATACGATTCTTACTGCGGTGCATTGCATCGTTATTAATCGTGATTATTACGATTACAGATGCAAAACGATGCACCGCTTCGTAATCGTTGCATCCCTAGTTAGTAATTGTGAACATATCATAAGTAAAAAATCATTGAATTTAGTACTGAAAGAAATACACAAAAATTTCAAACTGTTGAACAAGGAAAACATTGATATCGTGCATTTTAAATTTGTGCAGCTACTACTTAGTTGTGTTTTCACAATAAATTCCCTGTTCCTTGATAGCAACTATGTTGCTTTCAAATTATTTTAATTAATCACGAGCTTTTACCCGCGACTTCGTCCGCATAAATTATATACCAGATTTTAAGTCAGATGATAAGCTATCAAACAAAAAAAATCATCAAAATCGGTTCAGTAGTTTTTGCGTGATACTCGAACAAACAAACACCCAAACAAACAAACAGACAGACAAAAAATCAAAAAATTGGTGATTTGGAATCAGGGACAGGTAAAAACGATGTCATAATATTTTTTTTGTAAATATCTTCAATGTACAGACACATTTCTGTTACAGTTTTATAATAGTTTAGATTTGCATATTGGTAGTGTTTAAGAATAAAACAATGAATCGTTCAACACTGAGTAGGTATGTATAGTACCTATGTCTATAATTATTCAAAACAGATTCCATTCATAAGTTAATCAGGTCATTGTTTAGTTGGAGAATGTCTAAGATCTGCATTGTTTGTTTCCTAGAAACCATGTTGATGTTATTGATGTCACTTACTTGGTACCAGTCTGTACAATGTAGATGTTTTTGCCTCGGATTGAGTCAGAGATCTCCACTATGGTCTCTCTGTTTGTTTTGTGGTACACTGAACACCCTCCTTTGTGCACACCTAAGCGACTGAAGATACAAATAATTATAATTAAGATTTATAAATGTACAGGTCATTCAAATAAAGAATGGGATAGGCTATCTATTTATTTTCGTCAAATAATGTTTCAAATGCACATGTACATGGTTCTAATTTTGAACTACAGCTTGCGTGACCGAACCAGGATTTCTGATTTGCAGTCCAAAAAGAATGAAAGCCTAAAGTGTGAGCAAAACAACTATAGTTTTCTTTGTTTCAGTCATAGAAAGAGAATAATAGAATGAGCATAAAATAATAAGTCATGAAAACGAGACAGACTTATATGCTAAACACACAGAGTGAGCAAGAGAAAATCTAAGTTGATTGTCCTTTTCTGCGTATGCGGTATTTTTGATTGCCCCTGTTGAATTGAAATTGGTTACAAAACCTTGCAACTGTGGCACACACTGCATCATTTCTCATACATTTTTTCATATCTCTGTCCCTTTCCAGTATACTGTCAGGAAATCTATAAAATACTCAATCAACGGTTCAACAACATTATCTATATGCATGGTATATGTATAAACCATCAACATCAAGTTTAAATGTTGCTATCTTGAACTATGCTGCATATGGACAGCAAACCACCAACTTAAAACTGATTTAATAAATTATAATTAATTCAATACCAATTAAGTTGATCGATCATTGTCCATTAATCAAACATTATTAGACTGTCCATGACTGCAGAGGTGAAATTAGGAAGGACGCAGTAGACGCGACTTTGCGACTAGAATTTCTTGGACCTACAATTACAATACATTTTCAAAGGGACTAAGGTCAAACAAATTAACCTTACAAGGAAAGTCAAACATTCGGGTCACTCACTTGGCGATCAACTCCGCCAACTCCGGGTGTGAGTTGCCGCTCAGAATCACAATGTCCGACGTCGAATTACTCTCCATATTGCTTTTGCGTGGTCGATTAGTAAAGCCGACCAATCTGCGAAACCATGCAAACGTTGTTAGCCGATGGTTACTCTGTCACGATAAGCAAATATTACTGGTTCAGGGGGTGACACGTTGGATCAACTAGAAAAACAATAAACCTGGTTTTGTTGAGTAACATAATAACCTGATGGCTGTCTCGTACTAATGAAGAATGAAAAAATTATGATCTTTTCACGAAATAACAACAAATTTCAGGAGTACGGGATTATTTTCAGCAAAACACACTTTTTCATCAATGAAAGGAATGAAATAAAATTGACGAATGAATGAAATGAAATGCTATGGAAGTGATTTTAGTGGGCCGTTTCAAAACGTGTAAAAATCACTAAGGGAGTGCAAACGAAAGAGAAAAAGCATTCGAAGATTTGTTTGCTAGAGTGAGTTAGAAAGACTTCACCGATTGATTTTTACACGTTATGAAGCGGCTCTGGAATACTGAGTGAATGAATAGGTAACAATGAACGAACGAATGAACTTTTAGCTTTTAGAAATGTTTTTTTGTCTCAAAAATTTTATAAATTGAATTATTTTAAATATTTTTCTATTCACTACGTTTATTTTTATATTCACAGTGTACCAACGGTGTATCACATATGTTATGCACATAATATGAAGAACATATTTTATGTGGTAGGACTCTGAGTTTGACAGGTTAAGCTACAATCAAAACGTTTATTAGCGCCAGATTAGCGCCTAAAACAATCAATGCAAACGCGGCACACATGTGTTTTCTTTCAAATGTGACATTTACCAAAACAATGCGATTCTCGTGTGAATTTGTTGGTTATTTTAGAAGAAATTAAACACAATGGGTCTCACGAAGCAGTATTTACGTTACGCACCTAGTGGCACGTTCAATGTGGTCGCTAGTGGAGACTGCAACAGCACTCACGTTTCGCTAAGCGGTATAAGTGGACGATATGTCGCGGTCGGTGCATGCGAACATGTTATTATTTGGGATATGAGGCTTGGAGAGAAGGTAAGGTCTTAACTTTTAGTCATTATGATCCCCTTTTTATTGCCGAAAGTAGGATTAAACTATTAATAGTGTTTCAATCTCAAAAAACAACGAATTATCTAGCTTTAACTCACAGCATTACTTTTGTTATTGCATGGGTTTATCAGCTGAAAAAGTATCAAAAATAAGTTTCTTCGTGTGTAATTTAAACTACATTAATATTAGCAGTTTCAGTGTGGTCAACCCTACGTATAAAATTATACGTATATTGTATATTGTACGTTAGTCATAAAAATAAATAAAAACAGGAATAATGAAACATTTCAAACTCCCATTCTTAATTTACTTATTACTTCTTAATATAACGTGTTACAGGCTCAAGTACTGCCAGGAGAGAATGTGGTGGTATCACAAATAGCTGCGAGCCCTACAGGCAACCACATGGCTGTGGGATACGTAGACGGAAACATCAATGTGTTTGAGTTGACCAACAATGAGATTGTGTGTGTGTTCGCCGGTCACAAGACCTCCGTCACATGCATGCAGTATGATGAGCAGGGGCATCGGCTGGTCTCTGGCTCTAAGGTATGAGACTGTACGCATGGCGACACATCAAGCTATACAAAACCAACATAAGCTGGCAGCACGACGTTATATGTTACTCGACCTATGCGCGGCCAGCTTATGTTGGTTTTGTATAGCTTGATGTGTCGCCGTGTGTCATATTTTTCATCTAGTTCTTGAATTCAGCCTTTCTCTTTTAGGAGTTAGCAGAGGTAAACATTTTTATTTGGTTGGTGTAAGAAATAAAAACATGTCCTAAATAAAGACTGAGACTGGATAGGCTCTTATCTTATCTTATCTTATCTTGTTGTGGGGGCTGGCAAGCCAGCAACACTTCGACCCAGTGGGATCTTTTGTGTTAGCCCCAATACTTTTTTGCTTACTTCACCCTTCAAATACATGGTCAATGAAGGAGGCAATACCATTGAGGGGAAGAAGCCTTAGATCTCCCGGTTTTGGATATCCATCACCGAGGAGGCACATGCGCTTTGCCGCCAAGACATCACAGTCACACAGGATATGCTCCATGGTCTCCTCATCCTCTCCGCACGCTCGGCAGCTGGGATCCAGGGTGAGTTTCATCTTGTGCATCATCGTGCCTGTGGCGTAGTGACCAGTGAGGGCTCCGACGATGGCACGAGCCTTGCTCCTGCTGTTGTTCAGTATGAACTTTGAGACACAAGCTGTCGCAATGCTGATAAATTTCTTGGAGTGTTGTAGACCTGTAAGGCTATACCACTCCAGCTTGTGTGTTTTATCAGCATATGGATAGGCTCGGTGCCCCCTCAAGGCAGTTGCAGAGGGGTCAATTTTATACAAAACTTTGACGCACAATACGTGTAGAAGGGATTAATATAAGTGACTTTGTATATATGGAAAAATAGTTTAGAAGAATAAAGCTTTAAAAATTTTCATACAAATTTTCAAAGCTTTATATCTTCGTAATTATATTATAAATTGCAAATGTTATTTGATACGCGACATCTAGATTTTCTAAACTATTTTTCCATATATAAAATATTACTTTTATTAATTCCGTCTACGCGTATTGTTCGTCAAACGTTTGCATGGACTGAAACCACCTTAAGGGCGCACCGAGCCTATTGTGCTGCCCCCAATCACAAATTTATTTCTAAACAATTAACAACCCTAAAAAAAAAAAAAGATTGATGGCAGCACAATAGGCTCGGTACCCTCTTAAATAAATAACTTACTGGAAAAGATGCACATCATTTTAGCATAGTTTGGAGATTTTTCGCAGTTGCATACAAAATGGGCTAAATGAAAAACACATCTTATAAGAGATATCTTGAATTTCAAAACGACACTTCACAGACTTATACTAATAATTATAATCTGCAGTAAGAAGTCCACTGCTGGAAATTCTTGACAAAGAGGGGTTTTGCCATAGCCTCCACATGGCTGGCAGATAAGTGATTGTAGTTAGAATCTAACTACAATCACTTATAAGATGGAGGTAGTACTCAACACAAGTGAACAGTTTGCCTCATATAGCATTGTCTATCTATATACATATATTGTATATATGTATATATAATATGTATATATACAATATACATATTATAATAAAATTCTATCCTTGGCATGAATGTACATTGAAGATATCTGCAAAAAAAAAAAAAATTGGGGGAGTTAAGGACACGTAATGGAATGCATTGAGACCATTTTTAGAATTTTTGTCTGTTTGTCTGTCTGTCTGTTTGTTTGTGCGCGCATCACTTAAAAACGGCCGAACCGATTTGGATGGGG
Organism: Agonopterix subpropinquella; assembly: GCA_922987775.1. Classification (NCBI taxonomy): domain Eukaryota; kingdom Metazoa; phylum Arthropoda; class Insecta; order Lepidoptera; family Depressariidae; genus Agonopterix; species Agonopterix subpropinquella. The sequence continues at coordinate 15,993,721 of OV277695.1, read as the reverse complement.
TTTTCACTAAAGCAGGAGAAAAGGACATGGTTTGTATTAACATTTAGGCTTTGTTTCATCGCAATCGATTAACTCAATCAAAAGATATGAGTATTTAAAGACAGTGGTCTGCGCGTACGGAGTCGCGGGCGCCGCTAGTACTATAATAAACTGGCAAAATATGTGTGTCCATTTTGGCATGTGCAAAGTAATCATGACAGAGGCTCTACTGTCATTTTCTCTAATACTATTTGCTAGGCCTACAGAGGGCTTGCCATGACACCTCCTAGAAAATGACAAGTGACTTTCCATATGCAAAAGCGATCACGCATGAAGGTTTTCTCGATTTATCGCTTTGTCTTTGCGCGGAATGTTAGCCCTACAGGAGTGACAAGGAGGCTCTATTCTATTCTGTGACAACACAAAAGCTTCTAGGGAACTATTTTAACCATTTGTTTTATAAACATTGCAGGACACAGAAGTGATCCTCTGGGATGTAGTCTCAGAGACGGGTATAGCGCGCTTCAGTGGGCACAAGGGAGCGGTGACCAGCGTGCTCTTCATCAACGGCAAGAACTGCGTCGTCAGCTCCTCCAAAGATACCTTCGTCAAGTTCTGGGATATTGAGACCAAGCACTGCTTCAAGACTTTAGGTGGACATCAGATGGAGGTATTTGGAAATTCATGCAAAATTAACCAGATTTTTTAGAGAAAAGTAACAAATTTAATTTTCTATTTTATTTATTACAGCCTTTATTTTTGAATGCTAGGCTACTTTTCTGTTATTTTATATTTCTGTGATACTACTTTTCTAATTAATTATCACAAATCTTCCACTTTCTTTCTAATCGACTTCAAAAAAGGAGGAGGTTTTCTAGTATTTCCCTTTAACTGTTAAACAAATAATCTCATTTGAAGAAGTCCTTTTTTGCTAATCTTTCAACATTAGGGCTCTTACAGACGAGCGACACTTTGCTGTCGCGGTGGGTCGCAGAGCGTCGCGCTCATACATTTTACGGTCGCGCGACCCTCCGCTACACCCGGCGACCGCAAAGTGTCGCTCGTCTGTGAGAGCGCTTAGAGTTATGCAGTCACAGTAATGTTAAAACATTTCTGATCACAATATTCTTTATCAAAAGTACTATTAGGTTACCCAGGTTACCCAGGATTTTTCTAAACTGTTTAAATTATTAACAAATTATACATCTTCAAGGTATGGTCAGCGGTGCTGCTAAAGGAAGAAAGGTACCTAGTGACGGGCAGCATGGACCAGGAGCTCCGAGTGTGGAAGTTGAACTGGACCAGCGACGTGAAGGACGAAGACAAACTTGTGCACCAACTGGAAATAGTCAAGATTGAGGAAACTGATAACATCGAGGATAGTTCTGTAAGTTTACTTATTTGCTAAGCTGTCGCAAAAAATATGACTTCAAGAGAAAACTTATCCTTATCCTTTGTTGCTTTGTATGACATACGCAAGTATGTCACACAGAAAGAAATGCTGGTCTATTTCACCGTATCGGTTAAAAGGCCTTTTCCTGCCTAGTATTTTTTTTCTTTATAAATATTATATCCTACGTCAGACCCCACGCGCCTTCGGCTATGTGCAATTGCAAACCAATTCGATAGGATTAACTTAAAGCTGAATTAAAAATATCAAGACTTTTTCCTATAGTAAAATTTACACACTAATTGCTTAAAAACGAAGATATTATTAGGTAACATTAAACAAACTTGGGAAAAGCCCAAGGGCCAAATTAGGGCAAGCGCTGGCTTGCTATGGAACCGATTTATAATGTTGTAGGTACTACAGTGTCATCAAGTAGGCACGCTAGTCCGCGGCGGCAGGGGCCGCGTGGTCGGCCTCGCCACAGATTTGGGACAAACCGTGCTCGCTTGCTACGGAACCGATTCTTTGCTGGAACTATTTAAATTCTGCTCCGACGACGAAGCCAAGGCGAGAATGGATAAACGGATAAAGAAACAAAGGAAAAAGTTGACGTGAGTTCACACAAAATATTATTACCTACTTTATTAATCTTTTACAACATGTAATTAGGTGATGATGTGTATATTATTCTGCTGAAATATAGCACAATTATTCAATCAAATATAATTAACAGTAAGTACCTATTTTATTCCATCATTAAATGACTTTTATGTAATGTAATATAATATAATATAGTTACGCCTTTAGACCTGCCACACACATATGAAACCGGATTACGATTTTGTATGGATTTTCCCCCTCCAGAACTTCTATACAAAATGATAATTCTGATTCGGAATTCCGTATGTACCTATGTGGTGTAGTTACGCCTTTTTCACGAAGGTGCAAATTGTCCCTTTTCACACGTTTTAATCGGCTACTCGGCAGCGATGTTTATAGCCATATATGAAAGCTTTCACATGTACCGGCGCAATTTACCCGGAGTCGGCACATATCCAATCCACAATCTTTGTTAATTATTTCACAAAGAAATATAAAATGTAACTTTCACAACCCACAGTAAACTAAAAGAGAGCGGGGAAGCGGATCCAGACACAACAGAAGTAGCCGAACTACTGACGCTCACAGACGAAGTGCGGAGACTGACATCTGTAAAGCTTGAAGCGAAGATAAAATCCTCCTCTCTGCTGCTCGGGACGACCGGCGAATTACGTGTTGCAGTGACGTTAGCTAACAATACTGTCGAACTGCATAGCCTGAAGATGACTGAGGGAAGCGAAGGTAAATCTAAATGTTTTTGAGGGGAGAATGAGTCCACACTCCTCTGTGCAGACCCTCTGTCTCTGTGGATTGATGTAGTTGAGAGAATTTATTATCAGGGGGAGTCGCGTGGCGGGTGGGTTCGCGGACATTCTGGCTGGCCATGAGGCCCCGCCATTTTGTATGAGCTTGAATGTTTTGTGAATAAAAATATCCTTGATATTACGATATAGAAAACTCGACATTAAATAGTAGATTACAAACCGAAGGCAGGAAAGTAAGAAAAGTCCCAGATCTCATGTAATTTGAGGCAAACATGTGATCTGATGCTTTCTTATTTAGTTCCCGAGGTTAGTATACTATTTTTCTCCTGACGGAGGCGGAAAGCGGCATGTTCATTTAGCGCAGTGCAGCGGGACGAAAGTTGACGCTTTCCGTCCGGAGGGGTGAAAAATCGATAAATTTTTTATTAAAAAAGCTAATAATATCAAACTCCAAAGTATTTAAGGGTTGAGCTTCATCTGGCAGCACGGAATAACATTTTTCCACGCCCTATCCTTTTCTTTCGCTCAGGAACGTCATTTGCTAAAGTAAGAAAGCACTGCTGGTGCTGCCGCATGCTGTCGAATTCCCGCTTTCTTTCTCGCTATAGCAAGTGACGTTTCTGAGCGACAGACAAGGATGGAGCGTGAAAAAATGCGATTCCGTAGGGCCAGATGAGGTTCATCCCTAAGTCTCCCTTATGCCTATTATAATATTAACACGTGAGTAAATACCCTACAGAAACTTCTAGCCCCAAAGAGACAAAACTTTTATGAGCGCACAAAATGATCACGTGACTCGCTCGTCCAAAGTATTCCATAGATTGTCCACTAGCGCGATTGCTCGCAGCTTTGTCTGTGTGGAGTAAGGCAAGAACGTGCCTACTAAAACACGAAGATATACAGGGTCCTTCTTAATATGCTGACACTTTTTCAAGAGGATGATCAGACCGTCAAACTGAACAACTTTTTCTATGGGACCAACATCGCAATAGCGAAAAAAAAAATCTGCTGTCCCATACATTTGGCTCGAGAAGGTTTGCAGTTTTGTGTGGTACGGCAGATTTTTCTTTCGCGATTTCGATGTTGGTTCCATAGAGAAAGTTGTTCAGATTGACGGTCTGATCATCCTGTTAAAAAAGTGTCAGCATATTAAGAAGGACCCTGTATACTAGTAAAGGATACAACCGTGCACACTGCTCTCTGATACCAGTTATGGCCACTATGCTACGAGCACCCCCTATTTTAAAATAAATGTGCATGAATATGGCATGAATATAAATATCATTTTCTCAAACATGCTTGGAAATGTGAGCATTATTTTGACAACCTTCTTCGAGATAAATCGAAATTGCAGTACTGGCCAAATACATGCGCGCAGCGGCCGGCAATGTTGTATGAAAATCCATAAGAAAATCCATCTTTGTATGAAAAGCCTCGCTTCGCTCGGGAGTTAACTCTAAACTCCCTCGTTACGCTCGGGATTCAATATCGCGCCCGTGATGAAAGACACTGCTTTATCCCCTTGGTACATAATCTACTATTGTTTCCACAGTTCAATGTCTAAAGCAAATAACGCAGCCCGGCCACCAGAAGGAGCCGCGCTGTGTGGCCATCAGCTCGGACAACCTGGCCATACTGTCGGCTTCGGCGGATTCTATCAAACTGTGGAATAGGTTTGTTTACTTATTTTTGTTTCTCCTTGACAGGATCAATGACAGGATATTGTAGAATGTTCCATGACTCAAACATGCATAAACTCGTGACCATAATCCCTTTCAAGATGGTCAGAAACCTTCAACTACTAACTATTCATTTGATCGCGTCGTTTGTGCCAGGCTCAGCTTTAGTCTGAAGAGGGTTTTATGATGGAATGACGTGTCAAGTAGTGATAGGAGGCCAGCCTGGTTTAGGTCTGTTATTTTATAATCAAACGAGCATTTACCCGCAACTTCGTCCGCATAAATTATATACCAGATTTTAAGTCAGATCATAAGTTGACGCACTTTCCCGGTTTGGAAGGGTGCGGGTTCAAGTCCCGCCCGAGACTGAATTTTTCAATCTTTAATTTGATTCGAAATAGCACAACATGGCTGTAACATGTTCAAAATCAATAATATTTGAGATCATAAGCTATCAAACAAAAAAAGTTTCATCAAAATCGGTTCAGTAGTTTTTACGTGATGCTCGTTTAAACAAACAAACAAACAGACAGACAAAAAAATCTAAAAATTGGTGATTTGGAATCAGGGGCACCTAAAAACCACATCGTAATCTTTTTTTTGTAAATATCTTCAATGTACAGACACTTCTGTTACAGTTTTATAATAGTTTAGATAAAGTCAAAACAAAAAGAATCTAGTAACATTATCGATATTAAAAATATTGTTATACTTACCTAACTAGCTGGAATCCCGTTGTTAGCTACGAAATTCCCAAAAAATCGTTCATCGCATTTTGGGGATTGCATTGCGAAAAATCCCTAGATGCCAATAGAAACATCCATGCAAAATTTTAATTTGGTAGACTTCGTAGTTTTGAAGATGTCTTGTTGAGTGAGTGTGTGGATTTGCTTCATCATCAGCCTACAGCCCACATCATAGCCTTTGACGAAACGGTTGGTGTAATGGTTGCCACGCCGAACTGCCAAACCAGGGTCCTGGGTTCGAATCCCGGTTAAGTCATGGATGTAATATGTTTGTGCCGTTGTTGTATGATTCCCATAACAAAAACCTGAGGCTTACCCCAAGGTAAGCCTCAGGTTTTTGTTATTGTAATGATCCCAAGATCATTACAATGTATGTGCCTGTGAGCGTTATTTATTTATTTATTATTTTACATGTCTGCATACATTCAAGCAGATTTCTGCTATAGCGTGTGGTGCGATAGATATTACAGGTTCCATCAAACACTTCGCAAATAGCCGATAACAAATTAATAATGAATGAACCCGTGCAACCCAGGGCCAACCAGTCATGTCTCCGCACGGTGGCGACCCCGTGCGGGCGGCCCAGCAGCGCATGCTTCGCGCCGGGCGACCGACACGCGCTCGTCGGCTGCGCGGACGGGGCGCTGCTCGTGGTCGACGTCGGCGCGGGGGCGGTGCTCGAGCAGATACCCGCACACACTGCCGAGTGCTCCAGCGTTGGACTCACGCCCGACATGGTTTGTCTTTTTGTTATATTAGTTTTAATGGCGTTTGATTTTTTATTTATTTTTTATTGATTTCTCAACTGTTGGTAGGTACTCTAATATAAATACAACAATATGGTACCGATTCGGACTGTGCCATGACTTAACTTAACTAAATTTATTCCTGTCACTTTCTAAAATAAGTTTAAGAAAAGAGACAGAAAACCATCAGCTGACTTTAGTGCTGTCAAAGTGACGTTACACGCCCAAAAACGCTTTAAATAAGATGGCGTACATTATGATGGCATCTTATTTTGGGCGTGTAACGTCACTTTGACAGCACTAAAGTCAGCTGTTGGTTTTCTGTCTCTTTTCTTAATCTTATTTTAGAAAGTTAAGTTAAGTCGTGGCACAGTCCGGATCGGTACCAATATGTAACTTGAGAAACCTTAAAAGCTAAATGTTAAATTAATTAAAGGGAAATACAGCATGCACTGAAACAAACAGACTAACTAGTTTACTTAGATGAATGCTACATTTACTTACTATAATTAAATTACCTACACAGTATAACTGTTCCGATCCCAAAAGTCTTTTTATTTGAAAATTTATTCCCCGGTCCCAATCAAGCTAGTAAACTAATACTTAAATTAAATTAATCCTAAACTGTCAGGAATGCAAAAACTATGAAAATGATAACAATGATAATCATAGAAAAACAATGGAAAAGAAATAGCTGTAATCACTTTCCTATATCAATATTCGGATTTCGGGGAGAGATAAATCCGATGAATAAACAAGCGTAACGTTGTATAGAAGAAACAAGAAGCAACCACTGAAATGGTAGCTGATAGAGATGAATGTGAAGATCATAGGAAAGAGGTATGTAAGTATCGTAGGAAGTGGCGCACCTTAGTCTCTGCCTACCCCTATGGGAAAGAAGTGTATCGTTATCGATAATTAGAAGCAAGAAGTGTCCAGTAACCACTGAAATGACGGCTGATGAATGGAGTTGTCAAATAATGGTGTAAGGGCTGATGATGATGATAAAATGTGTAATTTCCAGAGAGGCTGTTATTCCGGTGGAGGCGACAAGACGGTGAAGTTGTGGCAGTTTGAACTCATACCGGACCCCACTGGAGAATCTAAGGCCAAGGTACCTCTATTTATTTACATACATTTTGTGATCGTTATTTTAATGTGTATTCCTTATGTAGCCTGTCTTATGTTTATGTCCCACTGTTGGGATCGTTTCGTCAACCCTCCTCCTATGCAATGGAAAACTGACCTACCTTTAGAAAGGCTTCTGAGTTATTATTTACTTATATTGCTGGCTGACTGGCTAGTCTTTCCACTACGGGTCGATTCACACCAGAAGAGCATCGGCAATCTTATTACTAGTGAATAAAGGTTAAAGGACAGTGGGCAGGAGTGGTCCAAGATCCCCACTACTGCGAGCAAATGCTCTTCGATGCTCTTCTGGTGTGAATCGACCCTAAGTGATTGTCATGCCTTGTATCTAATCTAACTCATGCGGTCAAAAAAAGAAGAACTTCGTCGGAGATCGTTCACAATATCCAGTGGCGTAGGCGTGGCCCAGTAGTTTCTGCCGCCGGGGCACAGACCGATTTTGCCGCCGCCTTTTCTTTATAAGAAGACCTACACAAAATATAACGGAGCGAGCGAAGCGAACTTGAAAATTTTTTTTGTACGTCTATTCGGGTTGTGGTCAGACATCTTTCGGTTTGTCCATGAAGATTTGAAACTTGGAGCGAGCGAGGCGAACTCCACTTTTCTCCTCAATATGAATCGGTTAGAGCCAGGCCCTGTACCCTTTTCGATTTTCGATATATCGCGACCGTTTCAGTCCGAACTTCATTGTAATAGAGTACATTAGACCGAAAACGTTCACGCAATTGCGAAGTTCGAATGTCCGGGTAGACCCCCAGAGATTTTTACGTACAAAACATGTGCAATGTAATCTAAGTAAAATCTATGGATTTATTTTATTTTATTGTATAGGTACACGTACAGATTACAGTCGAGATGAAACCATTTACATTGCAATAAGATATTTAGAACTAGATTGTAATCCAATTACACATGTACACAGCATCACTATCTTTAAAACATGGCGGAGTGAGTTTGTTACATAACTTAAAATCCCAATAATTCTTTAAACATAGAAATGAAACAAATACATACAAGTATACAGTAGGCACCCAAATTTCAATAAGCATTGCATTTTGCTCCAATCAAAAAAATGAAAATATTATTAAGCCAAAATAGGTAATTATTAAAAATAAAATTGAAATCAATAATTTACATTAACAAAGTAAATTAAGCGATATAATTACATTAATTTGAATTACAAAAAAACTATTAAACTATGTTGTTAGTAATTGTTAAAATAAATAAATTTGGATAAAAAAAATGGATTGAGCGAAGCAAGCTCAAAATTTTTAGCACAACGTCTTAGCTGTGGTCAGAACGTCAGAACTCTTTAGGATTATGCATAGGCACATTAATTTAAACAAAACCTTAGAGCGAGCGAAGCGATCTCGACATTTCTCTGCTCTACGAAATGGTTATAGAAAGAGCTCAGCTAATCGATATTTTTCCCGAATTTGCCGCCCCTATTAAAGTGCCGCCTGGTACATTTGCCGCCCCTGCCCGCCCCCCCCTCCCCCTCGCTACGCAACTGATAATACCAAAGCTCTACTAACGAGCGATTCACATATCAATTCCAGGTGTTATCTCTACTGCACACAAGGACGCTAGAGTTGGAGGAGTCAGTGTTGGCCGTTAAAATAAGTCCGAACAACAAATTCATTGCAGTCGCCCTCCTCGACTCCACTGTCAAGATATTCTTCTTGGATACTTTTAAGGTACTATATAGACTAACATCCGTATTCTTAGTTGTCGATTAGACTGAGGAAATCTCAAGAAAGTAACTAAGAATAGGGGTTTAAGTACTTTATGTATTTTATTTTGTTTGAGGCGCTTACAGCTATAAAACAAATAGTTGACAAATCTAGTCGTCTATAGACCCAATTACAAAGGTTCCACATATACAGGGTGTAATAGAAAACTAAAATGCATTACATGTGAGTCATCACCAATGACATTAGTAAACAACTTTGATCTAAGCCTACGACGGAGGTCGTCAGCAGTGAACGTGTTAAGGAATGGTTCAGACCATCAAATTGAACAACTTTCACTACGGAACCAACCTTGAAATCGCGAAAAAAAAACAGCTACATACATATTTGGGTAGAGTCTCCATTTGACGTTTTCTATAGAACAGCCAACTCTCAACTTTTGACTCAATAGTGAAAGTTGTTCAGTTTGATTGTCTAAACCGTCTAAACCACACTTTTAAATATTACTAAGGTGTTTTGTTACACCTTATATCTATACCGAACCGGGGTTTGAACCCATTACATCAACCGGATTTTCAATCTTTACCGATTTCTATGTAATACCTTCCAGTTCTACCTATCACTATACGGTCACAAACTGCCTGTGCTATGCCTGGACATCAGCTACGACTCGAACCTCATAGCGACCGGCTCGGCCGACCGCAACGTCAAGATCTGGGGCATGGACTTCGGGGACTGCCACAAGTCCATATTCGCGCACAACGACTCCGTGACCTCACTACAGTTCATCCCGAGCACGCATTACTTCTTCACCACGTCTAAGGACGGGAAAGTGAAACAGTGGGACGCTGATACTTATGATAATATAATTACGTTGAATGTAAGTACCTATTCGTTTTCAAACTCTGGTTAGAATATTGACTAATGACGGCCTAAGCTCTGTTGGTAGTGAATGAACCTGCCTGCTGATTCAAGGGCCGCGGGTTCGCATCCCGCAAGAGGAAATATTTGTATGATGAAAATGAATATTTACACCCGAGTTATTTTTATTATTTTATTTTATTTTTATTTATTTATTTATTTTATTTTATACTATATTTACAATACACAATATCATCATTACAGGTTTTTCCTAATTCGCTGACATTGACTTACTGTCTACCTTTATCATTATATACATAAGGTGGTAACAGTACAACAAAATTATTTATTATGGATGTTTGTACCTACATATGTATTCTATATCGTTGTCTAGTCATCATGATAGAATATTGGGCTAGATTGTGGTACTTTAAATGGGACTATAATAGATAATCTGTGTATCAATATAAGACTTATAGTCTGTTGTTAAATGAACGGGGCGATGCGTAAGCAATCTCGCAACTGCATTACTGCATCGCAACTGAATCATCGCGATTTTTACAAGCACAAGCTGAGCGTGGTCGCTGCGATTCCGCCGCGACGCTATTTGATCTCAAGAATACCGCGGTGATAATGCGGTGCCATCGGTGTAGCGCTCGGCACGACACGGGCAGCCATTATTGGCTATGTGCACGACACTAGCGCCACACTAGCGCGGCGTGCTGACAGAACTTTTTCGGACAGCCGTGAATTATTTACACTATTATAGTACTGTAAAAGTCTTTGTTTGTTCGAGGATTCCACCAAAACTACTGGTTCGATTTTGATAAAACTTTTTATATTTAAAACCTTATTATTAGTCTTAAAAGCTAGCTTATATTTTATCCCGGTACGATGACGTGAGCAGATGCGGACGAAGCCACGCACAAAATCTAATTTGTATCGGAATTCCCATACAAACTTTTACTTCAGTTTTAACACCTTTGGGGGGTTAAAATGCGACAAGCCTTTTTAAGTGAGCATCTAGATGCCAATAGAAACTTCCATGCCAAATTTTAAGTTTGTAGTCTTGACAGTTTAAGAGATTTCGTGTTAAGTTAGTGTGCGGATTTGCATAGATTCAAGCATATTTTCACAGCTTGTCCGGCAAAAGTACAAATTTCTGCCACCCCGGGCGCTGCGATCGACTTGACAGTTTCCAACACCCACTTCGCACATAGTCAATAGATATGTTTGTGTTGGAACGCTCGCAGGGGCACGCGGGGCAGTGCTGGGGCGTGGCGGTGGGGGCGGGGGGGCTGCACGCGGCCACGTGCGGCGAGGACCGCGCGCTGCGCCTGCTCGCGCGCTCCGACGAGCCGCTCGTGCTCGCGCTCGGCACTAGCAGCCACTCACTATAGATATGCTTGTGTTGGAACGCTCGCAGGGGCACGCGGGGCAGTGCTGGGGCGTGGCGGTGGGGGCGGGGGGGCTGCACGCGGCCACGTGCGGCGAGGACCGCGCGCTGCGCCTGCTCGCGCGCTCCGACGAGCCGCTCGTGCTCGGCGACCGAGACGAGGAGGAGGAGGGACTCGCCACCGGGGAACAACATGTATGTAGCTAACTAACTATTATAATAATTTAACTAAATAAGTATAAGAGAATAAGAGTTTATCGGTCGGAAACAATGCTAACGAATATTAGAGTAGGTATATTATTGAGCGTCTCGAGCGTCTGTACTAGGGTTAACCTGTGCCTTAGGCAGCCAGTCCAGACCAGATACACTATAGTCTGAAACTTCGGTACTAGATTCTAGTACCAATCGAAGTTTTAGAATAGAGTGCCTATACTCTAGAACTCTGTCACCCAGATTATCTGGTTACTAGTTCTAGAGCAGGTACTCTACTTTAAATCTTTAATTGGTACTAGATTCTACTGTCATCCAGATTATCAGACAGTTCTAGAGTGGAGACCACGAACTGGCAGGGGCGTAGTGTGGGACGCCCTGCTGCCCGCTGGACAGACGACCTAAAAAGGTAGCTGGGAGCGACTGTATGAGGAAAGCCGAGGACAGAGTTTTGTGGCGCGCCTTGGGAGAGGCCTATTTTCTGCAATGGACGATGATAGGCTGATGATGAATCTGAGTGACAATGACCAAAAAAAATATTATTTTTGCAGGCTCCAGTTCCAGGCCTACCTGGCCTCACCATGCCGACAAAGAAAACTATTGGAGCCGAAAAAGCTGTAAGTATCATAATCATAAGTCATAACAATCAACATACAATACCTATGTATTTTCACAGACTAGGCTAAACTAAAGCACACTAAGATGTTATTATATGTAGATGCGTTCCCCGCGCTCCAAAATAATAATAATACAAGGTAATTACCCGGCATTCACATAGTCACGCGCCGCCTAATGTACGGGATACACGTCACTATATCGCGCCGTTTTAAAGTTGGCATAGGGTAAACTATATAATGATTGGCACCTTAAGGCTAAGCCAGACTTGACTTACTTATAACAAATTCAATTTTATGTTTAGACATAAGTAACCATTTTTGAATTATCGATTGGGGTATAGGTTTTTTAATAAAAGAGTATTCTAGTATGCATTATCAAAGTTTTAATTATAAATTTACGGATTAAAAAAATTATACCCGAAAGTATAGTCATTGGCACCCCAGGTACAAACATTGGCACTATGTATCAGTGATTGGCACTAAACCTCATTAATATTTTATAAACAGTTATTCTTAATCTTTGTACAAACTGACATGTACAAATCAACAAAATTATTATTTTAAGTAGGTAGGTGTAGGTGTTTTAAAAATATACAGGGTGAAATTGATATCATTAGCATCCTTTTAAACTAAGTGTCTACCCATCAAACTGAACAACTTTTACTATGCGAGCAAACCGATACCAGCAAAAAAATAATCAGCTGTTGCATACATTTGAGTCAAGTAGGCATTGCAGTTTAGTATGAAACAGCAGATTTTTTTTTCCTCCGATCGGTTTGCTCCCATAGTGAAAGTTGTTCAGTTTGATGGGTAGACTCTTCGTTTAAAAGGATGCTGATGATATCAATTTCATCCTGTATAACGGTAAGTCATCCTCACTTTCATAGCTTTCGTTTAAATTTAGTTTTACAGCTTTTTCCTTAGCATTTTGATGTAGTCTTTTTCTTTTTAATGTGTATTTAGTAAAGTATTATACTAAAATTGCCCCAAACTGCCCCCAACGTGTCACCCAATTGCCCCAATCTGCCCCAACTGGACTGCAAACTGCCCCAAATTGGGCCCAAATTGGCCCAACTTTGCCCGTAACTGTCCCAACTTGGGGCCAAACTGCCCGACCTGCACCAACTTGACCCTAGCTGCCCCAACGATCCACAATGTGCTCCAAATTGCCACAAGATTCTCCCTACTTGGCCCCAGGATGCCCTAAACTTGCTCGCAACCTGCCACCAACTTGTCCCGAAGCTGCCAAAACTCCCCAAAACTTGCTTCAAATTGCCCCCAGCATGCCCAAACTTGCCCCTATATTGCCCCAAACTTGCCACAGCCCTCTTCCAATCTGCCACCAACTTACACCTAATGTTCCCCTAATGGACCCCTTATTGACTCCTAGTGGACCCCTAATCGAATCCTAGTGGACCACTAATGAACCCCTTGTCGACCCTTAATTGACTCCTAGTGGACCCCTGATGGCCCCTTAATGTACTCCTAATTGACTCCTAGTGAACCCCTAGTTGACCCCTAATTGAATCCTAGTGGACCCCCATTGGACCCCAAATGGTACTATAATTGACACCTAGTGGACCCCTAATTGACTCTTATTGGACCCCTAATTGACTCTTATTGGACCCTTAATGGTCCCCTAATTGACCCCTAATGGACCCGCAGTGAACCCCTAATGGACCCATAACTGACCCCTAATTTACTCCTAGTGGACCCCTAATTGGTAATGGTCCCCTAATAGTCCCCTAATTGAATCCTAATGGACCCCTAAATGACTCCTAGTGGATCCCTAATGGACCCCTAGTGGAACCTAATGGCACCTCTTGTACCCCTAGCACATCACCAACCCAGTTAATCGTTTGTCAGATTAACTTTTGCCAGAGACGCAAGCCCCGACTGACTAGTTGGTTAAACCAACATGACATTGACGTGACCTTGAACGCGTCTGTCGCGAGAGTTTCGCTTCTAGTATAGTGTACTATTACTATTTATTCTTATGACTATTACGATTGGCACTCACTACAGTGATTGGCACTATACCTGAGTATAATGATTGGCAGTGCCAGAAATTGATAGCAAGGTAGTGAAACAAAATTCTAACATTGTTTAAAAGAAAATGTTAACAACCAATTCATCTCGTGGTCTAATATTGAAGGGAAAATATTAGAATTGATTTTTAGTGATTGGCATAGGTGCCAATGAATTATACTTCAGTACAAAATTATAGCTATTGATTGGCACTCTATAAATAAAAGGTTACGTTAGAAAAATTAACGGAAATCCTATTAAAATCTATTATTTATTGTAAAACAAAGCAAAATAACACACATCATATCTCATATTTATATATTTATACGTAGATTATAAAAGTTCAAACTTACCCAAAGCTTGTTAAATTTGCAATAAAATGGCGTCAAAGTGATATTTCTCCTGTCAACAACTTTGTTTATTTTACAGTGTTGTCAGGTTATATGTTACAAATATTACCATTGAAATTTATGAATGTTGACATATAAAAGAAACCAAAAAAAATACCAAACTGTATTTTCTGATAGAACAATTCTTAATATTTGTGTTCAAAATGCAAAGTGCCAATGACTAGTGGGGTGCCAACAATACTATAGTTTACCCTATATATGACGCGTCTATTTATAAAACGTAATTGAAAGCAAAACTTTAATACAGGGTGTAAGGGACAGATTGAAACGGTCAACTCAGACCATCAAGCTGAACAACAACAACTTCACTATGGAACCTACCTTAGTAAACACGAAAAACAATCTGCAGCAATCCACACATTTGATACGGGCAGGTATCAGCAGATTTTTTTTTTCGCGTTTCCAGAGGTAGGCTCCAATGTGAAAGGAAGAAAATTTCAGTCTGCGGAGGGCTGTCCTTTACACCCTGTATTAAATCATAGAAGAATAATAAACCATATTGTAATAGGCACAAGACTCAGAAACGTTATGTTCTAGGCGGACTCAATAATGGAATGCCTGTCGGTCGGGGCGGAGTACTCGAGGCAGGTGTCGGAGGCGCGGGGCCAGCTCGTCCAGCCTCCCCCACTGATGGCCGCCTACAATGCTAGCACGGCCGAGGAGTTCTTTGTGGAGACCATATCGAGGATACGATCCAGGTAAATGCAATGATTTTATATGTTACTGGGTAAATGTCGAAACTATAAGGCAAAGATACTAGATCTTTGCCTTAGTTACTGAATCTAAAATTGTGATAAGATAAAGCACCAAACTAGTTATCATTACACCTTTTGATTTCAAAATGCCGTATGCATTTTACATAGAAAAGGTTGTATCTGATATTTTATGTGAATGAAATGAATGTGAAAATTGCTTGTTTCACGCATCTTCCTGTATGAAATAGATTACTTGTTTATTTAGGAGAAAACATTATTTTTAAGCGTTAAAAAGTTATGTCAGTTGGGTTAGAGACGTGTCATCATCAACCTGTATACGTCCCACTGCAGGGCACAAGCCCACCCTCAGGGAGGGTGTAGGAGTAATCCTCCTGGTACTGGTGGTGGGCACGCGTGGTGGACTAATGTCCACCACGCGTGCCCAATGCAGATTGGTAGACTTCACATACGCATCGGGATTTCTTCTTCAGCTTATGGAAATTAAATGAAATTATTTATTGTATGCAGGTTTCCTCACGATATTTTCCTTCACCGCTTGAGTGCAATCAGTATTACGTACTTAAGTTAGAAAAACTCATTGGTACATGGAATGTCATCCGTGCGGATTCGAACCTGGACCTCAAGATTGAGTTTCCATAGCTCTCCGCAACACGCCACCGACGCTCTTGTTTTATTTTTACAGCAAATGTGATTTTGCTAGCTTACAGTGCTAAGAGAATGGATCATAACAGATTTTCATTTTTACAGTAAAAAATTCTCGGTATGTAGTAAGAGTTAAATATTCTGTTATTGGGCTAATAATTATACATTTCTTAAACCAAATTATCTAAATCTTTCTGTGTATGTATGTGTGTATGTTTGTGTGTGTGTCTTTTGTTGGCAGTGGCAGATCCTGATTCAAACAGGATTATGAGTATTCAGACAATTTAATATTAACATTGATAGTGCTTCCTGTCTTGTCTAGTTTCCACAATAGAATAGAATAGAAAATATTTTATTGCCAGTATAAACTTTACAACACAAAGACTGCTTAATCTACTTAATTAAGAATTAACATTTTTATTAAAAAATATATGAGAAAGCAGAAAATTTACATCACTAATTAAGTACACTACAATTAGAATTAGGCAATGGGATGGCTCTCAGCACATGCTGACAATAGACACAAGTCTGATTGTACAGCGCTGTTTTTCAGGCCACCCTGACTCTGGTAAGTTGTTGGGTTAGAGTTTAGTTAGCTGGGAGAGTACATTAATATCATCTTGTAGGTGTTCGTCCGTGTGTGTGTGTGTGTATGAGTGTGTGTGTGTATTCATGTGTAGTTTTGTATGTATGTATGTGAGTAAATTTATCTGAATGTGTTAGGTTTTTATTATTTAGTGCTAGCGAACCTCAGTCAATAAGCCTTGTAGCTTCAGTGTGGATTCCGAACAATCTATGTGCCTATGAGCGTTATTAATGATAAATTTCAGTGACCTAGAAGAGTCGCTCCTCCTGCTGCCGTTCAGCGCGGCGTGCGAGATAGTACGCATCCTGCCGGCGCTGCTGGAGCGCGGCGACAAGGCGGAGTTGTTCTGCCGGCTCGCCGTCTTCCTGCTGCGGCTCCACCACGCGCCGCTCGTCGCCAACCACGCGCTGCTCAAGCACATGATACAGATACAGGCCAAGGCTACCGTGCGCCTCGCTGAGCTGAGGGTGAGTTATATTAGTGCTTAGTGTAATGAAAACTTTGATCCCACTATAGGACGAACACCTCATTTCCGTGACGGTGTATCGCAGTGGATCATATCTGTCGCGGAGTTCCGCGATCGCAAACATTTATTATGGTGAGATTTATTAAATTTACATAGCGAACGCAATTGAAACCCTCTTAGGTATTAGTAGAAACGTAATTCTTTATTATGGCAACACTGAAGGTAAGTGTCATGGGCGCGAGAATCAGAATGCACTTTTAGCGGGACCAAAAAGTTCCGCGCGGACGTACGGCACGCCCTGAGTAGCAGAGAACAGAAGTCTAGCGAGGAGTCTGGCCTCACTGGGTGCTGAAACTAGTGAGTTTATCCCGTGTAATATGTGGGAATATAGTTCGATTATATTGTTGAACATTAAAAGACCGTATACAGGTTGGTTTAAGGACGAGGATGGAGGGGACGGAGGTCGTATCCTCCCGGGGCCAAGTTGGGCTTCGGTCGCGTTGGGATCGATTCTCATAGATACTAGAGCTCTCTCTAACTTTTAACTCTGTAATGTTTGGTAATGAATTAAAATACATGCCCTAATAACGCCGCCGCCATGGGTCTCAACGTGCATCTTTAAGTACCCTAATCAGCAGATGCTCTTACAATACTTGTTTTCCGATTACATATAGAACCTACATACTATAGAAACGCCGCCACAATATCAATGAAGTGTTCGAGGATAAGACAATCTGTGTTGATTTTTGATGGAACTTAGGGAACCCAGTCTAGAACATGCATTCCACGGAGGAAAGAAAGGAGCAGAGTATAGTTATGTTTATGTCCAAACTTTACTTCATTTCGGAAACATAATCAATGCCAACTTATTGTGCTTACCTTATCTACCGATAGAAGCCAAAGTATTTTCCTTTCAATAAACCTGCAGGATAAAAGTTCTGTCCTAAGGCTCTTTATTTTAATATACCGACTATTGTATTATCTAGGATATGGTGGGCTACAACCTGCACGCTCTGCAGTGGATGCGGCGGGAGGCGGAGGCGGCGGACAGCGAGCAGCTGTTCCGCGAGGCGACCACCGCCAAGCGCGCCCGGGACAAGCGCCGGCGCACCAAGCAGGCCCTCAAACGACCCATCGTCACCGTCACATAGTTCATACACACACATACTACACCTAGAGAATACAATAAATATGGATACATACCTTTGTGTTTTATTCTGGAATGAGAAAAAATATTTATCCAAATCGGTCTAGAAATGTCGAAGATATCGATCAATATAAAATTTAAAAAAATACAATGATTGGGATTTTTGAACATTTTGTTCGCCCACAAAAATATTAATTTTTAACTTGAGAGTCGAGCCAAATTCAACCTCGACTTTACCGCGAGTGATGTTTCTTTTCTGGCCCGTTTAAAATTTTGTTAAATGCACTGGCCTGCAAAACTAGAAGTGTGATAGATATTTTTAAGTACTTGTCTTTCGAAGTAAAAAGGACTCGAAAAAGAGTTTTCTCAAACATGCTTAAAAATGTGAGCATTATTTTGACAACCTTCTTCGAAATAAATCGATATTGCAGTACCGGCCAAATACATGCGCGCAGCGGCCGGCAATGTTGTATGAAAATCCATATCTGTCGTGTTTAGCGACCAAATAAATTACATACTAAACTCATATCTGTCGTGTAATTTAAAAAGGAACGATCTTTTTCTCCGAAACATGGCGACCAAGGAGGTAACTTATCAAAGGTTTTATTTAAATTTTGAACTGGCTTGCAAATAGAAAGCTGTTTATTGAAAAAAAAAATAACTAATTGTTGTTCGGTTCGATGTTCGTCATTGATTTCGAAAAGAGTTTTAATTTCCGCGAATTATTTGAGAAAATTTACTATTTTAATTACCGCGCATTTTTTGAGAAAAGTACTATACAAGCCTTGGCTACAACTAGGCATTGATGGACTTACGTATGTGTGCCTCGGCTTCGCCTCGGCCCACATTTACACGTTCGTCCATCAATGCCTCTGTTGCTGGCCGCTGCAGTAATGTACTATTAATTTGCAAAGAATAATTACAAAGAAAGCTGATAACATTTGCTATAAAACGTTTTTTTTATTTTAAATCTCTAATTTATATACCTAGTTTAGAAAAAAAGTACTTTAGTATTGCAGGTCAGTGAAGTTCATTAATTTAGATTGGATTTGCAAAGAAAAAACGAAATTAGCTGCTATAATTTATTTGTAAAAAAATATTCTACTCACTACATAGCCAATATATCAGTTAAAATTTTAATAATTTAAGTATCCATCCCTGCGTAAATCACATTATTTATCATCTATACAACAATAATTAATGTTTTCACAATGAGTATTCCTGCCACATTTTCACTTCAAACAATCTCAATTGGATAATTTATGCTGAAACTTACAATACATACAGTTACGTAATATGACGACAACAATTTAACAATGGTCCATTCTATACTTGGATAATATTATTGCTTTATCTATACTATGTGGATACAATAATTGTTTCAAGTAAACTGTAGGTTAATTACAGATCAAATAGGTAAATTCTGTCTACGATACTTTTTACATTGGTTTGAGAATAAGGTTTAGAAATGCTTAATTAAACTCCTACACTGAGAGATAAATCGAGCACGAAGGAAGACAAGCACAAACCAAAAGGATCAGAAATTGTTCGCGAAGTTTAGTGCAAAGTTAAGAACTGTGAATAACTCTCAGGAGTAGAGGGGAAACCATAACATTCATACTAATTTATCTCTCAGGTTAGAATTACTGAAATTTTACGTAAATTAATGATCGGGACTCACAATCTAGCTACAATAAAGAGTTCCTGATATATTTAAAAGATTTTAAGTTAAAAGAAAATTATTAAGATTGTTTCTTCGCTAATTTGATTGGTGGGAATGCGTTGGTAAAATAAGATAGTGATTGCAAGTCCGACCATGTATTTAATTGACAATATTCATTAATCGGAAATATTCCGAGGCTTGCATACAATGCTCATTGCTCACCTCCATTATCACATTGTTATTGCTTTTCGGAAACATACATTTACATTCTCAAACACATATCACATTTGAATTTCAATATACATACATATTTCGACCACTACACATGAGTTAAATATCTTGAAAATGATGCGTGAGTTCGTCTGTCAGTCTTCAATAACTATGTTTTTCAACTCGAATGGAATTACAACGAGATTCAAAGCCAATATTTCAGCATAAATTATAAAAATACAAATAATTGGTACGCTGCCTACAGCCCTGTTCAAAGAGAGACAAAAATAAACAAAATCACAAACACATGCTTGTTAGAGCGTAAGCACACACAACACAACCGGTTTGTTAGTAACTAAATATCGATATACTTTGTTCATCAACTCTTAATACCAATATATCCATAAATTAACCTAAATAATAATAAATAACCAAATTGGAAGATCAAGAGGTATAGGTACGCGTTATTGTTAATACCATGTTTCTTACAAAACAAGAAGGAAGTTGATTTCTATCCCTGTTTACGAATTACCAAAGAATAAGAGAATTATAGGAAACGTTACATGAAATAAAGTTCCGATTTTACAAGAAACGATTATTTCCAAAACATCGCTTAACAAATAGAATTCGGACGTCAACTAAATAAAACTAAGAAAATCTAAAAATAATAAACCTAAGACAAAAATGTACACAGTAAAGTTCAATAAAATAATACTGTATCACTACTGCAAGCAGCAATATTAGTGGAGATTGATTTCAGGCTAAGATCAGGAAAACAGTAATACGACGCGAGCGTTTGCGAAGATCATTGAATATTAAAACAGTCATCAACTCTTCAATCATGCTCTGCAATACCACTTACATATCATTTACAAAAATAAGCACGTTTCAGTGCAAATATTGCTTAGTCGATATCATGATTATTATTGATTAAATTTAGATTCAATATCATAAAACAGAGAGCTAAGAACGCTGAATAGAGAGCATAGTTTTGTGAACAAATAAATTGTGTACATATTTTACGTACTAAAAGTCATGAGATTTTATTGTCAAGGTAGACTGTGATTTCTATGATTTCTAGTAAAATATTTCGGTTTTGTTTTCATACCTGCTATATTATTATTCCAAATGGAACGTTGAGTTTTTAATCATACATAAGTACTATAATAATTTAGAATCTGAGATTTAATGCCTCTACATACATAATTATATCGATTGAAGGTTAAAATGTAACCCTCAATGAAAGACCACAAATTAGCAAAGATTTACTATACATATGTGAGCCCAATATTATTAAATAAATAAGTAATCTCAAGGTTTAAAGCTTTTAAATACAATAAGCTTGACTCGTAATATGCTCGTAATATATAGAAACGTGTACGATATTAGGGAACGTTAGCTGCAACATAATCACGTGTTTTCATTAGTCTCAGCCGAGCCGCACGGCTCCCGAGGCTACGCGTCTAGCTAAGTTTATCTATCACAATGTCTCATAGACTGTAGTATTTTACTGGCCCGAGGGGTTTTACGTTACAAACGATTTGATTATCACTAAATTAAGTAGAGATTTCAAGTAAAGGACGGTGACAAAAGGATTCGCATATAATAAGTGAGGTTGGAAGCAATAACAAAACAGCCTAGTTCATAGTAGAGTCGACGTAATGTAAATGCTTTTTGATATAAATATACAAAAACACTGACCATAGAGAGGTGAATCCGGTAATAATTTGTTCATATTATAATGCCATAACGTTTTGGTTAAATATTTCGTTTCAATGCTCATCAACCGAAAATGCCCAACATTTTAATGTATACGAAAAATATCCTTAAATAATGCTTTTATCAGGTAAGTAATATCTTATTTAATAATGCCAAAATTATATAATGAGTGTATGTATGTAACTATAGTTTACATTTATACGTATAGCTGTTATTACGTATCTAAAGTCGGAAGTGTTACTATTTTATTTAACACTAAATGGTATACAGGTAAATAACAAGTTATGAAGCACTAGGTATGTAAGACAAATGTTGTTCAACGATATTGTATTCTAAAAATATTGTTTGTCAAAATTTAGATATAATTCAGACATATTATTTTTCATTATTGCTTCTTAACACATCTCGTATCCTTACAATAAAATACTCGAACGAACAAAATACTTACACTGTAAATACTGACCGAAATGGGAAATAAATTAGATAATTATAATTTAATGAATTAAGTCTATCAATAATTCTAAGTAAAATAATAAACATTTACATTATCTTAAGTGACCTAAACCTAAATGAATACTTGCGTCCTGCAATAGGTAACCGTAAATAAAATTTCATCGATATCAAGAGAGCACTTTAAGGCAAGGCTTAAAACCAATATCAGTGTTGCTACTGTCGTAGTATAATCTAAGACATCACATCTAAATAGCTTGAATTGGCAACCGCGCACAAAGATCAATGAAAACTGAGCAAACTCTACAACTCTCTAAATATACCACAAAAATAAAGAGTACGTAACCAAACAATATACTATAAAGGGTGGAAATTTTTAGAAGACTCGAGCTATAGCAGCTGCCCTTTTTTTGTTGCTAAACGATTTTGGTGTTAGTTGTTATGGGACTGACTTAAGAAAATATTATCTCATTACTAGTTTTTATTTTACAGAGTATGCTAATTCCACAAAATGTTCCATATCTCCAAATGAATAAAGAAGAGTCAATTTAACAAATACTTACTAAATACACATAATCATTAAGAAATCATCTAGCATTAAAGCAAGGGATTGATCGCAGCTGAACTTTTAAAAATCTCAAATGCCGAAAACCATGGACTTTTCAAAATTATGGATTAACGATGGTTTTCTGGTACGTCAGTCTTTGAGAGCTACCGTCTATTACACAGATAATTATTACAATATATTTTTAACAATCCGCTGCGTCGGTAATGTATTATTCTGTCAATCATACTTATCACATATCAGGATAATTTACATAGAGCGAAACACATATTTCTCTTTTTATTATCGTAGTACTGTTAATTGTTATAAGTATAGGCACTCTAACGACGACATCGAATGTATTGCATGCCGCGCCAATCCATCTCTTCTTGCGTTATGAATAAGATTAATGCCCTGCTTCTCGAAAATAATACTCAAAAAGTATTAAAATAAAAAGGTTTTATGTTAAACTATTGTCTTTAGACACTGGCCTCTATTACTACATATTATGTAGATTTTATTTGGAGTTGGTTAACATTATATAATGTTGTTTTTTATGTACGAATGTACAAATGTTAATTTTAAGACTGCTTTATATAATTTAACAATATGTTTAGTTAAATGTTTTGAAGTGAAGAAAAAAGGAATTTTTTTATCCGATAGTTCCTTCAAATATTTTGTCATGAATCGTCATAAACATAATCCATGGTTATGGAAAATAAGACAAAAGTATTAACATTATTGTACATGCTAATCTCGTCTCTCTAACGCAGTCTATAAGAGCTATCAGAAAATTTGACATATCATGACATCTATGTTCCATTGAGTACACAACACTGCACCGGGTCTCACAATACGACCGAATCGTAACAAAATTTACACAAAATTTATGCCACCACAGCGCTAATTCAAGTAAAAAGTTATTTTAATGTTTCCAAACACCATTTAAAAAATATTAGTGATCGATAACATCATAGAGTTTGACCTGTGAATCAGTGTCAAGTGGCACAATGCAGGTCTTAATTTACGAACATATCTTTAAAGGTCATATCGGAGCACTATTCAGATCCTATTAAAACGCGAAAATGTTAGTCAAATCCTAGACGACCGCTTCAGTTTTAAATACATCATGAAACCTTCGATTTGTGTTTTAAACTCATTAATATTGATGTAATTAATGTGACATTTAATAGACTAAGATTGGACCTTCATCGTCGCAGTTGATTCGTATAGGATCTAAGGTGCAGCTAGTAGTTATCGAAGGCGCGTCGGTGCCGCATAGTCGCTCACCCGGACCAGTCAGTGCATCTCCTCGGCGGCCACGTGGTTAGCCACTAAGTTCAGAGGCGCCTCATCATATTCCGGAGCCTGCGGATAAATGGCGGTTATGATGGACGGAAATGTAAGTGTTTTTGTGGACGAAACTTTATGTAGTTACAAGCAACTATGGTGGCAAATACAACTTTGGTGTCGGCTATTTTTGCTACCACATCTTAGCATTTGAGAATGGCCTCGATTCGGAGTGTACCACGACTTAACTAAACTAAATTTATTAATGTCACTTTCTAAAATAAGATTAAGAAAAGAGACAGAAAACCAACAGCTGACTTTAGTGCTGTCAAAGTGACGTTAAATGCGCAAAATAAGATGCCATCATAATGTACGCCATCTTATTTAAAGCGTTTTTGGGCGTTTAACGTCACTTTGACAGCACTAAAGTCAGCTGTTGGTTTTCTGTCTCTTTTCTTAATCTTATTTTAGAAAGTGACAGGAATAAATTTAGTTTAGTTAAGTCGTGGTACACTCCGAATCGAGGCCAGTAGGGATAATGAATGATCCTGCAAATTAAATTTTTTTTTTATAACAAATAAAAAAAAACGTAACGAAATGTTAAAACGAAATTACAAGTTATAAGCGATTGAAATATGTTGGACATACTCCACCATGCGCGCCTAGTGCGGTTAGGATATCTACATCTAAACTATTATAAAACTGTAACAGAAATGTGTCTGTACATTGAAGATATTTACAAAAAAAATACGACATGGTTTTTACCTGTCCCTGATTCCAAATCGACAATTTTTTGATTTTTTGTCTGTCTGTTTGTTTGTTTATTTGTTTCTTTGGGTGTTTGTTTGTTCGAGTATCACGCAAAAACTACTGAACCGATTTCGATGAAACTTTTTTGTTTGATAGCTTATCATCTGACTTAAAATCTGTTATATAATTTATGCGGACGAAGTCACGGGATAAAGCTCGTTAAACATAAATTTTATTTTTCTCATTAAAATGAAAGTTTGAAATCAACGCTAAACTTACATTTTCTGAAATTTTTTGGCTTGAATACTCTTTTTAATTTAATAACAGGAATTACTATAAAAAGTAAAGACAAACAGATGACGGCACGCGAGCGAATTTAGTAATATTTCTTTTACAAAGCGCGCATTTTGATGTCCGCTAAAGAGTTGCTGATTTGACTATTTGTCAAATAACTTATTGGTGAATAACAGAGTGTTTAAAGGGAGTCGCGTTGCAGTTCTCTTACTGAGCGGTCGCTTGTCCTGCTCTCCAGCCTTCCTTGAAACTGTTACCATTTTGTGGTGGCTCAGGCGTGAGTTTTTGTAAAAAAACAATCCTTGATACAACTCAAACATTGATTTTCGAAAAACGTCAAGCACATTTGCTATTTATACCGGACATTATGGAGTCAAAATCATCGACACTACAATTGAGCCACAATTTTAAGATCAGAAATAGATTATGACGAGCTTTTACCCGCGACTTCGTCCGCATAAATTATACACCAGATTTTAAGTCAGATGATAAGCTATAAAACAAAAGTTTCATCAAAATCGGTTCAGTAGTTTTTGCGTGATACTCAAACAAACAAACACCCAAACAAACAAACAAACAGATAGACAAAAAATCCAAAAATTTGTGATTTGGAATCAGGGACAGGTAAAAATCATGTCGTAATTTTTTTTTTGTAAATATCTTCAATGTATAGACACATTTCTGTTACAGTTTTATAATAGTTTAGATAGCCGATTGCCTAAAGAAAATAAAGCTGAAGACACTTGTGAATGTAGAGGTACCTGCGCGCGGTGTGGTTGTCGGGAGTTGTGGGCGTGCAGCGCGGCCAGCAGGTGCGGCTGCAGCTGGCGGCGCAGCGCCGCGAGCACCGCCTCCTCGGGCGCGCCCTCCGCCCCCGCGCCCACCCCCGCACCCGCCACCACCCCCGCGCCCGCCTCCGCCGGCTCCGCGCACGCTCCGCCGCTCCGCCGAGACTCTGAACACAATCACCATTCACATATTAAGCACAACGGACAGTACGACCACGTTTGTTTGTCATGTCATTATTATGAGTCAATTTTTAGGGTTCCGTACCCAAAGGGTGAAAACGGGAGACTACGTTGTCCGTCCGTCCGTCTGTCCTACCTATTTAGGGGTGTAACTTTTGAACCGTAATAGCTAGATAGTTGAAATTTTCTCAGATTATGCGTTATTGCGGCAGATTTGTTAACAAATAATAAAAAAGTCAAGAAGTTAAAAATTAAGGGGGTTCTCAACAAGAAACTAGTTTTTAACGTTTTTTCTTCACGCTCTACAGTAAAATCGGTAATACATACAAGCGTCAAACTTAATGTGATTATAGAGTAAGCTCTACAGAATAACAACAAATACTAAAAAGTGGCCAAGTGTGAGTCGGTCTCGCGCTAAAGATCCCGGACAATAAAAGTTTTTTTTTTTCTATGTTAATAATGTTGTGTTCTGTGGTGGTGTGGTACGGAACCCTCGGTGCGCGAGCAGCCCGACTCGCACTTGACGGGTTTTATTGAATGACAGTATGTATATGAGCAAGACTCACTGTTCCTGGCGTGCTTGGGGTCGTGCCGGGGCCGGCGGCGCCGGGTGTGGATGGTGTCGCGGCGCATGGCGGTGGGCCGCGGCACGCCGTGCAGCTTGAAGTAGAGGCCGCACGCGTTGCACACCATCTCGCCGCGCGCGTCGCGCCGCCAGATCGTGGTCGTGTGCGTGCCGCAGTTGCTGCACGAGAGCTCGACGCGCGGCGCCGACCGCGCCCCCCCGACCCCGCCGCTCCCCATTGTGTCCGCTGGCTCTTGCTGTTCATTCAATCATGTTTTAAGCTTTGATAAGTTATGTCAAAGATTGACAGTCGAAGCTACGAACGTGTTGGAATACTTGTTACGGTAGAACCGAACAATATTTTGCCCGCGTTGCAACCTAGTTTCCGCACCTAGCGATAGATTCGTAATTATACATAAATTAGCGTTAGCGACCTACATAACTTTAGTGTAAACTTAGAGCAGACACAGATGAGCATTCAACATCTAACTTTGTAACATTTTACTAGTAATAAACTTTATTGTGAATCTGTGTGGTTTACATCTCAACATCAAGACTACAGCGCGGGCCCCTCGGGACATTCTTTTTGGTCCTTCGAACTGCAACAGGTATTTGGTGTGTTTGTATCTCTCTTACGATAGCGGATCGGTTGCCGGCCTCCCACAAGCGGGTCTCACCGGTTAAATTGAGAAGTCGCATTAATATCGTATTGGGGGTGCAAGCGCACTGGATAGC
Organism: Agonopterix subpropinquella; assembly: GCA_922987775.1. Classification (NCBI taxonomy): domain Eukaryota; kingdom Metazoa; phylum Arthropoda; class Insecta; order Lepidoptera; family Depressariidae; genus Agonopterix; species Agonopterix subpropinquella. The sequence continues at coordinate 15,966,710 of OV277695.1, read as the reverse complement.
CAACAGCGACCTGCGGATTACTTCAACTGCCAACGGTCAACATCAACTAGCAGCGGTAAACATCAAACTTAAAACTTACACCGCAAACATCAAACTTATTCAACGAATATTCAAATTATAACTGAAAGAGCATCTACAGCTAGCAGCAATGAGCAGCGTCGATCAACTAATTGCTTCGCAAGTAACTGTCTTCAATGACTTGAAGAAAATATGTTCAGACTACCGAAAGGATGGATCGGTTAAGAAGAACTTACAATATCTGGAGAAGCGTTCGAGCGTACTTAACTCTACATGGGACTTATTCGAGCGTAATCATCAACTAATCGAGCAAACTGGAGTGGTGGATATTCCATATTTCCGAGAACAGGTGTACACGAAAGCCAAAAACATGTATGACAACATAATAGGAGATATGCAGGCGCGAAAAAGCGCTTTGATAACAGCATCAATGGGAGGTGGTGAAGAAGAGTCCGAATTTACTTTTAAAGATGCGTTATTCGATGTTCCGGCTCCGGAAGCAAGGGATAGCAAGGAGAGAACGAGAGAGCTTTTGCGTCAACAATCATGTAACTTCAAAGCTTTCTCAAGAGTCATCGCGAAAGTGAGCTTCAGTAGCAGTACGGAGAAATGGGAGCTGGAAGATAATTTGAACGTTATGAAAAGTAAGTGGGGACAAATTGAAAAGCTTCATTGGCATCTGGACTACATCTTAACGGATGACGGAACAGAAGGAAAAGAGTATAGAGAGAAATACACCCGCATGGAAAATGTGTACGACGATCTGAGAAAGAAGTTGAATCATAACATTTGGAACAATGCGCATTACGAAAAGGCGACACCAAAGATTGTAATTCCCGACTTCTATGGTAATTACAATCAATGGACAACGTTTAAAGATCTTTACATCGAGAGTGTGCATAACAACCCGCTGCTCTCGAATGCACAGAAAATGCAACATCTAAAAACCAAACTAAAGGGTGACGCTGAAAAACTAGTCCAGCATCTCGGAATAAGCGCAGACAACTATACTTCATGTTGGGAGATCATCACGCATCGCTACGATAACAAGCGACTACTGTTTACATCATACATAAACACACTTCTTAACCAGCCCACCATACAACAGGCAAACGCCGTGGGGATAAGAAAACTTCACGACGTAATGCAAGAATGTCTGAACGGACTAGGAAACATTGGTATCGACATAACTACTTGGGATCCGATTATCGTCCATTTACTCGTTCAAAAGCTGGATAGCGCAACTTACAACGAGTATATGAAAGACCTCAAGGACCCTAGAGATTTGCCTGACCTTGAGGAATTCTCGAAATTTTTGGAGTCTAAGTTTATGGCACTGGAAGCATTACAAGGCGGCACGAACCATAGAACATCAAACTTTTCATCAAACTCAAACAAACATCAAACTTTTCATCAAACATCGAACAAGCCGCATAACAACAATCAGTCACTACGCAAACATTATAACAATTATAATGTATCTAGGTCAACGTATTACAAACCACATAACTCGCCCAAGGCCTTCTTTACTACAACGCGGACATGCCCACTATGCAAATCTGAGCATCCATTAATGCAGTGTCCGAAGTTTTTAGACATGAACGCAGCAACGCGCCTTGACACAGTTCGTAATCTGCAAGTATGCACAAATTGCTTGTATAGTCATGCTGGAAAGCAATGTTTATCACGGAAGAAATGTAAACTGTGTCACAAGTCACATCATACACTCATGCATGGCACAGAAATGGAACAACCAAACAACAATGGGGGTGTCCAGCAACCAGCCATCATGGCCCCGCCACATGTGAACAACCTTACTAGTGGAGATAAAGAAGTTTTATTGACAACTGTACAACTAAAGGCGAAAACTATTGACGGCGATTACATCAACTTAAGAGCTTTACTTGACCAAGGCTCACAAGTCAGTCTAATAACGGAAGATGCGGCCCAACGACTGAGGTTACCGCGTCGTAAAGTCAGCGCCGTGGTCTCCGGAGTCGGAAGTCTCTCAGGAAACTGCAAGGGATCAATTAACTTAGAATGCAAGTCTATTCATTCAGACTACACATTCAAAACAGAAACATTGGTGATGAACAAATTAATCAGCAACTTACCAAGTACTTCATTCTCTGTAGAAAACTGGCACTACTTAACTAACTTAAAACTAGCCGATCCACACTTCAACGTATCGGGCCCAGTTGACATACTTTTGGGCGCCGATATATACTCAGAGATGATACTTAGCGGAGTAATGAAAAGCGACGACAACAATCATCCCGTAGCTCAGCAAACTAGAGTTGGGTGGATCCTGAGCGGGAACGTGAAAACATTTAACTGTCTTGTGACTCTCAACGAATTGGAGAACATGTCACGTTTCTGGGAAACTGAAGAAATTCCCGAGAATACAACATCAACTAGTGATAATGATTACTGTGAAAAGTATTACGAAAAAACAACAATGAGACTACCCGACGGGAAGTACGTGGTAAAAATGCCCATGAAACCTGACTACAAAGCGAACTTGGGTCCTACGAAGCCGCAAGCACAGGCCCAATTTCTTCAGCTGGAACAAAAAATGCGTAAAAATAAGGAATTTGAAACTGAGTACAAACGATTTATGAACGAGTATATAGCTATGGGTCATATGAAACCAGTAACTAGCGAAACAAAAGCAAAAGGTCAAGTTTATCTACCTCATCATGGCGTGCTTAGGGCTGAATCAACTACGACAAAGCTGAGAGTCGTTTTTAATGCATCATACAAAAATAAAAACGAGTACAGCCTCAATGACCTGATGTACACCGGCCCTAATCTACAGAAAGACATGCTAACCCTACTGATAAACTGGAGAGTGCATAAATACGTCTTTACTGCGGACGTAGAGAAGATGTACAGATACATAGGATTAAATGAGAATCAGCAAAACCTTCAAACAATATACTGGAGAGATTCCCCACAGCATCCTTTACAAGAATGGCAACTATGCACGGTCACCTATGGCACGAAATCTGCGCCTTATCTCGCTATGCGTACACTACATCAACTAGCACGAGATGAGGAAGCCAACTATCCGGTGGCTGCGAAGGTCCTACGACACTTTTTCTACATGGACGATTTGGCATACGGTCACGACGATATCGAGGAATCCAAAAAGCTGGTCAAGGAATTAATCGAACTGGTAAATAGAGGAGGGTTTAACTTAAGAAAATGGACTAGTAACGATCCAACAATCCTAGAGGACTTGACTGATGAGCAAAAGAGCAACAAAAACACTATAAACTTCAAGCAAGAGAATCAAGATCAAAGTACAACTAAAATGTTGGGCATAAGCTGGAATCCCGCACAAGATTCGTTCTCATTCCGATGCAAGCTCAACGAGAGAAATAAACATACCAAGCGAACGGTACTAGCCGACATAAGCAAGCTCTACGACCCACTCGGCTGGCTAGCACCTATAATAATTAAAGCGAAGATACTATTCCAGAGAGTCTGGGCAAGTAAGATAGGTTGGGATGAAACCCTTCCGAGCGAGATGTTAAAGGAATGGGAAAATCTAAGAAACGACCTCACGAACATAAATAGCATCAAACTTCCACGTTGGCTACGTTGCATTAATAACAAGATTGAAATACACGGATTCTGTGATGCAAGCGAGAAAGCCTACGCCTGCGCTATCTATAGTCGAGTATTAAACGAGAACGACGAGTACGTTATAACTTTGATTGCAGCAAAGACAAAGGTCACACCCCTGAGTAAGAAGGTCACGTTACCACGCTTAGAACTGTGTGGAGCACTACTACTCGCTAAGCTATTAGAAAAACTAAAAGCCACATTAAATCAGAAAGAAGTTAAAGTACATTGCTGGTGTGATTCAAAAGTAACATTAGCGTGGATTAGCGGCAATGTAAACAAGTGGGAAAGATACATCGCAAACCGAGTGACCCAGATAAGAAACATAGTTCCGGCTAGCGACTGGTCCTATGTAAAGTCAGACGAGAACGCAGCGGACTGCGCTACCAGGGGCCTCTTACCCTCTCAACTTCTACCCTTCCAGCTCTGGTGGGAGGGGCCGCAATGGCTGAAAACAAATTACAGAAAAAATAATCAAGTAAACGAAACATTTACAACAAATGAAGATAGCAAGACGAATTGTTATGTTATGAAAAATGACACCACAGAAAGTGAAATTATAAATTCATTATTAAATAAATATAGCCAACTAAGGCGTGTAACACGAGTCGTCGCTTGGATTTTGCGAGCCGCAGCAATATTACGTAACAAGCAGAAGAGAACCGACTCGGAAGTAAGGGAAGTGACTAATCTAACACTTCAAGAGATTACCCGAGCGTCGGAATTAATTTTCAAAACTATTCAAAAGCAACATTTTAGAGAAGAAATCGAGCGACTTAACAAAAATACTAACATTCCGAAAAAGAGTAATCTGACCAAATTGACCCCTTTCATCGATGACAAAGGTTTACTTCGAGTTAGAGGGCGCTTATTTAACTCTATGATGCCAGCAGAAGCGAAACAACCAATCATTATTCCGGCAGCGGGAAGGTTAACAGAGCTCCTAATCCAGGAGGCACATCAAGAAACTCTCCATGGAGGGGCTCGCCTCTGTCTTGCCTATTTACGGCAAAAGTTTTGGATAATTGGCGGAAACAAAACTGTAAAGAAGCAATTACGTCAATGCGTACGATGTCATCGCTATAAACCGCACCGGAACCAACAACTAATGGCAGATTTACCAAAAGTAAGAGTAACGCCGGGGAAAGTGTTCAGCAGCACGGGGGTGGATTTTACAGGATACGTTGATATAAAGATAAACAAAGGACGAGGAGTCAAAACCTGTAAAGCCTATATTGCCATATTTATATGCATGGTAACGAAGGCGATCCATCTAGAGTTGGTATCTGATTTATCAACACAAACATTCCTCGCCGCGTTCAAACGAATGTGTGCAAGACGGGGCACACCAAAACATATGTATTCAGACAACGGGACAAACTTTGTGGGCGCAGCTAAGGTCCTACAGGAAGAGTTTCGCCGCAACAAAACATTTGAAACATCAGAATTCTTCGACGAAATGGCTCATATGTCAGTGGAGTGGCATTTTAATGCTCCACTCTGGCCGTCTGCGGGGGGCCTATGGGAGGCTGGAGTAAAATCAATCATCTCCATCCACTGTACATGTCCTGGGGGTCAATCGCGCTAATTTTGAACGATACTAACAAAACAAAACCACAACCTAAAACGTTACGTTATGCACAATTCGTATCGCGCTAATAATATTAACGGTAACGATTTAGCTTTTTTCGGAAGATACGTTGGCGAAACGTTCGATGTCTGTTCGATCGAATTTTCTGGCGTGGTAGGTTCGTGGTAGGTGTGTTGTAGGTGCCTGGTAGGTGCGTTGTAGGTGCCTGGTAGGTGCGTTGTAGGTGCCTGGTAGGTGCGTTTTAGGTGCGTGGTAGGTGCGTGGTCGGTGTATGGTAGGTGTATGGTGGTAACCAAACTTTAAACGTTTACGGCTTAAACGTTTCGAATTTAGTTTTGCTTTGGCAACGTCAACGATTTTACCGTTCAAAAAAAAATTGCGCGATAGCATTTTTACATCAGCTAAACCAAATCTAAACCAAAACCAAAAACGTTCCGTCCGAACGGTAAAACCGTATAAAATAGCGCAATTGAGGCCCTGTACAAATAAGCAACGTACGTTCTCAGAGGCTGGTTGTCCCCAGGGCGCAGACGCGGGGGCGTCGTGCGCGGGCGGCTGCGCTCGCGCCGGGAAGCTTTGTTTCCTGCGCGCCGTTCCAGCACCGCCCGCGCCCCGACCCGAACTCTGCCATTCACCATTCTGTTGACAAGGGTTTTTGTTTTAGGTCCGCTTTATTATTTTTGGAAGTCAATGTCAGTATAGTAGGTTAGAACCACAAAAGAGAGAACGTAGGCCGCGGTCCGATTCACCATTTCATAGCTCACAGTGCTAATGTCCATAATCGCTGGTCCGAAACAAAAAGCGCGATTTCACAACATACGGCGCTATTAGCGTTGTAATCAATCGGACCAATTTTTCCGGTCTCAAACCACTGACAGTTGTATTCACGTTGTATTGTATCAAAAACCGCCATAAAACATCAGTTTGACATTGACAGTGGTTTGACATAAGGCTCACGGTGATATCGCTGTGAAATTCCAAGATTGCGCTGATAATGACGTCATCAATGACGTCACGCCGTCTAACGTGATCGCGCTTACACCAAATCGGGACGCGTTTGAGAGCGCTAAAATCGATTTTGGCGTGATTCGGACCACGGCCGTAGTCGCATGTATAGGTGTAGGTGGAGTGTGGTGTGCGTGCCCCTAATATGCTTAGTTCCGCGCATTAGTTATCATTTCGAACAGAAAAAAGATACCTATAAGTTACAATGAACCGAAATGTAAGGTTGAATCTAATATGATACGATATTTTTTTTTGGGTTACACTATTTCTCAAATTAAATAGTCCTCGTGCTATTTTTTTACTTGTTCTCTTGAAAAGGAAATTGGTGATTTTAACTATTCTGATCTGGGAAAAGCATAAATTTTACTGTTTAGAAATTAGAGGCTTGTAACAGTTCGTCACGGGGGATCACCATACAAGATAATGTACGGAATAGAAACATGTTATATACATTTTCAATCTTAAAATAATAAACGGGTATAAGGAAGTAGGTAATGCACATGTCTTTAAGGAAAGATGTAATTACCTTGGCACGGAAACATAAATATGTTTTAGAGGACAATAAAGAGAACATGACTTCCATTCTTTCGTATAACATCCATAAACATGATTTACATCAAACGTATCTTTAGTTTAGTTAGGGATTTGCTAGCACTAGCATGTTTAAATGTACAGAACTATAAATACAGTGTTGATGAAATAATATCTAGTGGAACCAGATGGACGATTCGGCTTGGATCGTTTTTGACGTTAGTACCTGCCTCATTTTTGCATGTAGCAAGTTTTCATTGTATCTATTCAATTATAGTTGAAATTTATTTATTACCTGCGACTTCGTCCGCACAAATTATATACCAGATTTTAAGTCAAATCATAAGCTATCAAACAAAAAAAGTTTCATCAAAATCGGTTCAGTAGTTTTCGCGTGATGCGCGTTCAAACCTTAGACTAATTATATCCGGACCGGCCTTGCGGTAGCATTTCCCCTCTGCCACGGTATAAGAGCAATGATCATGCACATTCAACATTTAATTTTATAACTTATCACTAAACTATTATTGCGAAACAATAATTTCGAACTTAGAACGTTTGGGGTTTACACGAGACTACTTTTCATGATTTTGAACATTCAAAATTAGGATCTAAAGTCATAGGGAATAAAATCCAAAGTTGCGGATAACATGTTACCTCGCCCCCCGCAAAAAGTGGCAGAAAGTTTGTTAGTAGAATGACACGTGGTTACGCGTCCCGATATAATTAGTCTAAGGTTCAAACACACAAAGCAAAAATTTTTTTTTTAATTTACATTTTTATAATAGTTTAGATTATTGAAGGATCAATCAAGTAATTATAATTGAGATTTATTTATGATTGATCTATTCAATTATAATTATACTTATTGAAATCTATTCAATAATAATCCAATGGTTTTAAGATGGTTCGTAGTTATAGCAACGTTTCTGACCACCGCGAAAGGGATAATTTATGTAACAGTTCGTGTGTTTATGTATGTATGTAGTTTTAAAACTAAAATTATCGCAGAAAATACTACAGAATTGATTTGAATGAAACATTTATCATTATTTAATGTAGTGGGACATTTCATGTTCTGATGAGTGATTATAATAAGGAAATTTGACATGATGATGAGTAGGAAAAAAAGAATGTTTGAATAAAGAATATTTGATTTGATTTTTAATGTTAATATATTAATACAATTTACAACAGTAAAACCTGAAAAATTCTGTGCTTACAGTAGATTTGTTAACAACGTGTGTAGACATACCAATTTACACCTAGTTCCACGTGAGTTTTGTGTATGTTATAATAATAAACAAAAGATACTTCGATATTAATGATAAAATATTTTTACGTAAACACTTTGACAAAAACTGAACAGTTTTATTTGTATTTCGTTATTACTTATTGTTATTTCGTTCAGCGCTGGCCTTTAAAATTAGAACAAGTGAACAACATATTATTTAATTATACCACTCCCGAAACTTAGTTATTTAAAATTGTTCGTGTTTCTATAACAACACAATGTGATTGACTGAAGGTGACATTCCCTCATTAACATTTTTGTTTTATAATGTGTTTATTTGTATCCTACAGTCTATTGTTTTCCATTTCCCTCAGTCACGAATTGATGACGCGCAGTGCCTACTTGTGTAACATCTTGTCATTTAATACACGACGCTTAGAAAATATGTGTTATTTTAAGATTACTTTACAAAAGTAAGTGTTTATTCTAAGAAAACAGCTACTGAATCAGCTATCTAAACAATGATAAGCTCTACAGGAAAATTAGTCAGAAAACCGGTAATCTACTTTAAGATAATTTGATGATAAAGCAAAGATGCTAAGATTATTTAGTAAGTAATAGAATGAGAGATGCTATTTCAATAGCAGGACACTAAGTCGGCAGGCGGTGGCTTGCTGTCCCAGAGAGATAATTCAATTCAATTCAAATAATTTGCCTAATATTGTTATCATTTTTGTTCTATTCAATTTTGAGATAAATCACCTCAGGATATTGATATGAATGCAGAATGAAGTATTGAAAGTATCATCTTATAAGTCATCATCATCATATCAGCCGATAGATGTCCACTGCTGGACATAGGCCTCCCCCAAAATTGGGGGATTTGCCATAATCGCCACGCTTGGCAGGCGGGTTGGCGATCGCAGTTGGATTGAATGTGTGTACTCAGAGGATGCTGCTGCCCATCCTACGGTAGATCCCTTAGTCGCCTTTTACGACACCCACGGGAGGAAATGAGGTGGTGCTACTCTTAGCCGACACCACACAGTTCTTATAAGTACCTACCATCTACCATGTAAAGTCAATACGCCACAGACAGATGGATGTTTAACAGCACAAGACTTAAATCCTCGATGGCTACCCGACCATCTTTGGTATTTATATCTGTCTAGAACGTCACGCCTCTTTCCCGGTGGGGTAGGCAGAGACTAGGCCGCGCCATTTACTATGATCCTTACATACCTCTTTCCCCTCATTCACATCCATACATCTCTTCATACATGCCCGTCGGTTTCGAGAACTCCGCACTTACCTTTCTATGGGAAGTAACCGATTTGATCAGAGTACGTATCGTTAATTAAATTTCGTTCTTATGGAGTTAAAGTCTGCAGCGACTGGCAACCCAATTTTAGTTATGTAGAATCACTGTTATTATAGATTATTTGTGGTTGGGCTATTGCAAGTAAGGGTCGTTATGTAACACTGCGACCATCGCTGGTCTATTGTGTCCGCCCCATGCTCACCCATATTTTACGCATGCCTCCGAACTTATGGTATTTTCTTTTTATACTCGGGAATGCAGGTTTCCTCACGATGATGTTTTCCTTCACCGCCGAGCTAGTAAATGATGAATACAACCTTACATGAATTCCGAAGAACTAAGTGGTACAGGCTAGCTCTCTTCCGTATGGGCTATCATCGCTCCGGGCAGAATCACTCTTGGTCAACCGTAGATCAATTAGAATCAGATACAGACTGCAAAATTAGGGCAAACGTCGGCGTCGCGCAAATAAATTTGATCTTTATTCACTATTGATAAGATTGCCGCTGCGCGCCGAAGCTCTTCGATGCTATTCTCATGTGAATTGAACCTTAGCCTATCCCAAATATAAATTCTGGGTCCGCCACATTACTGAATCGGTTGCAACGGGGAACCGCTACGATCGGAGGTGGGGGTTTGAACAGTACTGACCGGTGACACGGCGCCGTTGGGCGGCTGCTGGAGCGTCGCTGCCAGCGGCGACGTGGACGCTCGCAGCGGCGACACCGTCATGCCCAGGTGCTTGCTGTTGATCAACCGCCTCAGAAGCTGCGTCGCTTCACCACCTCGACCTACAACGATCGACCGTTCATTATAAGATTATAACAAACATATTTACTGACGCCAGTCGCAAAACAAAGAAAGCAAAAAAGAGATTTAAAAAAATAAGGACGCTACTTTCTTGGCAGGAACGGCAAAATCGTGCATAACCTGGCAAGACCATCGTACTAAAATATTAGTTTAACCTGTCACCACGTCAAACTCTTTTTTGCCAAGCTGCATAACTTGTAGCAAGTACAAGCAAGAGAGTGACAGGATGTCAGGGTAATGATCAGCCCCGCTAGCCTGGGGCAGGTTCATGGAAGCAAGCTGCATGGTGCATCGGAGGAAACAGGTGTTAGCCATTCAAATGCGTGCACCGGTCGGCGTTGATTAGCTTTAATGAGTGGTTTCATAGAAGCCCAACAACGCCACGAGCTCATCATAATCCAAACCACCCAAACTGTTAATAATCCACTTGAAAGTTAAAGTGATGAAATCGAGACACGAGAGGCTTTTATACAGGGTCCTTCTTAATATGCTGACACTTTTTTAAGGCGATGACCAGACTATGAAACTGAACAACTTTCTCTATGGAATCAACATCGAAATCGCGAAAAAAAAAACAGTTGTCCCATACGTTTGGCTCCGAGGTAGGTTTGCAGTTTTGTATGGAAGTGATAATTTTTTTTCGCGATTTCGATGTTGGTCCCATAGAGGAAGTTGTTCAATTTGACGGTCTGATCATCCCCTTAAAAAAGTGTCAGCATATTAAGAAGGACCGACCGGATACTTATCTCTATGTATTGCATTTAGATGTATTTATAAAAGGTTTATTCTTGTTTTTAATTTACTGATATTTCTGACCATTTATCTGGAAACACCGCCTACCTTTCTTCGTTCACCGTTTCCTCTACCCTAAGGTTGTCTGGAAGAAATCGCTTCTTAGCGATAAGACCGCCTTATTTAGTGCCTCTTGTATTTTTTTCTCTGTATTTTACTGTTTAAAATAAAGTATATTTGATTGATTGATTGAGAGGCACACGTCCGGACGCCGACATAGCTCTTGCATACCCCTCCTGGGTATGGACTGTTCACTGTCAATCCATAGAAATGGGCTCGCACTGACAAGAAGCATGTGTGATACTAGGTTAGTGCGAGTGAGAGGAATACACGAGTGCTCCGAGTAGGGGACTGTCTTTACTGTACGTAGTACCCATACTCTTATACCGCGGCTCTAGTCTAGTTTAGGGTCTAAATTACCATTTTGCCGATGAAGAGCCTGCCACAGAGATTCCTTGTCGCCTTCGTTCTCGTGCGGCGGCTGCGGCGATGATTGCGTGGACCGCGCCGACTGAGTCTCCTCTGGGTCGTCCTGTGTACACAACACATACAACTAATTATTTACATATCCGAGATAGACATAATTGTTAAAACATTAACGTAATGATTACTAATCCCACCTGCGACATCTGTGATATATCCATCTGAAGCCTGTCCGGGTCTGACCCGCTACTGCTCTGACTGCAATCTTCGTACACCGAAGAGTTATCTTTAGCCATTTTTGTTTTACTGACCGATTGACCAAAAACATGCTGCTTATACTCATCGGCGAAATTAAGTGACTTTTTGTGTGTCAATGTCCTATCGAAGAATGTGTTCGTATCACGGTCGGGTTGTTCGCTCGGCTCCGTCGGCTCGTTCTTGACGGCCGCGTAGAGAGACAGATCTATTTCTTTGTCATGGTCGTCGTTGCTGCCGGGGCTGGTGGGGTTCTGCGACGCGTTGTACGCGTTGTACTGCTCCTCGGGGTACTCGTGCGGGTAGGTGGCCTCGCTCGGGTTCTGCGCGTGCGTCCTGTCGATCACGCTCGTATAGTTTTGTGGAAACTTGTGAGATTCTTCGTTTTCTCGCTGCGCGACCGCCACAGCCTTGCTTATTATATCGATGACGGCATTGCAGTGCATAACCTCCCTCGCTCGCTCCGCGGGCGGTAAACTGGGTCCGCTGTTAAACACGATGTTGCTGTGAGGATCTTCCTCCGTTTTGACGATATACTTTGTGGGATCGTAATTTTTTATTTGAAGCAGTGTGACCGCCGCCTGTCGGCTCTCCAAATTTTTCATTTCCTCCGTGGAGTCCGGAGAACCTATCTCCGCATATTTGTGTTTTAGAGCTTCCTCGTAATCGTTTAGTGGTTTTATTATCTCCTCCAACTTATGAGCAGTGATATTCAGGATCTCCTAAAAATATAAACAAAACAGATATTAGTTGTACGATAACTAAAAAATTCAACTAACAAATAGTAATTAACCAATGGGGTGCTCGCTCTTTTGATGTCACTCTTGATATCAGTTGGCCCCTGATAAGATAACGTGTGAGATCGCAAGGTGTTCGAGTAGTATACTTTATAATTTTGTAGAAAATGTACGGACAGAGTAAATTGGAAGTGAGTAGTGTGTAGGATTGTTGCGCGTTTGTGTATATTAGCGATTATCGGTCACGTGAATAACTGTTTCTTTGTTGTAGGTGTTAGTGATATTGTGCGTGCTAGTGTCCTTCGGCCAGGCTCAGAGGTTGGATGCGAAGAACGCATCCTGTGAGACCGTCGTCCAGGATGCCAGCCTCACACTCAACTGCACGAGGCGCAACTTCGACACTATCGAGCCCTGGCCCGATCAAATAAACAACTTTAGCGAAGGTAAAGCCGACTCATAAAGAGTGCACTCATCTACCAGTATAGCAATATTATACAACAGTAATTATGAATTTATAACGCAAATAGTTAATGACTTTTCTATGACGTCTATTTCGGTTTATTAGCTTCTCACAATGTTATAATGAGCGAAGGTACAGTGTTGCCCAAGTCCTTACAGAGGTTACGAGTATGATTTTAAGATTAATCCCTTTTGATGTTTCCGCTCAATCAAGTTTTCAACATCCTGGCTAAAGTTTAAAGATAAAGAACCCTTAATAAAATCAATTTATAAAATATCTATTGTGTTAGTCTTGTACAGACACAGCTATTAAATTTTATTGTCATACTGCAAAGTTTGGAAACTAAAGCCTGACCAGAGATATAAAACCTGGTTTGGGGGCGTTGCAATCGACTATAACCTAAGAATGGACATTAAAATTTCCATTCTAGGCTTTAATTCCAGGTACAAAAATTAGTTCTAATGATTTTCCGCAACATGGCGAGGTTTTTTACAAGTGAAATGTGGACATTCTGAATACATATGGAGAATATTTCAGACTATCCTTTGGGGAATATAGTCGTGAATAGGTACATGATATGGATGGGTAGAGAGAGATAAAACAGGTGACTTTGGATGACATAAAAAATAAAGCCTATTGACAAACGATTTGTAAGTCAGTACTGTACCTACTAATGTACTGACTGAGAAAGGATATAATGCTATGAGCCATCACTCACTCTCACAGCAAATCTATACCTAACATATATTATATACTACATGATATGATACATCTTACACATACACAAGTATGCAGATAACATCCACAACAAAGATAATGTTTACTTTTATTATCATTTAATCTACAGTATATTATAAGAGCGATAGGTTTAGAAATTCCTTATCGTTTGGTACTTCATACAATTAAGTGATGAATTGATTATATTTTAAGGCCTCGGTTTCAACTCCCGCAATCTGTAAATTTCGATAATACAGGGTGTAACAAAACACCCTAGTAATACTTAAGGGGGTGCTGCAGACCATCAAACTGAACAACTTTTAATGTGGAGCCAACACTGAAATCGAGAAAAAAAAATCCGCTCTTACATACAAAACTGCAGTACCGTCTCGACTAAAATGTATGGGACGGAAGATTTTTTTTATTTTTTCTCGACGTTGGCTCCATAGTGAAAGTTGTTCAGATTGATGGTCTGAACAAAAAAAAAAACCCCCACAAACAAACAAAAAATGAAAAAGCACCCCCTTAAGTATTACTAGGGTGTTTTGTTACAACCTGTATATAAATTCAAAGTCACAGTAGCTCAAAGATATCCATACTATCGTTGAAACAATTAAAACACCAATCAAATTATCGGAAATCTGACAAACTACAGACACAGATACTTGTTTCTAGATCGTGTTTAAAACTTGTCAGTGACTTTAATTGGTTAATACCGAAAATAGGATCAAACTTGGTTTGTATGCAGCGCGCTCGGTCGCCCGCCCTCGCAGGTATATCCTCTAATCTAAAGAACCTGCAACTAGAAAGGACACTGGGCAAAAATGTAAGGCCACTGCACAATATGTTTTTGGCCCTGAAAAACGGTCAGGGTCATTTTATTCATGTAATCGTTAGTGTTAATCATTTTGAAATGAAGAGTAGAACTCCCGTGCGTCAATTCTGCTTCTTCTTATCGTGTGGGCAGAGCCCTGGTGTCAGAGTTTTTTCAGACCGCCTTACGGCCTCTGGCGTGGTTTTTATGTAACGACTACTACCACTAGAGATAGTAGCCGGGACCAACGGCTTAACGTGCCATCCGAAGCACGGAATCACTTTTCTTTTCAGACAATCAGGTGATTCAGCCTGCAATGTCCTAACCAACTGGGGAAAAACGCACAAAGTGACATATCACTAGGTGTCCCCCGTGGGAATCGAACCCACGACCTCCGTATCGAGAGCCAATGCTCTTAACCATTAGACCACGGAGGCAGTTCAATTCTGCTTAAATATTGAGATATGATTTTTTTAATTTTTTTCCGGAGTTTTCTAAATATCACTATAACTTCAAAATAATCCGTTTTTTTTCTTTTTTCTCAATTCAGTATAATAAAACAATAAACGATGTATTTTATACACATTACAAAAGTTCTCAAACATTTATGTAAATGACGAAATTATTAATTTTAATGTTTCTCGTTTTTTATTTTTTATTTCTATACAGTCAGTTTTTGGGATTCAATTTTGACTCTTTAAGATTAAGGGCCACACTATTGATGTCTAATAAAAAAATCAGATCTAAATCTCGCAGCATATGGGAGTTATTAACTTCTAAAGTTCTTTCTGATAATTTTGGTTTTAGGGTTGTCACTTTAAACAAAATTTTAATTCCGGTTATTTTAGGTCTGTTTTTATTCTTTATCACCACAGACGTTCGCTATCTTAAATTAATGATCTAAAAGACATTATGCTGCGGACAGGGAAAAATCAAGCTTTTTACTATATGACGTCATAAATCAAAGATTAACGAATGAAAAAGTACAGTATGAGCTGAGGTAATCTGGGGGCGCGGCAGTGCCCTTAACCGATTCAAATGAAACTTGGCATTACGTGTACAGTCCTCATGGTTTTATGACATAATGTAAATGTTAACCTTCGTTCTTTAAATCATGATGCTGCACGCGTACTACCTACCTAAACAATAAGATTTAGTAACCTGCTGATTTAGAATTAGTATTTGGGGCATCAAACAGAAACCTTAGCATCAAATTTCAAGTACTATAACAAATTTCAAGTACTTTATACTACAATTTATTTAAGAATGCTTGCAACCATGCTGTTAAGGTGGAAAAGAATTTTCTAGGGATCAGGTTCAGCCGTTCTTAATAAAAACGTATGAGACAGATACCCAAGAAAGTAGGTACCTACTTCCGAAACTAATTAAACGCAAGATTTATATCGTTGTAGTTGGTAGTTGTAGCAATGTTTCTGACCACCCCGAAAGGTATTACGGTAGTGAGTTTATGTATGTATGTATTTATATCGTATAGAACATTGTAAATATCGGTACTTAGGTTTTAAGTGTTAGGTACACTACAATGTAAAAAAATACAGTAATTTTTTAATTCTGTATTTATTATTTTTATTTTTAGTACCTATCAAAATTCATCATTCCTGCTAAAGTTGCGTAGTGGAATTTGAAAGGTAAGTGTCGATGGGGCCTAGTTCGCGTGCAAAGCTTCATAAGAATCGATTAGGTAAAAGTAGTTGAAAAAGCTGTTGCGAGATTTGGAATAAACATAATATAATAAATAAACAGACATACGGATTGAAGCTAAATAAAACAGATGAATAATAATATAAAGAACGATTTTTTTAAAGTTGCGGCTGTTTTTTATACGCCAGAAACCTCTAGTGTAAGATTTTTATATTTAGTAATCATTAAGGCGTTTTTAAGAATACCATGGTATACGTACATACATACATAAGTACCTGCCTATAATTGCTTGTTTAGTAGCACATAATGTCATATTTTTCCAACAAAAAAGTAATAATTTTTAGAATTTTGTTAGGTGTCAGCCCTAACACCGAAACTTTATAATGCTGTAACTTCTGGATCCTGTGAGATTTATATATGGTATTTTAAGGAGGTGTTCCTTGATGCTAGAACTGCAACTTAGTAAAGAAATTGAATCCCAATCCGTTCAAATAATTCAATAAAAAATAAAAACCTAAAATTGGTTATATTCGATGTAACTCCCACCCGATAAACTATAAATTAACACTGTTTTCATGATAATAAACCTAATTTAAGGTACTAAATAAATGCATAAACAGATAAAATAAAAATTAAATATTTCTAGAGTTTTAACGATTTCTATGGTTTTTTAGGAAACCATAGAAAAAAAATTAATTATTTTATATCTCAATATCTAAGTAAAATTGACGCACGGGAGTTCTACTCTTGGTTTCAAAATGATGAATACTAACGATTACACGAATAAAAGGACCCTGACCGTTTTTCAGGCCCAAAAACATACTGTGCACTGGTCCAAGAGCCCCCCGCTATGACACAGCAAGGGATAGTTAGAGGATACCCAAACGTACATGGCACACAATGGCATGGAAAGAAAAGATATAGGGTGTTTCATTTTAACGAAGTCGTCTTAGGGGGCAGTCTTTTTGATATTATGGCCCCGAAAGGTGTAATGTCTTTCGGGGTGATCAGACACTTAGCTTAAACTACTAAATGTTATTATTCAGCGTGCAAAAGTAATAAGGCTCACGTTTACCTATACCGGCAATTTCCAGATGATATACGGTAACGATTTTCTCTTTTTAAGTGTTGTGTTTTGAGGGCTAAAGATTCTTTTGCATTAATAATAATCAAAAACAATAATACTATCCACATGACATAAGGAATTCAAGCAACACATGCAAATAGCGGCTAAATGCTAACATTTGTACGAAAAACCGCTAAACAAATCACCCTTAAACTTTTTTCCTCTCGAAAAGAAATTGGTGCCGCATATAAAAAAATGTTCTATATGAAACACCCTTTCAAACGTAGTTCTTGGACCACTTCTGCCCACTGTCCTTTGTTAAATCCTAATATCTAATATTTATCCAAAGTGCCCGACCCTAAGGCTGCCTGTCCATTGACGCGAGCTAGCTGTGCGAGCTGTGTAAATATTAACCAATCAGGAGCTCGGCCGATCTCAGTCGGATCTCTGATTGGTTAATATTTACACAGCTACACAGCTCGCACAGCCAGCTCGCGTCAATGGACAGGCAGCCTTAGGGAGCTAATACTATAGAATTATTTTCTCGCAACTACTCTCGTTCCTAATCGCGAACCGCAACATATTCCAGATGGGTACGTCCTGATAACATACTTCAACAACAACATAACGACGGTGACCGAGCTCCCCCACGTGCCGGGCAACAGAATCGCCATCAACTTCAAAAACAACAAGATTCAGAAAATAGAGAGTGATGCTTTCAGTAAAGTACACCGAATCGTTTATTTGGATTTGAGCACTAACTTGATAACTGGTAAGTTCTTTTTACAATGTTTCATTATAATGCGCGTATTGGTTTTCTAGGGGATTGATAAAGCGCTACGGTCTGTGCGAATAAAAGTCAAAATTTCAAAAACTCGCTCTCTATAATAATAAAGAGGGAAAAGATGATCAAAAAAATGCCAACACATCTTTTGATTGAATATTTAATTATTTACGAATAATTTTAACCGAAAATATGAAACTTTTTACGTCTGACATGGTTGTATGGGCTCGATCCCTTAGCCTGCCACTAGAAAAAAAAAAGGCACAGTCTTGACTTGACAGGATCTCGCGAACGTGTCTAAGGAAAAGTTTTTAATCTAAGCTAATTATGCTATCTGTAGACTTTTTTAGGAACTAAATTTAAAAAAGAAATGAAAAACGCTCATTAGTAAGACGAAATTATACTACAACAGCCTTAGTAAACATTAATTCACCTTTATACACTATCGCGAATAAAATCATAAACAAAGAAAGCCATATTTCTTCAAAACAATACACAGTTCAGGGAAATTCCTTATACTTACCATATCAGCAAATAATGATAAGATAAGAAAGCACATTTACAATAGACATGATTGCATCTAATGATAACGGTTGAGAGCGGCGAGTCTATAAATAATATGGATGACAGTTTGCGGCTTGACTTGTATTGTACCTATAAGTTCTATTGATAATCTATTGTACAGATGGATTTTGGGAAAATATTTACAATTGGGTCCCAGTCTTTGGGGGTCATCTTTTTTTCCAGTGGTACGGGGCGGTCCCCCCTCCCCCCCTACCCACCCACCAACCCCCATCCCCCAAAGCCTGGGCCCCTATTGTAAAGCCAACCCAAAATTGGGGATATCTATGTGTAAAATATGGACGAGCACAATAGATTATTACGGTTTGGTTATAGTGAAACGTGGTGGGTGTTCTAAGTTTTGACAATATCTCTTGACTACCCCCTCGGGGAATATAGTCGTGAGCATATGCTATGCTATGGCTACTACTTTCAATACGCCTAAGCCTTGTTACAATTGTGTGCAAGACAGTTGACTACATAATTTGTTGTTTAAATCTTGAAACGTTAATGTTCTGAGATCTCACAATATCTCCGACTACCCCCCTAGCGCCTAGGGGAGAATGCTTATGATAATGCTTACAATAGAACAGTAAATAGTCGCAATGGCTTGCTATCTTCAGTATTATTACAGAACAAAACTATTTTAGAAAGACACTAACATTTTAAACAAAACAATTTTCCCAACTGAGTTTTCGTCACTAAATTGTGCCGATTACGGTACAAAAGTCCCATAGAAAATTACTATGCATGTTTGCACCCCTCCATAATAAATGTCGTGGATTGACTGGCCTATAAAGTTATAGCCAGCAGGATCCCACTGCGGAGAAAAGGCGTCCGCTCACGAATAAGGGTGAAAAGGAGTGGGACATACTCCACCACGCGGGCCCCTTGCGTATTGGTGGAGGCAAAGTCAACTTGCTCTCAGAGCGAGCCGCCTTAAAAGACCTCTGACCTGGTTTGACGAATAGTTACACCGATATCTAACTGCACTATCCGAAACCAACTTCTTAACGTACCTTCCGAAGCACCAATACGCTTGAGATAAAATATGTACAGTACGACCAGGAAAATAACTCCACTCGTCAATCATCGTTTGCGCAAAGCAGACCCGAGACCCCGTTAAACCCCGAAGTCATTTAGTAATCAAACGGAGCAAAGTCGGATAGCAGCGAAAAGGGCGCGAAGACAATTAACCGATAGCGGTATGGGATTGAAGGTGGCACATCCTGATTGGTAAATATAATTCCGCGCGCTATTAAAATTTGTCAACTGCGTAGGTCTAGCGTAGGTACATCGGCAAGACTTATAAACCTGGTACTACTGTACCATTTAACGGTCCCCCATCTATACAGGGTGAAATTGATATCATTAGCATCCTTTTAAACTAAGAGTCTACCCATCAAACTGAACAACTTTTACTATGGGAGCAAACCAATCGGAGCAACTAAAAAATCACCTGTCCCATACTAAACTGCAATGCCTACTCGACTCAAATGTATGCAACAGCAGATTTTTTTTGCTCCGTTCGATTTGCTCCCATAGTAAAACTTGTTCAGTTTGATGGGTAGACTCTTAGTTTAAAAGGATGCCAATGATATCAATTTCACCCTGTAGACTGACCGGATTTTCGGTCTTTAACTTCGGTGACTTCCTAACCGAAGTTCACTTGCTAAGGCTACGCCTCATAAAATAATGTTCCAGGTCACGTGATGAGGAGCGAGATATTCCAGGGGCCTTATAAAGACGGTGTGTATAGCAGCATTGCTCTAGAGACCCTCAACCTTGGCTTCAACGACATCCACTCCTTGGACAGATACCTGTTCCAGTACACACCGAACCTGACGCGCCTGTACCTGAACAACAACCCCATTGTTATGCTAGATCATATTACTATACTAGCTTTGTCCAGCGCTACTAAACTAGAGGTAATTTTACTATTATTCTTAGTTATTTCATTTATAATTATAAACATAAAAGATTCTTCTCAAATAGCGTAAAGTTTTTAATCGAAGCATCAAACTAAAAAAATCGAAATCGAGGAAACAAAAATCAGCTGTTTCATATAAAACTGCAAACCTACCATAGCGGACACAAATTTATGGGGCAGCTGATGTTTTTTCGCGTTTTCGATAGACAAAGATGTTCAGTTTTAGAGTACATTTTATTTAGCCTTAAAAATTATTCTGTCCATTTCAGATCCTCGACTTATCCGGCACACAGATCGACAGTATACCCCTGGAAGCCTTCAGAGGATTGGTCAATTTACGAGAGATCGATTTGTCCAATAATAAATTTGTGACGGTCCCCGAAAGTTTGAGCCTGGTCGGCAGCACTCTCGAATATTTGACATTCAATAACAATTCCATGGTAGAACTGAGCGATGATAGCTTTGTCGGTATGTATTATTGAACCTTGATTTGTAGTCATCATCATCATCATCAGCCAATAAACGTCCCACTGCAGGGCACAGGCCTACCCTCAAGGAGGGTGTATGGGCATTAGTCCACCACGCATGCCCAATGCGGGGTAGACTTCACATACACATCAGAATTTCTTCTTCAGTGTATGCAGGTTTCCTCACGATGTTTTCCTTCACCGCTTGAGAGCAGTCGGTTTCACGTACATAAGTTAGAAAAACTCATAGGTACATGGCACGTTGTCCGTGCGGATTCGAACCCGGACCTCCATAATTGGGAGTCCATACATCTCCGCAACGCGCCACCGACGCTCTCTGATTTGTAGTGTTATCGCATAATTAACACTTTCGCTGCTAAGCTCAAAACAATGATACTCGCGCAGTGCTAACACTGTGGAATGGTATACAATCCTGACTCATCAAGCGAGTCGTGCGCACTGCGGCCCATTTGTTGCTGCTGACCTACGCTACGACGTAGGTCGTCAGCAGCCAAAGTGTTAATGTATCATACAGTTGGGGCAAAAAAATTTAAACTGTAGCTGATTTTCCAGCTCGAAACTCCTCTCAACATTATGTTATGTATTGTAACTAGCTTTTACCCGCGACTTCGTCCGCGTGAAATTATAATATCGTTAAATCCTTTCTTAGTGAACCCCTACATCCTCTGTAGAATCTATATTTCAAATTTCATGTTTCTATCTTCTTCATGTTTCTTTTTTCGGTTTCAGAATATCTCTGACTACCCCTATGCATCTTCAGCGGTTTAGACTGTACTTTGTCTGTCAGTCAGGGTACTGTTTTATAAGTATAGATGTAATAACATTAAATTCAGAAATAAGAGTACCTATGCAGTCCATGATTAGCTCCTTACTAAAGAGTGGTGCCATTGCAATCAACAAGATAGCTAATAAAACCGGTCAAGTGCGAGTCGGGCTACTCGCGCACCGAGGGTTCCGTACCACACCACCACAGAACACAAAACTTTTTTGGTCCGGGACCGCAAGACCGACTCACACTTGACCGGTTTATAGTATTTGTTGTTATTCTGTAGAGTTTGCTCTATAATCACACTAAGTTTGACGCTTGTATGTATTACCGTTTTTACGATAGAGCGTGAAGAAAAACGTTGATAAAAACTAGTTTCATGTTGAGAACCCCCCTTAATTTTTGACTTGACATTTTTATTATTTGTTAACAAATCCGCCGTAATAAAATAACGCATAATCTGAGAAAATTTCAACTATCTAGCTATTACGGTTCAAAAGTTACAGCCCTAAATAGGTAGGACAGACGGACAGACGGACGGACGGACGGACAACGTAGGCTTAGTAATAGGGTCCCGTTTTCACCCTTTGGGTACGGAACCCTAACAAAATGACCTTCAGGGCAACATAAGAATGAGTGCTTCAGAGTCCATTTTAACTCATAATAAGTCACCTATCACTGCCACTGTTGTTGACAGGTCTAAGAACCTTAGTGCAGCTTGAAGTTGGACAAAATATCAATTTACAAGAAGTGAAACGCAGTACTTTCTCACCACTACAAAACTTGAGGATTCTTCACCTTTGCCACAATCCCAATCTACGCTACATAAGCCACAACGCCTTCCGAGGGTTGACCAAAAAGTGGACTTTGAAGGAGGTATGTGTATTATAATCCTTATTTAATACAAGACCAAATACCCTATAGCAGTGGGTCTACCCGCACATTCGAACTTCGCAATTGCGTGAATGTTTTCGTTCCAATGTCAACTCTATTACAATGAAGTGCGGACCGAAACAGTGGCGATCATCGAAACATCGAAAGTCCGGGTACAGGGTCAAGAGTTCCCAAAGTGGGCGCCGCGGCGCCCCCTGGGTGACAAAATACTATACCTGTAGCTGTAAGTGCGCCGTGAAGTGAAATAGTTTGGGAACCCCTGCCCTATAGACTTCTAAAGCATTCTGTGGCTGTAGCACAGAATAGGTAATAGTATATAGTTCTACATACAGAACGGCCACTCCCCGCCCCCCTCTGACTTCAGATACCTCACCCCCCCTCACACTGTCTGTGGTAACTTGAGGGAAGCCGAGCAAGGGAATGCAGTCAGGCGCGCGCACCCGTTGGATTTGACTACATAAAATATATTTTATTTTTCTCCTCACAGTAAAAATAAACGCTGGAAAATAACGCTAAATTCACATTTTCTATGATTCTTTAGCTTAAAAACTATTTTTAATAACAGAATGAACTATAAAAAGTAACAAAATGTATAATGTAGTTCATACGATGCGTGTTAAGTCAACCCTACACATATGTCATGCACAATTTTCGCAAAGTGCGCATGTGCGAACGTCACGTCAAATCTAAAACGTTGTTTGAAGTGCCGGACCTGTGGCTGTAGTATGGCTGCGCTATCGCGGGTTAGCTCACTTTCTATTTGCGCGCGAACGAACGAGATAATAAAACGCGTGATTATAGTCGTACCACGCGCATCATGCTACAGCTTCAGAATGTACAAAACATGTACAGGCCCTGTACTCGGACTTTCGATGTTCGATATATCGCCACTGTTTCGGTCCGCTCTTCAGTGTAATAGAGTTGACATAGGAACGAAAACGTTCACGCAATTGTGAAGTTCGAATGTGCGGGTAGAGGGCCAGTATGTTAATTTTAAGGTGTTCACTAATCTCGTAAGCCACTATGTTCAAAGAAATGCTTTAATTCTTTTTTTATATTGGGGCTTTTTTAACCCTGAGGTTATGTCAGCCCAAATGTTTAAATTGTAATTGAGAAAGTGGTTGACAGCTTGGTGTCGAGTGTTTCACCCCACTAGAGGGCACATCTGAACGACTGTCAAATTAGACCAGGTTCAGTTTGATGGTCTGATCATCTCTTTAAAAAACCGTCAGCATATTAAAAAGGACCCTGTATATTATTTAGTCTGTGTACCTAATACCAGACATAAACATGCACCTTACCTGGAAACAGCTTATCATTAGCAAGCATGACAGATAATGAAAAGGAGCAAATGGCTTCAGTAGTTAAACTGTATAATACGGGAAAACCTATGTTGTCTACTAAGTAGATCAAACAAGAATAATCATCATTAGATGCGAGATTACAGCAAAAATACACTTCCCTTATTGTGTAGCGCAGAATAATAGCGAAACTAAAGCACGTGTATCGCGTTTATAAGTACCAATTTTTCTGCTAGATTCATAGATCTCTAAGAAACTCATCTACACTATTATAAAACCGTAAAAAAGCCGTTTCTGTGGATTATAGAAATACAGGGTGTAAAATAAGTAAAAATAAACATTTGAAAAATTTTAGTGGTTTGTTTAGTTTAGACCATCAAACTGAACAACTTTCACTATAGGACCAACATCGAAATCGCGAAAAAAAAATCTGCTGTCCCATACATTTAGCTCGAGTCGATTTGTGGCGGTGTCGGTTTGTATGGAACGTATCCGAATTTATTTTTCGCGATTTCGGTTTTGGTCCCATAGTGAAAGTTGTTCAGTTTGATGGTCTAAACCACCCCCTTAAATGTGTATTTGTATTTTTGTAACACCTTGTATATAAACGCTCGGTATGGGTCCAATGAACCAATGGGCCTAAGAACAAAGAGTAAAAAAAAGTAGGCGTATAATGGTAACTACCAGGGTTTCTCAATGTGGGGTACGTGAACCCTGGGTGTTCGCCGGAGTTGATCGTAGGGGGTCGCGATAAGATTTACGCTATGGCGCTGGCGGCTGACTAGCTGGCTCGCACGTAAATCAAGGAAATGCTTTAAATATCTTCAAGCTAGCAGCAAGACGAAGTTAGGGGCAAAAACTATTTTATATTAGCCTTGATTACAGCACCAAAACACAGACCTGGAGTGCGATTATTGAATCTCATACGTTGAACTCAGCAGTTGAAAATGTATGGAGATACGCATCTTTCTACTGCTGATTTGACTTTAAAAAATCGCACTCCTAGAGTATTTTTTGAAAGTCAAATCAGCAGTAGAAAGATGCATATCTCCTTAGTAATTTTGACATTTTACAACTGCTGAGTTCAAAGAATGAGTTTCAAAAATCACACTCCTGGCCTAATTTGGCAGTCAGTCAGATGTGCCCTCTTGTGGGCCAAAACAAGCAAGTAATAAATGATACAATATAAGAAAGAGTATCCTGCACGGCTAGTATGCCACCCACGACAAAGCGTTTAAACGAGAAAAACGTCATGCGTGCTCTTTTTAGCATACGTAAAATAATAATCGATTTTTGTCGTTTTCTCGGGGGTGGCAAACATCTTAAACAATGTTCAATTAAAAAAGATGTTTATCAATAGTTTAATTTCATTCGTCGTCTGTAATCGTTGCACTTTATAATCATCACACAATTCAAATGTCCCAGATTCGATTGCTTAGCAGACAGTCACAAAACTGGGTCAGTAAACTCAGCTGATTAAACAGTAATACATATTTATATCAATCCATCACTGATTGCAAAATTTATCCTACATCTAAATCAATCATTACACATCATGCTATTTATATTATAAACAAAAAGTTCTCACTACTTTACTGATATTGATAATAGTTTTTAATTGTTATCTCAATGTGATTATAACTGCAACAGGCATCATTTGATAAGCTAATTATTCACTGTAGTTGACTAACAACTATGACGTCATGTTATGGTGATTATAAAATAACAAATAGGTAGTTTGACAGGATTCCCCAGTAATCATTATTATAATAATAAAATTATATTTTAATCGTGAACACTCTAATGAAGTAATATCCTAGCAGGTATAAGTACTTATGATTTAAATAGAAAGACCCAAACATGAATTATAAGTACAGGGTGAAATTGATATCATTAGCATTCTTATAAACAATAAAATTCTACCCATTAATCTGAACAACGTTTACTATGAGAGCAAACCGATGATGGGAGCGATATAGCTAATTTGATGGGTAGACTCTTAGTTTAAAAGGATGCTAATGATATCATTTTCACCCTGTATAATAATTTAATAATAAACGAATCACGAGTGGCGGACTAACGCCCATAAACTCTCCTTGAGGGCAGCCCTGAGCCCAGCAGTGGGACGTTTATAGGGTAACAATAAAATGATTCACAGATGAAGTTATGGCAGGCGATGTACATAATGCTTTAGCTAGAGGCAGTATACCCTGTATATGATTGGTACAGGAATAGATCCCAATTTATCTGATACGGAAACAACTGGTACATCCCCTCCCAATAATAGATGGATATCATATGGATATATGGATAATATAGTCTGATGAATGATGATGACCCCAGATTATCTATATCTATCTATACATATAATAAAATTCTAAACTTGGCATGAATGTACTACATTGAAGATATGGGCAAAAAAAAAATTTGGGGGCGTTAAGGACATGTAATGGAATGCATTGAGACCATTTTTTGCATTTTTGTATGTTTGTCTGTCTGTCTGTCTGTTTGTGCGCGCATCACTTAAAAACGGCCGAACCGATTTAGATGGGGTTTTCACTAAAGCATAGAGCATGGTTTGGATTAACATTTAGGATTTGTTTCATCGCAATCGATTAACTCATTCAAAAGATATCAGTATTTAAAGACAGTGGTCCGCGCGTACGGAGTCGCGGGCGCCGCTATTATCAGTAAATGTCTAATAGTAGATTATGTACCAAGGGGATAAAGCAGTGTCTTTCATCACGGGCGCGATATTGAATCCCGAGCGTAACGAGGGATTCTAGGGTTAACTCCCGAGCGTAGCGAGGGAGTTTAGGGTTAACTCCCGAGCGAAGCGAGGGAGTTAAGACTAGAATCCTGAGTGAAGCGAGGGGTTCAAGCTCGCCCAAGATGAAAACACGTTTATCCCCGAGGACCATACTCTACTTTTCACACCCTCCGCGAGAAAATAAAAAGCAATACTGTAAGAAACCCAGGGGAGCGTGTAAATTCTCTATGGTTAGAAACCAATTATTTTATTAGAGTTTATAACAAAGTTTTAGAGTTCAATAGTATAGTATTTAGAAAACACTATTTTATTAAATTCAAAGTAAAAGTAGATATTTGAAACATTAGACCAGGAGAGCGATTTTTGAAACTCATTCGCTGAGTTCAGCAGTTGAAAATGTCAAAATTACTATGGAGATATGCAACTTTCTACTGCTGATTTGATTTTCAAAAATCATACTTCAGGAGTGCGATTTTTGAAAGTCAAATCAGCAATAGAAAGATGCGTATCTCCATAGTAATTTTGACATTTTCAACTGCTGAACTCAGCGAATGAGATTCAAAAATCGCACTCTTACTCCATGATCGCACTCCAGTTGTGGAAAGAAAATTTAATATTTTTTTATTACTTTGTTCATAGCAATACGTACAGAGATTTGCAGTATTCGCGCCTTTTTTTCTTTTTTTGTGTTCAATACTCGTGGTGGCCAGTTCAAATTTCAAATTAAGTTCTTTTTGGTGCAGGTCTCCATGATAAGTTTTCATACGAATTTTAAGTAAGGGTCGTAGTAAATATTAAATAATCTGTGGATGCGGTTCCATATTCAAATCTCATTATTGAACAGCGGGTTATAATGAAATTCAGTACAATATTATTGCCCGGCTAGTCCCAGGGCTATAATGACTTGCTTTAGGTTCGAGTTACATGACATATAATGTTCCATTTTCGAGCGGGTGGTGGTGTGAAAACAATATAATATTATTGTCAACAGGTGTACTTAGATGACAACAATCTGAGTGAACTATCAACTGACCTGATGCCATGGAACAAGTTGGACATTTTGGGCATGACTGGCAACCGTTGGCTGTGTAACTGTGACCTTGTAAACATTGTCACTAAACAAGGTGCCGGGTCCAAATTTAAGGACGGAGATATGCCTTAGTAAGTAAAAGACACCATCCAGGTTTCATATTTTTAGGTGAAAGCCAAAGAAAAGTAATCTTATATTCTGTTAGACCTTGTCCATCTAAGCATTTATTATTATGGCAACAATGCTGTAGGGCCATTTCACATTTGGACCAAAAAAATTATGAAATCTGACCATGTCGAAAATGGGATTAGAACCATTGTCTAACTAAGATCTTGTAGATCTTTAAGGGGCTATGTGAAAAAAATAGGATTCTACAAAGCTTCATATATCATGAAGTACTAACAGTAGGAGTATGATTTTCAGATATGTGTAAATTGAACATATAATTGAAGTTTTGATTAGAGCCAAAACACGATTAAGACACATTTTCTCGATAGAAAAACAAGCCAAAGTAGCCTCCATTTTTATCTATAAACGCTTGGAACTGCTAAACGGTGAATGATAGAAACACAAGACTTGATTTAAAAAAAAGAGATTGATATTTTCTAAATTTTGATTAGAGCAGAATTGAAGTTACATAAATAGTACAATCACAATTAAATAAAGTTTGATTTGGCGCTCGATTCGTTTCAAGCGCGCGCGCCGCCCCATCTCTTTCTCTCGCATCAGGCCGTAATATAAGCTATCCCACGCCTGTTTCGCTAAAAAAAAAAATCGACATAGGCACCAGGCCTATGACAGCTTAGTTCCATTGTTTCCGTTGTGGCGCTGTTTCCCATCGTCCTCATTGGACGATGATACATTGTATCATCGTCCAATGAGGACGAGATACAACGCCATATTGAACTTACAACAACAGCAGCCTCATGCCGTGTTGTTGCGTCAGAAGCTTATATCTTGTGATTTTCCTGGTATTTTAGCTTGAGTTTAGAATCCTTGAGAAGACTCAATTCTTCTCCATCGTATGACATAATAATATCGTTGAATAGTTTGTTCCTTGGTCAAATATCCCTATTTTTGCATCCTGGAATCAGTGTATACATACCTATAACTACAAGTTCTATATACATTAGTTTGACGACAGAACGCCACAACGGAAACAATGGAACTAAGTGCAAATTTCACTGTCGCATCTGTAGCTTGCTACATATCAGTAATCTGTGATAGGCACTTAAAATGTCATGTCATGGCAGGACATTTCATTTTTATTAGTTCATTTCATCGAAAATGTATGAAAAACTGTTTTTTTCGAACCCAACTTTGGTGCCATAACAACTAATAAATTTCAAGACAGATGAGTTGTAACAGAATATACCTAGATATCATTATTTTTCTTTGACCAGCACTTTTACATTTGGACAAAAATGGATTGTCTTTTTGGAATATTATTGTCGTAACATAAAATCAATACCAGTCAGTGATCATTTACCAACAATCTGTGTGGAGTGGATGTTTTTTACCAAACTTTACATAGAAAGTGATTAATCTCTGGTTGTAAAAATTTCCATTACCAGCCACACAATCTTATGATTATGATGAAAGTTTATGATATTATGTAAATAAATGTATTTGCATTTATAACTCATTGAATATTAATAACTATGTCACGATGATTTTGTTACAATGCACTAAAAAACATTTCTATTTAAGAAACAAGTTATTTAATGTTATAAGTTGGATATCCATTTGCATGATTAGTCATCTAATGTATTTATATCATAGATCTTTTTATGACTAATCTAATAGACTGATGTCCACAACTAAATGTGGTTTTTAAAACCATGCTATATTTTTTATGTACCTGTGTATAAATAAGAGACAAATAAATAATTTTTAATTTTTAATTTAATTTAATTTTTTTTTTAGTTTGCAAATGGTTTAGTTTCTAACAGCAATAATAATGCAATTTTATAATTTCCTCTTTCAGCTGTGCAGCTCCTATGAGGCTGAGCGGTGCAAACATAACAAATATCACACTATCTTACTGCCCAACATTTGACACCACATACAATGATGCAAAGAAAAGTTTCAGCTTATCAGACTTAAAACCTAAACATGTTCTATGGAGCTTGTTCGGTGTTGCGATGGTGGTGTGCCTCGGCATGCTGCTGGGCCTACTCGTCAACTGTCTCAAAGCTTTCTACATTAAGAAGATCAGGAACCAACCAATACATTACATCAACCTCAATGCAGATTCTAGCTTTGCATAAAGGCTAGTTACTCAAGTTGATTAGAGTTTATTGTTAGTCCTTAATCATCAGATATACTATTTACTAGCAATTATTATTAGATATTATAAATACTTAGATATTTCTCAAATTATGTCACAAAATATAACTTCTAAAGTTTTTTATTCTTTCATTATTGAACTCACCTCCTTAGGACCTGATAGTGAATTGGCATACTGTAGAAACTGTTCTAGGAGTCTTTCTGATTTATGTGACAGTTCTCTGAATGTATGGAACTCATCGAGCTTGTGTGCACAACTCCCACACACTACTTGTGGCAGCAAATCTGAAGGGGAAACCTAAAAATACAATTTAATACATTAGTTAGAGATACATTCACTTGTTTCACAAGATCACAGTCATTAAAAGAGGTGATGTGGCCAGTGACCTTTCGCAAGAGTAATCATAGATGAGTCATTGACAGGTAAGTAGGTAATCTGATAACAAATTACAAAAAATTTCCTCTGACTTGTTTACTTATATTTAACATTCTATCCTCAACAAGGATGATAAAAGTAAGATAAAGGATGGGGGAGACGGTCCCCCTGCAGATTGATTCCCTTAAAATATACATCTAAATTTAGAAAATATTGAAATCTCAAAATAGCAGTGTAACGCAGAGATTCAGAGTGCAGGAGCATTGATGTGTGTGCATGTGTGAGACGGAGGGAGGCGAGAGCACGGACGAGCGGCCACGGGAGGCCGAGCGACGTCTCCTTTGTTATCAGCGCGAGGCTGATCCAGCGCGAGCGCGCCGCCACCCGCCACCCGCCTCGCCTATCACTTCCACGAACAACATTACTCATACGGCAGAGTACTAAACGCGTGGGCCGTAATATGATATCACAATGCGAAAATACCCAACACCCGCGAGAAAGTTAATGGCGCTTATCAGCATCCACAATCTCGTACGCTTATGCTAAACTTTCACACGAGAAAACGACATCTTCCCGGTGGTCCAAGCGAAAAATAACAAAACCAAATTACCATCATCGACAAATATGTCATTATCATCTCGGAAAGTCGTGATTTATCCTTATCACGATCGAAAATTGGAAGTTTAACATCACTGCAATTATCGCCACAGAATGATAAACAAAGGCGACACACTGAATGGAACTTCGGCGGCAAATTACACATATTTAGAAATTAAAACGGAGAAAGGCGGTCACAACGAAAGAAAACATTTAGAAATTAATCAACTAACTTATATAAAAATTAAAAGATTGTGTTGAAAATATAACTCAGCATGCGATGATGTAGAATTCATCACATCGCGATTGTCAACCAAACGAACGAACAAGCTACACACACATATACAATCGCATTGTTAACGGTACGGTGATTATTGCATGTGTGTGCAAACAAGTTTGTTTTCGTTGCCATTTTCAGAAATTGATAAGTTGATAACGTTATCAATTATTATCAGCAGGGCAAATACTTGAAAACTGTATTCTCATCGGTCTTTCTGATAATTATTCACAAGGAATAGAGTCATTCTTTAAACTTCTAATAAGAATGGCATGCGTTGTACTTGTACCTATAATACAGGAAAAATAGGGTATTTTGGAGGCAAAATATGTAGTACTTACATCAATGAAGCTTTGTTTTATAACTTTATCTTGGCACTAGAAATGAGAATCGGCAGAGTCCACCCAAAATTTAGGGGTCCTACCCCCCCTTCCAGGGGGTATGGGTAGGGGGTAATTTTGGCAAATGCACATTTTACAACCTGAGCGAGTGACGTGTCATTTTCTATGTAATTTTATGCGCTGAATCGAATAAGACCATCCCCATGCTTGTAGGACCTTGATCGGGCGCACTACCTTGCCTTTTCCGGAAGAGATTCGGCGTATTTTTGGGCGCTCATAACTTCGGACTGGATAGTACTAATGAGCTCAAATTTTCAGGACCACATGTGGTCATCGCTCTTATAAAATGTACCAAATTTCAGTTTTCTAAGATTTCGGGAAGTACCTACCTGTTATGTTTTGATGAACAACAGTGAGTGAGTGAGTAAATGACGAAATCAACGAAGTTCGCGTATTAATAAAATCTAAGGGCTATAAGTATGAAATTGTGTACATTTTATAAGAGTGATGAGATGACCACATGCGGTCCTGAAAATTTGAGCTGATGAGTACCATCCAGTCCGAAGTTATGAGCGCCCAAAAATACGCCGAATCTCTTCCGGAAAAGGTAAGTACGATAGTGCACCCGAACAAGGTCCTACAAGCATGGGGATGGTCTCATTCGATTCAGCGCATAAAATTACATAGAAAATTATACATCACTCGCCAAGGTTGTAAAATGTGCATTTGCCAAAATTACCCCCTACCCATACTCCCTGGAAGGGGGGGTAGGACCCTTAAATTTTAGGTGGACTCTGCCGATCCTCATTTCTAGTGCCAAGATAAAGTTATAAAACAAAGTTTCATTGATGTACATATTTTGCCTCCAAACATACATAATAACATACATATACATAACAACATACAACATAACATACATATAGGTAGGAAAATTGTGATACTTTATGAACTAGCTAGGTACCTACTTTCAGTTAGCGTAGATAATACAGGCATCAAATAGATATGTATATATATATATATATATCTTACCAGAAAAATAGCTTTATATGCAAGCCCTAGATGCGCAATACGTGAACGTTCACATACGAGAATGGGTGACAGTTTGGTAGAAAGGTAGAAACATCGTTGTGAATATAAGGGTGTATCGTAGGTACTGGCCGCCGCGAGCTTGTATCAAGCAAGACCATGGTCTAAAAAAACAAGGTCTTCTATTCCCAGAGTGACACAAGCCTACGTCACAAAAAAATGGCACAAAAAAATATAAAAGAGTATGATGACGTAGACTTGAGTGACGTGGTCAGTCACGTGATCCGAAGAGAATACCAGGCGCAGTATATTATTGTACCATGAGCAAGACTATAAAGTTGTTTTTTCTGGTAGGATATCTATTCTGCATTCACAGGAGCCGATTACGTCAAGTCAAGCACATATCCAAGAGGGGGGGAAGGTGGGGAATTATACACGCCCCCCCCCCCGGAATCCGAATATTTGTATGGAACAATGTTTACAGCTAAGTATAATTTTTTAATAGTTTTTGAATGAAATGGAGTCGACTTTGATTTTCAACCTGGGATCGTTACCCACGTGATCAAAAAGGAATAAACCATCAATCAATCAAATCAGCCTACATCAACCCACTGCTGGACATAGGCCTCCTTTGTATTGCGCCACTCCTCATGGGGTTCTTTGCCAATCGAATCCATGTCTGACCCCGCAACTAAAGATCCCAAGACCAACGCATCGGTGGTCTGCCCACAGACCTCCTTCCTTCTGTCTTCTCTTCCATAAATCAATACCTAATAAACCATCATAGGACACAAATGAGGATGATGCGATCATGATTCAGAATCAGAATCACCTAGGTCTTAGTCCTAGTCCTAGGTGGTCACCAGGGCTGCGTTCACGACCTTTTTATGCAGTTGTTTTTTCAACTCGCTCCAAGGTTCGGAACGGCCAGGGCGTTTTTTCAACTCGCCATAAGGTACGGAACGAACACGGTTGTTTTATAACCTCAAATTTTGACATTGACGGTAAAATGGGCTTCCAGGGCTTCCATCATTTCCAAATACAATAAAAAACTCTTCTTCTATGTTAGCGGATCAAAAAATAATTTGGAAAACAAACTTTTAATTCAAAACGAGCGAAAAGTCAAGTGACCACAGATAATACAAACGTCAGAGTGTTTTTCAACCATCAAATTAGACGGTTAAAAGTTGCAACCCGTCAGAGGTTCGGAACGGTTGAGTTGTGACAACCGAGTTGCAAAGAGCGTTTTTTCACCGAGGCTCTGAACGGCGTTAGTGCGAAAGTTGCACTCGGGGTGCACAACGGGTGTAGGTTCTGAACGCAGCCCAGTGGGTGGGTGCAAAATTCCTCATTTTCATTTGTTTTCTATGCACAATAATTTACAGTAAGTCTACAGTCAATCGGAAATTATGGCAACATCTTTGAACTGTCAGTGTCAAATTATTTTGAAAGTTTTTTATAGTACAAATAAAATTAATCCACAGACAGTAGTTCCTAAATTTACTATTTTTCCAAAGTTTGAATCTTTTAATGGAATCTAGAAACAAGTAAAAAATATTTTGATTAATTTAATTAATTTTCTTTTTCACAAGTACTTAATTTTGTTTCCGAACATGAAGCCATATTTTCAAATTAATTATTTTCCGAGAAACCAAAGTATGGCACTGTAAAGTACCTTGTACTATGGTACTAAATAGAATATCATAAAAGGCTTGAATATCCATTTGGATTTTATTTGAAAGCAATGTGTTAAAGCGAGACAACGACAAAATTATTAGTTTTTTCATTTGGTTGAGTAATAATTAGGAAAAGTGTCAATGTCAATTGTCATCTGAGTGACCAAGTATTTCGAACGTAGTTTCGAATTTATTTTCTCATTAATTTACGATACTTTTGGGTATACATAATACTCTGTACCTATAAATCCAATATATTCCTAAGCGAGGAATAAATAAAAAATAGTGATCAATAACAATTTAGAGTGCGCAGTTTGAACGTATCATACTAACAATTTAAAACACACTTGTGCACTGTAGACACTGCTATGATAACATTAGACCTAATTTGTGTAAAATAGTGAAAATGAGTGTTTCGTCGGCTGATAACGTCGATGAAATAGTTACTGAACCCACATCAGACACAGCTCAGTTGATCGACGATGGCACTGAGGAAGCAAGCAGTTCTAATTACACACAACTCAACAACACTGTACATTTTCAGGTATGCACTTTCTAACAGTAATATTCATACTATAATTTCGTAGTACTTTAAGATAAAGGATTTGTATTTTCAATAATTTAACATAACCTACTTCTTTTATTTATCTTTGTATCGTGTGGGCAAGCCCTGGTGACAGAGTTTTTACAGACCTTACGGCCTCTTAAGTGGTCTTAATGTAACTACTACTACCACCAGAGATTAGTAGCCAGGATGGCTTAACGTGCCATCCAAAGAACAGTATCGTCTTTCTTTTCAGACAATCAGGTGATTCAGCCTGCAATGTCGTAACCAACTTTTTTATTTATTTAATTGTCTTTGACTTGTTTTGCATTAGCACTCCATTTCCACCAGTGTCAAGTAATTTGTGGGAGTATCTATCCCAATTGATTGTTTTAGATCAAGGAGAAGAAGAGGTTGCGGATTGTGGAGCCTTGGGGAAAGCAAACCACGTGAACACCATGCGAAAGACAAGTGCCGTGTCAGAACTTGCATTGTGCCTCATTTTAACAGACATATGCTTTGTTACAAATTGGCAAACACTACTGACTTGGAAGGATCAATAAACAAAACATTCAAATTTTTGTTATTTATTTCGTTTTATTTCAGGATGTGGATGATGATGAGCTGCTCGGCAGTCATGCAGTCAGGAGAAGACAGCCCGTACAGAAGATTGAGCCCGGGTCCATGAATATTCTCTCTGCCAAATATGAAGTATGATTATTTATTCAAAAAGTAATGGTCCAGTGTCCACCCACTTTATAACTTTAGGTTAAAGATTAGTATCCTGAATTAAGAGGGTTATTCGAGCTCAGTGGCGCCCTCGTCACAATAATAAAGATTTCTCAATAAAGAATGCCTAATTAAAAAAGTGCCCAACAGATAAACTACAAAAGCCTTCAAGCTATTTTCATAGAATACTTTTATAGGTTTTTTAAAGGTCTAAACATAAAAATTTTGAAAAAAGAAAAAAGTGGCCGCTTTTGTTTTTATTCGAAATTATCTAAAAGTGGAATGTTTAGAACCTATAAAAGTATTGTATAACAATGGCTTGAAGGCTTTTGTAGTTTATCTGTTGGGCACTTTTTTAATTTAGGCTTTCTTTATTGAGAAATCTTTATTATTGTGACAAGGGCGCCACTGAGCTCAAATAGCCCTCTTAAGGGAGGGAGGGGGAAGTCCCTCAGGCTCAGGCTTATCAGTTTCCTGTTCCATCAGATTTGGAAAGGTAATGAAGAGTACATTTGTATTTAGTGCATACACTTATGCACTTAAAATATCCTGCCTGTTAGATTTTATATGTACCAGGGATCCTGATATCTCGGGATTTATACAGGGTGTTACAGAGAAATAAAAATAAAAATTGAAATCTTTTAAGGGGTGGTTTAGATTAGACCATCAAACTGAACAACTTTCATTATGGGACCAACATCGAAATCGCGAAAAAAAAAATTCTTTTGTCCCATACATTTAGCTCGAGTAGATCTGTAGTTTAGTATGGAACATCGCAAACGCATCGTATCATGGTGATTATGGCAAATCTCCTCATTTTGGGGGAGGCCAATGTCCAGCAGTGGAGTTCTATTGGCTGGTATGATGATGATTTTTTTTTTCGCTTTTTCGATATTGGTCCCATAGTGAAAGTTGTTCAGTTTGATGGTCTTTACCACCCCCTTAAATGTTTATTTGTATTTTTGTAACACCCTGTATAATACCGAAAAAAAAAAACTGTTTTAAATTATAGTTTTAAGAAGTTGTTTCCATACTATGCATCCGATTAGTTATGTATTCCCGCATTTTCCTAGAATCCAGAAAAATATTTAAAAAAGGAAATTTTAAGAAGCCACTTCCATAATATTATAGCCGAAAATGAAGTTTAGGTAAATATGCATCCGAATATACGATCTCCGATTATTATGGAAGATTGGTTAACAAATAAAATAAAAAGAAATGTAAAAAGTTTTGGGTCCCCATAAATGCCAGAATGTTTTTTAAGGTTTATATTTTTCATGGAACCCTCCATGCTTGAGTTTGATATTCACATAGCCAGTTTTCTTTCTTTCTGCGTATACCTGACTGCTTTTCTTAAATAACATTTGCTAGTGCCGAAACCGGCCATGATAATTAATTTATTATGTATCATCACAATATTTTATGTTTCCAGAGTTTAGACTATGACACATGCGAAAATCACCTCCTCCTAGACGAGGAGCGTAAAAGAGGCTACACCTACGTTGTATGGAAGGACATGGCAAGATGGGTTGTGATTCTAATGATCGGAGTCATAACTGCATTGATAGCTTTCTTTATTGATATTTGTATAGAAGAATTCTCTAATATTAAGTACAAGGCACTTAAGAAATGTATCCTTTTTGAAAATTACTTGTGTTTACTGTCAAAACCGCTGAGTACTATAATTACTACCGTGGCATAGTGGCGCCGTGGCGCCTATGCCTGTGGGATAGTGGCGTAAGTATGTGTGTAAACTTAAGGCCACATTACATCTTCCTGAATGACAGGGTTCTTACTGACTAATTCTGCGTCCTTTGTTTGCTTTGATCGCTGCAATTAAAAAATAGAGAGTTAGATCAAATAATGGATGCCAAATTAGCCAGTCACTCAACACATTGTCATTAAGGAAGATGTAACATGGTTATTAGTTAGTCTGCATTTACAACGTGTTAAGGGCCTATGTCGAAAAATAATTTAAGCGAAACGGGCGTGTGATAGCTAATATTACTACCAGATGCGAGAAAAAGAGATGGGGCGGCGCGCGCGCCTGGAACGAATCAAGCGAAAAAACAAACTTTATTTAATTGTGACTGTACTATTTATGTAAGTTCAATTCTGCTAAAAACTTAGATAATAGCAATCTCTTTTTTTTAAATCAAGTCTCATGTTTCTATTATTCACCGTTTAGCAGTTACAAGCGTTTATAGACAAAAACGGAGGCTACTTTGGCTTGTTTTTCTATAGAGAAAATTTGTATTAATCGTGTTTTGGCTCTAATCAAAACTTCAATTATATGTTCAATTTACACATATCCGCAAATCATACTCCTACTGTTAGTACTTCATGATATATGGAGCTTTGAAGAATCCTATTTTTTTTTTACATAGCCCCTTAATGAATTAGCGCAAAACCTCATACACCCCAACTGATTTATAACAAGATAATTCGATTGAAACAATAATTTCATTATTTTGATAGTTTAAATTTAAAGTTATTCGCATTTTAAGTTTTGCTGTTATTTTTTTATCTGTTATTATTTCATCAATGAATAAAAGCGCTGACATATTCATGGATACATTTTAATAATCTTGTTTTGATAGTAAGTAGGGTGAGTGTGCCCCAACGCGAACGGTGGTTTGACATCGGGTTCAGTAAATTTTAAATTTTACAACAAATTGTTTAATATTTTGAAAAAAATTACCTATGTTGAAACTATGATAATTAGATTCTGCTCTCGATTCTTAACAAACTACTTTCTAGTTTTGCGTTAATTCATTAACACCATGTATACAGGGTGTAACAAAACACCCTAGTAATACTTAAGGAGGTGCTTCAGACCATCAAACTGAACAACTTTCACTATGGAGCCAACATCGAGAAAAAAAAATTTGCTGTCCCATACATTTGAGTCGAGCCGGTATTGCAGTTTTCTATGAAACATGTGACTTTTATTTCGCGATTTCGAAGTTGGCTTCGTAGTAAAAGTTGTTCAGTTTGATGGTCTGAAGCACCCCCTTAAGTATTACTAGGGTGTTTTGTTACACCCTGTAGAGGAATTGAATTATCTAAAATATCAAAACTTACAGCTTACAGATTTATAATATTAGGTAGTGGAAGTTTTGCATAGTATGATATATTTTGTTTATCTCTAGTACAATGAGTCAGTGGCCTTAGGGAAAAAATAATCAAATAAGTGCGTCAAGCGACTGACAGTATTACCTAACATGATAATAATTAAAACACTGGTATTCCTACAAACAATTAGGAAATGGATGAAAATCGTAAAAAACTAATGTTGATTATTTGTCTTTCGACTTCTTTTAAAAGTATTTTTTATTTAAGAATATTTTTTCCGACCTAGTATCTAACATTAAACATATCATACATACATTAGCATAGTTATGTAGTACCTACTATGGTTATATATAACAACTAGGTAATGTACAATAGTGAATCATGTTGATACAGTTCAAACATATATTAGCGTTTGCCCGCGACTTTGTTCGCGTGCAGTAAGGAAGACCCCTTTAGAGATCAATTTAAAAAAATACTTTTCTTATTGGACTCCTACATCCGCTACAACCCGAGCGAATTAACTTGACAGCTGGCTCGAACGACGTTGGTGTAAACAATAACAAATAACAGCAAAAGAATAACTCGAAAATTGAAAAGCGCAGGGACACGTGCAAGGGTAACTGAGATGCTATCGCTACTGGCCTCGCTTTAGAATTTTCGAGTTATTCTTTTGCTGTTATTTGTTATTGTTTACACCAACGTCGTTCAAGCCAGGTGTCAAGTTAATTCGCCCGGGTTGTATAGAATATACTACAGTGTGAAATTGATATCATTAGCATCCTTTTAAACTAAGAGTCTACCCATCAAAATTAACAACTTTCACTATGGCCATGGGAGCAAACCGATCGGAGCAAAAAAAAAAAAATCAGCTATTGCATGCATTTGAGTCGAAAAGGCATTACAGTTTAGTATCCAATTTCACCCTGTATATTCTAAGTTTCATCTTCAGTGGTTTAGGCTGCGCGTTGTAGCCACGGAACTGTTTTATAAGTATAGGTAATATCCCTAACAAACATTTGATACAGCTGTGGACAAGTATGTGATAGAGGACAAACTGTACATCCCTTACCTACTGTGGGTGTTGTCAAACATAGCTGTAGTGTTCGTTGGATCTGTGCTGGTGGCGTATGTTGAGGTAAGTCCCGTACCTACTGTGGGTGTTGTCCAACATAGCTGTAATGTTCGTTGGATCTGTGCTGGTGGCGTATGTTGAGGTAAGTCCCGTACCTACTGTGGGTGTTGTCCAACATAGCTGTAGTGTTCGTTGGATCTGTGCTGGTGGCGTATGTTGAGGTAAGTCCCGTACCTACTGTGGGTGTTGTCCAACATAGCTGTAGTGTTCGTTGGCTCTGTGCTGGTGGCGTATGTTGAGGTAAGTCCCGTACCTACTGTGGGTGTTGTCCAACATAGCTGTAGTGTTCGTTGGCTCTGTGCTGGTGGCGTATGTTGAGGTAAGTCCCGTACCTACTGTGGGTGTTGTCCAACATAGCTGTAGTGTTCGTTGGCTCTGTGCTGGTGGCGTATGTTGAGGTAA
Organism: Agonopterix subpropinquella; assembly: GCA_922987775.1. NCBI lineage: Eukaryota > Metazoa > Arthropoda > Insecta > Lepidoptera > Depressariidae > Agonopterix > Agonopterix subpropinquella. The sequence continues at coordinate 15,926,656 of OV277695.1, read as the reverse complement.
GTCCCGTACCTACTGTGGGTGTTGTCGAACATAGCTGTAGTGTTCGTTGGATCTGTGCTGGTGGCGTATGTTCAGGTAAGTCCCGTACCTACTGTGGGTGTTGTCAAACATAGCTGTAGTGTTCGTTGGATCTGTGCTGGTGGCGTATGTTGAGGTAAGTCCCGTACCTACTGTGGGTGTTGTCGAACATAGCTGTAGTGTTCGTTGGATCTGTGCTGGTGGCGTATGTTGAGGTAAGTCCCGTACCTACTGTGGGTGTTGTCGAACATAGCTGTAGTGTTCGTTGGATCTGTGCTGGTGGCGTATGTTCAGGTAAGTCCCGTACCTACTGTGGGTGTTGTCAAACATAGCTGTAGTGTTCGTTGGATCTGTGCTGGTGGCATATGTTGAGGTAAGTCCCCCAACTAATACAAGATAGCGGCGTCCCGTCGCAAGCCAGAAAGCATACGATCTACTACATCCGTTGGCGAAGCTACTTGCCACCCGAGTTCACTCGTCTCACAGGCCTATCCTATATGAAGGCTTAAAGGACGAAAAGATATTTCCTTGTGTCACTACAAAAATAGTAAAGAAAACTTTCTACAGGTAATAAAATCGCCATTACAGCAATATGATAGTAACCATAATATCTTTTACAGCCTGTAGCAGCTGGAAGTGGTATACCTCAAGTAAAGTGTTACCTGAACGGCGTGAAAGTGCCCCGAGTGGTTCGAATCAAGACCTTGATCGTCAAGACTTTTGGCGTTATCACCGCTGTGGTCGGTGGATTGGCTGGTGGAAAGGTAAATATTGATAAGTTCTCTTTATGTTTTTTTGGATACCTTCCAATTACGATATAAATGGATAAACTGGTGTTACGATTTATGATACGCTCGCAATTAATAAATTACTTACTGTATTTAGTTAAGTACTTATTTTGTCTCATGTAAGTGAATTGTATAATTCTTATGAGAAATAAAAATTCTTTAAACTTATGTCTCCACATACAGTCAGCTTAATTTGTAATGTTAGAAACAAAACAACGCACTAAAGTGTCTGCTAGTGTCTGTTTTAGTGGCGTCATCATCTTCTTACCTTTTCGTCAGAAACCATATTGATTCTCTTCACAGGAAGGGCCAATGATCCACAGCGGAGCAGTAGTAGCAGCGGGCATATCGCAGGGGAAGAGCACCACCTTTAATAAGGACTTCAAGATATTCCAGTACTTCAGAGAGGACCATGAGAAGAGAGACTTTGTGTCGGCTGGCGCCGCCGCCGGGGTCTCCGCTGCATTCGGGGCACCTATTGGTCAGTGCTGTTTGGTTAACAACCTCTTTTCCGTAAAATACAATAAAGAATTTTTTCTAAAATAGCTCATTAAAACTCTAATACACCAAGCTTAATATGTGTTTGTTTAATTTGTTTTCCTATAAACAGGGTGTTAGGATAAACAGTTGCATTACTTTAAGGGGTTGTACCCATGATATTGAACAACGTTCCCTAAGGAACAAAAGTTAATTCGCATAAAGAAATTCAAGTTTTCATAAAAACGTTCAAATCAAATCAAATAAGATCAGCGATCAGCTGATTGCATTTAGTACGGAAAGTACAAATTTTTTTTACTATATTTTACTGTGTTTTTATAGACGCCATTTTAGTGAGTGTACAAGCAACCAATATAATAAAGACATTCATTGAATCTATTTTTTGTGCTGCAGATAAGCATTAAGAATACGCTATAATATTCCTCTTGTTTCTACCGCCTTATTGTTTCACAGGGGGTGTTCTATTCTCACTGGAGGAGGGCACAAGTTTCTGGAACCAGGCTCTGACGTGGAGGACTTTCTTCGGCACTGTCGTTTCCACTTTCACGCTCAATTTCGCCCTGTCAGCCTATCACGGTCATCCAGGAGAATTGAGTTATCCAGGTAATGAATACAGATGGATGAGGAGGGTCTAAAACATAATTAAAGAAGAAAAATCCGGAGTCTATACTTGATACATGCAATCACTGATTTTATTATTAAGAAAATAAAATAAACATTTTAATTCTTGGGGGTTCCGCTTCCCCTTGGGGGTTGGTCAGTAGGTAGGTAGGTACTAGTGTGTATTTATGCACACAATAGGCTCAAGAGTGACAAAGGCCTTTGCGCAGCTTAATAATTTTGCTTGTAACATTTATTATATTCATTAAAGTAGTGGTGATCTCCATAGGTGTCGGAGTCATGCAGACTTGCCTTCCATACAGATGGTGAAGGTTCGATCCCCGCCAGGATCCTACTAATTAATTTTTAGGGACTTGTGTACGATTTATATGATCACGGGCTTTTTGGTGAAGGAAAATATCTGTGATCATAATATCTATTGTCTGAAATAATTAACGAAATATTAAGATATAAAGAATTAGAATCGCTAAGAACTGCCAAAAAACACCGAGTCGATTTGATACCGACTGAATCAGATAGTTACACAATAAGACCCCAGTTTTGAAATTTTAACAATACTTAATCTTTTCCAGGTCTTCTAAATTTGGGAAAGATGGATCCATTTCCTTTTCAATTCTATGAGCTGCCTGTGTTTATGTTCTTTGGCGCCGTCGGAGGGTTACTGGGTGCCTTATGGAACTATGTCAACTATAGGTTGGCCGTCTTTCGGATTAGGTGATACGCATTGTTTTGTTACTTATACCTTATGATGAATAAACTATTATAAAACTGTAACAGAAGTGTGTCTGTACATTGAAGATATTAACAAAAAAAAAAGTTACGATATGGTTTTTAGATATCCCTGATTCCATATCACCAATTTTTGGATTTTTTGTCTGTCTGTCTGTTTGTTTGTGTTTGTTTGTTTGAACGAGCATCACGCAAAAACTACTGAACCGATTTTGATGAAACTTCTTTTGTTTGATAGCTTATGATCTGACTTAAAATCTGGTATATAATTTGTGCGGACGAAGCGCGGGTTAACACTAGTAAATAATAATAGTAGACTATAGAAGCGAAACTATATTCAAACCAACACGAGACGGTAGGCGTATTTAACGCGGGAGTACCGGTTGTACGGGAGGTGGACGGCATTAAGCGTTGGTCTATCTCTCTCACTCAGTATAGCTTCTTTCTGTCAGTAAGTATGAACCCGTATGTATGAAGTACAGACAGTCCAGTCTTGTGCAAAGATACTTAAATCAATACTACAATCTAACCGAATAATAATTTTATAACGTACTAGTACTAGATTTTGCCCGCGACCTCGTCCGTACCGGCTCCCGTCATTGTAGCTAGATAAAATGTTGTATGTTCAGATTTTTAAGTCTAATCATCAATCTAAGCTATTACACACAAAAAGATTCATCAAGATCGGTCCAGTAGTTTTACAATTTTACAGTTCAATGGCGCGCAGTTGAGAATACCGAATAACGATGCGTAAGAGCTTATTTTACTCTAACCGTTTCAATGATTTCCTGCCATGTCATCGCTCGTTAGATGTATGCCCGGGTGCTCCGAGCTGAAGTCTTAGTTGGTAGTCGGTTTCGTACCAACTGCGGAGTGCGCTAGGTCTGTTATTGTCGTAAAAACCGTCAGAGAGGTGTTTGCAGACACGTGAGGGCTCCGTGGCTGCGGGTGGTGGAGGCTTGCCTCGTGGCGGCCGCGAGCGCCACCTGCGGCTTCCTCATGATGTTCCTGCTCAACGACTGCCGGCCCCTGGGAGAGGACCCCACTAAAGTGCCTTTACAGGTTCGTATAATTATATGGGTAGGTATACCTGATCTGTCAGTTTCAATTGATGTATAAACGAGCTCTGGGTCGAAACGGCGGTTTCATTAGTATAGCTACTCTTCACTAGCGATAAGGATGGGATTACCAACGTGTGGGGTACCCACATTTTACTCGGCGGTTCACCAGCAACTAGGCAACCGCCGAACTGTATAAATAAGGGTGCATATTTGATAATAAACCAGTACGCACTGATACTCAAATCGTCTCACTCCTCACTGCCCTAGTCACCTAAGCATCCCTCACGCTCCGCACGAGAGCATCTCCAAACAACGCGTGTAAATATGTATATCTTGCACAAATTTTAATATCGGCTTTTGACTTAGACTTTAGAGTATGAAAGCAAGATATAGAGCGCTCAAGTAGTTATGAACCGTGAGCTTGGGTATGAACAACAAAAATTTTCAATTTCTCGTTCAATTAGTACTTACCAACATAAAGCGCGCCCTGATTGTATCAGTGCGAATATTCAAGAGCAATATTTAACCATCTATATTTTCATGTAAACTTCTATCTGTCATGGAAATTTTAAATAAAATTCTACTTACCGAAACGCAGAAAATTTACATAATTTGCATTGCAAAATTTACATGCTCTGTGTCAAAGGCGCGCGCTTTCTATCTATAAGGGTATATATTCGTCAATCAATCAATCAAGATTTGTCGGCGAGAACTGTACCGACTATAGATTAAATACTGGGTGGGTATACGAATGCGCATACGATAGATTTACAAATGTTAATTGATTGCAGCTTTACTGCGATGACGGTGAATACAACGCCTTGGCGGCGATCTGGTTTCAAACGCCAGAGGCGTCGGTGCGCTCGTTCCTGCACGACCCGATCGGCTCGTACCAGCCGCTCTCGATCCTCGTGTTCGTCATCTGCTACTTCCTCCTGTCCTCGTGGACCTTCGGCCTGGCCGTCTCCAGCGGACTGTTCATACCGAACCTGCTCACTGGCGCCGCTTGGGGAAGGCTGTTGGCTATCGGCATACAGTACATGCTGCCGTCTAATGTAAGTGTTAGCAATGCCTACTAATATTATAAATGTGTGTGATGTTTAAACGTATGTTTGTCCTTTTGAGGGCTGGACCGCTGATAGATTCAGCAGCTTGCAATCTGAAGATGGACATAGGGATGAAAATTCCTTGGGAGACAATGTTGCAAGATAAAGCTATACAGGGTGTTACGGTAGACAGTTGCATTTCTTTAATGGGTGATTCTACTCATGATTATGAACTTTTCCAAAGGAACAAAGAGAACATCGCAAAAAAAATTTCGCCTTTTCGACGTTCGATCAGCTAAATATTTCCATTTAGTATGGAAACTCCAATTTTTTTTGCTTATTTCCTATCGATTCCTTAAGGAAATGTCATGAGTACAATCAATCACTATCAGATCACTATCATGGGTAAAATCATCTCTAAAAGTAATGCAACTGTTCACCCTAACACCCTGTATACAGGGTGTAAGGAAAAGTATAATTATTCATTAAACCTTTAAACCATATACTCTACCCATCAAACTGAACAACTTTTACCATGGGATTAAACCTGTTAGAACGAAAAAAAATCAGCTGTTCCATACTAACTTGCAATACCTACTCGACTCAAACGTATGGAGCAGCAGATTTTTTTGTTCCGACAGGTTTGCTCCCATAGTAAACGTTGTTCAGTTTGATGGGTAGAATATGTAGTTTAAAAGTTAATTATACTTTTCCTTACACCCTGTATTTAGTTTGGTATTTAAATAACATACACGATTTGTTGTCAACATTAGGCCAGCTTTGAATTACGCCACTATAGCACACATAAACAAATGAGGTTCTTGAGTGGATACCTCGCACTGGAAGCTATTCCTTGCTGAATCAAGCCAAAGCAAAATCGCCTCTAAACCGTCGCCTTACAGACCATAAACCCAGCGAAGTACGCGCTGATCGGCGCGGCGGCGCAGCTGGGCGGCGTGGTGCGCATGACCATATCGCTGACGGTCATCATCATAGAGACCACGGGGCAGATCTCCAACGCGCTGCCCATCATCGTTACACTCGTCGTCGCCAAGTGGGTTGGCGACTACTTCAATGAGGTGAGCTGTTATGTTAAAACTTTTGTATTAATAAACCATTCAAGTTACGCCGTCACTCAGTGGAGTAGCGTCGGTTTCTGTCGCCCGGGGCACAGATCGATTTTGCCGCCCCCTTATCTTTATACGATGACCTGCACAAAAAATAACGGAGCGAGCGAAATCGATATTTTTAGCACAACTATTCGGGTTGTGGTAGTTATTATTATACGTAGGGTTGTGGTCAGTAATTTTTTGGTTTATCCATGCAAAAATAGAAACTTCAAGCGAGCGAAGCGAACTCGACTTTTCTCGTTGGAGCCAGAGCTTCTGTGAAGTATCCTAAGTAAAAGGTATGGAGAGAGCGAAGCAAGCTCGACATTTTTAGCTGTGGTCTGAACTCTTTAGGATTATTTGTACAGTAATTAAAATAGACATTCAGAGCGAGCGAAGCGAGCTCGTCTTTTCTCTGCTCTACGAATTGGTTATAGACGCTCTGTCTAAAATCAATCTATTTATAATATTTTTCCCCAATTTGTCGCCCCTAGTACCGCCCGGGACATTTGCCCCCCCTAGCGTTCGTTATATACCGTGCTTGGGTTATGAGTAAAGTTAGTTTATAGCCAGGGTGAGAAGGAGTGGACCAAACTTGACCACGCGGGATGGTAGATGCAAATTAGAGGTCAAATCGTTGTTAAATAATTATCTCCCTGCCTCGATATACCTCTGACTTGGTTTAGCGAATATGTAATCGTCATCTAACGAATCTAACCTATTCTCTTTCAAAATATGCGCGTTACGAGCACGAGCGTAACGCGCATATTCTGATAGCACGTTGCAGCTGATTGTGGAAGTGAAACTTGACGCTGTACTATTTATTGCACGCCGAATCTAACGCGTATACTCTTTGTATTCACCATCTCAATAGGGTATATACGACATCCACATCCAACTGGCAGCGGTGCCGCTCCTGCCGTGGGAGCCGCCGCCGCTGACTCACAACATCTACGCGTCGGAGGTGATGTCACACCCGGTGTTCACACTGCGCACCGTCGAAAACGTCGGCCATATTGTTGAGATTCTCAAGGTGGTCTCTTATAATGGGTTCCCGGTCGTCGATCCGCCTTTAGCTGATGATGTGAGTATACAGACAGGTGATAATCTAAATTATACAGGGTGTAACTAAACTCCCTAGTAATATTTAAAGGGGTGGTTTACACGAGCGTGTCATTTCTCTATAGTTAAGTTTCGAACATCCAACTAAACAAATTTCACTACGGAGCCAACATCGAGAAAAAAAACTGCTGTGTCAATTGTGTCATACATACCTATGAGTCGAGTAGGTTCGCAGTTTTTGTGAAACTGCAGAATTTTTAATTTTTTCTCGATATTGACTCCATGGCGAGAGTCGTTCAGTATGCTGGTCTAAAAAAACCACCTCTTTAAATATTATTAGGGTGTTTTGTTACACTCTGTACACATAAGTTCACGACCATAATCCCTTTCGGACTCGACAGAACTGCTACCTACTGGCAGTCTTCTGCTACCTTTGCTGTTTTTATGCATTGAATTTTCGGTGAAGGAGAAAACATCATGAGAAGCCTACAGTATGCTTCAATTTCGAGGGATGTATCACTGTCCAAATAAATAGCGTTGTGGCGTTGCGTTCAAATAACAGAAGGAGTTATTATTATAGTGGTTACTGACATGCAGCCTTGACGTATGACATGTTTGGCTTCTTAGCGATAAGGCCGCCTTATTTTGTGCCTCTTGTATTTCTTCTCTGTATTTTACTGTTTATGTTTTGGTGTAAAATAAAATATATTTGATTTGACGTTAATCCCGCCGAATACCCAGTCCTTTCTATCAATGCTGTCAAAAACACCTATCTTCACGAATTATAAACTTTGTATCGTGTTTTAGGCGGAAGTAACAACATACAAACGCCTCAGAGGGCTCGTACTGCGATCCCAGCTGATAGTTCTCCTACTCAATAAGATATACAACGAGAATGCAAACACGACGTGGTCCAACTTCAACGTTGATATGAATATGTTCAGGAGAGAGTACCCACGGTTCCCCTCCATCGACGAGGTAAGTTGACGACTGTCACTCTGAATTTCTAAGTTCGACCGAGCACACAGAACACTACCACAGCATAAGAAAGAGTATGGTACTACCACAGAATATTATAAGAGGGGTTAGAAATACAAAGTAGCGCTTTTGGTTCCACTTGTCTTCCCTGCTGTAACTACTTATTGTCCTCTCACTCGCACCACGCCATGCGCCTTACGGTGGTACCTATGCAAATCATTGCATAACCGTGTGGCACGCGTTCCGAGCCTACTTTGCACTTCTAACCCATCATATAATGTTCTGTGGGTACTACCCACCCACACCAGCGCCAGTATCGGTAGTTGATATAGAAAGAGCCTCGACGATGCCGCGGTCGCTGCTGCCGCGTCCTAGGCGTGCGTTCTGCAGTAGGTACTACTGTCCCATAAAGTCCCATTCTTCTCCGAATTGTAAACATGTGCTTTACCGAAACATAGCCCAGTCATTTGACGGTTTGAGCCGGGACTAATTACTAATTGCATTTTTTTTCGCTATAATATTGACGAGCCAATTTGAGTTTAAGAATGTACCAAAATTAAAAAAAAATTAATTATTTATTATTAAGGTTAAATCTAATTCAAATGAGTGCATTGGTATTAATATTATTAATTTAAAATCCTTCTGGGACACACAATTTTGATTTCTATGTTGCGTAACAATTTTTTTTTTAATATAGTTTACGATAGTATTTTTGTCACTAAATGGTGCCGCAACAGTTTAAAAGTCCAATTAATAATTACTCCCTACCCCGCCTAACAAAACTCCGTAAAATGACTGGCCTAACAGTACTTAGATCAAGACTTCTCTACTCCCTGTCTCCTGTGGCTTGACGTTGAGTTTTGGGACACCCTGTATATATCAAGTCCCCAGGAGACAGACACAAATAAGGTCCAAGATAAATGCAATACTTATACGAAATGTTCCTTTCGCTCTCACTGCAATTAGGTCGCTGTTATGTCCCGCACGGGGCGAAAGAAACTACTGTCTGTACTATGGCCTGGTGGAGGAGTCGGAATGACATCTATAGCGCGTCCAAGATTGCTGTTTGAGCCGTCAAAGCTTTATAATTTTATAATCATATTTATAATACACAAAAAATATACAAGATTTATTAACAAATAACATAAAATTAAAGGGTTTACGGCTCAAACATTTTCAGAAAGCAAAATATAATAAAACGATCTGTCAAAATCACCATCCTATGTTGGACAGACTTTACGACCCACTCCCATCCATTTTGATGAGATGGGGCCTGTGCTCTGCTCATAGACATTAGTATAATAATGTCTATGGCTCTGCGGAGTTTTTGGCGGGATTTGAACAGATACGTTTGGAGTCCTCATATTTCATCGAATTTTTATTGTTTATAGTGAGTTTTGGTTCGTAAAATCGGTGTTGTTTTGCGTAACAAAGTGTCGTGCAAGTGAACAATATACAGTTCAGTGAAATATGATGGTGTGGGTCGTGAACAGGAAAAGTGTTCCGTTCTTTTGTAGCGCGGCAAGCGGTCGGTTTACCTCTTTCCTGTGGACTTCTCTGCGTTTCCTGCGTTTCTCGATTGCCTCCAAAAACTCCAAAGAAGCGTTAAAACGTCGAACACCAACGTTTTATTTGCTATAAATGAGAGTATTTATTCCTGACATCGGTTGTATGCGATACTATAATCGCTTTACCTTGAACTGAACCAAAAAAAAAAATGTCTATGGCTCTGCTATTGGTGCCTAGACTACAATATATATCCTACATCCCTATCGATATCCTTACATCCCTTAATATTATAAATGTGAATGTAAGTTTGTTTGTTAGGCTTTCACGCAAAAACTACTTAACCGATCATCATGAACATCTTTGTACACATATTCTTGGAGGTATTAGAAGTAACATAGGATACTTGGGGTTTTCCAAATTCCACGCGGAAGAAGTCGCGGGCAAAAGCTAGTAAGCTATAAACCTGGTAAGTCATTAAAAATATCATCGAAATATGTGAAGGTTTACAAAAGTGGAAGAATGTTTTCGCTTTCTCTATGGTGCAGCGATGTTTGAAATGTTTTCCACAGATTAAGTCCTAAGACTTTTAGGACCTGTTTCACCACTTCTTAGTTCTTGTTAGCTTATCTAACAGATCGTTTGACATATCTTTCATACAAAATATCTGTCAGAGAAGTGGTGAAGGCCCCTTAGACTAGTGTATTACTTATAATTAATTGTTATGTTCTCCTAGTTGGAGATCAAGGATTGGGAAAAGACGTGCACGATAGACCTGCGTCCGTTTATGAATCCGTCGCCATACACGCTGCCGCACCGCGCGTCCCTACCGCGTCTCTTTAGACTGTTTCGCGCGTTGGGACTGCGCCATCTACCTATTGTTAATGACGTTAATGAGGTATTTTATTTATTCACCAAGCCAGATAATTGTCTCGTGTGACCTTGCCACTATACCACAGACTATACCTGCGCGGCTAGTACGCCAACCCGCGACAGCGACATTTAACACATCCATCTGTTAGTCTTTTAACTCGTTCGTTCGCGCGCAAATATAAAGAGAGCGGAAGCGTGATAGCGCTATATCACGCTATCGCGGGCTGGCGTACTAGCCCCGCTGGGTGTTGCACGATTAAGGGCTCTTACAGACAAGCGACACTGCGATCGCCGCGCGCCGTGTATCGCAGAGGGTGACGCTCATATACTTTGCGGTCGACCCACGGAGACTGCAAAGTGTCGCTCGTCTGTGAGAGCGCTAAGAGTTTTTCAAGGAATAGGCGTCAGCATTAACCTGAGAGCTACACTCCTGTCATCGATGGCAATAACAGATGCATGCGTGGCTTATCTTCAGCAGTGGATTTCTTGGGATTGGTAATGATGATTTGAAAGCTGGGTCTCGATGATGATTTGAAAGCTGGTTTGGTATAAATTATTGTAAACCAAACCAGCCCGGTGACCGGGCGGGCCGGGTTGTGTGACCCGTGTAGAATAGACCTGAATATAATCTGTTTTAATTATTATTCTTACTCATAATGCAGCATACATTTTAAGGGATGCCTGCTCAGCAATGTAAATAGTTAGATGTATATTATACTGAAACAATTACCTATATTACATGTTTTGTTACTTTAATTGTGGACAGTCATGTATTCAGGGTAACGAATGAATAGGTATTATGAATAGATTATTATTATTAGTTATTGTTATTATTTGTTAGTTCTTTTAGCCATTTTATAATGAAATATTATTGCCTTGCAGGTTGTTGGAATGGTGACAAGAAAAGATATAGCCAGATACAGAATATGGAGACATCGAGGCCACATGGGAATGGAGGAATTGTTATTATCTAGTGAAATTTAGATGTACATATTGATAAGTTTACATATTGAGATGATAGCAGTAATTTAAAAGATCTGAATAATTAGACTCAGAATGTGCAATTTATTCATTATTTACAATATTGTTTCACAAGAATATTTACTCAAATCTATAAAAAGTGAACACTGAATGAATGTTTTGTACATTTTCATTCTACTTCTAAACAGATCATAAATGAATTGTATGAACGCCCAAAGTTATTTTGTATGATTTTTGTTTAACTTGTTATTATGATTACTTTAAGTATATCTATTTAAAATCATATAAAACATTATGAACCTATGAAATGTGATAATAATAATAGGCATAATAATTTAAGTAATGTGTTCAGTAAGATGTTATCAATTAAAAACTTTATCATATTATTAAACATTTATTATTCTGGATTCACAGTAGTATTAGGTATATGTCTAACATTATTATTACACACTACTTATTATAAATATGGAATTCACGTCCAGCAGTCTCAAAACCTTCCTTCAAAAGAATACCGAATGAGAGTAGGTATTCATTTCATGGTCGCATCTCTTCTAATTGTTCACAAATAATTCCCATCCGATGCCAGCCCACAGATTTATAAACAAAATCACAGGGAGTATCACCAGTAACAGCAATATGTAATTCACAAATTCATCCATGATTCAATTCATAATAATTCTATTTGAAACAAATCCAAAAGCGTTCAAGCGTTTGTCACGTAAACATAACCTAAAAATGTATGACATGAGTCATGACGTAAACTGTCAAACTCGCTGCCATAGACAATCCTTTTTTTTAATAGCTGTTTTATGATGCCCAATCTTAGTCCAAAGGATAACAATAAACAATAAAAATAAGAATCTGCGAAACCAGATTTTGTCCCGCAACCTGTGATATTACTACAAAATAATGGTTAGAAATGAGTTAACACGTTTGCACAAACATCCAACTCGTAAAATAACGGAATCTTAAACAACATTACAAACATAGATAAATGATTCGCTGCGCTCAGACTAGATACCGCTCTACCAGACAATACCTTTGCCAGCTTCCTGGCCCTACCTAAGAACAATAGCTCCGGAAGGTGGAATAGGTTCTTTCTAATTAGTTTGAGGAATAGATATTGTTAGCTCCTAAAATGCGGCAACTCAAATCGGAACGTGAAAAATAATGTTGCCAACATCGGAGCGCAGCACAGCGACTCATTTATCTAAATTATATGTATTGAACAAACAATTAATGGCTTGCTGAGCATCTTCAAAGTACCTAGGTTTATCCGCCCTCATGATCCCGTAGTCTGGCTCAAGAGCGGGCAGTAATAAACTGCCACTTTTACTACTACACATACTCATGTCTCTCAATGACTGGTTTCCTGTATGAGAGATAAACTTGGAAGACTGGGGCGTCAGGAACTTGTTCCTAGTATTACCGGCCATTCTCTTCATCCTATCAACATTTCCCTTTATAGTCCCTAACATCTTCTGGTTTTCTGGCATGTTCAGGAACTCTGTTAGATCCTGGAAAAAAAGATATACTTAATTATACTAGGTATCTAAGTTTTAAACAAATCTGCCTCATCGCTTCTTCGTCGCCAGTCTCAAAGTTAACAAAATGTTTTGGTGTTTGGGTTATAACCAGCATGCGACGCGCGACAAAGCGACAAAACAAGAAAACTGTCATGTGCGCTCATTTTGGCATGCGTAAAGTAACAAATATAGAGGCAATCTTGATTTTTCTTGTTGTCGGGGGTGGCTGTATGTACTGAATAAGAATCAAGAAGATATAAGAATCTTGACTCACCTCTCTCACTCCGTCGTACTTAGAAAATAGCCAGAGGTAAGTGGATAGAATGCAGAACAAGTGAGTTTCGCTGTTGCTGAAGCGCCACATGAATTTCAATATCGGTGGAATGCGGTCTCTCTGCAAAACAAACATTAAAATATTTCTTTACACTTTGAATAATAATTAATTATGTTTGCTCGCACTCAGTCTTGTGTAAAGGTAGAAAGCACACATACTCGTAAATTTCGCAACAAAATAAAGATCGTGCCAAACGATGCATTATCTTTATTGAAAGTTTGCTAATACACAACGGTAACGGCCAAGTTTGGCGCGACTCATGAAAAATGGGATATTCGCGACATTTCCTAACTTTACCGTAACGTAATAAGTATGGTTAGCAAAAAAGTTGCTTAGTCGTTTTTTTTTATACTGCAGTTGAACGAAATCAAACTTACCGCGTAAATCTTCGGTCCCGTAATTCTGTACCTCGTCAAATTGACGAGCACAGACGCGGCAGATTTCAACACTTCTATGCTAGAAATGGATCTATTTGTGACCGACATATAGACGTACACTCGACGAACAATGGATGCCGCATTACTGTTGTACATCATGGGGAATACTTCCGTTAGTAATTCTGTAAGAAAAAAAATGTTATTACTTTTTTTAGCTATGAAAATTTACAGGATTTTCTAGCCTTTTCCTGTAGCTATGGGCCATGAAAGTGTAGTCTACTTTCTACTTACCAAGGGATCTGAAAGCTCTGATAACGGTCTCAATATCTGACATGTTACGTAACACGTCCATCGCCTCCTCGTTGCGTTCCTTGAGCGACTCCTGTGTCGACTTCAACGCTCCTGCGCGCCACCTGCGCCTGATATCTGCAACTCTTCGATCTGCTACAGCCATCCTGGCTTTGTGGCCGCGGAATAGAGCCTGATCACAAAATAAAGAATTAGTAACGAACTATGTTTCATGCCAGCAAATATTTCACTAAAGTAACTTTTTACCTGTATTTTGGAAGCAGCCCGCTGGCGCTTCATCTCTTCCCTTATCTTTAGTAGATTCTCCCTCTGGCACTGCACTTGCTTCCGCACTAAATATCCTCTGATAATAGACTGTATCTTTATGACAATCCTGCGCTTCTGAAGGAATTCGCAACGGATCAGTCTGGTCACCAGCTTCCCTTTCCATATTTTCTGTACAAACGTGATTTGCTTGCGGTAGTTCTGGTACCATGACTGTACAAGATATCGCCTTACATTCTTCTGGATACATATTGCTGCGGCTTCTCTCTGTTTCTTTATCAAATCTCTTTGTCTCTTTAATTTATAGGCAGCTTGTATCTTTAGAACAGCAGACTGAACTCTCAAATAACTTTTCCTGACAATGTACCTCCTGATATGGGACTGTAATGTTATAACTGATGTTCTAAGGTTGATGTATTTCTCTCGTTCGCTCACGCTCAGTTTGTAAGAGCGGTAGTATTTCTGTATAGTCATGGTAGCATGTTTCATTGCAAGGAATCTCTTGCGGAGAATGAACATTCGGATCGCGGATTGTATAACGATAGCACTTGTTTTCTGTTTCAAATATTCGTTGCGACATAAATTACGCTTTTGGATAGAAATGTACCATGTTTGTATTTTTTTGGCAGCATCTTGTCTTTGCGCTTCGCGAGCTGCTAGTTTAATTCTGAATAAACGTTGAGACGTTATGACTGATCTTCTTAAATTCTGATACTGACTTCGGATGATCCTTGTTTCTTTGATTGACCTAAACCATGTTTGAATTGAAATTGTAGCTATTTTGAATTTGATGAACTCATTACGTTGTTTCTTACCGGCTACATAAGCTCTGTGAGCACGCTGTATAATAATACAAGCCTCCAACATTTTTCTATATTGGGATCTGGTCTCTAACATTAACTTGTGCGCTCTAAATCTTCTTTGAATGACGACGACTGCCTTACGCATTTCTGTGTAAGAGTTTCTACACTTCCTCATTGCAAGTAAAGCTTTGTATCTTTGCTGTAATACAACAGCAGATTTTTTCAGCAACAAATACTCATGTTTTTGTCTTTTGCCATCTGTATAAGCCCTGTAATACCTTTGAATTGTCGTGCATGCTGTCAATGTTGTGGTGTAAGTCAGTCTTTGTTTCTTCATAAGACATTGGGCCCGGAATCTATTTTGGAGGTTTATTGTAGCTGTCCTTAACTTCAAGTAGGCTTGTCTCTGTATTCTCATAGCAAGCATGGCTCTATACTTTTGTTGAACTGCTATGACAGCATGTTTAATTTTCATATACTGTTCCTGTTCTCTTCTCATGGCGCGTATACTTCTGTATCTTCTCTGGACGTTAATTACACTATTTCTAAGGTCACAATATTCAGATCTGATCCTTTTATATTCTTTGTATCTTCGGTAATAATTCTGGATTAGTTGAGCTGCAGATTTTACTTCTAAGTATTGTTTCCTTTGATATTTAGTTTCCAAATAGGACTTGTAGAATCTTTGAATGGTCACGGTCGCAGTTTTTAGTTGGATGTACTGTTCTCTAACTGTTTTCATCTCGATGTAAGATCTGAAATATTTCTGAATGCAAACAGTTGCTGTTTGTACTCTCAGGTATTCCCGTCTTTGGTGCCTGCCAATGATGTAGGCCCTGTAAATCCTTTGGATGCTCACACAAGCCTGTTTTGCTTGCAGATACTGTTCTTTGACTTGCTTTCCCTTTTTGCAACTTCTAAACCAGGTCTGAATCCTAATAGTAGCGTCTTTCATTTTGAGGAATTCTTGTCTCTGTTGCTTGCCAAGTGAATAGGCTCGGAAGGCATTTTGAATTCGGACACATGATGATTTAAATTTTAAGTATCTAGTTTTTTCATGACGCATTTTAATAACTGCTCGGTATCTGCGTTGGACTACTACAGTCGCAATTCGGAGTTTCTCGTAACTTATTTTACAACTTTTCATTAATGTTTGAGCTCTGTACCGTCTCTGAACTATTATAGCCGCGTTTCTCAATTTCAAGTATTCCAATCTTTGTTGACGCATAGCTAATAAGCTCCTGTAATGTTTTTGCAGAATTGTAGCAGCATTTCGTAATTTAATGAACGATTCTCTTTGTTTTTTCGCGAGAAGATATGATCGGAAATATTTCTGAATGAAAACAGCGGATTTTCGTTGAGTAATGAACACCCTCCTCGCTTCCTTCATCGCTAGATATGACCTAATATGCTTTTGGAGGGTAATGGCTGCATTTTTAATTTGTAAAAATTTCGCTTTCTCCTTTTGCATTAGCTGATGAGCTTTTATTTTCCTCTGTAATGTAATGATCAGATTTCTTTGTCTTAAATAATCTCCGCGTGCCATTTTGCTTCTATAAAGTGCTTGGATCATGATGGTACTTTGTTTCAGTTTTCTGTAGTTCTCTTGTTCACTCCTCATCGTTTTTACAGCTAAATAACGTTCTTCTAGAGTATTTACAGATTTCTTGAGTTGCTGGAACATCCTACGTTGCCTGATCATTCTGTAATAGCTTTGAATCATAAGGACACTGTTTCTCGTCTCCAGCAATCTTCTCATTTCTTCTCTCATGATTAACTTGCCCCTGTACCTCTGTTGAATTGCCGTAACAGACTTTACCAGTTTCACATATCGATTTCTGACAAGGAAAGTGCGAATTACACTCTGGATTACTACAATTTTCTGTACTTTTAGCTTGAATTCTTTCATGCACAGCCAGCGTCTTATATAGCTTTGTAAGACAATAGCCGATTTGCGTCTCAACTCTTCCTTTTCAGCTCTCAATTTGACAAGAATTTCTCTTGCTTCTTTTACCAACTTTGCTGTTTGGTACCATTCCTCTATTTTCAGAACACTTATTTTAAGTTTCCGGAGACGACTTCTGCAGAGCCACATTCGGAAGTATTTCTGAATAACAATGGTAGCAGTTGTGATCTGCTGCATTTTCCACTCGACCAAACGATTATATTTAATCTTGTGCCACCAATGTTGAATAGTACTTGCTGCGTTATTTTGTTGCTGCAATATCCTTTCCTGCTCTTTCTTTTTTTCCACAATGACCTCATATTTCTTTCTCCACCAAGTCTGGATGACATTTGCCGCTTTCTCGAATAATGGAGCACGGAATACGTGTATTAGTTGCCACAGGAGCGACAATGTCTTCTCTCTATGACCATCAGCAATGTCATTCGCTGTAATGTCTCCGAAAATAACGAAATTTGCTTCCTTCAGAGCAGTTAGAGCAACTTGTACGTTATGTATCTTCTGGAGACGAGAAATAGCAGGCGTCCTCAGTTGATTTAACAGGCCATTCTTCATCAAGATGATTTCCATTACTTTGGTCAGGCGAACGCCGTCTCTAATGTCAACGGCTATGTTGTGCACTCCATATTTGTACTCGTCCAAATATGACTGCTTATGACTGACAACATATCCAAGAGGACGGAGATGTTTCGTGATGTCGCCTATTCCCGCGATCAAGTCCCTTGTGAATCGTATGATGACCTCTCTACTTTCTTTGCAGACGGCGTTCCTACAGAATAAGCAAGGGTCGTGTGATATCAATTTTCTCTGTTTTGCTTGATCCAAAAAGAAAACAAGCTTGAAAAACTTTTTTAAAGTAAACTTTTTGACAGCATCCATGTAGGCAGGGAGCAACATGTTTGGGGCATTTGATTTGGAATGCTTATTTTTGAGGTGAGGATTTTTAAACATTCTTTGAATAATGAAGGTTGTCAGACCTTCAATGTCACTGTTAGATTTCAAAGGCAGAACAAGGCCATAAATGGCTTCCAAACCGATACGAAGCCATAATGGATTATATGATAATAACAGCTCCATAATAGCCTTTTGAAGCCCAACATCCAGGTGTAAGTTTCTATCAGTTCTAATAGCTATTAGCTTTTTCTCTATTTGAGCATTTAGTTTTTGAAAGACTGAACCAATTTCTGGGCTAATTAACAACGCTCTCGCCGATTTACGTAGACTTTCCAGTCTATGGCTGTTGTGATACACATTACATACTTGCTCCTTTGTAGGGGCAGTAGGCACTTCTTTGTTTCTATTTTCAATCCAAGCTTTACCGACATCTATTTTCATTTCCACGTTACTATCCAGTTCCGCAGGAGGAGTCAATATACAATTGAGCCATCGTTTGAATTCTTTTTCAAACTTATATACTGCTTCCTCATCATAAAAATACGTAGAAGACAAGAATGGATCAACTGTGGAAGACTGTGAGTAAACATTTCCCACTTGGTTAAGTGAAACGTTTTTATTGTTGCTTCTAATGCTTTCACATGTACTGGACATTTTGCCACACAAAGAATCTTTACCACTAATACTTGCTTTTGGTTTCAAAGACTTCCTGGGTACAGCTGCAGGTACCTTCCAAAGTTCTGGTTCAGCTCTAACAGCCTTTTTAGACCAAGATTGTCTGTTATTTATAGAAACAGAATTCCTATCAGGAAATGTTTCAAATGTACGGTTGATAGTGAATGTAGTCATTTGTTTATTAGTATTGTCAAGTATTTGTGTATCTGTGAACTGAGTGCTCTCCTCGGGAATGGACTGTAGTGGAGGTGTTATGGAACGTGGAGGGGATTTTGCAACTTCCGCCCTAGCATTACTTGCCCAAACATTAATGTCACATGGGTTAAAATAGTTTCTTACTCTCTCAGATGCTTCTCTTTGCTGTTGATATTCTCTAAACAGGGCTTGTCTACACATTTTTGGTTGTTCTCTATTGAAGAAGTGAGGTGGTTTAGGGTCAACAATCTGGTTTACATGATCCATTGGGGTGTTGGGTGAATCTTTTGTAAATGTGTCAGAATTCATTTTTGTTGCAAGTTCATCAAAGATTTCATGAGTGTCATTATTATGTTTCGGCAATATCTTCCTCTCTGTAGAAAATCTTTGAGGGAAGAAGGATAAGTCACTGATACGTGAGAAATCTGTATTTATGGAGAAATTTGGGCTACTCAGTTCCTTAGGAGATGAAGTGTTTGGAATCTTCTTGTTCGGTATAGTAGGTGGCTCTACACATGGATTCTCCACTTGTTGTTGATGCTGGTGATTGACAGTTAACCACTTATTAGGTGGTTGTGTTGATGTAATACAAATGATTGAATGAGTCTCATTTTCCTTGTTTGAGTTCTTCATATCCAAGCTATCGTCAAAGTCACTGTCAGAGTTCATGCTAAGGATAATTTTAGGTCCTTTGTCCAATTTATCACTTTTCACATTCATGCTCTTTAGAGGTGTGAATGTGAGATTATCAAATAAGTCTGCATCTGAATTGTCACATATTTGTCTGTTTGAGGGTTGTAGAACATTTTGAGGTTCAGCCAATCTGTTGTTGCAGCGGATTGAACTATAAGATTTGTCATAAGTATTTTGAAGCATGTTTTCATTGTTAGTCCTTCTCATATTAGAAAATATTTCAGAGGTGTCAAAGTTAAAGTCAATGCTGGAAGGAGAATCAAATGGGCATTTGTCAGTATGTGATGCCACTGAGTAGTCATTAAATGTGGAGATGTTCTCTTTGTTAGATGATCTGTAGGTTGTGTGCTGGGTATGAACTGTCTTCCTAACAGTAGCGTTATAAATTACTTCAGCTTTCTTTTTATAAATAGCTACAGGGGATCTTTGCTTCGATGACTTTTTCTTCATTTTCCCGGGGGATGTTTTGAAGCCTTTGCGTTGGTTGCTCTTCCCCTTTACATTCTGTAATTTCGATATGTATTCATTGGTTTTTAGGGCTCTTATTTATTTACATAGGAGATATTATTTTTAAGTTTATATTTGGCAATAGTGCTTACATTGTGAACCAAATCAAGGTTCACCACAAGAAGATTAACTATACTAAGATACAGGGTGTTTGCCTGCTTATAGTGGCCCAACAATATTTGTTGGTGGAGCACAAGGTAATGCGCTAAATTTAAAGACTCACTTTAAAAAAGGATAAAGGCTGAGATTCAGAGACGTTTTTCAAGTCTTAGTTGGAACTCCCGTATGTCAAAATCCATACATTTTGACCCTAATTAGTTCGAACTATGACTTAAAAAATCGTCTCTGAATCTCAGCTTAAATTTCTTCATATTCCTATTCCAACAGGATAGCCTTTGGATACCTACCTATACGCAATACAATTATTCACATACACACACACACACATACATACAATACATAAACTCAGACCGTAATACCTTTCAGGGTGGAGCTTTTTGCAAGTTTATTAATCAACTCCTTCCGTATGCAATACGCTTTATGGTTAAGAGCATTGTGCTCTTGACACTGAGGTTGTGGGTTCGATTCCCACAGGGGACACCTAGTGAAATGTTACTTTGTACGTTTTTCCCCAATTGGTGAGGACATTGCAGGCTAAATCACCTGTTTGTCCGAAAAGTAAGATGATTCGGTGCTTCAGATGGCATGTTAAGCCGCTGGTCCCGGCTACTATCTCTCTGATGGTTGTAGTACTTAGCGGTTGCATTAAATATGTCAGATGCCGTAAGGCAGTTTTATATAATTTCTACGTACCATAGCAGACTTAAGGATAACAACAACATCATATCTGCCTCGGTTCTCATTGGTGAAGCGTATTGTCTCTCTCAACGCCGTCGGCTGGGTCGGCGTCCACATCATTGTCAGGCAGTAGCATGTCTCCGGTTCCAACACCAGCCATTCTCCCGGCAAATGTATTATCAGTCCAGGGGGCAGGTCTCGGCCGAGTGTTATCTGATCATTAAATATACATATTATAGGTAAGGATAAATGGAAATATTAATTTATAATAATAACAGCTAGTGAGTTTTTCTAACTTTTATACATAACTAGAGTTTACCCGCAACTTCGTCCACACTAATTATATACCAGATTTTAATCAGATCATAAGCTATCAAACAAACAAGTTTTATCAAAATCGGTTTAGTAGTTATTGCGTGACACTTGACCAAACAAACAGCCAGACAAAAAATCTAAAAATTTGTGATTCGGCAACAGGGACACCTAAAAACCCTACTGTAACTTTTATTTTTCTTATATACTTCTATGTACTATCAGTAAACTTCACGCTGCGCTGGACCCTTTTTGAACATTTTTCCCTTGCAAGTGACCATCTCGGCTAGCCCCGCCCTTTTTTTCGTTGACCAATAAGGATCTAAAAAAACATCTGTGCAACGGATGGTGTAGAAAGTTTATGAGAAAAAACGGAAGAAATAAGTTTTTACTAATTTTACGAATTAATTGTTTATTGGTGTTTGAAGTTCACTGTTCAGTTGCATCTTGCTATTATTCCTATCTGTTGTGGTCGTGTGTTTTTTGGTTAAAAGTATCAACTTAGAAATAAATTTTAAATTTTATTTGGTCTGACTCATACGTATTCCCCTCATTATCAACACGTATTACAATGCTGCCCGTAGAGCACGGCCCAAATCGGTTGCAATTAGTCTGACATTTTACTAAGAATATTGAAGGATATAAAGTTTTGGACACAGGACAGAAATTTCTAAACTAGATACTTAGTACTAAAAAAAACACGAAATAAAAAATTTATGACGCTACCCTCACGCTATTGAACGCCGAACTCTGGCAAACAGCGGGTGGCCCGGAATGGCGGACAAGCGCTGCAAGCAAAAGTAGATCTTAGGGGGGTCCACCGTGAAGTTTACTGATAGTACAGACACTCTTCTATTACATTTTATAATATACCGACAGCTCTCAAATGGTGAAGGCAAACATCATGATGAAACCTGCATATACAGAACAAGAAATTCTGATGTGTATGTGAATTCTATCAATCCACATTGGGCACGCGTGGTGGACATACACCCTCCCTGAGGGTAGGCATGAGGTATGCCCTGCAGTAGGACATTTTATAGGGTGATGGTAATAACAATAGTAACCGGCTTTTTCTTACCTGTTGAACTTGTTTAGAAGGATTGAAGACCTCCAAATCTTTTTCACAAGAGCTTCCTATGAGTACATTGTCAAAAACAACTTGAGGAGGCCTAGAAAATGGTGCCAATATCAAGCGAGGGCATTCTTCCTTAGGGGACGCTTTCCGTGAAACTTCAGTTCGTCGAGCTCTCCTGATATGCTCAGGAGTATTTTCGATCTATTTCAAAGGATAGAAACAACATTACCTATTAGTTTCACTATTCAAAAATACCAAACAGTAACACAATTTGTATTGTGGGAACGTACCTCGAAAAACATGATTACACGATTTTAGATATTAGGCACTCATGAGCCTTTTATTTAGGCACCAAAATAAACTTTCACGCATTCAGTATTCTTTAGACACAACTTATTTTTATTTCATTAGAGAAACAACGATCGTTTACAAATCAAAACGAAATCAAAATTCAAAATTTTAATTCAAACTGAAACCGTTTTTCCATACGATCCAAACTGTCACCAGTGTTGCCACCTTACCTCCGGAACAAGTAGCTAAACCGTATCCAAAAAGTGGCTAGATACTGGAAATGTCACCGTCGCTCGCTGAAGTGGCTAAAAGTGGCTGAACAAATTAAAATAAAAAAAATATATAAATATTTATTAGGACCGCGTACCGGAAAGCGCAGCGTGGGTAGGCCCCTCACACGGTAGACCAACGACCAGAAGTGCGATTTTTGAAAATCATACGAGCGACTTGGCAGTAGAAAGTGTCAAAATTACTATGGAGATTATGCATCTTTCTACTGCCAAGTCGCTCGTATGATTTTCAAAAATCGCACTGCTGGTGAAGGCGGCGGGAAAACGTTGGATGAGGGCGGCGCAGGACCGGTCGTTATGGCGATCCTTGGGGGAGGCCTATGTCCAGCAGTAGACGTCCATCGGCTGAGATGATGATGATGATGATGATGATAATAAATATTGATTTACAATCATTTAAGTATTCTACAAAATTATGCTCTTTTATAATTTTATAGAGTAAAAATATGGAATCTTGAGTAAGTAGGTTATTTTAATTTTTAACCTATTCTATTATTCTGTGTCTGTTGATGTTTTACAATGCTCATTGTAGAAAATAGCCTTTCGACTTTTACATTTGGTTAAGGCAATGACATAAATTATAGTTTCTAAGAGTTACACACTTATAACGAACCTCAAAAAGGGTAAAAAACGCTCTAAGATACCGTTAAAATTATTTACTTTAGCTTAATAATAAACAAAAAAGTGGCTAGAATATTTAGCCAACGAATATTTTTTTTGTAGTCGACAATGAGGTCCCGTAATGCTACGGCAAATCCGTTAAAACTGTGCTTAATTTTATTCATTATTATTTACCAATGATTATTCTTTTTGAATTTTGAAAATCGGTCCAGTAATTCCAAAGTTATTGAATTTTGAAGTGTGCTCGAAAATAAAATGCCCCACGGACACGTGTGACGTCACGAGGCATTACTGCGTACCGGTTACAAGGGACTTTAGTATTAAAAATGTTATATCTCGGATATGGTGCGTCCTATGTCGAAAATTTATAGAACCAAAAATGTTCTCGTGGATGTGTTCTACAAGATGCGTACATAAAAAGTGGTAGTCATGCAGACATCTTACATTTTATATAATATTTTAAGTCCTAGAACCAATGTTAATTTACTACTAGAGCCCATGGCGGCTCGAATTAAGGGTCAGGGAGGAGGGGGGGAGGTGTGCGGGGTGGGGGAGATAATTTTGTAATTGACTTGGACAACATAAACGATCTAAACAACTCGATCAACTCAGGCAACTCGAGAAACTTGGTCAACTTGAACAACTCGAACAACATAAACCACTCGAACAACTTGAACAACATAAATAACTCAAACAACTTGGCCAACTTGGACAACATAAACAACTCAGAAAACTCGAACAACTTAGGCAACTCGAACAACACGAACAACTTGGTCCCGATAAAGCATTTCAAGTTTTCCAGTTGACCAAGTTGTTTGAGTTGTCAGAGTTCGAGTTTTTTGAGTTGTTCGAGTTGTTTATGTTTTCCAAGTTGACGAAGTTCGCCAAGTTGTTTGAGTTATTTATGTTGTTCAAGTTGTTCGAATGTTATATGTTGTTCGAGCTGTTTATGTTGTTCAAGTTGACCAAGTTGTTCGAGTTTTCTAAGTTGTTCGAGTTGTTTATGTTGTCCAAGTTGACGAAGTTGGCCAAGTTGTTTGAGTTATTTATGTTGTTCAAGTTGTTCGAGTGGTTTATGTTGTTCGAGTTGTTCAAGTTGACCAAGTTGTTCGAGTTGCCTGAGTTGTTCGAGTTCTTCAGGGCCTCAATTGCGCTATTTTATACGGTTTTATCGTTTGGACGGAACGTTTTTGGTTTTGGTTTAGTTTTGGTTTAGATTTGGTTTAGCTGATGTAAAAATGCTATCGCGCTAATTTTTTTTGAACGATTAAATCGTTGACGTTACCAAAGCAAAACCAAACTCGAAACGTTTAAGCCGTAATCGTTTCAAGTTTGGTTATCACAATACCTTATCACATACCATACACCTACCACGCACCTACCACGGACCTACCACGCACCTACCACGCCAGAAAATTCGATCGAATGGACATCGAACGTTACGACAACGTATCTTTCGAAAAAAAGCTAAATCGTTACCGTTAATATAATTAGCGCGATACAAATTGTGCATAACGTAACGTTTTTGGTTGTGGTTTTGTTTTGGTAGTATCGTTCAAAATTTGCGCGATTGACCCCCAGGTCGTTTATGTTGTTCAAGTCAATCACCAAATTATCTCCCCCACCCCGCACACCTCCCCCCCTCCTCCCTACCCCTAAATTCGAGCCGCCATGGGCTCTAGTAGTAAATTAACATTGGTTCTAGGACTTAAAATATTATATAAAATGTAAGATGTCTGCATAACTACCACTTTTTATGTATGCATCTTATAGAACACATCCACGAGAACATTATTGGTTCTATAAATTTTCGACATAGGACGCACCATATCCGAGATATAGCATTTTTAATACTAAAGTCCCTTGTAACCGGTACGCAGTAATGCCTCGTGACGTCACGCACTCCGCCGCTTGGCCGACTGGCCGCCCAACAGTTGCGGCATTCAATATGATCGTAGCTCGCTCATTTTTGGTCGTAGGAAAAAAATAAAAACACCAATATTCAGGATTTTTAATAAACTTTAATACTACATTCAAAACAAAAATCGTTACGGATCCTCATTTCAAAAATGTTGCTAGATCTAGCTAGGAAGTGCGTAAAGTGGCAGCATTGACTGTCACATCTGTCACTTTTTTTTAAATACCTAGTTTATCCTTTCGGAAAGCCAATGGGAACTAGCCCTTACAGCCTGGTCTTTAGTTACATTTTTCTTTGTACTTAAAACGAACCTAACCTAATCTTATACAATACCTAACTTTTGAAATGCGTGGGTGGTACACACATTCCAATTTTCAGTGAGAAATAAAGAAGGCGCTTCCGTTTGATTCGGATTGATCTTCGCATAAAACTCTCTTGAACATTAGAGCCAGGTTACACGGTCAGTATTTCATCAGTCTGGTCCATCAGTCTGGTCTGAATGACGGGAGAATGATGCCAGAATGATGGGAGAATGATGGACTGATGGAATGATGGTAAACCATCCATCCAGACTGTCATTCCGTTGTGAATGATGGTATACTGATGGTAAACTGATGGTCGGTGTCAGTCACCGTCGGGGTTGCCAGATTGGGGGTTTTTCACGGGATTTTTGGGAAAAATTTGGCCTTTGGGGTTTTTTTTTAAATTTGGAGAAGTGAAATCGTTGGGGAAATTTATGGGAAAAAAATTATCAAGGTGGGGAATATGGGGGCTGTAAATAAATAATTTTAACACCGCATTATGATTTATGTTACAAAATTAGGGCCTAATAATAAGAGATCGGATATTCGGATGCATAGTTAGCTAAACTTAATTTTTAGCAATAAAATTATGGCGGCTTCTTAAAATTATTATTTTTAAATATTTGTTGGGATGCCATGAAAATGCGGGAATGCATAACTAATCGGATGCATAGTAAACGCATGCATAGCAAAAATCAACTTTTCAAAATTATTTAATTTAAAAGTTATACTTTTTTAATTTAAAAGAGAAATAAATCCCGGGATTTCAGTACCTCGTACGTCTGGCAACCCTGCAGTCTTCCATCATTCTGGCGTCATTCAACGTTTGACCAGACTGATGGACCAGAATGATGAAATACTGATGGGAAACTGATCGTGTAACCCACTCATCATTCTGGCATCATTCTGCCGTCATTCTGGCGTCATTCAGGATGATGGACCAGACTGATGAAATACTGAACGTGTAACCTAGCACTTAGAATGTGTGTATTATACCACCCACGCATTTCAAGAGTTAGGTATAAGTATTTTATCTTTGGGTATAAGATTAGGTTAGGTTAGTACTGATTCAGCCTAGCTAGCATAGCACGCCAACCCGCGATAGCGTGATACAGCGCTATCACACTTCCGCTCTCTTTCTATTTGCGCGCGAGCGAACGAGGTAAATGACTAAATTTGACAGATGGATGTGTTAAATGTGAAAAATGTCGCTATCGTGGGTTGGTGTAATAAATTAGTATCGCAGTTGGACACCTCTATTAATATAATAATCTGAAAAACATTGTACCTACAACCAGGCAGCATGGGCTATGTTCCCTTCGCCTTTCCATTTCCTAATGAAAAAAAAAGTATGACCAATTGTGGCAGATTTCTGTAATTTTGGCAGATTTCGCTATCGAATTTTCACTTTAGTAGTTGAACAGGATTTGGCAGATTTGGGAATATTTTGTGGACGTACAAAAAGGTTTTAAATAACTTATGTTTTATGGTACACCCTGCACTGCACAAATTCTATAAAACATAAGTGTTTGGACATGTTACATATTTTTTAATTTTTCTTTATACTCCATTCAGGAATCAGAGAGACAAAATGTAAACAACGGTAATACCAGTGTAGAAAATACCATCTCGAGACGGAAGAAAACTAATCTCTGGAATATACAACAGTAAATTATCAGTTCTACTCGCAAAGGATTGCGACAGATGATATGTTAATTTTGTATGGAAAATAATAATAAAATACGCAAGTCATTATATATTTGAGAACAAAAGAAAGCGTGACTGTAAATATTTTATTTCGTGGTCTGGCAACACTCAGATGTATTTGACCTATGATTCGTTTTAATAAAGTTTTTAAAGAAAAATACTCTTTATTGTATACAGTAACGTAAAAGATGCGTAAACGCGTCTCTTGTTTTGTTAATATCGTCTTCGGTCCGTACGCTACGTGCGGACGCTACGCAAAGCACTAAAAAGTCAAGAAATGGGCTACATAACATAATTTTAAAATGTCATTAAATTTGTCACGAGTATTGTTCTTATTCATCGACAGACAACAAATTTGTAATATCACCGCAATCTAGTAAGTGCCGTGCCTACATAATATAATATATTTTTTTATTTATGATTAAATGGACACTTGCTTGTGCGTTAGCACTGCATTTCCGCCAGTGTCAAGTGTAGTTTATTGGGAGAATCTATCCCAATCTCAGGGATTGTTTTTGGACAAGAACAAGAAGAGATTGAGGAATGTGGAGCCTCGTGGCAGGCACAAACGCGACGTGCGAAACCACGCGAGACGTGTACTCGGGTCTGTTCCTGCAACGTGACTCCCAGTAGTGATTATATTCTCTTTGGTGACTCCCTACATAATATATATTTTTTTTATTTATAATTAAATGGACTCTTGCTTGTGCGTTAGCACTGCATTTCCGCCAGTGTCAAGTGTAGTTTATTGGGAGAATCAATCCCAATCTCAGGGACTGTTTTTGGTCAAGAACAAGAAGAGATTGAGGAATGTGAAGCCTCGTGGCAGGCATAAACGCGACGCGCGAAACCACGCGAGACGTGTACTCGGGTCAGTTCCTGCAACGTGACTCCCCTACATAATATTATTATTAAAAAATGTACCAAAGGTTTCTGACCACCAAACGTCACTTTGACAGTGACGTTTCTTTGTTTACATTTTGTCTCTCTAATTCCTGAATGGAGATTAGTGTGTTTGGCAGATTTTTAGCTAGTGTGTGGCAGATTCTCTATTTTCCATTTGATCACACTGCTGACCAACCTGTCAATTCGCTGCGTTCAGAACCTACACCCTATGTGCACCCAGAGTGCACCCCGAGCGCAACTTTTCGCGCTAAACGCCGCCGTTCAGAGGTGCGATTTTTGAAAATCATACGAGCGAATTGGCAGTAGAAAGATGCATAATCTCCATAGTAATTTTGACATTTTCTACTGCCAAGCCGCTCGTATGATTTTCAAAAATCGCACTTCCGAGCCTCGTTGAAAGACGTTCTACTATAGAGCTAGGTGAAAAAACAACCGCACAAAAAGGTTCTGAACGCAGCCCTCTGTCATCCATCTCTGCCAAATCTCTGCACTGAGAAAATTTTGTTCGTCCTTCTTTTCTCTTACGTAGGTACGATATGGTCTTTATTTCGACCGTTAAACTATAATAGACCGCTATTTCCCCTTCATAACAACAGCTGGAATAATTTTTTCCAGAGCGCGCTCGCACCAACTGAAATCATGTCGGATTCTCAAGCGAACGACTACAATACTTGCGTGGTGTGTTTCAAGACTGTCGTGTATTACTCGATAGGGGAATGCGACCACCCCGTATGCTTCGAGTGCTCCACTCGGATGCGAGTGCTCTGCCTTCAGAATGAGTGTCCCATATGTAGACAGGATCTTTCAAGGGTAAGTTTTTAAAAACATAAGTACCTGTCCAAATTACTTCCACTGTTCGTTAACTTACATATTGTGATGCAATTAGCCGCTAATTAACTATACTGGCTTATCAATTAATTTGTGCAATAGAACTCATTGTAGTACTGTGTACTAGAAATAACACTGTACGTCACAGCGCTTTCCATAGATAAGACACTGTCCCATTCATTGCGGCGATATCGCCACTCTTTCTTAGTGAATCACTATCACTATCTCTTTCACCCGCCTGCGCTCCTCCTACCTACTTGTGTTACTTCTGGTACGTAGTATATTAAGTTCAATGATCGACACTAATTTGTACAATTATATTTTTGAATGCAAGGCTGTGGTGTTCTAGTGTCTAGTAACCTTACCTGCCGCACAACAGGCGATGGTTCGGTACAGCCCCCTCGGGGAATGCATATTTTTTTTATTACAGTCTTTATTGTTGAAGGGTTTACAATATAAACATAGGTATTATTTTAAAATTCACTTAAACTTAATTTCTTTTATATTACGTACACAACACCACTTTCACTAATCTTCTAACTCATCTATCTCTTCAACTTCTCTCCCTATATAGGCCTCTTCCAGAGACTTCCACACCCGTCTATCTCTCGCTTTCCGCATCCATTCTCCTCCTGCTATCCCCTTAATATCATCATCCCACCTGCAACATGGTCTCCCTTTCTTTCTTTTGCCCTCTCTTGGGTACCATTCTACAATGTCCTTTGTCATTTATTTATGTTTTCTTTTAACATGTGCCCTGTCCAACGCCATTTTTGCTGTACTGTTTTGCTTACCTTTAGTATATTCCTCGTTTTTGATTTCCGTTTTATTGATGTTAGTCTAACTTTATCTTTTATTTTTATAGTCATGAGCATATTTATATGCCTATTTTACAATTTTCAGGTCATTTTCACGGAGACCATCCTACCATACAAAGAGCTGCGTACCAGAGTGTTCACAGACCGGTTGTTTGATAGACAGTTTAAGATCTGGTTTAGTAGTGAAGAGATAAAGAATGCGTACGACTACCTGCTGGAGAACCGATGCCGGCTGTGTGACAAGATACCACCGTTCAGGACGTTCACCATGCTGAGTGACCACATGAGGAAGGTCCATGAGAGATATTTCTGTGATCTGTGCGTTAAACATTTAAAGGTAAATATTGTTGTGCAAAGATTGAATCACTGCTTAGCTCAAACATGATGTGTGACGCGTGTGCTGCATGTGATACAACCCTGACTCACTAGGCGAGTTGTGGGCTCCGTGAAGCGGGCATTGCGGAGGCTACACATAGGTCGTCAGCAGTTACAGTGTAAAGGGTCCCCGAGACGATCATTTGAGATTGCCATTTGAAAAAAATTTTATAACAGAAATATTGACGAACGCTTCAATCACATGGTGTAATCTTCTTCTTCTTATCGTGTAGACAGAGCCCTGGTGTCAGAGTTTTTTCAGACCGCCTTACGGCCTCTGACGTGGTTTTTATGTAACGACTACTACCACCAGAGATAGTAGCCGGAACCAACGGCTTAACGTGCCATCCGAAGCATGGAATCATTTTTCTTTTCACACAATCAGGTGATTCAGCCTGCAATGTCCTAACCAACTGGGGAAAAACGCACAAAGTGACATATCACTAGGTGTCCCCCGTGGGAAACGAACCCACGACCTCCGTATCGAGCGCCAATGCTCTTAACCATTACACCACATTGGCAGTTAATTACACATGGTGTAATGTAAACAATTAATGAGGGTCATTCACATCAAAATTGTCAATCACCAATGATTGTCTCGGGCCCTTTACAATTTGTGTAAATGAGTCGGGCTACTCGTGCACCGAGGGCTCCGTACCACATTACTACACAACATATTAAGTTACAAAGATTTTTTTTTCTCCTGGACCTTTAGCGCGGGACCGACTCGCACTTGGCCATTTTTTATTATTTGTTCTTATACTAGAGAGTTTGCTCTGTAATCACACCAAGTTGCTTGTTTGTATTACTGTTTTCACGATAGAGTGAGAAGAAAAAAATTGTTGATAAAAACCAGTTTCTTGGATGAAGACCCCCCCTAATTTTTAACTTTTTGACATTTTTATTATTTGTTAGCAAATCCGCCGTAATAACGCACATTCTGTGAAAATGTCAGCTATCTAGCTATTACAGTTCATAATAAATAAGCCCTAAATAATTAAACCTTCCCCAACCCGGCTGGTCCCCGTGGGGAATACGACCATCACCCCCTAAAAAACACACAAGTAAAATTGGAACTATATCCAGATCTAACTACAAATAAGGAGAAAAGAAATTACATTAACATATCAACGTTGAATACTAGAACCTTAAGAACCAATGAATCATTGATGGAATTAGAGCACGCCCTAGACCAAATCAATTGGGATATTATAGGTTTAAGTGAAGTGAGGAGAACTGATGAAATAATAGAAGAGCACGAAAAATACATCTTTTACCATATAGGAACAATACCAGGCATGTATGGAGTAGGCTTTCTTGTGAAAAAATGCTATAGAGAATACATTCAAGAGTTCATCGGTGTATCCGACCGAATTGCACAACTTAATATACAAATACCAAGATTTGAACCAATGTCCATTGTACAAATATATGCTCCTACAGAATGTGCTAAAGACGAAGTAAAGGATTCATTCTATGATCAATTAGAAACAACACTAGAAAAAACACACAAGACAA
This sequence comes from Agonopterix subpropinquella, assembly GCA_922987775.1. Taxonomy (NCBI): domain Eukaryota; kingdom Metazoa; phylum Arthropoda; class Insecta; order Lepidoptera; family Depressariidae; genus Agonopterix; species Agonopterix subpropinquella. The sequence goes on along the minus strand of OV277695.1, from coordinate 15,895,084 downwards.
TATTCCTAATAGGAGATTTCAATAGTCAAATAGGAGAAAGACAAACAAACGAAGAAAAGGTGCTTGGGCTCTTCGGTACAGGAAAAAGAAACAACAATGGACAACGACTTATAAACTTAGCTCAAGCAAACAACCTGAAAATAATGAACAGCTTCTTCAAAAAGTCAAAGGGAAGGAAATGGACATGGATATCTCCTAATGGGGAAATTAGAAACGAGATAGATTTTATAATTACAAACAAACCACATTATGTTGCAGATGTTGAAACAATTAATCAATTTAATTTCAATACAAACCACCGCATGGTGAGAAGCAAAATCTACATGGTAAAACCTAGAAACAAAAGGAAACATATTAAATCAAATACTCAACCAAAATCAATACCTATACCACTGCCAGAGACACTGTTGGTCCCATTAAAAGATAATCTTTCCTCAAAAGTAAAGAAGTTAACTGATATACAGGAAAAATATGATATATTAGAAGAAGAGCTGAAAAACTTATCCAATAAAATATATTGTTCTAAAAAAGGAAATGATAAAATTGGTCTAGAAGCGAGAAAACTGATTGATGATAGAAAATTACTACTAGAAAACAAGAAAGTAAATAGAAAAGATATAGCAGAAATTAGTAAACAAATATCTAGAAAAATAAGACAGTACAGAAAGGAACTAAGAATGAAAACAATCCAAAAATACATAGAGAAGACTGGAGGCGTTAAAAAAGCCCTTAAGGAACTTAGAGACACCACATCATGGATACCTAGTATGAAAAATAAATTATCAGGAAAAAGAACTACAAACAGAGCTCACATTACAGATATAGCTACACAATTCTATAGGAGTCTGTACGACGACCCAGACAATACGGATGAAATACTAGAAACAGAAGACGAAGTAACAGTTCCTTGTATACTGGCAAGTGAAGTGGAAAAAGCAGTAATGTCTCAAAAAAATTGTAAGGCACCAGGCGCTGATAGAATATTAAATGAAGTTATTAAAGGAAGTTTGGATGCCATCTTGAACGTCACAACAAGCCTATTTAATGAAATTCTGGATAGGGAGATCATACCAAATCAATGGTCTAAATCAACAATTATATTACTCCATAAGAAAGGCGACAAAGATGACATAAATAATTATAGACCAATCAGTTTAGCACCTAACCTCTACAAAGTTTTTTCAAAGATAATCCTTAACCGACTTTGCCATATGTTAGAAGAGAACCAACCGAAAGAACAAGCCGGGTTTAGGACCGATTACTCTACCCTTGATCACATTCACACCATCAGACAAATTATAGAGAAATGTAATGAATACGGCAAGACATACTATTTGGCATATATTGATTATAATAAGGCATTTGATTCCCTAAAACATTCACATATATGGGAAGCCTTGAGACATCAAGGTGTGCCACCAAAATACATAAGAGTAATCAAACAAATATACAGGAACTCCACAGCAAAGGTACAAACAGAAAAAATAGGGGAAGAGTTCAAGATAAAGAAAGGCGTTAGACAAGGGGATCCGCTGTCGCCCAAGCTGTTTTCGGCTGTGCTGGAACATGTGTTCAGAAAGTTAAACTGGGATGCTTATGGATTGAACATAAACGGTGATAATCTAAACCACTTGAGATTTGCAGATGACCTTATTCTGTTGAGTGAAACGCCAGAAAACCTTCAAGCCATGATACAACAGCTAGCAGAGGCAAGTGAACTAGTAGGTCTAACAATGAACACTGAAAAAACCAAATTAATGACCAACGGGCTTCAAGAACCAATACAAGTAAACAATAATTTAATAGAATATGTAGAACGTTACACATATTTAGGGCAAATAATTTCACCAGAAGATCAGACCCAGAAAGAAATTGAAACTAGAATAAGTAATTCATGGAAACGATACTGGTCGCTCAAAGAAATAATGAAGTGCCCACAAATCTCAATGAAAGACAAAAAGAAGGTGTTTGATACCTGTATACTACCATGCATGACTTATGGTTGCCAAACATGGGCCTTAACGGAAAAACAAAGAAAAGATTTACAAGTATGTCAAAATAGGATGGAGAGAAGTATGCTGAATATTAAATTAAAAGACAAAATTAAACTGATAAATATCCGTGAAAGGACAGGTGTATCGGATGTAACATATACAGTAAGGAAACTAAAATGGAAATGGATTGGTCACACACTCCGAAGCAGGAAAAACAAATGGTCTAAAGACATCACTGTATGGTATCCTCGCGACGGAAAAAGGAGAAAGGGAAGACAAAGAAAGAGATGGGAAGATGAAATTAAGGAAATGGCTGGCGCAACATGGAGGAGAAAGGCAATGGACAAAGGGTTATGGCGAATTCTAGGGGAGGCTTTTGCCAAAGGGCAGACTGGCATAATTTAATAAACAGAACCATTCTGGATGTCAGAGATAAATAAATATTAAAATAGAATAGAAGAAATAGAATGTAAGATCTTTAATATGTAAAAAAATTGTCAGTAATAAAGGCTTTATTTATTTATTTATTTATTTATAAATAATTCAATCTGTCCGGTAGGATCCACTATCTCGATCCACCGGGCAGACAGACAGACAGACGGAGGCTTAGTTATAGGGTCCTGTTTTCACCCTTTCTGTACGGAACCCTAAAAATATGGACTATTATGTAGAAGTGGATCACCGTGTGGTTCCATCAATTCGCCATGTGGTTCCCAGCTTAGAAATGACCACCCCATTTCTTCAAAATACATTTGCCAGTTGTAGCAATGTTTCTGACCACCCCAATACTGGTTATGGTCGTGAGTTTATGTATGAATGGAAATAAATCTATCTTAAAACTAAAGTAAGGAAAAATACATTTATAATTTTCTCACTTTATTTCAGACTGTTTATTTACAGGGAAACCCCCTTGAGTGACTCACTCTGAGAATGATGTGCTGATTTTGAAATTACTAACTTTATTTTTGCTTGTCCACTATTTGTAGTCAGCAAGTAGACAAATAAAAATAAAATGTTGGAACTATAAACAAATCATGTCTGGCAGGATGTTTATTTGTGGAATTATCCAGCTCCCAGTGAAGGGTATTGCTTTAGTGTTGCATTCTAGGAATGTGCAGATTGTGTATGTTATATCATTTTACTTTTTACTGTGCTCTGATAGCGCAACTGAGTCTTGTAACTTTTCAATATACTATACAGGGTGTTAGGGTAAACTGTTGCATTACGGGTGATTGTATGATATGATACTGAACAACTTCCCTAAGACACATAGAAATACGCAAAAAAAAAAATTACTTTTCATACAAACATTCGATCAGCTGATTTCATTTAGTATGGAAAGCCCAAAAATTTCCTATAAGTTTTTTAGGGAAAGTTGTTCAGTATCATGGGTACAATCACCCCTTAAAGTAATGCAACTGTTTACCCTAACACCCTGGCCCTGTACCCGGACTTTCGATGTTCGATATATCACCACTGTTTTGGTCTGCACTTCATTGTAATAGAGTTGACATTGGAACGAAAACATTCACGCAATTGCGAAGTTCGAATGTTCGGGTACAGGCCCTGTATTTTTATTGTCTTTCTGTTATTCACTTTGTATTTTAATGTAAGATCTGGAGTGCGATTTTTTAATTATTCGCTGAGTTCAGCAGTCGAAAATGTCAAAATTACTATGGAGATACGCATCTTTCTACTGCTGTAGAAAAATGCATATCTCCACAGTAATTTTGACATTTTCAACTGCAGAACTCAGCGAATGAGATTAAAAAATCGCACTCCTGCTTTGTTTCTTAATTGTAAATTCTGTTTCTATCAGCGGAGACCTATAATAGGGATGATGACAATTTTTATTTTATATCTTTTTTAAAAACTGTTTTATATCTTAAATACTAAAGTGAAACAGATTTTTTAATATCTTCAAAAATAACCGAAATATAAGTGTTTAAAATTTACGGTTAGAGCGAGAGGCAAATATAAACAGAGTGACGTCATACCCTCGTATTTTGATACAAATAATAACGAAGTGTCATACAATCATCTGTTTTGCATGAAAGAGATAGAAGATGATGAAAAAAGTATTTCAATCGCTTATAACTTTTTTGTTTTCTTTTTGATTGTAATTTCGTTTTAACATTTTGTTTTTGTTGTTGAATTTAGCCTTTTTTTAGAATTCATTATAAGATATGAATTTCCAGGATCAGTCATCATCCCTATTGGCTTTCTGTTAGCTATCCAAATTTGCATTGTGTCAACAGCTATTCCAATTAAAATAAAATAGACTGCATTTCCAAATATTTTTTGGATTTTTGAAGTTTTGACCAGCCCGGTGTTTGTTTGTTTGATGAACTTATACATACAAAATGTTGTTTATTATTGCAGATATTTACAAATGAGCGGAAGTGTTATACTCGTCAAGAACTGGCTCACCATCGACGGAAAGGAGATCTTGATGACACATCTCACAGGTAACTTGTTTTAACATCTTATACCAAAATAATGGATTACTATAATCTGAGATCATCTTTAACACACCACTGGCTTTTCGGTGAAGAAACACATCGTGAGGAAACCTGCATGCTTCAATTTCGAGGCATGTATTGTACCTACTGTCCATTACAAGTGGCGACGGGCTCACTCCCCGTCACACTGGACAGAGTTTCGGTACTACTAGTGAAACGTGGATGTCCCCTCGGGGAATATAGCCGTGAGCATATGAGATCATCTTTCATTTTACTACAAAATGGATATCCAAACCAGGAGATCTTAGGTTTTTCTCCTCAATGGTATTGCCTCCTTCATTACCCAGGTATTTGAAGGGTTAAGAAAACAAAAAGTATTGGGGCTAACACAAAAGACCCCACTGGGTCGAAGTGTTGCTGGCTTGCCAGCCCCCACAACAAGATAAGATACTACAAAACTAGTGATGGTAATCAATATTCACAGGCATCTCATTTTGTTTGCTTCATCTACTTTTAATACATCTATCCGTGCACTTTCGTTGGTTGAAGGTGCTACACTCTTTTCCTTGTTAAAATATTTATTGTGTAATACTGATAATTCACTTACAAAGGCCACCCTCTCTGAGAGTTCCGTTGGGACACCGATGGACTTCATGGTCACCGATGAGTTGTACCGGCACTTGCGTAAAGAGCAACTCTAATTCATTTACAGGGGCTCCCCTTTCTGTTAGGAGCCTTTTATGGACGTCAATGAGTTGCACCGACTCTTAGGTAATGAGCTTCTGTAATTCCCTTACAGGGGCCATCCTCTCTGCGAGTTCTGTGAGGAGCGGTTCATGGACGCAGATGAGTTGTACCGACACTTGCGTAAAGAGCATCTCTACTGCCATCTGTGTGACGCCGACGGGCGCAACCTGTACTACGCGTCGCATTCTGCGCTCGCGCATCACTTCCGCACCGATCACTACTTGTGCGAAGAAGGAGAATGCGCTGGCAATCATCTGACTGCTGTTTTTAGGAGTGAAATTGACCTGAAAGGTGAGTTAGAAATCTTTTTTAATTATTTAGTTATGACAGATAATTTTTTTTACTTGTATTGTGATGCTTCGGTCATTGAAACAATTACTGAAGTGAAAAATCAGAGGATCATAAGTGCTATTTTTTAATCGGAAACTTTAAAATTCATATACGAATGATGTATAAACTCACTAGCTATTTCGACATTTCCGTATACGACTTTGTGAAATTAAAAAATAGCAATTCAGGTCATTCAGTCTTTGGGTGACTGTTTTAGTTGTAGAGTGTAGCTGGTACATTGTTACCGAACGAATGTACTTACCGGTGTTACGCACTCGTACACGTGAATGTGTTAACACATTGGCTACAAAGCTCAAAACAACAACTTCATGTATATTTGTATTGATTGAGCAGGCTAGTTTTTCGCAACTCGTCTTAATTTAGCGTGGGGTGGGAATAGAGTTGCCAGGTGTCCCGATTTGCGCGGGACGTCCCGAATTTCAGGGTCTGGGGACGCGTCCCGATTTGGACCTGATCGGGACACTAAATGTCCCGATAAATCAATGAATTTATTAAAAACCACTATTATTAGAAAAAATAAATAAATTACGCATCACATCACTATATCGAGTGCTACAATGCGCTCAAAATAGAAGAAGAAACAAAGACGAATGTGTTCTTTCCTTGATGTTTGGATGAAAAGTTACTCGTTCATCAAACTCGCTCCAAATATTAAGTTTAAAGTACTTTGCACATATTGCTGTCTGTCTTTTATTATTATTAAGTATGTAGGATTAAATTTAAAACGAAACGAAGTAATTTTAAAATACATTGTTTTTCGTGTGTCTCGACCTACAACCCTAAATCCCGATTTGTTTTACCTTCTGCCCCGATTAAAAACAAATAGGACCTGGCAACCCTAGGTGGGAATAACTTTTGTCGTCCAGCTCCTGCTCCTACATTGGATCGGTATAACAGTAGTTGTAGATGAACTGAACTGTACGTTACGTACGCAGCGCACAAGGCGACGGTGCACGGGCGCGGCATGACGCGGGGCGCGTCGCGGCAGGCGCGCACGCTCGAGCTGCAGTTCAACATCACGCCGCACCCCGTCGTGCAGCGCGCTCCCAGGTACCTCCCACGAGTACTCCTACCATCTCACTATACCAGGGGTGGCCAAACTTTTCAAGTACGCGGTCTACATTGAAACTCGGGTATACCTGGCGGTCTACAATTTAAAAACTGTACTTCTGACGTAATTTATTCGATCAACATTTTTTTATATTTCTGTGGGGGGTGAAATCAGAAATCAGAATTTTATTGGCCTTGTAACAGAGAATGCTACACTAGGTACGTAACGTACGTACGTACGTATGGTACGGTTTGGCATTTTTTAATTCTTGTTTGTTAATCAAGACTGATGTTTCATTACATCACAGAAAACGTGGATTCTTTTCGAAGTAATATAGAAAATTGGCAGAGTTTACAAAAATAATGCACTTTCAAAAAGTACTTATTTCCAGAGTTTAAATATTTCCTCGACTACATATACGATGCTAAATCTTAGCATCAATTGATCAATGAAATTCGCCCGACTTTAATAAACCATTACGCATCGAAGTCTTCTACAGTTTCAAAATTCCACATGTAAAGCATTGTTCAGCGAAATTTTCGGAATTAAAATATCGTAGAATAGGGCGATGTTTTAAAAATTGTTTTGTTTGTAATTTCTTGAACTCTTCGCGGGCTAGCATAAAAGACGACGCGGTCGACCGGTCGACCGCGGTCGACGTCTTGGCCACCCCTGCACTATACTATAGTATAGTACGCAGCGCACAAGGCGGTGCACGCCACGGGCGCGGCATGACGCGGGGCGCGTTGAAAATGGCAACTAGTCTAACAATATTTGACACAGAATGAGAATTATAATTATCTATGGTTCCTTTATTATTAAAGAAACCAAAACCTCTACAAAGCATTGCAGGAAAATGTAAATATTCTGTTCCTTATAGATCAACCGCAAAAACGCCGATAAAACGCTAAGAATATCACCAGTCTGTATCATGTACTTACAGCGGTCAAAATTTAGTATAACCAGTATTATATCTTCACATCAAGTAATTATCGACGCGGCATGTTTGTGTTGTGTGCGCTTCGTGTACGCGTGCATACGACGGCAAAGTATCAGGTAAACAGTAGTTTTGAAGAGACTACTGGTTATACTGTGGTATGACTGTGGTAGTACCTCTATGCAATCGTCAGTCTTTCCCACATTTTTGTATAGTCTATGTGAAGGAGAAGGAAGCCTCGGTCCTGCAGTGGTGTCCTACTGGTTGTAACATACTATTTTACGTATCAAGACCAAATCAAAACTTCAATTTATTCTGGAGAAACAGTTTTCTAATTATGCATTAAGTTTTTAACACAGTGTAATAAAATAACAGTTAATGAATACTACAACAGAGAGCGTGAGAGACGTCAAGAGGAAGCTCCTAGTCCGCCGCCGACGCCGCCCCCCGCGCCGCGCATCGACACGCGCAGCGACGAACACTTCCCGCGCCTCTCCGCCGCCGCGCCCGCACAGAACCTGATGCTCTCCGCGCCCTCACGCGCCTACAAAGGTACCGTCATCATCAGCTACGACTAGTTCATACAGAGAGCGTGAGAGGCGTCAAGAGGAAGCAGACCGTCGCCGACATCGACCTATATTTACATCTTTATTTACTTATGATTACCAGCCCATGCCAAATTTGACCTTATCGTAATAGGTAAAAATGATAAGATTTATTAGAATTACGTACATCGTTATGACAACTGACACCGGCGACAGGCTGGCCAATGTCCGCTTTGTCGTAGCTTCGTGCAGCAGCCACTGATTGGCTGACGTTGACGCTGTCACTCGATTTCCAATAGCGCGTTGATTGTAGTTTTTAAGCCCCGCCCAGGAGTCACGTTGCAGGGAATGACCCGAGCACACGTCTCGCGTGGTTTCACGCGTCGCGGTTTTGCCTGCCACGAGGCTCCGCAATCCTCAGTCTCTTCTTGTTCTTGTCCAAAAACAATCCCTGAGATTGGAATAGATTCTCCCATAAAATACTTGACACTGGCGGAAATGCAGTGCTAACGCACAAGCAAGAGTCCATTTAATTAAAAATAAAAAATTAAAAAAAAAACCCCGCTCATTTCATTGTGATTTTCTTGGTGCAATTTTTGGAGCGGAATGCGAGTTTTATAGTATTTGTACGATGCACGTACATCAAGTAGTATCTGGGTCAATCGCGGGATCGGTAATTCGGCAACATAGCAACGAGTTAAGGCATTAGACGCTGACGCTGCGCGGCCCTAATAAAAGTGCATCGTACATAGAGCGCTCAACATTACCTTATATGTACATGTGACCAATAAACTTTAGTGTTCGAATATACGGGGATACGACAACAACTCTTAGCATTTTCATTCCTTCGGCCTCCGTATCTTTATTCAGCACTGAGTACCCAGCAAAGCATATAACATAGCGTTTAGCAGATTAATGTTAGAGAGACGTACTAAGCTCTCACATTATTTTGGTCCTTCGATCGTGGACCTTCGGTTCGATTATTTTTCCGCCGTCGTCGCGAGAAAGTTGTACCCTAGGTCTTTCCTTAAGAACTAGCGACCCCGCGGTTGTACAGTATCGCGAGTGGTATAGCAGAGCAGCAATACAGCAGAGCAGAGCAGCAATACAGCAGAGCAGAGCAGCAATACAGCAGAGCAGCAGCACAGCAGAGCAGAGCATCGACGCAGCGTTAAGTTCCAGAATCTCAAGTAAGATCTGTACATTATTTTGCTTAAACCAATAAAATGGAAGCCTTAATAGCTCGTCAAGCGGAGATTCTGGAAGAGATTAAACGTATCCATTCCAATTTTAAGAAGGACTCGGTGAGCAGGAAGACGACTGAGTACCTGAAAGCGAGGTTGGAAAGGTTAGATGAACTATGGGTGGAAGTTCAGCGTAACGACGCTGAGCTGTCTAAAATGGAAGACCAGAATCATCAGTATTTCACCGAGAATATTATTGAAGTTTTATCCAGCTGGATTAAGGGCGCACGCAGCGCGATTACGGCATTTAACCCGGCGGTCGAGACTGAGGCTGACAACCCGAACAATGGGGGTTCTAGGACCCGGTTCGACAGTAGCACGTTTGGTAAAAGGGAGATGAAAGCGATAGAAATACAGCAGACGCAGTACGCAAATTTTCGAGCATTTAAAAGATTGACGAATAGTATTAGGAGCGATGCCTTAGCCGAAAAATGGGAGATTGAGGACACACTGAGATCGCTCGAGTCAAGGTGGGGTGCAATTGACAGATTACACCTACAAATCGATGGGATTCTAGAGGGTGCTGACGGAAAATATTATGAAGAGTTTGGTACGATTGAGATCGAATTTCAGCAGCTAAAACGAGCGTTAAATGTAAAATTAAATTCGTCAGTTCATCAACAGCAGGCCATGCCAAAAATTGAAATCCCTACTTTCAGTGGGAATTATAATCAATGGCCAACGTTTCTTGACTTGTATTCTGAAGCCATTCATAAGAACCCCTCTCTGTCGAAAGCTCAGAAAATGCAGCATCTGAAAGGAAGGCTACGGGGGGAGGCAGAGAGGATGGTGCAGCATTTACATGTGTCGGTGGAAAATTATGATACCTGTTGGGACTTGCTTACCCACAGATATAATAACAAGCAACTTTTATTTACCAAGCATATTCAAATTCTAATGAAGCAACCGACCGTACAAAAACAATCGGCGTTTGAACTAAAGAGAATGTATGACAATAGCATGGAAGCGATACACGCCATTCATAATTTGGGGATTGATACGACCTCATGGGACCCTATCCTAGTACATATCTTGTGTGAAAAATTAGATACCGATACCTACTCGGATTACATGGAATCGAGAGCGGAACCGAGAGAGTTACCGGTATTCGACGATTTCATGACATTTATTGAGAACAAATTCACAGCATTAGAACCATTGCACAAGAAGAAATTTGAAAATCCCGAGAGAAAAGAGCAAAAACCTCAATTTAATAATTCATATTTTCCTCAGAATAAAGGGCCGAGACAGAATTATCAGCAACAAACTCATAAACAAGTGCCCTACTTTCGTAAATTCAATGCATTTCACAACGTTGGTTACAAGAAAACCATTTGCCCGATCTGCAACTCTGACCATGCACTTTTCTATTGTACTACATTTAGAGACATGTCAGCAGAAGCTAAAGTGACTGCAATAACGAAAATGAAAGTTTGTAAGAACTGCTTATATCAACATAATTCCGAAAACTGCAAATCAGAAAAACGATGTCGAGTGTGTAACGCGTCACATCACACGCTGTTGCACGACCTCTTTAAGAAGGAAGAGGGATCAGTACCGCCAACCCCAAAATCACTAACTAACCCACCAATTAACCCGCCAAAATCGCCACCACGCAAAGAAGTCCAAAACAACTTCGTTTCAAATGACGAGGAAGAAGTTTTATTAGCCACAGCATTAGTAAAGGTCAGAGCGATAGATGGCGAATATATTACGTTGCGGGCACTAATTGATCAAGGGTCTCAAGTAACGCTAATAACAGAAAACGCCGCTCAGAGATTAGGGGTACGACGGGAACAGTTACATGCAAGCATATCAGGTGTCGGAACATTATCAAACAAGAGCAGGGGTAAGGTGGAGCTACACTGTAATTCAATTTATGACGATTTTCATTTTAATACTGAGGCTTTAGTAATGACACGCGTAGTAAACAACTTACCGAACACATCCTTTGAAAAGAAAGCGTGGGAACATGTATCAAATATTACCCTAGCAGATCCAGACTATAACGTATCGAGGCCCATAGATATACTATTAGACGCCCAGGTCTACTCCGAAATCTTGATGAGTGGACTAATAAAAGGTCAAGGTCAACAGCCTATAGCTCAACAGACACGACTAGGGTGGATTTTATCGGGATCCGTGAAAACGTACAACTGTCACGTAGTGACGCACAACATCGAGGAGTTAGCAAAGTACTGGGAAGTCGAAGACATTAATGACCAATCACAATCAGCGATGACGTCCCAAGAACAGTACTGTGAAGATAATTACGTTAAAAACACAAAGCGATTGGAGAGCGGGAGATACGTGGTGAGCCTACCAATGAAAGAAAATTATGAAGCCCTTCTAGGATCATCAAAAACGCAAGCCATAGCACAATTCAGGCAACTAGAGCGAAAATTTGAGAAAGATGAACAGCTGTCGACAAGCTATAAACAATTTATGCGCGAATATTTGGAGATGGCTCATATGAAGGAAGCTAAGGTACATAAGGACGCTAGCTGCTATCTCCCACATCACGGAGTAATCAAGCAGGATTCTCTGACAACAAAACTGAGAACAGTGTTTAACGCCTCGATGAAAACGTCTTCAGGTTACAGCCTTAACGACCTGATGGAATGCGGACCTAAACTTCACCAAGATTTGCAGGCACTGCTAATTGGGTGGAGGCTCTACAAGTATGTCTTTACAGCTGACTGTGAGAAGATGTACAGAATGATCCTCGTTCGCGAGGAAGACCAAAAGCTGCAGAAGATAGTTTGGCGAGAAACGCCTGACAGTCCGCTTACAGAATACCAGCTGTGCACTGTGACATACGGCACAAAAGCCGCGCCATATCTTGCGTTAAGAACACTTAAGCAGTTAGCGCAGGACGACGCCCATCTATACCCCCTAGCAGCTGACGTCATCAATAATCAGATGTACGTAGACGACGTAATCAGCGGGAGCAACTCGTTACAGCAAGCACAAGAAACCCAGCAGCAATTAATCCAGATGTTCCATGGAGCCGGCCTGAATCTCCGTAAGTGGGCTAGCAATGAGTCATCATTACTAAAACATATCACAAATGACAACACAGCACAAAATACACTACATATAACAAATGAAGGAGCAATGAAAGCACTCGGATTACAATGGAATCCGGAAACTGATGATTTCGCATTTAAAAATAAAATTAGCACGGACTCAAGCATAAAACACACTAAACGATCGTTATTATCAGAAATATCAAAAATATTCGACCCGCTGGGGTGGCTATCGCCGGTCACAGTCAAGGCAAAGCTATTATTTCAAGACGTATGGACCTCGGGATATGAATGGGATGACACTTTGCCCGACACAACTCAAAACGAATGGAAAATGTTCACCCGAGACCTCCAAAAAATAGAGCAAGTTGAAATACCAAGATGGGTGGGTGATACCGACAAACGATTCCAGCTACATGGGTTCTGCGATGCAAGTGAAAAGGCCTACGCATGCGCGATTTACGTCTGCACCCTAAGCGACAAAAATGACACCGTCGTTCGTCTGATAGCAGCAAAATCAAAGTTAGCACCAACAAGCAAAAAGATATCGTTACCACGGCTGGAGCTATGTGGAGCAGTACTACTAGCCCGCCTAATGAAGAAAATTCTAACTGCATTTAAATGGGAACAGACTCCAGAGCATACGTTCACATGGACCGACTCTATGGTTGTACTAGGCTGGCTACAGGGGGAACCGAGCAAATGGAAGTCCTTTGTGAGCAATAGAGTTCAGCAGGTTACTGATGTCATACCAAAGCAGCACTGGCGGCATGTAAAATCAGAAGAGAATGCAGTGGATTGCGCAACAAGGGGCATGACAGGCTCCCAGCTCTTAAATCATCAGCTCTGGTGGCAAGGACCTGAGTGGATGACATCATTTAAGGACGACAAGTGTCCTAAGACACCTGTCCCGAGCACAGAGTGTGAAGCAAAACAAAAACATAAACAAACGTGTGTAACTCAAAGGGACCCGTCAACGATTATACTAGACTTAATAGACAAACATAGTAGTATGTCTCACATTACACACACAGTAGCTTGGATTTATCGTTTCATTAATAACGCAAGAGTGCAAACAGGTGGCTCGCAACCGCAACGTCAGGAATACCTCACTACTGATGAGTTGACAAATGCAGTAAAGGTCATTGTCAAGCAAGTACAATCATATGAGTTCAAGGATGAAATTAATAAACTACGAGCCAAACAACAAATAAGCTTGAAGAGCGGGATTTTGAGTTTAAATCCCTTTATAGACAGTGAAAATGTACTACGGGTGGGCGGACGACTGGCAAACTCGAATCTGCATCAAAATGCCAAATGTCCGATGCTCTTACCCCACCATAGCATGTTGACAGAATTAATTATAACGCAAGCACATCATCAAACCCTCCATGGGGGTCCAAAACTAACCTTAACACATCTACGTCAAAGGTTTTGGGTCGTAGGAGGATACCGAACGATCAAAAGAGTAGTACACAAGTGCACTACGTGTCGGCGGCATAACGCTAGAAACCCGACGCAAATAATGGCAGACCTACCAGCGCCGCGAGTGACAGTATCTAGGCCCTTCAGTCAGTCAGGGGTAGATTTTACGGGTCACGTGGAAATCAAGGCCAATAAGGGTAGAGGGATCAAGACACTAACAGCATACATTGCCGTGTTTATCTGCCTAGCAACAAAAGCCATCCATCTCGAACTTGTAACAGATTTGAGTAGTACCGCATTCCTAGCAGCATTAAAGAGATTCTGCGCCCGGCGAGGAAAGCCGCAGGACATGTACAGCGACAACGGTACGAACTTTGTCGGAGCAAACCGTTTACTTCTCCAACAGTATAGAGACATTTTATCGACTATAGACACGCAGTTTTTGAGTAAGATCAGTGAAATGGGAATAAATTGGCACTTCAACGCACCCGCCTGGCCCAGCGCTGGAGGATTGTGGGAGAGTGCAGTAAAGAGCATGAAATATCATCTGAAACGAGTCCTCGGAGATCAAAAACTGACGTACGAAGAATTCAGCACGCTGCTATGCGAAATTGAGGCATGTCTCAACTCTAGACCGTTGTGCCCGTTAACAGAAGACAAGGACGACATAAACTGCTTAACACCAGGTCACTTTTTAGTAGGCACACCCACTCTGGCACTCTCAGAAGCGGAACAAGGTACCGTTGACATTAGAAAGAGGTGGCAACTTGTACAAAAACTCAGAAAAGACTTTTGGAAAATATGGTCCAAAGAGTACCTTCAACAGCTACAAGCACGACTAAAGTGGAAAAAAGTGACGAGAGATACGCAAATTGGCGACATAGTATGCATTAAGGACGAAAATCTGCCAGCAGGAAGGTGGGCTCTCGGACGCGTACTTCAATTACACCCAGGCCGAGATGGTCATACCCGGGTAGTAACGTTAAAAACTGCCAGGGGGGAAACTAAACGTCCTATTCTGAAAACCGTACCGCTCCTTGATGGTAACAAAGACGATACGGAGAGCTTAAGCAGCGAACAATCACGACGGAAAACTAGCAAATCATCACTAAAGACCTTACTATGTTACTCCTGGCTCTTGTTTATGACCTTAGTGACACCTGCTATGCAACAACAGGCACAATATTACGAAACCACAACCCTTATAAATAACCAATCAATATATTTTGACAAACTAGGTAAGGTTCAAGAAGTAAAAGACGAATGGAAACTGGTTATATATTACAACATGACGAGCTACTGGACAAATGTAAACATGCTTGATCAATACGTAGATCATCTGAAAAAGCTTGGCAATGAGGACTGGGTAATGCAATTCCAGTTACTATTGAACCAAGTACAGCAAAACCTTCATGAGCTAGACTATTATAACCAACTCTTAGCCCCTACCCACACGACGCAAGAGAAAAGATTCCGAAGAGGGCTAATCAATGGCATAGGCATGCTACAAAACGATCTATTCGGCGTGCTAGACGAAAGATTCGCTGAGAAATACGAAAATGACATTAAAACTATTCAGCATAACGAAAAACATTTATTAAACCTAATAAAAAACCAAACGAGCATTTTAGAGGCAGAAAATAACATCATTCAGCGAAATGAAGCCACAATGACAAAACAATTCAACTTAATTAGTCAGCACCTTAACACGCTCAACTTAGACATTATGAAGCAACGAATCGCAAGTGAGAACGCGTTATACCTAATGTCGTCAACTTTGGCGGCAGACAGCTTGATACAACATTTGAAAACGATTCAACAAACCCTCATAAACACACTAACTAACCTGTATCAAGGGCATATCGATGTTCACCTATTGTCCCCGGATCAATTACAAAATGAACTGAACAAAATAGCGCGGCATCTAGCACATAATCTAGCGCTGCCGGACACCCAAGATGACATAAGAAACTTATACCGTTTGCTCCGGGTTCATGCACGGGTGACACAACAATACATTATAATGGAGGTAAAAATTCCCCTATTGAACGATGAGTCTTACGAGCTAGACAGGCTAATAAGCGTTCCTAAGCACATAGATCCTCCCCGAATCATAAGTACCATCCCCACAACAGAGCTAATAGCGTTTAATATCCAAAAGGATACATTTATACCACTAAACCAAAACGAGCTGCACGAGTGCCAAAAGGTGAGCGAAGATACATACATGTGCACACTCAACCATCCCGAATATAATCTAAAACCATACAGATCAATATGTGACGTCAACTTAGTCAAACAAAATGAAGTGCATAATACCTATTGTCACATACAGACGGCAACGTGCGCCGATAAGTGGATCAAGTTACATGAGAGAAACTCCTGGCTTTACTTTTGCTGCGACAAGTGCGATGTCCGCATTATATGCCCAGCTGGCATGACGTCAGTGTCTTTACGACAGACAGGAGTGATTACATTGAGCGGAGGGTGTGTATTGAAAGGTGACACGTTCATGCTATACACAAACAATGAACACATCGATCATTTAACAATTTCCACACCAAGCATTTCATTCCCAAACCGTTCTCCATTAAATAACATTATATCGACTGCTATTATGAGTAACTTGACCACACCCACTCATGCACAACAATTTGCGAAAATCACAGAGGATATACAGATGATAAAAAAGCAATCTGAAATTGAACCCCTAACCATACATGACTTGCATCACTACATCATGATCTACGTCGTGGTCTGCCTTGGCGTTATCGCAATCATTGCTACTGTCGGCTGGAGGATTAGAACCAAAAACAAACAGGAGAAGGAATACGGAAGCAGACCTCCGATAGCGGAAGAAGGACGAAGCGTCCGGGAAGAGCGTTCTGATGCGTTGTGTAGTGCAGTGAAAAGTGACACGAAGTGTAGTGTAGTGAGTGAAACAATGACAATGAAGGGTGTGGGACCTAACCCCATATTTAATACGGAAAAATATTTACAGACTAAGGAACATTAAACAAAAATTTAAAGACACTAAGCATTATGTTAGATAGGTCTAGAACTTAGATGTTAGCACTGTTTACCGTTGATAAAATTAGTTAGTAATTATTTACATGTTTCTACCTATCTATTCACCTTTTAATTTTTAAATTAGCTATTCTAGAACTTGTTCTTTGTGAGTGGCAATATGTACGATGCACGTACATCAAGTAGTATCTGGGTCAATCGCGGGATCGGTAATTCGGCAACATAGCAACGAGTTAAGGCATTAGACGCTGACGCTGCGCGGCCCTAATAAAAGTGCATCGTACATAGAGCGCTCAACATTACCTTATATGTACATGTGACCAATAAACTTTAGTGTTCGAATATACGGGGATACGACAACAACTCTTAGCATTTTCATTCCTTCGGCCTCCGTATCTTTATTCAGCACTGAGTACCCAGCAAAGCATATAACATAGCGTTTAGCAGATTAATGTTAGAGAGACGTACTAAGCTCTCACAGTATTGTTACTGTATTACTATAAGCCCCACAGTATGGAAACGCTCTTGATGGCGGGCGAAGTCGCCGCGCCCGTGTACTTACGCTATCATGCGCAGATATGCAAGGCAATCCCGACACCTTCATACAGATCTCGTGATGCGACCCCCGCCGCCCGCTTCCCCGCAAGGCCCTCTCCGTTGCTCTGCGCAAGTACATCCGTTGCCATACTGTAAGGACTATAGGTTGTGCTGTGGTATAGTAGTTCGCTGGTGTGATGATATAAATGTTGCAGGGTCGCAAGGGCTCGCGCGCACGGACAAGAACTTCCCCACGCTGGGGGGCGGCGCGGGGCCGTCCCGCGCCCCCGCCCCTACCCCCGCCCCCGCGCAGACTCCCGGCGCCGCCACCGTGCTCAGGAACTGTGAGTATTGATATAAGCACACAAGGTGCTCTAATATTTATAAGCACTTCTTATCTGATTGCTTAGAACCTTTGACTACTTATATATAGGGACTAGCTACGCGTGTCATTTTACTAACAAACATTTCTGCCACTTTTTGCGGGGGGCGAGGTAACATGAAATCCACAACTTTGGATTTTATTCGCCATAACTTGATGCCCGCACTTCAGTCTCGCCGAGAATTCTCGCCGAGAACTCTCAGCGAGAACTTTCAAGGAAAATTACTATGGCTTATGAGGCCACGAGAACAATGAAGGGCATCCACACTCTCGTTCTGGGCCTGTCTCGCCCGTTCTCGGCGAGAATGAAGAGCCGGCATTAAATTCTAATTTTGAATGTTAAAAATCATAAAAGTAGTCTCGTGTGAACCCCAAACGTTCTAAGTTCAAAATTATTGTTTCGCAATTACAGGCTCTCTCGTTTAGTGATAAGGTTTAAAATTGAGTGCACATGATCAATTTGTCTTATACCGTGGCAGAGGGGAAATGCTACCGCAAGGCCAGTCCTTATATACCTATAAGTAGGCAAAGCCTAGATCTAGAACATCACATGTATGTATCTACGCAGTCACGGTGATCATAAACATCTGAGCAGTTTAGCGAAAAAAGACCTTACTCCGTTGTTATACATATATCAATTTTAAATAACATTGTAAAGAAATTATTGAAAATTAACTGTTCAGATCTTCTTCTCGTAGTGCCATCTATCGGAGGTTGGCTATCATTAGGGCTATTCGGACCCGGGAGACTGCAGCCCTAAATAGTGAGGTAGAGTTCATATCGAACCCATCACACAGGTTCTTAAGCCAGGAAGTCCTTTTTCTACCAAGCATTCGTCTTCCCAAAACATTCCCCTGCAGAATAATCTGGAAAAGTTGGTATTTTACACTTCTCATAATGTGACCGAGGTACTGAAGTTTCTAGCTGTTCAGATATTTATGAAATAATACATGTTTAGATATAATTGGTAATATTTACTGTACCGAATATATTGAAAATTACCACAGCTCAGAAATATTTGAACACCTTGTATTCTACGATATATCTGATGGCGACTGTACATACTGCATACAATACTGCCTTAACACATGGACTGCAGCCATAGAAGAAAAAACTTGGCTTCGCTTTATTAGAAGAAGCGTTGCACGCTAATATTGGCATGCAGCCCACGTGCCACTGATATTTCCATATCTGTTTTACATTTTGTGCACAAAAGGTACAACTCATAAGGCATTATGAAAATTTTACGAAGATTTGGTTTAAGGTTGAATTTAATTTGATCAGTATTTTTGTTTTTTTGGGCACGCTAGTTCCCTAACTTAATATTCTTCATGCTATTTCTATTGATTCTCTTTTCTGTGACTTCACCATTCTATCCACATAACATTGTTCTCTGACTAACTGATTCGCAGACAACACACAGCCTAACCCTTTATAGGGCAACTCCGAAATTTGTACCGCGGTTGTAGCCACCTAGCTGGTCTGACAATAAGGACAATTATATCAATACCGTTGCTTCGAAAATCACTATAAAATAAATCATAATAAAATTTCTGCCCTATAAAGGGTTAAGCACTGAAGATAAATAGGTACATGAAAGTAATTATACATTATACAGAGGATGTAAGGGTGCATTAAGAAAAAAAATTTCAACATCCAAATTCCACGTTAACGAAGTCTCGGACGAAACCAGATACAGTAAAAATGAAATGTTTCGTCGCGTAGATCTACGCTTCGGCAGTTCAGAGGTTAAGAGGTAAATGAAACTAGCGCCACTTGTAGTTTCTTTTTATTTTCATTTATTTTTCCAATTTAATAAATTCAAGACTGTGTCCTTGTAAAATGTACAAAAAACATTTAACTAAATAATTTCCTCTCCAGCGAAGCCAAGTGTATCCATCCAACTGCACAGCCAGCCGGCGAGCGCTAGCAACTTCCGCCTGACCCAAGCCGGCGGCAATCGCATCTCAATACCGCCCCAACGCAGACCCCAGCCGCAGTCCCTCTCCGATGACGACTTCCCATCGCTGGGCAACTCTCGCGACGACTTCCCCTCGCTGGGCATGTCTCGCGACGACCATCCTAGCATCGGCGCTGGTACCATTCAGCCGCCCAAGGTACTGTCACTTGATAATTTATACTTAATCACAGTTCTTCACCGTAATTATCTTCGACCTGAAGTATAAAGGTCATTGCTCACTTATAATATAAGACACCGCTCCCACACGGTGACAATAAACATTCAAATATAGGCTTACGTTCGTTCTATGCAGATACACTTTACAATTACATACTCGTCATATAAATGAGCTATAACTACGGGTAGTACTAGTATTTATTATGTGCTATTAACCTTAAGTTTTTAAGTAGTCTCTATGAATGTGTTTTGACTGGTCAAATATTGTCATACATTAAAATTTATTTATTTTTGTCTTGCATTTATACTGAGGGTTGATTTTCTGCGCAACAACGCAACAATGTATTCTGAACTCAGTCACGAACTTTCTTTTCCAGGTCACAATGATTAACAGTGTAGAAATGCAAGCGCTAAAAAACAATAATGGGCCATCACAACACAAGAAACCACAGTTGAACTCTGAAGCTTTCCCCGCGCTGTCGTCCGCCGCGGCACCGTCAGCCCCGCCACAGTGGATCAGGATCCCCAAAACCAAGGAGAAGGCTAAGCCGGTCAAAGCAGACACCCCTCCTAAACCACGGGAAGCTGCCTTTAATCAAGTCGCCGACTTCCCCACGCTGCCCGTTAATAACACCAAACCCAAAAACAAGAAAGCGCTAACTCAACAAGCTCAACCTTCGCCTAGACCTCAACCTAAACCACAACCACAAGCACCGCCGACGATTCAAACAAACACGAAACCGAGTAAAAAAGAGAAAAAGAAACTAGTAAATCTTATGGAGGACGAAAATACCGA
Source organism: Agonopterix subpropinquella (assembly GCA_922987775.1). Classification (NCBI taxonomy): domain Eukaryota; kingdom Metazoa; phylum Arthropoda; class Insecta; order Lepidoptera; family Depressariidae; genus Agonopterix; species Agonopterix subpropinquella. The sequence goes on along the minus strand of OV277695.1, from coordinate 15,874,420 downwards.
TTACACTTACGTAAACGGTATTAATGACAAATTCAGTAAGCAACAAATAAAGGAAGCTTACAACGCCGCTGTTAGTGTAAATAATAATCAAAGCGTCGAGCTCGACAAAAAGATCAAGACGGTCGAAACAGTGTCGTCTGCACCAGCCGAGAAGAAAAGGAACGGGGGCAACGGCGACTTCGCGCTGGCTCCTAAAGAATACCCGCCACTTAGCAAGAAGGGCAACAGTTCCGTACCTGATTACCCGCCGCTAACCCCGAAGAACAACAATAGAGCGCCTAGTAAAAAAGTGTCCAACGGAAGCGTGCCCCCGGGCTTCAAGGCGCGGCCGGCTTGCGACGGGATGACGTTCACCAACTCCTCCGGGCAGACGTTCCCCGCCCCCGTGCACACCTACATACCTCCCCTGGACTTCGAGCAAAGAAACCGAGCTCTCGTTAAGAAGTTGGCCGAGGCCTTGGGCGGGGCGGCCGGCGTGGAGGACTTCAAGGTCGCTTCGAGAGCCTTCCGCGACAACATCATCAATGCTGAAGAGTTCTACCAACACTGCTCGACTGCTATGGGTTCGCATTTGGAATCGTTGTTCCCCGACCTGGTGGCCTTACTCCCCGATATCGGTAAACAGCAGGAGCTAGTGGTGGGTCGAAGCATCGACCTGGAGGTTTGCTCAACGTGCGGCCAGCTGGTGGCCCCGGGTGACCGCATATCGCACGACACCGCTCACTGGCCCCCTCTCACAGCACCTCACTAGTTATGATACTATCTTAACTCCAGAATTGTGATACTGCCGTTCCGTACGTTGTGTTCCTAAATATTAACAATATATATGACAAAGCTTAATAACCTGAAAACAGTATATTTCGGTTTCCTTTTGTATATGTTACTGTGAATGTCAGAAATTGGAGCATGTTCTCTGATGAAGTCCGAAATATTTAAACATTTCAGATTCGAAAATATACCAGTCAATGTTAGCATACGCCGAGACGATCCTGCGAATCTTAGGCGCGGTTTATACAGAAGTGACGTGTGGCGGATAGTCAAAGTACCAACATATTTCATATATTTATTGCAATCACATAGTACAGTTAGGTCTTAAATGTAACAACTAACCTACCTGTATAAACCTTATAGTACGATAGCGTCGTTGGGAGAATTACGCCCGCGCCTCTAGGCGACGTCGCCGTCCTTTACGACAAAAACGACGCTATGCTACGTACTATAAGGTTTATATTGTGTTACTTTGACTATCCGCCACCGCCACACGTCTCTTCTGTATAAACCGCGCCTTAGATAAACTAATTCACAAATGACAGTGAATGTTAACATATTTCGTTGCATGTTCGTAGAGCAATAAATTATACAGAGTGTAATATGTGTTATATACTTTAGGGAGTGCTTCAGACCAACAAACTGAACAACTTTCACTTTGGAGCCAACATGGAAATCGCGAAACATCTTGTTGTTTCATAGAAAACGTCAAAGGTCAATCCAACCCCAATGTATGGAACAGGCAACAGCAGATTTTTTGTTGTTGACTGTTCTCTCTTTCATCTGCGACCAGTGCTCGAAGATCTAAAACTGGAAATGAAGATTTTACTGCATTAATATCATTACTGCTGCAATACGTTCGAAAACTTGGAGCGAGCTCGAGATTTTGCTGCAATATAGGTCGTTGCAATACGATCTAGAACCAGCCAAAGCCCTTTTCTTCTCCCATGGCAGTAAATTGTAACTTTTTGATATAATTTCGTCGTTATATCACTTTTTTGTAGGTTTTATTTTCATGTATGTTGACATACGCTGGTGAATGAACATATTAGTCAGGCAAGGGCTTGGGTGACCTCCCTGAATTCTGTTCGATCCACTGACTGGTGGAGCATATTAAGAGATGCAAGTATCACAGGATCCACTGAGCCAAATGGTGGATCACAGTGAACTTCAGCGTGCTATTCAATCCACTGGTGGATTGAGATAGTGGGAACCACTACTGGACAGAGGGGACTACATACACCAATGTATCTATAGATATGTAGCGTTTCGGACATTCGTAGTAACATTATACACAGACATAGGCTTACTTGACCTTATATACGGACACCGTACCGCGGATAGTTATTTGTAAATTTTACACATTGTACCATAATTTTATATTTAGGCTCAGGGTAATAAATTAGAGAATATAAATGTTCATGTGAAAAGTCAGAATGTTTCGGGAATCCTTGTTAGGGTCAGCGCACACCCAGCGTAAATCTGCTCGCGCATGCTCGAGCATGTTCTTTGCAGTCGCGCACACCTAGCGGCAAAATCCGCCGGCGGCAGAGGCGAAATCCGCCGGCGGCAGCGGCGGATGCTCGAGCATGCGCGAGCATGCTCGCGCGTGTTCGAACAGTCTCGCGGATGCTCCCGTGTTGCTACAGTTGACAGTGAATTTTGCAGTTGTGTTTACAATATTTTAAAGTAAAGACGTGCGAAGAGTAATTTTAAAGTATGGTGGACTGGGATTTGGTAATTATTGGGTTACTAGCAGAGGAAGAGGAGCAAGAAGAGCACATCAATAAAATGAAAAGAGGACGACACAAAATTGAAAGAAGAATATGGGCTGAAGCAACCTGGCAAGAAAGATGTACATTTGGGGAATACCACACCCTGTGCTACGGTTTAAAGTTCAAGGGACAGTTATTTTATGACTCCTATAAAATGGAATATGAACAATTTGAAAACCTACTAAATCTGCTTCGACCTTTGAGATTTTCATTGTATTTTCAAAAAGAGTTAGATTATTATATATTTTCTGTACTAAATTGCCCTTTTCGGGCTAAAGTAGTTAAAAAATATGCTAGATTTAGTCCGAAACCGGCAGAGGTGGCAACACTTACGACGGATCGCAAGCATCGACACGGGCGTATGCTCGAACATGCTCGAGCATGCGCGAGCATGCTCGCGACTGCTCGCGTCGCCGCGAGGAGCATACGCGAGCATACTCGAACAGACGCTGAAGGGATTTAATCACTTGCAAGCTATTTTCGACTTTATTTCAATGGGAATAGAGTTCATTATCAATTGAATCAATGAAATCTGCTCGCGCATGCTCGAACAGTTTTACGCTAGGTGTGCGCTGACCCTTAGCGTGCATTTAGATTGAATCGTAGAGACGACGTATTTTAATACCAGCAATAAATCAAGGCCTTGATTTATAGGCCTACATTATTTTAGGCTTGCATAGATTTGAAAATCTTTACCCTCCGTCTCGGGCAGTCGGGTAAAAAGTAGTAACTGAAGCTTGACAATCAAGCGTTTGACGAAAACCAAAATTAGCTTTGATGTATGTTTTGAAGCTTCAAATGGTATTTAGAATCGACTAGAAAATGTAGCTGGTGCTTCTGACTCCCGTCTAAATGGATTAGTGAGGTATGCTGTATGTAAAGATTTTGATTATTTCAATCTCTAAAAAGTTATTTCTTGACAAGACAGCAATCCGTTGTAATAAATTTGATCTTAGTATCGCTATTATTAAAGTTATAATGTGATTATTTAAAATGTAAGTGTTACACGAATATTACACAATGTAAAATATATTGTTTCAAAGTTAATAACTATTATATTTTTGTACTTTCAAGCAGAACATTACTTTTAATTTGTGTAACATATTTTTTTTTGTTAAATACATATTTTATTATATATTCCCTCTTGTCTTAAATTACCCAGCCAGCATAAAAACAACTGCATATAATTTTACATATACATAATATATTTTTTATAAACAAGATTTGTTTTGACATACAAAAACATAGAACCTTTACTTGTCGCTTTTACCCCATCCCAAGAAACCTTTGACAAGGCCGGTGAGACCGGCGCCCTGCTTCTTGCTATCGGCGGCGCCAGTCTTGTCGTCCAGATTTGGAAACTCAATGAAGTTGCACGCCAAATCGAAGAACAGCGGCTTACAAGGAATAGCTTCCATCGGCGGGGGCATTTTATAAATATTAGGATTCTTCGTCAGAACTTGCGTTTCGTCGCGGTACTCGTCGAGGCGGTCCACGAGCGGCTTCTTGTCCTTGTAAGCCCTGCCACTAGAAGTGTATTTAGTTTCTTCATCCTGTTCATCATCGTCTTCCAAAACGGAGTCCGCGTGAACTTCGAATTTGCAGCTTTCTATGTCTTTCTTCAGAACTTGGAGCTTGTCTAGGAGTAGTTGATCGCTGAGTTTACTGGCGACCGACTCGGCAGTGTATACGCTACTCCTCTCCAGCATGGCCAGTGCCTCCCTGAAGCGCCTGAGGCCGGTCAGAACCTGAGCGATGTAATAGCAGCGGAACGCTCGGTACGCCTTCATCTGTGTCTCGAGCTCCTGTTGGTAGCCCGCATCGTTCTCGAAGCCGGGAAGTTGCTGCAGCTCAGTGTAATTCTGCAGGATGATCTCGTAGAGTCTCGTGAGGTCCTGAGGACGCACTTTCTTGCCGTCGATCTGTGTGTTGTTCTTGCGCGCCTCCTCCGCTTGCTGCACCAGCAGGTTGTTCCTCTCGACCGTACGCATCAGACGCAAGTACATCAGGTACGACAGCAAATAGTTGATTCCTGACATTTGCGATTCTGATGCAGTCTTTAATTTGGGATCGTTTTTAATTTCGTCCTTGATGGCTGAAATGGCGTCCTTGCAGTCCATGAGTATGTTCTCGAGAATGTCGATTTTTGCTTGTGCGGATTCGACGCCAGCGACTGACTTGTCGAGGTCCTGCAGAGCGATGAGGAAGAGGCGGACTTTCTCCGGCCGCACCGTGACGCGGCGCCCGCGCCATTCTACTTCGTGCATAACACCCGATCGGGACTCCCTGTGTAGAAAATAACAAGGGAATTAGTTACAATCTTGTTCCTACGTGTAGTATAAAGAGAATTGTACCTACATACATATAATTATACTTTTTCCAACGGGGGTAGTCTGACAATACGTCCACACGCTACGATTCTGACATGATCTCTTCATGACCTTTCGTCTGTTGAGGTAGACAACTGTAGTAAGAATAAACAAGATCTATAAACATACTTAGCTTGAGCCATCAGGGTGTCTAAATTCTCGATAAGTCCCTGGCCACGCATAGCCACGAGGTCGCCGGCCGCCGACTGGTCGCCGATGTTGTACGCGCAGTATCGAAGACTCGGTTTCAACTCCTCCACCTAAAATCAGAAGATAATATTAGACAACACCTAAAGCGTGTTCACCGGGTTCACTCTATTTAAAGCATAGTATTTTTTCGGAGACATTCTCGAGACATTCGCCAGAATCCACGCGGCGTACGCGTCCGCTTCACACTCTCACCTTCTGCTTGTAAACGAGTCGCTCGTCCTCCGGCAGCGCGGCGCATAGCTTCTCCAGCACCAGCTGGGCGCGCTGCAGGCTCTCCGCGGCGGGGCGCCACTGCTGCAGCTCCACCAGCAGTATGCCGCTCAGCCAGGCGGCGTACGCGCCCGCTTCGAGCTGCGTGCGCGCGTCACAGACGCCGCTTTGCTGGTGGTCCAATATTATGTTTTAGATATTGAAAGTATGTTCTATCTGAACGTTTTTCCATTTTTCTGTTGGATTGGATGGGCATTTCGCTTGCTTATAAAAGTGTTAATAACCATGTGTGACCAACCACATGCTGTGCATTCTTAGCAACAAGGGTGATTATTTAATCTATAGTTTATAGGGAAAAATTATTTAACATTCGTTGAAACCTTAGAGCAACACAGCTCACGTCACCAGCCGGAGTAGCCGTGTTGTTCTAAGTTCGAAGCAGACCTTGATGAAGGTGTCGGGACAAAATAGATGGCTTCCTTAGAATTGGCCTATCAAAGCGTAGAACAGGACTCTTGGAGATAATTGGAGACTTTTGCCCAAAACTGGGACAGTAATGGCTGAACATCAGGAAAAATTTTACTTCCCTACAGGGTGTAACAGAAAGGTGTGGTCATATTTTTGTAACTACTATTATTTGCGATTTCGATGTTGGCTCCACATTGAAAGTTGTTCAGTATGATGATCTGAAACACCCTTTTAAATATGACTACTTTCTGTTCTGTTACATCATTATCATCATCACTGGCCTTAACATCTATTGCAGATGATTTAAGCCTGTGTTTCAGGAGAAGCACTTTTTGTGAATACTGTGAAGCAACTTTATGATCACCTCGCACAGCTGAAGCAGCGTCTGCGCGTGGGCATACGCCTTCTTCAGCCGGGAGGCGAGGTGGAACTTCTTGCGGGGCTCCGTGTTGGCCTCCTGGCGCAGCTGCATGGCGTGGGCCCACGCGCGCTCCGCCTGCAGTAGGGGAATGCATAGCAGCCGGTTCTCGGCGTTTGAAGCTGTCAAGTGGGTGGTTGTGACATCGCGGCGGCGGTAGTGACGCCTATCACCCTATGACAAATAAATATAGTAACATTAAAAACATAATTTTATTAAGAAAACGGTACCACTTGTTACAGTTTAACAAACTGGACCGCGACTTCGTCCGCGTGGATTATCCCATTAGGGGTCGATTTTCGAAAAATGTTTTCTGAGTGCACCGTACATCCTCTGTAGAATATTTATTCTCTTCAGTGGTTTAACTATGCGTTGTTTAGGTTGTTTGTTAGTCAGTCAGGGAACTCTTTTATAAGCATAGATGATATTTTACAGCAATACTTTTTTTTCTAATTGCTAGACATTATAGAATAAGTATGTTTGAATTTTAAGATAATGTTTTGCGTAGTTATTAGTGAGGACTGCCTCCATGGTCTAACGTTTAAGAGCATTGGCTCTCGACACGGAGGTCGTGGGTTCGATTCCCACGGAGGACACCTTGTGATATGGCACTTTGTGCGTTTTTCCCCAGTTGGTTAGGACATTGCAGGCTGAATCACCTGATTGTCTGAAAATAAAAACGATTTGTGCTTCGGATGGCACGTTAAGCCGTTGGTCCCGCCTACTATCTCTGGTGGTTACATAAAAACCATGTCAGAGACCGCCTTAGCGGTCTGAAAAAACTCTGACTCAGGGCTCTGCCCACACGATAAAAAAGAAGAGTGAGAGGAAATTTTAGCCCTATTGTAGATATAATATTTGTATAACATAATACCTATTAAAATAAAATATACCTACATTCATAAGCAATTTTTTAAGGTTCAGAGTTAAATTTTTTCATGCATGCAGTAGTATAAAGGCAAGCATATACGATGAACTAGATAAATGGTAGCGAACCTGTGTAATTTTGAGCACTTTACGCAGTCTGCGGATGCGACGGGAACAGAAGCCCCTGTAGCGCTGGTAGTCCCCGTGCCGCAGCCCATGCTGCTGCTGCGCGTCCTTTGTGGTTCGGAATACTGACACCACATGCAGTCAAGGATCTTGTTTTATACATATTTGTAAGTAACAGCTACTTTTTGAATTTGCAGATACATACAAAGATAAACATAATCCTTTTCAGAATGAACAGAAACTTTGTTGCAAGTACAAGGGTGTAAGGAAAAGTATCATTAACCTTTAAACCACATACTCTACCCATCAAACTGAACAACTTTTACTATGGGAGAAAAACTAAGTGCAAAAAAAATCTGCTGTTCCATGTTTGAGTCAAGTTGACATTAATAAATAAATAAATAAATATCTTGGACAGTGTCACACAAATTATCTAGTCACATTTAAAGTACCAGAATCTAGCCTGGACTTGTATTATGATGACTAGATAACGATATAGAATACATATATAGATACAAACATCCATGACTCGGGTACAAATATTCATATTCATCATACAAATATTTGTCCCTTACGGGATTCGAACCCGCGACCCTCGGCACAGCAGGCAGGTTCACTACCGACTGTGCTACCGGGCCGTCTATTGTCATTGAAGTTCAGTATGGAACAGATGTTCTTTTTGTGCCAACATGTTTGTTAGCATAGTAAAAGTTATTTAGTTGAATAACATCGGTTTACTTTAACAGTAGTAGAGGAACTGACATGAGTTGTCAAATGGAACCATTTTTGGACGTTTTCAGGACTCTATCGGCAGGGTAAAAATTCGATTTCTGTGTATAATTCTCAATCTAATGTGAAATTGTGGATAATTTAATGAAATAGTGTTAGTATATTTCACAAAATTATCTACGATTTCACTTTAGGTTCACAATTATTAACAGAAACCTAATTTTTTCCCGGACTCTAAATCCCCAAAAACGGTTCTTTAGCCTCGCGACATGTATCTCTTTCTATTCTACTACATCTTGCTCTCTCATTTGTCAGTTCCTCTATTCCGTATTATTATTATTTGTGGTTGGGCTATTGCAAGCAAGGGTCGTTGTAACACTGAGACCAGCTGCGCTGGTCCTTCGTGTTCGCCCCAAGCTCACCCATATTTTACGCATACCTCCGAATTTATGGTATTTTCTTTTCATTCTTCGGAATGCAGGTTTCCTCAGGATGTTTTCCTTCACCGCCGAGCTAGTAAATGATAAATACAACTGTACATAAAATCCGAAGAAGTTAGTGGTACAGGCCTGGAATCGAACCGCGGCCTCAGGATTGAGGCGCTAGCTCTCTTCCGTATTGGCTATCATCGCTCTCCGTAAGGTATAATACCTTTATGGTACCGACTGATGATAATGATGATTGCTGCTTTTTTTATTCTAATCGGTGGAAACGGAACTTTATTTAACACCTGTCAGCAGACGTACACCAGACGGTAATAACAATTGGTAAATATTCATACTATGTCTGCATTGTATATAATATATTGATGACACTTATTAATTCATACTGCAAAGGGCTGCTTATTGCCTAAACTCTGCGTCCCTCAATCAGCTGTCTGTCTGCATTTTGAAGTTATTTGTACAAATAGGTTAATTTATAGGATTTTCTGGTATGGAATAAGAAACAGAAGATACCTAATACATATTTGATAACGAGGAGATAGTAAAGTCCTGAATATTCTGTTAAAAAGGATACTTTCCAGAGTAAGTAGACTGGGTGACTTCACATCTTCTCTACCAGGTTCCTCGCTGTGTGCGTGCTTCGCGTCACCAGCCTCGCCTTCTAGAACCACCATGGCTGGATCACTAATTAATACACAGGGTTTTCTGTTCTAAATTATCAGAATAATTTCACTTGTAAAATCGTCCACGAACTCGTTTTACGAGCATGAAATGAAAATTCTGTCTGCGGTAAAATATCATGATTGCCAGAATTTCTTCACTTTGGTGACGTAAGGTTATTTTCTGTCACTGGTTGAAAAAGGAGTTTGAGCAGGATAGAAACATTCGCTTACGTCATTATATTGTGCATAGCAACACAGAGGATTTATAAACGCAGCTAAAACGTCACGTCACTTGACACTAGGAGGGAACGGTCGGTTCATTCTTTTTCTTTCTTCAAATTCCAAAATATTCAACTTCAACTAAAACAATAACTACAACCTACAATAAAATAAATGAGAAACGAAACATTGATCAATAAATCATTCTCCGTTTTTTGATAAAGCTATAATTTAAATATAGGTAGTTCTTCATCCCTACATGGTTTTTATTTCATGGTGTACCTATTGAACATGCTTTGAAACGAACATAGTCCTAATGACACCACAGATTAGGTATACTGATAGGTAGGTATGTAGTAAGCAATGCGACTGTGAAATTTTCACTTAGTTCCAACAGGTCGGTTATGTTGTGGCGCTGCTGACGTCAAGTTCATATAAAACTTGTAGTTCTAGGTATGTATACAGTGATTCCAGAATGCGAAAATAGGGATATTTGACCAAAGAACAAGCTAATCAAGGATATTATTATCTCATGGAACGGAGGAGAATAAGGCATCTCCGGGATTCTCAACTCAACCGAAAATACAACAAAAAACACAAGGTATAAGCTTCCGAAGCAACACGGCATAGCGCTGCTGCTGCTGTATGTTCAATATGACATCCTATAATGACATGGGCATGGGGTTTTATAAAGGGGCCCAATCACAGTAGTCCTTGCAGTCCTACACCAATATCGGATCGTGAATGGTGTTGTAGTCCTGCATGGCGTTCGACCTTGAGCAAAATAAATGATATTGCGTCTTTAGTCTTACTTGCAGGACAGTATTTCAGTGTGTGGGCTCGCTATCCTGCATGTCGGACTACTGTGAATGTGCCCCTTTAGGGAAAATGTGATTGCAGCGCCCTAACGGACCTTTCGGAACTAAAGCTGTCATAGGATGGTCATAGGCCTGCCTGAATGACACAGGCACAGGGAGCAGTGACAGTGACACTGACATTTTTGTCTGTCTCTTTCTTTCTTGAAATTCTGCGATTTTAGGTTAGTGTTCGTGTTTATCTTCAATATTTCCGAAAATATCTGGGAAATCGTGTTACAAAACTAGTGTTTTCTTTTTCAAAATTCCAGAAGTTTCAATTGATAGTGTGGTTTCATAGTTATTTTTCATTACAGGGCTGAGAATTCGGCAAAATGGCAAAGTCAAAGAACCACACAAATCACAACCAAAGTAAGTAGAAAACAGTTTCATTTGGTCCTGCGATATATCTCTCTTTATTGTTCAACCCCCCCTCTGCAGAATTATCGGCTTTTATTTCAAACCGGGGCGGTATTAGGTCTATTCTGTTTGTTTACTATACCACAGTGAATTCATAACATTTTTTCTTACAGACCGCAAAGCCCACAGAAATGGCATCAAGAAGCCTACGAAGTTCAGGCACGAATCTACCCTTGGTGTAAGTACTACTTAACTTTTACTTTTGGACCCAAATCAATGGTAGTTTCTGACAAACGCGGAAAGGGATCGTCAGCTATGTATGTATATCTGTGGTAGCATAAGCATACGAAAATGACCCACTGACCAGGTACAGTACCTAGTACCAGGCTTATAAGTCTTACCAATGTACCTGCGCAGTTGACAAATTTTATAGTGTGCCAAATTATATTCAGGATGAACCACCTTCAAACCCTTATCGCTATTCACTGACATATACTCAAGCGGTAGACAAGCATGTTCAAATAAATTGCATGTCACACAAAATGACACATTGCGGTTTGTCATTGTAATAGTAACGAAGTGAACGGGAACATCAATGCAGTGTGGGTACCGTATTCAAGTGGAACATGTTTCTATGAAACGGATTGCCTATCGCTAAAGTTGAATTGCAGGGAAAAGTCCCTGCTCTCCGACTTTGCACCCTTTGATTACTAAATGACTTCGGATTTTGATGGGGACTCTGGTCTGCTCTGTGCATATGAAGATTGGTGAACGGAATTATTTTACTTGTCGACTGTACCTTCCATTTGCAAAAGTTATTTTATTATTGTTTACTTGCACAGTTATGTTGCTTGGATCATACTTTACCACTGGTCAACTTGCCGTCAGAGTATTTACAAGCGTCCGTAAGAAGATTGGCAGTCACTTGACAAGTTTTGCAGGTGGTTTTGTCAGTTGGGTGCTTTTGGAATTGCGATGAGGGTTCATCATTTTGCAGTACTTAGCTCAAATGTGTTTTTGTACTTAAAACAATCCTTGAAATTACAATACTCCCAACAAAACCTGCTTTTTTCCATACAATGAGGTGCGGTAAGCGCGGCTTTTGCACTTTGAAAAGCAATGGAAGAAGTCTCTCTGTATGCAGTAAAGATTGCAATAAAGCAGATCACGTGCGAATAGAGAAGTCATGCTAGAGGGACAATTCTTATAATTTGTTACTCTTCTACTGTAATGAATGAATTTAAGTATTATTATACACTTGTTGCCCGCGACTCTGTCTGCGTGGACCTTAATAAACATCCTATATGTGAAACCAGAACATATTCTATTTGTGTGTCAAACACATAGATATATTATTATATTATAAAAGAACTATAATATATCTATGGTCAAACATCCAAATCCCTTCAGCTATTTGTGTGTATTGTGTGATTGAGTGACAAATATCCAAACATTTTGGTGAGATTCTGAAACTGAATAAAAAAAATTTTTATTGTCAATTTGATTACCTACTTGAGATTGTGGTCAACCCTGGGTAAACCATGCCTGCCTGTTTATGGACAACAAAAAATGTGTATGAACCATTTGCATGTTACACAAATAGCCTTTATTTTTTAAACGTTTAAATTAAACAACAGGGTTTTCACTGTCACAAGATTATATTTTGGGGAAGATTAAAACAAAAAATTATATTTTCAGATGGACCCCAAATTCTTGAGGAACCAGAGGTTCTGCAAGAAAGGCAACCTGAAGCCAGCAAAGCAGTTGGTGAGAGCAGCGGAGAGGAAAGCCACACGGGAAGCCAAGTCTAAGAAATGAACATCTAGATTGTAAGACAATAAAAACGTAAAAAAAAGAAATTCTTTTTCTTGCTACCTCTAGTAAATTAATTTTGTTTATTCTTTCGATCAAGAATTACAAACTACATGTTATACACAATAAATACTCCAAAAATGTCAGGTTCCAAAAGTGTCCTCAACATTGACTTATAATTATAACTTAGTAAGTCAATGGTCCTCATTCCTCAAACTAATATCTGAGGGCACTCTGGTGCTCCATCTGGTTGATAGTAAACTATATAGGGTGTAAAATTAAATGGGACAGTTACTGAAAGGGGTGCTTCAGACCATCATCAAACTGAACAACTTTTACTATGGGACCAACACTGAAATCGCGATAAAAAAAATCCGCTCTCCCATACAAAACTTCAAACATAACTCGACTGAAATGTATGGGACAGCAGATTTTTTTTTCGCAATTTCGCTATTGGTCCTATTAGAGAACATTTCTCAGTTTGATGGTCTGAAGCACCCCTTTAAGTAACTGTACCATTTAATTTTACATTCTGTATACAGGGTGAAATTGATATCATTGGCAGCCTTTTAAACTAAGAGTCTACCCATCAAACTGAACAACTCTTACTATGGGAGCAAACAGATCGGATCAAAAAAAAACCAACTGTTGCATTCAATTCAGTCGAGAAGGCAGCGGCGGCGAGTGCAGTTTAGTACGGAACAGCTGATTTTTTTTGCTCCGATCGGTTTACTCCCGTAGTAAAAGTTGTTCAGTTTTATGGGTCGACTCTTAGTTTCAAAGGATGCTAATGATATCAATTTCACCCTGTGTGTATTTGTCAATGAAGACAACAAAAGACATCATCCTGGTCCAAATGTGAAAGTGCTGGCCAAAGAAAACATAATGCCATATTCTGTTAGGTAGGACTTGTCCTTCTGAACGTATACTAGTCATTTGCTTCGAGTTGGCCGTTCCCTCCCTTCCCGCTTCACCGTACCGCACCCCTAAGAGACCCTATTAAACGCAATTTTATAACCTTTAGCAACGCAACCACGTACGGCACGTCCGTCCCGATCACTAATATCGCTTTTAATTTTAAATTTTTATTTGCTTGTTATATTTTTTTTGTCGACGGGACCAGTTAATGTGCCTTTGACGAAATTTCGTAACGGTCATCGACGGCCAACTCCAAACAAACGGGTAGTACAGGGTGTAACAAAACACCCTAGTAATACTTAAGGGGTGCTTCAGACCATCAATCTGAACAACTTTCACTATAGAGCCAAAGTCGAGAAAAAATAAAAAAAATCTGCCGTCCCATACATTTGAGTCGAGACGGTACTGCAGTTTTGTATGAAAAAGCGGATTTTTTTTTCGCGATTTCGATGTTGGCTCCATAGTGAAAGTTGTTCAGTTTGATGGTCTGAAGCACCCCCTTAAGTATTACTAGGGTGTTTTGTTACACCCTGTATTATTATAGGACCAAAGCTGTAAGGACATTGTCCTTGGTTTTGGAGTTCGAAAAATCCATAGTCTAAAAAAACAAGGTCTTCTATTCCCAGAGGACACAAGCCTATGTCACAAAAAAATGGCCGCTAAACGTGGTAAAAGGGTATGATGACGTAGGCTTGTGTCAGTCACGTGGTCGGAAGAGAATACCAGGCGCAGTATATTATTGTACCATGGAAAAATCTATTCATACATTTTCGATGAAAATGAACTAACAAAAACAAATGAAATGTCGTGCATAATGAACAATTTAATAATTTATTTAACAATGGTTCTAAGTTGATGGTATGCAGGGCATTTCATATGTTTTTGTTACAGCATTTTTGACATGGACAGGTTCATACATTTTTGGGTCCAAATGTGGAAAATGGCATGGAAATACAGCTTTGGTGATATCATAATAAATGCTTAGACGGATAAGTTCTGACATAATAACATTTCTCTTTGGCTGTCACTTTTACATTTGGACTAAACATGGATGATGTCCTTTCGAAGATTTTACACCTCCAGTTCCTAGAGTGCGATTTTTGAAACTCATTCGCTGAGTTCAGCAGTTGAAAATGTCAAAATTACTGTGGAGATACGCATCTTTCTACTGCTGATTTGACTTTCAAAAATCGCACTCCTTAAGTAAGATCTCCTCAGTAATTTTGACATTTTCAACTGCTGAGCTCAGCGAATGAGTTTCAAAAATCGCACTCCAGTATGTGATTTACTGGTGATTTATGATTAATTCATATTAATCTCTTAGTTAAGTCATCTGCAAAAATCTTTCCTAGGATGCTATAACAACATTACAGGTATGTAACATGATTTTTTGAAAATTTTACCGGAATACTTAAAAGATGTATAACTGTTATAATCACTCACTCATGGTTATTAGAAAAAGAGAATACCTACTCCCCAACATAATTATTATTTCTTTTATTTTGGTAGCATAGACTAAGTCATTGAAAATTCAACTGAAACGCCTGCTTAATTTGTATTAGCATTTTCAAACTGCTAGGTTTCTTCGCAACCAATAATTACCTATATCAACCGCCTCTACGCCCACTTGCCCATGTTATACCACTCATACGATTAACAAGTACCTTGTAGAATGCAACTTGTAATTATAAATCAGGGTAGCAATTTCCTGATGCTTATTGTATTTAATGATTCGATGAAATGGGGCTCTTATATGTAGCGCCTGTCAAAAAGTATCAAGACTTGTCGCCAGCAGTTCCTTGTAGTATCGAGAAGCATGAAGCTGATTGCATTATTTATCAGTATTTTCATTTGTTTAAAACTGAGTTTTTCAGTTCCAAGGTCCGAAAATGAAGTGGAAATGATTGTCGATGTAGTCAAATCTTACGATAGACCAACAACTGTCATTGGTAAACTTTGCTGGAAAATGGGTAAAATGCTTTGTTAATTATTTGAAACTCTGAACTTTGAGACCCTTGTGCGTTGCAGCACCCGGAGTGCTATTTTTGAACATCACACGATCAAATCAGCAGCAGAAAATGTCAAAATTACTATGAAGATCATCTTTCATCATGGCATCTTTCTACCTACTGCTGATTTCAACGTGTGACCACGGAAGTCATAGGTTGAAATATTGATTTTTTTCTTTTTTTACTTTTGAAGTCGGTTTTTTATTGTAAAAATTTTTTTTTATGTTCTGTAGAAGAATCTTTTTATACAGGGTGTAACAAAACACCCTAGTAATACTTAAGGGAATGCTTCAGACCATCAAACTGAACAACTTTCACTATGGAGCCAACATTGAAATCACGAAAAAAAAATCCGCTCTTTCATACAAAACTGCAGTATCGTCTCGACTCAAATTTTGGCAGATTTTTTTTATTTTTTCTCAACGTTGGCCCCATAGTGAAAGTTGTTCAGATTACTAGGGTGTTTTGTTACACCCTGTAGAGTAGGTTAGGAGTAAGTAAGTAGAAGACAGAGGATTTAGAACAGCAGCAGGAGCTAAAACGCACAAGTATAGGTACGCACGCACATGCGATATAAAAAACTAATTTTAAATGTTTCGTTCTAGAACAAAAGAAAAACTTGACGATTCATTTAGCAAAAATGCCTAACCCTAAAATGATCATGTTTGTTAAAGAGAATGCGAAGAAATTACAAATTCTCGTACCGAAGGATATCATCCTAGTGGTCGACATTACTTGCCACGATATTGGAGACTTCTTCAAACTGGTATATACCCATTATTGTATCTATTCATGATTTTCTTACAACCAATGTCAAGTTTGCTGATGTGCGGAATGAATTTGCATTCTGCGTTCCGGCAAACATGATCTTGATTAGTGTCAATTCACACGTACCACAACCACACCACAACGACGCCATGTGGTCGGACGTATGTTTTGTATTGAAAATGAATATTACAATTTACACGTACCACATTTTGCCGTTGTTATCGACCACCTGTGTAATACGACCACATCGCGACGGCAACGCCACCACCGGCGGCGGCACCGCGGCCACATCGCCACGACATGCCGTCAAGCCGTGTTTCCTCTACGAAAGCCGGAGTATAACTGCACATGACCACGTGGTTACCACATCGCAACGACAGCGACAACGCAACCACATCGACATTTTGTCGGTACCACAACGCAACTGCAAAAAGCCGCTGCGACACTATTCACACGTAACCACAGCTTGACCACATTTTGTCGCTGCGACGTGGTGTGGTTGTGGTACGTGTGAATTGACCCTTAGAGTCAGACGAATTAAGTATACCCTACCTATAGGTACGCCTAGTACATTTTTTCCTAGTTATGTACAAATTCTTATGGAATTTCTTCAGGCGAATGAACATAATATGTTCAAATTACCATTTCGATGGCTGTTTGTCGGGACACCTGCTGCAGACGAGAGGTCTACGATACATACTGTGACGATACCCTCAAAACTTAACGATCTAAACATTTCGTGGAACTCCGAGGTAATCGTTTCTCAATACGACGACTTTAATGGAACTTTTTTCGAGTTATATCTGAGTAAGTCGTAATTTCAGGAGAATTCTTAATAGGTAGGTACTTCTTTAATTTGACCACCCCGATGGGGATTTTAGTCGTGAATTTATGTGTCTTCTTTTTCGGGTTCCCTTCCATTACTGGCGGTTGGCAGTCTTATGTATTTTATTATAAAGTAGATTATAAACTGTGACGAACCGTAATCGTAATACAGAAACTCACGGTTTTCATATTTAAACATATTTGGCTTTTTTTAATTACCCGACTGCACCAGAAGGAGGATGATGTTTTTTAAATTCAAAAAGTACCTAGTATAACGTACGTTACGTTGTACATTAAGGGCCTGTTTCACCACTTCTAAATAAGGTCTTGATAGCTTATCTGACAGATCGTTTGACATATCTTTCACAGGAAACATATGTCAAGTGATCTGTAAGATAAGCTATTAAGAACTTATCCAGAAGTGGTAAAACAAGCCCTAAGTATAGCAATAAATACCTACCTATGTTATCTAAACGAATAGATTTTTTTTTCAGTTTATAAAATTAAGTCTCAGAATAACTGGCTGACAGAATATTTTGGGACATGGAGTTTCAATGGATTTCACAAATCAAGGAAAATGGACATCACATTTCAAATGAGACGTAAAAATTTAGCAGGAGAACCTTTAGCATGTTCATCTGCATTAACTGACGTTAGGACAAAAGACCGGCTGCTGGAAATACGGTATGCTATGCACACAAACTAAGGTAGGGTTTATACAGAACAGAAGAGACGCGTGGCGGTGCGGTGGCGGGTAGTCAAAGTAAAACCAATATAAACCTATATTACGTAGCATAGCGTCGTTTTTTGACGTAAAGAAAAATCGCGCCCCCGCCACCAGGCGAGACGTCGCCTGGAGGCGCGGGCATAATTCTCCAAACGACTCTATGCTACGTACTATAAGGTTTATATTGCCGCACCCAGCCCGCGAAATGTCCGTGCCACGTCACTTCTGTTTAAACAGCCCCTAAGGTTTTTTTTTTGGAGCTTTTAACCCTGAGGTTATATCAGCCCAAGGATTTATGAATGCATAAATTTAAAAACATTACCACATTACAAAACTTTCATTATGGCACCATTAATAGAAATCGCAGAAAAAAACCTGCTCTCTCATACATTTCGTGTAAGACTTTTCTTTTTTACATGGAACTACAGATTTTTTTTCTCTATTTCCTACCTACGATAGGTACCTACCTACTTATATACCGCGTCGGTAATTACTTGATGTGAAGATATTTTACTGGTTATACTAAATATTTACCACTATACGTACACACGGCGACAGGTCAGATTACCCTGAAGTGCGATTTTTGAAAATCATACGAGCGACTTGGCACTAGAAAATGTCAAAATTACTATGGAGATTATGCATCTTTCTACTGCCAAACCGCTCGTATGATTTTCAAAAATCGCACTTCTGTTTGGACTTTGAACTATTAGAAGTTGAACGCTGCGAATCGTGCGAGAGGCTGCGGTATGTTGTTGTTGTTTCGTCTCAGCACGCTGCGCCCGCGCCGGCAGCTGCGTCGACGTACCTAGTGTAGTTATGGGTATATGGGTGCGTAACCATGTCGCCGTGTGTACTTATGTGTTTGTGTGTACCCTACTCTTATACTTTTGAGAGCCATTAAATACGTAGTTAGGTATCTTTTTATTAGCCCTATATTTCATCGTTTCTTTGCAGTGAACAGGTGGATGCTACGGTAAAATGTAGTTATCAACAGTTAAATCCTATTTACGATTTTATCAACGCAACTCTCGTAAATAAATACACGAATAATTGGGGATATTTCGTTAATGGTTCATGGAACGGGATGATTGGTGAATTAATAAGCGGGAAAGCTGAAATATGTGGTAAACTTTTTAAATATTATTTTCTCTAGGCTTAGAATTCGTGATTTCGAGAAAACCTAAACCAACCTATAGGTTGCCTTTAAGTAGGTATATGATAATATGACCGATAAACCCAAAGGCTCTACATAATTCGCTGTTCCACCTATTTATTCTTCTAGGCTTTACTAATAATGGGTGTAAGTGACAGCCTAGCAAATACTGAAACGGTGAACTCAACCCATGGGACAGCAGATTTTTTCGCGTTTCCTGAGGTAGGCTCCATAGTCAAACTTGTTCAGTTTGATTATCTGAGTTCACCGTTTCAGTATTAGCTAGGCTGTGACTTACACCCTGTATAATAGTACAAATTGTACAAAACTCTTAGGTATGTGATAATAGTTATGAAATATCGTTGTAAGTACCGCAGTAATGGAAGTAAATAGTACTACTGGTGTACACACGGCGACAGGTCAGGTTACCCTGTTTGGACTTTGAACTATTAGAAGTTGAACGCTGCGAATCGTGCGACAGGGTGCGGTATGTTGTTGTTGTTTCGTCTCACAGCACGCTGCGCCCGCGCCGGCAGCCGCGTCTATGCAGGCTCTCTACCGCAATATTTTGTGTTTTGTACGTAGTGTAGTTATGGGTATACAGGGTGTACAATAAAATGGGACAGCTACTCAAAGGGGTGCTTCAGACCATCAAACTGAACAACTTTCTCTATGGGAACAATATCGAAATCGCGAAAAAAAAATCCGCTCTCCCATACAAAACTGCAAACATAACTCGACTGAAATGTATGGGACAGCAGATTTTTTTTTCGCTATTTCGATATTGGTCCCATAGGGAAAGTTGTTCAGTTTGATGGTCTGAAGCACCCCTTTAAGTAGCTGTCCCATTTTATTGTACACCCTGTATAGGGTGCGTAACCTGATGTGTCGCCGTGTGTACTTACTTCCAAATATACTGTCATGCATGAGCGATTCAGTGATGTATCACAATACTGTAGACACAAGTTTAAAGCCAAGACAGGCTACATTAGTCATATAATAAGAGCAGATCAACGATGCTCTCAAAGCAGCCCTAATCTGCAGCAGTTGCTGTGTGACGTCTGCAATTACTTCTTCGCGAAATCACGGATTTTGTGGTCCCTCTGCTACTGTGCCTATCTTTTTAAGGTTCCGTACCCAAAGGGTGAAAACGGGACCCTACTATTACTAAGCCTACGTTGTCCGTCAATCTGTCCTACCTATTTAGGGCTGTAACTTTTGAACCGTAATAGCTAGATAGTTGAAATTTTCTCAGACTATGCGCTATTACGGCGGATTTGTTAAAAATAATAAAAATGTCAAAAAGATAAAAATTAAGAGGGTTCTCAACAAGAAACTAGTTTTTATCAACGTTTTTTTCTTCACGCTCTATCGTAAAAACGGTAATACATGCAAGCGTCAAACTTAGTGTGATTATGGAGCAAACTTTACAGAATAACAACAAATACTAAAAACCGGCCAAGTGTGAGTCGGTCTCGCACTAAAGGTCCTGGACAAAAAAGTTTTTTTTCTAAGTTAATGTTGCGTTCTGTGGTGTAGTGGTACGGAACCCTCGGTGCGCGAGTAGCCCGACTCGCACTTGACCGGTTTTTTTAATTTTATTTCGTATGGGTATCTGATACTGTTCTTTCACTTCGACAGGTAATATTTTGTACATCACCGAGGAAAGATTAGACGTTATAGATTTCTTGCCGAGTATGATTCAGCTATCACTACTCTTCGTATTTCGTGAGCCACCTTTGTCTTATCAAAATAATTTGTACTTATTGCCGTTTAAGACTACTATTTGGTACTGCACTGGAGGGTTTGCCATTATGTTCATATTTATTCTTTACATCATTGGCAAATGGGAGATGAAAAAGATACACTATGAGAGCAATCAAAAGGTAAGGATATATTGGAGTTATATTATACAACGTGTTAATAAATTAACGCAAAACCTCATACACCCCCACTGATTTGTAACAAAATAATTAGATTGAAACAATAATTTCATTATTTTGATAGTTAAAATTTTAAGTTATTCGCATTTTAAGTTTTGATACAAAAATTATTTGTTATCATTTCAGCAATGAATGAAAGCGCTAACGTACTCATGGATACATTTTTATAATCTTGTTTTGGTAGTAAGTAGGGTGAGTGTGCCCGTGCGGTGGGTTGTCATCGGGTTCAGTAAATTTTAAATTTTGCAAAAAAATTTCCTACGTTGAAATCATGATAATTCGACTCTGCTCTCGATTCTAAACAAACTACTTTCTAGTTTTGCGTTAATTCATTAACACGTTGTATACCTTTCTATGCTTATTTGTATGGCTCTATACTATACGCTATTTTCTGATCACTCCATAGGTATAGTATACTAGTTAGGTATACTAGTTGCGTGGTGAGATACCGGGGCGGGACTCTTAATACAGGGTGAAATTGATATCGTTAGCATCCTTTTAAACTAAGAGTCTACCCATCAAACTGAACAACTTTTACTATGGAAGCAAACCGATGATCGGAGCAAAAAAAATCTGTTGTTGCATACAATTTTGAGTCGAGTAGGCAGCGACGACGGGTGCAGTTTAGTAGGGAACAGCTGATTTTTTTTTTGCTCCGTTCGGTTTGCTCCCATACACGGACCTGAAATAAAGACGTAATGTCACATTAAAAAGAGGTGAAGCATGCAAGGTGCTACAATTTCGTTTGTTCTACAAAGCACCTACACTCACACAGACGCACCAGTTCTAGGCGCAGGTGCGACAACCCGCCGCCATTTTGTCCCGCGCAACAGGGCGACAGCACGCACACTCATATAAATGGGTGATTCACTTTTGATTAGACGAGATTCCGTCCGTCTTTTTTTCAGGTCCGTGCTCCCATAGAAAAAGTTGTTCAGTTTGATGGGTAGACTCTTAGTTTAAAAGGATGCTAATGATATCAATTTCACCCTGTATATTCCGTGGCGGGGGTAGACAATCATAGTTACAATAGCCCGCTCCGCTCTTCCATTCTGTCGTATTGTAGGTACCTAAGTACTTACACTTTCGCAGCAGGATAGGTAACTGAAGATATAGTTGCGTAGAAAGAAAGAATTGGCAACAAAGTCAATTTCATCTTCTCTGCTCTAGGTATTAGGTATAGTTCCCTTCTGCTTCTAGATAACTGAAGATTCTCCTTCAAGATTAACTTTTATTGATATAGCTATGCTTGTCATCTGTGCTGTTACTCAACACGGAGGCTTCGATGCACCTAAAGGTAAGTAAGACCAAACGGCAGCACCTATCTTTTTCTTTTTAACCGATCACAAACTTCGGACTACAGTTTATTTCGCCATTGTTTCAGGAACTATAGGACGGTTTGTGACTTTCATACTGTTCCTTACATTTCTGTTTCTCTTCACGGCTTACTCTGCCAGCATCGTGATGCTCCTGCAGTCCAGTTCCGATCAGATCCGTACTCTCTCAGATCTACTTCATTCTAAGTTGGACGTCGGTGTAGAAGACACCGCTTATAACAGACCATACTTTATGGTAAAGATATAAAGCTTGAACTTCGGATCCTAGCTGATTTTAACTTTATTTATGAACAACTTGACTGTCTAAACTTTCAGGCCGCGACAGAACCACTTCATAAAGCAATCTATGATACTAAAGTAGCACCACGAGGATCTAAACCTAACTTTATCAGCCTTGAAGAGGGAGTACGAAAAATGCAAAAAGTTGGTTTAGAAATAACATTACCTACTTTGTACAATGCAATCGAATTATTATAGTTTAATAACGGAAAAACTTTCTTGCAGAGTCCTTTTGCGTTTTACATGCCGACTGGGACCGGATACAGGGTGGTGGAAAAATATTTTCTAGAACACGAGAAATGTACGCTTCAGGAAATCGCTTACAACCCACCGTATCAAACGTCACTCGGCATTAAAAAGAACTCACCATACATTGAGTTATTTAAAATCGGGTACGTACCTATCTACTGTTTTGCGACATAGCCCAAAGAATGGCTAAAGTGGCGATGGGGGGGCATTGGTCGCAGGACAGACAGATGGCCTATGGCGCCGAATAGTTCTTGAGTTGCGACCGCGTACCGGAATACACAGCGTTCGGTGGGCTCTCTACAAGGGGGACCTACGACCTGGTGAAGGCGGTGGGAATTCGTTGGATGAGGGCAGCGCAGGACCGGTCGTTATGGCGATCCTATGGGGGAAGGCCTATGTCCAACGTCGGCGTCGTTGCAGACGTTTTTTGGCTGAGGTGGTGAATCTAGATTTTGTAAACCAACATTTTCATTTTTCAATGGAGTATTTGTGTATTTTTCAGACATTATAGAATAATAGAAAATGGAATAGCGAAGCGAGAACAATTGAGGTTTTTGGCAAGGAAGCCGACGTGTGCTGCCCGAGGCGGTAACTTCGATTCAGTCAACATAACGGACATGTATCCGGTGCTCGTGCTGTTGTTCTCCGGAATGGTCTTAGCATTTAGTGTGCTGATCATTGAGATATTGGTGCATCGCCGACAATTCTCCCTGCGCTTGCGCTTGCATGAATTGAAATGAAATATCTTTAGTTGCGATTTTGAACACTTTGTCGCTATATAAGTATCTTCCTGCACCCTTGAAATTTTATTGCACTATGTTGAGTAATCCAATCAAACCGTAGATTTGACACCATTAAGTAACAGTACCTAGGTACCTATGTTAACATTTGTATTGTATATGACATGATTTAAATGCTTTTTTTAAAATAAATAGGCATCCACACATAAATGCAAGAGATAGATACTCCAAACCTATTTTAAGGAAATGACGTCGATTGCCGAACGATTACTGTGATTTAATTGTTCTTATTAATTCGTAAACCAAAGATAAGATAGCGGATATATTCTGTAAATACTTCGAATAAGTATGATAATGGATAAAGAACAATAAGTAGGTACGTACAAAGGACGATAATTCAGTCACAATAAAAGTGCTTGTTGTAGAAATGTATTTGAGATTTGTATTATTGGTGTTGTTTTTTGCAATTGATCACACTGCTGGTAAGTTGCTAATTTAACTAAGAGTACCTACATACTTGCCTATAATTAAGTTTAAAGACTTTGTCAAAGAATTCCTTTATCTATATTCCTATCCTATGTCGATCGCCTAGTTATTTTTTTATGTGGTTTATTCTAGGGTTTATTGTGTTGTTACTAAATAAATATATTATGTTTTTCAGGTCAATTGCGATGTTATGCTTGCGGATTTTCGTCAGTGGATTCTGATCAGTCATGTCTGACAGTAACGAACAGTACGCTTTCTGTGGATTGCCCATACGCATATTGCACCATAATGCGACAGGAATTTGTTGTGAGTGCTAACTGTAAAACTCGGAATATTAACTTCAGTGGGCGTAATAATTATAACTATGACTTTAATCTTACACATCCGACAATGAGATTTTAGGTCGCATTACCTACCAAAAGAAGTCTTGTCGAAACCCAGCAACGAGTAATCGATGCGAAATTATAGGCCATCGCTTCTATTCGCAAAAGCTATATCGATGGGTCATCTCAGTTCATTGACTACACCTCTATAATCTTTTCGTTTCGAACTTTGCCACACATGCCTTTTAGCCCAGTCATTTTACGGTTTGAGCCGGGACTAATTACTAATTACATTTTGTTTTCGCTATAATATTGAAGAGCCAATTTGAGCTAGGAATGTACCAAAATAAAATAAAAATTACGCCAGCAACAGTTCCAATTTTAAAATATAGATATTATCTCGTTCTAAAAAACCTGATGATAATTTTTTTTTTGCACATATTTTAGGCTTTACCGTCATACATACTTCAAACATGGTGTAAATATTTTAGCCTACTTAGAAGGTTTTGAAAAATACATTCGTATTTTCTAATAAATAACTAATTTTTTAAATTTGAATGCATATTTTATTGATCAAAAAACCGGCCAAGTACGCCAGGACACGGCCGGAGTCGGGACTCGGGCAATTAGTGTTCCGTACTACCAGTTGTTTAACATGGGTCATTGAGGAAACCACTATAAATTGACACTTACTTAGTATGTGGTCACATAGTAACTGAAGATCATTTTACACTGGTCGTACTGGTGTTAGTTTTTTGGGTATAGAAAAAAAACTATCCAAGATAGAGCCACCCTGATAATTTTCCCGCCATCTACACGTTATTTCTGATGTTCATGATTTTTTTCAGATCTTATACGGCTATATTTTTTGAAATAGAGGTGGGGACAGCAATTTCTCGCACTGGTGTTAGTTTTTTGGGTATAGAAAAAAAACTATCCAAGTTAGAGCCACCCTGATAATTTTCCCGCTATCTACACGTTATTTCTGATGTTCATGATTTTTTTCAGATCTTATACGGATATATTTTTTGAAATAGAGGTGGGGACAGCAATTTCTCGCACTGGTGTTAGTTTTTTGGGTATAGAAAAAAAACTATCCAAGTTAGAGCCACCCTGATAATTTTCCCGCCATCTACACGTTATTTCTGATGTTCATGATTTTTTTCAGATCTTATACGGCTATATTTTTTGAAATAGAGGTGGGGACAGCAATTTCTCGGATTGAATTGAAAATTTTGTTTAACAAAGTTTTTATTAAAAATTTGAAAAGTATATTTTTAGACTCGTATTTTTATAAGCTTTCAATTGATACCCCACACCACAGGGCAGAATTTTTTTTTTTTATTTGCCCTTTCTTACTACCGAAATTGCCCCCCAATATAAAAATTTAGCTTTTTTTACTTCATTTATGACATTGGACCACCAATTGCTATATCTGTACCGAGTTTCAACTTCCTATGTCTTAAGGTCTCTGAGAAAAATGCCTGTGACAGACGGACGGACAGACACCGAGCTGATTCCATAAGTGTTCCGTTTTTCCAATTTTGGTACGGAACACTAAAAATAATGTATATTGTTAAATCTAATTCAAATGAGTGCATTGGTATTAATATTATTAAGTTAAAAGCCTTCTGGGACACACAATTTTGATTTCTATGTTGCGTAGCAATTTTTTTTTTAATATGGTTTAGGGTAGTATTTTTGTCACTAAATGGTGCCAGTTACAGTTTAAAAGTCCAATTAATAATTACTCCCTACCCCGCTTAACAAAACTCCGTAAAATGACTGGCCTATTTACCATTTTGTTTTGTTTTGTTCTTTGTCACACGGCGACACATCAAGCTATACAAAACCATCATAAGTTTGGCTGCTCGACTTATGCGTTAGGTACCTACTCGACCCACGCGCGGCCATTTCAGGGTGGTGACCTAGCCTATTCTAGCTTTTCGCCCACAAAAAACACTGCAAAGAAATCGGATCCCTTAGTCGCCTCGTAGGTACGGAAATAATACCGTCGTGGGTGTCGTTTCTGAGCTAGAACCGGGTGAGCAGATACCTACATCTTTAGTTGGTATTTACAGGATCCTGCGGGCCAAATAGCCAGTTTCCTGCGTGGCTGCGATGACCATCCCGACTTCTTGAATCATGATGTTACCGACTCCAATTTTAGAACATACTACAGAGCTTGCACCAATGATCTGTGTAACTCAGGTAAGATATTATTCAACTCTGACTGCTGCTGCTGCTTTTGGTTTACTTGTTTGTATGGAACGGCATGTTTATCCCAGTGAGAAAATTGTTCAATTTGATGATCAGGAGTGCGATTTTTGAAACTCATTCGCTGAGCTCAGCAGTTGAAAGTGTCTAAATTACTGTGGAGATATGCATCTTTCTACTGCTGATTTGACTTTCAAAAATCGCACTCCTGAAGTACGATTTTTGAAAGTCAAATCAGCAGTAGAAAGATGCATATCTCCTTAGTAATATGTTCAACTGCTGAGTTCAACGAATGAGTTTCAAAAATCGCACTCCTGATCATCACCTTAAAATAATAACCATGGGGACCAATATAGGTATCGCAATCGCCAATAAAATTAAACAGATGTTCCATACAAAACTGCAAACATACTCAACCTGAATGTACGGGACAGCAGATTTTTTTTTCGCCTTTTCGTTGTTGGTCCCATAGACTTATTCGTAGCCCATAGATAAATGTTCAGTCTGATCATCCCCGCATATTATGTTGAACCCTGTATTGGCTGTGTGCTCGATACTAGCGCCATCTAGCGCACTACAGCCCCATGGATTATTTGTTCATAAAATGTTAGGATAAAGTTTGTTATTTTCATTTAAAATAAAGTAAAAACTAAATAAATGAGCAATATTGACGATATTAAAAATGTTATTATACCTAACTAGCTGGGATTCCCATTCTTTGTTACAAAATTCTCATACAAACTTTCACCACCATTTTCACACCTTTGGGAATTGCGAAAAATCTTTTTTTTGTGAACATCTAGATGGCAATAAAAACATCCCTGCCAAATTTTAAGTAATAGTATTTGCTGTTTTGGATATTTGAGTATTGAATGAGTGTGCGGATTTGCATAGATTCAAGCAAATCTGACCCAGCTTCGCCGTCAGAAGTACAAATTTCTGCCACAGCGTGCGCTGCGATCGACTTGACAGTTCCCAACACCCACTTCGCACATAGCCAGATAATCTACTGTAAGATATAATAATTTTATGGGGACAATACAATACAACAGAAGTGCGATTGTTGAAAATCATACGAGTGACTTGGCAGTAGAAAGATGCATAATCTCCATAGTAATTTTAACATTTTCTACTGCCCAGTCGCTCGTATGATTTTCAAAAATTGCACTTCAGATATTTTTCAGATTTCGATTTCGGTCCCGTAGAAAAAGTCGTTAGTTTGATGGTCTGATCATCCCCTTAAAATAGTTTCAGGCTTTCAGCTAATTTAGTACCTTATTATTTTCAACAGGTGATGGTATTCAGTCGGTAGTTGGTGGAAACTTGTCTCCCACTCCTGAGTACACGGGGGATAATCTACTGGTTCCTGGAACGGGCGGAGCGGCAACTATTCACCTCACCCTTGTCTTGTTCCTTTTTGTTATGCTAATAAACTTTATTTAAACTTATTCTGATTGATTAGTAAACTGCCAACTGAAAATCTGTCCATTTACCAATACCTATTCCAGCTTCCTGTGATACTCAAAACAGGACATTTATGAAGTGGTGTAGTTAGGTAGGCCCAAGAAGCTTATATACCTACTGGAAGAATAACTCTAAACAAAAGCAACATAATTTGGTACAAGGTGTAGTTTTTAAGGAACAAATTTCGAACACTGTGTACTTTTTTTGGGGTCACTTTTTGAGCTTGATTTACATTTCTATACATTCTTATTCGTAGACCTACTGTCATTAATTTAATTTATTTCTTGGGTTTCAATTAATAATCTGTTATGTAACAGTTGGTTGTGACAGAATAACAGTGGTCGTTGGTTCCGCCAACTGCCGTTAACTGAGTCACACTCCACACAACATGCCATTGTCGTATTGTTTAAACTAGATTTATTATTTATGTACAATAAAGCAAATAAAGAATTCTTTTCTATTCTATTCTAGATGATTCCATTCTCTTTGGCTTAGTTGGTATAGTATACCTAACATTATACAGGATGTTAGGGTAAACGGGTTAACAGTTGCATTATTTTAAGGGGTTGATTGTACCCATAAGGGTTGAACCTCATCTGGCAGCACCGCATCGCCCTTTTCTGTCGCTCCATCCTTTTCTGTCACTCAGGAACTTCATTTGCTAGAGCAAATAAGGTAGACGGAACGCGATCGCGCGCGGGGCGGTGATGTGGCGTGCTGTCGGTGTCGCATTCCGTCTACCTTATTTGCTCTAACACATGACGTTCCTGAGTGAAAGAAAAGGATAGAGCGACAGGAAAGGGCGATGCGGTGCTGCCAGATGAGGTTCAACCCTAATACTAAACAACTTTCCCATAAAAACCTATAAGAAATTCGTAAAAATTTTTTTCGAGTTCCCATACGAAATGCAATCCGCTGATCGAACTTCTGTATGAAAAGTCTTTTTTTTGCGAATTTCCTATTGGCTATGTGCGAAGTGGGTGTTGGGAACTGTCAAGTCGATCGCAGCGCACGCTGTGGCAGAAATTTGAACTACTGACGGTGAAGCTGTGTTAGATTTGCTTGAATCTCTTGAATCTATGCAAATCCGCACACTAACTTACACGAAATCTCCAAAACTGTCAAGACTACTAACTTAAAATTTGGCATGGAAGTTTCTATTGGCATCTAGATGCTCACTTAAAAAAGGCTTGTCGCATTTTAAACCCCCAAAAGTGTTAAAACTGAGGTTAAAGTTTGTATGGGAATTCCGATACAAATTAGATCTTGTCCGGGGCTTCGTCCGCATCCGCTCCCGTCATCGTACCGGAATAAAATATAAGCTAGCTTTTAACACTAATAATAATATTTTAAATATAAATAGTTTTATCAAAATCGGTCCAGTAGTTTTGACAGAATCCTCAAACAAACACAGTCTTTACAGTACTTTATTCGCTTAGATAAAAGTAAAATGAATGGATAGGCCTTACGCGAACATTTCAAATCAGAAAAATGAGGTAAAACAATTGAAAGTTTTACTTCGAATTTGTACCGAGATGACAGACCAAGTACCCTAGTTTGTATTGAAGTGCCCTAGTTTTGCGTGCTTCAACTTAAAGCGCTTTGGATACTTATATTACTCTTTGGCTTTGGGCCTATCCATTCATTTTACTTTGATCTAAGTTTATTAATGCGCTACGCCCCGCGCTAGTGTGGCGCTAGTGTCGTGCACATAGCCAATAGGTTTCTTTAGGAAAGTTGTTCAGTATCATGGGCATGGGTACAAACATCCCTTAAAGTAATGCAACTGTTTACCCTAACACCCTGTAGAGTCTTCAGTATAGACTATTGATGGGTAGGGGTACGCAGGCAGTACCTATCTCAGATGATTTTGGAATAAGGGTGCGTTTTCACTGAAGCGGAGCGGAGATATGTGTAAAACGTGTAAAACTAACCAATATAAAATAGCTTGATTCTGACAAGCGAGGATTCGATTGGTTGATTTACACAGCTCCACTTCAGTGGACCGTGCTACGAGGAAGGATTCTATTCTAAGATATCCGGGACCGTGTAATTAAGCCGTGTAGGTAATGTAATTTCTCTGTGGTGGGAACCTTAAGTCATGATACCTACATTTACTATGCCGGAAGTCAGGATCTTGCGCTCTAATAATATTTTATTTGTACACAGTTTGGTCGTAGGTTACTGACACTGAGTATTGCAATGATTGCATAATATAATGCCTGTTGCACTGCACAACCAAGCACAACTGCCTGCAGTCTGCACATCATATTCCTTCTTATTTAATTACCTATTCTATGGCCATGGAGTCACGGATAATTCAGCGTTGCCATGGCATTGCCATAGCAGCAGAGAAGTGATACAGTCAGTCTACTCTGGTCAGTGTTACATTAACGCGAATAGAAAATACTAAAATAGGAATTTGATTTCGTAACTTTCGTAATAATCTAAACATGTTTGCAGTTTTGTTTTATTTCGCTAAATAACCATGAACGTATCCGAACATTCTTGTTCAAAATTCGCAAAATTATGACAGTTCTTAAAACGCAAAATGTCACTTTGAGACGTAATAGGTTATGTTGTCTATATTTAGTAAAAAATGTAATTAGTAACATAAATTAGTCGTTTTCGTGGTGTTAAACTCAATATGACAACATCACCCACCAGGACCAAACAAAAATTATCCCTGAGGAAACGTCTGTTCGTAAAAAAATCACCAAAAGTTGGCTGCTATGTCGATACTGATTCGAACGATGAATTTGCTCAGTCCACATCCCGCCCGAACTCCCCCGCGGACCCTTTCCTAGCTCACAGCACGCTCTATGCGGGCTCGAGTGTAGAACTGGCCGAAACCCACAGAAATTCAACAAGCGAGCGCTCCAGCAACAATCTGAGTCCGACCATACAGAATGCGCTCCCCGACGACGAACACAACCCCAAGTGCTGTAAGACATTCTTCAGAAGGTCTCGTCCTAAAAGTCTAGTCGATGGACACAATTCCAAATGTGAAATCAATTCTAACACATGTAGCCCAGAAAATAACTCCAGTAATAGTCTCAGTGATCAAATGATACCTTGTACTCAATCAAAATCTGAAGAAATATCGAAAGCGACTATAAAATTTCCTAAAGACGACCAGAGAAAATCTTTTGAACATTCCGGCTCATTTGAAGGTATTAAGTCAAAGAACAAACTGTTTGTTAAGAGATTATCGGCCGACCACTTGATATCCAACGAAGCGAAACCTCTCTACCAATCTTCATCTCCCGAAAGTGATAGGAGCAGTTCTTTAGATCGTAAAAGAAGGTAAGTTTTCTGGTAAATAAATACATATAGTAGTCTCACTAATGGTACATCCCGTAGTACGACATCCTCCGCCCACGTCACTTCGCTGCTTACGCCTGCCCTGTGCTCGGGCAAGCGCACTTGTGTGCTTCATCAGTGTAAACCAAAAGCTAGTCACAATTGCACAAAGGAAAATGCCCAATCCTGTTTCACCTCAAAACTGGTTAATTTGAATTTTATAAGAAACAAGACTTTGTTTGCATAAATTATACCTATACCAGATTTTAAGTCAGATCATAAGCTATCAAACAAAAAAAATTCATCAAAATCGGTTCAGTAGTTTTTGCGTGATGCTCGAACAAACAAACCCATAAACAAACAAAAAAACAAACAAACAAACAAAAAACCCAAAAATTTGTGATTTGGAATCAGGTACACCTAAAAACCATATCGTAATCTTTTTTTTGTAAATATCTTCAATGTACAGACACACTTCTGTTACAGTTTTATAATAGTTTAGATGCCATGATAGAAAAGGATAATTTCCATTTCCTTGGGAAGTATGATATTCCTCCTAGTTTGTGTATAATTTTAGTTATCATTCTATTTGTATGTGTTCATACTCATTCTTTAATTGTGAAACCATTTGAAACGAATACATTTCATCACGAGGGCTATGTCTTTTACCAGTGTGCTTTATTTTAGTGTCACCTTACACAACGCAACATACCTTCCGCTGTTGCTTTACTTTATTTATTTTAGTTTCTCTATACAATCCAATAATCCAGCACCCCTGGTTTTTAATTGTGCCAAATCAGTAAGACTATGTTAAGTATTGTAGCTCCCAATTATTTGAGATATTATAATCAAATGAAAGTCTATAGAAGATTTATATTTATACAGAACCAAGTCAACGGTCACGCGTTCAGCTTCACGTGCCGGCAGCACGGACAGCCTAGCTCGTAACTCGCTACTAGCAGCACAGGTCCTTCGTCTCATACCCACACACGAGGCTCGGGAAAGGTATCCTTTGACATTTTTAACATACAGGCTCTTTCTTAATTATACTGATGGTTAATGTTAGTCCCATAGAAAAAGGTTAGTTTGATGGTCTGATCATCCCCTAATAAAACTTCAGTATGTGAAAAACCCTGTATATGGTATTTTTGTATAAGAAGTCTAATTTATTTTATACCTTCTACTGCATGTTTAGTATTATATCTCTATCTCACGTGTGCGACGCGCCTTTGATAGAAAATGCCTCTCCCTGCGCTTTTCGGAGAGTGAAAGCCGCGCTTGCCACAACATGTAGTTTGGAATACAGCTGAGTCGCGTGCAAGAAGAGAAATCATACTAGACATGCTGGCGGTGTTTAAAAGATTGGCAAATAATCAAGTTCATTGGGAAGTAAAATAATCTCATACAAAATCATTGAAATTATCAAAGTAATGGAGTGTTTTTTTTCGTATAAAATTACTGACTATAAACGTTATTTTCATGTAAAAAAAATTAAAATTTGATTAACACTTACAAAGAATCTATTCAACCATAAAAGCTTGTTCAGTCATATTATGATGATAATTAATCCAAAATATATCTGATGCTATCAGTAAGTGGTAGGTACCTATATTCTTTTCCAATAGGATTATCTGGAGATAAAAAAACAATATTATAAAACGATTAAAGAATGGGTCTGACAAACGTTTTTCACTTTACATGTCAAATAAATCTTCAAAAAATTAAGAAAAAAACTGTGTTTTTACTTTTTTTATATCTTCAAAAATGGCGGAGATATTAACGATCAAATTGCGTATTTCCGGACTAAGGTTTTTAAAAACGCGGGCGGGCGCCTACTTGCCGATGACGTCACACCCCCGGCACAGATTACTGATATGTAGCAAGCTACAGATGCGACAGTGAAATTTGCACTTAGTTCCATTGTTTCCGTTGTGGCGTTCTGTCGTCAAACTAATGTGTATAGAACTTGTAGCTATAGGTATGTATACACTGATTCCAGGATGCAAAAATAGGGATATTTGACCAAGGAACAAACTATTCAACGATATTATTATGTCATACGACGGAGAAGAATTGAAGCTTCTCAAGGATTCTAAACTCAAGCTAAAATACCAGGAAAATCACAAGATATAAGCTTCTGACGCAACAACACGGCATGAGGCTGCTGTTGTTGAAAGTTCAATATGGCGTTGTATCTCGTCCTCATTGGACGTTGATACAATGTATCATCGTCCAATGAGGACGATGGGTAACAGCGCCACAACGGCTACACCAGAACTAAGCTGTCATAGGCCTGACCCCCGGTCATTCGTCAGTCGCGCTCTCGTACGCTCGCTGCTGTGCAGTAAACATCGAGTTCTCTTCAGTGAAAATGGAAAAAAAGTATTGTATTGTGCCTCAGTGTTTCAATTCAACTGTGAAAACACCCGATAAACTCTTTTTTTATGTGCCTGAGGACCCAAAAATGAGAAAGAAGTAGATGACGGCCATAAAAAGAGTAGATGCAATAGGGCCTAAAACTAAAGCGCACTGCTGTGAAGACCATTTCGATGTTTTTAAACTAATAAAACCCAAATAATCATCAACAACAACAACCTCGTACGAGCAAGATGTGGATTGCGATTGCGAGTACCTACCTAGATTTTTTAAATCATTGTCCATAATGTAGGTTCTAAATAAAACACACACAGACACACTTTAAGGAAGGTTTAAGCTTGAACAAATACCTACCCGACAGTAGGTAATAGCTTACATAAAACATACACACCTTTTCATCTTTATTCCGCGAATTTGACAGCTCGGTAGCACAGTCGGTAGTGAACCTGCCTGCTGTGCCGAGGGTCGCGGGTTCGAATCCCGTAAGGGACAAATATTTGTATGATGAATATATTTGTACCCGAGTCATGGATGTTTGTATCTACAGGGTAAAATTGATATCATTGGCATCCTTTTAAACTAAGAGTCTACCCATCAAACTGAACAACTTTTACTATGGGAGCAAACCGATCAAAGGAAAAAAAAATCTGCTGTTGCATACATTTGAGTCGAGTAGGCATTGCAATTTAGTATGGGACAGCAGATTTTTTAGTTGCTCAGATTAGTTTGCTCCCATAGTGAAAGTTGTTCAGTTTGATGGGTAGACTCTTAGTTTAAAAGGATGCCAATGATATCAATTTCACCCTGTATATGTATTCTATATCGTTGTCCAGTCATCATAATACAAGTCCAGGCTAGATTCTGGTACTTTAAATGTGACTAGATAATTTGTGTGACATTGTCCAAGAAATTATTATTAATTATTATTATTTCGGCAGCCGTAAAATCCTTATTCTTCATAAAATATTGTGCCACCATCAAACTATCCACTCTTGGCAGATTGTCCGACTGACCTTTTTGAAAACCTTCATCCATTCTACACACCACACGGTTTACTTTAGTGTAATCGGTTATAAAATTAATGTAAAAGTATTATTTCCTTGAAATACAAGCACACTATTAGGTATAAACGAAATTAAACGAATTTTTGACGAACAAACGAAACAAAATGCACCGGACCGAGCGCCGCGCTGTGTCGCGGTCGCGGGCTGAGCGGGGGTGTGACGTCAAAGCGTGAGCGCGCGTAAACTCTGAAATTTTAAAAAGCGCTTAAACTTCTCGTCGTCATAACTTCGGAAATACTGCATGTATTGAAGTGAAATAAAAACTAATGTAATGTACATGATCTACGCTAAGATTTTAAGTGTATTTTTTAGTAATATTTTGACCCTTTTGTGTTCCCCATTGATTACACTTTCAGATATGTTTCATAATTTTATGTGATTTTGAATATTTGTGAAGAAATTAAAGTTTTTGTTTATATCTTTTCTATTGGTTTGGAATATACAGGGTGAAATTGATATCATTGGCATCCTTTTAAACTAAGAGTCTACCCATCAAACTGAACAACTTTTACTATGGGAGCAAACCGATTGGAGCAACTAAAAAATCAGCTGTCCCATACTAAACTGCAATGCCTACTCGACTCAAATGTATGCAACAGCAGATTTTTTTTTTGCTCCGATCGGTTTGCTCCCATAGTAAAACTGAAACTATTTTAAGGGGATGTTCAGACTATCAAATTGAACAACTTTCTCTATGAGACCAATATCGAAATCGCGAAAAAAAAAACTGCTGTCCGATACATTTGAGTCGAGTTATGTTTGCAGTTTTGTATGGGACAGTATTTTTTTTTCGCGATTTCGACATTGCTTCCATAGACAAAGTTGTTCAGTTTGATGGTCTGATCATCTCCTTAAAATGGTTTCAGCTAATTTTGTTAGACCTTATATAAAATATCAGTATTCCTTTCGTTGAAAACCATAAAGGTCAACTTATGATATCACCTATTATCATTTTTGGTAGTCTAATAGCTTAATCTCAAATTTTAAATCATAGAGTTTAAACATGAATTAAAAATTTGTTTCAGAAACTACTTGTATGGCCGGTTAGCATCTCATTCTTTGCTTGGTGCAGCAGAGTTAGAACATGTGTTCCCTGACAGAGAGGTGAAGATATTTGTAGGAACATGGAACATGAATGGACAAGCACCACCAAGGTACTGCCATTAATTACCTTCCTTCTTTGTAGTAATGTTTAAAAAAAACTTATTTTTATTCAGTTATTAGGTACAATATTTAATAATGAGACAATAAGGTGCTTGCTTTATTTGTTAACAAATCCGCCGTAATAACGCATAATCTGAGAGAAATTTCAACTATCTAGCTATTACGGTTCAAAAGTTACAGCCCTAAATAGGTAGGACAGACGGACGGACGGACAGATGGACGGACGGACAATGTAGGCTTAGTAATAGGGTCCCGTTTTCACCCTTTGGGTACGGAACCCTAAAAAATGGCAGAAAGTTAAAAATTAAGGGGGGTTTTCAACAAGAAACTAGTTTTTATCAACGTTTTTTCTTCACGCTCTATAGTAAAAACGGTA
This sequence comes from Agonopterix subpropinquella, assembly GCA_922987775.1. Lineage (NCBI taxonomy): Eukaryota > Metazoa > Arthropoda > Insecta > Lepidoptera > Depressariidae > Agonopterix > Agonopterix subpropinquella. The sequence goes on along the minus strand of OV277695.1, from coordinate 15,838,406 downwards.
ATACATACAAGCGTCAAACTTAGTGTGATTATAGAGTAAACTCTACAGCATACATGGGCAACCCCCAGCCCGCGGGCTGGGATTTTAAAATCACGCGCTAAAGAAAGGTAAATGTTCTCGGTTCACGCCAACAAGAGAATGAGAGAAACATTCTTCTCACTAGATTCGGCGACAAAACTGATACATTCATCATAAAAGATGTCCACTGCTTGTTTTGTGCACTTTTTACATTTAAGATTGCAGTGTGTAGACACGGCGACAGTTCAATGAATAACAAACAACAATATATTTTTTTGCAATTTATCATGGTGCGGCCACACGCCGACGACATGTGCGACCATCACAACCAATATTTTAACTTTTCTCAGGCTATTTACAAAGCGTAATATTCCGATGCACCCATAGTAACCATTTACCTCCATAAAGAAATAATTACCTTTGTTTCATACGACAATGGCTTGGCTTTTTAGGGTTTTATAAGACTTCTACGGAAACGAACGATATTACGATGATACGATGATACGATGATTTCAAAGAGACGTAATGCGTTTCAAATCATTTTCAAGAAATATTTGAAATGGTTATCTACCACAAAGTCAATCGCCTAAACTCGTCGCGTTACGTTGTGTGCAGATAGTTTTGTTCTTTGCTTTGTTTTGAAGTTATCTGAGTTCGGAAAATATTAAAAAATGTCAGACATTTTTTGTCATTTTTTGTGTCTACTTTTAGTCTTTTTGACTAAAAGTAGACACAGAATGTCGCAAATTTTTAAGATAAATGGACTGATTAATACTTTTTTTAACCGACTTCAAAAAAGGAGGAGGTTTCTCAGTTCGACCGTATATATTTTTTTTTTTATGTGTGTTCGCGGATAACTTCGTCGTTTATGAACCGATTTTGATGATTCTTTTTTTGTTGGAAAGGAGATGTTCCGAGGGTGGTCCCATGATAAGGAAACCAGGATCTGATGATGGATCCCAGAGAAATCGAGGGGAACCTTCGAAAATCGTAGTGCCGACTAGTGCGTTTGTTAATTTAAAGCACTCCTATTAAATCGAACTAATCAATTCACCACTAAAAATTGTGAAATAAACAAAATTTTAACAAAAAATTAAAACCGCCTTCAAAAAAACGAAAAAGTTAAAAAATAATATTGCAGCCTATGACTTTTTCGTTCGCATCATAAGAACATTAATTTGTTTTATAGAAGTCGGTGTCAAGAAAGCCAAAAAATGCGAGCCCTGTCGCGAATCGTACCGGCTTGACAGCGACTTCAATAAAACAAATTAATGTTCTTATGATGCGAACGAAAAAGTCATAGGCTGCAATATTATTTTTTAACTTTTTAGTTTTTTATCGTGCACAATGGTATTAAGCCAATCTGCTTGTGCAACGAATCTGTTTGTGCAATGAATCTGTTTGAATAGAATCCAATATGAAGCGGCTTTGAAACCCAACAACTTTATATGGATCGAAAAACATGATTTTTTTGGACCTACCATATAGGTATGGATTAACCGATCGATTTTCTATGGGATATAAAAAAAAAAAAAAATCGTACCTTGTTCCTTAGGAAAAGTTATTTAGTTTCACTGTCTGAATGCACCAGTAAAATTTTGCTGGTAATTATATTATCCTGTAACGTTAATAATACACTTTGTACATGTATAAAACCGATCGTTTTTTCCACAACTACCTATTATGTATCTACGGCCCGCGACTTAGTTAATATCCTAAAGTTTGGCCCGCGAACTGGGTGAAATGCAGAACGGATGTACATAGATACAATTTAAGTTGTCCCGTAAGTTTAAAACAAGATACCGTCTTTTCTCTTTCCTTGATTAACATTATTTCCATAATTCTGAGCAGTGTATTTATTTCCCAATTAAGCCCATTTTTTATTTTTTTGATGCGCGCAATGAGGCACGAATTATTATATTTTTAAAATTTAATACTAATATAACTTTCATACAAATTTTATATGTCTCTCCACCACCTTGTCAATTTTGAATATTAGGAAATAATTTTTTCTTAGTTTAATTTAGCTTTTTTTTGGTTAAAATGACCACTTATTGTATAAATTGTCAGATTGAAATAGGCTGGAATTAAAAGGAAACGATTTAGTCATAAGATTAGCGTATTAAATGTTTGTCTCCATTTTTGTTAATTTCGTAACTCAGGGTTAGTAACGACATTTTGGGCACAATTACAACAACAATTCTACCATTCGATTGTATTTTTATAAAATGGCAACATTTTCTCAAGTTACGTCAAAATATTGACATTAATATGGCCGTATTTTGCTTCGCAGTTCGAGGTTGGTGTATGACACGCATTTTGTTAAATTTCAATATCAGGGTTAATAACGCGATTTTCCTATTTCCGGTAAGTGTAATTTGTCAGTTATTTGCTGATTTTTCTTGCGTAAGAGATATAATTACCGCTGGGATATAAGTTATTGTCAAACCAATAGCGATTTGGGTAGCAAATATTTTTGAGGTTAAAATTTCTCAGTTTATTTTATCAGTTTCGTAACGTTTCGTTACGTTTCGTAACGCAACGAAACTGAGCTCTCAGTTTCGTTACACTAAGGTCTCGTTCATATGAGTTTGTGACATAATACTGTTTTTTTTTTACATTAGACATCAAGTAATATCCCAAATAGTAAATAATATGTATTAATTAATTTAATACTATAAACTAAAAAATATATTTTAATGTTCTATGAAAATAATTTTATAAAATATAATGAGATTATTAAACATAACAAAAACTAAATAAACTATTAAAGCATTGCAATATATACATATATACATTTAAATAATTTCAGGTATGGCACCGATGACTAATGCAGAGAGGCAAAAAAAGTATAGACAAAAATTGCAGATAAGATTGATTTTTGACAAGGTTTTTGCAATTAGTAGAAAAATATAGATGTAGTTAATTAATAAAGTTGATTTATGCCATAAATATTTTATTTATTTTAATGCTTATGTGATCTCACCCTTACCTTATCAGTTTCGTAACAATTTATCAGTTTCATTACAATCTCAGTTTAATAACGATTTCGTTACGGTACATCTATTCTGCATTTCACCCAACTTCCAAAGGTTGCCCATCCCTGCTCTACAGAAAAACAACAAATACTAAAAACCGGCCAAGTGTGAGTCGGTCTCGCGCTAAAGGTCCCGGACAAAAAAAGTTTTTTTTCTAAGTTAATAATGTTGTGTTCTGTGGTGGTGTGGTACGGAACCCTCGGTGCGCGAGTAGCCCGACTCGCACTTAACCGGTTTTATTTACTTTTTGCGTCCCATGTCCTTCCACACAGGTGCGTTTTTGCGATCCGCGTCGCGCGTCCGTTGCTTTACTATTTCGTGCGAGCAAGCAGTTATCCCGTTATCGCGGCAGTGTGTAGGATCGCACTATACAAAACAAAATGTACTGAGAACAAATATCACAGAAATTCAAACAAATATCAAGTGTCATTTCTATGTGTTAAGGGTGCCACGTGACACTGAACGGTAAAAGGACTCTTAATTATTTTGTGTACCTACTTTCATCATCATCATCTCAGCCGATGGACGTCCACTGCTGGACATAGGCCTCCCCCAAGGATACTTTGAATGTTCTTATTTTATGTTACAGAGAATTAGCAGATTTTATTTTCCCGAATCAAGTGAAGCATGTACCGGATATTTTTGCTATTGGAACTCAGGAGTCTTATTCAGAGAGAATGGAGTGGGAAATTACTATCCAGGAGGTGTTGGGACCATCACATTTATTGTTACATTCTTATTACCTAGGTAAACTACAGATTTATAGATAACGAGCATTTACCCGCGACTTCGTCCGCATAAATTATATACTAGATTTTAAGTCAGATTATAAGCTATCAAATAAAAAAGTTTCATCAAAATCGGTTCAGTAGTTTTTGCGTGATGCTCGATCAAACAAACTTCTTTTATTAAATTTACAGTTTTATAATAGTACGAGCATTTACCCGCGACTTCGTCCGCATAAATTATATACCAGATTTTAAGTCAGATCATAAGCTATCAAACAAAAAAGTTTCATCAAAATCGGTTCAGTAGTTTTTGCGTGATGCTCGAACAAACAAACAAACAGACAGACAAAAAAATCCAAAGATTGGTGATTTGGAATCAGGGACATCTAAATACCATATCGTAATCTTTTTTTTTGTAAATATCTTCAATGTACAGACACACTTCTGTTACAGTTTTATAATAGTTTAGATAGATAGATTTATTTTGTGCATCCCATAAAAAAATCACAAATTATTTCGTCTCCGATTAGCAATAGAAAGTCTGCCAAATTTATCGTAAGTACTTAGTCCATTTCTTACGAAAAAGTCTAGTAATAATTAATTTTTAGTGAAGATAACACTAAAAAAAACCTACGTCTTCTCCAGGCCATGCACATTATTTAATATTAGTTACTACTATTACCTCAATTTTATGTAATACTAGTGTTTACACCAGAGTAGTAGATTAGTTATACACCAGATTTTAAGTAAAATCATAAGCTATCAAACAATAAACGTTTCATCAAAATCAGTTCATTAGTTTTTGCGTGATGCTCGAACTGCCTCGAACAAACATACAAGCAAACAAACAGACAAACGAACCAAAAATTGGTGATTTAGAGTCGCGGAAAACTAAAAACTATATCATAATCTTTTTCTTGGAAATGTGTTCAATGTATAGATAAGTATAGACACACTTCTTTTACAGTTTCTGTAATAGTTTAGATTATTTTTAATATTTTCAGGAACTCTTCATCTAACTATATTCATACGTAGGGACCTAATCTGGTTTTGTTCATTACCTGAAGATGCCAGTCTATCTGTTCGGCCTGGAACAGCATTTCGTACGAAAGGCGCAGTAGCAATATCATTCGCTTTGTTTGGATCCACATTCTTGTTCGTCACGGCTCATCTCACTGCCCACCAGGAGAAGGTGAAAGAAAGAGTATCAGATATTAAGAGGATTATTAGATCGATTGACTTACCAAAGAACTTGCCTTGCAAGCACAGGAGTAAAGGTAAGGAAATTGCTTTAAATATCAATTTATTATTAAAGATTTCGTGTGAAACAAGGAATGTGTGCGTGCCTGCGAGAAAAATGTCTTATATTGCTCAAGAATAAGAACAGAAGAAGTAGTAGAAAAAGCCATGGTGGTCCAGTGGCGAGTAACCTCGCCTGCGGTCCAGGAGCTGATGGTTCGATCCCCGGTCAATGAGTTTTTCGGAATTTATGAAGGATTTGTAACAACACTGGCTTTTCGGTAAAGGAAAACATCGTGAGGAAATTTGCGGGCTTCAATTTCGAGGCATGTATTGTACCTACTGCCATTATAAGTGGCGACGGGCTCACTCTCCTTCACACTGGACAGAGTTTCGGTACCACCAGTGAAATGTGGATGTTCTGAGGATTCAGAATGTCTGACTACCCCCTCGGGGAATATACTAGGCATTCACTTCGAGTTGGCCGCTACCTCCCTTCCCGCTTCCCCGCACCGCACCCCTAAGAGACCCTATTAAACGCAATTTTATAACCTTTAGCAACGCAATCACGTACGGTACGTCCGTCCCGGTCACTAATATCGCTTTTAATTTTAAATTTTTATTTGTTAGTTATATTATTTTTTGTCGACGGGACCAGTTAATGTGCCTGTGAGGAAATTCTGTAACGGTCATCGACGGCCAACTGGACGTGAACGAGTAGTAGTAGTGAGCATATGCTATAAGTACGAAAGAAGAGATGGCAAAAACTTGTAGTTAAACGATTTTTGCAGACCGGTGATATATCAAACAGCGTCACAGATGATAGGAAGTTCAAAAAAGATATAATATTTCTTCCACAATAAATTCAACTTATAATTCGTCATTTCATTAATTATTTTAGGGGGTTTTTATCTCAATTAATAAAATTTTATGGAAAATTACATTCTTTTTGCTATGTCCGACTTCCATATAACGGAATAAGGTCTCAAGGATGTAGATAATTGAATATTTTTTTTGTTTCAGATGTCACAAACAATTTTGATTACGTTTTTTGGTGTGGAGACCTAAACTTTAGATTGGGTGAACCTAGAGCTGCAGTATTGCGGTGGATAGAACAAACAAAGGTTGGTTTGACATTAAGTTTTAAGATTATTATGATTGGATCCTCATAAATAGGCTTAGACAATTTAATAGTAAGGACTGGCCTTGCGGTAGCATTTCCCCTCTGCCACGGTATTAGACTAAATGATCCAGTGCATTTACACTCAATTTTATACCTTATTTATTAAACGAGACAGCTTATAATTGCGAAACAATAATTTTGAACTTAGAACGTTTGGTGTTCACACGAGACTACTTTTCATGATTTTTAACATTCAAAATTAGAATCTAAATTTATGAGGAATAAAATCCAAAGTTGCGAATTTCATGTTACCTCGCCCCCCGCAAAAAGTGGCAGAAAATTTTGTTAGGAGAATGACACGCGTTACGAGTCCATACTATTAAATCGTCTAAGTAAATAGGACATATATTATTTGGAAGAGGTAGGTCGATACTAGCAACTCGTTTTTAAAATTAAAATATTCGAATGCAAAGGGGAATAATCTTATCTCGAATAGTCACCTTGAACAGAAAGAAGATACAGGAAGAAGAAGAACCATGTCATCATCATCTTATTTAAGAGCTACACTCTTCCGTCTCTTTTCCGCAAGTGCCTTGAGGTCCTGGTATGACACTATATCAACCTTTTCTTTCACCTGTGCTAGAAAGTTCAATCACAGTATAAGAAAGAGTATCTAGTAGGTACTACATACAGTACGGACACTCCCCGCCCCTCACCAATTTTAACCTCACCCCCTCTGGCAGGAAGCGTGACGGAAAATGTAGGTAAATGCGTATTCCTATCTCGCTTGCACTCTCTCAGTATAGCAAATGCTTACCTCTTGTACTAGACTAAGAGATAAGTGTACTTTTTGCAACCATCAGCAGCAAGGCTGATTCAGTGTTTATGGGGTGTAGAGCATCTCTGTGATGGGGATGGACCAGATCTGCCTGCATAACTTCAGTCGGTTTAGGAGTTACAGACGTTTAAAGGTCAGTAATTTTTTTTCGATCAGCTGCAAGGCTGATCGTATTATATTATAGTAGTATGCGCTGTAGCTATGTAAACAGTACAAAAACTGACATGAACTACCAGACGGTTTAGGAGATACAGCCGTTCAAAGGTCGGACCTTTGAATGGCTGTAGCTCCTAAACCGACTGATGAACCATGTCAGTTTTTGTACTGTTCATATAGCTACAGTGCATACTACAATTATATCACACGATCAACCTTGCAGCTGATCATTAATTTTTTACTGACCTTTAAACATCAGTAACTCCTAAACCGACTGGAGTTATGCAGGCACACCTGGTCGATCCCCATCACAGAGATGCTCTACACCCCACAAAGACTGAATCAGCCTTGCTGCCGATGGTTGCAAAAAGTACACTTATCTCTTATAATATACATTTTTCCCATTTGTATGAAATTACAGCTAAGTGTCCAAGGTGTGGTTTGAAAGCATGTAAGCAGCTAAAAAATTGGTTGTCTGTAAAGTTGGTTTACGGACGATAGTTTTACGTGATAACGTCATAAAGAAACATTGATGAATATTCGAATTGCTAGCTCTGACGTCACGCGAGAAAGAGAGATTTGTTCCGCGCTCTCGCTTGCACGCTCAGGCTCCGGCGAAACGTGACACTTTTTCGTACGTGCAGCCGGTGTTCATCGATTTATAAGACGTTATCACGTCAAAACGATTGTGTTGTAAATTATTTGGGAAAGCCGAAATCCAGCAGTTGAAGTCTTTCGGCTTTATTTTCAAGTTTCACACGTCACATTTGAATACTAACCGCGCGATATATTTATAGTTTCCGCTACCGCCGCACTTGCCGCACGGTCTCCTCCACGCGGACCAATTGACAGCAGTGTTGGAAGATGGCGCAGCTTTTAGAGACTTTCGGGAGGCACCCATCACGTTTCCGCCCACTTACAAGGTAGTTCTACTTCTTCTTCTTATCGTGTGGGCAGAGCCCTGGTGTCAGAGTTTTCTCAGACCGCTTTACGGCCTCTGACGTGGTATTTATGTAACGACTACTACCACCAAATATAGTAGCCGGGACCAACGGCTTACCGTGCCATCCGAAGCACGGAATCATTTTTCTTTTCAGACAATCAGGTGATTCAGCCTGCAATGTCCTAGCCAACTGGGGAAAAACGCACAAAGTGACATATCACTAGGTGTCCCCCGTGGGAATCGAAACCACGACCTTCGTGTCGAGAGCATAAGGCTCTTAAGGCGGTTGCAGAGGGGTCAATTTAATACAAAACTTTGACGCACAATACGCGTAGACGGTATTAATCTGGTATTAATATAAGTTACTTTTTATATATGGAAAAATTGTTTAGAAAATCTAGTTAGAAATAAATAACATTTGCAATTTATAATATAACTAGCGGCCCGTCCCGGCTTCGCACGGGTGGACGTCTAATCTTTTCTAGCAATAAATATAGCCTATGTTACTCAGGGTGAATGCAGCTTTCTAATGGTGAAAGAATTTTTTAAATCGGCCCAGTACTTTTTGAGCCTATTCATTACAAACATACAAACATACAAAAATAGGTACAAATCTTTCCTCTTTATAATATTAGTGTAGATAATATAATATAATTACGAAGATATAAAGCTTTGAAATTTTTCATACAAAATTTTCAAAGCTTTATATCTTCTAAATATTACTTTTATTAAATCCGTCTACGCGTATTGTGCGTCAAACGTTTGTATGGACTAAAACCACCTTAACCATTAGACCACGGAGGAGGCAGTAGTAGTTCTACTTATTTATTTATATCTACTAATTATTTTGACACCAAATTAATCCTTATTTAAAGTATGAAAGCGTAACTTTTGTTCCACATAATCGAGCAACCGTATTTTCTTATGTGTGGCTAAAAACTAAAAACCACCAGCGCAACGCCATATAATGAGACTTAGATTAGAAAATACAGGAACTCCCGTGTTTTTTGCTCGCTAAGCAATACTGCTAGGTCCATTAAACAAACTGGTTATGAAATTTTCAGTACGATCCAGGTAGCCAGCAGTTCGACACGTCCAGCAAGCAAAGAGCACCAGCGTACACAGACCGGATACTGTATAAATCTAAATCCTTGACCAATACCTCATCATCCGCTTTCTCCGGTAAGTTTTGGTTCTTGTTTCAACCTGGGGCTGACCAGCTTTGTGTAATGGATACAACGCCGGCCTGTTAAACCATACGTCTTGGGTTCGAATCCCTTTTGTTATAAATAAATGGTCATAATCATAAGCATTTTTTTTTCATACCTTTCCATATTTTGTTAGGAGCACAAGCTTATATGTTTGTGTCGTTATTGTGTGGTTTCCATATTATAAAGCCTAGTAGCATACGTTTTGGATCATAACAATGATCTTCTGAGCATAATTTATATATTTATAGACAAATACGCTCAAACACTTGACATGTGATAACTTCGACGTCTAAAATTCAGCTACATGCTGTATGTATTAGGGATTAGCAGCATATGCTATCTGTTTCGTTGGTTGGGAGCAGGTATTTAATTTTGAAAAAAAAATTGATGTTTTCGGAAGATATAATATTGCCATATGAACCTAAAATCATATCTATCAGTTTAAAAAAGAAATTTGCTAAATTGCGACAAACTTATAAAGATAATTTATTATTTTAATTATTAAACTAAATAAAGATGTGCATATATGCTTATATTTTGCTTCAAAACAAATCATACATCATTTGACACAGGGCAGTTAACATTTAACATAACTGTTGTCCTTTGTTATAGCTACACAAAGCGAAACCATCGCTGGTTTATTCTTGTGGCCAGGTATAAATGATAACTATAAGATAACCATAATGTTGAATTAGAAAGCTTTTACACATACATATTTTTCCTGCAAGCTAATAATATATGTAGGTTGAACAGTAACAGCAAAAGTAACAGCTAACCCTTTTTTATTTCAAAAGTTGTGGCGATTCATTGTATATTAAGCTTGCTTTGCAAATCTCTCGTGTGATTTTCCACCCCCATCGTCGTACCTTTACGGAGATTTAATCCAAGGGGGTTCTTCAGACCATCAAACTTAACAACTTTTCCTATGGGATCTAAATTGAAATAGCGAAAAAACTACTGTTTCATAAGGGTCGTGAAGCTATTGACATTTCTCAGACACATAAAGTCTGAGTAGCAAAATGTCGAACTATTTCTATGAAACAGGCCCTTTTGTTACTGTAAGGGTTGAACCTCAACTGGCAGCACCGCATCGCCTTTTCCCGTCGCTACATCCATTTCTGTCACTCAGGAACGTCATTTGCTAGAGCAAATAAGATAGACGGAACGCGACCGCACGCCGCAGCACCGCCGCGCATTAGGGCACTTACAGACGAGCGACACTTTGCTGTCGCGGTGGGTCGCAGAGCGCCGCGCTCATACATTTTACGGTCGCCCTCGACCCTCCGCGACACTCGGCGACCGCAAAGTGTCGCTCGTCTGTGAGAGCGCTTAGCCTTAAGCGTTAATGTAATAACTACTTAACTAACAATTACTAACTATTGTAACTGTGGCGTGTGGTTGTGTATTATATTGTGTTGGTAACTATTGTAAGCAAACCGATTAATAGTCGAAATAAGCTTTATTCTATTCCATAAAAAAATTGCCCAATTTCGTTATTAGTTCCATAGTAAAAGTTGTTCGGTTTGATGGTCTGTAGCACCTCTGTAAGTATGTAACGTATTTAAGCTTACACCCTGTATAGAGAGCACCGAGAAGCCAAGAGAAACATACATATCATGTGCTAAATTGTATTTAAGTTTGTAGGCTTTATAGTTCTGGAGATTTCTTAATGAGCGAGTGCATTTGGCTTTTATACAGGGTGTAAGGGACATCCATCCCTCCGCAGACTGAAACGGTGGTCTCATACCAAACTGAACAACTTCCACTATGGAGACTATCTCAGGAAACGCGAAAAGAAATCTGCTGTTTCATACAAAACAGCTGTATATCTACCCGACTCAAATGTATGAGACAGCTGATCTTTTTTCGGGTTTCCTAAGGTAGGCTCCGTGATGAAAATTGTTCAGTTCGATGGCCTGAGTTCTCCGTTTCAGTCTGCGGAGGGCTGTCCCTTACACCCTGTATACAACATCGCATCGTGTAAATGCAAAAATGAACTAAGCGGGAAGCAGAAACTACTTTGTTCTGAATATTTGAGACGTTACTTTTTAACATTAAATCTGAGAGCTGACCCTCTAGCTTGGGATGATTTCTCTACTTACCCGCGACTCGGCTTTTTTACATACTACTCGCGGCAAGAGACTTTAAAGCGCGGGAAGGGGTTGTTTTCTATGATGCAGCATATAGGCGCATCGCGCGCGAGTATAGTAATCATACTAGGGCTGTTGCATTTGCTAGAACAAGTTTTTTTTAAATAGTGAATTAGTTTCTATTTTCTGGTTAATTCTTTTGCACGATGCATATACAAGGTGTAACAAACTACCCCTTTAAATACTACTAGCATGTTTTATTACACCCTGTATTTTATAATACCATAAATTTCATAAAAGATTACTATTATAGTGTAGTGTTTATGGTACATACATTACATACAAAGTGTCTTCACTACTTTCGAAATAAAACGCTTTTTTTCGATCCCCATTAATGAACAGCTAAAAATCACTCAACTTTGTCACTGATGTGATGTAGTCCTTATAAACTTAATATTGAGGAACATCTGCAGGGTTCCGGCGCATCAGCTCGGTGCCCGTGCCGTCGGGGCTGAAGTGCGTCGCGTACAACTCCGTGCAGTCCGTGTGCACGAGCGACCACAAGCCCGTGTGGGGACTGTTCTCCGCCGCGCTGCGACCCGGCACTGACGTGTATGTTGATATTGTGCTTACTTGCTTTTGCGGTTGATTACATTTTTCAATGTCTAAGGCTAAAGGCTCATTTTTAATGAACGATAGCGCCCGTAGGCAAGACCGTTTTTATTGGTCGAAAGAGCCCGCATGCGGTATAGTATAGCACCACGCACCATCACACACCTCACTGTATACCGGGTATACAGTGTGTCTGGTGCCGCATAATGAACATTTTGTTCACGCACGAAGTCACCATTTTTGGCGGTAGGTGCGGGTAGCGGAGCACGAAACGGTGCAACGTGATTGGCCATTTCAAGGTCGCACTACTTCTAGCTCGCTCACTCGCGTTGCTTATATCAGTGAAAAACCATAGATGTGGGGCGAGCGTCGGCGGCCCTGCATGCGGTATCTACTGGGGGTAATCTGTGGGTGCGAACGAGAAAGCAGTCTACCCCCGCACGCTTTATACCGACCGATTAATATCATTAGTCTTTACGCCGCATGCGGGGAATCCCCGCAGGCGATATAACGACTGCCCTATTGACTTATGACTTTCATTACTCGTTACCCCTACGCTTGCTGTAATATTAACCAAGTTATCGACCGGTGAAAATGAGCCCTAAGACATTGAAAAATGACTAAAGAATGATTTTTACAAAATGATAACAAATTAACACGAACCCTGAAAAATGATGGATAGTAAGGTCAGTACTCCCCAGACCGTCGATATCTCTGCTCCAATTTTGAACATATTAAGGGTGTGGATCTTCGCGTCGAGATGCCTACAAGGCTTAATTAAATAGGCGCGGCGCTGGTATTTACACGTTTATAGCTTTTTTCTCTAATCTTTAACTAAGGATCAATTCCCGCTGAAAGAGCACCGGCCGGTGGCACGCGGTATTGCCTAGCATTTTGAACTTAATATATTCAGAGATAAGATAAAATATCAGTTGAGGTGACAGAACGGGTAGCCACGCCGCCGCGGTTGAACTGTCATTTTATCCCGTCAATTGGAATTTTATACAGGGGTAACAAAACACTCTAGTAATACTTAAAGGGGTGCTGCAGACCATCAAACTGAACAACTTTCACTATGGCGCAAACATCGAAATCGCGAAAAAAAATCAGCTCTTTCATACAAAACTGTAGTACCGTCTCGACTCAAATGTATGGGACGGCAGATATTTTTTATTATTTCTCGACGTCTCCATAGTGAAAGTTGTTCAGATTGATGGTCTGAAGCACCCCCTTAAGTATTACTAGGGTGTTTTGTTACACCCTGTATTATCCCAATGTAGATAAAGTTCAGCATGCTAGCTAGACCATTCCAAATAGCATCGAAATTTTAAGGCTATTTTCAGTCAAAGTCAGATCTTTTCGTTCTTATATGGAACTAGTTTTGCCCGCGATTTCGTCCGTATGAATTTAGAATAGCGAAAAAAACTTTCTTAGTGTGCCGCATCTCCGCAGTGCATCCTCTGTAGAATCTATTTCTATCTTCAGCGGTTTAGGCTGTGCATTGTCTGTCAGTCAGACACGGAACGGTTTTATAATACTTATATGGCATGAAATATACACGATGTCCCAAAACTCTACGTCGAGCCGAAAACACGAGAAAGGCAAGCTTATAACTGTTCAGGGAAAAATTTAACTTCTAATTCTAAATAAATTTTCGTTTTCCAATCAGGTTGTTCAGCAAGAAAAAAAAATTATTACTACTTTTTCAAACAGGAATGCCAAGTGTGATACCGTTTTGAAAACTTGATTAAACGGGCCATCTTTTGAAATAACTTGCCAGCTTGGCACCATACACTTTTTAAACAGGGTGTAGTCTCAAAGTTGCCAAAGAAATCAATTGTCAGACAGAAGATAGTGTTTTATTTAAAAAGATTGGCACTAATCCTTTATTTTTAAATAGAGTCCACTACATAAATAATTTAGGATAAGTGGATAGGCGTAACGGGTATTTTCATGTAAAAAATATACCGTAGTCACTACATGTAAAAGTTCGGCGCAGGGTGGCAATTTTCACAATTTAAAAAAAAAACCATATCGAAAACTATCAAACAAATTTTTTTTGGCATTACATGTAAAGCAGGCACTTCACTCTTTCACACACGCAGGAACTTCTCGGCGAGAACTTTCAATAAAAATTACTACTACTTATGACGCCAGGACAATAATAATCCACACTCTCGTTCTCGGCTGTTCTCGGCGAGAATGTAGTGCCCGCATAAAAGTTCGGCGCAGGGTGGCAATTTTCCTATTGTTAAAAAAAGACAATGTCTCGAATATTATCAAACTTAGATTTTTTTTAAATGTCTCTCCGAAAGTTATAAACTTGCCTATCTCCTCTTAGTGGCTTGACGTTGAGTTTTGGGACAATCTGTAGGTAAAATGCGGCGCGCTGCCAGCCGCTGCTCTTAGGGGCTGTTTAAACAGAAGTGACGTGGCGCGGACATTTCGCGGGCGGGGTGCGGCAATATAAACCTTATAGTACGTAGCATAGAGTCGTTTGGAGAATTACGTCCGCGCCTCCAGGCGACGTCGTCGCCTGGTGGCGGGGGTGCGATTTTTCTTTACGTAAAAAAACGACGCTATGCTACGTAATATAAGGTTTATATTGGTGTTACTTTTGACTACCCGCCACCGCCACGCGTCTCTTCTGTATAAACCATCCCTTACAGTGCTGGTATACCCTAAGAGAGTAACTTGTAATCCACACAGAGTGCCGCTAGCAGCCGGGCTGTTCAACCGGGAGGTGTACCTCGAGGGCATCAAGCGACGCCGCGCGCTCCTCGACCACGCGCCAGGTACGTCAGCCGTGTGCTCCTTGCAGTAACCCTTGTGAAACCACCGTCAGTCCCTTTTCACAAAACGTACGGCTACCGGATACAAAGAGTGCTTTTTTATACAGGGTGTAAGTGACAGTCTAGCGAATACTGAAACTGTGAACTCAGACCATCAAACTGAACAACTTTCACTATGGAGCCTACCTCAGGAAACGCGAAAAAAATCAGCTGTCCCATACAAAACTGCTGTACTTACTTGACTAAAATGTATGGGACAGCTGATTTTTTTCGCGTTTC
Source organism: Agonopterix subpropinquella (assembly GCA_922987775.1). Classification (NCBI taxonomy): domain Eukaryota; kingdom Metazoa; phylum Arthropoda; class Insecta; order Lepidoptera; family Depressariidae; genus Agonopterix; species Agonopterix subpropinquella. The sequence goes on along the minus strand of OV277695.1, from coordinate 15,823,339 downwards.
CTGAGGCAGGCTCCATAGTGAAAGTTTTTCAGTTTGATGGTCTGAGTTCACCGTTTCAGTATTTGCTAGGCTGTCACTTACACCCTGTATAGCTTTATGTTATGAAATATACAATGTAAATAAATCTCTGGCCGTAGCCGGAACTGTTGTCTCGCGTTGGAGAGGGCAACATAAAGCTACATTTTACATGATTTCACATAAGTTACCAATGTAATATGAGCTCCGTGGAAGTGAAAAGGGACTGAGACTTAACATAAATTGGCAGTAATTTGTATCAAATGAAAAAAAAATTGTCTAATTTTACTGTTTGATGTGCAGTTTAAATTGAACCCCTAGAATATTTTCTACTCAGTTGTAAATGTTTTATTTTTTACTTTTGTGTTTTTATTTTTATGGTTAAAATTCCGATTTGTAACTGAATTGTCTAGTAAATATTTTTGTCTACTAGGTTTCTAGATGGGACAGCACTCCAAGAGAAAGTATCGTCTATGAATTCCAATAAACGACTCTTTCTATATTTTTTTAACATTAAAAAATAATATTTTAGTACAATATGTCTACCAAGGAGAGAAGTCAATATAATATTTTATGTTTTGTTATTTTACGTTGACTTTAGTGAAATGTTTATTTTGGTATACCAAAGGTATATAATTTATTTTGTTGTTATTTATATTTATTTATTTACTTCAAAATGAGGTTAGACTAAGGATTGGTGTGCAATGTAATTGTTCAATTATAAAGAAACAATAAAAGACAGAACAATTTAGGTTATTTTTCAAAATGATATTTGCTTTTATGTTCTGCTAATTATATTATTACGCTAGTGCTTATTGTGCTTATTCTGTTAAAAGACATAAATCTAGTCAATGTATAGATACAGTATTCAAATATACGAGTATTAAATTTAATGAATGTTTACACATTATTTATTAAATTATTGTTAATCATTAATCAGCATTAAAATTATATTAGTTGCATTTCAAAATAATGTTTCCGAGTAATCCCATTGTTTGGCACAAAATTTATGTATTAGTAGGTATGTTCTTTCTTTCATACTTTATTTTATACCGGACGGTACATTAATGTCATCATGTTAGACATTTATAACTTTAGTTGTAGTCTTATAGAACTTTTGTTCTGTACTAAGTATTATATCAACCAAAAAATTATTAGAGGATGGGTACCACAGATAGACCAAAGAGCTTTATAATATTATAGTGTAATTAACGTGAAGTTTTTAAAACAGTACTTAAATATTTCCTGCCTTAATACTGTGTTAACTTAACCGTCTTGTGAAATGTTTTGAACATTTCTTGTTAATTAGGTGCTGTGATTTATACTGGTTCTAGTCTGATGTCCATTCCAAATACATTGTACTGCTTATGCATCGGCGATCGATGTCCTTAGGACTAATAAATGCGTTAAAAGTTTTTTAGTTTCACCACCGAGTAGATCCTAGAGAGAAACAGCTTCGTACAAGCTGGTGACGGCATGTATACGCCTACATGCGTAGCGATGCGTACGTGAACGTTCACGTACGAACATGAGCGGTAGTTTGTTACAAACATCACTGCGTGTGTAGTGGTGCACTTGTATGAAGCTGTTTCTCTGTAGGATATCAACTCTGTGGTTTCGTGGTTGGCCAGCGTCGAGAAGTTTGAACTCTTATTAATAAAACGTGTGATTTAAACATCAGTGCATACTGATGGAGTGGCAGCGAACATATATCTTTGAAAACTTAATATTCATAATGTTACATTAAAAGCAGAAAGGGAATGGATTTATTACAAATGTCTTTTACGTCGGGTGAAATGGGTTAATTCTTTTTTCTTTTGGTCTACATGATCAGTGTATATCGATTGCCAATAGATTGATTCGCCACCACTGTATATAGTCTATGTCGCAGATAACATTGTTATGTTCGCACACGTTTTATTAGTACATTAACATTATGAGAGAGATACTATTTATGACCTAAGTTTAGTTGAACCTAAGGCTGTAGTTATAATGCAGCGGTGCGGCCGCTCTATTATCAATGATAATATATGAAACAATGCCCATTTAAGACATACTCGTTAGAGTGCTCCATACAAACAAAGTTTAATTCTAATTTAAATATTCAATTACATTTTTTACACACGATCTAGAAACTAATGTTTGTGTCCATGGTTCAAAGATTCCCATAAAACTCTTAAAATAATCCTACCATTGAAAATATGTATTTTATCGGAAATCCGACTAAACGCACAGAGATTCGTTTCAAGATCGTGATTAAAAGTATCATTGACTTTAATTGAAAATTGGATCAAATTTCGTTTGTATACTGCGCGCACATGCGCACGCAGGAATATCCAAAGTTGGTGAACAGCGGTGCGGCTGCATATAATTCCAGCCTAAACCCAGTAGCAGACTGAACACTGTAAATATTTTAGTGTCGTTGTAAATTCAAAACTATTGTTACTGTCCCGGTAAAAAATTGTAATACCGGCGCGCCATGTCTAGTAACATTGCAGTCATTTCAATGCTCACTTGTGAATCTGCCCCGTATTTTAGTTTCTTCCTGAATACTGGGTGGAACATAACGACCCACTTTCGTGATAATTTTGTGTCATATTAGCAGGGCGTGCTCACCACTTTGAGAAGAATATTTTCTGAATGAGAAAGCCGATTGCGATGGAATGAAAACTATATACAGGGTCCTTCTTAATATGTCGACACTTTTTTAAGGGGATGATCAGACCATCAATAGGACCATGTACAACTTGTGATAACAAGTTAAACTCTATGGGTCTTCGGAAACTACATCTGAATAGCATCGGTAGATGTTTAGGTAATTAACTAATTAGAAGAATTGGTGCAGGAAAGTTAGTCAACTTGTGGTCGGAGAATTTTCAAATTGGCTTAACAAAAACTGACTCTGGGTCCGCGTTGTGGAATTAGACCCGCTGATCTCACCCTTATTATTTGCCCTACAGTGGGATCCTACACGGGAAAATTTATATAAAAAATCCTTCATCCCTCATATATTCCCGTTATATTCCACCCAGTATATTATTACGGAAAAAAGTCACATAAAACTCTATAATCGAATTTGTCTATGGATTCAACCGATAGGTATTAAATGTTGTCTCCAAATTTCTGTAAAAAATACGTTATCATGTTAGTATAAAGATCAAAATCCAGTGAAATCGTTGTTGTAGTATGTCCACTTGAATGGTTGTTGTAGGTATTGTCTATTGTTTTACATTCGTGAAGAAAGTAACATTATTGTTCTTCGTCGGTATTCACTCGCTAATATTATCTTCGAAACGGTCAGTTCACATTAAGCGTAGAAATGCTCCAGTTTTCTTTGACAAATTGATACTGAACTCAATTGAAATTGTAATAAAGTTGAATATAGCGTCCAAGAATAACACGCAACAGGGATTTATTTCTTGCAAGCTATATTTGACTCTATTGTCTATTCTAATCTAATTGAGTTAATTATCGACTAAAACTGCTCGACCATTTTTTCGCCTTATGTGAACTGACCCTAAATCTATGGGTCGAGCTTTTTGCTTTAAAATAATTAATGTTCAGTGTTATATCATTCAGTATTACGTAAGCAAAATGATAATGTTTTCAGGGATTCAAAGTAAATCAATCTGTCTTCCATAACTTTAAACAATTACCATTTTGTACAGAAGAATAGAAAACTGCTGTCGTATTGTCCCCACTATGTTAGCTTTAAAATTCATTTGTGAGTATAGTCACAGTTCATTGATCTTTTCAGTACTTTAATTTTCGAAAATTAATAATAACTAGATACTCAATCAACACTCTAAGAATGGAAAAATCAAAATTGCATTCAAAAGAATATCAGCGGGGCTAGTACGCCAACCTGCGATAGCGTGATATAGCGCTATCACGCTTCCGCTCTCTTTATATTTGCGCGTGAACGAACGAGATAAAAGATGTGATAAAGATGGATAAAGCCGTATTACGTGCAACGTGCTAGCTAGGCTGAGTATATTATACAGGGTGAAATTGATATCATTAGCATCCTTTTAAGCTAAGAGTCTACCCACCAAACGGAACAAATTTTACTATGGGAGCAAACCAATCGGAGCAAAAAGAAAATCTGCTGTTGCATACATTTGAGTCTAGTACGCACTGCAGTTTAGTATGGAACAGCAGATTCAGATCTGTTTGCTCCCATAGTAAAATTTCAAAACGCGCGTTTCGAATAAAAAAAATTTGTAAATACTGATTTGTGACGGCATCTAAGTTTCATTACTTTCTACTGTAGTTTATCCTGTTATTAAATAAAATAATAGTATTCAAGCTAAAGAATAACGGAGAAGAAAAAATTATATTTAATAAAGTCAAATATCCTATTTGAACAAAAAATTGCTGAGATTTTACAGGAGATAGTGCGTCTAGTTTTTTATCAGTGATCAAATACTTCGACAAACTTTTCTATTTTTCTGAGGCACTTTGACTGGGTGCAGTGGGCACTGCGTTAACATTAGCAAATGACTATCTGATGAATATGTGCAAAGACGAATAAACTGTGTTGTTGACTGTATCATTATGTCGCGTTTTTCTGCTACTGACACAAGTATTTTATACCTTATTTGATTATTGTGAAGGGTTAATGATTTTTCATAATATTATGTGACATATAAGTAGCAGAAAAACAATAATGTGATAAATTATAACAGCTTCGCGCAAATTATAATACTTTAACTTCATCAAACAGCAAAATTATCTTGATATAGCACTTAGGATAATGTAAGTAAGTACTTAAAACTTTTTGTGAAGATAATACTGTAAAATAATAAATGAGGCTGGATTTTGAACTGTTCAAATGTTTTTATAAAAAACAATAGAATTTGATAATTATAGCCAATTTTCTGATCCGCCTGTTTGATAAGCTGTTGTTAAATAATCCGTAACTTATTGTGTGTCTTTTATATCAAATTCGCGTTTCAGGAAATGTAAGTTCTAATCTGATAAATTACAGTCGAGATTGCAGTAGCATAAATATAGCCAATAAAATGTGTCAGACCACATGAAAACACGAGCTCGTCCGAGGGGCCGTGGGAAGAAACCTAAAGCACTGTTAAACAGATAAGCCAAAAAAACTTCTTAGCGACGAGCCCCAAAGTCCGTTTTCATGCGGCATGACACATATTCAAATATACATAGAAGGTCCAAGGAGAAGGTTTAGTCAAACCATCAATTTGTACAAATTCTGACACAGGAGTGCAATCTCATACGTTGAACTCAGCAGTTGAAAATGTATGGAGATACGCATCTTTCTACTGCTGATTTGACTTTCAAAAATCGCACCCCTGGAGTATGATTTTTGAATGTCAAATCAGCAGTAGAAAGATGCGTATCTCCATAGTAATTTTAATGAGTTTCAAAAATCGCACTCCAGGAGCCGTTTTGAAATCTTCCATTTATTTGATAGTTTCATCAAAGTCGTTTTAATATTATTGTTAGACCTTATATTATGCTAGCACAGCTCCAGTTTTAAGTATACAAGTCATTGAATATGTCTCTCACTAGATATCCATACATGCATACACACATACTCAAAGCTGCAGCCGACCATACGATATGTATTGGTACAGTTTCTATTGCTATGTCGACGTATATTTAAAAGAATTATAACTAGGCTATTTACTGTAGCACTAGAGTTTTTTTACTGTGTACTTACGTACTGAACATAGGAGGTTAAGTTTATGTGAACTGACAACAAATAATGTTTTAGAGCTAAGTTTTATTATTTATTATAATAATATGTGTTGTACTGTCTAAACACAATGTGAAACAATAGTGACGTCATAATTTGCTAGTCTATAATTTTAAGTTACATCATAAGTTGAAAAGGTTACGCTAAATATAGTTAACTTTCCTCGCCATTGTCTTTTTATTTTCTACAATCTAATAAATCTTTTTACAATAAAAATATCAAAAAAATCGTATTAGTTAGAATCAGCGTGTGTATATTGGTTGTAAAGAAGTTTGGCGAATTTGGACCCAGCCATTTTTACGAAAACTAAAAGCCCTTCAGACGGCGGTCATAATTATTATAAACAGAAAAAATTAAGGCATTTTTAAAAAAAACTGCCACATCTCCAGAAGTCCGGATTCGAAAGTAGAAATTACAAGTAAAATAGACAAATCATCTAAAAAGCAGTAGCAAAACGCAACCAAGACAGCTATTTTCATCTAATATTATCACTGAGGTATTTTTTGGTCGTTACGGAATGTTTTTGGTTTGGTTCAACTGATAGTTCGTGATTTCGTTTTCTTCCATTTATGGAGGTGCTACTGGGAATGTTCCTCCATTGAAAAGGGAAGATCTTCCACCAGGCTATGTGTGAAGCCTGGGGACCGGCCGTGGTCCAACAGTTCTTAGTTGGACCTTGTATATATATCGAATCTCTGTGATTATTTCTCTTGCGCGATTTATGTCTCGCATTCGATTGTGAACCTTATGTGTTAGTATGTTACGAGTTGCGTATTTACGATGAACGTTGTCTTTGTATGGAGCATATTTCCGTGAGCGACGGTATCGCCATCTGTTGGCATCTTTGCTATAACTTGTGGGTGCTGGACATCTGTAGGTCTGTAGTAGTTCCCCACACATTATTATAATATTATCGTGAATTTGCATTAAAATAAACATAATGAATCCGTAGAAGATTGAGTGGACTATCTTATAAGAAAGATTATGAGTTTCACACACTACTACAAAAGGTAGTTTTGTTTCACTCTACAAGTATTACTAAGTTTCATTCATGTACGACCCGTAAGTCTAAAGTCTCTAAGTCTGGGTCTCAAATTACATGCCATCGGCCAAACTTCTTTGTTTCCAATGCTTAGCTAAAAATGCGATCTTATAGCTATGAACTTAGGACTTAGTATCGATAGTGGCGGGCACATTGTTTTGCATCCACTCCATGCAGGCCCAGCCTTTGACGCCGTTCACCTGGACGGCGCACCACCGCTCGTATAGCTTTGCTTCTCGCACTTTACCGATGTAGAATACTACCTCGTCGTTTACTTGCACTCGAACATCGTACGATTGTCCTCCTAAGAAATATCAACGAAAGTAATTTTAATAACTTGACCTTTTAGTGTCGTTATTATTCTTTGATCAATGATCACACAGAACGCAAACGTTTAATAACTTTTTAGAGTAACTGTACTGGTTCCAGCAGGTACATTTTAGTGATAAGTAAAGCGGGGTCCGCTGCGCCATGTTATCGTGTTTGCAAACATTGTTTTCTAACTTTCCCCTCCCCCGCAGGCGAACGCGGGTGATGTTATCCATTTGCATCGGAAAACATCACCCGCGTTCGCCTGCGGGGGAGGGGAAAGTTAGAAAACGATGGTAGCAAACATTATAACATGGCGCAGCGGACCCGGCTTATGTGTGTCACTGATGGATTTGTTTTTTTTTTGTAGTGCGGTATTTCTATTTATACGTGCAATTGTTAAAAATTTATTTAAAAACTGCATGTAGCATTATTTAGAAACGAAATCAAAAAAATAAGCAAGTAAATACCTGATGGTGTAAAGGCACGTATCAAAAGTATATTTGAAATTCTGAAACTCGCACACTCGCACAAAAAATGTTGACTGTCTTACTTTGTAGTTCTGGGTAAGCTCGCTACATCTTCGACCCCATCTTTGTCCTGTGGACTAGATTGAGGTCAAGAGCAAACCCATCGACAATAAAATAAAATAAAAGTATTGGTAGTTTTCGAGAATATGTGAAAATAAAAAGTTGAAGGTCGGTTGGATATTATTGGAGAGACCTTAAGCGCTTTATACACGGTCCATTCTGCTGGACGTCCCGCGCCAAGGCCATGCACGATGCACGATGCACGATGCAAAAACACCATGAATAGGCTTGACGTAAGTACGTCGATAATTATTATTTATCGACGTACGTCAAGCCTATTCATGGTGCTTTTGCATCGTGCATGACCCTGGCGGGACGTACACCGTACAGCGGGATGGATCGTGAATAAAGCGCTTTAGCTTTAGTCCAGCAAATTTCCTTGCCTCTGTGGACGTCTTTAGACTGAGATAATAATGACGATGAATGAATTATTACCAGCTTGGAAAACAAATCCGTAGTCTTTCGGAAGCGTCTGGTTTTCTCCGTGCTGCCACAGCTGGAAGTCGCACGAGGAGACCGGCACGACGGCTTGGTCAGACTTGCGACACAGATATCCGATGGTTACACTGAAAATATAATTGTAAAGTTATGTCCTATCCTACTGGCTGTTACCACTTCATCTGCGTTTAGTGGCGCCCTCGTCACAATAATAAAGATTTCTCAATAAAGTAAGCCAAAATTAAAAAAGTGCACACTAGATAAACTACAAGCCTTCAAGCTATTTTCATAGAATACTTTTAAAGGTGTTTTAAAGGTCTAAAGATACAAATTTTGAAAAAAGAAAAAAAACGGCCGCTTTTGTTTTTATTCGAAATTATCTAAAAGTGGAATGTTTAGAACCTATAAAAGTATTGTATAACAATGGCTTGAAGACTTTTGTAGTTTATCTACTGGGCACTTTATTAATGTAGGCTTTCTTTATTGAGAAATCTTTATTATTGTGACGAGGGCGCCACCGCGATCGAATAGCCCTCTTAAAAAAGGACCGTATGTGTTAATTCGTAACAATGTTCTAAGTATCTAAGTGCCTTTAATCCAAATCAAACAGCTATTCAAACTTAACAACTTTTACTGTGGGATCAATATTGAAACCGCGAGAATAAATCAGCTGTTTCATAGAAAATGTCAATAGCTAGTCGATCAAAATTTATAAAAACAGCTATTTTTATTATTCGCGATTTCCATTTTGGTCCCTTGGTTAAAGTTGTTCAGTTTGACGGTCTGAAGCAACCCCTTAATAACTATGTATCCACAAAATCTTTTCAAATGGGGATGAAAAAAGGTAAAAATCTTAGAAAAGTATATATCTAGAATGAGCCTCACGCTTCTACCGTATAAAACAAAAGGGGCCAACTATATACAGGGTGAAATTGATATCATTAGCATCCTTGTAAACTAAGAGTCTACCCATCAAACTGAACAACTTTTACTACGGGAGCAAACCGATCGGAGCAACAAAAAAATCTGCTGTTCCATACTAAACTGCAGTGCCTATGAGCCCGGTTACACGTTCAGTATTTCGTCATTCTGGTCCATCAGTCCGGTCATGTTTATTTGATTTGAAGGGAAACTGATATACTGAAGCACCATGTTAGTCGGGTCAACCTCGAGTCAGTTTCCCTTCAAATCAAATATACATGACCAGACTGATGAAATACTGACGGTGTAACCTCCCTCTATAGTCGACTCAAATGTATGCAACAGCAGATTTTTTTTTGCTCCGATCTGTTTGCTCCCATAGTGAAAGTTGTTCAGTTTGATGGGTAGACTCTTTAAAAGGATGCTAATGATAAATCTAAACTATTATAAAACTGTAACTGAAGTGTGTCTGTACATTGAAGATATTTACAAAAAAAGATTACGATATGATTTTTAAATGTTCCTGATTCCAAATCAACAATTTTTGGATTTTTTGTCTGTCTGTTTGTTTGGGTGTTTGTTTGTTCGAGTATCACGCAAAAACTACTGAACCGATTTTGATGAAACTTTTTTTGTTTGATAGCTTATCATCTGACTTAAAATCTGATATATAATTTATGCGGACGAAGTCGCGGGTAAAAGCTCGTATTATATATTATTATTTATTATTACACTTATGTAAAACAAAAACATGCATATGCATCAGGATTCATTGTCACTAACTTATTACAGTGACAATGAATCCCGCAAAACCAACCAACCACCAACTTTCTCAGGTTGGTGTGCGTGAGGCGTCATACAATTTATGTATGTGTGCATGTATATGGATAGGGTTTAGAGGCCAGAGCTAGTTGAAATTTTTTCGACGCGTTCGTAGCTTCGACTGTCTAACTTATCAAAGGTAAAAATCACAGAACATTATAAGAGGTGTTAGAAATGCAAAGTAGCCCTTTTGCTTCGCAGACGGCTGTCGCCATTTGTCTTCCCGCCCACGCTGCTACAATTACTCATGCCCTCTCGCTCGCACCACGCCGCGCGCCTATGGTGTTATGCAAACCATTGCATAACCTGTGGCGACACGTTCCACGCCTCCTTTGCACTTCTAACCCCTCTTATAATGTTCTGTGGTAAAAATATTGTTACCTAATTGGAAATGTAATTTCGATGAAGATTATACAAGGTGTTACAGAAGTAAAAATAAAAATTGAAAACTTTTAAGGGGTTCATTATGGGACCAACTTCGAAATCGCGAAAAAACAATCTATTGTCCCATACATTTAGCTCGAGTAGATATGGAACATCGCAAACGCATCGTATCGTAGCGATTATGGCAAATCTCTTCATTTTAGGGGAGGCCAATGTCCAGCAGTGGACGTCTATCGGCTGGTATGATGATGATGATGATTTTTTTTTTCGCGATTTCGATATCGGTACCATAGTGAAAGTTGTTCAGTTTGATGGTCTTAACCACCCCCTTAAATGTTTATTTGTATTTTTGTAACATTTGTGTATAAACCTTGATACTCACTGCGATAATGTAATAGGTTGGCTGACAGATCCTACTTGCATGCAGTCACCATTTTCAAGATACATAAAGTGTAACACATATCGGTGGAAATTGCGCCATTCACGTATTTTACCTAAAATAGAACCGTTTTATAATTAAGTACCGTCGAGCCCCCTAACTTCGCCTGGTTTTTGATATGTTTTTCAATCTATCTCTCATATAATAAGGGACATCAAATGAAAAACGTTTCGTCTTATCTAGGGCTACTACTTAAGACCATCAAAACTTAAGGCTATTCTACCGTTGGCGCGCTCCATACAAACGTAGTATGGTGATATTTTCAATACTATCTAATTAAAGTCAATGAAATTTTTCAAAAACAATCAAGTAACTAATCTCTATGTCGGTATGAAGTCAGATTTTCGTTAAAATATACAGTTTCAATGCTAGGATTAATTTAAGATTTGTATGGAAATATTTGTGGCACTGTAACTTTAAAACTATAAATTTTATCGAAAATCTGACTTCATACCGACATAGAAATTAGTTACTAGAGTTTTTTTGAAAAATTTCATTGACTTTAATTGGATAGTATTGAAAATATCACCATACTACGTTTGTATGGAGCGCGCCAACGGTAGAATAGCCTTAATAACACATACTACAAATGAAAGGAAAACGACGCAACTGTAACAGGCGAAGTTTGGGTATTATTTCTTATCTTCGCCTTCCTTGTATTTATCAATGATATAGATACCTGTATAATTGTCTACAAGTGCAATTGTCATTCTAAATATCTCAAACAAAAGTAAACTTTATATCTATATACATAGAGTTGATTTTCCTACAAAAAAACAAGCAGGCGAAGTTTGGAACCAAGTCTGAAGTTAGTTTACTCCAGTCCCGCTCACGGAAAAAACTCATGTGTCATCAAATGAAATGAAGTTAGCTACGTTTCGCAAGCAAAAATCGTACCATGAAATAAAATTGATTTGAATTTGGTAGTTTTATGCATGGACAGATAAATACATTTTCGAATAATTATTATTTTCTAAAATAAGCGAGGTTAGGGTTCGCAGGCGAAGTTAGGGGGCTCGACGGTAGGTATTTTATTGATGTTGTAAAAATGTTTAAAGATTCAATAATGACTTACAACAACGGCGAATTAACTTGGCACCTGGCTCGCACGTGGCTCGAAATTTGACACCCCTAATGCTACCCCCCGCGGGACCCTGCCGTCGCCGTGCGAGGCCGTAGCATAGCATTTCAGTTACCGATGCACGTGTCCCTGCGCTTTAGCATTTTCGAGTAATTCTTTCCGAGTTTTCCGAGTTTTTTATTCCGAGTCACGTGCCAAGTTAATTCGCCCGGGTTGTAGTAACTTTCTAGTTATCAAATTCGAGTAGAAGCGAATATATTTTTTCTTCGTGTGAATGAAGTAAAAAATCTACCGACATTTTTCACTGAAATGATTTATGAGTTAACTATTCTCTGAAAATTATTGTCAAGTATCGGGTTAGCCCGTTACATGGAGAAATGAGCCTAAAGCAGGCACTTCACTCTCGCGAGAACTTCTCGGCGAGAACTTTCAAGGAAAATTACTACCGCTTATGACGCCGCGAGAACAATGAAGGGCAATCACACTCTCGTTCTCGGCTGTTCTCGGCGGGAATGTAGTGTCCGTATAATAAGTACATAAGTATACCAGTTTTACCGTTGTTGATATACAGGGTGTAACAAAACACCCTAGTAATACTTAAGGGGATGCTTCAGACCATCAAACTGAACAACTTTCACTATGGAGCCAACATCGAAATCGCGAAATAAAAATCAGCAGTTTCATACAAAACTGCAGTACCGGCTCGACTCAAATGTATGGGACAGCTGATTTTTTTTATTTTTCTCGATGTTGGCTCCATAGTGAAAGTTGATCAGTTTGATGGTCTAAAAGCACCTCCTTAGGTATTACTAGGGTGTTTTGTTACACCCTGTATACAACTAGAGGCATACCGAAGGTGTGATCCCTGACGCATGGCATGTTGATAGAATGCTCTTTGCCGTCTATAACAGCTGAGCCCGTGAAAAATCCCATCTGTTCGTAATGTGTGTTGTGATATCTGCAAAGAAATGATTTGAGACATACCTACCTGAATAAGACAAGACGCATGGATCTGGAGAAAGCAAGAGATGTAGGTATGCCAGGACCGCACAAAGTGAAGATCCATAGCACATGAATAAATATCCCTACAGCAAACAAGCTTTACACAATCGGCCGCTGTCGTGTCGGTGTACCTAATCTACTCACACTTAGCGCGCATTTGGAGGACGTACGAACAGGTGCACACACTCAGCCGCGTTATGAGAATGAGAGAGAAATGAGACCGGCATCGACAGCGGCCACTTCTATAAGGCTTGTTTTATGTAGATAGGAATATTTTCATGTGTTCACAGCTGGGAAAAAAACATACCTAACCCTCATTCTGGTGCCGTCGGGTAAAAAGGCAGGAGTTAATGTATTTGTATGCTATTATCATTTTTATATAGGTAAATCATTATCATTTAAATGAGTCATCATTATCATCATCATCATCAGCCTATCATCGTCCACTGCTGAAAATAGGCCTCTCCCAAGGCGCGCCACAAAACTCTGTCCTCGGCCTTCCTCATCCAGTCGCTCGCCGCTACCTTTTCTTGGGTTGTCAGTCCAGCGGGCAGCAGGGCGTCCGACACTACGCCTACCAGTTCGCGGTCTCCACTCTAGAACTCTGACACATCACAGGTTGTCAAATTTTTCGGCAGATATGACCAGTCCATTTTCACTTCAGCTTGCTAATTTTCTGAGCTACGTCAACCACTTTAGTTCTCTGACGAATCACTTCATTTCTAATGTGATCTCTCAGAGAAAAACCGAGCATAGCTCTCTCCATAGCTCGCTGAGCGACCTTGAATTGATGAACTAGTCCTATCGTCAGGGTCCATGTTTCCGCACCATAGGTCATTACTGGCAGGACGCACTGATTGAACACCCTCGTCTTGAGGCGTTGTGGTATAGCCGAGGAGAATATATGACGGAGTTTCCCGAAAGCAGCCCATCCTAGTTGGATGCGCCTAGCGGCCTCTTTGTAGAAGTTGTTCCTAGGGGAAGCCCGGGCAAGACGAATATGTTAAGGGAAAGGCTAAAAAAAACAAACAAATTTCTAATCAACAACAGTCTTTTTATTATTAATTTGTACTTTAGTTAATCATCTTTGGAAAATAGTAGTAAAAACTTTGAAACTTAAACAACTTCTACATACATTTTTGATTACAAAAAAAAGTGTCTATTATCCGTTTTGCCCGACCCCCCCGGGTAAAACGGATAAGTAAAGCAATTGATGTTTTAATCTTTGCACTCATCTAGTAGGTACAGTTCTCGTGTGCCCACTTCTTGCATTGGTTGCACTCTATCCAATCTTCAGTAGGCGGTTCAATATAATACTTCTGAGCACACTAAACATTAACAACTTGTTTCATCCTTCAGATTTTTATTGTTAAACTTCTTTGTCTTCTTTGTTGTTTTATGTTTACTACAACCGGCCAAATTGGATATATTTGTCTTTCTGCATGTAGATTTGCCAGAACCTTACAAGTTAGATGTTTTTGTTTTTTATCTGCAGTTATAGTAGCTATCCGTTTTGCCCATATCCGTCTTGCCCAAAGCACTAATATTCAAAAGTCAACTGCCTACTGTAAAATTTCTACCAATGAATGAAAAGTTACAAACACAAATTAAACTTCAAAAAACACGCAATCGATTAAACAGAGTCAATTCGTTAACACTTAATACATAATACAAAAAATCAATACACATACCTTGTCAAAAATCGTAACAAAACAGCAAAAACCTTTCATTTTTATTTTTACAACAAGTGCATGCATCTATTGTTTTGGTGGAACTGTCATGGCGTGGCTGAGTTGCTGTTCTACCGATCAGAGTTCATCCAGTAGCGCCATATATTGTAGGTTTTTAATAAAATCGAGTATTCGTCTTACCCACACTATGCATCTTGCCCGGGCTTCCCCTACCTAGTCTTATGGTTTATTTAAATGAGTACAACCTACTTTTGAACATTATTAAAGTAGTCGCGAGACCACTGCTCCCGCGCCATGTCCATCGCCAAGCCTTTAGGCGACATATGCACGTCGGAGTTGAAGGCCGGCCAGTTTGCGCTCCATGTTAGATCCATTCTCACTTTCAGTCGCTTTTCTGCGTTGTTTCTAGGCCTGCAAATTGATTTCACTACAGAATAGATAGTCTAGCAGCAACGCGACATAGCAAAATCGCGCCTTATTTGATATCATCTCTACTTAGCGCATCAAAACGAGCTCTGTCGCGTGCCGCTAGACTTGAGCTACCGAACAAGCTACCTAATGTTAGACAAAGTCAGATCAAAAGTTGTTAAAAGTTGAAATCAAAGTATGACAAGGTCATCATATCAGCCGATAGATGTCAATTGCTGGACATCATAGGCCTCCCCCAAGGATCGATACAACGACCGGTCCTGCGTTGCCCTCATCCAACGGATTCCCGCCGCCTTCATCAGGTCGTCGGTCCACCTTGTAGGCCTACCCACGCTGCGCTTTCCGGTACGCCGCCACTCAAGAACTCTTCGAGTATGACAAGGTGAATGTGAAAGAATTTATAACAAACACCTTTATATTTTCATGCCCATGTGGAGAGTACGATACCACTGTACTTTGAGTTATTACCATAGATAAATTAAAGCGCTCCCCCGTTATTACCTACCTGCGTACAGTAGGTACAGACACTCCCTGCCACGTGGCATGAGTTTAAAGTACCTATAAGATTATTTTGTTCGTACAACTCACTTCATATCTCCACTGTACGTGACCTTCCATGTCCGCATGGGTATGAAGTCTTCGATCGACAGCCCGTGGACTCTGTACTCTCCTTCGTCTTCAGGCGCTTGTTTCAGTCGAGAGTCTGGCAACTCGGGCGACAGTAAAACGTCTTCGCCCCCTACCTTTGTGAGAAATAATACATTCGAGTCAGTATTACCAACAAAATTTCAAATGATTAAGTGCTACCTTTGCCAGCTTCCTGCTAAGTAAAGCCTGACCAGAAAAATAAATATGAAACCGGTCAAGTGCGAGTCGGACTACTCGCATAGAATCCTGAGTCGCGAGGGTTTCAAAGGTACGAGACGCAGAATAACTTTGCTGCCGAGCGAAACACGCAACTTTTCACCTAACTACAGCGAGGAAAATTTCAATGCGCCAACCTCATTTTTAGGGTTCCGTACCCAAAGGGTGAAAACGGGACCGTATTACTAAGCCTACGTTGTCCGTCCGTCCGTCCGTCCGTCTGTCCGTCCATCTGCGTCTGTCCGTCCGTCTGCGTCTGTCCTACCTATTTAGGGCTGTAACTTTTGAACCGTAATAGCTAGATAGTTGAAATTTTCTCAGATTATGCGTTATTACGGCGGATTTGTTAACAAATAATAAAAAGTTAAAAAGTCAAAAAAAAAAAAAGTCAAAGAGTCAAGTCAAAAAGTTAAAAATTAAGGGGGGTTCTCAACAAAAAACTAGTTTTTATCAACGTTTTTTCTTCACGCTCTATAGTAAAAACGGTAATACATACAAGCGTCAAACTTAGTGTGATTATAGAGCAAGCTCTACAGAATAACAACAAATACTAAAAACCGGTCAAGTGTGAGTCGGTCTTGCGCTGAAGGTCCTGGACAAAAAGTTTTTTTTTCTAAGTTAACCCATTCCACGCCACGGGTTTATTTAGAAAACGCTCATCACACGCAACAACCCAAAATTTGTCACTATCTGGAAAACATATACGTACTTACGTACAAGTTTATTTGTGATAAAAATAAAAGGATTTAAAAAAAAAAAATTGTCTGATAATAAAAGGATTTTTCCTTTTATTTTTATCACAAATAAACTTTTAGCTTAGACTTTATATCCATTTTTGTATGGGGAGGGTATATTTTTCGGATAGAAGGATGAGCCTGGGCACACTTGTTCCTTAGGTGGTCTAGTGTGAAAAACGCCCGGAGGACTCCCTCTATCACCCCGCCATGGGGGTGGAGGGGGGGTTGAACTTTTCAGATACCGCACTCACTGTGATTCGTCATAACTGCCAATTTCTAGCTACTAGGGCATTTTTGGTATCGTTTTTGACTAAATCAAAGTAGCTTAGTTGATTTCTGAAACAAAAAAAATGTATTCCCATACAAAAAAATTTAAAAACAGTGAAAAATATAAAATAAGTAAAAAATTTTTTTTTTGTTAATTACCATAAACTTAAAACCGGTAACAATATCGGACTTTAAAAAATATATTTGGAAAGCTGCTTTTATACAAATTCCAAAAATATAAGGTTTGTTGAGAAAAAAGCAAAAAAAAAATGAAAGAATAAAAATTAACGCAACTAGGCAGGAACAAAAAAAATTAAATGAAATGCAGGAGTGGACGTAGAAGTGTCCAATTTTGTATACAATTAGTAGTTACTATAAGCATTAAAGGAAAACTAAAATATTTTACAATATTATACCAGTTTTCTTGATACATAAACTGCACAAATAACTTAGTAATCCTGTGTATTTATTCAGGATTACAAAGTTACACTTGCAGTTGCACTTGTATATTGTCATGTCTTGTTGACTGACATATCAACGCACAGCCCAAACCACTGGTTCTAGAGATTTGGAACTTAGGTTCTTTATATAGGACGGTTTACAAAATGAAAGGAAACATCAGATGACATCATCAACATCATATATTTACAATAAAACAGATTAAAATTTTATTTTTCTTCTTCCTGTATACATTTGCCTTCGCAATGACACAACTCTGTGCACTTTAGTTGCCGTTGCAAACACCGGCACCTGTTGGTGCCGCACCCCTTTTTGCATCTACACCTAATCATTTCGATGCAGGCTTCAGCAGCAACAGGCAAGTCTGTCCATGTAGGTTGCCAACTATCGCCGACTTTTGTCCATCCCCAGTTAGATGGATCAGGAAGATCTTGAATCGGCGACATTTGACCCCATACATGGACAGCTTGAAAAACTGCCCTCAAGAAATGTTGATATAGAGCCGCTTTTGTGGGTGGTATATGCTCTAGTTGGCGGTCTTTTTTGGTAAATAAATGTATATGTACCGTTAAAATGTTGCTTTGTTACTTATTAGGTAGCTAGTTTTATGAAGTTACCTACCTGTCATATAAAATTATAACAATCTTTTCAAGGATGGCAAATGAGTCGTTGTTCCTGCCTTCATAGGCTGCCAAAAAACCATCTGTGGCAGTAGGGAAAACGTTCCATGTCTCCATTGCACTTTTTTTCCCTTTCCCATTAAAACTAGAAACTGTGTCACACCCCGTGAATGCGTGGAATAAAGGAAGGACCTGTCTGGGCTAGAGAGCTATGGGTGCATGTAGGCACTGGAAAGCACCACCAGTATCTACCTTGTCATGAGATAGCGAACGCTCTTGGTAAATTCTTGTTATAATAATAACACCTTTACTTCTAAACACGTCATCTTGATTTAGCAATTAAAAAACTTTCTTCCAGGACCACAAAAAACAAAGGTCCTTCCTTTATTCCACGCATTAAGTAATAAAGCAACATTTTAACGGTACATATACATTTATTTACCAAAAAAGACCGCCAACTAGAGCATATACCACCCACAAAAGCGGCTCTATATCAACATTTCTTGAGGGCAGTTTTTCAAGCTGTCCATGTATGGGGTCAAATGTCGCCGATTCAAGATCTTCCTGATCCATCTAACTGGGGATGGACAAAAGTCGGCGATAGTTGGCAACCTACATGGACAGACTTGCCTGTTGCTGCTGAAGCCTGCATCGAAATGATTAGGTGTAGATGCAAAAAGGGGTGCGGCACCAACAGGTGCCGGTGTTTGCAACGGCAACTAAAGTGCACAGAGTTGTGTCATTGCGAAGGCAAATGTATACAGGAATAAGAAAAATAAAATTTTAATCTGTTTTATTGTAAATATATGATGTTGATGATGTCATCTGATGTTTCCTTTCATTTTGTAAACCGTCCTATATAAAGAACCTAAGTTCCAAATCTCTAGAACCAGTGGTTTGGGCTGTGCGTTGATATGTCAGTCAACAAGACATGACAATATACAAGTGCAACTGCAAGTGTAACTTTGTAATCCTGTATAAATACACAGGATTACCAAGTTATTTGTGCAGTTTATGTATCAAGAAAACTGGTATAATATTGTAAAATATTTTAGTTTTCCTTTAATGCTTATAGTAACTACTAATTGTATACAAAATTGGACACTTCTACGTCCACTCCTGCATTTCATTTAATTTTTTTTGTTCCTGCCTAGTTGCGTTAATTTTTTTTTTTCATTTTATTTTTTGCTTTTTTCTCAACAAACCTTATATTTTTGGAATCTGTATAAAAGCAGCTTTCCAAATATATTTTTTAAAGTCCGATATTGCTACCGGTTTTAAGTTTATGATAATTAACAAAAAAAAATATTTTTACTTATTTTATATTTTTCACTGTTTTTAAATTTTTTTGTATGGGAATACATTTTTTTTGTTTCAGAAATCAACTAAGCTACTTTGATTTAGTCAAAAACGATACCAAACATGCCCTAGTAGCTAGAAATTGGCAGTTATGACGAATCACAGTGAGTGCGGTATCTGAAAAGTTCAACCCCCCCTCCACCCCCATGGCGGGGTGATAGAGGGAGTCCTCCGGGCGTTTTTCACACTAGACCACCTAAGGAACAAGTGTGCCCAGGCTCATCCTTCTATCCGAAAAATATGGGTGTTGTCCTATAATGACCCAGCTATTTCCCGCCCGCCCGCTTTGCTATAGTTTCGTGCCCTCGCCGCCAAAGTCTGATATATCAGACTTTGGCGTAGTAACTATTAAATAATCTGTGCTTTGGCGGCGAGGGCACGAAACTTAAACGTCTGATATATCAGACTTTGGCGCTGAAAAGGTTAATAATGTTGTGTTCTGTGGTTGTGTGGTACGGAACCCTCGGTGCGCGAGTAGCCCGACTCGCACTTGACCGCTTTTATTAGAATAACCGCACTGGCCAGCATGAAAATAGCATGAAAAAAAAACTTGTTCAGACTGTTTTTCTTTATTGAATAGAAAGATTCGACTTTAAAAACTCTTTCCATGCTAGCGGATAAAATGCAATTTTTCTCAAACATGCTTGGAAATGTGAGCATTATTTTGACAACCTTCTTCGAGATAAATCGAAATTGCAGTACTGGCCAAATACATGCGCGCAGCGGCCGGCAATGTTGTATGAAAATCCATATCTGTCGTGTTTAGTGACCAAATCTGCCTGGACCATAGAGTAAGAAGAGATGGCATATCGGCTGGTTTCTATAGAAAATGTTGTCGCCAACAAAGGGGGTGAAAAGGGGGTGAGGGGAAGGGTTAACATTTAAATACGCTACTTCCCGCTATTATGACGTCAGGCCCAGTTGAGTATCTGTGCACAGTTCGATACAACATCTCTTCCCCAGGGGAGCGCGTTATTTTCTCTATGGCCTGGACCAAATAAATTACATACTAAACTCATATCTGTCGTGTAATTTAAAAATGGAACGATCTTTTTCACCGAAACATGGCAACCAAGGAGGTAACTTATCAAAGGTTTTATTTAAATTACGAACTGGCTTGCAAATAGAAAGCTGTTTATTGAAAAAAAAAAACGAATTGTTGTTCGATGTTCGTCAAATGTTCGTCATTGATTTTGAAAACAGTTTTAATTTCCGCGAATTATTTGAGAAAATTTACTTTATTTTTATTTTTTTATTTTATTTATTAAGGACAACCAACAAGTTAAACACCAATACATTGTTATGTTACAGTGGTACACAGTAGGTATATAGACTAAGTGCTAACTTAATTATAGGCTGCCACGACATTCAAAATGCGGAAATGGACAATATAACCTTTTAAGTAGGTGAATTAATATAATTTGTGTATTTAATTAGTGCAATAAATGACTTTGACTTATTTATAATTATTGCCAAAAGTTTTAGTCGTAGGTAGAAAATATATCTTTTTTAAATTTGTTGATGCGTTTTTCGAAAATATCTACGTTTACTGTTTTAATTTCCGCGCATTATTTGAGAAAAGTACTATACAAGCCTTGGCCACAACTAGGCATTGATGGACTTACGTATGTGTGCCTCGGCTTCGCCTCGCGCCTCGGCCCACATTTACACGTTCGTCCATCAATGCCTCTGTTGCTGGCCGCTGCAGTAATGTACTATTGCACTCAGATTTCGAATGACAAACAGAATCTTTCCGAGCCTGTGAGGTGAAAAAAAATTTGTTCCAATGGTTTTCCGCAACATGGTTTATTTTTCAGGTCAGGCTTTACCTATTTCAGTCTAGAAAAGAGACTGTGTTCCAGTTACATTACTGAGTGCGTTACTTATTACAGGCTGGTATCCTTGAAAAAAATATTTGAAAAGCTCTTAATTTATTTAAAATTAAAACGAAATGTTATTCTTTTCGAACTTTAATGGCATTTTAATTAATGTTTTCTGCGTATTTAAGCCAGTATACCTGACATACTTGGATTGTGACAAAAGAGATTTCAATTGTTTTTTTAAGGTTTTCTTGTCAACTTCAAACATAAATAATTATAAAAAGAAATTTGCTACTTTACCATTAGCACTTAAAATCTTGGCAGTTGTAGAAAGGTTTCTAACAACCCCGAGATATAAGGTCGTGAGTTTATTTATGCAGGGAAGCTTAAGGCGGTTGCAGAGGGGACAATTTTATACAAAACTTTGATATATAAGTAACATTGTATATATGGAAAAATAGGATATAAAATCTAGATGTCGCGTATCAAATAACATTTGCAATTTATAATATGATTACGAAGATATAAAGCTTTGAAATTTTTCATACAAAAATTTCAAAGCTTTATATCTTCATGTAGTTTTGTATGGAATAGCTCTTTTTTTTTGCGATTTCGACCTTTGTCCCGTAGAGAAATTTGTTCATTTTGATCATATTTTGATGGTCTGATCATGTCTTTAAAAAACTGTCAGCAAGATGCTGACATACTTCTCTCGCCTCATCCACTTTCATACATTGTTTGAATATTAATACTAAGTACTCATAATCATAAGGAACACACGTTTTAAATTTTAGATAAATCTTTAATTACAACATAGGTAACAGCTAACAGTTGAATTCGTAACAAATTAAAAACAAATTTCTTTTAATGTTAGATTAAAACGAACAAATTACAAATTATTTTGCATAGCATGGAATATAGTTCGGCGCAAGTTGTCCAGCTGCTTGCGTTTTGTTTCCGATACGAGTTTCTGCTGAAGTTTGTTCATGTCCTCTTCTAACTCGTAGGCTAATTTCTCAGTTTCGGCCTTGTGGGTTGTCTCCAATTCTTCACTTCTATTGAAAACAAGATATTAATTAGCTTGTTAATTATGTTTATAATTATCGAATTAAATCCTATAATATTCCTGCCAAATTAATACAAACAAAATTAATCGAGTGCGATTTTTGAATCTCATACGTTGAACTCAGCAGTTGAAAATGTATGGAGACGCATCTTTTTACTGCTGCAAAAAACGATAGCTTTTACCTCGTTCGTTCGCGCGCAAACGAAAGAGATAAAAGACGTGATAAAGTCGTATCACGGCTATCGCGGGTTGTCATGCTACCCATGCAGATTTGACTTTCAAAAATCGCACTCTTGGAGTATGATTTTTGAAAGTCAAATTAGTAGTACAAAGATGCATACATATCTCCATAGTAATATGCAGATTTTCAAGTGCTGTCTTCAACATGTTAGTTTCAAAAATTGCACTTCTGTTACGAATGTTAAACACACGAAAATTCGAAGATAAATATGCATGATTACCTTAATCATTTTGGTAAAGGAGTCAATTTATTTTAGGCCCACAAACGGTAACGTTTATTGATGGCATTACATTCTAAAAATATAATTTAATTTATTATAGAAATCGGATGAAAGATTGTGTAAAAATGCAAACGGAATTATGAAATCAACATAGAAAATGCACTGTTTTGACTTTTTTGCTAAGATTCTTAAAATAAAAATAAAAATAAAAAATCAACATATTTTACCGAGACAAGATGTGCGCCAGCTGCGATTACGCGACACTCCGTTTAGATGAGGTATTGCTAAGTATTACCACTATAATCTAGAGATTATGAGAAACAAATCGACATGAGTTCCATAACTATCTATACGCCAACTATACCTAGGAACGCTAACATTTTTTGGGAGATTTTTTCCCATAGTCTGGAGAAATTATCTCCTGCATGCAACAAGCCGCCGTCGCCGCTAAACAAAAACTCGCCGCGTTGGAGGAAATTCATACTTCGTTCAAACTTGAGTAAGAATTTGTTTTGTCTTTTATCAGACTCCTTAAGGCTGCACCGAGCCTATTGTGCTACCCTC
The DNA here is from genome assembly GCA_922987775.1 of Agonopterix subpropinquella. Taxonomy (NCBI): domain Eukaryota; kingdom Metazoa; phylum Arthropoda; class Insecta; order Lepidoptera; family Depressariidae; genus Agonopterix; species Agonopterix subpropinquella. The sequence continues at coordinate 15,800,231 of OV277695.1, read as the reverse complement.
AATAGTATTTTTTGTATTTCTAAACAATTAAACAACATTTCCAAAAAACAACTAGTCCTGATCGGCTTTCAACATCTTTCAATTTATCAAAACACTACGGATTATTAGGTTTCATGTTTGTAGCTATAATCGTTAAAACTAAATTGGCCAAAAGAAGCCACTTTTGGCGGTTTTAACGATAATAACTACAAACATTACAAAAACAAATCCGCAGTGACCCGATAAATTGAAAAGGAGTAATGACTACAATGTGACATTCGTGTGTTTTGGAAATATTGTTCCATTGTTAAAAAATAAAAATAAAACCGGTCAAGTGCGAGTCGGGCTACTCGCGCACCGAGGGTTCCGTACCACACCACCAAAGAACACAACATTATTAACTTAGAAAAAAAACTTTTTTTGTCCGGGACCTTTAGCGCAAGACCGACTCACACTTGGCCGGTTTTTAGTATTTGTTGTTATTCTGTAGAATTAACTCTATAATCACACTAAGTTTGTCGCTTGTATGTATTACCGTTTTTACGGTCGAGCGTTTAGAAAAAACGTTGATAAAAACTAGTTTCTTGTTGAAGACCCCCCTTAATTTTTAACTTTTTTATTTTTTTTTATTTGTTAACAAATCCGCCGTAATAAAGCATAATCTGATTCAATTATCTAGCTATTACGGTTCAAAAGTTACAGCCCTAAATAGGTAGGACAGACGGACGGACGGACGGACAGACGGACAGACGGACAGACGGACAGACGGACAGACGGACAGACGGACAGACGGACAGACGGACGGACGGACGAACGGACGGACGGACAACGTAGGCGTAATAGGGTCCCGTTTTCACCCTTTGGGTACGGAACCCTAAAAATACGATTGGGGGTAGCACAATAGGCTCGGTGCAGCCTTAAGGAGTCTGATAAAAGACAAAACAAATTCTTACTCAAGTTTGAACGAAGTATGAATTTCCTCCAACGCGGCGAGTTTTTGTTTAGCGGCGACGGCGGCTTGCTGCATGCACTTGAGGAACGAACTAACTAGGTGCTCCAACTTCTGATCGTTGTCCTTCAGCATGTTGTGGTCGGCTTCCAGTTGCGAAACAACTTGCGAAAGATTCTTGAGAACATTGTCTGTTCCTTTCTTTCTGAAATGTAAAACATACCATTGAATTTGTTTCCTACTTTGATATGTACATTTCATGCCCGCAAGAGAAGAGTGAAGACTCTTGCCTAGAATTCTCGGCTAGAACTTTCAAGGAAAATTACTATGGCTTATGATGCCACGAGAACAATGAAGGGCATCCACACTCTCGTTCTCGGCCTGTCTCGCCCGTTCTCGGTGAGAATGAAGAGCCGGCATTAGATTTTTAGTAAAGGTAATTTCAGAAAATATTAATTTTACTTACCTTGCTTTCAACTGCTCCTCCAAAACATCCATTAATTTTTGTCGCGTGTCTTTGTGTTCTTCGGTTTTATCAACATTCTTTTTCTTAGCGATGGAAGATTGATATTCTCCGCTTAGAAGAGAAATGTCCCCATCTTCAACTTCGTCAATTTTCTGTTGCCGTTTTTGAACCCTCTTTGGTTTAGGGGAGGTTTTCATAAAGTCATTTGTATCCTTGGAAACAAATTTAGACTTTTCCGTCTTTTTGGACATTTTTAAAAACGTTTTAGTCAACATCAATTAATTTTTTACTCGGCAAAAGAGATAAATGTTTAAACTAATTTTTTCAGTTTTCCCGCTATTAAATAAAAAATTCGAATCATTCCATTCGAATATTTAAATTTCCCGCCATTTATTTTGTTAGTCCATTGTATATTTTTTAAATTCTCTAAAAAAGAAAACAGTTTGATCCGTTTTTCAGCCAGTTCTTCAGGCTACGTGGTTACTGGGTTACCCCAGCGATTTTTATAAAGGATCTAAGGGTGCGTCCACATCTGACGAACGCGCCGCGAATGCGCAGCTCGCGAGCCGCTTGCGAGGTGCTCGCGAGCGGCTCGCGAACGTCGTCGCCGACACACGACGAAAAAATGTCGGCGCAGCTCGCGCGCCGTTCGCGAAATGTTCGCTCGCTACGACCAACAATGATTTTATTCATTGACTTGTCCCGCGACTCCGTCTGCACAAATAATTATATACCAGATTTTATTTCAAATTATAAAGCTATCAAAATCGGTTCAAGAGTTTTTACGTGATGCTGTTACAAACAAACAAACCAACAATAGTAAAGATAGAGATAGATAGGTAATGAACAACCTACAACCCGGGCGAATTAACTTTGCACCTGGCTCGCACGTGGCTCGGAATAAAAAACTCGGACAACTCGGAAAGAATAAATCGAAAATGGTAAAGCAGAAAAGGGACACGTGCAACGGTAACTGAAATGCTATTGTACAGCCTTGCACGGCGACGGCGGGGTCCCGCGGGGGAGTAGCAGGAGGGGTGTCAAATTCCGAGCAAGGTGCGAGCCAGGTGCCTAGTTAATTCGCCCGGGATGTACAATAGGTTTGACTTTGACTTAAAAAAGACCCTGTAATACAAAGAATATATTTAATCCTGTAATACCTTTTATGTTGTTCTTTAAATGCCATTTTGAACTTTATTTGTGCCGTACCATATGCGTCAGAATTACCAACCTTTAAATATACGAAAGAATCATAAAAGTTTTGAGGTCGTCTCGCTAGTCCACATACCACAGCATCCCCGTCCTTAGACATTCCATTGAAGTATACCGCATCCACTGACTATAAAAAAATTATAAGATTAAAAACCGGTCATTTGCTTATCTGATAATAAATTATAAATTATAAAAAACCGGTCAAGTACGAGTCGGGCTACTCGCGCACCGAAGGTTCCGTACCACACAACACAATTATTAACTTACAAATTTTGTTTTCTCCGGGACCATTTGCAAAGAAAATCCATTAGCGCGAGACCGACTCACACTTAGCCGGTTTTTATTATTTGTTGTTATACTGTAGAGTTTGATCTATAATCACACCAAGTTTGACGCTTTACCGTTTTTACGATAGACTTATACAGGGTGTACAATAAAATGGGACAGCTACTTAAAGGGGTGCTTCAGACCATCAAACAGAACAACTTTCTGTATGGGAGCAATATCGAAATCGCGAAAAAAAAATCTGCTGTCCCATACATTTCAGTCGAGTTATGTTTGCAGTTTTGTATGGGAGAGCGGATTTTTTTTTCGCGATTTCGATATTGGTCCTATAGAAAAAGTTGTTCAGTTTGATGGTCTGAAGCACCCCTTTGAGTAGCTGTCCTATTTTATTGTACACCCTGTAGAGCGAGAAGAAAAAAACATTGATAAAAATTAGTTTCTTGTATGAGGAGGGCCTTAATTTGGAACTTTTTGCCTTTTTGATTATTTGATAAAAACGCGCGTTGTTATGTTAAAATGTCAACTGTCTAACTATTACGGTTCAAAAGTTACAGCCGTAAATATATGTAGGACGGACAGACAGACGGACCGATGGACAGCGTAGGTTTATGAATAGGGTACTGTTTTCACCCTTTGGGTACGGAACCCTAAAAAGAAAAAAACATTGAATTTGAACATGGAATTGAATGCATTTTTGCTGCTATCGATATGCTCACCGCACATCGAGGGTAACTTTAGGGGAGCCGAACAAGAACGGTGCGTGTGCCGACGCCATCTTGTTTCTGTTGCAGTACTATTGAAGGATCGTGAGATCGTTGTATAGAGTGCTGGGGGCCGGGGGTGTGGTTGCAAGTAGAGTAACAGCTGGCAATAATTTATAACAGAAATGTACAAACAATAGGATACTCACCAAGGGATAGTCTCCAAGAGAATGTTTCTGCTCTAAGGCCACGTCGTGTTCATGGATGTGCACGGTGCCATCATAACTGTGGCCCAGTTCGATGGCTAGCGAACGCTTGAAATGCACGACCAGCTAGAAAACATTTCAACATTCGTTACAAATAGTAAGGAGTTCATCAGAAGAATAGCTTTTATACAGGGTGTAACAAAACACCCTAGTAATACTTAAGGGGCTTCGGACCATCAATCTGAACAACATTCACTATGGAGCCAACGTCGAGAAAAAATAAAAAATCTGCCGTCCCATACATTTGAGTCGAGACGGTACTGCAGTTTTGTATGAAAGAGCGGTTTTTTTTTCGCTATTTCTATGTCTGTACTTTTAATTATTAATAATTTTATTTAATATATTTCGCAAACTGTTAAGGTTTGAAGATTAAGGAGGGGATAGCGTGCTTAAATATAAAATATCGAAGTTCTTATGTGCGTATTATTACCAGCAAATCATCTAACGCGCACAAAACCCAACGACATAACAAGAAATCAAAGCTCCTTTAAAGGTATGAACCGAAAAGTTCCGAAGTTTGAGGTGAACATGATATCTATGAACTATAAGTATCTGTAAACAGTACTGCTCATGTTCCATACATACCTACACCTATTGGGGAAGGCAGAGACAATCGGTTACCATCTGCTGCGATTCTGACATCAACTTTGAACTGATATTTCTTATTAAATTTCTAATATTTGTAAGTCATAAAATTGTGTATTTTTCACAAGTTTTCCAATTATTTACAAAGAAAAAAAATTTATCTTTATTTCTATACATAATCATAATAATCACACCTAATAAACTATACAGGGTGTAACAAAACAGCCTAGTAATACTAAAGGGGGTGCTTCAGACCATCAAACTGAACAACTTTCACTATGGAGCCAACATCGAGAAAAAATAAAAAAAATCTGCTGTCCCATACATTTTAGTCGAGTCGGTACGGCAATTTTGTATGGGACAGCGGATTTATTTTATTTTTTCTCGATTTTCGCCCCATAGTGAAAGTTGTTCAGTTTGATGGTCTGAAGCACCCCCTTAAGTATTACTAGAGTGTTTAGTTACACCCTGTATAGTTTATTAGGTGTGATTATTATGATTAGGGAACGCGAACTGCAAGTTATTTAGTAGGGATTGAACAGAATAGAAGCGGTATATAACCGCGCTACTCTTTCGACTAGCTGGGAAATCGCTTATGCGAATGTATGTGTAGGTACACAAACTGTGATGAATGAGCCTGTGTGTGTAGGACCTAACCACGCTATCGAAGTTTTCACACGCACTAACATAAATTCTGTCAGATCATTCACCAAAGAAAATGTATTCATTGTCATTACAGCAGTCTGGAGGAGAATCTTCCCTTTTGTTTACTCAATTGAAATATTAGAGCTAGAAACCTTATTCGCATAGAAACAAAGGTTACAAATGTTTTTTAACTTTCGATGCAAACTGTCCCTGCATCACTCTTATTCTTTTAATGCTAACACTCACCTGTTTAACTCTTAATATGATGTACATAAGAATAAACTTCATCCAAAAATACTTATTCCGTTGTTGGTAAACACCAAAAATAGGAGGCACATGTTTCTTATTTATAAATCTAAATAAAAATACGAGAGACAAAGCGATCATTGGTAATGCCAATATTGCCATCCTATACGCGGAACGGTCACTAAATGAGCAATTAATTAAATAGTTGATTAGGTAGGTAGTTATCAGTTACCAGCCAAATTTAGGAATTAGGTGATAAATATTGTATATTTTGTAGCCCTTATCTATGATATCTGTCTTGGTTGCAACTGAGGGGCCGTCCGTCGTGTAATATGTAGTTTAAATCGTGACTTATGAGTAATTTAAGTCACTAACATTGTAGCAACTTGGTATCGTGTAAGAAAATCCGCGATTCAAACCATATTCACCCTTATTGCTATGTACCAAGAGCTTCAATCCGTAACCTTCGTCTTAAATGAATGGTATCGTGGATCCGGTACTTATCTACTTAATATACTGATTAATCCTTGCGTCGTGTTAATCATACTTTTTATAGCGAAGGAGTAGTGTTACGCTTAAGGCGCTTATAGCAGTATCACCACATTTGCGTTCACTGCACCACATGCTGGACAATTCATACAAATAAGCACGTAGGTACTGACAAGAAGACGGCTTGTAGACAAGAGTGTATTCAAGCCGCTCCAATAGCCCTCTGACGTGACTTAGGCCGAGATTCAGAGACGATTTTTAAGTTATAGTTCGAACTAAGTAGGGTCGAAAATGTATGGATTTTGACATACGGGAGGTTCGAACTAAGACTTAAATAAAACCGGTCAAGTGCGAGTTGGGCTACTCGCGCACCGAGGGTTCCGTACCACACCACCACAGAACACAACATTAAAAAACTTTTTTTGTCCGGGACCTTTAGCGCGGGACCGACTCACACTTGGCCGGTTTTTAGTATTTGTTGCTATTCTGTTGAGTTTGCTCTATAATCACACTAAGTTTGACGCTTGTATGTATTACCGTTTTTACCGAAGAAAAAACGTTGATAAAAACTAGTTTCTTGTTGAGAACCCCCCTTAATTTTTAACTTTTTGACATTTTTATTATTTGTTAACAAATCCGCCTTAATAAAGCATAATCTGAGAAAATTTCAACTATCCAGCTATTACGGTTCAATAGTTACAGCCCTAGTTAGGCCAATCGTATGCTACGCCGCAGCTATCTGATATAAAAAGACCCTCCAAAAAACCACAATAGACAAACTCAATAGCCTTCAAAGGACTGCGTGCCTAATTATAACAGGCGCTATGTCCACCAGCCCCGGGCTAGCTCTGAATGCATTACTCAACCTCCAACCGCTGCACATTTTTGCGCAAAGGGAAGCGAAGGCTTGCATACTCAGAGTTAACCCAAACAAGAACCGTAACTGGCAGTCGAGGTGTTTGATTAGCCTGCAGGAGGATGCCACGTGCCTCCCAGTGCTAAAGATGACCACAGACACCATGACGCCAGTATACAACTTCACCAAGAACTATACTGTTACATTTCCTTCGAGGGATGACTGGCTTGAGGGCCAAACATCCATCAAAGACAACTGCCTAACCTTGTTCACAGACGGATCCAAGAAAGGCAATGACGTTGGCAGCGGAATATACGGCGAAAACCCAAGGCTACAACAGACCCAAAATCTTGGAAATTACGCCTCCATATTCCAGGCGGAGGTCTACGCCATCACAGCCTGCGCTGAAATTAACTTAAGCAAGCGCTACGTCAACCAATATATCACAATCAACTCTGATAGCCAAGCAGCCTTGCTAGCCATAGACTCTCCGATCATAAGGTCTAAGCTAGTCACAGTACAGGACTGCGTATCACAACTGAATGCCTTAGGCAATAACAATCAACTTGTGCTACAATGGGTGCCAGGACACTCAGACATAGAAGGGAACGAGAGGGCGGACGAGTTGGCCAGAAGAGGCACTGAAAACCACTTCATAGGCCCCGAACCCATTCTTCCGAGAAATCCCCAATAGTCTAACGCGAGATTCTTTGAATAGGGCCAGCTTTGGTGAGGCAATAAAGCTTTGGTGTAACACCCCAGGCATGGGCCACTCCAAAGCACTTATCAAAGGCTACAATCGCAAACTTGCGAACGGTCTCCTTGCCCTCAGCAAGGATCAAATTTGTACAATAGCAAGGTCACTCACAGGCCACTGCAAATTAAATAAGCACATGCACACACTGAATTTAAGTGACACGACCGGCTGCAGATTTTGCAAGGAGGAGATGGAAACTCCTCTGCACCTCCTATGTGATTGTGGCCCCCTGATGTACAAACGCAGCACTCATCTGGGTAGGCAGGTGCTGACACTAGATGAGATACAAACTATCCCGATCAAGAATCTACTGCGATTTCTGGCCGCAGTGGGGATTGGTAAGGAACTATATAAAAAGTTAAAAAATAATATTGCAGCCGATGACTTTTTTGTTCGCATCATAAGAACATTAATTTGTTTTATCGAAGTCGCTGTCAAGCCGATTCGCGACAGGGTTTGCATTAGTTTTTTGGCTTGGCTTGACACCGACTTCTATAAAACAAATTAATGTTCTTATGATGCGAACGAAAAAGTCATCGGCTGCAATATTATTTTTTAACTTTTTAGTTTTTTTGAAGGCGGTTTTAATTTTATGTTAAAATTTTGTTTATTTCACAATTTTCAGTGGTGAATTCATTAGTTTGATTTAACAGTAGTGCTTCAAATTAACAAACGCACTAATCGGCACTACGATTTTCGAAGGTTCCCCTCGATTTCTCTGGGATCCATCATCAGATCCTGGTTTCCTTATCATGGGACCACCCTTGGGATATCTCCTTTCCAACAAAAAAAGAATCATCAAAATCGGTTCATAAATGACGAAGTTATCCGCGAACACACATTAAAAAAAAAAAATATACGGTCGAACTGAGAACCTACTCCTTTTTTTGAAGTCGGTTAAAAAAGGGCGATCACAAAGGACCAGCGATGGTTTACGTGGCACAGGCTTAGCAAGCCTGTCAAGGCCCAAAACCACAAATAATAATAATACAGCCCTAAATACGTAGGACAGACGGACGGACGGACGGACGGACAGACGGACGGACGGACAACGTAGGCTTAGTAATAGGGTGCCGTTTTCACCCTTTGGGTAAGGAGCCCTAAAAACGTCTCTGAATCTCGGCCTTAATGAATCAGAACCAACTATAGAATACGTGCTTTCCGAAGTGGAGGCGCTATGCTACCACAAAAACGGTCACCCATCCAAACGCTGACCCGAACGGGCGTTGCTTAAACTTCGGGAAGTGTAGTGAGTGACACATCTACCGAATTTACGCGACGCCACGTACGCGTGCAATGCTTTTCTTTATACCAGCGACACATCATTATCTACGCGCCTTTTAAACGCGTGAATTCGGCAGGTGTGTCATCAGAAACGATAAAAGTGATGTGATGACTCAACAGTTATCGTTTCCATTATCGATGCCCCGCTGAGCAGGCGCCTTTGACTACTTATGGCTGGGTATTAGTAGAACAAGCCTCTCTTTCTAACAAGCAAACTTTCGCAATTAGCCATCCCGCTTCAATTGAAAGCAAGATAGCAAAAAAACGCATTTTTCATCAATATCTTTTCTCTTGGGTGTTTGGGGAAAAATCCATCGGTTAGAAGCCCTGCTATAATTATTTACCTTTCAAATGATGGTATATTCAGAAGAAATGGTGTAGTGTGATTCTTGTAAAACTGGTTATAAATCTGAAATCGAGCTTACTTTGCTCCTCTTTTCTATCGAGAAAATTTTATAGAATCGTGTTTTCAACGGTTAGATGCCCTGCAGAAAGAACGTATCTACACTGTTATGTGAACTATATACATATATTAAATGTAATAATTTGGTTCTCAAAAATCGGTTCGAAAACAGACAAAATAGGTATGACCCCCTCTTATATAGGGACTAGTTACGCGTGTCATTCTACTAACAAAAATTTTTGCCACTTTTCGCAGGGGCGAGGTAACATGAAATCAGCAACTTTGGATTTTATTCCCCATAACTTTAGATTCTAATTTCGAATGTTAAAAATCATGAATAGTAGTCACGAGTAAACCCCAAACGTTCTAAGTTCAAAATTATTGTTTCGCAATTATAGGCTGTCTCGTTTAGTGATAAGATATAAAATTGAGTGTAAATGCACATGATCAATTTGTCTTATACCGTGGCGTGTTTCCACAAGCGGCGCGGAGAGGAACGGAAATGTGTTTAAAATAAAGAATCATTCATTTCATTCAAAGCGCGTGTTTTGACGTTTGATAAAGATTTGCTGATTGGAGAAGTTGGAAACTCGCGGATTGTCTAGTAGACTTAAGGCCAGGTATCCCTAGGTGATTTATTTGCGGATAAGCTTATTGGAAAAAACTTACTAAGGTATCAAGATGTTAAAAATGAAAGCAATATTAATTTACCAGTATATTTATTATACAACTTATTTTAAGTTATTTCATCTCTATTATAATTAGCAGACTGTTTTGAAATTCCCGTCAGTTGTTTAGAAAAAAATACAGCTTTAAACATAATCTAAGTGTACTGGATTCAAATCATTATAAGTTTATGTGAATAGAGAAAACATGAAACTTTTAATATAGGACAACAGTTAGACGGGGCTATTAAATATACAACGTGTTAACAAACGAACGCAAACTATGAAAACTGTTACTCTAGAATCGATAACAGAGCTAAATTATTTTTCATAAAATACGGAAATATTTTCTATTCGATTACAGATTTTAATGAAGTGGCGAAATATTATCAAAAAATTAGTTAACGGTAAAATTTTGCTGTCGATTATATTATACAAATGGTTTTCCAAGTATGCGTTTATCGTTGATCCAGACGGTTTTTTACACTGTAAGTCTTAGGTAATAAAGATCACATTGCGTTGATTAACTTGCTACACTGAAAAAAATGTTTTGTTAAATATAACCAAACTTTAGTGACTTCCAAACTGTTTTGTAGCACATAATCAAACATTTGGTTATAAATATCAAAACGTGTTGTTATTTATAGCCGAATGTTTGTTTATATGCTACAAAACAGTTTGGAAGTCACTAAAGTTTGGTTATATTAAACAAAACATTTTTTTCAGTGTATTTCAATATTCTGAGTACCATAAAAAACACAACGCTAAATTTGTTTGCATTTGTAAGTCCATACCAATCCGGACATACACATTAGCTAAAAACAGTTTTTTTTCTGATACGCCACGATATTCATGCTATGTGATGTGATTATTACTTACCGAGTTCATGTGTAAAATACCGTCAGTATACCGCTGCGTATCGATTCCGCGCGGCAGTTTCAACCGCGGCAAAGTTCGAGTTGGCTCGCGCGGCAACTCGATATCCCGCGGCAGTCGCGCGAGCCAATGTCCGAGGGATTGCCGCGCGTGATGGAGACGCCGCTTAACGGTTGAGCCTCATCTGGCAGTACCGCATCGCATTTTTTCACGCTCTATCCTTTTCTGTCGCTCAGGAATGTCATTTGCTAGAGCGAGAAAGGTCACAGCATTGCCGGTGCTGCCGCGTGCGGTCGCGTTACCGCTATCTTATTTTCTCCAGCAAATCACGCGAGTGATAGAAAAGGATGGAGCGACGGAAAAATACGATGCGGTGCTGGCAGATGAGGTTTAACCCTAATGTTAGCACGTCGTACGAATGAGACGGAAGAGTTTAATCGACGGTCGCGAGCAGGTGCTTGTGGACGCACTCCTCCTTGTTGATCAGGTGCGTGGTCTTGTTCACCAGCTGCATCAGGGTGTTCAGGTTGTTTGACCACTCGTTCAGACGGTCTGACGCGTCCAGGTTTAAGCTGGAAACAAATGGTTTTTTTATTTTATGTTTATTTTATTCGGAAAACTTACAGCTTAGGAAAGTCACCTAAAGGGAGAGGACTATGCTCGGAGTTTTCCTACGAGATCGAGTCAGAAATGAAGAGATCCGCAGAAGAACCAGAGTAGCTGACATAGCCCAAAGAATTGCTAAACTAAAGTGGCAGTGGGCGGGGCACATTGCTCGCAGAACCAATGGAAAAGTTCTCGAGTGGCGACCGCGTACCGGAAAGCGCAGCGTGGGTAGGCCCCTCACACGGTGGACCGACGACCTGGTGAAGGCGGCGGGAACCTGTTGGATGAGGGCAGCGCAGGACCGGTCGTTATGGCGGTCCTTGGGGGAGGCCTATGTCCAGCAGTGGACGTCCATCGGCTGAGATGATGATGATTGCAGCTTACAATCACAATAATAGTTCTGTTAAAGTTTTCACCAATAGTAGTTTTGTTTACTTGTGTTTGACTTTGAAACTACTTGCAATAAGTATGAGACGTCGAGATGTGTTAAACGTGCGCCACTATAGTATGCTATCAGCTATTTCATACATTTTGGTTGAGTAGCTATTGGATTTATTTTTTGGGACTGCTGTTTTTCGCGATGTTAGTTCCATAGTGTAAATTGTTCGGTTTGATGGTCTGAAGTACCCTGTTCGATATGTAACGCATTCAATTTTACACCTTGTATAGGGTCCTTCTTAATATGATGACGGTTTTTTAAGAGAATCGTCAAATTGAGCAAATTTCGATCTTAGTCCCATAGAGAATGTTGTTCAGTTTGATGGTCTGATTCCATTATAAAAGTGGGGAAGCTCCTTAAGAACTTGCGCGCGATGCCGCCGGGGCGAGACGTCAATAAGGCGGGTTCCCATTGAATGGCTCTACGATGGTTTACCTCATCGCAGTAGGGTATTGAGGTAAAATGTTATTTTGACCAGTATCAAATGGGCCATTATTTTATTCAGGGTACAATTTGGATAAAATTTTTATTTATTTACTGTATTCTATAAGTCTTTTTTTACCGTTTTATGCCGATTTTTGTTCATCGTTGTATAAAGTAATCATTAAAGACATTTACAGCGATGTTTTCTTGCTACTTCTTACATTTATTGATGTTTTTTCAGCAAAATAACCACTGCGTTACCGTCCCTCAAAATTATATTGCATTTCAAACACAAACCACTGAGTTACCGTAATTTGCAAAAAAGTATAGTATTTTACTTTAAGTCCTACATTTTTCTAAGACTGGTTTCTTATTCGGTAGCTACCGATAACAGTTTTATTTTGGAATTCACCTATTTTACTAACAAAATCGCCTTTGTTCCAAGTCTTTGCCAAGCCGTTGCCTTTAAAGGGGACCGGATTATGGTACCCTGAATAAAATAATGACCCAAATATTATTAACTATTCTTATGCAAGTACCCCCTTCACCCCAGCACGATTGACCTATTTCGAGTGACAACTGGATTAGTAAACTGTGGTGTTAGTTTGGGCAGTCTATACCTGAAATGCACGACGCCGGCGGGGCGGTCGATCTTGGCGCGAACGACTGCGCTGACCACGAGAGCGCTGAGGGCGTCCTCAGTCTCCGTCTCGGTCAGCCCGAGCAGCTCGCTCATGCGTTTGACAGAGATGCGCGTGTAGTACATCGACATTATGCGGATATTCTGCAAGTAAATAATAGTAGATTATGTACCAAGAATAAAGCAGTGTCTTTCATCACGGGCGCGATATTGAATCCCAAGCGTAACGAGGGATTCTAGGGTTAACTCCCGAGCGTAGCGAGGGAGTTTAGAGTTAACTCCCGAGCGAAGCGAGGGAGTTATGACTAGAATCCTGAGTGAAGCGAGGGGTTCAAGCTCGCCCAAGATGAAAACACGTTTATCCCCGAGGACCATACTCTACTTTTCACACCCTCCGCGAGAAAATAAAAAGCAATACTGTTAGAAACCCAGGGGAGCGTGTAAATTCTCTATGGTTAGATACCAATTATTTTATTATAGTTTATAACAAAGTAGTGTAAAATAATGTTTTCTAATAACACTCACACACTTTCTGTGTTTATAAAAACACTATTTTATTAAATTAAAAGTGAAAGTAGATAAGTATTTGAAACATTAGACCAGCATGTCTAGTATGATTTCTCTACACGCGCGCGACTCGGCTTCGCTGCATACAAAATAACCTGTTCCCGCGTTTTTCGGAGAGCGCAAGCCGCGCTTGCCGCGACTTGTAGTATGGAAAAAAGCAGAGTCGCGCGCGTGTAGAGAAATCATGCTAGACGCTCTGGAGTGCGATTTTTGAAACTCATTCTTTGAACTCAGCAGATGAAAATGTCAATATTACTACGGAGACGAGCATCTTTCTACTGCTGATTTGACTTAAAAAATCATACTTCAGGAGTGCGATTTTTGAAAGTCAAATCAGCAGTAGAAAGATTCGTATCTCCATAGTAATTTTGACATTTTCAACTGCTGAACTCAGCGAATGAGATTCAAAAATCGCACTCCAGTTGTGGAAAGACAATGTAATATTTTTTTATTATTACTTTGTTCGTAGCAATAAGTACAGAGCTTAGATTAAAAACTTTTCGCTTACTATATCTATGGTACAGAGATATATGCAGTATTCGCGCCTTTTTATCTTTTTTTGTGTTCAATACTCGTGGTGGCCAGTTCAAATTTCGAATTAAGTTCTTTTTGGTGCCTTTCTCCATGATAAGTTTTCATACGAATTTTAAGTAAGGGTCGTAGTAACTATTAAATAATCTGTGGATGCGGTTCCATATTCAAATCTCATTATTGACCAGCGGGTTATAATGAAATTCAGTACAATATTATTGCCCGGCTAGTCCCAGGGCTATAATGACTTGCTTTAGGTTCGAGTTACATGACATATAATGTTCCATTTTCGAGCGGGTGGTGTGAAAACATTTTTATTGAACTTGAAAATCTTGTTTCTTGTATGTTTTTAGTGACGGCTCTATCGAGCTATCGCTCAGTTGGTAGTGAACCTGCTCGCTGATCCGAGGGTCGCGGGTTCAAATCCCGTAAGGGGCCAATATTTCAATAATGAATATCTGTACTCGAGTATGCATGTTTGTATCTATATATTGTGTATCTAAACTATTATAAAACTGTAACAGAAGTGTGTCTGTACATTGAAGATATTTACAAAAAAAAATTATGATATGGTTTTTAGATGTTCCTGATTCCAAATCACCAATTTTTGGATTTTTTGTCTGTCTGTTTGTTTGTTTGTTTGTTCGAGCATCACGCAAAAGCTACTGAACCGATTTTGATGAAACTTTTTTTGTTTGATAGCTTATGATATGACCTAAAATCTGGTATATAATTTATGCGGACGAAGTCGCGGGTAAATGCTCGTTCTATATAATTGTCTAGTCATCATAATAAAAGTCCGGGCTAGATTCTGGTACTTTCAATAAGACTAGGATAATGTGTGACAATGACGAAGATACTTATTTCAAGATATACTTATGGTCTATGTCTATACAATGAGTAAACAAAAGAATTTAAAAACCTGTAAATCGTTTCTAAAGAAATGATAGATAACTTTTTGCAACTTTGTGAAATATAGAAAAAAGGGAATGTGGCACACACGAAAGTCGTTTTGTAGGAAAACGCAAGTATAGAGATTTCAAATAATTATCGATAAAATATGTCTTTATATCTATTTAGACAAAATGAGCACAAACATGGCAGGGACTGGGCCATACATTGGCCCAGCAACCTGCCATCAGAGTATTCAAGTCGGGTCAAGATGCCTAACAACTCCGAACCTAACAAAGCACGCAGGCGCAATATAAAAACTAGTAAACAACAAGCCGTGGTGGTCCAGTGGCGAGTAACCTTGCCTGCCGCCTGCCGTGCAGGAGGCGATGGTTCGATCCCCGTCCAGGCCGACTCGTACCAATGAGTTTTTCGGAATTTATGTACGATTCGTAACACCACTGGCTTTTCGGTGAAGGAAAACATCGTGAGGAAACCTGCATGCTTCAATTTCGAGGCATGTATCGTACCGACTGTCCATTACAAGTGGCGACGGCCTCACTCCCCGTCACACTGAGTTTCGGTACTACTAGTGAAACGTGGATGTTCTGAAGTGAAACTTCAGAATATCTCTGACTACCCCCTCGGGGAATATAGTCGTGAGCATATGCTTATGCTTATGCTAAACAACAAGCAGGTAACTAACATGTTCCACAACTCTGTTCTTGAGATCATTCCACCGCTCCTGGCCCTTCTCGTCGGCGGAGTCGAAGTACGGCGTCGCTCTGAGCATCTTCTCGTACGACGAGCAGAGGGTGTTCCACCTGATGATCTCCGGGTTTATGAATAATCCCAGAAGTTGTCTGAAAACATCCACCATAGTGGTCAAATTATTCCAAGGCTGTCTGGTAAAAAAAGTATTACCAACTAGTCAAATCAGCAACTCTACGACGTCAAAACGCTTATCCTGTTATTAAAATTAAAAATAGTATTCACTAAAGAATTAATGAATATGGACGGTTTTGGAGAAGATAAAAATAAAATTTATTTCATGTACCTTAGATTATCTTCATCAGAACGAGTAAAAAACTGAAAGTTAGTTCAAAAATCAGAGTTTGGTTTCATATGAACACCGTCAACATTTTGTCTTCAGGGTCACCTGATGATAACTCCAGTAGGAGGCACTACTAGAAGGGGACAATTAATGGCTGATTTAGGATATGCTTTACTGCTTTTTTTACCCTGATCAATAGCACGTAAGAGATAGGCATATACAGAAGGGCTTCATACATACAAGCGAAACAGGGGCACGCACACATAGATGTCGGTTGAACCTACCTGGCTCTTTTTTGTCAATACAATCTATACATTGGAGATACATGTTTGCAAAAAAAAATATTAGCGGAGTTTAGAATATGTGATGGCATGAATTAAGATAACAATTGTTGTGTTAGTTTGTGCATGCATCACTTAAAAATTACTGAACCAATCGGATGGGGTTTTCATAGATGCATAGGGCTTAGTTT
Source organism: Agonopterix subpropinquella (assembly GCA_922987775.1). Lineage (NCBI taxonomy): Eukaryota > Metazoa > Arthropoda > Insecta > Lepidoptera > Depressariidae > Agonopterix > Agonopterix subpropinquella. The sequence goes on along the minus strand of OV277695.1, from coordinate 15,783,944 downwards.
AGATCAACATATAGGCTTTATTTCATCGCAATCGGTTCATTCGATCAAAAGTTATGAGTATTTAAAATGAATGGTAGCAAATAAAGCTTCCTTACTATACATACTTGTATTCAGGAAGTTTATCGAGATCCTTGTCCTCATTGACCCGATGGGTCATGTCAGCCTGCTCGTTGTCGTAGGGCGCCAGGATCAGGAACACCACGCTGCCGACGAGCGCGTCGGCGCCGGCGGCCTGGCCCAGCGCCCGGAAGTGCCTGCACACCGCCAGGTACTGTCCGTTGTGCTGGTCTACGGCTATCATTAACCGATAGAACTTCTCTTTTAATTCCTGTGATGATCATTTACAACACATTTATTTATTCTGTATGCTGCTGGATGCAAGCATAGATATCATTGAGGGAGATGTGAGTTCAAAAGTTGAGGTTTCATGGATAAAATGATAATGAAGATAGCTTTATTTATACATACAGGGTCCTTCTAAATATGCTGACACTTTTTTAAGGGGATGATCAGACCATCAAACTGAACAACTTTTTCTATGGGACCAACATCGAAATCGCGAAAAAAAAATCAGCCGTCCCATACATTTGGTTCAAGTAGGTTTGCAGTTTTGTATGGGACATCGGATTTGCTGCCAGATGAGGTTCAACCCTAAGAGTGACTACATGTTCTCCTACAAGTCAACCAGTGTAAAAGTCACTACTTTCATTTTTTGAGTTATTATTTTGCTAGGAAGGTTCTTAAGCATTCAGAAATAGTACATTACGATACGTGTGACCTAAGTAGTCCATTATTGCACGGCGTGAATTATCGCCCGAGCGCAGCGAGGGCGATAAACGCCGTGTAATAATGGACTTACTTAGGTCACGAGTATCGTATACTATTTTATAGCTCGTGTGACCTAAACCCGCCAACTTTTTATTATATTGATATTTTCTTTCATGTTGAACTTTTATTCTATGAATACGTATACCAACGAATAGGGTATAATGAGGGTCCGGGGGGAAGCCCCCGGCGGGGTGGAGGGGCGGAGCCCCCCCGGGGGCACGGGGGGCGGAGCCCCCCGTAGGACACAACCACAACTTTAAAAGCTTCGTTCATATATCGCAACCACAATCAATAGGTAATACTAACCTCTAATCACATCTACCGTCACATCATCATCAGCCCCTACTCACCCACTAAGCACGTACGCACTACATGGTGCACCCCCTAATCACCCCAATGAACTAGGGGGTACACCTCCTAATCACCCCCACGAGCTAGGGGGTACACCCCCTAATCACCAGCACGAGCTAGGGGGTACACCCCTTAATCATCCCACGAGCTAGGGGGTACACCCTCTAATCACCAGCCCGGGCTAGGGGGTACACCCCCTAATCACCCCCACAAGCTAGGGGGTACACCCCCTAACCACCCCACGAGCTAGGGGGTACACCCCCTAATCACCCCAACGAGCTAGGGGGTACACCCCCTAATCACCCCCACGAGCTAGGAGTACACCCCTAATCACCTCCACAAGCTAGGGGGTACACCCCCTAATCACACCCACGAGCTAGGGGGTGCACCCCCTAATCACCACTACACACCCCTTACGCATTAGGGGGTGTACCCTCTTATCACCCCTATGCATCCCCAATCACCCTCTACGCACTAGGGGGCGCATCCCTTACTCACACCCTACTACCAACATACTAATAAGGTGTGAGCAGGGGGTGCGGGTGTAAGTAGGGCGTACGTAATATAATTAAAGTAGGGGTAACTTGGAGTCAGTTGGGGATTTCGCGATTTCAATGTTGGTCACATTGATTGAAAGCACATTTAAAAGTACCTACCTTCTTTTGTTTATTATGCATCTGTGCAATAAAGTAGATTCATTTTCGAATGGTGTAATGTAATCCGTGTAATAATGGACTACTTAGTAACGAAAAACCATGACCTAAGTGCGGGTTTAGGTCACGGAATGCTATAAAAGAACCTTCTTTTGTATATTATGCATCTGTGCAATAAAGTGGATTCATTTTGGAACGGTGTAATCCGTGTAATAATGGACTACTTAGGTAACGCAAAACCGTGACCTAAGTGCGGGTTTAGGTCACGGAGTGCTATAAAAGTTAATGTAGATCTTAAGACAGGTTTTAAGGAAACAAATAGCCCCATAAAGGATCAAGTAGACTGTAATGTGATTGTTTGTTGACCTTAATAATTAAATCACAAGGAGAAAATAAACCAAAGAATATTTTTAAATAGACAATAGTGGTCACCTGTGTATCTTCCTCCTCAAAGAACTTCGTATTTATTTTCTTCGATATGATTTGTGTACGAACATAGTCCTTGATGGCCAAACAAAGCCTCATTTGCTCCAGAATGAGCTCCACTTTCTCACGCTTGGCCATCGACCCGTACGTTTCCACTTGAAGTTCCTGAATTATCTTGGCAGCTTCTGCCACATTGTTTTCCTCTTCTCTGATCTTAGCTAGGATGTGCGTTAGTCTGGCTCTTTCAACTTCTACGTAAATTTTTCCTTCAGTGATGGACCTCAGTGTCTCAATGAGTTTTATTTTAGTTTCCTTGTCGGGTGTTTTGTCTACATAACTGCAGCATTCTTGGACCATCTTTACGACTGCCTGCTTGAGTTGCGACCTAGGAATTTAACACATATTTAAAAGATAAAGTCAGTAATATGCACTGTGATTCTAGTTTGGAATAGACCACTTGGCTATAATAATTATTACAGAGAATATATTCAAAGAAAGTTGTTATTTATGAATATTTACCTTCTCTTAGAAAGCAGCACCACATGATCATTGAGTGCAGACCAGTTCTTAGCCTCATAGCAGATCTGTACTATTGCTACTAAGATCCTCGCAGTGGATGCCATATCAGCACCCTGAAATAGTAATAGTTGTTTCAGTAATTTATTTTTGCTACACTGCACTGCACATCTTTAATTTGAAATTAAACCTTAGACACCTATTTAAAATTCACACGTCATGAAAAGAAACCCAAGTTAGGCCTCAAAGCAAGAACTAACATAATATGGAGCATATTCTTTGTGACTGTGATGTCTGGTCGGCAAAATGCATGTACCTCCTCGGAGATGGATACCCAAAACTGGGAGATATTAGGTTTCTTCCCCTCAATGGTATTGCCTCCTTCATTGACCATGTATTTGTAGGGTGAAGAAAGCAAAAAGTATTGGGGCTAACACAAAAGATCCCACTGGGTCGAAGTTTTGCTGGCTTGCCAGCCCCCACAACAAGATAAGATAAGAACTAACATCTACACTTTTCACTTTTATGGTTATTTTTCTGCTATCAGTTTGAGATAGGTATTGACGACTATACCACAGTATAAGAAAGAGTATTACATACAGTACGGACACTCCCTGCCTCCCACCAACTTTATTCCTCACCCCATCTATTGCCCTCCAGTTATAGACCGAGATCCGACTGCAAAATTATGCACCTATTTCTATTTTGAACGAAATGTGATTCTAGTGAATTTTCACACAGGGGTTCTTACACCACCACCAGGTTGCCTAGAAAAATCTTGCTGCGAGTACCTTTTCCATCATGATTTTTGGTAAAAATTTTTCTATCTACCTATCTGTTTGGGAAGAAAATGAGGTGCCATCGGAAGGAGACTGATCTAAAGAACTGGAAAAACTAGACTTGCCACCTCTCAGTCTTCCACAACTCTAGGGTTGCAAGGTTCAAAAGTGACTTCTTTGAGGCTGGAAACCCTAGAGTTGTGGCACACTGAGAGGTGGCAACCCTAGTTTTTCCAGTTCTTTAGATCAGTCTCCTTCCGATGGTACCTCATATATGTGTAGTGTCCTCATATGGTATACTTTTAATTTGTATACTTTTAATAGGATGACAAAACAACATTTTTTTTGTTATCATTGTAATACTATATTATTTAGTTAACAATTTTCCAAAAATGTACACTATTCCTATTATAAATGTGCGTGCAGGGTTGGATTATCTCAGTAATACGCGATGACGAACACAAGTTTTCGTTAAAAAAAATAAAGGTTTTCCGGTAGACGGTCAAATGGTGCCAGGTCCGGTCAGATTACTGGATCTGGTTTTCTGGATTCTGCGAGTTGACAGTGCGATTAAAAATTAAAGTTTATTATTTAGTTACATAGATTTATTGATAAAAAGTGTAAAATAATAGAAATGAGAAAAAAATAATTACTTATTTATTTTATTTTCAATTTTAAAAATCACCTTTTTTTTTATCTGTGAGTCACGTGACTTGAAATGCCATTCAGGAAACGTGACGTCACTCTGCAGGAAACATGCAGTACAGGAAACAGTCACATTTGACAGGGCTGCGTTCATGACCTTTGGGTGCAGTTGTTTTTTCAACATCGCTCTATGGTAGAACATCTTTCACTGAGGCTCTGAACGGTGTTTATGCCGAGATTCAGAGACAATTTTTTAAGTCATAGTTCGAACTAAGTAGGGTCAAAATGTATGGATTTTGACATAAGGGAGTTCGAACTAAGACTTAAAAAACGTCTCTGAATCTCGATCTTAGTGCGAAAAGTTGCGCTCGGGGTGCACCTACGGCGTAGGTTCTGAACGCAGCCCAGTTTCAGTGCAGAATGACGTCATACGTGGTCACGTCAGTGCTCCGTCACTCACGTCTGACAGCTGCGATAAAGTACCTAAGTCACGTGTATCTTGGAAGATGTTAATATAATAACATAGGGCTATCACACGCTATCGCGATTGCGTACTTCCAGCATGGGTAGCATGCCATCCCGCGATAGCCGTGATACGGCTATATCACGTCTTTTATCTCGTTCGTTCGCACACAAACGAAAGAGATAAAAGACGTGATATAGCCGTATCACAGCTATCGCGGGTTGGCATGCTACCCATGCTGTACTGTACGGTTTTCTTTTGGGAAAATATGCCTGCTAATAATTATTGTGATGTTCGATAGACAATCTAACAAAATGTGTAATTTTTCACATTGCCTACGGATGAAAAAAGGTTCTTACTTAGGTAAATTTTGTTTTATCCAAAAGCAAAGTTTTGTGTTGAAAATAATTTGTGCAAAAATACTTAGAATACTGGTATAACAACGCTAATGTTTTTATTGTTTGTACAAGATACAAACAAAATAATAAATAAAGATACAAATAATTAATAACGGAATAATTTTACCTGTTTTTTTTAGTTGTTGGTTTAAATTTTTTTCGCATTACCCACTAGCCCAGTAAAATTAAGAAAAAAAAATTCCATTCAGGAGAAGTAATTCCCGTAGTCTTCGAACTTTTTTTAAACGTTATTTTGGAAAATAAGATTGAAGAAAATAAGTTCCTGGTATTTTCTGACAATAAACAACCCTAGCGTTTCGGTAGTTACGTCAGAGGCGCGTGACGGACAATGTGATATCGACTCTAGGTTAATTGACATAAGACGCATTTAAGTTCGTCGTTCGTCGCAGTGACAGATCGTAAGACTCTGTTGTCTGTAAAAGCGCGCGAAATCAGTGTTTTCTAAGAGAGTGCAGTATCTGTTACGGTAGTAACTATTAAATAATCTGTGGTCACGTGACCATAATGGCGCGTTTTTGTGGCATATTCTTTATTTAAATTGAAAAATTTATTTTTATTGCATTTAAAGGTGTAATTTTGAATAAATATTAATTCATTGGCATTATTTTAAACAAATAAAGTGTTTAAATCATTTTTCCAAAAGTTGGATACTCCCGCATCGGGTGGTAGCTCCATTTACATTTAGTGTAAATCTTTTATTGCTGCAAGGTTTTCAATGAATACAGAAGGTATTAACATTTGGGTCTCCTAACTCATTTGCATTTTGCATTGTGCTCGGACCACATGCACGCATCCATCCATGTATGGTGCTGATTGCAAACAAATTGACTGCAGACACCGAGTGAAAAACTCAAATGGGAGAGTATCATAGATGTATAAGAAAAAAAAGTTCATGCAAGTTATATATCTTTTTCTTATTAGTTAACGATAATAAGATGTGCTTTTTTCTTATTATAGTTTATGATAGTAAGTGTGCTTCGTACCGTCCGTGTTTGTTTCTCAAGCGCCAGCAACTGATCTATAGCCTCCTGGACGTTTCCTTTCGCAGCAGATGACTTCCAAAGTGGAATCTTTTCATCGCACGTGACGCTGTAGTCCACCTTTAACATGAGTAAGCATTATTAGTTGTTCTTTGTTTAAGGGCCTACCTAGCCTATTGTGTACCTTAGCCTACTTTTTTGAACTGTACGGTTCGACCGGCGCTCATCGGGTTAATAACAATACATATTTTTAACCTTCTCACTTGCATCGATTTTGATTTTTTCACCCCTTTCACTCGCGGGGTGTCATGGCGGAATTTCGCAAAAAAAAAAATTAACGAAAATGCTTCGTAAATTGTTTTTATGAAGCTATAATTGTTGAAACTTAGTGTGTTTCATCCTGAATATACAAGAAATCATTTATCAATATTATAGAAGTATCCAAATGATAAATCATACAGAAATATGTACTAAAATTGACCTTTGTCCAAAATGTGCACTTCACTTATAAAAATATTTATTACAAAATTATAACTTGACTATTCGTTCAGAAATACATGAAACTATATTTAGAAATATATTTTTTGTATGTTAATATAATTTCTTTTTATATCACTAAAACCGTAATAAAACAATAAATAATTGAAGTGAACAAAAAAAAGAAAAAAAAAGAAGAGAAAAAACAATTAAAATTTTGAAAATATTTTTCTCAACTTTTTATTTCTGAACGAATGTAAGGTTATGGTACCAAATTGAAGAGCCATTCACGGTCTCTTTTCTTCTCATACACAGTACATTTCAATAAGAAAGGAATAGAGAATAATAACCAGTTCTTTTAGTTGGGTACACTTGAGCGCCGGCCGCGCGCACATTTGTTCGCGACCCAAGTTTACGGCACGGCTATTTACCCATGTGAAGAGGTTAAGAGTTTCTCCTTGATTCATTATATGTCAAGATAGAACCTCACAATTCTAACATAATGAAACAAAACAGTCCTACTTTCTTATGTGTGCATGAGGCGTCATACAACTTATCTCTTGTGTATAGTGATAGGGTGTATCAGCCTAGACTGGGTGATTTTATGTTTCGATGCGTTCATAGCTTCAACCGTCTATCTTGACATATGACTTTATCAAAGCATACATGAGTAAGCATTATTAATTGTTCTTTGTAAGAATATATATTCTTAAGAATAAATGTATGATTTTTTTCATATCTTTATGTAAATAATTGGTCATAAATCATGGTTTTATTCATAACGTCACATAACCTAATAAATAATAGGTATAAATGGGTACAACACAAAAGTAGACTCACTTCCATTTTTACTATTTTTCCACTGGCATCGAGGCCTCCAATATCACCATTCGTCGTCATCTTTACACGAAAACTACAACAAATGTGAATAAACAGTTAGAAAATCGCAAGAAACAACAAATACTAGAGCAACAAAAACTTAAGATTTGTATTGAATGTAAAATTAGTCCGTCATACTTACGGTTCAGTAATAAGTAAATATTGTAAATGCACGAGCTATTTCGCTCCAATTTCAATAATTTCAACAATAAAATACGATAAATGTAACTGCAAACTCATTTGATTTGACAGCTAAGCTAAGAATTGAACCATAGAGTATAGAGTAGGTTTTTTTTCAAATGTGTTCTATGGCTCTGGATACTATGTCCTTTAAAGCCATATCTACGTTTTCTTCTTCAAATTCTTAATTTTGATGGTGGATGAGGATGATGATGATGAATTTTAAGCCTCGAAACGTTGGTGTTCGACGTTTTGACGCTTCTTTGGAGTTTTTGGAGACAATCGAAAGACGGAGGAATCGCAGAAGTCCACAGGAAAGAGGTGAACCGACCTGTGGAACCGACCGAATAAGAGGACTCCAAACGTAGTTTTTCAAATCCCGCCAAAAACTCCAGCATAGAGTAGGTATAGGTATTAGCTAATATACTTATATTACTCTTTGGGTATTAGGTAGAGAGTGAGGGAATGGTTCGGATTTTGATTGCATTTTTTTTTCTCGGTGGTGGCATGCTAGGCTCCGCGAGAAAAGTAATCAATCGCATGAAGTTAGCGGCAGTTGGCAATGTTGGCATGATCCCTTTCATATGAAATTTTTTTGCAATAGCAACATCGATTCCTGTCAGACTATGGTTTTCATTCTTTTTTTTTGCTTGTCTTTCAAAATAGACAGTGTGACCAGATTTTGCAGGATCCTGCAATTTTAGCAGGATCAGACTCTCAATTTCGGGCTCAGCAGATTTTGTAGCAGGATTGAAAACATTTAGCAGATATTAGCAGGACTGCAGGATGTGCTCAAGTGTTGAAAAATTTTGCAATTGCAAGGATTCACTAAAACCATAGCAAACTGAATTTCTCTTGGTGCGTTACTCGAGAATCGCAATGCGGTAAAAATTTGATTCAATTTGTTAGCATAATTTTAGCATTTTATAGAAATTGTTTAGCAGGATTTAGCAGTTTTCAGCCAACCAGCTAGCAGGATCTTCAATTTAAATCTGGTCACACTGAAAATGGATCAAATCAGGCCTATGACAGCTTAGTTCTGTTGTAGCCGTTGTGGCGCTGTTTCCCATCGTCCTCATTGGACGATGATACATTGTATCATCGTCCAATGAGGACGAGATAAAACGCCATATTGAACTTACAACAACAGCAGCCTCATGCCGTGTTGTTGCGTCAGAAGCTTATATCTTGTGATTTTCCTGGTATTTTAGCTTGAGTTTAGAATCCTTGAGAAGCCTCAATTCTTCTCCGTCGTATGACATAATAATATCGTTGAATAGTTTGTTCCTTGGTCAAATATCCCTATTTTTGCATCCTGGAATCAGTGTATATATACCTATAACTACAAGTTCTATACACATTAGTTTGACGACAGAACGCCAAAACGGAAACAATAGAACTAAGTGCAAATTTCACTGTCGCATCTGTAGCTTGCTACTACCCGTTTGTTTGGAGTTGGCCGTCGATGACCGTTACGAAATTTCGTCAAAGGCACATTAACTGGTCCCGTCGACAAAAAATAATATAACAAGCAAATAAAAATTTAAAATTAAAAGCGATATTAGTGATCGGGACGGACGTGCCGTACGTGGTTGCGTTGCTAAAGGTTATAAAATTGCGTTTCATAGGGTCTCTTAGGGGTGCGGTACGGTGAAGCGGGAAGGGAGGGAACGGCCAACTCGAAGCAAATGACTAGTACATATCAGTAATCTGTGGATCAAATCAGGCCTATGACAGCTTAGTTCCATTGTTTCCGTTGTGGCGCTGTTTCCCATCGTCCTCATTGGACGATGATACATTGTATCATCGTCCAATGAGGACGAGATACAACGCCATATTGAACTTACAACAACAGCAGCCTCATGCCGTGTTGTTGCGTCAGAAGCTTATATCTTGTGATTTTCCTGGTATTTTAGCTTGAGTTTAGAATCCTTGAGAAGCCTCAATTCTTCTCCGTCGTATGACATAATAATATCGTTGAATAGTTTGTTCCTTGGTCAAATATCCCTATTTTTGCATCCTGGAATCAGTGTATACATACCTATAACTACAAGTTCTATATACATTAGTTTGACGACAGAACGCCACAACGGAAACAATGGAACTAAGTGCAAATTTCACTGTCGCATCTGTAGCTTGCTACATATCAGTAATCTGTGGATCAAATGGACAAGTGCTGGATATGGCGTAGCGACGTTAATTGTTAATTTTACATTTTGTATATAATTATTTTACTTTAAGACGCAAATCTCATAAGATTTAAGTATTTTATGTAGTGGACTAAGTGTTTTGTGTAATTTTGGCAGCGTGTAATGCGTCTTGTTGATATTGAGTGGTGGTCTAATTTTGCTCTTTGTTTTTTCAACATATGCTTGTGGATAAAGTTTATATTTGTCGAAAACCTGTTGATGTAACGTACAATGAGCTTAACGAGCACAATGGAATTCATGGGAGCTTGTAATGGCAGGGAAGGGAGAAGCCATTCTGCTCAAGGTCTTGGAAGTGTTATTTCCAGTTCTGCATTGAATATACCACTTCCACCCCGTTTGTGGATCACAGGTAATCAATATTATGATTTTCAAATGTGTCACGTGTAACATTTTGTTCTGATTACATAAAACAGCAGACGTTTTATTTATTATAGAGAGATTTGATTTGACATGTAGAGATTGTAGAGAAGGTTTTGCACATCAACTATTATAAACAGAAGTGTGTCTGTACATTGGGGATATAAAATAGTACATTTGATTTGTATGGTAGAAGCGTGAGGCTAATTCTAGCACTTTCGCTGCTAAGCTCAAAACAATGACACTCGCACACATACAATTCTGACTCAAGGTTTAGTCGTGCGCACTGCGGCCCATATGTTGCTGACCTACGACGTAGGTCGTCAGCAGTTAAAGTGCTAGACATGTATTTTTTCTAAGATTGTAATGTATAATTGTTTTAGATGTAGAAGATGAGTCTTCGGACGGGAGCGATGTCAGCGGCCGAGACGATGGAGTTTTGAATGTGGAGCGGGCTAGAGTTAGGTCTAGATTTAGACATTATAAGCAGCGGTCTGTGGTGAATGTGCCTATTGGCATTTTTTGGGACATTGAGAATTGCCAGGTAACAATTTTCACTTCTTTTTACACCTTGATACCAACATCATACACTGCTGTGTGAACAAGGTTGCACGTGGAATGGAAATAGTTTTAAAAATTCACATGCAGTAAAGTTACTATTGAAAATGATGTAATTTTAATACACTGTGGTGCAACACAAAGACACATAATATTTGATGTTGTATTTTGTATTTGATGTGTAATCTGCAGAAAAAAATGTATAGTCCATGCGGGTACTTTGACCATGCATTCATCAAACTGAACACCATGTGGGGACTTGCTACAGATGTCAGCACCCATAAGTTATAGCAAAGATGCCAACAGATGGCGATACTGTCACTCTCGGAAAGATGCTCCATACAAAGACAACATTCATCGTAAATATGTAACTCGTAACACAGGTTCACAATCGAATGCGAGACATGAATCGCGCAAGAGTAATAATCACAGAGATTCAATATTTAAACAAGGTCCAACTAAGAATTGTTGGACCACGGCCGGTCCCCAAGCTTCACACATAGCCTGGCGGAAGATCTTCCCTTTTCAATGGAGGAACATTCCCAGAAGCACCTCCATAACCATAATGAAAGTTGTTCAGTTTGACAACTAGAATGCATGGTCAAAGTATCCACACTGACTAAACATTTATCCTGTTTCAGAGTCCTTCTTAATATGCTGATAGTTTTTTTAAGCAGATGCTCAGACCATCAAACTGAACAACTCTACCAAACCAACATCGATATTGCAAAAAAAAAAAACAGCTGTCCCATATGGCTGGAGTAAGTTTGCAGTTTTGTATAGAACAGCTGTTTTTTTTATCGTAATTTCGGTGTTGGTGCCACAGAGAAAGTTGTTTAGTTTGATGGTCTCTGCATCCGCTTAAAAAACTGTCAGCATATTAAGAAGGACCCTATATAATGGTCTAGTCATACAAACATAGGTACATCTAGTCTATTCATACAAGTCTGGACTAGAATTTTGATACAGAAAATCTGTGTTCAAGTCAAGATGTTAATTACAAGTTCCTTATTACTTTCTAGTTTACCACATCATTAATTCATTAAAAATAATTACCAATGTGAAAGAACAATCACTTTCAGATGCTTTCATCTAATGATAATTATCTAAACAACAAATTAAAGTTATAGCATGGTGATTTACATTGTAGCTATGATTGTAGTTAAGAGGGCTATCACAGTCCAGTGGCGCCCTCATCACATTAAAAAAGATTTCTCAATAAAGAAAGCCTAGATTAAAAAAGTGCTCAACATCAAAACTACTAAAGCCTTCAAGCTATTTTCATAGAATACTTTTATAGGTTCTAAACATTCCACTTTTAGACAATTTCAAATAAAAACAAAAGCGGCTCTTTTTTTTCTTTTTTCAAAATTTGTATCTTTAGACCTTTAAAAAACCTATAAAAGTATTCTATGAAAATAGCTTGAAGGCTTTAGTAGTTTTGATGTTGAGCACTTTTTTAATCTAGGCTTTCTTTATTGAGAAATCTTTTTGAATGTGATGAGGGCGCCACTGGACTGTGATAGCCCTCTTAACGGTGGCATATTTATATTTCTAAATTCATGAGTATCTGACAATCCCTGCTATCAAGGAACTGCTCTACCAGGGGCTCCTGAGATAGGAGGCTTGAATGAACACATAAATAGGCTTCATGAACTTCTCAGAATGAGGTGTTTAAAACAATGACATTTTTGGGACAACTTGTGTGACTAGTAGTGACGAAACGAAGGCAGCCTGTGAGAGCCAAGAGTAATGATTATGGCAAAACCTTTCTTTATGAGAAAGGCCTAGAAGTGCTGTTTTTAAAACTCAAAGATTCTTAATTCATATACTCAAAATAAGTATGGAGTTGATGCTGTACTCGAATATTGATTTGAAAGTGTGAAATTCAAAAAAAGCAGGCACATGTGCATTAGCAAATTTCTTCTGAAGTGCGATTTTTAAAAATCATACGAGCGACTTGGCAGTAAAAAATGTCAAAATTACTATGGAGATTATGCATCTTTCTACTGCCAAGTCGCTCGTATGATTTTCAAAAATCGCACTTCGTACCATTGTTGATTAATGTGACTAAATAGTATCCATATTTTTTAAGGTACCCCGAGGTTGTTCAGCGATAGATGTGGTAGCAGCTATCCGTGCCAAGTTTCTTACAGGGAGAAGAGAGGCTGACTTTGTGGTAGTTTGCGATGTACGGAAGGAGGCACCTAATAGACTACAAGAATTGAATGATGCTCAAGTAAGTCTTTATACACACATACATTCACTAATGACCTTATTCCATAAAGAGGGTCAAAAACAAGAAGAGCCTAAATTTATAATTTGACTAGCGTTTGCCCGTTTATTTTTTTTTGAACACAGGGAGTCGATTTTGACAAAATCCTTTCTTAGTGCACCCCTACATCCTCTGTATAATGTTTCTATCTTCAGCAGTGTCTTTCAGTCAGTCATTCTATCAGTCACGGAACTCTTTTATAAGTATAGATGACCAACTTTGACCAAACTTATGAATGAGTTGATTCATAGTTCATTCATAAAGTACATCAAAATTGGTCACCGAATGATGTTTTCCCACTGTGTTTTCCAGTTTAAAATGACAGAGTCTTTATCATACAACTATATATTTCTTATCTGTTGTAAACACTTGTGTAAGTAAATGATTTGCAATAAAACAGGTTTAGATTATGAATGATAAGTTGAAATGTATTAAACATTGTAATATAAATAGATATTATTGTTATTAAATACCCTTGTTCTGAAAATAAAGTTTTGGTATGAAAATAAAGAATTGGGTAGAAAATAACATCATTTTGTACCCCGGTACCATAATTTCAAGAACAAAAAAAGGAATTTACTGTAATTTGTTGACACTACATATACACAGTGACTCCTGCTGTAAATTGTGCATTGACAGAGATGCATAGGTGTTTCCTCTGCTTCACAGCAGAATCTGCAAGTGGGTGAATCTGCACGTCCCTTTCTATGTAGATGAAATCATGTTAATGTTACTGTAATAATATTCCGTTCAACAGGTAAGCCTAATACATGTATGTGGAACCCAGAAGAATGCAGCTGACGAAAAGTTGAGGCAATGCATGCGAAGGTTTGGGGAGCTTCACTCGGCCCCCGCTGCGTTGCTCCTCATTTCTGGAGATATCAATTTTGCTGCAGATCTGAGTGATTTTAGACATAGGTATGGTGTCTTTCTATTGTTGCTTTTTTAAGTCACAACACAATAATTTTGTTTCCAAAGCTTAAAGACATAATTTTATCATTATAGCACTTCATTATACAGGTTGTAAAATTATTTATGTGTTACAATTACATACTTCAGATCATCAAACTGAACAACTTTTACTATGGGACCAACTTTGAAATCGCGATGAAAAAATCTGCTGTTCCATAGAAAACATCCACCAAACGAATGAATGGAATATCGTTTTTTTTTCGCAATTTCGGTGTTAGATCCAAAGTAAAAGTTGTTCAGTTTGATTGTCTGAAGCACCCATTTAAGTATGTAGCGCATTACATTTTACAGTCTGTATATACCTGTACTTACAATCATTTAAATAATTATGATTCTAATGATGTTAATTTTAACAGGAAAAATATGGAAGTGATATTGGTGCATAAACAGAACACATCATCTGCCTTAATAGCGTGTGCTTCTTCTCATCATTGTTTTAATGATCTGACTGCTCATCTACCTAGGAATCCAAAGGTATTTATAATTTATACTTTTACCTTATGGCTAGCGAGAGTGATGTGATGATAGCCCATACGGAAGAGAGCTAGCGCCTCAAACATGAGACTGCGGTTCAATTCCTGGCCTGTACCACTAAGTTCTTTGGAATTTATGTACGGTTGTATTTATCATTTACTAGCTCAGCTGTGAAGGAAAACATCTTGAGGAAACCTGCATTCCAGAGAATGAAAAGAAAATACAATTAGTTTGGAGGTATGCGTAAAATATGGGTGAGCTTGGGGCGAACACGAAGGACCAGTGCTGTTCTCAGTGTAACATAACGACCCTGGTTTGCAATAGCCCAACCATAAATAATCAATAATAATAATAGGGCTAGCGTGCCAAGGCATATCGTGCGTGGTATACCGGGGACATGAGATGGACAGGTTAGATAGGATAGTCAGTTTCTTTTTAAACTTCCACCACAGATTATTTAATAGTTACTTCACATCTCAAAATTCTCAAATATTCAATATAATGCTCTGAAACTGTGCATGCAAATTACTGCAGTATCTACTGTATCTACAGGGTGAAATTGATATCATTAGCATCCTTTTAAACTAAGAGTCTACCCATCAAACTGAACAACTTTTACTATGGGAGCAAACCGATCGGAGCAAATAAAAAATCAGGTGTTCCGTACCAAACTGCAATGTCGACGCACGAGTTCACGACTCAAATGTATGCAACAGCAAATTTTGTTTTGCTCCGATCGGTTTGCTGCAATAGTGAAAGTTGTTCAGTTTGATGGGTAGACTCTTAGTTGAAAAGGATGCCAATGATATCAATTTCACCCTGTATATCTTAGGAACATACATACAAATTGAGGCCTCCTAAAATAAGTCGTATCATAAATATATCAAAATAACACAACAGCGAACGTAGAATGGTGCGCGCGATAAGGCTATATCACGCCTCTTATCTCGTTCGTTCGCGCGCAAATAGAAAAAGAGCGAAGGCGCGATAATGCTATATCACGCTGCCATACTACGCCGCAGAAGTGTTTCAAACTTTCTTATGTGATGTTTCGTTCAAATTATACCTCTTATAAACTCCTATTGTTTATTTACATTGACGGAGTTTGTAGCGTAGAAAAAGATGTTGTGATTCTGCTTTGAGTTTGCGTTGGAGATTAGATTTTTCTGTTCATTTACTTTGTAAATTTTTTTTTACTTGTGAATATATCGCTTTGTTTCTAAATGTATTGTAAGAAAATTTTGTTTCATTTACGATTTATTTATAACTTTTGTAAAGTAAGTTAGCTGCAAATGTACCATGTTATGAACTTATGTAATTAGAGCGTGAGATTTATTGACTTGCTGCTAAACAGCTGCGTATGTATACAATTGAATTTCTAAGAATGTTGTTGTATTGCACCGTTACAGTTTTACTCACATTATTTACCTACTTTCACAAAATTCTATATGGTTTTACCTTTTTAAAATACCGCATGGAAAAAACCTTAGACGCGTGTATAAGCTTTACGCGTGCCCAATACAGATATATACTGAAGAAGAAATTACGATGTAGATTACATCACGATGTTTTCCTTCACCGTTTGAGAGTAGCTAGTATACAAATATGTTAGTTAGAGAAACTAGGGGGCACTATAGTGCCTCCAGTACAATACATGGCATATTGTGTGTCCAGATTTCGACCCGGGCGCTCACGATGGAAAATCCACACCTCATTCATTCGCGCATTCTAGAGAATGCGCGGCGGTTTAACCCCCTTACGCTCTCGCCACAAGGCTATAGGCCTCTGCCCCAGTAGTGGGGATGACAGAGCCTGATGATGATAGAGACATCTTAGGATGCGTCCACATCTGACAAGCTCTCATGAGCTGCGCGTTCGCGGCGCGTTCGCCAGAGATGGAAGCACCCTTACGTATTCGAATATTTTGCGCTCGTTTGGATTTGACAACATTTCATTTTTTGTAACCACCTGTTTTTAATGAAAAATAGAAAATAGGTAAAAAAATAAGAGATTCGTATTTTTCCGATTAAATTTTGACCGATATTTCTATTTTTAATTTACTTTTCAATTTTCTGAAAAACGTTGGATGAATGGGAATAATCTTAGGCTATAATACCTTGGCCTTAATAAAATTAAAAATAAAAACTGTCAATTACAATAGAAAAGCCAAGCAGGCAAAGGAATAAGATCTCATTCAACCTTATTTTATTTTTCAGTATTTTTCAAATAACTCGAGAAATAATGGATAGAAAAATCTGATAATTTTCATATAAGCTTTGAATCACATAATCTCCAAATGCATGCATATGCATGCATATGCTCACGACTATATTCCCCGAGGGGGTAGTCAGAGATATTCTGAAACTTCAGAACATCCACGTTTCACTAGTAGTACCGAAACTCTGTCCAGTCTGACGGGGAGTGAGCCCGTCGCCACTTGTAATGGACAGAAGGTACGATACATGCCTCGAAATTGAAGCATGCAGGTAATCTCCAAATGGTTTTGTAATTTTGGTACCTTTATTAAAATGAAATGTTGTTAATTGTAACATTGACCTATAATAGACCCTATAATGACCCATTCCATATTGTAACGATGATTCCCTCTAACAACAGACTCTAAGCCAAACCGAAGAGGATGAAGAGCCGACTTGTGAGATGGAAGTGGCGAACTTGCCAATCGATCAACCCCCTGAACGAGTGTCGCGGAGGTTGCGTCGGCTGGCAGACAACTGTGGGGGCAAGGTGGTCAGAGTGACCGCGACGACGGCCGTGATGAGGTTCCCGACGCCCGACCACGCGTCTAGGTAAGATATAACATAAAGTAATAATATCTACAGCCTCCTGAACGAGTGTCGCGGAGGTTGCGTCGGCTGACAGACAACTGTGGGGGCAAGGTGGTCAGAGTGACCGCGACGACGGCCGTGATGAGGTTCCCGACGCCCGACCACGCGTCTAGGTAAGATATAACATAAAGTAATAATATCTACAGCCTCCTGAACGAGTGTCGCGGAGGTTGCGTCGGCTGACAGACAACTGTGGGGGCAAGGTGGTTAGAGTGACCGCGACGACGGCCGTGACGAGGTTCCCGACGCCCGACCACGCGTATAGGTGAGATTACATCTAGAACCGCGCGCTGCCATGACAGCTCAAGGACGCGTTTTTGTTTCTCTAATAATTAAAAATTCAAAATAGTTGGAAAAAGTTTGTGTTCCGTTAAGAAAGTTATATCAGTGTGTTCATTATCGTTAACTCTTTCAAATTTAACTAAAACAGTACAGTTCTACATCTTATTTAAATACTTAGTGGCAAAAACTTCTAATAGTTACCTAATAGACGCTGATAAAAGTTTAAAAAGTTTGTGTTTGTTCAAGGAAGTATCAGTGCTCAACATTATAAGAGTTTCAATAATACCAGTATCAACAGTTAAGTTCTACATTTTTCAGTTTTAGTGCATAAAGTGATAAAAACTTTCATAGACGCTGCGCCGTTCGTTAAGTTTAAAAAACAACGAGCAATCTTGAGTTCATTGACTTGAACACACGCTTCGCGGAGTAAGGTGACGTTTTTCGGCACTCTGGTTATGTGCCGTTTGGCTCTGCGGTAGTGCGTATAGTTTTTGACAATTTACACACGCAAAGGTGCATGGTTCGAATCCGCAGAAAAACAAAAAGTTTTTTCTAATTTGTTTTAAGCGCAGCGGTAGCGCTAATGTACTATTGAAAACGGCTCTTTCACGAACTATTGTGAATAACCATCAGAATTAAAGTTTTTAAAATAATATTAAATAGTGCCGCCACCTAGCGAAGAGTTGCAGTAACCTTTATTACAGTCGATAACTAATACTTTATCATCATGTCAACGAACACGAATACTACCAAAGACAACCGAAAGAGGTCAGCACCAGTAGCAGTATGTCATAAATGTAAGACTGTTGTTAATCCACAAGAAACCCTGTTGTGTATGGTATGTAAAAACGTGTATGAGTTCGACTGCGCAGGCTATTCTGAAAAACTTTACAGGCTATTAAGCCAAGAGTCAAAGAAGAAATGGAAATGTAAGCCGTGTATACAATCGCCAAAGAGTCAGTCGGTTATTAATAGGATCCTAGGAAAAAAAGTTGTTTCACCAAAGATGGCAACGGACCAAAAGGCGAATCCGAGTGCTAAAGTGACAACGAAACCTAAAATAATAGACGATGAATCCCCTTTTAAAAATGTCACCACCAAGCGAACAAAATATATACCTAACATACCAACCGACAACTCCTATAGTTCGTTGCTCGATGAAGATGATAACGTAATACCTTTTTCTCCGGAAGAAGTAAATGGAAGTAGCCCTGAAATGCAATCTGGTACTCGAAGTGACATAGAAGAACTGAAAACTCAACTTAGTGACTTGCAACAAAGATTAGAAGCGGCAGATAGTGAAATAGAGTTATTGGTAATGGAGAATAGCTCCTTAAAAAGACAATTACAGAATAGCAATAACTTGCAAATCAAGAACATGGAGACAATATGTAACTCCTCGGATAAAACTCACGGTCAAAAGAGTACAGTAAAGAGGAAGAAAAAAGGCCAGTCAAATACACAACTTAGTGATTCCGAATCCAATGCAAGTTACGATGAATTGCATGTTGCTCAAAACAATAATAATAAAAATAAAGATGATTCGCAGTTCCAACAGATGTCATCCACCTTATTAAAAAATTTAGCCCAAACTCCAATAGAAAACATACAAACGTCAGTTGCAAACACTAGCAAGATTTTACAACCACAAGCACAGAATGTGCGGGAACCGGCAAATACACGTAGAGTTTTACTACTTGCAGATGAATCTGGAAGAGGTATGCGGAACATTTTGAAGAAACGTTTAGGCGGAGATTACACCGTTACCTCGATTTTAAAACCCTATGCGACTATAGGCCAGATCGTCACAAGTAGTCTAGAACAGTGTCATAGTTTTACAAAAGATGATTATGTAATAATATTGGCTGGTTCGCACGATAAGAATGTAATCTGTTTTCAATCTGCACTGTATAATACTTTGAATGTGCTTACAAACACTAATGTACTGTACGGTTTAATACACACCAACAACTACTTGAATACAGTAAAAATGAATGAACTGTTACACACTATTAGCTCTAATATAAATAACTTACATTGTTCAGAATTATGTTACTACAGAAACCATAAAATAGACAAAGGAAATACGTGCAATGCTCTTTTATTAGATATGTTATTAGTAAATTATAAAAATAAGCAGATCAATAATAAAGAGTCTAGAAATAATAAGTCAATATGTAACTCATGTACCCAAACCGAAGAAAAATTTTTTCGAGACCAGTAAAAAGAAATGTAACTCATCCATTGATATTTACTACCAAAATGTGAGAGGCCTTCGTACACCTAAAAAATTGTCAGCGTTTCGTCGCAACATTAGTACTTCATCGGCGGGTCTCTGGGCCTTAACTGAGAGTGGTATAAACTCTTCAGTGTGTGATGGGGAGCTGGTACCCACTGGGTACAACGTGGTGCGTTGCGACAGGGACGACGGGCGCATGCTCGGCGGCGTATTGCTGGTGGCGGCGCCGAGCCTGCGTCTTCGTCCTCTGCCTCTGCCAGCCACACCAAATCTAGATGACGCGGTTTTCGAGTTAGTGTGTACCGATGTGTATTGTAGGAATAGACGTCTATTCACGTGTTGTGTTGCTTATATCCCACCGAAAAGTGTAAACAGTGAATATATGCGAATGTTTCATATAATAGAACAATGTTATGAGGAATATCATAATATAGTATTATTAGGTGATCTTAACATGTACTCAGCTAGTGTAGAAACGCAATGTTATTATGAATATTTTCTAACTTTTTGTGATTTTCGCCAGTGCAACGGTATTAAAAATTGCAATGATCGCATTTTGGACGTAGTATTAACAAACCTTATTAATTATGAAATAAAAGTACAGGAAGAGCCAGACCACTTGGTGCCCCTAGACGCACACCACCCGTCACTGCGTATCTGCTGCAATCGTACATATGTGGAGGGGAACTTTCATAAAGTTAAAACAAAGGATTTTACACAAAATACATTTCCAAAATGGAATTTCTATAAATGTGACTTTTTAACTCTCTACTCCTCTTTAACCACTTTTGATTGGAGTCCCTTATACGAAACAACGAATGTGAATGATGCGGTAACGTTTTTTTATACTTCCATAAATTATTTAATTGATAAATGCACCCCTAGAAAGCGAATATCCAAATCTGGTAACGAGAAATATTCTTACCCAAATTGGTACACGTCGGAAATTATTAAGCTTATAAAACAAAAGGCAATATGGCATAAGTCTTACAAATTAACTAGATCTACTAAAGATTATACAGTTTTTTCCAAATATCGGGCATTAATAAAATACAAAATAGAATCTGCATATAAGAGTTATATAAGCCGGGTTGAATCACAGTTCGTGCAGGATCCTAAGACATTTTGGGCATATGTTAAAAACTTAAGAGCCAAGAGAAGCCTATCTCCGATAACAAAAGAAGGAGTAGTATTGGAGGAAGCTCAATACGCTGCCGCCTTTGCTGAATACTTCCAGTCTGTATACGAGCAGGACCCTCCGCGACTAGACGCGGCTGAAGCAGCGGCAAGTGGGGTAAACGCCAACCGAGTCCACATCCACTCCTTAACATTGCAAGAGGTACGCGTTGCTCTTGCTCGTCTGAAACCCAAGACGTCCGTGGGTCCTGATGGCATACCACCGTATCTCATAAAAGACTGCGCGCCTGTTCTGGTTCGCCCACTTCACCACATATTTAGCGTTTGCCTAAGTACGACGACTTACCCGGAGGAGTGGAAGACTACACGAGTAACACCGGTACCAAAAGGGGGATCGAGTACGGATGTAACGGGGTACAGACCGGTAGCTATATTATCAACATTTGCTAAAGTGTTTGAGTCGATCATATACTCGTCCATAATGTCACAAGTGAGTGCGCGGCTCACTGATGCCCAGCATGGTTTCAGACCAGGGCGTGGAACACACACAAATCTACTGTGCTTCATGGATTATGTGACTCCGGCCCTTGATACTAGGGTAGGAGGGCAGGTCGACGTAGCCTATTTCGATTATAAAAAAGCATTCGATACTGTGAACAATGACACACTTCTACTCAAATTAGCTGACATAGGTTTTAGTCCTAAGCTACTCCAATTTTTTGCAAGTTATCTGAGGAATCGCAAGCAATACGTGGAGTACGCGGGTTATGTCTCGGAACGTTATAATACGTACTCAGGCGTTAGTCAAGGTAGTAATTTGGGGCCATTAGAATTTATAATAATGATAAATGACCTGCCTGATGTGGTCCAGGAGGCAAAGTGTCTTTTGTTTGCGGACGATCTTAAATTGTTTCTAGCGGTGGACACGGACGAGGACTGCGCGCGTCTACAGCGGGACATTGACAGAGTAGTTCAGTGGAGTACTAATAATAAGCTTTCCTTCAACGTATCGAAGTGTAATGTGATGTCATGCACGCGGGCCAAGCAGCCTCTACATTACGACTACCAAATTGAGGAAGAGAGTCTGTCCCGAGTGTCCTCAGCTCGTGATCTTGGTATTTGTGTTTCACAAGACCTTACTTTCCGTGATCACATTACTAGCATTTGTAAAAAGTCGTATCGAAATTTGGGTTTCATTTTACGCCAGACAAGAGCTTTTAATAATATAAATACGGTTAAAGCTTTATACAATGCATTGGTTAGGAGTCGTCTTGAAAGTGGTGCACTTATCTGGAACCCACACGAAGAGAAATATATAAGTATGATTGAAAAAATACAAAATAAATTTATTAGATATATTTACTGGAAACAATATAGAGTGTACCCCTTCTACCCTTTGATGTATCCAACCCTATTTGTCCTAGGAATGGTAGGATATAACAAGTTAGAAGTCAGGAGAAATTTAGCCCTTGCAACTTATTTTTTTAATGTGTTACGCGGAACATTTAACAATCCTGAAATATTAAACTCATTAGGCCTGCAGGTTCCAAACACACGTTTACGTAGAGGGCCCAGACCCCAGGTGTTCAGAATGCAATCATGCAGGACCAATGTTTTAACACATTCCCCGACTATGACAGCGCTGAGAATACTTAACGATATATCAAAGGACATAGATGTGTTCCATTGTACACTGGCCAACTTCACAACAGTAGCATTAAGACACTTATGTAAGTTAAATAGCAATATTAATACAATTTAATGTTATCGTATTGGGTATTTATAAACCTGTAATGATAATGTTCTTGTGTTTGTAGAAATGAAATAAATAAAAAATAAATAAAAAAAATAAATAAATACATACAGTAGTAAGATCGATCAGTGTCCCGAAGATTTCACCAGCATATTTAAAAAAAAACCGATCTCGACCGGTTTTTGTGCCGGAAGTACGTCCTCTTTAAAAGCAAACGTTATCAAAAGTATGGATACGCCCTGAGAATCCCGGAATTCACTGGATTTAATAGATTTGCTTTTACAATTACAATATTGTTTATTTAATGCGTTCTCTTATGTGTACGGTCAGCATGAAAAAAAAAATCGAACCCCATTGCGCTTTTAAATTAGCGTTTATATGTCAAAAAATATATATGGCTCGGAAAAACTCTTAAAGCGTGATATCTCGTTTCATCGAATATTATCATAGTCTAAAAAAACAAGGTCTTCTATTCCCAGAGTGACACAAGCCTACGTCACAAAAAAATGGCCGCTAAACATGGTAAAAGGGTATGATGACGTAGGCTTGTGTCAGTCACGTGGTCAATCACGTGATCGGAAGAGAATACCAGGCGCAGTATATTATTGTACCATGAAATATTATAATATCTATATCCCTTAGACAATATAAAGAAAATCACGGGATAGTTTTGCTAATATTCAAAACCCCGGACTCCGTCATTCGCGAGGGATATCCTATCCATGTTAAACACAATGTTCGAAAATGCCCCGAGATTCCGATAATTTGACTTATTTGTATCTTCTTATCTCCATGTTTATTACAATAGAGTTCAACATAGAACTGAATATGCCCTCTATAAATACAAGTTTGGGTCTGCTATGATATCGAAATTTTGAACGGGAGTGCGATTTTTGAATCTCATTCTTTGAACTCAGCAGTTGAAAATGTCAATATAACTATGGAGATATGCGTCTTTCTACTGCTGATATGACTTTCAAAAATCATTCTTCAGGAGTGCGATTTTTGAAACTCAAATCAGCAGTAGAAAGATGCGTATCTCCACAGTAATTTTGACATTTTCAACTGCTGAACTCAGTGAATGAGATTCAAAAATCGCACTCCTGTTTCGAGTGGTTTCAAAAAGTCTTTGTATAAATAGGGTAACATATTATTATATCGAAGAAATTTCCGGTAGCGCAAATATTTTTTCCCATCTACCCTCAACTTTCTAAGATTTCCGTAATAACCGCCAGCTGGCCATTTGAACGTCCATTGCACCATCGGGCACAAGCACAGAATATTGCAATCTCTTAGTTTAAGTAATTTAACTGTGATTTTAGTAATTTATTTTATTGTTTAAAGCAATTAATGATAATTATAATAGGCGTAATCACTTAGCGTATAATGCTACTTACTGGGTATGTTTTTTTCAACTACTTTTTAAATGTACGATTTACCGTTACGAAATTTTGAATCCAGAGTCGCTAAATTTCTTGAATTTCCCTTGATTTGAGTGCTTGGTCTAACAATTCAATGAAATAATTAAACAGTGATTAACCTCTCGTATTTCGGGAAAACCAGACACAATAGAAATCAATTGTTTTCGTGATGTGGATCCGCGTTCCGGCATACCAAAGGTTAAGAGGCGTTATATATTTTTGATTTTCTCGCGAACAATTGAAGATTTACTATGAATTTCATAATACTACATTGTTCTTCTTATGAAGTCATCTAGTAGTGATTTAAAATGTTTACAATCTATTTAAAATCATATTTCTAGATCTACGTTAAATATTATAATATGAAGTAGGTAGACAATTCTTGCGTAATATTAACCTCTGGTCTGGTCCAGACACAATAGACTTCTTTTGTATTTTGAATTGCGACGGACGAGGGGTTAAAATAAATTGAGTAACAAAGACTACTGTGAAACTAGGTTTTAAAAGGGTATTTTTCAACTAAAATAAAATACATTGTGTGATCTAATTAAGGCGGTAGGGCGGTAATTTCAATATATTAACCTTATGATGATAAATGAATATAAAAGACACCGTGAGGTGCCTAGCTTACTAATCGGTTGATTTGGCACGACGACCGACCTGTCCTCGATTACGTTAGATATTGTCCCCATAGTGTTTACTGTTGATAGAAAGAAACGAGTAGCGTGTGTTTCGTCTTTTATTACACCCTATTATGATCCTAATCACACCGAGTGTCCGTAATGTATGTAGTTCACTAGATACTCTTTCTTATACTGTTTCCTAATGATAAGCAAAGAACAAGCTCAATAGAAATGTAATGAACCGTTAATATGCAATCCAATATCGCCACAATCTACAACTTGTCGTAATTTGTCTTCATTCAAAACTCTTAGTTGATAGGTTAATATTCTTTTCGTGTAAAAAATATGAATCTACTACCGTATTGGGGTTTGTTTACCGTAGATTTTTGCATGCATTCTATAGCTAACATTTGTGCATTTTGTTCTCGTCAGTAGCGCGTAAAATCGGCTTACAAGGCATATATTTCCTTTTATTTCTCGGTTCTATGTATACAACGTTTTAATGAATTAGCGTAAAACCTCATACACCCCAACTTATAACAAAATAATGAGATTGAAATAATAATTTCATTATTTTGATGGTTACAATTTAAAGCTATTCACATTTTAAGTTTTGAGGCAAAAATGATTTGTTATCATTTCAGCAATGAATGAAAGCGCTAACTACTCATGGATACATTTTAATAATCTTGTTTTGTAAGTAGGTATGGTGACCGTGAGTGTGCCCGTGTGGTGGGTTCACATTGGTTTCAGTAAATTTTAAATATTACAAACAAATTACTTATTTAATATTTTGAAAAAAAAATCCTATGTTGAAACCATGATAATTCGATTCTGCTGTCGATTCTAAACAAACTACTTTCTAGTTTTGCGTTAATTCATTAACACGTTGTATAATTAAACTGTTGACTTGAAGAAATTAGAGGCTCTTAGTATATTATATGCTAATTGTATTCGCAACGTACCTACTAATCATAGATATCGATTAGGTACAGCTGACATTGGAATCGTCCTTTGTTTTTGTTGTTGCCTTGCAATTTTCTTGCGGAAATTGATGCGACATGCATGAATTAACAATTGGATGTTGTAATGCAATCGAAACAATCTTATTTCGGGGATATGACGGTTTTAACATTGGTGATATCATTACCAACCAACAGGTCTATTGTTAGTAAATATTCTATGTTTAACACTTTTTGATTTCGCGTACAACTAAATACTGTCTTCAATTGGGTGGATCACTTGATGTGTGGAATGTTACTCATCACTATGCATACTAACCGTAACGGACTTTTCTAGCGCATTCCTAGTTAGTCACAGTATTTATCTTTGCCTTCTGAAGCACTTGAGATGTAATACCACTAAAACGGTCACCTGTACAAAGACTGACGTTGCTTAACATGAGTGATCCTTTTTAAATACCAAAGCTCCACGATGCATGTCAACGCGCGCGATTAACCCTCTAATCACTATCATTATCACTACATAGTATAAAACAAAGTCGCTTCCCGCTGTCTGTCTGTCCCTATGTATGCTTAAATCTTTAAAACTACGCAACGGTTTTTGATGCGTTTTTTTAAAATAGATAAGAGTGATTCAAGAGGAAGGTTTATATGTCTACACTAATATTATAAAGAGGAAAGATTTGTACCTATTTTTGTATGTTTGTATGTTTGTAATGAATAGGCTCAAAAAGTACTGGGCCGATTTAAAAAATTCTTTCACCATTAGAAAGCTGCATTCACCCTGAGTAACATAGGCTATATTTATTGCTAGAAAAGATTAGACGTCCACCCGTGCGAAGCCGGGACGGGCCGCTAGTATATAATACATGCATAGTATCAGCATTGCACCTGTGCGAAGCCGGGGTGGGTCGCTAGTTAAATTCTAATATCGAGATTCATAGATTCTTTATTGTACACTAAAACATAATTATGAAAAATTTCAGTAAGTCGATATCTACTTAACTTCATGCATATTCTCGCGCCTGTCTTCTACTGGGGTGGGCAGAGATAACGGGACGCTACCTGCTACGATCCTGGCAGACCTCTTCCGCTTCCTCCACATTCATTAGTCTCTCCATGTATGCTCGTCGGTTTCTGTTACATCTGACCTGGCCCCTTTTTAAGCACGATTTTACTACTTAATTAATATCATCAAATGTTTGGTCACAGAGCACTGAAGCGTATGGATGGCGAGGATGTTTTCGGCAGAAAGATAAGCACACGGTACGCTCGCGGCGTGTTCCAGCCTGCGTACTCCAGTGATGAGGGTTACAGCACCGCGCCTGCGGTTCAACCACCGCTGAAGCCTGCTTTTGTACCGCCGCCTTTACAGGTATGCTTCCTTCATCTAAGGTCCTTGACTTTCCTACATTTCGTGATCGTCAGCTTCCAATTTCTTGCCAAGTCTATCGCGCTAGCTGATCTCGTTATAAGGTAAGATCTCATCATAGGTTGCCTGTACGGTTTGTTGGTGTACGGGCAGCTAAGTTAACTTGCCTTGTGAGTTATGTACCTAAGTGAAAGTTCTCATTGAAATAAATATTTTCGTGTTTTTAAGGTTCCATACCCAAAGGGTGAAAACGGGACCCTATTACTAAGCCTACGTTGTCTGTCCGTCCGTCCGTCCGTCCGTCTGTCCGTCTGTCCGTCTGTCCGTCCGTCCGTCTGTCCGTCTGTCCGTCCGTCCGTCCGTCTGTCCGACCTATTTAGGGCTGTATGTAACTTTTGAACCGTAATAGCTGGATAGTTAAAATTTTGTCAGATTATGCGTTATTGCGGCGGATTTGTTAACAAATAATAAAAATGGCAGAAAGTTAAAAATTAAGGGGGGTTTTCAACAAGAAACTAGTTTTTATCAACGTTTTTTCTTCACGCTCTATAGTAAAAACGGTAATACATACAAGCGTCAAACTTAGTGTGATTATAGAGCAAACTCTACAGAATAACAACAAATACTAAAAACCGGCCAAGTGTGAGTCGGTCTCGCGCTAAAAGTCCCGGACACAAAAAAGTTTTTTTTCTAAGTTAATAATGTTGTGTTCTGTGGTGGTGTGGTACGGAACCCTCGGTGCGCGAGTAGCCCGACTCGCACTTGACCGGTTTTATTTATTATTTCTAGCTCTCTAATCTAAGTTGGTGTCACAGTATTTTTATCAATATGAGAAAATAAAGATAGATTGACGTAATTAAAAGAAAACGTGAGAATTGTAATTTTTCTTGCTAAACTCTGATTCATTAATTCGATGACCAAATTTGATGTAACTTTATGGATGGATCCTATTCATAATTACATCGGGATTGGTCGCCGAATTATGAAGCAGATAATATTTTCACTAAAAAAGTTAGGTATTTTTATTGTTGAAGCTGGTATGTAGTTTTATTATTCTCCTAAGTTTGTTTTCTTGTGGCTTTAGTCATGTTATTACCTACTCATGTTATTGCTCTGGTGTAGGTGTCGCCCTCTCCCGGCAAGGCGATGAGCGCGCAGTGCCTGGCTAGCGAGTGGGCGCTAGCTCTGCAGCAGCTGCCCGCGCCCACGCCGCCGCCGCTCGAGTTCTGTCCCCCGGCCGCGCCCAGGCCGCGCAAGATACGCGGCACCCACGGTGAGCACAGAGTTCTCTTTGTAGGGTTTCTATGTCCGTGTACGATCAGAACAGGCAAGCACGTATCAAGACTTGGCAGGCATCCTTCACTCGACCGTACCTACAGCGATAAGGGCCTACACTTTCGCCCACTGTCGGTGCTGGACTTGCTGGTCGATTGCTACGAGCGCAAGCGAAAGCTCCAAACAAAATATCGCAGCGAGAAAGGGAGTCAATTAAAGAAAGCGTGGGAATTTATCGCTTTCTAAGGGAGTGATGTATAGCCTATGTCCAGCAGTGGACGTCCATCGCCTGAGATGATGATGATGATGTATCTGTTACGTAGTAACTCTTTAATAATCTATGCTCTTGATTCGGGGGGAGATATCCCACCTATCAAACCAATAGACTAACCGTCAGTTGCAGAAAGGTTCATTAAAATTAATCCTACATTAAATCTCTTGCTGTCTCTTTTTGCCTTGTTGACGTAGTAAAAGCTAGCAAGAGATTTAATGGAGGATTAACTCTAATGAGCGTTTCTGCAACTGAGTGTAAGTATTTTTTTAAAGTTTCTAGTTATGAAAACTATGTACTTTGACATTATCATAAGACAATCAGACTGACTAGTTCACCCTTTTCTGTCGACAATGCACAGCCTAAACCACTAAAGACCGAAACATGAAATTTGGAATGCATTTTCTACAGAGCAAGCAAAGATTTATCGAAATTTACCCATAAAGGGGTAGCAATGGGGTGTTTAAGTTTTCCGAAATCCACGCGCATACTTTCCGAAAGTTCTCTCTTCCAGCCTAAAGTTTAAATAAAAATGTTGCCAACAGGTTCAGTGAACCTGGATCGTTCAGGGTGTTCGTCGAGCAACAGCGGCGACGACAGCCGGCGGGAGCTCAGCCAGAGCCGCGCGATTTCGCCGTGGAACTGCTCGGGCAGCTTCAGCGAGCAGAGCGAGGGCGACGAGGCCGCCGCGGAGCTCACCGTCACCAACCTGCCGCCCTTCGACCCCCTCGTCATACAGGTACGTCGCTCTAACACTACAGGTGACGACAGAGCCGTGGAACTACTCGGGCAGCTTCAGCGAGTAGAGCGAGGGCGAGGAGTCCATCACCGTCACCAACCTGCCGCCCTTCGACCCCCTCGTCATACAGGTACGTCGCTCTAACACTACAGGTGACGACAGAGCCGTGGAACTACTCGGGCAGCTTCAGCGAGTAGAGCGAGGGCGAGGAGTCCATCACCGTCACCAACCTGCCGCCCTTCGACCCCCTCGTCATACAGGTACGTCGCTCTAACACTACAGGTGACGACAGAGCCGTGGAACTACTCGGGCAGCTTCAGCGAGTAGAGCGAGGGCGAGGAGTCCATCACCGTCACCAACCTGCCGCCCTTCGACCCCCTCGTCATACAGGTACGTCGCTCTAACACTACAGGTGACGACAGAGCCGTGGAACTACTCGGGCAGCTTCAGCGAGTAGAGCGAGGGCGAGGAGTCCATCACCGTCACCAACCTGCCGCCCTTCGACCCCCTCGTCATACAGGTACGTCGCTCTAACACTACAGGTGACGACAGAGCCGTGGAACTACTCGGGCAGCTTCAGCGAGTAGAGCGAGGGCGAGGAGTCCATCACCGTCACCAACCTGCCGCCCTTCGACCCCCTCGTCATACAGGTACGTCGCTTTAACACAAGCGAAGTTTCAGAACCCGATAGGCCTCCCCCAAAGATCGCCACAACGACTGGTCCTGCTCTGCCCTCATCCAACAGGTTCCCGCCGCCTTCACCAGGATGTCGGTCCACCTTGTGGGGAATACCACGCTGCGCTTTGCGATACGTTGTCACCAATCGAGAACTCTTCGACCTTATCGGCCATCGGTTTTGCGAGCAATATTGCTCGCCCATTGCCACTTTAATTTAGCAATTCTTTGGGCTATGTCAGCTACTCTGGTTCTTCTGCAAATCTCTTCATTTCTGATTCGAT
Organism: Agonopterix subpropinquella; assembly: GCA_922987775.1. NCBI lineage: Eukaryota > Metazoa > Arthropoda > Insecta > Lepidoptera > Depressariidae > Agonopterix > Agonopterix subpropinquella. The sequence continues at coordinate 15,753,623 of OV277695.1, read as the reverse complement.
TTCCTAGACAATTTATACAGGGTTATTTGTAATTCGACGTATTCCTTTCAGGACGTTTAAGGGCAGCCTAAATGCAATTATGTGAACCCCCATATGTGGGGTCGGAAATCAATTGTTTTCGAGATATTTGGAATGTAAGGTTTTTTATCAAAAAACCCATTTTTTCACACATTTTCTTAAATTAAAAAAAATTTGCTAATTCTATGGCGTCGATTTGAATTTGAATTCATAGCTAACATTTCTTCCAAGATTTTTTCATAAATCAATGTCCGATCATACTGAGCAATTCAAAATAAATCAATAACAATGACGGTTAATTTTTGGAAAAAAATTACAGTCTTGAAATCATGCAATTTTTCTCAAAAAAATTGTTTGAAAAAAAGTGTGCGTTTTACTGAAATAACTTCGTCGTTTTGTTAGCTTTCTAAATGTTCTAGAAATAAATGGAATTACAATGTCAAAAAACGTTTTTTACTTAGTACGTGATACGTAGAGGCAACATTCTCTTGGAGAAAAATTTTTTTAGATAACATTTTTTACTAATTTAAATCTACACACCTGACTCAGAGTGAGCCCCTCGGTTCCGAACACATACACGCAAGAACTTTCTTAGTTCATTTTTAGTTGTTCTTGAAGTAAAGGTAAAATCTCATTAGCTCCGCTGCGTTTATTATGCGCTGCCTTAAGTCTTCTACGTCGTTTACTGTGGTTTGATAAACAAGGTCTCTCATGTGTCCCCAGACATGAAAATTACATGGAGTCAAGTCGGGGCTTCTTGCAGACCATGTATTGGCCGTCCTCTACCAATCCATCTATTTGAATAAGTTGCAAGTCGGGCCAGCAACGTAACCATTTGAGGGATTGGTAGAGCAGAGCCACTCCTTGGCCTGCAAGAAGCCCCGACTTGACCTCATGTAATTTTTTTTTGTCTGGGGACACAATGAAAGACCTTGTTTATCAAACCACAGTAAACAACGTAGTAGACTTAAGGCAGCGCATAATAAACGCAGCGGAGCTAATGAGATTTTACCTTTACTTCAAGAGTAACTAAAAATGAACTAAGAAAGTGCTTGCGTGTATGTGTTCGGAACCGAGGGGCTCACTTTCAGTAAGATGTGTAGATTTAAAATAATAAAAAATGTTATCTAAAAAAAAAACGTAAAATTTTTCTCTAAGAGAATGTTGCCTCTACGTATCACGTACTAAGTAAAAAACCTTTTTTGACATTGTAATTCCATTTATTTCTAGAACATTTAGAAAGCTAACAAAACGACGAAGTTATTTCAGTAAAACGCACACTTTTTTTCAAACAATTTTTTTGAGAAAAATTGCATGATTTCAAGACTTTGTAATTTTTTTCCAAAAATTAACCGTCATTGTTATTGATTTATTTTGAATTGCTCAGTATGATCGGACATTGATTTATGAAAAAATCTTGGAAGAAGTGTTAGCTATGAATTAAAATTCAAATCGACGCCAAAGAATAAGCAAACTTTTTCTTATTTAAGAAAAAGTGTGAAAAAATGGGTTTTTTTGGTAAAAAACCTTAAATTCCAAATATCTCGAAAACTATTGATTTCCGACCCCACGTATGGGGGTTCACATAATTGCATTTAGGCTGCCCTTAAACGTCCTGAAAGGAATACGTCGAATTACAAATAACCCTGTATAGGGACGAGTTACGCGTGTCATTCTACAAAGAAACATTTTAGCCACTTTTTGCGGGGGGCGAGGTAACATGAAATCCGCAACATTGGATTTTATTCGCCATAACTTGATGCCCGCACTTCACTCTCGCCGAGAATTCTCAGCGAGAACTTTCAAGGAAAATTACTATGGCTTATGAGGCCACGAGAACAATGAAGGGCATCCACACTCTCGTTCTGGGCCTGTCTCGCCCGTTCTCGGCGAGAATGAAGAGCCTGCATTAAATTCTAATTTTGAATGTTAAAAATCATAAAAGTAGTCTCGTGTGAACCCCAAACGTTCAAAATTATTGTTTCGCTATTATAGGCTGTCTCGTTTAGTGATAATGATAAGGTATAAAATTGGGTGTAAATGCACAAGATCAATTATTCTTATACCGTGGCAGAGGGGAAATGCTACAGCAAGGCGAGTCCCTATATAAATTGTCTAAGATCTCGAGCTATACCGATGATTTGATTTTTAGACCACAAGTATTATTTTTACGTCAAAGAAGTTCCCATTGAGATTGCAACATTGACGAGTGAACACTATTTAAGATATGATGTATTGTAATGTGTAGGAGATGCTAGCGCAGCTGTTCAGCCAGTACGTGCCGGTCGTGCGGGTGTCGGTGTGGGCGGCGGCGGACGGTCCCCTCGCCACGGTGGTGCTGCGCTCCGAGTGGGACGCGCGGCTCGCCATCGCGCGCGTGCACAAGCGCCGGCTCGACAACCAGTGGACAGGTAAATTATTGAGGCCGTTTGGAAATAGTTTTTTTTTTTTTTTTTTTTTTCTATTAACTATGGGTTTGCTCTTGACCTCAATCCAGTCCTCAGGACAAAGATGGGGTCGTAGATGTAGCGAGCTTACCCAGAAGATGCCTATTCACTCGTACTTTAAAGGAATTCGGGTTGTAAGTACTCGGAAATACTGACGCAGGTAAGGCATTCCACTCCCTGGCTGTGCGCATTATAAAAGATTCAGAAAGGCGCTTCGAAAGAAACATTACTGCAGCGGCCAGCAACAGAGGCGTTGATGGACGAACGTGTAAATGTGGGCCAAGGCGAAGCCGAGGCACACATACGTAAGTCCATCAATGCCTAGTTGTAGCCAAGGCTTGTATAGTACTTTTCTCAAAAAATGCGCGGAAATTAAAACAGTAAATTTTCTCAAATAATTCGCGGAAATGAAAACTCTTTTCGAAATCAATGACGAACATCGAACAACAATTAGTTTTTTTTTTCAATAAACAGCTTTCTATTTGCAAGCCAGTTCGAAATTTAAATAAAACCTTTGATAAGTTACCTCCTTGGTCGCCTTGTTTCGGAGAAAAAGATCGTTCCATTCTTAAATTACACGACAGATATGAGTTTAGTATGTAATTTATTTGGTCGCTAAACACGACAGATATGGATTTTCATACAACATTGCCGGCCGCTGCGCGCATGTATTTGGCCAGTACAGCAATATCGATTTATCTCGAAGAAGGTTGTCAAAATAATGCTCACATTTCCAAGCATGTTTGAGAAAAATGGTTTGAGTCACTAGACACGTCGTTGCCGTCTGACGACCCAGTTGGCCTAATGGCTGCTACGCCGGACTGCCAAACCCTCTGGTTTGGCAACTAGTTAATGAGGTCGTGGGTTTGAATCCCGGTTCGGTCATGAATGTTATACTTTTGTGTCGTTGTTGTTTGGGTAATCATAAAAACCCCTTATGGCTTATGTTTTAACAGGTATTCTGTAATTGGCTGAGAATTATTTTAGCTTATGCCTTAACTTATGTTTAGATCAATGTGGTTACGAGCATTATTTTATTTAGAAGTGAAAATATTGCATTACAATAATAATTATGAATCTATCGCCACAGGTCCAGTAATGAATGTCTTTTAGTTGAAATAATGATCAAATATCGGGTAAACAGTTGCATTACTTTAAGGGGTGATTGTGCCCATGACACTGAACAACTTTACTTAAGAAACCTATAGGAAAATCGCAATTTTTTTTTTGACTTTTCTTACAAAACTTCGATCAGCGAGCGATTGCATTTAGTATGGGAAGTACAACATTTTGTTCAGTATCATGGGTACAATCTTTCTTTTTACTAATTGCTTTTCTTTTTGTTGCTAATCTCCTACAGGTTTGTTAGGTAAAGATGTTCAGCATCAAGGGTTACCTTCCCTTTCCTCTACCTTCACGTATCCTCTACTAATCCAACATAATGAACAGGTCGCAGGCTCGAGCTGTCCCTGGGCCGTCCGTCCCCCGCACCGAACCTAGACGTCCTCCGCGCCCGTCTACGAGCCATCCTCCTCGACCAAAAGAACCACAATCTACCTCTCCTCCGTCTACGTGACGCCTACGCGAGCAGACACTGCTGCGCTCTCACCACCTCCGACCTCGCCAAGGTCAAGGACACCGTCCTCGTTCACGAAGGCTTCGGCAGAATGGTCCAGTTAGTAGACCTGACTCCAGTGTCCAGTGCTGAAATGGAGGAGGCACCCTGGAAGTGCCATATTCATGCCGGCTTGAATACCAGTCATGAGGACGGAAGCCGCATCTTGCAGCCGGTTTATATGGAGATCTCGGTTTTGGCTAAGAATGTACAGTTGTTGTTGGAGAATCATGGAGGGATTTTACCGTTGTTGAGGTGAGTTTTGCTTAAATTTTATGTTTTATTACGAACCTGAGAATAAGTCTGTTTTACTTTTTCAAAAAGAATCGGTCAGATCGATAACATTGCTTTTAAAATATGTCATAGTCCATGTTTGAATTTCATAGGTTAGGATATTGTATACGTCATATGGCAGTGTTTTTTTTTTTTGAAAAATTTAATTTTAAATCTTAGATGTTAGAAAAGGCCAGATTACAAGAATAGTACTCTAATCGGCTTTTACTAATGAGTTTTTGTAACTTATTTACGTAATACCGACTGCTCTCAAACGGTGAAGAAAAATATCGTGAGGAAACCTGCATACGCTGAAGAAGAAATTTCAACGCGTATGTGAAGTCTACCAATCCGCATCGGGCACGAATGGTGGACCATAACGTCCATACACCTTCCCTGAGGGTAGGCCTGTGCTCTGCAGTGGGACGTATAGGCTGACCATGACGCAGAATTTTAAGGATATATAAAGTTTAGTAAACAAGGTAAAAATCTACAATGTGATCTCTAGTTGGAAAAATTCCTTTATTGAGGTTAAAGTAGTGGTGATTTGCAGTGAACACAAAATAAGTAGTTTTAGAAATGACGTGTGTTCTTTTTTTCTACAACTAGGAATTCTCAAAATGTTTTATTCAAAATAATATCACATGAATAGCTTTCTGACGTCATTTCTGCATCTGAAACCGCGTCGGAAGGTTTTTCGATGTAGAGAAGATGCGGCAGGAAATTACCTTTTCATCACTCATACTCTGAAAGTAGGTCATTGTTTATCTAAGAAGCGGGTTGAAAGTGATACATTTCTTCCCTAGGGCGGAAAAGTAATTTAAAAAAAAATCTACGTCTATACTGAGCAAAGGCAGAAACCTATACAGCCTCACTTCGATAACATTATATTAAAATTATTAATTTTTATAATTATTATGAACAAAAATATTCGAATTTAGTAATAATAACAATAATTAGTAACATTTCGATACTTTTGTATAAGTTATATGCATTTTGTTTTCTGCGTGAAGAACAGGTGAAGAAAAAGTACCTAATTTAAAAAACAGGCTAGTTTAAAAAAAAAGGTTTTTCTTTTTCGCACAAGGCTGCGTTCAGGACCTTTGGGTGCGGTTGTTTTTTCAACTCGCACTATGGTAGAACGTTTTTCACCGAGGCTCTGAAGTGCGATTTTTGAACATCATATGAGCGAATCGGCAGTAGAAAGATGCATAATCTCATAGTAATTATGACATTTTCGACTGCCGAGTCGCTCGTATGATGTTCAAAAATCGCACTCCTGAACGGCGTTAGTGCGAAAAGTTGCGGTTGGGGTGCACCTGGAGCGTAGGTTGGGAACGCAGCCTTGCGCGAAAAAGAAAAAAACTTGAAAAAAAAAACGGAGGGAAAGCCACATGTTGCAAATTTTGCAGATCTTTTTCAAAACGTGTAAAAATCACTAGGTAAAAATAAAAAAAATCATCATCATCTTCGTATGTTTTTTTTCTACTTCGTATTGGTCCCCTTCGTATTTCAAACGTTTTGAAACGTAGCCTAAAATGAATTCATCGAGCGAATATCGATTCAGAAATTGATTTTGCATTATCTGGTTTTGGTTAATTTCCTCGTAATCGTGATGAAAAGCAGAGTGTTTAACTCGGGTGAAAGTACCCATTTCACACTCGAACTATGGGCGCCCCTCACGTTCGTTCGGGGCGCCAAACATCTCGTGTGAAATGGGTCACTTTCATCCCTTGGTTAACAATCTACTATTACAATCAATAAAAGAGAGGGTTATGACCAGCAGTGGGTTGATGTGGGCTGACTTGATTAGTCACGTGAAGTAAGGGGTCGCTGTTGTCAAGCTAATTATCAACGCTGTCCCTCAGTTTCGTGGAATGTTACGAGTCGACGTTCCCGCCGCTGGCTGCGGACCCGAGGCGCGGCGTGGCGCTCGAGCTGCTGCTGCGCGGCGTCGCCGGCGTGGAGGTGAAGGACGCGCCCTCGAGGCACCTCACGTGGCGCACCGAGCGCGCCGAGACACCGCCCTCGCTCTCACACCTCAGTGAGCACATTGTTCATTAGTACTCTACAGGGTGAAATTGATATCATTAGCATCCTTTTAAACTAATTGTCTACCCATCAAACTGAACAACTTTTACTATGGCAGCAAACCAATCGGAGCGACTAAAAAATCGGCTGTTCCATACTAAACTGCAATGCCTACTCGACTCAAATGTATGCAACAGCTGATAATTTTTTGATATCGATCGGTTTGCTCCCATAGTAAAAGTTGTTCAGTTTGATGGGTAGACTCTAGTTTAGAAGGATACCAATGATATCAATTTCACCCTGTATATTGATAAGTGTATAGACATACTGAGGAGAGTAATCTGCGGAGTCGTCAACGATCGGATAGTCATATACGATTACAACCTACATAATTGGGTATTTGACTATATTCAATATATTTTATTTTTATCTACTCAATAAAAAAAGGGTTAGAAAATAACGCTAAACTCCCATTTTCATTGAGTTTTTAGCTTGAATACTATTTTTAATAACAAGATAAACTATAAAAAGTAATGAAAATGTTGATGACGTCACAACTCAATATTTAGTACAAATCTTCATACAAAGCGCATGTTTTGACGTCCGGTAAAGAGTAGCTGATTTGACTAGTTGTTAAGTAGCCAATTCACTGATTACAACCAATGACATTAGTAAACAAGAATGGACAGGCCTTACGCGAACATTTCAAACCAGAAAAATGAGGCAAAACAATTGACAGTTTTACTTCGAAAATGTACTGAGATGACAGACCAAGTACCCTAATTTGTATTGAAGTGCCCTAGTTTTGCGTGCTTCAACTTAAAGCGCTTTGGGCCTATCCATTCATTTTACTTTGATCTAAGATTACAACCAAGGAATGTGTATAACGCCACGAATCGGGTATCTGCTGCCTTGTGCCAATGCTAGGTGATTTTTAATTTCAATGAAAATTTTCCTGTTCTAGAACGTCACGCTTCTTTCCCAGTGGGGTAGGCAGAGTCAAAGGTGCACTATTTACTTTGATCCTGACATATCTCTTTCGCCTCATTTACATTATACACCTCTTTATACATGCCCACCAGCTTCAATCACCTCACCTTTCTGTAGGACGTAACCGATTTAATCAGAATACGTCTTACAAAGGTATCCTGCATTGACATTGCATTTCCCTTGTCACTTTTGTGCTGTAATAAACTAATTAGTATTTATACATTACATACATAAACGCTTTCTTCCCAGAGGGGTAGGCAGAGTCTATGGATCTCCACTTCAGGTGGTTTTGTATTCAATGGTACCGATTCGGACTGTGCCACGACTTAACTAAATTTATTCCTGTCACTTTCTAAAATAAGAGACAGAAAACCAACAACCGACTTTAGTGCTGTCAAAGTGACGATACACGTCCAAAAACGCCTTAAATAAGATGGCGTACATTATGATGGCCTCTTATTTTGGGCGTGTAACGTCACTTTGACAGCACTAAAGTCAGTTGTTGGTTTTCTGTCTCTTTTCTTAATCTTATTTTAGAAAGTGACAGGAATAAATTTAGTTAAGTCGTGGCACAGTCCGAATCGGTACCTATATCTTACCTATTATAGTATAGTGCTGGTACTTCAATCGGGACTTGGTAACTAGTGTGACGATGTTAAAGATATTTCTATTAATTTGTAATAACATAACTTGTATATTGTTGTACAGGCGAGAGCTCGCGCTCGAGCGGAGAGCGGGAGCGTCCCCGCACGGCGCCCGCGCTGGAGCCCATGCTGGCGCTGTTCGAGAGGGAACTTATCGATTTGCTGCGAAACGCGCCGAGGTGCTGCATTCCATTCAGCAAGTTAGTATATTTTGTTGCTCTAAACGCTATAACGAACCTTATTTATCGTCTGAAAGTTGATTGATCTGACATAGTTAATGACGTAACATCAGAGTCACGAATTTGAATCTCGCAAGAGGCAGAATATGTGAAGAATATAAATAAATAATGTATTAAAGTCCTGGACGCTAGATCATAATAAATATATTGTATATTTCCGCCTATATGAATGAATGAATAATCAACCTAAGATTATTTAGAATTAACAATATACCTCTTCTGTACAGACTAATTCCTGCATTCCACCATCATTTCGGACGTCAGTGCCGCGTCGCTGACTACGGGTTCACCAAGCTGCCGGATCTGCTTGCCGCTCTTAGTAACACCATTGTGGTTGGTATCCATCTGACTTTATTACTTTCTATTTTGAAATAGCGTTTTCTTTTGAAAATGAATTCCAAACCTCAGTCAGCGGAGCTCTAAACGCGCCCTTTGATTGCACGGCGTTAGCTACGCCCGAGCGACCTTTGGTACCGACGTCAGTCGACTTCTAAAACCAGCCTTCATAATCTGGTATATTCCCCCAGGTGCTCGGATCAGGATCATCCCGAGTAATCACAATATCAGCCACAGCACAATGTCGCCGCTGGACCTCGGACCTCGTGAAACTACTGAAAGTGCAGCCGGGCCGCTCAATTCTGCCGCACGATATACCGAGCCTTTACCAGGCCGCGTTCGGTCGCCCGTTCTCGACGGTCGACTACGGGGTCTGTACGCTGGGGGAGCTGATGCAGATGGTGTCGCCGCAGGCCCTGGTCGTCGCGGCCGACGGGACCGTGTCGTTGCCGCGCCGCACGCCCACGCCCGAGGAGAGGGCACGTACTGGACAGTTTGCTATGCAGGTATGTTGTTATATTGAACACCAACGTTCGTGGCAGTTAGTAATAGCTTTATAAACTATATCTTATTACATTAAGGTTAAGAAGTAAGAAATAATTTCTACAGCAAGCTGTACAAGCTTGTTTGCTTGTTCGTGCTGTGCTGTTTGGTGTTACTTTACACAGACAAAACTTGTCTGAGACAAGACGTGGTATTTTAGAAAACATTAAGTACAATTGCGTTTTTTCTTATAAAGTGAGTCGATTGTAGATATTAATTGATTTATGTTATAAGGCCCGGTATCCACCAAAGCGGAGAGGACCTGTGAAATCAACAAATCGAATTGATCAATTTATCTCGCTTGTCAGAATCAAGCTATTTTATTGGTTGATTTTACACATTTCTGCTCTGGTTCGGTGGATTCCGGGCCTTAATCCCTCTTGCCTTCGTCGTAGTCTGCTAGTAACGTTACTTAATCAAGCAAATACCACAGAATAGGTAATAGTATATAGTTCTACATACAAAACGGCCACTCCCCGCCCCCCTCTGATTTCAGATACCTCACCTCCCCTCACACTCTCTGTGGTAAATTGAGGGAAGCCGAGCAAGGGAATGCAGTCAGGCGCGCGCACCCGTTGGATTTAACTACATAAAATATATTTTATTTTCCTCCTCACTGTAAAAATAAACGTTGGAAAATAACGCTAAATTCACATTTTCTGTGATTCTTTAGCTTAAAAACTATTTTTAATAACAGAATGAAGTATAAAAAGTAACGAAATGTATTATGTAGTTCATACAATGCGTATTAAGTCAACCCTACACATATGTCATGCACAATTTTCGCAAAGTGCGCATGTGCGAACGTCATCATGTCAAATCTAAAACGTTGTTTGAAGTGCCGGACCTGTGCAAATACCTCAACAAATAAATACAATGTCTCAGGCAGTAGAACTACTCTGCTACACGGCGAACCTGCGCATGGAGTTCTCCCGCTTCGTGCCCGCCTACCACGCGCACTTCGGCAGACAGCTGCGCGTGGCGCACTACGGCTGCGTGAAGCTGGTCGAGCTGTTCGAGCTGATCCCCGAGGCGGTGGCCGTGGGCTGCGAGCCGAGCGGCGAGCGCAGCGTCCGGCTGGCTGCCAGGGCTGCCAGGGCGGTGAGTGCTTACACCTACAATCTACATACAGTACGTATGTACGGGACGGATACGTGAACTCTCATCTGTAACTGTTCTGTGATATACGTAAATTTCCGACCGTTCAACTCGGTAAATCTTAGGTTTTACCTTCAGTAACATTATACTGAATGATTTTTTTATCGTTCTGACACTTTCAGGGGTCGTGCAGCCCATCAAACTGAACAACTTTTACTATGGACGACAAACCTGAAATCGGAAAAAAAACAACTGTCTCATACATTTGAGTCAAGTAGGCATTGCAGTTTAGTATGGAACAGCAGATTTTTTTTGCGATTTCAGGTTTGCTCCCATAATAAAAGTTGTTCAGTTTAATGGTCTGAACCACCCCTGAAAGTTTCGGAACGGTAAGAAAAAATCATCCAGTATACTGTCAAAGTAGTTGAACTCAATTTTATGTTGCTAAAACTCAATTTAATCTACCACCAGGTAATGGCGCAGCGACTACAAACCCTAGCACCGGTAGCGCTGTCAGCGCTTCCCTCGGCATACGCGTCGCAGTTTGGCGGGCCGCCACAACCCGAGGCGCTAGACGCTCCGTCGCTTGAAGCGCTGATCTACGCGTGCGGCGGCTGCGTGGAGGCGGGCGTGGTCCGCGCGCCGGGGGATGCCCCGCGGTGGGCCACTGCCGCGCTGGCCGCCTGCGCCGTGCTCACAGCCGACCGCAGCGTCGCGCGCGGCTCTAGTCAGGTGTGTTGACCATTAGTCCATCACGCAAGCATAAGCAAGCATGTACGATAAGATAATCTGTGAGTGTGAATGAGAGAAGACTGTCCAAATTGCAAAAAAAAACTAACACCTACTGTCGTTTGCCTTCGTCTGCCAAGAAGGGATACAACACAGTCGCAGTATAATAAACTGCCGTAAAGTCTGCAGTAAAATACTACATATAGTATGGATGCTCCCTGCCCCCAATTTTAAAATCACTCCCGCTTATTAGGAAGCTTCGCGAAAAATGTAGGCAACAAAATTTGCTGCAAATATAAATTGAGGCAAAAAATGATTTTAAGTGGTTAAAAAATAGAAAATAAATACATTTCGTCAATAAATACATCCTGAATATCAGTTGTGTCAACTTCTAAAAAAAAAATGTATATTATACTTAATTGCTTTTTATTTTGTGCTATCAACAGCCAGTTATTGAATACATGAGCTCAACTTCCTAGCTTCCCCAGGAATACTTCGCGAGCGCGTTCCGTCGCCTGCGCGGAGCGGAGCCGGACCTGCGCAACCTAGAGGCGGCGGGCGTGGTGGAGCTGTGCGAGCGCGGCATACAGCTGACGGCGGCGTGGCGCGGCGTGTGGCGCGCCGCCGGCCTGCTCGCCGACCGCGGCCCCACCACCGCCGCCGAGCTGCGCGCCGAGTACTCGCGCCGCTACGAGCCCTTCTGCGCCGATATGGGTGAGACTATCTGTTACATTGTACTGCTCGCCGACCGACCCACCACCGCCGCCGAGCTGCGCGCCGAGTACTCGCGCCGCTACGAGCCCTTCTGCGCCGATATGGGTGAGACTATCTGTTACATTGTACTGCTCGCCGACCGACCCACCACCGCCGCCGAGCTGCGCGCCGAGTACTCGCGCCGCTACGAGCCCTTCTGCGCCGATATGGGTGAGACTATCTGTTACATTGTACTGCTCGCCGACCGACCCACCACCGCCGCCGAGCTGCGCGCCGAGTACTCGCGCCGCTACGAGCCCTTCTGCGCCGATATGGGTGAGACTATCTGTTACATTGTACTGCTCGCCGACCGACCCACCACCGCCGCCGAGCTGCGCGCCGAGTACTCGCGCCGCTACGAGCCCTTCTGCGCCGATATGGGTGAGACTATCTGTTACATTGTACTGCTCGCCGACCGACCCACCACCGCCGCCGAGCTGCGCGCCGAGTACTCGCGCCGCTACGAGCCCTTCTGCGCCGATATGGGTGAGACTATCTGTTACATTGTACTGCTCGCCGACCGACCCACCACCGCCGCCGAGCTGCGCGCCGAGTACTCGCGCCGCTACGAGCCCTTCTGCGCCGATATGGGTGAGACTATCTGTTACATTGTACTGCTCGCCGACCGACCCACCACCGCCGCCGAGCTGCGCGCCGAGTACTCGCGCCGCTACGAGCCCTTCTGCGCCGATATGGGTGAGACTATCTGTTACATTGTACTGCTCGCCGACCGACCCACCACCGCCGCCGAGCTGCGCGCCGAGTACTCGCGCCGCTACGAGCCCTTCTGCGCCGATATGGGTGAGACTATCTGTTACATTGTACTGCTCGCCGACCGACCCACCACCGCCGCCGAGCTGCGCGCCGAGTACTCGCGCCGCTACGAGCCCTTCTGCGCCGATATGGGTGAGACTATCTGTTACATTGTACTGCTCGCCGACCGACCCACCACCGCCGCCGAGCTGCGCGCCGAGTACTCGCGCCGCTACGAGCCCTTCTGCGCCGATATGGGTGAGACTATCTGTTACATTGTACTGCTCGCCGACCGACCCACCACCGCCGCCGAGCTGCGCGCCGAGTACTCGCGCCGCTACGAGCCCTTCTGCGCCGATATGGGTGAGACTATCTGTTACATTGTACTGCTCGCCGACCGACCCACCACCGCCGCCGAGCTGCGCGCCGAGTACTCGCGCCGCTACGAGCCCTTCTGCGCCGATATGGGTGAGACTATCTGTTACATTGTACTGCTCGCCGACCGACCCACCACCGCCGCCGAGCTGCGCGCCGAGTACTCGCGCCGCTACGAGCCCTTCTGCGCCGATATGGGTGAGACTATCTGTTACATTGTACTGCTCGCCGACCGACCCACCACCGCCGCCGAGCTGCGCGCCGAGTACTCGCGCCGCTACGAGCCCTTCTGCGCCGATATGGGTGAGACTATCTGTTACATTGTACTGCTCGCCGACCGACCCACCACCGCCGCCGAGCTGCGCGCCGAGTACTCGCGCCGCTACGAGCCCTTCTGCGCCGATATGGGTGAGACTATCTGTTACATTGTACTGCTCGCCGACCGACCCACCACCGCCGCCGAGCTGCGCGCCGAGTACTCGCGCCGCTACGAGCCCTTCTGCGCCGATATGGGTGAGACTATCTGTTACATTGTACTGCTCGCCGACCGACCCACCACCGCCGCCGAGCTGCGCGCCGAGTACTCGCGCCGCTACGAGCCCTTCTGCGCCGATATGGGTGAGACTATCTGTTACATTGTACTGCTCGCCGACCGACCCACCACCGCCGCCGAGCTGCGCGCCGAGTACTCGCGCCGCTACGAGCCCTTCTGCGCCGATATGGGTGAGACTATCTGTTACATTGTACTGCTCGCCGACCGACCCACCACCGCCGCCGAGCTGCGCGCCGAGTACTCGCGCCGCTACGAGCCCTTCTGCGCCGATATGGGTGAGACTATCTGTTACATTGTACTGCTCGCCGACCGACCCACCACCGCCGCCGAGCTGCGCGCCGAGTACTCGCGCCGCTACGAGCCCTTCTGCGCCGATATGGGTGAGCAGTTACCTTTTCTGTCACTTTTACCGGTTACCGGGTCTCCGTCACTCGTCCGTAGATAAGAACCTAAACTTTAAAATAAAAAATAAAAGATGCCCTCGCCAAACTGTTGCCACTCGCTCAGATGCAACGTTGCGTCATTAGTTTCGTACCTGCATATTATGCTTTTGTGTTTTTGTAAGTTCCCAACTCTTCTGCACATTAGCAATGTCGCATCGAACACCGGAACGTAACGCCATATACGATGTAAAAACGCCGCTGAGTCAGGCTTCATAAGGATTTGTGGGCGGGCTTCCACGCAAAAGGGGTACAACCTATAAAAGTATTGTATAACAATGGCTTGAAGACTTTAGTAGTGTTCGTGTTAATTACTTTTTTAATTTAGGCTTTCTTTATTGAGAAATCTTTTTTAATGTGATGAGGGCGCCACTGGACTGCGATAGCCCTCTTAAGGTTAGATTCGGTATCTAGATTTCTGTCTGTGATCCATAATAATAAAAAAGTTGAGTTAAAATGCCCACAACTGAACCCTTTTTGCGTGCACATTTGATTTGAGTAATTGCAGTTTAGCATGGAGTAACATATTTTGTTATTTCGATTTCAGGTTTGTTCTCGTTTTGATGGACTGATCCACCCCGGAAAGTGATTTAAAATCGTCCAGTATTATGTATGACTAGCTAAAATGCATGGGTTGTTCGTTGCAGGTGTAGAGGAGGTATCGGAGTTCCTGCGCGCGCATCGGTCGGTGTTCCGACAGGTGGAGGGGCGCTGGTCGCTGTGCGAGGGCGTGGCCGTGCCGCGCTGCCGCGACCTGCCCCCCATCGAGGACTACTCCGTGCACGACACTCCCCCCGGACAGAAGGTCAGCCCATACACTGAGAGTGTGTTGGTACAGGTCTACTGCGATAAAATGGCCCGCGGTCACTGATAATGCAGTAGTGTAGCGAGGGGGACAAATGCCCCGGGCGGCACTTTACTAGGGGGCGGCAAATTCGGAAAAAATATAGATTAAATGAGCTCCGTCTGTAACTAATTCGTAGAGTGGAGAATAGTCGAGCTCGCTTCGCTCGCTCTAACCTATACATAATCCTTACTAGTTCTGACCACAGCTAAGATGTGGTGCTAAAAATTTCGAGCTTGCTTCGCTCGATAGCTTTTACTTATACACATGTTTGTACGTAAAAAACTCTGGCTCCAACCGATTTATATTGAGGAAAAAAGTCGAGCTCGCTTCGCTCGCTCTATGTTTCTATTTATGCATGGTTAAACCAAAAGATGTCTGAACACAACCCGATTAGTAGTGCTAAAAATGTCGAGCTCTCCTCCTTATTTTTTGTGTCGGTCTTATAGGGGTGAGATTGCATTTTCATTCTTTCGAAAACATAGTGTTTATCTTACCAGCGAGAAGTCAAAATGTATGGGAGGCATGGTCGCTCGCATAGTCATATCAACACTCGCCTTTCAACTGCATGCATTCATCTGTCAATAATAATAATGCAATGTTTGTATATTTGAAGGGTTCCCGCGTGTTCGACTCGCCAAAGATGAATATTTGGTGCTCCCCGCCTGCGAGTGCTCTGCCCATTCCATCGGCGCTGCTCATACACGATAGCAAACGTGAGTATTATTAAGCATGGGCAGTCAATACAGGATCAACGAAACAACACTCTAAATTGAATCATGTAGGTTTCCTCAAGAGATGTTAGAAACCAGTGGTGTTTCAAATCGTGCATAAATATTTCTAAAAACTCATTGGTATGAGTTTCATCCACGATGAAATCTAACCGCCCCGCCCCCTGCACAAAACAGGCTAACATCACGCACCACGATTAAAGGATGAGGGTTGCTATACATATAAGCGGGTCGGCATTGACGGTTCGGCAGTATTTGTAGATCAACAAAGCCGGCCCGAAGCAATCACTGCACTTGTTCGGCTTGTGCCGATCGGGTTTCATTCGAGTAGACACATCATGAAATTGTTGCCAAAAGCCGACCGGCATAAGTCGAGCGGTTTTTCCCGAACATTCATCTACACCCGGGTAATGCCGGCCCGCTTATGTGTATAGCAACCCTTACTCATGCTACACCAAGCCGGGTCCGAGCCGAGCGTCGGCCGTAGGCAACCGGCCCGGCCCGGCTCGGTTGCCGCTCGGTATAGCGTGAGTGTGTCCATACAAAATATATGTTATACTAGTATTAACCCGCGACTTCGTCCGCACAAATTATATACCAGATTTTAAGTCAGATCATAAGCTATCAAACAAAAAAAGTTTCATCAAAATCGGTTCAGTAGTTTTTGCGAGATGCTCGTTCAAACGAACACACAAACACACAAACAAACAAACAGACAGACAAAAAGTCCAAAAATTTGTGATTTGGAATCAGAGAAGCCTAAAAACCATATTGTAATCTTTTTTTTGTTATATCTTCAATGTACAGACACACTTCTGTTACAGTTTTATAATAGTTTAGATTAGACGAGCTTTTACCCGCAACTTCGTCCGCATAAATTATATACCAGATTTTAAGTCAGATGATAAGCTATCAAACAAAAAAGTTTCATCAAAATCGGTTCGAACAAACAAACACCCAAACAAACAAACGAACAAACAAACAAACAAACAGACAGACAAAAAGTCCAAAAATTTGTGATTTGGAATCAGGGAAGCCTAAAAACCATATAGTAATCTTTTTTTTTTTGTAATATCTTCAATGTACAGAACAGACACACTTCTGTTACAGTTTTATAATAGTTTAGATTAGTTGACCGCGCTACGGCCGACGCTCGGCTCGGACTCTGCTCGGACCCGGCACGGTGTAGCGTGAGTCATCCTTAACCTTTCGTCTCGGATCCGATCGAAAGACAATAACTATTATATTGTCTGGAATATCAACATACGAAGGGTTAAAAGAGTTATTTTTAATTTTCTATTTTATTTCAACAGGCCGCACTCGTTTGGCAGCTCAGTTCGATACCGCATAATATGAACCCACCTTACAAGAGAGAGATGCATTCCTTACCATTTTATACAGCGATGTTTGCATTGCCAATGTTCCGATATCCGACGCGTTGAAGGATTGTACTCAGGGTCGCAACGAATTTTATCAACTCTAGGTTTAAACAAATGTCCTATGAAATGTGATGTCTATAACAATAATGTTTAGATCGTCTATAAGGCTATACATTTTTCAAACCTACCCGCACCAGTGTTTTATGGTACACCTGTTTAGCCCAAAAATATTGTAGGTATGAAAAATGTTTCCTTGTATATTTTTGTGTGTTTTATTTAGGTTAAGAAATTTTGTGCGTTCGTAAAATGTTATAGAGAGCTATTTGCAATTTTGAAATGTTTACGCTGTTGTGAGTGTCGTGTCAATGATATAATTTTAACTTTCACAAATATTTTACCCGGTTTTATTTACTTGACAACATTATTATTTATATACTGTGATACTTAGTTTATTAAACATTTTATGTTTTAGTCTTTCCCCGTAGCTTGCTGTAAACTATTAGTAAGTTGGCTAGAATTTATAGCAGTTTTTTTCATAAATTCTGATCGACTGTCGTTTTATTTTATATTTTGACATTTTTATATATTTTTTTGCTAGGTTAACATTAATTATTTCGAAGGACTGAAACATAAACCTCATTAATGTTAATATTCCAAGAAGATTGTAAGCTGTTAATTAAAATCATTTCCATATCAGTTATCAAAATAAGTTTTGTACATCTTTCTTGGAATAAAATAACATTAAAGTGTACATATCATTTTGCGATGTGAGGCTCAAAAGTTGTGTAAGAGTAGTAAATAAGTATGTGTTGTTACCAGACCAGCGCATCTTTATAACATTTTTCGGATGCTTTTACAAAGAGTACAATAATGATACATTGTTTTTTGTCAAAAATTTTATCCTTTGATAAATGATCTCCAATGAGTATACGTGTGCATGCAGTATGCCATAACTTGCTTCAATTTCAAAATTGTATATTTGGGGATTGTTATTGTACAGAATTATTTATTTATCGAACATAGAAATATCACTGTTTCGAATTTATGTAATTTTAGACAATGCCTTTAACACTCTTTAACATCTTATCTTGAGGTCAAGTATTGTTGGTAACTGATTTGTATAACTCGCGTACAATCACTTTCACTACACAATGGTAAGTCAATTATAGATGTTCAAATGTTTTTTGAAAAATATTGTAGTGATAAGTACTATTACTTTGATAACATACGCTTGTGCCTAAAATGCAATGATTATTTTATTTCATGTATGTTTTCGACTTAAATTTCGTAGTTCCACAAATGAATGAATGAACCTAAGTATTTTTATATGAATGTTTTAATTATGTATTTAGAAACCACGGTCAGTCTGACATATGTTCAAAAAGACTGTCCATCTATTGTATTCCGAATTAGGTTACATATTCCTTCCATAAATAAAAAAAAAATAACGTATTGAATTCAAGAATGAATTCAATTATTATTAAATAATTATGATATATCTTTCGGCATGTGTCTGGTCTGCAATATCCAGGCGCAAGTCATTTTAAATCACGGTTACTGTGTTAGTCAGTGTCAGTAAACCGGCTCTGTTATAAGGCTCGGTATCCACCAAAGCGGAGTGGAGCGGAGATGTGTAAAGACCACCAATACATAGACCGCTCGTTCGATCGCGTCATAAAAAAAATGCGATTTTTAAATCTCATTCGCTGAGTTCAGCAGTTGAAAATATCAAAATTACTATGGAGATACGCGATCTTTCTACAGCTGATTTGACTTTCAAAAATAGCACTCCTGAAGTGTGATTTTTGAAAGTCACATCAGCAGTAGAAAGATGCATATCTCCACAGTAATTTTGACATTTTCAACTGCTGAACTCAGCGAATGAGATTAAAAAATCGCACTCCGGCTCCGCTTTCGTGGATTCCGAGCCTTAAGAGTAGTTGTAGGGCTTTGGATAGGATTATCGAAACAGGTGACTTATTGTAATGGAGGGGAATAAAACTGTTAATTATTATTCAAGGGTGATATTTAGAACTATACATTATTTTTGAATGTAAATACTCTTGATGCTAGAAGTCGTGCCGGAAGGAGTTTCTTCTGTGATAAATTGATAATCATTCAGATAATCACTTATGAAAAATTTTAGTTCGTAAATAAAATCACTGATCAAAAGTACACAAAAGACACGATAAGTAATATATTTATGTATATAGTGTACATAAGTATGTCATTTAGTAAATTAGTACAAAACGTAATTGACATTGACAATGTTTATACACTTTTATATTGTTTACCAAAATGTTGCGTGGAACACGAAAATTTAAGCTCTAATGATTTTTAAACTATCTCAAACATGCATTTCATGTAGGCGGGCCCTTGCATATTTATGTACCTAGAAGTGTGTTGTTCCGATTTAATTTGATTTTATGGATTATTATATTTATGTATTTATGTAAACACTGCCAGTCTGCATTTTAAATGTAACGGATTCGAAATTGGCCAATAACCCTATTTAAAAAAGAGGAAATTATGTAAGTAATATATTCCTAGCTAAGTATATTTTACTTTTGTGACCAATGTAACAAGCACACAAATTGGCTAGTGCTCTGTCCACAAGAGATTGTAACTTTATGAATCTATTGAATTACTTAAGATTGTAGCAGATACATTTAGGTACTTATTTATAAGCTAATGTTTTTACTTTTGTGACCAATAACAAAGTTTTAAATTTATAACAGTAAGGTAGATTTTAAGTATTTCAAGTACAGTAAGAGAAGATGTTTGTATTATTTTTTTCTACATCTTCATGATTCTGTGATCATTAATTTCTTGTTGTAGTTCCAACTATTAAATCAACATATATGTATGGAAGTAGAATCTTGTCAGTATTGCATGAAAAATGAATGTAGTGTTGGAAAATAAATGTTATTTTTTGAATAAATTTATTTTATTTCTTTAACACAAGTTAACACAATTCTACAATAATTTGTTTATTGCAAGATAAATCTAATTTTTGGTGAGGTCAGAAAGGGGGCCGTTCCTTCTCTCCCAGACCATGCGATGTTTCTGTTTCATGTACGCCTTCCTGGCGTCGGCGTATGCGCCAAGATCACCGTCTGTAATACATAAATAGAAACATTGTAATCGCTGGCATTGACAACACATCTGTCGAATTTACGCTTACGCGATGTAAATTACGCGTGCAATGCGTTTCCCTATACCGGCGACACCAGTACGCGCCATTTTTTCTAGTAGACGCGTAAATTCAGCTGAATGTGTCGATACACTACTCCACAAAAACTGAATATCTTTTAAAAGTAAGAGTAGTTCAGTTTGATGTGAAGTCGGATGGCAACTTCAATTTCATCCTGCATATCATCACATCAGTATATAAGTATTCTCGCGGAAAAGCAGAACCATATTTAACCAAATGCCCTTTATTAGTCGGCAACCATTTCCACTGTAGTGGAACCGTGCGGTGTGAAATCAACCAATCGAATTGCTCAATTTTCCTCGCTTGTCAGAACAAAGCTATTCGATTTGTTGATTTCACACAGGTCTGCTTTAGTAGAAACGCACCTTTACCACAGTATAAGAGTATCTATAACTAGATACAGTATAGACACTCCCTTCCTCCCACCAACTTTTTACCTCACCCCAGCCTCACCCCCTCTATCGCCCTCGGCAGTTACCTGTAGCCTAGATTGTCACCATCTAGAATTTATGTTTTCGAAACAAAGAGCATAGGTATAGGTGAAGGATAAAAACTCTTTTTTGAATAGACGGGTGTCAATGCGTTTTATTTACGAAAAAAGAAATAAATGAAAAAAAAAATTACTGTCTGGGCTCTAGGCAAACAAACGGCAGAGATTTTAAAACGCTAACGCTTATCGTCTTAGTTTTGCTCCCCGGCCTATTTTCATTTTGCAAGACAATTCAGAAGTGCGATTTTTGAATCTCATTCGCTGAGTTCAGCAGTTGAAAATGTCAAAATTACTACGGAGATATGCATCTTTCTACTGCTGATTTGACTTTCAAAAATCATAGTTCAAGAGTGCGATTTTTGAAAGTCATATCAGCTGTAGAAAGATGCGTATCTCTATCTCCATAGTAATTTTGACATTTACAACTGCTGAACTCAGCCATACTCAGCGAATGAGATTCAAAAATAGCACTCCAGGTGCAAGATGGGCATACATTGTGCGATATACGGTTGTCCAAGCCATTATAAAGATAATTATAGAAGATTCTTCAGATTTCCAAAGGAAGAATCAAGGTTAGTGGTTTTTTTACTTTATGTTTATGGTCTTTATTTTACGGTACCAATCTCTTTGATTTTTCCCACTCGTTCATCGACTATGTCACGCGCGCCATCTGCCCGTCACAAGTTGTACCGCACGCAACTTAAGTTGTGGCAGCCCTAAACCCGTTTCGCATGTGCTGACGTCATCTTGTCAATTTCATTTTTTTGTATACAGTGTCTGGGCTGTGCCTTTACAGTGCCACAAAATAAGAGTCCGTTTTCGTACTTTGGCGAAAGACGCACTTGACGTTTGCCTCATTTACGCGGCCGGCGTAATATACGCGTCTGCTAGGAAAAAAGGCGCGTAAGAGTCAGCGAACACTTGGTCCACCAGGTGCCTTTTTGCAGTTGTTCGAGCAGTTTTCATTAATCAATGATAATGAACTTAATAGTCATTGAAATAGAGTTGAAAACAGCGTGCAAGAGATCCCTGTCCCTGTGACGTGTTTACATTACTTCTTGCATGCTATATTCAAATCTATTTCAATAGTCTTAGAGTTAAGTATCAATTGATTAAGCCGGAGCCAGGCCGGGCTGGGTCGGTTGCCTACGGCCGAGGCTCGGCTCGGACTCCGCTCGGACCCAGCACGGTGTATCGTAAGTCATCCTATCAGATTTATTTCTCCTGGAGCACTTCCACGTCTTCTTGGCGACTAGAGGTTTTTGATGCCTATAGATCTTATCGCAAAGGTTCAGAAGACATTTTAACATACTGTTTTGAAGAGGAGGAAGGACGTCGATGACACGGCTGCAAACATGGTGTTAGAATGTAACGGGCTAGCACAATATCTGCCAGATATCTGGCAACACACCTCGGATCACCGGGGTCTCTTCCAGAAGCATTCGGCAGCATTAACAAACTGGTGGGCTTCCAGACCAACTAGCATGATTTCTCTACTTGCGCGCGACTCGCCTTTTTCCATACTACAAGTCGCGGCAAGTGCGGCGTTCGCTCTCCGAAAAGCGGTTGGTATTGGTCTTTTATTATTAATAATGGAAAATAATCTTGCCCTTATTCATGTCATGTCGTACACTCAAAAAGAAAAAATCGTTATTCCATCCTGAAATTGCCGTTATATTAAACGTGAGCCTTATTACTATTGCACGCTTAATAATAACTTTTAGTAGTTGTAGCTAAGTGTCTGATCACCCTGAAAGAGATTACACCTTTCGGGAGATAATGTCAAAAATACTTCTTCCTAAAACGACCCCATCAAATAAAAGAGCCTGAATCTTTTGTTTTTCTCGAAAATATTTTGTAGCCCCTAGTGCACCATGTATGTTTGTTATCCTCTAACTTTCACTATGTGTGCCATAGCAGAGGGAGGGGGGGGGGGGCTCTTGGACCAGCGGCCATAAATTTTTGCCCAGTGTCCTTTGTGGCCCTATATTGCTTACTCTACTAAGATCACTTACATTTGATGAACCAAGCTTCCTCAGATTGCCTGTACCTTTCCCAGAAAGGCTTGCACACGGTCAAGTGGTCCGGGGTCTCATACATCATACAGTCCTCATAGCGCTGACGCAGGATGCTCAGGATCTCACTGTCCACAGCCCTTGAAATATGTTTGATAACATGTTAAACATTTAACAAAAATTTGTATTTTACTATAAAAACTGGTAGGTATTATAAGCTTGAAAGTAGCGCCAGTAACTGAAAAACTGCAGCAATAGATTGTCGTGTGACATGAGTGTCATACATAATATGAGTGTTGACAGAGCTCTGTCCTTTCCTGTGTGATACATAATAACAAATGTGGAGCGAATAAAGCGGGCTCGAAATTTTGCAGCATTATGCTAATTTTTCATGTGCTAGAACTCATATTCCGAGAGATAAGTGTACTTTTTGCAACCATCAGTAGCAAGGCTGATTCAGTATTTATGGGGTGTAGAGCTTTTCTGTGATGGGGATGGACCAGGTCTGCCTGCATAACTCCAGTCGGTTTAGGAGTTACTGATGATTAAAGGTCTGTAAAAAATTCGTATGTTATTGTTGTAGTATGCACTGTAGCTATGTGAACAGTACAAAAACTGTCAAGTTCTGTTCTTAGGAGATACAGCCAGTCAAAGTTCTTTGAACGGCTGTATCTCCTAAACCGACTGATGAACCATGTCATATATAATGCAGTACAACAACTATCCTAGAGCCTATCTTCGAGTGAGCGAAGTGAGCTTGAAATTTTTCAGCACTATTATTTGCCTGTAGCCCGAACTCTTAGAAGAACAGTAACTTTTAATGGTGCTAGCTAAATGTTTTTCATGAGTCTGACAGCGGTATAAATCTGTGAGCATGCATGCATGAACCTAGGACCTAGTAGCTTACACCACCCACACTTTCAACCGCTTCTGCGGTGCTAGTACGCCAACCCGCGATAGCGTTATACAGGGAGAAATTGATATCATTGGCATCGTTTTAAACTAAGAGTTTACCCATCAAACTGAACAACTTTTAATATGGGAGCAAACTGATCGGAGCAACTAAAAAATCAGCTGTCCCATATTAAACCGCAATGCCTACTCGTCTCAAATGTATGCAACAGCTGATTTTTTTTTGCTCCGATCGGTTTGCTCCCATAGTAAAAGTTGTTCAGTTTGATGGTTAGGCTCTTAGTTTAAAAGGATGCCAATGATATCAATTTCACCCTGTCGCTATCATGCTTCCTTTGTGTGCGAACAAACAAGATAAAAGATGTGATATAGTTGTATCACGTGCAACGTGCTTGCTAGGCTGGTTAGTTAACTGGCCCAATAAATAACATCAAACTAACCTATCACGTTTGAACTGTGCGTTGGCTTCGAAATCGCAAACGGCATCATCAGTGTAGCATTCGTCTATGGTTGGGACACGTCGGAACTGCTGGTGATACCACGGGTACTTCTGCTGGTTCGGCACCACAACACTCTCTGCAAAACAAACTTAGGTCACAGGTCTGACACTCTATAAAGCGTTTTTGATTTTCGAAATGGTGTCTGCACATGCACACTTTGTGCAAACAGTCCATGATGTGGGCACTACATTCTCGCCGAGAACAGCCGAGAACGATAGTGTAGATGCCCTTCATTGTTCTCGTGGCGACATAAAGCCATCGTAATTTTCCTTGAAAGTTCTCACCGAGAAGTTCTCGTGAGGGTGAAGTGCCTGCTTGACAGTGAGTAGGGCAGAAAGAGGCTTTATTTTTAACACTATCTACATTTCAATACTTTTTATTGTTCATTCAATTATTTGAAAATAGTATTTGAGATAAAGAATGACTGTAAATGTGAATTAAGTGTTATTTTTCAAATTTTTTTTTGCTCTATAAAGATACAATTTTATGTAATCAAATCCAACGGGTGTCAGACAGGAATAGACATAATCAGATGTGATTATGTCTATTCCTGTCTCGCTCGCACGCAACAGTATAACACATCTGATTACAGTCTTTCGACTGATGGCAGATAAAAACTCAACAAAAAAAAAAAGGAATAGACATTTGATTTAGAGCCTACTGAGCCTATTGTGCTGCCGTCAATCATATTTCTAAACAACAGGGATGATGACTGATCCTGGAAATTCATATCTTATAACGAATTAAAAAAAAAAGGCTAAATTCAATAACACAATGTTAAAATGAAATTACAATCAAACAGAAAACAAAAAAGTTATAAGCCATTATTATCGTCTTCTATCTCTTTCGAGAGTTTAGTACAGTCCATAAGTTTGCATACAGCAGCGGCCGCGAACACATGTTCGTAAACACATGTTCGATGTGTTGTACAAGTAAAGACACTATTTCTCGTATTATAGCACGAATGCTCCCGAACATTGGTATTAAGTAATTCAATGTCAATTTTCTGGATTAATTAAACAACTGTTTCGGAGGAACAGAACCTCACCGCGCGACTGTCTTCTTCTCGGAACGGCAACATATGACTACTGAACTTAGCCTTGTTTGGACGCTACTTATTTATTACTTACTACTTGATACTTAGCTGTCCGATATCTAAACTCGCTACTGTACTTATTGAAATGTAAATCGGGCTTAAGGGTGCCTGTCCATTGACGCGAGCTGGCTGGGCGAGCTGTGTTGCAGATGCACAGTATGTGTACATGTATGTGTGCTGAGCTACACAGCTCGCGCAGCCAGCTCACGTCAATGGACAGGCAGCCTTAGGGTAACCTCATCTGGCAGCACCGCATCGCCTTTTTCTGTCGCTCCATCTTTTTCTGTCACTCTGGAACGTCATTTGCTAGAGCAAATAAGGTAGACGGAACGCGACGATGCTGCGGCGTGCGGCCGCGTTCCGTCTACCTCCGGTTCAACCCTTACACTGAGCCTAGCCTAGGCACCAGAGACCAGAGCTCTCATCTCACTTACATAACAACATACAAATAAGACATCGCGTACCTCGGAACCATGTTACCGGTGCATCTACTGTGTTGTACATCGCGCCGATGAAAGCCCTAAACAGATTATTGTCCGGACAGCTCTTTTCTTCTTCTTTCACCATATTTACAACTAAATCAACAAGATTTTATCGAAAAGTGGATTTTTGACTTTTATTTTATCTGGCAGTCCGTCCGTCACCTCACGTCACCGACCGCCTGTGACAATGCATTGACAGCTTTAGTTCCGATAGTTCCGTTGTGGCGCTGAAGTCAAGTCACATTTTCCCTCAAATCCCTCATGAAACGTCATCATAGGACGCCATATTGAACCAAAAATGTTGTATAGCAGGGATGGCCAAACTTTTCAAGTACGCGGTCTACATTGAATCTCAGATGTACTTGGCAGTCTACTCTCAAAGATTATACTTCTGACTATACAGGGTGAAATTGATATCATTGGCATCCTTTTAAACTAAGAGTCTACCCATCAAACTGAACAACTTTTACTATGGGTGCAACCGATCGGAGCAACTAAAAAATCTGCTGTTGCATACATTTGAGTCGAGTAGGCATTGCAGTTTAGTATGGGATAGCAGATTTTTTTGTTGCTCCGATCGGTTTGCTCCCATAGTAAAAGTTGTTCGGTTTGATGGGTAGACTCTTAGTTTAAAAGGATGCTAATGATATCAATTTCACCCTGTATTCAATCAAAAATGTTTGATTCTTTTGGTGGTGGATTTTTTTTCATAACTTACATCATAGAAAACGCTGATTCATAATCTACTTGTAATGTAGAAAACTGCCACTGTTATTAAAAACATGCAATTTAAAAAAATATGTCTGCGTTTCATAATTGAATCAGAATTTGAATATTGTTTCCTCCTCGCACCACAACAGATTTAGCTTCGACTTCTTCTACAGTTTCAAACTTCGAAAACAGTCTTTCGAACTCCACATGTTACACGGCTGAATAGTTTTTCAGCGATATTTCTGAATTTTAGGAATATAAATTAGATTTTTGCGCCTTGCCTTGATTTAAAAATTCATTCTTTCTTTTAAATTTCTTGAACTCTTCGCGGGCTACCATAAAACACGGCGCGGTCGACCGGTCGACCGCAGTCGACGTCTTGGCCACCCCTGTTGTATAGTAACTAGATTGTGCACTACAGTGCTGGCAACGAGACCAGTAAGATTCCCAGAACCCCTGTGTGTCCCTTTCTAACTAGGGTGTTGGCAACACGTTAGAAAGAGACACACCGGTATTCCGAGATGATACAATTGCTTGGTTGTCAGCTGACAACAACATTGAAAGAAATTAATACTTGTTACGTAACATTAGAGTTTATTTTACATTTTAACAGCGTCATGCCGTGTTGTTGCGTCAGATCTTGTGTTTTCCTTGTCTGCCATAATAATACCTATCGTTGATTAGTTTGTTCCTTGGTAAAATATCTCTATTTTTGCATTCTGGAATTACTACAACGTGTCAATGAATTAACGCAAAACCTCAACTACACCCCAACTGATTTATAACAAAATAATTAGATTGAAACAATAATTTCATTATTTTGATACTTAAAATTTAAAGTTATTCGCATTTTAAGTTTTTAGGCTAAAATTATTTGTTATCATTTCAGCAAAGAATGAAAGCGCTAACGTATTTATTCATGGATACATTTTTATAATTTTTATTTGGTAGTAAGTAGGGTGAGTGTGCCCGTGCGGTGGGTTGATCGGGTTCAGTAAATTTAAAATTTTACAAACAAATTATTTAAAATTCTGAAAAAAATTACCTATGTTGAAATGAAAACATGATAATTCGATTCTGCTCTCGATTCTAAACAAACTGCTGTCTAGTTTTGCGTTAATTCATTAACACTTTGTATATGCATATCTATAACTACAAGTTCTATACAAATTTGCTTGACAGCAGCGCCACAACAGGCCTATTGGAACTAAGTGAAAATTTCACTATCGCATGGCCTGTAGTAGCTTGCTACAGTATATCCCTAACCTGTGGACAAAGCCGTTCGATTTTTGAATATCAGACGTTCAAAACGAGTAGTAGAAAATGACGTAAAATCGATGATTTGCCATTTTTGAGTTCAACTTTCTATCACTCGCAACGAGTGCTCCGAACCACTCGTAACCAATTCTACCACTCGAATGTTTGACGTTTGTAATGTTGTCAGACGTCAACAGATTTAACTTTTTTTCTACGTTCCGTTAACCCATAATTTTGGCGGTAAAGTCCGATTTGAAATGTTACTATGAAACCATTCATTCGTTCGTTCGTTCAATTGAAACATTTTCTGTGTGAATCGAAACGGTTTTGGCACATCCGAACGATTTCAAAAATAGAGAAAAACGTAACCACTCGGAATGAAAATCTCAATTCGTATGCGAATGTCAAGTCGCTCATATGATTTTCAAAAATCGCACTCCACGACCGTCAGTTTTGTTTTTTTTTTTGGTTCAGTTCAACTTCAACTAGTTCAAGGTAAAGAGATTATAATATCCCATACAACCGATGCCTTCAATAAAATTCTCTCATTTATAGCAATTAAAACGTTGGTGTTCGACGTTTTAACGCTTCTTTGGAGTTTTTGGAGGCAATCGAGAAACGCAGGAAACGCAGAGAAGTCCACAGGAAAGAGGTGAACCGACCGCTTGCCGCGCTACAAAAGAACGGAACACTTTTCCTGTTTACGACCCATACACCATCATATTTCACTGAACTGTATATTGTTTACTTTGTTACGCAAAACAACACCAATTTTACGAACCAAAACTCACTATAAACCATAGATATAGTAACTAGATAAAACCATACCGTGGCCGCATATGAAACAGCAATAGTGTGACTTTTCCATACTAAAAGACGATTTGTTTCGAAGATGTCATCAACTCATCAACATTCCATAGGTTTGACATCTTGCCAAACAAAAAAACCGGCCACGGTGACCGAAATAAAAAATTATATTTCTATCTTTTTTGTTTACATAAGTTTTCATAACTGGCTATCTCGCTCTCTCATTTCTTGGCTACATCTTTCAGCGTAAGCGAAAAAAGCTATAAACAATAAAAATTAGATAAAATATATGGGGACTAGTTATAGAAAGCGCCCGAGGCGCGCACCCTGTGCGCTGCGTATAGTGCGCTCGCCTAGAGCGCCCTGTGCGCTGGTTATAGAGAAGTAGAATATTCCTTGGCGCCAGGTCTACCCAATATCAAACTATACAAAAACATGTAGGTATAGTCATTCCTTACAGTCGCACACAGATTGCCATAAGAGTGACAGAGCTAGATTAGACGTTAATCTGTTACGTCTGTTAAACAAATGTCACCACTTTTTAAGCAAATTCAAGCAAAAATCGTTCTGAACGTAAGGAAATAGCAGAGTCTTCCAGCTGGAAGTCTGGTGACAAAATGATTCAAGACGGTTCCGTTTACTATTGACATTTCACTTATTCTAATGGGCGGTTGTCATAAGTGTGAATGGATGTCAAGTAGCGTTTCTATGTCTTGCTTTATATTATTTATCTACCCCTATATTTTATCTTTGCTTGGCGCAGGTCGTAGGCTTGTCAAATGAGTTAGGATCTCCACATTTTAGGCCGGTAGAAATCGACACTAAAAAACCCTAAATTAGCAAAGCATGATGTAGTGCTGCATTTTTGGTATGTTGTTTGGATCAGTTAGGGTGATGTAAATCCCAATTTGCAACTTCGAAAAAGTTGTGCTCGCTGCGCACCACGTGATAAACTGCGAAAATTTTCGACTTTTTTCACTTTTTGCTCTAAAAGTCATAAACTATGCGTTTCCGACAACTAACATTCACTACATAGATGAAGCTAATTAAATTGGCAACAATTAAAGCCTAACCGCAGCTCTCTAAACCTTATAACAACTAAGCTGTGGCCCTTCAAAGATGGTCCGATTTTCCCGAAAATTTGAAATTTTTAGTTTTGCTCCCGTTTGAAGCAAAATATTGGCAAAACCACTCGTTCTATGAGAAGGTCGTAAAATACAGTTGTAGTACATTTAATTTTCTTTCATTAGAGCACAGAACAAAGTCTGTGAGACAAATAGTTCACTCACAATATCTGAAAAACAAAAAGAGGGTAGAAATAGATTTTTAAAGAATTGAAACAGAAGGCATATAAAATCATAAAAAGGATAATACTTTTTCATTTGCAGGCTAGGTAAATCAACAAAAGTACAAAATTTGGGAAAGTAAAATCAAAGTTTATACGCCAATTGAATGTTTAAGAAGCTGCAGTCACTCGGCGTTTTTTTTTTTTGGTTGAGGTTCAATTTCTCCTTCCTCCTCAGGTTTGTCACGTTCCTCTGGTTCGTTAAGCTCTTCACTTTCCTGTTCTTCCTCAGCTTCCTCGGGATCATTATCATCTTCATATATCAAAATCAAGGCGACGTTATCGCATGACTTTCCTGAGCAGTTTAAGCATAAAGCCAAGCATTTGAGCCCAGCTTTTAGGCAAGAGCATGCCCCCCTGCATCCCTTTTTGCATTTGCAGGCTATGATTTTGAGAAGCTGTGGTGGGGCTGGCTCTTTGTGGGTTGTTATTGGAATAAGGCCGCAAGAGCTCATTTCCCAACCTCTTTCTGCAAGCATCGTGAACACTGACTTCGTCTAGCTTTTTCAAAAAAAGTTCGACATCTTTGAGGCCACGCTCCACACTCGAGTTAATTAGAGTTTGGATGCCACGTTTTTTTACAATTACCACTGTACTGTACTTGTCACCTTCCTTGAGTGCCAGCCGACACACAAAGCAGACTCCCGGTGGAACCGACATTTTTATGACTGTTTAGCCTGACTTCGTTCGCGCTAATAAGATAATAGTTTTTTTGGCTGCTCCCCTGCGTTACCGGGTAGGCTACTTCCAAGTACTATCTTACTGTGAAAATTAAAACCAAAACATAAGTCCGAAGGCATTTGTTTAGTTAATGGGAGTTTTAGCCAGTTTATACTGTTACCGCCTTCACCGCGTGGAGGTAGGTACTCCCAGCTTATGTTTTGATATGCAGATTGTGAGTGATTGTGTTGTGCTCTAATAAAAGAAAATTAAATGTACTACAACTTAATTTTACGACCTTCTCATAGAACGAGCGGTTTTGCCAATATTTTGCTTCAAACGGGAGCAAAACTAAAAATGTAAAATTTTTGGGAAAAATGGAACGCTTCTTAAACATTCAATTTGCATATAAACTTTGATTTTACTTTCCCAAATTTTGTACTTTTGTTGATTTACCTAGCCTGCAAATGAAAAAATATTATCCTTTTTATGATTTTATATGCCTTCTGTTTCAATTCTTTAAAAATCTATTTCTACCCTCTTTTTGTTTTTCAGATATTGTGAGTGAACTATTTGTCTCACAGACTTTGTTCTGTGCTTTAATGAAAGAAAATTAAATGTACTACAACTGTATTTTACGACCTTCTCATAGAACGAGCGGTTTTGCCAATATTTTGCTTCAAACTAGAGCAAAACTAAAAATTTCAAATTTTCGGGAAAATGGACCATCTTTGAAGGGCCACAGCTTAGTTGTTATAAGGTTTAGAGAGCTGCGGTTAGGCTTTAATTGTTGCCAATTTAATTAGCTTCATCTATGTAGTGAATGTTAGTTGTCGGAAACGCATAGTTTATGACTTTTAGAGCAAAAAGTGAAAAAAGTCGAAAATTTTCGCAGTTTATCACGTGGTGCGCAGCGAGCACAACTTTTTCGAAGTTGCAAATTGGGATTTACATCACCCTAACTGATCCAAACAACATACCAAAAATGCAGCACTACATCATGCTTTGCGAATTTAATGTTAATTTCCACCGGCCTATTTTCATATAACTTTTGAACGGATATCATACTCGGTGTATAATCCCCGCAAGCGTGACGTCATCAAGCGCGGGCTGACCTTGCGAACGGTACTGACGGTGCATAGTTGACTACGTCAAAATTACGTCACCAAGATGGCCGCCAATCGCAATATCAACTTGCGGGGATTATAATATAACTGTGTTGTTTCCAAAGAGTACTTTGTTTCTTTCATTAAAATTAAATGTAAGTAACTCCTTACCTATGTTGTTTTTTTATTTAAATTAAGTATACCTATTAAAATAAAATAAAATGTTTGAAACAGACAAAAGAGTGTTCTTAGCTTTGTTTCATGAAAATCGGTTCAGAAATTTTCAAGTACAAAATAATTACGAAATAACATTAAAATAGTGACAGTGACTTATGTATGTAATGTAATGTATATTGTAATTGTAATTTTATTTTAATTTTATTTTATTTAATGAATTTATTTGTGTACTAATATAGTTATAAGACAATTGTTACTAACACAATATGGATGAGTAATCTGAAATAAATAATTTTTAATTTTTTTTTTTTTTTTTAGGGTTTATTATTTGAATACTTATATTATATGGCGTCTGCGAATCATGGCGTGGGAGTAGGGAGCAAGGTGAACCCCCCGAGGTAGAAAAACAATATTTTTGGGAGGATCAGGTAAACAGTGGCGATTCGGTTGCCGCGGCACGCTTGCTACTCTCGCTCGGCTCCTGCGCTGTGGTCGCAAGAAACCTAACATGCTTGTCGCTTCGCTCCTTGCTAACACCTAACCGACTGAGTATGGGGTCTAAAAACGAGTTTTTCAAAGATATAGATTTTCATTTAAATAAATAATTTTCAAATTATGGATTTTCATTAATATGTCAAATAGTGCTACATTTTCATATTAAACATTTTAATTGTTATATCAATTAGCGTTATGTCATGTCTGTTATGGATTTTCAAAATAGTATTATTAAAGTTATGGAACATAAGTGACACCCAGTCACCCAATATTACTTTATTATCACTTTGTTATCAGGACTAAGCAGTTTCATACATTTACGAATTTAGGTTACTTGTTACGAAATGATATCGATACCATTTCGATACATAAACATTTGGCCGGACAGGACTGTAAAAAAGCTAAACAACCAGGCTAAGAAAACAGGCTTGAAATGTTCTGTTATCTGCACATGCTACCATAAGGATGCATGTGAAAATAGCGCAGAGATTTTCGTAGGCTTCGAAGTGCGATTTTTGAAAATCATACGAGCGACTTGGCAGTAGAAAGATGCATAATCTCCATAGTAATTTTGACATTTTCTACTGCCAAGCCGCTCATATGATTTTCAAAAATCGCACTTCAGGAGTGCGATTTTTGAATCTCATTCGCTGAGTTCTGCAGTTGAAAATGTCAAAATTACTGTGTCGATACTAGGTCGATACGCATCTGATTTGTCTTTCAAAAATCGCACTCCTCAAGTATGATTTTTGAAAGTCAAATCTGCAGTAGAAAGATGCATATCTACCTTAGACTATGTAATACACATATCTACACAGTAATTTTGACATTTTCAACTGCTGAACTCAGCGAATGAGATTCAAAAATCGCATTCCTGGAGAAGAAGACGACGACGACTAGAATGAAAACCTGACCGTTGCGAAATTATTGGCAAACGAGGTCAAAGAAGACTCTACGAAGAGGAAACTAGGAAGAAGAGGAAAGAACAAACAGTGAGCCTGGACTATCTAGGGCAGGCATGTCAAACATGCGGCCCGCGGGCGGGCCGCTTGGGGCCCACACTGCACTTTCTTGTGGCCCGATCCCATTTTAAAAACAGCTTTCTGATGCGGCCTCAGAGCGTCCAGCTTAGGTACTTACTCATAAACCATGTAGGTACCACTACTCTTTTGAATTATGATGTGAAAATTTTCGAGCTCGCTTCGCTCGCTCCCTTATTTTACATGATATTCAGTGCAGCAAAATGGAGCCCGAAAAGTCCCAATAACTGCAGCCTTTTCCTTCCGCACTACATTAATCTATCCATGCTCAACCTTAAATTCGGTTCTAGCTACGGCCCTGATTTGTGCAGGGGACATCCGCCCCCTGCACCCCCCAACATGCAAACAAGCATGCACACAACACACAAGCATGCAAGCAAACAAGCATGCATGCACGCAAAAATGCAGCGTGCATGTAGGGTTGCCAACTTTTTTTAGACCAAATATAGTATTTCGAGCATTCGTGCTCGAGAAAATATAGTAGATCGGGGAAAAATAAGAAAAAATATAGTATTTTTTGAATTTGTTATGCCGGCTCTTCATTCTCGCCGAGAACGGGCGAGACATGCGAGTGTGGATGCCCTTCATTGTTCTCGTGGCGTCTCGTAAGCCATAGTAATTTTCCATGAAAGTTCTCGCCGAGAGTTCTCGGCGACAGTGAAGGCAGGCGACAGGCTTTAAGTAATTTAAATTTTTTCAAAAAGATATTTTTTTGCTACTTTTTGGTAATGGTAATAAAAAGTTCTTATTTTTAAGGAACAATCATTTCTCTATTTCGTGTTCGTTACGTTCCTTGGGTATTTATTGAAAAAATAGAAAATATTGCATCTTGTAAACTTAGAAGTCGCTGGATTCGATGCAGCACGGCTAGCATGCCACCCACGACAAAGCGTTTAAACGAGAAAAACGTCATGCGCACTCTTTCTAGCATACGTAAAATAAAAAGGATGGAGGCACATCTCGATTTTTGTCGTTTTCTCTGGGATGGCATGCGAGGCCTACAGAAATAATCGAATTTCTAAAAAAATAGATAAATCTGACTTTAGGAAAACTTGTCACTTTTCAGTAGTATATTTAGTAGAAAATTGTTTATGGAACAAATGTGATGAAGAGAAAGAAAATTGTAAAAATAATGTTAAGTTATTGGTCATTTTTATTGGACCTATGTACCAATATATTTAAATTCTCTATAAATTATTTGCTCATCAAAATATAGTAGTTTTGCCTACTATATATTTTTCTCAGAAATATAGTAGTAGGGCCCCTAATATAGTAGGATACTATATTATATAGTAGGGTTGGCAACCCTACGTGCATGTGACATGCGACACACGTTTCGCTTGACTCCACCCCCCTAATGCCAAATGATAAAATGCTAATGCTTTGATGCTTGATGCTATTCAAAATTATTCAAAATAAAACTCGATTATCGTAGTAGTAGGTATGCTATAGCATAGCATATGCTCACTACTGTATTCCCAAGGGGGTAGTCAGAGATATTCAGATTCAGATTAGTATGCTATACTTATATTAAATTCGCATAAATTAATATTATGCCAGTTAGTTGTTATGTTATGTGATGTGACGGTGTAGAAACACCGCATCACAACAAACGCACCGAGGGGACGCGCGGGATACGAGGCTTCTTTACGTTTGACGTTTGACAGCGGTCCAGTATGTATTTGTTCCTTTGTGGCACTATAGAGACCAAATTTATTTGAAAATCATTTTCAAGTTTCTCTTCTCATTTTTTATTTGGAATGACCATTTATTTAGGATCTAATAACGATTTAAAGTTGAAAAAACTAAAAAGTGTAAAATAAAAAAAGTCCGACTTGTAGATAAGCAACTATTGATTGGTAACTACCAAACAAAAAAATAAAAAAACCTGTCTGCTTAAAAAGTGAACTTCAAGTAACAAATGAAAAGATAAAATAAGTCCAGTAGGTAGCAAAGATTTTACAGACAAAAAAAAATCTTTGTCCAGTGGTCTAGAATTATTTTTATTGAAGCGACTTTAGCATTCGGGACCCATTAAAAATTCTAGATCGGATCAAATTTTGCCAATAATCGGTCCCGACTGTTGAAGTCGCTTCAATATTGCTTAAAATAATTCTAGATTATTGGACTTGTTTTTTTCTTTTCAGTTTTTATTTAAAGTTGACTTTTTACGCATACGGGTTTTTTAGTTCTTATTAGTTACTAGCGGCCCGTCCCGGCTTCGCACGGGTGGACGTCTAATCTTTTCTAGCAATAAATATAGCCTATGTTACTCAGGGTGAATGCAGCTTTCTAATGGTGAAAGAATTTTTTAAATCGGCCCAGTACTTTTTGAGCCTATTCATTACAAACATACAAACATACAAAAATAGGTACAAATCTTTCCTCTTTATAATATTAGTGTAGATTAGGTAGGTAGTTACTTACCTATAAGCTGTACTTGTATTATGTTAGCTTATAAATACAAAATATATCTGGAACAATGATTACTTACGTAGTAGGTACTAGGTATTATCTACCTACTGATGAAAATAGGTACGCTTAGTTCAGTGCTTTCCCGTGGTCCACCTAGTTTACCTATAAAGTGTTTCAAATATAATTAGTTCTTGTAAGTATTATGTAACGTTAAAGTTTATGGCCAAAAGTTATTTACACGGAAAGGAAACATGCGATAAGGATTTTAAGCGTACTTTGCATGCGAGACTGGTAAATCGCCTTTCAGACTAGTTTAATAATACTACACCGCCAAAAAAAGTGTGTCACTACGTCTAAAGAATTATCCGAAAATGTGTTGACTCGCGTTTTGTCCGGCTTACCTACTCGGACGTATTGTTGAATCGAAGTGAAGCTCGCGCGGGAAAGCTCAAGGGGCGAGTCATTGAACGTTGGGCGGGCGGGTGGTCGGACAGGCGAGGGCGGGCGGCCGCGCCTGCGTACTACGCAGCATCGTAGAACGGGGTTGCAAGGGACGAAGGACCAAAGTATACGTGGTGGAAAAGTCTTCGTGTTGCGTAATTATTCGATGATCATACAAATTAGTAGATTTGAGTAGAGTAGCAAATGATTGCTTGTTGCTTCTCTAACTGAATCTACCAGAGCACAATGAATTGTTAATAATTTTGATTAGTTAGCTGTAGGAGCCAACAGGGCAATCGCGATTGTAAGTAAAGCTCACATTGAGCTTGCAACCCAAAGCTTGAAGGGTGTCACTGTGTCTGTCTGCTGCATAATATGCGTCAGTGTGAGCAGCGGTGTGAAGGTGCTTTGTCGTGGTGCGAAGTCGCGGAGGAATGCGCGGTGGCATGGCGCTACGGCCCTGGTGACAGGCAGACAGGCTCAGTGGCGCGTCGCACGCGGTAGCGGCCAGTTCGCTCTCTCGCGCACATGATAGTGAACCGACGGCACGATGAGATGGCGCGCGCGCGCCGCGCCTTCCCGCGCCAAAGAGCGCGCCAACATCAGCTTCTTCATCTTCATCATGTTCTTCGCGGTGTTCGGAGTGATAGTCCTCACAGAGCTGCTGCTCCTGGAGCGGCCGACCGCGCCAGGCTCCGTGCGGTCTCGCTATAACGAAGAGCTTCAGGTTAGCCCTCAGACAATTTCCTAGATAACATACGTGTGTTAAAATTGTTTACAAATTCTATGCGCTTCATTTCCTTTGTTAGCAGGACATGTATTGCATTTATAAAGCGAGCGGCTGATTGATACCTAAAATACCGTTGTGCGAGTTTGTTGACATCCGAGACTCGGTTTTAAGAACGTATTTTTTTTTATAAATATGACTAGCCTCCTAAATGTTCTTATTAGTTATAACGAATCAAATATACCTAATCCTCGATTAATCAAAGAAACCGACATTATAGTTCAACTGCAGCGCGGTAGTCGTGATAATAAATGAGTTTATATTGTCCGTGGGAAGATCGACAATGATAAAACCGGCCATGAGCAAAACTGGTATTACGACAGTTGATGAACTATGCGAGGTCAGCATTATATACACCCACCCAAATTATACAATATTTGCATTATTTGCACATTGCATTGGAAGTTTGTATAACTTTTGCTATCGAACGAAATAAAACATGGACTACCTACTCATTATTATATTTTTATTTTGGCCGAGATTTTTTTCATCAATTATTTTATGTTTTGTGTAGGTAGTTTATTTTATTCCCATCATGTAGCAGATATTATTCTATAATCTTACGGTTTTTGGCATGTCTTGTAGTCCTTGTGAGACTGTAAAAAATTAGGTTTACAGTGAAATAGGACTTATTATTTTGTAAGTTAAAATAGTTTTTACCAAGTTTGGTTATATTTTCAATATTAAAAAAAAATTCAGAAACAATCTAGTAAACTAATCTTTATGCTTCTATGTTGTCAAATTTTCGTTAAAATATACAGTTTCAATGCTAGGATTAATTTAGGATTTGTGTGGAAATCTTGGAGGCACTGTAACTTTAACGAAAATCTGACAACATGACGACACATAATACGTACCTATTATAGTAACTAAAGTGTTAACAATCTGTGACAGAATTAATTTTTCTCAAACATGCTTGGAAATGTGAGCATTATTTTGACAACCTTCTTCGAGATAAATCGAAATTGCTGTACTGGCCAAATACATGCGCGCAGCGGCCGGCAATGTTGTATGAAAATCCATATCTGTCGTGTTTAGCGACCAAATAAATTACATAGTAAACTCATATCTGTCGTGTAATTTAAAAATGGAACGATATATCAAAGGTTTTATTTAAATTTCGAACTGGCTTGCAAATAGAAAGCTGTTTATTGAAAAAAAAAAAACAAATTGTTGTTCGTTGTTCGTTGGTTGTTCGTCATTGATTTTGAAAAGAGTTTTAATTTCCGCGAATTATTTGAGAAAATTTATTGTTTTCATTTCCGCGCATTATTTGAGAAAAGTACTATACAAGCCTTGGCCACAACTAGGCATTGATGGACTTACGTATGTGTGCCTCGGCTTCGCCTCGGCCCACATTTACATGTTCGTCCATCAATGCCTCTGTTGCTGGCCGCTGCTGCAGTAATGTACTATAAGTACCTACCTATACCTCTTTTACCAGTAGGAAATCACTTTGCTTCCTACTGACTTTGATAAGCAACTGTATAATGCAATTCTTTATGAATATTATTATGCATTATAATTATAATAGTGTCACGTCATACATAAATTAACAGAGCGTGCACCTCATCCTCTCCTCATTCATTCAATCATTCGATTTCGTCATTGAATGAGTCACTATTATTGTGAGCTCACGGCTATAATTTCTTGTGAAGTTAGTGTAGTGTGGGTATTTATAGAACGGAAACGCGTTGTGTTACACAGTTTAAAACCGAATTCACAAAATTAATCCTTATCCGGTAATCCTGTTATAAATATATGCAGATTTTTAATCACTTAAGTATTCTCTGTAATCGTGCCGGTTAATCAATGCGATGTATTATGAAGAGGTGTCAGATTTTTGTGGTTAGATTAGGGTTGGGCAAATGAAATGAAAATAAATGAAAACTTTTGTTATTTCAACACGAATAGCAGAAAATGATACAATTAAAATTGATGTTGTGTCTGAAATGTAACCATAATTTATTGTAATGCAAATCTAATTGGAATCTTGTACAGGTTTTAACCTAATGTATTTTCATCTTATTAGAAGAACCTGACATAAATATCGGAACTCATGCAAATTTTATTAGCAACTGCATGATATCATTGATATTTATATGTAGATGAATATTTATTATATTTTAGTAACATAATTATCTTGCTCAATATGCGGACAAGCTAGTTTACCAATATATGTATAATAATATATCGTTGTCATTTCCTCTTCTTTGAAACATCAGGACCTCAATTGCGCTATTTTATACGGTTTTACCGTTCGGACGGAACGTTTTTGGTATTGGTTTAGATTTGGTTTAGCTGATGTAAAAATGCTATCGCGATATTTTTTTCTGAACGGTTAAATCGCACAATACAGAAAATTCGATCGAACGGACATCAAACGTTACGCCAACGTATCTTCTGAAATAAAGCTAATTCGTTACCGGTAATATAATTTGCGCAATACGAATTGTGCATAACGTAACGTTTTTAGTTGTGGTTTTGTTTTGGTAGTATCGTTCAAACTTAGGGCGATTGAGGCCCCTCCAATAGTCTTTGTCTATTTCTTATGAATTCCAAGACATACATAAGTAACTTGTCCTGACACGCACTTGGCGGGTTTTTATTTCTTTTTTAAATAATTAAAAAAGAAATAAAAACCGGCCAAGTGCGTGTCAGGACAAGGACTCGTACTATCAGTTGTTTTCACATAGGAACTGTCCCTTTCAAAGTGCGGACCGAAACACAGAACAGGGCCTGGGCCTCAATTGTGCTATTTTATACGGTTCGGACGGAACGTTTTTGTTTTAGTTTTGGTTTAGATTTGGTTTAGCTGATGTAAAAATGCTATAGCGCTATTTTTTTCAACGGTTAAATCGTTGACGTTACCAAAGCAAAACCAAACTCGAAACGTTTAAGCCGTAAACGTTTCAAGTTTGGTTACCACCATACACCTACCACGCACCTACCACGATCCTACCACGCCAGAAAATTCGATCCAACGGACATTGAACGTTACGCCGACGTATCTTCCGAAATAAAGCTAAATCGTTACCGTTAATATAATTAGCGCGATACGAATTGTGCATAACGTAACGTTTTTGGTTGTGGTTTTGTTTTGGTAGTATCGTTCAAAATTTGCGCGATTGACCCCCTGG
Source organism: Agonopterix subpropinquella (assembly GCA_922987775.1). Taxonomy (NCBI): domain Eukaryota; kingdom Metazoa; phylum Arthropoda; class Insecta; order Lepidoptera; family Depressariidae; genus Agonopterix; species Agonopterix subpropinquella. The sequence continues at coordinate 15,713,742 of OV277695.1, read as the reverse complement.
CCTTGTACCCGGACTTTCGATGTTCGATATATCGCCACTGTTTCGGTCTGCACTTCATTGTAATAGAGTTGACATTGGAATATTTTATGAATTCTCTATGGAATATTTGGAATGAAAACGTTCACGCAATTGCGAAGTTCGGGTTGAGGCCTAGTATAAGAAATAGTATCTAGTAGGTAGGTAGATACCACTTAAAATAGGTCAATATGTTAACCATTCTAAACTAACTCTAAGTATTTAGTCACGTAGTAACTAAAGATCAGTGTACATTGGCCCCGATTCGGACTGTGCCACGACTTAACTAAATTTATTCCTGTCACTTTCTAAAATAAGATTAAGAAAAGAGACAGAAAACCAACAACTGACTTTAGTGCTGTCAAAGTGACGTTACACGCCTAGAATAAGATGCCATCATAATGTACGCCATCTTATTTAAGGCGTTTTTGGGCGTGTAACGTCACTTTGACAGCACTAAAGTCAGCTGTTGGTTTTCTGTCTCTTTTCTTAATCTTATTTTAGAAAGTGACAGGAATAAATTTAGTTAAGTCGTGGCACAGTCCGAATCGAAGCCATTGAAGTGTTTTCAATATCTCACATTTTCAAAATCATGATTGAATCTTGACTATTATAAAACTGTAAATTTTTGAAAAAAGAATTAAGTTTGTTTGTTTGTTTGTTTGGGTGTTTGTTTGTTCGAGTATCACGCAAAAACTACTGAACCGATTTTGATGAAACTTTTTTTGTTTGGTAGCGTAACATCTGACTTAAAATCTGGTATATAATTTATGCGGACGAAGTCGCGGGTAAAAGCTCGTAATACATAAACGTAATTATACCTACTATTTATATCAATTTCGAATATGAATTAGGACGAGTACCTAAGGTACTGTACCTACCTTTAGTTACTACGTAGTTTAATTTAATAAAAGCACTAAGTACATATGCTGTGAAGATTGAAATAAAACGAATCTAGAAACTGTAATAAGTAGTTATACCTATTTGTAACGTAGGGTACCTAACTAATGATTAAAATAAATACCCATATTACCCATGTTGGTACTAAAAATTGTATTGTTGCATAGTAAAGTTATGATAAAATTTATCAATGATTGTAAATCACGAATGTGTTGTAAATACATAGTGCATGGATTTAATTAGGTAGGTAGATATTGAAACGGCACCATAAAATATTATTCGGTAAGTAGGTAGGTTCTTTTTTATATTCATAAAATAAGCGGAACGTTGGGCGTTGCGCGTGAGTTGAAAACAAACACGTTGTAGAGAAATACAATCTCGTAACTACAGCGATTATTTGTGTGCTACCACAGTATAAGAAAGAGTATCTATTACTAGATAGGGCTACCGAACATAAATAACGTGCTTAGATAAAAATGTAAATGAAAGTAAAAGTCTGAGACACGGTAAAAAATAATTACTTAGCACAGTTACACTGGATGGGAATTGTTTTTTTTTTTTTTTTTTTTTTTTTCAATTTATTTTTCAAAGAAAAAGTTACATATTTGTTTTCCTACTTAAGCTTTCCTACTGCAAACCTTACAAGGTTTAATCGCAGGAAGCGAGTCGCTTTACAGCGTATCAGGTTTTACAAATATACAAGTTATACAATATAAAAGACCTTAGGGTACACTATAACATAACATGTATGATATGTAAAAGTTTGCGAGTGTGTGTTATATTGTTAAATAATTGGTCCCATCCCATGCAATGCATGCATTTAAATTGGGCATAGGCTCACCACACATTCCCACCGCTGTAACTCCCGGAAGACAGGATCATGGGAATTGGGATGCCGTTCTTTCGGAGCGCGCTCCATACAAACGAAGTTTGGTTATACAGGGTGTTAGGGTAAACGGTTGCATTACTTTTTAACTTTCCCTAAGAAACCTCTTTAGGAAATTCGCAATTTTTTTCGACTATTCATACAAACTTTCGATCAGCTGATAGCATTTGGTATGGAAAGTCCAATTTTTTTTTTTTGCGAATTTCATAAAGGTTTATTTGGGAGAGTTGTTCAGTATCATGGGTAAAATCACCACTTAAAGTAATGCAATTGTTTACCCTAACACCCTGTATTTTATTAAAGTCAATGAAATTTTGTCAATGCTATCAATGCTTGTATGTTGTCAAAAGTTACAGTGGCTCAAAGATTTCCATAGTTTTAAATTAATCCCAGCATTGAAACCTTAAGAAAAAAACTTTTCGCTAACGCTCTGAATTGAAACTGTATTTTTTAACAAAACCTGACAACATAGGTACAAGCATTAGAGATTAGTTTCTAGATTGATTCTGAAGAATTGCATTGACTTTAATTGGTTAGTATTGAAAATATGACTAGACTTCGTTTGTATGGAGCGTGCTCCGAATTACGACCTATGTCATGTCTGTGCCAAGTTTCAGCTTCCTCTTAGAAAAATGCATGTGACAGACGGACAGACACCGTAGTGAATCCATAAGTGTTACGGCAAAAAAATGTCTTGGTCTATCTTTGGTGTTAGGTTTTGTCAATTTTGGTACGGAACACTAAAAAAGACTTTATAGGTGTATTGTGACGACGGCCCGGTAACACAGTCGGTAGTGAACCTGCCTGCTGTGCCGTGGGTCGCGGGTTCGAATCCCGTAAGGGACAAATATTTGTATGATGAATATGAATATTTGTACCCGAGTCATGGATGTTTGTATCTATATATGTATTCTATATCGTTGTCTAGTCATCGTTATAAAAGTCCAGGAGTGCGATTTTTGAAAATCAGACGTTCAAAACGAGTAGTAGAAAATGACGTAAAATCGATGATTTGCCATTTTTGAATTCAACTTTCTATCACTTGCAACGAGTGCTCCGAACCACTCGTATCCAATTCTACCACTCGAATGTTTGACGTTTGTAATGTTGTCAGACGTCAACAGATTTAACTTTTTTTCTACGTTCCGTTAACCCATAATTTTGGCGGTAAAGTCCGATTTGAAATGTTACTATGAAACCATTCATTCGTTCGTTCGTTCAATTGAAACGTTTTCTGTGTGAATCGAAACGGTTTTGGCACATCCGAACGATTTCAAAAATAGAGAAAAACGTAACCACTCGGAATGAAAATCTCAATTCGTATGCGAATGTCAAGTCGCTCGTATGATTTTCAAAAATCGCACTCCATGCTAGATTCTGGTACTTTAAATGTGACTAGATAATTTGTGTGACATTGTTCAAGATATATTTATTTATTTATTATTTATTTATTGTACTGCTCAGCGAGATTTATTATTTATTGTTATTTTTATTTATTTTCCTTTATTACATAAAAATAGTTTTAACATTTTCTTCACATCCTTAAACCTAACAGATTTATGTGGATGTTGCACAAACCAACCTTGGATTAAACCTTTCATCTTCAAAACGAATACTAAAAAAAACATAACCTTTCTGGCGCAGTCGGGTAAAAATTGATTTATCCGCTTTGGCTGCGATGAGATTTTCTTATTGCGCCGGAGGTTAAGAAGAAAATCTGTTCAACCGCTCCCGATGCTAAAAATAAGGAAAACTTTATCAGGGAACTAAACGGTTTGTTTTAAAACTATTGCAGCAAACAAAGCGTTTATATCAAACTTTAGCCTGAAGTTGTTCTTTGTTGGTAAACGCCGTTCCTTGAACCGCCTGCTTTGGGCCCCGTTGTAATTATAGGGATACTAGATTGATTATTATTATTTAAGCAAGAAGATTACCGAATGAAAAAGAATAAAAAAATAGAAAAAAACTTTTTTTTTGAAGTGAAAACTTCTTTAGCGGCGTTGTGCACTTTTTGGGATGGGTAAAAAATATTTAACTCTCGTCAGGACCGTGACGTCACGTAACCTGATCGAAAACATACACACACTAGCCAAGACTTCCCGACCATGTCATCTTCGAGTTTTGTCATACGTACGTACCTACTTATAGACTGCCCGGCATGGGAATACAATATGTTAGCCAATGTTTTAAACAAGTTACCAAGTAAACTACAAAAAGATATTTGTGAAAATAGTATAAAATATAAAAACATGTAAAAAAAGTACTTAAATTATATTCACTAATCAGCTATAACAACTTGGTTCGAACAAATATAATTTGAATGCTATTAGGTAGGTATCGCAAACGGGGACAAAGAAGAATATAAAACATACCTTAGGTACCTTCTTTGGTTTGTCCCCGCCTGCAATACCTACCTAATAGCATTCAAATTATATTTGTTCGAACCAAGTTGTTATAGCTGATTAGTGAATATAAAAGCTTGTTTTTCTCTTTTCAGTTAGTATAATCGTTTTTTATGCAGTCGGGTTTTTTGTTTTTCTTAATAATTTAGTTTTTTCATACTTTTTAGTCTTGTGTCGAAATGGTAGCATTAAAAGTACTATAATATATATATTTTTGGAATCGTCTGTTTACAAGCTTTCATTTGATACCCATATTGAAATTTTTAACAAAAAAAAATTTTTTATTCCCCCTCTTTTTTTAATTCGCAACCACCTTATTAAAATAATATAGCCTATGTCACTCTCACGATTTTTGCTAATCTAACGACACCTCATACGTCAAAATCCATCAAGCCGTTTAGGCTGTAGGCCGTGCCAAAGAAATATACATACAAACATACATACATACATACATACATACATACATACATACATACGCTCGAAAAACATAACCCTCCTTCTGGCGCAGTCGGGTAAAAACAGGAAGGATAGCAGTTTTTTGATACAAATATCAACTCATGTAACTAATTAATTTTGTTACCTACCCATTTATTAGAAGCCGATACAAGACATATTGTTGTTTTGAATTGTGAATTTGTGACAATATATTTTTTTATGTATCTATTAAGTGCTATATTGAATGCGATCTCATGTACCACCCTTTATATAAAACCCTGTGGTTTCTGAAGCGCGCTTGATATTTATACAGGGTGGTCCAAATAGTGACGTCAACAATTTTTTTTTAGATTCCTCACACCTGAGGGTATCCAAAAATACCCCATGTATGTTCCGCGATTTTTTGTAGTTAAGAAGTTATGAATTTTTAAAGGTATATTTGAGAATTTTCTACCGGAGCGGGTTAAAACTGTCATAACTTTTTTCATAGCATGAATTTTTTTAATTTTATTTTTGTGTCATGATTATCTGGAAACACTCTTCTATACGTAAAATAATCAGCAACACAACATTCATACAAGTTACCGAAAAAAGAGTCGAAAGTGAACATTTTAGGTTTGAGTTGGACGGAGCAAAATTTTCTAAATTCTCTTAATAATATGAAATGGTTGTTTCATAGGTTCAAACTAATTTTAAAAACTTCAGTGTTTCTTCTTCTGGAGTGTTTATTGAACTTACCAAATAATAAACAAAAAGTGGTTCTTAATAGGCGATTTTACGCTGGAATGGGCTTCCAAAGTTCCAAAGGTGAAAAATCCAAAACATTTGGAAACATTGAGAATTTTCTACCGGAGCGGGTTAAAACCCGCTCCGGTAGAAAATTCTCAGATATACCTTTAAAAATTCATAAGTTCTAAACTACAAAAAATCGCGGAACATATATGGGGTATTTTTGGATACCCTCAGGTGTGAGGAATCTAAAAAAAAATTGTTGACGTCACTATTTGGACCACCCTGTATAAACATCAAGCGCACTTCAGAAACCACTGGGTTTTATATGAAGGGCGGTACATGAGCTCGCATTCAATCTATCGCATATACCTATCCGACTAAAATGTATGGGACATTTTTTCGCGTTTCCTCAGGTATGCTCCATAGTTAGAAAGTTGTTCAGTTTGATGGTCTGAGTTCACCGTTTCAGTATTTGCTAGGCTGTCACTTACATCCTGTATAGTAGGGTTGGCAACCCTAGTCGTGAGATGAGGAGAGGATATTTTGTTCATTGCCAGAAGTACATTTGTGATAGTAAATTTTATGGATCCAATATGCAAGAGGGATCTACGGTCCTTCATCTTATTGCCTTGGCACAGTTTCTTAACCAAAAAAACTCGAATGTCTTTCGCTTGCCATCATAACTTTCTTCCCCCATCAATCATTTGTGTATAAACTGTTCCCTTTAATATACATTTATGTTTTGTTCGTTGGTTTTATTAAATTAGTCTATGCTTATGGCACGGCCCTGTGCCGTAACAGTCTTAGGCGGTATCTCAATATTGTGCCTGTACTAAAGGATTCAGTCATTGTAAACCATAAAGTTATTATACCTGTCGGAATAGAGTAACTGACATGAGTTGTCAAATGAAACCGTTTTTTGTGCATTTGTCGGCACTTATCGGCACCCTAAAACTTCGAGTTCTGTGTATAATTGTGAATCTAACGTGAAATCGTAGGTAATTTAATGAAATAGTGTTAGTATATTTCACAAAATAATCTACGACTTCACTTTAGATTCACTAATTATTCACAGAGCACGAATATTTACCCAGTCGATTGTGCCGACAAGTTCCCAAAAACGGTTCTATTGTCTCGCGTCACGTATCTCTTTCTATTATACAGTGGCGCCGCTAGGTGCATCTCGCTTTCTCAGCTGTCAGTTCCTCTATAATACCTTTATGTTGTAAACCGTACTAGGGTAGATAGGTTGGTATGTTATAATAATTATAAGGCAAATTCATTTTATTCATAAACGAAGATCCCGAGTTTGTTGGGTCCGAGTATCTACCTACATTATACCTGACGAGCTTTTACCCGCGACTTCGTCCGCATAAATTGGCATAAATTATATACCAGATTTTAAGTCAGATTATAAGCTATCAAACAAAAAAAGTTTCATCAAAATCGGTTCAGTAGTTTTTGCGTGATACTCGAACAAACAAACACCCAAACAAACAAACAAACAAACAAATAAACAAACAAACAAACAAAATGACAGACAAAAATCCAAAAATTGGTGATTTGGAATCAGGGACAGGTAAAAACCATGTCGTAATTTTTTTTTTGTAAATATCTTCAATGTACAGACACAACTTCTGTTACAGTTTTATAATAGTTTAGATATACAGGGTGTAAGTGACAGCCTAGCAAGAGGCTTTCTAGAGGTAGGCTCGATAGTGAAAGTTGTTCAGTTTGATGGTCTGATTTCACCGTTTCACTATTTGCTAGGCTGTCACTTACACCCTAATAAGTACCTAGGTTTGTGGCCGATCGTTTTCCCTTTTTAAAGTTGTCGTCAATAGACAGAGTACGTATTAAAACGTATAATAATAAGCGAATATACAAACACTGTTTTCTCTGTAAATAGATCACCTATTTGCCTTGAAACAAATCCTTCAACATGTAATTAAGATCATGTAAGTATGCAGAGCGGGACGGGACCCGTATGCGATAATACTTATTTCAGAAAAACTTTTGCATTCTACACCACTAGTTTTTAATTACTAACGTAACTTTAAGGGTGTATTCAGACCATGAATCTAAACAACTTTCCCAAAGAAACATGGGTCGAAAAACGAGAAATTTTTTTGGACCTTCCATACAAAAGTGCGGATCGGCCGATCGATTTTCTATGGGAGGTCCAAAAAAAATTCTCGTTTTTCGACCCATGTTTCTTTGGGAAAGTTGTTTAGATTCATGGTCTGAATACACCCTTAAAGTTACGTTAGTAATTAAAAACTAGTGGTGTATATCTATTTTATTTACATACCTAGTATTTCTTATTCGTAGTCTATCTAAACTTTTATAAAACTATAACAGAAGTGTGTCTGTACATTGAAGATATTTACAAAAAAAAGATTACGATATGGTTTTTAGATGTCCCTTATTCCAAATCACCAATTTTTGGATTTTTTGTCTGTCTGTTTGTTTGTTTGTTTTTTTATTTGTTTGTTTGTTTGGGTGTTTGTTTGTTCGAGTATCACGCAAAAACTACTGAACCGATTTTGATGAAACTTTTTTGTTTAATAGCTTATTATCTGGTGATTATGCGGACGAAATCGCGGGTAAATGCTTATAAATTATAATCGTAAACTTGATGTGGATGTAAATTGAATGGCGTTTAGGATATACAAATGGAAATGCATTGAGAATATTCTGTAGAATATTAATTTGTCTGTTTATGTATCTACGAGCCTTTACCAGCGACTTCGTCCGCTTAAATTATATACCAGATTTTAAGTCAGATGATAAGCTATCAAACAAAAAAAGTTTCATCAAAATCGGTTCAGTAGTTTTTGCGTGATACTCGAACAAACAAACACCCAAACAAACAAACAAACAAACAGACAGACAAAAAAATCCAAAAATTGGTGATTTGGAATCAGGGACAGGTAAAAACCATGTCGTAATATTTTTTTTTAATATCTTCAATGTACAGACACATTTCTGTTACAGTGTTAAAATAGTTTAGATTATGGTGTTCACAATAGCATAGGGCTTAGTTTGGATTGGCATTTAGGCTTTATTTTATCGAAATCAGTTCACTCAATCCAAAGTTATGAAGACAGTCGGTCGCAATAAGTTGTATACACTTTTGTTCTACAACACACGCGTTTCGTTCTTTTGTTCTTGTTGTGTTTAGTTGTTGTGTGTTTTGTTTTGTTTTGTTCACTGTTGTTTTGTTGTTGTGTTGTTGTTTTGTTGTTGTTTGTGTGTTTTGGTTTTGTTCTGTTGTTGTTGTTGTTATGTGTTGTTGTTGTTGTTTGTTTTGTTTGGTTGTTTTGTTTTGTTCTGCGTCGTAGTACTAAAGTGTATATAGCTTATTGCGGCCGACTGTACCTATTTAAAGTCTGTGGACTGCGCGTACGAATACGAAGTCGCGTGCGCTGCTACGCTAGATCACAATAAAATAATAGAAGATAAATTGAATGTCTGTCGTATAGAGCGGTCGTATATTTATGTACCTAGGTATTTAACTATACACCGTAAAATACCTGTTGTGTGTACACTTAACCTTGACTTGACTTGACATTTCTAGTTACCTACTATTTCTCTACGTATAAGAAGGCGAGAGACGAGATTTTATGGTAAAAAATAACAGAAAACGATCATAATGTAGGTATCTATTGTTAGTTAGTTGCCAAGAACTGGAGGTACGTACCTACATACATACGTAACTAGTGTCAACGACGACTGCCTATTCCTATGTGTATTGTGTAGGTATTTTAATATCAAGTACTTAACCAAATTACAACTTTCATTAGTATTTGGCTGGTATGTAATTAGTAGGGATGCAACGATTACGAAGCGGTGCATCGTTTTGCATCTGTAATCGTAATAATCACGATTAATAACGATGCAATGAACCGTATAGTAAGAATCGTACGATTATTAAATCGAATTGAAAGCGTCAAACGGATTGCACTTGTTGACAAATACCAGACCTGAATACTGGATTCTAGAGCCAAAAGACAACTTTAAAAAAATCGGATCTCTCGCTGCCATTTTAGCTCATTTGTAGCTAAATCTGTTTTTTGTCAGATTTGACTCCGATTTTTTTTTATTCTACTGATTCCTATGATTTGATTCTCGGTTTGAAGTAAGGAATGCATTCTCGATCGTTCTCGCGATATCTCGTTCACATGTTAAAAGATTAATCTCTCACGTAAATCGGACGATTCATTTTTTTATGATGTTTTTCAAAGCAAATTGATCTCTACGCATCCAAAAATCATAATCCTGACCAAGTGAGCCTTTGACTTCTATCTCAAAATAGTAGAAAAATAACAAAAATCTTGGAATTTTTTAAAAAACATTTTATGATTTATCTTTCATTGGAATGCAAAGAAACACAATGAAAACACATTCTGAGTATAATCTCAACTAAATTTGTTTAAATAATCGTAATGCATCGGTTATCGTAATAAATAACGATTAATATCGTAATCGTAATGGCCGAATCGTTGCATCCCTGTCAAATACAAAAACCACGGTACGGTGTGGTGCTATTTACCTCACGAAATATTTCTTTTTCGGTATTTTTACTACGACTAATACATAAGACATCTCATATTTCTCTTTTTGCCCGACTGCGCCAGGACGGTGATGTTTTTTAATACGGATAGGTATACAGGGTGAAATTGATATCATTAGCATCCTTCTAAATTAAGAATCAGTAAAAGTCTAAATTTAGAGTAAACCGATCGGAGCAACTAAAAAATCAGCTGTCCCATACTAAACTGCAATGCCTATTACTCTACTCAAATGTATGCAACCGCTGATTTATTTTTTGCTCCGATCGGTTTGCTCCCATAGTAAAAGTTGTTCAGTTTGATGGGTAGACTCTTATTTCACCCTGTATATTCATGCATTCATAAACTCAAAGAACATAGGTCATCCCTTTCGGGTTGGTCAGAAATGACAGGGTGAAATTGATATCATATTAGCATCCTTTTAAACTAAGAGTCTACCCATCAAACTGAACAAGTTTTACTATGGGAACAAACGGATCGGAGCGAAAAAAAAATCTGCTGTTGCATATACATGGTGTACAATAAAATGGGACAGCTACTTAAAGCTTACTTAGAGCTATGCCGATGACATGGTGCTGCTAAGCCCGACAATCAATGCCCTCCGTAGGCTCTTAAGGGTCTGCGAGGAGTATGCGGTGACTCATGGTCTCAAATACAATGCAAGCAAGAGTGTACTGCTTGCTTTCAAAGCAGGAAATAAATGCTATAACATCCCTGGCATCACTCTTGCTGGCTCGCCACTTGTAAAGGTGAACGAGTTCAAGTATTTGGGACACTGGGTCACCGATGACCTTAAGGACAACTCTGACATGGAGCGGGAGCGCAGGGCGTTGACGGTGCGCTGTAATATGTTGGCACGCAGGTTTGCACGATGCACTGAGGAGGTAAAGCGTACACTTTTCAGAGCTTTTTGCCAGTCGATGTACACGTGCAGCCTGTGGGTCAGCTATACGCAGGGAGCCTACAATGCTCTGCGTATCCAGTATAATAATGGGTTCAGGATGCTGATGGGGCTTCCGAGGTTTTGCAGCGCGTCAGGGATGTTCGCGGCGGCAAGTGTGACTTCCTTTCACGCCATAATACGCAGTAGAGTCGCCTCCCTGATGCGTCGCGTCCAAAGTAGCGCCAACAGTCTCCTGAATACCATTTCAAACCGGCCACACTGTCCCATCTGGAGGCACTGGACGAAACTACACCTCTCCGCTGCCCCCTCTATCAGAAAATAGGCTATGTAGGTATAGGACTACAAGTTGATAATACTGTACTAATATAGTTTTTAAGTTTATGTATACTAACAATCTATGGACTTTATCTGAAATAAAATTATTTTTAATTTTTTTTTTTTAATTTAAAGGGGTGCTTCAGACCATCAAACTGAACAACTTTCTCTATTGGACCAATATCGAAATCGCGAAAAAAAAATCCGCTCTCCCATACAAAACTGCAAACATAACTCGACTGAAATGTATGGGACAGCAGATTTTTTTTTCGCGATTTCGATATTGGTCCCATAGAGAAAGTTGTTCAGTTTGATGGTCTGAAGCACCTCTTTAAGTAGCTGTCCTATTTTATTGTACACCCTGTATTTGAGTCCAGTAGGCATTGCACTTTAGTATGGAATAGCAGATTTTTTTGCTCTGATCTTTTTGGTCCCCTAGTAAAAGTTGTTCAGTTTGATGGGTAGGCTGTTAGTTTAATGTTATAATGATATCAATTTCACATTCTTTTCAATTTATCATTATTTTGTAATCACAAAACCCCATGATATCTAATAAATATGAAAAAAATCGAGGAAATATGAAAATTTTACGAAGTTATGAGGCTGCGGTTAGGAGCTCCTCCATTAATTTTATTAAGACACGAAAGTGGCGCGGCCTCTTGTAAAATAAATCAATTTTTGAAATACCTTCAACTTCAAACAGTATAGAAATTATACTTTCATCTTTTGGTGGTATTTTGACAATAGGGGAGCGGACTGCATAAAATGTATTTTAGTTTTATCTTTTTAGTAAAAAAAAACATTTGAAAATAACGCTATACACACATTTTTAGTTTTTATTAAGCTAGAATACTATTTTTAATAACACGATGAACTATAAAAAGTAATGAAATGTTGATGACGTCACTTGTGGGTATTTAGTAAAATTTTTCATATAACGCGCGCGTTTTGACGTTCGATTAAAAGTTGCTAATTTGACTAATTGTCCCGGACTGTCCGATCCCCTATTAGGTATAATAGGAAATGTATCTAATTGTAAGTAATATAAGTACCTATTTCTAACATAAACTAACTACCTACCTACTTATTAACTTGCAGGGTTTCGGCCTTGGGCTCAAAATGGTTTCTTGCCTAAATTCTACACAGTTTTAATCATTATACCGACGTACCTACGTAAGCATTCTTCCAATTCAACCTGTTTACAATTTCCATAAGGCAATGTTTTAGCATACAAAGAGCCCCTGCAGTATCTATAGTTATCTACTTTTAATAGAACAGTCTATATTTAAGAGGATAATATGCCTTCTAATTCTAACGCGCTTGATACAAACGAAGCGAAGTTTAAAATATTGTTTCGAGACGCTCTGGGTCCTTGGGGCCTAGAGGCCAAAGCATTCGTTGCAGACCTTTCGGGGCGTTTCAATGAGACCTCTGGTGACCACAGATCTGGCAGCTTCCTGGCACAAAAAATCAGCCTCGCTTGCCATCCAGAGGGGGACTGCTGTTAGCCTGTTGGGCACCATATCTGCGGCGACGCCTGGAGTGTATGCCTATAATTTGTAATTTTTGTGTTTAGTTTGTTCTGTGTTGTACCTATTCTTTTTGCACTATAATTTTGCATATTAATCAAGTAAAGTCAATGAAATTTTTTAAACACGATCTATGCAGAAACTAATCTCTATGCCTATAGTGGTTTGCCAGATTTTCGGTGAAATTAACTTAATTTCAAAGTTACGTATACAAAATTCTTAAATCAATCCTAGCATTGAAACTGTATATTTTAACGGAAATTTGATAAACCACTGGCACAGATTAGTTGTTAAAACAAATTGACTTTAATTGGTTCATCGTCATCATCTCAGCCGATGTACGTCCACTGCTGGACATAGTAGGAAGCCCAAGGATCGCCACAGCGACCGATGATTGTTTACGTTTTAATTAGTTAGTATCTAACTTCGTTTGTAGTTAGCAGCGCGCTCGGGCGCTTTGCAAGGACTATTCTCTTAATAGGCCGACAAAGTAACATAATGATAACGTAGCTATTAGCGTCTCTCATTCGAGTTACGTACTAAGCTGGCCCATTATCTCGCCGCTACTAATGAAATTCTTTCGACTAAGCATGAAGCGACACAAATAATGTCATACCTACACATAATGACTTTTATGCATGACCATGATCTGATTCAACCCATCTGTTATCATTATCGATGTCGCTGTCAAGCCGGTACGCTTCTCGACAGGGCTTGCATTAGTTTTTTTGCTTGGCTTGGCACCGACTCCAGTAAAACAAATTAATTAATGTTCTTATAGATGTGAACGAAAAAGTCATCGGCTGCAATAATTTTATTTTTTTGGAATTGAATTTTAAATTTTTCGTAAAAGTCTGTCTATTTCACAATTTTAAGTAGTGAAATACATTAGTTCGACTCAGATATTAGTTATACACGCAAAGGGTTTATCGATACGAAGCCGATATTTTGCTGTCAACTTTTGAGTAGTTTTATTGTGTAGCTCCGAAGCGTGTCATCAGACCTTCACCAAATTAAAATGGAACCGTCTCCGGGATAAATCCAAACTTTGTGTCTTTTTAACCGACTTCAAAAAAGGAGGAGGTTTCTCAGTTCGACCGTATATATTTTTTTTTTTTTTTTATGTGTGTTCGCGGATAACTTCGTCGTTTATGAACCGATTTCAATGATTCTTTTTTTGTTGGAAAGGAGATATCCCAAGTGAGGTCCCATGATAAGGAAACCAGGATCTGATGATGGATCCCAGAGATATCGAGGGGAACCTTCGAAAATCGTACTGCCGACTAGTGCGTTTGTTAATTTAAAGCACTACTATTAAATCGAACTAATGAATTTGCCACTGAAAATTGTGAAATAAACAAAATTTTAACAAAAAAATTAAAACCGCCTTCAAAAAACTAAAAAGTTAAAAAATAATATTGCAGCCGATCACTTTCCCGTTCGCATCATAAGAACATTAATTTGTTTTATAGAAGTCGGTGTCAAGCCAAGCCAAAAAATGCAAGCCCTGTCGCGAATCGTACTGGCTTGACAGCGACTTCAATAAAACAAATTAATGTTCTTATGATGCGAACGGGAAAGTGATCGGCTGCAATATTATTTTTTAACTTTTTAGTTTTTTGAAGGCGGTTTTAATTTTTACGGTTCCGTAGTCAACAAGGAACCCTTACAGTTTCTGCCTGTCTGTCTGTCCGTGGCTTTGCTCAGAGATGGATAGTACTAGAAAGCTGTAATTTGGCATGAATATACAAGATTAATCACGCCGACAAAATGGTAAAATAAAATCATGAAAAATGTTTTTTTTAGGGCACCTATCACGCGTAGTGGGGATGGAAATTTTTTTTCTCGTCTATCCCATAGTGTGGGGTATCGTCGGACTAGTCGACCAACTTATAAATTTTAAGACTTTATTATCCGTTTAACCATAGTATAAAACAAAAAGCCCTCTTCTAAGTCCGTATATATGGCGGACAACTACGGAGCCCGACACGCACTTGGCCGGTTTTTTAAATTTAAAAACTCAATTCATGATCTGAATATTCTTGCATTAAGATTAGTAACTCGGGAAGAGGGAAGGAATATAAAATAAGGGTACCTTTAGCCGTTCCGAGATTGGGCTCGCTTCAGAGCATAAGCCTGACCATTTTGGTTGTGCTAAGAAAAAGCTTTCTACAGGTAAGACGTTTGTAAGTCGGTCGTCGCTTTTCTCGAACTTTTAAAACAGTTCCGTGACTGACTGACAGACAACGCACAGCCTAAACCATTGAAGATAGAAACAGAATATAGATTCTATGTGGGATGTGGGGTTGGTGCGCTAAGAAAGGATTTTTTGATACTTAGTCTAATTTCTCGCGGACGAAGTCGCGGGCAAAAGCTAGTAGGTACAGCATACGCCTGTAGAACTGTCCAATAAAATACTGTCAACAGTGTCAACATAATTTCTAGTCAATTTTTCTGTTTCGAGCTAGCACTTTTGACATCGAATGCATGCAAACCCAGTTCATCCCTCCGTCTCTTAACTTTGATAATCTTCCGGGCTCGTTTGTAAAACATTTCTTAACAACGAGGCATTCCACATTGAGCACCAATTTGAAAGAGCAATTTAATTAGAGCCCCTAAGTTATTCCAAGTTTAGCACCAGGATTGTTCTGCTGTCGAGTCAATTGCATGCCATCTAGATTCTAGATAGACAATGTGTATTCTATACCATCCAACTTTCTTGTGAATTAACTGTGGCCCTTCATACATAACTGTCAAAACAGCCAAATCAAAATTGCGAATGTTGAGATCTTCGTCGACTCTATGTTAACTTGTAGCGCAGAAAACGGTAGTAAAATATAAAATCATTGCACAGAACAGATAAAACAGAAACAGAAACCCCTGGTGTCAGACTGACACCAGGGCTCTACTCGCACGATGAAGAAGAAGAAGACAGAAGAGATAATTGCATACTTGTAGTTAGTATGTAACTCGATAAGTTGCTATACGTACTCTCACACCCAATCGTTCGGTGTGATGGAGGCCAAAACAAGACTGTGATCCAACCCGACGTCATCCCAAGCCTTGGTAACGAATAAAAATGCCTCGCGTTCATCCTTTCTATCAAAAGGGATGAAACTAGACTCGGTTTCTATTAGCTTACGTTTGAGCGAGCTATGCGCCGTGCCTGCAATAAATTATGGAGGAGAAAGGAAAATAAAAAGCTTGAATCGATCGCGCGTTCAATTTGTTTGTTTCTATGAAGCTGCTAAATTAGATTCATGTCGGTTGTTAGGTAGGTTGCTTCCGACTACCGAAGATTTGTGTTCTGAAGTGCGATTTTTGAAAATCATACGAGTGACTTGGCAGTAGAAAGATGCATAATCTCCATAGTAATTTTGACATTTTCTACTGCCATGTCGCTCGTATGATTTTCAAAAATCGCACTTCAGCTTCTGTTGTGTAAATACTTTTTTTTTGTCTTCGAGTACTGGTTTAATAATAATATCGTTTCTTCGAGTACTTTTATTGACTCTTATCTTGTATTGACCTTGTGTCACTTTTAATTGTCAAAATATAGCGATAATTCTCGGTCAATGCAACATATATGGTCAAAATAAATTGTATTACAATAACTGGTCAAGTGCGTGTCGGACCACGCGCAGGATAGGGTTCCGTAGTTGCCCGTCACAATATAATTTGGACTAAGAAGGAGGCTTTTTGTTTTATACTACGGTTTAACGGCTAATAAAGTCTAAAAAGTACATTGGCCTCGATTCGGAGTGTACCACGACTAAACTAAACTAAATGTATTCCTGTCACTTTCTAAAATAAGATTAAGAAAAGAGACAGAAAACCAACAGCTGACTTTAGTGCTGTCAAAGTGACGTTAAACGCCCAAAAACGACTTAAATAAGATGGCGTACATTATGATGGCATCTTATTTTGCGCATTTAACGTCACTTTGACAGCACTAAAGTCAGCTGTTGGTTTTCTGTCTCTTTTCTTAATCTTATTTTAGAAAGTGACAGGAATACATTTAGTTTAGTTTAGTCGTGGTACACTCCGAATCGAGGCCATTTTATATATTGATCGACTATTACTCGTAATCGTAAACTTGTAAAGCCTACCTACTTAGTGGTGATAGTTTTCCTTTTAATTTCGGTATATATGCTACTGCCATGAATTTTTTCACATATCCAGAAACAACCGTTTAGCTGACAGGGGGGGGGGGGGGGGGGTTGCACTTGACTCTAACAAAATTTTTCACTTTAAAGCTTAATATTTCGCTAACGGATCCCTAAATCGAAAAATGACATTCCCATATCCATAATATTTTTAAATTACCTATCCAATGATACCACACCAGACGAGAAAAAAAAATTCCATTCCCACTTCGGGAGGTACCCTAAAAATCTATATTTTTCATGATTTTATTTTACCACTTGGTCGGCTTGTTTAATATGTATACCCGTGCCAAATTACAGTTTTCTAGTACTAAGCGTCTCTGAGCTAAGCCGCGGACAGACGGACAGACGGTTCCAGATAGTTCCTTGTTGACTTCGGAACCTAATCTTTCGTCCGATTACTAAAGTAAAATAAATTATATTTTTAGAGTGTAATACCATCAATAAACGCAACCGTTTGTGGGCGTAGGCCCACAAACAAACAACGCAGCTACAATAAATGTAGCATGTTTGTAGCACTACAAACGAAGGCAAACAAATTGTAGTAAACACATTATTTATTTAAAAGCTAATGGCTTATTAAATGTAAAATTTTGTTTACCCGCTTAGAAAAAGTAAAGAGAACTATTTTTATGTATACAACAAGGACAAACCTAACGCAAAAACCTCCTTCTGGTGCAGTCGGGTTAAAAGAGAACATGATTCGTTCGAAAAACGAAAAGAAGAGCTGCTTAGCTTTTTTTAATTTCATGAAGTACCTACCTATCTATAGGGTCCTTCTTAATAATATGCTGATGGTTTTAAACAATCAATCTAAACAACTTTCTCAAAAAGGGGCCATAAAAATCAGCTTTTCCATACTAAACTGCAAATCAATTCGAGCCAAAATTATGGGGCAGCAGATTTTTTTCGCCATTTTGGCTTTCGTCGCATAGAGAAAGTTGTTCAGTTTGATGGTTGGATATCCCCTTAGAAAACCGTCAGCATGTTAATATGTAGTTAGTACTAGATACTTACTCTTTCTTATACTGTGATAGAAGGACCCTGTATCACGGAATATATATGCCTGTATACAGACAGGGTGAAAACTTAAATGCGTTACATACTTAGGGGTGCTTCAGCAGACCATCAAACTGAACAACTTTCACTATCGGACTAATACAGAAATCAGAATTAAAAACAACTGTACTAGCTTAGCTGTTAATATCTTTGTGTGCGTGTATAGTGACAGGGTTTATAAGCCTAGACTTGGCTGATATTTTTTTCGACGCGTTCATTAGCTTCGACTGTCCATCTTGACATTTATATCTTATCAAAGTTTATGTAGGTAACTATAATAGTGTATTATGAATTGATAATTATTAATTGTCTATTCTTGCTTTTTTTCTACTTCTATTCTTTAACTTCATAAGTTAAGAATTAAATAATAATATAATAAGGCGTGCCTTCATTGGCCGTCCAGAGTGGAATCGCAAGAGCAGAACCTATGCTCCAGGTTGGAAGTGTATTGCACGTAATGGCGTAATAACGGGGAAACCCGCTCACGGGGGTAAACCCCGCGATGGTGAAACCGGAGCCGCACCTCTCGACAACCTTCAGCCGCTCAATGAGATGTTGCCCCATTGTCGCACTTTGTGCGTGCGGCCGTTTTATGGGGCCCACTCGACGAGTCGGCGAGTCACCGCCTGCCCTATTTACAATTTTGAGACTAGTTGTCATGGCAGGCGTCCGTTAGTCTCCTCCCATAGCCCAGTATCCATCCATCCAACTTTCACCTCCATAGCCCAAGACCTTATTTTTCCATCGTGGCCATAGCGCCGTACTCCAATAGTCTTTACACAAATGGCGGGGACCATCCCCGTGGGTATCATGTTGTACGCTCGGAGATGGTATCCGCCATTTGTGTATCCCTTACATTTAGATTAACTTGTCTTTTGAACGGGCCTCTACATGTTGGCTTCGGCCCCATGCACGCCTTCCAAAGGTCCGGGACTTAATTGCCCGTGATTACGGAACGTAAGACATACAATAATAATAATCTTTATTTTAGACCGGAGTCCTTAATAGGGTTAGTAATACAAAAAACAAACTAAGAACTATGTTAGTAAATACATTTGTGACTTAGACCATATACCTATAGACGGAGCAACCAGCGGGCCAAACGGTCCCAACAAAAGTAGTCAAAAACAGTACTACTTGTGAAAACCGTCAAACAGTGTCAATAATGACGCGTAACGATACACACCTCCTGAATCCGAGATTTAAAATTCCGAAAATATTACTTACGTTCTGAAATTGTGACAAATTCACATAAAATATGCACAATAAAAAAAAGATGAATATGTTTCATACTTAAAAATTAATTTTTCACCATGATTTGAGATACAATAAGCTGAATGAAAATTTTGAAAACTTTGTTTTGTTTACGTAGGCCATTTTTAAAGTGTGGTCAGATTTTCCTTTCGAAATTTCCCACCATTTTTTTAAATTTATCCTTTCGGAAAGGCAATGGGAATTAGCCCTTACAGTTATATTTTTCTATGCTTCTATTCTTGACCCAACTTTTGAATTCTGACGGTGGTTCACACATTCCAATGTTCAAGGACGTTTAACGTGAGGATTAATCCGAATCAAACGGGAGCGCCTAACTTTATTTCTCACTTGAATCTAAGAACACAAAATATTTTTATTTAAATATACATATAAGAACTAGAATACTATTTTGTTTTTGGTTCTTCTTCTTATCGTGTGGGCAGAGCCCTGGTGTCAGAGTTTTTTCAGACCGCCTTACGGCCTCTGACGTGGTTTTTATGTAACGACTACTACCACTAGAGATAGTAGCCGGGACCAACGGCTTAACGTGCCATCCGAAGCACAGAATCATTTTTCTTTTCAGACAATCAGGTGATTCAGCCTGCAATGTCCTAACCAACTGGGGAAAAACGCACAAAGTGAAATATCACTAGTGTCCCCCGTGGGAATCGAACCCACGACCTCCGAGTCGAGAGCCCAATGCTCTTAACCATTAGACCACAGAGGTAGCCGGTTTTTGGTTGAAGACACATTGTCTACGGTCAAGAGTCACTTGTCTACACACAAAAAAATTACAGAATCAATTCAAGATATTTTCTTTCTTTCAGCAAGTAAATATTAGTTTCGATATACAGGATGTAACAAAACACCCTAGTAATACTTAAGGATAAGAATAAAAAATGAACAACTTTCACTATGGAGCCAACATCGAGAAAAAAAAAAAAAATCAGCAGTCCCATATATTTTAGTCGAGTCGGTAGTCGGTACTGCAATTGCTGCAGTTTTGTATTGGACAGCAGATTTTATTAATTTTTTCCCAATGTTGGCTCCATAGTGAAAGTTGTTCAGTTTGATGGTCTGAAGCACCCCCTTAAGTATTACTAGGGTGTTTTGTTACACCCTGTATAAGGTCGAACAAAATTAGCTGAAACCATTTTAAGACGATCAGACCATCAAACTGAACAACTTTCTCTATGGAACCAATATACAAATCGCGAAAAAAAAAACAGCTGTCCCATACATTTCGGTCGAGTTATGTTTACAGTGTTGTATGGGTCACTGCTGACCCATACAACACTGTAAACATAACTCGACCGACAGTTTTTTTTTTTGCGATTTCTATATTGGTCCCATAGTGAAAGTTGTTCAGTTTCATCAGTAATTATAGTACTCTATGGTTTCATGGTCTAAATCACCTTAAATGTTTATTTGTATTTTTGTAACACCTTGTATATGAGAGCGCCATATTCTTGGTTCAATGCAATTTGCTTTCACACAAGACAGTATACTATAGGTATGTCTTATTTCAAGAAATCATTTTTATTATCCGTGTACTTGTTAATTATACTTAATTGATTGATTGATTGTTTTTAATATAAATAGGTAAATTGTTCTCTCTTGCCTAGTAATTAATACTAGCTGTTATTAGCAAATTCCGGCAAAATTTGTTGATTTTCGACTTATAATTATGTTTACTAATATTTCCAAAGAGTTGTTCATCTTTAAATACTCAAAAACAACAAAACCCGAACGTTACCGAACCTAGGATTACATCTACAACAAAGTAAAAGTGCAACCTTACCTATCATTGAGTTTTCTATATCAAACAATGAACGCAGAAATATTGGCTGAATTGATTCAGAGTCCGGGCCAAAAAAAAAAAATATCCCCTATTTCGAGGAATAAAGTTGTTCGCTGGTATCATTAACACTCACACATTGAAAGGCTTAATCTTGTGTAGGACACATCACTCACGCACACATCTAGAAAAAAATGGAACCATTTTTGTGTTCCATTTGTAAAGCGACACTCCATCTAGATAATCTAAGATTTGTGAGAACAATTACTATTTGTTTATTTTGTTCCCTCCTGAGTCACCGTCATCATAGGATACATGGCTATTAAAGGATGAAATTATTTTTTTCATCATTTAGGTACAAATCGATTTTTAAAACATTGTTCAATATATTTAGGAGTACAACTTTTGGTAACGCTATTAGGTAAGTAGGTAAGCTTTTTATAGTTTATCCTTTTATAATTCATAAAAAAAAAAAAATAGTATTCGTGAAATTGTAGTTTAGCGTTATTTTCAAATGTTTTTTGTACTGAAAAGATAAAAAATATATATTTTGTGCAGGCAAATAATTGTATACAAATACAAATAAGAATGAGTCAAAACGAGAAATTCCCATTTCTGATTTTGCGATTTCGAAGAAGTTACGAGGAGCGTTACGAAGGCGGTGGACCAAGAGATTGCCTCTCAAACGTAGTTCCGTTTCTATTTACGTGACGACGCGACGGCTACGTAGCTACCTGATAAATATCTGTCAGTGAATAGTACCATTAGTACCTATACAGGGTGGTCCAAATAGTGACGTCAATAATTTTTTTTAGATTCTTCACACCTCACAATAATCACCAAAGTTTTTAAAATTAGTTTTAACATATGGAACTTCCATTTTGTATTTTTAAGAGAAATTTGAAAATTTTGTTCCCTGCAACTCAAACCTAAAGTTATAACTTTGGACCCTTTTTTCGGTAATTTGTAAGAATGCTGTGCTACTGATTATTTCACGTATGAAAGAGTGTTTTCAGACGATCATGGTGCAAGAACAAAATTCGGAAAATTCTTGCTATGAAAAAAGTTATGAAATTTTTTTCCGGGAGAAAATTCTCAAATACACCTTTAAAAAATCATAACTTCTAAAATACAAAAAATCGTGGAACATACATGGGGTATTTTCGGATACCCCCAGGTGTGAGGAATCTAAAAAAAATTATTCACGTCACTATTTGGACCACCCTGTATAATACCTGCCTATCACAAGTTACAAGTGTTGTATACGTATGCGTTTGAAATGGCTAAACGGCTATATCTACGAACAATTATTACAATAAAAATTTAAAACTGGAATCTCAAAGGCTAATATATTTATTTTCACTTAACGCCAAGTATACCTAGTGCAAGCGTCTCTTTCTTACAAGCAAACGTTTGCAATTAGCCATCCCGCTTCAATCGCAAAAAAAACGTATAATTTTCATCAATATCTTTTCTCTTGGGTATTTGGGGTAAAATCCATTGGGTAGAATCGCTGCTAGTCGAAATCGCGAAATAAAATTCAGCTGTTCCATAAGAAACTGTTTTCGCAATTTCGGCGTTGGTTCAGTTTGACGGTCTGATCATCCCCTTACCCCCTTATCCCCTATTAGTGGATGATTTTTTTCTGTCGGTAATCAATCCGTTCCGATCTCAGACAAAGAGATTTATACGATTTACTTATAGAGATAATAAATTCTCTAGATGTGTCGGGAATTCGAAATTAATCCAGTAATAACATTTCCTAGTTATCCAGCTCACGCACTTAACCAAGTTTCACGATAGTAGATAAGTATATATAGATAGGTAATTAAATTAACGACTAGTTTGCCAGCTTATTTCTCGAACCTTTCTTCGGGAATTTAGGGCCAGTGCCTTGCAGTCGAGCGTATGAAGGTGAAATGATGGACTGCTGGTGACAAAGGACAATGGGCAAAAATGTATGGCCACTGGTCCAAGAGCCCCCCGCTATGACACAGGTGGGGATAGTTAGAGGATACCCAAACGTATATGGCACACAATGGGCATCAAAATATTTTCGAGGAAAAAAAAGGTACAGGGTGTTTTATTTTGACGAAGTCGTTTTAGGGGGTAGTCGTTTTGATATTATGGCCTCGAAAGGTGTAGTGTGCAAAAGTAATAAGGCTCTTGGACCACTTCAGCCCACTTTCCTTTATTATCTACACTAATATTATAAAGAGGAAAGATTTGTACCTATTTTTGTATGTTTGTATGTTTGTAATGAATAGGCTCAAAAAGTACTGGGCCGATTTAAAAAATTCTTTCACCATTAGAAAGCTGCATTCACCCTGAGTAACATAGGCTATATTTATTGCTAGAAAAGATTAGACGTCCACCCGTGCGAAGCCGGGACGGGCCGCTAGTTAAAGATAAATTCATTCTCTATCCTATTAGTATAGACATGTAATAAACGAAGAACCGACCTACACAATGTAATCTACACTAATATTATAAAGAGGAATGATTTGTACCTATTTTTGTATGTTTGTATGTTTGTAATGAATAGGCTCAAAAAGTACTGGGCCGATTTAAAAAATTCTTTCACCATTAGAAAGCTGCATTCACCCTGAGTAACATAGGCTATATTTATTGCTAGAAAAGATTAGACGTCCACCCGTGCGAAGCCGGGACGGGCCGCTAGTAAAATATAATTTAGTTCGTGCCTATGCATGAAGCCGAGTCTAATGGAAGCTTTTCTTTTTAGAGTGTAGAAGCAAACACTTGAAGACTAACTAGCTAAAGTGGGTCGATTTTGTGGAAAAAATTAAAAGAGGAACTCTAATTTAAATAGGCTCAGGTTGAGTAAGAGTAATATCGGGGTAAAAGTAGGCAATAAAACTAATAAATGGTTTGTTCTTATTGAGATTTAATCAAGCATGACATTTTAAATTTATTTATTAAATTAATTTAATTTAGTTATTTAAACTTTCATTTATTAATTTTATTTAATTTTATGAAAAAACAATAATGCAGATTGATTTAAGAATATTTAAATTAGCCATAAGAAAAATGTCGTATCTGTAAAATGAATAGGTACCTACCAAAGATGAAATCTATTTGCTCATTTTATAGCTTTTATCCCGAATCTAAAACAGTTCAGATAGCTCGTCTCATCTCACTAATATTATAAATGTCAAAGTTTGGGTGTTTGGATGTTTGTCATTCATAGCATAGCATAATATGCTCACGACTATATTTCCCGAGGGGGTAGTCAGAAATATTCAGAAAACTCTACGTTTCACTAGTAGTAGATACCGCAAAACTATGTCCAGTGTGAGACTGAGTCCATTGTCGTCGCCACTTTCCTTGTTTGTACCCATGTTTGTCATTCAATCACACATAAACGGCTTAACGGATTTGGATGAAATTTGTCACGCAGATAGAATATGTTCTGGATTAACAAATAGGACACTTTTTTAAGGTTTTCGCAGACGGAGTTGCGTGTAACAGCTAGTGTAATATAATTATTACAATTTAACTTAAGAGTTTGGTAATTTTATAGTTAAATAAAAAGGTGAGTTTTTCCACAGGGTTGGGAGGGAAAGACGGAGACAGGGGGCGGAGAAGGAGGCGACCCGCCACCGCCGGCGCAGGCGCCGCTCGACGCGGTCTGGCAGCCTGTTGCAGGCACTAGGTGAGTCTGCTCCTTTATTTTAAGGCGATAATACCGTTGGCGCGCTCTATACATAAGAAGTTTGATTATATTTTTAATATTAATCAATTAAAATCATTGACATTTTTTAGACACGATCTAGAAACCAATATACCTGGGTGCTTTACATTTGTCCGATTTCCGTTAAAAAATATAAATTCAATGCATACGAGTCTACCCATGAAACTGAACAACTTTTACTCTGGGAGCAAACAGATCAGAGAAAAAAACTAAGAGTCTACCCATGAAACTGAACAACTTTTACTATGGGAGCAAACCAATCGGAGCAAAAAACTAAGAGTCTACCCATGAAACTGAACAACTTTTACTATGGGAGCAAACCAATCGGAGCAAAAAACTAAGAGTCTACCCATGAAACTGAACAACTTTTACTGTGGGAGCAAACCGATCGGAGCAAAAAACTAAGAGTCTACCCATGAAACTGAACAACTTTTACTATGGGAGCAAACTAATCGGAGCAAAAAACTAAGAGTCTACCCATGAAACTGAACAACTTTTACTATGGGAGCAAACTAATCGGAGCAAAAAACTAAGAGTCTACCCATGAAACTGAACAAAATCTGATGTTGCATACATTTGAGCAATGGAGGGGCCTTACGCGAATATTTCAAACCAGAAAAATGAGGAAAAACAATAGACAGTTTTACTTCGAAAATGTACTGAGATGATAGACCAAGTACCCTAATTTGTATTGAAGTGCCCTAGTTTTGTGTGCTTCAACTTAAAGCGCTTTGGGCCTATCCATTCGTTTTACTTCGGTTTGCTCACATAGAAAAAGTTGTTCGGTTTGATGGGTAGACTCTTAGTTTAAAAGGATGCTATAATGATATCAATTTTACCCTGTATATTGTATCGTGAGATTCAAAATCGTGTTCGAATGATGCCATGATAATCTTCATAGTAATTTTGACATTTCGACGTGTGACATTAAAAATTCCATAACTTAAATGTCGATGAAAGATGCTACTTGATTTTCATAAAAAAATAAACGAATAATAGGTAACATACTCACTCACCTACAATATAGGTAGTACGGTACGTCGTACAGCCCGACCAGAAAGAGTAGAAATTAAATGAGGGCGCCACTGTCGCTTTACACGGCAACACTACACTACGACCTAAACTATTTTGATACTTGCTGTATTTACTCCGAAAGTTTATGCAAAACGTTATCTATGTTTAGCTAACTGACAGCAGCTACATTTAACACCCAATATACATTTTAAATTTCTGCAACTACATGGCTAGCATGGCAGCGTGATATAGCGCTATCACACCTTCGCTCTCTTTCTATTTGCGCGCGAACGAACGAAATAAAAGGCATGATATAGCCATATCACGTGTAACATGCTACGTATGCCTCCTGTATTCTAGTTCTAAGTAGAAGAAAATAATGAAAACGCATATTACTTTATATTGTACTTTCAAATTATTTGTTTTTGAATACGATGTTTACTATTTTCGTATTTTCGTAGATCTGATATTTACATTCCTTCTATTTAAGATTTCTATTTCTAGGCATGGCAGTTTTTTTGTCGATGCATTCCGGATTCCGGACAGAAAAATTTTGCGATATAAATGTTTTCCTGAAAACAAAAAAAAAAGTAGGTAATCGATAAAATATTAACTAGTCGCAGTGAAGATAAACTAAACATGCAGGAATGACATGCAAGTATCAAAATTATGCGGTCCACGCATACAATAACGTCAGTTTTATCAACAAACGATCATAACCCCAAACGAACCAAACTAGAAAGAAAATGCCCTAAATGATTATTTTTCAGATGATAACTGACGATAATTGATATAATTACGCTGAAAACTATTGTTAAAAAGCAACATGAGAGTAAATAAATACCTACCATAATCAGCAAATCGCTTGTAAACAACATCCAATCTATTCCAATTTTCCCCGCTTGATATACCTCCAAACATAACAGAAAATAACGTAGTAAATTACTAAACTTGCACCACTTTTTGTTACTTTATCCATTAGTAATAATAATTAGGACAAATTCAAATATTTTACGGTAAATTTTTATTTGAAATGCATAAAACTGCATTTGAAATTTTGGTGATTGACAGTTTGACGTTTTCCATAATGTTGTCATGATAATGAAAAAGTTTAGTTCCGATTTATTTAATTTCTAGACTTTACGGTCGTACTGTACCTTTAGCGGTCTTTGTAACTCCGAAAACGCGAGAGTTTGACTAGGTATCTTTAGTCCTGCAAATTACTAGGAATGGATCGATGAGCTATTCAAAGTGATAGTACCTATCCCCGGAACTCACGGAAGCTTCTCGAGACGTCAAACTAATCAGTGTACGGTAGCTCTGTATACCTCGTAGGCATTATCGGAAATTCAAAAGCATAGTACAGGGTGAAATTGATATCATTGGCATCCTTTTAAACCCATAAAACTGAACAACTTTTACCATGGGGGGGGGGGGGGGGGGGGGCAAACCGATCGTAGAAAAAAAAGAGCTTTTTCATTTTCATACAGTTGAGTCGAGTAAAAATTGCAGTTTAGTATGGAAGAACAGCTGATTTTTTGTGCTACGATCCATAAATTTCTGTTTTTGGATTACTATTATCTGTGTTCATGCCTTCAAAATGAGTGAGTGATTGAGGTGGGGCATACAGACAGACATACAGACAGAGGACAAAATCATGATGGTTCCTTGTTTGACTATGGAACCCTATAAAGAAATGCAGTAAATTTTGTCCACTAAATACCAAGTAACTATTTGTCTCTTTCCAAAAAAGCTGGCCATTGTTTTTATTACTCTGTCATAAGACTTTTAGGCTTTTACAGATCCACAAACGCCCTATAGACTTTTTGGCTGTTGGCCAATCATTTTCGACTACACAGTGCATAAAGTCTATACGCGTACTGGAGAAGAAAATAAGCCTGATACGTGCCTATCGTTTTGTTTTCAAAATGATGGTGATGCTTGGACCATAAGTACCTACTAGAATTGTATTTAGTCTTATTAATACGAGAGCCATAACCGTTCTGTAGAACGATAATGGCCCCGATTCGGACTGTGCCACGACTTAACTTAACTAAATTTATTCCTGTCACTTTCTAAAATAAGATTAAGAAAAGAGACAGAAAACCAACAGCTGACTTTAGTGCTGTCAAAGTGACGTTACACGCCCAAAAACGCCTTAAATAAGATGGCGTACATTATGATGGCATCTTATTTTGGGCGTGTAACGTCACTTTGACGCCCAAAAACGCCTTAAATAAGATGGCGTACATTATGATGGCATCTTATTTTGGGCGTGTAACGTCACTTTGACAGCACTAAAGTCAGCTGTTGGTTTTCTGTCTCTTTTCTTAATCTTATTTGCGCGATTTTATGTCTCGCATTCGATTGTGAACCTTATGTGTAGTAGGTTACGAGTTACGTATTTACGATGAACGTTGTCTTTGTATGGAGCATATTTCCGAGAGCGACGGTATCGCCATCTGTTGGCATTAGGGATGCCAACCCTACTATATAATATAGTATCCTACTATATTAGGGGCCCTACTACTATAATTCTGAGAAAAATATATAGGAGGCAAAACGACTATATTTTGTTGAGCAAATAATTTATAGAGAATTTAAATATATTGGTACTTAGGTCCAATAAAAATGACCAGTAACTTAACATTATTTTAAGAATTTTCTTTCTTTTCAAGACATTTGTCATAAACAATTTTCTACTAAATATACTACTGAAAAGTGACAACAAGTTTCCTAAAGTCAGATTTATCTATTTTTTTAGAAGTTATATTACTTTCTGTATCGAGTCCAGCGACTTCTGCGTTTAGAGGATGCATTATTTTCTATAACGAATACGAAATAGAGAAATGATTGTTCCTTAAAAATAAAAACTTGTATTCAAACCAAAAAGTAGCAAAAAAATATCTTTTGAAAAATTTTACAAATTCGAAAAATACTATATTTTTTCTTATTTTTCCCCGATCTATTATATTTTTTCGGGCACTCGAAATACTATATTTGGTCTAAAAAAAAGTTGACAACCCTTGTTGGCATCTTTGCTAGAACTTGTGGGTGCTGACATCTGTAGCAAGTCCCCACACATTTAAGTTTACACCGTGTGTAAATATTATTGTTTGCGCCTTGTTTTATGGAGTAAGACATCTTTACCAGCCATCTGGTAGAATAACTCGAGTGCGACTCCATCGCTTCATAATTAATTAACGGCTGTAACTAGGCAGTCATTATCTGACACCTGGTGCCTCGTCCGCATATGTTGCACCATGTTTATTATTGTTGTTACTGCCAAGTCAAATCCTGGAGGTTTATAATAAAAACAGGTCAAGAGCAAGTTGGGCTACTCGTGCACCACAAGGACATTGGTGGCGGATGCAAAGAACATCCTCAGTTTTACTATGGGAAAAAGGCTGACAAAAAAATGTTACGATATTAGTTGACGTATAGTTATGGAAATCATTTCGATTTGTTTCTCATAATCTCTAGATTATAGTGGTAACATTAGCTATACCTCATCTAAACGGAGTGTCGCGTAGTCGCCGTTGGCGCACATCGTGTCTTGGTAAAATATGTTGGGTTTTTTATTTTTATTTTCGTGTTAACATCTAAAAAGTTCCTATACACGCATTGCTTTACATGTGCCGTTTTAACCGGAAAAAAAAATCTTAGCAAAAAAGTCAAAACGGTGCATTTTTTATATTTATTTTGTAATTCCGTTTGCATTTTTACCAAATCTATCGTCTGATTACTATAATAAATTAAATTATGTATTTAGAGTGTTTTACCATCAATAAACGTTACCGTTTGGTGGGCCTACAAAAATTGACTCCCCGCCTCGAAGCCCGTACCCCTAGTGCGAGTTTCATAAAACAAATCGAATGACTTTACTAAAAAGTAAATCGAATAAACGTCAAATGAATCGATGACCGAAAATACGCGAGTGTGAGTTGCAATCACTTGTAACTCTCGGTCGGCGTTTACTCACCATTCATAGGCGCTGTCCTATTGCCATCGCTCGCGCGATCATGCGTTCGTCCGACGAAAATCATTGTGCCACTATGCGTTTAAACATACTTATATCTGAATAAAAATAGAACAATTCGATCGCATCTCATGATAGCCTTGATGACCATGATGACCTTCTATAGTATATTCCGCAGATATAAGTATGTTTAAACGCACAGTGGCACAATGATTTTCGTCGGACGAACGCATGATCGCGCGAGCGATGGCAATAGGACAGCGCCATAGCGTTTATTGTTCTTCTTAGGTTGGCATTATGGTGACGTGTCTGCGATAAGCCGACTAAATGTAAAATATTGTTTTTAATAAAGCTCTTAACGTACGCAGGTGTCAATCTAAACAAGGCGGGTTATCATATGCTACACGCAAGGTTTTGGGTTGGAGTCCCAGTAGGGGTAGGCGTGTAGCCAATACCCGGACTCTTTTGTGGTTGAGGTCTGGCGCGGTCGCGGCCTTCTGTGTTATGGATATGTAAGTCAAAAATTAATTGACTTTAAATGGTTAATATACAAAAAATAATTAAACTTTTTGTATGGAGCGCAACGGTTATATCCTCTCAAGAACTAAAAGTTTTTAGTGCTCAGCAGATCAATAGACTCGAAGAGTTAAAAGCTAAGTTCTTTTGTAGCGCTTTAACCGTGCGAAGCGTAGAGTATTATGCATATTTGTTACATGAGCTCTCAGCTATGAGGCTCCCTTGGGAAATATTCAAGATACGACCATTAAGTTTCCTATGAGAGAAAATCTTCAGTAATATAATTTCTGAAGTTAGTTTCTAGATTACATATCTTAGTGTTCTATCGAGGAGCTTTTTAGACTTCTTTAAAACAAACTGTTGTAATCAATAGGTATAAATTTACTATTATTATTCTTTGTACCAACATCAAAATAGCCGATAATAATATACTTCATAGCATATGCTCACGACTATATTCCCCGAGAGGGTAGTCAGGGGGGGGGGGGGAGTAATAATATACATGATAAATAACGAAAAAAAAACAAAAAGCATTATAAATGGACGAGTTTTTGACCAGCAACTTCTTCCGCGTGGATTATCCCTTTAGGGGTCGATTTTCTATGCAGGGGTGCACTAAGAAAATTCTTTCCTTAGTGCACCCCTGCATCCTCTGTAGAATATGTATATTTCAAAGAAGACAATTTCTCCAGCTATGGGCAAAAATGTTAGCGTATAGTTGGCGTATAGTTATGGAACACATGTCGATTTGTTTCTCATAATCTCTGTAATATTAATTATACCTCATCTAAATGGAGTGTGGAGTAGTCGAAGTTGGCGCACAACTTGTCTTGGTAAAATATGTTGGTTTTTTATTTTTATTTTCGTATGATCATCTAAGAGGGAGGTTAAACGGTCAGTATTTCATCAGTCTGACCCTGTACCCGGACTTTCGATGTTTCGATGATCGCCCCTGTTTCGGTCCGCACTTCATTGTAATAGAGTTTACATTGGAACGAAAACATT
This sequence comes from Agonopterix subpropinquella, assembly GCA_922987775.1. Lineage (NCBI taxonomy): Eukaryota > Metazoa > Arthropoda > Insecta > Lepidoptera > Depressariidae > Agonopterix > Agonopterix subpropinquella. The sequence continues at coordinate 15,682,547 of OV277695.1, read as the reverse complement.
CACGCAATTGCGAAGTTCGAATGTGCGGGTAGACCCACTGGTCATGTATATTTGATTTGAAGGGAAACTGAGTCGAGATTGACTCGACTAACATGGTGCTTCAGTATATCAGTTTCCCTTCAAATCAAATAAACATGACCAGACTGATGGACCAGAATGACGAAATACTGAACGTGTAACCTCCCTCTAAGACGTTCCTATACACGCATTGCTTTACCTGTGCCGTTTCAACAGGGAAAAAGAATCGTAGCAAAAAGTAAAAACGGTGCCTTTTTTATATTGATTTCATAATTCCGTTTGCATTTTACCTAATCTTTCGTCCGATTACTATAACAAATTAAATTATGTTTTTAGAGTGTAATACCATCAATAAACGTTACCGTTTGTCGGCCTAAAACAAATTGACTCCTTTCATGTTTCTATCTTCAGAGGTTTAGGCTGTTCGTTGTCTGCCAGTCAACCATGCATTATCACGCTATATTGAATGGTAGGGTGGACAATTTAACCGTGGTATCTCAAATGGGCCTGTTCGTGCCGGAGCAGTACCTGCGCGGTGGCGGGGCGGCGCTGCGGAGGCGCGTGCGGCCGCTATTCGCCGCATTGCGCTCGCGCACCTGCAGCGCCGCGCATGCCCCAACAGCTCGCGCGATATCTCTACTCAATGAATTGCTCACACTACAGTCACATGCCGACATATTTAATGATAGTAGTACTGTATTTTATAAATTTGTTGTTTTGTTCCTTAATGAAACGTTAAAGATCGAAAGCAGAATTGTAACATAATTATATCTACCTAGCATATAAGTGTTTTGGCTGACGCTGTAAACTTATATTGTGAATAAATAAATAAATTAAATTAAAATTAAACCAGTTAGTCACGGAACTCTTTTATTTATAAGTATAGATTAGTTTGTGTGTTTTTTCCCCGCCGCCCCATCCAGAGAGACCGCATCTGGTTTGAGGCGCCTTGGGATACGACGCACTTAAGGAAGCTCTTATTGTTCTGGAGCTTTCGGAGTTCTTACCTACTGCACTGAAAAAAATGATCAACCAAACTAGTGTTAAATACAGGGTGTACAATAAAATGGGACAGCTACTCAAAGGGGTGCTTCAGACCATCAAACTGATCAACTTTCTCTATGGGACCAATATCGAAATCGCGAAAAAAAAATCCGCTCTCCCATACAAAACTGCAAACATAACTCGACTGAAATGTATGGGACAGCAGATATTTTTTTCGCGATTTCGATATTGGAGAGAAAGTTGTACAGTTTGATGGTCTGAAGCACCCCTTTAAGTAGCTGTCCCATTTTATTGTACACCCTGTATAATAAAACTTTAGTGACTTCTAAACTGTTTTGTAGCATATAAACAAACTTTCGGCTATAAATAACAAGATGTTTTGCTATTTATAACCAAATGTTTGATTATGCGCTACAAAACAGTTTGGAATTCACTAAAGTTTGGTTATATTTAACACTAGTTTGGTTGATCATTTTTTTCAGTGCGTGGTACTACTAGAACATGAAATATCGTTTTTCGACTTTCAGTTCGGCTCTCTCGATTTAGCTTATTTATAACGGTCCCGGGAAAACAATGTTGAAATTCCATTAAAGTAGGGCCAATTTAATAGGCCACATTTGACATTTGTCAGTTTGAGCTTCATAGTGAGGTGCCCTGCTTAAGAAGACTGATTCGATTCAGACTTCAATCATAAATGTGAATTGTATTCAGTTATTATGAAAAGGTACTTATACAACGTGTTAATGAATTAGCGCAAAACCTCATACACCCCAACTGATTTATAACAAAGTAATTAGATTGAAACTAATTTCATTATTTTGATAGTTACAATTTAAAGTTATTCGCATTTTAAGTTTTGAGGCAAAAATGATTTGTTATCATTTCAGCAATGAATGAAAGCGCTAACATGCTTATGGATACATTTTAATTGTTTTGATAGTATGTAGGGTGAGTGTGCCCGTGCGGTGGGATGATATCGGGTTCAGTAAATTTTAAAGGACAACCGCCGCGGCCGCTCTCCCTTGAAAAAATACCTTAAAATGTATAGAAGTTTTGACTGAAGTCAAATGTGTCATAAATTATGAGGTTTTATAAAAACGACTCAGATAGTATCATTTATTTTTATTTAACGAGTTATTTAATCATTTATTATTAATAAATTATAAAAAAGCAGCAACCCCAACATGACTGTCAGGCTGAGATTCAGAGACGTTTTTTAAGTCTTAGTTCGGACTCCCGTATGTCAAAATCCATACATTTTGTTTGACCCTACTTAGTTCGAACTATGACTTAAAAAATCGTCTCTGAGAATCTCAGCCTCAATGTTGTTTAGTAGGAGGTGTTGCAAGCACAATGTTTTTTTTATATAAAAATGATAAAAACTAATAAATCCTTATAAAATAAACTAATGCCTGCCTTGAGGGTCCGCGTGGACTCTGAACACGGATCCGATGTCAAATTTGAGAAAAGTGGCCGCCATCTTGAACTATTCAGTTCTTGGACAGATTGCTTCAGAAATCTTAAGGACCGCGGACTCTCAGATATCGATTTTGGTAATAATCGGCCCAGAAACTAAAAAGTTTCAAGATAGTGGGCAATTTTCTCAAATCAGAAATCAGATTCATGTTAAGAGATCGCAGAAACCCCTAGATATCCATTTTGGACGCAGTCGGTTGAAAAACAAAAAAGTTCAAGAGGGCGGCCACTTTTCTCAAATCTGACATCGGATTCGTGTTAAGAGATCTCAGGAACCCCTATATATCGATTTTGGAAGCAATCGGTTAAAAAACAAAAATGTTCGATAAATTAGGTATGTAAGTAGGTATCTTATTTTGATCCTTAAACGATTTATTTACGATATAACCACTCAAGCGTCCGGCACCGCGCAGTGATTATGTCCCAAGCGCCGATCGCGTGACGCGTACGTCAACGGGGAGCGAACTTCGCGACAAAACCTGTTACATCTCAAAAAATACTACCGCTATAACAAAATAAAAAATACTGACGGAAAGCTTGATAACTACAGAATTAAAATAAAGTGTAAAGCCTTGAAAATAAGGCTTAAAGTTAGTCAATTTTGACTGGAGTCCTAAATACGAAACTGTGAAATAGCGTAGCCTGTTTATCGGTAATCTATAACATATTTCGCATTATTTTCTTGTACAAGTCTCAATATCGTGATAACAATGAACTATTCATCCTATTTGCACAGTTGTTGTTCAAAAATATGCTCAATTATAGTCAAAATATATCACTGAACTTGCCAAATGTCTGAACAAAAAAAAATTTTACGCAAAAATGAACTTTGACTTTATTTTTAAATATTTTTGTACTTTCCTGTAGAAAACAAAAGTTGTCTATGGATAGTGTAAGGATATTAGCACCACCTAGCATCGAGTAGCAGAACTATTTATAGCAGCGTTCAGAATTAGAACGAAAAATAAACATCGCTGTTTTTATGGGACTATAGTCCCATGGACGTAAACGGCTAGTGTCATTTTCGGGACTATAGTCCCATGGGACGCTTAAGTGGATAAAATAATAATGGGCCAGGGATTCGACTGATGATTTTTAAAATAATATTACAGTACCTATAAGTACCTTTTCATAATAACTGAATTGAAGAAATTGAAGTCTGAATCGAATCACTCACTTTTTAAGCAGGTCACCTCACTATGAAGCTGAAACTGAAGTGCGATTTTTGAAAGTTCTACGAGCGACTTGGCAGTAGAAAGATGCATAATCTCCATAGTCATTTTGACATTTTCTACTGCCAAGTCGCTCGTATGATTTTCAAAAATCGCACTCGCACAAATGTCAAATGTGGCCTATTAAATTGGCCTTACTTTTAGTTTACTGTCTAGGACCAAATATCAAGAATGGACTCCTTTTTATTAAAACGCAAAAAGCATGGCCACTTCTCTCATTCTTGGTTATGGTATTTTTTCGTGTGAAAAAAAAGACAAACATTGATAAATGTCACCGTCTTGAACGCCAAAGTGTAAGCTTCCGAGTTATCGTGGTACCCACTAGGGCCCCAAAGCCTTTGGAGTTACATTGTATGTTATTACGTGAGTTTGGTTTTTATTACGAAACAAATTATCTAGTGCGTATCTTCATACACGACGGATTGTGTGGCTACTGGTTGCAGGAGTAGAATGGGGGTTTTACCAGAAAATAATCCTAGGACATCTTTCCTTCGGTAAGTAATCGACTACTGTTTTTAAGGTTTTGACCTAGGAAATGCATAAAATTATCCATTCAGAGTAAAGCTTTTTTCATTGTGAATGTGTTACATAATGTGGAGTATCATTTCTGCTTGTTTTATTTGCGGAAATTATAAACTAAAACCATAAGTTCATTTGCACTGACAGTTTATGTACTCTAGTTTATGCCATTAGTGTTGACCTGACTTATCGACAATTGCACACGATGTAAGTACCAGAATCAGCATGGTTAGCACGACACCCCGCGATAGCCGTGATACGGGTTTATCACGTCTTTTATCTCGTTCGTTTGCACGCGAACGAACAAGATAAAAGACGTGATATAGCCGAGCCGTATCACAGCACGGCACTGATTGCAAATAAGGGAATCAAATGACATCATGCAAGATGTACGGGAGTTCGGCCAAATTGTGATATGCATGTTATATACGCATTGTATATAATATGGACTAATATGATAGAAATACAAACGAATTGCAATACTGGGGTATAATTAGGGCTTAGATAGATAGATAAACAATTTATTTGCATAAGTAACACACACATAATATTACAGTTCACAACAAGTCAGGCTTAGGCTTAGGGCTCTTTACGCACTGCGACTTTTTGCAACGCTTCTGCACCGCTTCAGTCGCGATGCAGCATCGATGCAAAAACGATACAAACGCGATAAATCATCGATGCAAACGCGATACAGCCTCGACGGAATACGTTTGTCGTCGTTTGATCAGCCCCTGTACCCGCACTTTCGATGTTCGCTATATCGCCACTGTTTCGGTCCGCGCTTCATTGTAATAGAGTTGAATTTGGAATGAAAATGTTCACGCGATTGCGAAGTTCGAATCCCGGAGTAGACCCCCAGTCATTCATCGACAGTCTTTGTCGCAATGCACACGCGCGTCTGCATCAATAGGTGCGTGTGCATATACTGCATAGGTAAAAACGCCTGTTAATGATAAAGGCGCTTTTATACAGCGGCAAAAAGTTGCAGTTTGTAAAGAGCCTACTTTGACTAGACAGATGACAGTTTGACATTACCATGTGAAAATCCATTTTACTTTTTTTATACCATGAGATTCTGGTAGACTTATTGTTACGACTTTATCACTACATTAATTTATTGCTATTATTTTGCAGACGGTGCCTAGGCATCCTAGACCTTCCAGACCGGAATTGGTTGAGCCGCCAACATCTAAGAAGAGTTTTCAGGAAGAAATCAATACTACGGTCTCGGTCTACCTCCGGCTACGGTCCCTTGGAGATGTAAAAAGTGCATCATCCAGGTTTCATCATCAAACTAATTTGATGTTAATATTTCAATGTAAGCTGTTGATTTCATCCACAGATCACAATATGGTTTCATCAGTTAATAAAATAAAAGATAAAATGAAATTTTATTTATACATAAATTCTGCTCATACAGAATAGAAATTAAAGAGTGCTAGTTTCATCGTAACTCTCACGTTTTTGGCGTAAAGTACTTGATAGAAGTACGTAATTAGGGTTCCGTACCCAAAGGGTGAAAACGGGACCCTATTCGTAAGCCTACGTTGTCCGTCCGTCCGTCAATCCTACCTAGGGATGTAACTTTGAAACGGTAATTAAGGTTGGAGCAAAAAAAAAACAGCTGTTGCATACCTTTGTGTCGCGTAGGCATTGCAGTTTAGTATGGAACAGCAGATTTTTTAATTGCTCCGATAGGTTTGCTCCCATAGTGAAAGTTGTTCAGTTTGATGGGTAGACTCTTAGTTTAAAAGGATGCTAATGATATCAATTTCACCCTGTAAAGTATAACAACAAATAATAAAAACCGGTCAAGTGTGAGTCGGTCTTTATAAGTTTATACAACGTGTTAATAAATTAGCGCAAAACCTCATACACCCAAACTGATTTATAACAAAATAATTAGATTTAAACAATAATTTCATTATTTTGATAGTTAAAATTTAAAGTTATTAGCATTTTAAGTTTTTAGGCGAAAATGATTTGTTATCATTTCAGCACTGAAAGAAAGCGCTAACGTACTCATGCATACATTTTTATAATCCTGTTTTGGTAGTAAGTAGGGTGGTCCGTGCGGTGGGTTGACATCGGGTTCAGAAAATTTGAAATTTTGCAAAAAAAATAATTAATATTTGGAAAAAATTACCTATGTTGAAACCATGATAATTCGACTGTGCTCTCAATTCTAAACAAACTACTTTCTAGTTTTGCGTTAATTCATTAACACGTTGTATTTTGTGTGGTGGTGTGGTACGGAACCCTCGGTGCGCGGGTAGCCGACACGTGTGACCGGTTTTTTATATTATTAATTACTCTTTTCTTCACTTTCATTTTAGGCAGGCTGTAAATTAAATTTTAAAGCCCATAGGTATACAGGTACAGGTAGGTAGGTAGCTAGGCGCTATCGATAGGCTGTCGATATGTATCACAGGAACAACACTAGTATCGTATATACAATTAAAACAAGTATCTATAGATAATCGGTCTCATTGGCACAAAAGGTGGCATAGATAAAAGTCTATCCAACCCTTTATTTATATGGCATTTCATAACGTAAAAAAGAGAAAACCGATGCACAAATTTCGTCTTAATAAAAAGGAGTCCATTCTTGATAGAACGTCCCTGTTTACTGTATAGTATAAATTTTTAGGGTTCCGAAGTCAACAAGGAACCCTTATAGTTTCGCCATGTCCGTCCGTCTGTCCGTCCGTCTGTCTGTCCGTCTGTCCGCGGCTTAGCTCAGAGTCGCTTAGTACTAGAAAGCTGTAATTTGGCATGGATATATGTATATATATTAACTCGCCGACAAAGTGGTAAAATAAAATTTTGAAAAAAAAAGTTGAAATTGATATCATTGGCATCCTTTTAAACTAAGTGTCTACCCATCAAACTGAACATCTTTTACAATGGGAGCAAACCAATCGGAGCAACAAAAAAATCAGCTGTTGCACACATTTGAGTCGAGTAGGCATTGCAGTTTAGTATGGGACAGGTGATTTTTTAGTTGCTCCGATTGGTTTGCTCCCATAGTAAAAGTTGTTCAGTTTGATGGGTAGACTCTTAGTTTAAAAGGATGCTAATGATATCAATTTCACCCTGTAGACTATGCATTACTGTAAACATAACCCATTAAGCATTGTAATAGTTATTAAATCGTGTTATGTTGTAGAGTTTCTGTTTCTGGCCTCATCATTCTATCAGCGCATTAGCTGCATCTTCTCTACAGCGACAACACGTTCCACCACCATGCTAGCTTCAAATAAACACCGGTCAAGTGCTAGTCGGACTACTCGCACACCGGGGTTCCGTATCATATCACTACACAACATTAGTTTTATTTTCTCCGGGACGTTTAGCGCGAGACCGACCCACACTTAGCCAGTTTTTAGTATTTATTGTGATACTATAAAGTTCGCTCTATAATCTCTACAATCAATCATGACGCTTGTATGTATTACCGTTTTTACGATAGAGCGATAAGAAAAAACGTTGATACAAAATAGTTTGTTGTTTACCCCCCTTAATTTTTAACTTTTTGGCATTTTTATTATTTGTTAACAAATCCGCCGTAACAACGCACATTCTGTGAAAATTTTAACTATCTAGCTATTACGGTTCAAAAGCTACAGCCCTAAATAGGTAGGACGACGGACAGGCGGATGGACGGACAATGTAGGCTTAGTAATAGGGTCCCGTTTTTACACTTTGGGTAAGGAACCCTCAAAAAGATTTGACGTTTAATAAGTGGGCTTCAAGCCCACTATATTCTATATTGAATAAACTATTTTGAGTTTGAGTTTGTTTTTATCGTAGCAGGAGACACGCCCTAAAATAGTAAACGCGTATTTGTATTTAACGCTTTATTGTACACAAAATAATTACAGAAAAAATACAATTAAAGTAGACATATACAAAGGGCGTAGTTGTAGGTACCTCTAAAATATAGTAATTAAAAACTGTAAGTATTTGAAACTATTGTCTGACATCGGTAGGTAATTATTTTCTAGCTTTTCCGTTTTCAATATCTAGTGGACAATTTTATCGTTCATCGATAACATCTATTCACTTTTACATTATTGTTACCATTAGGCGGTTATTTATAGTTTTTCCTACCTAATTTTTATTGTAATCAAAATACTATTAGGATAGTAAAAAATGGATGCTGGTAATCGTACGTTAACGACTTTTACCATTTTGCCAGCAGGCCGCGGCGCGGGTTTTTTTGTCCGGTGCTCGGCGAGACATATAAAATATAAAACGGCAAAACAATTATATACAGGGTGAAATTGATATCAATGGTGCTTTTAAACAGGCATGTCAAATATACGGCCCGATCCAATTTTAAGAATAGCTTCCTGATGCAGCCCGAGACTTTGAAAAATACTTAGGTAATCATATAATGTACTACCACTGTTCTGAATCTTGATGTGAAAACTTTTGAGCTCGCTTCGCTCGCTCATTTTTTTCGGATGGTATGCAGAGCAAAGACATGGGTTCCGAAAATGTAATATATATACCTTCTACAGAAAAATGAATTTATCATTTTTTAACTTATAGTTAAAGGAAAAGATTGTAAGTATATTTTTTCTACTACTTATAAAACGATTACCAGAACTTTTCTGTGATCGATGCAATTTCTCTAAGTTTTTTGTCGCCCACAGATTTTACAATCATTATGCATTTGGCCCACCAATGACTTTGAGTATGATATTCTAGTTTTAAACTAAGAGTCTACCCATCAAACTGAACAACTTTTACGATGGGAGCAAACCGATCGGAGCAAAAAAAATCTGCTGTTCATTATACCTACATATACTATAATTTTTACTCTACTCAACTGTATGAAACACCGGTTTTTCTTGGTGCTCCGATTGGTTTGCTTCCATAGTAAAAGTTGTTCAGTTTGATGGGTAGACTTTTAGTCTCAAAGGATGCTAATGATATAAATTTCACCCTGTATAGAGCCTAAATAAATGAAACACTGGTACTGAACAGTTTTTTTTATTATTTATAAAATAATATTAGTGCATTTCTTGTGGAGGATAAATATACCTATCATACTTTTACTCTTTTTATTTCAAAAGGTATGACCCCAATATAGTCCAAAGATAAAGTGGTGAATATTTATTTAAGTTTAAAAGAAAAAAAAAACATTTCATTCCAATTATTGTATCATAACATAAATCATAATGTATTTCTGCTATATTAGTACCTACACTCTGAAAGGAGTGTCGCTAAAATGTACACAAACTAGTTTTTTGGATGAGTTTTTTATTATTTGTTAGCAAATTCGCCATAATAATGCGCATTCTGTGAAAACTGAAAATTTCAACTGTCTAACTATTACGGTTCAAAAGTTACAGCCCTAAATAGGTAGGATAGACGGACGGACGGATGTACGCACGGCGACAGATCAACCTACCCATAGTTCGACCATGACATTCGATATCCATGAACATAGAGTTCAACTATGGGTAGGTTGATCTGTCGCCGTGTGTACGTACAGCGCGTAAGCTTATGAACAGGGTCCCTTTTCACCCTTCGGGTACAGAACCCTAAAAAGTTTGTTTTACGAAGAGTCGTACCATAGAATATGGGTAGGCTGAATAATGGAAACTGCCAAATTGCTGTTCAACTAATTGCTCATAATTTCCTGATATTTCGTAAATTGTAGATAGTATCTGTCAAAATAAGCATTATTAGTAGCGTGTAAAATAAATAAACTGTGGTAGCGTTGTTTACGTCTCGAATATTATTATGATAAACGTAATTACCGCATGATTGTGATGTTGTTGAACTAAATTTGCTATCATATTAATTTCTGGTAACGTCTCGTGGCATACGAACCTAATAATTTCGAAAAGAGAGGCGTATTACTATACAGGGTGAAATTGATATCATTGGCATCCTTTTAAACTAAGAGTCTACTCATCAAACTGAACAACTTTTATTATGGGAGCAAACCGATCGGAGCAAAAAAACAATCTGCTGTTGCATACATTTGAGTCGAGTAGGCATTGCAGCTTAGTATGGGACAGCTGATTTTTTAGTTGCTCCGATCGGTTTGCTCCCATAGTAAAAGTTGTTCAGTTTGATGGGTAGACTCTTAGTTTAAAAGGATGCCAATGATATCAATTTCACCCTGTATAAAATATCCTTGATACGTAATAAAGTAGGTATGAAAAGGTTCTGTGTGCCGAGGAGCCCCACGACGCGATGGTGGCTGATGATGATGAAGACATGGAAAATTGAAACAAAAATCATGCTTAGGATGAAAAGGCCCCCAAAAATGTTAGCGTATACAGGGTGAAATTGATATCATAAGCAACTTTTTAAACTAAGAGTCTACTCATCAAACTGAACAACTTTTACTATGGGAGCAAACCGATCGAAGCAAGTTGTAGGAGTATTTAGTTGCTTCGATCGGTTTGCTCCCATAGTGAAAGTTGTTAAGTTTGATGGGTAGACTCTTAGTTTAAAAGGATGCTAATGATATCAATTTCACCCTGTAGTTGGCGTATATGTATAGTTATGGAACTCATGCCGATTTGTTTCTCATAATCTCTAGATTATAGTGGTACCTAATATTAGCTATACCTCATCTAAACGGAGCGTCGCTTAATCGCAGTTGGCGCACATCTTGCCTTGGTAAAATATGTTGGTTTTTATTTTTATTTTCGTATGAACGTTCCTATACACGCATTGCTTTAAGTATATGTGCCGTTTTAACAGGGAAAAAGAATCTTAGCAAAAAAGTCAAAACGGTGCATTTTTTTATATTTATTTCATAATTCCGTTTGCATTTTTACCTAATCTTTCGTCAGATTACTACAATAAATTAAATTATGTTTTTAGAGTGTAATACCATCAATAAACGTTACCGTCTGTGGGCCTAAAATAAATTGACTCTTTTCTTTTATAACATTTTTTGGTTTTCTGCGTAGGTTTTTTACCTCAATAAAGCTAGTAATTTTCTAAATCGGTTTAGATCATGTCTAGAATGATTCTGGAAAAAATAGACTAGTTTCTTTTCTAGTAACTTTGGGTAAAGACAGTTTTATTTGTGTCCATCAAACTAGCAACTCTATCATATCTCTGACTACCCCCTTGGGGAATATAGTCGTGAGCATATGCTATGCTATGCTATCAAACTAACTAGCGGTCGCTACATATCGTTTAGTAGGATTACTTTAGTGTTTAAGAAAGTAAATTTTTTGGTATACAGGGTGTAACAAAACACCCTAGTAATACTTAAAGGGGTGCTTCAGACCACGAAACTGAACAACTTTCACTATGGAGCTAAGTTCGAAATCGCGAAAAAAAAATCAGCTGTCCTATACAAAACTGCAGTACCGACTCGACTAAAATGTATGGGATAACTGTTTTTTTTCGCGATTTCGAAGTTTGTTATTATTTTTTTTTTTTTGTTGGCTCCATTGTGAAAGTTCTCCAGTTTCATGGTCTGAAGCACCTCCTTAAGTATTACTAGGGTGTTTTGTTACACCCTGTAACGCTAGCTTATGACTTATGACGTCATGCTAGTGTAGCTACGACAAGTGGTCAATCTTTTTACGGCAATGATTTTACATACAAAAATAGTTTAAGAAACTAAATAACACGCTTTTATTCAGCAAAAAACGTAAGTAAGTACAAGAATTTACATTGATAATTTTTAACATTTCCTGTAGTAACAGTAGGTCTGCAAGCCTTAGCGCAAATGCTTTGCGGTTTCCCCCTTTTGTATAAGTAGGCAATTTCACTTGCTAGTTTCATATAAATACTAGTACTATCATCATCATCATCATCATCAGCCTGGTAAACCCCACTGCTGGGTATAGGCCTCTTCATTTTCACGCCAACCAGAACGGTCCCACGCTAGTCTCATCCACTTTTTACCGGCTACTTTGCAAATGTCATCCGACCACCTGGCCGCTGGTCTGCCCACTGACCGTTCCCCCTCCCACGGCCGCCACTCTGTCACTGCCCTCGTCCATCTGCTATCATTCCGCCTGGCCAAGTGTCCCGCCCACCTCCACTTCAGAGTAAAAATCCGCTTGCCGATATCAACCACCTTTGTTCGGCGTCTGATCTCGACATTCGGAACTCGGTCCAGAAGTGTGATTCCTAGCATAGCTCTCTCCATTGCTCTTTGTGCTATACAACGTGTAAATGAATTATCGCAAAACCTCATACACCCTAACTGATTTATAACAAAATAATTAAATTGGAACAATAATTTCATTGTTTTGATAGTTAAAATTTTAAGTTATTCACATTTTAAGTTTTGAGGCAAACATGATTTGTTATCATGTCAGCACTGAAAGAAAGCGCTAACGTACTCATGGATACATTTTTATAATCTTGTTTTGGTAGTAAGTAGGGTGAGTGTGAGTGTCGTGCGGTGGGTTGACATCCGGTTCAGAAAATTTAAAATTTTGCAAACAAATTATTTAATATTTTGAAAAAAATTACCTATGTTAAAACCATGATAATTCGATTCTGCTCCTTAGATCAAAGTAAAACTGATGTCATTGTTCTGCTCTCAATTCTAAACAAACTACTTTCTAGTTTTGCGTTAATTCATTAACACGTTGTATAAGTTAACCGGTATAATTTTATAGAATAAGTAAAAGATTTAAGATGAGTTTCCAATTCAGTTAGACATAACTGAATGAAATTAAAAGTTGCAAGTTTGGAGTAGGTATTATCAATTAGCTACACTGTGGTCTTGGCTTCCAGCCAGAAACCCAGGATATAGTTCCAATCAAAATTGAGTCCTACTTGCCATTATTGAATAGATGCAAAGTTTTTTCAATAAATTATGCGTATTGAATATAGAAAACAAACGTATTGCAAAGGAAAAAAAAAATTATGAAAACATACAGGGTGTAAAAAAAAACCTGTTGGAGCCTTAAGGCTGCACCGAGCCTATTGTGCTGCCCCCAATCGTATTTTTTTTATTTCTTAACAATTAAACAATATTTCCAAAAAACAAAAATGTCACATTGTAGTCATTGCTCATTTTCAATTTATCGGGTCACTGCGGTTTTGTTTTTATAATGTATTTATTGTTGTGTTGTTTGTATAAAACATAATAATCCGTAATGTATGTTTTTATAAAACATAATAATCCGCAATAATTTGATAAATTGAACGACAATTAGGACTACAATGTGACATTCTTGTTTTTTGGAAATGTTGTTTAATTGTTTAGAAATAAAAAAAATACGATTGAGGGCAGCACAATAGGCTCGGTAGGCTCTTAACCCTTGGTATGCAGGAACGCGGATCCACACGACGAAAACAATTAATTGATATACGAGAGGTTTAACCTCTCCTAACTACATTACGTGGCTAACAGGGTTGCTTCAGACTATCAAATTGATCAACTTTCACTATGGAACGAACATTGAAATCGTGAAAATAAAAGTCAGCTGTTCTATACAAAACTGCAATCATAACTCGACAGAAATGTATGGGACAGCTGTTTTTTATTCCGCGATTTCGATATTGGTCTCATAGAGAAAGTTGTTCAGGTTGTTGGTCTGAAGCAACCCTTTAACACATTAAACCTTATTCATTCCTTGTTTTCGTCTCTAAAATTTAAGATTACTAGCATTAACCCGCGACTTCGTCCGCACAAATTATATACCAGATTTTAAATCAGATCGTAAGCTATCAAACAAAAAAAGTTTGATTAAAATCGGTTCAGTAGTTTCTGCGTGATGCTCGAACAAACAAACACACAAACAAACAAACAGACAGACAAAAAATCCAAAAATTGGTGATTTGGAATCAGAGACATCTAAAAACCATATCTACCTATCGTAATCTTTTTTTTTTTTGTAAATATCTTCAATATACACACGGCGACACATCAAGTTACCCAAAACCAAAATAAGCTGGCCGCGCGACGTTATACACTACTATGCCAACGCGCGGCCAGCTTATTTTGGTTTTGGGTAGCTTGATGTGTCGCCGTGTGTACCTACAGATACACTTCTATTAAAGTTTTATAATAGTTTAGATACATGGCTAATATAATAATTATAATCACGACATTTTCAAAAAAGTGAGTCAACCCAGTTCCACCCAGTATCTTATGTATTATGTTATTTCTAGAATTAAGCGTCTCTGAGCTAAGCCGCGGACAGACGGACAGACAGACGGACGGACGGACGGACAGACGGACGGACGGACAGACGGACGGACATGGCGAAACGAATAAAAAGTACCGACCTATAAAAACTGAAGTGGATTCCTTGTATACGTGTCGCGTCGGAAGCAATGCACCCAAGTCAAGGAGGATAGAGTGAGTGTCATCGAGAGCAGCTTGAAGGGTTCTCGATGTTCTTCGCATGCATAACTTTACCATCCTCTGGAAAATTTCCGTACGATGCCATGCTAAAATTAAACTAAACTTTGCCTATTGACGTACTAATTACTGGCTCACTTTTCGAAATACAGGGTGCAAAATTAAGCATTACTTATCGAACAGGGTGCTTCAGACCAAACTAAACAAATTCTCTATACAGAGTGAAATTGATATCATTAGCATTCTTTTAAACTAAGAGTTTACCCATCAAACTTGAACCATCAAACATCAGACACACTTTTACTAAGGGAGCAAACCGATCGGAGGAAAACAAATCAGTATAGATAATTACAACTCTTAGTTTTAAAAAAAGGATGCTATTGATGTAATGATATCAATGTCGCCCTGTAGAACCAACATCGAAATCGTGAAAAAAAAAACATCTGTACCATAGTAAATGTCTCTGTCGCTGTATGTGGTATGTGTGCTATTGACATTTACTAGTAAATGTACTACCATAGAGTTAATAAATTATACACAACAGAGGGTCAATGCTCATACTCAGAAAGTTGCCATCTTCTAAGTTGCCAACTCGCGCAAGTACAGCGACGGTGGTGAGTAACGGTACTACAGCAATGTTTAATTACTTTTAAAATACGTGTTAAACACATTTGTTATTAAAATTTTTAAGAAAATTTATCTATAATAATTTATTTCCGTGGAACAAGACTCAAATAATAGTGATCTAATAACGTTTAATTAAGATTTATCTCTCGTTCAGGCCAGATGATACTTGTAGCGACATCTGTTTGCGCTAAGACTATACTAAATCTAAAATGTATGGAACTGACCAGACATGGTACTACTTAACCAAAATGTATGAAACAGCAGATTTTTTTCGCTATTTCAAAGTTCGATCGAAAGTAAACAGTTGTTCAGTTTGATGGTCTGTAGCACCCTGTTCAATATTAAAGCATTTAAGTTTACACCCTGTATAATTGAAAATCCGACTACAAAAGTAAAGTTTATTTTAATTAAATTGTTGATGAGTTTTGTGACCTAAATATTGTGTTTACAGGTAGGTAAGTTATTGATCGGAAACAAAACCTTTGAAGGTCTGGTTATGTTGGAACTTGATTACAGTCTAATAATGTTCACCTGAATTAGCATCCAGCTCGTTTGTTTACTTGTCGAATACCTAAACCGATAAATAAACTTACCCGAATTCCTTTAAAGTACGAGTGAATAGGCTTCTTCTGGGTAAGCTCGCTACACCTTCGACCCCATCTTCGTCCTGAGGACTGGATTGAGGTCAAGAGCAAACCCATAGTTAATAAAAAAAAAATTGATTGAATTAAAATAGCGGAAGATAGGTGACGTTCTTGCATTAAGCACTCGAAAAATGGATCTGCTTTTCATGTACTTACGAGAGAAAAGAAAACCTGTGTGATTTGTTTTTACTTTTTGAATGATTTGTAAAACGAGTTTTAAGCACGCGAAGGCATTAAGAGTACCTTTATGCCCCCTAAAATCAAAAAGTATCTCAATCACGGATTGCCGCTCTAAGTAAATTAGGCGACACGGAGCCTAATTTATGCGGTCCATGCGATATCTATAGCACATAGGCTAGTCACCAATCTTGGTGGAATGATAGTACATACCCTGAAATGGAAAATGTTAATTGTTTCACTTGTTATGTTCTGAGATTCTTTACTGTACACAGAAACAACATAATAGGGGAGCGGACTGCATAAAATATATTTTAGTTTTATCTTCTTAGTAAAAAAAACATTTGAAAATAACGGTATACTCACATTTATACCTTTTAATAACATGATGAACTATAAAAAGTAATGAAATGTTGATGACGTCACTTGTGGATATTTGGTACAATTTTTCATACATCGCGCGCGTTTTGACGTTAGATTAAAAGTTGCTAATTTGACTAATTGTCCCGGACTGTCCGATCCCCTATTATGAAGAATTACAATACTTAAGTATGTTTCTTTATTCTTTACTTAGAGAATCCCATTCTTTATGATAATTAATTATGATAAAACAGTTATTATACTGGATTCCGATGAACTTCCTGGCGTAAGAACCTGTGTGAATGTTTTGATGGTGCGATATGAATACCACCACACTGTAGGTATACCTAATTACCTAGTAGTACCAGACCTGGCTGAGCTCAGCAGTTGAAAATGTCAAAATTACTACGGAGATGTGCATCTTTCTACTGCTGATTTGACTTAAAAAAAAAAATCGTACTCCAGGAGTGCGATTTTTGAAAGTCGCAGTAGAAAGATGCTTTTCTCCATACATTTTCAACTGCTGAGTTCAATGTACGAGATCCAAAAATCGCACTCCAGGTACGATTGATAGCCAGACC
The DNA here is from genome assembly GCA_922987775.1 of Agonopterix subpropinquella. Classification (NCBI taxonomy): domain Eukaryota; kingdom Metazoa; phylum Arthropoda; class Insecta; order Lepidoptera; family Depressariidae; genus Agonopterix; species Agonopterix subpropinquella. The sequence continues at coordinate 15,665,590 of OV277695.1, read as the reverse complement.
CCACCGAGGGGTGAGTGGTCGCTCATAGGTGCATTTAAAGTTTTCGTTCCCGAAGCGCAATGTTCGTGAAAAATCGGGTTAAGTGAACATCTGTTACTGTAGTAACTATTAAAATCATCTGTGGTTTGTGTTTTCACTTTGTAGTTTGTAGTCTCCAGATTCGAATAGCTCTAATAATAGCTAATCTCCGGTAGGAGATGGCACCATCACCGGAAGTCCCTCTGGGACAGTCGGACATTATGGATGTATTTTCATAGTTTCAGGGTAGGGTTACCAGATGCAAAATTGAAAAACCTGAAATTTTGCAGTTTCGAAAACGTATTAAAATGTGAAAGATAAAATTGTGCAATTCACTTAAGGATATACCGAGCCTATTGTGCTGCCCCCAATAATATTTTTTTTAATTCTTAAGAATTAAACAATATTTCCAAGAAACAAGAATGTCACATTGTAGTCACTGCTGATTTACAATTTATGGGGTCTTTTATAATGATTGTAGTTACAAGCATAAAACATAATAATCCGTAATATTTCGATAAATTGAAAACCAATCCGGAGTGCGATTTTTGAAACTCATACTTTGAACTCAGCAGTTGAAAATGTCAATATAACTCTTTCTGCTGCTGCTGGCTGCTTTCTATTTGACTTTCAAAAATCATACTTCAGGAGTGCGATTTTTGAAAGTCAAATCAGCAGTAGAAAGATGCGTATCTCCCTACAGACTGAGTTCAACGTATGAGATGAAATTTTATTTATCACTAATTCCCCTAAATCTTGAACATATTAGTTTTCAAAATTGGATAATACTCCTTGTCAATGAGCAACTTTGCCACGTCTCCCGGCGCTGACTCTAGTTTCCGCAGAGTGCACAAAGGGAGCCCCCTGAAAGTCAAATCGGCAGTAGATAGATGCATATCTCCATAGTAATTTTGACATTTATAACAGTAAATCGAAAATCGCTCTCCTGCCCTTACTGCCCCGTCTCAAAAATCCACCCTGTATATTTTAACGGAAATCTGTCATAATACAGATACAGACAGTTGTTTATAGATCGTGCTTAAAAATTTGTATTGACTTTAATAGTTTAATATTGAAAAAATTATTGTATGGTGAGTAGAAGTAGAATGCTCAACCGAACTCAATATTAACGAACGAGTTGCCTTTGAGAGGCCTTGCACTCTTTTAGGTCCGCCACACACAGACGGAATTGCGATCCGGAATCCTGATTCAGGATTCAGTGTTGTCCACTATGGTTACAAATTAACAAAAAATTAAAACCGCCTTCAAAAAAACTAATAAGTAAAGAAAATAATATTGCAGCATTTGCAGCCGATGACTTTTTCGTTCGCATCATAAGAACATTAATTTCTTTTATTGAAGTCGCTGTCAAGCCGGTACGGTTCGCGATAGGGCTTGCATGGCTTGGCATGACACCGACTTCTATAAAACAAATTAATGTTCTTATGATGCGAACGAAAAAGTCATCGGCTGCAATATTATTTTTTTTACTTTTTAGTTTTTTTGAAGGCGGTTTTAATTTTTTGTTAAAATTTTGTTTATTTCACAATTTTCAGCAAAAAAAGAATCATCAAAATCAGTTCATAAACGACGAAGTTATCCGCGAACAAACATAAAAAAAATATATACAATATTACGGTCGAATTGAGAAATCTCCTTTTTTGAAGTCGGTTAAAAATACTAGCGTGCTGTTTAAAAAATGCCTAAATAAAAATGTATGATACGCCAAATGAATGACAATAATAGACCCAGCGGTTTGGGCTGTGCGTTGATATATCAGTCACTCAGTCAGTTTCTTCATTTTAACCCCATCGCACCCCAACAGGGGAAGATGGTATTTTACGTCCATCACGTTGGATTTTAAAATAATTGTTGTTTTCGTAATCAGCGGCCCGATAAACCATAACAACCATACCCATCTCGATTTTGAGACTTTGTCACCCCATTTCCCTCTTTCAGGGGTTGAATTCTGAAAAAACCTGAAACACGTATTTACTCATTTATCAATAGAAGTACTCCTGTGAAGTTTCAAATAAAATAGTCTAACTAATCTTGTTTTCCCATACAAACTTTGGACCTCCGTTTCACCCTTTTAGGGGGTGAATTTTGAAAAATCCTTTCTGAGTGCACCCCTAGACCTCATAAGGAACCTACGTGCCAAATTTGGAATCTCTAGACCCAGTGGTTTGGGCTGTGCGTTGATATGTCAGTCAGTCATTCAGTCATTCAGTCAGTCAGTTTCTTCTTTTATATATTTAGATTTTATTTATTAAAACGAAACGAAGGTATTTATGAAAACGATTCTATACATGATAATTACTATCATGTGATGAGGTCATGACGTTGCGAATGTTACGATGATGATTTGTAAATTGTATTCCAATATTAATGCAACTATATCAAAAGACTATCGATAGTTTCAACATTAGACATAATCTGCATACAAAATGGCATGAACCATTATCACACAAGCGATTTTTGAGCGAAGGCGATTTCGCAACTACGCAACGACGTCGCAACTGCACCGTCACGATACAGTACCGTTCCATCAACGCCTACACTCAAAAATCCAAAGCAAAAATAGTTTTAAAATATGCCACCTAAGACATCAAAAACTCACTAGATCTAGTGAAAAAGTCTCTGAAAGCGACAACACTCCATACGGAATCTAATTCCGAATCCTGAAGTGCGATTTTTGAAAATCATACGAGCGCCTTGGCAGTAGAAAGATGCATAATCTCCATAGTCATTTTGACATTTTCTACTGCCAAGTCGCTCGTAATATTTTCAAAAATCGCACTTCTGGTTTATTCCGAATGTGTGTGGTGAGCCTTACACGTATATATTTCACGTGGAAGCTATAACGTTTTCTATTTTTATCCCCTTTCGAATAAGTAATATTTGATGTAACTGTTCTGAACTTTTCGACCTACACACCGTTTCTTGAAAAGGCAGGTTTTTATTTATTGACAGTTGATTGACAGCAAAAGAATTTAGCTTTTCGGTAAAAACACACACAAATTCACGACCATAATCCCTTTCGCATAACATCTTGAAAACGATTGATATGGGTGTTCCTTAGACAATTTAATAGGGACTAGTTACGCGCGTCATTCTACTAACAACCATTTCTGCCACTTTTTAGTAACATGAAATCCGCAACTTTGGATTTTATTCCCTATAAGTTTAGATTCTAATTTTGAATGTTAAAAATCATGAAAAGTAGTCTCGTGTGGACCCCAAACGTTCTAAGTTCAAAATTATTGTTTCGCAATTATAGGCTGTCTCGTTTAGTGATAAGTAGGGATGCAACAAGAACATTGTATATAGTCTCATATAGGGGATGCAACGATTCGGCCATTACGATTACGATTACGATTACGATATTAATCGTTATTTATTACGATAACCGATGCATTACGATTATTTAAACAAATTTAGTTGAGATTATCCTCAAAATGAGTTATCACAGTGTTTCTTTGTATTCTAATGAAAGTTAAATAAAAAAAAGAACTTTAAATAATTCCATGATTCTGTAACTTTTTCTACTAATTTGAGATCGAAGTCAAGGTTCACTTGGTCAGGATTCAGATTTTTGGATGCGTAGATGCCAATTTGCTTTGAAAAACACAATATGGAACATGATTCTGAAAAATCTAGTTAATCAAGCGATATCGCGTCCGATTTACTTGGGAGATTAATCTTTTAAAATGTGGATGAGATACCGCGAGGACGAGAATGTATTTAATACCGAAACCGAAAATTAAATCATAGACCACAGTAGAATTAAAAAAAAAAAAAAAATTGAGGGTCAAGTCCAGGCGGAGGACATTTGCCTTTTGGTGGGTTTTCCGATTCAGTTTGCATAGAATGTGCTGCCATCTGTTAAATATATCTTTTACTATGAAAAAAAAGATTATATTGTCTATGTTAATGTCAAATTGACAAATTTACAAAATGGCGACCTACCTTGTGAAATGTGCGTGTTGTTTGTAGTTTTTTTCCAATTTTGTGCCGATTTAGTGATGTTCTGGAGTTTCAGTTGTTCTCTTACCAATGTACAGATTACAAGAATAGTAAGGATACTGGAATTTCACTCGATCGGTGCGGGATTGAACGAAAACTAGCATTCAAACAACGGTATGAGTATATAAGTATATATATAAGTAGGTATGTATAGTATAGGTAGAATTATTTTCAGAGAAACACAGATGGCGCTAGCTAGCCTTCAATTTGACATAAGGTGGATGCATAATGTTGCCACGAGTGGGCTCTCTTTTCTAATATACTTATATTACTCTTTGGTCAAGTCTGACCAAAAAAAAGTCAGATTTAAGCTCAAAATGAGCTAAATTGGCAGCGAGAACACCGAACTTGTTTTTCGGCTCTGGAATCTAGTATTCAGGCCCGGCATTTGTCAAAAAGTGCAATCCGATTGACGTTTTCAATTCGATTTAATAATCGTACGATTCTTACTACGGTGCATTGCATCGTTATTAATCGTGATTATTACGATTACAGATGCAAAACGATGCACCGCTTCGTAATCGTTGCATCCCTAGTGATAAGGTATAAAATTGAGTGTAAATGCACATGATCAATTGTTCTTATACCGTGGCAAAGAGGGGAAATGCTACCGCAAGGCGAGTCCCTATATAAATTGTCTAAGGGGTGTTCACATTGTTGCATTTTGGCTGCCGCAAGAACATTGTATACAGGGTGTTAGGGTTTACCCTACACCCTGTTTACAATCACCCCTTAAAGTAATGCAACTGTGTACCCATGATACTGAACAACTTTCCCTAAGAAACCCATAGGAAATTCGTAAAAAAATTGTTGGACCTTCCAATCTAAATGCAATCAGCTGATCGAAGTTTTGTATGAAATGGCTGTCGTTATCGTATTAACCCTGTAATAGACCGAGATCCGACCGTAGAATTATGCACCTACTTCTTAGGCGAATGAAATGTGATTCTAGTGTATATGTTTACACAGGGGTTAATTCAAGCCGCCAAGTTGCATAGAAAAATCTATATTCCCATTATGATTTTTGGTATAACCTTTTCCACCTGTCTGTTTGGGAAGTAAATGAGGTGCCATCGGAAGGAGACTGATCTAAAGTACTGGAAAAACTAGGGTTGCCACCTCTCAGTCTGCCGCAACTCTAGGGTTGCCAGGTTCAAAAATGAATTCTTTGAACCTTTTATGGTCGGATCTCGGACTATAAATAGCTCAGACGCTGCCGTCTGGCGCTAATCGCAATGTACAAAATAAATGTTGATATCGATGGAGAGGAGAGAAGATTTCGCTTATATAGCCATACCAGTCTTGTTGGTAGAGCTGTCAAGATAGCTGCATCACGATCCGAATTTTCACGGTTGCATCCCCCCATCTCGGCAGCCTAAGTTTTTCAATTTATTTCACAATGTGGCTCCTCCTAGCGGTAAAATAAGACTAACACCACAGAATAATAACTAGTAACTACTAACACTAAAAATGAAATATAGGTACGGTAGTACGGACCCGCGACCCGCCTTGGATTTGAGTTTGAGTTATCTACAGGGTGAAATTGATATCCTTTGCATCCTTTTAAACTAAGAGTCTACCCATCAAACTGAACAACTTTTAATATGGGAGCAAACCGATCGGAGCAAAAAAAAATCTGCTAAACTGCAATGCCTCTCGACTGAAATGTATGCAACAGCTGATTTTTTTTTACTCCTATCGGTTTGCTCCCATAGTAAAAGTAGATACTAATGATATCAATCTATATCACCTTGCCTGTATTGTATATTCAATACCTGTGTGAATGGAATTTTTTATGGAAAGTTTGTAATTGTAGTCTTAAAAGTCTTTCTAACCGTGTATAACATAGTCATTAGTTGTTTGAAAATTTCTGGTCACTCTAAACATTTTTATTATTCTTTTGCGGTCGTAATTTTGCGTACATAGACTGATTAAAATTTAAATATTCTTTCACTCTTGCCTGTATACAGGGTGGAAAGTTAAGATGGGACACAAAGGGCAACTACCAGAAGCATTATAGCTAAAAGAAAACGTTCTTAGCAGACTAACCCTAACTTTTGGAGAGTTTTACTTCTGCATTCATCGATTTTGAAAAAAATTATAAAGTATTTTTCATAATTTTGCCCCCATAGAAACTTATGTTCCTTATCAGTAAGAGAATCTATTGGAATGAAAAAAAAGTTTTGTGAAAAATGCAGTTTTTCTCGATGACAGTAATTTTTTTTTCAAAATCGATGATTTCAGAAGTAAAACACTCCAAAGTTAGGGTTAGTATACTAAGAACGTATTCTTGTAGCCATAATTGCTTCTGGTAGTTGCCCTTTGTGTCCCATCTTAACTTTCCACCCTGTATACCTACTATTGGGAGTTATTGCAACATTATTAAACGTGAATTTGCCATGAAAAATTTCTGAAACAAGATCTTAGTTTTATGGAAGTAGTTTTTAATTAAAAAAAGCGATCTTAGCGCAGGAATTTAATTAGTGTCTAGGAATTTGAATTAAATTTCTTGATGAGGGTAGCCTTGCTCGACGTATGCTGGGCTTGGCTTGAAACAGAAATTGCGTCGCTCTTCCTCGCCTGCCTCGAAATTAATGGCGTGAACAAACTTGGTCGTTCCACGATATTACATTCTGTCAATTTATCTTAGGGTCTATATGGCGTATCACAGTATGTAAGCGCTCCCACACATAACTGCGAATTCGGATCGCATCGCAAAATTCGCAAATGGTACCGATTCGGACTGTGCTACGATTTAACTTAACTAAATTTATTCCTGTCACTTTCTAAAATAAGATTAAGAAAAGAGACAGAAAACCAACAGCTGACTTTAGTGCTGTCAAAGTGACGTTACACGCCCAAAATAAGATGCCATCATAATGTACGCCATCTTATTTAAAGCGTTTTTGGGCGTGGAACGTCACTTTGACAGCACTAAAGTCAGCTGTTGGTTTTCTGTCTCTTTTCTTAATCTTATTTTAGAAAGTGACAGGAATAAATTTAGTTAAGTTAAGTCGTGGCGCAGTCCGAATCGAGGCCAATATCTGCGAGCAGCGCTCGATTCTTATTACGATGACTTATGTATGATTTTCAATCGTAGCGTTCGCAGATATTTGTGATGCGATGCGAATTCGCAGTTATTTTATGTGTGGCAAACTATGGCCACAGCCCGGACACTGCATACAAAAATTTGAAATTGACAAGTTGACGTCAGCACATGCGAAACTAAAGAAATTGAACCTTAAGTCTTCTTCGTAAGTAACGAGTAACCAGTGCGAGGCCGTGGTAACCAGAGGGGGATAGAGGGGTGAGGTATAAAGTTGGTGGGAGGAAGGGAGTGTCCGTACTGTATCTAGTAATAGATACTCTTTCTTATACTGTGCTATGGCCCTATTAGGCAAACGCAAACCTTTAGGCTGCCTGTCCATTGACGCGAGCTGGCTGTGCGAGCTGTGTAGCTGTGTAAATATTAACCAATCAGGAGCTCGGCCGATCTCGGTCGGATCTCTGATTGGTTAATATTTACACAGCTACACAGCTCGCACAGCCAGCTCGCGTCAATGGACAGGCAGCCTTGATCTATGTACTCTACCCATCAACCTGAACAACTTTTACTATGGGAGGCGGAGCAAATCTGTCTGAACAAAAAGAATATCAGCTGTTTCATACGTTTAGGTGTTGAATAGAATAGAATAGAAAAGAATTTCTTTATTTGTCTTACATTACAAAAACAATATATTACACAGTCAGTACATAAAAAGACATTAAAAAAAACACAAAACAATAAACATATTCAAGACAAAATGGACTGTGACATCAGTAGTTGGTCAGACCAATTACCACTGCTATTATTGTCACAGCCGAACTTTATATAAAAAAAGAGATCTACTAGGTACTACAAGTCTTATTAACTAGTAACAATAAATATAACAAACAGGCAAAAAGTAATGAAAAAAAAACTTAAAAGCAATAAAAAACAAGAGACACAAAAACCAAATAAAAATAAAAAAAACAGTTCAAATAAAATCTAAGTCTTATTAATTATATAAGGGGATAGCCTGCACCCACCGCTAGTTCGGATTGCTTGATAATTAGCCATTTAACAGAACAGCAATGGCATAAAATTTAAAAACATGAATACCTACATCTAAATGTTAATGTAAGTATGAAATATACTCTGTTTATACCAAATACAAAAATAAAACGGTGACCAAGAAATACGAGTAAAACAAAATGTTGGTAAAAATAGGCCAGTCTTTTCGATACAGAGCGATTTCTTCCAGGCAACCTTAGGGTAGTCTCTACCCTAAGTTTGTCTACCCGTAGAGGAAACAGCATGAAGAACACGAAGAACGCAGTAGCAGCTACTGAGTGCCAGAAACAAATTTCATAATCATCATCATCATCATCAGCCTATCATCGTCCACTGATGAACATGGCGCGCCACCGAACTCTGTCCTCGGCCTTCCTCATCCAGTCGCTCCCCGCTACCTTTTTTAGGTCGTCTGTCCAGCGAGTAGCAGAACCAAATTTACCTTGGTTAAACTCAATCTTGTCAGGTTAAATCACCGTGCGATGCGACTCCCTCCGCCCGCCCCGATGCAACCCGTCGTAAAATGCGATTACCCCTTACTAGCTAGGTAAAGTACATCAAAGCCGATAAATGTTTTGCTCTATGTATTTGTGTATTTACGTCATAACATAAGTGACGTAAATTTTACAGCAAAACATTTTTCGGCTTGGATCTCTTGCTAGCTTTTACCATAAATGTGACAGCAAAAGATTTAATGGAGGATTAACTTTAATGAGCATTTGTGCAACTGACTGTAAATCTTACAGAATGTTTAATGGAAATTAACTCATTAGTTATAAATGAAAGCAATAAATATATGTATATCGTGGATGAACTTTGCATGACTAAAGTAAGTACCTAACGTGTGTTTTATCGTAAATCGCACCGACCTCACTTTATGCTTGCTATTAGAGTCATGTTGATTACTATCATGCATGGGTTTATGTTTTTTCTATGTATACATACAATTAGAGTTTATGTAGGTGAAGTATGATTAAGCAATTTTTTTTGGAATCAAATCTACAAAAGATTTTCTACATCAAAAATTGTGGTACTTCGCAAGTACTGTATATTGATATCTAAACTATTTTTTTTTAATGTGTGATAGGTAAGCATTTGACACCAATCTCACCTGATGTTGAGTGATGATGAGGCCGAAGATGTAGCATGCTTACCTAGAAAGATGCCTATTCACTCTCGCCTTGAAGAGGCCCAGGTTGTATTGCTCAGGGAACAGGTCCGCAGGCAGGGCATTCCACTCCATAGCCGTGCGCATTATAAAAGAAGAAGCAAACTTCTTCGTGCGAATTGCTGGTAGGTCAACGACATAAGGGTGGAAACCCAGTCTGCGTCTCGTCCCCCGCAGATGAAAGGGAGACGTTGGTATCAGATCGTGTAATTCAGTCGCACACTCTCCGAAATGTATCCTATAAAAAACAGACAGACAGGCTACCCTGCGACGATGCTCAAGACTTTGTAGCTTCGCCACCGAGGTTGGATCACCTATGAGCTTCCTGGCACGCCTGTCGATTGAGTCCAGCGCGGTCAGCTGGCTTTTATAAAACTGTAACTAAAGTGTGTCTGTACATTGAAGATATTTACAAAAAAAAGATTACGATATAATTTTAGATGTCCCTGATTCCAAATCACTAATTTTTGGATTTTTTGTCTGTCTGTTTGTTTGTTTGTTTGTTCGTTAGTTTGTTTGTTTGTTTGGGTGTTTGTTTGTTCGAGTATCACGCAAAAACTACTGAACCGATTTTGATGAAACTTTTTTTGTTTGATAGCTTATCATCTGACTTAAAATCTGGTATATAATTTATGCGGACGAAGTCGCGGGTAAAAGCTCGTTCTTTAATAAAGTCAAACAGGGGTGCGATTTTGAATGTCACCGGTGAGCCTGACCGGTTTTAAAGCCTTCTTATACCCATGAGTTCAATACGAGTGGGAAGGGAAGGGACAGTATTATTGAACTCATGGGTTGGAAATTTTAGTCAACGGTGCGCGGTGAGATTATAAAATTATTATTCATTATCAGGCAGGCAGTTGATACAACCTTATAAGACTAATTCGGTTCTATAAAAGTTATATTACAGGAATTCTTGTTACTCTGCGTCATGTACTGTAGCTTTAAATGTCTTATAATAATGTCATACGGACGTTCTATCGACGTATTTTGTACAGTTATAATAGTGGTGTATACAGCGACGACGTTTAAGCGTCGTATCCTTATGACTTGATATAGGTCGACCAGAATCTCATGAAATGAAAAAAAGTAAAAAAAATATAGATTTTCACATGGTAGTGTCAAAATGTCATCTGTCTAGTCTGAGTAGGCCCTGTACAGACTGAGCTTTTTTGCACCGATAAAAACGTGCATTTGTCTATCGCGTGACTTAATCGCTTCACTAGCAATTAATAGGCGTTGTATCGATTCAAACGCATGATTATAGTGATGCACACGCATGTTTGTATTGTTGCACACGCGGGTGTGCATTTTGTGGCAAAGGCTGTCAACAAATAACTGATCAAATATTATGAAAGTTTTGCTTCGTGGCTGTACCGCGTTTGCATCTATGCTTTATCGCGTTTGCATCGATGGTGCATCGCGATTCAATCGATGCTTTTTGCAGCACTTCTGCGCTGCAAAAAATCGCAGTGTGTAAAGGGGCCCTAATCTAATTACCCCAGTGTTGCTTACTCTAAAATTTGATTTCCCCATAAAGGTATCATAGAGAGGAACTGACAGCTGAGAGAGCGAGATGTACCTAGCGGTGCCACTGTATAATGAAAGAGATACGTGACGCGAGGCAATAGAACCGTTTTTGGGAACTTGTCAGCACAATCGACTGGGTAAATATTCGTGCTCTGTGAATAATTTGTGAATCTAAAGTGAAGTCGTAAATTATTTTGTGAAATATACTAAACACTATTTCATTAAATTACCTACGATTTCACGTTAGATTCACAAGTTTACACAGAACTGGAAGTTTTAGGGTGCCGATAAGTGCCATAAATGCACAAAAAACGGTTTCATTTGACAACTCATGTCAGTTACTCTATTCCGACAGGTATAATAACTTTATGGATTTCCCTATTTTTCATCAGATTCTGGTCCACCTATTTAAGTCATAATAAAGTCAGTAGTTCATTCGACCAAGCGTTAATCGACCAGCGGAAGTTCGATGTCCCGTACGGCAATCCATATTTAATGGGCGGGCCCTAATGAACATTCTTACGGAACTTATACGACTACAATTATACAGGGTGTAAAATAAAATGGGACAGTTACTTAAAGGGGTGCTTCAGACCATAAAACTGAACAACTTTCTCTATGGGACCAATATAGAAATCGCGAAAAAAAATCTGCTGTCCCATACATTTCAGTCGAGTTATGTTTGCAGTATTGTATGGGAGAGCGGATTTTTTTTTCGCGATGTTGATATTGGTCCCATAGAGAAAGTTGTTCAGTTTGATGGTCTGAAGCACCCCTTTAAGTAACTGTCCCATTTTATTGTATAACTTCCAGAACGTCTACTCAACCATGAAAAAAAATATATTAAAATTAAATTAAAAAATGATGTATTTGCCTTTCTCTTAGTTGCCATAAAATTGAAATTATGAAATTGTTCGTTGGGGGAGCGTGTAATTTTTTTATGCTCTTATGATTGCTTGTTAACATACACCGGTCACCGGTCATTTACTTTAGCAATTATTATTCTACCAAGCTCTATGTTATAAACGTAAAAGAAATATAATTATTATTTAGGTACATTTGATAAAATACAAGACAAAAAAAACAATAATAATATTGCAGCCGATGACTTTTTCGTTCGCATCTAATAAGAACACTAATTTGTTTTATCGAAGTCGCTGTCAAGCCCTTTCAATTCGCGACAGGGCTTGCATTAGTTTAGTTCCTTTGCTTGGCTTGACACCGACTCCTATAAAACAAATTAGTGTTCTTATTAGATGCGAACGAAAAAGTCATCGACTGCAATATTATTTTTTATTTTTTTTAAGACGGTTTTAATTTTTTCGTAAAATTTTGTTAATTTCACAGTTTTTAGTGGTGAAATACATTAGTTCGACTCAAATGTCAGTTTTACACGCAAAGGGCACATTGATACGAAGCAATTTTTTTAATCGCCGATAATGTGCTGTCAACTTTTGAGGAGTTCTATTGTGTAGCTCCGAAGCGTATTATCAGATCTTCACCAAATTAAAATGGAACCATCTCGAGGATAAATTCTTCAGAACTAAAAAAAATATCATCCAAATCGGTCAAGAAATGCCTAAGTTATCGCGTAAATACATACAAACCAGGCCGTCACACTTACACGTATTAGTCCAATATCTTACAAACTACTGAACCGATTTTGATGAAACTTGCACTGTACCCTAAGTTGGAGTAAATGTAAGCCAATATAAAAAGAATATTCACAATCAGACTAATAGTTTCGGAGAAATGCGTGGACGAACATACATACATACATACATACACCTATGAAATTTTGTATATTTGTTTGGAAGCCCTAATAGATTAACATATGTGAATATTTTGCAATTCCTATAATATTACATACGTATCGAATTGATAATTTTTTTTGAAGTCGGTTAAAAAGGAGTTGATTCAACTAGCATATTATATAAATAAGTAGTAATTGCGTCATCGACATCGTCTAAAATACATTATGATTATGTATGACTGTATTTGTATAATGTCAAAGAATATATTACCTACCAACTTTTTTCAAAATGGATGATGTCAGAGTTTATTTTTAAAACGAGCCGCATTGGCAACAAAAAAGACCTAAACAAGATGCGGGTTGCGCATCAGCAATACTTTACGAGGTGATTAGGTTACTGATGTAGTTAGTTAGTTAAAAAACTTTGCTTGCAACGTTGTAGGTATATCTTATTAAATATGTCAGTTAAGATGATGCTCCTATAATAAAAATTGTTTGAGATTTAGATTCATGATCCAAAAATGTGATCAGTTATAGAGTGATTTAAAATATATTAATAATAGCTGGAGTGCGATTTTTGAATCTCATTCGCTGAGTTCAGCAGTTAAAAATGTCAAAATTACTGTGGAGATATGCATCTTTCTACTTCTGATTTGAATTTCAAAAATCATACTTCAGGAGTGCGATTTTTGAAAGTCAAATCAGCAGTAGAAAGATGCGTATCTCCATACATTTTCAACTGCTGATTTCAACGTATGAGATTCAAAAATCGCACTCCAGGGCTATATTATCTACAGTGTGTTAGGGTAAACAGTTGCATTACTTTAAGGGGTGATTGTACCCATGATACTGAACAACTTTCCCTAAGAAACCTATAGGAAATTCGCAATTTTTTTTGTGGCTTTTCATACAAACGTTCGATCAGCTGATTTCATTTAGGTAGTATGGAAAGTCCAATATTTTTTTTAATATTTCCTATATGTTTTTAGGGAAAGTTGTTAAGTATCATGGGTACAATCACCCCTTAAAGTTATGCAACTGTTTACCCTAACACCCTAAAGTGCGATTTTTGAAACTCATTCGTTGAACACAGCAGTTGTAAATCTCAAAATTACTATGGAGATACGCATCTTTCTACTGTATAATCTGATCAGTTTCTAGCCATAAAATAGTTATACTGAGTAATGAAAACTTGAATGGATAAAGTTAATTTCACAGAGTTTGAACATACAACCTATGTTTCTCAATGTATAGTATAGGAACTGTTTTACAAGTTAAATTAAGTGTGAAGCCCTGGTGGGTAACTCCGCACTGTGAAACTGTGATCCCGCAATCGTTTGGTACAAGTGTTCTCGTTGGTTGAAGGTATTTTGTTTTAAATGTAACAAAGGGTTGACACAAAAATATAGGCTTTGTTCCGGTAAAATTTTTTTACTACAAATCTTGAATGTTAAATAGGGTGGGGTGGGGTGGTTCTGTTTCTGTGTTCTTAGGTTTCAGAATATCTCTGATAGCCCAGTCATTTTACGGTTTGAGCCGGGACTAATTACTAATTGCATTATTTTTTCGCTATAATATTGAAGAGCCAATTTGAGCTACGGAATGTATCAAAATTAAAAAAAAATTACGTCAGCAACAGTTCCAATTTTAAAATATAGATATTATCTCGTTCTAAAAAACCTGATGATACATTTTTTTTTGCACATATTCAAGGCTTTACCGTCATACATACTTCAAACATGGTGTAAATATTTTTGCCTACTTAGAAGGTTTTGAAAAACACATTCGTATTTTCTAATAAATACCTCATTTTTTTAATTTTAATGCCTATTTTATTGATCAAAAATAATGTATATTGTTAAATCTAATTCAAATGAGTGCATTGGTATTAATATTATTAATTTAAAAGCCTTCTGGGACACACAATTTCGATTTCTATGTTGCGTAGCAATTTTTTTTTTATATGATTTAGGATAGTATTTTTGTCACTAAATGTTGCCAGTTACAGTTTAAAAGTCCAATTAATAATTACTCCCTACCCCGCCTAATAAAACTCCGTAAAATGACTGGCCTATGACTCCCCCGTCCGGAAATATAGTCGTGAGTATTTTAAAATCATTATTGATTGAAGGGAGTTTGTTCAAAGAGAACATGTCACTTCCATAATACCTAAAACTAACATAACAATCAGTCTTAACAGGTATAAGTTAACCACAATTACTAACAACAAAAAAACGGAATTATATTATAACAAAACAGAAAGATTACCGTTATGTTATGTTATGTTTTAATATAAAAAAATATTATAGTGAATTTTGATAGAGTTTGAGCATTGCTTAATTTTGCCGTTCTCTGCGGTACCTATGGTATATGGAATATCATAAACTACATACGCCTTCAGGTTCAGTTTAATGGTCTAACTACATATATTACCCCTTTAAATATTACTAAAGTGTTTTGTTACACCTTGTCATAGTGTAAATAAAATAATAGTGATGAAGCTCAGCGGTCGCGGTGGGTCTGTGCCCGCGCGGTGGCGGCGGCGGCGGCGTGCGTGGTACGGCGGGGGACGGGCGTACCCCAACTCAATTGGCTGTTACGGTACGCGCGCAGGCCGCATGGGCCGGGACGCACTCCTCCCGGCCCCCGCACGCCCCGCACGATTGGCCTGCCGCGACCGCTGAGCTTCACCACTATTAGTTCTATACTCTATGACCTTGTATTATTGGCTGTGTGCACGACACTAGCGCCATCTAGCGCAATACGGCCTCGTGGATTATTTGTACATAAAATGTTAGGATAAAGTTTGTTATTTTAATTTAAAATAAAGTCAAAACTAAATAAATGAGCAATATTGACGATATTAAAAATGTTATAATACCTAACTAGCTGGGATTCCCATTTTTTTTTACAAAATTCTCATACAAACTTTCACCACCGTTTTCACACCTTTGGGGGTTAAATGGCGAAAAATCTTTTTTTTATGAACACCTATTATAGATGGCAATAAAAACATAAGGTTTGGATATTTGAGTATTGAGTGAGTGCGCGGATTTGCATAGATTCAAGCAAATCTGACACAGCTTCGCCGTCAGTAGTTCAAATTTCTGCCACAGCGTGCGCTGCGATCGACTTGACAGTTCCCAACACCCACTTCGCACATAGTCAATGAGAACGAGTAGAACGTTGTGATGTGATAATGTGACCCACACTTTGAAAAAAAAAACACTAGTTTATTTATAAGTACTTACATCAAATTAAAGATTGAAAAATTAAGTCTCAGCGGGACTTGAACCCGCACTCTTCCAAATCGGGGAATTGCGTTTTCCAATTTCGCCACACAACAAGCCGGAAAACGAAATTTTCAATCTATGCGGGTTCAAGTGCCGCCCGAGACTAAATTTTTTTCAATCTTTAATTTGATTTGAAATAGCACAACATGGCTGTAACATGTTTATAATCAATAATATTTGAAATAAGTTTATACATGTAGCTGTGTGTGTATGCATGTGTTGGAATTGAACTACTAATAGTAATATACTTCTACTTACCTTATGAATTAAAATACTGCCTTCGTCTTTTCTGGATTTAACTAGATAATTCAAAAATTCAAATTCAAAATAATTTTATTTCAGACAAAGTCCATAGATTGTTATATACATAAACTTAAAAACTATATTAGTACAGTATTATCAACTTGTAGTCCTATACCTACATAGCCTATTTTCTGATAGAGGGGGCAGCGGAGAGGTGTAGTTTCGTCCAGTGCCTCCAGACGGGACAGTGTGGCCGGTTTGAAATGGTGTTCAGGAGACTGTTGGCGCTACTTTGGACGCGACGCATCAAGGAGGCGACTCTACTGCGTATTATGGCGTGAAAGGAAATCACACTTGCCGCCGCGAACATCCCTGACGCGCTGCAAAACCTCGGAAGCCCCATCAGCATCCTGAACCCATTATTATACTGGATACGCAGAGCATTGTAGGCTCTCTGCGTATAGCTGACCCACAGGCTGCACGTGTACATCGACTGGCAAAAAGCTCTGAAAAGTGTACGCTTTACCTCCTCAGTGCATCGTGCAAACCTGCGTGCCAACATATTACAGCGCACCGTCAACGCCCTGCGCTCCCGCTCCATGTCAGAGTTGTCCTTAAGGTCATCGGTGACCCAGTGTCCCAAATACTTGAACTCGTTCACCTTTACAAGTGGCGAGCCAGCAAGAGTGATGCCAGGGATGTTATAGCATTTATTTCCTGCTTTGAAAGCAAGCAGTACACTCTTGCTTGCATTGTATTTGAGACCATGAGTCACCGCATACTCCTCGCAGACCCTTAAGAGCCTACGGAGGGCATTGATTGTCGGGCTTAGCAGCACCATGTCATCCGCATAGCTCATATTGTTCATAGATGTTCCATCAATAGAGCAGCCCACCTTGGTGCTGCTAAGCTCCACAATCAGCTTGTTCATGTACAGGTTGAAAAGACGGGGCGAGCTCAACCCTCCCTGCCTCACCCCGCACTCCAACCTGTACACATCCGAGAGTGATCCAGCCCATTTTACATAATTGCACTGCTTGCTGTACCAATATTTCAAGATCCCTATCAGTTCCTTCGGGAGCGTCGTATCCTCTGAAAGCTTGTTCCACAGTATGTCATAAGACACTAGGTCGAACGCCTTAGACAGGTCCAGGAAACACGCAAAGACCGGGGTTTTTCTATCCGTATAATACTGGACTGTATGTTTGAGACACAGGATAGCTGACTCTGTAGATAGAGCCGGCCTAAATCCAAACTGGGCGTCATGAAGCTCTACATGTTCTTCCATCCGTCTGTCTATCACACAGTCCAGTACCTTAGCGATCACCGTGGCTAGCGATATTGGTCTGTAGTTGTTCCTGTCTGAGGCGTCCCCCGTCCTATTTTTAACAATGGGAACTACTATGGTTTTCATTAGATTGTCCGGCAGATATGAATGGCCTACGCAAAGAGAAAAGAACATGGCAAGTACTCTCGGTAGGTGTACACCCGCATGTTGCAAATGCTCAATGCTTAAGTGGTCATGTCCCGGAGACTTTCCCCGAGTTCCCTTTACTATATGAGCCACTTCCTTTGCTGAAAACCTGACATGCGGGTCCCCACCAGTTGCCATGTTCTCTCCTCCCTCCGACGCCGCCCCCAAGGGAGACTGGATCCCGAAATGATCTTTGAATAAGTTGGCCACCTGACCTGGATCACTCACGCCCTCCACACTCACTGGAAGACTCGACCTGGGATCCAACTTTTTCACATTTTTCCAAAATTTTCCAAACTTTTTACTTTTGTGGTTGGTGGCAAGGATGTCCATTTTTATTTGGGTTTCATGATCTTGGCACCATTTCAATTTAGCTTTAAATGTTTTTCTGGTTTCACACATCTGGTCATAAAATACTCCCCGTGCCTGTTTACCGTGTAGGTCCCAGTTTTGGAACGCAAGTCGAGCCTCCCCATGAGCCTGCTTTACATGTCTGTTCCATCCCGCTACATGTTTATTTTTACGCTTACATCTACCAGCAAAACTACACACCGCCGCCTCTATCAGTATATTTGTCACAGTTTCATACATATTGTCCAAGATTTTTCTATGCTCTATCTTAGTACATATTTTACCACCACACTCGGTGAACTCTACAGGAAAGTCTACATCTCTTAATCTGCTATTACAAAATTTATTATAGTTTTCAATTTGTTCACAAGTACGTTCCCCCCATTTAATCTTATTACAAACATCTTTCTGCAATACAGTTTTCGGTCTTATAATATTAAGGTTACAGTGGATTTCCATTGGAAAGTGGTCGGACCAGTAGGTATTGTATTGCACTCTAACATCTAAAACAGACAAACATATAATATGATAATGCAACGAAAGATTACAATATGGACAAAACTGAGAAAATGAACTAGAAAGGAAAAATCATAATTCCATTCATTCCAGATTGTTGGTAACTATATTTGAGATAGAGAGAGGTAATTATAGGTACTTCATTTAAACCATCTTCTAATAAAATTAACTACTTAAAATAATGTTGATAACACTGAAGTACATAAACTTATCGCCTCGAGAAAACAAAGCTTCCTTCTTCAAATTAATGAATCCTCTCGGCCGATACCTACGAGAATAATTAAGTAATGAATAAGTCTTAGTTAAAGTCCTTAATTTTGTCAAAGGCATTTGCAATTCATATGAGTTTAATTAATTTTGCATACCATTATTTTCCTGTTGTGTACAGAAAATCGTGTTTCTTACGTATTTTTGATGTCATGGCTTTTTTTTAAATAAAGTAGGTAGGTACCTAAACTAAAACCAAGTAATGATTTTTTTATAACAATCAATGTCTAGCGGCGCGCCCGCGACTTCGTATGCGCAGACCACTGACTTTAAATACTCATAACTTTTGAACTGATTGCGATGAAATAAAGCCTTAATGTTAATCACAACTAAGCCCTATGCTTCTGCGGAAACTCCATTCAAATCGGTTCAAACAAACAAAAATTTTCAAAATGGTCTTAATGTATCCTGAACCCCCAATTTTTTTGCAAATATCTTCAATGAACATCATGGCTAAATTTTAAATTTTTATTACATCCCAACGAACACCAGAGTGGAAATTGCAGCCTGTCATTGCAACTTCAAGATGCATAGCAACGCCATAAGGGTTCAAGATAAAGTTTTAAGAGCTATAACATCTTCCGCAAACTCCTATAGCTGCACGGGGAGCTTATAGTTGCAGTAAGGAAATAGAGTACAGCTTATGCCTACATATAAGTTCATTCTTGAACCTATTTACCACTTAAGCCTATAGTGAGAACCAGAAAGTGCATTTTGACACTAATAGCTGTGTATGGTATATACTTGGAACTCTAAAGCGCCTTATACCTGTAAAGATGATATATTTTTAGACAATTTAAAGCAGTTGCTTAAGAGTTCAAATAGGCACTACTTTGTTACTAGCAGTTGCATTAAAGAGATAATAAAATAATCAGTGCAGCCTTTAGTTCCTTATGAGTTATAATCAGTGATCGGAACGATGGGATTTAAACTTGTCGTGTGGGGGTTTATCATGGAGTTGTTAAAACCACAAAATTTGAATCCCGTGATACCGGGAACTGTCGCATTAGTCAGCAGTACATTGTATCGAAGTAGTTATATCAATTTTAATGATCTAAATCAAAATTAAGGTAATATAATTTTTTTTCCGAATCCCGGGATTTTTTTTTCTTTCCAAATTTTCATAAGTTGTCTAGTTTGATGGTCTGAACCAACTATGGAAATTTGAAAAGAAAAAAAATCCCGGGATTCGGAAAAAAATTATATTACCGTAATATGAATAATAATTAAATTAAACTTTTATCGATGGATTTCCCAACGAGCACCAGAGTGAAAATTGCAGCCTGTCTTGCAACTTTAAGTTGCATAGCAACGCTATAAGGGTTCAAGATAAAGAAATCCCGGGATTCGGAAAAAAATTATTTTACCATAATTTTTTTGAGATCATTAAAATTGATATAAATAGCTTCTTCGATCCAATATACTGCTGACTAATACGACAGTTCCCGGGATCACGGGATTCAAATTAAATAAAACAAAAAAATTTGTGGTTTTAACAACTATGTTATACCCACGGCAAGTTTAGGTATTTGCAATCCCATTGTTCCGATCACTGGTTATAAGATATGAATATCTAAAAAAAATAATTCAAAGAGTAAAATTATAACTAGATCAAACATCGTTTATGTTAAATCAATAACAATGATTTTAACGCACAGTAAAATAGAATAGGATAAGATTATACAGGGTGTAATATAAAATAGGACAGTCACTTAAAGGGGTGCTTCAGACCATCAAACTGAACAACTTTTTCTATGGGACCAATATTGAAATCGCGAAAAAAAATCGGCTGTAACATACATTTCAGTTGAGTTAAGTTTGCAGTTTTGTATGGGATAGCCGATTTTTTTTTCGCCATTTCAATATTGGTGCCATAGCGAAAGTTGTTCAGTTTGATGGTCTGAAGCACCCTTTTAAGTAACTGTCCCATTTTATGTTACACACTGTATAGTAACACAATCTATGAAAATATGAATAATAATTAAATTAAACTTTAATCGATGATTATCAATTATTCAAGTCTTTGCTGTATTTATAGAAATTCTTTTCCTCGCCCTGTCCTATATCTCTGACTACCACCTCGGGGACTATAGTTGTGAGCATATACTATACTGTATTTCCACGCCGATTATTTTGTCAATATTTATATTGGATTTTTTCAATATTTATATTTGATTTATTTCAATATAAATATAAATATTGAAAAAAATAATCGGCGTGGAAATACATAGCATACGCTCACGACTATAGTCCCCGAGGGGGTAGTCAGAGGTATAGGACAGGGCGTGGAAAAGAATTTCTATAAATAATTAAATACAGCAAAGACTTGAATCATTGATAATCCATCGATAAAAGTTTAATTTAATTATTATTAATATTTTCAATGATTGACATAATCTTATCCTATTCTATTTTACTGTGCGTCAAAACCATTGTTATTGATTTTACATAAACGATGTTTGAACTAGTTATAATTTTACTCTTTGAATAAGTTATTTTAGATATTCATATCTTATAACCAGTGATCGGAACGATGGGATTGTAAATACCTAAACTTGCCGTGTGGGCATAACAGAGTTGTTAAAACCACAAAATGTATTGTGTAACGAAGTGCCCCTGTGGCGGGATGGCCAGAGGGCCTCATTGTAAAAATATATAAATCCCATTAGAAGGGTTGACCTATCTTTAGGTAGGATGTCTGTAGTTCTGAGGTTGCTAATAAAAAGATAGAATTATAAACAAAGATACAAGTTTTATTACTGAATAACCTAATCTCGTTTACAGGTTTCCCTAGCTAACTTAATTCCTATTCACTACCGCTTTTTACTTACAACCCTAGCTGAGCTGAAAAGAGGGAATAAGGACCCGGCACGAGAGGGGCTGTATCGTGAAGGGTTATTTCCTTCAGGAGAATTGGCTCAAACTGTAAGACCTGACAACACTGCCCGAGGAACCAAAAGCCACGCCTGGTCAGATCTTCAGGAGCTACCTGCGTCCTGGTTAATCTAGGACACAGCTGCATCCAAGACCCCTCAGTACGAGGTGTTCAAAAGTGAGGGGAGGTTGGGGAGAGGAGGAGGGGGGGGGCACCCGATAGTAGACCTCTGTGGTTGAGCTTCTTCCCAGCCGCCTGATACCTCAAGCCACCGTGCTTCCACTCTTGGACGCCAACTATCGAGTCCCGGCCTAATCAATCAATCAGTCTCGCGGCAACGGCCTCTTTACTATGGTTTCTAGCGCCAGCTGCTGAAGCAGCCGGGTCATCGGGGTTGGCACCTGGTGGTGCCTCGTAGTTGTCCAGGTGTCTGCCGGCGCGGTCTAGCCCACCGAGTGGGACCCCGTTGGGGGAGGCCCGGTGAGCGAACTGCGGTCGGCAGTGTGGCCAATCAGGGGGGTTTTGTGCTGCGGAGTAGCCTACAGTCCGGCGGTTCACCCTCGGTCCGCCCCACGGTCCAAGGGGATCTACAGCCGTTAGCAGTTTCCGCAGCGGGGTGAGTCCTTAAAAGGGCTCAGGCATCAGGGGGTCAATTTCCGGGAGGGGATCGTCTGTGGAGAGCTCCATAGCGAGGGTGCAGCTGCCGAGGTCAGTTCGGCAGTGACGTCAGTCCGGGGGGTGCTGCGGAGAGCACACGAACCTGGCGGCATGCCAGGGTGTGTGCAGGCTCCAATGCGGTGGTATTTCTTGTGGTGCTGCCGGTGAGGTCAAGCTCACCGAGTGGGACCCTGTTGGGGGAGGCCCGGTGAGCGACCTACACGCCGGCAGTGTGGATATCCGGGGTGCTTGAGGAGGGGCCCACGGTCCTGACGACTCGCTGAGGAGTCGAGGACGTGGGCGGGCTCCGAAGCGGTGTGTGGGCGCGACACAGACGGTCGCGGGAGGCGGGTGCGCTGCTGGTCGCACCTACGCGAGGCCAGCTTATGTTGGTTTTGTAAAGCTTGATGTGTCGCTGTGTGTACATTGAATCGAAATAGTTATATCAATTTTAATGATTTGAAACAAAATTACGGTAATATAATTTTTTTTTCGAATCCCGGGATTTTTTCTTTCCAAATTTTCATAGGTGGTTCAGACCATCAAATTGGACAACTTATGAAAATTTGGCACCGTTCAGTTCAGTTGTTACTATATTTGTGTAGGCGAACCATCGAAATCTTTTTAAAATGTGAAATGCGCAGGCGGACATCATCAAATTAAATAAGTAAGTAATTAATTCATGGTTTCTTGTTATTCAGTACAGTACATGAAAAAAATAAACGGCGTGGAAATACATAGCATATGCTCACGACTATAGTCCCGAGGGGGTAGTCATATATATAGGACAGGGCGTGGAAAAGAATTTCTATAAATACAGCAAAGACTTGAATCATTGATAATCCATCGATAAAAGTTTAATTTAATTATTATTCATATTCACAAAGATTGTGTTACTACATAATCTTATCCTATTCTATTTTATTGTGCGTCAAAATCATTGTTATTGATTTTACATAAACGATATTTGATCTCTCTCTGGGGGTAGGCCCCTCACACGGTGGACCGATGTCCTGGTGAAGGCGGCGGAAAAACGTTGGATGACGGCGGCGCAGGAACGGTCGTTATGGCGATCCTCGGGGGAGGCCTATGTCCAGCAGTGGACGTCCATTGGCTGAGATGATGATGATGATGTTTTCTCTAGTTATAATTTTACTCTTTGAATAATTTTTTTTAGATATTCATATGTAACCAGTGATCGAAACGATGGGATTGTTAGGGTTGTTAAAACCACAAAATTTGGTATTTTATTTTATTTGAATCCCGTGATCCCCGGAACTGTCGTATTAGTCAGCAGTACATTGGATCGAAGTAGTTATTATCAATTTAAATGATCTTAAACAAAATTACGGCAGTATAATTTTTTTCCGAATCCCGGGATTCCCGGGAACTGAACTGGACGGTGCCAAATTTTCATAAGCTGTCCAATTTGATGGTCTGAACCACCTATGAAAATTTGGGATGAAAAAAAAATCCCGGGATTCGGAAAAAAAATACATTACTGTAATTTTGTTTCAGATCATTAAAATTGATATAACTAATTCGATCCAATGTACTGCTGACTAATACGACAGTTCCCGGGATCACGGGATTCAAATTAAATAAAACAATAAATTTTGTGGTTTTAACAACTCTAACAATCCCATCGTTCCGATCACTGGTTACATATGAATATCTAAAAAAAAATATTCAAAGAGTAAAAATTTTAACTAGAGAAAACATCATCATCATCATCATCATCATCTCAGCCGATGGACGTCCACTGCTGGACATAGGCATCCCCCGAGGATCGGGATCAGATCAGATTAATCTGCACTATGAAATCCCTATGAAATCCAAACAATTCGACATATTGTAACCTTGAACTTATGCCTGCATAAAGAATGAAATTGGAGCCTATTAGCAGTTATGAACTGCAATTACAGTAATAAAAATCACTCTGAGGTCTACAAAAGTTAAAATAAGCGCCTAAAGCCGCTTAAGGGAAGCATTGAGGAAGATACTACCGCTATAGGCTGCCCACGAGCAAGCGCCATGTTTATGATCTTTTTAGGTTATCCAAGCAAATATTTGTCAACAAATAACGTAAACAGAACTTAATTTTTAAGGATTGGGACGTTGTCTCCAAACCAGTGTATCGTTAAATCGACCTCAAATGATTTTATTACATAAAAAGTTGAAAAGACTGTATTCTAATACACATAATTAATTGCTTATTTGGATTATATCAAGAGCGCATCAAAATTACTCCAATAAGTGATATTTACATTATCAGTAAACTAATATGCGTTTTTAATTGCATGTACTGTACTGAATAACAAGAAACCATGAATTAATTACTTACTTATTTAATTTGATGATGGCCGCCACCGCACTTCAATTTCACATTTTAATAAAAAGATTTCGATATTTTGATGGTTCGCCTACACAAATATAGGAACAACTGAACTGAACGGTGTGCTGTCAAAACAAGATTCATTCATTTCAATCGGTCATTCGTTCACGAATGTAGTGCTATATGAGTGAATCTTATTACTTAATCTTCCATTGCAGCTACTATGGCGCTCTTAAGCAGCTACTATTATAGCTCTTCTGAAGCTTAAGGCCGCATAAAATTGTGCCTATTTGGCTATAGTGCT
This sequence comes from Agonopterix subpropinquella, assembly GCA_922987775.1. Classification (NCBI taxonomy): domain Eukaryota; kingdom Metazoa; phylum Arthropoda; class Insecta; order Lepidoptera; family Depressariidae; genus Agonopterix; species Agonopterix subpropinquella. The sequence continues at coordinate 15,640,690 of OV277695.1, read as the reverse complement.
GCTGCATAAGGCCTGCTGAGCACGCTCTATAGCTTACGCCTAGCAGCTTAAAGGAATAATTGCATTGGCTCTAAAGCCTGTATGCAGCAATTTTGTGCCCGTTGGGATGTACCTATATAGAAATATAGATACATTTTTTTCTTTGTAAATAATTGGAAAACTTGTGAAAAATACACAATTTTACGACTTACAAATATTAGAAATTTAAGGCAACGTGAAGGCAGGGCTCAGCTCCGATAAAGGGGGTGAGGTGCGGGGTCTGAGGGGAGATCGCGAGCAATTCGTTCGAATTTTGAATTTAAATATTAGAGTGTTCAATAATTCTTCAAGATGCCACAGTATACCAACATGTCATATAATTGATACCAGTTGAACAACACCAATAACAAAGTTAAAGTTATTTATAGGTATTATTGTAGGCTATTGGCATAAGTAATTCTTTGATGAAGATCTGATGAATGGCTTTGGAAACAGGTAAATGGAACTCCTCAACAGTTGAAAACAAATCATTGGCAATTGAATAAGTTGTTTGAAATCATCAATTATATGCTATAAGTGAGCCTTGCTAAAACTACACGCTTCAAAAGATGGTTAATAGTTGGGGTTAGGTGACAATTCGCCAGCAAAAAATAAAAAACAAAAAATATATATATATTAAATAATAAAGTCCCAACGAACTCCTAGGAAGATTCGCTACAAGCTCCTTGCCACCTTGCTAGCGACCGGAATCGAACTCGCGCCAACCGCACCAAACCGCCGCTCTGCTCTGGAGGCGAGTACCGAGACCACTCGACCAACTGGTGCTGCGCTGGACTCGGCAAAAAAAGGCATGCCTTGCCACAACTACGCTTTACAGACGCTTAGGATGAGTCATACTGACTCTAAAGTGGACACTTTTCTTCAATCTGACATCGGATTCGTGTTCAGGGTCCACGCGGACCCTCAGATATTGATTTTGGAAGCAATCGGTTGAGAAACACAAATTGAAAATACCAGTGAGCAGTTTTTGTAACAGTTATTCAGCTCCATCATTAAATAGGTACTTGTTACAAAACTGTAAAGAAAAGCACTCATCGAGATGATTTTAACGAGCTGAAATTCGATGAGTATACTATGAGCCATCCAAGAGTTCCACTAGCCACCTTCCAGCTCCATCACCAGATCAGCTGGATAATACCATATTATTGTATTGTCATCAGAATCACATGCACCTGCAGAGTCTTTAATGGATATAACGCACCCCCGAACGAATAAAGGTGTAAAGTGCCATAACACCCTTTTCACTTTTATTCCATGTTTGGAATCTACAGCCTTCAATAATACACGTCCTAAATTTTTACTACGCAGCTATGGTGCATATTCATAAAATTATACGGGAAGACATCTTTTTTTTTTTTATTAACTATGGGTTTGCTCTTGACCTCAATCCAGTCCTCAGGACGAAGATGGGGTCGTACATGTAGCGAGCTTACCCAGAAGATGCCTATTCACTCGTACTTTAAAGGAATTCGGGTTGTAAGTACTCGGAAATACTGACGCAGGTAAGGCATTCCACTCCTTGGCTGTGCGCATTATAAAAGGTTCAGAAAGGCGCTTGGTGCGGATATGTGGGATGTCAACCAAGAAGGGGTGATATCCCGCGGTGCGTCTGGAAGTCCGATAGTAGAAAGGGGAAGGTGGGATGAGCTCATGCAGCTCAAGGGCACACTCACCGAAGTACAATCAGTAGAAGACCGACAAGCAGGCCACTCTGCGGCGGTGGGCTAGGCTATGAAGCTTGGCCTCCACCAGCTTACTATCGCCAATGAGCCTCCTGGCTCTGCGTTCAACCGAGTCGAGTGCGGCAAGTTGATACTTGGCTGAGCCATCCCACAGGTGGCAGCAGTACTCCATACATGATCGGACCTGAGCTTTATACAATACTAAGAGCTGTCCAGGAGTGAAGTACCGCTTCACCTTGTTTAAGATGCCCAGCTTTTTGGCCGCAGTTTGAGCCTTAGACTCGATGTCAGCGCCGAAGTTGAGTTTCGTGGTCAAGCTTATACCCAGAAGCCCAAGACTGTCGGAAACAGGGACAGATGTACCCCGGAAAGTAGGAGTCAGATTAAACGGACTCCTTTTTGCGGTGAACAGACAAGCCTGTGTTTTGGTGGCGTTGAAGTTGACTAAATTATTGTCACCCCACTGGGAGACAAGACTTAAAGTCAAGTTTGTCCGCTCAACCATGGCCTCCCTCTGCGAGCGTATTTTATCCCCGCTGGCCCCTGCGCCAGATACATATCTCTCCATGACAGTACTGTCATCTGCATACCCAACAATACCTGACACAAGGAGGTCATTGATATGCAGCAGGAAAAGTGTCGCGGAGAGAACAGACCCTTGAGGAACTCCAGCATCAATTGCCATAAGGTCAGAAGAGCAGCTGTCAATGACAACTCTAATCGACCGTTCTCTCAAGAAATCAGATATCCAGCTGCAAAGATCAGCGGGGATGCCATAAGCGGGAAGCTTGTTCAGCAAACTAGCGTGCCCATATCCTGTCAAAGGCCTTCAAGATGTCAAGTGATACAGCCAGTGCTTCACCGTGCTTCTCGATGGCCTCGCCCCAGCAGTGCGTGATATACACAAGAAGATCCCCAGTCGATCGCCCCCGGCGGAAGCCATATTGGCGATCACTGAGTAGATCATTGTCTTCTAGGTATGACAGCAACTTACTGTTAAGTACTCTTTCAATGACTTTACAGAGAATGGAAGTAATGGCGATAGGGCGGTAGTTACAGATATGAGTTTACTATGTAATTTATTTGGCCGCAAAACACGACAGATATGGATTTTCATACAACATTGCCGGCCGCTGCACGCATGTATTTGGCCAGTACAGCAATTTCGATTTATCTCGAAGAAAGTTTTCAAAATAATGCTCACATTTCCAAGCATGTTTGAGAAAAATTCATATTTACGTGAGCGCCTTCTAGGGTCAAAAAACGCAGTCACCTTTTCAGTCTAATCACCGGCTATTGAAGCATCAAAACTAATGCAGGGCGCTTTGAAAGGCGGGAGTAGCACTCGCACGAGCGATCAGTGCCGGTTGCGTTCGCTAAAATTAATTTGCGCGGTCATCAGAATTTTTCAAATGTTACTCGCACGATCGATACGTCTCGGGTGTAAAGGGATAGTGCGCGGCTGCCGCGCGAGATAATGCTCGATGGTTTGCCACGCGAAGTCGGTACGCACCTGTAAATCAACAATCTTGATTGTTTTGCCATTTGTGGCACCGCCCAAAATTGTTCGCTTTTTTTAACCGACGAAAACAAAACAAAAAACGGTGGAGGTTTTCAAGTCGACGCGTATACAGGGTGTAACAAAACACCCTAGTAACAAGCTGGGTGCTTCAGACCATCAAACTGAACAACTTTCACTATGGGGGCAACATCGAGAAAAAATTAAAAAAATCTGTTATCCCATACAAAAGTGCAGCACCGACTCGACTAAAATGTATGGGACAGCATATTTTTTTTTTTCTTGATGTTGGCTCCATAGTGAAAGTTGTTCAGTTTGATGGTCTGAAGCACCCCCTTAAGTATTACTAGGGTGTTTTGTTACACCCTGTATATATATAGTTTTTTTTATGTATGTACGCATAACTTTTTACGGAGTAAGTAATCTGATTTTGATATTTTTTTTTTGTTTAGTAGGTCATACTTCAGAGGTGGTTTCATTTTAATTTGGTGAAGATCTGGTAAAGGGTTTCGGAGATAGACAATAGAACTCCTCAAAGATCTATAGCCTATCATCGACGATTGAAATAAATGATTCGTGTTCAAGTTTTCTTTTAGGTCATACTTCAAAAGTGGTCCCATTTTAATTTGATGAAGATTTGGTAAAGGGCTTCGGAGATAGACAATAGACTCCTCAAAGATCTATAGCATATCATCGACGATTGAAATAAAAGATTCGTGTTCATGTTCCCTTTACATGTCCAACGGATATGTTAACCCAATATAACACCAACGCTGAAAATTTTTAAAACAAATTTTTTTAACAAAGTATGAATACCGACTTCAAAACTCAAAAAGTAAAAAATAATAAATATTACAGCCGATGAATTTTACGTTAGCATCTATTAAGAATATAATTTTGTTTTATTGTAGTCGGTGTCAAGCCTAGCCAAAAAATTATTGCAAGCTCAGTCTCGAATCGTACAGGCTTGACAGCGACTTCGATAAAACAAAATGATATTCTTATAGATGCTAACGTAAAATTCATCGGCTGCAATATTTATTATTTTTAGGTACTTTTTGAAATTTGAAGTCGGTTTTAATTTTTTGTTAAAAAATTTTTATTCAGTACAAAATCTGTTGGTATATTTTAAATAAAATAGTCTAAATTGTAAATATTAAAGCAATTTTTATTACAGTATTTTTTTTTAATTGTAGTGTACTTTCTTTGTACAGTGGGAAATTAAAGTATAAAAAGAGAAAATACCTAAGCTAAACTCGCAAGACGATCCCTTTTCAGAAAATGTAAGTATCCGCTCTTGGATTCAAGGAACCCTACTGTTTTCCACGAAACCCTAAGATACACTTTGGGAACCGCTTACCTCTTAGGATGCCTCGCTATGCGCTACAAAAACAACTTTACCTACATCAGTTTAGCAATTCGTAGCACCACGAGTAATTTTGGTGTTGTCCTACTGAAAGCTATATTCGTGAACTGTGGCACTATGATGAAACTGTCATTTTGCCTACATAATTTACAATTCAAAATTTTTTTTATAAATTAGTTATATCTACAATAATCACAGCTATTATTTACAATTTGAGCAATATTAGAAATATTTATATAGATATTAATACAGAAAAAAGCCGGAAATGTTGTAAAATAAGACGTGAAATTTGAAGAAAAGTTTGACATAGGTCTTACCTCTACAAGCGCTGCCGCGCTTCTAAAATGGCGTATCGCATCGGCAAAATGGCGAGACGCTCGAAATTTCGTAGATATTTTGGAATTGTGTTGAAGTATATAAAGTAAAGTAAACGAAATATACCTAGCTGCCAAGCTTATGTTATGGCCAAGATAATAGTATATTTTATTTGCGTAAATACAGTTTCTTCTAGATATAAAATGATATTAAAAGTAAGAAAGAGGGGTAACTTCGGGATGTTTTTCTATCTAGCCAAATTGTTCCAATCGTGTACTGAATAACCTTCCTGCCTAGGAAATATCCCCAACTATAATATATATTTCATTCAAATCAAAATTATTACATTTTGAATGGAAAAAACTTAATCGAAAAAGCGATTTTTTACGAGTTTATAAACTCATTACGCCTTAATAAGAAATATCAGTTCAAAGTTGATGTCAGAATCGCAGCAGATGGTAACCGATTGTCTCTGCCTTCCCCAATAGATGTAGGTATGTATGGAACATGTGCAGTACTGTTTACAGATACTTATAGTTCATAGCAAAGATTTTTATCTTTGGTTCATAGATATCAGGTTCACCTCAAACTTCGGAACTTTTCGGGTCCCGTTTGTTATTTGAAAACTTTTGGACAATTTGTTTTTGTCGTTTTTGAACTACGTCAACAAAACCGGGCCTTTACCCGGACATTCGAACTTCGCAATTGCGTGAACGTTTTCGTTCCAATGTCAACTCTACAATGAAGTTCAGACAGGAATAGTCTCGATATATCAAAAATCTAAAGTCCGGGTACAGGGCCAGGCCTGGAGACTAATCGCGCTAACTAAATCTTCACTGAAACGTAATTGGACCGCGTATGAACCACAACTTTTAACACATGGGAACTTGATGGGTTTAGGTTAATGCATAGAATTTCCTTACACTCTGTATAGATCGACATTGTTTCATAGGATACCGGTCCACTTTTGTTTCTTCGTCATACCTATAGATAGGAGCTTAGAGTTCTTGTTATGTCGTTGGGTTTCATGTTCCGGAAAGAAACATCCCTAAATGGCCCTCGTGACAATCAGTCGAGCATGTCGGAATCGGAATTAGGTCAACGGGACAAGCTGTTGCTAGGTTATGATTAGGCAGCTGGTTTTATTTCGAAACCTGGGAATCGAAATATCTGTCCTATAAAAGGTTTTAAATTATCTGCCACTGCTGCTATACAGCTATTGAAGAAAGTGTTGCGTATATATCGGATGATTTTTTTAAACCGTTCTGAACCTTTCAGGGGTGGTTCAGTAAGACGATCAAACTGAACAACTTTTATTATGGGAGCAAACTTGAAATCGCAAAAAAAAAATCTGCTGTTCCATAAGTCTTGTTGCTACTAACACATTGGATCTCTGTTGTCCAGTTTTTATTATTATTATTTTTTATAACAAACGAGCTTTTACCCGCGACTTCGTCCGCATAAATTATATACCAGATTTTAAGTCAGATGATAAGCTATCAAACAAAAAAAGTTTCATCAAAATCGGTTCAGTAGTTTTTGCGTGATACTCGAACAAACAAACACCCAAACAAACAAACGAACAAACAAACAAACAAACAAACAAACAGACAGACAAAAAATCCAAAACTTGGTGATTTGGAATCAGGGACATCTAAAAATCATATCGTAATCTTTTTTTTGTAAATATCTTCAATGTACAGACACACTTCTGTTACAGTTTTATAATAGTTTAGATTGCAATGTCTACTCGACTCGAAAATGTATGAGACATCTAAGTTTTTTACGAATTCGGGTAAAAGTTGATTATTTTGATGGTCTGCACCACCCCTGAAAGTTTCGTTACAGATTTTTTCTTTATACAACAAAAAATAAAATATTTACAATACCATCAGTAGTATTTTGAATGAAGCCTATGAAGTAATTAACTTAAATTACAAAAATTTTAACAAAAAATTAAAACCGCCTTCAAAAAAACTAAAAAGTTAAAAAATAATATTGCAGCCTATGACTTTTTCGTTCGCATCATAAGAACATTAATTTGTTTTATTGAAGTCGCTGTCAAGCCGGTACGATTCGCGACATGGATTGCATTTTTTGGCTTGGCTTGACACCGACTTCTATAAAACAAATTAATGTTCTTATGATGCGAACGAAAAAGTCATAGGCTGCAATATTATTTTTTAACTTTTTAGTTTTTTTGAAGGCGGTTTTAATTTTTTGTTAAAATTTTGTTTATTTCACAATTTTCAGTGGTGAATTCATTAGTTCGATTTAATAGGAGTGCTTTAAATTAAAAAACGCACTAGTCGGCAGTACGATTTTCGAAGGTTCCCCTCGATTTCTCTGGGATGCCATCATCAGATCCTGGTTTCCTTATCATGGGACCACCCTTGGGATATCTCCTTTCCAACAAAAAAAGAATCATTACAATCGGTTCATAAACGAAGAAGTTATCCGCGAACACACATTAAAAAAAAAAAAAAATAATATACGGTCGAACTGAGAACCTACTCCTTTTTTTGAAGTCGGTTAAAAATGAAGCAAGTCGATATTTATTACCTACTTAAATTTCTTCAAATTATTTTAACGATTCCGGGCCACGAACGATGTTTCTTCACTATCGTAGGTAATCTAATACGGAATACTTTCAACTATTGCATTCCCATAGTGGTTTTCGATATGATAATTCATAACTTACTAGAGACCACGCAGTCACAGTAATGTGAAACACATTTTGGGGACAAACCTTTCTTCTTGACTTATCCCTAGTAGGGTGAAAAAGCATATCATTATGTTTAAGATTACGCAAAAGCATGTGATGAAAACGAAGCGAACAATAGAGATAACAATAATAATACATATCGTCTTCATGATATCAAATGTAAGCACGTAACGAGCCGTGAATTACAACGATCGCGACACCCCTATCGTTTACTACGAAATCCCTTACAAGAAATCGTATGCCCATGTCATAAGAACGAATATGATTTGATTCGTAGGACTTTCTGTGTAGGGCATATACCCGTACCGAAGGGGCTGAAAGAGAGCTACTGAATACAGCATCTGAGCAGTGCTGCCAATGTAAATTTCTTGATTCCCCGCTTTAGCAGGCTCAATTCCCCGAATTTCCCCGATTTCAATCATACATTCCCCGAAAATTCCCCGACACTGTAATATGCAAGAAATAAATCATTTTTTCATGCAAAACGTAGTTAAATGTTTCAAAAATTAGCGTATCAACTTCTTTGTCTTCTAATTTTTATCAAAAAATCTACTTCAATATTTAGAATACAATTAATTTTATTTATCTATATCTATACTAATATTATAAAGAGGAAAGATTTGTACCTATTTTTGTATGTTTGTATGTTTGTAATGAATAAACTCAAAAACTACAGTGCCGATTTCAAAAATTCTTTCACCATTAGAAAGCTACATTCACCCTGAGTAACATAGGCTATATTTATTGCTAGAAAAGATTAGATGTCCACCCGTGCGAAGCCGGGACGGGCCGCTAGTTATTTATATTCCTCCCACACTTTCGGACTAAGGATAGTCCGATTCGGTTCTAATTTTAGCAATTCCTCTTCATTAGACATCCTTTGTTCGAGATTTATTACAAATAGGCGATTCCCCGAAATTCCCCGATTTGAATCATTCCCCGCGCTCTCCCCGCACGCACCCCTGATTCCCCGAAAATCGGGGATATTCCCCGGAATCGGCAGCCCTGCATCTGAGTGAGAGCATCCCGTATTCACTGAATAATATGTGGGGTATAATGAGGCGTGTCTGTGTGCGGAGCACGTCTCTGTTTGGAACTCATTCATAGCTGTCACCTGCATCTCCGCTTTCGCTAATTTAGAATACATCTAAACGTGTTGGGAGTTTGTGAAATGTGGGTTATTTTAATTGCCCTTTTTCGGGTTTCATTCCCAAAGGCTTCCAATGGAACCCTATTTACGCCACGTCCGTTCGTCCGTCAGGCTTTTTTATCTTTTTAACCGACTTCAAAAAGGAGGAGTTACTCAATTCGACCGTATATATATATTTTTTTATGTGTGTTCGCGGATAACTTCGTCGTTTATGAACCGATTTTGAAGATTATTTTTTTGTTGGAAAGGAGATATCCCGACGGTGGTACCATGATAAGGAAACCAGGATCTGATGATGCATCCCGGAGCTACACAATAGAACTCCTCAAAAGTTGACGGCAAATCATCGGCGATTGAAAAATTCGCTTCATATCGATGTACCATTTGCGTGTATAACTAATATCTTAGTCGAACTAATGAATTCACCACTGAAAATTCTGAAATAAACAAAATTTTAACAAAAAATTAAAACCGCCTTCAAAAAAACTAAAAAGTTAAAAAATAATATTGCAGCCGATGACTTTTTCGTTCGCATCATAAGGACATTAAATTGTTTTATAGAAGTCGGTGTCAAGCCAAGCCAAAAAATGCAAGCCCTGTCGCGAATCGTAGCGGCTTGACAGCGACTTCGATAAAACATTTTTTATTCACAGAATATGACTTCAATATTAGGGCAAATTCCCTAATTTTAGTAGATCGTATCTAGATAGAATTTTAAAGATATCTATTTGTTTAAATGCTGTTTAATAGTAAACAAGAGGCACTAATAATACCACTTGTGAAAGATAAAAAGACAAGTAACACGATTATTATTTCAGTTTCTGCGTGTACACAATACAAGGAAACTGAAATAAATGTCGTGTTTGCGGTGGAGGCCAGATGGTGATGATGATGAAGATATAGTTGACTTTTTAATAATAAATGGTTTCCAATCACCAGGGAGCGTTGTTTGTAGCTTTTTCTTTTAGCCTGCTTTTAGCCTATTTAGAATTTCAGAATGATTGTATCAACAAAGCTTTTACCCGCGACTTCGTCCGCATAAATTATATACCAGATTTTAAGTCAGATAATAAGCTATCAAACAAAAAAAGTTTCATCAAAATCGGTTCAGTAGTTTTTGCGTGATACTCGAACAAACAAACACCCAAACAAACAAACAAACAAATAAACAAACAAACAAACAGACAGACAGACAAAAAATCCAAAAATTTGTGATTTGGAATCAGGGACAGGTAAAAACCATGTCGTAATATTTTTTTTGTAAATATCTTCAATGTAAAGACACACTTCTGTTACAGTTTTATAATAGTTTAGAAGATAAAGACATAAATAATTTTTTTTTGTTTAGTTTTGTTTTTCTTTTGTTTTTAGGTTAAGGATTATATTTGTATTTATTTGTATCTATTTTGTTGTAAATAAATAAAGTTGATATAAAAAATTTATGAAATGATAGAATTACGACACATGACTAATTTTATGAGAACGGGTCAAGGAAGGAAAAATGGTTCAAAATTATATTGCAAGATTACAGAGCAAGATGAATCAAGCATACGTATTACAATGGTTATAGTTACTCGTAGCTACAAAAAGCTATCTGTTTGTATACAGGATAGAAAAGAACTGGTTATTTTCTACATCAGTTTGACAAAAGTTTCGCCTAATTCTATGACAATACGTCAATCCATTTGGGTATTTGACTACATACAATATATTTTATTTTTATCTTCTCTATAAAAAAAAGGTTAGAAAATAACGCTAAACTCCTATTTTCATTGAGTTTTTAGCTCGAATGCTTTTTTTAATAACAAGATAAACGTTAAAGGGAAATGAAATGTTGTTGACGTCACAACTCATTACTTTGTACAAATGTTCATACAAATCACACTTTTTGACGTCCGATAAAGAGTAGCTGATTTGACTAGTTGTCAAGTAGCCTATTCCGTCCCCGGGGGGTCTCGGTCAGTCGCTATCTCTGTCCTCTCCTTTTGCTTCTGGCGCCTACAGACGAACGCCACCGGCACATCGCTGGCCGGTTCTCGCAGCTCCACACTACCCAATCGTAGTCCGCGTAAGTCCCAACAACGCCCATTGCCGACGTCCGTACCCCTTAGGGCTCTTACAGACGAGCGACACTTTGCGGTCGCTGTGTGTCGCGGAGGGTCGCGCTCATAGAGTTTACGGTCGCCTTAAGGCTATTCTACCGTTGGCGCGCTCCATACAAACGTAGTATGGTGATATTTTCAATACTATCCAATTAAAGTCAATGAAATTTTTCAAAAACAATCTAGTAACTAATTTCTATGTCGGTATGAAGTCAGATTTTCGATAAAATTTATAGTTTTAAAGTTACAGTGCCACAAATTTTTCCATACAAATCTTAAATTAATCCTAGCATTGAAACTGTATATTTTAACGAAAATCTGACTTCATACCGACATAGAGATTAGTTACTTGATTGTTTTCGAAAAATTTTATTGACTTTAATTAGATAGTATTGAAAATATCACCATACTACGTTTGTATGGAGCGCGCCAACGGTAGAATAGCCTTAAGTCACGCGCGCGACTGTCGCGCGACCCTCTGCGACCGCAAAGTATCGCTCTTCTGTAAGAGCGCTTAGGGGTGCCCCTTGGGCAGGTTGCTTAAGTTCATTCACTGGTTCGGTAGACCTACCAGGGCGCTTCGCCGTCACTGGTGTGGTCCCCCCATAGTCCGCAGTAATAACCAGTCGATGCTCCCTGAGTAATGCTGTATTGGTCAATTAGAAAAAAAAACACAATTACGTGGTCATTTTTTTACTTCTCTACGCTTTTACATGTCAACAATAGTTATCCAGTAAGTTATTGTATTCTCGTAAAGATGGATAAATTAGTTGTCAGTCTCGTTATCTGCTTTCCGTTCGGTTCAACACAGGAATAATGTCTGTCTATTTGTGGATACATCACAAATAAACAGTTTTGTGTAGAGAATGAATTGAATACAATTGAGAATTGAAGTCTGTTTGAATTTTGTGGGAATATTTTTCTTGTTAGTTTAAAATTGGTAGTATGAAAGCATTAGCTTTTTTTGGATTTTCCGAATAATTGAAGAAGTGACACTACCGTTCAGTTGCCGAAACGCTCATTAAAGTTAATCCTCCATTAAATCTCTTGCTGCCACTTTTTGTCTTGTTAGTTAAGGCTGACAAGAGATTTAATGGAGTATTTAACTCTATTTTTTTTCGTTTCTCCAACTGAGTGTAAATGAGTTTGAAGCACGTTTGAAGTCATAACGTTTTTATAATATATTATTACACCTTCTGAAGCGATGTAATTGTGGGAGTCAGCACACTCTCTGATGTGTTAGTGTTAGAGGATGGTTAGAGGTTAGAGGTAAATCGATAACTTTCAATGTTATTTTATTACTTACCTGTTCCAATTTATCTGTCAATTGTAATACAACGATGCCACAGACTATCCGCAGCAAGCGAAAGGTCGGAAAGTGTCCTGAAAACCAGTATCACACATTGGTTCAATAAATATTTTGTATTTTTAGTGTTCCGTACCAAAATTGTAAAAACGGAACACTTATGGAATCAGCTCGGTGTCTGTCCGTCCATCCGTCCGTCTGTCTGTCACAGGCATTTTTCTCAGAGACATAGAAAGTTGAAACTCGGTACGGATATAGCAATTGGTGGTCCAATATCATAAATGAAGTAAAAAAAACCTAAATTTTTATATTGGGGGGCAATTTGAAAGTAGCAGTAAGAAAGGGTAAATAAAACAAAAAATTATTTCTACCGTATGTTGTGGGGTATCAATTGAAAGCTTATGAAAATAAGAGTCTAAAAATATTCTTTTCAAATTTTTTATAAAAACTTTGTTTAACAACATTTTCAATTCAATCAGAGAAATTGCTGTCCCCACCTCTATTTCAAAAAATGTAGCCGTATAAGATCTGAAAAAAATCATGAACATCAGAAATAACGTGTAGATGACGGGAAAATTATCAGAGTGGCTCTAACTTGGATAGTTTTTTTTCTATACCCAAAAAACGAACACCAGTGAAACCAGTGTAAAATGAACTTCAGTTACTATGTGACCACATACTAAGTAAGTGTCAATTTATAGTGGTTTGATCAATGTCCCATGTTAAACAACTGGTAGTACGGAACACTAATTGCCCGAGTCCCGACTCGTACTTGGCCGGTTTTTTTTGTAAGTAATGATGCGTGATGCCATAGTTTACCTTTTTACTGCGATTTAACGTTGATTTTAGGCACTTTGAACAATTTTCTATACGATTCATCTCTACAGGGTAAAATTGATATCATTAGCCTCCTTTCGAACTAAGAGTCTACCCATCAAACTGATACAAATAAAAATCAGCTGTTCCATACTAAACTGCAATGCCTACTCTTCTCAAATGTATGCAACAGCAGATTTTTTTGTTGCTCCGATCCGTTTGCTCCCATAGTAAAAGTTGTTCCTAATGGAAAAAGGATGCTAATGATGTCAATTTCACCCTGTATAATGAATTAATGAATGTCTACTTTTAGGTACCTAGGTACACCATAAGAAATATAAAATGAAACTCGATTTGACATCATTTTATGTGCCTAATGTAGCTAAAACAACTTATAATACAATTTACTTAATCATAATCCATAATCATCATAATGCAAACTGATTTATCAATCAGAGTTCGTTCTACTAAAATGTTAGTCAACGTTATTTCCTATAATAATGGCAACTTGTTGCCAGTATCCAGCAGTATGGATCAATTTCCTGACTCGACTGTAGCCCGGAGTGCGATTTTTGAAACTGATTCTTTGAACTCAGCTGTTGAAAATGTCAAAATTACTGTGGAGATACGCATCTTTCTACTGCTGATTTGACATTAAAAAATCATACTCCAGGAGTGCGATTTTTGAAAGTCAAATCAGCAGTAGAAAGATGCGTTTCTCCATACATTTTCAACTGCTGAGTTCAATGTATGAGATTCAAAAATCGCACTCCATGTGTGAAAGGAGTTCTTTTTCATTTCCTGCAATACTCGGTCTCGTACGCCGTCACGTTACAGTGGTACCAATGGTACCAACCATAGAGCAAATCGACAGAGCAGCATCGACGACATTCGTCCTTTGATTTGGCTCCGTAAGCGGGAACCGTGAAATTACCTAATCTAAAACTCCCCAAGATTGATCGATGACGTATTTTGTATGAATAGGTACCTATTAGTAGAATGGAGAGCTGCAATTTGATATCTAATTCAGGGTTACGTAACAGTAATGTGTGTTATAAAGGACATAATAATGGATTATTATATGATCGATGATATCAAGCTTGTAATATGAAACAAATACATTGGTGTCGATTCGAACTGTGCCACGACTTAACTTAACTAAATTTATTCCTGTCACTTTCTTAAATAAGATTAAGAAAACAAAATTTTAACAAAAAATTAAAACCGCCTTCAAAAAAACTAAAAAGTTAAAAAATAATATTGCAGCCTATGACTTTTTCGTTCGCATCATAAGAATATTAATTTGTTTTATTGAAGTCGCTGTCAAGCCGGTACGATTCGCGACATGGCTTGCATTTTTTTGCTTGGCTTGACACCGACTTCTATAAAACAAATTAATATTCTTATGATGCGAACGAAAAAGTCATAGGCTGCAATATTATTTTTTAACGTTTTAGTTTTTTTGAAGGCGGTTTTAATTTTTTGTTAAAATTTTGTTTATTTCACAATTTTCAGTGGTGAATTCATTAGTTCGATTTAATACGAGTGCTTTAAATTAAAAAACGCACTAGTCGGCAGTACGATTTTCGAAGGTTCCCCTCAATTTCTCTGGGATCCCATCATCAGATCCTGGTTTCCTTATCATGGTACCACCCTCGGGACATCTCCTTTCCAACAAAAAAAGAATCATCAAAATCGGTTCATACACGACGAAGTTATCCGCGAACACACATATTAAAAAAAAAAAAATTAAAGAAAAAAATATATACGGTCGAACTGAGAAACCTCCTCCTTTTTTGAAGTCGGTTAAAAAGAGACAGAAAACCAACAACTGACTTTAGTGCTGTCAAAGTGACGTTACACGCCCAAAATATGATGCCATCATAATGTACGCCATCTTATTTAAGGCTATTCTACCGTTGGCGCGCTCCATACAAACGTAGTATGGTGATATTTTCAATACTATCTAATTAAAGTCAGTGAAATTTTTCAAAAACAATTAAGTAACTAATCTCTATGTCGGTATGAAGTCAGATTTTCGTTAAAATATACAGTTTCAATGCTAGGATTCATTTAAGATTTGTATGGAAATATTTGTGGCACTGTAACTTTAAAACTATAAATTTTATCGAAAATCTGACTTCATACCGACATAGAAATTAGTTACTAGATTCTTTTTAAAAAATTTCATTGACTTTAATTGGATAGTATTGAAAGTATCACCATACTACGTTTGTATGGAGCGCGCCAACGGTAGAATAGCCTTAAGGCGTTTTTGGACGTGTAACGTCACTTTGACAGCACTAAAGTCAGTTGTTGGTTTTCTGTCTCTTTTTCTTAATCTTATTTTAGAAAGCGACAAGAATAAATAATAAAAAAAAATGTTTATTAAGCAGAAAAACTACAGAAAGTGATTTTGAAGCCCTGAACCCCAAGATAAAGTATATGTATTTAAAAAATACGATTATACCCAGAGTTTTGGGGTTCAGTCTCTTCCTCTGGTACAAAAGTTGGTCTTAAATTAAGTTCCGTATTTTAACAAACAAAAATAAAATAAAAGATAAATAAAGAGAGAGCCAAATCGCAACTACCACAGAAATAAGGATACAGAAAGACATCACCTACTACAAAAAGGTGTTAAGGTGTGACATTAGATTTTGGTTCTATTATCATTATTTGTTATTTCTGTGGCATACGCGAAGTTTAACACGTAAGTAAAGAATTATAAAATAAGAATAAAAGAGTTGTATAGTGTGTGTGTGTGTGTGTGTGTGGGGGGGGGGGGGGGGGTGTGTGTGTGGTTAATGTGGCTAATGGGGTTTAAGAAGGCTTTCTGTGTCATTATAGGTGAGGTTTAGAAGCCAGGTTTTGATTTTATTTTTACATTGGTATTTATTTAAAGGATAGATTGTCAAGATACGATTTATTCGATCATAAAGGATATTACTACGCACCAGATATTGACGACTTGCAAATGTTGTTCTATGGGTGATATGCCGGAAGAAATAAATTTAGTTAAGTTAAGTCGTGGCACAGTTCGAGTCGACACCATTGTCATCTGAAAGTAATGCTTCTGGTGATAAAAGTTCAGTACAATTTATGTTTTAAAAAATTGATGGAATTATAATCGGTGTAGTCGGATTAAAATAATAGGTTAGGGCAAACGTTCGGGCAAAGGTTAGGTTTAGTTTTTTTGAAAACAAATCCTTGGCCTTCGCTGTATAGGTATACTGTATACCTAATTCGGCAGCGAAGGCCAATATGTGTTCCTATAGGTACTAGTCATTCACTTCGAGTTGGCCGCTACCTCCCTTCCCGCTTCCCCGCACCGCACCCCTAAGAGACCCTAGTAAACGCAATTTTATAACCTTTAGCAACGCAACCACGTACGGCACATCCGTCCCGGTCACTAATATCGCTATTAATTTTAAATTTTTATTTGCCTTTTATATTATTTTTTGTCGACGGGACCAATTAATGTGCCTGTGAGGAAATTTTGTAACGGTCATCGACGGCCAACTGGTCGTGAACGGGTAGTACCATAACACAATTTTAATTAACCTACTTTCTTGTAACAATATTTTTATCTATACGTAATAACGAAGGAACCTACCTAGCTGCAATATTGTAAAGGTACAGCTGATAAGGAAAACATCAATTTGGGTTAACGTTATTAAAGTACAGCATCGTTGTCATATGATGTGAAGTTACACGTTGCCGTCGACAAATATTTGCATACCGGAAGCGACGGGCGGTATCGCTCGCTACGGAAGGTATGGGACACCGGAAGTCCCACCTGATCGACTACGGTACAGGAATTAATTTGAGATACCAACACTTCGAATTAACTTTGAACTTACATACGTATACAAGGTATCGAATTGATAACCTCCTTTTTTTGAAGTCGGTTAAAAAAACGGGTTCAAAAGGGTACGTAGTAATATGGTAGTTATACAGGGTGTACAATAAAATGGGACAGCTACTTAAAGGGGTGCTTCAGACCATCAAATTGAACAACTTTCTCTATGGGACCAATATCGAAATCGCGAAAAAAAAAACCGCTCTCCCATACAAAACTGCAAACATAACTCGACTGAAATGTATGGGACAGCAGATTTTTTTTTCGCGATTTCGATATTGGTCCCATAGAGAAAGTTGTTCAGTTTGATGGTCTGAAGCACCCCTCTAAGTAGCTGTCCCATTTTATTGTACACCCTGTAGATAATCTATCATACTGTCTGTGGTAAGAACCTATATCTTGTGTACAATATTATTACTTGTAATTGTAGGTACTTTGTATATTTTGCTTTGTTTGAAAGATTTGCGTTGTAGAGTTTCTGGCCGCATCTTCTCTACAACGGAACACCTTTCGACGATGTGATATTATTTTGAATACAAAAATTTTAGTTTATAGTTCTGATCGGGGGGGGGGGGGGGGGGGGGGGTAACAGTTACATACTGTTACACAGAAAAAAAAACTTAATCAAAATTCCCCTTATATTTTTTTGATCAAAATTGGTTCAGAAATGCCAAAGTTGTATAGAAGTCGGTTAAAAATGTGTCTAGTATACAGCTCCCTAGGGGCTATAGATTCTATCTATTCTGAAGTATATTACGCAAATAAATCTTCCCACTGCGTTTTGCTAAACACATAAAGCTGGTTTACTCACGGTAGGTAATAGAAGTGTTTATTACTATTGCAGGTTTAGATTCTACGTGTACTCGGCGTACGTGGAGCGGCGGACGGTGGCGGCGGTGCGCGTGATCGCGGCCACGAAGACGCGCGGCGCCGACCCCGTGTTCTGCCGACTGTGGTTGGCTGATAACCGCACACTCACACTCAAGGCCAGGGTTCAGGTAACATGCTGCTTTGTTTATTACACACTTGGTAGGACAAAAATAAAGCATAAATTCTTTGAAGGAACCTTGCGACAATCAATCAGCTGATCATTGAGACATTTTGTATGCGAGATTCAATTTTTTTTCTACTATTATCACCCCGTGTTTCTTGGGAAACATTGAGTTGATAGTACAGGGTCATGATCTGAATCACATGAATTCAATCATGGACGTTTTGAAGTTCAATGCGTTTCATTGAAGTTCAATGGAACACATGAAGAGCAAGGGGTTTGACTGGGACTAAAAGATTGTTTACCAGTTGCTATAACTCGCAATAATTTTAGGAAAACTTTAAGAGTAGGTACATAAAAATATGATCATTTTCTGTTCGGAAACGTAGCTTCTTGCTTGCATCATATATAATACTAGCGGCCCGTCCCGGCTTCGCACGGGTGGACGTCTAATCTTTTCTAGCAATAAATATAGCCTATGTTACTCAGGGTGAATGCAGCTTTCTAATGGTGAAAGAATTTTTTAAATCGGCCCAGTACTTTTTGAGCCTATTCATTACAAACATACAAAAATAGGTACAAATCTTTCCTCTTTATAATATTAGTGTAGATATAAGAGTTATACAATCATCGCGCAGCCGAAACACATTCAATTTTGAATGGCTTCCTCATTAATGATTCGACATTGTGTAATTTTCAACTAATATGGGCCGTCGCATCGTCCTTTAAAAGATGAGCCTAAATTAATCTTAATTCTAGTTTCCATATTAACTAGTAAGCTGAAGCCGTGGTGGTCCAGTGGCGAGTAACCTTGCCTGCCGTGCAGGAGGCGATGGTTCGATCCCCGTCCAGGCCGATTCGTACCAATGAGTTTTTCGGAATTTATGTACGATTTCTAACACTACTGGCTTTCGGTGAAGGAAAACATCGTGAGGAAACCTGCATGCTTCAATTTCGAGGCATGTATTGTACCTATCTACTGTCCATTACAAGTGGGGACGCGCTCACTCCCCGTCACACTGGACAGAGTTTCGGTACTACTAGTGAAACGTGGATGTTCTGAAGTTTCAGAATATCTCTGACTACCCCTTGGTGAATATAGTCGTGAGCATATGCTTATGCTGAAGGTCTGAGGTTTCTTGTCTGTGTTCTTGTGGGCAGGCTATAACCGTATTTAAGTATTTCTTTATTCGTAGATAGCCACCTAGCATTGACAATAGAGGTCATTCAAACTGAAACCTTCAGATATGCTAAAGGCCAACCTTACTAAATCTTTACGCTTATAAAGATACAATATGATTGGTGGTGTTTCTTACTACCTATCCCGAAAAAGATATTATGGTCATGAGTTTATGGTATTGGGTGTAAAATTAAATCATAGACATTATTATTCTACTACCGTGAGTAGACCTAGTAAGTGTGTGAATGAGATTCCGATCATAATGAAAAAAGCTACGTGTGCGAAAGAGATTATAATATAATTGCCGTAAAACCATTTTGAAACAAATCGGAGTCTTTTGGAGCCCTGTCAAAAAATTATTTCTCGTTATTTTAGTGATTTAATTTAAATTCATTTTGTGTTTCATAAGAGAAATATAAAAAATCATAATGGTGTCGTGTTCCGTGTTGGAATGTAGTGTAACTTACACCAACAACCCAAATAAAGAAACGTTTCACAGGTAAATACGATCAGTACAATACCACTTTCATGAGGCTTGTTTTCACATATGTTTTTATTAAAATGATTTAGTAATACATTCATTAAATGCAGTAAACATCCTATTTTCTAAATAATGTGTAATTTTAAATAATTATGTGTAAGATAAAAAATTATTGTGTACGTGAAAAAGGAACCGTTTCGCATAGATATTGCACAAAATCTATCGATATGTCGATATTTTTGAAATATGTTTTTCTGTACTACCACCTAGCTCCCTCCGTTCATGTCTCGTCAGATTCTGGTATTGTTTTTAAACGTAGGTATTGAAAGGCTGATTTATAGCCCAGTCATTTTACGGTTGGAGCCGGGACTAATTGATAATTGAATTTTTTTTTTGCTATAATATTGAAGAGCTAATTTGAGCTTGGAAATGTACCAAAATTAAAAAAATATCACGACAGCAACAGTTCCAATTTTAAAATTTAGATATTACGAGCTTTAACCCGTGACTTCGTCCGCATAAATTATATACCAGATTTTGAGACTCGAGAGTTTCGTTTTTCAATGTGTGTACGGTTATTGATTTTAAGTCAGATGATAAGCTATCAAACAAATAAAGTTTCATCAAAATCGGTTCAGTAGTTTAGCGAGATAAAATACATACCAGTTTTTTAGGTCTAATTATTAGATTTTAAACTCACTCAAGTCCAATTTTTTTTCTTCAAAATAATGTATTTTTGTTCAAAATAATATCAAATAGCTTTCTGAAGTCATGTTTTTGACTCTACCACCGCGTCGGGAGTGTTTCGCTGTAGAGAAGATGCGGCCTGAAACTGAACAACACATTGGTTTCACACAATAAGTTTCATCATAATCGGATGTAACATCCCCGTCATATTGATTTTGTTCGTATAAAATGTATCCTCTATGTCACCCAGACCATAAATAATAACGAATCGATTGCCACCTCATTCATCAACATCGGCTCAGTAGTTTAGGTGCTACGGCGGAACATATACGTAAATGCATGGAATCAAAATCAGCATAATTTATCATACTTAATCATGAGAACCGTGGTTCTTTTCTCTTTGAAACGCTGCTAGTTTCAATTATGTATCGCAAAATTCTTCGAAATTATATTGCACCTGTACATTCTGTGAAAAAACAGGTTAGGTTTTTAAGTCCTGGCTACTACAGCAGGTTTTTATTATTTTCATAAATTCGATTCCATATCAAAAATAAAGAAATCTTTGATTCAGGGACCCCTAAACACTATAGTCATATGCTTTTATTACAAAATATTTTCAATGCTCAGACACACATTTCAGTTTTATAATAAGTAGTGTATGTAGACAAATTATAACCCAGCAGATTAAAACCTTATAGAAGTCGGTGTGATTATGATATCAATAATGCGGATACGTCAATGTCACATCACAAAAACTCACACACATACCAATTTCGCACATACTGACATTTCGGTTTCGGTGATGCGATAATGAGGAGTCACTTGAGCCTCTAGCCGCACATTCGAACTTCGCAATTCCGGGAACATTTTCATTCCAAATTCAACTCTATTACAATGAAGCGCGGACCGAAACAGTGGCGATATAGCGAACATCGAAAGTGCGGGTACAGGGCTTGGTCTACTCGGTAGTATCTTTTAAATCGAAAAAACGGCACACGCACGTGATGCGCGCACTTTTCGTGGGGCTGGGCAATTGCGTTTTTCATAGAAAATATTCGTCGACCTATGACCTATGACCTAAGTAACAGTTTTAAAGCAGTGTAGGTAGATGGATTGTAAGCCTAGCCGATTTAGACTTCGTAATATTAAAATATAATAGTAGTAGTGACTACTATAAATTAGTGATGTAACATTGACATATTCGCTATTATCGGTATCAAAATCACATCGACTACTAAATAGTCGATAATCTGATATCGATGATTTTGATATCGATAATCGCGAATACGTCAATGTCACATCACTAGAACTCACACACGTATCAATTTCGCACATATTGACATTTCGGTTTCGGTGATGCGATATTGAGGAGTTCCTCAGTCTACTCGGAAGTATAATATGTTTATGAATTAAATATATTGCATATGTTAGGGTTCGCTTCGGACCGTCAAACTGAACAAAACTTTGACTATGGAGCCAACATAGCAATCGCGAAAAAAAACCTGCTGTTTCATAGAATACGTCAACTGCTATACAGGGTGTAACAAAACTCCCTAGTAATACTTAAGGGGGTGCTTCAGACCATCAAACAGGTTGTCTGGAAGAAATCGCTTCTTAGCGATAAGACCGCCTTATTTTGTGCCTCTTGTATTTTTTTCTCTGTATTTTACTGTTTATTTTTGGTGTAAAATAAAGTATATTTGATTGATTGATTGATTGATCAAACCGAACAACTTTCACTATAAAGCCAACATCGAGAAAAAATAAAAAAAATCTGTTGTCCCATACATTTTAGTCGAGTCGGTCGGTACTGCAGTTTTGTATGGGACGGCAGATTTTTTTTTATTTTTTCTCGATGTTGGCCCCATAGTGAAAGTTGTTCAGTTTGATGGTCTGAAGCACCCCCTTAAGTATTACTAGGGTGTTTTGTTACACCCTGTATTATGTAGGTATACTCGACACAATTAATGTATGCAACAGCCGATTTTTTTTTCGCGATTTAGATCTTGGCTCCGTAGCGATAGTTGTTCAGTTTGATGTTCTGTATAATCCTAATATAACATGTAACGTACCTATTTAAGTTTACATCCTGTATGAACTAATTGGATAACGGGCATTTTCCATTCGTAGGTCGCTCTTAAATATTCCGTGGTACAAGTAAGGAAGGTCACGGTTTCGCTTCGTCAATCGCACGTAGCTATTCCGTTCAACGCTCTGACAGGCCATTGTCTTGACGGCAATCAGTAATATTTATGGCTTCTATTCCGTTTCCAGTCAATCAGAGAGAACTGGAACCTGAAGTATAGTGCTGCGTATGTGCTGTGCCTACTGCGCGAGTCGGGCGTGAAGCCGCAGGAGACGGTGGGCGCGTCGGTCGCGGTGATGGCCACCGCGGCGCCCGCGCGCCTGCCCACCAACCTCCTCACTGTGCTCGATACTGAGCCCAAGAGTGATATTCAGGTATGTAGTTTATCCACAGTATAAGAAAGTGTATCTATTACTAGATACAGTACGGACACTCCCTTCCTCCCACCAAGTTTTTACCTCACCCCCTCTATCGCCCTCTGGTTACCTCACACTGGTTACTCGTTACCTAAGGAGAAGATTTAATTCAATTTCTTTGGTTTTGCATGTGCTGACGTCATCTTGTTAATTTCAATTTTTTGTATGCAGTGTCCGGGCTGTGGTTTAGCTACTGTCGTAGTAGTAGTAGGCACCAAAGTTTCTGAAAACCCGAATATAATTATTGTTGTGAGTTATTATGTGTTGTAAAATTAGGTATACGTGTCGGGCGTTCTTATCACATAATAAGTAACTATTGGCTATGTGCGAAGTGGGTGTTGGAAACTGTCAAGTCGATCGCAGCGCACGCCGTGGCAGAAATTTGTACTACTGACAGCGAAGCTATGTCAGATTTGCTTGAATCTATGAAAATCAGCACACTAACTTAACACGAAATCTCCAAAACTGTCAATACTACAAACTTAAAATTTGACATGGAAGTTTCTATTGGCATCTAGATGCTCACTTAAAAAAGGCTTGTCGCATTTTAACCCCCCCAAACGTGTTAAAACTGAGGTAAAAGTTTGTATGGGAATTCCGATACAAATTAGATTTTGTCCGTGGCTTCGTCCGCATCCGCTCCCGTCATCGTACCGGAATAAAATATAAGCTAGCTTTTAAGACTAATCATAAGCTTTTAAATATAAAAAGTTTTATCAAATTCGGTCCAGTAGTTTTGGCAGAATCCTCGAACAAACACAGACTTTTACAGTACTATAATAGTGTAAATAATTCACGGCTGCCCGAAAAAGTTCTGTCAGTACGCCGCGCTAGTGTGGCGCTAGTGTCGTGCACATAACCAATAGGTTGACTGAAAAAACAAACATTTAAAAAGTGAAAAATTATTCGGTCACCTTATTTTTGAAGTAAGCAAATGTATGTTTTACTTTTTAACTCTCTTTAAGATATTCTAGGTCAATATTAATGCGTAGGTCACCACTATGAAATGACCATAGATTTTTTATTCGATTTTTCAGTCGCCATCAGATATATCGTAGCATACAAGGTGTCCAAATATTTCTGAGCAGTGCTAACTTTCATTAAATTCTTTACAGTAAATGTTACCAATTATATCTAAACGTGTATTTTGTCATAAATATATGAACAGCGAATTTTCACTAAGTATAATTTCTTTACAATGTTATTTAAAATTAAAATGTAAAACAACGGAGTAAGGTTTTTTCCGAAACTGTTCAGATGTTTATGACCACCCTGACTGCGTCGATATACAACGTGTTAATGAATTAACGCAAAACTAGAAAGTAGTTTGTTTAGAATCGAGAGCAGAATCCAATTATCATGGTTTCAACATAGGATTTTCTTTTCAAAATATTGAATAATTCGTTTGCAAAATTTTTAATTTTCTGAACCTGATGTCAACCCACCACACGGGCACACTCACCCTACTTACTACCAAAACAAGTTTATAAAAATGCAACCATGAGTACGTTAGCGCTTTCTTTCAGTGCTGAAATGATAACAAATCATTTTTGCCTCAAAACTTTAAATGCGAATAACTTTAAATTATAACTATCAAAATAATGAAATTATTGTTTCAATCTAATTATTTTGTTATAAATCAGTTGGGGTGTATGAGGTTTTGCGCTAATTCATTAACACATTGTATTTGATGTTCTAGGCGTTACTAATTTATTTTTGATTGGTTACGATATCAGTAAAGAAATTATTGAAAATTAGAACTGCTTAGAAATATTTGACCCCTTTGTTTGCTACGATATATCAATGCTGGTGACTGTAAAATAAAGAACGTTATGTAAAATGTTTCAAAGAAAAGTTGGATACCTATGATTAAAATAAAAAATTCAGCATTACTTTGTCACTCAAAAGTAAGTTTTAATCATCGACCATTCTTCTAATGGTAACGTATTATTACCAGTAAATAAAGGTTGGGAAGGTTAACCAAACTAAATGCAGTGACGTATTTTGATCGATTATCCACCCACGGTCACAACAATTTGCTTGTTGCTTTTCTTTGACGATGTCATGTAGATAATAAATTATACTTTGGGTAATGAGTAGGTACCTATTCATTAGAATATTAGAGTAATTCTATTCACCCATGTTTTCTAGACGAATATTCTGATGAATAGAGCCATTCAACCTTAATTAGCTGTTATACCACAGAGTAGGTACATAGGTACATAGGTACATAATTACTATACGTAATTATCTAAACTATTATAAAACTGTAACAGAAATGTGTCTGTACATTGAAGATATTTCCAAAAAAAAAATTACGACATAGTGAAGTGCAATTTTTGAAAATCATACGAGCGACTTGGCAGTAGAAAAATGCATAATCTCCATAGTAATTTTGACATTTTCTACTGCCAAGTCACTCGTATGATTTTCAAAAATCGCACTTCTGTCCCTGATTCCAAATCACCAATTTTTTGATTTTTTCTGTCTGTCTGTCTGTTTGTTTGGGTGTTGGTTTGTTCGAGTATCACGCAAAAACTACTAAACCGATTTTGATGAAACTTTTTTTGTTTGATAGCTTATCATCTGACTTAAAATCTGGTATATAATTTATGCGGAAGAAGTCGCGGGTAAAAGCTCGTACAGTTCCGTGAGTGACACAAATAACGCACGCAGCCTAAACCGCCGAGGATAGACAGACACATGAAATTTCGAATATAGATTCTACGGGAGGATGTAGGGGTGCACTAAGCAAGAATATTTCGATATTCTAATTTCACTCAGACGAAGTAGTAAAAGCTAGTTGCTCATGAAGAAATACTCGGCCAGATCCAACCTAAGTAAAACTGTGTGATGGAACTAATAATCCGATAATCTATCAAGTTCTGCCGTATAGCTACTCGTAGCAATTTAATTTAAGCTACCTACTAACTAGCGCCACCGGGTTTTGATTAATATTCTTTCTAATTTGTTTATATTTAAAAAAAAACACCCAAATGTTATCATTATAATGTGTAAACCACAAACTAATTAAAACATTTTATATTCTTCATTATCGTTATGATGATATGAACTTCGATTTGACAAACTTTTCCATGTATTTTTTCATTGTGTTTCCCTGTAAAACACGTTCTAAAAATAGTTTGAAAGCTTGCATACCTACCCACTTCCTACCCATTTTAAAATTGCAACTGAATGGATATAGAAATTAAATAAAAATATGGAGACGCACTGGTTAGCTATAGGCCTTTTAAATTATATTTTTAGGAGTCGTTGCACGTCTGCGTGAAGCCTTTTCATTTCTCGTACGCTCGTGATGATTGGATGGTGGAGTGGTTCGAGCTGAACCGTCTGCTGGGAGTCAGTCACTTCTACATGTACAACGACTCCGTGAGCGAAGCGACCGCCTGCCTTCTTGATCACTACAAGAAGCTAGGACTCGTCACGCTGCTGCCTTGGAAACTGCCCATCGTTTCTAAAGTTGAAATTAGGTAAGCTAACCAACTTTTTGATTCATGAAGTCTCGGGTTAGATTAAAGTTTAAATTAGTCCGTAGATTGGATTTAAGATAATTGTTCTGCGGTGTTAGTCTAGATTTTATCGTAATAAGCAATTATTTGCCGTCGAATGGAAAATTGTTAGGTCTATGTTCATTGTTTCCTGATTTTATCTCTAAACCGAATCAATAACAAAGGCTTAATATTTATTGAACTTCGTGATATTTAATTAAAACGCAACAAATTGATTACATTGAGGTAATTATTAAGCTAATTAATTATTTTGCATGCTGTTAACACTTAACCGCAAAATAATGTCGATAGGGATTAGGGAAAAAAAGTCATCATCATCATCTCAGCCGATGGAAGTCCACTACTGGACATAGGCCTCCCCCAAGGATCGCTATAACGAGCGGTCCTGCGCTGCCCTCATCCAACAGGTTCCCGTCGCCTTCACCAGGTCGTCGGTCCACCTTGTGGGGGACCTACCCCTACCCACGCTGCTCTTTCTGGTACGCGGTCCCCACTCGAGTACTTTTCGGCCCCATAATTATCTTATGAAATGCTTTTGTTTCCAGGACAGAGGGTCAGTTCGCAGCGTTCAATGATTGCCTGTACCGGTCGATGTCGTCGGCCGGTTGGCTGCTGGTGATAGACTCGGACGAGGCGGTGCTGCCGCGGCGCGAGCGCACGCTGCCCGCGCTGCTCGGCGCACTGTCCGCCACCTACAACCCGCCTGCTAAAGCACCTGCTGCTTTCCTTTTCAGAAACGCTTTCTTTTATGTACGCTGGGAGGTACGTGGAGTTTTTTTTTACGAGGAAGGCTTTATTTTTAGTAATTTTGTGTGTTTATCAGAAAGACTTAATTTCTGGTAAATGTGATGCTAATAAGAAGGTACGCGTTTAAATTTCTTGGTAGGTACATAATCTCGATTGACTTGTTGATAGATAATATGAAAACATACCTTTATTATGTCTGAAAATCTTTAAGACCATTGAGAATTCAGAAATTGTTCAGAAACATCAAGTCTAGAGGATCCACTTTCTGTGTCGATGCTACTGATAGTAAACTATACTGGTTAGGTACAACTTAATTATGCTGAAGGTTTCATAAGAGAATGATCAGACCATCAAACTGAACAACTTTATCTATGGGACCCAAGTTCGAATAACGAAAAAAAAGAACTGTTTCATACTCTCATGTGTGGCTCTTTTGTCAGGATGACCCAGAAGCAGCAGCGCCGTTGCTAACAGCGCGTAAAACGCGCCGGTGGGCGACACCGCACGCGCTGAAGAACCGCAGCAAGTACGCGGTGCGGCCGCGCGAAGCCGTCGAGCTAGGCAACCACTTCCTGTGGGAGCACGCGCCGGGCGCCAGCTCCGTCGGAGTGCCTACAGACCGCGCTCTGCTGCACCACTATCGGGTAAGCGGGCTTACTGTCAAGCTAGGCAACCACTTCCTGTGGAAGCACGCGCCGGGCACCACGCCAGCTCCGTCGGAGTGCCCACAGACTGAGCTCTGCTGCACCACTATCCGGTAAGCGGGCTTACTGTCGAGCTAGGCAACCACTTCCTGTGGGAGCACGCGCCGGGCGCCAGCTCCGTCGGAGTGCCCACAGACCACGCTCTGCTGCACCACTATCGGGTAAGCGGGCTTACTGTCAAGCTAGGCAACCACTTCCTGTGGAAGCACGCGCCGGGCGCCACGCCAGCTCCGTCGGAGTGCCCACAGACCGCGCTCTGCTGCACCACTATCGGGTAAGCGGGCTTACCGTCAAGCTAGGCAACCACTTCCTGTGGGAGCACGCGCCGGGCGCCAGCTCCGTCGGAGTGTCTACAGATCGCGCTCTGCTGCACCACTATCGTGTAAGCGGGCTTACCGTCGAGCTGGGCAATCACTTTTTGCGGGGGCACGCGCCGTGCGCCAGCTCCGTCACGTTTAAGAACCTGCTTCTCTCGTTTCGAGTTCTCACGCTTTACACTAGCACGTTCAGAAATAGGGTGGCTTATTGTAAACGTGGTAATAACACGGCAAATATATCGAAAACATTGTACTTTTGCAGTTAAACTGCGAGTATGGAGGAGTGCAGTGCCTGACGGTGCCGTCGACGGTGGACCGCACGGCGCACCGCTGGAGCGACGAGCTTCTGCAGCGAGTCTCCGCGGAGAAGGCCATCATCGCCAAGTCGTGCCCGACCTAAGCTAAAACGATCTCAATCTAACCATTTCTTAGATACCTACTGCAGTACCTTGTGCTGTCAAAGACTCGAGCTTTCAAGCCCTTATTTAAGAAGTTTGAGACATAATATTTATAGAATAATTAAAATAGTTTATTTTTATTTTTATAGAATATTAGAGTCTTCGATAACATGACTGGTACTGCTGTAGGCTGGAATGAGATACTTTTTAAGTGAAAAGTGAAAGGACGATAATGCCCAGTGTTCTTGCGATAAAAGACGTACATTGCAGTCCAAGCAAGATAGACTTGGAATCGATCAGTCAAGCAAACTGAATGCTCAGATATTATGATCAAATTGATCAACTAAAGAATATGCATCTTCTTTGCGAATAATGGTGATCACACATTTTTCCGCGCCGAACGCGTAGAATTGTGAATACTTACGAAAAATACGCCTTGCGTACCTATGAAAAATGTCGTCCGGTTCGTGAACGAATTGAATTTTTCATACAAATTTAGAATTCGACGCGTTTGGCACCGACTAGTGTGCGGTCAATATAGGACTATTTTTCGAATCTTCAGAGGAACAAAACGTTGAATACTTCTTTTATTGAATATCTACAAGTTCTGTTTTTATTTATTAAAAAAATATTATTTGTTAGGTACCTTACAGTGGTAACTCGATAATTCGATAGGTACGAACATTGATGAATCTAAAATATTTTGAAACAATTTTCATTTTTGAGCTTTTTCTGTTAATATTTCTATCACGTCAGTAACCTTATTTTTTGTCAATTGCATTATTGCAAGGTTCTTGAATATATTTAACAGGACATACAAATGTGAATATTTCAAAAACGTTTGCCTACAAATCAACTTTTGCAGTAAAGCTATTTGGTTCGGATAACCAAAGAAACAATCCACAACAACGTTCCCATATAACACTGTCTGACGATCACAAGTCCAATAAAGATCAAATGACCTCATAATTATGGATTCACGACGTCTTTGCATGCTCCAACTTTGGGTCACATGGACTGTGAACGTAATTCATATTTAACCCTGAGATTCGTATGCAAATGATGCCCCAAATAAATTTTTTAATCACACCATAGTTGTTAATGAGGACCAGTTACATAATTAAGTTATATATATTATCGTTAATTTGAATAAAATCACAAGTACAATTACTATAAGTTTTCAGTCGCCTAGCATAATGTAATGTAAAGCAGAATTATCAATTTATCACCCGTGTTTATCACATCAATGTTTAAGGAACTGTTTGCAAAAAATACTAGGTATTATAAGACTACCATTATGTCATTTCGGTGTGGTTCGTTCGGCCTGTTTTATATATATCTCCCAGGGGATCCCCTTAAAAAACTTATCAGTGTATCAGAATTCCCCAAACCCGCATATCCAATGTTAAGGCTCATTCACATGGTAGGAACTAAAAGCACATCGAACATAACTATACAGTATGTAACAAAAAACCTGTGGGATCCGATCTCAGGGATGTATTCAATTCAGTATCATTCTTGAGTCACACATTTTTGATAAGTCTAGAACATTATTTTCCAAAAATGTTAAATTAAACAGTTAAAGTCAAATGTTACTGTAATTTTAATTTATGTCTCAGTACTCATTTTGTCCCTTATTAGTGTATATTGTCTAAGCTAACGTCATACCTATTTGATAATTTTTTCCAAAAATGTACCTTACGTTATTGTAAAACTTAATTGTTTTATCATGTCCTAAGGGACAGCAACGTTTAATGTAAGCATTAAACACGTTTTATACCCCTGGGGAATCGACCTACAGGATCATGTGAACCGAAATGCATTTAGTGGGTGTTATGTTATGAATGATAATTGTACATTTAATTTGCTCAACAAATCGATAACATTTCAGTATTAAATCGAATTGATTGACCAATAAATGTTCAAAGTAGATAATTATACGTATAATGTCTTCAATTTGCGTTTATAATTAGTTTTGTCTCTGGTTGTAACATCGCGTTGGATTGCCTAGAAATAATAAAACCAACCTAAATGCGAAAGTTTGGATTTTTGGACGTTAGTTTCATGATGCTAAAACGAATTTATATAAGACCTAATTAGGTCTTATATTAGATGCATATTGTCGAGATAGTGTATGAAAAACACAATACGATACAAAATATAAAATCTATATAATTGTTAATACACGTAAATCATAGATCGAAATAGATTGTCTACTTGGAATTGATACAACCAATAGTGCTCTTTAGATTTTTCGTCAAATATTTACCTAATTTTACGAATAATTGGACAATTTTATTAATTAGAATTTCATTGATTGGTAGTAGGTATTCCCAGATAATTAGATAATTATTTAAAGAGTGAGAGCGAGGGGTTCTTTTGAGTCAGAATACATACTTATTTGACTAGCCTCCGGGAAATACCGTTGAGAGCATACATGCTTTTGCTTATGCTATGCTTAGTATTCCCTGAAAAAATCAAAATAAAACATTAAGTATATTTATTTACCTCAAATAAAATAATTATCACAAAAATTTTATTTGTAGGGGAAAATTTGGACCTGATTGGGACCCTTCGTACAGTTTTCATAATATCTTTTTTCTTTGTACCATAAACTACCACAACTCTCTATTTTCTGTAATTTGGCGTAAAAATTTGCTATTTTGGGGGGAATAGTACATTACTGCAGCGGCCAGCAACAGAGGCATTGATGGACGAACGTGTAAATGTGGGCCGAGGCGAAGCCGAGGCACACATACGTAAGTCCATCAATGCCTAGTTGTGGCCAAGGCTTGTATAGTACTTTTCTCAAATAATGCGCGGTAATTAAAACAGTAAATTTTCTCAAATAATTCGCAGAAATTAAAACTCTTTTCAAAATCAATGACGAACAACGAACAACAATTTGTTTTTTTTTTTCAATAAACAGCTTTCTATTTGCAAGCCAGTTCGAAATTTAAATAAAACCTTTGATGAGTTACCTCCTTGGTCGCCATGTTTCGGAGAAAAAGATCGTTCCATTTTTAAATTACACGACAGATATGAGTTTACTATGTAATTTATTTGATCGCTAAACACGACAGATATGGATTTTCATACAAACATTGCCGGCCGCTGCGCGCATGTATTTGGCCAGTACAGCAATTTCGATTTATCTCTAACAAGGTTGTCAAAATAATGCTCACATTTCCAAGCATGTTTGAGAAAAATAATTTTTCTCAAAATAATGCTCACATTTCCAAGCATGTTTGAGAAAAATAATTTTTCTCAAACATGCTTGGAAATGTGAGCATTATTTTGACAACCTTCTTCGAGATAAATCGAAATTGCAGTACTGGCCAAATACATGCGCGCAGCGGCCGGCAATGTTTGAATGAAAATCCATATCTGTCGTGTTTAGCGACCAAATAAATTGGGGAGTTGACTACATAAAATATATTTTAGTTTTAACTGCTCAGTAAATAAACCGTTTGAAAATAACGCTAATCTCACATTTTCAGTAATTCTGTTGCTTGAATACTATTTTTAATAACTGGATAAACTATAAAAAGTATCAAAACGACGACGAAAAACAATGACGTCACTCTCCAAATTTTAGTACAATATTTCATACAAAGCACGCGTTTTGACGTTTGATAAAGAGTTGTTAATTTGACTAGTTGGAAACTCGCGGATTACATACTAAACTCATATCTGTCGTGTAATTTAAAAATGGAACGATCTTTTTCTCCGAAACATGGCGACCAAGGAGGTAACTTATCAAAGGTTTTATTTAAATTTCGAACTGACTTGCAAATAGAAAGCTGCTGTTCATTGAAAAAAAAAAATGAACACTACCGCGGGAAAAATAAGTAATTGTTGAGTAATTGTATTTGGCAAAATGAGTTCAAGTGAAGACAGTGAGTATGCTGAAGTTACTTTAACGCCACCTGAAATTCAAGAAAGCTGCAAGAGCCGTAATAGAAAACTTGTTACCGCCAAAATCAAAAGAAAAATATTTGAAAGCCTATGAAAATTTTGTTCAGTGGAATAATGAAAGAAAATCGAAATCCTTATCCGAAAACGTTTTTTTGGCTTATTTCGGTGAACTCGCCAAGAATGTTAAGCCGACAACGCTATGGGTCATCTATTCAATGCTAAAATGTACAGTTTTAATGAAACATAACGTGAATTTAAAACAGTATGTAAACCTGACTTCAATGCTCAAAAGACAGTCGGATGGATACAAATGTAAAAAATCAAAAGTTTTCACCGCATCAAATGTAAAAATGATTTTGTTTGAAGCACCAGACAGTGTGTATCTGGACCTCAAAGTAAGTTTTACACTTGATAATATTAACCCATGTCTGTGAGCATTATTTATTTTATTTTTATTTTATTGTAACCATAAACATATTATACTTCCGAGTAGACTGAGGAACTCCTCAATATCGCATCACCGAAACCGAAATGTCAATATGTGCGAAATTGATACGTGTGTGAGTTCTAGTGATGTGACATTGACGTATTCGCGATTATCGATATCAAAATCATCGATATCAGATTATCGACTACTTAGTAGTCGATGTGATTTTGATACCGATAATAGCGAATATGTCAATGTTACATCACTAATTTATAGTAGTCGTAGTGACTACTACTATATATACTACTATTATATTTTAATATTACGAAGTCTAAATCGGCTAGGCTTACAATCCATCTACCTACACTGCTTTAAAACTGTTACTTAGGTCATAGGTCATAGGTCGACGAATATTTTCTATGAAAAACGCAATTGCCCAGCCCCACGAAAAGTGCGCGCATCACGTGCGTGTGCCGTTTTTTCGATTTAAAAGATACTACCGAGTAGACCAAGCCCTGTACCCGCACTTTCGATGTTCGCTATATCGCCACTGTTTCGGTCCGCGCTTCATTGTAATAGAGTTGAATTTGGAATGAAAATGTTCCCGGAATTGCGAAGTTCGAATGTGCGGCTAGAGGCTCAAGTGACTCCTCATTATCGCATCACCGAAACCGAAATGTCAGTATGTGCGAAATTGGTATGTGTGTGAGTTTTTGTGATGTGACATTGACGTATCCGCATTATTGATATCATAATCACACCGACTTCTATAAGGTTTTAATCTGCTGGGTTATAATTTGTCTACATACACTACTTATTATAAAACTGAAATGTGTGTCTGAGCATTGAAAATATTTTGTAATAAAAGCATATGACTATAGTGTTTAGGGGTCCCTGAATCAAAGATTTCTTTATTTTTGATATGGAATCGAATTTATGAAAATAATAAAAACCTGCTGTAGTAGCCAGGACTTAAAAACCTATCCTGTTTTTTCACAGAATGTACAGGTGCAATATAATTTCGAAGAATTTTGCGATACATAATTGAAACTAGCAGCGTTTCAAAGAGAAAAGAACCACGGTTCTCATGATTAAGTATGATAAATTATGCTGATTTTGATTCCATGCATTTACGTATATGTTCCGCCGTAGCACCTAAACTACTGAGCCGATGTTGATGAATGAGGTGGCAATCGATTCGTTATTATTTATGGTCTGGGTGACATAGAGGATACATTTTATACGAACAAAATCAATATGACGGGGATGTTACATCCGATTATGATGAAACTTATTGTGTGAAACCAATGTGTTGTTCAGTTTCAGGCCGCATCTTCTCTACAGCGAAACACTCCCGACGCGGTGGTAGAGTCAAAAACATGACTTCAGAAAGCTATTTGATATTATTTTGAACAAAAATACATTATTTTGAAGAAAAAAAATTGGACTTGAGTGAGTTTAAAATCTAATAATTAGACCTAAAAAACTGGTATGTATTTTATCTCGCTAAACTA
This sequence comes from Agonopterix subpropinquella, assembly GCA_922987775.1. Classification (NCBI taxonomy): domain Eukaryota; kingdom Metazoa; phylum Arthropoda; class Insecta; order Lepidoptera; family Depressariidae; genus Agonopterix; species Agonopterix subpropinquella. The sequence continues at coordinate 15,606,415 of OV277695.1, read as the reverse complement.
CTGAACCGATTTTGATGAAACTTTATTTGTTTGATAGCTTATCATCTGACTTAAAATCAATAACCGTACACACATTGAAAAACGAAACTCTCGAGTCTCAAAATCTGGTATATAATTTATGCGGACGAAGTCACGGGTTAAAGCTCGTAATATCTAAATTTTAAAATTGGAACTGTTGCTGTCGTGATATTTTTTTAATTTTGGTACATTTCCAAGCTCAAATTAGCTCTTCAATATTATAGCAAAAAAAAAATTCAATTATCAATTAGTCCCGGCTCCAACCGTAAAATGACTGGGCTATAAATCAGCCTTTCAATACCTACGTTTAAAAACAATACCAGAATCTGACGAGACATGAACGGAGGGAGCTAGGTGGTAGTACAGAAAAACATATTTCAAAAATATCGACATATCGATAGATTTTGTGCAATATCTATGCGAAACGGTTCCTTTTTCACGTACACAATAATTTTTTATCTTACACATAATTATTTAAAATTACACATTATTTAGAAAATAGGATGTTTACTGCATTTAATGAATGTATTACTAAATCATTTTAATAAAAACATATGTGAAAACAAGCCTCATGAAAGTGGTATTGTACTGATCGTATTTACCTGTGAAACGTTTCTTTATTTGGGTTGTTGGTGTAAGTTACACTACATTCCAACACGGAACACGACACCATTATGATTTTTTATATTTCTCTTATGAAACACAAAATGAATTTAAATTAAATCACTAAAATAACGAGAAATAATTTTTTGACAGGGCTCCAAAAGACTCCGATTTGTTTCAAAATGGTTTTACGGCAATTATATTATAATCTCTTTCGCACACGTAGCTTTTTTCATTATGATCGGAATCTCATTCACACACTTACTAGGTCTACTCACGGTAGTAGAATAATAATGTCTATGATTGTAACCTCTTTTTTTTTAGGAAAATTACCTATGTGAACGTAAGCTATAACGTACTTACCTACTTTGTTTTTGTTGCAGGTTATTCTTATTTTCGGCATTTTTGGTATTTTTGGTGCATGCCGATGTAACGAAATTACAAATATTACTATAAAAGACGTAGAAAATAACGAGGGTGTGATAAATGTAACTCTACGTGATACTAAAACCAAGATCGACCTCACATTTGTTATCAGAGATGAATCAGCTGAGATCGTACAAAAGGACATAGCGCTACGTCCCACTGATGTAAAATCTGACCGATTTTTTCTAAATTACAAAAATAACAAATGCACAAAGCAAGCAAGTGGAAGACACAAAATTGCCGCAATGCCAAAGGCAATTGCTACCTATTTAAACTTGCCAAATCCGGAACATTATACTGGGCATTGCTTTCGTCAATCTTCTGCAACTTCTTGCTGACACAGGTGCGAATTTAATAACACTTAAAAGACATGGCGGATGGAAGTCTGACAGGGTAGCTGAAAGCTATATAGAAGAATCGATTGAAAATAAAAGTGGCATTACACGTCAAATCAACGAAAGTATTCAATCTCGTCCATCGACCTCCCATCAAAGCTTTGAAATACAGAATCACACTGAAGAGAATACTATGCAACAAACTTCGACCTCGTTAGAATTATCCCAAACCAACATAATCCCCTGAAAGTCCACATTAAATTTCAAAAATTGTACATTCCACAATTGTATTTTTAAATAAAAAGTTCTGCCTAGATTGAAAACTTAGTTTTAATTTCCGCGCATTATTTGAGAAAATTTACTGTTTTAATTTCCGCGCATTGTTTGAGAAAAGTACTATACAAGCCTTGGCCACAACTAGGCATTGATGGACTTACGTATGTGTGCCTCGGCTTCGCCTCGGCCCACATTTACACGTTCGTCCATCAATGCCTCTGTTGCTGGCCACTGCAGTAATGTACTATTAATTTATACTTACAGCATTATTCAAGGGAATGTAGGTAACTTGAAATCCTACCCATTCACAAATTAAATATACATAAAGCAATTTCATTTTCAGTGTTGTTCACAGTTCTATTCCGTAGTAACACAAACGTTTTGTGGTCGAGTTAGTTATCCGGCCGTTTTGATCTGAGGTAACTTATAGCTCTCTCTTGTACTCCTATGAGTCATTTATAAGTCCGAGTGAGAAGTTAATAGTCCTAAGATAAAACGACCGGACTTTATTAGGTACCTACTGTGTGTAGAATTTTTATGAAATCATAAATAACAAGTAACAAAATCATGTCATTTTGACTTTCATCTAAGCTTAATTAATAATTGTAAATAAATGTAATCGTCTTGTAAATACTATTTACCGTAAGCGTAATTGCACGTGTCTATAAATTATTAATAAGTATACTTATTTGTACTATGAAATGTTGTTTAGCTGACGCTGCAGTCCGCTGTATTTCATATTTCATTAATTTACAGTTATTGTTCAAAGTTATTCTAATATAGGTAGGTACCAGTCTTACATACAATTTGTCACAAAACACCCACTCTCACCCTCCATACTTAAAATTTGTTTAGTTTGATGTTCTAAATGTAAACCACCTTTTAAATATTACTAGGGTGTTTTGTTTCTCTTTGTAAACAAGTACCTACTTCTTTATGCATTATTTGTAGTGTATGTCTCGTTGGCTCTCTATATTTTTATGTTAACTAGAATATAATTCAAATGATCCACGGCCTAATTTTTGTCTAATCGCACATTTAACTGCAGTAAATAGGTTGCTTGTCAATGTTAGTAAAAATTAATTGTCTTGTTAGCTTTATAAGAGGCTGGTAAATACTAATAGAGACAATGATATTTAATTTCATTGTTCGAACTTGGACACCATGTAAAGAGCTCTCAGAAATGTTCAGTCTAAGTTATTTGTGAATTATTTATATTACTTTTTTTAGCAATATATGCTTTTAAATGTTGTAATAGTAAGATATTGTAAAACATATCAGATGTCCGTTAATAACTGTGAGATGCATTTCTGTAGGTAGGTACTTAAATTGTTTACGAAATCCTTGTTTGGTTGTTTTCTACTAGGAAATAGCTAAGAACGTCTAAGAAAACAAGGTCTTCTATTCCCAGAGTGACACAAGCCTACGTCACAAAAAAATGGCCGCTAAACATGGTTATGTAGAACTATAGTTAACAAGTCCAGGCTAGATTCTGGTACTTTAAGTGTGACTAGATAATTTGTGTGACATTGTCCAAGATATTTATTTTATAGTTCTACATAACCATAGTATATATACTATTACCTATTCTGTGACATGGTAAAAGGGTATGGACGTAGGCTTGTGTCAGTCACGTCGTCAGTCACGTGATCGGAAGAGAATACCAGGCGCAGTATCATAAAGTTATTATACCTGTCGGAATAGAGTAACTGACATGAGTTATCAAATGAAACCGTTTTTTGTGCATTTGTCGGCTCTTATCGGCACCCTAAAACTTCGAGTTCAGTGTATAATTGTGAATCTAACGTGAAATCTTAGGTAATTTAATGAAATAGTGTTAGTATATTTCACAAAATAATCTACGAATTCACTTTAGATTCACTAATTATTCACAGAGCACGAATATTTACCCAGTCGATTGTGCCGACAAGTTCCCAAAAACGGTTCTATTGCCTCGCGTCACGTATCTCTTTCTATTATACAGTGGCGCCGCTAGGTACATCTCGCTCTCTCAGCTGTCAGTTCCTCTATATGATACCTTTATGCGCAGTATATTATTGTACCATGCTAAGAACGCTAAGAACAGGAAATAGATTTTTTTTTTATTCAAGGCAAAGGGATCTAGCCCATACAGCCGATGTCTTAAGTAAAGTTTTTTCAATATTGTTATTATAACCCTGATTTTGGAGACACGTGCGATGCTGCCAAACAATTTAACTTCAACCAAAGCTTATGTTTTGTTTTCGTATTTATTTGAGATTCCTGTTTTGTTGGTCGCTTTACGCAACTGTTTGGTATGTACACGAAATTATGTCACAAATATCGCTAAAACCAATTTTTCACGAATATCAAATAACTCGAAACATACCAAACTCCAGGGAAGGACAAAATTTCGATCAAGGTACAAAACAAATGATTTTTTTTAAATTACTGATGGGGTTGTTCTTGACCTTGAGTTCAGGGTCCTAAGGACTGGATTAATCTAGTCCTTAGGAAAAATATGGGGTCGAAGATGTAGCAAGCTTACCCAGAAGAAGCCTATTCACTCGTAGTAAGTAAAATAATTCGGGTGATGACGGGTGGAATTATGTAGTCTTTGGGTGGAATTTCAAGGTGACAAGGAGCTATTATGTTTCATTCAACACGTATGACGTCTGGTCCTGACGTCCTGGTCGTAGAAAGAAAAGGTACTAGAAGGAAGCACGTGTCTCGTCATATTCACTCAATAAGAGATGCACATAGCAAATTCGCTCTAGTTAAAAAAGGAGATCGCTACCTTATTGCTGTCATTATCGGCGTAACCACTTTTTTGTACTACGACGGCTGTTTGACTCCGGAGTCAGTAATCTATCTTCATATAAATTGTAGAGGATTTTGTGACTATCGCTATCTCATACGCGGTTACACTGATGTTCCATCTACCAGCGTAAGCGAAAAAAAATTGTCTATGCTCCTTGTCCATAAATAAGCACAAACTTTACATACATTTACTTATAGCTGTGCAATATTGCTTCAATTTTGTGGTCCGTAAAATTTTTATTAAGATTTTGAAAAAAAAAAACTGTTTTTTTTTCTATTTATTAAGTCTCTTCTTTTATTGTAATAATTTAATGAAGCTAAACAGCGTTTGATAGGTGATAATTAAGTGGCAAAGGATATTTTGTGTCTATATTTTATCTGTGATGTATATTTTAGAGACGAGGTTGTTTTTGATTCAGAGAAGTGATTTGTTAGTCGAATGTTGACGAGACACTGGTCTTTTTTAAAATAAAAGAATATCGACTTATACGTTTGTTTCAATGGAGGCTTTTCCAAACCGTGAAAGGCAAAGATCCATAGAGAAATCATGGGTGTATCCTGGTGTATCCCACGTCAATACCTATGCCAGCTTCCTGATCCCACCAAAACATTTTCATGTAAAATGTTGCCAAGACGAGACCAGTTGGCTCGCACTGTCAAAAAGTTATCAGATCTCATGCAGAAGCTTCAAGCTCAAGCTTCTTACTCTAAATGCCGTAACTCTAAAATCCCTAACTTTACAAAATCTACACCTAAGTCACAATAACATAACATAACACAAATATTCTCTATCTTTCTCTTCTCTATTCTCTACTAGTGAAACGTGGATGTTCTGAAGTTTCAGAATATCTCTGACTACCCCCTCGGGGAATATAGTCGTGAGCATATGCTATGCTATGCTAATATTCTCTATTTGCACACTAAGGCTGCCTGTCCATTGACGCGAGCTGGCTGTGCGAGCTGTGTAGCTGTGTAAATATTAACCAATCAGGAGCGAGGCCGATCTCGGTCGGATCTGTGGTTAATATTTACACAGCTACACAGCTCGCACAGCCAGCTCGCGTCGATCGACAGGCAGCCTAAGAATGGACAATAATGTGTCTGAGTTCACCGTTTCAGTCTGCGTAGGGCTGTCTCTTACACCCTGTATTATAGGCTAAGAGCAAGGATCTCCTTTATTCTAAAGCATAGAGACCGCATCAATTTACGATTGTAGTTAGTCTCTTTTGTCTTATGACGTACCTTTAATAGTAGAAGGAGACGGAACTATAGATCTTTTACAGTTTTCACTTGTAACTTTTGTGCTAGTGTGTGTGAAAAGACCGTAAACATTAGGGCAGTTGTCACTTTGGTTTGCTTTGGTCTAGTTGGTCCTTAGACTATGTAATACACTACGGTTGGTCTCTTTTGTCCATACTACTTGACAGACTTGACACCACACACTCAAACATTTCATAACTGGCTTTCTCGCTCTCTCATTTCTTGGCTACATCTTTCAGCGTAAGCGAAACGTTTTTAATGTAAGGTATATAGTATTGTCTGCTGCATATTGGTCAAAGAGTACTTTATGATTAAAGACCTTAAAGACTACACAAGAGTTTAATATCACGAAAAGTCTTTAATTTAAGATAACATGTTTGTGAGATGTGGGCTCTAAAGCCTGTATCAGAGTTAATGGGGCGTACACAGACTGGTTTAACATCTCTAGGGGTGTGAGACAGGGATGTGTTGCGTCGCCATGGCTTTTCAATCTCTATATGGATAGTTGTCTGACTGATTTGAAAGAGATGGAATGCGGTATAAGAATGGATGAGCTTAGTGTCAAGTGCCTTTTGTATGCTGACGACCAGGTGATACTTGCGCCGTCGGTGACGGAGTTACAAGACATGTTGAATGTGATGAATGATTCGTTGAAGAAGAAAGATATGAAAGTCAATGTATGCAAGACGAAGGTAATGGTTTTGGAACGTGAAGACGATGTTACAGAATGTAACATTGTTATGGAAGGAGACAGAGTGGAACAGGTGAATGAATTTGTATATCTGGGAAGTTTGTTTAAGAGAGATGGAAAGTGTGACGGGGATGTGGAGCGAAGAGTGACTGCGGGAAATAAGGTAAATGGGGCCCTGCACGCCGTGGTGAGTAGCCGGTCTGTATCAAAAAGGGCACGTCTGGCTATTCACAGCGGTGTGTTGGTGCCTACGCTAATGTATGGGAGTGAATGTTGGGTATGGAATAAAAGGAATGAAAGTCGAGTGAATGCAGTTGAAATGCGCTCCTTACGAAGTATGTGTGGTATTACTTTGGTTGATCGAATCAAGAACAGTGTGATAAGGGATTGGTGTAAGTTGAAGGATGATATAGTAACAAGGATTGAGAGGGGTATGCTTAGATGGTTTGGTCACGTAGAGAGAATGAATGAAAGAAGACTTACGAATGAAATTTATCGAGCACAGGTGAGTGGAAGTGTTGGGAGAGGCCGTCCGAGGAAAACATACCACGATCAAATCAATGATCTTTTCCGAAAAGGACAAGTGCGTAGCACCCTCAATCGACGGAAGTGCATGAAAAGATGTATGAATGTCAATGAGGCTAGAGAAGTGTGTCAGAGTCGTAGCGTGTGGCGATCTGTGGTCTCTGCCTACCCCCTTGGGACAATGGCGTGAGCTTATGTATGTATGTATGTATGTATGTTTGTGAGATCACCATATATCACAGACTAAGCGAAAAGTTTTTAATCTAAGATCAAAAACTATATATCAAGGAACATATGTACTCTCTACCGAGAGGTTGATATAACTGACGTTATTGTATGCGTGGACCGCATAATTTTGATCCTTGCATGTCATTCCTGCATGTTAATTTAGCTGCTGTCAGAGCCAAATTTAGCTAAACATAGATAACGTTTTGCATAAACTTTCGGAGTAAATACAGCAAGTATCAAAATAGTTTAGGTCGTAGTGTAGTGTTGCCGTGTAAAGCGACAGTGGCGCCCTCATTTAATTTCTACTCTTTCTGGTCGGGCTGTACGTTTGTTTTTACCCATGGTTTTTACCCAGGGGGAGCGTGTAAATTCTCTATGGTTTTTACTGATATTGGTGCGTCAGTGTCAAATTTTCTTTGTAAAGTATTGGTAAAGTACAACAAAATTGGAATTGGAAAGAGTACTTTTTTTATACCGGAAAGTAGAGTACTGTTACAAGGGTCAGTGTGAGCAGCGGTGCTAAAGAAAATTTATAATCCTAAAGCGGTGCGAAGGTGCTTTGTCGTGGTGCAAGTCGCGGAGGAATGCACAGTGGCATGGCGTTGCGGCCCTGGTGACAGGCAGACATGCTCACAGTGGCGCGTCGCACGCGGTGGCGGCCAGTCGCTCTCTCTCGCTCATGATAGTGAACCGCCGCCGGCACGATGAGGTGGCGAGCGCGCGCTGCGCCTTCCCGCGCAAACATCAACTTCTTTATCTTCATGTTCTTCGCCGTTTTTGGAGTGATAGTCCTCACAGAGCTTCTGCTCCTGGAGCTGCTGACCGCACCAGGCTCCGTGTGGTCTCGCTATAACGACGAGGTTCAGGTCAGCCCTTAGACAATTTCCTAGAGATAACATACCGTAAAACTCCGTAACTTCGCCTACATATAGGTCGACCAGAGTCTCATAAAATGAAAAAAAGTAAAAAAATATAGATTTTCATATGGCAATGTCAAACTGTCATCAAGTAGGCTCTTTACAAACTGCAACTTTTTGCGGCGATAAAAACGCGCGTTTGTTAATGGGTGCATATGAACGCCCAAATCATCTGGCCGAACATTTTCATCTTGTTTATAAGAAAAGGCATACAATTTTATAGCTGAATTTTATTACGAATGTTTTTCTTCGTAGCTGTATGGCGTTTCAGAAGTGCTGCAAAAAGTCGTAGTGTTTAAAGGGCCCTAATCCAATTACCCCAGTGTTGCTTACTCTAAAATTCGATTTCCTCATTTTTCATGAGATTCTGGTCGACCTATACCTAAACTTCCCCTAAATTAAAAAAAAAACGGTGAATTGCACCCAAAAATCATAGTACGAATTGCAAATAAACTACCAAATATTGTACCTTATTTTATTCCTGGCAAACAATTTTGGCGCCATTTGTAGCTAAGTTCAAGTTTGTGGTGGCTAGTCCTATGGCTAGTCCAGGCCTATGACAGCTTAGTTCTGGTGTAGCCGTTGTGGCGCTGTTTCCCATCGTCCTCATTGGACGATGATACATTGTATCATCGTCCAATGAGGACGAGATACAACGCCATATTGAACTTACAACAACAGCAGCCTCATGCCGTGTTGTTGCGTCAGAAGCTTATATCTTGTGATTTTCCTGGTATTTTAGCTTGAGTTTAGAATCCTTGAGAAGCCTCAATTCTTCTCCGTCGTATGACATAATAATATCGTTGAATAGTTTGTTCCTTGGTCAAATATCCCTATTTTTGCATCCTGGAATCAGTGTATACATACCTATAACTACAAGTTCTATACACATTAGTTTGACGACAGAACGCCACAACGGAAACAATGGAACTAAGTTCAAATTTCACTGTCGCATCTGTAGCTTGCTACATATCAGTAATCTGTGGGCTAGTCCACTTGGAACTGTCAGTGGAGTGTGACGATTTTTAAACGCTCAAAAACGTTGATTGTAGCGATGTCCAGAAAAGACGTACGCTTACAAATTATGTTACAATATATAGGGTCCTTCTTAATATGCTGACACTTTTTTAAGGCGATGATCAGACCATCAAACTGAACAACTTTCTCCATGGCACCAACATCGAAATCGTGAAAAAAAAATCTGCTCTTCCATACAAAACTGCAAATCTACTCGAGCCAAATGTATGGGACAGCTGATTTTTTTTTCGCGATTTCGATGTTGGTCCCATAGAGAAAGTTGTTTAGTTTGATGGTCTAAACATCCCCTTAAAAAAGTGTCAGCATATTAAGAAGGACCCTGTATTATGATATATTGTAGAATTCACGCTTTTTCATATAAAACAATCAAATTGTCAATATATTGCGTAAAACACCAGAAAATGGTCGAAATATTGTTGGAGGCACGGAAATCGCGATGTTTCTTCCAAACTTCGCCTACCCTTAGGGTTGCCAATTTGAAACGATATTGATTTTTTGATCATAGCCGCGTTTATCCAAAGTTACTGTTATTTGAAAAAAATACCTATATTTCTATAGATTCGTTTAACCAAACAGTGTTTGAAAGTGTAAGTTTTTTATTTGTTTTTATAAATTATCAGGCATAAACAGGTATATTAATATGTTTATAGATTAATTAAATTAAAAAAATACGTTACATATTAGGTGATATCTATTTAAAATGAAATATTTAGTACCTACTTTAATCGATTACTTTTAGTTAATTTATTTTTTCTTAACATAAAACCTCTCCTTTGTTTCGTCGGGTAAAGCAGAATATTTTTGACAACCCTAGACGAATCAATCCCAAGAAGTCCTGCTTATCTTCGCCTGCTATATCAAACTCGGTAAGATGATGACGTATCTAGACGATTTCAAATCTGGATGAACGTCTTTACCTATTGATAATTCATAATATACAGTAATTCTAAGAAACAGTCACAGACCCTTTGATAACAGCGTTTTCTCGTGGTCCTACGATTTTGTCCTACTAGTAGGTCCACCAGGGACACCTATTTCTGTTGGTCCTGCAGATATGCAGAATCAAAAATGTACCTCCTGTGTAAAGAAAATCGGCCAAGTGCGAGTTGCAATATGTCACCAATGCAACGGGAGTTACATAGCATAGGCGAAGTTAGGCGGAATTACCAATCTTCGCCTACTAGCTTTAAGATAGTTTTTTAAGCCTTTATGCCTTCAAATTGAGATTATTTTTCGTCTGTAGCTGTAGCTAACTCTTAACAATTTAACAGTCAGGTACTAAATAGGTTGATACTAAAATAAAATGTTAATTTTTTTCTCAGTGGGAGGGAAAGACGGAGACAGGGGGCGGAGAAGGAGGCGACCCGCCACCGCCGGCGCAGGCGCCGCTCGGCGCGGTCTGGCAGCCTGTTGCAGGCACTAGGTGAGTCTGCTCCTTTATTTAAGGGAATTTTACCATTGGCGCGATCTATACAGGGTGTTTTGTTAAACATATTGGTTTCTAGATCGTGTCTAAAAATGTCACTGACTTTAATTGATTAATATTCAAAATATAATCAAACTTCGTTTGTACAGGGTGTAACAAAACACCCTAGCAATACTTAAGGGGGTGCTGCAGACCATCAAACTGAACAACTTTCACTATGGAGAAAACTGCGAAATCGAGAAAAAAAAATCCGCTCTTTCATACAAAACTGTAGTACCGTCTCGACTCAAATGTATGGGACGGCAGATTTTTTTAATTTTTTCTCGACGTTGGCTCCATAGTGTAAGTTGTTCAGATTGATGGTCTGAAGCACCCCCTTAAGTATTACTAGGTTGTTTTGTTACACCCTGTCTGACCCTGTACAAACGAAGTTTGATTATATTATTTTGAATATTAATCAATTAAAGTCAGTGACATTTTTAGACGCGATCTAGAAACCAATATGTTTTATGTGCTTTACATTTGTTCGATTTCTTAAAATATTATATATCTATAAAATATTCTTGAACATAGAGGTTGTTGGGTAGAACGATGTAGATATTTTCTGAGCTGGTTTAGGGTACCTTTATGATCATTTTAAACCACATATAGTATTATAACAAGTGTCATGGTTTTTAAGTTATTATCAAAAGTTCGTTTTTTTGTTTATTACAGAACTTGGTGCGGTTAGAGGTCCATCAGTTTTATTTTGGTTTTGAATTAGTCCTAAGTACACAGTCTTTCATCACAGTAAGTTTAAACAATAATTGGAAAGGCAATCATAAAGAAGTCTTGATTTTAACTTGTCACAAATGATTTCTATCGTTTCTGAAATATATTATACGCAAATAAATCTTCCCGCTGCATTTTGCTAAACACATAAAGCTGGTTTACTCTTGGTAGGTAATCTTCTTCTTCTCCATTACTGGAGGTTGGCAGTCAGCTCTGCATATCCCTGTCTATCTCTCGCCAAACGAAACAGCTCTTCGACGCTGGCGATGTCTGTCCACTCTTTCAGGTTCGCGAGCCATGACATTCGTGGCCTACCGACGCTTCTTTTGCCCTCTACTTTGCCGATTATTATAGTCTGGAGCAGTTGGTATCGCTTATTTCTCAAAATATGACCAAGATAGGCAACTTTCCTCCTTTTAATGGTTTGCAACAGCTCCCTGGAATTCCTGATACGTCGTAGAACTTCCACATTGGTGACTCGTTGAACCCAACTAATTCGCAGCATTCATCGGTAGAACCACATTTCTATAGCCTATAGTTTGTGGCGAGTAGCTTCCTTAATGGTCCATGCCTCGCAACCGTATAGAACTAATGGACATGTAACACTGGAGTATTTTTAACCAAAGTCGTATATCTAGTTTTCGATTAGTTAGTAGTACCTTTTTCATTTTTGTAAACGACGCGCGGGCTATTTCTATCCGGGTTTTAATCTCGTCGTCTGATTCCCATGTTTCATTAGCCCATGTGCCGAGGTACTTGTAACGAGAAACTCGCTCTATGATAGATAGATTCACAGATATTGCAGGATGCAAGCCACTATTTCGGGAGATACGCATGAACTTTGTTTTTGTGAGATTCATTGACAGACCAGCATTTTTACTACAATCGTGGACTCTATTAACTATCATTTGCAAATCTTCCGGCTTAGAGGCAATAAGGACGGTATCGTCGGCATATCGGATGTTGCTTATTATTTGCCCGTTAATGATAACCCCTATTCTTGATCCACAAGCGCTTCAGCAATGATAGCTTTTGAGTAAACATTAAACAGTACGGGCGATAAAATGCAGCTCTGTCTTACCCCCCGACAAATCGCCACCTCTTTGGTCTCTTCACCATCCAATCTAACCGTTCCAGTTTGACTCCAGTATAGATTTTGAATGATTCGCACGTCCATTTCATCGAGCCTTATGTTACTCAGAAGACGTATAAGCACATCATGCCGACCTCGGCAAATGCTTTCTCGTAATCTTCTTTTTTAATTTTTGGACTAGAACGTTAATTGCGAATAAGGCTTCTCTGGTGCCGACGCCTGATCTAAAATCAAATTGTGTCTTTCCTACTCGTTCATCACATTTCACTTGGATCCTGGTAGGTGATAGAAGAGTTTATTACTATTGCAGGTTTAGATTCTACGTGTACTCGGCGTACGTGGAGCGGCGGACGGTGGCGGCGGTGCGCGTGATCGCGGCCACGAAGACGCGCGGCGCTGACCCCGTGTTCTGCCGACTGTGGTTGGCTGACAACCGCACACTCACACTCAAGGCCAGGGTTCAGGTAACATGCTGCTTTGTTTATTACACACTAGTCATGGTAGGACAAAAATAACACATTTATTGGGAGGAACCTTTGGACAATCAATCAGCTGATCATTGGTACATTTAGTATGCGAGATTCAATTTTTTTTTCTATTACTATCACCCCATGTTTCTTGGGAATAGTAGTAGTAATAGTGAGTCGTGACCAGATTTTATGTTTTTCTGTATGAGAAAAAATAATTGTCTTGAAGAAGTCATTTAAAAAATGTTGGTTTCTTGTAACATTTTGAGACTTTCTGAATGGACTAAGAAACTTATCTACGTCGAAGAAATAGTGAGTCGTGACCAGTTAATAAGTAAAATTGAGATCTCTCGACATTTTCTGACGAGCGATGCGACTGGGTACCTATAACTACCACAGAAGCACGAAACTTAGTTCAAGTATGTGTTCGAAATCGTGAATCATACTTTAAACACGACCGGTGAACTAGATAATAATAATAATCCGTGGACCCCTATCCAGGGGGACCATACAGACATGCGTTCACATACACACACACACCCACACAGATAGTAACACACCCCCCTACCTCTGGCTTGCCTTCATTGGCCGTCCATATAGTGGAATCGCAAGAGCGGAACCTATGCTCCAGGTTGGAAGTGTATTGAACGTAATGGCGTAATAACGGGGAAACCCGCTCGCGGGGTTTATACCTCGCGATGGTGAAACCGGAGCCGCACCTCTCGACAACCGCCTTCAGCCGCTCAATGGGATGTTGCCCCATTGTCGCACTTTGTGCGTGCGGGCGGGTGCGGGTGTTTTATAGGGCCCACTCGACGAGTCGGCGAGTCACCGCCTGCCCTATTTACAATTTTAAGACTGGTTGTCATGGCAGGCGTCCGTTAGTCTCCTCCCACAGACCAGTATCCATCCATCCAACTTTCACCTCCATAGCCCAAGACCTTATTTTTCCATCGCGGCCGTAGCGCCGGACTCCAATAGTCTTTGCACATGGCGGGGACCATCCCCGTGTGTATCATGTTGTGCGCTCGGAGATGGTATCCGCCATTTGTGTATCCCTTAGTTCCCTTACATTTAGATTAACTTGTCTTTTGAACGGGCCTCTACATGTTGGCTTCGGCTCCACGCATGCCTTCCAAAGGTCCGGGATTTAATTGCCCATGATTATGGAACGTAAGACATACTTATAATAATTCAATGATAAAATGTGATGTGAGAGATGAAACTAAGATTATTCATTTTTATTTGATTTTCAGTTTTGCCTACCATCTTATGAAAAAATTCAATTGTCGCTTTAGTTGTGGTTTATTGCTAATAATTTTTTTTATTAATTGAAAGTGTACTAACCAAAGTAGCTTTTAAATGATTTGAACAAATTTACCAGCAAGGTCACGGTTTCGCTTTATTAACCGCACGTAACTATTCCGTTCGACGTCTTGACGGCAATCAGAAATATTTATGGCTTCTATTCTGTTTCCAGTCAATGAGAGAGAACTGGAAAATGAAGTATAGTGCTGCGTATGTGCTGTGCCTACTGCGCGAGTCGGGCGTGAAGCCGCAGGAGACGGTGGGCGCGTCGGTCGCGGTGATGGCCACCGCGGCGCCCGCGCGCCTGCCCACCAACCTCCTCACTGTGCTCGATACTGAGCCTAAGAGTGATATTCAGGTATGTAGTTTAGCGACTGTCGTAGTAGGCACCAAAGTTTCTGACAAATCCGAAAATAATTATGGCTGTGAGTTTATGTGTTGTAAAATTAGGTATACGTGTCGGGCGTTCTTATCGCATAATAAGGCTAATTATAGGTTGATCGAAACGAAATCAAAAGTATACTTATTGCAAATTTTTGATTTTTATCAATCAATCAAATAGGTATACTTTAATGCTCAACTTCTATTTGTTTATTTTGTTGGTGGACATTTATATGTATAATTATAATTAGTATGAAGCGAAATATATAAGGCCGAAAAAGATAGAAATCACTAGGGGCGAGGTCCGGTGATTGTGGAGGATGTTCCATTAGTTCAAAGCCAGCATGTTCAATGGCAGCTATTGCAAAGCTGGACTTGTGCGGGCGTTATCTTGGTTAAACAAAACGACTTTAGTCAGTTTGCCCCGCCGTTTCTCGCGTATTTCGTTGCGTAATTTTTTTATTTGTTCTGCATATAAATTCCCTGTAAGCTATATGGCTCCATGATTGAGGAATTCGATCATTACCACCCCTTGGCTTTTGGCTGTCCCAGAGAAGAGAGCCTGTGATTTTACCGGCGGATGGAGTTACCTTAAATTTCTTAGGAGTTGGAGATGACGGTCTCTTCCAAGTCATGGACTGCTGTTTCGTTTCGGGTCATAATGATGAAGCCATGTTTCATCCATGGTTATGAATCGAGACAAAAATCGATCAGGATCTTGCTGCATCAAATCCAAGCAGCTTCGCGAAGTTCTTAGTCTGGTTTGTTTCTGCGCGTTCGTAAGCATTCTGGGCACCCAGCCCGCGGACACTTCACCTGCATAATATTATAGACACTCCTCCCTATCGAAATTTTCATTTCTTCAGCTATAAAACGAACTGCAACACGACGATCCGCCAAAACAATGTTTTTTTTTTAATTTTCGTTTACTGCCGTCGCAGGGCGCCCCGAGCGTGGGTCATCATTGGTGGAAGATCTTTCTCGCTCAAGCTCAGCACACCAACGAGCAACTGTAGAATATAGAGGAGCATGGACCCCTAATGTTCCTTGAAGTCTTGATTTACCTGCTACGTAGTAAAATTTTTGAAGCACCGCGCGAATTTCAATTTTCTCCATTTTTCTAGAACACGTTTCGAAACGTAGAAAATAAATGACTACAATTTTTAAAAATAAATGAAAATCGAAAACTTTTCTAATTATTAATATAACAAATGTCTAAGCTTTGCCTGCCAGTATTAATTTTTTTTCTTACCAAGGAGAATCTATTTCATTCTCGCTTTTTATTGAATACTAGTATTCGATAAGATGATAATTAACATCGATTGACAAACTTTCCCGTGTATTTTTTAATTACCTATGTTTCCCTGTAAAATACGTTCTAAAAATAGTTTGAAAACTTACTTACCTAGCCATTTTAAAATTGCAACTGACTTTAAATAAATCCAATAAAAATACGGAATGGCGCTGGTTTAGGCCTTTATATTTTCAGGAGTCGTTGCACGTCTGCGTGAAGCCGTTCCATTTCTCGTACGCTCGTGATGATTGGATGGTGGAGTGGTTCGAGCTGAACCGTCTGCTGGGAGTCAGTCACTTCTACATGTACAACGACTCCGTGAGCGAAGCGACCGCCTGCCTACTTGATCACTACAAGAAGCTAGGACTCGTCACGCTGCTGCCCTGGAAGCTACCCATCGTTTCTAAAGTCGAAATTAGGTAAGCTAACTATAACTTCTTGATTCATGAAGTCTCGGGTTAGATTAAAGTTTAAATTAGTCCGTAGATCGGATTTAAGATAAATTGTTCTGGTAGTATAAGAGATAAGTGTACTTTTTGCAACCATCAGCAGCAAGGCTGATTCAGTGTTTATGGGGTGTAGAGCTTCTCTGTGATGGGGATGGACCAGGTCTGCCTGCATAACTCCAGTCGGTTCAGGAGTTACTGATGATTAAAGGTCTGTAAAAAATTAACGATCAGCTGCACGCCTGATTATATGATATTGTTGTAGTATGCACTGTAGCGATGTGAACAGTACAAAAACTGTCAAGTTCTGTCAGTCGGTTTAGGAGATACAGCGAGTCAAAGTTCCGACCTTTGAACGGCTGTATCTCATAACAGACTAATAAAACTTAACCGCAAACGTCGATAGGGATTAGGGAAAAAGTCGTCATCATCATCTCAGCCGATGGACGTCCATTGCTGGATATAGGCCTCCCCCAAGGATTGCCTTAACAACCGGTCCTGCACTGCCCTCATCCAACGGGCTCCCGCCGCCTTCACCAAGTCGTCGGTCCACCTTATGGGGGATCTACCCACGCTGCGCTTTCTGGTACGCGGCGGCGGTCCCTGTTCGAGTACTTTCGGTCCCATATCTTATGAAATGCTTTTGCTTCCAGGATTGAGTGTCAGTTCGCAGCGTTCAATGATTGCCTGTACCGGTCGATGTCGTCGGCCGGTTGGCTGCTGGTGATAGACTCGGACGAGGCGGTGCTGCCGCGGCGCGAGCGCACGCTGCCCGCGCTGCTCGGCGCACTGTCCGCCACCTACCACCCACCTGCTAAAGCACCTGCCGCTTTCCTTTTCAGAAACGCTTTCTTTTATGTACGCTGGGAGGTACGAGGAGTTTTTTTTCTTTCGAGTTTCTGCTTTGTGCAATTTATCTCCGATTTACGACGATGGCTTTATTTTTGATTAAAGTATGCGTTTACATTTCTCTCGATTTATATCGACAGATGATTTGAAAACGACTCTGACTCTTGGGGCTGTAAAAAATTAGCACGGAAATCTTTGGAAACCATCGGAATTCTGAAACTGTTGATAAAAAAATATTATGTTACAACTTCGATTTTGTTGATAACAAGTTCGGCAGATCCACTTTCTATGTCTAATTTAATTTAATTTATTTAATAGGTACACCAACAGCTTAAATTATTTCGCATTACAAACAAAATTTCCATATAAATCTAGTCGCTAATACATAGGCCAATTAAAGGTATACACAACATTCAAAAATTACATGGTATTACAATCATGATTAAATCTAGAAGCAGTAGAAATTACAACATAACAATTTAGAAGAGGACGATGTGTCATGTATGTCAATGCTACTGTGATAATGATAATGATAATAAAACTTGTGTTAAGCCTTAGCCAGGCCACCATCTCGTAATTATAGTAAAATAATTGTCTCCAAATTGTACTATTTAGTACCTCGAACCAAATTAAATCTACCTCTTGCCAACTTGCTATGTTGGACGGATTTTCCATAATCGCCACGTTTACTGGTAGTGCCAAGCAGTAGTGTCAAAGGTAATAAATGGGGTTGGCGATTGCAGTTGGATTGAATTAATGTACTATCCTCTGAAGATGCTGCGGCCCATCCTCCAGTAGATCCCTTAATCAGATCCAGTAGCCATATCGGCTACTGGATCTGATTAAGGGGCCCAAAGAATTGCTAAATTTCCGGCAAAATGGGTGGGGCACATTACTCGCAGAACCGATGGCCGATGAGGTCGAAGAATTTTCGAGTCATCATCATCATCACTAGCCTATCATCGTCCACTGCTGAACATAGGCCTTTCCCAAGGCGCTCCATAAAACTCTGTCCTCGGCCTTCCTCATCCAGTCGCTCCCCGCAACTTTTTTTAGGTCGTCTGTCCAGCGGGCAGCAAGGCGTCCCACACTACGCCTACCAGTTCGCGGTCTCCACTCTAGAACTCTGCCTCACCGGTTGTCAGTTCTTCGGCAGATATGACCAGCCCATTGCCACTTCAGCTTGCTAATTTTCTGACCTATGTCAACCACTTTAGTTCTCTGACGTATCACTCGATGTGATCTCTCAGAGAAACACCGAGCATGCCTATCTCCATAGCTCGCTGAGCGACCTTGTATTGATGAACTAGTTCTATCATCAGGGTCCATGTTTCCACTCCATAGGTCATTACTGGCAGGACGCACTGATTGAACACCTTCGTTTTGAGGCATTGTGGTAGAGCCGAGGAAAATAAACGACGGAGTTTTCTTATAGTCTGTCCAAGGGAGACATAGTCTTGCACAACTTCTATCGCCGCCTCACCGACGTATACCGCTTCTGGCTCGACATGAGAATTAAGCATCACTTTCGTCTTGTCTAAGTTCATGCCAAGACCGACCCGTCGGGAAGCGACATTAAGGTTAAGCATGCCACTGAGGTCCTGCAGCGATTCCGCCATGACGACAATGTCATCGGAAAAATGAACGTTTGAGTTGTACTCGCCGTTCACACATATGCCTCGTCCTTTCCAATTGAGTGTCTTGAACACGTCTTGCAGCGCATTGGTGAACATACATATGGTTTCGGGGAAATAACATCCTGCTGTCTCACTGTCCTATCTGGATTCTCGAGTGGCGACCGCGTACTGAAAAGTGCAGGAGGCCCCCAAGTGGTGGGGTGACCGAAGACCTGATGAAGGCTGCGGGAACCCGTTGGATTAGGGCCCGTTGCTGTGGCGATTCTTGGGGTAGGCCTATGTCCAGCAGTAGATGTAGATGTAGATAATATCTACATCTACTGCTGGACATATATGATGACCACCATTTAGATATAATGTTGACTGTTTGTTCATCAATGTAAAAATTTTACTCTACATTTGTAAATGTATCAGGATGACCCAGGAGCAATAGCGCCGTTGCTAACAGCGCGTAAGACGCGCCGGTGGGCGACGCCGCACGTGCTGTACAACCGCAGCAAGTACGCGGTGCGGCCGCGCGAAGCCGTCGAGCTAGGCAACCATTTCCTGTGGGAGCACGCGCCGGGCGCCAGCTCATTCGGAGTGCCTACAGACCGTGCTCTGCTGCACCACTATCGGGTAAGCGGGCTTACCGTCGAGCTAGGCAACCACTTCCCGTGGGAGCACGCGCCGGGCACCAGCTCATTCGGAGTTCCTACAGACCGCGCTCTGCTGCACCACTATCGGGTCAAAGACTTCTTTAATAGAAGTCTTTGTATCGGGTAAGCGGGCTTACCGTCGAGCTAGGCAACCAGACCAGAGAACCAGGCAAGAGTTTATGATTGCCTTTCCAATTAATGTTTAAACTTATTGTGATGAAAGACTGTGAACTTAGGGTTAATTCAACACCAAAATAAAACTGATTGCGGCACTAACTTGTATGCTATGGACCACTAACCGCACCATTTCCCGCAATAAACAAAGAAACTAACTTTTGATCATAACTTAAAAAGTATGAGACTTGTCATAATACTACATGTGGTTTAAAATGATCATAAAGGTGCCCTTAATCAGCTCAGAAAATATCAACATCGTTCTACCAAACACCCTTTATATCGTAAACATTGTACTTTTGCAGTTAAACTGCGAGTATGGAGGAGTGCAGTGCCTGACGGTGCCGTCGACCGTGGACCGCACGGCGCACCGCTGGAGCGACGAGCTTCTGCAGCGGGTCTCCGCGGAGAAGGCCATCATCGCCAAGTCGTGCCCGACCTAAGCTAAAACGATCTCAATCTAACCATTTCTTAGATACCTACTGCGGTACCTAGTGCTGTCAAAGACTCGAGCTTTCAAGCCCTTATTTAAGAAGTTTGGAACATAATATTTATAGAATAATTATTTTTATGTTGGTTAATTTAATAGTTTATTTTTAGTTTTATAGAATATTTGAGTCTTTGACATCACTAAAGGTACCGCTGAAGGCTGGGATGAGATACTTTTTAAGTGAATTATGAAAGGACGATAATGCCAAGGTTTCTTGCGATAAAAGACGTAGCTGCGTCCAGTACAGTGCAAGCAAGATAGACTTGGAATCGATCAAGCAAGCAAACTGAATGCTCAGATATTATGATCAAATTGATCAACGAAACAATATGCATCTTTTTTGCCACGATTTTTTTCCGCCGAACGCGGCGAATTGTGAATCAGTATGAAAAATTTTGCGGAAATTCAGAATTCGACGCGTTTGGCGCGGACTGGTGTGCGATCATGATAATTGACTATTTTTTTAACCTTCAGAGGAACAAAACGTTGAATACTTCTTTTATTGCATGATCACGTTTTCTTTTTAATTATTAAAAATGTTCTTATTATTAGCTATTCGATAATTCGATACGAGCTTCGATGAATCTAAAATATTTTAAAATAATTTTCATTTATCGAGCTTCTTCTGTTAATATTTCTTTCACATCGGTAAGATTTCCCGGCAATAAGATTAGCTCGTCGTAATATGATCTAAAATCTGGTTCGAATTCTGCAATAGGCATGACTGGATACCTACTTCCAATACAATAAAAAAAAAATTAAGAGCGCGCGATGCGAGCTCGAGATTTTACCGCAATATAATGAGATCATTCAATATGATCTAATACCAGGAGATGTTTTTACAATATTTTCAAGTCGTTGCAATATTTTATTTTTCAAACTCTTCATTTTGGCGCCCCCTAGACCGCCCGGGGGCGTGGGCCCCCGTTTGCCTCCCCCTAGATCCGGGGCTGGTAAGCACATCGAACATAACTATACAGTATGCAACAAACACCAGGTGGGATCCGTGAGGGATGTATTCAGTTCAGTATCATTCTTGATACACACTTGAGTCACACATTTTTGATAGGTAAGTCTAGAACATTATTTTCCAAAAATATTAACGTAAGAAACCGTTAAATTAAAATTTTACTGTTATTCATTTTAATGTAGGTATGTCTCAGTACTCAAACATTGTTGTCCCTTACTAGTTATATTGTCTAAGGGCTCTTACAGACGACGCGACACTTTGCTGTCGCGGTGGATCGTAGAGCGTCGCACTTTTGTGATCTGTGGTCGCCCTCATACATTTTACGGTACCTACGCGACCGCAAAGTGTCGCTCGTCTGTGAGACCGCTAAGCTTACGTTATACTCATTTGAGTATTTTTTTTACAAAAATGTTAAATGTTACGTTATTGTAAAACTTAATTGTTTTTGCATGGTGTCCCTTACATTAAACACGTTTTATTTTATTTATTTACTACTGCTAACATTATATTGAGTTTAGTTCTATATCCGAAAACACTGAAAAAAACTTAAAAGTGAAGTTTATTAAAAGTCAATAAAATAATTAAGTATACAGAGCGTTTGGTGCATCGTTGGCCAAATTGAATTGGTGGATAGGAGGGGTCGTTTGCTATCTCGCCACGTCCCCAAAAAAAAATTCCGCATTATGGATTTTTTTGGTGAATTTTTTAGGGGTTTTCTCAAAAAAGTCCGAAAGTCAGCATTTAAGCTTGAATAAAAAAAAAGTTGTAAGTGAAACCTAAAAATTCTTTTTTATTTGCATATCCAATGTTTCACAGTTCTACTAAAATTTAAATTACTTACATGGATGCGGCCTCTAGTTTTTTTTTATAGACCTTAACTTTTTTTGAAACAGGAAAAAATTTTTTTTAACTCAACTTTGAATTACAATAAAAAAAAAATTAAAAGCGCTCAAGTTCTTCTGATTTTTAAATACTTCTCTAGTCTATCTTCTTTCTAACAATATGCCATATGCCATGAATTCCGTCCTCTAACTTATAATAATTCTGCGTGTCGGGGCACGTTTTGGCCGATATTCGATATGCAGGATAAAAACTTAAAACACACGCGTAGTAGGAATTGCATCTCCCTTCTGCGCAGT
Organism: Agonopterix subpropinquella; assembly: GCA_922987775.1. NCBI lineage: Eukaryota > Metazoa > Arthropoda > Insecta > Lepidoptera > Depressariidae > Agonopterix > Agonopterix subpropinquella. The sequence continues at coordinate 15,584,216 of OV277695.1, read as the reverse complement.
GAACTCTGATTGCTATTTCTTCCTTACATAGGGTTCTAACGGACCTAGGAAATGAAATAAAAAAAAACGTAATAATCAAATTTTTATAAAAAACAAATGAAAACTACAAATCTTGCTCGAAATGTGCTCCATAATAGCAATGTTAAGCAAGATTAATAATTTTAATTTTTTTTTAAATAAAAATGTGATTATTAATATTTTATTTTTTAGGATAAAAGGATGCTAATGATATCAATTTCACCCTGTATAATTCCAGAGTATGTGTATCAACCCAATACTATTACCCAGCTGGAGAGGAGATTATTCAACTGAAAATATCACTGAAGAATTAGAAGACGAAAACAACATACCTAAGCTGTTATGCAGAATGGGTTAAAGTCGGGTTAAAGTCAGGTTCATTCCGGGTTAGGTTAAAGATTTCTAACGGTTTCAGGAGGGAGTAACGTCTGAAATAGAGAAAGGTGGGTAGCCTTTCGCTCACAAGAAGAACACTACATAATAAAAGAAATAAGTACCTTTAAGAAACCTCATCCCTTAATCGCCTCGTTGTATGATATTATTATTATTATTTGTGGTTTTGGGCCTTGACAGGCTTGCTAAGCCTGTGCCACGTAGACCATCGCTGGTCCTTTGTGATCGCCCTTTTTATAGTTCCTTACCAATCCCCACTGCGGCCAGAAATCGCAGTAGATTCTTGATCGGGATAGTTTGTATCTCATCTGGTGTCAGCACCTGCCTACCCAGATGAGTGCTGCGTTTGTACATCAGGGGACCACAATCACATAGGAGGTGCAGAGGAGTTTCCATCTCCTCCTTGCAAAATCTGCAGCCGGTCGTGTCACTTAAATTCAGTGTGTGCATGTGCTTATTTAATTTGCAGTGGCCTGTGAGTGACCTTGCTATTGTACAAATTTGGTCCTTGCTGAGGGCAATTGTATTATTGTATGATAAGTATGAGGAATTTTTTTGTGATATTCGGTTTACTTAGCCTGTTCAGTTTAGATTTTTCAAAAGTTTATTGATGGTGTACAGGACTGAGACGAAAATTAACCATCTATATTAGTTTACAAATAATGATTTTGCGATTTAATCATGTTCGAAAAACATTTTACATCCCCCCGGGTAAAATGTTTTTCGAACATGTTTTGTTACATCGCGCTTCATGACGTTGTCCCATTCAACTGCGGCGATATAGTACTCTGGCATTTAGTCGCTCTCTCACTGCGGTCACGTGTAGCAGTTTGATTGAAAAAAATTAAATCTTCATAAAAAATGCCGTGGCGTGTACTGAGGTAAAAATATGTGTCTGAGTCACAGACTGAGTTCACCGTTTCAGTCTGCGGAGGGCTGTCCCTTGCACCCTGTATTATACAACGTGTTAATGAATTAACGCAAAACTAGAAAGTAGTTTGTTTAGAATCGAGAGCAGAATCGAATTATCCCCGCCGGACCAGAAGTAAAATCGGGAAGTACCATCAATGGTACAGTTGGCACTAGGTGGTGCCTACGTGGTTTCAATATAGGAATTTTTTTTGAAAATATTAAATAATTTTAAATTTACTGAACCCAATGTCAACCCACCGCACGGGAACACACCCTATTTACTACCAAAACAAGATTAGGTATTAAAATGTATCCATGAGTAGCGTTTTCATTCATTGCTGAAATGATAACAAATCATTTTTGTCTCAAAACTTTAAATGCGAATAACTTTAAATTTTAACTATTAAAATAATGAAATTATTGTTTCAATCAAATTATTTTGTTATAAATCAGTTGGGGTGTACGAGGTTTTGCGCTAATTCATTAACACGTTGTAGATAATTATTATGAAACCAGGAGTGCGTGAATATTATGAAAAAATCGCACTCCTGAAGTATGATTTTTGAAAGTCAAATCATCAGTAGAAAGATGCATAGCTCCACAGTAATTTTGATATTTTCAACTGCTGAACTCAGCGAATGAGATTAAAAAATCGCACTCCTGACTCATGTCTCTGTTTGGTGTGACAGAGTAGCTGGCGATGGCGTGCTTGGCGTGGTGTAGAATTGGAACTGTATAAAGTATAACACAACCTTCATAGATGGCGCAATAGGGTCAGTGCTGTAAAAGGTATGTATGTACGTAACTAGCTCGTTCAGGGTTTAAACCGGATCTGCGGAGGCCTGCCTGCTTGCATCAAACCACTAGATGGCGCCAACGGTAACATTCAGTTCTTAAATTGTTGCTCTTGGGGTGTCGTACACGTGGGTGGCACGTTTCATTTAGCATGGTGTAGTCACAGCCGAGTAGGGTTGCCAACTTTTTTAGACTAAATATAGTATTTTGAGCCTAGTGCCCGAAAAAATATAGTAGATTGGGGAAAAAATAAGAAAAAATATAGTATTTTTCGAATTTTTAAATTGAAGAGGATTTTTTTTGTTACTTTTTGGTTTGATTACCATGTTTTTTTTAGGGACAATCGTCTCTCCATTTCGTATTCCTTATAGAAAATAATGCATCCTGTAAAAGCAGAAGTCGCTAGAGTCGATACAGACATAATGTAATTTAAAAAAAAATTAAATCTGACTTAAGGAAAACTTGTTGTCACTTTTCAGCAGTAGAAAATTGTTTAGGCTGTATCTATGTGGTCCAGTCTAGATCGAATGAAACAAATGTGATGAAGAGAGAGGAAATTGTTAAAATAATTTTAAGTTATTGGGCATTTTTATTGGACCTTAATACCAATATATTTAAATTCTCTATTCGCTATTTCGAATCAAATTAAAGATTGAAAAATTCAGTCTCGGGCGAGACTTATAGTAGTTTTGCCTACTATACACCACTAGTTTTTAATTACTAACGTAACTTTAAGGGTGTATTCGGACCATGAATCTAAACAACTTTCCCATACAAACATGGGTCGAAAAACGTAAAAAATTTTTGGACCTCCCATAGAAAATCGATCGGCCGATCCGCACTTTTGTATGGAAGGTCCAAAAAAATTTCTCATTTTTCGACCCATGTTTCTTAGGGAAAGTTGTTCAGATTCATGGTCTGAATACACCCTTAAAGTTATGTTAGTAATTAAAAAATAGTGGTGTATATTTTTCTTAGAATTATAGTAGTAGGGCCCCTAATATAGTAGGATACTATAATTATATAGTAGGGTTGGCAACCCTACAGCCGAGTCACAGGCTACGACGTGACATTCTGAAAGTTCAAGTAGCACTTGGTCAAACTTGGTATTCTCTTCCGATCACGTGACTGACCACGTGACTGACACAAGCCTACGTCATCATACCCTTTTACCATGTTTAGCGGCCATTTTTTTGTGACGTAGGCTTGTGTGACTCTGGGAATAGAAGACCTTGTTTTTTTGAATTTAGACTATGGTCAAACTTGTTCCAATACGCATTTCCTCCAATATGCAGTTCGTCCATACTACTCCATACGCATACGCACTGGAAAAAATATTTTTAGCCGACTTTAAAAAAAGTTACTATACTAAATAAGTAAGTTCCTAGGTATTACATTTAAAAAACCTCTGACACATGTCATCATCACCATCATAATTATGCTCACGACTATATTCCCCGAGGGGGTAGTCAGAGATATTCTGAAACCTCAGAACATCCACATTTCACTAGTAGTACCTAGTCTCTGTCCAGTCGCCACTTGTAATGGACAGTGGATACAATACATGCCTCGAAATTGAAGCATGCCGGTTTCCTCACGATGTTTTCCTTCACCTAAAAGCCAGTGGTGTTACAAATCGTAGGTACATAAATTCAGAAAAACTCATTGGTACGTTTCGACCTGGACGGGGATCGAACCATTGCCTCCTGCACGGCAGGCAAGGTTACTCGCTACTGGACCACCACGGCTTTGACACATGTAGTAGATGTGTGCATAGTTGTTCCTTTTTAGCTGTTTAAAAGCTAGACCACAGACGCTCCTATCAAATAAAATATGAATAAAATATAATAAACATGAATAAAACCCTTTGTCTTGTGTCGTCATCGTCGCCGTGAATGAGACCTTAGGCCTGTCTTGTACATTTTACGTTTTGCTCATTATGCATGTTGTGCTCATTCTGCGTGTTGCACATTCTGCGTATTGTTCATTGTGCAATTTGTGAATTTTGAGTGTCGTGCTCATTTTGCGTTTTGTACATTATGCTCCGAATGGAAATTAAATAACCATCGGGCATATCGCTGTAAAATGACAATTTAGTTCTAGTTATTGTACTGTTATTGTACATACAACGAAACTGTCATGTTCGTAACAATCACTAGGGTCTGGGCATATTATGAATAGATAATATAGTGTACTATTATTATCTATTCATATTATTATGGTCTGGGTTCGAATCCTGGAGTGCGATTTTTGAATCTCATACGTTGAACTCAGCAGTTGAAAATGTATGGAGATACGCATCTTTCTACTGCTGATTTGACTTTTAAAAATAGCACTCCTGGAGTATGATTTTTGAATGTCAAATCAGCAGTAGAAAGATGCGTATCTCCATGGTAATATTGACATTTTCAACTGCTGAGTTCAAAGAATGAGTTTCAAAAATCGCACTCCTGGGTATATTGTGAGTTTTACGTAATACCGACTGCTCTCAAACCGTAAGTGCCAGGTTACACGTTCAGTATTTCATCAGTCTGGTCCATCAGTCTGGTCTGAATGACGGGAGAATGATGCCAGAATGATGGGAGAATGATGGACTGATGGAATGATGGTAAACCATCCATCCAGACTGTCATTCCGTTGTGAATGATGGTATACTGATGGTAAACTGATGGTCGTATCATTCTGGTGTCAGTCAAGTGTCAGTCACCGTCGGGGTTGCCAGATTGGGGGTTTTTCACGGGATTTTGGGGAAAAATTTGGCCTTTGGGGAAAATTTGGAGAAGTGAAATCGTTGGGGAAATTTATGGGGAAAAAATTATCAAGGTGGGAAATAGTGGGGGCTTTAAATAAATAATTTTAACACCGCATTATGATTTATGTTACAAAATTAGGGCCTAATAATGAGAGATCGGATATTCGGATGCACATTAGTTACCTAAACTTCATTATTAGCAATAAAATTATGGAAGCGGCTTCTTAAAATTATTATTTTTAAATATTTATCGGGATGCCATGAAAATGCGGGAATGCATAACTAATCGGATGCATAGTTTTATGCATAGCAAAAATCAACTTTTCAAAATTATTTAATTTAAAAGTTAATCTTTTTTAATTTAAAAGAGAAATAAATCCCGGGATTTCAGTACCTCGTACGTCTGGCAACCCTGCAGTCTTCCATCATTCTGGCGTCATTCAACGTTTGACCAGACTGATGGACCAGAATGATGAAATACTGATGGGAAACTGATCGTGTAACCCACTCATCATTCTGGCATCATTCTGGCGTCATTCTGGCGTCATTCAGAATGATGGACCAGACTGATGAAATACTGAACGTGTAACCTGGCACTAAGGGATTTCGTGAGGAAACCTGCATACGCTGAAAGAAGAAATTCCGATGCGTAACGTGAAGTCTATCCCAATTCGCATTGGGCACGCGTGGTAGATGGACCATCATACCTACCTACCCCTCTCATAAGGGTAGGCATGTGCCCTGTAGGGGTAGGTAGGTACGTGCTATAGGCTGATAATGATGGTGATTATAATTCGCTAGTAACCTGCACTAAACATTTTGTAGGTAGATAGCAACAATACCTATGCCAGCTTCCTGGTAGAGAACCTTCCCTTTTTTGGAATAAATATTTGTTGTTAACGTTTTTCTGTAAAATAAAGTATATTTGATTTGAAGATTTTAATATAAAAACCAAATAGGTATTTTAGTTCATATGCATGCTTATTATGCACACAACTAAGTATATTCCCCGAGGGGTACCTAGCTGAAATATACCATATTATATTCAGATAATATTCACATTAGTAGGTCTAAAATGTACCTAGGTACCTAATGAGTCGGTCGCTACATTTAATGCTTAGATATTTTAAATAAATATACCGGCTAGCTAATTTAAACAGGGTAATATAATTTATATTTCAGTGGTGTCGCAAATCATATGAGATAACGGCCCAGCGGCCGCGGCCGGCGAGCAACCCAAGATATGACTAATGTGCCCAATTAACTCGGAGGAATCTGCGGGTGCCCTAACAACGCCCGTCGCCAACCCTTGTTTGCTTTTTCACCAACTTGGATTAACTGTTTCCCTCGGTAACATCGATGTAGTACAACTAGATTCCCTGCCCCAAGAAATTATTAAGAGGATAGATGGGTACCGTTTTGTCCATACAAACGTATTCCCCTGTTTCCTCCCTGGATAATGAAACTAGAGCAAAAAAAAAATTACCATACAATCTATGTTACCTCTGCTATGTCCCTATGTTTTGCTTTCTTGTATTAATTAAAATAGTGTAAGAACTAGTGTTAGCGGAAATGTGGTTTTTGGCAGACCCCCCCCCCCCTGCGTGCTCTATTGGTCACCCCTTTGCCTATACCCAAAAGCTGTCAATACTGACAGCTGTCACCTTCTCCCCGCGCTCGGCACGAGTCGCATACGCCGATCCGATAGTTTTATATAATAATTGAGGAAAAAGTCTATTAAAATGTATATTTGCCAGTATCCAGAGAGTTTCAGTCTTATACTAGGGAGCATCGAAAATTTACAATTTTTCTGCGTGTTTTTAGACATCCAACAAACAAATGTGACGAACATTAAACAAAAAAAGCATCACATATATACATAGCCAAAGCCTTTCTCATATTATTCTTGAAAAAAATTATTAAAATCAGTTTAGTTTTGGAGGAGGAAACAGGGGAATACGAAATCCTGATTTCACCTATTTTTTGTAGATAAAATCGGTCCTGCGGTTGTCTCTTTCGCACTCTAGTCGGCGGGGTGTATGGGTGGGGCGAATCGGGCAAATACGTAAACAGCCGGAAAAGTGACCTATTCTCCAAATTTCCATTTCAGCCCGCCTATCCTAAGTACTATCCTATATTAAGGGGCGTCCGCCCGGTTTTGAGTAACTTTGTAACCATTTTATACATTAACTATGGCACTTTTTAAGCAGAAAATAATACTGAACAATCTACAGGATATGAGAAGTGATGTGGTTTTTCTCGAAATCTATTTTAATTAATAATACTGAAGAAAAACGACTCCAAAGTCACCTCTTTTTTTCCAGTTGTAACCGTTTTACTCTTACATTGTTGATCAGAATAATATGAAAATTTACAATAATCTTTACAATACAATATAAAATGATGTGGTTTTCTAATTTTTTCAAAATTCATGTAAAATCATACAGGTTTTCAAAGAAAACGGAAAATTCTGACCAGAGCCGCGCAATTGAAGCGGGATGGCTAATTGCAAAAGTTTGCTTGTAAGAAAGAGAGCCTTGCAGATGGGAGGAGTAGCCTTAAGTACCTAAGTAGTACAATCAATTTTATAGAATTAAACATTTTGACGGGTTCTTACCGCATCTTGGCATATTTGAGTTTCCGATTTTTCGGCAGTGCCAGTGTTACAACTGCTATGAAACCGGGATGACATTAATTCTAGATATTAAATAGTAACCTTTGTTTTATCTCAAAAACGGTATTACAATCAATTTGTTTTACTTTTAAAGTGAAGTTGAATTTTTAAAGCGATAACTTTTTCAATAACCATTTCAGCTTATTGCAAATACGGTTTCTGTGAATTGAGCCATTTTTATCGAAAATTTGCGTAAAAATTGAAACAGGGCGCTGAAAGTTGTAGTTAAGTGCAATATCGTGTAAATGGCGATGTCAATGTTTGCGCCAAAAACAGTATTTGGGTAGGATTAAGTTCTACGGAATTCAATTACCTATTGGAAGTGGTTTAGGACAATCTACAGATCAAACACGTAGCTCCCCCCACCCTGCTACCCTCCGTAGGTAAGGTAAGGGAGGCTCGTGTAAATTGGTCAAGAGACATTACGACACCGGAGAGATACTTACATAGTAGAAATTGCGATGGAGGACAGAATCTAAATTAGAATTCTCCAGGAGGCTGTCAACAGGGCTTTCTCTCGTTTATGAAATATTTTTCTTATTTAGGTCCAAGGTACTAGTACCTTTATTGTTATGAAGTAGGTAATAATAAACAGGCAGGTAAAATGCTCGCTTTTAAACCTTTGCTTCCGTCTAATATTTCTTAATCAACATGTTGTTGATCCAACTAGACTTCAAGGGCAACATAAATAAATGTGCCGATATGCCAATCGATTTTCAATGGAATAGGTCAAGAATTTTTTTTATTTTTTTTTTCACCCATTTTCCTCTGTACCTACAGGAAAGATGGAAAGTTGTTTAGTTTCATTATCTGAATACACAACTACACCCTTAAAATATTGTATAAATAAAATATGTATTGCCTACTTATGTTGAAACAAAGAAATGTGTACTCAGTTCGGAGCGTGTGCTTCGTAACTTAAGTAGATACAATTGAATTTAACTTTTATTATTAGTGATACCGTAGCAAAATAGCGGCTTGCTTGTATCACAGCTATCCGAGCTGCATCCTACTATCTTTTTATTAAGTACAAACTTTTACATAGTTTCAGATGAAAACTTTTGTGCAGCGCGTCTGCATCGTCTTAGTTTTAATAAATGCCAGTTCTCAAAGCTCCTAACGTAAATAAAACTCAATGATATTTCTTAGTTTCCAGTTGACAGTCGCTAGTTAGGCGCAGAATTACATATTTCACTGTGATAGCGCCATAAATAACAGTAACTACAGCGAGCGGTTTAAACTAAGCGGCATTTCCCAGAAGAGTTAACTTTGCGCTCGGTGAAGTGCCTATAATAAAATACAGTCCCTCGATTTTACACGCCTAGTTATTAGCTCACAATTTAACATAGGTTTTTTTTTACGTAGCCTGTTCAGTGTCCCACTGCTGGGCAAAGGCCTCCCCTTTTACTCTCCAATCCTCTCTGTTGTGTGCAACCACTGGCCAACTCTCCAAGAAGGCATCCAAGTTGTCTCTCCACCTTTTTCTGGGTCTACCTCGACGACGGCGGCCATCCTGGGGAACCCAGGTTGGCCGCCGCCGCGGTTAACATAGGTTTAAGTATTTTAAAATTGACTGACTGACTGCATAGCATACTTTCTACAGGTGGAAATTGAAATCGTTGGCTTCCTTTTAAACTAAGAGTCTACCCATCAAACTGAACAATCGTAGAAAAAAATAAGCGTGTGTTTCCTAAATTAATTAACCTTTGACTCGACCGGGTTGCTTTGTCAAATTGCCCTGATATTTTAGGTGCCAGATAACCTTCATTAATATGTGGTTTGCTTTTTGTAAGCTTTTGTGTTTGAGTTCACAAGTCAATTATATTCTTCAGTAAAATGTCCAGTATTTAGTTACAGAAGATTCTCCATTATCTTTGAAAAGTGGTGTAACTCGACTTTTTTGCTTCTACTTCATTTGTCTTACAAATATTGTCGCCTTCGATTTATGTGACATTGTAAAAAAAAAAAAAAAAATGGTTATCGATCGATTGATTCTACAGTAAACTTCAGAACTTATTGAGCTAGCTCCCAATTAAACAATGTAGCTGTTATTAATTTTGATTGAAGACGTAGGTACAACATTATTCCAATAGCATTCATAATTTGAATCTATTCGTATTATATTGCGCCTAAATCCGAACTATCAACAAAATACAGTGCAATTTCAGCAGCATTTCATATTTCTCTAACAGTTTTCTATAGAACATAAAATGACTAAAGTACCTATGTCTGGTACCTATGTCTGGTACCTATGATGACCTAAGTATGTCTAGTCTTGACAATGTTACACTATTTACTTCAATATTGTGTTTGTTTTTTTATTTTCTATATTTTGTTTTGTGTAATAAGATGTTGTAGAGTTTCTGGCAATCGATAGTGGTAATCGACCACAAAAGTATAATGTACTCATTTTATCAATAAGCGCAAAACCTCATACACCCCAACTGATTTATAACGAAATAATTAGATCGAAATAATAATTTCATTATTTTAATAGTTAAAATTAAATGTTATTCGCATTTTAAGTTTTGAGGCAAAACTGATTGTTATCATTTCAGTAATGAATGAAAGCGCTAACGTACTCATGGATACATTTTATTAATCTTGTTTTGATACTAAGTAGGGTGAGTGTGCCCGTGCGGTGGGTTGACATCGGGTTCAGTAAATTTTAAATTTTACAAAAAAGGAAATTATTATTTTGAAAAAATCTACCTATGTTGAAACCATGGTAATTTGATTCTGCTCTCGCTTCTAAACAAACTAATACTTTCTAGTTTTGCGTTAATTCATTAATACGTTGTATAAAAAAATTTTTTATGTGTGTTTGCGGATAACTTCGTCGTTTATGAACCGATTTTCATGATACATTTTTTGTTAGAAAGGAGATATCCCAAGGGTACCTTTGATGCGAACGAAAAAGTCATCGGGCTGCAATATTATTTTTTAAGTTTTTAGTTTTCTTGAAGGCGGTTTTAATTTTTAGGGTTCCGTACCCAAAGGGTAAAAACGGGACCCTATTACTAAGCCTACGTTGTCCGTCCGTCCGTCCGTCCGTCCGTCTGTCCGTCTGTCCGTCCGTCCGTCTGTCCTACCTAATTTAGGGCTGTAACTTTTGAACTGTAATAGCTAGATAGTTGAAATTTTCTCAGATTACTTACACGTTATTACGGCGGATTTGTCAAAAAATTTTGAATAAAAATGTCAAAAAGTTAAAAATTAAGGGGGGTTCTCAACAAGAAACTAGTTTTTATCAACGTTTTTTCTTCACGCTCTATCGTAAAAACGGTAATACATACAAGCGTCAAACTTAGTGTGATTATAGAGCAAACTCTACAGAATAACAACAAATACTAAAAACCGGCCAAGTCTGAGTCGGTCTTGCGTTAAAGGTCCCGGACAAAAAAAGTTTTTTTTCTTTGTTAATAATGTTGTGTTCTGTGGTGGTGTGGTACGGAACCCTCGGTGCGCGAGTAGCCCGACTCGCACTTGACCGGTTTTATTTGTTATAATGAAACATAGTAATATAATAAGAGAGCAGATGAAGAGCGAGAGAGTCGTAACAAGGCAAGCAGTAAACGAGAATTGTGCCTAGTACTAGCAGCGTCCACGAAACTTTGATCATAACCGCCCATAACGGAGGCCTTATGCGATTAAAGTAATATCCTCCAAGTTGCCGTGCAGCAGATCCCGCTGCGCTGGTAATCTGTATTACGAGTACATTCCTCGTAAAACTATTTGCAAAGTGTTGCGCATAAAACAGCTGCGTTTTCTGTTAGCTCTTGTTACAAAGTACAGCTGAAGATGAAAACTCTTTGATACTATTCTTACATAGATACATAGCTTAGACTACTTATATAAGGACCGGCCTTGCGGTAGCATTTCCCCTCTGCCACGGTATTAGATCAATTAATCTTGCGCATTTACATTTTATTTTATAACTTATCACTAAACTAGACAGCCTATTATTGCGAAACAATAATTTCGAACTTAGAACGTTTGGGGTTTACACGAGACTACTTTTCATGATTTTGAACATTCAAAATTAGAATCTAAAGTCATAGGGAATAAAATCCAAAGTTGCGGATAACATGTTACCTCGCCCCCCGCAAAAAGTGGCAGAAAGTTTGTTAGTAGAATGACACGTGGTTACGCGTCCCTATATAAGTAGTCTAAGATACATAGGTATGCATTGTGCATACTCACGACCGTTGTATTTTGGGGTTGTTAGAAATTGAAACATCTAACCATCATTTTTAAGATTGTATTTGTAACAAGGTTCAGTTTCATAATTTTTTAGGGTTTGGGATGGCATGACGTGCTATGGGGATAAGTTTTTAGAAAGGCTTTTACCTACGAAAACGCTACAGAAGAAAGAAACATAATTCCTTAATAGTAAATAGTGAATTTAAGTGACACGACCGGCTGCAGATTTTGCAAGGAGGAGATGGAAACTCCTCTGCACCTCCTATGTGATTGTGGCCCCCTGATGTACAAACGCAGCACTCATCTGGGTAGGCAGGTGCTGACACCAGATGAGATACAAACTATCCCGATCAAGAATCTACTGCGATTTCTGGCCGCAGTGGGGATTGATAAGGAACTATAAAAAGGGCGATCACAAAGGACCAGTGATGGTCTACGTGGCACAGGCTTAGCAAGCCTGTCAAGGCCCAAAACCACAAATAATAATAATAAAAAAAGAATAATAGTAGAGACGATTAAGGAGAGTAATAAGAGTATTACACTCATTAATGGATATTTTAAACCATAGTAATATTTATAGAGTCAGACAATACAGACAGCAATCTAATGAGATACCAAGGGGAAAAGTTAAAAAGCTTGAATTGGTAAAACTCAACATAAAAAATTGTTTACATACCTACATATTCTCACGCCTGTCTCCCACCGGGGTAGGCAGAGGCAACGGAACGCCGCGGCCAGCTACGATCCTGACAAACCTCTCTAGCTTCCTCCACATTCATTAGTCCTTTCATGCATGCTAGTCGGTTTCGGGTAAATCTGACCAGGAGTGCGATTTTTGAATCTCATAATATGTTGAACTCAGCATGTTCGCGATAGAATATAGTTTTTTAATGTATAGATTTCGTAGTTAGTATTCCGTAGTCATAAGTTAGTTTAACACTTGAATCTGAATGTATCGTGGTATTTTCCTCTGTATTTTATTACCACGTGGTGTTTTTGTAACTAGCTTAAGTTCCATGAAAATAAAGGCCATTTTCGTTGTTGTTTGATTTGGGAATGATCGGATGACGCTCACTCGCTCGCACGTTAGGCTGTCTCACTCACACGCAAGGGAAAACCCGCCCGCACACGATAGGCGCAGGCGGCATGAATCCATTGTTTCACTTGCGCGCGACCCCCGCAGTTGAGACAGCCTAGCGGGGCAGATATATAGCGAAAAATTAGCCTTCAGCATGCACTCGCACTTCAGACTCCGAACAGTAACAAGCAAGAGCTCCGATCACTCCCGAACCGCAACAGGCATCAGATTGAAAACAGAAGCGTTTTTGATTTCTTCCAATCCAGCACCCGGTACACTAAGGACGGACCACTTTGGAATTCGTTCGCCGTCCTGTACATTTGGTCCTTCGAGCCGGATTAGAAGAAAGAAAACTCGTCAAGCAGTGAAAATGCCCGTCACAAGATCTACGAGTGGGAAGAAGCCTCTGCCCGATTCGCCAGAGTCTCCAGAGATGTCATCAGTCACCGTGGAAGCAGTAATCGACGTCGGCGCTACGACTCAAATCGGCGCCACAATCGAAGACACCACTGTCAGCCGTACTGCAACCACGACCAGCGAAGTGACCGCCACCGAAACCACCGCTGCTACTACGGACCCGTCACGACGATTGGCCAGCGTTGCCGCACCGAGACTTACTGCCAAGACTCATGCAGACGCTCCCGCCGCTCGGACCCACCGAGCACCGCCATCGTCGAAACGCAGTAGCAGATCGAGCGTCAAAGCCAGACGCCTAGCCGAAGCGAGGGAGGAAGTAGCCCGTCTGCGTTATGAACACGCGATGGCACGCCTCGCTACCATTGAAGCGACGGAGGCATCCTCAGACGAGGAAGACGACACCGTCATCGAAGAGGGGAACGAATCCAGAGTTCAAGCTTGGATGGACGAGAGCCAACGTCACGTACTGGCTATCGCTGACGAACCGTTCATCGCAACTAGAACGCCCCAGGCCGCCGCCGCGACCACCGTACACGCCGTACAAGTTCCCGTTACGCAAGCCGCAGATGCGAGCGCGCAAGCGCATACGAATCCCGCTGCGCGTCCCGACCCCGCTGCCACATCAGAAGGTCTCAAGCCCAACGAGCACAACACCGTCGCGACGCGTCAAGAGATGGACATTGTCAAGCTCGCCGACGCCATCACTCTCGCCGTTAGAGCGGGACAAAGCACGTCGAGCAACCGACACGCCGTCGAACTGCCGACATTTGAAGGAGCGCATCAGGAGTGGCTGGCTTTCCGAGCCGCTTATTACGAGTCTGCGCCGTCCCACGCTACCACCGAGAACATGGCGAGACTGCGAAAGGCCCTGAAAGGCAGAGCGAGAGAAGCGGTCGAGAGCTTGCTATTTAACTATACAAGCCCGACCGAGATCATCAAAGCGCTAGAGTCGCGCTTTGGCCGCCCTGACTCAATCGCCCTCGCAGAGCTGACGAAGCTTCGTGCCATACCGAAGCCGAGCGACACGCCAAGATACCTCTGCATTTTCGCCAGCCGCGTCAATAACACGGTGGCGACCTTACGAGCGCTCGACCGGGTTTATTACCTGTACAACCCGGAGCTGACGAAGATAACAATCGAGAAGCTGGCATCCACAACGAGGCACCGCTGGTATGAATACGCAGCGGAGCAGCCGAAGCACGAAGCCGACCTACTCAAACTGGCCCGCTTCCTCAATCGAGAAGCCGAACTCTGCAGCCCGTACGCCGAGCCAGAGCCCGTCAACGCGCCGGAGATGCACAACCCTCGCCGAACTCAACGCGCTTACAACGCGAACGCGTGGGACGAAAAGCAGAAATGCTTAACGTGCAAATCGGACGACCATGCCGTGCCAGACTGCGGCAAGTTCAAGAAGGCGGACATAGATGACCGATGGGACATGGCAAAGAACAATTCCCTATGTTTCAAATGCCTGAAACATAGAACGCGTGCACACCGCTGCAAGATGAAACCGTGCGGTGTTAACGGATGCGACCGCACTCACCATAGTCTGTTGCACTATACGCCGCGACAGACGGAAGAACCGCCCACTGAAGACGAGCCGAAGAAGGAGACGGTAGCATCAACGTGGCTACCTCATCGGCCGCAATCGTTTTTGAAGATAGTCAAGATCCGTGTGTCGGGACCGGCGGGAGCGGTGGACACACACGCTCTACTAGACGACGGATCAACAGTTACACTGGTCGACGCGACGCTGGCTGACGAGATCGGAGCGAGGGGACCGATTGAACCCCTCCGCATTGAAGCCATCGCCGACACCAAGATCACAGCGTCAAAGTCGAGGAGAGTACGCCTCGACCTAACTGGCAATGGAACAACCCAAAGAATACGTGCTCGCACCATCCGCCAGCTACGATTATCGCCGCAGACAGTTACCGATGAAGACGTCGCCGACTGCAATCATCTGACCGACATCGGGAGTCAGCTGAAATATAAGAGGGCTCACCCTCGCGTCATCATCGGCCAAGACAATTGGCATCTGCTGCTAGCTGCGGAGGTGCGAGAGGGAAAGAAGGATCAGCCAGTCGCTTCGCGCACACCGCTCGGCTGGGCCCTGCACGGCGTAAGCGCACGCGCGCACGCTGAAAGTGCTGAACGACTGCACTACGTGAACTTTGTTACGTCAGAAGAAGAGGCGCCAGCGTTGATGACAGAGAGATACGTGCATAACATGCACAGCGCCGCACGCTTCGAGCTACATCGTTGGACATCTAACTCACAAAATGTCTTGTGTGAGTTAGACACAGAAGTATGGCAGACGCCAGTAAGCCTCGACGACCGCCCAGAGGACATGGAACGAGTCCTGGGCTTGACATGGAAGCAGTCGTCCGACGAGTCGTCCTCCGACCTCGACTTGGCAAGCACAGCCGCAGCTCTCATCACTGAAGACATGAAGAAACCAGACACGAAGACGTTCTGGACAAATAGCCGCACAGTCCTAACGTGGCTACGGACGGGCTCACGCTCGTACCGACCCTTCGTTGCGCACCGAATCGCAGCGATAGAAGAAGACACGGCAGTGAACGAGTGGCGCTGGGTCCCGACGAAGCTAAACGTCGCCGACGACGCCACCCGCGACGTACCGGCCGGATTCGGAAACAAACACCGATGGTACACGGGCCCGGAATACCTACGCCTCGGAGAGGAGCACTGGCCGACGGAAGAGGCCGCAAAAACGCCGACCTCACCGACGGGAGAAGAGAAAGTAAACACACGCGTCGCATCGGTAACACGACGACTGACCGACGCACTTCCCGACGTGCGCCGCTTCTCGTCATGGCTGCGACTCATACGAGCCACTGGCCGCGTGCTCCACTTCATACAACTCTGCCGACCCCCTAAAACCACTGCAACGCTACGGACCACCGCTCGTCCGAGAAAAGGACAGCAAGACCCGCCCGACCGTCGACTGAAGCCACTCTCCACTCAAGGCGCACGCGAAGCCAATCTATTGTGGCTATGCGCTGTGCAGCAAGGAAGTTTCAAGAAAGAAATAGAAGACATCACCGGCGGGAGGGAACCCTCCCAACACAGTCACCTGAGACATCTCGCGCTCCAGGTGGACGACTGCGGCGTGCTACGCCTACGGTCTCGCATCGACGCCGCGCTCGACATAGAGTGCGAAGAGTGCCAGACATGCCGCCTCCGCCGAGCCACCGCACCGAGCCCTCCGACCGGTAACCTGCCGGGCGCACGAGTAGCGCACCACAGGCGCCCGTTCACGGGCGTGGACTACTTCGGTCCAGTGAACATCACCGTCGACCGCCAGCACCACAAAAAGTATGTGGCGCTTTTCACATGCCTGACAACGCGGGCAGTACACCTCGAGGTCGCCGCAAGCCTGTCGACTGACTCGGCAATCTTTGCGCTGCGCCGCATGATGGCGCGCCGAGGCCGCCCAGAAGAGATATGCAGCGACCTACGCGGTGCCGACGTGGAGATACGACGAGCCTCACTCGAAGCGATGGAGCGAGAGGCTAACGTGCGCAACATCAACTGGCGATTCATCCCCCCGAGCGCCCCATTCATGGGGGGCGCCTGGGAGCGCCAAGTAAGGAGCATGAAAACTGCGCCTCGAACCACCCTTGAAGAGCAGCACCCTACCGAAGAGGTGCTCACCACCCTGCAAGCAGAGATCGAGCGTACTATCAACTCTCGACCTCTGACCCACGTCGCGACTGCACCCGAAGATGACGCCGCCCTCACGCCGAACCACTTTTTGCTCGGAGGGCCGTCGAGAGTCCCCACGCCGGGAACATTCACCGAGCGAGACACCGTGGGACGCGACACCTGGCGGACCTCACAACGCCTGGCCGACGCATTCTGGGCGCGCTGGGTGCGCGAGGCGCTCCCGCTACTACAAAACCGGCGGGAGATACGCGGACACGGCGAGGCAGTGAAAACAAACGACATCGTGATCATAGCAGACGGCAACCTTCCCCGCAACGTGTGGCCCCGCGGGATCGTCACGAAGACCTACCCCGGACCGGATGGCGTGGTCAGGACGGCTGATGTCCAGACCCAGACGGGAGTCCTACGCCGGCCTGTCAAGAAGTTGGTCGTGCTGCCAGTGGACCCACTACCGCTCACCGAGACATAGAATGCTGCAAGCAGCACGGCGGGAGATATGTTCGCGATAGAATATAGTTTTTTAATGTATAGATTTCGTAGTTAGTATTCCGTAGTCATAAGTTAGTTTAACACTTGAATCTGAATGTATCGTGGTATTTTCCTCTGTATTTTATTACCACGTGGTGTTTTTGTAACTAGCTTAAGTTCCATGAAAATAAAGGCCATTTTCGTTGTTGTTTGATTTGGGAATGATCGGATGACGCTCACTCGCTCGCACGTTAGGCTGTCTCACTCACACGCAAGGGCTCCGATCACTCCCGAACCGCAACAGGCATCAGATTGAAAACAGAAGCGTTTTTGATTTCTTCCAATCCAGCACCCGGTACACTAAGGACGGACCACTTTGGAATTCGTTCGCCGTCCTGTACACAGCAGTTGAAAATGTATTGAGATACGCATCTTTCTACTGCTGATTTTACTTTCAAAAATCGCACGCCTAGAGTATGTTTTTTGAATGCCAAATCAGCAGTAGAAAGATGCGTATCTCCATAATAATTTTGACATTTTCAACTGCTGAGCTCAGCGAATGAGTTTCATAAATCGCACTCCTGGCTCTTTATTTTGTTCAAATTTCACATGGATAGCTTTCTGACATCGTTTTTTTGACTCTACCACCGCGTCGAAAGGTATTCCGTTGTAGAGAAGATGCAGCCAGAAACTCTACAAGACACATCTTTATACAAAACAAAACGAATAATAGGAATCATGATCACGTACGTCTTCAAACAAAATTAATAACAGCTAAGAACATTTTGTAATTGGGAGTTAGCTCAATAAGTTTTGAAGTTTACTGTAGTATCGATAGCCATTTGAATCGAAGGAGACAATGTTTTGTATAGACAAAAAAGTTAAATTTGATTTGTTTTTGAATTGTTTAATTGAGTTACACCATTTTTCAAAGCGATCACATAAAATGATGATAATGTATAATCTAAACACAGAACATCCGCCGCCTTATTTTGTGCCTCTTGTATTTTTCTCTGTATTTTACTGTTTATGTTTTGGTGTAAAATAAAGTATATTTGATTGATTGATTGACATTTACAGAATATAATTGACTTGTGAAGTCAAACACTTTTACACGATTAAGCTTATGCAAAAAGCAGCTTGAAACAACATGTTAATGAAGGTTATCGGGCACCTAAAATATCAGGGCAATTTGACAACGCAACCCGTTCGAGTCAAAGGTTCAACAATGCGGAACAAGTGAAATGTTGCCAATAAAAAAGGTCAAACGAATAGCCCGGGGCTCGGTTTTCAATATCTCACGCCAGGTAGGCGTCTATATTTCGAAAGGCTGTCGCATACATCCTCATTTTGCGTGTCAATCGCATCTTTCGGCGTGGAGTAAAGTATTGTGGCAGGTATATTAAATAAAGATTTCTGTTTCAAGGTGATTTCATAGCAGTGGCGTAGCGTGGGCTTCTGTCGCCCGAGGCGCAACCCGATTTTGCCGCCCCTGATCTTTATAGGAACACCTAGACAAAAAATAATAGAGCGAAAAATATTTTGCACTTCTATTCGGGTTGTGGTCAAACATCTTTTGGTTTATCCGTGCAAAAATAAAACCTTAGAGTGAGCGAAGCAAACTCGACTTTACTCCATACAAATCGGTTAGCCAGAGATTTTTACGTACCTACAAAACATGTGCAAAGTAACCTAAGTAAAAGCTCTGGATTGAGCGAAGCAAACTCGATATTTTTAGCACCAAGTCTTAGCTGTGGTCAGAGCTCTTTACGATTATGTGTAGGCAGAATAATTATAACAGAAACTTAGAGTGATCGAAGCGAGCTCAACTTTTCTCTGCTCTACGAATTGGTTATAGACAGAGCTCGATCAATCGATATTTTTCCCGAATTTGCCGCCCCTAGTAAAGTGCCGCCCGGGGAATATGCCCCCCAGCCCCCCCCCCCTCGCTACGCTACTGTTTCATAGTCTTCACCTTAATAATCGTAGACAATTGATACGGGTGTGGACATGGGTTTATTCATGCCATAGTTGCCACCAATGAGTTTTTATAACTAACGTAACTTATGTGCGTTTGTACCTACTGCTCTTTAAAGGTGAAGTAAAACATCGTGAAAATTATGATGCATATACAATACAGGATGTCCCGTAAACCGACGTCAACTCGGTGGATGCTGATAAGTTAGTTCATGCCTAACCAGAATATACAGAAATAAAAAAAAATCAGTCAATCAATCAATCAATCTGTCAACATTTTACTTTAGGAAATGGTCCTTAGTTTTCGAGATACGGACAGTTTTATGAAATTCGTGAAACTCTTTACCTTAGACACTATTTTGAGTGCCACCGCTACAAATGCTCTATGCAGTATCTGTGTTAAAACTGTCAATATCTCGATAACTAGGCCACTTTTACTAAAGCCAAATTTTGATATTCCGCTTAGTCATGACCTAACCTATCAGCATGCGCCGGGTTGAAATCGGTTTACGGGACACCCTGTATATGTGAATTCTACCAATTACCTACTTAGCCTGTGACAGGCGCTCACAGCACGGTGATGCTCCTGATCGTGGTGCACAGTTTTTTTTCGCGTTGTCTCATCTATAGGTACAGCCAAGAGCACGTCAAGCTTGACACTTTGGACTTTGTACCGTTCTTATTTAGTGCGCCATAAGCGTTACAATCGAACTGCAAGTGTAAAGCTTGATGTGCTCTTGACTGTACATAATAATTTTTTAATGACTTTTGACTGGACCAAAGCGAAGCAGAGTGGAGCTACGTAAAAGCTAAAGAACAGTTTGCACGCTCGATCGCATAAAAAAAAATCATCAACTTTTTTTAGAATTTTTGTCTGTCTCTTGCCAAACCGATTTTGATGAAACTTTTTTGTTTGATTGCTTATGATTTGACTTAAAATCTAGTATATGACGAAGTCGCGGGTAAACTCTATTCTATATTCTATATGTATATTCATGCTACACTTACGTAAACAGACATCAACATTGTATTTAATACGTAGCAGAAGTGTGCATTTGACTTGGATTTAGCAATAACAGTTTCATGGCTTATCGAATGGTCTCTTCAACCGGCAGATGTAAACTGTCCTCTGCAGTGCTCCTCGTGTCGTAACCTACCTACTGAATGACGTGTACGCAGAGTACAGGAGAGACATCGTACCTTTTTCGTTATCGTAATATTGTTTTAAGCTGTATTTGTTTAATTACTCTTCGTTGTCGGTTTCGTAACAGAAGATTTTTACATGAGCGAGGGGGAAGCAATTTGCTTCATAATTATAATAACGACAAGTCTAAAGGTAGCATTCCGATCCTAGCGACCGCGACCGGCGACCGCGACGCGCGACCGCGACCGGCGACTGCGACCCACTGCTTTAAATGAATTAATATGAAGTGCTGACGGATGCAAGCGACCGAGTCGCGCGACGTATGGGAAAGCAGTGGGTCGCAGTCGCCGGTCGCGGTCGCGCGTTGCGGTCGCCGGTCGCGGTCGCTAGGATCGGAATGCTACCTTAAGGGTTAGAAAGTTGCATGCTACTTTTTGTCTTGTTGACGTATTGGTTGACGTATAGTAAAAGCTAACACTTGAGCTAACAAGAGATTTAATGGAGGATTAACTTTAATGAACGTTTCTGCAACTGAGTATAACTGCCACAAGTCAAATGTCTATTCGTTTTGATTTTGAGCTTCTTGACAAATAAATCACTTAGTTCCTAAAAAAATACACTATAATAATATGACATGAATTTTGTTTAAAGCAATGTGGCTCTTGTGTGGCTTTAGCTAGAGTGGAATAACCCCTGCATGTCCTAAGCGACTATACAATACTATTGGTCTCTTCAAGTAGGTAGCAGATTCGACCTACTTATAAATGTTATAGTAGGTCGAATCTGCTAGCTACTTGAAGAGAGGAAGGACGCGACCGTCTTCTACTGACAGCAACAATTTCTACAGGACTCAATTTTGATCTTTTGTGACCCTTCTGTGTATATCAGAATTTATTAAGATTAGGTAGGTTCTTCATTTTCAAGTAATGTTGATTGGCTTAAGTTTGTATAAACTTGACCTTCTGCAGAATTTCTAATTTAGGTACATCAAAACGTACTAGCACCGGTTCTAGTCTAGTAAATAGATATTAATAAAACCGGTCAAGTGCGGGTCGGGCTACTCGCGCACCGAGGGTTCCGTACCACACCATCACAGAATACAACAAAAAAAAACGTTTTTTGTCCGGGACCTTTAGCGCAAGACCGACTCACACTTGGCCGGTTTTTAGTATTTGTTGTTATTCTGTGGAGTTTGTTCTATAATCATTAATCACACTAAGTTTGACGCTTGTATGTATTATTACCGTTTTTACGATAGAGCGTGAAGAAAAAACGTTGATAAAAACTAGTTTCTTGTTGAGAACCCCCTTTAATTTTTAACTTTTTGACATTTTTATTATTTGTTAACAAATCCGCCGTAATAACGCATAATCTGAGAATTTCAACTATAACGGTTCAAAAGATACAGCCTTATATAGGTAGGACAGACGGACGGACGGAAAACGTAGGCTTAGTAATAGGGTCCCGTTTTCACCCTTTGGGTACGGAACCCTAAAAACTACCTCGAAATAGTTTCACCAAACATGCTTTATATTTCAGCGTCCCTGAAATAAACGACCAGGAAACTAGTGAGTCCTGTCGGGTAATAGCGTTAGTAGGTCATCCAATTTATTAGAGTCATCTACCTTCCAATACGCTTCGTGAAACAAGCTGAAATGTTATTTTTACAGCATTATAAAAGGACTCAATTCGACCCTTATGAATAATTCGAGTGTATACTTGTTGTTGTGTGTTGTAGTACTCGTTGAAGGATTTTTGGAACTTGAACTCAACAGGGTAACATGGTACTCGTGGCTATCGTATTCAATGCGAAAATTGTCGAGACAATTTGAGCAGTACTCGTAAATCTACCATACAATGAATAATAAAGGCAATTGTGGCGAGCTGTTGGTGAGTGGCGACAACACGGACCAGATTCTTCAGAGGCTCCGGATTGATTTGGCCCTTACCTCATGTGGAACTGCAAGAGCGGAACCTATGCTTCAGGTGGGAAAAAATGTAAAATGTCATAACGCCAGGACCTGCTGTCTGGTGCGCTTAGCACCGGGAACTGGCGCCCGCAGACTCACTTTTCTACAACCTTTGCCGCTCAGTAGATTTTGACTCCTTGTCGCTCCTTGCGAGCGGCCGTTTTGGGGGCCCATTACATGAGTTGCCAAGTCACCGCGTCTGCCATTTACGACAAACCTGAGACATTTGTTACGCCTGGCGTCCTGAATCTTTCCACAATAACCCAGATTTCCCGGTCCACCCAGTTCGCCCTTATAGTTTTGTTGTCATGCACCGAAACTTGTTTATCTTTCAGTGCATTTACATAATGTATTCAGAGATAGACCACGCTTGGTGCATCCCACCATATAGATAAAAGCGTCTCAAAGGGCCCTCTACGTTCTGCAATGGACCTGTGCCCCACTCCCCACGCAAGCCTTCCAAAGGTCCAGGCTACGGCCTGTGAAATATATTCCCGAGATGAAAACAATAAAAACCAATATTGTTAGAAATCTAGAGGTCTTCAGTGCTGATCATAGAGTTTTAAGATAGCTGTTAATTTTAACCAATTTATAAGTAGGTAGGTCTAGGTACACTGGTCCCATGATAGTGATAAAACGTAACTCTTAAAGTTATCAGTAAGTATAATGAATGAACAAAGGGAATAGACCAGTGGAATAGACGGTTTTCACAAAAACATCTGACATACGAATATCTTTAAGCTTTTAAAATGATTAGGGTTGCGCCCGCACCCTACAGCTTTTGCTCTTTGAAATTCAATTCAAGACAAAATTTCACAGAGCCCTGTTTTGTCTCTACGCAAAATTTAGAATTTAGGAGGAAGGATGATAAGCGATTCAGTGACTTTACACTTAAATTATCTTGACTAAAATAATATTTGAATAGCTTCAGAATTTCATGGTATACTTATCATACCGACAGTAATTGTTTGTTAAATTTGACTTATTTTGAAAATGTTATTGGTTTTATGTAGGTACCTTTTTGTTCACCAACCAACACTGGGCCCGCGTGGTGGAGTATTGGCCCACTCCCTCTTATATTGGCGAGACACTCCCTCTCGGGGCGAGAAAAGGCCTTTGCCCTACAGCTACAACTTTATGTAACTACATATTTCCGTGTTTTTAAAGCATAAAACCTCAAACTTTTTAAACCTCTAAAAATATTACAAAGCGTTCAAAACGTTTCCCGCATATAAGATAAATATCAAAATAGATCGGAGTAACTTCGTTCGATATGGAACCGCTATCGGAAACTAATCCGGTTTGAGCAGTTTCAGATATCGGTATCTGTGTATTGAAGTCCGTCAGTCCTATCAATATCGGCCCTTGCCCCGAGAATAGGCAATGAGACCTATACGGATTGCAACGTCTGCAACCGATAGCCATACATTCTGCATAAATAGTATCGCAGAAGGCAGATACAGCTGCAATCTACGTTCCTAATCCAATACTGAATAGAGCACTCGCTCATGTACTCAATAAAATAACGATCCTTATCGTACAGGACTGAATTCTAAAGATGTAATGTACCTACCTAACCTGTGCCATGCGAGTGTGCTAAATGCATAAAAGTATTTGCAATTTGCACATACCTACATAACATGAAATTTGCTTGCAAAACGATATTGAAAATCGGGGCAGCGATCGTCCCACCTTTTTATTATTGAAACGTTTCACTTGTTCCGCTTTGTTGACTCCCTGCGTTGACTCATTTTTATTATT
This sequence comes from Agonopterix subpropinquella, assembly GCA_922987775.1. Lineage (NCBI taxonomy): Eukaryota > Metazoa > Arthropoda > Insecta > Lepidoptera > Depressariidae > Agonopterix > Agonopterix subpropinquella. The sequence goes on along the minus strand of OV277695.1, from coordinate 15,559,964 downwards.
TCTCTGGAATTGAATGACGTATTTATCAAAGTGAGTTTTTATGAAAAAAATATTTTGTTAGACCGCCTCGTTATGAACGCTCGTCGAGGGTCGAGTTTTTGTGTAAAGTGACAAAAGAGAGCCGCCCGAATTATTTATTGTGCCTCGCTAGTTCATTCGGTTGAAAGTATCTCGTTTAATTTGAATAGTATTTATTTGATAGGGATCAGTTATCGACGAACGGCTTTCAAGGAAGGAAGAAACTAGATGTGAAAGAGAGGCCTGCGCTTTGTCGGTATAAGCATAAAAGAAGCAGGTGCGTAAGGGTAAATTTCCGCCAAACGAGAAAAATTCCTTACGCGAGACGTGAAAGGAAAAGGTATTTTCTAATAAACACAAGCCTACCCTCTTTTCTCGCTTCCTTGGAAATACTTAATGGTAGAGGTTTTTTACACAATGTTTCATTGCATTGTAAGTGATATTTACATTACGTAATGGGGTACCGGGGAGGTAAGTGCGTCTACGTTTAAAAAAAAAATAGATTTCGACTGAGTTAGGAAAATGCAAATACATACATACCATAACATAATTTTATAAGTATGATATCTTTTGTAGACGCACACTGAAACCAAGATAAACGGTAACGATCATTTACATCAGGCTTGTCAAACTCATACTCGTTGGCGGGCCAAATTCACACTGAAGAAATGCGAGCCTACTAAGATTCTTAATTAGCACAAAAATAATTGAAATTACGTTATGATTGTTTACTAAAAACAAAAGATGGTTAGTTGTAACAACAAGCTGAATTCGTTTAACAAAGTTCTCTTAGTCGGAGAAGTCATGCATGATGTTGACAGGCTCATATGGAGTCATGATGTTGGTTTAAGTAAACAATTTTTTTTCAGTTCATAATGACAGTACAATCAGCGGGCCACAAGAAATAGTATCAGCCATAGATTTTTTTTCGTTCGTTAATCGTTTATTTAATTGTAGAAAAAAAAATGCAATCTCTTCCCAGGAATGTTTATTCGGGTTGGGGGTAATTCTATGTGCAGAAATAAAAAAATAAGGTAGGGCATGGAAAGACTAGACCTTTAATACTCAATACCTTGTCTCTAATCTGCATATTATCATCTAAAAAAAGTGAACGAGCAAAGCGAGCTCGAAATTTTCCACATCATCATGTTTAAAACGGTGGTACATAACATGAGAACCTAAGTACTTGTAACAGTCTGAATGCTTTCAGGCTGCATCAGAAAGCTGTTTCTTAAATTTGGATCGGGCCGCAAGAAACTGCAGTGCGGGCCGCATGCAGCCCGCGGGCCGCATGTTTGACATGCCTGATTTACATGAATATACAATTATGCATAATCAATCCTCTAATTGAATACATTCACTACTCTTTAGCAAATACATAAAATAACTAATCTGCAAGCAGAATACATGATATACAATACAGGCTGTAAACTGCTTCAGTCCATCAAACTGAACAATCACTATGGGACTAACATTGAAATCGAAAATAAAAAAAACTATTCCATAGAAAACGACAATCGCTGCTCGACCCTAATGACATGGCATGATGGGTGACAATGGGACAGAAGATATTTTTTTTCTCGATTTCAGTGTTCGTCCCATACAACAATTATTCAGTTTGATGGTATCTCTAAAGCATTGTTTAATATGTTTATATGTATAGCATTAAATTTTACACCCTGTATTTTTAATATTATCCGGCACACAAAACCTGGTCTCAAATGTTATTAATGTAACCTATAACAGATAGTTGCTATTTCAGTAAGTCCGATTCAATTCTCTCGTGGGGGTTTATTTTTGTGCGGGACCATTCTCCGAGTCAGCACGATTCCAGAGAATATTCTTTCATAACAAAACAACCGGTAAGCTATTAAAATATCATTTCCTACAAAGATTCCACTAAAGCTGCTCTCTGAAGGTATTTTCGATTTGCTCGAGAAAATAAGCTTTCATTCTTAATTTCTTGTGAGCCGTACATATAGGGTCCTTAATAAATAAATAAAATAACGCTCACAGGCACATACATTGTAATGATTCCAAGGTAAGCACTATAGGATTTTTAATATGGAAACCATACAACAACGGCAAGAACATATAACATCCATGACCGAACCGGGCTTCGAACCCAGGACTCTGGTTTGGCAGTCCGGCGTGGTAGCCAATAAAAATAATAATAAATGGTAATTGGTGCTGGTTGGTGGTGGTTGGTGGTTGGTGGTTAATAATTATGATGATGGCTTTTGAAGGGGGTGATAGGTGTACCACGGGTAAAAAGTTCTGCCCGTGGTCCACCAGGTGAACCAAATTAGGTGTACCACGGGAAATGCCTGGATTTGAACATCAAACTGAGCAACTTGTGCAAAGTCAAGAAAAATTTAGCACGCGGGGTAGACCCTTCACCAAGGGGTAGGTAGGCCTGTGTCCCAGTAGTGGGGACTAGGTACTATACTGGTTGAATTTGATATCATTCGCATCCTCTTAAACTAAGAGTCTACCCATCAAACCGAATAACGTTGACTATGGGAGCAAACCGATCGGAAAACAAAAATCTGCAGTTGCATACATTTGAGTCGAGTAGGCATTGCAGTTTAGTATGGAACAGCAAATTTTGTGCTCCGGCGGTCGGTTATAACAATTCAGTTTGATGGGTAGACTCTTAGTTTAAAAGGATGCTAATGATATCAATTTTACCCTGTAGAGAGAGCACGGTATACAGGGTATACTTGTATGGAGACTGGATCCACCCATGATATTGAGCTTTTATTTGAATTTAAAAGAACTTGATATAGAGTATTTTGATGTATATGAAAACAATGCAATGGAACGGAAAACGGTTATTTGCAAATACCTGTCTACACTGTTGATATTGATGAGTAAAATATTAAGTTTCAAGATCCCTATTGCAGTATTTTCAATAGAGAGGATAAAATGTTTTCGTTTAATTGGATAAGCCGCTCTAGAAACGTACGTGTAAATAAAACATAAATAAAGTCGGAAACGGAAAAGGAAGGACCGTTTAGGTGATCAAGGATGTTTTGTTACACGTTGTGTATGGAGAGGGATGTACGAGGATGGCATAATTGCTGCCTACTGTAGAAAGGTCTCCAGTTGTTTCGCACATTTTACATACTTACCTTAAGTATGTAAAATGTGTGAAACACAACACTGGAGGTCTTTATTTCTGTAGCGAACATTTTGGTGGAGCATAAAAGGCTGGAATTTCTACGTCACATGTTGTCGGGGAAGTAAGTTGTCATGTCTTATCTCACCATGTGAAACAGCCGTGGAAGATAAAATATTTCTTCGTTAAAACAAGGCAAACTATTTTTGATATTACCTATTACATAATTATATTTTGTAGACTATACTAAGCTGTATTAATGAATCATTTATTTCAGATTCGACACAGTAACCAATAATTTTGCTTTTAGGTTATGAAGTATTTTAATTTATAGTTTCCAGAAATAAACGAATATTAAAAAAAATAAAACAACATACCAGGGTATCAACACCCAATAAAAATTCGTAGCATTCGGTTTCGAAATCTTTGGACAGTGAGTTCCTCATCCATCATCATCTTTTGATAAAAACTGAAACAGAACTTTCTTTTGCTGAAATATTTTACAAAGGTAGGCAAGTACTTTATATTTACTGTCATTTGTCTCCTGTCCTGTTTGTGTCCTTGTTTTCGATGATGAGATGACGAAAGTAACATTCAAAATTATTATACTTATATCTGCAATTTTATTCGTTTTAGTATTTTACTGTAAGCTTAATTGTAAAACATTGCATTATTCAATAATTTTGTGTTGAATTTCGCTAAAGTTCATTGACTTTTGCTGTTGACTGCACCTCGTTTCAAAATGCAACAAAAGCAACGTTATAAATTCTCTTTTGAATTTAATTTTCCAATAAGATCATGGTAAAAAAATACGTATAATTTCTCTCCGGAGTAAAGATGCGTTTAAAACCAAAATTAAGACTTAAAATGACCTCGTTGATCTTTACTACAGCATCAATGCGTAATATATAAACTGCCAATCACTTGTGAACGAATAGTCAACGTAGACCTGACGTAGACAAACTGAGAGACAATTTTGCACACAATTGCCTTAGTTGACAACCACTGGCCTAGTGGGTACAGAAACAGTAGGTGGTAGTAATTACGTGGGTACGGTGCAACGGAGTGCGACATCAGTAATTGCTCGGCGGGGGACAGTGACATCGCCTGATGAATGGCGCTACAATCCATTCTACACAAAACGTTCCGTAACAAAACTCTTATACCCACCAACGAAGGGTGACAATGGCTTGACTCGTAGTCCCTCGTGGATCGAACTCAAGAGGAGAATTCGCCCGCGAAAAAACCTAGACATTTCTGTAAATTAAAACTGTAGCGAACCTGATCTTGTTATCTATCTAGTTACTGCTCGTTTGTCTCTCCTGCTTTATTTTCTATGAAACAGTCTTTAGTTGAGACGTAGGGACGACTATAATGTGTAAGTTCTTGAGTCTAGACTCAAAGTCTACGTTTCTAGTATCTAGATACTAGAAACGTAGACTTTGTCTTTCGTAATTTTATATAAAACCGGTCAAGTACGAGTCGGGCGACTCGCGCACTGAAGGTTCCGTACCACACCACCACACAATATATTAACTTAAAAATTTTTTCTCTCCGGGTCCATTAGCGTGGGACCGACTCAAACTTGACCGTTTTTTATTATTTGTTGTTATACTGTAGAGTTTGCAAAATCACACCAAGTTTGACGCTTGTATGTATTGTATTACCGGTTTTACGATAGAGCGATTAGACAAAAACGTTGATAAAACTAGTCTCTTGTATCCCCTTAATTTTTAACTTTTTACATTTTAATTTTTTGTTGTCAAATCCGCCGTAATAACGCATAGGTACTCCGCGAAAATTTCAACTGTCTAGCTATTACGGTTCAAAATTACAGCCCTAAATAGGTAGACGGACGGACAACGTAGGCTTCGTAATAGGGTCCCGCTTTTCACCCTTAAACAAAAATTTTATAACATAAGCTTTTACCCGCGACTTCGTCCGCATAAATTATATACCAGATTTTAAGTCAGATGATAAGCTATCAAACAAAAAAAATTTCATCAAAATCGGTTCAGTAGTAGTTTTGCGTGATACTCGAACAAACAAACACCCAAACAAACAAACAAACAAACAAACAAACAAACAAACAAACAGACAGACAAAAAATCAAAAAATTGGTGATTTGGAATCAGAGACATCTAAAAATCATATCGTAATCTTTTTTTTGTAAATATCTTCAATGTACAGACACACTTCTGTTACAGTTTTATAATAGTTTAGACAAGTATAGAAATTAGTTTCTAGATTGTTTCTGAAAAGAAGATTGGCAGATTTGGACCCAGTCGTTTTTTTACGAAAACTAAAAGCCATTCCGGACAGCGGTCATAATTATTATAAAAAGAAAAAATTAAGGAATTTTTTAAAGAAACTTCCACATCACCAGAAGTCCAGATTCAAAAGTAGAAATGACTAGTAAAATAGACAAATCGTCCAAAGGGAAAAAACAACCACGACAGCTATTTTCATCTGGGTTGAACTGATAGTGTGTGTGATTTCGTTTTCTTCCATTATTATAATATGGTACGGTTATCGTGAATTTTCATTAAAATTAACACAATGAATGCGTTAAAGATTGAGTGGACTATCAAGAATAATGATTATGAGTTTCACACACTTGATACAAAAGGTATCATAAGGAGAAATACCTTTCCCCCAACTTCTACATATTACAACCAATTTACATTTTTGTTAGTTTTGTTTCACTCTACACGTATTACTAAGTTTCATTCATGTATGGGACCTCTATGTCTGGGTCTGAAATTATATGGCATTCCGCCAAACTTCATTAATTGGTTAGTATTGAAAATATTACCAGACTTCGTTTGTATGGAGCGCGCTCCAAATTATATCCTCTTGACGCTGGTTAGTCAGTAATTTCCCAGGAATTCAATATTGGCAATAGTAATTTATGATTAAGTATAATATTTATAATTCATAAAAATATCTGTAAAATGTCAATATTACCGTCCTGCTAATTAAACTAAAGCACTACACTTTACTAATAAATAATGTTCGCTGGGAATTAACAAAACAAAGTACTGGGCACTTATACGTGAGATAGTACAGGGTGTCCAATTTAGTGATATCGCTGGAGGGCAATATATTCTCCTTCTCGTCTAGGTCTGAACAAATCGCGCGGAGAGCATGCTAGGTCAGAGTGGAGTTGTGTAAAACAAAACGTTGCCCCCCCCCCCCCCCCCCCCCCTCCCCTCTCCTCTCCATAGCCGATACATTAACGCCCAATACCTCCGAGCTTAACCACACGAAGGGTCCACGTGTAATAATTTATTACTTGCTTCGTGTGTTACTACTTTGGGTTTGAAAACGGTTTGAAGTAAGGTAACGCTGTACATAAATAAGGGAGAATATTGACTGAGTTTGCTATTTTGAAATTAGGCCTTCCTGTTATATAATATGTGCCGATATGTTTCTACCAGCTACAAGCTCGATGTTATCGATCGTGGACAGAAATAAAACAGAATATTACGAGCACGAAAAATCTAATAAGTATTTTTAGCTTTGAAAGAATAATAAGAAAGTTTTGTCGATTATTTATTGAAACCGTAGGTATACAATTTTACAGGGTCCTTTTAAATATGCTGACACTTTTTAAGGGGATGATCAGACCGTCAAACTGAACAACATTCTCTATGGCGCCAACATCGAAATCGCGAAAAAAAAATCAGCTCAATCCATACTAAACTGCAAACCTACTTGAGCCAAATGTATGGGACAGCAGATTTTTTTTTCGCGGTCCTTCTTAATATGCTGACACTTTTTAAGGGGTTGATCAGACCGTCGCGTCAAACTGAACAACTTTCTCTATGGCACCAACATCGAAATCGCGAAAAAAAAAATCCAGCTGTTCCATATAAAAATGAAAATCAACTCGAGCCAAATGTATGGGACAGCTGATTTTTTTTCGCGATTTCGATGTTGGTCTCATAGAGAAAGTTGTTCAGTATGATGGTCTGGTCATCTCCTTAAAAAACTGTAGATTTTATTCGAAATAAATGAACCTTCAAATACAAGAAATCGCAATAGACTCGGATACGTTGCCAAAGTATCCGTCTAACAGGTAGTTAGGTACCATTATTGGCAACTTACATGAACCACTTTTTATCAGAAGAAAAAACGTCTCAATTCAACAGTTGTAAAGATTGGAAGCACACTCAACAATTCGAGTACCAGCACTTACATGAAAGATCTTTAGAAACCCTGATCTTTGTGTGATCAGATCAAAAAGGACCTATTTTATGGTGGTCGCCTTTCAAACGTGTTTTCGAGTTGAGTAACGTTAAAACGACAAATTCCAGGAGATAGCGCCATATATCTTCTGTTAACAAAGAACGACGATTCTAAAAGGGTCGTACGTTGATATTGGTATAATTATGTCCTTCATCTATCCTTTACGAGTTTAATATTCTTTTGTTTCCATTAATGTTTTTTGTTTTTAATTTTTGACATTAAAGAGGGGTTGGGTAGGAAGTGCTATTATAAGTAAAACCCATGAAAATTCCTTCATTATTTTTATGATTTGAATTAAATAAATAAAAAGATATATTATTCATCAGAAAAAGAAGGAATTTGTTTATGGAAAGAATTTTTTGCATTCAACAGTTACAAATAGAGATGCATAGAGAGAACGAAGGTACCTAGGCATTTCCCGACAGTGGGATCATCATCATCTCAGCCGATAGACGTCCACTGCTGGACATAGGCCTAATAGACCGCCATAACAACCGGTCCTGCGCTGCCCTCATCCAACGGTTTCCCGCCGCCTTCACCAGGTCGTCGGTCCACTGTGTCCACCTACCCACGCTGCGCTTTCCGGTACGCGGTCGCCACTCAAGGCCCTGTACCCGCACTTTCGATGTTCGCTATATCACCACTGTTTCGGTCCGCGCTTCATTGTAATAGAGTTGAATTTGGAATGAAAATGTTCACGCAATTGCGAAGTTCGAATGTGCGGGTAGACCCTAAGAACTTTTCGCCCCCATCGGCCATCGGTTCTGCGAGCAATGTGCCCTGCCTAAACTGCCACTTTAGTTTAGCAATTCTTTGGGCTATCTCAGCTACTCTGGTTCTTCTGCGGATCTCTTCATTTCTAATTCGATCTCGCAGGGAAACTCCGAGCATAGCCCTTTGGGTGATTTTCATTTTCAGCCTTTTATGAGACAGTGGGATAGTAACGGCTAATATTGGTAAAATAATACATTAAAATGCTTCGAAGGAAACTTCAAAACAATTTGCGATAAAAGGTTGGTTGGTACTTAACTTAGCAAACGTTAGGATTTAATTACAACACGCGTAGGCCGCTCATGTAAACAATCATAAAGTTTAGAATTTGATTGAAAATTCCGCGATGCATGCCAACTTTTAACAGGGTTTATTCTATAATATTTATCTAAACTAACTGTAACAGAAGTATGTGTCTGTACATTGAAGATATTTACAAAATAAAAATTACGACATGGTTTTTACCTGTCCCTGATTCCAAATCACAAATTTTTGGATTTTTTGTCTGTCTGTTTGTTTGTTTGTTTGTATGTTTGTTTGTTTGGGTGTTTGTTTGTTCGAGTATCACGCAAAAACTACTGAACCGATTTTGATGAAACTTTTTTGATTGATAGCTTATCATCTGACTTAAAATCTGGTATATAATTTATGCGGACGAAGTCACGGGTAAAAGCTCGTATTTTATAAAATACTAAACTCCGGGCAATTCAGTCAGCACACAGCAAAAGTATCTAAAATGCAACAAACTTCCCCGCGAGATCCCGGGAATTTAAATTGCGTTTTATATTCTAGTAGGTAGGTATGTGTATTGCTAGAGTTTACCCGCGACTTCGTCCACACAAATAATAAATACCAGATTTTAAGTCACATAATAAGAGCCACAGATAAGATAAGATAATACTAGATAAGAGCTATCAAACAAAAAAGTTTCATCAAAATCGATTAGTTTTTGCGAGATGCTGTTAGAAACAAAGAAACATGCAATATACAGGGTGAAATTGATATCATTAGCATCCTTTTAAACTAAGAGTCTACCCATCAAACTCAACAACTTTTACTATGGGAGCAAACCAATCGGAGCAAAAAAAAATCTGCTGGTGCATACAGTTGAGTCGAGTAGGCGTTGATTTTTTAGTTGCTCAGATCGGTTTGCTCCCATAGTAAAAGTGGTTCAGTTTGATGGGTAGACTCTTAGTTTAAAAGGATGCCAATGATATCAATTTCACCCTGTAGATATACGTAAAGTACCTACTGTCTCAAAGTAAAAACTAGGGTTTCATCTAAACTTTAGTTAGAATCTAGAAATTGTGGTTATGAATATTGAAATTAATATTGAATATTGGTAAAGTTTTAACTGAAGCCGGATACTTTGTATAGCACCTAACCTGTACCTGATATGATATAGCATTAGAATAATTAATTCTATGGATATTTATACAGGGTGAAATTGATACCTATTATCATTAGCATCCTTTTAAGCTAAGAGTCTACCCATCAAACTGAACAACATTCACTATGGGAGCAAACCGATCGGAGCAACAACAAAATCTGCTGTTCTATACTAAACTGCAATGCCTACGCGACACAAATGTATGCAACAGCAGACTTTTTTGTTGCTCCGATTGGTTCGCTCCCATAGTAAAAGTTGTTCAGTTTGACGGGTAGACTTAAGAGTCTACCCGGAAAAGGATGCTAATGATATCAATTTCACCCTGTATAGATACTCTTAACAAACAACCAACCATTTATATCCTAAAAAGATTAGTTTTAAATGTTTTAATGCAAAGATAAAAGCACAATCCTACCATTTGAAATTATTTTATGAACCCTCGTATCTTATAGTACGGTCTATGAGGTTTAATGACCCCTATTATCAACAAAACATTTAATACCGGTATGGCTGGCTGGCAGTGTTGCCACTTTAGCCACTTCTTAGCTAGATCTAGCAACATTATTGAACTTGTCAGCTACAAAAAAAAAATCGGTGGTTAAATAGTTTAGCCACTTATTCTAGCCACTTTTTTTATTTATTTATTTATTAATAAATACAAATTTATTCTGCTAATGTTAATCATTTTAACGGGTTTTTTGCTGTTTTTGAGTTCCGATTACCTAAACATAGAAGTCGAAAGGGTATTTTCTGCGATGAGCATTGTAAAACATCAACATATTAATAAAATGGGTAAAAATAACTCACTCAAAATTCCATATTTTTATTCAAAAAATTACAAAAGAACTTAATTTTATAGAATAAATAAAAGGAAAATAAAAATGATTATGATAATGATTATTGATTTATGATTGTAAATAAATATTACTCATCCAAATAAACTGATTCTTAGCATATTTATGTATTTTTAAACTTTACTTTATTCAGCCACTTTTAGCCACTTAGCGACTGTGAAATTTCCAGTTTAATATTATATTGTATTAGCTACTTTTTGGGTTATGTTTAGCTACTTGATCCGGAGGTAAGGTGGCAACACTGCTGGCTGGAATGTATGGTGTGGTCGGGCCGTCACCGTGTTTTAGTTCTGTTAGTGTATTGGATGCATATCACATCACTCAAAATGGACGGTGGACGCGGCTTGCTGGCTTACTTCCTATTATTTATTTCGTGCAACAATGCGCTGGTAAGATTTTAATATCATTATAATTTTTTCCAAGCTTCAAATTAATTTAACACATTGCCTCTGGTAGTCCTCGAGCTACAAAACGATACTTTTTTTCTACATGCTTTTTTAAACTTTGATTAAATTAAATAGCGGAAGATAGGTAACGTTCTAGCATTACGTACTAGAACACTGAACAACTTTTAACTATGGGAGCAAACCGATCGGAGCAAAAAAAAATCTGTTGTTGCATACATTTGAGTCGAGTAGGCAGCGGCGGCGGAAGCAGTTTAGTATGGAACAGCACAGCAGATTTTCTTTTTGCTCCGATCGGTTTGCTCCCATAGCAGAAGTTGTTCAGTTTGATGGGTAAGACTCTTAGTTTTAAAGGATGCTAATTATATCAATTTCACCCTGTATACAGGTGTAACAAAACACCCTAGTAATACGTAAGGAGGTGTTTCAGACCAGCAATCTGAACAACTTTCACTGTGGAGCTAACGTCCAAAAAAACTAACGTCAATAATATTGCCATGCCCTAACAGGGAGTCACAATAATTAAATAAGACCTTGTATTACTCGTAAGCATGTACTATATTATTTGTGATATTGCAATAAAAATACTGAATACTGAAAATAAAAAAAATCTGTCGTCTCATACATTTGAGTCGAGACGGTAGGACCACGTAGGACTTGCAGTTTTGTATGAAAGTGTGGATTTTTTTTTCGCGATTTCGTTGTTGTCTCCATAGTGAAAGTTGTTCAGTGTGATGGTCTGAAGCACCCCCTTAAGTATTACTATTACACTCTGTATGTATACAAACGTGTTGTTTCTGTGAAGTAACTTCTAATACATACTGTACACCCTAGTAATTCTTGAGGGAGTGCTTCAGACCATCAAACTGAACAACTTTTACTATGGAGCCAACACCGAGAAAAAATATAAAAATCTGCTGTCCCATACATTTGAGTCGAACCGGTAGGTACTGCAGTTTTGTATGAAACGGTTGATTTTTATTTCGCGATTTCAAATTTGTCTCCGTGGTGGCAGTTGTTCAGTTTGATGATCTGAAGTACCCCCTTAAGTATTACTAGGGTGTTTTGTTACATTCTGTATAATGATCGTTGTTATAGAATCTTTCCGTAGACATTACACTCGCAATCCACTGTTTTCCAACAGGTTTTGGTTTTTTTTAATAACGGAGCTGTGAGAAATTATAGGCACCTGATTGACGAAGCGTAGGTAAATCAATCAATACATTAAATATATCACACACATACCTCGTGCGCTGGTATGAATAATAGGAATAGCACCAAACCAATTATAGCTAATGATTACTGATGGGATTTGCAGATCAATGGCGCAGAGCTGTCGTACTTATTGAATGATGGCCATGATATCCCAGCTGTCGCACTCGGAACTAGTCTGGGACATTTAGCTGACGTAAGTGTATTTACGAATTCATAGTTGCACTGCAAATGCGAATATCTTGTCCGCTCGCCAGTTCATAATAAAAACATGCAACGTCCATCCAGTGTTGCCACCTTGCCCTTTTGGGGCTAGATTTAGCTTTTTACTGGGTGAACTCGTTGTTTAATGATTTAGCCCGGAAAGGGCTATCTAGCCCTTTTCAGGCATTTCGTTTTTTTTAAAATATTGCACCAAAATCTGAAATTTGCGCCATGCTAAGATCGCGATAACATCGAACTTTCGCGATTTGTGTCATAGATTGATTTATTTATATTTCTGTGGTAGATACCATTTGTTCGATTATGACAACATACCGCATCTCTACGCCGCGCCGATCCGGGTTTAGTTTGATAAATAACTAAATGATATTTTTAATTTTTGAACCTATTAATTTGGTAAAATTTTTCTTCAAAATCAGTTTAATTTTGAAAAATGTTATTGTGATTCAAACTACAAAATAAATACATCATTGAAATCATTAGTAAAGGTGTTTTCTTAGCCTTTTTTTTACAGCCCGATCTAGACGTTTTTAGCCTGTAGGATACTATATACAATGTTCTTGTTTTTAGCTTCTTCAACTGCCCCTATTACTAAAACTAAGGTGGCAACACTGCGTCCATCCTAGACATGTTCGCGGCGTGTTCACAAATATGTACTTCTATCTGGCAGGGTACACGTGTGCTGCCTACGAACCACTCGCTGGCTCGAGCCGTACAATGGGCTCTGGAGGCTGGCTACAAACACATAGATACTGCGTCTTTATACAGGGTTGAGGACGAAGTCGGGCTAGGGGTGCACGATTACATCGTAGAGAACAACGCTGATCGACAAGACATATATGTCACCACTAAAGTAAGTCGATAGTTTGATAGATTCGGCTTTGTATCGGTCAGTTTTAGCAATTTAGTAAGCGACTAAATAAGTTGTCAGGAGTGCGATTTTTGAATCTCATTCGCTGAGTTCAGCAGTTGAAAATGTCAATATTACTATGGAGACGTGCATCTTTCTACTGCTGATTTGACATCAAAAAATCATACTCAATGAGTGCTATTTTTGAAGTCAAATAAGCAGTAGAAACATGCGTATCAATAACAACATTACAACATTACATTACATTTCATACTGCTGAGTTCAACGTATGAGATTCAAAAATCGCACTCCAGATCGAAAATAATTATAAGTGTTGCCGTAGACAGTTGCATTACTTTAAATGGATTTCGATACTGAAGAACTTTTCCCAAAGAACCTCTAGGAAATTTGCAAAAAAAAAAATGTGGACTTGCCATACTGCATTCTTCCTTTTTTTTAAAGTTATACTTCATTTGGCGCGATAGGAAGATACATAGTGTATTTTCAACTGTGATAAAAGTTGCTCGCGCCGATGTAACATGCCATGAAGTAGCTTTTAGTGTTTTGCAATGAATAAAGATCCGAATTCAGTTCAATAATCTATCAATAATAACTTTATGGTTCAAATATGTTGTATGGGTCGAGTACAGGAAGCTGGAAATAGGTGTTGGTCGAGTACTTACTAAAGAGAATAAATTAATAATCATAAATAATTAGTAGGTATATTTTTTGGTCTTAGCTGAAAAAAATATATATTTGGAATATAGTTTATTGTATTTGATTCAGTTCAAAGGAAAACGTCCAATCCCGTTTCGCCTACAAAACTGGTAAAGAATTTTATAAGAAATGCTACGATAGAAAAGTATAATTTCCATTTCTTTGGGAAGTATGATATTCCTCCTATTTTGTGTATAATTTTAGCTATCACACTATTTGTATGTGTTCTTTGATCATACTCATTCGTTTGTTGTGAAACGATTTGAAACAAATACATTTCGTCACGTCTTTTGTTTGAATGCGATGCGCCAATGAAAGCGTAAAACGAATACGTAAATTCACGCCAAAGAAGTTTTATAAATACATAAGCTATTAGGTTCTTCAGAGAAATCAGTTCCGTATCATGAGTACAATCAAACAATACTGAACTTCTTTCTCTAAAGATCTTTGAAGTGAGGCAACTGTCTACACTTACACTCTGTATGATGATGTACCTACATAATACAATATTATAACGAAGCAGTTGTATTGGCTGTGTGCACGACACTAGCGCCATCTAGCGCACTACGGCCTCGTGGATTATTTGTACATAAAATGTTAGGATAAAGTTTGTTATTTTAATTTAAAATAAAGTAAAAACTAAATAAATGAGCAATATTGACGATATTAAAAATGTTATTATACCTAACTAGCTGGGATTCCCATTCTTTGTTACAAAATTCTCATACAAACTTTCACCACCATTTTCACACCTTTGGGGGTTGAATTGCGAAAAATCTTTTTTTTGTGAACATCTAGATGTCAATAAAAACATCCCTGCCAAATTTTAAGTAATAGTATTTGCTGGTTTGGATATTTGAGTATTGAATGAGTGTGCGGATTTGCATAGATTCAAGCAAATCTGACACAGCTTCGCCGTCAGAAGTACAAATTTCTGCCACAGCGTGCGCTGCGATCGACTTGACAGTTCCCAACACCCACTTCGCACATAGCCACAAGCTTTAAAAGTTTAAATTCTCTATAACTACAAAATCGTCTTACATTGTTTTAAAGAGAAACTTCATAATATGTGTAGCTATGGAACGACGCTCACGAAAGAGACGAAGTGATTCCAGCATTAAAGACGTCCCTGGAGGATTTAAAGATGGATTATGTTGATCTCTACCTAGTTCACTACCCCATGGCATATAAGGTGAGTTAATACTCGTATTCCGTTTCCTCTACTCCGAAAGTATAATTTGATACCCGGCTTTGCAAGGTAAACAGATCCATAAAGTTTACAAGACTCCATCTCAGTAGTCAAACAAAGCTCGTTCTCAAGGCGAGCATTTCATTCAAGCTAAACAAATACATTTACTCAGCAGATATATAATGCTTCAGTTAAAAAATATTACATCGTAAAACATTTTGTAACGGCATGGTAGTGGTGTCAGCAAAAACTTATATTATACTACTACGACAAAGAACTTCGAACTTTCAAAGTTTTACGCTGAATTTTCATTTTAAAATTCTTGGAAACTCTTATCTTTTCTGTGGAATCTACTTTTTTGAAGTCGAAGCGTTTTTTATTCCGAAACAAAGAATGAAAGACAATAAAATAAGAAAGGAAATATTCAGAAAATTCCACGACATGAATTATAATTCATTACATTCATACCTACGAATGAAATAAAATTTCATGTGGATGATATCTGTTCTTCTTGAATCGACATATACATTTCGGTGGGCGTTTTATTGTATCGGTACCATACCATTATATTATGATGAGTCTAAAATAAGGATGATTTTACACCAAGGTTGTGCGGATCAATAAAAAATTTTATTTTTCTTTTAGAAAGATGGTAATATCAGCTTGACTAACTATCTCGAGACATGGAAGGGTATGGAAGATGCTAAGGAACAGAATTTGACAAGATCCATAGGTGTCTCTAACTTTAATTTGGAACAAATGCAAAGGTTGTGGGACCATTCTAGGATCAAACCAAGTGTTTTACAGATTGAGGTATGTTTCTCAACGTATTCATAAGAATCATCTGTTGCATTCAACATTTTATGAAGCAGATAATAGTTTTGACTCATCATGCCAGCAAAAATATAGCTCGAAACATCATTTAACTTATTGTAAAGTTGTAAGAATTTGGTAGGATGATAGGTGTATTTTCTACACATGAAAACAAAGATATTTTTTTATCATTTCTATCGGAACATCATTTATAAGTAGCATTGTTAGAATTCAGACAGAAATATTAGCGTGAATGCTTTACACCGCGACATGGCCTACTGACTTTCAATTATACCCGTGAGAATCCTTAAAATTACAGTTAAGTCCAAATTGCCTGCGTTTCTCCGCAGCGGCAAAGCTGTTTCATAAGTAAAAAACTGTATAAGAAACATTCCAAGTTCGTTTCAAATAAGAAGCTGTTCAGGTAGAACATTAATAAAACCGGTCAAGTACGATTAGGGCTACTCGCGCACCGAGGCTTCCGTACCATACCACCACAGAACACAACATTATCAACTTAGAAAAAAATAACTTTTTTGTCCGGGACCTTTAGCGCGAGACCGACTCACACTTGGCCGGTTTTTAGAATTTGTTGTTATTCTGTAGAGTTTGTTCTATAATCACACTAATTTTGACGCTTGTATGTATTACCTACCGTTTTAACGATAAGGCGTGAAGAAAAAACGTTGATAAAAACTAGTTTCTTGTTGAGAACCGCCCTTAATTTTAAACTTTTTGACATTTTTATTATTTGTTAGCAAATCCACATTCTGTGAAAATTTCATCTATCTAGCTCTTACGGCTCAAAAGTTGCAGTCCTAAATAGGTAGGACAGACAGACAGACGGACGGACGGACGGACAACGTAGGCTTAATAATGGGTCCCGTTTTCACCCTTTGGGTATGGAATCTTAAAAAACTGTTTAAGAAACATTCCAAGTTCATTTCAATAAGAAGCTTCTTCTTCTTATCGTGTGGGCAGAGCCCTCTGGTGTCCGAGTTTTTTCAGACAGCCACGGCCTCCGACATGTAATAAGAAGCTGTTTAGATATAAAATTAAAAAATAAATTTCGCTACAGGTAAACCCTACGATAACGCAGACTGAATTAGTCGATTGGTGTGTCAAGCATGGTGTGATGGTTATGGCATACAGTCCGTTTGGAGCTATACTTGGACGAAAGAAAGATGCTCCACCGCCACAGGCAGATCATCCTACTTTGAAGAGTTTGGCTGAAAAATATAAGAAAACTGTACCTCAAATACTGTTGAGATATCTGGTAAGTAAAGGGGACAACAGGGTCATTGTGAACAATAGGGCCATTTACTTCAGATATGTGTTGCGGCCAAGCCACACGAGGCATTTCGGTGTCGTATCAAGAACGACGCAGACGATGTGAGGTCATTTGAAAGTCTAAAAATAAATAAGGCATAATCGCTTGCGATGTTATCGACGGATAATAACTTTACTTAGGAAGGAACTCTGAACTCTAATATAAAAAACAAATAAACCGGTCAAGTGTGAGTCGGGCTACTCGCGCACCGAGGGTTCCGTACCACACCACCACGGAACACAACATTTTAACATTTAAAAAAAACTTTTTTTCCGGGACCTTTAGCGCAAGACCGACTCACACTTTACCGGATTTTAGTACTTCTTGTTATTCTGTAGAGTTCGCTCTATAATCACACTAAGTTTGACGCTTGTATGTATTACCATTTTTACGATAGAGCGTAAAGAAAAACGTTGATAAAAACTAGTTTCTTGTTGAGAACCCCCCTTAATTTTGAACTTTTTGACATTTTTATTATTTGTTAACAAATCCGCCATAATAACGCATAATCTGAGAAAATTTCAACTATCTAGCTATTACGGTTCAAAATTTACAGCCCTAAATAGGTAGGACAGACGGACGGACGGACAGACTGACGGACGGACGGACAACGTAGGCTTAGTAATAGGATCCCGTTTTCACCCTTTGGGTACGGAACCCTAAAAAATATGCTGATGCTATACCTACGGCAATTATATTAGACTTCCCCGAGGTAGTCATGGATATTCTAAATATAGGTAACATTATACCTACACTATTCAGAACACATACTCCAATATCTAAGTAGATTCTAAAAATGCCATTGAGAGTAGAATGGTTATTATTATGAAACTTTTTATTTCGCAGCTGGATCGCGGCTTAGTTGCAATACCTCGCTCTACCAACGCAAACCGCATAAAAGAGAACATTCGAATATTGGATTTCAATCTCACTCCAGAAGAAGTTACCTTGTTGTCTTCTTTCAACAGTAACTACAGGCTTCGGACACCAGCTAAGTGGTATCCACATCCGTTCTTCCCGTTTGAGAAGAAGAAACTTACGGATGAAGAAATACAGCGTATCATTAAGAATAGCAAAGAAGATTAAAGCCCTTAGACGCAGTTCGTACAGAAGAGACGTGTCGCGGTGGCGGGTAGTTAAAGTAACGCAATATAAACCTTATAGTACGTAGCATAGCGTCGTTTTTGTCGTAAAGGAGAATCGCGCCCGCTCCTCCAAGCGACGTCGCCTGGAGACGCGGGCGTAATTCTCCAAACGACGCTATGCTACGTATTATAAGGTTTATATTGTGTTACTTTGACTATCCGCCACCGCCTTACGTCTCTTCTGTATAAACTTTCTGTTAAATACCTTGTAAAACAGTTGATATTACCTGCCTACAGTCTAAAAAGGAGAAAAAATACACTTACATAGAAACCAACCCGAAAGGGCGTGTGATTTAATATCAAACTACGTTGAATAAAATGGAATTCCAGAACATAATAAATTTTAATTTATTAAACGATAAGCATAAAAACACTATGAAGAACCAGAGTAACTGACATAGCCCAGAGAATTGCTAAACTTAAGTGGCAGTGGGCGGGGCACATTGCTTGCAGAACCGATGGCCGATGGGGCCGAAAAGTTCTCGAGTGGCGACCGCGTACCGGAAAGCGCAGCGTGGGTAGGCCCACTCACACGGTGGACCGACGACATGGTGAAGGCGGCGGGAACCCGTCGGATGAGGGCAGCGCAGGACCGGTCGTTGTGGCGATCCTTGGGGGAGGCTTATGTCCAGCAGTGGACGTCCATCGGTTGAGATGATGATGATGAATACTGAAAACCGACTTGGTTTGAAAACAGAGTTAAAATTCAACATTACCACAATACTTTTCTGTTATTCTTAAGTCGTCCACAATATCAGAAAGTTAAGTTAAGTCCACTTGAGATGGGACAATATAAGTTTTATTAGCGGATATTTATTTAGTGCTCGAATCGAACGTACTTAATGATATTGGAATTTGCTCGGCAACCACTTTGATATTATTTTTCTTGGAAAACTTTGTCCTATTCTTGGAAATAACTTGTAAAAGAGTCTAAAATGCTTTGTAGTGCAATATAAGCTTACACTACTGTTTTAAAATATAATAACACTTATTTATAAAGGATAATTATTAGAAACAATGCGTACTACAATGACTTATTAATTTAGAGCTAACATCGAAGTCGCCGTTATTTAAAATGAAATGAGCTGTATAATATAATTATTCAGGGAGTAAACTTAAATGCGATACCTACCTTTTTTAGGGGTGCTTCAGACCATCAAAAGGAAAATCTTGTAGTATGAGACCGACATTGAAAGCGAAAAAATATCAGCTATTCGAAACTGATTTTTTTAAATCGAATTTTCTATGGAACAACAAAAGATTTTTTGTCGATATCGATGTTGGTTCCATAGTGAAAGTCTTTCAACTTGATGGTTTAATTAAAGCATAGCCTAAAATATGTAATACACCCTGTTAGATATTATTATCAAAAATTCAAACTAAACAACAAACTTCTTCCTACTTATCAAGTTACTCCTTAGTAATTTGTAACCTAATACCTACCTACGCAAGAGTTTCTGTTTTAGATCGAAGATAACGGTAACTTTTACTTTCGTGAAATATACATTAAAGACATGTTAAAGATGACAATATTGTAGGTAAAAATATTAGTGTTCCGAAGGTGTTCTGTATCAAAATTGGCAGCGAAGAATTTTAATATCTATTTATAGCAATTAATGGAGTTAAAAACAATAATAAAAATAGTTATATTAAAGTAAGAAAAGAAGAAAGAAGAGAAAGAAAAGAAAGAGCTTAAGAAAGAAGAAAGAAATAGAAAGTCGAATTAAAGTACAAAACAAAAAAATAGAAAGTTGAAAAAACTACAAATCAGAAAAAAATATACAATCTCAGGAAACATATATTTATTTAATAATATTATTAAAAAACAATTATATAAACTAACTTTATTCATAACAAAAATTAATATTAATTAAGTATGTTATAAATTAATTATAAATAACATACTTAAACGTTACCTAACTGTAATTAGGTTAACTCTATGCGAAAAGACATGATCTTTTTTTCTAATTATTATAATGTTTGGGATCAGTTATGCCATTTTCTTTGGTAAGTATAAAATTCGCAGAACTTCGTTTACACTATAAATTATTTATCGTTGTTTGAGTTGCTTCAAACATCGGCTTCGTTTGCTTTCCTATATTACAAAACTTATTTAAGATCTACTTTCAATGTTTGTTATTCTACGTAAATTTGCTTTTCTACAAGAATAATATGAAGACAATCCGGATCAAAAGATGTTCTAGAGTAAAATTAACATTTTGTTTTTATATCGTAGTAAACTTGTAAACTTCAAATGAACCGAGAACTTCGGAGAGAACACGTAATTCCAATAATTAAATACCTACCCCTAAACTCAAAGGAGTTGTGTTAGCCTTTTTAATCTTCTTAGCATTATGTAATTGAATTCTTTTAACCGCGAGTATAAAGGAAATACCGTCGCTTTTATCTGAGCCTTAAGGCTTTTGGATCAACTAATTGATTTGAGAGCCGGCTTTGTAGCTACTTCTTGAAAAGCATAAAGACATGAGCCAATAAAGCAATTTATATGCGATGTAAACCTATAGACCTACATGCGATTTTGCTTATGGTTACATTAAATGCATGTAAAAGATTAAGTATAAAATATTAGTAACCGGTAATATAGTGTACGAGCTTTTACCCGCGACTTCGTCCGCATAAATTATATCCAGATTTTGTAATTATAAAACTAAGAGAAAATGTGTCTGTACATTGAAGATATCTACAAAAAAAAAATTTCGACTGGGTTTTTACCTGTCCCTGATTCCAAATCATCAATTTTTTGTCTGTTTGTTTGTTTGTTTGTTTGTTTGGGTGTTTGTTTGTTCGAGTATCACGCAAAAACTACAGAACCGATTTTGATGAAACTTTTTTGTTTGATAGCTTGTCATCTGACTTAAAATCTGGTATATAATTTATGCGGACGAAGTCGCGGGTAAAAGCTCGTACAAAAATAAAAATAAAAAAACCAACATAATTATCTTACCAAGACAAGATGTGTCAACTGCGATTACGCGACACTCCGTTTAGATGAGGTATAGCTAATATTACCACTATAATCTAGAGTTTATGAGATGAAATCAACATGAGTTATATAATTTTTCGGGGGCCTTTTCCCCATAGTTGGAAAATTATGTCTTTTGTAGGTAATAAACAAGTGTTCATAAATATAGATGCCTAACATGAAAACAAACAACAATAACAACAAACGAATTGTCAGAAATAAAATAAATTGTACAAATAAAACACGTAAACTATTCTTCGCTGAAGGTAGAAAGTTATTAAACAAAAAGTAAAGTGGAAGCATTAGCCCTCTACTGTATCTAGACACTAAAGCCTGCATAAGTAGGATCAACAACAGTGACCGTTCACAACACTAGACAATGAAGTCCGACGATACAAGTGGATTTATCTAAACTGTCTCAGAACAAGCAATGAATTTAATCAAAGAAGAATAGAAAACACAAGTTTCCAGCTTCGCTCCATTACAAACCTAAAACTATACAAACCAAAACATAGATTAAAATTTCAGAGACGCCCGTCTAGGATTCCTTACTAGGCAATTTCCTATATTATGTAAATAATTATTATAATATTATAATAATTTTATAGGAAATTGCCTGGTAAAGAATCCTAGATGGGCATCTCTAAAGTCGTTTTTATTATTATATTTTTTGGTTTGTATGGTTTAGAATAAAAATGTAGGATCACCATTGTAAACTAAGACAACTTCAATAAAATGAAAGAACAATAGTTAAGATTATTTAAACATTGGTATAGATATTATAATTTTATAAATCTTTTACGAGTATAAAGAAGATTTTAGACATTTTGTACTTACTAAGTTGTTCTCTCATGTATAGAAAGAAGTCTGTCGTATAGTTCGTATACGATAGTGATATCTTTTTCTGTTATTCAATGAAATCAATCAATAAAGTAAGTATTTAACTTAAACATTGGATGAATACTTACAATACCAATCACCGATCACATAAACTAAAGATACCAATTATATTTTCAAGTTTACAGTGGAGTTGCAGCAAGGCTTAGTTATTATATTACCTGCAATATAACAAACCCGTAAGACAGACTAATCAGACTATTTGGACTATTTACATATAAATCTCAACCAGTTATCGAAAAAAAGTGATATCATTTAAAGTGCATAGCTATTGCGCAGTTTTTAGGGAGCGATTATTTATGAGTAAAGTTAAGGGGAGGTTTCGCTGGTCCCTACATAAATTAGGTGCGGTGACACGGACTAATTGGCGTCATTATGCACGAGGATAGCGTACCCACCGCCTGTTTTGCTTAAGTCAAGGCTTTGTTTTCGATCGCTAAATCCACCGTTGTATTGGCTGATATACCGTGAACTCCATAAAAAATTTAATGTATGTAAATTATTTATTTTGTATCCTGTTTACGGTGGCTTAAAATAGGGCTGTGCCACGATTACGAATACGACATAGGTAATGTGGGTAAAATTGGATTGTACATGTAATTTTGATACAGTCGAATAGTTTTTGCAAATCGACAGGGGCAACTTTTTTGCGATTGTAATTCAGTCGTAGACAACCAGTTCTAAATGTTACACTTTTGAGAATATCGAAATAAATGTAAAACTTTCAGTTTTTTTGACATTGTTGGTTAAAATAAGGTTAAAAATCCTAAATTAAACAAAAATGGTACTCAAACATACTACCTACAGAAGAAAGATATACCTAACTACTACTATAAAAAAGAATTGACGATGCGATGGTATTCGATAACAATTTTTCATCATTATCGATATTACCCACAATAGTTCATTATTATATTATCCGCAAAATATTGAATCCGAAGATGACATAAATATAAAAGGATCTAACAATATAGGTTAAGCTTGTATTTGCATTATATTCTTGCTTCCTTACCGCGGTATCGGTATAATTTATGGAAAAATGGAACCCGAGCAAATGAATACATGATACTGATAATGATAAATGTCGCATAGCCGAGTGAAATATTCAGAGGTTCTCTCATACACCTAAAGTTTTGTGTGCATATAGTAAGGTAAAACAATATATCTAGGCCTCCATTTAGATCAGACCTGCTTTAACTGTGGTACGAGAACTAAATACACAATGCATAGTTTAAAATGAAATCAAAATTCTCTCCCAGTTAAAAGTACCTAGGTAGGTAATACAATATAATAAAAAAATAATTGAAGAACAACACATAAACAAAACTGTAGAAAAACAAATATCAAAATGAACACTAGGTATTTGCAAGATAACAATGCAGAACAACATTTAACTTTTGTTAGGTATTTCTCGGCCATTTAAGATATTTTATATTGTTTCGTATACTGTATTTAAGGACCCCTAAGTCTGGGTCACAAATTACATGGCCGTCCGCCAAACTTCTTTTCACAGAATGGGACTACATCGACTTAGCGTGCCCACACATAACTGCGACGTCGCATCGCATTGCAAATATCTGCCAGCGCTCGATGACTTATTACGATGACTTATTGAATAATTATTGCACGCAGCGCATCGCAAATATTTGCCAGCGCTCGATGACTCATTACGATGAAATATTGTATGATTATTGCACGCAGCGCATCGCCGATATTTGCGATGCGATGCGACGTCACAGTTATGTGTGGGCACGCGAAGTCGATGTAGTTCCATTCTGTGAAAAGAAGTTTGGCGGACGGTCATGTAATTTGAGACCCAGACTTAGAGATCCCGTACATGTATGAAACTTAGTAATACGTGTAGAGTGAAACAAAACTAACAAAAAAGTAAATTGGTTGTAATCTGTAGAAGTTGAGGGAAAGGTGTATCCTTATGATACCTTTTGTATCAAGTGTGTGAAACTCATAATCTTTCTTATTTGATAGTCTTATTTTAATGAAAATTCACGATAACCATACAATATTATGATAATGGAAGAAAACGAAATCACACACACTACAGGGTGAAATTAATATCATTAGCATCCTTTTAAACTAAGAGTCTACCCATCAAACTGAACAACGTTTACCATGGGAGCAAACTGATCGGAGCAACTAAAAAATCTGCTGTCTTATACTAAACTGCAATGCTTACTCGACTCAAAATGTATGCAACAGCAGACTTTTTTTTTGCTTCGATTGGTTTGCTCCCATAGTAAAAGTTGTTCAGTTTGATGGGTAGACTCTTAGTTTAAAAGGATGCCAATGATATCAATTTCACCCTGTATAAGTTCAACCAAGCCAAATACGTTCCGTAACGACCAAAAAATACCTATTAGAAAGATGAAAATAGCTGTCGTGGTTGCGTTTTGCTAATGCTTTTTGGATGATTTATCTATTTTACTACTTAGTAATTTCTACTGTTGAATCCGGACTTCTGGAGATGTGAAAGTTTTTTATAAAAAATGCCTTAATTTTTTAGTTATAGATATACTAACCTGACAATAAATGACATTTAATTTGTGACATTGCTATGGAATTTATGTTCTGAAATAAACGATTTGATTTGATTTGATAATTATGACCGCCGTCCTGAATGGCTTTTAGTTTTCGTAAAAAATGGCTGGGTTCACATCTGCCATTCTTCTTTCAACCGACAGGATGTTATTGTAAACAGTTGCATTACTTTAGGGGATGATTGTACCTATGATACTAAACAAGTTTTCCTAAGAACATTTTTTTTTTGACTTTTCATGCAAACGTTTCTGTTTAGTATGGAACGTCCAACATTTTTTTTACGAATTTCCTATAGGCAAGTTGTACAATATCATGGGTACAATCACCCCTTAAAGTACCTAAGGCAACACTCTGTATAGTTCAATAGATACAGCTTTTTTTAGGTAGGACAGACATATAGACGGACGGACAGCATAGGCTTATGAATAGGTTTCATTTATTTGCTACGTATACAGTTTACAGCATACAGTTACACGTTTTGTGTACATGAGTTGGCGGGGAACCGACTGAAAATCCTCGGATATTAAATGAAATAATCAGTCTTTTTCTCAGTCATAAGTTGTGTGCGCGACGGTGAGCCGGACTAATGGTCGCCAGAGTGTATAAATGTGTGAGCTCACTGCCGCGCGCGGCTGCAACCGCAGTACCATACTCTGTCACGCGTTCAAAGTACCCAGTTAAAACGCTTATTCTAACCCCATAGAGAAGATAATTGCTTGATCCACGGAACTTTCCTGGTGCGTTGGACACTAAACAGATATGTAGCGCGGTCCGCGCAGACTAATTACAGACCGAAACAAATCTGGCGAACTGAAAAACCTTGCGAGTCCTAAAGGGAATTACAGAGAAGATGTGAAAATTAGCGTGGTTGCGGTTTGAGATAAGTATAGCAGTGTTTTGTTCAGCAGTATACTGCAAGTAGTATGTAATTTGGAAAGCTATGTTTGTAATGTTTTTTTACTTTTCATCGTTTTGTGTGTGGTCAAAAGAAAGTCCATATGTAACTTACCATATACAGGGCACAGGGTGTAACAAAACACCCTAGTAATACTTAAGGGGGTGCTTCAGACCACCAATCTGAACAACTTTCACTATGGAGCCAACGTCGAGAAAAAATTAAAAAAATCTGCCATCCCATACATTTGAGTCGAGACGGTACTACAGTTTTGTATGAAAGAGCGGATTTTTTTTCGCGATTTCGATGTTGTCTCCATAGTGTAAGTTGTTCAGTTTGATGGACTGAAGCACCCCCTTAAGTATTACTAGAGTGTTTTGTTACATCCTGTATACAGGGTGTAAGTGGCAGCCTAGCAAATACTGAAACGGTGAACTCAGACCATCAAACTAAACAACTTTCACTATGGAGCCTATACATCAGGAAACGCGAAAAAAATCTGCTGTTTACATTTGAGTCTGGTAGGTACTGCAGTTTTGTATGGAACAGTTGATTTATTTTCGCGTTTCCTGAGCTGGCTCCATAGAGAAAGTTGTTCAGTTTGATGGTCTGAAGCACCCCTTTAAGTAAGTGTCCCATTTAATTTTACACCCTGTATAAAACATAAAATTGTTCATGTCAATGGTTATTGATATGCCCCGTCCATATGCAATAGTATCTACTTACTATACCTACGTAGTTGGATGCACATAATTTTTATCAGTTAAGTAACGCGATTAGCGTAAATATTGTTTAAAATTTCCGTTGCTCTCTTTAAATAAACATTAAATAATGTTTATTAGTCAACAAAAAAAATAAAAAACTGGTCTACGAATAAATGCTGGTACTTAGGACAGATATTTTGAATAAAATAAGTAAGGATAAGTCAGAATAAGCCTTGTTTTACATTTTCTTATTGTCTTAACGTCAACTACTCAAAATTCAGGAAGCCTTTTGTTGTCGTAGTCTTCTATTCAAGATTCACAAGAGAGTGGATCTAGTGTTGTCAGTCGGAATATTAACAAGGGCCGACGTCGACGTCGCGTCGGACGGAAGGCGATCCTTTATACATTGCATCACTAGTAGGCGAGCACACGACCAGCTAGAAAGCCAATAAGATCGAAATGTGCCTGTCTTTGTCCCTTTTCCATTGTCCATGAGTCCATGACAAACAATTTAGCCGATCTCTCTACTCACAGCTACAGAGAAGGGATGCAAAATTGTGTAAGTACTTATAACTAGCGTACACACCAAAGGAAGAGTGCCAATAAATAGTGCCTAATTAGTGCCTAGTTGGAGTAAATAGTGCCTCTTTACGATATATCGATTACCTGGTACGCCAGCTTGACAGGTTGCGTTTTTATAGTCAGGAACGATTTAACATACAAAAATAGTGGTCAAATAGTGCCCTAGGGCATCCAAAAACTCATGAGGATAGGTCTTCATGGAACGGAAAAAAAAGTCTTTTGAATAAAATACGGAGCTGGCGTTGCGCACATACGAATTCACACAAAAGTTCATACAGAAGGCGACGTTTCTTTTTATAAAAACTAGTCAAATAAACAGGTCCTGAAATAGTGCCTCTGTCAGTACTAATCATAGAGAAATTAAGGTACTAATATTTTATGTTAATTAGTAGTGAATTTATATAAAAAAATACCATATAAACAAAGTACTGAAGCTGATGAACTCACTAAGTTGATTTAGATAACACACATAAATCAACTCACCGTGAGTTGATTTTTAGATAAGTACACAGGTGTAAACTAAGTTGAAAATAAGAGCAAACGTACGTATTATAAGTAGATTATACAAATATAATTATTACAGTTTCGCACCTACTAAAATCCCATAAAACCGTGCTATTCCTGATATTATTTCTAGTGGTATTGCAACTATGCTATTCGCAGCAGGGAGCTGAGCGGCAGCAGATGGGGTGGCAGAGGAAAAACCAGCCTCTGAAACTGCTGAAGCGGCAGCTTCAGCGTAAGCCGAAGCGTAAGATGCAGCGCTACGTAAACTTAGTGAAGGTGCTGCAGTGGAAGCTGTAGAAAAAAAATTTAATATATAATAGGGTATAATTATATTAAAGTAGTAAGTTAATATAAGTGGTACCTAATCTTGTTTAATAAAATTGTATTTAAATCTGTATTATCGACGGTGGATGAAGTTGCGGCAGGTTACGGGAACGATATGCGACTCCCGAATCCTCCTCAAATTAAAGGGGAAAATATGTAAGACCATCGGATCAGAGTATTGGGCCACAAAAGGGACGGATGAGAAACGACTACATACAGCTGAGATGCGAATGTTCAAATGTGTAGTTAGAATGGATAAGATTAGGAATGAGTATATTTGAGGAAGTTGTAGCACCTATGACGGAAAAATTGCAGGGTAATAGATTATCGTGGTATGGGCATGTGATGCGGAGATACTGTCATGTTACAAGACGAGTGTTAAGTATGAATGTAGATGGCTGCGGTAGGAGAGGAAGGCCGAAGAAAAGATGGATGGATTGTGTGAAGGATGATATGTGTAAAAAAGGAATGAGTGCCGAAAATACGGCTAAGAGAGATGAATGGAAGATGACATATTGCGCCGACCCTAAATAATGGGAAATGGGCAAAACAATGATGATGAAATCTACTTCAGTGTACCAAAGCGTACCTAACCTAATCAGATAGTCCGAATCTGGCTAAATAAGATACTATGACTACCTCAGAATCTGTCTTCCTGGGAATCTGTCCTACATCGCCGAAAGCTTTACAAGGTATATATTTTCTGATGATGCACAGAATTTACACGATGTAGTTGTAGGTATACCTATAGGTATTGAATACAATAAACGTTTTTTATAGTTTACGAGCTTTTACCCGCGACTTCGTCCGCATAAATAATATACCAGATTTTAAGTCAGATGATAAGCTATCAAACAAAAAAAGTTTCATCAAAAACGGTTCAGTAGTTTTTGCGTGATACTCGAACAAACAAACACCCAAACACTCAAACAAACAAACAAACAAACAAACAAACAAACAAACAGACGGACAAAAAATCAAAAAATTGGTGACTGGGAATCAGGGACAGGTAAAAACCATGTCGTAATTTTTTTTTGTATATATCTTCAATGTACAGACACACTTCTGTTACAGTTTTATAATATAGTTTAGATGATTTCATTATGATGATGTTGATAAGTTACTATTGTGCAACGGTAGTCCAAGTCATCAGGCAGGCGCCGAGTGGGGGTGCGAGCGAGCACTAACCCTACCCTACTTTCAGCTGACGAGCACAATCTAATCTAAAAATGGATAGGTCATTTAAATTTTTTTTACTACGATTTCGATGTTGGTCCCATAGAGAAAGTTGTTCAGTTTCATGGTCTGATCATCCCCTTAAAAAAGTGTCAGCATATTAAGAAGGACCCTGTATAATCACACCAAGTTTGACGCTTGAACGTAATAACCGTTTTCACGATAGAGCGTGACGAAAAAACGTTGATAAAAACTAGTTTCTTGCTGAGAACCCCTCTTAATTTTTGATATTGATAACAAATCCGCCGTAATAACGCATATTATGTGAAAATTATCTAGCTGTTACGGTTCAAAAGTTACAGCCCTAAATAGGTAGGAAAGACGGATGGACATCGTAGGCTTAGGCGTAATAGGGTCCCGTTTTCACTTTTTAGATGCGGAACCCTCAAAATCGTAATAAATATAGTGTTAGGTAAGTAAATAAAAGTGGTAGCTACGTAATCGTGTTTAAAAATGTCATATAATAATCATCAATAAAACTTTAGTGGTACTTTTATATTTTCTACAGGGAGTTATGCGGCCGCATACTGCGCAGTAGCAAGTGGGACGTAGAACTATATACTATTACCTATTCTGTGGTGGGACGTCAGGGGCAGCAACACCATCTGAAACTGCTGAAGCGTAAGCGTGAGCGCTAGATGCACAGGATAGTGTAGTTGTTGCAACGATAGCTGTAGAAATAAAACCGGTCAAGTGCGAGTCGGGCTACTCGCGCACCGAGGGTTCCGTGCCACACCACCACAGAACACAACATTATTAACTAAGAAAAAAAATCTTTTTTTGTCCGCAAGACCGACTGGCCGTTGGCCGGTTTTTAGTATTTGTTGTTATTCTATAGAGTTTGCTTTATAATCACACTAAGTTTGGTGCTTGTATGTATTACCGTTTTTACGATAGAGCGTGAAGAAAAAACGTTGATAAAAACTAGTTTCTTGCTGAGAACCCCTCTTAATTTTTTACTTTTTGACATTTTTATTATTTGATAACAAATCCGCCGTAATAACGCATATTATGTGAAAATTATCTAGCTGTTACGGTTCAAAAGTTACAGCCCTAAATAGGTAGGACGGACGGATGGACATCGTAGGTTTAGGCGTAATAGGGTCCCGTTTTCACTTTTTGGATGCGGAACCCTCAAAATCGTAATAAATATAGTGTTAGGTAAGTAAATAAAAGTGGTAAGTACGTAATCGTGTTTAATAAAAACCGGTCAAGTGCGAGTCGGGCTACCCGTGCACCGAGGGTTTCGTACCACACCACCACAGAACACAACATTATTAACTATGAAAAAAAAAACTTTTTTTGTCCGGGACCTTTAGCGCAAGACCGACTGGCCGTTGGCCGGTTTTTAGTATTTGTTGTTATTCTGTAGAGTTTGCTTTATAATCACAATAAATTTGACGCTTGTATGTATTACCGTTTTTACGATAGAGCGAAAAGAAAAAACGTTGATAACAACTAGTTTCTTGCTGAGAACCCCTCTTAATTTTTAACTTTTTGACATTTTTATTATTTGATAACAAATCCGCCGTAATAACGCATATGTGAAAATTATCTAGCTGTTACGGTTCAAAAGTTACAGCCCTAAATAGGTAAGACGGACGGATGGACATCGTAGGCTTAGGCATAATAGGGTCCCGTTTTCACTTTTTGGATACGGAACCCTAAAAATCATAATTAAATATAATGTTAGGTAACTAAAAAAAAGTGGTAAGTACGTAATCGTGTTTAAAAATGTCATATAATAATCATCAATAAAACTTTAGTGGTACTTTTATATTTTCTACAGGGAGTTATGCGGCCGCATACTGTGCAGTAGCAAGTGGGACGTTAGGGGCAGGAACACCATCTGAAACTGCTGAAGCGATAGCTGCAGCATAAGCGTGAGCGCTAGATGCACAGGATAGTGTAGTTGTTGCAACGATAGCTGTAGAAAAATGCATAATTAAATATAAGAATAAGCATTAAAGTGGTAAAAGTGGTGTTTAAAGATGTCATACAATATTATCTAAACTATTATAAAACTGTAACAGAAGTGTATCTGTTCATTGAAGATATTTACAAAAAAAAGGTTACGATATGGTTTTTAAGTGTCCCAAAATTTTTAGATTTTTTGTCTGTCTGTTTGTTCGTGTGTTTGTTTGTTTGGACGAGCATCACGCCAAAACTACTGAACCGATTTTGATGAAACTTTTTTTGTTTGGTAGCTTATGATCTGACTTAAAATCTGGTATATACAGGGTGTAAATTAAAATAGGACAGCTACTTAAAGAGGTGCTTCAGACCATCAAACTGAACAACTTTTTCTATGGGACCAATATCGAAATCGCGAAAAAAAAATCTGCTGTCCCATACATTTCTGTCGAGTTATGTTTGCAGTTTTGTATGGGAGAGCGGAATATTTTTCGCGATTTCGATATTGGTCCCATAGAGAAAGTTGTTCAGTTTGATGGTCTGAAGCACCCCTTTAAGTAGCTGTCCCATTTTATTGTACACCCTGTATATTAATTTATGCAGACGAAGTCGCGGGTAAATGCTCGTTATTATTAAATCTACTTCAGTTTACTAAAGCGTGCCTGATATAATCAGAATCTGCCGTAGTCCGAACTGGCTAAATAAGTAGGTAACTGACTACTTAGCAATCTATCTTCCTGGGAATCTGTGCTATGTCGCCGAAAACTTAAACGTTTTGATAGTTTATTATTTTATAATGGTGATGATCGCAGAATATTCGTTATTATGGCGGATTTGCTAAAACATAAAAATATCAAAAACAAGAAGGTGGTTCCGTTTTTCCAAAGATTTTTTTTCTCTGACTCTTGTAAAAACGGTAATACAATACAATAGACTGGGAGGCGTTGAATAAATAAAACTGGTCTAGTGCGAGTCGGGCTACTCACGCACCGAGGGTTCCGTACCTACCACACCACCATTAGAACACAACATTATTAACTTAGAAACAAAAATATTGCAGCGGATGACTTTTTCGTTCGCATCTATAAGAACATTAATTTGTTTTATCGAAGTCGCTGTCCAGCCGGTAGGTACGATCGCCAGGACTGCGCAATCGTTTTTAGGGTTCCGTACCCAAAGCGTGAAAACGGGACCCTATTACTAAGCTTACGTTGTCCGTCCGTCCATCGTCCGTCCGTCCGTCCGTCTGTCCTACCTATTTAGGGCTGTTACTTTTGAACCGTAATAGCGTGTAGGGGAGGTACCCTAAAAAAATATTTTTTAGGGTACCTCCCCTACACGCGAAGTGGGGATGACATTTTTTTTTCGTCTATCCCATGTTGTGGGGTATCATTGGATAGGTAGGTCTTTTAAAAATATTGTGGGTTTGTGAAAACCATTTTTCGATTCAGGGATCCGTTAGCGAAATATTAAGCTTTAAAGTGAAAATGTTGGTTAGAGTCACGTGTCCCCCTCCTCTCCCAGCTAAACGGTTGTAGTTGGAGATGTGAAAAAATTTATGGAAATAGCATATATAACGAATTTAAAAGGAAAACTATCACCGCTAAGTAGACTTTACGAGTTTACGAGTACTAGTCCACCAACTTATAAAATGTACTTTTTAGACTTTATTAGCCGTCAAACCGTAGTATAAAGCAAAAAGCCTCCTTCTGTCCATATTATATTGTGACGGGCAACTACGGAACCCTATCCTGCGCGTAGTCTGACACGCACTTGGCCAGTTATTAGTGGTGAAATACATTAGTTCTACTCACATATCAGTTATACACGCAAAGGTTACATCGATACGAAGCAAATGTTTCAATTGCCGATGATTTGCTGTCACCTACTAAGGAGTTCTAATGTGTAGCTCCGAAGCGCTTCATTAGATCTTCACCAAATTAAAATGGAACCATCTCGGGAGTATATAGTTCAGAACTAAAAAATAATCATCCGAATAGGTCAAGAAATGCCGAAGTTATCGTGTAAATGCAAACAAAAGGACCTACTTTGCCTTCACATAATTTTGCACTCAACCATAGACTCGCCTGCGCTGCTCTCGTTCCTCAACATAAATATTTACTACAGATGTCGCGTCCCCAGGCTTTTCTCACTGCAAGTCTACAAAAATAACACTTCCATTTATAACCCTATCACCCGAATGTGCCGCCAGTGATTGCACTGGCGGCATTTCATTGGAATTAGTTGATTCGAGCATCGATGTTTTTGATTCCTTTAACCGTTTCAAAAGAAATCTCAAAAATGTCCTCCACCCCTCCTAGATTTTAAATGTTTTCATGTTCTTTGTAAGTACTGTTTTATATGTGTAGCCTATTTTCTTAAATTATTTTTTCACTTGAAAATTGATCTAAAAGCATTTAAATCGAAAAGTAAAACAACTTGTAATTACCTAAGTTTTGTCTAAAATGTTACCGATCGTGCTGTGCACATTGTTTTGATCACGTCTATAAACCATTTCCTGTACTTTTTTATAATGTTTACGACTGTGATCTGTTTATGTGCCTAATAAATAAAATAAAATAAAATAAAATAAACCAGGCCGTCACAATTACACGTATTAGTCCATATCTTGAAAACTACTTAACCGATTTTGATGGAAATTGCACTACCCTAAGTTGGAGTAAATGTAAGCCAATTAAAAATTAAGAAGTAAGAATGGTCACAATCCGATTAATAGTTTCGGAAATATGGTGTGGACAAACATAACATACATACAAACATACATACACCTATGAAATTTTGTATATTTGTTTGAAAGCCCTAATAGATTATCATATTAATATTTTCCAATTCCATTAATATTACATACATAACATACCTACGTATCGAATTAATAATCTCCTTTTTTGAAGTCGGTTAAAAATGTTAATATAAAATTGTGCTTACCACCAAGGCCAGCCGGCTTAGCGATCTGAAATAAAATAATTGTTATTTCAAATGAATAATTTGAGATATTATCAAAATATAATAGGAATTAATAATTATAGTATCTACCTAGTGTAGATGTAGATAAAGTATAAAGGGTGTAAGGAAAAGTATTATGTTAACCTTTGAACCATGTACTCTACCAATCAAACTGAACAACTTTTACTACCTCCATTATTTATGATACTTTTCCACTTTTCCTTTGTTTGTTATTTAAAGT
This sequence comes from Agonopterix subpropinquella, assembly GCA_922987775.1. NCBI lineage: Eukaryota > Metazoa > Arthropoda > Insecta > Lepidoptera > Depressariidae > Agonopterix > Agonopterix subpropinquella. The sequence continues at coordinate 15,525,874 of OV277695.1, read as the reverse complement.
AAAACCGAAGAAGTGTAAAGAAGCGTGTTATGTGAGTAGAGATCGGATAATCGGATGCATATCTAAACTATTATAAAACTGTAACATAAATTTGTCTGTAAGTACATTGAAAATATTTACAAAAAAAAATTACGACATGGTTTTTACCTGTCCCTGATTCCAAATCACCAATTTTTGGATTTTTTGTCTGTCTGTTTGTTTGTTTGTTTGGGTGTTTGTTTGTTCGAGTATCGCGCAAAAACTACTGAACCGATTTTGATGAAACTTTTTTGTTTGATAGCTTATCATCTGACTTAAAATCTGGTATATAATTTATGCGGACGAAGTCGCGGGTAAAAGCTTGTCTACCTATATTTACCTAAACTTATCTCTTTTTTCAAAAAGAGAATACATAAAGGAAATTATAAAAATCGGGCCACTCACCGATTTGATGCTAGGACCAGTACCTAGGTCCTAGTAGCAAGTCACATCACTATTATGATAATTATAACTACTTTCGATAAAATGAACAAATCGATCAACTTGGCCCATTCGGACAACATAAACAACTCTGTCAACTCGAGCAACATGAACAACTTGGTGAACTCGGACAACTCTGTTACCTCAGACAGCATTGTTTACATACATACATACATAAGCTCACGCCATTGTCCCAAGGGGGTAGGCAGAGACCACAGATCGCCACACGCTACGACTCTGACACACTTCTCTAGCCTCATTGACATTCATACATCTTTTCATGCACTTCCGTCGATTGAGGGTGCTACGCACTTGTCCTTTTCGGAAAAGATCATTGATTTGATCGTGGTATGTTTTCCTCGGACGGCCTCTCCCAACACTTCCACTCACCTGTGCTCGATAAATTTCATTCGTAAGTCTTCTTTCATTCATTCTCTCTACGTGACCAAACCATCTAAGCATACCCCTCTCAATCCTTGTTACTATATCATCCTTCAACTTACACCAATCCCTTATCACACTGTTCTTGATTCGATCAACCAAAGTAATACCACACATACTTCGTAAGGAGCGCATTTCAACTGCATTCACTCGACTTTCATTCCTTTTATTCCATACCCAACATTCACTCCCATACATTAGCGTAGGCACCAACACACCGTTGTGAATAGCCAGACGTGCCCTTTTTGATACAGACCGGCTACTCACCACGGCGTGCAGGGCCCCATTTACCTTATTTCCCGCAGTCACTCTTCGCTCCACATCCCCGTCACACTTTCCATCTCTCTTAAACAAACTTCCCAGATATACAAATTCATTCACCTGTTCCACTCTGTCTCCTTCCATAACAATGTTACATTCTGTAACATCGTCTTCACGTTCCAAAACCATTACCTTCGTCTTGCATACATTGACTTTCATATCTTTCTTCTTCAACGACTCATTCATCACATTCAACATGTCTTGTAACTCCGTCACCGACGGCGCAAGTATCACCTGGTCGTCAGCATACAAAAGGCACTTGACACTAAGCTCATCCATTCTTATACCGCATTCCATCTCTTTCAAATCAGTCAGACAACTATCCATATAAAGATTGAAAAGCCATGGCGACGCAACACATCCCTGTCTCCTAGAGATGTTAAACCAGTCTGTGTACGCCCCATTAACTCTGATACAGGCTTTAGAGCCCTCATAGAGGGACTTCAAAGCCTGCACTAAGCGGTCATCAACCCCATATGCTGACAGTGTCGACCACATTTTACTCCTGTTCACTCGGTCATATGCCTTTTCAAGATCTACAAAGGCGCAGAATACTTTTTGGTGTTTTTCTAAGTATTTCTCTGAGATGCACCTTAAAGAAAAGACTTGATCCATGCAACCCATACCTCTTCTGAATCCCGCTTGTACGTCCCACATTTTTTCATCAGTTACATTCATCACTCTCTCAATCAAAACTTTTGCATACAGTTTGCCAACTACACTAAGAAGGCTGATGCCGCGGTAGTTCTTGCATTCTTGCTGTGAACCTTTGCCTTTATATAATGGGACGATGACGGCTTTGCACCAGTCATCTGGTACTTGACCGTCCCTCCAGCACATATTAAAAAGTTTCCACAGCAAGCTTGTCACTACACTTTTTCCACTTCTTAGCATTTCGACATTTACCCTGTCATAACCTGCAGCTTTACCTAATTTCATACTTTTTAACGCTTTCACTATTTCATCTCCCGTAATTTCTTCTTCCATACCTATCTCTGAGCATGCTGGCTCTGAGGTTTCTCCGCTATCGGGACCCTCATCCTGGCTACTATCAAAAAGCTGCTCAAAGTAATTCTTCCAACGCTCTAAAACCAGTCTTTCGTCATTCAGCACTCTTCCATCCTCGTCCTTTATAACACTTAATTTCGTCGCTCCCGACGCTCCACGAGCCACCTTAACCTGCTTCCAAAACAGTTTAAGGTTGGTCCTAAAATCGTCAGAGAGCTTAACCTCATACTTCTCTTTTATGCATTTCTTCTTTTGCTCCACAACTTTCTTTACTTTCTTTTTTACTTCTCTATAAGCATCCATCTTCGCTACCGCATTAACGTCTCCATTAGCTTTTACTGCTAGAAAGTCTAGCCAGGCTTTCTTCTTCTCTTGCACGACCTTTTTTACCTCATCATCCCACCAGTTCTCATCCATCCTTCTTCCTTGCCTCCTTTTCACCACTCCACATATTTCGGTAGCTGATTCAACTAAAGAAGTCTTCACAGTTTCCCAAAGCTCTTTCATGTTGACCAAATTGTCAGAGTTTTTAATGTTGTCCGAGTTGACCGAGTTATTAGTGTTTTCCGTGTGAGTTATTCAAATGTCCAAGTTTTACGATATTTGATATGTCGATAAAACTTCTCGGGACTTCGGAACGATCCTGGAATTGTTTCATAAATTAAATGAATTTATTAAGACGTGTCCACATTATTATTGAGAAAAATGAAGTTTAGGTAAATATGCATCCGAATATACGATCTCTAATCATCAGTGATTGTCATGCTGACAAAAAAGAAGAAGACTCTAATTTAATAAGCGCAGTTCTCTAAGAAATAGTGGATATTATATTATGTACTAGCTTTTGCCCGCCACTTCGTCCGCTTGGAGTTTGGAAAACCCCAAGTATCCTATGTTACTTCTAATACCTCCAAGAATATGTGTACAAAAACAGTAACAGAGCGAGCGGAGCGAGCTCGACTTTTCTCTGCTCTACGTATAAGTATAGACAGACCTCAATCTATATTTCCACCCAATTTGCCGCTCGGGGCATTTGCATTGCATCAGCCAAAACTATCATCATCATCATCATCTCAGCCGATGGACGTCCACTGCTGGACATAGGCCTCCCCCAAGGATCGCCATACCGACCGGTCCTGCGCTGCCCTCATCCAACGTTTTCCCGCCGCCTTCACCAGATCGTCGGTCCACCGTGTGAGGGGCCTACCCACGCTGCGCTGTCCGGTACGCGGTCGCCACTCGAGAACTTTGCGGCCCCACCGGCCATCGGTTCTGCGAGCAATGTGCCCCGCTCACTGCCACTTAAGTTTAGCAATTCTTTGGGCTATGTCAGTTACTCTGGTTCTTCTGCGGATCTCTTCATTTCTGATTCGATCTCGCAGGGAAACTCCGAGCACAGCCCTCTCCTTGCCCTTTGTGTGACTTTCAGCCTTTTTATGAGGCATTGAGTGAACCAGCCAGAGCCAGAACCATAAGAATAGTTAATTCTATGCCAGAACATGGCCAGAACTGATATAATATTTAATAGATATTTTATAACACTTGCATAATGTCTACACCACTAGTTTTTAACTACCTACTAACATAACTTTAAGGGTTTATTCAGACCATGAATTTAAACAACTTTCCCAACGAAACATGGGTCGAAAAACGAGAAAACATTTTTGGACCTCCCATCATAGATATATTATAATATATCTATGCCTCCCATAGAAAATCGATCGGCCGATCCGCACTTTTGCATGGAAGGTCCTAAAAATTTTCTCATTGAATTCTTCGACCCATGTTTCTTTGGGAAAGTTGTTTAGTTTCATGGTCTGAATACAACCTTAAAGTTATGTTAGTAATTAATAATAACTGGCCAAGTGCGTGTCGGACCACGCGCAGGGTAGGGTTCCGTAGTTGCCCGTTACAATATAATATGGACTTAGAAGGAGGCTTTGGTTGAACGGCCAAGCCAATAAAGTCTAAAAAGGACATTTTATAAGTTGGTCGACTATTACTCGTAAACTTGTAAAGCCTAGTTAGCGGTGATAGTTTTCCTTTTAAATTCATTATATACAGGGTGAAATTGATATCATTAGCAACCTTTTAAACTAAGACTCTACCCATCAAACTGAACAACTTTTACTATGGGAGCAAACCGAATGGAGCAACTAAAAAATCCGCTGTTCCATACTAAACTGCAGTGCCTACTCGACTCAAATGTATGCAACACAAGATTTTTTAGTTGCTCCGATCGGTTTGCTCCCATAGTAAAAGTTGTTCAGTTTGATGGGTAGATTATTAGTTTAAAAGGATGCCAATGATATCAATTTCACCCTGTATATGCTATAGGTAGTGCCGTGAATTTTTTCACATCTCCAACTACAACCGTTTAGCTGGGAGAGGGGGGGGACACTTGACTCTAACCAGAATTATCGCTTTAAAGCTTAATATTTCGCTAAGGAATCCCTAAATCGAAAAATGCTTTTACCAAACCCATAATATTTTTAAAAGACCTATCCAACGATACCCCACAACATGGGATAGACGAAAAAAAATGTCATCCCCACTTCACGGGGAGGTACCCTAAAAAAAATGTTTTTCAACATTAAATTTTATTTTACCTATGCATATTCATGCAAAATTATAGCTTTCTAGTACTAAGCGTCTCTGAGCTAAGCCGCGGACAATCAATCGGACGGACATGGCGAAACTATAAGGGTTCCTTGTTGACTTCGGAACCCTAAAACTAGTGGTGTATATTTCATTCCAGAAAGCATTGAAAATACCTATTACAAAAATAACAGGCCCCAGTAAAAAAAAGGACTTACTATTTGTGCGACAAATACCCCGAACACTACAAGGTACATAACTTTCTTCATGATTTGCAAATGATTATCAAGTAGTAATCTGAGAGTTTATGTAAGTACAATAGTCGTAGTTTGAACGTTCGAACACTGACTGAACTACGTAGGTACAAAAACAAGGCTTATAAATTGTGCATTTTGCATGCAAAATAATGTTATAGTAATGTAACTGGATTGGAATATAATATAAAGGTATTTGTCATGTAAAATTATTAATATGAAAAAGATTTATTTGTTTACAAAAAAAAAACAGTGACGTTACGTTACGAGTTAATACTCGTAACGTAACGTCACTGTTTTTTTTAGCACTAAGTAAGCATTAAGAGTATATTGACCAACATTTGTTTTTGCTTTATTAAGGTAAAGAAATGACAATGCGACTTTAAAACCATAGTTAGGGTACGTTGGGAATTCGACTAAGAGCCATATCACTTTTTTTTATTTAGTTTTTTATTTTATTTTAATTTGAGCTTTTAACCCTGAGGTTATGTCAGACCCATCGTGCCTTAACCTTGACTCTACAAAACAATAAAATGAAAACCTAACACTTCCTACCGAAAACACAACTAAACACTAGTACTATAAATAAAATGGTGACGAAAGGGCCTACATTCACAATATTTAGATTTAAACTATTATAGAGTAATCGCCTCTGCGACTGATACCGGACATATTCCACCAACAAATGCTGGACATCCTCCACAGTACCGCACACCTCGCAATTAGGTGAGGGTGCCTTTTTCATTAAAAACGCAAATTTGTTTAGTGGAATGTGTCCGGATCTCAGCCTAAAGGCTATTTTAACTAACTTCCTACTAAGACCGGTACCACTGAACCAGGGTATACGAGGAGGTTCACATAAACTATTTTTGGGCACAGACGTTGACGGAACGATATCGTCGCAATATCGCCGCTATATCATGGTGATATTGGCTTGGTGGCTAGATTCTGGTACTTTAAATGTGACTAGATAATTTGTGTGACATTGTCCAAGATATTTATTTATTTTTTTATTTTTATATCGCCGCTGAGATAAACTTTTTATTACTGAGATAAATCAATGTCACGGCGGAATTGCGGCGATATGGCGGCGATGGTGATGTTGCGATGTCTTTGCGGTGCATTTGCAATATCGGCTACGCGCAAAACGCTAGCTTGTAATAGGTAGGCTCTAATTGCTTACTTGTTTTCTACGTCTTTGTTTAGTTTTCTAGTCTACCATAGCTGCATAGATATACAGGGTGAAATCGATATCATTAGCATCCTTTTAAACTAAGAGTCTACCCATGAAACTGAACAACTTTCACTGTGGGAGCAAACCGATCGGAGCAAAAAAATAATCAGCTGTTCCATACTAAACTGCAATGCCTACTCGACTCTAATGTATGCAACAGCAGATTTTTTTGTTGCTCCGATTGGTTTGCTCCCATAGTGAAAGTTGTTCAGTTTGATGGGTAGACTCTTAGTTTAAAAGGATGCTAATGATATCAATTTTTTTAAATAATTTCATGAACTGAAATTATTTTTTCTGTGTTATGTATGTTTTTGTTTATAGCAAGAAATTAAAAGGCTTTTTTATTTAATATTTTATTTTATTTTAATGATATCAATTTCACCCTGTAGAGGCACAGGTTAGCGTCATAGATCATAATAATATCATTACTTATTTATGTGTTGGCACCTCACCATAAACATTAACATCTTCTACCGTTCCCTATTCCTACACGGAAGATGTTAAGATGTGAATGTAATGTAAGGGGATGACCAGACTATCAAACTAAACAACTATCTCTATGGGACTAACATCAAAACCGCGAAACGGTGTCGGTGACTCGCGCGGTAAGTCATGAGCATAGCCGAAATGCAATAGAACTTACCTATTTTGGTCGAATAAGCTTACTCGACCCAAAATGTACGAGACCGCTGAATTTTTTTACAAAACAGCAATCCTGCTGGATTGCTGTTTTGTACGGAAAAGAACAGCGGAATTTTCATTGTTGTCGACATCAACCAGCTGGTGAGATTCCATAGTTAGAGCTGATCATTCTCACTTTACGCAAAATAGGTAAGTTCTATTGCATTTCGGCTGTACTTATGGCTTACCGCGCGAGTCACCTGTCGGTTGCCACCTTACGCCACGCCAGCGCGGGTGATCCACGAGACGAGGCACGTTTATCATTTCAACGTTACGACTGTGCGCATAACCTACGAGGGGGGTCAAGTTTTATTGCATTTCGCCTGTGCTCATGACCTACACCGTGAGTCAACTCAAACCTAAAGCCAGTGCGGGTAACCCACAAGGTGAGTTGTATTGTTCGTTTTCACTACACGACTATGCGCACGACATATCAGGGGCGTCAATTTTGGCATTGAGCGAGGATCATGGTTTTGAGCTTAGAAACGAAAGTGCTAGGCGCCGGAATCGTCGAGTTGCGGAAAATAAGCTCGCTTTTTAAACCCAATTTCCTTAAATATTGGTATGGCCACTGGTCTTGAAAACAGTTTACAGTCCTAGGGATAATCCATCGGTTAAAATTTTCCTTCTAGATCAGAAAAATGAAAAAAAAAAAAAAAAAAAAAAAAACAACGGGTTGTACTCCGGGAGTGCCGGCAGCAGTGAAATCTGAGAGATCTTATGACTTACGAATGTCATGTCGCGGTCCTGACGCGAGTTTAACATAAAATCTTACGTCATCGTCTTACCAATTTTTGTCTTATGTATTTTCGATCAGGGTGACGTCACGGTCCTGTCGCGAGTTTAAAATTTTTTACCCATCCCAAAAAGAGCACAACGCCGCGCTAAAGATGTTTTCACTTTTAAAAATTATGTGAAACGGTTCAGAACCATTTTCTCAATAGCTAGAGCTTCGCGCTTGTCCTTAATTGAGATGGCACATGCCTTTTGTAATTCTATATGTAATTGTTATACTTACTATTGTGTTCACCTTGTCGGCGACCCTAAAGAAATACAATAAAAGTAAAAATAATATGAATAATTTGTTAGGAATAATAATTATTGTTGTAACGCTAATTATAATGCTATTGTGACAACACGGCTTTGTTCTTGACTTTTCTGTCTGAAATTAATTTTTCTTTTCACACATTCGTGGCAACAGACGACAGTTATAGCCTGTATCATCATCATCATCTCAGCCGATGAACGTCCACTGCAGGAGATAGGCCTCCCCCAAGGATCGCCATAATGACCGGTCCTGCTCTGCCATCATCCAACGGGTTCCCCCCGCGTTCACCAAGGTCGTCGATCCACCGTGTAGGGGGAATACCCACGCTGCGCTTTCCGATACACGGTCGCCACTCGAGAACTTTTTGGCCCCATCGGCCATCGGTTCTACGAACAATGTGCCCCGCCCACTGCCACTTTAGTTTAGCAATTCTTTGGGCTATGCCAGCTACTCTGATTTTTCTGCGGATCTCTTCATTTCTGATTTGAACTCGCAAGGAAATTACGATCATATATACGGCATACAAGGTGCAAACTTAAATGCGTTACCTTCATACAAGGGGGTGCGTCAGACCATCAAACTGAACAACTTTCACAATGAGATCAATATTAAAATTGCGAAAATGAAAATGCTTTGTCCGTAGAAAAATGTTAAAGGCTTGTACTCATTACTCAACCCAAATGTATGGAACAGCAGATATTTTCAGCATCAGTTCGGTGGTCTGATCATCCTCTTAAAAACCGTCACACATATTAAGTTGTATCCTGATGTCCTCAACAAGTTTACGTGATTTAGAACACACGCACTGGACAAACTCTATAGAAATATTAATAAACAAAACTTTACAAAATCAATAATTCTGTATCCTACTAAACACCTAGTTTCATTATACACCATGTTACGGTCCAAAGCTAAGTTTAACAATAACTATTGTAAGAAAGCTTTCATCGAAGTTGAAGGTATTTAAAGGACAGTTTGACGCCTTGACAACCTTCATAGATCACAAATAGTTGTTCAATAATAGCCCAGTCATTTTACGGTTTGAGCCGGGACTAATTTATAATTGAATTTCTTTTTCGCTATAATATTGAAGAGTCAATTTGAGCCTAAAAATGTACCAAAATTAAAAAAAATCACGTCAGTAACAGTTCCAATTTTAAAATTTAGATATTATCTCGTTCTAAAAAACCAGATGGTAAATTTTTTTTTGCACATATTTAAGGCTTTAGCATTATACATACTTCAAACATGGTGTAAATATTTTTGTCTATTTAGAAGGTTTTTAAAAATACATTCGTATTTTCTAATAAACACCTCATTTTTTTAAATTTCAATGCCTTTTTTATTGCTCAATAATAATTTAAATTGTTAAATCTAATGCAAATGAGTGCATTGGTATTAATATTATTAATTTAAAAGCCTTCTGGGACAGACAATTTTGATTTCTATGTTGCGTAGCAATTTCTTTTTAATATGGTTTAGGATAGTATTTTTGTCACTAAATGGTGCCAGTTACAGTTTAAAAGTCCAATTAGTAATTACTCCCTACCCCGACTAACAAAACTCCGTAAAATGACTGGCCTATAAGGTATTATCAACCTTGATGGGCATTCACCGGTATTAGTTCTCGGAGGTCAGCGTCTTCAGGACAAGCACAAAACTCGAGAAACGTCGAGATACGCCTCGAGCACTCTCTTTGTAGTATTATTTTAGCAGCTATTAAGTTAGAGTTTTGTATGAAACAGCAGATTTTTTTCCCAATTACGACGTTGCGTTGGTCCCATAGAAAAATATATGTAATTTTTGTGTTTGGTTTTGTATTCTTGTTTTTTTTTGCCTTTTCTTTGTTTCTTCGTAATTATATTATAAAATGTAATTACTTGATAGAAAAAGTTGTTCAGTTTGATGGTCTGATCAGCCTCTTAAAGCCTAACACCCTGTATTAACACAATCATATTTTTTTGACGGCCCGGTAGCACAGTCGGTAGTGGATCTGCCTGCCGTGCCGAGGGTCGCGGGTTCGAATCCCGTAAGGGGCAAATATTTGTATGATGAATATGAATATTTGTACCCGAGTCATGGATGTTTGTATCTATATATGTATTCTATATAGTTGTCTAGTCATCATAATACAAGTCCAGGCTAGATTCTGGTACTTTAAATGTGACTAGATAATTTGTGTGACATTGTCCAAGATATTTATATTTATTTTATTAATCATAAAGGCTACGTTTGAAAATGTATTTTATCGAGATGTTTCATTACAATAATAAGATTTCATGATCAGAAATCTTGTAACTTTTTTAGGGATGATCCTACCCGCAGGGGTTACCCGAACGAATATTTGTTTAAAAGTTCAATAAGAAATAATAAGATGCCTAAATCTTCTTTAACTTTGAAGGCAAACTATATGGTTTCGAGAGTATATAACATAAATCCATCGCCCTCAGTTAGATCACGTTCAACAAATGTTTGCTTGAGGAACACACACGAAGACAACTCTAATGGAGACAAACGCAACTGAAACTTTATCTTTCATATTAATATCAAGAGAACCGGGACTTGGTATGACGTCTTGAATTTCAAAATAGTAACAGTGAGTACCTATTTAGAAAGGTCATGTAATATAACTAAACGTAGAACATGTTTAACAACATGTGGGTTTGAAACATGGAAAACAAGATAGACTGAAATCGTGACACTTCATATTATAGTATGAATTTGGACTTAAGGTACGCTGTAGACCTGCAATTTAGGTATCGCAGGCTTTTTTAGGGTTCCGTACCCAAAGGGTGAAAACGGGACCCTATTACTAAGCCTAAGTTGTCCGTCCGTCCGTCCGTCCTTCCTTCTTTCTGTCCATCCGTCCGTCCGTCCGTCCTTCCGTCTGTCTGTCCGTCCGTCCGTCCGTCTGTCCTACCTATTTAGGGCTGTAACTTTTGAACCTTAATAGCTAGATAGTTGAAATTTTCTCAGATTATGCATTATTTTATTACGGCGCATTTGTTAACAAATAATAAAAAAGTCAAAAAATTAAAAATTAAGGGAGGTTCTCAACAAGAAACTAATTTTTATCAACGTTTGTTCTTCACGCTCTATCGTAAAAACTGTAATACATATAAGTGTCAAACTAAGTGTGATTATAGGGCAAACTCTACAAAATAACAACAAATACTAAAAACCGGCCAAGTGTGAGTCGGTCTTGCGCTAAAGGTGCCGGACAAAAACAGTTTTTTTTTTCTAAGTTAATAATGTTGTGTTCTGTGGTGGTGTGGTACGGACGGAACCCTCGGTGCGCGAGTAGCTCGACTTGCACTTGACCGGTTTTATGTCAAAGTCAAATCGCCAGTTAGACAAATCGCAAGTGTAAAGGCAGATCGCACGATCGCAAACCCAGTCTCTACCAATAGCGCGCTGCGCGGACACCTTTGTGATTTGGCCTTGATCGCAAGCCTGCGATAAATTGCAGGCCTAAAGAGTACTCTAATCTGTTAGGTGAACTTAACAAGTGTTTAATGTGTTTCCTGAACAATTAAATATTTGTGATCATTCCATTCTTGCTATAAATTAATTCGAGTGTCGTTATCTTTATTAGATGTTTTATATTCATGTTTTGTCGGAACAAACTGCCATTGAATTCAGGAGCCGCTCCAAGCCCAACAAAGGACTATTAAAATGAAATAATGACTATTTATTATTTCCCACAACTGAGAGGGAGAATTATTACGTTCACGGAAAAGAAAACCTTTCACGTTTCAAATAAAACATCTTAACTTAGTTTGAAACGGAATTGGATTTAGATTAAGTTAAGTTAAACATTTCAGTGTTGCAATGCGGGTGGAGTAGACCATGAAAAAAGATTGGTTGAAAAAGTGAACGAGGGAGTTGGGATAGTTCTTCGGGTTGAGAGTGGTTGTGAGCGTTTTTTTGTGTGAAAAGTGTCCCGCGGCGGTTGGCTTGGTTGGTGTGTACCTACTATCGGCAGGGCTGCGCCAAACGTCGTCGCCGCGCCGCGCCGCTACATCACAGAAAAGCCATATAGGTAGGTACTATCGCGGACTTTTCGCCTGACCACCACTAGGCTCATTTTAGCTTGCATACTAAAAAATAAAAGCGATGTCTTACCCCGCCCTATTGATGAATAGACCAATTAATAATAGTTTCCAAACAATAAATTTTGGGCGAAACTATGCGATTTTTTTCTTAAGTGGTCAGGCGGAAAAGTCCCCGATAGTACAGGGTGAAATTGATATTATTGGCATCCTTTTAAACTAAGAGTCTACCCATCAAACTAAACAACTTTTACTATGGAAGCAAATTAAACGTAGCAAAAAAAAACAGTTCCATACTAAACTGCAATGCAGTAGGCATTGCAGTTTAGTATGGAACTGTTTTTTTCATTAAAAACGCAAATTTGTTTAGTGGAATGTGTCCGGATCTCAGCCTAAAGGCTATTTTAACTAACTTCCTACTAAGACCGGTACCACTGAACCAGGGTATACGAGGAGGTTCACATAAACTATTTTTGGGCACAGACGTTGACGGAACGATATCGTCGCAATATCGCCGCTATATCATGGTGATATTGGCTTGGTGGCTAGATTCTGGTACTTTAAATGTGACTAGATAATTTGTGTGACATTGTCCAAGATATTTATTTATTTTTTTATTTTTATATCGCCGCTGAGATAAACTTTTTATTACTGAGATAAATCAATGTCACGGCGGAATTGCGGCGATATGGCGGCGATGGTGATGTTGCGATGTCTTTGCGGTGCATTTGCAATATCGGCTACGCGCAAAACGCTAGCTTGTAATAGGTAGGCTCTAATTGCTTACTTGTTTTCTACGTCTTTGTTTAGTTTTCTAGTCTACCAAAGCTGCATAGATATACAGGGTGAAATCGATATCATTAGCATCCTTTTAAACTAAGAGTCTACCCATGAAACTGAACAACTTTCACTGTGGGAGCAAACCGATCGGAGCAAAAAAATAATCAGCTGTTCCATACTAAACTGCAATGCCTACTCGACTCAAATGTATGCAACAACAATTTTTTTTTTGCTGCGATCCGTTTGCTCCCATTGTAAAAGTTGTTCAGTTTTATTTGTAGACTCTAAAAAAAGGATGCCAATTTCAATTTCACCCTGTAAAGCAACTTCATGCAAGCGCTTGAATCAATGTAATTTTCGGCCAGTTTTTGCGGGGTTTTGGCATGAAATCCGTAACTATGGATTTTTAAAATATTCTCATGAAAACCCCAAACGAGACTATTTTTTTGAAGTTATTTTTCTGTAATTATAGGCTGTCTCGTTTCGAGATAAGGTATAAAATTGTATGTGCGCATGGTCAATTGACCATGTTATAACTTGGCAGAGGGGAATGCTACCGCAGGGGCTTGTCCCTAGTTATATTATGGTAGGTCGTGTACGATTGGTTTTGTATTGCTTGATGTGTCGCCGTGTGTAGGTACATTAGGGTGTTTCATTTTTTCAAATTTTCGATTTTTCTTTGACTTCACTCGAATTCTTGATCTCTTGATCTCATATAGGTACAATAAGGTTCATACGCCAAAAATCTGTAAAATCGATTATCATCTAAAGGTTGCACGGTATGATGAGTTCTACAGGGTGTACAATAAAACGGGACAGCTACTCAAAGGGGTGCTTCAGACCATCAAACTGAACAACTTTCTCTATGGGACCAATATCGAAATCGCGATAAAAAAATCCGCTCTCCCATACAAAACTGCAAACATAACTCGACTGAAATGTATGGGACAGCAGATTTTTTTTTCGCGATTTCTATATTGGTCCCATAGAGAAAGTTGTTCAGTTTGATGGTCTGAAGCACCCCTTTAAGTAGCTGTCCCATTTTATTGTGCACCCTGTATGTCACCCTAATTGATATTGGTGTAGTGGAGGGTAGCAAATATTTCAAGTTTATTATCTGAAGTGGAGGGTAGTAAGTTATTTAATTGTATCATTTAACATTCAAGCATATTTTAATGTAAACATGAATAGTAGACGAGGAATTAGGTTTCTCAGGGTCCAATTGTTCATTCTGTGCAATAAGATAAGCGAAAATCGGAGGCCGAGCGAAGTCAGAAAAAATATCACTTTTTTTTTCATACAAAAGTGAAAAACCCTAGTGTACATGGAGGTCGTCTGTGTGCGTGCGTCGTGCACTTGCATGAAGTTTCTGTACTACTAAATACTTAGATTTTTCTGTGGCAACAGTCCCAAGCCGTCTGCGGTCTCAAAGATTTGCAATGCTTTATGGCTTTGCGAGCTGTATGCGAATCGAAAGGCACAAAATTGTCTCGCACGTCTCTGGGGTATCCGACGACACAACACAACTCGATAAGGACATGCAGATCCACTTCCAGGAACAAAGGCATACTATTTCCAAGTCATGTCTATGTCTAATAGACAGCTGATACAATTTCTAATTTGAGGGATTTACAAAAATATAATATTTATTGTAAGCATTCAAAGACTTTTTTGTAAGCATTGCTAAATGTACATTCTTAAACAGAAAGTTGGTAGTCGTAGCAATGTTTCTGACAACCCCGAAAGGGATTACGGTCGTGAGTTTATGTATGTATGTAATGTTCATGTTCGATTGGTAATATTAATTTATTTTTGAGTTAATTAATTTTCTATTTATACAGTGACTTTAGGGGGTGCTTCAGACCATCAAACTGAACAACTTTTACGATGGCACCAACAAAGAAAATACAAAAAAAAACAGCAGTTTCGTTTCATACATTTTCGTCGAGTAGGTATTAACATTTTATAATAGTTCATGGTGTTAATTGAACTCTTATTATATTCGTTTGATGCTATAAAGAACCCTGTTCGATATACGTAACGCATTTAATTTTACAACCGGTAATTTAGGTATAGTAAACAACAAAATATCAATCATATTTAGATATGATAGATATTTTAACGACCCGGTTGGTGTATTGGTTACCACGCCGGACTGCCAGACAGGGTCCTGGGTACGAATCCCGGTTCGGTCATGGATGTTATATGTTATGCTCGTGCCGTTGTTGTATGGTTTCTATATAAAAAGCCTACAGTGCTTAACTTGGGATGATCCCAAGTTAAGCACTGTAGGCTTTGTAATAAATAACGCTCACAGGCACATACATTGTAATGATTACAATGTATGTGCCTGTGAGCGTTATTTATTTATATACAGGGTATTAGGTTAAAGTAAACAGTTGCATTACTTTAAGGGGTTTTTGTACGGTCCAAAAATTTTTTTGTGAATTTCCTATAGGTTTCTTATGGGAAGTTGTTCAGTATTATGGGTATAATCATAATCATTAATCACCCCTTAAAGTAATGCAACTGTTTACCTTAACACCCTGTATTATGATATTCTACTAAGTCATTTGAGGGCGTTTGGACGTGTTTATCCGAATCATAACATACACGATTGGGGGACTATAACGAGGAAAGAATGCTCAATATATTCCGGGAACGTGTGTAAATATTTATTATTTAACAAACAGAACATGCTGCTATACTTACCACATAATTAGTATAACGTCAGATTTGGTTTATTGATAGAGATACCTACATTCGTCAGTCAAGACTCACTCTAAAAACAAGTTTTTAGACATTGACACTACTACAACAATAACATGTTGCAGGGATTGACCCGAGCACACGTCTCGCGTGGTTTCGCGCTTAACGTTTTTGCCTACCACGAGGCTTCGCAATCCTCAGTCTCTTCTTTTTCTTGTCCAAAAACAATCCCTAAGATTGGGATAGATCCCATAAAATACTTGACACAGGCGGAAATGCAGTGCTAACGCACAAGCAAGAGTCCATTTAATTATAAATAAAAAAAACAATAACATGTCGTTGGTGTAATATTACAGGGCCTTTCTTAATATGATGACAATTTTGTAAGAGGATGATCAGACTATCAAACTGAACAACTTTCTCTATGGGACCAACAACGATATCGCGAAAGCAAATCAACTATAGACCCTTCGTGGTCTCCAATAGTCCCCAGTAATAAGCAGTAGGTTGCTGCTCCCTGAATTGCTGTATAACTGTTAAGAGGGCTATCGCAGTCCAGTGGCGCCCTCATCACATTAAAAAAGATTTCTCAATAAAGAAAGCCTAAATTAAGAAAGTGCTCAACAGATCACTATTTTCATAGAATACAATGAAAAAAGAAAAAAAAACGGCCGCTTTTGTTTTTATTCGAAATTGTCTAAAAGTGTAATGTTCAGAACCTATAAAAATATTGTATAACAATGGCTTGAAGGCTTTTGTAGTTTATCTGTTGAGCACTTTTCTAATTTAGGCGTTCTTTATTGAGAAATCTTTTTTAATGTGATGAGGGCGCCACTGGACTGCGATAGCCCTCTTAATGCGAAAAAAAATGTGGCGACGGACTCACCAACCTATCATACTGGACTGGTACGGAGTTTGTGAAATGTTGACATTCGAATAATTATAGTAGGTACCTATTTTATTTAGCATACTCATATCTCTGATTAAGGGGCTATGCTAAAAAAATAGGATTCTTCAAAGCTTCATATATCATGAAGTTCTAACAGTTGGTATGATTTTCGGATATGTGTAAATTGAACATATAATTGAAGTTTTGATTAGAGCCAAAACACGATTAAGACACATTTTCTCGATAGAAAAACAAGCCAAAGTAGCCTCCGTTTTTATCTATACACGCTTGGAACTGCTAAACGGTGAATAATAGAAACACAAGACTTGATTTAAAAAAAAGAAATTGATATTTTCTAAATTTTGATTAGAGCAGAATTGAACTTACATAAATAGTAAGTTTGATTTGGCGCTCGATTCGTTTCAGGCACGCGCGCCGCCCCATCTCTTTCTCTCGCATCAGGCAGTAATATAAGCTATCCCACGCCTGTTTCGCTTAAATTATTTTTCGACATAGGCTCTTAATATCTTCATCGGTGCTATAAGTATTTTGCTATTCGCACAGGATGTCAACTGTCGTCAAAGCTCTATTCGCTATACTAGCAAGTAAAAATTAGAAGCAACTCTTAAACAGAAGGTAAGTGAGTTTAATAGTTTCCCTGACCGTTAATGGTTTCGCTACGAACTTTTAAAAACCTTGTGAAAAGCCAGTTGACCTCTTTCCTAAGTTTTACAAGTAGGGTTAAATGAAGTTTTAAATGTTAATTTCAAGTTCTAAGTACCTCATCCGCAGAGGTATACTGCCTTGAGCCTGTATGTATTATAGTAGAAAGCTGCCGGCCACATTTTACAAAACTAAAAATACTTACTCTAGCATCATTTATATATATTTGAAATTTGTAAATTTGTAAGAAGACACAAAGATTTATTCACACAGGCGAAGGAGCATTATACACAGCCCCGTAACCTACGACACGGAAATAGACTTGCATTACCATTTACTAAACTGCACCTAGTTAGATCAGGCACACATCAGATGGCAATAACAATATACAACAAACTACCTACACATATGCAACAAATTGATAAAGATCAAATTTTTTATAATAAATTAAAAGAGATGTTAATATCCAAATGTTTTTATAGTATAAATGAGTTTAATGATTGCTATGCAAGAAAAGAATTGTAAATAGAGACTATCCCATAACTATTTAATTTAGTTTTTTCACTATTTTAATTTAATTTGTGTCCATTTAGCAATTAGTATTTAAGTAATATTGCAGTGCTCTAACAGAGCTCATATCATGAACATGTTTTAAATGTAAGACCTTTTGTAACATATGATATGAAATGAAGCAATAAAATATATGACTATGACTAGTACCTACTATAGATACTTTTTCTTTGTTTCTGTGCTCCTGCTTCAACGACAGCCTTCATCAGTGTATATGAAAGAGTATCTAGTAATACTTACAGAACGTATACTTACTCCTTGCCCCCACCAATTATAACCTCCCTCTGGCTGGAAGCGTGGCGAAAAATGTAGAGAATGGCGTATTCATGTGCAGTAACGCACATGGATACCTCCTTTCCCATTTGTATGAATGGTCCTAATGGAGAAATGGAAGCTAAGTGTCCAAGATGTGGCAGCAGTGTCTATGAACGTATTGGATACAGCCTTGATACACATCGAATGTAATCAAACAAGATAAAGGAATAGAAAAACGTTGTACCCGACGAGTATTCTTAAAGTGAGAACAGGAGCACAGTGTTTATTCGTGCTAGAAATGCATGTAAACAGTGTCGAGTGGGTACATTCGGAAGTATCGAAGCTGGCAATAGCGTTTTATTGAGCCAGTTTGCCCGCGATGCAACGCCGATGCACGAGACGCGGCGCTGCGATTCGCTAGAATTGAACATTGTGCTCGGATTCGAGGCGCATGCATTCTTCACGCTCGAACAGTTTCAGCTTTCAGGCCTTCTAGCGTGAAGTCATTTTATTCTATGAGTGCGTTTAACATTTTATCCGCATTCACTTCTCTGCTGTGCTATGTTTCAGTTGAAGTGAATTCTTGAGTATTCCATTTTAGGGTGAAACCAAACGAGCGTAATTTTGTGAAGTCACGTATTTTGAGTCCGTTTCATATAAAGGCGGAGGTTATAAACCATGCATTCCTTTGGATGGATGGACCATGGATTTTATATGAAACGGACTCAAAATAGGCGACTCACAACTCACAAAATTACGTTCGTTTGGCTTCACCCTTAATGTTTCAAGTTTGGCAGTCTATCAAGTTTACCTATATGTTTACGAGCGAAACGTGTAAGGAAAGTGAATAAAAAGTTCCACAGACAATTTTATAGACCTAGTAATGGATCGTAGGTTTGAGATTATGTGTATTTTATTGTAAGAAGATTACTCACCACTGGACCGCCACGGCATTCACTTAAATTAATTTTCAATTAATAACAAATAGATTTAAAATGATATCCCATTATAATTCTATTTGTTATTAATTGGAAATTAATTTAACTGAATGCCGTGGCGGTCCGGTGGTCTGGTCCACCTTTCCTGCCGTGCAGGAGGCGCTGGTTCGATCCCCGTCCAGGCCGACTTATGTACGATTTGTAGCACCACTGGCTTTTCGGTGAAGGAAAACATCGTGAGGAAACCAGGCAAACCGGCATGTTTAAATTTCGAGGCATGTATTGTACCCACTGTCCATTACAAGTGGCGACGGGCTCACTCCTCGTTATACTGCACAGCGTTTCGGTACTACTAGTGAAACATGGATGTTCTGAGGTTTCAGAATATCTCTGACTACCCCCTCGGGGAATATAGTCGTGGGCATTATGCTTATGCTAATTTAACTGAATGATAACCACTACCTATTAAATCACCTTAGTTTTTAAGGTTCCGTACCCAAAGGGTGAAAACGGGACCCTATTACTAAGCCTACGTTGTCCGTCCGTCCGTCCGTCTGTCCGTCTGTCCGTACGTCCGTCCGTCTGTCCTACCTATTTAGGGCTGTGACTTTTAAACCGTAATAGCTAGATAGTTGACATTTTCTCAGATTATGCGATATTACGGCGGATTTGTTAACAAATAATAAAAGTGTCAAAAAGTAAAAAATTAAGGGGGGTTCTCAACAAGAAACTAGTTTTTATCAACGTTTTTTCTTCACGCTCCATCGTAAAAACGGTAATACATACAAGTGTCAAACTTAGTGTGATTATAGAGCAAACTCTAAAGAATAACAAAAAATACTAAAAACCGGCTAAGTGTGAGTCGGTCTCGCGCTAAAGGTCCCGGACGAAAAAAGTTTATTTTTCTAAGTTAATAATGTTGTGTTTTGTAGTGGTGTGGTACGGAACCCTCGGTGCGCCAGTAGCCCGACTCGCTCTTGACCGCTTTTATTTTAAATTGCGTTGATTTGCTCTTGTTCTTTTAACTAGGTACTTATTAATAGAAATCAGTATCTCAGTTTCGTCCCAAGGCATAATTTATACACCTAACTATAGTGTACTTAATAGCTATAGATCCTTGCGCTACGGCACAACCACAGGGGTAATTACAGAAGCTCAGCTGTATACTATACACCACTAATTGCTTCCTATAGCAGCAACGTGATAGGAACCTAGACTGAAACTTTATCGATATTGTTTCGATCACATCAAGTAATTGGGAAGATTGTAAACCTGTCAGTGGTGGGATCCTTTGTTCTACTATGTAAGTGGATGGCATTAGGGAACTTTGCAATGGTAATAAACTATAAAGTAGCATTGTTGATCACATTACGGTATAACGGTCTAAGTATTGATTGGGAATCCTAATCCTTTATTTTTTTTTATATTAAAAGGTGTTACAAAAATACGAATAAACATTTAAGGGGGTGTTTAGACCATCAAGCTGAACAACTTTCACTATGGGACTAATATCGAAATCGTGAAAAAAAATCGGATGATACTGCAGTTTTGTATAAAACAGCAAATTTTTTTCACTGGATTTCTTTGATTTTTTTACAATGTTATTTTTTTATTAAATGTTTATTGAAATATAAAGCATAAACTAAAATAACACACATTTGTTATATTTTTTCTTGATAGTGAAAAATAGTGAATAGTGAAAGGTGTTCAGTTTGATGGTCTAAAGTCTAAACCACATCTTAAAATATTAATAAGAGCTTTGTTACATCCTGAAATAAGTAATTAATATATTACGGAATTACTACTAACTAGAATTATAGTACATTACTGCCGCGGCCAGCAACAGAGGCATTGATGGACGAACGTGTAAATGTGGGCCGAGGCGAAGCCGAGGCACACATACGTAAGTCCATCAATACCTAGTTGTGGCCAAGGCTTGTATAGTACTTTTCTCAAATAATGCGCGGAAATTAAAAAGTAAATTTTCTCAAATAATTCGCGGAAATTAACTCTTTTCAAAATCAATGACAAACAACGAACAACAGTTTGTTTTTTTTTTTCAATAAACAGCTTTCTATTTGCAAGTCAGTTCGAAATTTAAATAAAACCTTTGATGAGTTACCTCCTTGGTCGCCATGTTTCGGAGAAAAAGATAGTTCCATTTTTAAATTACACGACAGATATGAGTTTAGTATGTAATTTATTTGGCCGCAAAACACGACAGATATGGATTTTCATACAACATTGCCGGCCGCTGCGCGCATATATTTGGCCAGTACAGCAATTTCGATTTATCTCGAAGAAGGTTGTCAAAATAATGCTCACATTTCCAAGCATGTTTGAGAAAAACATTTTAGATTAAGTAAATAATAACCGCGTAACTCTCAAAAACTGTATTACCTACTACTCACTTTTCTCTCAAATTTGCACTGACTCTAAGCTTTTATAACATGTTAAGGCGTCTTGAATTGTTGAAACAAATTAAACGATTCTCGCTTCTTTCTTAGCAACACCTATTTCTTTATATTTTCTAAGCTCTTTTGTTGCAAGATTTGCACACTTCGAAGTCAATATTTATCTCCTTCTCGATTCACTCTAGAATAGAAACGTTCCACGATTTCCATTTAGTAGACTGTTTAACAATTTTCGATCGAGTGAATTCGAGTGCAAAACATTCAACGTCGCCTATTGAATTCATTGTTGTTGAAATAGGCACTATCGCAGGCCCGGGGAAGTTTTCGTTTGTTCTAAACTTCAAAGTCTATTGTATTTGTCACTATTCAAATCAAAGACGAATCGAAGATTCCCTTTCCCCAGTCAATTGTAAACTGCTCATCCCGGAACTTTAGTGTAGTTCACTTACCTACATAAAACTAAGTTCTTTATGACAGCACTCAAGATTCGCTGCGAACTTTTATAAAGCAAAAAGCCCACGAGAATAATAACACAGGCGCTATTGCTAGAGTTTTCCGAGCGGCTTCGTTTTTGTTGGCACTAAATAACTATCGATTCACAAAGTACCCCGCTAGACGGTATTGGAGAACAACTTTTAAAATAATAAAAGTTTTAATGCAAAAAGTGCATAAGTAATGAAGGGTACCGATCTCGGTCTCTTGAGAAATCTTGTGACCCGCCTCACAGTTTCCATTTTACGAGCGAAGTTTAAAAAAACCGTGGAATATTTTTATGTTTTCGTCTATTATAATTGGAGCAAACATTAATTACGTGAAGAGCAGTGGAGCCGGCCGCGGACGCGGTTTATCTCGTGCCCGCTTCGCATTCTGCTCGGTGGACCTTCCCAGTCCTCCAGGACAGGGGCGGAGCAAGACTAATTAATCGCGAGGCCCCATGACATATGCACTTTTGATCGTAGGCACAGATTACCCCCAATAGATACCACATGTAGTATAATTTTGTACACGCCCGAAGTCACAATTTTTGGCGGTAGGTGCGGGTAGCGGGGTACAAACGATGCAACGTGATTGGCCATTTCATGGTCGCACTACTTCGAGCTCGCTCACTCGCGTTGCTTATATCAGTTCAAAATCATAGATATGTTGCGCGCGTCGGCCGCCTTGTATGCGGTATCTATTGGGGTAATCTGTGATCGTAGGCCACATTTTCAGAAGGTAGCATAAAAAACTGCAAGCTCATCACAATACAGGTGGTAAATGAACAGCACCCAGTCACTTCTACAGGATAGTTTACCCATAAACTAAACAACTTTTACTATGGGAGCAAACTGATTGTAGCAACGACAAAAAAACAGTTGTTGCATACATTTGGGTCGAGTAAGCATTGCAGTTTAGAATGTAAAAAGTATTGGGGCTAACACAAAAGATCCCACTGGGTCGAAGTGTTGCTGGCTTGCCAGCCCCCACGACAAGATAAGATAAGATAAGAAGCATTGCAGTTTAGTATGGAATAGCAGATTTCTGTTTTGCTATGATCGGTTTGCTCCCATAGTAAAAGTGGTTCAGTTTAACTCTACATACAAAAGTGACTGCTTGCAGTTCATTTACAAACTGTATACGCTATATACAAAAATAAAAAATATACAGAGTTAAGCAAAATAAAACTATGTACTAAGAAAACTCTGACGGATCCAGTGTGAAATATAAAAATAACAAAGGAGCGAGCGAAGCGGGCTCTACGATTCGCCTGTGACCAGAACGATGAGTT
Source organism: Agonopterix subpropinquella (assembly GCA_922987775.1). Taxonomy (NCBI): domain Eukaryota; kingdom Metazoa; phylum Arthropoda; class Insecta; order Lepidoptera; family Depressariidae; genus Agonopterix; species Agonopterix subpropinquella. Next base: position 15,502,792 of record OV277695.1, on the reverse strand, counting down.
TTAATGATCCAAGCCAACAGCCAACGACGACGTAGGGTCCGCGCCCAAAAGTGTTCGAACCAAGAAGAGCACCAAAACGTATAAAGAGAACCAATTTTTGCGACAGTCTTCGTTTAATCGGCTGACTGGGGTCCCCGATGCAGGGTTAAAACTACGCAACTAGCAAAATGAAAATGAATTTTAGCATTTTCAATGTTTTCATTTATTTTATATTACTAAACACGTACGTATTTGCGTAGGTTAGTCTCGGATGCTTTTTTCGAGAATTTTGTACTAGACTTGTTTTTTGTCCATTATTTTGTATGTCAATGGTCCTAGCTAAATATGTTTTATGAGTTACGAGTGTACGAAGAAAGTGTTTGAAGATAGGTACGTGAATTTAAGGCGCGAGCCCCCACGGACCGCGAGATTGTAGGCGGTCGCCCTCACTGCCCACGCCTTACGCCGCTTCTGCTCCAGGCCTCACCGCACCGCACGTAGCACCCTTTTATATGCAACAGATTTTATTCTTACCTATTATAAACTAAATAACTTTATAAAAAAGGTATCAGAACAAAATATTATTTTGTACCGCTACTCTCCGTGAACATGAATGAAAACATTTTACATTTACCGACTAAAAACCAATTTCCATAATTATCTTCGGGACGCTCAGATTCTTTGCTATAATTGGCCAAACGCAAGCCAATTTCATATTTAAAAAATACAGACTTTTTTATGTGTAGTTTTTGTAGCATAAGTGTTTTTCTTAATAATGATGGCAGCTAGCTATGTAATAAAATATTATTAATCAACTGGATACCTATAATTTGAAGCGCACTCGGTACAAACGAAGTCTGGTTAATATTATCAAGACACGATCTAGAAACCAATATCTGTGTTTTTTGACATTGAAATAGGCTCCGATTTCACGGAGAGTTGTGCAGATATGATATTTAAAAAAAGCTCAAATGACGCGAATTCACGAGAGCTGTAAGGTGCAAAAAGAATTATCTGAGAAAGTCAAAAACGAAAAACTTATGGCCGAAATATTGAAAAAAAAACAAAAAATATTTTGGCGCTCGATATTTTAGAAACGAAGAATGGTATCAAAAAAAATTGTAAAATTCCTCTGGACAATTTAGTCAGCTACAATTTGAGCCTAAAACAAAGATAATCGGGTTAACCTGTAGCCTAACCTTTTTGAGACAATATGTTTTCGAATTCCGTAGATTTAAATAGTTTTAATACTTATTTTTTAAGAATTAAGTATATGAAAAACTTTGAGCCACGATAACTTTAGAATTAAACATTTAAATGAAAATGAAAGAAAAAATTCACAGATTTTTTCATTTTTTATTTTGTGTGGTGCCTCACACGAAACGAAATTCATTTAAATGTTTAATTCTGCTAACACTGACACTATTTATTTAAAAGGAAATCTGACACATTAAAAGCACTGGACCTTTACCCGGGCATTCGAACTTCGCAATTGCGTGAACATTTTCGTTCCAATTTCAACACTATTACAATGAAGTTTGGATCGAAACGTTCGCGATATATCGAATATCGAAAATCTGGTTACAGGACCAGATATTGGTTAATATTTATAAAAAATAAGGTGGAATTCCATTTGTATGCAACGCGCTCGGGAGATTAAGGAATAAACTTCTCTGGATCTTATAAGATGACGGAGTCAAAACCCCGAAACTGCATTAGCATAAGCTGCAGAATATACCAAAGCGAATTAACTATGAGTTAAAACAGCATTAGGTTTGAATCACCTGTGTTAGGAGCAGTCTGTCGACAGGCTATTATCAGCCAATCGCAGTTGCCGAGAGGCACTAAGTACGCGTAAGAAATGTTATTGTAGCGGCTACGGGTGCACAGTCTGACTTTACCCTTACCATTGCAATATGATACGAATATTTTTCTGGCTCTACCAATGATATTAGGTGAAGATAAATATCGCGTTGCACTGAAAAAAATGATCAATCAAACTAGTGTTAAATATAACCAAACTTTAGTGACTTCCAAACTGTTTTGGAGCACATAATCAAACATTTGGTTATAAATGAAGTCACTAAAGTTTGATTATAAATTTAACAGTAGTTTGGTTGATCATTTTTTTCAGTGTGTGAGGAAACTTTGAATATAATCGATTACATTTAAAAAACTTGGAATATAATACCTAATTCTTCTTCATCAGGTGCTAACACCGCCATTCCATTAAAGTTGAGTCTGCCTTGGGATTACGTGACGAATATTGGCAAACGCTGATGCCTTATAAGAATTGATTTTTGTGAAAACATTATGTTAAACAAGGATTTTAATTTAAATAGATTATTAGTTTAAACGTGTACATTTAATCTAATCTATGACTAAAACACTTGACAAACAATAGCTACAACAATGGCCGCATGGCCATATTATATTTTTCCTACATGGCGGCTCATGGTAGCTGTAGGTACACCATCTTGTGGTTAGATATGGTTGGCACTTGTGATCGACAATCGATCGGATATGGAAATTATGGAAGAGTATCAAATCTTGATGAAATAGGCATAGACTAAATTGTCTGAGGTTACGTTTTAAATCATAATATTGTAAGGTATTTTCCAAATATCTACAATATTATGGTCAATCATCAATTGTCATCAATTCTTATAAGGCATCAGCGTTTGCCTGTATTCGTCATTAATACTGGGGCAGAACCAACTTTTAGCAAATACTGTTTGCTGATGAGTTTCCCCTTCTCGTTTTCTTACGCAAGTTTACATTCGAGAAACTGTGGTAAGCCTGTCGGTTCAGCTTAACGACCACCTCGTTTTCGCGCTATGAATATTGAACAGTCGCTGGCTCGGGTCTCACTCGGAAGCCGGCAATAGTTAATCTTCTTTTCGGTGGTTACCAGGCCTGTTTAATTCATAAAAGCCGTATATCACTGCTTGACTCGCATGGATTATAGAGGGACAGCATTTAAGTACCTAGTGTTAAATGAAATAACATTTCAAAAATACGTTCCTTTTTGTTTATTATCACAAATAAGAACTCTCACAAAGTTATTGGTCCGATTAATTTTGCATTTATAATCTCATCGCGGTTTTTGTAAAGTTTTAGGTTCTTCTAAATACATACTATCAAAAAAATTATGATCCTCCTAATGTGGCCGTCCAATAGAATAAGAAAAGATGATTCTTCTTCTTCATATCGTGTGGGCAGAGCCCTAGTGTCAGAGTTTTTTCAAACCGCCTTTCGGCCTCTGACGTGGTTTTTACGTACGACTACTACCATAAGAGATAGTATCCGGGACCAACGACATAACGTTCCATCCCAAGCACGGAATCATTTTTATTTTCAGACAATCAGGTGATTCAATGTCCTAACCAAGTGGGGAAAAACTCACAAAGTGACATATCACTAGGTGTCCAGCGTGGGAATAGAACCCACGACCTCCGTGTCGAGAGCCCAATGCTCTTAACCGTTAGACCACGGAGGCAGTTAGAGAACGAAGGAATGGAACTTTGTTTCTTCATGGTCAAGGTATATTTAAAAGCTAATATCGAAGATGTTATTCGGTCTTCTCTGCGGACCAAATAACATCTTTGCTTATAATGTACTTTAGTAAAAGGGAAACAATTTAAATGTAATGAAGTTGTTGGCATAGCGTACGCGTACGATTCGCAATTGAATTGTTTGTGACAAGAAAGCGAGATTGCAGCGCGGATGCTTTGCAAGTTTGCAAGCAGTCGTCGATCAAGCCCGCCGGGACTGCGCTGCTAGCGCCACAACAATGTTGCACCGTAACTTATATTCGATTCTGTAATGGAATAAACGAGCACCAAGATACGAGAATCGAAATTCTCAAGAACTTATGTTAGTATTACATTTATCTGAAACGTTTTCGATTCAAACATAATGTTCTTTTCTGTCGTAATGTGATTGAAAGAAGATTGACAGAATTGGACCCAGCCATTTTTACAAAAACTAAAAGCTCTTCAGGTCATAATTATTATAAACAGAAAAAATTAAGGCAGTTTTTAAAAAAAACTTCCACATCTCCAGAAGTCCGGATTCAAAAGTAGAAATTACTAGTAAAATAAAATAGACAAAATAATACAAAAATCAGCAGTAAAACGCAACCTCGACAGCTATTTTCGTCTAATATTATCACTGAGGTATTTTTTGGTCGTTTCGGAATGTATTTGGCTTGGTTGAACTGATAGTGTGCGTGATTTCGTTTACTTCCATTATCATAAGATTATACAGTTATCGTGAATTTTCATTAAAATAAACACGAAGATTGAATGGACTATCTAATAAGAAAGATTATGACTTTCACACACTTACTACAAAAGGTATCATATGGAGAAATCCTTAAGTACCTTTCCCCCAACTTCTTCAGGTTACAACCGATGAACATGTTAGTTTTGTTTCACTCTACACGTATTACTAAGCGGGACCTCTAAGTCTGGGTCTCAAATTACATGGCCGTCCGCCATAATTCTTTAGTTTTGCAAAGAGTTTTCTAAGCCTTTACGAAAATATTGAAACTAAAATATAAGTATTATAAAAGGGTCTCATTAAACTGACTAGAACTTTCACAAAGGGCACTGTTTTCATTATAAAGGTAACTTTGCTAAATCAAGTTTAATTGACTAGATCCAGTTAAAGTTTTCCAGATAGTTTATTGTTAAATCGCGTGGTTATTTCAGGTAATAGGCGGTGGCAGTAATTGGTTGCTGCATAGAACAGATAGCGTGTGTAGTTCGCGTACCTACCTAAGCTTTGTACGCGTTCTCGGAACGCAATAAAGAAGAGCGATGTGGTTATCATACGTGACTTTTGTAGATTGTTCTACGAACGTCTACCCCAAGGTACTCAGTAGTTTATTGACCTTATCTACTGCCAAGCGATATGTTACACATGTACAGGGACATTTTTTAAACACTTTCCATGTTTTCTGGGGTGGGTCAGAACATAAAATTTAACAGCTTTTACCATAGTAAAAGCTTGACCACATAGGGTCAAGCATGAAATCGCAAAAAAATAAAAAAAATAAAAAATAAATAAATAACGCTCACAGGCACATACATTGTTATGATCCCAAGAAAGCACTATTTATAGGCTGTTTATTATGGTAACCATACAACAACGGCACAAACATATAAACATCCATGACCGAACCGGGATTCGAACCCAGGACCCTGGTTTGGCAGTCCGGCGTGGTAACCATTACACCAACCGGGTCGTCGGTAAATCTGCTAAGTATTTGAGTAGAGTAGGCATTGCAGTTAAGTATGGATCAGCAGATTTTTTAAAGCGATTTCAAGTTTGGTCCCATAGTAAAAGCTTGATCAGTTTGATGGTCTGAACCACTCCTGAAAATTACGAAAGTGTTTTAATTAATCACCTGTATTTAGGGTGTAAAATTAAATGTGTTACAACATCAAAGGGACCAGACCATCAGACTATCAAAATGGACGATTGAGATTAGATTCAGATTCAAATTCATCAGATTTTTTTTCGATTTCAGTTTTGCTCATAGATAAAGTTGTACAGTTTGACATGGTCTGATCATACCCTTAACCGTCCGCCCGGTTTTGATTAACTTTGTAACCATTTTATACATTAACTATGGCACTTTTTAAGCACAAAACAAAACTGAACAATCTACAGGATATGAGAAGTGATGTGGTTTTTCTCGAAATCTATTTTAATTAATAAAACTGAAGAAAAACGAATCCAAAGTCACCCCTTTTTTCCAGTTGTAACCGTTTTACTCTTACATTGTTGATCAGAAGAATATGAAAATTCACAATATTTTTCAGAATACAATATAGAATGATGTGGTTTTATTATTTTTTGAAAATTCTTAAAAAATCATACAGGTTTTCAAAGAAAACGAAAAATTCTGACCAGGGCCACGCAATTGAAGCGGGATGTCTTAATTATAAAAGTTTGCTTGTATAAAGAGAGCCTTGCATCAGGGAGGGAGAGCCTTAAAAAATCATCAGCATATTAAGAAGGACCCTGTATGACACACTATCCTAGAGCTCTCGGTAGAGAGTAGTTATATTCCTTGTCCTAGAGTATCTATCATGTACGACTCATGAAATATAGGATAGACTACTGCTACGAACGTAGCTCTTTTCGTAGCAAAATGTACGTGACGCGGTCTACGCATCGACTTATCGTCCCGCCGCATACACGCACATAAAATAAAATGTGCACTTATGTTAGCTTTCATCGCAACAGACATAAAGATTACGTAGTGCCTTACAAATATGTATTACCGCCAAGGGTATAGAACAACCGCCTGGGTTTCTTTTTGAGCATTTGCGTCACTGATAAAGCATATAATAATGCCCATTAGAGTGGTATCAGTTCAGTATTTGCATGGTTTTATGATTGTAGCACGCGTTTTAGGTGGATAGGCACGTATAAATTAGATTCCAGTAAGTAAACATGGGAATGGGAAGCCGTCGCGCGAAAGTGGGAAGTTAGCGTCGCGTCAGTGGTGCGTTTTGGAGAGATAATGAGGGTCCGGGGTCTAATACAAACGGATGACAGCATGTACCAATTAGTCTTTTCTAACGACTGCTGTCAAACGGTGTAGGAAAACATCGTGAGGAAACCTGCACACGCTGAAGTCGAAATTCTGATGCGTATGTAAAGTCTAACAATCCGTATTGGGCACGTGTGGTGGACTGACGCGCCCATACACCCTTTTCTGCAGTGGCGTACATTCTACACATCTAACAAAATTACCTGAAATTATTTAAGGGGATGATCAGATCATCAAACTGAACAACTTTCTCAATGGAACCAATATCGAAATCTTAAATATAACTCGACTCAAATGTAGCAGATTTTTTTCGCGATTTCGATATTGGTGCCGTTGTGAAAGTTGTTTGGTTTGATGGTCTGATCATCCCCTTAAAATAGTTTCAGCTAATTTTGTTCGACCTTATACAACGTGTTAATGAATTAGAGCCAAACCTCATACACCCCAATTGATTTAGAACAAAATAATTAGATTGAATATAACAATTTCATTATTTTGATAGTTAAAATTTAAAGTTATTCGCATTTTAAGTTTTGAGGCAAAAATGATTTGTTATCATTTTAGCAATGAATGATAGCGCTAACGTACTCACGGATACATTTTAATAATCTTGTTTTGGTAGTAAGTAGGGTGAGTTGAGTGTGCTCGTGGGGTGGGTTGACATCGGGTTCAGTAAATTTTAAATTATGCAAGCAAATTATTTAACATTAAAAAAAAAACATGTTGAAACCATGATAATTCGGTTCTGCTTTCGATTCTAAACAAACTACTTTTCAGTTTTTCGTTAATTCATTAACACGTTATATTATATAGGCTGGAAACATATTGGAAGCAGTTGATATGAAACAGCCATAGAAAATCTTTCACAAGAAATAAATGTACTGAACGCTAACGTGCGCTAACTATAGTTACAAAGATTTAAAAGATTGTCACAAAAGTTCTCTCAGATTTCTACTCAGAACTTTTTAATTCAGCTTCTTTTCTAGTTTGAACTTAATTTTGTCAATTAACAAGCACTTTCTACAATAAAGTAAGCAATTCCCATTTCCATTCTTGTCGCAATTATAGTTGGTAGCTACGTCGTGGTCCTAGAGGCAAACAGAAACAGATGCCATTATAGTAATGGTCGTTTTAACGCCTAGTCCGACGGCTCTAACGCAGCAGTTAAAGTTAGCTCATGAATATTGAACGGCGCAGTCGCCGCCTCCGACTTCCGCGTAGGGCTGCCATCTCGACGTTTCGTAAACTTAGCTTGACCACTGTAAACTTGACTGTGAGAGTTTCGCCTCTTAAATAATTTTTTGTCGCCCGTAAACGTAGCAGTTTAAAGTTGGCTCATGAATATTAAACGACACAGTCGCCAGTTCGGACTCTCGATGTTTCACTCAACTCTCTGACTTATTTGAAACGGGGCTAATGCGCTCCGTGAGTGACATTCATTACAAACACCTCTTTTTGCACTTTTTGCAGTAAGAGCTAAAAGGTGTATTTGGACGTATAGGTATACTTCTTAATTCGACATGTTGTTATTTACAATTAGTTTCGAAAGGTACATAGATCCTTCGTTAATATTGTATAGTATTGCTCCACACTCTGTTACATTTATTTTAGTTAACGTTAGTGCTGTTGCTTATTTTAAACAATCATTAATCCAATGCCGCGTGAACGTATATACTCATGTTTTACAAATACATTACTTGTATTTTTATCTTGATTTTTCTGATTTAGGGTAGGGCACCGCCCACCCTCAGGAAGGGTGTATGGGCATCAGTCCACCAAGCGTGCCTAAAGCGGTACTTCTGCAGCGTATCCAGGTTTCCTCACGATGTTTTTCTTCACCGTTTGAGAGCAGTCGCTATTACGTAGGTACATAAGTTAGAAAAACTCATTTGTAGGAACACAGATTCTGATGCTACGAATAAGAATGTATAGAAAATTAGAAATGTAAATCAAGCTCAAAAAATGGCATCAAATAAACTACACCGCTGTTCTAATTTTGTTCTTTAAAAACTACACCTTGCCGCAAAAACTCATACAAAATGTCATTTTTCATTAGGTGCCAAAAATTATGTTGCTTTTGTTTAGAGTTATTCTTCTATAGTTATTCTTATTCGTAGCTTTGATGTTAATAATGTAAAGCTTCATTAAGGCTGGGTATTAGTAGAACAAGCCTCTCTTTCTAACGAGCAAACTTTCGCAACTAGCCATCCCGCTTCAATTGAAAGCAAGATCGCAAAAAAACACATTTTTCATCAATATCTTTTCTCTTGGGTGTTTGGGGAAAAATCTATCGGGTAGAGGCCCTGCTATAATTATTTACCTTTCAAATGATGGTATATTCAGAAGAAATGGTGTAGAATGATTCTTGTAAAACTGGTTATAAATCTGAAATCGAGCTTACTTTGCTCCTCTTTTCTATCGAGAAAATTTAATAGAATCGTGTTTTCAACGGTTAGATGCCCTGCAGAAAGAACGTATCTACACTGTTATGTGAACTATATGTATTAAATGTAATAATTTGGTTATCAAAAATCGGTTCGAAAACAGACAAAATAGGTATGACCCCCTCTTAACACACTGTACGGCAGTCTGTAGCCCTACCACAGCGCATTAACACCGCTACTATTTTCACGAGTGTTCGATTTGTGTAGTGAAATCAATGGTACATTCACGCTCGCAGTCTGCTAATCCCTAGAGATCCTTTTTGATTTGCCATTGGTTCTATGGAAATTGTACCGCCGCGAACAAAGGTGCATGTTGAGTCAACTTTGTAAATTTAATTCACTTTAGTATGTGGTGGAAGGCGGGCATTGTTGCGGTTACAACATTATAAACTCACATTAAGAACATAGCTGTAGCTACAATGTTCTTCTCTCGAATGTTTTAGGTAATTCACACGTAAATTGTTATTTGCAAGTAGACAAAGTTATTCAATCTTCTCTGAATAGAACCATAGATTTAACTTAACTAAACCAAGCCCCTAATATAACTAATACAAAATGTAAAGGAACACGTTGGTGGTCACAATAAGTTCATCATAATCATCAGTAGCAAAGCAGTCACTGACATAAGCCATCATCGTCATTCTCTTGCCATTATACCACTACTTGCTATTGTTATCTACTTCCATTCATCTCTTTAAGCCGTCCTTTCAGCACTCACTCCTTCCTTTCTTACACATAATATCATCTTTCACACAATCCATCCATCTTTTCTTCAACCTTCCTCTCCTATCATAGTCATCCACATTCGTACTTAACCTACTACATAACAGTCGTCTCGTATATGACATATACCACGATAAACCCACGATGAGCCTGTCATTTTGAGTGGATTTTCCAGATTAAAAACTTTTCGCACAAGACAGGCACAACGTGTCCGTGAGGTGTCCATAGTTTTGACGTTTTGACTTACGTTTTGACATATAAACTAAAACGTAGTGATTAAGTCTTAGATTAAAAACTTTTCGCTTACGCTGAAAGATGGAGCTAGGAAATGAGAGAGCGAGATAGCCAGTTATGAAAACTTATGTAAACAAAAAAGACAGAAATATTATTTTTTGTTTCAGTCACCGTGGCCGGTTTTTTGTTTGGCAAGATGTCAAACCATTGTCAAACCTATGGAATGTTGATGACATCTTGCCAAACATACCGTCTTTTTGTATGCAAAAGTCACACTATTGCTGTTTCATGTGCGGCCACGGTATGGTTTCATTTCTGAGGGTTTCATCTAGTTACTATATCTGAAATAATAATTATCAGGGAGTATTATATATAATTAGTCGTTGCTCTACCTCAAATAAAATGTTATCATGAATTTGAAACGTGGTAATAACTAATATGAAAATTTAACTACATTTATACGCTAGTAATATAAAAGGAACTAATAATTATAGCTATGTTTACGCTCTTTAAACATTTAGTTAGGGTGTAGGCAAAAATACGATGGATTCCCGCAATTTTAAAGAACTTAAAAGGACAAGGTATGATGCATATTATTATTATAATTTATAATTATGGTCACATAGATTTATATATTACTAGCGTGGTCATGAGATTACGTAAGGTTTATTTGTGGCTGCATGACGCAGAAAAAAATATTATAGGTACCTACCTAAACTTAAAAAAATACAAACTGGCGGATAATTGTTTTGTTACCCCCTTTACATCATATTTCACGCTCAAATCAATTACTGTATTCATTATTTGTTGATAAATTAACTTCTATATATAATTTTAACCTCCATGAGAAATCTGAACATTACCACTACGATGCCATTGGTTTATTTGTTACAATCACAAGACAGTGAACTTGAAAGTTAGTCTCTGAAATAAAGTCAGGTTGAAATCCACCAAAGTGGAGCAGAGCGTAGAAGAGCGGAAACTATTAGGAGTTCGTTATTGAGCCATCTCCTATCCGCTCAGCTTCAGAGTACCTATACGGTTCAAGCAAAGCTGAGAAAATTTCTCATACAGGGTGTAAAACATATCCACACTGAAGAGGCATAAGGCGAAGGCACGGGACAGACGCGGCGCAGACGTCCGAGCCACCCTGCTCGAGTGTAATCACGAAGCGTCGCTTGCAAACATTTCGTATGAAGAAGTTTTGAAACGGCGCGGCGCGGAAATTGAAGCGGCATGCCTGTTTCGCGCCGCTTGCCGTTCCTTCGCCTTATGACTTATATGTGTATGTTTCACACCTTTGGGGGCGCACCATCAAACTGAACAACTTTTACTATAGAGCCAACATCGAAATTGCGATAAAAAAATCTGCTCTTCCATAGGTCCGAGTAGCCATTGACGTTTTATATGGAACAGCAGTTCATTTTCGATATTAGCTCCATAGTGAAAGATGTTCAGTTTCATGGTCTGAAGCAACCCTCTTTAACATGTAGGTAACGCATTTAATTATAATACACCATGTTTTTGTATGGCGCAATCACAGATTACATGGGCAGAGCGGAATTGAGCGGAGCCGAGCGGGTTCACCCAAGCCGCTAAGCATCTCCCCTTTTCTTCGCTCCGCCCATCTCTGCTCAGTTACAGTATGGATACACCCGAACCGCAAAACATCTTGGCTTTTCCTCGCTCCACCCATCTCCGCTCAGCCACAGTATGAATACACCCAAGCCGCAAAACATCTTCGCTTTTCTTCGCTCCACCCATCTCCGCTCAGCTACAGTATGGATACACCCAAGCCGCAAAACATTTTCGCTTTTCTTCGCTCCGCCCATCTCCGCTCAGCTACAGTATGGATACACCCAAGCCGCAAAACATCTTCGCTTTTCCTCGCTTCACCCATCTCCGCTTCACCCATCCATCCATAATGTAGCTGAGCGGAGATGGGTCCGCTCAGCTACATTATGGATACACCCAAGCCGCAAAACATCTTCGCTTTTCTTCGCTCCACCCATCTTCGCTCAGCTACAGAATGGATACACCCAAGCCGCAAAACATCTTCGCTTTTCTTCGCTCCACCCATCTCCGCTCAGCTACAGAATGGATACACCCAAGCCGCAAAACATCTCCGCTTTTCTTCGCTCCGCCCATCTCTGTATTGGGTATATTTTCTTTGGTATTGGTGGATACCTTAAACATTTAAGTGGGCGACTTATTAAAATGCCCTTATTTTTACTATAAATTATTGTGTTGTGTTTAATATATTTGGTTTGTTGCAATGCAGCGGTCGGATGTGCACCATATTGGCGGTCGGTGTGGTTTTTATTGGAATAGGTAAACTTCATGAATTATTCAGTGTATCTCTGCTGTAGTCAAATAAAATCATCGAGATTAATAACTAATGTACCTACTTTTAGTGTTCCGTACCAAAATTGGCAAAACGGAACACAAATGGAAACCAGCTCGGTGTCTGTCCGTCCGTCCGTCCGTTCGTCTGTCACAGGCATTTTTCTCAGAGACCGTGAGACATAGGAAGTTGAAACTCGGTACAGATATAGCAATTGCTGGTCCAATATCATAAATGAAGTAAAAAAAAGCTAAATTTTTATATTGGGGGCATATTGGTGGGCAATTTGGGTAGTAAGAAAGGGTAAATAAAAATTAAAAAAAATGTCTACCCTATTGTGTCTACCAATTGAAAGCTTATGAAAATACGAGTCTAAAATATACTTTTCAAATTTTTTATAAAGACTTTGTTTAACAAAATATTAAATTAAATACGAGAAATTGCTGTCCCCACATCTATTTCAAAAAATGTAGTCGTATAAGATCTGAAAAAAATCATGAACATCAGAAATAACGTGGCGGGAAAATTATCAGGGTGGCTCTAACTTGGATAGCTTTTTTTCTATACCCAAAAAACGAACACCAGAGTGTCCAGTGTAAAGTGATCTTCAGTTACTACGTGGCCACATAGTAAGTGTCAATTTATAATGGTTTCATCAATGACCCATGTTAAAGAACTGGTAATACGAAACACTAATTGCCCGAGTCCCGACTCGTACTTGGCCGGTTTTTTTAATGTACAGGGTTTTAACTTTAAAATGCATTACTTTAAAGGGGGTGTTTCAGAATATCAAACTGTAAAACTTTCACCGTAGAGCCAACATTTAAATCGCGTAAATTTTTATTGTAGAAAATGTCAATGCCTACTCGACCAAAATTGTATGGACCAACATAACTTTTTTTTCCCGATTTCTATATTGGCTCCATAGTGAAAGTTGTTCTATTTGATAGTCGGAAGCCCTCCCATAAGTAACGCATATAAGTTTCCACTCTGTATAGAGATGAAGAATTACAGCAGATGTATGAAAGATATTTGTTGAGATGTGAATGGAAGTGCGCCGAATGATGCGAGCGATATGTATTAAAATCTTTTAGTTAGATAACAAAGTTATTCTATACCTACGAGTTTCGTTTTTCCTTTTGAAGTACGGAACCCTAAAAAGCGAATTTCAGGAAGTTACATATCAAACTGAAATGTTCAATTTTAGATCCTATGTATCGGTTTTGTGGTTTAGCGCTTATTTGTTTAACCTTATTCGAAAACAAATAATAATTGCTCGCTTATTTGTTTGATAATACTCATATAATACAAATAAAAATACACATACGTGTACAAAAATGCAATAGAATACCACTAGCTTTTAATTACTAACAAAATGTTAAGACTGTGTTCAGACAATGAAATTAAATAACTTCCACTAGGGAACACAATATGTCGAAAAACGAAAAAAAATGGACCACCCATAGCATTTTGTTAGTAGGTAATTAATAAAATAAAACCGGTCAAGTGCGAGTCGGGCTACTGGCACACCGAGGGTTCCGTACCACACCGAACACAACATTATTAACTTAGGAAAAAATCTTTTTTTGTCCGGGACCTTTAGCGCGAGACCAACTCACACTTGGCCTGTTTTTAGTATTTGTTGTTATTTTGTAGAGTTTACTCTATAACTACCATAAGTTTGTCGCTTGTATGTCTTACCGATTTTACGGTAGAGCGTGAAGAAAAAACGTTGATAAAAACTAGTTTCTTGTTGAGAACCCCCCTTAATTTTTAACTTTTGAAAATTTTTATTATCTGTTAACAAATCCGCTGTAATAACGCATAATCTGAGAAAATTTCAACTATCTAGGTATTATGGTTCAAAAGTTACAGCCCCAAATAGGAAGGACAGACAGACGGACGGACAGACGGACGGACGGACGGACGGACGAACGGACGGACGGACAGACAACGTAGGCTTAGTAATAGGGTCCCGTTTTTACTCTTTGGGTACGGAACCCTAAAAACTAGCCTAGTTAGTGGTGTATAAAATAAGGTAGCACTAATGACCCCGATTTCCAAGAAGGTAAACCTAGATTCTGGAAGACTGTGTGGTTCCCTCATCTTTTCATTCATGTCAGTTTGTGAATAGTAGGTACTGTAATATACCACCGATAAGATATCCTACCAGAAAAACATTTTCAGACGCCCCCACTATGTAAACGCTGGGCCGGACCATATTTTGCTGGTTCTTAGAACCTATCTTCTCGTTATTTGTAATTCATACAAATTAATGAAAAATGCAAATGTAGATAACAATGATCTCAACATCTCGGCTTTATTTGCTAGGAAGCATATTTCTTATTTTTCTATAAAAAATACATATGAAACCTGTGTTCAAAGGAAAACCTACATAATTATTTGAAATATAAGTATAGTATGTATTATGTGCATCTACTTTATAAGTATAAGTCACTTTTACTTGCGACACACACCATTGCGTAGACAATATTAAGATCTAAAAAAGCTATGAAGTAAAACTTTTTAAGACCAATATTTAATGAGGTAAAGAAGAGTGGCAAATTTGGACCTAGCCATCTTTTACGAAAACTAAAAGTCGTTCAGAACGGTGGTCATCATTATTATAAACATAAAATTAAGGCATTTAAAAAAAAACACGTCTCCAGAAGTACGGATTCAAAAATAGAAATTACTAGTAAAATAGACAAATCATCACAGCACGATACAAATTAAATTAAATTAAATTAAAAATTATTTATTTCAGATTACTCATCCATATTGTGTTAGTAACAATTGTCTTATAACTATATTAGTTCACAAATAAATTCATTAAATAAAATAAAATTAAAATAAAATTACAATTACAATATACATTACATTACATTACATACATTATATTACATTATTGAACAAAGGGGGATGAGCTGGCATGCAGCTGCATCCACCTCTGTACCATGGGTGAGTCCCACCGCTCAGCCAAAAGGTATCATATAATATATATCATACAAAAGGTATCATAAGGAGAAATACCTTTCCCCCAACTTCTTCAGGTTACAATCAATTTACTTTGTTGTAAGTTTTGTTTTACTCTACACGTATAACTAAGTTTCATTCATATACGGGTCCTCTAAGTCTGGATCTCAAATTATATGGCCCTCCGCCAAACTTCTTAGAGGTAATTAGAGAATTTTAAAATTTGGTGCAAATTCTTACGATTTTTGAATTTGATTTCCTTGGATTAGAAGGCACCACAGTGACATAATGAAGAACAAGCCAGTCAAAAATAGGTATAATACCTACTTAAATGTTGTAGTTAAGTACAGATGAAGCGGCTCTGAAAGGGTCAAGGTCGTTCCGTGGGGGATACGTCTTCAGAGAAGCTCGCAGCGAGCGGCAATACGTGAACGTTCACGTTGAGCGGGAATTTAAGGGGGGGTCAAAGTGTTTTTGTCTGTTTTCGAAGCGGTTTTTGATAACCAAATTATTACATTTAACATATATAGTTCAAATAACAGTGTAGATACGTTCTTTCTGCAGGGCATCTAACCGTTGAAAACACGATTCTATTAAATTTTCTCGATAGAAAAGACGACCAAAGTAAGGTCGATTTCAAAATTTATAATCTGTTTTATACAAGAACCACAATACCATTTCTTCTGAATATACCATCATTTGAAAGGTAATTAATTATAGCAGGGCTTTTAACCGATAGTTTTTTTTCATTACCTTTATTTACTTTTTGATTAATCATTCATGTGATTTTCGACGCCATTTCGACACGCACATAGACCGCCATTGTCCCGAGGGACGTTGTCGAGGCTAGACCTATGTCACTCTGCTACGAAAAATTACGTAAAATAATAAAATTGACAAATATTATTATTTTAAACAAGAAGATTATAATCTTCTTGGTTTTAAAGAAATTAATAAACACTCTTTAAACCATACCTCAGAATTGCCAACCCAAATGTTATAACAGTAATTTAGTATTTTTTTAAAAGAGATTGGTTATAATTTCTGTTTAATGTTTTAGTCCGTCCGTAGTCGGTAGTCAAACTCTACTTTGATTCTATTTGATACCCAGGGTCTGATCATGAAGGTGGCTATTGTAACTCGGCAGTGAAATTAATATAAATTCGTCCAGTTTGATTTGTCTTGAAGAGTTCCTACTCTAATTCTAGATGATGTCCAGGGCCTGATGATAAAGCCGGAGGGAGTCGTTGTCAAGAATCAGTTCAGATTCTTGACAGTGACTCCAATGAAATTAATAATTTTGAAACCGGTTTTATTTTTTTGTTATGGTTTTGTTTCTTTCCTTATTCGGCGAATGGTGAATAAGTCTCTGATATCTTCTACACATTTTGGAAAAAGAAATCTACAGATTTGAACTTTATCACAATGTAATGTATGAAATACCAAGAAATACAATTCAATCAATAAGTATAATTTGAGTATAATCAACAAAACAAGTACGTAGAAAGTAGCAATAATTTACACATCCTTCAGTCACCACCATCAGACCCTCGATTTACCGGGACATCTAAACTATTATAAAACTGTAACAGAAATGTGTCTGTACATTGAAGATATTTACAAAAAAAAATTACGACATGGTTTTTACCTGTCCCTGATTCCAAATCACAAATTTTTGGATTTTTTGTCTGTCTGTTTGTTTGTTTGTTTGGGTGTTTGTTTGTTCGAGTATCACGCAAAAACTACTAAACCGATTTTGATGAAACTTTTTTGTTTGATAGCTTATCATCTGACTTAAAATCTGTTATATAATTTATGCAGACGAAGTCGCGGGTAAATGCTCGTCATACATAAATGCAAATATCTAAGAGTGTTCTGCTACAATTAATAGTCTAGGAGATCCCTTGATCACCTTCTGTGTTCCATCTCTATCATCAGGTCAGCTCGATGTCTCCAACTACCCTAGCCCTACCTACTGTCGGCGCGTCTTCGCTAATCAACAGTTCGGGCCTAATAACAAGTTGACATTCGGGCCCTTGGCGGTGATAAGAAAACAACCTTTTTTGCAAGAATTCTTCATTGACTGAATATACTTAAATGATAAAAAAAAGACATCTTATGTCACTAACCACTTACTTCGTGATTAGATCACGCGCCACAGCCTAAACTTAACAGCATTCCAACAGTATAAAATAAACAAAGGTCAAATGATGTTATTATAGCCCGACCAGAAAAATAAAAAACCTCGCTATGTTGCGGAAAATCATTGGAACTAATTTTTGTACTTGGAACATTGACATTAAAGGTAATAGTCGATTGCAGCGCTCCTCAACCGGTTTTTTATATTTCTATGAACACTGAATATAGCTACTCTAACGATAGACAAGCCCGTTCATAGAAACAACTTGTTCCATTTGAATGCGGTTCTCGCACCGCATTGATGTTCCCGAGTTCACTTCGTCACTATGGCAATGACAGACCGCAATGTGTCATTTTGTGTCAAAAAAAAAAAATTATTCATAATAATATCATATAGATAGGTTTTTGACGTCATTTTTTGACTCTACCACCTGTGTTGCTTTATGCATTGAATAATTATGTATAGAACAGACAACGCGAACAAAATCTGTGCACCACGATCAGCAGTGCGGGGTGCGCACCGGGGGCCCCGTGCGGCGAGCGACTGGCACATGCTATACTCCATTCCAAATAGGGGCGAAAGAAGGAAAAAGTAGTTGTTTGTTATACAAGAGTGCAAAGTTGCTTTTTAACCGCGTGCTCAATTTTGATGAACAAGCAAGCGAAGGATGCTAAAATTGAATCACGAGCGTAGCGAGTGATTAAAATATTAGAATGCTGAGCGTCAGCGAGTGAATCAAAAGAGCACAAGGTGAAAAATCTTTGCACTCGAGTACAACACGTAACTTTTCATCCCACCTCATCGAGGAAAAGACGTGAAAAGAAAATGGCGCGCGCAAAGCAAAGTAAAAGAAAATACACCAAGAAGGTTCCGAGTCAGAGTTTTTAACAAATTAAAAAAAGTTGTGTGATAAATTCGGCGAAGTAAATAGGTTTAATAATGTTTTGCTTAGTGCACACCTGGTGCACACGATGTTCTAAATTCAATTTACTTTATCCTCTAGAGGATAAAGACATGACATGTGCCTCTAGACTAGTCTAGAGGATAAAAACGGCTTTTGCACTCAGATATCGAAGAACAAAAATACTCTTTCCGAGATGGTGGGATGAAAAGGTTCTACCTATATATAGTACACACTTTAAATAAATTATGAATATTGTATCAAACAACAAAATGGCGATGTTGAAAGACCTAAAGAAGCAGTGGTCATGTGGTTCGTCTTTGTTTCAATGAAGCTTTTTTAAAGACTGTTATGAAAAAAATCCGTCAGATGGCGCTAGTAGTCGCCATATTAACAATACGAAAAAAAAAAAACATATTTAAGATTTCTAAAAAATTGTACTAAAATTATTATGACTTCATTCAAATCGTTATGATCGTCATCGTATCAATTTATGATACGAAAATTCAGAAAACTGGCTGCCATCTTGAACTTTTTTGTTTTTCAACCGATTGCTTCCAAAATCGATATCTGGGGGTTTCTCTGATCGCCAAAAACGAAGCTAAAGTCAGTAATTCAGAAAAGTGGCCGCCATCTTGAACTTTTTTGTTTTTCATCTGATTGCATCCAAAATCGATATCTGGGGGTTTCAGCAATCTCCAAACACGAATCTGAAGTCAAAAATTCAGAAAAGTGGCCGCCATCTTGAACTTTTTGTTTTTCATTCGATTACTTCCAAAATCAATATCTGGGGACTGGGAAATGGAAAATCTGGATGATGATGATGATGATTCGTATTCGGAGATGGTAGAAATCCCCAGATATCGATTATGGAAGCAATCGGTTAAAAAACAAAAAAGTTCAAGATGGCGGCCACTTTTTGAATTTTTGACTTCAGATTCGTGTTCGGAGATCGCAGAAACCCCTAAATATCGATTTAGGAACCAATCAGCTTAAAAACAAAAAAAGATGGCATCTACTGAAACCATCTGGCAATAATGAGTACTCTCTATGGAAAACTGTAAAGTCATCACACAAACCTCAACTAGCTCACTATCCCCTTAAAACACAGTCCAGTACATGGGCGAAAAGTATTTCTCACACTGCTGTTTAATGGTATACTAAGAACATCTCATTATCCTAGTATATGGAAAGTATCGCAAATTACCATGATCCCTAAACCCGGAAAACCACAACACTTAACTTCATCTTATAGACCAATAAGCCTTTTACCAGTTCAGTCAAAAGTTTTTGAGAAGATCATCTCCAGACGTTTAAATGAAAGTATTACAGAAAATCAGCTTATCCCAGACCACCAATTTGGATTCAGAAGCCATTATTCTACAATAGAACAAGTCTATAGAGTCTGTGAAGAAATTAGAAACGCTTTAGAAAAGAAAGAATACTGTTCTGGCGTTTTCCTCGATGTACAACAAGCATTCAACAAAGTTTAGCACAATGGATTGCTTTATAAGCTCAAAAAGACCTTGCCACATAATCTCTGTCTCTTGCTCAAAAGTTACCTGGAAAATCGCATCTTTTATGTCGAAATTAACGATGCGAGCTCAACCTTTCACGATATAAAGGCTGGAGTTCCACAAGGATCCGTCCTAGGCCCAATATTGTATTTGATCTACACTGCAGATGTGCCACAATCACCAAGTGTAATGACAGCCACATTTGCTGATGACACGGCTGTTCTAACATCAAGCAGATATTCGGAAACAGCATCATTGAAACTGCAAAATCATCTTGACGATATAAATAGCTGGATGAGAAGCTGGCGGATTAAGGCAAGTTCAGTCAAGTACCAAACCATATAACATTCACCCTGCGACAAGGTGACTGCCGTGAGACTTGGAGATGACATACTTCCTCATAACACTGTTGTCAAATACCTCGGTTTTCATCTTGACCGCAAGCAGACATGGAGGACACATATTAAAAAGAAACGTGATGAGTTGAACTGCAGAACAAGATCGCTGAATTGGCTTCTTGGAAGACAGTCAAAGCTATCTGTAAAACTTAGATCAAAGTAAAATTAATGGATAGGCCTTACGCGAACATTTCAAACCAGAAAAATGAGGCAAAACAATTGACAGTTTTACTTCGAATTTGTATCGAGATGACAGACCAAGTACCCTAGTTTGTATTGAAGTGCCCTAGTTTTGCATGTTTCAACTTAAAGCGCTTTGGGCCTATCCATTCATTTTACTTTGATCTAAGCTGTAAACAACAAAGTGTTGGTCTATAAAACACTGCTAAAACCAGTATGGACCTACGGCATACAACTTTGGGGTTCAGCAAAGAACTCCAACATAGAAATACTGCAGCAATATCAAAACAGTGTCTTAAAGTCAATAGCATGCTCTCCATGGTTCACGAAAATGGAGGAAATTCATGAGTATTTAAATATCTCCACTGTGAAAGACGAAGTGAACTATTCTACCAAGGTCTACAGAGATAGGATCACTCACCACGTAAATAAGCTGGCTTTGCCTCTAAGTAAACCACTTTGCTTAAGACGTCTAAAACGACGACACATTGAGGATAACTTATGACCCGTAGTGACCAAATGAAGGTGGCCCGAAAGTGGGAAGGCATGCCTGCAACCACCGATACATGCAAAAGAACTGCTCATGGTCCTCAGACCGATAGCATGTTATAAAATTAACAAAAAAAAAAAGCTACTGTTCTGAACTTCTGACGTCAGATTCATTCGCAGAAACCATACATTTTTCTAATATATGTATATATTTAAATTAGCAATCAGTCAGAAACTACATTATTTATTTTCCTTTTGCAGCAAATAAATTATGTTACAATGTTTCATTATTTTAATCGAAAGTAGCAGAGCTTCATGGCATTTTATGGTTTATCTGCTGAAAACATTACGCGCGTCACTGCGTCACCCGTGTGTCATACCATGCGACGTCGCCGCGGTGCTGCATTGACGCAGCGGCAATGCGTCATTGTGTATGCTCTTCTCCTACGTGCGGTTTCATACAACTCCTTGCTTCACAAATGACGGACTGCCGTATGGAGCTCCGTCATGCGTCATCTTGTGTGATCCACCTTTGGTATTGGTATTGGTTGAGCGGGATCATTTTCCGCAACTCGACGACTCAGGCGCCTATTTTGCGTGTGGTGGGAATGACTACACCTGCCATCCCAGCTCCTCCAGGAAGTCCACCAGCTTGTTAATGCTGCCGAATACATCTGAAAGAGACTCCGGTGATGCGAGGTGTTGTGCCCGATAGTGTGCTAGCCCGTTGCGTTCTAGCAGTAAGTGCGCAGACATAGTAAAACAGGCATGTCAAACTTGCAACACACGGACCGCAGTGCGTTTTCTTGCGGCCCTATCAATTTTTAAGAATAAATTCCCAATGCAGCCCTCACGCGTGCAGACTTGACGTAGGTAGTCATATTACATTGGAACCATCACTGCATTGAGTCATGATGTGAAAAATTCGCCTTTTGTCATCATTATGTCGTGACGATTATATCCACAGAACATTATAAGAGAAGGAAGGAGGAGGAGGTTAGAAGTGCAAAGTAGGCATGGAACGCGTGCCACACGGTTATATGCAATGATTTGCATAGCACCATAAGGCGCGCGGCGTGGTGCGAGCGAGAGGGCATAAAGTAGTTGTAGAAGCATGAGTGGGAAGACAAATGGCGATAGTCGTCTCGTAACCCGTCTTGTAATGTTCTTTGATTATAACAAAGAGGCGTTTTGATAGCAAAAATTTGTCGCAGTAATTACTAAACCAATGCTTGCCAAACGTATTTCTCTCGATTTCCAAGTTTAGGGACTTTATTCATAAATTAATACGATGACGATCATAACGATTTGAATGAAGTCAGAATAATTTTAGTAAAATTTTTAAGAAAAAATGTTTTTTTCGAATTGTCAATATACTACGCCATCTGACGGATTTTTTTCATAAGTCTTTAAAAAAACTTCATTGAAACAAAGACGAACCACATGTGCGCACCACTGCTTCTTTAGGTCTTTCAACATCGCGATTTTGTTGTTAGATACAATATTCATAATTTCTTTAAAGTGTATACCTCTTATATATTCCGTGGAATAGGTAACCTGCCTTCTCTGTTTGAACATACTGATCTGTCATTCGTTTAGACTGTGGTCAATTTTGCACAGATAGATAAATAGAAAAAACTTCAAATATTATTGATTATGTTACAGCCATGTTGTGCTATTCAAATTCAAATAAAAAATTTAAAAATTAAGTCTCGGGAGGAACTTGAACCCACAGTCCATTGACTGCACTCTTCAGAACCGGCGAATTGTGTAGGAAAAACATAGGTACCATGTTTCTTTAGCAATTTGTTTCGCCTTCAACTGAGATTTCATTTTTATTTTATTTCTTATGTTACCCATTTTAATAGCGAAAATTAATTTGTTTATCAGTCTTGCATTCATGCTATTTTTTATGTGGAGTGACTTTTCTATACATGGCAATATTTACGTACATATGGCGGGGAAATGTGACAATGACAGTGCTGGAAAAAGTTTTACGTCTGGTGGGCGGGGCCTGAGCGGGGAAGCGGGGTGTAAAACAGATTTTTTTCAGGACTAATACCCAGCCTTAAATTTAGATACATCCGCTGCGCGTGCGCATGTAGAGGTGTACTGGCCGCTACCGCCTCCCACCGACCGCGAGCTTGTATGAAGCTGTTTTTTCTGGTTGGATATCTATTCCGTGGTATTACAGTAACCGAAATTGCAACTTACAGGATTGGGCATAATAACAGTAGGCATTCAAAAGCGTTACAAAAGCAACGGCACAGAAAAGGTTTGGTACAAAGCAGGTATTACTATGTGCATTGCAGGAGAATTTTATGTACGTATTATTTTCATTATTCTTATAATCCCTATGTTGTAGTGTCTAGTGTCCATGTGCACGCGTACCGCGTAGTGGGGCAGTTGCTTACCGGCCGTTATTGGGTGCAGACGTGCGTGCTCTGCATATTATCATCACTACATAGTATAAAACAAAGTCGTTTCCCGCTGTCTGTCCATATGTATGCTTAGATCTTTAAAACTACGCAACAGATTTTGATGCGGTTTTTTTAATAGATACAGTGATTCAAGAGGAAGGTTTATATGTATAAATATAATATATGCATTGCACCCGAGCGAAGCCGGGGCGGGTCGCTAGTACTATATACTTGCTTAGTGATCAACAGTAAATGTGTAGGTACTTATTTAGTAAACTCTACATATGTGTTTTGGACAGAACAATTTCGCTACAGTGAAGTAAACAATCGGTAATGATTATGTCATACCTTCTGGTCCAGAAGTCACAAGTCAGGTCAAGATACTAACAGTTGTAAAATTGAATAAATCATTTCAGGTGGTGGTCTACTATACGGAGTATGTCGATGTTTTGTTACAATAACCAGAGAAAATATTTTCAAATAGGTACGTTGTAAGATCTACTAGCTTTCATGATTGATTAGAAGTGAATAAATCCCTATGAGTGGAGCTTGTATTTAATTTAATAGAAAACAGAAATAATCGTTTATCACTTCATCATCACTACATATAATAGTGTAAAACAAAGTCGCTTCCCGCCATCTTTCCCTATGTATGCTTAGATCTTTACAACTGCGCAACGGTTTATGATGCGTTTTTTAAATAGATAGATTCATTCAAGAGGAAGGTTTATATCAGCATTGCACCCGTGCGAAGCCAGGGCGGGTCGCTAGTTGATAATATAAAAAAATCGTTAACGACTACAAAAAACAAGCAGTCATCACATGCACATGCATAGCCAGTAGGTGGTCAGCAAAATGCTTCGTGCTTACCGAGCCTAAGTATTGTGCTGCCCTGAATCGTATTTTTTTTATTTTTAAACGGCGGCGGCACAATAGGCTCGGTGCAGCCTTAAATAAGCAGAGATCAGCAACATGCTTCGTCATTCGTCAACTTATTAAACTAAAATCCTGCAACGCTTTTAATTTCACAGACATTATAATTTAAGACGAATCCAATCTCAAAATCGAGTTATTAATAGTACTTGATTACTGATTAGACATAGTCCTCTAACATTGAAATCTAGATAAAAATGTCGGCAAAGTTTGAGTAGAGATTAATAATTGTTTTTCTTCAGAATTTAAAAACGAGATGAACAGATTTTTATGAATATGTGATGAGATTTTTATGTATTCAGTGACGAATCGTCACTGCGGAAA
This sequence comes from Agonopterix subpropinquella, assembly GCA_922987775.1. Classification (NCBI taxonomy): domain Eukaryota; kingdom Metazoa; phylum Arthropoda; class Insecta; order Lepidoptera; family Depressariidae; genus Agonopterix; species Agonopterix subpropinquella. The sequence goes on along the minus strand of OV277695.1, from coordinate 15,478,222 downwards.
TTGTGGTTTTGTGCACAGAGCATTATAAGAGGGGTTAGAAGTGCAAAGTAGGCGTGGAACGGAACGTATCGCCACAGGTTATGCAATGATTTTCATAACACCATAAAGCGCGCGGCGTGGTGCGAGTGAGAGGGCATGAGTAATTGTAGCAGCGTGAGCGGGAAGGCAAGTGGCGACAGCCGTCTCCGAAGCAAAAGCGCTACTTTGCATTTCTAACCCCTCTTATAATAATATGTTCTGTGGTTTTGTGCACAGCAAAATAACGGAACTTGCGTTGATTTAGGCGACTAATGTCTAAAATGAATAATGACTAGGTATAAAAATGTCTATTAGTATAAAAATGTCGAAAATGTAAATTGGCGAAATATACTAATGACAAAAAAGAAACTTGTCAAGGTATAAAAATGTCAACAATAAAATTGACAAAGTGTAAAAAAGAGCAAAACACAAATTTGCGTTGCTTCTTACACAGAAAAAAAAAAATACTTGAGTCAAGATATTTTCGCGATTTTCGATATAGGAAACCTAACCTACCTAAGGAAACTCGAAAATGTCTTCGTTTCAAATATAAAATGTTTCGTTTTATAATATTTGGGCCAAGAACCAATTTATTGTATCTAAATTAATTCATAATGCGAGAAACAAATCTTTTTTGATTCAGGATAATACAGGGTGTAAATTAAAATAGGACAGCTACTTAAAGAGGTGCTTCAGACCATCAAACTGAACAACTTTCTCTATGGGACCAATATCGAAATCGCGAAAAAAAAATCTGCTGTCCCATACATTTCAGTCGAGTTATGTTTGCAGTTTTGTATGGGAGAGCGGAATTTTTTTTCGCGATTTCGATATTGGTCCCATAGAGAAAGTTGTTCAGTTTGATGGTCTGAAGCACCCCTTTAAGTAGCTGTCCCATTTTATTGTACACCCTGTATAAAGAAGATCCTCAATCTTAGTATGGGAAATAGGCTAACATAAAAATGTTAGCGTATAGTTGGCGTATAGTTATGGAACTCATGTCGATTTGTTTCTCATAATCGCTAGATTATAGAGGTAATATTGGCTATACCCCATCTAAACGGAGTGTCGCGTAATGGCAGTTGGCGCACATCCTATACAAGCATTGCTTTAAGTGTGCCGTTTTAATAGGAAAAAAGAATCTTAGCAAAAAAAGTCAAAACGGTGCATTTTTTATATTTATTTCAGAATTCCGTTTGCATTTTTACCCAATCGTTCGTCCGATTATTTACTATAAGTAAATTAAATTATGTTTTTAGAGTGTAATACCATCAATAAACGTTACAGTTTGTGGGCCTACAGTAAATTGACTCCTTTCGAACCCAGTAATACGATTCTCGTCACAAGAAATTCAATCTTGAATTTTGAGAATTATACATTATTCAAACGTTAGTGGGTTTATCTTAGTCCAAGATATATACATATTATAGTATGTACAAGCTCTCCGCAGACTGAAACGATGAAATCAAACCATCCTACTGAACAACTTTCAATATGGAGCCTATCTAAGGTAAATCGAAAAAAAATCAGCTGTTTCATACAAAACTGTTGTACTACTACTCGACTCAAATGTATGGGACAGCTGATTATTTTTTGCGATTCCTGAGGTACCTAGGCTTCATAGTGAAAGTTGTTCGATTTAGCAAGGTTTTAACAAAGGTAACGTTTTTGCAAAATATTGAATATTTTAAAATTAAACTCGATGTCAACCCACACCACACAGGCACACTCACCATACTTCTACGATCCTTCTCAAACCCAACAAAAACCTTACAATGTACCTATCCTTGACCTCCGTACATTACTCTGCACCTGGTACATTAATATCGTTGATGAGCACTCTTTCATTCATTGCTGTAATAATAACAAATAATTTTTGCAAAAATTGTGCTTCAAAGAAATTATTTTATTCGAAAACAATTGGGGCGTATGAGCTTTCGCGCTTATTCATTAATACGTTAAATACATACCGAGATACTTCTCTACAACGTTCAAATTCTCCAGCCACAACCTTCGTGAGTGGTAATAAATATTGTATCACATCCAGCATGTATACAGGGTGTAAGAAAAAGTATGGACCAAGGATAATCTTTTAAAATGGGGAATTATCCCCCAAAACAGCAACACTTTATGTCAATGCGGACTACAAGGTGCTACAACAAACCACCCCGCACCTAACAGTCTGTACAGGTGGACCACAATGTGGAGAGGAGGACCTAATGGTCGCAACAGCCAGTGCGACAGAGGTGGCAAGATTCCACATGAGAAGAAAAAGAAGGAAAAGTATCATTAACCTTTACACCACATATCTACCCATCAAACTGAACAACTTTTACTATGGGAGCAAACCAGTCAGAGCAACAAAAAACATTTTCACCTCACAAGCTCGGAAAGATTCTGTTTCTCATTCGAAATCTGAGTGCAAAAGTGCGTTTTATCCGCTAGCGTGGAAAGAGTTTTTAAATTCGAATCTTTCTATTCAATAAAGAAAAATAGCCTAAAAAAAGTTTTTTTTTCACCTCACAAGCTCGGAAAGATTCTGTTTATCATTCGAAATCTGAGTACAAAAGTGAATTTTATCCGCTAGCGTGGAAAGAGTTTTTAAAATTCGAATCTTTCTATTCAATAAAGAAAAACAGCCTAAACGAGTTTTTTTTCATGCTGTTTTCATGCTGGCCAGTGCGATTATTCTAAAAATGAGGTTGGCGCATTGAAATTTTCCTCGCTGTAGTGAGGTGAAAAGTTGTGTGTTTCGCTCGGCAGCAAAATTATTCTGCGTCTCGTACTTTTGAAACCTTCGCTTCGCTCGTGGTTCAATCCTAGAATCCTTCGCTTGCTCAGGTTTCAATACAAGTACTCGCGCCAAAAAGCAACTTTGCAGCCTTGCATAACAAATAACTATTGCTGTTCCATACTAAACTACAATGCCTTCTCGACTCAAACCTTTGTTAACTCTGATGATATAATAATGGCCACCGCAAACAGGCCAGAACCCTATTTTTTATTTTTGTTAATGTTGACAGGTTTGCTCCCATAGTAGTAAAAGTTGTTTAGTTTGATAGATACAGTATGTTGTTTAAAGTTTAATGATATACTTTTCCTTACACCCTATTAAAATCGCAAAATCCTAATAAAGATGATTTGAGAGTTTCTTCAGTCCCTACTTTTAGGTCACTTCATCGTTTCGTGAATTCAGTTAGGAGGAAATTCGCTTACAATTTGTATTCGACAGTAAGCACAATTTGCAATCAGTAAAGCCCGTCTCTGTGCTCAAACGACGCTTATTTGTCGAACCATTAAGCTTATTGTTATACAGGGTGCTTGAACCCAAAGTACGATCAATTTGGAAACTGATTTCAATAAAATCTCTACATGTCTTTAAACATGTGTAAATTGATGCTTCTTTATTCACCCAGAAAGCCTGGATTCTATACTCCATTTTTATTAAAGACGAAAAAAAGAAGATCACAGAAGCAGGGATACGAAACCTTTTCAGACCGTGATCATTTTATAAAAAATTCGAAACACTTATGTCAGTGTTTGATAACTGATGCATATAAGAATTAGGGATAGCGAGTGAAACAGCCAATAGTCTGTAGCGCACTGGCATTTATTAGAACTAAAACGCTGTCACCGGGTATACTCACATACTTAGGCACATTTTAGTTCACACTATCGGAGTTGATGGAAAAATAAGAAAACGTCTGTTATGTATGTGCTCACTAGTAGCATAGCGAGGGGGGGCAAATGCCCCGGGCAACGGGCGGCACTTTACCAGAGGTGGCAAAAATATTAATTGATTGAGCTCTGACTGAACCACAGGGTGTTAGGGTAAACAGTTGCATTACTTTAAGGTGTGATTGTACCCATGACACTGAAATACGTTTCTGAAGAAACCTATAGGAAATCCGCAAAATTCAGTCAGCTGATCTAACGTTTGTATGAAAATTTCAATTTTTCATGCAAATGTTGGATCAGCTGCTTTCATTTACTATAGGAAGACCAAAAAAATGTTTATGAATTTTATTTAGGTTTCTTAGGTAAAATTGTTAAGTATCATGAGTATAATCACCCCTTTTAGTAATGCAACTACTTACCATAAACAACCTGTATAACCAATTCGTAGAGCAGAGTAAAGTCTATTTTTGAATGGATAACCAACCCCACCAAACCAAAACCAAAAGACCTAAAGATGTCTGACCACAACCCGAGCAGGTTGTGCTAAAAAATTTCGAGCTGGCTTCGGTCGCTTCGGTATCTCCTTTTTAACGTAGGTCTTCTTATAAAGATAAGGAGGCAGCAAAATCGGTCTGTGCTCCGGGGGATAGACACCCACGCTACGCCACCGGTGCTCACTAATGTCCGTTATTCCGTATTAATAAACCGCACTGACAATCTATTTTGAAGACGTATTAAACGAGTTCTTCTTAAGCCTTAAAAGACATTTTAAAATAGATCAAGTCGGTATCAGCTAATATCACTTAAAATGTCTCAAGCAAACTCAAATTTGTAACAATTTTTTTTCCAAAAATACAGTTGCAGAATCCATGTTGCAGAAATCGTTGGAATTTAATTCATCTGCTTGTAACATCAATATTATCTGGTATTACTTGCGTCGCGCAGAACGTTGCCGGTGGTGTGATGTGGTATTGACGCACTCAATCGAATCTGTCAGAAATTCAGAAAAGTGGCCACCATCTTCAACTTTTTGTTTTTCAATCTATTACTTCCTGAATCGATATCTGGGAGTTTCTGCCATCTCCAAACACGAATCTGAAGTCAAAAATTCAAAAAAGCGGCCGCCATCTTGAACTTTTTTGTTTTTCAACCGATTGCTTCCAAAATCGATATCTGGGGGTTTTTGCCCTCTCCAAACACGAATCTGAAGTCAAAAATTCAAAAAAGCGGCCGCCATCTTGAACTTTTTTGTTTTTTAACCGATTGCTTCCAAAATCGATATCTGAGGGTTTTTGCCATCTCCAAACACGAATCTGAAGTCAAAAATTTAAAAAAGCGGCCGCCATTTTGAACTTTTTTGTTTTTCAACCGATTGCTTCCAAAATCGATATCTGGGGGTTTCTGTCATCTCCAAACACGAATCTTAACTCCACAATTTAAAAAAGTGGCCGCCATCCTGAACTTTTTTGTTTTTCAACCGATTGCTTTCAAAATTGATAACTGGGGGTTCCTGCCATCTCCAAACACGAATCTTAAGTCAAAAATTCAGAAAAGTGGCCGCCATCTTGAACTGTTTTGTTTTGCAATCTATTACTTCCAAAATCGATATCTGGGGGTTTCTGCCCGTGGACCCGTGTTTGGTGACTACAGAAACCCCTACATATCGGTTTTGGAAGTAATCAATTAAAAACAAAAAAGTTCAAGATGGTGCCACTTTTCTGAATTTCTGACTTTAAATTCGTGTTTGGAGATAGCCGAAACCCCCAGATATCGATTTTGGAAGCAATCGGTTGAAAAACAAAAAAGTTCAAAATGGCGGCCGCTTTTTTAAATTTTTGACTTCAGATTCGTGTTTGGAGATTGCAGAAACCCCCAGATATCGATTTTGGAAGTATCAGATTGAAAAACAAAAAAGTTCAAGATGGCGGCCACTTTTTTGAATTTTTGAGTTCATAGTCATGTTTGAAGATGGCAAAAATCCCCAGATATCGTTTTGGAAGTAATCAATTAAAAACAAAAAAGTTCAAGATGGCGGCCACTTTTCCGAATTTCTGACTTTAGATTTGTGTTCGGAGATCGCAGAAACTCCCAGATATCGATTTTGGAAGTAAGAGACTGAAAAACAAAAAAGTTCAATATGGCGGCCACTTTTTTGAATTTTTGACTTCATAGTCGTGTTTAGAGATGGAAAAAACCCCCAGATATCGATTTTGGGACCAATCGGTCGAAAAACAAAAAAGTTCAAGATGGCGGCCACTTTTCCAAATTTCTGACTTTAGATTCGTGTTCGGAGATCGCAGAAACCCCCAGATATCGATTTAGGGAGCAATCGGTTGAAAAACAAAAAAGTTCAAGATGGCGGCCACTTTTCCGAATTTCTGACTTTAGATTCGTGTTCGGAGATCGCAGAAACCCCCAGATATCGATTTCGGGAGCAATCGGTTTGAAAAACAAAAAAGTTCAATATGGCGGCCACTTTTTTGAATTTTTGACTTCATAGTCTTGTTTGGAGATGGCAAAAACCCCCAGATATCGATTTTGGAACCAATCGGTCGAAAAAACAAAAAAGTTCAAGATGGCGACCACTTTTCCAAATTTCTGACTTTAGATTCGTGTTCGGAGATCGCAGAAACCCCCAGAAATCGATTTAGGGAGCAATCGGTTGAAAAACAAAAAAGTTCAGATGGCGGCCACTTTTCCGAATTTCTGACTTTAGATTCGTGTTCGGAGATCGCAGAAACTACTAGATATCGATTTTGGAACCAATCGGTCGAAAAAACAAAAAAGTTCAAGATGGCGGCCACTTTTCCGAATTTCTGACTTTAGATTCGTGTTCGGAGATCGCAGAAACCCCCAGATATTGATTTCGGGAGCAATCGGTTGAAAAACAAAAAAGTTCAAGATGGCGGCCACTTTTCTGAATTTCTGACTTTAGATTCGTGTTCGAAGATCGGAGAAACCGTACATTTTTCTAATAGGTATATTTAAATTTGCGATTGGTCAGAAACTACATTATTTATTTTCCTTTTGCAGCAATTAGTATACAATATGTTACAATGTTTCATAATTTTAATCGAAAATGCAGAGCTTCAGGTCATTTTATGGTTTATCTGCTGGCAACATTACGCACGTCACTGCATCACCCGTGTGCCATACCATGCGACGTCGCCGCGGTGACGGCTGCTGAATTGACGCAGTGGCAATGCGTCACCGTGTATGCTCCTACTTGCTTCACAAATGACGGGCTGCCGTATGACGCTCCGTCTTGCGTCCAGCGTGTGTGAATAAAAACCTATTAGTCTTCTGTAGAATGTCGCCTTATTGTCATCATTATCTCGTGACGATTATATCCACAGAACATTATAAGAGAAGTTAGAAGTACAAATTAGGCATGGAACGCGTGCCACACGGTTATGCAATGATTTGCATAAGATGCGCGGCGTGGTGCGAGCGAGAGGGCATAAGTAGTTGTAGCAGCGTGAGTGGGAAGATACGTGGTGACAGTCGTCTCCTAAGCAAAAGCGCTAATTTGCATTTCTAAACCCCCTTATAATGTGCTTTGATTATATCAATGAGGCGTTCTGGTAAATAAAATTAAAAAAAAAAAAATTAAAAACTGACTTCAAAAGTAAAAATAAAACAAATTAATTTCCTTATATATTTGAACGTAAAAGTCATAGGCTGAAATATTATTTCTTACTTATTTACTTTTGAAGTTGGTTTTTACTTTTTTTGTAAAAAAATTTTTATTTCATAACTTTCAGTGATTAAATATGTTAGTTCGATTCAGATATCAGTTATATACGCAAAGGGTACATTGAAACGAGACAAATGGTTCAATCGCAGACGATTTGCTGTCAAATTTTGAGGAGTTCTATTGTGTAGCTCCGAAGCGCGTCTTCAGATCTTCACAAAATTAAAATGGGACCACCTCGGGAGTATACCCTTTCAAACAAAAAAAGAATTATTTAAATTGGTTCACAATTGACGAAAATATCGGTGAACATACATAAAAAAAAAAACATACAGCCGAACATAGAACCTCCTCCTTTTTTTGAAGTCAGTTAAAACAAATGGGACCACCTCGAGAGTATACCCTTTCAAACTAAAAAAGGATTTTTTAAATTGGTTTACAATTGACGAAAATATCGGTTAACATACATTAAAAAAAATACATACAGCCGAACATAGAACCTCCTCCTTTTTTTGAAGTCGGTTAAAAAAAATTGCCACAGTAATAAACTAATGCTTGCCAAACGTATTTTCCTAGATTTCCAATTTTAGAGACAAATTTATTCATACATTAATAATACGATGACGATCATAACGATTTAAATGAATTCGTAATAATTTTAGTACAATTTTTTAGAATTTTTAAAGATGTTTTTTTCGAATTGTCAATATGGCTACTACTAGCGCCACCTGACGGATTTTTTTCATAACAGTCTTTAAAAAAGCTTCATTGAAACAAAGGCGAACCAAATATTGTGCGCACCACTGCTTCTTTAGGTCTTTCAACATCGCCATTTTGTTGTTTGATACAATATTCATAATTTCTTTAAAGTGTGTACTATAAAGAATCTTTTTTACCTTCTTTTCGCCCCTATCTGGAATGGAGTATAGGATGGAAAGGAATTACGTACTATCACTGAATAGATGTATGTTTGCCTGTGTTGTTTCATAGTTATTCACTTCAACAATGGCGAGGTATTAACAAAAACTGGCCAAGAGCGTGCCAGACTCACCCATGATAAGGTTCCGTAGCCATTGTGTAAGTATAGAATACCAAATCGACGACTTCTTAATTTGGTCGGGTTAAAATTTGACTGCTAGGTTTGACTGCTAACTTCACACAGGTATAAGAAGAAAAGTTTTTTTTTTTTATATTACCTGAGATAAATTTTCGAAACAATAATGATAGCACGATTTAACTTCGTGCAACGCCATTTAGTGTGTCATTAGAAAATCAATCTGTGTACTGGTTTTTCCGAAACTGGTTGCGCTACAGCATTCGTCATAATTCTCATAAATTGTAGAAAATTTCCAGATTTTTTACTCCATTACTTTAGAAGTTACGACGGGAGACGCTCAGGAGTGCAATTTTTGAATCTCATTCGCTGAGTTCAGCAGTTGAAAATGTCAAAATTACTGTGGAGATGGTGATTTGACATTCTAAAATTTCAAATTTCTTTCAGGAGTGCGATTTTTGAAAGTCAAAGTGCTGAACTCAGCTAAAGAGATTCAAAAATCGCACTCCTGTTTTTGACTTTGAGCGCATAATATCTCGAGATAGAATCAAAACAACGTTAGTAGTTTGTATGGGTGTTTTATTCCACGTTACAAGAGCTATCCAATGACACCTCACTCGATTTTACAGAAAAAAAACATTTTCGTAGTACGACGCCGACGGGAGTGGGGTTAAACAATTTTTTTCTTATTACTTAATACCATATGTTTCTGTTTTTGGGTTTCTATAATATTATCATCTTCATGCTAAATTTCGATTAAATAGGTTTAAAAATAAGGGACCAATTGAGCCTGGGCATACAGACAGACGGACAGACGGACAGAATGGACGAAAGAATAAGGGTTCCTTGTTTGACTACGGAACCCTAAAATGCGGTTGGTCACCCAAACACGGATTTCGGTCCGCCTAGTATAATAATAATTAAAGTACAAAATCTAAACGAGAATCGGGTCGAGGCATTAATTAGCCAAAACACCTTCGACTAACCCAACCTTATGATTAATAGTTATTTTCGTATGAAATATGAAAGCCTTCTGAAAGCGTAATAAATTGGTTATTTGAACTTAGAACATTGACTTACCGACTAATAGACGTAGTGTCTGCGCTCAGAAGTGTCCGAACTAAAAGAGAAACTAAACACATAAAGAGAGAAATTCTTCGTTCTATTGACAGACAACGCGCATGTCTGCATGCCGTTCTGCTGTGCTTTAAGAATTTGTAAACTACTCGACAACTCGGTCGACTAGGACAACTCGGACAACATAAACAACTCGATCAACTTAGAAAACATGAAGTCCTTGGTCAACTTGGCCAACTCATTTGACTTGGCCAAGATTTCCAAGTTGTTCATGTTGTCCAATAGAGTACTTTCGACAACAAAACAACTCGGACAACATTTTATTTGTATAAGTTGACCAAAAGTCGAGTTGACCGAGTTGTTCTTGTTGTCAGAGTTGTTCAAATGTCCAAGTTCTACGATAATTTGTATGCCGCTAAATCTTTTAGCAATCCCAGGACTTCGGAACGCTCCAGGCATTGTTTCATAAAATAAATGAATTTATTACGACGTGTCCACATTATTCTTGTGAAAAATTAAGTTTAGGTAAATATGCATCCGAATATCCGATCTCTAATTATTTTACTAACATGTACACACGGCGACAGGTCAGGTTACCCTGTTTGGACTTTGAACTAAGTATTAGAAGTTGAACGCTGCGAATCGTGTGAGAGGGTGCGGTATGTTGTTGTTGTTTCGTCTCACAGCACGCTGCGCCGGCGCCGGCAGCCGCGCCTATGCAGGCTCTCTACCGCACAATTTTGTGTTTTGTATGTAGTGTAGTTATGGGTATATAGGGTGCGTAACCTGATGTGTCGCCGTGTGTACTTTCGTTTATGTAGGTAGGTTAGTCTGGGACGCTTTTTTCGAGAATTTTGTATTATACCCGGCGTCCATAAGTTAGTATGTCACTTGGAAGCATGATTGAGAGCTAACAAATAGTTTAGTAAATGGCCATGGTTTTTTCGCTATCACAAAAGGAAGAAAAATCTGTAAAGAATTTGATCTCCAAAAAGCCAACTGCAATTTAATTTTGTATTTAGCAAACTGTTACTAATGATGATGACTAAAGGGCCGAGCACACAAACAGTTTGTTTGGTCAGCCTAACATGGGATGCGAAACCGCAAAGTGCAGTGGGTCATCGTCGCAGACAACATTGCCAATCGACTTCTCATGTAAATATATCTACGTATCGAAAATTCAACAACAAGCTTCTACTTGACGCTCACCTGATCGCCGGATATAAATAGATGCACGTAGACGGGACCTGCATTTTAGTGACATTGTTCGGGGTCGTTTTTAAGTGCTTTTGCTGTATTTTGTCACTCTGCATCAGCAGTCTGGACATTTACAGCGTCTCGGCAAGTGTCGAGTTTCTATAGCAGCATGGTAAGCATGACAACCCGCGATAGCCGTGATACGGCTTTATCACGTCTTTTATCTTGTTCGTTCGCGCGCAAACGAAAGAGATAAAAGACGAGACGACGCTTCTTGAAACATTTTTTTTTTCAAATTCTTTTGTAAATATAATAGTTTCATGATTTTATTTCTTCCAAACAAACTTAATAGTATTTGACGTATTTATAAATTAGATTTAGATTTGAAGTATTTGTCTTATTGACGACTATGACAGAAGATAAGACAAAATAGAGCATATATACTTATCATCAAAAATTCACGATAAACTGATTTTACCAATAAAGTTTGAGAATAAGCTCCATGATGTTCCATTTGAGAAGTAGATACCAGGATACTTGGCAGTAGACTCGGACTTTCGAATTTCGATATAATCACGGATTGATTGAGTTTCTATCCGAACTTCATTGGAATATAGTTGACATTGGAACGAAAACGTTCACGTATTTGCAAAAATCTAATTTCTTGGTAGACCCTCTTCTCTAGAAGCCCGATGCTCGTTGACACCCTGCATGGGTAGTCTATTGTCATGTTGATCCCAGTTCATGACCGGCTATCTACTGCTATCACTGCAATGCATTTGACCACACTTGTGGCATTTGGCATCTGCTATCACATTCACAGCGGTTCGCGGTGTAACATTCACATCCCGATTGATATCATGAAGTTCGTTTTAACATGTCTTTATTTAAATTCTTGGTAGCTAACTCATTATTGTAGGATTTCATCAAAACAGTGGTCCGGTTTAAAATAGACTGATGCAAAACGGGAAAGGTTAAAAACTTTGGAAGCCGTAAAACTGAAGTTGTTTGTTCCGTAATCAAAAATAAAGTAGACTGTTTTCGAGAACGCTAGTTCATGAAAATAACCCCGTTACGAGAGAAGCAGCAAAACTGTTTTGTTTATAGCGACTAAGGAAATTTTGCTGGGATATTGTTTTGAGCTTGTGTATATCGTAGGTTACTTGTAATTTCAATTATACCGGAACATGATACTAGCAAATAGAGGTACTGTTGGAGGTGGTGCAGGAGACAGCGAAGACAAGGGAGCGTGTTTAACGTTATTGTCTCGCTAACACGTTGCGCAAATTAATCGGATTTCGCACTATACATCACGCTCTTCCGCCCGTCAGGGCTTCCGCGCACCAACCACTAACACCATCCATATAGCGTCACGGGCTTAGTGAGCTACCCATGGTTGACTTTTGAGATTTATGATCAATTGCACAATTTACTAGGTATGGAACGACTGAATGTCTTTTAGATGATCATCTGTTACCTAAAATAAGTAAATTTGCAAATGGAAGCCACAGTAACGCCATCATTTAGGTTTTTCCATATTACCAAAATAAAATAAAACTGGTCAAGTGGCTGGCTACTCCGAGCGCACCGAGGGTTCCATACCACACCACCACAGAACACAACATTATTAACTTAGAAAAAAAACTTTTTTTGTCCGGTACCTTTAGCGTGAGACCGACTCACACTTGGCCTGTTTTTAGTATTTGTTGTTATTCTGTAGAGTTTGTTCTATAATCACACTAAGTTTGACGCTTGCATGTATTACCGTTTTTACTATAGAGCGTGAAGAAAAAACGTTGATAAAAACTAGTTTCTTGTAACCCCCCTTAATTTTTAATTTTCTGCCATTTTTATCATTTGTTAACAAATCCGCCGTAATAACGCATAATCAGAGAAAATTTAAACTATCTAGCTATTACGGTTCAAAAGTTACAGCCCTAAATAGTAGGACAGACGGACGGACGGACGGACAGACGGACAGACGGACGGACAGACGGACGGACAGACGGACAGACAGACGGACGGACAGACGGATGGATGGATGGACAACGTAGGCTTAGTAATAGGGTCCCGTTTTCATCCTTTGGGTACGGAACCCTAAAAAAGGGTCCATAAGAGCAAGGATCTCATAAAAAAGATCCTTGCTTGTAGATACAAACGAAGTCTGGTCATATTTTTAATACTATCCAATTAAAGTAAATGAAATTTTTCAGAAACTAATCTCTATGTCTGTATGAAGTCAGATTTTCGTTAAAATATACAGTTTTAATGCTAGGATTAATTTAAGATTTGTATGGAAATTTTTGAGGCACTGTAACTTTAAAACTTTACATTTTAACGAAAATCTGACTTCATACAAACATAAAGAGTCTCTTGATTGTTTCTGAAAAATTGCATTAACTTTAATTGAATTCTATTGAAAATATAACCAGACTTCGTTTGTATGGAGCGCGCTCCGAATTGTCGGTTTGTCACAAAAGAATTTGAAACAAGGTTTTATCAAAGGAAGGAAGCATTGTTGTAGATCGATATACGATGCACAAAAAATCAACATATTTAAATGAACAAACGTTGGTTATAACTTGTCTCGATGAAATATAGTGTCACCTTACATTGTGACCAAGCAATTTCGCTTACCGATACTTTCCCGAAGAAGGCCGGCGGATCTATAACAATACAATAAATTGTTTGTATTGAGCTCGGCGCCGGCTGCAAATAATGTGCGTAAGACCACACCAACTTTATATCAAGAAGGGCGAGGTGAAAAACGTCCCTCTCGTAACTCGAAAGGCAATAAGCAACGCGTCGTAAAAACCTTGTCTCCACGTAATGTTGTCACACCAGCGTCGGAATCAGGGCCTGAAATACCTGAAAGCTGAAAGAAGAATGTGTACCTATAGCTGAGAATATTAAATCTTCTGGAATCCGATCATTTTCTTGAAAGTGAAGTGTAGATCTACTACTTCTAATTTGACTTCACAAAAGTCAAACAACGGGTTGTAAAAGGGAGAACGAATTTATTCTTATTACTCAATTTTGAAGTGTTAATATTTTAAGCTTTTATACACTTAGGTACTAGTATTTTAGTAGTCAAATAGTAACTGAGTATATTATTATTAGGTATACACTGGGATATCTTCTACTCTAATTAATAATAAGATAAGAGTACATTGCAAAAAAAATTGTTTACTTCAACCAAGATCTTGTTTAAAAGAATTATACATCATGAATCCATATGAGCCTGTCAACATCATAACTTCTCTGACTTTGTTAAACGAATTCGGCTTGCTGCTACAACAACCATCTTTTGTTTTTAGTAAACAATAATAACGTCATTTCAATTATTTCGGTGCTAATTAAGAGAAAACACTTCTTAGTTGGCTCGCATTTTTTTCAGTGAATATTTGTTTGTAAGTATAACAGGGTTTTAGGGTAATCGGCTAATCAGTTGCATTACTTTAAGAGGTGATTGTACCCATGATACTAACGACTTTCTCTAAGGAACAAAGGGACGGACGGATGTACGGAACACTAATAATGTGACTTACCTAAGTCATAACATAAGTCATAATAATAATAAGAAATTCAAAAGAATTTTTCATTTTGTCCTAGAGGTTACCTCTTATTGAAAACCTTATTCAATTTTTTGCGAGGATTTAAGTCTGAAATGATCGGCTATAATTACATAGTTAGTTACCTACTTCTCTTTTTCTTTAAATTGTTTCTATATTATTCACTCACAGGGGTTTTTCAATTGATACACCTGATTTTATAGGGTTGAAGCAAAGACCAAGAAATTTCAAGAACAGGAACATGCTTTGTCGCGGTATTGCGTGCAGATCATGATCCGGCCCTGTACATAGGTATGTTACATTCGTGCCTATCCAACAAAACGACGCGTTAATTTTTCTCTACATGGCCCCCGAGATAGTTCAACCAGGCAGTTAGTGAAATTACCGACAAATTTACCCCTTTTTCACGCGTTTTCGCGTGCCAACATAAGCGTGGAAAGTTTTTATGTACCTACAGAATTATATAATAACATCCCTTCGCTCAGGATATTATTTATCTTGTTTAGGCAACGAAAAATTCCGTATATTCTTCCGTTTATCTATCAATTCGATAGCAAAACATTTCCTTGAAATGCTTTTCATGTTACTATTTTGTAGTTTACTTTCGTTGTATACGAAAATAGGATTTAGGTATGCAAGATCGGAAACAATCAGCAACGAATCTGTAATAGAATATTATAGTTTCTATTTATATAGTAACGACTAGGCACACCTTATAATTAATTAATACAAAGGCTACACCACTTCCGATTCACACCGGAAGCTTGTCAAAAGAGATGCGTGGTGATAATTAACGTGAACCGTGAACATACAATGAACATACCTACATTCTATCACATTTACCTCGTGTTCGTGTTAGTGTTCATAATTTTGATAGAGTGTAGGTACTCTATCTACCTCATTGAAGTTTTCTATGGAACAGCTGTTTTTTTACTATTTCCAGGGAGTTAACTCCCTAAGGGTACGGGTATTAGGGTAAACAGTTGAATTACTTTAAGGGGTCATCTACACAGAATGGGGCTTGTAGATTCATCCACCTGCAGATTCTGCTGTGAAGCAGAGGAAACGCCCATACACCTCCTCTGCGAATGCGAAGTGCTCATTCACAGCAGGAGTCGCCATCTAGGTGGATACGTAATAACACCTACTGACATTAGGGACCTCCCCTCCAAAAGCATAACACGGTTCATGAAGTCCGTGGGCCTAGGAAACGACCTTTAGGTCTAGGGTGACAGCTACAATAGATCTATTCAGGTCGCAGTAGCTATTGGTCATTGACCAAGCCCTTACAACCAAAATAATAATAAATACTTTAAGGGGTGATTGTACCCATGATACTGAACAACTTTCCCAAACAAACCTATAGGAAATTAGCAAAAAAATATTTTTACTTTTCATACAAAACTTCGATCAGCTGATTGATTGCATTTAGAATTTTTTTTTTTACGAATTTCCTATAGGTTTCTTAGAGAAAGTTGTTCAGTATCATGGGTACAATCACCCCTTTAAGTAATGCAACTGTTTACCCTAACACCCTGTATAGGGTCCCGCTGGGCGTTCGTTAACTTAGATTTAATATAAGTAACTCCGTTATCTTGGAAGCACTAAATATGAGCCATACATATTCAGAAAGCTCTTAATGAGGTACTAAATGATTAGCTTGGTTTCAAAGCCCTAGGACCGAGGGCCCCGCTGGGCTTACGCACACATGTTGTTCAGTTTGATGGTCTGAACCAACCCCTAAAATATGTAAGGCATTTAAATTCAAATCCTGTGTACCTTTTTGTGTTTGGTGTCAAATTAAAATATATTATTAATTCATTCAGTATTCACTCAGAATATAATGACAATACCTACCAATTTTTCTATCAGATTTCAAGCAATCGCACGATCATTTACTAGTTGTCAGACAGAACAAACTTAAATGAAAAATGGTTCAATAGGCAGCGTTTGCTCGTTTATTGCATGCACACCTAAACATTTACGAAGCAATGCCATGCCGCGACCACAAAAACGCCACGATATGCCGATATATCACTCGTGTACACCTGAACAAAGAATAATAGCAATTGTTTTATGCCACTTTTTATTGCTACTTCATTGGAATACTCTTCATTTTCCCAATAAATAAACGATAGGTAAGGTACGGCAAACGTTTAGGTTTTTACATTAATCAATCGACCTCAGTAGAAGTACACAGAATTTAACAATATTTTCTGTTAATTTGAAAGTGTTAGTTGGATAGTTTCGGAAAGAATTAGAGCGATTGTAGTTCTTTTTCTTTAATTATTGATTTTTTCCCAATAATTATAACGATAGGTAAGGTACAACAAACGTTTAGGTTTTTACATTAATCATTCGACCTCAGTAGATAGTACACAGAATTTAACAATATTTTCTGTTAATTTGAGAGTGTTAGTTGGATAGTTTCGGAAAGAATTAGAGCGATTGTAGTTCTTTTTCTTTAATAATTAATTTTTTCCCAATAATTATAACGATATTTAAGGTACGGCAAACGTTTAGGTTTTTATATTAATCATTCGACCTCAGTAGATTCAACACAGAATTTAACAATATTTTCAGTTACTTTGAAAGTGTTCGTTTCATTGTTTCGGAAAGAATTAGAGCGATTATCTATAGTTCTTTTTCTTTAATTATTAAATATAATTATTAGGAAGCTCTGTTACCCGCGACTTCATCTGTGCCTGCGTGGAACTTTTTCTGCTTAGGTGCATACATCCTTCTTCAGTTCAGGGTTATTTTATGCCACTCTAGGTATACCAAATTTCATCAAAATCGGTTTAGCGGTTTAGTCATGAAAACATAACAGACAGAAATACTTTTTCATTTCTAATATTATAGCGTTTTAGGTACCTAGTATGAATAATGGAGAAAATCGCCGCTATGCTGCGTTGCATCGCGGTGTCTAGGACTGCTAAGGGTTTCTATTTATTTAAGCATACATGTTTATTAGATAACAAATACGGCAATCAAGAGCATAGATCACATATTGACACCAAAGCATAACATAAAGTACCTACAAGGCAAATTTTGAAGAACAAACAATTGCTTACTTTGGTTTGGAGCATAGAGGAAAGAAGTAAACATCGCGCTTCATGACGTTGTCCCATTCAACTGCGGCGATATAGTTTAGTTATCTGGCATTGGCATTTAGTCGCTCTCTCACTGCGGTCACGTGTATCAGTTACATTGAAAACAATTAAATATGCATAAAAAATGCCGTGGTGTGTACTGAAATACTGCACAAACAATTCAAGAAATGTAAGCAAATGTAAAGGAATAACTTTTCATAGGTAAGAGCAAGATGAATTAATTATTAAAAAAAGAATTTTTAATATTTTTTATTTTGTTTTATTTTTGTTTTGACGAAGCATGTTGCTGATTTATGTCTGTTTTTGTACCTTTGTTTTTGACGACGCTTGTGATGACCGCTTTATTGTACATTTAATCAAAATGTTATTACCTGAATAAAATTCCGTTTCTTTTTAATATTAATATTTAAGTAACAATATTTTTATCCCGCCCTCGAAAATATAAAGCAGCAAATAAGAACAAACCTAAACGCGAAAAAGAGAAGACAATAGATATTGCCAGTCATATAAATTATAGTGAAGGACAAACCTATAGGCGAAAAAGAGAAGACAATAGTATGCACGAAGCTATGTATATTTTTTGTCTTTCTCACGCTTATAGTTTTTACTATCTTCTCTCTCTGTCTCTCTCTGAAATCTTCTTGCACACGTCTACCCCCCCCCCCCCCCCCCCCCCCCCCCCCGGGGGGGGCCCCCCGTTTGCCTCACCGGCTGCCGCACATAGCGCATGAATTTTGTTTGTCGCAATATCTCTATTGGCTATGTGCACGACACTAGCGCCATCTAGCGCAACACGGCCCCGTGAATTATTTGTACATAAAATGTTAGGATAAAGTTTGTTATTTTATATTAAAATAAAGTAAAAACTAAATAAATGAGCAAAATTGTCGATATTAAAAATATTATAACACCTAATTGGCTGAAATTACCATTCTTTAATTGTTACGAAATTCTCATACAAACTTTCACCACCGTTTTCACACCTTTGGGGGTTGAATTGCGAAAAATCTTTTTTTTTGTGAACACCTAGATAGCAATAAAAAACATCCCTGCCAAATTTTAAGTATTAGTATTTGCTGGTTTAGATATTTGAGAATTAAATGAGTGTGCGGATTTGCATAGATTCAAGCAAATCTGACACAACTTTCGCCGGGAAAAGTACAAATTTCTGCCACAGCGTGCGCTGCGATCGACTTGACAGTTCCCAACACCCACTTCGCACATAGCCAATACTTCCTTCCTCTATGGTTTGGAGGCAGAACTGTATGAAATGCCACGCTTTACATTGAGAACTGAAGAAAGAAAACGAAAAAGTAAATTACTTATATGAAATGCATCTGCTCAACTCTATTTAATAAATAGGTATCAAGTATTGTTTTATGTTATAAAATATTATCGAGACTCTCTATCCTACAGACAAACGGTTTTGTAGGACTTTCTTATTGTATGCAAACTTCATACATAAAGTTTTGTTAGTGTTTACTAAAAAAATACTTAGTTTATTTAACTTTATTTCCGATAGAAATGAGGAGTACCTATTGTTTGAAGAAAACAACCTAAACCGATAAGTTTTATTTAACTGATTTTAACAATGAACAGAGCTATAAGCAAACAAAGAATTAGACGTTTACTTCAACAGACAATAAATTGAAGAGAACATTATTTATTTTCCATTATTATGAAATTCTTCGAGTTTAACCTACGATTTTCCATCCAGTTTAACTCGCATCAGCGCTTAAAGATGCGTTCGTTTAACAGATCAGTACACCGTGAAAATGATTCTTTAACAAAGCTAAACACTAAACACACTTTGAAATTTTAGGAAATTTTTTCCTGGCTTGGTGAATTGTGCCAGAAACAGAATTTTATTGAATCTACTGTGTTAGAAAACAATGTTTTAGATAGGTTTGTAGTTTAGTAACAATTATTTGGTTCGGTACGAGTACAGGTACATACCCACTGGGAATTAAACAATATTATGACTATACTTCACAAAAAAGACAACGAAAATACAAAAATTGTACATTTACAAAGGTTGTTTAGCTAGGATTAACAATTTTAAACAGTAAAATCCAGAATGATGCTAGCCTGCACTGCACTGTCCTCGATAAAAACCACCCCTGTGCTACTAAAAATTTGCTCAGCCACCTGAAAAATGAAATAGGTGTTTGAAATTAAAAATTTCATTACTGTGTTAAAAAACCGGCCAAAATTTTTGAATTCAATTTTAAAATGTTTATCCATAACTCCGATAATTCTAAACCGATCTGGATTTTTCTTTTTGCTAGCCGAGATCGTTGGTCCCATTATACATTTGATAAAAATCTCATGAAGCTTCGGAAATGTCAGCCAATTGGCGATAAAAGCTATAGTTTCGTATCTATTGTTGAAGTTCGTGCCAAGCCAAGTCCAAATCGTTCGAATCGGCTTGACACCGACTCAAAAATAAAGTAATAAGACACATATTTAGTTATCTTTCATATCCGCATATAAGTATCATTACTTTATTAGGTTTTTATTTTATTATTTTGAACTTATTTCTTTAGAGTAGATTTTTATTGTATACTTCTTAACGTTTCATCATTATCATCTCAGCCGATATATGTCAGCTGCTGGACACAGGCCTCCACAAGGATCGCTACAAGGACCGATCCTGAACTGTCCTCATCCAGCCGGTTCCCGCCTCCTTCGCCAGGTCATCGGTCAGTCCACTTTATGGGAGGCCTACCTACGCTGCGCTTTCTAGTACGCGGTCGCCACTCGGGAACTCTTCGTTTATCGTTTAATGTATCCCAACTTGCCCAGCGTCTTTAACTAATTCCATAATCCAACAGAAAATATAAATAAACTGTTCTTCTGGTTTCGTGTCAACGTGGCATTATCGCATTACAATCATTCATGTTGTAATGTAAAGACAATAAAAAATTAAAGATTAGACAGTCATCAATGTTTGTGCATGCCGACTGCTGAGAAAACGAAAAAAATGGAGATTGCCTCCATCCTTATTATTTTACGTATGCTAGAAAGAGCGCGCATGACGTTTTTCTCGTTTAAACGCTTTGTCGTGGGTGGCATGCTAGCAGTGCAGGGTGCGCCTGACAAAACTCAACAATAAACAAAGCAGTGACGTACCGTGGGTTTCTGCCGCCCGGGCACAGACCGATTTTGCCGCCCTCTTATCTTATAAGAAGACCTACACAAAAAATAACGGAGCAAGCGAAGCGAGCTCGATATTTTTTAGCACAACTATTTAGCTAGTGGTCAGACATCTTTTGGTTTATAAATGTAAAAATATAAACTAAGAGCGAGCTAAGCGAGCTTGAATTTTCTTCTAAATACAGTTGGAACCAGAGCTTTTTACGTACAAAACATGTGCAAAGTAAACTAATTAAAAGATATGGATTGAGCTCAGTAAACTCGAAGTTTTTAGCACCACATTTTAATTGTGGTCAGAACTCTTTTGGATTAGGTATGTGTAATAATAAATAATAAATAATTAAATCAGAAACTTAGAGCGAGCGGAGCGAGCTCGACTTTTCTTTGTTCTACGAATAGGTTAATCAGACAGAGCTCAATCAATCTTTATTTATAATATATTTTTCCCGACTTTGCCGCCCCTAGAAAATTGCCGCCCAGGGCATTTGCCCTCGCTAGGCTACTGGAACAAAGGCACATAAATTAAATAGTACTTTAACATCTCAACAATATTTTTATAAGAACCGGCAGTGTAGGAATGTTAATCGACCATTCAAAATATTAGCTCAGACCTTACATGGGTGTTTGAACATCTAATGAAAATCTCGTTTGAACCGCGCTGCGTTGCGGTCAGGAAATTGAAAGGGTGTCCGGAAAACTTGATTTACAGCAAAGTGCCTGAGAAAAGGGATGTTTTATTATGAAAATTATCTTCGGGGACTCGAGGGGTTGCCTCGATGTAGTTGCCCGTTGGTTATCGCCATAATTTACGTTTACATGAATTGTTATGCCAAATACAAAGTAAACAATATATGTGTATTATTTAGCGCCCTGATAATTCCTAGCCCGTTGGAAATTGCTGGGAATGCTAAATGCGCAACTTGCTTTTACTAACGCAGATACCTACAACGTTCATAAATTACTGTTAGGTTTAAACAAGGTAGTTTTAAAAGCAAACACTTTATTTGCAAAAAGTATGGCTTGAAGGTATTTTATGAAGACATTTAGCCCAGCCCGGCTTAACTCAGTGCCGCGGTGTGACTTGGCCTCGTTTTATTTTATATCTGTGCACCCTAATTGGAGTCGCTACACCTCGCACACCTATAATTGGAAACTGCAAAAGTTTGTTGCGAGAATTTTTAAAAACGCACAAAGAAGCATTTCAGTTGTCGTAATTAGTGAACTAGGTCATAATCAATAATGGAAATGGTAAAAGTTTATGTGATAACTGATAACTATACATCGGATATTCGGATGCATATTTACCTAAACTTCATTTTTCACGAGAATAATGTGGACACGTCTTAATTCATTTATTTTATGAAACAATCCCAGGATCGTTTCGAAGTCCCGGGATTGCTAAAATATCGTAGATCTTGGACATTTGAACAACTCCTATAACATAAACAACTCAGAGAACTTGAAAAACTCTGACAATTTGGTCAACTTATACAATGTTGTCTGAGTTGACAGAGTTGTCCGAGTTGTCCGAGTTGACCAAGTTGTTCATGTTATCCGAGATGTTTTGTTGTCGAAAGTACTTAATTGGACAACATGAAAAACTTGGACAACTTGACCAAGTCAAATCAGTTGGCCAAGTTGTCAGAGTTGTTTACCTATATTGTTAGAGTTGTTCATGTTGCTCGATTTGACCGAATTGTTTATGTTGTCTGAATTGTCCATGTCGACCGAGTTGTTCATATTGTCGGAAGTCGTTATATCATAGTGGTGTTACTACCTTCGAGGATCAACTGGGTATAACGGTGCGGGTGGCCTAATTTTTTTTAAATTAACTTTATTCAGAAAGGCATAATTATTATCCATTATTATGTTTTCGTGAGGAAAAAAGTGAAGCTTAGGTAAATGCTTTCTAGGATCATTTTGCTTGTTGGGGTGCATCTGATTATCCACTCTCTACTGATAGCCTATCGTTGATCAGAAAATGTTCATCGAAGTTTATTACTGTACTATCAGTTTAAAATAACAATGTACATGACCTTGAAAGGCCGTTCGATAACTTCACTTGGTTGATAAAGGAATGTAGACTATATGCAAAGGAAACAATCATTTGATTGACTCGAGTGAAGTTCGCGTGATTGAGTGACGTCACATTTGCGAGCGAGGTCATGCACATTGTTATTTTAAACTGATAGTATCTCAACTATTATAAAACTCATGGTACAATAATATACTGCGCCTGGTATTCTCTTCCGACCACGTGACTGACACAAGCCTACGTCATCATACCCTTTTACCATGTTTAGCGGCCATTTTTTTGTGACGTTTTGGCTTGTGTCACTCTGGGAATAGAAGACCTTGTTTTTTTAGACTATGATAAAACTGTAACAGAAGTGGTACATTAAAGATATAAAAAAAGTTACGATACAAATCACAAATTTTTGGATTTTTTGTCCGTCTGTTTGTTCGAGCTTCACGCAAAAACTACAGAACCGATTTTGATTAAAACTTTTTTTGTTTGAAAGCTTATAATTTGACTTAAAATATGGTATACACAGTATACAGGGTGTAAGGGGCGGCCCTCCGCAAACTGAAACAGCTGTCCCAAACATTTGAGTCGGATAAGTACTGCAGTTTTGTATGAAACCGTTTCCGGAGGTAGGCTCTGCAAAGGAGCTAGGTGCAAAATTGTTAAGTTTAATGATGGTCTGATTTCACCGTTTCAGTCTAAGGAGGGCTGTCCCTTACACCCTGTATAATTTGTTCGGACGAAGTCGCGGGTAAAGGTTTGTTTTCAAATAAAACCTTATAATAAAATTGTATAATTACTAGACATGTCTAGTAATTACACTAGCTACTCTCGGCTTATTATTAGTAGCCCAGTCATTTTACGGTTTGAGTCGGGACTAATTACTAATTGCATTTTTTTTTCGCTATAATATTGAAGAGCCAATTTGAGCTTAAGAATGTACCAAAATTAAAAAAAATACTTCAGCAACAGTTCCAATTTTAAAATTTAGTTATTATCTCGTTCTAAAAAACCTGATGATAATTTTTTTTGCACATATTTAAGGCCTATACATACTTCAAACATGGTGTAATTGTTTTTATCTACTTAGAAGGTTTTGAAAAATACATTTGTATTTTCTAATAAATACCTCATTTTTTAAATTTTAGTGCCTGTTTTATTGATCAAAAATAATGTATATTATTAAATCTAATTCAAATGAGTGCATTGGTATTAATATTATTAATTTAAAAGCCTTCTGGGACACACAATTTTGATTTCTATGTTGCGCAGCAATTTTTTTTTAAATATTGTTTAGGATAGTGTTTTTGTCACTAAATGGTGCCGGTTACAGTTTAAAAGTCCAATTAATAATTAATCCCTACCCCGCCTAACAAAACTCCGTAAAATGACTAGCCTATAGGTATTATAATTATTAGGTTTTAGAGACATGTCTAGTAATTATAGCTACTCACTGCTTATCAGATTATTCATATCTAGGTATGCTTATTGTATATCTGTAGTTGTCGATCGTATAAAATAATGTAGGGTAATTCTGTAGAACATCTGATAAAAATCACATAAAATCGATTTGACAACATGCAGTCTACCATCCAATTATAATAGAGAATGATTTCTTATGAAAAAAAACTGCTTTCTCATACAAAACTCCAAACATAATATGTATAACTCGACTGAAATGTATGAGACAGCAGATAATTTTTTCCGCGATTTCGATATTGGTCCTAAGATAGAGAAAGTGATTCAATTTGATGGTCTGATCATCCCCTTAAAATGGTTTTAGCCTTTGATTAAATTAAAATAGCGGAAGATAGATGACGTTCTTGCATTACGCACTCGAAAAATTAATAATATGCTTTAATGTACTTACGAGTGAAAAGTAATGCCGCCGTGTGATTTGTTTTTTTCTTTTTAGGATTCCGTACCCAAAGGGTGAAAATGGGACCCTATTACTAAGCCTACGTCTGTCCTACCTATTTAGGGCTGTAACTTTTGAACCGTAATAGCTATATAATTGAAATTTTCTCGTATTATGCGTTATTGCGGCGGATTTATTAACAAATAATAAAAATGACAAAAAGTTTTAAATTAAGGGGAGTTCTCAACAAGAAACTAGTTTGTATCAACATTTTTTCTTCACGCTCTATCGTTAAACCGGTAGTACATACAAGCGTCAAACTTAGTGTGATTATAGAACATACTCTACAAAATATCAAGAGATACTAAAAACCGGCCAAGTGTGAGTTGGTCTCGCACTAAAGGTCCCGGACAAAAAAGATTTCTTAGTTAATAATGTTGTGTTCTGTAGTGGTGTGGTACGGAACCCTCGGTGCGCGAGTAGCCCAACTCGCACTTGACCGCTTTTATTTAATGATTTGTACAACGAGTTTTAAGCAAAGCAAAGCCATTGTGGTACCTTTATCCCGCCTAAAATCAAAAAAGTACCTCAATCACGCAATGCCACTCTGAGTAGGTAAATTAGGCGACGGGGGCTCAATTTATGCGATCCATGCGCTATAGACTTAGTAACCTATCTTGCTATTTAAAATCTCAGGTTTCAGCAAATTTTGTTAGACCTTAAACCGTAAATTAGTGTCGAAAATGAGTTTGTTAAATATATTGAGTATAGTTCATATTATGTGAGAAGCTTAATAAGTATTTCACATAAGCTTAATCATAATAAAACGTTATTAGTTTTGTTTAACAAGTTAACGTACCCATATTTAAGTTTAAAATATACCCCGAAACAATATTAGATAACTTCGTTAATTAAATATGTTACACAAGTCTACCTTCTACTTATTCTAGTCCACCCTACTACTTAGCCCGATTCACAGGAATGTTTAATTATCAAAATTATAATGAAAAAGTGCTTTTCTACAGAAAATGTCGATAACAACGCGGTACCAAAATGTTTTCTCAACTTCAATGCTATGCCCATCCAAACTATATAATTATAATAAAACTGTAATTATATAATTATTATCTAGTAATCTTAAAAAGAATTAATCCCTGTTTCCCTTGGTCACGCCATAACTTACTGAGAATGACTTAACCGATTTTATTCTTTTTTAGGGTTCCGTACCCAAAGGGTGAAAACGGGACCCTATTACTAAGCCTACGTTGTCCGTCCGTCCGTCCCTCCGTCCGTCCGTTCGTCTGTCCGTCTGTCCGTCCGTCCGTCCGTCTGTCCTACCTATTCATTCTTTTTTAGGGTTCCGTACCCAAAGGGTGAAAACGGGACCCTATTACTAAGCCTACGTTGTCCGTCCGTCCGTCCCTCCGTCCGTCCGTCCGTCTGTCCGTCTGTCCGTCCGTCCGTCCGCCCGTCCTACCTATTCAGGGCTCCGTCCGTCCGTTCGTCTGTCCGTCTGTCCGTCCGTCCGTCCGTCTGTCCTACCTATTCATTCTTTTTTAGGGTTCCGTACCCAAAGGGTGAAAACGGGACCCTATTACTAAGCCTACGTTGTCCGTCCGTCCGTCCCTCCGTCCGTCCGTCCGTCTGTCCGTCTGTCCGTCCGTCCGTCCGCCCGTCCTACCTATTCAGGGCTGTAACTTTTGAACCGTTATAGCTAGATAGTTGAAATAACCAATAAGATTATGCGTTATTGGTTATTACGGCAGATTTGTTAACAAATAATAAAAATGTCAAAAAGTTCAAAATTAAGGGGGGTTCTCAACACAAAACTAGTTTTTATCAACGTTTTTTCTTCACGCTCTATCGTAAAAACGGTAATACATACAAGCGTCAAACTTATTGTGATTATAGAGCAAACTCTACAGAATAACAACAAATACTAAAAATCGGCCAAGTGTGAATTGGTCTCGCACTAAAGGTCCCGGACAAAAAAAGATTTCTTAGTTAATAATGTTGTGTTCAAAAGTGGTGTGGTACGGAACCCTCGGTGCGCGAGTAGCCCAACTCGCACTTGACCGCTTTTATTTAATGATTTGTACAACGAGTTTTAAGCAAAGCAAAGCCATTGTGGTACCTTTATCCCGCCTAAAATCAAAAAAGTATCTCAACCACGCAATGCAACTCTAAGTAGGTAAATTAGGCGACGGGGGCTCAATTTATGCGATCCATGCGCTATAGACTAGTAACCTATCTTGCTATTTAAATTTTATCACAGGTTTCAGCTAATTTTATTAAACCTTATATAAATTTGTGTCGAAAACGAGTTTGTTAAATATATTGAGTATAGTTCATATTATGTGAAAAGCTTAATAAGTATTTCGCATAAGCTTAATCATAATAAAACGTTATTAGTTTTGTTTAAAAAGAACCCATATTTAAGTTTAAAATATACCCCGAAACAATATTAGATAACTTCGTTAATTAAATATGTTACACAAGTCTACCTTCTACTTATTCTAGTCCACCCTACTACTTAGCCCGATTCACAGGAATGTTTAATTATCAAAATTATAATGAAAAAGTGCTTTTCTACAGAAAATTTCGGTGACAACGCGATACCAAAATGTTTTCTCAATTTCAGTGTTATGCCCATCTAAACTACATAATTAATCTACACTAATATTATAAAGAGGAAAGATTTGTACCTATTTTTGTATGTTTGTAATGAATAGGCTCAAAAAGTACTGGGCCGATTTAAAAAATTCTTTCACCATTAGAAAGCTGCATTCACCCTGAGTAACATAGGCTATATTTATTGCTAGAAAAGATTAGACGTCCACCCGTGCGAAGCCGGGACGGGCCGCTAGTGTATAATAAAACTGTAATCTATATAATTATTATCTAATAGGTAATCTTAAAAAGAATTAATGCCTATTTCCCTTAGTCACGCCATAACTTACTGAGAATGACTTAACCGCCGATTTTATTAATTTTTTTAAGTTTTCTAGTACTGTGCAGAAGGAAAGAAAAGTTAAGAAAATTGCACAAAAAATTTATAATATAAATAAAAGATAGTACCTAGTTGTTAGACAAATTCCATTATTCAGCAATAGCATCAGCATCTAGAAATTGCTAAGTGAACATTTCCTTTGTAACTCGTTAAAGGAATTCACATATGGCGATGTCGATGTATGTAGTACTGTTTGCTGAAACAAGACATTTGTTAGATCGACACTTCAAAGAACGAGCTCTCTCTGAAGGTTGTGTGGTTAGTAAAAATACACCGAGTTACGTCAACATGGAGGAATTACTTTGAGCGTTTTCACGTAACATCATTTCAAGTAGGTACACTTACACTTCTATCACCTGACATCTTTATTAATAGGATTAGTAAGCTTTTAAGTTACTGTAGGAATAGGTTGTATGTTTAATGAATTTTTAGACGTGTAGTGCTTAGAATAAAACAACTTCTTTCCGTGGGCATGGAGTGAGGTGCATTTTGGTTATTTTTAATCGGCGAAATAAATATAGCGATCTCCACATCGTATCGCAGTAACATTTTAAATACACTAAAAGATATGTCTGGGGAAAAATTACGAGAGCCGACCCCCAATTGAAATGGGAAAATGAAAAAAGAAACTACGCGTTTGTGAGAATATCGATAAAGAACGTGTAAAGAAGTTTGGCGGAAGGCCATATAATGTGAGACCCAGACATATAGGTCCCATACATGAATGAAACTTAGTAATACATGTAGAGTCTTCACTCTACAAACTAACAAAACGAAACTAACAAAAAAGAAAATTTGTTGTAATCTGTAGAAGTTGGGGGAAAGGTATTTCTCCTTATGATACCTTTCAGATCAGTTCAATAAAGCCAAATACGTTCCGTAACGTCCAAAAACTACCTCAGTGATAATATTAGATGAAAATAGCTGTCATGGTTGCGTTTTGCTACTGCTTTTTGGATGATTTGTCTATTCTACTAGTAATTTCTACTTTTGAGCCCGGACTTCTAGAGATGAGGAAGTTTTTTTAAAAAATGCCTCAATTTTTTCTGTTTATAATAATTATGACCGCCGTCCTGAAGGGCTTTTAGTTTTCGTAAAAATGGCTGGGTCCAAATTCGCCAAAGTTCTTTTGTTGGTTAATATTTTTAAGAGCTCGCTTTTAATCTGACACGTAGTAACTATGAATATGCATTTAAATATTTTCTCTTTGTCTATAAAATGTTCATCCTTTTCCAAACATAATTCATTAACAAAGTAGAATAGCGTACACATCGGACGGTAGATAAGTAGTGACGTTTTTATTAGGAACTATAAAAGGGCCTATGGCGAGTGGCGACGAGCCATTATGTGCCATTCCGCCCCACTGAGTGCTTAATGCAGGATAATGGACTCTCTCACTATTAATTTTGCTGTTTTTGTTTCGGGAAAAACAGGGACAATATTCGAACGACGCGACGCCGACGTATAAAACAAAAATCACTGAGGCAACTAACGCTCTCCTAAAAAAGGAGACTACGTTGCCTACTAACATATTTAAACGAGAACAAGTTGCGAAATTTATTAAGTCGTTTTTTTATTTGTATATATTGTACAGGTAGCAGAATAGATTATTACGTTCTACGTTTTATGGTACAAAGAACGTGATTGTACTATGATACTGACAACTTTAGAAACCTAGAACATTAGCAAAAAAATTGTTGGTATTTCCATACCAAATGCAATCATTTAATCGAACATTATTGTATGAAAAGTCTGGATTTTTGTTTGCGAATTTCCTTTTGGAAAGTTGTTCAATATCATGAATACAATCACCTAAAGTAATGCAACTAATGACGTTTTACAAATAGACGCGTCATACGCTAACATCACTGCACTTTAAAATGGCGCGATATAGTGACGTGTAGCCCGTACACTAGACAGCGCGTGACTATGAGAAATCCGGGCAATTACCTTACTTTTTTGTTGCCATTTTGAAGCGCGGGCAACGCATCTATATATAAAAACATCTTAGAATGCAACTGTCTACCCTAACACCCTTTAAACATATTTTACTACTGAGAGGTGGATGTTCTGAGGTTTCATAATATCCTCTGACTACCCCCTCGGGAAATATAGCCGTGAGCATATGATTATGCTTACTTATTAGACAAACGAAACGCGGATGTTCGAGGTTTCAGAATATCTCTGACTACCCCCTCGGGGAATATAGTCGTGAGCATAAACATATATATATGTTAACTCCTCAGGATCGACTCAGCAAATAAAACCATGGTGTAGACAAGTATCACTGTTGTATTTAGTTACTGACAAGTTTTACAGTTTTTATGACCAAATTATATTTTAACTGACATGAACACTAATTGCACTTCAAAACTTGATACTAGTAAAATCGGACAGCGACTGAACGCCGTTATAAGAATTACTCGTCTTTTATACCAACGACTGAAAGTCCGATTTCTAACGATTGAATGAATGTCAACCGTTTAGAACTTGTAAGTCAAATTCATGACTTTTATGTTTGATTTATACAGGGTGTACAATAAAATAGGACAGCTACTTAAAGGGGTTCTTCAGACCATCAAACTGAACAACTTTCTCTATGGGACCAATATCGAAATCGCGAAAAAAAAATCAGCTGTCCCATACATTTCAGTCGAGTTATGTTTGCAGTTTTGTATGGGAGAGCGGATTTTTTTTCGCGATTTCGATATTGGTCCCATAGAGAAAGTTGTTCAGTTTGATGGTCTGAAGCACCCCTTTGAGTAGCTGTCCCATTTTATTGTACACCCTGTATAATAATTACGAACGCTTGATTATAAACGTTGACAAAAAGTGTAAGAAACATAAACATTTATAATAATTTACAGTGCTTTTAATAAAATAGCTAACATATGTATGCTATGCTTACTGCTTATTAAACTTTTCGTAGTTAGACGTTTTTCTTCATAGACTTTCTGATCGGCAGCGAAAGATTGAACTTAAAGCCTACCAACGATAAGAAGAAAGAATGTAGAACCAATATGAAACAAATAAGGCAACAAATAGAACACATTACATTCTAGAGTTCTAATAAACATTACTTTAATACTAAATTCGAGGCTTGGTCGAATGTGGTATTCGTCGTAAACCAAGTAGCTTTACGAACATGAGCGTACTCAAATATTGGTTGAACGTGGTCTGTGAGACACCACCCAAGATTTACTCCGTAGTTCACTCTATATGGATCATCGCAGCTTAGTAAGCCGGTTGAAGTGAAGTTTAAGTAGTAGATATACGACCCATTATATCTTAGAGCATACAGTTCAAAAGTAATTTGATATTTTTTTTCTATTTTCATCATTGTAGTATTTGTTTAAAACTAAAATGTAACAGCAAGAGACCACAATCTTTTCACCATTATAGATCGGCTATGGTAGATGAATATTTTGAATGATGACAATATAAGTGGAAGTTAAGTAGGTACCTAGATATAGATAACTATATCTAAACTACTATAAAACTGTAACAGAAATGTGTCTGTACATTGAAGATATTTACAAAAACAAAATTACGACATGATTTTTACCTGTCCCTGATTCCAAATCTCCAATTTTTGGATATTTTGTCTGTCTGTATGTTTGTTTGTTTGTTTGTTTGTTTGGGTGTTTGTTTGTTCGAGTATCACGCAAAAACTACTGAACCGATTTTGATGAAACTTTTTTTGTTTGATAGCTTATCATCTGACTTAAAATCTGATATATAATTTATGCGGACGAAGTCGCGGGTAAAAGCTTGTTAGTTATAATAAGGTTTTATCGAATCAAACTAAAATTTGCGCGCCTGCAAGCAGGCTAAATACGTTCAGTAGTATTTTGTCGAATATTTATTTCTAATTCTATGAAAGAATGGTGGGAAGATAACTTTGTCCTGTATAAACTACAGGCTGCTTTTTGTGAATTTTTTGATTGACCAGCTCGAATTGTCATTACGAAATCAATACATTGTGTCGATACAACACAACAGATTGGCTTTCAGATTGTCAGAGATTGGTGTCAGAGTAGACATCTGAAAAAGGAAAAGCATGTATTGGGGATGATCGTTAATATCGATAGCGATTAGATCGTCCGCTGAAGGAGATATATCGCCGGCAGTACACGGAGCGTGGCGCGATGGACCAACAAATTATTGTCGTCCAGGGAGCACGAAATATCGGCCCGCGCCGGCACGTCGGCCGCGACCTACCAGAAATATATCTGCACTCCCATCTGTAGGAAAACCGAGAGAATACTGAACGAATATTTTCTGCGGCGGCTAGCGTACTCCGCCTCCGCCAGCTGAGCTCCCGGAACACGGTTCATGGGCTCAGATATTTCTTGTGGATGCAGTAAAGAATGCGGCTTTAGCTATTACATTTTGTTTTGCTGCAGTTGTTGTGTAACATAATTTGAACTATTTGAAAGGAGAATGACTTTATTGATTGTCGACTAAGGACTTGTTTTCTAATTTCAAATAATCCGCTACATCTAAATACAAACTAATTCTTATAAAACTGTATAAGAAGTGTGTCTGTAGTCTGCTGGTAGTCTGTACCTAGTCTGTACATTGAAGATATTTACAAGAAAAAGATTACGATATGTTTTTTGGTGTCTCTGAGTCTGAGTCAAAATCACAATTTTTTGGATTTTTTGTCTGTCTGTTTCTTTGGGCATCACGCAAAAACTACTAAACCGATTTTGATGAAAATTTTTATTTGTTTGAAAGCTGAAAATTTTACATAAAATCTGGTATGTAAAAGCTCGTTTATAAACAAAACCTTGCCCCCTTTCCCTGTTAAATTAGTGTCGTTTTCCATCAAAAGGAATATTGGTGTATAATGGGGAAGGCTGAAGGCTGGCATTGTCACAGACGCGGTATATCATCGGCGTGCGGAAATTCAAAGGGCGCTCGGAAGTACTTGATTTACGAGAGCGGGCCGCATGTATGCGCGAGTATTAAAAATTTCATAAAAATATTCTTTATGAATGCGTGCATTGTGTCGCTCGCTAAACTGTGGATTAATTTCTCACCTCAACATTTCATTCTAACCGTAGGCCATGCTAATACGAATTAAATTGTGAACTGCTGTTTACATAAATGCTTGAACAGTACTTTTTTAGGAATGTAATGTAAATGTTCTTCTAGCACGCAAGGGTCATGGAGGAGAGCGTACTTAGACTTGATAATTAGATTTACTTTCCTCATTTTACATTCAGTCAAAGAAATGGTAGTTATTTACACGGTCAGTTAGCCGTGTGGGGTGCTTACATGCGTACCTTGTGAATAATTTGCATGGACGGGGCGGGCAACGCCGCCACGCTGCCACACTGCCCCGGAGGGTAGGGGTGTGCGGGGTAAGGCGGCGAAAGCGGGGGACAGGGGCTACCCCCGTCCCAGGATTTAATGGCGAGCCCGCTGCCCGCCGGAGATATTCTCATCTCGCCAGGATAACCACTATTACGATTTAGCGGATTTGCAAATTGCAACCATATCACGAAAATGTATGATATACGATCTAAATTGTACTGTGTTTCCGCCTCTCGTATAATTGGAATAGGTGTCAGATTTTATGAATTCGTATTAATTACGTTTTGGGAATTTTCAGAACAAAACTGGAAATATTGGTTATAACTGGTTTATTTTAGTCGAGTAGGTATTTGATATTTTAACACATTCGCGGATACTGAACGAGACACAATAGAACTTTTATTGTTATCACTGCTGTAGCCGGTCATTGTCCGCGAATGTGTTAAACAAACGACTAGGATTTAGCTAGCTATCTACGTCCGCCATATACAGGGTGTAAGGAAAAGTATCAGTAACCTCTAAACCACATACTCTACCCATCAAACTGAATAACTTTTACTATGGGAGCAAAACTGTAAGAACAAAAAAAACAGTTGCCCCATACGTTTGAATCGAGTGGGTATTGCAGTTTAGTATGAGGCAGCAGATTTTTTTATTCTGACAGGTTTGCTCCCATAGTAAAAGTTCAGTTTGACGGGTAGAATATTTGGTTTAAAGGTTAATGATATTTTTCCTTACATCCTGTTTACTGTCACGCAAAGGACTTGCTGAGAACCTGAGAACAATAGTCTCCTGTCATCAGATGACAAGAACAATTAAAAGTCCGTGGCGTGTCCGCTAGTCACTACAGAAGTTTGTGCCGCTAGCAGACCTCACCATAAAAATACTACATAATTTGATTCGGAATAGCACAACATGGCTGTATCATGTTTAAAAATCAATAATGTTTGAGACATAATTTTATTAATAAAAAAACCGGTCAATTGCGAGTCGGGCTACTCGCGCACCGAGGGTTCCGTAACACATCACCACAGAACTATTATTATTAATTATTAAATTAGAAAAAAAAAACCTTTTTTTGTCCAGGACCTTTAGCGCAAGACCGACTCACACTTGGCCGGTTTTTAGTATTTGTTGTTATTTTGTAGAGTTTGCTCTATAATCACACAAAGTTTGACGCTTGTATGTATTACCGTTTCTACCAAAGAGCGAGAAGAAAAAACGTTGATAAAAACTAGTTTCTTGTTGAGAACCCCCCTTAATTTTTAACTTTTTGATTTTCTTATTATTTGTTAGCAAATCCGCCGTAACAACGCACATTCTGTGAACTATCTAGCTCTTTCGGTTCAAAAGTTACAGCCCTAAATAGGTCGGACAGACGGACGGACGGACAGACGAACAGAAGGACAGACGGACGGATGGACGGACAACGTAGGCTTAGTAATGGGATCCCGTAATGGATTTTACCCTTTGGGTACGGAACCCTAAAAATGAGTAAATATCACGTACCTATACCATACTTACCCGTTGTTTAGCTTATGTTTCACTTGAATTTTAACGACTACATGAAGTCAATCTCCTCGTACAACATATTATCATAAATTGCGGTATATTTGTGTGTTTAAATATGCAGAATCGTTTTGACGGAGCGTCTCTCCGGGCGTTTAGGGAGTATGGCGGCAACGTCCCATAAATATTCAGTTTACGGACACTCTGCCGACTTATGGACGCGCTGATTTACACCAGACCCGCTGAAAATGTACTCTAATGTATCCGCTGAGATTATTTACAGATTTGAAACACTATTAAAATCTGTACGAATAATAGCAGCTTTCTTACCTTCTGGCGTCGGAGGCACCTTCCGAGGTGTGTACTGGTGTCTATTCTATTTATAAGTAATGGAATTATGCGTGCGTTAGCAGTGCATTTACAGTGTCAAGTAGTTTGTGGGAGTGCCTATCCCAATCTCAAAACGCGAACCACGCGAACACCAAGCGAGATAGACAAGTGCTCGTGTCAGAACCTGCAACGTGAATCCATGCACTGTATCTTCTGTCCATTTTAAAATGGCGGGCTCACTATTTGATTTATTCTGTGCTATTTGTCACACTGGACAGGGTTTAGGCACACTGCTAGTGAAACACTTCACTAGCAGTGTCCACTCTAATCTCCTGCATGGGTAGGGTGGGCATGCTCCGTATCATGGCTATCGCGGGTTGGCATGCTACCCATGCTGCTCGGTGAATGTAATCGTGAGCATATACAAGGTGTAACAAAACACCTTTGCAATATTTAAAGGCCCACGCCTTTAAAGTAATCTAGATTAAACCATCAAACTGAACAACTTTTACTATTGAGACAAGGCCGAAAAAAAACATCTGACATCATCATCAATTCACTCTACATTTGACTCGAGTAAGTTTGTATAAAATAGCCGATTTTTTTTCTCGTTGTTAACTCCAGTGAATTGTACTATATTATAGTGAACTTGGTAAGTTTGACGCTTTTGTTAGGGAACACGATGTTTAGAGAATGTGGTGTTTTATGAATATGATATTTTGTGAACATAATGTTCAGAGAATATGGTGTTTTGCGAATATGATATGCAGAGATTATTTGTAAGCCTATTTCTTTAAATATTACTGGATTGTTTCGTAACACCTTGTATGTGCTCACGATTATATTCACCGACGAGGTGACCAGAGTGAATTAGAATAATCCACACTTAACCACAGAATAAATACTAGACTAACTAGCAGCCAAAAAAATGCGCAGCACGAAATTGTTGGCATATTCAATATTATTTGAAAACTACTTTTTCAAATAGAAAGAAATAGAATCGTTGCTAGAAACCATTTTATGTTCTATTTGCTCGATAAATTGACTTTTAAATTTATGAATTTAAACTTTTTAGGTGAATTATATTTTACCGAATATAAAGGGTGTACAGTATACTAAATACGTTATATGCTTAAAGGGGTACTTGAGACCATCCAACTGAACAACTTTCACTATGAGATTAACATTGAAATCAAGCAGCTATTCAGTACCTCAAGATCGAGTAGCCATTGACATTTTACATGGAACCATAATAACGCAATTTCCATATTATGGGCATACATTTTTTTTTAAATTTTTATGGTCTAAAGTAAGTACTCCCTAAAGTTTGTAAAACATTTAAGTTTACACACTGTATATGATAATAATTTTCAAACAAATGTAATTAATGCCCTGAAATGAAACAATAGCATCGGTCGGTACACGAAAACTATCATCAAAATAGAACGAAATACAGTTGGATAAATAATTGGTTCAATAAACATGGTGTAACAAAATATAGTAATATTTAAACTAAGTAGTAGTTTAGAACCGTCAAACTGAACAACTTTCACTATGGTGTGGGAATGATTCGTGCCAACATCGAAATATAATTTAAAAAATTTGCTGTTTCATTCAAAACTACCGACTCGACTCCAATGTATGGAGCAGCTGATTTTTTTAACATTATTGCCATATTGGGCTCCATAGTGAAAGTTGTTCAGTTTGTTGGCCTAAACCACCCCTTCAAATATAACAAGAGTGTTTGGTTTTACTCTGTATAACATGACGAAAGCAAATAGAGATTTTATCGTGATTTGCATAGCTTAGGGATCACAGATTACATAGAGGTAGCGACGAAACTTGGGCTATAACTCTCATAGCCGATACAGCCAAGCAAATAAGTAACTTCCAAGTTTGAGGCAAACACTATTAACTGTTTAGTAGTTTAAGAAACGCTCCCTTAGTATAATCTAGTTAACGCTTAATCAAAATTCCGGGTCAGGTTCAATATGGTTACGGGTTACCGTAGTATAATAGCTTATACTTAGTAACTTGTAAATATACTTGGTCATAAATGATAAGGTGTTTCTAAGTTTACTCGCAGGTGCAAATATAAGTTATACTCGCCTTCTAGACTAATATGAAACTGTAAATATATTATGTATGAGTATATACAGTAGTCGAGAGTATATAGAGTGGTCCAGTGGTGAGTAACCTTGCTGCAGGAGGCGATGGTTCGATCCCTGTGGAGGCCAACACGTAACAATGAGTATTTTTTTCGGAATTTAGTTAGTATTTGCAACACCATTTGCTTGTCGGTGAAGGAAAACATCATGAAGAAAACTGCATGCTTCTATTTGAATTGTACCTACTGTCCATTACAAGTGGCGAAGGGTTCATTCCCCGTCACACACACTCAACAGAGTTTCGGTGGGCTACTAGTGAAACGCGGAAGTTCTGTGTTTTCACAATATCTCTAACTCAGGGAATATAGTCGCGAGCATATGACTGTACGTAAAGCCTAACCAAAAATATAAAAAACCTGGTTTGAGGGCGCTACAATCGACTATAACCTTAATGTCAGTGTTCCAAGTACAAAAAAATGAATTCCTATGATTTTCCGCAACATGGCAAGGTTTTTTAGCCTCCGGTCCAAAAGAACCTAAAACCAAAATATCCTATTACCATTATGAACTAATTTCAAAATCACCTTTTCCCAAAATGCCTGAAATTCAAATATCACATTTAATTCTACACCTCCCTACTTATAGACTCTACAGGGTATTATAAAACACCCTAGTAATACTTAAGGTGGTACTTCAGACCATCAAGCTGTACAACTTTCACTATGGAGTCAATTTCGAAATCGCGAAATAACAATCTGCTGTTTCATAGAAAACTGTAATACCGGCTCGACTCAAATGTATGGTACAGTTTTTTTCTCAGTGTTGGTTGACTCCATAGTGCAGGTTGTTCAGTTTGATGGTCTGAAGCGCCCTTAAATATTACTAGAGTAACAAAACATTGTTACAACCTGTATACAATACAACACTGCTCTGGGCTGCTATGCCATCTTTCCCGGAATTGTTCCAAGGTCTTACCAGTACTCCTCTTGATGTCGTCACCACACATGGCTGCTGGATAACCCGCACTTGCTTAATCTTCTTTCGTGTCAGCCGAAAGTTCGGTAGTGGAAAGATTAGTCAATCAGCAATGGTCGTATCAAGGCTGAGTGCCCAGGGTGCGTCAGACGAAGTCAGATTACGGTGTCACGTTTAATTATATCATTATTTAAACCGGACCCACCCAGCTGCTACGCCGTAGCAGTCGTAGAAAACTACGACAATCTCGATCGACCTTAGCTCTTTAGAAATTCATTTATGTCTCGTTGAAGTTACGCCTTAAAACTTGACGTATAATATGACTTGAATATTCACAGGGCGGGTCTCTATATACTTCCATGTACTTCACGTTCGACGGGTACAAAGGTCAAATGTGAGATAGCCGAGCCCAGGGCGGCGCAGTATCCTGTGTTGTTTCAATTAGCCTCTCTGTGAATCACTAATGAATATCACGAGTCATCGCACAGGTGGCTAAGCATACTAAATACTACGTTTTAGCGGATTAACATTTAAATTCACTGAATTAAATTTCGATCAGATTCGAACGCTAATTTCAAATTAATGTGCATGTAAACGGCGAACTGATGAGATTATAATTTATGATATTATCGGATAATCTGTGAACTATACTCCATTCCAGATAGGGGCGAAAAGAAGGTAAAAAAGATTCTTTATAGTACACACTTTAAAGAAATTATGAATATTGTATCAAACAACAAAATGGCGATGTTGAAAGACCTAAAGAAGCAGTGGTGCGCACATGTGGTTCGCCTTTGTTTCAATGAAGCTTTTTTAAAGACTATTATGAAAAAAATCCGTCAGATGGCGCTATTAGTAGCTATATTGACAATTCGAAAAAAACATCTTTAAAAATTGTAAAAAATTGTACTAAAATTATTACGACTTCATTTAAATCGTTATGATCGTCATCGTATTATTAATGTATGAATAAATTTGTCTCTAAACTTGGAAATCTAGGAAAATACGTTTGGCAAGCATTAGTTTATTACTGTGGCAATTTTTTTTAAACCGACTCCAAAAAAGGAGGAGGTTCTA
This sequence comes from Agonopterix subpropinquella, assembly GCA_922987775.1. Taxonomy (NCBI): domain Eukaryota; kingdom Metazoa; phylum Arthropoda; class Insecta; order Lepidoptera; family Depressariidae; genus Agonopterix; species Agonopterix subpropinquella. The sequence continues at coordinate 15,439,448 of OV277695.1, read as the reverse complement.
TGTTCGGCTGTATGTATTTTTTTTATGTATGTTCACCGATATTTTCGTCAATTGTGAACCAATTTAAAAAAATATTTTTTTGTTTGAAAGGGTATACTCCCGAGGTGGTCCCATTTTTTTTAACCTACTTCAAAAAAAGGAGGAGGTTCTATGTTCGGCTGTATGTTATTTTTTTTATGTATGTTCACCGATATTTTCGTCAATTGTAAACCAATTTAAAGAATTCTTTTTTTGTTTGAAAGGGTATACTCTCGAGGTAGTCCCATTTTAATTTTGTGAAGATCTGATGACGCGCTTCGGAGCTACACAATAGAACTCCTCAAAAGTTGACAGCTAATCGTCTGCGATTGAACCATTTTCCTCGTTTCAATGTACCCTTTGCGTATATAACTGATATCTGATTCGAACTAACATATTAAAATTTAATCACTGAAAGTTATGAAATAAAATATTTTTACAAAAAAAGTAAAAACCGACTTCAAAAGTAAAAAAGTAAGAAATAATATTTCAGCCTATGACTTTTACGCTCAAATCTATAAGGAAATTAATTTGTTTAATTTTTTACTTTTGAAGTCGGAAAAAGAAAAAAAAATTTTATTTACCAAAACGACTCATTGATATAATCAAAGAACATTATAAGGGGGTTTAGAAATGCAAAGTAGCGCTTTTGCTTAGGAGATGACTGTCACCACGTATCTTCCCACTCACGCTGCTACAACTACTTATGCCCTCTCGCTCGCACCACGCCGCGCACCATAACCACTCAAACGTTCATCCCGCCGGGCGGCATGCACGCTCCAACGTTCATGGGATTGAAACCCACCCATAAAAATATGTGGTCTTGAGCGTTCATGGGCACGCAATTCCCCAGCGGTACACAAATTGGGATTTTCCATCTAGTGATGAACTAAATCACTTGTGATTAATGAAAAAATTTTTTAGATGATGCTATAATAAATGAACTAACCGACAATGTAAAGAATTTTTCTGTTAGAACTAAAAACAAAAAACAAAAATTTTTTAAATTTCTGACGTTCGCACAGTGAACGTTGCGCTATGATTCTCCGCAAATTTGTCAGAAATACTAAGTTTTTATTATTTATTTCTTGGATTGTCTTATTTAAAAATAATCGTTAAGACTTGTTCTTTGTAAATATTACTAAGTAATCACTGTTTTAAACTACTATCACGAAATTAGATCAATTGGAATGCAGTCCTCTTTGTTGGCATGTGAACGTGGTGTTTTTTGTTTTTATTATATTTAAATTGTGTTCTATTCATAAAAATATGATTTCAAAAGGAAGAATGGTTTATTTTAAACATATTAAAACACATTTATAGCACAATATTTTGAATTTATGTAAGATTTTAAGCCATATAATATTTTGCATGCCGAAGGTCGCTTCGTTTTTATTGGGGAGTGGTTGTTTTCATTTGATTTATTTTGGTATATACAACGGATTTAGGTATATACATCTTAGTATCATTTGAAAGAACAATTAGTCTTTTACATTTTAAAGTAGGTCTAAATGATAAAAATTATAAATTTTCGATAAAACTTAGTTTAAAAAGAAAACTTAACAAACATTTAAATGTTATCTCCGACTTTAACTTATCTGTTTAGACATTAGAACTTGAATTGAATAACATTGTTTTACATAATATGATGCTACATACTATCACCTATCTTAACATATTTTTTGTTTTGACATAGCCACAGTAGTTTGCTTGCTATCATATTTATTGTCGGAAACGTAACGGCCGCTCAGCGTAAAAAAATCCAGCTCACGCGTATGAACGTTGGAGGCTACCTGCTGTCCGGCGGGACGAACGTTTGAGACCTTTTTTTTTGGGGGAGCGGTTATACCATGAACGGTCAAGTGGTTATGCAAATCATTGCATAACCGTGTGGCACGCGCTCCATGCCTAATTTGCACTTCTAACTTCTCTTATAATGTTCTGTGGATATAATCGTCACGAGATAATGATGACAATTAGGCGACAGACTACAGAAGACTAATAGGTTGTTATTCACACACGCTAGACGCAAGACGGAGCGTCATACGGCAGCCCGTCATTTGTGAAGCAAGGAGTTGTATGAAACCGTACGTAGGAGCATACACGGTGACGCATTGCCACTGCGTCAATTCAGCAGCCGTCACCGCGGCGACGTCGCATGGTATGGCACACGGGTGATGCAGTGACGTGCGTAATGTTGCCAGCAGATAAACCATAAAGTGACCTGAAGCTCTGCATTTTCGATTAAAATTATGAAACATTGTAACATATTCTAAACTAATTGCTGCAAAAGGAAAATAAATAATGTAGTTTCTGACCAATCGCAAATTTAAATATATACCTATTAGAAAAATGTATGGTTTCTCCGATCTTCGAACAAGAATCTAAAGTCAGAAATTCAGAAAAGTGGCTGCCATCTTGAAATTTTTGTTTTTCAACCGATTGCTCCCGAAATCGATATCTGGGGGTTTCTGCGATCTCTGAACACGAATCTAAAGTCAGAAATTGGAAAAAGTGGCCGCCATCTTGAACTTTTTTGTTTTTCGACCGATTGGTTCCAAAATCGATATCTGGGGGTTTTTGCCATCTCCAAACACGACTATAAACATAAACATAAACATTTATTTTCCAAAACACATGCATTTACAGAGTAAATAGATCAGCAGTCTGTACTGGAGTTTTCTGCCTCACAGACTGCTTTACAATTTTCTTATATTATAGTACTAACAGTGGTACCTTAACTGTCATTTGACTTAAATGTTGGTGTGCCGATGAAGAACACTATATAATACTTAAAAACAAAAAAAAACAACTATGAAGTCAAAAATTCAAAAAAGTGGCCGCCATATTGAACTTTTTTGTTCTTCAATCTATTACTTCCAAAATCGATATCTGGGGGTTTCTGCGATCTCCGAACACGAATCTAAAGTCAGAAATTCGGAAAAGTGGCCGCCATCTTGAACTTTTTTGTTTTTCAACCGATTGGTTCCAAATTCGATATCTGGGGGTTTCTGCTATCTCTGAACATGACTATGAAGTCAAAAATACAAAAAAGTGGCCGCCATCTTGAACTTTTTTGTTTTTAAATCTAATATTTCCAAAATCGATATCTGGGGGTTTCCGCGATAGCTTTAGATTCGTGTTTGGAGATATCCAAACACGAATCTAAAGTCAGAAATTCAGAAAAGTGGCGCCATCTTGAACTTTTTTATTTTTTTATTGATTACTTCCAAAACAGATATGTAGGGGTTTCTGTGGACACCAAACACAGGTCCGAAGTCAACATTCAGAAAAGTGCCCGCCTTCTTGAACTTTTTTGCTTTACAACCGATTGCTTCCAAGATCAATATCTGGGGGTTCCTGCAATCTATTAGCATGAATCTGATATCAGAAATCAGAAAATTTGAAGGAAAACAAATATGGTTAAAAAACAAATAAGATCATCTTGAATTTAATTGTTTGTTAACTGACTGCTTCCAAAATAGATATCTCACTCCGAATCTCCGGAAAAGTACCAGATGGCGGCCACTTTTCTAAATTTTTGACTTTAGATTCATGTTCGGAGATCGCAGAAACCCCCAGATATCTTGGAAGCAATCGGTTGTAAAGCAAAAAAGTTCAAGATGGCGGCCGCTTTTTTGAATTTTTCACTTCAGATTCGTGGTTGAAGATGGCAGAAAACCCCAGATATCGATTTTGGAAGCAATCGGTTGAAAAACAAAAAAGTTCAAGATGGCGGCCACTTTTTGGAATTTTTGACTTAAGATTCATGTTTGGAGTTGGCAGAAACCCCCAGATATCAATTTTGGAAGCAATCGGATGAAAAACAAAAAAGTTCAAGATGGCGGCCACTTTTTTAATTTTTGACTTCAGATTCGTGTTTGGAGATGGCATAAACCCCCAGATATAGATTTTGGAAGCAATCGGTTGAAAAAAAAATTCAAGATGCCGGCCGCTTTTTTTAATTTTTGACTTCAGATTCGTGTTTGGAGATGGCAGAAACCCCCATCCCATTTGTATTTTCCTAAATTCTTATAAGAAGATGACAGAATTGTTTCTGCTCCTAAATTGAAATACCTTTGTACTGTATCTAAAGAATTATATTTAAAAGAAATGTAAGTGTTTAAAGTTAAGATTAGATTCAGAGTCAAAATAGAACTAAAACCTTCCTATCAACTAACTAATTGTAATTGCATCTGCGCTTGTAATCTTTGATTTCTGTTATTATTTGCTAAAATTAGCTTACTAACTAGCCTACTAAATGTATATCACCTGGTTTAATTTAGAATATATAGTACCTTCTACGTCTCTTGTTGCATCTCACAGTGTCAATTGGAAGCTTGCTGATGCTTGGGCTCAGGAACGATTTCATCGTATCCTTTTCCAAGTTCAGGCGGCGACATTTTCTTTGTTTATACAAAGAAAATGTCGCCGCCTGAACTTGGAAAACAGTACAGTTATCTGTATCAACTTGATAATGTGTAATTTTATGATGGTTATTATTATGAATAAATAATTTACTTACTTACTTACTTATTTACTTACTTTTCTGAATTTTTGACTTAAGATTCGTGTTTGGAGATGGCAGGAACCCCCAGTTATCAATTTTGGAAGCAATCGGTTGAAAAACAAAAAAGTTCAAGAGGACGGCCACTTTTTTAAATTTTTTACTTCTGATTCGTGTTTCGAGATGGCAGAAACTCCCAGAATTTTGGAAGTAATAGATTGAAAAACAAAAAAAGTTCAGGATGGCGGCCACTTTTCTGAATTTCTGACGGATTCGATTGAGTGCGTCCATACCACATCACATTACCGGCAACGCTCTGCGCGACGCAAGTAATACCAAATAATATTGATGTTACGCAGACGGATTAAATTCCAATGATTTCTGCAACATGGATTCTGCAACTGCATTTTTGGAAAAAAATTGTTACAAATTTGAGTTTGCTTGAGACATTTTAAGTGATGAGTGATTAGCTGATACCGACTTGATCTATTTTCAGATGTATTTGAAGGCTTAAGAAGAACTCGTTTAATACGTCTTCAAAATCGATTGTCAGCGCGGTTTATTAATACGGAATAACACCAGTGGCGTAGCGTGAGTGTCTTGTCTATCCCCCGGAGCATAGACCGATTTTGCTGCCTCCTTATCTTTCTACGTTAAACATAAAGGAGAGACCGAAGCGACCGAAGCCAGCTCGAAATTTTTTACCACAACCTGTTCGGGTTGTGGTCAGACATCTTTAGGTCTTTTGGTTTTGGTTTGGTGGGGTTGGTTATCCATTCAAAAATAGACTTTACTCTGCTCTACGAATTGGTTATACAGGTTGTTTATGGTAAGTAGTTGCATTACTAAAAAGGGTGATTATACTCATGATACTTAACAATTTTACCTAAGAAACCTAAATAAAATTCATAAAAATATTTTTGGTCTTCCTATAGTAAATGCAAGCAGCTGATCCATCATTTGTATGAAAAGTTGAAATTTTCATACAAACGTTAGATCAGAATAAGATGACTGAATTTTGCGGATTTCCTATAGGTTTCTTCAGAAACGTATTCCAGTGTCATGGATACAATCACACCTTAAAGTAATGCAACTGTTTACCCTAACACCCTGTGGTTCAGTCAGAGCTCAATCAATTAATATTTTTGCCACCTCTGGTAAAGTGCCGCCCGGTGCCCGGGGCATTTGCCCACCCTCGCTATGCTACTAGTGAGCACATACATAACAGACGTTTTCTTATTTTTCCATCAACTCGGAAGTTGGAGTATACCCGGTGACAGCGTTTTAGTTCTAATAAATGCCAGTGCGCTACAGACTATTGTCTGTTTCACTCGCTATCCCTAATTCTTATATTCATCAGTCATCAAACACTGACATAAGTGTTTCGAATTTTTTATAAAATGATCATGGTCTGAAAAGGTTTCGTAGCCCTGCTTCTGTGATCTTCTTTTTTTCGTCTTTAATAAAAATGGAGTATAGTTTTAAAATAATAATATGCTTATATCTGAAAGCTGAAACATTTTAACGAATTCATGGCTAAAAAGCATTGATTCAGCCAAAAGTCAAGATGTGTAACATAGCGTCAAAAATTCAACACTTGCACAGCCAGCGGCGATGTTTAAAATTTCAAGAGCGGAGCGCAAGCACCTCCGCTGAAGTATCACGAGTTCATAAATTAGTTACTTTACGAGGGAAAGGCCGCGCCCCTACCTATAGCGGGTCCCGTGTATAATTTTCATTTAAACACGCGCAGCCACAGGTCCTCGCAGTAAATCAGGTCCGACGGCCGCCCTTTGAGTCTCTGCAGTGACGTGAGCACTCCCGCTCCGTAGGTCGCCACCCGCGCCGCAACAATGTAAAGACATTTCCATTGTACCGTAATAGGGCATTGTTTGTGACGAAATTTTACTGCTGAATATGCAAATTTCGTTTTGCGTCGACCTCCACTGAGAAATATTGCAAAAGTTTAGCGAAAAATTAAAATCACGAATCGGGGACAAGTTTTTAATACCGATTCAAATTTCTGCGCGAAAATCGTTGCAATGCCTCGGTTCCTTATAAAGACCGAGTTTAAAATTATGGATAGTATGTAATGAAGGTACTGTATACCGCGCGCTACCTATTGCCATAAAAGTTAAGAAACGCCCGCAGCCGAGTCGTTTCTTTAAGCTTTTAAGAAAACATTTTCATACAAAGCTCTTTAGCTGGCTTTAAACGTTCGTCAAAGCTTCTGAAACGTACTCTTCTCGCTCAGCGGGCCTTATAGGCGAGGAATAAATTAAACATACCCCTAAATCGATTTTTATGCGTCAGATTAAACGTTTTAATGAGCGACGTTTACATATTGAATCATAAATATTCATGCTGAAGGTTCCAACACATCTGCCTCAGAGGGGAGAAGGCAGGCGATATGGCGGCTGGCGGCCTGTGAAAACAGCGACATAACTCCACTTGGAATTTGTTTGTCGCTTAATGACGCGTCACTCCGGAAACAACACTCTGCCACTACTCACGAGCACCCGCGCCACGTGTGCTGATGACAATTTGCGTTAAATCCCCATCTTACGTGACTTTTATCCTTAATCCACAACATTTACATTATTAAAACACACCCGGAACCCGAATTGCATACCAAAAGCTCAAATGAAATATTTAACACAGTTTTAAAGTGTACATTTATAGGTACACCTGTTGCCTGGTTCATCTGCTAGGCTAAATGGTTTGCCGTAATAAATACGTCGTCCTAAATCCGTAATAAACCTGACCACCTTTATCGCCTCTAAACAGACTAATAAATAACTATGCGAAACTCATTACGAAGGAATAAGAAACCTCATTATACAGTAGGAGCTGTGCGCGATCTCGTTATCCGCAAATAAAAAGCCTTTTCAGGGGGAGGCTGTGTACTGTGGGCTGGGCCTCGGGCGTTAATATTTAAAGCTGTTCTGCCGAGATGGCTGCTCTAATGTGCTATTAGCTCCGCAACCGCGTGTTTGACTCAGCTTTACCACGCCACCGCGCCTACTGCTGCCCACCGCTGATAGATTAAATTGTATATTGGTTATAGATAGGTAAGTCACCTGGGATTTAAGGACGCCTTATTTATTGGCGTCACCACTTATTAGCACCAGAGAGAGGCACATTGCCAAATAAATTGAAAAGGACGGCCGGTTGACACGAGGCTCGAACCATAACCATCCGAATCGTGAGCACTAGACCCTGACTAGACCAATGTGTCCATTCTACTAAGAAACATTTCTGTCACTTTTTTCGGGGGACGAGGTAACATGAAATCCGCAACTGTGGATTTTATTCCCCATAAGTTTAGATTCTAATTTTGAATGTTAAAAATCATGAAAAGTAGTCTCGTGTGAACCCCAAACGTTCTAATTTCAAAATTATTGTTTCGCTATTGTAGGCTGTCTCGTTTAGTGATAAGGTATAAAATTGGCTGTAAATCCACAAGATCAATTGTTCTTATACCGTGGCAGAGGGGAAATGCTACCGCAAGGTGAGTCCCTATATAAATTGTCTAAGGGTGTAGTGCGCTATCGCTCCAGATTAAATACGATCCCAAATTCAACACAAATATTGTATCGAAACATCACCGATAGATGTCAGAAGCTGTCTTTGGAAAATCAACGTTCCACTTAGTTTGTACTAAGATAATATAGCATGGTCGTACCGCTCACCGAATTATTCTTAACCAATACCTATTTCAATTCATCATAGGCCTAAATAGTTCGTGTGTTTATGAAGGTTTCTTGATGGTTACATGAGTTAGTTAAACTTCGGTGATTAATTAAGATAACTTTTGCATTTACGATAACAAGAACTTAACTTATTATTTTGAACTGAATTATCATTATAATTAGTTTATTCAATTCATATTAGTCACGTAACACCATCGTCGTTATCATCCATCGTTCTGTTTGCTCTCACGAATAAGGATAAGAGGGGGTGGGCTCAGACTCCATAACGTGGACCAAGGGGTAAATTAGAGGTCAACTTGCGTTAGAAATGATAACTGAAAATGTATTTCCATTAAAGTGTTAGTCCTGAAAATACTAATAGGTAAGTATTGACTTTCTAACTTATGGACGCTGTGTCTAATACAAATATCTCGAAAAAAGTTTCCCAGACTAACCTACACAAATGAAAGTAAGTGTTAGTAATAAAATCCAACTAAAATCACTGAAACTGATGACATTTTAATTTTATTTTGCTTGCATAGTTTTTACAAATTCTTACAGCACAGCAACTGCGCGAAGTCCGGCAATCGAACGAAGACAGGCTCGTAATTGTTTCTCATTGTGTTTTGTTTCTCTTTTGCTTCTTCTTTTGAGCGCAAACTCTACGTCCAGTAATTGGTAAGTCAATGAGTATAAGACAAAAAATTTAAACCATTAAACAAGAATACGCCAGAGCTAACTCAAATTGTCTGAAAAAAAATGTTTAGCGTTTTGTGGATGCGACATTTTGTATGCGACATTTATTACTTCTGGCTAAACTTGGGAACGCATTAAGCCCCATTTGGACTGCAATTTGAGATATTTGTGCTGCTTTTTAAAGGAGCATATATTCCGTGATGAGTTTAAAGAGGTATAATTATTTGACTCCAACATTATAGGGAAGAAACGGTTTTTATAACCTAAGCTTTTACCCGCGACTTCGTCCGCATAAATTATATACCAGATTTTAAGTCAGATGATAAGCTATCAAACAAAAAAAGTTTCATCAAAATCGGTTCAGTAATTTTTGCGTGATACTCGAACAAACAAACACCCAAACAAACAAACAAACAAACGAACAAACAAACAAACAAACAAACAGACAGACAAAAAATCCAAAAATTGGTGATTTGGAATCAGGGACATCTAAAAACCATACCGTAATCTTTTTTTTTTAATATCTTCAATGTACAGACACATTTCTGTTACAGTTTTATAATAGTTTAGACTAGTGAAACGTGGATGTTCTGAAGTTTCAGAATATCTCTGACTACCCCCTCGGGGAATATAGTCGTGAGCATATGCTATGCATATGCTATGTTTTAACTTTATACCAGGGTGTTAAAAAACACCCTAGCATTATTGAAAGAGGTGGTTTAGTTAGACCATCAAACAGAACAACTTTCACTATGGAGAATTGCAGAAAAAATCTGCTGTTCCATACATACAATTTTAAGTCTAGTAGGTACTGCAGTTTTGTATGAAACAACTGATTTTTTTCGTGCTTTCGTAATTGGCTCCTTAGTGAACGTTTTTCAGTTTGATGGAAGACAATCAAACTGAAAAACGTTGGTTAAGAAACCATCTCAACATTTTTTTAACACCTGTGTGCTTAGTAGGTAGTAAGTACAATTTGTATTTATTACCTCTACTATACAATCCAAGTTTATATAACATAACTGAGATAGGCAAGGACTTGGGCTAAGCCTTTACTTAATTGTGGGATTATAGTTAACTTCGTCTACTTATCGTATTTACCGCGACCCTAGTCACCCCAGCCTAGCCCCGAACCCGCTTAGTAACGCAATGTTTTCATGTCACTTTGTTTGTACTAACCTAATTTAAACAAACAACAATAAACCCTGCCGTAGATAACTTGTATTATGTACTTATGAGGAGGGTTTTAGCCATAAAGCACGATCTACACCTTTCGATTCTATATTCAAGCCACATTGATTGCTTCGATTAGTTAGTTTACCTCAGGGGGTCACCAATTAGATTTTCTCGGGGTCCGTTTTAAGAAATGAAATAACCAACGCGGTCCGCACAACATTTTAAAGAAAAAAAAAATTATTAAACGAATGTAATTACGGAAATAACAATAAGTATTTTTTTGCATATCAACGAGAAAAATGAAATTTTTTGTTGCGGTTCAAGTATCTGTCCGAAGTTTGGAGTAAAATTGGTGCAAGCTATTGACATTAAATCGTGGAGATGTTCATTTGTAAGTCGAGAACGTTTATTCTTAATGAATTTCCTCTTCAAAAATGCGAAATGAATTCACGTCAACAAAGATAATGCGGGGGATACATATTTATTAAATTACGTACTCTGTAGTCACTATAAAGTACCTAATTTAGCACTACATTGTAGTGCAAGTTGCTGTGTTCTCGCGGTCCGGATTCGGACCGCGGTCCGCCATTTGGTGACCCCTGGTTTACCTCTTTTCTGAAATATCATGATAATATTTTCTGTAACATAAAATGGGACAGTTACTTAAAGGGTTCTTCAGACCATCAAACGGAACAACTTTCTCTAATATCGAAATCGCGAAAAAAACACCCCTTAAAATATTACCTACTAGGGTGTTTTGTTACACCTTTAAGTTACGTCAAAGTTGATCATCGAATTTTCAATATTAGTTTAGGTATTGATCTAAAAATATATTGAGATTGATGATGAATAGTTACCAGGAGGTCTGAATCGAAACTACCAAAAAAACACACAAGCTTGAAATAGAAATATCACTAAAAAAGCAATATTCCCCACTCACCACTATTCTGCAGTCTGCGCTCGTTGCTTATGCATAAACTCTCGACCGTAATCATTTTCAGTGTGGTCTGAAACTTAGCTACAACTGACTATTATTAGTAAATCATTATATTGAGGTTTAAGGGTGCAATGACGTGTCAAGTGAAGATATGTCACTAGCATTTAGTAACAATAAGCACACGATAGAAACCTTAGTAATCTCGTACAACACCCACTGGATAAAATCAGTGTTTTCACATGGTCTACTTGGCAGTCCACCCAGGTGAACCACAGGCAATATTTTCCCCCGTAGCTCACCTGAGTCCCCCTCGATGTACCACGGGGATATTTTCCTTCCCGACTTTATTCATTATAACTCTTTAAAATTGGATGCAACGAGACTGAAGATACTAGGAAATCATTATAAGGGCTCGTCTTTTCTAAGCCAGAATTCACACGGCTATTTTCTCGTTAAAGCAAATACCCTGAGTGGGAATTTGGTTCAGGATAGAGAACAGATAGAATTAATGTTGCGCAGACACGAAAAAGCCTGTGCCCAGTCAACCCAGGCAGTAACAAAAAACTCTCAAAGCTTTTATCTATCTAAAAGCGCCGCATCGACAGGCAAAAATACAGGATGATAGCGTTCTTGTCGCGATTCGCGTTGAAAGGACAATTATATTACCTTTGTTACCTAGAATCACTTGAAATTCTGACGTCAATCTCCAAGGAGGATGGATAACAAGAAAAACTGGCCAAGTGCGAGTCGGAATCGCGCACCGAGGGTTCCGTACCAAAATAAGCTTACCACAAAAAAAAATTGTCTCCGGGATCCTAAGCGCGACCCCGACACACACTTGGCCGTTTTCATTACTTTTTGTTTTGCTTTAGAGTGTGCTCTGATTGCTCTATACCTAATCATACCAAGTTCGACGTTTGTATGTATTGCCGTATTAATGATCAAGCAAAAACAAAAAGACGTAAAAACTTTTCTTGTATCTTTAATTTAAATTTTTTACTTTTTGTATTTTTATTATTTGGTAGAAAATCCAAAATAGTAACACATATTTTGTGAAAATGTTATCTCTTTAACAATTAGTCCAATAGAAAGCTAGGACAGACGGACGGACGGACGGCGTAAACTTATGAATAGGGTCCCGTTAGCACCTTTTGATTACGAAACCCTAAAAATCATCAGCAATAAATAAGACAAGGGATATCTTCAAATCCGCTAACAACTCGGGATATGCTCGATTAATGAAAATAAAACTCTCAAACAAATTCAAATTCGAAATGTCTCATGCATAAATTGAAGATCCTCCGGGAATACAAAAAGCGCTTTCCTTGTTGAGGAAACACCTTATTATAATTTGAAGAAACTGTTTCTGTAATTTTGTTTTGTATACAAAAATTAATTTGAGAGTTGCGAGTTATTTAAGAATTCCTTTGACATCGTTTGTGCTGTCCACTTATTGAATACAGTCTCATGAAATACAATTAACTGCAGTTATTTTTATTTTGTTACTTGAGACGGCCAAAAAGTATATTATTACCATAAAAGCTATGGAACACAAACATTGTTAGACCTTTGAGAATGAAAGGTAATTAAAGAAGAGTGGCAGATTTGGACCCAGCCATTTTTACGAAAACTAAAGGCCATTCAGGGCGGCCGTTTAAACAGAAAAAATTAAGGCATTTTTAAAAAAAACTTCCACATCTCCAGAAGTCCGGATTCAAAAGTAGAAATTACTAGTAAAATAGACAAATCATCCAAAAAGCAGTAGCAGAACGCAACCACGACAGCTATTTTCATCTAATATCATCACTGAGGTTTTTGGTCGTTACGGAACGTATTTGGCTTTGTTGAATTGAGAGTGTGTGTGATTTCGTTTGGTTCCATTATCATAATATGGTACGGTTATCGTGAAGTAACTGCCTCCGTGATCTAATGGTTAAGAGCATTGGCTCTCGACACGGCGGTCATGGGTTCGATTCCCACGGGGGACACCTAGTGATATGTCACTTTGTGCGTTTTTCCCCAGTGCAGGCTGAAAATCACCTGATTGTCCGAAAAGAAAAATGATTCCGTGCTTCGAATGGCACGTTAAGCTGTTGGTCCCGGCTACTATCTCTGGTGGTAGTAGTCGTTACATAAAAACCACGTCAGAGGCCGTATGGCGGTCTGAAAAAACTCTGACACCAGGGCTCTGCCCACACGATAAAGAAAAGAAGATCGTGAAGTTTCATTGAAATAAACACAATGAGTGCGTAGAAGATTGAGTGGACTATCTAATAAGAAAGATTATAAGTTTCACACACTTGATACAAAAGGTATCACATAAGGTGAAATACCTTTCCCCCAACTTCTACAGATTACAACTAATTTACATTTTTGTTAGTTTTGTTTCACTCTACACGTATTACTAAGTTTCATTCATGTATGGGACCTCTAAGTCTAGGTCTCAAATCACATGGCCTTCCGCCAAACTTCTTTTGACTAAGCTTTGTAAAAGAAGAACATTTTTTTATTCGTATATGTATAAATGAAATTGTATAAGGAATATTCTCAGTTGATTATAGATGTGAGAATATTGGGTTTTTATATAATTTATAAAGAGAAATTTATGAGGTCGTAGAGAAGGGAAAATGGCCTCACGCAACGTGTCTGCACCGGTTCTATTGGATACGTGCTTGTGATACATCGAACGGCTCTCCGCAACACGTAGCCCGGCTATTTATCTCGCAGACTGTTTGACAATCCCGCCCTCCTACCTTACCTGTTTACACATAATAAAATAAATAAAACATTCCACAACGAGTGCCTATAGCCGAGCCTAAGTGCGAAAACACGACTTCCATCTCAATGCTTGTTTACCTTGCCTGTGTCTACAGTCTCTCACGTCTGACCTTTACTTTTATTCTCCGTCACAAGTAGAAAGTCAAAGCTACTCAAAAAACATTCAAGCTCATCGAGAACCGTTGAAAAAATCTTCTATCTTAATTTTCAGTTACGAAAGAAAATTCAAGACAGAGATTTGAGATGGAAATAATATCGCTCTACCGCAAAATATTTAACATTTTTCCCGGAAAAATAAAACGTTGAATGCGTAAAAGTTTTAATAGCAGGAGGCACTCATATTAAAAAAATCCCAAATACCGGCAAGAAGCGGACAATTTTATTCACCGCATTGGAAACGAAGGGGAAAAATATTAATTGACACAAATTTAAAGCTGAAGCAAGCGAATCTGCCACGCCAGGCGGCCGGGCCAGGTTGGTACTCGGGCCAAATGAAATGTTGATTTTACGTCGCACGTTTTACGTCCTGACGGCAGATGAAACAAAATACACGTTCATTAGCGCAGACCGGGAAATTATATTACAGTCAGTACTTGATTATGAAATCGCCGAGCCGCTCCATATTGCGAGTTCTAGTACTTTAACGTTCCTACTTTACGACATTGCGATTACTGAAATTGTGCAAATTAAGCAATTTTATGTACCTAGCCTCTTTGCATTTTATTCATCTAGGTTGGGATGTAGAAATGCTTATTTGCGTTTATATACGTATGTATTCTGGACGTTCACGTTGGCGTTGCTCGCTGGAGCTGTAGTCTAGACGGGCAGCATACCTTCCTCAGAGTCGAATGTTATTAGCTCATGAAATCCCCAAGGAACACGGTGCGCGGCGTACTACATTTCTATTGCTTAGATTCCATCTACGTGCAGAAAACGCTCTATGTACCTACTTGTGGCTTGCACATAGATTATAAAGTAGATTTAGATAGCGTTGAAGCAAAGAAGCTTTTCAAAATGTTGTAAAAGGACTTAAGAAAATACGCCTTACGGAATAAGCTTGGATACGTTTGCATCAAGACATGCTTTCTTTTTTCCTCATATTACTTTCTTTAGCATTATGCATTTGAATATTTTATTTACCTAGTGAAAGTGTGTACAACGTAAAAATTTTGTTGTTGTAGCTAATAATAACATCATTCGTAACGGTAGGGGAAATGTGCAGTCTAACGTACCAGCAGGCAACGACGGTCATTCATCTGGCTTAGGCAGGTACTCCGGCGAATATGTGGTGAAAGAGTAACTAGGTTACCTATGTACCTAACGCTGATGTACTTACTACGAGCAAATGTTTTTACTAAAGAAATATAAAGTTGACAATTCTTTAATAGTATCAACCTACCATTGACCAAGACATGTACTTCTACTACACAAACATCCTTCAACTTTGAAAATACAGTGACGTTGACGTTTTAAGTAATTTAGGTAATTAACTTTTTAAGAGCGTGCGATTCGTAAATGACGGTAAATACCACTAAGTTTTACTAGATGTAGTAATTTCAGCGTAGACTTTCACAAATGATGCTACGTTATAGTCCCGTAAAACCCATTTGTAAATTCACTGGCAAGAAAACACAGAGGTTATGTGTATAATTTTAGAAAAGCCAGACGTGTCTTTGCATTTTATTTTTCACCAGACCTAGATATCATCGGATGGTAATGGATTCCATGAGGTTTATATATACGGCAGAACATTATGAATTTATAAGGTGACATGCGACAAGGCCTCGGGTTTTAAAATAACTGGTTTTAAGCGTCGAGCGACATTAAGATTTGGCGACATGAAACAGAATCCGCACGATGCATGCCGACTTAATCCCAGGTAATGGGACGTAATAAAATGTAAGAGGCGAGGGGTAACGACAGACGTGCGCGCGTGACCTGTTATCTTTAGCTTTTAGAGTTAAGGAAACACAAATTCTTGTTTCGGCTCTTTACGAAGATGTATTGCGGTTGAGCTTTGAAATTTATTTTTAAGAGTCGAATTTTTTAATGGTAACATTTTGATTCCATTCCAATGGATCTTTTCAGAAAATAATGTCATCAAAAGCATACGTGTCCCTCGTAACTTTTTCTTTATGACGACGGTTTTGACAAATTAGCACGTCAGCGGGAGATACGGCGCGCGTCCCCGAGCCGGCCATCAATATCGGCGTGGCGATCATTACTCAATATCACTCAAGTGGAACTGCCCAATTTACAGCTACATTTAACTGATTTGATTGAATCCACCAAAAGTTATCACACTACGTAGCCGATCCTATCTGATCAGTTATATATTTTTGTATGTTGAATGGGTTTTAGCAAAATATTGATAGGAAGATCTTAACCAATCTGTTGCCATCAGCCGTTGAACTACTTTGACCGTCATTACGTATTCTGGGAATGAAACTATCGGTCGGGCAGACTAACTTGGTTAAAATAAACGACGAGTAGGTAGGTAGGGTATATCCAGAAATATATTAACCGAAATGTGGACACGTTAAAATATTTGACCGTTTTATCAAAAAAGTTTATACCAGTTAAAAAATTAAATCAAATCCTAACTTAAATAGCTTACTATTTTTAAGCATAGGTACATATTTTCTCTATTAACTATCGGTAGTTAATTCATAATTTATGTTCCTATAAATTCAGATTAGATTAAATTCAGGTATCAAAATACTATTGATACAACTCCCATTTAATAATCAAAGATAACTAAACATAAAGTAAATATCGAATGTTGCTCCAACTATCTTCGTAATTCAACCGCACCATAATGGATCACCCGGAAAGAAGATTGGCAGATTTGGACCCAGCCATTTTTTACGAAAACTAAAAGCCATTCAGGACGGCGGTCATAATTATTATAAACAGAATAAATTAAAGCATTTTAAAAAAAAACTTCCGCATCTCCAGAATTCCGGATTCAAAAGTAAACATTACTAGTAAAATAGACAAATCGTCAAGCAAAGCGCAACCACGACAGCTATTTTCATCTAATATTATCACTGAGGCATTTTTGGTCGTTACGGAACGTATTTGGCTTGGTTGAACTGATAGTGTGTGTGATTTCGTTTTCTTTAATATGGTACGGTTATCGTGAATTTTCATTAAAATAAAGTCAATGAATGCGTAAAAGATTGAGTGGACTATCTAAAAAGAAAGATTATGAGTTTCACACACTTGATACAAAAGGTATCATAAGCAGAAATACATTTCCCCCAACTTCTACAGATTACAACCAAATTACATTTTTGTTAGTTTTGTTTCTCTCTACACGTATTACTAAGTTTCATTCATGTATGGGACCTCTATGTCTGGGTCTCAAATTATATGGCCTTCCGCCGAACTTCCACTGCTTAAAACTTCAAACATGCCACAGTACCACACAGGGCTGCGATCACGAGATTGTATTCGTTTAATTTCCGGATCGTCTTTGTTTAGATTTTTCGTTTCATTTCGCCAGACCAAAATATCCTGAAGGCGTTGCGACACATGGGGTTTAGGTATCTAAGGTTTTACTAGTTGTTGTTTAGTCGACGAGACTTTGATGTATCGCGCGGAACGCCGGTGGTCGGACCTTGAATATTTACGAGGTGGAAGGCGAGCCGAGGCCGGCACGCCGCGTCTCGCCGGCTTACTCCGAGCACCCTGGGAGCTATGTCACATTATTCATGAATAACCACCTATATTTTACAATGCAATTGCCAAAACACTCCACGGGTGTCACGTAAGAGGAATGCTAAACGCTCGCTCGGTATAGAAGGAGGTGAGGTGAATTTAGCTTGTCTCAGTAGATACTGTTTCGTGACATGGCGCAACCTTCTAATATTAACACTGCATAGTTAGATAGTTCTCCAGTATGTAGGTTACTATGCAGAACATCTTCAAACTAAGGAGTTTGAAGAGTTAAAAAATCGGTATACAAGGGTATACCGATTTTTTATCAAAATATACGTTGATGTTTACTCCGTTCATAAAGAATCATAGAAAACTTTGATTTAATATGGTTACGTGAACAAGATCATAATTTATTATTAATTGTTTTCTATCGGGTTCTTGTGATCTTATGTAACAAAGATTTTAGAATTATTATACTTTCAGCCGGCAACAAGGGTGAATCATTGTATAATATTTTCACGGACAGTGATTGAAAGCTGTCAAAATTAACTTTTTACTTAAAAATTCTTCGTCTTTGACTTAAATTAACTCAAGATTTTGAGACGGATATATATTTAAAATTCTCATCTAAAGTAACCATTGTAGTTTATTATTCAGGTCGCGTTAATGGACTTCCGTCTTTACTCACATGCTGAAATATTTGGTGGTACAAGATAACATTTAAGTAGGTATATACAGAGTGTAATAAAATACTCTAGTAATATTTAATGGGGTGGTTCAGCCCATCAAACTAATCAACTTTCACTGTAAATACAAGGTCGAAAAAAAATCCGTTTTCCCATTCATTTGAGTCAAATAGGTAGGTAAGTACTGCAGTTTTGTATGAAACAACAGTTTTTTTTATTTCGACTTTGGCACCCTTGTGTTAGTTGTTCAGTTTGATGGTTAAACCAGCCCTTTGAACCTCGTTACCCTAGTTATAACTAGGGTGTATTGTTGTGTATGGCTTGGTATGTATCATTTCCCTTGGCCTACTTTTGTAAACTAATGCAAAACACAAGGCAAATCGGTTAAACGCACGCTAAATTTCATACAAATCTGATGCTTTGTAGCATATTTAGGCTATTGCTTAGCATTAGCACAATTTAAATGCATGCAAACGAAACATTTTAGCTAAACATGAGCAGAGAATGAAATGAAACCGTTATGATTCCCGTTAATTTATCTTAAATTCTGAAACTTTTAGTCCTGATTAGGAAGTTAATCATTTTCGTACAAAGCGAATTCTAATGAACGTAACATCACCACTGACAAATAACCTCCTTTACACCCGTACACAGTACGTTGTTTGTTTGACACAAGACGACACGGGTGAATACAAATGTTAAAGTTAATAAGCACTTTGAAGTTCATGCGAGCAGGGAAATAGAAATTCATCATTTTCCTTACAAAATACAGCTGAGTAAATAGCTTGATAACTTATTTATTCCTTATTTATGATTAAGGTTTATTTGACCAATCAGAAACTCTTCCAAAGTTCTTTGATGAAGACGTCTTTTTGATTACATGATGTATAAAGCAATCCCGCCGTAATATTTTTCATTCAGCTCGCAAAGATTGAAGAGTGAAAAATAAATGGGAAGTATTTCGGTATCAATCTTAGATCATGAATAATAACTGGTCAAGTGAGTGTCGGACTACGCGCAAGATAGGGTTCCGTAGTTGCCCGTCACAATATAATATGGAATTATGTAATTAGAAGGAGGCTTTTTGCTTTATACTACGGTTTAACGGCTAATAAAGTCTAAAAAGTACATTTCAATAAGTTGATGAACTATTACTCGTAAACTTGTAAAGCCTACTTAGTGATGATAGTTTTCCTTTTAAATTGGTTATATATGCTATTTCCGTGAATTTTTTCAGATCTCCAACTACAACCCTTTAGCTGGGAGAGGGGGGGGGACACTTGACTCTAACCAAAATTTTCGCTTTAAAGCTTAATATTTCACTAACGGATCCCTAAATCGAAATATGTTTTTTTTTCAAACCCACAATATTTTTAAAAGACCTATCCAACGATACCCCACAACATGGGATAGACGAGAAAAAAAATCATCCCCACTTCACGTGTAGGGAGGTACCCTAAAAAAAATATTTTTCAATATTTTATTTTACCACTTTGTTGGCGTGATAAATATGTATACATTTGAAAAATTACAGCTTTCTAGTATTAAGCGTCTCTGAGCTAAGCCGCGGACAGACGGACGGACAGACGGACGGACATGGCGAAACTATAAGGGTTCCTTTTTGACTTCGGAACCCCAAAAACTAGACAGACAATCAACGCTTCAAAAATGGTTTCATAAGATGAGACTACATCTATTTAGAATTTTTGAGCACTGGTATGAATAGGTATAATAAAAGTATTTTCTATCCGCGAATACGTCTATATTTACATCAGTAAGGCGTAGGCGTAGGCGTAGTAGGTACTCTATGTGGGTATATAATATATACCTAACTAATAATTATAAAAGTGAATAAAATAATATGTTGTGAAAAGTTTTGGAAATTTTTCAATCAAGTTTTAAATCTAACAATCCATATCTGACTAAAAGTTGGACATTTTATATACAGGGTGTAACAAAATAGTAATAATTAAGGGGGTGCTTCAGACCATCAATCTGAACAACTTTCAACGTCCAACGTCGAGAAAAAATAAAAAAAATCTGCCATCCCATACATTTGAGTCGAGACGGTACTGCAGTTTTGTATGAAAGAGCGGATTTTCTTTTCGCGATTTCGATGTTCGCTCCATAGTGAAAGTTGTTCAGTTTGATGGCCTAAAGCACCCCCTTAAGTATTACTAGGGTGTTTTGTTACACCCTGTATAATTTTTTTTTATTTCAAATGCCTATTCGTCTGAAATTTATTCAACTGTTTTAGTGTGATAACAAATAGTTATCCATCCATCAAAGCTTTTTGGTTGCATAATAAATAAATATTTATAGCGTTTGTAGCTTTTTGCTGCGAGCTGAAATACTTATCATATCAATGAAAAGCAAAGCTGCCGAAAATAATTGGCTGAGTTGAAAATAGCAGCAGACACGGATGTCAACCGAGTTTTTATTAAAGGATTTTATAATCGGGTGAAAAGCTTGTAGATTATATGAAACTGTAGCGTTGAATTAAATATTCGGTGAAACCATTATCGTTATTTACGATAGCTTTAATTTCACAAACCTGAAGCTGTTATCAAACAGGCGAAAAATGTAAAAAAACGTAAACGAAGAGGTAAATTACGAAAACCGCAATAATTTCTCTTGCGGACATTTTGTTTTCCTTTATTGGTTGTATTTATCAATGTGGGCGCCTGCGGCGGTAAATAAATCGCTCGCTTGTTTCTAGTGAATATCTTGTTTTTTTAGGGTTCTGTACCCAAAGGATGCCAACGGGATTCTGATTCATGAGCCTACGCTGTTCCTCCGTCCGTCTGTCGTATCTTTAAGGGGCTGTATCTTTTGAATCATAATAGCTAGACGGTTGAAATTTTCACAGAATATGCATTATTGTATTGAATTTTATAACAAATAATCAAAACTAAAAAAATGTTTAAAAATTAAGGAGGGGTCCCCAGGGCCGTAGCTTGAACTGGATTAAAGGACATAGAAAGTTAAAGCTAGGGCAGAAAAAATTTATTACTCATTTCAAATTGAGTATACGGCACAATGACGTTGTGGCAACCTCCTTTTCTACGTACGAAACTCTGTGTTGTTTTTATAAAAAGATTTAAGGCTTTTTGAGAAGACAAATGACTTACGTCATGTCAATAATACTCGTCAAAACTTTGGTGTCGAGATTTCTGATTTCACGTAAAATAAATGTTGTAAATACTTTCTGCAAATATCTTTCTGTAAATAAATATGTAAATAGTGCTCGGCGGTTTCCTTTCTTGCTAAAACGTTATGTTATTCATGCTCAAAAACACAATTGGAAAGAAGGAGCGAGCGAAGAGTGCTCGAAATTTTACACACCAAGACTCAAAACGATGGTGGTTTGAGTACGCCTAGGTTTGTTAGGTATGATCAAAATACCATTGGCAAAAACTGGTGCGAGCGATGCAAGCATTTTGCAGACATTTCACAAACCTCCGCTGCGACATGATGACGTTTGAGGTTAAATAGTAGATTACACACAAAGGGCAGGAAAGTAAGAAAGGTCTCAGATCTCGTCATGTTATCTGAAGCTTTCTTATTTTCTGCCCGAGGTTAGTACACTATTTTTCTCCCCGACTTAGGAAGAAAGCGGCAACTTCGTTTAGCGTAGCGAGACGAAAGTTGACGCTTTCCGCCCGGAAGGGTGAAAAATCAATTTATGAGTATGAGTTTCAAGGCCCCATTAGTCAGAGGCCCTGGACTCGTACTCCGCTTGCCCTTGGATAGGTAATTTTGATTTTAAGGTAAGGCATTGCCCCACGAAGCCCCCCCCCCCCCCCCTCTCCCCTCCCCCTAGCTGCGGTCCTGGGGGTCCCCATACAATAAGTACTGTTTTTTTTTTCCACGATTTTTTTATTTCGCTCTATCGTAAAAACGGTAATACATAAAAGCGTCAAATTTGGTGTTATTATAGTGTAAACTCTACAGTACAACAACAAATAATAAAAACTGGCCAAGACCATGTCGGGCTCGCGCTAAGGATGCCGGCAAAAAAAAAAACCTTTTTGGAAAGTTAATAAAAATTTGTATGGTACGGAAGTACGGAACCCTCGGTGTAGTCCGACTCCCACTAGGACTTTTTTTTTCTGACACTCTTTTAATACAAAGAACAAATACAAAAACCCATAATGTCTTATGTACGAATAAATGACCCATCACTAATGCGCATAACAAATATTCCATAAATTTCAACGAATTTATTCAATATTCATATTGTGTTTACAACATATTATAATCAAATACGAATAGATGCGCCGCTGGTTTTGTAGTCGCTTGTTTACTTTGTTATTTATTTGAAACAGAAATACACAGAATAAAATAGTAAAGTAAATAATAATTTTGTATTCATTGGATGGCCGTCATAACTTATTTACTACGGAAAAACGGGGGACTAAACTGTTGGATACTGTAATAAAATGTGATTTTCACAGCCTCGCAAACCATTTACAGTACTTATAACATTGTGATGTATTAGACACGCTAAGCCGTCATATTATTAACAAATACGTCATATTATTAACTTAATATGTACCTATGTACATTTTCATGCAACATTTGTATTTCCAAATGAATTTTTCAATAAAAAGCATTTTATTCAACACATACATCAAATAAAGAGACTTAAAACAAAACTGACCTAGGATGTGGAGCAGGTTCTGTCCTCGTGGGAGGTACGGTAATTTTTTAGATATTAAAAATACAAACACAAATAAAGTTAATTCCCTTTACGAGCTTTTATCCCGCGATTTCTTCCGCACAAATTATATACCTAAGTACCAGATTTTCAGTCAAATCATAAGCTTCTAAACAAAAACAATTTCATAAGAATCGGTCCAGCAGGTATCTATTGGCAACACAGAGCTGTCAAGATGATGATGAATGAATGGTGATAGCTCAGATGATAGACAAAAGGCCCTTTTTAGGGTTCCGTACACATAGGGTGAAGTACTCTGTGCTATTACTAAGCCTGCGTTGTCCGTCCGTCCGAACGTGTTCTTCTCGCTCTATCGTAAAAACGGTAATACATACAAGCGTCAAACTTGGTGTGATTATAGAACAAACTCTAGAGTATAATAACAAATATTAAAACCGGCCAAGTGTGAGTCGGTCTCGCGCTAAAGGTCCTGGAGATACAATTTTTTTTTTGTAAGTTGATACGAGTACTATGTTGTGTGGTGGTGTGGTACGGAACCCTCGTTGCGCGAGTATCCTGACTCGCACTTCACCGGTTTCTTTACCTTCAATGTGACAGGTTTTTCTCTAATTTTAATATTGCCGTCTACAGATTTTTCGTTTCACTAGTCTGGGAAAATGCCTCTTTATAAGTTAAACTGCTACATCTAACCCATGGGAGCTGAGCCAATAAATACGGAATATATAGATTCCCTATTAAACTCATTCCCGTGGATGATGGGACGGAAGATAGAAAATTATAAATATTAGTGTTAAGTAGAGGAGAAATCTGTTTTTAATTATGAGATACATTCGACTAATATTATAAATGTTAACGTTTGTGACGATGTTTGTAAGATTGTATGTATTGTATGTATTGTTTGTATTGTATTGTATGTGGTTTAATCACGCATAAACCGCTAAATGGATTTGCATGTTTGGCAGACGGATAGAATATGTTCTGTTTTCACAAATTGGATACTTTTTTAAAGTCCATGCAGACGGAGTCGCGGGCACCAGCTAGTAAATTATAAATGTGGATGTTTGGACGTTCAAAATTATGTTTGTCACTCAATCACGCATAAACGGATGAACGGATTCGGATATTGGTAAGTACCTACAAGGACGGATAGAATATAATTATTCTGAATTAGGACATAGGATAAATTTGTCAATTACGCAAGCGAAATCACAGTAGGCAATAGATTGTTCTAAATAAATAAATAATATAAAATAAAAATACAGAGCCTACACCTTTTCTAATGAGATGCTAATTCGAAAATGTTAAAAATCTTTTCAGTCTTAATGATTGATGGATAGTGATTTTGTAACCAGTTTCAGCGAGTACTCGTATACCCTCAATACATAACTAAGTACGTACACGAACATAGACACTGAGCAATATGTAAATTCAGCGATTGTTCGGAACGGTAACATGACGAGCACAAATGCGGAGTTATGAACTTGGAAACATTGCTCGCATCACCGCCTCGCCGCGCCGACCGGTGAATTCACCCTCGTCTCACTTCATACAGGTGGTGCGAGCGGCACCGGGCTCTCTAGAGACAGGCGCTAGGCGTAGTTCTGTAAAGAACACCCGCGGTGACCACCTAACTCGACTTCACAAGTAGCCCGCGTCAAATTTCGGAACACGAAAAAGTTTTTGTAACAATAGTGCGCGCCGGCGGTCTTCCCCGAGGACGCAGCCACAACAAATTACTAGCAAACAACTTCGAAATAAATTAACTCTCAACTTTCAAGCGTTTTACTTTCTTTTTGTTCGACGAAAAACAATTTCCTTTGTGTTTTGTTTACGTTGAAGTGTGCTTTGCTGTGAAAATCGTTAGGCGAAAATAAACATATTTTACGAGTTGCGGGAACAAAAGTAATTGGTTGACAAACTGCTACAAAAACGCTTTTGGCTCTGAATATCTCGGGCAGTGCTGGGAAAGTTTGGAAGCAAAAGAACATCCAAGATGGCAATTGGTACCTACGAGTATATACAGTGTGTTAGGGTAAGCAGGAGTGCAATTCTCTAAGGTCACCCTTCTTGCATCCTTCAAATCGTCGAAGATTTCATATTAAGTTTGACACAACGCATACCGAATTGACAGCTCGCCGATGTTTCATCCGATGTTTGCGCTTAGAGAATTGCACTCCAAGGGTGATGATGCCCATGATACTGGACAACTTTCCCTAAGAAATCTTTATGAAATTAGCAAAAAATCTAGAACTTTCTACATTAAATGCAATCAGCTGACCGAACGTTTATGTGAACAGTTGTTATATGTTTTTGCGAATTTTTCAATGTTCCTTCGGGATAGCTGTTCTTTATCATGACTTCAATCACCCATTAAAGTAAATGCAACTGTGTACCCTAACTGCCACTGTTTTTAAAGGGATGATCAGACAATCAAACTTTACAACTTTCTATATGGGACCTACGCCGAAATCGAGAAAAAAATGTCTGGTGGTCAACAACATAGATGAGGGTCGAGTAGGACTGCAGATTTGTATGGAACAACAGATTTTATTCAAGATTTAGATTTTTGTCCCACAAAGTAAATTTACGTACGTATGGCATTTTATCTCGACCCGCTCTCGCAAGACGCTATCCACTTTTGTCTCTATTAATGTTTAAAACATTTCAAATATACAGTCAAAACACATACGTAGCAAAAACGTAGCCCTTGAGCTACGGCGCGGCGCTACGGCGTAGCGCGCGTAACTAGTTTCGAACACAATAAATCAGTGCGTAGAGAGATAAATAACATCAGAGGGTTCAGGGAACGCGCAGGCCGTCAATATAAGCGGCTGAACTGAACTGTACACATATAGCATTACTTGTCACATAAAGCGCTTGTACTATTGTTAGGGTTCCGTACCCAAAGGGTGAAAACGGGACCCTATTACTAAGCCTACGTTGTCCGTCCGTCTGTCCTACCTATTTAGGGCTGTAACTTTTGAACCGTTATAGCTAGATAGTTGAAATTTTCTCAGATTATGCGTTATTACGGCGGATTTGTTAACAATAATAATAAAAATGTCAAAAAGTTAAAAATTAAGGGGGGTTCTCAACAAGAAACTAGTTTTTATCAACGTTTTTTCTTCACGCTCTATCGTAAAAACGTTAATACATACAAGCATCAAACTTAGTGTGATTATAGAGCAAACTCTACAGCATAACAACAAATACTAAAAACCGGCCAAGTGTGAGTCGGTCTTGCGCTAAAGGTCCCGGACAAAAAAAGTTTTGTTTTTCTAAGTTAATAATGTGTTCTGTGGTGGTGTAGCACGGAACCCTCGGCGCGAGTAGCCCGACTCGCACTTGACCGGTCTTATTCTTTAACGCACAAACAGAAACTGTTCAATTTGAGGGTCTAAAAATATTAAGCATCATTTTTGAAGTGAAAACTTCTTTAGCCGCGTTGTGCACTTCTTGGGATGGGTAAAAAATGTTAAACTCGCGTCAGGACCGTGACGTCACTTAACCTGATCGAAAATTCGTAAGCATAGATATAGTCCGACCGTTACGTCACGTGACGTAAGACGTAAGATCTCTTTAGTTTTCACTTCTGCCGGCACACCCCGTTGTCTTTGTTTACAGTCTACGAATAAGAATTATTCGTAGTTTACAGTTATTTCCTGGTTATTTCAATTTCATAGAGTTGGTATGATTATTTTTTATTTTAAAATTTTAGTTAAATTAAAAATAATTAGGGCAGTTACATATTTTGTTAATCCCGAAATAAGTAAGAACAAACAAAACACTTTAACCCCCTTTGTACTAGTTTATTAGATATTACTGCAGCGGCCAGCAACAGAGGCATTGATGGACGAACGTGTAAATGTGGGCCGAGGCGAAGCCGAGGCACACATACGTAAGTCCATCAATGCCTATTATAGTTGTGGCCAAGGCTTGTATAGTACTTTTCTCAAATAATGCGCGGAAATTAAAACAGTAAATTTTCTCAAATAATTCGCGAAAATTAAAACTCTTTTTATCAAAATCAATGACGAACAACGAACAACAATTTTTTTTTTCAATAAACACCTTTCTATTTGCAACCCAGTTCGAAATTTAAATAAAACCTTTGATGAGTAACCCCTTTGGTCGCCATGTTTCGTAGAAAAAGATCGTTCCATTTTTAAATTACACGACAGATATGAGTTTAGTATGTAATTTATTTGGCCGCTAAACAAGACAGATATGGATTTTCATACAAACATTGCGGGCCGCTGCGCGCATGTATTTGGCCAGTACAGCAATTTAGATTTATCTCGAAGAAGGTTGTCAAAATAATGCTCACATTTCCAAGCATGTTTGAGAAAAAATAATTTTTTCGACCATTTATGTCAATGCGTATTTTTCTACTGTCCATTCAGTGCCCGTAATTCAGGTTCGCTCTCTACATTGCACATCCTCTATTGGAATAATAATCATAAAATGGAAACTTTTAATTGGCTCACATTGTATAGCACCATTATTGTGATTGTACGCTATACGTTTCTCGAATAAAATGACTACCCAAATTGTTTAAAATAATCCAATTGTTCATAAACTTTGATCTAAGGTTCATAACATCAAATTGTAATAAAAATCGTTTTTTTTTTATAAAAAAAAATGTTTTTTATATTTTTTCACCACCACAAACTATTTGGTACATAATATCTAAACTATTATAAAACTGTAACAGAAATGTGTCTGTGCATTGAAGATATTTACAAAAAAAAATTACGACATGGTTTTTAGCTGTCCCTGATTCCAAATCACCATTTTTTGGATTTTTTGTCTGTCTGTTTGTTTGTTTGTTTGTATGTTTGTTTGTTTGTTTGTTTGTTTGGGTTTTTGTTTGTTCGAGTATCACGCAAAAACTACTGAACCGATTTTGATGAAACTTTTTTGTTTGATAGCTTATTATCTGACTTAAAATCTGGTATACAATTTATGCGGACGAAGTCGCGGGTAAAAGCTCGTACATAATAGTAATAGTAGTTATAATAAAGTGACAGTTGACTGTGCAAGCTGAGTATAGCCATGGTTGGGCGACTGTTCATACAAACCCAAATTGACGAGGGATCGCACTTCGAGGCTAGAATATGCGACCCGTACTGAATCCTTTTATTTGTATTCATATCGTTCAGCTCGAGACCTTGAGCTTGTGCACGTTATTAGGTTTCAAATCTCGTTCATTCGTTCCAATCCGATAGTCTTTTAGGGCTTTGACGATCGCCCCGTATTCGTATTCACTATGTACCGAGTGGGATTTCGCTCAATTTGCTTTTAATTTCCCAGCCCGTCCATAATACATGATTCTGCGTTAAGAAGTCCAAAGCCGCGTTAATATTCAGGGTCCTACGGTAGGTCGCGTAATCATTCTACCTACCTCCGCTCTGTACCCGCTCCGTTCCGCTCCGTTCTGCTCCAATCCGAACTCTCGACGAAGCTTATTTATTTATCTTTTCACTAAGCTGGATGCGCTACTTTACTGAGCAAATTGGATTTAGCTTTAGAAGTGATAGCGAATGTAATTAATTAAGTTAGTTTATATATGGTTCATTAGAACCTTGTTCTAATTAACACGGCTATCTATTTTCATTTCATTGAAAATAACACGCTTTGAATTTGAGAAATTTGTAATCAAATATTAATATTAGCACTGGCACGCAATTTAAATATTGTGTGTAAGAACAGAAAGCTTCAATTTGATTCGACAAAACCTTTAAACTTGATTACAAATTGTAATCAAGTCTTTGGGAAAGCCTCTCAAAGACAGAAAGCCTATCGACAGGCGCCGACGACCGTTCTCTTTTCAACGACAATACAGATTGACACATAAATTGCGGTACAATTTCCCTTTATTCCCCGAAATTAGACATTCAAAACTCATTTCTCGGCCAAGAGCCCAATTTTGAGTGCAATTTACGGCTAATTAGACTCTTAAGTACAGAGGCTCCAGTCCTGCGAGTCTCGGAGTCCCGGAGGAAGTTGGAATGGCTGCGTTAATGCGGCGGAGGCCCGCGTGCGCCGCTCCGCCCTAATATGCAATTTAACCAACACTCTTTTGTTTCTGTCCACAACTTTGAACCGACGCGGGCCAACGAGCCCCTCTCCGTGGCCGATAAGCGACCGATTAAACAATAAACTCAATTAATTGCCTCCGGAGATGCTGCCAAAAGTCTGCGAGAGAAGATTCAACTTGTTTGCGAGATATGTAATTTTAAAGAGTGACAGAGAGCTCATCCAGCCCTTTAATTAGATTCTTTTGTGAGATGAGTGTTGAGTTGAGTAGAGTGCTCGAGTCGCCCGCCCGTCGCGTCGTGTCGCAGTAACATACAAGTACCTACTTAGGTAAACAATCCATATAAAAACAGCTTTGTGTGCTATCTATGCAAACAACAATTAAGTAAACGATATTATAATATCTTAGACTACTTATATCCGGACCGGCCTTGCGGTAGAATTTCCCCTCTGCCACGGTATAAGAGCAATGATCATGTACATTCAACATTCAATTTTATAACTTATCACTAAACTAGACAGCCTATTATTGCGAAACAATAATTTCGAACTCAGAACGTTTGGGGTTTACACGAGACTACTTTTCATGATTTTGAACATTCAAAATTAGAATCTAAAGTCATAGGGAATAAAATCCAAAGTTGCGGATAACATGTTACCTCGCCTCCCGCAAAAAGTTTGTTAATATGACACGTGGTTACGCGTCCCGATATAAATAGTCTAAGTATAATATACATATTTATGGCCCTAAATCAAAAGAACATCTCAAAGTAATTTCATTAAACTTTGAGATTGTAACGCCAATCAAATTGTTGTCTTACAAAATTAACAGTACAGAATATCCTTTGTGACTGTTTTAACAATTTATAAACTCTCATTATTCAAATATCCGCTGTGTTCAAAAATGATAGCAATATTTTCGTAAAGTTTTCACTCAAATTATTTTCTTCCTTTCAAATTCACCTCAGCTTACATAGACGCTAAAAGCATTCCGAGCATCTTAATCAACGGTCCACGAATATTAATTTAATTAGTTAAAAGTTTTTATAACTTTTAAGTAAAAAGGTGGGAAGGAAAAAAGCCCCCGTCGCGAGCGGTAAAGCTATAAAAGAAACTTTGTGAATCAGACCAAGTACATTTTATTTGTCTTGTCTACTTACTTTACAATCAGCTAAATTAATGGATCTTTAATGGTATACAGGGTGTTGCAAAACACCCTAGTAATACTAAAGGGGGTGGTTAAGACTATCAAACTGAGCAAGTTTCACTATGGACAAGCAACGAAAAAAAAAATCAACCATATACATATTTTAGTAGAGTCGGTACTGCAGTTTTGTATGGGACAGCCTTATACAATTTAATAGGGACGAGTTACGCATGTCATTCTACTAAGAAACATTTCTGCCACTTTTTGCGGGGGGCGAAGTAACATGAAATCCGTAACTTTGGATTTTATTCCCCATAAGTTTAGATTCTAATTTTGAATGTTAAAAATCATGAAAAGTAGTCTCGTGTGAACCCCAAACGTTCTAAGTTCAAAATTATTCTTTCGCTATTATAGGCTGTCTCGTTTAGTGATAAGGTATAAAATTGGGTGTAAATGCGCAAGATTAATTGATCTAATACAGTGGCAGAGGGGAAATGCAACCGCAAGGCGAGTCCCTATTAAATTGTCTAAGGGGACAGCTGATTATTTAATTGTTTTGCTATGTTACCTCCGTAAGTGAACATTGTTCAGTTTGATGGTCTGAAGTATTACTAGGGTGTTAGGGTGGTAGGGTAGGTGGTAAGGGTGTCGTTACAACCTGTATAATGAGTTTCTTAATTCCAGTATCTTAATGTTTATAATCGCACAATGCGGTAGTTTTCTCAAAAAACTGCTGCATCTTCAGAAAAGTAAAGCTGTTTTGGAAATGAATTTATAAATGCCAAACTAGATTCGATTCGACATTTACTATTGCCACTGGAATTACTGTCACCTTTACCATCTAGCATAGGCTTGTCGCTATTCTCAAAACAAATTGGTGTCATCGTTTATTCTCACCGCGTTTACGTGACGTCATTACATTGTAGGAACCTATATATAGTTTCCTCCAAAGTTTATAAGCCGGATCACCTTGTATGTTGTTTATTACTTAACAAAATATGAATGCAAATTGTGTAATGACTTATGTATATTCATGGGGAGGCCGGAGTGTGGGCGTCTTAGAAACAAGATGTACTCGGAACATCACAGCGCTAGGTAGGTACTTCCTTAGACAGTTATCTATATTTAATACAAGTATGTGTACATATACGTACTGTCATGTATGTGCGTCGTGTAATTATGTTTTTGTGTTGCTATAATTTATTTCTTTGACTTTGGTTTATATCGAAGAATTTAATAATCTCAAGAAAAAAAACAAGCTGACACACTTAGGTAACCTATCTAAACTATTATAAAACTGTAACAGAAGTGTGTCTGTATATTGAAGATATTTACAAAAAAAAATTACGAAATGGTTTTTAAGTGTCCCTTCAAATCACAAATTTTTGGACTTTTTGTCTGTCTGTTTGTTTGTTTGTTTATTTCTGTGTTTGTTTGTTTGAACGAGCATCACGCAAAAACTACTGAACCGATTTTGATGAAACTTTTTTGTTTGATAGCTTATGATCTGACTTAAAATCTGGTGTATAATTTATGCGGACGAAGTCGCGGGTAAATGCTTGTTCTTAATATAAACTTATTAAGTAGTAAAAAAAGAATGCTAAGTTCTAGTAATTAGTTATATACTAACAAAATGTTGGTTGTTATTATTTGTGTTTTTTTTATTTTAAACTTAATTGATCTAATAGCGGTTCATGCTTTAATCTGCCAATTTTTGCGGGGCACGAGGTAGCATGAAATCCGCGACTTTGGATTTTATTCTTTTAATTTAGATACTAATTTTGATTGTTAAAAAAACGGTCTCGTGTTAACCCCAGACCAGTTTGAAGTTATTGTTCCGAATTTAATAGGCTGTCTCGTTTAGTGATAAGTAGTGATCGGTAACTATTGTGCAACTCACGGCAAACTCTAGGGGTGACAATTGTAACACATATCATTGGTTAAGAATTACAATGTTATCATATCGTTTTCTTTTAGTTTTTTTCTAATACGGCCCCAAATTAGAGTTATTTTCACGTTTCTCATTGTTTCATTTTTTCGTGTTTGTAAAAGGCAAAGGGAACTAACCCATACAGTCATGTGCAGTCAAGACCACGTCAAGCTTGAGATTTGAAGTGCGATATTGTTGTTTATACGAACGGCATAAGAACAGTACCTACGTAGATCAAGGTGTCGAACTTGACATGTTCTCAACTGTATCTATGTATCATATTGGTAATTTCATAATATAATTGAAATGGCACACCGATTAGAACATGACTTGTAAGAATAATAATAAAAACTCACGGCCACAAAAAACTCGTTTATTATCAACCCTGAAAATGCCGCGAATCGCACTATAGTTACCGATCTATATGATAAGGTATACAATTTTATGTAAATGCTCATGGTCAATTTGATCGTGTAATGTAACTTAGCAGAGGGTAAGAATGTCAACGCAAGGCTGGTCCCTGGTTATACGGTCTGGTTATAAGGCTGTCAATTTCAAGTAAATATGAACTATTTACCATGACAAGGTGCCTTTATTTATCTTCAAAAACCATTACATTTAAATTGGAACACCTAAACAAATATCTACCCGGCGATCTCCACATCATAGAGGAAAAAGGTAAAGTTTGCATAGCCGAGGTTGAATTAAATAGTGAGCCAGAAAGTGTCGTGAGTTCAACCGTAATCCCGCTTTTAGGTAAATAAGCGAGGGCCGGACAGGGAAGTAGCCAGGTAAAATGGCCGAAGTGTTCTCCAGGGGCCACCGTTGTCATTGCGGGGGGAAAGTATTTTAATCTACCTACTTGGTAAGAGACAATATTGTGGGTTTAAAAGCAATAGATAGACTGCTTCCGTGGTCTAATGGATAAGGGACAAGAGCGTGGGCTCTTGAAACGAAGGTGGTGGGTTCCCCGTGGATTCCCACGGGGAACACCTTGTTATATTACATATAATATATCACACACATATACACATATACATACGTTTACGTTTGACATATCACTTTGTGTGTTTTTTCCCAGTTGGTTTTATTTGAACATTGCAGGCTGAATCACTTGATTGTCTGAGAAGATAAGTCCGTGCTTCAGATGGCATGTTAAGCCGTTGGTCCCGGCTACTATCTCTGGTGGTAGTAGACCACGTAAGTAGGCCTACCATGAGTTTTCACTGTAGTAAACTACAGTAAAACTACTATAGTAAACTACAGTTTTTGTATTGAATTTTGAACAACGCTCCTAGTGGTTACGTTGAGAACTAATTCTGTCATACAAAATTGACGCCGCAACTACAGTAGTAAGGTGCAGTGAAAACTCATGGTAGGCCTACAGAGGCCGTAAGGCGGTCTGAAAAAACTCTGTAGGGCTTGCTGCCCACACGATAATAAGATTACGTGAAGAAGAACAGATAGATTTGGTTTAGTTTTAAGGGCCATCGCTTATGTCGACTTTTTGCAGCGATGCAGTCAAGAATTTCCCGTCTTAATACTGTTAGTACGACTTGGTAGTAACACAGGTAAATAAAACCGGTCAAGTGCGAGTCGGGCTACTCGCGCACCGACGGTTCCGTACCACACCACCACAGAACACAACATTATTAATAATGCTGTGTTCAAAATTTAATCAATTATTAAAAAAACTTTTTTTGTCCGGGACCTTTAGCGCAAGACCGACTCACACTTGGCCGGTTTTTAGTATTTGTTGTTATTTTGTAGAGTTTTCTCTATAATCACACTAAGTTTGACGCCAGTATCTATTACCGTTTTTACGATAGAGCGTGAAGAAAAAAACGTCGATAACAACTAGTTTCTTGTTGAGAACCCCCCTTAATTTTTAACTTTTTGACATTTTTATTATTTGTTAACAAATCTGAGAAAATTTCTAGCTATTACGGTTCAAAAGTTACAGCCCTAAATAGGTAGGACAGACGGACGGACGGACAGACGGACGGACGGACGGACGGACAGACGGACAGACGGACGGACGGACGGACGGACGGACGGACGGATAGACGGACAGACGGACAGACGGACAGACGGACAGACGGACAGACGGACAGACGGACAGACGGACAGACGGACGGACGGACAACGTAGGCTTAGAAACGTAACTTATATCAAATAAGTATCAAACATGTTATCGAAGCTCTTTAAACTAAGTTAAACATTTTTACGGATTCTTAGCGCGTTCATAGTTATCAGAATATTCGACATTGTAAGATTATGTATTATATCCTTTTTCTTATACTGTGGTAAAGTTAAAAAGTTCAATAGTTACTATAGACAGATACCGCACTCTCCCGATTTCGCAAGCATTTTCAAATTTCGAATTTTATTGTTTCAGGAACGACAAACTAAAATGTGCCTTATGTCAATGTCCGACACCCTGTATCGCATGCGACACGTGGTATTTATCGCAGCTAATAATTTTTCTTTCTTTCTTTCAGCTGCCAAACGTGAGTGACGGTGGTGCCGGAAAATTGATGTTGATGACTTTGATAAGTTATATGTCAAGATTGACAGTCGAAGCTACGAACGCGTCGAAAAAAATATCAGTGAACTCTTGAGTGATAAACCGTTTCAGTATACACGCACACAGATATAAATTGTATAACGCCTCACGCAAATTTATTTATTTATTTATCTTAGGTTGATGAATTGTTTTACGCGTTAATTTTGTACTTAAGGGTCCGCCCGGTTTTGAGTAACTTTGTAACCATTTTATACATTAACTATGGCACTTTTTAAGCAGAAAACAAAACTGAACGATCTACAGGATAATATGAGAAGTGATGTGGTTTTTCTCGAAATCTATTTTAATTAATAAAACTGAAGAAAAACGACTCCAAAGTCACCTCTTTTTTTCCAATTGTAACCGTTTTACTCTTACATTGTTGATCAGAAGAATATGAAAATTTACAATATTCTTCACAATCTAAACTATTATAAAACTGTAACAGAAGTGTGTCTGTACATTGAAGATATTTACAAAAAAAAGATTACGATATGATTTTTAGATGTCCCTGATTCCAAATCACCAATTTTTGGATTTTTTGTCTGTCTGTTTGTTTGTTTGTTTGTTCGTTTGTTTGTTTGTTTGTTTGTTTGTGTGGGTGTTTGTTTGTTCGAGTATCACGCAAAAACTACTGAACCGATTTTGATGAAACTTTTTTTGTTTGATAGCTTATCATCTGACTTAAAATCTGGTATATAATTTATGTGGACGAAGTCGCGGGTAAATGCTCGTACAATATAAAATGATATGGTTTTCTTATTTTTTGAAAATTCATAAAAAATCATACAGGTTTTCAAAGAAAACGGAAAATTCTGACCGGAGCCGCGCAATTGAAGCGGGATGGCTAATTGCAAAAGTTTGCTTCTAAGAAAGAGAGCCTTGCAGATGGGAGGAGTATACTATAAAGGGATAGAGATATGACAACGATTTATAAAAAATCGTACCTTTGCTTAACTTGGAAGATTTTGTATGCAATCAAATCAAATCAAAATGTTATATTGACGACCCGGTTGGTGTAATGGTTACCACGCCGGACTGCCAAACCAGGGTCTTGGGTTCGAATCCCGGTTCGGTCATGGATGTTATATGTTTGCGCCGTTGTTGTATGATTCCCATAACAAAAAGCCTGAGGCTTACTTGGGATCATTGCAATGTGCCTGTGAGCTTTATTATTATTATTGTATTCACGGGCAATTAAGTCCCGGACCTTTGGAAGGCGTGCATGTAGCCGAAGCCAACATGTAGAGACCCGTTCAAAAGACAAGTTAATTTAAATGTAAGGGATACACAAATGGCGGATATCATCTCCGAGCGCACAACATGGTAACACGGGGATGGTCTCCGCCATGTGCAAAGACTATTGGAGTACGGCCGCGATATGGAAAAATAAGGTCTTTGGCTATGGAGGTGAAAGTTGGATGGATGGATGGATACTGGGCTATGGGAGGAGACTAACGGACGCCTGCCATGACAACTAGTCTCAAAATTGTAAATAGGGCAGGCGGTGACTCGCCGACTCGTCGAGTGGGCCCCATAAAACGGCCGCACGCACGAAGTGCGACAATGGGGCAACATCTCATTGAGCGGCTGACGGTTGTCGAGAGGTGCTGCTCCGGTTTCACCATCGCGGGGTTTACCTCCGTGAGCGGGTTTCCCCGTTATTACGCCATTACGTGCAATACACTTCCAAACTGGAGCATAGGTTCCGCTCTTGCGATTCCACTCTGGACGGCCAATGAAGGCAAGCCAGAGGTAGGGGGGTGTGTTACTGTCTGTGTGGGTGTGTGTGTGAGCGCATGTCTGTATGGTCCCCCTGGATAGGGGGCCGCGGTGTCGCCACTCACCGTCAGCTCGCCACAAGCTGCCCCCGCGGGATTATTATTGTTATATTCAAAATAATATCGAAAAATTTCTGACGTCATTTTTGACTCTACCACCACATCGGAAGTCAATTTCAACATACAAACATACTGCATCGCAGAAAGGGACAAACAACATAGATTTTCTCTTGCTCACTCAATTCGATTAGGGTATAAGCCTGTCTCATTTTCGCAACTGTTATTATTTTAATGCCTTTTCTAGTCATTCTTTCTACGGTTTTACGACATAAAACCAGAAACCAACGCTACAATCATAACACAACCTAATCAAACATACTTCAGGGACCCCTGAAGTATCAAGTTGAGACCTCAAGTAGACACAAAGTACGTGTCTGTCGCACTGTGAAGTCTTTAGAGGGCACCGCCAGCCTCCTGAGCTCTTTGAATCCGTAACGAGGGGCCTTTTTGATAATTAAAATGATTATTTAGGAAAAAATCTAAATTACTCATCTTTGTCGTAATTTTTAATTTCTTAGAAAATGGAGTTGATGTGCTAGGTTCGTTTAATTTTCGTTGTGTTTTCTTGTAATTGTTATTTTATTTAGATAGGTAGTCGTGACCTTTCTGTTGTAGATAACAGAATGATAATGCCTTTAACGTATACAGGGTGTAAACTTAAATGCGTTACCGTTACGTACCTACTTATGATGGTTCAGAACATCAAACTGAACTACTTTCACCAACTTTAACTTTTTTTTATGGGACCAACATTGAAATCGCGAATAAATAAAACCGGTCAAGTGCGAGTCGAGCTACTCGCGCACCGAGGGTTCCGTACCACACCACCACAGATCACGACATGATTAACTTAGAAAAAACCTTTAGCGCGTGACCGACTCACACTTGGCCAATTTTTAGTATTTGTTGTTGTTCTGTAGATTTTGCGCTATAATCACACTAAGTTTGACGCTTGTATGTATTACCGTTTTTACAATAGAGCGTGAAGAAAAAACTTTGATAGAAACTAGTTTCTGGTTGAAAACCCCCCTTAATTTTGTACTTTTTGACATTTTTATTATTTGTTAACAAATCCGCTACATTGGTTTTTGTTTGAAATACTTATAGCTACACGTGTTTATGAACGTTGCTTTAAAATATAGATGACTAGACTCTAGGTATATTTTTACAAAATAAGGTCTATCCTAAAATAAAACTGTCAACAATGTGAAATATAGCGTTTGTATATGAGTACCATAAAATCTGCGAATGAAAATAAAAGTGACGCTATTATCAGAAAATTCAAGCATTAAATACACGTATAAATATAAAAAGTAAATTGTACTATGTTATTTTATTACCACACCAAATCGAAACTATAATTAGCGTTAATAACGCAAATGAGTAGAACCTTTGTTTGACGTTATAGCCAGCCCGAATGAAATGTTAAAATTGTTTTCAGTAATTATAATAATGTAATGTAATATGTTTGTTTCATACTTTGTTTCAGTCAATGTGGTAACTGAAATAGTTGTGAGATTACAAAGATATATTCGTATTGAATTATTTATTAGTCGTAACAGTTAAAATCGCACCCCCTGCAAAGCGCAGCGTGGGTATACAGGCTGTACAATAAAATGGGACAGCTACTTAAAGGGGTGCTTCAGACCATCAAACTGAACAACTTTCTCTATGGGACCAATATCGAAATCGCGAAAAAAAAATCTGCTGTCCCATACATTTCAGTCGAGTTATGTAATTGCAGTTTTGTATGGGAGAGCGGATTTTTTTTTCGCGATTTCGATATTGGTCCCATAGAGAAAGTTGTTCAGTTTGATGGTCTGAAGCACCCCTTTAAGTAGCTGTCCCATTTTATTGTACACCCTGTATAGGCCCCACAAGGTGGACCGACGAGCTGGTGAAGGCGACAGGAACCCGTTGGACGAGGGCAGCGCAGGACCGATCGCTATGGCGATCCTTGGCGGAAGCATATGTCCAGCAATGTTGTGAACGTCTATCGGTTGAGATGATGCTGTTTTC
This sequence comes from Agonopterix subpropinquella, assembly GCA_922987775.1. Taxonomy (NCBI): domain Eukaryota; kingdom Metazoa; phylum Arthropoda; class Insecta; order Lepidoptera; family Depressariidae; genus Agonopterix; species Agonopterix subpropinquella. The sequence continues at coordinate 15,401,072 of OV277695.1, read as the reverse complement.
TATACCTATACTACATCAGAGAAAAGCAATTTGTCACCGGTACATAGATCTACTAAAACGGGTTTTAAGTTTAGCTGTAAATATTATATTTTTTGTAATTGTTACTTAGAGATGGTTAGTAAAGATGTCTAGGTACAAACTATTAATCGCTACATTATTCAACACCAAAAACCGTGTAAAACTATGTAGACAGTAATTGTGTATTTTAAAAATTAACGTTTTATCGCAGTGACACGATTTGATTGGACAGTTTATTGGGTTCCTCTGGTAGCACGTAAGGACATATAAAGGATGTAGTTTGTAGTAGCCATGGAAATATGTCATGTAATCGATACAAATAACTAACAAATCTTTTTTTCTGCAACAATGGCTTTCACCATGTATTTGTAATGTATTTTCATGGACAGTTGTTGTTTTTTGAACAGAGTAAAAACGAGTGGCAAGTTGAAGTTCGAAGGCCACTAGTAACAGCCAGAAAAGGCTACTCCATAATTAGTTCTTTCTGTAAAGACTTAGAGTACACGAAGTCCGCCGCCAATCAATGGCACGCCTTTTGTACCCTTCTCATGCTTGTTCTAAATTGTATTTGTCTATTCTAGGTACGCAAATAAATAAACCATGTGGATGAGGGCAGCGCAGGACCGGTCATTATGGCGACCCTTGGGGGAGGGCTATGTCCAGCAGTCCATCGACTCATATGATAAACAAAAAATTTGATTTGTTGTATTTGTCTCCGTCCCGAATAGCAGAATAACTATTAAAAACATTGGAAAAACGAAAAAAATTTATAAAAGAAAATAATTTAAAAAAATTTTATAAAGAATTTTCCCATACAACATTTTCATTGGATTCGTACTTGTTTACCCTAAACTTAAATCTAACCATTCGAAACAGAACCACATAATAAATACTACCGATACCCTACCCTACTATTTATTACCGATGTTTTATTAATTTATGTTATGATCTCGATGGCAGCCGTAATTCCACATAAACATAAACTCACGACTATTAATCCAGCCAGGAGTGCGATTTTTGAATCTCATTCGCTGAGTTCAGCAGTTGAAAATGTCAAAATTACTGTGGAGATACGCATCTTTCTACTGCTGATTTGTCTTTCAAAAATCGCACTCCTCAAGTATGATTTTTGAAAGTCAAATCAGCAGTAAAAAGATGCGTATCTCCACAGTAATTTTGACATTTTCAACTGCTGAACTCACCGAATGAGATTCAAAAATCGCACTCCAGGCCTGCAAAGGCTCAGTTTTAGTATATTGAAGGTTTCAAGCTGAAATTACCAGAAAAGTGGTGTTTGGTGGTTGGCTGTAATTAGCACAAGATTATATAGCATAGGATTATCAAGTTATTTATGAGTCACGTTGCAGGAACTGACCCGAGCACTTGTCTCACGTGGTATTCGCGCGTCGCGTTTTTGCCTGCCACGAGGCTCCACAATCCTCAATCTCTTCTTGTTCTTGACCAAAAACAATCCCTGAGATTGGGATAGATTCTCCCATAAACTACTTGAAACTGGCGGAAATGCAGTCCTAACGCACAAGCATGAGTCCATTAATTTATGAATAAAATAAAAAAAGTTATTATAGGTTCGGTCAGACCGTGTGTGGCGAGCCTTATCTAATAGTGAATTGACTGCAAATTAAATAACTATTTTGCTAGTGGATAACTATAGATTTAATGAAAATACAAACAAACTTGTTTGCGTAACTCTACTGAAAATATTCGGATAATATTGATAGAAGTGTTTTTGCTTTAAATTTTGTTTTAACATCCTGTATGTTTGGATGGAGTGGTAATTGTCGTAGTCACGCGAAGTAATAATTATCACACGTGTTTAGGAATGTATAGCTGCACAAAAAACATGTAATTTGTTGTCAACCCTGATTTTATTCACATCATTATTTAAAACCCCTTTCTCTGTATATAAAATGTATACCAAGTTAAAACAATAATGAATACTGTGTTTAGCAGGGGTTCATTAGCGCTCTTCTAGATTTCATGGAATTTCTATAGGTTATTTAGGTAGACAGTTGCATTAATTTAAATGAGTCATTGTAATCATGATACTGAACAACTTACCCATAAGAAAATAAGTGAAATTCGCTAAAAACAATTTTGGCTCATATAAACATTTGATTAGCTTATTGCATTTAGAATGAAAAGCCCAAAAATTTTAGCGAATTTCCTGTATTTCTTGGAACAGTTTTACAGTACCATGGGTACAATCACCCCTTAAGTAATGCAACTGTTTACCCTAACATTCTGTATATTTTAAAATAAGAAGGTATTTGTTGTAAAGTTTCTGGCCAGATCTTTTCTACATTATATACATGTGATAAAATAGCAAAAAGATTAAAATATTGCATAAATTGCACTTCATCTTAACCTGTCTGCATATTATGTTTATTGACCGTTTGATAGTATAGGTGTGACAACCGTATTTTTATACTTTATTTCTTTAAGGGGCTTTTGACCATGAAGTTATATCAGCCCCATGGTGTCTTAACCTTAACACACTAATAAGTTAACATTTTATCCTTTCACTAACTAAAAAAAAAAGTGAACAATACTATCAGCAGTAAAAGGTTTTTAAAATTAAATCCTTCAGATTCTGGCCCGCCCGCCACCATTCCAGCCACCCCCACCCCTACTTCGGGAGAGGCAAAAATTGCGACAAACGAGCCCAGAAGAAAATTCCAAAAGATTTAATTTTAAAAACCAATGACCTGATGAGCCATCAATAAAATACTTAAATAACTTATATCCGTCTCACAATATGCTGACACTTTTTTAAAGTGATAATCAGACCGTCAAACTAAACCACTTTCTTGCCAGGTCTCCCGATGTCCCGGATTCCCACTCAAAACTCCCGATTTTTAAGGACAACTTTCTTTACGAAAAAACTGCGTAAAACGGAACAAAATGCTAAGTTATGCAATGCGATGCTTAATGTGTAAGTACATAACTTTGTAAAATGCGTAGCCTAAACTGTACTTTGACTTAATAACATAAAGTTGAATATTCAATGGCAAAGCTTTGGCAATTATAGTTTAATAATTTTTCAACATTGCAAAGTAGCGAAATAAACCTGTTTTTGCTTTGGTTAACCGGCCAAATTAGGAAATTCAGGGATCTTGCACACGAAAAATATTTTAAAAAAATTGCAATTGCTATGGTTTTAAAGTTAACGAAGAAATATTAAAAAAAAAAATCAATAAAAACATTTATTAAAAGACCATGTCTGATTAATTTTAAGGAAAAATTTATCTCCCGATTTTTTCATAATGTCGCCCATACATCTCACGGTTTTTTATTGGTACACCTCCCGTATTTCGAAAATTGGATCTGGCAACACTGCTATCAACATCGCGAAAAAAAGTCTGTTGTTTCATACAAAACTGCAAACCTACTCAAGTCAAGTGTATGGGACAACTGACTTTTTTTTGCTATTCCGATGTTGGTCCCATGGAGAAAGTTTGTTCAGTTTGATGGTCTGATCATCCCCTTAAAAAAGTGTCAGCATATTAAGAAGAACCTCGTATTTTACTACTCCACGTTCATTCTAAGACCTAATCGGACCTTTTCCTCAATTGAAGTTTCGTATATTATAATCTTAACTGCAACTTCTTCTTCTTATCGTGTGGGCAGAGCCCTGGTGTCCGAGTTTTTTCAGACCGCCCTACGGCCTCTGACGTGGTTTTTATGTAACGACTACTACCACCAGAGATAATAGCCGGGACCAACGGCTTAACGTGCCATCCGAAGCACGGAATCATTTTTCTTTTCAGACAATCAGGTGATTCAGCCTGCAATGTCCTAACCAACTGGGGAAAAACGCACAAAGTGACATATCACTAGGTGTCCCCCGTGGGAATCGAACCCACGACCTCCGTGTCGAGAGCCAAAGCTCTTAACCATTAGACCACGGAGGCTGCAACTGATACTTTGATACTTTGTAAAAAAGTTTTAAACAAAAGACTGAAACAACATGGAACTGGAATGTTCGTCATGAACAAAAAACCGCGATCAAAGATTTAAAACGCAAAGGACGTCAAAGATATCAAAGCGTCACCGACACTCTCTTTGTTCGAGCAGCAAACGAACAAAATCGAAAAAGGATCTCATAACTGAATTGTTATCACGTGCACCTGTCGCTGATTTCGTCACTCATCTAAAGGGCAAACTTTCGTACAAGCTTCAGTAAGGAAACGCAGTGCACTCGGAGAGCTCGACTTATAAATTATTCAGGCAGCGAGACACTTCAAATATAGAACACCCGCCGCGCGTTATTTTGAGAACAACGACTGGGCCTGTCACAGGGTGAAACATGTAGTACCTCTATATTCGAAGTTAAGCTCGGCATATACAGGATGGCGTTAAAGCGCTTGCCAAATGGAGGCCGGGACGCCTAGCGAGCCGGATCAGTAGTGAACCGGGATTTTTTCAACATTCGTTTTTGTACGAAGTACGACTTACAGAATATTGTACGGCGCTTCCACGAAGTAGGTATAATTCCGACGACCCGGTTGGTGTAACGGGTACCATGCCGGGCCGCCAAACCTAGGTCCTGGGTTGGAATCCTGGTTCGGTCATGGATGTCATATGTTCGTGCCGTTTTTATGTGGTTTCCATTTTAAAAAGCCTATAGTGCTTAACTTGGGATCATTACAATGTATGTGCCTGTGAGCTTTATTTATTTATTATTTATTATATTATAATTCCGATTGTGAGCGTTATTTATTTATTATTTATTATATTATTATAATTCCAGATATTGAAAACCCAATGTCAACTTTATTACAATGAAGTGCAGACCAAAATATTGGCGATATATCGAACATCGAAAGTCCGGATACAGGGTCAGGAAAAAAACCTCGCCATGTAGTGGAAAATCAATGGAACTAATTTTTTTAGTGAAAAGTTTTTGTAGATTGTAGCGACCCCGAAGTAGGTTTTTTTATTTTTCTGGTCCGGCTTTACAAATAAATAACTTTAATGTTGTGGTAAAAATAAACAAAATCTGATACATATTAATGTTGTTTTAAAGGGTAGTTAAGAAAGAAATAAATATCATTTATTTGGATGTCAGACACACATACAGGTATACTGTTGATTGTTCTAGCAAAGTTTTAACAATCCCAAAGTGATCAGGAGCTTATGAATGAATGTAAGTATGCGTATGGTGCTATAGTCAACTAATTGCTCAGATCTGTAAAGTGATAATTCGGTGAATCAGATACACTGTGCCTCCGCCGTCCCGTCTGCTAGCAAGCGGGCGGGCTGGCTTGCGGCGGCTCCGCTTAACCTCATTCCGACAATGCCACTCTCTAAAGTGTGCTTTCAATGTGTTCGAAACCTTAGTTGGAAAGTCCTTCATTCGACTTTAACAACCTTTGCACCACTCATTTTGTTAGTTCTAGCAACTAACATGAATAAACTAGTTATAGAATTTTAAAGCTAGGTAGGTACGTTTAATACGTGTATTTTTTTATATTTATGTTAACTACTTATGCGTTTAGTGGACTGACGCCATGGGGATAAGCCTGCAGTGGGACAAATGTGAAATCGGGATCGTTTTAAAGCCTTAACAGGGGTGCTTCAGACCATCAAACTGAACAACTTTCACTATGGAGCCAATATCGAAATCGCAAAAAAAAACAGCTGTCCCAAAGAAAATTTCAGCTTCTCGACAAAAATGAATGAAACAGCAGACTTTTTTCGCGATTTCAAAGTTGATCCCATAGTAAAAGTTGTTTAGTTTGATGGTCTGAAGTACTCTGTTCCGGCTTCAAAACGACCTCGATTCCACTGTGTATAGGCTGATGATGATCATCATCATCATCATCTCAGCCAATGGACGTCCACTGCTAGACATAGGCCTCCCCTAAGGATCGCCATAACGACCGGCCTTGCTCTGCCCATATGTCATCGATCACAGGCAACACACACTGACCGAAGACTTTCGTTTTAAGACACTGCGGTATTTGGGATGAGGCTGATGATGATTTTTTTTTATTTTTTTTTTTTTATGTCTGATAGGTAAGCATTTGACCCCAATCTCACCTGATGTTGAGTGATGATGAGGCCGAAGATGTAGCATGCTTACCTAGAAAGATGCCTATTCACTCTCGCCTTGAAGAGGCCCAGGTTGTATTGCTCAGGGAACAGGTCCGCAGGCAGGGCATTCCACTCCTTAGCCGTGCGCATTATAAAAGAAGAAGCAAACTTCTTCGTGCGAATTGCTGGTAGGTCAACGACATAGGGGTGGAAACCCAGTCTGCGTCTCGTCCCCCGCAGATGAAAGGGAGACGGTGGTATCAGATCGTGTAATTCAGTCGCACACTCTCCGAAATGTATCCTATAAAAAACAGACAGACAGGCTACCTTGCGACGATGCTCAAGACTTTGTAGCTTCGCCACCGAGGTTGGATCACCTATGAGCTTCCTGGCACGCCTGTCGATTGAGTCCAGCGCGGCCAGCTGGTATTGGGCAGACCCGTCCCAGAGATGGCAGCAGTACTCCATACACGATCGGACTTGTGCTTGATAAAGTTGTAGAAGCTGTCCCGGAGTAAAGTACCGTCTGACCTTCGAGAGGACGCCCAGTTTTTTCGCTGCGGTTTTCGCCATGGACTCAATGTACCGTCCGAAATTCAGATCGGACGATATGTTAATGCCAAGGAGCTCCAGGCGATCAGCTATCGGTATGGACACATTTCGGAAAGTCGGGGTCAAAGCGAAGGGACTCCGTTTTGTGGAGAAAAGGCACGCCTGTGTTTTGCTTGCGTTGAAACTGACCCGATTAGTATCACCCCAGTCGGACACAGATTCAAGGGCCAAGTTTATTCGCTGCACCATGGCCTCTCGACAAGACTGAGTAACGTCCAATTTGACCCCTGCACCGGACAGATATCTGTCAGCAACAGTGCTGTCGTCTGCATACCCAAAGGTTCCGGGCACAAGCATGTCGTTTATATGCAGCAGAAATAAAGTGGCTGACAGAACTGACCCTTGAGGAACACCGGCATTAATAGCCATTTGATCCGATGAGTATCCATCAATGAGTACTCGAATGGATCGTTCGCTCAAGAAGTCAGCTATCCAGTTGCATAGGTCAATCGGAATTCCATATGAAGGAAGCTTGCTTAAAAGGCTTGCATGCCAGACCCTGTCAAAGGCTTTGGATATGTCAAGAGACACGGCAAGTGCCTCCCCGTATCTCTCGACAGCCTCGCTCCACAGATGAGTGGCATACACAAGAAGATCCCCCGTGGACCGTCCTGGGCGGAACCCATACTGACGGTCACTGAGGAGGTCGTTATGTTCCAGGTATGCCAGGAGCCGGTTGTTAAGTACACGTTCCATAGTCTTGCAGAGTATGGAAGTGACTGATATTGGTCTATAGTTGACAGGGTCGGCACGACTGCCTTTTTTGGGCACGGGTTGCACGTTGGCAAGCTTCCATGACCTTGGGACTACCGCAGTCTTAAGTGAGAGGCGATACAGGCGTGTTAAAACAGGAGACAACTCTGGAGCACAGGTGCGTAGGACAATCGCTGGGATTCCGTCGGGTCCGCTAGCCTTGTTCACGTCTAGAGAACGCAGGATTTTAAGAACCTCTTTTTGGCGAATGTAAACTGATGCCATTGAGCATTCAGTACGAGGAATGGTAGGTGGTGTTATATCTGAGTTCTCCAGATGCGAATTCCCGGCAAAAAGATTAGCAAATAAATTTGCTTTCTCCTCCGCCGAGTGAGCTAGCGATCCGTCAGGTTTTATTAGCGGTGGCAGGGAGGGACGGCCGAAGTTTGCTTCCACTGCTTTGGCAAGCGACCAAAACGCTTTGCTGCCAGCTGGATAGGAGGCAAGCTTAGCCCCTATACGACCTATATGGTCGAACCGGGCTTTTCGCAACACCTTTTTGCAAGACTTGGCGGCTTTGTTGTAAGCTTTCTTCAGTTTTTCTGTGTTCGGAGCCTTCTGCTTTCGAGCATCAGCCCAGGACATATACGCTGACTGTTTTAGCACCTCAGCACGAGAACAATCAGCGTTGAACCATGGGCGAGCTTTGGCGCCGGTTGACACGTCAGAGTACGGAATAAAATATTCCATACCCTGACGTATCACTTCGGCAACCGCGTTCGCAGCGCTCGACGATTCCCCTGAAGAAAAGCAGGTTTGCCGCCAAGGATAGGAAGCAAAGAAGTGTCGCATCTCGTCCCAATCTGCTGACCTGTATCGCCACACCCGTCTCTTACCACAATGGCCCTGATCAGGTGGGGAGTATACGGATACAGTTTTCACCAGACAGTGGTCGGAGGTACCTAAAGGGGCACATACCGACACAGAATATCTGTCTGGATCAGTTGTCAGCAGAAGGTCCAAACAGTTGGCCGTGTGAAAGTCAACGTCAGGTATCCGTGTGGCACAATTGACCAGCTGGCTGAGATCTAGCGATAGTGCAAGTTTGCGCGCCTCTCGTCCAGCGTGATCGGTCTTCTGGTAGGGGAACAGCCATTCTTGATGGTGAGCATTAAAGTCGCCCAGAAGGGTCAGTTGCGCCACAGGATACCTAAGCTGAGCCTCCTCAGCCGCCTCTCCAAGATAGTCGAACAACCTAGTTGTCTCCTGATCTCCACTGTGCGAACGGTAGACACAGGCGTAAACAATTCGTTCGAAACCTGTTTCCACCAGTATCCACAATACTGAGAAGGAAGGGTCTTCAAGGTTTTTGAGACGCTTGATGCAGATGTCATCGCGAGCGTACACACAGAGTCCGGCGTGCGGAACGAACCTATGCTCCAGAGAGTACCCAGGGTAGCTGAGGTACGCCGCGTCTGCCGGACATCTGATCTGCGTCTCGGTGAGAAACAGCAGTTGTGGTTTTTCAGTCTCTAGGTGGTGGTGGACTGCTACGAGATTTGAGTGCAATCCTCGGATATTGCAAAGGTGCACTTTTAAAGGGAGAACGTGCAACCGCTGTTTAACTTTCTTCCTTTTAGAACCTTTCATAGTTTTTTCGAAGAGCGAATAGGCAGGAGGACGGTAGTTGATGATGTTACTTATTATATAACAGAATTGTTTTATTTACTGCAAGTGTTAAAACGAGCTGACCCTCTGTGTTTATTGCTGCAATGGCAGTTAAACAATAAATTACGAAACAAACTGCAGAGTTACAGTTTTATCGAATTTTAATGGCAAAAAGACATATTTTATCAACGTATATTATTTATAAAAAACATTGAACTACGTGTGATATTTTATTGTTACACCGTAAATAGGTCGAGATGTATTTCAGTTTATATTTGGTCTAGAATACTATATATACTCTTAGGTCTATATTCTTAGATCTTTCTAGCTCGTTGCATCACTTGACAATTTTTAACTTGTCCAGTAGGTCGAGGTCGAAAGCTCTTGTCGGATGTCGGGTTGGTTGTTGGATTGTAGTGACATAGTAAGCTTACCTTCTCAGAATTTCTGACTACGTGACTACTTACTGAGATGGAAGGGTTGGGTTTGGGTTACACCATAAACATACTAAGTATATGGGCAAACAATGGTTCCGGATACTAAAATTTGTTTGAGTAGATTAAATAGGATGTCAGTTGAATATTATATAACTGCCTCTGTAGTCTAATGGTTAAGAGCATTGAGCTCTCGACACGAAGGTTGTGGGTTCGATTCCCATGGGGGACTCCTAGTGATTATGTCAGTTTGTGCATTTTTCCCCAGTTGGTAAGGACATTGCAGGTTGAATCACCTGATTGTCTGAAAAGAAAAATTATTCCGTGTTTCGGATGACACGTTAAGCCGTTGGTCCCGGCTACTATCTCTGGTTTTAATAGCCGTTACATAAAAACCACGTTAGAGGTCGTAAGGCGGTCTGAAAAAACTCTGACACCAGGGCTCTGCCCACACGATAAGAAAGAAGAGTTGAATTTATACTAAAGTAACTTATTGATAATGAAATTTTTCGCGTTTTTGGTTTTTTATTTTGTCATTATGTTTTTTTCATTTTTTTCTTAAAATAAAAAGAAAAGAAAATAATTAATTAACAGAGTATTAATTTTAAATTATGGTTATTCATTTTGTATCTATCTATCTAGCTATAACGTCACGCCTCTTTCCCAGTGGGGTAGACACAGACCATGGCGCGCCATTTACTAACGATCCTTACATACATACCTCTTTTGCCTCATGCACATCTATACATTCTTTATTTTTATCTATTCATTTATTCGGGAAGCTACGTAGTATATTCACGTCCCGAATACCGCAGTGTCTTAAAACGAAAGTCTTCGATCAGTGTGTGTTGCTAGTGATGACATATGAAACAGAGACGTGGTCGTTTACTCAAAGCCTCATAAAAAGGCTGAAAGTCACCCAAAGGGCAATGGAGAGGGCTATGCTCGGAGTTTCCATGCGAGATCGAATCAGAAATGAAGAGATCCGCAGAAGAACCAGAGTAACTGACATTGCCCAAAGAATTGCTAAACTTAAGTGGCAGTGGGCGGGGCACATTGCTCGCAGAACCGATGGCCGGTGGGGCCGAAAAGTTCTCGAGTGGCGACCGCGTACCGGAAAGCGCAGCGTGGGTAGGCCCCTCACACGGTGGACCGACGACCTGGTGAAGGCGGCGGGAAAACGTTGGATGAGGGCAGCGCAGGACCGGTCGTTATGGCGATCCTTGGGGAGGCCTATGTCCAGCAGTGGACGCCCATCGGCTGAGATGATGATGATGATGATTCATTTAACCCTATTTTTGTAACAAAACAAGTTATTACAAATCTCAACGTTTTACTTTATCGTTTTTCCTTAGATTTTGAAGCATTTAACTAAGTGTAAATTTATAATTTGTGTTATGGAGCTAATTACTGGGTTTGTTCAGAACATTTTCTGCCAAGAACACCAAGATAGCGTTGACGTTGTACTCCGCAATAATGACACAAAGACTTTATTTTAAGGCAGCTATTATCTTTCCGTCGTACACTTTTACGCCCGAGGCGAAATTAAAATATCGCACTAGTATAATGAACTTTAAGTTGATATTCAGTACATCTTATGCATATGTAATGAACAAACAAAACGTTTATAAGATAGGTTTTATGGCTAAACGTTTAGGTTTCATCATTTTTTATTTTCTTCAAAATTGAGAGCTCGAATCTAGTATAGAATTGTAATTTCATTGAAACGCTAACGATAATGTTTCCTTCCCTTATAATAAAAATTACAAATTGTAACCACATGGCTTTTTAATCTTTATTTACATAAAAACAATAGGTATACATAAGTAGGCACATTTAAAATAAAAGCGGTCAAGTGAGAGTCGGGCTACTCGCGCACCGAGGGTTCCGTACCACACCACCACAAAACACAACATTATAAACTTAGAAAAAATTTTTTTTTGTCCGGGACCTTTAGCGCGAAACCGACTCACACTTGGCCGGTTTTTAGTATTTTTTGTTATTCTGTAGAGTATGCTCTATAATCACACTAAGTTTGACGCTTGTATGTATTACCGATTTTACGATAAAGCGTGAAGAAAAAACGTTGATAAAAACTAGTTTCTTAATTTTTAACTTTGTGACATTTTTATTATTATTAACAAATCCGCCGCAATAACGCATAATCTGAGAAAATTTCAACTATCTAGCTATTACGGTTCAAAAGTTGATGACTTTGATAAGTTATATGTCAAGATTGACAGTCGAAGCTACGAACGCGTCGAAAAAAATATCAGTGAACTCTTGAGTGATAAACCGTATCGGTATACATGCACTCAGATATAAGTTGTATAACGCCTCACGCACACAAACCTAAAAAAGTTGGCCATTTATTTATTTATTTATTTATCTAAGGTTGATGAATTGTTTTACGCGTTAATTTTGTACTTAAGGGTCCGCCCGGTTTTGAGTAACTTTGTAACCATTTTATACATTAACTATGGCACTTTTTAAGCAGAAAACAAAACTAAACAATCTAGAGGATAATATGAGAAGTGATGTGGTTTTTCTCGAAATCTATTTTAATTAATAAAACTGAAGAAAAACGACTCCAAAGTCACCTCTTTTTTTCCAATTGTAACCGTTTTACTCTTACATTGTTGATCAGAAGAATATGAAAATTTACAATATTCTTCGCAATACAATATAAAATGATATGGTTTTCTTATTTTTTGAAAATTCATAAAAAATCATACAGGTTTTCAAAGAAAACGGAAAATTCTGACTGGAGCCGCGCAATCGAAGTGGGATGGCTAATTGCAAAAGTTTGCTTGTAAGAAAGAGAGCCTTGCAGATGGGAGGAGTATACTATAAAGGGATAGAGATATGACAACGATTTATAAAAAATCGTACCTTTGCTTAACTTGGAAGATTTTGTAAGCAATCAAATCAAATCAAAATGTTATATTGACGACCCGGTTGGTGTACGGACTGAAAAATCAGGGTCCTGGGTTCGAATCCCGGTTCGGTCATGGATGTTATATGTTTGTGCCGTTGTTGTATGATTCCCATAACAAAAAGCCTGAGGCTTACTTGGGATCGTTACAATGTATGTGCCTGTGAGCGTTATTATTATTATTGTATGTCTTACGTTTCGTAATCACGGGCAATTAAGTCCCGGACCTTTGGAAGGCGTGCATGGGGCCGAAGCCAACATGCAAAACATGGTAACACGGGGATGGTCCCCGCCATGTGCAAAGACTATTGGAGTACGGCGCTATGGCCACGATGGAAAAATAAGGTCTTGGGCTATGGAGGTGAAAGTTGGATGGATGGATACTGGACTATGGGAGGAGACTAACGGATGCCTGCCATGACAACTAGTCTCAAAATTGTAAATAGGGCAGGCGGTGACTCGCCGACTCCTCGAGTGGGCCCCATAAAACGGCCGCACGCACAAAGTGCGACAATGGGGCGACATCTCATTGAGCGGCTGAAGGTTGTCTTGTCGAGAGGTGCGGCTCCGGTTTCACCATCGCGGGGTTTACCCCCGTGAGCTGGTTTCCCCGTTATTACGCCATTACGTGCAATACACTTCCAAACTGGAGCATAGGTTCCGCTCTAGCGATTCCATTCTGGATGGCCAATGAAGGCAAGCCAGAGGTAGGGGGGTGTGTTACTGCTGTGTGGGTGTGTGTGTGTGTGTGTGTGTGAGCGCATGTCTGTATGGTCCCCCTGGATAGGGGGCCGCGGTGTCGCCACTCACCGTCAGCTCGCCACAAGCTGCCCCCGCGGGATTATTATTATTAATATGTATTATTAATATTTAAAATAATATCAAAAAATTTCTGACGTCATTTTTGACTCTACCACCACATCGGAAGTCAATTTCAAGATACAAACATACTGCATCGCAGAAAGGGACAAACAACATAGATTTTGTCTTGCTCACTCAATTCGATTAGCGTATAAGCCTGTCTCATTTTCGCAACTATTATTATTTTAATGCCTTTTCTAGTCATTCTTTCTACGGTTTTACGACATAAAACCAGAAACCAACACTACAATCACAACACATACTAATCAAACATACTTCAGGGACCCCTGAAGTATCAAGCTGAGACCTCAAGTAGACACAAAGTACGTGTCTGTCGCACTGTGAAGTCTTTAGAGGGCACCGCCAGCCTCCTGAGCTCTTTGAATCCGTAACGAGGGGCCTTTTTGATAATTAAAATGATTATTTAGGAAAAAATCTAAATTACTCATCTTTGTCGTAATTTTTAATTTCTTAGAAAATGGAGTTGATGGGCTGGGTGGGTTTAATTTTCGTTTTGTTTTCTTGTAATGTACTTAATTGTTATTTTATTTAGATTTTTGATTAGGTAGTCGTGACCTTTCTGTTGTAGATAACAGAATGATAATGCCTTTAACGTATACAGGGTGTAAACTTAAATGCGTTACCGTTACGTACTTAAGGGGGTGTTTCAGAACATCAAACTGAACTTTTTTATGGGACCAAAATTGAAAGCGAATAAATAAAACCGGTCAAGTGCGAGTCAGGCTACTCGCGCACCGAGGGTTCCGTACCACACCACCACAAATCACAACATTATTAACTTAGAAAAAACCTTTAGTGCGAGACCGACTCACACTTGGCCAATTTATATTATTTGTTGTTGTTCTGTAGAGTTTGCTCTATAATCACACTAAGTTTGACGCTTGTATGTATTACCGTTTTTACCATAGAGCGTGAAGAAAAAACTTTGATAATAACTAGATTCTGGTTGAAAACCCCCCTTAATTTTTATCTTTTTGACATTTTCTAACACACTTCACTATCAAAATCAATTCACTAACAAATCCGCCGTAATAACGCATAATCTGAGAAAATTTCAACTATACATATAGCTATTACGGTTCAAAAGTTACAGTCCTAAATAGGTAGGGCAGACGGACGGACGGACGGACGGACAGACGGACTGACAGACGGACGGACAGACGGACGGACGGACGGACGGACAACGTAGGCTTAGTAATAGGGTCCCGTTTTCATCCTTTGGGTACGGAACCCTAAAAAATCATTTATTTCTTAGAAAACGTCAATGGTGTCTCGACCAAAATGTTTGGAGCAGTTTTTTTTTTTCCTCGTTGTTGGTTCCATAGTGAAAATTGTTCATTTCGATGGATGGGAAGTTTATACCCTGTATCTGGGTTTAGAACATGTCATGAGTCATGACTTTTCTTCATTGCCAAAAAGCGTTGTGGTTGAATAGCATGATAGTCACGACACGAATTTTGTCTTCTGTGTTGGCGTCGAAGGCGTCATGGGCGATCAATTTCGTTATATGGATATTTTACAGCAACCACAACATAAACATTGGTTTTTGTTTGAAATACTTATAGCTACACGTGTTTATGAATATAGATGACTAGACTCTAGATATATTTTTACAAATAAGGTCTATCCTAAAATAAAACTGTCAACAATGTGAAATATAGCGTTTGTATATGAGTACCATAAAATCTCTGAATGAAAATAAAAGTGACGCTATTATCAGAAAATTCAAGCATTAAATACACGTATAAATATAAAAAAGTATATTGTACTATGTTATTTTATTACCACACCAAATCGAAACTATAATTAGCGTTAATAACGCAAATGAGTAGAACCTTTGTTTGACGTTATAGCCAGCCCGAATGAAATGTTAAAATTGTTTTCAGTAATTATAATGTAATGTAATATGTTTGTTTCATACTTTGTTTCAGTCAATGTGGTAACTGAAATAGTTGTGAGATTACAAAGATATATTCGTATTGAATTATTTATTAGTCGTTACAGTTAAAATCGCACCCCCTGCAAAGCGCAGCGTGGGTATACAGGGTGTACAATAAAATGGGACAGCTACTTAAAGGGGTGCTTCAGACCATCAAACTGAACAACTTTCTCTATGGGACCAATATCGAAATCGCGAAAAAAAAATCTGCTGTCCCATACATTTCAGTCGAGTTATGTTGCAGTTTTGTATGGGAGAGCGGATTTTTTTTTCGCGATTTCGATATTGGTCCCATAGAGAAAGTTGTTCAGTTTGATGGTCTGAAGCACCCCTTTAAGTAGCTGTCCCATTTTATTGTACACCCTGTATAGGCCCCACAAGGTGGACCGACGAGCTGGTGAAGGCGACAGGAACCCGTTGGACGAGGGCAGCGCAGGACCGATCGCTATGGCGGTCCTTGGCGGAAGCATATGTCCAGCAATGTTGTGAACGTCTATCGGTTGAGATGATGCTGTTTTCTATACCTATACTACATCAGAGAAAAGCAATTTGTCACCGGTACATAGATCTACTAAAACGGGTTTTAAGTTTAGCTGTAAATATTATATTTTTTGTAATTGTTACTTAGAGATGGTTAGTAAAGATGTCTAGGTACAAACTATTAATCGCTACATTATTCAACACCAAAAACCGTGTAAAACTATGTAGACAGTAATTGTGTATTTTAAAAATTAACGTTTTATCGCAGTGACACGATTTGATTGGACAGTTTATTGGGTTCCTCTGGTAGCACGTAAGGACATATAAAGGATGTAGTTTGTAGTAGCCATGGAAATATGTTATGTAATCGATACAAATAACAAACAAATCTTTTTTTCTGCAACAATGGCTTTCACCATGTATTTGTAATGTATTTTCATGGACAGTTGTTGTTTTTTGAACAGAGTAAAAACGAGTGGCAAGTTGAAGTTCACTAGTAACAGCCTGAAAAGGCTACTCCATAATTAGTTCTTTTCGTAAAGACTTAGAGTACACGAAGTCCGCCGCCAATCAATGGCACGCCTTTTGTACCCTTCTCATGCTTGTTCTAAATTGTATTTGTCTATTCTAGGTACGCAAATAAATAAACCATGTGGATGAGCCCTCCCGAATAGCAGAATAACTATTAAAAACATTGGAAAAACGAAAAATTTTTATAAAAGAAAATAATTTAAAAAAATTATATAAAGAATTTTCCCATACAACATTTTCATTGGATTCGTACTTGTTTACCCTAAACTTAAATCTAACCATTCGAAACAGAACCACATAATAAATACTACCGATACCCTACCCTACTATTTATTACCGATGTTTTATTAATTTATGTTATGATCTCGATGGCAGCCGTAATTCCACATAAACATAAACTCACGACTATTAATCCAGCCAGGAGTGCGATTTTTGAATCTCATTCGCTGAGTTCAGCAGTTGAAAATGTCAAAATTACTGTGGAGATACGCATCTTTCTACTGCTGATTTGTCTTTCAAAAATCGCACTCCTCAAGTATGACATTTTCAACTGCAGAACTCACCGAATGAGATTCAAAAATCGCACTCCAGGCCTGCAAAGGCTCAGTTTTAGTATATTGAAGGTTTCAAGCTGAAATTACCAGAAAAGTGGTGTTTGGTGGTTGGCTGTAATTAGCACAAGATATTAGGATTATCAAGCTATTTATGAGTCACGTTGCAGGAACTGACCCGAGCACTTGTCTCACGTGGTATTCGCGCGTCGCGTTTTTGCCTGCCACGAGGCTCCACAATCCTCAATCTCTTCTTGTTCTTGACCAAAAACAATCCCTGAGATTGGGATAGATTCTCCCATAAACTACTTGAAACTGGCGGAAATGCAGTGCTAACGCACAAGCATGAGTCCATTAATTTATAAATAAAATAAAAAAAGTTATTATAGGTTCGGTCAGACCGTGTGTGGCTAGCCTTATCTAATAGTGAATTGACTGCAAATTAAATAACTATTTTGCTAGTGGATAACTATAGATTTAATGAAAATACAAACAAACTTGTTTGCGTAACTCTACTGAAAATATTCGGATAATATTGATAGAAGTGTTTTTGCTTTAAATTTTGTTTTAACATCCTGTATGTTTGGATGGAGCGGTAATTGTCGTAGTCACGCGAAGTAATAATTATCACACGTGTTTAGGAATGTATAGCTGCACAAAAAACATGTAATATGTTGTCAACCCTGATTTTATTCACATCATTATTTAAAACCCCTTTCTCTGTATATATCATGTATACCAAGTTAAAACAATATTGAATACACATAGTATTCATTGGATGCCATCATAATGTACGCCATCTTATTTAAGGCGTTTTTGGGCGTGTAACGTCACTTTGACATCACTAAAGTCAGTTGTTGGTTTTCTGTCTCTTTTCTTAATCTTATTTTAGAAAGTGACAGGAATAAATTTAGTTAAGTTAAGTCGTGGCACAGTTCGAATAGGGGGAGCGTGTAAATTCTCTATGGTTCGAATCGACACCATTGTAATCATGATACTGAACAACTTACCCAAAAGAAGCAAAAAACTATTTTGGCTTTTCATATAAACATTTGATTAGCTGATTACATTTAGAATGAAAAGCCCAAAAATTTTAGCGAATTACCTGTATTTCTTGGAAAAGTTTTACAGTACCATGGGTACAATCACCCCGTAAAGAAATGCAACTGTTTACCCTAACATCCTGTATATTTTAAAACAAGCAGGTACCTAGGTACCTATTTGTTGTAAAGTTTCAGGCCAGATCTTTTCTACATCAACATGTGATAAAATAGCAAAAAGATTAAAATATTGCATAAATTGCACTTCATCTTAACCTGTCTGCATATTATGTTTATTGACCGTTTGATAGTATAGGTGTGACAACCATATTTTTATACTTTATTTCTTTAAGGGGCTTTTGATCATGAAGTTATATTAGCCCCATGGTGTCTTAACCTTAACACACTAACAAGTTAACATTTTATCCTAACACTAACTAAAAAAAAAAAGAGAACAATACTATCAGCAGTAAAAGGTTTTTAATATTAAATCCTTCAGATTCTGGCCCGCCCGCCACCATTCCAGCCACTCCCACCCCTACTTCGGGAGAGGCAAAAATTGCGACAAACGAGCCCAGAAGAAAATTCCAAAAGATTTAATTTTAAAAGCCAATGACCTGATGAGCCATCAATAAAATACTTAAATACCTTATATAGGATCCGTCTCAAAATATGCTGACACTTTTTTAAAGTGATAATCAGACCGTCAAACTAAACTACTTTCTCTATAGCACCAACATCAACACCGCGAAAAAAAAGTCTGTTGTTTCATACAAAACTGCAAACCTACTCAAGTCAAGTGTATGGAACAACTGATTTTTTTTGCTATTCCGATGTTGGTCCCATGGAGAAAGTTTGTTCAGTTTGATGGTCTGATCATCCCCTTAAAAAAGTGTCAGCATATTAAGAAAAGCCTCGTATTTTACTACTCCACGTTCATTCTAAGACCTAATCGGACCTTTTCCTCAATTGAAGTTTCGTATATTATAATCTTAACTGCAACTGATACTTTGATACTTTGTAAAAAAATTTTTAAAGAAAAGTCTGAAACAACATGGAACTAGAATGTTCGTCATGAACAAAAAACCGTGACCAAAGATTTAAAACGCAAAGGACGTCAAAGATATCAAAGCGTCACCGACACTCTCTTTGTTCGAGCAGCAAACGAACAAAATCGAAAAAGGATCTCATAACTGAATTGTTATCACGTGCACCTGTCGCTGATTTCGTCACTCATCTAAAGGGCAAACTTTCGTACAAGCTTCAGTAAGGAAACGCAGTGCACTCGGAGAGCTCGACTTATAAATTATTCAGGCAGCGAGACACTTCAAATATAGAACACCCGCCGCGCGTTATTTTGAGAACAACGACTGGGCCTGTCACAGGGTGAAACATGTAGTACCTCTATATTCGAAGTTAAGCTCGGCATATACAGGATGGCGTTAAAGCGCTTGCCAAATGGAGGCCGGGACGCCTAGCGAGCCGGATCAGTAGTGAACCGGGATTTTTTCAACATTCGTTTTTGTACGAAGTACGACTTACAGAATATTGTACGGCGCTTCCACGAAGTAGGTATAATTCCGACGACCCGGTTGGTGTAACGGTTACCATGCCGGGCTGCCAAACCTGGGTCCTGGGTTCGAATCCCGGTTCGGTCATGGAGGTCATATGTTCTGCCGTTGTTATGTGGTTTCCATTTTAAAAAGCCTATAGTGCTTAACTTGGGATCATTACAATGTATGTGCCTGTGAGCTTTATTTATTTATTATTTATTATATTATAATTCCGATTGTGAGCGTTATTTATCTATTATATTATAATTCCAGATATTGAAAACCCAATGGAAACAACTGTCTGATTCGAACAGAATTAAAGCCTGACCTGGGCCTCTATGTCAACTCTATTACAATGAAGTGCAGACCGAAACATTGGCGATATATCGAACATCGAAAGTCCGTATACAGGGTCAGGAAAAAAACCTCGCCATGTAGCGTAAAATCAATGGAACTAATTTTTTTTACTTGAAACGTTATTGTAGATTGTAGCGACCCCGAAGTAGGTTTTTTTATTTTTCTGGTCCGGCTTTACAAATAAATAACTTTAATGTTGTGGTAAAAATAAACAAAATCTGATACCTACATATTAATATTGTTTTAAAAGGTAATTAAGAAAGAATGAAATATCATTTATTTGGATGTCCGACACACATGCAAGTATAGTAGGTATACTGCTGATTGTTCTAGCAAAGTTTTAACAATCCCAAAGTGATCGCAGGAGCTTATGAATGAATATATGCGTATGGTGCTATAATAACCATTCTGAGCATTCCTTAGGTTTCTATTTCTTCCAATAAGTGAACTAATTGCTCAGATCTGTAAAGTGATAATTCGGTGAATCAGATACACTGTGCCTCCGTCTCGTCTGCTAGCAAGCGGGCGGGCTGGCTTGCGGCGGCTCCGCTTAACCTCATTCCGACAATGCCACTCTCTAAAGTGTGCTTTCAATGTGTTCGAAACCTTAGTTGGAAAGTCCTTCATTCGACTTTAACAACCTTTGCACCACTCATTTTGTTAGTTCTAGCAACTACCATGAATAAACTAGTTATACAATTTTAAAGCTAGGTAGGTACGTTAAATACGTGTATTTTTTTATATTTATGTTAACTACTTATGCGTTTAGTGGACTGACGCCATGGGGATAAGCCTGCAGTGGGACAAATGTGAAATCGGGATCGTTTTAAAGCCTTAACAGGGGTGCTTCAGACCATCAAACTGAACAACTTTCACTATGGAGCCAATATCGAAATCGCAAAAAAAAACAGCTGTCCCAAAGAAAATTTCAGCTTCTCGACAAAAATGAATGAAACAGCAGACTTTTTTTGCGATTTCAAAGTTGATCCGATAGTAAAAGTTGTTTAGTTTGATGGTCTGAAGTACTCTGTTCCGGCTTCAAAACGACCTCGATTCCACTGTGTATAGGCTGATGATGATCATCATCATCATCATCTCAGCCAATGGACGTCCACTGCTAGACATAGGCCTCCCCTAAGGATCGCCATAACGACCGGCCTTGCTCTGCTCATATGTCATCGATCACAGGCAACACACACTGACCGAAGACTTTCGTTTTAAGACACTGCGGTATTTGGGATGAGGCTGATGATGATGATGTTACTTATTAAATAACAGAATTGTTTTATTTACTGCAAGTGTTAAAACGAGCTGACCCTCTGTGTTTATTGCTGCAATGGCAGTTAAACAATAAATTACGAAACAAACTGCAGAGTTACAGTTTTATCGAATTTTAATGGCAAAAAGACATATTTTATCAACGTATATTATTTATAAAAAACATTGAACTACGTGTGATATTTTATTGTTACACCGTAAATAGGTCGAGATGTATTTCAGTTTATAATATTTGGTCTAGAATATTCTTAGATCTTTCTAGCTCGTTGCATCACTTGACAATTTTTAACTTGTCCAGTAGGTCGAGGTCGAAAGCTCTTGTCGGATGTCGGGTTGGTTGTTGGATTGTAGTGACATAGTAAGCTTACCTTCTCAGAATTTCTGACTACGTGACTACTTACTGAGATGGAAGGGTTGGGTTTGGGTTACACCATAAACATACTAAGTATATGGGCAAACAATGGTTCCGGATACTAAAATTTGTTTGAGTAGATTAAATAGGATGTCAGTTGAATATTATATAACTGCCTCTGTAGTCTAATGGTTAAAAGCATTGAGCTCTCGACACGAAGGTTGTGGGTTCGATTCCCATGGGGGACTCCTAGTGATTATGTCACTTTGTGCATTTTTCCCCAGTTGGTTAGGACATTGCAGGTTGAATCACCTGATTGTCTGAAAAAAAAATTATTACGTGTTTCGGTTGGCACGTTAAGCTGTTGGTCCCGACTACTATCTCTGGTGGTAATAGTCGTTACATAAAAACCACGTCAGAGGCCGTAAGGCGGTCTGAAAAAACTCTGACACCAGGGCCCACACGATAAGAAAGAAGAGTTGAATTTATACTAAAGTACTAGTAGTACTTATTGATAATGAAATTTTTCGCGTTTTTGGTTTTTTATTTTGTCATTAATATAACAGTTTTTTTCTTAAAATAAAAAGAAAAGAAAATAATTAATTAACGGAGTATTATTTTTACTTAATTAGTTATTGCCTGTTATCAAAACACCCTAGTAATACTTAAGGGGGTGCTTCCTTTTAAATTCTTTAACCTATAAAGTATTAAGTATAGTATGAAGTATGTAATTATTAACTGTCTCTTTTGTGGGTCAGTTGGAAGAAATCTCTTCAGAGATAAGCTCGCCCTTTGCACATGTTTTCTCAACTTTGTGCAATAAAGTATTATAATAAACTTAAATTATGGTTATTCATTTTCTATCTATCTAGCTATAACGTCACGCCTCTTTCCCAGTGGGGTAGACACAGACCATGGCGCGCCATTTACTAACGATCCTTACATACATACCTCTTTTGTCTCATGCACATCTATACATTCATTATCTTTATCTATTCATTTATTCGGGAAGCTACTTAGTATCTTCACGTCCCGAATACCGCAGTGTCTTAAAACGAAAGTCTTCGATCAGTGTGTGTTGCTAGTGATGACGTATGGAACAGAGACGTGGTCGTTTACTCAAGGCCTCATAAAAAGGCTGAAAGTCACCCAAAGGGCAATGGAGAGGGCTATGCTCGGAGTTTCCCTGCGAGATCGAATCAGAAATGAAGAGATCCGCAGAAGAACCAGAGTAACTGACATTGCCCAAAGAATTGCTAAACTTAAGTGGCAGTGGGCGGGGCACATTGCTCGCAGAACCGATGGCCGGTGGGGCCGAAAAGTTCTCGAGTGGCGACCGCGTGCCGGAAAGCGCAGCGTGGGTAGGCCCCTCACACGGTGGACCGACGACCTGGTGAAGGCGGCGGGAAAACGTTGGATGAGGGCAGCGCAGGACCGGTCGTTATGGCGATCCTTGGGGGAGGCCTATGTCCAGCAGTGGACGCCCATCGGCTGAGATGATGATGATGATGATGATGATTCATTTAACCCTATTTTTGTAACAAAACAAGTTATTACAAATCTCAACGTTTTACTTTATCGTTTTTCCTTAGATTTTGAAGCATTTAACTAAGTGTAAATTTATAATTTGTGTTATGGAGCTAATTACTGGGTTTGTTCAGAACATTTTCTGCCAAGAACACCAAGATAGCGTTGACGTTGTACTCCGCAATAATGACACAAAGACTTTATTTTAAGGCAGCTATTATCTTTCCGTCGTACACTTTTACGCCCGAGGCGAAATTAAAATATCGCACTAGTATAATGAACTTTAAGTTGATATTCAGTACATCTTATGCATATATAATGAACAAACAAAACGTTTATAAGATAGGTTTTATGGCTAAACGTTTAGGTTTCATCATTTTTTATTTTCTTCAAAACTGAGAGCTTGGATCTAATATAGAGTTGTAATTTCATTGAAACGCTAACGATAATGTTTCCTTCCCTTATAATAAAAATTACAAATTGTACCCACATGGCTTTTGAATCTTTATTTACATAAAAACAATAGGTATACATAAGTAGGCACATTTAAAATAAAAGCGGTCAAGTGAGAGTCGGGCTACTCGCGCACCGAGGGTTCCGTACCACACCACCACAAAACACAACATTATAAACTTAGAAAAAAAAATTTTTTGTCCGGGACCTTTAGCGCGAAACCGACTCACACTTGGCCGGTTTTTAGTATTTGTTGTTATTCTGTAGAGTATGCTCTATAATCACACTAAGTTTGACGCTTGTATGTATTACCGATTTTACGATAGAGCGTGAAGAAAAAACGTTGATAAAAACTAGTTTCTTGTTGAGAACCCCCCTTAATTTTTAACTTTGTGACATTTTTATTATTTGTTAACAAATCCGCCGCAATAACGCATAATCTGAGTAAATTTCAACTATCTAGCTATTACGGTTCAACAGTTATAGCCTTAAATAGGTAGGACAGACGGACGGACGGACGGACGGACGGACAACGTAGGCTTAGTAATAGGGTCCCGTTTTCACCCTTCGGGTACGGAACCCTGAAAAATACGTATTTCAAAATCATAAAGTTCTAACCAGCGGGTGGTCAAGAGAAAGGGTCTCTTAAGCAGTGGTTTTGAAGGGAAAAGGCTTGCCAATTATCTGCATAAGATACATTATTACATCATGAAACCATTTAAATGTGCTTAAAAGTCTACCAAGTCTAGAGCTGTGCACTAAGAAAGCTAATTTTTGAAAATCAACTTCTTTTTTTCTCAAAGATCAAATTTCTATACCTTGTTGTTGTTTTCATTTTTATGTTGTAATAAAATTAACATAAATACGAATAGTATATAAAATAAATAAATTACTTTTACGAGTAAAGGGGTGCATTAAAATTGGGTGTTGATTTTTTCGCGGGCAAAAAGAAAGAATTATAAAGTGCTTTTAAAATATATAAAACGGCTACAATAAATATAAGAAAGTATTGGTAGCTTAATTATATTGGGTACTATGGGGTATTGCATAGGTAAATATTACGATCGTGAAAAAATTTTCATCTTACCTAAATTTTTTCACACACAAAAAAAATTATAATTAAAAGACAATGCTTTTCCTCTTCTTAAACTGTCCAGTCGTATTTTGAATGAAGTCTTTGAAATAATTTAATTAATTTTTATTTTATTATGGGCAGCGCACGTTGATGTCGGAAATTTTAAGCAAGTAAATATGTTTAATTACTTACTTAATTTTCTCAAATTAATTATACGATTCCGGGGTAAAAAATTTCATCACTATCGTAATCTACGGAGTATTTAGGGTAGAGAGTTGCATTACTTAAATGGGTGATTGTACTCATGATTCTAAACAACGTCCCAAAGGAGCTTTGGGGAAATTAACAAAAAAAAAGTTGCATACAAACGTTCGATCAGCTGATTGCATTTAGTATGGAAAATCTAATTTCTTTTCCTAGTTTTTTAGGGTAATTTGTTCAGTCTCATGGGTACAATCACATCTAAAAGTAATGCAACTGTTCACCGTAACACCCTGTATGTACGCAATACTTTCTACCGTTGCCGCCAATGATTTTATATGTTACGAGCTTTTTTTTTACCCGCGACTTCGTCCGCATAAGTTATATACCAGATTTTAAGTCAGATCATAAGCTATCAAACAAAAAAAGTTTCATCAAAATCGGTTCAGTAGTTTTTGCGTGATGCTCGAACAAAAAAACACACAAACAAACAAACAAACAAATAAACAAACAAACAGACAGACAAAAAGTACAAAAAATTTGTGATTTGGAATCAGGGAAGCCTAAAAACCATATCGTAATCTTTTTTTTGTTAATATCTTCAATGTACAGACACACCTGCACTGGTAGAATGCCAACCCGCAATAGCCGTGATACGGCTTTATCACGTCTTTTATCTCGTTCGTTCGCGCGCAAAAGAAAGAGATAAAAGACGTGATAAAGCCGTATCACGGCTATCGCGGGTTGGCATGCTACCAGTGCAGTTACAGTTTTATAATAGTTTAGACTACCGGTTGCCGCCACAGAATTTTTTTAAAAGCACCTAGTTATACAGGCTGTAAGTGACAGCCTAGCAAATACTGAAACGGTGAACTCAGACAATAAAACTAAACAAATTTCAATATGGAGCCTACCTCAGGAAACGCGAATAAAAAATCAGCTGTCTTATACATTTTAATCGGGTAGTTACAGCAGTTTTGTATGGAACAGCTGATTTTATTTCGCGTTTCCTGAGGTAGGGTGCATAGTGAAATTTGTTCAATTTGATGGTCTGAGTTCAGTATTTGCTAGGCTGTGACTTACACCCTGCACACATAATATATCGAATGGTAAAGTTCATTTATTTAATAACATTCAACAACTAATAATAAGGTGAATCGGGCTGCACGCGGCCGGAGTATTAAACATTTAAGATGCAAGAAGTAATAAAACATAGCCAGTCTCGGCACATAATGTGTCGAGTAAAAATCTGCAGTAATAATGCAGCGGTTTGCTTGAAACGTCTACCAAATATACAGAAACGAATTACTTTTTCTATTTTAAAGTCGTATTTTGAAATTGTCTTTGAGATTATTTGAACTATTTCATTTATTGTATTTTATGTTATTCAGGCTCACTAATAATGCACACAATTTTATCCAATACATTCAAGAATAAGAATACAGAAATAGAAATTAATATCTTGGTTTTTTCACACAGATTATCTAGTCCCATTGAAAGTACTAGAATACCCGGAATTATATTATAATGAATAGACAACGATACACAATACATATTATAATAAGATAGTAGAGGATATTCTAAAGTTTCAGCGAAGAGAAGTGCGCTTAACATGCATGATGTTAAGCGAGTCCTCTGTAAAAAAGTTTTCTATACAAAGTGTTAATGAATTAACGCAACACTAGAAAGTAGTTTGTTTAGAATCGAGGGCAAAATCGAACTACCTATCATGGTTTCAACATAGATATTTTTTTCAAAATATTAATTTATTTGTTTGTAAATTTTAAAATTTACTGACCCAATGTCAACCCACACCGCACGGGTACAGTCACCCTACTTACTACCAAAACAATATTCTTAAAATATATCCATGAGTACGTTAGCGCTTTCATTCATTGCTGGCATGATAACAAATCATTTTTGCCTCAAAACTTAAAATGAGAATAACTTTAAATTTTAACTATCAAAATAATGAAATTATTGTTTCAATCTAATTATTTTGTTATAAATCAGTTGGGGTGTATGAGGTTTTGCGCTTATTCATTAAAATGTTGTATAAACTCGATGAATAATATGAATGATCCGACGCGGTGTTAGAGTCAAGAATAACGGCAAATGCTATCCATGTGATATTATTTTGAATACAATATTTTGAGTTTGAGTTTATACAGAATCCAACTTAATACGCCGATTTTGACGTCGTGGGTCCGATAGAGAATGTGGTTCAGTTTGATGGTATCTCCTTAAAAACCGTCAGCATAATTATCAAGAAGGATCCTACCTATAAAGGGAGTAAAATTAAATTACATATAAAATTTTGTGTTTCAGACACAACTTTCATTATAGGACCAATACAGAAATCGTGAAAAATCGGCTGCTCTATAGAAAACGTCAACCGCTACTCGAATTTTTATAGATTTTTTGTTCTCAATTTCATTATTGGTTCCATACTAAAAAAAATGGTTTAATGGTTTGGGGCACCCCCTTAGATAACATATTTAATTTTACATCCAGTATAAGATATCTATGAGTATTTAAGATGACTTTTTTGTCATTGCCGGCAGGTTCTCTACCACTTGGGCTAATACAGTCTGATATATTTATTTATTATTTATTTTATATTTATTAGGATCATCAACAGCATATTGAACTTAGCTATAGGTACGTTATGTCACTTTATTAAGTGAGTTTATTAGGTAAGCACAGCAAATACCGTGTTATAAGAGTCTATGTATAATAATTACTATAATAGTACAATATAGGCCTGTGAATACGTACAAGTAGAGTTCTTAACACGGTTGCAGCGGGCGCACGCCGGCGACCCGTGTGCTCTTGGCTCGAGCTCAAGACCTCTTCATTCCCCTATGTCTCGCCGGTAAATAATTGCAACTGCACCGCCCCCACCTTGACAATTATGTGCACTTTATTTGAAGGTGCTTTGCGTTTACCGTCTCTAAAACTTTTTGTGTCGCATATGCGAGTGAGGCAGTAATTTAAAGTAGCTTCTATGAATGAAAACACATATACATGTATAAACTCAAGACCATAATCCCTTGCTACGTCTACAGATATGGCTATGCGGCGGTGATTGAAAAACATGGGCATGTGATGAGGAGATATCAGTGTCAATATAAATGTGGATGGCTGTATGAAGAGAAGACGACCAAAGAAAAGATGGATAGATTGTGTGAATGATAACATTTGTAAGTAACTGGCCAAGTGCGTGTCGGATTACGTGCAGGATTGGGTTTCGTAGTTGCCCGTCATATATATGGACCATTTTATAAGTTGGTCGACAATTATTCGCAAACTTGTAAAGCCGAGCGGTGATAGTTTCCCTTTTAATTTTATACTACAGCCATGAATTTTTTCACATATCCAGAAACAACCGTTTAGCTGGCCGGGGGACACATGACTCCAACAAAAATTTTCACTTTAAATCTTAATATTTCGCTAACAGATCCCTAAATCGAAAAATGCTTTTCCCACACTCATTATATACTTAGTACACCTATCCAACGATACCCCACATCATGGGGTAGACGAGAAAAAAAAATCCATTCCCACTTCGGGAGGTACCCTAAAAATTTTATTTTTAAAGATTTTATTTTACCACTTTATTGCCGTGATAAATATGTATATCCATTCAAAATTATAACTTTCTAGTACTAAGCGTCTCTGAGCTAAGCCGTGGACGGACGGACAGACGGCCGGACGGACGTGGCGAAAATATAAGGGTTCCTTGTTGACTTCAGAACCCTAAAAAGGGGTGTGCGCTGAAATGATAATGGGATAAGGGCAGGAAGATGATGATGATACGAGTGAGGATTTTCAGTGAAAAAATAAGGCTATATTCGAAGAGGGCGACAAGTTTCGAAACAGTGACTGATTTTGCGATCAGAATATTTTAATATAATTACTGTTAGTTCAAGTTACTAGTACTTTTAACTGATAATGTAATCTACTTTTTTTGGCTCAAATCATCATAAAAAAAACCTACCCACAAGTAAGTATATGACGCCCAATGCAGATTGGTGGACTTCACATCATCATATCAGCCGATAGACGTCCACTGCTGGACATAGGCCTCCCCCAAAATGGGGGGATTTGCCATAATCTCCACGCTTGGCAGGCGGGTTGGCGATCGCAGTTGGATTGAATGTGTGTACTCAGAGGATGCTGCTGCCCATCCTCCGGTAGATCCCTGGAGTAGTCGATTAGGTAAGAAACATTACTTCAAAAAATCATTGGTACATGAAATGTTGTCCGTGCGGATTCAAACCCGATCCCTCATTATTAAGTGTTCATATCTCTTCGCAACGCGGCAACGCGCCACCAAGTAAAATATCGTCGTCGAAAATACTACGAATCTATTGGCGTAGAAGGTGCGTGCTACGTCTGCTACGCTCGTAGCCTTCGCGTAGCACAGGGCGTACATAAAATTAAGGAAACAATAATTACCCATGACTTTAATTTGGTAGCTATGGTAATTTCATAAAAAAGTTTAATGAGTGGCAAAATTGGTAGGTAAGTTTCCTTACACTAAACAAAGTTTGCAAAAATATTTAATGGGGGAATATTTTTCCGAACAAAAGCTGTACATCTTAATGAGGATAAGTAAGAAAAAAGGACAAGTTTAACAACACTCATTAATTTTTGATAAAATACGGGTTTTTGTTTGATACACTCGATTCTGTTACCGGAAAATAAAATTACGACTGGCTTTTTATACAAGGCTTTACAAAATACCCTAGAAACATTTAAAAGGGTGGTTTTAGACCTTAAAACTTTTCACTATGAAGGCGAAATAAAAAATAAATCCGCCATCAGAAAATTTTCACTAAACAAAAATCCGCCGTCCCATATCTTTCAGTAGAGTTAATTACTGTATTTTTGTATGAAAGACGTTTTTTATTTTGTCTTGATCTTGGTTGCGAAAGTTGCTCAGTTTTATGGTCTTAACCACTTTAAATATTACTAGAGATTTTTGTTACACCCTTCTAGAGCAGTTATCGCTTAATACTTCTCAAACGGATCAACTTTTTCAAGCCCATACCTTGTAAACCCCCTGTATAACGGAGATAGCGTACACAATATTTTTGTCTCGTTTTCCTACTTTTACAATTTACGTAAGGCTTTTACGCACGAAGGCCATAATTACTTTCCAATCTCAAGATGTAAACCCCCCACCCCCCCTTCCCTCTTTCTCCTACTTTCATCATTATAATAGTCTAAAGTTACTCATCTTGTTTACAAAATGCACGAAGTAGGGAAGACATTGTCGAATATTTATTTATTTTATACAACGTGTTAATGAATTAACGCAAAACTAGAAAGTGGTTTGTTTAGAATCGAGAGCAGAATCGAATTATCATGGTTTCAACATTGGTAATTTTTTTCAAAATATAAAATAATTCTTTCGTAAAATGTTAAATTCACTGAACCCGAAGTCAACCCACCCCACGGACACACTCACCCTACTTACTACCAAAACAAGACTATTAAAATGTATCCATGAGCACGTTAGCGCTTTCATTTATTGCTGAAAAGATAACAATTCATTTTTGTCTCAAAACTTAAAATGCGAATAAATTAAAATTTTAACTATCAAAATAATAAAATTATTGTTTCAATCTAATAATTTTGTTACAAATCAGTTGGGGTGTATGAGGTTTTGCACTAATTCATTAACACGTTGTATAGGTACTCCTAATCATTGATATTTTATAAACAAGGACTAAAGTTATTCCTAGTTGTTTTACATTACTCTTTTGTTACCAAATACATTTGAAAGATTTGAAAGGACTGGAATGTCAGCGGCAATGTATGTCAGCTGAGCATTGCTTACAAAGGTGAAATTAGAAACATGTGCCATTTTTTGGTTTTATTATTGTATGACGTGGTCAATCTATTGCTCCTAATACACAAATTAATTTAAGCAGGTGACGTTTCACATCGATCGCAAATAATTGCTGGATTTATGTTTTTTTTTTTTTTTTAATGTTCGATAGGTAAACATTTGACCCCAATCTCACCTGATGTTGAGTGATGATGAGGCCGAAGATGTAGCATGCTTACCTAGAAAGATGCCTATTCACTCTTGCCTTGAAGAGGCCCAGGTTGTATTGCTCAGGGAACAGGTCCGCAGGCAGTGCGTTCCACTCCTTAGCCGTGCGCATTATAAAAGAAGAAGCAAACTTCTTCGTGCGAATTGCTGGTAGGTCAACGACATAAGGGTGGAAACCCAGCCTGCGTCTCGTCCCCCGCAGATGAAAGGGAGATGGAGGTATTAAATCGTGTAATTCTGTCGCACACTCTCCGAAATGTATCCTATAAAAAACAGATAGACAGGCTACCTTGCGACGATGCTCAAGACTTTGTAGCTTCGCCACAGAGGTTGGATCACCTATGAGCTTCCTGGCACGCCTGTCGATTGAGTCCAACGCGGCCAGCTGGTATTGGGCAGACCCGTCCCAAAGATGGCAGCAGTACTCCATACACGATCGGACTTGTGCTTGATAAAGTTGTAGAAGCTGTCCCGGAGTGAAGTACCGTCTGACCTTCGAAAGGACGCCCAGTTTTTTCGCTACGGTTTTCGCCATGGACTCAATATACCGCCCGAAATTCAAATCGGACGATATGGTAATGCCCAGGAGCTCCAGGCGATCAGCTATCGGTATGGACACATTTCGGAAAGTCGGAGTCAAAGCGAAGGGACTCCGTTTTGTGGAGAAAAGGCACGCCTGTGTTTTGTTTGCGTTGAATTTGATAATGCAAGGTTTTTTAGCGTTTTGCTATTATAGTTCAAAAGACAAGCCCTTTAAGGTGCGGCAGACGGACAACGTAGGCTCAGTAATAGGTTCCCGTTTTCACCCTTTGGGTACGGAACCCTAAAAATACCATTAATTGAAAAACGAAACAAATGAAATTGTATTTTGAAGGCTCTGTTATTTCTATTCAACCATTTTTCTTTGTAATAATTTATTTAGAATATGTTTTGAAGAACAAGACGAGAGGGTGGAGATATTCTGTACTTTTTATGAATTCGTGTTATTTAAAAGAATCACTACAAAATACGAAAAAGAATGTATTTTTTTTTACAATGGGTTCGTAGTAGAAATGATTCAAATAAAGACAGTCAATATTTTGTTGTTCGGATTAACATTTACGTTATTATTTTTTTCTACCTACATATAAGTATGCGGTCAATTGTAAACAGTATAAAAATAATTCATCACAGGGAAGGTGTATGGGCGTTAGTCCACCATGTGTGCCCAATGCGGATTGGGCACTACTGTATAGTAGCGTTGGAATTTCTTCTTCAGCATATGCAGGTGTCCTCACGGTATGTTTTGCTCCATCGTTTGAGAGCAGTCGGCATTACGTATATATACATTCGAAAATCTCATTGGTGTCCGTGCGGATTCGAACCCGGACCTCAAGATTGAGTTTCCATAACTCTTAGCAACACGCAACGACGCTCTATAAAAATAATTATTTTATATAGATACCTATATGAAATTTTTGTACACGATTTAAAAACTATGTCGTGTCAGATTTCCTTAAACCCATTCCATGCCACGGATTTATTTAGAAAACGCTCATCACACGCCGCAACCCAAAATTTGTCACTATCTGGAAAACATACGTACGTACGACGATACGTACGTAACGTACGTTGATAAGTTTATTTGTGATAAAAATGAATGGATTTAAAAAAAAAAATTGTCTGATATATCAGACTTTGGCGGCGAGGGCACGAAACTTAACCGTATCAGACGTTATATATATCAGACTTTGGCGCTGAAAAGGTTAAAAAGTTTAGTTTCAAAGTTACACTGGCTCAAAGATTTCTATGAGAATCTTAAATGAATCGTAACTCAAATGAATCGGAATTGGAATCAGTTCTAGACCGTGTTTAAAAAATTTAATTTAATTTAATCACTTAAAGAGTCATACGTCGTCGTTTGTATGGAGCGCGCTCACCGTCGCCGATATATTCTCTTAAAATATCATGATGAAAATAAAAATTGAAAATTAAATTAAAGCGAGCGAGCGAGCGAGCGATTCTGCCTCTAGACTCGAAGCCCGATATACGTTTTTACAGAAAATTACGAAGGTAATGTAATAAATATGTAACATTAGAAAATTCATCTTAAATATTAAATTCCTAATCACATCGATCAAATTTTTGATTGACATCAAACCTAATTTTAATGTAAAGTTGATAGAAAACAAAACACTTCCACATAATTTGCTTTATTAAATTTCATTGGCAATAACATGCGCTATAAATTCAGGCATGTCCCGTTCCAATTTTCAGGTAATTTCGTTTTCGGAATTACTACGTGGCGGGTGGGAGTTGGGACAAGTAAGGTAAGTATAGTACCTGGAAGATTGTAGCGAGGCTCGGGCGAAGGCGGTGCGTCGCTGCGCGCCCACAGCTGGGCTTCGCTGGGCCGAGTATCGCCCGCGCGCCAGGCGCCAGTCCGTCGCCAACTCTCGGGGATATAACACGTATTCTCTCCATATTCTATCTGGTTAACCGCTGTCGTCGGCTCCGAACAGTGCAACTTTAAAATGCCCAACGCGCAGTTCTCATTTTTAGTGCACATAAAATTTCTCAGTGACTAATGAAGCATAAAAGTTGTGTATGACATTCTAAAACTCAAAACTTTGGATTTGAACCGTTTATTGTGATTATGCGATGTGATTTTAATAACCAACTCGTAAGTATTTTTACTGTAGTTAGTAAAACTTTGACTAAGTAGGTTAAACTATTTAAATATATAATTTACCTTAACTATGTTTATTACTGTAATCTTTTAACTATGTATAATCACCTACGTAATATTTCTACAATTAACTGAAACTGCATGAAATAATGCCGTCAAAAAGAAAACTTTTAGCTGAAAAGCTATCATATTATTTTTAAACGACTTACCCAAGGGAAATAATATTTAGGAAAAGGTAAATATTTTATGTGCGATATTTGAATAAGTAGGTCCTTAATTTTTTTTTCTCAAACATGCTTGGAAATGTGAGCATTATTTTGACAACCTTCTTCGAGATAAATCGAAATTGCAGTACTGGCCAAATACATGCGCGCTGCGGCCGGCAATGTTGTATGAAAATCCATATCTGTCGTGTTTAGCGACCAAATAAATTACATACTAAACTCATATCTATCGTGTAATTTAAAAATGGAACGATCTTTTTCTTCGAAACATAGCGTAGCAAAGAGGTAACTTATCAAAGGTTTTATTTAAATTTCGAACTGGCTTGCAAATCGAAAGCTGTTTATTGAAAAAAAAAACTAATTGTTGTTCGATGTTCGTCATTGATTTTGAAAAGAGTTTTAATTTCCGCGAATTATTTGAGAAAAGTACTATACAAGCCTTGGGCACAACTAGGCATTGATGGACTTACGTATGTGTGCCTCAGCTTCGCCTCGGCCCACATTTACACGTTCGTCCATCAATGCCTCTGTTGCTGGCCGCTGCAGTAATGTACTATTTGACTGTGCTTTAACAATTCCCGAATAACGAGGAATATAACGAGGAATAACCTTTTTTGGTTTATCAATGGACCTTTTTAGGGTTCCGTACCCAAAGGGTGAAAACGGGACCCTATTACTAAGCCTACGTTGTCCGTCCGTGTGTCCGTCTGTCCATCCGTCCGTCTGTCCGTCCGTCCATCTGTCCTACCTATTTAGGGCTGTAACTTTGAACCGTAATAGCTAGATAGTTGAAATTTTCTCAGATTATGCGTTATTATGGCGGATTTGTTAACAAATAATAAAAATTTCAAAAAGTATAAAATTAAGGGGGGTTCTCAACATGAAACTAGTTTTTATCAACGTTTTTTCTTCACGCTCTATCGTAAAAAGGGTAATCATACAAGCGTCAAACTTAGTGTGATAATAGAGCAAACTCTACAAAATAACAACAAATACTAAAAACGGGCAAAGTGTGAGTTGGTCTTGCGCTAAAGGTCCCGGCCCAAAAAAAAATTTGTTTTTCTAAGTTAATAATGTTGTGTTCTGTGGTGGTGTGGTACGGAACCCTAGGTACGCGAGTAGCTCGACTCGCACTTGACCGATTTTATTTTTTATCTTTTACAATACTCGTATTGTATTTGACGACCCGGTTGGTGTAATGGTTACCACGCCGGACTGCCAAACCAGGTTCCTGGGTTCGAATCCCGGTTCGGTCATGGATGTTATATGTTTGTGCCGTTGTTGTATGATTCCCATAACAAAAAGCCTGAGGCTTACTTGGGATCATTACAATGTATGTGCCTGTGAGCGTTATTTATTTATTTATTTTTATTTATTTATTTATTTACAAGTCAACATATTTCCATAATCTATATCTATACTATATATACTATACTTATACTATACTATCTAAATCTAAACTATTATAAAACTGTAACATAAGTGTGTCTGTACATTGAAGATATTTACAAAACAAAAATTACGATATGTTTTTTAGGTGTCCCTGATTCCAAATCACCAATTTTTGTATTTTCTGTCTGTCTGTTTGTTTGTATGTTTGTTTGTTTGATCGAGCATCACGCAAAAACTACTGAACCGATTTTGATGAAACTTTTTTTGTTTGATAGTTTATGATTTGACTTAAAATCTGGTATATAATTTATGCGGACAAAGTCAGGGGTAAATGCTCGTAATATTATAAAGAAGAAAGATTTGTATTTTTGTATGTTTGTAATGAATAAACTCAAAAAACTACTGTACCGATTTCAAAGATTCTTTCACCATTAGAAAGCTACTTTCACCTTTAGTAACATAGGCTATATTTATTGCCAGAAAAGATTAGACGTCCACCCGTGCGAAGCTGGGACGGGCCGCTGCGATGGTTATTTATAAATGGCACCACAAATACTCTGTATTAAATCGGAATAAATGAAAGTTGTAACTTTCATACTTTATTTGGTATGCATAAATTAAAAATTCATTTAAACGTGCATTTTCACAGTCAATAATCGGTAAATTCGGTAATAATATTATTTAAACATTTTTAATTCTGCCAAAACCGAGGTACAAAAACGATTGTATTGCATTTAAAGTAATGAAAAATACATTAGTATTATCACAGAAAAGATATAATATAAAGTGGAAGCTTCGTTTGCTTTGTTAAAAGCGAAGAAGTAGAGATAGATACGCATACTTCAATCTTAAAACTGTTACAGCCAACTCCGAGTACTAATAAAAAGACAACAGTCGGTAAAAAAAGATCTAAATGCAGTTAAAAAATGCATCTTTACAAATATTTTCAACTTAAACACGACTTTTCTGAATGCATTCAGATAAGTTGTGTTTTAGTTGAAAATATAACAACTAATATAAAATTTGAAATGTGTGAGATTCATGTTAGTATTTAGATACCAGAAGTGCGATTTTTGAAAATCATACGAGTGACTTGGCAGTAGAAAGGTGCATAATCTCCATAGTAATTTTGACATTTTCTACTGCCAAGTCGCTCGTATGATTTTCAAAAATCGCACTTCTGTAGGCCGATCTTGATAATTAAACTTTAATATTTAACTGGACACACTCAATGTGGCCAAACTGAGGTAATAACATTGTACGAATAAATGTGTCTGTGTGTGCAAAGTGTTAACAGTAGATAAAGCAATGTCTTTCGTCACGGCCTTATATTGAATACCGAGCGTAACAAAGGATTCTAGGGTTAATTCCAGAGCAAAGCGAACTTCCGAGCGAGGCGAGTTCGATAATTATAAGTAATTTATCTATAAGAGGTGGCAAGTTAAATTTTCGAATAAGTTCTTTTTGGTGCAGGATTCATAAGAATTTTGAGTTGTGGTTAAAAATTCAAATCACTTTATTGACCTGCGGAGTAATCAATGAAATATTATTGCCCAGCTCTCTCGGTAGATGGTAGTATATTCCTTAGCCCGGCTAGACCGTAGAGCTATAAGAACTAACTTTAGCTACTCACATCACACATAATTGGCCACTGTCGAGCGGGTACATGGTGTGAGAAATAAATAATGATTGCAGGATACCCAAGAAGACCAGGGTTGCCGTCACATTTTATTTCAATAATAAAATTGGTACCTTGTTACGTAACTCCATAGAGTTCCACGTGACACATTTTACTGCCCGAAAAGTCCGCTACCGACTACTGCACTGAAGTGACAAAAAATTTTTTGATATGTAAATGTTCTTCATAATTAAATTATAAGAGGTTGTTGAGGCTTTGTGGTTCCAGCTTATAACGAACCACCCCAATTATTCCCGTGGGTGCCGTGCGAGGCGGCAGGGATTTAAGGTTTCTTATGCAGTGCTTATGTGGCGAAAGGCTAACCACCTTTCACAACTTAACACGTCATTCCATCGTGAAACATAAATTGCTAAATGTTAGCATTGCTACATTGGTTTTTGTGGCAATGTTTCTGACCACCCCGAAAGGGATTTCGGTCAAAAGTTTATTTAGGTATATATGTATACTTGTATGTTAAATTATAGAATCAATACAAAGGAAACACAACATTACTCTTTAAAGAAGAAACCAAACCAGTCCATACCAACTAATGTATATTATTTTTATACTCGCTTCCATGGCATTTTATAATTTACGAGCGTTTACTCGCGACTTCGTCCGCATAAATTATATACCAGATTTTAAGTCAGATCATAAGCTATCAAACAAAAAAGTTTCATTAAAATCGGTTGGGTAGTTTTTGCGTGATGCTCGATCAAACAAACAAACAGACAGACAAAAAATCCAATAATTGGTGATTTGGAATCAGGGACCCCTAAAAATCATATCGTAATCTTTTATTTGGAAATATCTTCAATGTACAAGACACACTTCTGTTACAGTTTTATAATAGTTTATTAGATATAAATATCCAATCTAAAAGAAAGAGTAACAGAAGAGGTTTGTAGCAAATAAAACAAGTACCTAGTTATTTTGTGTAACTAGCCAACATTTTGTATTTCACTTTTAGTAGAATCTTTCGTATTTTTGTCATTTTTCCAGCTAGCCTACTATAAAATAGTAGATTACCGAGGGCAGGAAAGTAAGAAAGGTCTCAGATCTCATGTAACCTAACATGTGCTCTGAGGCTTTCTTATTTGCTGCCCGAGCTTAGTACACTATTTTTCTCCCCGACGGAGACACAAAGCGACAACTTCGTTTAGCGCAGCTGGACGAAAGTTGACGCTTTCCACCCGGAGGGGTGAAAAAACTTTACTCTTGTCTAAGTTATACTATATCTAGCTGTATTAGACTTTCTGCACTATGTTTACATCTTCTCAATTTAATAACTTTTTTAATTTAATTACCTATAATTCATAATAAAGAATATTTATTTTTCTATTTCTATTTATACAGGAAGATTTTTTTATCACCATCCAAATTTTAATAAAATGTTTGTTTATGAAAAAAAATCGATACGTGTTTTTTCTTTTAGCATCGCTCAGTACTAAAATATTGAGATATGACTACGCAAAAATGTCTTAAGAAAAACAATTCGACTGGACACAGTACGCACCTACCTGTGCCACAGATTACTTATTAATAGTTACTATCACTCGACCCGATTTCGCGCGCTTTTTCGAATTTAGAACTTTGCTTTTCAAGAATGAAAACTAAGGAACAAATCTCTGTGGTCAGTAATTTTCTTTGGGTCAGAGCCTTTTAATTTTTAGAAAAAGTTTATTATGTGTCATTGTGTCATTCAAAGAGTACTTTATTATAACCGTGTCATTGAACAAAAATAAACAAAATAAGGGACTAGTATAACATTTTAACAATGTTTTGAAAGTGTTGTGTGTTCCTGTTAAGTTTACAATGCGTGGGACTCTGAAGCTAGGGCTCCGCCCCCCGGTCCTGCCGCACTACCCGGTCGGTACGAATATGAAACTCGATGACCAAGCTTTATGGAAAATTCTGAAGGATAAAATTTTTAAATGTGCAATTTTGACCTGCCCTTTTTTTTAATGAAATCGGTTCTATAAGTGATTCCAAACATGTGGAAAAAATTTGGATGGTGATAAAAAAATCTTCCTGTATAATGTAATTATATTCCGAAATACTCGTTTTTCCCATATATACGTGGGACACACTGAAAGTTTCAGGACAATAAAAAGTGTATAGAAGTAGGAGGTTGGGAATACTTTTAATATTTTTAGAAGTGGCCTCCATTCCATTTTATGTATCGTTCCGTTCAATGGAACCTCTGTGAGAAGCAGTAGACCCCCTCTGCTTTACTATGAAATTATTGAAATCGGTTAAATTATGGGGTATTCATCTAGTACAAAGCTTCCCTACGCCTTAATATTTGTGTAGGATCTTTTGCACTTGACTCATATCAATGCTGAAGCTTGCCTGAATCTGCTGGTAGGTCACTCTCTTATCAGCCTCTCTCATGAGCCGCACAGCATTGGCGTTTTCTTCAGTTGTCGCCGTTGAACGACATCTCCCAGGTAGATCATCACTGGGATTGCTCCGATCATGCCTAAACTCGTTTAACCAGTTGTAAACAAGTTTCAAGGGACAGGGCTTCATCATGAAATATCAATCGAAGTTTATCATTAACTTTGTTATGAACTAGGACCACGACGAAAATCGTAATAAATTGGGGAGAAAACATTTTTCCTTGCTAAATTCGTTTTGCCTCGCGACACACTCTTTTCAAATTGCCGCCAAATCGTTAAAACAAATGACAATCGAATAAAATTTTCTGCTATAGGTTGATAACTACGAATAAGAATGTAGTTGATAAAGAGCTTTTTATTCGTAATTAAAATAAATTTTTTATTGGCATTGTCACTAACTGGTCCGTTCCTGAAACTTTCACTGTGCCCTACGTACTTCTTGACATTGACAGAAATGATAACGCACGGGCCACAGTCCATTAATGTATAAATAATAAATGTAATAAATAATTATAGATAGATCGGCATCAATTTTCGTCCAACGTGTAAACGCATCGCGCAGAGATTAATGTATTGATTGCCCTACGTAGTTCCTACAGTAAATCAAGCCGATGTCGTGCGTTTGTAACTATCGCATGAAATTATACACTTATATACCTAGTGATCTAATCATCGTTCGAATATAATACGGTTTTTATTAGTTTCTTTACTGTGTTGCCTTTAGGCCGGCCATGGAAATTGAATGGAAAGAAAATGTGGACAATTTTCATGTAAATCTAAAAAACCGGTCAAGTG
The DNA here is from genome assembly GCA_922987775.1 of Agonopterix subpropinquella. Classification (NCBI taxonomy): domain Eukaryota; kingdom Metazoa; phylum Arthropoda; class Insecta; order Lepidoptera; family Depressariidae; genus Agonopterix; species Agonopterix subpropinquella. Next base: position 15,361,210 of record OV277695.1, on the reverse strand, counting down.
CGAGTCGGGCTACTCGCGCACCGAGGGTTCCGTACCACACCACCATAGAACACAACATTATTAACTTAGAAAAATAAAACTTTTTTTGTCCGGGACTTTTAGAGCAAGACCGACTCACACTTGGCCGGTTTTTAGTATTTGTTGTTATTCTGTAGAGTTTGCTCTATAATCACACTAAGTTTGACGCTTGTATGTATTACCGTTTTTACGATAGAGTGTGAAGAAAAAAAGTTGATAAAAACTAGTTTCTTGTTGAGAACCCCCCTTAATTTTTAAGTTTTTGTCAATTTTATTATTTGTTAACAAATCTGATAAAATTTCTAGCTATTACGGTTCAAAAGTTACAGCCCTAAATAGGTAGGACAGACGGACGGACGGACGGACGGACGGACAACGTAGGCTTAGTAATAGGGTCCCGTTTTCACCCTTAGGGTACGGAACCCTAAAAATTGAAAAATGATGTATCAGATGGAACTCAAACCCGCATCTTGCGAATCCGGGATACACGGTACAATAGCACAACATGGGCATAACATGTGCCCAATAATATTTGTTTTTTTGACGCACCTTATGCGATTATTAGACATGAAAAAAAAAATAAGAAAATTATATACGGTCGAATTGAGATACCTAATCCTTTTTTTTTTTTAAGTCGGTTAAAAAGCAAAGGGACCAATAGATAAAGTTTTCTATAGGCTCTTTAACATTACTCTAGCGTTCCCCTTCACACTAAAGTAATTTACTACGAGTGTTATCCCAGGACAGGCAGACTCGTTGCAGTCAGCATCTAAATGATATAACTGGTTCTATCTAAATTGTGGCACGTTGCAAGAGAGTCTCGGAAAACACTAACTCGTTTTAATTTAATTTTCAACATCATCATCTTTCAACATAAAGTGCAAAGTTAAGACTTTAGAGTTCTAAGAAATAAAGTCAACAGTTTCTGAACAATTAATAAAACCCTATTGTGATTGTAAAGCTATCTTCGAAACAGTTATTAACACAACTTACACAAAGTACGTCAAAGTAATCTGAAAATTTCAAAGACTCGAACTTTTACTTTAATGTTAAACTGTTTATGTAATGAAGCTTTTAGCGGTCAAAGTGAAACTTAAGCTGAACCAAAACCTCTAGCAAGAGCCAACTGACGCAAACGATTCACAAATTAATGAAACTTCTAAAATTGACTTCGAAGTTACGAATTAAACTAGCTTCAGTCCAAACTCCAAACAGTAAATTTTTTAACAGCCATAACAAAACTTTTCGGCACGTTCGTTATCTATGCCATTTATCTTTGTAGACCAGAAAAGTTATAGTTGTGGCTTGAACCGTACGATAAATGAGCTTAAAAATTGCTATTTCGTAGTATATAAAATGATCTTTCACGTTAGAAGCCTATTGATCTTGCCTTCATGTTGCTTTTAGATGTGCTCTCTAAAAGATAACTCCTAAATTTATCATCGATAAGCTTTACGAATCTTTTGAGTTTTGACGATTTATTTTGGTTATTCTAAAGTAAAAGCCATTTCATATGGTCGGCAGGCAAGCTTAATCCTATTACGACAGATGGAAATTTCCCAGATTACCATTTAACGTGAAAATCTCTGCAGAAACTTATTACCGCTTCAGATGCCTTAAAATAATTTCCCACTTTTTCGTCGTGAGCACTTCGTTACGGTCTCTCTCATCTTTTAATTTCTTTCTTTACTTCGTTTATTTTTTTCATCCTTTTCACATTTCGGTCCCCAGTGCCTAATGCTTCAATTACTGCGTAAAAAAAGAAATGCAGTGAAGAAAAAATTTAAACAGAAATGGTGTTACGATGCGAATAATGATCACGTTCCGCCGACTGTACTAACGGTGGTGTTCTACGACTTTATTCATTTCGTGTTTTATTTTTGTAGAAAACGAACTTGTAATTATGCTGCTTTGCATTTTATATCTGCCTTATAAATTGTGCTTTAAATAGGTAAATTAATAATGCTCATAACGTATGTTCTCAATGTTCTGGTTATCGTGACAATATGCCTCATGCTGTTGCTTTGTGCTGCAATTTTTACATTATTCTTTCTGTAATGGGCATAGTAGCTACAGTGCGTAGTGCTTTGTAGCTACAATAACGAAAATCAGAAAAGCAACGACAACACATTTTTATTTAGAGGGTCAATCGTTTTTTTTTTTCGAAACAATTATTCGACGAGGAAATCAGCAGTGACATTCTTGTTTCTTGAGACTAGGTGCTATTTAACAATATTTTATTAATTAATTACTCTTTTTACTTAATACCAATTTTCCCATAGAAAGATTCAATCATATTTTTAACAACATTGGTATTTGAACCCATAAAGAAGTTTGGCGGATGGCCATGCAATTTGAGACCCAGACTTAGAGCTGTACATGAATATCAATTAATAATACGTGTAGAGTGAAACAAAACTAACAAAAAAGTAAATTGGTTGTAACCAGGAGTGCGATTATTGAAACTCATTCTTTGAACTCATCAGTTGAAAACGTGCATCTTTCTAGTGCTGATTTGACATTAAAAAATCATACTCCAGGAGTACGATTTTCAAATCAGCAGTAGAAAGATGCGTATCTCCGCATAATTTTAAGTTTCTGTATATTAAAACTAAACCAGAACTTTCGAAAGTAAAATTTTATTTCGACATTTGAGTGTGAATGATCTGTGGGTTCAGAATATCTCTGACTTGCCTGTGTGACATTTTTAACTGCCGAGTTCAACGTATGAGATTCAAAAATCGCACTCTTGTAGAAGTTGGGGGAAAGGTATTTCTCCTTATGATACCTTTTGTATAATGTGAGTGAAGCGCATAATCTTTCTTATTAGGTAGTCCACTTAATCTCCTGCGCATTTATGGCGTTTATTTTAATGAAAATTCACGATAACCGTACAATATTACACACACACATATTATGGAAGAAAACGAAATCACACACACTATCAGTTCAACCAAGCCAAATACGTTCCGTAACGACCAAAGAATACCTCAGTGATAATATTAGATGAAAATAGCTGTCGTGGTTGCGTTTTGCTACTGCTTTTTGGGATGATTTTTCTATTTTACTAGTAATTTTTAATTTTTTTGAATCAGGACTTTTGGTGATGTGGATTTTTTTTTGAAAAATGCCTTATTTTTTTCTGTTTATAATAATTATGACCGCCATCCTGGTCAGCTTTTATTTTTCGTAAAAAATGGCTGGGCCCGAATTTGCCATTCTTGTCTGTTGTAACCATCACCAAGTAGGTAAGTATTCAGGTACCTATTTGCCCTGCAGTTTTATTACCTGCATATTTTTCATCTGTGTTTCATTTTCGCAACAATGTTTGAAGTTGCCAAGTTGAATTGCATGTGCATTTTTCAAGTTTCTCTGTGCTTGTTTGGTGTCTTCTTAAGTTAGTCGTAAGTGACGCATCTCTACTTGATTCTTAAAAATCGATGCACGATAGAATATTTTAATAAAGTACAACTTTATACAGTCACTGATTTGTTTTTATTTGAAATCCAACTTTCTGCTTCTAGGTATTGATTATAAAATATATGTTTATGTTTTAACAACTCTTGACATATTGAGTACTATCTTTATGAAAATAGACAGAAAATAATTGTCTACAATATACATCTTGTAACGGTGAGAGGTTCTTGACAATTTTCTGACAGCAAGGTCGACCTCTAACTTACCTCCTCCAAACCACATGCGTTGCAGCGATTACATTGCCCTACATTTAGGGCTGATTTCGGCATACAGTGCCTGATTTGTTCTCTCTATTTAATAATTACATTACCCAACATTTAGGGCCGATTTCGGCATACAGTGCCTGATTTGTTCTCTCTATTTAATAATTACATTACCCAACATTTAGGGCCGATTTCGGCATACAGTGCCTGATTTATTCGCTACACTTTAAAATAGAGAGAACAAACCAGGCTTAAGGCTCACACCCTCTCATCATTATCCGGGAGAGTGCCTTTTCCCTGCAGTGGGATCAGGGTGTAACATAAAATAGGACAACTGCTTAAAGGGGTGCTTTAGACCATCAAACTGAACAACTTTTACCATTGGACCAACACTGAAAACACGAAAAAAAAATCCGCTGTCCCATACAAAACTGCAAGCATAACTCGACTGAAATTTATGGGACAGCAGATAATAAATTTTTTTTTTGCGCGATTTCGATATTGGTCCCAATAGAGAAATTTGTTCAGTTTGATGGTCTAAAGCACCACTTTAAGTGGCTGTCCTATTTTATGTTACACTGTATAATTACATTGTTTACTAATGACTACATGTATACAACGTGGTGAGAAATAAAAGATGAACCTGAAAATGGTACATAATCAAATAAGTAGTACGACAATATTTTGATAAGTATCCGTGATTTTTGAGTTAGTCCTACATCCAAAATATACCTATGTATTTTGCCCTGCTATATTATATTGTAAAAAATCTAATTTTTTTTTTGACACTTCAACAAGCAATGGATTCTGCGAAAATAGTTTTCAGGTTTTCCTTTGTTAACACCTTGTATAATCAGATTTTAGTTCATCTAGTAATAGAAGTACTACTCATTCTAAATCTCATTAGTTTCAAATGGGGATAAGCCAAAATAATGGAATTTGTGTTTGAATCGTGTTACTCTGTGGATTTGGGACGGGTGTGTTTGTTGACAAAGCTCGATGCATTTACGCCATTGACATTAGAATTTATGTGTTTAGAATCAGATACATAAATGAAACGTTAGCGTACGGTCAGTCGGTTGTTATTGAACGTAGTTAGGAGAAGCATTAGTTTTAACACGTTTGACCACAATATTATAGGAGAAATATTTTCTAATCACGTAAAAAAAACGATCAAGGTCACGAGACCAAACTCACATCAGGATTAACTTGATTGCAAATACTTGTCGTAAAAATGTACACTTTCATTTTTTTTTGGTATGATTTTTGATACCAATCAATTTCATTCGGAGGAAAAGATTTTCCAATTTCCTTTATTTATCCGACATTTATCTTTGTCCTTACTAAAGCTGTTCGAAGAATAATTCTCTGTAATTTAAAAGAGCCTTAAAAGAAGAATGGCAGATATGGACCCAGCCATTTTTTACGAAAACTAAAAGCCATTCAGGACGGCGGTCATGATTATTACAAACAGAAAAAATTAAGGCATTTAAAAAAAAAACTTCCAGATCTCCAGAAGTCCGAATTCACAAGTAGAAATTACTAGTAAAATAGACAAATCATCCAAAAAGCAGTAGCAAAATGCAACCACGACAGCTATTTTCATCTAATATTATCACCAAGGTATTTTTTGGTCGTTACAGAATGTATTTGGCTTGATTGAACTGATAGTGTGTGTGATTTCGTTTTCTACCATTATCATAATATTGTACGGTTTCCATTAAAATAAACACAATTAATGCGTAGATGATTGAGTGGACTATCTAATAACAATGATTGAGTTTCACACACTTGATACAAAGGGTATCATAAGGAGAAATACCTTTCCCCCAACTTCTACAGGTTACAACCAATTTACTTTTTTGTTAGTTTTGTTTCACTCTACAGGTATTACTAATCTCAAGGTCTCAAATGACATGGCAGTCCGCCAAACTTCTTTAGAATGCAGTATAGAGTTATAGACGTACTCTAGTTCCATTTACTAATAAAGGTGCGAGGCCATGCTCATCCACTTTGGTTTAGGGCGTGCTAAATAAACATCCAGGTAAATAACTATCATTTAAGCAATTACCATTTACTAACAGAATCTATCCCTACCATACGCTACGACTAACTACAATCATTGAAAGACAACATAAATATTTAGTCATCAGCCTCTCAACCCTGTTTGCCTATTCTTGAAAATAAACTGCAGTTTCAAATTGCCCATAAACGAACATTACAGCAATGTTGTCTGTTCAATCACGTACATTGTTCATTCCATTCGTATAACTGAAAGTACGTTACCGCAAGTCAATAGTAACGTTATTCAAAACGCGATTCAGTTGCGGCCAACATTTTTCTGCTGCCGTTTGGCTCCACTCCAATCTCTATTTTCTCGACTCCCATAAAGCACCTTCGCGAACCGTAAATAACCCAACAACTTTGCTATCAAACAAAATGCCTTTGAGTACTCGTGCGTTAAAATCAAATTACCTTGATGAAATGTACTCTCTTCTATAAAATTTTTGATAAGTATTCAAATTTTTCGTACGAAACATCTTGCTTAACCGTTTCATTTGTGATTATGATTGTACAATAATATCCCTGACTATAATTTGTTAGATTTTATAATTATATTTGGTTATAGCATGAAAACCAGATATAGACAAACATATATCTGTAGGTATAAGTATAATACATTGGATTTACATGACACCATTTTGAAAGTACCTCGATAGCGCTATAGGAAATTAACTTAAATTACATAGCAAAGCAATGCACTTTGTATATCGGGAATCAGGCATGATTTTGATTTCTGTGTGATCGGATTTTGAATAGACGGACAAAATAATGTAAGGTGTCTACATGATAATTCTATTTTGAGTTATAATAAGGTTGAAAGTAGTTTTCGTAGTTAGTAGTCCGAAATCACGGTCAGAGCAATGCCCTTTTTTCGAACATAGCAGACAACCTGCTATGTGTGGGTTATTTTCATATTCAATTATCGTCCGTACAAGTACCTACCTAGTTTCTGGCTTCGGTGTTTGAGGAATATTTGGCGCCCCTTTCTTGTACCCAAGATTCTGTCTATCATTTTCGACGTCCTCATTGTATTAATTCAAAGTTAAAAGTAAGTATCTACCATAGAATAAAGCCGCATTCAGATGAAATGTTCTCATCTCCCTTTACAATTTTGAAAAGCAGTTAATTATGTAAACGAGTTTCTTTTGGAAAAGATTGAAGAGATTAATAATTAAAAGTGGTTAATTCTTACTCAGAAGGGCTTAAATTTCGCTCTCTCAAGTGCCTAATTATCTTTGCCATTTTGTTCGATGATACCTGGGTAGGGCTAAATCTGGGTTTCGAAACATGATTGCTATTTTAGAATGTGAATAGTAGAATTATATTCAAGTGAAATAACATAAATTCTTAGATTTGTTTTCATTAAAATATATCAATGAATAGTAATCAAATTCTTGTTGACTTAGATTAAATGCAATCTACGTGATAAACGTTGATGTTAAAGTTAAAGTAAAAACTACCCCCCAGACATACACATACTGTACGTTACCGATAAAAACTAGTTTCTTGTTGAGAAACCCGCTTAGTTTTTAACTTTTTAACATATTTATTATTTGTTTACAAATCCGCCGCAATAACGCATAATCTGAGAAAATTTCAACTATCTAGCTATTACGGTTCAAAAGTTATAGCCCTAAATAGATAGAACAGACGGACGGACAGACGGACGGACGGACGGACGGACGGACGGACGGACGGACGGACGGACGGACGGACGGACAACGTAGGCTTAGTAATAGGGTCCCATTTTCACCCTTTGGGTACGGAACCCTAAAAACACCTTTTTAAAGCTTGCTTTAAACTACGAGTAGCTTACGATAAAGTAGATAAGTCAATTACTTATACTAGCGAAACCTTTTATTAGCTAAGGAAGTGTTAATAATATTATTCCTGTGTATATTTTTTGTGAAGCTGTTGGTTTTGCCAATAAATAAATAAATAGGATTGAAAAAATTCCTTCTCTACCTATTTACTGTGATAAAAATGTTCTTACTAATACAGGAACATTAATGGTACCGATTCGGACTGTGCCACGACTAAACTTAACTAAATTTATTCCTGTCACTTTCTAAAATAAGATTAAGAAAAGAGACAGAAAACCAACAGCTGACTTTAGTGCTGTCAAAGTGACGTTACACGCCCAAAATAAGATGCCATCATAATGTACGCCATCTTATTTAAAGCGTTTTTGGGCGTGTAACGTCACTTTGACAGCACTAAAGTCAGCTGTTGGTTTTCTGTTTCTTTTCTTAATCTTATTTTAGAAAGTGACAAGAATAAATTTAGTTAAGTTAAGTCATGGCACAGTCTGAATCGAGGCCAATGTATACCTGTATGTCCTATTTTCTCGAAAATGACAGATTGTGTTGTTATTACATCAAAAATGTATGAAAATGTAGGTTCTGGAAACCTTAAAAAAATCTGTATAGGAAAGAGTTTTAAGATCGTTAAGTTATTTATAAATAAACCCATTCAATAGTACAAAAATGAGGTAGTAATTGAGACGGGGCTTACAGACAGACAGACAGAATATGGACAAAACTGTAAAGGTTCCTTGTTTGACTTCGGAACTCTACTAAGATGCCATTTACCATTTATAGATGGTGTATAAATGGTGTTATCAATCTCACCGATCCCCGCTACCCAATCCGCCGCGTAGCCCCAGCAACGTCCTATGCCGAGGTCCGTACCCCTCCGGGTGCCCCTAGGTCGGTTGCTTAAGTTCATTCATTTTGGCTCGGTAGACCCTTCGTGGTCCCTCCAATAGTCCGCAGTAAAAAGCAGTAATTGCTCCCTGAGCAAAGCTGTAAACGTCATTTCCAAAAAAAAAAAAAAAAAAAAAAAAAAAAAAAAGGTGTTATCAATGCGAAAGAATCATCAATATCAGTAGTGCAGTGCAGTCATAGTGCAGTAGTTTTTGAGAAAAAAAAACAATCAGAAGATAAAAATATCGATGCACGAAGAAATTTTCTTTGTGCATCGAAAGTTATCTTCTGATCATAAAAATGTTGCGAAGAATTCGCATTGTCAGTTACAATAAAATGTGTTCCAAAGCATTCCGAGAACTAAGCTAAGCTTGAAGCTGGCTTCAAGTCTTTGGAATTCATGTCCAATAACTGTCACTATTGAGAACTGCAAACGCATACACCCAATTCTAAAGAAAGTTAAAAACCAAACGGTGTTACTTGATCTTTGAAACATTATAAGTAACATAAAAGTGCTATTTTTGAATCTCACACTTTCAAAGTTCTGATCATGCATGCATGATCAATCTCCATAGTAGTTTTAACATTTTCTACTGCTGATTTGAAAAGTCACCATGACCTTAAAAATACCACTCCAGGTGACAGCGGACCAGCGCGGTAGCGGGCCGCGAATTTATTGTATTTTTTCTATTTTGTATGAAACCATAAAGTTATTATACCTGTCGTATGAAACAGTCATGTTAGACTGTGACATTTGCCGTGCTACCACCCTCCTCGTTACCGCATAGTTGATCGAAGCGCATTGTCATCTGTCTGACCGCCGCTTTAATTTTTTGATTGTACCTATAATACGGTTTGGTTTAAAAAAATATTACTAAGTTGATGCTGCATGGATCTTGGCATTCATCTTTGAAAATTGTTATGTGGGTGGACCATAATTTACCTGACCGAACATATTCATCATTTATAAAAAAGGCATACAATTTTATAGTGCTGTTATAAACCTCCAAGATCTTTATAATAGCGCTTTAAAATTGTATGCCTTTTTTATTAACAAGAGGAAAATTTAAGGCCAGATAAATAATGGTGTTCCAACGCCCCACAGAATCACCCATGTAAAAGTACCTACAATCACCATAATCGAATGTAAAAATCTCTGCATATGAATGAATTCATACAAATGTTGGCAGCCAGTTCCATAATTATGTTACGCCTAACGAGAGCGTTCCATAGGACGTGACGTGTTGGTACAATTTGTATACTCAATGTGGGAGCAAAGCTGTTTAGGTCGCGAAAAATACTTAGACTGCTTATATCGCGCTTCCTTAAAAAGGTACAACCCTTTTAAAGGAAGGACGGACGGACGGATGGACTGATGGCGTAGGCTTAATAATAGGATCTCGGCACCCTTTGGGTACGAAACCCTAAAAAGAAAAAGATTAAAGAATGCAGAGAGTCAGGCGTGATATTTGGTAGCACAATAGTTTAGAGCATATGCTCACGACTATATTCCCTGAAGGGGTAGTCAGAGATATTCTGAATCCTCAGAACATCCACGTTTCACTATAGTAGTGCGAAAAGTCAGTCCAGCCAGTCTGCCGGGGATCACTCCCCGGCAGACTGGCTGGACTGACTCACTGCACTTGTTATTGATAGTGGGTATATATGCCTCCAAATTAGAGCATGCAGATGTTTTCCTTCACTAAAATGCCAGTGGCGTTACAAATCGTACTTAAATGCCGAAAAACTCGTTGGTACGAGTCGCCTGGACAGGGATCGAACCACCAGCAAGGTCAATAGTTGAGAGTACCTACATTCAAATTCAAATGGCGCTCACCAGTCACCACCAATGAGGTACTAGAGACGGTGCCGAGACTGTATTATTTGTAGCACTTGTACAGGCCAAATGCAGTGCCTTGCGCTTGCCGCAAAATGTGACGTTCCCAGTACACGCCCTGCACTGCTGATCGTGGTGCGTATAGTATTAAGAGGTATGACCGAACGACCTAGACCCTTCCAGAGCCGCCTCACCTCACTAAACTACATCATTTTAGTAGGCATACCAATTTTTGACTGGCTTGTCCTTCATTTTCATTATGTCACTGTGGTGCCTTCTAATCCAAGGAAATCAAATTCGAAAATCATAAGATTTCGCACCAACTTTTTCAAATATTTAGGCTTTTCTTTGGACACAGGTTTCATAATTTTTCATTTAAAAATATGTATATAAGTACGTCATAGCAAATAAAGCCGAGATACTGAAGAAGATTGTTCTATTTGTTATTAATTTGTATGTCTTTCAAATAAGATAGCTTCTAAACACCAACAAAATATGGCCCGGCCCATCAGCATGAGACTTCTATGTGTACATCATAGGTTCTCTTGCCAGTCATACAAATGTACTGATTTCTTTCAAATTCACGTTTCCTCCGATTTTGTTTCTAACTCTAACAGTACAAATAGGTAAGAAAATATTATAAACCGCGAATATGACATTTTGCGAATATGTTTTGTGAAAATTGATGTTTATTTAGATAATGTGGTGTTTTGACAATAATTTGCGAAAATGGTGTTTTGCGGATATGATATAATGTGAACCGATTTTGATGAAACTTTTTTTGTTTGATAGCTTATCATCTGACTTAAAATCTGGTATATAATTATGATATTTATTTAATTCTAATGTGAGTAGAACAGTCGAGAGAGGGCGTCCGAGGAGAACTTACTATGACCAAATAAATGGTCTTCTCGGAAAAGGACAAGTGCGTGGCACCCTCAACAGACGGAAGTGCATGAAGAAATTTATGAAAGAGGATGAGGCGCGAGAATTTTATCAGAAACGTAGTGTGTGGCGAGACGTAGTCTTTGCTTACCCCTGTCGGATAGTGGAGTGCGTATATTTATATATGTTTATTTATTTCTTGATACATGAACATAGCAATACAATGTACAATGTTTAGTTTATGGAATACTATTAACTGTACCTATTCATGTTTTATGTTATATTAATATTATACATATTGGCCTCGATTCGGAGTGTACCACGACTAAACTAAACTAAATGTATTCCTGTCACTTTCTAAAATAAGATTAAGAAAAGAGACAGAAAACCAACAGCTGACTTTAGTGCTGTCAAAGTGACGTTAAATGCGCAAAATAAGATGCCATCATAATGTACGCCATCTTATTTAAGTCGTTTTTGGGCGTTTAACGTCACTTTGACAGCACTAAAGTCAGCTGTTGGTTTTCTGTCTCTTTTCTTAATCTTATTTTAGAAAGTGACAGGAATACATTTAGTTTAGTTTAGTCGTGGTACACTCCGAATCGAGGCCAATGTTCATAAAACATATGAATGTACATATGAACTATTAGAATTATATTAATGAATAAACTTACTTTGATAAAATGACACATGGGTATTCAATAACCAGCATTGCGTAAACTCAATATCAGTGATATTGCGAATCGTAAGCAATACAAAATAGTTTTCTGTACAATATCAATAGTAGAAAAGAAATGAAATAAAAATGCTTTATTGCCAATTACTACTAAAAAAGAACATACAAAATTTAACATTATAAATACCTACGTGGTAAAAGAGAAATAATTATCTCCGTGGATACCTACTTATTAGTTTCATGTCCGTCCCAACAAACACAGTAGCAACTTATACAGCTTTTTGTAGAGCTTAAAGTGGCATAAAAGAGTTATAAATGCTTGTATCTTCTCTTGTAAGCGAATTATACGACTAATGGAAAGGCTGGCTGGACAACCGTCGTATATTTGTAACTTGAAACGTTTATTCATACTAGGCGCTATAAGCGCATATTATAATAAAATAAATGAAATAAAATAAATAAATATCTTGGACAATGTCACACAAATTATCTAGTCACATTTAAAGTACCAGAATCTAGCCTGGACTTGTATTATGATGACTAGACAACGATATAGAATACATATATAGATACAAACACGTATAATACCACGCCTATACTGCCGTAAGGTGAATTAACTAGCTTAAGGTAGGCAAAGGTTCTTAAAATGATATTAGGGTTCATACAGAAGAGACGCGTGGCGGTGCGGTGGCGGGTAGTCAAAGTAACACCAATATAAGGGTGCCTGTCCATTGAAGCTGTGCGAGCTGTGTGACAAAGGTACAAAGTTCCCAAAGCAACAAAGGGAAATTCACAAAATAAAATTTCAATTTTTCCATGCAAACGTTTGACGAGCTGATTGCATTTATATTAGTATAGAAAGTTTGTACAAATTTCATATAGGTTTCTAACCTATATGAAATTTCTATGAATTTTTATGAATTTCCTATTGGTTTCTTAGGGAAAGTAGTTCAGTACCTTGGGTACAATCACCCCTTAAAGTAATGCAACTGTTTACCCTAACACCCCTTACAGTCCTTAATAATGCTGACGGTTTTATAAGGGACTTCGGTCCTAATCTAAGATAAAGGAGATCCTTGGTCTTAGGTCCTAACATTAGGTTCTAATTTAGATGTTCAGTTTGATGGTCTGATCTTCCATTAAGTTGGACCCTGTATATGTTTCGCTGGTACGGCAATCTGTAAAATTAAAAGCTTTTTGTTCACCGTCTTTTAGGGTTCCGTACCCAAAGGGTGAAAACGGGACCCTATTACTAAGCCTACGTTGTCCGTCCGTCCGTCCATCCATCCATCCATCCGTCTGTCCGTCTGTCCGTCTGTCCGTCTGTCCGTCTGTCCGTCTGTCCGTCTGTCCGTCTGTCCGTCTGTCCGTCTGTCCGTCTGTCCGTCTGTTCGTCTGTCCGTCTGTCCGTCTGTCCGTCTGTCCGTCTGTCTGTCTGTCTGTCCGTCCGTCCGTCCGTCTGTCCTACCTGTTTAGGGCTATAACTTTTGAACCGTAATAGCTATACAACGTGTTAATGAATTAACGCAAAACTAGAAAGTAGTTTGTTTAGAATCGAGAGCAGAATCGAATTATCACGGTTTCAACATAGGAAATTTTTTTCAAAATATAAAATAAAATTTATGCAACATTTTAAATTTTCTGAACCCGATGTCAATCTACCGCACGGGCACACTCACCCTACTCACTACCAAAACAGGATTATAAAAATGTATCCATGAGTACGTTAGCGCTTTCTTTCAGTGCTGAAATGATAAAAAATCATTTTTGCCTCAAAACTTAAAATGCAAATAACTTTAAATTTTAACTATCAAAATAATGAAATTATTGTTGCAATCTAATTATTTTGTTAAAAATCAGTTGGAGTGTATGAGGTTTTGCGTTAATTCATTAACACGTTGTATAGTTGAAATTTTCTCAGATTATGCGTTATTTTATTACGGTGGATTTGTTAACAAATAATACAAATGTCAAAAAATTAAAAATTAAGGGGGGTTCTCAACAAGAAACTAGTTTTTTTCAACGTTTTTTCTTCACGCTCTATCGTAAAAACGGTAATACATATAAGAGTCAAACTTAGTGTGATTATAGAGCAAACTCTACAGAATAACAAAAAATACTAAAAACTGGCCAAGTGTGAGTCGGTCTTGCGCTAAAGGTCCCGCACAAAAAAGTTTTTTTTTCTAAGTTAATAATGTTGTGTTCTGTGGTGGTGTGGTACGGAACCCTCGGTGCGCGAGTAACCCGTCTCGCACTTGACCGGTTTTATTTTGACCACTTTCAATACGAATATTTTTAGGAACTCTACGTATAATATTTGTAGGCACACATGTTTGCTTTTAATAAATAGTTGTACCTATTCGAAATTGACTTTGGGAATACCACATCAGATTTGCCGCTGCGATTGGGATTCGGATCTACATGTATGTCACAGCTAAATTGCAGAATTCGCTACATTACTTACATAACGAAGTATATTATAGCCGTTATAAAAACAGAGCCGTTTTGTATTACGGCCGGCGGATCAACTTTTAGCTGGATTGTCATTGTGAATAACAGGATGATCAGACTATCAAACTGAACAACTTTGTTTATCGGACCAACATCGAATTTGAAAAAAAAAATTCAGGTGTCCCATACTTACATAGGCTTGAGTTTGATGTTTCATACAAAACGGCAAACCTACTCCATAGATATTATACCTAGTAGTAGACCTATATAGTAGGTATAATATATCTATGGAGAAGGTTTGCCGTTTTGTATGAAACATCTGATTTTTTTTCGCGATTTCGATATTGGTGCCATACAGAAAGTTGTTCAGTTTGATGACCTGATCGTCCCCTTAAAACGTGTAAACATATTAAGAAGGGCCCTATACAGGATGGAAGGAAAAGAATCATTATTGCAGTTTAGTGTGGAGCAGCATTTTTTTTTTTGCTCCGGCAGTTTTGCTCCCATAGTCAAAGTTGTTCAGTTTAATAGGTTTAGTACCCATCAGTACCCAAAAAAAAGAAAAAAAAAATTAAGAAAAACAAAAGGGGGTGGGGGTGGTTTGGGTTTAGAAAAAGTATCATTAACCTTTAAAAGTTAATGATACTTTTTCTAACACCCTGTACGTAGGCTGGATCTTGACCGTTATAAGCATGAGCAGTCTGTTTGCAGTGATGGTGTTGGGTGATGGCTGGGCGCGGTGGGCGCTGCGCCGGGCGGCGCTGGTGGCGTGCCTGCTGGTGGGTGCGCTAGCGCCGGAGCGCGTGGAGCCCTGCACGGGCAGCCCGCTCTGCTCCTGCCGCGCCGCCCACATGTCCTGCATCGCCGTGCCGCTGCACAGGTTCCCAGGTACATTCATCATCATCAGCTGCAGCCTATACAGGGTGCTAGGGTAAAAAGCATTACTTTAAGGGGTGATTGTACCCATGCTACTGAACAACTTTCCTAAAGAAACCTGTAGGAAATACTAACAAAAATTTTTCTTTTAGTTTTCATTGAAAACGTCGATCAGCTAATTGCATTTAGTATGGGAAGTCCAAAATTGTCCAAACTGATTAACTCAGGGTTAAAAGCTCCAATAAAAAAAACTAAAAAGAATATTTAAAGAAAGTCCAAAATTATTTTTAAGATTTTCCTATTGGTTTTATTGGTTTTCCTATTGGTGCGATTTTTTAATCTCATACTTGAACTCAGCAGTTGAAAATGTATGGAGATACGCATCTTTCGACTTTCAAAAATCGCTCTCCTGGAGTATGGTTTTTTAATGTCAAATCAGCAGTAGAAAGATGCGTATCTCCACAGTAATTTTGACATTTTCAACTGCTGAACTCAGCGAATGAGATTGAAAAATCGCACTCCAGGCTATAAAGTATAAAGCTTTTTTAGTTTATTGGAGTAGCCATTTTTTTTATTCAAGCTTTCTTTATTGAGAAATCTTTAACATTGCGCACTCAACTGTAAAAGGACTCTGAAATAGAATCTTGATGAAGTGTTGACCCAAGCTTTAGAAAAATTTGATCGTTATAGATTAACATATCACCTAAACAGTATACCTAGTTCTACCAAAATCGAACAAGCTGCCATAATTTGATTGTATTATAATAAATTATTTAAGTAAACAGACTTTCTAATTTATTATGTTAGTGGAATTGTCGTACTGGATAACTTATACAATTTATTCTATTGACATCCCACTTGAACTTGATAAATATTTAATCATGAACAGGAATGTAAAGACTTTGATAAATTGAGTGTAGTGTGTGTACTTTACTTTGTATTATAATTAGATCGGAGTACTTTAAGATCAAAAGTCTTAGGACAATCTTGTTAACTTCGGATCTTACAAGATAGCAAAACAGCTACTGGGTATTGAGTCTTCAAGTGAATCGTTATTACATCATTGCATAATGCTCACTACTATACGGTAGTACTAATTATTGTACTCTGTGCTACTATACATAGATACATAGTGGAAAGTTAAGATGGGGCACAAAGGGCAGCGACCAGAAGCATAACAGCTACAAGAAAACGTTATTAGGAGACTAACTTTTGGAGCATGTCACTTCTGCATTCACAGATTTTGAAAAAAATTAAAAAAAAATTGAGTCTAGTACCTAGTCCTTGCAATTTACTAAGGAACAGCTGATGTTTTTTTTGCGATTTCATGTTTGCTCCCATAGTAAAAGTTGTTCAGTTTGATGGTCTGAACAACCCCTGAAAATTTTAAGGGTTTACAAAATCATCACTACAGGTGATTTGGTTATGTCCCTACTAAAATGTATGGAAATTCAATTTTGCATTTTCTGAGAGTTCTAATACCTCGACCTCGGTTGACCCCATAGAGACTTTTGTTCCTTATCAGTAAGAGGATCGAATAGGATGAAAAAATTTTTTTGTGAAAATTGCCGTTTTTCTCGATGACTATACATTTTTTTCAAAATCTGTGAATGCAGAAGTGAAATGCTCCAAAACTTAGGGTTAGTCTCCTAAGAACGTTTTCTTGTAGCTGTTATGCTTCTGGTAGCTGCCCTCTGTGCCCCATCCTAACTTTCCACATTGTATTCAGAATTATTCACATTTGACTAGAAGTTCCAAAACTTTGTCCAGTATAACAGGTTAAATGAGCCCGTCGCCACTTTATGAATAGTGGAAGCAATACAGGCCTCGAAATTAAAGCATGTAGATCATCATTTGAGTGTTTCAAAATAACAAACTTTCATGATTTGATGATGACCATAAGGGCTCTTACAGACGAGCGACACTTTGCTGTCGCGGTGGCTCGCAGAGTGTCGCGCTCATACATTTTACGGTATGTAACCCTCCGTGACACCCGGCGACTGCAAAGTGTCGCTCGTCTGTGAAAGCGCTAACAGTCACTTCAATATTTTTAGTGGTTCAACGTGATCGCCAGTGATTTCAACATCACGTTGGAACATGAAGTAGACATTGCTGAAGCTGGCACAAATTCCTATATGTAATTCGAAACTTTATACCTAACTATAGTAACAATTGTTTATTTAACTGTAACTGAATGCACGATCATAATATAATACATTCTCAGACCCGGTGAATGCTAAGATCTTTGCTAAGGCGCCTTTGGATATAGGATACATACTTATAATTAAGTTGTATCACAGCGTACTTCGTACAAACGTACATGACTGTCGGAATGTCAGACCAACTTCTAATTATTTCCGTTCCGCTGCAGACAAAGCTACTGACAGCGGAATACTGAATTTAAACTTTGTTTTATTTTAATTATACGTCGTTTTTAAACGAACGTTTTAAAGCAACATGTTCTTTTCAGAATGGCCACGAATAGAGCTGCAACACCTCGATATAAGCATGTCGAATCTAGAAGTAATCTCGGAGAGTGCGTTAGACGGATTACGACTGCAAACTTTAGTATTAGTAGCAAACAAATTGCATTACATCGAACAACATGCTTTGAGGTACAAATATAATTATTATCTAATATCATGTCCTTAGTAATTTTTTATTTAAGAGGGCACCGAGCCTATTGTGCTACCCTCAATCGTATTTTTTTTATTTCTAAAACAATTAAACAACATTTCAAAAAAAAGAACAAGAATATCACATAGTAGTCATTGCAGATTTTCAGTTTATCGGGTCATTGCGTTTTAGTTTTTATAATATTTGCAGATACTATCTTTTAAACCGCCAAAAGTGGCAATTTTTGGCTAAAATAACTAGAAGCATAAAACATAATAATCTGTGATGTTTCGATAAAATTGAAAGCCAATCAGTAAAACAATGTGACATTCTTGTATTTTTTTAATGTTGTTTAATTGTTTAGAAATAAAAAAATACAATTGAGGGCAGCACAATAGGCTCGGTACCCTCTTAAAAAAATTGGTATCTTTAAGAATTTGTCTGAAAGAGCAATTTATTTTCAGTTCCATGGCAGCCACACTGGCCTCCTTAGACCTCGGGTACAACGAATTTACTGAGATACCGCAACAAGGCTTGAGAGACTTAAAAGTTTTAAACTGGTTAAATTTGCAGAAGTAAGCACAAAGTTTTGAATACAAATTCTATCAAAGTTAATTAATTAGCGGATTTGATGAATAATGACTAATTTGAAACATTTGTTTCAGCAATAATGTAGCGCAGGTGGGGTCGGATGTCAAGTGGCACCATTTGGAAGAAACTCTGACAAGTTTATCATTGAGCAACAACCAAGTGACGCATCTGAAATCACAAGCGTTCACGAGCTTGTACCACCTGCTGCAGCTGGATCTAGATGGAAATCATTTACGTAGCATCAGTCCTGACTCCCTGCCACCTTCCCTGACCATCCTCAAATTATCAAATAATTTCTTGTATGACATATCCTGTGATTTAATAGTCAATCTCCCTAGGCTACAATCTATACATTTGCGACATAATTTTGTTACATTTGATAAAAATTCTAGTTGTACAAAAGATAAAACGAAAAAATTAGAAAAGTTAGATTTAAGTAATAATAGAGTTAATGATACCACGGAGATTCTTCTGCTAAGGGAAGTCCAAATTAGACAAATTATTTTAGATTTTAATGAACTAACAACTATACCGAAGCTAGTGTATGTAAATAATAGGGTGGAGAGGTTGTCTGTGTCATATAACAAACTGAATTATGTCTATCGCGATGTGTTTCTGTCCCTAAAGAATTCTTTGGAGCATTTGGAACTGGAGCACAACAAATTGTCGCAGCTGCCGGACAGCCTGGCTCAGGTTGCGCGACTTCGCCATTTATCTTTAGCTTACAACCAGATGGAGGAATCGCCTGCACTCCCGGCCCGGATTCAGACGCTTTCCCTCGCTGGAAACTTTTTAACTTCAATACCCTCCGCACTTCAAACGCTCGAACCCGGTTCTATTCGTTATCTCGACTTAAGCTACAACAGGATATCTAATTTGTTACCTAACGAATTCCTAGACTGGTCCACTTCCCTGGGGACTATCAACTTGAGAGGTAACAGGATTTCACAGATTTATAAGAACGTTTTTCCAGCAAGTATGCCAGTAAAGGAGATTAATTTGAGCTTTAACGATTTGTATTACGTACATCCACAATCTTTCTCCAACGTAACTGGTTCCTTGCACGTACTGGAATCGTCTTCTACACTCTTCAGTGGTTATTTCCCATTCGAAGTAGACGAGGGATTAGAGAATCTCGGGTGGCTGTCTTTTGATAATAATGATTTTTATATTCTCAAGTTATCTGAAATCGCATCTTTTCCGTATTTAAAGTATTTGAATGTGGACTACAATAGAATCGTAGATATCGTCGTAGATCACCAAAATGTTTCGGCGTCTCTCAGTGACCTGAGAGTGGCCTACAATTTTATCAGTTCGATACACAGCAAAACTTTTACAAATATGCCAGACTTAAGAAATTTGGACTTATCGTACAACCGAATCAACAACTTGACTAAGTACAGTTTCACAAACTTGCCCAACTTGAGATATTTATCTCTCGCGGGTAACGTAATCGATTCGATGGAAGCTGAAGCATTTACTAATTTACCGAAACTAGAAATATTGGAGCTCCAGGGAAATAATCTCACGTATCTGACACTCAATTCATTCCACAACATTTCTCATGGAGATGTCACGTTTACTCTAAACATTAGTAGAAATCATATCCGTTTTATAGACAGTGAGTCGAGGATCCCAATCAATGTTTTTGATGGTTCATATAACGAAATGCAAGAAGTGCCAAACGAATTTTTCATTGCTACTGAACCTTATATACGGCACATTATTTTATCGCATAATAAACTTCTTCATATATCAAACGATGCTTTCGGAGAGTCTATTCATTTAGAAATATTAGACCTTCATAAAAACAGCTTGAACACCATTAAAAGAAAAGCATTCATTAATTTAATTTCTTTGCAAATATTAGACCTTTCTTTTAATGAAATAACTCAATTAGCCGTAGAACAATTTTATAATTTGAATAAATTAAGATATCTAAAAATGGACCACAATAACTTAAGACTTCTTCCTAGAGATGTTTTTAAGAACACTATAATAGAGCACTTAGACTTGAGTTACAACGAGATCACACTGTTCCCGCTGACAGCACTCTCTCAAATCGGCTTCACTCTTAGGTATCTCGACATGTCACACAACCACGTAGAGTATTTAGACAATAGCATATTCCGTAACACGCAGTTCTTGCTAAATCTTAATTTGGGTCACAATTTGCTGACGGTGCTCTCAGACAACACATTTTCAAGTCTTGTAGGACTGCGCCAGCTGGACCTTAGTTTTAACTCGGTGAAGGCAAACTTTAAGGAGCTGTTTCACAACCTTCCTAACTTAAGGCATTTGAATCTTGCAAATGTAAGTTTAAAGTCAGTGCCTTATCTACCTTTGACAAACTTAACGAGTCTCAATTTGACTTCAAATTATATTAACAGTTTTAAAGAGACTGATTTTAAACGGCTAGTGAATCTTCGCCACTTAGACCTTAGTCATAATCGTCTTACCTCTTTAGTGCCAAAGATGTGGTTTCATTTAAATAATTTGAACGTTCTCGACATTTCTTTCAACCCCATTGTAAGAATATCGCCAAATAGTTTCAAATGGTTAAATAACTTATCTCAATTAAATTTAAATGGGCTCAAATACTTAGACATAGTTGACCAAGATTCCTTCCGTCCCTTGACATCCTTGCGATCCCTGCATCTACAGTCGTGGTCCACTATCAACCACTCTACATTCCGGATATCCAACATCACTTCCTCCCTCCCGTCTCTATACAAACTAGTTATACACTGGGCGGACGATGTTATGGATAATCAACTGCATGGAATAGATGCAAGGAATATACGCTACTTAGAAATAAGAGGAGAAAGTTTGCGTCGGATATCAGATGAGGCGTTCGAGCCATTCGCCCAAAGCCAGGAGATATTTATCAGAATTACTAAGACGTCCTTGACGAAACTGCCGACGGCGTTTATGAAGCACCTCGGACAAGTCCCTCAGTTAGGAGTTGACATAAGTTATAATCAACTCACGTCACTTAATCCTGCGATCTTCTATCCAAATTTCACAAGTTGGAGTCACGTCGCGACAAAATTACTATCAGGTAAACTACCCAAACTTATCAGATAAAATAATATCTAAGTTCACATACACAAATACTTCCATGGACTACAATTTCGGAAGTGTATTTAAATATTTAATACTTTATAATGTTTGGCAGGAAGTGCTTTAATCACGCTATGACATGATGGATCCGAGCATAAATGTATTAAACATTAATATCCACCCGGGCTCAACCGCGGCCTATAGCCAGTGTTTTGTTAAAATTTATGGCGACTCTCACTTTAACATTAATTTACTTAATAACTTCCCGTAACGAGTTTTAATCGTTAATGTCCCACTCAAATTTAGGATTCAGTATCTCTAAGGATAACAGGAAAATAAACACGACTCGGAAGTTAGACGGATGCGAGTATTCGTCGATATAAGTAGGTACTATATATAGATATCCGAAACTATCATACAGTAATTTACGGGTGACTGTCAGAAAATCAATAGACATAATGGCTACATTTGTAGTTTCAATATTAACAAATTAAAGTTAATGATATTTTTCAGAAACAATCTAAAAATTAATCTTTATGCTTATACTTCTAATGAGTCAGATTTTCGTTAAAATAGGATTATTTGTATGGAAATCTATGAGGCACTGTAACTTTAAAACGAAAATCTGAGTCATTTCAAGCATAAAGATTAGTTTCTAGATTGTTTCTGAAAAAAATCTGTGACTTCAATCGGTTATTGTTGAAAATATAATCAGACTTCGTTTGTATGTAGCGCGCTCCGAATTATATCTAACATTGACAACTTGTTCTAGGTGGTTTGATTCTGACGGGTAACCCGCTGCGATGCGAGTGCGACCTAGGCTGGCTGGGGGCGTGGCTGCGGCGCTGGTTGCAGGAGAACGAGGCGGGCGCGGAGCTGCGGCGCGCGGTGCGGGCCGCCACCTGCAAGGACCAGCTCGGCCGGCGCGTGCCTCTCCTGCAGCTGCGAGCTGACGAGGCCGAGTGCCACGCCAGCGCACTCTCCAGCGACGCTCAACCTAACTACACTGACTTTCTTTACACCATCGTTTTCGCCCTTTGGACCGTACTCCTTAGATGATGCACATCAGCAAACTTGCATAGTCTGTAAGTCGATAATCATTTATCATCAATCTAATTATAGGATTTGCAAATGATGGACTGTAGCTGAAAATCCTTTTTTACTCTGTACAATTTAATAGTGTAAAGTAGATATTATGTAAACGTGTATAGTGCAATATGATAATGAACAAAACTAGTGTGGTCCGCTACGATGTGTTTGTTATCGTCACATTTTCGGTGAAATTACAATGTAGCAACACGACCGTGTGAATAGTAATATATCGTAACATAAGTTATCATCGAAATGTTTATAGTATAATTAAATATGTTACCGTAGCTATCTAAAACTTTCAATGTGAAATTATGTAGGTACGTTTAAGAATACTGAGTCACAGTACCTTAGCCCATCAATCAATCGATTATTTGTGTAACATTAATTTAGTATACTCTATTATTATTATCGTATGTTTATCCTATGAAAAGTGTTTATTTATCTAGAACAATTTTATTTACGTTACATTATCCAATGTAAATATGTACAAAATTAAATATTTTTCCATAATAATCACTCTTTTACTGCGACCTAACCTAAATAATGTTGATCTCTTAGCAAAATTTCGCGTCAATGCAAAGAAAGGTTTTATCACGCCTTGAATAATTTCACAAAACTTCGTTCAGCTGAAGTGGGCTTTGTGATTTCAACTGTGCATTATGATTTCTGCGCCAGGCATTCCCAGAGCATCTTGCTTAATTCCCCCAGGAAGAGCACAAAGCAAAATTGCTTTACTGTATTCTGTTTCCCATTGATTTTGGACTGAACATCGCTTTGAATGTTACTTTGCGAAACAAATTCGTTTGATGATGATATATTAGAGACTTGAGTGAACTTTGATATTACGGTAAACGTTTGTATTCTTTTATCTCATAAAAAATAAGGTTACTAAAGGAATTTACTTAAAAACAGTATAATAAAATAGCATTAGCATGCAAATCGAAAGGTACTGTCATAGCATAGGAAGGAAATAAATAAATAGAGGTGGGTTAGTGAGCCAATGCGAATAAATCAAAACGTCGGCGATGAATAGATTTAATTTCCGAGTTGGCTTTGATGCCGTATCGACTCGCAGTTATTTTGGGTACTACTAAAGCGCTGGAATTAATATAATTGGTCTGGATTTCGTTTGGTCTATGTTTACCCGTACCGCATGAAATTAATACTAGAAATTGCCAAAACGGAAACTAAACGGTTGCAATGTATTTATCTTTTGGCAATGGTCAGGGATTCCATAACGTTTGCGGCTCCAAAATAATGAAGTTATGAACAAATTGTAAAGCTGGCTCACTGCAATGCTCTCTACTTTGTGGTTAAATGTTCGATTAAGAACCTAGGTACTGATTTATAGATACGTGATCAAGTTATTCAAATAGGTAATAAAATTATGAGCCATAATTACACTACTTATATCAATAAAATAATAATATACATTTAATTGAAAATTGAGTAAACTCGTTAAAAAGTTTAATCCCATATTACCTTTGGGGTATATTAAATGGTCAGAAATATAATAAATTATGACTATAGTGTCAGTATTTCCCAATATCAAAGCAGAATATATGTCACCGAAATAATAAATATGTACATTGTACAGGTACACACGGCGACACATCAGGTTACGCACCCTATATACCCATAACTACACTACGTACAAAACACAAAATAGTGCGGTAGAGAGCCTGCATAGATGCGGCTGCCGGCGCGGGCGCAGCGTGCTGTGAGACGAAACAACAACAACATACCGCACCCTCTCGCACGATTCGCAGCGTTCAACTTCTAATAGTTCAAAGTCCAAATAGGGTAACCTGACCTGTCGCCGTGTGTACATCAAAATTAAATGCTATTCGTAGGTAAGCGCCTAGTAAGCGCATATCACTTTAAAACGAATGGACCGATTTGCCAGATTTTTTATGTTCGAAAACTGTCGAAGTCCCATTTAAAACATTACAATTAGTAACTTTGTTTTAGAATATCTTCAATGTACAGTCACCAGCAGATATATCGTAGCAAACAATGTGGTCAAATATTTCTTTACTCATAACCAATCAAAAATATAGGAACGCCTAGAACATCAAATATATCTACGCAGTCAAGGTGGTCATGAACAGTTACGGAAAAAAACCTTACTCCATTGTTTTACATTTTAATTTTAAATAACATTGTAAAGAAATTATTGAAAATTCGCTGTTCAAATATTTATGACAAAATACACGTTTAGATATAATTGGTAACATTTACTGTAAAGAATTTAATGAAAATTAGCACTGCTCAGAAATATTTGGACACCTTGTATGCTACGATATATCTGATGGCGACTGTACAGACACATTTCTGTTACAGTTTTAGAATGTAGATTCTACAAAAACAACAAAAACGAAATGCGTATTTAGATACCCTTTTGTTTAACATTCATGTAAATTTAGGTAAGGCGCTTCTAAAGTTGGTACAAGTTATGTAGTATTTTGAATAATTTACTATCAACGAGGTCAACGGAGCGACCTCGGCTGTACCCCGGGTATCGTGAGCTCTACGATATCACATATACTGTACATACAAAATATTCATATCTCACAATTCATCACGAGGAACCCTGCATATCTGATGAGAAATTCTCATCTTATTTAAACATAGGTCCGAGAGACCTAACCTGGGTAACAAAAAGGGAAATCAACGGGTGTGTGTTTGTTTATTTTTTAGTTCCCTTCTGTTTAATTGTAACTTCTCTGTTCCTGAAATTGATTACCTATGTCTGTAATGAGGTAATAATTCTAATTACAATATTTCTATAAATTCCAAATTTTTGTGATCGGTAAGAACCGTTGATCAGCTTTTGATTTAAGAGCTTATCTGTAAAGAAATTTCTTCTAGCAGCTGTGCAAACATTTTTAAATGTATAAAGTACAAAAAACTATGTAGTATAATATTTTTCAACACACATGCTCGTAAAATGGCTCTAATTTCACCGCAATTAGGCACATAATGACACGGTGAGACCTATAATCAAACTGTGACTTTTTCATTACTATTATTCACAAGTGAGGTTGTGAGGAGATCTTGTGAAGTTTTTTTTATTGGTTGAGTTGCTTCGGTCTTAAAAAAGTTTCGATACAAAAAAGATCGTGTACGAATAAATTAATGTACCTATTGCTTGCTCATTTCATGCAACTTCGTATTTAAATTGATAATTTCAACTTGTACGTTTTTCTACACTAATATTATAAAGAGGAAAGATTTGTACCTATTTTTGTATGTTTGTATGTTTGTATGTTTGTAATGAATAGGCTCAAAAAGTACTGGGCCGATTTAAAAAATTCTTTCACCATTAGAAAGCTGCATTCACCCTGAGTAACATAGGCTATATTTATTGCTAGAAAAGATAAGACGTCCACCCGTGCGAAGCCGGGACGGGCCGCTAGTAATAAATAAAACTTTCACTCAAATATAACTTTCGTTTTCTCTGTAATAAAGAAAACTTTGAAGTCCTCATTTTGTACGTAGCTAAAACGCTATCCGCAAAAAGCCAAAAAAAAGAAACTTCATTCTTTTAGTCTATGAACGATCGCCATTGTTAGATGCGCGCGCATAGGAAAACTGATGAAGTTTTCCTGCCATTGCGAAAAAAAATTCACAACTCGTTTTCATTGTTGAAATTATAGTTTAAGTATTATTTTCTTCACAAGTGTGTTGAAAAACGTCGTAAATGATACACGTGTGTATTGATGATTACCGTCCTCGGCTCTCTTAAGACCCGCCTGCGGCTCGGCTCGCAATGGTGCCTCAGCGGTAATCACCAACATTGCACACTTGTACCATAATGTACTACCTATTATTTAGCTTTTATGCGTTTTTAACACTTATATTTATTTCCCCTTTGGAGAACTTACACCTAAATAACAATTTATCTACACTAATATTATAAAGAGGAAAGATTTGTACCTATTTTTGTATGTTTGTATGTTTGTAATGAATAGGCTCAAAAAGTACTGGGCCGATTTAAAAAATTCTTTCACCATTAGAAAGCTGCATTCACCCTGAGTAACATAGGCTATATTTATTGCTAGAAAAGATTAGACGCCCACCCGTGCGAAGCCGAGACGGGCCGCTAGTTTTAAATATAGTCAGTTATTTTTCATAGAAAACAAGTAGACATAATTATGATTATTCTAAATTAAAAATTAATCTCATTAGTTCACCCGTCGTGAGACGTGAAACTGTCATAAATAGGAACTCACGCCGCATCTGTAGATAATCGTGAATAGTGGACCTCCGCAGCAAGCAACATGTGACAAGATAAATCTACATGAGTCATGGTTGCGGGTTTCGCAATTAACTTGTGCACCGTCCTAAGATAGGAAGCCACGGCCACGCCTCCACACAATCTTACCTTTTATTTGTGACTTATTTCACCTATACAAATAATCTTTATAGTAGGTACAGAGAGAAGAGTTTATACCTTCCTTACTAGTCGTCCGCGAGAGCCATGTAATCTGCCTTGCATTTTTTATTAAAAGGAGTAAAAAAAAATTATTGTGTTAGGTAATGAGAAAATAAGTGACATCATTATATAGTGTAGTTTGCCGACCATCAAACGGTAAATAAGATCACAGAGTTCTTTGTTGTTTTATATCGTATTTTCTCAATCACGTGTGTATTTTACCCAAATAGGATACTATACACAATGTTCTTGATTCTATCAATTACCAAATGAACTGTCAAAAAGCAGAATAGGTATCGATTTGATCCTGATTCTTCTTCTTATCGTGTGGGCGGAGCCCTGGTGCCAGAGTTTTTTCAGACCGCCTTACGGCCTCTGACGTGGTTTTTAGGGTTCCGTACTCAAAGGGTGAAAACGGGACCCCTATTACTAAGCCTACGTTGTCCGTCCGTCCGTCCGTCCGTCTGTCCGTCCGTCTGTCCGTCCGTCTGTCTGTCCGACCTATTTAATGCTGGACTGGGCTGGGCTGGACTTTTAAATTGTAAGAGCTAGATAGTTTCACAGAATGTGCGTTATTACGGCAGGACTTGTTAACAAATAATAAAAATGACAAAAAGTTAAAAATTAAGGGGGGTTCTCAACAAGAAACTAGTTTTTATCAACGTTTTTTCTTCACGGTCTATCGTAAAAACGGTAATATATACAATCGTCAAACTTAGTGTGATTATAGAGCAAACTCTACAGAATAACAACAAATACTAAAAACCGGCCAAGTGTGAGTTGGTCTTGCGCTAAAGGTCCCGGATAAAAAGTTTTTTTTTTTCTAAGTTAATAATGTTGTGTTCTGTGGTGGTGTGGTACGGAACCCTCGGTGCGCGAGTAGCCCGACTCGCACTTGACCGGTTTTATTATGTAACGACTACTACCATCATAGTAGCCGCACCAAAGGCTTAACGTGTCATCCGAAGCATGGAATCATTTTTCTTTTCAGACAATCAGGTGATTCAGCCTACAATGTCCTAACCAACTGAGGAAAATCGCAAACAGTGACATATCACTAGGTGTCCCCCGAGGAAATCGAACCTACGACCTCCGTGTCGAGAGCCAATGACCTTAACCATTAGACTACAGAGGTAGTCCTGACATGTGACACAAATAGAGAAGATAAATAAATTTTTACAACATTATAAGCTTTGATGTGTAAGCAAAATATATTTTGAAACTTTTTAAACATTTTCTGCACAGTGTTGCATACATTTTTTTACATAAAAGTATCTGATCAAATTAACAAGACCCGACGCTGTAAGGTAGTCCGGATAGACTTTTATTTATCGAATAAAACTGTGCGGTAAATTTTTAATCAAATCATGTTTACTTTAAAAGCTTTCGAAAAATAAAAAGCTTTTTATCATAATGAAGAAAACTTTATACGATATTAAATAAAATAAGGTAAAGTGCTCTGTTCTTTGCAGTAAAGTAGCAAGTACAATTTTAGTTGGTGTTAAATATTATTTACAGGTTCATAAAAGAAAAATGACAACAGTGGAACGTATTGACCACATTGTATAATAAAACAACATCATACTGGGTGTAAGTGATAGCCTAGCTAATACTAAAACGGTGAACTCGGACCATCAAACTGAAAAACATTCACTATGGAGCCTACCTCAGGAAACCTGAAAAAAAAATAGTTGTCCATACAAAACTGCTGTACCTACCCGACTAAAATGTATTGGACAGCTGATTTTTTTTCGCATTTCCTGAGGTAGGCTCAATAGTGAAAGTCATTCCGTTTGTTGGTCTGAGTTCACCGTTTCAGTATTTGCTAGGCTATCGAAAGCATCGCCATCGGTACAATGTCGCGATTTTTACAATTCTCTGTTTACACAAATTATCAAACCCTGTATTGAACTAGCGATGAGACAAAACTTTTCATTCGTTAATTTCACCTAAAAGTAACAAAGACATACAGGCAATAACGTAGCGGGCAATTAGTCCTTTGCAAACGACGCTCATTCAGCTAAACATGTGTAATATTCGCAATTAGAGGCAGTGATATATCTCATCAGTGACAGCCTCTCCTGTAACACGCCTGGGTTAAATCAGGGAGCATTCCTACAGAGATTCGGCGGGACGTGCCACTCGTTCACTTTGCTCGCTTCCCCCACATTAACTATTTTCCACGAGTTTTGTGCTCGTGGCCTGGATTATCCTGATATGAGATAGTCTCAGACGGCACGTCTGCATTAACTAATGAAAACAAATATCTCAAAGTTGAATTTTAAATTAAAACTCCCTCAAGCTTACATTTCACTCGGAAATATAGAGAAACTTTAAAAATATAAGTATATAAGTTCATTTTTTAAAACTTGAGCAAAAGTAAAGAAATCAAAGTATTTTTGTAGAGAAATCCTTTCAACTGTCTTTAATATGGCGAAGGCGTGAGCGGTGACCCGAAAACTTGCCTCGCACTTTGAATTGATACGCAGACAAATATCTACAATATTTGGTTTTAAGCTCAAAGGAATGGCCTATCACTCTCCATGACAATATTGTCAAAGTTTTGTGAAACATTTTACGTAATACTGCTTCATAATAACAGTCTCACTTTGATGTTTGATATTAATATAGATGCTTCGCCAAATTAACAAGAATTTTCCAAACTTGTATTATAATTATGAAATTTATTCGTTAGGTATCGATTAGTATGAAATTGGTCGGCGGTCCTATTTAGCATAAGTAATTACAGTCCTGAAATTGGTGTACCTACCCACTCTCATCTATATTTAGCACGAAATGAAAATTAACATGCGTGCCTTGTGTATTATTATTCTCAGGTCTCTGTTCGGCCATTACTCGATTAATTTACACAAATTGTCCCTTGACCCTTACCATAGGCCTAACACTATTGGCAAATTCATGTTGACTTTCTAATGACACTATATCATGTGTCTCACAGTTACCAGGAAAGATTCGAGAATCCGTAGGTATGAAATAGTGACGTCTCCATGTATATAGTAGGTAGTAGGTACATTAATGTACTAGTGTAGGCACATTTGCGCGTGCGTATACAGACAGCGGAGTCCCAGCGGAGCCGAAGCACGGCTGGAACGCTTCAATTACATTCCACATACGCTCCCGGAATCGGCAACAAAGGTACCGTCCTACAGGAACAACTGTCGTTCAATTCAGCGCTTTTATCACACAAATAACATGACTACAACTGCCTTGTTTATTTAGATGACTCATTCATTTTTTTTATATGGAAATGTTACAATAATGAAGCACGGAATTTGGGCAGGGAATCAAGCAAAATTATTCCGAATGTCAAAGATGCAAATTAGTCAAAGCATTCGCTGGATTAAATTTATTTAAATGGGTACATTTGTATACAGATGCCTCAACAATGTAATAAGCCCAAACGATATCGCTGGGCATAATACACATACAATCTAAATACTACTGTTCTTTATGCTCTTGGAACACACCAACATGTTGGTGTGTTCAATATTACACAACGACACAATAGTGTATGGTCTAACCATGGAGAAGAAACAACCATGGATCTATAAATACTAACTCGAGGTTTAAAAAATAAAACCGGTCAAGTGCGAGTCGAGCTACTCGCGCACCGAGGATTCCGTACCACACCACCACAGAACACAACATTATTAACTTAGAAAAAGAAACTTTTTTTGTCCGGAACCTTTAGCGCAAGACCGACTCACACTTGGCTGGTTTTTAGTATTTGTTATTCTGTAGAGTTTGCTCTATAATCACACTAAGTTTGATGCTTGTATGTATTACCGTTTTTACGATAGAGCGTGAAGAAAAAACGTTGATAAAAACTAGTTTCTTGTTGAGAAACCCCCTTAACTTGTAACTTTTTGACATTTTTATTATTTGTTAACCAATCCGCCGTAATAATGCATAATCTGAGAAAATTTCAACTATCTAGCTATTACGGTTCAAAAGTTACAGCAGCCCTAAATAGGTAGGACAGACGGACGGACGGACGGACAGACAGACAGACAGACGGACAGACGGACAGACGGACGGACGGATGGACGGACGGACGGACGGACAACGTAGGCTTAGTAATAAAGTCCCGTTTTCACCCTTTGGGTACGGAACCCTAATTATCAAATACTTACCTCAGAAGAATATGTACAAATTGAGCAGTAACATCGGGCACTACGCAGTTAAATCCAGAATAGTCGTTTCGATTCCAATAAAGAAATGTGAATTGAAAGAAGGATCTCCAAGCCCGAAAGTAATTGTCCGTGCTCACAGCAAACGATTTCTATTGCTTATTGCCTCCGAGGGTTTCCTGCAATTTTCTTAATGTTATTCTCTGACAACTGAATTTTATGACACTACTTAGGACAGTATCAATAAAGCCAAATCTCGTTATGAAAAAAATTACTACCGAGTGCTTTTATTTATTTATTTTTATACCCAATGTCATGTTGATGTTTTGTCTATAGGGTGTACAATAAAATGGGCTGTGGCTAATGGGCAGCTACTTAAAGGGGTTCTTCAGACCATCAAACTGAACAACTTTCTCTATGGGACCAATATCGAAATCGCGAAAAAAAAATCCGCTCTCCCATACAAAACTGCAAACATAACTCGACTGAAATATATGGGACAGCAGATTTTTTTTTCGCGATTTCGATATTGGTCCCATAGAGAAAGTTGTTCAGTTTGATGGTCTGAAGCACCTCTTTAAGTAGCTGTCCCATTTTATTTTACACCCTGTATATTCGAATTTTACTTGCTATAAAATAATATCGGGTCCTTTATTCACTTCTTTGACAATAGTACATTACTGCAGCGGCCAGCAACAGAGGCATTGATGGACGAACGTGTAAATGTGGGCCGAGGCGAAGCCGAGGCACACATACGTAAGTCCATCAATGCCTAGTTGTGGCCAAGGCTTGTATAGTACTTTTCTCAAACAATGCGCGGAAATTAAAACAGTAAATTTTCTCAAATAATGCGCGGAAATTAAAACTAAGTTTTCAATCTAGGCAGAACTTTTTATTTAAAAATACAGTTGTGGAATGTACAATTTTTGAAATTTAATGTTGACTTTCCGGGGATTATGTTGGTTTGGGATAATTCTAACGAGGTCGAAGTTTGTTGCATAGTATTCTCTTCAGTGTGATTCTGTATTTCAAAGCTTTGATGGGAGGTCGATGGACGAGATTGAATACTTTCGTTGATTTGACGTGTAATGCTACTTTTATTTTCAATTGATTCTTCTATGTAGCTTTCAGCTACCCGGTCAGACTTCCATTATTATCACACCCTCGTTATTTTCTACGTCTTTTATAGTAATATTTGTAATTTCGATACATCGGCATGCACCAAAAATGCCGAAAATAAGAATAACCTGCAACAAAAACAAAGTAGGTAATTACGTTATAGCTTACGTTCACATAGGTAATTTTCCTAAAAAAAAAGAGATTACAAAAAAAAAAAAAAAAAAAATAATGCTCACAGACATTGGTTAATATTATCAAGTGTAAAACTTACTTTGAGGTCCAGATACACACTGTCTGGTGCTTCAAACAAAAACATTTTTACATTTGATGCGGTGAAAACTTTTGATTTTTTACATTTGTATCCATCCGACTGTCTTTTGAGCATTGAAGTCAGGTTTACATACTGTTTTAAATTCACGTTATGTTTCATTAAAACTGTACATTTTAGCATTTAATAGATGACCCATAGCGTTGTCGGCTTAACTTTCTTGGCGAGTTCACCGAAATAAGCCAAAAAAACGTTTTCGGATAAGGATTTCGATTTTCTTTCATTCTTCCACTGAACAAAATTTTCATAGGCTTTCAAATATTTTTCTTTTGATTTTGGCGGTAACAAGTTTTCTATTACGGCTCTTGCAGCCTCTTGAATTTCAGGTGGCGTTAAAATAACTTCAGTATAAGTACTCACTGTCTTCACTTGAACTCATTTTGCCAAATACAATTACTCTGCAATTACTCAACAATTACTTATTTTTCCCGCGGTAGTGTTCTTTTTTTTTTCAATGAACAGCAGCTTTCTATTTGCAAGTCAGTTCGAAATTTAAATAAAACCTTTGATAAGTTACCTCCTTGGTCGCCATGTTTCGGAGAAAAAGATCGTTCCATTTTTAAATTACACGACAGATATGAGTTTAGTATGTAATTTATTTGGTCGCTAAACACGACAGATATGGATTTTCATACAAACATTGCCGGCCGCTGCGCGCATGTATTTGGCCAGTACTGCAATTTCAATTTATCTCGAAGAAGGTTGTCAAAATAATGCTCACATTTCCAAGCATGTTTGAGAAAACTATATTTAAATATCGAAAAAAAATTTTTGAATCATCCAAATAAAAACTAACAAAAGTTTATTTGTAATAGAAATTACGTTAGAGTAAGTCTGTTCCTCAGATATATTGCCCATAAATTATGGCCATAAATTAAAAGCGCCCTTTTCTTGTGACTGTAAAATATGTTTCAGCTTAGGAAGCAATAAGTTAATATCGATTTGAGAATCAGTGGCAAACGCAAACAAACTTAATCATAGACTGAGTTCATTTGGCGAGCCTAAATTAATGGTGTAAGTTAGATAAAGTTGGCGGCTCCGTGCTCACGCGGCACAGACGGCTTAAATCCACATTATGATGAAGTTTCATTACTTTGCACTCACGTACCACATTATTATTCACATTTAAATACGTTATTATTTATTCAGCATCAATTTATTTGTAATCAAAATGTGTTTAAGCTGGATTAAAGCAGTATTCGTATTATATCAATGGAAATATTATACTAAAATATTGACATACCATCAACTCTCGCTTCCGTTACAGTATTATAATACAAATAGATGATGCCCTTTCCCTTTTATCTCTAAGACTCTTTGTCGCGGTAAGATCAAAATATAAAGCATAAACTTTTCCGTATAGGATAATGAAAACTTCTTTGATCCCAAGTTCTTCAATTTATCGCGTTTAGGCAAATACAATGGAATAAACTGGTCAATAAATTCATGAAATGGGAGTAAGGAGGACTTTTATTGTCATTTATTTATTTATTGAATCGATTTGATAAGTTATCTTGTCTACGTAGAGGGTAGACCAACCAGCTAAATAAATTGTATATGAAATTTGTTAAAATGGTTTATTCCACTTTAATCACCTGGGTGATATCACCCGGGTGGTCATAGGCGACTCATGCGTGTACTATGATCATGGATCACCCAACGAAACAGGTGTTTTTAAAGTCGACTCGACTGTCAGTTCAGTATGCGATCAAAGTACCTAATCTTTTTAGCGTTCCGTACCCAAAGGGTGAAAACGGGACCCTATTACGAAGCCTACGTTGTCCGTCCGTCCGTCCGTCCGTCCGTCCGTCCGTCCGTCCGTCCGTCCGTCTGTCCGTCTGTCCGTCCGTCTGTCCGACCTATTTAGGGCTGTAATTTTTGAACTGTAAGAGCTTGATAGTTGAAATTTTCACAGAATGTGCGTTCTTACGGCGGATTTGTTAACAAATAATAAAAATGTCAAAAAGTTAAAAATTAAGGGGGTTCAACAAGAAACTAGTTTTTATCAACGTTTTTTCTTCACGCTCTATCGTAAAAACGGTAATACATACAAGCGTCAAACTTAGTGTAATTATAGAGCAAACTCTACAGAATAACAACAAATACTAAAAACCGGCCAAGTGTGAGTCGGTCTTGCGCTAAAGGTCCCGGACAAAAAAAGTTTTTTTTTTCAAGTTAATAATGTTGTGTTCTGTGGTGGACGGAACCCTCGGTGCGCGAGTAGCCCGACTCGCACTTGACCGGTTTTTATATCATATTCGTCACAATTACAGAAATAAGCAAGCCAGTGTCTTGTGCTCAGAAAATTCTTGGTTGGCTTATAAATCTAAACTATTATAAAACTGTAACAGAAGTGTGTCTGTACATTGAAGATATTTCCAAAAATAAAATTACGACTTGGTTTTTACCTGTCCCTGGTTCCAAATCACCAATTTTTGGATTTTTTGTCTGTCTGTTTGTTTGTTTGTTTGTTTGTATGTTTGTTTGTTTGTTTGTTTGTTTGTTTGGGTGTTTGTTTGTTCGAGTATCACGCAAAAACTACTGAACCGATTTTGATGAAACTTTTTTGTTTGATAGCTTATCATCTGACTTAAAATCTGGTATACAATTTATGCGGACGAAGTCGCGGGAAAAAGCTCGTTCATTATTAAAGTTGGTACACCTACGTTGACCACAATGAAATAACAATGTCTATTGTGAAGTATTGATTGCAAGGTTGAGTTTTCAGTTTTATTGAATACCGATACCGACCAGTCGTCGGTTCTGTGTGATAGGTCGCTTACTCGCTTGCAATACAAAGACCGCAGATTTGATACAATAGTGCTGACCGCATAGTCCGCATACGAATAATTCCACGAATCGAAAAGTTATAGGTATGATAATACATTTCAGATAGCTGTATTTTACATTACGATTTCAAGCTTACTCTGTTTTATATTTATTGTACAGGTTATCGGAGTGTATAACATAATCCGTCATTTAACTATCTTTAAGATATTTTAGGTCAATTAATGCGTAGGGGGACTATGACATGACCATTAATTTTATTTATTCGACAATCTCTTGCGGTTGATATGTTTTTGGCGTTGGGGGTTCTTTAAATTTGTAATTTAATTTACTTGAAAACTGCTGAACCGATTTTCATGAAACAACACTAAGAACACTCTCGCAAAAATTATCTTTATATTAAATAAACGCAACGAAATCGGTTCACCCGTTTGGGAACTACGATGCCACAGACAGACCGATAGACATACAGACAAACTGACAGACAGAAATTAAATCGCGACGGAACCCTATCATGGGCGAGTTCGACACGATCAGTGCAGGTACCTTATAAATGATTTTAATCAATAATTGGGTGCACAATGCATTCAATTATGAAAGCAAGTAGCTATCGCACACAGACAATTAGGTAGTTGTCCGAACTATCAGCTCCATAACAGGAGCTCCTTGCTTCCAGTAAAAACTGATGGTGCGGAAATGAACCGAAATGAGCGTCCGATGACTTTCGTTTTGTTCTAATTCTTTGTATTGTCGACGAAAATACAGAGCCACTTGACTCGCTACCTGATCTTACGGCAATTTATCTTTTTCTTTTATTGTTTTTTTTCCTTCGATTCGTAATATGATACTGCCATGAATAGGATATAAGAAAAGAGTAACAACAATGAAAAGCGAACAAAAAAGACTTCTAACCATCTAATAAAGAATCTGAAAATGGTGCTCGTGACTTTAACGAGCACATCTACGAAGTTTTAATAGAATAAAAACGGGAATGAATAAGAAAGTTGGATGATGATAAATCATAACGGAACGATTACGCTTTAACTACTTACAGTTTGTACCTCACGTTCGTATCCCGATCCAGGGTAATAGGAAACATTGTTAGTATTTAATAGAAGCGTCTTGTTGTAACAAGGATCACTCACTCATCTCACTGGACAAAGTTACAGTGCCACAAATATTTCCATACAAATCTTAAATTAATCCTAGCATTGAAACTGTATATTTTAACGAAAATCTGACTTCATACAGACATAGAGAATAGTTACTTGATTGTTTTTGAAAAATTTCATTGACTTTAATTTGATAGTATTGAAAATATCATCATACTACGTTTGTATGGAGCGCGCCAACGGTAGAATAGCCTTAATGTCAGTAGGTGTCATGCTACGTATCCACCTAGATGGCGACTTCTGCTGTGAATGCGCACTTCGCATTTGCAGAGGAGGTGTATGGGCGTCTGCTTCACAGCATAATCTTGAAGTGAGTGAGTGAATCTACAAGCACCATTCTGTGTTATGTTAGATGCTTATTCAGCGTGTAGTGTTCTATTGCAGGATGGAAGGACATGTCAACTGAAAGCGTGTATCATACTATAGGAAGAAAAGCGTTTGTCAAGAACTTGGAATAATCCCTTTGTAACTGGTTTGTAACATAATTGATTTGAAGGTATAATTTGATGGAAATTTAAGTGGTTCGTTAATTTCCGTTGTCCGAAGTTGGAATTAAATGAGAACATTTGGAACAAGGTCGAACGTTTTCGTGGTGTGGTGGCTGATGTCATTACTGTGTTAGTTTAGGGTAGACAGTCAGCCGGAAACACTTGACAAACAACACATAGTTGATACCCAACACGTTCCTATATGTAAACAGCGGTACATCTGCACATAAATAGGAGTTTAATCAACTTAATGACGCGTATCTAATCTATTATAAAACTGTAACAGAAATGTGTCTGTACATTGAAGATATTTACAAAAAAAAATTACGACATGGTTTTTACCTGTCCCTGATTCCAAATCACCAATTTTTGGATTTTTTGTCTGTCTGTTTGTTTGTTTATATGTTTATTTGTTTGGGTGTTTGTTTGTTCGAGTTATACGCAAAAACTACTGAACCGATTTTGATGAAACTTTTTTGTTTGATAGCTTATCATCTGACTTAAAATCTGGTGTATAATTTATGCGGATGGAGTCGCGGGTAAAAGCTCGTATTAAACTATAGCTAGTCAAATGAATCGTTGGCAATATTAAAAGGTGTTTGTAACACAAGATGCTCCTAAGATTCCCTTTCATCTCCGAACTCGTTTATCACAACAATCTGATTCATTGGACTTACACTAATCCAATTAGATGCTTAAGGAAAAATAACGAAATACCCTTAATCTCCTTGTCACTTTCCATCTACATAGAATGAAAGGAAATATTTTGATTAAATTAGTAAATAATTAAATCAAAGCTAAATATAATCTTTACTTTAATTGTTTAAGTTGTAGCCTTCACAATATTTGTGTACCCTGTATTTTTATTATGTCTGTAGAGACACACTGTTTCGTTGTTTTATTATTCTGTATGTAATTCAATTGCAGAACCGGCTGGAACTCGGTCTGGAGTGCGATTTTTGAAACTCTTACGTTGAACTAATCAGTACAAAATGGCAAAATAAGAGATTTGCATCTTTCTACTGCTGATTTGACATTCAAAAATCCTACTCCAGAGGGCCCTATTTAATAAACGTTACAATTGTAATTTACAATTACAATTCAGAGTACATTGCTGATAATGTTAGTGACACATTACCTACTACATGTTTAGCGTCAATATTAACCAGCAATGTACCCTGAATTGTAATTGTAAATTACAATTGTAAAGTGCGATTTTTGAAATTCAAATCATCAGTAGAAAGATGCATATCTCCATAGTAACTTTGACATTTTCAACTGCGGAGCTCAGCGAATGAGCTTCAAAAATCGTACTCCTGGACCGAGGAACTGGGACACGCTAGGTCGAACATGTAGAGTCACTTTAATTAAATAATTACCTCAAAATCAAGAACTCTTTCCATCTTTACAGCTACAATATATTCTATGATCCCCTACATATCGGAGTTTGTAATTATTATATCAGCCATCACTGTCCCATTTTTCGGGCAAATGCCTCCTATCGTTCACTCCAAGCGTCCCGGTCGGTGGTCCTGCGCTTTGATAGGCCAACTGGTCCCCAGAAAAAGGAAGGCGGCGTCGAGGCAGACCTAGAAAAAGGTGGCGAGACGAAATCGATCGATCTCTATGGGACCAACATCGAAATCGTCAAAAAACAATCAGCTGTCCCATACATTTGGCTCGAGTAGGTTTGCAGTTTTGTATGGACGAGCAATTTTCTTTTTTGCGATTTCGATGTTGGCGCCATAGAGAAAGTTGTTCAGTTTGACGGTCTGATCATCCCTTTAAAAAATTGTCAGCATATTAAGAAAGGACCCTATATGTGATAGTATAAAGGTTTTCTGTTTAATGAGTTTAATAACACCTTCCTCACCCTATTTCAATTGAAATTATAAGCAAGTTTTATA
The DNA here is from genome assembly GCA_922987775.1 of Agonopterix subpropinquella. Lineage (NCBI taxonomy): Eukaryota > Metazoa > Arthropoda > Insecta > Lepidoptera > Depressariidae > Agonopterix > Agonopterix subpropinquella. The sequence goes on along the minus strand of OV277695.1, from coordinate 15,322,266 downwards.
TTATTGTTGAGGCACAAATATAATTATACCCAATGGTGACATTATAATTATCTTAATTTCAATTGTACGGAAACGGTTTATAAAAAAAAATTCTTACATCATTTTGTTTCTTTGTAATATTGATTTAGGGGATCCGGGAGCATTAATTTCTCATAAACATTAAATTTCGAATTTGTTTATAATTTGTTTGTTCTTTTGAAAAATGGAAGAATACAGATTACCTATTTAATAGTTAGGTTGGATCAGGTCAGTTACGACCTTTTCCCCGAACGTCCAAAATGGACCCGAACGTCCACTTCCCGGTTTCGTCCATTTCCCCGATCGGCCTTTTCCCCGAACGGACATTTACCCGAACGGCCATTTCCCCGAACGGGCATAATATTCTCGAACTTTTCCCCTTACGTAACATTGCTTCAGAACATCAAACTGAACAACTTTCACTATGGTATGGAGCCAACTTCGAAATCGCGAAATAAAAACCAGCTGTTTCATTAAAACTGCAATACTGGCTCGACTCAAATGTATGGGATAGCAGAATTTTAAAAAAAATCTTGTTTTTTTTATTGTGAAAGTTGTTCAGTTTGATGGTCCGATGCACCTCCATATGTGCAGAGCCTCTGATTAGGATAAACGACTATGTATCATAATATCGGACATAAAAAAATAAGAAGATTGATATTTTGGGGTAATCAAAATAAGTGTAAAAAAATTTAAAGAATAACGTTTTTGGAGAAAAAAAAATCCGGAAACAAATAATGCGAAAGGACAATAGGTAACCATTATGATACACTAGCGACCCGCCCCGGCTTCGCACGGGTGCAATGCTGATATAAACCTTCCTCTTTCTATCTATTTAAAAAAACCGCATCAAAGTCCGTTTTTTTTTTAAATTCTGTTTTTTATTTTATTTTAATTGGAGCTTTTAACCCTGAGGTTATGTCAGCCCCATCGTGCCTTAACCTTGACTCTACAAAACAAAACTCAACAATAAAATGAAAACCTAACATTTCCTACCGAAAACACAACTAAACACTAGTACTATAAATAAAAAGGTACACCATTTTAGCCTCTCCCGACGAAGGGGCAGCTAAACTTGCGTATAGTTTTATACATAGGGACAGACAGACAGCGGGAAGCGACTTTGTTTTATACTATGTAGTGATTACTAGTACTTATAGTAAGTGACTAGCATTTTCCTAACTATTGTTGTCGTCTGGGTGGATCCTATCCTATCTTATATACAGCAGGACAATATTAAGTTGAACCATATAAGTAGGCTTTTGAATAGTGAACCGCATCAAAGTCAGTTATGTAGTTTCCGTGGGTTGCTAGAACGGACAGAAAGACAAAAAAAATAATAAAATTTAAAAAATTGTATCAATTTTTTTTTTGGATCAAACGTCTCGATACATTTTCTCTGGAATATCCAACATCCCTTATTTATTTAAAAAAAAATGTATTATTATTATAGATGGATAGATTTTCGTTGTATACTCACGATTAACACAATAATGGTACGAGTTATGCAATATACATTACATATAATGTCTAACATCGTGTTATACCATTGTACTCCATAGTAAATTGATCCGTGTGAAGTAATACATCTGTCTACATTTAGTGAATGGCAGACGATAATCAAACCCTATTGATTCCAGTGTATCGTCTCCGCTTCGATGGATAACAATGACATCTTGGATAGGTACTTTTATCTATGAATCTTGGATACTTATCTATGAGTGTATACAGAAAACCCAATACTAGGTATATATAATTCGATATAATAGGGTCCTTCTTAATATGCAGACAATTTTTTAAGAGGATGATCAGACCATCAAACTGAACAAGTTTCTCAATGAGACCAACATCGAAATCGCGAAAAAAATTTAATTTGTCCCATATATTTGGCTCGGGTAGGTTTGCAGTTTTGTATGGAGGAGCTGATTTTTTTTCGTGATTACGATGTTAGTGCCATAGAGAAAGTTGTTCAGTTCCAAACGGTCTGATCATCTCCTTAAAAAATGTCAGCATGAAGAAAGAAAGAAAGAAAGAAAGAAAGAAAGACAGAAAGAAAGACCCTGTATAATATAACAGCTTCGCTAATTTGTTCCTTGATTTTCGAATTTCATGCGAATTATTTTTAATGTGAAAATCAAAGCCTTATTTAAACTTGCTAATATAGGTACCTACGATTATTGTAGTCGTGGCTTAACTAGTGTTTTATTTACAAACAAAATAATTTATTCAAATTAAAAATAATTTACCAAAAAAATCATAACAGGCTCCGTATTTTATTTAATTCGTCGTCGTCGTAGTGCGGCCAAGCACGACTCGAGGTCGCGCCCTGAGGGTGCCGTACAAACTTAACTATGAAGGACAAACCTAAAGCCGCGTATCCACTAGGCTACATTTGTATGTCGCGGAACTTCAACTTAGTTTGCCACATGTTTGTTTGTCGCGCGTTGTTTAGCAACGTTGCCGAACATGTTCAGCGTCACGTGTTGCGCGTCAATTTTGTTGCCAAGTGGATACGAGGCTTTACTTTAAAATGGAAAAAAATACATGGGTCTGCATCACGTACGGTCGATGCTCCAACTGAAAATATAAGTTTGTAATTGATATCAATATTTTTATGTAATATAACTACAAATTATCATTTACAGGTGTATCATTTTACTTGTGCTGTGAGACCTTGCTTTTTGGTAAATTTTATTATTCTAAGTCAACGGGAAGTAGGAACCATAGGTTTTGATTTGCAAGTTGTGAGCATCGAAATGTGCCCGTATCTTTTGATTGCATTGACATAGAAGCTTGAATTTTGTACCGGGACCGTAGACCGTATTTGGTATTAATTTAAAATCGATACCTCTACCCGTTCCTGAGTAAAAGGGTCTTGACAAACAGACAAACAGACAGACGGACAACAAAGTGATACTTTAAGGGTTCCTTTTTAATCCTTTTACGATACGGAACCCTAAATATCAGTTAGGTAACAGTGAATTTTAGTTACATTTGCGAATACCTACTGTGCTTCAAGCGTCGTAGAAGTTATAATTATGTGAAACTTGAAACGATAACAATACTCCAGTTAAACTAAGCTGTGCTTGATCTATTGTTCTATGTTTCTGGATATCTTATATGCATGACAATTTACACTATGTGTGTGTTTATTTCACAAACGATGTGGAATATTTCAGTGGCATTCGAGGCCGGGAACCTAGGTTCACATGAGCCGTGCATGCCGCAGATGATATGTCTGGATACGTTATATTACAAAATTCTTCATGGCAATAGAAATATAGTTATGTTTACGTTTTACAGGGTGTTACAGAAGTGAAAATAAAAATTGAAAACTTTTAAGGGGTGCATGGTTTAGGGTCTAAACCACCCCTTAAAAGTTATCAATTTTTATTACGTATTTTAGTGAAAGTTGTTCATTTTGATGGTCTAAACTTTAGACGATCAAAATGAACAACTTTCACTATTGGACCAACATCGAAATCGCGAAAATAAAATCCTTTGTCCCATACATTTAGCTTGAGTAGATCTGTAGTTTAGTATGGAACATCGCCAACTCATCGTATCACGTCGATTATGGCAAATCTCCTCATTTTGGGGGAGGCCAATGTCCAGCAGTGGATGTCTATCGGCTGGTATGATGATGATATTTTTTTTTCGCGATTTCGATGTTGGTCCCATAGTGAAAGTTGTTCAGTTTGATGGTCTTAACCACTTCCTTAAATGTTTATTTGTATTTTTGTAACAACCTGTATAACATACTTTATATGGACACCTTTAAAAGACATCATCCATTTTAGTCCGAAGCCTCTGTTACTTCCTGTATAATATTATCACCTATTTATATGCCTAGTGGAAGATCACAGATAACTTTTATATTTTTTACTTAGGTACAACATAATACCAGTGGCCAACTATAATACAAATAAATATTTTGATTGATTGTGATTGATTGATTGAATGGAAAAGAGCTGGCCAAATAACCAAAGCTTGAATCCATAGGATGTGATGTTATCCAACTATTGTACTAGTACTCTAGAGTACTTTCCCTAGGGAAACCTATAATTGACTTATTTTATATACTTAGTTAATTTTAAGTACCTACTATGTTTAAATATGGCTGTCGGTTTTCTCAATAAATGAAAATAAAAATATAAAAGCTGTAGGGCCAATATCCTTGGTTTTATTTTAAGTTTGAAAAATCTCCACCACGCAGGTTCTGTGTCCAATTAGGTGGGGTTAGCCTTAGCCAACTATTTTAGAGTAATTCCAATAAAAATATTTGTGCTTTGACGAACTTAGTAAGTACGTATCATTCCTGTTTTGTAACAAATCAAAATCAATCATTAAATTCAATCTCATAAATAACGTATTTATAATACTTCCACTAGTTAAGTAAAGTTTTAATAACAAGGTACCTGAGACTAAATGTCTATACCAAATTCGACCTTTGCTCATAAAATGTTGCAAAATATTACATAAAATATTTCTTCAACAACGTCAAAGTGAGTGTAAGAAAGGAAAGTTAAGTCGTAAACTAAGCTAGAGTAGGCGGTGACAAGTTTTTATAGCTGTTAAACAAGTATTTCTAACAATGTAGGTAAAAAGTCGTGAAACCATTAAAAATTCTTGAAAACTGTGTTACAATAGTACATTACTGCAGCGGCCAGCAACACAGGCATTGATGGACGAACGTGTAAATGTGGGCCGAGGCGAAGCCGAGGCACACATACGTAAGTCCATCAATGCCTAGTTGTGGCCAAGGCTTGTATAGTACTTTTCTCAAATAATGCGCGGAAATGAAAACAATAAATTTTCTCAAATAATTCGCGGAAATTAAAACTCTTTTCAAAATCAATGACGAACAACGAACAACAATTTGTTTTTTTTTTCAAGAAACAGCTTTCTATTTGCAAGTTAGTTCGAAATTTAAATAAAACCTTTTTTGAGTTACCTCCTTGGTCGCCATGTTTAGGAGAAAAAGATCGTTCCATTTTTAAATTACACGACAGATATGAGTTTACTATGTAATTTATTTGGCCGCAAAACACGACAGATATGGATTTTCATACAAACATTGCCGGCCGCTGCGCGCATGTAGTTGGCCAGTACAGCATTTTCGATTTATCTCGAAGAAGGTTGTCAAAATAATGCTCACATTTCCAAGCATGTTTGAGAAAAGGTATAAAAGCTTCAAAAATACTCAAATCTAATAATAGATCAGCGCGCAACCAAAATGTTGTTGGACAGACGTAATAACAAAAAAAATCGTATTATATCGCCGTCGCCTCCCTCCAATAGGAGTGTCGTCGCCGGTTGATTGATAACCGAGCACACATATACACACCGCATAGGTATAACACAAGAACAAACAACGGGCACACATCTACGACATATCAGGCATACAAAAATACGATATTACAGAACAAAATAAATAAAAAACGTTCCAGATTAATCCATAGTATCCATAGGCATACAAGAACATAAATACGATATTACAGAACCTACTAAATAAATAAAAGCGGTTCCGTACCACACAACCACAGAACACAACATTATTAACTTTGAAAAAAAAAAAAACTTTTTTTATCCGGGACCTTTAGCGCAAGACCGACTCACACTTGACCGGTTTTTAGTATTTTTTGTTATTTTGTAGAGCTTGCTCTATAATCACACTAAGTTTGACGCTTGTATGTATTACCGTTTTTACGATAGAGCGTGAAGAAAAAACGTTGATAAAAACTAGTTTCTTGTTGAGAACCCCCTTAATTTTTAACTTTTTGACATTTTTATAATTTGTTAACAAATGCGCTCTAATAACGCATAATCTGACAAAATTTCAACTATCTAGCTATTACGGTTCAAAAGTTACAGCCCTAAATAGGTAGGACAGACGGACGGACGGACAGACGGACAGACGGACGGACGGACAGACGGACAACGTAGGCTTAGTAATAGGGTCCCGTTTCACCCTTTGGGTACGGAACCCTAAAAATATCCAGATTAATCTTACTTCTACAAGTAAGTACTATATTTTTCAAAATTTCTTAGCATTAAATAAATACCTAAACGCTCACAGGCACATATAAATTGTAATGATCCTAAGTAAGCTACTCTCCTAGGTTCTTTATTATGGAAACCAAAGAACATTAGAAGAGGGGTTAGAAATGCAAAGTAGCGCTTTTGCTTCGTAGACGGCTCTTTGTCTTCCCGCTCACACTGGTACAATTACTCATGCCCTCTCGCTCGTACCACGACGCGCGCCTTATGGTGTTACGCAAATCACTGCATAACCTGTGGCGACACGTTCCACGCCTACTTTGCACTTCTAACCCCTCTTATAATGTTCTGTGGTGGATACCATACATACAACACTCGCACATAAGAACGTAACCATACAATAGTTATTAGTTATGCAAGGCTGCAAAGTTGCTTTTTGGCGCGAGTACTTGTATTGAAACCTGAGCAAGCGAAGGACTCTAGGATTGAACCACGAGCGAAGCGAGTGTTTCAAATATAGAATCCTGAGCGTCGCGAGGGTTTCAAAGGTACGAGACGCAGAATAACTTTGCTGCCGAGCGCAACACACAACTTTTCACCTCACTACAGCGAGAAAAATTTCAATGCGCCAACCTCATTTTTAGAATAACCGCACTGGCCAGCACGAAAATAACATGAAAAAAGAAACTTGTTTAGGCTGTTTTCTTTATTGAATAGAAAGATTCTAATTTTAAAAACTCTTTCCACGCTAGCGGATAAAATGCACTTTTGCACTCAGATCAAAACTCAGATTTCGAATGACAAACAGAATCTTTCCGAGCTTGTGAGGTGAAAACATTATAACAACCATTAGATACACCAACTGCGTGTGTAACAAACGCAGTTTTAAAGATAAATCGAACGATAGGAAGTTACAAAATGGAGACAAAACCGAAACCCTCCACTTGGGCTCCAATCCAACTCAGATAAAATATAAAGGTCACACATCCACGCCATATCAAGCACACATGAACAAATAATAGCCATACGTCTCTGCCAAGATAACGGTCCCCAGGTATATGATCGCCAGTTTTTGTTTGGCGTGCGACACAGAGAAAATTGATAATTCATCAGGATCCATTGTTGCCAAGTGCTGTTTGATGAGGTAATTCAAAAGGACCTATTTATTTTATCGTCCTTTGTTTTTGGTACATTTTGAAACGTTTTGGGACTTATTTTATTGAGAATTATTGCAAATGTTATCAAGATTTTGTTGTGTATGTTTGTAGATTTAATTGAATAGGTTTGATAATTTAGGGGCGTACTAATCTCGTGATTGCTTTATCGGGGTTAAATGAAGTGTTTTGGCGAATCGCGTAGACGCATACCTAAAACCATTTTTAGTTTCTAAGTTATTTTATAAGTTTGTAGACGCGTTGTTCGCAAAGGGGTGAAACTCAAAATGTGAAAGTTTTACAGGAGCCAATAATTGTTTTTTTTTTCGATCACGCGCTTATTTCAACCATATTTTGAGATACACTTTTTTTCTTTTTAGGGTTCCGTACCCAAAGGGTGAAAACGGGACCCTATTACTAAGCCTACGTTGTCCGTCCGTCCGTCCGTCCGTCCGTCCGTCCGTCCGTCTGTCCGTCTGTCCGTCCGTCCGTCCGTCCGTCTGTCCTACCTATTTAGGGCTGTAACTTTTGAACCGTAATAGCTAGATAGTTGAAATTTTCTCAGATTATGCGTTATTGCGGCGGATTTGTTAACAAATTATAAAAATGGCAGAAAGTTAAAAATTAAGGGGGGTTTTTAACAAGAAACTAGTTTTTATCAACGTTTTTTGTTCACGCTCTATAGTAAAAACGGTAATACATACAAGCATCAAACTTAGTGTGGTTATAGAGCAAACTTTACAAAATAACAACAAATACTAAAAACCGGCCAAATGTGAGTCGGTCTTGCGTTAAAGGTCGCGGACAGTTTTTTTTTTCTAAGTTAATAATGTTGTGTTCTGTGGTGGTGTGGCACGGAACCCTCGGTGCGCGAGTAGCCCGACTCGCACTTGACCGGTTTATGTATTACATATAGCTTATTGTTTTTGTGACGACACACAGCTCAACAAATGGATAAACTGTCCATTACCAATAAATATGCAATAACTCCGAATGTTAGTATGTACATAATATAACATTGGCTGCACAAAAAGACGATCAATTCAATAAAATTAGGGAACCGAGTATAACACGGAGCACTATCAATCTGACAGGTTCGTACATTTTAAAGATATTTAAAATATATAACACTTATTATAACTGTTTTTTTAAACAAAAAACGTCTCATTATGAAAACGCTAATTAATTCATCTTGGCATCTAATCTTACGTACAATCTTTACGCTGTAAACCCGATGTAAGTTATTTCCGCCTGAACAACCAAATTTTACTAAACCTCATCAAAAAACATTACCCGAAATGGACCACGGGCGTGCTACGAATAGTGCTACGCCGGCTACAAACAGTGCTACGCGCTACGACAATAGCAAACACATCACGTTCTCTCTATATACTACCTGGACCACTCATGTTTGTTAAACCGAGGAAATGGAAACTATTTGGTAAACTACTGGCTATCTAATTACATTTACTTGATTCTTAGATTAAGAGACTGCTCGGTTAATTAATGTTTATCATGCGTCCAGTAATAAACTATGGTGCGGAAATATGGACCCAGACGATAGGACTAGTTCTTTAATTAAAGGTCGCTCAGCGAACTATAGAGAGAGCTACAGTCTCGGTTTTTCTCTGAGAGATCACATCGAAAATAAAGTGATACGACAGAGAACTAAAGTGGTTGACATAGCTCAGAAAATTAGCAGGCGAAGTGGCAATATATCTGCCGAAGAACTGACAACCGGTGGGTTGTCAGAGTTCTGGAGTGGAGACCGTGAACTGGTAGGCGTAGTGTGGGACGCCCTGCTGCCCGCTGGACAGACGACCTAAAAAAAGTAGCTGGGAGCGACAGGAAAGCCGAGGACAGAGTTTTTGGCGCGCCTTGGGAGAGGCCTATGTTCAGCAGTGGACGATGAGAGGCTGATGATGATACTACCTACATTATACAGGATGTAATTTGAAATACGTTACGTATTAAAAGGGTTGCTTCAGACTGTCAAACTCGATAATGAAATCGGGAACAAAAATTTGCAGTTCCATACATTTAAATAAATACTGAAGAATTTACTGAAACACCTTCTAAAGTGTAACATATTGAATTTTATGCCCTGTATTAATGTTCACCGTTCAATTTAAATTGAACCCACAAACATCATAATCAAAACCGTGTCTAGCCTCACATACTTCACCGCTTCATTAAGAGGATATAACTGCAAGGGCGCCCGAGTATTTCCGTTAAAATGTATAGCTTCAATGCTAAGATTAATTTAAAAAATGTATGGATATATCTTTGAGCCGCGATAACTTTGAAACTACGAGTATACATTTCATAATGTACAAACGCAGTACTCATCCAGGTAGGCAGGTACTGACACCAGATGAGAATGAGATACAAACTGTCCCGATCAAAAACCTACTACGATTTCTTGCCGCAGTGGGGATTGGTAAGTAACTTTAAAAAGGGCGTTCACAAAGGACCAGCGATGGACTACGTGGCACAGGCTTAGCAAGCCTGTCAAGGCCCAAACCCTCAAATAATAATAATAAAATACATTTTAACAAGCATCTGTCAAAATACAGTACCCTACACACAGTACTGTTTTGAACCCTTCTTGTTCGTGTATATTCTTGTTTTTTGTGTATTTTGGTGTGCAAATAAAGAATATTTATCTTGATTATTAAGATGATCAATAGTTTCTAGATCCTGTTTAAAATATTTCATTGTCTTTAATTGATTAACATTTGAAAATAGAGGTCGAAACTACGTTTGTATGGAGCGCGCTGCAAGGACTATTCTCTTAACATTCATAAGTTGTTTCATGCATGCTGATTATTAGCCCTTTGGTTTGATTTTTTACTAAACTGCCAATATAGTGGGGTCTTGTAAACATTTCCGCGCAAATTCTACACCTTTTCACTAGGGCTGTTCATTTATCAAAATGTAAACAAGGATTTCATCTCTTCTGCACGCTGCAAATTTCTAACTAAGCACAAATGGAGTTTTCCGTAGGTGATGGCATGAGCCGGCTCTATTATTCAAGGCCTCGGTTCATACAGCGCGCGACAGGGCCGGATTAGAAGCGTCGTTTGCGTGCACCTGCCTGCTACCTGCCGCCTGAAGCGCAGAGATGAATTTAGGCGGCCGACGGCAGCGACACCTGTCTCACACGAGATAATACGATACTTATTTGGTGGTGAAATATGAAATTCTTCGCGCGGGATTATAGCGTTATACTTACACATTGTGACATGATACACGAAATGATGCGGAATCGTGTGGGAACATTATTACTTTAGAAGGAATTGTGTTGGTTGAAACGTACGTTAATTTAATCTCGTCTCCGTGGCGATGGCAACTGTGTCTCCTTTTATTAAAATTGAGACAAAACAACGTAATAAAAATTTATTAATACAGCGTGTTAGCGTAAATATTAAATAGTTGCATTACATAAAGGGGTGATTGTACCCTTGATACTGAACAACTTTCCCTTAGAGACCTATAGGAAATTCGCAAAAAAATATTCGACTTTTCATACACAAACGTTCGATCCGCTGATTGCATCAAGTATGGAAAAACGAAAAAAAATTGCTAATTTCCTATAGGATTCTTTGGGAAAGTTGTTCAGTATCACCCCTTAAAGTAGCAACTGTTTACTCTAACATCCTGTATCTCTCTTGCTATTTTCACAGAACCGAAAAAGATTCGATGGCGTACTTATTATTTATTATTATTTTTTATTATTTTATTGAATAAAGAAATTTACAAAACACAACAAGGACAAACCCGTCCCACGAAAACCTGTAAGGGTTTATCTATTTATCTTTACTTACCTATATGTTACTTACATTAAACATGCATGCAATACATGTGCTCACGACTAAATTCCCCGAGGGGGTTACGGTTAGTCAGAGATTTTCTGAAACTCAGTACATCCAAGTTTCACCAATGGTACCGAAATCCTAAATTCATCCATTAATAATGAAATAAGTCATCAAATCTTGTGTTGCAGTGTCTTGAGAAAACTCACAGACCTAATATCAGTTGATTGATCTGCAATCTCAAACTAACCGATCAACTCGCGTGAACAACAACTTAGCTTTCTCACAATCTGTCTCTAACATTGGCAGAATTATTAAGGCTTGATAGGGAGTCGCGTGGCTAGAGGGCTCTCGAGTGGACGTCTGTCGTTGGCTCGCGATTTAGGTAGCCACGCGGCTCCGCCATTTTATGGCGGTTTCGAGTGTGTGTTTTTGTATAAAAACAGGGCTTTGAGATCGCCATATCCAATTACCGTACAACGTCAAGCACTAATTGCTCTTTTTAAACTAGATATTGGCAAAATCCACCAAGGAAACGCCATTAAACAAAAATAGAATAGAATAGAAGTCTTGATAGCTAAAAATAACTGGACAAGTGCACGTCGGACCACGCGCAGGATAGGGTTCCGTAGTTGCCCGTTACAATATAATATGGACTTAGAAGGAGGCTTTTTATTTTATACCACGGTTTAACGGCTAATAAAGTCTAAAAAATACATTTTATAAGTTGATAGACTATTACTCGTAAACTTGTAAAGCCTGCTTAGCGGTGATAGTTTTCCTTTTAATTTCGTTATATTTACTACTGCCATGAATTTTTTTACATATCCAGAAACAACCGTTTAGCTGGCTGGAGGGGGACACTTGACTCTAACAAAATTTTTCACTTCAAAGCTTAATATTTCGCTAACGGATCCCTAAATCGAAAAATGGTTTTCCCCGCCCATAATATTTTTAAACCACCTATCCAACGATACCCCACACCATGAGGTAGACGAGAAAAAAAAATTACATTCCCACTTCGCGTGTAGGAGGGGTTCCCTAAAAAAATTATTTTTCATGATTTTATTTTACCACTTTGTCGGCTTGATTAATATGTATATACCGATGTCAAATTACAGCTTTCTAGTACTAATCGTCTCTGATCTAAGCCGCGGACAGACGGACAGACGGACGGACATGGCGAAACTATAAGGGTTCCTTGTTGACTTCGGAACCCTAAAAATTACTACTACTTCATTAATTGAAACTACTACTGCTAAATTACTTAAATAAGTTTTCCATGTAGGTATTCTTTGCTCCTACAATGATTCATATTTCCAGATTCAGGTAAACATAATCACAAATTATATAAAGGTAAAGCTATACGTCACATACTAAAACACGCAATAAAAGTTTCCTGTTAGAAAACCGTATTAGCAGATAAAACATAAAAGCAGATCGTGGTGCAATTCAGCTACTCGGACGACACGTGCGGTTGTGGGTTGTGGCTCCCGTTATCCATTACGGTAACGAACTTTGCGCTCTGGCAGCCGATTCATTAGAAAGCCATTCATCTCCTCCGCAGCAGCCGTGCACAGGTAGCTACACGCTACACGCTTCCATATGCTGTGCTCCACACTAATTGACGAACAAATACACGGACGTTGCTAAACTACCTAGTTTCACGTTAGTTACAATTTACATATAGGTACGTACTTACACCTGTTTTTCTAATAACTTTGCATTGGTTCGTTCATCATAATACGTTCAAAATCCAAATAATAGCTCGCTTTAATCAATTTCATGCTAGTAATTTAGTACGAGTGTAGTTAATATCCAACATAAACTGAAAGTAGATACCGCAGCGAGGACCACAAAAGCAAATTTACGCCACAGGTAGGTTTAGCGTGGTGGAAAGTTTCTAACTTGACAAATGTGAAGCCTGGTTGAGCGAACAAACGGAACGGCCGTGTGCATTTAGTTCAGCGCAAACTTTTCGCTTTGTAAGGAAAGTGTTCAGTTTAAACCGTGCGCTGGTCTACCCAATATCCGTCAGAGAGCGTAGCGTGTGTATTCAGGCGAGTCTGCAGAGGCGATTGTGTCTCGCGCCGCCGCCCGCCCGCTGTATGCCGCGCACCGATAACGAAACTACTGAGCGCTTCAACTTTATTCTATGCTCTATATCAAATGTTCTGCTTTTTAGGGCTCCGTGCCCAAAGGGTAAAAACGGGACCCTATTACTAAGCCTACGTTGTCCGTCCGTCCGTCCGTCCGCCCGTCTGTCCGTCCGTCCGTCCGTCTGTCCGACCTATTTAGGGCTGTAACTTTTGAACCGAAAGAGCTAGATAGTTTAAATTTCATTTCACAGAATGTGCTTTGTTACAGTGGATTTGCTTACAAACAATAAAAATGTAAAAAAGTTAAAAATTAAGGGGGGTTCTCAACAAGAAACTAGTTTTTATCTACGTTTTTTCTTCTCGCTCTGTGGTAAAAACGGTAATACATACAAGCGTCAAACTTTGTGTGATTATAGAGCAAGCTCTACGAAATAACAACAAATACTAAAAACCGGCCAAGTGTGAGTCGGTCTCGCGCTAAAGGTCCAGGACAAAATAGTTTTTTGTGTTAATAATGTTGTGTTCTATGGTGGTGTGGTACGGAACCGTCGGTGTGTGAGTACCCCGACTCGCACTTGATCGGTTTTATTCTTCTCTCCTAGGCTTCCAAGTTGCGGTATAAAATAAACATTTTCCATTCTCTTTCAGCGAAGCAGCTTACTGAGTTTTATTGACATAATTTCCACCAAAAACATGAAATTCCCCGATGAGGCAGTGGCTCGTTAAGCTGTAGTGTATACGAGGCGGTGTTTGCGCACCGGCCTCAAAACCGGCAAACAGTTTCAAGTTACACCCTCGCAATCTCTGAAATAAACATACGTCGGGGCCACTACTGCTAACAACCTTACCAACTTGGGCGAGCCTCGCTAACTGTGTAAGATTAATCTTTGCGAGATTTGCTTCAGTGTATGTTACTAACTCTAATTAAAATCAAATATTAGCCTGAGTGCTTAATTTTATTAATAAACAAAGCAACGCCGTACAAAATGCTGATCTCGCTAACTGTATCACTGGTTTGTGTAACGCTGTCTCTTCAATATTTTTAACATCAAACGTGAGTTATTGCCATCACGAAAAGGAATTAGAAGCACATGAACGGTCTTAATATTTAATGGTTTCAATATTTACTTACAACGTTGTCGGAAATCACAGCAATTTTTTTCAAGACGAAAGTACTGCGTCCTACATTTATTTTGAAAGAATGTTAATTCATGTATTTAATCACAAACCGCGGTTGTTATCTCATTAAGAGCGGAATGTAAATTTTAGTAAGTGAAAACGCAGAGGCGAGATAAAGAATTTGTTACGAGTGGAGGGCCGGCAAACTCCCAGGGGCTAATTACATTGTTACATGACAAAACTTTTGGGTCGAGCGAAGTTTCTTTACGTTCCTTACACAGGCTCCCCCAGCCGCCCTGCTGAGACCAATAAAATCACCTCTGCATCAGAGCACATACAATGTTATTGGTCGATCTATTTAACACAAATTATTTCGTTGAGAATTCGTACATTAGGAAAACGCTACGTAGAATTGCAAACTTTAGAACGCCTTTGTTGCAAAAACCTCTTGTAATACCTGTTAACCTATTTTAAAACTGCCTCCGTGGTCTAATGGTTAAGAGCATTGGCTCTCGACACGGAGGTCGTGGGTTCGATTCCCACGGGGGATACCTAGTGATGTCACTTTGTGCGTTTTTCCTCAGTTGGTTAGGTCTTTGCAGGCTGAATCACCTGATTATCTGAAAAGAAAAATGATTCCGTGCTTCGGATGGCATGTTAAGCCGTGGGTCCCGGCTTCCACCTCTGGTGGTAGGTAGTAGTCGTTACATAAAAACCTCGTCAGAGGCCGTAAGTCCGTCTGAAAAAACTCTGACACCAGGGCTTTGCCCACACGATAAGAAACCTATTTTTCATCGCGGCACATTTACAGAAAATCGTATTGAATCAAAACAACAACGCGGCCACCAATTTTTTTTTTCTATAAGTGTCAAGCAGGTACCTACCTAATAGTACATTACTGCAGCGGCCAGCAACAGAGGCATTGATGGACGAACGTGTAAATGTGGGCCGAGGCGAAGCCGAGGCACACATACGTAAGTCCATCAATGCCTAGTTGTGGCCAAGGCTTGTATAGTACTTTTCTCAAATAATGCGCGGAAATTAAAACAGTAAATTTTCTCAAATAATTCGCGCAAATTAAAACTCTTTTTATCAAAATCAATGACGAACAACGAACAACAATTTGTTTTTTTTTTCTATAAACAGCTTTCTATTTGCAAGCCAGTTAGAAATTTAAATAAAACCTTTGATGAGTTACCTCCTTGGTCGCCATGTTTCGGAGAAAAAGATCGTTCCATTTTTAAATTACACGACAGATATGAGTTTACTATGTAATTTACTCGGCCGCTAAACACGACAGATATGGATTTTCATACAAAATTGCCGGCCGCTGCGCGCATGTATTTGGCCAGTACAGCAATTTCGATTTATCTCGAAGAAGGTTGTCAAAATAATGCTCACATTTCCAAGCATGTTTGAGAAAAAATACTTGTTTAAAACTGGGAACTAGCGTTATTGGGGCTATTGACAAACTGTTATAATTAGCACTGAAAAATAAAATAAACTACCTAATACAATTACCTAAATGCCCTCTCAGTCTCCTAAGGAAACAAATAATTCTTTCTCATGCTCTTTTTTACGAATGCTGGTCTTCCTGTAGACCTTTCAAAACGAATTTTTTCGTTGGAGACATTGTTGGAGTACAATATTTTCGTCATAGGCCCAAAAGTTTCCTTCTGCTTGGAATAATGTTGGCTCATTCACCAGCATAAACAGGGTGGAATGCTCCGTGGACTCTACATACTCGTATATACTTCCTTTTAGTGGCCTTTGTGTTAACACTTGCATTTCGCGCATAAAGAAGGTAGTATGAACATCAATAACTGAACGGGAGCGATTTTTCAAACATTGCCGATGATTAAGCGGCCCCGAGCTGAAGTGCGCCGAATTGAACCCATACTTGATCTCGGCGTTTTAAAACAAAAACGTTTGACTGCATTTGGTTCCTAATAATTACATGATACACGAAATTTTAGAACGACCTCAAGTTTAGTACGTGTTACAAGACGATTCACGTACCCCAATGCGGCTCCGTCTCTCATACAGCCTACGCGATTCATTTTTTGAGACCTTTGAAACATCTATGTAACATTCATTTTTAGTGTTCCGTATTTATAAATAGTATAAGTTTTGTTTCTCTTTTGTTTTTTCTTTAGGTTAAGGCACAGAATAGGTAATAGTATATAGTTCTACATAGTTAAGGGTTATGTATATTAGTATCTTTTCTGTTGTTACTTAAAATTTTACATAATTATCTTATCGTAGGTAATTCCTTCTTATTTAAAACCAGTGTTTAAAAAACAAAAAAAAACATTCGAGAAAATAGTTGATGACCCGGTTGGTGTAACGGTTGCAACGCCGGACTGCCAAACCAGGGTTCTAGGTTCGAATCCCGTTTCGGACATGGATGTTATAATGTTTGTGACGTTTTTGTAAGGTTCCCGTAATAAAAAGCCTAAGGCTGACTTGGAATCATTACAATATTATTATTCAAAGGTACAATGTATGTGCCGGTGAGCGTTAAAAAAAAATGTGCACGGCGCGGTTAATTGTGGTGGGCGTAAGACATCTAAAGTCAAAATCTGTTTCGTTATAAAACCTAAACAAAGCCAATGAAATAGAAACTTGCACGGCCGAATAGATATCGATACAAGAAACGTTTGCTCATTGATTCGGAAGTTATCCTAAACTCGTTAATTTAGATCTCGTTGAAATCGACAGAGCGAAACCATCTCGAAATGAGCGCTCGGTGACTCGTCATCTTTCTTAGGCTTTTTCTCGGAAATTAAATAACAGCCAACAAACAACATCTGAGTACGTTTTACTTTCATTTCGCTGATTGAGGTACTTATTGTTGTTTAAGTTTTGTATTAATTAAGAATTTAGCAACATGAAAGCAATTTTAATATTTTTAAACAATAAATGTGTTCGAAGTCACGAAATACGGTACATAACGTTTATGTACATGTTCTAGAATACGATTCTTATCGTATTCTTTTTAGATTCAAATTATTAACCACAGATTGTTTAGGGATTTGAGGCGATAGTTTAACATACGTCAGCTGTAACTTTAAAATGGTTGATTATTTTAACATAGTTCATTGGAATCGAATTTTGTACAAATGCTATAAAACGGGAACCTATTAGTAAGCCTTCTTTGTCCGTCCGTCCGTCCGTCCGTCTGTCCGTCTGTCCGTCTGTCCGTACGTCCATCCGTCCGTCTGTCCGTCCGTCCGTCTGTCCTACCTATTCAGGGCTGTAACTTTTGAACCGTAATAGCTAGATAGTTGAAATTTCTGAAAGTCTCAGATTATGCGTTATTACGGCGAATTTGTTAACAAATAATAAAAATTTCAAAAAGTTAAAAATTAAGGGGGGTTCTCAACAAGAAACTAGTTTTTATCAAAGATTTTTTTTCACGCTCTATCGTAAAAACGGTAATATATACAAGCGTCAAACTTAGTGTGATTATAGAGCAAACTCTACAAAATAACAACAAATACTAAAAACCGGCCAAGTGTGAGTCGGTCTTGCGCTAAAGGTCCCGGAGACAAAAAGTTTTTTTTCTAAGTTAATAATGTTGTGTTCTGGTGGTGGTGTGGTACGGAACCCTTGGTGCGCGAGTAGCCCGACTCGCACTTGACCGGTTTTATTTATAGGTCGTGGGAATAGATTTCATACTAAGGTGCCCAGTGACCTTTGTAAGAGTATCCGTTGGAAAGTTTCTTTACTTCTATATTATTTGTTTCTTTGATATTATATTCCACTAGCGGCCCGTCCCGGCTTCGCACGGGTGGACTTCTAATCTTTTCTAGCAATAAATATAGCCTATGTTACTCAGGGTGAATGCAGCTTTCTAATGGTGAAAGAATTTTTTAAATCGGCCCAGTACTTTTTGAGCCTATTCATTACAAACATACAAACATACAAAAATAGGTACAAATCTTTCCTCTTTATAATATTAGTGTAGATAAATAAAAGACGTGATTTACTTAATTAGTTTTTGCTGCTATTGACTTTCAAAGTAAGCCTGCTACCAAATCTAAAATTTAAATTATGTTCGTTATTCCAAAACGTTGATCATAGAAACAAAAACCGGTCAAGTGCGAGTTGGACTACTCGCGCACCGAGGGTTCAGTACCACACCACCACAAAACATAATTATTAACTTATTTTTTTTTAGCCCTTTAGCGCGGGACCTACTCACACTTGGCCGGTTTTTATTATTTGTTGTTATACTGTAGTTTTCTCTATAGTTTTAACGATAGAACGTGAAAAAAAAATGTTGATAAAAACTAGTTTCTTGTATGAAGAAGACTATGAATTTTTTTTCTTTGTCATTTTTTTTAATTATTTGTTAGCAAATCCGCCTTAAATCTAATCTGTCTACGGTTCAAAAGTTATAGCCCTAAATAGTTAGGACAGACAGACAGACAGACGGACGGACAGATGGACAACCGTAACATAGGCTTAGTAATAGGGTCCCGTTTTCACCCTTTGGGTACGGAATCCTAAAACAAATTTGGGGCTATTGTACCCATGATACTGAACAACTTTCCCTACGAAATCTGTAGGAAAATCAAAAAAAAAAAGACTTTTCATACAAACGCTCGATCAGCTGATTGTATTTAGTATGAAACGTCCTAATTTGTTCAGCATCATGGGTACAGTACAATCACCCCTTAAAGTAATGTAACTGTTTACCCTAAAACCCTATAGTATATCAGCAGACAATTTTATTAGCATCAGGTACACTTTATTTTGTATCATTTTATAATCAAATCAAAAGGTTCACAAATTAATCAAATTAAAATCTCGTCTTTCCTTGTACAAGTACTTGAAGTATGTATTTTAAAGGAGAGTTTCAAACTTCAAATTGTTTGGACTAAGTTCCGTTCCGACAGTGTCTTCTCGCTCTATCATCAATGATATCGATTGAAACACAATATTCAGCGGACTAAGTAAAGGTCTCAAAAGCCGGCTGAATAAAATTAATAATTAAACAACGTCAGACCGCCGCGCCACCGAGGGCTGTTGGGAACCTAATTTGCATTCCCGTATCAAAATGTTATCATAATTATGTGAGGTCAGATAGGTAGTAGTACCGTTCTGTAACATGTCATGGAATCAACGACGGTACGGCCCAAACAACGCGGCCTGCGTTCGCGGTGGTGGCCCACCATTGGTCATGTTTGAATTTCTAAAATCAACTGGAATCTTACGATTCTAATCATGAAAACTTTCATCGGACAGTATTGTGCTGTGTATTCATATATTCCGTAACAGTAAGCGTAGGGGCGCTGGGAAATGTGCCGGGCGGTAGTTTACTAGGGGCGGTAAATCTGGGAAAAATATAAATTGATTGAGCTCTGTCTATAACCAATTTGTAGAGCGGAGAAAATTCGAGCTCGCTTTGCTCGCTTTAAGTATCTGTTGTGATTATTGTACACATAATCCTAAAGAGATCTGGCCACTGCAAAGACGTTGTGCTAAAAATTTCGATCTCTTTGCTCTCGATCCATATAGCTTTTACTTAGGTGCACATATTTTATACTAGCTCTGGCTCCAATTCGTATTGAGGAGAAAAGTTGAGCTGGTTTTGCTCGTTCTAAGTTTCTGTCTTTTGCATGCATCAACCAAAAGATATCTGACCGCAGCCCGAGTAGTCGTATTAAAAGATTTCGAGCTCGCTTCGCTCACTCAGTAATTTTTTCGTCGTTATCGTTCTCCGGGCGACAGAAGCTAAAAATTTAGCTTTTTTTACTTCATTTATGATATTGGACCAGCAATCGCTATATCTGTACCGAGTTTCAACTTCCTATATCTTACGGTCTCTGAGAAAAATGCCTGTGATCGACGGACGGACGGACGGACGGACGGACAGACACCGAGCTGATTCTATAAGTGTTCTGTTTTGCCAATTTTGGTACGGAACACTAATAAAAGTTGCCGTGTCTTGTCGACTTGTCGAGACTGTGGCCGCAGACCGCGTTGGTTTGACCGTTCTTAACTCCCCGAGGTTGTTAGTTTAACCGTGAACTGGATTGCGCCTTTCGTTAAATTATTTTACACAATATTTTAGATGTTTCCGCAGAATCCGTTACACGTGTATAAATTAATAGAATCGTGTATGAGCTTTCATCTTTTAGCTGTTATCGTTAAGCATATCAAATGAGTTCAACCTCTTTGTATAAGAATAATTTGTAGGGGGGATTATGATTAATTCCTATTTACCATTAGTAAACAACAGAGCCGTCGCAACAGAGCGCTGGAAACAAGTCAACGACGGACGACACCCGCTTCATAGTCACATGCCCGTACCGAGTCGCTTAAAATCAAGGAAAATCTTCATTACTAATCCAGCTCTCAACTGCATAACACCACAGGAAGTACGTACTGACCTATGTAAACAAGGAATTAATGACAGCGAATCCCTTATTACACCGTCTGAAATGATCTCTGCTGGAAGCCGTGAAGATTGGGCGACATGGAAGGCACTCAATAGATTGCGAACGGGAGTTGGTCGATCCAAAGATAATCTGTGGAGATGGGACATATTGCCGGCCTATGCGTCTGTGGAGTGTGGGTGTGGTCAGGTGCAAACCACTCGACATCTATCGCAGTGTAGCCTGTGCCCTGTGTCTTGCTCCCCCAGGACCTAATAGAGGCTTCCCCTCGAGGAATAGAGGTGGCCAAGTATTGGAAGGACAAAGTGTGATCACCTTCACACGAGAAAGAAGAATTAGTAAATAAATGTAGGGAACTTTATTACAATGTATATAAATGCACAATATGACATATATGTTTTCTGGAAAGAACATCATCGGATTTGGTCCAAAATGTGAATGTGTCGGCCATAGAAAAATAATACGATATTCTGTTACAACTTTTCCGTCTAAACATTTATTATTATGGCACCAAAGCTGTAGGTTCATTGTTTTTGGTCTTATTTGGGTTCGAAAATCTGCATTTTCATACACATTTTCGATGAAATTAGCTAAGACTATGTTCTGTACTAGTCCGTCTCAGCATATTTTAGTATGGCACCAAAGCTGTAAAGCCTTGGTATTATTAAGGTTAGAAAAATCTTATTTTCATACATTTTTGGTGATATAAAACTTTTCGCTTTCGTTCCCATAATAATAAATGCTTAGACGGACAAGTTGTAACAGAATATAGCATTAGTTTTTGTTGGCCGGCACTTTCACAGTTGGACCAAAAATGTATGAAACGCCGATGATGTCCTTTGTTAAGAAATTAAAAAAATACGATTAAGGCCAGCACAGCTCGATCTTAAGCAGTTTAGCTGAATGCTAAAAGTGAACTTGTTCAGTTAATGAAAACCTTAAAAGTCTGTTGATAGTTGTAGAAAAGTTTCTGATTCTGACTACCATAGAAAGGAATATGAGAGTTTGTGAATTTTTGTACTCAGAGGAAAAAAAAAAAAAAAAACTGGCTAGTGGGCTCGGTAGCGAAATTGGATAACGCACTTCCCCGGTTTGGAAGGGTGCGGGTTCAAGTCCCGCCCGAGACTGAATTTTTCAATCTTTAATTTGATAACAAAGAATGGTAGTAATATTTGAAGTGTTTTAAAGGAAAGGGTAGTTAGACCATCAAACTGAACAATTTTCACTATGTATCAACATTGAAGTCGAAAAAAATGTTATCGTTTGATTTGATGATCTGAAGTATTTATTTCTTATTCGTAGATCTGAAGCACCCCTTTAAATTCTATGTAAATGTATCACAAATACATTATAAGCTTGCAAATTTTCATTCTTGAGTTCAAATAAACATCTCTTTAATCTCCCTCTTGTCAGCGACAGTCTTCCGCGTCACAATGATTTTGGACGAGACTTTGCTCCATAGAACACTTAAACGCTTTTAAGAGCATTTAGTCAGAAATGTAATTCGTCTTGGGCGTCTATTCCGTCCGGAGCCCGGGGCGTCAGTACACGGCCTGCAAAGCGGGCCCGACAGTCGCGCGTTCAGCCGTATTGTTACATTTACACACAAAGCGACAAGAATACGGAGGGAATGTTACGCGAAATAAAAAATAGTTTTTCATGTGCAAATAGCGGGCGACGTGTAAGGCTCATTCATGCAGCGGGGGGCCACGCACGGCTACATTTGTAACAGTTAAAAAGAAATAGTAGCACTCAAACACCACAGGCAGACATACCGAGGGAGGCTCTTTGAAATTCAATGTTTCTGAAACGTTTATTATTTTTCGCTCACTCAAATGTGTTAATAGCCACGGTTTCTTTACATCAGATCTCTTTGTGGGATCACACAAGATGACGCATTGACGGAGGGGCAGACGTCAGTCCGTCATTTGTGAAGCAAGGAGTTGTATGAAACCGCACGTAGAAGCACACACGGTGCGTCAATCGGTCACCGTGTGCGCGTTCGGTTTCATACAACTCCTTGCTTCACAAACGACGGATTGATGACGTCTGCTGCTCCATCAATGCGTCATCTTGTGTGATCCCACTTCATTTGATGCTTCACATCCATTATGATGGATTATATCCATTATCATTTCAGCCGATAAATGTCAACTGCAAGACCGATCAAGCAGAGTTCGTTCGTTCGTGGACCTCTCGATGTGGTGACCCTTGGGAGAGGCTATGCTTCCCCCAAGGATTGCCACAACTACCAGTATACAAACAGTGCTACGCGCTACGACAATTAGCAAACATGTCATGTCCTCTCTGTACACTACCGGACCACTCATGTTGTTAAACCGAGAAAATTGAAATATTTGGTAAACTGCAGGCTCTACATTTACTTGATCCTTAGTTTAAGAGACTGCTCGGTTCATTATCATCATCATCTCAGCCGATTGACATCCACTGCTGGACAAAAGCCTCCCCCAAGGATCGCTACAACGACCGGTCCTGAGCTGCCCTCATCCAACGGAATCCCGCCGCCTTCACCAGGTCGTCGTCTACCCACACTGCGCTTTCCTATACGCGGTCGCCAGTCAAAAACTCTTCGGTTCCATCGACCATCCTGTTCTGCGAGCAATGCAATGTGCCTAGTCCATTTGGTATATGCTTCGGGCTATGTCGGCTACCCTTGTAACACGTAATCCTCTAAAACTGGAACAGTTTTACGCGAATACAGAACGTCACCAAGAAGGGTGACTGAATGAAGAATTAATAGATACTTGGGTACTCAAGCTTTTGTACATTTGGCTTTTAGTGATCACAATTGTGAGCCAATAAAGCGATCCACTTGAGAAAATTGTTTACAAACACGATCAAATCATTTAGGGCGCGCGTAAATCCGATACTCCTATAATACGAGTACTTTCACAAAAGAGCACTTGCTGAAGCGAATACCTACTAGACGGCTCTTATGTCTTACCAAGATATTCACTTGAATACGATTTATAAATAGTATAGTGCTTTTACGCTATTTTATTTATAACGTTTCAGACAGCCAACTAAAATAAGTTTCAGTCAATAAATATTCTTGTTTCAGCCATTTTCATTACGTTATTTGGACATATCTAATTCGATCGAATACATTTCAATTCAATTCAATTCGAATACAATTTTAATGGTGCAATAACGCCAATAATTAGTAATATCTGTTCTAATCGTGTAATTGTGTTTTTTTGCATACAAATGAAATGAAATTATTTATTGTGCAGGAAATTTAGGTAAAAGACAAAGATGTAGTGCTACGGTGTGGTTCGGGAGGTTTCGGAGTGCTTCGCTTTCGTGTGTGTGTGTGAATGCATCATAGGTAGATATCACCTGAACTTATTGTCTGTACCACTTGTTTAATTTATTGGGAATTGGATGAGGCACAATTATAACATTTGCCATTCGTTTTAACCCAGTAAAATTAGATAAATCAGAAGAAATAATTTCCGGAGTTTTGGAACTTTTTTTAAACGTTCCTTTGGTACGTAATATTGAAGAAAAAAAAAAGTCCTGGTGAGGGGGGGGTGAGCTCGAGGAAGGGGGGGGCTCTAAAGGTGACTTTTTTCAGTTTTTCGCTTATTTCTTGAAATCTAAAAGTCGTATCGAAATACTTTGTATGGACAAATTAAACCTAATAAAATTTCCTACAAAACAAGTAGTATGCATTTTTGTCATAGGACTTATCCTTTGAGGGCTACGGGGCCGAGAAAGTAACGGCATTTCAAAAATTATGAAATTTGTATGGCGACCCTCATGAAAGTTGAAGATAAAAACAAAATGATTTCATATTCTTAATCAGCAGCCCCGAAAACCCCCAGATACAAATTTTCAGTCGGTTCGGGGAACCCTTAAAAGCTGCATTGGCGTTTGAAATTTCCATGGTAGCCATCTTGGATATCGCAATTTTGGATTTTTTTCACCGCCAACCAAATCTGACCAGGGTCTTCTATGACATTTTTTCGAGGTCCATAACCCTATCTGTCATAGTTTCCGCGGGCCGTTGACCTCATCCATCAGGAGTCGACCTTCCGAGGAAGTCAAAGTTTTCCCTGTATCACCAAGGCATCCATATGATGATCCCCAAATGTCATCTTTGTACCGTAAGGGGAACCCAGAGATCAATTGGAGGAATCTGGTTGACCGCCCCTCCCCCCCCCCCCCCCCACATAGATATTAGATAAATACCCGTATAATTGTTCACCGGGTTTCTCCCATTCAACGTATAGTAAAATAATTTTAGGGATCATCATAAGGATGCCCTGGCGATAAAAATAATATTTCGACTTCCTCAGAAGGTCGACTCCTGACGGATGAGGTCAACGGCCCGCGGAAACTATGACAGATAGCGTTATGGACCTTGAACAATTGTCATAAAGGACCTTGGTCAGATTTGGTTGGCGGTGAAAAAAATCCAAAATTGCGATATCCAAGATGGCTGCCATGGAAATTTCAAAAGCCAATGCAGGTCTTAAGGGTTCCCCGAACCGACTGGAAATTTGTATCATGGGGTTTTCCGGGCTGCTGATTAAGAATATGAAATCATTTTGTTGTTATCTTCAACTTTCATGAGGGTCGCCATACAAATTTCATAATTTTTGAAATGCTGTTACTTTCTCGGCCCCGTAGCCCTCAAAGGGTAAGTCCTATGGTAAAAATGCATACTACTTGTTTTGTAGGAAATTTTGTCGGGTTTAATTTTTTTGTACAAAACATTTCGATACGACTTGCAGATTTCGAGAAATAAGCGAAAAACTGAAAAAAGTCACCTTTAGAGGGGGCTCTAAAGGTGACTTTTTTCAGTTTTTCGAGGGGGGGGGCCCCTTCCTCGAGCTCACCCCCCCCCCTCACCAGGGCTTTTTTTTTTCTTCAATATTACGTACCAAAGGAACGTTTAAAAAAAGTTTTAGAACTCCGGAAATTACTTCTCCTGATTGGTATATTTCAGCTTAATTTTACTGGGTTATTTAACATGCGCCTAACTTTAAAACAAATACTAAAAAACGCTTCCTGTAACTATACAGTGACCAAAGATAACGTACCTTGTAACTATACTTAATACATATCGGCCATAAACAGAAAAGTCATCAAAGTTTTTCTAACATCGAAGTCTAAATCTAGTTTTTTTTTCAGCCAATTTATTGTGGCCACAAGATCAGGAAGGCCTTATCCATTACCGCGTCCTGATTTGTCACGGTAGCTGATTCATTAGACGCGCATTAATCTTCGACGGGGCGTGAGGTGAGGTGCGAGGTACGCGGGGCGGGGTAGGCAGGAGGGAGGGAGGGTTAACTGGGGTGTGAACCAACTAGCAGTGATAAGGCTTTACGCTTTACTTTGTCCAAGAAGCCGTGACGAGCTCCTAGACACTGGGTGCCAAACTCCCGACACTGGAATTTAATTAACCCAAATTTGTCCTTTTGTATTTAACAGTGTCCCCGACCCTTCTGTTAAATGTTTGTCAGTATGTGGTTAGTATCATAGATAGACTATCTTAAAATGTATCAAAGTATCTAACCGAGTAGGGGAGAGCGGGGTTGATAGTTCCGATTTTCAAACAATCGAAAAAATTTCTATGAAAACTAAGTCGTATGTATATGAGTCTTACATGAGTGCAAGCGGCATTTATCGCTGAATATTAGTATGTCGATAATCTATTGTACGCTTTAATACTTTTTAGCCCAGGATCGATTTTCTAAGGCAAGTCGGAAAGGAACAACGAACCCCAAAATGGGACTGGTTGTTCCCTTGTTAAGGCTGGTTGTTCCGTGTGTTTACTTGGTCTGTTATCAGTTACTTAGTATGAAATAAGATACTGTTTTTATTGAATTTTAATAAGTTATTGTAAGTTTCACTTATCCTAATCATATCAGTATATGAATGTCAAATAAAATGGTCTTAAAGACAGAAAAAATTCAAACGCATTAAGATATGCGAAATCAAAACAAAATTATATCTGAAATCAGCATATCATCATCCTGTAGAATCCTTCGTTTTATAGCTTCTCGAAAAAGCTTTTTAATGATTTCCAGGAAAAATCTGTAAATGTCTTAATTTTGTTTGATGTTGGCATGTGTTCCTCTTGGTTAGAAATCGATGGTACTGGATGATTGTCTACTTCCAAACAGTGAAAAATGTCCAGAATATCTGAAACTATAAAATTAAGTAATGTTGGGGTTGATTTTCCCGCGGCACAACCAGCCCCATAGCAACGGAACATTTAACCCGAAAATTTTTTTTTTTAATGTTTACGTAAAATTATGGCCAAGATATGGAATAATTCAAATAATGACATCAAAAACAATTCCCAGACGTTTTCTCTACAATCCACAGTCATACACTCATAAATAGATTAACTATTAATCGAGTTAGACCAAAAAGTATAAACTGGAAAATATTTACTCAGGACGCGTCGCAGGGTCACTTGACATACATGCACTTCCTGGCCAGCGCAAGCTCAACTAAAGTGGCTGCCATATCTGCGCAGGGGCCTATCAATGTCCACCACACTTCACGCATTTCGATATCTCTTTTCTTCTCGGAGCTATATCCATCGCAAGAACTAACCTCGGTAACTTCCAGGCCCGCTCTCCCCTACTTCAAAAGTTCACCAGCTTTCAAAGAAATGCAATTTTGATTTATTAGAGTATTGATAAAACCACCTTTCGGGTTCTTCATCACGTTCTTAAATATTTTTATAATATTTTAAGTGTGGAAATAAACTATACATTATGTTATTAGCTTTTGCTAGAACTTGATTCATAAAGAAATATCATAAACTACAAAAACTTGTAGAACTACAACACCCATAAGACCGAACCTGCACCACATCCATAGGTTTGTTTAGTTTTAAGTTCCTTTATTTGTTATTACGACCTTTTTGCTCGCAATTTCGTCCGCATAAATTATACACCAGATTTTAAGTCAAATCATAAAAAGCTTTCGATCAAAATCTGTTCAATATTTTTTGCGTGATGCTCAAACAAACAAACAGGCGTGTGATTTTTGAATCTCATTCTTTGAACTCAGCAGATGAAAATGTCAATATTACTATGGAGATACGCATCTTTCTACTGCTGATTCATTTTCAAAAATCATACTTCAGGAGTGCGATTTTTTAAAGTCAAATCAGCCGTAGAAAGATGCGTATCTCCATAGAAATTTTGACATTTTCAACTGCTGAACTCACCGAATGAGATTCAAAAATCGCACTCCAGGTAGAGAAAAAAAAAAAGATTTACCTAAAAACCATATCGTAAACATTTTTTGTAAATATTATCTTCAATGTTACACGGCTTCTTTTACGGTTTTATAATAGTTTAGACACACTTCTTTTACAGTATTATAATAGTTTAGATTTTTATTTAATGCCACTATAAAAGGGTGTAAGGGACAGCCCTCCACAGAGCTAAACGGTGAACTCGACCATCAAACTGAACAATTTTCACTATGGAGCATACTTCAGGAAAAATATCAGTTTCATACATTTGAGACGGGTGGATACAGCAGTTTTGTATGAAACAGCTGATTTTTATTCGCTTTTCCAAAGGTAGGCTCTATAGCGAAAGTTGTTCAATTTGATGGTCTGACTTCACCGTTTTAGTCTATGGAGGGGTCTTATACCCTGTATATTTTATACAGCTGTTGTAATAAAGTAAGTAATAAGTAGTAATAGTAGTAAAGAGGGTGTAGTAATAACCATTTCAATTTAATTTTTGGCATTATACCTATTATGGTTCTCTTGGGTTCTGGATAAGGGATTTTTTTCTAAATTCAACTCCTGGATATGAGAATGAAGGTGGAAGATTGTATGGGAATTTTGTTTCGGTACAAGGCACATATCTGCCATAAGTTTTATCAATACTAAAATGCGATAATATATTCACGTCGTTCACTCATCACATTTTCACGTAAATGTGAAAGCTACGTGAAATGTCAATCTTGGGTTAGTGAAGATACTTGTAGGAAAATCATACAATTTCTGAATGTGTCAGTGTGTCGGACAGGTAATGTGGCCGTCAAAATGTGAAAACGGTTGGAATCGGTCGGATTTTTGAACGTATGGCAGTGTTTTCACCAAGTTCATTCGATATTCGGTATTAAGATCAATAAAACACTACGAAAAAGATATTTCACATTCACTGTCTTTTTGACATCATTATTGTACATCTTTCTATACGTGCAACCTGTGGGCTAACTATACTCAAAAAGCCTACAACGCCCTTCGGGTTCAGTATAATAACGCGTTCAGGATGCTGTTGGGGCGGCCGCGCTTCTGCAGTGCATCAGGTATGTTCGCAGAGCATCGTGTGGACTGTTTTTATACCACGATGCGCAAACGCTGCGGGTCCCTGGTGCGCAGAGTGCGCGGCAGCGGCAATAGCATCCTGAACATGATCGCAAGTAGGCTCGACTGCTCTTACATAAACCGGTGCTGCATGATGCATAGTCCTACATGAGTCACGCGGCACTGGCAAATGTAAAATGTATTCTGATTACTAACCTTTAAGTTAAGTTGTATTACTAACAAAACGAGTCCTGGTCACTTGAATAAATGATTATTATTATTATTATGTATCTCTTGTTGGTATTTCTCGGGCCGAAGCCCGGACCTTTGGAAGGCTTGCGTGGGGACACAGGTCCAACACGTAGAGGCCCCTTAGAGACACTTTTATCTAAATGCAATGGGATGCACCAACCGTGGTCTATCTCTGAATGCATTATGAAAATGCACCAGAAGACATATCACATTCGGTGCAGAGACTATTGTAGGAAGGACAAAATAAAACTACTCGGGTTATGGGGGTGAACTTGGTGGGCCGGGAAATCTGGGTTATTGCGGAGAGACTCGGGACGCCTGCCGTAACAAATGTCTCTAAGTTTGTCAAAAATGGCAGACGGTGACTTGCCAACTCATTTGATGGGCCCCCCAAAATGGCCGCTCGCAAGGAGCGACAAGGCGGCAACATCTAGTGAACGGCTAAGGTTGTAGAGAGGTGAGTCTGCGGGCGCCAGTTTCCGGTGCTAAGCGCACCAGTCAGCAGGCCCCCGGCGTTATGACATTTTACACTTCCAACCTGGAGCATAGGTTCCGCTCTTGCGACTCCACTCCTAGCCGGCCGGTTAAGGCAAGACAGGAGGTGAGGGCCAAATCAATCCGGGCCCTCTGGAGAATCGGGTCCGTGGTGTCGCCAATCACCAACAGCTCGCCACAAGCTGCCCTGCGGGCTATTATTATTACGTACAAAGCTGCAATGATTAAGAAATTCAGGCTTAAATAGTTGAGGTTGTTCTGCCTTTTAAGAAACGATATGATATATTTTAATTTTACCTGATAATCTCCGACATATTTCTTTATTTTTCTTCATACCGCCTTATTTGTACGTTTCTATATTTTAAATATTGTAATGTGTGTGATGTGCAGTAAAGTATAATTGATAGATATGCGTAATAATATCAGAACAAAGAATAGACGAAAGTTAATCAACCCAACTATACCGTGCATTGTATGCAATTTAGGCTACCAGCAAACCACTTGAAACTAGTAATATAATTGAAATTTAAACACGTTATTACCATAATTTTACGCTAATCGCGTGCATAAAAGCTTCCATGGTGCTATCTGAATAACTACGATCGCGGGATCACAGCGAGCTTGCACGAACTTGGCTCTTTTTTTACAACTATGGTTTGTTGGGAAATGGGAAATCCGGAAATAGAATTACGTACTTACAAATAGACACGAAAATCCAATGTGCCGCTTCTAGAAATGACTGAAACTCTAGTAAATAATAATTATAGTTAAATATCAAATGCGAAGGCGAAATATTATTTAATTGAACGTTAGCAGATTGGTATTGGTAAGTAGATACGTTTATTCTGTGATTTTAAAAACATTTTTATTCTAAAAGTAGCGCATCGCTACGCTTTTTGAGTTACCTCTCTCAATACTAGTTTCCTGATTTTAACATAAATTATTTGTAACTCTGTACATTGAAGATATTTACAAGAAAAAGATTACGATATGGCTTTTAGGTGTCTCTGACTTCAAATCAATCTTTTTTAGAACTTTTATGTGTCGGTTTGTTTGTTTGTTCGAGCGTCACGCAAAAAATACTGAACTGATTTTGATGATACTTTTTTATAGTTTATGATTTTATTTAAAACGAGCATTTACCCGCGACTTTCGTCCGCATAAATTATAAACAAGATTTTAAGTCAGATCATAAGCTATCAAACAAAAAAAGTTTCATCAAAATCGTTTGAGTAGTTACAAACAAACAGACAAACAAACAGACAGACATCAAAAATTGTCAAAAAGAAAATAAAAAAATTGGTGATTTGGAATCAGGGACATCTAAAAACCATATCGTAATCTTTTTTTTTGTAAATATCTTCAATATACAGACACACTTCTGTTACAGTTTTATAATAGTTTAGATTTAGATTAGATCTGGTATATGATTTGTGCGGACGAATCGCGTGTAAACTCTAAATCAAACAAATCTGGCCACATCAATACACTGCTGGGCTTTGTACCTTCAAAACACACATTCTACTCGATCGACGAATTTATTGTCTAGGTATGATTTGCGCATATAATTGGCTATTATTGGGGCAGTAGCAATTTACATAAATTAACATACTTACATAGTTTTACATCGTATATAGCTGACATTGCATCCAAACAGCAAATATTTTTTATTTTCAAATCAAATTAATGAATTGTACAGCCTGCTATAATTATTAGCATGCTATTTAAAAAGGCTAAATAGGCATGATATTAATGTATAATATTATTAATTTATTATATTTGATATGATACTGATATTTTATATTATTTGATAACACCTAAGTATGTAAAATGGCAAATGACCTATTCCTATTTCCTCCTTTTTATTGCGCCACTCCTCACAGTCCTGTGCCAATATGATCCGTGTCTGACCAGCAACCCTTAGGCCACGTTCAGAAGACCCGCACCCGCCTCGCGCCCGCCACGCATTCAAACCGCGCACTCCCCACGCTCACCCCGCCTCCTAAAATGCATTGCTTACAATTTTAGTCATAATGACACGATAATAAAGCTCGTATTGTATTTTGACGAGCGGTCGCGGGGCGGGTGCGGGCTGTGTGCGGGGCGAGTGTGGGGCGGGTGTGGGGCGGATGCGGGGCGAGCGCGGGTGCTCCCATAAAATACTATACGACATTTAGGCTGCCTGTCCATTGACGCGAGCTGGATGTGCGAGCTGTGTAAATGGAGATCCGACCGAGATCGGCCGAGCTCCTGATTGGTTAATATATACACAGCTACACAGCTCGCACAGCCAGCTCACGTCAATGGACAGGCAGCCTTATTATAGAGCACCCGCGCCCGCCTTGCTCCCGCCCCGCACCCGCCCCACACACGGCCCGCACCCGCCCCGCAACCGCTCGTCAAATTACAATACGAGATTTATTATCGTGTTATAAGACCTTAATTTATTTATTCATTTATTGGTTGCTTTCATGGGTACATAGGTTCTTAATAACTTAAAATAGTTCCATACATGAAACCCGGTTGGGCACTACAACATTAAATTCACCTACAATTTTATTTACAAATTACTAAATCATCTGGATAATATAATTGCATCTTAATAAATTAACAACAACAACAAAAAAAAGTAAGGCTATAAGTTAAGGTACAAAATTATAATTATATCTGTTAATTAATCTAAAATTATAGTTTTTACAGTAGGAATTATGAGTATTATTACTCACAAATCTTTGTTTTAATTTAAGTCTGATCTTGGCTTTCGAAAAATTATTTAAGTGAGTAGAAGAAGCAATTTGAAAGTAGATATTGGGTTAGACTTTTATTAAATTTTACTTCTTTGGCTTCGTCCCTAATGGCTTTTGGTATTTTACTATAAACTTTTATTCACATCATGTATGGGGCCGAAGTGTACATTTTCATCTTAGATGCTGGTAAGTAGAACTATTTGATTTCTTGGTCGTAGATTGAGGGAGCTAAGTTTTGATCTCTATATTCAGGGAATAGGTGGCTATATTTTCTTTTAAACCTACTGGATTCCGAAATGTATAAGGAAGTTAGTTCAAGAATTTTTTGCTGACGAAAATGAGGTCTACTTACAGCTTTCAGTTTGTTTTATATTTACTAGTAGTCTTATACATCTCTTCTGAAGCTTAAACAAATCCTTTGCATCTGTGCTGTTACCCCACAGTAACACGCCGTAGCGTAGCCAGGCGTGAGCATACGCATAATAGGCGGATATGGATGTTTTTAGGTCCGAGCATTTCTTTAGTTCAGTAAGAGCTTAGGTGAACCTAGACAGCTTGGTTATAATTTTTTGTACGTATGATTTCCATTTAAGATTTGAATCTATTTCAATGGCGAGTAAATTCGCAGAACTCTAATTCGTCTGAACTCTAAATCGCAGAACTCTAAATCTTAATTGCAAGCAATGCATTTTAGCATGCGGGGTGAGCGTAAGGAGAGCGCGGGTTGAGTGCGTTCCGGTTGTGGGTCATCTGAACGCGGCCTTACAATGTCGTCTGACAACGCATCAGTGGTCTACCCACGGACATCCTTCGTTCTCTTGGCCACCATACTGCCTTGGTCCACCGGCCACCTACCCTTCTAGCTAAGTGTTCTACCCATCTCCACTTCAACTTTGTAATCCTTACCTATGGTCTAAGTCCTTACCTTATATTCTTCGACGGATTTCTAATTTTCTACGTTGGGTACGCGGTCCAGCATAGTACGCTCCATTGCTCTTTGTGCTACTTTTATTTGGTGCATGTTTTTATTTATATTTTATTTTATTTAATAAATAAATTATTTTACTTATTACCAGGTCTTTTTTAATATGCAGACGGGTTTTTACGGAGATGGCCAGAGCATCAAACCACAGAGTACTATAATATAAATTGCAGACTCTAGAAAATGTATGGGAGAGCTGATTCTTGTTTT
Organism: Agonopterix subpropinquella; assembly: GCA_922987775.1. Lineage (NCBI taxonomy): Eukaryota > Metazoa > Arthropoda > Insecta > Lepidoptera > Depressariidae > Agonopterix > Agonopterix subpropinquella. Next base: position 15,288,654 of record OV277695.1, on the reverse strand, counting down.
GCTATTTCGATGTTGCGTTGGTCCAATAGAGAAACTTGTTCAGTTTAATGGTCTGATCATCGTCTTAAAAACCATCAGCATATGAAGAAGGACCCTGTAAGTATATCAGGCATGTCAAACTCAAAGTCACTGTTGGGTCAAATGCATAACGATAGTAGAAGGGGCAGTAGTAGTAGGGGGGATAGTATCAGTGGGCCGCAAAGAACATAAAGAAATAAAACCTTCGAATAAGAATGTACAGAAATGTAAATCAAGCTCAAAAAGTGGCACCAAAAAAACTACACCGTGTTCAAAATTTTTTCCTTAAAAACTCTACCTTGCCGCCAAAACTCATACAAAATGTCATTTTTCATTGGGTGCCAAAAATATCTGCGATGCAATAAATCATACATATGTCATCGAGCGCTGGCAGATATTTGCGATGCGATGCGACGTCGCAGTTATGTGTGGGAGCCCATAATACGAGTACTTACGTCAAGTCTGCACGCGTGCGGGCCGCATCAGGAACCTAATTCATGAAATTGGATAAGAAGAAAGAAAACGCACTGCGGGCCGCATGCGGTCAGCGGGCCGCAAGTTTGACATACCTGCTGTATATTAATTGTATTCTTGATCTATTGTATTCTTGTTCTTTGTCTCAATTATAATGCAATAAATTATTATGAATTAATAAAAACAAAATAGTAAAGCATAACAAATGCCCTAAGATCCCCTAAGATGACCTCTTTATTGACGACCCGGTTGGTGTAATGGTTACCACGCCGGACTGCCAAACCAGGGTCCTGGGTTCGAATCCCGGTTCGGTCATGGATGTTTAAATGTTTGTGCCGTCGTTGTATGGTTTCCATAATAAACAGCCTATAAATAGTGCTTTCTTGGGATCATTACAATGTATGTGCCTGTGAGCGTTATTTATTTTATTCTACGTATAATCTCTTTGCAATTGCCCAAACAATCTGACCCCGATGTAGAGGTCTACACAAGCCCTCTTAAATTTTATTCCTTTTTTATAAAGACGTCATAAAAGTGGGTTCTTGTGAGATAAGGAAGTTATACGACGTCCCACTTCGAACTGTAGCGATCCATCTCGAGTAATTGCATTATATTCGGAGTGCGTAGCTCGAGCTAGAGTGCCCTGAAGGAACTGCTAGTTATGATTTTTTTCCTATAAGAGTATATATTTTCAGACCAATTTTATCGTCAACACTGTCAGTTCTTTCCTGTTTTCTATTAATAATACTTCTAAAAGAATTCCATGACTGACTGACTGATTGACAGATGGCGCACAGCCTTAACCACTGAAGATAGAAACATGAAAATAATATATTCTACTGATAGGGGTGCACTAAGAAGGGATTTTTCGAAAATCGACCCCTAAAGGGGTAATCCACGCGGACGAAGTCGCGGGCCAAAAGCTCCTAGACTTTCAAAACAGTACCATGACTGACTAACAGACTGAATAAAAAAAATTGTATTGACTAACTGACTGACGAATAAAAAAGAATTATCTAAGGTAACGATAAATAGGAAACAATATTTTTTTTTCCAAAATGACTGAATGACTGACTGACAGGCAACGCACATCCAAAACCACTGAAGATAGAAACATGAAATTTGTAATATACCAAGAATAATTTACCTTTGAATTCCTCTGTAGGTAATTCCAGCTTCTTGGAATATTGGTAACAAAACACACTATAAGTACTCCTTTCAATCAGCACCGAAATTTCAAGCATAAGCATAAGCTCACCACTATATTCCCCGCGGAGGTATAGTCAGAGATATTCTGAAACCTCAGAACATCCACGGTTCACTAGTAGTACCGAAACTCTATCCAGTGTGACGGGGAGTGAAAATTACAGAAACAGAGATTTGAAACAGGAAGTGTTTCACTTATTCTTAAAACAGTTTTAGTAACGTTCAAGATACTCGGATAGTGTATTCTTTCTGATAAATAAATTATTTATTTGCAAATCAGAATTTTCCAGAAAGCTTTATAGGAATCGGAAAATCTTGTCGTCCTTATTTGAAATGAAGTATAGTAACATTTAAAGGGGTGGTTTATTAAAACCATCAAAAGTTGGTCACTTTTACTTGCATGCATAAAAAACGCTTTTTTTTATTTTGTTAGAAAATCCGCCATAATAACCCATATTCAGTGAAAATATCAAGGCCGGACAGACGGACGGCAGCGTAGGCATATGAATAGGGTCCCGTTGACACCCTTTAGTTACGGAACCCTAAAACACCAAACGCCATATTCAGTGAAAGTATCAAGGCCGGACAGACGGACGGCAGCGTAGGCATATGAATAGGGTCCCGTTGACACCCTTTAGTTACGGAACCCTAAAACACCAAACGCCTGGGACCATGTGTGGCGAAACTAATAGGTAAGGTAAAGCTAAGGTAAGGCTAAGGCCTCGTTCAAGGAGACGCGTCGCTTCACGCGGCGCGGGCTGCCGGAAAAACAAACATATGAAGATGTATGAGAGCGTTCACGGAGAAGCGTTTTTGCATGCTTTTGTTTGATTTGAGGCGTCGCATGTGGCGGCAGCCGCGGCAGGTGACGCGGCGGCCGACGCGGCGGGCGCAGCGGCGGGCAACACGGCTATAGTTGTAAACGGGCGGTTTTAAACCAGTTTAAAACGAAACGGGCGGTTTAAAACTAATTTCTACGGATAAGACCAAGTAGCTTATATAAAGACTGACAGAATGCAAAAAAAAGCTGCGGTAGCCGCGGTGGGCGCCGCGGACGGAACCATGAACGGAGTATACGCTTGACGCGCCGCGTGACGCGCCGCATGCCGCGCCGCGTGAAGGGCATCGTCTCCTTGAACGAGGCCTAAGGTATAAACGAAAGAGAGAAAACCTTTGTGTTTTAACATTAATATCATTGGTTTAACGGTCAGCTAATTAACACTAATATTATAATCTTCCAAAATACTTTGTTTGCACAAATAATACTAGATTTTAAGTGAAATAAAAAGCTTTCAAACAAAAAAGTTTCATCAAAATCGGTTCATTATTTTTTGCGTGATGCTCGAACAAACAACATACAAAAAAAAATTTGATTTGGAATCATGGGGGGCACCTAAAAACCAGAATTATCGTAATTTTTTTTTTAAATATCCTTAATTCGCACACACGTTGTTACAATTTTATAATATAGATACAAAATTCTTTGAATGTCTGTCTTTTTGTTACGTTTTCATGATGAAAGGTTCCTTGAAGGCCGGCCCATAAACAAAAAGCAAGGTGAATCTGCGGGTAAAAGGCAAGTAGAGTAATAAATTGATACCTACATCTAAAGATATTCGTAGACGTATTCATGAGAATAGTAATATTAAAGTGAATCTTTTATCTTTGAACCATGAAAGCCATAATGTATGTTGCCCGGCTGTTGTCTGTACTTGAATATTTACCTAAAGTACATTTCTTGTCTACTCTCATAATCATAATATATACCATACAACGAGTACTCTGCTCTCCCCTAATTCATATTATCATGATTTGTAACAAGTTGTATTTCACTTCAATCAACTCACATATTTTATTTCTCGTAGGTACGTGGTTAGTACATGCATGTGGGAGTGAGCCCGCGGGCCTGGCATGGGATCTCGTTACATTCTCGCGATTGAAATATTTCCGTTCCACCACACACGTATCTTTATTTGTACACTTGCTTCAACACAGTCACATATTTCGAAAAGAATTTTATTGTATCCTCTAGAGTCTAGAGGTTGCTACTAAAAAAAATCCGCCTGATTTATTTATCAACTAAATCCAAGCTAAATCTACCTTTGAACTTAAACATCTTTAAAGAGAAGAAGGTACCTTTTCTTTTGTGTCTTAAACGTCCACTTTGAAAGCATAGTCCCAAATTAACCCGTTGCGTTGGAGTAAAAAAATCTGAATTTAATTAAGCAAAGTCACAACATCAGTAAGACTATTATTGGTAGACCGTCATGGATATAAACAATAGTTGCTTATAACGAAAATGATCGCATTTATAAACGTCTGGGATGTAGAGAACCTCTAAGAATGGATTTCACCCAATTAAGCTCCAAAATAAAGAAAATAAAATCACTACGTTTATAAAGGGGTAAGAATTTGATATTAGCATGCGAAATAACTATGGAACCATCTTCGTATGAGGTTCTTTGTCCCCGTTTGCTATGCTATGCTAATACAGACTGTTCAAGCGTGAACCCGCCCCTAATTGCATCGGAGCGTCCACTGATTGCGTTGATTGCTATATAATAAAATTATATCGCTATAGAGTTTGCAGTAATAATCTCTTTAGCATGAGCAAATGTTGCCGCTATTTTGTAAGTAATTAGAGGTAAATGCAGAAAATTAAAACGATAAAAACGCGTGGGAAGGAATGTTCCCAGTTTAAACATATCATATTAAAATTAGTTTACGATGTTAACGAGAGTTTGTTGCTGTCTAAAAAGACAATTTACCATTTTTTGTTATGTTTGAAAATTCTTTACTGTATTTTTTTATATCGGGCATAGGCCCACTACACTTTCCCACCGCTACTCCAAACCAGGATCAACAGCGGCGACCATTCACAACACTAGACAATGAAGTCCAGCGAGCCCGGGGGATGACTCTAATCTGTCTTGGAACCTGCAATGAATTAATCAAAGAAGATAGTTCCCTCCATTGCAAATAGGAGACAGCAATAAGAAAAGGCATGTCTATTGGAGAGCCAATTCCAAAGATCATTTATGGCAGAGTAGTTTCTGTATGCAAATACCAACAAAATCACAAGTAAAGTTCTGCGAATCGAAACTTCAATCAATTTATTCACAATTGCACATACATCCGGAAACAACAAACACTTCAGCTGAAAATAGAAACGATACCAATCATCATTACATGTCGAAATAGCTCCCGGTCGGCGGCCAGAATATGAAGCATAACTTCAAAATTGCCCGAATTCAAATGTAATCTCTTGCGGATTCGTAAGCTACCATTAAACGCGCTAATAGAGGGCCGCGGGTACAACACTGTACCGGATCGCACCGCGCCGCGAACACCTATTACGTTCTCATTAACGTACCCATAGTGCGCCGCTTTACTCGCTCGTTAACAATGCCCTACCTGCAAATTGTGCCTTCGAAATGAATGTATACTACGGCCTTAACGCATTCTCATTACTGGTTATCTATGTTATTAGTGAATACGGAACCCTGATATTATGTTATTTTATGAGCTAAGTAAAAACACCAGGCGCGCTACGAGAAATAAAAGATCTGCTCTGCTCGCAGCGCTGTACGACGACCCAGCATACATAAAAGACTATAAAACCTGTACTAAAAAATCTGAGCTTTCCTGACACAGTTTTGAAAATGGGTAGCACCAATGGTAGCACCAATGTTGCACTAAAAAATTTTACGTACCTACTCCAAGATCCGAAATGCAATGATAATAAAGTGCATGTTCGTTAGGACATTGCAGGCTGAATAACCTTATTGTTTGAAAAAAAAAATTGATTCCGTGCTTCGTATGGCACGTTAAGCCGGTGGTCCCGGCTACTATCTCTGATGGTGGTAGTCGGTACATTAAAAAACCACGTCAGATACCGTAAGTCGGATTAAAAAATCTGACACCAGGAGTGCGATTTTTGAATCTCATTTGCTGAGTTCAGCAGTTGAAAATGTCAAAATTATTGTGGAGATACGCATCTTTCTACTACCGATTTGACTTTCAAAAATCGCACTCCTAAAGTATGATTTACACAAGTATGGTTTTGATTTGACACGATAAGAAGAATGAAGTTAATTCCAACCAAAAAAAAAAGCCTTTGGAAACGAGGCGTCTGTGGTGGTTTAGAAATGTTTTCTTTCCTAGCACGTGGCCGCCGCCGCACCGCACCGCACCGCACCGCACTGCCTGCGGTCGGGCGTCGGGAACAGGTGCGAACTGCGAAAGCTTCGATGCCGGTTTTTGTATCAAACGATTATTTTTGCTGCAACGCCAGAGAGGAAAAATGTAGAACGAAAGCTTGTTTCATTTCAAATTACCTTCGGATAGAAGTTGTCGGTTTTTACAACTCTGTATTAACTTTTATTTAGGTAGTAGAATAGAGCTAACCGCGACGAGTACCTACGAACGAATGTTTTGTTTTCATTGTTCTGACACAGTTGGTAGCTAAACAATAATCATTTCTATGTATAGAAATACTATGCTTTATTATTGTTTATCACGACATACACGTTTTTGTCAATTTGCCTCCATAAACTAGAGGGATAGCGTGCTGCCTGCGCTGTGATATAGATAACGCTGGCAAATATAAAACCAATAGCTAAAGTGTACAAAATAAAATTGATGATTGTTAAAACGGTTATTTCTGTGAACGTTGAAAATAGAGTAGAGAAAATGCAAAACGAGCAAATAGAACGAACGCAGCAAACTAGGTATTCGGTTGAATCCAAACAAAAAACGTAAAATATTCCGATTCAATATTTTTACTGCAGGCTGATGCAATTAATTCGAATCTCAGTATAAACTAATAACATTTGACTCGTATGTTACGGCAGCTATATGTATATGAAATCAAAAGTAATGCAAACCAAATAAAATCCCTTGGGACTTGAGAGTATTATTGGACAAAATTCGGTTTTAATATGTTGATTATTGTTGATTTGTATGCATTGCTGTAGTACGCGAATGCATAGCATATGCTCACGACTATATTCCCCGAGGGGGTAGTCAGAGATATTTTGAAAACTCAGAACATCTACGTTTCGCATTAGCGTAGTAGGTAGATTATACACACTAATTTTAATAGGTAAAGCTAATTTTGTTGTATTATAAATACTATAATAACTGCATTTAATGTTATGATTATGGCGCAATAAATTAATTTATGGATGTTTTTACCATACTCTACTACTTTATTTATTTGTTATTATTGACTGAATCTTGAAGTAAGCACTGAATAAAATTTTCACGCGTAGAAATATTTACAAGAAACTAACAAATAAGCTACCTATTACATAGAAGATACTCTTTCTTATACTGTGCTATTACCTACATACACGTGTAGAACTTACCGCCCACCCTTCTCAAATGGCACTGTTAAACAACAGAAAAATTCACGTTATATTTATATTCTCCCTTGATTCGCGATACGTTTATTTTCGAAAAGGCTCATCTAATATTGTAACAAGCTTAGATGAAAGTAAAATGAATGGATAAAAGCCTAAAGCGTATTTATTTGAAGCACGCATGAAGTAGTACACACACACTTGGTATATCACTGACGTTTCGTCAAAGTAAAGCATGGATATATTATACAAGTAAAGGCAATATTGGCTAGCAATGGTTTTAACTTACTTTTCTCGTTTGAAATGTTCGCGTAATTATTCAAGCCTATCCATTAATTCTTGTTACTTTCATTTAGATGAAACCTTATGATGACACCACACACACCAGCACTACACTACCCACCACTTACATTATGATGTTACCTTAGGGTAACAAGAATTAAATTACAAAGAAGGCATTTTCAAGAAGGCAGATGCATAGCATCATAGATCTCGTAGATAGATAGATAAACAATTTATTTGCAAAAGTAACAAACACATAATATTACAGTAAGAAAGAAATTGAGTTATATGTAAGTGGGCCGTTAATTATGCCTCTCAGTGTATATTACATAGTTATTTACCAGTTAAATATTGTTTGTACCTAATATGTAGAAGTCATTCCTTCCAAAGAATAAAAAATTTAAAACGCGGCGCACGAACGGTTCAGTCAGACGGGTCTTATCATACTTCCACAATATCTACACCTATATAGGTACTACACAATCTTTCATCTTATGATTTACGTAACGTACTCATTTAAATATTTAATTTGTAAAAAAAGGGTATGGTCATTTTTTAACCAAGCTTCAATAAAACTACTACTGAATATTGATATCATTTCCACTTTGCTGCGACCCAATAAATTTGAATTCGCGTGTCGCTAAAAAATTTATGTATTGACGGAAATAAAAAACCAATAGGTTGTTGATTGTACATTAGTCGAACGTTGGTTGAAAATATTATAAAATTGCATTAAATTAAATTAAAACTTTATTAAATCTGAAATATTGAAAACACTAATATAGATGCCTGAACCCTATAGGAAATATGCTCTCCCAAACAACGATTCATAAATTATTAAATAGAAAAATCTAAATATCAAAATGGAGTCACGTTGCAGGAACTGACCCGAGCAGTCGTCTCGCGTGGTTTCGCTCATCGCGTTTTGGCCTGCCACGAGGCTAAAGACGATTCCTCAATCTTTTCTTGTTCTTGTCCAAATACAATCCCTGAGATTGGGATAGATTTTCCCATAAACTACTTGACACTGGCGGAAATGCAGTGCTAACGCACAAGCAAGAGTCCAATAATTATAAATAATAAAAAATAATTTCCCAAAAATACAGGGTCCTTCTTAATATGCTGTCACTTTTCTAAGGGTATGATCAGACCATCAAACTGAACAACTTTCTCTATTGGCCCAACATCGAAAGGGACCCTATATTGATAAATAAATTCTGGTTTGATAAAGATGTATTCTCGCGGGGTACAGGGCATGTCACAATGTGATGACGAGCACGAATTATTGATTGAATCCATCATTCCCCTGTGGGTTGACAGTACCCGCATAGGTAGTGTACACATCACACTATAATTGGTTTATTGGATTAATCAAACGTAGATCCGAAACAATACATGTAAATCAGAACGTCTGAGTTCGCTCAAGTTGTACTCAACTTCACTCAACTTTTTAAGCTTGTTGGAGAGCACTTTAAAGTTGGAATAAGTTAAGAATAATAATTATGTTCTGGAAAGGAGAGTACAATTTTTTACTTTTCTTATTTAGATTACTTACTATGTTTATTTGATTACGTAAAATCTAAATTGTGCCAAGCCTTCGATTTTCTTGTCGATAACGTTTGACTTAGTAAATAAAGTAGGTAGGTTAGGCACCTTAGTCAAAGTATATTGCCTTAGTTCTATATCAATAGCTGTTTAAAACTATCGCACCTTTGGTACCTACTCGGAAATGAAAAATCACACAACATTGCTCTAACAGGTTAAGGGGCTATATAAAAAAAAATGGATTCTTCAAAGCTCCATATATCATGAAGTACTAACAGTAGGAGTATGATTTGCGGATATGTGTAAATTGAACATATAATTGAAGTTTTGATTAGAGCCAAAACACGATTAAAAAAAAAAAAATCAAATTTGCTCGATAGAAAAACAAGCCAAAGTGGCCTCCGTTTTTGTCTATAAACGCTTGTAACTGCTAAACGGTGAATAATAGAAACATGAGACTTGATTTTAAAAAAAGAGATTGCTATTATCTAAGTGTTGATTAGAGCAGAATTGAACTTACATAAATAGTACAAGCACAATTAAATAAAGTTTGTTTTTTCGCTTGATTCGTTCCAGGCGCGCGCGTCGCCCCATCTCTTTCTCTCGCATCTGGCAGTAATATAAGCTATCACACGCCCGTTTCGCTTAAATTATTTTTCGACATAGGCCCTTAATAAGGGTGTTACAAAACACACTAGTAATATTTTAAAAGGGTGGTTTAGACCAGCGGTCGGCAACTGGCGGACCGCGGAAGGCTGAAACCTGGACCGCTTGGCTGAAGCAGATGCCCCAATGCGGCACTTTACTAGGGGCATAATTTGGAAAAAAAATGATGTATATTGATTAAACCGATCGAACCGATCTTTAACCGATTTGAAGAGCGGAGAAAAATCGAGCTCGCTTTGCTCGCTCTAAGACTTAATTCAAAAGATTTCTAACCAAGTTAAACAGTGGCGCTAAAAATTTGGAGCTCCCTTCGCTCTGTTTGTACCGAAAGAGCTCTGGCTACAACCGATTCGGATTGGGGAGAAGCCAAGCTCCCTTCAAAATATCTTGGTATGGAATTATGGATAAACCAAGATATCTCTAAATACAACCCGAGTAGTTGTGCTATAAAATTTCGAGCTCGCTTCACTCGTTCTATAATTTTTTGTGTAGGTGCTCTAGATACAGAAAAAGAGGGCGGGGGAAAATCATGTGAGTGCGATAGAGCGCGCCCCATGCTTCGAATGCTCGAACCAATTTAAATATTTACACAAAAACAGCATTAATAGAGCTAGGGGCTGATAAGCTGTCAGTGGCAGGACTTGAGCAATCTATCGAGAGATTGCCGCTATCTGGCCGTTCGTAGGTAATTATAGATCGCTTTAGAAGTTCGACGTGCGCCCGCCGGCCCTCCCTGCCTGCGGCCGAGCCCGTGGCCGGCCCGTGCCGTGTCGGCAGTCGGCACCATCATCCACCGATACCTTACAAACATACGAGACTTAGATTAAACACGTTTCGTATTTTATGTACATTGTCTGCACTCGCCATAAACAAATGGGCGACCAAGCCTGAAAATCATTTTCATATACAGGGTCCTTCTTAATATGCTGACAGTTTTTTACGTGGATGACCAGACCATCAAACTAAACAACTTTCTCTATCGGACCAAAAATCAGCTGTATAATATTTGGATCAAGTAGGTTTGCAGTTGAACAGCTGTTTTGTTTTCGCGTTTTCAATGTGGGTGCCGTAGAGAAAGTTGATCAGTTTACCGGTCTGATTATCTCCTTAAAAAGTGTCCGCATATTAATGAACCCTAGGTATATCAATTACATTATTATAATCTGTTTAAACGACTTAGGCCTCGTTCAAGGAGACGCGGCGCTTCACGCGGCGCGGCATGGCACGCGGCGCGGGCTGCCGGAAAAACAAACATATGAAGATGTATGAGAGCGTTCACGGAGAAGCGTTTTTGCATGCTTTTGTTTGATTTGAGGCGTCGCATGTGGCGGGCGCCGCGGCAGGTGACGCGGCGGACGCCGCGGCTGGTGACGCGGCTACCGCAGCTTTTTTTGCATCCTGTCAGTCTTTATATAAGCTACTTGGTCTTATCCGAAAAAAGAGTAAGTAATAGACGGAAGAATGTTTTGCCCGTTTACAACTATAGCCGTGTTGCCCGCCGCTGCGCCCGCCGCGTCACCTGCCGTGGCGTCCGCCACATGCGACGCCTCTAATCAAACAAAAGCATGCAAAAAAAACGCTTCTCCGTGAACATTCTCATACATCTTCATATGTTTGTTTTTCGGGCGACGCGTGCAGCGCCGCGTCTCCTTGAACGAGGCCTAAGACGGTTCTTAATTCGACCCATTTCTTTGTATTTTTTGACGATGTGCGTAACTTTGTAATGGAGAAACATTATAGTATGTATTATTATTATTTCTATTTGAATCGGGATACCGACAAGATAATAATCATTTAATTACCTACATTTGATAAAGATCTGATGACGCACTTCGATACGTTGAAAAAAATATTTACATCGGCGTTTAGAGCAATCGTTTCATGTCGATATTGCGTGTGTTAACTAATATCAGTGACAAACTAAATGTATCTACTAAAATAAAAACCGGTCAAGTGCGAGTCGGGCTTCTCACGTACCGAGGGTTCCGTACACCACCACAGAACACAACATTATTAACTTAGAAAAAAAAAACCTTTACTCACACTTGGCCGGTTTTTGTTGTTATTCTGTAGAATTTGCTCTATAATCACCTTAGACCTTTATTTAATAGGGACTCGCCTTCCGGTAGCATTTCCCCCTCTGCCACGGTATTAGATCAATTAATCTTGCGTATTTACACCCAATTTTATACCTTATAACTAAACGAGACAGCCTATAATAGCGAAACACTAATTTTGAACGTAGAACGTTTGGGTTCACACGAGACTAATTTTCATGATTTTTAACATTCAAAATTAGAATCTAAACTTATGGGGAATAAAATCCAATGTTCCGGATTTCATGTTACCTCGCCCCCCGCAAAAAGTGGCAGAAATGTTTCTTAGTAGAATGACACGCGTAACTCGTCCCTATTAAATTGTCTAAGATAATCACATTATGTTTGACGCTTGTATGTATTACCGTTTTTTTTACGATGGAGCGTGAAGAAAAAACGTTGATAAAACCTAGTTTCTTATTGAGAAACCCCCTTAATTTTTAACTTTTTGACATTTTTATTATTTGTTAACATATCCGCCGTAATAACGCATAATCTGAGAAAATTTCAACTATCTAGCTGTTACGGTTCAAAAGTTACAGCCCTAAATAGGTAGGACAGACGGACGGACGGACAGATAGACGGACGGACAACGTAGGCTTAGTAATAGGGTCCCGTTTTCACTCTTTGGGTACGGAACCCTAAAAAACAACAAAAAGAAACATAAGTACCTACCTATATACTTATAGATCCGAATGTAAATTACATCCGTTGCATTAAAATTTCCAACTTTTAATTGCTTTTGAAGGCGACTTTATATTTAGTTACTGAAACTTTCGAGCAAATATTTATTTTCTTCTTATATTTTTTTATACAAAATTAAAAAGTGACGCGGTCTATTTGTAAAATCTAAAATTGTTTGAAGTAATTTTAATCATTTACATTATCACTTATTGTTCAGCTATCAATTCTGAAGAAACAGTTTTCTGGTTTTGCGATTATCTGATAACGCCGTGGATAAATTAATATTGGCTTAAGTTTAGAAGTTCGCCGTGTAGACGACCTGTGGTCGTGTGGTTAGCATATCGAGAACAACGTCAACCACCGCATTACACGAGACATAGAGCAGAAATCTAGACAAGACACACTTTAGCGACTGAAATCAAAAATAGTCTGGTATTTTTACCATAAATAACAAACAAAACATTGCACAGCCAAAACCAGAAAACCATTTGTTTATTTTCACTAACTGCATGTCACGTGTAACTTTTATAAAAAAAAAATATTTTTGTTTAAATTGACCACGTCAAGCGTCGCGTCGAGTTAGAATGGAAAATTAACTTTGTTGTGCGAATTTCAAAACAATTTCTCTGCGTAGATAGTAAATACAATATTTTGACATCTCTTCAGGTAAATAGGTATACAGGGTGTTAGGATAAATAGTTGCATTACTTTAAGGGTTGATTGTACTCATGATACTGAACTGAACAATTTTCCGTAAGAAACCTATAGGAAATTCGTAAAAAAAATTCGGACTTCCCATACTAATTGCAATCAGCTAATTGAACTTTTGTATGAAAAGACAATTTTTATTTTGCAACGCAATGTAACTCATTGTTCAGTAATGCAACTGTTTAACCTAACACCCTATACATATAATAATATTAATAATACATGGTTCAACTAAATATGCTGACGGTTTTTAAAAAGATAATCAGAGACCATCAAGACCAACATTGAAATCGCGAATAATAAATCAGCTGTCCCATACATTTTATCCGAGTAGGATTGCAGTTACATGGAACATCACAATTTTTTTTTTTGCAATTTAATTCTCCCTCGGTCTTATAGAGAAAGTTATTCAGAAATTATGTTGTTATTTATTTGATGGTCCAATCACTCCCTTAAAAAACCGTCACGAAGGACAACTGCAGTCGTCTAAAATCGAGCTAAAATCTTGTCACCGATGACCTCACACCACAGCGAGTAACATGACCGACGACGTCATTCTCCAAACAGTAATTTCTTTTATAGAGACAGGTGTGATTTCAGTCATTAACAGTAATAGTACTGTAGCCACGGGACTTTTTAATTACAAAAAAGATTACCGATTGCCGTTTTGATATCGTTGTAGGGTACCAAATTAGTAATATAAAAACCCAAGTCTTAAAGATCACAAGCCGCCGTGGCAAAAAAATGTTTTTTTCAGAAATTTTAAAATTTCGAGGTTACCGTTTTTTTTCTATACTGTCATGTTCTTCACCTTAGTTCAATACCCATATGTAATAGAAGAACTGTCTAAAGTTGCCATATAAAGCTATAAGACCTGATGAAAAAGTCAATTTTGATAGGTCATATAGCTTTATACCGAATATCTCTGACTACCCCCTCGGGGAATATAGTCGTGAGCATATGCTATGCTATGCTTATAGCTTTGTATGGCAACTTAAGACAATCTTATTATTACGTACGGTATTGAACTAAGGCAAAGACCAACGATTTTTTTTGGTACAGACCAAAAAAAATATTTGGCAAAGACTAAGGTGAAGAACATGACAGTATAGAAAATTAAAAAACGCTAAATTAGAAATTTAAAAATTTTAGATTTTTTTTTGCTACGGCGGTTTTTGATCTTACAAAAATATCAAAACGGCAATCGGTAAACTTTTTTGTAAATAAAAAGTCTCGTGGCTACAGTACAAAGGTCGTTTCCATTTACGCCAGAACTATTATAGATCAATTAAAAGGTCAATGTACCTAATAATAATGTCGATGACTTTGCGAAAATAAAAACCCTATATTGATCAGCATTAAGTACTTAACTTCGAACAAAAGCTTAAAATGGGCCTCGCCTGGCCTTTATACGCGTAGAGTGTGGTAAACGAATTTTGAATAGCGCGAGAAAATAGTGTTCGACAGCGACTAGACGCGTTGAACAAAGCAATATCCATTATCGCGCACTGATTTGTCACGGGAGCTGATTCATTAGGCAAACATTAATCTTCCTGCGGTTACGCGGTAACATGATAAAGCTTTACTTTGTTCATACCCCTTGTCTCCATCGCAACCTTAGCACATACGTGCTACGTGCTACGCGCTACGACTGATATGCTACGAGCGTAGCGGAATGCGTAGTGTTACGCATTACAATTGAATTCAATTGTAATTATGGAATAGTAGCTAGCTTTGCGAGTTTTTGTGATGTAGTCGTCGTATAGGTATCAAGATAATTTTACTATGATTTCGAAGTAGGTTAATAAGATAGGGTGCTTCTCAAAATAATTCTCAAGTTCTGAGTGAAAACAGCAGATTTTATTTCCTATTAAGGGAACTTCAAACCAACTCATTATTGTACAATTGGGTATATGATATGATGATATGTGCAGTTTATAAAATAAAAATTGGTGAGGACTATACAGGGTGTAAACTCAAATGCGTTACATACTATCATCCCCATTAAACTGAACAACTTTCACTATGGGATGGAACCAACATTGAATTTGCGAAAATAAAAACTGCTTGCAGCTAGCATTAGTGAGACTCCAATGAGTGAGAGAGAGCAGGACGTACTCTACCACACGCTGGTCAAATTATTATCAAAGTATTTTCAAGTCGCTTCAATCGGCTACTAATTTGGCTTAAAGATAAAGTCAATATCTGGTACGAAACGTGCCGATACAAGGTGTCATAAAAGTAAAAATTGTTTAGACCATCAAACTTGACAACTTTCACTATGGGACCAACATCGAAATCGCGAAAAATCAAAGATTTTTTTTTGCGAAGCAAAAGCTAAAGCTCGAGAAGATTTGTAGTTTAGTATGGAACATCCATTTTTTTCGCGATTTCGATATTGGTCTCATAGTGAAAGTTGTTCAGTTTGATCGTCTAAACAACCCCCTTAAATGTTTATTTGTATTTTTAACCGACTTCAAAAAAAGGAGGAGATTTCTCAATTCGACCGTATATATATATATATTTTTTTTTATGTGTGTTCGCGGATAACTTCGTCGTTTATGAACCGATTTTGATGATTCTTTTTTTGTTGGAAAGGAGATATTCCAAGAGAGGTCCCATGATAAGGAAACCAGGATCTGATGATGGATCCCAGAGATATCGAGGGGAACCTTCGAAAATCGTAGTGCCGACTAGTACGTTTGTTAATTTAAAGCACTACTATTAAATCGAACTAATGAATTTACCACTGAAAATTGTGAAATAAACAAAATTTTAACAAAAATATTAAAACCGCCTTCAAAAAACTAAAAAGTTAAAAAATAATATTGCAGCCGATGACTTTTTCGTTCGCATCATAAGAACATTAATTTGTTTTATCGAAATCGGTGTCAAGCCAAATCAAAAAATGCAAGCCCTGTCGTGAACGTACCGGCTTGACAGCGACTTCAATAAAACAAATTAATGTTCTTATGATGCGAACGAAAAAGTCATCGGCTGCAATATTATTTTTTAACTTTTTAGTTTTTTGAAAGCGGTTTTAATTTTTTTGTTATTGTAACACCTGTTGTATACGATAGGTACATATTTATTGAAGACTGATAACTTACTAGGAACACAGTATCTCTGCATATTCACCTGCACAGAAATGCTGAAACCGCCATTACAATATGAAACTTTAAATTTTAAAAGGGCAATCCTATCTCGGCGAGCTCTAGCATCCCTGTAGAAAAATCCCGCCGTTTTGACATGGCGCCCGACAGAAAGGCTTTAATAATTCTTTACACGAAACTAAAATCAATATCGTCGGTTGCCTGACGTTAAATTCTTCTTTTTTAATAAATATTAAAAACGCTACGGTAGAAGCCCTGCACTAAGATCAAAGGCTCGAAATATTGCATGTGAAAGTATTTTTTGTCCGGATAGTAACTAATTTAGCCCGTGTCCGGAATTTGTTCATCTAAGTTCATACGGTAGTTAGTTCGGTATGTTCCACGGTTTTTACTTTACATCATCATCATCAGCCTATAAACGTCCCACTGCAGGGCACAGGCCTACCCTCAAGGAGGGTGTATGGGCATTAGTCCACCACGCGTGCACAATGCGGGTTGGTAGACTTCACATACACATCAGAATTTCTTCTTCAGTGTATGCAGGTTTCCTCACGATGTTTTCCTTCACTGTTTGAGAGCAGTCGGTTTTACGTACATAAGTTAGAAAAACTCATTGGTACATGGCATGTTGTCCGTGCGGATTTGAACCCGGACCCCCATAATTGGGAGTCCATACCTCTCCGCAACGCGCCACCGACGCGTTTACTTTACATAAAATTATTAATTTACAGAAAATTACTAAACTAACAGAAACACCCTTTACTATACACCCTTTTGACAGTGAACGCCATCGATTGATATAAGTATACGGAATTTCAATCGATCCTAGCTCGGATGCGAGAACTAATGTTTTCTTCATGAATGTACGTCTAAATGTAAAGATACATATTTTATGGAGTGCTTCAGCCAATCAAACTTTTTTCGACTATTTAAATGTTGGTCCCATGATGAAGTTTGATGATCTGGATCATCCCTTAAAATATATCTCTATGTCGTGCATTCGTGATGTTATAAGTTTGTGCCGGGCTTATGCTCACTGATCAATCTATCATTCAAAGAGACTGAGCCGTCGACAAAACAACGGCAGCATAAAAGCACTAAGTACTTAGATAAAAAGCACAAATCAATCATGCTTTGTCAAACAAGTATATACAGCGTGGTAATGAATAAGCGGAAAACCTCACACACCTAAACTAATATCCACATAAATAATTTCATTAAAACAATAATTTCATGATTTTTTGTATTCCGTACCAAAATTGAAAAAACGGAACACTAATGGAATCAGCTCAGTGTCTGTCCCTCCTTCCGTTCGTCCGTCCGTCCGTCTGTCACAGGCATTTTTCTTAGAGACCGTAAGAAAGTTGAAACTCGGTACAAATATAGCAATTGGTGGTCCAAAGGAAAATTTTTATATTGGGGGACAATCTGGGGAGTAAGGTAAGTAAAAAAAAATATTTTCTACCCTATGGTATGGGGTATCAATTGAAAGCTTATGAAAATAAGAGTCTAAAAATATACTTTTCAAATATTTCATAAAAACTTTGTTTAACAAGATTTTCAATTCAATCCGAGAAATTGCTGTCCCCACCTCTATTTCAAAAAAATATAGCCGTATAAGATCTGAAAAAAAAATCATAAACATCAGAAATAACGTGTAGATGGTGGGAAAATTATCAGGGTGGCTCTAACTTGGATAGTTTTTTTTCTATAACCAAAAAACGAACACCAGTAAGACCAGTGTAAAATGATCTTCAGTTACTATGTGACCACATACCAAGTAAGTGTCAATTTATAGTGGTATCATCAATGACCCATGTTTAAACAACTAGTAGTACGTAACACTAATTGCCCAAGTCCCGACTCATACTTCGCCGGTTTTTTAAATTAAAATTTTAAGTAATTCGCATTTTAAATTTTCATGCAAAAACGATTTGTTATTATTTCAGCAATGAATGAAAGCGCTGGCCTGCTCATGCATACATTTCAAAAATCTTGTTTTGGTAGTAAGTAGGGTATGAGTGTGAATTTTAAATTATACCTACAAACAACAATTATTTAATATTTTGAAAAAATGTAACCTATTTGAAACCATGATAATTCGATTCTGCTCTCTATTCTAAACAAACTTCTTCTTCTTCTTATCGTGTGGGCAGAGCCCTGGTGTCAGAGTTTTTTCAGACCGCCTTTCTAAACAAACTGATTTCTAGTTTTGTGTTTATTCATTTAGGCTACTCCTCCCATCTGCAAGGCTCTCTTTCTTACAAGTAAACTTTTGCAATTAGCCATCCCGCTTCAATTGCGCGGCTCCGGTCAGAATTTTCATAAACATTATAAAATATGTTGTTAATAAAAAAACATCCTAGACTTTATCTTCGTCACTGCTGAATGTTCGAGCCCCGTTTGATTCAACATCATAATCGCTCGATAGTCGATAGCTCATTTCAAACTCGCCTCCAGCGTGAGGACGCTTCTTTCCACACAAACACTCTGTAGAATTCTGTAAACGCTGAAAAGTAGCATATGAATCTAACGTGAAAACAAAACTGTTTTCTGCAGGGTCATGCAATGCCATCATTAGTACAGTCTCAGAATTCCATTTCTGAGCGATGAAGACGAAACAATATTGATATTGGATAATGGAAAAATGGCGTGCTAGAAACGAATTACTGGCGAGGAAAATTGCCATTTCCTTGCTGTTTCCTATCTAGAGCTTCTTAAAATATCTGAACTATTACTGTGTACCTTGTTCATTATGGCAAGGAAAATATGCTATTGTTTGGTCGTTGATGAAATGCCGCGCAGTTATTAAACGGGTAATTAGTGTGTATTTGTAATTTTATTGTTAGTTACCTACTACAAAAACCAGCTCTAAACTGGCATACATAATTTATATTACAAAACCTGTTTAATTAGAATCAATGGTGTCGAGAAATAATTTATAAAGCCCCATGTGTTTATTTTGTCGATTGGTTAGAGGTCTAAAACGATATCTAGAAGAAACCTTTATTTATATGATCGTTTAGTTGAAATTCATGAAATTGAGCACAGGCAGATGTAGATATCAATTTCATAAAGAATCAAGTCACACGTCAAAACTGAGCTGCTTCAAGATAAATGTACTAAAGAACCTTGCACTATGCATATTTTTATAAGAGTAAGATATCGGGCAAAACAAGTTACTAGATATGAGATAAACTTACTAACAACTTCCAATCAAACGGTGAGTTGGATGCTCAAGTGATCCGTGCTACAAACTATGTGTTGTTTGGAAGTTATGAACAAATGTTTTCCTACTTTCTGTGAGGGAGAACATAGTGAGTTTTCTCACTTTTAATGCATGAAGTACACTTAAGAAATATTTTAAAAGTAACACGATAGTTTCCGAGCGAAGCGTCAACGTGTTGAAAACTTTTAATTGACAAACTAAATGTATCTACTAAAATAAAAACCGGTCAAGTGCGAGTCGGGCTTCTCACGTACCGAGGGTTCCGTACACCACCACAGAACACAACATTATTAACTTAGAAAAAAAAAACCTTTACTCACACTTGGCCGGTTTTTGTTGTTATTCTGTAGAATTTGCTCTATAATCACCTTAGACCTTTATTTAATAGGGACTCGCCTTCCGGTAGCATTTCCCCCTCTGCCACGGTATTAGATCAATTAATCTTGCGTATTTACACCCAATTTTATACCTTATAACTAAACGAGACAGCCTATAATAGCGAAACACTAATTTTGAACGTAGAACGTTTGGGTTCACACGAGACTAATTTTCATGATTTTTAACATTCAAAATTAGAATCTAAACTTATGGGGAATAAAATCCAATGTTCCGGATTTCATGTTACCTCGCCCCCCGCAAAAAGTGGCAGAAATGTTTCTTAGTAGAATGACACGCGTAACTCGTCCCTATTAAATTGTCTAAGATAATCACATTATGTTTGACGCTTGTATGTATTACCGTTTTTTTTACGATGGAGCGTGAAGAAAAAACGTTGATAAAACCTAGTTTCTTATTGAGAAACCCCCTTAATTTTTAACTTTTTGACATTTTTATTATTTGTTAACATATCCGCCGTAATAACGCATAATCTGAGAAAATTTCAACTATCTAGCTGTTACGGTTCAAAAGTTACAGCCCTAAATAGGTAGGACAGACGGACGGACGGACAGATAGACGGACGGACAACGTAGGCTTAGTAATAGGGTCCCGTTTTCACTCTTTGGGTACGGAACCCTAAAAAACAACAAAAAGAAACATAAGTACCTACCTATATACTTATAGATCCGAATGTAAATTACATCCGTTGCATTAAAATTTCCAACTTTTAATTGCTTTTGAAGGCGACTTTATATTTAGTTACTGAAACTTTCGAGCAAATATTTATTTTCTTCTTATATTTTTTTATACAAAATTAAAAAGTGACGCGGTCTATTTGTAAAATCTAAAATTGTTTGAAGTAATTTTAATCATTTACATTATCACTTATTGTTCAGCTATCAATTCTGAAGAAACAGTTTTCTGGTTTTGCGATTATCTGATAACGCCGTGGATAAATTAATATTGGCTTAAGTTTAGAAGTTCGCCGTGTAGACGACCTGTGGTCGTGTGGTTAGCATATCGAGAACAACGTCAACCACCGCATTACACGAGACATAGAGCAGAAATCTAGACAAGACACACTTTAGCGACTGAAATCAAAAATAGTCTAGTATTTTTACCATAAATAACAAACAAAACATTGCACAGCCAAAACCAGAAAACCATTTGTTTATTTTCACTAACTGCATGTCACGTGTAACTTTTATAAAAAAAAAATATTTTTGTTTAAATTGACCACGTCAAGCGTCGCGTCGAGTTAGAATGGAAAATTAACTTTGTTGTGCGAATTTCAAAACAATTTCTCTGCGTAGATAGTAAATACAATATTTTGACATCTCTTCAGGTAAATAGGTATACAGGGTGTTAGGATAAATAGTTGCATTACTTTAAGGGTTGATTGTACTCATGATACTGAACTGAACAATTTTCCGTAAGAAACCTATAGGAAATTCGTAAAAAAAATTCGGACTTCCCATACTAATTGCAATCAGCTAATTGAACTTTTGTATGAAAAGACAATTTTTATTTTGCAACGCAATGTAACTCATTGTTCAGTAATGCAACTGTTTAACCTAACACCCTATACATATAATAATATTAATAATACATGGTTCAACTAAATATGCTGACGGTTTTTAAAAAGATAATCAGAGACCATCAAGACCAACATTGAAATCGCGAATAATAAATCAGCTGTCCCATACATTTTATCCGAGTAGGATTGCAGTTACATGGAACATCACAATTTTTTTTTTTGCAATTTAATTCTCCCTCGGTCTTATAGAGAAAGTTATTCAGAAATTATGTTGTTATTTATTTGATGGTCCAATCACTCCCTTAAAAAACCGTCACGAAGGACAACTGCAGTCGTCTAAAATCGAGCTAAAATCTTGTCACCGATGACCTCACACCACAGCGAGTAACATGACCGACGACGTCATTCTCCAAACAGTAATTTCTTTTATAGAGACAGGTGTGATTTCAGTCATTAACAGTAATAGTACTGTAGCCACGGGACTTTTTAATTACAAAAAAGATTACCGATTGCCGTTTTGATATCGTTGTAGGGTACCAAATTAGTAATATAAAAACCCAAGTCTTAAAGATCACAAGCCGCCGTGGCAAAAAAATGTTTTTTTCAGAAATTTTAAAATTTCGAGGTTACCGTTTTTTTTCTATACTGTCATGTTCTTCACCTTAGTTCAATACCCATATGTAATAGAAGAACTGTCTAAAGTTGCCATATAAAGCTATAAGACCTGATGAAAAAGTCAATTTTGATAGGTCATATAGCTTTATACCGAATATCTCTGACTACCCCCTCGGGGAATATAGTCGTGAGCATATGCTATGCTATGCTTATAGCTTTGTATGGCAACTTAAGACAATCTTATTATTACGTACGGTATTGAACTAAGGCAAAGACCAACGATTTTTTTTGGTACAGACCAAAAAAAATATTTGGCAAAGACTAAGGTGAAGAACATGACAGTATAGAAAATTAAAAAACGCTAAATTAGAAATTTAAAAATTTTAGATTTTTTTTTGCTACGGCGGTTTTTGATCTTACAAAAATATCAAAACGGCAATCGGTAAACTTTTTTGTAAATAAAAAGTCTCGTGGCTACAGTACAAAGGTCGTTTCCATTTACGCCAGAACTATTATAGATCAATTAAAAGGTCAATGTACCTAATAATAATGTCGATGACTTTGCGAAAATAAAAACCCTATATTGATCAGCATTAAGTACTTAACTTCGAACAAAAGCTTAAAATGGGCCTCGCCTGGCCTTTATACGCGTAGAGTGTGGTAAACGAATTTTGAATAGCGCGAGAAAATAGTGTTCGACAGCGACTAGACGCGTTGAACAAAGCAATATCCATTATCGCGCACTGATTTGTCACGGGAGCTGATTCATTAGGCAAACATTAATCTTCCTGCGGTTACGCGGTAACATGATAAAGCTTTACTTTGTTCATACCCCTTGTCTCCATCGCAACCTTAGCACATACGTGCTACGTGCTACGCGCTACGACTGATATGCTACGAGCGTAGCGGAATGCGTAGTGTTACGCATTACAATTGAATTCAATTGTAATTATGGAATAGTAGCTAGCTTTGCGAGTTTTTGTGATGTAGTCGTCGTATAGGTATCAAGATAATTTTACTATGATTTCGAAGTAGGTTAATAAGATAGGGTGCTTCTCAAAATAATTCTCAAGTTCTGAGTGAAAACAGCAGATTTTATTTCCTATTAAGGGAACTTCAAACCAACTCATTATTGTACAATTGGGTATATGATATGATGATATGTGCAGTTTATAAAATAAAAATTGGTGAGGACTATACAGGGTGTAAACTCAAATGCGTTACATACTATCATCCCCATTAAACTGAACAACTTTCACTATGGGATGGAACCAACATTGAATTTGCGAAAATAAAAACTGCTTGCAGCTAGCATTAGTGAGACTCCAATGAGTGAGAGAGAGCAGGACGTACTCTACCACACGCTGGTCAAATTATTATCAAAGTATTTTCAAGTCGCTTCAATCGGCTACTAATTTGGCTTAAAGATAAAGTCAATATCTGGTACGAAACGTGCCGATACAAGGTGTCATAAAAGTAAAAATTGTTTAGACCATCAAACTTGACAACTTTCACTATGGGACCAACATCGAAATCGCGAAAAATCAAAGATTTTTTTTTGCGAAGCAAAAGCTAAAGCTCGAGAAGATTTGTAGTTTAGTATGGAACATCCATTTTTTTCGCGATTTCGATATTGGTCTCATAGTGAAAGTTGTTCAGTTTGATCGTCTAAACAACCCCCTTAAATGTTTATTTGTATTTTTAACCGACTTCAAAAAAAGGAGGAGATTTCTCAATTCGACCGTATATATATATATATATTTTTTTATGTGTGTTCGCGGATAACTTCGTCGTTTATGAACCGATTTTGATGATTCTTTTTTTGTTGGAAAGGAGATATTCCAAGAGAGGTCCCATGATAAGGAAACCAGGATCTGATGATGGATCCCAGAGATATCGAGGGGAACCTTCGAAAATCGTAGTGCCGACTAGTACGTTTGTTAATTTAAAGCACTACTATTAAATCGAACACACAAACACTCTGTAGAACTAATGAATTTACCACTGAAAATTGTGAAATAAACAAAATTTTAACAAAAATATTAAAACCGCCTTCAAAAAACTAAAAAGTTAAAAAATAATATTGCAGCCGATGACTTTTTCGTTCGCATCATAAGAACATTAATTTGTTTTATCGAAATCGGTGTCAAGCCAAATCAAAAAATGCAAGCCCTGTCGTGAACGTACCGGCTTGACAGCGACTTCAATAAAACAAATTAATGTTCTTATGATGCGAACGAAAAAGTCATCGGCTGCAATATTATTTTTTAACTTTTTAGTTTTTTGAAAGCGGTTTTAATTTTTTTGTTATTGTAACACCTGTTGTATACGATAGGTACATATTTATTGAAGACTGATAACTTACTAGGAACACAGTATCTCTGCATATTCACCTGCACAGAAATGCTGAAACCGCCATTACAATATGAAACTTTAAATTTTAAAAGGGCAATCCTATCTCGGCGAGCTCTAGCATCCCTGTAGAAAAATCCCGCCGTTTTGACATGGCGCCCGACAGAAAGGCTTTAATAATTCTTTACACGAAACTAAAATCAATATCGTCGGTTGCCTGACGTTAAATTCTTCTTTTTTAATAAATATTAAAAACGCTACGGTAGAAGCCCTGCACTAAGATCAAAGGCTCGAAATATTGCATGTGAAAGTATTTTTTGTCCGGATAGTAACTAATTTAGCCCGTGTCCGGAATTTGTTCATCTAAGTTCATACGGTAGTTAGTTCGGTATGTTCCACGGTTTTTACTTTACATCATCATCATCAGCCTATAAACGTCCCACTGCAGGGCACAGGCCTACCCTCAAGGAGGGTGTATGGGCATTAGTCCACCACGCGTGCACAATGCGGGTTGGTAGACTTCACATACACATCAGAATTTCTTCTTCAGTGTATGCAGGTTTCCTCACGATGTTTTCCTTCACTGTTTGAGAGCAGTCGGTTTTACGTACATAAGTTAGAAAAACTCATTGGTACATGGCATGTTGTCCGTGCGGATTTGAACCCGGACCCCCATAATTGGGAGTCCATACCTCTCCGCAACGCGCCACCGACGCGTTTACTTTACATAAAATTATTAATTTACAGAAAATTACTAAACTAACAGAAACACCCTTTACTATACACCCTTTTGACAGTGAACGCCATCGATTGATATAAGTATACGGAATTTCAATCGATCCTAGCTCGGATGCGAGAACTAATGTTTTCTTCATGAATGTACGTCTAAATGTAAAGATACATATTTTATGGAGTGCTTCAGCCAATCAAACTTTTTTCGACTATTTAAATGTTGGTCCCATGATGAAGTTTGATGATCTGGATCATCCCTTAAAATATATCTCTATGTCGTGCATTCGTGATGTTATAAGTTTGTGCCGGGCTTATGCTCACTGATCAATCTATCATTCAAAGAGACTGAGCCGTCGACAAAACAACGGCAGCATAAAAGCACTAAGTACTTAGATAAAAAGCACAAATCAATCATGCTTTGTCAAACAAGTATATACAGCGTGGTAATGAATAAGCGGAAAACCTCACACACCTAAACTAATATCCACATAAATAATTTCATTAAAACAATAATTTCATGATTTTTTGTATTCCGTACCAAAATTGAAAAAACGGAACACTAATGGAATCAGCTCAGTGTCTGTCCCTCCTTCCGTTCGTCCGTCCGTCCGTCTGTCACAGGCATTTTTCTTAGAGACCGTAAGAAAGTTGAAACTCGGTACAAATATAGCAATTGGTGGTCCAAAGGAAAATTTTTATATTGGGGGACAATCTGGGGAGTAAGGTAAGTAAAAAAAAATATTTTCTACCCTATGGTATGGGGTATCAATTGAAAGCTTATGAAAATAAGAGTCTAAAAATATACTTTTCAAATATTTCATAAAAACTTTGTTTAACAAGATTTTCAATTCATTCCGAGAAATTGCTGTCCCCACCTCTATTTCAAAAAAATATAGCCGTATAAGATCTGAAAAAAAAATCATAAACATCAGAAATAACGTGTAGATGGTGGGAAAATTATCAGGGTGGCTCTAACTTGGATAGTTTTTTTTCTATAACCAAAAAACGAACACCAGTAAGACCAGTGTAAAATGATCTTCAGTTACTATGTGACCACATACCAAGTAAGTGTCAATTTATAGTGGTATCATCAATGACCCATGTTTAAACAACTAGTAGTACGTAACACTAATTGCCCAAGTCCCGACTCATACTTCGCCGGTTTTTTAAATTAAAATTTTAAGTAATTCGCATTTTAAATTTTCATGCAAAAACGATTTGTTATTATTTCAGCAATGAATGAAAGCGCTGGCCTGCTCATGCATACATTTCAAAAATCTTGTTTTGGTAGTAAGTAGGGTATGAGTGTGAATTTTAAATTATACCTACAAACAACAATTATTTAATATTTTGAAAAAATGTAACCTATTTGAAACCATGATAATTCGATTCTGCTCTCTATTCTAAACAAACTTCTTCTTCTTCTTATCGTGTGGGCAGAGCCCTGGTGTCAGAGTTTTTTCAGACCGCCTTTCTAAACAAACTGATTTCTAGTTTTGTGTTTATTCATTTAGGCTACTCCTCCCATCTGCAAGGCTCTCTTTCTTACAAGTAAACTTTTGCAATTAGCCATCCCGCTTCAATTGCGCGGCTCCGGTCAGAATTTTCATAAACATTATAAAATATGTTGTTAATAAAAAAACATCCTAGACTTTATCTTCGTCACTGCTGAATGTTCGAGCCCCGTTTGATTCAACATCATAATCGCTCGATAGTCGATAGCTCATTTCAAACTCGCCTCCAGCGTGAGGACGCTTCTTTCCACACAAACACTCTGTAGAATTCTGTAAACGCTGAAAAGTAGCATATGAATCTAACGTGAAAACAAAACTGTTTTCTGCAGGGTCATGCAATGCCATCATTAGTACAGTCTCAGAATTCCATTTCTGAGCGATGAAGACGAAACAATATTGATATTGGATAATGGAAAAATGGCGTGCTAGAAACGAATTACTGGCGAGGAAAATTGCCATTTCCTTGCTGTTTCCTATCTAGAGCTTCTTAAAATATCTGAACTATTACTGTGTACCTTGTTCATTATGGCAAGGAAAATATGCTATTGTTTGGTCGTTGATGAAATGCCGCGCAGTTATTAAACGGGTAATTAGTGTGTATTTGTAATTTTATTGTTAGTTACCTACTACAAAAACCAGCTCTAAACTGGCATACATAATTTATATTACAAAACCTGTTTAATTAGAATCAATGGTGTCGAGAAATAATTTATAAAGCCCCATGTGTTTATTTTGTCGATTGGTTAGAGGTCTAAAACGATATCTAGAAGAAACCTTTATTTATATGATCGTTTAGTTGAAATTCATGAAATTGAGCACAGGCAGATGTAGATATCAATTTCATAAAGAATCAAGTCACACGTCAAAACTGAGCTGCTTCAAGATAAATGTACTAAAGAACCTTGCACTATGCATATTTTTATAAGAGTAAGATATCGGGCAAAACAAGTTACTAGATATGAGATAAACTTACTAACAACTTCCAATCAAACGGTGAGTTGGATGCTCAAGTGATCCGTGCTACAAACTATGTGTTGTTTGGAAGTTATGAACAAATGTTTTCCTACTTTCTGTGAGGGAGAACATAGTGAGTTTTCTCACTTTTAATGCATGAAGTACACTTAAGAAATATTTTAAAAGTAACACGATAGTTTCCGAGCGAAGCGTCAACGTGTTGAAAACTTTTAATTCCATTTTGATTTTGTGTTTACATGGTCCTAATTAAAAGAAATAGAAACATTTATAAAACTTGTTTAAATAAATATTTTAAGCGCACCCTCTTTGTGTCGTATCGTTGGAAAAGTCTTATCAAATGAAGCAGTGTTTCCGAGAAACAGTTTTTTATCAGCTCTACCGTTGCGCGAACCAAAGGTTCTTCTACACCATAGTACATAGCTGACTGCAGATAGCCATGAGAAAAATGTTTTTTCAAAGAACTGTATCCTCAACATTAGTGGGCCATTATACAGGGTGTACAATAAAATGGGACAGCTACTTAAAGGGGTGCTTCAGACCATCAAACTGAACAACTTTCTCTATGGGACCAATATCGAAATCGCGAAAAAAAAAAAACCGCTCTCCCATACAAAACTGCAAACATAACTCGACTGAAATGTATGGGACAGCAGATTTTTTTTTCGCGATTTCGATATTGGTCCCATAGAGAAAGTTGTTCAGTTTGATGGTCTGGAGCACCTCTTTAAGTAGCTGTCCCATTTTATTGTACACCCTGTAGAAAATTAAAACCATTTTTAGTAAACTTTGATAATCTTTTCAAGTTATGACTACGGAATCCTTCATTATGTGTGGTCTGACAAGCAATTGTCCTGTTTTTTCATTAGCTTTATAAAAAGTTGTAAATAAAAAGGAGACTGAAAACCAATATCAAACAATAAGTAAGCCACTTCGGTGATTGCGAGTGTGACTTCTGTGACAAAGCCAAGTCTTACTATTCCGAGAGATAAGTGTACTTTTTGCAACCATCAGCAGCAAGGCTGATTCAGTGTTTATGGGGTGTAGAGCTTCTCTGTGATGGGGATGGACCAGGTCTGCCTGCATAACTCCAGTCGGTTTAGGAGATACTGATGATTAATATTTATTAATTAGTCTGTAAAAAATTTACGATCAGTTGCAAGGCTGATCGTATGATATTTTTGTAGTATGCACTGTAGCTATGTGAACAGTACAAAAACTGAAAAGGTTCATGAGTCGGTTTAGGAGATACAGCCGTTCAAAGGTCGGAATTTTGACTGGCTGTATCTCCTAAACCGACTGACAGAACTTGACAGTTTTTGTACTGTTCACATAGCCACAGTACATACTGCAACAATATGCCTTGCAGCTGATCGTATGATATTGTAAATTTTTTACAGACCTTTAAACATCAATAACTCCTAAACCGACTAGAGTTATGCAGGCAGACCTGGTCCATCTCCATCACAGAGATGCTCTACACCCCATAAACACTGAATCAGCCTTGCTGCTGATGGTTGCAAAAAGTACACTTATCTCTTATACTAAACAGAAAACACATTTCCTTAAGTAGGTAAATTGCGGTAGAATATCTACTCTACTTAGAAAATATATTTCAGTTACTTTACGCTACAAGATGTTTTTGGTTCTGACATGTAAAATGGAAAACTGCTGCAACCGAACCTTTGAATTACTTTACCGAGTTGCAAAACTTGTTCATAAATTTATTTAAATTTGACAGTTGAGATTAAACTTTGCCACGTCACAGGCAGTCGTCGAAATTTGAACTGGAACTGGAACAAATAACTTAGTTTTAAATTAAGGTATAAGTCGATAAGTCGAGCGCGGGTTTACTATCCAATTGTTATCGTATCGAATACGATAATTTTCATATGATATCTCAGTATTTTACCTCTGTATTTTACTCTGTTCTCGAATTCCTATACCAGTATTTTATGTTTTTACAACCTAACTACCGGACCACTATCTTTTTTTTTCAATTAATCTTTTTCAGTCAATTTCGTTCATAAATGAAATTAATATTCATCTAGACACTCAAATGTTTGACGCATTCGATAATTTCGATACGATAACGTTTCTTTAGAAAATCCTCTAAAAGATGGATTCTAAAAAATTTGTGTTAAAATTAATGAACGTCAGGAATTAATTAGCTAAAATTCTTAAGGAACCGTGATAAACCTCAGCGGCTTTTCGCGGGCGTCTAATTATGAGCAAGCGAACCCAACTCCTCCAATAATACAGGGAACGGGCTTCGTAATGGAGTGTTTAATATTATAGGAACACAATACTACGCACTTTACTTTCTTCTATACTAATATTATAAAGAGGAAAGATTTGATTTTTTGTTTGTTTGTTTGTAATGAATAGGCTACGAAACTACTGGTCCGATCTGAATAATTCTTTAACCATTAGAATGCTACATTATCCGTGATGAATATAGACTAAAAAAACGGCCAAGTGTGTGTCGGGAAAATTCTAAGGCGGTACGAAGTTCGCCGCGGTCATCTAGTACTAAAATAAAGGGTGAACCTCTCCCATTAACTACGTAATTATTAACAACTAGCGTTAACCTGCGACTTCGTCCGCACAAATTATATACCAAATTTTAAGTCAGATCATAAGCTATCAAACAAAAAGAGTTTCATCAAAATCAGTTCAGTAGTTTTTGCGTGATGCTCATTCAAACACACAAAGCAAAAAAAATCTTTTTTTTTTAATTTACAGTTTTATAATAGTATACGATCTTTTACCCGCGACTTCGTCCGCATAAATTATATACCAGAATTTAAGTTAGATCATAAGCTAACAGACAAAAAATCATTAAAATCGGTTCGTTAGTTTTTGCGTGATGCTCGTTCAAACAAACAAACAAATACACAAACAAACAAAAAAACAGACAGACAAAAAATCCAAAAATTGGTGATTTGGAATCAGGGACACCTAAAAACCACATCGTAACTTTTTTTTGTTATTATCTTCGATGTACAGACACACTTCTGTTACAGTTTTATAATAGTTTAGAAGTACGAGCATTTACCCGCGACTTTGTCCGCATAAATTATATAGGACCAGATTTTAAGTCAGATCATAAGCTATCAAACAAAGAAAGTTTCATCAAAATTAACCGAGTAGTTTTTGAGTTTATTCATTACAAACATACAGACACACAAAAATACAAATCTTTCCTCTTTATAATATTAGTGTAGATTCTAACTGTGCCTGGCATGCGTTGCAATGCCCCTTTTTATCCTGACACACACTTGGCCGGTTTTTTTCATAGCTTATGGTCATCACGGATAATGTAGCATTCTAATGGTGAAAGAATTATGCATATCGGTCCAGTAGTAGTAGTCGGAGGTACATACACAAAATACAATGTTTGTTAGTCTTTTGTGTTTCTTCCGATTGCGATGAAATTTTGGTGGGTTGGTGTGCGAGAGTCTGCAAAAGTTTTAACAAACATAACGAAGCAAAAAAAAAATATTGCTTCATACAGAAGTCTGTGATTGCATCGCATGTCGGGCACAGCAAAAGCCAGAATGTCATCATGAAAAATACAATGTCAAATGATATTATAGTACACTAGCGGCCCGTCCCAGCTTCGCACGGGTGGACGTCTAATCTTTTCTAGCAATAAATATAGCCTATGTTACTCAGGGTGAATGCAGCTTTCTAATGGTGAAAGAATTTTTTAAATCGGCCCAGTACTTTTTGAGCCTATTCATTACAAACATACAAACATACAAAAATAGGTACAAATCTTTCCTCTTTATAATATTAGTGTAGACAAACATACAAACATACAAAAATAGGTACAAATCTTTCCTCTTTATAATATTAGTGTAGATTACTGCAGCGGCCAGCAACAGAGGCATTGACGGACGAACGTGTAAATGTGGGCCGAGGCGAAGCCGAGGCACACATACGTAAGTACATCAATGCCTAGTTGTGGCCAAGGCTTGTCTAGTACATTTCTCAAATAATGCGCGGAAATTAAAACAGTAAATTTTCTCAAATAATTCGCGAAAATTAAAACTCTTTTTATCCTTTTTTATCAAAATCAATGATGAACAACAAACAACAATTTTTTTTTTTCAATAAGCAGCTTTCTATTTGCAAGCAGTTTGCAAGCCAGTTCGAAATTTAAATAAAACCTTTGATGAGTTACCTCCTTGGTCGCACTGTTTCGGAGTAAAAGATCGTTCCATTTTTAAATTACACGACAGATATGAGTTTACTATGTAATTTATTTGGTCGCTAAACACGACAGATATGGATTTTCATACAACATTGCTGGCCGCTGCGCGCATGTATTTGGCCAGTACAGCAATTTCGATTTATCTCGAAGAAGGTTGTCAAAATAATGCTCACATTTCCAAGCATGTTTGAGAAATAACAATTTAATTAAGTACTTACTATAAAGGTAAAAATAGGTCCGGTACAATTTCAGGTGATTAGATGATTTAATAAACACAAAAAAAAAATTACCTATAATTTAAAAAAAACCTTTATTTTTAAATGTCATAATTAAGTCGAATCTGTGCTATAATTTAATTTTTTCGTACAGTAGAAACATCTTTCAACTAACCATTTCTTCAATGCCTTTTTATTAAATACCTGCCATGCCTTTTTGTTCTTAGTAGTAATTGGCAATAAAGCATTTTTTCTTTCTTTCTTTCTTTCAAATATAGTTATTCTGCACTACATAAGATGGGTGACGTTCGTGCATTACGTACAAATGGACCGATGGAATGGATGGATGTGGATGGATGGATGGATGGCTTTTCATTTACTTACGAGTGAAAAGTAAAGCCGTGAGATTTCTTTTTTTCTTTTTTAATGATTTAGTACAACGAATTTTAAGCACGAGAAGACATTGTGGTACCTTTAACCCGCCTAAAATCAAAAAAAGTATCTCAATCACGCAATGCCGCTACTAAGTAAATTAGGCGACGGGACTCAATTTATGTAGTCACTGATCTTGCTATTTTAATTTACTTAATCATTGGTGTTATGTAAAAGAATGTAGGTGTGTGTCGGAGATCCAAATAAATGACATATTTTCTTTCTTTGTTAAGATTTAAGGCTGTAAATAAATTGTGAAAAATCTAAAGCGTATTTCGATAACTGGGTAAAAATTTACTAGTAAAGGTGAGCATACAGACAAAAAACAAGTTTGGACTATGCTGTCAAAGTGCGAATACCAGACAAGATAATCAATGATTGACTTAGCTGTTTGAAAAATTACATCCGAAAAAGTGATGCACTGGAAACGAACAATAAATCATCAAAACTGACTGTCAATAATCGACGTATTTATGTATGTAGATAATGAGTATAGTTCAACATACAGGGTGATAAAAAAAAACACTTTAAGACCAATTTAATGTTGACCGATTACTAAATTGACCAACCGCGAAGTTGACTGATCGCGAAGTTGACTACTAGCGAAGTTGACCTATCGCGAAGTTGACTAGTAGTATGTAGAACTATATACTACTAGCGGCCCGTCCCGGCTTCGCACGGGTGGACGTCTAATCTTTTCTAGCAATAAATATAGCCTATGTTACTCAGGGTGAATGCAGCTTTCTAATGGTGAAAGAATTTTTTAAATCGGCCCAGTACTTTTTGAGCCTATTCATTACAAACATACAAACATACAAAAATAGGTACAAATCTTTCCTCTTTATAATGTTAGTGTAGATTACCTATTCTGTGCTAGTAGAGAAGTTGACCGTTCGCGAAGCTGACCAATGACATTTTAGTGGACTTTTTGCTAAGTTGACCGACTGCGAATAAACGATAATTATTAGCACGCGACACTAATTAATACACACATTACAACTTTATAAGTATTACTAAGAAGCTAACAAACAAACTTTTCTCACTTCAGTTTTGTTTGTAAACTTTACATAATTAAAAGTTACATGAAATGCCTTCTTTAGTGAGTGAAATATTCTGTATTATATTAGGTGTTTTGCGCTGAAGTTCTCGTTCTTATCAAGAGAGTCTGAATCTCAATATAAAATATCTTTTGAGGAAAATGAACGCACCCACTTCTTTTATTGAAACACGATTTTTTGATATACTGGTACTATCTTCCAATAAATTGCGAACGAGAATATGCGTATTCACCATTAAGTATGATTTAAAGGCTCGTAAGTCAGGTATGGCACATAATCGATGCTCGGAAGCTACAAGGAAACTACCCTCTACCCTTCCCTCGAACAATTAAGTTTCATATACCATTGGAATTTAATTTCAATTTATGAGGCCAAGAGATAATTATCATGGACTATATTTCAGTCTGACTAAAAATGGTAAGAACGTGAACCGTTTTAAAATTCTTTAATAATTTTAATTATTCAATTTAGGTTCGATCCACTGTACTGTACTAATGTAGATGTATGTACTTTTCTACATTCTGTATAAGTACTTCTTCTTATCGTGTGGACAGAGCCTTGGTGTCAGAGTTTTTCAGACCGCCTTACGGCCTCTGATGGGGGTTTAATGTAACGACTACTACCATCAGAAATAGTAGCTGGGGCCAACGGCTTAACGTGCCATCCGAAGCACGGAATCATTTTTCTTGGAACGTACTTGGCTTGGTTGAATTGATAGTGTGAGTGATTTCGTTTTCTTCCATTATTGTACGGTTATCTTGAATTTTCATTAAAATAAGCACAAAGAATGCGAAGAAGATTTAGTGGACTATCTTATAAAAAAGATTATGATTCACACACTTGATACAAAAGGTATCATAAGGAGAAATGCGTTTCCCCCAACTTCTACAGGTTACAATCAATTTACTTTTTTGTTAGTTTTGTTTCACTCTACCCATATTAATAAGTATCATTCATGTACTCTGGTGTGCCTCTAAGTACGGGTCTCAAAATACATGGCCGTCCGCCAAACTTCTTTTGAATAAATCCATTTTAAATCAAATTTTAACATGGATTTATTATTAATAATTTATTATTAATATATTAATTTATTATGATATATTTATTAATTGATAAAGTGCATGTAGACTCGTATCCTATTAACACAATGAAAACATTTTCATGATGCATACCAATAAAACTACACTGAGGCATAGAGACACAACATGTCAACAGTTTATTAGTCATAAAAATATCGTAAAATGTAAATATAATAAATTGCTTATTTTACAACCTTAGGTCAACAAACTATACCTTTCAGAAAAGGTGAATGTTCCTGGAACTTAATCCACAGCCAGTTGCATCAGAGCTTGTCCCATTTATTTTGTCAAGTGTCAGCGAGCGGGCGAGAGAGAGCTAGTGTTGAACAATAAACGTAAGTCTAATGCGACCGGGGCTTAACATGCGAGCTTACCTACATCCGTATGCTGAGCTTGTTTCTTGTTCTTCCTCTCGTCCCCTGGATTACGAAACAAGAACTGGAGACAGCGACATTAGTCACTGTTACGTCTTTAAAACGTAAGCATAAACGCAGCGGCCCTTAAAGGGTCTCGCGACTAGGGTTGCCAGACGTCCTTTATTTTAAAGGACGTCCTCTATTTCAGATCCAAAAAATGATCTTGTCCCCTAATTTGAAATCTTCAATAGAGGACAATATATTTTGGGGGAAATTAACGCATGCATATGGCAATGAGTTGCATTAGCATAAAATCGAACTTCAACATACAATGCAAACAATTTTAACATTTCGTTATAGAAAACAAAGAAGCTTTTAGAGCAAACAAAAGTAATATGTACCGAGTATAATAAATACAAAAAGACTAATTAGGTCGTACTTACTGCCTAGGTACTTGTCTTTGATTGACGACAAACTACGTTACATTGCGTATGACCATTGTTTTTTAAGTAATACATTTTGCTACTGTCATAAACATTTAAACATTTAATTAAAAATAATAATTATGATGTCCTTTATTTTCATCCTATTTCCTTTATTTAATTTTATCAAATCCTTTAAAACATAAAATGGGAGCTGGCAACCCTACTCGCGACAGTATCGGGGTTTTTGACGGGGTATCATGACACTTGAGGGGTTTTCTTTTAACCTGTTTTTTCCCATTGCTGGGCAAAGGTCTCCAAACCCTTCCACATCTCTCTATTCGGTGCTACGTCCCGCCACTCATGTAGGCATCCAGCTCGTCTCGCCATCTTTCCCGGGGTCTCCCTCGACCTCGGCTCCCGTCGTGAGGCATCCATTGTGTGACGATTGATGCCCACCGCTCAGTGTGCATTCTGCAAACATGCCCAACCCAGTTCCAGTGAGGGGTTATTATGGATTATTTTATATCTCTGTAATGACTAAATTAATCCTAGCATTGAAACTATACATTTTAACGTATAAAGCACATAATTATATTGGTTAGTAAATTGTGTCTAAATAACTGGCCAAGTGCGTGTCGGATCACGCACAGGATAGGGTTCTGTAGTTGCCTGTCACAATATAATATGGACTTAGAAGAAGACTTTTTGTTTTATACTACGGTTTAACGGCTAATAAAGTCTAAAAAGTACATTTTATAAGTTAGTCGACTATTACTCGGAAACTTGTAAAGCCTACTTAGCGGTGATAGTTTTCCTTTTAAATTACACGTTCATTCATATAATTTTTATTTTTCATTTTTATTACATATTTTTTGCTGTGAATTTTTTCACATCTCCAACTACAACAGTTTAGCTGGAAGAGGGGGGGGGGGGGGGGGGGGGGACACCTGACTCTACCGAAAATTTTCGCTTTAAAGCTTAATATTTCGCTAACGTATCCCTAAAAATCGATCCTCCTTCGATCCTTTCGTATCGAAAAATAGTTTTCCCAAACCCACAATATTTTTAAAAGACCTATCCAACGATACCCCACAACATGGGACAGACGAGAAAAAAAAATCATCCCCAGTTCACGTGTAGAGGAGGTACCCTAAAAAAATTTTTTTTCAAGATTTTATTCTACCACTTTGTCGACGTAATGAATATTTATACCAAAGATTTTTTTTTTAAATCTTTGATTTATACATATGCCAAATTACAGCTTTCTAGTATTAAGCGTTTCTGAGCTAAGCCGCGGACAGATGGACGGACGGACATGGCGAAACTATAAGGGTTCCTTGTTGACTTCGGAACCCTAAAAATTGTTTATTTGATTGATATCCAAAATATAAGTTTGTATGACGCGCTCAACGGTAGGTATGTGAGTTTACTGAACAAGACGTTCAAAAAATCCGGCCAAGTGCGAATTGGGACTCTGGTAATTATAATTAGTGTTCCGTACTACCAGTTGTTTAACATTTTTTTTTTTTTTTTTTTTTTTTTTTTTTTTTTATTAACTATGGGTTTGCTCTTGACCTCAATCCAGTCCTCAGGACGAAGATGGGGTCGTAGATGTAGCGAGCTTACCCAGAAGATGCCTATTCACTCGTACTTTAAAGGAATTCGGGTTGTAAGTACTCGGAAATACTGACGCAGGTAAGGCATTCCACTCCTTGGCTGTGCGCATTATAAAAGATTCAGAAAGGCGCTTGGTGCGGATATGTGGGATGTCAACCAAGAAGGGGTGATATCCCGCGGTGCGTCTGGAAGTCCGATAGTAGAAAGGGGAAGGTGGGATGAGCTCATGCAGCTCTAGGGCACACTCACCGAAGTACAATCTGTAGAAGACCGACAAGCAGGCCACTCTGCGGCGGTGGGCTAGGCTATGAAGCTTGGCCTCCACCAGCTTACTATCGCCAATGAGCCTCCTGGCTCTGCGTTCAACCGAGTCGAGTGCGGCAAGTTGATACTTGGCTGAGCCATCCCACAGGTGGCAGCAGTACTCCATACATGATCGGACCTGAGCTTTATACAATACTAAGAGCTGTCCAGGAGTGAAGTACCGCTTCACCTTGTTTAAGATGCCCAGCTTTTTGGCCGCAGTTTGAGCCTTAGACTCGATGTCAGCGCCGAAGTTGAGTTTTGTGGTCAAGCTTATACCCAGAAGCCCAAGACTGTCGGAAACAGGGACAGATGTACCCCGGAAAGTAGGAGTCAGATTAAACGGACTCCTTTTTGCGGTGAACAGACAAGCCTGTGTTTTGGTGGCGTTGAAGTTGACTAAATTATTGTCACCCCACTGGGAGACAACACTTAAAGTCAAGTTTGTCCGCTCAACCATGGCCTCCCTCTGCGAGCGTATTTTATCCCCGCTGGCCCCTGCGCCAGATACATATCTCTCCATGACAGTACTGTCATCTGCATACCCAACAATACCTGACACAAGGAGGTCATTGATGTGCAGCAGGAAAAGTGTCGCGGAGAGAACAGACCCTTGAGGAACTCCAGCATCAATTGCCATAAGGTCAGAAGAGCAGCTGTCAATGACAACTCTAATCGACCGTTCTCTCAAGAAATCAGATATCCAGCTGCAAAGATCAGCGGGGATGCCATAAGCGGGAAGCTTGCTCAGCAAACTAGCGTGCCATACCCTGTCAAAGGCCTTCGAGATGTCAAGTGATACAGCCAGTGCTTCACCGTGCTTCTCGATGGCCTCGCCCCAGCAGTGCGTCACATACACAAGAAGATCCCCAGTCGATCGCCCCCGGCGGAAGCCATATTGGCGATCACTGAGTAGATCATTGTCTTCTAGGTATGACAGCAACTTACTGTTAAGTACTCTTTCCATGACTTTACAGAGAATGGAAGTAATGGCGATAGGGCGGTAGTTGCAGGGGTCGGCACGACTGCCCTTCTTGGGTACCGGTTGCACATTCGCAAGCTTCCAGGATTTAGGCACCGTTCTTGTTCTGAGAGAGAGGCGATACAGGCGTGTTAGAACAGGAGACAACTCAGGCGCACAATATCTCAACACTCTTGCAGGTATACCATCAGGACCACTGGCCTTATTCACATCCAGACTACGCAATGCTCTGCGGACCTCTTTTGTATGTATTGTGACCTCCGGCATCGAAGAATCACAACGAGGGATGGTTGGCGGCTGTTTGGCACCAGCGTCCAGACGTGAATTGCTCGCAAACAGAGAAGCAAATAAATTAGCTTTCTCAGTTGCGGAGTGAGCCAGCGACCCATCAGGCTTCTGCATGGGAGGCAAAGTGGGACGGCAGAAGTTGGATTCGACCGATTTTGAAAGGGACCAGAACTGTTTACTACCAGAAGGGTAGGATGCCAGTTTGGCTCCAATGCGGCTGACATGGTCGAATCGAGCCCTCCGGATCACCCGTTTGCAGGACTTGGCGGCAGAATTAAAGGCCCTCTTCTTCGCGCGAACCCTACGAGCTCTAACTTTGCGGTCGCGAGCTTGGACCCATGCTTGGTAGGCGGCTTCTTTTTTAGCCTCAGCGCGAGCACAATCCGCATTGTACCAAGGTTGGGCTTTGTGACCGAGTGAGATGTCGGAGAAAGGAATATAATATTCCATTCCCTGTCGTATCACGTCCGCAACCGCATCAGCCGAACTAGCAGGGTCACTCGAAGAAAAACACACTTGCCGCCACGGGTAA
Organism: Agonopterix subpropinquella; assembly: GCA_922987775.1. Classification (NCBI taxonomy): domain Eukaryota; kingdom Metazoa; phylum Arthropoda; class Insecta; order Lepidoptera; family Depressariidae; genus Agonopterix; species Agonopterix subpropinquella. Next base: position 15,249,664 of record OV277695.1, on the reverse strand, counting down.
GACGCAAAGAAATGCCGCATCTCATCCCAATCTGCCGACCCGTATCGCCAGACTCGCCTCGTGCCCTTAGGGCTGTCATCGGGAGGAGAGCAGATCGACACGGATTTCACCAGACAGTGATCGGACGTTCCCAGCGGGGCAGAGACCGATACTGAGTGCCTGTCTGGATCTGAAGTCAGCAGAAGGTCCAAACAATTGGGCGTATGACCATCAACATCCGGTACCCGCGTTGCTTGATTCACCAGCTGGGTGAGATCTAGCGATAATGCAAACTTGCGCGCCTCTCTCCCAGCATGGTCAGTTAACTGGAACGGGAACAGCCACTCGCTATGGTGGGCATTGAAGTCCCCCAGAAAAACAAGCTCCGCCGTTGGATACCTTCGTTGGGCTGTCTCTGCCGTCTCAGTGAGATACTCCATGAGCCTGGTTGTCTCCTGGTCACCGTCGTGCGATCGATAGACACCGACGTAGAGAGATTTCTCCATTCCGGTGTCTACAAAAAGCCATAATACGGAGAACCCGGAAACCTCAAAGCAACGGAGACGCCGACAGCAAATGTCGTCGCGAACATACACACAGACCCCAGCTCGCCTCTTGAACTTATGTTCCAACGAGTATCCTGGGTAGTTGAGGTACGCCGTATCAGACGGGGTTGCTATCTGCGTCTCCGTTAAAAAGAATAGGTGTGGCTTCTCGGTCTCGAGGTGGTGGTGGACCGGATCGAGATTTGAGTGCAGACCTCGTATGTTACTGAGGTGCACTTTGAGTGGGAGGAAGTGCAGCCGTTGTCTAACCATTTTCTTTTTTGTGACTTTGTTTTTCATAGTTTGTCGAGTGGTGGAGAGGTGGAAAAAAAGTCGAGATGCCACTCAGGTACCCTAGAAGACCTCATGAGCTCGACTGACTGGTGGGAAACTCATTTGGAGACTGCGGGGACGCCCGAACCCCCCCGCAATGGCCACCGGGTCCTCCCTTCCAGTCGCCAACTGGCACGGTGGAGCATTGCGGGATTTTTCGCAAGTTGTGTGGGGCAGCCTTTCACACGTGGCTAGCGCACTACTTGGGCCCCCTACTAACTGCGGTCGGCCAACGACTGTCACCGTGCTTCGGATCCCGCTACCCTCCAAAATGAGTTTCCCGGTACAGTGTTGCTCAGAGGTCAAGACCGGTTCTGAGTAGCGCAACTGACTCTTTCCCATTCCCCAATGGCACTGGGACTCCTGCACACCGACGGAACGCAGCAAGCTGCTTGGCGCCGGACTCCGGCAGGAGGGTGGTCGCGAGCCAGGCGGCTCCTTGCGGAGCCTACCACCGCTGTGGGGGATCGTTCAGCCGACACCACGAACTTGTTGTAGTCTGTGGCGGCGTTGCCCAGGGTGGACCACTAGGAGGTAGATCCCCAACCACCCCAAATAAAACATAAATCGTTGATAACATAAACTGGTGTCAGTTTGTATAGTATACTACCAAAAGAACCAATGTTTTCCTTGTTCCATTTATGCACTTAATGCAACACTCTGTATTATAATAGCAAACGGTCATTAACCTAAGTTCATCTTACCTGTAAGACGTGCGTGGATAACAGTGACAGCAGACACTAAGCCACAGTCATTATTCATATTTCCCTTTGACGCTGTTCTCACAAGTTCGCAGCACCGCGTGTGTGAGGGGTGGGGGGGGGGGGGGATTAAGAGCCGCCCGCCTACAGCTGCGTCCTGTCGGATAAACATAATTTAGTAACGACATCTGCCAACACTAACTTAATTATCTCACAAATTACGCTTACCTACGTAATTTTATTGAGGTGAGCAGTGAAAACAATAAGAGCTGGAGTGCGATTTTTGAATCTCATTCGCTGAGTTCAGCAGTTGAAAATGTCAAAATTACTGTGGAGATATGCATCTTTCTACTGCTGTTTTGACTTTCAAAAATGGCACTCCTGGAGTATGATTTTTTAATGTCAAATCAGCAGTAGAAAGATGCACGTCTCCATAGTAATATTGACATTTTCAACTGCTGCACTCAGCGAATGAGATTCAAAACTCGCACTCCTGGAGTGCGAGTTTTGGAGTGCGAGTTTTGAATCTCATTCGGTGAGTTCAGCATTTGAAAATGTCAAAATTACTATGGAGATACGCATCTTTCTACAGCTGATTTGACTTTCAAAAATCACACTTCAGGAGTGCGATTTTTGAAAGTCAAATCAGCAGTAGAAAGATGCCTATCTCCATAGTAATTATGACATTTTCAACTGCTGAGTTCAAAGAATGAGTTTCAAAAACCGCACTCCTGAAAGGTTTTTTGTACGGTATTTTGAGATTTTATTAAATCCTAATATGTATTTATAAATGACGAAAAAAAATGATGATGATTACCTAATGATTTTTTTTTTATGTTTTTAATTTTTCATGTATTTTTAATATTTTTTATTTTATGTTTGTGACTCAATCACGCATTAACTGAACGAATTGGTCAGGTTATGAGCTCGAAGAGGATTATTTTATTGTTATTTGTAGTTGGGCTATTGCAAGCAAGGGTCGTTGTAACACGGAGACCAGCGCTGGTCCTTTTGTGTTCGCCCCAAGCTCACCCATATTTACGCATACCTCCGAACTTATCGTATTTTCTTTTCACTCTCGGGAATGCAGGTTTCCTCACGATGTTTTCCTTCACCGCCGAGCTAGTAAATGATAAATACAACCGTACATAAATTCCGAAGAACTTAGTGGTACAGGCCAGGAATCGGACCGCGGCCTCAGGATTGAGGCGCTAACTCTCTTCCGTATGGGCTATCATCGCTCGAAGAGGATGCTGCGCGCTCCAAATGTAAATATATTATTAACATAGATAGACACAATAATTTCATTAGTTATCGTGGCTCAAAGTCTGCTGCACGAAAAAAAATCTGCTGTTTCATACGAAACTGCAATGCCTACTCAACTCAAAAAAACAAAAAAACAGCTTTTTTGCAATTACAGTTTTGCTCTCATATTAATAGTTGTTCAGTTTGATGGTCAGAAGCACCCCTAAAAAATCGTTAACTCACTTCAATTACACTCTACAAATTTATCGACTGATTTCAATTACACCGACGGCCCGGTAGCACAGTCGGTAGTGAACCTGCCTGCTGTGCCGAGGGTCGCGGGTTCGAATCCCGTAAGGGACAAATATTTGTATGATGAATATGAATATTTGTACCCGAGTCATGGATGTTTCTATCTATATATGTATTTCTATATCGTTGTCTAGTCATCATAATACAAGTCCAGGCTAGATTCTGGTACTTTAAATGTGACTAGATAATTTGTGTGACACTGTCCAAGATATTTATATTTTTTTATTTTACACCCTGTAGATTCTTAAAAGTGAGTAATTAAATCAATCGAGCATTGAAAATTGAGTGGAATGCTCTGAAAATTTAATTTGAAATGTTTAAACTCATGTTTGAGTTTCTGTTAGCCTCAACATCCTTACGGCTCGAATATTAGTTTGCTTACATTAGATCTAATTCTCGCGAGTTTCTCGCTCCCTGGATCTAAAAATAATTCACAAGCTTTCTACTTAGTCAAAGTTTCAGTTAACGTTTTTATAACATAAACTAAATTTGCATTTACCTCAAACGAACCAACTTCTCTCTAAATTATCTTGTTAGTGAATTAACATGATTCAGAGCACAGTTAAAAATCTTTTAAAGTCACATTTTGTGCTATAAATCATTTTTACAGAACATTTCTTGTAGTGAACCTTTAAAACCTTGAGTCGAGTAGGTGCTGCAGTTTAGTATGAAACAGGTCGATTTTTTTTCGCCCCGATCTCTTTGCTCCCATGGTAAGTTGTTCAGTTTGATGGGTAGAGTATGTGGTTTTAAGGTTAATGATACTTTTCCTTACATCCTGTATAAAATAATGAGGTAAAACCCTGTGCACCCTTAAAAAGTATTTGGTTTTTAATTTTGTAACGAACAAGCTGCATATTGATTAAAAATATGGCATCCACTGTATTACGACGAAACTGGAATAAGACGAATCTGGAATACGACGAATTTGGAATACGACGAATCTGGAATACGACGAATCTGGAATACGACGAGTTCAGAACACGACGAATCCGGAACAAATCGTTATTAATTATAATTATTTGTAAGTATGCATATACATATATATATACTTATATTTGTTGTTTCGGTGCACAGAATAGCCCATTTATAGCTACGAATAAGAATAACTATGGAAGAATAACTCTAAACAAAAGCAACGTAATTTTTGGCACCCTTTGAAAAATGACATTTTGTATGAGTTTTGGCGGCAAGGTGTAGTTTTTAAGGAACAAATTTCGAACACTGTGTACTTTTTGAGCATGATTTACATTTCTATACATTTATAGTGAAGAAGGAAAAAAATAGAGAAGAGGGAAACAACATCATAAAAACGTGTTACTAAAACTAATTAATCTAAAAAATTTCTCTTGCTTTAAAACGACTTCCCACAAGCCCCCATATTGTTGCATACCTACGGTGCAATGTATATTATAGAATGTCATTGGTTGTAATAGTGTGCGTGCAGAAGCCCAAAAACGTAGATTCGTTCGCCACAATTCATTCATCTCTTGAGTCTTGACAAAATATGCCTTCATCAGAAGTATAATAAAATCGGTCAAGTACGAGTCGTGCTACTCGCACACCGAGGGTTCCGTACCACACCACCACAGCCCGAACTTTATTACCTTAGATAAAAAAAAACTTTTTTGTCCGGGACCTTTAGCGCGAGACCGACTCACACTTGGCCGGTTTTTAGTATTTGTTGTTATTCTGTAGAGTTTGCTCTATAATCGCACTAAGTTTGACGCTTGTATGTATTACCGTTTTTACGAAAGAGCGTGAAGAAAAAACGTTGATAAAAACTAGTTTCTTGTTGAGAACCCCCCTTAATTTGCTATTACGGTTCAATAGTTACAGCCCTAAATAGGTAGGACAGACGGACGGACGGACGGACGGACAGACGGACAGACGGACAGACGGACAGACGGACAGACGGACAGACGGACAGACGGACAGACGGACAGACGGACGGACGGACGGACGGACAACGTAGGCTTAGTAATAGGGTCCCGTTTTCACCCTTTGGGTACGGAAACCTAAAAATGATTCGCAGGACTTTCGCATCCGGAACACTAAAAAGACCGTAGGAAAGCAACTCCACTGAGATTTATATACGTACAATAGACTAATCTGCTGACGATGGGATTGCGAAGAGCACCTGCTGCTCACTAAATGGAAACTGTTTTACGAACTCTTTTCCTACTTTTTTGGGACTAAAATATCTGTGCACTTCGTTTGTACGTAAATTAAATTCCGTGTTTTTAGACTGAACATTTTTTATTATACAGGTTGGAAACTTAAATGGATGCTTCAGACCATTAAACTGAAGAACTTTTACTATAGGAATAACATTGAAATAGCGAAAAATCTGCTGTTCCATAGAAAATATAAATAGAACTACTTATTTTTATATTTCTGTTCTGTTTCCCGATTTCTAAATTGGTTCAGTAGTAAAAGTTGTTCAGTTTGTATCCCTTTAAGTATGTAACTCATTTAGGTGTACACCCTGTATACAGTTAAATAGTTACAATAATAATAAAGTATTTACAGAAATTAGCTTTCATGAACATAGGGGAAAGAAGTATAGAGTAAACATCGCGCTTCATGACATTGTCCCATTCAACTGCGGCGATATAGTACACTGTGGCATTTAGTCGCTCTCTCACTGCGGTCACGTGTATCAGTTACATTGAAAACAATTTAATATGCATAAAAAATTCCGTGGTGTAATATTAAACAATATGTTTTTCCAGCCCTCGAAAATATAAAGCAAATGCAAATAAGGACAAGCCTATACGCGAAAAAGAGAAGACAATAGATATTGCCAGTCGTATGTCTTTCTCACGCTTTTAACTATCTTCTTATATCTCTCTCTCTGCAATCTTCTTGCACACGTCTCCCCTTCCCCCCCCCCCCCCGGCTCCCCCGGCCCCCGCTTGCCTCACCGGCTGCCGCACATATAGCGCATGAATTTTGTTTGTTGCACTATCTCTATACTTCCTTCCTCTATGTTCATGAAATTGTTTTTTTAATTCGTATCGTTGATGATAAGGAACGTCGAAATTACGCAACATAATGCGAGATGCGCCGTTGCATATACAGGGTGAAATTGAAATCATTGGTACCCTTTTAAACTAAGAGTCTACCCATCAAACTAAACAACTTAGTAAGGAAGCAAACCGATCGCAGCAAAAAAAAATCTGCTGTTTCATACTAAACTGCAATATCTACTCCCGGTAGTAAAAATTACCGTACCATAAAGGACAGGAATACAAACAGTAGCGCAAAATACTTTTAAGTCAAGTATGAGTAGGTACCTATACAAAGTTCTCTAAATCCTTAATGAAATTAACATTTTAAATCTCGCCTTGAAGTAATTTGCAACCACTCTAAGAATATTATGTAGTTGCAGAAGAAACAAGACAACAGTTTTGCTTACCTACTCCTCAACTCCTAAACTGGTATTTGTTTAAAAAGCTAAACCCTCATGGAACAATCCAAGGATCCCTAAAGGATAGTGCTATAATTAACTTCTACATCTCTTGCTGCGAATAGTTTTTGTTACTTAATATTTAATATTCACCAGAGCTACTTTCTCTATATCAAAAGTAAATTATATTTTTAAAATTCACTAAGAAAATCTACTCGTTTTCCTTGCCAGATTAGTAGTGCCAACGGTGCCAACATTTCTAGTCATAAAGAACAGTTGCAAATACTACGCATCGAAGTCAAAGAAAAGTCTACATAATTTATTCAATACAGGAACTTATTATTTTTTTAAGCTACAACAGCGCGTGTCGAAACGTACGAGTAAGTATGTCACTGTTAGGGTTGCCAACTCTACTATATAATATAGTATCCTACTATATTAGGGGCCATAATACTATAATTCTGAGAAAAATATATAGTAGGCAAAACTACTATATTTTGATGAGCAAATAATTTTTAGAGAATTTAAATAATATTTAAATAATAATATTTAAATAATAGTATATTGGTACTTAGGTCCAATAAAAATGCCCAATAACTTCCTCACATTTGTTCCATTTGATCTAAACTGGACCATGTAGATATTTCCTAAAGACTTAATCCACTGCTGAAAAATGACAACAAGTTTTCCTCAAGACAGATCAATCAATTTTGCGACTTCTGCGTTTACAAGATGCATTCTTTTCTAGGACGAATACGAAATGGAGAGATGATTGTTCCTTAAGAATAAAAACTTGGTATTGAAACCAAAAAGTTTCAAAAAAAATTCTCGTAGATAATTTTAAATTAACAATTATTCAAAAATACTATATATTTTCTTATTTTTCCCCGATCTACTATATTTTTTCGGGCACCAGGCTCGAAATACTATATTCGGTCTAAAAAAAGTTGGCAACCCTAGTCACTGTAGAGAAGCGGCCAGAAACTCTACAACATAATACTTCTAAAATAACTATATCTAAACTATTATAAAACTGTAACAGAAGTGTGTCTGTACCATAGAGAAAATAACGCGCTCCCCTGGGGAAGAGATGTTGTATCGAACTGTGCACAGATACTCAACTGGGCCTGACGTCATAATAGCGGGAAGTAGCGTATTTAAATGTTAACCCTTCCCCTCACCCCCTTTTCACCCCCTTTGTTGGCGACAACATTTTCTATAGAAACAAGCCGATATGCCATCTCTTCTTACTCTATGGTCTGTACATTGAAGATATTTACAAAAAAAAAATTACGACATAGTTTTTACCTGTCCCAGATTCCAAATCACCAATTTTTGGATTTTTTGTCTGTCTGTTTGTTTGTTTATTTGTTTGTTTGTTTGTTTGGGTGTTTGTTTGTTCGAGTATCACGCAAAAACTACTGAACCGATTTTGATGAAAATTTTTTTGTTTGATATCTTATCATCTGACTTAAAATCTGGTATATAATTTATGCGGACGAAGTGGCGGGTAAAAGCTCGTACACTGATAAAACAGTTCCGTGACTGACTGACGGACCATTCACAGCTTACACCGCAAAAGATAGAAACATATTGGAATATAGATTCTACGGAAGATATAGAGGTTCACTAAAAATAGATTTTTCTATATTATAATTTCACGCTTCAAAGCTAGTAAAAGTAAATGATATTTAAGTTACGTTAGTAACATTAAAGTTATACTTACAGTCTATTCAATTAAATAAATAATACTCGTAGCCATTTAATACATAAAAAGGCAATTTAAGACATTTAAGGCTTTTTCTGCTTATCTTTATTATGGTCTGTCTACAAGATCATCCCTATCACTGTAGATATTCATCAGATATATTTATATGTCAAGATAGACAATCGAAGCTACGAACGCGTAGAAAAAAATTGCAACCCCAGTACTGGCCTCTAAACCTTATCCATATACACGTCGCACACAGACATAATTTGTATGACGCCTCACGCACACTAATTATAAGTTGGCCCCTTTTGTTTTATACGGTAGAAGCATGAGACTCATTCTAGATAAATACTTTTCCTAAGACGATCATCTACCTCTCTAGCCTATTGCCAAGCCGTATACGTTATTCTTATTAAAATGAAATACATATTGTAATTTTTTATAAAACATGTTTTTTAGTCGCAACCGCCCTAGTAAAATTATATAGTCTATGTCTCTCACGATTTTTATAAATCTAACGACACCTCATACGTCTAAATCTATCAAGCTGTTTAGGCTGTAGGCCGTGCCAAAGAAATAAACATACAAACATACATAAATACGCTAGAAAAACATAACCCTCCTTCTGGCGCAGTCGGGTAAAAAATACGCACCACACCATTGTTGTAAAATTTCGAAAAAATTCCTAATTGAGTAATAATTAAAATTCATAACCATAACGGCAATAAACTCCAAAAGGTACAAAAATTCCCATAAAACTAATTTGTAAAATGAATTCGTTGAAATTAACACGAAACAAGGTAAAAAACAGCGCTAACGATACCTTCGGGAGACGAGTTAGATCCCAGAGTCCCATGACACGTGTCACGAGTCCGTGACAGGTTGGATTCCACCGGCGACATGTCACTGTCACGCCTATGACAATTATTGGATATTTGGTTTGTTGCAATTTGAACTCGGAATCAAGTTTGTACACTCGATACCTACTTGATACCGAAGACTCAAGGTACTCTGAACTTGACATCCATCCATTAAATTCCCTTTGTTATTAACATATTTCAGTTATGTTAAGTTCAGTCGTTTGGTTCCGGGTTGGAATATACCACCCCTGTTCTTCCAGTGGGTGCCGTAAGCGGTGACTAAGGGATTCAAGGTTTGTGAATTTTGTGATGCAGTGTTTATGTGAGCAAAAGGCTACCCACCTCTCACCACTAGACACGTCCGTCCTGAAACTTACATTACTAAATGTGAGCAATACTACAACTACAGAGCGAGCTGGGAGTTGTAGCAATGCTTCTGACCACCCCGAAAGGGATAACGGTCATGGGTTTATGTATATAACAGTCATTTTGTGAAACAAAAGTGTCGGAAAAGCAAGCCCCGTCGGATTAGCAGGTTGCAGCTTCAAGACCCGTCCGATAATAAATTATAAAAGCTTTTCATTCGTATCATTACCGCGTTGCGTAGATGGTAAGGATCATCGAAGATAAGCAACATCGTGGGCAATCATTGAGAGAAAGTTTAGTTCTTATTACATGTCGAGCGCCTCAGAGCTTCGTAAGCTACAAAGCACTAATAGACGGCCGTGTTCGTCACGACATGACAACTTAAGCCGTAGCTCAAAGAGGACAATACAGAGCCTCTTGCAGCGGTTTAAAAGTACTCGGGCACTAAGCAGACCAGTAACAAGTTACCACGGTGCAAGCTCCGTGGTCCAATAGTTAAGAGCATTGGGCTCTTGACAAGGAGGCCGTGGGTTCGATTTCCACGGGGCACCTAGTGATATGTCACTTTGTGCGTTTTTCCCCAGTTGGTTAGGACATTGCAGGCTGAATCACCTGATTGTCTGAAAAGAAAGATGATTCTTCGGATGGCACACTAAGCCCATTGGTCTCGGCTACTATATCTCTGGTGGCAGTAGTCCTTACATAAAAACCACGTCAATGGCCCTAAGGCGGTCTAAAAAAACACTGACACCAGGGCCAGGGCTCGCTCAGCTGCTCACACGATAAGAAGAAGTAACTTGCTTCCACAACCCACACTAGAACCATGTGTATGGCCCACTACTACCTCCCACCACGATCCATATAATAAAAGGAGACCTTTGACCTTCAGAGTGATCTCACAGGCTATAGGTAGGTATAACCTATTTATTTAACAACTTGATTATACAAAATATTATGAGAAAATTCCAACGTCGCTCGAATGTATATCTAAATACCTAGAGATCATAAAATTAAACGGAAAAATGTTATTCAAGTAGCAAACGTTTTTCGCAGAAAAATACCAGTCTCTATTTCTGAATATGGCTATTAAAATCTCATCTTCTGTTAATATCTCAAATGATCATTTGCTTCGTTCATTTCGACAACGATAGGTACCGGTACGTACCAACCTACACGTACATAACTAGGAGGTACCTATAGTATATTAGGTAAATCTATATCTATACTAAAATAATTATAATGAGGAAAGATTTGATTTTTTGCTTGTTTGTATTGAATAGGCTCCGAAACTACAGGACCGATCTGAATTATTCTTTCACCATAGAAGGCTACATTATCCGTGACGAACAAAGTCTAAAAAAACGGCCAAGTGTGTGTCGGGAAGATTGTAAGTTAGTACGAAGTTCGTCGCGGTCATCTAGTAGGTTATAACTTTGTTGATATTAACAGTGTATGATGTACCTACAGCCTACAGATATATTTTACTAGCCGTAAATATGTAACTAACGTTAATTTGATGGCTCGATAGCACAGTTGGTAGTGAACCTGCCTGCTGTGCCAAGGGCGCGCGCTCTAATCCCGTAGGGTCAGTATAATAGGTTTAGTCATAATATCGGGTAGTCAAATATTTGTATGATGAATATGTATATTTGTACCATAGTAATGGATCTTGGTATCTATATAAATCTACACTAATATTATAAAGAGGAAAGATTTGTACCTATTTTTGTATGTTTGTATGTTTGTAATGAATAGGCTCAAAAAGTACTGGGCCGATTTAAAAAATTCTTTCACCATTAGAAAGCTGCATTCACCCTGAGTAACATAGGCTATATTTATTGCTAGAAAAGATTAGACGTCCACCCGTGCGAAGCCGGGACGGGCCGCTAGTATTATATAAAAAAATACATCTATATATTGAACTAGCGGCCCGTCCCGGCTTCGCACGGGTGGACGTCTAATCTTTTCTAGAAATAAATATAGCCTATGTTACTCAGGGTGAATGCAGCTTTCTAATGGTGAAAGAATTTTTTTAAATCGGCCCAGTACTTTTTGAGCCTATTCATTACAAACATACAAACATACAAAAATAGGTACAAATCTTTCCTCTTTATAATATTAGTGTAGATTATGGATATGGATATTTTGAATCTCATACGTTGAACTCAGCAGTTGAAAATGTATGGAGATCACATGGAGATGGAGATTTTTGAATGTCAAATCAACGGTAGAAAGATGCGTATCTAATTTTGACATTTACAACTGCTGAGTTTTCAACGAATGAGTTTCAAAAATCGCACTCATGGTCAGTTTCCAATAAAATATAGTTAATAACCTGCCCTAAAGTTTTGCAATACCTACGTGATAATCACCAATAAACATCAATTAAGAAAAAATAAGCGATAGCATGAGACGAAATTTCCTTCAAGCGGAAACAAAACCCTGTTATAACGAGAGTTATGTGTAAAATGTTTGTATTCTTTTGATTCCGAGCCATTAGATGACCATTAGCGTCAAGGCAAAGCATTTTCCAAACCATAAAGCAGTTAAACAAAGCATGTATTGTAGGTAGCCACGGGCACCGCTCGGATAAATAACAGTTTTATTGAGGTTTCATAACAGATTAGTGAAGTTTCATTCATCTTCAAGCTTTACCTCGAGATTTGCGAAAGTTTGTAGATGTGCTCTAGTAAGTATTAATTTTATAAATTTTAATAAGCCTATCCACGATCGTAGGCGATTAACAAAGAACTTATACTAAATTTTATAACTTGTAATCTTGGTATTGTATATTATGAAGTCAGCGTGTTGATCAATGACATTAGTAAACAGTAATGGACAGGGTGAAAGAGCATTTAGTTGAAACATTTATAGTGCCCTAGCTAGGGTACCAAGTCTCAGTCAGTCTATGAACGTGTTTGAAGTCTAACGTTCCCATAAACCAAAAAAAGTAAAATCGATTTGACATTTGACAGAGAAAATAAGGGGAAAAAATGCCGTCATGTGCATTTCCGAAATGCTTTAACAACACATCAAATATAACCAAAAGTTCAAGAGTCACATTCCACTCGTAAGTAATTTAATTATTTATTTATTACAAAATAAATTATTTAAACAATCACCATTTTGTTTTGATGTATGACAGGAATAGATTATAAGCAAATACGCTAAGAGCGATAAAGACAGATTCACGTCATTATACACTATACAGTTTCACAGAAAGTGGAAATAAGTACTGATGGCAAAAAAAAATCTATAGAAATCTGGTACATTTTTGGTACAAACATTAAAAAAAACTACTTTTGGTATCTTTAGCGATCGCGACAGATTTTTAAACCTGCAGTGTGATTTTTCAAAATCAACGTTCAAAATCATGATCAAATGACGCATAATCTCGATAGCAATTTTAACATTTTCTACTGCTGATCTGAACGTGTGACTTTCAAAAATGCCACTCCGTATTGTGTAAGTTCCGATTATATCAATACACATCGATAATGTATAATAGTTATGTTATGTATGACTTACTAGACAACTAGACTGGTAAGGTTGTCTGGAAGAAATCGCTTTTTAGCGATAAGACCGCCTTATTTGTACCATTATCGTTTTTTATTCCTATGCTGTATCTGTGTTTGGTGTAAATAAAAGTATATTTCATTCATTCATTCAATTAAAAAAAAACAAATAACCATTATGTCGATTTGATACCGATCGAATCGGGTACTTACATAATAAGACGCCTTAGGCGCTGTCCTATTGCCATCGCTCGCGCGATCATGCGTTCGTCCGACGAAAATCATTGTGCCACTGTGCGTTTAAACATACTTATATCTGAATAAACGGGAGTCCGGGAGTCTGAGTTTCGGCACTACTAGTGAAACGTGGAGTGTGGTGTGGATGTGGAAACAGTCACAACTTATACAATGACTACGGAACCCCATGAGCGAATCTGAAATGCTCTTGGCCGGACTAACTGTAAATAACTTCAATGGACAGACACATTTCTTTTACAGTTTTATAAAATAGTGTAGATTTTTTTTATTATAGTTAATTTAATTATTACACTATGGATTCAATTTTTTTATATCATTTTTTTTTCATATACAAGGTCTAACAAAATTAACTGAAACTATTTTGAGGGTGTAATATGATGTGACCATCAAACTGAACAACTTTATCAATGGGACCAATATCGAAATCGCGAAAAAAACAGCTGTCTCATACATTTGACTCGAGTTATAATTGTAGTTTTGTATGGGACACCAATTTTTTTTTCGGAGGAAACATGTTTTGCTATTTCGTAGTGAACCCTATTTTACTTGTAGTACCAGTTGTACCAATTTGTACCAAATACTGTACCAATTTTTTTTGCTAACACTACCACAACTTTTTTGAACTGAATATAATGGCATATTCCAAATACGAAAAGGACCAAAAAGAATATAAAAAAAGGTCCTTTACAGTACACACTTTAAAGATATATGAATATTGTATCATAGAACAAAGTAGTGATGTTTAAAGACCTAAAGAGACAGTTTTTTTTTTCATTCTTGTTTGGAATGAAGTATAGCTTCCTTTGCACTCGCATTATAAATTGAATAAGCCTATCTCTTTCTATACTATATTACGGTGCTGAAACCTGGACGTCGTATGCAAAGCAAGAACGTCGCCTAAATAATTTCCACATGCGCTGTCTTAGGAGTGTACTAAAAATCACATGGAAGGATAGGGTAACGAACGAGAGAGTTCTTCAGATTGCACAGCTTCCCAGTGTCATTGCCATGCTTAAGCAGAGACGACTGCGGTGGCTGGGGCATGTGCACCGTATGAACACAAATCGTTTGCCCAGGAGAGTCATGCTGAGCCAAGTAGCCTTCGCTAAACGTAATGTCGGAAGACCCATGTTACGTTTTAAGGACTGTGCTAAGCGCGATATGGTGTCTTTTAAAATTGACCACTCAAAGTGGGAATGCCTTGCAAGCGACAGGGACGAGTGGAGGAAGGAAATAGCTGACGGTCGAACGGCCCATGATGAGGTCTGGTTCGAATCTCTGGCCGTAAAGCGAGCAAAAAGGCACAGGAATGAACAAGCTCCTGCACCAACCGACACACAGCACAAATGCCGTAAATGCGGCAGGCTTTGCCGCTCCCGAATCGGCTTATATAGCCACGAACGTCGGTGTCTTAAGCAAACAGACGCTGTTTGAAACATCTATTTAGATGAAACAAGGCCCATGATTGATTGATTGATTGAGTCCTATCTTAGAATTGGCCAGATCGTGATCGGGCTGGACATTTTAAAATACGCCGCCTTTTATGATTTGGCAGATTATTTCATGATGTGCTTGATAGAAAGTTGGGCAAATAGACGAGAGCAACCTATTTGTCGATATTCCGAGCTAAACACTTCCCCAGATTATAATGATATGGCTGGACATAATATGTATAGTATAATATGTCCATATAATATTTATCGTAAAGTAGTTGCATTACATGCTGTTAGTGGTGCTGTCTCCGCGTTGTCCGCTTTGTACAAATATAACATAAAAAACTTAAATAACGTAACACAAATAAGAAATAGTGCGGAAAACAACGGAAAATAAATTTTATCTATACATAGGCACAGTATAAGAAAGAGTATCTATTACTAGATAACATAGGTATATCTTTCTCGTCAAACGATTAGAGTTGAATGATAATTATGGCGGATTTTAGGGGTTTTAAACTTGTTTTAAATGACCAAATTATGAAATGACGGTGTATTATGAAATGCCCAGGTCAAACACGATATTTTACTATTTGACTACGACATATATAATGAGAATATTCATCAAAATAATGACAAGACATGGATAGCATTTGTTTTGACTCATTTTTCTAGTTTGTAATGTTCGCGCAAGGCCTGTCCATCCTAGTTTACTAATGTCATTGGTGTTGATCACTAACTTGCCTCTAAAAACCGTCACTTTAGCAAGCGTATTCACTCTTATTCAAAGTTGTGAGAGGTATAATGAAATGCGCTGCAGTGGTAAATGTATAAGTAGGCTATTCTATAATGATGATATTCTTGAAGCCGTCGAGATCTAGTCGTCTTTCTTACAGGTGGCACCGACGGCGGATCCCAGATAGGATGTACGAGTAATGTCTGACTGGATAGGGTCCTTCCACTTTTTTAAGGGGATGATCAGACCGTCAGACTGAACCACTTTCGCTATGGCACCAACAAAGATATCGCGAAAATCTCCTAAAAATCCAAAAAACCAAACTACCAAAAAATCAGCTATTCCATACCAAACTGCAAACCTAGTCGAGTAATATGTATGGGATAGCTTATTTTGTTTTCACGATTTCGATGAGAAAGTTGAAGTTCGATAGTCTGATCATCCTTAAAAACTGTCAGCATATTAAGTTGAACATCTTTAAGAACTAGGACATGATTCAATGTTGAGGCGTGTAATTGTGTCAACTTCACTACATTTTATTCTCTGGACAGAATTTGGGCACGGCTGTTGAAATACGGATTTTCTGGATATTTTCTGGATGATTTCTCTGGATATTTACAATATTTGTGATTCTTATTTCTTATTCAGTCATACTTATTTTTAAGTTTTATCAATATGATCATAACATAAGGTACACAAAGTACAGCAGCCTGCGTAGCATGACAGAGGTGAGAGCGATACAGGTCACTCATAAACGTCAAATTTGAGTGAGATACAATTGAGATAACCGCCAATTTGGCATTTAGAAGTGACCTGTGTCGCTCTCACCTCTGTCATGCTACGCAGGCAGGACGACCACTCTTTACACAACGCATAAGATGCCATCACCTGTTGTTAAGATTTGCCTTTAGTACATTTTACGTAACAGGCTATTTAACGTAATGACATGTTAGTAAACCATCGAGCCCTTGCGGTTAAGAGCGGGCGGTAAAATTAATAAATTGGAGTATTCCCGCTCCCAGTTTGAGAGAACTTTGTGAGTGCCCTGAATATTAATACAGGGGTCAGAGCGAAATTAATTTATACGAACCAACCTCTGTTTCAGTGGAATTTTCTATTTCAAAATTCCTTTTGCGTCCAATTCCGAAATCACAACCATTGGATATCTGTAAAACCCATCTATCTGCTCTTAGTTTTTGCATTTATATTGATGAAATATTTTAAATGCCTTCGGGCTGTGATCTGTTATCGAATGGTAGGATTCTAGGTACATTAAATTATACTCGTATACATTTTAAGATGTTATTGTTTACTGTATTTTATACCTATGGACAAACGTACTGACATCAAAGCTTTCCATAGATATCTCTTGTAGGTAATTGTGAAATAAATTGCCTCAAAGCCGTGCATGTGACAAGTCATCAAACTCAGCTTATCCTATCATGAATAATATATTTAAAACCAAAGTAAATTCAACTACTACTACTAAATAGAATATTTGAATATGTTTAACGTTTGACTTGCTAGATGTTACTTGGAAACGAATGGTATATTATTTATGTTCTCTTTATACCTTTTAATATTTCAAAATCGTAATAAAATTACTTACAAAATTGTGGGCGTCTACGCAAAAATAGTCCAGTTGTCGGCATTTT
Organism: Agonopterix subpropinquella; assembly: GCA_922987775.1. Taxonomy (NCBI): domain Eukaryota; kingdom Metazoa; phylum Arthropoda; class Insecta; order Lepidoptera; family Depressariidae; genus Agonopterix; species Agonopterix subpropinquella. The sequence continues at coordinate 15,232,603 of OV277695.1, read as the reverse complement.
GACCCAGCCTTCTTATGGTTCCATATTGTGATCATGCAACTGATCTACATGCCAAAACTAACTTTAACTCAAAACCCGACAACTGGACCCTTTTTGCGTGGACGCCTACGATTCTGAATATTAAAGATCCCTTGTTTTCAAGGATGCTGAAAGTTCGATGTAGTGACCCTGGGGCCATTTGAAGCTACCCTCACGAAGTGTCCAGTCAGAGACCATAGACCTGGCGTGTGCCTTGGCCAACACGTATTCATTGTCATGCAGCGAGGTAGAAGCACTAGCGCACTCTTGCGAACAATCTGAACATTCGATGTAGGGACCCTAGGCCCTAGGGCATTCTCGAGGTGGTCGTCACTGGTCGAAGTATCCGGAGACCAGAGATATGGAGTGTGCCTCAGGTAACAGATATCCATTGGCATGCCGCGAGATAGAGCCGCTAGCGTACTCTTTCAAACCACTCAACATCATGCGCGCTCTTTCTGGCATACGTAAAATAATAAGGATACACATCTCGATTTTTATCGTTTTCTCGGGGGTGGCATGCAAGGCCTACTGGAACTTCTTGAAGTTGTCGTCACTCTGGTCGAAGTGTCCGGAGATCAGAGACATGCCTCAGGTAACAATTATCCATTGTCATGACGCGAGGTAGAGCCACTAGCGCATTCTTGCAAACAATAGAAGATGTAGTTGAGGTTCACACATCTTCTAGGTGTCACTACATAGTATAAAACAAAGTCGCTTCCCGCTGTCTGTCCCTATGTATGCTTAGATCTTTAAAACTATGCAACGGATTTCGATGCATTTTTTTAAATAGATAGAGTGATTCAAGAGGAAGGTTTATATGTATATTTTAGTATCAGCATTGCACCCGTGCGAAGCCAGGTCGGGTCGCTAGTTTACCATAAGTTGAATAGAAGATTATGATCGATATAGTGAATGAGTTCAGGTTTCTTTTTGTTGTTTTACTATGTTTTCCGTTTAATTATTCTTTAATAAGTAATCTTAAATTTTTGTTCAATTTACTGCTGTTATTTTTCAAAAGGCACTGCAATAAACGTGAATTAAAATCATTTCTATTGGTACCTAACACGCGACCCGTGATACAGTATAACACGTACGTTCCTTAAGCACGTGTGATTTTAACGAAAGTGATATTTCACCCACTATGACGTATTACAGGGCACCTTTTATGTAAACTCAGGTGGTAATGAGAATACATTATTCGATCATCAATCATAGGATCGGCAGGTCGATGGTGGATGGTTTGTACCGGGTGAGACGGCTCAAGCGCCATTATGTCATCTCACACCCTTTACATCGTGGATCAAAAGCTACAGGCACTCTTGCCAAATTATAACTAGCTGTTACGATACTTGAAAGTTTAATAGATGTTGATATTTTACTGTTGTAGGCACAGGGTGTTAGGGTAAACAGTTGCATTACTTTAAGGGGTGATTGTACCCATGAGACTTAACAACTTTCCCAAAGAAAATTATAGAAAATTCGAAAAGAACATTTTGGGCTTTCCATCTTAGAAGAAAAGTTCTTAAATACCGCAGTGTCTTGAAAAGAAAGTCTTCGACCAGTGTGTGTTGCCAGTGATGACATATGCAACAGAGACGTGGTCGCTCACTCAAGGCATCATAAAAAGGCTGGAAGTCACCCAAAGGGCAATGGAGAGGGCTATGATCCGCAGAAGAACCAGAGTAGCTGACATAGCCCAAAGAACTGTTAAACTAAAGTGGTAGTGGGCGGCGCACATTGCCCGCAGAACCGATGGCCGATGGGGTCGAAAAGTTCTGGAGTGGCGACCGCGTACCGGAAAGCGCAGCGTGGGTAGGCAATCCACAAGGTGGACCGACGACCTGGTGAAGGCGGCGGCAACCCGTTGGATGAGGGCAGTGCAGGACCGGCCGTTATGGCGATCCTTGGGGGAGGCCTATGTTCAGCAGTGGACTTCCGACGGCTGAGATGATGATGATGATGCTGTCGTCTTTTCATAATTTAAATCGTCATTTGAGAGTGCATAAAAAGACAAAGAAATTATTTGTTTGGTTTTGTCCGTACAGATATAATTTTTACACCTTGTATATTATATCATCAATCAATACAACATAATAAAATCTTCGTATGGGTACTTACCAGAGAAATAAATCAATAATTACATACATGTACAACTACTAAAATTGAAATTTCTAATCGAGTTTCACTTGTACTTTCTCGGCTTTATTAAAGATTTGATTTTAAAATACAATTAACATTATATCAATTTATTGACGCATTAATAATAAAAATTCCAATAAGTACTAACAATCTCAACGGTTCAGTAATTGAACAGGTAACATTTCCGAATCAAAGTGCCACTGGGGAGAGCGAGCCAGTAATTGACAGTGGTTGTATCAGCGCTGCAAACTTTTTATGGCGTCATAAACACGAGATGAAATTATATCCTAACGGCCCAATAAACGGGAAAAACTCCTCTCTGCTACCCTGTTATTACATGAACGGAAAGGTTCACTTCGCATTTACTAGGTAGCTATATTTGTGTTGTCTTATCACCTACTGTATAGTCACAAATGATAAAGGTACAGAAGGCCAGCTTCATACAAATGACTGATATAGGCGCACGCACACAAAGACGCGTACGGAGAGCGATCTCGCATCAATTCAGTCGAACGCCAGTTGCTTGTGCCGCACTTTACGTTATAATTTTTTTTGTGTGACGGAGTGACAATGATTAAACAATACGATCATATCATACGATCGTATTATACCTATTAGGCACGAGGCTTTAGAAAAAATGAAAATCGTGCCTCCCCTACGTGCCGTAACTGACGGAAGTACTTTTTCAGTAACCAATTTACAGTCTTTTATTCATTCGAAATATATATTTTTAAGACCACAGTGGCTGATTATGACTGTTGAGCACTTCTCCGATCGTGACGGTCCAAATGTCCAAAATAACATAATAAGTAAATGTTAGCAATGTTTCCGACCACCCCGTAAATGATTATGTAAGTGTCGCAAGAGTCGTAAGTTTGTGTATGTAGGTATGTATATATAGAATTAAATGTTTTTAATTTTATTTCCTAAATCAAAATTTTCACAAAATGTAAGTGGCAGCCCGAGCGATACGGTCAGCGGCTACGAATAAGAATAACTATAGAAGAATAACTCTAAACAAAAGCAACATAATTTTTGGCACCCTTTGAAAAATGACATTTTGTATGAGTTTTGGCGGCAAGGTGTAGTTTTTAAGGAACAATTTTCGAACACTGTGTACTTTTTTTGGGGTCACTTTTTGAGCTCGATTTACTTTTCTAAACATTCTTATTCGTAGGTCAGCGGTCGATTGTAGGTACCTATTTAAATTCAAGCTTGGCCGGAGCTGGCCTTCTGTACCTAACTATTTTGTGGTATAATAAGAGTACCTAATCCTTATAAAGTCAGGGACGATAGTGATGGCTACTTTTATGTAAAATAGGTACGTTTTCATTTGCCATATGCGAGTCTCTTTGAAGACAGTGCTGCCGTCAAAGAGAGTTTAGAGTACTGTACGTTAATCCACATGGATAGATACCCTCTGATTTTTCAGCCGCTAGTTTTTCTAGACTGCCTTAAAAGCCAATTCACAAAGAATTCTCTTTGTGAAAAAAAAATAAAAAAATCAAGCAAAGCATTCATGCATTCGTTTGAAAATTTTATTATTCTTATCATGTGGGCTGCAAACCCTGGTGTCAGAGTTTTTTCAGACCGCCTTATGGCCTTTGACGTGGTTTTTATGTAAGGACTACCACCAGAGATAGTAGCCGGGAGCAAAGTCTTAACGTGCCATCCGAAGCACAGAATCATCATTCTTTTCAAACAATCAGGTGATTCAGCCTGCAATGTCCTAACCAACTGGGGAGAAACGCACAAAGTGACATATCACTAGGTGCCCCCGTGGGAATCGAACCCACGACCTCCGTGTCAAGAGCCCAATGCTCTTAACTATTAGACCGCGGAGGTAGTTTGCAAAATTTTATTATTTTCTACTTTCTCGAGATTGTTAATTAACCTAACTAATTACTTACTAATTGCAGCTACAATACGGAAGCGCGACTTTAAAAACATTTCAAAATAAAAGCTTGCATGTAGCCTGAGGCATAGTAAAAATATCCTGATACTTTATATAACCCATAATTAATTAATGAAATAAAATGATGTAAAATAATTTAAACGGCCGGGAAGCAAAAACCGATACTGAAAATTCAATAACCACTGGTAAGGTATCGCAAAAATATGCTTATTATTTACGCTTCCTACAACATAAATAGAAATCAGCTTATTCATAAAATCAAAGAAAGATATTCAAATCACGTTATTATACAAACAGAAATAACGATTTAACTTAATTATGTCTTACTAGCTGTGCCCGCGACTTCGTGCGCGCAGAGAAGCTCTTAGTAATATTAAAAGAAAGAAAAAAAAAGGATTATAAGGAAAAAGAAATATATGGAAATAAAAAATAGTACTTATATCACACTCACACACCCCTACACAGTTACTCATTCATAGTTTATGTTGAAATTACCCCAGAGAGTAGGTAGGTACCATGAAAAGGAATCTGCTTGATCCTAATAATAATCATCATCATCTCAGCCGATGGACGTCCACTGTTGGACATAGCCCTCCCCCAAGGATCGCCGTAACGACCGGTCCTGCGCTGCCCTCATCCAACGTTTTCCCGCCGCCTTCACCAGGTCGTCGGTCTACGGTGTGAGGGGCCTACCCACGCTGCGCTTTCCGGTACGCGGTCGCCACTTGAGAACTTTACGGCCCCACCGGCCATCGGTTTTGCGAGCAATGTGCCCCGTGCACTGCCACTTAAGTTTAGCAATTCTTTGGGCTATGTCAGTTACTCTGGTTCTTCTGCGGATCTCTTCATTTCTGATTCGATCTCGCAGGGAAACTCCGAGCATAGCCCTCTCCATTGCCCTTTGGGTGACTTTCAGCCTTTTTATGAGGCCTTGAGTGAACGACCACGTCTCTGTTCCATATGTCATCCTAATAATACTAATTCAAAATCGGCAAATCCTCAAGTCTTATGGCGTCCCATACCTTGCCAGATTGAGGTCTACATTTTTGGTCGTCAGCCATCATGTATGACCAGCCGAGAACTACCCAGAGCGGGGGTCACATTTCCTCTCCCAAAGTCGACGACCAATTTCAGCAATGAAGCTTTTAGCTTTATTATACAAACAGAAATCACGATTTAACTTAATTGTGTCTTATTGATTAAAGTCAAACCAGCAAAACCCTTGATCCGTCCTAGGGGTCCGTGCTGAATCTCCCAATTAGCATTTAATTTATTTTTATTTCTCATCTCGTCTCGATGCTGAATAATACCGAGCGACCCTCGTCACGAAAGGCTTTCACTGGAAAATAACGAGAGCTTTGTTTATTTTCTTTATCTTTTCCAGCGGCGGAATGCAGCTACTAAAGCAACAATTACTCTCGGTAAATTAAAACCTGATCCTTAAAAACAACAAGCTGTGCCTTATCTCGGTCACACTCACTCACAAAACACGAAATACCCACGTTAAACATCATTACTGTGATAATTAAGTGGAAGATTAATTAAAACACAATGCTGTTGAGGACAACAATTATGTTTTTAAATTAATTTTTACATGAAAGAGATAAAAGAAATAAAATTAAATGAAATGAGAAAAACAAGCTACTTATGCACCAGCATGTCAAACTCAAAGTCATTGGTGGGCCAAATGTATAAAGATATTAGAATCAGTGGGCCGCAAAGAACATCTAGAAATAAAACTCATTGTGTCCATCGTAGAACAGGAGGATTAAGGTCCGTCACACACATACGGAATTGCAATCCGGAATTCCGAATCAGGATTGTGATTTTGTATAGGATTTGACAGCTGCGCAATTCCGAACGCAATTGTGGAGGGGGGAAATCCATACAAAATCACAATCCTGATTCGGAATTCCGGTTTAAAATTCCGTATGTGTGTGCGGACCTTAAACAGAAAGGTACTTGTATTATTATAAGGATACAATTTTCAGGGCTTTTGTAAAAAGCGCTACAGTCATACAAAAAAGTGAGCGAGCGAAGCGACCTCGAAATTTTTTACATCGTGACTCCATGCTATGATGGTACCTATGAGTAGGTACTCTAGGTACCTTAGTACCTACTTGTAAAAGTCTGCATGCTCGCGGGCCACATCAGGAACCTGCTCTTAAATTGGATAAGGCCGCAAGAAAAGGCACTGCGGGCCGTAAGTTTGACATGTCTGCTCTACACGATTTATAACAATAGACCCTAGTAATAGTTAAAGAGTTGGATTAGTTAGTAGACCATCAAACTGAACAACTTTACTATGTAGCCAACATTGAAATCACGAAAAAAATCAGCTGTCCCCAAAGCTTTCCCATACATTTGAGTCGAGTCGTAGTTTTGTATGAAACAAAAACAACAATTCAAAACATACCTATTTGTTGGATATTGTACACACATAATACTCGAAATACATTACCCTCCTTCTAGCGCAGTCGGGTAATAAGATGTAATACAGTTGCCATTTCGTATTAACCTTTATACTAACCGAAGAATTCTGAAGTACATAAAGATAAGCCCGAGAGGAAAATATCAAGCATCTCTAACTCAAAAGAACAAAACCTAGGTTTAACATGCTCGTAACAAGGGGATGTTATTTTGATTCGGACCAACCTTCTCGAAATTCTTATCATTTTCGCATCTAGAAAACAGTACTAAGATTTAGTTTATTTTTATAATAAAATGTAGGTCATGCTGTAATAGGAATAGAGTTGTAAACCATGTTCAACATAAATAAAGATTTGACATAAGAATACTTATTAACTATTCTTATGGTTATGAAGAACTTCGTCGCTATCGAAGGTAGCTTACGTTATGTGATTGCTTTTTTTTGCAAAATAAATAAAACACATTTTTGGGATAAAATATGCAAAAAATAGATCTTAAATGTGTTCTATTACAACAGGTACCTAACGTAATTGGTTTGGACCAAAAAATGTTCTTACAAGATAATTGTATGTACATAAACTCTATGTATGTTATTTATAGGCTTTATAGGTATAATGTTGAAGACTTTGTTCAAGGCTCAACCCTTGGTTACCTGAAATTATAATAGAAGACGAATAAAGACTAGTTTCATTGTCAGTGTCACTACTGTATTTTATCATCACGTGTTGCGAAAATTAATGATCGAACATTATTTAATTAGGTACAAAAAATATATAAGTAGGTATATGTACAGGATGTAACAAAACACCCTAGTAATACTTAAGGGGGTGCTTCAGACCATCAAACTGAACAACTTTCTCTATGGTATGGAGCCAACATCGAGAAAAAATAAAAAAAATCTGTTGTCCCATATAAAACATGTAGAACTAGCTTTTGCCCGCGACTTCCTTTCGCGTGAAATTTGAATATCGAAAAATCCTTTCTTAGTGCATCTATATACATCCTCCGTAGAATCTTTAAACTTTTCATGTTTCTATCTTAGGATGTGCGTTGTCTGTCTGTCAGTCAGTCAATCACTGAACTCTTTTAAAAGTATAGATATCAACTATAAGATAAAGAACCATCTTTTAATATTAAACAATCTGTGGAGCATCTAAAATACATATTATGCGTTATTTCACTGCTGCGCTCCGGAGTCAAAGATAAACTCTTGAGCAGAAAGTTACGCTGCCTCTTTAAATGAACAGCGACTTGTAAGTTGCAGCAACGTTTGACGTCGCCGCTCCATATTTACTTTTCAATGGGTATATAGTCAAGTCATTTTACGGTTTGAGCCAGGACTAATTAATAATTGTTTTTTTTTTTCGTTATAGTATTTAAGAGCCAATTTGAGCTTAAAAAAGTACCAAAATTTAAAAAAAATTACGTGAGCAACAGCCCCAAATTTAAAATTTAGGATTTATCTTGTTCTGAAAATAGTGATGGTAAATTTTTTCTTGCACATTTTTAAGGCTACAACACATACTTTAAACATGGTGTTAATATTTTTATCTAAGTACTAAGAAGGCTAAAAAAATGCATTATAGTATTTTTTAATAAATACCTCATTTTTATAATTTCAATACGAATGACGACCCGGTTGGTGTAATGGTTACCACGCCAAACCAGGGTCCTGGGTTCGAATCCCGGTTCGGTCATGGATGTTCAGTGATGGTGCCGTTGTTGTATGGTACCCATAACAAAAAGCCTATGGCTTACTTGGGATCATTACAATGTATGTGCCTGTGAGCGTCATTTATTTATTAATTATTTATTATTAATACCTATTTTATTGCTCAAAAATAACCTGTATTGTTAAATCTAATTAAAATGAGTGCATTGGTATTTATATCATTAATTTAAAAGCCTTCTGGGAGATACAATTTTGATTTCTATGTAGCGTAGCGATTTTTTTAAAATATGTTTTCAGGTTGTCTTTTTGTCACTAAATGGTGCCGGTTACAGTTTAAAAGTCCCATTGACAATTACTCCCCACCCCTCCTAACAAAACTTCGTAAAATGACTGGGCTAATACGTCGAAAACTTTATCTGGATTGAATCTACTTGCATACAGGAGTTCTCACACATTTTTCGCTGCAGTTCATGTTCGTTATAACACGACCTTAATTCAGCTTATTTAAATGTGGATGTAAGATGCCTTTGTTTTGGAAAGTCTTTGCTGCCAGCTTCATGCAGCGGTTGAGGTCCTTTTGAGTGTACTGCAAGATGTACGTACAATGTGGTTTCACATTAGATTTTAATTAAGTACACGAAAATAGTTTTGACGTGCACAATCCTCTCAATACATAATCTCATTAGGATGTTGTTGAGCAATACAATACAAAGGTATTTAATTTTGTCAAACTAGTGAATTTGCAACTAAACCAAACCTGATTAAAAACATTTCACCGAATGAGTTTGTCCAATTCACAAAATTTGCTTATAGATAGGTAGTTTAAATTTGCAAAACGTCTAAGGTTTTCTGAAAATATCCCGCTCTCAAAGCCTGGACTCGAAAACTATAATAAAAATAATGTTTAAAAAACTAATCTTGAAACTCAATTATTTATTTTTTTAAATTAATTTTGGTTTTTCGATGATAAACTTATTTTGTATCCTTCATTATTAACAACTAGCGACCCGCCCCGGCTTCGCACGGGTGCAATGCTGATACCATGCATGTATTATATACATATAAACCTTCCTCTTGAATCACTCTTATCTATTAAAAAAAACCGCATCAAAATCCTTTGCGCAGTTTTAAAGATCTAAGCATACATAGGGAAAGACAGAGGAAAGCAACTTTGTTTTATACTATGTAGTGAAGCACTCATATTTATATGTATCATCACTACATAGTATAAAACAAAATCGCTTCCAGCTGTGTCTGACTGTCTCTATGTATGCTTAGATCTTTAAAACTGCGCAACGGATTTTGATGTGTTTTTTAGGGTTCCGTACCCAAAGGGTAAAAACGGGACCCTATTACTAAGCTTACGTTTTCCGTCCGTCCGTCTGTCCTACCTATTTAGGGCTGTAACTTTTGAACCGTAATAGCTAGATAGTTGAAATTTTCTCAGATTATGCCTTATTATGGCGGATTTGTTAATAAATAATAAAAATGCCAAAAAGTTAAAAATTAAGGGGAGTTCTCAACAAGAAACTAGTTTTTATCAACGTTTTTTCTTCACGCTCTATCGTAAAAACGGTAATACATACAAGCGTCAAACTTAGTGTGATTATAGAGCATACTCTACAGAATAACAAAAAATACTAAAAACCGGCCAAGTGTGAGTCGGTCTCGCGCTAAAGGTCCCGGACAAAAAAGTTTTTTTTTTCTAAGTTAATAATGTTGTGTTTTGTAGTGGTGTGGTACGGAACCCTCGGTGCGCGAGTAGCCCGACTTCCACTTGACCGCTTTTATTTTAATAGATAGAGTGATTCAAGAGGAAGGTTTATACGTATATTAGTATCAGCATTGCACCCGGGCGAAGCCGGGGCGGGTGGCTAGTAGTAACATAAACCAATTTTCTGTCAGAGCTTCGGACTATGAATACGAAATCACAAAAAAAAAGATAAACTAATTGAAATTCATCGTACGTATAAAATTCAGTTTACGGATAAAAATGCTTACTTTTGACAGACTCTTTTTATTTTTCGTTTGTTTTTATTAAGAGGCCCCCATAGGTAAACGCTAGCTCGGGCCATATTTTACTGGTTTTTAGAAGCTATCTTCTCGTTATTTGAAAGACATACAGATGTTATTCCCACTCAACATGTATTTATACCAATGTTTTTTACGCAAATAAATATTTTTGTATTTTGTATTTTTTGATGAAAGGCTAGAGCAAGTCAGTGAGTTTGTGTACTTGGGTTGTATGTTCACAAGAGACGGAGAGTACGACGGAGATATAGAGAGAAGAGTGAAAGCAGGAAATATGATTAATGGAGCCTTGCACACCGTCATGAAGAGTCAAACTATGTCTAAAAAGGCTCGTTTGGCGGTTCACGACGGTGTGTTGGCACCAACTTTAATGTATGGCAGTGAGAGTTGGGTATGGCAGAAGAAGCATGAATCTAGAATAAATGCTGTTGAAATTAATGCGGTCCCTGCGTAGTATGTGTGGTGTGACTTTGAAGGACCGGATGGGTCATTGTCATATAGTGCCAAAAAATTGTTCAATTCACATAAATTCCTTATTAATGCTTTTATTTAATTTCTTTTTACAAAAAGAATCAACAACTATATTATACTTTATACCCATGCAAATCTTTATTTGGAATTAATTCGATAAATTACGTTTTTGCTGTTTTTTATACTCAAATGTCCGTTTCGGTGGTCTGTTCAAAACGGATGTATGCAAGTTCACAATGAAAAAAATAAATGAAAATTGCACTAAATTTGTGCCCTGTTCAGCTTAATTAGTTCTCTCAATCCTCAAAAATCATGTTCTATTGGTATGACTTCTAAAAGTGGCACAGTTTTTTATTTAACAACGATTGTCACATGTTACACGAGTAGCGTGTCTTTTCGGTGGTTCATATTTCTATCGAAACTTTGGAACATTTTTATGTCTAAACGTGCCCAAAAACAAATAGTTCCTTTCTAGGGAAACTTATGAATGCCCAATGATGCATCCCTAATCCACATTTCACCACAGAAGAGCAAAATCTTTTTCGTTTACCCAAAAATACTTTTGTGTCAAACCTCATTGCGTCTTTCCGGTTACTCCGTTAAATTTGTAATTATTATTGAATACATTAAATGTTGGCTATAGCGCAGTATATAATAATGTTTTATTTACAAAAACATCATATTTGGACAGCCAGACCGCTAAACTTTCAGGATAGCTGAATTTGAATGTGAAATTTCCGTTCGGTGGTCATCTTTTTGGTGGTCATTTGTAACTACCGATCTGATCGGTTTGTTGATCGGTCCGATCAACAAATCAACGTCAGGATCAAGTTCATTCTAACTTTTCTCCACCAATATGAACTGGTGGTGTATGGTCTACTCGCTGGTATCCTTATTCATGGGAGAAAGCCTGATAAACAACTGAAATATAGAGAAATGAAGAAGAAGCAGTGACGAGAGATACTAAAAGGTCAAAACGCATAGGTAAAAGGAAATCCACCATCTTTTCCGGCTCCTTCTATTGGTTCACACACATATCTCAACCGGTGAAGTCCAGAATCGTGAAATGCAGGTTGCATTGCTGGAGATGAAATTCTGATTGAAGTCGACCAATCCATATTGGACACGCATGGTGAATAGAACTGTCGAACAATCCCATACACCCTTCTTGAGGATAGGCTCTATCTATACCCTGCAGTGAAACGTATAAAGGCAAAAACGATAATGATGGATGATAAACATCATCTTCTCCTAATTCATCTGTTTCGAGAGACACTTTAAGAGTTTTTCAAGGGATTTAAAACTATTATTATTGATGGAGTTCAGATCAAAATTAAGTAAACATATAATAGAAGAGAATGAAGGATTAATAAAGTAGATGGAAACGAACAAGAAAAAGAAACTAAAAGCACGGAAGATACTCAAATAGTCAAAAGAAGAACGACAACCGAAAAGATGTCTTTTTGGTGGTCCATATTTTATTTTATTTTTATGGTAGAAATTATTAACAATTCCCCATATCTGCCGAAATATAATAAAAACGTCACAGCAAACAAATTTAAAAAGTGATTAATGTGAGTTAAATTTTGCTTTGTTTTATTAATAAACGCAATTCAGGCCTTTTCGGTGGTCAGAAAAAAATATTTTTTGGTAATTATTTGCTAACGGACAAGAAACGACCTCTATTTTTATTTTATTTAGGTTATATTTACTATTTTACTTCGGTTAATATAGAAAAAGTGGTAAAAATTCACACTTTTCAAATTGCTTTCTCTGCACCCCTTATATGACAATGACCCGGATACGGAATAGTGTGATTAGAGAAAGATGTGACCTGAAAGAAGATGTAGTGACCAGGATTGAAAAAAGGCATGTTGAGGTGGTTTGGCCATGTAGAAAGAATGTGTGAAAGTAGGTTGACGTATGAAATTTACAAGGCAAGTGTGAATGGAATGGTTGAAAGGGGTCGCCCTAGGCGCACGTACGCTGACCAAATAGGATGCGGACTGAAGAAGGGCCAAATAAAATGTACCCGGAACCGACGAGCTTGTATGAAGAGACTTATGGATGTTGAGGAGGCGAGAGATGTGTGTCAGAATCGTAGCATGTGGCGATCTGTTGTCTCTGCCTACCCCAATAGTGGGACATAGGCGTGAGCATATGTATGTATGTATGTATGTATGTATGTATTTTTTGTATTTTGTATACAAATAATTGAAAAGTTTAAGTGTTATAAAAAGTTTAAATATTCTTCAACATCTCGGCTTTATTTGCTATAGATCATTTTTCTTATTTTTCTATAAAATACATATGAAACCTGTGTTCAAAGGAAAGCCTAAATATTGGAAAAAATCTGTATTTTGTGAATCTACTTTTAAAGTTGAAGTTACATTTACTTGAGACACACCACACCACACCACACCCACGCCCACACCCACACCCACACCTTTGTGTAGACAATATTAAGATCTAAAATTGCTATTTAGCAAATTTTTTTTAAGACCAATACTTAATGAGTTAATTAGATAATTGTTAAATTTGGGGCGAATTCTTATGATTTTAGAATGTGATTTCCTTTGATCAGAAGGCTCCACTGTGACTTAATTCAATTCAATTCAATTCAAATAATTTATTTCAGACAAGATGTCCATATAGTGTTAGTATACATGTATCTTACAGCTAGTGTTAGTAACAAAACATTTTATTTTATTTTAAAAACCCGGTATGGAGCTTCACCCAGTGATGTAACAGCGGGGAGTCCCACCGGTCTTTAAACATGCTCAGGAGACCGTTGGTGCTGACTCGGAGCCTGCCCAACATGGAGGCGCACCGTTTTCTCAATATAGCATAGAAGTCGTCCGTGTGCGCCTCCGCAAACATTCCCGATGCACTACAATGCCGCGCCAGCCCCATCAGTATCCTGAATGCGATATTATACTGTACGCGTAGGTCGCTGTATGCCCGCTGCGTATACCGGGTCCAAAGGCTGCACGTGTAGAAAGACTGACAAAATGCTTTAAAAAGTGTGATTTTTACTTGTTTCGTACATCGTGCAAACCTTCGTGCCAGCATATTACAACGGACAGTCAGCGACCTACGCTCCCTCTCAATATCGCAGTTATCCCTGAGATCATCAGTGACCCAATGGCCCAAATACTTGAACTTTGTCACCCATCCTAGGGGTGACACTGAGTGAGACTCCAGGTACATTGGAGTAGTTGATAGTGTTAGTCCTAAACATCATCAGACACTCACTCTCCTCATCTCACTCCTCTTGACATTGTACTTGAGCCCGTGGGCCACCGCATATGACTCACAGACAGCTACAAGCGTCCTAAGTGCTCCGATCGATGGACTCAGCAGCACCATATCATCTGCGTAGCTAATGTTGTTCATGCAGACGCCGTCTATATACATCCGGTACGAGTGCTGCTGAGTTCACCGATCAGACGATTTATATACAGGTTGAAGAGGCGGGGTGAGCTCAACCCCCCCTGCCGCACCCCGCACTCCAACCGGTACTCGTTCGATTGGGTGGATTAATGAAGGACAAGCTAGTCAAAAATAGGTATACCTACTAAAATGACGTAGTTTAGTAGAGGTGAGGTGGCTCTGAAAGAGTCAAGGTCGTTCGGTCAGGGAAACCCCTTAACTTTAATTTCTGTGATTATGATTTAGGTATTATATCTATAGACAAACAGAAAAATAAACAAGGCATGGCCGTAACGTCATCTCATCTCTACCCTCAAGCCTTTTTGAATAAAAATGCAAATGATTAGTTATTTTGTCGTATTCCATATAAATAATTTTTTTTTTTTTTTAACGCTCACAGGCACATACATTGTAATGATCCCAAGAAAGCACTATTTATAGGCTGTTTATTATGGAAACCATACAACAACGGCACAAACATATAAACATCCATGACCGAACCGGGATTCGAACCCAGGACCCTGGTTTGGCAGTCCGGCGTGGTAACCATTACACCAACCGGGTCGTCGAATAAATAAATAATGCTACGACTTATTATGTCATGACATGACTTTCCAAAACAATAGTCATGAACTAATAACAATACGCTAGGCAACGTTTACTCGAGCTACAGTTTAATACTCAGGCTATTTTGGTCATAACATAATAATAATATATCAATTTCATCCGACATTTTAAAGAGCTGTTTCTCTTCTTCCCTTCAATTATTTTTTGGATAACCATTTTTTAAATCTGCAACGCATCCCTCGTATAAAATTAAAGCCACAATTAATTGGTTACAGACCACCAATCAGATTAAAATATTTATCGTCGCAAAAAGCAATTTACAGAGTTCGCCACAGCACAATACCCGTCAGGAACAGCTTGGTCGGCAATATCTGGTTGTGGTAGGTAAGCGCTGCACATTTACCCGCCTAAATGGTTCCACAGCTTTTATTTTGAAACGAATTTACTTCATGTCAATAACTTGTAATAACATGTTATTCAAAAAACGCCGTTAGTAACTGTTAGGTATATTAGTTTTGAAACAATAAAATTTACTACCTAGCGGCACACGCGACTTCGTACGCGCAGATCTCTGATAGTATAAGAGATAAGTGTACTTTTTGCAACCATCAGCAGCAAGACTGATACAGAGTTTATGGGTTGTAGAGTGCAGTCTACGTTTCGATCTTTACCTGACCGCACGGGTACATATCAGAATCCCGAAACTCATAATACCTTAATTTAAAATACCTTAGACCAAAATACCCGAATTCAAAATACCTTAAACTTGAAATACCAAAAATTCAAAATACCAAAAGCTTATAATACCGAATGTTTAAATGACCCGAACCCAAAAGACCTTATTTCAAAATACAAATGCCTAAAATAACTTATTTTAAATAGTCAAAATTTAAAACATTCCAGTGTAAGTTTAGTATCGTTACACCATTTACGTTTAAGTTCAATGTTTTGTTACCTATTTTAACGCTTTGTCAAGTTTTATAGACATATTATTCCCATAAATTTTAGTCTGGTAGGTAGGAACAGCAGTTTTGTATGGGACAGCATATTTTTTCGCGTTTCCTTTGTTCAGTTTGATGGTCGGAGTTCACCGTTTCAGCATATGCTAGGCTACTACCTGTATGTATAAATTAATGTATCTATGTATGTAGGTAGGCAGGTAGGTATGTATACAGGTCCAATTTAATATGCTGACGGTTTTTAGGGGATGATCAGATAATGAAATTTTTCTATGGGATGGGACCGACATTGAAATTGCGAAAAAGAACATCAGCTGTCCCATATTATTTGGGTGTAAAAGGATTGCAGTTTTGTATGAACAGTTGATTTCTTTTTGCGGGTTAGGTGATGGTGCCATAGAGAGAGTTGTTCAGTTTGATAGTCTGAGCATCCCCTTAAAAAACCTTCAGCATATTGATAAGGACCATACAGTTTATTCTTAATATGCTGACACTTTTTTAAGGGGATGATCAGACCGTGAAAGTGAACAACTTTCTCCATGGCACCAACAACATCGAAATCGCGAAAAAAAACAGCTGTCCCACACATTTGGCTCGAGTAGGTTTGCAGTTTTGTATGGGAGAGCTGATTTTTTTTTCGCTATTTCGATTTTGGTGCAATGGAGAAAGTTGTTTAAAGGATAATGATACTTTTCCTTACACCTAAGGTTTCTTTTGACCTAAGTTCCTTCTTTGTCTGAATACACCCTTAAAATTTTGTTAGAAATTAAATATTCGTGTTTTGTTATACCTACTTACCTAATTAATTATCGATTGCCGATATGAGTACCTAAGAGGATGAGGAGAGAGGATGTAGGTATATACAGGAGGGTGAAATTGATATCATTAGCATCCTTTTAAACTAAGAGTGTACCCATCAAACTGAACAACCCTTTCACCCCCTCACAACGCTCGTTAATAAATTAGCGCAAAACCTCATACACCCTAACTGATTTATAACAAAATAATTAGATTGAAACAATAATTTCATTATTTTGATACTTAAAATTTAAACTTATTTACATTTTAAGTTTTGAGGCAAAAATGGTTTATCTTTTCAGCACTGAAAGAAAGCGCTAACGTACTCATGGATACATTTTTATAATCTTGTTTTGGTAGTAAGTGGGATGAGTGTGCCCGTGTGGTGGGTTGACATCGTGTTCAGAAATTTTTAAATTTTGCAAACAAATTATTTAATAAATTTTGAAAAAAATTATCTATGTTGAAACCATGATTATTCGATTCTGCTCTCGATTCTAAACAAACTGCTTTCTAGTTTTGCGTTAATTCATTAACACGTTGTAGAAGCAAACCGATCGGCATGCATTTGAGTCGATTAGGCATTGCAGTTTAGTATAGAACAGCTGTTTTTTTTATTAAAGCTCCGATCGGTTTGCTCCCATAGTAAAAGTTGTTCATTGTTCAAGTTGCTAATGATTGTTGACACGGTTTTTTGCGGTTGGTAAACTAATTACTCATTATATTAGAAGCCGATATAACGGCAAAAATATGTTTGTCTTTTAAACCTTGTTTAAACCCGGAGTGCGATTTTTGAATATCACATGGTCAAATCAGCATTAGAAAATGTAAAAATTACAATTAAATGGAGATTATGCATCTTTCTACTGCTGATTTGAACGTGTGATGTTCAAAAATCGCACTCCAGAAGCCGTAGCATGCTACACGTGATACGGCTGTATCACGTCTTTTATCTCGTTCGTTCGCGCGCAGATACAAAGAGAACGAAGGTGTGATAGCGCTGTATCACGGTGGCATGCTACCCATGCAGATCGTATGTAGTATCTTATTTCTGTAGGTACCATACCTACGCAGACGGCAGTGGAGATGGATTAGGACGGCTCGTTGGCTTAAGTATTGGACTCTGATCTGAGGGATATGGGTTCGAATATCTGTGTTATGGGCATACGCATTTTTATGATGAATACGAAAACGTGTGTATGCATGTATGTATGCGTATGTATGTAGGTTAGTATGTATGAAGAAGTATGTATGTAGGTAGGTATGTGTGTCATACAACGTGTTAATGAATAAGCACAAAACCTCACACAATCCAACTGATTTATTATCAAATAATTGCATTGGAATAATAATTTCATTATTTAATTCATTTCAAAAAGAAAAGAAAGATATTCTGATTTTAATTTTTCATGCAAAAATGATTTTTTATTGTTTCAGCAATGAACTATTACAATAAGAATCTTGTTTTGGTAGTAAGTACCTAAGTAGGTAGGGTGAGTGTAAACGTGCGGTAGGTTCACATCACGTTTAGTATATTTTAAATTATACAAACAAATTATTTATTTTTTGAACAAATAAAATAAATAAATAACGCTCACAGGCATACATTGTAATGATCCCAAAGTAAGCCTTAGGCTTTTTGTTATGGGAATCATACAACAACAAACTTCTGCAATTTTACCGCCTGTTTTCAGACACCCAGTAAACAAATTTAACGAATATAAACAAAAAAATCAAAACATACAGACATAGCCCAAGTCTTTGTCATATTATTTTTGAAAGAATTATTAAAATCGGTTTAGTTTTGGAGGAGAAAACAGGGGACTAAGAAATGCAAAAGTTAGTTTATTTCAGAATTTTCAGTGGTGAATTCATTAGGTCGACTCAGATATCAGTTAAAAATGCAAAGGGTATATCGATATGAAGCGAATTTTTTAATCGCCGATGATTTGCTTTCAATTTTTGAGAAGATCTATTATGTAGTTCCGAAGCGCTTCGTCAGATTTTCACCAAATTAAAATGGAACCATCTCGAGGGTAAATCCTTCGAAACTAAATAAGAATCATCCAAATCGGTCAAGAAATGCCGAAGTTATTACGATTTCCGAAGGTTCCCCTCGATTACTCTGGGATGCCATCATCAGATCCTGGTTTCCTTATCATGGTACCACCGTTGGGATATCTCCTTTCCAACAAAAAAATAATCATCAAAATCGGTTCATAAACGACGAAGTTATCCGCGAACACACATAAAAAAAATATATACGGTCGAATTGATAAACCTCCTCCTTTTTTGAAGTCGGTTAAAAAGTTAACTATGCCAAAAAACAATCATACAAAAAGATCTAGTTCCTAAGAGCCCGTTTCTCTGTATATAATATAAGTTTCGGATTGCATACTGTCATAGTATGAAGTCGGTAAAAAAATGCTCTGTATACTATTCGTATTTGGTATTTTAAGTTAAGGTATTTTAAGTTAAGGTATTTTAAACATTTGACATAATAAGCATTTGGGGTAAGGTAAACTGGGCTAAGGTATTATGAATGTTTTGGTATTATGAATTCGGGTATTTTGGTCTAAGGTATTTTAAATTAAGGTATTATGAGTTTCGGGATTCTGATATGTACCCGACCGCACGTCTCGCACTTCCAAAGTCAGCGATTCTCAAACTTTGTTTTTTTTTTTTTCTCGTGTAGGTATATCGATTTCCTTTTCTGTTTCCTCGCCTTCTCGATACAACCATGAATAGGTGTGCTCGGTGCAATGATGTCAAAACCGATCTCATTCAGTGCAGTGTTTGCAAGAGAAGCTACGATTACATGTGTTCCGGCATAACGGAGGTGGGTTGGCGTAAGCTGGGCGAGAGGCAATCTACATGGAAGTGTCCCAACTGTAAGACAACAAAGCCCGAATCACCCAAACCGCTCACTCTGGAGCATGTGATGCGTGAACTAGCGAGTGTTCGCAGCTCCCTGGCCTCCCTACTGAATTTAGCATCAGACATTCAAGACATAAAACAGGATATGGGTGAGCTGAAAACATCTATGGCTCAGTATTCGGCGCAGCTCCAGAAGCTTGATGAAAGGCTTGTCATTGTTGAGAAAGCCCAAAACGAGATCCCCGCGTTGAAGGCCAAAATATCTGCCCTAGAGGAAAATATGTATGATAGGGATCAGTGGATGCGTCTCAACAATGTGGAAATAAAGGGTGTGCCTATGAAAAGCAACGAAAATCTCATCGATCTTGCCATGAAAATTGGAAATAAAGTAATGTATCCCATCCAGAAATGGAACATCAACTTCATAGCCAGAATACCATCACGTGAGACCACTGGACACAAGCCAATTGTTCTTTCATTTCTAAATAGATATGTCAAAGAAGATTTTGTAGCTGCGGCCCGTGCTGTCAAAAATCTTCAGCCAACCGACATTGGCCTCGATGGTACTAACAGGATTTTCGTTAACGACCACCTCACCGTGCAGAACAAGATGTTACTCACAAAGGCCAAAAAACAAGCGTCTGAGTTCGAATACGAATTTACTTGGGTAAAAAACTCGAAAATTCTTGTCAGAAAGAACTCACAGTCACCGGTAATAGCCATAAAGGGCGAAAAAGATCTAGCGAAAATTCATTAAAAACAGTTCCTTATCATTTAAAAGTTATTTACTATTTACTAAACAAAATACTAAAATCAGTGTTAAACTGTGAAATTATTGTTTACTTCACTCTCAGTTTGAGAACCAAGTGCGTTTCAACCGACATTGCAGCTATAGCTATAGTCCGTCTTATCGCTGTCTTTTGTGTTCAACTGCGCTCGGACATCGAGTCCTTTTGTTTGCAACTTGTACTTGTATTGGAGTCATTTTTGTTGCACTTTATTATGTTACTTGAATCTATTTACGATTTTGTTTCGATTTGTTATTGCTGTCGAGCGTCTATGCATTTACCTGTTTTTTATATTTACCGTCGCACCTATGGTATTTTTGTTAATGGAGTGATGATGTGTGCAGTTAAGTACTTCTGTAATACATTGCAATTTTATTTAGATAATTTCTTACGGCTATTCAATGGCTAATAGTAATAAGCTTACAGTATATTATCAGAATACAAGGGGGCTCCGAACTAAGACAAATGAATTTAGCCGCAATCTACGTATGAGTAACTACGATGTTATTGTGCTAACGGAGACATGGCTGTTATCGAGTATTGCAGATAGTGAGTTAATCGATGATAGATATATATTATGGCGTCGTGACAGGGACTACGCAATGACGCGTCAGACTTATGGTGGCGGGGTCCTTATCGCAGTCCGTAAGGATTTACATGTAGATTCTAATGTGGATTGGCAGTCCAGCGCGGAGGACCTGTGGGCTACGGTATCATTGCGCAATTCACGTACCAAAACACTATATAAATTGCATATTTGTACAATCTATCTTTGTAAACAGAACAAGGGTAATACTTTTTTTGTACAACTTGAGAACTTCCTATGCTCATTGAAACAAATTATTTTTAACAATCCACTTGATAAGTTTTTCGTCTGCGGTGACTTTAACATGAGCGATATTCAGTGGCTGCCATCTTCATTAGGTTTACGTCCAACGAATTTTAAGGGCAAGGATCAAACCAATTTTATTGATGTACTTTGTGAATGCCAGTTACAACAATTTAATGATTGCAAAAATGCGTATGATGGTGTTTTGGATCTAGTGCTCTGCAACGATGCTATTTCCGTATCTGCATGCTCCGACCCCTTGGTTGTTGAGGACCCATACCACAAATCAGTTATCGCAAAATTAGATTTTGTAGATCAAGACACATTTGTAACACCGAAACGTACTGTGTTTTCCTATAATCGAGGTGACTATGAGCGAATTCGCTCCTGCATCTCGGAAACTGATTGGCAGTCTGTCCTTGGTAAGGGTGACATTGATGTGGCCGTAAAGTCCTTCTACGATATTATTTGCGATCTTCGTGAACAGTTTATTCCAACCCGACAGGTACGAGACTGCCGCTACCCCCCCTGGTACAGCTCTGCACTTATTAAGATTATCAAAGAAAAGTTTAAGTTCTTTAAAAAATTCAAGGTTTATAAAAATAGGGCGGATGAAGCTACATATCATTTACTTCGGGACCGGGCTAGGGTGGTGGAGGATAAGTGTTATAAAGATTATATGAAAAGTATTGAGGATGCGATCTCTAAAAATCCGAAACAATTCTGGTCGTATATAAAGGGGAAGCGCAGAAGTAGCGCTTGTCCTGCCTCTATGATGTACGGCAATCAGTCATGCGACTCCGGTCCAGATATCAGTCAGTTATTTTGCTCTTATTTTCTGAGCTTACTTTCTTGAGCCCGGTGACGTCGATGTACCTAACATTGACAACTCTAGTTGTGTATCTGGCCCCTGTGATATATCTAGTATTGAAGTTACTACTGAATGCGTCTTCACATTGCTGAAGTCCCTCGATCTGAATAAGTCTGCTGGGCCTGATACACTTCCCGCTATTCTCTTGGTGAATTGTGCTGAGGAGCTGTCTGTACCTGTGACCATACTTTACCGTCGCTCTGTGACTGAAGGTATAGTACCTCTTATCTGGAAGTCAGCGTTTATTACACCTGTATACAAAAAGGGAGCCAAGAATAACGTCGAAAACTACCGTCCCATATCGAAATTATGCCTTCTTGCTAAAGTTCTCGAACGGATTGTATATAACCAACTATATAACTGCATTCGACATCTGATAATTCCGCAGCAGCATGGTTTTGTGAGAGGTCGTTCTACCACGAGTAACCTTATTGTATTTAATGACTTTCTGACTTCCAATATGGACAAAGGTAACCAGGTCGATAGTGTTTACACTGATTACAGCAAGGCTTTTGACAGGATTGACCATAACATCTTACTGGCAAAATTACAGTCACTCGGAATTCGAGGGGATCTCTTTCGGTGGTTTACTTCTTATGTTAAAAATAGATCTCAAGCAGTAGCACTTAACGGGTTTACATCTCCTTGGGTAAACATCCCATCAGGAGTTCCACAGGGCTCTCTATTAGGTCCACTGCTCTTCAACATCTTTGTTAATGATATTAGCTTATGTTTTCTAAATAGTACTTTCTTGTTATACGCAGATGACATGAAAATATACAGAGTGGTCAATGACGAATCCGATGCTGTGCTCCTTCAGGAAGACCTGTTAAGATTAGATAGTTACTGCTTGGCAAACAAATTAGACTTAAATGTCTCGAAATGTTTTTTTGTCAATTTTACTCGGAAACGTAACATATATACTTATTATTATAAATTAAAAAACCAAACCCTTACTAAAAACAAAGTGACTAAGGATCTAGGTGTAGTACATGACCAAAAACTTATTTTCGACCAACATATTGACCACATAATAGACAAAGCTTATAAAGCACTTGGTTTTGTGAAACGTATCTCTAAAGACTTCAGGCGAATGAAGACAATTAAAATTATTTATTGTGCATATGTTCGAAGTCACTTGGAATACGCCTCCCAAATATGGAATCCGCGTTATGCTATCTACTTGAACAGATTAGAAGGTATCCAAAAAAAGTTCATTAAATTTCTTCAATATAAATTTCACCTCAACCGCCAAGATTATGAAGACGCTTGCTCTGATCTTCACCTAGTGCCTTTATTTACGCGAAGAAGTATAGCCGATGCATGTTTCCTCGTCAACATTGCTCAGTCCGCTGTTGATTGTCCGGAGCTCCTTAGTAACATAGTTTTTAAAACCCCTGCTAGAAAGCTACGCAAGAGTACTTTGCTGCACATTCCATCTCACCGTACCAACTTTAGGGAAAACAGTTTCTTTCCTAGAACTTGTAAACGGCTTAATATTTTGAATGAGGACGCTCGATTTGATCTATTTAGCTGTAGTGCTCGACTTACCAAAAAGTTGTTAACTGATAAGACTTTTAATACTTAATAGTTTCTACTCAGAAGACCACTTATAGAAACGTAAATGATTGTTAAATGTATAAAATCTATATGTGGATGCTTGTAAATGGCAAATGACATGTTATTGAATACATTATTTTGTAAAAGAGGCTGTTAGCATCCCGAATATTATAAAATAAAATAAAATAAATAAAATAGAGCATCTCTGTGATGGGGATGGACCAGGTCTGCCTGCATAACTCCAGTCGGTTTAGGAGTTACTGATGATTAAAGGTCTGTAAAAAATTAACGATCAGCTGCACGGCTGATCGTATGTTATTGTTGTAGAATGCACTGTAGCTATGTGAACAGTACAAAAACTGACATGGTTCATCAGTCGGTTTAGGAGATACAGCCGTTCAAAGGTCGGAACTTTGACTGGCTGTATCTCCTAAACCGACTGACAGAACTTGTCAGTTTTTGTATTGTTCACATATGCATTAAATAATCGGTGACATAGCTACAGTGCATAAGTTAATTTTACTGGAGTTACGCAAGCAGACCTGGTCCATCCCCATCAAAAAGATGCTCTACATCCCATAAACACTGAATCAGCCTTGCTGCTGATGGTTGCAATTTTATTAAACAGGGTGTAAGTAAGCGCTTCTGAAAACTCAAAGGGGTGAAACATTTTGTTGTTGTTGAGTTCTCATAGTTGTTCCCGTAGTATATGTTGTGCATATTGATGGATACTTTCACCTCTTTGAGTTTTCGGATGCGCTGCCCTATAATCTATTACATAAGGATGTAATAGATTATTTATATAATATTTGTAACACTAGCTTTCCGGTGAAGGAAAACATCACGGGGAAATCTGCATGCTTTAATTTCGATACATGCATTGTACCGACTGTCTATTATATTATAAGGGGCAACGGGCTCACTCCCCGTCACACTGGACAGAGTTCAGTTCTACTAGTGAAACGTAGATGTTCGGATTTTTCAGAATATCCCATGATTATATGCATGCATTATTTACTATTTACAGTTTACAATAGTTTATGTATCATAGAGCCACTTCAGAGCATACAATTGGGTATTTGACTACAAACAATATATTTTATTTTTATCTTCTCAGTAAAAAAGAGTTAGAAAATAACGCTAAACTCTAAGTAACTCTCGTTGAGTTTTTAGCTTGAATTCTATTTTTAATAACAAGATGAACTTTAAAAAGTAATGAAATGTTGATGACGTCACAACTCATTACTTAGTAGAAATTTTCATACAAAACGCATGTTTTGACGTCCGATAAAGAGTAGCTGATTTGACTAGTTGTCTAGTAGCCTATTATGAATTTTCAACAACACAATTTTGCAAACTTTCAAACTAATCACAATCAATTTAGAGAGAGCTCGTCGAGGCAAATATTTTAAAATAAATCTCAGTAAGCGCGTTTGCAGGCGAGGGGCTAATATATGGCGTAAACTCATAAAAGTTGGAATAGCCCCTACATGTAAAATATAGCACATTGTATTTGCTAAACTACCTCATACACGTAGATAGTAAACAGGAATAAATACATGTTTTTAGGGTTCCGTTGTCCGACAAGAATCCTTTTAAAATCCTCCAGCCTGTCCGTCCCGGTCTGTCAAAGCGTCTTTATCGTCACAACGTCTAAAGTTATGAACAGAAATGGATAGGATACTTTAGATGAAGATCGAAATTTTTCTTTTCCTGAAAATAAAAGCCACAGAGAGAACAATCAATGAAAACTATAAAAACTCTTCTGATTATGGAGGGAAAACTCGAAAAATTATGACTGCAGAGAGTAAACTGCACCAAGATCAATATCTACAGAACCCTATGGGTACTATACGTGTTTCTTACACGCACTTAGTTGATTTTAATGGTTTTTTTATTGTAAAGTACACAACATTAATTGAGCTACCCCGTAGCACGTAGTTAATTTCATTTATAAAATTACAACAAAATGGGCAATTTTTATTTAGTTCGGTTATTATTATATTCCAACTATAACTCTACAGGACTAATTAGAACGATTCCCTGGAAATATTAGTTTTCGTTTACTAGCAATTAAATAGTGCAGCAGCGGTACATACCAACCGCCGCGTATTTAATATTACCTTAGAAGCTTAGAGTGTATGCACAATGATGCTCTTGAGAGGCATATAAAATTGGTATCATTAGCATCCTTTTAAACTAAGAGTCTACCCATCAAACTGAACAACTTTTACTATGGGAGCAAACCGAAATGAGCAAAAAAAGTCAGCTGTTCCATACCAAACTGCAATGCCTACACGACTCAAATCAAATGTATGCGACAGCAGATTTTTTGTTGTTGCTCCGATCAGTTTGCTCCCATAGTGAAAGTTGTTCAGTTTGATGGGTACACTCTTAGTTTAAAAGGATGCTAATTGCAGCCAATAGCACCTCTCCATATCTTTTCATTCGTGCATTTAAAATTAAAATGACGTGGACATTTTTGGCTTTCGTTCCATTTTTTTCTGGCTTTATTTTTAATACAAGGTAAACTTAAAATAATAACTGGCCAAGTGCGTGTCGGACCACGCGCAGGTTAGGGTTCCGTAGTTGCCCATTTACAACTTAATATGGACTTAGAAGAGACTCAGAATTATTTTTGTTTCATACTACGGTTTAACGGCTAATAAAGTCTAAAAAGTACATTTTATTATTTGGTCGACTATTGCTCGTAAACTTGTAAAGCCTACTTAGCGGTGATAGTTTTCCTTTTAAATTCGTTATATATGCTATTGCCGTGAATTTTTTCACATCTCCAACTACAACCGTTTAGCTGGGAGAGGGGGGGGGGACACTTGACTCTAACCAAAATTTTCGCTTTAAAGCTTAATATTTCGCTAACGGATCCCTAAATCGAATAATGGTTTTTCCAAACCTACAATTTTTTTAAAGGACCTAGCCAATGATACCCCACGACATGCGATGGACGAGAAAAAAAAATTCATCCCCACTTCACGTGTAGGGTAGGTACCCTAAAAAAATAAATTTTTCTATATTTTATTTTACCACTTTATTTTTGTTGGCGTGATAAATATGTATACATATCCCAAATAACAGCTTTCTAGTATTAAGCGTCTCTGAGCTAAGCCGCGGACAGACGGACAGACAGACGGACGGACAGACATGGCGAAACTAAAAGGGTTCCTTTTTGACTTCGGAACCCTAAAAACTAGTAATATAATCTGGGTGGTTAAGAATACCAACTGAACAACTTTCACAATGGAGCCAACACCAAGCAAAAATAAAGAAAAAATCAACTGTCCCATACATTTGAGTTGAAGAGGTGCTGCAGTTTTGTATGAAAATTGTGTTTTTTTTTACATTTCTTTATGTTTTCTCCATAGTAAATTTTGTTTAGTTTGATGGTCTAAAGTTTAGACAGTGGTTACAAAGTATTCTAATATTAAGTGTATATTTTGTTAAACATTTTATAGTAAAACACAAGAAACCTACAGAATAACGGAAGATCTTCTAAAATTAAATTAAAAACAGATACCTACTTAAGTGCAGTTATCAATTCCCATCTCGTATTTTAAAACAAAGTATCTCAAAGGGCCATTTACTTATGTCACCAAGTCTCATAAAACTCCAGGTTACGGTCCGTGAAGACCCAACTAAGTTATAAAAACCAAATAACTATTTTGAGAACTAATCCATTATAGTCGTTGCCGCGAAGAGCGATGTCAACTATTTCCACAACAGAAGCTAAGTGGTGGTTACAAATGTCAGTTATTAGCGTGTAGCCCCGTGATATAGCGCACAGATTTCAATCGTGGCTGGAACGTAACACGTGCCAACAGCTTTACTGTACAACACACACAGGGCTACCAACATACAGCCATCTAACTTTCATATCAAAGGATATATTTAAAGCTGAACTAAATATCCATTCATAAATGCAAAGCAGCTTTTACTGACTAACGCTCGTAGTTTAAGTGTAACTTGGTAGTGTTAGTGTTAGCTCTCATTTAGATCCTAAAGTGGATCCTACAGCTTCAGGATTAATAAGGGATTTCTCTCTTTCTCTCTTTTTTTTTTTTTTCTTTCTTTGATTTCTATTTCTATTTCTATTTCTATTTCTCCTCCGAGTTTAACCTCTAAACGTAGTAATTATAGTACTCTGTGTCTAAACTAAGAAAACAAAAAACAAATAAGAATCGGGCACAGCCGCTACTTGATCGCTAAACAGACTTTAAAAAAAGCGGAGCTTACAATGCATTCTATTTTTTCTTTTTTGTTTAGAATGTACCACCGAGATGGTCCCATATCATTTTGGTAAATATAATTATGATTAAGTGCTTCAAAGATGGTCAGTGGAACTCCTCAACTGGTGACAGCAAATCATTAGCGATTGAAGCAATATTTCCGTCTCTATGTACCATCCATCAGTGTCAAATTAAATAAATAAACAACGGAAATAACTGCAGTTTATTTTTTACTTAATTATTGTATATTTAATATAGTTTTCTAAAAACCTACTTCTAAACGAAAAAGATGAAAATGTCTATAGCAATGCAGGTTTTTTATTACATTCGCACTTTATCTCTTATTGGTACCATCATTTTTTTTATGAAAACGGTGTCAAGCCGGCATGATACACGACTAGGCCATGGTATTATAATTTGTTTGGATTTGGCTTGGCGTTTTCTTCACCATTTTCATTGGTTACGTTATTAAAACGCTATTATATTGCGCCGACCCCAAATAATGGGAAATGGGCAAGAGAATGATGATGATTAAAACGTAGGTAATATTGACAAATTGGAAATAATCCTTTTCCTTTGAAATGAAATGTAAATTATGCGGATGAGTCAGCCGACGGAGGTCATAAATAACTTCGCTGACACCGTATCCGTTCAACCTGGAGAACAACTTATAGAACTATTCAGGGGATCTACTGAAAGTTACGATAGGATAATGTCGGGATCGTTTTCATAAATAATTGCGGAAAGACTCTGCCGAATGGTTGAAAAAGCTGAACGAACTATTAGGTAAGTATGAATGTTCTGTAGCCTAAATACTTTTTGGTGCAATCCACCCTTAAGCCGCGTATCCATTGACGCGCAACACGGGACGCTCAACATGTTCGGCAACGTTGCAAAACAACGCGCGACGTCGCGGAACTTCATATTAGTGGCAACTTCCAACATGTTTTGCAACGTCACACGTTGTTTAGAGCAGAGGTTTAGAGTAACGTTGCCGAAGATGTTGAGCGTCACGTGTTACGCGTCAATTTTATTGTTGCCACTTGGAAATATACGCGGCTTTAGGGTGCACCAAAAAGAATAGAAAAAAAATTAACCTAAAAAATATTTAGGGATCGCTCTGTCTGTCTCTGCTGAGAATTCATTCTGATGACAGTGACAGCAAAATATGTTTTTTTATACAGGATGAAATTTAATCATTAGCATCCTTTTAAACTAAGAGTCTACCCATCAAACTGAACAACTTTCACTATGGGAGCAAACCGATCGGAGCAACAAAAAATCAGCTGTTCCATACCTACTAAACTGCAATGCCTACGCGACACAAATGTATTCAACAGTAACAGCAGATTTCTTTTTTGCTCCGATCGGTTTGATGCCATAGTAAATGTGGTTCAGTTTGATGGGTAGACTCTTAGTTTAAAAATCCTTTTGCTAATGCAAAATGCAATGCATGCAATGCGGATGCTAATGATATCAATTTCACCCTATATATTTTTTGTGCAAGCCACTCTTTAGTAGGGCAAAATAAATATTCGATTTGTTTATTTTTTTGTTTTGATTTGTTTTTCTAATGAACACGATAATAATATGGCCAAACAAGTGCCTGTCTCTCTCGCAGTCCGCTGCTAAAGGTTAGCTGGTCGGTAAATGTAAAAACGTTAGGTACATTGAAAGGAAAATATAATGTAAAAACTGATTTAAAAACGATGTATTTAAATAACAAGTTATAGCATTAAAATTAACAAGAGCCCTTGTTAACAGACTTTTTCTATCTAAACAACTGTTTCAAACTAAAACTCTCTTCAAACGTTGTTACTAATTAACATACCAAAGCTTTTAATGTGATCAGTATCTCACTGTTCAGATCTCAATCCAAAGTTAAATAGCTTTGACAACGTTCTATCAGCACAAACCAAGTATAGCCCTCGCCATTGATCGATTATAAATTGATTCATTTATAGACAAGAGTATTCAGGTTTATTCTAACCCTATTAAGAACCGAAGAGATTTGCAAACAGCCCTCAAGTGGGAGTGAATGGCGCGAGAAGGCGTTAGGAGACGCTTCTATTTATCTCTACTTAGATAATTCCAGCTGAACTGACGTGGGATGAGGGTAAACATCTTGACGTGATTAATTGTAATCCTCAGTAGTTTAATAGTGTAGGATTTAGTTGTTTGAATAATATTATCTGAACCAGCGGGGTGTAGTTCTGTGGCAGGTATAATTGAAGGCTTACTGAAAGTCGCGTTACATATAGGGCGTATGGAAAAGTGTCATTAAACTTTAAACCACATACTCTAACCATCAAACTGAACATCTTTTACTATGGGAGAAAACCAGTCAGAACAAAAAAAAACGTTTGATTCGAGTAGGCATTGCAGTTTAGTGTGGAACAGCTGGGGTGCGATTTTTGAATGTCACCGGTGATCTTGAACGGCTTTTTAATCTCATACAAAAGCCTTCTCATACCCATGAGTTCAATACGAGTGGGAAGGGGCACTTGTATTGAACTCATGGGTTCGACATTTAAATCACCGGTGAGATAAAAAATGCGAACTTTGGGAAATCGGTGAATATCGGCAATTTTACTCAGCCGGCTTAGACAATTTAATAGTATGGACGCGTAACGCGTGTCATTCTCCTATCAAAATTTTCTGCCACTTTTTTCGGGGGGCGAGGTAACATGAAATTCGCAACTTTGGATTTTATTCCTCATAACTTTAGATTCTAATTTTGAATGTTAAAAATCATGAAAAGCAGTCTCGTGTGAACCCCAAACGTTCTAAGTTCAAAATTATTGTTTCGCAATTATAGGCTGTCTCGTTTAGTGATAAGGTATAAAATTGAGTGTAAGTGCACAGGATCAATTAGTCTATTACCGTGGCAGAGGAGAAATGCTACCGCAAGGCCAGTCCAAGTCAGTCGGTGACTTTCAAAATAGTTTTTTTTTGTTCTGACATGTTTGCTCCCATAGTAAAAATAAAAGTTTGATGTGTAGAGTACTGTCACGAACGGTGCCAAACGGTAGACGTAAGAAGGCATTCAAAAATTCGGAGGGTGTATTAACAAACGCCGTGGTCTTACGGTCTAAGGTCCCGCCTCCCATGCTGGGGGGCGACGGTTCGAACCCGGTCCGCGCCAAAAATATTTCTAGATTTTAGTGTTTTTAGAAATGTTCTAGAAGGAAGAGAGAGAAGGAATATTTAAAAAGGGACAAAAAGGTGAACGTGTCTAGGAACTTCGAGAAAGGAGGCGAAATTACGAATATTTGAAAAGAACCAGAAAAGTGGGCGTGTCTTCGATCGGTTTCGAAAAAAGAATGCGGGGTTTGAACTATCTGGAGGAAAACAATCGAGTAAAGAAAAGAAGATCGAAAAAGGGAATTCCCGAAGATTCTGCTGGGTATAAAAAGCGGCGAGTTCACGGTCACAGGCAGTCCTTGTTAAACAGTGAACAGTGCGAAACAAAAGGAAGAAAAGTAAAAGTGGAAAAGTACTAGTGAAGAGAAAAGTGCTAAGAGTGGAACAGTGAGTAGACTAGTGTCAGTGTAGTGCGTGACGTCATATTGTCGGTGTAGTACGTGACGTCATAGTGTCAGTGTAGTGCGTGACGTCATAGCTGTGACGCGTGTCGTGTCGTCACAGTAGTGACGTAGTGGACTGTGAACAGTGACAGTAAGTGGTGCACGGGGAATCCCTGCGAGGAGGACCCGGTGAAGTGAACCGTTTAGGGGAACCTCTGCGAGGTGGACCGTTTGTAAGTGAATCCCAAATAAACTCTGTAAAATTGGACTTAGCGTTTCACTCCAATCCCGGAACCCGTCGCTCGTAACAGTACTTACTCCACCACCCACTCAAACCACCCAAAAGTTAAAGATACTTTTCCTTACACCCTGACACTCTGTAGGATAAGTTTTAATTATTCAATCAGTATTTTTGAGTATTTTATTGGACTCTAGGAAATATATAGAAAATTATCTACCACGTATGCACTAAAGACTCATCATCATCATCATCATCACAGCATAAATAACTACATCCCAGTAGGGCACAGGCCCACCATCAGGGAGGGTATATGAGCGTTAGTCCACCACGCGTGTCCAATGCGGATTGGTAGACTTCTCATAGATACGCATCAGAATTTCTTTCTCAGCGTATGTAGGTTTCCTCACGATGTTTTTCTTTTACTTCACCGTTTGAGAGCAGTAAAACTCATTGGTGCATGGCATGATACCATGCGTAGGTGTGACCATACGGTCATAGTGCGGATTGGAACCTGGACCTCAAGGTTGAGTTTCCATAACTCTCCGCAAGCGCAACGCGCTACCGTCACTCTAGCTAGACTAAAATAAAAATCACGGTAAAGACCAAAATAGTGTAATTCTTTTAGGAAAATAAACAAAGAATCTGTATCATTTTTCAGTATAAAAACTATACTGCCACGGCCACAAGTGTTAAAACAATGCGTGAGACCCAGTTTCAAAGCTGGAAAATCCGTATTATTAAATATTTTCTAACAAAGGCACCTGAGGTGGACAACCGAAACCGTTTTATGAAGTACACACGGCGATATAACTTCGTAGGGAGTACCTATTGGATAAAAGTGGAGTGAACAGTTAAAATACCTACCAGTTACCAACGTTTTGATGATTGCGAGTCTATTGCGAGTCCATGAACTACCCTGACACTCAGTTGCAGGAACGCTCATTAAAGTTAATCCTCCATTAAATCTCTTGCTAGCTTTAACTACGTCAATAAGACAAAAAGTGACAGCAAGAGATTTAATTGAGAATTAACTTTAATGAGCGTTTCTGCAACTGAGCCTGAGTCCACTACTTTATTACTCATAGATAACTATGAGACTAACTAAATATTAAAACATTTTAATTTTCAACATCAATATTATAATGTTAATAAAACCGGTCAAGTCCGAGTCGGGTTACTCGAGCACCGAGGGTTCCGTACCACACCATAAAACATGTTATTAACGTAGAAAAAAGTTTTGTTTTCTCCGCGACCTTAGCGTGAGACCGACTTGCAGAGTTATTGCAGAGTTTGCTTTATAATCAGTTAATCACAACAAGTTTAACGCTTGCATGTATTACCGTTTTTACGACAGAGCGAGAAAAAAAAACGTTGATAAAAACTAGTTTCTTGTATGAGGAAACCTTAATTTTTAACTTTTTGACATTTTTATTATTTGTTCACAAATCCGCCGTAATAAAATAACGCATATTCTGTAAAATTTTCATCTGTCTAGCTATTACAGTTCATAAATTACAGCCTCAATTAGGTAGGACGGACGGACAAAGTAGGCTTAGTAATAGGGTCCCGTTTTCACCCTTTGGGTACGGAACCCTAAAAAAACATTATAATTTTAAAAACAACGCAAATTTATAACAAACAGGTGCGTTTTCCTGGAGCTGTGTGACCACAAGGGTACGAGCCCTCTCATTTTACGAGTAACCTACCTTCTAATTACGGCAATAACGCATTAACACCATATGTCACACATCAACTCACATTTAACTAAACTTTTGTTTTATGTTCCTGAAACTGTGTTCTCTTCCGCTTGTTTTCATTAAGGCGCGACTCCAGCTACTGTTTTTCAGCACACAATACACAAAAACATAGAACAAAATGGCGTCGTCTCATACAATTTAATTAAAAAACAAGATGGCGGACGACAAAAAGTAAAGCTATGTTTTGTTTTCTTCATAAAAAAACATTAGCTGGAGTCGCGCCTTTAAGAAAAGAAAACTCAGCTTCACTTTTTGTCGTCCGCCATCTTGTTTTTAAATTAAATTGTATGTGGCGATGCCAAAAATGTTTTATAGTAACACTATACAACGTGTTTATGAATTAATGCAAAACTAGAAAGTAGTTTGTTTAGAATCGAGAGCAGAGTTGAATTATCATGGTTTCAACATAGGTATTTATTTATTTATTTATTTATAATTTTTTTCAAAATATTAAATAATTTGTTTGCAAAATTTTTCTGAACCCGATGTCAACCCACCGCACGAGCACACTCACCCTACTTATTACCAAAACAAGATTATAAAAATGTATCCATGAGTACGTTAGCGCTTTCTTTCAGTGCTGAAATGATAACAAATCATTTTTGCCTCAAAACTTAAAATGCGAATAACTTAAAATGTTAACTATCAAAATAATGAAATTATTGTTGCAATCTAATTATTTTGTTATAAATCAGTTGGGGTGTATGAGGTTTTGCGCTAATTTATTAACACGTTGTATACAATGTTCTTATTGTTTCATATTTTTGTGTAATATGTGCCGAAAAACATTACCAAGCCAGAGCTTCAAGCCGTGACTCCTGCTCATGTTTTTTCGCAAACATTACACAAAAACGTAAAACAAAATGGCGTCACCCCATTCTATTTAGTCTCAAAACAAGATGGCGGAAGACAAAATGTGAAGATATGTTTTGTTTTCTATGTACCAGGAGACACGGCCTTGAGCCAAGTCTCCTGCGCTTGTTTTATGAAGAAAAGAAACATAGCTTCACTTCATTTTGTAGTCTGCCATCGTGATTTAAAACAAAATTTCATTGGGCGATGCCATTTTGTTTTATGTTTCTGTGTACTGCACTGGTAGCATGCCAACCCGCGATAGCTGTGATACGGCTTTATCACGTCTTTTATCTCGTTCTTTTGCGCGCGAACGAACGAGATAAAAGACGTTGATAAAGCCGTATCACGGCTACCGCGGGTTGGCATGCTACCAGAAGTGCGATTTTTGAAAATCATACGAGCGACTTGGCAGTAGAAAGATGCATAATCTCCATAGTAATTTTGTCATTTTCTACTGCCAAGTCGCTCGTATGATTTTCAAAAATCGCACTTCAGTGTTGTTTGTTAAAAAACAAGCGCAAGCAGTCACGCCGAGCTGTGATGCGCGACAAAACCGCAGAAAAACAATACAAATCTGCGCGGCATCAACCTAACCTACCTACAATACCTACAATATTATGCTTGGTCCGATACGCACTTCGCCTGTCGTTAGGGGACGTAAAGGACTGAGTTACTTTTTTTTTCGTTTGTTTGAGACAATCGGGCCGAATTATAATTTTAATTCCAGCACTGGTAGCATGCACACCCGCGATAGCCGTGATACGGCTTTATCACGTCTTTTATCTCGTTCTTTTGCGCGCGAACGAACGAGATAAAAGACGTGATAAAGCTGTATCACGGCTATCGCGGGTGTGCATGCTACCAGTGCTGGTGTACTTACCTGGTAGTACATCATTTTCAATCAAACCAACCCATTTTATTATTATTGAAAAAGACATAATCAAAAATTGTTCAATATGCACAGAAATTAATAATTTTCAAACTCATTCATTTTGGATAAATTGAAATTTCCAAGTGCCTAGAACAGCGCCACTCTGAATTACCATTAATTATTTCTTCCTGTATCTATTATGTTGTTTGAAAATTAAAGCCGTTAGTGATATCATAAAAAGTACGTAGTATAAATTCACGACCATATTCCCTTTCGGGGTGATTAGAAACATTGCTACAACTACCAGCTGTTTCGCATGCAGTTGTAACTAGGCTCAGTTCTTTCAAGATTAAATGACGTTTAAAGTGGTGATAGGTGGCAAGCCTTTCACCCACAAATATACTGCATAAGAAAACCTTGTCCCTTAATCGCCTCGTACGACACCCACGGGAAGACATGGGGACATCATTCTAAGCAGGAACCGCACGGCTTCTAGCTTGTTTGTAAAACGTAAAACATAACAAAAGTAGTTATAAAGTGGGTATAGGAATTAATTATAAATGACCAAGACAGTTATTTGATCGACGTTCTCATATAAAACTAGTTGACCTACATCTAAACTATTATAAAACTGTAACAGAAGTGTGACTGTACATTGAAGATATTTACAAAAAAAAAGTTACTATATGGTTTTTAGGTGTCCCTGATTCCAAATCACCAATTTTTGGATTTTTTGTCTGTCTGTTTGTTTGTGTCTTTGTTTGTTTAAACGAGCCTCACGCAAAAACCACTGAACCGATTTTTATGAAACTTTTTTTGTTTGATAGCTTATGATCTGACTTAAAATCTGGTATATAATTTGTGCGGACGAAATCGCGGGTTAACACTAGTATTTTAAGAAGTTGTTAGTTTTAAATTACTATACAATGATGATTAGGTACATAATTATTGATTGTTCAAAGTTACGTTCAAGATCAAGAGTCACTGTTGTATTAAATCCACAGTGAAAAATTTTCACTATGGAGCTAACCTTGAGCCAACATCTAAATACCAAAAAAAATCGTAATTGACCAAAATATTGAAACAGCTGTTTATTTTGTCGCGATTTTTATGTTGGTCCCTTGGTATAAAAGTTGTTCATTTTGATGGTCCGACGCAAATGTAGGTAAGTGACGCATATTTTAAGTTTACAATCTGCCACAGAATAGGCAATAGTACCAGAGAGTACCTATACAGAGTGTAACAAAACACCCTAGTAATACTTAAGGGGGTGCTTCAGCCCATGAAACTGAACAACGTACACTATGGAGCAAACTTTGAAATCGCGAAAAAAAATCAGCTGTCCCATACATTTTAGTCGAGTCGGTACGGTACAGCAGTTTTGTATGGACAGCAGATTTTTTTTTCGCGATTTCGAAGTTGGCTCCATAGTGAAAGTTGTTCAGTTTCATGGGCTGAAGCACCCCCTTAAATGTTACTAGGGTGTTTTTTTACACCCTGTATAGTTGACCCTGCATGCATAGTATAACTATAGCCTATGCTATAGCTACAGCTACAATAGATCTATTCAGGTCGCAGTAGCTATTAGCTATATTGGTCATTGACCAAGCCCTTACAACCAAAATAATAATATGCTATAGCTATGCTGTAGCTCTATAGCTACTAGGATGATTCACGTGACAAGGCTTTGTCGCATCTTGTATCTCACTCACATGTGCGCAAACCGCAAACAGATAGAAGAACTAGAAGTGCTACAGCACTATTAGGTACCCGCCGCTTTTCTAGACCATCAGATATCTTAATTGTCAGAAATCTGACAGAAGTCCGCCACCGCAACTAGCGACCACGCGTCGTTTCTTCGGTTTGGTCGTACCCTCGTTGTGTTTGCCATGTGTTTGCATTAAGAGTCCTTTTACCGTTCAGTCGCGTTCTCGTCACAATATTAAAAATTTCTCAATAATGAAAACCCAAAATGAAAAAGTGCTTATTTTGATTATTCCAATCTGGAAATAATTTCTCTTCAATGCGAGCTAAAATTTGTATTTTTAATTTTTGGTAAATTTTTAGGGCGAATTTCGGATCCTTAAAAAATCCTTAAATCTCCGTTGTTTTTTTTTGACGGCCCGTCACACTCTACCAACACATCTTAGTGACATCTGCGGGATAGAGAGAGGGGCAGCACTAAATGGCGATGGCGTTCCACCTCTGTGGTTCCACGCTATGTTGCTAGTAAAACATAGACGAAAAAAAATCGCTTACGCTGGTAGACGTAATATCAGTGTAACCGCGTATGAGATAGCGATATCATAAAATCCTTGATTTGCGAGAAATTTGATTTATCAGATCTTACCCGAGTGTACTTATGTTGAAGTAGCACTTTTTATAATTTAGGTTTTCATTATTGAGAAATCTTTAATATTCGGCCCTCATAACAATAATATTAACGAACACTGAACGGTTTACTTTGCGATTGAATTTACGTTAGAATAACTGTAATTCAAATGGTAAAGTTATCGCGCCTTAGCTTGTTATCGCACGATAAGGATGCAATTAATTTATCGTACCTACATATCTACCATAGAATACCTAAAGACACAAAGCTTTTGTTTTGTTCATAAATAATCGAAAAAAAATCGAGATCCTGAACGTGATCTAGCCGGATTTGTTGTAATATCTTTCTTATTTCTACTTTTGCCCAAAAAACAGTGGACCCTCGTCAAGACGGATTTGTTAACTGAAAAAAGATGTACAATTTGGCTTTTTATGTTTTGTTGCGTCACCTGATCAAGATACGCAGAGAAAATCGCCTGTTTCGGGTATTTGTTCGGATAACATCCCCATTCCCCACTTACAGGACAATAATAAGCGAAAACAAACTATTTTTCAACACACTTGCTCGTAAAATGGCTCTTATTGCAGCTTATAAAAACGCACCCTTTAATCTGTAAACGATAAGATCTCTACATTAAAAACATTTTTTGTTCGATACGATTTTTTTTTTTTAGTTGATTGCAATGTGTAATACATACCGGTACATACATAAACTCACGACTTTTATCCCTTTCGAGGTGGTCAGAAGCTTTGCTATAACTACAAACTATTTTTAAGCGTGCCGTTATAGGAAGGCTCACTTTTAGCATAAAATAAGTAAATCGCTAGGTACTTAACTTATACAACGTGTTAATGAATTAACGCAAAACTAGAAATTAGTTTGTTTAGAATCGAGAGCAGAGTCGAATTATCATGATTTCAACATAGGTAATTTTTTTCAAAATATTTAATAATTTGTTTGCAAAATTTTAAATTTTCTGAACCCGATGTCAATCCACCGCACGGGCACACTCATCCTACTTACTACCAAAATAAGATTATAAAAATGTATCCATGAGTACGTTAGCGCTTTCTTTCAGTGTTGAAATGATAACAAATCATTTTTGCCTCAAAACTTAATATGCAAATAACTTTAAATTTTAATTATCAAAATAATTAAATTATAGTTTCAATCTAATTATTTTGTTATAAATCAGTTGGGGTGTATGAGGTTTTGCACTAATTCATTAACACGTTGATTAGAACATTAGGGTATTATTATGTAGGCATAAAAGTTGTAGGTATGTCGAAATAGCACATTAGGTATATCAGTTTCAACTTCAAATATTATTGATTTTAAACATGTTACAGCCATGTTGTGCTATTTCGAATCAAATTAAAGATTATTATTATTATTATTTTCGATTTTTTTATTGGATAACGCACTTCCCCGGTTTGGAAGGGTGCGGGTTCAAGTCCCGCCCGAGACTGAATTTTTCAATCTTTAATTTGATTCAGTTTCAACTGTTCCACTGTTTTGAAAAACTTTTGTAAAACTGAATCTGTTTATTTCATTAGATATGTTCTCAGACAATAAAACAAAGCTGAATGTTAATTTTCACATAAAGTCCACCTCTAGATGACTTGTCAAAACACAAACCCGAATTAGACGCTTTTTCGTTTACAAATCTTCCATGACAAGGGTTGCTTTCAAGCTATACTAAAATTGTACGTACAATACAACTAGGGTTGCCAACTTTATATAGACCAAATTCGAGCCTTAGTGCCCGAAAAAATATAGTAGATCAGTGAAAATAAGAAAAAATATAGTATTTTTCGAATTTGTTAATTTAAATTTTTTCAAATAGATATTTTTTTTTGCTACTTTTTTGTTTGAATACCAAGTTCTTATTTTTAAGGAAAAATCATTTCTCTATTTCGTATTCGTAATAGAAAATAATGCATCCTGTGAACGCAGAAGTCGCTGGATTCGATACAGAAACAATGTAATTTCTAAAAAAATAGATAAATCTGACTTTAGGAAAACTTGTTGTTACTTTTCAGTAGCATATTTAGTAGAAAATTGTTTATGGAACAAATGTGATGAAGAGAAATAATTTTTTTTAAATAATGTTAAGTTATTGGTCATTTTTATTGGATCTAAATACCAATGTGGGAACTACTACAGATGGTCAGCACCCACAAGTTATAGCAAAGATGCCAACAGATGGCGATACCGTCGCTCGCGGAAATATACTCCATACA
Organism: Agonopterix subpropinquella; assembly: GCA_922987775.1. Lineage (NCBI taxonomy): Eukaryota > Metazoa > Arthropoda > Insecta > Lepidoptera > Depressariidae > Agonopterix > Agonopterix subpropinquella. The sequence continues at coordinate 15,193,173 of OV277695.1, read as the reverse complement.
AAGACAACGTTCATCGTAAATACGTAACTCGTAAACCTACTACAAATAAGGTTCACAATCGAATGCAAGACATAAATCGCGCAAGAGAAATAATCACAGAGATTCGATATATATACAAGGTCCAACTAAGAACTGTTGGACCACGGGCGGTCCCCAGGCATCACACCTAGCCTGGCGGAAGTACTTCCCTTTTCAATGGAGGAACATTCCCATGTAGCACCTCCATACCAATATATTTAAATTCTCTATAAATTATTTGGTCATCAAAATATAGTAGTTTTGCCTACTATATTATGTTTTTCTCAGAATTATTATAGTAGGGCCCCTAATATAGTAGGATATCTACTATATTATATAGTAGGGTTGGCAACCCTAAATACAAGGTAGCCCGTTTTATACGATCTTGCCCCTTTCTGGAAATGTCATGAAAAATACATATAGTTGAGATAAGAGTTGAGTTGGAGTTAGTCATATTCATGATACGAACAAAGGAACACTTTAATGATATGATGTAGGCACGAGCGCTATACTTAGGCTGGCTTGCACCAAAAAGTATTTAGGCTTAAACATGTTTAAATATGATGCTGTCACTGTCATTTGTATGAGCAGTGTGAAGGACAGAACTATCACTAAATACGTTTAAGCCTAAATACTTGTTGGTGCAAGCCGGGCTTAAACTTGGTTATCGCCATTGACTAACCTACTACTGGACGTAGTGTCCTCGCTCAAAAGTGACCGAACCAAAAGAGTAACAAAACACATAAAGTCTTCGTTTGATCGACCGACTACGTACGCACACGTCTATAATGCTGTGCCGCGCTGCTGTTAGAATTTGCAAAAACTGCACAAGCAAAATGAAAAAAGAATTTCAACTGTAAATTCTATATTTCTATACAAGGAGGACTTCGCCTCAGTGCGCTATTAATGGGACCGCAAAGTTATGCTGTTGTTGTACATTACTGTTTTGTGACATTTGAAAGATTTGAAAGAACTGGAATGTGAGCGGCAATGTATGACAGTTAGGCATAACTGATGCATACAAAGGTGACATTAGAGACATGTGTCATTTTTTTGTTGTGTTATTGTATGACGTGGTGAGTCCCATATAGAATCTCATTGGTTTATATGGATTAATCGAAGTTCTTGACAACCGCTTCCTATTCGTGATTCTACACAATATGGATTCCGCACAACTGCAATTCAACACATTTTCTATTCCACACATCAACCTTCAATTTTACACAAACATGTTTCTTCCTACACGCGATTCTATTATAGTACTCTGTGACAATATTATTAATTGCACGCAACTGCTTTTCATCACATTCACTATTCCATACTCAGTTAACCTATAGGTACCTACTACTAACTGTCTGGGACACATTTTTGATAATTTTGTATAAGATCCAGCGTCCATTAGTTTATACATCACTAGATAATGCGTACCCGAGTAGCTTACGAAGTGAAATTATTAAGGAAATGAAATTTATTTCAATAAAAAGTTTTCCTTCGAAATTATCAGCCGAATAAGTATACTTACTTTCTATTTATTACTTGGCAAAGTGTATCCAGTAGTAAGTTAGTTTGTGTGTCTGACTTTATTAAATCTGAGAAATAAGAATTTTTTCTCCTCGGATTCCACGTAGAAACCCGTTGCTATTTTCAAAAGCTATTTTATAATAATATAAATGGGGTAGATTAATCTAGAATGTAGTATTAGCTGCCCAAATAACTGCCCTAATTGACTATAATTAAGATACAGGAGTGCGATTTTTGAATCTCATTCGGTGAGTTCAGCAGTTGAAAATGTCAAAATTACTATGGAGATGCGCTCTTTCTACTGCTGATTTGACTTTCAAAAATCGCACTCCTGAAGTATGATTTTTTAAAGTCAAATCAGCAGTAGAAAGATGGATATCTCTACAGTAATTTAGACATTTTCAACTGCTGAACTCAGCGAATGAGATTCAAAAATCGCACTAAAGATATGGTATGGTATAATTCATAATTTAAGTACCGATAATCCAGCTTAGGCTACTAGGTATTATCGGTCGATACGATAGCTTGGTTTAGAAACCAAGAATTATTCTTTTAAAATATCATAAAATAAAAAAAATAAAAAAATAAAAAAAAAAATAAAAAAAAAAATAAAAATAAAAAAAAATATCATAATATTATAAAGAGAAAGATTTGATTTTTTGTTTGTTTGATTGTTTGTTTGTAATGAATAGGCTCCGAAACTACTGGTCCGATCTGAATAATTTTATCACCATTAGAATGCTACATTATCCGTGATGAACATAGGCTAAAAAACGGCCAAGTGTGTGTCGGGAAGATTCTAAGGCGGTACGAAGTTCGCCGCGGTCATCTAGTATTAAATATTTTAGCCACAACCTCAATAACAGTGTCAGTCCCTACATTTGTCGCAAGTTTATAGCCTGTGTATGACAAACAAGGAAGCATACGGTTAAAAAACATGAGATGGTTACGCACGAAACATCACAAGTACATACAAGTACCACAAAGGCGTCGGAAAGTTCTACCAGAGGGTGATAAGAAAGTTGCGAGTGGCCCGCGTCGCGTCGCGTAGCTGCCACCCGCGATAAACTCCGAATATCCATCATACTTAATTACCTTACTCTTTTAACAGTTTAGAAAGCGCCGGCAGTAAAAATTAACGTTCAGTTGTCTCAGCTAGGACTCAGCACTCGCGTATCTCGTCAGTCATTCTAGTGTAATAAATCAAATTCCAAAACTTGTAAGTAATCTTTTCGCTTTGAGCAATTTCATGTTCATCAAATCTTTATTAATCTAAACTATCTAAACTATTATAAAACTGTAACAGGGCCTCAATCGCCCTAAGTTTGAACGATACTACCAAAACAAAACCACAACCAAAAACGTTACGTTATGCACAATTCGTATCGCGCAAATTATATTAACGGTAACGATTTAGCTTTATTTCGGAAGATACGTTTGGCGTAACATTTGATGTCCGTTCGATCGAGTTTTCTGTATTGTGGGATTCCGTTCAGAAAAAAATATCGCGATAGCTTTTTTACTTCAGCTAAACCAAATCTAAACCAAAACTAAACCAAAACCAAAACCAAACCAAAACCGTATAAAATTGCGCAATTGAGGCCCTGAAGTGTGTCTGTACATTGAAGATATTTACAAAAAAAAAATTACGCCATGGTTTTTACCTGTCCCTGATTCCAAATCACAAATTTTTGGATTTTTTGTCTGTCTGTTTGTTTGTTTGTTTGTTTGTTTGTTTGTTTGTTTGTTTGTTTGTTTGGGTGTTTGTTTGTTCGAGTATCACGCAAAAACTACTGAACCGATTTTGATGAAACTTTTTTGTTTGATAGCTTATCATCTGACTTAAAATCTGGTATATAATTTATGCGGACGAAGTCGCGGGTAAAGGCTCGTGATTTAATAAAACAACTTTTATACATACATTAACTCACGACCGTAATTTCTTTCAGGGTGATCAGCAAAATTGCTACATCTACCAACTTTCCGTTTGCTAATGTAGTTGTAACAAATGCTTACATTTATCAATTTAAGTTTCTGGCCTAGCTGGCTAGCCGTTCGCCCACATAAACACCTCGTATAACACCCACTCGAAGAATTGGGATAGTCCATTCCAAGTCGGACCACACGGCACAGAAACAACTATACTTTTTCATAAAAAGACAGATTGTGATGAAAATAATTACACTAAGACGGCTGAACTAGGATGAAGGAACAAAAAAAGTGTCCTTTTCTGAAGAAAATAAAAAAAGAATTTATAAACAAGGACTAATTTGTCCTACAATGTAAAGTTTGACTTATATCGCAGTCTCCAGAACGTGTCGTACATTCGCCATCAGATATATCGTAGCTTACAAGGTGTCCTAATATTTCTGAGCAGTGCTAATTTTCATTAAATTCTTTACAGTAAATGTTACCAATTATATATAAACGTGTATTTTGTCATAAATATCTGAACAGCGAATTTTCAATAATTTCTTTACAATGTTATTTAAAATTAAAATGTGAAACAAAACGACGGAGTAAGGTTTTTTTCCGAAACTGTTCAGATGTTTATGACCACCCTGACTGCGTCGATATATTTGATGTTCTAGGCGTTCCTATATTTTTGATTGGTTATGAGTAAAGAAATTATTGAAAATTAGAACTGCTTAGAAATATTTGACCACCTTGTTTGCTACGATATATCTGCTGGTGACTGTACCTACCGTGACAGAAAATAAATGGTTTTACTTACTGACCCGCAATAATGACCTCCAAACCCTCGTGAAATTGCCAGACTTGGCCAGACTACGAAGGAATCAAAGATGTTTCTTTAATAAATAAAGGTGCTCAGAGCATGACTTTTCAAATTCACTTTATTTTTAGGTCTGCCTTTATAAAAATTTAAAAACCTTCAAAAAATTGTCGTTGACAATATAGTAAAGGAATCGACAACGAGTGGGAAAAGAGTAGGAGTACCTACTTGTTATAAGTATCCACATTGTGTATTTATTTACCTTGATGTGTTTTTTCGAAATTAAGTATTTAGCACATACATCACAATAAGCGTCAGCAAAAAATGATTTGATGATTGACTTACTTTTTAGAGGATAGATCTTATTTTCAGGCTATAGAAAAAAGTAATTACATTTAATCTGATGATTAAACACAGACAGTCAGATACAGAGACAGTTTTGATAAATATGATGGATGACTAATATATTTCTTGGGGATAGATATTATTATTAGGGTATTGCAGATTAGTGACAAATCTAAACTTAGGTGACAGAAAATATTGTTCCCTTTTCGAAACTCACATGTTGAACTTAGCAGTTGAAAATGTCAACATTACTTTGGAGATAAGCATCTTTCTACTGCTGATTTGACTTTCAAAAATCGCACTCCTGAAGTATTATTTTTGAAAGTCAAATCAGCAGTAGAAAGATGCATATCTCCATAGTAATTTTGACATTTTCAACTGCTGAGCTCAGCGAATGAGTTTCAAAAATCGCACTCCAGGTCAGATGTATCATTTCTCTGTGAGATATAGTTACATAGGCACCTGAAACATAATTAATCTATTCTGTGCCTGAAACCGAAGATAGAAAATATCGTCTTCGGTGACAAATTGCAAAAAGTGTTAGAGAAAGAAACAAGACAATATTAAATATCGGGTCATTTCAATCCGGAGAAGTTCAACAATCCATCACGCGTAATTGCCTCAGTTCTCAGAGGTCCATCTCTTCTGCTGTTTGATTATAACTCATTCATTTTCTTTATTCATCTCACAAAAAACACGAGAAGCGCGTAACTGAATCAAAGGAATCCGAAATTCATTTGTTACGTATTTGTGAAAGCGTTATCTACATGCATGCTTAAAAAGCAAATATTTGAAAATTTTGCGAGAGAAGTCACAAATTTGGCATACAGAAAATCAGGATGTTGGACATCCGTCAGGCAAAAGGCGAGAGTACACAAACTTTGAACGGGAACTGTAACCGGATTCACTAACGAGTCAGCGCGGGCGGCGCGGCGCACGGGTGACGGCGCGCGGCGCGGCGCGGCGCGGCCTGGGTGCTCTCGGTACATGCTTTACATGCTCTACATGCTCTGTGCTCAGTCTTTTTACCAAATTTTAAACTAAATCATGATTATGGACGTGAATTTTTATTGCTTCCTTACTTCTACCTTCCTTCCCTACTAAAGACCATAGACGACGACTATCTGAAGTGCGATTTTTGAATCTCATTCGCTGAGTTCAGCAGTTGAAAATGTCAAAATTACTGTGGAGATATGCATCTTTCTACGACTGATTTGACTTTCAAAAATCAGACTCCTAAAGTATGATTTTTGAAAGTCAAATTAGCAGTAGGAAGATGCATATCTCCACAGTAATTTTGATATTTTCAACTGCTGAACTCAGCGAATGAGATTCAAAAATCGCACACCTGCATACAATATGACTATGTTCACAATCGATGTCTTGCTGTGTTTGGATGCTACTGTTTTAGTAAATAGGTAAGAAAGTAGGTAAGTGTAGACGTAAAACAAATTAATAATTAAAATTATCATAAAATGGCATCCAAGCAGCATGACGGCAACAGTTGAACAAATAGGGCGGCCGCATCGGCTCTCACTGAAAACAAAGCTCGTGGCATCCTGTATATTTGCTGAATCCTATTTGAGCGTTATCGGGTGCACGCAGCGGTCGCGGTTTAAGACTTAACGAATTATCAGGCCAGCTGTCAGTGGCCCATTGAAGCCAATTGTGAATAATGGGACGTTGAATTTATAATCGTGCGCCGGTCGGCCGCTGGCCTACAGTGCCCGCTGCCTGCCCACAACGCCTCGCGTCGAGTGGCCCATCCCCGCCCAGTAACCACTACAAAGCACGCTAGATTAGTACCATTGTTTGAAAAGGGATTTGGCAATATAATTTGCATTCACACAAAGTCTATTAAACAGTCACGGACGAACCTGTATTCATTCTTTGAATCTATTGTTTGGAATTTGTTATTAATAGGTTTTAGGTGTAAGTTTATTCTATCTTTTGATTAATGGAGCTGTAGTGTAGCGCAGAGCAAATTAGGTACGTGGAGATATGTTTTAAACAGCAAGGCTATACCTGATAGATAGGTATAGGTTCCTTTAGAAATAAATTACCTACCTACAAGTAGGTAAGAGGAGTAAAACCATAAAAAAAATCAACAATACAAATGATACGTGTTGTATGTACTAACTTTTTATGCTTACTCAAAAATGTTTCATACTAAATTCGAATTTTTGTTGTATTGAAAAGCAACAGGTACCTACAAAACATAGTAACAAATTGGTTGTCCACCATAAGGCTATCTTATCAGATAGGGGCAGAAAATAAGAGACAAAAACAATTAATTTGTTTCTAAAGAAATAAGTTACAAACGTAATTAACTCTTCAATAAATTAACCAAGTTAACAAGAGCTAAGATTACTTCTAACGGCGGAAAAATCAAGGTTCTACCTTAGTATAATATCCTTAAGCGCAGGTATAATCGTAATAAAGGGCCAGATAGGTCTGGTCACGTGCAGGTCGTCCCATTTATGCTTCTTGTGAACACTGAAGGAAGTGCTGCAATTACCTGTGATGGATAGTGGGAGTTAGATGCTGTAAGGGTCGCGTCCTCCATATAACTTTCTTATCTACCTCCGAAGGGGAACTTTATGACATCTTTACGGGAATCGAAAAATATGGACCACCCTCAACATTAAAACTCAAGCCTCGTATACGCAAATTCGGTCTACTGAAGTTTTGAACACACTAAACTGCACGTCACAAGTTTCATGTTGCATGCAAATTTTGTCACCTCGCATGCAACGTTGTCTCTAAATTATTTTAAGTTTCAGCTTTTTTTAAACATAATATTTAATGTTTATCTAGGGTTTTAAGGATCGAAAGATACTTTATCACGTCATACGAATACATATTTATGCCTTGTGGGGTAGAAACTACAGGTCCATGGGGACCGCATGTACACGCCTAGTCGAGTGCACAGGCTGTTTTTTTAAGGTTCCGTACCCAAAGGGTGAAAACGGGATCCTATTACTAAGCCTACGTTGTCCGTCCGTCCGTCCGTCCGTCCGTCCGTCCGTCTGTCCGGCTGTCCATCTGTCCGTCCGTCTGTCCTACCTATTTAGGTCTGTAACTTTTGAACCGTAATAGCTAGATAGTTAAAATTTCCCAGATTATACGTTATTACGGCGGATTTGTTAACAAATAATAAAAATTTCAAAAAGTTAAAAATTAAGGGGGGTTCTCAACCAGAAACTAGTTTTCATCAACGTTTTTTCTTCACGCTCTATCGTAAAAACGGTAATACATACAATACAAGCGTCAAACTTAGTGTGATTAAAAAGCAAACTCTACAAAATAACAACAAATACTAAAAACCGGCCAAGTGTGAGTCGGTCTTGCGCTAAAGGTCCCGGACAAAAAAAGGTTTTTTTTCTAAGTTAATAATGTTGTGTTCTGTGGTGGTGTGGTACGGAACCCTCGGTGCGCGAGTAGCCCGACTCGCACTTGACCGGTTTTATTTACCTATGTATAAGACCCCCTGTATATTTATTTAATAAAATAAAGAAAATATTTAATGTTTAGTTACTTTAAGTAGGTACAACCTTTGTGATTTCGCATTAGAAAACGGAAAGGAACAAATAATGACAAATCCCTCTTGTTTATGTCCAGCCAGAGTAGAGTTGTTAAAGTATAACGTTAGTAAAGTATCCTATTATTAGGGGTTCTACTGCAATGGCTAATTTAAAATATCATCATCATCATCATCAGTTTATCATCGGCCACTGCTGAACATAGACCGCTCCCAAGGCACGCCACGAAACTCTATCATCCGCCTTCCTCATACAGTCGCTCTCCGCTGCCTTTTTAGGTCATCGGTCCTGCAAGTACTGCAGGGCGTCCAACACTAGAAAAAAATATAGAATAGGAGAAATACTATAAATCTTCAAGGTAAGTAGGTATAATTACCTATATCGGAAATTCAAAGCTAGATTTTCTTCAGGAAACAACAGGCAGGCAGGTAAGTCTGTCCTTAACACACACGCGCGACACGGTTTCGACATACTCCTCTTAAGTCTGTTGTTTCCTTAAATTAGGCTTCGACATACTCCTCTTAAGTCTCTTGTTTCCTTAAAAACATCTGATGTGCATAATTATTTTTGCTGCTCAGGTATAGTTATAAAAATGGGCCATCCTCCTTTTTTTGCTACAGGTACAGGATAAAACAGTGTTTTAATTTTAATGATCGAAAGGCAAGATAATTGACACGTTATATCATCTTGAACTTTAAAAACCTTTAGCTAATAGTTGTGTCAAAGTTTCTGACCATCCCAAAAAGGACATGTGTTTGTTCGGGGAAAAGGTCGTAACTGGCCTGAACCGTTGTCTATAAATGTCTATAAATATTTTGAAAGTTGGCAACCTTAGTCTATTTCCTCATCAGGCGGTGGTTCACCTATTCGTGTACCTACCCATCCAACTAATAATGTTTCAGTTCCGAAATAATAGTTTACTATAGGTATGATTACGAAATACGAAAAAGCTTTGTAGGCCGACCCTTGTCCCGCGGTGGGTTATGTTTAGAATCAAAATCAGAATCATTTATTCCCATAAACCATTATAGAAACCACTCTGAGATGGCACTAAACCCATGATTATATCTACATCAGAAATCAGTACTAAGGTGGAAAAGTTATCAAGTAACGCAATTACGGATTAGATACAAACTATGTATTAGCCTTAATTCTGCAGATATTTTATGTTATGATTATGACAAATTAATTATCAATCAATATTTCATTTCGAAAATGTCATTAACGAGCGCTCTATGAAGTTTACATTTAGTCCAGCAAAATGTATAGGTATATGTTTAAAATAGATGGAAAAAAGTTTCTGCTTTATCGTGTTCTTTAAATACGGTAATTAACTCTTCGGATTTCATCGTGTCTTAATTAAAACTTATTAAGTTAAATAGTTTGCCTTCTATGCCAGAGTTTCCTTTTACAGGGTGAAATAGTTGCCTTCATTTAATAAAGTTTTATCTTTCGAGACAGAAGTAATAAATAACAGATGTATGTAAGTGCTCCCAAATGAAAGGCAGGAGGGATCGTGCCGTGATATACAATTTGCAAAATTACATTTCTTTTCAAATTTCTGCGTTTCAACGTCAGACAGAAAATGTGTAATAGGATGGCCTATTATCAAGATGGATTTTCTTACATCAAAGAAAATAATCTTACTACCAAAAAGATAAATCACGGAAAATCCCAAAGATTAAACCGAGGAGCGTCTTTTACGTAAGTATTATCACTGCTCATTACTAAATGGTTTAAACATAATCATCAAAGAACTTTGATCAAGCCGTAGCTCGAAATGCCTAAACTAGGCACAGTAGTGTATGACTTTGTATTTAGGCATTGACCATTAGACATTACCTACATGAGGGGCCGATTTCGGCATACATTGCTTGCTTTGATCGCTACACTTTAAAATAGAGAGAACAAACCAGGCAATGTATGCTGAAATCGGCACGGCACGGCATGTAGGGTAATGTAATCGCTTCTTTACTAACTACTGGACCCAGGGTCCACGCTCAAAAGTGTGTGTTCCAAAACAAACAAAAACACATAACAATTACGCGCCAATCTTCGTTCGATTGCACGTCTACATGTAGTGCTGCTGTGCTGAAAGAATTTGTAAAAACTACGCAAGCAAAATAAAATTCTTTCATCAGTTTCAGTGTTTTCAGTTGGATTATATTACTAACACGTACTTTCGTTTATGAAGGTTAGTCTGGGACACTTTTTTGAAACTTTTGTATTAACACGGCGCGGCGTCCATAACTTAGTAAGTCAATGTTCTTAGGTTGTAGTTTTTATTATTATAAAAAGAGAAAACGGAATTTACTTACCAAAGATGAACTGAAATCTGATTGCTGAAATTTCAAGAAATCTTTTCGGTGAGTAAGCTAAAGGGATGTTGGGAACGGAAATCCGGAAATTAATAAAAAGAGGTCAATCAATAAGAACTTGACGAAAATGTCGAGGAACAATTTATATTTTCTGGAGTTTTGCAAAAACTCTTGAAGAGTAGCTAATATAACTAAATATTTTTGTTTTGATTTAACCACGAAGACGGCCGGTGGATCTAAGCAATATTGGAGTGGTGCCCAAGAGAGGCACGGAGGTCAGTAGGCACTAGGCACTTATAGGACACCAATATCGAAATTGCGAAAAAATCTGCGTTTCCACGCAAAACTGCAAACCTACTCGAGCCAAAAAAAATTTTCGCGATTTCGATGTTGGTTCCATAAAGAAAGTTGTTCAGTTTCATGGTCTGATCATCCCCTTAAGAAAGTGTTAGTACCTATATTAAAAAGTTCCCTGTGTATTAGGTATCTGGAGTGCGATTTTTGAAACTCATTCTTTAAACTCAGCAGTTGAAAATGTCAATAACACTATGGAGACGTCCATCTTTCTACTACTGTTTTGACATTAAAAAATCATACTCCAGGGGTGCGATTTTTGAAAGTCAAATCAGCAGTAGAAAGATGCCAATCTCCATACATTTTCAACTGCGGAGGTCAACGTATGAGATTCAAAAAGCGCACTCCAGTCCTAATTTCGTTAGTAGATAGGTATTATAGGTACTATATTTTATTCTAAGATAAGATTTTAAAGATTCCAATTAGAATAACAGAATAAACCACCCACGTAGCGTTTTTCGTGTAGATTTTGTCGATTTAGTGAACGAATTCAAACATCTCGTCCGTCAGGATTGGAAGAGAGGGAAGCGACGCGTACAGGGTTTGTCCGGATATTACCTACCGGCTTCACTCCACGTGAATTCACGTGTTCCTCACAGATTGACGTGTTGGTGCTCTCTATTCTTCGACCAGCTATTTGTCGAAAGCAGCTTCTGAATTCGATTTCCAAATTCTATTCATTTCGTACCTACCACAAATACGAATTTCTGTGTTCAGAGAATATTACCTACACTCGTCAGGGCGCCCGAGCGCACTGCATACAAACGAAATTTCGTCCTATTTAAATTATTCCTATTCAATATTAACGTTAAAAAACGTTGTTAACAAATCTGTGTTGGTTCCTTGTCAGATTTCCGTTTAAATATTTAGTTTCAATGCCAGGATTCATTTAAAATTAAGTAGGGATTTCTTTATCTTTGAACCACAGTAACTTTTGAACTAAATATTCAAATGAAAATCAGGAGTGCGATTTTTGAATCTCATTCGTTGAGTTCAGCAGTTGAAAATGTCAAAATTACTATGGAGATACGCATCTTTCTACTGCTGATTTGACTTTTAAAAATCATACTTCAGGAGTGCGATTTTTGAAAGTCAAATCAGCAGTAGAAAGATGCGTATCTCCATAGTAATTTTGACATTTTCAACTGCTGAACTCAACGAATGAGATTCAAAAATCGCACTCCTGACAAGGTACCGACTCAGATATTATTATTGGTTTCTAGATTGTGTTAATATTTTAATTTAATTACTAAATGTCCAAACTAGGACGTAAAGTTCGTTTTGTATGGAGCGGTTTAACAGGAAAATCATCCATAGATATATTATACCTACTGGACATATAATCTAACTAGCGGCCCGTCCCGGCTTCGCACGGGTGGACGTCTAATCTTTTCTAGCAATAAATATAGCCTATGTTACTCAAGATGAATGCAGCTTTCTAATGGTGAAAGAATTTTTTAAATCGGCCCAGTACTTTTTGAGCCTATTCATTACAAACATACAAACATACAAAAATAGGTACAAATCTTTCCTCTTTATAATATTAGTGTAGATTAAGCAATCACTGAAAATAAAAGAGTAAAATCAAAATGAAAACTTTAATCTGTTTTTCATTAAACTACTACAGTACCTACAGGTATTGTTATTCCTCAAGTGGTAGAATATATGCTTGATTTGTTTCGTTATTTAACCAATGGTTTTTTGAGATAAATATTTTTCAGAAAAGGTTTTCAGAACTCTTCGTTAACGAATGGATGATCCTTGTGCGCGCGGCCTCTGTGAAAATGTGTGTGAGTATTACATGATTCTTATTATTTTCAATTTCTATTTTTTTCTTAAGTGGGCTATCGGAGTCCAGTGGCGCCCTCATCACATTAATAAAGATTTCTCAATAAAGAAAGCCTAAATTAAAAAAGTGCTCAATTGACAAACTACAAAAGCCTTCGAGCTATTTTCATAGAATACTGTCGAAACTCGAAACATACACATTTTGAAAAAAGAAAAACCGGCCGCTTTTGTTTTTATTCGAAACTGTGGTAAAACTGAACAGAACTGAACTGAACTGTGGTGTTTGAAAGTGGAATGTTTATCTAAACTATTATAAAACTGTAGCAGAAGTGTGTCTGTACATTGAAGATATTTACTACTTACTTACTTACTATGCTGGCTCAGGGACCCGAAGTGGGTCTTGGCCTCCGACAACAAAGCACGCCATTCATCTCTTTTCTGTGCCATCTCAGTCCAGTCCAGCTTTTAGTGGCTGAACGGAAAATCTTCCGGAAGATTCTGGGACCGACTAAGAACGAAGATGGGAGTTGGCGCATAAGGAAAAATAGGGAAATAGAAGACCTAGTTTCCACTCCCAACATACTAGGAGAGATAAAATCTGCTCGACTGCGCTGGCTCGGGCACATAGAACGGATGGGGGAAGATCGTGCGGTGAAGAGAGCGTATCTGGGGCGACCCTCTGGGCGTCGCCCGGTGGGCAGGCCTAGGTATCGCTGGATAGACCAGATTACCAAGGATCTCGAGGAGCTGGAGGTGCCCAACTGGACTGAGATGGCACAGAAAAGAGATTGAAGATATTTACAAAAAAAAAATTACGATATGGTTTTTAGATGTCTCTGATTCCAAACCACCAATTTTTGGATTTTTTGTCTGTCTCTTTGTTTGTTTGTATATTTGTTTGTTTGTTTGTTTGGGTGTTTGTTTGTTCGAGTATCACGCAAAAACTACTCAACCGATTTTAATGAAACTTTTTTTGTTTGATAGCTTATCATCTGACTTAAAATCTGGTATATAATTTATGCGGACGAAGTCGTGGGTAAAAGCTCGTAACCTATAAAAGTATTGTATAATAATGGCTTGAAGGCTTTTGTAGTTTGCCAATTGGGCACTTGTTTAATTTAGGCTTTCTTTATTGAGAAATGTTTATTAATGTGATGAGGGCGCCACTGGACTCCGATAGCCCTCTTAACATCTGCGTTACTTACTCGGATTGGGGTATCAAGCGTCCATTGCAATCGAGGCTTCCGATTAGGTCGAGATCCTCCTTGGATAGCTTAAAGTCAAAAACGTTGAAATTCTCAACTATTCTAGTTTTGCTTGTTGATTTAGGTATAACTATAATACCGCGGTCAATCGCAAACCTGAAACAATACAACTCATCAGGTCAAAACCTTAAGAAGGAACTCTACCTATAAGTACCTACTTTCCAAAAGGTTAAATTAATATTTTTTTAAAAGATCGTGATTGTTAAAGGACCGTCATGGAAGATTTACAGCAGTGCGTAATTTCTGTATCTGTATACAGAAATTTTATTAAAGGAGTCAATTTATTATAGGGCGCCCACAAACTGCAACGTTTATTGATGGTAATACACTCTATAAACATAATTTAATTTACAATAGTAATCGGACGAAATTAGGTAAAAATGCAAACGGAATTATGAAATAAATATTAAAAATAAGTAAAAAAACTTTTTAAGTAAAGCAATGTGTATGTGGACATCTTAGATTTTAATACGAAAATAAAAATAAAAAACCCACCTATCTTACCAAGACAAGATGTACGCCAATTGCGATTACGCGACACTCCGTTTAGATGAGGTATGGCTAATATTACCACTATAATCTAGAGATTATGAGAAACAAATCAACATGAGTACTATAACTATACGCTAACATTTTTTGGGGGCCTTGCTCCCATAGCTGGAGAAATAATCTCTTTTGATGGTCTTTTTCATATCTTAGGGGATGCTTCAGATTCAGAAATCTGAAGCATCCCCTAAGACATGAAACGTATTAAATAATTTTTCTTTCTTTCTTTCTTTCTATTTAATTGTACGCACGGCGACAGATCAACCTACCCATAGTTCGACCTTATGTCAATGAACATAGAGTTCAACTATGGGTAGGTTGATCTGTCGCCGTGTGTACCTATATTATAAGAACATCAAGCGAAGAAATGGTTTTTAAAACATGTAAGTATCTAATATTTCCTAGATATCTAACCATATGAATTACAGAACTCACCTAATCAAAATTTGAGCGGGTGTTTTCTTTAACTTGGCAGCTACTGACTTCACTTTAGGTTCCTCCAACAAGTGGGGATCGCCGGGCTGTGCCCAGGGGCGGTCCGGACTTCCTAAAGGGCTATACGCAGTCAGAGCTATACCTCTCGCTTTACAATGTTCCAGTAACTTTTGCTGACTCAAATAAGGATGGCATTCGACCTAGAATTTAAACAATTGTTTGAAAGGTAAAAGCATTTTTAGGGTTCCGTTCCCCTAGGGTGAAAACTGTCCGTCCGTCCGTCTGTCCGTCTGTCCGTCTGTCCGTCTGTCCGTCTGTCCGTCTGTCCGTCTGTCCGTCTGTCCGTCCGTCCGTCCGTCCGTCCTTCTGTCCGTCTGTCCGTCTGTCCGTCCGTCCGTCCGTCTGTCCTACCTATTTAGGGCTGTAACTTTTGAACCGTAATAGCTAGATAGTTGACATTTTCTCAGATTATGCGTTATTGCGGCGGATTTGTTAACAAATAATAAAAATGGCAGAAAATTAAAAATTAAGGGGGGTTTTCAACAAGAAATTAGTTTTTATCAACGTTTTTTCTTCACGCTCTATAGTAAAAACGGTAATACATACAAGCGTCAAACTTAGTGTGATTATAGGGCAAACTCTACAGAATAACAACAAATACTAAAAACCGGCCAAGTGTGAGTCGGTCTCGCGCTAAAGGTCCCGGTCAAAAAAAGTTTTTTTTCTAAGTTAATAATGTTGTGTTCTGTGGTAGTGTGGTATGGAACCCTCGGTGCGCGAGTAGCCCAACTCGCACTTGACCGGTTTTATTAATAATAACCCTCTTTCGTCCTCTCGAGATGATTTAAGACTAGTTTCAAATATCGGATTAAATAAAGACAAAGTACTGTTTAATTAAAGCCTTGACCTTATTCAGTCGGGTTGTTAAAAGTACTCGAAGCAATTTTACCTGATTTGTAACGGGTTTAATTTTGGCAACTTTTAGGACACGGTCGATTTGTTTGGAGTTGAAGTTGCTAACTCCGATGCTCTTCACTAGTCCGCTTTCAACGAGCTTTTCCATTGCTTTCCATGTATCTACGTAGTCGACGTCAGAGTAAATCACTTTGCCATTTGCATCTGAAGGGAACGGATCATTGCCTTCCTGAAACAACAAAATACAATTACAGTGCCGGGCTTAATTGACTTGATGCTCGACGCCCTATTACCTAGATAATTTTTGTTATTATACAAAAAGTTAATAAAATAAGAGGAAGGTCTGAGACATTGAACTAAGTATATCGATGAAAATCACAGGCTACGGACAGATATCATTAAACCAAAACCCTCGACTGCAACTTTATGTAGCGTAGCTCCTTTCCACAAAAAATGCTCTAAACTAAATCATGGCGGAATCATTATCATAAATACTATAGCATATAATTACATATTACAGATTCGGTTTAACGAAACGAGAAACCAGTGACGAAAACTAAAATAGGTACCTATGTCCCTACCTATACCCAGTCAGATACAACTTTTTATAGATTTTTCTCCACTTTCATTATTTACTACAAAGAATATAATCCTAACAATTCTTAAGGTGCACCTACCTTGTAAGCCATAGGCCAGTGAATGAGATATAGGTCCAAATAATCCAACCCAAGGTCAGACAGCGACATTTTTAACGCCTTCTCTACCAAATCTGGTCTGTGATAAGTGTTCCATATTTTGGAAGTTATGAAAAGATTTTCTCTAGAACAAAAACAAAGCGGTTAACTTGTTAATTAACACAACTAATGGTCGTCTAACAAACTATGTGAAAACAGAACTGTTTACGATCGATAGCTAGGTTAACTGTTAGTATAGATACGTGAGTGATCCTTATCATTATCAAGCCAATAGCCAAGACATAAATAATGTTATTTCTCATCGAAGCGGTAGTGGTAGGTACCTTTTGACAACGCCCTGTTTGATTTTGTCCCTGATGGCCTGACCGACCTCTTTCTCGTTGCCGTAGAGATGTGCACAGTCAATGTGCCGATAGCCGGCCTCTATCGCGGCACCCACCGCCAGTGTTACCTCTCCAGGCTTCGACTGAAAATACCGATAGGTACACAATTTGTCGGAATTGTACACTACATACATGCTTAGAAATGTGGATATTCTAAATATTATTAGGTCGAGAAGTAGGTATAGTATACCTAATTACCTAACCTAACTAATAGAGCGTGCGTAATCATACAAATTACTTAATTATAGGTACATACATTGACATATAACATAACAATCGATACCCATTGTATCTACCTACAACAGGTTACTTAGCAATAGTTCAACAGCAACAACCAAAAGCCCAACAATATAATTAATTAATTATGCACTACCACTAGTAATTAAGTACAATTACACTAACAACATTATAAGGGTATTTAGACAGTGAAATTAAACAACATTAAATTCGAAAAACGAAATAAGTAGATCCGCAACTGTATGGGAGGTCCAAAAAAATTATTCGTTTTTCGATCCATGTGACTATTTTTGTTAGTGATTAAAAACTAGTGGTGTATGGTGGTGGTAGTTGTGAGGTGGTGGTGTACTCGTAATTAAGAAATCTACATTCATTTTTCCAAAACGTCCCTGCTGTACCCGTTACACGGGGTCGTAGAATATGAATAGGTAATAATTAGTGTACTATTATTACCTATTCATAATTGGTCGTAGTCGTAGCTCAAGCAGTTGGCCCATATGGTCCAACCTTTTATAGGTAGTTAAGTTAGGTACTTTCAATTTCAATAACGAACATTATTTTTATTTAAGTAGGTATCACAAAATACCTAATAATTTAAGTCAAATATAAACCTTTTTTAGGATTCCTTACCTGCCATGTTCCCAATCCTAAAATAGGACAAGACAATCCATTATTGAATTTCACGGAAGGCACTTGAACGGACATCGTTATTACAGGGAGAGTACTCGAAAAATGTTACGATGTGAATGATATTATATACTTATGTATCATTACATAACATACATTTATCTTTGTTTATTTGTACTTGGCCTTTACTCGGTATGATGATAAGAATATGAAAACATGTTTATTTTTGTGATAGTTTCTCATCTCCAGGGGATAAGTTACAAACATACCTTATAGGTACCATTATGTAGAGACTTGATCGACCCAATCGCTTCTGTTATTGGCAAACTTTGGTTTCCAGCTTGCTTTGGCTTTTAGACAATATTGCATAGAGTAGGTACCTACTAGGAGTGCGGTTTTTTGAATCTCATTCGCTGAGTTCAGCAGTTGAAAATGTCAAAATTACTGTGGAGATACGCATCTTTCTACTGCTGATTTGACTTTCAAAAAATCGCACTCCTGAAGTATGATTTTTGAAAGTGAAATCAGCAGTAGAAAGATACAGTATCTCCACAGTAATTTTGACATTTTCAACTGCTGAACTCAGCGAATGAGATTCAAAAATCGCACTCTAGGTACCGAAGCTACTCTTTCTGCCAGAAGAGTGAAATTCGGCGATAAGGTTCAATTTGGCAGATGGGTGTTTTCCTGTAAGCGGACCCACAGGGAAATGCAAAAAGTCATGTCTGGCCTTCGATCAAGTATAGGTAGATTTTGAAACGCCGCTCGAAAAATGGCACCATCAAAGCAATGCACAATCTGGCAGCGTGGCTTGTATCGCTCTCAGTCGCTAATCGACCGTGCCTGCAAAAACAACTCACGAAAAGTGCAAAAAAACAAGATGGAGTGTCATACTTTCAGTAAGTATCGCTTTGTAATCACATTATCTTCAATATTTTTTATATATCATGGCATTTAATCGCATTTTTTCCAATATTTTTGTTCATTTACAACCTCGCGGCAAGCACGCAACTATCCTTTTCACTCTCGCCTACGCGAGTATAGTGAAAGAGAACCGAGGATAATGCCTTAGAACAAGGTCGAAGTACTTTTTTTTTTTTCTTTTTAATGTGTTACATTTTAATGACTTATTTGATTAAATGTTTCGATCATTATTGTTTTCCGCAAAATTAAACTTAACTCTAATAAATTAATGTTGAAGTTGAAAATATGTATTTATATCTGTATAAGTAAGAATTGACGCGGCGCGCCGCAGATTGGGTTTGGTTTAAGCGAGCGCGCATGATGGTTTTCTCGTTTTGTCGCTTTGTCGTGCGTGGAATGCTAGCCCTACTGTTTATCTACCCTGTATTTGATCGCAGCCTACAACCGTTCCTTTTATATTTGAGAGTCAAAGCAATATTACTTCAAGTTTACTATTCACCCTAATCAATTGCATAATAAGTACAAAACAAAGGTAGGTACCTAATCAGGGAAGCACCATAATTCTTCACCCCAAGAAATACAAGGTTTTATAGGGAATAGGGCTAAAGATGCATTCAGTGTCATCCAATATTTTTTCTTTACATAAAATCTTATCACAAAGAATCGCTCTTCTGATGAGATTTGTTTAATGAAATTGTAATTTTATCACGTATTATTAGTTTATAACAAACTAAAAAAAAAAATCTCAGCGACTCCACACCTCCTATAATCCATGTTCCAAGCCACAGTGACAAGCACATGGCGCCAGTGTGACCAGATACAATTTTACGAAAATACCGAGCCACCGAGGAAAACATCATGAGGAAACCTGCATGCTTCAATTTCGATGCATGTATTGTACCTGCTCTGCTGTCCGTTACAAGTGGCGACGGGCTCACTCCCTGTCGCACTGTACAGGGTTTCGGTACTACTAGTGAAACGTGGATGTTCTGATGTTTCAGAATATCTCTGACTACCATCGGGGAATATAGTCGTGAGCATATGCATGCATGCATGCCGAGGCACCTCAAAAATACTGAAATATACCAACTTGCACAGGGAAAATATACCAATAACAATACTGATTTTCAAATCAAGTTTTATTCATTTAACATCACAATAAATGTTAGAATGGATAAGATTATATCTATAACATTATATTCGGTTCGGAGGATTAAAATGACAAAAACGTAGGTACTATAAATTTGGGGAAATTCCTGAATTATCGAAAGAAAAACCTCAAAGATTAAGTCAAGTGCAGAACAGAAAACGCACGATGCAATGCGAATGCAATGATTCGATACTATTTGCAATTCTACTACGGCGGCCGCGTGCCATGTCCTATCTGTTACTTACTGATCTTTGCTCCAGAATGAAAATGTGAACTAAATCCGGGACATTCCCTGAAAATGTTCACGAGGACGATCGCTACGGTGCTGCTATAACTTTTTATGCAAAATATACCCAAAAATACTGACTTCCGCCACTACATCTACAAAAATACTGATGCTCAGAAAAGTCGATAAAATATACCAAAAAAGTATTAAAATACAGAATCTGGTCACACTGCATGGCGCGGCGGCACGGATTACGGCGGCGGCGCACTGCCATTTTGCCGCCATTGGCTATATATCGCCTTACTATTCTAACGCACGTCAAATAAAATGAGCACGTCTCACTCCTGCGTGTGCACGGTTTGGTAAACAGTTCCAAAATGACGTTACACGCATATCCTTTGTGACGATTTTGTACTGTGGGGACTGCTACAGATGTCAGCACCCACAAGTTATAGCAAAGATGCCAACAGATGGCGATACCGTCGCTCGCGGAAATATGCTCCATACAAAGATAACGTTCATCGTAAATACGTAACTCGTAACCTACTACAAATAAGGTTCACAATCGAATGCATGACATAAATCGCGCAAGAGAAATAATCACAGAGATTCGATATACAGGGTGGCCGGGGAGTTGACGTTCAAACGTAAAATTTAGGTCCGGTATGTCGTGGGGTATCCGAATCACCCCCATGTATGTTCCGCGATTTTTCATAGTTTTCGAGTTATGATGATTTTTCCGATTTTTTGAGGAAACTCGACATGACTGGCTTAATCAACTTCTAAAAAAAAAGTGTAAGACTTTTTAGAAATTATTTTTTTGCAACTTAATCTTCATGAATTGTGCCTTTATTCATAACATCATCAGCATCGTTACTTTGATAAAAGTTATGAAAATATTGGTCTAAAGTTAAAAATTTGCGATCCGTGAATTATGACTAAATTTTCAACTTTAAATTAAAATTCTAAACAGACTGACCTTATGATTTTTTAGCCAATCCCAAAAATGCGCCCAACTCTCAGCTTTCATAATCATAAATAAAAAGTAGTACTTAAGAGGGCTAATTTGGCTAGAATTGATCTTCAAAGACAACAAGGCGGAAAATTCTTAAATTTAAAAATTTTTTTTTTTGCCATAACTACCACGCCTAAGGCTAAATAATGCTTAAGGAATGCTGGAAACCTATCGTGTTGGTGGAATAAGGAAAGTTTTAAGTAAAAAGTAGATAACCTAACCTAACCTAACCTAGGAGGAGGGAGCCGACAGCCGGGTGCTACCACTGCAACGGCTGTCTCGACGAGACGGCGCGGCGCAGCACGTGCTGCAGGAGTGCCCTGCGTGGGCGGGAGAGCGCAGTGAGCTCTCCCAGGTAGTTTCAGACCTCTCGCTGCCGGCCATAGTTCGCGCTATGGTCGAGTGAGTGAGGCGTCTTGGCGCGCGGTTCTCTCCTTCTGTGAGGCAGTAATGCTCCAGAAGGAGACGGCGGAGAGGGAGAGGGAGTCGACTTCTGAACTCCCGATCCGCCAAAGACGCACGGGGCGTAGACGGGCTGCGTTTGCTCGCGGTCTGCCTCCCCCGTAATTTTTGAGTCTCTGGGCGTCGGGCTGGGGGGTCCGGCGTCCGATCATAGGGACTCGAGGTGGTTGTGTGCGTGTTCCGACGCACCACCTAAAGGCCTGTAGGCTTGTCAAGGCCAACAGAGATGAGACCTGGTAAGGTCGGTTGCTGCGCCGTAGAGTGTGGAAGATTCCTCACGGGCCCTCAGGCTCTACGGCAATATGCGATGAGGTGGAACACGGTGGGGTTTTAGCCGGTAAGAGTCCGGCATATCCCGTCGCCGTTTCGGTTTCCAGCATTCTTTAATCATTATTTAGCCTTAGGCGTGGTAGTTATGGCAAAAAAAAAATTTTTTAATTTAAGAATTTTTCGCCTTGTTGTCTTTGAAGATCAATTCTAGCCAAATTAGCCCTCTTAAGTACTACTTTTTATTTATGATTATGAAAGCTGAGAGTTGGGCGCATTTTTGGGATTGGCTAAAAAATCATAAGGTCAGTCTGTTTAGAATTTTAATTTAAAGTTGAAAATTTAGTCATAATTCACGGATCGCAAATTTTTAACTTTAGACCAATATTTTCATAACTTTTATCAAAGTAACGATGCTGATGATGTTATGAATAAAGGCACAATTCATGAAGATTAAGTTGCAAAAAAATAATTTCTAAAAAGTCTTACACTTTTTTTTTAGAAGTTGATTAAGCCAGTCATGTCGAGTTTCCTCAAAAAATCGGAAAAATCATCATAACTCGAAAACTATGAAAAATCGCGGAACATACATGGGGGTGATTCGGATACCCCACGACATACCGGACCTAAATTTTACGTTTGAACGTCAACTCCCCGGCCACCCTGTATATACAAGGTCCAACTAAGAACTGTTGGACCACGGCCGGTCCCAGAGGGGGGACAGAGGGGAACTTTGAGGAAAAACGCAAAGAAACCAGCGGCATCTTCTTTGAATAACGTGTAACTACAAAAATATTGTCTCAAATTTCCGATAGATGTCTCTTCAAACTCAACAATAAAGCAAATTTATTACTAAAATTATAAAAAAACTTTGATCCTATTTAATACAATTTACGTAATACTTCAAAACTGTTTTAATTAAAATTAGTAAATAATTTAACTTATGTTCTGCGGTAGCACCATATTATTGTCACCTAGCAACACCAGCTACACAAGTTGTCACAATATGGCCGCCGTTACAACTTGCGCGTACGCTTGTTTGTGTTTTGCGCCCATTTTGTGATTTGAGTGTTTTGAGTGTTGATCTTCACTTCAGACGTTGAGGCAAGATTACTCCTCCGTCCTGTTACTGAGGCTACTACTCTAAACTAGAACAAAATAGCTCATTACTGAGAAAAAGTAGATTCCATTGTAAAGCATACATATAGCAGCTATAGATATGCGTATATATAGCAACTGTTTCTTGTTAAATATCATAGGTGGCGTTTCAAATTTATTTGCATTAAAATGGCACTAGAGGGCTCTCTTTTTCCGATATATTACTCTACTCTTTGGCCGGTCCCCAGGCATCACACCTAGCCTGGCGGAAGTACTTCCCTTTTCAATGGAGGAACATTCCCAAGTAGCACCTCTATAGTACTTTATTACTTTAACCGTAAAGGTCATTTCAAAATGAATATTTTTTAATAAGTAAAAAGTGAAACAACTAGCTTTCGACGTTATCACTACGCATTAAGGTATATGTTAAAATGATTGGCTGACGAGGTATATACCTGAATAAGTATGAATTGACGCGGCGCCGCAGATTCGGTGTGGTTTTGTATAAGACTGTACGTCTATCCTATATTTGGTCGCAGTGTCTGGCCTTTTTTATAAAATACCTAGGTACCTACCTAGTTGCTATCTTTTACAAAAGAACGGAATTTTGTACGTTCAAAGCGCATTTTTCATGCATTTGAATTTTTTCCGTAGCCCTTCGTCGCTGAATATCCGTGCTTGAAAATAGAAAAAAAAACCTTTTGCTTTAGCAAAACCATACATACATACACACACCATACATACATACATTGCCCATTGCCCATTGCCCATTTTTTGCCCATTGTCCTTTAGGACAATGGGCAAAAATGTATGGCCACTGGTCCAAGAGCCCCCCGGCTACAGGTAGAGACAGTTAGAGGATAAACGTAAGTACCTATACCTATATGGTGTACAAAAGGGCATCCAAATATTTTCGGGGAAAAAATACGGGGATACCTAGGGTTACAGGGTTTTTTATTTTAATGTGGTCGTTGCAGGGAGTAGTCATTTTAACATTATGGCCCGAAAGGTTTAATAAAAAAAATAAAAAATAGTTTATTTCTCTTTTTTTTTTATTAAACATTTCGGGCCATAATTTACCTTGCGGTAGTAATTATAGTACTCTGTACTCATAATCTCTTTCGACCGGTGATCGGACACTTAGATAAAACTACTAAAAGTTTGTAAGTACCTAACTATTACCTAAACGTGCAAAATTAATAAGGGTCACGTTTAATATAACGGCAATTTCAGGATGGAATAACGATTTTCTCGTTTTGAGTATACATGATGACTAGATTCTTTTTCATTAATAAGGTACAGTAACCCAAGATGGCCAGCCTTATTTCAAATCTCATTAATTTTAAGAATTTTAACGGTTTAGAAAAAAAAACAAGTAGCTGCGATATATTTTGTTTATTAATTAATCGAACACTTTGATTTGAACCTTGTATGTTTGGTACTTGTTACGAAAATCATCATTTTAAAAATCTCTATGATGGGCCTTCATAGGATATCGGTGTCCTAAAAAGGCCCGTTACATTGTAGTGTATATTTCTTGTAACATATAGACTTACGAAATTTTGTGTGTTAGAATCTATTTCACATAAAGTTAGCTTTCAATTTTATTAGTTCAATAATAAAATCAGTCAAAAATTTGGCGCGTGGGCCATCTTAAATCTATCGAAACTTAAAAGTGCTATAAAACAAAAAAACCTCTACTTTAATTTAAATAATCACAAATGTTATAAAAATATAAGTAATCTGTAACAAAAACAATCAATATTGTTATCAAAACAATTAACAATTTTCAGTCATACTTTTTTGTGGGCCTTATTAGAGCAATTAAAATCTAGCTTCTATAAACTTTAATAAAATGAAAAATGTATTTCTTGACTACAAACATAATACTTATAAAATTGAGATTCTGTCCACAGACCACGCTTTCTTTTTTCTGGAGGCTCCATTTTGAGCTTTAACAAAAATACATTAACCATAAAAATTTGAATTTACACTTAAAAAATATAAATCATAAACTTTTTTTAACTCTCGTAATTATAGTAAAAACGATTTATTTATTATCTGCTATTAAATTGCCTCATTTGAACTTCTGAAATAAACTGAGTATAATATTCCGTATACATAAAAAGGCCCGGGCCTTTTTTGGAGACCATTGGGTGGGCCTTCATATGGGACTTCCCCGATGGCAGCAAAAAATTGCATAAAACAAGAAATACGAAATAAACAAAGCAAAACATACCTTAATATTAACGTTTGTAGTCCTAATAAAAACGTTGAATGTTTAAAACAAAACAATTTGCCTTAATTTAATTAAAATTTACAAAAATATGCACGTAAAAGGTTATAAAACGCATTCCCGTTTGAAGCGTAGCTGACAAGGGACAGATGCTGTCAAAATGGCGGCAGTTTAGTATTCGGATATGCATGCCTTTTTGTCTATGAGAGTTTACACGTGTACCCGCGAAATTTTAAATTATTTTTAAAATCGGAAGTCAGATTTTTTCCATGTGGGCTATCTTGGGAGCCGGGCCATCTTGGGTTACTGTACCTTAATAATTAAAAAAACAAGGTATAATACTATCCATATGACACAAGAAATTCAACCAGCGGATGGAAATAGTTGCGAAATGCTATTATTAGCCGCTAAACAAAACACCCTGTCAAATTAAAGATTGAAAAATTAAATCTCAAGTGGGAGTTGAACCCGCAATCTTCGAAACAAGGGAATGGATTTCTCCAAGTTAGCTACTGACCCACTACGCCAGAGAACGAAATTTATCAACCATTATCGTCTTTAAGGGACGTGGAAAAAGCAATTCCCCGATTTGGAAGATTGCGGGTTCAAGTCCCGCTTGAGACTTAATTTTTCAATCTTTAATTTGATTTGAGATAGCACAACATGGCTGTAACATGTTTATAAACAGTAAAATTTGCAAACAGCCTGTTTCTTTTTTTCTCTCTAACAGATATTTATTAGTACCTCTTGTTAAAAAATCTATAAACCCCCTTTCAAACGTAGTAGGTATGCCACTTTGGCTCTTGGACCAATGCTGCCCAGCCCACTGTCCTTTGATTTTATTAGAGAGGTACTTACTAGCAACGCCATCTCTTGAGTAATCAAAAAAGATAGTCTGAATTGTTTTCCACGTTTTCCCATCTGCTCTGCGATTTTCCCGAACATGTAAAAGCTGAGAACATGCTATGAAAAGAATTAGTAGGTAGGTACGACGATGACACCTAAACTTTATCTAGCCGTAGGTCGGCGACAAATGGGCCGCGGTGCTGAAGAACCCACGTAAAGAGCCGGTTCAATTGCATTTCGCCTGTGCTCAAGACCTACAGCGTGAGTCACCTAAACCTTACACCTGTGCGGGTGACCCACGAGGTGAGCCGCATTGGTCTTTTTACGTACGACTGTGCGTACGACCCACGAGGAGTGTCAGTTTTAGCACTGCGCGAGGATCATAATATGGTTTTGAACTTAGCAGCGAAAGTGTTAAGTTAAAGCAAATAATTATCTAAAAAAACACAGTCCTGTCCTAGCGTTGTGAAGGTTCTGTATTCGCAAGAAACTGTACATGCCCGGGCGAATTAACTTGACACCTAGCTCGAACGACGTTGGTGTAAACAATAACAAATAACAGCAAAAGAATAACTCAAAAATTCTAAAGCGCAGGGACACGTGCAAAACGGTGACTGAGATGCTATCGCTACTGGCCTCGCTTTAGAATTTCCGAGTTATTCTTTTGCTGTTATTTGTTATTGTTTACACCTACGTCATTCGGGCGTCAAGTTAATTCGCCCGGGTCGTAGGTTCCTATAATATCTTCTATTATACCTTCTGCTCACTGCACTGTCGGACGGAACGGTTCGGTTTTTGTTGTTATTTGCAAAATTCAGTATACCTAATATTTACTTAATTCAATTGCAAAATTAGTTAACTATCTTCGATAAGTGTCTGTCAGGTTTGCGCAAAATTGTATGAAAAATTATTTTATTAAATTTGACCAACTTATGCTGTCCCGATTTTTTACTTCCCGTACTATGAAATGATCCTTACATAAAACTGGGTCGAACAGCATAATAAAAAGTTGTAATTTTTTTTCACATTTATGGACAACTCACGCTTGACCAGAAATTGATTATGCCAAAACTGTGTTCACAAAAAAAGTCCTAAGGGTTCCTAAGACAATTTCCCTGTATCCTGTGGTTGTGGACTTCCCCATACTGTCCTTGTTAAAAAATACTATGTAATATTTGGTGGTACGGAACCCTCGGAATAATGGAGAGCGGCAAAAAAAAATGGGTAAACATTTTCGTTTATAATGTAACTAACATAATGCAGAAGGTTTCATAAAAGTTTACTCAAAGTAATTGGGTTCCGAGGTGAAAACCTCCATCGACTCCACTATTAGTACATTACTGCAGCGGCCAGCAACAGAGGCATTGATGGACGAACGTGTAAATGTGGGCCGAGGCGAAGCCGAGGCACACATACGTAAGTCCATCAATGCCTAGTTGTGGCCAAGGCTTGTATAGTACTTTTCTCAAACAATGCGCGGAAATTAAAACAGTAAATTTTCTCAAATAATTCGCGGAAATTAAAACTCTTTTCAAAATCAATGACGAACAACGAACAACAATTTGTTTTTTTTTTCAATAAACAGCTTTCTATTTGCAAGTTAGTTCGAAATTTAAATAAAACCTTTTTTGAGTTACCTCCTTGGTCGCCATGTTTAGGAGAAAAAGATCGTTCCATTTTTAAATTACACGACAGATATGAGTTTACTATGTAATTTATTTGGCCGCAAAACACGACAGATATGGATTTTCATACAAACATTGCCGGCCGCTGCGCGCATGTAGTTGGCCAGTACAGCAATTTCGATTTATCTCGAAGAAGGTTGTCAAAATAATGCTCACATTTCCAAGCATGTTTGAGAAAATTACTTTTATTAATTCCGTCTACGCGTATTGTGCGTCGAAGGTTTGTATGGACTGAAACCACCTTAACCATAATTTAATAACTAACTTGCCTCCACCAGCCCGCACGGCGGCAGCGCCAGAGCTCCGTACCCTTAAAAAACCCGTGAAAAGAGGTGTGCTATGGGACATAAACGCATATTATTGATACATAAACATATTATTGAACATGGCTGTAACATGTTTACTAATCAATAATATTTGTAATTAATTACATTTACAAATATTGTTGATTAGTAAACATGTTACAGCCATGTTGTGCTATTTCAAATGAAATTAAAGATTGAAAAATTAAGTCTCACACTTGAACCCGCAATCTTCCCACCTTCCCAGTTTGCTTTTTCCAATTTAGCTACTACGCCAGACAATGAAATTTATCAACCTAATTGCGTCGACGATGACATGGCGCCATCTACTGGAGTTCTTACAAAGTAACTATGTAGTCACTGGCTCACTGCAATTCAGGCATGGGTACATACATCATACTCAAAAGGTTTCAAAAAAGGCTGAACTGGACTAACATAAAAAAACAGTGTCTTAACAAGTAAATAATTTTTAATATAAGTAGGTACTTATTGGATCAACTTTCACAACGTCTCCTACGTCCTACTACATAATTGAATATCGGTATGGTACTGTAAGTATCTATACTTATAAAAGAGTCACGGAGACTGACTGACTGACAGACAACGAACAGCCTAAGCCGCTGAAAATAGAAACATGAAATTTTGAATATGTATGATGCCCCTGCATCCTATGTAGAATATATATTATATTCTAAATTTCATGTGTATGTATTGACTGGGAGTCACGTTGCAGGAACTGACCCGAGTACGTCTCGCGTGGTTTCGCGCGTCGCGTTTGTGCCTGCCACGAGGCTCCACATTCCTCAATCCTTTCTTGTTCTTGTCCAAAAACAGTCCCAGAGATTGGGATAGATTCTCCCAATAAACTACACTTGACACTGGCGGAAACGCACAAGCAAGAGTCCGTTTAATTATAAATAAATAAAAAATGTATTGACTGACAGACAATACACAGCGTAAGCCACTAAAGATAGAAACATGAAAGTTTGAATATATATTCTACATAGGATGTAAGGGTGCACTAAGAACGGATTTTTCGAAAATCTACCCCTAAAGGGGTAATCCACAATTCCACATGAACAAAGTCACAGGACAAAAGCTTCATTCATAAAATTATGTGAATGCAGCGCAGAAACAATAAGCTTGCTGTAAGGCCAATAAAGGCAAATCTTTAAAACGCAAATCCCTACAGCGCAAAACAACCATTATAATCATTATCTTTACTAAAATAACATCAAAAACTACAATACAATAGGTGTGGTACTACTTAATCTTAACATTAGCAAATGACTAGTAATATTTGTATCATAGTATTTTATCCGATGATCCTTCGGCCAATAGTTCCTTCTCCGCTGCTTCCTTCGCCGCCTGCATCTGCGGCTTTACATACTTGAAGTATTTATAAAAGTGCTCTCCCAATAGCACTGATCCATACAAAGTTAAACCAATGCATACTAAAACTCCGCCTCTGTGTAGCTTGTCGTATATCAAATTCCGTGCCTGCTTTTTCATGGTGTCTGAAAGTAACGAAACAATTAGAAAATATTGTGAGTACAAGCAATAGGACAGCATATGCTCACGACTATATTCCCCAAGGAAGAATATAAGCATCAACAGGGATCAACTAAATTATAAATCATTTCATTTCAATCATTTTGCTTAGCAGAAAGCTGATGGTAGGTTGAAGGAAATTTTCGGAACCAAAACCCTCAGAATAAAGAGAATGAAAAACATCCAGAAGTTCATCCAGATAACAGAAAATTGCTTAAGAAGTTTTAGTTAAGATTTCCTTACCAAACTTAAATTTAATTGTTTGAATTTGCTGAATTAAGCATAAACAATTGTACAATTTAGAGGTTATCCCAATCTGTCACTGTCAGTGTCACTTGTTTTTTTATATTTATCATTTCGGAAAGGCAATGGGAACCAGCCCTTACAGCCGTTGTCTTTATATTTTTCTTTGTAGACATACCTAAACCGCCAAAGCAAACAAACTTGTCTGGCAGCGGCAGCCTTTTTTTTTGCTTCTGCAAATGTTTAAAAAAAGAACTAACGAAAGACTCTATGGCCATACAGTCAGGCTGTGCACTTTGTGCTGCATACACACCGACCGTTACATATTTATTTTATTATTGGGCTACGTACGCTACGTATTATAAATAAATCGGGGGAAGTCTATCTATCTCACTCTAGTATACATATCTTCGTATGCTTTTTTCATTCACATTCGCACCCTGAGTTATTTCCACTTGGAAATAACTCAGGGTGCATATAAAACGAATCCAAATCCAAATCCCAAAATCGCACTTAAGGGTGCATTTCATAACGTATGGAACTTCCATACGTTATGAAATGCACCCTTAAGTGCGATTTTTGAAAATCATACGAGCGACTTGGCAGTAGAAAATGTCAAAATTACTATGGAGATTATGCATCTTTCTACTGCCAATTCGCTCGTATGATTTTCAAAAATCGCACTTCTGGGTCTGTGCGCTGCCCCAGACCACAGCCGCCCAGGGCCCAGCCCGACTATCCTTTACCTAGGTGCTGAATGGGCTATGTGCCATTTACCTTTACGCAGGATTCGCAGGAATAAATAAAATTGAACACAGGGTTGGATTTTGTACTATAATTATAGTATTTATACTATAATTTCGCCCTTGGTACTATATACTATCCACATCTAAGGATAGTACGCTAAAATACTATAATTTCAAGTTTGGATCATTGGGAAGCTCTCAAGCTCTATTTCACTGATATGGCACTTTCAGAGCGCTTGATATCTGGCCAAATAAATCTTGATTTCTAAGAGACCCATATATGAAGCTATATTATGAATTTATGTCCTAAATTATTAGTTCAAACAATTTACTAAAGTGTCTTTAATGCAATCTCAAAACGTATTTTTCCCAGACTACCTACTTACCAAGACTAAGATACGAAACTGCCACGTATGAAGATAGAACTAATAGTAATATTCAAGAAATGATGAACTTAGTAGAAGAGGAGTAGGTAAATTTTGCCTTGACTGGTGTTGATTTTAATGAATATTTTGTTAAATATAAAAATAATTAAAGTGTACTATAATTTTTTATAAATACTATCCTTTTCATTTTTTTGTGCTATCTTTTTCAACTTCCCTAAATCCAACCCTGATTGAACAAAGACAACATCAACAATAAAAAAATAAAGTCAAAGTGACAGCCAGATAACCTAACTTTTTTCATCATCAAAACATCTGGAAATCATCAAATTTAAAAGCTATAAACTAAAATTTAACACTATGACCTATAGGTTTGCTTTATCAACCTACAGTAGAATTAAAGTTCTTCATTTATCAACGAGAACGCTTTGTTCAAAGGTTCCAAGCGCTCCCGTAGTTACACTCGAAAAACAAGAAGCAAATAAAGTTAAAGTTGATAAAAATACTCTGGCTCTATTGGAGAGGCTGTCTCTGGTGAAGTGTGATACAGTCGAAGGTGTCCAAGTATTAGAGGACTCCATTGCGTTCGCTGATAAGATTCTACACATCGATACACATAACGTTCAGCCCCTTTACTCTGTGTTAGAAAACGAGTAAGTACATTTTATATTTACCTATCTACACTACTAATAAAATTAGCAGAAGCGTGTCTGTACAGTCGGCCGCAATAAGTTGTATACACTTGTTCTACATCGTAGTACTAAAGTGTATATAGAACTTATTGCGGCAGACTGTATAATCCCCGCAAGTTGATATTGCGATGGAACCTTGTCACAATAACCGCTGAGTGACGTCATCAAGCACGGGCTAACCTTGCGAACGATACTGATGGTGCACAGTCGACTACGTCAAAATTACGTCACCAAGATGGCCGCCAGTCGCAATATCAACTTGCGGGGATTATACATTGAAGCCTATTACAAAAAAAAACTTACTAATAGGTAGGTATATGGTTTCTCTGTGGTGGCGAAAATATTTGGTGAGGATAGTGACAGCATTCAAAAGCCGAGGTGAAAAACACAGGTGTCCCTGACTCCAAATCAAAGATTTATTTTTTACCTGTCTGTTTGTTTGAACATCTTGCAAAAACTACTGGTCTGATTTTGATGAAACTTTTTTGTGTAAAAGATTATAATTAGACATAAAAAGCATGTTTATTATGTTAATTTAAATTAGCAATTTTTAATGAGCCTTTATGAAATTACAGACTGATGCAATGTAAACAACCATTAAAACTTTTGAACTATGGAGGCTTAAGTACCATTTTATTTTACAGAAATTTGAGCCTGCGTTCGGACAAAATAACACAAGGAAACTGCCAGAAACAAATATTGAAAAATGCTTCCGTAACAGAAGATGACTATTTTGTTGCACCACCTGGCAATATTCCGCTGCACGAAGTACAAACTGAAGAAAAATCTACACAGAAACTAGTTGTCAAAAAGTAAAGCAAGATGAGACCTGAAATTCTAAAGATTCTTAATTTGAATAAATTCTTCAACATTGTACAGGCGACAGAAAACATAATAAAGTATACTCTAGAAAAACCAAGCAGGATTTTGTTAGAAAACATCCATACCAACTGGCTTCGTTCCATTCTTGCAAAAACACAAAAACACATGCCTGTGTTCTTAAATGAACAACTCACAGAATCATCAAAAGATGAGATCCCATATGGCTTCATTAATCACAAGAGACATGAATACAGTGAGCACTCAGTTTTAGAGCACAATCTAAATGACTGTAGACTTGCGCATGCATCAGAGCTAAAGTTCAACCTTATGGTACCAGAACAGGATGTTATGCAGTATTTCATTCAATGGCAGAGGTACAGAAAATACTGGTGGAGCTCGGTTAGTGTCTACTTACTAAATAAATTCTGGTTGAGCTTGGTTAGTGTCTACTTGTAAATAAATACTGATGAAAGTTGGTTAGTGTCTATTTATTAAATAAATACTGGTTTAGTTTGGCTATTGTCTACTTACTAAATAAATACTGGTGGAGCTTGGTTGGTATCTATTTACTAAATAAATACTGGGTGCAGCTTGGTTAGAGTCTACTTACTAATTAAATACTGGTGGGGCTTGGGTAGTGTCTACTTATTAAATAAATATTAGTGGAGCTTGGTAAGTGTCTACTTACTAAATAAATACAGATGGAGCTTGGGTAGTGTCTATTTACTAAATAAATACTGGTAAAGCGTGGTTAGTGTCTACTTACTGAATAAATACTGGTGCAGCTTGGTGCCTACTTACTAAATAAATACTGGTGGCGATTGGCTAGTGTCTATCTGATAACTTACAAATTTGCATGCCACGGGTGGATTGGTAGGCTCCACACATGCATCAGAATTTTTCAGTAAATGCAGGTTTCCTTATATTTTTGTTCACTGATTAAATGATTTGTTACAGGTAACAACAACACCTAGTTTATTTGGTATCGGTGACATCAAATATGAAAATAAAGGTGCAGATGTTGACATTGTTGCCAAGTTTCCTTGGGGCCAACAGACTGTTGAGACTGTATCAATAAATTCTAAGTTTGTAAGTGCCTCTACTTAAAACGGCTATAACAGCCAATCTATGGTTAGTCCAGCTTTCAAAAAGTTTAAATAGCCTGAGGAAGCCTACTGCCAGGCAAATGTTCCTCTCATGAATAAGGGCTCCCACACATAACTGCGATGTCGCATCGCATCGAAAATATTTGCCAGTGCTTGATGACTCATTACGATGACATGAATGATTATTGCACGCAGCGCATCGCAGATATTTGCGATGCGATGCGACGACGTCGCAGTTATGTGTGGGCACCGTAAGGGTGGGAGTGAGAAGGCCAGATTGGTGGAAGCAAGATAGTGGTCAACTTGCTACCTTATTATTGTCGGCTGGGCTATTGCAAGCAAGGTTCGTTTTGTAACACTGCAACCTTTGCTGATTGTGTTTGCCCCAAGCTCACACATATTTTACACTTACGTTTTTATTTTATTTTTGGGTAAGCAGGTTTCCTCACGATGTTTTCCTTCACTGCCGAGCTAGTGATAATGATAGTCAGTACATACATTCTGTAGAACTTAGTGGTACCTACAGGCCAGGAATCGAACCGCCCGCCGCCTAATGATTGAGTCGCTAGCTCTCTTCCATATGGATTATGGTAGTAAACAGTATTCTGTGACATGGGACTATCATCGCTCATTAAATTGCTGCCTTGCTTGCCTTCAAAAAACTTATATTTAATAAGAAATAGTTTTTTACATGAGCAAGGTACAGTCAGCCTCAAAAAGATGTATGTCGTAGTACTAAAGTGTATATGTACATCTTTTTGAGGCTGAATGTGCATAATACAAAACATTTTAAGTGGCTTCGTCAGTAAAATTATGAAAAGTTGGCTACATAAATGAAGATGCATTCAATTAATTTGATGAACTTACTAGATTATATTTATAATTTTATAATGCATATCTATATTTTTGCAGAATGTTGATAAAACTTCTCAGGTCAGTTGTTCGATGACATTAGAGAGTGCTCTGTTTATATTGTTATTCGATGGTCTTACTAACACTACCAAAGAAGATTATCTGAGGCTCCACAGAAAAATGGCTCCCTACAAATTTTCCTTTGCTTTGGAAAATGGTACTTATTTATTTTAACTTTTTTTACAATCTTTACAAAGATCCAACAGCACTACTACAACAAAGTCATATATTTCGGTAATGTACACTTACCTGTTACTATCAAACCATTGTCCCATCCAAACATACATCCAAAATTAAAGTTATAATCTTTGTCCTTATTCAATATTTACTATTTGAATCATACAATAGTGTTTGTAGAGACTTTATCGTTTATGTTTTTAATGTACGCTTTTATTTCAGCATCAAATAAACAGTCTCTTGAGGAATTAGCTACACTACTTCATCAAAGACTTGTATTGAAAAAAATATCAAGTTGGCTTCCTGATTTCTCTTCATCTATAGAATCCCAGGTAAAATAACAATGCTTCTTCAGTTACTAGTTTATAACTCTAAAGTCTAAAATGGTTATAGTATGTCACACTATGGAGTATAAATGATTTGAATATGAAATATTGTGACAGCCTATATGGGAAGTAGCACTTAATTATAATTATTAAGTTAAAATGGAATATGTGTATACTTGTATCTCTGACTACCCCGTCGGGGAATATAGTCGTGAGCATATGCTTATGCTGCTAGGTATACTTTGTTGGCAGTCCTTAATAAATACATAAAAAATTACAATCAGTAAGTATTATAATGTGGAAATATTTAATTGTTTCAGCTAAAGGATAATCTGCAATTGGGCATAGGTTACACAATTATTCTAAGTGAGAGTACGCTAACAAATGGAATTTTTCATTTAATGAATAGTAGCACTACATTACGGGTAAATATAGTATTTGGACCTTAAAGTATTCAATCACCGCAACGCGCTAGTGTGTGTGCGGTGACGTTTACTGTGATTGATGACTTTTTTAAAGTACCTAAACAACATTTTATGTTTTCAGGAACAAGTGCATGTTGCAGATTTTGACTCCTATGCAGCATTGATTTGTGCAAAATAATATTAAACACTAATATTCAATGTAGTCAATGTATTCTTTGTATGGTAGTTTGAATGATCCTAAATAAAAAACAATGATGGTATACCTACTGCTTTTTATTTGTATTCCAATTTGTAATTGAGTAAAAAAGACCCGTTCATTTCACTTTTAATTTTATTGACGAATTCTTATTGCAAGACATTAATTACATTAACTTAGACTATGTAAAAAAGGTAATTTTTGATCTACATAATTCTGATTAAATGTTTTGCTATATTGGAAATAAAATAATTTGACGTCTGCTACTTTATATATGAAATTAATAGCTAGCATAATTAAAAACCACTTACAAAGATTAATTATCGTTTGTCAGGCTTTCAATCTAAGTAACTTCCTTGTATAGACTAAAGTAAATACTTGATTACTAAGTATTTCTTATTTAAATTACAATTAATTCTAAACTGTAATCTGCCTTCATTGGCTCAAATTTAACAAAATTTATGTTTAGTGAAATCATTAAAACCTACCTATACTTGTGTGACAATGTATGGAAGGAGACTTTAACATTAGCATCCCATACATTGATATGACATGACCACAAAGTCTCCTGCGGGTATGCCCAATACACACAATGTCAAATGCAATAAATAATACAATTTTTTTAATGATATATAGATGGATACAGATAGTAATTATACTCATATAACCCTTGCATAAATACAATAGAGCTGATATTTGTACAAAACGAAGTGTGGCTAACAGTATCAAAGTGAAATCAAGTCAAGTGTGAAGCAAGACAAACATGAATATTTCCAATATTATTGCATCATAGGATTACATACACAGCATTTAAAATTAAATTGCACGTAAATGGTGGTCCTTTTGAGTTTAATTAAAATAATAAACTAAATTTTATAAATTATAATAGTAAATAAAGTTCATCACACAAAATTGCCTTTAGTATAATTAATATTTTCACACTGTACAGACAATGGTTGTACAACTAGATCTTAGGTAATATTATTGGCTTATTTAAACATCTGCAAAGATATTTAGTCAAATATGTATTCGCAAACTCACACTTGCAGGGATTCTAAGCCGGTAGTTGCA
Organism: Agonopterix subpropinquella; assembly: GCA_922987775.1. NCBI lineage: Eukaryota > Metazoa > Arthropoda > Insecta > Lepidoptera > Depressariidae > Agonopterix > Agonopterix subpropinquella. Next base: position 15,156,589 of record OV277695.1, on the reverse strand, counting down.
GCTTCTTTCCTTTGAGAACTGGAATAAAATAAAATAGATGTATTCATATCAACAAAATTGCTTTATTATTTACTAATATGGTACGAGGTATTTTTCTAAAAACTTTCCAAACTGATGTATTTCAGATGATTAAACTGAGCAACTTTTACTACGAAAAATTGTTCGTTTTAAAATTAAAAAGGTAACGTAAAGGTAAGGTAAGGTACCAAAAGTTTAATTTTTGATTTGTACAAAGCTAACGTAAAAATTATTTTATTTTTCTATCTATTACTTGAAATAAACTGAGAATATAAAAAAATAAGGATTAGTGAAAAGTATCCTTTGCCTAATTTCTCAATAATTTTTACAGCCAAAAAAATGCAATGTTCCCCATTTGGTTTAGGTTGCATATAATTATGATCTGTATAAGTTAGATCATCTGCACCACCCCTTAAAATCTGCCAATGATCCTAAAATGACTTAGTTAACTTACCTTTAGTAATGTAAAGATAGAAGAAATCACAGTAAAGCACAGTCTGTACTATGCCAGCAATGATAGCAATCAATTCATAATGCTCTTCAACCACGTAACGGTATACCTGAAAACATAAATTAAAACATTTTTAGTTGTTGATACTTCAGATAATAACCAAAGTAATTTCATTTCATTAAAAACACACAGACATGTGTGGTCTATTATTTTAAGGTCAACAACCTCAATCTAGGAGAGTTGATAGATGAAGTCATAGGACATTGGTATGATGACAATCTAAACTATTATAAAACTGTAAGCAGAAATGTGTCTGTACATTGAAGATATTTACAAAAAAAAATTACGACATGGTTTTTATTTAGACTTTAGATGAATCAAATTCATTAGCTGTGACAATTTTTAATATATTTTTATTTTATTTATTCATAGTCTATTTTCAAATTAAAACAAGTCATTAAAAAATAGATTATGAGTAAATAGAATAAAAATACACAGTACAGTAGAAGCCTGTTTTTGTTGGTGTGTATGTGCGAGCATCAGTTTGGATTTGTTGTGCAATTTTCACTCCAAATTCTGAGACTAGGTTTGGGTAAGTATTATTTTACTTATCATGATTTTGAGTGAGATTTTAGATACACATTGAAATTCTTAGATAATAATGATTATATTATCTTTAGGAAAAATTGTGATGATAGCAATAGTTTTATACACGATTTTCAAAGGTCTTCAAATAAACCAATGCATTTTTTCCATATAATGGCCTTTGTTATTGTGATGTCGATAGACTTGGCGTAAACAATAATGACCTTGAAATGCTGTCAAATTAATATGTAAAAAAACAATTGTAGTTTGAAAATGTGAATACATACCCAATTCAAGAGGTACAAAGCTCTGTAAGATCCAAGAGCGAAGAGGTAATGCGATGTAATACTTTCAGCTTCTCCCGTCTTTGAAACCAGGAACAATTGCGGCAGGATAGCAACAGACTCCAAATAGATTGAGAATGTCCATAAAACCTAAAAATAATGTTTTACAATAAATAAATTTAAAGTTTAGGGTACTATGGGACTGATATGTACACACGGCGACAGATCAACCTACCCATAGTTGAACTCTATGCTCATGGACATAAGGTCGAACTATGGGTAGGTTGATCTGTTGCCGTGCGTACATGTGTATAAAAGTCCCTAATTGACAGTAAAAAAAAATACGTAAATAAAGAAAACTTAAAATGCATGCATATGGTCATGACTATATTCCCAGAGGGGGTAGACAGAGGCATTCTAAAAACTCAGAACCTTGCTTCAAGTAACCATGATTCATTGCGTTAGCAATCGACTGAGGCGTTGTCATAATTGAGCATCGCTCGTGTGATCATGCGATGAGATTTCATTGTGCGATGAAACTGATGGCACAAGCGTCGATTAAGAAATTCAATAGTGATCAGTATGTTTGAATGCACGGTCGTGCGAGCAGTGTAAAGCACTTGTAAAATATAGTTTGATACCTTCGACATCTGTCACATTTTAATATTTGATTATTTTGAGAACGGGGTTAATCTAAGTAGGATTTGGACATATGGTAGTTCCCACTAAAACTAAAAAGCGTCTCGCAATCTAGACTTTGGTTCCATTCACTGATGGTTGTGATTTCTTTAGATAATTGTATTTAGTTCAGCTTATTAGCAATTAATTACATGGTGTGTTACTTTAAAAGTGTCTCAAATAAGACATTTTTTGTTAGGCTAGTGCAGTACCTATCATACAACTCATACACAATGTTTGATGACACATTATAAGAGCAAATATTTACAATAAAGAATAAAATATATTCAATTGCACATGTGTTTTTTGAAAAGAAGAAACATGCTATTATATTTTGCTGTATGTATACATAATTGCATACATAAACTCACAACCACACTCCCTTTTGGGGTCATAAAATTTGCTACAACAACCGGGTGCCATGCATGCAATTGTAACAAGGCTCACTTTTAGCATATTGAAGATTTCAAAATGCAAAGTTTTGCTGTAAGTTTTTTTTTGTATTTATTTATTTACCATGATAAACATACATGAATTGACATGACTTAAATAATATATCACATAAACCAAAACAGATTTTTAGGTGACATAAAAAATTCTGCAGTTTTTTAAATTATGGCCTATGTTATTGTGTTAAGGCATTTCACCAATGTCAGCATATTGGAAAAGACATGAAACAATAGACGTGGTCTGATTTTTGAAGTGGAAGACTCCGTTCTACTCAGTTCTACATAAATAAGTAAGTAAACAATAAACAGTACATTTACTAGATACAGAGCTTAGTTTTAATAAATATAAATAGAAACATTATAACAGTTTCCTTCCTTTCTCCCCATTTTTATATCTCAACTAAGTAGTTGGGATATGAAAATAGGTTTTTAATTTAATGTTATTTTGAGATATTGCACCCCTAACATACTAACATAGGTAGGTAAATAATTATCAGTCGCGGGATCAGGTACACGCTAGTCCGACTTGTCTCGTTACTTTAGCCCATGTGGTAAACTATACATACTTCGATATTAATGTAGTTCAACTAACCTCCATCACAGTGAACTCATGATTCAGTAACAACGCCAATATCAGTGTTGGGATCAACAGGAATTCGATCCTGAACGTGTCGTGGTTGTGGTCGTAGGTCGCTTTGAACTTCACATACATCAAATACACAGTTGCGTACGACGCGACTATGAACACCAACTTCATAACAGTGTTATACGTAGACACATAAGTCGTCAGTAAATCCAGATACCGCGTCGTATATACTATAGCGAAGAGTATCTGGGACTTTCCAGATATGCCTGGAAACAAAATATAATACTCATAATGAGACAACACCTGTTACAATAATATATGACCCAAGAACATGCCGGTTGAAGATCAAACATATAAGCGTAAGAAATTGTTACCTGCACATGATCTAGTCTTCCAGATTTTGAGTAATAATATTATGATAGCTAAAAGATGGGATAAATCACCGAGTAAGCGAAATATGTTCATGGTTTATTATAATAAAAGGACAACTTATCAAAGATACGCCGCGTATACTTTTCATCCAAGCAAAAGTGACGTGGCCGATTGACAGGACACAGCAACGTAGTACTGCCAGTTGAAAAAATAAACAATATTCAATCGCCTACGTTCCGAATGGGTCAAGACATGTTAATATTTTCTTTGAATATCTTTCACATTTTCATTCAGCGAACAGCGAGGATATGGTTTATACGATAACAATTTTGCGGCGCCAATTTATACGATAACAATTTTGCGGCGCCAATTTATAAGCGCCAGCGTCAGGAAGGCAAAAAGCACCGTATAAACAGTTTCTGAAGAAGTAAATCTCCACATACTAGCGCTAGCACGGAATAGGGCACGTGCCTATTTTTTGGGGCCAGAAGTGCGATTTTTGAAAATCATACGAGCGACTTGGCTTGGCAGTAGAAAATGTCAAAATTACTATGGAGATTATGCATCTTTCTACTACCAAGTCGCTCGTATGATTTTCAAAAATCGCACTTCAGGCAGGGACCTCCGCCCGCCGCGTCTCTCGCATCACCCGCGCCAATTTTCAGACTCGGGTAAACACGTCTCGTGCAAATAGTTAGCACGTGTTGACAAAAAAATCATACGAATGCGCGAAAGATTGGCACTGAAAACTCATATAAACAAAACAACCGGGTGGCGTGGCGGCGCGCTGCTGGTGCCGAAAGTTGGCAACGCAAATCATCGTCTAAACCTGCCTTAACGTCTGGCAGCATGGGCTATGTACCCTTTGTCTTTGCGAAAGGAACATCATTGAAAAATCAACATCAACCAGCAGAAAAAAAAATCTTTCATTGAGTGAGGTTATGTTTTTCACGTGAGTTTTGTGAAAATTGTAATTTAAAAGGCTTAAAAATGGTACGACATAATAATCAGTTGCCCAACAATTTAACCCAACTACAAAACTTAATAAAACGAGATCCAGATTCTTACAAAGAAGAGTTCCATCAGCAACTTGCACACTTCGAAACTACGTTGGAAATCTTCAATCTGAATCCGTCGCAGTACAGCAAGAAGCTAGATGAGCAAGCGATGTTCCTCGCGCAGGTCGCACATTGCTACCTTAACGAGATGAAACTGTTCCCGCAGAAGATCGTAGATGTTCTTAAAACCCACAACACAGTTCTTCACAACGACATGCGACTTGCATTGTGCAAATGCCTGATACTCCTTAGAAACAAAAACTTTATCACACCATTTGATTTGCTTGAGTTATTTTTCCTACTCCTCAAGTGTCAAGACAAAAATTTGAGAGAGTTTTTGAAAACTCACATCATCACAGACATTAAAAACATGAACATGAAGCACAAGGACATGAAATTTAATTCTACACTGCAGAACTTCATATTCTCGATGTTACGTGATTCAAACGCCAAAGCCGCCAAGTTGTCTGTTGATATCCTCATAGAGTTATATCACAAAAACATTTGGAATGATCACAAAACGGTAAACATCATCGCTGATATCGGTTGCTTCTCTAAAATCACTAAGGTCATGGTCGCTTCACTGAAATTCTTTTTGGGCAGAGATGAGGAGGAAAAAGAAGAAAACTCTGACAGCGATGAAGAAGTAGATCCCAGAGACACCATGATATCAAATAAATTCAATAAAAAGACGAGGAAACGTGAGAAAATGGTTGACAAAGTAAAGAAAATTGCAAAGAAAATTAAAAAGAAGAAAGAGAAAGCTCCCATATTTAATTTCTCTGCACTGCACCTAATAAATAATCCTCAAGGATTTGCAGAGAAGCTGTTCAAGCAAATTGAATCATCAAATGAGAGATTTGAAGTTAAACTGATGACTCTAGATGTTATTTCCAGATTGATTGGATTACATAATCTGTTCTTGTTCAACTACTATCCATTTATTGCTAGACTGTTGATGCCACATCAGAGGGAAGTTACTCGTATATTGCAGTTTGCCGCACAAGCCTCACATGAGCTCGTGCCACCAGAAGTGTTAGAGCCAGTCATGAAAGCCATCGCAAACAACTTTATAACTGAAAGAAACTCTACAGACGTTATGGCAGTTGGCTTAAATGCTATTAGAGAAATTTGTTCTCGATGCCCTCTTGCTATAACTGAAGATCTGCTCAGAGATTTAGTTCAATATAAGAACTATAAAGAAAAATCTGTTATGATGGCTGCCAGATCCCTTATACAGCTTTTCAGACAATCTATGCCTACCCTATTGCATAAAAAAGATAGAGGGAGACCAACAGAAGCATCTTTAGAGCTGAAGACTAAGAGTTATGGTGAAATGGAAATTAAGGAGTACATTCCCGGATCAGAAGTACTCTTAGAAAAGGAGGAAATCAAACAAAAAGACAAAAAGGGGAAAGAGAAAAAAGGAAAGAAGCAAGGCAAAAAAGATGATTCAGATAGTGACGAATGGGTCGATGTGGCATCTTCTGATTCCGAAATTGAAATATCAGATAGTGAGAATGAAGATGATGATGATAGTGTAGAAGAAGAAGAGGAAGTTGAAGAAGAAAATAAGGAAGATGGTGAACATGAAAAAGAAGTTGATAGTAATGAACAAGCCACAAATCAGTCCAAGGAATTACCTGTCACAACAAATAGAAAACTAATAAAAGCAAAACGAAGTACAATTAGCAAAGAAGAAAAGGAGCAAAAAGTCCAAGTAGCTCGTGAAATTGCCATGGAAAAAATATTCACTGACGAAGACTTCAAGCGAATAGAAGCAGCTCAATTGAAAAAACATGTGAGTGGTGTCAAGAGAAAAAGTAATGTAGAAGATGATGAGGATGAAAGCGGAGAGCTTGTACAGTTGTCTGCTATTGAAAATATTCATAAAAAACGGAAGCATGACAAAAATGCCAGGATGGAATCAGTTATAAAAGGCAGAGAAGAAAGGGATAAATTTGGTTACAAAGATCGCAGGAAGAACATCCATTGCTCTAAAACAAATCGAGAAAAAAGGAAGACTAAAAATTACCAAATGGTCAAACATAAAGCTAAGGGTAAAGTTAAGCGATCATTTAAAGATAAGCAAATTGCTTTTAGAAATTATTTGATTAAGCAGAAGAAAATGCGCTGAATTCTGTTTCTATTTTTTCTGTATAAGGTCTGTGTTGTGACCGACAAAAAGATGTATAAAATATATTTTAATTAAATTAAACTAATACAACATTAAAGATTATTATTTTTCGACCCCTGACCATAATAAATATTAGTTTACTGACCAGAAAAATACCTGCTTTGGTTTGGAGCCACTACGATGCATGTTTCAAATCCTAGTTTAAATCAAGGTTCAAATCCAATGATTTTCCGCAACATGGCGAGTTGTTTTATTTTTCTGGTCAGGCTTCAACTAGGTTCATTATGTCTTTAACTTTGTCGTGTTGTGATTTCTGCTAGGTACTACATTATTATATTAAGTCAAGTTGTTTGTGGGATTATAATCCCAAGGATTGTTTTTTGAGCAATAACACGGTTGAATTGAGAAACCACCTCCTTTTTTGACGTCGGTTAAAAAGAGATGGTGGACCCTCGTGGTAAGCTCAAACGCGCTATTGATACAACCGCTCGCGGCCAAACTTGCAACGAAATTAACAGCTAGCTCAAAAGGATCATTATCCAGAGCCGTCAAAGATATTATTTAAAATTAAAAAAAAATCATTGTCAATGTCAGCGTTGCCATGACTACGGATTTATCCGTAGATCTACGGTTTTTTGCCTGGCCTACGGATCTACGGATTTCAATGGCAAATCTACGGATTTTTAGAAATTTTCTGTATTCCGACTTTAAAACGTCAATTTTTTGTATAAGATGATACCCAGCCGCAAAATAATCAATTCATGTTCACTTTTCTTGTGTATTGGACTGTGTGTCGTAAAATACGGCACGTCCCTACTCTTTTCTTTTCCTTTCTGTCCATGTACAGACGCGACAGAAATATTTAACTGTAACATGTATGACAAAAGGACTGACACAGACAGACAGTGGTGATAATGAAACAGAAAGTAAAGCTAGATTAGAACAGAAAAGAAAGAGTTAATTTTATTGATTTTCATGTTGTCTGGACATTATTTTCGCTTTCTTCGTTTATTTACAGCGATGTTTTGGGACAGTTCACTCCAAAATAGTCAGATAAAGAATTTAAAAAAATGTCTGTAAATCTACGGATTTTTCAACCTTCAATTCAATGCAATTTTTTGTTTAATGGCGTGCTGTGATATCACAATTGTGCCAACGTCCCGTTATCTCGTAGGAAATTGATCGGTAGTACTCTTAATTAATGGAAATGGCAATTCCGCCGATGTCAAGTAGTTTATTATAATCTCAAGTTAACGTTTTATAGCTACAACACAAAAGAGTTTACAAAATGGCGGAGTTGCGTGGCCACCTAAATCGCGAACCGACGCAGGACGACCACTCGTGATTCCATTCTCTTTGGACCACTCGAGACCCCTCTAGCCACGCGACTCATTTTTCAACCTTAACCTACGGATTTCTAAAAATTTGACCTGGCAACACTGGTCAATGTCAACGTCAACACAAAGAAGCAGCTGTGTATTGTATTTTGCTTTGATTTTGCTGAAATAATAATTGTGAAACGAAAAGATATTTACAACGAAACGAACTAGAGAATAGCAATTCGACGCTGCTATCATACAGGAAAACTAAACCCTTTGCTAGAACTCCTTTAATTATAAATCAGATCGAACCATGTTGAAACCAAAGGCGTTAACACAAGTGCTAAGCCAAGCAAACACAGGCGGCGTAGAAAATACACTGTAAGGTTTCCGCATTTAGAAATTAATGAATAATTTGTGAATCTTTACTTTAGTGTGTGATATAATTTCTAATCCCAACCATTTGCAGGTTATTAAATCACCACGGAGCACTGCTGGCATATTCTGGCTATAACGACAAGGATGCCAGAGTCACCGCAGCGATTGCTAGCAACGTCTGGTCAGCCTACGAAAAGCAAGGAAGAAATGTTTTCAAAGAGGACAAGCTACATTTGATACTAGTCGATTGTCTAAATGGAAAAATTGCTGTGACACAAGTTGCTAATTTGCTACTATGCCTTTACTCCAAAGAAACAGTGGGCTTTGGAATATTGAAGGAGAAAATTAATGCCATTGCACAGTATTTAGAAGGACCTTTAAAACAAGTTGCCAGTTCATAACATACAAAATTTGATTTTGGCTAAATGGTATTATGCTGGCTAGTTTACTATGTTTAAGAAATAATTATATTGATTTTAGAGATCTACTACGTAACACGCAGGTGCGTGCAGTGAAGGTATGCAAAAAGCAGTGTAACCTTAATAATTTCTAAACTAACAACATTTTGTTTACTCAATGACTTTTAATTGGTTTAATTACCCGTATATAAACAAATCAAAGTCATTTAGTGAATTAAATGCTTTTAGTTTAGAAATTATTAGGCTTTCACTGTGTTTTGCCTGCCCGCAGGACAGAAACCGAATAATTTCTAAACACTTTAATTCATTCTTTCTTCTTTAATTCTTTCACTGCATGCGCCTGATAACACGGCCCACTTCATAGGTACGTACTGGTAAGAGAGCGATGATAGTTCATATGGAAGAGAGCCAGCACCTAATTTGGTTCGATTCCTGGCCTGTATCTACCACTAAGTTCTTCAGAATTTATAACACTGATAGTCGTGCAACTAATCCGTATATTTGTATAACGTCTGTCTCAGCACACGCTTGCGTTGTAAGTCTTGTAATCACTTTGGAGGCACGGGTCATGATATCGTAGTAGATCTGTATAGTAAAATGCACATCAAGCTTCTTAACCTTGTGGGCCACACTGTGGAACGTCTAAGTACCAGTATAACTGTCTACAGCAGAACCTCACTGGAACATCTAAGTTCCACAGCCAACATCCTAAATTGAGGCTTCTGTGCATGAAACTATGATTTATTACTTTTTGGAATGTTCTATGACATAAGACCTTATAAAACCTTATTCCCTTTCCAACGATATATAAACCAATCGGAGTGAGCCATAGTGAAAGCAAGCCAATAGTGACGGACAATGAGCCGCGGTGAGGGGCCCGTCGTGCATTTTATTGACGTGCCCGCCAGGTTAATAATATTATAACATACACATAAACTCACGACCGTAATCCTTTTCGGAGTAGTCAGAAACATTGCTACAACAACCAACTTTCTGTTTAAGATGTTGTAGCAGTGCTTACATTTAGCAAGAGACAAGCTTAATGTGCTGTTTACTGTATGCAAGTATGTACTGAAGAGCTACTCATGATGATTACAAGCTATTATAATATAATGATTGCGATAAACACCACTGATATGAGTTGTTGCTATATACCTATCATATTTTTATAATATAAATTATTTAAGCAAGGTATGTGGCTGATTTGTTTAAGAAACTAAATTTGATTTAATTTGAAAAAGAATTGTTCATCATTCTTCAATAAAAGAAGTTTATATTATTCTGTGTATTAATTATTTTATTGTTTAACACATTCGCTGACACTGAACAAGACACAATAGAACTTTATTGTTATCACCTGTGGTTATCACTGGCATCACTGCTATAGCCACTCAGTGTCCGCGAGAAAGTTAAACAATCTTAACATCTATTATGTGTCTTTCCACGTAAAACCCAGGCCTGCGTTAAACTTTTTATTTTACCTATCTTTTTTTGTATGTTCTCACGTTCACAACTCACACCCTATTCAGTATTCACACCACATTGGCTTCATAGGTATTTTTAATCCTACTACTTTTGTGAAAAACCTGCTAAAATGGCAGAAATCTGCCACAAATGGTCATACTATGGGTCATACTGATAATGACATTGACAGATGATGATGATGAATTATAATCATTTTATGTAGGTAATCATCGCATTGGCTGTGGTGGTGCTGTCATGTCATACATCCATTATTGTCCTGTTCTACGTTCCGAATGGGTTCGAAAAACATAAAAAGTCAAAGAATAGGTAGCTTTATTTAGTTGGTAGCATTGCATAATAGCTGGCTTGGCTGTCAAAGTTGTCAATGTCAAACTTTCGTTGATGTGCCGCAATTGTGTTGTTGTAAAATGTCGAATTAGAAATTTTCTAAATTGTTTTGATATATCTACCTAAATACTACGAAAAAATCTGTAAAATGAATTTATCAGAAGAAAACAATTTCGGTAACGGTTTACTGTACGTCGGATTTAATCAAGATCAAGGTAAATATCCTGCAAGGTGAAGGTATCTATTCTGTCGGCTGCATACAAAAGATGTATTTACTGTTATACAATTTTTGTTTCGTAATTTCTCCAGGCTGCTTTGCTTGCGGAACGGAAAATGGGTTCCGTGTGTTTAACAGCGACCCACTAAAAGAGAAAGAACGGCAGAACTTTGCTGAAGGCGGCCTTTCTTACGTAGAGATGTTGTTTAGATGTAATTACATGGCTCTGGTCGGCGGAGGCAAAACACCAGTTTATCCTCCGAACAGAGTGATAATATGGGACGACTTGAAGAAGGACTCTGCGATATCACTCGACTTCAATAGTCCAGTCAAGGCTGTGAAGCTGAGAAGAGACAGAATTGTTGTTGTTTTGGGTAAGCTTTTGATAAGATTGCTGTTATCATATTTAGTATGCTGTATATCTTTGTTGTTTTTTTTGGCAGCTATTTTTATAAGACAATGCATTAGCTTTAATTAATTACACCAAATTAGAATACAGATTCAGAGACTTATCAAGTGGGTCATTATTTTATTCAGGGTACCATAATCCGGTAACCTTCAAAGGCATGGAACAAAGGCGATTTTGTTACTAAAATAGGCAAATTCCAAAATAAAACTGTTATCGGTAGCTACCGAATAAGAAACCGGTCTTAGAAAAACGTAGGACTTAAAGTAAAATACTATACTTTTTTGCAAATTACGGTAACTCAGTTGTTTGTGTTTGAAATGCAATATAATTTTGAGGGACGGTAACAAAGTGGTTATTTTGCTGAAAAAACATCAATAAATGTAAGAAGTAGCAAACATCGAAAAGAAGAAAACGAAGAAGAAGTAAGAAGTAGAAAACATTGCTGCAAATGTCCCACTTCGGGTCCCTGAGCCAGCATAGTAGTAGTAGTAAATGTCTTTAATGATTACTATAAACAATATTGAACAAAAATTGGTGAAAACAGTAAAAAAAGACTTATAGAATTTATAAGCATATGCTCACGACTATATTCCCCCTAGTCAGAGATATTCTGAAACTTCAGAACATCCATCCAGAATTTATACAATAAAAGAAAATAAAATTTTATCCAAATTGTACTCTGAATTAAATAATAATCCAAGTCTTAGTTTGAACTCCCATGTGTCAAAATCTATACATTTTCGATCATACTTACAGGCTTTCGATGTGCAATTGATCACAGACAGCCAAATGACATGTTTAAAGTCAGATCGCACAATGTCAAACTGATTTCATCCAATAAGGAGAGCATGCTCCTCCATTCCACCCACTTTTGCGATTTGGCCTTGATCCTGCAATCAATTGTAGGTCTTATGGCGCCCACACATAACTGCGACGTCGCATCGCATGGCAAATATCTGTGATGCGCTGCGTGCAATAATCATACATATGTCATTGTAATGAGGCATCAAGCGCTGGCAGATACTTACGATGCGATGCGACGTCGCAGTTATGTGTGGGCGCCCTGAAGCCTGCTTTAGACTAAGCTCACACCCAAAAGATATTTTTGAATCTCTACCTTAGTTGGCAATAGACAAAATAAAAGCATATTCAAAAGCCCTGTTAACAAGAAATAAGGAGTCACGTGGCTAGAGGGCTCTCGAGTGGACGTCTGTCGTTCGGCTCGCGATTTAGGTAGCCACGCCGCTCCGCCATTTTATGGCGGTTTCGAGTGTGTTTTTATATAAAAACAGGGCTTTGAGATCGCCGTATCCATTACCGTACAACGTCAAGCACTAATTACTCGTTTTAAACTAGATATTGGCAAAATCCACCAAGGAAACGCCATTAAACAAAAATAGAATAGAATAGAACAAGAAATAATGATAATGAAATAAATTATGTTCGAAAGTCTGTATCATAATTTGATGATCAAGTTTGATGTAACATAGCTTATGTACAAACTATACATCGATCCATACATAAGTTACATGAAAGTTGGTAATTGAATTATGAATCATTTAACTGTAACTAAAAGTGACTTATGTTGACTCAGCACATATCTTTAATAAATAAAGCATGAAGCGGAAAAATGCAAATTGTCATCATGTTATAGAAAATCATTGGAACTAATTTCACCCACTTGCAAAGGACATCTGGCACATAATACCAAAAAATGTATAACCGTCCTTCTATTTTTATTATGGACTATGGAACACTAGAAACTAACTGCAGGCATTAGTTTATTTTATAATGATTTATTCGTTTTTATCATTTTTATATAAAAAAAAAACATTGTGCTTACAACATATCCTACCAACTCCTACTAAACAACATTGACAGCCATTTTGGGGTTGCTGCTTTTTTATAATTTATTAATAATAAATGATTAAAATAACTCGTTAAATAAAAATAAATGATACTATCTGAGTCGTTTTTATAAAACTTCATAATTTATTCCACATTTGACTTCAGTCAAAACTTCTATACATTTTAAGGTATTTTTTCAAGGGAGAGCGGCGGTTGTCCTTTGCAACAAACATCTTTGAATGTAACACTATGAACATTGTAAAGATCATATCTATCTATTGATATCAATGGTCTATTAAATTTATTTAATAAAGCACAAATACACATAAAAAATACAATTGAATAAAAATAAAAAGCACACTAAACTAAAACACCAACTAAATTACCTACAAATAAAAGATGTCCTCCAAAACGCCCACCCGAGGCAGAGTTCCAAGGAGGCTGGCCGCATTGCCTCTCTGAATGGCCAAACTAACCCTTTGGGCAAAATAGCTGCCAGCCCTCCTGTCCCCCGTGGCCTCAAACAGGCGCTTCGAGAGGCACTTTAAAAAAAGCTTCGCAGCGGGGCCCCAACAGCCCAAAGTCTCCACTGCGAATGGCAGAAAATCATAGCCCTATCTACAATCGGTCTATCGGTCTATTAACAGTTTGTATTTCATTGTTCTTACAGAAAACTTGATCAAAGTGTATACATTCACGGCCCAACCTCAGATGTTACACGTGTTTGAGACTTGCCAGAATCCGAGAGGATTGTGTGTTGTTTGCCCCAACAGCAATAATGCCCTGTTAGCATATCCAAGTCGCAAAACTGGACATGTTCAAGTAAGTTTCAAGCCCATTAGGGTGTGTCCATTATATTCCGAAAGATAAGTGTACTTTTTGCAACCATCAGCAGCAAGGCTGATTCAGTGTTTATGGGGTGTAGAGCTTCTCTGTGATGGGGATGGACCAGGTCTGCCTGCATAACTCCAGTCGGTTTAGGAGTTACTGATGATTAAAGGTCTGTGAAAAATTAACAATCAACTGCAAGATCGTATGTTATTGTTGTAGTATGCACTGTAGCTATGTGAACAGTACAAAAACTGTCAAGTTCTGTCAGTCGGTTTAGGAGATACAGCCGTTCATAGGTCGGATCTTTGACTGGCTGTATCTCCTAAACCGAGATGCTCTACACCCCATAACCACAGAGATGCTCTACACCCCATAACCACTGAATCAGCGTTGCCACTGATGGTTGCAAAAAGTAAACTTATCTCTTATACTATTAATTGCGTGAGGCGTTTAGGGGAGTGGTCGGGCCAAATCTCACCAGGAGTGAAAAATCACCAAAAACGCCACTTAATAGATTGTATACCTTATCAAAATTAGAATCTAAATTAATGGAATAAAATCCAAAGTTGTGGATTTCATGGTACCGTAGTGGCAGAAAAGTCTCTTAACTCCATTGTTAAATGGTCTAATATTATACCAAATTTACTCCCTATACAGAATTTAAATAATCTTTTTATAGCACTTATTTCAATAAATAATTCCTCACATTTCAGTTAGTGGAACTCAGCAGTCACGCGGGCACCAGCACAGCTCCAGAAGGTCACCTTATAACAGCACATGAAGCGCCGCTCAGTTGCCTAGCGTTGAACGTGGGAGGTACTAGATTGGCAACAGCGTCCACTAAAGGCACACTTATAAGGGTATTTGATACTGCCACTGGACAGAAGCTTGCCGAATTGAGAAGAGGTGCTCATCAGGTATATGTATAAATCATGCAATATTCCAGTTTTCAGATGTGAAAAAAGTATGAATATTTCCATAACATCAATATTACACAACTAGTTTGGTTAGTCCCTTGCCCTAGACCGTTAAAAATATATATGTATAAACCCATGAGGTTGGCATTGTCACTACAGGTAACAAAAGCCTCGGAAAAAAAAAATTAATAATAATAACTAACAAAATTGATGGGGTTGTATTTAGACGATGGAACTAAACAACTTTCCCTGAGGAACATGGGTCAAAAAATGAGAAATTTGGTTGGACCTGCCACAGCACATTATAAGACGGATTAGAAAGGCAAAGTGGCGCTTTTGCTTCGGAGACGGCTGTCGCCACTTGTTCTCTCGCTACAATGCCGCGCTTTGCGGTGTTAGTGTGGCGCGCGTTTTGTTGCATGCCTAATTTGCACTTCTAACCCTCTTACAATGTTCTGTGGGACCTCCCTACGAAAGTGCAGATCAGCCGATCGATTCTCTATGGGAGGACATTTTTTCTTAATTTTTGCCCATGTTTCTTATTGAAAGTTGTTCGGTTTCATTGTCTGAATACACCCTTAAAATTTTGTAAGTAATTAAAAACTAATGATATATATTTTAGTAGCTGTATGTGGAGTGGAGATATATCCTTCAGATTTACCTTTTCTGTCTGCTACAAGAATAAATCATCACAATGTTATCTCATCACCATCATCATCACCTTATTTAAGAGACACTCTTGTCGGTGGAGTATTCACCAATCCAATCTCTTTTCCGACAGTTTCTTGAGTTCCTTATATGGTAATGAAATGGTAACTTATTAATCTTATTTATGTCATTATCAAACAGGCCACAATTTACTGCATAAACTTTAACCACACAAGCACCAACTTGTGTGTCACCTCTGACCACGGCACGGTCCACGTGTTCAGTCTAGAAGATGACAAGCTCAACAAACAGTCCAGTCTGGCAACTGTCAACTTTTTGCCTAAATACTTCTCAAGTAACTGGAGTTTCTGCAAATTTACTATACCAAATGGACCACCATGTATCTGTGCATTCGGAGTTGATAAGAGCTCTATTATTGGTAAGTTACTTGAAGACATCTTTCTCAGAGCTACTTATTCATCATCGTCATCACAGTCTTTAAACGTCCCACTGCAGGGCACAGGCCTTCTCTCAGGGATAAGTAGTATGGGTGGAATAGTCGACCATCCGTGCCCCATCCGTCCCAATCCGTGTGGATTGGTGGACTTCACATACACATTCGAATTTCTTCTTCTCTGTATGCAGATTTCCTCACGATGTTCTCCTTTACCGTTTGAGAGCAGTTGATTAAGTTAAAAAAACTTATTGGTACATGGCATGTCGTCCGTGCAGATTCGAACCTGGACCTCAAGATTAAGTTTCTATAGCTGTCCGCAACGCACCTCCGAGACGCGCTCAAATTAGTATAGATTTTACTAAAATAGCAAAAATCTTGTAATTATTTAAAGGTTTATGGAACGTTTTCAGTATTTTGTAAGGCAGGCTTTTCTATAGATTTTTTTATGCTTTCCTATACCTTTTACTTCTCGAGAGTTTAATTGTTACTGTGTTCAGAAAGATTGTCCTTGGCTGCGATCTTATCTATTATACGAATATAACTGAGTTTACCAGACAGCCAAATCCTATTCTAAGTGCTCACAGATTTATAAAATGACTAATTTGATTTCAGTAATTTGTGCCGATGGTTCCTATTACAAATACAAGTTCAACGAGAAAGGTGAATGCACCAGAGATGTCTACGCCCAGTTCTTGGAAACATCAGAAGACAGATAAACAGAATGCATCCTCAGCAGAGGATGACATTACAGAGGAATTAGTCATCCATCCCAACCGGAAGTAATGTGCTAATTTCTTTTATGTTACGATGCAACATTGGTCGGACTAATTGGATGAAATAAACCCATGAACATAAATATTCACTCATGGCCTATGAGAGTGAAGATGCTGTGGGTTTGTTGACATTGTACAGGCTCTTCTAGTATCCACATATGACAAAAGTGCGTTCCTTTGTAGCTTCAAACTAACGCGAATCGCGCACGGAACAGGAATGACAACAAATTGTGCCTAAACAAAGATTTCATAAAAAGTTTGTTCTACTCTTTTAATTCCCATGACAATGGGGGATTTTCCGAAAATCTATTAAAAAGCAAAAATAGTTACATTATGGTTACTAGATGGCGTTGATGAGAGATTGATGTGCAACCTTGCTATTAATAAAGTAGTAAAATTCTTTTAAACATGATAAGATACTTCGTCAGTGGATGCCTGATTCTATGACATGCATGTTTTGTTGAAAAAGGAGGAGGGTTATCAATTCGACCCGTATGTTTTTTTGTCTATGTTTGTTACGCGATTACTCCGCCAATTATGAATTGATTTTGAAGATCCTTTTTTTGTTTGGTAGATCATATTTAGCCTATCTTCGGACCCATGTCACGTTCACGTCATCTATCGAGGTATGTGGAACTACGTTTCAACTAGTTGTCAGAAAATCGCCCAAGAGTTCTCTCAAACATGAAATCCGCGGATTCTAGTCAGTTTGACCAGAGATTTAGCTTTTAATTTTGTTGTATGTAAATGCTAGGTGAGCCAGTACTACATAATTATATACGATTTGTTTAATATATTATTATGTTATTGATAAAATGTGATCAAACCAATTTTATAAATTTATATTAGGGAATCATAATTTTTATCATTAGAATTATTGCTGACATTGTAGAGTATAAATCAACTCTTGTTAGATTTCAAAATTTTAATTATCAGTATAACTGAATACTATTACATTTTATTCAAACGACAATTTATTGCAATGTTGTAGTTGGTCGCCTGAGTTGTTAACAAACACATTACATTTTTGAAACTTTTTATTGTATCAGATAAACATAGCCACTTCTTTTTGTATAAAAGTTATTTAAAAAGTAGAACTCTTATTATGAGTTTTATTTTTGTAGTGTATAACATGTCGCAGGGTAAAAACGAAAATGAATAGAATAAACACATTATAATATGGTCACAAGATCGTCTCTTGAAGTTCCCAAGCTCATTGAGGCTTATACAGGGTCCTTCTTAATATGCTGACACTTTTTTAAGGCGATGACCAGACTATGAAACTGAACAACTTTCTCTATGGAATTAACATCGAAATCGCGAAAAAAATACAGTTGTCCCATACGTTTGGCTCCGAGTAGGTTTGCAGTTTTGTATGGAAGTGATAATTTTTTTTCGCGATTTCGATGTTGGTCCCATAGAGGAAGTTGTTCAGTTTGACGGTCTGATCATCCCCTTAAAAAAGTGTCAGCATATTAAGAAGGACCCTATATTATTCGATTAAGTATCTAATTGACCAAAAAATTGGCGTGAAGTGACATTTCTAAACTGTATCTAATTGAATGTGTGTGCGAAAAAGAATGTTTGAAGTTTGCCAAAGAATGTCCATACCATGAAGTACTTTGCACACATGTGCAATTTTCGTTTCACACAAATTTATATCACAACAACCTATGAAAGTGTAGAATGAGGTCATGTTAACAAAAATGGTACTATTTATTTAAAAAAATACGTGGTTAGGTACACGCAAACAAACGAAATAAGTACCTACTAAAATATTTTGTAGTGTTCTCCTTTTTTACGGTGTTTATGATTTTTTATAATTACCCCCAGGCAGCTTACGAACTGGGAAAATGTACTTTGCGAATGAACAGTTAAGTTCTAGTTTTCTTGTCACTTGTCTTCACCTTTTACGCCTGCCACAGACATACGGAATTTCGAATCAGAATAGGATTTCGTATGGATTTTCCCCTCCAGAATTCAAATCCATACGAAATCGTAATTCCGTCCGGAATAATTCCGCATGTATGTGGCAGGCCTTAAAGTTTTACAAAATTTTTATCACGGACCTCGCGAAACTTCAAAAGCAAGCAGTAGGTAAATTGTGGTAAGATTATTTTTGTAAAAAATGATTAATTGTCAACGTATTGGCAAGCACCTGGAATGCGATTTTTGAATCTCATTCGCTGAGTTCAGCAGTTGAAAATGTCAAAATTGCTGTGGATATACGCATCTTTCTACTGCTGATTTGACTTTCAAAAATCATACTTCAGGAGTGCGAATTTTGAAAGTCAAATCAGCAGTAGAAAGATGCATATTTCCGTAGTAATTTTGACATTTTCAACTGCTGAGTACAAAGCTGCGTTACGAACCTACACCCTATGTGCACCCAGAGTGCACCCCGAGCGCAACTTTTCGCACTAAACGCCGTTCAGAGCCTCGGTGTAAGACGTTTTACTATAGAGCGAGTTGAAAAAACAACTGCACAAAAACGTTCTGAACGCAGCCTAACGCGTGAGTTTCAAAAATCGCACTCCTAGTTCTTTGGTGACCTTTCTCGCCTTTCTCCTATTTGAATGTCTATTTAACTGAAATACTACCCTACCTTACAAATAAAATGTATTCAGTTAGTAATATGAATAATCATAGTAAAATATTAGCAACTATATAAGATTGAACTGCAATAATTATAGCGCCCTACAAAATGTGTCTCCACAGTTAATCGCTAACTAAATACGTTTTATAAGTAAGACTAACCTCCTGTTATTTCTCGATGTTTGCCCTCGTTCATTCGAATACCTAAAAAATACCGTTGATTTCAAACAATTATGTATATTCTTATAGTTACTGAATTGAAAAATTTCGTTATTGTTAAAATCCATTCCTGTTTTAATATTTTTAAAAGTATAATTTTATTGTGTTAACTATAATTCCCAGCTCGATTTTGTTTACTTATTTTACTTCATATTTAGCGCCTTGTAGATTTTTGCTTAAATTTTTTCATGTTTTGTGATGTTTACCATGCAAAGACCCTATATTGTAATCCGCATTTTATAAATAAATTAGATATATTTTTCCAAATATCTATTATTTGTGAACAAGTTTTATCTGTCTACTAAAATGGGAGAAAGAAGAAGAGAGAAGAAGCATAGGTCAGTGATCATTTCTTCATCAAAATAGGCTGTTTGACAACCAGTCAAATCAGCAAAGAACTGCCTTATCGGACGACAAAATATATGAACAATTTTACTGTACTAAATCTGAGTACTAAATACCTACACTCTTGTGACGTCATCGACGTTTCATTACTTTTTAACCGACTTCAAAAAAAAGGAGGAGGTTTCTCAATTCGACCGTATATTTTGAAAGTTTATCTTATTATTAAAATAAAAGCATAGGCTAAAAAAAAATGCAAGCTAAAAAATTCAAACGTTCATTTTACTAAGAAAAAATGACGGGTTTAAGGCGGTTGCAGAGGGGTCAATTTTATACAAAACTTTGACGCACAGTACGCGTAGACGGTATATTAATATAAGTAACTTTGTATATATGGAAAAATAGTTTAGAAAATCTAGATGTTATTTGATACGCGACATTTAGATTTTCCAAACTATTTTTCCATACATAAAATATTACTTTTATTAATTCCGTCTACGCGTATTGTGCATCAAACGTTTTTATGGACTAAAACCACCTTTAGGGGATGAATAGACCATGACTGAACAATTTTCGAAATCGCGAAAAACGATGGAACAGTAGATTTTTTCGCTATTTCAATGTTGGTTCCATAAAGAAGATTGTTCAGTTTTATGCTCTGATCATCCTTTAGAAAGAGCCTAAGTATACAATATTTAATGTTGTGATCGGACCAGATATTAAAATAAAACTTTTTCTTAAATACTTAGGCATACCTCGCGGCACTAAACTCTAGCGCTCGATTGAGTGAATTTAGACGAAAATAGTGCATAGTGTCTTGTACATACGGCCAGCGCAATCAAGGTCAGCGCTAGAGATTCGTGCCGCGACTTATACCTACATACATTTTTATTGAGATTAGCCTATCTCTTCAACACATCTATAAATGTATTTCTCGGTATTTTAATGTTAGCAACACTTCGCATCTTCTTTTTTCCCTCAGCTTGCTGCTTCAGCAACTTCTTTCTGCGTGTGATGTCACCACCATACTGTATAGGTAAAAAATTTTGGATTATTTAGGTACCAAACTATCGTTTAAGATTTAGTGCGGGGGTATACATTCTAAAAAGTGTCCGTATAGTTAGCAGCCTCACCAGCTCATTCGAAGATTTTGACTAAGCCACGTTTTAGTGCCCAATTAGTGCAATTTGGTGCCCAAAGCACAGATTTGGTGCTCATGTAGTTTAAAGATATTTGGGTACCTTACTGAGGCTGCTAGATAGACGTCAAGCTAGCAGTCGCATTTTGAAATACTGTTTGTATCGATGTGATTTATATGTCACGATTTAGTGCTCATTTAGTGATTCCTATATCCAAAATTTCATTAATATTGATCCAATACAAGCAGAGATATGATAGTACATTGTTGAGGCTGCTAACTAGACGTTTCTTCCAACGATGATTCCAATGAAACGGATGCACATTTGAAACAGATAAATACATAGCGATTTAGTGCTCGATTTGGTGACTCTTATGATATTTATGAAAAATAGAATTTTCTTTCCTATTTCCCAAAAAAATTACGTAAACTTCTACATACTAATCGTAATTTAGGTCTGACGAAACCGTTGATCAAATTGCTCGATAACCTTATTACGGGAACTGGAATGGTATACTATCAGTTTAAAATAACAATGTGCATGACCTTGAAGGGCCGTTGGATAACTTCACTCGGTTGACAAAGGAATGTAGACTCTGTGCAAAGGAAACAATCATTTGAATGACTCAAGTGAAGTTCGTGTGATTGAGTGACGTCACATTTGCGAGCGAGGTCATGCACATTGTTATTTTAAACTGATAGTAGGTAGGTATCCTAATTTTAGCTAGAACCAAACGTGAATTAATACATACCAGTTTAGCTGTAACATCTTTTCTGAACGCTTTTATAGTTTCTCTGGCGTAAACTTTCCCTGAAACAACTGCTTGGATAGAGACCTGAAACAAACATTTAACGTTGCGTTATCGACGGTAGCGGGAGACTGTCTGTAACAGTGGGAGTTTTTAACTTGGAACCCTGTCTTAAGTAGGTTTAGACCAGGGTTTCCCAACCTTTTTTGCGTCACGCCTCCCCTGGTATAATAAGTAATATTTGCATGCCCCCCACTACGGAAATTTTAACGACAAGTGCGGCTGGAAAGGTGCTATCTGAGACCTGCTGAGCCTGAACAAGTCAGTAACTGCAAAACGAATGGGTGAATTAGTAACTGAATGAATGAGTTAATTAATAAAATGAATTAATGAGTGGAATTTACGTCGTTAACTTGATTTTTCTTTTCAAAATGTAAACGCATTGTGCCCCCCCTACGATATCACTACGCCCCCCACGGGGGGCGCGCCCCACTGGTTGGGAAGTCCTGGTTTAGACCATAGAGAAATTACACGCTCCCCCTGGTTTAGACGGGCAACCGATTATATGCTTTAACCGTTTATCAGGCATAGTGCGGTTCATTCACCACATAAAAATAGCTGACATAGTTCATAAAACTTTATCAATAGGGTTCATTATTCATTATGTTAATGTGGTGGCCACAGCATGATAAAGGGTGATGGGTGAAGGGTGGTGTGGGCCGATCGCATATTTGTTCTCAGCCCATAAGGAATTTTGGGTTTGGCAGAACGCATGCGATCATTTGCACGTCTTTAGACCCTGTGCTTTAGCACAGAATACTATAACTATATTTTTGAACGTGAGGGTCGAAGATTTGGACATACGACTTTAGAAACGTCTTTAATTCACGTCTTCATTTTTTCTTTTTTCTTATTGTGAATGTAAATGAGTTTAAGTATAAATTTTATTATGATTATGTAAACTTGACGTACCTAGTGTAGCATTCTCTGTTACAAGGCCAATAAAATTCTGATTTCTGATTTCTAAATCTCAGGGTTACATCTCCAGTGCTAGTGGTACTGCGTGGCAGCAAGAGAACGAAAATATTACCCCTATGGGGTTGGTGGTCCAAGATAAACAAGATAAAAAATGTGAAATGGTCCTACAAAGGTCAGAACCACTGATCGTGTCTATAAAATAAAATTTAAAATCAAACGTTAACATACTTGCACCATTTGTCGCGGAATCATTTCTTTTAATTTCTCAGTTAACCTCCTAGCGTTGTATTCTAAACGACTTGTGTGTACTATTGTCGTTAGTTCTTCCACTAATGAGCCGTTGAGTAAAATGTCCATCTGAAATAAAAACATTAAAATCATTGACATACCAAATAATGGAAGCAGGGTCCAGTACAAAATTCTGGAAAAAAGAATGTCTGAGACTAACACACTACACGTGTATAATAATATAAACCCACTAAAAACATTGAAAATGCTGAAATTATTTTTTATTTTGCTTGCGTAGTTTTTACCCCATCGCGGCATGGCGCGTTCTTTATACAAATTGTAACTCGTTTGGTTCGGACACTTTTGAACGTGGACCCGACGGCAACGTCCAGGGCCTCAAACGCCCTAAGTTTGAACGATACTACCAAAACAAAACCACGACCAAAAACGTTACGTTATGCACAATTCGTATCGCGCAAATTATATTAACGGTAACGATTTAGCTTTATTTCGGAAGATACGTTGGCGTAACGTTTGATGTCCGTTCGATCGAATTTTCTGTATTGTGCGATTTAACCGTTCAGAAAAAAATATCGCGTTTTAGATTTGGTTTAGCTGAAGTAAAAAATTCAGCTAAACCAAATCTAAACCAAAACTAAACCAAAACCGTATAAAATTGCGCAATTGAGGCCTTGTATTTGGTAAGTCAATGATTCAAATTCAAATACTAATACAACTCCGCTGACTCAGCGACCCGAAGTGCATCTTCGCCTCAGTGAGAGCGCCAATGTTCCCGATCCTGCAGTAGGCAGTAGGTATTCGATAAAAACAAGAAGCAAAACCCGCAGATCCACTCGATGTACTTACGACTCCAGTAGAGGTAACGCTTTTTAAGGCGTTTTGTCAATCCTTTTACTCGAGTGGTCTGTGGGTGTCATATACGCGATGAGCCTACAATGTGCTGTGCGTCCAGTATAACAATGCTTTCAGGATGCTGCTGGGACTATAGAGATAAGAGGGCGACAAAATCAGTCTGTTTCCCGGGCGGCAGAAACCCACGCTACGCCACTGACTGTACTACACGCTTCGTTCGGTTGTCTTAGCAAATTTCGTGACGATCCCAAAAGGGAATAAGGCCGTGAGTTATTGATACAAGATGACGTGCTTTGTGTGATGGTTACCACGCTGCCGGAATTCCAATTCTTTTTTGCGATTACAAACGCCTTTGCAGTTGGTATCTACATTCATTTATTTATTTTATTTAATACTTTATTGTACACACGGAAAAAACAGAATAACACAGCATTATGGACTAGTACAAAGGGCGAGCTTATCTCTGAAGAGATGATGATTCATGATTAAGTTTGTATAGGACCCTTGCGTGGTCAATTCACACGTGTCCTGTTTTTTACAATAAAGAGCCATAAAGAGCCTATTAACTTCAGTTTGAGATCAGAACTATGTAAGTATGTGCCTGTAAGCGTTATTATTACTCCACTTACTCTAACTAAAGAACTGGAATGAAATCCATAGTCCTGGTAGTCGAAGCTAGCAAATCCAGATGTAATACTCTTCAGTGTGTCGTGGAAGTCGATGACGACTTCAGAAAGCGGCAGGATAAACTGCATCATGGTCATCTGGTCGTCAACGGCGCTGGACGGCAGCGGGGTGCCACGCCTGTCCAGGCAGAGGGTTGTGACGGACCCGATGTATTCAACTGGAGTTATTATTGTGCCTGCAATATACGTTGGGTATAAAATCATCTAGAGGTCAACTGTCGAATCCAACTCGGTTAGGCTGCGTTCGGGAAGCTACGTAGTATCTTCACGTCCCAAATACCGCAGTGTTTCAAGAAGAAAGTCTTTGACCTGTGTGTATTGCCAGTGAAGACATACGGAACAGACGTGGTCACGCACTCTAGGCCTCATAAGATAAGGCTGCCTGTCCACTGATGCGAGCTGGCTGGGCGAGCTGTGTAGCTGTGTAAATATTAACCAATCAGGAGCCCGGACGATCTAACCCGACCTCCTGATTGGTTAATATTTACACAGCTACACAGCTCGCCCAGCCAGCTCGCATCAGTGGACAGGCAGCCTAAAAAGGCTGAAAGACATGCAAAGGGCAATGGGAGGGCTATGCTCGGAGTTTATCTGCGAGATTCGAAAAAGAAATAAAGAGATCCGCAGAAAAAACAGGGTAGCCAACATAGAAACAGGGTAGCCCAAAGAATTATAATAAATAAATATCTTGGACAATGTCACACAAATTATCTAGTCACATTTAAAGTACCAGAATCTAGCCTGGACTTGTATTATGATGACTAGACAACGATATAGAATACATATATAGATACAAACATCCATGACTCGGGTACAAATATTCATATTCATCATACAAATATTTGTCCCTTACGGGATTCGAACCCGCGACCCTCGGCACAGCAGGCAGGTTCACTACCGACTGTGCTACCGGGCCGTCGCTATTGCTAAACTAAAGTGGCAATCAGCGGGAACATTGCTCGCAAAACCGATGGCCGATTCTGATTCTTCTCCAGAAGTGGCTGAGATGATGATTATGATGATGATAAAATCAGCATATTAACAATGTACACACGGCGACAGATCAACCTACCCATAGTTGAACTCTATGTTCATAGACATAAGGTCGAACTATGGGTAGGTTGATCTGTCGCCGTGTGTACAGGATTTGGAATTTCGGTGATCGTTTCGAACACCGTACGTAACTACGGTGCCACAACGGCCAAAATCATTTTCAATTACTAGCATTACATAAAAAAATCTTACCAATCACAAATGGTTCATAATACTCCGCTATATTTTGAGAATCGGGCAGTTGTGTGGGATTTGTAATGAGAACTTCTTCGCCTTTGTACCGCTTAATTGCTTTGGATCCCGACACTCTAAAAACAACAACAAATAAGGAATTATACCAACAAATATATAATTGTACCCTGCGTCACATACCTTGGGATGCAAATTGATGAACATTTTGGATGGTCAAATCACATAGATTATATCTGTAATAAGCTGAGAATACTGTTGGGTAGGTTTTATCATCTGCGATATAAGGTACCGGCAAACACCTTAAAAACATTGTATTTGGCTCTTGTGGAATCAATAGTGAGCTATGGTCTGGAAAGCTATGGGCTCACTTTTAAAACTCATATAGATAGGATTGAATCATTACAGATACGGTTTCTAAAATTATTAGTAAACAATAAAACAAAAAACAGTTGTAAAGATAATTATAAAAAATTGTTTCATATTTGTAAAATTCTCCCAGCATCATTAAAACATAAATACTTACTGGCCACTAATAATCATGGCAACCCTCACTATAGGTCACACTTGAATCACAACTACGAAACGAGAGCGATATCGGCTGGTAAGTTCGAAATACCGCGGGCGAACAACTACTTCGGGTATAGACCCTAAGTAGGTGTGTTCCAAAGCTGTACAACGAGCTACCAGCCGATATCCGAAATGAGGTGAAGAAGTCGAAATTCTGTGGGTTGTTGAAGGATCTGTTGCTATCGAATGTCATCAATGAATAACTAGTAAGTACGCACTCAGTACACCGTCATGTTATGTGTATAAATAGTCTATATTATTGCGCCTATGTAATGCGAGACTGATTCTCGGTTCCTACAGCCAAACCGTTAAATACGGTTTTGTAGGACTACAACTAAAAACATGTAATTTTGTAACTTATTATTAAATAAATTAAAAAAAAAAAAAAAACATTTAAATTTTTACTTTATATTTAGAGCATTGAGTATCAAACTTACTTGACTTTGTATGGAACTGAAGGGGCAGTCAGTATAGCTTCCGCCTTGTATTCTTGTAGCAGGCGTTGTGTAAATACGTCTAAATGCAAAAGACCTAAAAAGCCGACGCGCCACCCTTGGCCCAGTGCAGGACTGTAAAAAAATTAATTAAACTCATGTAACTTCATGATTCGTAATGACTTTAAAATAAATACAATGGAATACAGCATCATTTTTCTCATCAGTTTCAAACATCTCATAAGTCTTTCTTTCTTATCGTGTGGGCAGAGCCCTGAAGTGCGATTTTTGAAAATCATACGAGCGGTTTGGCAGTAGAAAGATGCATAATCTCCATAGTAATTTTGACATTTTCTACTGAAAAGTCGCTCGTATGATTTTCAAAAATCGCACTTCTGGTGTCATAGTTTTTTCAGACCGCCTTACGGCCTCTGACGTCGTTTTTATGTTAACGACTACTACCACCAGAGATAGTAGCCGGGACCAACGGCTTAACGTGCCATCCGAAGCACGGAATCATTTTTCTTTTCAGACAATCAGGTGATTCAGCTTGAAATGTCCTAACCAACTGGGGAAAAACGCACAAAGTGACATATCACTAGGTGTCCCCCGTGGGAATCGAATCCACGACCTCCGTGTCGAGAGCCAAAGCTCTTAACCATTAGACCACGGAGGCATCTCATAAGTAAAATGTCATTAATTTTGACTGTTTTTTGTAGTTGTAGCAAAGCTTCTGCTGGTTACTGAAAGGGATTATGGTCGTGAGTTTACGTCGGCGTTTGGTCGACGTTTGGTTGGTCGTATGTACTTATGCTATTTTGAATAATATTTAATTCCCTCTTCACCTCTTGGGGTGGACAGTAGAATCTTTCCGATACCAATTAATTAAGATTAGATTAAAGCTAAACAATCACTTTATTCAAATAAAAATGCCTTTAAGAGGGCTATTACAAGCGCAGTGGCGCCCTCGTCACAATAATAAAGATTTCTCAATAAGGAAAGCCGACGCGCCGAGTATTTCCGAGTACTTACAACCCGAATTCCTTTAAAGTACGAGTGAATAGGCATCTTCTCGGTAAGCTCGCTACATCTACGACCCCATCTTCGTCCTGAGGACTGGATTGAGGTCAAGAGCAAACCCATAGTTAATAAAAAAAAAGCCTAAATTAAAAAAGTGCTCAGCAGGTAAACTACAAAAGCCTTTAAACTATTTTCATAGAATACTTTTATAGGTTTTTTAAAGGTCTATAGCATATACTCACGACTATATTCCCGAGGGGGTAGTCAGAGATATTCTGAAACCTCAGAACATCCACGTTTCACTAGTACCGTAACTCTGTCCAGTGTGACGGGGAGTGAGCCCGTCGCCACTTTTAATGGACAGTGGGTACAATACATGCCTCGAAATTGAAGCATGCAGGTTTCCTCACGATTTTTTTTTGGATTTTTTAAAGGTCTAAACATACAAATTTTGAAAAAAGAAAAAAAAACGGCCTCTTTTGTTTTTATTCGAAATTATCTAAAAGTGGAATGTTAAGAACCTATAAAATTATTGTATAACAATGGCTTGAAGGCTTTTGTAGTTTATCTGTTGAGCACTTTTTTAATTTAGGCTTTTCTTATTGAGAAATCTTTATTATTGTGACGAGGGCGCCACTGCGCTTGTAATAGCCCTCTTATGTTTAAGCTTAAATGCTTTAATGCTTAAATGCTTTAGCTTTTAATGTTTTAGCTTATGTTCACGACTAACATTGCTCTTGGTAGTCAAAGATATTCTGAAAACTCAGAACATCCACAATAATGCAAAATAATGTAATATCAAAACTGTACCTAGAATCAGGGTGGACGCTGACAGCAGAATCGTTCAAAGCCAGTTTCTTGATAGCATCACTCAGTTGTGCGTGCTGGGACTGGTCGGAGGGGAATATGCCAGCATACACCATGTGCCTGACAGGAGCCACTGTCGACGCATCTGAACTCTCGGCGGCCTCCAGTGAGAGCAGCTGGTCTCCTACACTGCCACCGGCTTTTGGACCACAACCTGAATAGTAGAGACGCAGATACAAATCTCTTCATTTCTGATTCGATCTCGCAGGGAAACTCCAAGCATAGCCCTCTCCATTGCCCTTTGGGTGACTTTCAGCCTTTTTATGAGGCCTTGAGTGAACGACCACGTCTCTGTTCCATATGTCAACACACACTGATCGAAGACTTTCGTTTTAAGATACTGCGGTATTTGGGACGTGAAGATACTACGTAGCTTCCCGAACGCTGCCCAGCTGAGTTGGATTCGACGGTTGATCTCTTTCTCGAAGTTGGACTTGCCTAACTGAATAGTTGTTGATGTTCAGATTATAAAACAGTAATATTAATCAAATTCCAGGTTGAATTGCCTTGTTGATGGACAACTCCACTTTTTCCTGTAGGAGTCTTATGAGGTGAAAAGGGATATCATATGGAGACCAAATTGCAGTACAAAAGATTACCCACAAATCAGGAGTGTGATTTTTGAAGGTAACACTACATCATACATTCAAATCAGCAGTAGAAACTGTCTGAATTACTATGGAGATTATGCATCACTCAATCTTGATTATGAATGTGTCTTTAAAAAATCTCACTCCAGTCTCATTATATCGTGAAACCCTACAATGTGTTAATGAATTAGCGCAAAACCTCATACACCCTAACTGATTTTTAACAAAACAATTAGATTGAAACAATAATTTAATTATTTTGATACTTAAAATTTAAAGTTATTCGCATTTTAAGTTTTGAGGCAAAAAATGAAAGCGCTAACGTACTCATGGATACATTTTAACAATCTTGTTTTGGTAGTAAGTAGGGTGAGTGTATCCGTGACGTGGATTGACATCGGGTTTAGTTAATTTTAAATTTTACGAAAAAAATATTTTTATTTTGAAAAAAAATACCAATGTTGAAACCATGATAATTAGATTCTGCTTTCGATTCTAAACAAACTACTTTCTAGTTTTGCGTTAATTCATTAACACGTTGTGTATGTTTTATAAAAAAATCCTTGCTACGACGCTTATTTTCTTAATATTTTTTTTACCCTGCCTGAACATATTTACAATAAAAAACAATTTTCAGTAATCTTTCACATTCACAACATGCGTATATGTAGAGGGTGTTACTTTAAGGGGTACCTATGATACAGAACAAGGGTTGAACCTATATAGTAGCCTTGAATAAAGTAGACGGAACGCGACCGCACGCCGCAGCACAGCCGCGCGCGATCGCGTTCCGTCTATCTTATTTGCTCTAGCAAATGACGTTCCTGAGCGACAGAAAAGGATGGAGCGACGGAAAAAGGCGATGCGATGCTGCCAGATGATGTTCAACCCCAACTCTCCTTAAGAAACCTATACGAAATTGGCAAGCTTTTTTTTCCACTTTTCATACAAACGTCTGATCAGCTGATTGCGTTTAGTACGGAAAGTAAAAAAAATTTTGCGAATTTCATATACGTTTCTTGAGAAAGTTGATCAGTAATGCAACTATTTACCCTAACACCTGTATAAAAGAAGTTGTTAAGGTTTCTGATGTCCTCAAAAACATAATGACTGGTTCTTTAAAAAGGGCTTCGTTTAAAATTTTGGTACAATTCGATTTTATTCAACTTACCTACCATAACAACCTGGCCCGCCACAGCGATGTCCACAGGCTCCTCACTAGGCCTCAACAGACCCAGATATTTTACAGTATGCTGCTTCGTATCTGATCTCCACTTCACATGTTGACCAACTTGTACTTTCCCAGAATGAATGTAGGCCAAGCACAACACACCTCTGTATTTATCATGCCAGGTATCTATGACGTGCGCTTTAAAATGACCTTCTAAATCAGCAGTAGGTGGTGGAATTCTTTGTATGACAGCTTCAAGCAATTCTTTCACACCCCAACCCTTCTTTGCCGATATAGTCATTACTGTCTCAGGATCAATTTTGAATAGAGAGTTCAACTGAGATTTGACTTTTTCGGGGTCCGCTCTAGGCAGGTCTACCTTGTTCAGCGTTGGTATTATTGTTAAATTATTTCTGTTTGCTAATGAGTGAACGGCAACAGTTTGAGCTTGGACTCCTTCGTTGGCGTCGACTAGTAGGATCACGCCTTGGCATGCTGTTACACTTCGAACCACCTGAAGTAAATTATATTGCAGTTAACACACGTCACTAAACAAAGTGAAGAACTTAATCAGTGTCTATATGGCATAATGCACAATAATATGCTTGGCTTTATAGAGCACACGCATTTACCCGCGACTTCGTCCGCATAAATTATATACCAGATTTTAAGTCGGATCATAAGCTATTAAACAAAAAAAGTTTCATCAAAATCGGTTCAGTAGTTTTTGCGTGATACCCGAACAAACAAACACTCAAACAAACAAACAAACAGACAGACAAAAAATCCAAAAATTGGTGATTTGGAATCAGGGACAGGTAAAAACCATGTCGTAATTTTTTTTTGTAAATATCTTCAATGTACAGACACATTTCTGTTACAGTTTTATAATAGTTTAGATTAGATAGTGTGAATAAAATAACTAATAGTGGTGAAGCTCAGCGGTCGCGGCAGGCCAATCGTGCGGGGCGTGCGGGGGCCGGGAGGAGTGCGTCCCGGCCCATGCGGCCTGCGCGCGTACCCTAACAGCGAATTGAGTTAGGGTACGCCCATCCCCCGCCGTTCCCCGCACGCCGCGCGGGCATAGACCCGCCGTACATATGATAGTCTGTAGACCCGCCGCGACCACTGAATTGCATCACTTATTTTATTTACACTGGTCATACCAAGAAACTAGCTCCTGATGAATACTGGTGTAATACCTTATTTGTTGTATCGTAGCTCTGTGAAACAGGCAAAGCTTATCACCAAACCTAGCTTTTCTGTGGCCAAGGTGTTGAGCTATTTAAGGTAGGTACTACATTTGTCTTTAGGACTTTTTAAGAGTAAAAGGATTGTGAGTCTTGCTATTACATGGAATGTTTTCGATGGCATACTAATATTCTTCTAATTTAGATGTTGAATATCCTGTTCTCTTATTTTGTAAAGGGTTGATAATATTTCAATGACAGTTACCATAAATAGTTTAGGGCCTAGATAAATTTTAGGATAAATAAAAATATTCTTCCATATAAAGCAGTGGGTAAAAGTAATGTAAAGTCTCGATTGTATTTACCTCATTAGAAAAATCAACATGTCCTGGTGTGTCTATGAGGTTCAGGAGGTATGTTTCATTGTTGTAAGTGTAATTTAAGGATGCCGTCACAGCTTTCACTGTGATGCCTCTTTCCCTTTCAACCTGAAATATTAAAAAAGTTAAATGATAATAAAAAACAGACCGCATCTTTAGGGTAATGTATTTAATTAATAAAATAACACTATGGGGACTTTTTAGGGCACAAATTATAAACACTTTCTTGTTTATAATTAAAACAAGAACAATAAAAACATATTCACATTTTGACCCAAACTATTAAGTTTTAATTCTTTACAGAAACCTCTGAACAAGACAGCTAATCTCATAATATGTCAGATCCTGTATAGGAACAGTTTAATTTACACTTTTTCGTTATTCTTTTTAGGGTTCTGTACCCAAAGGGTGCCAACAGCACTCTATTACTAAGCCTATGCTGTCCGTCCGTCCTAACTCTTAATAGATTGTATCCTCTGAACTGCAATAGCAGTAATAGGTAGTGAGTTGAAATGTCCTAGTCATTATTTTAGATTTGCACATCATGAAGAAACCTGCATACTTCATTTCGAGGCATGTATTGTACCCACTGTCCATTACAAGTGGTGATGGGCTCACTCCCCTTCACAATGGACAGAGTTTCGGTTCTACTAATGAAACATGGGTTTTCAGAGGTTCTGAGGTTTCAGAATATCTCTAACCCCTCGGGGAATATAATAAAAAATTATGGGAACCCAATACATAATACAAGGAACATGTTTATTTTTCAAGGATTTTTGTTTTTCCTCTATCATAATGTAATACAAACAAGGGTTATTGTGATTATAGAGCATCATCATTATCAGCCTATTATACGTCCCACTGCAGGTCACAGGCGTACCCTCATGGAGAGGGTATACACTCCCTCAGTCAGAGTCAGGTGTCAGTCCACAACGCGTGCCCAATGCGGATTGGTAGACTTCACATACGCATCGGAATTTCTTCTTCAGCGTACGCATAATAGAACATAATCTAAATTAAAACAATGAATAATAAAAACTGGCTAAGTGTGTGCCTCCTGCCAAGGATTCAGAAATATTTTTTTGTTAATATTATACTTAGTGGTACGGAACCCTTGGTTTGCGAGTCCGACTCACACTTGGACAGTTTTTTAAAGCAACACTCATGCTGATGGAGTAATTACAAGTCCTCTTTCATCAGTTCATGAAATTCATCACGGACTAAAATTAGGTAGTTACTTAAATTATGTAGAACTAGATACTCTTATACTGTAGTTAAATAAAACATTTACCTGTAATTGGTCGAGCACCTGGGCACGTTCTGCGCCGGGTTTGATAACGCCCGTGATCTCCAGAAGCCTGTCAGCTAACGTACTCTTGCCGTGGTCGACGTGAGCTACTATACTGAAGTTCCTGATCTTTTTCACGTCCACTGTCTTTTTATCAGGCTCAGAGCTGTTCAGTCGCTTTATTAGTAATCTAGAAACATATGAGCTCATAATTATATTACTTACGACTTTTATGTATTTTATTTATTATCAATTTTGTAGTGTTTCGCGATGTTTTGTGAATGAAAATAACTTACCTTTGATAACATTTTGTGGGATACAGGTTTTTAAAGCTGTTTAAACTTATTATTCTAACCATAATAAATGTTTATTTGAGGTATAAATAATGATATGTTACGGTAAAATTATTTCGAAATCATAATAACCTCAAAAAACGCTACAGCTAACAGCTATGTCAAAGTCAGTAGTATTACATTCATCCATATTGGAAAGGCAAAGGGATAATCCCATACAGCCTGAAGTGTGATTTTTGAAAATCATACGAGCGACTTGGCAGTAGAAAGATGCATAATATCCATAGTAATTTTGACATTTTCTACTGCCAAGTCGCTCGTATGATTTTCAAAAATCGCACTTCTGATCTGTTTTTTTTTTTTGGGTTCAATTCAAGGTAAAGCGATTACAGTATCGCATACAACCGATGTCAGGAATAAATACTCTCATTTATAGCAAATAAAACGTTGGTGTTCGACGTTTCAACGCTTCTTTGGAGTTTTTGGAGGCAATCGAGAAACGCAGGAAACGCAGAGAAGTCCACAGGAAAGAGTTGAACCGACCGCTTGCCGCGCTACAAAAGAACGGAACACTTTTCCTGTTCACGACCCACACCAGTGCTCCGTCACTCACGTCTGACAGCTGCGATAAAGTACCTACGTCACACCTACCTTGCAAGATGTTAATAACATAGGGCTATCACACGCTATCGCGATTGCGTACTTCCAGCACGGGTAGCATGCCATCCCGCGATAGCCGTGATACGGCTATATCACGTCTTTTATCTCCTTCGTTCGCGCACAAACGAAAGAGATAAAAGACGTGATATAGCTGTATCACAGCTATCGCGGGTTGGCATGCTACCCATGCTGTACTGGACGGTTTTCTTTTGGGAAAATATGCCTGCTAATAATTATTGTGATGTTTGGTAGACAATCTAACAAAATATGTCATTTTTCACATTGCCTACGGATGAAAAAAGGTACTTACTTACGTAAATTTTAATTTAGTTTTATCCAAAAGCAAACTTTTGTGTTGAAAATAATATGTGCAAAAATACTTAGAATACCGGTATAACAACGCTATTGTTTTTATCGTTTGTACAAGATACAAACAAAATAATAAATAAAGATACAAATAAACGGAATAATTTTATCAATGTTGGTAACTAGTTGTTGGTTTAAATTTTTTTCGCAAAAAAAAAATTCCTTTCAGGAGAAGTAATTCCCGTAGTCTTCGAACTTGGTTTAAACGTTATTTTGGAAAATAAGATTGAAGAAAATAAATTCCTGGTGATGGAGGGTATTTTCTGACAATAAACAACCCTAGCGTTTCGGTAGTTACGTCAGAGGCGCGTGACGGACAATGTGATATCGACTCTAGGTTAATTGACATAAGACGCGTTTAAGTTCGTCGTTCGTCGCGGTGACAGATCGTAAGACTCGGTTGTCTGTAAAAGCGCGCGAAATCAGTGTTTTCTAAGAGAGTGCAGTATCTGTTACGGTAGTAACTATTAAATAATCTGTGCCCACACCAACATGTTTCACTGAACTGTATATTGTTCACTTGCACGACACTTTGTTACGCAAAACAACACCAATTTTACGAACCAAAACTCACTATAAACAATAAAAATTCGATGAAATATGAGGACTCCAAACGTATCTGTTCAAATCCCGCCAAAAACTCCTTTTTCCATCCCATTTTGCAGGGTTTGCTTGCGGGAAGGCAAAGGGACGAGCCCATACAGCCAAATCTTTAGGTCAGTTTAAGGATGACGATTGTCCAAGCAAGGCTATATGAGGCCTTTTATCTCGTTCGTTCGCGCGCAAATAGAAAGTAAGCAAAGGCGCGATATCGCTATATCACGCTGTATGTATGTGTATAAAATGTTTTAGTTTAGCGGGCTAGTACGCCAACCCGCGATAGCGTGTATAGCGCTATCACGCTTCAGCTCCCTTTGTATTTGACTGATGGATGTTTTTATTCTAACTGGCTCTAATATACCTACTTATTTTATATGTATACCTACTCTTGCGAGCCAGGTGCCAAGTTAATTCGCCTGGGTTGTATCTATTTTGATAAAACTCCAGACCTAAAGTACTGCGAGTTGTACTTGCGAGCTACGGGAGGTCGCAAGTACA
The DNA here is from genome assembly GCA_922987775.1 of Agonopterix subpropinquella. Taxonomy (NCBI): domain Eukaryota; kingdom Metazoa; phylum Arthropoda; class Insecta; order Lepidoptera; family Depressariidae; genus Agonopterix; species Agonopterix subpropinquella. Next base: position 15,120,966 of record OV277695.1, on the reverse strand, counting down.
ACTCGAGTATAATTTGTATTACTTATTACTATTTGCTGCACTGGAGGTCTGGAGTTTTATCAAAATAGATACAACCTGGGCGAATTAACTTGGCACCTGGCTCGCACGTGGCTTGGAATTTGACAACCCTCCTGCTACCCTCAGCGGGAGCCCGCCCCATTTCAGTTACCGTTGCACGTGTCGCTGCGCTTTAGCATTTTCTAGTTATTCTTTCCGAGTTTTTTATTCAGAGCCACGTGTGAGCCAGGTGCCTAGTTAATTCGGCCGGGTGTAGAACAGTTTAAAAGTCTGACCAGAAAAATAAAAAGCTCCTTTGGGGGCGCTACAATCGTTTAACCAATGACAATGTTCTATGCTTTAGAGTTTATAGTAAATAGCCCTAATGCTGCCCTATAATGATATCCAATCTTCGATAGGAGATGGCACTACAACAAGCACTACAAGAAGAAGTAGAGATCCTTCCTCTTTAGAAAATGTTTAAAGTCGGTTTAAAGTATAAAAACCTTTTTTTGAAGTCTGTTAAAAATTAGTTTCAATGATTTGCCGCAACATGGCGAGGTTTTGGTTAGGGCTAAGAACATGGGTTAGCGCTCTGGGTTAGCGTCTAGTAGGTAGGACTAATTTGTGTTCTAGGGGGGGAGCGTGTGAATTCTCTATGGTTCTATTATAGGTATAGTAAGTAAAAGTACAGCGACGGTATCTTGAAATCAAATCGAAACAAATTACAATGTTATGCTTAAATATTTTATTATAATGTAGTCCTACAACAAGGTACTTAAATCAATAAAATAGAGATTTTTTTTATATGGACGGATTACATAAACGAGAGATCAATTGTATTGAGATCATAAATTAAATAGCTTCCTCAATGCTCTGCTCAGGAGAATCTGTCGAGCGGCTGTCTTCCTGTGGGTGGTGCTGAAGAGCCTTCAGTTGTTGCTCAAATCCTGAAAACAAAAGAAAAACTAAGTCAAAGTGTCTTTATTACAAAACTATAGGTTGTATACAACGTGTTAATGAATTAGCGCAAAACCTCATACACCCCAAATGATTTATAACAAAATAATTAGATTGAAACAATAATTTCATTATTTTGATAGTTAAAATTGAAAGTTATTCGCATTTTAAGTTTTGAGGCAAAAATGATTTGTTATCATTTCAGCACTGAAAGAAAGCGCTAACGTACTCATGGATACAGTGAGTGAGTGATACATGGTGAGTGTGCCCGTGCGGTGAGTTGACATCGGGATCAGAAAAATTTTAATTTTGCGAACGAATTATTTAATTTTTTTTTTTAAATTACCTATGTTGAAACCATGATAATTCGATTCTGCTCTCGATTCTAAACAAACCGCTTTCTAGTTTTGCGTTAATTCATTAAAACGTCGTATGTACAAACGGCGACAGGTCAACCTACCCATAGTTCAACCTTATGTCCATGAACATAGAGTTCAACTATGGGTAGGTTGATCTGTCGCCGTGTGTACAGTCGGTCGCCATCAGATATATCGTAGCATACAAGGTGTCCAAATATTTCTGAGCAGTGCTAATTTTCATTAAATTCTTTACAGTAAATGTTACCAATTATATCTAAAAGTGTATTTTGTCATAAATATCTGAACAGCGAATTTTCAATAATTTCTTTACAATGTTATTTAAAATTAAAATGTACAAAACAACGGAGTAAGGTTTTTTTCCCAAACTGTTCAGATGTTTATGACCACCCTGACTGCGTCGATATATTTGATGTTCTAGGCGTTCCTATATTTTTGATTGGTTATGAGTAAAGAAATTATTGAAAATTAGAACTGCTTAGAAATATTTGACCACCTTGTTTGGCTTGCTGGTGACTGTACTTATACTTTTAGGACTCCTTTCTTATTTACTTAGATCACATCTAATAAAATCTGAATCATAACCATAAGACAAAAAGGTATTAAAAAATGAGATCTTAGACATAATAAATAAATAACTTCGTTTATTTATTTATTTTTAACCATACCCATAAGTTGTGTATAGGGTCCTTCTTAATATGCTGACACTTTTTTTAATGGGATCAGACCGTCAAACTGAACAACTTCCTCTATGGCACCAACATCGAAATCAGCTCTTCCATACAAAACTGCGATGTTGGCCCCTAGGAAAAAGTTGTCCAGTTTGACGGTCTGATCATCCCCTTATAAAAGTGTCAGCATATTAATGTTACGGCCGCTGTCAAACGTCAAACGTAAAGAAGGCATTCGAAAATTCGGCCGGGCCATTAACAATCGCCGTGGTCCTACGGTCTAAGGTTCCGCCTCCCATGCTAGGGGGTGACGGTTCGAATCCGATCCGCGCCAAAAATATCACTAGATTTTTGTGTTTTTAGAAATGTTCTAGAAGGAAGAGAGAGAAGGAATATTTAAAAAGGGACAAAAAGGTGAACGTGTCTAGGAACTTCGAGAAAGGAGGCGAAATTACGAATATTCGAAAAGAACCAGAAAAGTGGGCGTGTCTTCGATCGGTTTCGAGAGAAGAAGGCGGGGTTAGAACTATCTGGAGGAAAACAATCGAGTAAAGAAAAGAAGATCGAAAAAAGGGTATTCCGGAATGTTCTGCGGGATATAAAAAGGCGGCGAATTTCGACTGGCGGCAGTATTTGGTTTTACAGTGAACAGTGCGAAACAAAAGGAAGAAAAGTAAAAGTGGAAAAGTACTAGTGAAGAGAAAAGTGCTAAGAGTGGAACAGTGAGTAGACTAGTGTCAGTGTAGTGCGTGACGTCATAGTGTCGGTGTAGTACGTGACGTCATAGTGTCAGTGTAGTGTGTGACGTCATAGTGTACTACGTCTTGACGTCGCAGTGTCGTACGTCGTGACGTCATAGCCGTGACGCGTGTCGTGTCGTCACAGTAGTGACGTAGTGGACTGTGAACAGTGACAGTAAGTGGTGCACGGGGAATCCCTGCGAGGAGGACCCGGTGAAGTGAACCGTTTAGGGGAACCTCTGCGAGGTGGACCGTTTGTAAGTTTAACCCAAATAAACTCTGTAAAATTGGACTTAGCGTTTCACTCCAATCCCGGAACCCGTAGCTCGTAACATTAAGAAGGAACCTGTATACTGTTGTAAATATTGTGGAGTAATTTAATAAACAAAGACAAAATAAAGTTGAATATATTCAACTTCTTCTAGTATTTTATAAAATACTTTGTATTTTTTTAAAAACTAGGGACTTCATCCGCATTGGTTCCCGTCATCGTAACAAGCTTTCAAACAAAACAAAAAGCATCTAAATCGGTTCAGTAGTTTTCGCATGATACGCGAACAAAAAAACAAACAAACAGACGGACAAAGAATCAGGGACACCTAAAAAACAATAATCTTCAATGTGCAGTCGCCATCAGATATATCGTAGCATACAAGGTGCCCAAATATTTCTGAGCAGTGCTCATTTTCATTAAATTATTTACAGTAAATGTTACCAATTATACAGGGTGTACAATAAAATGGGACAGCTACTTAAAGGGGTGCTTCAGACCATCAAACTGAACAACTTTCTCTATGGGACCAATATCGAAATCGCGAAAAAAAAATCCGCTCTCCCATACAAAACTGCAAACATAACTCGACTGAAATGTATGGGACAGCAGATTTTTTTTTCGCGATTTCGATATTGGTCCCATAGAGAAAGTTGTTCAGTTTGATGGTCTGAAGCACCTCTTTAAGTAGCTGTCCCATTTTATTGTACACCCTGTATACCAGCGAATTTTCAATAATTTCTTTACAATGTTATTTAAAATTAAAATGTAAAACAACGGAGTAAGGTTTTTTTCTGAAACTATTCAGATGTTTATGACCATCTTGACTGCGTAGATATATTTGATGTTCTAGGCGTTCCTATACTATTTTTGATTGGTTATGAGTAAAGAAATTATTGAAAATTAGAACTGCTTAGAAATATTGATATATCTGCTGGTGACTGTACATACATAATAACTTTATTGTACAGTCACCAGCAGATATATTGTAGCAAACAAGGTGCTCAAGGTCTAAGCAGTTCTAAATTTCAATAATTTCTTTACTCATAACCAATCAAAAATAGTATAGAAACGACTAGAAAATCAAATATATCTACGCAGTCAAGGTGGTCATAAACATCTGAACAGTTTCGGTAAAAACCTTACTCCGTTGTTTTACATTTTAATTTTAAATAACATTGTAAAGAAATGATTGAAAATTCGCTTTTCAGATATTTATGACAAAATGCGCGTTAAGATATAATTGGTAACATTTACTGTAAAGAATTTAATGGAAATTAGCACTGCTCAGAAATATTTGGACACCTTGTATGCTACGACATATCAGATGGCGACTGTACAGACACACTTCTGTTACAGTCTTATAATAGTAGAGATAATCATACTAATAGTAGAGATAATCATACTAATAGTAGAGATAATCATACTAATAGTAGAGATAATCATACTTATGCTGTCAGGATGGTTAGGCGCGAGCTGTAGTAAGAGACGAAGTATTTTCTCCTCTGTAACTAATCCAGGGCGCCCGCTAACAGCGCGGATCAGTTGCTGGCCGCTCGTCACACCTGAGATAAACAACATTTGTGAGTAGTGTCCAAAATCAAAAGAGTGAGCGTCCCTTACCTTTTTGAGAACCCCTGTAGGCATGCCACGCACTACAAAGCGACAAAACGAGAAAACCCTAATGTGCGCTATCGCATACGCAAAATAACAGAGACAGAGTGGCGCGTCTCGATTTTTGTCGTTTTCTCGGGAGCTTGCTAAGCCCACTGTTCACGATCATCATCATCATCATCAGCCTATAAACGTCCCACTGCAGGGCACAGGCCTACCCTCAGGGAGGGCGTAGCGTAGGGAGAGATTAACATAGACGCCGTAATATTACAGCCTCTGCAGGCCTCGCATCACGCATGTGTCAGATTCTAGGAGAGAAATAGAGCATATAATATTCATGGCATATTGTCAGGATTAGGTCCATAAACTATTCAACTAATTAACTATAGAATTTAATAATAATTAAAGCAAATCAAAGCCATGATGCTGATAGTGAAAGCTATATTCTGATAGTATTCCTACATCGTATCAAACCTATCATGTATTATGTTATTATCATGATCAGGTTGATCATCATCAGCTTATCATGTGTATGTGTGTGTGTTGTGTATGTTGGACCAGATGCCCAATAAAAAAGGGAAAGGTTATCATGATACCATCGTCATCATCTCTCGTCCTCAGTTCAGGACACTGGTCTACAATGAGGATAGTATATGTACAGAAATGATTTCAAATGAAAGACAAGAATTAGAATAGTCGAATATTATTTAATTCTTTGACTATCCTTTATATCTTTGAATATAGTTTATATCTTTGATTCTACATTACTTCTGGTTTACTAGTATCCCCCTATCTGAACCATAGGGCATATGGAGAAAAACCAGTAAAAAACTCCATATACGAATAGGACAACCAAAACACATAGAAAATCACACATTATAAATTAACCGTAAATATACGGTAGCAAACACAAGTTACATAAACTGAACAAATAATAATTTGGTTAACACTTACACTTGGCCAGCATGAAGGTCTCAATCACAAAAGGTCCCGCTTTTCGACAAACCACATCTTTTATAACATTTGCCACCGAACTTCACGATGGTTCGAAATGGCGGCAAATGTATCCAGGAAATGGAGTTTGTTTACAATATTAGGGAACATACTAAATCCTTTTTAAATTACAATTATTGTTTCACAAATTATACTATGATTTTAGGATGAATAATATATCGGTAAACACAACCTATCAATCAAATAAGTACTTTTTAGTTGATCAAGTAATTCTCACGTTTGCTTCTTGGCGCGGAACAATCAGCGACAAGACGATAGTGTCGTTTGTATATTATTTTTAGAAATACACAATAATATCAATTGGATTCACTATACTTAATCATTAATTATTATATCACAGAATTAGAGTAATTATCACTGTATAATTAATATCACAATTCCAACAACATTCATCAAAATAAGTTACTAAACACTGTCAACAAAGGTTTGCTTTTTAATAGATATTGCCAAGTCTAAAAATGAAATATATGTAGATTAAATAATTTAGATTCAAACTCATGAGTCTCATGACTCGACTCGCAACTCATTCAGTTTAAAGAGAACTTCTATTTCTAAGTTTCCTGAACAATGTTAATTTACATGCAGCTTTCGATTACATAAAGTCAAATATTCTAACACGGCCATACTGATAAATACTTCGTTCTCGAAGTATATAATTAAAGAAGACAATGATCACATTGATTCTGATAAAAAATATTATCAATCAAAATACAAACTGACAAAATAATTATAAACCAAATCATAACAAACAGCAATACCGAACAGTACCAAAAACTTTACATCTACATTTAGAAGAACAAGCAACACATAATTAGCCACATTATGAATTTTATAATTCACTGTTTCATAAGTTTATTAAACAGTCATTCAAATTATTTAAACTTAAAAAAATCTGTCGTTGCCCAGTTGGTCATAAACGGAGGTTTTATCATTAAAAAAAGTCAGTTTTACACCAAGTGGGTACAACCGTACAATAAAGTCTGTCCTTGCCCAGTTGGTCATAACCGGAGGTTTTATCATTAAAAAAATCCGTTTTACACCAAGGGGGTACTATATAGTCAGTTAGGTCACCTAGTCAGTTCATAATAATTATCAAATCATATAGCTAATTATCTGCCACTTAGCATTGTTTTAGTCATAATATTTTTGTAATTTACTGTCATCTTAAAGCCATGTATTACATTTTAGCATTGCTACGGCCACATCTCTCATTATGGTGACAAGTAACATTGGTCAATTTGGCCATCTCATACCATTGGGTCAATTCACACCATTGGGTCAACTCACACAATTGGGTCATATCACACCATTGGGTCAACCCACACCATTGGGTCAACTCACACCATTGGGTCTACTCACACCATTTGGTCAACTCACACCATTTGGTCAACTCACACCATTGGGACAACTCACACCATTGGGTCAACTCACACCATTGGGTCAACTCACACCATTGGGTCACCCCACACCATTGGGTCAACTCACACCATTGGGTCAACTCACACATTGGGTCAACTCACACCATTGTGTCAAATCAACCCATTGGATCAAGTCACACCATTGGGCCAAGTCACACCACTGGGTCAAGTCATACCATTTGGTCAACTCAGATAATTTTAACATTGACTGCTTGAAAAACATATAACTTGAACATATTAAGTAGGTATCACTTTGAAACTAATATGACTACCAGTCGTGATCAAAACAGAAAGCTGGATTAAACTACACTCGAATCTTTTCAATTTACAAACATTTTAGATTGAATTACGCAGCATAGTGATAATCGAAAAACATACGTAATAAAATTACAACAAAACCGCTCGGCCATACTGATTTATAATCTAACTTAACTACCCACTAACATTTTTTACAAACAAATCTAATTCGGCCTTTGCCGTTACCTCGCAAACTTTTCAAATCTTCTTGGATTTTCGTGGTTTTCGATGGTTTCTGGATGGTTCTTTGCGTGTTGTCTGGAGACAACCAGGGCTGGCTGCGATGATGACCCCATCATCGTGATGCTTTTTTTCTTTTGCAGCTGGAGCAGCGATCCTCGTGATGATACCATGAAAAAACAAAACATATGTGAGCATGGAAGTCATGGATATGATCCTAGACAGGATCCCACTTCTGATGTCAGATTCTAGGAGAGAAATAGAGCATATAATATTCATGGCATATTGTCAGGATTAGGTCCATAAACTATTCAACTAATTAACTATAGAATTTAATAATAATTAAAGCAAATCAAAGCCATGATGCTGATAGTGAAAGCTATATTCTGATAGTATTCCTACATCGTATCAAACCTATCATGTATTATGTTATTATCATGATCAGGTTGATCATCATCAGCTTATCATGTGTATGTGTGTGTGTTGTGTATGTTGGACCAGATGCCCAATAAAAAAGGGAAAGGTTATCATGATACCATCGTCATCATCTCTCGTCCTCAGTTCAGGACACTGGTCTACAATGAGGATAGTATATGTACAGAAATGATTTCAAATGAAAGACAAGAATTAGAATAGTCGAATATTATTTAATTCTTTGACTATCCTTTATATCTTTGAATATAGTTTATATCTTTGATTCTACATTACTTCTGGTTTACTAGTATCCCCCTATCTGAACCATAGGGCATATGGAGAAAAACCAGTAAAAAACTCCATATACGAATAGGACAACCAAAACACATAGAAAATCACACATTATAAATTAACCGTAAATATACGGTAGCAAACACAAGTTACATAAACTGAACAAATAATAATTTGGTTAACACTTACACTTGGCCAGCATGAAGGTCTCAATCACAAAAGGTCCCGCTTTTCGACAAACCACATCTTTTATAACATTTGCCACCGAACTTCACGATGGTTCGAAATGGCGGCAAATGTATCCAGGAAATGGAGTTTGTTTACAATATTAGGGAACATACTAAATCCTTTTTAAATTACAATTATTGTTTCACAAATTATACTATGATTTTAGGATGAATAATATATCGGTAAACACAACCTATCAATCAAATAAGTACTTTTTAGTTGATCAAGTAATTCTCACGTTTGCTTCTTGGCGCGGAACAATCAGCGACAAGACGATAGTGTCGTTTGTATATTATTTTTAGAAATACACAATAATATCAATTGGATTCACTATACTTAATCATTAATTATTATATCACAGAATTAGAGTAATTATCACTGTATAATTAATATCACAATTCCAACAACATTCATCAAAATAAGTTACTAAACACTGTCAACAAAGGTTTGCTTTTTAATAGATATTGCCAAGTCTAAAAATGAAATATATGTAGATTAAATAATTTAGATTCAAACTCATGAGTCTCATGACTCGACTCGCAACTCATTCAGTTTAAAGAGAACTTCTATTTCTAAGTTTCCTGAACAATGTTAATTTACATGCAGCTTTCGATTACATAAAGTCAAATATTCTAACACATGCTACCCCCGAAAACGATATAAATGAAGATGTGCTTCAATCATTATTTTACGTATGCCAAATAGAGCGCGCATAACGTTTTTCTTCTTTTATCGTGGGTAGTATGCTAGCAGAGGCTGTGCAAAGTAACGAGGCGAGGAAAAATCGACCAATAGTTCGCTCGCTCGATTTTTTTTTTTTTTTTTTTTTTTTTTTTTATGTGTGATAGGTAAGCATTTGACCCCAATCTCACCTGATGTTGAGTGATGATGAGGCCGAAGATGTAGCATGCTTACCTAGAAAGATGCCTATTCACTCTCGCCTTGAAGAGGCCCAGGTTGTATTGCTCAGGGAACAGGTCCGCAGGCAGGGCATTCCACTCCTTAGCCGTGCGCATTATAAAAGAAGAAGCAAACTTCTTCGTGCGAATTGCTGGTAGGTCAACGACATAGGGGTGGAAACCCAGTCTGCGTCTCGTCCCCCGCAGATGAAAGGGAGACGGTGGTATCAGATCGTGTAATTCAGTCGCACACTCTCCGAAATGTATCCTATAAAAAACAGACAGACAGGCTACCTTGCGACGATGCTCAAGACTTTGTAGCTTCGCCACCGAGGTTGGATCACCTATGAGCTTCCTGGCACGCCTGTCGATTGAGTCCAGCGCGGCCAGCTGGTATTTTACGATTTGATTACGTCAAAAGGAAATTTAAGCTATTCTATTGGTGGATTTTTTCTTCTCCGATAGCCTCGCAACCTCTCTATTTCGACAGCTCTGGTGGAAATTCAGCATTTCCGGTATAAAAAAGTACTCTTTGATTCAGCTTTGGCAAGCATTGGCCCGGTATTGTCTATCAACCAAAGCCGAGCGAAGAGAAGATGTGCAAAATCCTCGCGTTATAAAAATTGGATGTTATTTTATTGCTTGAAATGAGACATCTCCGCGATAGGTGCGGGAAAATGCTCGAACATTTTCTCATTGATAATTAAATTGAATCCCTATCATATTCAAATAGAGTTGTAAATAGCGTGCGCGAGCAAACATCACTGTCCACTAGAACAAATTGTCACATGTACAATATTTACAAACACAAATACAAATATCTTTATTAACAAAAGAGAAATTCAGTACACAAGATACAATGGACCCCGCATGCGGCAAGCCAGAATCTCGGGAATCCTTTACGATTTAACAGGAAATAATTCCAAATTTTAGAACAGAGGGAGCGATGTTAATATGAGATTTAACATTTGAAACAATTTAACAAAGAGCTGTTGCATTTACAACTCTATTTGAATTGAATAAGGACGAAATTCAATTAGCAGCGATCACCAGACAAAAATAGAGATCAAAAGAACCGGCACACTACCTGCATTCACTTCACCGGCTTCTAAGGTTTTCTTGACATCTAAGAACCTCTTCACAAGCGTGCTTTGCTCCTGAAGCGCCATTGTTTGTGCTCCTGAAATAAAAACGTATACTGTAGACAAAATGTTGCATAACACTATATTATTTATGTAACTAGCTATTGCAGACTGTCCGCGTGGATTAGCTTTAAGCGCTTCCACACATAACTGGTTATTTAATCTTAGTGTCCAAGGGGTGGTGGTAGCAAGGTTCGCTTTTAGCACGTGGAAGGTTTCTGGACGGATCTACGAGTTATCCATATTTCTTAAATAATAAATATGCACAACTCTAGAATATACACGGTGAAATTGATATCATTAGCATCCTTTTAAACTAAGAGTCTACCCATCAAACTGAACTACTTTTTCTATGGGAGCAAACCGATCGGAGCAACAAAAAAATCCGCTGTTGCATACATTTGAGTCGATTATAGTCCGCTGCTGGCGCTGCTGCATACAGTTTAGTACGGAACAGCTGATTTTTTTTTTGCTCCGATCGGTTTGCTCCCATAGAAAAAGTAGTTCAGTTTGATGGGTAGACTCTTAGTTTAAAAGGATGCTAATGATATCAATTTCACCCTGTATACCTTGTGCTATAAGAGACGCAATTTGTAAAGTAAGGTACCTGCTTCCGGATCTGACGACTTTGAAAGACATCGAGTTGCCTCTTTTAGTGCTTCTAGCGCCTTCTCAAAGTTCTGTAAATGGAAGAAAACATCTCATCAATATAGGGCATTAGAGGGAGTCGCCTTGCAAGTCTGTTACTGGGTAGTCGGGTGCCTGCTCTCCGGTTTGCCACGAGGCTCCACCATTTTGTGGTGGTTCAAGTGTGTATTTTTGTAAATAAAACTATCCTTGAGTTGACGAAATATTCATTACCGAACCAAATCAAGCCCATTTGCTATTTATACTGGAAACTGGCAAAATCATCGATTCGATGGAGCCACAATTTTATTAGATTAGAATTAGAAGGCGTTATAGACAATCAAGCAGCATACAAGATCTACAGCAGCTGTGCTTTAGCCATACATATGCAATTTACATCTATAAAGCTTATAGAGGCGGTGTACTCCTGGCAAAGCGCACCACAGAGCATCTTCACTGCCGAACCATTACCGACTTTGCTTGCGTTGAAAAAGCATCAAAATTAATAAACACAATTTTCGCCTGAAGTCGCTTCTATGGGACTATTTTGATGTTATTTCAACGCAAAGTCGATAATGGTTTCGCGGGAAAATGCTCTGCGCTACGCTTTGCTAGGCGTGCGCCGGCCATTATGCTACTATAGTAGATACCTAGGCAGTGGAATATTTTCCTGGGCTAAATCTTAGATCAAAGTAAAATTTATGGATATGCCTGAAGCGTGTTTAGTTGAAGCACACAAGTAGTACACTTGGTGCATACAAACTAGCACCACGGCATCTCAAATCATAACAAACTAGCATCTCGGTATGTACATAAGCCTGCTTTTCCACCAGAGATGTGCGAGAAAAAAATCAGCCGATAGCACGATCGTTAGATCACGTCATTGGGAAATTGAAGCAGTCTCATTGGTCGATTTTTTCCTCGCGCACCGCCTCGCTACCTAGCACATCTTCGGTAGAAAAGCAGCCTAAGTATACCTGTCATTTGTTTTGACTTATTTTTAGGGTTCCATACCCAAAGGGTGAAAACGGGACCCTATTACTAAGCCTACGTTGTCCGTCCGTCCGTCCGTCTGTCCGTCCGTCCGTCCGTCCGTCTGTCCTACCTATTTAGGGCTGTAACTTTTGAACCGTAATAGCTAGATAGTTGAAATTTTCTCAGATTATGGCTTATTGCGGCTGATTTGTTAACAAATAATAAAAATGTTATAAAGTTAAAAATTAAGGGGGGTTCTCAACAAGAAACTAGTTTTTATCAACGTGTTTTCTTCACGCTCTATAGTAAAAACAGTAATACATACAAGCGTCAAACTTAGTGTGATTATAGAGCAAACTCTACAGAATAACAACAAATACTAAAAACCGGCCAAGTGTGAGTCGGTCTCGCGCTAAAGGTCCCGGACAAAACAAGTTTTTTTTCTAAGTTAATAATGTTGTGTTCTGTGGTGGTGTGGTACGGAACCCTCGGTGTGCGAGTAGCCCGACTCGCACTTGACCGGTTTTATTCTGGTTTGAAATGCTCGCGTAAGGCCGATCCGTTAATTTTACTTTGATCTAAGGCTTAGTGGTTTGTATGTAGATTTGTATAGCAATGAAACAACCGGATCACTTGGTAGCTAGTTTATTACTGGCTTGCGCCGACCGCCGCACTTGCATACGCATCATTCCTCCACACTTATTTCGAGACCCTGGATAACCATACAAATCTCATTAATAATTATAGTACACAAACATATGTCTTATTTCTAAAAGAAAGGTCTATAATCAACCCTTTTAACGGGCCTTAGTTCCCGCCCGGCCGATCTGCCCGTATCGCCTCGGTCGACAATCTGACCGGCAAATTCATTTATATCCTCGGCAGATCGCCCAGGCCTTATTTGGCTCTGCTCCCCGCCTCCCTGTTCGTTTTCAATAGATTCCCTTGCCTCCTCCCACTCCTCATTGTCAACATCTGTTTCCCCGCCCGTATTACCTTCAGCTATATTAATTATACTTTCTTCACTTACTATAAATGGTTGTGATTCCGCGGCAGGCGATGACAATGAACAAGGTGGATGAGACGCAGGTGAAAGTGGTGCGGGGGACGGTGGCGCCTGTGCTGACGGTGACGAGGGTCGCGGCGATAACGCACTGTCCTCACTATCAGCATCGGTGCCTTTTACATAATTTTGAATTGGTTTTGTGTCCATTATTACTTGATCAACATGTCTTTTTGCAGTAACATCATGTTCAATAAAATAAACATCATACATTCTTGCTCCAATTTTTTTTATTATCTTTGCTTTACTCCAAATTCCCTTTCGAGCAATAAACCACCTTGCCCTGACTGTATCTCCGATTTCAAAATGTCTACATTTAATTTCTTTATCTTCCTTAGCCTCTGACAAATTTAAATGCTTAGTTGGCAAAATTAAATCTAACCTAGACCTTAAATCTCGCCCCAACATTAACTTGGCGGGAGTAACCCCAGTTGAGCAATGTGGTGTATTTCTGTATTCAAACAGAAAACCAAGTAATTTTTCATTTACTTTTTGACAACTTAATGTTTCGTTTGCAAATATGCACTTTATCATTTTTTTACATGTTTTAACTGAGTTTTCTGCCTGATCATTGCTGCAGGGGTGATATATTGGAGAAGTAACATGTTTTATTCCATTATTAGTGCAGAATTCTTTGAACTCACTTGAACATATCTTAGCATCATTATCAGAGACAATAGTGTTAGGTATTCCAAATCTTGAAAACACATATTTTAATTTTTGAATCAGTGCAGTCGTAGAGGTGCCGCTGTCCATATGAATGCACTCTAGCCATTTACTAAATGCATCTATTACTACCAAGTACACACTTTGACCAATGCTCATATAATCTATATGGATGCGCTCGAAAACGGCAGCGGGGTGAGGCCACGCCGCAGGGGAAACTCGCGGAGGGGAGGGTCGCAGCCCGGCGCACGTGTCGCAGGCGCCTATCCATTGTTCTATATCCTTATCTATTCCGCCCCACCACATTCGACTACGGGCTGCACTTTTAGTCTTTACGATCCCGAAATGAGCGGAATGTAATTCCTTTAGCATCTGATTCCTGTAGATAATCGGTACAATTACTCTATGCCCTCTAAATAGACACCCATTATTTACTTCCAGATCCGTTTTACAATTAAAATAAGGCGTAATTGATTTACAACTAATCTTCCTTGGCCAGCCGTTTCGCATATACTTAATTACCGTCTGCAAAACCGCGTCACGCGCCGTCGCCTCTCTTATTCTATCAAACGTAACCGGTTCAATACTTGCGTTTAAAAACAAAAAATATCTACTTCCCACATCTCCTTCCGTGCCCCCCTCCGCGCTCGGCAACGGTGATCGCGAAAAATAATCTGCTACTAGATTGTTTTTACTATTAACGTATTGTACCGTATAGTTATAAGCTGACAATATAACCGCGTACCTTTGTAAGCGCAAAACGGCCGTTACTGAGATACCATTCTTCCTTCCAAAAATAGATAATAACGGTCTATGGTCCGTTTTCAAAATGAATGGTTCTTGACGTCCATATAAAAATTGATGAAAACGTTTTACCCCAAAAATTATAGCCGTCGCCTCTTTTTGTATCTGGCTATAATTTTTTTCACTTGCCGACAAGGATCTAGACGCGTACGCGATGGGGCGCTCGCTGCCGCCGGCGCTGGCGGGCGGGTGGGCGAGCACGGCGCCCAGGCCTGCCGGCCCCGCGTCCACGGTGAGCACCAGCGGCGCGGCCGGGTCGAAATGCGCCAGCACCCGCGCACCGGCCAGCTCCCGCTTCACGCCGTCGAGCGCGACCTGTTGTCGCGTGCCCCACTCCCACGCCTTGTCGGTACGAAGTAATTCGTGTAACGGATGCATTAACGACGAGGCATTAGGTATAAAATTCCTGTAATAATTTACAACTCCCAAAAATCGTTTTACGTCAGATACGTTCTCAGGTATAGGTGCGTTAATTATAGCCTCAATTTTATTTGGGCATGTTCTCAGACCATTTCTATCTATAACGTACCCTAAGTAAGTTACGCTTTCCTGGAAAAATGCACATTTATCCCCTTGCAACCTTAACCCTGCGTCTTGTAATCTGTGTAACACTTCCCTTAACCTTGCTAGATGTATATCTTTCGTTGGCCCTGTTACACATACGTCGTCTAGCCATATACTGACTCCGTCAATACCTAACAATAGGGTTTCCATTGCTCGTTGGAAAACAGCTGGAGCATTCGCTAGACCATATACTAGTCGTGTATATTTAAATAATCCCTTAGGCGTATTTATTGTTGTAAGCTCCTGGGAAGATTCGGTCAATCTAAACTGATTATAAGCGTTGCTTAAATCAATTTTGCCCACCGCCTATTTTTGAAAAAACTTCTTCTATCCGCGGTAAAGGGTATTTATCAACTTTTAAATCCTTATTTAATGTACACGAAAAATCTCCAGCTATTTTCACCTTACCATTGTCCTTTAAAATAGGTACAATCGGGGTCGCGTATTCTGTATAATTAACCGGTACCAAAATACCTAACTTCAACAATCTATCTAATTCTTCACCTACCTTTTCCTGCAATGCAAATGGTATAGAACGAGATTTAAAAAATTTTGGTTGAGCATCCTCTTTTAAATTTAATTCTACTTCAAATTTATTAAAACACCCTAGTTCATTATTCCACAGGTCTGGGTATTCATTCAACAGAAGCTGCACCTCCTTAACCTTTTCATTCACATTTAATTTTATATTATTTACATTTGCATCTGAAACAAAATACATGTTGAACTTCGCCATGAAATCACGCCCTAGCAATGGTGGTCCTCCATTTCTAACCACATAAAATCGTATTTTCTGTTCCTTGTTTAAATAAACTACTTCGGTCTCAAAATAACCTAGGGGCGTGATTTTATGGCCGTTATAAAGACACATTTTCAAGTCACTTTTACATAGTTTTAATTTTTGGAATTTTTGTAAATATAGAATCTCTGAAATAACATTTGTCCCTGATCCTGTGTCCAATTCCATTTTAACGTCAGTATTTTTAACCCTTAAAGAAATTATAATTGGATCATAATTTACATACCTCAAGTTAAATATTTTGCATTCCTTACACTCGCTATCTTCCGCATTTTCGTCACGCACTTCGATATTATGCAATTTCGAATCACATATTTTCTTAACACACATTTTCTTCAGGTGACCTTTAGCGCCACAATTTTGACATCGGTAGTTTTTATAACGGCATCTCGAAGACTCGTGGTTCTTCATGCCGCACACAGAGCACCGCGACGCCATAGCTCCCGACGGGCGGTCCGCGCCGCCGCCGCCGGCACCGGTCTCGCGGCGCTCACCTACTTTGTGCAGCGGCTCCTCCTTGATGACGGGCGCGGCCGCGCGCGCCTGTCGCGCACACGCCGCCTGCCGGGCTACCTCCAGCGCTTTTGCCAGCGTTAGTCCTGATAGGTCTTGTTCTATCAGGCGGTCACGCTCTGGGCCTCCTTTGAACCCCAGTACAAAACGATCACGCAGTAAGGTTTCCAACTCCGTCCCGAATCCACAATACACGGCCAAGCCTCTGAGCCGCGCCGCCCATTCTTCTACACTTTCACCGTCTGATTTTACCGCTTCATAAAATTTTGCCCTATCGGCAAACGTCGATCTTTTCGAGGTAAAATGATCATTGAGTATTTTAACTAGCTCCGTATAACCTAGGTTTTCGATCTCCTTCGGGTGAGCGAGATCCCTCACTAAACGGTAGGTTTCATCCGATATATGCGTCACCAGGATAGCACTCTTCTTCGCGTCGTCTTCGATCTCATTTAGAACGATAAACTGTCGCATTTTACTATAAAATATATGCCATTCCTGGTATTTGTGGTCAAAAACGTTCAAATTACCGATAAAAGCACTCATTTTAAACACTTTTTATTTTTATTATTATTCCGTGGGTAGGTAAGTCCGCTTCGTCGCCAGATGGTTTGT
Organism: Agonopterix subpropinquella; assembly: GCA_922987775.1. Taxonomy (NCBI): domain Eukaryota; kingdom Metazoa; phylum Arthropoda; class Insecta; order Lepidoptera; family Depressariidae; genus Agonopterix; species Agonopterix subpropinquella. The sequence continues at coordinate 15,103,830 of OV277695.1, read as the reverse complement.
ATGTAGATTTGTATGGCAATGAAACAACCGGATCACTTGGTAGCTAGTTTATTACTGGCTTGCGCCGACCGCCGCACTTGCATACGCATCACTTAAGGTACTGACACACATGCTTATTTTAAGCATGCTTATAAGCATGCTTAAAATAAGCATGCTCTACAAGCTGTTCACATTTGCTAGCATTGAGCATGCTAGATTCAAGGTACTGACACACATGCTTATTTTAAGCATGCTTATAAGCATGCTTAAAATAAGCATGCTCTGCAAGCTGTTCACATTTGCTAGCATTGAGCATGCTAGATTTAAGCATGTTTCCAAATAAGCGTGCTCAAAGCAAACAATTGAATACACATGCTATTTAAGCACAGGCTCTTGGCTAAAATGGAAGTTTTTATTTTTGTTTTTATAATTTTTACTGTCAAATTTGAGTCATTCATGTCATTCAATAAAGACTCGTAAGCATTATTTCTAGCTATATTATTTTTGTAAAGTGCTGACCGCGAGTTCCTTAGACACTCGTAAGCACGATAATAACTCACAAATAGTAAAGTTTTTTCCTCCCCCCAACGAGACATTATTTCTTTTTTTGCGGAATTAATTCACTTGTGACACCTGTCGCAGACTGAGAATAAATCGCCATAAGCATGCTCATAAGCAAGACCTGTTCAGACGTGCTTAAAGCACGCCCCCTTCCACCCGCGCCTCAGTCCGCGTGCTCAAAAATCAAACGACTCTTGATTTTTGAGCATGCTCGGAATGAGCATGCTCATTAGTAGCAACATCCCGACACACATGCCACTAATGAGCAATTGCTTATTAGTGGCATGCTTCCGTGCTACTAATGAGCATGTGTGTCAGTACCTTTAAGCATGCTTCCAAATAAGCGTGCTCAAAGCAAACAATTGAATACACATGCTATTTAAGCACAGGCTCTTGACCAAATCTTGGCTAAAATGGAAGTTTTTATTTTAGTTTTTATTATTTTTACTGTCAAATTTGAGTCATTCATGTCATTCAATAAAGACTCGTAAGCATTATTTCTAGCTATATTATTTTTGTAAAGTGCTGACCGCGTGTTCCATAGACACTCGTAAGCACGATAATAACACTCACAAGTAGTAAAGTTTTTTCCTCCCCCCAACGAGACATTATTTCTTTTTTGCGGAATTAATTCACTTGTGACACCTGTCGCAGACTGAGAATAAATCGCCATAAGCATGCTCATAAGCAAAACCTGTTCAGACGTGCTTCAAGCACGCCCCCCTTCCACCCGCGCCTCAGTCCGCGTGCTCAAAAATCAAACGACTGTTGATTTTTGAGGATGCTCGGAATGAGCATGCTCATTAGTAGCAACATCCCGACACACATGCCACTAATGAGCAATTGCTTATTAGTGGCATGCTTCCGTGCTACTAATGAGCATGTGTGTCAGTACCTTTAGACAATTGAATAGGGACGAGTTACGCGTGTCATTCTACTAAGAAACATTTCTGCCACTTTTTGCGGGGGGCGAGGTAACATGAAATCCGCAACATTGGATTTTATTCCCCATAAGTTTAGATTCTAATTTTGAATGTTAAAAATCATGAAAAGTAGTCTCGTGTGAACCCCAAACGTTCTAAGTTCAAAATTATTGTTTCGCTATTATAGGCTGTCTCGTTTAGTGATAAGGTATAAAATTGGGTGTAAATGCGCAAGATTAATTGATCTAATACCGTGGCAGAGGGGAAATACTACCGCAAAGTGAGTCCCTATTAAATTGTCTAAGATCTAAGGGCTAAATAGGCACGTGCTCTCAACTCTGTCAATACCTAAAAGTTAACTCTTAATACTCACATCATACTCATCGACCTCCGTCTTAGCGCATTCCGCGTAGAAGGAAGCGAGTTTGCTATACGCTTTGGCTCTGGTATAGAAGTGCAGTATGTGGCGCGTGAGGTCGGGCCGGGAGCGCCAGTCGGAGCGCCTGCGCAGGTAGTCGGCGGCCATGAGTTGCGCGGCGCGGTCCCGCGTGGCCGCCGCGAACGTCGCTATGCGGTCAGCGTCGCCTGAACGCATGAGCCATCTCATCGCGCCTGCCTGGTTAGACACAGTACAATGTGAGATAATGGTATGAGTGTACGTCTTATTTTTAAAACAGGATGTTAACTTAAAAGATTGTCTCAGTTGTGTAGGTCATCCTACTTCATTAGGTATTTAGATTGTAAGAAAAACTGTATTGCCAATTGAGACTTTTTTTATTGAATTTAATTGTAAGTATTGCTTGATGATGATGATTACTTTAGAGTAAAGTCATCATCAACATCATCAAGCATAATCGAAACCGCGAGAAATGAAATTGTTGGTGTAAACTTTAGAGTTTAGACCAACAATTTCATTTCTCGCGGTTTCGATGATGTCCCATAGTGAAAGTTTGTAGGTGTAAAGTGGCATATTTAAGTTTACACCCCGTATTTTTCTCTCATAAAGTACTAGTAGTGATAGGTGAGTATACGGGAACTTACATGGTCGTAGTGATAGGTAAGTATATGAGAACTTAAAGGCGACTAAAACGTCATTTCTCGCTTTATTCTTCTGATAGCCAGCTGCCGCAGCAAAGCATCTCGCCCGCTAGTGCCTTTCCACTCGCTCATTTCTTCTGATAGTCATGCTGCTGATAGTCATACCTTATCGCCAGCGTGCGGGAGTCTCTTAGCAGCCTGGTGGTACAAGCCGCGGCCGCCGAGCACGTCAGCAAGGCATCTCGCTCTACTCTTCTGATAGTCATGCTGCTGATAGTCATACCTTATCGCCAGCGTGCGCGAGTCTCTTAGCAGCCTGGTGGTACAAGCCGCGGCCGCCGAGCACGTCAGCAAGGCATCTCGCTCTACTCTTCTCATAGTCATGCTGCTAATAGTCATACCTTATCGCCAGCGTGCGCGAGTCTCTTCGCAGCCTGGTGGTACAAGCCGCGGCAGCCGAGCACGTCAGCAAGGCATCTCGCTCTACTCTTCTGATAGTCATGCTGCTGATAGTCATACCTTATCGCCAGCGTGCGCGAGTCTCTTAGCAGCTTGGTGGTACAGGCCGCGGCCGCCGAGCACGTCAGCAAGGCATCTCGCTCTACTCTTCTGATAGTCATGCTGCTGATAGTCATACCTTATCGCCAGCGTGCGCGAGTCTCTTAGCAGCCTGGTGGTACAAGCCGCGGCCGCCGAGCACGTCAGCAAGGCATCTCGCTCTACTCTTCTGATAGTCATGCTGCTGATAGTCATACCTTATCGCCAGCGTGCGCGAGTCTCTTAGCAGCCTGGTGGTACAAGCCGCGGCCGCCGAGCACGTCAGCAAGGCATCTCGCTCTACTCTTCTGATAGTCATGCTGCTGATAGTCATACCTTATCGCCAGCGTGCGCGAGTCTCTTAGCAGCCTGGTGGTACAAGCCGCGGCCGCCCAGCACGTCAGCAAGGCATCTCGCTCTACTCTTCTGATAGTCATGCTGCTGATAGTCATACCTTATCGCCAGCGTGCGCGAGTCTCTTAGCAGCCTGGTGGTACAAGCCGCGGCCGCCGAGCACGTCAGCAAGGCATCTCGCTCTACTCTTCTCATAGTCATGCTGCTAATAGTCATACCTTATCGCCAGCGTGCGCGAGTCTCTTCGCAGCCTGGTGGTACAAGCCGCGGCAGCCGAGCACGTCAGCAAGGCATCTCGCTCTACTCTTCTGATAGTCATGCTGCTGATAGTCATACCTTATCGCCAGCGTGCGCGAGTCTCTTAGCAGCTTGGTGGTACAGGCCGCGGCCGCCGAGCACGTCAGCAAGGCATCTCGCTCTACTCTTCTCATAGTCATGCTGCTGATAGTCATACCTTATCGCCAGCGTGCGCGAGTCTCTAAGCAGCCTGGTGGTACAAGCCGCGGCGGCCGAGCACGTCAGCAAGGCATCTCGCTCTACTCTTCTCATAGTCATGCTGCTGATAGTCATACCTTATCGCCAGCGTGTGCGAGTCTCTTCGCAGCCTGGTGGTACAAGCCGCGGCCGCCGAGCACGTCAGCAAGGCATCTCGCTCTACTCTTCTCATAGTCATGCTGCTGATAGTCATACCTTATCGCCAGCGTGCGCGAGTCTCTAAGCAGCCTGGTGGTACAAGCCGCGGCGGCCGAGCACGTCAGCAAGGCATCTCGCTCTACTCTTCTCATAGTCATGCTGCTGATAGTCATACCTTATCGCCAGCGTGTGCGAGTCTCTTCGCAGCCTGGTGGTACAAGCCGCGGCCGCCGAGCACGTCAGCAAGGCATCTCGCTCTACTCTTCTCATAGTCATGCTGCTGATAGTCATACCTTATCGCCAGCGTGCGCGAGTCTCTTCGCAGCTTGGTGGTACAGACCACGGCCGCCGAGCACGTCAGCAAGGCGCCGCAGCAAGGCATCTCGCCCGCTCGTGCCCGCCGGAGCAGCCAGTCGCTCGCTCAACTCTTCCGATAGTGGGGCCGATGATTGTTCAACGATGTCTAATGCTTCTTCGTACTGTCAACAAATTCATCATCATCATCCGATGGACGTCCACTGCTGGACGTAGGCCTCTCCAAGGATCGCCATAAACCGGGTCAACAAATTAGATAAGATAAATGTTTATTTTAACTTTTGCTTTATTATAATTGTTTTAAGTGTTGTTTTGTTGTTGTTTGTTTTGTTTTATTGTTTGTTTGTTTGTATCAAATAATTGATAGTAATCTGCGGCACCAGACGCATCGATTGATCATCTAGTTCTAGATCCTATTAAAAAAATCATTTTTACTTTTTAAAAGTAAGTTACCGATGCAAATTTCTCTTTTTATACTTTTTTTTATTATGTTCTTTTCGGGTTGGGGGTTTTTAAATTTGTAATTTAGGTATTTTACTTCATAGTTAAAAATAGGAAAGCACTTGAAAAATTTCCAGTACTTACAACATGCTGAACTTTCAGAAAAGTGATTGTTGTGAAAAGAAAATCATTAGGGAGTTCTTGCGGTAAGGACATCATTCAATCAAGGGGACCCTGTGACCAGTCTTCTTCTTACCACAGTTCTTGCATCTTAAGATTTCATTGATGAATCAATCAATTTATTATTATTATTATTTTTTTTTTTTTAAATAACATTTAAATGAATGAATCAATAACATACATTTCCAGCAGTAGCCAACAAAGCGGCGGCATGAGAATGATGTTCTGCCTTCCTCAGATGAGCAGCAAGAGTTTGTGCTAGTTCAGGATCAACCCGATCTCCGAGCGACTCGACTGCCGCTACCATCGCGTTCGTATCCCCGCAGCTTAGTGCTAGCTTCAACGCCATATGAGGTTTTCCTGCAATGAAGAACATGATTCTTATTAGTATTTCATTTCAGGATGATTCCAATTTCAAGAAAGGGAATGTTGAGCTGGTTTGATCATGGAAAGGATGAGTGACAGTAGACTGACGTATTGAAATATACAGGGTCCTTCTTAATATGCTGACACTTTTTTAAGGGGATGATCAGACCATCAAACTGAACAACTTTCACTATGGCACCAACATCGAAATCGCGAAAAAAAATCAGCACTTCCATACAAAACTGCAAACCTACTCGAGCCAAAAGTATGGGACAGCAGATTTTTTTGTCGCGGTTTCGATGTTGGTCCCATAGAGAAAGTTGTTCAGTTTGATGGTCTGATCATCCCCTTAAAAAAGTGTCAGCATATTCAGAAGGACCCTGTATAAAGCGAATGTGAATGGAACAGTCGAAAGGGGTCGCCCTAGACGTATGTACGTTTGCAGACCAAATTAGCAGCATACTTAAGAAGAGTCAGATCAAATGTACCTGAAACCGACGAGCGTGTATGATACGACATGACTGTGGAAGAGACAAACGAGGTGTGTCATCGGACGGCGATCAATTGTCTCTGCTTACCCCAATGGGACACAGGCGTGAGTATATGTATGTATGTAGTTAATAGTGACATACCGAACTGAAAATGTGGTCGCTCACTCAAGGCCTCTTAAGTCAGAAATGAGGATATTTGCTGAAGAACCGGTTTAACTGACACAGCCCGAAGAATTGCTAAAGTGGGGTGCTAAACTCAAGGGTACATTGTTCGCAGAACGGATTGCCGATGGGGCCGAAGAGTCCTTGGGTAGCAACCGCATACTGGAAGGAGCGTGTAGGCCCTCCATAAGGTGAACCGGGGACCTGATTAAGATGGGGGGAATCCGTTGGATGAGGGCAGCGTAGGACCGGTTGTTGTGTTAATCCTCGGGGGAGGCCTATGTCCAGCAGTGGATGTCTATTGGTTGAAATGATGAGTTAATAATATAAACGAAGAGGCTTTATTCCTTATATTACAATGAGGATAAATATACCTGCTTTTTGGTACAAAGCAATAGCCTGTTCATTTTGACCAGCGTTTTCAAGGATCGATGCGGCATGGAGTGCGTGCGTGGGTGAAGCGGAGCCGGCGCGCCACACCAGGTTCCAAGCCGTGGCTTCCGCTGCTACGCGTATTGCTGAAGATACTGCTCCACATTTAATGTAGAACTGGAAAATAAAACTAGTTAGGTATGTTCTCTCTTTTTAGGAGTTACAACCTATTTCAATAAATCGTAGAAAAAACAAATATGCAACAACATAATTAATATTGTAGGTTGAGATATAATGCTAAAGAGTAACTATTAAATAATCTGTGGCTAAAGTGCTTCGTACCTTGACAGAACTCTCAGTTTTATCAGGCTGCATTTCTAAGTAGCGCGCCATTTGATACATGGCCGGACGGTTCTTCTGACACACCTTTTCGGCCTCTTCTATTCTTTGCATGTGACATAACAATCTTGTTTGCTCTCCGTAGTCGTTGGCACGGGCGTAAGCATCCAGAGCACTATCCAGGTCACCAGTACTCTCGAGGTAGTGCCCCCACCACGTGTGAAGATTCTCATCATTGGAATTAATAACATACTGAGCGAGCATTGGAGCTTGACCTTGTGCTATAAGCATTCGAGGAACATGAGGCACCAGAGTTCCAGCACTTTCAAACAATTTAAGCGAAGGCCCTGTCTCTCCATTGGCCCATAACACTTTAGCCAGTTTGTGTTGAGCGCTCTTAATCAGTAAAATATTTTCACCTTCATTAGTTCCTGTTGTAATTTCATTTAGTCCACCTTCCTTAGCCGATATAAGTCGCGTGATTAAATCAGGTCTTTGGGCGTCTCTGAATAACTTCTCAGCTTCCTCTGTCATGCCGAGGTTAACTGCAAGGATGGCGACTTTGCAGGTGTCATCTATATCATTGTCATTCATAACTTTCCGCATCATCATAGCACCTTTTATGTTGCCCATTTTGCCAAGGCAAACTGCACCAACATCGGGCCTTTTGCAAGACACGCATTCCTTGGCTAGACTATCCCAAATCACCGAGCCTCTACCACCAGCAATGTTAGTTCCTACTACAACAGCTTTTTCTAAATGCCCTGTTGTCATGTAATACAGGAAATCTAGTACTTGTCGCAAACTGGCGGGATCACTATGGTTGGAATCTTCGAATTCATGCATTAATATCTTTTTGACGCTTTGCTGCGACATCACAACAACGTAAGGCGTGTACAATGAACACAATATGAAATCTGACAGGAAATATTCTTCAGAAGGAGAGCACCAATTTTTGTATTCAAAAAGAGAACCTTCATGACAGAAAAATAAGTGAATTCGATCAAAGTCAGCAGAACGCATGTGAACAGCAACAATCCTGGGATCATTGGAGTCCCATAGAATTGCTATTGGGACACTTTGGTAAGGTGGAGTAGAGCTTTCACGGAGCAGCAGATTCGTAATGACGTCGTTAGCTACATCCCAGAGGTATAGCCTAGGGTCAGGAGCTAAACCGGAGTTTGCGATGCTCAGGCAAATATAACGACCTGTGCAGTTCACAGATGCTCTCATAACTTCGCCGAAATCTTCGATTGACTGGTAGCAGTTTTTCGGAGGGTAAGGCATTCTGAGACCTTTCTTGGTGATCTCTGCCAACTTGAGGGTGCCATCCATGGTTGCAATGACAATGAACTTGTTCGTGTTTGTGACTCCAATGGGTTCACCTTCCCCTTCTGTGCTGGGTAGAATTCCCAAACTATTACCTGATATTGAACAGCATTCTATGTGAGGGTTGACGACACCCACGAGGACATCATTGTATATTATTAAAACATCCGTCTTCCATGGAAAAGTGCGTATAAGCGAAAATTTTACGTCATTATCTTTACTGCACATCCAAATCTGCAACATTGAATTATTTTTTTATACATAACTAGCTGTTGCCCGCGACTTCGTACGCGTGGACTTAGGACTTATTTATGTTTTTTTTTGTGGCACTGACTTGTTTTTGTGACTTCTGAAAGAACACCCCCTACTCACTCCTCATACTCTTATACTCTCTACTCATCCCTACTACTCTTATCCCTACTACTCTTATACTCATCCCTCTATGCACCCCCTACTCATCAGTTACGCACCCCTACTCACCCCTACGCACCCCGTACTCATCCCGCACGCACCCCTACTCACCCCCTTCGTATCCCCTGCACACTCCTACGCACACCTACTCGTCCCCTATGCACCCACTACTCGCCCCGTACGCCCCCCTACCTTCTCACACCCTACTCACAACTTATGCACCCCTACCCTCCCTCTAATTACTCCATACACACCCCTACGCATCCCCTACGCAACCCTTACGCACCCTCTACGTATCCCCTGCACACTACTACGCACCCCTACTCATCCTCTACGCACCCCTACGCACCCCCTACTCGCCCCCTCTACGTACCACTTTCGCACCCCCTCCTCACCAGTTACGCATCCCCTACTCATCACTTACGTATCCGCTACTCAATCCCTACCGAACCCCCTACACACCCCCTACTCACACTATACTCATCCCCAATTAACGTCCCAAAAAACCATAAAAATGACACCCATAATGATATTTAGACATTTCAACCCCATCGCACCCTAACACGGCATGATGGTATTTCATGTCCACCACGTCGGATTTTAAAATCATTGTTATTTTCGTAATCAGCGACCCGATAAACCATACAAACCATACCCATCTCGATTTTTAGACTTTGTCACCCCATTTCCCCCTTTCAGGGGTTGAATTCTGAAAAAACCCGAAACACGTGTTTCCTCTTTTATTAATAGAAGTACTCCTGTGAAGTTTCAAATAAAATAGTATAACTAATCTTGTTTCCCCATACAAACTTTGCACCCCCGTTTCACCCCTTTAGGGGGTGAATTTTGAAAAATTCTTTCTTAGTGCACCCCTAGACCTCATAAGGAACCTACGTGCCAAATTTGGTATCTCTAGACCCAGTGGTTTGGGCTGTGCGTTGATATGTCAGTCAGTCAGTCATTCATTCAGTCAGTCAGTTTCTTCTTTTATATATTTAGATGAGCACTCTCTGTTAGTTAGTCAAGTTTAAATTATTTAAACAATATTATTATTTTGTAGGTCGCTTGTTTGTTTTTACCAGACTGCTCCAGGAGGAGGGTAATGTTTTTCGAATGTATGTATGTTTATTAATTATTTAGCATGCCCTGTTGCCTAAATGGCTTGATGTATTTTAATATTTGAATTCGTCTTAATTTTAGGAGTGACAGCATATAAAATATACAAATATAGCGTCAGCAAAGTAAAAAAAAGACGAGAAATAAAAAGTGATATTTTTTTTTGACATACCTGCACTTCTTTGCCATCCCCCAATGCTACATACTGGTCTTTGAATGTAAAAGCTCTGACCGTGATAGAAGCATTAATACTTGACGTCAGATTATTCTTATTTGTGACTGCTAGTTCATTGGCAGACTTCTGTACCATCCACACTTTAGGTGAGTATCCCCAACACACGGGCTGCTCCCGAAGAATAAACGCACTTGTGATACAATTCACATGCAGCAACGGATTCATCAGACCTTCCGAACCCCAGCTCACTTCCTTCACTGTACCCTTAATGGAGGTACTGCTTATTAGCTTCCAGCTATTTCTGTGGTCTCTCCTCCAAAGATACAGGTTTCCTTGAGATGTCCCACAACATAGAGTGTCACTTAGATTACAGTAGCTAATACTAGTGAAGCTATCCCCTGAGACGGTCTCCTCATTTTCGTTCGGCAACACGTCATTGTCACCGGTCTCACTGTCCCAAACTCTAATCATGTTATCCCCAGTAATGACTGCTACATAAAAGTTTCCTGCCAGTACAATACATTGTCCATTCCTAGCTGCCATTCTGACGTGTGTATCAGTAGCTAACGATCCATCGTCAGACATCATGAACCTAGTCAAGCTGAGAGCCCCGCCAGACTCCCAGGCAACGAGTAGGTAAATGTTGCTTATGATTCCCATGAAGATTATATTGCCTGGGGTATTTAGAACTTCAGAGCAAGCTCCGGCATGGTCTACGTACATAATAACACCATTGTCTTGAGCTGTATAGCAACAGTGATTATCTGGCTGTGAGCCTTCTCGCATCCTCGCAGTGGTGCGGGGTCTCCAGGCTGCAAGAGCATCTAAGGCATTTTCATCTCCAGCGACAGCGGCACGTGCTAGCCCTCTGATGGAGGATTCGCTACTTGGTTGCGGAGAGCAGAATGTGATATGTGTAATGACATCTCCCAGTTGATGGTGGAAGGATGTCAAGGGTGCACCAGCACCGGATTGCCATCCTGACAGTGAGCCGGTTGCATCTGAAGCAAGCAGCCTGCCTCCACCGAGACTGAAGGCAATAGACGTCAGGGCAGCATTGTGCGGTGCTTCTAGACGCGCCCAGGAATACTCCAGCCATATGTATAGCTCACCACCGTCCCATCCAACCACTAAGAGTCGTCTTGTTGGATGCCAAGCGAGGGCCGTCACTTGATTAGCTAGTAATATTGGCCACTCACAGCCTTCTAAAGCACAGCCCTGAGAACAAAAGTTGTAAATATAAAAACAATTGAAGATAGTAAGTATAGTCATCTCTATTACTGTTTTGGATTTTTTGTCGGACTGTTTTTTTTTTTCATGTGTGTCGCACATCACGCGAAAACTACTGGACCAATTCTGAATAAACTTTTTTTGTTGGAAAGCTTATGAATAGACTTAGAATCTGGTATATCATTTATCTCGCTTCGATGACAGGAACCCGTACGGACGAAGTCACGGGTAAATGCTTGTAGTTTAAATAAAATCTACTAGTGGTGAAGCTCAAGTTGCGACGGGGCTATGCTCATGCTTAGATCAAAGTAAAATTAATGGATAGGCCCAAAGCGCTTTAAGTTGAAGCACGCAACAACTAGCACACTTCAATACAAACTAGGGCACTTGGTCTGTTATCTCGGTACATATTCGAAGCAAAACTGAATTGTTTTGCCTCATTTTTCTGGTTTGAAATGTTTGTGTAAGGCCTATCCATTAATTTTTTTTTGATCTACGTGCCAGCGCGCTAAATTCGCAAAGTTGGTACCGTACACGGCCAAGTCGATTCTTCAATGGTAGCAGGGCTGCCAGTGGATTTTTTATTATTATACAGCCATCTCCGCGAAATTATACAAAAAAAAAATCCGAAACGTTTATAAAATGTATTTTTTATCATTTATCGAATAATTCGATTATTTTTGTTCGAAAAGGTATTTTTTCACCAACTCAAATTTTGATTAGAAAAAAGAATCACTTATTGGTTCAACCTAAGTAAGATAACAACAATAAGGTTGCGATTCATGCTGAGGTTCAGAGACTTGTTTTGAGTGAAAACTTGGTCTAAGTAAAGTCGAAAATATATGTATTGTATGTATTGATTGTGACTGAGTTCAGCAGTTGAAAATGTCAAAATTACTGTGGAGATACGCATCTTTCTACTGCTGACTTGAATTTCAAAAATCATAATTCAGGAGTGCGATTTTTGAAAGTCAAATCAGCAGTAGAAAGATGCGTATCTCCGATGTATCTCCACAGGAATTTTGCCATTTTCAACTGCTGAACTCAGCGAATGAGTTTCAAAAATTGCACTCCTTGTCTGTGCTTGTTATTTAGTTAAATGCTTGTTTTGTATCCAATTATACAGTGTACAGGATACATAGAGGATACAATCTTCTATCCAATTATACAGTTTTTGTATCCAATTATACAATATGGCAGCCCTGAACGCGCCCTCCCGCCCGGCCCCCGCAAACCGCGCTCGATTGACCTGTCGCCTGTCAGGACCGCCGAGCTTCACCACTAGTAGTTTTTATTACACTATTAGATCCAGAGCCCCCAACGGTCTAGGGCCTAAACGTATAGGAAAGCTGGATTTAGTCTAGCTCGAAAATAGACGCCAAAGTATATCATTTAGCCTCGGTCTTATGACTCAAAGCGGTCACTGAAATTTTTTACAGCGGTCAGACAATCGCGAAAAAATGGGGTCTGGGCCTAAACATATAGGAAACGAACTGGATGCATTTTAAGAAAGAGCCCTCTTAGGACAATACCGCAGCATATTTAGTTTTTCTCAAATCGGTCACTGTACAAAATCAGACCGGGGTTGAAAGTCGAAAAAAATGGGTCTTGGGCCTAAACATATAGGAAATGTGAAACCACCTTGGATCGACAGAACACACTTTACCCATCACGAAAAACCCGGTCTTACATGGCGGATCGGTCACCTTTACAGAATCAGACCACTTTTATAAGATACCAAAAATGACAGATATCTCGATAATGGTTAGTGATAGAAAAAATTTGTTAGGAACAAAATTGTTGTAAATTTAATGTTCTTTAAGTTTGTAGTAGCTTTGTTTACAATTCGATGCATAGGAGACGAGATATTTGTAAAAACTGAATAATTAAAATACTAATAGACAGACATCTCGACAACGGTTGATGATAAGAAAAGTTTGTTCAGGACACAATTGTAGATAATATTATGTTCTACAAGTTTTGTAATAACTTTGTTCACGATTTGATGCATACGAAACGAGATATTTGGAAAAACGAATTAATTAAACTAGTAATAGACAGATATCTCGAAAACTGTTGATGATAGGAAAAGTTTTTTAACATATAATTGTAGATAATGTTATGTTCTACAGGTTTTATAATAACTTTGTTCACAATTTGATGCATCCGAAACGAGATATTTGCAAAAAATAATTAATTAACACGTTCAGACCGGGGTGTACCACCGGTGGAGCACGGAGTACTCGCTGAAAGGCGGGGTGTACATACCACCGGTGGCCACGTCACACCAGAATTTTAGTGTACTAAGAAATTCGTGCTGCCTTGAAGGAGAGTATTGTAATTACCGTTCCCGCCATGTAAAATCGACAAAGTTTCATAGTGTAGCTCAGGAGATGGATATAATTTCGGGAAGTAAAAAAAAAAGAGGATTGAATTATTGTATTTATTAGCCATATGAAGATTTGCCCCGTTGGATACCACATATTCATGAGGTCCCAGTCTGAACGTGTTAAAATAGTAATAGACAGATATCTCGACAACGGTTGATGACAGAAAAAGTTTGTCTAATAAAATTGTAGATAATGATGTTCTACAAAGGTTATAACTTTGTTCACAATTCTATTTATAGAATAACGAGATCTGCGCAAAAACTTATTATTAAAAACAATAACAAATAGATATCCCGACAACGGTTGATGATAGAAAAAAATTGTTCAAGTTAAAATTGTAGATAATTATCTATTTGTTATTATTTTTAATAATTAGTTTTTGCGCAGATCTCGCTATTGTATGTTCTACAAGTTTTGTTATAACTTTGTTAGTAATTTGATGCATACAATACGAGATGTTTCCAAAACGAATTAGGTAATTAAAATAATAACAAATATATCTCGACAACGGTTAATGATATAAGAAATTTGTACCAAATAAATTGTAGGAAACTGTATGTTCTACAAGTTTTGTAATAACTTTGTTCACGATTTCATTCATAGGAATGGAATAAAATTATTTATTTGCATTGGTACCGGTAAAAAGAGAAACTCTTAATACTACCATCGCGTAAATACAATAAAGTGGGTGCGCTTAGTGGCCGCGTTAGGTCTATGCTTGCGCGGAGTGCAGGGGAGCTCGCGCGGTGTGCGGAGGGTGAGGTACCGGCCGTTGGGGTACAGCGCGTAGGTGAATCGGTACTGGGACCGCGCCCCCTGCCACCCGCACCCCCTGCACCATTGACCTGTTGCGACCCGAGAGCGCCCTCACTATTAGTATTATATTCACTTTGATACTACACAACAAGCAAATGTTAGATTAGACAAATGAGTAAAATGATCATTTTTTCTTAAACTGGATAATTTTGTTGAAAGAAAAAAATTGTGACCTTAAAGGTGGTATAAGTTATTTTTTTTGCAAATATCTCGTTTCTTATGCATACAATTTAAAAAGTTAATACAAAACTTGTAGAACAAACAATTTTATTCTGACAATTTTTTTTCTACCGCTGTCGGGATATCTGTTTGTTATTATTTTTAATAATTAGTTTTTGCACATAATTATCTCGTTTTCTATACATAGCATTAAATAAATAAATAACGCTCACAGGCTCACAGGCTCACTGTATATGTATACATTTTAGTGATCCCAAATTAAGCCTTAGGCTTTTTGTTATGGGAACCACATACAACAACGGCACAAACACATAACATCCATGACCGAACCGGGATTCGAACCCAGGACCCTGGCTTGGCAGTCCGGCGTGCAAAGAAAGCATTGTAATAGTACATTACGATACGTGTGACCTAAGTAGTCCATTATTGCACGGCGTGAATTATCGTCCGAGCGCAGCGAGGGCGATAAACGCCGTGTAATAATGGACTTACTTAGGTCACGAGTATCGTATACTATTTTATAGCTCGTGTGACCTAAACCCGCCAACTTTTTATTAATGTATTGATATTCTCTTTCATGTTGACCTTTTTAATTCTATGAATACGTATACCACTAACACGCCTGTATCGCCTCTCTCTCAGAACAAGAACGGTGCCTAAATCCTGGAAGCTTGCGAATGTGCAACCGGTACCCAAGAAGGGCAGTCGTGCCGACCCCTGCAACTACCGCCCTATCGCCATTACTTCCATTCTCTGTAAAGTCATGGAAAGAGTACTTAACAGTAAGTTGCTGTCATACCTAGAAGACAATGATCTACTCAGTGATCGCCAATATGGCTTCCGCCGGGGGCGATCGACTGGGGATCTTCTTGTGTATGTGACGCACTGCTGGGGCGAGGCCATCGAGAAGCACGGTGAAGCACTGGCTGTATCACTTGACATCTCGAAGGCCTTTGACAGGGTATGGCACGCTAGTTTGCTGAGCAAGCTTCCCGCTTATGGCATCCCCGCTGATCTTTGCAGCTGGATATCTGATTTCTTGAGAGAACGGTCGATTAGAGTTGTCATTGACAGCTGCTCTTCTGATCTTATGGCAATTGATGCTGGAGTTCCTCAAGGGTCTGTTCTCTCCGCGACACTTTTCCTGCTGCACATCAATGACCTCCTTGTGTCAGGTATTGTTGGGTATGCAGATGACAGTACTGTCATGGAGAGATATGTATCTGGCGCAGGGGCCAGCGGGGATAAAATACGCTCGCAGAGGGAGGCCATGGTTGAGCGGACAAACTTGACTTTAAGTGTTGTCTCCCAGTGGGGTGACAATAATTTAGTCAACTTCAACGCCACCAAAACACAGGCTTGTCTGTTCACCGCAAAAAGGAGTCCGTTTAATCTGACTCCTACTTTCCGGGGTACATCTGTCCCTGTTTCCGACAGTCTTGGGCTTCTGGGTATAAGCTTGACCACAAAACTCAACTTCGGCGCTGACATCGAGTCTAAGGCTCAAACTGCGGCCAAAAAGCTGGGCATCTTAAACAAGGTGAAGCGGTACTTCACTCCTGGACAGCTCTTAGTATTGTATAAAGCTCAGGTCCGATCATGTATGGAGTACTGCTGCCACCTGTGGGATGGCTCAGCCAAGTATCAACTTGCCGCACTCGACTCGGTTGAACGCAGAGCCAGGAGGCTCATTGGCGATAGTAAGCTGGTGGAGGCCAAGCTTCATAGCCTAGCCCACCGCCGCAGAGTGGCCTGCTTGTCGGTCTTCTACAGATTGTACTTCGGTGAGTGTGCCCTAGAGCTGCATGAGCTCATCCCACCTTCCCCTTTCTACTATCGGACTTCCAGACGCACCGCGGGATATCACCCCTTCTTGGTTGACATCCCACATATCCGCACCAAGCGCCTTTCTGAATCTTTTATAATGCGCACAGCCAAGGAGTGGAATGCCTTACCTGCGTCAGTATTTCCGAGTACTTACAACCCGAATTCCTTTAAAGTACGAGTGAATAGGCATCTTCTGGGTAAGCTCGCTACATCTACGACCCCATCTTCGTCCTGAGGACTGGATTGAGGTCAAGAGCAAACCCATAGTTAATAAAAAAAAAAAAAAAAAAAAAAAATACCAACGAAAAGGGCACAACGGGGGTCCGGGGGGCGGAGCCCCCCGTAGGACACAACCATAACTGTAAAAGCTTCGTTCATACAGATATCACAACCACAATCAATAGGTAATACTCACCTTCTCATCTACCGTCACATCATCATCAGCCCCTACTCACCCACTACGCACGTACGAACTAGGTGGTGCACCCCCTAATCACCCCCACGAACTAGGGGGTACACCCCCTAATCACCCCCACCAGCTAGGGGGTACACCCCGTAATCACCAGCACGAGCTAGGGAGTACACCCCCTAATCATCCCCACGAGCTAGGGGTACACCCCCTAATCACCCCCACGAATTAGGGGGTACACCCCTACGAGCTAGGGGGTACACCGCTTATCTCCCGCACGGGCTAGGGGGTACACCCCCTAATCACCCCACGAGCTAGGGAGTACACCCCCTAACCACCCCACGGGCTAGGGGGTAAACCCCTAATCACCCCAACGAGATAGGGGGTACACCCCCTAATCACCCCCACGAGCTAGGAGTACACCCCTAATTACTCCCACGAGCTTGGGGGTGCGCCCCCTAATCACCACTACACACCCATTGCGCACGGCGCATCCCTTACTCGCACCCTACTACCAACATACTAATAAGTTGTGAGTAGGGGGTGCGGGTGTAAGTAAGGCGTACGTATCGATAAAATATTAATAAAGTAGGGGGTAAGTTGGAGTCAGTTGGAGATTTCGCGATTTCAATGTTGGTTACATTGATTGAAAGCACATTTAAAAGTACCTTCTTTTGTTTATTATGCTATGCATCTGTGCGATAAAGTAGATTCATTTTCGAATGGTGTAATGTAATCCGTGTAATAATGGACTACTTAGTAACGAAAAACCGTGATCTAAGTGCGGGTTTAGGTCATGGAATGCTATATAAAAAGTACCTTCTTTTGTTTATTATGCACCTGTGCAATAAAGTAGATTCATTTTCGAACGGTGTAATCCGTGTAATAATGGACTACTTAGGTAACGCAAAACCGTGACCTAAGTGCGGGTTTAGGTCACGGAGTGCTATAAAGAAAGTTATAACCAAATTTGTAGAACAGCATTATCTACAATTTTATGAGACAAACTTTTTCTGTCATCAACCGTTGTCGAGATATCTGTCTATTACTATTTTAATTATTTAGTTTTGTAATATCTCGTTTCTTTTGCATCATATCGTGAAAAAAGTTAAGACAAAACTTCTAGAACATAACATTATCTACAATTGTATCCTGGACAAACCTTTTCTATCATCAACCGTTGTCGAGATATCTGTCTATTACTATTTTAATTAATTATTTTTTGCAAATATCTCGTTTCGTATGCATCAAATTGTGAACAAAGTTATTACAAAACCTGTAGAACATAACATTATCTACAATTGTATGTTAAAAAACTTTTCCTATCATCAACAGTTTTCGAGATATCTGTCTATTACTATTTTAATTAATTCGTTTTTCCAAATATCTCGTTTCGTATGCATAAAATTGTGAACAAAGTTATAACAAAACTTATAGAACATAATATTATCTACAATTATGTCCTGAACAAACTTTTCCTATCATCAGCCGTTGGCGAGATATCTGTCTATTACTATTTTAATTATTCAGTTTTTACAAATATATCGTCTCCTATGCATCAAATTGTAAACAAAGCTACTACAAACTTAAAGATCATTAATTTTCCAACAATTTTTTCCCTAACAAATTTTTTCTATTACTAACCATTGTCGAGATATCTGTCATTTTTTCTATATTATAAAAGTGGTCTGATTCTGGAAAGGTGACCGATCCGCCATGTAAGACCGGGTTTTTCGTGATGGGTAAAGTGTGTTCTGTCGATCCAAGGTGGTTTCACATTTCCTATATGTTTAGGCCCAAGACCCATTTTTTTCGATTTTCAACCCCGGTCTGATTTTGAACAGTGACCGATTTGAGAAAAACTAAATATGCTGTGGTATTGTCCTAAGAGGGCTCTTTCTTAAAATGCATCCAGTTCGTTTCCTATATGTTTAGGCCCAGACCCCATTTTTTCGCGATTGTCTGACCGCTGTAAAAAATGTCAGTGACCGCTTTGAGTCATAAGACCGAGGCTAAATGATGTACTTTGGCGTCTATTTTCGAGCTAGACTGAATCCAGCTTTCCTATACGTTTAGGCCCTAGACCGTTGGGGGCTCTGGGTCTATATGGTACTATCAGTTTAAAATAACAATGTGCATGACCTTGAAGGGCCGTTCGATAACTTCACTCGGTTGTAAAGGAATATAGACTCTATGAGGGAGGTTACACATTCAGTATTTCGTCATTCTCGTCCATCAGTCTGGTCATGTTTATTTGATTTGAAGGGAAACTGATATACTGAAGCACCATGTTAGTCGGGTCAATCTCGAGTCAGTTTCCCTTCAAATCAAATATTACATGACCAGACTGATGGACCAGACTGATGAAATACTGACCGTGTAACCTCTCTCTATGAAAAGGAAATAATCATTTGAATGACCCGAGTGAAGTTCGTGCGATTGAGTGACGTCACATTTGCAGGCGAGGTCATGCACATTGTTATTTTAAACTGATAGTATAGTTTATCTTTATCTATCAAAGTTTACTCACATTTTCTTGAAATATTGTTACAAATCCACCTTTCTCTTGGTTGTACGAACCTACAGCCAGAAGCGGTAAGGAAGGATGCCATGATCCTACCGTTGATACTACGTTAACGTCACTAAAATTAAGTTTCGTATCAATATACAATGTCATGTTCTTGCAGCGATTAAAACACCATCGAAAAAATGATCAACAATTTGATATTTGTGTTTATTCGCACATTTCATGCCGCTTTCTTGCCGTTTTATTTGTTTTTTCAAGTAACTTTGACTTTGATCTTTGATGTTTTGTTGTGTTGTGTTCAGTTGTGTTCATAGATAAGCTACTATTTTGGTTGTGTTGTTGTTGTCATGGAAACGAGGAGGATAGGGCCGCGGTCCGAATTGCGCCAAAATCGATTTTAGCGCTCTCAAACGCGTCCCGATTTGGTGTAAGCGCGATCACGTTAGACGGCGTGACGTCATTGATGACGTCATTATCAGCGCTATCTTGTGCTACGGTTCGAATTATGCCAATAGTGCAAACGCTATGCACACGCTTTACCGGTCGGTCCAAATAAGTAAGTACGAATACGCTGCTAAACAATTTGTACAATTTGAAACAGCTGTCAATTTGACGTGCATACGCTGCACTACCTAATTTTCGCGTGCGGCGTAAGTGCAAGTTAATGACGTCACTGATGACGTCAGACAGCAAACGTATCCGCACATTCGCGCATTATGAACCGATTGTGTGCATGCTATCTCTACCGATAATATATTATACAATATGGTAGGAGTAGCAGGAGGAGCAGCAGTAAGGATATTTGCGCATTTTGGACCGTAGCATTGGAATTTCTGAGCCCATGCTCCACAGCGATATCACCGTGAGCCTTATGTCAAACCAATCAATCTTATGTCACTGTCAATGTCAAACTGATGTTTTATGGCGGTTTTCCATACAATACAACGTGAATACAACTGTCAGTGGTTTGAACCGGAAAAAGCGGTCCTATTCAAATAGCGCCGTAAGTTGTGAAATCGCGCTTTTTGTTTCGGACCAGCGATTATGGACGTTAGCACTGTGAGCCATGAAATGGTGAATCGGACCGCGGCCTAGATTTTTTTTTTGGTTCTGTTCAAGGTAAAGAGATTATAATATCCCATACAACCGATGTCTTCAATAAAATTGTCTCATTTATAGCAATTAAAACTTGAAGTTTTTGTACTTTTGGAGGCAATCGAGAAGCACAAGAAACGCAGAGAAGTCCACAGGAAAGAGGTGAACCAACCGCTTGCCACGCTACGAACGGAACACTTTTCCTGTTTACGACCCATACACCATCATATTTCACTGAACTGTATATTGTTCACTTGCACGACACTTTGTTACGCAAAACAACACCAATCTTAAAAACCAAAACTCACTATAAAAAACAATAAAAATTTGATAAAATATGTGGAGCATATGTGGAGTCAAAACGTAGCTAACGAATGCCCGCCAAAAACTCACGAGGAGGATAGATAATGATCATTTACCTACCTGTAAAGGCTCCTTATAATGTACAAAAACTGTATTGTTTAGTTAGAAGCTTTTGAATCGGAAACAAAAATCGGTCAATCGGGTAAACTTGTTCTGATGATTTTAAGAACAGAAAATTAATACATCTGTAGATCTGTGCATTTAAAAAAGACAGCATGATTAGAAAATATGGTTGAATGGAGAAACCTCCTTCTTTTTTGAAGTCGGTTTAAAAGAAACCTAAAGTGTTAAAAATCACTCTACTTCTGCCCGAAAGGTTAGCCAGAAAACGGGACAATTGGCGTCCACACACACACACACACGCGCGCGCGCGCGCGTTGGCACACATCATTCGCGGGACGCATCCTCTTAGGGTCTAGAAACGGGACGTCCCGCCTCTCGCGGGACGGTTGGCAACCCTACGTATCACGGCTACCGCGGGTTGGCATGCTACCAGAAGTGCGATTTTTGAAAATCATTCGAGCGACTTGGCAGTAGAAAGATGCATAATCTCCATAGGAATTTTGACATTTTCTACTGAAAAGTCGCTCGTATGATTTTCAAAAATCGCACTTCAGTGCTGGCTGTGCGAGCTGTGTAGCTGTGTAAATATTAACCAATCAGAGATCCGACTGAGATCGGCCGATTCGGCCGAGCTCCTGATTGCAGGGCTGCCGATTCCGGGGAATTTCCCCGATTTTCGGGGAATCAGGGGTGCGTGCGGGGAGAGCGCGGGGAATGATTCAAATCGGGGAATTTCGGGGAATCGCCTATTTGAAATAAATTTCGAACAAAGGATGTCTAATGAAGAGGAATTGCTAAAATTAGAACCGAATCGGACTAATCTTAGTCCGAAAGTGTGAGAGAAAAATAAATAATAAATAAAACTCACTGTATTCTAAATATTGAAGTAGATTTTTTGATAAAAATTAGAAGACAAAGAAGTTGATACGCTAATTTTTGAAACATTTAACTACATTTTGCTTGAAAAAATGCTGTATTTCTTGCATATTACAGTGCCGGGGAATTTTCGGGGAATGCATGATTGGAAATCGGGGAAATTCGGGGAATTGAGCCAACTTAAGCGGGGAATCAAGAAATTTACATTGGCAGCACTGCCTGATTGGTTAATATTTACACAGCTACACAGCTCGTGCAGCCAGCTCGCATCAATGTACAGGCAGCCTTAAGGTTTCAGAATGGTAAATTGGTAACTTGCCTACTTGGTAACAGTGTTGCCAATGCTACGGCAATTACCGTGTTCTACGGCTTTCAGGCCAACAAATTACAAAATCCACGGCCTACGGCTGCAACCCTGTGGCCGTAGCAGATTCTACGGCTTTTCGCAAATTCTACGGTAATTGACTAATTTATTTATAAAAAAATCACTTTAAGAGTATTAGACTGTTATAAATAAGTATATGGTTCGACTGTGTACTGTATCCAATTCCAAATCCGAATGCCAATATTGACACTAAATTGTCTACGGTATGTTGGCTGGGTTTTGTTCTTCTCATAAAGTTATTATACCTGTCGGAATAGAGAAACTAACATGAGTTGTCAAATGAAACCGTTTTTTGTGAATTTATCGGCACCCTAAAACTTCGAGTTCTGTGTATAATTGTGAATCTAACGTGAAATCGTAGGTAATTTAATGAAATAATGTTAGTATATTTCACAAAATAATCTACGGTATCACTTTAGATTCACTAATTATTCACAGAGCACGAATATTTACCCTGTCGATTGTGCCGACAAGTTCCCAAAAACGTTCTATTGCCTCGCGTCACGTATCTCTTTCTATTATACAGTGGCGCCGCTAGGTACATCTCGCTCTCTCAGCTGTCAGTTCCTCTATATAATACGTATATAATACCTTTATGGTTCTTCTTTCTTGCTCTGTGAGCAAAAAACTGATGAGATGAAATTGTTTTCCACACAAATAGATAAAATTTGCAAACGTTTAATTACTTAACGTTAAAAACCTCAAAACAGCACCATTTGGCTAATATTGAAAAGTGTTTCCTTTTTAAGCAGTGACACGGCCCGATCTTGGTCTTTTTCCATATAAACACGGCTTTTTTACCTAATGAACACGGCCGCCTAAAAATTTGCATTGGCAACACTGCTTGGTAATGGCCTAGGGTAAAGTAAATATAAGATTTGGCAACACTGGCGGCTTCCTTCCGCGGCTTTGTCTTCTTTGAGGTTAAAAGCAAGAATTTTAACTGTTTTTTCGTCGATTATTGTATAAATTTAAGAAGATGTGGTACCTTACTTCCAACAATGAACAACGAATCATGTATGTAGTGCCCGATAAAGAAATAACAATAGGAAGAAGTGTTGATGCCCAGGTTTGTAATTTTGCTATTCCTGACGATGCGTCGATTAGTAGAAAACATGCAACGCTGTCAGTCACCGATAACAGCTTGTTTTTGAAAGATTTGGGATCAAGATATGGTACGTGCAAGGTGACCAGCTCATCCGAAATAATCGAGAAAGTAGAGGGAAACTCCACTGTAAAATTGAGCAACAATGACATCATAAGGTTCGGCAAAATGGGCTGCGAATGGCAAGTTCACGAAGTAAGCTTCGTCACTTGTACTTCTACATTAAAAGGAGAGAATCTTCAGAACTTGAAACTGTGCCTCGGTAAGATTGGAGCTCAATTAAAGAATGAATGGGATGATTCTTGTACATATTTAACTATGCCCGCCATAACATTGACTATCAAAGTAGTGCTAGCATTGGCACAGGGATCACATATTGTCACAACGGATTACTGGAACAAGTGTCTCGATGCTGTTAATAAGCAATCAAAATTACCAGACCCTACTAATTATACACCTCAAGTTATCGAGTCAACACTGAACAGAGAATCTGTCTCATTCTTACCGAACGATCGTAGGAAGACATTGTTTGCCGGCAAAACTGTTGTTTTCTTCTCAAGGAGACAGCTGGAAATGTATAAGACAGTTTTGACAAAATGTTCAGCTACTGCGCTGCTCCTAAGCGAAACTAAGTTGACAATGTCGTCCCTGAGTGAGCACAACATGATTGTGATTCAATATAATGCCACAAATCAGGAGACACAAACTCAAAAAAACCAGATCAATGAGATAGTTGCTTACTTGAAGAACAAGGGCAAGAGAGCCGTCGCTGATGCTGAAATTGGTTTAGCCTTACTGTACTGTTCAAACGCTAAATATTGCAATCCAGATTTCAATTTTTCTTCTGAAGTTATAAAACAAACAGCAGGACAAAACACAAAGCCAACAAATGTATTAGCTCAAGAATCTCAAGAACCAACACAGAAATTGCAGGTCAAACAAGAAAATGTTGTGATAAATGAATCCTTGACATCCATGGAACAAGGATCAAATTCCAAAAGAAAGCTTAGTGATGACTTTGAAATGAATGCGAGCAAGAAAGTTGCAACAGAGGCTGCTGGTGCAGTTTCAGCAATTAACGAGAGTGGCAAAAGAAAGTTCAATGATGACTGCACTGTAGCATCTAACCCTTCCAAGAAACAGGCTGTCGGTGATGATGATGATATGTTTAATTTCAAGAACAGTACTGATGCTGACAATCAAAACGGAGGATCAGAAAAAAAATTAAACTTCTCCAAACCACTAAAAAGGAAGGCAGATGTCATTTCAAATAATGAAGATGATTTGTTCAATTTTGTTGAAGATAAGTCTAAAGCGTCATCCGGAGACACATCGAAAAATAGTATGTTTGATATCAACAGGACCAATGGTAAAGATGAATCAGATTCTGATGCAGTTCCGTGTAAGAAATTATTAATTGAGGAGAAGGTAGACATAGAAGCCTTGAGAGGATCAAAACTGAAAGAATTAATGGAAAATAACTTGAAGACTGAAACAAACATTCCCAATGTAATTGTGAAAAAGGAAGAACCAGATGATTTAGACAGAAAAATGAATCAACTCGATTTGGGCTCAACTATTATTAAAGTTAGAAGTGATTTGATTGTTAAGAAAGAAATGATTGAGATTGAGGAGCAAAGCAACATTCAAAAGAATTTCAAGAAATTCAAAAAGGTCTGGCCTGTTAAAATGCAGGTGACTGTAATTCCAAAGTCAGCAACGAGTGTTGTGGTTCCAGACTCATCAAATGCTACCGAAATGGATTCTATGAGTTATTAATTTCATATTTTAATGTTCACTTCCGAAGACATTATTTAAAATAAATGATAATGATAATGCTTATTGGTTTTAATTATTTTGTTAAAATTCTAGTTATTCCTGTTCATTTTGATGTTGAAATGAAACGCCATTTGTGAATCTTATTTTGTAATATTACAAACAATAAACATGATTAAACTATTCCTCTTCTTTTTCTGATTCCTCTACCTGGTTAGGCTCCTCTTCAGAGTCCTCCATATCACTGAAAGGAGTATAATAATTATTGTTAACAATTCACTGAATCATACATACAGGGTGGTCCAGACCAGCACTGGTAGCATGCACACCCGCGATAGCCGTGATACGGCAATCGCGGGTGTGCATGCTACCAGTGCAGATGGATATAAATTAAAAAACCAGGAGTGGGATTTTTGAATCTCATTCGCTGAGTTCAGTCTATGAAAATGTCAAAATTACTATGGAGATATGCATCTTTCTATTGCTGATTTGACTTTCAAAAATCATACTTCAGGAGTGCGATTTTTGAAAGTCAAATCAGCAGCAGAAAGATGCATATAATCTCCACAGTAATTTTGACATTTTCAACTGCTGAACTCAGCGAATGAGATTCAAAAACGCACTCCTGGAGTGCGATTTTTGAATCTCATTCGGTGAGTTCAGCCGTTGTAAATCTCAAAATAACTTTGGAGATATGCATCTTTCTAATTCTGATTTGACTTTTAAAAATCATACTTCAGGAGTGCGATTTTTGAAAGTCAAATCAGAAATAGAAAGATGGGTATCTCCGTAGTTATTTTGATATTTACAATGGCTGAACTCACCGAATGAGATTCAAAAATCGCACTCCAGGTCAGCAATCTAAAAAAAAAATTATATCCCTCTGGTCTGGACCATCCTGTATATTACATACATACATACATAACCTAACGACCATTATTCATTTCGGGGTGGTGAAAAGCCCTGCTACAACTACCGACAAAATGTTTAAGCATGCAGTTGTAGCAAGGCTCACTTTTAGCATATTGTAGGGTTCATAGTGAAATGATGTGTGAGGTGGTGACAGGTGCTAGCCTTTCGCCCTCAAAAACACTGCACAAGAAACCTTATCCCTGAGAGCCGAACCACACGGCGCGGTGCGGTGCCGCTGCGGTGTTCTGCTCATGGATATAAAAATCTATGGTAAGCCACCCGCGCCGCAACACGCCGGACTCGCAACATGCAAGACGCACGACGATGGGGAGGGGTGTAAGCGGTGCGACGCCGCTCAGTTCTTTGGGCGGCAGATTTTTATTAACAGACTACATCAAGCAGGCACTTCACTCTCGCGAGAACTCTCAAGGTAAATTACTACGGCCTAAGACGCTACGAGAACAATGAAGGGCATCCACACACTCCCGCCGAGAACAAGAGTGTAGATACCCTTCATTGTTCTCGTGGCGTCGTAGCGCTCTCACAGACGAGCGACACTGCGGTCGCCGGGTGTCGCGGAGGGTCGCGCGACCGTAAAATGTATGAGCGCGGCGCTCTGCGACCCACCGCGACAGCAAAGTGTCTAAAATTTTACTTGAAAGTTGTCGCGAGAGTGCAGTGCCTGCTTTACACTCCTTTCGGTGCCG
Source organism: Agonopterix subpropinquella (assembly GCA_922987775.1). Lineage (NCBI taxonomy): Eukaryota > Metazoa > Arthropoda > Insecta > Lepidoptera > Depressariidae > Agonopterix > Agonopterix subpropinquella. The sequence continues at coordinate 15,077,447 of OV277695.1, read as the reverse complement.
CGACGGCGCCGTACCGCCCGTATGAACAAACAAATAGAAAGACAGTGAAGGCGAACACCTGTGCGGCGAAATCTTTGCGGTGCGGTACCGTTCAGGCGCTGCACCGCGCCGTGTGGTTTCGGCACTTAGGCTGAGATTCAGAGACGTTTTTTAAGTCTTAGTTCGAACTCCCGTATGTCAAAATCCATACATTTTGACCCTACTTAGTTCCAACTATGACTTAAAAAATCGTCTCTGAATCTCGGCCTTAGTCACTTCGTACGACACCCACGAGAAGAAAAGGGGGAGGGGGGTCCATTCTAAGCCAGAACCAAATGGCTATATTATATTTCAAATAACATAAATTCACCCGTTTTCCATTTTAAAGGTCAAAGAAATCTTATTCGAGATTGAGTAGGACATGGCCTATTAATTGCCATGTCATATTAGGGTCAGGACACATGGACCGACGGCGGGCCCATACAAAAAGCACGTTTAGTATGGGAAGCCGTTCGCCGTCGTCGTCGTCGCCGCGTCGACCTACTCCATACTGTAGTTCCTCCCTCTTGAATAAGATTCTTTTGACGGCCGGCGGCGGCTTCGACGGTGAGGCCGATAGATTTAGCTGCACGGTGAAAATCTCCCCATCTAAATGCCGCTTACTACTGAAGATAGAAGTATGAGATTATACAGGGTGTTTGGTGCATCGTTGGCCAAATTGAATTGGTGGATAGAGGGGTCGTCTGCTATCTCGCCACGTGGTGAATTTTTTAGTGGTTTTCTCAAAAAAGTCCGAAAGTCAGCATTTAAGCTTGAATAAAAAAAAAAAGTTGTAAGTAAAACCTCCAAATTTTTTATTTACTTGAATGTCCAATGTTTCACGGTTCTACTAAAATTTAAATTACATGGATGCGGCCTCTAGTTTTTTTTATTGACCTTAACTTTTTTTGAAAGAGGATAAATAAAATTTTAAACTCAACTTTGAATTACAATTAAAAAAAAAGCGCTCAAGTTCTTCTGATTTTTCAAAAACTTCTCTAGTCTATCTTCTTTCTAACGATATGCCATATGCCATGAAATCCATCCTCAAACTTAGTTTATTTAATCCCCTCCTATCCAACATTTCAATTTGGCCAACGATGCACCAAACACCCTGTATTCGAAAGAGCATGTAGGAACTGCACTAAGAAATAATCTTTCGAAAATCTATAACTAAAATAGTACAATGGGTTGTTGAAGTTTTCCTAAATCTGCACAGACGAGGTCGCAGGCAATAGTTGGTTTTATAAATATTAATGTACCTGTTATCATCATCTTTAGGTTTCTTGACATGCACCGTCCCGTCAGGAGCCACTCTCACGGTGCTGCCAGGTATGGTAGACAGTTCATCTTCTAGAACTGTGAAGTGTTTGGGCTTCTTCTGTTTCAATTTAGGTGCATCTAATGATCTTGATGGCCCTGTAATGAATTATATAGTGTAAAAAATATTGTAAAAAAAATTATTAAAAAATTTCCAATGCCATTCTGCAATGCTTTTGATTCTCAGCCGTCGTAATATGGCAGCGTGATATACTTGTGATAACGCTATATCACGCCTTTTATCTCGTTCGTTCGCGCGCAAATAGAAAGACAGTGAAGGCACGATAGCGCTGTATCACGCGGCCATACTAACCCAGCTGATAGCTGTAGCAAACAAAAACATCATGCTGTATTTCATAATTTATAATAAAATAATGGCTTATATAAACATGTCCGCCCACGAGATAGAGCCTTCATTATATACACTCACTAGCTTTATTATTAAACCAGCACTAGTAGCATGCACACCCGCGATAGCCGTGATACGGCTTTATCACGTCTTTTATCTCGTTCGTTCGCGCGCAAAAGAACGAGATAAAAGACGTGATAAAGCCGTATCACGGCTATCGCGGGTGTGCATGCTACCAGTGCTGGACTCAAAAGGCATAATTATGCCTTTTGAGTCCAGCACTGGTTATTATAATTATAATAGACAGTAATACCATAGTGTAATAATTAAACTAGTGAACGCGCTCGGCGGTCGCGGGCCGACTTTGCCGGCACACCGCACGAGCATGAATCCGCCGCAAACGCTAAGCGCACTCACTATACAGGGTGAAATTGATATCATTGGCATCCTTTTAAACTAAGAGTCTACTCATCAAACTGAACAACTTTTACTATGGGAGCAAACCGATCGGAGCAACTAAAAAATCTGCTGTTCCATACTAAACTGCAATGCCTACTAGACACAAATGTATGCAACAGCAGATTTTTTTTTTGCTCCGATCGGTTTGCTCCCATAGTAAAAGTTGTTCAGTTTGATGGGTAGACTCATAGTTTAAAAGGATAACAATGATATCAATTTCACCCTGTATAATAATTACGCTATGGTAATAGTTTACGTTTTCAAGCGAGCAAGGGAGCTTCGGTGGCGCATTGCGGAGAGGTATGGACACCCAATTATGGGGGTCCGGGTTTGAATCTGGACAGAATAACAATGAGTTTTTCTAACTTATGTACGTAATACCGAATGATCTCAAACGGTGAAGGAAAACATAGTGTGGAAACCTGCATACACTGAAGAAGAAATTCTGATGTGTATGTGAAGTCTACCAATCTGCATTGGGCATGTGTGGTGGACTAAATGCCTATACACCCTCCCTGAGGGTAGGCATGTGCCCTGCAGTGGGATGTTTATAGACTTATGATGAATACTTACGTAGAGTGATGTACAAAGGCAGTGATAATGACAGAGGTAATTTGAGAGCAATTGATCTGATATTTGCCTCTCCTCCAGGATATTTTTCACGTAATTGCTGTACTAAAGACATCACATTTTCTTTCAACGCCTCTTCATTCATTCCTGTGTGACCTACTAATATAGTAGATGTATGACCTTCACTTAGACGCATCATTACTGTTCGTAGACCAACATCTATATCTTTCTTCATATTTAATTTTTCATTCAACCTGACTGGAATAAGCATGTTGTGTTTTTTGAAAAACATCTTGCCCAGTAGATGTGACACATGGTTTAGTACTCTGGTGTCAACCATGATGAAGTCGTGTTGAGTTAACAGTCTGCGTTTTAATTCATACTGGTCGTACTCAACACGCAATTGTCTCATTGGAAGTACCGTTTTCACCTAAAACAACAAAATAAAGTATTATTTGTACGTCTTTTAACAATAAGGGCAACTTGCATTGTTAATTGGAACAGGAGAGATTATTGTCTATTTATTTAACAATAAAGTGGCTCTTAAATTGACATTTATAGGGAATTTTATTTGTCATATAGCTTGTGTACCTACTCATAAGTAAACGATATACAGGGTGTCCCAAAACTCAACGTCAAGCCGTAAATAGGAGATAGGTGAGTTTATAACATAACTGTTCAGGGTAAAATAAAAAATAAATCCATGTTTGATAGTTTTAGAGATTTTGATTTTTTTTTTAACATTGGAACAATAGCCACCCTGCCCTCAACTTTCAGATGTAGCTACTACAGAATTGTTAATTTTTTTATGAAAATACTTGTTACGCAATTCAGAATAATTGCTTCAGTGGACCAAATTCAAAAATAAACAATTAGTTCCCATACTTTTTACAGAAAATAATTTTTTCTGCCACACTTCTGCGGTAAAATTTTTTTCTATGTCAACTTTGGGACTACATCCTGTATAAAAAATTTATGGCAGTGACCTGGCAAGTAATTTCAAAAGTTGGCCAATTTAATCAAGTTTTCAAAATGGTATAACACTTGGCACTTCCTTTCCTAAAAAAGTAGTAATCATTTTTTTTCTCGCTATACAACCCCATTTCAAAACAATAATCCATACTAAAATTAATAAACATGCAACACCCTAAATTATGGTGGTTTAATAGAAAGATATTTTACAATGGAATTATTGGTTTCAAATCGGATTGTTCTGCAAGAAAAAAAATTATTCCTGTGTGAACTTCACATCATAATAAATACATTAAAGAATTTTGGCAGATTTTGACCCAGCCATTTTTACCAAAACTAAAAGCCATTCAGGACGGCGGTCGTAATTATTATAAACAGAAAAAATTGAGGCATTTTTTGAAAATACTTCCACATCTCCAGAAGTCCGGATTCAAAAGTAGAAATTACTAGTAAAATAGACAAATCATCCAAAAAGCAGTAGCAAAACGCAACCACGACAGCTATTTTCATCTAATATATCACTCAGGTATTTTTTGGTTATTACGGAACGTATTTGGCTTGGTTGAACTGATAGTGTGTATGATTTCGTTTTCTTCCATTATCATAATATTGTACAGGTATCGTGAATTTTCATTAAAATAAACACAATGAATGCGTAGAAGATTGAGTGGACTATTTCATAAGAAAGATTATGAGTTTCACACACTTGATACAAAAGGTATCATAAGGAGAAATACCTTTCCCCCAACTTCTAACAGGTTATAATCAATTTACTTTTTTGTTAGTTTTGTTTCACTCTACACACATTACTAAGTTTCATTCATGTATGGGACCTCTAAGTCTGGGTCTCAAAATACTTGGCCGTCCGCCAAACTTCTTTATAGATAGTAGGTAGTTATTGGAAAGTTTCCACCTATCCAGTTTGAATATAACATTGTTCTATATTGCGTTATTTACTTACAGCGGTAACACCGGCATTTCTCAACAAGTCTTCCAAGTGGTCAACGGTAGGTTCGTGGTCTACTTTCCTGCCTTTTTTCAAGTCTGGTGTTATCAGACATACTTCACCGGTGGATGCTACTGTACTATTTGGCAGCACACTGTAAACAAGTAATTTAAGATTCAACTAGTTGACTTGTTAGTGTCTAAACCAGTGCCTAGCATGCCATTTTCCAAATAAAAGGTCAAGTGCGAGTCGGGCTTCTCGTGCATCGAGGGTTCCATACCACACCACCACACAACACAACATTATTAACATAGAAAAAAAAATTTTTTTGTCCGGGACCTTTAGCGCAAGACCAATTCACACTTGGCCGGTTTTTAGTATTTGTTGTTATTCTGTAGAATTTGCTTTAAAATCACACTAAGTTTGACGCTTGAATGTATGACCGTTTTTACGATAGAGTGTGAAGAAAAAACTTTGATAATAACTAGTTTCTTGTTGAGAATAATTTTTAACTTTTTGACATTTTTATTATTTGTTAACAAATCTGCCATAATAACGCATAATCTGAGAAAATGTCAACTATCTAGCTATTAAGGTTTAAAAGTTACAGCCCCCTAAATAGGTAGGACAGACGGACGGACGGACAACGTAGGCTTAGTAATAGGGTCCCGTTTTCGCCCTTTGAGTACGGAACACTAAAAATGCCAAAATTTGAGAAACACCTCTGGCTTTGGTATAAAAGTGAGTGTGCATGTCGCGTCGGTTTTCTCATTTTGTTACTTTGTCGTGTGTGGCATGCTAGCCCTTCTGATCCAAAAGCCCTTAAGTTCAATCTTAATGCCAATAAAGACTGAGCTTAAGATTAGCTGGTGCTTAAATTTAATTGTTAGTATTGTTTTGCCCATACAAACATGATCACCTGTTTCCTCCCTGGATTACTTGGCGTTACAATAACTTGACTGACAGCGAATTTGACATATGTCATACTTGACTGACAGCGAGTTTGACATATGTCATACTTGGACTGACAGCGAGTTTGAAATATCTCATCGAACCTATAATAACACTACAGCAAAAATGTTCATCTACATTCTACACTTTGGCATTGACACCTACGCATTGCTTACGATGCTCTCGCTACATTTCTACTGCTTGGGCCAGACGGCAACATCGCTCGCCGTATGAAGTAATTACAACACTGAATCCAGCACCATTAGATATAATTTTGAGTGTAGTCTGGCAGTAGGTATAGGTTATACATACCTACTGTATTTAACACTTTCACTGCTGACGACCTACGTCGTAGGTCGGCGACAAATGGGCCGCAGTGCTGAAGAACCCACGTAATGAATCAGTTCAATTGCATTTCGCCTATGCTCATGACCTACTGCGCGAGTCACCGACAACCTTACGCCTGAGAGGGTGACCCACGAGATGAGCCAGTTTATCGTTTCACCGTTACGACTGTGCGCACGACCTACGAGGGGGTTCAAGTGCTATTGCATTTTGCCTGTGCTCATGACCAACAGCGTGAGTCACCCAAACCTTTCACATGTGCGGGCAACCCACGTTGTAAGCCGCTTTGGTCATTTTTACGTTACGACTACGCACAACCTACAACGGGAGTCAGTTTTAGCATGCGCAAAGATCACGATTTTGAGCTTAGCAGCGAAAGTGTTAAAGCATGTAAGTTAAGTATTAATATTAATGTTAAAGCATGGGAATTTATTGTTTTCTGAGGAAATTGATCACAAATAAAATAATTTGAAATTTCCAAGTCTAAGTTACAGATTGAATAGGTACTTACAATTTAACATTTCCTTTAGTGTTTTGGATTTTAATGCAATGGATTTCGGCAAAAATCTGTGATTCGTCTTCGAAGATAGTGTTCTTTTTCTTGTGATGTTCGGCTAGTTTTTGCAAGGCAGTCAAACATGAAGTCACGAGGGCTTCAGTTATACTCTTCGATGGCATTACATATTTCTTCTTTTTCTTCGTTTCATTATCATTTGTGGGTTTTGAAACCACTTGTTTGACTACAATTTCTTTAGCCCCTTTTTGAGGAGGAATCGGTTTCAGTTTGAGCTCTTTTGCAGCCTTTACTTTCTTCGCTTTTTCGACTTTAGCCGGCGCCTGAACTTTCTTAGGCTTGACCTTTTTTGAAAGAGCTTGTGTTGCGGATACCATTTTAATTTAAAAGCTATATGAATTCACAAAAATAACTATTTATAATTACAAACACGTGTGATTGATACACGGCAAGCAAGCGCGTGCGTTTGACATTGACATTTGAGATTTTGACAATGACAGTCAGTGTGATCATATAGAAAATAGAGAATCTGCCACACACTAGCTTAAAATCTGCCAAACACCATAAAGAAAAATGTCAAAAAAATGCCACATAATTATACATAGTGAAATTGATAATGATATCATTAGCATACTTTTAAACTAAGAGTCTACCCATCAAACTGAACAACTTTTATTATGGGAGCAAACCAATTGGAGCAAAAAAAATTTGCTGTTGCATATATTTGTGTCGCGTAGGCATTGCAGTTTAGTATGGAACAGCTGATTTTTTAGTTGCTCCGATCAGTTTGCTCCCATAGTGAAAGTTGTTCAGTTTCATGGGTAGATAGACTCTTAGTTTAAAAGGATGCTAATGATATCCATTTCACCCTGTATATTAGTGTGTCCAGCCAAACACTTATTTTAAAGAATTTGTGCAGGGTTTACTTTGAAACTTAGTTACTTAAAACCCTTTTGTACATCGTACGTACGTACGTCTACTACCATTTGCTTCATGTTCCACACAGAACATTATAAGAGGGGTTAGAAGTGCAAACTAGGCGTGAAACGTGTCGCCACAGGTTATGCAATGATTTGCATAACACCATAAACGCGCGACGTGGTGCGAGCGAGAGAGCATGAGTAATTGTAGCAGCGTGAGCGGGAAGACCAGTGGCGACAGCCGTATCCGAACCAAACGCGCTTCTTTGCATTTCTAACCCCTCTTATAATGTTCTGTGTTACACACCGAGGGCAGGAAAGTAATAAAAGTCAGATCTCATGTGAATTATGATCTGAGGCTTTCTTATTTACTGCCCCAGGCTAGTACACTATTTTTCTCCTTGACGGAGTGGAGGCGGAAAGCGGCAACTTCGTTTAGCGCAGCGGGTCGAAAGTTGACGCTTTCCGCCTGAAGGGGTGAAATAACAATTTTCTATTTCTTTTCCAAAAATTATAAAGAGTGAAGTAGGTAAATATTCCCCCAATCTGCCAAATCCTGACACTTTTGTAATACGGGTACATCTGCCAAAGTGAAAATTCGATATACAAATCTACCAAAATGGCAGAAATTTGTCACAAATGGTCACACACAGTTGTTTTTTTTTCTTTTTTTTAATGAGAATTTTTCTGACAGCTAGTCAAGCGTAGTTTAACGTACCGGGGGTTGATGGCGTTGACCTGTGCTGGTAGCATGCACACCCGCGATAGTCGTGATACGGCTTTATCACCTCTTTTATCTCGTTCGTTCGCGCGCAAAAGAACGAGGTAAAAGACGTGATAAAGTCGTATCACGGCTATCGCGGGTTGTTATGCTACCCATGCAGAGACGGGTCCTACCTATGTCCGAAGACGAAAATTGTAGGCTAAAATAAAAAGTAAACAAAAATGCGTGTCACTGAGTCAGACGCATCCGTTGATGAAATAATTATGTGTTCATATTTTGTTGTTTACTTAAAAAAACAAATTCTTACTATTTTATTCGTATTTTATTATCTTCAAGGTCTACTCACCCATGTCTCGTCAACGTCATCTATCGAGCCATCAGGAACTACTTTCTTTTTTAATGGTTTTCGGAAAATCCCTCATTCAAGGGGGATTTTTGGCGGGAACTCGTCAGCTATGTTTGGAGTCCACATATTATCGATTATCGTTTTTTTATTGTTTATAGTAGGTTTTGGTTCGTAAAATTGGTGTTGTTTTGCGAAACAAAGTGTCGTGCAAGTGAACAATAAACAGTTCAGTGAAATATGATGGTGTATGGGTCGTAAACAGAAAAAGTGTTCCGTGATTTTAGCGTGGCAAAACGGTCGGTTCACCTATTTCCTGTGGACTTCTCTGCGTTTCCTGCGTCTTTCGATTGCCTCCAAAAACTTCTAATGCTGCGTATACACCGGCCCAACAAACGCCAACGAATGGGTTGGCTTAGCGAACGCCAACGATCGGTCGTTGGCGTGTATCGGTGATTCGAAGCGTGGCGGTTACATCAAAGGAATTGAACCATTCGATCCAACTCAGTGTGGACGGTCGCCGAAAGCCAAAGAACGAATGCTCAGTTGAAGCAAGAGAGCTTTGAAGAGAGAGAGAGAGAGAGAGAGAGAGAGAGATCAAATTGCGAATGCGAGCTGGAATTTGTGTCAACGGTTCTTGCTCAACTACTTAATGTATTTGAACGTACCTTCGAAGGTCAACGAGCGTGCGGCAGCCGATGCTGAATATCCTTCGTTGGCGTTCGTTAGACCGGTGTGTACGCAGCATAAGAAGCATTAAAACGTCGAATTAGAAAAAAATACTACAGATATCGGCTGTATGGGTATAAATAGAACCCTTTGCCATGAATTAAAAAAAAATCAAGGCAAAGGGATCCAGCCCATACAGCCGATGTCTTGAACGAGTTTTGTCAATATTGGTAGATAATAACCACAGACTATTATATGTACTACCGTAATAATAACTTTATGATTGGTAGCACTAATCACGACACAAGTCTTGAACCAAAGCTTATCTTCTGTTTTCGTATTTATTTGAGATTCCTGATATGTTGTTGGTCACTTTAGTTCCTTTTCAAACGATCCGGTTGCCGGGTAGCCGGCGCCGGGTACCCGGCGGTGAAGTGTACGGCCATATACGTTAGCTTCACAAGTAGGTAAGGTGCCGGCGCAATTTACCCGGTAGGCCCATACATTGGTAGCTGGGTACCCAACGCCAGCTATCCGGCAACCGGAATGTGTGAAAGAAAAAAAGGTGAAAAGTGGTAGAAGGAAGGTGAAAACAGGGAGAAGAAAGGTGAGAACACGGAGAAGAAAGGTGAAAACGTGGAAAAAGAAGGTGAAAAGTGGGAGAAAAAAGGTGACAAGGTCATATATTTCACCTTTTCACAGGGAGAAGGAAGGTGAAAAGTGGGAGAAGAAAAGTGAAAAGTGGGAGAAAAAAAGGTGACAAGTGGAAAAAGGAAGGTGAAAACAGGGAGAAGAAATGTGAAAAGTGGAAAAGTAAAGGTAAAAATGGGAGAAGGATGGTGAAAAGTGGGAGAAAAAATGGTGACTTTATGGGAAAAAGGTGAAAGGAATGAGAAGAATGGTGAATATTGGGAGAAGGAAGGTGAAAACAGGGAGAAGATAGGTGAAAACAGGGAGAAAAAAGATGAAAAAAGTGAAAAGGAAGGTGGGAAAGTGGGAGAAAAAATGTGAAAGTCATTCATTCCTAGTAAGTCATTCATTCTTAATAAATACTTATTAAAGTACCTAACTTCTAAGATCGAGTGTTCTTGCAACATGCATGAATAAGTTTTAATAAAGAATGAACAGGGCAATCAATAAGGCTTATAAAATGCGTGTATAATACCACAACTCTTATTAATATCATATAACGTTTTCTTATATACGTCTGTAAGAATGTGTTACACGTATGAAAACTTTTATAGCTTAAATAGAAGAGTTAAGCTCTTACAAGCTTCTGTTTGTAAGGGTATTTTGCCAGCATCTAAATCAAAGTCTTGACTATTTGCCTTGTTCTTAGTGCTGGGTCGGGTGATGGGCAATAATCCCGGGATTTATAATTTTTTTATGTAAGCTGTGTAAAAAGGAAATTTGTACCTCAGACGGTAAAGAAGTAAAATACTTTTTGCCACGAATGTTTTACTGTAGTCCTACACAATATGTTTAGTAGGTAGGTAGGTAGATATAATGTTTTACCTAGACTGCTATTTTTGAATTTCACTCTTCGAAAAAACTGAATGGCAAAATGGATCATTATTTATGTCCTTGGATACGTATTTGTAGTTTAGTTATGTATAGGGAGGGATACGTGTGAAATTAAAAATTGTGCTTGATTCTATTCTCACTAAACTGACTTGGAGGTGCATCCACTACCTAACCTACTTATACTACTTATACTTATGGGGGTGCTTCAGACCATCAAACTGAACAACTTTCACTATGGGGCCAACGTCGAGGAAAATTAAAAAAAATCAGCTGTCCCATACATTTTAGTCCAGTCGGTACTGCAGTTTTGTATGGGACAGCAGATTTTTTTTATTTTTTCCGAATGTTGGCCCCATAGTGAAAGTTGTTCAGTTTGATGGTCTGAAGCACCCCCTTAAGTATTGCTAGGGTGTTTTGTTACACCCTGTTACATTTTAAAGTTTTCATTAGCGCTTTGTGGTAGTATTCGAAAATAAGAGCTTAACGCACGGAAAGAATAACATACGAAATACAATTTCGCATGCGGACAATTCTGTTGCAAAAATATTGAGGTAGGTAAAAAGCAAAAGCGTAGCAAAATTGCGGTACACTTGTGGTTTGCCGTTCACCGCACAAATTAAAGAGGCGCGATATTGCTTTGGATTTCTGGCAAATATCCAAAAGAGAACACCTGAGGAGAAAATGCAGTTATGGAGATATCGCTTGTGTGACAGTTATCCGAGAATCTGCTTTTTTTATCTCTCAGGTTTTATCATCAATCTTTCTTTATCCTTTTGTAGAGGATTTATTTTTCCCTTCACACACATTTTTTTCCGTAGAAAAGCTTCTAAATCAAATCAGAAATGAAATGTTATTTGCCTGTTGGCTACGAAATAGATCGTTTCTATAATCAACAAGCTTCAATAACAGTTCAAAGTGAGCTGAACGAGGATTAAACTGCGAAGGCACCTACGCCTGTGTGCGCTGCATATAATCGAAGTTTCGTTCTATTTTCAATATGAACCAATAAAAGTCAATGAAATTTTTTAAAACGATCAGGTGTGCGATTTTTGAATCTCTTTCGCTGAGTTCAGCAGTTGACAATGTCAAAATTACTGTCGAGATATGCATCTTTCTACTGCTGATTTGAATTTCAAAAATAGCAGTCCTGAAGTATGATTTTTGAAAGTCAAATCAGCAGTACAAAGATGCATATCTCCACAGTAATTTTGACATTTTCAACTGCTGAACTCAGCGAATCAGATTCAAAAATCGCACTCCTAGAAACTTATCAGTAGGTAATCACTAATCTCTGTAGATTAACGGATGTTAGATAAACGGCCATATCTTTCTTTTCAGAACCAAAGTATTTCCGTTAAAATACTTATAATTATTCGTCCAAAGTTACTGTGGTTCAAAGATAGAAATTTTATCAGATTTCCGTTAAATTTAAGATTGGCATGGAAATCTTTGAGCCACAGTAACTTGGGACAAATAATTATAAGTATTTTAACAGAAATACTTTGGTTCTGAAAAGAAAGATATGTCGAAATAATAAAATTATCTTATTTTATCTTATATTTCTAGATCGTGTTTAAAAATTTTCCTTTTTTTTAATTGGTTGATATTGATAATAGAATGAAACTTCGTTTGATGTAGATCGCTCGAGCGCTCTACAAGGACTATTCTCTTAAGGGGCTATGTGAAAAAAATAGGATTCTTCAAAGCTTCATATATCATGAAGTACTAACAGTAGGAGTATGATTTTCGGATGTGTAAATTGAACATATAATTGAAGTTTTGATTAGAGCCAAAACACGATTAAGACACTTTTTCTCGATAGAAAAACAAGCCAATGTAGCCTCTGTTTTTATCTATAAACGCTTGGAACTGCTAAACGGTGAATAATAGAAACACGAGACTTGATTTAAAAAAAAGAGATTGATATTTCCTAAATTTTGATTAGAGCAGAATTGAAATAACGATATAGTACAATCACAATTAAATAAAGTTTGATTTGGCGCTCGATTCGCTTCAGGCGCGCGCGGCGCCCCATCTCTTTCTCTCATCAGGCCGTAATATAAGCTATCCCACGCCTGTTTCGCTTAAATTATTTTTCGACATAGGCTCTTAACTGTGACGTGACTTGTAGCGTAAACCACAGCGCAGGATTTGCACGAGTCAGGCTCGTAAAAACCAACAGCCTTTGTACTTTGTTGCCATAGGTAGGTAAATCTGTCTGCTTTATTGTTGCTCTTCAGAGATAAATATTTTATGCGATACAGAAACGAACTTTGTTTCTAAGTAGCTAGTTAGATTTATTATTGTTTGGATATATAGCACTTATGTTACCCGATGTCTAAATGCAGTTATTTTGGGGCTCAGTTAGGGTTACCAACTTTTTTGAGACCAAATATAGTATTTCGAGCCCTAGTGCCCGAAAAAATATAGTAGATCGGGAAAAATATGAAAAAATATAGTAGGTTGGTATTTTTCCAATTTTTTAATTTAAATATTTTCAAAAACATCTGTTTTTGCTACTTTTTGGTTTGAATACCATGTTCTTATTTTTAAGAAACAATCATTTCTCCATTTCTTATTCGTTATAGAAAATAATGCATCCTGTAAGCGCAGAAGTCGCTGGTTTCGATACAGAAATAAAATAATTTCTAAAAAAATAGATAAATCTGACTTTAGGAAAGCTTGTTATCACTTTTCAGTAGTATTATTTAGTAGAAAATTGTTTATGGAACAAATGTGATGAAGAGAAAGAAAATTGTTAAAATAATGTTAAGTTATTGGTCATTTTTATTGGACCTAAGTACCAATATATTTAAATTCTCTATAAATTATTTGCTCATCAAAATATAGTAGTTTTGCCTACTATATATTTTTCTCAGAATTATAGTAGTAGGGCCCCTAATATAGTATGATACTATATTATTTAGTAGGGTTGGCAACCCTAGGCTCAGTGTAGGTTGGGTCTTTGTTGCACAGCCGTGTGCGGTCGCGTTCCGTCTATCTTATTTTTATTTTTCTCTAGCAAATGAAGTTTCTGAGTGACAGAAAAGGATGGAGCGACAGAAAAATGCGATGCGATGTTGCCAGATGAGGTTGAACCCAATGGTTAAGTTAACAGCATTGAACGAAACTCAGTGATCAAACCAGTGACTGCTAGTGAAGACGTACGGAACCTGCGACGTGGTCGCCCACTTAAGGCCTCATACAAAGGCTGAAAGTGACCCAAAAGTCAATGGAGAGAGAGATAGCTCGGAGTTTCCCTGCGAGATCGAATCAGAAATGAGATTCGCTGAAGAACCAGAGTACCCGAGATAACCCAAAGAATTGCTAAACTTAATGTGGCAATGGGCGGGACACATTGATCGCAGAACCGATGGCCGATGGGGCCGAAGAGTTCACGAGTCACGACCACGTACCGGAAAGCGCAACGTGGGTACGCGTCCCGCAAGGTGGACCGATGACCTGGTGAAGGCGGTGGGAACCCAAATTGGGTGGATGGAGCGGTGCGATCCTTGGATGAGGCCAATGTCCAGCAGTGGACGTCTATCGGCTGATATGATGATGATAAACTAACGCGCTGAAATGTAGCGGTTTGGTTAACTGCATTAGTAGGTAACAACTTAGTCTGAGTTTGTGGGATTGTGGGCAAATACAGTTTCGGTTAGTTTCGTTTTGCTTGAAGAATACTAATTCAGGAGTCTCTCTATTTTTTAAGTATAACTTTTAGTAAGGTATTTGATTATTTGTGGTTGGGCTATAAATTGCAAGCATGGGTCGTTATGTAATACAGGCCAGGAGTGCAATTCTCTAAGGTAACATATCCTTCTTGCATTCATCCAACTTTCCTTCAAATCGTCGAAGATTTCATTATTAAGTTTGACACAACGTATACCGAATTGACAGCTCGCCGTTGTTTCAACCAAGGAATATAATATGGTTTCAACCCTGGTCCTTTGTGTTCGCCCCAAGCTCACCCACATTTTACGCATACCTCCGAACTTATGGTATTTTCTTTTCATTCTTGGGAATGCAGGTTTTCTCACGATGTTTTCCTTCACCGCCGAGCTAGTAAATGATAAATACAATCGTACATAAATTCCGAAGAACTTAATGGTACAGGCCAGGAATCGAACCGCGGCCTCATGATTGAGACGCTAGCTAGCTCTCTTCCGGATGGGCTATCATCGCTCTCAAGTAGTAAGTACGTAACGTAGTCCTCCCACAAGGTAGACCGAAGACAAGGTGGACGAAGGTGGCGGGAACCCGTTGGATGAGGGAAACGCTGGACCGGTCGTTGTGGCGATACTTGGGGAATACAATGACCACCAGTGGACGTCTTTCGGCTGATATGATAATGATGAAATAACTCGCTAACATTTAACGGCTTAGTTAATTTAATTATGAACGTTAATAGGTTAGCAGTAACTAACGCGCTAACATTTAATGGTTTAGTTAACCACATAGCAGGTGACTAACTTAGTTTCAGTTTGTGGGCAAATACGCGTTTGGTTTTAGATGAAGTGCTGGTTAAGAAGTCTCTCTATATTCTCTTATATTCTCTATTTTTTAGGGTTCCGTACCCAAAGGGTGAAAACGGGACCCTATTACTAAGCCTACGTTGTCCGTCCGTCCGTCCGTCCGTCCGTCTGTCCTACCTATTTAGGGCTGTAACTTTTGAACCGTAATAGCTAGATAGTTGAAATTTTCTCAGATTATGCGTTATTACGGCGGATTTGTTAGCAAATAACAAAATTAACAAAAATGTCAAAAAGTTAAAAATTAAGGGGGGTTCTCAACAAGAAACTAGTTTTTATCAACGTTTTTTCTTCACGCTCTATCGTAAAAACGGTAACACATACAAGTGTCAAACTAAGTGCGATTATAGAGCTAACTCTACAGAATAACAACAAATACTAAAAACCGGCCAAGTGTGAGTCGGTCTTGCGCTAAAGGTCCCGGACAATAAAAGTTTTTTTTTCTAAGTTAACAATGTTGTGTTCTGTGGTGGTGTGGTACGGAACCCTCGGTGCGCGAGTAGCCCGACTCGCACTTGACCGGTTTTATTTCTATTACCTAACACTAGAACTCACCTATATACTGTATAAACTACAGGTTTATTAAAATTGCTACCTACCCATCTAAAATAACTAAGTTTATCTTTGTTCCCGGATCGTTACTGAACTTTTATAACGAGAACGGCAATGATAAATAAGAATAACATTATTCTAGGCATTAGAATTTCATCTGCGTAAAGTGGATTCCAGGTAATTGTTAGAGGCTTAAGGTCTTTTATTCTTAAAAGACCTTATGGGCATTCAAAATAAACTTAGTAACTGTAGTCAATACAACTGATTTATAACAATTATAACAAAAGAATTAGATTAAAACAATAATGTCATTATTTTGATATTTAAAATTTAAAGTTATTCACATTTTAAGTTCTGAGGCAAAAAAGATTTGTTATCATTTCAGCAATGAATGAAAGCGCTAACGCACTCATGGATACATTTTAATAATTTTATTTTGGTAGTAAGTAGGGTGAGTGTGCCCGTGCGGTGGGTTGACATCGGGTTCAATAAATTTTAAATTTTACGAAAAAGTTATTTAAAATTTTGAAGAAAACTACCTATGTTGAAACCATGATAATTCGATTCTGCTCTCGATTCTAAACAAACTACTTTCTAGTTTTGCGTTAATTCATTAACACGTTGTATATGTATTCCAATTAAAACAGAACAGAAAACAGTCGAATAAACCAGTAGGTTAGGTACCTACCTAAAATGGTTAATACCGTGTAATAGGTAGTTTAATGTGTTTAATTTACATTGAAGTAAGTAAGCAGCTACGTATGTTTTGTGGTAAAGTCCCCATTAGCTTAGAGTGGATATCCAGAGGTACTATCAGTTTAAAATAACAATGTGCATGACCTCGCTCGCAAACGTGACGTCTCTCAATCACACGAACTTCACTCGAGTCATTCAAATGATTAGTTCCTTTACATAGAGTCTACATTCCTTTGACAAGCGAGTGAAGTTATCCAACGGCCCTTCAAGGTCATGCACATTGTTATTTTAAACTGATAGTACAAGAGATATAAACAGTCACGAGCAGTATGGAGGCAAATACTGGTTGTTAAGATAAGCACTTTTAATATCATACGTACACTACACAGGTACCTACCTACTTAGATTTGTAATACAAATACTTTTATACGTTAACTTTTTAACTACCTAATCAGATTCTCATTTTGCATAGCCGTTCCATACAAAATTTTTTAGAACCGTTCTCGAGATTTCATAAAAAACCCGTTCCATACAAAATTTATGAGAAAATGAAAAAAAAATATCTTGAATTTTCCTATGTTTTAATAGTTATTCTGTTATTCGGGGCGGAAACAAATCCAACAAATCAAAGATTATAAAACTGGCCAAGTGCGTGTCCGACCACGCGCAGGATAGGGTTCCGTAGTTGCCCGTCACAATATAATATGGACTTAGAAGGAAGCTTTTTGTTTTATACTACGGATTAACGGCTAATAAAGTCTAAACAGTACATTTTATAAGTTTATCGACTATTACTCGTAAACTTGTAAAGCCCACTTAGCGGTGATAGTTTTCCTTTTAATTTCGTTATATATACTACTGCCCACGGACCTGAAAAAACGACGGACGTAATGTCACACTAAAAACGCATGCAAGGTCCTACAATTTCGTTTATTCTACAAGGGACCTACACTCATACGTATAATATAAATTATAACTACATAGGCACATACCTACATTGCAATGCTCCCAAACGTGAGCTACTATATAGGCTTTTTAAAACCATACAACATTAGCACTAAACACAACGGCAATAACTTTTCCTAATTAACTGAAGAAGATTAATTATTAAAAAGATTTCCGGGAAATAGAGCGGTTAAAAATTCCACCCTTCCATCTGTAAAACATAATTTAACCAGCAAAGGATTGGAGCTCTTGTATGTAGGGGGTTACTTTTACGATCTACTCGGTAAATAATAAATTTATATTCGGTGTGTGTAGGTTACTTCAGTAAGTTTTATTGTGGGTACAGAGAATATCGTAAATAGTTCGATCGATCTCTAGGTTAGGTAAGTGGATTATCGGAGATGTAAAATGTACTCTAGAAATAAAACCGGCCTGTCCCAGCCGAGCGTTACGGTACCGTTACGTGGAGGGAGGGGGGGGGGAGGGTGTCGAAATTTTGAGAATTTTGCGTTACCTACGTAATTTGTGAACGACCCCTAATCTGAGAAAATTTCAACTATCTAGTTCTTACGGTTCAAAAGTTACAGCCCTAAATAGGTAGGACAGACAGACGGACGGACGGACGGACGGACAGACAAACAGACAGACGGACGGACAACGTAGGCTTAGTAATAGGTTCCCGTTTTCACCCTTTGGGTACGGAACCCTAAAATGATAAGACAAATCGTAAGATAAACATTTATTGTTTTTGGTTCTGATTAATGCTTCGAACGTAGGACAAAGATTTTATCGTAATTTATTCATTTTAAATCTTCTTTTTGTTAGCGCTAATGGATGGATAAAGTAGAACCAAGACATAACGGCGAGGCTACTTTGCTGTGACAAATCTGTCTAAGATTTATTATAAAAATCTTTATTAGAAAAGCATTTTATACTGGGTGTAAATTTAATTGCTTTATCAACATACATTAGAGTCTAAAGTAGAGGTGGGGGAGGGATGGGCACTTTTTCACAATTTAATGCATAAATAATCAGATTTTATAGATAATCAACATTTATTGCCAATTCTTATTGCACCACACATTTGGCTAGATATCTCAGAGAGAAATTTCTTAAAATTTATAGTCAGTCAGTCATTACGAGATAATTTCAGAAATTAAGTCAAAAGTGCCCGATGCTCCCTATGGTAGGGAGGTTTGGACACACCCTGTGGGAGGCTTGGGTATGGCCTATAAAACACTTTATATCCGTAATATTATCCAAAAATAAAATAACAACAAATAAAAAACATCTTATAATAGTATCTTAACTAGGGATGCAACGATTCGGCCATTACGATTACGATATTAATCGTTATTTATTACGATAACCGATGCATTGCGATTATTTAAAATAATTTAGTTGCGATTATCCTCCGAATGAGTTCTCATAGTGTTTCTTTGCATTCCAATGAAAGTTGAATCATGAAAAGACAAACTTTAAAAAAAAACCTAGATTTGAAATTTTTCTACTAATTTGGCATGCCCAAACCTCCCTCACATCAGACTGCCCATTACTCCCTCTGTATACATTTTCAACATAAGTAACCAGTATTTTTTTTAATTTAGGTATTTAAGCGTGAATTTCAGTTTTATTTATAAGTTAGTAAATATACAATAGATATATAATAAAAAATAGACATACCTTTCGTTAGTTGTCTCTTTATTATGATCCGAAACATCAACAAAATATTCACTTTTACGTGCGCAAAACCTTCAAATGTGTCTGTGTTTAACAACTGACAGAAATCATAGATATTTTTTTTTTTTTTTGGTTCAGTTCAAGGTAAAGCTATTATAGCATACAACCGATGTCAGGAATAAATACTCTCATTTATAGCAAATAAAACGTTGGTGTTCGACGTTTCAACGCTTCTTTGGAGTTTTTGGAGGCAATCGAGAAACGCAGGAAACGCAGAGAAGTCCACAGGAAAGAGGTGAACCGATCGCTTGCCGCGCTACAAAAGAACGGAACACTTTTCCTGTTCACGACCCACACCATCATATTTCACTGAACTGTATATTGTTCACTTGCACGACACTTTGTTACGCAAAACAACACCGATTTTACGAACCAAAACTCACTATAAACAATAAAAATTCGATGAAATATGAGGACTCCAAACATATCTGTTCAAATCCCGCCAAAAACTCCAGAAATCATAGATAGTCTATGGATGAACAGTGCTGCCAGTCGGTAAAGTAAACTACCAAATTAGGAAAATAATATAATCTGTGACCGGATCAGAATAAAAGGGGGGTGCCTATGTCTCCCGACTGCCCGTCCCTCCCCTACCTCCCCTATGTAACGCTTTTAAGTCTAAAGTTTAGACCATCAAACTCTAAGGGAACGTGTAATTTCGCTGTGATCAAACTGAACAACTTGTACAATAGGACCAACTTCGAAATCTAAAAAAAAAAATCAGCGGATTTTTTTTGCAATTTCGAAGTTGGCTCCATAGTGAAAGTTGTTCAGTTTGATGGTCTGAAGTACACCGTTCGATGTATAACACATCTAATTTTACACCTTTTAATATCCAACTTTAATATCCACGTAAATAATACGTAAAGATTAGCAAATTACGATTATTTGAATATTCTTTTAGAAGTCTTTTAGCTTGAGCTAGTTTGTATTGTAACTTCACGTATCGTTAGGCTAGACTGGTAGAATCTACGGCAGAATGAGCATGCAACTTTGTTTGATACAAACAGTATTCCCTTGATATTCTCGTTGTTTTGGATGATGAAATAATATCAAGCTATTATCTGGTGCAGATAGATATTACCCATGGGATATTATGTGTGTCGTCCCACGTGTTCATTATTATATCTTCAGTATATCGCAAAGTCTACCTTATTACACTAACTAATCACATTTGTTGTTGATACACTTATCAATTACTCAATTTGATATAATTTATGTACATATAACATTTCTTAGCTAGGTTTTCTTTACATACTTACAAGAATCCGATTAGAATTACAATATTATTCTAAGTACATTATTATTCTTTATAACAACAAAATTGACTGAAAATGATTCATCACTACTTCCAGTTATTTAGTTACCCCTCGTACCTAGACGAGGGGTAAATTGCGAAATGTGTTGAATTTAAAAAAGTATACGTTTAATTTGTTGATTGGTATGAAACAATTATTTCTTTCTGCGTTGATTTAAATCAACAATAGGTAGATACAACAGTGAATGGTAAATAAATGGAGCAGCGAGTAGGTGTGTAGGGGAGAAAGCCCCGGGGTATTCGGTCGGCCGAGGCATCGGCACCGGGGTTGCGGGGTTGCGAGCTCTGGCCCGGACGTACCCGTGCGTACATAACCTGTAGTACCCCGAGTACCTCACCTACTGCCGCGGGTACACCAACAGGCAAACGCTCTCGCGTCCCGACCGTCCGTGTCCTTTTCATCAATGTGTTCCACTAGGACTTGCTTGTGGGAAAACTGACACCTGTTTCAATCAAGGAAATTTTATTACCGTTATGGTTTTCTGGTCAATTACTTTACGTGGTCAAGTAATGTTCATCAAAAACCTATTGGCTGTGTGCACGACACTAGCGAACTATGTCGGACAGTCGTAAAAGTCTGTGTTTCTTTGAAGATTCTCCCAAAACTACTGGACCGATTTTGATATAACTTTTTATATTTAAAAGCATATTATTAGTCTGAAAAGCCAGCTTATATTTTATCCCGATACGATGACGGGAGTGGATGAAGCCACGGACGAACTCTAATTTGTATCGGAATTCCCATTCAAACTTTTACCTCAGTTTTAACACCATTGGGGGTTGAAATGCGACAAACCTTTTTTTGAGCATCTAGAAACAGTATAAGACAGTAAGCCATCTTCATACAAACGCGGCTTGTATGTGTGCTCACCAGACTCGCCAGTACGTACGACGATATCTCAGGCAGCCAAGGCAGCGCCAGACGGGGCTACGCGGAGATATTGTCAGAAGCGTACGCCGCGTTTGGTGCCATTGTATGAAGATGTATTACTGTCTTATACTGTGATCTAGATGCCTATAGAAACTTGCATTGCCAAAGTCTTGAGAGTTTTGGAGATTTCGTGTTAAGTTAGAATGTAGATTTGCATAGATTCAAGCATTATTTTCACAGCTTGTCCTGAAAAAGTACAAATTTGTACCACCCCGGGCGCTGCTATCGATTTGACAGTTTCGATTACCCACTTCGCACATAGCCAATAGATTGTTTTGATTTTATAAGTAGATAATATTCGTTTGCGAATCAAGGCCCTTTCAGTCACTTAATTAAAATCTCAAATGAAAACTACCTTTCAAAGCAATCTCGTCTAATACTTTGATAACTTTGGATGAGCAACAAAGCCGCTTTTGATGAATTAAGTCAAAGAAATGGCGAAACTTCGTATATTTAATAGCGCTAAAGTTGTCTAGCAATTAGGTCCCTGTCAGAATCGGTTGTACCTATATAAAGTGTTCAGTGAGAGACCGCGGGCATAGCCTGTTGCCCCCTGTCCTGGCCACTCTACCGTGTTGTGGCTAAAGGCGTTTGATGAAAATAGCATTTACGTGGGCACTTTCAGGGCACTTTACTATTTAATGTCTTTCTCTCTCTTCGACTTATTGTCTTTCCCTTCACGCTAAACTCTTCTTTCGGATAGAAACATTGTTAGTAGTAACACATCTGTATGGGAGCAAACCGATAGGAGCAAAAAAAAAGCTGTTCCATATTAAACTGCAATGCCTACTCGACTCAAATGTATGCAACAGCTGTTTTTTTGCTTCGATTGTTTTGCTTCCATAGTAAAAGTTGGTCAGTTCAGCGAACTGTACATCTATGTTTTTTATGTTACGGATAGTACCTATACTATAGTCGTAGTACGATTGGGATTGATAAAATATAAGAGAAGTTAAAAAAACATTTTGGTAATCCAAAAAGTTTATATTTCTCGTAGATATATTTTAATACAACCAAAGAGTTTTCATTACATCTAAGAAATACATAACTGGCAGCTATGTGTCAGAAAAAATGAGGTTAAGCCAAATACTTCAATTAAAAAGAAATCCGTTTTCTTCCTTTTTAGTTTTTATCTTAGACTATGTAATACACTACGTTTATAGACTTCGGCCGAGCGTGTCACCAAAAGGGACAACAAATATAAGTTTTTAAATAATCAGGGTTACCCTCCTAAGGTTATTTTACCCCGGGTCACGTTTTGAAATAAAACGAGTTATTGGTACCTACACATACAGGAGCGTCGGTGGCGCGTTGCGAAGAGGTATGGACACCCAATTATGGGTGTCGGATTCGAATCCGCACTGACAACACGCCATGTACCAATGAGTTTTTCTAACTTATGTACGTAATACCGACTGCTGTCAAACGGTGAAGGAAAACATCGTGAGGAAACCTGTAAATAATCTCCCTGAGGGTAGGCCTGTGCCCTGCAGTGGGACGTATATGAAGTCTAACGAAATTAGCTGAAACTATTTTAAGCGGGTAATCAGACCATCAAACTGAACAGGTTCCGATTAACTTCAAAAATTCGTAATTTTTTTAGTCAGTACTAACACAATTATCGGAACTTTAAAATAAACTATTGCAATTTTTAATATCTGTATTTTTCATTACATTACAGCAAAATCTTAACAATTAATATAAACATGCTTACGTGTACGGGAATAATTTTGTGTGCTTCAGAATTATGTACAATAATGGCACTATCACTTTCCTGTATCTCCATTGGTGTTACAGACGAAGTGGATGGAACAGAAACTATAGATTTCACCTGAAACATTATTTTAACATAATGTATAATTCTTTTCTTTCTTTCTAATATATAAAATTCTCGGTCGCGGTGTTTGTAACAAAACTCCTCCGCAACGGCTTGACCGATTCTTATGAAATTTTGTATATATTCAGTATGTCTGAGAATAGGACGTAAGCTATTTTTCATACCCCTATAGGTAGGTGTAGGGTAAGTGTAGGGTAGGTGTAGGATAGGTGTAGTGTAGGTGTAGGATAGGTGTAGTGTAGGTGTAGGGTAGGTCTACACCTACGGTAAGGTAGGTGTAGGGTAGGTGTAGGGTAGGAAAAATGGCATAACAACGTCTGCGGGGTCAGCTAGTTGTATATAAATATATGAAATGGTCACATCCAACCAGATTTCGGTCGCGAGAATTGGAATTAGTTATAGTTAAATAATATGAGGACTTTTTGTCTGTACTAACACAATCATCAGAACTTAAAAATGACTGTACCTACAAGAAAATTCAAATGATGTAGTTTGTTGTGGTGTGTACTGCACTCATACTTCATACCTACAGCTTGACCCGAAAGTCTAGAAATTAAATAAATCTGAACTAAATTATTCATTATCATGACAACATTATAACGACGACCAGCGACCAGGCCAGGGCGGCCAGGGCGACCAGCACACACGTGGCGGCGCACCGTCGACGCTGAGCTACGAGCAGCCGGGGTGGTTGGGGATCTACCTCCTAGTGGTCCACCCTGGGCAACGCCGCCACAGACTACAACAAGTTCGTGGTGTCGGCTGAACGATCCCCCACAGCGGTGGTAGGCTCCGCAAGGAGCCGCCTGGCTCGCGACCACCCTCCTGCCGGAGTCCGGCGCCAAGCAGCTTGCTGCGTTCCGTCGGTGTGCAGGAGTCCCAGCGCCATTGGGGAATGGGAAAAAGTCAGTTGCGCTACTCAGAACCGGTCTTGACCTCTGAGCAACACTGTACCGGGAAACTCATTTTGGAGGGTAGCGGGATCCGAAGCACGGTGACAGTCGTTGGCCGACCGCAGTTAGTAGGGGGCCCAAGTAGTGCGCTAGCCACGTGTGAAAGGCTGCCCCACACAACTTGCGAAAAATCCCGCAATGCTCCACCGTGCCAGTTGGCGACTGGAAGGGAGGACCCGGTGGCCATTGCGGGGGGGTTCGGGCGTCCCCGCAGTCTCCAAATGAGTTTCCCACCAGTCAGTCGAGCTCATGAGGTCTTCTAGGGTGCCTGAGTGGCATCTCGACTTTTTTTCCACCTCTCCACCACTCGACAAACTATGAAAAACAAAGTCACAAAAAAGAAAATGGTTAGACAACGGCTGCACTTCCTCCCACTCAAAGTGCACCTCAGTAACATACGAGGTCTGCACTCAAATCTCGATCCGGTCCACCACCACCTCGAGACCGAGAAGCCACACCTATTCTTTTTAACGGAGACGCAGATAGCAACCCCGTCTGATACGGCGTACCTCAACTACCCAGGATACTCGTTGGAACATAAGTTCAAGAGGCGAGCTGGGGTCTGTGTGTATGTTCGCGACGACATTTGCTGTCGGCGTCTCCGTTGCTTTGAGGTTTCCGGGTTCTCCGTATTATGGCTTTTTGTAGACACCGGAATGGAGAAATCTCTCTACGTCGGTGTCTATCGATCGCACGACGGTGACCAGGAGACAACCAGGCTCATGGAGTATCTCACTGAGACGGCAGAGACAGCCCAACGAAGGTATCCAACGGCGGAGCTTGTTTTTCTGGGGGACTTCAATGCCCACCATAGCGAGTGGCTGTTCCCGTTCCAGTTAACTGACCATGCTGGGAGAGAGGCGCGCAAGTTTGCATTATCGCTAGATCTCACCCAGCTGGTGAATCAAGCAACGCGGGTACCGGATGTTGATGGTCATACGCCCAATTGTTTGGACCTTCTGCTGACTTCAGATCCAGACAGGCACTCAGTATCGGTCTCTGCCCCGCTGGGAACGTCCGATCACTGTCTGGTGAAATCCGTGTCGATCTGCTCTCCTCCCGATGACAGCCCTAAGGGCACGAGGCGAGTCTGGCGATACGGGTCGGCAGATTGGGATGAGATGCGGCATTTCTTTGCGTCTTACCCGTGGCGGCAAGTGTGTTTTTCTTCGAGTGACCCTGCTAGTTCGGCTGATGCGGTTGCGGACGTGATACGACAGGGAATGGAATATTATATTCCTTTCTCCGACATCTCACTCGGTCACAAAGCCCAACCTTGGTACAATGCGGATTGTGCTCGCGCTGAGGCTAAAAAAGAAGCCGCCTACCAAGCATGGGTCCAAGCTCGCGACCGCAAAGTTAGAGCTCGTAGGGTTCGCGCGAAGAAGAGGGCCTTTAATTCTGCCGCCAAGTCCTGCAAACGGGTGATCCGGAGGGCTCGATTCGACCATGTCAGCCGCATTGGAGCCAAACTGGCATCCTACCCTTCTGGTAGTAAACAGTTCTGGTCCCTTTCAAAATCGGTCGAATCCAACTTCTGCCGTCCCACTTTGCCTCCCATGCAGAAGCCTGATGGGTCGCTGGCTCACTCCGCAACTGAGAAAGCTAATTTATTTGCTTCTATGTTTGCGAGCAATTCACGTCTGGACGCTGGTGCCAAACAGCCGCCAACCATCCCTCGTTGTGATTCTTCGATGCCGGAGGTCACAATACATACAAAAGAGGTCCGCAGAGCATTGCGTAGTCTGGATGTGAATAAGGCCAGTGGTCCTGATGGTATACCTGCAAGAGTGTTGAGATATTGTGCGCCTGAGTTGTCTCCTGTTCTAACACGCCTGTATCGCCTCTCTCTCAGAACAAGAACGGTGCCTAAATCCTGGAAGCTTGCGAATGTGCAACCGGTACCCAAGAAGGGCAGTCGTGCCGACCCCTGCAACTACCGCCCTATCGCCATTACTTCCATTCTCTGTAAAGTCATGGAAAGAGTACTTAACAGTAAGTTGCTGTCATACCTAGAAGACAATGATCTACTCAGTGATCGCCAATATGGCTTCCGCCGGGGGCGATCGACTGGGGATCTTCTTGTGTATGTGACGCACTGCTGGGGCGAGGCCATCGAGAAGCACGGTGAAGCACTGGCTGTATCACTTGACATCTCGAAGGCCTTTGACAGGGTATGGCACGCTAGTTTGCTGAGCAAGCTTCCCGCTTATGGCATCCCCGCTGATCTTTGCAGCTGGATATCTGATTTCTTGAGAGAACGGTCGATTAGAGTTGTCATTGACAGCTGCTCTTCTGACCTTATGGCAATTGATGCTGGAGTTCCTCAAGGGTCTGTTCTCTCCGCGACACTTTTCCTGCTGCACATCAATGACCTCCTTGTGTCAGGTATTGTTGGGTATGCAGATGACAGTACTGTCATGGAGAGATATGTATCTGGCGCAGGGGCCAGCGGGGATAAAATACGCTCGCAGAGGGAGGCCATGGTTGAGCGGACAAACTTGACTTTAAGTGTTGTCTCCCAGTGGGGTGACAATAATTTAGTCAACTTCAACGCCACCAAAACACAGGCTTGTCTGTTCACCGCAAAAAGGAGTCCGTTTAATCTGACTCCTACTTTCCGGGGTACATCTGTCCCTGTTTCCGACAGTCTTGGGCTTCTGGGTATAAGCTTGACCACAAAACTCAACTTCGGCGCTGACATCGAGTCTAAGGCTCAAACTGCGGCCAAAAAGCTGGGCATCTTAAACAAGGTGAAGCGGTACTTCACTCCTGGACAGCTCTTAGTATTGTATAAAGCTCAGGTCCGATCATGTATGGAGTACTGCTGCCACCTGTGGGATGGCTCAGCCAAGTATCAACTTGCCGCACTCGACTCGGTTGAACGCAGAGCCAGGAGGCTCATTGGCGATAGTAAGCTGGTGGAGGCCAAGCTTCATAGCCTAGCCCACCGCCGCAGAGTGGCCTGCTTGTCGGTCTTCTACAGATTGTACTTCGGTGAGTGTGCCCTAGAGCTGCATGAGCTCATCCCACCTTCCCCTTTCTACTATCGGACTTCCAGACGCACCGCGGGATATCACCCCTTCTTGGTTGACATCCCACATATCCGCACCAAGCGCCTTTCTGAATCTTTTATAATGCGCACAGCCAAGGAGTGGAATGCCTTACCTGCGTCAGTATTTCCGAGTACTTACAACCCGAATTCCTTTAAAGTACGAGTGAATAGGCATCTTCTGGGTAAGCTCGCTACATCTACGACCCCATCTTCGTCCTGAGGACTGGATTGAGGTCAAGAGCAAACCCATAGTTAATAAAAAAAAAAAAAAAAAAAAAAAAGCCGGGTTGAGTTGGTGCGAAATAGAACACCAGGCGCAGGACAGGGAGAGGTGGCGGCGTCTCACGAGGGCCCTCTGTACCATCGGGGTACCTTAGGACAACAACAACAACAACAACATGACAACATTATAGAAAACGTCAAACTGTCAAACAGAAAAACATCGAGTGCAGTTTTATGCATTTCAAATCAAATGGGGTATGGGTAATATAGGATTTTTTTAAGCAGTCCGATACCAAATGTTTTAGTTATTTTAAATCTAATTTTACCTTACATTATTATGTAAAAAAGGTGTCCTACGTTGTAATATATGTATATTTAACATTAAAGTTTAAAAAAATACTCTATAAAGCTTATTAAAGGCTACTCGTTTTGGTTATTTTACTACTTTATTTGTTTTATGGCCCAGAATTATAAGTTTTAATTATGTGGCACAAATAATTAAAATTGTTTAAAATACTTTTAAATATTTTTTGGGATGCCACGAAATCCAGTCAGGAATGCATAAGTAATCGGATGCATGGTATCTATGCAACTTCTTAAAACAGTATATATGTAAAAAAAAAAAAATTTCGGTATAATTAATCCCGGGATGTATAGTATGATAGCTACTTCTTCAAATTATTCAATTAAACAAAAATCTTTATTTTTTCGATACAAAAGTGCACTCCATAATAGCCAACACCTCAACTTTAGGAAATATGCATCCGATTATCCGATCTCTAGTAATAATATACCCACCTTAAAATACCCACAACGTTTGGTACCTACCTGCCGTATCAGCGTAGAAACTCTTACTGATTTAAACGAGCGACCGCAAACTAACCAGGATTGCGGTGCGTTCCTGCAAAAATAATAATATGCGTGATAATTGCGCAAAAAATTAAAACGAATAATTCTGGGCTATAAAAACTAATAAAGTGGTTAAAAAACCTAAATGGGTAACTTTGAATGAGCTTCTTAGAGATGTTTTTTTTAAACTAAATATCTCCGAAACGTTACACCTTAGGACAATTTTTTTTACATAATAATGTAAGGTAATAATAGTCCTAAAATACCCACAACGTTTGGTAACTGGCCGCTTGAAAAAAAAAAAGACGCCACCCTCCATACAAAAATTACCCATAGGCCTTTACCGTAAAATATTTTTATTAATTCAAATGTTCCGTGTTCCGTGTGGTGCCGGCTAAGAATAGCACCATTCTATTCCTTCCCGTGGGTGTCGTAAAAGACGACTAAGGGATCTACGAGAGGATGGGCAGCAGCATCCTTTGCGTACACACATTTAATCCTACTGCGGTCGCCAAGGTAAGTTTAGGTCGTAGTGTAGTGTTGCCATGTAAAGCGACAGTAGCGCTCTCAATTAATTTCTACTCTTTCTGGACAAACTGTAATTTTTTTTATAAAATTAGGTATTATAAAATATATGTCATCTTTCATGCCATCTGGGGATAGGTTTATAATGATTAATGACCGTATTTTTTTATATCTCCTTTTTACCTCTATCGGAACAGCATCGGGGTGAAGATACGTTCTCTTCTGTTTTTTTATTAATTGGGCCCTATCAAAATGTTGACAACACATTTTCGAACTTTTTTTAGGCACCCAGTTAATTCTTCCAGTTGCTGCAATCCATACGTTGCGTAATTCTGGCTGCTCAGGAAATCTGTAAATTAGATGCAACTTTACTTACACACATGGAAACTTATATTTCATGCGTGTTCTATTTCCCAATCAAGAGGGGTAATTTTCCCTGAATAAAATGACAACACTGAGTTTGAGGTTATGCTAATTATTCTTTACAATACACCATGAAAGAGAACTTATTTTTGCTTAAAACCATTAAACCACAATAGGACGTTTAATTTTAACCGATTAAAATAACACAGAAAGTGAATAAAAATGCAAATGTACAAATACTTACACGTGAAAAGATAATCCGTCAACTTTCGTTTCACTATCGCTTTTGCAACCTAAAACGCTGCACCGCATTGTTTTGCTCAGGCTTGCTTAGGTTTCTTGGATTTCCGTAGCACTTGTGCACGATATAAATTATTTATTTAAATTTTAACGGTCAAAAATTTGAAAATTTTATCCGCAACGCAATTTCTCTTATCACAAACGTCAAAGTTCGTTTAGCAACTGTAGTTGCTCGCCTTGAAAAAACCGGCACGCGCTAAGGGACAAAAAATGCCAAGCTCTGTCCCTTTTTTTCAAGTGCTACTGATATGTTTTTATCTTTTTCTGTGCGAGTGAAAAGGAAAATATCCAGCATTCTATATACTTCTCTTTCTACGGTTTTTATGGCTGTTGATATTTTTTTTCCAAGACATCTTACCAATACATCAAAAAATATAAGGATCATTAAAAAGGTTTATTTTCGAAATTCCAAATATTCCCAGTAATGTCTCCTTGGTGTCCGTGGCTTTGGTGCTTATTAGTAGGTACTACAAGACATGCGAAATAACTTGGCACCTGGCTGCACGTGGCTTGGAATAAAAAACTCGGAAAATTCGGAAAGAATAACTCGAAAATGCTAAAGCGCAGGGACACGTGCAACGGTAACTGAAATGCTATGCTACGGCCGGCCTCGCACGGGGTCCCGCGGGGCCCGCGGGGGGTAGCAGGAGGGGTGTCAAATTCCAAGCTACGTGCGAGCCAGGTGCCAAGTTAATTCGCCCGGGTTGTACAAAGGTTTCTTTTTTCACTGTCCTCGCCAAAATGCTTTTAGGAACTCTGCTTTATTGAACATTAATATTGTATTTTAAGGATATACGTTTTCATTTCATTCACTTTTACCATTTCTCATTGTCACGACATTTCCCTACGTGTCTCTAAGAAGCTTTTAAGATTTATTAGCAGTACCTATTTGAGTTGAAATATGTACTTAAGTACGTGATTTCCTGTACGTACTTATACTATCTGAGTAAGATATGATTTTATTTTGAGACTTGCTATCCCTCGGGTCGTAGAAGACCTCGCAGATATCCGGGACAGAGGTCCATCGATTGTGTAACTACAAATTATTGCTCTCCAGGCTCTTGAGGTCTAGAAGCCGAGGATTGCAACTATTCTTACTAGATTTTAGTTTAAAAGGAAGGATAAATCTTCACCTAAAGGTAGATTTTTAAAAATGCGCAAATTCCCTACTTTAGACATTGATCATATCATTACGTATATAATACGAGCATGTACCCGCGACTTTGTCCGCATAAATTATACACCAGATTTTAAGTCAGATTATAAGATACCAAACAAAAAAGTTTCATCAAAATCGGTTCGGTAGTTTTTGCGTGATGCTCGACACAAACAAACACAAACAAACACACAAACAAACAGACAATAAATCCAAAAATTGGTGACTTGGAATCAGGGACATCTAAAAACCATATCGTAATTGATCGTAATCTTTTTTTTTGTAAATATCTTCAATGACAGACACACTTCTTGTTACAGTTTTATAATAGTTTAGATGTTAAATGTTTTAGTTTGCTACGATATAACCGTAGCAAATTCGTAGCGCTACGCGCGTAATGTTCCTTGGCACAGTAAACTTAATGACCGGTTCGCATTATTATTGGCTGCCTTGCAAATGAAGTGGATGTTTTAGTATAATGAACCACTAGAAGATTTTCTGTAAACTCTGTATAAAGAAAACCACAACAAAAATACAACTTTCGCGATTTAAAGCATTGTTTTACTAAAAGTTACAAACTAAAACTTATGGTGCTCGAAGGAGAGAAGACGAATGGCGAATAAAGACTTATCTTAGCAAAGCTGGCAAGATAGATAGGCAATAAATTGTGCCGTGCTACGATGCGCCCGTGAGCGAACCCGTTTCTCAAACACAATCATGACTTGAATAGTTTCGTAACAACAAAAACTGGGTACGAGAGCCTCTTGTGTATGTTGTTAACTTTAATAATTAATGTTAGGGAGTAATTGCTTCTCAAGGGTTGTCGGACGAAGGAGTTCAGCAAATCAAATAACAATCCCTGTGAAGTTTAATAATCATCCCTGGTATTATTTACGAAGCTGAATAATAATTATAAGCTACGCACTTAATGAACAAAACGACATACACCTGAAAGAGCAAAGAAGACCCATACCTACGATTTGCTCCCAGTTCTAGAGAGACGATGTTTTATTCACGAGATGAGACTTGCCTTTGTGTTACTTGGTAGAAGCTCAAATAAAATATTAAAGACAAGGTAATCACTCCGTTGGCTGAGAAAACTCTGCGTACCATGGAAAAAAAATGTCTTTCAGCGGCTACCGAGTGCATTATTTATTAGTTCTCGCGAAACTAAAATGTTGGTATAGCGGAACTCGAGCAAATTGTTGTGAAGCAAAACGTCATAAATAGTAAGAGAGCGCGCTGTGGTTATTACAAACGCCGCTCTCGGGTTTGCTCTTAAGAGCGGGAACCGTTACAAATTTAACACTTTCCGGCTGGCTTTTAGCTGAGTGTGCAGTTCAGAGGCTCGGCTCGAGCGGCCAGCGGCGCCGGCGCTCGATACGCTTCGATGCCTGCGACTTGCGGAGCCGAGTGTCGAGTGCCGAGCACCGCACTCACATACTGGGAGCGCTAAAAAATTTAAATACCGGATTAAAGTCACAAACATTCTCCAAATAAAAAAAATAAAACAGCTCTCTTCCTGTTCCGTGTATAGCGGCCAATTTTTCGCTGCTTTTATAGCTCTAATAGTACGTGTTTGTGTTTTAAGTTTTCACATTATGGAGTAAAATTTCCGTGCTTGTTGTACCATTTTCTAGATATGAAGAAAGAATGCTTAAATTAAATTCAAGAAACGTGAATTTTAGATATAGTATTTTTTTGTTACTCTTTTAGTTTCAAACAACTTAACTTAGTATCTCATATAAAAGAAAAAGCTTAGCATCAGAACACAAAAAAATATTTTACGAAAGCAATACCAGCCACTGAAATCCAGCTACGCCTATGATCTAATTATGTAAAACTTTGTAGATTTCCTTACAATGTTTCAGAGTCAGGAGTTGCTTTCGAGCGTAGTCTCAAGCTCGGAAGACATTGCGACTTGAAACTTGAACTTTATTTAATTTCCTGATTGCGCAAACGAAAACTAGCGAGTAACGGAAAACCTCCGCGTAGGAACGAACCGCACGCCGGCTGCCGGCCGCGTAATGTTGTTTGAACTCGCCTAGAACTGCCATTTGTATTTTAGGCTATCTTTATTTGAACTGATGCCCCCACGCCACACTAGACGCGATGTTCCATATCGAGTAACAAAATAGTTACACCTATCCACTGTTCCTATTCCTAGTTGGAGTGAAATTTTTGAATTAACATTATCCATCCTAAATCGTTTACCTACGAATCATCATCATCACTACATAGTATAAAACAAAGTCGCTTCCCTCTGCCTGTCCCTATGTATGCTTAGATCTTTAAAACTACGCAACGGATTTTGATGCGGTTTTTTTTAATAGATAGAGTGATTCAAGAGGAAGGTTTTTATGTATATAATACATGCATAGTATCAGCAATGCACTTGTCCGAAGTCGGGGCGAGTCGCTAGTTATGTATAAATTCGATTTATACGAATTACAAAGTAAGAAATTGAAAAATAGCACTCTTGGACGTTACAATTTAGATCATTTTAGTGCAGGAAAACAACAGTAGGTATTCAAAAGTTACATCGTTGTCAGTGTGTCGCTACACCAGAATCCAGTTTGCTATTGCTTTGATAAAAAGCACGCGCTGGAAGTTCTGACAGCTCTAGAAGCTCTATCAATAAAAGAGTAGTTTTATGTCCAGCTTGCTACATTGACTTTCGAAAGAATTGACAATGAAGCATTACCACGGAATATATAAGAGTTTAGCATTACAGTTGCATATGGACCGGGTGCCCAGAATGTTTGAACGCTTTCATATTCAGGTCGTAAATATATAGGTGAAGGGCTAGGGGTCATGAGAGATTACCGAAAAACTATCTGAGAAGTTTCAGATAGGAGCCCCGTGCACAGGGGTTTTTTTAAACAAAAACCAAATGTCCAGTGGCAGTGATTTTCATGCCATCGTATGGGGCTTGATGTGTAATGACATTTTAACTAATGTCAATCTGACCAACAAATTATGGACTTCCACTATTTAAATGATAATATATTAAATTTTAATGTAATCAAACTTGGGGGATACGGCCACGGGGGTAGCTGCTCCCCCCTCAGGAGATTATATTTCCTTTAATTACACCTTTATAACTTGTATTTATTGTATCTAGATTTCATAATTATTAGATTCTCTCGTCTCGTTTTTATGATTATTATATTCTCTCCTTTAGGCGTCGGTGGCGATATATTCATGATAATGTTTTATTAAACTTAAATAAAGTTCAGTTAACTTCTTATTATAAACACTTTTGTCATAAAATGTATTAAATTAAATCCCAGCGAATTCCTACGAGCTACGTCAAGCACAGAAGTTACCACTAAAAATGCTCGTTTTTAGTTCTGCATCTCTCTTGTGTCAGAGCCATAACTGTGACTAAGTAGACAGAAATTTACAGTCTGCGTGGTTGCTCGGCTAAGAATTATAGTTCAAGCTAGCTGTGCGAGCTGTGCGAGTTGTGTAGCTGTGTTTTTTTAACCAATCAGTAGCTCGGGAACGGCGCGGCCGATCTCGCCCGAGCTCCTGATTGGTTAAAAAAACACAGCTACACAGCTTGCACAGCTTTCACAGCTTCAATGGACAGGCACCCTAACGCACGCGCATGCGTATAAAATACAGGGTGTAACATTAATTGCGTTACTTTTAATCTTCTATAGCGGGTGCTTAAGACTATCAAACTGAACAACTATCACTACGGAGCCAACATCGAAATCGTGAAAAATATTTGGTTATTTCATAGAAACTGTCAACAGCCACTCTACCCAAATGTATGAAACAGCTGATTTTTCTTTCGCGATTTCAATGTTGGTCCCATAGTAAAAGTTGTTCAGTTTGCTAGTCTGCAGCACCCCCTTCTGTATGTAACGCATTTAATTTTACACCGTGTATACAGGGTGTTACAGAAGTAGATAAGATAAGATAATAATATATTCACTTCTCAAGTAATTCGTGTACATATACATGTTTATTTGTATTTTTGTCTAACAAAATTAGCTATCTCAGACTATCAAACTGAACAACTTTCTCTATGGGACCAATATCAAAATCGGGGAAAATAAAACAGCTGTCCCATACATTTCGGTCGAGTTATGCTTGCAGTTTTGTATGGGACAGAGGTTTTTTCGCGATTTCCATATTGGTCCCGTAGAAATTGTTCAGTTTGATGGTCTGATCATCCCCTTAAAATAGTTTCAACTAATTTTGTTGGACACCAACATAAACTCTAGCGTGTATACAGGGTGTAACAAAACACCCTAGTAATACTTAAGGGGGTGCTTCAGACCATCAAACTGAAAAACTTTCACTATGGGGTCAACATCGAGAAAAAATAAAAAAATCTGCTGTCCCATACATTTTAGTCGGGTCGGTACTGCAGTTTTGTATGGGACAGCAGATTTTTTTTATTTTTTCTCGATGTTGGATAGTGAAAGTTGTTCAATTTGATGGTCTGAAGCACCCCCTTAAGTATTACTAGGGTGTTTTGTTACATTGTACCTGTATTGAATGAATAAAATGATTAACGTCACTTTGGACACTCGAACGAGCACCAAACGAGTCAGTGACAGCTGTTCCAAATCCAATCCGATTTGTGTAGACGCTGACTCGAATTAATTCCATCACGCAGTGTGCGCCCTACTAACAGGGGACAGCAAAAATCGCCGCTTGTTCTTGCTAACTTCTTGTTAGGGAAGGAAATGGTTTGATTTGTAAGCCTTGCAAGCAAAAACTGTAGTCGTGTTAGCAATAAAGGTTTTTCGAGTTGTAGGTTCACGTATCCTAATCTAAGTTTATATTATAAGTATGAAAGTAGGTTTGTTTATTTCCTTTCATTCCTCAAACGTTTTATTTTGACAAAACACAAAGTACTTTACTAATTAAATATAGGTACTTATTACTTTTGAATAGCGTTACAATTAACGATACTATCGGTTTAAAACAACAATGTGCATGACCTCGCTCGCAAATGTGACGTCACTGAATCACACGAACTTCACTAGAGTCATTCAAATTATTATTTCCTTTCCATAGAGTCTACATTCCTTTATCAACCAAGTGAAGCGATCCAACGGCCCTTCAAGGTCATGCACATTGTTATGTTAAACTGATAGTACGCTGAGACTATGTTATAATTTCATGTTTTCCCAGTTAAGTATATGTCTTATGTACCTACAAGTGAATTTCCAATTCTTGTAAACATCATGGGAGAACGCAATAGTTAACTAAGTTATATAGTTCGGTATATAGTTGAAGGTATGTTTTCGTGGTGATAATAGAACAAAACATTTTGTAGATTTTTCTATAAAATTACAATCTCATTGACCTCATTGTTTAATAGTACATACTACCTATACCTAATACTTACTTAATTGTATTGAATATTTTGTTAGAAAAAATTTTATAAGTTAGGTTCGAAGATTTTAGAACTAATTTTAGTCCACGATGTATTTATTTGATTAAATTGTGAAATTACTTTCACATTTAACTGGTTTAATTGGACAATAGTTTTTCATAATGGGAAACAGAAACTATGGGAGTATATAAACCATTATTAATTGCGTTGTTTTGACATTTAAATGGGTATTATTTCAACCTGAAGCACAATACTACATTAAAATGCTATGAAGTTGAGATAAATCTAATATAACTGACTAAATACTCGGCTATTTGTCTATCTGCTGGCTATCTGATCTGGCCGTGACAGCGGCGGCTCCGAAATAGACCCTAAACTCTAACATCCCTACCATCGAATATATCGAGATCGTTTTGTCTGAACTTCATTGGAATAGAGTTGGCATTTGAACGAAAACGTTCACGATAAATCGAAAGTCTAAAGTGTGAGTAGACTAGCAGTAGTGGACGTCGAACTCCAATGAGCACAGACACCTCATGACAGATTAATTATTCCGTTTGTCGACTCGCACCGCCAGTTTGTACCCTCGGCTCCCAGCGGTACTTTACTATTTCACTTTCCGTTTATTTATAGGGGCCATAGACCAAAGGTAAGTCTATGGCGCTGTCCTATTGCCATCGCACGCGCGATCATGCGTCCGTCCGATGAAAATGATCGTGCGATCGTGCGATCAAACATAGTCATATCTGCGGAGTGTCCTATTGAAGATCGTGCGATCATGCGATGCGATCGAATTGTTCTATTTTCGACGCGCGATCGTGCGATCAAACATAGTAATATCTGCGGAGTGTCCTAATGGCGATCGCGCGACCGAGGAGCGCGACGAGGCAAGGGTGTACCTACACTCAGCGGGACCCCGTGTCCTAGAACTTGTTCTATAGAATTTGTTCTAATTTCAAATATTATTGATTTTAAACATATTACAGCCATTGGATAACGCACTTCCCCGGCTTGGAAGGGTTCAAGTCCCGCTCGAGACTGAATTTTTCAATCTTTAATTTGATTAGAATTTGTTCTATCAAATCCAATTAGAAATAAAATGTGTTCCGTCAACATGGGAGAATGGCATAGGCAAAGATTTTTTTTTTGGTCTTTACTACTAGACTTCGAGTTTCAATAACAAAAAAAAATCAAAACCGACTTCAAAGTAAAAAAGTTGAAAATAATATTTCAGTCTGACTTTTACGTTCGAATCTATAAGAAAATTAATATTTTGTTTTATCGAAGTCGCTGTCAAGCCGGTACGATTCGTGAATGGTTTTGCAGTAATTTTTTGGCTTGGCTTGACACCGACTCGAATAAAACAAATTAATTTTCTTATAGATTTGAACGTAAAAGTCATAGACTGAAATATTATTTTTTACTTTGAAGTCGGTTTTTATTATTTTTGCAAATATCTTTTCGCATGCATCAAATCGTGAACAAAGTTAAAACAAAACTTGTAGAACATAACATTGTCTATAATTGTATCTTTAAGAAACTTTTTCTATCATCAACCGTTGTCGAGATATTTGTCTATTACTATTTTAATTAATATTTTTTTGCAAATATCTCGTTTCGTATGCATCAAATCGTGAACAAAGTTATAACAAAACTTGTAGCACATAACATTATCTACAATTGTATGCTACACAAACTATTCCTATCATCAACAATTTTCGAGATATCTGTCTATTACTATTTTAATTAATTCGTTTTTGCAAATATCTCTTTTCGTATGCATCAAATCGTGAACAAAGTTAAAACAAAACTTGTAGAACATAACATTGTCTATAATTGAAAGTCAGACAGATAGACAGATATCTCGACAACGGTTGATGATAGAAACCGTGCTACACAAACTATTCCTATCATCAACCGTTGTCGAGATATCTGTCTATTACTATTTTAATTAATTATTTTTTGTAAATATCTCGATTCGTATTAGACATGAGCGACGATTATAAATCAGTCGGCGGCGGCGCGCCGACTTTAAGGGGTCGGCGGCGGCGGCGTCGGCAGCGTGACCTTGAAAAATGTACCTTAAATATAAGGAAAAATTAAAAACCATGGTTTTTAGTATATTATGTTCTCCAGGATAGTAAAACAAACTGCAGCTCGGTGAGCAAATCGGCTCGGCGAGCAGCTCGTCGAGCAAATCGGCGAGCAAATCGGCTCGGCGAGCATTTGTCTTGGCTCGGCGAGCAAATCGGCTTGGCTCGGCGAGCATTTGGCTAGGCTCGGCGAGCAAATCGGCTCAGCGAGCAGCTCGGAGAGCAGCTCGGCGAGCAGCTCGGCGAGCAGCTCGGCGAGCAAATCGGCGAGCAAATCGGCTCGGGGAGCAGCTTGGCGAGCAAATCGGCGAGCAAATCCGCTCGGTGAGCAGCTCGGCGAGCAGCTCGGCGAGCAAATCGGCGAGCAAATCGGCTCGGCGAGCATTTGGCTTGGCTCGGCGAGCAAATCGGCGAGCAACTCGGCGAGCAAGTCGGCTCGGCGAGCAAATCGGCTCGGCGAGCATTTGGCTTGGCTCGGCGAGCATTTTGCTTGGCTCGGCGAGCAAATCGGCGAGCAAATCGGCTCGGGGAGCAGACAGGCGAGCAATTCGGCGAGCAAATCGGCTCGGCGAGCAGCTCGGCGAGCAGCTCGGTGAGCAGCTCGGCGAGCAATTTGGCGAGCAAGTCGGCTTAGCGAGCAAATCGGCTCGGCGAGCTTTTGGCTTGGCTCGGCGAGCTTTTGGTTTGGCAAATCGGCTCGGGGAGCAGCTCGGCGAGCAATTCGGCGAGCAAATCCGCTTGGTGAGCAGCTCGGCGAGCAGCTCGGTGAGCAGCTCGGCGAGCAAATCGGCGAGCAAATCGGCTCGGCGAGCATTTGGCTTGGCTCGGCGAGCTAATCGGCGAGCAGCTCGGCGAGCAAGTCGGCTGGGCGAGCAAATCGGCTCGGCGAGCATTTGGCTTGGCTCGGCGAGCATTTTGCTTGGCTCGGCGAGCAAATCGGCGAGCAAATCGGCTCGGGGAGCAGCTCGGCGAGCAATTCGGCGAGCAAATCGGCTCGGCGAGCAGCTCGCCGAGCAATTCGGCGAGCAAATCGGCTCGGGGAGCAGCTCGGCGAGCAATTCGGCGAGCAAATCGGCTCGGCGAGCAGCTCGCCGAGCTGCTCACCGAGCTGCTCGCTGAGCCGATTTGCTCGCCGAGCCAAGCCAAAAGCTCGCGAAGAACAATTGTAGACAATGTTATGTTTTACAAGTTTTGTAATAACTTTTTTCACGATTTCGGCGAGCAAATCCGCTCGGTGAGCAGCTCGGCGAGCAGCTCGGCGAGCAAATCGGCGAGCAAATCGGCTCGGCAAGCATTTGGCTTGGCTCGGCGAGCAAATCGGCGAGCAGCTCGGCGAGCAAGTCGGCTCGGCGAGCAAATCGGCTCGGCGAGCATTTGGCTTGGCTCGGCGAGCAAATCGGCTCGGGGAGCAGCTCGGCGAGCAATTCGGCGAGCAAATCGGCTCGGCGAGCAGCTCGGCGAGCAGCTCGGTGAGCAAATTGGCGAGCAAGTCGGCTTAGCGAGCAAATCGGCTCGGCGAGCTTTTGGCTTGGCTCGGCGAGCTTTTGGCTTGGTTCGGCGAGCAAATCGGCTCAGCGAGCAGCTCGGTGAGCAGCTCGGGGAGCAGCTCGGCGAGCAAATCGGCTCGGGGAGCAGCTCGGCGAGCAATTCGGCGAGCAAATCCGCTTGGTGAGCAGCTCGGCGAGCAAATCGGCTCGGCGAGCATTTGGCTTGGCTCGGCGAGCTAATCGGCGAGCAGCTCGGCGAGCAGCTCGGCGAGCAAGTCGGCTGGGCGAGCAAATCGGCTCGGCGAGCATTTGGCTTGGCTCGGCGAGCATTTTGCTTGGCTCGGCGAGCAAATCGGCGAGCAAATCGGCGAGCAAATCGGCTCGGGGAGCAGCTCGGCGAGCAATTCGGCGAGCAAATCGGCTCGGGGAGCAGCTCGGCGAGCAATTCGGCGAGCAAATCGGCTCGGCGAGCAGCTCGGCGAGCAGCTCGGAGAGCAACTCGGCGAGCAAATCCGCTCGGTTAGCAGCTCGGCGAGCAGCTCGGCGAGCAAATCGGCTCAGCGAGCAGCTCGGTGAGCAGCTCGGCGAGCAGCTCGGCGAGCAATTCGGCGAGCAAATCGGCTCGGGGAGCAGCTCGGCGAGCAATTCAGCGAGCAAATCGGCTCGGCGAGCAGCTCGGCGAGCAGCTCGGTGAGCAGCTCGGCGAGCAAATCGGCTCGGGGAGCAGCTCGGCGAGCAATTCGGCGAGCAAATCCGCTTGGTGAGCAGCTCGGCGAGCAAATCGGCTCGGCGAGCATTTGGCTTGGCTCGGCGAGCTAATCGGCGAGCAGCTCGGCGAGCAGCTCGGCGAGCAAGTCGGCTGGGCGAGCAAATCGGCTCGGCGAGCATTTGGCTTGGCTCGGCGAGCATTTTGCTTGGCTCGGCGAGCAAATCGGCGAGCAAATCGGCGAGCAAATCGGCTCGGGGAGCAGCTCGGCGAGCAATTCGGCGAGCAAATCGGCTCGGGGAGCAGCTCGGCGAGCAATTCGGCGAGCAAATCGGCTCGGCGAGCAGCTCGGCGAGCAGCTCGGTGAGCAACTCGGCGAGCAAATCCGCTCGGTTAGCAGCTCGGCGAGCAGCTCGGCGAGCAAATCGGCTCAGCGAGCAGCTCGGTGAGCAGCTCGGCGAGCAGCTCGGCGAGCAATTCGGCGAGCAAATCGGCTCGGGGAGCAGCTCGGCGAGCAATTCAGCGAGCAAATCGGCTCGGTGAGCAGCTCGGCGAGCAAATTGGCGAGCAAGTCGGCTCGGCGAGCATTTGGCTTGGCTCGTCGAGCAAATCGGTGAGCAGCTCGGCGAGCAGCTCGGCGAGCAATTCGGCGAGCAAATCGGCTCGGGGAGCAGCTCGGCGAGCAACTCGGCGAGCAAATCGGCTCGGCGAGCAGCTCGGCGAGCAGCTCGGTGAGCAGCTCGGCGAGCAAATTGGCGAGCAAGTCGGCTCGGCGAGCATTTGGCTTGGCTCGTCGAGCAAATCGGCGAGCAGCTCGGCGAGCAAGTCGGCTCGGCGAGCATTTGGCTTGGCTCGGCGAACATTTTGCTTGGCTCGGCGAGCAATTCGGCGAGCAAATCGGCTCGGGGAGCAGCTCGGCGAGCAATTCGGCGAGCAATTCGGCGAGCAAATCGGCTCGGCGAGCAGCTCGGCGAGCAGCTCGGTGAGCAACTCGGCGAGCAAATCCGCTCGGTTAGCAGCTCGGCGAGCAGCTCGGCGAGCAAATCGGCTCAGCGAGCAGCTCGGTGAGCAGCTCGGCGAGCAGCTCGGCGAGCAATTCGGCGAGCAAATCGGCTCGGGGAGCAGCTCGGCGAGCAATTCAGCGAGCAAATCGGCTCGGCGAGCAGCTCGGCGAGCAGCTCGGTGAGCAGCTCGGCGAGCAAATTGGCGAGCAAGTCGGCTCGGCGAGCATTTGGCTTGGC
This sequence comes from Agonopterix subpropinquella, assembly GCA_922987775.1. NCBI lineage: Eukaryota > Metazoa > Arthropoda > Insecta > Lepidoptera > Depressariidae > Agonopterix > Agonopterix subpropinquella. The sequence continues at coordinate 15,035,957 of OV277695.1, read as the reverse complement.
TCGTCGAGCAAATCGGTGAGCAGCTCGGCGAGCAGCTCGGCGAGCAATTCGGCGAGCAAATCGGCTCGGGGAGCAGCTCGGCGAGCAATTCAGCGAGCAAATCGGCTCGGCGAGCAGCTCGGCGAGCAGCTCGGTGAGCAGCTCGGCGAGCAAATTGGCGAGCAAGTCGGCTCGGCGAGCATTTGGCTTGGCTCGTCGAGCAAATCGGCGAGCAGCTCGGCGAGCAAGTCGGCTCGGCGAGCATTTGGCTTGGCTCGGCGAACATTTTGCTTGGCTCGGCGAGCAATTCGGCGAGCAAATCGGCTCGGGGAGCAGCTCGGCGAGCAATTCGGCGAGCAAATCGGCTCGGCGAGCTTTTGGCTTGGCGAGCAAATCGGCGAGCAGCTCGGCGAGCAAGTCGGCTCGGCGAGCAAATCGGCTCGGCGAGCATTTGGCTTGGCTCGGCGAGCATTTTGCTTGGCTCGGCGAGCAAATCGGCGAGCAAATCGGCTCGGGGAGCAGCTCGGCGAGCAATTCGGCGAGCAAATCGGCTCGGCGAGCAGCTCGGCGAGCAGCTCGGTGAGCAGCTCGGCGAACTATTTTAATTAATTCGTTTTTGCAAATATCTCTTTTCGTATGCATCAAATCGTGAACAAAGTTATCACAAAACTTGTAAAACATAACATTGTCTACAATTGTTTTTCAGACAAACTTTTTCTATCATGAACCGTTGTTGAGATATCTGTCTATTACTATTTTAATTAATATTTTTTTGCAAATGTCTCGTTTCGTATGCATCAAATCGTGAACAAAGTTGTTACTAAACATGTAGAACATAACATTATCTACAATTTTATTTTTCAAAAACTTTTCCTATCATCAACCGTTGTCGAGATATCTGTCCGTTACTATTTTAATTATTTAGTTTTTACAAATATCTCGTCTCCTATGCATAGCATTGTAAACACAGTTGTTACAAACGTGTAGAACATTATATTTCCAACAATTTTGTTCGTAACAATTTTTTTTCTATCACTAACCATTGTCGAGATATCTGTCATTTTTGTTATCTTATAAAAGTGGTCTGATTCTGGAAAGGTGACCGATCCGCCATGTAAGACCGGGTTTTTCGTGATGGGTAAAGTGTGTTCTCTCGATCCAAGTTGGTTTCACATTTCCTATATGTTTAGGCCCAAGACCTATTTTTTTTATTTTCAACCACAGTCTGATTTTGAATGGTGACCGATTTGAGAATAACTAAATCTGCTGTGGTGTTCTCCTAAGAGGGCTCTTTCTTAAAATGCATCCATTTCGTTTCCTATATATTTAGGCCCAGACCCTTTTTTTTTCGCGATTGTCTTACCGCTGTAAAAAAATTCAGTGACCGTTTTGAGTCATAAGACCGAGGCTAAATGATGTACTTTGGCGTCTATTTTCGAGCTAGACTGAATCCAGCTTTCCTATACGTTTAGACCCTAGACCGTTGGTGGCTCTGGATCTAATTCTTCCATTTTGACGGAACAAATTTTATTTATAATTGGATTCGATAGAACAAATTCGGAACTAAATCCCAGACACACTCGCATCGTTCTAGGACACGGGGTCCCGCTGAGTGCAGGTACACGAAGCAAGGGAGGGTGATCGATCGCATCGCACCAAATTAGGACACACGTTTTTTGATCGCGCGATCAGTTTCATCGGACGATGAGATCGCATCGCACCATCGCGCGTGCGATGGCAATAGGACACCGCCTATGATACGAAGGATAATTAGACGATTTGAAGGATAGCATAATACAGATTCTATTAAAAGCATATTTATAAAAAACAAATCCATATGCGAAAGTATCTCTGTTTGTCTGTTACGTTTTCACGGCTAAACCGCCGAACCGATTTTGATGAAGATCGTGACTGTACACCTACCTGCGACAAACTATACAGTAATTTAAGTCCAACCCCGAGAAAGAGGTCAACCTTCGAATCCAACTCGGCTGGGCAGCGTTTGGGAAGGTTTGAAGCGTTTCAAGACGTACCTAACTCTTTGACCAGTGTGTAGCCGTCAGTGAAGAGTGACGAGTGATGACATACTGAACTGAGACGTGGTCGCTCACTAAAGGCCTGTTGAAAGACACCCAAAGGGCAATTATGGTGGACAACATGGTGGACCAACGACCTAGTGAAGGCGAAGATCCCGTTGGATGAGGGCAACGCAGGACCGCTCACTGTGGCGCCTCTTGGGGAGGCCTATATGTCCAGCAGTGGACGTTTATCGGCTGAAATTACGATGATATTAGCTTGAACCCTCAAATGGACACAAGGCATAAAAATTCCACGCAGACAAAGTCGCGGTAAACAACTAGTCATAAGCGACATTCTAATAACGGAATCGTCGGAAGGTGTAACAGCATTTTTATGATACCAAAAAGAGGTCCATCGTCTAGAAAGTTTGGAATGCTCCGTCGTAATTCCCGTAGTCTGTAGCAGTTTACATGTATACTTACTTAGTTAGGTAGTTGTGAAGTTGAGCGCGTTTTATTTGCGATTCGGAACTAAGTTTAGCGTAAATCCCTTCTCGCCTGTCGAATGTTCATTTAGACACAGAGTTTACGATGCTGTGGAATGGGACATCTAGCGATAACGGGCGCATTGGAGAAGAATTTTAGAAACCACTTTATGTAGAAACTCGTTTCTTGTTTAAGCTATTATCTGCACTTGCACCCTATAAATAAAATAAATAAATAATAAATTACGCTCACAGGCACATACATTGTAATCATCCCAAGGTAAGCCTTAGGCTTTTTGTTATGGGAATCATACAATAACGACACAAACATATAACATCCATGACCGAACCGGGATTTGAACCCAGGACCCTGGTTTGGCAGTCCGGTGTGGCGACCATTACACCAACCGGGTCGTCAATAGTATACAGATACACTATACAGGATGTTAACTTAAATACGTTACATAGGTACTTTATGGGGTGCTTCAGACCATCAAACTGAACATCTTTCACTATGAAGCAAAATTTGAAATCGCGAAAAACAAATCTAGTGTTCTATAGAAAATATCATTAGCATTCTGTTCGATATGTTACATATTAAATTTTACACCCTGTATAATGTAGAGAAATATTTTACGACAGTTCTTAAGTATTAAATGTAGAGCTATTTCGTTATGAGAACCTTTAACTATAATTCTTATAGGTCGGTAATTAATTTACCTATACAAACCTACAATACCCCCTTATAGCAGGTACCTACCTACCTCTAGACAAACAGCTAAAAAGAATAAAAGCCTGGGAGTTCATTGTTATTCATAACGGAAATTGAATTCTGTAATAGGATTCTCAATGAATGGTTGGCGACAGGCAAGTCTGTTCAAATTTTCATTTTTCGTTTACTATTAAAATACATAATTTATTCAAAATCACAAATGAGTCTCATTAGAAATCATGTTATTACACAGAATTTCGGTTTATTCAGGTACTTAATTGGTAAGTCACGTGCAAAGAAATATACCTACTCTACGAATAATTATTTATTTATTCGTAGTACCTACTCATAACTGGATACAGAGTGTTAGAGTAAACAAGTTACAATACTTTAAGGGGTGACTGTACCCATGATGCTGAACAACTTTCCCAAAGAAACCTATTCCATACTAAATGCAATCAGCTGAGCGAACGTTTGTATGAAAGGTCAAGTTTTTTTTGGCGTATTTCCTATATGTTGCTTTGGGAAAGTTGTTCAGTATCATGGGTACAATCGCCCCTTAAAGTATTGCAACTGTTTACCCTAACATCCTGTACATTGTAAAGTTTCTTTAAATGCTGTAACATTATTTTAAATCAGTTTTCATTTATTAATAACGTATAATGATTTCAAATAATTGTATTTATATATTTCATAAATATTATAAGTAGGATAAAAATAATGTGTTTTACTATGTAAATTCAGTATCCTACAATAATATTTATTCTTGCAAAGACTTACCCAAAGATAATATTCTTAAAAGATATTATTATAAAACAAGCCGTCTAGCGGATGAGGGTTTTGTTCTGCAGCGTATCCAAATAACTTTATTGTTATGTGCACAACGTTTGCGAGGCCATATCCAGATGTCTGTGATTTTTTGCGGATTGTTCGGCCTTCCGTAAGTGGAAGGCACACACATAAACCCTGGGATGCTGGGGCAATGTCCCGGATTATTTTTAGAATTCTAAAGCCTGCGGAGGTCACACACATGGGTGTGTACAATATATGAGACATTTCTTTGCCGCTTTCAAGCAGTGTAACCTATTTGGTATTAAACGTTTCTTTTATTTAGAGCTCGTATTGTTTTTTTTTAATTAAAGCACGAGCAAAATGTGATATTTTAATTTCAGACATTTTGGAAAAGGTGATTTTGAAATTAGTTCATAATGGTAATAGGATATTTTGTTTTTAGGCTCTTTTGGACCGGAGGCATCAAAATAATCAGATTAAAGTCAAACGTTTAGTGAAAATGACCAATAGATTTGTTGAACATGATGTAGGTAGGTATCAAATTATGATTTACATAATCAAAACAACCTTGTAAGATATGCGAATCATGCCATTTGAGCTGATATGTTATGCATCATGAAATCATGAATATCTTGTCGGAAATGCGGTCATCATTTTCCAATCCCACTCTAATGACAAATGTCGGTACGTCTATTCAATTGTGACAGTGTGATTACGTCACCACTGGTGTGGCAGACCGACTGATACCCATTTCTACGTTTTGTTACTTACCTATATGTCTACGTATGTTCACTTTAATCACCTGGGAGATATCACCCGGGTGGTAATAGGCGACTTATCTACGTAGTTTCTATGATCACCTATTATAAAAAAAATTATCACCCAGGTGTGACAATTATTGCGACTCGAACTTCAATTCAGTTTTTATGGTATCCCCAAATCACTTGTAAATTTTAGGTGATTAAAGGTGAGCTGACTTGAAAAATTATAAAGTATCTATCTTCAAATCTATTACAACAGGAATAGCGTAGCATCTTCTACTTATTTATTAGAATTGAACCGCATTGTTCCGGTAATTTAATCTTGCAAGTAGACTACCTAACTACTCGAAGAAGTCGTGGTTGGACGAGGTAGTAAGAGATAGAGGTGCAATATTAAAGGATAAAGGGGTATACGGATCGGGTGGTCCAGTAAATCAGTAGCGCACGTCGCAGCGTGTATCGTTGTTTGGTATAGTGAGCCAAACAATGGTTCTCATGCAAAATGCAAACGCTAGCCACCACCCGGCCCGGCTCGAATTACCTGCCCGACGAACGGAACTGCGGTTACCTGTCGTTTCACTAAACAAACGCATACCTACAGCCAACTACACTTTTTACTTTACCTATTTTAAATTTTAAAAAGGCTACAGGATTCCTTTTTTATTGCCGCGCCCAACAAAATTGCGCTTAAATATTTATCGCGTTGTGTGATCTCAAGGAAATGACGATTCTCCCCGTTTTATGAGAGAAAAATGAGAGTGGCTAATGAGCGGCACGATGTCTGATGTTCTATTATATTTTGGCGGAGCACAAAAAAGGAATGTCAATATTGCGTGCGGGCGTTGATAATTCGCGTTAGTCCGTGTAATGCGAGGGTTTGCTCCGGGCTCCGGGTTTGGCGGGCGTAGCTCTGGACTAGGAGGATTTGTTGTAGAAAATTACCGGGTCGTATGACTGTGGCCTTAGATGAACAGTATTTATGAGTATGTGTTGTTTATTTTATGGTGTGTCTCTCCTCTAACCTTCGGACTGGTGTTTGTTAAATCTTAGGAGATTTTGTATTTTATTTCCGCTAACAACAGTATTGTAAGAGTTGCTCAAGTATGTTGATAGACTAAGTTTTTAAAGCATTTAACATGGAATAATTATTTGTTTGTTCCTCAGCTCACAAGTTTCAGTTTAGAATTCCTAAATTGCACTATCTAAGTTTTCATCAGAGTTGTACAAGCGTCCAAATAGGTACAACTAAGTCCAGTTGAAAACTGTTAACTGTTACTGACCGGGCATATTAACTAGTACGGGAAAATCCCATCTATTCCACCACAAGCACTTAGATGTAACTTGGAAGTTGAATGTAGATACAACTATTGAAAGTATAATATATTGCAGTTTCCAGTTCTTTTTGTTTGTATAGATAACTAAGTTGCAGGTAGCTCTATTCGATTTATACTGTGACCTTTGTTGCAGTTCCCCGAATAAACATGTAGTAAATTAAAAAAAAGTTAAAAGTTTACTAGCTCTTTTAATGCGTCGAGTTAGTGGTCTGAATTCAACTGATAGTGGTAGGACGTGGGTAGTTTGTCAGCTCGTAAACTTGACAAACAGCGACGTGCCGGTAAGCTGCACCCTCATGAAACATGCGTGACGTACATGCGCCCCGAATATTTATTAGGACCTACTCCACATATTCCCTGCAAACTTGTGTTAATTGATTTTCCGGTTTGCGGGGCTCTGCCGATTGCAGCGTGTTATTGAATATGCCCGGGGATTCAAATGCGTTCCATTGTTTATGATGACAAACGACACTCGTTGATGTTGTTGACTCTACACATTCTCCTGACGCGCAAGTTTTTGACGTGTTCATACTGGCCCCGCAAAGTCCACTCCGATCACCTGGAATGCCCTAGATGCAGTCACTCTCTGTCGCGGCAGGGAGCTTATTACTTGCTTGGAAGCCGCAGCCTTCGTAGGAAAGTCGGGTTCCATTTAGTCTATATAAAAGTATTCCTCTGTTTCCACCTCCAAAACTAAACAGATTTTAATAATTCTTTCAAGAATAATATGAAAAAAAATTTTGGCTATGATTTGATTGTGATTTCGTCCATTTTATGTAGGTAAAATCAGTCTGAACTGCAGTTGTCACTTACAGCTCAGTACTGGCAGCTCGGGAATAGCGCGACAAAAATAACCTATTCTTCGAATTTCTCGCAGATCACCTTTCCTCAATAATTACTAGGAACCATGTTTAGCTAAAGAAATATGTAGTAATTAGTTCTATTGAAAATGTATTTCCAACTTGATGTGTTAAAGGTTGAAAAATAACATCAAACTACCAAGCTAACAATCTGCCACAGCTGCACTGGTAAAATTGCTTCGGAGGACTGAAATAGCAAAGTTATTTTCAAACTCTCTGATATTGTTGGCTATCATGTCTTTGGAAGTTGTTTATTAAAGTAACGGACGAAGACGAACTTTGTGACACAATGTACTTTCTCATTAGGGGTCCTACGTTAACTACTTCATAACTACGTGACTGGGCCTGTCTACTCAGCGTTCCGAGGGTTGAATTCCTAGTGACGATGGATTTTTACGAAGATCCCTATTGGGTAAGGGACTGATTCTGGTACATGTTTAATAAAGAATTATAAAAAAGCTACATTTATTAACAAAAAAATATGTTCAAACGAAATTATAAGTACTCGAATGGAAAACAGAAAAATTATAAACGATTGAAATTATGTTCTATCTTTCAAATATTATAGATTAACATTTTACAAGCCATGTTTTGCTATCTCCCTTATATAGACGATATTGTAAAAAAAAATAGTTTCAGACGTAATGGCTCGAAAGCACGTCTGTTTGGCAGGTTGCGGGTTCAAGTCTTGTCGAAGACAAATTTTTCATTCTTTAGTTTGATGTTTTCTATCTCTTTCTTGCAAAACTGATGTTTTCATGTGACGTCGATATGACGTGACTTCTAATATTATGTTAAAAAGTAAAAAAAAAAGTCATACAAAATTATACTGATCGTCAGATTGGTTTACTTTGGGCAGAATGCTACTAAATTGGTCGATTTCCATTACATATAATAACTAAACCATATGACTACAAGATGTCCACAGAGGATCTATTGTGCTGAACTTTATTAGTATTTTTATGTACAAAGTTAATATTGTATGTAACTACTGAAATACCAGAATACCACCCCGTAAGCTTTTTACAGCCTATATTTGAATATGAAAAGAAGCGGCTAGCAAATACATAATATAAAATATGACTTTACTTAGCTTCTAGTACATTTTATTAGTATGCTTTACTAATGCCTATGCTAATGCCAATTTTATTATAGAAATTTTTAGTTTGAATTTAAATATCCAAACGCCTATTTGTATCGTAGTTGTTAATACAATTATTGTATGTAAGTATGTAACTGTCAGTAGATATCTTGGAACAAACATAAACAGTTACGTTCCACATTCCAAGGTAACATTTCCAACTTTCGCAACAGTTTTCTTTTCAAGGTTGGTTTTACTGATGAATGCGAGATGTTTTCAGACAGGTTCCCGGCTGAAAACATCTTAGCTTAGCTTAGCTCCTTCGTGTAGCGTCGTAGATAGGGGCTGGTCAGGCGGGCGGCTGCAAGGGGCGCAACTCAAGAAGATTGGAAGGTATGGCTACTTTCATGGGCGCAACCATTGACCAAGAAGTTTCGTTTACGTTAGTAGACATAACGTCAGTATGTAACCGCGTGTGAGATCGCGATATGGAGTTGGAGATATACAATTTACATATAATTTGAGGTTCTTGAGTGAGGACATGTGCCCAGAAGTAGTACAGAGATGTGGTTACGTCGGTTAGGACAGCAATAAGGTAGCGATCTCCTTTTTTAACAAGAGCAAATTTGTTATATGAATCTCTTATGGAGTGAATAGGACCAAATAAGTCTTCTATCTCTACGGGTGCAACCCTCACGGGGGAACAATTAATAGACCCACAGCCTGCAAGCGGGACACAGGCACAAAATTACTCTTAAAATATGATGCTAGCTCAAATTAAAGAAAAGGTGCACTTGATTACAGATTAACTAAAAACACTTGTACCGAACCCTAAATAAAATTTTTAAAATAAAAAAAGACAAACTAAAATTTAATGATATTGTTTCTCTTCCTAGAAAATAAGTCTTGGGCTTAGATGTGTTGACCAATAGACGAACTGACTTGGGGGGCGCAAACTTAAAATCTTGCCAGGAGCGCTCATGACCTAGCTACGATTCTGGCCTCGTGAGCAAATGTTTGCATTCTTAGAGCCCGACCGACTCTTGACGAATAGAAAATGGACTTCTCGAGCCCGCACCCTACACGTTCTCAAAGAAATATTAATGAACCATTTATACAGACCCATTTTGTTCTTCTAAAGTCGAAGAGGAAGTTTTATGAAACTTGAAATAGCCAGACCGAATGAAAAGCATTTCAAAGTTTTTCAACCATGAGCGTAATTGACTGCAATTAGGTAAAGGTGTAAAATACTTATTAACGCCATATAAGAAGCTTACAAGTCATTAATAAACGTATGCGAAAGTTTTTCCATTAGCGAGGACATGGCGTCTTCGAGTAGACTATTTAAAACTTTGTTGCCGAGAGCCGTGAACTCAAAAGTCTTCAAAATGTTATTGTTCTGTCTGCTGAACATTAAGACAAATTGCTATTCTTACAGCAATATTGTTAATAAGCAAAACTGAACATTAAATTAGCTAGAAAAAGAAATTGATTTTTGTTTTGCTAGCTTTGTCGCAGATGGAAAACAAAGTGCAATGAGTAATATCGGCCTCAACTTTAAGATAAGAATTTTTATTGTATTTTTTTTTGTTGTTGTTAACAAAAAAAATACCTTAAATATCATAAGGTATAGAATTGATCACCATATGCATATATTTTTATGTTTTGTTACGAACTTACATTTGATAATCTATCTTCTGCCTATCTTACTTTCGTTATTCAGATTTGTTTTTTATAATGCAGAGTACTTTAGCTATAAGTTCTACAGAATTTATGTACAGTTGTATTTTATGTTACTATCATTAGTTCGGCGGCAGAGAAAAAACCTGTGTTACCTATATTAAGCCTCAATTTGTAATAGTCCTACCCAAATAATTAGATGGATATGGAGCATGTTATAAATGTAAATATGTATGTACATCTTTATCTTTAAATAGTATAAACCGCCATTGTACCCTTACGTTCTTTTTATTTTGTTTTGTTGCTTTATGTTTTTGGTGTGCAAATAAAGAATATTTGTGTTATGTTATGTTGTAAAACGAAGTCGCTATCCCAATCCGCGTGTCTTCATCATTTCGGTTTCTCCACTTACTTCTTCTAAACCACGCAACGGATTTTGGTACGGTTTTCACTGCCGGAAGGGTTAAGTCATTTGTATAATATATTAGGGTTCCGAAGTCAAAAAGGAACCCTTATAGTTTCGCAATGTCCGTCCGTCTGTCCGTCCGTCTGTCCGTCCGTCTGTCCGTCCATCTGTCCGTCCGTCTGTCTGTCCGTCTGTCCGCGGCTTAGCTCAGAGACGCTTAATACTAGAAAGCTGTAATTTGGCATATATATACATATTCATTACGCCGACAAAGTGGTAAAATAAAGTGGTAAAACACATGAACTGGGGATACATTTTTTTTTCTCGTCTATCCCATGTCGTGGGGTATCGTTGGATAGGTCTTTTAAAAATATTGGTTTAGGAAAACCATTTTTCGATTTAGGGATCCGTTAGCGAAATATTAAGCTTTAAAGCGAAAATTTTCGGTAGAGTCAAGTGTCCCTCTGCCAGCTAAACGGTTGTAGTTGGAGATGTGAAAAAATTCACGGCAATAGCATATATAACGAATTTAAAAAGGAAAACTATTACCGGTAAGTAGGATTTACAAGTTTCCGAGTAATAGTCTACTATCTTATAAAATTTACTTTTTAGACTTTATTAGCCGTTAAACCGTAGTATAAAACAAAGTCTTCTTCTAAGTCCACATTATATTGTGACGGGCAACTACGGAACCCTACCCTGCGCATGGTCCCACACGCACTTGGCCAGTTATTTACTTATTTTAGATCTCACCGAGCAATGCTGGGGTGGGTAGTAGTAGTAGTAGTCCATAACGCATAGTGGTAAATATTGATAAAGTTGTGGTCGGTAGGTACGGTAATAAGGGAGCCGGCAATGAATCAAATCGGCAGTAATGTAGGTAATGGTGCCGCCCGCGCCGCGCGATGAGTTACGCTCGCTATTCCTCTAAATAATTAATTTAACCAGGCCGGGGACAGCGAGGGGGGAGCCTTTTCCCCGCTTTCTTCAGCTGAAGTCACAGATTGCGTCCTTTCACTAAAATATCGGACTAATGGCTCCCCATATTTAATTACATCAATAAATTTAAAGCTATGAAAAATCACTGACTGGCTACTTAGTTAAGACTATGACGAAAAGAAAGACCAAGGAAGGAAACTGTTTGTTAGACAAATTATAAAACTAAAATAAAAAAATGTTTAAAGAAAAAAAAATGAAAAAAAAAGTGTGGTGTTGGTTAAAGAATTTTATGTTTATGTTATGTTTACAACGTGTTGATGAATAATGAATAAGCGCAAAACCTCACACACTGATTTATAACGAAACAATAATTTCATTATTTTATTAATTACAATTTATATTTATTCGAATTTTAAGTATGTGAGAGTTCAGCAATGAAAGAAAGCGAATGAGTTCAGTAAATTTAAGCAAGCTCGGCCTGCGGCTCGTTTGGCGGCCTATGTTGAAGTTGAAACCTTGATAATTCGATTCTGCTCTCGATTCTAAACAAACTAATTTCTAGTATTGCGTGTAGTCATTAACAAATTGTATATCACACAGACACACGCACAAACGTACACAACACACACTCATTTATACTTACAATCCCCTCGTGTTGTTCTGTAAGTAATTTTTGTGCCACAATGTTACAATTTTAACGTGATGGAACTACTACTACTCCCAGTATCCAGACCCTCTAGCATGATTTCTCTACTTGGGCGCGACTCGGCTTTTTTCCATACTTCAAGTAGCGGCAAGCGCGGCTTTCGCTCTCCGAAAAGCGCGGGAACAGGTTATTTTGTATGCAGTGAAGGCGCGCGCCGCGCGCGTGTAGAGAAATCATACTAGACCTGCAGGTCTATCTTTCTTTGAAGTTAGAGCCATTTGTAACTACCTTATTTATATTATGTTACCAGCGACTCGCGCACCAGCTTCGCCCGGGTGCGGGTGGGGGCTATAATTTACCTATAAAACGCTTCCCAAACATATCCCAAAAAAAAATTTTTAGATGACAGTGAAAACTGTATCAAAATCTGTTGCGTGGTTTATCTGCGGAACTACAACCACAGTGCAGTAAACAAGTTTAGCGTAGTTAGATAGTGTAGTTACAAAGATTTTTTTGGTCTATAAAAACTTTGTGTAGTTATTTAGAAGTAGGTATATATAATTATAAGTGCATGTGCTGCAGATCAGCGACACCGCGTACATCAGATAAATCTTATAAGGTTTATGAGGTACGTGGTCAAAATGTTTGGAACTGTTTGATTTGTGTCTATTAAATAAATTGCAAAAAAAATGAAGAAGAAATAAGCGAAACAGACAGAAGGACACACGCTTACCTATAGCGATGTTGTTTTAGTATACTATTTTTCTTTATTAAGATTTAGTTGTAGTGATAGAGAACAACACGTTTTTCTAAAATTTTTATTTTAAAGTAGATTATTTGAAAATGAAAGCAATATTTTTTCTGAGCACGGCCGGAAAATTTTAACTATATTTTTCGATTTGCACAAAAGTCTGTTCGAACGAATACGTAATAAAAAATGATATCTCCACTGGGATTGCAACTTTTGATATGGTCTGGTTTATCTATTGGATTTCACTCACGTTACGCCCCGCCCACTCTCCCCTGTCGTGTTATCACAGGCAGGCCCGGCCGTGAAGAGGATTTGTCTTGCTACAAAAGTTTCTGAAAAGTGTCCCTGAAAAGTGTGCTTTAAGCTAGTAGACTCGTATAACTTTATTTACTCTACTAGCTGTTGCCCGCGACTTCGTCTGCGTTACTCGGATAAAAAGTACCCTATGTGTTAATCCAGGCCATGGTTTATCTGTATGCCAAATTTCATCAAAATCCGTTCAGCAGTTTTTGCGTGAAAGCGGAACAAACATCCATCCATCCATCCATCCATACTTACAAACTTTCGCGTTTATTATATTAGTAGGAAGTAGGATAGGATAGGATGGTATAACGTACCGGTTTCAATGAGTGCGTTATTCAGAGCATTTTATACATTTAATCAAATGTAAAGATTTGATTTATTACTGGATTTTACCTGCGACTTCGTCCGCACAAATTGTATATCAGATTTTAAGTCAATCAAACAAAAAAGTTTCATCAATATCGGTTCTATAGTTTTTACGTGATACTCGAATAAACAAACCAACATACTAATATTAATATCATAATAATATCGTAATCTTTGTCTTGCAAATATTTTCAATGTACAGAAACTCTTCTATTACAGTTGGTTGTAACCAATAATGGTAATGGTTTTATAATAGTTTTCGATAAGACGAGCTTTTCTCCGCGACTACGTTCGCACCAACAACTTCGCACGAACAAGCGACCACACAAACAGACGGACAAAATCGAAAATTTGTGGTTTGTCCGGCATGCGTCACCTGCCTCTTTTTTTTTGTTTTTGGCTAGAAACCTTCCCGTGCATGCTCACAACAACCCACCAAAGTTTCATCACAATACAACGAACGGTTTAGGAATGCATTTAAGCTATAAAGAGACAGACATAATGACCCCGATTCGGACTGTGCCACGACTTAACTTAACTAAATTTATTCCAAACTTCCGTGTCACTTTGACAGCACTAAAGTCAGCTGTTAGTTTTCTGTCTCTTTTCTTAATCTTATTTTAGAAAGTGACAGGAATACATTTAGTTAAGTCGTGGCACAGTCCGAATCGGGGCCAATATACATATATTAATTTCTATAAAGATAAAGATACTGATCTTGTCTTCTTGATTGTTTTGTGAATTTTGATTGGTACTTAGAACTTAGTTTATTAAGTATCATAAACATTGGATGTATTAGTATGTACCTTGTTACTGAGCCTAAATAATAAAATTTATAAAATAAAATAAATAAAAAATAGTACTACGTCGTAGTCGTAGCAGTTAATCTTCTACGCCGTAGTAGTTTACTTAGCTACACCGTGTAGCAGTTATTTATTTGATTCCAAGTTTTTTACCCGACTGCGCCAGATGGAGGGTTATTTTATATTGAAATCCGTTCAATCCAGACAACAACGTCACATCCGTGACCGAGCCGGTCCGGATGTACAGTCGGCCGCAATAAGTTATATACACTTTAGTACTACGACGTAGAACAAAAGTGTATACAACTTATTGCGGCCGACTGTACTTGGAGACGGTTAAATCTAAACTATTATAAAACTGTAACAGAAGTGTGTCTGTACATTGAAGATATTTACAAAAAAAAGATTACGATATGGTTTTTAGATGTCCCTGATTCCAAATCACCAATTTTTAGATTTTTTGTCTGTCTGTTTGTTTGTTTGTTTGTTTGTTTGTTTGTTCGTTTGTTTGTTTGGGTGTTTGTTTGTTCGAGTATCACGCAAAAACCACTGAACCGATTTTGATGAAACTTTTTTTGTTTGATAGCTTATCATCTGACTTAAAATCTGGTATATAATTTATGCGGACGAAGTCGCGGGTAAAAGCTCGTCTTAGTATAAAATTAACAAGAAGCCCCCTTCTAAGTCCATATACAGAGTGTAACAAAACACCCTAGTAATACTTAAGGGGGTGCTTCAGACCATCAAACTGAACAACTTTCACTATGGAGCCAACATCGAGAAAAAAAAAAATCACCTGTCCCATACAAAACTGCAGTACTGATTCGACTAAAATGTATGGGACAGGTGATTTTTTTATTTTTTCTCGATGTTGGCTCCATAGTGAAAGTTGCTCAGTTTGATGGTCTGAAGCACTTCCTTAAGTATTACTAGGGTGTTTTGTTAAACCCTGTATATGGACTTAGAAGAGGGCTTCTTAATTTTATACTAAGATTTAACCGTCTCCAAGTACAGTCGGCCGCAATAAGTTGTAACTACGGAACCCTACACTGCGCGTGGCCCGACACGCACTTGGCCGGTTTTTTGTTAACTGACAAAGCAGTTACAGTAGTACCGGGTTTATATGTCTCACCGATGTACCTGCGCAGTTAATTGCGCGTGAAATTATATTGACCAATCAGGATGTGCCACCTTCAATCCCTTGCCCTGATTTGCTTATTGTTTTTGGGTCCTTTTCGCTGCTATCCGACTTTGCACCCTTTGATTACTAAAACGACATCGGGTTTTTTTCGGGGGACTGCGCAAACGAAGATTGACGAGGTATTTTACTGATCGTACTGTAACACTTTAAGGGTCAGCGCACACCCAGCGTAAAACTGTTCGAGCATGCGCGAGCAGGTTTCATTGATTCAATTGATAATGAACTCTATTTCCATTGAAATAAAGTTGAAAATAGCTTGCAAGTGATTAAATCCCTTCAGCGTCTGTTCGAGTATGCTCGCGTATGCTCCTCGCGGCGACGGGAGCAGTCGCGAGCATGCGCGCGGATGCTCGCGCATGCTCGAGCATGTTCGAGCATACGCCCGTGTCGATGCTTGCGATCCGTCGTAAGTGTTGCCGCCTCGGCCGGTTTCGGACTAAATCTAGCATATTTTTTAACTACTTTAGCCCGAAAAGGGCAATTTACTACAGATAATATTATATAATAATCGAACTCTTTTTGAAAATACAAAGAAAATCTGAAAGGTTGAAGCAGATTTAGTAGGTTTTCAAATTGTTCATATTCCATTTTATAGTTCCTAGCCATAAAATAACTGTCCCTAGAACTTTAAACCGTAACCCAAATATAAGTACCTAGGTACATCTTTCTTGCCTCTTTTCATCTCATTGATGTGCTCTTCTTGCTCCTCTTCCTTTGCTAGTAACCCAATAATTACCAAATCCCAGTCTACCACACTTTAAAATTGTTGTTATCGCACGTCTTTACTATAAAATATTGTAAACACAACGCAAAATTCACTACGTCAACTGTAGCAACACGGGAGCATCCGAGAGACTGTTCGAACACGCGCGAGCATGCGCGAGCAGTTCTACGCTGGGTGTGCGCTGACCCTAAGGCTGCATCAGGAGCTCGGTCGGATCTCTGATTGGTTAATATTTACACAGCTACACAGCTCGCACAGGCAGCTCGCGTCAATGGACAGGCAGCCTTACTCCCACAGACGCGGCGGTATTATACAGGGTGTTAGGGTAAAAAGTGATTGTACCCATGATACTGAACAACTTTCAGAAACCTATAGGAAATTAGCAATTTTTGTTTTCGACTTTTCATACGTATATCAGCTGACTGCATTTAGTATGGAAAGTTCACAACTTTTTTTGCAAATTTCGTATAGGTTTATTAGGGAAAGTTGTTCAGTGTCATGGGTACAGTTCCTTATGGCTGCACCGAGCCTAAACTAACCCTCCAGTGCTGCCCTCAATCGTATTTTTTCTATTTCTAAACAATTAAACATGTATGTTGTTGTTGTTGTTTTTATGTTTTTGGTGTGCAAATAAAGAGTATTGTATTGTATTGTATTGTAAACAATGGTACCGATTCGGACTGTGCCACGACTTAACTTAACTAAATTTATTCCTGTCACTTTCTTAAATAAGATTATGAAAAGAGACAGAAAACCAACAGCTGACTTTAGTGCTGTCAAAGTGACGTTACACGCCCAAAATAAGATGCCATCGTAATGTACGCCATCTTATTTAAGGCGTTTTTGGGCGTGTAACGTCACTTTGACAGCACTAAAGTCAGCTGTTGGTTTTCTGTCTCTTTTCATAATCTTATTTTAGAAAGTGACAGGAATAAATTTAGTTAAGTTAAGTCGTGGCACAGTCCGAATCGGTAGGTACCATTGTTTAATTGTTTAGAAATAAAAAAAATACGATTGGAGGCAGCACAACAGGTTCTGTAGACTCTTAAAGTAATACAACTGTTTACCCTAACACCCTGTATTGTCCCAACCATTGTATATCTTAAAGGCGGATTGCTGGTGGTTAATAGTCGTTTGTATATTTGAATCTGTAACATTGATATTTACATTGTATAAAACTTGTAGATGACTTGGCTTCATCCCAAGAACCGTTAGTTAAACTCACTAACACGGCGAGCTAAGGGGTTATAATTCGGAGCGCGCTCCATACAAACGCAATCTGGATATATTTTCAATACTAACCAATTAAAGTCAATGAAATTTTTCAGAAACTATCTAGGAACTTATCTCTATGCCTGTTTGTTGTTGTTGTTGTTGTGTGCTGTGTTGTTGTTGTTGTTAATGTTAGGATTAATTTAAGATTTGTATGAAAATCTTTGAGGCACTGTAACTTAAAAACTACATACATTTTAGCGAAAACCTGACAACATACAAACATAGAGATAAGTTTCTGGATTGTTTTAGAAAAATATCCATTTAATTGGTTAGTATTGAACATATAACCAGACTTCGTTTGAATGGAGCGCGCTCCTAATTATATCTACTTAATAACCGCAGCTACTTTGTTACCAAAAATTACCTTCTTGATATGATAACTTGATAGGTACTTCACTTATCTACACGACATTTTGAAAAAAATAATTATGTTAATCTCGCTGTAATGCGAGCTTGCCGAGCTATACAGGATGGTCCAGACCATAGTAGGATATAACATTTTTTTAGATTGCTGACTTCGGAATCTACCAGCCAGAAAAAAAATCGGTTCCCACCCGATTACAAAAAAATGATTTTTGTTTATCTCTATCTTGAGGAACATCATTAATGTGACATGTGTTTACTCTATTTTAACTGTACTCTCTCAACAACAAAAAACAGTCTGATTGGTGAACGATTGATTTATTTTAAGTTCACTAAATTTTTAATTTATCTACCCTTATCTAATCTTACCCTTCCGTGCGGTCCAAACCTGTACCATATTTTAGGTTAAGTTAGTTTTATGTTGTCAATATTTTTATTTATTTTTAATGTTCTTATCCACTATTATTTGTTTTACCAATAAATTCAATAAAAAAAAAAATGTAAATACTTAAAAGATTTTTCAGATTTTTTATTTCCCGGCGGGTCCTAATAGGTCAGCAATCTCAAAAAAAATGTTTATATCCGTCAGGAGAGCGATTTTTGAATCTCATTCGCTGAGTTCAGCAGTTGAAAATGTCAAAATTACTGTGGAGATACGCATCTTTCTACTGCTGATTCGACTTTCAAAAATCGCACTCCTGAAGTATGATTTTTGAAAGTCAAATCAGCAGAAGAAAGATATTTTCAACTGCTAAACTCAGCGAATAAGATTCAAAAATCGCACTCCTGGTTTCAACCACCCTGTATAGGAATGGCTTTGTGTAACATAAGACAAAAGATCAAAGTTGATAACATAAAATTAACTTGGACAAACTTCGTCAGGAATTTTCTGAAATCCAGTATCTCGGGCTTAACCTTGTTTAAAAGTTTCGTCACTTGCTCCAAAAACGGATTACTGAGAAAGTTATTTATTATTTAATAACTACGGTTTGGATTATACAGGGCGTGTAAAATTTAATACATTACATCTTAAAGGGTTCTTCAGACAATGAAACGGAATAATTTTTGTTAAGGAGCAAACAGAGAAATCGCGAAAAAATTTTGGTAGTTCCATAGAAAACATAATTAGCTCGACCTTCAACCCAAATGTATGGAACCGCAGATTTTTTGGTCTAACTAAACTTTAGACCTTTAAACTGAACAACTTTCAGTATGGAGCCAACACCTCGAAAAAATAAAAAGAATCAGAGCCTCTACCCGCAAACTCGAACTTCGCAATTGCGTGAACATTTTCGTTTCAATGTCAACTCTATTACAATGAAGTGCGGACCGAAACAGTGGCGATATA
This sequence comes from Agonopterix subpropinquella, assembly GCA_922987775.1. Taxonomy (NCBI): domain Eukaryota; kingdom Metazoa; phylum Arthropoda; class Insecta; order Lepidoptera; family Depressariidae; genus Agonopterix; species Agonopterix subpropinquella. Next base: position 15,017,130 of record OV277695.1, on the reverse strand, counting down.
TCAAACCTCGAAAGTCCGGGTACAGGGCCAGCTGTTTCATATAAAGCTGCAGTACCTATAACTGACTCAATTGTATGGAACAGCAGATATACAGGGTGAAATTGATATCATTGGCATCCTTTTGAACTAAGAGTCTACCCATCAAACTGAACAACTTTTACTATGGGAGCAAACTGATCGGAGCAACTAAAAAATCTGCTGTCCCATACTAAACTGCAATGCCTACTCGACTCAAATGTATGCAACAACAGTTTTTGTTTTGCTCCGATCGGTTTGCTCCCATAGTAAAAGTTGTTCAGTTTGATGGGTAGACTCTTAGTTTAAAAGGATGCCAATGATATCAATTTCACCGTGTATATTTTTTGCGACGCTAAACCACTCCTTTAAATATTATTAGGGTGTTTTGTGACGCCTTGTATAAGATCTTGAATTGTTTAAGATCTTGTGAAAATTTCTGTATAAGTTCTCTTCTTCTGTAATATTTATTGAAGGGAAAGACGCAACATGTGGTTAATAGTGAAGTATATAATGCAGGGTTCGAAAAAATCCGATTTCTATAGTAAATATCAAAAATCTGATTTTTTGATATATATCCGATATATATCGGATTTATATCCGGGCTAAGAAAAAAAAGCTAATTTCATTCTGTAAGGGGAATAAACACTTAAAAATGTGAAAGGAATTTGTAAAATAATATAAGTGTCACATTACCACATTTTTTATTTAAAAAAAGTACCTAACAAAAGAATTAGTGTTAATTTGAGAAAGATCTTTTAATGAACACAAAAAAACAAGTCAAGTCAAATCTTTCGATTGTCACGATTGCGGGGATTCCCTAGAAAGTGAAAATTATTAACGCTAGGAGCATCAGTACGTCTACCATGAGTTGTGATAGTAAAATCAACTGACGTGGCTACATTCGTAAGAGTGAAGACGTTGAGCGAATAGATAACATTAAATTCGCACCATGAGTTTCATCGCACGCAACGAAAATCGTTAACGTATAGACGACAGGCACTGTAGCTCATGGCGTTCCATGACTCACTTCACACTTAATCGATGTGTCTCTTTCTTATTGCCTATTAGAAACAAGGATAGCAGAATTAGCTAAAAAAAAATTGAGTCCAAGCCAAAAAAAGCTAATTTAAAAAGTATAGTGTCAATACCGTAAAGTAATACGTTTAAAATAAAAAGGTTTGTTACTGTAAGCATTGCACTGGAGTTGTTTACGTTTTTATTCTTACAGTGTTATGTGTTTGATTGAAGCGGGTTTTATAGATGTATTTAAATTTCTTTCGCAAGAATATTAAGAAAATATGATATTTATTAATCTCGAACATTGTCACACAGATTATCTAGTCGCATTTATAGTATCATTACATTAGGTTCATCCGTAAAGCGGTCACAGACAGGCTCCAAGTTTTCATCAACAAATGCCTCTGGCAAATCTTGAAGATCTTCTGACCAAACACCATCTCAAACGAGGAGCTATGGAGACGGACGGGTGAGCAGTGTCATAGCGTAATTATAACAATAGTGGGTGCGCTTAGCGGTCGCGGTGGATCTATGCTTGCGCGGTGTGCTGGGGGGTGAAGCACCGGCAGTATTGGTACCGCGCGTAGGTTAATTGGTACCGGGACACGCTTCCCCCGGGCCTCCGCTCACCGCGCACGATTGGCCTGTCGCGGCCGCCGAGCGCGCTCACTAGTTTGATTACACTATGGCAGTGTATAGAGAAAGTGATCCTTAAACGAAAGTGGCAGTAGCTAGGCCATGCATTAAGGAGGCCTGATGATCACCCATCCATGACACCCACCTGGCAAACGAAATAGAGGCCGTCCAAAAATAACCTGGCGTCGCCGCTCTGTGGAAGTTGAGGCCAAAAGCCTTAACATGACCTGAGGGGATATCTACAGTGCTGTCCAAGATCGCAACCGGTGGAGAGCCCTAAATGTACCCCACGTGGGGGTGACAGGAAGAGAAGATTTAAAGTAGCAGAATCTAGCCGGACTTACAATCAAAAAGACAAAAAGAAGATGAGGTCTAGTGAATCACAGTTTGATCTATGGCGTGACTGTGTGATAGTTAGAACAGTAACATGCTTCTAGAACCATTCATGGAATTGTACAAATCGCGAAATTGTACCGATGGCGATGCTTCCATATTTTGAGTGATTTGGTCGAAACGCATTTAATTTTCTTTTTATTATTGTATGTAAATAATAAAGCTTTTATCTATAATAGAGCCGTTTATTAAATAGGTAAGTCTTAATTAAATTAAAAATTAAATTAAATCACATCATTTATTATTGAAATAACTCAGATGCATAATAACAGTGATAACAATAACAATAGTAACAATGATATTACAAACTATGTTAGTTATAAATAAAAACCTGTCAAGTGCGAGTCGGGCTACTCGCGCACCGAGGGCTCCGTAACACACAACAATAAATTAAATAACAATTTTTTATTACCTCGTAAAATAAACCGTATAATAATAATAATAAATAATAAAATAGTTTATTTCAGACATGGAGTCCATAAAATTTGTTAGTATACATAATAAAAACTTAGAAAACTAATGTTAGTAGGTACAGAATATTTTAATAGGTACAGTTACATTTTAACAGCATGCAGCTGTATCCAACGCTTCAGCATAGGGGAGTCCCATCGCTCTGCCAACACGCTCAGGACACTGTTGGAGCTGGCTCGCAGGCGGGTCAGCACGGACGCGCAACGTTTCCTCATGATGGCGTGGAAGCCGTCGGTGCGCGCCTCCGCGGCAGCCCCATCAATGCCCTGAACGCGTTGTTATACTGGACTCGCAGATCGCTGTATGCCCTCTGCGTAAAGTTGACCCACATACTCATATGATAAGAAGTTAAGGTTTGAATTTCAATAAAAAGCTAGCCGTACTGGTAAGTTAAAGGGGATTTCCCCAACTTTAAATGAGGTTGCCATTTTGGGAAACCATCTAAATTATTCTGAATTGTAGTTTTTCGCTACGTGTTACCAGGGTAAACATTAATCTCCAAAAATTTTAATTCAGAAGACAGGAAAAAATCAATTGATATATATCAAGATAAAAATCAATTGATATATATCGTGACTAGCGGCCCGTCCCGGCTTCGCACGGGTGGACGTCTAATCTTTTCTAGCGATAAATATAGCCTATGTTACTCAGGGTGAATGCAGCTTTCTAATGGTGAAAGAATTTTTTAAATCGGCCCAGTACTTTTTGAGCCTATTCATTACAAACATACAAAAATAGGTACAAATCTTTCCTCTTTATAATATTAGTGTAGATATATATCCGCTGATATATATCCGGCGAACCCTGATATAATGTACTAAAGAAGATCCTTCCTCTTAGTATGAGAAATACGCTACCAAAAAAAAGTTTGCGTATAGTTGGCGTATGTATAGTTATGGAACTCATGTCGATTTGTATCTCATCTCTAGTTTATAGTGGTAATATTAGCTATACCTCATCTAAACGGAGTGTCGCGTAATCGTAGTTGACGCACATCTTGTCTTGGTAAAATATATTGGTTTTATAATTTTATTTTCGTATGAACATCTTAGACGTTCATATACACACATTGGCCCCGATTAGGACTGTGCCACGACTTAACTAAATTTATTCCTGTCACTTTCTAAAATAAGATTAAGAAAAGAGACAGAAAACCAACAGCGACTTTAGTGCTGTCAAAGTGACGTTACACGCCCAAAAATGCCTTAAATAAGGTGGCGTACATTATGATGGCATCTTATTTTGGTCGTGTAACGTCACTTTGACAGCACTAAAGTCAGCTGTTGGTTTTCTGTCTCTTTTCTTAATCATATTTTAGAAAGTGACAGGAATAAATTTAGTTAAGTTAAGTCGTGGCACAGTCCGAATCGGGGCCATTGCTTTACATGAGCCATTTTAACAGAAAAAAAAAATTTAGCTAAAAAGTCAAAACGGTGCATTTTTAGGGTTCCGTACCCAAAGAGTGAAAGCGGGACCCTTTTACTAAGCCTACGTTGTTTATGTTGATTTCATAATTCCAGTTGCATTTTTACCTAATCGTCCGATTACTATAATAAATTAAGTTATGTTTTTAGAGTGGCATTGGCCTTATTAGATGGCATTAGCCATCAAGAAACGTTACCGTTTGGTGGGCCTAAAAAAATTGACTCCGTTAATATAAAAATCTGAACGATTATATTAGTCCGTCGCGGTTCGTTTCGTTAATGTTAATTGCCGTTTTTTACTGGGGGAAATATTTTATTAATAAAATGAGGCTATTTTAATAGCTTTGTTATTAAATCACGTTAATGTGATCAGTGTAATAATGATAAAGCTACTCTAACTTTGTAAAGCAACTGACGGTTCAGCTCGTTGATCGTACATTATGAGCTGATTCATCCGTGCTCCTACAAGGGACAGCATTACCTGGCGTTCCTCCCTTGATTGTTGTCAAGGGAATAAAGTTCTCAGCTTGGCGTATTAATATCCGTGTCAAAGAATATAATATAAAGGGTTTGTTTTGATTTTAAATCCAAATACCAAAGACTTCATTTGGTCTTCGCTGCGTTCCGACCAAAAAAATCTTTGCCAATTACGTTGAAACGTATATCCTTCTAGAGTCCAGTGGCGCCCTCATTACAATACTAAAGATTTCTCAGTAAAGAAAGCCTAAATAAAAAAAGTGCTACTCCAATAAACTACAAAAGCATCAATGCAATTTACAATACTTTTACAGGTTTTTTATAGGTCTACATATGAATTTGAAAAAAAAAAAAACAAACGGCCACTTTTACATTTATTTCGATATTCTTAAAAGTATAGTGGAAGATAGGTGACTAGCCTCTAGCGCATGGACCGCATAAATTGAGCCCCCGTCGCGTCGGCTAACTGATTTAGGCTGGATTCGACCAAACTTTCAATTATAAAAGAGTAACTATACAAGAAACAATTTAACAACCCTGAAATAACGTCATTCTTCCTAAACCCAAACTAAAAGAACGAATGTATAATCCACTCAAAGAACGAGGTCTTTGAATCCGTACTTATTACAATGTGCGGTTATACAGTTTTAATTTGTTAGGTTTCTTTTTATTAAAATTTTTGTAATTATGTGACATTGACATTTCATCAGTTTCGGTGTATGCTTAGGGTACGCAAAATCTGTTTACCGTTTACCGTTTATGTTTTTTATCTGTTTATCTGTTTAGTATAAACTTTACTCGCGTTTGGTCGAATCGGGCTTCAGTCGTATTCGCGTGAGACGCGTCCGTGATTGCAATACTTTTAGATTTTAGGCGGAATAAATGTATCGTCCGTTACCTATCTTCCGCTATTTTAATTTAATCAAAGTTTAAAACCTATAAAAGGATTCTATAATAACTTCAGTAGTTTATTAGTGTGTCACTTTTTTAAGACTTCATTTATTGAGAAATCTTTTATATATTGGTATAAAGTACCCTAAATATGTTGATGGATTTTATAGGGATGATCAGACCATCAAACTGAACAACTTTTTCTATCATTGTTCCATACAAAACTGCAATCAACCCAACTGTCCCATACAGCTAATATTTTCCGAGATAATTCGACGTTACGTTGGTCCCATAGAGAAATTTGTTCAGTTTGATGGTCTGGGTCTGACCATCCCCTTAAAAAACCGTCAGCATATTAAGAAAGATCCAGTATTTACCTATACCTACCTAAAGAAACCTAAAGGAAAAGAGTTATAAAAAGGATCAGCAAAAAAATGTGTGACTCAAATTTTTTCGTGATCAGCAAGATATGAAATAGAAGCAAGCAAGTCCATAGAACTACTTTCGTATTTACAAAGTATTACATTATGATTTGAAGAAAACACATTTGTTTGTCTTCTATGTGCAATACCACATGAGTAAATACCTCACAGAGAGAAAGCTTCGACACATTCGCGCTCGTGGAAAATCTGGGAGAAATTGTGCGAGCGTATCACGTAACTATTTCGTGCACTCCTAAAAGTTTTATCTCTGTGAGGCCTGCAATGAAATTCGTCGTTGAACATCGGCGAGCTGACAATTCCGTATTTGCTATGGTTATATATATATATCAATTATGTCAAACTCATATTAAACCTTCCACGATCTGAAGGACGCAAGAAGGATGTTACATTTATGAGCTCGTCAATATTTTTGACAGCTATGTGACGCTTAGTGAATGACACTCCAGCCTGCGTAACATGACAGAGATGAGAGCGACACAGGCTTTCATTATTTCAAAAGTATGGCAACCGGAGTATGCAGCTGTCTGCCGTTGCAGAAAGTGCAAGCACAAAAATATCTCGGGCTTGTAATTGACGAACGATTTAATTGGGGGCCCCATATTTCCACCGTATGTGACAAAATGCGTGCTGTTATGGCAAAACTATATATCATCAGGGATCGAGTACCGTACAACATTAAGCTAACCATGTATACATCTCTGGTTGAATCCATCATGTCCTATGGACTGAGTAGTTACGGACGCACTTTTGTAACACATCTGGATCATATATACAGATTACAAATACGAATTTTGAAGCTAATAGTTCCTCCGAAAATAAAGACAAAATTAAACGACACTGATTTGTTCAAATACTGCAAGGTTTTACCGATACAATCTTTATTCACGCTTAATATTTTAAAAGAACAATATCATAGAACCGAAATACAGCACGTTAAAATATACACATTTAATTCCAGACATGCCAAAAACAAAACTCTTTTAAAACCTCATTATAACAATTTTTACGGCAAAAGAACCTCCGATTTTATAATACCAGATTTAATTAACAAACTTCCGGAAGAAATAAAGCAACAAATCAATTCAAAAAACATAGCTTACCATATAAAAAAATATTTGCTCCAAACTATAGACTAAGAATTAGGTACCGTAGATATGAAGCAACCTGTATATCTGCCATCTGATCACGCGCCGACTGACTGACAAAGAACTGCCTATGCAGTTTTTTCTATACAGGTACGCGATAAGAACTTGTGCACTCTTATGGCTGGCCGGTGCGATGTATACTATAGTTATGTATCTACCTGTTTACCTACTGTCAATTTGTGATTACTTTGCTATCGATGTTTGTATGACTGATGTTTCTGCATTGGGACAAACCTGATATCGGGTTTATCAATGCTTTTAGTTCGTAAAATGTTTGTTTACGTATTTGATAAATAAATTAAAAAAAAAAAAAAACTTCTAAACGTCAAATTTGAGTGAGATACTATGGAGATAACCGCCAATTTGACGTTTAGAAGTGACCCGTGTCGCTCTCACCTTTGTCATGTTACGCAGGCAGGACCGCACAAAATGATCATGACGCGCTCGCCCAACTTTTCCCATCAATAGTCCACTGCAGTAGCGCGATTGTATAGAAGCTTTCTCTATGTGAGGTATTTACTCACGTAGCGATACGTTCACAAAAGTTTGCGAAGGTGTTATTTACTATCCTGCTAGATTTGTTTTTACGAAAACAACTGGTGTAATGTATGTACCAGTAAGAAAAAAACACCGAAATCTCATTACGTTTAAATTGGTACCTACTATTAAATATTATAATGTTTATATTTTGCACCGAAATTATAATTATATTCAACCCGGTTGGTTGCCACGCCGGACTGGGATGCCAAAGGTCCTAACTTTGAATCTCGGTTTAGTCATGGATGTTTCATGCATGTTTGTGTTTTGTAGGTATGGTATGATTACCATAATATAAAAGCCTAGAAGCTTAACATAGGGGTTATTACAAATTATGTGCCTGTAAGCGTTGTTTATTTATTTATTCAAGAACTAACCGTTTGAGCCGTGATGGTCCAGTGGCGAGTAACCTTGCCTGCCGTGCAGGAGGCGATGGTTCGATCTCCGTCCAGGCCGACTCGTACCAATGAGTTTTTCGGAATTTATGTACGATTTGTAACACCACTGGCTTTTCGGTGAAGGAAAACATCGTGAGGAAACCTGCATGCTTCAATTTCGAGGCATGTATACCCACTGTCCATTACAAGTGGCGACGGGCTCACTCCCCGTCACACTGGGCAGAGTTTCGGTACTACTTAGTGAAACGTGGATGTTTTGAGGTTTCAGAATATCTCTGACTACCCCCTCGGGGAATATAGTCGTGAGCATGCATGCATGCAAGAATTAACCTTCTATATTACTTGTTTTAAAAACTGAATAGGTTATTTGTCTGTGCATACCAACACAATGGTTACTTACCTGCGCAGAACCCCGTTTAGCGTGGGGTAGAAACAATGCTTTCCTCCTGGGTTACGGATTAAAATTACAGAGCTTGGACAGACCTTACAAATTATTAAAGAGTGAGTGATCAAATAATTTATGCTTCAGACGCTAGAATTTCTTTCTAGCATATAAGTTTGTACGTTTTTACACAGGAATGGATTTCTTTGGCATGAGGATAGCGATGACGTTAATCTTAACCTTGTTTCGTCAAAACATTAATTCGTCAAATTTTGTTTCGTCAAATACTTCATTCTACAAGTCCTTATTGCGTCAAATTCTTTATAATCCAAGTATAGTTAAATAGGACAAACGAAAAATAAACAGACCACAAATGTATGAGTTGTTATAAGTTACCAAAGATGAACACGACCACCTTACATTACAGGGTGTAAGGAAAAGTATCATTAACCTTTAAACCACATACTCTACCCATCAAAATGATCAACTTTTAGTAAGGGAGCAAACCTGTCAGAACAAACAAAATGTCAGCAGTCTCATACATTTGAGTCGTGTAGGTATTGCAGTTTAGTATGGAACAGCAAATTTTTTTTTTGCTTTGACTGATTTGTTCCCATAGTCAAAGTTGTTCAGTTTGATGGGTAGAGTATGTGGTTTATAGGTTAATTATACTTTTCCTTACACCCTGTATAAAAGATAAATCTAAGCGTAGGATAAACTAAAAGAACAAAAAGGATAGCGTGACTTGATCTCATACTTTTTATAAATTTAAAAGAAACTTTCTTCTGCGTATATGCAAAGTTGTATACGTATATCTACTTAAATAAAACTTGAACACTTTTGATATCTACAAAAGAACAGTTTCGGTTTTTATTCAGAATCCCAGTCAGTGATTCACAGATTGGTGTGTCCGTACCCGTTCGTGTAACAGACACGTCCCAGAAAGATTCCCTCGATGTGAGACGGATATAGAGCACCGATATGGACCATCGCGTTTATAGCATCGGCCCAGATTACTCCTATATGCTCTTATCCATTTACTCGTACCAGGGCGCCTATTCAGACTCTTTGCGAATTTGCCGAAGTCATCAAAAGCTTCTTCACTCTATCGAGACACGCTATAATATTTTTTATAAATGGTATTTTAATCCAGTTGTTAAAAAGGGCAAATGTGAAGGTAAATATCACAGTCAATTCCAAGTGCCCACTCCATTTTATGCATACACCTACTCGTTGCTTAGACAATTTAATAGGGACTCGCCTTGCGGTAGCACTTCCCCTCTGCCACGGCATTAGATCAATTAATCTTGCGCATTTACACCCAATTTTATACCTTATCACTAAACGAGACAGCCTATAATAGCGAAACAATAATTTTGAACTTAGAAAGTTTGGGGTTCACACGAGACTACTTTTCATGATTTTTAACATTCAAAATAAGAATCTAAACTTATGGGGAATAAAATCCAATGTTGCGGATTTCATGTTACCTCGCCCGCCGCAAAAAGTGGCAGAAATGTTTCTTAGTAGAATGACACGCGTAACTCGTCCCTATATAAATTGTCTAAGACTCGTTGCGTTGATAATTAATATTTAAACACTGTATACCTTTTCACGTGTCCCTTAAAGGTCTTTGTGGCAGGCGTATAATGTATGACCGTAAAACGAGAGTAAATTAGCCGTCAGCGACGCTCTCATTCTCATTATTATTTAAAAAAAATTAATGGTCTCTTACATTTCAAGACCAATGTTAGATTATAGGAATTGTCTCGGTTTTAGATCTACGTATTGATTTCAATTCGATCCCTAAATACTTTCTCTTTTTAAACATACCTATGCTTGATAGTACACGATACAGAACAAGAACCTCAGATATTCTGAGATAGTTTAAAATAACGCTCGAACTTTTCACTTCACAGTAGTCAGTCAATCTTGAAAAGGAAACATTTTTAGTTGGCGAGCACGAGAATCTAATTCCGAACTCTTTCCGTCTATAGAATGTATTTTAAAATCACCTCTATTTCTCAGCGATTCATGAGCTATGTATAACAGCATGAAATTAGTTTTCCGGGGTAGCGTTGGCTAAAGTGAAAGAGCTTTGAGCGTCGGATACAGGGAACTCTACCTGCTCACGTATTTAACGTCCTTCCCACCGTGACACCTGTGGCATGTTCGCATTAGGTAATCATTCTCTTTTCATACAAAGAATAATAATGAATAACTGAATACTAAATAAGTCGTTTATTCGACAAAAGAAGTCCTTTAATCGCATGTTACGAGTAATGAATGCTACAGTTTATTTTTATGTGATTCTATCTGATATTTTTTCGTAACTGTCATTTGTTTTAACGTATAATATATTATAGGGTTATTTTATTCTGTCATTCATAAGTTCATAACATAAGGTATTATTATACACAGTTAGTACGGATTGCATTGGAAATAGCTTGCAATTTCGCTAATCTAAGTAAGTACCATAAATAAAATGTAAAAGTAAGTTAGGATCCCACTGCAGGGAAAAGGTCTTTTCTAACGAATAAGGGTGAGAAGGGGTGAAGTATTCTCCACGACGAGGGCTGAGAGCGGATTGGTGGAGGGCAGGCTAGTTGGTGTTCGACTATTGATGTCAGAGAATTTTCATGCCGACGCAAATAAAATATTGGAAGTCACGTTGCAGGAACTGACCCGAGCCCGAGCACACGTCTCGCGTGGTTTCGCGCGTCGCGTTTTTGCCTGCCACGAGGCTCCACATTCCTCAATCTCTTCTTGTTCTTGTTCTAAAACAATCCCTGAGATTGGGATAGATTCTCCCAATAAACTACTTGACACTGGCGGAAATGCGGGCTAACGCACAAGCAAGAGTCCATTAATTTATAAATAAAAAAAATATATACGTTAATTTGCTAACATTTCATGCTTAATGATAAAACAACATTAGGTCATTTTCTTAACTACTTATAGAGTTTATCCCTTTAAAAAAACTCTAGGTGTATAAAAAGGACCCTATAATTAAATAATTTACGTTACGTAACAAAACTCACACTTGCCGAAATATTTTAACCTGCTTTATTCGTATACTTACAAACTATTTCTGTCATTAGATTACCTTTTTAAAAATTACTCGGAATAATTATTAATTAAGTCATGTTGTCCATTGAATGACTACCAAACGTCATGAGCAAGACACATAATTCTGAAAACATTTCTATTTTCAAGATTTAGCCATGGTGTGGTTATACAGGGTGTAACAAAACACCCTAGTAATGCTTAAGGGGGCGCTTCAGACCTTAAAACTGAACGAATTTCACTATAGAGCCAAGACCGAGAAAAAATAAAAAAAATCTGCTGTCCCATACATTTGAGTCGAGACGGTACTGCAGTTTAGTATGAAACAGCAGATTTTTATTTTGCGATTTCGAAGTTGGCTCCATAGTGAAAGTGGTTCAGTTTGATGGTCTGAAGAACCCCCTTAAGTATTACTATGGTGTTTTGTTACACCCTGTAGAATATAGATACTCTTTCTTATTCTGCGGTAGTGGTATGGTGTAACAACTGTTGCTTAAATATAGAAATCGGAAATTTTTGAATTATACAAACATACAGAAACAAATTACTTTGTTTTAGTTTTAAAATAGAAAAAGACAACGGGTCCCTCATCGCAATAAAAGCGATAGAACACTGAATTCACGAGGCGGCTAGATTAAATCGTTCGCCAGCTGCTGTCCGCCCTTTTACCAGCTCTCCGACCGACATACATAACGAAGCAAACAAAGGCTACAAAAGCCCACTTTGTCCACTTCCCCCTCTTATTTTGGACAAATTGGTCAACGTGTTTAGCGAGAACAAAACCTACTCGTCTTAATGACTGTCACTTGTCTTAACGTGGTCTTAAGACTCACTCAGAGTGGAGCAATCTACTCGAGTCTTTGTGAAAGCATAAAGAAAGAACTACGGTTTCACTAAATATGCGAACCTATTTCGTTTTTAACCGACTCAAAAAAGGAAAATTAAATAATTTCAACGCTTTTGTTTTGAAATTGGTTTTAATTCATACATACCATCTTTACGTAGGCTTAGTAATAGGGTCCCGTTTTCACCCTTTGGGTACGGAACCCTAAAAAGTTTCAATAAATAACACATAAATTAATGTGTGGGTTGGTCAAAAAGTGACAGGCGATGTCAAAAGTGACAGGGGTTGGTCAAAAAGTGACAGGCGATGTCAAAAGTGACAGGGGTTGGTGAAAAAGTGACAGGCGATGTCAAAAGTGACAGGGGTTGGTACCTAAAGTGACAGGCGATGTCAAAAGTGACAGGGGTTGGTCAAAAAGTGACAGGCGATGTCAAAAGTGGCAGGGGTGGTGCCAAATGTAATAGGCGATATCAAAAGTGACAACATATGTCAAAAATGACAGATGAAAAATAATGGCAAAAGTGACAGGCGATCACCCAAACCCCTTTTGTCGCTCTTCCATTCTGTCGCACTTCCGTGAGTCGAGCATGTGTCGCATTCCCGTGATTCGCACTGTCGACATGTCGCACTCCCGTGATTCGCAATTTTGAAATGTCGCACTTCCGTGATTCGCGATTTGTGTGTCGCACCTCCGTGATTCGCTCTTTGATTATGTCGCACTTCCGTGATTCGCTCATTGGTAGTGTCGCAACTCTGGGGTAACACCACCTACATGCCATTAAAAGTGCGCCATACTCCACCACGCTTCAAGCAGCACCATTTAGCCAAACCGCCGTGTTGATCCGATAAATAGAACACCCCATTTATTCCATTGGGTGTCGTATGAGGCGACTAAGGGATAATGTTTCTTATGCAGTGTCGTATCACCTTGAAAACGATGAAACCTTAAATTTTTTTAAAGTGAACCATGCTACAATCATTTATGACAACAATGTTAGATAACTATGTTTGATAACTATGTTTGATAACTATGGTTGATAACTATGGTTGATAACTATGTTTGATAACTATGTTTGATAACTATGTTTGATAACTATGTTTGATAACTATGTTTAATAACTATGTTTGATAACTATGTTTGATAACTATGTTTGATAACTATGGTTGATAACTATGTTTGATAACTATGTTTGATAACTATGTCTGATAACTATGTTTGATAACTATGTTCGATAACTATGTTTGATAACTATGTTTAATAACCATGTTTGATAACTATGTTTGATAACTAGTTTTGATAACTAATGATAACTAGCAACGTAAAAACAACTTCATAACTAGTTACAAAACCAGTTAATGATCCTTTTTTTGTGCCGACTGGCTCAGAACACCCTCGCGATGAAACACCATTAAAGTAGTCAACTTTTCAAAGACCCATCCTGCTATAAGATGTTAACTTGACCTTAACTCTCATGATTCGCGATTATCGAATCTCCAGTAGGTATACACGACAAACTCTTCGCATAAATTTTACATAAACTTCTCTCAAAAACTTTAAAGTCTGTACCTAAGTAAATATTACCTACCCATTTTGAAAGATTACCTACTCAAAACACTGCGTAGCTAATAATACCTAGAGAAGAAATTCGCGTGTTTTCATTTAATTACGCTCGCGTTTGTGAATTTTCAACTCTGACACTTTGTGGTTCCATACTGAGTGTGTTACAAAAACGTTCTGCAGAACGTTGAGCTTGTTCTCTAATCAAGTTCATTACATTATATTAGCGCTGGTATTAGAGTTTCATCTATTCTAATATTTCTAATAGTTCTGTATATTAGATTTCGGATTTGAATTACGGATATTATCAGATATCCGGTATACAGGGTGCAAGGAAAAGTATATTTAACCTTTAAACCACATATTTTACCTATCGAACTGAACAACTTTTATATTATGGGAGCAAACCTATCAGAACACAAAAATCTGCTGTTTCATACGTTTAAGTCGAGTAGGCATTGCAGTTTAGTGTGAAACAGCAGATTTTTTTCGCACTGACTTGTTTGCTCCCATAGTAAAAGTTGTTCAGTTTGATGGGTAGAGTACTACCCGTTCACGACCAGTTGGCCGTCGATGACCGTTACAAAATTTCCTCACAGGCACATTAATTGGTCCCGTTGACAAAAAATAATATAAAAGCAAATACAAATTTAAAATTAAAAGCGATATTAGTGACCGGGACGGATGTGCCGTACGCGGTTGCGTTGCTAAAGGTTATAAAATTGCGTTTATTAGGGTCTCTTAGGGGTGCGGTGCGGGGAAGCGGGAAGGGAGGTAGCGGCCAACTCGAAGTGAATGACTAGTATGTGGTTTAAAAGTTTTCCTTACACCCTGTGTTCCTTTTTAACATGCTGACGGTTTTGAAAGAGGATGATTAGACCACAGATTTGGGTCAAATAGGTTTGCAGTTTTGTATAGAAAAGGGAAAGTTGTTCAGTTTGATGGTCTGATCATCCTCTTAAAAAATCTCTTAAAATGTTGAACCCTGTATAGTTTCGGTTATGAAAACATTATAATTTTTGGAATTTTTATAACTACAGGATCCTTCTTAATATGCTGACACTTTTTTAGGGGATAATCAGACAATCAAACTGAACAACTTTCTATATGGCACCAACATCGAAATCGCGAAAAAAAATCTGCTCTTCCATACAAAACTGCAAACCTACTCGAGCCAAATGTAAATGTATGGGACAGAATTTTTTTTTCGCGAATTCGATGTTGGTCCCAAAGAGAAAGTTGTTCAGTTTCATGGTCTGATCATCTCCTTAAAAAGGTGTCAGCATATTAAGAAGGACCCTATATGTTCCCTTTATTAATCTGCTGGAAAAGGCAGCCTCCTCTTTTGTATGCCCATCTTGGACGAATATCTTTTTGCCTTGACCAATGCGAATTTGTCCAGCAAAATAAAAGGACCTCCGTCAATATCTGATGATGTGTTTTTGAAATCCTCAATACTTTTGCCTGACTCGTTTTTGCTAAATACGAAGTTGCATAATATCTCTACTATCTAGTAAGGTATAGGGTGACATCGAACATTGATAGCTCTTTTAATAACGCAGCAGATGAGACTGTTGGTAGTTCGTACCTATACGCCTTTACCGACAGGCAGGCATCCATACTATATGTACCTATTGGTGTGTGACTGCGGGCGAGAAAGCCTTTCTGTGTCACCCTCGTCGCCGAGAGCGTCATGCCCTATATTTTCTATGGAAAAATACTTACTAAAAGTCTTGTGGTTTTCCCTTGAACTTATAAGTTTATAACACTTTATTTCCCATTACTATACAATTATAATGAAATTATGTGAGCTCAATAATTTTGCAGTGAGGATGTACAGAGTATAGACTGTAAATAAATGGGGTACCTTATTAATGCTTTAATTAATAATTGAACCTTTGTAATTTTTAGGGTTTCGTACCCAAAGGGTGAAAACGGGAACCTATTACTAAGCATTCGTTGTCCGTCCGTCCGTCTGTCCTACCTATTTAGGGCGGTAGATTTTGAACCGAAATAGATAATTGAAATTTTCACAGAATGTGCGTTATTATGGCGGATTTGTTAACAAATAATAAAAATTTCAAAACTAGTTTTTATCAACGTTATTTTTTTCTCGCTCTATTGTAAAAACGGTAATTTATACAAGCTTCAAACTTGGTGTGATTATAGAGTAAACTCTACAGTATAATGACAAATAATAAAAACCGGCCAAGTATGAGTTGGTCTAGGAGAAAAAATTGTTGTTTCGTAAGTTAATAAATGTTGTGTGGTACGGAACCCTCAGTGCGCGAGTAGCCCGACTTGCACTAGACCGGTTTTTTAACTAAAAGTATTTACCTTTATGTATATCATGGCCGTACTCTCCTTAGGGGCTGGTTAGAAACTATAGTAAAACACAATTTTTTTTAAGGTGAAATAATTATTTGAGAACTTTTTGTTGTGTACTGAATTTAAAGATATTTGTATTTGTATTATTTTATTTGTTCCTATAAAACCGTTTAATTGCATTCGTGCATTTCGTGCTTAATTTCTAAATGATCCAAATGATCTTCATTTATTTTCTTAGCAATTTTGTTTTTAAGCGGTTTATTAGTTTATTTACTCCGAATATATTCAACTAATTTTACTTTAATCGTCTTTAATCGCTTTTAGTGATAAGACCGCCATTTTGTTTGCTTTTGTTTGCTTTTATTATAGTTATTTTATGTTTTTGGTGTACAAATAAAGAGTATTGTGTATTGTATCGTCTACTTCGTCTACTAAGTCCAAAAAATAAAAATACATTTTGACATTGTTACATTTATTCGTGACAAAATGATGACATACATAGTATATAAGTAGTTCCTATCTAATTGCTATGTATTATTTTTGAGCTTATGACCTCTTCAATTCCTAAATCAGCCAAGCCAACCAGACTTCCAAACATGAACATTTGCGAGTAAACAAATAAATAATAATTATTTACAATATTCATACATACGAATTACAATGCACCATATATTGCGAATGAACGAGAAAACCTTACAAATGTAAACAAAGTTACATTAAGGGTATATTCTCTAAAACGCCTTACTTTAGGAACATTGTTTTCAGTGATATCCTATTGCATATCCAGTGTATTATATTTAATATGAAAATCCTGCCTTTACTTAAAAATGTAATGAATCGGTTTTTAGTACGTTTCATATAATTTATTATAGTAATCGCGTAAAATTTGGACACTTATTGTCGAAATATAGCTAAAATGGGGTTACTTTAGGAACATTTTTAGAAGGGTTACGTTACACGGTTGAAAATACAGCTTACGTAGAAATATAGTTTATATAAATGTTAAAAAAACAATGAATCGATTTTTTGAAATATGAGTCGGAATCGTACAGTTTTCTTAAAATAAAATTGTAAAAATCAAAAAATCTGTTTACCATACAAAATGGCGAACAAATGCAATCTCTTGACATCCTCTGACAACTGCATAACTAACCTTGTTTCTGATTTATTCCATTGTACGGCGAACTGCCGTAATCAGCGCACGTCCGCGTTACATTTTTTGAAAATTATTTGCGACAATTTTATCCTCGATCTATCTGTTGATGACTAAAACACAAAGGAAATTGAACGGAATAATTCATTATTTGTGTTTTCCTAAAGCTAAAATGATGTTTTATTTCAAATTTTTATACGTGATTTTGGATAATTTTCGACATATTGTTCAATCAAATTGAAATGACTTCGATTATGTCAGTAGCATATAGAAATCTATTACCATTCTCTTTGGTTGGCTTTTCAATATACAGTTACCAATACAGTCGCGCACAGATTCAAATAAAATCGAAGTAAGAAGATTAAATACCTACCTACATAATATAAAATTTTGCAGAAATTTTGGATACTAATAATCAGTGAGCTTACAATATCATTGGTAATAAAATAAGTAAATCGTAGCTTTTATTTACTTCTGAAATTAAATAACGGCAGATCAATGCAACCAAAAATTTACAACCAAATTCATATTACAGAATATTTGTATAGAAAAAAATTATTTACTTATTTTTAAATTTTTATCCTCGATTGCCTTGCATTCATAATGAGCGTTTTTCCAGCAATTTTCCGGGGATCCATAGCGTCATCTGGATGGCGCCACTAAGCTGTGCCATTTTGTATCAATCTTTTTTTATGTTGTGCGATTCGGACTCATCCCTCAGGGTTCCGTATAAACTTAATTAGGAAAGACAAAATTTCTCCCATGCATTAAATGGGAGAAAATTTAAATTTGAACATCTACCGTGATAATTCACGGTAGATGTTCAAATTTTTTCCAATTGACAACTTTTCATCTTTTAAAAAAAAAAAAAAAAGAGATACTTACCTACCTACGTATTTTTCCGATTAAATTTTTGACCGATATTTCAGTTTTTAATTTACTTTAGAATTTTCTGAAAAACGTAGGATTTATGGTTATAATTGGTACCTTGGCTGCAATAAAATTAAAAATAAAAACTGTCATATACAATAGAAAAGCCAAGCAGGCAAAGGAATAAAATATCATTCAACCTCTATTAAATTTAATTAAAAAAAGGTGCGAATCGGGCTACATAGATAGTATAAAATTCTTGATAAGAAAATCATAGTTTTTATTTACTTCTGAAATTAAATCGCGGCAAATAATATCAAAATAACAAAAAATTTACTTCCTACCAATTTCAATGAATAATTGAATAGAAAAGATTTTATTACATACTAGCGGCGCCCGCAAAGTCGTACGTTCGGTTTTTACCCGACTGCGCCAGGAGGAGGGTTATTAACTCACTGTACCGTCATTCGAAGCCTAAAAGTGAGAATAGCAACCCTATTTTCCTATGCTGTGGCGGACGTGACGTCAGTTTCCGTCCATAAATCCCCTCCAGTTTAATACGCTTTCCTTCCACCAGGTGGCGTCGTTGGCATTTTAAGCAACGAACGGTTTTTGAATCATTGGCGGTTTATTTTCCGAACTGTGCGGACATATTCTAACCAACTCAAAAGTGTTCATTTAATTTTTCCCTAACGTTGGTTAGAACATTTTTAAAATAAGTCAGTTTAACTTTTGAAAATTTTTATAATAGTTCTAATATCAAAGTGCAAGTTCTAACACACTGGTAAGCAAGTTATTTTTCTTTGTAAACGGTTTTACCGTTCGTGTTTTTTACTATGAGTGATTCGGCGAGCTGTAGTTCGTCAAGCTCTTCATCCGAATCGGAGAATAATTTAAATCCCCCTCCGAAGGAGCCGCGACCGGGAACGTCCTTGGGTGCGGAGCGTCCTTGTGGACGCTGGTATAAAGGCCAGCGCAGGCAGCATACGCCCGGCCGTGGCATCCAAGCACTGGGTGCTCAACCTCCCAGTAGACGAGATACTAGCGCGAGGGAACTGGCGCTCCCAGAATACATTCATCAATCATTATTGTCGCGAGATACGACCAACCCCAGTCCAAACTAACGTGGTGTCAGCTATGTTTTCACCCATAGCATAGGTATTAATAGGTATTGGTCGTACCTCATGTTCATACGAATAATCTAGCAATTACATAATATCTATGATATACCAAATAAACAATTTGTTTTCATTTATGATAGAAATATAATTATTGTACATAGATATCTACAATCCATCATAGCTGTTATACTTATATTTAACATAAAGAGTTCAATTTATTTTCTTCTTCTAAAAATTATGAGAACAACTTGTTTAGGAACCTGTAAACTGTAAAATTGCTTTTTCGTGGATACGTCATGTACATTTCTTGAATAGATGGATGGATCCATTCTTGGATTTCTTTCTTTGACCAAAATCAAAAAGCTATCAATATCTTAAGGTCTATTTATGTTACTGATTAAACATTTTGTTGGCATTGTTTCATTTATATTTAAGTAATTATTCGGAAGTTCTTACGATTTGAATAAATACTACTTGTTAATTGAAAATTACTCTGAAATTAGAGACAAAATAAAATACGTTTTTCCTCAAGTAGGTATGCTTTATTTACTTTTGTTTTCCCAATACATGAATTTATTCAAGATACATCACACCTCTAGAAACTTAATACTTACGATTTTCTGTGTTATGAACATACTCATACAGTTAACAACACAGTGTCACATTGGCGTTACATACCTACACACATATTCCACCAGGCGATATCAAACACTTCTCACTTTTAGGCTTCGAATGACGGTACAGTGAGTTAATATCCGCGTTTTACCTACCAATAAAACGCTTATTAACTACTTACCTCATTCGAAGCCTATTTTTAATTCCTGCCTGGTAAAAGTTCGAACGCAATGATTCAAAAACCGTTCGTTGCTTAAAATGCCAACGACGCCACCTGGTGGAAGGAAAGCGTATTAAACTGGAGGGGATTTATGGACGGAAACTGACGTCACGTCCGCCACAGCATAGGAAAATAGGGTTGCTATTCTCACTTTTAGGCTTCGAATGAGGTAAGTAGTTAATAAGCGTTTTATTGGTAGGTAAAACGCGGATATTATTATAGATTATGTTATACATCGACACGATGCACGATTGAGACACAAGCATTGTAACGATTTAGTTTGTAATGAGTGTTGTGTTCCACTCCCCGTTACAAGAGCTATCCATCCAGTATCCAACCCAATGACACCTCACACGATTGGGTTTGGTTAAAAAAAAGCGTTTTTTTTCCCAATCCTCATTCCGTGGTAGGCTAGGCTAGACAGAAGAATATCGATAGGTACATATAATGGGAGATAGTTATAAACATCTTGTATGTAAGATAATTTGTTGCAATGAAAGCTGTATCTTTTGAACCGTTAAAGTTAGCTAGTTTATCAACGCAAATTAAATTTTTAAATGAATTTGATCTGTAATCTCTAAATGCAAAAGTGGTCACAAAAAAATCATTTGAACTCCATGTAGAAACCTTGGCTTATTTAAAAAAATCAGATTTATTCTTTTTCTAACACTATGCTGGAAATCGAAACGGCAACGTCAAGTGTCAAATTCTGACATTGTAAATATACATATATATTTTTTTAATGGCCAGTAATTTTAAGTCGATTTCAAGTTTATCGAGGAGGAGTTTACAGGGCCCTGTTTAATAAGCGTGACAATTACAGGTGAAAATCCGTCAATTTTCTGTTTAATAAAAATTTTCATTAACAAAATTGTCATGATGGAAAATTTTCAATATATACTCATTATAATATAATAGATGAATGTTATAGAAATACAATCCAATTCGGTATGTAAATTAAGCTTATGCTATGCTGATTCCAAAAACATTTCGAGATTTTATATTTAGAAACATTATTTTCTCATTAAGATGGCGGATATTAAAAAAAAAAAATCCAAAAAATACTCGACATTCATTCGACCTCTAATATGACGTCAAAGGCAGCGGCCTTTGGTAAAAAAGACTAACGTCATATAAACGTCAATGTCAACGAAAGGGTTGACAGATTTGAAATTTTTCCGCGATTATGGGGAAAAATTTGGTCTCTGGGGAAATGAAATCGTGGGGAAAAAAATCAATCGCGCTAATTTTGAACGATACCTGCTACCAAAACAAAACCACAACCAAAAACATGACGTTATGCTCAATTCGTATCGCGCTAATTATATTAACGGTAACGATTTAGCTTTTTTCGGAAGATACGTTGGCGTAACGTTCGATGTCCGTTCGATCGAATTTCCTGGCGTAGTAGGTGCATGGTAGGTGTATGGTAGGTGTATGGTGGGTAACCAAACTTGAAACGTTTACGGCTTAAACGTTTCGAGTTTGGTTTTGCTTTGGTAACGTCAATGATTAAACCGTTCAACAAAAAAATAGCACGATAGCATTATTACATCAGCTAAACCAAATCTAAACCAAAACCAAAAACGTTCCGTCCGAACGATAAAACCGTATAAAATAGCGCAATTGAGTCCCTGGTTTCAAATGTCTATGTCAATGGAGTAACTTTGTTTTTTATTATTTTAGGTAAAGCACAGAGTTTCAAAACTATTCAGCCTCTGATATGACGTCATCATTAGAAAAAATTTGCATAAATTATAGAAAATTAACTATAGATTGGATATCGAAAATAATGAAATTGGTTGTTCAAAATAGCCGAATCTACGAGACTTAACTGTAAAAAAATACCATAAAAAAACTTTACATACCGAATTGCAAAAATTGCCATAAATAAAGTAGTATTGCGTTACAAAATATTCAAAGTAATATACTCGAAGTAATTACAAGTAGCGCAGTAAGCAATATAAAAAACGATCTTTCCACTAAATAGCTGTCTTTAGACTTAAGTACATCTTCAGCTCAGGAGTGCGATTTTTGAATCTCATACTTTGAACTCAGCAGTTGAAAATGTATGGAGATACGCATCTTTCTACTGCTGATTTGACTTTCAAAAATCGCACTCCTGGCCCTGGAGTGCGATTTTTGAACATCACACGTTTAAACGACCAGTAGAAAATGTCAAAATTACTATGGAGATTATGCATCTTTCTACTACTCGTTTGAATGTGTGATGTTCAAAAATCGCACTCCTGGTTGTTGTGTGACGTCCCTTGACTTCTCGCTTGAACGAAAAACGACCTTACTTTATTAAAAAAATATCCGTAATCCTTTCATTTTAAACTCTCTAACATAGAAAATATTGTTATTCAGACAATTAATTAGTTAGGTATTTCGAAATGGTTTTCGATTCAGCCCTCCAAAAAACTTGACACTTGACTTGACGAATTGAGGAAAATATCGGAAAACTGAAAAAAAAAATTTGAACACAGCCGACCATTATTGATTGATTATTTGTGGTTGGGCTATTGCTAGCAAGGGTCGTTGTAACACTGAGACCAGCGCTGGTCCTTTGTGTTCGCCCCAAGCTCACCCATATTTTACGCAAACCTCCAAACTTATGGTATTTTCTTTTCATTCTCGGGAATGCAGGTTTCCGCACGATGTTTTCCTTCACCACCGGCGAGCTAGTAAATGATAAATACAACTGTACAGAAATTCCAAAGAACTTAGTGGTACAGGCCAGGAATCGAACCGCGGCCCCTTGATTGAGGAATAGGTCTCTTCCGAATGGGCTATCATCGCTCTGACCATAGAATCGCCTCCTTTTTTGAAGTCGGTTAGTAAAAAATAACACGCAGAATTTCGAAACTATGAAAGTATTGAAAAAAAAAACGGTATGAAATAAATTGAATTAGTTATGTAGTCATATTACGTTACTCTACATGTGAAGGCATATTTTTTGTATCATTATCTCTTTGGTAATTTTCTTTGCCCACTGGTGATGATCGTATTTAATTTGAAAAAAGTGGTATGCATGTAGGTTACACTATAAATTTACCAAAATTTCCTACTTTAAAATGTTTTTATTTATGTAATGAATTACAGATTGTGTAAAAAAAAATATTAGGTACTATTCTTAAATCGTTCTAGTATTCTTCATTCAACAAAATATCAAACATACTTAACACTTTTCTTATCGATGGTGGAGCTCAAACAAAAGGTCGCGGAAAACTTACAACACATTATCCACATTTTTTATGACAAATTGACAGCAAGTGATGACGTCACAAACGAAAATATACCCTTAATTTGTTTTATTGAAGTCGCTGTCAAGCCGGTACGATTCGCGACAGGGCTTGCATTTTTTGGCTTCGCTTGACACCGACTTCTATAAAACAAATTAATGTTCTTATGATGCGAACGAAAAAGTCATAGGCTGCAATATTATTTTTTAACTTTTTAGTTTTTTTGAAGGCGGTTTTAATTTTTGTTAAAATTTTGTTTATTTCACAATTTTCAGTGGTGAATTCATTAGTTCGATTTAATAGGAGTGCTTTAAATTACAAAACGCACTAGTCGGCACTACGATTTTCGAAGGTTCCCCTCGATTTCTCTGGGATGCCATCATCAGATCCTGGTTTCCTTATCATGGTAGTGGTACCATGATAAGTGGTAATATATATATATATATATACGTTCGAACTGAGAAACCTCCTCCTTTTTTGAAGTCTGTTAAAAAGGAGGACCCGAAGTGGGTGGATAATGAGAACACTATAGAAAATTACATTCGGTCCGTCCTAAAACCCTTAATATTCTAAAAGTTAACTTCGCTAAAGACATACTGTCAAAGTTTGTATCACTATGTTATTTATGGAAAGGAGCCCTTCTCGAAAACAAATTGATTACAAACAACGATCTTCTTCTTATCGTGTGGGCAGAGCCCTGGTGTCAGAGTTTTTTCAGACCGCCTTACGGCCTCTGACGTGGAACCACCAGAGATAGTAGCCGGGATCAACGGCTTAGCGTGCCATCTGAAGCTCCGAATCATTTTTCTTTTCGGACAATCAGGTGATTCAGCCTGCAATGTCTTAACCAACTGGGGAAAAACGCACAAAGTGACATATCACTAGGTGTCCCCCGTGGGAATCGAACCCACGACCTCCGTATCGAGAGCTAATGCTCTTAACCACTAGACCACGGAGGTAGTTGTGCAAACAACGATGGGATGATAGTAGCCGGGATCAACGGCTTAGCGTGCCATCTGAAGCTCCGAATCATTTTTCTTTTCGGACAATCAGGTGATTCAGCCTGCAATGTCCTAACCAACTGGGGAAAAACGCACAAAGTGACATATCGTCATAGGTGTCCCCCGTGGGAATCGAACCCACGACCTCCGTATCGAGAGCTAATGCTCTTAACCACTAGACCACAGAGGTAGTTGTACAAACAACGATGGGATGATGTTAGTAAATTCGTATCCAGTTGTATAATTGGATTAACCGACCGTGTAATTGTAGTGCAATCATCGATGGATGTAATAAATTCAAGGAAATGTCGCTGTTGGGGCAATTAATTAAATTTTAAGCTCTGTGCCAAATCCTGGTGTCGTGTTAACCGAGTTGCTAATAAACTCGTTATTTGATAATGTGGTCTTAACTCTGTTAAACGTTGCTACGGATTTTTGGCAAGCAGAGGTAGTTAATTGGAGACGTTAAGATGCGTTAAGATTTATTTTTGCCGGCGACTTCGTCCGCTTGGGTTTCGGGTAGAAACGGGGAATACGATTTTCTATGCAAACGTTTACAAAGAATAATATGAAAATTTACGTAATTGTCATGAGAGATACAGGGTGCTAGGGTAAACAGTTGCATTACTTTAAGGGGTGATTGTACCCATGATACTGAGCAACATTCCCAAAAAAACCTATAGGAAATTCGCATTTTTTTTCGACTTTTCATACAAAACTTCTATAAGCTGATTACATTTAAGTATGGGAAGTCCAAATTTTTTTTTAACGATTTTCCTGTAAGTTTCTTAGGGAAAGTTGTTCAATATCATGGGAATAATCATCCCGTAAAGTACCTAATACAACTATGTACCCTAACACCCTGTATATAGCTCTTGCTGAAACGAAAGAAGAAGAAAAACGTATTGTTTAACAGAACAATACTTTCTTCTTCTAATAGCAAATCACTCTGTTAATATTTAAAGGTGGCTTAGACCATCAAACCTCATCAAACTTGAACAACTTTGACCACAACGTTCCATAGAAAAAATCGCTGCTCGACCCAAATGTTATTTGTGACAGCTGTTTTTTTTTTTGCGATTTCAGCATTAGTCCCATAGTAAACGTTTTTCAGTTTAATGGTCTGAAGCATCTCATAATGTATGTAACATATTTAAGTTTACACTTCCGGTATATTTATAACTAGCGGCCCCTCCCGGCTTCGCACGGGTGGACGTCTAATCTTTTCTAGCAATAAATATAGCCTATGTTACTCAGGGTGAATGCAGCTTTCTAGTGGTGAAAGAATTTTTTAAATCGGCCCAGTACTTTTTGAGCCTATTCATTACAAACATACCAACATACAAAAATAGGTACAAATCTTTCCTCTTTATAATATTAGTGTAGATAACGATTTAATATAAAATACTAGCGGCCCGTCCCTGCTTCGCACGGGTGGACGTCTAATCTTTTCTAGCAATAAATATAGCCAATGTTACTCAGGGTGAATGCAGCTTTCTAATGGTGAAAGAATTTTTTAAATCGGCCCAGTACTTTTTGAGCCTATTCATTACAAACATACAAACATACAAAAATAGGTACAAATCTTTCCTCTTTATAATATTAGTGTAGACAAATCCCAAATTGCTCGACACGTCAATAAAACTGAATCCCGTATAGAGCCTGTCGTATTGAAAACAAAGACCGTTAACATTTCAATCTATACTTCGTATAATTACAATTTTCGTTCTCTCTGTAGCCCAGTCATTTTACGGAGTTTTGTTAGGAGTGGTAGGGAGTAATTATCATTGGGTTTTTTAAACTGTAACCGGCACTATTTAATATCTGAAAACATATATTTTTTTAAGTCGCTAGATATGCAACATAGAAATCAAAATTGTATCTCTTGTATTTGAAGTATAGTATATAGTGGTAAAGCCTTATAAAATGAGCAAAAAAAATGTCATCAAGTTTTTAGAACGAAATAAATGCTAAATTTTAAATCTGTGGCTGTGGCTGACGTAATTTTGTTTTTAATTTTGGTACTATTCTAGGCTCAAATTGGCTCTTAAATGCTATACCAAAAAACAATTATTCATTACATTATCGGATCGATGTCTGATGCGTACAGGCTGGAGTGTGGAGTTAGGCAGGGGGGGGTTGACCTCGCCAAGACTATTCAACCTGTATGTAAACGGGCTGATGGGTGAACTCAATGACGCCATGGTGGGATGTTCCATTGATGGCAAATTTGTAAACAACATTAGTTACGCGGATGATATGGTGTTGTTGAGTCCATCTATCAGTGCGCTCAGGAAACTGCTTGGCATCTGTGAGCGCTACGCGGTGCGCCATGGTCTCCGGTATAATGCTGCTAAGAGTGAACTGTTGATGTTCAGAGCAGGGACTAAATACTATCCCATTGTACCAACGGTCACACTTGGAGGCACTCCGCTTCGAGTGTTATCGGAGTTTAAATACCTGGGGCACTGGGTCACCGCGTCGCAATCTGATGACAAGGATATCGAGAGGGAGCGTAGGGCGCTGGCAGTGAGAAGTAATATGTTGATTCGCAGGTTTGCGAGGTGTACGGAAAGCGTTAAAATCACATTGTTCAGGGCTTTCTGCCAATCATTTTATACTTGCAGCCTGTGGATCAACTTTACTCAAAAAGCTTACAGTGCCTTACGTGTCCAATATAATAATGCGTTCAGGGGGTTGTTGGGGCTGCCGCGCCACTGTAGCGCATCAGGAATGTTCGCAGAGGCGCACACCGATGGCTTCCCAGCCATCATGCGCAAGAGAGTCGCGTCCGTGATGCGGCGGGTGCGCGGCAGCGCAAACACCCTCCTGACCATAGTAGCAAATAGGGTGGATGGCCCGATACTCAGGCACTGGACTTCAACCCATGTAGTGCCAGCTAGCCGCGCCTCTAAATAAATATTTTTCCATATGACATGTCTATAATTGTATTTAATTTTATATGTTTTGTGTTTGTTTGTATTTGGAATTTGAATTGTTATTCTGCCTACTAACATAGTTATAAGTGCATTTTTGTTATTAACACATATGGACAAAAGAAGTCTGAAATAAATGATATACAATACAATACAATTAGTCCCGGCTCAAACCGTAAAATGACTGGGCTCCTGATCTCGAGCTCACATAAAGTCTCTCTTATTCAATACATACGTTATTACATGTAAGGAGTTCCAACAAATTGAAACTCTATGAATAGTAATGAATGCTATGCAGCGGCCCAGCACCAGCAGGTACCTGGGAGCGTTTATGTTCCTACGTTCCTTTCTGTTCACTCTTACACATTTAACGGCTGAACTTCTTATCTCGTCATCCTATTTTTATTTTAAGGCTCCGTAGGCTAAATAACAAATCAGACCCGTTAATTTGTCATGTTTTTACATCTAATCCATTTTATACGTAATTTATTACATGTCTCTAAAGTCAATGTAAGAAATTACATAATATTAAATAACAAAAAAAAGTATTTAAAAAAGATTAACTTTATTAGTAAAGTATTTTTTTTTACTAATACAGTCGGTCGCAGATATACAGGGTATTAAGGGTAAACAGTTGCATTACTTTAAGGGGTGATTGTACCCATGATACTGATCAACTTTCCCTAAGAAACCTATAGGAAATAAGCAAAAAAAAAGTTGGACATTCCATACTAAATTCAATCAGCTGATCGAACGTTTGTATGAAAAGTTGAAAATCTTTTTGCGAATTTCTATTTGCTCCTTTTGGAAAGTTGTTCAGTATCATGGGTACAATCACCCCTTAAAGTAATGCTACTGTTTACCCTAACACCCTGTAGGTATCAAGAATTCAATACAATTCTCCCTAGATATCCAAACATGCCTTGCATCCTTAAAGCTGCAACGGATCGTATCAACAGTAATTATAGTACTCTGTGGTATCAATATGAGATCGAGAAACTCCATTTATACCTCTCTACATGAAAATGTAGGCGAGCAAAATAAAACCTGGGCCGTCATTATTAAAGGTATATTTATAGTCTCTCAACAGCGCACTGCCGCGCCATGGTCATATAAAGCCACTACTAGTGTTTTTGGTTTGTTTTCGGTTAATAAATTTATACTGGGTAGATAGTTTCATTACTTTAACTACTACTTTACTTTAAGTCCTTTAAGTACTTATAACCGAGTAACTGTAGCTTTAAAAAGTTCTATTGCTTCGGAACGGGTCAAAACTACTCAGAGCTTCATGATTTTTTTTTAAAACGTCATTTATCTAAAATACTACAATCTTTATAGTTTAAAAATTGACGCTCTCAGTCAAGTAAAAAGTTGTAACCCAAAAAATAAAAATTATACGAAAAAATGCTTTACAACTTGCGAATTCATGTAAGAACAGGACATTCTCTTTACATTGAGGCAATTTTAATTGAGATTGGCTGACGAATAAACCTTGATAAGCGCGCTCCATACAAACGAAGTTTGATTCTAATTTGAATATTAACCAAATAAATTTAAAGTTTCTTTTTAAAACGGTCCAGAAACTAATATCGTCTGAGGTTTATCAGATTTTCGTTATGTTATATAGTTTCAAAGTTACACTGGCTCAAAGATTTCTATACGAAAAAAGCGTCAATTTTTAAACTGTAAAAGTTGTAGCATTTTAAATTACCTTCATTTAAATTTTTTTTTATTGAGATCGGAGTAGTTTTGACGGGTTTCGAAGTAAAAACCTTCAGTAAATCCACTATTAAAATACTGAACAACTTTCCCCAAGGAACCTAAAAAAAATTCGCATAAAAATATTTTAGCTTTTAATAAAAACGTTTGATCAGCTGATTGTATTTAGTACGACAAGGCCACATTTTTAGGGTTCCGTACCCAAAGGGTGAAAACGGGACCCTATCACTATGCCCACGTTGTCCGTCCGTCCGTCCGTCTGTCCTACCTATTTAGGGCTGTAACTTTTGAACCGTAATAGCTAGATAGTTGAAATTTTCTCAGATTATGCGTTATTACGACGGATTTGTTAACAAATAATAAAAATGTCAAAAAGTTAAAAAATAAGGGGGTTCTCAACAAGAAACTAGTTTTTATCAACGTTTTTTTCTTCACGCTCTATCTTAAAAACGCTTACACACACAAGAGTCAAACTTAGTGTGATTATAGAGCAAACTCTGCAAAATTACAACAAATACTAAAAACCCGCCAAGTGTGAGTCGGTCTCGCGCTAAAGATCCCAAACAAAAAAAGTTTATTTTCTAAGTTAATAATGTTGTGTTCTGTGGTGGCGTGGTACGGAACCTTCAGTGCGCGAGTAGCCCGACTCGCACTTGACCGGTTTTATTTTTGCTAATTTCCTATAAATTCCTTGGGAAAACTCGTTTAGTATCACGACTGACACTCTACTCTACCTAGTGTCAGTCGTGATACTAAACGGTAGTACATGTTATAACAATATTGCCCACCTATTCCAAACCAGTGATATTCCATCTTGAATCCTGCAAAATGCTAAAAGTGAACCAATTGCGTGCTAGACAGTTTGGTGAACGTTTCTGAACACCCCGAAAGGGATTACGGTCATGAGTTTATGTATGTATGTATGTAACAATATTGCCTCAGCCTAGTACTTTTTGTACAAAAAAGTTCGATCAGCTGATTGCATTTAGTATGGAAAGAGCAAATATTTTTTTAGAGTTTTCTTTATCTTTCCTAGGGAAAGTTGATCAGTATCATCCCTTAAAGTAATGCTACCTTAACAGGTATCATGGTATCAGAGTTCTATATTTTTACTCTACAGGTTATTAGGGTAAACACTGAAAACCCTAACAACTTATAGAGTAAAAAAATATATACGGTCGAATTGAGAAACCTCCTCCTTTTTTTGAAGTCGGTTAAAAATATAGAAATATTACAAAAGATTACTACTACAAAAAACTACAAGTAAGTACTTGTAGTACTACGATAGTTTAGGTACTACAAAAGTCTTTGTAGGTACCTCAACTTTGTACACTAAACTCACAATATCTGAAACCTAAAAATCACAATTTGTTGTACATTGCAATAAACAATTGTCACGTACAAAAATTGTTTGCTGTGCTATTACACCAAATAAATGCCGGAAAATTTATGCTTTATTATTAAAAGAAGCAAAAAAATTGTAATGGCACCCAACAACTGTGTTTTGTTATCTTTGGGGCAGGGAGAAAATGTCGTCCATAAATTGGAGCCGATGGTTATGAGGTCGCAAGTGCGTGACATCTATTGTTGCCGAGGGCGGACGACTCGCGCCCATTAATCATAGTCTCGCCAATTGTATTTCTTTTTCATTGTACCTATTTCTTTTGGTGGAAAAACTGTCATCGTAAGCGTCTTTTACAGACTCAATTTAAGCACAAGAACATTGTATATAATACAACATTTTTGGTCGAGCATTTAGGGACTTTGTTTTGCTAAATAAATACTGAATTTTATACTGAAACAGTCTGGTTCGGTATTTTTCTTTCATATTTACACAGTGTCACCGCTGCACCACCTACGGAACAAAACGAAAAAACAATTGGACACCGAATTTTTATATTTGTTTACACTGTGTTTTTCATTTTAAAATAATATACTCGTTATCTTTTTCAATAGTGTTTCTTTCCATCTGAGAAGGAGCAATAATAATATGGTTTTATTAGAAATATAATTTATTCAAATTACTTCTGTTTCGAGACAAGACGTTCGAAACTAGTAAACTAGTTCATAATACCGAGTAAAATCATACAACCTATAGTCCTGGGCCCAATGGTTTGAAGCACCCCCTTAAGTATTACTAGGGTGTTTTTTTACACCCTGTAGTTTACCAATTTTAACACATAACGCCAACTAAAAAAAATTCTCTTCACTTCATCTTTACTTACGATATGGATTTTAAGAATTGCTTCATGGCATTATGTACAGTAATTTAGTGGAGACAGAAAAACTGGACCATACTTTGGATGATTATTATTGATGGATTATTAATACAGGTAAAGTAACCTAAATAATGTATGTTTGGAGGCAAAATATGTACATCAATGAAACTTTGTTTATAACTTTATCTTGGTACTAGTAATGAGGATCTTCAGAGTCCACCCAAAATTTAGGGGTTCTACCCTACCCTAAATTG
Organism: Agonopterix subpropinquella; assembly: GCA_922987775.1. Classification (NCBI taxonomy): domain Eukaryota; kingdom Metazoa; phylum Arthropoda; class Insecta; order Lepidoptera; family Depressariidae; genus Agonopterix; species Agonopterix subpropinquella. The sequence goes on along the minus strand of OV277695.1, from coordinate 14,985,749 downwards.
TGTACATTTCATAATAGTGATGACCACATGCGGTCCTGAAAATTTGAGCTCATGAGTACTATCCAGTCCGAAGTTATGAGCGCCCAAAAATACGTCGAATCTCTTTCTGAAAAGGTACGGTAGTGCGCCCGAACAAGGTCCTACAAGCATAGGGATGGTCTCATTCGATTCAGCGCATAAAGTTATATAGAAAATGATACGTCACTCGCCCAGGTTGTAAAATGTGCATTTGCCAAAATTACCCCCTACCCATACCCCCTGGACCCCACGGACGGGGTAGGACCCCTAAATTTTGGGTGGACTCTGCAGATCCTCATTTCTAGTGCCAAGATAAAGTTATAAAACAAAGTTTCATTGATGTACATATTTTGCCTCCAAAATACCCTATTTTTCCTGTATTATATAGTTAGGTATGATTTTATGGTACCTCTAATGTTTGGATTTTTAGATGTTATACTGGATGTAAATGGATTCGAATTTAAAAAAATCTGATTTTAGAAAATCTATATTTTCAAATCCGGAAATAGGTTTTTGGACATTATGAAGTGTGTACGCAAGATTTGGAATCATACACCACAAAAAAAAAACGCAAAAGAAAGAAATGAACAAAACAATTTAAAAAAAATCCAGTTCACTTCAAAACTATAACCCTTGTTTTGCGGGACAATTAAATCTCCAATAGTAGACAGTCGCCGTATATCATTTGAACGGATGTTTTGGCAAGCGTGACCCTTGTCAGACAGAAGTCCCGACTACCGACTGCGACTCCCGACCCTGTGTCGAGAGCCGGGCAAGCGTGGAACGCGCCTGGCGCCTCCGCATCTCAGCGACAGCACGTCCCCGTCCCCCCCACCAGACTCAGACAAATTAATTGTAGACTAGCAATAACCATTGAATATCGACCACCTGTTGCTCCTTTATTAGGGTTCCGTAACCAAAGGGTAAAAAACAGGACCCTATTACTAAGCCTACGTTGTCCGTCCGTCCGCCCGTCTGTCCTACCTATTTAGGGCTGTAACTTTTGAACCTTAATAGCTGATAGTTGAAATTTTCTCAGATTATGCGTTATTACGGCGGATTTATTAACAAATAATAAAAATTTCAGAAAGTTAAAAATTAAGGGGGGTTCTCAACAAGAAACTAGTTTTTATCAACGTTTTTTCTTCACGCTCTACCGTAAAATCGGTAATACATACAAGCGTCAAACTTAGTGTTATTATAGAGTAAACTCTACAGGATAATAGAAAATACTAAAAACCGGCCAAATATGAGTCGGTCTCGTGCTAAAGGTCCCGGACAAAAAAGAGTTTTTTTGTAAGTTAATAATGTTTGTGTTCTGTGGTGGTGTGGTACGGAACCCTCGGTGTGCGAGCAGCCCGACTCGCACTTGACCGGTTTTTGTTCTCAACAACATTCTCACCCTGGCCTTGTGATATACTAATGGAGAATCGCTGGAGCAAGAATGAGGGTTGCGTAATGAAGCAGAACGATTTCGAATCACTGTTTGTGAGCAAGCTATCAGATTTATTGACTTATTATTATGTTTAAAGTTAGATGTTACTTTATAGTTTGAAGAGATACTTGCTTTCTTTGGACGTCTGTTTGGAAAACTGTAAATGTAACTGCTTTGACTCTTTCTAGGGTTTTGTAATCAACAACAAGGAACCCTTTATAGTCAGATTTGTCTATACTGTTTGTCTGTAAGACCTACTCTCAACCTCCCCTCGATAACTCTCCTTTATCATAAACTAGCTTTTGCCCGCGACTCCGTCTGCGTGAACATATAATAATATGTAGCCTATGTGTTATTCTGGGCTATGGACTATCTATATGCCAAGTTTCATTGAAATCGGTCCAGCCGTTTTAGCGTGAAAGAGTAACAAACATCCATCCATCCATACAAACTTTCTCGTTTATAATATTAGTAGGATGTGCTAATTGATATTAAAATAACTGGCCGAGTGCGTGTTGGACCACGCGCAGGATAGGGTTCCGTAGTTGCCCGTCACAATATAATAATATGGACTTAGAAGGAGGCTTTTTGCTGTATACTACGTTTTAACGGCTAATAAAAAAATAAAAAGTACATGTTATAAGTTGATGGACTATTACTCGTAAACTTGTAAAACCTACTTAGCGGTGATAGTTTTCCTTTTAAATTCGTTATATATTATGCTATTGCCATGAACTTTTTCACATCTCCAACTACAACCGTTTAGCTGGGAGAGGGGGGGGGGGGGGGGGACACTTGACTGTAAACAAAATTTTTGCTTTAAAGTTTAATATTTCGCTAACGGATCCCTAAATCGAAAAATGGTTTTCCCTAACCCATAATATTTTTAAAATAACTATCCAACGATACCCCACAACATGGGATAGACGAGAAAAAAAAAGTCATCCCCCACTTCGCGTGTAGGGAAGGTATCCTAAAAAAATTTTTTTCCAGATTATTTTATAGCTTTCCAGTACTAAGCGTCTCTGAGCTAAGCCGCGGACAGACGGACGGACATGGCGAAACTATAAGGGTTCCTTGTTGACTTCGGAACCCTAAAAAATTGTTTGCCCATACAACGAAAATGTGGTAATATACTTAAATATTTTATCCGATCCAGTAAGTACTAATATTATACCCAAGTACAATATAATCCAGACTTCCTATACTTTAGAGAATTGTTATCAAAATAAAAGAGAAAACATTAAGATTTTACTTGAAAATCTTGCGTCGTCATAAAACGTACTCGTATGTCTGTTTATGTATCTCTGGAGAACGCGTTTTCGCTATTGATTGAGCTTCGTTGTTAGAGATAATTTTGAAAATCGTAACCGATTTCTATTTACAATTAACACAAATACACGCATAAAACACATATTCTAAAGATATCATACAAGTATGTAGGTACTAAGTACTAACGAATACATTCAACCAGAAATACGAGAAATGAATGGTGCTCGAAATTGATTGACAAAATCACGCCTCTCGTAAACAGAGCTTACAGAGCCAATTATATAATTTTGTCAGTTCTACTTCTCAATTAATTAAACGGTAGGTACGCATGGCGACACGTCAATCTATACAAAACCAACATAAGCTGGCCGCGCGACGTTATACATTACTCAATTTACGCGCGGCCAGCTTATGTTGGTTTTGTATAGCTTGATTTGTCGCCGTGTGTACATTAAACATAAACTTTAAACTGATTTTTTGAAAAACAATAGTCTTTAATTCAAAATTTTAAAGGAGATTGGCATGAACAGAACTGGAAACGGTGATCGGGAATTGAAATATATACAGGGTGGAAAGTTAAGATGGGACACAAAGGGCAGCTACCAGATATTATAGCTACAAGAAAACGTTTTTAGGAGACTTACCCTAACTTTTGGAGTGTATTTTATACTTCTGCATTCACCAATTTTGAAAAAAATGAACAGTCATCGAGAAAAACTGCAGTTTTCACAAAACAATTTTTTCATCCCATTCGATTCTCTTACTGATAAGGAACATAGTCTCTATGGGGTTAACTGAGGTCGAGGTATTAGAACTCTCAAAAAACGCAAAATTAAATTAACATACATTCCTCAGTCTCCTGTCTTGTAGCTTATAATGCTTCTGGTAGCTGCCCTTTGTGTCCCATCCTGTATATCGGTCAATACCGACCGATTAAATGATGTACCCTAAGTCAATACTTAGGTACATCATTTATTCTTCTGTATACTAACTGTTCGTTTTCGGAACATCCTGTGAAATTAGCCTCGATAGCTGTGTGGCTTAACTTTTTATAACCCGTAGGTATGTAGTAATCATAGGTAGTAATAGATACTCTTTCTTATACTGTGCCGAAGGTAAACAGTGCACTTCTCACCACTACCATATACCTACAAATACATGCAGATGACGAACTGGTCCAACTAACATTCTTGTCTAGTTTTTAAACGCACATAATGGGACTGCTTTATGTTTGTACATACTGCCATAATACCTGTTGAACCTTTGAGTAGTACTAGATACTATTTCTTGTATACTGCGCCTTTGATCAGTAGGCTGATGAGATTACGTGTTTATATCTCATGTTTCTTTTTTCTTTTCGTCTTGTCTTTGTTTTTACTTTCTATTCTTGTAAATGTCTATTATGTACCATATTATGTTCTTGTAGTAAAAGTTAAATTGTAAATACGTAATTAAATACATAACATAGTTATCCTAACTATTAATTAAGACATCCTAGACGAGTCGATATTGTATGGATAAACCTAAATTTGTTTATATTGCACTATCTCATCCATTTACGTAATGTATCTTTCATAAATATATATTATATAAATACAGATTAATTGCTTGTTCATACAATAACGAGGAAATCAGCAATATCTACAGAGTGAAATTGATATCATTAGCATCCTTTTAAACTAAGAGTCTACCCATCAAACTGAACAACTTTTACTATGGGAGCAAACCAATCAGAGCAAAAAAAAAATCTGCTGTTGCATACATTTGAGTCGAGCAGGCATTGCAGTTTAGTATGGAACAGATGATTTTTTGTTGCTCCGATCGGTTTGCTCCCATAGTAAAAGTTGTTCAGTTTGATGGGTAGACTCTTAGTTTAAAAGGATGCTAATGATATCAATTTCACCTATACTTCATTCCCAATAAGGACGACAAGATTTTCCGATTCCTATTCAGCTTTCTGGCCAACTCTGATTACCAAATATACTTTATTCATCAGAAAGATATAGTGTCCGACATATCTTGGACGTTACTCAAACTGTTCTAAGAATAAGTGAGAGGAAGTGTTTCAAATCTCTGTTTCTGCAAAAAGCCATAAAATTTCTTTGCTATTTGGAATGGAGTATAATTAGATTAATTAGTAATGATAAAAATTATCCTTGTTAAAGTTGCGGTAGCAGAGAAGATCGCCGGACGTGGGGTGAGGAGGCATGTCGCAGCGATGACGCGGCTAGGACCGCGCGGCATGCCCTGCTGACATGGCCCCCAGCCGCGCCGCCCTCCTATCGTTGGCAGCTCTCGCAGCACTCGCCGGTAACTCAGCATTGTCACGCTCCTTACATACATACACTCAATACAGCGGCATGTCACGGCTGGGGCTAGATTACCCTCAGCCGCGCCGCCCTCCTATCGTTGGCAGCTCTCACAGCACTCGCCGGTAACTCAGCATTGTCACTCTCCTTACATACATACACTCAATACAGCGGCATTTCACGGCTGGGGCTAGATTACCCTCAGCCGCGCCGCCCTCCTATCGTTGGCAGCTCTCGCAGCACTTGCCGGTAACTCAGCATTGTCACGCTCCTTACATACATACACTCAATACAGCGGCATGTCACGGCTGGGGCTAGATTACCCTCAGCCGCGCCGCCCTCCTATCGTTGGCAGCTCTCACAGCACTCGCCGGTAACTCAGCATTGTCACTCTCCTTACATACATACACTCAATACAGCGGCATTTCACGGCTGGGGCTAGATTACCCTCAGCCGCGCCGCCCTCCTATCGTAGGCAGCTCTCGCAGCACTCGCCGGTAACTCAGCATTGTCACTCTCCTTACATACATACACTCAATACAGCGGCATGTCACGGCTGGGGCTAGATTACCCTCAGCCGCGCCGCCCTCCTTTCGTTGGCAGCTCTCGCAGCACTCGCCGGTAACTCAGCATTGTCACTCTCCTTAGATACATACACTCATTACAGTGGCATGTCACGGCTGGGGCTAGATTACCCTCAGCCGCGCATCCCTCCTATCGTTGGCAGCTCTCGCAGCACTCGCCGGTAACTCAGCATTGTCACGCTCCTTACATACATACACTCAATACAGCGGCATGTCACGGCGGGGGCTAGATTACCCTCAGCCGCGCCGCCCTCCTATCGTAGGCAGCTCTCGCAGCACTCGCCGGTAACTCAGCATTGTCACTCTCCTTACATACATCTCAATACAGCGGCATGTCACGGCTGGGGCTAGATTACCCTCAGCCGCACCGCCCTCCTATCATAGGCAGCTCTCGCAGCACTCGCCGGTAACTCAGCATTGTCACTCTCCTTACATACATACACTCAATACAGCGGCATGTCACGGCTGGGGCTAGATTACCCTCAGCCGCGCCGCCCTCCTATCGTTGGCAGCTCTCGCAGCACTCGCCGGTAACTCAGCATTGTCACGCTCCTTACATACATACACTCAATACAGCGGCATGTCACGGCTGGGTCTAGATTACCCCCAGCCGCGCCGCCCTCTTATCATTGGAAGCCATCGCAGCTCTCATAAATTTTACAATAATATGTTTAAGTAACCATACTCTTCACACACGTGGGATTTTTACATGGCTCATACCATAGCAACTCCTCACTCTTCTTCAGCATTTTCAATATATTTAAAGAAGTGCGCTGCACTTCCGCACACTCACTTTGATTCTGTTTTAAAAGGAGATAAAGACTTGGCTTCTAATTTTTATTTCGCCAGGCATTGGTCTGCTAACACCTATACGTTATACACACACATACAGCTTTCCTGAAGCAGTAAGTCGAGTTGATCAGTAGAGTTTTTTTTTTTTCATTTTACACAGATCACGGCACGGGTCCATTGTCCTCGTCGATCGATGGCGTTTCCATTCTATTTGTTTTACGAGATTTCGACGGGATTGAAATCGGTGTCATGTCATGTCCCAAGCCTATAAAAGTGATTTCTTAAACGTGTTTGTGTGTGTTTTATCACTCGAGAGAGATCAGAACAAAGCTATTAAATCTATCTCAATCCAATATCTTACTGTGATAACGATGTAATATGGATAGTTATGTAATCGAAACGCATGAAAGCTAATTTCGTGCTTAGCAATGCAATTATCTAGTCAGGACAGGCGGCTTTGTGGTCGCAATTAATTGGCACGTGCCCGTGAGCCTAGACACGTGCCTTGAACATTATTTGAATAAAATGCAAAATATGTAGTGTTTTGTTCGTTTCAGTCAATTTATCACGGCTACTCAATCCATCCGTAAATAAAATTGCTATTGCGCCCGCTTGCTTTTTTTCCTTGACCATTCATTTCTATTCAAATCACATCTATAAACATCTAAAAGTTTTCCACCGTGCTTCATTATGCATGTTTTATCCACTGATTTCACTATTTTCCAGACGATCGAGTCCAAAACGCTTCACTTGAAAATGCACTGGATGTTTTCATTCTTTCGTACCTCAGAAGTAAACTAGAAAAGTTGTCTTTAAATGTAAGGAACAGTCAGTCTGTGTCTGTAAACTTACTGTCTACCTGTTTCTGTCTACGGTAGACAGAAAAAAAAACCACAGTCTACTTTATCTCTAGATGAGTATGTGTAAATAAACCTTGTGATGTAGATACCTATACAGTCCCGTCAGATAGATAGACAAGCACTATTGTAAATCAATTGTGAATAAAAACAATGCCACTCGAGGCGTTGGCTGGCTGGCTTCAGCAGTATCAGCAAAGCCAGTAACTTGAAAAGCTTTGTCGCCTTCAAATCCTTTGTTTAAATTAACTCCCAGCTTTATTATGCAGATTTTTTTCGTATCAATTATTTATCTAGAGAAAATAAATTTTATTTGTACTTCTCTCGAAATTTTCGATACCACTTTTATTAATTGGGTAAGTTTTAGACAGTAGCTCCGGTTTTTTTGTCTTATCTTCTGTGACTTAAAAGTCTCTCTCAGATCATCCAAAATTTAAGTGACAGTTTTGTAATTAAACAAATTACCCTGCTTAATATTTTATTATTACCTAAAGTTCAAATTGACTCGGGCCTAGGTATTTCTCAGCTATTCCGGAATGAAATGAATAAATGTGACTACTGCACTGACGCAACACTCCACACTATACGCAAATTCATAGCGGTCAACCGATGTTTGAATCTACTTATTATGTTATTATATGGACACCTGGCAAAAATTTGAACATGAGTAAAGCACGCGTACTTTCAGGTTGTATTTGAACCAAATGATAATTTGCACAAATTGCGAATTGCACGAATCGCGAATTGTGCGAACAGCGAAAGTGAACGAATTGAGAACTTTACAAACTGAGAAATTGTACGAACTGCTCGTAATTCGTTACAAAAAGGTATGGCCACACATAGGGGTGCTTCAGATCATACATTTGAGTCGAATAGATTGCAGTTTCGTTTGGAAGAATAGATTTTTTTTGCCAAAGTTGTTCACTTTGATGGAGCGGAGTTTCCAGAGCATACCTTAAATTATGATCACACTTATCTGTAATATACCCTGCAAAACCATATCAACGCGCTGCTTGGTTTACAGCGTCTATTGGCCCATCTCATATCTCGCCCTTCCTGCCCGGAAAGTTGCACGAGAATGGAGTTTATGGTCGCAGTCGTAGTGTTAGCAGCAAAGTACTAGGCTGGAGCACCCTTTAGACGGGCAACTGATGGTTGTCTTTCTGTCAAGGCCAAATCGCGTGTAAAGGCCGATCGCACGATCGCAAACTTGGTATCAGCCAATAAGGACAGCATTCTCCTCCCCTCCACCCGCCTTTGTTATTTGGCCTTGACAGAAAGCCTGCCAGTTGCCCCTCTAAAGGGTGCTTAGCCGCCTGGCAACGGAACAGAGCGAACGGCGGCGCGAAGAGCTATTGTAACACAACGTGTCCCTACTATTAGCGGCGCGTAGGCAGTTTATCGAAAATTCGTATTTCGCGCCTCAGTTAGCGCTGTCCCGTGGCCAGGCGGTAAGTGGTAGAAGCGTAATATACAGCAGTCGGTGTGTGTTGGCAGGGTGTTGTGTGTGCGCGCCGCAAGGCAGCCTGACGGGCGGCGTGCAGGGAGGCGCTCAGGTGCCGCCCGGGGTCCCCCACTCCACCGCGCCGCCCGCGGGCGTCGGCGGCGTCCGCAGGTACGCATCTAGTGCTCTCTCCACTCTTTATACATATTCAATTAACGTTACACGTCTTCACATATCAAGCACTATCGCCACCTGATCCCTACAGATTGAAAGCTTGATACAAGCTGCAGCTCTCAGTGCAAGCACACATAGCGCGCGTTGCGGGACATACGAACAGAAGTGCGATTTTTGAAAATCATACGAGCGACTTGGCAGTAGAAAGATGCATAATCTCCATAGTAATTTTGACATTTTCTACTGCCAAGTCGCTCGAATGATTTTCAAAAATCGCACTTTAGGTGCACACGTCACTCGGAGCACAGAAAAGAGATATACAGTACAACAACTTCAAGCAAGCGCTCGAATCGACGCCGACGCAAGCACACAGTCGAGCGCCACGTATACGGCCCGCACGTACTTCAGGGCGCAACTTGGGCCACGCACGTGAGTGGTGGTCTTTATGTGTGCGTCAATTCGAGCACTTTGTATGAAGTTGCTTTATACTGTACCTATATCTCTTTTCTGTGCCCGAGGTATGTGTGCAGTGTGCATCTGTTCGGACGTACAGCAACGCGCCGCGCGCGCTTGTGTGAGTGGACCGACAGCGGCCGCTTTGTATGAAGCTTCCGATCTGTACCTAAGGATATTTAATCATGTGCTATCGCAGTTCCTCACTGCTTAGTGACCACTGTAAGCTTACCCACTAGTCATTACTAGTGGACATCGTTCAGTAATATTGCAAATTACCTTGTTATTTGTGCCCACCGTGCATTCGCAATTTCATATGCAACCAGCAGCGCGTAAGGCGTAAGTGAAAAAAAAATGGTGCTAGCTGAAAAACTTTTTCACTGCGTCAAACATGTAGAGCCATATTAATGAGGCGTTTTCAATAGAAATTTTTTTGTCATTAGAATGATGGCGTCACAGTCGTAAAAATTTTGCTGTCAGCAATACAATTCACAAAGCGCAATCATTATCACAACATTTAATTCGTCGTTGAACCATCGGCAAGCGAATTATCATTCGGTAGTCACTATGGTTATGTCATGTGTCAAATTCATATAAAAACTTCGACGATCTGAAGGATGCAAGGAGGACATTCATAGAGATAGGAAGTACGTTTTTGACAGTGATGTGACGCTTAGTGAATTGCACTCCAGATCGAAAGTGTTCCGTGTTTTTTTTATTCCCTAATTTTAGGGAGAAATTTGTTAAAAGGATTATGAATTTATGATAGTTATAATGTAAAATAAGTTTTGATACATAGAATTGATCGACTTTTTGTGCTGTAAAAGTTCATTTAACTTAACAAACAAATATTTTCGGTGTTAGGGATAGGCAACAACACTCACGTCAAGTGATGATAAGACGAACCAAAACCACTTCAAGCAAAACATTGACAAACAGCACTTTTTATCATCAATGTGACAGGTTTATCAGTAATTTTAATATTGCCATCTAGGTACTGATTTTTCGATGTACATGTCTCGGAAAACGCCTCATTGTAAAACTGTAACCATTATAATATCGAAGTCTAGTTTTCTTGACGTTATTAATGCTTTCATTAAAACACCTTAGCATTCACATGCAAACACTCTTGGCCAGCCAGCACGCTCTTTAAGACTCAAAATACGACGTACTAAGCGCCAAAGAGATTCAAAGTGCATTAGAATCTCTTTGACCGTGTTCAAGCTGACATTTCTCCTGCATAAACAAACGGAGCTTGGTCACTTAGCACAAAAGCCTACAAAGGAAAGCAAGCGTTCTATTTATCCTTATTGATTTTTAACTTTGTAAGTCGATTATTATGATGACATTTTTATAAAAATAGAGTGTATTATTAATAGGTTTTTGCAATATAAATTCTAGACTCCACTACAATACTGGTGATGCATATGAATACATAAAATATACATGATAAACTCACGACTCGTCAGAAGCGGAAGAATTCACGATCGTATCTACTTTCGGGGTAGACAGAAACTTCGCTACAACTACCAACTATCTTTTTTTATGCGTGTAGTTGTAGCAAGGCTATAACTTAAGCATTTTGAAGGTTTATGATGGAATGATGTAATGAGATTAATTATAGATTTACAGTAAAAAAATGTATATTTATTACTTATAGGTATTATTATTCCGTTGAAAAATTTATCAACAAACAGACTAAACTTGCACTTTGTACTTAAAAGATCAACGATCAATGGCCGCACTATGTATAATACAAGATGAGACTATACCACAGATTATCACGAAGCTATCTTGGACACAATATAAAATACAGAGATTTTGATAAAATAACACTGACTAATAACTTGACTTTAAAACACAATCCAGCCAGCATTGAAGTAACATGATCACGAAAAAAGAAAAAGTCCCATTTTCGCCTGGACCAAAGGGAAAAAATTTCAACCTTCTTGGCCTGGACTAAAATTATACAAAATTTAAAATAGGATAAAATCCCCTTTTTTAGCACATACCTACTGGCTGATATTTAACAAAAAAATTGTGATAACACCACAGAGATTTTGTATCAAGAATAGATTCATTTTTTTTAAGACGAAACATGTGCATCGGTTTTCTCTTTTTTACGTTATAAAATGCCATATAAATAAATGGTTGGATATACTTTTATCTATGCCACCTTTTGTGCCAATGAGACCGATTATCTATAGATACTTGTTTTAATTATATATACGATACTAGTGTTGTTCCTGTGATACATATCGACAACCTATCGATAGCAGTAGGTACATCTATCATTTACAGCCTGCCCAAAATGAAAGGGAAGAAAAGGGAAATTAATAATATAAAAACTCTACGGGGCATCGACGGTTCCGTACCACACCACTACACAAAAATATTAACTTACAAAAAAGTATTGTTTTCGCCGGGACTTTTAATGAAAAATTCGTATTTAATTTCACACAAAATAACACAATGACGTTGGTAGCACGCCGGCTATCACGATGACTCAGAAACGTACACTTTGACGTTCAAGACGGTGACATTTGTCTGTGTTTGTCTTTTTTTTTCAAATGAAGCAATACCATAACTAAGAATGAGAGACCTGGCCATTTCTCGACTCTTTCTTAAAAAAAATGAATCTATTCTTGATACAAAATCTCTGTAACACCATAAGACCATAGACGAAGAAAAGAATTTTCCGCTTTACGCTCGTAAGACATTTAAAAATAAAACAAAAACTTTTAAAAAGAGCCAAGGCCCAAGTATGCCTCTCAGACTACCGTGCTAGTGCTACCCTCTCAGAGGTATTTTCAGAGGCTTTACCTAAGAACAATGACTCTTGTTCTTTTGGCTTACCACAGAAGTAGGATGTGCTACGTCCGGTTTTACTGCAGAATTTTGTAGCAGCTAAATCAATGAAATAAAAAGGTAATTTTTTTTGTCTTTTTGTCGTCTTGTGTTTTTGTCACCCCATTTTCAATGAATTATTATTAATTACAACGTGTTAATGAATAAGCGCAAAACCTCATACACCCTAACTGATTTATAACAAAATAATTAGATTGAAACAATAATTTCATTATTTAGATACTTAAAATGTAAAGTCGCATTTTGAGTTTTGAGGCAAAAATTATGTGTTATCATTTCAGCACTGAATGAAAGCGCTAACGAACTCGTGGATACATTTTAATAATCTTGTTTTGGTAGTAAGGTAGGGTGAGTGTGCCCGTGCGGTGGTTTGACATCGGTTTCAGTAAATTTTAAATTTTACAAAATCAATTATGTAATATTTTGAAAAAAATTACAAATTACCATGATAATTCGATTCTGCTCTCGATTCTAAACAAACTACTTTCTAGTTTTGCGTTAATTCATTAACACGTTGTAAATAAGTCAGTTTTCTTGAAATAATATTGTGTCCATGTATACTAGAGTCTTGGTTTTACACTTAGATCAAAGGTTTTACATACCTACTCAAAGTACTAGAGGAATAGGCGTAACATAACATAACATTAAAAAACGTAGTAACGTTACTAAGTATAATGCTAGCTATAGTACCTACAATTCGACACGTTGCAATAGTATTCTCACACGGTGATTCATAGTTATTGCAAAGATTCGCCACACCCCGGCGTAATGTATGTATATGTATATGTATGTATATGTGTGTACAAATACGTAATGGAAATATTCGTACGACACTTCATTCGAATCTAAAATGCTAAAGGTAAACCTTACTGCTGATACACCTCTAAAAGAAAAGAATGAATGAAATGTACTTTATTTACAACAATCACAAAAAAACAGTTAGTGAACGGGACATAAAACAGGAACTTAGGGTAGTTGTAGCCATTTTTCTGACCACTCCGAAAGGGGATACGTCGTGAATTTCTGACGCAACAAACATAAGCTGGCCGCGCGACGTTATACATTACTCTACATACGCGCGGCCAGCTTATTTTGGTTTTGCGTAGCTTGATGTGTCGCCGTGTGTACCTATTTGAACTTTGATTCATAAATTCAATGAATATTTTTGGAGTTGGTTCAATATCTGTGGCTATTGTAAATAGCCATAAATAATGTCCAGTCATAAATAATGACTAACGCTCCCAAATCGTTAAACCAAAAAAGAGCATTGAAAAGAGAACGCATTTACAGATATAATGGTCTACTTAGAAATAATTTACTCGAATAACCCCTTTGGAGAGAAAAAGGGAGGTTAGTCGGCGTACTACTTATTAAATATTAACACACAACTGGTATATGTGCAATAGATAGATAATAATGTCACTCGTTGGTACCTATATGTGCAATAGATAATTTCGACGGCCCGGTAGCACAGTCGGTAGTGAACCTGCCTGCTGAGCCGAGGGTCGCGGGTTCGAATCCCGTAAGGGACAAATATTTGTATGATGAATATGAATATTTGTACTCGAGTCATGGATGTTTGTATTTATATATGTATTCTATATCGTTGTCTAGTCATCATAATACAAGTCCAGGCTAGATTCTGGTACTTTAAATGTGACTAGATAATTTGTGTGACATTGTCCAAGATATTTATTTATTATTTATTATTTATAATAATGTCCATCTGACAATCTAATAGACAAACTATTGTTGAATTAATCATCTAATTAAGCTAAGTAGTAACTACCACTCAGCGTGATAGTGCCGAGATAATATAATAATACAGTTACATCATCGAGCAATAACCGAAGATAGCGATCTGAATTGAATGAGCTTCAATCTCATGCTACAATTGCAACGGATTGAGGGCGCGTCGAGCGTTGAAGGTATTTTGTACCTATTCATTCCATGTATGACATTTTATTGTCACACAAATTATGAAGTCACATTTGAAGAAGGTACCAGAATTTAGCCTGGAGTGCGATTTTTTAATCTCATTCGCTGAGTTCAGCAGTTGAAAATGTCAAAATTACTGTGGAGACACGCATCTTTCTACTGCAGATTTGACTTTCAAAATTCGCACTCCTGAAGTATGATTTTTGAAAGTCAAATCAGCAGTAGAAAGATGCATATCTCCACAGTAATTTTGATATTTTCAACTGCTGAACTCAGCGAATGGGATTCAAAAATCGCACTCCTGGTCTTGTATTATGATGAGTAGACAACGATATATATATCGTATTGTATAGAATACATATACAGATACGAGTACATACAGGTTGTAAAAAAAACCTGTTGGAGCCTTAAAGGGTTGCTTCAACCATCAAACTGAACAATTTTCGCTATTAAGCCAACATTGCATACATAACTCGACAGAAATGTATGGGACAGCAGATTTTTTTTTCGCATTTTCGATATTGGCCCCATAGAGAAAGTTTTTCAAGTAAGGACTGGCCTTGAGTTAGTATTTCCCCTCTGCCACGGTATAAGATTAATTGTCAATCTCAATTTTATCCCTTATCACTAAACGAGACAGCCTATAATTGCGAAACAATAATTTTGAACTTAGAACGTTTCACACGAGACTACTTTTCATGATTTTTAATATTCATTAAATTTTTACAAAAAAATAAAAACCGACTTCAAAAGTAAAAAAAGTGAAAAATAATATTTCAGCCTATGACTTTTACGTTCGAATCTATTGTTATCTACCTCGCCCCCCGCAAAAAGAGGCAGAATTGTTTGTTAGTAGAATAACACGCGTAACTCGTCGCTATATAAGTACTCAAAGGTTCAGGTTGATGGTCTGAAGCAACCCGTTAAGGCTCCAACAGTTTTATTTTTATAAATCCTGTATACTTGAGCGTTATAAAGTTAAAACAAAGTGTGGTACTAACATTTTCACCGTTGTCACATGGTAAGGTGCTTTCACATTGAGCGTGCGGCTGCAAAGTGAGTTCGAAGCTAGTTCAAAGTAAAGTTACAATTATGTTAATTCATTGCAGCAACAATTAGATTAACTGCAACAAAATTTAACTTTCCTTAGTAAAAGTTTTAGATTATTATCGTGTTTTATCCAATTTTGAAAACTGACCCGCGTAAGTTTCGTATATGAAGTTTATTATTTACACAAACGGTTGATCTATCTATGGGCTATATTTATCGCTTTATCGTATTCCGTTTTTAAGGTACATATCCTTTTTAATATGCTGACAGTTTTTAAGGGGATGACCAGACCATTAAAACGAATAACTTTCTCTAGGGGACTAACAACGAAACCGCGAAAAAAAAAAAAACGGTTGTCCCATACATTTGACTCGAGTAGGTTTGCAGTTTTTGGTCTAAGAGCCCGTGATGATCAGACAATGCCAGACGCCCTTTAACTTTAATAAATTGTAACTATACTTACGTTAGTGTATAAAAGCTGAATTTTATACATGTTACTTTGGTAGCTATTAGAAGATGTCCCCTCAGTAGCCCGACAGTTTTGATACTTCCAACCCCTGGCCAGACAATTTTAACCATGACTCAAACTTCATAGTTGCAGATCATTCCTACCTGTGCTACATGCGCTGAGAAACTTTCAGCTTTTATAAAATAACGAAGGTCTGATCAACACGGGCTATTTGTATGAAATAGCAGATTTTTATTCGCAATTTTAATGTTGTGCCATAGAGAAAGTTGTTCAGTTTGATGGTCTGATCATCCCTTTAAAAAAGTGTCAGCATATTAAGAAGGACACTTAATAACTGTTTATTTGCGAATATGATACAATTAATTAAAAACATGAGTGCGATTTTTGAAACTTATTCTTTTAACTCAGCAGTTGAAAATGTCAATATTACTATGGAGACGTGCATCTTTCTAAGCTGCTGATTTGACATAAAAAAATCATACACCAGGAGTGCGATTTTTGAAAGTCAAATCAGCATACATTTTCAACTGCTGAGTTCAACGTATGAAATTCAAAAATCGTCAAATAGCTTAAAACTGTATAGAATAAACCGCCCCGCATCATATCCCGTCCCAAGGTATTTGACGTTTAATAAGTGTATTTCAAGCTCCTATATTGAATAAATTATGTTAACTTTGACTTTGACTTTGGTAATTGCTGGCCGCTGGCTTTATCCTTTCCACGAGATATGACCGGTAGTCGGTATATAAATAAAGAAATACACATTAATTTCCCAACGTATGACTGTAAAAAAATGTATCGCGAAGATTAAATTTGAACACAAAAACACCGAAGCGTGCTTTTAATTTACCTGTACAGAGAATATCTACTCGTATCGATAGAAACACCCGCACAGGGGTGACGTAGTTCTTTTTTGACAAATACCAAATAAAAAGACCGCCCGTGCTTTATTCACCCGTCCGGTAGTTTCTATCGACTATTGCAGGTTTTATTATCAGTTTCAGTGTATTTTTTTTTTAATTGGAGTTATGTTATTGTTTGATTGCCTTTTAAATGTTGTTGAAGTATAGGATTTAGAAAACAATCAGTTCTATTCAGAGAGACGGAAGTAATTATTGCTAAATGAAAAGACGTATGTGTCTATACGCACTCTGATAATACATTATTTTGTAGTAATACAAATGATAATACTTTTGTTAGTAGGTACTACACAAATAACTTATGAAAGAGTAGCATAATTTACGAAATACATTGATGCATAAAAACCTTTGTGATTATTGACAGTCAGTAAAATGTTAATGAGCCCTCAACGTATACCGGCTACGATTGAAATGAACGAATACAAATAATAATTAATGAGGCATCTTTACGATATAACAACATAAAATATGAAATTAATTTTTTTATCCAAATACCAGAGAGCTACTCAAATACTATTGTTTTAACAAGTTTATTATTTAAATGGATATGAAGATTAAAATACCTAGATAGCATATTTAGATTTTGTATTGAAATTTATTTATAAGATCCTGTGTGGTAAAGAATCACGTAATGTATCTAATATTTTATTATCTGCCACAAAACTGGTGCGACGAGACAATGTAAGTAATTTATTACCTACAAAATATACTCACAGAGTTTTATTATAATAGGAGCCAAAGCAGAAGTCGATTTTTTACAAATCATCGAATGTTGCCGATGGTCTAATTGTGTTCCGCTGCATGATTAATGATATTACCTACTATTATTTGCACGTTTGATTACTGTAGTTTTGTATATGTAAGAATTTTTGGGAAAAATTAATGAGTAATCTTTTACAGATTTTCGTTAATTAGCCATTAAAACTAGGATTTTCTATATTATGCATTTGAACCCAAACTTTATCGTTAATTAGCTACCTATTAAATAACAAAAGCTTTCTATCGATATCGACGGGAAGATAAAGGTTTCCTTAGAAATTCAATCTTCTAAAGGATTTTGTAGGATCGTAATTATACCTTTAGTTAAAATTTATTACAGTTGATTAGACATGTAAGAATTTGCGAAATTGAATTGTTCTGTAGAATGTTTATAGTTACGATGTTGTTAATTTGTGGGTTGGGTTTGTTTGTCGTTGTACGATTGTATCATCAGTATACGTTATTGTATTGTGATATTTAATCAATCAAGCTTGAGCAGGACTTAAATTTCATTTAATCTATGTTGATGTTTGGAGCCGTAATGTAAATTTGTTGCTGTAGATTTTTGAGATTATATTTATCACGGTAGTTTTAAATTGCATTCGCATGAAACACGTATTTTCTAGGCATTATCCTGCACGAAAAACTCATGGAATATCCTAAGGACGGAAAAGCTAACAATTCAATTTCGCTTTTTAGCTACTATACTATAAGTGTCAAGGTCTAATGATGTACGAACAGTATAAGCTTCAGCATTGAAGGTTTGGCTTCTCGCCAGTTTTCTGAATAAAAGCATCACCTTTGGCAGTTTTGTTGTATCATTATGAGCGATGATGTGACATTTTCTTTTTTATTGTTATACTTATTACAGTAATTATTTTCTCATTTTGTCAGTCATTGCAATGTTCGTAATACAGCAAATCTGTTAGTACGAATAAATGTGATGATACTTTTGGTTATTAGTGTTAAAATGAATAATATTTGCACGCAGATTCAGTCAGTATTCCAGGGGGCGAGGATACCGCGACTGGCGCACGCGCGGCGACCCCACGCTCATCAATTCACTCTGGCGCAGTCGACAGCCACTCGGCATCCGGAAACAACTCGGTGAATATCATTTGTTTTCTTCCCCGTCGTGTTGTATTCGCCCGAGGCGCATCTAAAATTAATCAAAACAAGAGGTGGATCTGTGTAATGTGGGTGCCATTCTGGCTGGGAGCACCGGTTACATAGTAGGCCATGAATAATGTACATTTTCTTTTTGGAACACGCTCTCCTAGCTAATAAAACATGTAAAATGTTCACGCTGCAAAAGGAAAGCCAAAATGTGTACTTATTATACGTATTCTTAAAGATCGTATTAACTGAAGCGTTGATGAAGTTTCGACGACATGTAGAGATACAATATACTCGTTTCCGTTTGTGCAGGAAACGCGGAGGTGTATATAGTGTTGGCGCTGCTGATAGGGTTCGTGACGGTGGTGGTGGGGTGCTGGCTGTCGGACAACTGCTGGTCGCCGGAGCCGGAGGACATCCTGGCGGGCGGGTGACCCGTGGCGGCGGGCGCGTGCACGCACGTGTAGCGCCCGCCGTCCGCGGCGCCGGCGCCGGACCACGACAGCCCGTCGGGCGCGGGCTCGGGCTCGCTGTCCCCCGTGCTGCCGCCGCCGGCGCCGCCGCCCGCGCGCGCGCCCGCGCTGCTCCACGCCGCCCGGCACCTCTGCCGCGGCGCCTGTCTCGGCCTCCCCTGTGACAGGAGACACCAGCCTCGTGTTTTTTGACCGGAGCCCTTGCAGCGCTCCTGTCGTCTGCATGAAAAAACTAATGGAAATCATATTCCGACTATAGCGAACGGTGCACTGTGTGATAATGAGTATTGAGCGAGTGCGAATTAAAATCCTTTGTGAGGGCATTTCCTAGTGTCCTCAAAGTATTTGTGAAAACGGTGACAAGGTGCAAGAATACGTGTTAATAAACTGTAAGAGCTTTGAATAAGATTTTTATGTAGTAGAGTGTATTTATGTAAAATATCGAAATAGCTCTGGTACAAGGTGATGTATCGGTACGGGATTAGTAACGTAGGTTCACTGTATTATTATTGGACCTTTCATAGTAGGCTACGCTTCTAGCGGTCGCTCTAATTTGAATTCATCCGATGTAACCCGACCTTAGCGTGGTGCAGCTACGTTTCTCTTCGTACCACTGTACTATTATTTCTAAAAGTATGTGCCTTGATACGCTTTCCTCGACTTGACTTCGTAGTATAGAGCGTGTTTTGAACCATTTAGAAGAAATTTCTTCTCTCTGTCTGTATGGACAAGTAATCCCATAAGTGCAATACACATCATGACCGTGCCTTTACCGTTCTATAGACTTTGAGAGGGACGTAATTAACAATAGGTTTTTAAAATACGCTTTCCTCGATGGGGAGTCACCTACCAACGGTTACTTTTGTATTTTTGTAAATGCCCAGCTTTGTTCATTCCGTTTTACTTATTAATAATTAAGACGCAGTTAATAGTAACTAGAGGAAAGTGAGTTAGGACCAAAAGCCTTTTCACTAAAAGTGCGTCAATTGGATAAAATAAAACTACCATTGCAATAGGATAAGATACAACTTTGAGAGACAACGACATGGGTACATGAGTAAATTTAGAATTTCGATACATTTTATTGGCAATCCTTAAGTATACACGATTATGAATTTGAGTACATCCTGCAATCGATGGCGGATACCTATAAGTACTTATATATTTAATGTTAGCTTCTTAATATCGCTAGAAAAAATTGTCCATCCAAATTCAGCAGTCAGGTAATTTATATTGTACTTAGTGAATGGTGCCGTCAAACCTAATACATGCATACCCAACCCTACTACATTTGCAACGATTTAAAATAATCATGTAGCAGTTACTTTATTTAATAAAGCATTGAATACCTACCTAGGTACTGGTTTCATACATGGAAAGTGTTTTTATTTTGTCTCAGAAAAAACTTTATCTAATAACTCTAACGTTTCAATTTCACCTTCAAATGGGTTGCGTATATTATGTATACCTATTAAAATCAGTGAGTATTATATATATTTGTACAGATACCACTTATACATAATATAAGACCGAACGAAGTGTACTATAGACATTAGATTTTAGATGTAGTTTAAGTCTAGCTGATAAATAAACTCGTGTTAGAAGCTTTATAACTGCTGCAGTATTCTTAGCTTAAAGCGATATTAGATTAATGTGGTAGGTGCACTATTTACTATCTAATAGTTTTGTTTATTTCTTTTTAAATATTACTTTGTACGTAACGTTTTATGGGTAACATCGAGATTACCAACGCGTTGAAAAAAAAAATACGGTTGAATTGAGAAACCTCCTCCTTTTTTAAGTCGGTTAAAAAGTACATAGTGAAATAATATAAATATTTCACGTACCTATTTTAAAACATCGGAAAATCCCATAACAATTTCAAAATTTGTTAATTATCGGCAGCAGGATTAAATTTCATTTTAATGAAATCGACGTAATTACAATTTTAATCAATACTAGCCCGCAGCTATGTACCTACGCGCAGACCACTGACATGAAATACTGATAACTTTTGATTGAATGAACCGATTGCGATGAAATAAAGTCTGAATGATAATCCAAACTAAGCCCTATATTTTTGTACCCTACAACTCCATCCAAATAGGTTCAGTAGTTTTTAAGTAATGCGTGCATAAACAAACAGACAAAAACAAAAATTATAACAATTTTCTCAGTGCATTCCATTCTAGGTTCCATTACGTATCCAATTAACGCCCCCAATTAAAATTTTTGAAAATATCTTCAATATACACCCATGCTTAGTTTACAATTTTATTATTATGGTATACAGGACGCAAAATTAAATATGTTACATATCTAAGGGGGTGCTTCAGACCATCAAACTAAACAACTTTCAATATCGAGCCAACAACGGAATCGAGAGCATTTGGTTCAACTAGCGGTTTTTCTATGGAACAGAGGCTTTTTGTTTCGATTTCAGTGTCGGTCATATATCGAACGTTGTTAAGTTTGATTGTATAAACCACCTCTTAAAATATTACTAAGGTGTTTTGTTTTTAAGTACGTATATAACGCATTTAAGTTTACACCCTGTATAGATTATAAATCTTTACTCTGTACAGGTTTTTTAACACAATTTTTTGAGAGTTACGCGGTTATTAATTAACCTAAAGCCATGGCAGTTGTAACACTGCCGAAATATCGGGAACTCCAAAAACAAAAAAAAGTCTGCAAGAACCCGTTAATAATGATTAACTTTTTAACTCAAAGCATTAAATTGTTGAATAACGATGTCACGTCTTGCTCTCTTATGTATTCGTAAACTTAATCACAATTAATCGCACAACAGAAGGGCGACGCAAACGAACTTTTAAATTAAGCATTTAATTAAGCCCGTTACTTAAATGATCAATTAACGTTTTTGCAAAGTCGTTCTTAGCATTTTACCCGTATGTTCATAGAAAATTTAATATTAATGTGAAGTTGTGTTAAATAGATTTAAAATATTTGTTATAGAATTAAGAAACCGACTGAATAGTCAAAGTTTTTAAGTAATGTATAAATTGTCATACATGATAGGCGATTGTAGATACATTCAATATTATTAAATAATTTACCTGACCGAAGTGTTGCAAGTGTGATGTCCCGATGAATGTGATCCTGTGCCTAATCACTTCCATTTTTCATGCTCATTATAAGAATGTGTTTCTTCGAAGAAAAATAATTCCGACGCTGTCTTTTACCTTTTGTCTTTATGAGTTTTTCTGTTTTGATTTTGATGCATTTCTTAGTTTATACAGTGGGGTTTTTTAAATACTTTAAATTTTTTTGGGGTGGCTCAGAGAACATCAAACTGAACAAATTTTACTGAGATTTTATTGCGATTTCATGTTTACCCCCATATTATAGTAAAAGTTGTTCAGCTTGATAGTCTAACTAAACCGCCCCTAAAAAATTGTTTAGTTTTTTAAAAATCGCCCCGTAAAACAATTAGCTTCGTAAAATTACTAATGTCACATAAATATTTTTGGTTGTAATAATTATTATGTAGGTAGTCACCTCATCTCGTTACGAACATCACCTGGGCCCTATTCAATAAACGTTACAATTGTAATTTACAATGACAATTCAGGGTACATTGCTGATAATGTTAGTGACACTACCCTACTACCTGTTTAGCGTCAATAGTAACCAGCTATGTACCTTGAATTGTAATTGTAGATTACAATTGTCGCGTTTATTAAATAGGGCCCTGCTATTTTTGTAAATTTTAAATACTATGTTTGTGATATTCTCGACTTCATCTAAACGCACAACACATTAATAAAGATTTTATAAAATTATTGGTGTTTAAATCACACATATTATTGTTATCGATTAATTAAACAATCAGTCGTGTTTAAAATTATGTGTCTATTATATATTTCTTCATGTACATGTAAACCTTTTACATCTTGTAATTGGATTATTTTTCTCAGTGTGATATATTAAGGCACCTACCTAGACCCGATGACCCCTACTAAATATTTTTTTGGCTTACTCTCGTATCCAAACTAATATTATAAACGTGAAAGTAAGTTTGTTCCATTTTTATAGCGCAATCATCATGCAATTTTGTACTGATATAGTCGTATGCTACTTTGTATAAATTAATTCCATACGAGCGAAGTTTTGGGCAACAGCTAATTTGGTTTTGATTTTGATTAAATTTTTAAATAATGACGTAGGTTTAAGCTTTATGATTAAATGTTTTAGTTAATTTTATAATAGTATTCAAAACAATCCGGGTCTATGAAATACACTAGCCTTCAAAACTTAGTACTACACTTTTAAAATTGTTGAAACCTTTAAAGTGCACAAGATGTATTTTCGAAGCAAAACAATACGATTTTTTTATTTGTTTTATATAAAAATTTCATAGTCGATTATCTTCTTTTAAGGAATGCCTGAAAAAAACTTTATTTTTAAACAAAAACACTCCTTTTCAAATTGCCGTCTAACTAAAGTGTGATACTTAGTTTTGCAGGTCAGTGTAGAAATACCTAATCAGAAAGATAATATATTAAAAAAAAATGCGAGAAATATTACTCGACTGATTTTAATCCAGACTTTTGCCCATATTCATTAAAAAAAACAATGTGAAAGAAATAGCTTTCATCCCTGTATCTATTGGAAAAATCCAAACTATTGGATTCGAATTTGAATAAAAAATGTTTTTTTTTAATTTAATTTGTGTGAAATCACGTGAGAGCGTCATTGGCAACAGGTGACGCCTTAAGGGTATATTTTCGTTTGTGACGTCATCACTTGCTGTCAATTTGTCATAAAAAATGTGGATAATGTGTTGTAAGTTTTCCGCGACCTTTTGTTTGAGCTCCACCATCGATAAGAAAAGTGTTAAGTATGTTTGATATTTTGTTGAATGAAGAATACTAGAACGATTTAAGAATAGTACCTAATATTTTTTTTTACACAATCTGTAATTCATTACATAAATAAAAACATTTTAAAGTAGGAAATTTTGGTAAATTTATAGTGTAACCTACATGCATACCACTTTTTTCAAATTAAATACGATCATCACCAGTGGGCAAAGAAAATTACCAAAGAGATAATGATACAAAAAATATGCCTTCACATGTAGAGTAACGTAATATGACTACATAACTAATTCAATTTATTTCATACCGTTTTTTTTTTCAATACTTTCATAGTTTCGAAATTCTGCGTGTTATTTTTTACTAACCGACTTCAAAAAAGGAGGCGATTCTATGGTCAGAGCGATGATAGCCCATTCGGAAGAGACCTATTCCTCAATCAAGGGGCCGCGGTTCGATTCCTGGCCTGTACCACTAAGTTCTTTGGAATTTCTGTACAGTTGTATTTATCATTTACTAGCTCGCCGGTGGTGAAGGAAAACATCGTGCGGAAACCTGCATTCCCGAGAATGAAAAGAAAATACCATAAGTTTGGAGGTTTGCGTAAAATATGGGTGAGCTTGGGGCGAACACAAAGGACCAGCGCTGGTCTCAGTGTTACAACGACCCTTGCTAGCAATAGCCCAACCACAAATAATCAATCAATAATGGTCGGCTGTGTTCAAATTTTTTTTTTTCAGTTTTCCGATATTTTCCTCAATTCGTCAAGTCAAGTGTCAAGTTTTTTGGAGGGCTGAATCGAAAACCATTTCGAAATACCTAACTAATTAATTGTCTGAATAACAATATTTTCTATGTTAGAGAGTTTAAAATGAAAGGATTACGGATATTTTTTTAATAAAGTAAGGTCGTTTTTCGTTCAAGCGAGAAGTCAAGGGACGTCACACAACAACCAGGAGTGCGATTTTTGAACATCACACATTCAAACGAGTAGTAGAAAGATGCATAATCTCCATAGTAATTTTGACATTTTCTACTGGTCGTTTAAACGTGTGATGTTCAAAAATCGCACTCCAGGGCCAGGAGTGCGATTTTTGAAAGTCAAATCAGCAGTAGAAAGATGCGTATCTCCATACATTTTCAACTGCTGAGTTCAAAGTATGAGATTCAAAAATCGCACTCCTGAGCTGAAGATGTACTTAAGTCTAAAGACAGCTATTTAGTGGAAAGATCGTTTTTTATATTGCTTACTGCGCTACTTGTAATTACTTCGAGTATATTACTTTGAATATTTTGTAACGCAATACTACTTTATTTATGGCAATTTTTGCAATTCGGTATGTAAAGTTTTTTTATGGTATTTTTTTACAGTTAAGTCTCGTAGATTCGGCTATTTTGAACAACCAATTTCATTATTTTCGATATCCAATCTATAGTTAATTTTCTATAATTTATGCAAATTTTTTCTAATGATGACGTCATATCAGAGGCTGAATAGTTTTGAAACTCTGTGCTTTACCTAAAATAATAAAAAACAAAGTTACTCCATTGACATAGACATTTGAAACCAGGGACTCAATTGCGCTATTTTATACGGTTTTATCGTTCGGACGGAACGTTTTTGGTTTTGGTTTAGATTTGGTTTAGCTGATGTAATAATGCTATCGTGCTATTTTTTTGTTGAACGGTTTAATCATTGACGTTACCAAAGCAAAACCAAACTCGAAACGTTTAAGCCGTAAACGTTTCAAGTTTGGTTACCCACCATACACCTACCATACACCTACCATGCACCTACTACGCCAGGAAATTCGATCGAACGGACATCGAACGTTACGCCAACGTATCTTCCGAAAAAAGCTAAATCGTTACCGTTAATATAATTAGCGCGATACGAATTGAGCATAACGTCATGTTTTTGGTTGTGGTTTTGTTTTGGTAGCAGGTATCGTTCAAAATTAGCGCGATTGATTTTTTTCCCCACGATTTCATTTCCCCAGAGACCAAATTTTTCCCCATAATCGCGGAAAAATTTCAAATCTGTCAACCCTTTCGTTGACATTGACGTTTATATGACGTTAGTCTTTTTTACCAAAGGCCGCTGCCTTTGACGTCATATTAGAGGTCGAATGAATGTCGAGTATTTTTTGGATTTTTTTTTTTTAATATCCGCCATCTTAATGAGAAAATAATGTTTCTAAATATAAAATCTCGAAATGTTTTTGGAATCAGCATAGCATAAGCTTAATTTACATACCGAATTGGATTGTATTTCTATAACATTCATCTATTATATTATAATGAGTATATATTGAAAATTTTCCATCATGACAATTTTGTTAATGAAAATTTTTATTAAACAGAAAATTGACGGATTTTCACCTGTAATTGTCACGCTTATTAAACAGGGCCCTGTAAACTCCTCCTCGATAAACTTGAAATCGACTTAAAATTACTGGCCATTAAAAAAATATATATGTATATTTACAATGTCAGAATTTGACACTTGACGTTGCCGTTTCGATTTCCAGCATAGTGTTAGAAAAAGAATAAATCTGATTTTTTTAAATAAGCCAAGGTTTCTACATGGAGTTCAAATGATTTTTTTGTGACCACTTTTGCATTTAGAGATTACAGATCAAATTCATTTAAAAATTTAATTTGCGTTGATAAACTAGCTAACTTTAACGGTTCAAAAGATACAGCTTTCATTGCAACAAATTATCTTACATACAAGATGTTTATAACTATCTCCCATTATATGTACCTATCGATATTCTTCTGTCTAGCCTAGCCTACCACGGAATGAGGATTGGGAAAAAAAACGCTTTTTTTTAACCAAACCCAATCGTGTGAGGTGTCATTGGGTTGGATACTGGATGGATAGCTCTTGTAACGGGGAGTGGAACACAACACTCATTACAAACTAAATCGTTACAATGCTTGTGTCTCAATCGTGCATCGTGTCGATGTATAACATAATCTATAATAATATCCGCGTTTTACCTACCAATAAAACGCTTATTAACTACTTACCTCATTCGAAGCCTAAAAGTGAGAATAGCAACCCTATTTTCCTATGCTGTGGCGGACGTGACGTCAGTTTCCGTCCATAAATCCCCTCCAGTTTAATACGCTTTCCTTCCACCAGGTGGCGTCGTTGGCATTTTAAGCAACGAACGGTTTTTGAATCATTGCGTTCGAACTTTTACCAGGCAGGAATTAAAAATAGGCTTCGAATGAGGTAAGTAGTTAATAAGCGTTTTATTGGTAGGTAAAACGCGGATATTAACTCACTGTACCGTCATTCGAAGCCTAAAAGTGAGAAGTGTTTGATATCGCCTGGTGGAATATGTGTGTAGGTATGTAACGCCAATGTGACACTGTGTTGTTAACTGTATGAGTATGTTCATAACACAGAAAATCGTAAGTATTAAGTTTCTAGAGGTGTGATGTATCTTGAATAAATTCATGTATTGGGAAAACAAAAGTAAATAAAGCATACCTACTTGAGGAAAAACGTATTTTATTTTGTCTCTAATTTCAGAGTAATTTTCAATTAACAAGTAGTATTTATTCAAATCGTAAGAACTTCCGAATAATTACTTAAATATAAATGAAACAATGCCAACAAAATGTTTAATCAGTAACATAAATAGACCTTAAGATATTGATAGCTTTTTGATTTTGGTCAAAGAAAGAAATCCAAGAATGGATCCATCCATCTATTCAAGAAATGTACATGACGTATCCACGAAAAAGCAATTTTACAGTTTACAGGTTCCTAAACAAGTTGTTCTCATAATTTTTAGAAGAAGAAAATAAATTGAACTCTTTATGTTAAATATAAGTATAACAGCTATGATGGATTGTAGATATCTATGTACAATAATTATATTTCTATCATAAATGAAAACAAATTGTTTATTTGGTATATCATAGATATTATGTAATTGCTAGATTATTCGTATGAACATGAGGTACGACCAATACCTATTAATACCTATGCTATGGGTGAAAACATAGCTGACACCACGTTAGTTTGGACTGGGGTTGGTCGTATCTCGCGACAATAATGATTGATGAATGTATTCTGGGAGCGCCAGTTCCCTCGCGCTAGTATCTCGTCTACTGGGAGGTTGAGCACCCAGTGCTTGGATGCCACGGCCGGGCGTATGCTGCCTGCGCTGGCCTTTATACCAGCGTCCACAAGGACGCTCCGCACCCAAGGACGTTCCCGGTCGCGGCTCCTTCGGAGGGGGATTTAAATTATTCTCCGATTCGGATGAAGAGCTTGACGAACTACAGCTCGCCGAATCACTCATAGTAAAAAACACGAACGGTAAAACCGTTTACAAAGAAAAATAACTTGCTTACCAGTGTGTTAGAACTTGCACTTTGATATTAGAACTATTATAAAAATTTTCAAAAGTTAAACTGACTTATTTTAAAAATGTTCTAACCAACGTTAGGGAAAAATTAAATGAACACTTTTGAGTTGGTTAGAATATGTCCGCACAGTTCGGAAAATAAACCGCCAATGATTCAAAAACCGTTCGTTGCTTAAAATGCCAACGACGCCACCTGGTGGAAGGAAAGCGTATTAAACTGGAGGGGATTTATGGACGGAAACTGACGTCACGTCCGCCACAGCATAGGAAAATAGGGTTGCTATTCTCACTTTTAGGCTTCGAATGACGGTACAGTGAGTTAATAACCCTCCTCCTGGCGCAGTCGGGTAAAAACCGAACGTACGACTTTGCGGGCGCCGCTAGTATGTAATAAAATCTTTTCTATTCAATTATTCATTGAAATTGGTAGGAAGTAAATTTTTTGTTATTTTGATATTATTTGCCGCGATTTAATTTCAGAAGTAAATAAAAACTATGATTTTCTTATCAAGAATTTTATACTATCTATGTAGCCCGATTCGCACCTTTTTTTAATTAAATTTAATAGAGGTTGAATGATATTTTATTCCTTTGCCTGCTTGGCTTTTCTATTGTATATGACAGTTTTTATTTTTAATTTTATTGCAGCCAAGGTACCAATTATAACCATAAATCCTACGTTTTTCAGAAAATTCTAAAGTAAATTAAAAACTGAAATATCGGTCAAAAATTTAATCGGAAAAATACGTAGGTAGGTAAGTATCTCTTTTTTTTTTTTTTTTAAAAGATGAAAAGTTGTCAATTGGAAAAAATTTGAACATCTACCGTGAATTATCACGGTAGATGTTCAAATTTAAATTTTCTCCCATTTAATGCATGGGAGAAATTTTGTCTTTCCTAATTAAGTTTATACGGAACCCTGAGGGATGAGTCCGAATCGCACAACATAAAAAAAGATTGATACAAAATGGCACAGCTTAGTGGCGCCATCCAGATGACGCTATGGATCCCCGGAAAATTGCTGGAAAAACGCTCATTATGAATGCAAGGCAATCGAGGATAAAAATTTAAAAATAAGTAAATAATTTTTTTCTATACAAATATTCTGTAATATGAATTTGGTTGTAAATTTTTGGTTGCATTGATCTGCCGTTATTTAATTTCAGAAGTAAATAAAAGCTACGATTTACTTATTTTATTACCAATGATATTGTAAGCTCACTGATTATTAGTATCCAAAATTTCTGCAAAATTTTATATTATGTAGGTAGGTATTTAATCTTCTTACTTCGATTTTATTTGAATCTGTGCGCGACTGTATTGGTAACTGTATATTGAAAAGCCAACCAAAGAGAATGGTAATAGATTTCTATATGCTACTGACATAATCGAAGTCATTTCAATTTGATTGAACAATATGTCGAAAATTATCCAAAATCACGTATAAAAATTTGAAATAAAACATCATTTTAGCTTTAGGAAAACACAAATAATGAATTATTCCGTTCAATTTCCTTTGTGTTTTAGTCATCAACAGATAGATCGAGGATAAAATTGTCGCAAATAATTTTCAAAAAATGTAACGCGGACGTGCGCTGATTACGGCAGTTCGCCGTACAATGGAATAAATCAGAAACAAGGTTAGTTATGCAGTTGTCAGAGGATGTCAAGAGATTGCATTTGTTCGCCATTTTGTATGGTAAACAGATTTTTTGATTTTTACAATTTTATTTTAAGAAAACTGTACGATTCCGACTCATATTTCAAAAAATCGATTCATTGTTTTTTTAACATTTATATAAACTATATTTCTACGTAAGCTGTATTTTCAACCGTGTAACGTAACCCTTCTAAAAATGTTCCTAAAGTAACCCCATTTTAGCTATATTTCGACAATAAGTGTCCAAATTTTACGCGATTACTATAATAAATTATATGAAACGTACTAAAAACCGATTCATTACATTTTTAAGTAAAGGCAGGATTTTCATATTAAATATAATACACTGGATATGCAATAGGATATCACTGAAAACAATGTTCCTAAAGTAAGGCGTTTTAGAGAATATACCCTTAATGTTCTTATGATGCGAACGAAAAAGTCATAGGCTGCAATATTATTTTTTAACATTTTAGGTTTTTTAAAGGCGGTTTAAATTTTTTGTTAAAATTTTGTTATGTTTATGCCACCTTCCTCTGTCCTGAACCATTTACCTGAACCTGAACAGTTTATAGATGCCGTTATATACAACTATAGTAACTATAGTAATTGGTATTTAGAACTGTCTGCCAGCCTCTAGTAATGGAGAGGAATTCTAAGAAGATGAAGTATAGGAATACAAAATAAAATTATTTAATTATTGGATAATGATTCGTATTGAAAGCTTGTCGTTCAGTTTTGTCCCAAAGCGGTGTTATGTAGTCACATAAAATGGAATAGGTAAATATTCACTTTACACATCAAAAATCTATCATTTAAAAAAACAGTGTCTTTTGTTGAGAAAGTTGTAGCGTAAAACAAATATCCTCAAGACTATATTCGTCGAGGGGGTACCAAGATACATACAAGTAAGTATTCAGAATATCCTGAAGTAACGAGATTCTGTACAGTGTCAGTCCTATGGTGTCAGTAGCTTTAGTGTTTCATAATAACATTTATCGGTCAAGAGGGTGTTGAACCACGCTTAGTGGAGAGTTCGGTAGTCATTGATTCCGCGAAGTTTTTTCCTCGAGTACCTAAAGACAGTTTTCCCTCCATAAATCGAAACTATTCCACTTTTTACCTGAAATAGTTTTCATTGAGAGGTCCCACCACGGCACACTAATATAGGTAACGAGCTTTTACCCGCGACTTCGTCCGCATAAATTATATACCAGATTTTAAGTCAGATGATAAGCTATCAAACAAAAAAAGTTTCATCAAAATCGGTTCAGTAGTTTTTGCGTGATACTCGAACAAACAAACACCCAAACAAACAAACAATCGAACAAACAAACAAACAAACAAACAAACAGACAGACAAAAAATCCAAAAATTGGTGATTTGGAATCAGGGACATCTAAAAATCATATCGTAATCTTTTTTTTGTAAATATCTTCAATGTACAGACACACTTCTGTTACAGTTTTATAATAGTTTAGATTAAAAGTTGCTGGGTCAAACAGTACAGAAATTACAAGAACACGACTTTGGTGGAGTATATCTAACAATCAGGGCCCTTGTTAACGAGCCGGCTTGTACCCGGTCCGGCGCCGGGCCGGCGCCAGCTAAGCTTGTTCACGAGCACGGTTTGTACCCGGCTTGTAGCCGGCTGAAGTGCGGCCTCATTCGGATGTTTTTCGTTGTTACGTGTCCACGCTTAAATCCCAATCATGTTCAGAAATAAGCAGAAAAAAAAAATTATCGCTTTAATGTATGTACACAAAATTTAAATTACGAAAAGAAAATCTAGTTTTACAAAAATTTTATTGGATCCATCCGATTTTAGCTAGACAACAAATTCTTGCGTTTCATGCTCTTGCTAAGAACTGACGAAAATGTGAACGAAAATTTGCGAAATATTTTATTCAATTATTTCCATTTTGCGTAGGTAGGCGGGACCGCGCCGTGCTTACACCCGGCCTCGACAACAAGCTCTCATAGAATGCCATACACGACTGCGCGCCGGACGTAGACACGGCGCCGGACCGTCGCTAGCGCCGGCGTCGTTAACAAACCTTCATAGTGTCCCATACATAACTGACGACCGGACGTAAGTCCGGTTTAAAACCGGGTGTAGCCCCGGCGGAAAACCGGCTCGTTAACAAGGGGCCTAAACGATACGGCTCATAAACAAATTTTTGTATGGAAACACTGCCTCATTTCAAGACATCTATTCAACATTACCTATTTAGGTACTTAGCTATTTAGGTACTGTTACTTACCTATTTAGGTACTGTTGAATAGATGTAGACGAAGGGGTGCACAAAAATTGAAATTGAGATCTACTTTACTACAAAAAATTCCATGCATTCTTGCCTTCACATACTGAAAAGAGCTTTTAAGATTGTCTCGTCCCTATGTTGGGTAACGGAACCCTAGAAAGGAATACCTACTTACTTATAGACTCACTTGAGTCTATAGTCTATACCATAGTCTATTCTATACAATATTAAGAAAACAAGTCTAGATAATATATAGACTTGTTCTTCGCATGGAAGCATAATTTACTAATCTACACTGCAAATTCAAAGTGTTTCGATTCTATAATGTAGGTATGATATTAGTTAAAGAGGTATTTTTCTTTCATTTTTACGACAAGTCCTTGTAACAAATGGATATTTACCGTCGAGATTATGAGGGAGCTTTTAGCGAAAATGACATTTACGTAGGATTTACGACTACTTATCACTAAGTACTATAATATATTCACATATATTTATAGATCGTATTGCTAATGTTATTAACATGATAAGTATTATCTTTACGTCACTTCATTTTGT
The DNA here is from genome assembly GCA_922987775.1 of Agonopterix subpropinquella. Taxonomy (NCBI): domain Eukaryota; kingdom Metazoa; phylum Arthropoda; class Insecta; order Lepidoptera; family Depressariidae; genus Agonopterix; species Agonopterix subpropinquella. The sequence goes on along the minus strand of OV277695.1, from coordinate 14,953,104 downwards.
TTTTTTTTAGCACGGAGTGAAATGATACTCGGGAAATGGTTGTGAGCTAGCTTATCCGTGTAAATAAAGACCGGATTTTGTCTCAGCTAGGAAAAACAGTAAGTATTAAAGATGATTGTGGAACTAGGTAGTCGTTTCTATACAAGAGTGCGAGACTGCATCCATACGTTGTCGATATCCCAACAATGCGCACAAATAGGTTCGCATCCTCTTTTATAATGAGAACCGGTAAGGTTTGGAACTCTCTCCCTGCGTTTGTTTTCCCCAGCAAATACAATCAGGATATTTTTTAAAGCTGAGTAAATAGGCTTTTTTCTGGGCGAGCGCGCTACATCCTCGGCTTCATCTACACTTTCCATCAGGTGAGCGGAAGCCAAGCGCAAACTCATTATGAATTAAAAAAAAATACAAAAAGAGATAACGTTTTTACAACTTGAATGCTTTAATTATGTTATTTGTGTGATAAATAACCATTTAGGTGATCAGTTCTTTTCTATGCACGTCATTTTAGAATCAGGATAAAGATTCTTATGTTTGCGAATTTAATTACAGGTTTTTAAATATAAATTTTAACATTTTCGCATAGTATTAGGAAATCGTAAATCTAAACCTATAAATCAATGCCTTAAACCTAGTAATTAGTGCGCTGAATCAAATGAGACCAAAATCATAGATTTCTGTTAGGTTTTAGTGAGGTAGGGGAGAGCGGGGTTGATAGTTCCGATTTTCAAACAATCGAAAAAATGTGTATGAAAACTAAGTCGTATGTATATGAGTCTTACATGAATGCAAGCGGCATTTATCGCTGAAAATTAGTATGTCGATAATCTATTGTACGCTTTAATACTTTTTAGCACAGGATCGATTTTCTAAGGCAAGTCGGAAAGGAACAACGGACCCCAAAATGGGACTGGTTGTTCCCTTGTTGAGGCTGGTTGTTCCGTGTGTTGACTTGGTCTGTTTTCAGTTACTTAGTATGAAATAAGATACTGTTTTTATTGAATTTTAATAAGTTATTGGTAAGTTTCACTTATCCTAATCATATCAGTATATGAATGTCAAATAAAATGGTCTTAAAGAAGAAAAAATTCAAACGCATTAAGATATGCGTAATCAAAATAAAATTATATCTGAAATCAGCATATCATCATCCTGTAGAATCCTTCGTTTCATAGCTTCTCAAAAAAGCTTTTTAATGATTTCCGGGAGAAATCTGTAAATGTCTTCATTTTGTTTGATGTTGGTATGTGTTCCTCTTGGTTAGAAATCGATGGTACTGGATGATTGTCTACTTCCAAACAGTGAAAAATGTCCAGAATATACTATAACTATAAAATTTAGTAATGTTGGGGTTGATTTTCCCGCGGCACAACCAGCCCCATAGCAACGGAACATTTAACCCCAAAATTCTTTTTTTTAATGTTTACCTAAAATTATGGCCAACATATGGAATAATTCAAATAATGACACCAAAAACAATTCCCAGACGTTTTCTCTACAATCCACAGTCACACACTCATAAATAGATTAACTATTAATCGAGTTAGACCAAAAAGTATAAACTGGAAAATATTTACTCATGTCGCGTCGCAGGGTCACTTGACATACATGCACTTCCTGGCCGGCGTAAGCTCAACTAAAGTGGCTGCCATATCTGCGCAGGGGCCTATCAATGTCCACCACACTTCACGCATTTCAATATCTCTTTTCTTCTCGGAGCTATATCCATCGGAACAACTAACCTCGGTAACATCCAACCCCGCTCTACCCTAAATAGTTTACACTTTTTATATGGAGACGCTGGCTTGACCATCCTCTCCCTAGCAAAGTAGCATGGCGTTAGTTAGAAGAAGTCTGTCAAATTCAAAATGTAACCTGGATAAACAGAGGCAAATAATAAGGAGACTACCCAAAAAAACAGACTACAATGATAATGAACCATACACCACTAGTTTTTGATTACTAACAGTAAATAAACAACTTTCCCTTCGGAACATTGGGTCGAAAAACTAAAAAAAATGTTTTTAGACCTTCCATAGAAAATAAGATAAGATAAATGTTTATTTTAACTTAATTAAAACTAATTGACTAATCTATTAAATTTTCTTTACTTTCCCTTTCTATAGACCCCCATAGAAAATCGATGTCCAAAATTTTTTATAGAATTTGAAATTCCAATTTTTTGTATTTCAAATACGTTGCTTTATTTCGTTTCTAGATTTTTAGGTTAAGGTAATGTGGTTAGTTAAATTCTTTTAGGAATTAAAAAATTTGGGTGTATAATTTTTGTCCATTACGTTTTCTAATTAAATTGTTTTCTTAAACTTCGTTTCTTTTAGTCAATTTGTGTTTTATTTCTGTTTTATAATTCGCTCTAGTTACTTCACTTTTGTACACCTGTGCCAACACCGCGCCGGTAACTTCATCGTTTCATTATATTATACCTAGCCTAGCCATGTTGTAAAGGTATATATATAAAGTACAAAGTAATTCTGGCTTTGCTGCACAATTCGGCATTTAACTTGATCTGAAGATGGCAAATATAGCGGGGTTGAATTGAACACAGCTCAAAGTTTCAGCTTGCTTGATTATTGGTTCGCCTTTTGTCTACACTACGCTATGCCGTGCGCAAAGGAAGCTGTCGAAATCGAACCAATACAAAGTATGGTCTATACTTATACAGGGTTTTTAAGAGGAATCAGATCAGAGTTTCTAGCCGCATCTTCTCTACAACGAAACACTTTCCGACGCGAAAGCTATCTATGTGATATTATTTTGAATATAAAATTTTGGTTTGAGTTTGACTGAACAACTTGCTGGGGACTTTATAGGACCAGCATCAAAATTGTGAAAAATTATCAGCTTTCCCATACATTCAGGTCGAGTAGGATTGCAGTATTTTATGGAAGAGTTTTTTCAATTTCTGCAGACTCTGCGTTTGTCCCGTAGAGAAAGTTGTTCAGTTTGATGGTCTTGGGCTGATCATCCTGTTAAAAAGCCATGGGCATATTAATAAGGACCCTGTATATAGAAATCCTGTGAAGCTTGAGTGTGACTGTACCTGAGAGTTCTTTTCTAGGCTAGAGTCAAAACAATGACACATTAATTCCCATACATCCATAGTTTTGTTAAATACTTCGACAGTTTTCAGTATATTTTTCAGACTGTCTTGATTTTAAGACGACCGGAACTTTGTGAAAATTGTGTCAGATGAAGTTAATGCTTAATTTACAAAGAAGTTTATAATCACACGCAAGAGCGAGTGATTTTTTTTAACCATATTTCTGATGAGCAAAATTTTTTGTGTTTTAAGCAAGTTTTAAGTTAATAAAAATATACACTGTATTAGTCAGTGAATATTTTTGACAAGGTGTCTAAAATGATACATGTATTATGTATCTAATCTAAAATATTATAAAACTGTAACAGAAGTGTGTCTGTACATTGAAGATATTTACAAAAAAAAGATTACGATATGATTTTTAGATGTCCCTGATTCCAAATCACCAATTTTTTGATTTTTTGTCTGTCTGTTTGTTTGTTTGTTTGTTCGTTTGTTTGTTTGTTTGTTTGTTTGTTAGTTTGAGTGTTTGTTTGTTCGAGTATCACGCAAAAACTACTGAACCGATTTTGATGAAACTTTTTTTGTTTGATAGCTTATCATCTGACTTAAAATCTGGTATATAATTTATGCGGACGAAGTCGCGGGTAAAAGCTCGTAATACATATAATTATAACTGATGACAATAAAAACATTGCCATTTAAAAATCATAATTTTTCTTGATTGACTTTTGTTTCTACTCGGACGAACTTTGCTAGCTAATGTTGTTAATAGACCTATAATAACACATTTAAACAGATATTCTTAACTTTGTTGTCAGGTAGGTTCATTAGTTTAAGCAACAATTTGGTGAGCAGCTGTAACGCGTTCTGTATCCCAATTATCGGAAAATTATCCCATTTGCGGACAGGCGAGGCGAGCAAATTTATACACTGGGACATAAATAGAAGGCTCTCAGAGTAAAGTCACTACTGAAAACCAGGGCTTTTACGAAAATTTTGCTGAAAATTTTAAGTATATCCCTGTTTTTAGTACCGAAATGTTTTCCATTTCAGTGGATTTTCTCATTTTTTTCCTAACTTATAAATACAAGTTGGTACGGGTACAAGTATAAGTACAGGTAAGTGACAACCTAGTAAATATTGAAACGGTGAATCCAGACCATCAAACTGAACAACTTTCACTATGGGGAAACCCTCTGTAAACGCAAAAAAAAGGTACAGCTGTTTTGTATGGAGCAGCTGATTTTTTTTGCGTTTTCTGAGAGTGGCTCCTTAGTGAAAGTTGTTCAGTTTGATGGTCTGAATTCAACGTTTCAGTATTTGCTAGGATGTCACTTACACCCTGTATTGTATATGTAAACATAGGCATACTTATTGACAACATACTTACAATCCTCTTGCTGAAAACGGTTTTTTCAAAATCCGAAACAGTAGTGAGCCATTTTTGAAAATTAAAATTTAACACCAATCAGCACTTCAATCAACTGATATTAAGCATTCCGTTAGGAAACAGATAAGCACTGCACAGAGATTAATAAACAATTGTTATATTAAAGTTTCATGAAAAAGCCGGTCTTGTAAATTGAATCGGGGCTGTCGGCGCGGCGAGCGGAGTGGATGGAGAAGGCGCGGGCGGTCGGAGCACGGGGCACGGAGCACGGAGCGCGCAGGCGGCGGGCGTCGGCGCCACCTGTCGCTGAGTGCGGCGCGGCCGGGCGCACGGCGGCTCGGCGGCGGCGGCTCAGTAGCGACTGAGCCCGGGCACGTGGGCCGCCCGCCGCCGGGCGCCGGCCGCCGCCCAGGTGCACCTGCACCCGCGCGCACGCTCGCGCCCCCGCCCGCCCCGCCCGCCCCGCGCGCCCCACGCACCCCGCCGCGCCACCACTCTTCGCCACCCCCGATGCACCCTCTTGCAGTCTGTCTGCAAGCCTCCGGATACTGCTAATGCTAATTAAAATAAAATTCATTTTATTATGGCCTCAAATGATCTATAATTTCTTAAAATTTTCTTAGTATCTAATTTTCAGTAATTATAATTTCTTTCTCATGAACGGAAGTAGGAAACCGTATTCTTATGAGGGCGATCAGCTTTGGAGATGGATTTAATATTAAGATTGATCATGACTTTTATCTTGTTCGCTTTCTTACTTGATTTATTAAAATATCATGTTAAGTGATTTATTGTGACATTTGTTTATTTGGTTCGTAAGCTTTCGTTAATCACATTATATAATAGTAAGTAAAGTATGTTCTATTAGTTAAGGTTATGGTCATTGGTCACCCTCAGAGTGTAGTCACCATAACCGATAATATTTTCTACAGTGAGAGTTGATTATTCAAGAAGTTGTATTAGCAAGAATAGAAAGGGCTATAGGTTTTTCACGTAAATATCCTTTACAATTTACGTGAAAGAAAGTAAAGGAGTGAAGTACCCATAAAATAAAATTAAAAATATAAGGCGGCCTGTCAAACTTTTATGGTCCGTAAAACTGTATTATACGAGGTCTTAACCCTGTTGCATCCACCAACCCGAGGGCTTTTCGTAGCAACATTTGGAAAAGTTGATAACTTTAAGCCGGATTCCATTAGTTTAGCTAGATACCTACTTATGTCATATCTTTAGAGAGCCACGAGAAATCTAGCTGGCTATGTAGAAACCTTACCTGCTCGATGATCAGTCCTCAGGGCAGGTATAAACCGTAGGAACGTGATCTCATAATTCATGCACAGTTCCGGCAAAGATAATCTTTGCTACGTAGTACCTAAGCTTTGCTTATCGAACGACTCGAAAAGCTTTTGAGTCTTAAAATGATTTCATCTCACAAATACAAGGATCGAAATTAATAATTTATTTAACTCTAGTAACAGAATAGGTAATAGTATATAGTTCTACATACTCTAGTGGTCTATATTATTTCAGGCTTTGCACATAAACAGATAGAAATTCGAATTTAAAATACATAGGTACATATAATTACGTTTGTCTCATAACGTCACCTGCAACGGTCCTGGAGAGCAATATAAAAGGAAACTTTTACCATGTTTCTATTTATATTTATTATAACTGAGCTTTGTATCTAGTTAATGTACTGTTTATTGTTTGCCTATTGTAAAAACTGTGCAGAATTTTTTATGCCACCTATAAATCTCTTTTGGTTTATGTGATGTATTATTTAAGTCGTGTCAATTCATGTATCTGGTAAATAAATAATTACAAACGCGTAAATCTCAACTGAACCATGCGAAACACCACATTTTTTTTATTTTTCTTTATTTATAATTAAATGGACCCTTGCTTGTGCGTTAGCACTGCATTTCCGCCAGTGTCAAGTATTTTATGGGAAAATCTATCCCAATCTCAGAGATTGTTTTTGGACAAGAACAAGAAGAGACTGAGGATTGCGGAGCCTCGTGGCCGGCAAAAATGCGACGCGCGAAACCACGCGTGACGTGTGCTCGGGTCAGTCCCTGCAACGTGACTCCCATCGCAACATTGCGGAATTTAGTACAGTTGAAGAGTAATTGGATTGCAATGTGATTAGAACTGGAATTGGATTAGGATCGAACTTGGATGTTTTAAACTAACGCGATCGCCAGGACTATGGACCACCTCGTTCGCCTCCTGAACACGATAGTCGGTTTTGGCTCAGCGTACGTAGGTCTAGCCCGACACTTCACTCGCTCTGCAAGGTACCTACAGTGTCCTTCTTAATATGCTGACACTTTTTTAAGGAGATGGTCAGTCCATCAATCTGAACAACTTTCTCTATGGGACCAACATCGAAATCGCGAAAAAAATATCAGCTGTCCCATACAAAACTGCAAACCGACTCGAGCCAAATGTATGGGACAGCTGATTTTTATTCCGCGATTTCGATGTTGGTCCCATAGAGAAAGTTGTTCAGTTTGATGGTCTGATCATCCCCTTAAAAAAGTGTCAGCATATTAAGAAGGACCCTGTATATCCTCTGATAGTGCAATCAAGTAACATATTTGACATAGTCTTAGTTCTACAACAATTTTACAACCAGTATTGGCAAATAGCAACACAGTAAGGTCGAGTAGAAGTAGTACGTTCAAAGTTATCAAAGTAGAATCTCTCGGAGCGCAGTGAAAAGAATCGCTCGAGGACTGCACGTTTGCCGAAGCATTTGCAACTTGGGAGTGCATCCTACTGTACTCGCTAGTGGAAATAAACTGGCATTCACTCTCCAACTATTTTTAGACTTGCCGTTTTTTTACAATGCTGAGAGGAAAAGTTTCCGAATGGCATTGCGAGAAAATTTTGTGAAAAAACCGGCTAAGTGCGTGTCGGGCCACGCGCAGTGTAGAGTTCCGTAGTTGCCCGTCACGACTTTGAATGTTTGGTAATTTCCTTTTTACTTCTCCAAGTATATTTTATAAGTTGGTCAACTATGATTACTTGTTAACTTGTAAAGCCTACTTAGTTAGCTGTGATAGTTTTTCTTTTAACTTCGTTATGAATACTACTGCCGTGAATTTTTTCACAATCATCCAATAACAACCGTTTAGCTGGGCCCTCCCAGGGACTTGACGCTAATAAAAATGTTCGCTTTAAACCTTAATATTTTGCTAACGGATCAATCTTTACGTATAAATGTTTTTCAAGAGTTTGTTCCACCACTGCACTCTGTCGGCGTAATTAATATTGTATGACCCATGCCAAATTACAGCTTTCTAGTAAAAAGCGCCTCTGAGCAAAGCCAAGGATGGACAGACAGACAGACGGACGGATGGCGAAAAAATATGCAAACAAAAACAAATGTGGAATTGTTTAAATTGTGTAATTTAGAATACGACTCGAAATTAGGAAACCTTAATTAAAGTAAGCGTAATAGGGAAATTCTGCACTTTAGCTTTATAGTGTTGGTTAGAGGGTGTTTAATGGGCGGAACTGTAGGGCAGGTCAACGGAACAAGTTATAAAATAAGCCGCGAGGAACACTCTTGTTCTATCTACAGTTCCGTAAATCAAACAATTTTTACACTTAACTCACAGATATAAGAATTCTGTCTGGGGACTTTTTACTCTAAATGGACTGCAGTGAGCCGTTAAGTCCCGTGGCCGTGGCGGGACCCCTGGAACACTGCCAAATCTTTCAACTACTCACAATGTAAATACAGCTCGTGGTCGACTATTCAATCGCATCCGACACGTGCCAGTTATGGCTTGTATTTATTACTAGCGACCCACCCCTCGCCTGCGTGGGATACAATACATTTCAAAAGTAGCATGCCTAGCCTATGTCCTTTAGAATGACGCGTTGGCGCGCGCGTGTTCTTTTAGACATCTTTGATTACGCCAATGTCAACATGATGGCTTGGTATTTATAGGCAAGATCCCTTTAAGAGCGATGATATCCCATATGGAAGAGTAGCGCCTCAATCATGAGTCTGCGGTTCGATTCCTGGCCTGTACCACAGTTCTTCGGAATTTATGTACAGTTGTATTTATCATTTACTATCTCGGCGGTGAAGGAAAAGATCGTGAGGAAACCTGCATTCCCGAGAATGGAAAGAAAATACCAATAGTTCGGAGGTATGCGTAAAATATGGCTGAGTTTGGGGCCAACACAAAGGAACCAGCGATGGTCTCAGTGTTACAATAACGACCCTTCTCTTATAAGTTCTAACAAAATTAGCTGAAACTATTTTAAGGGGATAATCAGACCATCATAATGAACTGAAACACTTTCTGAAAAAAAAAATCTGCTGTCCCATACATTTCAGTTGAGTTATGTTTGCATTTTTGTAAGGGAGAGCTGATTTTTTTTCGCGTTTTCGATATTGGTCCCATAAAGAAAGTTGTGCAGTTTGATGGTCTGATCATCCGCTTAAAATAGTTTCAGCTAATTTTGTTTGTATCAAAAGTGGAAAATAACATAATTTTGAATTAAATATCAAATGTTGATCGGTTAACTATCAATTCTGTACATAGTGGAGGATACAAGGGGGCTCCCCCCACACCATAAGTGACGGTATTTAGTTTGATTTACTGAAATAGCTCAACGAGACCGACTCTCAGCCCAAATTAGTCCTGATTTCACCACTGCGTGTATAACCATCAGGTTAGGCGTTCATGAAAACATTATACAGGGTCTAAACTTAAATGCGTTATACAGGGTACTTTAGATTAGACCATTACACAGAACAACTTTTTACTATGGTACAACACTGTAATTTAATAAAACATCTGGTTGCACTCCGGGAGTGCCGGCAGAAGTGAAAACTAAGAGATCTCACGTCTTAGAGGGAGGTTACACGGTCAGTATTTCATCAGTCTGGTCCATCAGTCTGGTCATCTATATTTGATATGAAGGGAAACTGACTCGAGATTGAGCCGACTAACATGGTGCTTCAGTATATCAGTTTCCCTTCAAATCAAATACATATGACCAGACTGATGGACTAGAATGACGGAATACTAAACGTGTAACCTCCCTCTTACGGTCACGTGACGTCACGGTCCTGACGCGAGTTTAAAATTTTTTACCCATCCCAAAAAGTGCACAACGCCGCTAAAGAAGTTTTCCCTTAAAAAAAACACCTATACATTTCGGTCGAGCAGCGATTGAGGTTTTCTATGGAATAGCAGATTTCTTTCGCGATTGCAATGTTTGTTCCATAGTGAAAGTTGTTCAGTTTGATGGTCTCAAGCACCTCTTTATGTATGTTACGCATTTAAGTTTACACCCTGTATAGTAATGGGCGATAACAAACAAGTACACGAGCAATGTATTATTCGTACAAATTAGAGAAGCCATATAACTGGCTCGTTTCATCAAACGTGTTTACTGTTTGCATAACAGGCAAATAAATTTACCTAAAAGTATTTTTCTCTAGCGATAGGTAAACACTTTTTTCCGTTTACTGGTAAACAAGATTCAAGATAAACATGGCTTCAGAACGTTTGTTACTAAAAGTGAAAAGTTTCATATCATAATCATAACACACTAGTATAGTGGGAGCAACGAATACTGGCAAGTGTCAAAAATAAAATGCTTGTGTTGTGTAACTTAAACATTATCAGACAGGAATAATATGCTTTGATGCAACCGATATGTTGGAAAAGCTACTGTAGGGTATTGTGTAAGTTTCCGAATATATTGTTTATAAGATCGGTAAAATATGATGACAGGCAATTTTTTAGTATAATATTTTGTTTCTGTGATCAGCAGCAGCTATCCTTTGTCTGAAATTAATTAATTAAATATTATGAAGCAGAATAACTGAGTCCCAAAAACACCATGTCGATTTGATACCGATTTGAATCGACTAGACAAAATTATTTATTTATTTATTTATTATGACTACAAAACTTCATTTAAAAAAAAAAACGGCAAGTTAGGACTCTAGGATTATAAAAATTTAGATTTGGTTACCCTCTGCCGTACAAAATAGGCTTGGACCATTAATTGATATTTATAATTATGCCAAGTTTCAGCCTCCAATATCTGTCTCTGAGAAAAAATGCGTGTGATAGACAGACGGACGGACAGACACCGAGGTGATAACCATTTGTGTTTCTTTTTACTGATTTTGGTACGGAATACTCATAATTATTCTACTTAAATAATAGCTAGATACTAGCGTCAGGCGTCAGGCGTTAGGCGTCAGGCGTCAGGCGTCAGGCGTCAGGCGTCAGGCGTCAGGCGTCAGGCGTCAGGAGTCAGGCGTAAGGCGTCAGGCGTCAGGCGTCAGGCATCAGGGCATTAGGGAGTTCGGCATTTATAGATAAAGATAAAATTGATTAAAGAGGAAGCAAAAAGTAAATAAGTTACATAAAAAAGATATTATATGAAATGCATTTCATTTTGTTCTTCCAGCTCTTGAATCGCACGATATCCTATATCACACACACACACACACATAGGAATGATGATGATGGATAGATAGAAAAGTTTCAGAAGTGATATTTCCCGCGCAGAGTTTCAGGGAAGCCTCGCAGGTTCACACGAGTTTTTAGCGTGTTTTACAAGTTTCCTCGGAGCTGGTCCCACTGGAATTAATTTTACTTGAACTTCTGCCATTGACGTATTAGCGTTAGTGAGGGCAACAAGAACTGGCATCAATATACAATCAAATGAGCGTGTTTCTTTTCTTTTTTAATTTTAGTTCCTTAAAAAACTCGGCAGATGACATGCTTAACGCTCCATAGAGACATAGGCGAGATCCTGTCAAAATCATGTCAAGACTGTGCCTGAATTTTTTTTAAAGGCCAAGGGATCGAGCCCGTACAACCATGTCAGACGTAAACAGTTTCATATTTTCGATTAAAATGATTCGTAAATAATGAAATATTCAATCTTTCATCTTTTTGATCATCTTCTCCCTCTTTATTATTTTAAAGAAACACTTTTTGACATTTTGACCTTTATTCGCACAGACCGTAACGCCATCTATCGATCCACTAGAAAAACGCTCATTGATTCTTTGTATAAATAGTCCAATAGGACTAGACGGTTGTCAAGGTTTGTTTGCTTTGCTTGTTCTTTTAAGTAGTTAGTAGGATATTGTGTACAAAATAAATAAATAGCAGTTTTTGTTAAGATAAAAAAAAAAACATAAATTAATTCAATTATTATTACTAAAATACAAAATCAGTACAATTATTTCAGTAAATAATATGTAATTAATTATTTTAGTTAAATTATGATTTATTATAATTTATGTACTTATAAGTACAGAGTGTGCTGATAACTTCACCATGTATTCTACTCATCAAACTGAACAAACTTTCACTAGTGATAGTGAGCGGTCCATAGTGATATGGCGGCCAACAACGAAACAGCAAAAAAAAAAAACAGCTGTCCCATACATTTTTAGTCGAAAAGAATAGGAACTGCAGTTTTGTAAGAAACAACTGATTTTTAGGGTTCCGAAGTCAACAAGGAACCCTTATAGTTTCGCCATGTCCGTCCGTCCGTCTGTCCGTCCGTCCGCGGCTTAGCTCAGAGACGGCTAGTACTAGAAAGCTGTTATTTGGCATGGGTATACATATGAATCAAGCCGACAAAGTGGTAAAATAAAATCATCAAAAATATTTTATTTATGGTACCTTCCCTACACGCGAAGTGGGAATGGAATTTTTTTTCTCGTCTTCTCCATAGTGTGGGGTATCGTTGGATACCCCACACATATACCATTTCTCGATTCAGGGATCCGTTAGTGAAATATTAAGCTTTAAAGTGAAAATTTTTGTTAGAGTCAAGTGTCCCCCCCCCTGCCAGCTAAACGGTTATTTCTGGATATGTGAAAAAATTCATGACAGTAGCATATATACCGAAATTAAAAGGAAAACTATCACCACTAAGTAGGCTTTACAAGTTTACGAGTAATAGTCGATCAACTTATAAAATGTACTTTTTAGACTTTATTAGCCGTTAAACCGTAGTATAAAACAAAAAGCCTCGTTCTAAGTCCATATTATATTGTGACGGGCAACTACGGAACCCTATCCTACGCACTTGGCCAGTTTTTTTCAGTTATTTTTCTTATTTCACACACCTAAGCAGATTTAAAAAAAAATTAACGACTTTCAAGTGATGTGCTTGCCAACGAAACAACATTTCATTTTAGATTTAATAAAAAAGTGTAAGGTTAAAAATTATACAAGTTCCGTGGTACATTCTGATACAAATTGTCTATCACGCTGTATTTCTGGCCAGCAATCTCGAAAATTATTATGTAATAAGTAATCGCAAGAAAAATAGAAACCATGATCTTTCCTTCGAGATCACGCTAAGAATACAAACGACAAGAAAAATATACCTGGGCTACCACATATTATACCTACAGCATTGCTAATCACGTGGCAGGTAACAAATTACGAGGTTTCCAACACCTGCAAGAACGTTGCTTTCATTGAAACGTTCCCGGAAAACTTTCTAATTGCCTCTATATTGCTACTGATTTAATTAAAACTGCTTTCAATGTACGAAATGGTTACTGTGCGATATTTACGAATCGGCAATAAAAAACCGGCCATGTGAGAGTCGGAATCGCGCACGGAGGATTCCGTATCACCACGCAATATAATTTAAATATAAAAAAAATTTTTTCTCCGGGACCCAACTTAGCGCGAAGCCAACCCAAACTTGGCCGGTTTTTAATTTTTTTGGTTTTGCCTTAGAGCTTGCACTATAATCGCGCCTTGACGCTTTTATCTACTGCCGTACAAAAAACATAGAAAAAACACTTTTCTCTCCCTTAATTTTTTACATTTATTTTTTAGAATTTTGTCTCAAATTCAAATGAAAAAATAAATAAAATAAAAATAAAATGCACTTTATTGCCACAAAAAAATACATAATAGGTACCAATATAAGTAATGATTTATGATAGTCATATTCTTTGACAATGTCAACTAGCTACCTATTACGATTCAAAAGATACAGCCCTTTATAGGTAGAACAGACTAACGGACGGACATCGTAGATCGCGATTCATAAGCATGAATAGGGTCCCGTTGGCACCCTTTGGGTACGGAACCCTAAAAACGTTATTTATACACTTAAGTATTTATGACGCCAAACGCTCATTTATTTCCTACAAAGTGTAGCGAGCTTAAAGCGAGAAATGCGTCCGTAGCATCGTAGCATGTCACGTAGCACATTACGTGCTACGCCGCTACGCACATTCAATGAAGTCGAGTATTTCGTAGCGTAGTCCGACCGTGTTAAATATAAAAAGAGTTCATTTGTATAATTTTAACACTTCCATTTGTTTGATTAATGTATCTTGTGTTATCCTGCTAAATATTATTCTTATTCTTAGCTCACTGAAAGAAATTACTTCTTGACTTTTTTTTTAAATCAATGGAACAGTGTCTTCTCTTCTACACTATGATAAAATACCAGCAAATGAAATTCAAGCACGTAGCCAGGCTTTGGTTTTGGGGGGAGATTTTCATAGAAAAACTATGAAAAAAATATAGCTGTAATCAATGTTCCATACAAACATTTCGTTTAATTCCTGATTTTGATAATGTTTTTTTGTGTTTAAAAGCACTATTATAAAACTATAATAGAAGTGTGTCTATACAACGTGTTAATGAATTAACGCAAAACTAGAAAGTAGTTTGTTAAGAATCGAGAGCAGAATCGAACTATCATGGTTTCAACATAGGTAATTTTTTTCAAAATATTAAATATTTTTTATTGTAAAATTTAAAATTTACTGAACCCGATGTCAACCCACCCCACGGGCACACCCACCCTACTTACTACCAAAACAAGATTATTAAAATGTATCCATGAGTACGTTAGCGCCTTCATTCATTGCTGAAATGATAACAAATCATTTTTGTCTCAAAACTTAAACTGCTAATAACTTTAAATTTTACCTACAAAAATAATGAAATTATTGTTTCAATATAATTATTTTGATATAAATCAGTTGGGGTGTATGAGGTTTTGCGTTAATTTATTAACACGTTGTATATTAACGACAATTACTTACATAATAAAAAAAAATACGTTACGATAATTATGTTGTTTAGGTGAACCTGATTCCAAATCATGTATTTTTATTTAATATCTATCTTTTTCACAAATTAATATCACACATATGACATCAAATCACAGAGAAAGTTTTTTGGTCTGTTCATCCCCTTAGTCAGCATATTAAGAAGGATCATGTATATTATATCGTTATACGACATAATTGCGTGGTAGATTAACGGTGCGTATAAAATGCTAGCCGCTTGATTTACCTACTCCATCCGTCAGCATTAGGACGCGCTCACACCCCCCATTTGGGCCTGGACTCGACCGGCGCGCAACCTTTTCTGAGAATAAAGGAGCGCTCAGATCGGTACGACCAAAGCGACTGCGAAGTGGGAATGTCTACCGCGCGGCGGTCACTGCCCATGTTATCTTAATATGGCGTCCCGCCAAACCACTCAACCTGCGCGACCACGACGCGGGACGGCAGCGTTAGTGGAGCGGGGCGATCGCGTCTAGTGTAGACGTGCGTAAAATAAAATAAAAATTTTAAATTTAGTACATTTTGGTTCTTGTTGGTAGTTTTTGGTTCTTTTTGGTAGATTTGGGTAGTTTTTGGTAGTTCTCTAAGATTTTGGTAGTTTTTGATGTTTTCGTTTTTTTAAGTCAATTTGGAAATTTTTGGTTCTTTTGGTAGTTTTTGGTAATTTCTGGTAGATTTTGGTAGCAAAAACAACAAAAACTACCAAAAACTAACAAACACAAAAGAACTAGGTTCTAGAAACTATCAAAGAGTATTTGGTACTCTAGATGTTGAAATGAATTTAGTTAGACTCCGATGTTAAAACGAAAATGACATAACCACAACAATAGTTAAAAAAGTGTTGCTTCAGAGTTGAGACACATTTGCAGACAACGACCGACGGCGGGCCCATTCAAAAATGCCATTTAGTATGGGAAGCTGTCAGCCATCGGCGCCGTGTCGACGGCGGACGCGGCTTCCGATACTAAATTACATTTTTGTATGGGCCGGCCGCCGGTCGCCGTCGGTAAATGTGTCTCAACCCTCAATGACTATTCATCAACAAATGAAGTTCGCGTCGCGCGTCGCAATCGCGCTGGTTTGGAGGCCGAGTTTCGCATCGTAGATGCTCCCGCAGTCCCGCTTCGCGTTCCGCGTCCCGCGTCTCAGACCGGTTGGTTTGGCCCTATCTTATTCGTAGGTTTGAGCGTACCATAAAAGCACAAACCACCTTAGGGCAAGAGCCTACAGCTTTTAATGTTTTCATTTTAGCATTTTAATCTTTTGGCATTGTTGTGAATACATTTAGCTACGTGTGTCAAAAGATTCCACATTTTTAGTTTTAAAATGTTGATCCGTGGTTTGCGGAACAAGGTATGAGGAAACGATCTATTTTATCGAAGTTGGCTCGTTCAATCCTGTGAAATTAAAACACAATTTGCTATTTTTACCCGACTGCGCCAGAAGGAGGGTTATGTTTTTCGAGCGTATGTTTGTATGTATGTTTGTATGTCTATTTCTTTGGCACGCCCTACAGCCTAAACGGCTTGATGGATTTGAACGTATGACGTATCGTTAGATTTATGAAAATCGTGAGAGTGACATAGGTTATATTATTTTAATATGGCGTATGCGAATTAAAAAAAGAGGGTTAAATTTTTTTTTATATACAAAATATTGGTATCAAATGAAAGCTAGGAAACAGACGATTCTAAATATACATATATGTATATTTATTATAGTACTTATACGATACCATTTCGACACAAGAATAAAAAGTATGAAATAAAGAAATTTATTAAGAAAAAAAACAAGCTCTATAATCACTAATCAGCTATAACAACATCGTTTGAGCAAATATAATTTGAATGTTATTATTATTAGGTAGGTATTGCAGGCCGTTTGCGATACCTACCTAATAACATTGAAATTATATTTGCTCAAACAAAGTTGTTATAGCTGATTAGTGATTATAGAGCTTGTTTTTCTCTTTTCAGGCAGTCGGGTTTTTTGTAATTTAGTTTTTTTAATTACCAAAATGTAACTCTCATATTTACGTAGAAGAGAATTTGATACTAATAGTATACGCAGGAAATAGATCAAGCGTGGGCATGATTGATCTACTAGGCTTTCACTATGACAGCAACTCTCATAGTGTCGCTGCAAATTTAAATTCTCATATCTCATTTTTTCCCGAAATAGCTCTGCCGTTTGCAAAAAGTCCTACGTTAATATTTTATCATTTCACTGAATGACGTATTAGTATGTGAATAATTAATATGAGTTTTTAAGTTTGCAACGTTCTCTTATACAGGGTGTTGCATTACTTTAACACGTTCCGGGACAGTGACCGCCCATAGCCGTGATTACAATAAAAGTTCTATTGTGTCTCATTCACTGCCCCGGAATGTGTTAAGGGGTTATTGTACCTTTGATACTGAACAACCATCCTTCAAGACCAATAAAAAAAAAATAAAAAAAAAATAAAAAAAAAAAGTAAATTCACTAAAAATGTTAATATATTAAAGAACTTTCAAACAATGATTAGATTCAGAATTTCATATTGAAGCAAAGGAACATACAAGGATATCAGTACAGCTTTTAATTTTTCAGTATTTTTTAAATGGCTTAAATAGAAAATGTTAAAATTTTTATAATAAATCTTTGTATGACATAATCTCCCAATTGTCCTTTAATACTTTCATTTGATCTCTGTTAGATTTCGGTATTTCTTAGTAGAAGATTGTTATAGGTTCTACATATAACAACCTAAACATACCGAAATATAATATTGGATAAAAAAAAATTGATAATTCCTTTATGAAATTTCAAAGCAGGGTATTCAGGGTCATACATACACAGGGTATTTTAAATGTGTTACAATTCTTTAGCTGATTTTTTTGAAGTGAAAACTTCTTTAGCGGCATTGTGTACTTTTTGGTATGGGTATACGATGTTAAACTCTCGTCAGGACCGTGACGTCACTCTGATCGAAAATTGGTAATACGATGACGTGAGACACCGTGACATTCGTAAGACGTAAGATCTCCTAGTTTTCACTTCTGCCGGCACTCCCGGAGTGCAACCCGTTATTTTTTCGCATTTTCCATGTAGATGTTTATGTTTACACCCTGTAGTCTGTAGCGAAAACAGAATTCTGTTATATCATAGCATAATTATATGCTCACGACTATATTCCCGAGGGAGTTCGTCAAAATTTCGTTATTTATGTGAGCTTGTAAAAATTATATCACTATATAGTACAAAACAAAGTCGCTTCCCGCTGTCTGTCTGTACCTATGGTATGCTTAGATCTTTAAGACTATTCGTTGGCGCGCTCCATACAAACGTAGTATGGTGATATTTTCAATACTATCCAATTAAAGACAATGAAATTTTTCAAAAACAATCTAGTAACTAATTTCTATGTCGGTATGAAGTCAGATTTTCGACAAAATTTATAGTTTTAAAGTTACAGTGCCACAAATATTTCCATACAAATCTTAAATTAATCCTAGCATTGAAACTGTATATTTTAACGAAAATCTGACTTCATACCGACATAGAGATTAGTTACTTGATTGTTTTTGAAAAATTTCATTGACTTTAATTAGATAGTATTGAAAATATCACCATACTACGTTTGTATGGAGCGCGCCAAAACGGTAGAATAGCCTTAAAGCTACGCAACGGATTTTGATGCGGTTTATTTTAATAGATAGAGTGATTCAAGAGGAAGGTTTATGTCAGCATTGCCCCGTGCGAAACCGGGGCGGGTCGCTAGTTCTAAATGAAGTTTGTTTAGCTACGTTTAGGTACCTCAGTCTACGGCGCGGAGGTAATGTGGCGACATCACAGTTAACGCCTCCACTGAATATGTATCTCGAAGGTGATCAGCATAGTGATGAGGTGGCGAGTGGCGACCAGACGCCATCGCCGCGTCGCCGGCGCCGGCGCCGCCCGCCTGCCAAACTACTTGCATTCACTTTGTCACGCCGACGCGACGCGAACCGTGAACTGTATAAAATTAGCATGCTTTATAGGATTTGTTAAACATCAAGTTTAAAACAGTTTTGTTATAGTAAGGTTCGGATGGTTATAAACTTAGATTAAGAATAAAAACTAGATAAACGTTTCAAAAACAGCAGATTTTAGTGTCCTCGAACAAATAGATATCAGGAGTGCGACTTTTGAAAATCATACGTTGAAATCAGCAGTAGAATAGTATGAAGTTTGTGTATTCTCGCTCATGATTTCGAATTAAAAAATAGCTATTTGTCTATCTTTGTCTGAAGTGCTATTTTTGAATTCGAAATCATGACCGAGAATTACACAAACTTCATACATTTCTACTGCCGATTTCAACGTATGACTTTCAAAAATCGCACTCCGGATCTCTCTGATCTCGGTTGCTATAAAATAAAACACTAAATACACCACTTACTCAGTTTACACCTGCCACGGTAACATATAGCACGATCGCGCCTTAGCTCTCTTTCTTTTTGCGCGCGAAAGAACGAGATAAAAGGTGTGATATAATAGGTATCACGCGCAACATTCTAGGTAGGCAGAGTCACTTTCATGAATTTATTTTGTATCACAGTAACCTATTTACTGTACACTAATTAAATGATTTGTGGACAGTTCTGGTAATACAGGATGCCCCATTTGTCAAATATCGTAGACGAAATGGAAAAATCCTGAAAAAAATTATTCTTAGTGGATTTTTTAAAACAATTTAAATTAGTTTTAGGCAATTTAACAGGCAGAGAGGTCCGTTGGTAGACCATCGATAGTCAGACGACATTGTAAGGGTTGCGGGTCAGACATGGATCAGATAGACACGGGACCGTGAGGAGTGACGTAATAAAAGGAAGGCCTATGCCCAGCAGTGGGTTGATGAGGGCTGATTTGATTGATTAGGTAATTAGATAAGCTATCTTCCCCTTAACGTTGGACCATTATTTACGGGACACCCTGTATATTTCTCAAATGTTTAAAAAAGTACCTATCCTTAAGAGGGCTATTCGAGCTCAGTGGCGCCCTCGTCACAATAATAAAGATTTCTCAATAAAGAAAGCCTAAATTAAAAAAGTGCCCACTAGATAAACTACAAAAGCCTTCAATCCATTGTTATACAATACTTTTATAGGTTCTAAACATTCCACTTTTAGATAATTTCGCATAAAAACAAAAGCGGCCGCTTTTTTTCTTTTTTAAAATTTGTATGTTTAGACCTTTAAAATAAGTATTATATGAAAATAGCTTGAAGGCTTTTGTAGTTTATCTAGTGGGCACTTTTTTAATTTAGGCTTTCTTTATTGAGAAATCTTTATTATTGTGACGAGGGCGCCACTGAGCTCGAATAGCCCTCTTAAATCTAATTCATTTGAACAAGGTAATCAACTTGTTCTATCTCGAGCACTTAGTGTCTTTCATCTAATAGACAGTAAACATGTTTATTCAGACAATTTGTTAAAATGAGACTGTGCATCTATGTTCGTATTTGATCTAACGAGTTTTCGAGCATGATAGCTGGTGTGAGCTGTAATTCACACTCGCAGTTCCACAAATACAGTCCCACATACTAATCAAGCGTTACCAATACTTATCCTACTTAATCAAGATAGATTATAGCTACGCTCGATTACAAAGCGGTCGCATGAACATAGACGCGATTATCAAAGAGCGGTGTATTCCGAAACACAACCGCGTAGGACACGCTATTATTGGCGTAGTATAGGCCAGTCATTTTACGGAGTTTTGTTAGGCGGGGTAGGGAGTAATTATTAATTGGACTTTTAAACTGTAACTGGCACCATTTAGTGACAAAAATACTATACTAAACCATATCAAATAAATTTTGCTACGCAACATACAAATCAAAATTGTGTGTCCCAGAAGGCTTTTAAATTAATAATATTAATACCAATGCACTCATTTGAATTAGATTTAACAATATTCATTATTTTTGATCAATAAAATAGGCATTAAAATTTAAAAAATGAGGTATTTATTAGAAAATACGAATGTTTTTTTCAAAACCTTCTAAGTAGGCAAAAATATTTACACCATGTTTGAAGTATGTATGATGGTAAAGCCTTAAATATGTGCATAAAAAAATGTATCATCATGTTTTTTAGAACGAGATAATATCTATATTTTAAAATTGAAACTGTTGCTGACGTAATTTTTTTTTAATTTTGGTTCATTCTTAAGCTTAAATTGGCTCTTCAATATTATAGCGAAAAAAAAATGCAATTATTAATTAACTAGTGCCGGCTCAAACCGTAAAATGACTGGGCTATTGCCTGATAAGTATTCTGTGGTATTGCGCGCATTTGTGTGCATTCTAACGAGTACTTATTATTGTCGTATTACTGCTTTTATTAGTGTATCCACAGAAAAGAGAACCAGTAGAAATAACATGAGGACATTTAGTACGAGAAATAGCGTAACAAACAAAATTTTTGCATAGCATATGCTCACGAATGTATAATGTAGTATATTCCCCGAGGGATTAGTCAGAGATATTCTGAAATCTTAGAACATCCATGTTTCAAAAAAACATATTAAGTATATTAATCAAATTAAATTCAACCTTATATGTATATTCAGTGACTTATGATTATGACCTTTTTCTAAACTAAATTTATGAACAGATTATGTCATATCGACCATATCAGTCCCACGCGAGCGGCACGTGATGCTACAGACACAGTATAAGGAAGAGTATCTAGTGCTTGCTACATAGCGCATAGGTACTATACAGTTGTTCAGTTGATACATATTGATAGGTATCATTAGTATCCTTTTAAACTAAGAGTTCTACCCATCAAACTGAACAACTTCTACTATGGGAGCAAACGAATCGGAGCATAAAAAAATCAGCTGTTGCATACATTTATGTCGCGTAGGCATTGCAGTTTAGTATGGAACAGCTGATTTTTTTGTTGCTCCGATCGGTCTGCTCCCATAGTGAAAGTTGTTCAGTTTGATGGGTAGACTCTTAGTTTAAAAGGATGCTAATGATATCAATTTCACGCTGTATGGTTCCCTCTTCTGTGAGTGCATCAAAGGATTTTCGATTACATTGCCTAGGCGCTAGGCGTTATGCTTTCCACACTTATGGTAACGTAAGCTGGATAATGTAGGATCGGAAGCAAAAGTTGACGAACCTTATTTTCAATGAAATAATTGTGGCAAAGGCTAAATATAACCTACGTGATAAATGCTAAACTTATTATTGCAAATATGTGTGGATTATGTCCCAAAAGCTACACATAATTATTATTTGATGCATGGTTAGAGAAACAGTAGCAGTAAAATATATATTTTTTAACCGACTTCAAAAAAAGGATGAGGTTCTATGTTCGGCTGTATGTATTTTTTTTCTGTATGTTCACCGATATTTTCGTCAATTGTGAACCGATTTAAAGAATTCTTTTTTTGTTTGAAAGGGTATACTCCCGAGGTAGTCCCATTTTAATTTTGTCAAGATCTGATGACGCACTTCGGAGCTATACAATAGAACTCCTCAAAAGTTGACAGCAAATCTTCTGCGATTGAACCATTTGCTTCGTTTCAATGTACGCGCGTATATTTTTTGAAAAAAAAAATTTATTTAACTTTTTACAGGTCTACCTACATTTACTCGATTATCGATATTAAAGTCGTAAAGCTAACGGTTCCTTGCTTCGGAATAATCGGAATGCAGATTAAGCAGTTGGTTTAGGATCAGGTCAGAGGCAAAGAAAATATGTCAGAGGCCCATTCTGACAGCTTGCAAATAACAAGTTGACTACTAACTTGCTAAAATATATAGGGTCCTTCTTAATATTAATGCTTTATTATTTATTTATTTTTTAACACTTTATTGTACACACGGAAATACATATTAATACAGCATAATAGACAAGTACAAAGGGTGAGCTTATTTCTGAAGAGATTTCATCAAGATATGGAGGAAGTTTACAAGGTGAGGCAGGCAAGGTGTACACAATTCAAAGAAATTAATAAACTAAACGGTTTTTTAGGGGATAATCAGACCATCAAACTGAACAACTTTCTCTATGGGACCAAGGTCGAAATCCCGAAAAAAATACCAGCTGTTCTATATAAAATGCAATCCTACTTGACCAAAATGTATGTAAGCGATTTCGATGTTGGTCCCATAGAGAAACTTGTTCAGGGCGATAGAGAAACTTGTTGTGGTCATGCCTTTAAAAATCCGTCAGAAGTGCGATTTTTGAACATCATACGAGCGAATCGGTAGTAGAAAGATGCATAATCTCCATAGTAATTTTGACATGGTACAATAATATACTGCGCCTGGTATTCTCTTCCGACCACGTGAGTGACCATGTGACTGACACAAGCCTACGTCATCATACCCTTTTAACATGATTAGCGGCCATTTTTTTGTGACGTAGGTTTGTGTCACTCTGGGAATAGAAGACCTTGTTTTTTTAGACCATGTAATTTTGACATTTTCTACTGCCGAGTCGCTCAGTATGATGTTCAAAAATCGCACTCCAGCATATTAAGTTGAACCCTGGATACATTAATGGAAACAATAACTTCTATAATGTTAAGTAATATGGGCGTATTTTAATATTGATCGGTAAATTAGTAGTTCCCATTCCAAGAAACTTCCCAGTCGCAGTCTAGACTGAGATAGTGAGTGGGAAAGTCGCCTGAAGTCTTGTGACTTGCGACGGAGCGAGTTAATTAAGCTCTTTACAAAGGCCTTTTTAGAGAGCATCAAAGTAAACGTTGTCAGTTGGAAATGAAATGGATCTGCGGAACATGTCTCGTCATGGAGAGATTAAATATTAACTTGTTCTCACATTTCAACATAGAGCTGTAAAGGTCAACTTTCAATCCAAATTAATGATATTCATATTTTCATCTACATCTACACTAGTCAATATTAAGTACAAAGAGAAAAAGATTTGATATTTGTTTGTATTGAATAAGCTACGAAACTACTGGACCGATCTAAATACTTCTTTCACCATTAGAATGCTACATTATCCATGATGATCATAAGCTACGAAAAAAATGGCCAACATGCATACAACATACAACACAGCTCTAGTATTGATATCAATCTAAATGTAAAATGTCAAACGCATTGTTTGTCAATGTGTCGATTGTGTTATTTTAAAAATAATATCTGGGCGATAGAACCACAAACTTGTATATTACAGTAGGATAGAACCGATTTTGATAAAATTTGGTATACAGATAGCTTGAAACCTGTGGAAGGTCGTAGGTAGGCAGAAAAAATCCACGCAGACGAAGTCGCGGGTAACTACTAGATTATGGGTATTCTTAACTGTATATTTATAATAAACAAGCTTCTACCCGCGAATTTGTCCGCGTAGATTTTGGAAAACTTAATCGTCCCTTTAGTTTAGGGGCTGATTTAAAAAAAACATCACAACAACACCACATCCTTTATTGCATATTCTAAATTATTTCATGTTTATATCTTTAACGGTTCTCTATAATCTCCCAACACGGCCGGTCACCGCGGGAGATAAAGACCAAAACCCTCCTTTTCAACCACTCTACATATGTACATACAACGCTAGATCTCTACTATCTGACGAAAGATTAATAGAATTCAAAGACGCAGTTTCGAAGATTAACTACGACATAATCGGTATGGCAGAAATAAGAAGAATTGGCTACAACGTAATAGAGGATAAAGATAATATATTCTGTTATTTTGGTGAAACAAACGGCCATCTTGGAGTCGGATTCCTGATAAAAACACACCTAAAATCGAACATAGAAAGTTTTATCGCAGTGTCAGAAAGAATATGCATATTAAATCTTAAGTTTGGCCCCACTCAAATTTCAATCATTCAAACACATGCGCCAACTATAGACGCCAAAGAACCAGAAATAAACAACTTCTATCAGCAGCTCCAGAAAGCAGAAGAACAATGTTGTAAAAACCTCATCGTTATGGGGGATTTCAACGCTCGCATCGGGCAACGTTTATGTAGAGAAAAACGTTTCGTGGGCCCATACTGTTTCGGAAAAAGAGATAAAAGGGGAGAAAAACTTCTACAGTTTGTGTTTGAAAATAACCTAACAATAATCAATAGTATGTTTAAAAAAAATCCAAAGAACATGTGGACTTGGCTTTCGCCAAAGATGAGAAAGAGCCAAATAGACTACATAATATCCAATATGAAAGAAAAGTTTACAAATATAGAAGTTATTAACCAGTTTTCTTTCTCAAGCGATCATAGATTGGTGAGAAGTACCATTCTATTAGCAAATACCAAGAAAAGTAGAATAAACTACAAAGAGAAAAATAATAAAATAAGAACTCTTCAGGAGGAAAAAATTTTTACCGAGGCTCTACAAATTAACATGAAAAACATTAATCTAGAAGCAGGTGAAGACGTAGAGTCTTATTACTCAAAAATTAAGAAAGCTATTACCGAAAGCTTAAACTCTATCAAAAAGACGAGTTCTGCTAAGCAAAGCATAATTTCTGAAACAACAAAAACCCTGATTAAGCGAAGAAATGAATTACAACACAAAAATCTAAGAACTAAAGACGAGAAACAAGAACTCAGTAATCTCTACAAGTCGATTCATAAAACTATTAGGAAAGAATATCAAGAACATAGACTAAATATAATAGAGAAACATCTTAACAGAACAGGAAGCCTGAAAAAGGGATATAAAGAACTTAACACCAGTAAACAGTGGATCCCGTGCCTGAAAGAAAACCTTACCAATGCGAAGACATTCGGAAGATCAAAAATAATAAACGCAGCAACAGACTTCTATAGGAACCTTTACGCTCGACGGAACTCGCTACCAGAACAAGAGGCTCCTACGCAATATCAAGACACCACTACGCGACTAGAAAGATTCACGGAGATGGAAATTCTAAAGAAGATAAAGACCCTAAAGAAAGAGAAAAGCAGTGGACCTGATGGTATTCCGAATGAAGCAATAAAATCCGGCCGTTCTCTACTCGTAACACCTCTTGTTATACTTTTTAACAAGATTTTAGAAAGCAAAACAATACCAAAAGAATGGGCAGAATCTGATATTATACTTCTATACAAAAAAGGCGATCCAGCGGATATAGGTAATTACAGGCCTATTAGCTTACAACCTAATCTCTACAAATTGTTCGCATCATGTTTTGAGAAGCGACTCGCAGAATTTACCGAAAATCACCAGCCAGTAGAGCAAGCAGGATTTAGAAAGCACTTTTCAACTACAGATCACATACATGTCCTAGAGCAAGTTGTAGAGAAATATGGAGAATACAGACGTCCGTTGTACCTAGCCTTCATCGATTATGCCAAAGCATTCGATTCAGTATCACACTTCAGCATGTGGCAGGCCCTACACGAATGTGGAGTGCCGACTGAAAGTATCGAGCTTATAAAAGACATATATAGTAAAAGCGTCAGTAGAGTCAAACTGGAGAGAAAGGGCCCTAAAATAAAAATTTGTAGAGGCGTGAGACAGGGTGACCCATTGTCTCCGAGAATATTTATAACCATTCTTCAAAGCATCATGAAAAACCTAAAATGGTCTGGAAAAGGTATCAAGGTCAATGGCAGCTCTCTAACTAATTTAAGATTTGCAGATGACATCGTTTTATTCTCTGAAACAGCAGCAGAACTAGAGACTATGGTAAATGATTTGTACGCCGTAAGCTGTAAAGTAGGGCTAGAACTGAATATATGCAAAACCAAAGTCATGACAAATAAAAGCGAGAGACCTATAAAAGTTAACAACACTCAACTAGACTATGTGCAAGAATATGTATACTTGGGTAAAGAAATATCATTCAAAAAATCCAGACATCGAGACGAACTAAGCAGACGTATAACTATGTCATGGAACAAATTTTGGAGCTACAAAGAAGCCCTAAAATCTGAACTACCAACAAAACTGAAAACAAAAATTTTAGACTCTTGTATTTTACCTTGTCTCTCGTATGCATGTCAAACGTGGATATTTAATAAACACACCACAGACAGAATACAAACATGCCAAAGAGCCATGGAACGGAGTATACTAAATATAAAGCGCATAGACAAAAATAGAAACATTGATATACGAAAGAAGACCAAGGCTATAGATGCTCTAAAACACTGCCAGAAAATGAAATGGAAATGGGCAGGCCATGTCGCGCGTATGAGTCAAGAAAAATGGACTAAAAAAGTAACAATGTGGACCGGACCACCTGGAAAACGAGCAAGAGGTAGACCGCTAGAACGATGGGCAGATGAAATTAGAGAAATAGCAGGAGAAAACTGGATCAATATAGCAAAAGATAGAGAAACTTGGAATGAATTGGAGGAGGCCTATACTCTTGGAGAGGTCCTTAATAACTAGAAAAGAAAAAATTTAATAAATATGTATATGAAAATTGTATAATGGACATTTAAGATAAAAGTGATAAAATATTATGAATTGTATTGCATGTGAAAATTGATAATTACCTGTAATAATTTCAAATGTACTTATTATAAACTTTATAAATTATTCAAATTATATAATGATTTGTGAAATATTGTAATGTGCATGCAATTTATTAAAATAATTCTGTAATAATAGTTATTAAGGAAATAAATGGCTTCAATAATAATAATAATAATAATCTTTAACGGTTTAGGCTGTGCGTTGTCCGTCGGTCTGTCTCAAAACTGTTTTCTAAGTAGGTATAGAAGACTCTTTAGGGTTCCGTACCCAAACAACGAACCCTTACGTCCGTATTCTGTTTATCTGTCTGTCTGTCTGTATACCCCGCCTTAATTACTTGTTCATTATTGCACCTATTGAATCGAAATTTAGCATGAAGACAGTAACCCAAAAACAGAAATGTGGTAGTTAAAAAGAAAAACAATTTTCCCATACAACGAAAAGGAGGTTGGAAAAAATTGTATTCTTTATTAAATCGAGTGAGGTGTCGTTGGATAGCTCTATTGTAATTTCGCGGAACAACACCAATACAAACTAAGTCGTTACAATGCTTATATCTCGAGATATATGTACCCCCCCTACAAATACCTCAAGTTGTAAAATACTACTAAATTTTAATTCGCACTATCGTTTGCTTTTGAAGATTTCTTAAGTTGTACTTAATAATATTTTAGATGTAGGTACTTAATGACTAACAGAACCACGGGACTATCATGCATGCTCTTGGCCTGTTTTAAGTATAAATAGATTAATTAATATCTCTCCCTAGAAGAATATTCTCGTGAACATAATACTTACTTTGTCTAGTTGTTAGTAACTGATGGAAGAGTCCAAAATACCTAGTGCCTCATGAATTATAAAACAACATTAAGTACTCTTAAACGAGAATATATTATATAACAGAACCAGAGAACCATTTATTTCACAGACACTTCTGATAAATGAACTTACAATGTAAGACATAAAATGTCGTAACGAACAAAGTCAACTTACAACATAATGCCTTGTGATAAATAGATGGTCGGTTTAGTAAGATCGCTCTTTTATTTCCGCTCTTTATGCTCCTGAATCTGATAATATTCCTTGTACTATCGCCGACATGAATATTGTGCCGCGTGAGGGCAACGTCTCAAAGCTGGGGGACTTATCTATAGTTTATCTTTGTAATAGGTATTTCGAGTCCATCTGTAACAATAGTAAAATTGTATCGCTGCCATTTGTTTTTGAAGTTTCGTAAGACGATGACGTAAGATTTTGGGATGGGTACAAATGTTAAACTCGCGTCAGGACCGTGACGTCACGTGACATTCGTAAGACGTAAGATCTCTTAGTTTTCACTTCTGCCGGCACTCCCGGAGTGCAACCCGTTGTTTTTTTTATTGTTCCTTCGTAAGAGTTTAGTTGTTAAGAGCGTCGATAGTCGGTAGGAGTTATGGGAACTCAATCTTGACTCTTGAGGTTGAGGTTGAGGTTCGAGGATCCGCACGGAGGACATTCCACATACAAATGAGTTTTTCTAACTGACTGCTCACAAACGGTGAAGGAAACATCGTGAGGAAACCTGCATACGCTGAAGAAGAAATTCCGATGCGTATATGAAGTCTACCAATCCGCACGCGTGGTGTACTAACGCCCATATACCCTCCCTGGGGGTAGGCCTGTGCCCTGAAGTGGAACGTATGCAACGTGTTAATGAATTAACGCAAAACTAGAAAGTAGTTTGTTTAGAATCGAGACCAGAATAGAATTATCATGGTTTCAACATAGGAATTTTTTTTCAAAATATTTAATAATTTGTTTGCTAAATTTTAAATTTACTGAACCCGATGTGAACCCACCGCACGGGCACACTCACCCTACTTTCTACCAAAACAAGATTATAAAAATGTATCCATGAGTAAGTTAGCGCTTTCTTTCAGTGCTGAAATGATAACAAATCATTTTTGCCTCAAACTTAAAATGCGAATAACTTAAAATTTTAACAATCAAAATAATGAAATTATTGTTTCAATATAATTATTTTTGTTATAAATCAGTTGGGGTGTAAGAGGTTTTGCGCTAATTTATTAACACGTTGTATGGGCTGTGATAATTATGATTTATTAGGTTGTTTTAATAAACTATTCATTGGCCTCGATTCGGAGTGTACCACGACTAAACTAAACTAAATGTATTCCTGTCACTTTCTAAAATAAGATTAAGAAAACCAACAGCTGACTTTAGTGCTGTCAAAGTGACGTTAAATGCGCAAAATAAGATGCCATCATAATGGCCTCGATTCGGAGTGTACCACGACTAAACTAAACTAAATGTATTCCTGTCACTTTCTAAAATAAGATTAAGAAAAGAGACAGAAAACAAACAGCTGACTTTAGTGCTGTCAAAGTGACGTTAAATGCGCAAAATAAGATGCCATCATAATGTACGCCATCTTATTTAAGTCGTTTTTGGGCGTTTAACGTCACTTTGACAGCACTAAAGTCAGCTGTTGGTTTTCTGTCTCTTTTCTTAATCTTATTTTAGAAAGTGACAGGAATACATTTAGTTTAGTTTAGTCGTGGTACACTCCGAATCGAGGCCATTGTTGATTTTAAATCATATTAATTTAAATTTTATTTTTCTTTAGCCCAGTAGGTATATTTTTCATAATGAAAATGATAAAAATCGTGTCTAAAAACGAGTTTTATTTAAAGACAGAGTCATGAGCTGACCTATTAGCACTCGAAAGGTTAAAGTGTGCATACCTACCCTCGATTTTAAGATTAGAATAGCGTACCTAGCTCCTTTCCCTATGCTATTGATTTACGTGTCAACTAAAAATATGTGCGCCGACTATAAATACGGAGATGAAACAAAAAGAAACGTCAAATATATTCATGTTTTCCTTCCTACATGAACCGACATCATCGACGGGGAAATAGCTCTACAAAATAAATCCCCAGGGAAATTTTTCAGCGTTAACAATAAGCCCGTATTTTATTTTCATGCGAAAGATTCAAGCTTTTCGTTATTCACTCGAATGAGTAAATCCTACTTAATTTATGTCGTAGTGAACATTTTGTTGTTATTAGATGTAGCAAATTGGGTTCACCGCAAGGGAACGGTACAAAGACCGAGGCTGGGACGAAACTTCAGTACAGTTCGCCGCCGCCGCCGTCGGCAAATAGCCCAGTCATTTTACGGTTTACGGACTAATAAATAATTGATATTTTTTTCGGTATAGTATTTAAGAGCCAATTTGAGCTTAGAAATATACCAACATTAAAAAAGAATCACGTCAGCAACGTCCCCAAATTTAAATTTTTTTTTGTACATTTTTAAGACTTTACCATTATACATACATCAAACATGGTGTTAATATTTTTGTCTACTTAGAAAGCTTTGAAAAATACATTAGTATTTTTCTAATAAATAAGTACCTCATTTTTAAAATTTCAATGCGTATTTTATTGCTCAACAATAATTTCTGTTGTTAAATCTAATCATTCAGAGAGGCAATGCGGCCAGCCTCCTTGGAACTCTGCCTCGGGTGGGCGCTTTAGAGGACATCTTTTATTTTTATGTAATTTGTGTTTTAGTTTAGTGTGCTTTTTATTTTTATTTTTATTCACTGGTGATCTGTATTTTTTATGTGTTTTTGTGCTTAATAAATAACTTGTTATTGACTTTGTCTGCGGGATTAAAATGAATGCATTGGTATTAATATTATTTAGTTAGAACCCTTCTGGGAGATACAATTTTGATTTCTATTTAGCGAGCGATTTTTTTTAAATTATTTTTTAGATAGTCTTTTTGTCACTAAACGGTGCTGATGCCCGGTAACAGTTCAAAAGTCCCATTTATAATTACTCCCCACCCCTCCTAATAAAACTCCGTAAAATTTCTGGACTAAAAGTCTATACATTGACCGTGTGCTTCATGTTTCCGAGTTTGGGGAAATTCATCGCTGCACTTCAGCAATTATTCAGACGTGCAGGGATATTGTCTTGCAATATACCTACTGCACAGTGCACAATAGTCAAACTTCCCCGGTATCTTCTACTATGAATTGGAAATAGAAACTAATATTGTTAACGATAAATGAACTTGGCACAGCTAATTTAAATTGTCATAGCAAGCCTGCAATTAAGACCTGGCCAGATTTCTACACTCATTCAGACATAGTTCTGGTAATTCTAGTAGTAAAACAATTTATAGAATTTATATGAAAACTTTAGAGTAGTTTTAAAAGAAGCAGAATTGACTGTACCTATCAAAAACGTGTTTGTACAAAGTGCCAATTTTCTTGCTGACAGTACATTTTTTCAAAATCTGTGAATCTAACACTCAGTTGCAGAAACCCTCATTAAAGTTAAATAAATAATTAGGATACAAGAAAAATTTAAAAGATTTGAGTTCAGCTCATAATGAGTGAGTGAGTTTGAGTTAATCCTCCATTAAATCTCTTGCTGTCACTTTTTGTCTTGTTGACGTAGAGATATTTAATGGATGATTAGCTCAAATCTTTAAAATTTTCCTGTATCCTACAATGGTAGGGTATACCTACCGTACTGTCTAAACAAATCGACCCTGTATATCTCAGCCCCGATATTACTTAGCTATTGTGCTCCATAGTAAGTTTGTTTCCTTTAGTTTTTTTTATCTATATTTCAGTACTTCCATCAGTGGCCGCGAAATAAAACGAGACGCCAACTTTACCCATACGTATATATACATATATCTACACTAATATCTAAACTATCATAAAACTGTAACAGAGGTGTGTCTGTACATTGAAAATATTTACAAAAAAAAATTACAATATGGTTTTTAGATGTCCCTGATTCCAAATCACAAATTTTTTGATTTTTTGTCTGTCTGTCTGTTTATTTGTTTGTTTATTTGTGTGTCTGTTTGTTCGAGCATCACGCAAAACCTACTGAACCGATTTTGATGAAACTTTTTTCGTTTGATAGCTTATGATCCGACTTAAAATCTGGTATATAATTTATGCGGACGTAGTCGCGGGTAAATGCTCGTAATATTATAAAGAGGAAAGATTTGATTTTTTGTTTATTTGTTTGTATCGAATAGGCTCCGAATGGACCGATCTAAATAATTATTTCAAATGCTACATTATCCGTGATGAAAGAAATCCGAGAAAAAAGGGGCATTACTAAAATGACAATGATGAAATTGATGACCGAATTGTACTCATGATCCTGAACAACTTTCCCCAGGGGAACCTTAGGTACCTAAGGGAAATTCACAACGAAAGTTTCAACTTTTCATACAAACGTTTGGGAACCTGATTGCATTACTAAGTTGAACCCGTATGTGTACGTACTAGTCATTCACTTCGAGTTGGCCGCTACCTCCCTTCCCGCTTCCCCGCACCGCACCCCTAAGAGACCCTAATAAACGCAATTTTATAACCTTTAGCAACGCAACCACGTACGGCACATCCGTCCCGGTCACTAATATCGCTTTTAATTTTAAATTTTTATTTGCCTTTTATATAATTTTTTGTCGACGGGACCAATTAATGTGCCTGTGAGGAAATTTTGTAACGGTCATCGACGGCCAACTGGTCGTGAACGGGTAGTAGGTATCAAATATAATTTTATCCAGTAGTAATTATAAACTAGGTCCTACCTACATTTGACAGGATTTCAGACTTTAATGTCTTATATTAGGTGTTCGTTACCGGACGCGAACCCACAAACTCGAAGCTGTTAAATATTGCTGGTATACAAAGTTCAATGTTTGCTTTGAAACATGTTTAACAAGTTTAGGAAGTTCGCAAGCCCATCTGTTGCCGTGAGTTTAACATACGAGCCTGTGTAAATATGCAGGCAGGTATAAAGCACCACTTGTTTTAAACATCACCTAAACATGAACAAATAAACCGTTGGTGCTCATTTTACACAGGTTCTAACTACATTATTCATAAAATTTTATGAACATCACACACACACATCACTATGCGTTGTAATCTGAAAATTGATTCCTCGCAAATTAGGGTTGTATTGTGTATGGAGATAGCTTGAACCCTGATGAATACAATAGGCAAAATTCCACGCAGAAGACGACACAGCTAGTTTTAAAATTGTTACCCTGTGACCGAAATCCGACAGAAAAATTAAACACTAAGGGTCAGCGCACACCCAGCGTAAAACTGTTCGAGCATGCGCGAGCAGATTTCATTGATTCAATTGATAATGAACTCTATTCCCATTGAAATAAAGTTGAAAATAGCTTGCAAGTGATTAAATCCCTTCAGCGTCTGTTCGAGTATGCTCGCGTATGCTCCTCGCGGCGACGGGAGCAGTCGCGAGCATGCGCGCGGATGCTCGCGCATGCTCGAGCATGTTCGAGCATACGCCCGTGTCGATGCTTGCGATCCATCGTAAGTGTTGCCACCTCGGCCGGTTTCGTACTAAATCTAGCATATTTTTTAACTACTTTAGCCCGAAAAGGGCAATTTACTACAGATAATATTATATAATAATCGAACTCTTTTTGAAAATACAAAGAAAATCTGAAAGGTCGAAGCAGATTTAGTAGGTTTTCAAATTGTTCATATTCCATTTTATAGTTCCTAGCCATAAAATAACTGTCCCTAGAACTTTAAACCGTAACACAGCACTTTTCCTGCTCTTGCTCCTCTTCCTCTGCTAGTAACCCAATAATTACCAAATCCCAGTCCACCATACTTTAAAATTACTCTTCGCACGTCTTTACTTTAAAATATTGTAAACACAACTGCAAAATTCACTGTCAACTGTAGCAACACGGGAGCATCCGCGAGACTGTTCGAACACGCGCGAGCATGCTCGCGCATGCTCGAGCATCCGCCGCTGCCGCCGGCGGATTTCGCCTCTGCCGCCGGCGGATTTTGACGCTAGGTGTGCGCGACTGCAAAGAACATGCTCGAGCATGCGCGAGCAGATTTACGCTGGGTGTGCGCTGACCCTTATTTGTTTGGTGAACGAAATGTGAAACTTTCTTTGAACCTGGCAACCCTAGAGTTGCGGCAGACTGAGAGGTGGCAACCCAGGTTTTTCCAGTTCTTTAAAGAACTACTTCCCGAACAGGAGAGCGATCGCGTCCAACATCCAAGTTCAATTCTAATCCTATTTCAGTGCGATCCAATTACTATTCAACTGTGTTAATTCCGTATCGCGCTAAACTTGACCTATTTACCATGTGACTGACAGCCTCTAACGTTTAAGCCATCTGTCAAAACGGCTTTAACTGGCTGTCATGAGCTGTACCTGTATATTTTCTTTGGCTGTACCGCGCTTAGCGCAATACCAAATGTGTAAAAAGCTAAGCTTCGCAAGCGGTTCAATCATGGTTCAGTTGCAATTTACATACCGCAATTGCCCTCCAGATAGGTAGGTGGAATCTTTTATACCAAATATCATAATGTTTACCCAGGGGTTCATACAACGCTGTCGGGTTGCCTGGAAAAATCTAGCCGAAAATACATTTATACTTGCGGCTAGATTTTTCTAAGCAACCTGAAAGCGTTGTGTGAACCCCTGTGTAAACATATCACATTTCGTTCACCAAACAAATAGGTGCATAATTTTACAGTCGGATCTCGGTCCACTAGTTTACAAAAGTAATCAAACGAAGGCGGTACGATAATAAACTCATGCTTGATACAGATTCAAAATGAACACACATGGCTTAGTTCGGATTCACCCGTTGGCTCGTAAATCTAGGAACGAATTTACTTTTCAAGCCCGTTGCACAAATTCAATTCCATGCATACTGGGAACGCGAGAGCGGCCCGGCCGGCCTACGGATGGACATCTGAATAATCGTATGTCTGGGCGAAGGGAAATGGCAGCCCTATACTGTTCTATTACAACTCTATTGGATTCCCATTCTGTACGAATCAATACTTCTCCCTCTGACTACAGAAATAACTAATCTTTTGTCATGCACTCGTACCTACGTAACTAGCAGCGTAGGTTGTGGATAAAAATAAAATTGACGGTTAGTGTAACATTATTATTATGAACGTTAGTACGGTTACTCTACTCCTTCAATTAGGGTACGGTATACAGTTGCACTACTTTAAGAAGTAATTATACCCATGACACTAAACAACTTTCCCTAAGAAACCTACTAATTGTAAAAAATCTTCCCATACTAAATGGGATATGCATCTTTCTACTGCTGATTTGATATTCGAAAATCATACTCCAGGAGGGTGATTTTTAAAAATTAAATCTGCCGTAGAAAGATGTGTATCTCCATACATTTTCAACTGCGGAGTTCCACGTTTGAGATTCAATGGAAACTAATATCTGCCTCGGGCTTGTCAGGTTTTTGTTAAAATGTATTTTTTCAAAGTACCTACACAGAGTACTATAATTACCATTTTACTACCTACCACAGAGTACTATAATTAATACCGTAAGTACCTACAAATCTTTAATTAAACTTGTGTAACCGGTGTGAAATTGGTAGCCAAAAGTAGTAGCTTTTTATAACCTGACCAAATTAAGGAGTCGTCAAGTTTAATACATTATTAAGCTTTAAAAACATGCAAAAATAATAAAATGAAAGTGTTTTATTATAATAACACGTTTCCTACGTAAAGTGCATTAAAAAAAAGTTCATATAAATAACTTTTTTTTTCTATACATTACATTGTTCGAGATTGGTTCCAACCATGATGCCAAAAGACCTGACAGGTTAAATTGTAGGTAGCCATAATATATGAACACTAAGCTATATTTTCAGCTTTATTTTATATGGTTTGATATGGTATGTGTGCTCGATATGGCAGACAAAATGTAGGAGAAATTTTTTCGCAATGGTAAAAAAAAAGCTACTGCAAGTTTGTGGTATGATGCAAGAGACCTGACAGGTTAAATTGTATAAAGATATAATACTTGAATACTAAGCTTTATTTCAAGATACATTTTATCAGGTTCGATATGGTATGAGTGTTCGATATGATCGACGGAACGTGGGAGTAATTTTTATCGCAATAGTACCAACTAAAAAGCAAGCTACTGGTACGATGCCAGAGACCTGACAGATTTTATTGTAGATAAGAATAATACTTGAATACTAACCTATATTTTAAGACTAATTTTATATGGTTTGATATGGTATGAGTGCTTGATATGACCGATGGCACGTGGGACTTACTTTTTTCGCTAAAGCGCCAAATAAAATGCTAGCTACTGGTATGTTACAAAAGACCTGACAGGATTAGCTGCAAATAGGCATGAAACTTGAACACTAAGCTGTATTTGAAGACTAACTTTATAAGGTTTGATATGGTATGAGAGCTCGATATGCCCGACAAAAGGTAGGAGAAATTTTTTCGCTGTGGTAAAAAAAAGCCACTGCAAGATTTTGGTATGATCCTAGAGACCTGACAGGTTAAATTGTATATATACATAATAATTGAACACTAAGCTATATTTTAAGACTAACTTCATTAGGTTTGATATGGTATGAGTGCTCAATATGGCCGACAAAAGGTAGGAGAAATTTTTTCACTTTGGTAAAAAAAAAGCTACTGCAAGATTGTGGTATGATGCAAGAGACCTGACAGGTTAAAATGTACATAGACATAATACTTGAACACTAAGCTATATTCCTAGATAAATTTTATCAGGTTTGATATGGTCCGAGTGTTCGATATGATCAACGGAATGTGGGAGTATTTTTTTTCGCTATAGTACCAACTAAAAAGCTAGATACTGGTATGATGCAAGAGACCTGACAGATTTTATTGTACATAAGCATAATACTTGAATACAAACCTATATTTTAAGACTAATTTTATATGGTTTGATATGGTATGAGTGCTTGATATGACCGATGGCACGTGGGACTTATTTTTTTCGCTAAAGCGCCGAATCAAATGCTAGCTACTGGTATGTTACAAAAGACCTGACAGGTTCAGTTGTAGATAGGCATGATACTTGGACACTAAGCTGTATTTGAAGACTAACTTTATAAGGTTTGATATGGTATGAGTGCTCGATATGCCCGACAATAGGTAGGAGAAATTTTTTCGCTGTGGTAAAAAAAAAAGCCACTGCAAGATTTTGGTATGATCCTAGAGACCTGACAGGTTAAATTGTATTTATACATAATACTTGAACACTAAGCTATATTTTAAGACTAACTTCATAAGGTTTGATATGGTACGAGTGTTCGATATGATCAACGGAATGTGGGAGTATTTTTTTTCACTATAGTACCAACTAAAAAGCTAGCTACTGGTATGATGCAAGAGACCTGACAGGTTTTATTGTAGATAAGCATAATACTTGAACACTAAGCTATATTTTAAGACTAACTTTAAATGGTTTGATATGGAACGAGTGCTTGATATGACCGATGGCACGTGGGATCTATTTTTTTCGCTAAGGCGCCGACTAAAAAGCTAGCTACTGATATGTTAAAAAAGACCTGAAGGGTAAAATTGTAGATAAGCATGATACTTGAACACTAAGCAGTATTTTAAGACTAACTTTATAAGGTTTGATATGGTATGAGAGCTCGATATGCCCGACAAAAGGTAGGAGAAATTTTTTCGCTGTGGTAAAAAAAAAGCCACTGCAAGATTTTGGTATGATCATAGAGACCTGACAGGTTCAATTGTATATATACATAATACTTGAACACTAAGCTATATTTTAAGACTAACTTCATTAGGTTTGATATGGTATGAGTGCTCAATATGGCCGACAAAAGGTAGGAGAAATTTTTTCACTTTGGTAAAAAAAAAGCTACTGCAAGATTGTGGTATGATACAAGAGACCTGACAGGTTAAAATGTACATAGACATAATACTTGAACACTAAGCTATATTCCTAGATAAATTTTATCAGGTTTGATATGGTCCGAGTGTTCGATATGATCAACGGAATGTGGGAGTATTTTTTTTCGCTATAGTACCAACTAAAAAGCTAGATACTGGTATGATGCAAGAGACCTGACAGATTTTATTGTACATAAGCATAATACTTGAATACTAACCTATATTTTAAGACTAATTTTATATGGTTTGATATGGTATGAGTGCTTGATATGACCGATGGCACGTGGGACTTATTTTTTTCGCTAAAGCGCCGAATCAAATGCTAGCTACTGGTATGTTACAAAAAACCTGACAGGTTAAGTTGTAGATAGGCATGATACTTGGACACTAAGCTGTATTTGAAGACTAACTTTATAAGGTTTGATTTGGTATGAGTGCTCGATATGCCCGACAATAGGTAGGAGAATTTTTTTCGCTGCAGTAAAAAAAAAGCCACTGCAAGATTTTGGTATGATCCTAGAGACCTGACAGGTTAAATTGTATTTACACATAATACTTGAACACTAAGCTATATTTTAAGACTAACTTCATAAGGTTTGATATGGTACGAGTGTTCGATATGATCAACGGAATGTGGGAGTATTTTTTTTCACTATAGTACCAACTAAAAATCAAGCTACTGGTACGATGCCAGAGACCTGACAAATTGTATTGTAGATAAGAATAATACTTGAATACTAACCTATATTTTAAGACTAATTTTATATGGTTTGATATGGTATGAGTGCTTGATATGACCGATGGCACGTGGGACTTATTTTTTTCGCTAAAGCGCCAAATAAAATGCTAGCTACTGGTATGTTACAAAAGACCTGACAGGTTTAGCTGCAAATAGGCATGAAACTTGAACACTAAGCTGTATTTGAAGACTAACTTTATAAGGTTTGATATGGTATGAGAGCTCGATATGCCCGACAAAAGGTAGGAGAAATTTTTTCGCTGTGGTAAAAAAAAAGCCACTGCAAGATTTTGGTATGATCCTAGAGACCTGATAGGTTCAATTGTATATATACATAATACTTGAACACTAAGCTATATTTTAAGACTAACTTCATTAGGTTTGATATGGTATGAGTGCTCAATATGGCCGACAAAAGGTTGGAGAAATTTTTTCACTTTGGTAAAAAAAAAGCTACTGCAAGATTGTGGTATGATGCAAGAGACCTGACAGGTTAAAATGTACATAGACATAATACTTGAACACTAAGCTATATTCCTAGATAAATTTTATCAGGTTTGATATGGTCCGAGTGTTCGATATGATCAACGGAATGTGGGAGTATTTTTTTTCGCTATAGTACCAACTAAAAAGCTAGATACTGGTATGATGCAAGAGACCTGACAGATTTTATTGTACATAAGCATAATACTTGAATACTAACCTATATTTTAAGACTAATTTTATATGGTTTGATATGGTATGAGTGCTTGATATGACCGATGGCACGTGGGATCTATTTTTTTCGCTAAGGCGCCGACTAAAAAGCTAGCTACTGGTATGTTACAAAAGACCTGACAGGTTTAGCTGCAAATAGGCATGAAACTTGAACACTAAGCTGTATTCGAAGACTAACTTTATAAGGTTTGATATGGTATGAGAGCTCGATATGCCCGACAAAAGGTAGGAGAAATTTTTTCGCTGTGGTAAAAAAAAAGCCACTGCAATATTTTGGTATGATCCTAGAGACCTGACAGGTTAAATTGTATATATACATAATATTTGAACACAAAGCTATATTTTAAGACTAACTTCATAAGGTTTGATATGGTATGAGTGCTCAATATGGCCGACAAAAGGTAGGAGAAATTTTTTCACTTTGGTAAAAAAAAAGCTACTGCAAGATTGTGGTATGATGCAAGAGACCTGACAGGTTAAAATGTATAAAGACATAATACTTGAACACTAAGCTATATTCTTAGATAAATTTTATCAGGTTTGATATGGTCCGAGTGCTCGATATGATCAACGGAATGTGGGAGTATTTTTTTTCGCTATAGTACCAACTAAAAAGCTAGATACTGGTATGATGCAAGAGACCTGACAGATTTTATTGTACATAAGCATAATACTTGAATACTAACCTATATTTTAAGACTAATTTTATATGGTTTGATATGGTATGAGTGCTTGATATGACCGATGGCACGTGGGACTTATTTTTTTCGCTAAAGCGCCGAATCAAATGCTAGCTACTGGTATGTTACAAAAGACCTGACAGGTTAAGTTGTAGATAGGCATGATACTTGGACACTAAGCTGTATTTGAAGACTAACTTTATAAGGTTTGATATGGTATAAGTGCTCGATATGCCCGACAATAGGTAGGAGAATTTTTTTCGCTGTGGTAAAAAAAAAGCCACTGCAAGATTTTGGTATGATCCTAGAGACCTGACAGGTTAAATTGTATTTGTACATAATACTTGAACACTAAGCTATATTTTAAGACTAACTTCATAAGGTTTGATATGGTACGAGTGTTCGATATGATCAACGGAATGTGGGAGTATTTTTTTTCACTATAGTACCAACTAAAAATCAAGCTACTGGTACGATACCAGAGACCTGACAGATTGTATTGTAGATAAGAATAATACTTGAATACTAACCTATATTTTAAGACTAATTTTATATGGTTTGATATGGTATGAGTGCTTGATATGACCGATGGCACGTGGGACTTATTTTTTTCGCTAAAGCGCCAAATAAAATGCTAGCTACTGGTATGTTACAAAAGACCTGACAGGTTTAGCTGCAAATAGGCATGAAACTTGAACACTAAGCTGTATTTGAAGACTAACTTTATAAGGTTTGATATGGTATGAGTGCTCGATATGCCCGACAATAGGTAGGAGAAATTTTTTCGCTGTGGTAAAAAAAAAAGCCACTGCAAGATTTTGGTATGATCCTAGAGACCTGACAGGTTAAATTGTATTTATACATAATACTTGAACACTAAGCTATATTTTAAGACTAACTTCATAAGGTTTGATATGGTACGAGTGTTCGATATGATCAACGGAATGTGGGAGTATTTTTTTTCACTATAGTACCAACTAAAAAGCTAGCTACTGGTATGATGCAAGAGACCTGACAGGTTTTATTGTAGATAATCATAATACTTGAACACTAAGCTATATTTTAAGACTAACTTTATATGGTTTGATATGGAACGAGTGCTTGATATGACCGACGGCACGTGGGATTTATTTTTTTCGCTAAGGCGCCGACTAAAAAGCTAGCTACTGATATGTTAAAAAAGACCTGACGGGTAAAATGCTAGATAAGCATGATACTTAAACACTAAGCAGTATTTTAAGACTAACTTTATAAGGTTTGATATGGTATGAGTGCTCGATATGCCCGACAAAAGGTAGGAGAAATTTTTTCGCTGTGGTAAAAAAAAAGCCACTGCAAGATTGTGGTATGATCCTAGAGACCTGACAGGTTGAATTGTATATATACATAATACTTGAACACTAAGCTATATTTTGAGACTAACTTCATAAGGTTTGATATGGTATGAGTGCTTGATATGACCGATGGCACGTGGGACTTATTTTTTTCGCTAAAGCGCCAAATAAAATGCTAGCTACTGGTATGTTACAAAAGACCTGACAGGTAAAGTTGCAGATAGGCATGATACTTGAACTCTAAGCTTTATTTAAGGAATAGTTTTATTTGGTTTGATATGGTATCAGTTTTCTATATGGCCTATAGAAGAGGAGAGTAATTTTTGTGCTGCAGTTCAAAATTTAAATACAAAATAATACAAAAAATACAAAAAAAAATACAAAAATACAAAAAAAAATACAATTCTTTTTGATGGAATATGACACCAAATTATTTTCGGCAAGTTTCTTATTTATTGAAAATGCATTCCATTTCTTATCTCAAACGCAAGCGCCATCGCTATTGGACTTTTACTGACTTTTAAATTGTCGCCGCCCCGTGGGTACTTTGATTCCTTGTTTTTAATACCTATCACTACATGCCTTTAAGAGGGCTATCGCAGTCCAGTGGCACCCTCATCACATTAAAAAAGATTTCTCAATAAAGAAAGCCTAAATTAAACAATAATCAACACGAACACTACAATAGCCTTCAAGCTATTTTCATAGAATCCTTTTATAGGTTTTTTAAAGGTCTAAACATACAAATTGGGTAAAAAGAAAAAAAACGGCCGCTTTTGTTTTTATTCGCAATTGTCTAAAAGTGGAATGTTTAGAACCTATAAAAGTATTGTATAACAATGGCTTGAAGGCTTTAGTAGTGTTCGTGTTGATTACTTTTTTAATTTAGGCTTTTTTTATTGACAAATCTTTCTTAATGTGATGAGGGCGCCACTGGACTGCTATAGCCCTCTTAATGCCCTTGGCTTAGTACCTTTTATACAGTACCTTTTCCTTAATACTGTTTCTTAAATACCTTTTACTTAATATCTTTAAAATACCTTTAAATAATGCCTTTCGTTTTGCTTAATACTTTAAAAATACATTTTAATATATTTTCAATACCTCTTACATTTACCTTAGTATACCCACTGTAGAATACCCTTAGCTAGATACCTTCAAGAAAAAATTTTTTTTTACCTCTTTTGTTTACTTTATTTCTTATATTTAATACCTTTTCCCTAATACCGATCGTTAAATACCTTTTATTTAATACCTGTAACTTTCTTTTATTAAATATCAAGTCTAATACCGTTTGTTAAATCCCTTTAACGTAACCCATATATGCCCACTTGGTGGAAAATGACCCAATTCATCCTATGGTTTTACTGGGTCGTTTTCATGGTTTGATTGGGTGGGTCGTTTTTGACCCAGTGGGTAACCCATATAGTAGTGGTTAATACTATTTATTTAACATTATTAGTTTAATACTGTTTATTCTTAAATACGTTTTCTTAATATCTTTTATTTACTTTATTCTGATACCTTTTACTTATTTACTTTTATTGAATACCTTGTATAAACCTAAACCTAACCTATACCTTGTACTTTTTATAAATACTTTTCTTTATAATAACCTGTCCTTTAAAACTTTAATTTAATACCTTTGGCTTCTTTTACTCGATTTTATTGATTTTACATGTATGCCATGTCAGCTTAATCAAATTAAAGATTGAAAAAGTCGGGGGCTTCTTTTACTGTTTAGTGGTGCCCTCATCACAATATTAAAGATATCTCTATAAAGAAAAACGAAATTAAAAGTGCTACTCCAATAAACTACAAAAACCTTAAAGTTATTTTATATAATAGGTACTTTTTAAGGTTCTAAACATTCCTCTTTTAAGAATATCGAAATAAATGTAAAAGAGGCCGCTTTCATCTTTTTTTTTATTCGTATGTTTAGACCTATTTATAAAAAATATATTTATAAAAAACTTGATTACGAGATGTAACTTTCTCAACGTCTTTGCAAACCATCTTCATAAAATGGGCACAACATAGATAAATAGGTGTTAACTTGTCTTTTTCCGTTAAGTGAGATAATGGAGTTGAACAAATTGGGGAAATATCGTCACTCGTCAAAATTTCATATGTGCGTTTTAAATAATCTAAGAGATTGATGCCATTAAATGCCCTAGAAATAGCATGTAGGTTTGCATAAGAAAAGTCTGAAACAGCCCCAGAAAACGCTGGCCATGAATAGAAGTTTTCATAGTAGAAACGAAAGTCGCTTAAAAGCCGGAATATGGCGCAGGTATCATGAGCTCCTGACACCATTGAAAATACCGGGAAGACACGCCTAGATTGTGGGATCCGAATAACCCCGGCATATAAATATATTCTTTTAGACAACACATTTTTCAGCTGTCTTACGACACTCCCCGTCGCATCGAAGTATAAAAGTGGTCTATTTGGATGCATTTTCCTTAATATTGTGACTTGTTCTTTGCTGTAACATTTCACATTAAAAGGAACACATATTTCTTTTATATATT
Source organism: Agonopterix subpropinquella (assembly GCA_922987775.1). Lineage (NCBI taxonomy): Eukaryota > Metazoa > Arthropoda > Insecta > Lepidoptera > Depressariidae > Agonopterix > Agonopterix subpropinquella. Next base: position 14,909,287 of record OV277695.1, on the reverse strand, counting down.
CTGAGTGATCTTTTTGCATTAGAAGAATATCATCAAAGTCATCTTTGTCTCTATCATTCATCATGGCATTTTCGGACCGAATCTTTCTCATCACGTCATCCGACTTCACAGGCCCTAAATTTTTGGTTTGTTCTGCTAATTTGGTGTTTAACTTGAGAAGTCCAGCCTTTTTCACGGCTAGAGGCTTTTTCTCATTCAAAACATTTTTGTAAATGTCCCGCTCTACTCCTCTTACATCTAAAGACAAATATTGAGTGTGATGGAAATTCAAACTGTTACTGAAAACTCTAATGAAACTTTTTGTTATGATTATCTTAAACCGTTTACATTCAGGAGCTTTGCAATGTGCATTTAAAACAATATGTTTTTTTGTATATTTTACACCTTTGAAAATAAGCAAACAGGAATTATTAACATATTTAGCTATTTTCTTCCTGATCACAAAAGGGTATATTTTTTCTACTAATTTTTTACCATCATATATTTGTTGCCATATTTTATTGTCGATTTCGAACTGGCCCTCCAAATAAGAACATTTTTGTCGTGATACTTCGGAGCTCTGATTGGTGGACGAAAGTGGTAAAATAACTGCTGAAGCGTTAGGACTAGAGATATTTAATATATCCTTAGGTACCTCCGGTGCTGCAGGAGAAACATTGACAAATTTTAAAATGTCCTTTTCTTTTGATGGAGAGAAATCTTCATGTTTAGCATTGGTATTATTCTCAAAATTATTCTCAGTATTAATGTCTGTTTTATAAAGTAACGTATCTGAAAGCTTATCTGAACATGGCTCCTGACATAATTCAGTAGAAATAAAAAAAGAATCCTCCACGCTCAAAGTGTTTTCATTGCCTTTCGTATCTAAGGAAAACACGTCTTCACCAACAGCCTGCTTATTATTTAAAATACTTTGCTTATTCATTTCGTCATGTATACTCTTCCAGTGAGTATTAATTTTTTTCCTATTTACAATACAGTTTTTAAAACCCAAAAATTTTGTTAGTTTGGCATATACACCATTTTCGTCATTTCTAACTCTGTTATCAGGGTCAGAAAAAAACAATTTTAAGTTCTTCAACGCGTCTCTAATGCTCTCTTGCGTTACCCTTTGCACTTTTGGTGCCATTTTTTAATTACCTAGCTTTAAAGACAAAAAAATTTAACTATTAACTTAAAACTCAAGGGGAGGGGGGGGGGGGGGGATCTTAGCTGTATAAATTGAAAATAACCTTGTATACCAAAACCTACGACAAACTCTCAATACTATTTATTATAAAACAAATACATAAAGTTTTAACCAACATGAAATTGTTTACCAACACATCAGTGCAGACAACCAGACTTATAACATTTATCCTTTTGAAGTCACTCTTAATGGCAACTGAAAAAACAATGCTTACAAAAAAAATGTGGTAAATTATTAAGGATGAATAAAAAAAAACTAAGTCGAATAAGTAATAAAAATAAGAATATAATATATTTATAAGAGAAAAATATAATATTTATAACTTAAAAGAAATATACAACGTAAATTTTATACTTTATTTAAAAAACAACACGAAGTAAAACTAAACAAGAAAAACTTAAATAAGCTTAATATTTTTAAAACAATTGTTTTGTTAATCAAGCCCACTCAAGCCTCGTAAATAGTTTTGCTTTTATTTTTATTGATCTTTATGGAAACCCAATACATAAACAAATGGCACCAAATAGAACGTAATATAGACGTACGACGAGGTCCACTTCGTAAGTAACTTTAAAAATTTGGATGGAAAATAAAATCTCGCAAACCAAGTTACTAAAAATACAATCTTTTAACCTGTAGATATTTATTATGAACAAATTTAATACAGAATAAATGAAACAAAAACGGAAAAAGAAGAAGAAATTCACAACATAAAAATGTTTTGGATGCGGTTAAGAAATGAACACAAAAATATTGGAAATTACAAAATTGGAATTACTTAAAACGAAATTACAACTAAATTGTAAAAATCAATAAAGAAAATAATATGAAACAAAAAACCAATGGAGTAATTAAAAAATGTCGCAGTTACTAAAAATGCAATCTTGTAAACCTTATATGTTAAGGAAAGATAGAATCAATAAAAAGTGCGGAAAAGAGAAGATAAATTGAAAACATAAAAATTTTCATGAAATAAGAAAAAAACTAATTTTACTATAATTAGAAAAAGAAATAATATAATATAATTGGGAAGAATCTACTTTAAAATGCGGGTAAAATAAAAGAGAAATATAAAACATAAAAAAATTAGAATGCGGTCACACAATATTTTTAAAATGCTTCTTAGTTAAAAACAGAAAAAAAATACTTTCTTTATAAAATTTTTGCAAAAGCTTTTACAAGCTTTTTAAAGCTTTACTATGACTAGAAAAAGGAATATATAAAGATATAAAAATATGTATAATGAATAGATTTATTAAAAATATTTAATACGAAAAGAAATGGGGAAAATAAAAGATAAAATATGAAGATTATACGAAGTTACTTATTAGTAGTGTAAACCAATTATAACGTTAAGGTCTTTACAAATGTAAATAAACACAAAATATTTTTAAAACGTCCTTTATTAAAAAATAAATAAAAATGTAACTTTCTTTTTAACGTCGAAAAGACTTACTATAAAATGAAAAAGGAATAATTATCATTATTATTACGAGGAAGATATACAAATATTTATAGTAAATATAAAAATATAAAACGAGAAATTCGGTTAAGAAATCCACACAAAATATTTTTAAAATGTCTCTATTTTAAACCAAAAAATAAAGTTAACTTTCTTTTAAAAATGTAGAAAAGACATTTATTCTATAACTAGATAAAATAATAAATGAGGAAGTTTTACAAATATTAATTTATAATAAATAGACTTATTAAAAAAGAACGTGATGCGAACAAAAACCTCTCAAAACAAGTTACTGAAAGAACAACCGGGTAAACCAATTACTACCTTAAAGTAAATAAAATTTTAAAATGCGGGTAAAATAAAAGAGAAATATAAAACATAAAAAAATACAATGCGGTCACATAATATTTTTAAAATGCTTCTTAGTTAAAAACAGAAAAAAAATACTTTCTTTATAAAATTTTTGCAAAAGCTTTTACAAGCTTTTTAAAGCTTTACTATGACTAGAAAAAGGAATATATAAAGATATAAAAATATGTATAATGAATAGATTTATTAAAAATTTTAATACGAAAAAAAAAATGGGGAAAATAAAAGATAAAATATGAAGATATCAAAAATTGGTTAAGAAATTAACATAAAATATAGTTAAAACATCTCTTTTGTAAAAATAAAAAACGTTCCTTTAAATGCAGAAAAAACTTTTACTGTGACTAGACTATTAAGTAACTAGAAAAAGAAAAGTATGCGGGAGATATATATATGAATATTTATTTAAACGAGTAGATTTATTAAAAATACGTAATGGGAACTAAAATCTCGCAAACAAAGTTACCGAAACAACAATCGTGTAAACCAATGATTCTCTTAAGAAAGATAACATTTTAAAAACCGGGGAAAATAAATGATAAATAAGCATTAAAAATTCGGTTAAGAAATAAACACAAAATATTTTTAAAACGTCTTTTACTTAAAAACAAAAGATAGTTTTTTTTAAAATGTAGAAAGTACTTTGAATAAGTATAACTAAATACACTTATTAAAAAAGAACTTGATGCGAAAAGAAATGTCTCAAAACAAGTTTCGGGTAAACCAAATTATTATCATAAGATAAATAAATTTTAAATAACTTTCTTTGAAAAATTACTAGAAAAAGGAATATAATATGATAAAGTTATAAAAATATTTATAATGAATAGATTTATTAAAAATGCTTAGTGCGAGAAAAAAACTTTCTTTTAAATGCAGTAAAACCTTTTGCTATAACTAGAAAAGAATAGCTTTCTTTTAAAATGTAGAAAATACTTTCACTATTACTAGAAAAAATAATAAAATTATGAAGTTATAAAAATATTTATAATAAATAGACTTATTAAAAAAAGAGCTTGATGCGAACAGAAACCTCTCAAAACAAGTTACTGAAACAACAATCGGGTAAACCAATTATAATTTAATCTTAAGGTAGATGAAATTTTAAAAACCGGGTAATATAAAATAAAAAAGTTAGAATGCGTTTAAGAAATAAACACAAAATATTTTTTTAATGTCTTACTTAAAAACAGAAAAATAAAATTAACTTTCTATAAAATAAAATAAAAACGGTTACTATGGCTAGGAAAAGGAATATAATGATGAAAGAGATTGATTATACTTCTAATCAATAGATATAATTAAATTATACATAATATATTGGAAACACTTGATGCGAATGAAAACCTGGAAAACCAAGCTACTGAGAAAACAATTGTGTAAACCAATTATTATGTGAAGGTAGATAGAATAAATTTTAAAAAATTAAGGAAAATGAAGAACAAAATGTTTTTAAAATGCGTCTTACTTTAAAACTAAATGTAGACTTTCTTTTAAAAACAGAAAAAACTTTACCTGTAGCTAGAAAAAGATCAGTATCGATGATAAAAATAAATTAGATAGATAAAAAAATAAAACCTTAGTATTTAAAAAGAATACACAACAAATAAAATAAAAAACAGAATTATGGTAAAGCTGCCAATTTCAACATAAAAATATATGAAGATATCTTAAATAATATTTTAATAAGATCGTTCGATTAATTTAAGTAGTGCTAAAATTGTAAATACCAATATAAAAATGTTATATGAATACCATTTATCACAGAAATTATAAAACTGATGGATTTCTAATGTTAAAGCTTTAATAATATTAATATAAAAATATATAAAGATTACTTTAAAAATATATAGTTATAAGATCGTTCGATTTATTGAACTTATGTTAAATCTGTAAACAAGTCGTAAATTAATAAAAAACACTCAATTCAAATACCATTTATTTTTAAGAAACACCTCTGTTTTACCGCTTTAACCTTAAACAAAATCCAGTAAACCTGAAAAGGAAAGATATTATTAGTTAATACCCGTAGTACTTAAATACTTAAAATAATTAGAGCCATAAAGCAAACATTGGCAAGTAACCTCGTAACACATCCAGAAAATTCGGTAAAAAACAATAATTAAGCATAAAATAAAATTTAAATGAGAAGAATAGGATGATGAATGATAATGAAATCTAAATAAAATAACAGTTAGTCAAAAAATATTTATTTTATGTTGTTGTATTATTGACGTACCAATTACCATAATGTTGTTACCATTTGAACCTTATTAAACGATACCTTTAAACATGAAAAAGAAAAAAAAATTGAAGACTTAAAATTTTCAAAGATTAAAACCACACTAAGCAATATGCATTGAAAGCCTTTGAAGTTTGAGACAAAAAGCAAAACAATAAAGTAAAAATACGGATTTGTTACCAAATAAGGCGTATGCGATACGGTGTGAACCTTACCCAGCCAACCTGAAATCAACAAAGTATAATTATTTAAAATGTTGGAAGCAAAGAGCCAACAAATAAATCAAATAAAGTAGCCAACAAACAAATCAAAATGATTGTCCAAAAGCATAAGGTGATAATCGAGTCTTAGCAAAAATACTAAGACTGTAAAACAAAAATAAGGAAGCTCATAGCTTCCTCCAGAGCCGTATTAAACATATTAATCCAGAGAGGGGGCGGTACTAGTCTCCTCATGAACGCAAATAGACCCAATTTTTATACCTTTTTGTTCTATTCTCTTATTAAGTGAGTATAGTTTTTAACTTTTAATATAAAATGAACTTATTCACAAATTTTATTTGGTGTAAAAAACGGTAGTAACTAGTTTAAAAAAACGATTAATCAATCATTCTTTAAATTCGTTATAATAATGAGCGTACATTTCAGTTCAAAAACAAAGGATCATTAACGTAAGGGGTTCAAGAATCTCAAGGAGCTGGAAGTGCTCAACAGGACACAGATAGTACAGAAAAGAAAATTAATGGATGACGTGTTTTGACATTGGAGGAAAAGACCTACTTTGGGTAGGGATGCACAAGCAAGCGAAGAGAGCTATGGTTCAAAATAAAACATTAACTATAATGTTATGTATTTTTAAATCTAAAAAAAAAAAAGAATACAGACAATAATAATGTATCAGCTATAAAATGTTAGAAAAAAACATTTTTCTTACCGCTCTTGCTGCAATCTTTTTTGTAATAAACGCCACCCCCACAAAACAAGATGAAAATCAAGATAATGATCTCCAATAAACAGCACAAACGTCACCAACACAGCACAGGCACGTGCGTTGCCGCTTCGCTTTAGTCACGTAGTGTCAAGATACCAATGTCGCATGCGCTTTTATGCACGTTAAGATCTCACAGTGGTGGTGGTGCTGGGGAGTGTGGACTTTTGCTTTGTGTTGCACTTTAAAAAAGGTTCTGTTTTTAATTATCCACGTTTCACTAGCAGTGCCAACATGATAAGATACATAAATATTTATTGCCTTTTTATTATCATTGGTTACGTCACATTATTGTCTCATTTTAATTCTAATTATTATATACTAGGTAAATATACTAAAACATTAATGGTAGGTGACATCAGCCGTGCTGCGAGGTCTGGGGCAATACTGTTTTTCAGTCACCACATTCTCCTTGAGATGATATATGATAAGAAGTTCGACGATGGTTTAGGATCGACTTTTATGAGCTAAGTTGGAGTAAATATTATAAACTCAAAATAAATATTGAAATAATAAACATAATAGCCTACATTCACATTAAAGGCGACGGCCCGGTAGCACAGTCGGTAGTGAACCTGCCTGCTGTGCTGAGGTCGCGGGTTCGAATCCCGTAAGGGACAAATATTTGTATGATGAATATGAATATTTGTACCCGAGTCATGGATGTTTGTATTTATATATGTATTCTATATCGTTGTCTAGTCTTCATAATACAAGTCCAGGCTAGATTCTGGGACTTTAAATGTGACTAGATAATTTGTGTGACATTGTCCAAGATATAAAAAAAAAAAAAAAAAAAAAAAAGGCACATGAATAAAAATCTCAACTCATGTGTTTACATAGTCCCTTTATTTTGTGTATAATTATGTGTGAGTGTGATGGAGTATTACTTAATATAATAATAGGCTTAGATTTAATAATATACAAAAAGTCTGCAGAAAGAGTACTAGTACACTTTCATATGGTTTGAAGAAAATAAGCGCACGTGTTCTTTTTCTCAATCCGTAATAAAGAATAGTAGTATATTGTATACTTTAATACGGATTGAGGATGAAAACGGTACGGAACGGTTTGAAGAAAATAAGTGCACGTGTTCTTTTCCTCAAGTCATATTAAAGAGTACTAGTACCCTTACATAAGGTTTGAAGAAAATAAGTGCACGTGTTCTTTTCCTCAAGCCATATTACAGAGTACTAGTACCCTTACATAAGGTTTGAAGAAAATAAGTGCACGTGTTCTTTTCCTCAAGCCATATTAAAGAGTACTAGTACCCTTACATAAGGTTTGAAGAAAATAAGTGCACGTGTTTTTTTCCTCAAGCCATATTAAAGAGTACTAGTACCCTTACCATAAGGTTTGAAGAAAATAAGTGCACGTGTTCTTTTCCTCAAGCCATATTAAAGAGTACTAGTACCCTTACGTAAGGTTTGAAGAAAATAAGTGCACGTGTTCTTTTCCTCAAGCCATATTAAAGAGTACTAGTACCCTTACATAAGGCTTGAAGAAAATAAGTGCACGTGTTCTTTTCCTCAAGCCATATTAAAGAGTACTAGTACCCTTACATAAAGCTTGAAGAAAATAAGTGCACGTGTTCTTTTCCTCAAACCATATTAAAGAGTACTAGTACGCTTTAATACGGTTTAAAGAAAATACACTCAATGGCAATGAAAACGGGTCACCTATATACCTTAATACCTCGGAAACTAAGAATGATAGCTTATTCAAATAAAAAATATTTCATAGACTATTTTTAAAAGGACAACCGCCGCTCTCCCTTGAAAAAATACCTTAAAGTATATAGAAGTTTTGACTGAAGTCAAATATGTAATAAATTATGAGGTTTTATAAAAACGACTCAGATAGTATCATTTATTTTTATTTAACGAGTTATTTAATCATTTATTATTAATCTACACTAATATTATAAAGAGGAAAGATTTGTACCTATTTTTGTATGTTTGTATGTTTGTAATGAATAGGCTCAAAAAGTACTGGGCCGATTTAAAAAATTCTTTCACCATTAGAAAGCTGCATTCACCCTGAGTAACATAGGCTATATTTATTGCTAGAAAAGATTAGACGTCCACCCGTGCGAAGCCGGGACGGGCCGCTAGTAAATTATAAAAAAGCAGCAACCCCAACATGGCTGTCAATGTTGTTTAGTAGGAGGAGGTAGGAGGTGTTGCAAGCACAATGTTTTTTTATATAAAAATGATAAAAACTAATAAATCTTTATAAAATAAACTAATGCCTGCAGTTAGTTTCTAGTGTTCCATAGTCCATAATAAAAATAGAAGGACGATTATACATTTTTGGCGCTTTAGCGAAAAAAATAAGTCCCACGTGCCATCGGTCATATCAAGCACTCATACCATATCAAACCATATAAAATTAGTCTTAAAATATAGGTTAGTGTCCAAGTATCATGCCTATCTACTACTTAACCTGTCAGGTCTTTTTTAACATACCAGTAACTAGCATTTGATTCAGCGCATTAGCGAAAAAAATAAGTCCCACGTGCCATCGGTCATATCAACCACTTATACCATATCAAACCATATAAAATTAGTCTTAAAATATAGGTTAGTATTCAAGTATTATGCTTATGTACAATAAAATCTGTCAGGTCTCTTGCATCATACCAATATCTAGCTTTTTAGTTGGTACTATAGCGAAAAAAAAAACTCCCACATTCCGTTGATCATATCGAACACTCGGACCATATCAAACCTGATAAAATTTATCTAGGAATATAGCTTAGTGTTCAAGTATTATGTCTATGTACATTTTAACCTGTCAGGTCTCTTGCATCATACCACAATCTTGCAGTAGCTTTTTTTTTACCAAAGTGAAAAAATTTCTCCTACCTTTTGTCGGCCATATTGAGCACTCATACCATATCAAACCTAATGAAGTTAGTCTTAAAATATAGCTTAGTGTTCAAGTATTATGTATATATCCAATTTAACCTGTCAGGTCTCTAGGATCATACCAAAATCTTGCAGTGGCTTTTTTTTTACCACAGCGAAAAAATTTCTCCTACCTTTTGTCGGGCATATCGAGCTCTCATACATTATCAAACCTTATAAAGTTAGTCTTCAAATACAGCTTAGTGTTCAAGTTTCATGCCTATTTGCAGCTAAACCTGTCAGGTCTTTTGTAACATACCAGTAGCTAGCATTTTATTTGGCGCTTTAGCGAAAAAAATAAGTCCCACGTGCCATCGGTCATATCAAGCACTCATACCATATCAAACCATATAAAATTAGTCTTAAAATATAGGTTAGTATTCAAGTATTATACTTATGTACAATAAAATCTGTCAGGTCTCTTGCATCATACCAGTATCTAGCCTTTTAGTTGGTACTATAGCGAAAAAAAAAACTCCCACATTCCGTTGATCATATCGAACACTCGGACCATATCAAACCTGATAAAATTTATCTAGGAATATAGCTTAGTGTTCAAGTATTATGTCTATGTACATTTTAACCTGTCAGGTCTCTTGCATCATACCACAATCTTGCAGTAGCTTTTTTTTTACAAAAGTGAAAAAATTTCTCCAACATTTTGTCGGCCATATTGAGCACTCATACCATATCAAACCTAATGAAGTTAGTCTTAAAATATAGCTTAGTGTTCAAGTATTATGTACATATACAATTTAACCTGTCAGGTCTCTAGGATCATACCAAAATCTTGCAGTGGCTTTTTTTTTACCACAGCGAAAAAATTTCTCCTACCTTTTGTCGGGCATATCGAGCTCTCATACCATATCAAACCTTATAAAGTTAGTCTTAAAATACTGCTTAGTGTTCAAGTATCATGCTTATCTACAATTTTACCCGTCAGGTCTTTTTTAACATATCAGTAGCTAGCTTTTTAGTCGGCGCCTTAGCGAAAAAAATAGATCCCACGTGCCATCGGTCATATCAAGCACTCGTTCCATATCAAACCATTTAAAGTTAGTCTTAAAATATAGCTTAGTGTTCAAGTATTATGCTTATCTACAATAAAAGCTGTCAGGTCTCTTGCATCATACCAGTAGCTAGCTTTTTAGTTGGTACTATAGTGAAAAAAAATACTCCCACATTCCGTTGATCATATCGAACACTCGTACCATATCAAACCTTATGAAGTTAGTCTTAAAATATAGCTTAGTGTTCAAGTATTATGTATAAATACAATTCAACCTGTCAGGTCTCTAGGATCATACCACAATCTTGCAGTGGCTTTTTTTTTTACCACAGCGAAAAAATTTCTCCTACCTATTGTCGGGCATATCGAGCACTCATACCATATCAAACCTTATAAAGTTAGTCTTCAAATACGGCTTAGTGTCCAAGTATCATGCCTATCTACAACTTAACCTGTCAGGTCTTTTGTAACATACCAGTAGCTAGCATTTGATTCGGCGCTTTAGCGAAAAAAATAAGTCCCACGTGCCATCGGTCATATCAAGCACTCATACCATATCAAACCATATAAAATTAGTCTTAAAATATAGGTTAGTATTCAAGTATTATGCTTATGTACAATAAAATCTGTCAGGTCTCTTGCATCATACCAATATCTAGCTTTTTAGTTGGTACTATAGCGAAAAAAAAAACTCCCACATTCCGTTGATCATATCGAACACTCGGACCATATCAAACCTGATAAAATTTATCTAGGAATATAGCTTAGTGTTCAAGTATTATGTCTATGTACATTTTAACCTGTCAGGTCTCTTGCATCATACCACAATCTTGCAGTAGCTTTTTTTTTACCAAAGTGAAAAAATTTCTCCTACCTTTTGTCGGCCATATTGAGCACTCATACCATATCAAACCTAATGAAGTTAGTCTTAAAATATAGCTTAGTGTTCAAGTATTATGTATATATCCAATTTAACCTGTCAGGTCTCTAGGATCATACCAAAATCTTGCAGTGGCTTTTTTTTTACCACAGCGAAAAAATTTCTCCTACCTTTTGTCGGGCATATCGAGCTCTCATACATTATCAAACCTTATAAAGTTAGTCTTCAAATACAGCTTAGTGTTCAAGTTTCATGCCTATTTGCAGCTAAACCTGTCAGGTCTTTTGTAACATACCAGTAGCTAGCATTTTATTTGGCGCTTTAGCGAAAAAAATAAGTCCCACGTGCCATCGGTCATATCAAGCACTCATACCATATCAAACCATATAAAATTAGTCTTAAAATATAGGTTAGTATTCAAGTATTATACTTATGTACAATAAAATCTGTCAGGTCTCTTGCATCATACCAGTATCTAGCTTTTTAGTTGGTACTATAGCGAAAAAAAAAACTCCCACATTCCGTTGATCATATCGAACACTCGGACCATATCAAACCTGATAAAATTTATCTAGGAATATAGCTTAGTGTTCAAGTATTATGTCTATGTACATTTTAACCTGTCAGGTCTCTTGCATCATACCACAATCTTGCAGTAGCTTTTTTTTTACCAAAGCGAAAAAATTTCTCCTACCTTTTGTCGGCCATATTGAGCACTCATACCATATCAAACCTAATGAAGTTAGTCTTAAAATATAGCTTAGTGTTCAAGTATTATGTATATATCCAATTTAACCTGTCAGGTCTCTAGGATCATACCAAAATCTTGCAGTGGCTTTTTTTTTACCACAGCGAAAAAATTTCTCCTACCTTTTGTCGGGCATATCGAGCTCTCATACCATATCAAACCTTATAAAGTTAGTCTTAAAATACTGCTTAGTCTTCAAGTATCATGCTTATCTACAATTTTACCCGTCAGGTCTTTTTTAACATATCAGTAGCTAGCTTTTTAGTCGGCGCCTTAGCGAAAAAAATAGATCCCACGTGCCATCGGTCATATCAAGCACTCGTTCCATATCAAACCATTTAAAGTTAGTCTTAAAATATAGCTTAGTGTTCAAGTATTATGCTTGTCTACAATAAAAGCTGTCAGGTCTCTTGCATCATACCAGTAGCTTGCTTTTTAGTTGGTACTATAGTGAAAAAAAATACTCACACATTCCGTTGATCATATCGAAGACTCGTACCATATCAAACCTTATGAAGTTAGTCTTAAAATATAGCTTAGTGTTCAAGTATTATGTATAAATACAATGTAACCTGTCAGGTCTCTAGGATCATACCAAAATCTTGCAGTGGCTTTTTTTTTACCACAGCGAAAAAATTTCTCCTACCTATTGTCGGGCATATCGAGCACTCATACCATATCAAACCTTATAAAGTTAGTCTTCAAATACGGCTTAGTGTCCAAGTATCATACCTATCTACAACTTAACCTGTCAGGTCTTTTGTAACATACCAGTAGCTAGCATTTGATTCGGCGCTTTAGCGAAAAAAATAAGTCCCACGTGCCATCGGTCATATCAAGCACTCATACCATATCAAACCATATAAAATTAGTCTTAAAATATAGGTTAGTATTCAAGTATTATGCTTATGTACAATAAAATCTGTCAGGTCTCTTGCATCATACCAATATCTAGCTTTTTAGTTGGTACTATAGCGAAAAAAAATACTCCCACATTCCGTTGATCATATCGAACACTCGGACCATATCAAACCTGATAAAATTTATCTAGGAATATAGCTTAGTATTCAAGTATTATGTCTATGTACATTTTAACCTGTCAGGTCTCTTGCATCATACCACAATCTTGCAGTAGCTTTTTTCTTTACCACAGCGAAAAAATTTCTCCTACCTTTTGTCGGGCATATCGAGCTCTCATACCATATCAAACCTTATAAAGTTAGTCTTAAAATACTGCTTAGTGTTCAAGTATCATGCTTATCTACAATTTTACCCGTCAGGTCTTTTTTAACATATCAGTAGCTAGCTTTTTAGTCGGCGCCTTAGCGAAAAAAATAGATCCCACGTGCCATCGGTCATATCAAGCACTCGTTCCATATCAAACCATTTAAAGTTAGTCTTAAAATATAGCTTAGTGTTCAAGTATTATGCTTATCTACAATAAAAGCTGTCAGGTCTCTTGCATCATACCAGTAGCTAGGTTTTTAGTTGGTACTATAGTGAAAAAAAATACTCCCACATTCCGTTGATCATATCGAACACTCGTACCATATCAAACCTTATGAAGTTAGTCTTAAAATATAGCTTAGTGTTCAAGTATTATGTATAAATACAATTTAACCTGTCAGGTCTCTAGGATCATACCAAAATCTTGCAGTGGCTTTTTTTTTTACCACAGCGAAAAAATTTCTCCTACCTATTGTCGGGCATATCGAGCACTCATACCATATCAAACCTTATATAGTTAGTCTTCAAATACAGCTTAGTGTCCAAGTATCATGCCTATCTACAACTTAACCTGTCAGGTCTTTTGTAACATACCAGTAGCTAGCATTTGATTCGGCGCTTTAGCGAAAAAAATAAGTCCCACGTGCCATCGGTCATATCAAGCACTCATACCATATCAAACCATATAAAATTAGTCTTAAAATATAGGTTAGTATTCAAGTATTATACTTATGTACAATAAAATCTGTCAGGTCTCTTGCATCATACCAGTATCTAGCTTTTTAGTTGGTACTATAGCGAAAAAAAATACTCCCACATTCCGTTGATCATATCGAACACTCGGACCATATCAAACCTGATAAAATTTATCTAGGAATATAGCTTAGTGTTCAAGTATTATGTCTATGTACATTTTAACCTGTCAGGTCTCTTGCATCATACCACAATCTTGCAGTAGCTTTTTTTTTACCAAAGTGAAAAAATTTCTCCTACCTTTTGTCGGCCATATTGAGCACTCATACCATATCAAACCTAATGAAGTTAGTCTTAAAATATAGCTTAGTGTTCAATTATTATGTATATATACAATTTAACCTGTCAGGTCTCTAGGATCATACCAAAATCTTGCAGTGGCTTTTTTTTACCACAGCGAAAAAATTTCTCCTACCTTTTGTCGGGCATATCGAGCTCTCATACATTATCAAACCTTATAAAGTTAGTCTTCAAATACAGCTTAGTGTTCAAGTTTCATGCCTATTTGCAGCTAATCCTGTCAGGTCTTTTGTAACATACCAGTAGCTAGCATTTTATTTGGCGCTTTAGCGAAAAAAGTAAGTCCCACGTGCCATCGGTCATATCAAGCACTCATACCATATCAAACCATATAAAATTAGTCTTAAAATATAGGTTAGTATTCAAGTATTATTCTTATCTACAATAAAATCTGTCAGGTCTCTGGCATCGTACCAGTAGCTTGCTTTTTAGTTGGTACTATTGCGATAAAAATTACTCCCACGTTCCGTCGATCATATCGAACACTCATACCTTATCGAACCTGATAAAATGTATCTTGAAATAAAGCTTAGTATTCAAGTATTATATCTTTATACAATTTAACCTGTCAGGTCTCTTGCATCATACCACAAACTTGCAGTAGCTTTTTTTTTACCATTGCGAAAAAATTTCTCCTACATTTTGTCTGCCATATCGAGCACACATACCATATCAAACCATATAAAATAAAGCTGAAAATATAGCTTAGTGTTCATATATTATGGCTACCTACAATTTAACCTGTCAGGTCTTTTGGCATCATGGTTGGAACCAATCTCGAACAATGTAATGTATAGAAAAAAAAAGTTATTTATATGAACTTTTTTTTAATGCACTTTACGTAGGAAACGTGTTATTATAATAAAACACTTTCATTTTATTATTTTTGCATGTTTTTAAAGCTTAATAATGTATTAAACTTGACGACTCCTTAATTTGGTCAGGTTATAAAAAGCTACTACTTTTGGCTACCAATTTCACACCGGTGATATTTTCTGAGCTGATTAAGAGCACCTTTATGAACATTTTATGGTAATCTGACCACAGACACAGAAATGAGTTTCTAAATAGTGCTTAACAAATTTAATTGACTTTCATTGGTTTTTATTGAAAATAGGATCAAACTCGGTCGCCCATGCGCAGCCCATGCTATGATAGCTCATGCTATCACCAAAGAAGAAGATTAAACAAGATTTTTCGATAAATCCTTAGTACAAGAGAGGGAGAAATACTTGTTTTTTTCAGAGACCTCTTCTTATATAAATTAGTTACGGGTTACTACGAAACATAAAGCAATCCTCCAGGCGCCGAACTTCATTGTCTGTGGTTGTGATGTGATGTGAGTAGTAGCCGCTAGTTGGCTCGGGTTATTCGCGAGTTACAGGGATCATAAAATGTGGTGGGCCCATAGAGTAAGAAGAGATGGCATATCGGCTTGTTTCTATAGAAAATGTTGTCGCCAACAAAGGAGGTGAAAAGGGGGTGAGGGGAAGGGTTAACATTTAAATACGCTACTTCCCGCTATTATGACGTCAGGCCCAGTTGAGTATCTGTGCACAGTTCGATACAACATCTCTTCCCCAGGGGAGCGCGTTATTTTCTCTATGGGTGGGCCGATGTGCGTTAAAAATGGAACTAGAATTTTTTGTTTATTACTAGGTATACGAACAAGGTGTAACAAAACATCCTAGTTATTATGTATTTAATGGGGTTGTTAAGACCATCAAACGGAACAATTTTCACTGTGGAAACAACTTCGAAATAAATAGAAAAACTGTTGTTTCATACAAAACTGCAATACAATACGCAAAGTCGAGTAGATTTGCAGTTTTAGGTCCGCACACATACATACGGAATTCCAAATCAGAATTGTTATTTTGTATAGCATTTGATGCCTCCGTAATTCAAAACGGAATTGTGGAGGGGGAAAATATATTCGAAATCGTAAAAAAATAATCTGAATCGTAATCCTGATTCGTATGTGTGTGTAATTTAATTTAATTTATCTTCAACAACATACAGACTTTATCTTTTTTTTTTTCTTTTTTAAACAAGAACAGATTTTGTTTGTTCACAATTTCCATGTCCCATAAAGAAAGTTGTCCAGTTTAATTATTTGCACGTCAAGTACGATTTCTCGACACGCGCGCGACGCGCCTTCGCTGAATAGAAAATTATCTCCTCCCGCGCTTTTCAGAGAAAATTTGCAGAGTTGCGTGAAAGTAGAGAATTCATTCTAGACGTCCAGATCACCTCTTTAAAAACCGTCAGCATATTAACAAATACCTATATATTATATTATAGTTACATTGTATCATGCATTGACGACCCGGTTGGTGTAATGGTTACCACGCCGGACTGCCAAACCAGGGTCCTGGGTTCGAATCCCGGTTCGGTCATGGATGTTTATATGTTTGTGCCGTCGTTGTATGGTTTCCATAATAAACAGCCTATAAATAGTGCTTTCTTGGGATCATTACAATGTATGTGCCTGTGAGCGTTATTTATTTATTTATTGTAAGTAAACATTATAGTTTTAATTCTCGTGCTCTGTGGTAAAACACGTCGAGTGTAAAACACGCGACACGTGCTCATGCATTTGGCGTGCTACTAATTCAAAACATTACTACGAATGCTACACGCTACGAACGTCGCTACGAATTTGTAGCGCTCGTAGCATTCATTAGATTATACGGCTAGAGTGAACCGCTAACATTAGAGACTTGTTTCACAGCATCCGATAAAGCTTGCAACTAATATTATACAAAGGAGTAACGTTGCAAGTTTGGCCACGAATGGTTGTGTCATCAGCGGTAAGTGTTTAAGCTTGCCTCGAGGTCCGCCATATCTTTTCTCAAATGTATTAGGAGTAACGTTGCAAGTTTAGCCACGAGCTGTTGTGCCATTCACGTGTTCGCGCGGGTCACGTTTGAGCTTGCCACGAGGCACTGCCGGCGCCATCTTCTTTATCTGATGTTTTTATGCTTAAAAACAAACCTTCGAGCAAAAATATTGGGATAAAAACTCCCACATAAACTTGAAAACGGCAAAAATTCAATTTTTACGTAGTACTTCCATTTTTTTTTCTTCTATGTAAAAACCAAAGTCACTCTCCGCGTCTGTCCTCATCATTTCTGTTTCAAATCCCACCCGGATAAAGCTAGGGCGGGTCACTAGTTAATAAATAAAAAAAAATATTCCTTTAATACAGTCCAATTAAGGCAAAAATCTTGTCAGATGATTCGCAGAATCCGAAATTATCTACCAGAATCTGAATAAAACCGGTCAAGTGCGAGTAGGGCTACTCGCGCACCGAGAGTTCCGTACCTCACCACCACACAACATATTGACTTACAAAAGAATGATTTTCTCCGGGAACTTTAGCGCGAAACCGACTCACACTTGGCCGGTTTTTATTATTTGTTGTAATACTGTAGAGTTTGCTCTATGATCACACCAAGTTTGATGCTTGCGTGTGTTACCGTTTTTACTATAGAGCGAGAAGAAAAAACGTTTATAGAAATTAGTTTCTAGTATGAGGACCCCCCTTAATTTTGAAATCTTTATTATTTGTTACCAAATCCGCCATAATAACGCACATTCTGTGAAAATTTCAACTGTGGCTATTACGGTTCAAAAGTTACAACCCTAAATAGTTAGGACACACAGACGGACGGACGGACAGCGTATTATGAATAGGGTCCCATTTTCACCCTTTGGGTACGGAACCCTAAAAACGGGCTAATTCATAACTCAAATGTCGATCATTATGATTGAACCCTCTCAGTGTAATAAATGAAGACTCATTCAAAGCGAGGGACGGATCGGGCACTGAAAGTTTAAATAATGTTGCTCAGTTTTTGTGAGGAAGGGAGATCTTTTAATCCGTTCTCATTTATAACCTATGGTCCTCTTAAACTCTTTTGAAAGCAAGTTGAAAGCTGATGAATAAGAGAGCTTATTATCGCTCGTATGGAGACTCTACTCTTTCTAATAAATCTTTGTATCTCTAGTTAAAATCCATAGTTAAATAAAAGAGTTCCGTAACTAACTGACAGACGAACAGCCTAAATAGCTGAAGATGGAAACATACAATGTATGAAGTTGCGGGTTACAAGTACGGTACAAGCCTGTATTGGACATTGCAGGCTGAATCACCTGATTGTCTGAAAAGAAAAATGATTCTGTGCTTCGGATGGCACGTTAAGCCGTTGGTCCCGGCTACTATCTCTGGTGGTAGTAGTCGTTACATAAAAACCAAGTCAGAGGCCGTAAGGCCGTCTGAAAAAACTCTGACACCAGGGCTTGCCCACACGATAAGAAGAAGAATTTATTTATTTGAGTATCACGCAAAAACTACTGGACCGATTTTGATGAAACTTTTTGGTTTAAAAGCTTATGAATCTTATGATCGTACAATAAAACTGAATAGCCGGAGACGGAGATATTACGATAAATCGGACGAAGTCACGGGCAAAAAATTTTAGGTTTATGAAAAATACGTTTTTAAAAAACAAAAGCGTGTATGAATTATTTGTACTTACCAAAAGCTTGAAGTGACATTTTTTATGGGAGGGGTTCAAAATTCGTTGGTCCTAGGAAATTCTGTTCCGCAACCTTGTCGTGTAACGGAAGTACGAAATTTTAATTTGACAGCTGCGGAAGTTTCACTTCTGTCGTGTGTCTTTTATCTAAACACTAGATGACCGCGGCGAACTTCGGCGGCCCGGTAGCACAGTCGGTAGTGAACCTGTCTGCTGTGCCGAGGGTCGCGGGTTCGAATCCCGTAAGGGACAAATATTTGTATGATGAATATGAATATTTGTACCCGAGTCATGGATGTTTGTATCTATATATGTATTCTATATCGTTGCCTAGTCATCATAATACAAGTCCAGGCTAGATTCTGGTACTTTAAATGTGACTAGATAATTTGTGTGACATTGTCCAAGATATTTATTTATTTATAACTTCGTACCGCCTTAGAATCTTCCCGACACACACTTGACCGTTTTTTTAGCCTATGTTCATCAAGAATAATGTAGCATTCTAATGGTGAAAGAATTATTCAGATCGGACCAGTAGTTTCGGAGCCTATTCATTACAAACAAACAAACAAAAAATCAAATATTTCCTCTTTATAATATTACGAGCTAGCTTTTGCCCGCGACGTCGTCCGCGTGAAGTTTGGAAAACCCCAAGTATCCTATGTTACTTCTAATACCTCCAAAAATGTGTACAAAGTTTCATGATGATCGGTTAAGTAGTTTTCGCGTGAAAGCCTAACAAACAAACTCACATTCACATTTATAAATATTATAAATATGTTCATATTTTTTTTTTATTTTTTTTTTTTTTAAGGGATAATAAAGGGATAGCTTTTGCCCGCGACGCGTGGAGTTTGGAAAACCAAGTATCCTATGTTACTTCTAATACCAACAAGAATATGTGTAGGTACAAAGTTTCATGATGATCGGTTAAGTAGTTTTCACGTGAAAGCCTAACAAACAAACTTACATTCACATTTATAATATTAGGGATAAGACAGGCCTTAATGATTATAAATTGAGAATAAGACATTCAGAGTCACTATAATGTTATACCTAACTATAATTTTACTATAGCCAAGTATATTAAATAATTTCATAGGTCAAAAGATAACTAGGAAATCCTAATATTTGCCAGTCAACGGGTCCAACTTCGCTTACAGTTTGGATCCACGCCAATACTATAAAGGCGTACTGACTTCATAAACTCTTAGGAATTCAACCCGCGTACATATTGGCTTATTGTTAACTTTAGACCTAAGTTATAAATAGAGCACAATTACGGGTAAAATTGTCGTTGAAAGAATATATTCCGAGAGATAAGTGTACTTTTTGCAACCATCAGCAGCAAGGCTAATTCAGTGTTTATGGGGTGTAGAGCTTCTCTGTGATGGGGATGGACCAGGTCTGCCTGCATAACTCCAGTCGGTGTAGGAGTTACTGATGATTGAAGGTCTTTAAAAAATTAACGATCAGCTGCAAGGCTGATTGTATGTTATTGTTGTTGTATGCACTGTAGCTATTTGAACAGTACAAAAACTGACATGGGTCATCAGTCGGTTTAGGAGATACAGCCGTTCAAAGGTCGGAACTTTGACTTGTTGTAATAACCTTTAACCGACTGACAGAACTTGACAGTTTTTGTACTGTCCACATAGCTACAGTGCATACTACAACAATATCATACGATCAATCATGCAGCTGATCGTAAATTTGTTACAGACCTTTAATCATCAGTAACTCCTAAAACGACTGGAGTTATGCAGGCAGACCTGGTCCATCCCCATCACAGAAATGCTCTACACCCCATAAACACTGACTCAGCCTTGCTGCTGATGGTTGCAAAAAGTACACTTATCTCTTATACTAATAATACCGCTTGCTTTTTTTTATTCTGCAGACGATAAAAAACAAGAAGATAATCGTGTTTTTAGGGTTCTGTACCCAAAGGGTGCCAACGGGACCCTCTATTACTAAGCTTACGCTCTGTCCGTCCATCATCCGTCCGTTCATCCTAGCTCTAAGATGGAGGTTACACGTTCAGTATTTCGTCATTCTGGTCCATCAGCCTGGTCATGTTTATTTGATTTGAAGGGAAACTGATATACTGAAGCACCATGTTAGTCGGGTCAATCTCGAGTCAGTTTCCCTTCAAGTCAAATATACATGACCAGAATGATGAAATACCGATTAATACTTATTAGTAACCTCCCTCTAAAGGGCCTGTATCTTTCGAACCGTAATAGGTAGAGTTGACATTTGCAATGCATTCAAGCGTCAAACTTGGTGTGACTATAGTGCAAACTCTATAGTATAACAATAAATTATAAAAAACGGCCAAGTGTGACGCGGGCTCGCGCTATGGTCCCGGAGAAAACAGAAATATGTATTATTGTGTGGGGCTCTCAGCGCACGAGTCCGACTCGCACTTAGTCAGTTTTTAAGAGAAATATCGTAGTCAGAGAAATAAAATAAAATGATGTTACTAGACGCAAGTCAGTTTCTACTGTGTATCGATTTCGAATACAGATGGAGGCGACCGTATCCACTGTCGGCGAGGGGATAAGTGGTTCGATATATCGTAGTGTCAGCACAGTAACGCGTACTCTCGTTACGCTATTAGTAGAAGTAGAACTATGTATGCACGCATTACATACAGCAACAGAAAGGTCACTCATCCATACGATCAACCTCATGTCCACATTTCAAACTGTCTTCAAAAACGCGCGACAATAAACCCTCTAACATATTTTTCGGTGCTGTCGCGACTGAACATTAAAATAAATAAAAAAAATTAAAATTAAAAATTCTTTATTTGAGCACAATTTAGTGGTATACAAATGACTGAGTCCCTGACTCCCAAAGTCGGAAAACCGTGTATTGGGAGACAGTTTATTCCCCTGTTACAATAAGTATAAACAAACTAAATTAATTAATTAGGTAGATACATGATTTATTAATATTCTTAATATACTAGTATTTAGGTACTTAAAAATAGTAGCAACATTCCGAAATATATAATTAACAAATGTATCATATCAACAAACATTATTATTATCATTTAAGATTCATAATAAAATTAAGAACAATCCGTTTTAATTCAAGACAGCAATAGAAAATAAAATCCATTTGTTACTGATACATACTGAAAATCTTTAGTCGCTGTACATTCTCAGCGAAACTGTACAGAACAGAAATGAAGAAATTCGCCGAAGCACCAGGGTAGCCGATACATAGTCCGAAGAATCGCTTAATCGAAGAACTAAAATGGCAACACATATTGCTCGCAAAACATATGGCCACGTAGCTGGTCCACAAGTTAAACGACCTGGTGCAGGGGACGGGAATCCTTTGGATGAGGGCAGCGCAGGACCGGAAGTTGTAGCGATCCTTAGGGGAGGTCTATGTCCAGCAGTGGGCGTCTATCGGCTGAAATGATGATGATGATTACTGCGAGTGGCGTCCGCTTCTCGCTATACAACAGTACATCGCTAAATATCATGGTTGCTTCCAGAAGATGTCAAAATAATCTACTCTCAACATCTTAGACTCTCAAACATCATTACGATATTTTCTGTAGGTATCGGACATCATGAATTCATAGCGGCAAACAAAGTCAGATGTACTCATTCACTTTTATAGGGTTTATAGTCTTTGATTAAATTAAAATAACAAGATAGGTGACTTAACCTATATAAATTGAGCCCCCGTCGCCTAATTTACTTAATCATAATACGAGCGGCATTGCGTGATTGAGATACTTTTTTTTATTTTATTGTTCGAGTACGTAAAGCAAGAACGTCACCAATCTTCTACTATTTTATTTTAATCGAAGGGTTTAGTAAGTCTTCTGTACCTACAGTTTATAGTTACGCATATAAGGTACTAGTCAGTTACGTATCTAGCTAGTAATTGGTCTACACACGGCCGAGTGCGGAGGAATGACTAGACATGAGTAATGGCCCTCTTGTTTGTGATTGAGAGGCCCAGCTATTTGCCACTACGTAGGTTACTACGTGATGGTACTTGTTTGAATGTAGGTGATGTTAATTAGTTAGCTACCGTCTGTCTATTCTATTTTGTTTGGAGTGTAAATAATGAAGAGATGTACAGAGGGTGGAAGATAGTGTTGTAATAAACTTTTGTATTTATTTGTGATGGTATTCCCATGGATATGGATGTTGCAGTGGTTCCTTTAGATTGTTTAGGTGGTGAAAATACCCGACGTCTTTTTTACTTCCATAGAGTCAGTTTAGAGTTCCATAATGACTTTCAGCCCCGAATCTAGAATTTTTCAGAGCCGGGGCAAAAACTTCGCCGCCCCTCCCCTCCAAGCTCCAAAGGAGTAGCAATATTTCCCGGTGAGGCTAGCCTTCCTAGCATGTTACAGACGTGATACGGCTCTATCACGCTTTTTATCTCGTTCATTCGCGCACAAATAGAAAGAGAGCGAAGGCGTGATAGCGCTATATCATGGTGGCAGGTTCAGGTCAATGCAATAATATAGGTACTTACCTAAAACTTAGAGGGAGCGAAGCGAGCACGAGAGTATACTGCAAATAAGATTAGCTCGTCGCAATAGTTATGATCCATAATCTGGATCGAATACGGCAATAGGTATAGCTCCATGATTAGGTAGCTAGCTAGGTAGTCAAAATTATAATACAATAAAAAACCAGGAGCGAACTCGACATTTTGTTGCAGTATTTTCAAGTCTTTACAATACATTATTTTCAAACTCTTGATTTTGGCGCCCCCTTAACCTGCCGCCCGGGGCGTGGGCCCCGGTTTGACCCCCCCTAGATCCGGTGCTGCTGACTTTTAGTGCACTAAATAGCAACCAATGCTAATTGCCAATTAGAAAAATCAGCAACTGTTTATTAAGCACTTTTGTATGAACACTGTAGGTAAGGTACTAAAGTATTATGATACTTTAGTACAGTGTTCATACAAAAGTGCACGTTTTGATGTCGTAACATCATCTATATTTTACAACTTTTTATACTTAATTCCAAAGATTTTTTTGGTGTCGTATAGACAAAAAAAAATCTTTGCTTAATTTATACTCCTTATTAAAAAAAAAGATTTGCGTTATTTTCAAATGTCCTTTATTAAGAACTAAAAGGATTCAAATAAAATATAATTTATGCAGACAAACAGCCTATTAATCGTAAATATTAAATATTTAATCAATAGTATAATACTTAGCATAAGTATAAAATGCATCTGAAAATATTGCATAGCGGAAAATGCATTTCCAAAAACAAAAGGCGAGCGCACGCTTTTCCGCATCTCGCTTTACAACATGGCAGCTTTCGTAAAATGCACAATGTTTATTCTATCAAACTTTACTAGCCCGTGAATATAAAAACCTAAAATATTTGCGGTTTTAGTAAAAGGGGTTGCGTTGAAGTCGAATGCAAACGATAATCGTATAGAAAATTTACAAACATTTTGTAAAAATTCTTACTAAAATATGTTAGCACGCTCACGCCACTTTGGCAACGAACCACACATTGCTTATTAGTTATTATACAACATGTTAATGAATTAAGGCATAACTAGAAAGTAGTTTGTTTAGAATCGAGGGCAGAATCGAATTATCATGGTTTCAAAATAGTTAATTTTTTTCAATTTCTTTTTTTTTAATAAATTTTGAAATTTACTGATCCTGATGTCAACTCACCGCACGGGCACACTCACCATACTTACTACCAAAACAAGATTATTAAAATGTATCCATGAGTACGTTAGCGCTTTCATTCATTGCTGAAATGATAACAAATCATTTTTGCCTCAAAACTTCAAATGCGAATAACTTTAAATTTTATGTACCTATCAAAAATAGTGACACTATTGTTTCAAGCTAATTAATTTGTATTGTTGGGGTTTATGAGGTTTTGCGCTTATTCATTAACACGTTGTATACAATTTCTGAATATAATAATGAACCTTACCTATGTTTTGCAGTTTGCTCTTTTTTTAAACAACCATTATCTAAAACGCAAACAATTTTTCTGTTAAAGTTGAACTGGTTAAATACGGAGACAGAAAGAAGTAAAAAAAAATATATCTCTTCCTTTGGCACTGTGCCCGTTTATGTGTATAATTGAAGAGTTCAACATAATATTATATAGAGAATATTTATAAGCCAACATAATAAAAAATGCGTCAACCTCATTAAACGGAAAAATCATGCTCTATACACACAAGACCTTTAACCTTTCTCTAACTAGGTTATCTAAGCTCTACCGTTCATTTTATTAGTTCATCTCATAAGATTAGGTATTGTGAAGAGATATCGTAGCCCAATACAGGGTGTTACAGAAGTAAAAATAAAAATTGAAAACTTTTAAGGGATGGTTTAGACCATCAAACTGAACAATTTTCACTATGGGACCAACATCGAAATCGCGAAAAAAAAAATCTTTTGTCCCATATACATTTAGCTCGAGTAGATCTGTATCATGGCGATTATGGCAAATCTCCTCATTTTGGGGGAGACCAATGTCCAGCAGTGGACGTCTATCGGCTGGTATGATGATGATATTTTTTTTTTCGCGATTTCGATATTGGTCCCATAGTGAAAGTTGTTCAGTTTGATGGTCTTAACCACCCCCTTAAGTGTTTATTTGTATTTTTGTAACACCCTGTATATGTCAGTACATCGGGGCTCACTCCCCGTCACACTGGACAGGGTTGCGATATACTACTATACTTCATTCCAAATCGTGCGATTTTTGTAACTTATACTTTGAACTCAGCAGTTGAAATTGTCAATATTACAATCATACTCCAGGAGTGCGATTTTTTAAAGTCAAATCAGCAGTAGAAAGATGATACATTATGCTAATGCTATGCTTATGCTTATATCTGTGATTTTTATATTTATTAAGTGCATTTCGAGGATTTTCAGCGAATCGTGCATCTTTGTCATGTAGGTAAATAGGTACCTATTTTTTTAACTTTTTCATTTCACTCTCCTCTAAGAAAAATTAATGCGAGTTTAATGTACCTACAATAGAAAGGAAGCTATCGCAGTCCAGTGGCGCCCTCATCACATTAAAAAAGATTTCTCAATAAAGAAAGCCTAAATTAAAAAAGTGCTAAACAGATAAACTACAAAAGCCAAGCCAGTCAAGCCTTTGTTATACAATACCTTTATAGGTTCTAAACATTCCACTTTTAGACAATTTCGAATAAAAACAAAAGCGGCCGTTTTTTTTCTCATTCAAAATTTGTCTGTTTAGACCTTTAAAAACCTATTAAAAGTAAGATTCTATGAAAATAGCTTGAAGGCCCTATTGTTGAGCAGTTTATCTCTTGGGCACTTTTTTAATTTAAGCTTTCTTTATTGAGAAATCTTTTTTAATGTGATGAGGGCGCCACTGGACTGCGATAGCCCTCTTAATTAAGCTTTTTTTTGATCGCTACTCGGAGGTACCTTTTCTTAGAGTACTTAGCAGAAATTGAATGATTGCTTTGGCAGTTTAAATTTATACAAAAATCTCATTTAACCGGATGAATAGTAGGTATATAAGTAGCTATATAATTCACTAGCGGCCCGTCCCGGCTTCGCACGGGTGGACGTCTAATCTTTTCTAGCAATAAATATAGCCTATGTTACTCAGGGTGAATGCAGCTTTCTAATGGTGAAAGAATTTTTTAAATCGGCCCAGTACTTTTTGAGCCTATTCATTACAAACATACAAACATACAAAAACAGGTACAAATCTTTCCTCTTTATAATATTAGTGTAGATTTGGTCACAAAACTACATTTTGCAGATAATAAAAGAACCCTAATTGCTCTCTCTCCAAAATCCCTTGGCCACATTCCAAAGCGATGCAGTGGCTGGTTCCGGGCAGAGATGGAGTTGAAGTGATTTATTTTGTAACACAAGATGGAAATGATAAGTAAAAATATTCTTGAACCGTTCCCGACTCGCGATCGAAGGCAATAATGAATCTTGTCAGATTCAGACTTACACGAACGATAGAAGTCATACCATGTAGGGTTTCAAAAATGAAATGTTCAGATTACAGACTGAATTTGTATTAAGAATACAGTTAAAGATTTTACATCGTCAGCGTTGATTTTGGAAAAGTTCAACCCTTGATTTTTGGGATCGTTCAACAATTACGTGATCATCTTTGGCCGTTTTAACCTCCCCCTCCCCCTTATGTGATCACAGCGTAATTTTTTGTTTTTAACCCCCCCCCCCCTCGCTTCTCCTCGCCCCTCCTCGCTTGATTACGTAATCTTGTTTATTAATTAGCACTGACACTTAAGTCATGTTTCTATGGGACCTACATTTTGGGACGAGGTTGTGTCATTTTGTCAAAATGCATAAGGTGGGACCCCCCCCCCCCCCCAAATAATCCGATGTATATACAAGCACCCGACCCCCCCCCCCCTCCCCCTTCCTGTGATCACGTAATTGTTGAATGATCCCTTTCAAGTTATCAATTTCTTAAATTCCTTAATTATATTAGTCTTAAATTATCAAAATTATTATTTAAGTATACAAATAAGTATGCTGATTTTTTTTCGCGTCATTCAGTCACGGGCACGGATCTGTTTTATATTTATTTTATCT
Organism: Agonopterix subpropinquella; assembly: GCA_922987775.1. NCBI lineage: Eukaryota > Metazoa > Arthropoda > Insecta > Lepidoptera > Depressariidae > Agonopterix > Agonopterix subpropinquella. Next base: position 14,882,066 of record OV277695.1, on the reverse strand, counting down.
GCACAAATCTAGAGTGCGATTTTTGAAACTCATACGTTGAACTCAGCAGTTGAAAATGTCAAAATTACGTTGGGCATCTTTCTACGGCATTTGGTTTTCAAAAATCGCACTCTTGGAGTAGGTATGATTTTTAAAAGTCAAATCAGCAGTAGAAAGATTCGTATCTCCATCAACTGCTGAGCTCAGCGAATGTGTTTCAAAAATCACACTCCGGTAACGTAATTAGGTAAATAAGTATGTCTGTAAATTGAAGATATTTACAAAAGAAAGGTAATGACCGTTTCTTCCTTTTTTGTGCATCTTGTTTTTTTTTTCTTTGTATTTTACTGTTTATGTTTTGGTGTAAAACAAAGAATATTTGATTGATATGATGATTGATATGTTGTGTAATTTTCCCTGATTCCAAAATCAAAAATTTTTTGATTATTTTTCTGTCTGTTTGTTTGAGCATCACGCAAAAACTGGACCGATTTTGGTGAAACTTTTTTTGTTTGTAACCTTAGACTTAAAAACCGTAATATGTATAATTTATCTCGCTACAAAGACGGGAACCGGTACGGACGAAGCCGCGGGAAAATGCTCGTATAGATATAAAATGTATGAAAAAAAACACATCTGACACACCGTCCGTATAGATAAATATGGTAACTTATGTTGAATAATTACATAGGTATCAATTTTTTTTAAATAAAATTAATTCGAAATGAGACAGTACAACTGACTCTAACTACGTGCACGTTAAATAATGATGTTGTTTGACCCTCATCGGGAAGCCAAGAAGACAAGCCACTCGCTCATTAAAAGTCCATTGGGAGCGTAACTCCCCCTTGTCTAATGAGAGCTTTTAATTAAATACGGCGGGTACATGGACACCAACTTTTGGGACACGACGAGGATAAAGACTGAGCAGCCAGCCGTTCGTGTAGATAATTAACTAGGTTTTCATAGACAGGTATCTGGAAAAAAATCGGCCACCGGCCGTTCCGTACCGTTGTACGTACGGGTACGGAACCCTCCGTGCGTAAGTGAAACTTGCACTTGGCCGGTTACATACAATAATAACCAAATAAAACCGGTCAAGTGCGAGTCGGGCTACTCGCGCACCGAGGGTTCCGTACCACACCACCACAGAACACAACATTGTTAACTTAGAAAAAAAAACATTTTTTGTCCGGGACCTTTAGCGCGAGACCGACTCACACTTGGCCGGTTTTTAGTATTTGTTGTTATTCTGTAGAGTTTGCTCTATAATCACACTAAGATTGACGCTTGTATATATTATCGTTTTTACGATAGAGTGTGAAGAAAAAACGTTGATAAAAACTAGTTTCTTGTTGAGAACCCCCTTAATTTTTAACTTTTTGACATTTTTATTATTTGTTAACAAATCCGCCGTAATATCGCATAATCTGAGAAAATTTCAACTATCTAGCTATTACGGTTCAAAAGTTACAGCCCTAAATAGGTAGGACAGACGGACGGACGGACAGACGGACAGATGGACGGACGGACGGACAGACGGACAGATGGACGGACGGACGGACGGACAACGTAGGCTTAGTAATAGAGTCCCGTTTTCACACTTTGGGTACGGAACCCTAAAAAGTGTATTTTCTCCGGGACCCTTAGCGAAGCTTGACACACACTTGACTGGTTTTTATTATTTCGATGTAATGACCTCCTAACCGACATTTTGTTATTTTAGTGATTCTTGTGTTTATGGATTTAAAATACGATCTTGCATAGGCACTAGTACCTACCTAAGACCAAAAAACTGTGTCATAAATTAAAGGTTCCTATGACGATAAAAGACAATGCGGATTTTGTATGGAAGGTTGGCGCCTTATTTTTCGACGTTGTTTTTAGCGCGGCCATCAACCAAACTTGAATGTTTTAGTTCAGAATAAAGAAACAAACAAAACTTGTTATTACATGTATATCCCTCAACTCAGTCTGAACGGAGATATAAAGGCTTGAAGTTGAAAATATATTCATTACGTTCACTTCAAACCTTTATATCTCCGTCCGGACTGAGTGTAGAGATATACTTGACATAGCGTTTTGTTTGTAACTTTATTCTGAACTATAATATTTAAGTTTGATTGATGGCCGCCCTAAAAAAAGAGGTGAAAAGAAAAAAAGGCGCCATTTTTAGTCATTGGCTTTTACAATATAAAAAAATATAGGTGTGAAACAATAATAAACGATTTTTTTCGTTTCCTCTAATAAAATTTTCCTTTTGTAGATAGGAGGTCATTACGCTTCATTGTCGATTTGTTTTTTTACCTCAGGGAATGCTCTATAATCACAGGAAATTTGATGCTTGTACCTGTTAGGTACAATAATTATTTTTACGATAGAGCAAAAACTAAAAGCGTAAAAAATACATTTTTCCATACATTTCTTAACTGTTTACATTATTTCTTTTTTATTTGTCAGCAAATCCGCAGTAATAACGCATATTCTGCGAAAACAACCGTATTGCGGTTCAAAAGATACATCCCTTTAAAGGTAGGACAGACGGACAGACGGACAGCGTAGGCTTACGAATAGGGTCCCATTGGCAAGACGATAAGTTTAGAATCCGGCTTGACCAGTTAGATTATCAAAGAAGTAAAATAATTCGGTATAAAAATCTAGATTTTGCCCACTATCTTCCGCCCGTTGTTTCGAATGCTAAATGATATCTCCAGTGGTTTTCTCCAGTTCTTTGTTGTAGTTAGGAGTTTTTTTAAAGCAGTATTTAAATTGTAGCAACTCCAACCTCAGCCAACGTGGATAGGAATAAAAAACAGTACCTAACTCCCAGTTTCATTTCATTTATTTTACTACCTGTCTTCACTTTACGTCGTGAAATTTAGCCTTATTAAATCCCAATGGGGGTTGTCCTAAAGCCTGAAAATGTTTACGACGGACTGGAACCAAAACAAACTGGGTACTGGTAGGTACTTACCTACCTATGTACATCTTAGATTTTTCGAATTTTTAAACAGATCCAAAGTAGATTCGTATTCGTTTATTTGCTATAAAATAATTCGGTATAAATAACATACCTACCTATCTGCATGTTTTTTAAATATGAATGTACTATGTAGGTATGTGTGTATGAGGGGTTGCATAAATTTAATAATCATATCTTGAAAATCCATAACAGACCTGATATAAAGTTAATTCATATAACAATTAAAATATTTAATATTAAAATCATATTATAGTACCTACCACCTACTACCTACCTAACCTATTTGAGATAATAATGGAAAATCCATAATTTGAAAAATTCTAAATTAAAATCCATAGCTTTGACTCGGGTCTAAAAACTCGTTTCATAATACAGGGTGTAGGGACTGTATAGGGGACAGCCCTCTGCAAGCTGAAACGGAGAACTCAGACCATCAAACAGAACAACATCACATTTGAGTTAGGTAGATAGTACAGAAGTGTAAGTATACCTACAGCTGATTTTTTTTCGCGTTTCCTGGGGTAGGCTCCATACTGAAAGTTGTTCAGTTTGATGATCTGAGTTCACCGTTTCGGCAATTCGGTTTAGGGAGGGCGTCCCTTACACCACAGTATAAGAAAGAGTATCTAGTCGTAAGACTAGATACAGGTGTAAACCCTGTATACATGATAAATATTATGTTATAATGTGGTTATAATTAAAGCTATAGAGTATAAGAAAGAGTATCTAGTAATAGATACTCTTTCTTATACTGTGGCTATAGGGAGGTACTTTTTAAATGTAGGGGGAAACCGGGATGCTTGAACAGGTGGGATAGATGAGCCACCTCAATTTTTCGATTGAAAATTTCGTACTATCGATTCGGTTCATGCGTCATTGCATGCCCGCGAACCACATCTACCACCACAAGCGCCATCTAGGCTGCCGGCATAGTAGTTTGACTTCGAGCTGAGTTTATGACATGTGTTTTTGATAGTAAAAAGTGAAAAAAAATTATTTGGTTTATTTGTTCGTTTCTGCGTTATATTGAAAGGTACGTATTATATTGATGTATTGTTATATTGTCTAACCAGTGTAGTTTGTTGAATGCAAAGCCTATTTAACCTGTGATTAAGAGTTTTTTCAAAATCTAAACATAAGTAGGAACGGCTCGATAAGGGATAGTTGAGCCACCCCGCAGAGGGATGGATGACCATAGTCAATAATAATATATTTCCTCGATTTTATTTATCTTGCAGCTTTAAATGCCGTTCTAATCCAAAACTAAGCAGAATACAGGCTTCAGCCTCAAGAAAGGAAACCAAAAAGCAGAATTTGTAGATTCGGACTTCCGAAGCGTCTAAGGCCATATACCAGGGCCCTGTTTAATAAACGTTACAATTGTAATTGTCAATTACAATTCAGGGTACATTGCTGGTTACTATTGACGCTAAACATGTAGTAGGTAATGTGTCACTAACATTATCAGCAATGTACCCTGAATTGTAATTGTAAATTACAATTGTAACGTTTATTAAATAGGGCCCAGCTTTTTGTTTTTTTGCCATGCTATAAGTAATTTAAAAATTTGTTTCTGTTATAAAAGTTTACTTAGTGTGATCATTTTATTAAAGAATAGTGTTTATAATGCTAAAGACATTAAAATGTTTTCTTATTTTAGTAATTTTCTTCATACTTATGAAGAAAACCGTAGTCCAAGTGTGCAATGTTGACATGCCATTATTTTTTGTTCCATTTTAATCTTAGCAACTTTAGATTGTTCCCATGCAATTAATATGAGATTTTATTATAATTACAATGAATTTTGTACGCTATTTTGTTTTATTTATTTAATTATAAGGGTATGTGCAACCATCCCACCCATTGGGGATGGTTGAGCCAAATCTAATTTTTTGTAAAAAATTGTCTAGCCCAATAAATACAGGGTGTACAATAAAATGGGACAGCTACTTAAAGGGGTGCTTCAGACCATCAAACTGAACAACTTTCTCTATGGGACCAATATCTAAATCGCGAAAAAAAAATCTGCTGTCCCATACATTTCAGTCGAGTTATGTTTGCAGTTTTGTATGGGAGAGCGGATTTTTTTTACGCGATTTCGATATTTGTCCCATAGAGAAAGTTGTTCAGTTTGATGGTCTGAAGCACCCCTTTGAGTAGCTGTCCCATTTTATTGTACATCCTGTATAATTCTCACAAAGATCTTATTACATACCATTTGTAGCCAAATAACTGTGCTATCGAATGCCACTAAAGTGACATCACTGCATCTTTGCAATAAAAAGTGGTGCGCGTTTAAGAAAAAGGTGGTTCAACCATCCCGCACTCCCCCTAAACATTTCAACATTATGGATTTTAATGATTATGTGTTTTAGGCATAGAAATATTAATTTACTACGTAAAACCTGGAATGCGGTCTTCTCGGAATTTTATGAAGAGCGGGATAAAGATTACTGGACCCCGTGTCCCTATCCTTAGTAGGGTGACAATGCGATTATGTTTTTAGGACTTTTATTATATTTTCACTACTTATTTGTGTAGTCGTTTGGCTTTGCTACAGAAAATGTGTACCTATACCTAACCTACTTACGCTACTTTGACATCAAACTAACTAGCGTACTAAGGTAAAAAAATAAATATTTCGTCAACTTCATTTCGTTCATTTCGTTCATTTCTTTCATTTCGTTCATTTCGTTCCAATCAACCAGTTGACCAACCAGTCGACCAAGGGGGCTAAGCTGTGGCCTAGTTAGGGGCTAATTAAGGCCTAATTAGGGGCTAAGTAGTAGCCTAATTAGGGCCTAAGTAGGGCTTAATTAGGAGCTAAGTTGCGGCCTAATTAGGGGCCCTAAATAGGGCCCTAGAAGGGCCTAATTAAGGGCTAAGTAGTGGTCTAATTAGGGCGAAATGGATGATTGGAGATTCATTTCGTTCTTTTCATTCATTCCATTCATTTCGTCCATTTCGACTAACCAGTCGACCAAGGGGGCTAAGCAGTGGCAGTGGCAGTAATTAGGGCGAAATGGATCGATGGTAAGGTTAGGTTAGTTAGGGGCTAAGTAGTGGCCCTAATTAGGGTCTAAGTAGGGCCTAATTAGGGTCTAAGTAGGGCCTAATTACGGCCCTAAGAAGTGCCTAATTAGGGACAAAGTAGTGCCTGTTTAGGGCCTAATTAGGGCATAATAAGGGTCTAACTAGGGCCTTAATAGGGCCTAATTAGGGCCATAAGTAAGGCCTAGTTAGGGCCATAAATAGGGCCTAATTAGGGGCTAAGTAGTGGCCTAATTAGGGCCCTAAGTAGGGTCTAATTAGGACCTAAGTAGGGCCCTAAGTAGTGGCCTAATTACCACAGTTTATTTTAATACTACCGTAACCATAGAAATATTAATTTACTAACCGTAACATGACCGTAACAGATACAATAGTTCACTCAACCCGATTTTTCGAATTTCGAACGCGCTACAGGAACGAAAAATAAAACGCGCCTAGTGCGGTCGGTCGCCTAGAACGCACAAAACTTATAACTTATAAGAATGCCTAGGTACAAATTAACGTGCTTGCTAACTACCGTTGTAACGTAAAGATTTACTTGACACTACTTGATTAGGTTCTGGTTTCTGTATACGTGTTTAATTATTTACTCGGGGAGCCAGCTTAAGACGAGTTCTCACGTACGTTGGGAGACCTACCGAACTCCCATCCATGAATAAAATAAAAGATTCCCCAGAGGCGTCGTCCCAGAACAAAGTCGTTTCTTTACCTACACATACGTAAGCCTACATCTTTCGTTATTCACCTATTTTACAATTACACAGTAGAAGGACGAAGGCATGACTATGAGGGTGTATTATATTGGCTTCGCTCGTTTACCTACACTCGAACTTTATTATAAATTAGAGTTAACCCGCGACTTCGTTCGCACAAATTATATAACAGATTTTAAGTCAGATCATAAGCTATCAAACAAAAAAGTTTCATCAAAATCGGTTCAGTAGTTTTTGCATGATGCTCGATCAAACAAACAAACACACAAACAGACAGACAAAAATTCTAAAAAAGGTTGATTTGGAGTCAGGGACACCTAAAAATCATATCGTAATCTTTTTTTTGGAAATATCTTCAATGTACAGACAGACACACTTCTCTTACAGTTTTATAATAGTTTAGATCAAATAATAAAACCGGCCAAGTGCGAGTCTCTCTATTCGCGCACCGAGGGTTCCGTACCACACCACCACACAAAATATTAACAAAAAAGTGTTGATTTCTCCGGGACCTTTCGCGCGAGACGGACTCATAATTGGAATTTTTTATTATTTTTTGTTACACTGTAGAGTTAGCTCTATAATCAATCACACAAGTTTGACAGCAGCCGTATCACGTACAACGTGCTAGCTAGGCAGTTTAGTATGGAATACTTAGCTGTTTTTTTGCTATTTCCGGTTTGCTCCCATAATAAAAGTTGTTCAGTTTGTTGGCCAGAATCACTCCTCAGTTTGGGAAAAAAATCATCCGGTGTATCTAGTCATAAGTGCGGACCAATGACAGGCGATGGGACGCCGTGAACTTGCCACCTATCTCCTTCAGAATGTGCTACCATGAACTCTACACTTTAGTGATGCAACTTTCTTACGCACTAAGTACCTATAGCGTGGAAGCCGTCTGTGCGCGCCTCGGCAAACATGACTGATGCACTGCAGAAGCGCGGCCGCCCCAACAACATTCTGAAAGCGTTATTGTACTGGACGCGAGGTGCGTAGGCCTTCTGCGTAGGGCTACCATCCGTCCGGGTTTCCCCGGATTTGTCCTAGTTTGAAGGGCGTCCGGGGGCGTCCGGGCGGGGTTATCATAAAGTCAAATACAAATACAAATACATATATTTTTATTGTGACACACAGGTAAAGTATGATATTACAGTAGGAAAATGTATCTCTGCGGCCTACCAAAAGGCATACAAAAAATATACAGGTATTGTTATACCTGAAAAAAAAACCTATTGAGATTTATAAGAAATGTAATTAATTAACTATATGAAATCAATAATAAAATTCAACTAAGTATGTAACGTATATAAAATTCAAAAATGTACCTAAAACTAAAATCAAATGTCATACTAATCCTATTAATTTAATACATGCCACAATTGTAAATTTGAGATTCCATACAATAATAAATCTACACTAATATTATAAAGAGGAAAGATTTGTACCTATTTTTGTATGTTTGTATGTTTGTAATGAATAGGCTCAAAAAGTACTGGGCCGATTTAAAAAATTCTTTCACCATTAGAAAGCTGCATTCACCCTGAGTAACATAGGCTATATTTATTGCTAGAAAAGATTAGACGTCCACCCGTGCGAAGCCGGGACGGGCCGCTATATAAAATAAAGAAACAAAAACATACAAAGAAACAAAATTGTCATTTATGAAATTAAATTTTAACATAATAGGTTAATACTGACTTGGAGGATTATGAATTCATGTCTCAAGAAATTCCTTAATTGAATAATAAGATTTGTCAATCAGATGATTAAACAACAGACGTCTAAAAATAACTAAGTCTTGGCATTCTCTTATGAGTTTTGGAATTTTATTATAAATTTTGGGCGCCATTGCTAAGATGCTCTTATTGAACAGTGCAGTTTTGCCCGCTCTACTGCAGACTTGATCGCTGCGGCGTGCTCTTACGACTTTAGGGAACAATTGAGGATGACGTTTTACAAAAAGTGCTACTTCGTATATGTATAGAGAGAGAAATGTTAGTATTCTGAGCTCTTTAAGTGTCCGGGGGAAAAGCCGGACACTTCAGGTGTCCGGGTAAAAACGGATTATTTCAATAGTATAGGTAATGGAGAACAAAAACATTCAAACAAACGTTACTGAAAATATTCGAGCAGGAAAGCAGGAAAAGTAAAAAATAGAGATTATATCGCGAAATTTCAGAGTACACCCCGAGGCTCGGGGTGTACTCTGGGTGCACATAGGGTATAGGTTCGGAACGCAACCCTGCGCTCATGAGGCTGCTGCAAGTTGTGAAACACAGAATATTATAAGAGGGGTTAGAAATGCAAAGTAGCGCTTTTGCTTCGGAGATGGCTGTCACCACTTATCTTCCCGCTCACGCTGCTACAACTGCCCATGCCCTCTCGCTCACAGCACACCGCGCGCCTTATGCTGTTATGCAAATCATTGCATAGCCTATGGCGACGCGTTCCACGCCTACTTTGCATTTCTAATGTTCTGTGTTGTGAAGCCTACGCACAGACTCATGGGTTGAAATCGTTCTAGGTTGAAATACAACACCAAAAAGAGTGAGCTCAAGGTCTTCACCGCGGGCAGCAACACTCCACAGGTCGTGCCGCTGGTCAAGCTGTACGTACGGGACTGCCTTGGTGAGAGTCAAGCAGTTCAAATACTTGGTCATGTCGTAACAGAAGACCTGAGGGATGAGCAGGACATTGAGCGGGAACGTAGAGCGTCGGCGGTCAGAAGCAATATGCTGGCCCGGTTTGCTCGTTTTACAGAACAAGTAAAGATCACCCTTTAAAGCGTACTGTCAATCTTTCTACACGAGCAGCCTGTGGGTGAGATATACGCAGAACCCGAGCGCAACTTTTCGCACTAAACGCCGTTCAGAGCCTCGGTGAAAGACGTTTTACTATAGAGCGAGTTGAAAAAACAACCGCATAAAAAGGTCGTGAACGCAGCCCAGAGATCGAGTGAAGACAGCAGCGCCAAAACGGACCTTTTGGAACTATGTGAAAATTACACTGTCGCATCTGTAGCTTGCTACATATTGATATTAGTAATCTACGGTCTAGTCTAGAAGATATGTATGCTTGAGTGAGATAGATAGACTCCTCTCCTCGCTCTCCTCAAGTGATTTAATTTTACTTGAATTTTACACTTTGTTGCACGTTTCGAACGAACCCCAATATTTTGACATTTACGTTCCATTCCAGACATTACAAATATCATGTCACCACGACAAAATCATGCTGTCTTTATCTTTCGCGTGACTTTTTCACTAAACTGTCTTGCTGTCAATGCTTGTCATTTGCTCCAGTTTAGTAAAAATGAAACGTAGTAGTTTCGTTTCGTGCGTGGTTATGGCGTAAAATTATTGGCGATAAATGAAGAGAAAAGATTCTAGAAAAACAGATTCAGGTCCAGGATTTAACAATGGCTGCAAGAGGAGAAAGAGGTGTCACCAGAGTTTTAGATAAGTTAGAAGCATCGGTTAATTCGGGTCAATACTATGAAGCACATCAAATGTACAGAACACTGTATTTCAGGTAAAAATTAGCCAATCTTTGCCATCTGATAAGTTTTGTGACGAATTATAAGAATGACTATTTTGTGAATGTTCTCTATTGCAGATATTTAAGTCAAAAGAAGTATCCGGAACTATTAAATTTATTGTATAAGGGATCGACATTGTTGCTACAACGAGACCAGCAAGGTAGCGGCGCAGATTTGGCAATACTTCTCATCGACGTTTTGACAAAATCAGACACGAAACCGTGCGAGGAATGGATCGAAAATCTAGCCAAGCTATTTGAAATAATGAACTCTAGTATACCAGAGCGGGAAACATTCCTTACTAATGCTGTGAAATGGTCAATGGACAGTAATAAGAAGGGACACCCTTTACTTCATAAGGTAAATACAGCTTTTGAATCTATAACATAACTCCTCTTTTGCAGTGAGGTAGGCAGAGATCAGGGTCACAGTGCAAGACAGTAAAACATCTTCATACAATGGTACCAAACATGGCTTACGCCTCGTAGCACGCACACACTAACAATATCTTACACACATACAAGTCCGTTTGGTACTATTATATGAAGATGTGCCACTACATACCTCTTTCGCCCCATTCACATCCCTCTTCATACATGTCCATAAGTTTCGTTGCCCCCTCTTGTTGTAGGGTGCAACCGATTTGATCAGAGTATGTATTATAAAATAAAGTAAATAAAATAAATAAATGTATTGCGAGCCCTCTGCCGAAACATCTAGTCATATTTTCCCATGTTATGTTTTGATGGCCCAATAGATTAGTCGATAGTGAACCTGGCTGCCATGCCGAGAGTCTGGTTTGAATCCCGTAAGGCAAGGGGCAGATATTAGTCTATGATTAAATATTTATTATTGGTAACAATCATGAATGTTTGTATCTATATCTGTATTCCATATCGTCTAGTCATCAAAATACTAGTCCAGGCTAGATTCTGGTACCTACTTTGAATGTGACTGGATGATTTGTGTGAAAATGTCCAAGATATTTATTGTTAATGGTTGGATTTTACCACCAGACAAGGCGAAGGGCGGTGTGAATTTCGATTTTAGAATACACTGAGCATTGTGCCCCTACTATTACGCAAGCACGCAGCGGCGCGTAGGCAGTGTATTCTAAAATCGCAATTCGCGCTGCAGAATAGTAACTGGCTTCGTATTGAAAGAGAATCTTTACTTTCAGAAAATAGCAGAAGTTTATTGGAGGGAAAAGAAGTACACAGCGGCCCATAGACATTTCTTACACTCTTGCGATGGATCAGCGTACGCAAACATGCTGATTGAGCTGCACACTACCAAAGGATTGAAATCCGAGATAGACTTGTTTATTGCACAGGCAGTTCTACAGTTTCTTTGTCTGAGAAACATACAGATGGCCACGGAAACCTTCAACAAATACACGGGATTACACCCCACAATAAAGAATGAAAAAGGACCCCCATATTTATTTCCATTACTTAATTTTTTATGGTTCCTGTTGCGGGCAATTGAGCAGTAAGTGTGCATGCATTATAATTAATATTTACTTAATAATTTTGCTGCTAAGCTCAAAACTGACAACTGAAAATGACACTCATGCAGTGTTAGGTTGTACGCACAGTCGAAACGTTAACACGATCAATGTCGTTCATCTCGTGGGTCCACCCGCACTGGCTGGTTTTCAGTGGTTTGCGCATGACGTACCATGAGCAGCGGCGAAATGCAATAGAACTGACTCAATGTAGGTTGTTGCATACTATGGCCCATTTGTTGCTGAGGTACGACACATCAGTGGAAGTGCAAATTTTTACATTTTTCAGTAGTTCTTTGATATGTGTAAAACTTTTAAATTGTATTTCTTTTTCAGGAGACATGCAAATCAATTTAAGATACTAAGAAACTGGTATGCAATAAGTATAAGGCGTGATCCCAACTACTCCGTGTACTTAGACAATATTGGTCGCATTTGGTTTGGAATAGAAATACCACAGGACAACAAGAACCCCAACTCAATGTTTGGGGGTCTCCTCAAATCTATTATAGGAGAAGCAGATAGCTCTGACGATGACGGGGAATATTTGACAGCAAGTGCTGCCGCTCCAGATTTAGATTGATTCATATAGAATGGGAGAATGAGTAATTTTGTTTTGACTGACATATCAGCCCAGGCTGCATACAATTCAACATTAATTTATAATTTCACTTTATAAATAGGAACAGCAATCATAAGTAACTCACCCCAAATTGTTACATGAATAACATTCACTAGTAATTGTTTATGTCTGTCTATGTATATAACATTATATAATTTCTATAATTGTTGCTTTATTTTGTCGGTATACATTTGGTTTTCGGGTTTTTTTAATGTTGTGCTGTTATTTCTGGATTACAATCGAAAAGCAGAGCTTGTTTTGCTTAAAGATAACTAGTGAAAAGAAAACTAATTGGTTGTACAGTTTTAAAATGAAATAATATATTATATTTTTTTTATTATCAACAAAATACAGTATTGTAAAACATTAAATTCCTTAAATATTAGTTAAATAAGATTAGAAATGACAGTTGTTCAAACTTATATAACAAGTAGAGGGGTTAAATAAAAACATTAGTTTTAAAACTTTAAATTCATGGTGTTGTAACATTTTTTTCTACATTTAAAAACATTTGTAAGTCATTAAAAGCTTGTTTAATATTGTTTGATATTTAGCAAATCCCCTCTATTATTGCATGCTTAATTTCAAAAACGTTAATCCTGTTGTCATTTGACACATTTTTATCCCGAAACCATTATGCTAAATGCAGAGTCTTGCTACAAATGCATGCTTTAACAAGATAGTTGGTAGACGTTGAAATTTGTTTGCCTACCCCATAAAAGATTATGGTTGTGAGTTTATATTATATTTGTACTTAACTTGTTGGTTTTGTATGTAACTTTAAAAACAAATGGAGACCAATTATCAGAATCATAAATCTTCCAATACCAGAGATGTAATTTCTTTTGACCAATTTGCAAATTTGATTGAAGCTTTTTGAAGATTTAGCTTAATTTGTCTTTTCTTTAAATCCAATGCTTGATTTACTATGAAACGATTAAATTCATGAACATGTGGATGATTTAGGAATTCGTCTAAGTCCATCCACTGACAGTCCTTAATCTCTATATCAGATTTAGTAATAGTTTCTGAGGTAGCTTTTAACATAACTACCACATAAACATCTGAGTTGCCAAACATCATGTTGTGTGTGTGCCTCAGAGTAACCATGGACTCGTAGACTGCATCAATACCGGTTTCCTCCTTTACTTCCCTTACGGCTGCATCTTTTATATCCTCACCTGCAAACATTTTATCCAATTTATACTAAATGTTAACACATTTTTTGTGCCCTCTGACACATTTGCATGTTTTGTCGACTTTATAATTAGTACCTCCGCCAGCCGCGGCATGGCGCCTTAGTAAACGTTTTATCGCGCCTGCTATCTTGTTCGAAGAAAGAGAGCTAGGGTGCGACGATACCGCTATATCGCGCCGCCATCGCCATGCCATGCCGCGGATGCTGGGCGAGATTTGGTCTGGGTTTTTTGAGATAGTCTTGTGATGGTGACAAACAAGATGTTTTATTCCCATTTGTCGCCAGTGGTGACAATCGAGACTTTTTATTCCCACTTATCACCAATGATGACAATGCAGTGGTGCTGGAGTGAGATTTCTGAATCTCATTCTTTGAACTCAGCAGTTGAAAATGTCAATATTACTATGGAGACGTGCATCTTTCTACTGCTGATTTTACATAAAAAAATCATACTCCAGGAGTGCAATTTTTGAAAGTCAAATCAGCAGTAGAAAGATGCCCGTCTCTTTTTGTATGAATCGGGAGTGTGCGTGTATGTATGTATGTATGTATGTGTGTGTGTGTGTGTGTGTGTGTGTCTGTGTTTGTGTTTCTGGTAGATGCATGTCCATGTTACTTGGCTGTTAGCCAAGGCAGTAGTAACTATTGAATAATCTGTAGCCAAGGGTAGCATGCATATTCCAGCCTCATACAATTTTTTTATTGTGTTAGAACTGATTTTCTCAAGAGTGAAACCTAGATTAACTTGGAAAGTAAAAGATTATCTATCTAAAGAAAAATACAAGAGTTCAATGGTAGCCAGATATACAACGTGTTAATGAATTAGCGCAAAACCTCATACACCCCAACTGATTTATAACAAAATAATTAGATTGAAACAATAATTTCATTATTTTGATAGTAAAAATTTAAAGTTCTTCGCATTTTAAGTTTTGAGGCAAAAATGATTTGTTATCATTTCAGCACTGAAAGAAAGCGCTAACGTACTTATGGATACATTTTTATAATCTTGTTTTGGTAGTAAGTAGGGTGAGTGTGCCCGTGCGGTGGGTTGACATCGGGTTCAGAAAATTTTAAATTTTGCAAAAAAATTATTTAATATTTTGAAAAAAATTACCAATGTTGAAACCATGATAATTCAATTCTGCTCTCGATTCTAAACAAACTACTTTCTAGTTTTGCGTTAATTCATTAACACGTTGTACAGGGTGTTATGGTAGACAGTTGCATTACTTTAATGGGTGATTGTACTCATGAATCTCATGATATATACTGAACAAATTTCCCAAAGGAGCAAGGAGGAATTTGCAAAAAAATCTTTCTGACTTCAATACAAACATTCAATCAGCTGATTGCATTTAATAATGAAAGTCCAATTTTTTTTTTGCGAATTTCCTATTTGTTTCTCAGTTATTCAGCCACGCCTTAAAGTAATGCAAATATTTTCCTTAACACCCTGTACATTAGAATTGAAGTGAATGAACTGGAATCGCGCTAAATAAATTTCAACTTAACCATGATTGGACCATGTGACGCTGAGACGTTAAAGGCTGTCACACGGAGCTTCGCGCGATGCGCAATTCAGCACAGTTGAATAGTAATTGGATTACAACTGAAATTGGAATAGAGCCCGGTTACACATTCAGTATTTCGTCATTCTGGTCCATCAGTCTGGTCATGTTTATTTGATTTGAAGGGAAACTGATATACTGAAGCACCATGTTAGTCGGGTCAATCTCGAGTCAGTTTCCCTTCAAATCAAATATACATGACCAGACTGATGAAATACTGACCGTGTAACCTCCCTCTTAGGATTGAATTTGGATGTTTTAACACGTTGAACGCCGGCGGGTCACAATAACATTAGATTTTCCATTGTTTGTCGGTCATTTGGCAGTCAAAGCCTTAAATTAGTGCGATAGCCCTCCTGGGCATATATGCTCATGACTATATTCCCCGAGAGGGTAGTCAGATATATTCTGAAACTTCAGAACATCCACGTTTCACTAGTAGTACCGATACTCTGTCCAGTGTGACGGGGAGTGAGCCCGTCGCCACTTGTAATGGACAGCAGGTACAATAAAGGGGCTGGTAGTTATGCCTCGAAATTGAAGCATGCAGGTTTCCTCACGATGTTTTCCTTCACCGAAAAGCCAGTGGTGTTACAAATCGTACATAGATTCCGAAAAACTCATTGGTACGAGTCGGCCTGGACGGGGATCCAACTATCATCTCCTGCATGGCAGGCAAGGTTACTCGCCACTGGACCACCACCTCCTGGGCACCGAGTCATAATCATGAGCAAGACGTAGTAACAAATGGGTTACTGAACTTAACCTTGTATTAGATGCACATGCACCTATTTATGTCGTACCTCTTTCAACATATCCTCCAGGTAGTTTCCAGTGAGCATATTCAAAGTGCAGTTCAGTTACAACTAATATTTGGTTCTTATCGTTGAAGACCATTGAACCAACTCCCAAGTTTGTATGGCAAGCAGGGGGTAAGTTTGATGCGCTGTCAGGTAACCATTTGTACATCATCACAAAACTGTCCCGCGAATGATGGAAGTTGAAGCCTTCCTGAAAATAGAAGACAATATACAGGGTGAAATTGATATCATTAGCACCATTTTAAACGAAGAGTCTTACTATCAAACTGAACAACTTTTACAATTGAAGCAAACTGATCGGAGCAAAAAAAATCTGCTATTGCACACATTTGAGTCGAGTAGGCATTGCAGTTTAGTATGGAGCAGCAGATTTTTTTTTTCTCCGATCGGTTTGCTCCTTTATATTGATTTCTTAGATGTAAAAGACCCTTGTATTTAAAAATAAAACATGTTTGATTAAATCATTGACTTTTATCGAAAAAATAATTTGATTTAAATCGTGATTTAAATCATGATTTAAATCAAAATGATTTAATAGTGCCAACCCTAGAAACTAATGACATTATTATTTTATTTTGCTTGTCTTTACAAATTCTTACAGCACAGCAGGACAGCATGCAAACGTGCAGGCAATCCGTCAATCAAACAAAGACTGATGCATAATTGTTTCTCTTTCGGTTCGGAAACTTTTTAGCACGGGTCCTACGTCCACTAGTTGGTAAGTCAATGCTTATAATCAATAATATATGAAGTATTGTATTTGCTAAGAATTACTTTACATTAGCCAGTAAAGGGACCCATGCAGCATCCTTGATGTTAACTTTGAACCAAACACATCTCTTTTTCTCTTCTAGCCATTTCTTGAGCGTGTCTGAAAATGTATAGTGATAACATTTAAAATTATTCTGTTTTAACAAACACAATAGTTTATCATGTGATGGCACAAAAACCTTTGACCTCAAGATTTTTCATAAATATACAAAAATCACAAGTCATTGTCGGCTTAGATAACTATTATGGAGGTACCTTGGAGGCATCTTTTATCGAATTTTAGACAATTTATTCTTGGGTAGATCTAGTGAAATCATCAATTGAATACATGATTGGAATTACTTCACTTGAATTTTCTCATGACCAAGAAAATATTCTTGCATTTTTAAACATTTTTCTCGTTTTAGAAGAATAGTTTCAGATTTTTGGTATTTATACTCACATATTCACATTCGTTTATCTAGTGAAATCAAAAAACATCTTGGTCAGAGTGTCATCTTTAATTTTGTTAATTCCATGGTACAATAATATACTGCGCCTGGTATTCTCTTCCGATCACGTGACTGACACAAGTCTACGTCATCATACCCTTTTACCATGTTTAGCGGCCATTTTTTTGTGACGTAGGCTTGTGTCACTCTGGGAATAGAAGACCTTGTTTTTTTAGACTATTGTTAATTCTTTTTAATCGAAAATACGGTGGCAGGCGCATGCACTTTAAGGAAGGCTGAGCAATCTAGGGGCAATCGCGTTTCTCATAGAAAATATTCGTCTGAACCATAAAGATATTATACCTTACGGAATAGAGTAAGTGACATGAGTTGTCAAATGAAACCGTTTTTGGACGTTTTTTGGAGTCCTCGGCAGGGCAAAAATTCGATTTCTGTGTATTAATTCTCAATCTAACGTGAAATGGTGAATAATTTAATGAAACAGTGTTAGTATATTTTACAAAATTATCTACGATTTCACTTTAGGTTCACGATTATTGACAGAAACTGAATTTTTACCAGGACTCCAAATCCCCAAAAACGGTTCTATTGCCTCGCGTCACGTATCTCTTTCTATTATACAGGCATGCCGCTAGGTACATCTCGCTCTCTCAGCTGTCACCGTCTCTCTTACGTAGTATAATACCTTTATGGTCTGAACCTATGGCCCCTTAAATAATCTGTGTCATTGTGAACAATTTAAAAAAAATCTTAAGTCGATAGAAGTGGCTCCAAAGTGAGGAGAAGTAAATGTCTTACCAGATAGTTGATTCTGAAACTGGTCTGGCTCGCAGGGCTCTTTTTGTGAGTCCACAGTAACACCATTATATCTGTCTACTTCGCCTTCGAACGTAATAGAAGCCATGTTCAGATATATCTGAATCCAATATATATCTATAGATAAAGGAATAAAGATAAGCTTCCGGCAAGGACAAACTACTAATTTACGGCACGCGTAACCAATAATTGTTAATAAATACAATTTCTGTCAGTTAATATTACGAAGCTGTAATTATTTCTCAGTTTCCGCTTATCACTTCGGCTATTCTTTTCGAATTTTTAATTGTAAAACTTAATTTTCTGCGGCAGAATTCAAGATAAATTATGACAATTTGTTTGACAATGACATTTGACATCTTGATCAGGCCTATGACAGCTTTAGTTCTGGTGTAGCCGTTGTGGCGCTGAAGTCACATTTTCCCATCGTATCATTGTATCATCAAGGCTGCGTTCAGAACCTTTTTATGCGGTTGTTTTGTCAACTCGCTCTAAGGTACGGAACATAGACATTATTATACTACCTTCCGTAGTAGACCTAGTAAGTGTGTGAATGAGATTCCGATCATAATGAAAAAAGCTACGTGTGCGAAAGAGATTATAATATAATTGCCATAAAACCATTTTGAAACAATCTGGTCTCCGTCGGTATCCTGTCAACAAATTATCTCTCGTTATTTTATTGATTTTCTTTAAATTCATTTTGTGTTTTATAAGACGAATATAAAAAAAACATTATGGTATCATGTTCTGTAATGGAGTGCAGTGTAAATTCCACCAAAAACCCAAATAAAGAGACGTTACAAAGGTAAATAGGATTAGTACAGTACTACTTTCACAACACTTTTTCTCATATATTTTATTCTTAAAATTATTTCGTAATACATTCATTATATGCAGTAAACGTCCTATTTTCTAAATAATATATCATTTCAAATAATTATGTGTAAGATAAAAAAATATTGTGTACGTGAAAAAGAAACCGTTTCGCATAGAGATTGTCCAAAATCTAATCGATATGTCGATAGTTTTGAAATTTATTTTTCTAATCGACCACCTAACTCCGATTTCCGTTCATGTCACGTGAGATTTTCTGTTATTTTTTTTAACTTATTGAAAGGCGGATTTAGCCTGGCCAAATATTGCCAGAAAATCTCTGTCCGAAAAATTCTTACACGCCGATTTTGACGGAATGGTTTTACTAATTGCGACATTATAACATTACTATTTAGCATGTCCATAACCCATGATACATACTGACAGATTGACAGATTTATCAAAAATCATTATTCCTCTCTTTCGACACATAAAATAAGTATAATAATTTAGCGATATTTTGTTACATTGCACAGTGTAATATCGGACCCTAAAATCGAACGTGGCCCATTTTTTGCCAGAAATAGATAGTTAATAAATACAATTTGAACACAATAGTGAAACTCCCGATTCCATATTGGAAATCCGAATTTAATAAAAGCGAAAAGTCCTTTAAGAAATATTACTGATTTCCGGATATTTTCTGAGGAATTAAAAGTGACAACTCTAACCCAAACTTTAAATCTATAATATTATATTAGAGAGTCCATGGAATTGGTTGCTAGTTTTTTTTACCCGATATGGTTGACTTCAGTGAAAAAAATAAAGAAGAAAAATATTAAATAATTAATATTTAAATTTCTACGACCTGCACGAGTCTCAAACTATTCTTAAAACAAGTGTAAATTAAAGATCTTTCGACATGTATATGCAGCAAAGCAGTAACAGGTTTAGATATTTTAATTTTTTTTATTTTCTGATATCCGGCATAAAAAGTAGGCGATTTTCAGATTTTTTTTGTCTCTCAAACTATAAATCGCAGACAATCGGGAGTTTCAATCTTGTATTCAAAATGTTATTAACTATATTTCTAGCAAAAAATGGACCACGTCTGATTTTAGGGTCCGATATTACACTGCGCACTTATGCACTGTGCGACCGGGCCAAAGTAATGCTTAATATTATTGACTGGGTAACTTCGTAACTTCCAGATTTCCTGCAAATGCAATAACGATACAAAAAATGGGTACGAATGTCAAATAGAATACGCTAGGAGCCTAAAACAAATATATGGTATGCAGTCGACATTTCAAAGAAAACTGTTTCGTGCCACGAAATCACCGATCGGCGTCTTTAATAGAAAGGATCTATACCTACTGAATTTGTCCCGGTGTTGGTAGGTGTTTATTCGTTATATGTGGGCGTCCAATCATAAAGGGTTCAGTAGTGGGGTATAGAGTTAAGACTAGATTCGGAATCTAGAATAGTCAATTGATAATATTGATTAATAAAATTTTCAAAAACTGGCATAGTTTTTTTTTATCTGACATTTGTAGTTGAAACTCTGAAAAAGCTTGTTTTGAGAAAAAACATTTTTAAAGTTCGATAAAAAACACTTCTACTTATTTGTTACATAGATTTTGATTTATTAATGTAGATTAAGATATTCTGCATGAAATCCACATATAATTATATGTGAAACTTTATAAAATAAAAAGTTACGATCTAAACAAAGAATTGATACAAAGTTTAGTAAAAAGGTCCACTTGTCGTTGTTTAGTACAAAGTGAGTAAATACGACCACATAATGTAATAAATAAAAAAGCAAAGTTAAGTAAATTATATTCGTACTCTATTTAAGAACTAACAAAATAACAGACGAGATCTTTTTGATTATAATTTGAACAGAACACTGAATCTTTAAAAATTACATAAACTATATATATAATTATATATACAACGTGTTAATGAATTAACGCAAAACTAGAAAGTAGTTTGTTTAGAATCGAGAGCCGAATCGAATTATCATGGTTTCAACATGGGTAATTTTTTTCAAAATATTAATTTTTTTTTTTGTAAAATTTTAAATTTACTGAACCCGCTCTCAACCCACCCCACGGGCACACCCACCCTACTAACTACCAAAACCAGATTATTAAAATGTATCCATGAGTACGTTAGCGCTTTCATTCATTGCTGAAATGATGAAAAATCATTTTTCCTCAAAACTTAAAATGCGAATAACTTTAAATTTTAACTACAAAAATAATGAAATTATTGTTTCAATCGAATTATTTTGATATAAATCAGTTGGGGTGTATGAGGTTTTGCGTTAATTCATTAACACGTTGTATAATATATATATAATACTATAAACTCTATATATATTATATATAATACTATAAACTCGTATTTTTTTTTTAAATTCTCCTTTTAGAAGAACTTAAAATAGTTTCCAGTTTTTAGTATTTATATTCACATATTCACCATTGGTTTATCTAGTGAAATCATAAAAAAATCTGTAAAAAGTACTTTTGTTAATTCTTTTTAATCGAAAAAACGGCACACGCACGCAGTTTTCGTGGGGCTGGGCTGGGCTGGGCAATCGCGTTTTTCATAGAAAATATTCGTCTGAACCTATGGCCCCTTAAGTTTCAGTTTTATAACAGTGTAGGTAGATAGATTAAAGTAAGATAAAGTTTCATCAAAATCGGTTCAGTAGTTTAGCGAGATAAAATACATACCAGTTTTTTAGGTCTAATTATTAGATTTTAAACTCACTCAAGTCCAATTTTTTTTCTTCAAAATAATGTATTTTTGTTCAAAATAATATCAAATAGCTTTCTGAAGTCATGTTTTTGACTCTACCACCGCGTCGGGAGTGTTTCGCTGTAGAGAAGATGCGGCCTGAAACTGAACAACACATTGGTTTCACACAATAAGTTTCATCATAATCGGATGTAACATCCCCGTCATATTGATTTTGTTCGTATAAAATGTATCCTCTATGTCACCCAGACCATAAATAATAACGAATCGATTGCCACCTCATTCATCAACATCGGCTCAGTAGTTTAGGTGCTACGGCGGAACATATACGTAAATGCATGGAATCAAAATCAGCATAATTTATCATACTTAATCATGAGAACCGTGGTTCTTTTCTCTTTGAAACGCTGCTAGTTTCAATTATGTATCGCAAAATTCTTCGAAATTATATTGCACCTGTACATTCTGTGAAAAAACAGGATAGGTTTTTAAGTCCTGGCTACTACAGCAGGTTTTTATTATTTTCATAAATTCGATTCCATATCAAAAATAAAGAAATCTTTGATTCAGGGACCCCTAAACACTATAGTCATGTGCTTTTATTACAAAATATTTTCAATGCTCAGACACACATTTCAGTTTTATAATAAGTAGTGTATGTAGACAAATTATAACCCAGCAGATTAAAACCTTATAGAAGTCGGTGTGATTATGATATCAATAATGCGGATACGTCAATGTCACATCACAAAAACTCACACACATACCAATTTCGCACATACTGACATTTCGGTTTCGGTGATGCGATAATGAGGAGTCACTTGAGCCTCTACCCGCACATTAGAACTTCGCAATTCCGGGAACATTTTCATTCCAAATTCAACTCTATTACAATGAAGCGCGGACCGAAACAGTGGCGATATAGCGAACATCGAAAGTGCGGGTACAGGGCTTGGTCTACTCGGTAGTATCTTTTAAATCGAAAAAACGGCACACGCACGTGATGCGCGCACTTTTCGTGGGGCTGGGCAATTGCGTTTTTCATAGAAAATATTCGTCGACCTATGGCCTATGACCTAAGTAACAGTTTTAAAGCAGTGTAGGTAGATGGATTGTAAGCCTAGCCGATTTAGACTTCGTAATATAAAAATATAATAGTAGTAGTGACTACTATAAATTAGTGATGTAACATTGACATATTCGCTATTATCGGTATCAAAATCACATCGACTACTAAGTAGTCGATAATCTGATATCGATGATTTTGATATCGATAATCGCGAATACGTCAATGTCACATCACTAGAACTCACACACGTATCAATTTCGCACATATTGACATTTCGGTTTCGGTGATGCGATATTGAGGAGTTCCTCAGTCTACTCGGAAGTATAATATGTTTATGGTACGGAACGGCCAGAGCGTTTTTTCAACTCGCCATAAGGTACGGAACGATCACGGTTGTTTTATAACCTCAAATTTAGACATTGACGGTAAAATGGGCTTCCAGGGCTTCAATCATTTTCAAATACAATAAAAAACCCATCTTCGATGTTAGCGGATCAAAAAATAATTTGGAAAACAAACTTTTAATTCAAAACGAGCGAAAAGTCATGTAACCACAGATAATCCAAACGTCAGAGTGTTTTTCAACCATCGAATTAGACGGTTAAAAGTTGCAACCCGTCAGAGGTTCGGAACGGTTGAGTTGTGAAAACCGAGTTGCAAAGAGCGTTTTTTCACCGAGGCTCTGAATGGCGTTAGTGCGAAAAGTTGCACTCGGGGTGCACAACGGGTGTAGGTTCTGAACGCAGCCCAATATACAATGTATCATCGTCCAATGAGGACGAGATACAACGCCATATTGAACTTACAACAACAGCAGCCTCATGGCGTGTTGTTGCGTCAGAAGCTTATATCTTGTGATTTTCCTGGTATTTTAGCTTGAGTTGAGAATCCTTGAGAAGCCTCAATTCTTCTCCGTCGTATGACATAATAATATCGTTGAATAGTTTGTTCCTTGGTCAAATATCCCTATTTTTGCATCCTGGAATCAGTGTATACATACCTATAACTACAAGTTCTATACACATTAGTTTGACGACAGAACGCCACAACGGAAACGATGGAACTAAGTGCAAATTTCACTATCGCATCTGTAGCTTGCTACATATCAGTAATCTGTGATCTTGATCATGCTATGTTATCTTAGAACATTTTAAGTGGAACGCCGATATACAGCTTCCGCCATCTATCGGTTACGTTTCGAAGCACTAAGTGTTGAACTAAATGGTTCGTATCTTGATTCTTGAAGCGATAGCGCGCTACACCTCACCGGCATCGGCACACCGCTGCGCTGTACTAGTGAGAGATTTCGCCCGAATCAATCACTGTCTTGTTGGTCTAGTGGTCTAGACAACCGGCTCACGATTCGGGTGCTATGGTTCGAGCCTCGTGTCGGCCGGCCGTCTTTTTCAATTTTATTTCACTATTGTGACTCCCCCCGTGCTAATATGGGACAACGCAAATAATTAGGACGTCCTAAAATTCAAGGCGACTTAGGTACCTATCTATACCCAATATACATATTAATCTATGATCTTGATCTGATCATAGAAAAAAATATACCTACCTACCTACTTCTAATCCTATCTTGGAGTGCGATTTTTGAAAATCATACGAGCGAACCGGTAGTAGAAAGATGTTTAATCTCCATAGTAATTTTGACATTTTCTACTGCCAAGTCGCTCGTATGATTTTCAAAAATCGCACTCCAGGCCTATGACAACTTTAGTTCCGATAGATCCGTTGTGGCGCTGTTATAACTTTTTTTTACCTTATAAGGCCCGCCCCGCCATACACATATTTTTTCGGAGTTTTTCCGGAGTCTTTATCGATGTATGCACTTTGGTACAACACACCACTTATAAACCATTATTTATGCAAAACTATTTCAGCAGTTTGTTGTTTACTTATGTGTGACGTCATCTGTCAGAGCAACCAGGCGCCATAGCGAAAATTGCGTTTTGGAGCTTAATTTTTTAATTCAAACTTTGACATTGATTTTCTCCGTATACAACGTGTTAATGAATTAGCGCAAAACCTCATACACCCCAACTGATTTATAACAAAATAATTAGATTGAAACAATAATTTCATTATTTTTATAGTTAAAATTTAAAGTTATTCGCATTTTAAGTTTTGAGGCAAAAATGATTTGTTATCATTTCAGCACTGAAAGAAATCGGTAACGTGCTCATGGATACATTTTTATGAACTTGTTTTGGTAGTAAGTAGTGTGAGTGTGCCCGCGCTGTGGGTTGACATCGAGTTCAGAAATTTTTAAATTTTATAAACAAATTATTTAAAAATTTGAAATAAATTACCTATGTTGAAACCATGATAATTCGATTCTGCTCTCGATTCTTAACAAACTACTTTCTAGTTTTGCGTTAATTCATTAACACGTTGTATACGACAGATTTCCAGGAAAAATTTAAAATGGTTTGCATTTTATGCAATAAAAAATATTTTAAAACTATTTTCCAACAGTAGTCAAATAGCCTATTCCGAAGTCCGAACTCAATTGTGGAGGGGGAAAATCCATACGAAATCGTAATCCTGATTCCGGATTGCAATTCCGTACGTGTGTGGCGGACCTATAACGTCCTCATAAGGACGCCATATTGAAATTACAGCAACAGCAGCGTCATGCCGTGTTGTTACTTCAGAACCTTTTATCATGTGTTTTTTCTGGTATTTTCGCTTCAGTTGATAATCCTGGAGAAGCCCTAATTCTTCTCCATTGTATGACATAATAATATCGCTGATTAGTTGGTCCCTTGGTCAAATATCCCTATTTTGGCATCCTGGAATTTCTTTATCATTTTTTTTTTCTTCTTTTCTTTACCTATAACTACAAAGGACAACCGCCGCTCTCCCTTGAAAAAATACCTTAAAATGTATAGAAGTTTTGACTGAAGTCAAATGTGTAATAAATTATGAGGTTTTATAAAAACGACTCAGATAGTATCATTTATTTTTATTTAACGAGTTATTTAATCATTTATTATTAATAAATTCTAAAAAAGCAGCAACCCCAAAATGGCTGTCAATGTTGTTTAGTAGGAGTTGGTAGGATGTGTTGCAAGCACAGACGCCATAGGTTGCAAGCACAATGTTTTTTTTATATAAAAATGTTAAAAACTAATAAATCATTATAAAATAAATTAATGCCTGCAGTTAGTTTCTAGTGTTCCATAGTCCATAATAAAAATAGAAGGATGGTTATACATTTTTTGGTATTATGTGCCAGATGTCCTCTATACAAATTACCTTGATGACATCAGCGCCACAACGGATCTGTAGGAACTAAGTGAAAATTTCACCGTCGAAACTGTACATAGCTTGCTATATATCAGTAATCTGTGGTCAAAATGGAATGTTTTTTATTTTTTTTGTTATGTCAAGGCAAAGGGATCTAGTCCATCCATACAGCTGATGTCTTCAGTAATTTTTTATTCAATGTTTGCAGCGCATTGCCGCCAAAATCATCATACATGTACGCACGGCGACACGTCAAGCTATACAAAACCAACATAAGCTGGCCACGCGACGTTATACGTTACTCGACCTACGCGCGGCCAGCTTATGTTGGTTTTTTTATAGCTTGATGTGTAGCCGTGTGTACGAGTTAAGATGAACCAAAGCCGTTGTTCTGTTTTCGTAGGTACCTATTTTAGGTATTTGAGATTCCCGTTGGTCGTCGCGCCCAACTCCAGTCAAAACGGCCAAAACGCCATCACGGTTGTTGAACTATGTTTTTCTAGCTGTAAGAAGACTCCTCATCAAGGCCGAATCGTCCAGCAGCAAAATTGCCCGTCTAAAGGCCGATCGCACGATCGCAAATCCGCTCTCAGCCAATAGGGAGCGCTCGCTGCTCCCTTCCTCATGATCAAGTTATTCGAGTTTTCCAGTTGACCAAATTGTTCCGAGTTGTTCATGTGGTCCTTGGTAAAACTGTAGTCTTTGCTTGGTACTCCACCATTGCCCTCCCCGTGAGGTGCGGGGTGGGGGGAGACAATTTCATAAGGGACTCGGACTATATAAAAAACATGAACAACTCGAACAACTTGGTCAACTTAAACAACTCTAACAACTCGAACAACATAAGCAACATAAACAGCTCAAAATCTTGGCCAACTTGGACAACATAAACAACTCCAACAACTCAGAGAACTCGAACTACTTGGTCAACTGGAAAACTCGTATTACTTGATCAAGACCAAGTTGTTCATGTTGTTTTTTTGGAGAGTTTTTGGCGGGAATTTGTTAGCTACGTTTGGAGTCTTCATATTTTATCGAATTTTTATCGTTTGTAGTGAGTTTTGGTTCGTAAAATTGGTGTTGTATTGCGTAACAAAGTGTCGTAGTAATAGATACTCTTTCTTATACTGTGGTGTCGTGCAAGTGAAAAATATAGGTAGTACCTACAAGGACCTAAAAACAGAACTTATTAAGCATTTCTTAACTTTTAGACAATCTACCGATTTTTTGTCGCAAATTGTACCGATTTTATTAAAGTCACTTTTGTAATTGCAACACTGATCACCAGTCAAGGAAAAAAAGTACTCTTTGGTCAGTTCTACACTACACTTAAGGGGCCCATTCACAGTAGTCCTACATGTAGGACTACAATGCAGGATGTGCCCACACACAGCCGTCCGTCGGCCCCATTCACTATCCTACCAAGCAGTCCGACATGCAGGACTACGAGCCCACACACTGTCCTGCAAGCCATCCAACATCATTACTGTTTCGTGTTTTTAGTACTATTGTTAATAATTGTTGCAATGCCGCATTTCGCAATTGTTTGTTGCTATAATCTCCACGAAGTCCGTGATAATTTCTTGATTTCTGATCCCATAAACACCTCTTTTCTTTTTAAACGGTAATACAATCAACTAAACCGGCGTTGTCCATTGTAAATAAACAAACAAAATGGCGATCTGCAGTCCTGCATTCCAATTCACGCTCCTGCTTGCAGGATGGCACGTAGGACAGCAAGCCATTGACAATCCTACACGTAGGACTACAAGCGGTGGGCGGAGCTTGTAGGATTTGCAGGACTCGAGACGCATCCTACACAAGGTCATCGGACGCCTTGTAGGACTACAACACCATTCACGATCCAATATAGGTGTAGGACTGCAAGACGGACTACTGTGAATGGGCCCCTTTAGACTATGTAATACACTACGACACTACAGCCCGACCAGAAAGAGTAGAAATTAAATGAGGGCGCCACTGTCGCTTTACACGGCAACACTACACTACGACCTAAACTATTTTGATACTTGCTGTATTTACTCCGAAAGTTTATGCAAAACGTTATCTATGTTTAGCTAAATTTGGCTCTGACAGCAGCAAAATTTTACACCCAATATACATTTTAAATTTCGGCAACTACATGGCTAGCATGGCAGCGTGATATAGCGCTATCACATCTTCGCTCTCTTTCTATTTGCGCGCAAACGAACGAAATAAAAGGCATGATATAGCCATATCACGTGTAACATGCTACGTACGCCCTGTATTCTAGTTCTAGAAGAAAATAATGAAAACGCATATTACTTTATACTGTACTTTCAAATTATTTGTTTTTGAATACGATGTTTACTATTTTCGTATTTTCGTAGATCTGATATTTACATTCCTTCTATTTAAGATTTCTATTTCTAGGCATGGCAGTTTTTTTATCGATGCATTCCGGACAGAAAAATTTTGCGATATAAATGTTTTCCTGAAAACGATAAAAAAAAAGTAGGTAATCGATAAAATATTAACTAGTCGCAGTGAAGATAAACTAAACATGCAGGAATGACATGCAAGGATCAAAATTATGCGGTCCACGCATACGCAACGTCAGTTTTATCAACAAACGATCATAACCACAAACGAACCAAACTCGAAAGAAAATGCCCTAAATGATTATTTTTCAGATGATAACTGACGATAATTGTATAATTACGCTGAAAACTATTGTTAAAAAGCAACATGAGAGCTTGTAAACAACATCCAATCTATTCCAATTTTCCCCGCTTGATATACCTCCAAACATAACAGAAAATAACGTAGTAAATTACTAAACTTGCACCACTTTTTGTTACTTTATCCATTAGTAATAATAATTAGGACAAATTCAAATATTTTACGGTAAATTTTTATTTGAAATGCATAAAACTGCATTTGAAATTTTGGTGATTGACAGTTTGATGTTTTCCATAATGTTGTCATGATAATGAAAAAGTTTAGTTCCGATTTATTTAATTTCTAGACTTTACGGTCGTACTGCAAAGAAACCAGCGGCATCTTCTTTGAATAACGTGTAACTACAAAAATATTGTCTCAAATTTCCGATAGATGTCTTTTCAAACTCAACAATAAAGCAAATTTATTACTAAAATTATAAAACAAACTTTGATCCTATTTAATACAATTTACGTAATATTTCAAAACTGTTTTAATTAAAATTAGTAAATAATTTAACTTATGTTCTGCGGTAGCACCATATTATTGTCACCTAGCAACACCAGCTACACAAGTTGTCACCAGGCCTATGACAGCTTAGTTCCATTGTTTCCGTTGTGGCGCTGTTTCCCATCGTCCTCATTGGACGATGATACATTGTATCATCGTCCAATGAGGACGAGATACAACGCCATATTGAACTTACAACAACAGCAGCCTCATGCCGTGTTGTTGCGTCAGAAGCTTATATCTTGTGATTTTCCTGGTATTTTAGCTTGAGTTTAGAATCCTTGAGAAGCCTCAATTCTTCTCCGTCGTATGACATAATAATATCGTTGAATAGTTTGTTCCTTGGTCAAATATCCCTATTTTTGCATCCTGGAATCAGTGTATACATACCTATAATTACAAGTTCTATATACATTAGTTTGACGACAGAACGCCACAACGGAAACAATTGAACTAAGTGCAAATTTCACTGTCGCATCTGTAGCTTGCTACATATCAGTAATCTGTGGTTGTCACAATATGGCCGCCGTTACAACTTGCGCGTACGCTTGTTTGTGTTTTGCGCCCATTTTGTGATTTGAGTGTTGATCTTCACTTCAGACGTTGAGGCAAGATTACTCCTCCGTCCTGTTACTGAGGCTACTACTCTAATATGAGTATGCGTATA
Source organism: Agonopterix subpropinquella (assembly GCA_922987775.1). Taxonomy (NCBI): domain Eukaryota; kingdom Metazoa; phylum Arthropoda; class Insecta; order Lepidoptera; family Depressariidae; genus Agonopterix; species Agonopterix subpropinquella. The sequence goes on along the minus strand of OV277695.1, from coordinate 14,852,252 downwards.
TATAGCAACTGTTTCTTGTTAAATATCATAGGTGGCGTTTCAAATTTATTTGCATTAAAATGGCACTAGAGGGCTCTCTTTTTCCGATATATTACTCTACTCTTTGGGTAAGACCAACTAAGCACGCGTTAAGGGGCCCATTCACAGTAGTCCGTCTTGCAGTCCTACACCAATATCGGATCGTGAATGGTGTTGCAGTCCTACAAAGCGTCCGATGACCTTGGGCAAAATGTATGAGTAGTCCTACTTGCAGGATAGTGTGTGGCCTCGTAGTCCTGCATGTAGGACTACTGTGAACAAAGAATATATTTAATCCTGACGGATAAGAAACTCAAGTTCATAGAAAAGAGATGCAAACACGAAAACACACTAGCGCTCCACTTGATGCCAACGGTGAACGACGGAACTACAATATTTAAAATAAACATTTTTTTTTGTTACGACGTTTTCCTTGTTTTTATGGCACGACATCAATCCTAGCTATTGCTAGGATTAATGTCGTACCATAAAAACAAAGAAAACTTTCACTGTTGTTCAATTATTACCTATTTGTTTATATGTACAACCAACCGCCACCAGCACAACCAAAAGTCCACCAAACAGCATTAGGCACGGGTGGTGGACTAAGGCCCAGTTAGACTTAGTTTATAGGTTTGGGCTCCAGCAGCGGTGGCGATGATGACGATTGACGATAGGTACACAAAAAATCTTCAAAATTAAAACAGAACTTGATGCTATTCAATTTTTATTATAATACTTATTTTGTTTTTTGAACAATATTACACCGACCGAAGTACAACCCACAAATTACCTAATAGTTTTACAACTACTTAAAGGTGGAAGTTCGTAGTTCTACAGATATTGTACTGGCGAGTGGCGACTGCAGTGCAGTCTGCAGTTGCGGTCTGCAGTCGGTTATGAACTTGTACCTACAAAAGTACAAAATTGTTTTTTCACCTTGACAATCTATACAGGGTGCAAGTGAAAGCCTAGCAAATACTGAAACGGTGAACTCAGACCATCAAACTGAACAACTTTCACTATGGAGCCTACCTCAGGAAATGCGAAACAAAAAAAGCACAAAACTGCTGTACCGACCCGACTTCAACGTGCCTATACTACGTGACCCGTTTATGGGTGGGTCTTCGAACTACCACGCTCGGTCACAGGGGGGAGGCAGGGGCTTAGGTTTTTGTCACGTACGTAAGAACTATACTATCGCCTTTATAAAGACAAAATATGAGCCAAATATATATTCTTTAACTTTTTGTGCTTGCAAAAAAATGATTTAAAACCATATTTATGAAGTACTACGTGAAAACTAGAGGGGGAGGGGGGAAGTCTTGGCATATACTACGGGTGGTCACCAAGGAGAGGGAGGGGGGTAAAAAATTGTGAAAAATGGGTCACGTAGTATGGGTACGTTCCCTAAAATGTATGGGATTCCTGAGGTAGGCTCCATAGTGAAAGTTGTTCAGTTTGTTGGTCTGAGTTCACCGTTTCAGTACTTGCTAGGCTGTCACTTACACCCTGTATAATGTATACACACATTGTATTACATACAGAACATAATTATCTGACTCCATTAGTATTTAAAAAACATATTTTTGTTAAATTGAGTGATATCAATCAGTGCGCATTATCATTTAATAATCACCACTTTAAATTTAAAGTAATACCGGAGGCTTTTCAGTGGGTATAAAGAAAACCATTAAAAAGAAAAACCTATACAATTATTTTTCGGGTTATTAACTTGACCACTTTGTGTCCGTATAGCTAGCGTACACATGAAAGGGATCAGGCTAGGATAAGTGCCAGTAAATAGTGCCTAATTGTGCACAAAACCAGGGATTTGGGTGTTTTGGTCGATAGCAGGTGGTGTTTTGTCCCTCACATCGATAAAATGATAAAGAAGGTTTTTAGGATGGTTAGGAGCTCTTATAATTAGATCGACAAAGAATTAAAAAAAAAAAACAAGTACTAGACTTCTTCTTCTTTTCGTGTCAATTGTTCTACTATTCTATATTTTATTGACCAGATATTCGGCCAGCCTGACAGCGTCCAGTGTAGCTTTATTGAGGTCCTCTCTCGTGCAGGTGTTTGGGCACAACGGGCACTCTAGCAGGTGCGCCATCGACTGAATAGGCTCGCCACAATCGCACTGCATTAGGCCACCCCCTGCAACCCCAGTTGCATAAACTTTGTCTGCAACGGCCAACTTGAGTGCGAAGCCGATTTAAAGACTTCCACATTGGCCATTGCAGATTGTGCCCGGTTGGTAGATATTTCTGTGGGGAGATAAATTCAGCTGGTGCCATACCAGCTGAATTTATCTCCATCTAGTGACAGATGGGTCATCATTTATAGCCGACGTACAGCGCTGGAAGCTCCTACGGCTCTTGAAGCGGGCTTGTGGGATTTGGTGGCTATATAGAGGATGTCGACTATCGTGCTCTTGTTTATATTTCTCTATGGAGCAAGTCACATTCCGCCTACTACTAGACTAGTACTAGACTGACTTTATATAACTCTCTTTTGCGTAGCATTCTTGAATATTGTTCTGTGGTCTGCGGGCCAGTACGCCAACCCGCGATGGCGTCATTTAACATATCCATCTGTCAAATTTAGTCTTTTACCTCGTTCGCTCGCGCGCAAATAGAAAGAGAGGGGAAGCATGGTTGCGCTGTATCACGCTATCGCGGGTTGGCGTGCTAGCTAGGCTGGAACCCGTAATGTACCACTTAAAAATCGGCTCGCAAGAATCAATTTGGGAATTTCAGCCCCATTAGCAAGAATGTTGAAAACTTATAATAATCACTGACACTGATAGTGACTTTTTACTAGACAGTGCCATCATTTAACCTCAAATTTTACGTAATTATTTTTGCAAAATCCACTTTTTTATTTGTCTGTAAGTTCTTAACATTTTTAACCATCGAATTCTTTAGTCGCTAGTCTAAAAATAGTTTTTGCGAAAGATTTGTGTACCTGCATCTGTGGTTTAGCTTTTATTGATTATTCTCTGTTCTTCTGGTTTTTTATCATAACTTCGGGAGGTGGGAGGTGTCAGAAATAGCTGAAAATCAGAATTTATATGTTTCAATTTATGCTCTATTTTATAAGACGAATGGGCGGGGCACATTGCTCGCTGAACCGATATGGCCGATGGGGCCGAAGAGCCGTCGAGTGGCGATCGCGTACCGGAAAGCGCAGCGTAGGTAGCTCCCGCATCCCGCACCCCGGGTAATAGCAGTAGGTAGGTTGGGCCCCAAGAGGTGGACCGACGCCCTGATGAAGGCGGCGGGAACCCGTTCGATAAGTTCACCGGCAGAACCGATCGTTATGACGATCCTTGGGGAGGACTATGTCCAGCAGTGTGATGGCCATCGGCTGAGATGATGATGATGATCAAGTATTTAATACATAGGTAAATACATATAAGCCAATCTTGGGCCATTACTGGGTCAGAGCCAATCTTGGGCCATTACTGGGTCAGATTGGACAGTAGATGTCAGAGCAGGATACCTACTTAGGGCGGCGGCGGAGGAATGTCCCGTACATCAACGGCGGCGCCCAAAGGCCTAGTCAGCAGGCTTACTGTTCACCCTCCAACCCGCACTGGACGAGCGTGGTGGGTTAAACGTCCAAAACCCCTCCAATGATGAATTGCAACTCCAAAAACCGGCCCCTAGTGCCCGGCGGTTCCAGTCAATCTGTTGACGACGGTAAACAGACCAAGTCTGGAACATGGGGTGCGAAGAATCCCCGGGCGAAATTATCTATCCGTCAAACGACCACAGGCAAGCTTAAAAAGGACACCGATAACCATCAATTAAACATTCTAACATACAACGTTCGCACACTTGGAACAGAAGAACGTCTATTGGAGTTAGAAAATGCTCTTAAAGACTTGAAATGGGATATTATAGGCCTAGCGGAAGTACGTCGAGAGGGTGAAGATACTCTAGAGCGGGAAGACAACATTTTCTTTTATCATGGAATAGCTGGTGGACAATACGGCATAGGATTCTTAGTAGCAAAATGCTGGAAAGATAATATCATAGAGTTCAAAGCTTATTCGGAAAGAATAGCTGTATTGAAATTCAAAATTACAGATAAAGAATGTATAACCATTGCTCAGGTTTTGGCACCCACTTTGTCACACCCGGACGAAGAAGTAGAGGAGTTCTATGATCTGCTAAACAAAGCTCTTGACGAGAACCGCGGAGCATGGACTATAGTGATCGGAGATTTTAATGCCAAAGTAGGACTCCGACAAGAACTAGACAACACTGATATTCTCGGACCACATGGCCTTGGCGATCGCAATAAGCGAGGCAGCCGTTTAATTCAATTTGCCTTCGGACAAAACCTTAGTTTAGCGAATTCCTTCTTCTACAAAAAACGACATCGCAGATGGACGTGGTTTTCAGCTAATGGGATCACCAAAAACGAAATCGATTTTATTCTCCCAAACAACAAACGAATAATTAAAAATATACATATAATTAATAAAATCAAATTCAGTTCTGACCATAGACCAGTGCGAGCAAAAGTAATTTTCAATATGAAAATACATCGTCAACAAACATTCAAAAACAGAATCAAAAAGATAGATAAACATACTATGATTTCAAATGATAGCCAATTTATATTAGAATTAAAAAATGCTTTTAACATATTAGATAACGATACACCATTAGAAAATAATAAGGACAACGTACAACATTTATATGACAATTTAGAAAAAGGCATTCGGATGGCAAGCTGTAAGATAAAAAAGACAAAAACTAAGTACAAGAAGCTATCTAATAACACCGTAGAATTGATAGAGAGAAGAGAAAAATTAAGAGGAAAATTTGCTAGCGAAGAATTCAGATCTTTAGACAGGGAAGTAAAGCGTTGTATACGGAAAGATATTAGAGTATTTAACAGAAAAACTATTCAGATAACATTGGAACAAAATCGATCTCTAAGGGTGGCCAAACAAGGCATAGCGAACGGCAAGTCCTGGATTACAGGTTTACGCGACGAAATGGGTGTAAGGCAAGGGGACCGAAACAAGATCATGGATATTAGCACAAATTTCTATAAAACCCTTTATTCAGATCCAAATAAACCATCATGCTCCATCCAATACATTTGTCATGATTCTGTTCCACTCATAACTGGAAATGAAGTCAAACTCGCACTGCGTAAGATGAAATATAGCAAGAGTCCAGGCGAGGATGGCATAACCACAGAGGCTCTGAAAGTCGGAAAATCTGTGTTGATACCCTATATTAGCCACCTGTTCAACTGCATTTTAAAGACTGGAGAACTACCTGATAGATTTTGTCATTCCAATATCATACTTTTGCACAAAAAGGGAGACAAATCTGACATCAACAACTAAGTCTTGTGTCTCATCTTTACAAGGCCTTCATTAAAGTAATTGAAAATCGTATAACCGGACAGTTGGACAAACATCAACCACCCGAACAAGCTGGCTTCCGACGTGGACTCTCCACTATCGACCATTTGCATACCCTAAATCAAATAATTGAAAAACACCACGAATTCAACCTACCACTATATCTTGCGTTTGTGGATTACAGTAAAGCTTTCGATAGTATAACTCACTCCTCGATTTTCAAAGCATTAGAGAACCAAAATATTGAATCCGTTTATATAAATTTAATAAGGAACATTTATAATACAAGTACAGCTGCAATTAAATTACAATCATCGGGTCCGGTCTTCTCGATCGAGAAAGGCGTAAAGCAGGGCGATCCTTTATCTCCAAAGCTGTTTACCAGCACTCTAGAGGAGATCTTTAGATGTGTTGCGCCGGAGTGGGAGGGGAGGGGAATCGATGTCGGTGGAAGAAAACTAACTAATCTTCGCTTCGCGGATGACATCGTTCTCTTCTCTTCATCGGCGACGGAACTGAGTCTCTTGCTACAAGATCTGAGCAAGGCGAGCCTTGAGGTGGGGCTTAAAATGAATATGTCAAAGACCAAGTTGATGACAAACAGCACAGAAAGTAGGATAGTAGTGGATGACGGAGGAATGGAATATGTTTGTGAATATATTTACTTGGGCCAAATTGTCTCTTTCCAGGCTAGACAAGAAAAAGAAGTTGCAAGACGCACCGAAAATGCCTGGAGGAGCTTTTGGTCCATGAAAGAACACATGAAAGGACATCTCCCATTGCCACTCAAACGCAAGCTCATGGACATGTGCATTCTTCCAATTCTCACCTACGGTGCCCAAACGTGGTCTTTGACTAAAGATCAGAAGTCAAGCCTCAAGGTTTGTCAAAGGGCTATGGAGCGCAGCATCCTTGGTTTGAAACTGATAGACCGGGTCAGAAATGAGATCATTCGCTCCAGAACCCAAGTGACAGACGTTGCCACCACCGCTGCCAATCTAAAGTGGGATTGGGCTGGACATGTCTGCCGCATGCCAGATGACCTGTGGGCCAAAACCACTACAAACTGGTCCCCAGCAAAAGGAAATCGGCGTCGAGGCAGACCAAGAAAAAGATGGCGAGACGAAATCGATAGTTTCTTAAAGAACTGGCCTATCGAAGCGCAAAACCGGGACGCATGGAGAGAACGGAGGGAGGCCTTTGCCCAACAATGGGACAACGACGGCTGATATAATATAATAATATAATAAATACATATAAATCCCTCTCGGAATAGTTAGCAACACTGCTACAACAACCGTCTTGCTCGAGTAGTTGTCTTACATGTAGATAGGTATTTTATTTTATTTGAATAAAACTTATTTAAAATAATAATCATCATCATCATCATATCAGCCGATAGACGTCCACTGCTGGACATAGGCCTCCCCTAAAAGGGGGGGATTTGCCATAATCGCCACGCTTGGCAGGCGGGTTGGCGATCGCAGTTAGATTGAATGTGTGTACTCAGAGGATGCTGCTGCCCATCCTCCGGTAGATTCCTTAGTCGCCTTTTACGACACCCGCGGGAGGAAATGGGATAGTGCTATTCTTAGCCGACACCATACGGGCTTTTAAAATAATAATATTATGTAATTATACTATGTCCTGATCGATCCTGAGCTTCGCTGATCTATTCCTGATCAAAAAATCAAATTTGGGTGGAAAAAAATGTTTTTATTTTTTTTTATTTTCAAACCCCTATATCTCCGAAAGTATACCGCTTAGGTCATTTTACCAAAGTATATTTTCTGTTTGTAAATCTTATAAAATAGAGCATAAATTGTAATGTATAAATTCTGATTTTCAGCTATTTCTGACACTTATGGGCGAAGTTATGATTATGATAAAAAAACATTAGAACAGAGAAATAATCAATAAAAGCTAAACCACAGACGCAGGTACAAAAATCTTTCGCAGAAACTATTTTTAGACTAGCGACTAAAGAATAGGATGGCTAAAAATGTTAAGAACTTACAGACAAAAACGTGGATTTTGCAAAAATAATTACGTAAAATTTGAGGTTAAATATGGCACTTTTTAGTAAAAAGTCTCTATCTCAGTGATTATGCACAATAAATTATAATAATTATTAGTTCAATATCAATACCCATACCATACGTAATAGTAAGACTGTCTAAAGTTGCCATACAAAGCTATATCTGCAAAGTTTATCACACTGCAAAGTTTAACCGACAGATGAATTACTTTCAGGGTCAAACCCCTCGATGATTGGACTATGTGGCACGAATTTAGAGTTGGCGGGCCCATACAAAAAGCACGTTTAGTATGGGAAGGGGTTTCCCCCTTTCCAACTCCCATATATATGGAAACCCCGCTAATTTTTAGTAACCTAACTCAATGAAGTGGTGTGCTCTGAATCGGTTCCTGGACAGACTTTAGTCCATTCTGCATTTAATAACATCTTAGGTTGTATGTTGTTGGTGTGAGTCTTTTTATTCTTCCAGTTATATTTCAGTTGCATAATATCTTCTCCGTCTGGGTAACAGTATTGGGCCCAAACACGTAGGTACTCTGGAATCATAGAAATGAACTATAAAAATTAACCTATAAAACCTTTGGCGTGTTTGGTTTGGTTTGTTATGTTTGTTGTTGTTTGGCCTGTTGGCCTTTTGTTGTTGGCAGGAGGGAGAGACACCTCGAATAGTGATAGGTGACTAGCTTTTTGCTCACAAGAAGAACACTACATAATAATAATGATATAAGAAACCTTAATCGCCTTGTTGTACGGAAGGCATGAGACATTTTTTCATGAAATTTTGTTTAGTTAGCCGTTCAGTTTAGATTTTTCTCAATTTTGTTGATGGTATACCTACAGGACTGAGACGAAAATTAACCATCTAATAGTATACAAATAATGATTGTGCAATTTATAAAAACCTGATGCAATTTACTAGGTCGTACTTACTTGTAAAACCCCTCCATGTTTGGAGAACATTTTCTTTGGCTGTGGAACTGCAAATTCGCTTCTTTTGCAGTGATGTACAGATAAAGCACACATTCCTCGAGATTCTTTATATGTATTACTTAAATCTGCTTGATATCTGTTATTATAGGCACGTTTTTCATTGGTCTATTAATTATAAACCGAAAATTATTATTACGCCGCCATAATTATTTTGTTGACATTCGACTTTTTTTTTCACTGTCAAGTTTCAAACAAAATAGCCATTAATCGTGAATTTCAGGATTTTTAGTCGTCTCTGTTATGTATATAGCGTCGTCCCCTTTCAAAGTTTATGCCAAATGTCAAACCTTGTTTGCACTTGCCGCCTAAACACTTGACGGGCCCTGACTGTGAATGGGCCCCTTTACGCCTTCGTTACGCCTTGGTTACGCCAATAAATTTTTGCCGTAGTATTTCACAAAGACTACAGTTGTATTTCATTAGTATTTATAATTTACGATGTTGTTTAACAGGTTATTACAATATTGTTATGCAGTGCCATTTAGTTCTAAGTGCAAACTTATAAATTCTTTTCGTTTGTTGTCAAAAAATATAAAGTAAGTCAATGTCCAAAACTTTGAGATTTTGCTTACAGTGTAATTCTATTATCTTGTACTAGATGACCGCGGCGAACTTCGTACCGCCTTAGAATCTTCCCGACACACACTTGGCCGTTTTTTTTAACCAATGTTCATCACGGATAATGTAGCATTCTTCGGAGCCAATTCATTAAAAAATAAAACCGGTCAAGTGCGAGCCGGGGTACTCGCGCACCGAGGGTTCCGTACCACACCACCACAGAACACAACATTATTAACTTTGAAAAATTTTGTCCTGGACCTTTAGCGCAAGACCGACTCACACTTGGCCGGGTTTTTTGTTGTTATTCTGTAGAGTTTGTTCTATAATCACACTAAGTTTGACGCTTGTATGTATTACCGTTTTTACGAAGAACGCCGATAGAGCGTGAAGGTAAAACGTTGATAAATAAATAATAAATAAATAAATAACGCTCACAGGCACATACATTGTAATGATCCCAAGAAAGCACTATTTATACGCTGTTTATTATGGAAACCATACAACAACGGCACAAACATATAAACATCCATGACCGAACCGGGATTCGAACCCAGGACCCTGGTTTGGCAGTCCGGCGTGGTAACCATTACACCAACCGGGTCGTCGTTGATAAAAACTAGTTTCTTGTTGAGAACCCCCCTTAATTTTTAACTTTTTGACATTTTTATTATTTGTTGACAAATCCGCCGTAATAATGCATAATTTGAGAAAATTTTAACTATCTAGCTATTACGGTTCAAGAGTTACAGCCCTAAATAGGTACGACAGACGGACGGACGGACAAACGGACAACGTAGGCTTAGTAATAGGGTCCCGTTTTCACCCTATGGGTACGGAGCCCTAAAAAAAAACAAACAAAAAATCAAATCTTTCTCTTTATAATATTTGTATAGATTTATCCTGCTTCATTTCAGAGTATCATCTTTCAATTATTCAGAGCAATCAACCTTTAGTGGTGAAAAAGACCGGTTCAATGGAATTACGATCGATTCTTCTAAAGAGAAATTAGAACAACAACAGTTTACAGAAAAGCTTGAAGGTATTATTTAATATTATACTTTTTGCAATTGTCTGTATGTTGCGCTTGTAAAGATTGGATGTCCGCCTAAATTACTGAAGCTGATAAAGTCGTTTCACGATAATATGAAGGGCGCCGTTGTCTTCGATGGCAACACATCTGCCGTCTTTGATATGCGAAGAGGGGTCCGTCAGGGATGTGTCTTGGCGCCTACATTATTCGGCATATTTTTCTCCCTGCTTATAAAAATTGCTTTCGGCGACGCCGTACGCCGTGTTCATTTTCACACCAGAGCGGACGGCAAACTCTACAACACCAGTCTCTTAAAGTCTCGCCTTAAACGCGATGACCTGCATCTGGACAGTTTGCTCTTTGCTGATGATGCTGCCTTTGTTGCAAAAACCCCTCAAGAGCTGCAGGTTCTGCTGGATAAATTCTCTCGGGCATGTTCCTTGTTCTCCATGTCGATTAATGCGAAAAAGACCGTATTATTAGCGCAAGGGTTTGACCATAGACCGACTATCTTGTTGGACGGTGCGCCTTTGGAAGTTGTGGACAAGTTTTGCTATTTAGGATCGACAGTGACGAGCAATCTCGGTCTCAGCGACGAGATCAGCATTCGCATCGGCAAAGCGGCTACGACGTTTGGGAAGCTAAGTACAAGAGTGTGGGATAACAAATATCTAACAGTCAGGACAAAGATGCTTGTTTACCAAGCGTGCGTCTTGAGTACACTCTTGTACGGTGCTGAAACCTGGACGTCGTATGCAAAGCAAGAACGTCGCCTAAATAATTTCCACATGCGCTGTCTTAGGAGTGTACTAAAAATCACATGGAAGGATAGGGTAACGAACGAGAGAGTTCTTCAGATTGCACAGCTTCCCAGTGTCATTGCCATGCTTAAGCAGAGACGACTGTGGTGGCTGGGGCATGTGCACCGTATGAACACAAATCGTTTGCCCAGGAGAGTCATGCTGAGCCAAGTAGCCTTCGCTAAACGTAATGTCGGAAGACCCATGTTACGTTTTAAGGACTGTGCTAAGCGCGATATGGTGTCTTTTAAAATTGACCACTCGAAGTGGGAATGCCTTGCAAGCGACAGGGACGAGTGGAGGAAGGAAATAGCTGACGGCCGAACAGCCCATGATAAGGTCTGGTTCGAATCTCTGGCCGTAAAGCGAGCAAAAAGGCACAGGAATGAACAAGCTCCTGCACCAACTGACACACAGCACAAATGCCGTAAATGCGGCAGGCATTGCCGCTCCCGAATCGGCTTATATAGCCACGAACGTCGGTGTCTTAAGCAAACAGACGCTGTTTGAAACATCTATTTAGATGAAACAAGGCCCATGATGATGACTTTTTAATCAGAGTCATAGCGTGTGGCGGTCCGTGGTCTCTGCCTACCCCCTTGGGACAATGGCGTGAGCTTATGTATGTATGTATAGTTTTTAATAAAACATGAGCCGTGGTGGTCCAGTGGCGAGTAACCTTGCCTGCCGTGCAGGAGGCGATGGTTCGATCCCCGTCCAGGCCGACTCGCCAATGAGTTTTTCGGAATTTATGTACGATTTGTAACACCACTGGCTTTTCGGTGAAAATGCATGAGGAAACCTGCATGCTTCAATTTCGAGGCATGTATTGTACCCACTGTCTATTATAATTTATAAGTGGCGACGGGCTCACTCCCCATCACACTGGATAGAGTTTCGGTAGGTACTACTAGTGAAACGTGCAAGTTCTGAGGTTTCAGAATATCTCTGAGTACCCCCTCAGGGAATATTGTTGCGAGTATAAATCGCTATGCTAATAAAACACTACACACGGCCTGATTTTGGGTTCCAGCTGCTTTTAAGGGGACGATAAGATTGTCAAAATGAACAACTTTCTCTATAGCACCAACATCGATATCACGAAAAAAAAATCTGCTGTTTGAGCTGTTTCATACAAAACTGCATACCTACTCGAGCCAAATGTATGGGACAGCTTATTTTTTTTCGCGATTTTGATGTTTCTATAGAGAAAATTGTTCAGTTTGATGGTTTGATCATCTTTGTAAATAAAAGCGGTCAAGTGCGAGTCGGGCTACTCGCGCACCGAGGGTTCCGTACCACACCACTACAAAACACAACATTATTAACTTAGAAAAAAAACTTTTTTTGTCCGGGATCTTTAGCGGGAGACCGACTCACACTTGGCCGGTTTTTGGTATTTGTTGTTATTCTGTAGAGTATGCTCTATAATCACACTAAGTTTGACGCTTGATGTATTACCGTTTTTACGATAGAGCGTGAAGAAAAAACGTTGATAAAAACTAGTTTCTTGTTGAGAACCCCCTTAATTTTTAACTTTTTGAAATTTTTATTATTTTTATTATTTGTTAACAAATCTGCCGTAATAACGCATAATCTGAAAAAATTTCAACTGTCTAGCTATTACGGTTCAAAAGTTACAGCCCTAAATAGGTAGGACGGACGGACGGACGGACAGACGGACAGACGGACAGACGGACAGACGGACGGACGGATGGACGGACGGACGGACAACGTAGGCCTAGTAATAGGGTCCCGTTTTCACCCTTTGGGTACGGAACTCTAAAAACTGTCAGCATATTTAGTCGGACCCATATATTCATCTACAAGAGAGCAAGAGGTCTTCTCTATTTCAAGATACTTTGTAAAATCAAACCTTTGATTCTTTCAGACTCTTTAAAGACATGGAAATCGGAAGGCAGACGCTGCATATGGTTCAAAATAAATATAAAAGATTCAACCTATGTACCTATCTTGGCACAAGTAAGTTAAAACTGTATTTAAATAATTAAAATTCATGTTTATTACTTATAAAAGGTGTAACAAAACACCCTAGTAATACTTCATGGACTGCTTCAGACCATCAAACTGATGCTACGGTTCGAATTATGCCAATAGTACAAACGCTATGCACACGCTTTACCGGTCGGTCCAAATTAGTAAGTACGAATACACTGCTAAACAATTTGTACAATTTGAAACAGCTGTCAATTTGACATGCATACGCTGCACTACCTAATTTTCGTGTGCGGCGTAAGCGCAAGTTAATGACGTCACTGATGACGTCAGACAGCAAACGTATCCGCACATTCGCGCATTATGAACCGATTGTGTGCATGCTATCTCTACCGATAGCGCATATTTGCGCATTTTGGACCGTAGCATGAGTATCTTTCACTATGGAGCCAACTTCGAAATCGCGAGAAGAAAGAATTAATAAGTTTGAAATAACTGCCAGTAGATGTCGCTCACGTCCCCTTAAGACGCAACAGATTGAACGGTCTCTGAGCAGTTGGCATAGTGGCGAAATTGGATAACGCACTTTCCAGAGTTCTCACTTTTTAAGAGTGCGGGTGTGAATCCCGTCCGAGACTTAATTTTTCGATCTTTAATTTGATCGCGAGAAGAACATCAGCTGTCCCATACAAGTTGAGTCAGTACTGCAGTTTTGTATGGAACAGCAGAGTTTTTCGCGATTTCGTAGTTGGCTCCATAGTGAAAGTTGTTCAGGTCGATCAATGGTCTTAAGAACCCCTTGAGTAATGAGTCACAAAACTGCAGTTTGGTCTGAATATGAGTGTAAAATTTTACTCTAAACAATGATATTATACCAAAAAGAAGAAATTTCATTGACTCTAAACTAAGACTCATTTTGGGTAATAATATAAATAAATAAATAATGCTCACAGGCACATACATTGTAATAAACCCAAGTAAGTCCCAGGCTTTTGTTGTGTGAATTATACAACAACGGCACAAACATATAACATCCATAACCGAACCGGGATTCGAACCCAGGACCCTGGTTTGGCAGTCCAAATAATTATCTTAAATAGCTGAAAAATGGTCAGGGTTTTGAACCCTGATATTGAATTAAGTACCTACTAAAAATATTGATCCCTAAGGTAGGGTTTATACAGAAGAGACGCGTGGCGGTGGCGGGTAGTCAAAGTAACACCAATATAAACCTTATATTACGTAGCATAGCGTCGTTTTTTGACGTAAAGAAAAATCGCGCCCCCGCCACCAGGCGACGTCGCGTCGCCTCGAGTCGCGGGCGTAATTCTCCAAACGACTCTATGCTACGTACTATAAGGTTTATATTGCCGCACCCCGCCCGTGAAATGTCCGCGCCACGTCACTTCTGTTTAAACAGCCCCTAAGAGCCAAGGTCACCAAAGTTATACACTAACTATACACAACATACTTATGCACTTTTATTATTATCTATATTTAAAAAAAGGCTTAATGTCTTTAGAATGGTTTTAATTTTCATCACGCCAGAGATGATTTTGTAATGATGTACAAATGGCTACCATCGGATTCTGAGCCCAACCTGCCGCCGCCGAGTCACACAAACCTGGGCGTTGGTGCCATGGTGTTCAATGACAGAGACCAGTTGTTGGCGGTCTCGGAGAAACACTATGATTATCCCCACTGGAAACTTCCTGGGGGATATGTTGAGAGAGGTAACTATGACTTACTTGTGTTTTATTTAATTCTGGCAAGATTCTGGCTGATGTGCATGGCATTTTTATGCCTGCCATTCCTCAGAATGCTTGGCGTTCTCTCTAGATCAAATATTCATCAAAATCCATTCAGTATTACAGACGTGAGAATGTAATAGACAGACAGATAAGATACATGTCAATGTACAATGTGTTGTCTCCACTTCTTTTCGCAATATTTATTAACTCTATCACTCAAATTCTTTCTTCCTCCTACCATCTTTATGCAGACGATCTCCAAATCTATTCCCAATCAAGGTTGGATGACATTTCGCAGGCCATCCAAAAAACCAACGATGACTTAGCTCGCGTACTAGATTGGAGTAAGTCCTTCGGACTCAGGGTAAATCCTGTGAAAACCCAAGTTATCATCATTGGTAGTCCACGGTTTGTCTCGAGAATCAGCTTTGAAAGCTTGCCTTCCGTCATATTTGACGGTGTCTGCATACCATTTAGTGAGTCTGTAAAGAATCTGGGTATATTGTTTGATAGGACGATGTCTTGGGTACCACAAGTCGCCCAGGTTAGCAGGAAGATGTTCGGTGCATACAGTTCTCTCAAAAGACTGCGAAATTTTCTTCCCATCAGTACTAAAATTGCGCTCGCACAATCCCTCCTGCTCCCTATCCTTGACTATGCTGACTCCTGTTACCTAGACCTAAATGTGGAGCTACTTAATAAACTTGAGCGTCTACAAAACCTCTCCATTCGGTTTATTTTTGGGTTGCGGAAGTATGACCATGTGTCAGAATTCCGTAACCGACTCAAGTGGCTCCCTATCCGTCGTCGAAGAGACACTCACATCCTATCCCTTTTATACTCCATCCTGTTTAATCCGTTGACTCCCCACTACCTCAAAGAACGTTTCATCTTCAGCTCCCTTACCACCGGCCGTCCCCTACGTTCCTCTCAAAACCTTTCCCTCAATATACCCGTCCATTCCACAGATTTCTACACCCACTCCTTTACAGTCCAATCTGTCCGACTCTGGAACTCGTTGCCTGAGTCGATTAGACGTGCTCCTTCGCTAGATGTTTTCAAGTCGAAGGTCAAAGCTTATTTCCTAGAACTGTGACTATTTTATTTATAATTATTCTTATTTTTTTTTTCTTCTCCTTTCCTCTCATTCTGCTTTCCTTCTCAGTCATGGTGGTTGTATGTGTGTTTGTGTTATCTTTCCTTTACTATATATTATAGCTGTAGCATGTATATTTTATGCGTATATATTATGTATGTATATATTTATATATGTAAGTATATGTATGTCTATTATTATGAAATGCGTTTATTTTTCGGTTTCTCCTTTATTTCTGATATTTACTATTTATTTTATATAGCACCGACCCGTTGTTCTTTGTTTAAATTTCCTCTACCCTAAGGTTGTCTGGAAGAAATCGCTTTTGAGCGATAAGACCGCCTTATTTGTACCATTATCGTTTTTTATTCCTATGCTGTATCTGTGTTTGGTGTAAATAAAAGTATATTTCATTAACTTAACTTAACTTAACTTTCAGTGATTAAATATGTTAGTTCGACTCAGATATCAGTTATATAAATAAATAAATAAATATCTTGGACAATCACACATATCTATACATCACGTTTATCTATACATTCACATAAATTAATGTTAGTATGGCGACATGTGACTACGTACATTTTTTTTAAATTAGTGTTTATTTAATTTGTTTAATCTGTTATGATTCTTATGATGATGGGTGCTTTTGACAAATTGCCAGAGCTTGCCCAGGAGTGCTATTTTTGAAACTCATTCGTTGAACTCAGCAGTTGAAAATGTCAAAATTACTATGGAGATACGCATCTTTCTACTGCTGATTTGAATTCCAAAAATCGCACTCCTGATGTATAAATTTTGAAAGTCAAATCAGCAGTAGAAATATGCTTATCTGAAAAAAAAAATTGACATTTTCAACTGCTGAGTTCAAAGTATAAGTTCCATAAATCGTACTCCAGAACAGAGATAGTTGGAACATCACGCAAGAACTACTGAATAAATTTTAATGAAACTTTGTTTGATGGCTTATTATTTCCCTTAAAATCTAGCATATAATTTGTGCGGACGAAGTCGCGGTTAAACTCTAGTATTGCATAAGGTTTAAGGCAAAAGTTTTGCGACCGACCAGCCTGTGTCTGGCCCACCCCTATTTGTGGAATTTTATTACAAATTACAAGGTTTTTGTATGTTAATCATAATTATTGTATTATTATTATATTTAATTGATTGCAGGAGAAGATATAGTAAATGCGGCTGTGAGAGAAGTAAAAGAAGAAACAGGAGTAGAAGCTGCCTTCCAATCCCTGGTCACATTCAGGCATACACACAACATGATGTATGGGAACTCTGATATTTATGTCCTGCTCATGCTGAAGGCACTCACTGAAAACATTACTATATCTGAAAGAGAAGTAAAAGAATGCAAATGGATGGATGTAGAGGAATACACTAACCATCCTCATGTACATGAATTCAATAGACTAATTGTAAGAAAAGCCCTGGAGTACAAAAGTAAACATTTGAAGCTTGACATCCAGAAAAGGACAGTCAAATGGGCAACGTTTTCGAGAGAAATGAACTTTCTTCTAGTTGAAAAACTTTAAATGAAATTTTAACTGTCTCTAATGTAAATTTATAGGATGTTAATACAATTGTAGATACATACGTACATTGTTATCTGATTTTATTGTTGTTATTATAAAATCCAAGCAAATGATTAAGGTTTTTATTTCTACTCTTAGTTCCTTGCGTCAACCTGTCTTGGCAATTAACTCAGGGTAAAATAGCTCTCTTAAGTTGATTTTCTATACAAAAAATCGTGGGTTACCAACTTGGAGTTTATTGTTAACCCAAGTTGACGCACGTGGGCCTTAGTTGATTACTAAACTAAATGTTTATTGACTCGTCTAAATTCAATTAACTATCAACTCTATTGTTTTATAAATTATAAGCAAACTGTGATGTAATTAAAGTAAGGTATTAACAGTTAGCTACAATAATAATTATACCGTCGTAACTTTCATAAAATATACGAGAATTTATCTAAAATCATCAAAATTATTATACAGGGTGTAAGGGACTTGCTTCCGAAAACTCAAAGGGGTGAAAGTAATCATCAATACGAACAACTTTTACTATGACAACGAGATCTCAAAAAAATCTATCTCATACTAACATTAAATTCCTACCGTAACATTTGTCTCTGTACCTAAATACACTCGACAACAATGAAAACGGGTCACCACAAGTCACCAACAACATAAACATTAATATATCGGAAACTAAGAATGATAGCTTATTCAAATAAAAAGTATTTTATATAAAATTTTATACTACTACTTAAATTAATAAAATTTCTGGTTTCTATAAAGTAATGCCAATTAAACAGGCTAAAACCTTAAAACATGATTTTTTTGAAAATGTATTTTTTATGTATTCAACATTTATTATTAATGTGGTAATTTTATCACTCACATGCACTAAAATATGGAGAAATGTTATACTAATCTGTGACAAAAAATGATTATTTTAAATTTTTGGTCTGCTATAGAATTGACGAATTTGTATTTATGTATTTTACTTAAGTCAGACAAATGAAAACTATAAATGTTATCAATTAATTTAAGAAGTTTTCAATAATCTTGAAATACTTTTTATTTGAATAAGCTATATCAATCTTAGTTTCCGAGATATTAAGGTAAGTTGGTGACCCGTTTTTATTATTGTTGTCGAGTGTAGTTCTACGAAATCGCTTTTAGTGATAAGACTACCCTTTGTACCCTTCTCATTCTTGTAATAAATTGTAGGTATCTATTTTTGGTGTGCAAATAAAGAATATTTATCTTATCTTATCCTATTCTACCGCGCAAAATGTATAAAGGAGCAGATTTTTTTTGTGAGATCTCATAGTTGGTCCCATATAGGTATGAAAAGTTGTTCATATTGATGGTTACTTTCACCCCTTTGAGTTTTCGGTAGCAATTCCCTTACACCCTGTAATGGGGAACACAAAAGGGTCAAAATATTATTAAAAAATACACTTAAAATCTTAGCGTAGATCATGTACATTACATTAGTTTTTATTTCACTTCAATACATGCAGTATTTCCGAAGTTATGACGACGAGAAGTTTAAGCGCTTTTTAAAATTTCCGAGTTTACGCGCGCTCACGCTTTGACGTCACACCCCCGCTCAGCCCGCGACCGCGACACAGCGCGGCGGCGCTCGGTCCGGTGCATTTTGTTTCCTTTGTTCGTCAAAAATTCGTTTAATTTCGTTTATACCTAATAGTGGTGTGCTTGTATTTCAAGGAAATAATACTTTTACATTAATTTTATAACCGATTACACTAAAGTAAACCGTGTGGTGTATAGAATGGATGAAGGTTTTCAAAAAGATCAGTCGGACAATCTGCCAAGAGTGGATAGTTTGATGGTGGCACAATATTTTATGAAGAATAAGGATTTTACGGCTGCCGAAATAATAATAATTAATAATAATTTCTTGGACAATGTCACACAAATTATCTAGTCACATTTAAAGTACCAGAATCTAGCCTGGACTTGTATTATGATGACTGGACAACGATATAGAATACATATATACAGGGTGAAATTGATATCATTGGCATCCTTTTAAACTAAGAGTCTACCCATCAAACTGAACAACTTTCACTATGGGAGCAAACCAATCGGAGCAACTAAAAAATCTGCTGTCCCATACTAAACTGCAATGCCTACTCGACTCAAATGTATGCAACAGCTGATTTTTTTTTCTTTGATCGGTTTGCTCCTAGGTAAAAGTTGTTCAGTTTGATGGGTAGACTCTTATTTTAAAAGGATGCCAATGATATCAATTTCACCCTGTAGATACAAACATCCATGACTCGGGTACAAATATTCATATTCATCATACAAATATTTGTCCCTTACGGGATTCGAACCCGCGACCCTCGGCACAGCAGGCAGATTCACTACCGACTGTGCTACCGGGCTGTCAAATTCGCGGAATAAAGATGAAAAGGTGTGTATGTTTTATGTAAGCATTACCTACTGTCGGGTAGGTATTTGTTCAAGCTTAAACCTTCCTTAAAGTGTGTCTGTGTGTGTTTTATTTAGGACCTTCATTATGGACAACGATTTAAAAAATCTAGGTAGGTACTCGCAATCGCAATCCACATCTTGCTCGTACGAGGTTGTTGTTGTTGATGATTATTTGGGTTTTATTAGTTTGAAAACAGCGAAATAGTCTTCACATATATCGCGCTATAGTTTTAGGCCCTATTGCATCTACTCTTTTTATGGCCGTCATCCACTTCTTTCTCATTTTTGGGTCCTCAGGCACATAAAAAAAGAGTTTATCGGGTGTTTTCACAGTTGAATTGAAACACTGAGGCACAATACAATACTTTTTTCCATTTTCACTGAAGAGAACTCGATGTTTACTGCACAGCAGCGAGCGTACGAGAGCGCGACTGACGAATGACCGGGGGTGTGACGTCATCGGCTAGTGGGCGCCCGCCCGCGTTTTTAAAAACCTTCGTCCGGAAATACGCAATTTGATCGTTAATATCTCAGCCATTTTTGAAGATATAAAAAAAAGTAAAAACACCGTTTTTTTCGTAATTTTTTGAAGATTTATTTGACATGTAAAGTGAAAAACGTTTGTCAGACCCATTGTGTAAAGAGCCTCCCACCCTTAGACTAATTATATCGGGACGCGTAACCACGTGTCATTGTACTAACAAACTTTCTGCCACTTTTTGCGGGGGGCGAGATAACATGTTATCCGCAACTTTGGATTTTATTCCCTATGACTTTAGATTCTAATTTTGAATGTTCAAAATCATGAAAACTAGTCTCGTGTAAACCCCAAACGTTCTAAGTTCAAAATTATTGTTTCGCTATAATAGGCTGTCTCGTTTAGTGATAAGGTATAAAATTGGGTGTAAATGCGCAAGATTAATTGAGAGGGGAAATGCTACCGCAAGGCCGGTCCGGATATAATTAGTCTAAGCTCCCACCCATTGTTTTTGATTACCTGTCTCGTTTAGCCCAGTAACAAGCGGTTAAGAAGGTGCCTCTGACCATCAAACTGAACAACTTTTACTATGGGACAAAAATTATAATGGAAAAAAAATCCCTATTGCTGTTTCCATAAAAAATGTCAATGGCTACTCGACCCAAATTTATGAAGCAGCCGATTTTATTTTCCCGCTATCAATATTGGTCCCATATTCCCTAAAAGCTGTTCAGTTTGATGGGCTGAAACACCCCTTTAAGGGCCTATGTCGAAAAATTATTTTTGCGAAACAGGCGTGGGATAGCTTATATTATTACGGCCTGATGCGAGAGAAAGAGATGGGGCGGCGCGCGCGCCTGAAACGAATCGAGCGCCAAATCAAACTTTATTTAATTGTGATTGTACTATTTATGTAACTTCAATTCTGCTCTAATCAAAATTTAGAAAATATCAATCTCTTTTTTTTAAATCAAGTCTTGTGTTTCTATTATTCACCGTTTAGCAGTTTCAAGCGTTTATGGATAAAAATGGAGGCTACTTTGGCTTGTTTTTCTATCGAGAAAATGTTTCTTAATCGTGTTTTGGCTCTAATCAAAACTTCAATTATATGTTCAATTTACACATATCCGAAAATCATACTCCTACTGTTAGTACTTCATGATATATGAAGCTTTGAAGAATCCTATTTTTTTCACATAGCCCCTTAAGTATGCAATGTATTCAAGTATACACCTTGAATATCTACAGACATAAGTACCTACAACAATTTGCAAATACATTTTTGCAAGGTTATACGCATAACAATGCCTATAATGGCCGGGAAAAACTTGGTAAAAATCTTGTTTGCGAAGAATACAATGTTTAGGCGAAAACACTACTGCGCACCTATCACCCCCGCCCCATTGGTGAAGTGGTTGGTTGTAGGTAACACATGGCGCAACATCAAGCTATACAAAATATACATAAGCTGGCCGCGTGACGTGATACGTTTCTTGACCTACGCTCGGCCAGCTTATTTTGGTTTTGTATAGCTTCGTACGTACGTCAGGTTTCGAATAGCTTGATGTGTCGCCGTGGCCGTGTGTACTATGAGTCTATAACTTTAAAAATTTTAACAAAAAATTAAAACCGCCTTCAAAAAAACTAAAAAGTTAAAAAATAATATTGCAGCCGATGACTTTTTCATTCGCATAAGAACATTCATTTGTTTTATTGAAGTCGCTGTCAAGCCGATTCGCGACAGGGCTTGCATTAGTTTTTTGGCTTGGCTTGACACCGACTTCTATAAAACAAATGAATGTTCTTATGCGAATGAAAAAGTCATCGGCTGCAATATTATTTTTTAACTTTTTAGTTTTTTTGAAGGCGGTTTTAATTTTTTGTTAAAATTTTTTTTATTTCACAATTTTCAGTGGTGAATTCATTAGTTCGAACAAACGCACTAATCGGCACTTCGATTTTCGAAGGTTCCCCTCGATTTCTCTGGGATCCATCATCAGGTCCTGGTTTCCTTATCATGGGACCACCCTTGGGATATCTCCTTTCCAACAAAAAAAGAATCATCAAAATCGGTTCATAAATGACGAAGTTATCCGCGAACACACATTAAAAAAAAAAAAAAATATACGGTCGAACTGAGAACCTACTCCTTTTTTGAAGTCGGTTAAAAAGGTAGAAAGAAGAACAAAGTTTAGGTATTCGTATAATTTATTGTTTACCTACGGAGCACATTGAGCTGGGTATAAATATACGTGAGATCTTTTTCCACGACACTTCTAAGGATTTTTTGTTCTGGCTCGTCATCTGAAACAAGGAACAAAGTAATGAGATGAGTTAGTAAGTTAAGAGCCTATGTCGAAAAATAATTTTAGCGAAACGGGCGTGTAATAGCTTATATTACTGCCAGATGCGAGAGAAAGAGATGGGGCGGCGCGCGCGACTGGATCGAATCAAGCGAAAAAACAAACTTTATTTAATTGTGATTGTACTATTTATGTAAATTCAATTCTGCTCTAATCAAAACTTAGATAATAGCAATCTCTTTTTTTTAAATCTAGTCTCATGTTTCTATTATTCACCGTTTAGCAGTTACAAGCGTTTATAGACAAAAACGGAGGCTACTTTGGCTTGTTTTTCTATCGAGAAAATTTGTCTTAATCGTGTTTTGGCTCTAATCAAAACTTCAATTATATGTTCAATTTACACATATCCGCAAATCATACTCCTACTGTTAGTACTTCATGATATATGGAGCTTTGAAGAATCCTATTTTTTTTAACATAGCCCCTTAAACCGAAAACATCAAATGAGTGACTTCCTCAATATGGCGGTTTTGGACGATGCGATGTTTTGATGGCTGAAGCAAGGCCGAAGCAATTCACGACGTAACGATGTTTTTTTTTAAATTAAAATTCTGGTTGTTCAGCGGTATGGTTTATACAGGGTGTAACTATTAAGGCCGTATCCAGGGGGGTTATTGGGGTCATGACCAGTGGGCTAGGTCGAGGTCGACCACCGACAATTTTTCTGATCACAATATTGATACATTTAATAAAATACTTTGTATTATGGCTAACACATAAGCGAACGACACACATAATACGACTGTATGATATTGATATCATTGGTACCGATTCGGACTGTGCCACGACTTAACTAAATTTATTCCTGTCACTTTCTAATATAAGATTAAGAAAAGAGACAAAAAACCAACAGCTGACTTTAGTGCTGTCAAAGTGACGTTATACACGCCCAAAAACGCTTTAAATATGATGGCGTACATTATGATGGCATCTTATTTTGGTCGTTTAACGTCACTTTGACAGCACTAAAGTCAGCTGTTGGTTTTCTGTCTCTTTTCTTAATATTATTTTAGAAAGTGACAGGAATACATTTAGTTAAGTAAAGTCGTGGCACAGTCCGAATCGGGGCCATTAGCATCCTTTTAAACTAACGCTCAGTTGTCTGCAACTGAAACGCTCATTAAAGTTAATCCTCCATTAAATCTCTTGCTGTCACATTTTGTCTTGTTGACGTAGTAAAAGCTAGCTAGAGATTTAATGGAGCATTAACTCTAATGAGCGTTTCTGAAATTGAGTGTAGGAGTCTATAACCATCAAACTGAACAACTTTTACTATGGGAGCAAACCGACCGGAGCAAACAAAAACTGCTGTTCCATAGTAAACTGCAATGCCTACTCGACTCGAAAAGTATGCAAAGCAAATTTTTTTTGGTCCCACCCGTTTGCTCCCATAGTAAAAGTTGTCCAATTTGATGGGTAGAATCTTAGTTTAAAAGGATGCTAGGTAATGATATAAATACAACCACCTGACGCCTGGCGCCTGTTTGAGCCCACGGGGGACAGGAGGGCTGGCAGCTATTTTGCCCAAAGGGTTAGTTTGGCCATTCAGAGAGGCAATGCGGCCAGCCTCCTTGGAACTCTGCCTCAGGTGGGCGCTTTGGAGGATATCTTTTATTTGTAGGTTATTGGTGTTTTAGTTTAGTGTGCTTTTTATTTTTATTCAATTGTATTTTTTATGTGTATTTGTGCTTAATAAATAAATACTCTATGTTTAAAAAAAAAATGATATAAATTTCATCCTGTAATATGCTGATATTATGATAATATGATGCACCAGATCTTTCATTGTACTATACCTACAGGGTCAGGGTCACAGTCTAGCAAATACTGAAATGGTGAACTCAGACCATCAAATTGAACAACTTTAACTATGAAGGGAAGGGAGCCTAACTCAGAAAACGTGAAAAAAAATCTGCTTTCCCATACATAGCTGCTGTACCTACCCGATTCAAATGTATGGGACAGCTGATTTTTTTTCGCGTTTCCAGAGGTAGGCTCCATAGTGAAAGTTGTTCAGTTTGATGGTCTGAGTTCAGGTCCAGGTTGTGGTCCAGTATTTGCTAGGCTGTCACTTACACCCTGTATGTGACTCGAAGAAGAAACACCCTAGATAACAAAACGCCCTTGTAATATTTAAAGGGTTGGTTTAGATTAGACCATCAAACTGAACAACTTTTACTAAGTATTGAGATAACATCAGATTTTTTTAAATTCGCTGTCGCATACATTTGAGTCGAGTATAGGTACTGCAGTTCTGTGTGAAACAGCAGGTTTTTTAAAATGTGGAGACAGAATACTAACATATTTGTACCCGAGTCATGGATGTTTGTATCTATATATGTATCCTATATCGTTGTCTAGTCATCATAATACAAGTCCAGGCTAGATTCTGGTACTTTAAATGTGACTAGATAATTTGTGTGACATTGTCCAAGATATATTTATTTTATTTTATTTATTTATTTGAAAACTTGTTTAGAATAAAAAAAATCGCACCGCTCAAGAGTGTAGGTAGAGAGGCTATTTTTATCAAGGTTGCGATGCCACAAATAAAAATAATAACAATTCAAGACTGCGTGTCACTAAAATCTTACCTGTATTTCCTTGGATCTGCCACTTTTCAACGTGACATATAAAGAGAATCCCAAGAACAGTAACTTCAGAGTTAAAGCAACAGATACCACAATTATAAACGGATTCATAAAACTCATTATAAATAATGGAGAATATTTTTAAGCGATAAAATTTCACAAACTGCGGCGAGCGGTGCCTAAACAAAACTGTAAGAGTACCACTTGCAACATCAACCTAAGTGGCTGTGTTGATTTTTTTTATCGAAGTCAAAGTTGGTACTAGCTACGCGACGTAGACTCTATAATCTATCAGATAGTTGCAACAGTTATTCCATCTTGATTGTGATTAATGAATAATAACTTGTTAATGTTAATTGATTGATCAATTGAAATAATAATAAAAATACTTGTTAATACCACTTTAACTTGTATTTTAGCGATAGCAAGCGGCGCCCTCCTACACTGAACACTGACTTTAATTAACTCATAACTTTTGATTACATGAACCGATTGCGATGAAATAAAGTATATATGTTAATCCAAACTAAGCCATATGCTTTGTCTAGATGTATTTTATTACGTTTCCTGAACACCCCCAATTATTTCAAATATTTTCAATGAACATCATCGCTAAGTTTACAATTGTAGATGTATACAGGGTATTAGGGTAAACGATTGCATTACTTTAAGGGGTGATTGTACCCATGATACTGAACAACTTTCCCAAAGAAACATACATATAGGAAACTTGAAAAAAAAATCATACAAAAGTATTGCTTGCATTTAGGTAGTATGGGAAGGCCAATTTTAACATTTTCCTATAAGTTTCTTAGGGGGAAAGTTGTTGAGTGTCATGGGTACAATCACCCCTTAAAGTAACACCCTGTACCTACCTATAGATTGGTAGGTCCTAGTTTAGTAGTTTCGAAATTCCTGAATGTTTTTTCTTGTTTTATGGAAAACTAAAACGCACGATCACAAATAAATCACGACCATTCTAATAAAATAGGTACTTGTCGTACCTACTTAGGTTAACATACATGCCTTTGATAATAATGGTTAATTATAATTAGTGTTCGATAAGATAATAGTGTTCGGTGTGCTCCGAACGTCTATATATTTCTTTTATCTGTCTTTCCTAATTATTTTTTGCGTTTAAATTTATACTGAGTGTAAGGAAAAGTATCCTCAACCTTTAAACCGCATACTCTACCCATCAAACTGAACAACTTTTACTACGGGAGCAAACCGATCGGAGCAACTAAAAAATCTGCTGTTGCATACATTTGAGTCGAGAAGGCGTGGAAAGGGCAGCTGATTTTTTTTGCTCCTATCTGTTTGTTACCATAGTAAAAGTTGTTCAGTTTGATGGGTAGCGTATTTGTTTTAAAGGTTAATGATACTTTTCATTACAGAATCTACCTATATCATATTTTAAGGAAGGGAACTTATTCGATGTCAAGATTACAACGATATTTATTAAATTCACGTTAGATTACCTTTCGCAGTAAAAACCGTCTAAAGTTGAAACCAATCGATTTTTATTTATGTCTCAATAGCGCATAAACGGCTGAATGGATTTGGAAGAAACTCGACACACAGATATAATATGTTCTAGGTTAACACTTTTCTCTAAATAAGTGAATATGTATTCTTTTTTGAGAAATAAATTTCTATAACCGTAAATATATACTTTTATGCGAAAAAAAAATCAGCTTGTCCATGTCCTTACAAAACTGCAAACCTACTCGAGCCAAATGTATGGGATGGGACAGCTGATTTTTTT
Organism: Agonopterix subpropinquella; assembly: GCA_922987775.1. Taxonomy (NCBI): domain Eukaryota; kingdom Metazoa; phylum Arthropoda; class Insecta; order Lepidoptera; family Depressariidae; genus Agonopterix; species Agonopterix subpropinquella. The sequence continues at coordinate 14,825,434 of OV277695.1, read as the reverse complement.
TCGCGATTTCGAAGTTGGTCCCTTAGAGAAAGTTGTTCAGTTTGATGATCTGATCATCCTCTTAAAAATGTGTCAGCATATTAAGAATGCAGATGGATATGGATTTTTAATAGAGTGATCAGACCATTAAACTGAACAACTTTCTTTAAGGCATCAACTTGGAAATCGAGTCGAGTAGGATTGTAGTTTTGTATGGAACAGCAGATTCTTTTCGCGATTAAGATGTTAGTCCCATAGAGAAAGTTGTTCAATTTGAAGGTCTGATTATCTCGTTAAAAAGCCGTGTCAGCTAAGCCGTCAGCATATTAAGAAAGACCCTATTTCACTACATACAGGGAGAAATTGATATCATTAGCATCGTAAGAGTCTACCCATCAAACTGAACAACTTTTACTATGGGAGCAAACCGATCGGAGCAAAAAGAAATTGGCTGTTCCATACTATTAAACTGCAATGCCCACTCAACTTAAGAGTGCTCTCGCATAATTGGCAACAGCAGATTTTGTTGTTGCTCCGATCGGTTTGCGATCGATATTAAAAGTTGTTCAGTTTGATGGGTAGACTTTTAGTTTAAAACGATGCTAATGATATCAATTTCACCCTGTTATGTTTTTATGGTCATGTCTATTAGATTTTTAGGTCGTGCTCAGCTTCTGTAGATTGCGTTGGAAACCGAGCGATGTGGCCCCGTAATGACATTTGTCCATTGTCCGCCCGGCTGCGCCCGCGCCGTGCTCCGCTACCATTATTGCTCAAAACATCTGTTCTGTTTATAGGTAGTTTTCCATTTATAAAATAATTCTATTGTTTTCACATTTCATTTCATACCGTGGCGAAATATGTATAACGAACTATTAATTCTAGTGTACCTAATGGAAATGTATAAAAATATACCTATTGTAAGTTAGTAGACCGTATTGTTTGTTATTCACGACGAGACTCTAAAATAAAAAACCGGCCAAGAGCGTGCTGCACTCGCCCATGATAAGAAAGAAAACTAAAGTATTGGAAATTTAAGCGCGATAGCGATAGAGTGATTTAATTTTTTAATTACTTGAAAATAATTTTTTTAATACATATTTAAGATACAAGGTTTATTCGTCTCTGGTTGCTCTTCAGCCCCCTTTATAATTGTCATTGAAAGCATAAGCACAGTACAAGAAAGAGTATATATTACTAGTATAAGGAAGTACTTATTGTAGATAAGTTTCAGATTTTTTACTCTATTATTTTTTTTATCGCAATTTCGTAAGTTGTCTTGTTCGCATGGTTAAAGTTTCCGCACTGACTTATTTATCCTGTTGGTAATTCCATTCCCAATAGCGACGTTTTAAGGCTATTTTGAATCATAGAAACTGAGATTTGAAATACTCTCTTAATCTCACTTAATCTTAGTAACGTCCAAGATATGTCGGATAGTATATCTATGTATCTGATAAATATACCTACATTATATTTGCTAATCAGATTTGGAAAGAAAGCTGAATAGGAATCGATAAATCTCGTCGTCCTTATTTGGAATGAAGTATACGGCGCTCTTATCAAAATATGTGTGAAATAAGGCATAGGTACAAATTTAAATAACCTTTTCAAAAGAATAATACTAATTAATTGGGCCAATCAACTATTTTTTGTCCATACCTAGTCCCAGTCATTTGTATATTTTCTCAATGTTCAGGCTCAGGCTCAAGCTCAGGTTTTGCTTGCCCCAAAAATTAATGTTTTTTTTAAAATAACTAAGGATTGCAATTATTAAATAAATACACGGTTATGCAAAATTACTTGAATTTTACTTGAATTTTGGCGGTTGTCTGATGGACGCAAAGTAGGGTAAGGGTTAGTTAGGTTATAGGTAATTTCGTGATAATTTTTTAAACGTCTGCCGCGGCCTTTCCTATAAAGGGATTGATTCAAAACCGCGTATGTACGTGCATTAAAGTGTGCTTTAGATAGTAATATGATTCTCAGCTCAGTAGCTTTTGAAACAAGCTTGCTATGAGATTTTTTTTCAGAACGAGGGGCGAAATCGCAATCATCTGTGACAAATGACGACGGTAGTCAATGAAATGAAGTTTTAATTAGTAAATAAGTAATATATTAAAGAATGTGGTATTAAACTGATAGCTATATGTTTTACGAACAGTTTTACGTAAATTGTGCATTGGATTTCCAGAATTTTTCATTCAAATATCCTTGTGTTAGGTGTGCAATATTTTAAGTGATTTTGCAAATTTTTTTTGTGATTTGGTCGAGGTTTTTTGTCAATTAATTTTAATCATCTTAAAGTAAAATTTTAGTGGTTATTTTGATTGTATGGACTTATATACATGTTTAATCTTGTATTTTAGTCTATGCTATGCCTGAATGACGTAGTTTTTTTTATCATGACATTAACTATTTACCAGTTGCAGGTGATGGATATCCAAAACCGGGAGACCTAAGGCTTCTTCCCCTCAATGGTATTGCCTCCTTCATTGACCATGTGTTTGAAGGGTGAAGTAAGCAAAAAGTATTGGGGCTAACACAAAAGATCCCACTGGGTCGAAGTGTTGCTGGCTTTCCAGCCCCCACAATAAGATAAGATAAGATAAGATAACTATTTACCAACTTCACTGGCTCATCTAAGCCAAGAGAAGAACCGAAAGTTGAAGAACCTACACAGAAGAAGAGAATAAAGCTAGAAAAGAAAAAATAAAATAAAAAATCAGGAAAGAAGTTGAGAAAAATTATATGTTTGGATTTGTTGTATACAAGGTGTTAGGGTAACAGTTGCATTACTTTAAGGGGTGATTGTACCCATGATATTGAATAACTTTCCCTAAGAATCTTATAGTTAGGATATTCCCAAAAAAAAAAACTTTTCATACAAACGGTCGATCAACTGATTGCATTTAGTATGGAAACTAATTTTTTTTTATTAATTTCTGATAGGTTTCTTTGGGAAAGTTGTTCAGTATCAAAGGTACAATCAGACCTTAAAGTAGTGCAACTGTTTACCCTAACACCCTGTATATTCGGAAATAGCATTATTCTGACATTGAATAATTAGAATAGAACAGACAACGCGAACAAAATCTGTGCACCATGATCAGCAGTGCGGAGTGCGCACTGGGGGCGTCGCGGTGCAGCACGCGCCCGGCACATGCTAAGTAAGGTTGAGCCAATTAGCTTAAACGTGTGTTACAAATATGTAGTCTTCTGGGTGTCGCCTCTAGTAGGTAGCTCAATGTATTCTGAATGTCGACCGACATTGCTCCTGATTAAGATGACCTATAACTTTATTAAATGTTATGACTGTGCAGAAATATAAGATTCATAAGCAGGTGGTTATTTAGAATATTTCTAAAAAGGCGTTTTACTCTATGATTAACGTATGACGTTCTGTTCCTAAAAAGGATTTTTTGTATTACCTATTTCATTATTTATTATTTCGAAATCCTATGAATTTGGTCTATCACGATATTACCTATCCACTATCACGAAATTGACATACCCTATCACGAATTTACCTATGTCACTTTATCACCAAGAAAACATTATAAATTCATGAATGAAGGATCTAGTATCAAACTGTGTGTTTCAAAAAGTAAGATCAGATATATGCACAAAACTTTAAACAATATCCCATATAAATTAGATAATCTTTATTTGAGTTATAACAAAAATTTTTTGGTGTATCACGGAATTACCTCCCCTTACCCTATCTTTTCATAGTAAAACTGTCGGTCCCCAAGCAATACTAGTTAACTAAACTTTATACAGTGAAAAAAAATTACTGTAACTAAAGAACTGAAAACTTTTTTTTAAATAGTAGGTACCATCAGATCAAAAAATTGTTGATTGACCCATTTGACAGAAAACTTTGAAAGCTAAAGCTAGACTCACACCGACGCGTCTGCGACGCGGGAAGCAGAAAGCGAAGCGGGAGCGTCTACGACGCGAAAATTGGCCTCCACACCGGCGCGACTGCGACGCGGGAAGCGAACATCATTTGTTGATGAATAGTCGTTGAAACAACACCTCTCTAACTATTGTTTTCGTAATGTTATTTTCGTTTAAACATCAGTCTAACTAAATTGAACATCTAGAGTACTTTGGTACTGTTTGGTAGATTTTATTACCTTTTAGAAGTTTCTAAAACCTACCTAGTTCTGTTGCTTTTGTTAGTTTTTTTAGTTTTTGGTAGTTTTTAAGTTTTTGTTGTTTTTGGTACCAAAATCTTTTCCAAGATGGAAAAACCTACCAGAAACGATCCAAATCTATCAAAAAGAACCAAAATCTACACTCAAAGAACCAAAATGTACTGAAATTTAAAATTTGTATTTTATTTTGTTACGAGAGCGTAACATCGTACACGTCTGACCACTTGACGCGCGTGTCCGCTCCGCTGACGCTGCCTTCCCGCGTCGGTGTGGGCGACTTAGCGGTAGGCCATAAGATTACATGGGCAGCGACTGCCGCGCGGTAGACGCTCCCGCTTCCCAGTCGCTTTGGTCGCGTCGGTGGGCACGAATTAATGATTTATTATTACAAAGATCGGAAAACAAGATCCAAGAACGATATTCAAACTTGGGTAGGTACTTAGATAAGTTTTATCGTATTTTACTTCTCTATCTATCTCAAAACATTTTGTTTCATGTTCATGATAATTATGATATACCTACATCACACCTAAAAAAATATCTATCTTATCTTTCTTTATCTCAGCTTTCCTTCTTTTATGACGTAGTTCAATAGTTCGTGGAATCAAAGATTTCATGTTTTGTTTTCTTATCTAGCTTAGGTATTCCGAGAGATAAGTGTACTTTTTGCAACCATCAGCAGCAAGGCTGATTCAGAGTTTATGGGGTGTAGAGCATCTCTGTGATGGGGATGGACCAGGTCTGCCTGCATAACTCCAGTCGGTTTAGGAGTTACTGATGATTAAAGGTCTGTAAAAAATTTACGATCAGCTGCAAAGCTGTAGCTATGTGAACAGTACAAAAACTGACATGGTTCATCAGTCGGTTTAGAGATACAGCCTTTCAAAGGTCATAACTTTGACTGGCTGTATCTCCTAAACCGACTGACAGAACTTGACAGTTTTTGTACTGTTCACATAGCTACAGTGCATACTACAACAATATCGTACGTACGTTAATTTTTTACAGACCTTTAATCATCAGTATCTCCTAAACCGACTGGAGTTATGCAGGCAGACCTGGTCCATCCCCATCACAGAGATGCTCTACACCCCATAAACACGAATGAATCAGCCTTGCTGCTGATGGTTGCAAAAAGTACACTTATCTCTTATACTATAGCGCAGTCGAGTGTGTAATGTTGTATTGTCGCATGCCAAAACCACAATCAACAGGCATCCACCAAAACAAAATCGAAGACAAAGCAGACCATGAAGTGGTAGAACGAGATCGAATTGATCCACACCGAGGTGCAGAGAACGGAAAGAGGCCTTCGCCCAACAATGGGACAATATACAGGGTCCTTCTCAATATGCTGACACTTTTTTAAGGGGATGATCTGTTCAGTTTGATTGACGGTTTGATCATCCCTTTAAAATAGTGTCAGCATATGAAGGACCCTGTATAATAATAAGTATATTGGGTAGGTAGGTATATAAGATTATATAGAAAAACTAATTTTTGCTAAATCTGAATGAAGTAAAACAAAATGTTTGTTATAATAAAAGAAAATGATCGAATTACTACTTACACTTTTTTATTATATCAATGAAATGTCTGCAAGTTAATAATAAAATAATAAGTTATTATAAAATAGGGAAGGTGGGGGAAACCCGGACGGCGGGTAATCACGAACATCGCAATTGCACTATGTTAGGAAGAGATGACAGGACTGTACTCACTGCTATCTGAGAAATAGTATCGGACCACAATTGGAGCGCTGCAGATGCACACATCGTTCTCGGTATTAATTTTTTAAACATTTGGTTGTTTTCGATGCAATTTTTTCATAAATGAAACTCAGTGTAGCTTTGTTTCTATAAATAACCAGAATATGACTTTCATATAACTAAATAGTTACTAATCTAAGATTTCATTAAGAGTAAAAGTAGCAGCCCAGCTAAATCTGACCTATAAATTTTATTTTAATTGTTGCTATTAGATCTTGTGGGGCAAAGGCGAATGAACTGAGTGGGGCAATCTCGAACGTTCGGCATTTCCCCTTATTCTGAAACTTTAGTCAGAATTATACCATTAATAATCAGAATTAATAATATTACCCATTAGTATAGTTTCTGGCACATAGAACTCTTCAGCTCCATCGGAATTTGAACAATCTATGTATTCCCCAACCGCATAATGTAACTGCTACTAACGAACAGACTATTACTAATACTAATGCATCTGCGCCTGGCCCTGAGACGCACAAACAACAGCTGCTATACTTATCCCTGACAGACAATTTCTGGCACACAAGGCTCTTGAACTTGAACAATCTGTTCCCCTATCTGGGGATGTAGATGCTATTACCACAAGAGGTTTTGGAATGTCTGCTTCTGATCCCGACGGACGGCAAAATGTCTGGTTACTCCTGACAGACTAACTGTTTCTGGTATAGAGGACTATTTAGTTTCATTAAAATTTACCTAAACAATCTGTTTCTCGATCCGACATCACAAGTTTTCTTTACATTCCTCCAAATACATCTAAGCGCAATACCAAAAGGAAACATTCAATTATGTCAACCATCATAACAGTTCACAAAATGCACTGATGGACAATCGTCTTCTTTGGGGTACACATGATATTTGTCGTACATAATCTCATCATTATGAGACTAAATGACGATTGATTGGGGTAATTGCGAACGATCGACATTACCCCACATGATGTTCGGGATTACCCAACCAACGTCGCGTCGGGTAAATACTGAATGGTTTTGTTTTTGTTTAAAAAAACGATTATTTTCCTATAATTTCATTAAAATGATTGTTAAAATAGTTAGTAGAATAACCTGACTTATATACGGAAAATGTTGTGAAACATTACCTTGAACAAAACAGTTTAGATTTATTACAAGTTTCCCTTAGGTGTTCGTAATTACCCCACCTTCCCCTACGGTTCTGTTAATTTATCACTTCATTGAAACACTTGGGTACCTATATCATTCGCTTCTCACACAAATATATATAATCATTTTTTGTTAATTAAGTAGGTACCTACTTTACTACCTACTTAATATTTTATCGCCCTCAAAGGCCCTGGAGTGCGATTTTTGAAACTCATATTTGAACTCAGCAGTTGAAACTGGAGTGCGATTTTTGAATCTCATTTGCTGAGTTCAGCAGTTGTAAATGTCAAAATTAATATGGAGATAAGGATCTTTCTACTTATGATTTGACTTTCAAAAATCATACTACCTACAGGAGTGCTATTTTTTAAAGTCAAATCAGCAGTAGAAAGTTGCGTATCTCCATACATTTTCAACTGCTGAGTTCAACGTATGAGATTCAAAAATCGCACTCCTGACAATATTACTATGGAGATGGAGATACGCATCTTTCTGCTGCTTGTTTGACTTTCAAAAATCGCGCTCCTGGAGTAGCTAGATACCTATGATTTTTGAAAGTCAAATCAGCAGTTAAAGATGCATATCTCCATAGTAATTTTGACATTTTCAACTGCTGAGATCAACGAATGAGTCAAAAATCGCATTCCTGTATACTTATTCTATCTATGCCTGTGCTTTAGAGCACATAAAAACTCTCTTCCACATGCTCGGCTGGCTAACGTTAGGAGCGGGGCCGCCACTCAGGCGCACGATGTGGTGGTACAACAATACTTGGGGCAGGAGGCTGTGCCGAGGACCTTGGCCATGCCCTGACAGCATTGAAGGTGCCGTAGACAGTCTCTGGCTTTTTTCTTCTCCCTGCATAACAAAATAATTACATTAAGTATTTACAATTTTAATTCGCCATTTTCCAGCAATTTTCCTGGGAATCGCCAGAGGGTGCCAATCTACAGGGTGAAATTGATATCATTAGCATCCTTTTAAACTAAGAGGTTACTCATCAAACTGAACAACTTTTACTATGGAACGAACGATAGTCGAACATAATCATGATATTTCATCAGGATTAAAGAAAAATCAGACAGACACTTGACTCTAACCAAAAGTTTCGCTTTAAAGCTTAATATTTCGTTAACGGCACGGACCTGAACGGACGTAATGACTCACACAGACACACCAGTTCTAGGCGCAGGTGCGACAACCCGCCGCCATTTTGTCCCGCGTAACAGGGCGACAGCACGCACACTCATATAAATGGGTGCTTCACTTTTGATTAGACGAGATTCCGTCCGTCTTTTTTTCAGGTCCGTGGCTAACGGATCGCTAAATCGAAAAATGGTTTTCCCAAACTCATAATATTGTTAAAAGACCTATCCAACGATACCCCACATCTTGGGATAGACGAGAAAAAAATGTCATCCCCACTTCATGTGTAGGGGAGGTAGGGAGGTAGGTACCCTAAAAAAATAGATTTTTCATGATTTTATTTTACCACTTTGTCGGCGTGAGGAATATGTATACATATGCCAAATTACAGCTTTCTACTATTAAGCGTCTTTGAGCTAAGCCGCGGACAGACGGACAGACGGACATGGCGAAACTATAAGGGTTCCTTTTTGACTTCGGAACCCTAAAAAAATTAGTAAGTACCTTATCGACCCCTCTGGCCTCAATTGTCGTAAACGCCACTTTTGGCCAAAATGAGTTAAAAATGCAGTTTTGTTTATTTTTTTTCGCTCTATCGATCGGTGTATTTAAACTTCTTCTAATCCCAAAAAAATGTCGTTTACTACCTTTGTTTTTTTTGTCTAAAACTAATAAAATAAATAAAGGTCAACGTAAAAGACATTTCATTTACAAAATATTTGATCCTGTGACGTAAACACCAATCGAAAAGACATAAAAGACATTTTCATTCGAAGGTTACAAAATATATCGTTTACGACCCAATCAAACCATAATCACAATTTCATAATATGTGTCGTAAAAGCAAAAAAAATGATTTTTCAAAATACGCTCTACGATGTAGTGACGTAAATGCCAGTGGCCGTACCTACATACCGACTCTTATCGGCTTACCTTTCAGAATTACTAACCATGTTAATCCACATTTATTTAGTAAACAAGTATTACAAGTAGTACAACAAGTACAATTATTAGTATGGCATACCTTTGAGAGACTAGCACCCTTCGTCGTCGTTCGTTGTCGATTTCAAGTCAAAAAGTTACCTTTTTATTAATAAGCATAATTTAATGGAATTTGAAATATTTTGGTCTGTCCATTATCTAACAAATGCGCAAAGAAAGGAACGTTATATTGTGTCATTTACGTCCCAAAACGAACAAATCGTTAACTTAAAATGTCGTTTACGACCCGGTGTCACCTGAACAGACGTTGAATCGTGTCATTTACGTCCCAAAACGAACAAATTGTTAACCTAAAATGTCGTTTACGACCCGGTGTCACCTGAATAGACGTTGAATCGTGTCATTTACGTCCTGAAACGAACAAATTGTTAACTTAAAATGTCGTTCACGACTCGGTGTCACCTGAACAGACGTTGAATCGTGTTATTTACGTCCCAAAACGAACAAATTCATAACTTAAAATGTCGTTTACGACCCAGTGTCACCTGAACAGACGTTGAATCGTGTCATTTACGTCCCTAAACGTACAAATTGTTAACTTAAAATGTCGTTAACGACACATCCGTTGTACATGTAAACATGAACACGAATCATTTATTTCAATCGTCGATGATATGCTATGATCTTTGAAGAGTTCTTTTGTCTATCTCCGAAGTTCTTTACCAGATCTTCACCAAATTAAAATGGGACCACCTCTGAAGTACGACCTACCAAACAAAAAAATTTATCAAAATCGGACTACTCTGTAAGAAGTTATCGAATCATTTATTTGAATCGTCGATGATATGCTATAGATTTTTAGAGAGTTCTATTGTCTATCTCCGAAAGCCCTTTACCAGATCTTCACCAAATTAAAATGGGACCACCTCTGAAGTACCTATGACCTACTAAATAAAACAAAAATTATCAAAATCGGATTAGATACTCTGTAAAAAGTTATGCGTGTTCAAACATAAAAAAAAACAAAAAATATACGCGTCGACTTACAAATACAAATACAATACAATTTTTTTTTATTTTTCTCACCACAAACACAAAATTAATAAGAGCAATAAAAAATATTAAATGAAGTACAAGAGTTTGTGGGTGGAGACTGTTGCTTGGTAAGTACGTGTACTTGCGTACACATACCTGTACTTCAAGTCACCAGGTCTTCTCCCGCCAGGAGTAAGAAGTACATTTATAAAAAAAGTTAAAGCTAAAGTTAATTTACAAAACAAAGTAACAGGATATAGGAAAACCGTTGTACTGTGTAAATAAATGTATTTATGTAACTAGTGTAGTGTATGTATGTATTTTGTATTAGCATGTTCCATAAGGTATTGAGACTTGAAAACCACTTCGTTTTTTGTTTTGTTTTCGTCGGTTAAAAAAACCATTCCCAACCCCTAAAACATAACATATTGTAATGATTTTTGGTACACTTATTCTTGAGACCAAAAACTAGGTTCGTACGTTTTGATTTTTTCAATATTTGATATAGCAGCGAAATTGTACGCAAAAATGTAATGTTATGTATGAAAATCTAAAATCGCTTATATTTTATTTAATATACATACATCAAACAAAACAAAAACATCAAAACAACAAAAACATCAAAAATATCAAAACTACAAACGGATTAATAAACCTAGTTTTCTATCTTTGTAAAATACACCCCTATTAGTTTTTAATTTCTAACGAAATTTTAAGGGTGTTAAACAACAGCAGGTTTGACTGCCCCATCATCACACACTGTGTGCAAATAATGATATAATCCCTCCCTACCTTACTGTTTTATGTTGTATTTTTATTTTTTATTTTTTGTGTATCTACTAACATAGCTCTTAAGTCAAACCCTGTTACTAACAAATGGATCATTTGTAATCTGAATGTTGAATAAATATTATTATTATAAACAACTTTCCCCACGAAATATTTAAGAGTACAATTAAGGAACATGGATCGAAAAACGAGAAAAATGTTTGGACCTTCTTCCGTAAGAAAACGATCTGCTTCTCCGCACTTTTTACAAAAAACGGAGGAGGTTTTCAAGTCGACGCGAATATATATTTTTTATTTTTTATGTATAACGTAAAATTCATCGGCTGCAATATTTATTATTTTTTACTTTTTGAGCTTTGAAGTAGGTTTTCATTTTTTGTAAAAAAAAAAAATATTTCTCAAACATGCTTGGAAATGTGAGCATTATTTTGACAACCCTCTTCGAGATAAATCGAAATTGCTGTACTGGCCAAATACATGCGCGCAGCGGCCGGCAATGTTTTAATTTCTGCGAATTATTTGAGAAAATTTACTGTTTTAATTTCCGCGCATTATTTGAGAAAAGTACTATACAAGCCTTGGCCACAACTAGGCATTGATGGACTTACGTATGTGTGCCTCGGCTTCGCCTCGGCCCACATTTACACGTTCGTCCATCAATGCCTCTGTTGCTGGCCGCTGCAGTAATGTACTATTTCGACCCATGTTCCGAAGAGAACGTTGTTTAGTTTAATTAAGTATCTGAATTACACCCTAACATTTTGATGGCAATTAAAAAATAGGACTGTAGGAGTGTTGTGTCACGTAGCATTATAATAATAATATGGCTTGGCTTGGCTTGGCTTTATATCCGCAACTCAAGCCGCCTGTAATCAGTTTTGTAGGCAGCATTGATCAGTCTATTTAATAAATAATCTTTAGCTGCTGAATACTCTGATTAGATAATTTTATTATGAAAGTAAACAACCACGAAAACCATTGAACTCTCATACCGCAGAGGGTTACCATCCGAAACACAGAATAACAAGCTAAACCAACGAGCTCGTGTGAATCGGATTATGGATGGAAGAGAAATCAATCAATTAAATAATACTTTTAATGTACACTAAAACATAAGCAGCATACATTTATGCTGCTCAGGATTATGTATAACCTTTAAACCACATTTACTCTACTCTACCCATCAAACTGAACCACTTTTACTATGGGAGCAAACCAGTCAGAATAAAAAAAATCTGTTCCATACGTTTGAGTGCATGCTAAATATATGCATGAGAAAATACATAAAATGTATAAATGAATGGTACTTACTAAGTTATTAATTGTGTAAATTATAGATCCAATCAGAAAAGATATATTGATCAACAAAAAAACACCGGCCACTATTAAAAACACAGACATTCTGCAAATAATTAAATTCAAAATTATGAAAATATGAAAGACAATTTTTCCGGGTTGCAAGCGAATCTGTATGAGAGCACAATTTAATTATTTAAATCCAAATCCAATCCAATCCTTTAAGCAAATACTGATAATTACTGCGTCGAGTACAATTGTACAAAAATATCTAATTCCTGGCGGCATGCCACGTTTGTTCTATCTGAAGATACGATTCTTAAACAATATAGATTAGTTACATCATTTATGATGAGTCCATGATTGGGTGTGTCGATGTTAGACTAACTATTCCAAATTCAATTTTTACTATATGGCCAAGTGCGTGTCGGGCGACGCGCAGGGTAAGGTTCCGTAGTTGCCCGTCACAATAAAACTTTTGTTTTATGCTACCTAATAAAGTCTAAAAAGTACATTTTATAAGTTGATCGACTATTACTCGTAAACTTGTAAAGCCTACTTAGCCGTGATAGTTTTCCTTTTAAATTCGTTATACAGGGTGTAACAAAACTCCCTAGTAATACTGAAGGGGGTGCTTCAGACCATCAAACTGAACAACTTTCACTATTGGGCCAAACCGAGAAAAAAAAATCTGCTGTCCCATACAAAACTGCAGTACCGACTCGACTAACAAAACAATTAGCCAATCGTTGCAAGGCATTTAAATATTTTATTTATATTTATTATTGAAGGCGGCACATCTGGATTTGTCAATGTAATATCGCGCGCTATTAAAATTTGTGAACTGTGCAGGTACACCAGGGAACTTATAAATCTAGTACAGGGTTACTTCGGAGACAGTGCGCATTTTTCTTCCATGCAATCAGTATCGTTAATAGAACACATTTTAAGGGGAAAAAAAATTTTTTTTTTGTTTCTTATTTTGTTCAATTTATCCACCCGAAAATTTATGTAGCGTTGCTACACTACACTCCAGTCGTGAGTCAAAGGGGTAGGTACTAGGGTAGGTAGGTGCGAGGCCTCTCTCGTGGGTGAGTCACTGATCGCACCCCCTCCGCAGAGTCAAGGGCGGATCCAGGATTTCATAGTGGGGGGGGCCCTCGGCCGACTCAGGCCACGTATTAAGATATAAAAAAATTAAGTTAGAGACACAGACCCGAGACGTCTTGTATACATACATAGAAAACTAAAACAATCAGCCCCGGATCTACGATTTTTCCGAGGCAGGGCAAAAACAATGAGATTAAGGCGCCGGGCCTCCTCTACAAGAGTGTAGCAATAATTTTTTCTTAGGGAGGCCAGGTCCAGGTTGAGTGGTTGCGATAAAACATTTAACATAGAGCGAGCGAAGCGAGCTCGAGATTTTACTGCAATAGGATTAGGTCGAGTCAGAAATTCGCAATATGATCAATATTTCACTGAAATATAATGAGATGACTGCAATAAGATCTAAAAGCAAGAGCGAGCGAAGCGAGCTCGAGATTTCACTGCAGTATAATGAGATGACTGCAATACGATCTTAAACCGAGAGCGAGCGAAGCAAGCTCAGATTTCGTCACAGCAATATAATGAGATGACTTCAATGAGATCTAAAACCAAGAGCGAGCCAAGCGAGCTCGAGATTTTACAGTAATATGATTAGGTCGAGTCAGAAATTCGCAATATGATCGAATTCTGCGAAAGGAAATTTCAATACAACAAAAAAACCAAGAGCGAGCGAAGCGAGCTCGATATTTCACTGAAATATAATGAGATGACTGCAATAATATCTAAAACCAAGAGCGAGCGAAGCGAGCTCGAAATTTCACTGCAATATAATGAGACGACTGCAATACGATCTTAAACCAAGAGCGAGCGAAACAAGCTCAGATTTCGTCACTACAATATAATGAGATGACTGCATTAAGATCTAAAACCAAGAGCGAGCGAAGCGAGCTCGAGATTTTACTGCAATATGATTAGGTCGAGTCAGAAATTCGCAATATGTTCGAATTCTGCGATAGGTAATTTCAATACAACAAAAAACCAAGAGCGAGCGAAGCGAGCTCGATATTTCACTAAAATATAATGAGATGACTGTAATAAGATCTAAAACCAAGAGCGAGCGAAGCGAGCTCGAGATTTCACTGCAATATAATGAGACGACTGCAATACGATCTTAAACCGAGAGCGAGCGAAGCAAGCTCAGATTTCGTCACTGCAATATAATGAGATGACTGCAATGAGATCTAAAACCAAGAGCGAGCGAAGCGAGCTCAAGATTTTACTGCAATATGATAAGGTCGAGTCAGAAATTCGCAATATGATCGAATTCTGCGATAGGTAATTTCAATACAACAAAAAAACCAAGAGCGAGCGAAGCGAGCTCGATATTTCACTGAAATATAATGAGATGACTGCAATAAGATGTAAAACCAAGAGCGAGCGAAGCGAGCTCGAGATTTCACTGCAATATAATGGGATGACTGCAATACGATCTTAAACCCAGAGCGAGCAAAACAAGCTCGAGGTTTCGTCACTGCAATATACGAAATCAGGAGCAAGCGAAGCGAGCACGAGATTTTTTTGCAAAATTCTCAAGTCGATGCAATATTTTAAACCTGCCGCCCGGGGCGTGTTCCCCGGCTTGCTGTTAAATCTTTAGGATTATATTATGTGTATAATCCTAAAGATTTCTCGCCACAGCCTTGTTTTAATTATTGTACCTACACAGGTACAATAATTAAAACAGAAACATAGAGTGAGCGAAGCGAGCTCTAATTTTCTCCGCTCTACGAATAGGTTATGGACAGAGCTCAATCAATCTATGCCCTAGTAAAGTGCCGTCATTACTCAGCCTCGAAATTCAATGCAATCCGCAGAGGTCCGTGGGGGGGGCCATGGCCCCCTGGGCCCCCCCCCTGGATCCGCCCTTGCGCAGAGTGCGCACGCGTCTTGTTTACGAAATGAGACATGGTAAAATTAAAAAATACGGGTCTTTTTATTTTGAATGAGCTTCATATAAGTACGTAAAAATTGCGCACTGCCTCCGACCCTGTATTATGTTACTAGTTGTAAATGCTGCTGAATGAGGTGGTCTTCTCAAGCTTCATCAAATAAGTCGAAGATACGAGAAGTAAGGTCCTTTAATTAAAAAAACATAGGTACACAAGTCCATACCGAAAGGAATTACCGTCGTGAGTTATGTAGGTATGTACCAGTGTACCTTTCTATGTAACACTACTTTCTTTTTATGATGATTAATTTGTGTAGGTAGGTACTTACCAGGGCCGGATTAAGCCATATAGAGGCTCCTAGGCAATTCAAGCCTCGGGGCCCCTATCCCCGAGGGCCGTGGGATGGATTTGTCTCTGTGTCCGGGGGCCAGATACAGGCTAGGTGGTCGCAGTAACATAACCACAAACTTTTACTGCAATATTATAAGTCGTTGCGCAATGCGATCTGAATTCAGAATCAAGGACCGAGATTTTACTGCAATACGACTAGGTCAGCTCATTATTTTCTACATATATTATGTTTATTGCACCTACCTAGAGCTCATATGTCAAAATGGACTTGATTTGTGTATGAGACGAAAGCATCGAGCGAGCAATATATATATTAAACAGGATATAATAAGTCAATTACAGCAAGAAGTCTGTTTTAAAGTCGAAATAATACAACAAAAATGAGCGAGCGAAGCGAGCTCGAAAATTTGCAATAAATATATTTTCAATTGACATATGGAACCGAGACGTGATCGTTCACTCAAGGCCTCATAAAAAGGCTGAAAGTCACCCAAAGGGCAATGGCTCTCCATTGCCCTTTGGCTATGCTCGGAGTTTCCCTGCGAGATCGAATCAGAAATGAAGAGATCCGCAGAAGAACCAGAGTAACTGACATAGCCCAAAGAATTGCTAAACTTAAGTGGCAGTGGGCGGGGCACATAGCTCGCAGAACCGATGGCCGGTGGGGCCGAAAAGTTCTCGAGTGGCGACCGCGTACCGGAAAGCGCAGCGTGGGTAGGCCCCTCACACGGTGGACCGACGACCTGGTGAAGGCGGCGGGAAAACGTTGGATGAGGGCAGCGCGGGACCGGTCGTTATGGCGATCCTTGGGGGAGGCCTATGTCCAGCAGTGGACGTCCATCGGCTGAGATGATGATGATGATGATATTTTCAATACTTTTTTTAATGACTTTCACAGACTTTTTAATAATTCAATTAAATTTTGGGGTGAGGAACTCGAAGGTTTAATCTTCGAGTTTTTACTTATTTTTCTCTCAGGCCACGGGGCCCCTAGACGGCGCTGGGCCCATAGGCACGTGCCTACTTTGCCTCTATGGTTAATCCGGCACTGGTACTTACCTAGATTTGTATAAACAATTTCATTCTTTATCAATATAAAGAAAACATAATTGTTTATTTCATAAACATTATTTATAATAAGTTTATGGTTTATTTACAGATGACTGTACAGATAGAAATATTTTAATGACATTATCAAATACAATAATCCCATACCTTCTTAATCTTAAATGCAGTGACGAATAGAGATTATGAATTTATGACGTATGTTATCAAATGAAATTCTATATTTTATTATTATATCAGAACTTTCCGCTTGACGATGTTAGTTATGGATTTAGACAGCTTGATGCTTATTAACTAGAACCTAGAACCAATGCATGCACAAGTTTCCACTTTCATTTGTTTTTCCTTTGCCTACTTCCATTTATCGCCTAATAAATAATTTAATAATAAATATAGTTCTTTCAACATTCCGTAATTTAAAAACTGGTAGGTATTTTAAACTTTGGTATTTGAAACATACCTATCTAATACCCAGAATTAATCATTTTAACGCAGGCACGTATCCAGGAGGGGGGGGAAGTATTTGAGTTCCCGATATTTCGGCAGTGTTACAATTGCCATGATCACGTAATATCGGGAACTCAAATATACCAAAACGCGGTAAGAACTTGTTAAAATGTTTAATTCTAGATTCAATAATAACCGCGTAACTATGCGTAACTCTCAAAAACTGAATCTAATAAGGTGAGGCGGGGGGGCTATTCTGACACAAAAAATCAAAGCGAAAAGTTTAAACCTCATTATTTCCCTTTGTTACAAAGTTACAGTAAAGTTGACTATTGCATATTAAAGGGTATTTTATCTGTTATGATTTCCTCTTAATTTTTGTTTTAAAAACGCATATTTACACTGGCAAAAGAAGCGAAATTCTCGTAAAAATACCATGTGGCCATAATTACCCCGCAGCGGGGTAATTCCGTCAGTCGACAATATCTCCGCCATATGGAGCTATGGCGCTGAAACTCGAAGCAATACATTACTGACGATATGACACAAGCGCCTTTCTGAATCTTTTATAATGCGCACAGCCAAGGAGTGGAATGCCTTACCTGCGTCAGTATTTCCGAGTACTTACAACCCGAATTCCTTTAAAGTACGAGTGAATAGGCATCTTCTGGGTAAGCTCGCTACATCTACGACCCCATCTTCGTCCTGAGGACTGGATTGAGGTCAAGAGCAAACCCATAGTTAATAAAAAAAAAAAAAAAAAAAAAAACATGCGAAAATGAACTTTATGACAAGCTGGGATACTTCATTTTCGAGTAAAAACACTTAAAAAAAATTGTGGGGCTATTCTGTCAGGTCTCCATACATGCTAGGGCTGGGACACGCAAAAGTCGATAAGTTAAACCTAGCAAAAATTTCTTAAAAATTGGATGAGAGTGATTAAAGTAAGTATAAGTGCTTAATTTAATAAAACAAGTTTTGAGTACGAGTAATCCTAAATTTATGATAAAAAAACGTCATATTAAAATTGATTTCCTATTAACTCTCTTCTTTTTAACAAAGGTTTGGTATTTATTGTAGTTTTGGGTACCTACTTATCCTGAGTATCTGTGCCGCTCCATGCAGTTATTTTAGTTTTTTCACGTCTTCATCCGCATTTCAAAGTTTGATTTCTGAGTAAATACGCTTTTTCTTTTTATCTTTAAATGTTACATCATCTATAATAATACAAGATACATACTCGTATGACAATATACTTATTATAAACTGGACAAATCATGTTGTCTTGATTTGACCTAAAAATTTTCATGTGAGATATGGTAGGATTAAAAGTACTGAAATTAATATCGACGTTTCTGCCGATACTGTGGACATCACTAGCATTTTGCTACTTCATACAAAAACAGTGGGGCTATTCCGCCAGTGTTTTCTGCCGGAATTGCCCCTCCATCATAGTTTTCGTGGGTTATTATGTCAGACTCAATAACACAGTAATAAATAAGTGTAGGACAAAATAAGTTAGCAGAAAAGAATCTACAGTTCTTATTCATATTACTTCACTTGATTAATCATCAAATAACACACAAAACCCACTAAACAAATAAAACATATTGCGAAGCGTTTTTGGTAACGCAAGCGAAAAAAATGGTATCCCGTCAATATGGCTTCCCAATCAAACAATTCCTGCGTTAGCCGCCCCATCTATATTTTATCGAAGAAACATGCTTTTTCTCTACCTGTACCAGGGTGTCGCGACTGACTAAAAGCTTATAGAACAAATGTTATAGCCAAATGCCGGAATAGCCCCGCTGCCGGAATAGCCCAGCTTCACCTTACCTTATTCTTAGCATAATAATAAAATTGTAAAGGCGTGGATGTACACACGGCGACAGATCAACCTACCCATAGTTCGACCTTATGTCCATGAACATAGAGTTCAACTATGGGTAGGTTGATCTGTCGCCATGTGTACATTGGAGATATTTGCAAATGGGGTGTTATGGAATGTAATGCATTAAGGTTATTTTTAGAATTTTTGTCTGTATGTCTGTTTGTTTTGAACGCATCACTTAAAAACTACTGAACAGATTTGGATGGGGTTTTCACAGAAGCACAGGGCTTAGTTTGGATTAACATTTAAGCTTTGTTTTATGACAATCGGTTCACGCAATCAAAAGTTATGAGTAGGTATTTTACGTTAGTGGTCATAATAAGTAGGTAATTGGAATTTTGGAATTTTAAAATAAGGTAAACCGGGCTATCGTTTGGGCATCAGACTTAACGACCTTATACCAGAGATTGTAGCCGGGAACAACGGCTTAACGTGCCATCCCAAGCACAGAATCATCTTTCTTTTTAGACAATCAGGTGATTCAGCCTGCAATGTCGTAACCTACTCGAGAAAAACTCACAAAGTAATATCTCACTAGGTCCCCCCGTGGGAATCCATCCCACGACCTCCGTGTCAAGAACCCAATGCTCTTATCCATTGCATTAGAACACGAATGCAGTTGCTAGGGTATTATGAGTCGTTTGGTATTGTACCTACTCTGTGGTATTACTCTGGTATTATGAGTTCGGGTATTTTGGGCTAGGGCATTTTGAATTCCGACATTATTAATTTATGATTTTTGGGTATTCCAATATGTATAGGTACCCTAATCTACTAACACTGTACACTTCCCTACGATCTTTGCATTTTTCTTCATTGTACTCTATACAAATGTAGGTACATAAATAAAAACAGGTCAAGTGCGAGTCGGGCTACTCGCGTACCGAGGGTTCCGTACCACACCACCACACAAAATATTAAGTTACCAAAATGTTTTCTTTCTCCGGGACCTTTAGCGCGAGACGGACTCACACTTGGCCGGTTTTTATTATTTGTTGTTATACTGTGTAGAGTTTGCTCTATAATCACACGTAGTTTGACGCTTGTATTGTATTGTATTACTGTTTTTACGATAGAGCGAAAAGAAAAAACATTGATAAAAACTAGTTTCTTGTATGAGGACCCCTCTTAATTTTTAACTTTTTGACATTTTTATTATTTGTTAGCAAATCTGCCATAATAACGCACATTTTGTGTAAATTTCAACTGTCTAGCTTTTACTGTTCAAAAGTTACAGCCCTAAATAGGTAGGGCAGACGGACGGACAAAGTAGGAATAGGGTCCCGTTTTCACCCTTTGAGTTGAAAATTGTACCTGGGCGGATCAAGCTTTGCTCGGTGTCTTCCAAGTTAATCTAGATAGGTTTCATCATCCCTAAGAAAAATCCGTTTTCACACAACAAAATATTTTCGTTTTTTTTTTCACGATGACCTTATCATATCAGCTTATGACCTATTATGGCGCCGACACTGTCTGATGCGAGTATACATTTATCGTAACAAGTATACGATATCACATTGTTACAAGGTCACCGTATTGATGGCGTTTTACGTCAACCAATACTAAATTACGCCTCCGCTTTAACGCAAACCTTTTAAATAATAAATATAGTGTCTCAATGGCGCCTCATAATTTTATGTTAGTCGTTACACGTATAAACAAACGGAGTTTTCTCATTTTTATTGCCTTTTCTTACTTGAAGGCGATACTTTATCTTATCTTCACTTTTTAGAATTATTGTCTGTCTGTTTGGTCGAGCATCACGAAAAAACTAAGTACTCAACCGATTTTTAGGAAACTTTTTGTTTTTTAGCTTATGATTTGACTTCAAAAATCTGGTACCTATATAATTTGTGCGGACGAAGTCGCGGGTAAACTCTAGTAAAACATAAAATTAGCTATGGAGCTTTTATCACTAATGTTAGCTTAGCATGATACAAGGGCGGATCCAGGGGGGGGGCCCAGGGGGCCATGGCCCCCCCCACGGACCTCTGCGGATTGCATTGAATTTCGAGGCTGAGTAATGAAATGACGGCACTTTACTAGGGCATAGATTGATTGAGCTCTGTCCATAACCTATTCGTAGAGCGGAGAAAATTAGAGCTCGCTTCGCTCACTCTATGTTTCTGTTTTAATTATTGTACCTGTGTAGGTACAATAATTAAAACAAGGCTGTGGCCAGAAATCTTTAGGATTATACACATAATATAATCCTAAAGATTTAACAGCAAACCGGGGAACACGCCCCGGGCGGCAGGTTTAAAATATTGCATCGACTTGAGAATTTTGCAAAAAAATCTCGTGCTCGCTTCGCTCGCTCCTGTTTTCATATATTGCAGTGACGAAATCTCGAGCTTGTTTCGCTCGCTCTTGGTTTAAGATCGTATTGCAGTCATCCCATTATATTGCAGTGAAATCTCGAGCTCGCTTCGCTCGCTCTTGGTTTTAGATCTTATTGCAGTCATCTCATTATATTTCAGTGAAATATCGAGCTCGCTTCACTCGCTCTTGGTTTTTTTGTTATATTGAAATTACCTATCGCAGAATTCGATCATAGGTATTGCGAATTTCTGACTCGACCTTATCATATTGCAGTAAAATCTCGAGCTCGCTTCGCTCGCTCTTGGTTTTAGATCTCATTGCAGTCATCTTATTATATTGCAGTGACGAAATCTGAGCTTGCTTCGCTCGCTCTCGGTTTGAGATCGTATTGCAGTCATCTCATTAAATTTTAGTGAAATATCGAGCTCGCTTCGCTCGCTCTTGGTTTTTTTGTTGTATTGAAATTACCTATCGCAGAATTCGAACATATTGCGAATTTCTGACTAGACCTAATCATATTGCAGTAAAATCTCGAGCTCGCTTCGCTCGCTCTTGGTTTTAGATCTTAATGCAGTCATCTCATTATATTGAAGTGACGAAATCTGAGCTTGTTTCGCTCGCTCTTGGTTTAAGATCGTATTGCAGTCGTCTCATTATATTGCAGTGAAATTTCGAGCTCGCTTCGCTCGCTCTTGGTTTTAGATATTATTGCAGTCATCTCATTATATTTCAGTGAAATATCGAGCTCGCTTCGCTCGCTCTTGGTTTTAGATCTCATTGCAGTCATCTCATTATATTGCTGTGACGAAATCTGAGCTTGCTTCGCTCGCTCTCGGTTTAAGATCGTATTGCAGTCATCTCATTATATTGCAGTGAAATCTCGAGCTCGCTTCGCTCGCTCTTGCTTTTAGATCTTATTGCAGTCATCTCATTATATTTCAGTGAAATATTGATCATATTGCAAATTTCTGACTCGACCTAATCAATCTAATCATATTGCAGTAAGATCTCGAGCTCGCTTCGCTCGCTCTATGTTAAACGTTTTATCGCAACCACTCAACCTGGACATGGCCTCCCTAAGAAAAAATTATTGCTACACTCTTGTAGAGGAGGCCCAGCGCCTCAATCTCATTGTTTTTGCCCTGCCTCGGAAAAATCGTAGATCCGGGGCTGATTGTTTTAGTTTTCTATGTATGTATACAAGACGTCTGGGGTCTGTGTCTCTAACTTAATTTTTTTATATCTTAATACGTGGCCTGAGTCGGCCGAGGGCCCCCCCCACTATGAAATCCTGGATCCGCCCTTGGCATGATACTCTTGTAGATTTTCTTATCGCGCGAGAGAGAGCCAACCAAACCACCTGGCGCCTTGTTGGCATGGCTAGCAACAAGTGACAAGAATGACACTTGTTGCTATCCATGGCTATTGGAGGTGGAGTCGAAGCGATACGGCGCAACAAATGCTCAACTTTGTTCAACTTTTTTTCCGGGTGCCATTAGGGCGATTGACTGGTAACGCTTGACTGCCAAACATTTCGTCATATTCGAATGTAATAATATCTAACAAACACTATCGAGTTGCTCCTTGTCAAAAACTGTAATAAAGGTCCAAAGTCATAATAACATACACGTTCGTACTTTCAAGCAAATACATTCTCATCTACTGAATAAGAATAACTGAGTTTCTGCAAAACAGGAGTGCGATTTTTGAATCTCATTCGCTGAGTTCAGCAGTTGAAAATGTCAAAATTACTATTTAGATACGCATCTTTCTACTGCTGATTTGCCTTTAAAAAATCATACTTCAGGAGTACGATTTTTGAAAGTCAAATCAGCAGTAGAAAGATGCGTATCTCCACAGTAATTTTGACATTTTCAACTGCTGAACTTTTTCTGCTGCTGCATTCACTGAGGCGAATGAGATTAAAAAATCGCACTCCTGGCTGACTAGTACCAATGAGTTTTTCGAAAAATATGTACGATTTGTAACACCGCTAGCTTTTCGGTGAAGGAAAACATCGTGAGGAAACCTGCATGCTTCAATTTCGATGCATGTATTGTACCCACTGTCCATTACAAGTGGCGACGGGCTCACTCCCCTTCACACTGGATATAGTTTTGGTACCTAGTAAAACGTGGATGTTCTGAGGTTTCAGAATCTCTGACTACCCCCTCAGGGAATACAGTCGTGAGCATATGCTTAGGCTAAATCAATACATGCTCGTCTCACATATAAGTCGTGAGAATTGATCCGGCTCAAGCCGCTCAAGGCTTCAGTACTGCGGAAAACTCAAGTAGGTATAGTTGCTCTAATTATTTAACCCAGGTCTTATGCTTTGGGTCACTTAATATTTTGCTCGGTAATGCTGGACTCTTTAAAGCAACCTAAGTGTTCGTTACTTTCAAAGGAGGTGGATCAGTTTGCCGTTCTTTCTGGATCAGTTTAAGAAAACCACCCAAAAGACGTGGTCGTTCACTCAAGGCCTCATAAAAAGGCTGAAAGTCACCCAAAGGGCAATGGAGAGGGCTATGTTCGGAGTTTCCCTGCGAGATCGAATCAGAAATGAAGAGATCCGCAGAAGAACCAGAGTAACTGACATAGCCCAAAGAATTGCTAAACTTAAGTGGCAGTGGGCGGGGCACATTGCTCGCAGAACTTTTCGGTGGGCCGAAAAGTTCTCAAGTGGCGACCGCGTACCGGAAAGCGCAGCGTAGGTAGGCCTCTCACACGGTGGACCGACGACCTGGTGAAGGCGGCGCGGCGGGAAAACGTTGGATGAGGGCAGCGCAGGACCGGTCGTTATGGTGATCCTTGGGGGAGGCCTATGTCCAGCAGTGGACGTCCATCGGCTGAGATGATGATGACGACCCAAAAGAACCGGCTAGAAATTTTATGTACCTACCTAGGAACTGTGAGAAAGATAGATCGATAGATCGTGAATTGAGCTCAGGTAGGAGGTGGAATATTTTCAAACACAATTTGAAACTCGGAGCAAGCGAAGCGAGCTTGAGATTTTACTACAGAATGGTCAAATCTATCAAAGTCGTATTACTACAACAATCAATAACTAAGATTGTTGCAAGACGATCTTAAACCAGGAGCGATGCGAGATCAAGATTTTACCTTACCTCTTACCTACGCTACCTACGCACTGCATAATTAGGTTAACACCACCCATTACATTGTAAGTGATTAGAAAGTAAAAGCCTTTTACAGATGGGCATAGAACCGCGGCGGTTACAAATATTGAGTTTCGTTCAGACCCTTTAAGTAGGTATGGAACCCTAAATATGTCCAGGGATCAACAAAATTTGCCCAAACCCTGCACGTTGACCAATCAAAGCGCAGAGAAAAGGGGTGCATCGATGCAGGATCAATGCAAGCGTTGCCAGGTTACAAGATGCAGCGCCAGCCCCCGGAGCGCCCGGCCGCGGCACCCGAAGGCTCGACTGCAGGCTTCGCTCGCGCCTGCCTCCGCAGCACCACTCCAAGTCGAGTGACCGTCGCGAGTGCGTGCGCGTGTGCCACACCGCATCACCATTTACTCCTCGATAAAACTTTTACTCGACTCAAATTCGCTCTTCGCGAGTGCGGAAACCACTTTCGCTTTCAAATACACCTTCGTGTGATTATATTGTGAATTTTAGTGTACCCATTGTGCTTGATTGACAACATCAAGGTAAGTTAGTTAATTATTTTGACCCATAATCTGTATCAAAATTTAGACTACGTGTCAGTTCCGAATGCTAAGTGAAAGGCGAATGCTTTGTTAAATTACTTAAACATGACAAGGAATGCCTTGCTACATCTTTTGGTGTGCTCTCATCTTAAACTTCACATCTTTTTATCTTAGTTCCTTTCCTCCTCAAGTTAAGGTTGTTTTGGAGAAATATATGATAAATATTTTAAGTTATTCCACGTCCTTTATAAGTTATAATTATAACCTACTTAGTACTTACATTCTTGTACCTTACATAATTTGATCTAGTTTTTGATTTAATCTGTATTCGGCCTGTAGGTAAGTCCTTGGAATTATGCAAAGCAAATATAGTTGATTTCTATTTACTACTAAAATGTTATACGTGTTCATAAAACTAAAGTATTTTTACCTATAATTTTTGCACGCGCGTGTTAATCTTATGTTTACAAACTTTTATGAATATGACTTGAATTTAATTATGAAGATGTAAAGATATTGTTTTCGGGGTTATTTAATGTAGAGTCATTTTAATGGTGTCAAATATTTCATGTTATTAAGTTTTTTTATACTTATTTCTGGTTTCTATGTACCTACCTAAAGAAGAAAAACAAATAGGTAGCATCAATTTAGTCAAATCTCGAGTTCCTTCCCTCATAAATGACATCTTATTATTGCTGATGCCAATTTTGTCTCCTTTTTGAAAGTGCTTTGACTTCCTGATAAGACACGACTACAATCTTTTCCTTTACTTGTGCTAAATAATTCTGTCTAGGTCATTCATTATGCGGAAATAAAACGAGATCTACTTTGATATATTTTTGGTTTATTTTCACTTTTGGTGATATTTTTTTTATTCTGTTTTTTATTTTATTTTAATTGGAGCTTTTAACCCTGAGGTTATGTCAGCCCGGTTTGGTGATACAAGGCGATCTTTGTCTCGAACTCGTCTTTATCTAGTTAAAATTCATAGATTTTTAGTGAGATGATGTTTTAGTAAATGACTTTAAAAAATATTACCTATCTACAAGGTAAAATTGATATCATTAGCATCCTTTTAAACTAAGGGTCTACTCATCAAACTGAACAACTTTCACTATGGGTGCAAACCGATCGGAAAATGCTAAAAGGATGCTAATGATATCAATTTTACCCTGTATACTAGGTAAGTACCTACCTTGAAAAAATGTTATTTATTTACAGAAGCGAAGTTCTAATCTCACGTCACATAATAAAATGTATGATAACGAAGTAACATTCATCGATAATAGTTAATGCTGGCCGTAAATCAGTAATTCCAGGGTTGTGTACTTAACTTAGAGAAATGTGTACCAAATTAAATGATGTGTCTAAAACCAATGATAATAATAAAATATTAAAATGTAGGTAGGAGGTACCTATACCTAACCCTAACCTAGGTTCTTAACTCTTGGATATTAGCATGGAGTACTTGGTTACCAAAGGTAGATTACCTAAATAAGTAGCTAGGTTTTTTAAAACATAACACTTCTACCTAGTGTAAATAGTTATACTTACGCACAATAAATAATATACAGGGTGTAACAAAACACCCTAGTAATACTTAAGGGGATGCTACAGACCATCAAACCGAACAACTTTCACTATGGAGCCAACATCGAAATCGAGGAAAAAAAAAACCGCTCTTTCATACAAAACTGCAGTACCGCCTGGACTCGAATGTATGGGAGGCAGATTTTTTTATTTTTTCTCGACGTTGGCTTCATAGTGAAAGTTGTTCAGATTGATGGTCTGAAGCACCCTCTTAAGTGTTACTAGGGTGTTTTGTTACATCCTGTATAATAAAAATAAATAAGTTATACAGGGTGTCCCAGAAATGGTGAATCAAAATGCTATGGGAGGCAGCTTGACTAATGTCCTATCCATAAAAAATATTAAAAAAAATAAAACGCACATGACCATAAAAAAAAAAGAATATCCAAAAAAACGGGAAAATCATCAAATTTTTCTAAGTTTCCAGCTCTAATTATCGCGTTTTGGGATAATTTGTAATTTTTTTCTGCCAATATTAATTGTTAGAGGTTGCTTCGACTGATTGTTAACATTTTACAAAAAAAAATGTCTGCACTTAGAGCACAGACCACTTAGTTTAATTGTTTTTTCTGAACCGAAAAATTTTCTTGCTATTTTAACCAGCTGTAGTATAAAAAAAATGTATGGGACTTGTGCGGCAAACTACTTCAAAAAGTTGCCTATTTAATGACGATTTTAAAATGATACGAATCACTGAATTTACTTTACAAAATTGGGAGATATTAATTTTCTTGTGTGCTAGGGTGAAATTTGTGCAATTTATCTTTACTTTTTAATTCATTTTCCACTTCTAATCCGTTGCTTCTAAGGTTAGAATTGGCTAAAAAAGTTGTTTCAATACCCGGTAGTAATGGCACGGTTTTTTAGAATCCCGGTTTTTCAAAATCCCGGTGTTTTAAAAACCCGATTTTTTTTAAATCCCGGTTGTTTAAAATCCCGTTTTTTTAAGAATCCCGGTTTTTTAAATTCCCGGGATTCCCAAAAAACTGGGAATTTAAAAAACCGGGATTTTAAAACACCAGGATTCCCAAAAAACTGGGATTCCCAAAAAACCGGGATTTTAAAACACCGGGATTCCCAAAAAACCGGGAATTTAAAAAAAACCGGGATTCCTAAAAAAACCGGGATTTTAAACAACCGGGATTTTAAAACACCGGGATTTTGAAAAACCGGGATTCTAAAAAACCGTGCCATTACTACCGGGTATTGAAACAACTTTTTTAGCCAATTCTAACCTTAGAAGCAACGGATTAGAAGTGGAAAATGAATTAAAAAGTAAAGAATAAATTGCACAAATTTCACCCTAGCACACAAGAAAATTAATATCTCCCAATTTTGTAAAGTAAATTCAGTGATTCGTATCATTTTAAAATCGTCATTAAATAGGCAACTTTTTGAAGTAGTTTGCCGCACAAGTCCCATACTTTTTTTTTATACTACAGCTGGTTAAAATAGCAAGAAAATTTTTCGGTTCAGAAAAAACAATTAAACTAAGTGGTCTGTGCTCGAAGTGCAGACATTTTTTTTTGTAAAATGTTAACAATCAGTCGAAGCAACCTCTAACAATTAATATTGGCAGAAAAAAATTACAAATTATCCCAAAACGCGATAATTAGAGCTGGAAACTTAGAAAAATTTGATGATTTTCCCGTTTTTTTGGATATTCATTTTTTTTTATGGTCATGTGCGTTTTATTTTTTTTAATATTTTTTATGGATAGGACATTAGTCAAGCTGCCTCCCATAGCAGTTTGATTCACCATTTCTGGGACACCCTGTATAACTATACCAATGAACATGGTCCACATAAAATCGTTTCAGTAGTTATATTAAACCGTGGATATAGAGGATGGTGCATGGCCCACTCTATTTTTTTTTTTTTTTTTTATAACTAATCTGAATCTTTTCATCATCATCATCTTATTTTAAGAGCTACGCTCTTGTCGGTGGAGTAGGAATTCGCCAATCCTGTCTCTTGTCCGTTAGTCTCTTGAGTCCTTGATACGACACGACATCAACCCTGTAAACAATTTTATTTAAAATTGTGAATATATACAACGTGTTAATGAATTAACGCAAAACTAGAAAGTAGTTTGTTTAGAATCGAGAGCAGAATCGAATTATCATAGTTTCAACATAGGTATATTTTTTCAAAACATTTTATAATTTGTTAGCAAAATTTAAAATTTTCTGAACCCGATGTCAACCCACCCCACGGGCACACCCCCTACTTACTACTAAAACAATATTATTAAAATGTATCCATGAGTACGTTAGCGCCTTCATTCATTGCTGAAATGATGAAAAATCATTTTTGTCTCAAAACTTAAAATGTGAATAACTTTAAATTTTAACTATAGAAATAATGAAATTATTGTTTCAATCTTATTATTTTGTTATAAATCAGTTGGGGTGTATGAGGTTTTGCGTTAATTCATTAACACGTTGTATAATTTCAATTAAAATATAACTTGAGCTGAAATAAACAACTTTTGAAATATGTATTAATATGAGAAAACTAGAATAATTATATTAGGTATATTGCTACGGAATTCTACTCTGTACCTGACATACCTCTGTACCTACATGTTCCGACAAATTCGTATACCATGCAATAAAATGTTAATAGAAGCAATAAATAAAATTGTAAATATTCGTAGATACATGGATATCTATCGCATAATTTGTAATTGACTTGGTATACCTGCTCGAAGATCCTACTTAGTATAGTATAGTAAAACGGAACAAAAGTCTGTATAGCAAAAAGAGATACTACGGAAGCGAAAGTGGTACCTTCACTTTTAGCTCGTTTGTATTGATGATGCCTCTATACCTAAAACTTTAGCAATACTTGGCACTCCGATTTGGCAAAAAAGTCGTGTAGAAGTAACCGTGCGCCACGTAACTGTATAGTATGTGATTTACTAGTGTGGCACCCGCGACTTCGTACGAGCAGACCACTGAAATATACCTTAATGTAGGTAGGTATGTTCTCGAAAACTTTAAATACCTAAGTATAACTTTTGAATGAGTGAACCGGTTGCGTTAAAATAAACCTTAAATGTTAATCCAATCTTAGCCCTATACAGGTTGTAAGGGAAAGTATCATTAACCTTTAAACCACATACCCATCAAACTGAACAACTTTTACGATGGGAGCAAACCTATCGGGGCAATAAAAAAATCAGCTATCCCATACTAAACTCCAATACGTACCTACTCGACTCGACTCAAAATTTATGCAACAGCTGATTTTTTTTTGCTCTGATCTGTTTGCTCCCATAGTAAAAGTTGTTCAGTTTGATGGGAAGAGTATGTAGATTAAAGGTTAATGATACTTTTTCCTTACACTTACAACCTGTATAGGCTGCGATGATGATGTTGAATAATCTGTTTTTATGTTATGGAGCCATGTAAAGTCCAAGATATTTATTACTAAAAAAAATTATTAGGTATACAGGGTGTAACAAAACACCCTAGTAATACTTAAGGGGGTGCTTCAGACCATCAAACTGAACAACTTTCACTATGGGGCCAACATGGAGAAAAAATAAAAAAATCTGCTGTCCCATACAAAACCGTTTATTCCCACTAGTTCAATTGTCCAGTTCAGTTGACTGAACTAGTGAGACTTTTTTTCTCGCTTTTTCAGTCGACTGAACTGCTGTACCGACTCGACTAAAATGTATGGGACAGCTGATTTTTTTTTCGCCGTTTCGCCTGTATTTTATTCTATGCAATTAATTTAATGCCCGTAAATATCGCTATCCAGGAAAATCAAGGCGAGTGAATGGCGGCGTTGAATAAAAAAAAAAGGCTCAGTTATACGGCTGGATCTATTTATGTCCCATGGAAAATACGTTCCGGATCCGGACGGACGTCAATAACTATTGTTTAACTCAGGTCAACATTGTTATTTACTAAATCAAACCAGTTTTAATCCCTTCTGATACATACACGGACTAATGCCCATACACCCTCCCCGAGGGTAGGCCTGTGCCCTGCAGTGGGACGTATATAGGCTGATGATGGTGATACATACACCTCCCTACATCATATGACTCTCTAATAAAAGTGAGAGGGAATCCGCGAGTTTCCAACTACTTAGTCAAATCAACAACTCTTTATCAAACGTCAAAACGCGCGCTTTGTATGAAACGTAGACAGTAGGTATGAAATATTGGTACAAATCATGAACAGTGACGTCATTGGTTTTCGTCTTCGTTTCCATACTTTTTAGGGTTCCGTACCCAAAGGATGAAAACGGGACCCTATTACTAAGCCTACGTTGTCCGTCCGTCCGTCCGTCTGTACGTCTGTCCGTCTGTCCGTCTGTCCGTCTGTCCGTCTGTCCGTCCGTCCGTCCGTCTGTCCTACCTATTTAGGGCTGTAACTTTTGAACCGTAATAGCTAGATAGTTGAAATTTTCTCAGATTATGCGTTATTATGGCGGATTTGTTAACAAATAATAAAAATGCCAAAAAATTTAAAATTAAGGGGGGTTCTCAACAAGAAACTAGTTTTTATCAACGTTTTTTCTTCACGCTCTATTGTAAAAAAGGTAATACATACAAGCGTCAAACTTAGTGTGATTATAGAACAAGCTCTACAGAATAACAACAAATACTAAAAACTGGTCAAGTGCGAGTCGGTCTTGCGCTAAAGGTCCCGGACAAAAAAAGTTTTTTTTTTTCAAGTTAATAATGTTGTGTTCTGTGGTTGTGTGGTACGGAACCCTCGGTGCGCGAGTAGCCCGACTCGCACTTGACCGCTTTTTTATAGTTTATCCAATTAAGTAGGTATTAAAAATAGTAGATATTCAAGCTATAGTCTGTCCAACATAGGATGGTGATTTTGACAGATCGTTTTAGAGCGATTATTGTACTTTCTGAAAATTTTTGAGCCGTAAACCCTTAAAGAAGTTTGGCGGACGGCCATTTAATTTGAGACCCAGACTTAGAGGTCCCATACATGAATGAAACTTAGTGATACGTGTAGAGTGAAACCGTACCGTCAGATCAAATGTACCTACCCGAAACCGACGAGCATGTATGAAACGAATTATGATGTGGAAGAAGCAAAAGAGGTGTGTCAGGATCGTAGCCGATGGCGATCTGGTCTCTGCCTACCCCAATGGGACACAGGCGTGAGTATATGTATGTATGTATGAAGAGAGCTGTCCTTGAAAATATCTGAAAAACATAAGTATTGTGAGCTCAATTTGTTTGAATTGTTTTGAATGTTTAGCCAGCTGATAGTCGTGTTATGCACGACATTCAAAACTGCTTGCGTGTGCGCAATTATATTACATTGATACACGTTCTTACATATTTACATGTACACATGATAAGTAAATGTCTATGTGTATGTAATAATGACATTTAAAAAGACAGTAGAATAGAGTCCTTTAGTCTAGAGTTCGTTTTAGTCCGGTAAGTTGGTCTGTGTGACACAATGCAATTTATTTAATGTGATATACAGGGTCCAACTTAATTATGCCGACGGTTTTTAAGAGGGCTATCACAGTCCAGTGGCGCCCTCATCACATTAAACAAGATTTCTCAATTAAGAAAGCCTAAATTAAAAAAGTGCTCAACATCAAAACTACAAAAGCCTTCAAGCTATTTTCATAGAATACTTTTATAGGTTTTTTAAAGGTCTAAAGGGTCTAAACATACAAATTTTGAAAAAAGAAAAAAACGGCCGCTTTTATTTTTATTCGAAATTGTCTAAAAGTGGAATGTTTAGAACCTATAAAAGTATTCTTTGAAAATAGCTTGAAGGCTTTTGTAGTTTTGATGTTGAGCACTTTTTTAATTTAGGCTTTTTTTATTGAGAAATCGTTTTTTTAATGTGATGAGGGCGCCACTGGACTGTGATAGCCCTATTAAAAAGGATGATCAAACTATCAAACTGAACTCGCTTTCCGCGCTCTCTTCATGGGAGCAATAACGAAATCGCAAAAAAATCTGCTCCCATACATTTCTTATCGCATCTTCACTACAGTTATAATAAGTTACGACGGGAAGACGGGGTGGTAGATTCATAAAATGACGTCAGTATGAAACTCCTGAATAATTCGTTGAATTTTGAACTTTTTTTGGCCGAGGACCTTAGTCTAAATGTTGGACCACTGGCCTCGATTCGGAGTGTACCACGACTAAACTAAACTAAATGTATTCCTGTCACTTTCTAAAATAAGATTAAGAAAAGAGACAGAAAACCAACAGCTGACTTTAGTGCTGTCAAAGTGACGTTAAACGCCCAAAAACGACTTAAGGCTGGGTATTAGTAGAACAAGCCTCTCTTTCTAACAAGCAAACTTTCGCAATTAGCCATCCCGCTTCAATTGAAAGCAAGATCGCAAAAAAACGCATTTTTCATCAATATCTTTTCTCTTGGGTGTTTGTGGAAAAATCCATCGGTTAGAAGCCCTGCTATAATTATTTACCTTTCAAATGATGGTATATTCAGAAGAAATGGTGTAGTGTGATTCTTGTAAAACTGGTTATAAATCTGAAATCGAGCTTACTTTGCTCCACTTTTCTATCGAGAAAATTTAATAGAATCGTGTTTTCAATGGTTAGATGCCCTGCAGAAAGAACGTATCTACACTGTTATGTGAACTATATATATTAAATGTAATAATTTGGTTCTCAAAAATCGGTTCGAAAACAGACAAAATAGGTATGACCCCCTCTTAAATAAGCTGGCGTACATTATGATGGCATCTTATTTTGCGCATTTAACGTCACTTTGACAGCACTAAAGTCAGCTGTTGGTTTTCTGTCTCTTTTCTTAATCTTATTTTAGAAAGTGACAGGAATACATTTAGTTTAGTTTAGTCGTGGTACACTCCGAATCGAGGCCATTGTCACTCTAAAATTATGGTTACATATTAGACTTCCACATCAACGAATAATAAAAAAAAATTACGTTGTGTAGGTATTCATATACCTATGTCTATACAGGGTGTAAGTGACAGTCTAGCTAGACAGTCAAACTGAACAACTTTCACTATGTAGCCTACCTCAGGAAACGCGATTAAAAATCAGAGGTAGGTAATAGCAGTTTTGTAAGGGATAGCAGATTTTCTTTTTGCTTTTCTTAAGGTTGGCTCCATAGTGAAAGTTGTTCAGTATGATGGTCTGAGTTCACCGTTTCAGTATTTGCTAGGCTGTCACACCCTGTATAAGTTCGCTATCGCTCTTGTTAAGGTCGACGCCCCATGCAGTAACGGGAACGTTTGTAAAATTCATATAAAACTTGACATTGACTTGCCAAAACGGAAACAATAAAACAATGGGATCGCATAACATTTTAATACCTACGTTGTTTTCTGCCACAGCTTGTTATGCAATAACTAGTGCAGTGTAACAATGGAAGTGATAAGCTAAGTGGGGTATAGAATAGTGGTGGTAATAAGCAGTGGGCAAGGTGAAAGCGTCTGTGCTGTGACCGAGTGCTGCTCGGACGTGAAGGTCGGCCGCAGCCCGCAGACCGCTCTGTAATTTAAAGGAAGCCCCCTTAATTAAGCCATTTTTAGGGTTCCGTACCCAAAGGGCGAAGACGGGACCCTATTACTAAGCCTACGTTGTTCGTCCGTCCGTCTGTCCGTCTGTCCGTCTGTCCGTCTGTCCGTCCGTCCGTCCGTCTGTCCTACCTATTTAGGGCTGTAACTTTTGAACCGTAATAACTAGATAGTTGAAATTTTCTCAGATTATGCGTTATTGCGGCGGATTTGTTAACAAATAATAAAAATGGCAGAAAGTTAAAAATTAAGGGGGTTTTCAACAAGAAACTAGTTTTTATCAACGTTTTTTCTTCACGCTCTATAGTAAATACGGTAATACATACAAGCGTCAAACTTAGTGTGATTATAGAGCAAACTCTACAAAATAACAAAAAAATACTAAAACCGGCCAAGTGTGAGTCGGTCTCGCACTAAAGGTCCCGGACAAAAAAAAGTTATTTTTCTAAGTTAATAATGTTGTGTTCTGTGGTGGTGTGGTACGGAACCCTCGGTGCGCGAGTAGCCCGACTCGCACTTGACCGGTTTTTGTATTTATAGTACACTAGCTGTTGCCCGCAACTCTGTCTGCATGGACCTTAACAAGTATTGTATGTGTTAATCCAGAACATATTCTATTTGCGTACCTTTCATCCAAATCCGTTCAGTTGTTTATGCGTAATTGACAAACATCTAAACATCCAAACTTTGACATTTATAAGATGAAAGAAGAAAGAAGAATAAGATAGAATAAGATGAAAGGTAGAGTGTTTTAGTGAGATGAAATTGATATCATTTGCATCCTTTTAAACTAAGAGTCTACCAGAGAGTCTACCCCGTAAGGGGAGCGCTCTCTGTGGTCTACCCATCAAACGTAACAACTATGGAAGCAAACCGATCGGAGTAAAAAATAAATCTGCTGTTGCATACATTTGAGTCGGCATTGCAGTTTACTATGGAACAGCTGATTCTGTTTTTGCTCCGATCTGTCGGTTTGCTTCCATAGTAAAACTGGTTCAGTTTGATGGATAGACTCTTATTTTAAAAGGATGCTAATGATATCAATTCCAACGTGGAGTACGATTTTTGAAAATCATACGAGCGACTCGGCAGTAGAAAGATGCATAATCTCCATAGTAATTTTGACATTTTCTACTGCCGAGTCGCTCGTATGATTTTCAAAAATCGCACTCCTGTAGAAGAATTTGAACGGGGACATTATTAGCTGCTATACTGTTGCAGTGACGTTGTTTGTAGATAGACATAATCAGTTCCATGATAGGGATGCCAAAAGATATGTTCCCTTTTGGTTGGAGTATTGGTTCGTATGGAAGGAAGGTATTTTATAATTTTAATGCTTCGCAAAAAATTACGTTACCTATTTAATATAATTTACACTTCATAAAAATAGAAAGTTTTAATTATATGTGCTACTTCATAATGGACAAGACAAGAACCTATTATTACGTTTATCTATTATAACGTCCAATTAGAGGGCTGTTAGAGAAAACATAATTTTTTAGAGTATTTTCAAGTCTAAAAAATAATGTTATGCCTACCAATCCTCTCTGGGCCTTCATAGTGGTTTACTGACGATCCATTTCACGTCATTGTGCGCGTACGCACTGGCGCGGCATCGACATTTACCGTCCGAAATGTCACGCAAATGTCAACTCTTGATTGCTGGTTTGAATTCGCTGAGATTGTCATATTCAATGTCACATAGTATAATATTATTTTTATTATTTTAGTATAGGTACCTACTTTTGTTTTCCGAGTTTGTAGCCAGGGACCCTATTCATTAGCCTGCGCTGTCCGTCCGTCTGTCCTCCCATATAAAGGGCTGTATCTTTCGAACCATACCATACCATAAAAACCGGTCAAGTCTGTTTCGGGCTTGCGCTAAGGATCCCGGAGAAAACATTTTTTTTGGTAATATTATATTTCTATTTAGCACTTTATTGCACACATAGCAATACAGACAAAACAATTAAAGTAGACATGTACAAAGAGCATTTTATGGTGGTACGGAACCCTCCGTACGCAAGCTCGACTCGCACTTGACCGGCTTTTTTTATTTTTACTCTGTTTTACCGTTTGAGAAATCAAACGGAGTAAAAATAAAATGGCAAAAACCGGAGACTATTAAACGAAAACGAGATAATTAACCAGAGCATTATCATAAATAATATTTAGAAATTATTAAAAGTCAAAATTATTAAAAATAAAATTACTGTACATATTATGTACAGTAATTTTAAGTTTTCAAGCGTTTTATTTCATCATAGCATCGAAATTCAATCGAATGCGTGAAAACAATATACAACGTGTTAATGAATTAACGCAAAACTAGAGAGTAGTTTGTTTAGAATCGAGAGCAGAATCGAATTATCATTGTTTCAACATAGGATTTTTTTTTCAAAATATTAAATAATTTGTTTGCAAAATTTTAAATTTTCTGAACCCGATGTCAACCCACCGCACGGGCACACTCACCCTACTTACTACCAAAACAAGATTATAAAAATGTATCCATGAGCACGTTAGCGCTTTCTTTCAGTGCTGAAATGATAACAAATCATTTTTGCCTCAAAACTTAAAATGCGAATAACTTTAAAAATTGTTTCAATCTTATTATTTTGTTATAAATCTGTTGGGGTGTATGAGGTTTTGCGCTAATTCATTAACACGTTGTAAGTATATGCTCTTAGTTCGCTGGCTGTTTGTATAAACATTGTTAGTTCCGTTAACAACCGGATAAGAAAATAAACCATTCTATACGATAACGATGCAGTAGTAATTTAGTTGAGTCAAGGTAGGTACCCGCGATCTCAATTATTAAGAATACGCCGAGACGTTACGCAATGGCATAATGAGTTATTTTACGCAATGGTCGGTTACTGTACTTCCCTTTCCTAGATATCCCCCCCAATTTTTGTTAGACGATATAATTGTGTATTTCGCTTTCGTTAATAATTTTTCTCAAACATGCTTGGAAATGTGAGCATTATTTTGACAACCTTCTTGGAGATAAATCGAAATTGCTGTACTGGCCAAATACATGCGCGCAGCGGCCGCGGCCGGCAATGTTGTATGAAAATCCATATCTGTCGTGTTTAGCGGCCAAATAATAAATTACATAGTAAACTCATATCTGTAGTGTAATTTAAAAATGGAACTATCTTTTTCTCCGAAACATGGCGACCAAGGAGGTAACTCATCAAAGGTTTTATTTAAATTTCGAACTGGCTTGCAAATAGAAAGCTGTTTATTGAAAAAAAAAAAATTGTTGTTCGTTGTTCGTCATTGATTTTGAAAAGAGTTTTAATTTCCGCGAAGTATTTGAGAAAATGTACTGTTTTAATTTCCGCGCATTATTTGAGAAAAGTACTATACAAGCCTTGGCCACAACGTTTTGTATAGCTTGATATATAGCCGTGCATACAACATACAACGTAATAAATTGACGTATTTATAAAATCTACTTATTATAAGAAAGTAATACTCAATTGAAAATAACCAATAGTTTCGTTAGTGTTATTTGTAAAAAAATATACTTTTCTCAAACATGCTTGGAAATGTGAGCATTATTTTGACAACCTTCTTCGAGATAACCCAACTAACAAGTTAACCTTATAAATTTGAATCTATAAGGTCTAAACTCTTATAGTTGTTTTAAAAGAGCATTCATTATGTCAATGTACCTTATAAAGGCACATTATAAGAAGATTTGGCTAATATTACCTTTATTCTTATAATTTGGCTGGGTAAACGCTAATAAATCCGATTAATATAGCTACAATAAGGGTTCAAAATGTTGTCTTCTTATAGAGGCTAGTTATATTGCTTTTTAGCCGTATAATATTTAATGCCATATAAAGGCTTTTTATAAGGTCAATTATTCTTTTTAAAGTAATGCACAAGGCCACTATGATACTTTTTAACTTATAGAAGCATTTTATAAGATGTCTATCGAACAAACTATTTATAGCATTTTATATGGTCTTAACAAGAATGAAAGCAATCCATATTCACTTATATATTCATAATAAAGGCACTGTTCTCTTTATGGTTATA
The DNA here is from genome assembly GCA_922987775.1 of Agonopterix subpropinquella. Lineage (NCBI taxonomy): Eukaryota > Metazoa > Arthropoda > Insecta > Lepidoptera > Depressariidae > Agonopterix > Agonopterix subpropinquella. Next base: position 14,787,267 of record OV277695.1, on the reverse strand, counting down.
TTAAAATATTTTATATAACTAGACTCGCCATTTTGAAACTGCAGCAGATGTGAATGGATTGAAAGATAACTTTTAAAAATGGATTCAAAAGACTGGAAGAAGTTTAAGAGAAGTGGTGGTTTTAGAGGAAAAGTAAACAAATTTACGAGAATATGGTTGTGAACACTACACCCACCACTTCTACTCCTATAATGCTACAAAATTACCAAGCTGATACCAACGAATCAGCCAGTGGTTCCGTAGAGGATAGTTTTATGGAACATGACAATGAAAAGGAATGCAGTCGGGAAGAATATAATTCTAGCGATAGTGATAATGATATAGATATGTTTTTAAATGAAGAGTTGAAGAAGGTTGATGCCTTAAAATCTTCATTAATTAATATCTATAAATGTGAAGATTATGTTGCTAGTAAATCAAAAAATATATATCACTTTTCGTGTGCTGACATTAAATGTAAATTATTAAATGTAGAATATAATTCTGTATTGCATTTTATGCACTTAATCCATACTTTGTAAAATAAAACAATTCGCTAATTTGAAAATCACTTATTTTTATTAAAGTTATCTTTTTTTTATAGACTGTCATGTCGCCGATTTGGAAATGGAAGAGTGCACTCAAATAGGGCATTATCTAAAGGAAGGTTGATTCTGTATTATTTTGTGGGTTTAAGGACCCTCCGCTCCGCTGACGTCAATGGTCCAATTTGTCCACATCCGCGAATACTACCATTGTTAAATCTGCGGACAAACAAAATTTATATATAGGTACGGGATTTTACTTGTGAGAAAGGAACCCTAACGATACGTAAAATGGCGATAGCACAAGCAACAAATGTTGACATTATTCGTTTTCACTCTCATAGCCTCCTTGTAGAAGATGTACGAATTGCTTTTGCCCTTATAATAGCATTGTTTAAAACATGACTAAATAATTAACCACATTTGTAGCACAAAACAGCTTAAATTCGAGGGCGCATTGGTAGTACAACACACTGCGTACCACATTTTATCATGCATTTGAATTCCCACACAGTTTTCACTAATACAAGCACATATTCAGATAAACTAAATAAAATAAATTAATACCTTACCGTTTTCATTTCAATGAAATGGTTGACGCTTTCTCGTTTTCGCCGAACTGTCACGAAAATGTAAATCATTAAGCAAAAACACTTATTGCAGAGTCATAAACTCACGATTATAAGAGACAATGGCTTTTTAAGAACCTTTGTTTTGCCGTTATGAGTTTTACTCCCTTATTGCTAATCATAATAAAACACGTATAAGGGTGATCGCCCTTATTAACGCTTTCAATATGTCTCTTATAAGTATATTGAACTTTTAAGAGCTTTTTTCTTGCAATTATAAGTTTAACTCCCTTGTTGCTTGCCATAATAAAGTACGTATAAGAAAAAAATTGCTAACAATAAAGCAACTATAAGGGGGGTATAAGTTTATTGTTCTTATAATTTGTGCCCAAACGCACCCTTATTAGCGATAATACGGCTCTTATAAGAATATTATTTTTGGCAATATAAGCCACTATAAGAGGAACTTTTGTTAGTTGGGAAATTGACATTGCTGTACTGGCCAAATACATGCGCGCAGCGGCCGGCAATGTTTGTATGAAAATCCATATCTGTCGTGTTTAGCGGCCAAATAAATTACATAGTAAACTCATATCTGTCGTGTAATTTAAAAATGGAACGATCTTTTTCTCCGAAACTTGGCGACCAAGGAGGTAACTCATCAAAGGTTTTATTTAAATTTCGAACTGGCTTGCAAATAGAAAACTATTGAAAAAAGAAACAAATTGTTGTTTGTTGTTCGTCATTGATTTTGAAAAGAGTTTTAATTTCCGCGAATTATTTGAGAAAATTTACTGTTTTAATTTCCGCGCATTGTTTGAGAAAAGTACTATACAAGCCTTGGCCAAAACTAGGCATTGATGGACTTACGTATGTGTGCCTCGGCTTCGCCTCGGCCCACATTTACACGTTCGTCCATCAATGCCTGTTTCTGGCCGCTGCAGTAATGTACTATTATTAACTTGTTACTTTGCTAACTAATTGATCAAAAATAATTGCGTTAATTACTATGTGATACTTATTAGTTTTAATTTTATTACTTACAGGGTACTTATATGTTAACAACCATCTGCTAAGAGGATCCTATTTACATATTAAATCATAATAATTTATAATCGAAAGGGGCTTGAATCCAATCATCAAACGTTACAACTTTCACTATGAGACTTGCAATCGATTTAATTTTTAAATAATTCATACAAAATGATAAAGGTGATCGGTCCTATGTAAGTATTTAAACTAATAGTTTATAACAATACTATACATAGGTACCCGTACATTACACTGGCATCGTGAGTGAAATGTAAAAAAAACCGGCTAAGTGGAATACGGATTCGCGCACGAAGAGTTCCGTATCAAAAAAATATAATTGTTCTCCGGGATCCGTAGCGCAAGCCCGACAGACACTTTACCGATTTTTATTATTTGTTGTTTTACCTTAGAGTATATAAGTACACTATAATCCTACCAAGTTTGGCGCTTATATAACCACCGGTTTTACGATAGAGCAAAAACAAAGCACGTTGAAAAAACACGTTTCTTGTATGGGGCACACAATATTTTTTTTATTATATTTGGCAAATTCGCTATTTACTATTCTGTGAAAATTTCAACCGTCTAGCTATTATGGTTTAAAAGATACAGTCCTTTATAGGTAGGACAGACAGACAGACAGACAGACGGACGGACGGACAATGTAGGCTCAGTAATAAGGTCACGATGGCATCCTTTGGGTACGGAACCCTTTAGGGTTCGGAACCCTTTAGGGTTCCGTACCCAAAGGGTGCCATCGTGTTCGGGTTTTAACCCGAACAAAAATGTATCACAAACTTGCTAAAGCGACGTATAGCGCACAACTTTGCTGAGCAAAAGACATCAACGTTACTACCACAGAACAGCGAACAGAGAACTGTAATACTGCGTGTTACTAGTAACGAAATTAAGTGGTTTCGATGAAGGTAAAACACGAGATAGGTCAGTTTATAATTATTCAGTGAAAAATAAAAATAAAAACCAAGTTTGTTAGTTTTCGAGATTTTGTCATTTTTTAACATTGGATTTCTCCACTACTCTGCGCTCAACTTTTCCATTTTTGCATGAAAATACTTGGTACGCAATCCTGAATAACATTTTCATTTTTGTTATACTGTAGAGTTTGCTCTATAATCACACAAAGTTTGACGCTTGTATGTATTACCGTTTTTACCATAGAGCGAGAAGAAAAAACGTTGATAAAAACTAGTTTTTTGTTGAGAACCCCCCTTAATTTTGAACATTTTGTCATTTTTTATTATTTGTTAGCAAATCCGCTGTAACAATGCACATTCTGTGAAAATTTCTACTATCTAGCTCTTTCGGTTCAAAAGTTACAGCCCTAAATAGGTCGGACAGACGGACGGACGGACAGACGGACAGACGGACAGACGGACAGACGGACAGACGGACAGACGGACAGACGGACAGACGGACAGACGGACAGACGGACAGACGGACAGACGGACAGACGGACAGACGGACAGACGGACAGACGGACAGACGGACAGACGGACAGACGGACAGACGGACAGACGGACAGACGGACAGACGGACAGACGGACAGACGGACAGACGGACAGACGGACAGACGGACAGACGGACAGACGGACAGACGGACAGACGGACAGACGGACAGACGGACAGACGGACAGACGGACAGACGGACAGACGGACAGACGGACAGACGGACAGACGGACAGACGGACAGACGGACAGTCGGACAGACGGACAGACGGACAGACGGACAGACGGACAGACGGACAGACGGACAGACGGACAGACGGACAGACGGACAGACGGACAGACGGACGGACGGACAACGTAGGCTTAGGAATAGGGTCCCGTTTGTACCCTTTGGGTACGGAACCCTAAAAACTACATTCGTGCAGGCAGTAAATGAGAGAGATTCGGATTGGAAAAAATGTTAGCAAATTTTGTTAAGACGGATGCGACTTTCTACAGATGCTGAGGCCGTAGCATGTTGCGCGTAATAAGATAAGGCTATATCACGCCTTTTATCTCGTTCATTCCCGCGCAAATAGAAAGAGAGCGAAGGCGCGATCGCGCTATATCATGCTGCCATGCTACTGCCGCTAGTGGAGCTTCTAAAAGAAATCATTACTCATACTTTTTTAGGGTTCCGTACCCAAAGGGTGAAAACGGGACCCTATTACTAAGCCTACGTTGTCCGTCCATCCGTCCGTCCGTCCGTCTGTCCGTCCGTCTGTCCGACCTATTTAGGGTTGTAATGTCAAAAAATTAAAAATTAAGGGGGGTTCTCGACAAGAAACTAGTTTTTATCAATGTTTTTTCTTCACGCTCTATCGTAAAAACGGTAATACATACAAGCGTCAAACTTAGTGTGATTTTAGAGCAAACTCTAAAAAATAACAACAAACACTAAAAACTGGCCAAGTGTGAGTCGGTTTCGCGCTAAAGGTCCCGGACAAAAAAAGTTTTTTTTATAAGTTAATAATGTTGTGTTCTGTGGTGGTGTGGTACGGAACCCTCGGTGCGCGAGTAGCCCGACTCGCACTTGACCCGTTTAATTTATTTTTTCAAAATTTTCTGATTGTCTCATGTACCTGTAGTACAGTTTGCAAGTATCGTCATATTTTATGTGTTATACCTATATCGGTTACATTGTATTTTATTGATAATCCTTTTTCATTTATTGATACAAGTGTGTGGTAGAAAAAATAGTGACGCAAGTTTGTTATTTGGTTAAATACAATGTGTTTTCTTGAGTGTCAACATGATGGTAGGAATAGCAATAATAAAAATGAATTATTTCTCATTGTGACTTTATTGTTCAATGATTTGTCTTACGAAATCCAGAAATAATTGTTTTGTCTCATATTTGTGTCACTAGTACCATCTAAGAGTACCATTGATCGGTATTGGCACCACTGTGCCAATGTTGATGTTACTGTTCTAGTATCTTATAGGGGTGAAATAGATATCATTAGCATCCTTTTTAACTAAGAGTGATGTTACTGTTCTAGTATCTTATAGGGGTGAAATAGATATCATTAGCATCCTTTTTAACTAAGAGTGATGTTACTGTTCTAGTATCTTATAGGGGTGAAATAGATATCATTAGCATCCTTTTTAACTAAGAGTGATGTTACTGTTCTAGTATCTTATAGGGGTGAAATAGATATCATTAGCATCCTTTTTAACTAAGAGTGATGTTACTGTTCTAGTATCTTATAGGGGTGAAATAGATATCATTAGCATCCTTTTTAACTAAGAGTGATGTTACTGTTCTAGTATCTTATAGGGGTGAAATAGATATCATTAGCATCCTTTTTAACTAAGAGTCTTAGTTATGAAAAGCAGTGGCAGACGGCAAGGACTCAGTTTAGAGCGCTTACAGACGAGCGACACTTTGTTGTCGCGGTGGGTCGTAGAGCGTCGCGATCTTACATTTTACAGTCGCGTGACGGTCGCGCGACCCTCCGCAACACACGGCGACCGCAAAGTGTCGCTCGTCTTAAGCGCTCTAAACTGAGTCCTTTACCTTTTTGAAACAAAAATAAATGATAAAACCGTGCTATATTTACTATGTACCTGCGTAATTGCGTATAAATAAGGGACAAATAAATACTTTGTAATTTAATTTAATTTAAAGTTTAGACAGTTCAAACATCTGTTTAGACTGTAAACCTAGTTCGAACGATATAGTAAATCTCGATTAAATGTATCGGGTCAGGTTCTCGAGGTTGCGCTGGCGCACGAGCATGTAACACGCGAATAAAAACACGCGAGTCAAATGCGCTTATCAACTGTTAATAGTATATCTAGGTGTTTTAAGTATTGGTCGTAATATTTCACAAACACAATAATAAGATCAATTTGAAAGTATGTTAGTCTGTCTGTATGTCCGTCAGTATGCCTTTTTGTTGCGACCTACCAGTTTAAACGCGTAATACGGTTCATGAAGTCCGTGGGCCTAGGAAATGACCTTTAGGTCTAGGGTGACAGCTACAATAGATCTATCCAGGTCGCAGTAGCTATTGGTCATTGACCAAGCCCTAACAACCAAATAATAAATAATAAAATAATACCAATTTAAATAAAATCGGATAGAGATACGTTGTGTTAGAATTTTTGGAAGGAATCTCTCGCAGAAAATAAGGCAGAAGGCAAAAGACTGCCTAGGTAGGCTAAGGTAACCTATACTAGTTCGAAAACTGCACTGAAAAAAATGTTTTGTTAAATATAACCAAATTTTAGGAACTTCTTAACTGTTTTGTAGCATATAAACAAACATTCGGCTATAAATAACAACACGTTTTGCTATTTATAACCAAATGTTTGATTATGTGCTACAAAACAGTTTGGAAGTCCCTAAAATTTGGTTATATTTAACAAAACATTTTTTCAGAGTATCATGACAACTTAGTACATCATTTTAAAACCAAATTAAAGCATATCTATTACAAAATGTAAACAATATTTTGCAGATTGAATGAATAAGTGTCTACCGTTTATTTAAAATGTTTTGTTGGGAAAGAATATTTTCGTACAACATAGTAGTGTATAGGTAGTGCATATGTAGTGTCTATACACTACATATGCACTGTAGACACTTATTCAAACGGTAGACACTTATTCATTCAATCTGCAAAATATTGTTAACATTTTGTAATAGATATGCTTTAATTTGGTTTTAAAATGAACGCATAGGTTAAAAAAAAAGTTTTCGTGACAAAACTATGCCGATCTCGAAATCAGGGCTACTCTACGTTGCCGTTGCGCAGAATATTAAACTACAAGTAAATGAATTATTAAACACGTGTTCCGGTTTGTTCGCAATGCAAGTGAGAGTGCCTGAGTGACTTGCAAAGTTGATTCACCGTCCAAATTACATAATGTAATCATCTTTCAAATATAACATAATTTTATACCTACAGTAACTAATCGTGGTTGCCGTTGAATCAAGGAATCAAAAGTACACTGAAAAAAATGATCAATTAAACTAGTGTTAAATATAACCAAACTTTAGTGACTTCCAAACCGTTTTGTAGCACATAATCAAACATTTGGTTATAAATAGCAAAAAGTGTTGTTATTTATAGCCGAATGTTTGTGTATATGCTACAAAACAGTTTGGAAGTCACTAAAGGACAACCGCCGCTCTCCCTTGAAAAAATGCCTTCAAATGTATAGAAGTTTTGACTGAAGTCAAATGTGTAATGAATTATGAGGTTTTATAAAAACGACTCAGATAGTATCATTTATTTTTATTTAACGAGTTATTTAATCATTTATTATTAATAAATTATAAAAAAGCAGCAACCCCAACATGGCTGTCAATGTTGTTTAGTAGGAGGAGGTTGGAGGTGTTGCAAGCACAATGTTTTTTTTATATAAAAATGATAAAAACTAATAAATCATTATGAAATAAACTAATGCCTGCAGTTAGTTTCTAGTGTTCCATAGTCCATAATAAAAATAGAAGGACGGTTATACATTTTTGGGTATTTTGTGCCAGATGTCCTTTGATTATATTTAACACTAGTTTGGTTGATCATTTTTTTCAGTGTATTGCATTTCTATGCTGTACGTCGTACCATATAGGCTTTGGAATACTTAGTGAAAACTGCATCAAAACTGGTGCAGTTTTCGCTTGATGGTCTAACAACTTCTTTCAACGGTCTCCCGGGACATTTAGCGCGAGAACGACTCACACTTGGCCGTTTTTTTTATATTGTAGAGTTTGCTCTTTAATCACACCAAGTTTGACGAACTTACGTATTACCGTTTTTACGATAGAGCGAGAAGGAAAAAAACGTTAAACTTCTTTATGCACACCCTTACATTTTAGTCATTTTTTTAACAAATCCGCCGTAATAACGCATATTCTGTTCAAATGTCCAGCTATTACGGTTTAGGATGGACGAACGGACGGACAGCGTAGGCTCTTTGGGTACGGAACCCTAAAAAAATAAATATCGTCCTGCAGTAGCCTACGAAGCGTGGGCGTATCGTAGCAAGATCGTAGCATCTGTAGCCCGTAGCAAAAACATCAACGAGATAAATATTATCTTTGGTACAAGATTATCTTAGTTGAGATATATCTGTTATATTTGTATATGTGAATGTTTTGAAAACAATAGTGATAATTTGTTTGTTAATAGTTTCTGAAGTATACCTACGCGGCTATCGAAACGAATTGTATTTAAAATCCTAATCGTCGCGATTAACGGTCTCGTTGATGTCTTTTCTACGAGTACCTAGGTATTTCATAGTTCCCTAAATTATATAACAGAGTGAACTTTACATTATTAGCATTCTTTTAAACTCACACCCGTATTCTTAGTTGTTTCCTTGAGGCTTTTTCACTCGAGTCGAGGTTTAGTCAAAAACGTAAGAAAGGATTTTTCAATATTCTAATTTCACGTGATCGAAGTCGCGGGCAAAAGCTAGTTGAAACATACAGACAGGGTGTAACAAAACACTGTAGCTATATTTATAGGGGTGGCTTAATTTAGACCTGGAATGCGATTTTTGAAAGTCACTTTCTCTCGACCATTTTTGCATGATAAGATTAAGTACAAAAAAAATCATAAACGAAATTTATATTTCGGCTCTTAGTAGACATAAAACACTCAATTGTAAAACATAAAAAAAAATTACAGAACCCATCGAGGTGGGGCATACAGGCAGACAGATGGACAGACAGACAGATGGACGACAGTGTAAGGGTTGCTTGTTTGACTACGGAACCCTAAAAAACTTCACATACCAAATTGCAGCAGAAATGATAATGATGATGTGTGCATATTTTAAAGTATCGAAACAGTATCCATCTCTTGTATGTAGTATGTACATTGCATGGTTAGGATCAAAATCTTATCAAGAATTTATAATGAAAAAAAAAGAAAAAACATCGGTTTGTTCACGTATTGTATGTACAGTCGGCCGCAATAAGTTGTATACACTTTTGTTCTACGTCGTAGTACTAAAGTGTATATAACTTATTGCGGCCGACTGTACTTGCCAAGTGCCAACATAGTACAGTTAAATTGGCGGACACGCGAATTAAAGAGTAAGTTACATTATTATAATCAATGATGTTTGCACTCTTACGCATGTGTGTCGTTAGGTAGCAACTAGACGTCAATGGTGGTGAATTAATGATACGGTTAATTTTATCTGAGTTTTATGCATTTTAGTATACAATATCTTGGACATTGGCACACAAATTACCTCGTCACATTTTAAAGTACCAGAATCTAGCCTGGAGTGCGATTTTTGAAACTTATTCGGTGAGCTCAGCAGTTGAAAATGTCAAAATTATTATGGAGATATGCATCTTTCTACTGCTGATTTGAATTTCAAAAATCATACTTCAGGAGTGTGATTTTTGAAAGTCAAATCAGCAGTAGAAAGATGCGTATCTCCACAGTAATTTTGAAATTTTCGACGCTGAACTAAAATACAAAATACAAAAAAAAAATACAAAAATATTTATTTCAATGAGCGCTTTACATAGGTAGGTACAATTTAGTTCATATAAAAACAAGGAATAGGTATTGCACATTGACATGACAGTATTTAACAAAAAAAGATTTACAATAATTATCCCCCACACTTATAGGCTAAGCCTGGCAAAATGTGACGGGAAAAATACGCGAATGAGATTCAAAAATCGCACTCCTGGACTTGTATTATGATGACTAGACATCGATGTAGAATACATATAAGGGTCCTTCTTTATATGCTGACACTTTTTTAAGGGGATGATCAGACCATCAACCTGACCCACTTTCTCTATGGGACAAACAAACATCGAAATCGCGAAAAAAAATCTGCTCTCCCACACATTTGGCTCGAGTAAGTTTTTGTATGGACAAGCTGTTTTTTTTTTCGCGATTTCCATGTTGGTGCCATAGAGAAAGTTGTTCAGTTTGACGGTCTGATCATCCCCTTAAAAAAGCGTCAGCATATTAAGAAGGACCTTACTATTTAAACAGAAGTGACGGGGAGCGGACATTTCGCGGGCGGGGTGCGGCAATATAAACCTTATAGTACGTAGCATAGAGTCTTTTGGAGAATTACGGCGACGTGTCGCCTGGTGGCGGGGGCGTGATTTTTCTTTACGTCAAAAAACGACGTTATGCTACGTAATATATAAGGTTTATATTGGTGTTACTTTGACTACCCGCCACCGCCACGCGTCTCTTCTGTATAAACCCTACCTTATATGTAGGTAATTGTAAACTTAATTAACTAGGAGCGAAACACGGTTATAATTCGGGAAAAATTTACAAAAAGGTTGAGATTTTTGAAAGTCACACCTGTGTTCACACGTTCAAATCAGGAGTAGAAAATGTCATGAAGATTATGCTTATTTCAGAGCGCACGAGCACGATGCCCCACTGGGCGTCGGTGGAGGGCGAGAGGTCCGAGGCGGGGTCCCCGGAACAGATCCTCCACGAGGTTGGATACGAGGACGACTCCGCAGAATACTACAACAACCCTGACACCATTCAAATTGAACAAGCTGGTCAGTGTTTCTACATCATTGACTTTGAATTTACGGCCTTCTCTTTCTACAATCTAGAATTCTAGATACAGGTATGAAGTAATAGATACCTACTATTTCTTGTACTGTGGTATAGGCAGGCCTGTATCACTCCACAGTTTAGGTACCTACGCCGCTCACCTCACCTGTTTGCGAAGTTTTTCTTCTGTACGGGTAGTTTTTTTTATTCTGTGGGGTCCTTCTTGATGTGCTGACGGTTATTTAAGAGGATGATCAGACCATCAAACTGACAACTTTCTCAATGGAAACGTCGGAATTGCGCCTAAATCTGCCGATCCATATAACTGCAATCTTACTCTACCAAAATGTATCGGACATGTATAGATTCTTTAAGCGGACAGGTGATTTTTTTTGTGATTTCAATGTTTATCCAATAGAGAAAGTTGTTTTGTTTGATGAATGGATTGACAAAATTCTGTGATTAAAAACTTATGCATATTTCTTATTATATTGACATAATTATTTTGATACGCTGACGACGCTACGCGACAAAATTCATGCACGAGCAACAGAAACAAAAGATCAACTATCTGATTAAATAATTTATATTAAACAATTTACACCAAAAGTCACCATATTGCACGAAGCAGATAAGAATATTACGAAAATCACTCGAAGCGTGCGTATTGAATCGATTAGCCTGCACTCGCATTGTTACGCAAACAATTTATCAGGCGTGCAGTCGCGTCACGTAATGCCCAACTGCAGCTAATTTGTTGCTCAAATCGCCTGGGTCTCACTTCGCTGTGAAACGTTACATCGTGGCGTGAAATTCGTGGCGTAGATAGGATCAATGACGTATATAAACCACGCAGAAACTACCATGGTTCTATCTAATGAAATTGAGTTCACAATTCACAACGGTCCACATAAGTCGGGTGTAAAGGGACCCTTTACACCCGAGACGTATATTTATATGAACTACGACCATTGCTCTGGCTAGCTAATATTTCCACTACGGCATGAGCATGGTACAATAATATACTGCGCCTGGTATTCTCTTCCGACCACGTGACTGACCACGTGACTGACACAAGCCTACCTCATCATACCCTTTTACCATGTTTAGCGGCCATTTTTTTGTGACGTAGGCTTGTGTCACTCTGGGAATAGAAGACCTTGTTTTTTTAGACCATGCGCTGCGGCAAGAGTGATTGTGATGCGATATAGTTCATGCTGACACGAAAAAAGAAAAAGATGCGGTTTGAGTTTGAGTTTTCGCGCTTGAGCTTCCCTTGTCGGTGAAGTATTCGCCAATCCTATTGCTGAGTTACTTACGAATACAAAAAGCTTGTTCTTGATACATTGTTAATGTTACCACAGAGTAGGTACTATAATAATATAATTAGGTACTACCGTAAATGTTACCTATCTTCTCTTTGAAATTCCAATACCGAATAATACCGATACACAATTAGGCTTCATCTATTCCAAAACATGGTGTTTGCAGATATATACGACAGCGCCAGCGGCAGCGACGAGCATGTGGTCCGGCGGTTGAGCCGGCCGCGCCGCGCCGCCACCGCCGGCTCGTCCTCGTCCGGCACCACCGGCACCACGGCCGGGCCGGGCCGCCGGCGCCGGTGCGGCGTCTCCGCTCGGGAACGAAACCTGCGCCGGCTAGAGAGTAACGAGAGAGAACGGATGCGGATGCATTCTTTGAATCGGGCATTTGAGGTAAGAACTACTTTATTTTATGGGCATGTGATGCGGAGAGATGAGTGTCAAGTAATAGGATAGTGGCAGGAAGAAGAAGATGTACCTGTCTATACCTACTCCTAAACTTGTCTTCTCTTATTTATTCCTTTTTAAACAAAAAATTAATTTTAAAGTTAAGTTTTGCATAATCTGGTATTCTGGAACAGTTACGTTCTCAGTTAACTTTAAAATTAGTTGTTTATTCATCAGCCTATTGTACAGGGTGTGGTAAACAGTTGCATTACTTTAAGGCATACATGGGCAACCTCCGGCCCGCGGGCCGCTTGCGGCCTGCCACGACTTTTGATGCGGCCCGCGACAGATTTTAAAATCGAGCGCAAAAAAAAAGTAAATGTTCTCGTTTCACGCCAACAAGAGAATGAGAGAAACATTCTTCTCACTAGATTTGGCGACAAAACTGATATATTTATCATAAAAGATGTCCACTGCTTCTTTTGAGTACTTTTAACATATAAGATTGCAGTGTGTACACAATGGGCGCACAATGGTGTGTGTGTATGTGTGTGTGTGTTGTGTGTGTGTGTGTGTGTGTGTGTGTGTGTGTGTGTGTGTGTGACACGGCGAGAGTTCAATGAATAACAAACAACAAAGTAGTTAATAACAACGATTTTTTTGCATTCTATCATGGTGCGGCTACTTCTGGCTCCCGCCGACGACATGTGCGTCCAACACAACCAATGTTTTAACTTTTCTCAGGCTATTTACAAAGCGTAATATGCCGATGCACCCATAGTAACCATTTACCTCCATAAAGAAATATTTACCTTTGTTTCATACGATAATGGCTAGTGCACATCTGTGTTGGCTTTTTAGGGTTTTATAAAATTTCGATGGAAATACGATGACTTCAAAGATCGAAGCTTCAAAGAGAGGTAATGCGTTTCAAATAATTTTCAAGAAATATTTCATATGGTTATCTACCACACAGTAAATCACCTAAACTCGTCGCGTTACGTTGTGTGCAGATAGTTTTGTTTTTTGCTTTGTTTTGAAGTTACTACCTTACCTACCTACTACGTTACCTATAGTTACCTAATTAAAATATGTCTGGTGTAAAAAGATGAAAAGTGGACACAGAATGTCGCCAATTTTTAAGAAAAATTGACTGATTAATAGGTACTTTTTTTATCGTGCACAATGGTATTAATATTAAGCCAATTTGGCTTTAACAGTGGATTAGCCGATCGATTTTCTATGGGACGTCCAAAAAAATGTTTTTTTTCGTCCCGTTTTCTTTAGGGAAAGTTTTAGTTTCATTATCCTGAATACACCATTAAAATTTTGCTAGAAATTAAATTATCCTGTAAAGTTAATAATACACTTTGTAAATGTATAAAACCGACCGTTTTTTTCCACAATTATGTATCTACGGCCCGCGACTTCGTTAACATCCTAAAGTTTGGCCCGCGGATTCCCAAAGGTTGCCCATCCCTGCTTTAAGGGGTAACTGTAACCATGATCCTTAACAACTTCCCCTAAGAAACCTATAGGTAATTCGCAAAAAAAAAAATCTACGCTTCATTCAAAAGTTTGATCAGCTGATTGAATTTAGTAAGTAGGTACAGAAAGTACAAAAAAATTTTGCTTATTTCCTATAGGTTTCTTAGCGAAAGTTATTCACTATAATGGATACAATCACCTTTAAATTAATGCAACTGTTTACCCTACAGAGCATAAGGCTTACCTTCAGAGAGGGTGTATGGGCGTTACACGTTATTCCACCATGTGTGGCCAATGTGTGATACTGAGCTGCGTTCTGAACCTTTTTGTGCGGTTGTTTTTTCAACTCGCTCTATAGTAAAACGTCTTTCACCAAGGCTCTGAACGGTGTTTAGTGCAAAAAGTTGCGCTCGGGGTGCACTCTGGGTGTAGGTTCGGAACGCAGCTCTGCACTCAGTACAAGCGAGACATTGCCTGATTGCTTACCTTTTCCCCCACGGTTCCTACAAAGCGGAAGAGTGACCGTACTGTATGTAGTACCTTTTTTATACTGGAGTACGTGTTTTTAATATTTTACGTTTCTTTATAGGAACTACGACGAGTTATCCCTCACATCAAGAAAGATAACAGGAGCCTGTCGAAAATAGAAACGTTAACGTTAGCAAAGAACTACGTTAAAACGTTAACCAATACGGTATGCAATTTGCGAGGAGAGGAACTTCGTTATAGGTGAGATTACTGTGGTAACCACAGAACTTTATAAAAGGGGTTAGAAGTGCAAAGTAGGCGTGGAACGCGTCGCCACAGGTTATGCAATGATTTGCATAGCATATCACCAACATAGCACCAAAAGGCGCGCGGCGTGGTGCGAGCGAGAGGCATGAAGCAGCGTGCGCGGGAAGACAAGTGGCGACAGCCGTATTTCTAACCCCTCTTGGAATGTTCTGTGGTGGTAACCTACCTAATAATAAACTAAACATCGAAACATTCTGTATTTTATGAGAAAAAATAGACATTTTCAACTGCTGAACTCAGCGAATGAGATTCAAAAATGGCACTCCAGGATGTTTTTGTTTCACCCTGTATTTCGTATAAGTATTTGATTGATTAATTGGCCTAAATTGAAATTACTGATTTTAGGGAAATGATAAAATCTTATTATTTTAACATCCTCCATGATTTGATCAAATACCACTTAGGGGTTTGACCAAATTTCAGTTTTATCACTTTCCTGCGACACAGTAGGTACCTAGGTACACACGGCGACACATCAGGTTACGCAACCTACCTATATAGTTACCCATAACTACACAACGTACAAAACACAAAATAGTGCGGTAGAGAGCCTGCATAGACGCGGCTGCCGGCGCGCGGGCGCAGCGTGCTGTGAGACGAAACAACAACAACATACCGCACCCTCTCGCACGATTCGCAGCGTTCAACTTCTAATAGTTCAAAGTTCAAACAGGGTAACCTGACCTGTCGCCGTGTGTACCTGCACATTATTGTAAAAATCTAGACTACCACCTATCTAGTCTAGTACCTATAAAAGTTTTGCCTCATGTCTCATCATCATCATCATCATATCATATCAGATGATTAAAGCAGTGCCTCATGTCTAATCGCTACGTTATTTAATTCACAGCTTCACGCCGGAAGATGACAACATGGACCCTGAATTCATTCTGCTTCGGGATCAGGAGCAGAACAACAACTTGCTCAGCGACCGTGAGCGTCACTCCTCGAGCTCCTGACAGGAACCCTGCACCCGGCGCGCGCGCATACCTCGCCGCGCCATCAACACTACCTGCATGACTGACTCGCCTCGCCTGTTGACCTTGCTTCATTGACTTACCAACTACAGGAGTGCGATTTTTGAATCTCATTCGCTGAGTTCAGCAGTTGAAAATGTCAAAATTACTGTGGAGATATGCATCTTTTTACTGCTGATTTGACTTTCAAAAATCATTCTTCAGGAGTGCTATTTTTGAAAGTCAAATCAGCAGTAGAAAGATGCGTATCTCCACGGTAATTTTGACATTTTCAACTGCTGAACTCAGCGAATGAGATTCAAAAATCGCACTCCTGTACGTAGGGTCCGCGCTCGGAAGTGTCCGAACAAAAAGAGCACCAAAACGTATAAAGAGAACTAATTACGCGACAGTCTTTGTTCAACCGGCCGACTACGCGCACGCACGCGGGCCCGCGCGGTGCGTGCCGTGCCGCGATCGGGTAAAAGCAAGCAAAATGAAAAATAATTTCAGCATTTTTCATTCAATGTTTATATTTTATTACTTATATTAGGTTTGTGTAGGTTAGTCTCGGACGCTTTTTTTCGAGAATTTTGTACTAGACCCGGCGGCGGCGTCCATTATTTTATATATCAATGCCTAGCTTGAATTTTTTTCAGTTGTCTACTGACACTACTGAGTATTATGTTAAACATTTTTGGAATCATTTTCCTGATCTGATGTCATCAACATGACTGTATTATCGTGTTTTGATTTATAACTGTGAAAACAAAGCCAAATCGATTTTAATTAATTTCAATGAACCTAAATTTTTTTATTATTGTCATCATTATACTTGGTGAAAAGATGCTTCAGACCAAGCTGAACTGAACAACTTTTACTATGGGACCAAATTTGACATTGCGAAAAAAATCTGCTGTTCCATAGAAAATAGCTATTAGGTATAGCAACTTTACTTTGTTTCAAAGTTGGTCCCGTACCTAATGAAAGTTGTTCAGTTTGACAGTCTTAAGCACCCCCTTAAGTACGTAACGCATTATGATTACACCCTGTATATCTATGTAGAGTCTACTTAAATAACGCAATTAGCTTAAGTTCGAAACAATTGAAAATTGCATGTAAGCAACAATCTACAGGGTGTAACAGAACACCCTTGTAATACTTAAGGGGGTGCTTCAGATCATCAAACTGAACAACTTTCACTATGGGGCCAATATCGAGAAAAAATAAAAAAAATATGCTATCCCATACAAAACTGCAGTACCGACTCGACTAAAATGTATGGGACAGCGGATTTTTTTTATTTTTTCTCGATGTTGGCCCCATAGTGAAAGCTGTTTAGTTTGATGGTCTGAAGCACCCCCTTAAGTATTACTAGGGTGTTTTGTTACACCCTGTATAAGACAAATTATCGCATTAAATTAAGATGTTCTTAGCATTTCAGAAACAATAAATTACCATTGAACTATTATTTAGGTACTACAAACTAGAACTAACATGCCAAGAAATCGTTGTCGGACTCGCGCAGGTGGGTGAAAGAGATAGCGATAACGATTTACTAAGAAGGTGTGGCGATTTCGCTACAAAGAATGGGACACCGTTATCACGTACAGTGTTATTTCTAGAACGTAGTACATTATAGTTCAAAGTAAATTACTTGGTTGACTTATAATTCATAAACACGTACGAACAAATAATTTTCACGAGTGTATTTACGATTACGACAGATAAAATCTTAAAAAAAATAGATACCATGTTAGGTCGATGGTTAGGTAAAAAACGTTTTTTTAAATAATTGTATCTTTTGTTTAGGCTTCAATATTTAATTTGTTCTTTGGAACTAAAAACTATTAGAAATATTTAAGTTCTGATTTAAGTTAAATTGCAGTGGATGATCTCTACATCATCGTCATCATCACACCTTTTTTGACAATCTTTATTATCTCTTGGTGCCAAATTTCCTTGAAGGAAAATGTGAAAAAATAGAGGAATACATAAGATAGTAGATATTAACTTACCTCTATACGAAATTCCTACGTACCTACAGGAAGAAACGTAATAGCTAATTTAATTAGCGTTTAAGTTTTTAGTCAATTAACCCATAAAATAATGATTGATATCGTAATAAAAAAATACGACGTCAGAATCACATATAAATAAGTACCGTAAAGCCCGACTATAAAAAAATAAAAAATCTCGCCATGTTGCGGAAAATCTTTAAAATTTTTGTACGTACAATTAATATTGTCATTAAAGTTCATAATCGATTGCAGCGCCCCCAAACCAGGTTTTTATTTTTCTAGTCAGGCTATACCTACGTTAGGTAATAATTGTAAAAACAGTGACGATTAATAGAAAAGAAATCTCATAATAAAGTGTCGTGAAATTATACATATACCTACATACTTAGGTAGGAACTTAGTTCTTTTAAAATTATTCTGGTACCTAATACCTAAATAGGTAGGTAATGACAAATTATACCAATAAGAAATGGCACTCGTTTCGTGTAGATGATAAAGTTGTGTTATTAACATTTAACTATTATGTACATACTATGTACCTACTAGAAGTAACACGACAAACGAACGTCATGCGCTACATGCGGGCGATTCTCTAAGTGAAGTGTGGTGTTATCGCCACATTGAATGGAACAGCGTCGTGGCGTGAAATGTTATCTCTAGTACATAATAGTTCTATGGTAATTCCATAAGACACATAGATGCTGTCTGTATGTAGCATATTTTATTAAATGTAAGTATATTGTGTCGTGAATTTGTATAATATTATTACCAACTTATATAAAAAAATTATTATCTTGTTACCTATTAATCAAGGACTTTATCATAAAAACCTTCTATTTAATAAAAGATTTTTGAGAATTGAGATTAATATAAAACCGAAAAGTTACCAACACTAAAAACAGGGATAATGACAGGGTTTTTTGTACTTATTAGGGACCTATCGTTTTATAAGTACCTACCATTTATGGAAGAAAGGGTATGCCTACCTACACTCTATTTACCGAATCCAGCCATAAGAGTAAAGCGAGCGAATCAGCAAACAGAGAGGCATATGTTTATACAACGTGTAACAAAACACCGTAGTACGTAATATTTAGCTAAAGGGGTTGTAGAGTCAAAACGAAAACGTTCTAAACTTTAGACCAATGATTTTTTATGTTACTACCGCTTTAGACCGTCAAACTGAAAAACGTTTACTATGGAAACATCGAAAAAAAATCTGCTGTCCTATAGAGTGGGACAAGTAGGTATATATTCTGTATGTGATAGTTGACTTTTTTGTTCTCGATGTTGTCTCCATAGTGAAAGTTGTTCAGTTTAATGGTCTAAGGGTCAGCGCACACCTAGCGTAAAACTGTTCGAGCATGCGCGAGCAGATTTCATTGATTCAATTGATAATGAACTCTATTCCCATTGAAATAAAGTCGAAAATAGCTTGCAAGTGATTAAATCCCTTCAGCGTCTGTTCGAGTATGCTCGCGTATGCTCCTCGCGGCGACGCGAGCAGTCGCGAGCATGCTCGCGCATGCTCTTGCAATATTGTAAACACAACTGCAAAATTCACTGTCAACTGTAGCAACACGGGAGCATCCGCGAGACTGTTCGAACACGCGCGAGCATGCTCGCGCATGCTCGAGCATCGGCCGCTGCCGCCGGCGGATTTCGCCTCTGCCGCCGGCGGATTTTGCCGCTAGGTGTGCGCGACTGCAAAGAACATGCTCGAGCATGCGCGAGCAGATTTACGCTGGGTGTGCGCTGACCCTAAATGTGGTCTAAACTTAATTTATCAAATTTCTAAACTAAGCCCCTTTTTAAAATTATTTAAAGAGTAGTTTAGACATTTGATGAATTCAATTCAATTTTAAAACATCGTAGTAAGTATTAACTACCCTGTATAGTAAGCACCTTGATAGGTAATTATCTGAACCCTATATGCAAAAAAAAAGAAAAAAAAAAAAAAAACGGTAAACGGTTGGTCGTATAGACCAAAAAAAATCTTTGCCTATATGCCTATTCTACCTATATGTACTATCGCGGACTTTTCCACCTGACCACCACTAGGCTCATTTTTGCTTGCATACTAAAAAATAAAAGCGATGTCTTACCCCGCCCTATTGATGAATAGACCAATTAATAATAGTTTCCAAACAATAAATTTTGGGCGAAATTATGCGATTTTTTTCTTAAGTGGTCAGGCGGAAAAGTCCCCGATAGTACCTCGAGTAGGTAGGTTGGACTCCTCTTATAAATTTTGTTTTGGTTTTGTGCTAGTTTTGTGGTTATTTCATTATTTACATGCCTTTCTATATCTACCTATCTATTGCTAGATGTACCCCAACATAAATTATATTTATTACTAGGTACCCACCTACTTATTCCTTTATTTTGTAACACTAAATAGAAATGGTGCCTAGGATCGACACTTAAAATTGTTTTATCAAAATATTATTTGCTTAGGGTTAGTAGTATTTTGAAGATGTAAAAGTTGTTTGTAAAAATGCTGCGTTTAATGCAATTACATAATAAAGTTAAACTGTTGTGATAGACATAGAAAAGAAAAATAAATGTTTAGCAAAAATTAATGTGTTTTGTATTCTACCTAGCTAGTAATCTATACAAATTAAAATTACCTCAAGACCCGTATGTTTTAATTTTAAAACTGCCTCCGAGGTCTAATGGCTCTCGACACAGAGGTCGTGCGTTCGATTCCCACGGCGGACACCTAGTTATACGTCACTTTGTGCATTTTTCCCCAGTTGGTTAGGTAGGACATTGCAGGCTGAATTACCCCTGGAATTACCTGATAGTGTGAAAAGAAAAATGATTCGCTTCGGATGGCACACTAAGCCGTTGGTCCCGGCTACTATCTCTGGTGGTAGTAGTCGTTAGGCCGTAAGGCGGTCTGAAAAAACTCTGACACTAGGGCTCTGTCCACACGATAAGAAGAAGAATTTTAACAAATGGGTAAGCAATAAGTGCCTATATTAATCAAAGACATTATAGTTATAGGCATTTAATTCCTGCAACCAAGCTTTACTCAATCATCATCATCATCGCCATCTTGTTATTCCTACCTAGTAACACCTATAAGTAGGTACTACCCATATTATATACAGGGTTATTTGTAATTCGACGTATTCCTTTCAGGACGTTAAAGGGCAGCCTAAATGCAATTATGTGAACCCCCATATATGGGGTCGGAAATTAATAGTTTTCGAGATATTTGGAATTTAAGGTTTTTTACCAAAAACCCCATTTTTTCGCACTTTTTCTTAAATAAAAAAAAATATGCTTATTCTATGGCGTCAATTTGAATTTTATTTCATAGCTAACACTTTTTCCGAGATTTTTTCATAAATCAATGTCTGATCATACTGAGCAATTCAAAATAAATCAATAACAATGACGGTTAATTTTTGAAAAAAAATTACAAAGTCTTGAAATCATGCGGATTTTCTCAAAAAATTTGTATAAAAAAAAAAGTGTGCGTTTTACTGAAATAACTTCCTCGTTTTGTTAGCTTTCTAAAAAGGTATAAATGTTTTAGAAAAAAAATGGAATTACAATGTCATAAAAGGTTTTTTACTTAGTACGTGATACGTAGAGGCAACATTCTCCTGGAGAAAAATTTTACGTTTTTTTTTAGATAACATTATTTATTAATTTAAATCTACACATCTTACTCAGAGTGAGCCCCTCGGTTCCATATACATACATGCAAGCACTTTCTTAGTTCATTTTTGGTTACTCTTGAAGTAAAGGTAAAATCTCATTACCTCCGCTGCGTTTATTATGCGCTGCCTTAAGTCTTCCACGTCGTTTACTGAGGTTTGATAAACAAGGTCTTTCATGTGTCCCCAGACATGAAAATTACATGGAGTCAAGTCGGGGCTTCTTGCAGACCATGAATTGGCCGTCCTCTACCAATCCATCTATTCGAATAAGTTGCAAATCGGGCCAGCAACGTAACCATTTTAGGGATTGGTAGAGGAAGGTCACTCCTTGGCCTGCAAGAAGCCCTGACTTCATCTCATGTAATTTTTATGTCTGGGGACACAATGAAAGACCTTGTTTATCAAACCCCAGTAAACAACGTAGAAGACTTAAGGCAGCGCATAATAAACGCAGCAGAGGTAATGAGATTTTACCTTCACTTCAAGAGTAAACTACAAATGAACTAAGAAAGTGCTTGCGTGTAACCTAGGGGCTCACTCTGAGTAAGATGTGTAGATTTAAATTAATAAATAATGTTATCTAAAAAAAAAATCGTAAAATTTTTCTCCAAGAGAATGTTGCCTCTAGGTATCACGTACTAAGTAAAAAACCTTTTTTGACATTGTAATTCCATTTTTTTCTAAAACATTTATACCTTTTTAGAAAGCTAACAAAACGAGGAAGTTATTTCAGTAAAACGCACACTTTTTTTCATACAATTTTTTTGAGAAAAATCACATGATTTCAAGACTTTGTAATTTTTTTTCTAAAGTTAACCGTCATTGTTATCGATTTATTTTAAAAAGCTCAGTATGATCGAACATTGATTTCTGAAAAAATCTCGGAAAAAGTGTTAGCTATGAATTAAAATTCAAATCGACGCCAAAGAATAAGCATATTTCTTTTTATTTAAAAAAAGTGTGAAAAACTGGGGTTTTTGGTAAAAAACCTTAAATTCCAAATATCTCGAAAACTATTAATTTCCGACCCCACATATAGGGGTTCACATAATTGCATTTAGGCTGCCCCTTATCGTCCTGAAAGGAATACGTCGAATTACAAATAACCCTGTAGGTATACATAACCACATATGAGGGATTTTCCGAAAGCCATTAAAAAAAGAAAAAGTAGTTAGTTCCTTATGGCTCGATAGATGGCGTTGACGAGACAGGGGTGTGAGCGACCTTGCAGATAGTATAATGCAAATAAAATATCAAGTAAGAATTTGTGTTTTTATGAAGTAAATAGTATATGAACATATATTTCGTCAACGGATGCGTCTGACACAGTGACATGCATTTTTGGTTACTTTTAAAAAAAAATATTGCCTAAATGCCAAATTGTTCGTCTTCTGAGTTCGGACCCCTCTCTGGACAACGCCATCTATCGCCGGTATATTGAACTACGTTTGACTAGCTGTCAGAAAACTCCTCAATCCTCATTGGATGAGTGTACGCAGAGGATGCTGCTGCCCAAGGAATATACTACTCTCTACAGCTGCTGCCCATCTTCTGCATGGGTAGCATGACAACCCGCGATAGCCAAGCGATAGCCGTGATACGGCTATATCACGTCTTGTATCTCGTTCGTTCGCGCGCAAACGAACGAGATACAAGACGTGATAGGTCCCTTAGTCGCCTTTTACGACACCCACAGGAAGAAATGGGATGGTGCTATTTTAGGCCGGCACCACACGGGCAATATTATGAATAGGTACGTCTACATACCTACCTAATTCATACATAGATGTTCATGGGATCTATAAGTATAAGTAAATGTTTTCTATTTGCGCGCAAATAAACGAAATAAAAGGCATGATTATCGTGTTATCGCGCGCATTATACTACGGCCGTTGCCACTGGTACCAGTCCGTCGCGTCGCTGTAGCGTCCTTTCCTTCCTCTCGTGTCGTCAGGGCGCGTCGCTCGCGACGCGACACGCACGCGTCGGATCGCGGAAGGTTCGCGGCGTGAATGGTCTGCTTTATGGTAGCTCATAAAAAAGTTGTGTGAATTTTCCGTTTCCGGAAAGCTTAGGGCTAGCTAAAAATCTGATGCATGTTCAAATTTTTTCTGTAAAATATATAAAGAATTTATGACGATTTTTTATCGTTGCTTATTTTCTTTCAAAATGGTGAACTAGGAGATGCAAGTTATATTTTTTTTTTTAGAAAAAGTTACCCATCTTATCCAAAAAATATACGCGGTGTTGCCATGACGACTAACTATTCTCCCTCATTTCAAACAAGTAAAAAAAAAAGAACTTCTTTTCATGTGCGTGTGTAGTTAGATTACTAATTTATAAATTTTTATTGAAGACAGAAAGTCTAAGTGCATTTGAAACTGCAGTTTAGTTAACAATAAGTAATTTGATGATTTTAAACCATACAGTTTGCCACAACCTCCACTCAGTAATAAAGATTTCACCTAAATAGAGATCTGCGTCTGTCGCAATATGGCCGTCCTGTAATGATTTGGTGGTCAGTGATATTATTGTGATTTCATCTCCTATCAAATATCATAATGGAGCTTCGCGTCGGTAACAAATACCGACTGGGTCGTAAAATAGGCTCAGGATCTTTTGGAGACATTTACTTGGGTGAGTACGGAAAGAAATCATTGTAAACAAAGAAAAATGGGCTCTATTTGTAGGCCAGCTGCAATTTTTTTGTTTCGAAATAGCTTACTTTATTTCTTTTATTTGGCAGTTTAGTACTTAGGAAGCCTGTTACTTGAAAGGCTATTTATTCCTTTTCTGAATACTTCACACATTCATTGTTGAAAATAAACTTGATCATATTGATTGATGATTACTAAACATGTGATTATTTCACTTCAATGAATCCATATTAATTCTATTCGTTTACTGTATTTAGTATTCTGTGTCATAAAATAGTGTAAATAACATTTAAAACATTGTTATGAGGCTAAAGAATCTGATAGATACGCTACGGGTGGTATGCTAGATGCTGGTAAGCTGGCATGCTGGATACTGGCATTCTGTGTCAAAATGATACACATGCCTGGCATGCCAGTTTCTAGACAGGCTTTGTAATGCATGCAAGTCACCTTCTTTACTTCCCTGTTAGGCTAGTAATCAAAGGCTTACAATCTCCTGGTAAACTGGGCAGAATATCAATACCAGTAGTGCATTTTTACCATTAAAACTTTCGCTGCTAAGCTCAAGACAATGATACTCGTACAGTGCTAACACTGTGGAATGTGATACAATCCTGACTCACCGGGTGAGTCATGCACACTGCAGCCCATTTATTGCTGACCTACAACGTAGGTCACCAGCAGCAAAAGTGTTAAGGATTGAGACACATTGACCGATGATCACAGACAGCGGACCCATACAAAAAGCATTTTTAATAGTATTTGTATGGTCCCACTGTGGGTCAATGTGTCCTGGCCCTAACTAGCATGCTTTTGTGCAAGTAACAAGCATGTGTATCATATGCTTAACATTTTCGCAGCCAAGCTCAAAACAATGACACTTGCGCAGTGCTAACACTGTGGAATGCTATACAACTCTGACTGCGGCCCATATGTCGCTGACCTACCTCGTAGGTCATCAGCAGTTAAAGTGTTAAAGCATGATACTATTTGGGTGTACATTGTTTTTAAATCAAACCTTATAAACATTATTCCAGGAACCAACATTGTAACAAGAGAGGAGGTAGCTATCAAATTAGAATGCATCAAGACAAGGCACCCGCAGTTACACATAGAAAGCAAATTTTACAAACTTATGCAAGGAGGTGGTAAGTAATACAAGACTATTTATTGCCATATATCAATATTTAACAATGTCATATCTTATACTGCTTAGCGCTCTCAGAGACGAGCGACACTTTGTGCTCGCCGGGTGTCGCGGAGGGTCGTGTGACCGTAAAGTGTATGAGCGTGACGCTCTGCGACCCACCGCGACAGCAAAGTGTCGCTCGTCTGTAAGAGCCCTTAACACTTTCGCTGCTAAGCTCAAAACAATGACATTCGCGCAGTGCTAACACTGTGGAATGCTATACAATTCTGACTCAAGGTTTGTGTCGTGCGCACTGCCGTCCATATATCGCTGACCTACGACGTAGGCCGTCAGCAGTTAAAGTGTTAAGGGTTAAGACACATTGACCGATGGTGAATGACGGCAGGCCCATACAAAAAACCACAATTAGTATGGGAATGCATTTGGCGCTGTGCGCTGCATCGAAGGGGTACGATGGCGGACGGCTTCCCATACTAAATGTGCTTTTGTAGTTACACATTAATGAAATTTACTTCTTTACTATAAGCATTTAATAGGATTGTCTAATGCTGGTGTTCCACCTGCGGCTTAATGTGTTAATTATAGTAATAATTGTCAATAGCAATTACTAAGATTCAACTAAAATGTCAATTATTGTAATAATTGACAAATTAAGCAGGTGGAGCAGTAGCATGTGAAGATAGTGCAGGAAATATGTGATTATGATGTCACTATGGAATGCATGCATACAAGTTGAAACCTGTTCTGTGAGTGGGTATCCGTTAATACAAGAGATGTTCTGGATGATAGCTGTCCAAATTATTTTACGTCTGTGGTGAATACCTGCTAAGCAGACTAGGAATATGCTAGCTATGTTGTGTTTTAAAAAAAAGTGATTAAAAAATGAGTCACAATGTGGCTTGATAAAGGCTATGTTTCATAAAAGCATACAAAGATATGTATGCTATAGTGAGATAGCCTAAGTGTGTAACGTGTTAAAAATTACCTTTAGATCAAAATAAAATTGCAATTGAATAAACTTACTATTCATCGACACTATTATAAAACTGTAAGTCTGTGTTTGTTCGAGCTTCATGCATAAACTACTGGACCGAATTTGATGAAACGTTTTGTCTTTATATGCTTACAATTTAACTTAAAAACTAGTATTTATCTAGCTATGATGATGTGAGTTGTTGCGGAAAAAGTTGCAGCCAAAATGTAGTTTAATTTATTTCTAAATGTTAAATTGTTTAATGTTTCACACAGTTGGCATTCCGGCGATCAAATGGTGTGGGTCGGAAGGTGACTACAATGTTATGGTAATGGAACTGCTCGGCCCCTCCCTGGAAGACCTCTTCAACTTCTGCTCGCGCCGCTTCTCCCTCAAGACTGTGCTTCTACTCGCCGACCAGCTTATCACACGCATTGAAGACATACATTACAGGAACTTCATCCATAGGCATGTATATTTAACCTGTCGGCCATGCCACTCCCAACTAATCGAGAAAAACCTAGCTGTGCCTCTGTCATGGTTTCTTTACGCTTGCCTCTCACAACGTGGTTTTCTCATTTTGTTGTGGGTGGTATTCTAGCCCCACTGTTGATGTTAACTTGTTGAATGCAAAGATAGTCTCTTAACAGTTTTTCTGAGCAAAACGAATTTAGCATCTTTGTGTTGTACCAGTAATCTTGTCATACCCAAAACAAGATTTTTCACCCATCAACCAGAGTACGACGGCTCTTTAGCACAGTTGATAGTGAACCTGTCTGCTGTTCATAGGGACGCGGGTTCCAATCCCGTAAGGTGCAAATATTTATATGATGAATATGAATATTTATATCAAACTCATGGAAGTTTGTATTGACAAGTATGTATTGTATATCATTGTCTAGTCATCATTATACAAGTCCATGCTAGGAAGTACCAGAAGTACTTTAAATGGGACTAAATATTAATGTGTGACACTGTACAAGGCATTTATTTATTTATTTAAAGTCCTAACTCAATGGCACTTCTTGTCTCATGCTACTTACTACGGTTTTTAATACAAAAGATTGGGTCAAAAAGTGATGTAGGCTTGCCACCTCCATCGAGTTTCAAATTATGCGACAAGCAGCAGTTGTCAACAGTTCCAAACTTATTTGTTCCATTCTAGTATCAAATTGTGCTGAATCTTGCTGCAAGTTTGAAAGTTTTATTCAAAGTTTCTGACCATTTCAAAAGGGAATATGGTTGTGGGTGTATGTATGTAAGTTCCAAGTCATTGGCAATGACAGTTTATATAGCTGCAGGTTGCACAGGTCAAATAGTAGGGTTACAGATAACATAAGTACTTTACTTACCTATTTATAGTTGTATATTGCTTTAAACATATGCGTTGATCATTCAAATTCCTATCAATATTACCTCATTAGTATTATTATATTTGCAAAATGTTGAGGTTGATGTTTTGTTTTTTAAAATGACGGAAACTGTAGACTTCTTGTCACAATAATGATGAATAATTGTGTTTATCTCATACCATTAGTGGTATGCGTTTTACATTTTTATTGTTTACCTAGCAATTAACAAATTACAGATGTATTATTACGATGTAGGCTTCCAATGTTGGTTTACTGTATTTCTGCATGATTTGTGATCCAATTCACCATGCGATATCATGTGCAGGACTACACAGGATTACTGCCTTATATTCATTACATAAAAATGCATAATGAACCTAAAGGTTGTATTCATCATCATCAGTCTGTATTAGTCCACTGCTGGACATAGGCCTCGGCCTACATTAAGGTTAATTTGAATATCTTTAATTTAGTTAGTCTTCTCTTTTTATAAAAATCTTATGATTTAAACATGTAATATTGAGATTACAAACTGATTGGAAGCCTTCATTTGTGACAAATGTCCATTGAAATAATGTATTTTTCTATGTTTTCAGAGATATCAAACCAGATAACTTTCTTATGGGTCTAGGTAAAAAAGGGAATTTAGTGTACATAATAGATTTTGGCTTAGCGAAGAAGTACAAAGACCCGCGAACTCTTCAACATATTCCTTACAGAGAAAACAAAAATCTAACAGGTAAACCAATGTTTTGTTTATACATTTTTAATTTTAAGTTGTGGCCTGGCCGCCATTTTTACTCACATGCTCTTGAAGACCTGTACTATTTTTCTTGTTAACATGTTAGAGGTCTTACAGACGAGCGACACTTTGCGGTCGCCGTGGGTCGCGCGTCCCTCTGCGACCGCATAGTGTCCCTCGCCTGTAAGAGCACTTACCCCAGAGTAACAACTTGTTGCTTTGTTTTGTATGATCTTTATCACTTTATTATGTACATTTGATTCCAAGAAACACTTCTTTGAACATACAGGTGTTAGTTGACAATAATCATCGAATGTAGTAGGATATTTGTTATTTTACTTAATTGAAGAACAGGATTGAGATATAATTCACATTCTAGCATCGGAAATGTAAACTATTTGTCCAGTGAATTTTTTTTTGCATAGTATGCTCACGACTTATGCCCCGAGGGAGTAGTGTGATATTCTGAAAATTCAGAACATCCACATTTCACTAGTAGAAACTCGGTAAGTCATTTTTTAGGGTTCCGTACCCAAACGGTGAAAATGGCACTCATTACTAAGCCTACGTTGTCCGTCCGTCCGTCCGTCGGACCGTCTGACCTACCTACTTAGGGCTGTAACTTTTGAACCGTTATAGCTAGAAAGTTGAAATTTTCACAGAATGTGCGTTATTAGGTTTTTTTTTTTTTTTTTTTTTTTTTTTTATGTGTGATAGGTAAGCATTTGACCCCAATCTCACCTGATGTTGAGTGATGATGAGGCCGAAGATGTAGCATGCTTACCTAGAAAGATGCCTATTCACTCTCGCCTTGAAGAGGCCCAGGTTGTATTGCTCAGGGAACAGGTCCGCAGGCAGGGCATTCCACTCCTTAGCCGTGCGCATTATAAAAGAAGAAGCAAACTTCTTCGTGCGAATTGCTGGTAGGTCAACGACATAGGGGTGGAAACCCAGCCTGCGTCTCGTCCCCCGCAGATGAAAGGGAGACGGTGGTATCAGATCATGTAATTCAGTCGCACACTCTCCGAAGTGTATCCTATAAAAAACAGATAGACAGGCTACCTTGCGACGATGCTCAAGACTTTGTAGCTTCGCCACCGAGGTCGGATCACCTATGAGCTTCCTGGCACGCCTGTCGATTGAGTCCAGCGCGGTCAGCTGGTATTGGGCAGACCCGTCCCAGAGATGGCAGCAGTACTCCATACACGATCGGTATGGTATAGGTATGGCGGATTTGCTAACAAAAATTTACAAATTAAGGCATACAAGAAACTAGTTTTTTCAATGGCCTAAATTGATGGTTCGTAAATTCCAGGAACTGCAAGATATGCATCAATCAACACGCATTTAGGCATAGAGCAGTCGCGCCGCGACGACCTGGAGTCCCTGGGCTACGTACTGATGTATTTCAACCGCGGCAGCCTGCCCTGGCAGGGCCTGAAGGCGGCTACCAAACGCCAGAAGTACGAGAGGATATCTGAGAAGAAGTTGTCCACACCGTTTGACGAGCTTTGTAAAGTAAGTGAAATAGAATCTAATCCAATCATTTATTCAAAATTGTATTATAATTATAATTTATATTTAGTGGGTCTACCACCACCGGTGTTGTAGAGAAGATGCAACTAGAAACTACATGTATTTATAAACTACTAGCTTTTGCCCGCTACTTCGCGAAGTCGACGACGAAAGCAGACGACGCTTCGTCTGCATTGACTTTAAAAAAGTATCCTGTTTTACTCCAGAACATTATCAAAGTTGATCAAAAGCCGTTCAGTAAAAATGGAACATAAAGTAAAAATGGAAAATAGCTTGTTATTCTAAATACATCCCGAATATTATAAAGTAAAATATATCTTGCAAATCAGACGTTTTTATAAGGTTAAATCTAATTAGTTGGCGAAACTTAACAAACGCATTTGGTATCTGTTACAATTGCGTGATGATGACCCACCACCCGATCATATGATTCTGAGGTCAATGTCCGCCCGCGTTCCGCGCACTGCGTCATGATCATGACGTACGATAGTAATAATGTTGTTAATCATCAATACCAATTATAAACATTGATAATGCAGTCTGTTATCATAACTAATTTAAAATAACCTTATAGGTCTTATTTAAAAAATTTAATATATCACTACACGAGCGAACAACTTTATTAATGTTTTGTGGATAGTTGTGTCGCGATGCTGTAAGAATTATTAAAAACTATATGCGAGCATAATGAACAGCTGTTTCAATGTTTATAGTTGGTTTATATTTTTAACACGTACTTTCGTTTATGTAAGTTAGTCTAGGACACTTTTTTCGTGAATTTTGCATTAGACCCGCTTAATAATTCCCCTGCAGAACCACCCGATCGAGTTCCAACTGTACCTCAAGTACTGCCGCCGGCTGCGCTTCGAGGAGCGGCCGGACTACAGCCACCTCCGCCAGCTATTCCGCACGCTCTTCCACCGGCAGGGCTTCACCTACGACTATGTCTTCGACTGGAATATGCTTAAGTTTGGTATGTCACCTTGATCAATCTATCTCATTATACGTCGCGGCAAGGTTTTTGAGCGCTCGAATGAATGCATTTAGACGAAAATAGTGCACAGTGCCTTGTACATAAGGTCGGCGCAATCAAGGAGATCAAGATTCGTGTCTCGACGTAAACTTCAGTATCAGCTCAAAAATAAAAACGAAAAAAGTAGAAAGAAGAAGAAGAAGAAGTAAAGAAAAAGAAGAAGCAGAAAGCGAAGTATAATTGAATTGAATTGAATTGAATTGAAAAAAGTCTCGATAAGTTAGGGACCGACGCCGTCGTAGTCGCCGCGTTGACGGCGGACGAGTTTCCATACTAAATGTACTTTTTGTATGGGTTCGCCGTCGGTCAATGGTGTCGATTCGAACTGTGCCACGACTTAACTTAACTAAATTTATTCCTGTCACTTTCTAAAATAAGAAAGAGACAGAAAACCAACAATTGACTTTAGTGCTGTCAAAGTGACGTTATACGCCCAAAAACGCCTCAAATAAGATGGCGTACATTATGATGGAATCATATTTTGGGCGTGTAACGTCACTTTGACAGCACTAAAGTCAGTTGTTGGTTTTCTGTCTCTTTTCTTAATCTTATTTTAGAAAGTGACAGGAATAAATTTAGTTAAGTCGTGGCACAGTTCGAATCGATACCAATGTGTCTCAAACCTTAAATGTCATTGTTTATCGTAGGCTTTTATTTCATCGTATGCCCTTAAACGTCATAATATATTTATTACCGTTCGTAGGCTACCTATTTGCCATGGATTTTAGAGCAATACGGTAAATGATACATAAACAAATGGTTAACAATGTGCAGGGGGGCAGCGTGGCAACTACCAAGCAGGTGCCAATGACCGGACGCTCAGACGCCACGATCAGAACCCAGAACAAGAAACCAGTGAGTAACATTACTAATAATTATATACAACAAGCTTTAACCCGCTAAGTACTTCGTCCGCACAACTTATACAGGGTGTAACAAAACACCCTAGTAATACTTAAGGGGTTGCTTCAGACCATCAAACTGAACAACTTTCACTATGGGGCCAACATCGAGAAACAATAAAAAAAATCTGCTGTCCCATACAAAACTGCAGCTCTACTCGACTAAAATGTATGGGACAGCTTATTTTTTTATTTTTCTCGATGTTGGCCCCATAGTGAAAGTTGTTCAGTTTGATGGTCTGAAGCACCCCCTTAAGTATTACTAGGGTGTTTTGTTACACCTTGTATACAAGATTTTAACACATTCGCGGACACTGATCGAGACACAATAGAACTTTTATTGTTATCACTGCTATAGCCGGTCAGTGTCCGCGAAAGAGTTAAGCAGGGTTCGAAATTATCAAGATAATTATTTTCTTTGATAAATGTCATGATAATTATCGGATAATTTATCATCCGATAATCACCCGATAATTATCCAAGCTGATTCTTAGTTTTGAGTAAAATTTCTAACTCAAAGTTCTAAAATTGCCATTTTCGCTTTAACGCGACTCGTATTCAGACCAACGGCATTTTTGTGTCGTATCACAATGGTGGTACATCAATAGCTGTTTCGTTTGGCGAGAGATAGACAGGGATATCATAAAGGTATTATACTACGTAAGAGAGACGGTGACAGCTGAGAGAGCGAGATGTACCTAGCGGCATGCCTGTATAATAGAAAGAGATACGTGACGCGAGGCAATAGAACCGTTTTTGGGGATTTGGAGTCCTGGTAAAAATTCAGTTTCTGTCAATAATCGTGAACCTAAAGTGAAATCGTAGATAATTTTGTAAAATATACTAACACTGTTTCATTAAACTATTCACCATTTCACGTTAGATTGAGGATTATACACAGAAATCGAATTTTTACCCTGCCTAGGACTCCAAAAAACGTCCAAAAACGGTTTCATTTGACAACTCATGTCACTTACTCTATTCCCTAAGGTATAATATCTTTATGAGGGATATGCAGAGCTGACTGCCAACCTCCGTAATGGAGAGGAACCCGAAGAAGAAGAAGATCACAATGGTACCGATTCTGACTGTGCCACGACTCAACTAAATTAATTCCTGTCACTTTCTAAAAAAACGCCTTAAATAAGATGGCGTACATTATGATATGATGGCATCTTATTTTGGGCGTGTAACGTCACTTTATGACAGCACTAAAGCCAGTTGTTGGTTTTCTGTCTCTTTTCTTAATCTTATTTTAGAAAGTGACAGGACTAAATTTAAAGTTAAACGACTTAACTAAATTTAGTCCTGTCCGCACAGTCCGAATCGGTACCAATGAGTAACAAATTATTGAGAAAAACAACAGAAAACAGTGAGAAAATCTATTTCGTATTTGCAAGCTTCTTTTTTCGCAGATCGTGATACACATGGTGTGACATTGCTAGTACAAGCTTTTAATTTTATAGTTATCAAGATAATTATCATCATTATTATCGTGATGATTATCAGTGCTAATTATCACTTCGGGCCCTGATTTTAAGTCAAATTATCAGCTTTCAAATAAAAAAGTTTCATCAAAATAGGAACAGTAGTTTTTGCGTGATGCTCGAACAAACAAACAGACAGACAAAAAATCTAAAAATGATTGATTTGGAGTCAAATACACCTAAAAATCATTTCGTATAATCATTGTCTTGTAAATATCTTCAATGTCTGTACATTGAGGATATTCACACATTTCTGTTACAGTTTTATAATAGTTTAGCTGGCGTTTTTTTTTAAATATTTTTATGTCATTGCATTAAATGATGCAGATTCTACATTACTTTAAAGTTTTGCAATATCATTTAAATTGACTTCTAAATCATTGAGTACTAGAGGCGACACCTAGACTTCTTCTTATCGTGTGGGCAGAGCCCTGGTGTCAGAGTTTTTTCAGACCGCCTTACAGCCTCTGACGTGGTTCTACCACCAGAGGTACGAGCCGGACCAACGGCTTAACGTGCCATCCGAAGCACGGAATCATTTTATTTTCAGACAACCAGGTGATTGTCAGCCTGCAATGTCCTATCCAACAAGGGAAAAACGCACAAAGTGACATCACTAGGTGTCCCCCGTGGGAATCGAACCCACGACCTCCGTGTCGAGAGCCAGTGCACACCTAGACTGAATTGTTTGTAACATTCGTACAGGCCAAATGGCATATGCTTAATTCCTGCGTTCATAAAAGTATTCTATCGAAATAGTTTGAAGGCTTTTTAACAGACTTCAAAAAAAGGAGGAGGTTTCTCAATTCGACCGTATATAGTATATATTTTTTATGTTTGTTCGCGGATAACTTCGTCGTTTATGAACCGATTTTGATGATCCTTTTTTTGTTGGAAAGGAGATAGTGTGGTAGTCCCAAGTGTGGTACCATGATAAGGAAACCAGGATCTGATGATGGATCCCAGAGAAATAGAGGGGGAACCTTCGAAAATTGTAGTGCCGACTAGTGCGTTTGTTAATTTAAAGCACTACTATTACATCGAACTAATGAATTCACCACTGAAAATCGTGAAATAAACAAAATTTTATCAAAAAATTAAAACCGCCTTCAAAAAAACTAAAACGTTAAAAAATAATATTGCAGCCGATGACTTTTTCGTTCGCATCATAAGAACATTAATTTGTTTTATAGAAGTCGGTGTCAAGCCAAGCCAAAAAATGCAAGCCCTGTCGCGAATCGTACCGGCTTGACAGCGACTTCAATAAAACAAATTAATGTTCTTATGATGCAAACGAAAAAGTCATCGGCTGCAATATAATTTTTTAACTTTTTAGTTTTTTTGAAGGCGGTTTTAATTTTTTGTTAAAATTATGTGTAGTTTATCTGTTGAGCACTTTTTTAATTTAGGCTTTCTTTATTGAGAAATCTTTATTATTGTGACGAGGGCGCCACTGTGCTTGTAATAGCCCTCTTAATGGAGTTGTACGTTTGCAGCAGCGGGCGCTGCGGGCCAGCCCAGCACCACGGTGGCGGCCATCTCGGAGTGGCGGTGAGGGATCTCCCGCCGCCCCCGCGCCAGCACCAACCCGGAACACGTTCGTATTGTGACTCATGTTCTGCTCGCCCCAGTCGGACAAACATAACACAGACTCGATAAATTAATGTATTATGACGACGATCTTATCACGCCTACGATCTCGCCAGTAGTTCAGGCGAGAGCGCGAGGTCTTCAGCCGCTCACACGACGAAGATTCTGTGTTTACGTAAGAAAACAATTTTGTATGCATTCATGTTAACGTTCATATATTGTAAATTATTTAATTTTAGGCTAATTAAGGTGATGAGTAGGCCGAGGACTAATTTAAAGGGAGTTACATTCTCGTCGATTTAATGTCACTCATTTAAGCATAGCTAATAATTAGGCCTACCCATGCATCCATTGTACTTTATGCTCAGTTGTATTTAGATGTAAGAATGTGACACCATATTGACAAAATACCAAGGACTTATAATTATCATTTCACCGGAGGAAATTTGGCTCATGTTGAGTTGAGACCTAGCATATTAGCTGATAATAAAATTTTATTCGTACAACTTAAAAGTACTTATAAGCCGATTATTCGCAGGTCGAATGCGAGAATGTGAACAAACAAAACGTGCATTCAGTATAATATTTGTTTTAGAAAAGAATAACAATGAGTTAGTGGCAAATGACAACTAATGTTAGTTATCTGCTTTGAAATTTGTGTAAATTTGTTCAAAAGTGTATTGTGCAATATAATCAATTT
Organism: Agonopterix subpropinquella; assembly: GCA_922987775.1. Lineage (NCBI taxonomy): Eukaryota > Metazoa > Arthropoda > Insecta > Lepidoptera > Depressariidae > Agonopterix > Agonopterix subpropinquella. The sequence goes on along the minus strand of OV277695.1, from coordinate 14,751,855 downwards.
CTTCTTTTATAAGTCTTAGTTATTATTTTAGAATCATACAAAACATTTTATTGTCTTCCATATTTCTTTACACAATCCACTTGAGATGGAAAATTTATTGATGGCTTCACCTGTGTTATCTTTACTTGATTATGATTTATATAAATAACATGTCCAGCCACTGCCATAGTTGTATCATTGTAACTAAAATAGGTAAGTTTCCTATTCTGGGAGATATCGTATTAACCGTCAAAATAATTGAGCTTGGCCTGAAAATAAATATTATTGTAAACTTTTATATACTGGTGGAATAGATAATGTGTTTTATCGAAGTATCAATGGTTTTAGTTTTTTTTCCTTTTCTATAGTGTAGATGTACATTCCTGTTCATACACTATTTAATTATTTTCTTCATTTCTATGCAACTATGATCTCATATAAATTACCAAAAGCCTTACTTATTCTATACAATAATGTAGAAGAATTATATCAGTATGATTGGTTACCATTTCCGTATTGCAAGAAAACGGCTTTTTTCCATCCAATATTCCACCACGAAACCACAACATCTTTCAAGTTTCATTTTTATTAGTAGGAAATAATGTTAAAACTATAAATTATTGTAAATAGTTCATTGTAAGATGTGTTACCGTACAGTTTTCAGATTATGGATGCGTGGAATTTATAAATCATAAAATCACCTCATCGACAATCATTGACTGGAATGGACCGCCCATCTCTAATATGACTGAGAATTAGGTTCAATTTTAATATGTAAATATTAATTTAATAAGTTTTACTTTGAACATTTGCATCGGGCATGTTGGCTCTGAGATATGAAGTCATCCTGAAGTGCGATTTTTGAAAATCATACGAGCGAATTGGCAGTAGAAAGATGTATAATCTCCATAGTAATTTTGACATTTTCTACTGCCAAGTCGCTCGTATGATTTTCAAAAATCGCACTTATGATCAATATTAACTAAGGTTTGTTTATGTACACGTTTAATAATTTGTTTGGAATGCAGCACATCGGAACACTAATTTTAAAATACATTTTAGTTTTCAACTTTAGACTTGTTTAGTACTCATTATTTCCTTAACCAGTTTTAGTTAGTATGCACGTTATAGTAGGTTATGAATGTTATTTAGTCAACAGGGTAATAAATAGCATTTTGTAATTATTTCGTAAACTCCAGTCAGTGAGAGCTTTACGAAGATCACAAGTCTTCATTTCAATAGATAAGTGCCAAGGTTATTGATAGTATGATATACTTACTAAGATCCGACCGTAAAATTATGCACCTATTTGTTTGGTGAACGACATTTCGTTCACCAAACAAGTGTGTAAGCTTTCACTTGAATCACATTTGATTCAAGTGAAAGCTTACACAGGGTTTCATACAACGCCGCCGCCGTCGGGTTGCCTGGCAAAATCTTAACGCACGTACCTTTACCATGAAGATTCTGGAAAACTAGGGTTGCCACCTCTCAGTCTGCCGCAACTCTAGGGTTCCCAGGTTCAAAGAAGTCATTTTTATTTAACCCTAGAGTTGCGGCAGATTTAGAGGTGGCAACCCTAGCTTTTCCAGTTCATTAGATTGGTCTCCTTCCAAATGCACCCCCTTTACTTCCCAAACAGAAAGGTGCAAAAAATTGGAAAAAATTGCACCAAAATTCATCATGGTAAAGGTACTTGCGGCATGATTTTGCTAGGGAACTCAGCTGCGTTATATGAATCTCTGTATAAACTCTCACTTGAATCAAATTTCGTTCACCAAACAAATAGGTACATGATTTTACGGTCGGATCTTGGACCATGAGCGATATCAAGGAATTGGCACGTTTCCGATACGTTCCTTTTCGTTTTGAACAGCTCGTATGTTTTAAATATCTATCCAAACATATTTTAATGATATTGTGTTACTAATTCTTATGGACTTATGTTAGTTAAATGTATGTAAGCTGAAGTTTTTGTGTCCAAATACTTGGGTAAGGCAGTGTTGTGGATCGCGGTAACGGGTGGAGAGGCGAGAGTGGCCGGTCGCAGGGCCCGGGCTAGGTCGGACCGGGCCGGAGCGACGCGGCCCGGCGGCCTCGCCGTCGTCGTCGTAAGGTCCTGTGCTTGTCGTCTGTCTGAAGTGCCGCTATTTTTATCTCAGTAAACGCTTCGTGGCGCGTGAGCTCTTGGCTTGCTAACGTTAAGTGTTTGCTCTAACCGACGAAAGACTTTATGGACTTAATTTTGTAAATAATAATTATAAGATAATAAGATAAGCCGACACTGTTTTTTACAATATCCTAGGTAATGGAAATAAATACATACATAACTGTTGTAGTGTTAATGTCATTCGAATTATTTTGCTGTTATACTCTACGCATACGTCTTGATTGCGTCGTTTCATGCAGCTACGTATGGCGTAAAGAAATTAATATTGATTGATATTCGTGCTTGAAGACATTGGAATTTCTATAATCTTCAGATTACTACTCATTGTTGTAATGGGGGGAATGAATCAAATTAGTAGGCGTAGAATGAGTAAAGAAGATTTAGAAGAATGCTGTAATTTTCGTATTCATAAATTCTAAATTTTAAGGATATGGATGTGTTTGTTCCCCTCCAAAATACGGAGTAAATTGCACTTTTGACACGACAGTAAAGTTTAAGTAGATCTCCATATTTTCTTGATTTTACCTTATAATGTGGTATAATTTTCTTTATAAATACATCTGTGCTAGCCTGTATAGCTTAGCATAATACGCATTATATACAAATTGTTATGCTTGCATTGTTTCCTATGTCCAGTATGATATGTATTAATTCCTTTGGCACAATAAACTGAGTAAAATGAAATATCCTTTATTTTGTCTTGTCACTTAGTTACAATGTGAATGTTATGTCGCGAGGAAGCCTCCATCCACGGGTAGTTGGACCCCACTGATCATACTTGCATCCTCACTTAGAAGAAATACAACAGCACCAACTACTTCTTGGACTTCACCGAACCTAGAGTTAAAATAATAGATACACTTTATTATAAATTTTATCATTTTAATCTACTATAAGTCAACATACTACCTACAAAACTTTGAAAGTGGGGATGTTTTTTATATTACAAGCCTATTGTGCTGCCGCGTATTTTTTTTCTAAACAATTAAACATTTTCAAAAAACAAGAATGTCTTATTTTAGACAATTTATGGAAACATTACAGATTATTATAAAAACAAATCCACAGTGACTCGATAAATTGAAAATCAGCAATGACTACAATGTGACATTGTTTTTTTTGGAAATGTTGTTTAATTGTTAAGAAAGAAAAAAAAAACGATTGAGCGCAGCAAAATAGGCTCGGTGCCCCCTTATTAGAACAGTTAATAAAAAGAGCTAGGAATTTCAATAAGTCCCAAACCCATGTCAGAGTTTAAATGGTACGTACACAAAATATGAGGCTTGTAATTAACCTACATGGTGTAACAAAACACCCTAGTAATACTTAAGGGGGTGCTTCAGACCATCAATCTGAACAACTCACTATGGAGCCAACGTCGAGAAAAAAAAATCTGCCGTCCCATACATTTGAATCGAGACAGTACTGCAGTTTTGTATGAATGAGCGGATTTTTTTTGTGATTTCTATTTTGGCTCCATCGTGAAAGTTGTTCAGTTTCATGGTGTGAAGCACCCCCTTAAGTATTACAAGGGTGTTTTGTTACACCCTGTATAAGTGTCTTCTTGAGTTACTTGCCTTCCTAAAGGTATTTTGGAGAGCATAGGCTGAGACTTGGCGGGTTCGGCCCACACCTTGCGGCCCATGTCAGTCATGATGACGGTCGGGTTGACAGTGTTGACGCGGATGCCGTGAGCGCCCAGCTCTAAGGCCATCACGCGCGTCATCGCATCCACCGCACCTTTCGAAGCACAATATGCGACGTGGTCCTGAAGAGCTGCCTGTAAGTGCATGGGCTTATTAGGTACCTTACCTACATGTAAATAAATAGGTATTGGTATATGGACCTTCTTAATGTGCTGACACTTTTTTAAGGGGATAATCAGACCGTCAAACTGAACTTTCTCTGCGGCACCAACTTCGAAATCACGAAATAAAAAATCGGATGTTTCATACAAAACTGTAGTGTAGGTACCTGGCTACCTGCTCGACTAAAATGACTCCAATTCTTTTTTCTTTTGTTGGCTCCATAGTGAAAGTTGTTAACCCGGCGGTACTCGCTAGGTCTTTACAAACATGAATACTCGCTACCGGGTAAAAAATACCACGAGAGTTTAATTGGCATTATTTAAGAAAAGAAGTTTGTGTTTGAATGTTTGACAATGCATTTGTGTTATTGGTATTATTGTCCATAAATAAAACAACAAATCCAAGTTGTAATGTTCATGTATTTAAAATAAAAGCTCATCCAAAAAAATCAACATAATATTTAGTTTTTACTTAGTAACCTTAGAAAAATCAACAAAATTATTGTTTTTTCATAAATTATACAAAATTGAGATCAAAATCGAAAATAAATTTAGTACACTAGTAAACTAACAAAAAATAATTATCCCTTTATAATAAATGAACACAGACATAATCAACATCCAACATTCTATTTAATTAATTCTATCTAATTCTGTTCTCGATTTACATGTACGTCGTCAACAAACGCTGCGCACAAACGGAATGCCCCGTGGGGTGCGGGTGTGCTATCTACTGGTTCGAAGGTACTGAGAATCTTGGGTTGCCAGAAGGCTTAGAAAAAAAAATACAACCAAATTTAGGTACTCTGTGGTATTTTTTACCCAGTAGCGAGTGCCGCCGGGTTAAGTTTGATGGTCTGAAGCACCCCCTTAAGTATTTCTAGCGTGTTTTGTTACATCCTGTATTAGTCCTTAATATGCTGACACTTTTGTAAGGGGATGACAGACCGTAAAACTGAACAACTTTCTCTATGGCACCAACATCGAAATGGCGAAAAAAAAACAGCTGTTCTATACAAAACTGCAAACCTACTCGAGCCAAACGGGGACAGCTGTTTTTGTTTTCGTGATTTCGTTATTGGCCCCTAAAGAAAGTTGTTCGGTTTGATGGTCTGACCATCCCCTTAAAAGTGTCAGCATAATATTAAGAAGGAAGGACCCTGTTATCATTAATTATTCATATGGTATTGGCATGGTTTGAGAATTATAATTTTAGCAATCTTTTATTTTTACCAGTGTATCAGGATGCGATTTTTGAAACTCACGTTGAACTCGGCAGTTGAAAATGTCAAAATTACTATGGAGATATGCATCTTTCTACTGCTGATTTAACTTTCAAAAAGCATACTCCAGAAGAGCGATTTTTGAAAGTCAAATCAGCAGTAGAAAGATGCATATCTCCATAGTAATTCTGATATTTTCAACAGCTGAGTTCAACGAATGAGTTTTTAAAATCGCACTCCTGCCTGCGTAACATGACAGAGGTGATAGCGACTTAGCTCACTTCTAAACGTCAAATTGGCGGTTATCTCCATAGTATCTCACTCAAATTTGACGTTTAGAAGTGACCTGTGTCGCTTTCACCTATGTTATGCTAGGAGTCGCGTGGCTGGAGGGCTCTCGAGTGGACGTCTGTCGTCGGCTCGCGATTTAGGTAGCCACGCGGCTCCGCCATTTTATGGCGGTTTCGAGTGTGTGTTTTTGTATAAAAACAGGGCTTTGAGATCGCCATATCCAATTACCGTACAACGTCACGCACTAATTGCTCTTTTTAAACTAGATATTGGCAAAATCCACCAAGGAAACGCCATTAAAAAAAAATAGAATAGAATATGTTATGCTACGCAGGCAGATCTCATGATAGATCAAAACTATTTAGTAATAGATAATCTTTCTTATACTGTGCCAAAACGGCCAAAACTTACTTTTGATGCTTGTGACGATATGTTAACTATTGAACCCTTTATTCCATTTTGTATCATTTTCTTGGCTACGATTTGGCTAACATTTAAAATGGCCCTCGTGTTGACCGACATCGTCCTGAAAATCATAATAAAAGGAAATCTAAAGGGGAAGTACCTACTTTAGAGGAATTAATAGTTATGAAATGTCAGCTAAAGGCTTTCATCAAAAAATACGTTTCGGCAATACATGGCAAATACATATTATCCCAATGTTTGTTCGTCTTCACGTTTAAGATATCGAACAGAGGCTGGTAGCAATGTAGGTACGGTTTATTTGGAAATAAATTATATGCAGGCGAAGCCGCGATCAACAGCTAGTCATCTACAGGGTGTAACAAAACACCCTACTAATACTTAGGGGGTGCTTCAGACCATCAAACTGAAGTACTTTCACTATGGAGCCAACATCGATAAAAAAATCAGCTGTCCCATACAAAACTGCAGTAGGTACCGACTCGACTAAAATGTATGGGACAGCAGATTTTTTTTATTTTTTCTCGATGTTGGCTCCATAGTGAAAGTTCTTCAGTTTGATGGTCTGAGAGTTGTTCAGTTGTTTGATGGTCTAAACTAAACCACTCCCTTAAGTATAAATAGGGTGTTTTGTTACACCCTGTATAACGACGAACGATGGGGTGATGGCTTTGGTGATGGTGACCACATTCACAAATAAAATTGGACTCACTCATCAAAGCTACTCGGCTTGCATTCTAAAAACGATTCTATAATCGCAATCCCTGCATTGTTGACTAATCCATCGAATACACCGAGTGAGTCGACCACCCGGCTGGTTTGCTCCCAGTCTCGAAGGTCTACGGAGACTACGTCGACCGAAGGATATTCCTTCTTGAGTTGCGCCAAGTTCTCAGGTTGGTTCGACAAAGTGACTACATTTGCACCTTGCCTCCATAACTCTATCACTATTCCTCGCCCTATACCTGCAATAAATAAATAAATATCTTGGACAATGTCACACAAATTATCTAGTCACATTTAAAGTACCAGAATCTAGCCTGGACTTGTATTATGATGACTAGACAACGATATAGTATACATATATAGATACAAATATCCATGACTCGGGTACAAATATGCAAAATAATATGGGGTGCAATATTGTATAATATTTAAAATGTTTAACTTATATCACTGCCCATTTCAATTAGACAAAGGGAACATACCTTGACAGCCACCAGTAACCAATATTCGTTTTCCTTTGAAATATTTGTCCATGTTTGAATTTGAATGTAGTATAAGTAAAAGTACAAAGCAAAGCGGTTGTTTTTAATGAAATGACGTGAACTTATCGGTCTATAAACATTCGTATCTAACCAAAGCAAATGAAAAGGTTCGAGATAAGAAATGGTCGATTTAACAAACAAGTTAGGTAATAACGACTGTTTTATAAGTATAGATAACAGTGAGGTTAAAATGTTATATAGGTAATGGTCAGCGCACATCTATCATATTAATGAACAACTGTAACCACTGTATTCTATGTAGTGGAGAACTGCCCGAACAGTTTCATTAATCAATTTAAAATGAACTCAATGAAAATTGAAACAGAGTTGAAAATAGCGTGCAAGAGAACGCGAACAATCGCACGCTATTTTCAACTCTGTTTTATTGTCATTGAGTTCATTATCCATTGAAAACTGTTCAAGCCGTTATCTGCTAGATATGCACTAACCCTAAGCACAGTAACTGCCCTAATCAGTACACAAATAAAACAAAACAGAAATTTAAACATTTTCGTTTATTTAACAAAATAACTTTGTCAATAATAATTATACCATGCTTTTCTTAATGTTAGTTAGGTAATTAAAATAATAGTTGTCCGAGAATCTGACCAAATCAGAACAATATACATATTTGTTTGTTGAAATGCTTATGGCATCTTAGAATAGTCTTCATGTCTCCACCTGATGGTTGTAATATTACTTACAGCATTATTTCTTTGGTAGCTACATAACATAACATACAAAAAATAATCGATTTCTCTTATACCTAATTTAAGATTATTGATTTTACAAAAGTTAATCGAGCCACTCAAGTTGAAATTCTGTCTTTGGTAATATAGTACATGTTTTTACGTAGCAAGAAAACCTCCATCAATGGGCAATTCAACACCACTAATCATGCTTGCTCTCTCACTCAAGAGAAAAACGACTGCATTCACTACTTCTGAGACTTCTCCAAACCTGCAAAAAAGAAGGTTCTACTTTATTACCAACGTTTATTAGGTACGCACGGCGACAGATCAACCTACCCCTAGTTCGACCTTATGTCCATGAACATAGAGTTCAACTATGGGTAGGTTGATCTGTCGCCGTGTGTACATACATATATTATAGTTTTACTTGAAACCATTTTATAACGAACTCCAGTTGATAAATTATTTTGCTTTGTTTTGCCAACAATAAAAGATGATTGTAATGTTTAGTTAGGTGTCTTGCAGTGGATTAATGTTGAATCAACAGTATCATTTGAAACAAAACACTGTCTAAGTGTTTATCAACATTCAGAATATGTAAAACTTAACTCATGGATGACATTATCATGCAAAAGAACAGTTTTATTACTATTTTACAAGCTGTAGTGATTTTAACCCCTCAACCTCAATCTTTTGTCTGTCTGTGGAGCTGGAAGTGGTATTGAATTCCAGGAAATACCTTGGTGTAGATTCTACACATACTCTATGCAAATCAGTTCAGATCTTACATATATTTATTAAACTTGTTTGAACCTTTGTAAATCGCTAGTCATTTTGAGATTGCCACCAGTTTCGGATTTATCTCATGTCAAAGATTTATTTATCAGAAAGCATAAGAAACAGAGATTTGAAACACTCACACTTATTCTTAGAGCAAGTTAAGTAACGTCCAGGATATGTTTGATAGGTTCTTTCTGATCTATTTCTGATAAATAAATTTTATTTGCTAATCAATACCGGCCAGAAAACAACATAGGAACTGGAAAATCTTTTCATCCTTATATGGAACTAGCGGCCCGTCCCGGCTTCGCACGGGTGGACGTCTAATCTTTTCTAGCAATAAATATATCCTATGTTACTCAGGGTGAATGCAGCTTTCTAATGGTGAAAGAATTTTTTAAATCGGCCCAGTACTTTTTGAGCCTATTCATTACAAACATACAAAAATAGGTACAAATCTTTCCTCTTTATAATATTAGTGTAGATGAAGTGAATATATGCATGAGTATGCAAGTATGCAATTGCTTATGTTCAGAGTGCACGAAAATGTTACCTTAGATCCAATATTCAAGCATAAGGGCTTCCACACATAACTGCGAATTCGCATCGTATCGCAAATATCTGCGAGCATTCGATTCTTATTACATTACTAGAGTTAACTCGCGACTTCGTCCGCACAAATTATACAACGTGTTAATGAATTAGCGCAAAACCTCATACACCCCAACTGATTTATAACAAAATAATTCGATTGAAACAATAATTTCATTATTTTGATAGTTAAAATTTAAAGTTATTTGCATTTTAAGTTTGAGGCAAAAATGATTTTTTAATATTTCAGTACTAAAAGAAAGCGCTAACGTACTCATGGATACATTTTTATAATCTTGTTTTGGTAGTAAGTAGGGTGAGTGTGCCCGTGCGGTGGGTTGACATCGGGTTCAGAAAATTTAAAATTTTGCAAAAAAAATATTTAATATTTTGAAAAAAATTACCTACGTTGAAACCATGATAATTCGATTCTGCTCTCGATTCTAAACAAACTACTTTCTAGTTTTGCGTTCATTCATGTAACACGTTGTATACTAGATTTTAAGTCAGATCATAAGCTATCAAATAAAAAAAGTTTCATCAAAATCGGTTCAGTAGTTTTTGCGTGATGCTCGTTCAAACAAACAAACAAACAAACAAACAGACAGACAAAAACTCCAAAAATTTGTGATTTGGAATCAGTGACACCTAAAAACCACATCGTAACTTTTTTTTGTTAATATCTTCAATGTACAGACACACTTCTGTTACAGTTTTATAATAGTTTAGATGTATGATTTTCAATCGTAACGCTCACAGATATTTGTCATGCGATGCGAATTCGCAGTTATGTGTTCCCTCAGTGAAATAGAAATCATGAAAGTTAATAATTACCTGCCAAGTGGTATTTTGGATTTCATCTCATTTGCTTTGGTGGGGTCTGACCAGCCAACCTTTGCCATTTCAGTCATGATGACGGTAGGATTGACAGCATTAACTCTGATTCCGTAGGGACCAAGTTCTAATGCCATTGCACGAGTCAGCCCGTCTAGTGCGGCTTTGGAGGCACTGTAAATTGCATGGTCTTTCAACGCCGCCTGAAAATATTAAACATAGTCCTTCTATGCTGATGGTCTTTTAAGGGGATAATCAGACCATCAAACTGAACAACTTTCTCTATGGGACAAACGTCGAAATCGCGAAAAAAATATCATCTAATCATTAGATGATTTTTTTTCACGATTAGATTCTAATGGTTAGGAGCATTGGGCTCTCGACACGGAGGTCGTGGGTTTGATTCTCACGGGGGACACCTAGTGATATGTAACTTTGTGCATTTTTCCCCAGTTGGTTAGGACATTGCAGGTTGAATCACCTGATTGTCTGAAAAGAAAAATGATTCCATGCTTCGGATGGCACATTAAGGCGGTGCTGGTCCCGGTTTCTATCTCTGGTGGTAGTAGCGGTTACATAAAAACCAAGTCAGAGGCCGTAAGGCGGTCTTAAAAAACTCTGACACCAGGGCTCTGCCCACACAATAAGAAGTGTGTAATTTGTGGGTACTGTAATTTTTATTCCGTTTTTTCGATTTTGGTCCCATAGAGAAAGTTATTCAATTTGATGGTCAGATCATTCTCTTAAAAAGTGTCAGCATATTAAGAGGGCTATCGCAGTCCAGTGGCGCCCTCATCACATTAAAAAAGATTTGTCAATAAAGAAAGCCTAAATTAAAAAAGTGCTCAACAGATAAACTACAAAAGCCTTCAAGCCATTGTTAAAACATTCCACTTTTAGACAATTTCGAATAAAAACAAAAGCGGCCGTTTTTTTTCTTTTATCAAAATTTGTATGTTTAGAACTTTAAAAAAACCTATAAAAGTATTCTATGAAAATAGCTTGAAGGCTTTTGTAGTTTATCTGTTGAGCACTTTTTTAATTTAGGCTTTCTTTATTGAGAAATCTTTTTTAATGTGATGAGGGCGCCACTGGACTGCGATAGTCCTGTTAAGTTGTAGCCTGATAGAGCTTATCTATGCAATTATTATGTACTATCAGACTATCACATAGCAAATGATAAAGAAGCATTACATATGTTTGTGGGCAATTAAATGTCATGTTATCATTAAAGATTGTAATTTTACCTAAATATTTCGTTGCCTTTTAGATAGTTGTTTAAACTTGGAAAATAACTTTGATTAAATTATAGAATAGCAGAAGATACATTACACTCTTACATTACATATACGAATAATGGACCTGTTTATACTATACAGGGTCCTTCTTATGATCAGACTTAGACCATCAAACTGAACAACTTTCTCTATGGGGCCGACATCGAAATCGCGAAAAAAAAATCTGCTGTCCCATGGCTTGAGTAGGTTTGCAGTTTTGTATGGAAACTCTGAATTTTTTTTCGCGATTTCGATGCCATAGAGAAAGTTGTTCAGTTTGATGGTCTGATCATCCTCTAAAAAAAGTGTCAGCATATTAAGAAGGACCCTGTAGATACATTCTCTCACACAAACGAATGTTAATATTATACATCAACAATTAAACTAAATCCATGAGACTAAATTTTGCGAACAGGTGGCTTGCGAGCAAGATGATGTATCGCCGTAACCTCAATCATGCACGCGTGTCATGCGAATGCCGCTCGGATTGCGACTGAGTCAAATTAGGCGACGGAGGCTCAATTTATGCGGTCCATGCGCTAGAAGCTAGTACCGTATCTTCCATTATTTTAATTTAATCAAAGGAAAATGGGCCATTATTTTATTCAGGGTACAATTTGGATAAAATTTTATTTTCTTTTATTGTAGAGATTCTATAAGTCTTTTTACCGTTTCATGCAGATTTTTGCTCATCATTGTTTATAGACATTTGCAGCGATGTTTTCTTGCTACTTCTGACATTTATTGATGTTTTTTTAGCAAAATAACCACTGCGTTACCGTCCCTCAAAATTATATTCCATTTCATACCACAAACAACTGAGTTACCGTAATTTGCAAAAAAGTGTAGTATTTTACTTTAAGGCCTACGTTTTTCTAAGACTGGTTTCTTATTCGGTAGCTACCGATAACAGTTTTATTTTGGAATTTACCTATTTTACTAACAAAATCGCCTTTGTTCCGTTGCCTTTGAAGGGGACAGGATTATGGTACCCTGAATAAAATAATGACGCAAATAATGATTGACAACCATACCTTAGAAGCTTGTGAGGATATGTTAACGATGGAACCATGCGTTTTGTTCTCTACCATTTTTCTTGCAACTACTTGACTGATGTTCAGCACAGCCTTTACGTTTACATCAAAAGTTCTGGAAATATGTAAGCAGTGTTTATAATCAACAGTTTTCAAACCATACTAATATTATAAATGTGAAAGTACTCAATGCATTCATGCCTAAACCGCAGATTTGAAAACAAAAACAAATTAGCATCCTGGGGAAGGACATAGACTACCATTTGTCTTAAAGAAAGTGAAATAGGGGATGAAAGTTTGTATGGGGAGGGGTCCCTATTATTTCTCAAGTTAGAGATATGAAAATTCTTATTAAGCCTTTGGGTAAGAAATAAACAATTATATGTTTCAGCATTTTTTGCAAAAACATCCCTCACAAGGGGGTAGGATAAGGGATGATTTCAAAATGACAATGTGGACAAAGTCGCAACAGCTTGTAGCTATAGAGCTATAATACAGTGTGTAAAAATAATCCTATTGGAGCCTTAAAGGGTTGCTTCAGACCATCAACCTGAACAACTTTCTCTATCGGACCAATATCGAAATCGCGAAAAAAAATCAGCTGTCCCATACATTTCGGTCGAGTTATATTTGCAGTTTTGTATGGAACAGCTGCCTTTTTTTGCGATTTCAATGTTGGCTCCATAGTGAAAGTTGTTCAGTTTGATGGTCTGAAGCAACCCTTTAAGGCTCCAACAGTTATTTTTTACACGGAACATACTTATCGAAGTCGGAAGCGGTGCAATCAAGGAATGGTTCACACACAGCCACAGCTGCATTGTTCACAAGAGCATCAAAGTGTCCCAGAGATTCCACAACTCTTCTAGTTGCCTCCCAGTTCCCGATGTCCACGTCCACGATATCAATCGATGGGTATTCACTCTGCAGAGTCTCCAGGTGGCTTCTAGTCCTGGATAGGGCCACTATGTTAGCGCCGGCGCGCCATAGTTCTACTGCAATACCTCGACCGATACCTGAGACAAATTTTCAAGTTTTGAATTTGCCTTCTTTTAGAGTTTCTTAGCCAAAGGGTGAAAATGGGACCCTATTCATAAGCATATGCTGTCCGTCCGACCCATAAAGTTATTATACCTTACAGTAGTAGAGGAACGAGTTGTCAAATGAAACCGTTTTTGGTCGTTTTCAGAAGTAATCTTCTGCCGATAATTCGGCAGGGTAAGAATCCGATTTCTGTGTATAATTCTCAATCTAATGTGAAATCGTGGATAATTTAATGAAATAGTGTTAGTATATTTCACAAAATTATCTACAATTTCAATTTAGCTTCACCATTATTCACAGAAACCGAATTTTTACCCGGAGACTAAATCTCCAAAAACGGTTCTATTGCCTCGTGTCACGTATCTCTTTCTATTATTCAGTGATGCCGCTAGGTACATCTCGCTCTCTCAGCTGTCAGTTCCTTTATTCAGTAAGGTATAATAACTATATGGTCCGACCGTCCTAGCTTCAGCGGGCTGTATCTTCCGAACCGTAATACGTAGCCAGTTGGAATTTTCACAGAATATTTATTGTTGTATTGGATTTGATGACAAATAATATAAAAAACAAAAAGTAAAAAATTAAGGGAGGTCTCCATACAAGAAACTAGTTTTAATCAAAATTTTTCCTTTTCGCTCTATCATAAAAACAGTAATACATACAAGCATCAAACTTGGTGTTGATTATAGTGCATATTCTAAGGTAAGACAAAAAATAATAAAAACCGGTCAAGTGTGTGTCGGGCTCGTGCTAAGGATACAGGAAAAAACATTTATTTTTGTAATATTGTATGGTGGTATGGAACCCTCCGTGCGCGATTCCGACTCGCGCTTGGCCGGTTTTTTTGTTATGACTGCGTCATAATGTTTATTTTCCTTAGATTTTCCTCTTTGGTCGTAATTATAACGAGTTACCTATGCCATTAAAACATGATTATTAGAACCTATATAAGTCGTGACGTGACTCGATTATCACAACCGAATTTTTACCCGGAGACTAAATCTCCAAAAACGGTTCTATTGCCTCGTGTCACGTATCTCTTTCTATTATTCAGTGATGCCGCTAGGTACATCTCGCTCTCTCAGCTGTCAGTTCCTTTATTCAGTAAGGTATAATAACTATATGGTCCGACCGTCCTAGCTTCAGCGGGCTGTATCTTCCGAACCGTAATACGTAGCCAGTTGGAATTTTCACAGAATATTTATTGTTGTATTGGATTTGATGACAAATAATATAAAAAACAAAAAGTAAAAAATTAAGGGAGGTCTCCATACAAGAAACTAGTTTTAATCAAAATTTTTCCTTTTCGCTCTATCATAAAAACAGTAATACATACAAGCATCAAACTTGGTGTTGATTATAGTGCATATTCTAAGGTAAGACAAAAAATAATAAAAACCGGTCAAGTGTGTGTCGGGCTCGTGCTAAGGATACAGGAAAAAACATTTATTTTTGTAATATTGTATGGTGGTATGGAACCCTCCGTGCGCGATTCCGACTCGCGCTTGGCCGGTTTTTTTGTTATGACTGCGTCATAATGTTTATTTTCCTTAGATTTTCCTCTTTGGTCGTAATTATAACGAGTTACCTATGCCATTAAAACATGATTATTAGAACCTATATAAGTCGTGACGTGACTCGATTATCACAATAGGTAGTAGTATTTAGAACATTTCGTGAAATATCTGTTTTACTTCAGTTAAATCGCCAACTTTACTACAAATTAAAATCACTAACCTTGTCCTGCACCGGTGACTAGGATTCTCTTTCCCTTGAATGATATTTCCATCTTGATGAAGCACTTGCTAGATAAATGGAAGCTCCTAAGATAGATAAAAGTTTATGAAAACGATAACGATAGTGTAAAACACAGTGTAAAATAAATTAAATTGCCCGACGAAGAATGTTCAAAGCTGGGTGCTACAGTGTTGCAAAAGTGACTTTATTAAAATCGGTAATATTCTCGACTAAAAATCCGGTAGAAATCGATAGATGGAATGCTTGTAATGTGGGCACTACATTCTCGCCGAGAACATAGCCCAGTCATTTACGGTTTGAGCTGGGACTAATTAATAACTGATATTTTTTTTCGGTGTAGTATTTAAGAGCCAATTTGAGCTTAGAAATGTACCAAAATAAAAAAAAAACCCGTCAGCAACAGTTCCAAATTTAAAGTTTAGCTATTATCTTGTTATCAAAAACCTGAAGTGCGATTTTTGAAAATCATACGAGCGACTTGGCAGTAGAAAGATGCATAATCTCCATAGTAATTTTGACATTTTCAACTGCCAAGTCGCTCGTATGATTTTCAAAAATCGCACTTCTGATGGTAATTTTTTTTCCACATATTTAAGGCATTAGGTACCATTATACAAACTTCAAACATGGTATAAATATTTTTGTCTACATAGAAGGTTTTGAAAAATATATTCGTATTTTCTAATAAAAACCTCATTTTTATAAATTTCTATGCTTAGTTTATTACTCAAAAATAATTTATATTGTTAAAACTAATTCAAATGAGTGCGTTGGTATTAATATTATTAATTTAAAAGCCTTCTGGGACTCATGATTTCGATTTCTATGTTGCGTAGCGATTGTTTTAAAAAAAAATTCAGGTAGTCTTATTGTCACTAAATGGTGCCGGTTACAGAAGTTTAAAAGTACAATTAATAATCACTTCCCACCTCTCTTAAAAAACTCCTTAAAATGACTGGGCTAACAGCCGAGAACGAAAGTGTGGATACGAAAGTTCTCGCCGAGAATAAGAATGAAGTGCCTGCTAATGCTGGGGCCACACTAACGAGAAATGCCAATAATTATCGCGATAATGGACGTTAACCGTAGGTGTAGCCACCACTTAACGCGATAATTTGACAACGGCGTTAACATTGCCGTTTGGCGTTAGGCGATAACTCAAGTGGCGGTACATCAAAGAGATTAACGCGAGAATTAATGCGATGAAGCGGCCACACTATGTATCGTCAGTTTGCGTCGAGAGCGCGACGGGATCGCACATGTTTGTAATTTAAGCGACGGGATCGCACGTTTTTGTTTTGAAATACGTACTATGGCTATGGAGTGGAGTAACGAAAAAGTAATTGTTTTTCTTGAGATTCTGCAAACAGAACCATGTTTGTGGGATCCGAAACTCAAAACTTACAAGAATCGTGGAACGCAAAGTGATGCTTGGCGACGAATAATGGAATTATTACCTTTTAAAACAACTATTGAAGAAATGAAAAAGAAGAAGGAAAGCCTAATGGGTTATTATAGAAATTCACACTCATGAAATACAGCAGAGCTCTGTCACCGTCCATCTTGCTTGGCAAGTACGCCGTTTTTATCGCCAATAATGAGCATTCACGTTGATTGTTCTAGTGTAGCCACCCACATTAACGCGTTAAAAATTATTGCAATAATTATCGCGCCAATGGGCATTGACGTTAGCCGTTAGTGTGGCCCCAGCATAAAAGATCTGCATGGCTAGTACGCCAGCGTGATATAGCGCTATCGCGCTTCCGCTCTCTTTCTAGTTGCGCGTGAACGAACGACATGAAAGATGTGATATAGCCGTATCACGTGCAACGTGCTAGCCCAGCAGGTTTACGGTACTTTTTTCCCAACTGTGCTCAATCGCTATGACATTCTGAACTTTGAGACATGCTGACATTTTATAATTTTGTTCCCGTGCCAGTTGCTTCTTGATCAAAAATTGAAACTTGAGTAAAGTGAAATACTTTTGTGTCATTTAAGTTGTATCGAAAAATATAGTACCTACCTACCTAGTAGGATTTTTCAGCCGGGATTTAAAAAGGATAAACTTTATTCCCTACTCCCTAGATTTAGTAAGTCTCAACTACCAAAAATATTATTGTAACATAAGATTCTTAACTAACCCTAATTTCTTAGCATCGGCCGCACAAAAAGGCAAAATGCCAAAATACTTCAATATTTGGCTAAAACATGTGCCTTAAAATAAATCTGTAGATCTCAGCCAGTGGTGTTGATCTCAGCCTAGAATCGGTATGTCCGTGGACAGTACCCGAAATCGGTAGATCTATCGATAAATAGGTAGCTTTTGCACCACTACTGGCTGTGTGTGAAATTAGTTAGTAGCCAGACACAGACTTATTCAATCCTGCATGAGTAGCATGCTAGCATGCCAACGTGATACAGCGCTATCACACCTTACGGTCGGACCTTTGAACGGCTGTAGCTCGTAAACCGACAGGCAAGTTCATGTCAGTTTTTGTACTGTTCACATAGCTTTTTTTTTTTTTTTTTTTTTTTTTGACGCTGGGAAAAAATGCATTACGCATCCCCTCCCGTTGGGGGACGGGAGGGGTATGTGGGACTCCCCGGTGCGTGTCACCGGTATACCCACTAAAATAACCCAGCGGCACTCCCGCTTCGCCCGGATGGCAGGGGACTGGGAGACCAGCAGAGCCTTTACGTCCTGTCCCCCGCCGGCGATCGCCCGCCTTTCGGCGGGCCCTACCACGCTCCTCCGCACGGGAGGAGCCTGGGAATGACCGTGAGTGCCCAGCCATTCCCCTTTCCGCTAGGGTGGTGAGTAGTGCAATGCGGGCGGAGGCACCCCCGCGCCTGCCGCCCGCTACTCACCACCGGGAGGCTGAAGACGGTTATGCAACCGCCTTCTCCTGCCCCTTCTCCGCTGGCGGAGCGGTGCCGCGAGAGGGTCGTCCTCCCGCGCGCGCTCCGCTTCCTCCTTCTGTGATATGACGAGTTCACAGAAGGAGGCGACCGCCGCCCATGCCTCCTCGCCTCCCAGCATGGCGTTGACCACGCTGGGAAGCGAGAGGTCTCGCCCGACCGCCGCGACCAAGTCTAGGCGCGGCTCGGACCACGACGGGCACACCTCGAGTGTGTGCTGCGCCGTGTCCTCCGCCGCGCCACAGCCATGGCACGACGGGGTCTCCTCCCTTCCGATCCGGTGCAGGTACGATCCGAAGCAGCCGTGCCCGGACAATACCTGAACCAGACGGAAGGAGAGGAAATCGTGCGACCGCTCGAGCCAATCTTGTAGGACTGGCCCGAGCGCGTCCAACGTCCGACGGCCGAATGTTGCAGCGGCGAGGTCCTCCGCCCAGTGTTGGACGGTTGCGGTCCTCGCCTGCTGCCGAACGGCCTCCCGCTCTTCCGGGGCGGGGCGCTCTCCAAGCGCTCTCCGCCCCGCTGTCCACTCGTACACTCTGGCGAGCACCCACGCCTCGAGCTCCCAAGGCGGGGTACCAGCCAGAGCGCACGCGGCCGCGAAACTTATCGACCGATAGGCCCTCGCCACCCGCTGTGCAATGGCCCTTTGGGGCCGACGGATGGCGGCGGCATTCTCCCTCCTATGGAGGGAGTCCGCCCATATAGGGGCCCCGTAAAGGGCCATGCTCCTCAAGATGCCGGCGTACAGACGCCGGCATCGCACGCTGGGCCCCCCCAGGTTAGGGAGGAGCCATGAAAGGGCGCCCGCGGCCTTCAACAGGCGCGCCGACAGCCCGCTGAAGTGCGGGCCGAAGCGCCACCTGCTATCTAGTATTAGACCCAGATATTTCATCTGGGTCTTTACTTCAACTCTGCCGCCCTCCACTGAGATGTGGGCGCCAGGCGGGGTGCGCTGCCGGGGTCCGTGGAAGAACACGGCCTCGGTTTTGTGCAGCGCCACCCTCAACCCTAGGCGGCGGATCCTCCCTGCGACGAGGCCTCCGCCCGCCGAGGCCAGACTGGCCGCCTCCCTAAAAGTCCCCCCCCGGGCAGTGAGGAGGGTGTCATCTGCATAGCAGATGACACTCGTGCCACGGAGAAGGTTCCCCCGCAGGAGCCAATCAAAACCGATGTTCCAGAGGAGTGGTCCTAGAACCGACCCCTGTGGAACACCGGCCTCGACTCCGTATCGCCGAAGGCAGCCAGTCTTGTCCACGAGGAGGACCGCTCGGTCCTCCAAGTAGCTGGCCAGGAGGCCCCGCAGGTATTGAGGCACTCCGTGGAACCGAAGTGCCTCTAGAATGGTGGGATGAGGGACGGAGTTGAAGGCGTTGGCTATGTCGAATGACACGGCCAACAATCCATCCCCCATTTCCACGGCCTCCTTCACCTGGCCCTTGAGCCTGGCCAGGGCGTCCACCGTCGAACGCTCAGCCCGAAAACCGAACTGAGCGTCCGACAAGTCCGGCCCGACTCCCCGCAGGTGAGCCTTCAGGCGGGCTGCGATGATCCCCTCGAACATCTTACCGACCTCATCGAGCAGAACGATGGGCCGGTATGCCGAAGGGGAGTCCGCCGGGCGCCCCTCCTTTCGAAGGAGGCACAACTGCCCCTCCTTCCAAGGCTTCGGGAACCTCTTGGACGCGAAGCATGCGCTGAAGAGGCCCCGAAACCTTTTCTCCATTTGGGTGGAGGCGATGGCTACCACCCTTGCGGTGACGCCGTCCGGACCAGGAGCGGTCTTTTTGGGGCGGAGGCGACGGATCGCCGCCTCGAGCTCCTCCCTCGTCACCTCGGAGACCTCCTCCTCCGGCGGCGCCACCGCCTGCGGGGGGTCCATCGCTGGTGGGGCGAAATTGTCCCTGCACGGAAACAGAGACCGTACCACACCATCCAGCAATGTCGGCTCGAGGGTCTCCGCTACTGGGGGACCAAAGGGGCGCAGTTTGTTGCGCGCCGCCTTGTATGGCCTCCCATACGGGTCGTTGTCGAGACCCTCCAGCATCTCGGCTCTCGCTGAGTCCTGGGCGGCGCCCATTGCCGACTTGAGGACTCTCTTTGCCTCTACGTATAATTCGTAGAGGCGGTCCTCATTGGCCTCGTCTCGTGTGCGCCGTCGCCGGCTCCTCGTGAAGGCCCTCCTGGCCGCCACACAGGCGGCCCGGAGCCCCGCCAACTCTTCCGACCACCAGTAGACGGCGCGTCGGGGAGGCATGCGGCGAGACCGAGGCATGCTGCAGTTGCACACCTCGGTCAGGGACCCTCTCAGTTGGGCCGCTGCTGCGTCCACGTCCAGGCCATCGCAGGGAGGCGAGAGCCAATCCTGGATGAACGCCGCCTCCGCAGCCGCCTCTCGGTCTAGGTGGGTGAGGGCCCACCGTGGGAACGGGGATTGGCCCGAGGGGGCCATCCCCCGGGGGCCCTGGGTGGAGATATCGACCCGCGCGTATCGGTGGTCCGATAGAGTCTCCACCGGCTCCACCCGCCAGCCCTCAACGCGGGCGGCTAGCGCGGGGGTGGCAAAAGTGAGGTCCACTATTGACCCCCCGTTCCGCCGCACACACGTATGAGCTGTCCCTCCATTTAGAAGGGACAGCCCGGACGACGTCACCCAGGGTGCGGTTGCGCGTCCCCGGGCGTCGGTTACGTGGTCGCCCCAAACCGCTGACCTGGCATTCAGGTCCCCCATGAGGAGAACCTGGCGCGGTGCCGCCCTACCGGCCACGGCGGTGAGGACTTCGAGGAACGTCTCGAATTCCTGAAGCGTCCTGTTTGGAGAGAAATAGACCCCTACCAGGGCTATATCTCCCCACGCGGCGGCCACGTATCCCGGTCCCCTTTCTAAGAGCGAAAGGGGAGGGGAGTCTGTGGAAGACCGCACCACAATTGCCACCAAACCGTCCCCGCTCCCCAGCCAGCGGCCGGGGACCGAGTACGGCTCGGCGACTACCGCCACGTCCACCAACCACTCGGCCATGACCTGGACCAGCAGGTCCTGGGCCTTTATGCAGTGGTTGATGTTCGTCTGAAGGATGCGATGTACGACCTGCATTATTCGGACATCGCACCCCTCTCGTCAGCAGCCGCCGAAGCTTCAGCGGTGGCGGTGGCGGTAGGCCGGGTTGGCGCCTGCGCTTTGCCCTTCTTTGAAGGAGGTTTGCAGGACCTCCCACTCATAACGTGGTCCGCTGGGCGACCACTGGCTGCACACACCACGCAGTGCGGCTTGGCGGCCGTACAGGAGGTGGCCTTGTGCTCCTTGTTCCCACAGCGGTAGCAGCAGTCCGCCCTGTCCACCTCGGACGGACAGAGAGCCCGGGTGTGACCGATCCCGAAGCACTTGAAGCAGCGCAAAGGCTGATCATCAAGCGCCCGGACCACACCCGAGCTGAGGCCCGCTTGCAGCCGTTTCTTTGAAATCACTGCCTTGGCTGCGGCAATTGGACATTCGACCCGGATGGTGCCCATGCCACCGCGGCCAGGCCTGATGACCCGGCCTTGTACCGCCGCGACGTCACAGCCTCCTGCCGCTGCGACCGCCGCCACCACCTCTTCTTTGGTGACCAAGTCGTCGAGGCCGGTCACCTCTAGGGCCACGGTCTTGACGGGCCTGACGACTTTGGCCGCATCCGCGATGACCTCTCGCAACTTTGTTGCGAAGAGGTCTGCGCTCGTGCTGCCTTGGGCTCCCGCGAACTCGAACAGCCGGGCGCCGGTTTGCGTCCGGCGGCAAGTGACTGGGCCAATCCCTAGTTTGGCGGGATCGGCATTGGTACGAGCCCGTTCCAGCACGGACTTGTACGTCTCACCTCGCTCCGCAGCCTCCGGGGTGAGCGTCACCACGACGGCCGCGGTTTTGGGAGGAACTAGCTTCCTCCCGCCGGCGGGAGCCCTATTGTTGTCGGGCTTAGGGGCCGACTTTTTCCCCTTACCTTTCCCCTTTCCCTTGCCAGTCGCTTTGGACTGGCCGGGAGGGATGGTGACAGGGGTGGCGGTCGGTGTCGTCTTTTTGGACTTGCCCTTCTTTTTCCTACCAACCACTTCCGTCCAAGGCTGCTTGGAAGGAGTGGTGGTGGACAGAAGGGCGTCCTCTTCCAGGAGGTCCTGCTCCGCCGCCTGGGTGGCGGCAGGCTCAGCCTCCGTTTCCACGTTCATGGTAGGGTTCGGTTGAGCGGTCCCCGATTTCTTCTTCTTGTCCGCCGCGAGCGGGGGTCGGAGGCGCCTCTCTGGCAAGAGCCGGTCCTCGATGCCAGCGAAGCAGGCTCGGGTGAAGACCCTCTCCTCCGTGACTACCTTGCGGATTATCTCCGCAAGTTCGGTGGAGGAGACGCCCGCTGCCGGCGGCCTTTCGGGAGCCCGATCATGCTGGACCCCCTTTTCGGAGAGGACTTTGTACATCCCGTCGAGCCCCCTTCTGCAGGCTATCTACCCTCGCCTGCAGATGCGTGGCCTCATCCGTGGCAGTGCGCTGCACCAGCTCGCGGATGACGCCAAGCATGCTCGCTGCCCGGCATTTCAGGGCCTTTTGGAAGGTCCCCTTCAGATTGGAGGACTTTGAAGCGACCTCCACTATCCCCTCCTGATCCTCCTGAGCCATCCGCTCTAGCTCAGCCAGGGAGTAGTCCGCGTACAGGACGTTGGACGTGCCATAGCCGACCCTGGCGGAGCGCGCCCGCTGCTCCTTGGCAGCAACCTCCTCCTCCAGGTCTTGCTGGAGTTGTGCCCGTCTCGCCAGGTTAAGCTGGCGTTTCTGTTCACATAGCTAACCTAACCTAACCTAACCTGTGTGAAGTTAGCAGTCAAAATAAGCGCTCAAAACATAGCCCGACCAAATTAAGAAGTCAAAATCGAGTAAAAAGATGGTACTTCGGTAGCACGCAAGCAATCTTTTTCGTATTCAAATCCACGACTTCTTAACTTGGTCAGGTTAAGTTATTTTTGCAGGAAAATATCCGATCCCTAATAATTTTACCTATTTAAAAAATCGATAGATTGATTGGTGTGAAAACTGAGATCGGGAGAACACCCGTAAAATCGGGAATCTTGCAACACTGTAGCGCATGCGCACTGGAGTGCGATTTTTGAAAATCATACGAGCGACTTGGCAGTAGAAAATGTCAAAATTACTATGGAGATTATGCATCTTTCTACTGCCAAGTCGCTCGTATGATTTTCAAAAATCGCACTTCTGCATACCATCTCTTTTTTTTAACTTTTTACGGCTCTGGATTCAAGTCCTTTTGAGCGTTATTGTGAAGGTGCTGCCAGATCCCAGCCAGTTTCTGTCAGCTTTTATAGGTGCAAAATAAATGGAAACATATTTGAACATGCCTGGATAGATGGCGCTAACGTGACATGGCATATGCCTGCATGGGTAGCATGACAACCCGCGATAGCCGTTCGTAATACCTGCACTGGTAGCATGCACACCCGCGATAGCCGTGATACGGCTTTATCACGTCTTTTATCTCGTTCTTTTGCGCGCGAACGAACGAGATAAAAGACGTGATAAAGCCGTATCACGGCTATCGCGGGTGTGCATGCTACCAGTGCTGCGTAATACGGCTTTATCACGTCTTTTATCTCTTTCGTTTGCGCGCGAACTAGCATGACTGCCCGCGATAGCCGTGACACAGAGTACTAATTATTATTAGTAGCCGTGATACGGCTTTATCACGTCTTTTATCTCTTTCGATTGTGCGCGAACGAGATAAAAGACGTGATAAAGCCGTATTACGGCTATCGCGGGTTGTCATGCTACTGTATGGGTAGCATGCCACCGTGATACAGCGCTATCACACTTTTGCTCTCTTTCTATTTGCGCGCGAACGAACGAGATACCTAAAAGACGTGATACAGCCGTATCACGTGTAGCATTATGCTACGGCTTCTGGCATACGCTATGGCCACGCTATGCTATGGCATCTTAGACTAATAGTACGGCATGGGTACTCATGAGACTCATGACATGAGTCATGACTAGGGTTGCCAACCTTCGTGCACGGATTTTGCAATCAAGATGTGGGACATGGCTAAAAAAGGCGGGACCCAGTTGTCAAAGTATAAGAACACTATAAGAAGTCGAAAAAAATGCAAATCAAAAAAAAATTTTTTTTTTGACTCTTCCGTCAGTCCCTTTAATCCTTTTTCTTTATAGTAAATGTTTAAAATTAAGAGAAAAAAAAAACCGAAAACCTACTTTTACCTAACCTAAAAAATACAGTTTTTGTATATTTTGTAAGGAGCTTTTAAAACGGAAACGAAAATAGATCAGTTAGACAAACAAACGAAAATTAATACATCTCTCTTTTTTGTCATTTAAATCGCGTTCTTATATTTTTTTCGAATGAATAAGTAAATGATACATCTTTAGAACTTTGCATTTAAAAAGACGGCATGATTAGAAAAGAAACTTATGGCTTTAAATCACGTCTTCTGAGTCAACTGAGTGCACATCTACTTCTGCCCGAAAGGTTAGCCAGAAAACGGGACAATTGGCGTCCCGCACACATCTTTCGCGGGACGCATCCTCTAAGGGTCTAGAAACGGGACGTCCCGTTCTCTTTGCACGCCCCGGGCGGCGGGTCTGGGCGCCAAAATGAGGAGTTTGAAAAATAAAATATTGCATCGACTTGAAAATATTGTTAAAAAATCTCAAGCTCTCGATTCTCTCGATTTCAGAAACAACACATAAAAATTATATATTTCGATCAACGCTATTTTCAAAATTGATTGCTTATGGCTCTTATTTGTGGCGAATATAATTTAGGTACTTACCTACTGTTAGTTTTCATCAAAAATTGTTACCTAATTAAAAAGGTAGACTTTTGCTTGGCAACAAAAGGTACTGTACCTACTTAAATTCAATTAAATTTTCTTGTCTTGAACGTGTTGAATTAATTGAATACTAAGGTAGGTACCTATACCTAAATATTAGAAATTGTTTTTAACACCAGCGTTTGATTTGAACAGACGACGGCCATGGTTCATTCTTCTCTAATAAGTGAAGACATGATTACCAAAACGGAGCTTTTTGCGGTCCTGCTTATTTTAAAAACAATTTCGTCAGAAACATCAAATGAACGAATCGGTAATAATGGCACAGATGTGAAGCCTGATTACATGGGTGAAAAATTTCCCGTAAAATACCTTGAAGTAGACCATGAGATACCAACGTTGAAAGATTTAGACCATTACCTGATGAGTCTTAAGACCGTAGTGGAATACTCGGCGCAGAACCCCAATGATACAGAGATTAACAAATCTTTAGGATTCTATTTCACGAAATGTAAGTAAGTTTGTAAGTTACGTTTGTACAACACGCATCACAATAATATTAAAATCTAACTTCGACTAGTAGATAGATTTTCAATCGAATTTATTAATTTTACATGTATGCCATGTTAGCTTAATCAAATTAAAGATTGAAAAAGTCGGGCGGCGAGTGGGAATCGAACCCACGACCTGCCTTTCCGGGGCATGCTCCTCTCCAACAGAGCTGTCAGCGCCCCGCAAGCCACGACAAAACATGCCCCATGCATGCGGGGTAATTAAATTAGGTTAAGTAAATAAAAGCTTTTTAATTTTAAGATTGATGGAATTTTTTACAGTAATTTTGAAAAGAACTCTTCGAGATAATAGTGAAAAGTTGTCAAGGATTCAACTAGCGTTGCTTCGGGACATTATAGGAAAGTCTGAGGACGTTCTGTCCCACCATGTTTACGAGAACATGCATTTGAAATTGAAAAACGACCAGGACAACTGTAAGTGATAGTGATGTACTGTTTTTGTTTGAAATACAAAAAGTTCCAAATCACCAAAAGGAAAAATCTCATAAATAGTCAAAACAATCAGTCAACATTTTTAATTTGTTAGGTACTTATTTATTATTTGTTTTTTTATACCTATGCGGCTTGTAGGTACCCTGTTACCTACTTATTGTTAATAGTTAATATTTTTTTTAGTTATTACATTATTCACGGAAGAAGCAGAGCAAATATATTCGATGGGTAAATTTAATCGGAATCGATTAAAAATCTGGATTATAAGTAAAGGGAATCTGAACGAATTCATCGAAGACATGGATGAAGCAAGTTTGGCAAAGACGAAATACGCGGACCTAATATTGCGCTCGACAGAGTCATACTTTACCCGCATCGAAGATTCTGGTAAGATATGTACACACGGCGACACATCAGGTTACTCACCCTCTATACCCATAACTACACTACGTAAAAAACACAAAATAGTGCGGTAGAGAGCCTGCATAGACGCGGCTGCCGGCGCGGGCGCAGCGTGCTGTGAGACGAAACAACAACAACATACCGCACCCTCTCGCACGATTCGCAGCGTGTACCTGTACGGTGTAGCGGGTAACCTGACCTGTCGCCGTGTGTACACTTAGGTGTGTACGCGTGTGTACGCGTTACAGGTTGTAATAAAACACCCTAGTAATAGTTAAGGGGGTGCTTCAGGAGTGCGATTTTTGAATCTCATTAGCTGAGTTCAGCGTTGAAAATGTCAAAATTACTGTGGAGATATGCATCTTTCTACTGCTGATTTGACTTTCAAAAATCATACTTCAGGCATATAAAAATATCTTAGACTTCAGGAGTGCGATTTTTGAAAGTCAAATCAGCAGTAGAAAGAGCGTATCGCCACAGTAATTTTGACATGACATTTCCAACTGCTGAACTCAGCGAATGAGATTTAAAAAGCGCACTCCAGACCATCAAACTGAACAACTTTCACTATGGAGGCAACGTTGGCACCATAGTGAAAGTTGTTCAGTTTGATGGTCTTCACAGACCATCAAAGCACGCAGCACTTCATTTCTGATGTGATCTCTCAGAGAAACACCGAGCATAGCTCTCTCCATAGCTCGCTGAGCGACCTTGAATTCAAAAAAATTCAAAATTCAAAATTTTTTATTCAAAATAATATCATATAGATAGCTTTTTGACGTCATTTTTTGACTCTACCACCGCGTCGGAAGGTGTTCCGTTGAGAGAAGATGCGGCCAGAAACTCTACAACACACATCTTTTAAACAAAACAAAATGTACAAAGTACAATTAAAATACAATATTGCATTACATAGTGTAAAATTGTCAAGACCAGACATTTTGGTCATTCAAATAATCATCGAGTTTATAGTAACCTTTTTTGAACAAATTGATGAACAAGTCCTATCATCAGGGTCCATGTTTCCGCGCCATAGGTTATTACTGGCAGGACGCTCTGATTGAACACCTTCGTTTTGAGGCATTGTGGTAGAGTCGAGGAAAATATATGACGGAGTTTCCCGAAAGCAGCCCATCCTAGTTGGATGCGCCTAGCGGCCTCCTTGTCGATGTTGTTTCTACCTAGTCTTATAATCTGTCCAAGGTAGACATAGTCTTGCACAACTTCTATCGCCGCCTCACCGACGTATACCGCTTCTGGCTCGACATGAGAATTAAGCATGACTTTCGTCTTGTCTAAGTTCATGCCGAGACCGACCCGTCGGGAAGCGGCATTAAGGTCGCTAAGCATGCCACTGAGGTCCTGCAGCGATTCCGCCATGACGACAATGTCCTCGGCAAAACGAAGGTGTGAGATGTACGCGCCGTTCACACATATGCCTCGTCTGTGTGGTACTAATTTTTAATGCCTTTATACAGGGTGTAACAAAACACCCTAGTAATACTTAAGGGGGTGCTGCAGAACATCAAACTGAACAACTTTCACTATGGGGCCAACGTCGAGAAAAAATATGTAAAAAAAAACTGCCGTCCCATTTGAGACATTTGAGTCGAGACGGTACTGCAGTTTTGTATGAAAGAGCGGATTTTTTTTCGCGATTTCGATGTTGGCTCTATAGTGAAAGTTGTTCAGATTGATGGTCTGAAGCACCCCCTTAAGTATTACTGGGGTGTTTTGTTACACCCTGTATAAATACAAAAGTACAAATTAAATCATGATTAAATGTGAACAATTTACGTTTACCTATGTATCTTAGACGAATGCTTGTCCAGGGTGGAGAAGAACCCTTTACCGGTGGATATAGCCAGACTGCGGCCTTGCCGGCCAGACCCCTTCTGTAAGAAGTGCCTACATTCTTCACCTTCCGTCGCCTACGCCCTTAGCCACAGGTAAGTTAGTCCCTCAAACATAGTATTTTATCCTGTCTCTTGATAAACTAACCAGAAGATTAAACTAACTAAATAAATCTCCACGGAACCGTGATTGGACTACGTGGAAACCACAACTTTTAACACATGGGCGGAATGACATTCGTCTGTGTACAGGTAGGTGCTCTTCGTCAATTATTAATCATCAAGCTTAGGTACATATATTGAAATAATCATTCTCAATATTAAAAAAATCAACTAAACTAATCTCTAAATAGTTTTTTAATGTTTTTTTATTCTTTTTGTGTTTTTTTTTATTTTTTATGTTTTTAGTTTTTTTTTAGTTTTGAGCACTGAAAACAGACTAGTTAGCCAAATCTCCTCCGATTAGGCCAATAAGGCTCTTGAGCTGATCTGAAAGCTGTTCATTAAAGATGCAGCATAGCTAATTTTTTTTCTAAGAAAAATTATGTTATCTACAGGGTGTAAAAAGACTACTCCCGAAAACTGAAACTATGGATTCAGACCATGATACACTACACACGATACACACGATACACTTTGGCACTGAAATTATTTATTTTTATTTTCACAAATTTAATTTTTTTTCGGGCCTTTATTTCTACAATTATGAACATTAAAGCCTACCAGTGACATAATGCAATACAATTTTAATTGTTAAACACAAGCATTTCGAAAATAGCAAAAATCCGCAATGTAAAACGCACTCATCAAACTCGTCGCCAAGCTACGGTCGCGCGCCACACAGCTGTAAGGTCACTGCCCGCTCACCCGAGCGAGCGGGCAGTGACCTAACAGCTGAGTGGCGCGCGACCGTGACTACCGCGCGCACCTTGGCGCGCTTCTTCTCTGCTACAGTTTGTACCTACATAACCGCAAACGGTCGTGTGACGTAGTGTTACGACAGCAGCGTGTTGTACGCTTTACATTGCGTGGCAAGAAAATGGAAAAATAACGAATAATTTTTTTTAAATTTAAAAGGTTAGCGCCATTAATTTTTATATAGGTTCAGTGATATGTTCTTAAAGTTTTCGGGAGATGTCTTTTTACACGGTGTATAAAAAAAATCTATGCAATAATATAATAAAAACACTGACCATACGAATCACATACGTCAAGTGGTCATATTTACCTACTTAGATGTGTCCCAAACATTCGGTCTCCCCTGTTTCGGCCGCATCTCTGCTTCTAGAAAGTTTCCTAGAAGCGGGAATTTTGCGATTTTGCTAGTTAGCAAAATCGCCGCAAATTAATTCCCGCGCGAAAACCACATTCGTACGTCAGTGGTTAAGGGTTAAGTATCCCATTTTGCCCCGGTTTCCCCTAACGCATTTAAGCTTACACCCTGTATAAGTACTCACAGTTACATTCCACATGTGATTTCTTAGAATGTTGAATCTGATGATGTACCGGCACTCCCGTCGCTGCTACTGGGTGACGGAGAAAGATGACGCTTACCATATCGACATCCTCTGCGCCTTCATGTACCGAGAGGCAGTGTATATAGCTCGTCGCGGCTACTTCGCCAGGGATTTGTTCTTGGAGCATGGTAAATATTAGAAAGGTCAAGTGCGAGTCGGGTGAATCGTACACCGAGGGTTCCGTATCACATCTAAACTATTATAAAACTGTAAGAGAAGTGTGTCTGTACATTGAAGATATTTACAAAAAAAAATTACGATATGGTTTTTACCTATCCCTGATTCCAAATCAATTTTTTTTTTATTTTTGTCTGTCTGTTTGTTTGTTTGTTTGTTTGGGTGTTTGTTTGTTCGAGTATCACGCAAAAACTACTGAACCGATTTTGATGAAACTTTTTTTGTTTGATAGCTTATCATCTGACTTAAAATCTGATATATAATTTATGCGGACGAAGTCGCGGGTAAAAGCTCGTAACAAATAAAGTTAGAAAAAAGTTTTGTTTTCTCCGGGACCTTTACCGCGAACCCGACACACACTTGACCGGTTAGCAAAACAACGTAGTAATATTTGAGGGGTTGCTTCAGACCATCAAACTGAACAACTTTCACTATGGAGCCAACAACGAGAAAATTTTTAAAAAATCTGCTGTCCCATACATTTGAGTCGAGCCGATACTGCAGTTTTGTATGGGACAGCAGATATTTTTTATTTTTTCTCGTTATTGGCTCCATAGTGAAAGTTGTTCAGTTTTAGTAAGCCCTGTAGTTGTGTGTTAATTCCTTGTTAATTCAAACTAGCTGCTAATTGATTGTTCCCCAGTTGCGTTGTGCGCCATGCTGGGCTACGAAGAGTTCCACCGTCGCAATTGGTTCTACAAAGCAGCAAGTTGGATCAACGACCGAGGCTGTATAACGGAAGACTTCAACCTTATTATAAACAACACACAGCTACTCATAGACGATACAAATGACGAAGCGATACGAAAGGAACTACGCGATGAAAGAGACGCGGAACTAAAAACATCGTGCCATGGGCACCCCACGGCACTGTTGAAGATGGTGCTGGCGCATGGCATCAGACATGCCGCAAATTTCATTAATTTGTCCCAATAATAATGAATTATTCTAATGCTTGCTGACAACAGTAACAAACGAAAACAAAAATTATAAATTTACTTAAGTATTTTTGTTTATTAGTAAACTTAGCAGATATGGTACTTGTTCATAGGTTATCGATATCAATAAAATACTAACTAGCTGTTGCCTGCGACTTCGTCTGCGTTACCCGGATAAAAAGATACCCTATGTGTTAATCCAGGCCATGGTCTATCTGTATGCCAAATTTCATCAAAACCCGTTCAGCAGTTTTTGCGTGAAAGCGGAACAAACATCAATCCGTCCATACTTACAAACTTTCGCGTTTATAATATTAGTAGGAAGTGGGATTTAGGAGATAAAAATAGTGTTTTGCATCTTGAAATTGCTAGTTTACTTTAAACAGTTTAAAAAATAAACCAACAATCAAGTTTTGCTAAAAAGTGTCTTTACGTACCTATTATCTCTAAATATCTTCATAAAGATCATCCATCATAAAGTGAGAACGGTCTATTTTCAAGTGCACAGAGCCACACAGAGCATAACGGAAATAATCGTAAGTATATAAAGCACAATTAATAATTAGATAGTTATTCTCCATTGCGCAGTGTTAAAAGATAATTATGTATTTAGGGGTGGTTGGGGATCTACCTCCTAGTGGTCCACCCTGGGCAACGCCGCCACAGACTACAACAAGTTCGTGGTGTCGGCTGAACGATCCCCCACAGCGGTGGTAGGCTCCGCAAGGAGCCGCCTGGCTCGCGACCACCCTCCTGCCGGAGTCCGGCGCCAAGCAGCTTGCTGCGTTCCGTCGGTGTGCAGGAGTCCCAGCGCCATTGGGGAATGGGAAAAAGTCAGTTGCGCTACTCAGAACCGGTCTTGACCTCTGAGCAACACTGTACCGGGAAACTCATTTTGGAGGGTAGCGGGATCCGAAGCACGGTGACAGTCGTTGGCCGACCGCAGTTAGTAGGGGGCCCAAGTAGTGCGCTAGCCACGTGTGAAAGGCTGCCCCACACAACTTGCGAAAAATCCCGCAATGCTCCACCGTGCCAGTTGGCGACTGGAAGGGAGGACCCGGTGGCCATTGCGGGGGGGTTCGGGCGTCCCCGCAGTCTCCAAATGAGTTTCCCACCAGTCAGTCGAGCTCATGAGGTCTTCTAGGGTACCTAAGTGGCATCTCGACTTTTTTTCCACCTCTCCACCACTCGACAAACTATGAAAAACAAAGTCACAAAAAAGAAAATGGTTAGACAACGGCTGCACTTCCTCCTACTCAAAGTGCACCTCAGTAACATACGAGGTCTGCACTCAAATCTCGATCCGGTCCACCACCACCTCGAGACCGAGAAGCCACACCTATTCTTTTTAACGGAGACGCAGATAGCAACCCCGTCTGATACGGCGTACCTCAACTACCCAGGATACTCGTTGGAACATAAGTTCAAGAGGCGAGCTGGGGTCTGTGTGTATGTTCGCGACGACATTTGCTGTCGGCGTCTCCGTTGCTTTGAGGTTTCCGGGTTCTCCGTATTATGGCTTTTTGTAGACACCGGAATGGAGAAATCTCTCTACGTCGGTGTCTATCGATCGCACGACGGTGACCAGGAGACAACCAGGCTCATGGAGTATCTCACTGAGACGGCAGAGACAGCCCAACGAAGGTATCCAACGGCGGAGCTTGTTTTTCTGGGGGACTTCAATGCCCACCATAGCGAGTGGCTGTTCCCGTTCCAGTTAACTGACCATGCTGGGAGAGAGGCGCGCAAGTTTGCATTATCGCTAGATCTCACCCAGCTGGTGAATCAAGCAACGCGGGTACCGGATGTTGATGGTCATACGCCCAATTGTTTGGACCTTCTGCTGACTTCAGATCCAGACAGGCACTCAGTATCGGTCTCTGCCCCGCTGGGAACGTCCGATCACTGTCTGGTGAAATCCGTGTCGATCTGCTCTCCTCCCGATGACAGCCCTAAGGGCACGAGGCGAGTCTGGCGATACGGGTCGGCAGATTGGGATGAGATGCGGCATTTCTTTGCGTCTTACCCGTGGCGGCAAGTGTGTTTTTCTTCGAGTGACCCTGCTAGTTCGGCTGATGCGGTTGCGGACGTGATACGACAGGGAATGGAATATTATATTCCTTTCTCCGACATCTCACTCGGTCACAAAGCCCAACCTTGGTACAATGCGGATTGTGCTCGCGCTGAGGCTAAAAAAGAAGCCGCCTACCAAGCATGGGTCCAGGCTCGCGACCGCAAAGTTAGAGCTCGTAGGGTTCGCGCGAAGAAGAGGGCCTTTAATTCTGCCGCCAAGTCCTGCAAACGGGTGATCCGGAGGGCTCGATTCGACCATGTCAGCCGCATTGGAGCCAAACTGGCATCCTACCCTTCTGGTAGTAAACAGTTCTGGTCCCTTTCAAAATCGGTCGAATCCAACTTCTGCCGTCCCACTTTGCCTCCCATGCAGAAGCCTGATGGGTCGCTGGCTCACTCCGCAACTGAGAAAGCTAATTTATTTGCTTCTCTGTTTGCGAGCAATTCACGTCTGGACGCTGGTGCCAAACAGCCGCCAACCATCCCTCGTTGTGATTCTTCGATGCCGGAGGTCACAATACATACAAAAGAGGTCCGCAGAGCATTGCGTAGTCTGGATGTGAATAAGGCCAGTGGTCCTGATGGTATACCTGCAAGAGTGTTGAGATATTGTGCGCCTGAGTTGTCTCCTGTTCTAACACGCCTGTATCGCCTCTCTCTCAGAACAAGAACGGTGCCTAAATCCTGGAAGCTTGCGAATGTGCAACCGGTACCCAAGAAGGGCAGTCGTGCCGACCCCTGCAACTACCGCCCTATCGCCATTACTTCCATTCTCTGTAAAGTCATGGAAAGAGTACTTAACAGTAAGTTGCTGTCATACCTAGAAGACAATGATCTACTCAGTGATCGCCAATATGGCTTCCGCCGGGGGCGATCGACTGGGGATCTTCTTGTGTATGTGACGCACTGCTGGGGCGAGGCCATCGAGAAGCACGGTGAAGCACTGGCTGTATCACTTGACATCTCGAAGGCCTTTGACAGGGTATGGCACGCTAGTTTGCTGAGCAAGCTTCCCGCTTATGGCATCCCCGCTGATCTTTGCAGCTGGATATCTGATTTCTTGAGAGAACGGTCGATTAGAGTTGTCATTGACAGCTGCTCTTCTGACCTTATGGCAATTGATGCTGGAGTTCCTCAAGGGTCTGTTCTCTCCGCGACACTTTTCCTGCTGCACATCAATGACCTCCTTGTGTCAGGTATTGTTGGGTATGCAGATGACAGTACTGTCATGGAGAGATATGTATCTGGCGCAGGGGCCAGCAGGGATAAAATACGCTCGCAGAGGGAGGCCATGGTTGAGCGGACAAACTTGACTTTAAGTGTTGTCTCCCAGTGGGGTGACAATAATTTAGTCAACTTCAACGCCACCAAAACACAGGCTTGTCTGTTCACCGCAAAAAGGAGTCCGTTTAATCTGACTCCTACTTTCCGGGGTACATCTGTCCCTGTTTCCGACAGTCTTGGGCTTCTGGGTATAAGCTTGACCACAAAACTCAACTTCGGCGCTGACATCGAGTCTAAGGCTCAAACTGCGGCCAAAAAGCTGGGCATCTTAAACAGGGTGAAGCGGTACTTCACTCCTGGACAGCTCTTAGTATTGTATAAAGCTCAGGTCCGATCATGTATGGAGTACTGCTGCCACCTGTGGGATGGCTCAGCCAAGTATCAACTTGCCGCACTCGACTCGGTTGAACGCAGAGCCAGGAGGCTCATTGGCGATAGTAAGCTGGTGGAGGCCAAGCTTCATAGCCTAGCCCACCGCCGCAGAGTGGCCTGCTTGTCGGTCTTCTACAGATTGTACTTCGGTGAGTGTGCCCTAGAGCTGCATGAGCTCATCCCACCTTCCCCTTTCTACTATCGGACTTCCAGACGCACCGCGGGATATCACCCCTTCTTGGTTGACATCCCACATATCCGCACCAAGCGCCTTTCTGAATCTTTTATAATGCGCACAGCCAAGGAGTGGAATGCCTTACCTGCGTCAGTATTTCCGAGTACTTACAACCCGAATTCCTTTAAAGTACGAGTGAATAGGCATCTTCTGGGTAAGCTCGCTACATCTACGACCCCATCTTCGTCCTGAGGACTGGATTGAGGTCAAGAGCAAACCCATAGTTAATAAAAAAAAAAAAAAAAAAAAAAAAATGTGAAATAAAATGTTTTTTCTATAAGAATTTTTGTTTAAATTTCAATGATTTAGATCCTTCGATACTGTAATGCATGTGCTCATTATAGTTCTAGGCTTATATACCTATATAATACACCAACACGTGTATATTTTCTTTGCCAACACCATCCTTCGTCACAGAATCCGTCTATGATATTAATTATGATAACTTAAATATTGAGTAATTGAGTATTTGAACAAAAAAATCTCTTTAAGAGGTTATAGTCCTTGCAGCCCGCTACATACAAACGTAGTTTGATTATATTTTCGATGTTAACCAATTAAAGTAAAGCAAAATTTTAAAACACAATTTAGAAACTAATCTCTGTGCTTGTGGTTTGCCAGATTTTCGTTAAAATGTATGTGCCTCAAAAAATGTGTGTGATTTCCAGACAAATCTTAAATTAAGCCGACCGGTCCTGCGCTGCATTTCAACGGAAATCTGAAAACTAAACTACAAACCACCCAGCGATAAATTGTCTTTAATTGGTTAGTATCGAAATTATAATTAAACTTTGTTTTTATGGAGCACGATGCAAGGAATATCCTCTTAATTGTGAGGAACAGGAGTGCGATTTTTAAATTTCATTCACTGAGTTCAGCTGTTGAAAATGTCAAAATTACTACGGAGATACGCATCTTTCTACTGCTGATTTGACTTTCAAAAATCGCACTCCTGAAGTATGATTTTTGAAATTCAAATCAGCAGTAGAAAGATGCGTATCTCCATACTAATTTTGACATTTTCAACTGCTGAACTCAGCGAATGAGATTTAAAAATCGCACTCCTGAGCGTTCGTTGGTTCCTATTCTTTCCTATCTTTACTGGAAGAAATCACTTTCTAGCGATGCCTTATAATTTCTATAAGACAACTAAATTAATAAACATCAGTTTCGCGATTATGGCGGCGGTTACTGTATTGCTCGGGTTGTTTATTACCTAATATTATGGTGGGTCTGTTCCTTATACAGGGTGTAAGGAATAATATAAATTAACCTTTAAACTATACTACTATGGGAACAAACATATCAATACAAAAAAAAATTGCTTTTCCATACGTTTGTGCCAAGTAGGCATTGCAGTTTAGTTTAGCATTTTTTTGCTCTGACAGGTTTGCTCCCATAGTAAAAATTGTTCAGTTTGATGGGTAGAGTATGTGGTTTAAAGGTTAAAGATTCTTTTCCTTACACCCTGTATAGGTATTTCTCTAAAATATTATCAATAAACGGTTTCTATATTGTAACAGTAGTTATGAAATTGATTTAACCCCCCTTCTATGTTTTTCATCACTTGACGGCATTGAATTTAATTGAAACAAGCTACCACAACGCCATACCAAAATCAATTTTCCACTTCAAGTCGATATTCTCATAAAGTCTCATAACCTTATAAAAGTTATAATAATTTGCTTGAGAACAACGTGCGCAATGATTTTTAAAAGTGCACTAATTGTAATTCTTTTTGTTATTCAATATATTTCTTGTAATGATTATAGGGGTGAAGATTTTCCGACAAAGTATTTGGACGTGGACAATGTGACACCGACCATGGCCGATTTTAATTACTATTTGGACAGTCTTCAAAGATCAGTGATTTTTGTCACGGAAAATCCTAATAATACAGACGTAAATCAAGGTTTAGGTATTTTCTTTACGAAATGTGAGTTGTTTGTTACAATTTTATTTTGATAAAAGCTTATTAGCACATTCTTTACTAACGAGATTTTCCGCTAATAATTAGTTATACGTGTATACAAACCGGGCGAATTAACTTGGCACCTGGCTCGGAATAAAAAACTCGGAAAACTCGGAAAGAATAACTCTAAAATGCTAAAGTGCAGGAACACGTGCAACGGTAACTGAGATGCTATGCTACTGGCCTCGCACAGCGACACGGTGGGGTCCCGCGGGCGGTAGCAGGAAGGGTGTCGAATTCAGAGCCACGTGCGAGCCAGGTGCCAAGTTAATTCGCTCGGGTTGTACCTACAAGAGCCGCCCCTGTTTAATAAACGCGACAATTGACAATGACAATTCAGAACACATCGATGGTTACAATGACGCTAAACATGCAGTAGGTAACATGGTGTGTTTGTTACCTACCACAATAACTACTAATTAAATATAATATTTTTTTTATTTTTTTTTTATTTTTTTATTGTATGAAAAATTACAAACGATTTGACAATTGAACTTCCAAAAACCATCGGAGGTTTATCCGAAAGTGCAACATAAACAGTACAGTTACATCAATCAGATCCTAGATCACAAAAATTACTCTAATACTCGTTGATTTTTTTATTCCTTCTAAGGTAGTCCCCGTCTGACGTATTTTTATATGGGGCCTTGGAGACACGGATAGGGATTCATATTTAAAATGCTTCTTAGTTCATTGTAAACCCTCCCGCGGCTCAGATCTTATATCCGGGTAGCATATAAACATCTAAATACTGAAATTCACCATTGTAAACCTTCCAGGGCCCCATGGGAGTTCTGAGTACTGGAAGGGTTTCCATATACGCGACGTCTCCTAGCATTCTCAACAATATACTCTGAATTGACGTTTAAGAAGTGGTTTTTGACAAATTTTTTAAATCTTTTTCTTAATTGCAGCGATACTGAAAAAAATCTTACAGGATTATGGCCATAAAATGCGAGAAGAGCAGCTGAAACCAATTAAAATCTTAATAGGAATGTTGGAATATGTGTCATCTCATTATGTTTACAAAAACTTTGAATATGGGTGGGCAGATATAGAGTTCAGAGGTAAAAAAAGAAATATTTTCTTGTTCTTTATTTTAATGAAATCTAACTAGAAGTAATTATATAGTACTCTGTGCTAGAAGTATTAGTTAAATTAATACGTTAACCGTCGACAAACGCTTATTTTAATTTGACGTTATAGCTTAAAGGATTCATCATCATCAGCCTTCTACAGGGTGTCCCAGAAATGGTGAATCAAACTGCTATGGGAGGCAGCTTGACTAATGTCCTATCCATAAAAAATATTAAAAAAAAATAAAACGCACATGACCATAAAAAAAAAAGAATATCCAAAAAAACGGGAAAATCATCAAATTTTTCTAAGTTTCCAGCTCTAATTATCGCGTTTTGGGATAATTTGTAATTTTTTTCTGCCAATATTAATTGTTAGAGGTTGCTTCGACTGATTGTTAACATTTTACAAAAAAAAATGTCTGCACTTCGAGCACAGACCACTTAGTTTAATTGTTTTTTCTGAACCGAAAAATTTTCTTGCTATTTTAACCAGCTGTAGTATAAAAAAAAAGTATGGGACTTGTGCGGCAAACTACTTCAAAAAGTTGCCTATTTAATGACGATTTTAAAATGATACGAATCACTGAATTTACTTTACAAAATTGGGAGATATTAATTTTCTTGTGTGCTAGGGTGAAATTTGTGCAATTTATTCTTTACTTTTTAATTCATTTTCCACTTCTAATCCGTTGCTTCTAAGGTTAGAATTGGCTAAAAAAGTTGTTTCAATACCCGGTAGTAATGACACGGTTTTTTAGAATCCCGGTTTTTCAAAATCCCGGTGTTTTAAAATCCCGGTTGTTTAAAATCCCGGTTTTTTTAGGAATCCCGGTTTTTTTTAAATTCCCGGTTTTTTGGGAATCCCGGTGTTTTAAAATCCCGGTTTTTTGGGAATCCCGGTTTTTTGGGAATCCTTGTGTTTTAAAATCCCGGTTTTTTAAATTCCCAGTTTTTTGGGAATCCCGGGAATTTAAAAAACCGGGATTCTTAAAAAAACGGGATTTTAAACAACCGGGATTTAAAAAAAATCGGGTTTTTAAAACACCGGGATTTTGAAAAACCGGGATTCTAAAAAACCGTGCCATTACTACCGGGTATTGAAACAACTTTTTTAGCCAATTCTAACCTTAGAAGCAACGGATTAGAAGTGGAAAATGAATTAAAAAGTAAAGAATAAATTGCACAAATTTCACCCTAGCACACAAGAAAATTAATATCTCCCAATTTTGTAAAGTAAATTCAGTGATTCGTATCATTTTAAAATCGTCATTAAATAGGCAACTTTTTGAAGTAGTTTGCCGCACAAGTCCCATACATTTTTTTTATACTACAGCTGGTTAAAATAGCAAGAAAATTTTTCGGTTCAGAAAAAACAATTAAACTTAGTGGTCTGTGCTCTAAGTGCAGACATTTTTTTTTGTAAAATGTTAACAATCAGTCGAAGCAACCTCTAACAATTAATATTGGCAGAAAAAAATTACAAATTATCCCAAAACGCGATAATTAGAGCTGGAAACTTAGAAAAATTTGATGATTTTCCCGTTTTTTTGGATATTCTTTTTTTTTTATGGTCATGTGCGTTTTATTTTTTTTAATATTTTTTATGGATAGGACATTAGTCAAGCTGCCTCCCATAGCATTTTGATTCACCATTTCTGGGACACCCTGTATATACGCCCCACTGCAGGGCATAGGCCTACCCCAAGGGAGGGTATATAATATGTTAGGTTAGTCCACCACGCATGACCAATCAATGCTGATTGGTAGAGTAGACTTCACATACGCATTAGAATCTCTTCTTCAGCGTAGATAAGAATGCAGGTTTTCTCACGATGTTATTCCTTCACCGTTTGAGAGCAGTTGGTATTGCGTACACATAAGTTAGAAAAACTCTTTGGTACATGACATGTCGTCCGTGCCGATTCGAACCTGGACCCTCATGAAGTCATGATTCAATCCATACCAATATTGTCTACTTTTATTTTATTTTGTTTCTTATTTCCCTACTAAAATGAAAACAGCGTCCTGTCACGCTTCCCTGAGAGATGCTGAGTTAGTTT
This sequence comes from Agonopterix subpropinquella, assembly GCA_922987775.1. Classification (NCBI taxonomy): domain Eukaryota; kingdom Metazoa; phylum Arthropoda; class Insecta; order Lepidoptera; family Depressariidae; genus Agonopterix; species Agonopterix subpropinquella. The sequence continues at coordinate 14,711,983 of OV277695.1, read as the reverse complement.
TCTTAAAGAATGTTTACATTAGGAGTTGGTTTTAATATTTTTCAGTCTCCAGGTTATTTGTCGATGATACCCCGCAAGTGTATTCAATCGGTAACTTAACCAGAAATCGCTTGAAGAAATGGATCTTCAGTAGTGAAAACCTTAACGAGTTTCTCCAAGATATGGACAAAGCCGTTCTACCAAAGGAAAAGTATGCAGTGCTAGTAGAATCGAGGACTTCATACTTCATTAAGATTCCTGATTCTGGTAAGGTACTCATTAACTAGTTTTCTCCATAGTCTATTATCGACTTCCGTACAAAGGCGCTTGATCCTAACCAGACCCTCTACCTCTAGCCACGGACCTGAAAAAAAGACGGACATAATTTCACTCTAAAAAGAGGTGAAGCATGCAAGGTCCTACAATTTCGTTTGTTCTACAAGGGACCTACACTCGCACAGACGCACCAGTTCTAGGCTCAGGTCCGACAACCCGCCGCCATTGAGTACCGCGCGACAGGGCGACAGCACGCACACTCGTATAAATGGGTGCTTCACTTTTGATTAGACTAGATTCCGTCCGTCTTTTTTTCAGGTCCGTGGCTCTAGCATGATTTCTCTACTTACACGTGACTCCCTACTCGTCGTGGCAAGTACGACCGAAAAGCGCGGAAGGGGTCACTTTCTTTGCAGCGAAGGAGCGCGCGCGCACAGAAAAATCATACTAGGGCTGCAGTTAGGGTTGCCAACTGTACTTTATATAAAGTATTATACGTTATTTTCAGTCGATGTACTTTATATTTTAGAACAACAATAAAGTACGCAAAAATATTTTATTTCAGCCCTATAGGTTTTAACGAAAATAAAATCTAAATAACTGACCAACAATGCGTGAAATGAAACGTAGTTAAACTGACAAGAACGTAGCCATAAAGCAGGCACTTCACTCTCGCGAGAACTTCTCGGCGAGAACTTTCAAGGAAATTACTACGGCTTATGACGACGCACCGAGAACAATGAAGGGCATCTATCTGCACTCTCGTTCTCGGCTGTTCTCGGCGAGAATGTAGTGCCCGCATAACAATGGGTCTGACAAACGTTTTTCACTTTACATGTCAAATAAATCTTCAAAAAATTACGAAAAAAACTGTGTTTTTACTTTTTTTATATCTTCAAAAATGGCTGAGATATTAACGATCAAATTGCGTATTTCCGGACGAAGGTTTTTAAAAACGCGGGCGGGCGCCCACTAGCCGATGACGTCACACGGTCATTCGTCACTTTCGTCAGTCGCGCTCTCGTACGCTCGCTGCTGTGCAGTAAACATCGAGTTCTCTTCAGTGAAAATGGAAAAAAAGTATTGTATTGTGCCTCAGTGTTTCAATTCAACTGTGAAAACACCCGATAAACTCTTTTTTTATGTGCCTGAGGACCCAAAAATGAGAAAGAAGTGGATGACGGCCATAAAAAGAGTAGATGCAATAGGGCCTAAAACTAAAGCGCACTGCTGTGAAGACCATTTCGATGTTTTTAAACTAATAAAACACAAATAATCATCAACAACAACAACCTCGTACGTGCAAGATGTGGATTGCGATTGCGAGTGCCTACCTACCTAGATTTTTTAAATTGTTGTCCATAATGTAGGTCCTAAATAAAACACACACAGACACACTTTAAGGAAGGTTTAAGCTTGAACAAATACCTACCCGACAGTAGGTAATGCTTACATAAAACATACACACCTTTTCATCTTTATTCCGCGAATTTGACAGCCCGGTAGCACAGTCGGTAGTGAACCTGCCTGCTGTGCCGAGGGTCGCGGGTTCGAATCCCGTAAGGGACAAATATTTGTATGATGAATATGAATATTTGTACCCGAGTCATGGATGTTTGTATCTACAGGGTGAAATTGATATCATTGGCATCCTTTTAAACTAAGAGTCTACCCATCAAACTGAACAACTTTTACTATGGGAGCAAACCGATCAAAGCAAAAAAAAAAATCAGCTGTTGCATACATTTGAGTCGAGTAGGCATTGCAGTTTAGTATGGGACAGCAGATTTTTTAGTTGCTCCGATTGGTTTGCTCCCATAGTGAAAGTTGTTCAGTTTGATGGGTAGACTCTTGTAGGCCGGCGTGTAGTCGGCCTATCAAAATAGGCCGACTACACGCACGCTTGGGTGCACGCTGCCCCGATGGGAGAGTTGTATGGAAAATAATTTCAGCATTTTCAATGTTTTTAGTTGCTGGTGTTATTGGTTGGTGGAATATCTCTGACTACCCCCTCGGGGAATATAGTCGTGAGCATATGCTATGCTATTGCTGGTTTATGTTACTATACGTACATACGTTTGTGTAGTTTATTCTCGGACACTTTTTTCGATACTTTTGTACTAAACCCAGCGTCCATAGTATTCTACGTCAATGTATCCAATATCTGAAATTAACTCCCTGTATAGTACCTAACTCTTTGCTTATATTGTTCAAACAGACATTTGCCTATCTCGCGTGGTAAACAATCACGAGCCAATTGGCCTCAGTGAGCTAAGGCCATGCAGGCCTGATGCGTACTGCAGGCAGGCAATACGTTCCTCACCCTCCGTCGCATACACTCTTAGTCATAGGTAAGTTCGCTTGTGTCATTGTTTTTTTCCATTTTTGGCCCATCTATTCATTTTACTTTGATCATAAGTTGTTGGCTACCCAAAGCTGTGCATTCATGAGGTGGCAAAGGGGTTGATCCTATGATGAGAATGGCAAAATAATTTAGCAACCTTAGCCGTATTTGTGTTGGTTGAATTTCCTCACAAACTCTCAAAACTCACAGCCTCAGAGGCAACAATGTAGTTCGATGACAGTTGATCTTTACTCAATTTGCTTGATGCCAATGCGTTTTATTCATAGTCTTTAAGCGTTTTATTTACGAAAAATTCATGTACTTACCGCACGCAGCTAAAGTAGTAGCCCTAGACTCCGTTTTGCATTGAGATGACGTTATATTGTGTTTTTTTGTTTTTTGTAGGCAGTGTCCGGGTGGTCAGGGTTGCCTGAACTTTATTTTTATTTAAACACCTGTTACGCATGAATAAAACACTTTCAATTTGTCTCCTAGATTGTTAAATATAATGATGTACCGGCACTTGCGACGGTGTTACATGGAGTCCAAGGCGTCCGACGACGACCTGATGGAAATGCTTTGCGCCAACATGTACCGCGAGGCTGTCTACATCGCACGACGTGGATTCTTCGCTAGGGACCTCTTTTTGGAACACAGTGAGTATCTTCCATGGACCTGGAAAATCTCGTAATCTCTTCTAATCATGCCCATTTATATGAGCGTGCTATCACACTATCGCAGGGGGTCTTGGACCTGGTGTATCTGTGTGAGTAGGTATAGGTTGTCTTTTAGAACTAACGAAGTTGAAGAACCATGCTCGCTTCAAAAATTTTTTGTGTAACATTACGTCCGTATTTTTGTCAGGTTTGTGGTAACTACTATTTATGTATATTATCTTCTACTTATTAGGACTCAGATATGATGTAGATTAATGTATGGATGTGCTGATTTCTTTCTGCAGTTTCAATGTTGGTCCCATATAGAAAGTTGTTCAGTATGATGGTCTGATCATCCCTTTAAAAAGTCGTCAGCATAAGAAGGACTCTATATTATTTAACTATATTGCAGTTGCTCTTTGCGGCATGTTGGGCTACGAAGAATTCTTCCGTCGCCAGTGGTTCACCAAGGCGGCGAGTTGGGTCGACGAAGATGGTTGCGTTCAGGAGTATTTGAACTTCGAAATAAACCGCACTGCCATCATGCTGGAGAAAGCCGCTCATGATAAGAGACGCGTTAAGAAAATACGCAAGATAAGATCTAATATTTTGAACAACGAGTGCCATACCCACCCCATGGCACTCACGCTGATCGTTTTAGCACATGGCGTAAGGCACGCAATACACTATATGAAAGAACTTGTCACTCTTGTTTAAAGTTGTGTTGTCATGACATGACATCTACACTTCTACACTAATATTATAAAGAGGAAAGATTTGTACCTATTTTTGTATGTTTGTAATGAATAGGCTCAAAAAGTACTGGGCCGATTTAAAAAATTCTTTCACCATTAGAAAGCTGCATTCACCCTGAGTAACATAGGCTATATTTATTGCTAGAAAAGATTAGACGTCCACCCGTGCGAAGCCGGGACGGGCCGCTAGTGATAGATAAAATAATTTATGCCACGCTTTGTGACATGAGATCCGTGTCACAAAGCGCGGAAGAAGGGCCTCCCTCCCACACATAACTACGAATTTGCATCGCATCGCAAATATCTGCGAGCGAAAATCATACATAAGTCATGGTAATAAGGTCATCGAGCGTTCGCAGATATTTGCGATGCGATGCGAATTCGCAGTTATGTCTGGGAGCCCTAAAGCTATACCTACTGACTTTTCTTACCGTACTAAGAATTCCTTGCTCTGTGGACTGTGTGTATACCAGATGATTTATTTTACCGTGTCGTAATTTTTAGGGGTGGTTCACACCGTCAAACTAAACAACTTTTGCTATGGGAGCAAACCTGAAATCGCAAAAATAAATCAGCTGTCTCATACAGTTGAGTCGAGTAGGCTAGCAGTTTAGTATGGAAATAAAGATTTAGTTTTTGCAATTTCATATTTACTCCTATGGTATATTCAGTTTCATGGTCTAAAGTTTAGACTCTAAACCAACCCTGAAAATGTTGACACGATAAAAAAAAATCTGGTATATTTGTTTTTATTAACAATGGGCTACGTTTGTACATATTTGAATTTCTGTGTTTAGATCATAAAGGTATTATACTACGTAAGAGAGACGGTGACAGCTGAGAGAGCGAGATGTACCTAGCGGCATGCCTGTATAATAGAAAGAGATACGTGACGCGAGGCAATAGAACCGTTTTTGGGGATTTGGAGTCCTGGTAAAAATTCAGTTTCTGTGAATAATCGTGAACCAAAAGTGAAATCGTAGATAATTTTGTGAAATATACTAACACTGTTTCATTAAATTATTCACCATTTCACGTTAGATTGAGAATTATACACAGAAATCGAATTTTTACCCTGCCGAGGACTCCAAAAAACGTCCAAAAACGGTTACATTTGACAACTCATGTCACTTACTCTATTCCGTAAGGTATAATATCTTTAATGGTTTAGATCAACAAATTAGCGTTTAAAAAAAACATGTTAATTACTTATAAGTAAACATTTATTAAATTGAAATTTGTATTTCTGTTAAAATTCTGTTTAAGTAAAAAAATAAGTTAATAATAATAACATATGAATAAATTATGTTTTCTCTTATATATTAATAATATCTGGTAACTTAAAACTATTCGAGGAATTAATGACTTTGTCCTCATTTTTCTTTTTAAATCTTTCATTTACCTAGATATCCTCTCACATACACGTCTAGTGGAGAGGTGGGTCATATTTTGATAGTAATTTTAAAAATGGTATTAATAGAAAATAACATTTGTACTTCACGTGCCCGTGAAACTTTGTCATTCGATTAGTTGCGACTTTCCTCTCTTTTTTTAAAATCTATACATAAGGCACCTGTCTATAACACAGCATCTTCTAGTACCTAAAATAGAGTTAACCACTGGTTTGGACAATGGAAAACCAGTTGTTGAATCCATTTATAAACTTTGATATCGATGAATCGACTTTCAAGTGAATTACTAATGTTCTGTTAAAGAGTAAGTAGGTGTGTTCAGCGGGTAGTCTACCGCCTGTAAGGTGCTTTCCGGTATCTCCCTCTCTCCTCTTCATCACGCACGTCCAAGTAGTGACTGAAGACAACCGCCCAGAAGTAGAGGAACAGACCTGCAATTTTAAAAATAGCATTCATAATAGAAAGTCTAGTTAGACTAGTTCTAGTTCTACTAGTTAAAAAGTAGCGGGGAGCGACTGGATGAGGAAGGCCGAGGACAGAGTTTTGTGGCGCGCCTTGAGAGAGGCCTATGTTCAGCAGTGGACGTGATAGGCTGATGATGATGATGATACGACCACGAACTAGTAGAAATTAGAAATTAGAAATTAGAAATTAGAAATTATTTATTGTGCATGACATAAAAAAACACAGATACAGATAAATACGAGCACAGTTGAATACTAATTGGATTGCAATGTGATTAGAACTGAAATTGATTGAACTTGGATGATTTAAATTAGCGAGCTCGCCCTCCTGGATCCTTTGTTCAAATTGTTCAAAATGTAGAGTATTAAAAACCCACTTACATAGATAGAGTATTCCACCAATGAGTATAACAGACGCGATGATGGCGTGGTCGTCCTTATCCAAGTAGTAGGTGATGGAGGTATGGATCACGCTGATCAGCATACCGACGGCTAGAACAATACCCAGGACCACCCAGGGCAGCATCATCCATGATCGTCGCTGCAAAAACAATTTGAGACGATTTTGGGAAAAGACTCTGGAGTGCGATTTTTGAAACTCATACGTTGAACTCAGCAGTTGAAAATGTATGGAGATACGCATCTTTCTACTGCTATATATTTCTATTTTTGAATCTCTTTCGCTGAGTTCTGCAGTTGAAAATGTAAAAATTACTGTGGAGATATGCATCTTTCTACTGCTGATTTGACTTTCAAAAATCATACTTCAGGAGTGCGATTTTTGAAAGTCAAATCAGCAGTAGAAAGATGCACGTCTCCATGGTAATTTTGACATTTTCAACTGCTGAGCTCAGTGAATGAGTTTCAAAAATCGCACTCCAGGAGTGCGATTTTTTAAACACATTCGGTGAGCTCAGCAGTTGAAATGCATCTTTCTACGGCTGATTTGACTTTCAAAAATCGCACTCCTGAAGTACGATTTTTGAAAGTCAAATCAGCAGTAGAAAGATGCATAACTCCACAGTAACTTTGACATTTTTAACTGCTGAACTCAGCGAATGAGATTCAAAAATTGCACTCCAAGTTATAAAATGTTTACAGTGGTGTAAAAATTTATCGTGTCGAACAAAATAATCCACATTTATTGTGTGGAACGAAACGACCTGAAATGTCAGATTGTCTTGATATTTCCCGTGAGGAATTAGGCAAAATGTTTTCTTCATTTTTTTTTCAGGTCCGTGGTCGTAGATGCATAATTTTGTAAATCTTTTTTTCTTTTATGAAATAATATGTTGCGTAAACGAACACACAATTTTTCTTCAGTGGGAGTTTTAAAACTAATGATTTTTTATATAAATAAATAAAATATAAATAAATATCTTGGACAATGTCAAATTATCTAGTTACATTTAAAGTACCAAAATCTAGCCTGGACTACTATATAGAATACATATGTATAGATAAAAACATCCATGACTCGGGTAACATATATTCATATTCATCATACAAATATTTGACCCTTACGGGATTCGAACCCGCGACCGGCACATCAGGCAAGTTCACTACCGACTGTGCTACCGGGCCGTCAAATACAGGGTCCTTCTTAATATGCTGACACTTTTTTTAGGGGATGATCAGACCATGAAACTGAACAACTTTCTCTATAGGACCAACATCGAAATCGCGAAAAAAAATCAGCTACATTATATTAATAGCTACATCATATACATTTGGCTCGAGTAGGTTTGCAGTTTTGTATGGACGAGTTGAATTTTTTTTCGCGATTTCGATGTTGGTCCCATAGAGAAAGTGGTTCAGTTTCATGGTCTGATCATCCCCTCAAAAAAGTGTCAGCATATTAAGAAGGACCCTATAGACGTCATATGAACTGACATTGCTAAAGTATGGTTTTTCTCGCCCAGTAATAAATATAAATATCTTGGACAATGTCACACAAATTATCTAGTCACATTTAAAGTACCAGAATCTAGCCTGGACTTGTATTATGATAACTAGACAACGATATAGAATACATATATAAATACAAACATCCATGACTCAAGTATAAATATTCATATTCATCATACAAATATTTGTCCCTTACGGGATTCGAACCCGCGACCCTCGGCACAGCAAGCAGGTTCACTACCGACTGTGCTACCGGGCTATCGATCAGTAATTATGTTTTAGTTTACGTTTACATTTGCCAGAATATACAGGGTGTATAATAAAATAGGACAGTTACTTAAAGGGGTGCTTTAGACTAGTTTAGACCATCAAATTGAACAACTTTTACTATGGGACCAACACTGAAATCGCGAAAAAAAAACAGCTGTCCCATAAAAAAAGTGCAAGCATAACTCGACTGAAATGTATGGGACAGCTGATTTTTTTTTCGCGATTTCGATATTGGTCCTATAGAGAAAGTTGTTCAGTTTGACGGTCTAAAGCACCCCTTTAAGTAGCTGTCCTATTATATGTTACACCCTGTATACACCGCGCAATATAAAACTTATAAAGTCAGTATTATTTTACAAAATATGATGATAGTGGTAGTAGTGGTGGTGGTGGTGGTGGTGGTGGTGGTGATGATGATGATGATGATTGAATTTAAAACACTTTATTTTAACATCAATGAGATTTTCTGACGTAGGAAAAAGAAAGAATTAAAACACAGTAGGTGACCATCCAGTTACTATGATTACCAGTGGTGTGTAACATAACATAAATACGACATAAAGCGTTTTAGGAATTCATATTTTTTATCTTACCGATAAAGATTTCTGGATAGCATGAAAAAGAAAAGATTTCGTCAATTTCGTGGACTTAGTTGTAAAGATCTTAGAATGATAAAGAGATCATTAATTGGAAAAAATAAAAAAAAACATTTGTTTACCTTTTTAACGGCGATAATTAGAACAGAGCATATTAAAATGGTGAAGCACAAGTTTATTGTTATTATTATCCTTGGAACTGAAAAAAAAAAACAAATTTAATATTAAAATGTATACTTAAAATTAGTACTAATAAAAAATTCATTTGAATCGAGAGAGATATCACAGAGGTCACCAAAAATCCTAAAATAATTTTAGCATCTAGTAACTTCTCCCCTTCAGGATCTGTAATGCAATCCACTTAGCGCAAACATCATCACAACCTTTAATTCGTCGTTGACAGATTGCGGTGAGCTGACAATTTAGTAATCATGCATGTGTCAAACTCATACAACGTGTTAATGAATTAACGCAAAACTAGAAAGTAGTTTGTTTAGAATCGAGAGCTGAATCGAATTATCATGGTTTCAACATAGGTAATTTTTGTCAAAGTATTTAATAATATTTTCTGAACCCGATGTCAACCCACCGCACGGGCACACTTACCCTACCTACTACCAAAACAAGATTATAAAAATGTATCCATGAGCCATGAGTACGTCAGCGCTTTCTTTCAGTGCTGAAATGATAACAAATCATTTTTGCCTCAAAACTTAAAATGCGAATAACTTTTTAACTAAAAAAATAATTAAATTACTGTTTCAATCTAATTATTTTGTTGTAAATCAGTTGGGGTGTATGAGGTTTTGCGCTAATTCATTAACACGTTGCATAAAAACATCGACGATCTGTAAGATGCAAGAAGGATGTTACATTTGTGAGCTCGTCGATGTTTTTGACAGTGTTTATGACGCTTAGTGAATTGCACTCCTGCACGTCTAGTATGATTTCTCTACACGCGCGCGACGCGCCTTTGCTGCATACAAACAAACCGGTTCCCGCGCTTTTCGGAGAGCGAAAGCCGCGCTTGCCGCGAATTGTCGTATGGAAAAAAGCCGAGTCGCGCCCAAGTAGAGAAATCATGCTAGAGGGTCTGGAGTGCGATTTTTGAATCTCGTTCGCTGAGTTCAACAGTTGAAAGTGTCAAAATTACTATGGAGATACGCATCTTTTTTCTACTGATTTGACTTTCAAAAATCGCACTCCTGAAGTATGATTTTTGAAAGTCAAATCAGCAGTAGAAAGATGCATATCTCCACAGTAATTTTGACATTTTCAACTGCTGAACTCAGCGAATGAAATTCAAAAATCGCACTCCTAGTAATTAATTACACAAACATGACAATACTACGGTGGATATCAACAGTTTAACTTTTTAGAGAGTCCATAATTCATTGAAAAATATTTATAATACGCACAATAAATAAAAGACAATGTTAAAATAGTACATTACTGCAGCGGCCAGCAACAGAGGCATTGATGGACGAACGTGTAAATGTGGGCCGAGGCGAAGCCGAGGCACACATACGTAAGTCCATCAATGCCTAGTTGTGGCCAAGGCTTGTATAGTACTTTTCTCAAATAATGCGCGGAAATTAAAACAGTAAATTTTCTCAAATAATTCGCGGAAATTAAAACTCTTTTCTCAAACATGCTTGGAAATGTGAGCATTATTTTGACAACCTTCTTCGAGATAAATCGAAATTGCTGTACTGGCCAACTACATGCGCGCAGCGGCCGGCAATGTTTGTATGAAAATCCATATCTGTCGTGTTTTGCGGCCAAATAAATTACATAGTAAACTCATATCTGTCGTGTAATTTAAAAATGGAACGATCTTTTTCTCCTAAACATGGCGACCAAGGAGGTAACTCAAAAAAGGTTTTATTTAAATTTCGAACTAACTTGCAAATAGAAAGCTGTTTATTGAAAAAGAAAAAAAATTGTTGTTCGTTGTTCGTCATTGATTTTGAAAAGAGTTTTAATTTCCGCGCATTATTTGAGAAAAGTACTATACAAGCCTTGGCCACAACTAGGCATTGATGGACGAACGTGTAAATGTGGGCCGAGGCGAAGCCGAAGCACACATACGTAAGTACTGTTGCTGGCCGCTGCAGTAATGTACTAATAATACGCACAATAAATAAAAGACAATGTTAAAAACAACTTTAAATCTACTATACACTGGCCTTCAAAACTTAGTACTACACTTTTAAAATTGCCATGACCTTTAAAGTGCACAAGATGTATTTTCGAAGCAAAACAATACGTTTTTTTCTAAAAACGTATACGTTACGCTACGTTATACGTTTTTTTTTGTTTTATATAAAAATTTCATAGTCGATTATCTTCTTTTAAGGAATGCCTGAAATAGTAGATTGTTAACCAAGGGATGAAAGTCACCCATTTCACACGAGATGTTTGGCGCCCCGAACGAACGTGAGGGGCGCCCATAGTTCGAGTGTGAAATGGGTATTTTCACCCGAGTTAAACACTCTGCTTTTCATCACGATTACGAGGAAATTAACCAAAAACCAGATAATGCAAAATCAATTTCTGAATCGCTATTCACTTGATGAATTCATTTTAGTCTACGTTTCAAAACGTTTGAAAATCACTCGGGTGCCAAACGAAATAGAAAAAAAAACATACGAAGATTGTGGATGCTAGAATGAGACACATATATTTCCCCAGTGATTTTTACACGTTTTGAAACGGATCCAAAAAAAAAGCAACATGTCGCTTTCCCTCCCTTTTTTTCTTTTTCCTGCAACTTAATGTTTTTTTTTTAAACCAGCCTGTTTTTTTAACTCGCTTTTATATCTACGTACATTTTTTCATCACGTAAAAAACAAAATGGATATAATTTATACAAAAGTCTCGAAATGTTACTAATTATTGTTATTATTAATTAGTAATTACTAAATTCAAACATTTTTGTTCATAATAATTATAAAAAATTAAGAATTTTAATATAATGTTATCGAAGTGTGGCTGTATAGGTTTCTGCCTTTGCTCAGTAATTCAGTATAAACATAGTTTTTTTTTAAATTACTTTCCGCCCTAGGGAAGAAATGTATCACTTTCAACCTGCTTCTTAGATAAACAATAACCCACTTTCAGAGTATGAGTGATGAAAAAAACTTTTCATCCCACCACCTCGGAAAGAGTATTTTTGCTCTTCAATAGCCGGGTCCACACCTGACGATCCATCGCGCTCCGATCGCGCGCGGCAGGACTGAGCGAATTTGCAGGCGGTGTGGATGTGCCGCGCGCGATCGGAGCGCGATGGATCGTCAGGTGTGGACCCGGCTACTCGCAAAAGCCGTTTTTATCCTGTAGAGGCACTAGAGGTCAGTGTCTAGAGGATAAAGTAAATTGAATTTAGAACATCGTGATCTTACTTAGAACTTTTTTTTTATTTGATAGAAACTCTGACTCGTAATCTTCTTGGTGTACTTTTTTTAATTTGCTTTGCGCGCGCCATTTTTTTTCACGTCGTTTCCTCGCTGAGGTGGGATCAAAAGTTACGTGTTGCACTCGAGTGCAAAGATTTTTCACCTTGTGCTCTTTTGATTCACTCGCTTCAGCTTCAGCTAAGGATTCTAATTTTAGAATCCTTCGCTTACTCGTTCATTAAAATTCAGCACGCGGTTAAAAAGCAACTTTGCACTCTTGTATAACAAATAACTATTATTTTTAAACAAAAACACTCCTTTTCAAATTGCCGTCTAACTAAAGTGTGATACTTAGTTTTGCAGGTCAGTGTATCTCAATCTCATACTCACTTTCCAAATCTGAGAGAGTTTTATCGTCAAAAAATAACGTGCTGAATGTGACCTCATGTTTCGGCGCGACCCATATCACGACTATGGATATAATCGATAAGAGGATGCCCAGCACTGCGATGATAACGGTGCCAGTGCGAGTCGAGGCACAGCAACAGCACTTCTGCAGTCTCTTCATCGTGTCTTCTTATTTCTATCGCTTTGAATAGATGATGGAAGTTTTCGGAGTCAGGTTTGGTCTGCTTTCACCGTATCATTATTTCTGTAACAAGTGTAAATTAGCTTCAATAAAAATGCTAATGATCTATTCGATTGTCACGTCTCTCATAAAAATCATAATGTATTATCATTTGTCAAAGCTGAACTCGAAATGACAACAAATACAGTATGTAAACTAACTAAAGGCAAACCTTTTAAGGGGATGATCAGACCATCAAACTGAACAACTTTCTCTATGGGACCGATATCGAAATCGCGAAAAAAAAAAACTGCTGTCCCTTACAAAACTGAAAACCTAACTCAACTGAAATGTTAGGTACAATTTCTTTTCCCGATTTCGATATTGGACCCATAGAGAAAGTGGTTCAGTTTGATGGTCTGATCACCCCCTTAAAAGGTTTGCCTTTAGTTAGTTTACATACTGTATCCTACTTGTTTTAACGCAAACTCCTCGTTTGTTAAAAAATTGTGGGCGTTCTTTCATACGTTATGCTCGTCATTGACATTTAGCGGTTTGTTATGTTCGTTCCAAACTGGAAGTCCCGCGGATCAAGCAATTATCAAGTTTATTACATGGTCATAAGTGTTCGGCTTCGGTCAGGGGATTTCTGACATCAAATGGAATCTAGTCATGTATCTCTTGGGATTCCAAATAGATAGCATCGGATACATTATCAAGTTAAACTCGTTTGGTTTTCGGAAATGTCGCAACGCAGTTCTACGGGTTTTACCAGACGTATGATAAAATTTTTAATTAAACATCAGCATCGTGGCATTTAGGTTGACTTTTTCTTATTGGACCAGTCAACCTGGTTCAATAGGAACATATAGATTTAAATACTACTTTGTATGGCCAACTTTATGACCTCACAGTTTCTACCCCCACAGTCTGAGCGCTTGTCATCTCATTTATTTGTAATCGGGAGGTCATACCGAACCCATTGATATCAAATAGAAATAGCGCTATAAAGGAGATGACTTGTGCCAAAATCTTATTTAAGCGACTTTTGATCAAATCGCCAATCTACTAAATCACGTTTTTGTTTTTGCAATAAACTGTGACAACCTTTCATATTTGTTGTTTCTCCGAGAGATCCTAGGTTGTCGAGCTAATCGCTGGCATCAGACAAATGGACAGAAGTAGAATTATCTCAAATCTATTCCGAAATGTGGAAATCTGCGATAAGTTAAGTATACAAAATTAGTAACAGTAACCGGTGAGAGAACTTCCGTCCACCGCGCACCGGCATCGGCACCGTGTCGGCAGTCGGGACGTGTCGGCAGTCGGCACAGAAAACAGATATACAGTAAAGCAACTTCATGCAAGCGCTCGAATAGACGCACGCACGCATATGAGCGCCACGTACGCGGCCCGCTAAGGTACTTCAGGGCGCAACAGTACAGGTATCCACCTGTACTGTTGTTGTCCACGTAATTTGATTTTAGCAATTGCGCGAACTCTTCGTTCCAGTGTCAAGATAGGTATATCGAAAATTGAAACTCCGAGTACAGGTCCAGTACGTCTAGTACGTCTACATGTGCGCAACGCGCCTTTACTCCATAGAAAATAACCTGTTCCCGCGCTTTTCGGAGAGCGAAAGCCGCGCTTGCCGTGACATGTAGTACCTATGAAATAAAGTCGAGTCGCGCGCACGAAGAGAAATCATACTAGACGTGCTGAAGTAGGCCGGCGGGCAGGCTTAGCGGGCCGTGTATGTGGCGTATGTCTGCGTGCATCGATGTGCTTGCATGATGTTGCTTTAGAGATCCTACAGTCAAGTGACACTTTGTTTGCAATAGCTTGCGACAACGGGCGGTCGCATGCTGTCGCAAACTGTCGCCGACTGTCGCAAACTATTGCGCGACGGTCGCGCCACCCACGGTGACCGCTGTCGCTAAGCACTCTTAAGGCTCTTTTACGCCAGAGCAACATCGTGCTACAGTGCGGCATGCCACAAATTGAGGCATGCGCAGGCGGAGGACATTTGCCTTTTGGTGGTTTTTCCGATTCAGTTTGCATAGAATGTGCTGCCATCTGTTAAATATATCTTTTACTATGAAAAAAAAAAGATTATATTGTCTATGTCAATGTCAAATTGACAAATTTACAAAATGGCGACCTTCCTTGCATAATGTGCGTGTTGTTTGTAGTTTTTGTTCAATTTTGTGCCGATTTAGTGATGTTCTGGAGTTTCAGTTGTTCTCTTACCAATGTACAGATTACAGGAATAGTAAGGATACTGGAATTTCACTCGATCGGTGCGGGATTGAACGAAAACTAGCATTCAAACAACGGTATGAGTATATAAGCATATATATAAGTAGGTATGTATAGTATAGGTAGAATTATTTTCAGAGAAACACAGATGGCGCTAGCTAGCCTTCAATTTGACATAAGGTGGATGCATAATGTTGCCACGAGTGGGTTCTCTTTTCTAATATACTTATATTACTCTTTGGGCATGCGTCTGCTTGTTGCATGCTACAATTGCCAACATCATGCGGCCGATGTAGCATGCGGCAGTCTATTTTACCGAGGCAACATCGTGCCTCTATAATTTTCAAAGCATTGTGCTATTTTTGGAGTGTTTAAAGAAAACCTGGAAACTGTTTTGACGCATTAAAATTGTCGCATGGAATCCACCGTGTTCGGATACAAGCTGCGACAGTCTGCAACATGACGCAAGGTGTCGCCATGCCGCACGATTCTTGCCGCATGTCGCAATGCCGCACAGTGTTGCCCCGGCGTAAAAGAGCCTTTACAGTCGCACGACCCACGGCAACCGTAAAGTCTTTGAGCGCGACCCTCTGCGACACACGGCGATCGCAAAGTGTCGCTCGTTTGTAAGAGCACTTACTGTATATCTCTTGTCTGTGGCACCGGCGGCGTCCTCCGCACCGCGCGGCGAGCGACACGGTCGTTATCGGTTCCTCACCGCCGCGTGCGCGTGCGCACAACGCGGCTATTTCTGATCCTCACACGTGGCCCGTAGATGCTAGTTGATTGTGGGTAGACGCGGGTTGACAACCACCGAGGTTAATTAACGTTAACAATAAATAACAGCGACCCATTGATTGGAGCGAAAATACAATGTTTAGGTACGGTGTACCGGACAGATTTCCATTAAATGTACGTATAGTTTCAAGTTCTACGGTGTACCGGAAAGATGTTCATTAAAATGGATATTGTCAAAGTAACAGTGGCCCACAGATTTCCATATTAAATTAATCCTAGCATTGGAAACTGTATATTTTGTCTTTAACGGAAATATACAGAAAATAATAGGTATCTAGATAGTGTTTCAAAAATATCATTTGACTTTAATTGGCTACTTTGGTTAGTATTGAAAATAGGGCCGAACTTCGTTAGTATGCAGCGCGTTCGGGCGCTCTGCAAGGACTATTCATCTTCAGGCGCTTGACCTGTCGTAGTAGGTATTTAGTGTAGTCATAAACTGCTACGACTTCTATCGTATCCTTATAGAAAAGACACCAACGAGACCGCCATTATGCAAAAACATTGGTTTTCTGTAAAGTCGGTTTACGGACGATATTTGATGAATATTCGAATTGCTAGTTCTGACGTCACGCGAGAAAGAGAGATTTGTTCCGCGCACTCGCTTGCACGCTCAGGCTCAGGCGAAACGTGACACTTTTTCGTGCGTGAAGCCGGTGTTCATCGATTTGGAAGACGTCAAAATTCGGTACAAAAAACTTACTCTGAGGTTATATCAATTAAAAGTCAGTGAACACTCTTTATCTTTCATATATTGACTAAAACATACTTAATTTAATACAACACAATATACGTGCAACTCTCTATCCCGATAGAGATTGAATTTTCGTTTGAAGACGAGTAACTAACAAAAACTGATAAATTGATAATGCTTTAGAAATTATTTTAATATTTTAAGGTGGTTTCAGTCCATACAAACGTTTGACGCACAATACGTGTAGACGGAATTAATAAAAGTAATATTTTATATATGGAAAAATAGTTTAGAAAATCTAGATGTCGCGTATCAAATAACATTTGCAATTTATAATATAATTACCAAGATATACCTAAAGCTTTAATAACTTTGTATGAAAAATGTTAAAGCTTTATATCTTCGTAATTATATTATAAATTGCAAATGTTATTTCTTCTTATCGTGTGGTCAGAGCCCATGGCCTCAATCGCCCTAAGTTTCAACGATACTACCAAAACAAAACCACAACCAAAAACGTTACGTTATGCACAATTCGTATCGCGCAAATTATATTAACGGTAACGATTTAGCTTTTTTTCGGAAGATACGTTGGCGTAACGTTCGACCGCTGTCCAACGAACGTTTTTGATTTAGTTGGTGTCGGGAGAGGTGTATGGAGAGGTGTATGGAGGTGTATGGAGAGGTGTATGGAGAGGTGTATGGAGGTGTATGGAGAGGTGTATGGAGGTGTATGGAGAGGTGTATGGAGAGGTGTATGGAGGTGTATGGAGGTGTATGGAGAGGTGTATGGAGAGGTGTATGGAGTTGTATGGAGAGGTGTATGGAGAGGTGTATGGAGAGGTGTATGGAGAGGTGTATGGAGAGGTGTATGGAAAGGTGTATGGAGGTGTATGGAGAGGTATATGGAGGTGTATGGAGAGGTGTATGGAGGTATATGGAGAGGTGTATGGAGTTGTATGGAGAGGTGTATGGAGTTGTATGGAGAGGTGTATGGAGTTGTATGGAGAGGTGTATGGAGAGGTGTATGGAGAGGTGTATGGAGAGGTGTATGGAGAGGTGTATGGAGAGGTGTATGGAGAGGTGTATGGAAAGGTGTATGGAGAGGTGTATGGAGAGGTGTATGGAGAGGTGTATGTAGTTGATTGGAGAGGTGTATGGAGAGGTGTATGGAGAGGTGTATGGAGAGGTGAATGGAGAGGTGTATGGAGAGGTGTATGGAGAGGTGTATGGAGAGGTGTATGGAGAGGTGTATGGAGAGGTGTATGGAGAGGTGTATGGAGAGGTGTATGGAGAGGTGTATGGAGAGGTGTATGAAGGTGTATGGAGAGGTGTATGGAGGTGTATGGAGAGGTGTATGGAGGTGTATGGAGAGGTGTATGGAGTTATATGGAGAGGTGTATGGAGAGGTATATGGAGAGGTGTATGGAGAGGTGTATGGAGAGGTGTATGGAGAGGTGTATGGAGAGGTGTATGGAGAGGTGTATGGAGAGGTGTATGAAGGTGTATGGAGAGGTGTATGGAGAGGTGTATGGAGAGGTGAATGGAGAGGTGTATGGAGTTGTATGGAGAGGTGTATGGAGAGGTGTATGGAGGTGTATGGAGAGGTGTATGGAGAGGTGTATAGAGAGGTGTATGGAGGTGTATGGAGAGGTGTATGGAGGTGTATGGAGAGGTGTATGGAGGTGTATGGAGGTGTATGCCGAGGTGTATGGAGAGGTGTATGGAGTTGTATGGAGAGGTGTATGGACAGGTGTATGGAGAGGTGTATGGAGAGGTGTATGAAGGTGTATGGAGAGGTGTATGGAGGTGTATGGAGAGGTGTATGGAGGTGTATGGAGAGGTGTATAGAGGTATATGGAGAGGTGTATGGAGTTGTATGGAGAGGTGTATGGAGTTGTATGGAGAGGTGTATGGAGTTTTATGGAGAGGTGTATGGAGAGGTGTATGGAGTTGTATGGAGAGGTGTATGGAGTTGTATGGAGAGGTGTATGGAGAGGTGTATGGAGAGGTGTATGGAGAGGTGTATAGAGAGGTGTATGGAGAGGTGTATGGAGAGGTGTATGGATGTGTATGGAGAGGTGTATGGAGGTGTATGGAGAGGTGTATGGAGAGGTGTATGGAGAGGTGTATGGAGAGGTGTATGGAGAGGTGTATGGAGGTGTATGGAGAGGTGTATGGAGGTGTATGGAGAGGTGTATGGAGGTATGGAGTGGTGTATCGAGGTGTATGGAGGTGCACGCACAATCGATCGTTTTGGTTTTGCTTTGGTGATATCAACGATTCAACCGTTCAAAAAAAAATAGCGCGATAGCATTTTTACATCAGCTAAACCAAATCTAAACCAAAACTAAACCAAAGCCATAAACGTTCCGTCCGAACGGTAAAACCGTATAAAACAGCGCAATCGAGGCCCAGAGTGCGATTTTTGAATCTCATTCGCTGAGTTCAGCAGTTGAAAATGTTAAAATTACTGTGGAGACATACATCTTTCTACTGCTGATTTGATTTGCAAAAATCATACTTCAGGAGTGCGATTTTTGAAAGTCAAATCAGCAGTTGAAAGATGCGTATCTCCACAGTAATTTTGACACTTTCAACTGCTGAACTCAGCGAATGAGATTCAAAAATCGCACTCCTGGTGTCAGAGTTTTTTCAGACCGCCTTACGGCCTCTGACGTGGTTTTTAATACGCGAATGTTATTTGATACGGTCGTGACAACTAGATTTTCTAATTTTCCATATATACAAAGTTACTTATATTAATACCGTCTACGCGTATTGTGCGTCAAAGTTTTGTATAAAATTGACCCCTCTGCAACCGCCTTGTCGCCTGCCTATTTTGTAGGTATACAAGGGTGTAAGAAAAAGTATCATTAACCTTTAAACCACAAACTCACCCACTCTACCCATCAAACTGAACAACTTTTACTATGGGAGCAAACCTGACAGAACAAAAAAAATCTGCTGTCCCATAATAAACTGCAATACCTACTCGATTAAAACGTATGGGACTGCTGATTTCTTTTTTGTTCCGACAGGTTTGCTCCCATAGTAAAAGTAGTTCAGTTTGATGGTTAAAGGTTAATTTTGATACTTTTCCTTACACCCAAACGCTAATTATTCTCAAAAGTTGTTTTTAATGGACAGTGAGCACGATATGCGCATCATGAATTAAGCATGTTCCTCACTATGTTTTTCTTCACCAAAAAGCCAAGTCTTTTTAAATCACATCAGTTCAAAAAATCTCAGAACTACTAAGATTTTTAAATTATGAAGATAGTATAAATATTTTGTTTACATTTTCTTGTGCGATTCGCGGCATTTTCAGGGTTGGTAATATGCGAGTTTTTTGTGGCCTTGAGTTTTTATTATTATTCTTACAAGTCATGGTTTAATCAGTGTGCCATTTCAATTATATTATGAAATTACCAATATGATACATAGATACAGTAGAAAACACGTCAAGTTCGACACATTGATCTTCGTATTGTTCATATGCCGTTCGTATAAAAAACAATATCGTGCTTCGAATCTCAAGCTTGACGTGGTCTTGACTGCACATGGCTGTATGGGTTAGTTCCCTTTGCCTTTACCAACAAAAAAAATACAATGAGAAACGTGAAAATGATATAGCGTAGTAAATTAATATTTCTATGGAAAATAACTCTAATTTGGGGCCGTATTAGTATTAGAAAAAAACTAGAAGAAAACGATATGATAACATTGTAATTCTTAACCAATGATATGTGTTACAATTGTCACCCCTAAAATTTGCCGCGAGTTGCACAATAGTTACCGATCACTAGCACTTACGAACAGTTACTTAATACGTTATAGTTTACGAATCGTGAATCAAAGAATGTTAAACGAATCATAATGTATCTAATGCAAAGTGAAATCTGGTTGAAGCTCAAAATAGAAGGTATTACTCATCCGCAAGGAATCAATACCATTTCGTTGTGCTACAAAATCCTACATTTTACAATCATTAGTTCGATTGCATTGGCCCAGCGTCTAATTCTGGATTCGTCTGGAACGTTACGGCGGCACAACCAATCACTCAAGATTGCGAAATTTTTAATAGTAGCCTATCTGGGTTACTATGGTACCTACTCGTAATCGTAGGTAACAAATACTTTAAAAGAATTTGATACACATTATGTGTAATAAAAATATTGTTTTCGTTTAATTGCTACACGTTTCTGCAAAGTGGTTAAATGTTCTTATAAATTGTTTGTAATTCGGAAATCGATTTTATAATCGCGAACCCAATTCATTACATATTTGCATAGATATTTGCATGCATGCTAGATATTTGCATGGATTTTGTAAAGCATTATAAAGTGCATAATAACTTAAAAAAATCCTTAGCATTGCCGTGATTAGTAATTAATTACTATAACATGCTATGTCTTTGTTACATCCAGAAAATACGGTCAGCAAATTATTGCAAACAACGAACGTACAAATCCGATAACTCATTTGAATTTTCTTGGAGGTATGGGTATGTGCATGCATTCAACGTATATCTTACATCACACACAACGTTAACAAATTAGGTCACCTATAGTTCTAAAGTAACGGGTAATAGCTGAGCTCACTCAAAACAATGGCGCCATTAATCCTTTCATCGACAAAACGGTTCTAAACTTACAATGCTCACACGGTGACTTTGGAACGAAATTGATCTTTAGACCTTGTTTAGACTATACTATGTAGTTCATGGGAATCATGTTCAAGTATGTAAAAAGCTTAAAATGTGTTTATAATCCAAAATTTATAAAAAATACAGGGTCCTTCTTAATATGCTGACACTTTTTTAAGGGGATGATCAGACCATCAAAACTGAACAACTTTCTCTATGCGACAAACATCGAAATCTCGAAAAAATTACAACTGTCATACACATTTGGCTCGAGTAAGTTTGCAGTTTTGTATGTACGAGCTGATTTTTTTTCGTGATTTCAAAAGTTGTTCATTTTGACGGCCTGACCATCCCCTTAAAAAAGTGTCAGCATATTAAGAAGGACCCTGTATACGTAGGTATAGAGTTAGACTTAAATGCGCTACATACTTTACGGAGTGCTTCAGACCATCAAACTGAACAACTTTCACATGAAAATGCTAAAAATAAAATAGTTGTTCCATACATTTGGATAATGTCACCTCACCATTGACGTTTTCTATGAAACAGCAGATTTCTTTTTCGCGATTTCAATGTTGGTCCGATGATGAAAGTTGTTATGTTTGATGGTCTGAGGCACACGCCCTGTATTGTTGGCATTAAACTTTTTGAAGTAAGTACCTAATAGGAAAGAAGAGAGATCCATATAACAGGTAGCAAGACCGTATGCTACACAGTATAAGTATACATCCGGGGACCTTGATTTGCAAATAGCAGTTCGTAATCAGAGCCAGGGCGACGATAACCCTAGCTTCGCTATCACCCGACATTGGCCTGACCCAATTCCCAGAATATGGCCCCATTAGAACAACAACGCCTCGCCTATATGTTCTATAGAACTTATAGCTATAAAAGACACACCTAGACCTTTCACACTCCATTACGAAACGTTACCCTTAAAAGCTTTTAATTTGGGCAGAGATTTTCGGGCAGGTTTGTAACTGACCTTGATCGTTGAACTGAAAATAATAAGTTTAGCTGGTTATGAATTATTTTATTATATCAGCTATCGCTGTCCCATTGTTGGGCAAAGAACTCCCTAGTTTTTTCCTTCAATAGGCCAGGAGTGCGATTTTTGAAAGTCAATCGTTGAAATCTACGATAGCTACGCTAACGCATTTAGGCTGTACATACTTATATTATAGTATTTTTCAGATTCTTTTTTACACTTTTTCACACTATGTTCCATAACTGTATTTCATTTCTACTAACATTTAATTATTTATAATCACTCACTTCTTTGGTTGCTGCGTCTGACTACCACCAAAAAGGTTTCATCTGAAAACCAACACCCTGCTCTCGGGCAAGGTCTATGTTGAGCTGGGACCTATTTGCTGCTGTAGCATACAATAAATTACATGTTGTTCTATTCTATGTCTTTAGCTACTTGACAACTAGTCAAATCAGCTACTCTTTATCGGACGTCAAAACATGCGCTTTGTATGAAGATTTGTACTAAATATTGAGTTGTGACGTCATCAACATTTTCATTACTTTTTATAGTTTATCTTGTTGTTAAAAATAGTATTCAAGCTAAAAACTCAATGAAAATGGGAGTTTAGCGTTATTTTCTAACGCTTTTTTTATTGAGTAGATAAAAATAAAATATATTGAATGTAGTCAAATACCCAATTCTTGTTTGTAAAATTATTGTGGACTGTAATATTATGTGTGTTACTTTTGCAAATAAATTGTTTATCTATCTAACTATCTAAATCAGCAGTAGAAAAGTATCAAGTTTGTGTATTCTCGCTCATGATTTTGAATTTAAAAATAGCACTTCAGACAAAATGCTGATTCAAACGTATGACTTTCATAAATCGCACTCCAGTTCTTTAGAGCTATCGATTTCATCCCGTAGCCCAGTCATTTTACGGTTTGAGCCAGGACTAATTACTAATTGCATTTTTTTTTTCGCTATAATATTGAAGAGCCAATTTGAGCTTGGGAATGTACCAAAATTAAAAAAAAATTACGTCAGCAGCAGTTCCAATTTTAAAATATAGATATTATCTCGTTCTAAAAAACCTGATCATAAAATTTTTTTTGCACATGTTTAAGGCTTTACCATCATACATACTTCAAACATGGTGTTAATATTTTTGTCTACTTAGAAGGTTTTGAAAAATACATTCGTATTTTCTAATAAATACGTCATTTTTTAAATTTTAATGCCTATTTTATTGATCAAAAATAATGTATATTGTTAAATCTAATTAAAATGAGTGCATTGGTATTAATATTATTAATTTAAAAGCCTTCTGGGACACACAATTTTGATTTCTATGTTGCGTAGCAATTTTTTTTTTATTTGGTTTAGGATAGTATTTTTGTCACTAAATGGTGCCGGTAACAGTTTAAAAGTCCAATTAATAATTACTCCCTACCCCGCCTAACAAAACTCTATAAAATGACTGGCCTACCGGTCCGCCTCGAAGCTGATTTCGTTTTGTTAGGGATCAGAAGAGTATTTGGCGATGCTGTGTTTCATTCAGATCCTTGTAAACACATAATAAAAGTGTTAACATTCCAACATTGTTACAATGATGTAATGAAAGACAAAGGCGTAGTAATAAGTCAGAGAGCATGGTCAGGGACTCAATCGTCCTAAGTTTGAACGATACTACCAAAACAAAACCACAACCAAAAACGTTACGTTATGCACAATTCGTATCGCGCAAATTATATTAACGGTAACGATTTAGCTTTTTTTCGGAAGATACGTTGGCGTAACGTTCGACCGCTGTCCAACGAACGTTTTTGATTTAGTTGGTGTCGGGAGAGGTGTATGGAGAGGTGTATGGAGAGGTGTATGGAGAGGTGTATGGAGAGGTGTATGAAGAGGTGTATGGAGAGGTGTATGGAGAGGTGTATGGAGAGGTGTATGGAGGTGTATGGAGAGGTGTATGAAGAGGTGTATGGAGAGGTGTATGGAGAGGTGTATGGAGAGGTGTATGGAGGTGTATGGAGAGGTGTATGGAGTTGTATGGAGAGGTGTATGGAGTTGTATGAAGAGGTGTATGGAGAGGTGTATGGAGAGGTGTATGGAGAGGTGTATGGAGAGGTGTATGGAGTTGTATGGAGAGGTGTATGGAGTTGTATGAAGAGGTGTATGGAGAGGTGTATGGAGAGGTGTATGGAGAGGTGTATGGAGGTGTATGGAGAGGTGTATGGAGAGGTGTATGGAGGTGTATGAAGAGGTGTATGGAGAGGTGTATGGAGAGGTGTATGGAGAGGTGTATGGAGGTGTATGGAGAGGTGTATGGAGAGGTGTATGGAGAGGTGTATGGAGGTGTATGGAGAGGTGTATGGAGGTGTATGGAGAGGTGTATGGAGAGGTGTATGGAGAGGTGTATGGAGGTGTATGGAGAGGTGTATGGAGTTGTATGGAGAGGTGTATGGAGTTGTATGGAGAGGTGTATGGAGAGGTGTATGGAGAGGTGTATGGAGGTGTATGGAGAGGTGTATGGAGAGGTGTATGGAGAGGTGTATGGAGAGGTGTATGGAGGTGTATGGAGAGGTGTATGGAGTTGTATGGAGAGGTGTATGGAGAGGTGTATGGAGAGGTGTATGGAGAGGTATGGAGAGGTGTATGGAGGTGTATGGAGGTGTATGGAGAGGTGTATGGAGAGGTGTATGGAGAGGTGTATGGAGAGGTGTATGGAGAGGTATGGAGAGGTGTATGGAGAGGTGTATGGAGGTGTATGGAGAGGTGTATGGAGAAGTATGGAGAGGTGTATGGAGAGGTATGGAGAGGTGTATGGAGAGGTGTATGAAG
Organism: Agonopterix subpropinquella; assembly: GCA_922987775.1. Taxonomy (NCBI): domain Eukaryota; kingdom Metazoa; phylum Arthropoda; class Insecta; order Lepidoptera; family Depressariidae; genus Agonopterix; species Agonopterix subpropinquella. The sequence continues at coordinate 14,687,141 of OV277695.1, read as the reverse complement.
GTGGATGGAGAGGTGTATGGAGCTATGGAGAGGTGTATGGAGGTGTATGGAGGTGTATAGAGGTGTATGGAGGTGTATGGAGAGGTGTATGGAGGTGTATGGAGGTGTATGGAGAGGTGTATGGAGGTGTATGGAGGTGTATGGAGAGGTGTATGGAGGTGTATGGAGGTGTATGGAGGTGTATGGAGGTGGTTGGAGGTGTATGGAGGTGTATGGAGAGGTGTATGGAGGTGTATGGAGCTATGGAGAGGTGTATGGAGAGGTGTATGGAGCTATGGAGAGGTGTATGGAGAGGTGTATGGAGAGGTGTATGGAGAAGTATGGAGAGGTGTATGGAGAGGTGTATGGAGGTGTATGGAGAGGTGTATGGAGAGGTGTATGGAGGTGTATGGAGAGGTGTATGGAGAGGTGTATGGAGAGGTGTATGGAGAGGTGTATGGAGAAGTATGGAGAGGTGTATGGAGAGGTATGGAGAGGTGTATGAAGGTGTATGGAGAGGTGTATGGAGCTATGGAGAGGTGTATGGAGGTGTATGGAGGTGTATGGAGGTGTATGGAGAGGTGTATGGAGGTGTATGGAGGTGTATGGAGAGGTGTATGGAGGTGTATGGAGGTGTATGGAGAGGTGTATGGAGGTGTATGGAGGTGTATGGAGGTGTATGGAGGTGGTTGGAGGTGTATGGAGGTGTATGGAGAGGTGTATGGAGGTGTATGGAGCTATGGAGAGGTGTATGGAGAGGTGTATGGAGAGGTGTATGGAGAGGTGTATGGAGAGGTGTATGGAGAGGTGTATGGAGAAGTATGGAGAGGTGTATGGAGAAGTATGGAGAGGTGTATGGAGAAGTATGGAGAGGTGTATGGAGAGGTGTATGGAGGTGTATGGAGAGGTGTATGGAACTATGGAGAGGTGTATGGAGGTGTATGGAGGTGTATGGAGAGGTGTATGGAGGTGTATGGAGAGGTGTATGAAGGTGTATGGAGGTGTATGGAGGTGTTTGGAGGTGTATGTAGAGGTGTATGGAGGTGTATGGAGAGATGTATGGAGGTGTATGGAGCTATGGAGAGGTGTATGGAGAGGTGTATGAAGGTGTATGGAGAGCTGTATGGAGCTATGGAGAGGTGTATGGAGGTGTATGGAGGTGTATGGAGTTGTTTGGAGGTGTATGTAGAGGTGTATGGAGGTGTATGGAGAGGTGTATGGAGGTGTATGGAGAGGTGTATGAAGGTGTATGGAGAGCTGTATGGAGCTATGGAGAGGTGTATGGAGGTGTATGGAGGTGCACGCACGTCATGCTTTGGTAACGTCGACTATTTAACCGTTCAGAAAAAAATAGCGCGATAGCATTTTTACATCAGCTAAACCAAATCTAAACCAAAACTAAACCAAAGCCATAAACGTTCCGTCCGAATGGTAAAACCGTATAAAACAGCGCAATCGAGGCCCAGGTCTTCAACTCACGCGCGCGGGGCGGGACGTGGGAGGGTGGGAGGTCTGTGGGGGACGCGGCGCGGGCGCAGTCTTTGTGTACTATTGCGTAACACTTGATGTCCGTGGCAGATGTCATTGTGAGGGGGGAGGGGTATACACCACGTAGAGTACTCCCGTAATGGTCATGATGTAACAACGCATTAATTAATGTTAATTTCTACGTGTGTTCCATACACGATGTACGACTCTAAAGGACTACTAATACGACAAGCGTAGCTCGAGTCTTCGTATAAGTAATTATTATAATCCCTGTTATTGAAGGCTTCGGGGTGGAATGACGTGGTGATAGGAAGCTCTAGCCTTTCGCCGATAAATACTCAACTAAACAAAAGAAACTTTATCCCATAGTCACATCGTATAATACCCTCAGGAAGTAATGGGGTGGTCTACTCTAAGTCTCTAAGCCAAAACCACACGCACGACGCTCTACAACGTGTTAAAGTGTTTTTTTTTTTTTTATGAATTAACGCAAAACTAGAAAGTAGTTTGTTTAGAATCGAGAGCAGAATCGAATTATCATGGTTTCAACAAAGGAAATTTTTTTTTAATAATATTTTTTTTGTTAAAGTTTGCTGACCCCGATGTCAACCCACCGCGCGGGCACACTCACCCTACTTACTAACAAAACAAAATTAGAGTACGTTCGTTAGCGCTTTCATTCATTGCTGAAATAATAACCAATTATTTTTGCCTCAAAACTTAAAATGCGAATAAGTTAAAATTTTAACTATAAAAAAAATGATTTATAATTATAACAAAGTCTAATTATTTTGCTATAAATCAGTTGGGGTGTATGAGGTTTTGCGTTTATTCATTAACACGTTGTATAATAGTAAGTAGTGGAAGTCTATTTCTAGCTATTTACGGATAAATAGTTTAAAAACTCTATGTCGATGGTAATGATCCGTAGATTTTGTATGTATGTCTATCAAATGTAATAGATGTGACAAAGCACGTCCCATTAACTCAAGCGGCTAACGGAATAGCGATCGTGAGTTTAGTTAGATTAGAACAATATACACATTGTACTGGCACAGAATACAATTTCGATAGGGTCGGAGTCAGGAGTCATTGACCTAAAACCCATTTCATTAATTTACACTTCAATGGAATTTTATGCTTCAAAAACGATAACAATGTTAATCGAATGAGTACACACAGTGCAGTACCTACCTAAGTACATAATATGTGTCATAAGCTGAAATAATTTGGGAAAATACAAATAATTATCAATTCTGGGTAGAACTAGACTTTACCGAAAATTTTAGATTCTGCCTTCATTCTTTTAATAATTTTCACTACAGATATACAGGGTGTAACAAAACACCCTAGTAATACTTAAGGGGGTGCTTCAGACCATCAAACTGAACAACTTTCACTATGGGGCCAACATCGAGAAAAAATAAAAAAAATCTGCTGTCCCATACATTTTAGTCGAGTCGGTACTGCAGTTTTGTATGGGACATCAGATTTTTTCTCGAAGTTGGCTCCATAGTGAAAGTTGCTCAGATTGATGGTCTGAAGCACCCCCTTAAGTATTACTAGGGTGTTTTGTTACACCCTGTAGAAATCGATCTACTTGTGTGTTTTCTTTATTTACTCTCTGTTGATACGACGACCCGGTTGGGGTAATGGTTACTACGCCGGACTGCCAAACCAGGGTCCTGGGTTCGAATCCCGGTTCGGTCATGGATGTTTATATGTTTGTGCCGTTGTTGTATGGTTTCCATAATAAACAGCCTATAAATAGTGCTTTCTTGGGATCATTACAATGTATGTGCCTGTGAGCGTTATTTATTTATTTATTTATTTTATAGTGAAAGTTGCTCAGTTTGATGGTCTGAAGCACCCCCTTAAGTATTACTAGGGTGTTTTGTTACACCCTGTAGAAATCGATCTACTTGTGTGTTTTCTTTATTTACTCTCTGTTGATAGTTTGTTTTCCCCAACGATAAACTGAAAGGGACAATTGCAAATTTAGATTTGGCACCTATCGTGCTCTTGGCTATCGGTCATTAAACAAGCCGAGGTCGACATTTGGGAGTTGTAAACCATTTCTGTGTCCAGTGGCGGATCCAGGATTTAGTTTTGGGGGGGGCTGAAAGTCGGGTTCGTCTATAAATAATGTTATAAATATATTCCAATAAATCATACTTATAATACTAAATTCTGCACAAACGTGTTTAATGATCAAAGGACGAACGGAAAATTTGGATACGAAAACGTATTGTTTAATTACTTTTAATAACTATTAAGTTTTATTTTTCACTTGACATCGCTAGTCTCCGTGAATATTTTTGTCCGAATTCTTCCACAACTTCAACAGTTTTGTTGTTGGCTGAAGGTCAGCCACGGGTATTCCTTTAGCCATTTTGCTTGAAACTTTCTCTTCTGTCCACCCTCAATCTGTTCTGGGTATTCATGATTATGAGGTGGTTCTATAGACTTTATTAGGAATTTGTACTTTTCCTCATGGCAGAGTAGTACTTTTCCTACTGCGGAAGATACATCAGAAGGGTTTCCATTTCCAGCGTCAGCAGCGAATTTACTGGCCACTGGTAGTACTGAAACAACAGGCTTTGTAACATGAAAACGACAAAATTTACAAAACGATACCTCATCGTTTTGTAAATTTTGTCGTTTTTTGGCATATGTTTTTTATTTTGCATTATGTTGGCATACGAAATACGACCTCGTATTTCGTATGCCAACATAATACTATCATACCACGGAAATGAAACTATACAGGGTTTAAATTTAAAGGCGTTACATAATTTATCTATAAAATATTAAAACACTTCTTATAACAACGATAATATGGAATACTTATAGATAAAACATCCATAACTCATGTACAAATATTAATATTTATCACACAAATATTTGCCCTTTCGGGATTCGAACCCGTGACCCTCGGTACAGCAGGCACTACAGGCAGGTTTACGTTTCGATGCCATTTTGGATACAACACAACAATTCCTACAAACTTAAGAAACAACGTCGCGTCGAGACACCAACTAGGTACACCAAACCAGCCAAGCTGTGCCACATGAAACTGATAGTGTTGGTGGTGGGCGAGAGTTCAAGGGACAAACTGTCTTACACTTTTATTTTTAGGGTTCCGTACTCAAAGGGTGCCAACCGGACCCCATTACCAAGCTAAGTATACGCTATGTCCGTCTGCCCGCGCCCTTCCTTCCTAACTTCAAAGGGGTTCCTTTGAACCTTAATAAGTAGACAGTTGACATTTTCTCAGAATATGTGTCATTTAATTATATTATCTCTGCGAAAAAACGCAGGCGCGAAAGCGGTCTGAAAAAACTCTGACACCAGGGCTCTGCCCACACGATAAGAAGAAGAAGAATTATATTATTAAGTGTATCTATTGGATTTGATGACAAACAATTTAAAAAAATGTGAAGTTAAAAATTAAGGGGTGCAAGAAACTCAATTATTTTTCAACTTTTTGTTTCTGCTTTATCACAAAAACGGCAATACATACAAGCGTCAATACTGGCTTGATATATTGCAACCCTACACTCTACGGTATAAAATAATTAAATTAAATTAAATGAAGTAGGTACTTACTTTATTTGCACAAACATAGTGCTAAAAATCGGCCAAATGTGAGTCGGGCTCGCGCTTAAACCCCCCCCCGGAAAAAACATTTTTTTTTGTAAATACATAATATAGGTAAATACATAATATAGGTATTGTGTCCGTACAGAACCCTCGGTGCGCGAGTAATCCGAGTCGCACTTGGCCGGTGTTCATTCATTTTAATTTTTTTAGAAAGTTTTGAACATTTCTTTACTATCCGTCTAATTACAATACAATACAGTAACAATAGAAAAAAAATTGTACGGTTCATCAGCTGTAATAAATAAGACGCATATTTGGTTGGCCGTTCAAGAATTCGGCACAAAAACAATGTCCTGGGACACAACAATCACGATTTTTTATTATTGTTTTTGTTAGTACCATATGCGCTTTAGTTCCACGAAATTTAGAAATCGTCTCAAGTACAAACACTTAACAGATGATAAATACGCTCGACTGTCTCCACGATGTGCAACGTAGATGAGTTCACTAAAAATTTTGTTTATTAAGAAATCTGTTCTTTTGCGTTTGGGGGGGGCTTCAGCCCCCTAGCCCCCCCCCTGGATCCGCCACTGTCTGTGTCAGTGTCACGACACTGACGATATTCCAGTACTAACCCAATTTAATACTAATGTTGAAAACTCGAGCATAATGTAAATACGCCCGTTCGCATTATCTTGACCCAAATATTCTTCCCCTGACAGTTTTTATTGAGAAAAATAAGTTTTCAATTAAAATTTTGATGTGCCGCTACCACTATTTTATTCGTAGGTAATTACCCCTATTATTTAGATATCTACCATTATTAAATAGGTAGGTATATATGTATACAGGGTGAAATTGATATCATAATTAGCATCCTTTTAAACTAAGAGCCTACCCATCAAACTGAACAACTTTTACTATGGCAGTAAACCGATCGGTGCAAAAAAATAAATCTGCCGTTGCATACATTTGAGTCGCGAACTCGCGCGTCGACATTGCAGTTTAGTATGGAACAGCTGATTATTTTTTTGCTCCGATCGCTTTGCTCCCATAGTAAAAGTTGTTCAGTTTGATCGCATCGCGCATCGCATCAAACTGAACAACTTTCACTATGGGAGCAAAGCGATCGGAGCAAAAAAATAATCAGCTGTTCCATACTAAACTGCAATACGTACTCGACTCAAATGTATGATAACAGCAAATTTTTTTTATGCTCCGATCGCTTTGCTCCCATAGTGAAAGTTGTTCAGTTTGATGGGTAGACTCTTAGTTTAGAAGGATGCCAATGATATCAATTTCACCCTGTATATAATATATGTATGTATATGTATTTTGTATGTAAGTAATAGTAATAGCCGGCGGCGCGGCGTACAGTTATGTTGTCTATGGACGTGTATGCGGCTCACGTATATGATGATGACTGTAAAGCCATAAGAAACAGCCAGTATAGGGCAAAAAAAAGAGCTTCATCAAAAACACTCCTTAAAAATCATCTGCAATAGATTTAAGGCCTATGATGATGATGATGATATAAGTAATAATAAGAAAATAATTCAGTAAACAATTTTGGGGGGTGCATTCAAATAGGTATCGGTACGTATCATTAACATTATACGTAACACCATACAAACAAATCGTTAACTCTATTAAACCTCTTCATCAATCTTTATAAAAGGATCGTTTGATACAAAGATCAATTCACTTAAATTGACGTTAAGTTCAATATAAGATGCATCGAAAACATCTGTTTGTTATTGGATCGCATTCGAACGTGCATTCCGGCTGTGAGCTCACTGCACTGCACTGCAGTGCTTCCCAAATGTTGACTAACGAAGTTTTATGTTTTAGATTAAAGATTAAAATCACTCATACACACATACGAGTTGTATAATACTACATACGACGTAGTGTGGTAAGTATAAGGTATAAGCTTCCTCCAATGATATTATTATAGGCTTCCTGATTTGAGCTGAATGAAAATTAAAAATGTTGAATAGAGTTGAATAGAGATCGATGTTTTTATTCGATTTCTGTTTTTCTTTCATGCAAAGATGTTTTTTAGGGTTCTGTACCCAAAGGGTGAAAACGGGACCCTATTACTAAGCGAACGTTATTGTCCGTGCGTCCGTCCTACCTATTTAGGCATTACATACAGTTGATATTTTCACAGATTATAGAGCAAACTCTACAGTATAACAACAAATAATTAAAACTGGCCAAGTGTGTGTCGGTGTGTGATACTAGTCTTATACATCTTATACTTGATTCATCATAATTATAGGTACCTACATCTAGCACTTAAAATAAACCAAATAGAAGGGGACTACTCGTACATAGGGGACAAAGTCAGGTTCATTAACTAGATAAAAAGACCTTGTCTCTCGCTACCTCATCAGCGGAGGGTCACCGTGAATGTCACGTAGTTATCTAATACCAACGATCGAGCTGTAAATACTAGGTACGACATGTTTGTTTGTAACTATTGTGTATTTTGTTTTATTTACGCCCCTTCCTTGTAGTCTGCTCTCCAAGTATAGACAATACCTATGTCACCTTCCTGAGTCTTTTTAAAATAGTTAAAAATATGTAGGTAAATGTGTTATAAATATAACATGACTAACTAACAAACAAGGTTATCGTCGTGTCACCCACGTCTTGCAGAGTTTGTCGCGGTTTAGGTACTGAACTGAAGGCCGACGCACGCGCCGCTAGTAGCGTGACGTCATCAGGTAACACGTGTGACGCTTGTCTTGTACACTTATGTAAATTGTAAACAAAATCTACTGTCCCAAACTAACAAAGATTAAACTAGTGTCAAGTATGACAAACTTATTTTAACAATGCGCTTTTCAAATAGACTCTCAGTGTCGCGGACTGTAGATTATGGTACATTACAGGAAGCTACAATGTATGTTGTGAAGAATAAGTGATGAATTTATTAATTATGGAATAATATCAGATTATATAACCCTCCTTCTGCCGCAGTCGGGTAAAAACAGAGATAGAGCACGAAATGGAAGTTATTTATACCAAATCATCATAGCATAGCATATGCTCACGACTATATTCCCCGAGGGGGTAGTCAGAGATATTCTGAAACTTCAGAACATCCACGTTTCACTAGTAGTACCGAAACTCTGTCCAGTGTGACGGGGAGTGAGCCCGTCGCCACTTGTAATGGACAGTAGGTACGATACATGCCACGAAATTGAAGCATGCAGGTTTCCTCACGATGTTTTCCTTCACCGAATAGCCAGTGGTGTTACAAATCGTACATAAATTCCGAAAAACTCCGAAATACCTATTTCAATAGGTGGTAAATTATTTCTTTAATAGGGTAAATCATCTAAGATCGATTTGAATTTTGAATTTTGAATTTTTGAATTTTGGACTCTAAGAGATAATAGACGCGAATAATCGTATCTTTACACCACCTACTAAGAGACTAACTAAAATATTACGTACTTTATATTTTAGTTACCTATACCAACTTGTTACTTATAAACTGACCACGATGATAATAATTGACTTTACTAGTAATGAAGTCACAGGCAAGAACTGACTAATAAAATAATTGTGGCTAAATGGCCGTGCTCGCACAATGTCAATGTCAGAGTATCACTGATAGCCAACTCGTTCTCAGAAGCTGAGAGATTGCAAAAACCTTATATGGCCATAGACCTCCGCTCTGCTGAGTATATGAAGAGATGAAGGTCGACCGGTACAAACTACTTTTATTTAAGGCTCGCGTTGGTCGCCTAGTTGACTTATTTGTTTAGTTCCGCGTTGTTGATCACATTTCTTGTAGTCTTCGAAGCACGTAACGTTGAAGAGCATTCGCATTTTTCTAAACGAGTTTAGACTAAAGAAGTATTATTTTTTATTATTTTTTTTTGAAGTGGGCTTTGTAATTCGGATAAGCAATCTTTTCGTGTGTCGGAAGTTCGAAATTTAAATATTTGACAGTTGCGAATATTTCACTTCTGCCGGGCGTCCAGTGACGGCCAACTTTTTTTTGTTACAAATAGTGTTAAATGAGGCTCAAGAATACAAAAGGACGCCCAGTTCAGGAGGTTTTTTCACCTTAATCTGAATGAAATAAAAATGTAGGTATAACAGGGAAATCTGGATGTTGTTTCTTTTTACTTCGAAATCCAAAAACCATTAATGCTTTAGGTAGTAGAGTTACGTCTTTTTATCGAACTTCGAAGTAAGTATCAAATATTGAAACTGAAGAGACTGAGATTGAAGACTTTTAGAGGCTAGACCTGGGAGGATATAATGCTGCCCAAGATCGCAACCGGTGGAAATATTGAAATAATATAATTAGAGATTATTTTAATAAAATTAGAGATTATTATTGAAATATTGTATTTATATAAAAAAGAAACTAAAAATTCTCTAGATTTCCTCCAAATTACAAATTCGTTTTAATTTACGCGTTGATTCCATGATGCTACTATATTTCCTCACCAGTATGACAAGAATAATGCAAGCCATTAGGAGTCCAGATTCCCAATAAAACGATTTAATAACTTGATGACATCACCACGAACAGCAATGCTATTGTGATGTGTAATCCAATAAGCAAGAAATGAGTCACAATGTTGCGTTACGGTTGAGTTAACCAAGCGATGCTTTACAAGTCATCCTACGGGTGGACTCACACGATATCTTGGGCTGGGATTAGTAAGCTCTATTCAAAGACATAATTATGTCACTTGTTGTGTATTGTGATTTTATGATCATAGCATATTTTTGAATGAAAACTCAAAATGTTGTATTCTTTAGATTGCTTTCTGACGTTATTTTTAGGGTTCCGTACCCAAAGGGTGAAAACGGGACCCTATGCCCTAAGCCTACGTTGTCCGTCCGTCCGCCCGTCCGTCCGTCCGTCCGCCCGTCCGTCCGCCCGTCCGTCCGTCCGTCTGTCCGTCTGTCCGTCTGTCCGTCCGTCCGTCCGTCTGTCCTACCTATTTAGGGCTGTAACTTTTGAACCGTAATAGCTAGATAGTTGAAATTTTCTCAGATTATGCGTTATTGCGGCGGATTTGTTAACAAATAATAAAAATGGCAGAAAGTTAAAAATTAAGGGGGGTTTTCAACAAGAAACTAGTTTTTATCAACGTTTTTTTTTTCACGCTTTATGGTAAAAACGGTAATACATACAAGCGTCAAACTTAGTGTGATTTTAGAGCAAACTCTACAGAATAACAACAAATACTAAAAACCGGCCAAGTCTGAGTCGGTCTCGCGTTAAAAGGTCCCGGACAAAAAAAGTTTTTTTTCTAAGTTAATAATGTTGTGTTCTGTGGTGGTGTGGTACGGAACCCTCGGTGCGCGAGTAGCCCAACTCGCACTTGACCGGTTTTAATTGATTCTATCAATGCGGAAAGTGTTCCGTTGTAGAAACGACGCGGCCAGAAACTCTACAATACAAATCTTTTAAACAAAACAAAAAATACAAAGTACAATTACCTACAAAGAATTACATAGTGTAACATTGTCAAGACCAGACATTTGGTCATTCATTAATTAATCAGATAGACATGCTCATTACTATTGTTCGTGCTAGTGCACGAACGTTGCAAAGAAATAGAAAAATACTAAGTCGAATTTTAGCATCAAAAAAATCATTTCAGACAACAACTTAGAGATAGTAGATACGTTTTTATTTTATTTTGTTAGATCTACATCTCCAAGTGAAGCAGAAGTTACAACAGTCTTTTTGAATACATCTAGATGCGCGCTAACTATGTCTAATGAAACGTGAAAAAAACATAACCCTCCTTCTGGCGCAGTCGGGTAATAATGAGAAAACCAAGCAAGAAAGGTTAACGTTTTGTATGATCCAGTTTACTTTTATTGTTTCCTAATACTTGACTGTGAACTTAGCATATATTAAGATGGACCCTGGAGAGCGATTTTTGAATCTCATACGTTGAACTCAGCAGTTGAAAATGTATGGAGATACTCAACATTCTACTCCTGATTTGACTTTAAAAAATAGCACTCCTGTAGTATGATTTTTGAAAGTTAAATCATAAGTAGAAAGATGCATATCTCCATACTAATTTTGACATTTAAAACTGCTGAACTCAGCAAATGAGTTCTCCAGGAGTGCGATTTTTGAATCTCATTCGGTTCAGCCGTTGAAAATGTCAAAAATACTACGGAGATAGGCATCTTTCTACTGCTGATTTAACTTTCAAAAATCATTATCAGGAGTGCGATTTTTTAAAGTCAAATCATCCGTAGAAAGATGCGTATCTCCATAGTAATTTTGACATTTTCAACTGCTGAACTCACCGAATGAGATTCAGAAATCGCACTCCTGTTTATTGTAATGTTACATGGAAAATAAAGGCATGCATGAAATGCTGAATTAAAAAAAAGGACAATTTGTTCGTAGAGGACAAGCTACGAACAAATAATAGGGCAAGATAGAAAAGTGCGAATGAGTTGTCTGTCACGTATAGGTATACTGAGAAAGTGCGGGAAATCGAGGGCTTAACCAACGATGTGCAGATACGTTTGCAGTGCCATATCTAACCGATCCATGTAGGGAGAGCCGGGACCTAAGCGTTCTCACGTACATCAAGAATGTCAAGCAGAGACATCGTCCGTACCGTTTTCTATTTGATACCGGTCCTACAGCAATGGTTTTATTACTTAGGTCTTAAAAAGTAAATAGCAGCTTGTGGGTATTGCAGTTGCAGCGCTGCATCCATACTATCTACTTACTGGTTGAAAGCGTATAAATTGGGTGTCTTCTTAGAGGGAGGTTACACGGTCAGTATTTCGTCATTCTGGTCCATCAGTCTGGTCATGTTTATTTGATTTGAAGGGAAACTGATATACTGAAGCACCATGTTAGTCGGGTCAAGCTCGAGTCAGTTTCCCTTCAAATCAAATATACATGACCAGACTGATGGACCAGACTGATGAAATACTGACCGTGTAACCTCCCTCTTATGGACTACCTGACTGGTAATAACAAATCTGTAGCTAGGCTACAAGTTATCTAGTAAATCGTTATCGCATTTAATGCTTTGCAATACTTGCAATGTTTGCTTGCAATAGCAAGTCAAATTTTTTTAAAAGCGCTGTTCAAATTCCTACATTAAATTGACGTATTGTATACGATGTGTCCACTGTCCATGACGACACAGTATAAGAAAGAGTATCTATTACTATGTGGGGAACTACTACAGATGGTCAGCACCCACAAGTTATAGCAAAGATGCCAACAGATGGCGATACCGGCGCTCGCGGAAATATGCTCCATACAAAGACAACGTTCATCGTAAATACGTAACTCGTAACCTACTACAAATAAGGTTCACAATCGAATGCAAGACATAAATCGCGCAAGAGAAATAATCACAGAGATTCGATATATATACAAGGTCCAACTAAGAACTGTTGGACCACGGCCGGTCCCCAGGCATCACACCTAGCCTGGCGGAAGTACTTCCCTTTTCAATGGAGGAACATTCCCAAGTAGCAGCTCCATATTGGTGACCCTCGACAAAGAACATCGCAACCTGAACACCGCAGAGCAGCACCAGCAGCACAGAGCAGCAACCAGCTTCAACCAACTCTTCACACCCCTCGACCAGGTCAAACATGCAGCAGTCACACCATCAACCCGAAGCCGCACCAGGTCCATCGCAGCTGTCTTCACACCGCTTCCCGGGCCTGCAGCTTCCTCAACGACAGTCAGCGTCTGCATAGAAGGATCTCCCGCAGCCCACGTGTCTGAGCTCACCTCCACGTGGCAGTTCTGCTCGCCTTCTCCACGCCTGTCACTCGCCCGCATCACATCAGGACTGGTCTCCCTGACAGATGCACACACACCGCAGCACATCGCTCGTCAGACTCACTTGACTGGAGCCCTGCACCTACACTACATGGATACAGACTGCACACTTCGAACTACTCAACGACCTCCGGTCTGAGGGGGGAGTCCTGTGGGGAACTACTACAGATGGTCAGCACCCACAAGTTATAGCAAAGATGCCAACAGATGGCGATACCGGCGCTCGCGGAAATATGCTCCATACAAAGACAACGTTCATCGTAAATACGTAACTCGTAACCTACTACAAATAAGGTTCACAATCGAATGCAAGACATAAATCGCGCAAGAGAAATCTGTACCTTTGGTGAAAAGAGAGCTAAGTCAGAAAATCGTATTTCGAGAAAAAAGGACTTGTTTTTTTTTTAACTTCAGACCATCATAACTTTTTTGTTATTTATTATATTTTTAACCGAGTTAATGCTACTGGTTAATAATTTTAGTAGCAAAACTGTGGTATATCAATAATAGCGATAAAATAAATAAATAATGATCAATAAACAAAAACAGCAAATTATATCATTTGCCACTTTAGAGTGAGGATGTGTAAAGTGATTTATTAACAATCATATCATTTTACATAACCACTGGTGCCTTGACAGCCATTGGTGAATAATGGTATAACTATAACTTGAAATGAATGTAAATTGTTGTCTATTGTAAATAAAATAATCTTGTGTAATAAAACTTTCATATTTTATGAATACCTTCTCTTTGAATTAGTTAAAATAAACAAAAGGGCAAAAATAAGACAAATGTATTAAAATACACCTCAACCATGTTCAGTTTTTTTTGTGTATAATGATATTTTTTAATTTGTATTATTACAGATTTTTGTTTATGTTTGTGTCAAATGGTGTAACTCTCTATGGTAGTTGGTGGTAGTTCAACTCTGAAAGGTAGGGCAGTAAATGGAAGGTTATTTAGCAAATAATAAATCATGTAAAATCAGTACTTACTTTTTATTAAAAATCTCAAAATAAATACCAGTTTCACTGCTGAAAAAGTAAATCAAAATGCTTATGCTACTCGACTAACTAAGGCACTTTAACAATCAACAGTCTTTAAGTTACATAATTTATCAGAAGATCTTTAATTTAATACCACATGAAGTTTTGTATTTCACCCACAAATGTTGGTTCTTTTTAAAATAAGATAACATATTAAAGAGATTAATTTACAGTTGGATTAGGTCTATCATTTTTGAATAATCCCATCAAATCAAATAGAAATATTAATTATTTTTATGTAGCTCAAAATCAAAATTCAAAACACAAGTGAGTTTCTATGCGATATAACGACATCAGTAGATTCTTTACAACTAAGTAATAAACTGTAATTTTTTATTATAACGATTCACAGAATGCAATCAATTATGCCACGTTTTATCTTACGAATGTAAATAAATCTTGAAATTTCAAAATAATAGTGAGGTAACGAAGTAATTCAGTAGATACTTAATAGTTAACATTTTTAGTAAATGTAAATATTCCTAATCATGACAGCCTTCAAAAGTTTAATAACCTAGCTAAATATATTAAAAAACACAAAGCTTTCTCTGATATTATATCACATATAAGTACCTAGTAGACGAATCAACGGTCAAACTAAAAAAGAATTGTAATCCAAAGTTATCTATGAGTTGAGTATATCCTATTTTAAATTATAAAGCTTGCGTGATGCTTTTGTTTCAACGCTACCAAAATTTACCAAATACAATAACGTAAAAAAACTTTTTTATAAAACATAATTATAGTAATAACAAATAAAAATCTTCTAAAATATCTTTCATCAAATCAGTGGGCCTATTGCCGTTCTCAAAACCACTCATGATAAGATCAATTTTGACTTAAGAACGACACGACATCCATTGCGCGATCTGGCACTAACTAGAAAAGTAACCTGCCAAAATCAAGCAATGGAAGTCTTTAATTTATGATATTATCAATGGTGGAAACGTGGATGTTCTGAGGTTTCAGAATATCTCTGATGGGGTAGCCCATCGGGGAATATAGTCGTGAGCATATGCATGCATGCATGCATGCATCAATGGTTTTAAGAACCGTAATAGTCCCTCAGAATCTAAATTGGTGGATTAATAAATCAATTAAACGCTCAATCAAACAAATAAGAGAGATGAGATCTGCTTTTTTTTCTGCTGCTATAGACACTTGTTCATTGTAACACTTGTTAACATTTTCTGTCAGAATGCGATCATACCTTTTGTTTCTTTTCGCGTATGACATCGAAATATAATCGTCATCCACGTAGTTCTCTTTATATCCAAATGTAGGAAATCGATCCTTGGTATATTTCAATATTTGCACGTTTGACAATACAAATTTTTGGCCACTGAAGTTTGCTTTTTTTACTTGCAGTTGTTTTTTAGAAAAATCAGCAAAATAATAGAAGTCCTCATAAGTCATTTCTATTACAGAAATTCCCCCCTAATATAGAAAGCCCCCTTCCCCCGCGAACATGCATCTATCTCGTTCTACCTTGTCTAACGCTCACTTTTTAGAGAAGGATAGAGACTTGTATCACTTTACGCTACAAATTTTAATTAAACCGGATAAAAAACTGGTAATTTTGTTGATATAACTGAATTGTATCATTATACACAAATCCATTGTATGGAGCAGGGTTTCGTGAAAAATAATACATTTCTATATATATTAGTAAACACAGATTTTTTTTGATTTATACCTACGTTTTTAATGATTATTATAGAATTGTATCATCATACACATACGAGTTAATGAGAAATGGTGTTGTGAAAGCTAATATTATTTTAGTTGTATTATTAGTAACAACGGTATACGAATATTATTTCACTGTGTTAAATAATTTTATTTGAGTTATTTTCCTTTACACTTCCTGTTTAAATAAGATTTGCTAAATTTAATCAGTGTTTATCAAATTGTATCACTTTACACGAGATTTTAAATTCCATTTGATGAAAATAATCAACTTATAACATTATACACGAAAAATATCTCCGAATCTAGAAGAGCTACAGCTACGTAGATAGGACAGAAAGATAGATCATTTGACACACATGAAGAATGTCTTAAAAACTTAATTTTGATACAACTCGACTTAGCGCGTTTTTCACCAAGGGTACAGAAATAATCACAGAGATTCGATATATATACAAGGTCCAACTAAGTACTGTTGGACCACGGCCGGTCCCCAGGCATCACACCTAGCCTGGCGGAAGTACTTCCCTTTTCAATGGAGGAACATTCCCAAGTAGCACCTCCATAACTACATGACTATGACCACTCAACATTTTTTATTCAAAATAATATCATATAGATAGCTTTTTGACGTCATTTTTTGACTCTACCACCGCGTCGGAAGGTGTTCCGTTGAGAGAAGATGAGGCCAGAAACTCTACTACTACTAGCTAAGAGACCTAAGAGTACATACAATGGCCCCGATTCGGACTGTGCCACGACTTAACTTAACTAAATTTAATCCTGTCACTTTCTAAAATAAGATTAAGAAAAGAGACAGAAAACCAACAGCTGACTTTAGTGCTGTCAAAGTGACGTTACACGCCCAAAATAAGATGCCATCATAATGTACGCCATCTTATTTAAGACGTTTTTGGGCGTGTAACTTCACTTTGACAGCATTAAAGTCAGCTGTTGGTTTTCTGTCTCTTTTCTTAATCTTATTTTAGAAAGTGACAGGAATAAATTTAGTTAAGTTAAGTCGTGGCACAGTCCGAATCGGGGCCAATATTCCCTTATTTTTAAAAGAGAGCACAAGTTGTATAAATACTGAATATGAGGCGCCTCTCACCTACTTCCAAGTTTTATAAATAACTATCAAATTAAATATAGGTAAGTTCCACGGACTTCCTTAGAACAAGCCTCTCTTTCTAACAAGCAAACTTTCGCAATTAGCCATCCCGCTTCAATTGAAAGCAAGATCGCAAAAAAACGCATTTTTCGTCAATATCTTTTCTCTTGGGTGTTTCGGGAAAAATCCATCGGTTAGAAGCCCTGCTATAATTATTTACCTTTCAAATGATGGTATATTCAGAAGAAATGGTGTAGTGTGATTCTTGTAAAACTGGTTATAAATCTGAAATCGAGCTTACTTTGCTCCTCTTTTCTATCGAGAAAATTTAATAGAATCGTGTTTTCAACGGTTAGATGCCCTGCAGAAAGAACGTATCTACACTGTTATGTGAACTATATATATTAAATGTAATAATTTGGTTCTCAAAAATCGGTTCGAAAACAGACAAAATAGGTATGACCCCCTCTTAAATAGGTATGAACAGCTATTCCCGTATCGTTAATTTTGTTATGGTTATGTTGTTACACATGTTTCCGTTGATGTGTCACATTTCATCAAAGAAACAGATTCCTACCTAGGTATTTTGCTACCTGATATCTGTCCTATCTATTTACAAAGCATTTAACTATACAGTCACATTAAAACACACATACACAATATACAGGTAAGTACTTGTAGACGTTCAATATTTACAAAATATGTTTCTGCTGCAAATAAAAACATAACATGCATTAAGTCATTTACGGATGTGTGAAAAGCTATTTTCTTGATGAGTGTTTTATAATTTAAATAAAAAAACTGAACATATTCAAAGTGATGATATTTTTCTTTGGTGTGGAATTATTTTCCTTACATAGATCCTTCAAACCATTCCTAGAAGTGAATAGACAGGTCTTTATAGTACTTTTCTGCTGCTAATAGGACTCTTTTAAAAGTAGAGTTTTGTATTTTATATGTTTTTTTTTATCAGTATCTGACTTATTTAATTCAACCCATAGATGAAATTTTTCGCTAATTCAACCACTGTGACTTATAAACAGGGTTACCAGATCCACAGATGAGTTTTCCTGACCTTCCGTTTCAATATTGTATTCTGATATGCGGTAAGATCTGACTTTTTGCAAAAATTTTATGAGTAGACTAGGCACCCTGTTAAACAACGGCAAATAATTTTGAAAACTATAATCGTGCAGAAACTGGCGGAATCGAACACTTGCAATCCAAGAACAAGAACAAACTACGTACGTAGAGATCTCATTTAATGAGAATTAGCCCAGTCATTTTACGGTTTGAGCCGGGACTAATTAATAATTGAATTTTTTTTTCGCTATAATATTGAAGAGCCAATTTGAGCTTCGAAATTTACCAAAATTAAAAAAAAATCACGTCAGCAACAGTTCCAATTTTAAAATTTAGATATTATCTCGTTCTAAAAAATGTGATGATAATTTTTTTTTTGCACATATTTAAGGCTTTACCATTATACATACTTCAAACATGGTGTAAATATTTTTGTCTACTTAGAAGGTTTTGAAAAATACATTCGCATTTTCTAATAAATAACTCATTTTTTTAAATTTTAATGCCTATTTTATTGCTTAAAAATAATGTATATTGTTAAATCTAATTCAAATGAGCGCATTGGTATTAATATTATTAATTTAAAAGCCTTCTGGGACACACAATTTTGATTTCTATGTTGCGTAGCAAATTTTTTTTTAATTTGGTTTCGGATAGTATTTTTGTCACTAAATGGTGCCGGTTATAGTTTAAAAGTCCAATTAGTAATTACTCCCTACCCCGCCTAACAAAACTCCGTAAAATGACTGGCCTCAATGCAGTGGACTATGGGGGAAAAGAGATGGTTAAAAGTTCACTCTCCTCTTGGCAACATTCATTTTAAAGAGCACATTTTAACAATTATATATTCCTCACTGAATTTAAAAAATTGCTGAGAAGTTATAATTTTCCCTGTTTCCCTGACAGAGGGCCAAAATTCCGGAAATGTCAGGAAAATTCCTGTCGTCTGGTAACCCTACTTATAAACGAATCCTTGGAGTGCGAAACAACAATATACGTAACCAATAAACTTGGTTTAACTGCGTAGGTCGACGGCAGTAGGTATATAATGGCAGCTGTTTTGAGTTTGACGATTCATAACGTTGCGTTGTTGAGAATATGCTTCTCAGTCCTTAGGAATGTTGGTCTATACATTTTTTAACCAAATACAGAGCACTGCTGTGTTGTTTGGCTATTAATTGGGTGTTACGGCTTTGGTTACGGTGAGAATAGTGCGTGGGCCATTGGCTGGGATCTCCCACACCGTTTTCTACCCACGTACCTATTTTTCCCGCCAAATACCATATGTGCCCATTACCTTTTAAAAAACACAAGAATTTTCATATATAAACTGTTAACGTAAGCAGTAAAAATAGAGTTGAATTGCGCTCCGCTAAGGAGAAAACATTGAATTGCATATCGCAAAATGACATCATCTTTCAATTCGCTATACCTAATGGGTTATATCTCAGTGAATATTTTAATTGGAAAAATATAAATATTAAATTGGTCCCATATCAAACTATAGTAGGTAGGTACCTAGATGTTAGTTTGTTGATTGTTCCGGTAAACAAGTTTTTCTAAAATTCTTCTAGAACAAGTAGAGTAGGTATCTCAAGTTTTATGTAAGTTATTCATAACAGTATACGCAACTAATATTTTAAGATCGGATCGACCTAATTTTAAAACGATAATATACAAAGTTAATATGTTTTACGTTACGTGGCTACCGATAAACACAAGAGTGATGCCGCGTCTTTACATAATTTATTAAAAATAACTCGCGACTCATGCCGCCCAAGGTAAGGGCAGTAAGACCGATACGTATAGCTAATTATTCTGAAAATAATCAAGGTCTTTGCCGTTCAACATATAATTTAGAAGTTAAATGCACAAAAAAATCAGTTTACCTTAATTATACTTAATTAATTAGCATTTAATTGTTTATGTATCGTTTTTTTTACCTTCTAGCACGCCAGCAACGAAACAAAGTTATTTTCACACTTGGATGAGCACTAAACAAGTTTAATCACTTCCATAAACATGTACAAATGTACGAGAAACACAAGTTACGATATGTCGCACGATAGACTGTAGTTGGTGTGATGCCGGGAGCGCGGTTCCACGCGCGGTTGACACGCCTGTCGCTGTTCATCTGCCTTGTTTCGTAGATAGGTAGGTACCTACTGTACAGCAAAGCAAAGCGCCTTGAGCTTCGTGGTTCTGTTGCGTTGCAGGGAGTGACTAACGTAAGTTTTAATAATGACTACTTTGATCAGGCACTTGCTCTACAATCGTATATAATTATAAGAAATATAGGTAGTAAATACAGGGTGAAATTGATATCATTGGCATCCTTTTAAACTAAGAGTCTACCCATCAGACTGAACAACTTTTACTATGGGAGCAAACCAATCGGAGCAACTAAAAAATCTGCTGTTCCATACTAAACTGCAATGCCTACTCGACTCCAATGTATGCAACAGCAGATTTTTTAGTTGCTCCGATCGGTTTGCTCCCATAGTAAAAGTTGTTTAGTTTGATGGGTAGACTTAGTTTAAAAGGATGCCTGCCAATGATATCAATTTCACCCTGTATAAAAAAATTCTTTAATATCAGAATCAGAATAAGAATTATTATTCTGATGTTAAGGCTGCCTGTCCATTGACGCGAGCTGGCTGGCGGAGCGGAGTAGCGAGATTTTGATTGCAATCTCATTGGTTGATAAAACTCCGCTTCCCCGCTCCGCCAGCTCGCTCCGCGTCAATGGATAGGCACCCTTAAGGTGGTTGCAGAGGAATCAATTTTATAGAAAACTTTGACGCACAATACGCGTAGACGGTATTAATATAAGTAACTTTGTATATATGGAAAAATCTAAACTATTATAAAACTGTAACCGAAGTGTGTCTGTACATTGACAATATTTACAAAAAAAAGATTACGATAAGGTTTTTAGATGTCCCTGATTCCAAATCACCAATTTTTAGATTTTTTGTCTGTCTGTTTGTTTGTTTGTTTGTTTGTTTGGGTGTTTGTTTGTTCGAGTATCACGCAAAAACTACTGAACCAATTTTGATGAAACTTTTTTTGTTTGATAGCTTATCATCTGACTTAAAATCTGGTATATAATTTATGCGGACGAAGTCGCGGGTAAAAGCTCGTAGTTTATAAAATCTAGATGTCGCGTATCAAATAACATTTGCAATTTATAATATGATTACGAAGATATAAAGCTTTGAAATTTTTCATACAAAATTTTTAAAGCTAAAGCTTATATCTTCGTATAATTCGTATAATTCGTATATTATAAATTGCAAATGTTATTTGATACGCGACGTCTAGATTTTCTAAACAATTTTTCCATATAAGCATAAAATATTACTTTTATTAATTCCGTCTACGCCCAGTCATTTTACGGTTTGAGCCGGGACTAATTACTAATTGCATTTTTTTTCGCTATAATATTGAAGAGCCAATTTGAGCTTAAGAATGTACCAAAATTAAAAAAAAATTACGTCAGGAACAGTTCCAATTTCAAAATATAGATATGATCTCGTTCTAAAAAAACCTGATGATAAATTTTTTTTGCACATGTTTAAGGCTTTACCATCATACATACTTTAAACATGGTGTAAATATTTTTGTCTACTTAGAAGTTTTTGAAAAATACATTCGTATTTTCTAATAAATACCTAATTTTTTAAATTTTATTGCCTATTTTATTGATCAAAAATAATGTATGTTGTTAAATCTAATTCAAATGAGTGTATTGGTATTAATATTATTAATTTAAAAGCCTTCTGGGACACACAATTTTGATTTCTATGTTGCGTAGCAAATTTTTTTAAATTTGGTTTAGGATAGCATTTTTGTCACTAAATGGTGCCGGTTACAGTTTAAAACTTTAAATGTCCAATTAATAATTACTCCCTACCCCGCCTAACAAAACTCCGTAAAATGACTGGCCTATAATAACTTTATGGTGTAGATCATAAAGTTATTATAGGCCAGTCATTGTGTAAACGCGTAGGCGTTTAACGTTTATTGTGCGTCAAACGTTTGTATGGACTGAGGAGGTTGACTAGTCCTAGCCAAACAACTGAGACTAAAAACTTTTCGCTTACGACAAGGATCTGACATCAATTTGATAACTTATGTCATAAACATCACTTTGATAAACATAATTCATAAACAGACGCGTTCAGATTAAATATATTCTTTGACGCGTTCCGAGCGCGCGTTACATTCCTATGCAAACCAAAGAAAATTTGATGCGAACATTACGAACATACCAAACAACCATTGCAATTTTCTGTAAAATGTGACACAAAAGAATGTTCTTCTCAATATACAAGTGAACAGTGACAACAAATGTTTAACATTCTGTCATACGTCGGCATGAACCTGCAATCTGAGCTCTGCCTGTGGACGATGCTTGGACTCCTGAGGACTATCTTCGACGCAACCCTCTTCAAAGTCAACGCCAATTTGAAACAGGTGTTCGGATAATTCAATCAAACGAAGAAGCAATCAATTTTAAATAGTTCTAACATTAGCATTAATTGAGTATTCAATGATCCTTCGTCTAGACAAGACACATATAAATTCAAGATTTCTTACGCTATGCTACGCTTTCTAATTCAGATAATTTAATTAGAAAGCATACGATTTTAAACTTAAAAAACATACCTCTGAACACCTTACCTTTACCAAATGGCTAAACCTACAACCAGCCAAACTACGAAAATAGATTTTCGCAAAATAGTTGCGTAAATGTTTTCATTCCCAGTTCGGACAGAAACGGTCACGATAATATTGAAAAGCGAAACTCAGAGTATAGGGCCTGTAGTTACCAAACCTAAATGACACCGGTGAAAAAATTTATCTGAATGCTTGTAGGTAATAGGTACTCCATAAATGTTGTTGCAGGTATGGCAGATGAACATGCCCTTGGAGTTGACGATGCCGGTGCAGCGAGTGCTCCGCACCATTATCTCCGGCGTGATGCTGGTCCAGTGCTTCACCGTCTACGTCTATCTCGCCACCTACATAGTCCTGCTTTATCCTGTCTTCCTGGTACCATCACTTAGTCTGTTTGTTTGTGAGAGCGACGACGATAGCCCATATGGAAGAGAGCTAGCGCCTCAATCAATTTTGGACACCACTAAGTTCTTCGGAATTCATGTACGGTTGTATGTATAATTTACTAGCTCGGCGGTGAAGGAAAATATCGTGAGGAAACCTGCATTCCAGAGAAAGAAAAGAAAATACCATAAGTTCGGAGGTATGCGTAAAATATGGGTGAGCTTGGGGCAAACACAAAAGACCAACGATGGTCTCTGTGTTATATAACGCCCTGCTTGCAATAGCTCAACCACAAATCAAGTCTGTCTGTAGTTTAAAACTGTTATTGTATTTACGACCCCAGTTGGTGTACCTGATGGTTACCAAGAAGAGGTCCTGCGTTTGCATCCCGGTTCGGTCATGGATGTAATACCTATGTTGGTGTCAGTTTTGTATAGTTTCTATAATAAAAAGCCTTGTAGCTTACGTTTGGAATCATAACAATGTATGTGCATTTGAGCATTATTATAAAATAACATAATAATAAAACTCAGGGCTACCGCCCGTGAAATACCTTCCCGATTTACAATAAACAATAATAAGCCCGAAGGCAGCTTGTAGAGAGTGCTCCCGGGGGAAGTCCCTGATCCTCGTCTCCGATTTGCCTTTACTGGCCAGTCGGAGCGTATATACCCCAAGCGGATCAGATCCCCCTCCTTGTGCTTGCCTTAATTAGCCGGCCTTAGGTTGGAGTCTCAAGAGCTTTATGCTCGAAGGGTGTGTAAGTGGCGAGTAGGCACCTGATTAGCAGCGGTTGGAGACTGAATTGATAGTCGTTCAAAATCCAGAAACACCTCCACTAAGAAAAATAAGTTCGGGCCAATTTAACTTTCAACTTATTCAAAAACTATTTCCTTACAAGTCACTGTCGCCTACAGGAGGAGCGACCAACACTAGTCCTACCCTGGTTACTGCTGGCTGCCATAAGGAAGTTCTTGTGTGAATTCACGAGCTTGGCCCTCGGCCTCGGCGCATGCGTGCTGCTCGGCCCCGCCAGACCTCCTTGCATCAAGTTCCTCATAATCAAAGTCGTCACTATTACTCCCGCCTTTTATATGTGGATGATGGTTTTTAGGTAAGATGGATTGAACGTATAGTAACTATAAGGTGCGATCGGTGGTATTGGTAAAATCTTAAAATTATTATGAAAGTTATTATCTATACTTATAAAATAAAACAGTTCCGTGACTGACTGACAGACAACGCACAGATTAAACCACTGAAGATAGGAATATAGATTCTACGGACGATGTAGAGGTGCACTAAGAAAGGATTTTTCAATATATTAAAATTTCACGCGGAAGATGTCACGGGCAAAAGCATACACCTATCTATAAAATCAATATTTCAATAAAAATCATTTGAATGAACATTTGTAGGTACTATCTTAAATACATTTTGTACTTCCATGGCAGTTACTACCACGCACTTAAAGTAGCATCAACATTCAAAACATTGCCGGTGCTGGCGATATCGAGTGAACACAACTATGGGCTTGAACTAGCTGTCCGGAGACGTCGCACCAAGTCCCTTTTCGATGAAGAACATCTTAGGAAGAAACTTGTGGCTACCTTGTAAGTTTACCATCAATCATTAGGTAAATGTGCCTAGGCACCTATTTCTACGCTGAGAATACTAGGTTATAATTTTACATTACAGCGATTATGGATCGAGACAAAGGGAACCTAAATATCTTAAAGCAGACATTTCTTCACGAATGGTTCATTCAACAGACACAGATCAAGAAGATCTAAAAGAGCACTTAGATGTCATACAACCTCTGTCTGTTAATTCTGATCGAATCTTGTTAGACACGGGCTCGTTCGAAGACTGGTATGGTAACGAAGTAATAGTGCCTCGGGATACGGATCGGATATTAGAACAGTTTGTGCTAATGTTGCTACGAATAAGCTCATATTTACAAACCGAGGAGTTGACTGATCCAACACAACTATTCAGCTCGCATTTACCAGGAGCACATTTTAACAACATCGAGTGCACAGTCCCATGTGAAGACACTGACACACCTCCGCAGGTTGGAAACAATAGAGGACAAACAGCATCATATTTGCAAGAATACCCAGACATATTTATGAAGAAAACTGATGCTAAGCAATTTCAAGAACAAACTCTCGGATCTTTGAACACCATTCACAATAACATTGAAAATGATGAACACCTTTGCAAAATTAAGAGTCATAGTCAACGTGCAGTTTCTATAAGCACTGGTGAAATATTTGACCGGAAGAAAACTATTAATAGGGAAATTCCAGTAAAAGAGTCAACTAGTTTTACATATCTTCCAGTTTTTTCCAAAAAAGAAAAGAATGGCAATGACAAACGACAACCACAAACCGCAGAGCCACACACCGAAAAGCCAGAGCATAATAACCACGAGATTGCAAAAGTTGAAAGTAATACCAGTAGAGCATCCGTGGATAGTTTACAAAGTATTATTGACAGAATGAAGGAAAGTTTACCTCAAAATAAGAAATCAACAAAATAAGTTCAAAATCAAAAAGAGACGGATCCTCAATCGAATCGCGCGGTGAGTAGTACTAATTCAAAGAACATATTAGGAACTAAAAAAAGAAAAGTAGGTAAACAGCAAAGATAACAATAAAAACAGAACAAATTTTAAATTAAATCATTGGTTTATTTTAAATATTCCTGATGGTTCATCTTAAAAAAATATTGCGTACCTAACACTAATCTTAGATTATAATAAGTACGTAACTACGTTTTTGAAACATAATAATAAAAAAAATCCGACTTTTTACTTATTATTTAATTCGGTATGAATAACTTTTATGACGAATAGATTTTTTAGTGCCGTATCTTTATTTCCAAGATTCCCAGTAGGTATTTTATTTTCTTTTCACATGCCTGATTTAACTATGCCGATATGTCCGTTGATAGTTCACAAAAACTATTTTTCAAAGCTTTGTTTAAATCCATGTACATGACCCGGAAATTGTAGTCCTCTGGATTTAATAAATTGAATTGGTACATCGGTAGTCTATTTGTTATTATCCATCCAAATTGTGGTATTTCGTGGTCTAATCTTAAATCGTTGGGGAATACAAGAGTTTTATTATTATATGCAATGATTCCTAAATTTTCTATCTTGTAAGGTTTTCTCGTGTCCCAACATCCGATACTGTCTCGTAGGACGAGGTTGAAGAACATGATACCGCTGCGGTCGACGGCTGCGGCGGAGACCTGACCGTCGGCGCCGCGGCTCTCACCTAACAATTTAAACTCACTCACGGAGTCGTCAACACGCGTCGGATCTCGTATCACTGATGTATTTACTACGAACTCTAGAGAGCTTGACATGGAGTGGTAATACAGCGGTCGGTTTCCGTTGTGATATCTGCCTAAAGACAATCCGAATATGCCGTCAGGCCATTGAAAGTTGACTCCGTGTAATGTATAGTTAGAAAATAACGGTTCAGGGTAGAAAGTATAGTGTGAGAATCTCCAAAAGGCTTCATCAGCGGCTCTGAAGACGATGAGTCCGAAGCGGCGGGCGTCAGAAACGTAGAGATGGAGGTCTCTGCAACGAGCGTCCCGCGAGTCCACCAATATGTTAGTGATGAGCGAATCTTCTAGGACAAATTCTTTTGGGATCGGGTATCTAGCAACCACTTCATCGGTGGCCAAGTCGATCTTAAATAGTGTTGGTGGGCAAACTTGGCGTGGGGTCTCGAAGGCTTCCACTTGTCCGGAGTCAAGGACCCACATGCGGCCGCAATGGTCGATGCTCATACGAAACACTGATGTCAATCCGGTACAGTTGGCTGGAAAAATAATGAAAAAATATAATCGTGGAGAAAATTCTAATTTCAAAACGACAATTTCAAGTAAGCCCCAAAATCTTGTGATTCAACTTTGTCTTGGCTGGAAGCCGAATTTTGACCTAAGACATGGGTGCATTTATAATGATGAATAGGTAAGTAGGTACGTTAAAGGTCGGTCGAGCTAGACAACATTGATCATTATGGAAATCATTGGCTGAAACGTTTATGATTAATATAATAATAAAAGTTACCTAAGGTAGGTAGGTATATGATTTTGATTATTGGAGAGTATCCATCAGATAGATCATAGCAGACAATAAGGTGTTCAAATGTTCCTGAGCAGCGTAAATTTTCAACAAACTCTTAATAGCAAATGATGCCATTAATACATTATGCAACATCTGTTTTTTTCTTGCTCCGATCCGTTTGCTCTCATGGTAAAAGTTGTTCAGTTTGCTGGGTAGACTCTTAGTTTAAATGGATGCTAATGATATCAATTTCACCCTGTAGTGTAGAGAGTGGATGGGTCAGGTTTCTCTGATGCTGACTGTACTAATAGGTATCATCATCCAATATGTTCATTATATCCATTTTATAATTATACTAGCTGTTGCGTAGCATGCGTCGCAATGCCCCGTTTTTCCCGGCACACACTTAGCCGTTTTTTTCATAACCTATGTTCATCACGAATAATGTAGCATTCTAATGGTGAAAGAATTATTCTGATCGGTCCTGTAGTTTCGGAGCACTACAAAGAAACACAGAACATTATAAGAGGGGTTAGAAGTGAAAAGTAGGCGTGGAACGTATCGTCAGAGGGCATGAGTAATTGTAGCTGCGGGAGCGGGAAGACAAGTGGCGGCAGCCGTCTCCGAAGCAAAGGCGCTACTTTGCATTTCTAACCCCTCTTATTAAATGTTCTGTGCAAATTAAATAAAAACGGTCAAGTGCGAGTCGGGCTACTCGCGCACCGAGGGTTCCGTACCACACAACCACAGAACACAACATTATTACCTTAGAAAAAAAACTTTTTTTGTCCGGGACCTTCGGCGCAAGACCGACTCACACTTGACCGGTTTTTAGTATTTGTTGTTATTCTGTAGAGCTTGCTCTATAATCACACTAAGTTTGACGCTTGTATGTATTACCGTTTTTACTATAGAGCGTGAAGAAAAAACGTTGATAAGAACAAGTTAGAAGAAGAAGAATAGTTTTAAGAATGAAGTTAAATAAATTAAAAAAAAAAAAAGTTTCTTGTTGAGAAACCCCCTTAATTTTGAACTTTTTGACATTTTTATTATTTGCTAACAAATCCGCCGTAATAACGCATAATCTGAGAAAATTTAAACTATCTATCTATTATGGTTCAAAAGTTACAGCCCTAAATAGGTAGGACAGACGGACGGACGGACAGACGGACGGACAGACGGACGGACGGACGGACGGATGGACAACGTAGGCCTAAGCCTATGACCCTATTACTAATAATAGGGTCCCGTTTTCACCCTTTGGGTACGGAACCTAGGGTCCCGTTTTCACCCTTTGGGTACGGAACCCTAAGAGCCCGGTTACACGTTCAGTATTTCGTCATTCTGGTCCATCAGTCTGGTCATGTTTATTTGATTTGAAGGGAAACTGATATACTGAAGCACCATGTTAGTCGGGTCAATCTCGAGTCAGTTTCCCTTCAAATCAAATATACATGACCAGACTGATGGACCAGACTGATGAAATACTGACCGTGTAACCTCCCTCTATAAAACAATCAAATCTTTCCTCTTTATAGTGTAGATTTACCTCTTCTATGCCAATCCCAGCTTGGATAGGGTGTCAGGGGCGGGGATTCGTACTCGGCCACAACAGGGAGAGCCGACAATGTAGCAGGAACTCCTTTCTTCCACCGAGGAGTGCTCACAAACACGCGCTCCTTCCATCGCTCAACACCCAACGGTATTACGTTCGGCTGGATGAACTCTCTGAAAAACAGTTTATGTAACTACATTATCAGTATCACTAAACTGTTTACACTAGAAAAGAAAGTTTTAATCACTCAGCATTTATATCATGTATTTGCTTGTAAGTGAATAATTGAAGCGTATCTTGTATTTTTTTTATATTTAATAGCATCAAGATTAAAATTGTCGACGTTTGTGAAAACCGCAGTAGCCGGCTGGCCGGTGATATCCTCTCTCGGAAGTTTAATCTCGTTGAACTCAGCAGTTGAAAATGTATGGAGATACGCATCTTTCTACTGCTGATTTGACTTTCAAAAATCGCACCCCTGGAGTATGATTTTTGAATGTCAAATCAGCAGTAGAAAGATGGGTATCTCCCAGGTATCCCATAGTAATTTTGACATTTACAACTGCTGAGTTCAACGAATAAGTTTAAAAAATCGCACTTCTGAACTATGGGTCGACTAAGACTAGAATCCTGAGTAAAGCGAGGGGTGTAAGCTAGCCCAAGATGAAAACACGCTTATCCTCGACAGCATACTCTACTTTTCACACCTTCTGCGAGACAATAAAAACAAAAGTATTCGGGTATTCGCACCTTTCTTTTTGTGTTTTACTCGTTTTGGCCAGTTCAACATCCCAGTTGTTTGCGAAGGACTATGGGATACGGCGTAGAGGGAGTAAAACTATGGAGTAAATGATACGCACACATCTTTAATGTTCGATAGAGGTGAACCTATACACTAGTCTGTAGAAAGAGTGAGAAAGACTATAATGAACGCCGTGTAACCACTTTTTTGGTGACCGCAACTTGTCATTTTGACGTATTGCGGTCCAAATTGACTAGTATTGTTGTTAGGCTTGTCAAAAGTTATTAATTACGGAATTGTAACAGCCTGAATTACCTGCTGTGTGAGGTGTTCTGATAATATAATAATTTATAATCATTATCGAAGTGAAAATGGTGGTATGCAGAGGCCTAGGATGCAAAAACAGATCGAAAAGTGCTGCTGGGAATGTTTCGTTTCACAGGTACGTTTCACTGCAATTAAATGCTACAAATACTTTGTTTGTGATTAGATTAATGTCTATTGTACACGTAAAAATGATATTACAATACAAATTAAATCATAAAACCAAGTTATAGGTCAACATTGATTCCATAACCTCTAAATCACCAGTCATTCAGTGTTACCAGTTTATGGCCTTTGAAACACCCGTAAATACGGGAAAACTGACTTGGAAAATACATAGGTACCTAGTAATGGTTTGGTTTCATCACTGTTTTGTTCATTTTCAGGATTCAGCTACCAGACAACCTGTCATAATAGAAAAAATTACAGAAACACTGAGGAAGAAACATCTTAGAATTCAATTGAAGAGTGAGTTAGCTGAAAAGCGCCTAAAGAAGTTGCGTGCTACTCGTTAAGCGCAAAGACGATTAATGAAGAAGAATGCTGAGTTACTCAATATAATCATGGAATTAAAAGTCAAAGCTATGATTTCAGCACTGGTAGCATGCCAACCCGCGATAGCAGTGATACGGCTTTATCACGTCTTTTATCTCGTTCTTTCGCGCGCAAAAGAACGAGATAAAAGACGTGATAAAGCCGTATCACGGCTATCGCGGGTTTGCATGCTACCAGTGCAGATGTTTTAAATTCAATTTTTTTTTCACGTTTTTTTTTAACGGTAGAAAAAAAAACTGTTTTTTTACAACACTATTCCTGATCAAAGCCATTTGGTTAGATTAAAAAACATTAAAATTTATTTTCCAAATTGTTATTTATTTACCATTACCCTTCATCATGCTTCAGTCAAATAAAGAAATTGATCAAATTCGATAAAAATAACCTCTTTGACCTCATTGCTTGACAAATAACTACACAGTTTTTCAAGGCTCCAATTCTTGTTAATTTTATTACATATTAAGGTGGTTGCAGAGGGGTCAATTTTATACAAAAACAATTTTATTGACGCACAATACGCATAGACGGTATAAGTATAAGTAACTTAGAATAAATAAATTTTTATTTTGATGTATGTAAAAATAGTTTAAAAAATCTTGATGCCGCGTCACAAATTTGCAATAACATTTGCAATTTATAATTATATTATAAATTGCAAATGTTATTTGTAACGCGGCATCTAGATTTTATAAACTATTTTTCCATATATAAAATATTACTTTTATTAATTCCGTCTACGCGTATTCTGTGTCAAACTTTTGTATGGACTGAAACCACCGTAACATTAAATTTTAATGTTATTTGTGAATATTTCTGCGATTTGTGTTAGGAAAGTAGTATTAACAAAATGTATTACTTAGACTAGTCGACTGTGAAAAGTTGGTGATATTGATAAATTTGTGGGAAAATTGAGTTCAATCGGGTAACATTTACACACACATGTACAAATCAGACACCGATAGAAAACCGGTTACACTGTCACTTGCTCTATAGTTTTACTCCCTCTACGGGATACGGTGTCGGTACCACAGATTAACAAGTAGTTACTATACGGAACGGGTAGTGAGATGCTAAAGGCTAAAAAAATATAAGTACTGGCATAAGTAGGTACTGTAACTTATTTTACCCATTATCAATAGCTTGCTGTCTTTCCTTGGGAGTGGGATAGGCATAATCTATCTGTTTCCAACGGTATAATGTATCTAATGCCTTCTGCTTTTCTTTTTGTCCAAAACTTGTGGTTAAAACACAAATTAACAGCAGTGTCACTAATGTTTTTTCCTGGAACAAAAAAAGGTAATGTTTATTTCGTCATATAGGTATAATAAAGAACTTCTTGAACTAGCAGAGGAAGCTTAAAATAAGTACATATATCGGAACGGGAAATTACGGTAAATTCAGGTGAAAACCAACTGAATTTCACTTCAGAGAAAAGGACTGGATTCAGCATTTTACTATTGCCCGGATGTCTCTCACAGCCTATAGAAAGATTGATAATCTATACCTATAATAAAATCATAAACGCAAAAAAGTCTGTACATTGAATATATTTGGAAAAAAACCAACCAGGGCGACATAAAATCAGTAACTGAACATGGTAGAAAGGTTTTTAACTTTTTTGTTTGTTTGTTTGTTTGAACGCGCATCACGCAAAAACCACTGACCACACACGACAGCTATAATGTATATTTTATTTCTATGGAAAGATGTAATGGGATGTATCGTGCTATAATATACATCTTTACATTATAGCTGCCGTGTGTGAACCCCTTTAGATAACATGAAATATAATTGATAAATATTATATAGGCCACAAAAAGAAACCCATAAACAAGTCCCAAGTCCACGCGTACGAAGTCGCGGGCAACAGCTAGTAAAATAATAACTCATAAGCCGACGAAAAGGTACGAATGACAAACTTAGTCGAAACCACAAACTTATGTATGTGGTCGAAACAAGAAAAGTTTCTAAGTAGATCCACAGAGTAGGTAAGTACTATAATTTCTAGCGTAACATCATAGGATACCGCCGCCGCCCCACCATTACGACCACCGAGTGGAGCTCAGTATTTAATTATTATAGTCACTTCCTACCACTAACAGCGCTTACAGACGAGCGACTCTCTGCGACCGCAAAGTGTCGCTCGTCTTTAAGAGCGCTAAGGCCTGAGACAATCGATTGTGAATTTTATTGTTCATGACTGTCCAACTTCTGCCCTAACACGAATCTGCCGTAAAAAGAATATCTGCCGTAACGCGAATCTCGCGAATCTGTCCTTAACCGAACGAGGGGACATTGCAATTTATAGCAGAGGTTTACAAACTGGGGCCCTAGACAAGTTGACATTCTATTGGCGTCGACGCTAATAGAAACGGAAAAAATATATGGACTTGACGTATGGTGGAGAAAGCAAACGTCAAAAAGTTTCGATCGCCAATGTCAAATCCATACATTCTGCCATTTCTACAAGCGTCTACGTCAATAGAAATGTTACTTTTTAACCGACTTCAAAAAAGGAGGAGGTTTCTCAGTTCGACCGTATATATTTTTTTTTTTATGTGTGTTCGCGGATAACTTCGTCGTTTATGAACCGATTTTGATGATTCTTTTTTTGTTGGAAAGGAGATGTCTCGAGGGAGGTACCATGATAAGGAAACCAGGATCTGATTATGGCATCCCAGAGAAATCGAGGGGAACCTTCGAAAATCGTAGTGCCGACTAGTGCGTTTTTTAATTTAAAGCACTCCTATCAAATCGAACTAATGAATTCACCACTGAAAATTGTGAAATAAACAAAATTTTAACAAAAAATTAAAACCGCCTTCAAAAAAACTAAAAAGTTAAAAAATAATATTGCAGCCTATGACTTTTTCGTTCGCATCATAAGAACATTAATTTGTTTTATAGAAGTCGGTGTCAAGCCAAGCCAAAAAATGCAAGCCCTGTCGCGAATCGTACCGGCTTGACAGCGACTTCAATAAAACAAATTAATGTTCTTATGATGCGAACGAAAAAGTCATAGGCTGCAATATTATTTTTTAACTTTTTAGTTTTTTTGAAGGCGGTTTTAATTTTTTGTTATCATCACTCATACTCTGAAAGTAGGTCATTGTTTATCTAAGAAGCGGGTTGAAAGTGATACATTTCTTCCCTAGGGCAACCTAGGGCGGAAAAATTATAAAAAAAAAAATCTACGTTTACTGTGACGTTTACTACGAATTACTGAGCAAAGGCAGAAACCTATACAGCCACACTTCGATAACATTATACTAAAATTCTTAATTTTTATAATTATTATGAACAAAAATGTTTGAATGTAGTAATTACTAATTAATAATTAGTAACATTTCGAGACTTTTGTATAAATTATATCCATTTTGTTTTTTGCGTGATGAAAAAATGTACATAGATATAAAAGCGAGTCATAAAAACAGGCTGGTTTAAAAAAAAAACATTAAGTTGCAGGAAAAAGAAAAAAAGGGAGGGAAAGCGACATGTTGTTTTTTTTTCGGATCCGTTTCAAAACGTGTAAAAATCACTAGGGAAATATATGTCTCATTCTAGTATCCACAATCTTCGTATTGATTTTTTTCTATTTCGTTTAGCACCCGAGTGATTTTCAAACGTTTTGAACGTAGACTAAAATGAATTCTTCAAGCGAATAGCGATTCAGAAATTGATTTTGCATTATCTGGTTTTTGGTTAATTTCCTCGTAATCGTGATGAAAAGCAGAGTGTTTAACTCGGGTGAAAGTACCCATTTCACACTCGAACTATGGGCGCCCCTCACGTTCGTTCGGGGCGCCAAACATCTCGTGTGAAATGGGTGACTTTCATCCCTTGGTTAACAATCTACTATTGTATATAGGCCCTGGCGACCGATTGTACCTACTCAAAACTTTGACCACCACTTATCTATACAATTTAATAGCGACCCGCCCCGGCTTCGCACGGGTGCAATGCTCATACTAAAATATACATATAAACCTTCTATTTAAAAAAACCTATTAAAAAAAACCGCATCGACATAGGGACAGACAGCGAGCGGGAAGCGACTATGTTTTATACTATCTAGTATGTAGTGATTTAATTAATTACGAAACAACAAACGCGAACTATTTGCATCAGAATTTTAAATTAAGGAAAGTATTTTAGCAGCATTATAGCGAATGTTGCTCCCCTAGTTATCTAATAAACTTGATTAATCTCATACAATTGACTTAACATTGGGGTCGGTTAATGAATTTGGACATCTAAGGTCAACCAGTCTCTAAAGCACGTACATACGTAACGTGAATAACATGATTCGACATTGCCGTAGGACAATTTGGAGGCCTTTTATCTTTACCAGGACGTAATTAGGAACTAAATGGAGAATTTATTCAAATAAATCCAGGTCATACATTATTTATGCTTGTAAGTAAGTACTTAATTTTGTTTTGTAACTGTTAACTATATAGTTAATGAGCTAAAAATGATAACTACGCTAATGCTGTGATACACAGTTTGCACAATAATCTTCATTTTTAGTACCTTTAGTTAGGTAATGTTGGGTAAGGTTCCTATTTTCGGTACCAAGTATCTAGTATTTATAAGAGATAAGTGTACTTTTTGCAACCATCAGCTGCAAGGCTGATTCACTGCTTATGGGATGGGATGTAGAGCATCTATGTGATGGGGATGGACCAGGTCTGCCTGCATAACTTCAGTCGGTTTACGAGTTACAGACGTTTAAAGGTCAGTAAAAAATTTACGATGAGCAGCATACAGCTGATCGTATGATATTATTGTAGTATGCACTGTAGCTATGTGAACACAATGTGAACAACAATAATATCACAGAACAGTGATTATATCCAACTGCCTTTAACATTTAAAAAAAATCAAAAACAAATAAAATAAATAGGTAAAAAAATATCTTACCTTCTCCATTGTTTCTGATTTTCGGTATGCACTTGGATTATGCGAATGTATAACCTATCTGCATAGATATTAAGCTCAATGAAGCACGTCCGTTCGGTCGGTTGATCAAACTTGGTATGAATGAACTATGAATATATATATATATCTAACCGATTGAAAGCAACTTGCATAACATTCGTATCTAACTATCTAGGTGCTACCCTGTTATTTCATGTGTAATTTATCCGGTGTCTTACCACGACACGACTAGCTAGTAAAGTCAAATGAACTTTGATAATTTGTTTGAAAACTTGAAAATAATTGTGTCCGTATAGCTAGCGTACACATGAAAGGGATCTGACTGGAATTGATGCCAATAAATAGTTCCTAAATAGTGCCTAATTAGTAGGTACCTAGGCAAAGAAAATACCTAGGTCAAATAAATAGTGCCTCTGTACTTTACGAGATATCGATTTTTTTTACCTGGTACCTACGCTGGCTTGACGTCAAGGTAGCGTACACATTTTCTGTGGCTAAAACGGCTTGCTCTGCAGCATCGAATTTACACTCAAAAAATAGTGCTCAAATAGTGCCCTAGGTATCCAAAATCTCATGAGGCTAGGTCTTCAGGGAGCGGAGATATAAATAAGTCTTTTAAATAACCCACGGAGCTAATAATTACCTACTATTGTATACGGACACTAATAATTTAAATTGGGTAAAGGTATATATATATTACAGAGTTGTTATTTAGTCTCTGTTGTTATTTTATTACATTTTATTTCGGTAACGTGTCACTGTCCTTATCTCGCTAATATTATAAATGTCAAAGTTCGAGTCGCGGGTATTAGCAGTTAGTTGGGATGATAAAATAAATTGAGTAAGTACCTAAGTACAGGGTGTTAGGGTAAACAGTTGCATTACATTAAGCGATGATTTTACCCATTATATTTTCAGCAATTTTCCCTAAGAAACCTATAGGAAATTCCCTAGAAAAATTTTCGACTTTTCATACAAACGTTCGATGAGCTGATTGCATTTAGTATGGAATGTCCGCATTTTTTTTGCGAATTTCCTATAGGTTTCTTTGGAAAAGTTGTTCAGTATCATGGATATAATGCAACTATTTACCCTAACACCCTGTATACTGAATAATTTAGCAGGATGTGCTCAGAATTGTGTGATATTAAATATGTAAAAGTAAATCATAAAAGTCCTGATTAATACTAGAAGTATAGTTGGGTAACTATGAGGCCATAGTTTTGAATTTCTCTCA
Organism: Agonopterix subpropinquella; assembly: GCA_922987775.1. Taxonomy (NCBI): domain Eukaryota; kingdom Metazoa; phylum Arthropoda; class Insecta; order Lepidoptera; family Depressariidae; genus Agonopterix; species Agonopterix subpropinquella. The sequence goes on along the minus strand of OV277695.1, from coordinate 14,650,803 downwards.
TTTTAATCCGTACCTGAAAATGGCATGTATGGTACGGCAACGTATGGGATTTATTTGGGGTTTATGCATAGACATAAACTCTAGCGATAGACAAGCACGTTCAAACAAACAAGTTGTTCCAAAACTCTTTGGGAACATTAGTGCCATCTAGTTTACATAAAACAGAAACTACTATAATTTGGTCAAAGAGCATCACCGGCCAAGACAGATGCGACAGTTCATATTTATGTTAGGTATTATACCTACTATCTGGGCATCCTCGACTACTTTTTTTTTTTTTTTTTTTTTTTTTATTAACTATGGGTTTGCTCTTGACCTCAATCCAGTCCTCAGGACGAAGATGGGGTCGTAGATGTAGCGAGCTTACCCAGAAGATGCCTATTCACTCGTACTTTAAAGGAATTCGGGTTGTAAGTACTCGGAAATACTGACGCAGGTAAGGCATTCCACTCCTTGGCTGTGCGCATTATAAAAGATTCAGAAAGGCGCTTGGTGCGGATATGTGGGATGTCAACCAAGAAGGGGTGATATCCCGCGGTGCGTCTGGAAGTCCGATAGTAGAAAGGGGAAGGTGGGATGAGCTCATGCAGCTCTAGGGCACACTCACCGAAGTACAATCTGTAGAAGACCGACAAGCAGGCCACTCTGCGGCGGTGGGCTAGGCTATGAAGCTTGGCCTCCACCAGCTTACTATCGCCAATGAGCCTCCTGGCTCTGCGTTCAACCGAGTCGAGTGCGGCAAGTTGATACTTGGCTGAGCCATCCCACAGGTGGCAGCAGTACTCCATACATGATCGGACCTGAGCTTTATACAATACTAAGAGCTGTCCAGGAGTGAAGTACCGCTTCACCTTGTTTAAGATGCCCAGCTTTTTGGCCGCAGTTTGAGCCTTAGACTCGATGTCAGCGCCGAAGTTGAGTTTTGTGGTCAACCTCATGCCCAGAAGCCCAAGACTGTCGGAAACAGGGACAGATGTACCCCGGAAAGTAGGAGTCAGATTAAACGGACTCCTTTTTGCGGTGAACAGACAAGCCTGTGTTTTGGTGGCGTTGAAGTTGACTAAATTATTGTCACCCCACTGGGAGACAACACTTAAAGTCAAGTTTGTCCGCTCAACCATGGCCTCCCTCTGCGAGCGTATTTTATCCCCGCTGGCCCCTGCGCCAGATACATATCTCTCCATGACAGTACTGTCATCTGCATACCCAACAATACCTGACACAAGGAGGTCATTGATGTGCAGCAGGAAAAGTGTCGCGGAGAGAACAGACCCTTGAGGAACTCCAGCATCAATTGCCATAAGGTCAGAAGAGCAGCTGTCAATGACAACTCTAATCGACCGTTCTCTCAAGAAATCAGATATCCAGCTGCAAAGATCAGCGGGGATGCCATAAGCGGGAAGCTTGCTCAGCAAACTAGCGTGCCATACCCTGTCAAAGGCCTTCGAGATGTCAAGTGATACAGCCAGTGCTTCACCGTGCTTCTCGATGGCCTCGCCCCAGCAGTGCGTCACATACACAAGAAGATCCCCAGTCGATCGACCCCGGCGGAAGCCATATTGGCGATCACTGAGTAGATCATTGTCTTCTAGGTATGACAGCAACTTACTGTTAAGTACTCTTTCCATGACTTTACAGAGAATGGAAGTAATGGCGATAGGGCGGTAGTTGCAGGGGTCGGCACGACTGCCCTTCTTGGGTACCGGTTGCACATTCGCAAGCTTCCAGGATTTAGGCACCGTTCTTGTTCTGAGAGAGAGGCGATACAGGCGTGTTAGAACAGGAGACAACTCAGGCGCACAATATCTCAACACTCTTGCAGGTATACCATCAGGACCACTGGCCTTATTCACATCCAGACTACGCAATGCTCTGCGGACCTCTTTTGTATGTATTGTGACCTCCGGCATCGAAGAATCACAACGAGGGATGGTTGGCGGCTGTTTGGCACCAGCGTCCAGACGTGAATTGCTCGCAAACAGAGAAGCAAATAAATTAGCTTTCTCAGTTGCGGAGTGAGCCAGCGACCCATCAGGCTTCTGCATGGGAGGCAAAGTGGGACGGCAGAAGTTGGATTCGACCGATTTTGAAAGGGACCAGAACTGTTTACTACCAGAAGGGTAGGATGCCAGTTTGGCTCCAATGCGGCTGACATGGTCGAATCGAGCCCTCCGGATCACCCGTTTGCAGGACTTGGCGGCAGAATTAAAGGCCCTCTTCTTCGCGCGAACCCTACGAGCTCTAACTTTGCGGTCGCGAGCTTGGACCCATGCTTGGTAGGCGGCTTCTTTTTTAGCCTCAGCGCGAGCACAATCCGCATTGTACCAAGGTTGGGCTTTGTGACCGAGTGAGATGTCGGAGAAAGGAATATAATATTCCATTCCCTGTCGTATCACGTCCGCAACCGCATCAGCCGAACTAGCAGGGTCACTCGAAGAAAAACACACTTGCCGCCACGGGTAAGACGCAAAGAAATGCCGCATCTCATCCCAATCTGCCGACCCGTATCGCCAGACTCGCCTCGTGCCCTTAGGGCTGTCATCGGGAGGAGAGCAGATCGACACGGATTTCACCAGACAGTGATCGGACGTTCCCAGCGGGGCAGAGACCGATACTGAGTGCCTGTCTGGATCTGAAGTCAGCAGAAGGTCCAAACAATTGGGCGTATGACCATCAACATCCGGTACCCGCGTTGCTTGATTCACCAGCTGGGTGAGATCTAGCGATAATGCAAACTTGCGCGCCTCTCTCCCAGCATGGTCAGTTAACTGGAACGGGAACAGCCACTCGCTATGGTGGGCATTGAAGTCCCCCAGAAAAACAAGCTCCGCCGTTGGATACCTTCGTTGGGCTGTCTCTGCCGTCTCAGTGAGATACTCCATGAGCCTGGTTGTCTCCTGGTCACCGTCGTGCGATCGATAGACACCGACGTAGAGAGATTTCTCCATTCCGGTGTCTACAAAAAGCCATAATACGGAGAACCCGGAAACCTCAAAGCAACGGAGACGCCGACAGCAAATGTCGTCGCGAACATACACACAGACCCCAGCTCGCCTCTTGAACTTATGTTCCAACGAGTATCCTGGGTAGTTGAGGTACGCCGTATCAGACGGGGTTGCTATCTGCGTCTCCGTTAAAAAGAATAGGTGTGGCTTCTCGGTCTCGAGGTGGTGGTGGACCGGATCGAGATTTGAGTGCAGACCTCGTATGTTACTGAGGTGCACTTTGAGTGGGAGGAAGTGCAGCCGTTGTCTAACCATTTTCTTTTTTGTGACTTTGTTTTTCATAGTTTGTCGAGTGGTGGAGAGGTGGAAAAAAAGTCGAGATGCCACTCAGGTACCCTAGAAGACCTCATGAGCTCGACTGACTGGTGGGAAACTCATTTGGAGACTGCGGGGACGCCCGAACCCCCCCGCAATGGCCACCGGGTCCTCCCTTCCAGTCGCCAACTGGCACGGTGGAGCATTGCGGGATTTTTCGCAAGTTGTGTGGGGCAGCCTTTCACACGTGGCTAGCGCACTACTTGGGCCCCCTACTAACTGCGGTCGGCCAACGACTGTCACCGTGCTTCGGATCCCGCTACCCTCCAAAATGAGTTTCCCGGTACAGTGTTGCTCAGAGGTCAAGACCGGTTCCGAGTAGCGCAACTGACTTTTTCCCATTCCCCAATGGCGCTGGGACTCCTGCACACCGACGGAACGCAGCAAGCTGCTTGGCGCCGGACTCCGGCAGGAGGGTGGTCGCGAGCCAGGCGGCTCCTTGCGGAGCCTACCACCGCTGTGGGGGATCGTTCAGCCGACACCACGAACTTGTTGTAGTCTGTGGCGGCGTTGCCCAGGGTGGACCACTAGGAGGTAGATCCCCAACCACCCCACTTACTTACTTACTTACGTGCAGACCACTGAAATACGTACCTGTAGAATTAGATACTTACTCATAACTTTTGATTGTGTGAACTGTGAACAGATACTACGAAACAAACATCAGTTCATCATCATCAGTTAAAAAAGATACACAAATTAAATAATACTATGCGAATGAAAAGAAAAATAGTAAGGAGACCACGGAGATGTAAATCTCGTTGCTAACCGCCACCCGACACAGTGGATCCGTTCTGAAAAAGACGGACTTAGGACCTGAAGTCGGAATTTCGTGCTGATTTTTTTTTTAAAGAAGAGATAATAACTATCCTAGTAACTTTTATTCTTTCAGTAAAATCTATGGGATGCATGGTTTATGAGAAAAAAAATTATACATTTTTTTTGTATGGAGAAGAACACCTTTTATTTTATTTCTTGACTTGGTTCAATTTGGGACGGGATTGGCTTACGTTTTATGAAAGACCAAATAATACTGGACCCAAAAAATATATAACTAGTGCAGTCACTTGCAGCGTAGCGAGAAATTAAGTGTCAAAAATTTCATTTTTTTTCGCAAGTTTTGCAAAGAGTGCACGTTTTTGCCAAACTTTTTGTATATTTTCGTCTTAGACTAATTATATCGGGACGCGTAACCACGTGTCATTCTAATAACAAACTTTCTGCCACTTTTTGCGGGGGGCGAGGTAACATGTTATCCGCAACTTTGGATTTTATTCCCTATGACTTTAGATTCTAATTTTGAATGTTCAAAATCATGATAAGTAGTCTCGTGTAAACCCCAAACGTTCTAAGTTCAAAATTATTGTTTTGCTATTATAGGCTGTCTCGTTTAGTGATAAGGTATAAAATTGGGTGTAAATGCGCAAGATTAATTGATCTAATACCGTGGCAGAGGGGCAATGCTACCGCAAGGCCGGTCCGGATATAATTAGTCTAAGATTTTCGTGTACCTGCTGCTAAATTAAAAATTTTAATGTCATTTTTAGGCAGAAATAATCAATTTCAAATATTATTGATTTTGAACATGTTACAGCCATGTTGTGCTATTTCGAATCAAATTAAAGATTGAAAAATTCAGTCTCGGGCGGGACTTGAACCCGCACCCTTCCAAACCGGGGAAGTGCGTTATCCAATTTCGCTACCGAGCCCACTAGCCAGAGAACGAATTTTTCAATCTGTTGCGTCTTGAGGGGACGTGAGCGACATCTACTGGCAGCTATTACAAACTAGCCAACCCGCAAGTTCAGAATTACAACTGAAATTCATACGGTATAGATGACACACCCTGTTCCAATTTCAAATATTATTGATTTTGAACATGTTACAGCCATGTTGTGCTATTTCGAATCAAATTAAAGATTGAAAAATTCAGTCTCGGGCGGGACTTGAACCCGCACCCTTCCAAACCGGGGAAGTGCGTTATCCAATTTCGCTACCGAGCCCACTAGCCAGAGAACGAATTTTTCAATCTGTTGCGTCTTGAGGGGACGTGAGCGACATCTACTGGCAGCTATTACAAACTAGCCAACCCGCAAGTTCAGAATTACAACTGAAATTCATACGGTATAGATGACACACCCTGTTCCAATTTCAAATATTATTGATTTTGAACATGTTACAGCCATGTTGTGCTATTTCGAATCAAATTAAAGATTGAAAAATTCAGTCTCGGGCGGGACTTGAACCCGCACCCTTCCAAACCGGGGAAGTGCGTTATCCAATTTCGCTACCGAGCCCACTAGCCAGAGAACGAATTTTTCAATCTTTAATTTGATTAGAAATAATCAAGATGATAGGTACTTTTTTTTTTACTTTGCCGATTTCATTTTTGTAATTAAAGGAAAGGGACTACTATCGGTCAAGGAGTAATAGATTAAGATGGGTGAACAATCCTGCCATCGCAAATTGAAACACATAGTCCGGTGACAGGATAAGAATGACTTTAAATTATTCATTGTGCTGTTAATATACCCAAATTAGGTATTCATTCTTATCCTGTCACTTGACTGTGAAAGGAAGAACTATGTGTTTCAATTTGCGATGGCAGGATTGGTCACGCATCTTAATCTATTTCTCCTTGACGATAGTAGTCCCTTTTCTTTAATTACAAAAACGAAATCAGCAAAGTAAAAAAAAAGTACCTGTCATCTTGATTATTTCTGCCTAAAAATGACATTAAAATTTTTAATTTAGCAGCAGGTACACGAAAATATACAAAAAGTTTGGCAAAAACGTGCACTCTTTGCAAAATATGCGAAAAAAAAATGAAATTTTTGACACTTAATTTCTCGCTTCGCTGCAAGTGACTGCACTAGTTATATATTTTTTGGGTCCAGTATTATTTGGTCTTTCATAAAACGTAAGCCAATCCCGTCCCAAATTGAACCAAGTCAAGAAATAAAATAAAAGGTGTTCTTCTCCATACAAAAAAATGAAAAAAAAAATTTCTCATAAACCATACATCCCATAGATTATACTGAAAGAATTAAAGTTACTAGGATAGTTATAATCTCTTCTTTAAAAAAAATCATCACGAAATTCCGACTTCAGGTCCTAAGTCCGTCTTTTTTCAGAACGGATCCACTGTGCCGGTTAACAACGAGATTTACATCTCCGTGGTCCCCTTACTACTTACTACTACTACTTACTACTTTTCTTTTCATTCGCATAGTATTATTTAATTTGTGTATCTTTTTTAACTGATTATCTTAATGTTTGTTTCGTAGTAATCTGTTCACAGTTCACACAATCAAAAGTTCCACAAAGGATCCACTGTGCCTGGTCGCGATCAATGAGAATTTAAAACGCTAAGTCGCGATGATGACTTTACCTGCCATAAATCTTTTTCATCTCGAGGTAAAAGGTAAATCAAATAATTGTTTTCGCATTAATTTTTTTCCCATGAACAAGTACAAAAATATAATCTCAAATATGAACGATCTTAGCGTCATTTTCAATTTCAATCCTCGTCTGGCACCCGCCTTAAGTTCATTATATTGTGCATGTATTGTGCCTATTTTGTGCCCTCTGATTTAAGTCTCTTGATTCATCTATGATCATTAATACCCGTCTCTTTTCCTTAAATGTCGCTTTTTGGGTGCCGAAACGAGACAAAAAGTAATGGACTTACCCAATCTTGAGGAAATTAATAGACATAAATTGGATTAATTTTTTCTATTTTCTAAAATTTAAATTTATAATTACATATCCTTATAATTTTACATAGTTACCTTATATTCGAATAAAAGTATCCCGTAAAACAACTTTCAGGCGGTTTTTATAGTGATAACTAATTTAAATACATCAATATAAAATTAAAATGATTATTGAAAAAAATGACAGATTGGTATTCAGATTGGTTTGTCATTCCCATTAGCATAGAGTAAACTAACATCAATGCGGTTTGTACACCGCATTGCAGAGTAACATGCAGTTCCTACTGAACACCGTATCTAGTACTGGTACAGTACATTGATATCGTTGGGTTTATGCATTTTTATTTAGTACTAAAATAAAATGACATCGATAAAATTCGATTCGCATCGTGTGAAACACTTTCGTGAAACTGAGTAGAGATGTAGACAATTTTTATTTGTTAGGAAATTCAACTTTCTCAGGCAGGGTAAGATAGGAAGGTATGTTTTTGCTTGCCTACATCTCAAGACCATCTAAAAGTAGCGTGTTAGAGGTAGTAGAGGGAATAAACATGAAGACAAGCATTTTAACAATTACCATTTATTATATACAAACAAAAAGTTATGGCTTCCATCTATTATCGATCAGAGCATCGGAATAAGACTCTCGCGCCGCTGTCGGGTCACAAACTGTCCCCCTCACCGCCTCGGCCGTGTCCGCAAACAGGATTCTATAATTATAATCATCTCGGTCCAAAGGTCTAGCTTGGAACATAGGTAGCCGGTTCGATATCACCCAAACACTTTGTCTATCCTCTTGATCAATTTTTACGTCATTGGGAAACACTAAAGTCTCTGCATTCGACGCCACAACTCCACTCGTTCTCTTCATATAGGGTGTATTTGTGTCCCAACAACCAATACTATCCCTGGACACCAGCCCGTAGAACATCACTCCTCGTCTATCAATAGCAGAAGCAGAAGACTGGCCGTTGAATCCTCTACTCTCCCCGACTAGATTGAACTCAGACGAACTGTCGTTCACACGTAAAGGGACTTGCAGTACATTCGTAGATACGGAAAACTCTCTGTAGCTTGACAATGGATGGAAAAATAATATTCGCTCTTCAAATTGATCGATAGGCGATAAAGCCAATCCAAAAATTCCGTCTGGCCATTGGAAGTTAAGGCCATGAAGTGTGAAGTTGGAAGCCAATGGGTCTGGGTAGAATAATGGATGAGAGAATCTCCAGAACTTTGCGTCGTTTTCTCTGAAGACTAGAAGGCCGAAGCGCCAGGTGTCCGCGATGTAGACGTGAAGGTCAGAACAGTCATCTCTCCGTGTATCCACGATTATGTTAGCAAAAAGGGAATCTTGTAGGACGTACTTCTCGGGAATGGGATACCGTGCCATAAGTGTATCTGTTCGAAGATCGAACACCACTATGCTCGGTGGACATATTTGCTTAGGAGTATCCTGCGAGTCTATTTGGCCGGAATCAAGAACCCAAAGTCTGTCACAGGGATCAACGTTAATTCGAAACACCGATGTTAGTCCAGAACAGTTTTTGTCGTCACCTGAAATATGGAAAACATATATATGTATTTACAACCTAACATTCGTTTATACCATAAAGGTATCATATAGAGGAACTGACAGCTGAGAAAGCGAGATGCACCTAGCGGCGCCACTGTATAATAGAAAGAGATACGTGACGCGAGGCGATAGAACCGTTTTTGGGAACTTGTTGGCACAATCGACTGGGTAAATATTCGTGCTCTGTGAATAATTAGCGAATCTAAAGTGAAGTCGTAGATTATTTTGTGAAATATACTAACACTATTTCATTAAATTACCTACGATTTCACGATAGATTCACAATTATACACAGAACTCGAAGTTTTAGGGTGCCGATAAGTGCCGACAAATGCACAAAAAACGGTTTCATTTGACAACTCATGTCAGTTACTCTATTACGACAGGTAAAATAACTTTATGGTTAATACCGAGTTGAAAGAGTGGCCGCTTAATTTTAATGGTGTATCGTACCTCTATTCAGACTACTATGCAATGAGATAGTTGGTCATTTTATTAAGTTTTTAAAATTAAATCCACCCTGGCTACTACGCCAATCCGCGATAGCGTGATATAGTGAGCAGAACGAACGAGATATAAGACTAAATTTGACAGATGGATGTGTTAAATGTCACTATCGCGGGTTGGCGTACTAGCCCCGCTGCTGGGCTAGTATGGCAGCGTGATACAGCGCTATCGCGCCTTCTGTTCTTATTTGCACGCGAACGAACGAGATAAAAGGCGTGATATAGCCTTATCACGCGTATATCACACTGCCATACCACGACGGGCGGTGCCGTGGGTATTTTTGAAGAGGTGATACTACTAATAATAAAGTTTTTACGTTATGTTTTGGTGCTATTTACCAAAAGCTCGATGATAGCTCCAGTTGGGGTAGGGCTTCAGTGGGGGCGAGGCGAGGCCTCCGGCGCGCGGGACCGTCGCCAACGTGGCCGGCACCCCTCGCCGCCAGCTCGGCAGCGTCACGAACACACGGGAGCCCCACACTTCGAGGCCCAAAGGCAGCACATTGGCAGGTATGTACATCCTGAAATAGAATGCATTTTAATGTGAAAATGAATAAGTTCCACTGTCTTTATTGTAACTATTAAAATAATCTGTGCTTTGTGTTTCATTAAATGTAATGAAACACATCAAAGCACAACTTATTCTGTGTGAGCACTGTCAAATAGGTACTGACCTATTGACAGTGCTCCGCATTGACCATCTTTCTAGGTAAGCATGCTACATCTTCGGCCTCATCATCACTCAACATCAGGTGAGATTGGGGTCAAATGCTTACCTATCACACATAAAAAAAAAAAAAAAAAAAAAAAAAAAATTCTCTATCTACGATAATCAATTGGTATTTGTCACCGCAAAGTATTGTCAGTTATGTTTCACTGAAGCGCAGGACTAGTCGTTGTGGCGATCCTTGGGGGAGACCTATCTCCAGCAGTGGGCGTCTATCGGCTGATATGATGATGTTGATGACCATAATAACAATAAGAGTTTAGTTTCTTACCCAGTAAAATTGCAATCTTCACCTGCACTATGGCCTATGCTCGGCCTAGTTATCTGTATACAGGGTGAAATTGATGTCATTAGCATTCTTTAATCCAACGTTCAGAAAATTCAACATAACGGGATTTCAACTTAATGGTCCTGAACGCTTTAAACTAAGGAAGCAAACCGATTGCATCGGAGCAAAAAAAAAAAAAAGCTGTGCCATATTAAACTGCAATGCCTACTCGACTCAAATGTATGCACCAGCTGTTTTTTTTTTGCTCCGATCGGTTTGCTCCCATATTAATAAAAGTTGTTAAGTTTGATGGGTAAACTCTTAGTTTAAAAGGATGCTAATGATATCAATTTCACCCTTGTACAAGTTATAACGACGCGACGTACCCAGAGGATAGAGCCTGCCGCCTGTGCCTGACGGAAGGGAACTCGAAGTCGACCTGCTTCCACTTGTAGAGCGTGCTGAACGGCGGCGTGTCCATGTCCGCGGGCACCGTCTGCGCCCGCGCAAGACCCAGCATCGCCAGCCATAGCGTCACGCCGGCCGCTCTCGTGTAGTCTGACGAAAATGTATAGGTAAGACGGTAAGTATACTCTTAAAGATTCGAATACCTAGGTATTAGGTACCTAGGTCCTACCTACTCAATAGAGCCGCGAGAATTCACATGTTTTGTTCCTATTCGATTGGTGTACTTTCCTTGAATGTATAGGTACTGTGTATTAAAATTTCTGCATTCCAAAAATGTAAATGATTTCGATGTTCATAGGTTCCTACTAGAAGTAATGTCATTGCAAAAAAAAAAATTATAGGTATCTATAATAGCCACTGTTATTTACTTATTTGACATAAAACATTTATAGGTCGTTTACTCAAGGCCTCATAAAAAGGCTGAAAGTCACCCAAAGGGCAATGGAGAGGGCTATGCTCGGAGTTTCCCTGCAAGATCGAATCAGAAATGAAGAGATCTGCAGAAGAACCAGAGTAACTGATATAGCCCAAAGAGTTGCTCAACTTAAGTGGCAGTGGGCGGGGCATATTGCTCGCAGAACAGATGGCCGGTGGGGCCGAAAAGTTCTCGAGTGGCGACCGCGTACCGGAAAGCGCAGCGTGGGTAGGCCCCTCACACGGTGGACCGACGACCCGGTGAAGGCGGCGGGAAAACGTTGGATGAGGGCAGCGCAGGACCGGTCGTTATGGCGATCCTTGGGGGAGGCCTATGTCCAGCAGTGGACGTCCATCGGCTGAGATGATGATGATTTATAGTTCTAATGTAATCAGTTTGAAGATTAGATCAATTGATTATCAGCATACCTAGTTTCACTTTCATAGGCTACTGTTATACATATGCTTGTGTTCATGGGTCACACAATGGTACCGATTCGGACTGTGCCACGACTTAACTTAACTAAATTTATTCCTGTCACTTTCCAAAATAAGATTAAGAAAAGAGACAGAAAACCAACAGCTGACAATAGTGCTGTCAAAGTGACGTTACACGCCCAAAATAAGATGCCATCATAATGCACGCCATCGTATTTAAAGCGTTTTTGGGCGTGTAACGTCACTTTGACAGCACAAAGTCAGCTGTTGGTTTTCTGTCTCTTTTCTTAATCTTATTTTAGAAAGTGACAGGAATAAATTTAGTTAAGTTAAGTCGTGGCACAGTCCGAATCGGGACCATTGTCGTTAGAATATAAGATAGAATTTCTAATTGCTAATACTCAAACTTGATCGGTAAGTATTTATAGTTTACTTTATTTAACCCGTAATAAAACCCATTCCTTTGGTCATACAAGACAGAATAAAACCGGTCAAGTTCGAGTCGGGCTACTAGCGCACCGAGGTTCCGTACCACACCACCACAGAACATATCAAAATACAAAAATTTTTGTCTCCAGGACTTTTTGCACAAGACCGACTCACACTTGGCCGGTTTTTATTATTTGTTGTAGAGTTTGCTCTATAATCACACTAAGTTTGAAGCTTGTATGTATTACCATTTTTACGATAGACTGAGAAGAAAAATTATTGATTGAAACTAGTTTCCTTTTTCCTTAACTTTTATCTTTTTGACATTTTTATTATTTGTTAGCAAATCCGCGGTAATAACACAAAATTACAACATTTTTAATTAACAAATTTTAAAAAACTACTGTCTGGCTATAGCCCATACAACCATTTGTTACCAGTTCGGTTGACGTGTAGTAATGTTACTATGTTGTGTAGCCTTACAATGTAGTAACATTACTACACGTCAACCGAACTGGTAACAAATGGTTGTTTGGGAGCGGTTCAAAAGTTATAGCCCTAAATAGGTAGGATGGACATACGCTTGGTAATAGGGTTCCGTTTTCACCCTTTGGGTAAGGAACCCTAATAAAGGATATGTAGCTATTCTACGTAAATCAAAAGTGTCACAGAAAGAGCAATAAACTGTCATTAAAATATTTAAATCCATTTTTAATTTAAAAAAATCTATAAACAAGTCCAATTACATTCATTTAGCTAGTCACATAATAACACTTGAATTTCAGCATCCCCTATTTATAAGTCACTCAATAGATGTCCTTTGGTGGTGGTCTGCCGAATAGAAGTTTCCACGAGACCGGATGCACCAGTTGTGACAAAATATCAAAATTATCCTTGAATAGGGGAAGAATATCTTTCAAATAATTGATCATGTCGTATGCATCTGGTATATTGTCTCCTTCTGAACAATACTTGTATAAAATTAAGCACGGTAGTCCAAACTCCTGACTGATTTCATACAAAAGTGAAGCGAAACCACCGCCATGGATCTTCACTCGATCATCCACAAAGTCATGCTCCAACCAATTCAATGTTTGAATGGTTTTCATATAAGAACAGTTATCACTGCTAACATATCTGAACGGTGATGTTTGTATGTGTTTTTTCTCATGAGCAAAACTACTTGTCAGTATAATGATTTCTTTGAGTTTTTTCTCTTTAAATGTCTTCACTAAGTTTTCTAGAAATGCTCGTGCATATTTATAAACCAGAGGTGACCTTAGCTGTACCACGACAATTTTGTGAGTTGTACATTTGTAAATTTCACAGGAACTTGACAAGTTGGTAGATGAGAGGTCGTACGGGTCATACCCGACGACGGGGATGAGTGCAGGGCTGTACACTGAAGCTATTTTTTTCATTTGCATGGATGAAATTAGCAAGTCACAGGCGAGTTGGCCAACATTGCCGACTGCCACACTGGGGATTATCAGGGTGTCTCCATTGAAGTCGATATCGTCCGTAAACTTCCAAGAACTATTTTGATTCATGTTTTGAATGAAAATGTAATTTTATACGTATAAAATTTGTGTAAAACCTTATGATAAATAAGTGGCTACGAAAACTTATAATAGGTTATAAAAATAAAAACAAAAACAATTTTGTTGTCAAAATTGTCATGTCATGTCATGTCATTTTTTTTATAATGTGTTTAATGGCTCTGGATACTATATCCTACGTTAATTTCTTCATATTCATAATTTTGATGGTGGATGATAGATGACGGAATACTTTTCCTGTTTACGACCCGTACACCATCATATTTCACTGAACTGTATATTGTTCACTTGCCCATCACTTTGTTACGCAAAATAACACCAATCTTACGAACCAAAACTCACTAAAAATCGATAAAATATATGGACTCCAAACGTAGCTAACGAATGCCCGCCAAAAACTCCTGTCATGTCAATGTAATTTTTTCGTTCAGTTCAAGGTTTAAGAGATTATAATATCCCATACAACCGATGTCTTCAATAAATACTCTCATGTATAGCAATTAAAACGTTGGTGTTCGACGTTTCAACGCTTCTGTCAAGTGCGATTTTTGAAAATCATACGAGCGACTTGGCAGTAGAAAATGTCAAAATTACTATGGAGATTTTGCATCTTTCTACTGCCAAGTCGCTCGTATGATTTTCAAAAATCGCACTTCTGGAGTTTTTGGAGGCAATCGAGAAACGCAGAGAAGTCCACAGGCAGGAAAGAGGTGAACGGACCGCTTGCCGCGCTACAAAAGAACGGAACACTTTTCCTGTTCACGACCATACACCGTAATATTTCACTGAACTGAATGTTGTTCACTTGCACGTCACTTTGTTACGCAAAACAACACTGATTTTACGAACCAAAACTCACTATAAACAATAAAAATTCGATGAAATATGAGGACTCCAAACGTATTATAGGTAGGTAGTTGTCCAAATCCCGCCAAAAACTCTCATGGCAATGTAGTAGTTATTGGTGAGGTGCTTCGTTTAATAAAAATATTTTATCAACTTAAACTTTTATTTTCTTCATTTCTACATTTTACGCAACTTTTACGTTCAAAACAAAACCATCTTCCATTTTTGACAATACCACCACAGCTAACAAATCATAATAAATCATAGATACAAACTTAACACTTTTTCCAGCCAGTAAGATGATACATTGGTTCTCCATCACTCTCCCTCAATGTTTCATCTTTCAATACATACCTGTCCACTTAACACAGTTTAAAAACTTTATCTTAGGCAAAGGTTTTGTCAAAATATCAGCTATTTGCTCCGTTGTTGAAATATACTTTACAATAATAGATCCCTCTTCAACTTTCTGCTTTATAAAATTAAATTTTACATCAAGATGCTTTAACCGCTTTTGATCTGGATTATTAACTGTCTTAATAGTGCTAGAATTATCTTCAAAAATAACGACATTTTCAATCTTTATATTTAAGTCTGATAACATTTTCATCAACCAACAAGCTTCCATAGAAGCCTCACATAGTGAAATTAATTCTGCTTCAGTTGTACTAAGAGAAACCGTTGACTGTTTTTTAGATCTCCAAATTACAGTGTTATCAAATAACTTGAATAAGTATCCAGAAGTTGACTTCCTATCTGTTTCATCTCTCGCAAAGTCAGCATCTGCATAACCCATCAAAACAAAATCTGGTTTACAATCACTTTTCTTATAAATTAAAGAATAGCTTACAGTTTGCTTAACATATCTCAAAATCCTTTTCAAAGCTTTGTATAATTTTTCGCATGGTTGAGATTGAAATCTACTGAGGTAACATACGGCAGTCGCAATATCAGGTCTTGAACCTATCATAGCATACATTAAGGATCCAATCAATGATCTACACTTGTATTCCCAATTGAAATCAATTTCACTGAGTTCAATACTCAAAACAAAATTTGGATCCATTGGTGTATCGCAACCCTTACAATCTTGCATGTTATATTTACGTAAAACGCCATTTAAATACTTAGTCTGATTTATATGAACCTCCCCTGGCAACTTGTTAATCGAAATTCCTAAATAAGTTAAATTATCACAACCTAAATCTTTCATTCTGAATTTGGTGCATAAAAATTGTTTAACCTTTTCGGTTTCCTGTAAATCTTTTCCCATAATGAGTATATCGTCGACATATAATAATAAATATAACTCTCCCTTTGTATATAGGCAGTAATCATTTTGTGATCTTTTAAAACCATATCCTGTAATTGTATCATGGAATTTTTCATACCAATACTTTGGTGATTTCTTCAATCCGTATAATGACTTGGTAAGCTTCAGCACATAACCTTCTGGAATCTCTAATCCCTCTGGTGGTTGAAGATAAACATCTTCTTTAATATCTCCATATAAGAAAGCCCCTTTAACATCCATTTGGCTTATATGAAAATCCTTATGTGCAGCAACTGATAACAAAATTCTCAATGTTTGGAGTTTCAGAACTGGTGAATAAATATCTTCTAATTTATCCTTCTGCTTAAATCCACGAACTACCAACCTTGCTTTATAAATTTCTTCATTTCCTACTTCTTTTCTGGTAAATATCCATTTGCAGTCAATCAACTTTTCATTTTCTGGTTTAGGTACAATTTTCCAAGTTTTACTCTCTTCTATAACTTTTAATTCTTCTTTTACTGCTTTTTCCCACTGTTTTTTATCTTCTCTTTGTTCTATTTCTTCAAAACTGATAGGAACATTCTCATGACTTGTCATATATGCAAACAAACACTCTTCATCATCAGTTAGATCTATTTCATAATCTTCAAACCTCTTTGGTAATCTTTTATGTCTCCTGCCTCTCCCTGTTTCCGTATTCTCTTCTTTATTTCCAACTTGTTTCTTTTTGGGAGTCTCTTTAATCTTTTCTTCAAATTCTTCATCTTCATGTTCTTGTGTCTTTCTTGAATTTTCTCTCGAATTATCTTCTTTTCTTGTACTTTCTCTCTCTCTTTTATTTTCACCTTCTTCACTTTCTTTTTCATTTCCCTGTTCTGGTACGTAGATTATATCCTTATCCATGTTTCTTCTTTCATCAAATATGACATTCCTACCCACTACAGTCCTTTTATTCTCTTCGTCATATAATTTATATCCTGAAGTGCAATATCCAATCATAATCATTCTTTTCCCTGGATTGTCAAGTTTCTGCCTCAACTGCTTAGGTACATGATTGTATGCGATACTTCCAAATACTCGCATAAATGACACATCTGGTTTCCGTCCGGTCCATAATTCACATGGTGTCTCTTCCTTTCCTACTGTTGGGCTCCTGTTAGTAACGTATGCAGAGTACAATACCGCATCTCCCCAGAATTCCTTTCCTAATCCTGATTCAGATAAAATTGTCCTCGCCTTGTCCATGATTGTTCGGTTCATTCTTTCTGCGACACCGTTCATTTCAGGATTGTATGGAACAGTGTATTGAAGACGTATTCCCTCATAATTACAGAATCTCTGCATTTCCC
Source organism: Agonopterix subpropinquella (assembly GCA_922987775.1). Taxonomy (NCBI): domain Eukaryota; kingdom Metazoa; phylum Arthropoda; class Insecta; order Lepidoptera; family Depressariidae; genus Agonopterix; species Agonopterix subpropinquella. Next base: position 14,633,911 of record OV277695.1, on the reverse strand, counting down.
CAGAAGTATACTCACCTCCATTATCAGCTCTGAGTTTACGTAAGTTCGTGTTAAAATAATTTGTAACATAATAATAATAAGTTTTGAAACTTTCAAATACTTCAGACTTTTCTTTTAAAAGATATATCATAGTAAAATGTGTATAATCGTCTATAAATGTTAGAAAATATCGATATCCTTCCCTAGTTATAGGAGTTATGGGACCACATACATCAGTGTGAACTAGCTCTAATGGAGACTTCGCTCTATACCCGATTCTATTTAACGGTTGCCTAGTCATTTTTCCTAGCACACAAGGCTCACATAGTGCATTTTCATTGATTGGTAAACCTTTTAAATCATTTAATCCTTCTACCAAATTTTTGTGTGTCAATGTACTCAAGCTTCTTAACCCCAAATGACCAAACCGCCTGTGCCACAGCTGTATGACCTCATCATTACTAGATAAAAAATTACAATTTGAATTGTTCAATTGCATTTCAATCGTATACAATGACCCTTCATTATTTCCAATCATTAATAAGTAGTTCGCGTGATAAACCCTAACTTTCCCGTTACAAAATTCTACTCTTTTACCGTTACTTTCCAATTTTGACACTGACAATAAATTCTTTCTCAAGTCCGGTACATAGAAAACATTTTTAATAGTACAGTCCGTAGATCTCTTACCAACAAAACATTTCACGTTTATATTTCCAATTCCCACTGCTTTCAATGTAACACCACTTTTAGCAGCCTCAATATTTTTAGGTATTTTAAAGTCCACATACTCCGTAAATAAGTCCTTCCTGTTTGTAAGGTGGTCCGATGACCCAGAGTCTACAAACCATACTAATTTATTACTTTCATAACAGTTGTGCACCTCACCTGTATTGTCGGCAATTCCAATGTCACCCGTCTCTGCGTGTACCTCACCTGTATCGTCGGTAAATCCAATATCATCTGTCTCTGCTGAAAATGTATTGAAATCTCCTCTACCATATTCTCTTCCATTACTCCATCCTACTCCTCGTCCAAAGTTCCATCCGCGTCCTCGTCTCGCTCCGGCGGCATACCTTCCTCTCGATTGTCCTTGGTATCCTGACGACCCTGTTCCTCTTATCAATCCTTGATTATTATCACCGTATCCTCTAGATGGTGACCCTTTTCCTCTCATAAATCCTTGATTATTATCTCCATATCCTCTAGATGATATCTGGTGGCCTCGACCTGAAAATCCTCCTCGAACTCCTCTTCCTGATGGTTGACGCTTACATTCAAATTGTTTATGTCCGGGTAAGTTACATTTATAACATAGAAAGGCAGCATTGTCCAGTCCGCCATAGTTCCGATTATCCTTTTGACGTTTTTCTTCTTCTCCAAGAAGTCTATCCTTTACAAAATCCAACTTCAAGTTTTCTATCATTTCTAGAGTTGTTACGACCATTTCGTACGTTTTAGGCATCGACAGCAACACATAATTGACCTTTTCTTCTTCTGTGAGTGTAGACCCAGCATCTTTAAGCTGTGAAAAAATCTCCTCCATTTCTATAAGGTGTTTCATCATGGAGGTTCGTTCATCAAATCTCATCTCACTCAAATTCCGTCTTAGATAAATTTTTCCCCTTGTGCTTTTCTTAGTAAAATTCGCTTCTAAATTTTGTATCATTCTGTATGCTGTGTCTTCATTTTTAATATATTCTAAATGTGTATCTGCTATTCCACTAATTACGATATTTTTTGCTCTCACCTCCAACTTCTTGTTTTCCGGAAGGCTTGCAAACAATTTGTCTTCGATTGCCCCCAGACAATCATTTTCATTTAACCAGCTTTTAATTCGAAATAACCACGTTGAAAAATTTGTTCCGTCGAACTGTTTTATATTCGCCTTTATTGTTTCCGCCATCTTTCGTCTTTTTAATCCTAATTAATCTTATTTTCCCGCAGGTATAAATTTCAGTAAACCACGCTCTGCTACCACTATTGGTGAGGTGCTTCGTTTAATAAAAATATTTTATCAACTTAAACTTTTATTTTCTTCATTTCTACATTTTACGCAACTTTTACGTTCAAAACAAAACCATCTTCCATTTTTGACAATACCACCACAGCTAACAAATCATAATAAATCATAGATACAAACTTAACACTTTTTCCAGCCAGTAAGATGATACATTGGTTCTCCATCAGTAGTGCCATACCATTTTCTTTTTTTCACGGCCTTGGAAGCTGGCCCATTTTTCTTTTTTTGACATTTTTGACCAAATGTTGCCAACTCGATTGAAAATTTTTGGCATTGACGTACGATTTTCAGTCATATTTCGAACCTAGTAGGGTCAAAAATGTATAGATCTTGACATACGGGAGCTCAAACTAATGCCAGAGGTGCGATTTTTGAAAATCATACGAGCGACTTGGCAGTAGAAAATGTCAAAATTACTATGGAGATTATGCATCTTTCTACTGCCAATTCGCTCGTATGATTTTCAAAAATCGCACTTCAGCTCTTCATTCTCGCTGAGATCGGGCGAGACAGGCCGAGAACGAGAGTGTGGATGCCCTTCATTGTTCTCGTGGCATCATAAGCCATAGTGATTTTCCTTGAAAATTCTCGCCAATAGTTCTCGGCGAGAATTCTCGGCGAGAGTGAAGTGCCAGCTTTAGACTTAAAAAATCGTCTGTGAATCTCACACTCAGTTGCAGAAACGCTCATTAAAGTTAATCCTCCATTAAATATCTTGCTAGCTTTTACTACGTCAACAAGACAAAAAGTGACAGCAAGAGATTTAATAATTAAATCAAATTATTGAGGATTAACTTTAATGAGCGTTTCTGCAACTGAGTGTCAGCCTCAGACACGATTTTTAAGTCATAGGTAGTTCGAACTAAGTAGGGACGAAAATGTATGGATTTTGACATAGGTACAGGAGTACTGAATGTCAGCCTTAGAATGATAAAGGATACCAATATACCCCAGAAATAAAATTAATCACTTAGGTAGGTACTTACCTACCTACCTACTAAAAATAATTCTGCTATTTTTTGTTACATGAACGTGATCAACTGATCACCTCGATTTCGGCGTGAGCTGATATTCGAGTTCGAGAGCAAAATCTTGAGCCCGCTCCGCTCACTTCTGTTTTTAGATCGTGCGATTTTTTGAAACTCATTCTTTGAATTTGAACTCAGGAACTCAGCAGTTTTAGGACGGCCGCACATTATCAGAAATTTCTAACAGAAAAATTCTGACGCTCGCCGGAAGCACCCCGCATACTATCAGAAATTTTGATCCGGCGATTTTTGAGCCCAGTCGTGTTTCATATTTCAATCAACGCACATCGACCCAGTGTTGCCACCTTAGCCCTTTTGGGGCTATAATTCAGTCAAATTGTTTTTTTTACTAGGAAAGTTTTGTGGTAGTTCTGATTTCTTCCATTATATATGTATTTTGGGGTGCTGAATCCAAATCTGAGGTTTGCTAACAAAATTTAATTGACAAAATCGCAAAAAAAGTTAAAAGTTCTGTTTGTTTTTTTCCGGAATTTTGCTTAAAACTCTGAAACTATTAACGTTGAGTAAAGACCTGTTTCCAGAAAATAAATATACCTGACTTTTATTTCTATCACATGTACATGACACTCAAAAATATCGTAGATCTAGGATAATTATCGCACGTCTGGCAATACCTGATCCGAATTTCTGATAGTGTGCGGGGCCTAATACAAAATGTATGGCTAACACGCCTTCCGTCAGAAAAATTCTGACGTCCGGCTGAGGTGCCGTCCGGCGTGCATCAGAAGCGGACGACCGGTCAGAATTTTTCTGACAGTGTGCGGGGTCTAATACAAAATGTATGCACCGAGTGCCTTCCGGCGAGCGTCAGAATTTTTCTGTCAGAAATTTCTGATAATGTGCGGCCGTCCTAAAATGTCAATATTAGGTACTAGGCGTTCACTTGGAGTTGGCCGCTACCTCCCTTCTCGCTTGCGTTATTAAATTGCGTTTAATAGGGTCTCTTAGGGGTGAGATGCGGGGCCTCACCCCTAAGAGACCCTATTAAACGCAATTTTGTAACCTTTAGCAACGCAACCACGTACGGCACGTCCATCCCGGTCGCTAATATCGCTTTTAATTTTAAATTTTTATTTGCTTGTTATATTATTTTCTGTCGACGGGACCAGTCGCTGTGCCTGTGACGAAATTTTGTAACGGTCATCGACGGCCAACTCGAAGGGAACGGGTAGTACATACTAGGTAGCCATAGATAAGCTACTATTTTAGGTAGCGTTGCAACTTTCTACCTAATGCTGATTTACTGGCATTAAAAAATCATACTCCAGGACTCCAGGAATGGAATTTTTGAAAGTCAAATCAGCAGTAGAATGATGTGTGTCTCCAAACATTTTCAACTGCTGAGTTCAACGTATATGAGATTCAAAAATCGCACTCCTGGACTGATCTAATTTATATTGCTTTAAAATCTTTAGGATTTATTTGTAGGTTTGCAACCCCTTAATAATATTACTGCTAAATTTCAAGCTCGCTGCGCTCGCTCCTGCAGGTCTAGTATGATTTCTCTACACGCGCGCGACGCGCCTTCACTGCATACAAAATAACCTGTTCCCGCGCTTTTCGGAGAGCGAAAGCCGCGCTTGCCGCGACTTGTAGTATGGGAAAAAGCAGAGACGCGCGCAAGTAGAGAAATCATGCTAGGGGGTCTGGATTTAAATCGTATTACACTGATCTCACAATATTGCAATGAAATCTCGAACTCGCTTCGCTCGCTCTTTGCTATGATTATATCACAAGGACCTAGAAACATTGCAGTATACTCACGAGGTCACTGTCTTCGCTCGCTCCAGAATTCCGTGAAATCTCGAGTTCGCCACGCTTGCTCCTGTTTTTAGATCGTATTGCACTGATCTCATTTTAAAATCTCGAGCTCGCTTCGCTCACTACACAAAATATGTTTAGGTCGCAATGTACGTGTAAAATGGGAGACTCGGTGGACGGTGGACGATTTGGGGGACACATGGTTGAGGTAAGGTCAACTAAAAGTCGAAACGTTGGTAGGAAGATTATTGGTAAGAATATTCAGTTCCCTATAGGCGAACGCGTCAGTAAATATTGTGATAATTATCACGATATTTATTATATATCTTGGGCCGGATCACAGCACACCCTACACCATCAATACGGATCGCGTCAGTACTGAAGCGTTCTTTGTACGAAGCAGACGTGATGGACCCTACACGGAGGAAAATGAGAGCTTGTATGGCAATAATTGTAGCCCTTTCTTTTTAGATAGTGTTTCTATAATTGACATGCGCGCTATTCCAAACTTCTGGCATGGATTCTAAGTTGAGAATAAACTCTTTCAAAGCGACTGCTTTGTCTTTGTTTTCTATTAGTTTTATTCTTTTTAGTGTCTTGTCGCCTGTCAATTCTTGCTCGTGGCACGGGTTCACCGCGGCAGCAACGCGGCAGCAGACGCGGTGTCACCGACGTCCTCCATCGCTGCCGTTTCGCTGCGTTGTTGCGTACTGACGCAATAAATATTGACGCGCGACACTACACGTAAGATAAATATCACGATCCAGGATCTGGTATCAGATCACAGGATTTCCAGACATCCAGCGATAAATATTGTGATCCGTCAATACAGTACCCTACACGTCAATAAATATCGTAATCCGACAGTTGATATTGACGGATCACAATATGGATCTTACGTGTAGCATTCGCCTAATAAAAAGTCACTTACGCATAACTATAGGTACGATTCAAATCCAGTTGTATTATCCACTAATTTCGTTCATATACGTCTCACTTCACAAAAACCTAAAAAAGAATTAAGAACTTACGTTCATCGTTGATGCATAATATAAACAGTAAGTACCTACTTACTTAGGTAGGTAGTTAATAATAAAACTGGTCAAGTGCGAGTCGGGCTACTCGCGCACTGAGGGTTCCGTACCACACCACCACAGAACACAACATTTATTAATATTTATTAACTTAGAAAAAAAAAACTTTTTTTGTCCGGGACCTTTAGCGCAAGACCGACTCACACATGGCCGGTTTTTTGTAGGTATTTGTTATTATTCTGTAGAGTTTGCTCTATAATCACACTAAGGCGCTGTCCTATTGCCATCGCACGCGCGATCATGCGTCCGTCCGATGAAAATGATCGTGCGATCGTGCGATCAAACATAGGAATCAGTATTGACTGTCCTAATTTCGATCGCGCGATCATGCGATGCGTTCGAATTGTTCTATTTTCGACGCACGATCGTGCGATCGTGCGATCAAACATAGGAATCAGTATTGACTGTCCTAATTTCGATCGCGCGATCGAGGAGCGCGACGAGGCAAGGGTGTACCTACACTCAGCGGGACCCCGTGTCCTAGAACTTGTTCTATAGAATTTGTTCTAATTTCAAATATTATTGATTTCAAACATATTACAGCCTTTGGATAACGCACTTCCCCGGTTTAGAAGGGTGCGGGTTCAAGTCCGGCTCGAGACTTAATTTTTCAATCTTTAATTTGATTAGAATTTGTTCTATCGAATCCAATTAGAAATAAAATGTGTTCCGTCAAAATGGGAGAATGGCATAGGCAAAGATTTTTTTTGGTCTTTACGACTAGAATTCGAGTTTCAACAACAACAAAAAATGAAAACCGACTTCAAAGTAAAAAAGTTAAAAAATAATATTTCAGTTTGACTTTTACGTTCGAATCTATAAGAAAATTAATATTTTGTTTTATCGAAGTTTGATAAAGGTGAGAAATAAAACCTTTGGCCTTAATAATTAAACTCAAGTTGTTTTATTAAAATAATCAAGCACTGTTGTACAAGTAAGAACATAACATTGTCTACAATTGTATCATGGACAAACTTTTTCTATCATCAACCGTTGTCGAGATATCTGTCTATTACTATTTTAATTAATAATTTTTTGCAAATATCTCGTTTCGTATGCATCAAATCGTGAATAAAGTTATTACAAAACTTCTAGAACATAACATTGTCTACAATTGTATCCTTGAGAAACTTTTTCTATCATCAACCGTTGTCGAGATATCTGTCTATTACTATTTTAATTAATTCGTTTTTGCAAATATCTCATTTCGTATGCATCAAATCGTGAATAAAGTTATAACAAAACCTGTAGTACATAACATTATCTACAATTGTATGCTACACAAACTTTTCCTATCATCAACAATTTTCGAGATATCTGTCTATTACTATTTAATTAATTCGTTTTTGCAAATATCTCTTTTCGTATGCATCAAATCGTGAACAAAGTTAGAACAAAACTTGTAAAACATAATATTGTCTACAATTGTTTTTCAGACAAACTTTTTCTATCATGAACCGTTTTCGAGATATCTGTCTATTACTATTTTAATTAATTATTTTTTGCAAATATCTCGTTTCGTATGCATCAAATCGTGAACAAAGTTATAACAAAACTTGTAGTACATAACTTTATCTACAATTCTATGCTACACAACCTTTTCCTATCATCAACAATTTTCGAGATATCTGTCTATTACTATTTAATTAATTCGTTTTTGCAAATATCTCTTTTCGTATGCATCAAATCGTGAACAAAGTTAGAATAAAACTTGTAGAACATAACATTGTCTATAATTGTATTTTTAAGAAACTTTTTCTATCATCAACAATTTTCGAGATATCTGTCTATTACTATTTTAATTAATTCGTTTTTGCAAATATCTCTTTTCGTATGCATCAAATCGTGAACAAAGTTAAAACAAAACATGTAGAACATAACATTATCTATAATTGTATCAAAAAGAAACTTTTTCTATCATCAACCGTTGTCGAGATATCTGTCTATTACTATTTTAATTAATAATTTTTTGCAAATATCTCGTTTCGTATGCATCAAATCGTGAACAAAATTATGACAAAACTTGTAGTACATAACATTATCTAGAATTGTATTCTACACAAACTATTCCTATCATCAACAATTTTCGAGATATCTGTCTATTACTATTTTAATTTATTCGTTTTTGCAAATTTCTCTTTTCGTATGCATCAAATCGTGAACAAAGTTATTACAAAACTTGTAAAACATAATATTGTCTACAATTGTTTTTCAGACAAACTTTTTCTATCAAGAACCGGTTTCGAGATATCTGTCTATTACTATTTTAATTAATAATTTTTTGCAAATATCTCCTTTCGTATGCTAAAATCGTGAACAAAATTATGACAAAACTTGTAGTACATAACATTATCTAGAATTGTATCCTTCACAAACTATTCCTATCATCAACAATTTTCGAGATATCTGTCTATTACTATTTTAATTAATTCGTTTTTGCAAATATCTCTTTTCGTATGCATCAAATCGTGAACAAAGTTAGAACAAAACTTGTAGAACATAACATTGTCTATAATTGTATTTTTAAGAAACTTTTTCTATCATCAAAAATTTTCTAGATATCTGTCTATTACTATTTTAATTAATTCGTTTTTGCAAATATCTCTTTTCGTATGCATCAAATCGTGAACAAAGTTAAAACAAAACATGTAGAACATAACATTGTCGATAATTGTATCTTTAAGAAACTTTTTTTATCATGAACCGTTGTCGAGATATCTGTCTATTACTATTTTAATTAATTATTTTTTGCAAATATCTCGTTTTGTATGGATGAAATCGTGAACAAAGTTATTACAAAACTTGTAGTACATAACATTATCTATAATTTTATGCTACACAAACTTTTCCTATCATCAAAAATTTTCGAGATATCTGTCTATTACTATTTTAATTAATTCGTTTTTGCAAATATCTCTTTTCGTATGCATCAAATCGTGAACAAAGTTAAAACAATACATTACAATACACACACACACACACACACATGCATACATACACACCCCCCCCCCACACACACACATACACACATCTCCACCCACACATACGCACACACGAAAACTGACATACACTGTAAATCCTTTGTAAAACCTACAAATAGTTACCTTGTTTATGTTCCTTTATAACATATTTCTTCAGATTTTTGTAAACATTTCATTTTGTTTAATATATTTCATAAGCAGATTATGTATCACGTGTACTCACGAAAGAGCCTAGCCTTCACACACCAGGGAATCCTCGTGTGAAGTCTAGTGTACACCCATTATGTAACAAACTTTTTTGATACAATAAATGATTATTATTATTATTATATGTCTTACATTCCGTAATCACGGGCAATTAAGTCCCGGACCTTTGGAAGGCGTGCATGGGGCCGAAGCCAACATGTAGAGGCCCGTTCAAAAGACAAGTTAATCTAAATGTAAGGGATACACAAATGGCGGATACCATCTCCGAGCGCACAACATGATACACACGGGGATGGTCCCCGCCATGTGTGTAAAGACTATTGGAGTACGGCGCTATGGCCGCGATGGAAAAATAAGGTCTTGGGCTATGGAGGGGAAAGTTGGATGGATGGATACTGGGCTATGGGAGGAGACTAATGGACGCCTGCCATGACAACTAGTCTCAAAATTGTAAACAGGGCAGGCGGTGACTCGCCGACTCGTCGAGTGGGCCCCATAAAACGGCCGCACGCACAAAGTGCGACAATGGGGCAACATCTCATTGAGCGGCTGAAGGTTGTCGAGAGGTGCGGCTCCGGTTTCACCATCGCGGGGTTTACCCCCGTGAGCGGGTTTCCCCGTTATTACGCCATTACGTGCAATACACTTCCAACCTGGAGCATAGGTTCTGCTCTTGCGATTCCACTCTGGACGGCCAATTAAGGCAAGCCAGAGGTAGGGGGGTGTGTTACTGTGTGTGTGGGTGTGGGGGTGTGTGTGTGGGTGTGTGTGTGTGTGAGCGCATGTCTGTATGGTCCCCCTGGATAGGGGTCCGCGGTGTCGCCACTCACCGTCAGCTCGCCACAAGCTGCCCCCGCGGGGTTATTATTATTATTATTACATGTAGAACATAACATTGTCTATAATTGTATTTTTAAGAAACTTTTTCTATCATCAACCGTTGTCGAGATATCTGTCTATTACTATTTTAATTAATAATTTTTTGCAAATATCTCGTTTCGTATGCATCAAATCGTGAACAAAGTTATAACAAAACTTGTAGTACATAACATTATCTACAATTGTATGCTACGCAAATTTTTCCTATCATCAACAATTTTCGAGATATCTGTCTATTACTATTTTTGTCAAGGACAGCACAAGCCCAGGCCAGGGAACTAGGGTGATGGCTAGGAGGAGGAAGAGGGAGTACGCAGGGAGTAATAACTGAAAACACGTCTTTTACGCAACTCAATCTATATGACAGTGAAACAAAATAATATCAAAAAAACAGTCAAATTTAAAAGCATTCTAAAAAATATAAAAAATACAAACAAAATAATATATAAAAGAGGTTGGCTGTCGCCAACATGCCACGCCCCGGTGTGCGAACACCCTTATGGGTCAGGCGAAATGACCAAGGGCACCAGTAGACGGGTAGCTCTCTTGAGCGTTCCAGCCTTCGTGGCGACTTCGGCCACGCGCACCACGCCGTCTCTACCGGGCCAAGTCCTGGTAATACGGCCTCTTGGCCAGGAACCGCGTGGGAGAGAGCCATCTACAACAAGGACTAGGTCCCCGCACTGCAGAGGTGGATGGGGTGCTCCGGTTGCCGGTCTGTAGATGAGGCTCGGCAATACCTCCTTCGTCCACCTCTTCCAGAAATGATCGGCCAGACGGAGTCCCTTTTTCCAGTCCTGGCGTCGGAGCAGGTCGACGTCGGCTAACGGCTGCAATGGCGGCTCCGTTGATGGGTTCCCGAGGATAAATTGCATTGGAGTCAGCGCCTCTTCATCCTCGGCCTCTACTGAAACATGCGTTAAAGGACGACTGTTCACCACCGCTTCGGCTTCTAAGAGAAGCTTGAATAGAATCTCCTCCCGAGGTGCTCGCTCTTTCAGGGTGGAGTGGAGTGCTGCCTTGACGCTTCTCACCATTCTCTCCCAGCACCCACCCATAAACGGTGCAGCCGGCGGAATGAAGTTCCAGGTAATTTTTGTGCTTGAGGCGAAGTCGTACATTTCGGGCAGCATGCGCGACGCGCCAACAAACGCTGTGCCATTGTCCGAGTAGATATTAGATGGAGATCCTCGGCGTGCGATGAACCGACGCAGTGCCATCAAAGCGGAATCTGTAGTCAGTGACTCCACTACCTCGAGATGGACGGCCCTAACCGTTAAGCACGTGAACAAGGCTACATATCTCTTCAGCTTTCGTCGTCCGGCAGTGACATTTACTGGGCCGAAATAGTCCAATCCGACGTGAGTGAATGGACGGACATGATGCGCCAATCTCCCTGGTGGCAGGTCTCCAAATGGGGGAATTAACGGGACTGCTTTCCGAATCCTGCAGACTAGACACCTTTTGGCTACGCTCTTCACAGACGGGCGCAGATGAATGACGTGGTACCGCAGACGAAGCTCATTTACGACTTGCTCGTTGTTGGCGTGAGCGAACTTGGCATGCAGGTGTGCAATCATTAGCTGTACAATTCTATGGCGGCCATCTACTACAATAGGGCGAACGTCTTGAATAGCAGGGATGTCTTCGGCAGCTGTTATCCTGCTGGAGAGTCGCAGTAAACCATCTTCATCCAATATAAGCGCTAGGCTTTTCAAACGGCTTGTCTTCGGAAGAGGTGCACGCCTTTTTACACAAGCTATCTCATCGGCAAATGAGTCTATTTGCGAGCGAAGTAGGAGCTCTCGCTCGGCTCTTAAAATATCCTCCGCTGACAAGGCTGGTAGACATTGTGACTCTTCCTTCTTCCGAGATAATTTGGAATTTGGAACAGAACGTTTGATTAAAAGGGATCGAAACTTGTTTGCGCACTGGTGAGTGCGAGCAGTCGCGCGAACCAAACGAAGCCACACACTAAAATGGGTGTGATCCGCAACCACCGGTAAAGGAGATTGATGCGGGTGATCAGTAATCAGCCCCACCAACTCTCGACCTCGCTTGAGTTCTAAGACAGCTAGTGGAGCGCTCGCAGATGGCTCCTGGGGCCATGTTACCGGCTCCGAAAGCAAAAAGGAAGGTCCAGAGAACCATCGCGAGGAAATTTCGAATTTAGGCTGTGAACGCGTAGCGTCGTCCGCGACATTCAATGATGACGGGACGTATCTCCAGCTCGAGATGTCAGTTATCTCTAAAATCTCACCAACTCTGTGAGCAACAAACGACTTAAATGAACGAGCGTCGCTACGCAACCACTTAATAACCGTTAAAGAGTCTGACCAAAGGGTTAATTTAGAAGGCTTATGTCGGTGAGCCTCAATAACATAATTTGCAAAACGGGCTGCTATTAACGCAGCTTGCAGCTCAAGCCTGGGAATAGAAACCGGTTTGAGAGGAGCTAGCCGAGCTTTACCTCCAATAAGAGCCAGCCTCACGCTTCCGTCCTCATACAAAAGGCGCCAGTAAGCTACGCATGCGTAAGCATACTCACTAGCGTCAGCAAAAACGTGAAGCTGCCTCGCGATGGGGTCGAATTGGTCGAGATAACACCGAGGAATAGAGCATTTGGCGATCTCCGCAAGCTCACAAGACCAACGCGCCCATTGAGAAACAACGTCAGAGGGAAGCTGTCCGTCCCAATCTTTTCCCAACCTCCAAATTTTTTGAAAGAGTACACGCCCCTGTATAATTATGGGAGTCAATAACCCCAAAGGGTCATAGACGCGCATCAACTGTGACAAAATGGTGCGCTTTGTTAATTTAGAAGAACTTTTGTCAGGGAGCCCTTTGAAAAAACATAATGCGTCATCAGTAACATTCCAGGTGACGCCCAGGATGCGAACATTACTTGGAGGCGAGATCAAGCCTACCTCAGAAGCGTCAGCCAGACAAAGGTGGGGTAGCAAAGACAAAAGCGCTTCCTTCGAGTTTGAGACCCACGACCTCATCTCAAAACCAGCATGAGAATGGACCTTAACGATATCGGCTGCTAACTGTGCCGCTTGCTCAACTGAATCGACGCTTCCAAGGTAGTCATCCATGTAATGGTCATTGATGATAGCGTTAACCGCATTCGGGAAATGCTCTTCATGATCTTTCGCATTTAAATTTTTGAGATATAGAGCTGTACATGGACTGGACGTAGCTCCAAACATCATTGATGACATGCGGTATTCCTCAATGGGACGAGAAGGATGGTCACGCCATAGGAACCGCTGGGCGTCACGATCCTCCTCTCTAATCTTAATCTGAGGGAACATCTCCCGAATGTCAGCGTTGAGAGCAATACGCCCCTCCCTAAACCTCATCAAAATAGCGAGAAGAGGCTGGAGCAAATCTGGGCCCGATAGTAGAAGCGAATTTAAACAAACGCCCTTACATTTAGCCGCCGCGTCATGAACTACTCTGAGCTTGCGCTTCTGCGGGTGAATTACCCCGAAATGGGGGAGGTACCACACAATACCTGAAGTAGGACGCGGAGGCTTCGGACACAACTCCGCATAACCCTTATCAATCATAGAGTTAATATTACTTTTGTATGATTCCTCATAAGGTTTGTCTTTTTGAAACTTTTTCTCCAAACTAATGAAACGAGATAAAGCGAGATTATAACTTTGAAACTGGCTTGCTATGGCGAGCCGATATCAAAGATGTTCCAAATAGTTATAATCTCGCTTTATCTCGTTTCATTAGTTTGGAGAAAAAGTTTCAAAAAGACAAACCTTATGAGGAATCATACAAAAGTAATATTAACTCTATGATTGATAAGGGTTATGCGGAGTTGTGTCCGAAGCCTCCGCGTCCTACTTCAGGTATTGTGTGGTACCTCCCCCATTTCGGGGTAATTCACCCGCAGAAGCGCAAGCTCAGAGTAGTTCATGACGCGGCGGCTAAATGTAAGGGCGTTTGTTTAAATTCGCTTCTACTATCGGGCCCAGATTTGCTCCAGCCTCTTCTCGCTATTTTGATGAGGTTTAGGGAGGGGCGTATTGCTCTCAACGCTGACATTCGGGAGATGTTCCCTCAGATTAAGATTAGAGAGGAGGATCGTGACGCCCAGCGGTTCCTATGGCGTGACCATCCTTCTCGTCCCATTGAGGAATACCGCATGTCATCAATGATGTTTGGAGCTACGTCCAGTCCATGTACAGCTCTATATCTCAAAAATTTAAATGCGAAAGATCATGAAGAGCATTTCCCGAATGCGGTTAACGCTATCATCAATGACCATTACATGGATGACTACCTTGGAAGCGTCGATTCAGTTGAGCAAGCGGCACAGTTAGCAGCCGATATCGTTAAGGTCCATTCTCATGCTGGTTTTGAGATGAGGTCGTGGGTCTCAAACTCGAAGGAAGCGCTTTTGTCTTTGCTACCCCACCTTTGTCTGGCTGACGCTTCTGAGGTAGGCTTGATCTCGCCTCCAAGTAATGTTCGCATCCTGGGCGTCACCTGGAATGTTACTGATGACGCATTATGTTTTTTCAAAGGGCTCCCTGACAAAAGTTCTTCTAAATTAACAAAGCGCACCATTTTGTCACAGTTGATGCGCGTCTATGACCCTTTGGGGTTATTGACTCCCATAATTATACAGGGGCGTGTACTCTTTCAAAAAATTTGGAGGTTGGGAAAAGATTGGGACGGACAGCTTCCCTCTGACGTTGTTTCTCAATGGGCGCGTTGGTCTTGTGAGCTTGCGGAGATCGCCAAATGCTCTATTCCTCGGTGTTATCTCGACCAATTCGACCCCATCGCGAGGCAGCTTCACGTTTTTGCTGACGCTAGTGAGTATGCTTACGCATGCGTAGCTTACTGGCGCCTTTTGTATGAGGACGGAAGCGTGAGGCTGGCTCTTATTGGAGGTAAAGCTCGGCTAGCTCCTCTCAAACCGGTTTCTATTCCCAGGCTTGAGCTGCAAGCTGCGTTAATAGCAGCCCGTTTTGCAAATTATGTTATTGAGGCTCACCGACATAAGCCTTCTAAATTAACCCTTTGGTCAGACTCTTTAACGGTTATTAAGTGGTTGCGTAGCGACGCTCGTTCATTTAAGTCGTTTGTTGCTCACAGAGTTGGTGAGATTTTAGAGATAACTGACATCTCGAGCTGGAGATACGTCCCGTCATCATTGAATGTCGCGGACGACGCTACGCGTTCACAGCCTAAATTCGAAATTTCCTCGCGATGGTTCTCTGGACCTTCCTTTTTGCTTTCGGAGCCGGTAACATGGCCCCAGGAGCCATCTGCGAGCGCTCCACTAGCTGTCTTAGAACTCAAGCGAGGTCGAGAGTTGGTGGGGCTGATTACTGATCACCCGCATCAATCTCCTTTACCGGTGGTTGCGGATCACACCCATTTTAGTGTGTGGCTTCGTTTGGTTCGCGCGACTGCTCGCACTCACCAGTGCGCAAACAAGTTTCGATCCCTTTTAATCAAACGTTCTGTTCCAAATTCCAAATTATCTCGGAAGAAGGAAGAGTCACAATGTCTACCAGCCTTGTCAGCGGAGGATATTTTAAGAGCCGAGCGAGAGCTCCTACTTCGCTCGCAAATAGACTCATTTGCCGATGAGATAGCTTGTGTAAAAAGGCGTGCACCTCTTCCGAAGACAAGCCGTTTGAAAAGCCTAGCGCTTATATTGGATGAAGATGGTTTACTGCGACTCTCCAGCAGGATAACAGCTGCCGAAGACATCCCTGCTATTCAAGACGTTCGCCCTATTGTAGTAGATGGCCGCCATAGAATTGTACAGCTAATGATTGCACACCTGCATGCCAAGTTCGCTCACGCCAACAACGAGCAAGTCGTAAATGAGCTTCGTCTGCGGTACCACGTCATTCATCTGCGCCCGTCTGTGAAGAGCGTAGCCAAAAGGTGTCTAGTCTGCAGGATTCGGAAAGCAGTCCCGTTAATTCCCCCATTTGGAGACCTGCCACCAGGGAGATTGGCGCATCATGTCCGTCCATTCACTCACGTCGGATTGGACTATTTCGGCCCAGTAAATGTCACTGCCGGACGACGAAAGCTGAAGAGATATGTAGCCTTGTTCACGTGCTTAACGGTTAGGGCCGTCCATCTCGAGGTAGTGGAGTCACTGACTACAGATTCCGCTTTGATGGCACTGCGTCGGTTCATCGCACGCCGAAGATCTCCATCTAATATCTACTCGGACAATGGCACAGCGTTTGTTGGCGCGTCGCGCATGCTGCCCGAAATGTACGACTTCGCCTCAAGCAACTGTCAAGGACAGCACAAGCCCAGGCCAGGGAACTAGGGCGATGGCTAGGAGGAGTCAAACGCAGGAGGCTGGTAAGGCCGTTCTTTTATCTAATTTAGTGAATGGCGCGGTGGGCACTGAAGGGTCGCTACGGAGCCCACTTCTGACACCACTGTCAAGGACAGCACAAGCCCAGGCCAGGGAACTAGGGCGATGGCTAGGAGGAGGAAGAGGGAGTACGCAGGGAGTAATAACTGAAAACACGTCTTTTACGCAACTCAATCTATATGACAGTGAAACAAAATAATATCAAAAAAACAGTCAAATTTAAAAGCATTCTAAAAAATATAAAAAATACAAACAAAATAATATATAAAAGAGGTTGGCTGTCGCCAACAATTTTAATTAATTCGTTTTTGCAAATATCTCTTTTCGTATTCATCAAATCGTGAACAAAGTTAAAACAAAACATGTAGAACATAACATTGTCTACAATTGTTTTTTTAGACAATATTTTTCTATCATTATCCGTTTTCGGGATATCTGTCTATTACTATTTTAATTAATAATTTTTTGCAAATATCTCGTTTCGTATGCATCAAATCGTGAACAAAGTTATAACAAAACTTGTAGAACATAACATTGCCTATAATTGTATCTTTAAAAAACTTTTTCTATCATGAACCGTTTTCGAGATATCTGTCTATTACTATTTTAATTAATTATTTTTTGCAAATATCTCGTTTCGTATGCATCAAATCGTGAACAAAGTTAAAACAAAACTTGTAGTACATAACATTATCTACAATTAAATGCTACACAAACTTTTCCTATCATCAACAATTTTCGAGATATCTGTCTATTACTATTTAATTAATTCGTTTTTGCAAATATCTCTTTTCGTATGCATCAAATCGTGAACAAAGTTAGAACAAAACTTGTAGAACATAACATTGTCTATAATTGTATTACTAAGAAACTTTTTCTATCATCAACAATTTTCGAGATATCTGTCTATTACTATTTTAATTTATTCGTTTTTGCAAATATCTCTTTTCGTATGCTTGAAATCGTGAATAAAGTTATTACAAAACTTGTAGAACATAACATTATCTAGAATTGTATTCTACACAAACTTTTCCTATGATCAACAATTTTCGAGATATCTGTCTATTACTATTTTAATTAATTCGTTTTTGCAAATATCTCTTTTCGTATGCATCAAATCGTGAACAAAGTTAAAACAAAACATGTAGAACATAACATTATCTATAATTGTATCAAAAAGAAACTTTTTCTATCATCAACCGTTGTCGAGATATCTGTCTATTACTATTTTAATTAATTCGTTTTTGCAAATATCTCGATTCGTATGCATCAAATCGTGAACAAAGTTAGAACAAAACTTGTAGTACATAACATTATCTAGAATTGTATTCTTCACAAACTATTCCTATCATCAACAATTTTCGAGATATCTGTCTATTACTATTTTAATTTATTCGTTTTTGCAAATTTCTCTTTTCGTATGCTTCAAATCGTGAACAAAGTTATTACAAAACTTGTAAAACATAATATTGTCTACAATTGTTTTTCAGACAAACTTTTTCTATCAAGAACCGTTTTCGAGATATCTGTCTATTACTATTTTAATTAATAATTTTTTGCAAATATCTCGTTTCGTATGCTTCAAATCGTGAATAAAGTTATTACAAAATTTGAATAACATAACATTATCTACAATTTTATGCTTAACAAACTTTTCCTATGATCAACAATTTTCGAGATATCTGTCTATTACTATTTTAATTAATTCGTTTTTGCAAATATCTCTTTTCGTATGCATCAAATCGTGAACAAAGTTAAAACAAAACATGTAGAACATAACATTGTCTATAATTGTATCAAAAAGAAACTTTTTTTATCATGAACCGTTGTCGAGATATCTGTCTATTACTATTTTAATTAATAATTTTTTGCAAATATCTCGTTTTGTATGGATGAAATCGTGAACGAAGTTATTACAAAACTTGTAGTACATAACATTATCTACAATTTTATGCTGTACAAACTTTTCCTATAATCAAAAATTTTCGAGATATCTGTCTATTACTATTTTAATTAATTCGTTTTTGCAAATATCTCTTTTCGTATGCATCAAATCGTGAACAAAGTTAAAACAATACATGTAGAACATAACATTGTCTATAATTGTATTTTTAAGAAACTTTTTCTATCATCAACCGTTGTCGAGATATCTGTCTATTACTATTTTAATTAATAATTTTTTGCAAATATCTCGTTTCGTATGCATCAAATCGTGAACAAAGTTATAACAAAACTTGTAGTACATAACATTATCTACAATTGTATGCTACGCAAACTTTTCCTATCATCAACAATTTTCGAGATATCTGTCTATTACTATTTTAATTTATTCGTTTTTGCAAATATCTCTTTTCGTATGCATCAAATTGTGAATAAAGTTATTACAAAATTTGTAGAACATAACATTATCTACAATTTTATCCTTAACAAACTTTTCCTATGATCAACAATTTTCGAGATATCTGTCTATTACTATTTTAATTAATTCGTTTTTGCAAATATCTCTTTTCGTATGCATCAAATCGTGAACAAAGTTAAAACAAAACATGTAGAACATAACATTGTCTATAATTGTATCAAAAAGAAACTTTTTTTATCATGAACCGTTGTCGAGATATCTGTCTATTACTATTTTAATTAATTATTTTTTGCAAATATCTCGTTTTGTATGGATGAAATCGTGAACAAAGTTATTACAAAACTTGTAGTAAATAACATTATCTACAATTTTATGCTACACAAACTATTCCTATCATCAACAATTTTCGAGATATATGTCTATTACTATTTAATTAATTCGTTTTTGCAAATATCTCTTTTCGTATGCATGAAATCGTGAACAAAGTTAGAACAAAACTTGTAGAACATAACATAGTCTATAATTGTATTTTTAAGAAACTTTTTCTATCATCAACAATTTTCTAGATATCTGTCTATTACTATTTTAATTTATTCGTTTTTGCAAATATCTCTTTTCGTATGCATCAAATCGTGAACAAAGTTAAAACAAAACATGTAGAACATAATATTTTCTATGATTGTATCTGTAAGAAACTTTTTCTATCATGAACCGTTGTCGAGATATCTGTCTATTACTATTTTAATTAATTATTTTTTGCAAATATCTCGTTTCGTATGGATGAAATCGTGAACAAAGTTATAACAAAACTTGTAGTACATAATATTATCTACAATTGTATGCTGCACATACTATTCCTATCATCAAAAAATTTCGAGATATCTGTCTATTACTATTTAATTTATTCGTTTTTGCAAATATCTCTTTTCGTATGCATTAAATCGTGAACAAAGTTAGAACAAAACTTGTAGAACATAACATTGTCTATAATTGTTTTTCAGATAAACTTTTTCTATCATGAACCGTTTTCTAGATATCGGTCTATTACTATTTTAATTTATTCTGTTTTGCAAATATCTCTTTTCGTATGCTTCAAATCGTGAACAAAGTTGTAAACTTGTAGAACATAACATTATCTACAATTTTATTTTTCAAAAACTTTTCCTATCATCAACCGTTGTCGATATATCTGTCTGTTACTATTTTAATTATTCAGTTTTTACAAATATCTCGTCTCCTATGCATAGGATTGTAAACAAAGTTTATACAAGTGTGAAGACCATTAAATTTCCAACAATTTTGTTCATAACAAATTTTTTTCTATCACTTACCATTGTCGAGATATCTGTCATTTTTGTTATATTATAAAAGTGGTCTGATTCTGGAAAGGTGACCGATCCGCCATGTAAGACCGGGTTTTTCGTGATGGGTAAAGTGTGTTCTTTCGATCCAAGTTGGTTTCACATTTCCTATATGTTTAGGCCTAAGACCTATTTTTTTTATTTTCAACCCCAGTCTGATTTTGAACGGTGACCGATTTGAGAATAACTAAATCTGCTGTGGTGTTCTCCTAAGAGGGCTCTTTCTTAAAATGCGTCCAGTTCGTATCCTATATATTTAGGCCCAGACCCCATTTTTTCGCGATTGTCTTACCGCTGTAAAAAAAATCAGTGACCGCTTTGAGTCATAAGACCGAGGCTAAATAAATAAATAAATAAATAACGCTCACAGGCACATACATTGTAATGATCCCAAGAAAGCACTATTGATAGGCTGTTTATTATGGAAACCATACAACAACGGCACAAACATATAAACATCCATGACCGAACCGGGATTCGAACCCAGGACCCTGGTTTGGCAGTCCGGCGTGGTAACCATTACACCAACCGGGTCGTCAAAAAATGATGAACTAAATGATGTACTTTGGCGTCTATTTTCGAGCTAGACTGAATCCAGCTTTCCTATAATTATAATACGTTTAGGCCCTAGACCGTTGGTGGCTCTGGATCTAATTCTTCCATTTTGACGGTTTTTTTATTATTTCTAATTGAATTCGATAGAACAAATTCGGAACTAAATCCCATACATACTCGCATCGTTCTAGGACACGGGGTCCCGCTGAGTGCAGGTACACGAAGCAAGGGAGGGTGATCGATCGCATCGATCGCATCGCACCAAATTAGGACACACGTTTTTTGATCGCGCGATCGGTTTCATCGCGCGATGAGATCGCATCGCACCATCGCGCGTGCGATGGCAATAGGACACCGCCTAAGTTTGACGCTTGTATGTATTACCGTTTTTACGATAGAGCGTGAAGAAAAAACGTTGATATGAACTTGTTTCTTGTTGAGAACCCCCCTTAATTTTTAACTTTTTGTCCATTTTATTATTTGTTAACTAATCTGCCGTAATAACTGAGAAAATTTCAACTATTACGGTTCAAAAGTTACAGCCCTAAATAGGTAGGACAAACGGACGGACGGACGGACGGACGGACAACGTAGGCTTAGTAGGGACCCGTTTTCACCCTTTGGGTACGGAACCCTAAAAAGAACAATGATAATGATATCAAAATATTGATCTGAAGTTTGGATTGTCTTTACGAGAACGGGAGTAACAAAACACCCTAGTTAGTTTCATTTAACAATTAACATTATTGTATTCGAAATTAAATAATTATGGGTAAGCATACGGTTAAGTAGATCTAAATTTTCAACACTCAGAACATATTATAAACATTGTAAAATTGTAAAATTTTAACGCACACAATACTATAACCATAAATAAATTACCTATTGACTAGTAGGCGCTAATTAAAAAAAAAAAATTGTGTTGTAATGTATTGTAGTACTTAAGTATTTGTAGTGTCTAATAAATATCTGCCTACGAGCCGGAATTGGTAATAAAAATAAGATTTAAGAACATTTGGGTGAATCAACTTTTTGTTGTTAATGAGTGTCCCCAATGTTTCATACCTTTTAGATTTTTTTACCACCATCCAAATTTTAATAAAATGTTTGTTTATGAAAAAAAATCGATACGTGTTTTTTCTTTTAGTATCGCTCAGTACTAAAATATTGAGATATGACTTCGCAAAAATGTCTTAAGAAAAACAATTCGACTGGACACAGTACGCACCTACCTGTGCCACAGATTACTTAATAGTTACTACCACTCGACCCGATTTCGCGCGCTTTTTAGAATTTCGATCTTTGCTTTTCAAGAACGAAAACTAACGAACGAATCTCTGTGGTCAGTAATTTTCTTTGGGTCAGAGCCTACGAATAGAAATGTAAATAAAGCTCAAAAAGTGACCCCAAAAAAAGTACACAGTGTTCGAAATTTGTTCCTTAAAAACTACACCTTGCCGCCAAAACTCATACAAAATGTCATTTTTCAAAGGGTGCCAAAAATTATGTTGCTTTTGTTTAGAGTTATTCTTCCATAGTTATTTTCTTATTCGTAGGTCAGAGCCTTTTAATTTTTAGAAAAAGTTTATTATGTGTCATTGTGTCATTCAAAGATTACTTTATTATAACCGTATCATTGAACAAAAATAAACAAAATAAGGGACTAGTATAACATTTTAACAATGTTTTGAAAGTGTTGTGTGTTCCTGTTAAGTTTACAATGCGTGGGACTCTGAAGCTAGCCCCGGCTCCGCCCCCCGGTCCTGCCGCATCCGGTCGGTACGAATACGAAATACTTGATGACCAAGCTTTATGGAAAATTCTGTAGGATAAAATTTTTAAATATGCAATTTTGACCTGCCCTTTTTTTTACGAAATGGGTTCTATAAGTGATACCAAACACGTAGAAAAAATTTGGAAGGTGATAAAAAAAAAATCCTGTATTAAAACTAGAGAAACTGAATAAATTTTAACAACTCTAGCGATACATTAGATGATTAAACAGTAAACTTCAGTGTTCAGTACAAATATTATCTCTCGTTTATTCGATTTTTGATTGGTGACCCAGCAGACAATTTTGTGCTTCCCTACAAATATTCACTGTCCCCAGAGTGAGTTGACTTTGATTTTCACCCTGTACGGCTAGCATGCCACCCACGAAAAAGCGTTTAAACGAGAAAAACGTCATGCGCGCTATTTCTAGCATACGTAAAATAATAAGGATGGAGGTGCATCTCGATTTTTGTCTTTTTCTCGGGGGTGGCATGCGAGGCCTACTGCTGTATAAAAAATTATACGATCGCGTGAAGCTTTATGCCATTGGCAGTAAGAATAAAGTCTATAATTTTTAAAGAATGTTCAAACATATTATTATGAATTTGACAAACAACCATGGTAAAAGTTGTTCAGTTTGATGGGTAGACTCTTAGTTTAGAAGGACGCTAATGATATCAATGTATAGTAGCGCTAATGTGGATGGCAGTGGTAGGAGAGGCAGGCCGAAGAAAAGATGGATGGATTGTGTGAAGAATGATATGTGTAAAAAGGGGGTGAGTGTTGAGACGACGGCTAAGAGAGATGAATGGAAGAGGATGACATATTGCGCCGACCCCAAATAATGGGAAATGGGCAAGAGAATGATGATGATGATGAGTAGCGCTAATAGATGAAGTAACTATTTTAGTGTTTGAGCATTACAAATTAAAATTTCACTGTTATTAAACATTATTATTCCATTATGTAATATATACTTACACGAATCGAAGAAAGAAAACTGGTAATTATCTATGAGTGTTACACTGGTAGTCGGTACTGTTTATTAAGACACAATAATTGTAGAGATTGGTAAATTAATTACCTGTACAGTCAGCCCCAAAATATGTATATGTGGGGACAAACACCCTAAGTTTTGTTTTATGTTATAAAATTTATAAAAAAATTATAAAATATTGTATTGAGAATTTGAGACTCTTGATCCCACAGACAAACCGTGGAAACGGTTTTGTGGGTCTTTCCTATTGTATGTGTATTCAAGAAATAAAGTTTTTGAAATTTTTGAATTTTTGAATTTTTTTTGAAACATCATTGCAAAGTCGTGTCGTCAAGTCGGTATGTGTCAATTCGGACAAAAATTTGATAAGATTTTATGAGACTGTGAGTCTAGTATTTCAGATCAATGGACATTATACAGCTTCTAAAATATAGTAGGTAAGCATTTACAGTTACATAGCTTTAATACAGCCTATAGGTACATTGTTGCATCAAAACGAAGTAGAAAGTCTACCTACTCTTATACATTTGACCAAAATCCTTCTATACAGCTCAAGTATATAACCATATACAGGGTGAAATTGATATCATTGGCATCCTTTTAAACTAAGAGTCTACTCATCATACTGAACAACTTATACAGGGTGAAATTGATATCATTAGCATCCTTTTAAACTAAGAGTCTACACATCAAACTGAACAACTTTTACTATGGGAGCAAACCGATCGGAGCAACTAAAAAATCAGCTGTCCCATACTAAACTGCAATGTCGACTCGACTGAAATGTATGCAACAGCTGATTTTTTTGTTGCTCCGATCGGTTTGCTCCCATAATAAAAGTTGTTCAGTTTGATGGATAGACTCTTAGTTTAAAAGGATGCCAATGGTATCAATTTCACCCTGTATACAAGCTATCAACATAACTAAGCAACCAAATTATTTTTCAAAAACATGTACTTATACAGTTACGTACAATAACGAGGTTAATAAATCTAATTAAATCTAATTATTGGTTTATTTTTTAGATCTTTTTCTCATGGATCCTCTCAGAGAGTTCACTACTTTTATATTCAGACTTAATGATACCTACATTGCTTACTGGCCACTTTAGTTTTACTTGTCATTGTCAATAAAATAATGACAAAAAATCAATGTACCTACCTAAATATACAAATACTTAGTTTTACAAATATTGTATAACTTGTATATTTGTAAAACCTGATACGCTGTAAAGCGACTCGCTTCCTGCGATTAAACCTTGTAAGGTTTGCAGTAAGAAAGCTTAAGTAGGAAAACAAATATGTAACTTTTTCTTTGTAAAATAAATTGAAAAAAAAAAAAATAGAGCGAGCCGGATGAAAGATTTCCATTGCAAAATATATAATTAGGTATACATCTTTTGAGACGAAATTTAGTTCCGTAGCTAAGTTAATAGCTTGTATTGTATGATGATGGTTATGTCATGGGCTGTAGCTGTATAAAAGGATTTGGGTCGAACGTATACCTACTCCGTTTTGGTGCAACATAATGTACCTAGGCTAGGTATATTAAATTATATAACTGGAAATGTTTACAAAATGTTGGCACAAACGCCGTATGCGTTGCGTATCTTCTGTTCACGAAGTCTGATCTAATACCTAAATTTTTTTGAGGCTGACTGTACCTACTTAGGTACACGTAATAGGCATGCTATAAATTGACCGATCAAATTATCTTTTTGTCGGCTACATAATTACTTACTATTTAAATTAGCTACAAAAAAATTATTTCCCTTGTAAGTAGGTATATAGTTGAGATTATGGTTTATGTTTGACATCAGAAGAGAATTTCTTTATTTGTCTTAAAAAACACATAACAAAAACAATACAGGGTGTAAAATTAAATGGGACACTTACTTAAAGGGGTGCTTCAGACCATCAAACTGAACTACTTTCTCTATGGGACCTATATCGAAATTTGAACCTTGGTTGGTCTGACGGTCTGACCAACCACTGTTATTATTGTCATCACCAATTATCATCATCATCTTCATGGGTTAGGGTGGTTAAGACCGTCAAACTGAAAAACTTTCACAAAGTCGAAATATTAAACAAATCAGCTGTCCCATACATTGAGTTGACTATGTAAGGTACTGAAGTTTTGTTTTGTACGAAACAGCAGATTTTTTAATTTTCTCTAGGTATGTTGGCTCCATAGTGAAAATTGTTCAGTTTGATGATCTAACTAAACCACTACTTTAAATATTACCAACTAGGGTGTTTTGTTTTGGTTACATCCGGTATACTCATGGTTTTAGACCACCATGGTTGTTTTCCACCACTTCGACTACTTTGGTTCTTCTCCGAATCTCTTCATTTCTGATTGGATCCCGCAGGAGAAACTCTGAGAATAGCCCTCTCCACTGTTCTTTGAGTAACTTTGAGCCTTTTTCATCAGGAGTGCGATTTTTGAAACTCATTCGTTGAACTCAGCAGTTGTAAATGCCAAAATTACTATGGAGATACGCTTAGATTAAAAACTTTTCACTTACTATATCTATGGAGATACGCATCTTTCTACTTCTGATTTGACATAAAAAAATCATCTGATTTGACCTTAATTCAAAGTTGAGTTTAACATTTAATTTTTCCTCTTCCAAAAAAAGTTAAAGTCAATTAAAAAAAAATTGAGGTCGCATCAATGTAATTTTAATTTCAGTAGAAGCGTACAACATTGGACATTCTTTAAAAAATATTTGGAGCATTATTTTATTCAACCTACAACTTTTTTTTTATTCGAGCTTAAATGCTGACTTTCGGACTTTTTTGAGAAAACCCCTAAAAAATTCACCTAAAATAATCCATGATACGGGATTTTTTTTGGGGCGTGGCAAGATAGCTAAAGACTTCTCCTATCCACTAATTCAATTTGACCAACGATGCACCAAACACCCTGTAGAATACATATCCAACGTGTTAATGAATTAGCGCAAAACCTCATACACCCCAACTGATTTATAAGAAAATAATTAGATTGAAACAATAATTTAATTATTTTGATACTTAAAATTTAAAGTTATTCACATTTTAAGTTTGGAGGCAAAAATGATTTTTTATCATTTCAGCACTGAAAGAAAGCGCTACACGTACTCATGGATACATTTTTATAATCTTGTTTTGGTAGTAAGTAGGGCGAGTGTGCCCGTGCGGTAGGTTGACATCGGGTACCGAAATTTTAAATTATGCAGTCAAATTATTTAATATTTTGAAAAAAATTACCTATGTTGAAACCATGATAATTCGACTCTGCTCTCGATTCTCAACAAACTACTTTCTATTAACACGTTGTAGATACAAACATCCATGACTCGGGAACAAGCATTGTTAAATAACATACAAATATTTGCCCCTTGGCACAGTAGGCAGGTTCACTACTAGAGAATAACCATAAACTGCAAATTGTATCAAACAGAAAAAAAGTTAACCGATTTCCATAGAGTGAGATAATCTGCTCCGGCGCATCTGGACGCGAGCCAGAAGAGTGCAGATGTCCACGCGTCTTGCACACTCGCGTAACGCAGATCTAATCGATTCTATAGATTGCTACCTACACGGGCTTCGTGATCTTTCTATTTCTAATCGTTTTAAATTATAAACTTTCTGTTTTTTTATAAGAAACGATTGCACGTGCTTTTTTAGGGTTCCGTAGTCAAACAAGGAACTCTTATACTTTCGAACATTATATCTGTCTGTCTGTCTGTATGCCCCACCTCATTTTTGCACCTATGGAATCGTTGGGTATGAAGACAGATAACTGTAACCCAAAAACAAATGTTGTAGTTATGAAGAAAACCACCTTATCCTTAAAAAAAAGAATTTATGAAGAAAAACCACATTATCCTTGAAAAAGCTACAGCAAACCTTACTAGGTTTAATCGCAGGAAGCGAAGATCTAAAATACTGGAGTATCATAGCATATGCTCACGACTATATTCCCCGAGGGGGTAGTCAGAGATATTCTGAAACTTCAGAACATCCACGTTTCACTTGTAGTACAGAAACTCCGTCCAGTGTGACGGGGAGGTAGGGGGAAATACTGGAGTAAAAAATCTGAAAGTATTTGACAGTATGAAAATTATAACGCTCGATATAGCGCCATCAGTGTCGGAGTAATCTTATAAAAACCTGCAAGTCACCGCCGAACGAAATTAAATAGCACTATTGTAAGCTTCTTGAAGATTTCTTATGTTATTGAAGTTATGTCAGGATGAGCTTTTTATGCAATTAAATGACTACGGAACCCTATCCTGGGCGAGTCCGACACGCTCTTGGCCGGTTTTTATTGATTCTTAAATACGCTAGGACTTTCAATGGCGATTTCTTTTCTAGAGTCCATTATAAATGTCGTTCCCCATCATTCGTATCAAACACTTTTTTTTTATCATTCAATGTATACTTTCGCAAATTAGATCTTTAGATAATTTTTTTCAATAATATGAAAGAAGTTTAGATGGTAGATATTTGTCTCTACTTTTGAACACTTCTTTTGTACACACGGCGACAGATCAACCTACCCATAGTTCGACCTTATGTCCATGAACATAGAGTTCAACTATGGGTAGGTTGATCTGTCGCCGTGTGTACTTACGATTGGGATGAGCAATGTTATGTTATAAAACATTTTTAAGTGAAGTCATAGATGCGATTGTTGCGAAGCTACCACCAAAAGGTACATTGGTTTTTTTTATTTTATACAATACAGTCTCAGTATATGAGTCGATAAATTTTACCTTTGGATACTTTCACTCGCAGCCCAAGTACTTACTTGAACACGAACTCGGTTAAATTGCACAAAATGTTAGAGCTCTGCATATTATAATAATATTATGAGAACTAACGACATAAAAGCACGATATTTTAATTGTTATCCAAGATCATACCCTAATGTAGTTAGTAATTATTTTATTAGGTATGCACTCATTACACTTTCAAAATAGTATTTTAACATTTAAATACTGGTTATTATTAAAGTGGATCACTAGCCTTCAAATTGTGAATTATTTATACAAATTACTTACATTACTACATACATTTTGTTAATTCTAAATCGATTACAATTAGAGTATAATTTTAGTTCGGTACATCCACTTAGATGGTGTACCATTTCAAGGCTTTTTGCTCACATAAGATACTACTAAATCCAAGTGCGAGCACTTATTGATTACGCATAACTTGACATACGAAATGCTAATACAAACTACATTTACGTACGTAGGTACAATAGCATTTAAAATTATAAAAACTCGCGTAATTTAAATACTAGTTTCGTATTGTACGGTAATATAATTGAAATAAAATTAAAAGTTATGCCTTACTCTACAAAATGCCCGGAGAGCGATTTTTGAAACTCATTCTTTGAACTCAGCAGTTGAAAATGTTAACATTACTATGGAGACGCGCATCGTTCTACTGCTGATTTGACATAAAAAAATCAATCAATCAATCAAATATACTTTTTTTACACCAAAACATAAACAATAAAAACAAAAAAGGAACAATCAAACTCTAGGAGTGCGATTTTTGAAAGTCAAATCAGCAGTAGAAAGATGCATATCTCCATAGTCATTTTGACAGTTTCAACTGCTGAGCTCAACGTGTGAGTTTCAAAAATCGCACTCCAGGTTGTGTCTTCATCTTTTCTTCATGCCTTCCTATCAAAATATAAAGACAGAAATGTAATAATTTTGTAGACAGTCATAAGTAGGCATTCAATGTTGAATATTTTGAGATGACTATGACGGACGACCCGTTGGTGTAATGGTTACCACGCCGGACTGCCAAACCAGGGTCCTGGGTTCGAATCCCGGTTCGGTCGTGGATGTTTATATGTTTGTGCCGTTGTTGTATGGTTTCCATAATAAACAGCCTATCAATAGTGCTTTCTTGGGATCATTACAATGTATGTGCCTGTGAGCGTTATTAATTTAATTAATTAACTATGATTTCAGGGTTGCTTTATTCAATAAAATAATTATAAAAATTATCGCAGCATACAATGGATAATTCGGTAATCCCCGAACAGAAGTGCGATTTTTAAACTTATTCTTTGAACTCACCAGAAAATGTCAAAATTACTATGGAGATACCCTCCTTTCTACTGCTGATTTGACATTAAAAAATCATACTCCAGGGGTGCGATTTTTGAAAGTCAAATCAGCAGTAGAAAGATGCGTATCTCCATAAATTTTCAACTGCTGAGTTCAACGTATGAGATTCAAAAATCGCACTCCTGGCTGCTTTCTTGAAGAGTCGGACGATAATTTGCAAAAAATAGAGAGCAAATGTTGTAGAAAGAGAGCGACGACCTTCGCTAAGACACTGAACAAATTACATAAAGAGCATGATAAAAATTAACGTACCATTATTTTTTAATCTCGCACTCGTTTCATAATCATAATTATTATTTTCTACCGGTTGCTCGTACGGTCTTTGATCAACCCATCGACTTGACCCATCTTCACTGGGTTTAGCTAAAAACTGACCGCTCCACTTGGGTACCTTGTTTAACTGATTAACACTATCATATTGTCTACTAATATCCGCAAACACCATTGATGGTGGTGACCACTGTATGAACCACTGATGCGACACTGCCATATTGTATCTAAACACATGAAATAACAACACTATGAATGTATCTATCTTACTCAACTGTACGTAGGTGTAACGGAGAATGAATGAAGTTGATGAAAAGTTTTCGCATAGCAAAAAACGCGTGAGCTTGTGCGCGGTGGTAAAATAAATCTGTTGGCTGTAGTTTGCGCCCTACCAAAAGAATCGCTTTCAGTCTCTCCGCTAACTACGTACAGTAGAGCCGAATCCTAAAGTTACGTATGACAGCTCAACCACAGGTCGCTATAACCTAGTTACGTCGTCATCTTTTCAAATCAAAATTCAATAATACCATATCTCCCTAATTAATTACAAACAAAAGATATACCTACGTTATCATAACTCTAAACTAAAAAAATTGTTTCCTAATATTAATATCATTTGAAATGCTAGAAAACATTCCAAATTGACATACGTCATACGTAACTTTAAGATTCGGCTCTACTGTAGTGTATGTAAAGCCCTGCCTACACACTTTGTTGTGCGGGATGTGCGAGGATATGACATACTTACATAGTTACTGAAACTAACAAATAATATAATACTTGCTTTAAAAATATTAATCATAATAATGGGCGTGGATGGCTGTGGTAGTAGGAGGAAAAGATGGATGGATCGTGTGCAGGATAATATGCGTACAAAGGACTGAAGGTGAAGGAATGAATATCGTACTGAAGAGAGATGATTGGAGGAAGATGACATATTGCGCCGACGACTCCAAATAATGATGGTGATAATAATCATAATAATAATTTATTGCATTATTTGGTTACCTACATGAGATCTCTAAAATGTAAGGGTGCTTGCGAGCTACGCGTTCGCACGTGGACCCACACTAATACAGTAGGTACACATAAGCAACATCTTAAAAATAAAAACAACACTTTTTCTGAATCTTTATTCACAGGGAAGATTCAATACAACGTCAATTTTAAAAATTTCCGTCTTCGTAAGGGGAAGAAAATTAAATAACTTATTAATTAATAAAAATAGAAAATAATTTTTCAGATCCGGATTTTTTGCCAAATCATTCTTAAATGTTAGTAACAAAAATGTTATCTATATATTATACTAGCGGCCCGTCCCGGCTTCGCACGGGTGGACGTCTAATCTTTTCTAGCAATAAATATAGCCTACACTGAGAGAAAAAATTATCCAGAAATTAAAAAACCGTTTTGTTACTGGCGTAAAAACTAATTTATAGTTATGAATACTAAAGTTCTGCTGTCATTACTGGCACAAGCAGATTTTTACACTAGTTTAGTATTATTAAAATGTAATCCCTACAAACTAGTTTTAGTAAAGTAAAATATTACATAATAAAGTAATTCTTGCATAAATAGTGTAAGTTTCACTTTACTTTAGTTATTTCCAAAATCATATTAGCTATGATTAGTAATCACAATTGTAATTTTGAATAGACAGTTTTAATAAAAGTAGAGAATCACAAGGCATAGTTAATTCTGCAACTGCTTTGTTTTTGCTATAAATAACGTCGTGATAATTAAAACACTCGTTTGTAATAACAAGTGTTTACCTGTTATTTAAAAAAAAAAAAAAAAATTTTTGACCAAACTCCTTTGTAATTCCTAGTGTTCCCATAGTTCTTTTTACAATACTTGTCTTTTATAACCAGCTTATAATTAGTTATATTTACTACAAACATTTCATCGTAATAACTGCACGGAATTTTGTCATTTCTAGTTTCTCCTTTCTTCTTTCAATAAGCCATTTTTGTGATTTTAAACAAATTAATTTTGAATTTAATACCAGTTCGGTAATATTTACAACTTTTTGTGATTGCTGACTTTCTGAATTGCCATATTAATTTCATTTCGTTTTCACCTCCCGGCCGGATTAGACGAATCGTAATCATCTCTAAAGTGATCATAACAGTAACAGTGAAGTGAAGTGTTTAATTTTATTAAAATGAATGTCCTGAATATGGAATCGTGGACTGTCTTGAACTAAATATTAAAAAAATATATAATAAGATGATGGCAACTAAAGTTTCCAGCCAGATAAATCTGGAAACGGACATGGATCAGCTCACTAGCGATTTACTGACAAACTTGGGGCTAAATGTTTATGTCAGAGCTTTTTGTGGTAAGTGTGTGTATTTATTCATTTATAGTGTGACAGGTAGGTACGTGCTAATGTAATTTTATAGGCAAGATCAAGGAAGGAAAAGATCAATGTTATCTCTTACTAACCATAATTATCATTTCTGCCAAAAGTGCATAAGTAAATATAATTATTTATATGTCCTTCATGACATATCTATTTTCTTCTCAACCTGACATGAATGTTTAAAAAATTCACTTGACCACCCTTTCATATTTATTAATTATTACAGAAGGCAAGGAAGATGCTGGAATATTAAGGCTTCTATCAGATGATGAGACATCCCAGGTTATACCAGTACCTGGAGACAGGGCTAGATTTAAAGTTAACCTAGCCAATTGGAAGCAACCAATCGATAATTTAAATAACGTAGACCCCTGGACTCAACACCAAATGTGAGTTCTTTCCCATATATTCCCTAAATAGATTTTTATGATCAATGTGTTTTTAATTATCTATCTGAGATTACTGGTAAGTGCGTCCATTTTAGGCGTTACTTTGTTCGTATGATTCTGAATACTTAGTACCTAGCAGTAGGTTGGCATACCTATATTTTTTGGAGTTGCATGCCATCTTTGGCTATACTGATCTAGTAACTACCAGACATCCTGATCATTATCAATATCTAGATTAAAATATAATTTATTTATGTAATCGTTATTTTTTCAGAACCCGCGTCGCCTGATGCTTTAAATAACGCCAGTCTGCTACAACTACCGTACTGGACTTTCAGCGTGCCGTTAAAGGACAGAAATCACTGTGGCTTTTAAATTATGTAGGTACATAGATAGTTGTAAAAACTGAAATGAAAATAAAGTACATTAACTATTATCTTAAGTTTTATTTGAACCTATACCTTATAATTTAGTGGAGTTGTTATAACAAATCTTTCTACTAGGTATCACAACTTTCTCCTGTATTCTTTATTCTGTGTTTCTTTACATCATGCATATACATAATAATATGTATATACACTTTTATACAAGATGTTTTTCAGTAGCTAGGAAAGAACGCAATATCCTGAATACTGATACGTTCTTGCTAGCAACTGAAAAAGTGCTGTAGAAACATGTACATGTTATGTACAAGGTGTAAAAAAAGCCCTAGTAATACTTAAGGGGGTGCTTCAGACCATTAAACTGAACAACTTTCACTATGGACCCAACTTTGAAATTGAAAACAAAATTGGCTCCTTAGTAAAAGTTATTCAGTTTGATGGGCTGAAGCACTCCCTTAAGTATTACTATGGTGTTTTGTTACACCCTGTATAATGTTGTAAAGAATACAGGAGAAAGTTGTGATATCTAGTATAACGATTTGTTATAACAATGCTACAATCTTGTAAAAATTACACATTGTTTAGTAATATCAAGTAGGAACTCATTATAAATTGTAAAACTACAAGCTAGAAATTAGACTGCATTTTCTAAAAAACACTAATTGTTTAGTAATAACAAGCACTATGTTTCGAAATTATAAAAGTACAATCTAGTATTTACAAAATATTCAATTGCATTTAAATAATCGTTTAGTAAAATCAAGTAAGAAATCGTAGATATCGTAAAGTAGTTTCTAAAATTCAGTTTAAAGACAACTAGTAAGTGCTATCGTTTTATTTGTAGATAATAAACGACTACATGTTTTTACAAAACGGTTTGTATATTTTGTACATCAAAATTTGGAGGATTACTGTTTCATTTTAGAAATTACAAAACTATTTGTCTTAACTGTGACGTCATCGTTTTGAGAATTAGTATTGCGCATTAAAAATTACTAAAAGCTCACTACACTAATTACTAAATACAATAACTAAAAACGACTCCTTATTATTACAAAACTTTTGTTGTCGTGGGATCTGCAAATATTTATTTAATAATTAGTGATTTTTTGTAATAACAAATGAAGTTTTCTCTCAGTGTATGTTACTCAGGGTGAATGCAGCTTTCTAATGGTGAAAGAATTTTTTAAATCGGCCCAGTACTTTTTGAGCCTATTCATTACAAACATACAAAAATAGGTACAAATCTTTCCTTTTTATAATATTAGTGTAGATTGATAAACTGTTCAGAATTTTTTATACAAAAATCCGACCTTGGAAAGGTTGACATTTGCAAGGACAGCGTTAAAAAACTTGAAGTCGGGAAAAATCCAGAAAAAAAATATATTCTTGGTAACCCTATGGATTTTTTAAAAACTATTTTATTCGTTTTAGTTGACCACATAGATATAGTAACTAGATGAAACCATACCGTGGCCGCACATGAAACAGCAATAGTGTGAGTTTTGCATACTAAAAGACGGTTTGTTTGGCAAGATGTCATCAACATTCCATATGTTTGACAATGGTTTGACATCTTGCCAAACAAAAAAACCGGCCACGGTGACCGAAACAAAAAATAATATTTCTGTCTTTTTTGTTTACATAAGTTTCATAACTGGCTATCTCGCTCTCTCAGTTCTTGGCTCCATCTTTCAGCGTAAGCGAAAAGTTTTTAATCTAAGGTTGACCATTATTTACGGGACTGTATAGAACTACTTCTTTATTGCTCCCCCTGTAGAACGTGAACCGCTAGACCGATTTATCGGTGGATTTTGGCTTATGTTCTACATAGGTAATAAAAGAATTACTTACCTACATTCATTATATAAACTTACCTCAAAGTGCAGCATAATATAATATTATCCAACTGGCACACATCAAGTGACTATTAATAATTTAATACAATGTTTTAGTGTGTGCGTTGTTCATATCTAAAGATACGTTACGAAAAATACATTTAGAGTTTTATATAAGAGAACTTTCCTACTGCTTAATTAACGCAGTAACTCAAGTTTCCTTATGGTAACTAGGTACATATCTAAGATTTTCCTCGGCTCTAATTCGTTTCTTTCTCCTTCATAAATCCAGATAAATTATGGGCAAAGTAATCTTGATGTGCTTGGTCAATTACCCGTAAAGTTACATAGAACGATGGTGGACGGGAGATATACAAAATGTGTGTTGCAGCTAACTGGGTTAATGCCCCATAATAATAATAAACACCGAAATAGTTCGGAACCGAAACACGACTTCTATCAACTTAATATCTTTGATTTGTCACACCACGTTAAAGATAATTCCAACAACGTAACAGAATGTTAAACTGTGACAAATGCTATAAAATCTATAATTATAATAAAATTGTAAACTTGGCGTGGATATTGAAGATATTTGCAAAAATATTAATTAGGGGCGTTTAGGTTTTTTTTTTTTTTTTTTTTTATTAACTATGGGTGGGTAGGTTATACGTAATGGAATGCATTGACAATTTTTAGAATTTCTGTCTGATTTTTTTTATGCGCGCACCACTTAAAAAATTTCATTTATTTCATTTCATTTTTGTTTTATTTCATCGCAATCGATGCATTCAATCAAAAGTTATTATACGAAGTCGCAAGGAATCCTGACTGTAATTTCTCCAAAAATATATTTTTGCTTTGTAAAACCAACGATCAACTGAAAGCTTTTTCTTTAAATTATTGCGTTTGTTTGAGTTTTACTGTAAGATGTAGTACGTTTACAACAATGACTAGTGAAATAGGTTCACCCAATCAGTGTTCACCATGTGGCCAGCTACAGTTTTTACGAGACCCATTAATTTTTACTCTTGTAACGTTCAGTTTTGTGTAAAATGTATGTAAAACATATCGTCTTGTTAGTGACTCTAGCCGGGATGGCTGAGGCAATTTACCCGTACTTTGATACTCAGGATTTCATCTACAATGTGCCTAAAGCGTTTAGAATATCGATCACTCTCGACAAGTTGCTGGAGTATTTCGAGAAGAAGCCATCGAAAGACCCCGAGTGGTACATTGCTTTAGCCATGGCAAGAGGTTAGTACTAGTACTAAGTACGTAAGTACAGGTATCAGAGAACTTAGATTATTCCCATATTGACAGAATTTTAAATGATCTATCAACATCAACCTTCGGTCAATTTGAGAATCAGTTTCGGATTTCATTTAAAATAAAATTCATCAAATAAATATATAAATCAATAATGTTTTTTCATTTAAATTTTATTTTTTTCATTTATAAGAAAATTCTTTACATGTCTTAGGCCCAGAAGGGCCTAAGACATTTAAGGCTATTCTACCGTTGGCGCGCTCCATACAAACGTAGTATGATGATATTTTCAATACTATCCAATTAAAGTCAATGAAATTTTTCAAAAACAATCTAGTAACTAATTTCTATGTCGGTATGAAGTCAGATTTTCGATAAAATTTATAGTTTTAAAGTGCACAAATATTTCCATACATATCTTAAATTAATCCTAGCATTGAAACTGTATATTTTAACGAAAATCTGACTTCATACCGACGTAGAGATTAGTTACTTGATTGTTTTTGAAAAATTTCATTGACTTTAATCAGATAGTATTGAAAATATCACCACACTACGTTTGTATGGAGCGCGCCAACGGTAGAATAGCCTTAAGGAATTTTTTTATTCAGTCAATTGTTGTAACTCGTATACGTTCGTTATCTTTTTTAAACATTATTGATTTTTTCGGTCTCTGAGCAAGTGGCTCGGTGGCGAAATTGGATAACGCACTTGTTTCCCCGGTTTGGAAGAGTGCGGGTTCGAATCCCGCCCGAGACTAAATTTTTCAATCTTTATTTTGATTCGTTATCTTTTTGTTATCCACTTTGTATTTTTAATGTTAGATCTGCTTTGTTTTTTTGTGTAATTTCTATCAGTGGAGACCTATAATTGGCTTTCTGTTAGCCATCCATAGATATTTTGTATTGTGTCAACAGCTGTTGGTCTTCCCAAGAAAATAAAATGAAATAAGAATTGATCAATTTCTTAGATCAATTTGGAATAGGCCAGTTGAATTTCAGTCAATATGGGAAATGACGATTTGCGTTTTAGTTGTACTGTGCCGGAGGCTTCGGTCGTATCTTGAAATCTTTCATTTAAAACTTTTTCATCTACTTTTCAAACTATAATTAGAAAATGTTGTTTCTTCTATATGCTCACGACTATATTCCCCGACGGGCTATAGTCAGAGATATTCTGAAACTTCAGAACATCCACGTCTCACTAGTAGTACCGAAACTCTGTCCAGTGTGACGGGGAGTGAGCCCGTCGCCACTTGTAATGGACAGTAGGTACAATACTTGCCTCGAAATTGAAGCATGCAGGTTTCCTCACGATGTTTTCCTTCACCGAAAAGCCAGTGGTGTTGTATCGTACATAAATTCCGAAAAACTCATTGGTACGAGTCGGCCTGGACGGGGATCGAACCACTATGAAATGAAAATAGAAATGTTGTTTCTGTCCTCTCTAAATTACCAACTCATTCTTCTGAGAATGAAAATGACAAGGTTGATTTACCTAGTCAATTGAAAACCATAAAAAAGGTGTAGACATCGTTGTTTTAACAGGTCTTAAATTAACTATCTAGACAAGTATTAAATCGATTAAATGATCTTGATTGACTATTGAAAGTTGCTAAAACAGTCTCTTAGTCTTGCACATCACGACTAGATTTCTATAGACCCATATTGTGTAATGAATACTTAAAAGCCTGAACGTGTATCGTTTGGCAGGTCAGCTCGAATACACGATTAATGAACTAGATAAATCGGTGCCGGCGAAGCTCAAGGAGAACTTACAGAACATCACGAGACGCATGGACCGCATTAGAAATAAAACGAACTTCGAAACATTCGTCTACCGCAGCAAGGACTATGAATATGGTTAGTAATAGTTATATTCAGGTATATTTTTGGATCTGTGAGACACAAAGGCTGTGTTCGGTATGTGTGTCAAGATTTACCACTTTTAAATTTCGGACCTTTCACATAAATTGTACAAATATATCAATGGAAGCACATTCCTGTTCCTATCCATTCCGTAATCAAGTATTTAAAATTTAAAAAAAGTCAATATTGTATACTTACTTACCAAATATTGACTTTTTTTATATGTATATGTATTTTTTATGTATACTTACTTACCAAATATTGACTTTTTTTCTTGTTGGAGCTTTTAACCCTGAGGTCATGTCAGCCTAAATATTAAATAAATAAATAAATATCTTGGACAATGTCACACAAATTATCTAGTCACATTTAAAGTACCAGAATCTAGCCTGGACTTGCATTATGATGACTAGACAACGATATACAATACATATACATATAGATACTAACATCCATGACTCGGGTACTTACTAATATTCATATTCATCATATAAATATTTGTCCCTTACGGGATTCGAACCCGCGACCCTCGGCACAGCAGGCAGGTTCACTACCGACTGTGCTACCGGGCTGTTTATACAACGTGTTAATAAATTAGCGCAAAACCTCATACACCCCAACTGATTTATAACAAAATAATTAGATTGAAACAATAATTTCATTATTTTGATAGTAAAATTTTAAACTTATTCACATTTTAAGTTTTAAGGTTAAAATGATTTGTTATCATTTCAGCAATGAATGAAAGCGCTAACATACTCATGGATACATTTTAAGAATCTCGTTTTGGTAGTAAGTAGGGTGAGTGTGCCCGTGCGGCGCCGGCGGGTTGACATCGGGTTCAGAAAATTTAAAATTTTTATATTTTTTTTTTAAATATTTTGAAAAAAATTACCTATGTTGAAACCATGATAATTTGATTATGCTCTCGATTCTAAACAAACTACTTTCTAGTTTTGCATTAATTCATTAACACGTTGTATATGTCTGAATATTGACTTGAACTGGCTTGAACGCTTCGTGATTATTGTCATGGTTAATCTGAAATAGGTTTGGAGTCAATTCATCTCATTTATAGAGCCCATTTTAGTGCAGTAGTCTAAGTAATGTAAATATTTACTATTACTAAATTTACTATTTATCTCACGTTTACAAATTCCTAAAAGTATTTACAAAAATTAAGAAATTTCGGTCTTCGCTTAAGGATCAACTCACGTTCATTTACGTAACTCGAGTTGCCAAAAACATTCATGTGCCAGTTGCGTTGCGCACAAACGCGAAACGAATGTAGCCTGCCGCCGTAGCATGTTGCACGTGATAAGGTTTATGTCACGCCTTTTATCTCGCTCGTTTGCCAGCAAATAGAAAGGGAGCGTAGTAGGTGCGATAGCGCTGTATCACGTTGCCATACTATACAACGTGTTAATGAATTAGCGCAAAACCTCATACACCCCTTTATAACAAAATAATTATATTGAAAAAATAATTTAATTATTTTGATAATTAAAATTTAAAGTTATTGGCATTTTTTGGCAAAAATGATTTGTTATCATTTCAGCACTGAAAGAAAGCGCTAACGTACTCATGGATACATTTTTATAATCTTGTTTTGGTAGTAAGTAGGGTGAGTGTGCTCGTGCGGTGGGTTGACATAGGGTTCAGAAATTTTTTTATTTTGCAAACAAATTATTTAATATCAAAAAAAAAATTACCTATGTTGAAACCAATGATAATTCGACTCTGCTCTCGAACTACTTTCTAGTTTTGCGTTAATTCATTAACACGTTGTATACAGCGGCGTTGATACGGCTATATCAACGCCTTTTATCTCGTTCGAAAGAGACCGAACGAAGGCGCGAAAGCGCGCTTCATCACGCTGCCATACTACAGCCGCATAACTTATAATTATATTATGTACAGCAGCCGTGCGATAACACGCATCATACTACGGCTGCTGTATCTATATCACGCCTTTGGAGTGCGACTCTTCTACTGCTGATTTAACTTTCAAAAATCATACTTCAGGAGTGCGATTTTTGAAAGTCAAATCATCCGTAGAAATATGCGTATCTCCATAGTAATTTTGACATTTTCAACTGCTGAACTCAGCTAATGAGATTCAAAAATCGCACTCTTGATCTCGTTCGTTCGCGTACAAAAAGAAAGAGAGCTAAGGCAGGATAGCGCTCTATCACGCCTCTATACTACGGTCGCAGGTCTCAGAGGAAGTACAGATAAACTACAGTGTAACTATTAGGCAATATAATTTAAGTTTACTTTTTTACATCTTATTCATTATACAATGACTGTTTCTCAGGTTTTATCAATGAAATGCAGATGCTATCTTTTTAATTTTATACCCTACTTATATTTATTTTTCATTTTTAGGGTTCCGTACCCAAAGGGTAAAAACGAGACCCTATTACTAAGCCTACGTTGTCCGTCCGTCCGTCCGTCCGTCTGTCCTACATATTTAGGGTGTAACTTTTGAACTTTAATAGCTACATAGTTAAAATTTATAATAATATTATGCGTTATTACGGCGGATTTGTTAACAAATAATAAAAATGTCAAAAAGTTAAAAATTAAGGGGGGTTCCCAACAAGAAACTAGTTTTTATCAACGTTTTTGACTTGACTTGACGTTTCTGATTTGACTGCCTCCTTGGTCTAATGGTTAAGAGCATTGGCTCTCGATACGGAGGTCGTGGGTTCGATTTCCACGGGGGATACCTAGTGATATGTCACTTTGTGCGTTTTTCCCCAGTTTAACCAACTGGACATTGCAGGCTGAATCACCTGATTGTCCGAAAAGAAAAATGATTCCGTGCTTCGGATGGCACGTTAAGCCGTTGGTCCCGGCTACTATCTCTGGTGGTAGTAGTCGTTACATAAAAACCACGTCAGAGGCCGTAATTAAGGCGGTCTGAAAAAACTCTGACACCAGGGCTGTGCCCACACGATAAGAAGAAGAAG
Source organism: Agonopterix subpropinquella (assembly GCA_922987775.1). Taxonomy (NCBI): domain Eukaryota; kingdom Metazoa; phylum Arthropoda; class Insecta; order Lepidoptera; family Depressariidae; genus Agonopterix; species Agonopterix subpropinquella. Next base: position 14,593,012 of record OV277695.1, on the reverse strand, counting down.
ATCAACGTTTTTTCTTCACGCTCTATCGTAAAAACGGTAATACATACAAGCGTCAAACTTAGTGTGATTATAAAGCAAACTCTACATAATAACAACAAATACTAAAAACCGGCCAAGTGTGAGTCGGTCTCGCGCTGAAGGTCCCGGATAAAAATTTTTTTTTTTCTATGTTAATATTGTTGTGTTCTGTGGTGGTGTGGTACGAAACCCTCGGTGCGCGAGTAGCCCGACTCGCACTTGACCGGTTTTATTTATTTATTTTATCGTACATTTTGCAGACTTTAATTCTCACAACATTTGTGTCCATTATTGTATTCCTTTCATTGTGAATTCATAATTATTATAATAGGTATGTGGAAATCTGAAATAGTCTATTATATTTATTTCTTATTCGTTAAAAAAAATTTCCTATTACGTACCTACATTATCCACACCAGTCATTTTAAAGTTTACTAATAGGTAAATATTTTTGGCTTAATGTTGATATTTGCGACTCTGTTTAATGTTTAATTAGTTTATCTTTTGCCCGCGACTTCGTCCGCGTGAAATTAGAATATCGAAAAATCCTTTCTTAGTGCACCCCTACATCCTCCGTAGAATCTATATATTTCAAATCTCATGTTTCTATCTTCAGCGGTATAGGCACAGAGTTTAGGCTATCTTATGCGTTATCTGTAGTCAGTCAGTCACAGAACTGTTTTTTATAAGTATACATGGTGAAATTGATATCATTAGCATCCTTTTAAACTAAGAGTCTACCCATCAATCTGAACAACTTTTTCTATGGGAGCAAACCGATCGGAGCAAATAAAAAATCTACTGTTCCATACTAAACAGACTAAACTGCAATGTGGACGCGCGAGTTCGCGACTCAAATGTCAGCAGATTTTTTTTTTGCTCCGATCGGTTTGCTGCCATAGTCAAAGTCGTTCAGTCCGATGGTCAGACTCTTAGTTTAAAACGATGCTAATGATATCAATTTCACCCTGTAGATGGATGGAAATCTATTAAGGCTGCACCGAGCCTATCGTGCTGCCCCAATCGTATTTTTTTTATTTCTAAACAATTTAACAATATTTCCTAAAAACTAGAATGTCACATTGTAGTCACTGCTGATTCTCAATTTTTCGGGTCACTGCGGGTTTGTTTTTATAATATATACATAATACATAATTATTATCATTAAAACCGCCAAAAGGGACTAGAAAGTGGAAAACTTTTGGCGGTTTTAAGGATTATCCTTAGCTACAAGCATAAAGCATAATAATCAGTAATGTTTCGATAAATTGAAAGATAATGGCCTCTACCCGCACATTAGAACTTCGCAATTGCGTGAACGTTTTTGTTCCAATGTCAACTCTAATACAATGAAGTGCGGACCGAAACAGTGGCGATATATATCGAACATCGAAAGTACAGGTACAGGGCCAGGACTACAAAGTGACATTCTTGTTTTTTGGAAATGGAAATGTTGTTTACTTAATTGTTTAGAAATAAAAAAAATACGATTGGGGGCAGCACAATAGGCTCGGTGCAGCCTTAATGCTCTGTGCAGTCTGTCTATACTCGTAGTCGTATATAGTGAATCTCAACCACTGTTACAACTATGTAGGTAGAGGTTCTGGTCATTAAGCCACAGATTATCTAATGGTTACTACTACGCATAAATGATGCATGCTGCATCGTAAATGACGTATTATTCTGATGAGCAATTTCCGGTTGCCCACAACCTCGTGTCTATTGAAGACATAACACGGGTATTGTTAAATTTGCGTTTTAATTATTTTAACTCAACTAATTATTAAATCTACAGATTAATCGATGCCGAAAATAATTATAAGTTAAAATTTTTTACCACAGTATTAAATAACTGTAAACAATGCAATTTCCTAACTGTTACGTGAACGTTTTATACACGTTACAGATATCAAACCACGTAGTAGGGTAATAAAATGTTATTGCGTTTATTTTCTCTAACTAGAAATAGTCAGAATTAATACTTTTAAAATTAGTTTCTAGGCAAATATCTAGCGATGCGATGGTTTGACGAGAATTACATACAATATTTGTCGGGATAGTTACACATTGAATGAACCTACCTGAGTAGTGAGTATACAGGGTCCAATTTAATATAAGCATAAGCATAAGCATAAGCATATGCTCACGACTATATTCCCCGAGGGGGTAGTCAGAGATAATCGTCGGGGGAGGCGATGGTTCGATCCCCGTCCAGGCCGACTCGTACCAATGAGTTTTTCGGAATTTATGTACGATTTGTAACACCACTGGCTTTTCGGTGAAGGAAAACATCGTGAGGAAACCTGCATGCTTCAATTTCGAGGCATGTATCGTACCTACTGTCCATTACAAGTGGCGACGGGCTCACTCCCCGTCACACTGGACAGAGTTTCGGTACTACTAGTGAAACGTGGATGTTCTGAAGTTTCAATTTAATATGCTGACGGTTTATAAGAGGATGATCAGACAGTGAAACTAATTAACTTCTCTATGGGACCAACATCGAAACAGCGAGAAAAGGTCAGCTGTCCCATACATTTGAGTCAAGTATGTTATGATCTGGGGCGGGCTTTTCAATTAACATGTTGAACGCCGGCGGGTCACAATAACAATAGATTTTCCATTGTTTGTCGGTCATTTGGCAGTCAAAGCCTTAAGAGGGCTATCACAGTCCAGTGGCGCCCTCATCACATTAAAAAAGATTTCTCAATAAAGAAAGCCTAAATTAAAAAAGTGCTCAACATCAAAACTACAAAAGCCTTCAAGCTATTTTTCATAGAATACTTTTGTAGGTTCTAAACATTCCACTTTTAGACAATTTCGAATAAAAACAAAAGCGGCCGTTTTTTTTGTTTTTTCAAAATTTGTATGTTTAGGCCTATAAAAAACCTTTAAAAGTATTCTATGAAAATTAATAGTTTGAAGGCTTTTGTAGTTTTGATGTTGAACACTTTTTTAATTTAGGATTTCTTTATTGAGAAATCTTTTTTAATGTGATGAGGGCGCCACTGGACTGTGATAGCCCTCTTAAGTATAATTAGTATTTGTAGTTTAGAATGTTTAGTATGGTTTAAGTTTAGGGTAAGTTTTGCTTGTGCTTTTACTATTTCATTCTTTTACTTTAATAAAGAATATACCGTCAGTTGCAGAAACGCTCATTAAAGTTAATCCTCCATTAAATCTCTTGCTGTCACTTGTTGTCTTGTTGACGTAGTAAAAGCTAGCAGGAGATTTAATGGAGGATTAACTTTAATGAGCGTTTCCGCAACTGAGTGCTAGTCTTTAAATTAATAATTTGAGTCAAGTAGGTTCTATAGGTTTTCAGTTTTGCACAGCAGATTTTTTTGTCGCAAATTCAATGTTATTCCCACAGAACATTATAAGAGGGGTTAGAAGTGCAAAATAGGCGTGCAACGTGTCGCCACAGGTTATGCAATAATTTGCATAACATACCATAAGGCGCGCGGTATGATGCGAGTGAGAGGACGAAAAGCGCTACTTTGCATTTCTCACCCTTTTTAGGGTTCCGTACCCAAAGGGTGAAAACGGGACCCTATTACTAAGCCTACGTTGTCCGTCCGTCCATCCTTCCGTCCGTCTGTTTGTCCGTCCGTCCGTCCGTCCGTCTGTCCTACCTATTAAGGGCTGAAACTTTTGAACCATTATTAACTTATTACGGTTTAAGTTTAAGTTTAAGTTTAATTTTTATTATTTGTTAACAAATCCGCCGTAATAACGCATAATCTGAGAAAATTTCAACTATCTAGCTATTGCTATAGCTATTGCTATCACACTTGGCCGGTTTTTAGTATTTGTTGTTATTCTGTAGAGTTTGCTCTATAATCACACAAAGTTTGACGCTTGTATGTATTACCGTTTGTACGATAGAGCGTGAAGAAAAAACATTGATAAAAACTAGTTTCTTGTTGAGAACCCCCCTTAATTTCTAACTTTTTGAAATTTTTATTATTTGTTAACAAATCCGCCGCAATAACGCATAATCTGAGAAAATTTCAACTATCTAGCTATTGCTATAGCTATTGCTATTGCTATAGCTATTGCTAGATAGTTGAAATTTTCTCAGATTATGCGTTATTGCGGCGGATTTGTTAACAAATAATAAAAATTTCAAAAAGTTAGAAATTAAGGGGGGTTCTCAACAAGAAACTAGTTTTTATCAATGTTTTTTCTACACGCTCTATCGTAAAAACGGTAATACATACAAGCGTCAAACTTTGTGTGATTATAGAGCAAACTCCACAGAATAACAACAAATACTAAAAACCGGCCAAGTGTGATTTGTTCTTGCGCTAAAGGTCCCGGACAAAAAAAAAAATTTCTAACCTACTAATGTTTTGTTCTGTGGTGGTGTGGTACGGAACCCTCTGTGCGCGAGTAGTCCGACTCACACTTGACCGGTTTTATTATAATGTTCTGTCGTTATTTCCATAGAAAATGTTGTTCTTTCAGTTTGATGGTCTGATCATCGTCTTAAAAAACGTTCAGTATATTAATACCCTATATTATATGTTCATGTTATCATTTGTGTTGTTATTATCGAAACTTGTAATTGTAGTTATTTATGATACTTGTCATTGCAACTATTGCAAGTAGCCCATATTCTTTATGATTCACAATTGGTGTTTACTGTTGTGGGGACTTGCTACAGATGTCAGCACCCACAAGTAATAGCAAAGATGCCAACAGATGGCGATACCGTCGCTCGCGGAAATATGCTCCATACAAAGACAACGTTCATCGTAAATACGTAGCTCGTAACCCACTACACATAAGGTTCACAATCGAATGCGAGACATAAATCGCGCTAGAGAAATAATCACAGAGATTCGATATATATACAAGGTCCAACTAAGAACTGTTGGACCACAGCCGGTCCCCAGGCATCACACCTAGCCTGGCGGAAGTACTTCCCTTTTCAATAGAGGAACATTCCCAGTAGCACCTCCATACTGTTTTATTGTGTTTTTTTTTAAATCAAAGATTGGCTTGCTCATGTCATGACCAATAGATTGATCATGATCACTAGGTATTGGAAAGAGTTGATACTTTTCGTTCTATCACGAAAGTGAGCCTGTACATCTGAGGCGAGTAGGTTCTGCAGTTTTAATCAGTTTGATGGTCTAAATCTAAAGTCTAAAAGCACCCCTTTATAGTACATTACTGCAGCGGCCAGCAACAGAGGCATTGATGGACGAACGTGTAAATGTGGGCCGAGGCGAAGCCGAGGCACACATACGTAAGTCCATCAATGCCTAGTTGTGGCCAAGGCTTGTATAGTACTTTTCTCAAATAATGCGCGGAAATTAAAACAGTAAATTTTCTCAAATAATTCGCGGTAATTAAAACTCTTTTCAAAATCAATGACGTACAACGAACAACAATTTGTTTTTTTTTCAATAAACAGCTTTCTATTTGCAAGTTAGTTCGAAATTTAAATAAAACCTTTTTTGAGTTACCTCCTTGGTCGCCATGTTTAGGAGAAAAAGATCGTTCCATTTTTAAATTACACGACAGATATGAGTTTACTATGTAATTTATTTGGCCGCAAAACACGACAGATATGGATTTTCATACAAACATTGCCGGCCGCTGCGCGCATGTAGTTGGCCAGTACAGCAATTTCGATTTATCTCGAAGAAGGTTGTCAAAATAATGCTCACATTTCCAAGCATGTTTGAGAAAATATTATTAAGTACTCCTTTCTGTTCACCCTGCATAATTTTATGGCATTGGAAGTTCATTTAGGCACATTATGAGTATCAAACTTGATGAAAAATGTTTATTTCATTGTCCAGTGGCCAACACAATTTTCGATAATATGGACGTGCTGGCGACTCTTATGGAGCCGATCACACTTGGCACAATGGGGACACAAAAGCCTTATCGTTTCGATTTCGAGCAGTACGTGCAAGAAGCCAGAACGAAGATGCCGAGCAGGAAAGCAGCAGGTAAATATTGTCTTCTTCTTTTCTTATCTGAGGGCATGGTACAGTCACCAGCAGATACATCGTAGCAAACAAGGTGGTCAAATATTTCTAAGCAGTTATAATTATCAACAATTTCTTTACTCATAACCAATCAAAAATATAGGAACGCCTAGAACATCAAATATATCGACGCAGTCAGGTTGTTGGTCATACTCATAAACATCTGAACAGTTTCGGTAAAAAATCTTACTCCGTTGTTTTACATTTTAATTTTAAATAACATTGTAAAGAAATTATTGAAAATTCGCTGTTCAGATATTTATGACAAAATACACGTTAAGATATAATTGGTAACATTTACTATAAAGAATTTGATGAAAATTAGCACTGCTCAGAAATATTTGGACACCTTGTATGCTACGATATATCTGATGGCGACTGTACAGGCACAGTATAAAAAGAGTATCTATTACTACACACAGTAGGACATTCCCTTCCTCCCACCAACTTTTTACTGCACCCCCTCGGCAGTTACCAATGTTAAGAGGCCTATAACAAGCTCAGTGGCGCCCTCACCACAATAATAAAGATTTCTCAATAAAGAAAGCCTGAATTAAAAAAGTGCTACTCCAATAAACTAAAAAAGCCTTCCTTGTTTTGCTCCCATAGTGAAAGTTGTTCAATTTGATGTGTAGACTCTTAATTTAAAAGGATGCTAATGATATCAATTTCATTCTGTATACATGTGCCAGCGGGTGAATGTTACATTAAATAACAAAACATTGTTTATAAATAAAGATTTATTAGTCACTGAGTAGGTATATCAGGTATATTGAATCGAGAGATACAATCGATTAATTTGTTGAATAGAAAGTCGAAGATTAAAATACTATTTAAGAATTCTGAATGCCAGACTTGACTCTAAATAAAAATTTTGCGTAACTTTCATTACACTGAATGTTTTTGTTTTTAAACTTTCAAAAAAAATTATAGCAAGGTTAATGTTAAAACCTTAGGTAGTTAGGTATAATGTATACAATTTAGAAACAAAACTAATTTCTTAAGACCTCATTAAAATAGATAAGGTAGATATTCCATTATCAAGAAGATACGGTCGAATTACTCTGAGGCCATTTTTTTTGACTATGATAACAATTGGAAAGTACCTGAATAGCCCAGTCATTATACGGAGTTTTGTTAGGAGGGGTGGGGAGTAATTATCAATGAGACTTTTAAACTGTAACCGGCAGCATTTAGTAACAAAAAGACTAACACTCAGTTGCAGAAACGCTCATTAGAGTTAATCCTCCATTAAATCTCTTGTTAGCTTTTACTATGTCAACAAGACAAAAAGTGACAGCAAGAGATTTAATGGAGGATTAACTTTATAGAGCGTTTCTGCAACTGGGCGTAAGTATCTGAAAACATATTCAAATAAAATTCGGTACGCAACATAGAAATAAAAAATGGTAGTCCCAGAAGGCTTTCAAGTTAATAATATTATTACTATTAATTAGATTCAACAATATATATTATTTTTGAGCAATAAAATAGGCATTAAAATTTTAAATACTAATAAAATAGGCATTTAAAAAAAATACTTATGTTATTTTCAAAGCCTTCTAAGTAGACAAAAATATTAACACCATATTTGAAGTATGTATAATGATAAAGTCTTAAAAATGAGCAAAAAATGTCACCATCGGGTTTTTTAGTACCTACGAGATAAATGCTATATTTTTTTAAATTTGGGGCTGTTGCCGTTATAATTATTTTTTAATTTTGGTATATTTCTAGGCTCAAATTGGCTCTTAAATACTATACCGAAAAAAAAATAGCAATTACTTACTAATTAGTCTCGGCTCAAACCGTAAAATGACTGGGCTAAAACCCATTTATAATTTTGTTTAATGATTACAGATGCTTGTACTATGCAGCTTTTAATATCAGCAATGGAGTCTCAAACCACGCAGTCGGACGGTGCATGTGAACTAACACCCGAGTGTCAAGCACAGCTGATGTCAGGTTCAAGTCTCGGCTTCCAGCAGACCAGTCGGCTGCGAGCGGCTTTACTGTCCAGGATGTTCGACTGCATGACCGGCATCGATATAACAGCACATATTTATAAGCTTTGCATACATATCTATAAGGAAACTAAGTCTTTGGAGGCTTGGGATCACCCTGCGGGAACTAGGACTCTGTTTATGCAACAAAGTAAGATAAGAATTAGTTTAATCTTTAAATAAATAGTTGGAGATGATACGCGCTACATAATTTCCTTTCTAAAAAAATCATAAGATGTAGTAGGTAAACAAGTTTTGTTCTATAATTTGTTGAGTGAAATCAGACTATCTATTAGATAACCTGTGTGACAATGTCTGAAAGGACAACCGCCGCTCTCCCTTGAAAAAATACCTTAAAATGTATAGAAGTTTTGACTGAAATCAAATGTGTAATAAAATAAATTATGGGGCTTTATAAAAACGACTCAGATAGTATCATTTATTATTATTTAACGAGTTATTTAGTAATTTATTATTAATAAATTATAAAAAAGCAGCAACCCCAAAATGGCTGTCAATGTTGTTTAGTAGAAGGTGATGCAAGCACAATGTTTTTTTAAATATAAAAATGATAAAAACGAATAAATCATTATAAAATAAACTAATGCCTGCAGTTAGTTTCTATAGTGTTCCATAGTCCATAATAAAAATAGAAGTACGGTTATACATTTTTTGGTATTATGTGCCGGATTTCCTTTCAAATTCTATCAATAGGCTATAGGTACCTACATACATAGGTACTTATATCCAAAAATATTTTTTGGTCTAAAAAAAAAATTTGCCTGTATGATACAGGCAAATATTTTTTTTTATATCATAACATTATAAGATGTCAAATTATATCATGCTGTTTATGACGATATTCCCCGAGGGATGTTGATATTTCACTATACAGTGTGACAGGTAGTGAGCCCACCCGATTTAGATTTATTTGAAGTACTACACACCCCCCGGTACAGTCAGCATGAGAGAAATCTAACCCTTTTGCGGTTATAAAGATTTAGATAGAGGAAGTCAGGTTTCTCTTAAGCTGACTGTAGACCGAAATGAAACATTGGTGTCGTTTCAGTCCTGTTTTGCGCGTCGCAAGGCTACGGTGAGTTCATAAAGCCGCGCTGGATGAACAAGGTAATAGCGTGGCAAGAGCCCAGGGGATGCTTCGCCGATGACCGACAGCCGTTTCAGAGGCTCACTGGCTACGTCGGGCCAGCATCAGCTCCTCCACCTAAAGACCGAGAGGTGAGCCTCACCGCCTGGCCACGGGACAGGGCGAACTGCAGCGCGAAAAGCGACTTTTCAATACACTGAGCATTTGTGTCCCTACTACACAGATTATATTCCGAGAGATAAGTGTACTTTTTGCAACCATCAGCAGCAAGGCTGATTCAGTGTTTATGGGGTGTAGAGCATCTCTGTGATGGGGATGGACCAGGTCTGCCTGCATAACTCCAGTCGGTTTAGGAGTTACTGATGATTAAAGGTCTGTAAAAAGTTCACGATCAGCTGCAAGGCTGATCGTATGTTATTGTTGTAGTATGCACTGTAGCTATGTGAACAGTACAAAAACTGACAAGTTCTGTCAGTCGGTTTAGGAGATACAGCCAGTCAAAGTTCCGACCTTTGAACGGCTGTAGCTTCTAAACCGACTGATGAACCATGTCAGTTTTTGTACTGTTCACATAGCCATGCAGCTGATTGTAAATTTTTTACAGATCTTTAATCATCAGTAACTCCTAAAAGACTGGAGTTATGCAGGCAGACCTGGTCCATCCCCATCACAGAGATGCTCTACACCCCATAAACACTGAATCCTTGCTGCTGATGGTTGCAAAAAGTACACTTATCTCTTATACTACCAATAGATACCGCATAATGAACATTTTGTTCATGCCCGAAGTCACCATTTTTGACGGTAGGTAGCGGCGGGTAGCGGGGCACGAAACGGTGCAACGTGATTGGCCATTTCAAGGTCGCACTACTTCTAGCTCGCTCACTCGCGTTGCATATATCAGTGAAAAACCATAGATGTGTGGCGAGTGTCGGCGGCCCTGTATGTGGTATCTATTGGGGGTAATTAGTGCCCTACTATTACGAAAGCACGCAGCGGCGCGTAGGTAGTGTATTGAAAAATCGGTTTTCGCACCGTAGCTCGCACTGTCCCGTGGCCATGATGCAATAGCTGATACAGTTACACGTTACGGGCAAGCACGTATTCAGGGGGTGGATAGGTGGGATTTATCCCCCCGTAATCCGAATGTGTATAGAACAGTGATTACGGCGATATCTTTTTCATAGTTGTTGAAAATGAAACGGGGGGTGTTTCATTTTCAACAACTATGGCTGATGAAGCAAATTTTTAAATACGTGCTTGGTTACGGGCGAAATCCATAGAGTATCAGAACTCTTCGATTAGACTACTCATCATAGTCATAGTCATAGTCATAGTCATAATAGTTTATTGCTTCATGTGGTTACAAAAGGTGGACACATAAAAATAGAGCGCACATGAACCCTGTAAGGGCACTGCAAACTAAATGTAGTTACAACTTTTTCATTATTAACTTAACTTATTACAATATTTATCTTATTCATTATTGACATATTTAGTTTACTATTACATGTAATATATTATATATTTATCTAAACTAACTACGCAGCAACTGTGCGCAGTCGAAAAACTCCTGCAGGGAATAAAAGCATCTCTTTATAAGGAATTCCTTTAGTTTTTGATGGAAACCTGATTGTTTTTCAATATTTCTTATGTTTGAAGGTAATTTATTATAGATTTTTATTGACATATGGTATGTGCCTGAACTAACAAAATGCATTTTTGTAAATGGGATCGCTAATCCATCTCTTTGTCGAAGGTTACGGGAACAAAGATATTTTGCTTGGGTGTACAGGTTTGGATGTTTTTTAACATAATTACAAATCTCTAGGATGTACAGAGAAGTCAAAGTTAAGATTTTTAATTTTATAAAGTGCGGTCTACAACTTTCCATCTCTGTAATATTTACTAAAATCCTAACACACCTCTTTTGTAGTATAAAAAGTTTATCGACGTCCACGCTATTCCCCCACAAGATTATTGCATAGCTTAGTCGTGCGTGCACATACGCATAATACGCGCAAATTGCAGTTTTCAAATCTGTGGTTTTCTTTAATTCATAGAATGCATACGTAAATCTTGCTAATTTCCCTGCTATATTGTCCACATGTTTTTTCCAGTTAATGTTTGTATCAAATTCAACGCCTAACAGATTACACGATTTTACGGTATCTATGCTTTTATCTTCGTACGCAAAGTTAATGTTTAGAGGTATTTTTTGACTTGGCATGAATTGTATTAATTTTGTTTTTGTAAAGTTGAGTTGTAGATTATGTTCAGAAAGCCACTGCGTTATAAGGTTAAGCGATGATGTTAGCTGACTATATAGTTCCTGGATGTTCTGACTTGGGAAGATGACGGATATATCGTCTGCGTAAAGAACACATTTCTTATCAAGTATCTTAGGGATATCATTTATATAAATCAGAAAAAGTATACATCCTAATACGCTGCCTTGGGGGATGGAGTTTGTTACGGGTACTTTTTTAGATCTAATGATGTTTATGAAATTTGTTGCTTTGTTAAAAAAATCATCAAATCGTATGACATTTTTGTCTTCCTGCTTCGATTTTTTGTTTGAATTTCGAGGTCAAGGTGTTTTATCCAGTCTTCAACAGGTGTCCCTCCGTCGCACATCAGTGACTCCCTCAGGCTCCACTTGTAGAGCTGGTAGTTGGTCCATCCATGGTTAGTTCTGAACCGGTTTATTAGAGTACCTACCTAGACTTTACCCGCTAATAATCGATCTTTGCGAATAATGCCCAGAGATTGTGCAAAGTTGACTTTACTTAGGCAAATCTGACACTCGAAAACTACTATTTTTTAATTTCACTCATTCTAATACGAAAATGTCAATAAAAGTATGGAGTTTCTGCGTTATTCGTATACGAATTACGACTTTCATCAATAGCACGCCTAGAAAGGAAGATTCGTAGTGGCCAGCGCCATCGTGGGTATTGTCCAAGTATTATATAGTACCTTTGCCAGCTTCCTGGTATTAATGATTTTTCTTCTTTTAGGAAGAATACCGGATAAAGAAAGCAGCAGCGTATGAAGGCGGCTCCTGCAACTCGTTGACCTCCGCCATGGCACTGGGCACCCTCGTCATTTACGTCAGAGCTCTGTTGGAGACAGACCAGGCCTTCCAGTACGATGTGCTCGTCTGAAGCGCGCTTTACTTGTTTATTTTAATAATTTAGCGAATAAATATTGATATAAATGACTCTATACTTCTTGTTCTCATTGCTCTACGCCACGCCATGGAAGACAATAATAATTCCATATGATAGTTTGTGCAATGTTCTTGGATAAATTATATGAGAATTTTTATTATAATGTATATTTTATCGTATAGCCTACACGCTAAGATGCTGTGTGGTGTCGGCTAAGAATAGCACCGCCCTATTTCCTCCCGTGGGTGTCGTAAAAGGCGACTAAGGAATCTACCGGAGGATGGGCAGCAGCATCCTCTGAGTTGAGTACACACATTCAATCTAACTGCGATCGCCAACCCGCCTGCCAAGCGTGGCGATTATGGCAAATCCCTCCATTTTGGGGGAGGCCTATGTCCAGCAGTGGACGTCTATTGACAAAAAATTTTCGCTTCTGCTCCTCAAGCCGTAACTTAGATTAAAAACATTTCGCTTACGCTGACGCCCTTTCCATTCTCTTTGGACGCCCTAAGAAAGAAAATTAAATGTCAGTTTGAAGTTTGAATGTTAATTTGACAATCAGTTTTGGTGTTTTTGGTTGTTTTTTGTGATTTGTCTTTTCATCTCCATATCAAATTAAAACTGTAAAATGTTCCGAATATTTGTGAGAAAAATGAGCGGCGAAATAGGTTTAAAGATCAGACCACCGATACCAATATTTGGTTAGTATGAACCCTTCCATTTGAAAAACAACGTTTTACAAGTGCTAGTAGAATTTAAGCCAATTCATGGCATTTTACTTGTAAATTCACACCAGGTATAGAAGGGCGATACGTATCAGCACTGTACAGTGCAGCGTCACAGATGAAAGAACTAGAAAAGGTGGAAAAACATCTTAAAAGTCTGAATAAAATACTCCTGAAGCCAGCGATAGTGGACTTCGTAGAATCCAGCATGATGTCTAGAGCTGCCAAAGCAAAGCTGTTGGCGGAAGCGGGGAAAGCAAGTGGTGAGAATCTATTGTAAACTCAGTATCTGAAAATTGAAGCGTGATGAAACAATAATTGAATAATCCAAAACTTTCTTCTAGTAGAGGCGTTTAGGCACAAGTGAGTAAAGTTTTGATAAAAGCAAACCACTTGGCATGGGTGTTCCTTAGGTCAATAGAAGCCGATTAAGATCGGTAGGCCGTGGGAGTCCCCCCTCTGGTCCGGTAGGGGGGGGGGGGGTCAAAGATGCGCTCCGACCGGCCACATTCCACTACTAATAACAGAATTAGTTTCGATAGAAGGTCAAGTTTGGTATCGTTATCAATATTATTATGAACTTTCACATAGGTAGGTAGGTACCAATCAGTTTCCAAGAATTAGTTCTTGAAAATTTTCGTTAGTTTGGTATAATATCTATGATTTTGTAACACCACTAGGTTTTCGGAGAAAAGAAAGAAAACATAGTTTCGAGGCGTTTATTGTGCCCACAGTCTAAAAAAGTGGTGACAAGCGTACAACATTTTGGGAACCCTATTCCTAATCCAATGTGGATATCGCAGTACCTATTCATCATTTATCTCACGGTTTTTAGGCATGCCAGTAGCTGCAATAAATTTTCTATCAATAGTTGCGGAAAACGGACGTCTGAAGAAACTAAGGCGAATGATCAACATGTATCTCGCAGTAATGGTCGCTCATAGAAAAGAGGCACTCTGTGAAGTGATAACAGCCAAGCCTCTAGAATCAGCCGCACGCAAGTCTCTCATAGAAGCTCTCAAGAAGTTAGCTAAGGGTAAAAACATCCAGCTTACGGAGAGAGTTGACCCTTCTATTATTGGAGGAATGATAGTGGGAGTCGAAGATAAACATATTGATATGAGCATTGCAAGAAAAATACAAATGTATACTGATATTTTGAAGCAGTCTATTTAATTGGCTTGCCGAGATAATTTTACTATTAATGCAAACCCTATTCAATTGAAAGCTTAAGAATTAATATTTAATTTTGTTATATAATTATATTTAAATGTTGCTTTCAAAATACAATTTAATTTATTTTGTCCTGTAAAAATTGTAATACGTTAGAAATTAAAGTCAAAATTTATTTTGTTAAAATAATTTACTAAACTTATTTGATACCCTATAAGTTAAACATTATGAAATTGAATAATATGGCCAATTATGCCACATGAAACCGCTGAGCAAATGGTCTGAAAAGGCGCGTATCTCTAAAGAAATGATACAGCGCCATATCTGTATGTTCCATGAGGTATATTCAAGGGTGATATAAGATTCGCATGGTAACCAGGGTTCCGATCCTTTGGGGGATTCAGGCACGGAGAGTTTGCTAGGAGGATGTTAGTTTTCTCCGCATGAATTCTAAAATTAATCGTATCCGAATTTAGAGAGCCTGTCATAACTTTTTGGAAACTCGACGTCAGAACCCAAAGCTCTTGTTCTCCTTTAAGGTTGTTAATAATCTTGACGCCGCCAGCGAATTGTAGCGTCTCTCTGTCGATTGCTATTTTATGGAAATTACGTGGGGAGAATTCGGTGGCTGTGTTCCAACAAACGATGCTCGGTGGCTCCATGAGACCAAAGTACATAATGCCATTGCGGTCCATAGCTTCGGCGGCGGATTGGTTTGGTCGTTCTTCTGGGAACACCTGGAAGGATCAATCAAGGTTCAATATCACTGAATAGAATAAATTATGCATCATTATCCAATTTTTGAAGTTGGCTTGATAAGTGGCATGAGTGATGTATGGTTCGGAATTGGAAAACACAAATGCAAGACTACTTACGCTCATGGATAATGGATCAGCGTTAGAGTCTTCAAGGAACGAGTCATTGCGCAGTACACTAGTGCGCACCACGTTCTCCGTGGTGGAGGCGAGCGAGTGGAAGTATAGGTAGCGGTCGCGACCTGGACGCAGCGGGGAAAGCGCCATGCCAAACACTCCGTCCATTAGGTCGAAACTCTCACCTGAAAAAAGTTTTCGTTAACAGTATTAATCTACGCTGAAAGTTACTCAAAGGGTAATGGAGAGGGCTATGCTTGGAGTTTCCCTGTGAGATCGAATCAGAAATGAAAATATCCGCAGAAGAACCAGAGTAACTGACATAGCCCAAAGAATTGCTAAACTTAAGTGGCAGTGGGCGGGGCACATTGGTCGCAGAACCGATGGCAGATAGGGCCGAAAATTTCTCGAGTGGCGACCGCGAACCGGAAAGCGCAGCGTGCGTAGGCCCCTCACACGGTGGACCGACGACCTGGTGAAGGCGGCGGGAACCTGTTGGATGAGGGCAGCGCAGGACCGGTCGTTGTGGCGATCCTTGGGAGAGGCCTATGTCTAGCAGTGGACGTCCATCGGCTGAGATGATAATGATGATGATGACTACTCTACGACCCTACTTCTAAACTATTATAAAACTGTAACCGAAGACACCGAAGTGTGTCTGTACATTGAAGATATTTATAAAAAAAAATTATGACATGGTTTTTACCTGTCCCTGATTCCAAATCACTAATTTTTGGATTTTTTGTCTGTCTGTTTGTTTGTTTGTTTATTTGTTTGTTTGTTTGTTTGTTTGGGTGTTTGTTTGTTCGAGTATCACGCAAAAACTACTGAACCGATTTTGATGAAACTTTTTTTGTTTGATAGCTTATCATCTGACTTAAAATCTGGTATATAATTTATGCGGACAAAGTCGCGGGTAAAAGCTCGTATTATAATAACACGGTCGCCTAGCATTCGTTTACGGTTGGTTATGCGAGAAAAATAATGTTGCAATGCAATCAGTGATTGCCGAACAGCATTAAAATTAGCAATACCCATATCATCCCGTCATCATCCCACTCCAGCAGGACTTCATAACTTTCTTAAGATGTGAACATAAACCTTCATCCTCCAAGTTTTTATTTCTTCTCAAATCTATTGGATATTATAATGCAATACACACTATAAAAATGTCAACCAACGAGGCTACAGAAAAACAGCATCAATTATTTTCTATTTGTTGTTGTAATAAGAACAATGAAATCATTAGTCATTACTATTTATGGGATTTCTAATGCGGAATAATCTATAACACGCACGTCTGACGAATGTGTGAAAAAGGCCCAATTCAATTATTTCTAACTAAACCTGCCTTTTCTTCATGGTGTATACGTCAGCAGTATTTCTGTATCGTATTAATTACTTGACCGCTAACTAAATACATAAAGCATTGTTCACCTGCAATGGTGAATCGGCCGCGGGAAGGGAAGGGGAAGAACAGGCGGTGGGTGACTCGCCAGGAGCGGTCCCGTGCTACGTCCACCACGTTGACACCGAAGCCTGATACATCAGCTATGTATACGTAGGTGTCGTAGCAATCACCTGGACGCTGGCCTCGCACGTCCACCACCTGCAATCGTAAAATTTTTCTCTAAAGATATAATACGGAGATGATGTTTGGTTAAGGCAGGATATTACAACGTTATTTCTTGCCTTTATTTAAGAGAGGGAGACTCCAGCATAGTGGATTGTACTTACATAATATAGGGTGACGATGAATTAAGGCGTTTATTTAGTAGGTATGCCATTATTGCTATCCTTCGAACGGAAATCTTTTATCCTCTAACGATAATAAATCTGTGATTTTTTTTTGTATGTTAGTATTTACTATTTACCTATAACTTAATCGTCATCATCATCCACTAGAAGCTTATTGCTGGACATGGTACGAGCTACTTGGATACAATCGAATAATTTATTCTTTTCTATCTCAAATCTAAGATGAATTTTTTCTACCTTTCATAACAAACTACGTGCGTAGACAATTCACGCCAAAGTACATGGATGCTCAGTTGATCGATGTCGTAATAAACATTTCCACAATGGGTTTTAGCAATGAGGAAGCATCTAAATGATGTTGAGTATGTACCTATCTACTCTTTTATTTCAACATCACGTTTCTATAATAATTACACGCCTATTACACAAACAGCTTGAAGGACTTACGGATGTTCATAAACATCGCGCTATGGCTCACTTATTTTTATGACTTTTAGCAAAATCTTTAATCTAATTCCATTTATTAGCTGTCGAATAAAATGTGACTTGTACGATGGCCCCTAGCTGTTATTGAGATATTCTTATATTCTACAGAAACGGGCAATTCGTAATGGTCTACGTTGTCGTGATTGGACAGTTTATTTTTATAAAAACTTATTTATAAAAACATTTTATAAGTAAATAAGTTTTTTTTTAATGTTTTTATCTCAAAATCCCCGACACCATTTTGAATCTTTCCAACTCAGAAAAAAAATGTCCTCTAAAGAAAGTAATTGTCCCTAAAGCTTCTGGGGGGTGCAGTATTGACGGTCACCTATCTTTAAAATAATTATATACTCACAGGTGTAATGAACAATGACTGGTCGTTGTAGGTGGACTGGTTGAACCGGTGCCTGTATAAGAGCTGGTCGTTGCGCAGGTCGAAGGCTAGCAGCTGGGGGGTACAGTATTGACGATCACCGATCTTGCCGGTGTCCATAACCCAGAGGCGGTTGCATTCGTCTATCTGGAATTATATTAGACGTCAAATTAGCATAAGTTTAATTTTTTTGGTCGAATGTATAAGATCTTCACCTTACACCCACCGATTGAAAGTCTGACAAACCATATGCACAGATATTAGATTCTAGATCACGTTTAAAAATGACTTATGTATGGAGCGCGGTTATTTCTAAGTCCACACCTTAGTACAGCTACAATGGTAGATATTTGAAATATTTATTGTAATAATTAAATAATGCTTATTTAGACATTTAAAGTATTTGCTCTTAATAATTTGTTGTTAATCAAGAATGCATTAGTATTTACTTGATTTATTTACAGAGTTAGCGTACCTTTAGGTACTTAGATAGTATGTAGGTAGGTATCATAGATTTATATATTACTAATGTCTTTGGTAGGTATACATAATCATAGCTATGCATCTGTATGTAAAGGTATACCTAAGTAATTTGAATTTGCTGAAGCTATTTGGGTATCTAGGATTATGAATTATTTTTAATTAATTTATTTTTTATATATTATATTATAATTATTAATTAATTTAGACAGCCCGGTAGCACAGTCGGTAGTGAACCTGCCTGCTGTGCCAAGGGTCGCGGGTTCGAATCCCGTAAGGGACAAATATTTGTATGATGAATATGAATATTTGTACCCGAGTCATGGATGTTTGTGTATGTACTTATTCTATATCGTTGTCTAGTTATCATAATACAAGTCCAGGCTAGATTCTGGTACTTTAAATGTGACTAGATAATTTGTGTGACATTGTCCAAGATATTTAAAAAAAAAAAAAAATTTTTATTATTTGTTTGTTATGACCATGGCCCAATTGTAGTCGCTAGATACCAATAAAGGTTAAACTTTGTTATTCTAACAGGATCAAGTTAACATGATAATGTATTTACTTAGGTACTTACCTACTGGTAAACAAAACACTTTCCTCAACTGAGTCACACATGGGTGTGTGGGTAGGTAATTGCAAAAACGTGTTATTTATACATAACATACTAAATATGTATTGCTTTGGTTATTTATACCTATAAAGACCAGCAAAAAGCTAATTCCAATTTGTTGATTCTGAGAATTGTTAGGTAATCCTTGTCTCCTTATACAAAAAATCACATACAAAAATAGCCGAAGCGCGACGGTATGGAACGGGTGTTGCTATGTTACTTACCTTTTATTATCACCTTTAGGCTGCCTGTCCATTTACGCGAGCTGACTGCGCGAGCTGTGTAGCTGTGTAAATATTAAGGCTATTCTACCGTTGGCGCGCTCCATACAAACGTAGTATGGTGATATTTTCAATACTATCCAATTAAAGTCAATGAAATTTTTCAAAAACAATCTAGTAACTAATTTCTATGTCGGTATGAAGTCAGATTTTCGATAAAATTTATAGTTTTAAAGTTACAGTGCCACAAATATTTCCATACAAATCTTAAATTAATCCTAGCATTGAAACTGTATATTTTAACGAA
Source organism: Agonopterix subpropinquella (assembly GCA_922987775.1). Taxonomy (NCBI): domain Eukaryota; kingdom Metazoa; phylum Arthropoda; class Insecta; order Lepidoptera; family Depressariidae; genus Agonopterix; species Agonopterix subpropinquella. Next base: position 14,573,691 of record OV277695.1, on the reverse strand, counting down.
AATCTGACTTCATACCGACATAGAGATTAGTTACTTGATTGTTTTTGAAAAATTTCATTGACTTTAATTAGATAGTATTGAAAATATCACCATACTACGTTTGTATGGAGCGCGCCAACGGTAGAATAGCCTTAACCAATCAGGAGCTCGGCCGATCTCGATCAGATCTCTGATTGGTTAATATTTACACAGCTACACAGCTCGCACAGCCAGCTCGCGTCAATGGACAGGCAGCCTAAATGTTAGGTAATGTATGATTGTAAAATTCTAGCTTCATTATCATAACTCACGGGCCCTACTCGAACTTCTTTTTGATCATTTTATATAAAACTTTCCATTGTTTTCTTTTAGAATTTTTTCCATTTTACCTAGGTACATCAATTCTATAGATCGTTTTCTGTAAAAAAAAACAGCTGTTTCATACAAAACTGTGCTAACCCGACTTAAATGTATTGGACAGCAGATTTTTTTTGCGTTACCTGAGGTAGGCTCCATAGTGAAAGTTGTTCAGTTTGATAGTCTGAGTTCACCGTTTCCGTTTGCGGAGGGCTGTCCCTTACACCCGCACTTTCGATGTTCGATATATCGCCACTGTTTCGGTCCGCACTTCATTGTAATAGAGTTGACATTGGAACGAAAATGTTCACGCTATTGCGAAATTCGAATGTGCGGGTAGAGGCCCTGTATACAGGGCCTTTTACTATAGTAAAACACCATTAAATTCCATGGTTTACCTACCTCGTACCAGAATAAACAGACAAGATTTTTTGTTTAGTGGAAATTAAGAGAAGCGTACTCACAGCAGTACGAAACACAGAAGTCATTCCGTCACAGTTTTGCCCCTGGTTGTCGTGCCACGAGTAGTCAGGGTACCCGGAGATCCTGCCCTGCTCGTCCACCGTGCCCAGGGTCACCGGGCGACCCTCATCGAACCGCGGGATCGTTACGAAGATCCGAGACTGGTAGCCACCTGGAAATTATATTAACGTTGATAAAGGTAAAAGTTTTCTAGTCTATTTTAAACTGATTGTCCTTTGATTGACTCAAAGCTCAGACTGGACATAGAAACCACAGAGAACTATAATTACTACCGTCATAGATTTAAATACTACTAATCTATGCTACCGTAATAGAAACAGAGAGTTAATAATGTTTTAAATTATACCATTACAATGAGCACAAACTAATAGAGGATGAGGATGAGTTGTGTACAGTCACCAGCAGATATATCGTAGCATACAAGGTGTCCAAATATTTCTGAGCAGTGCTAATTTTCATTAAATTTTTTACAGTAAGTAAATGTTATCAATTATATCTTAACATGTATTTTGTCATAAATATCTGAACAGCGAATTTTCAATAATTTCTTCACAATGTTATTTAAAATTAAAATGTTAAACAACGGAGTAAGGTTTTTTTCCGAAACTGTTCAGATGTTTATGACCAACCTGACTGCGTCGATATATTTGATGTTCTATTCGTTCCTATATTTTTGATTGGTTATTTATGAGTAAAGAAATTATTGAAAATTAGAACTGCTTAGAATTAATATTTGACCACCTTGTTTGCTACGATATATCTGCTGGTGACTGTACACAACTCATAAAAAAATTACATACCTAATGTGAATTTAAAATTGCCTTAGGAAACTAAAAACAGAAAACTTTCAAGTGGCATTCGATAAACAAGAAAACTATTGTAATCTCTGTTTATTGATTACGGTTGAAATCGCGTGAAAACGACTAATTTGTCAGAAAATTATTGAATTGTTATTGATATCTCTTCGAACAATCATAAAAAAAAATGGATTAAGTGTTATGCTTTTTATTCCAGAAAAGTTAACAACATATTTTAAAGATATAAAATAAAGCTATGGAAGAATAATACATTACCTAATGAAAATTATTCAATTAATTTTTTTATATTCTTCTCAGAATTTTATCGGTCGTCGCAAAGGTCGTCGCCCGGCCCCCCTACGCTATTGACTCGAAGATCAATATGCCAATCTTGTTAATTTAAAACATCAAAGTTCAATCCTTACCCAGTTTTGTCTATAGTCCCATTCTAACGCAGTTCTGATACAGTTCTAACGCAGTTCTAACGCAGTTCTAACGCAGTTCTAACGCAGTTCTAACGCAGTTCTAACGCAGTTCTAACGCAGTTGGTGCTTTGGCCAACCAATAGGATAGGATGTACAATTAAGCCTTGTACTTGTATTGATGGCAAGTCTTACCTAAAAGTCGTTTAGCCTTACCTTGTCTATGGTGCACATCGACGTCAATAGGCACAGAGTTTCCCGGAACAAAAAACCTTTTATTAGTCGCGGTCCGCATGGCTTGCTCACTCGGGTAGTTGAACTCCAGCGCCGGCCATTGCCTGACTACACGCAGGTCGCTCTTAGCACCAAGCCCTGGCCAGCAGCAAGCCAGGCAGTAGCTTAGGAGGAAGAAACGCTCGATGCCGTACGACATTTCGAGTTTAAATTGGTCTAGGAGAACTGGGTCTGTGGAGAAAGAAGGAGTAACTTTTTAATAGGTAGTAAACTGATAAAAAAAACAATCAAACTAACATTTTAGCACTTTAGTTTGTGCGCTGAATTCAGCTATAACTGTGCCGTTGACCTTATGGTTGTAGGTATGAGGGCGTAGGTACTACATTATGACTATAGATCGGTAACTATTGTGCGATTCGCGGCATTTTCAGGGTTGGTAATAAGCGAGTTTTTTGTGGCTGTAAATTTTTATTATTATTCTTACAAGTCTTTTTCTAAATGTGTTCTAACTGGTGTGCCATTTAAATTATATTGTGAAATTACCAATATGATACAAAGTCGAGAACACGTCAAGTTCGACACCTTGATCTTCGTACTGTTCTTATGTCATCCGTATAAAAAACAATATCACACTTCAAATCTCAAGCTTGACGTGGTCTTGACTGCACATGGCTTTATGGGTTTAGTTCCCTTTGCCTTTTACAAACAGGAAAAAATAAAACAGTGAGAAACGTGAAAATAACTCTAATTTGGGGCCGTATTAGAAAGAAATGAAAGAAAACGATAAGGTAACATTGTAATTCTTAACCAATGATATGTGTTACAACTGTCACCCCTAGAGTTTGCCGCGAGTTGCACAATAGTTACCGATCACTAATTATGACATGTCAATCTCAATTCTCAATGATATACCTACAGGTTGTAAGCATAAATGTGTTACGTACTTAAGGGTACTTCAGACCATCAAAATGAGCAACTTTCACTATGGGACCGAGGACCAACATCGAAATCGCGAAAAAGAAATCAGGGGTCCCATAGAAGACGCCCATCACTGCTCGACCCAAATGTATGGAACAGCTGTTTTTTTTTCGCGATTTCAATGTTGGTCCCGTGTATTGATAATTGTTCAGTTTGATGGGCACCTTGTTTATGATGTACTTAACGTATTTAATTTACACCCTGTATAATGTAGAACCTATATGCCATTGACTCGACCGAAGAATGGGTACACAGATTTTATTCATGTAAAGGACATCAACGCGGCGATCGGTCAAATCTTTTATAGGTTACGAGCATTTACCCGCGACTTTGTCCGCATAAATTATATACCAGATTTTAAGTCAGAACATAAGCTATCAAACAAAAAAAGTTTCATCAAAATTGGTTCAATAGTTTTTGCGTGATGCTCGAACAAACAAACAAACAGACAGACAAGAAATCCAAAAATTGGTGATTTGGAATCAGGGACATCTAAAAACCATATCGTAATATTTTTTTGTAAATATCTTCAATGTACAGACACACTTCTGTTACAGTTTTATAATAGTTTAGATTTATTTACTTTTTAAATTATCTTCTTAAAGTTTCTTTCGTAATAATTATAATGATATTTTTAAAGGAATATTTTTTTTTTGAGAGATGAAACTAGTGAAGAAATTGCTTATTAAATCTAATCTTATTTATTTTAACTACTATCACTTATACAGGGTGAAATTGATATTATAGCATCCTTTTAATTTAAACTAAGAGTCTACCCATCAAACTGAACAACTTTTACTATGGGAGCAATCGGAACAAAAAAAAATCTGCTGTTGCATACATTTGAGTCGAGTAGGCGTTGCAGTTTAGTATGGAACAGCTGTTTTTTTTGCTTCGATCGGTTTGCTCCCATAGTAAAAGTTGTTAAGTTTGATGGGTAGACTCTTAATTTAAAAGGATGCCAATGATTTCAATTTTACCCTGTAGTATATCTACAACACGCTTCGTCAAAATAGTATCTAGGTACAAGATTTTAATCTGCAATATCTTTATTTTAAAATTTTTATTTATGTATAATAGGTACCGTATTGACTGAGCAGCACTTCACAAGGACTAGGTTCACTCACTCCATACATCTTGACAACTAAACCGAAGGTTCACTGTTTTAGTCTATAAAAAATCCAGTCGATCACAGTTCAATGATCTCCATACTCATATTTTATTTAAACCAGTTAAAACACAATATTTCACAGAGACGTGTTATCTACGCACAGGACAAACAGAACCAATGTAAATCTCTAAAACGATACTTTTATATTGATAATAGTGGCATACCTTACATACAAGCCTAAATATTTTGGTGCATGTGGGCTAGCATTTAATTGAGCTAACATTGGAAAAAAAACTACACAACCTTTATAAATCCGGTGGGAATTGGATCGTGTTCCATCGAAGGCTAAAATTTCTTGGAAATTAATCAGTTATTGCTTATAAATATAACCAAATACGATTATCTGTAGGCGCGACTCTTTAATTTGTATATTAAATGAAGACAAAAAATTCTTGCCTTTTTATTCACATGCATTTTTATAGATGCCTTAACGACTCGTTGGGTTATTCGTTATATTTTATGAAATAATAAAATGTTTGTTTATAATTTCCCAATGTGGACAAGTTATTTTAATTAGGTTCTGTGTTCAGATATTAGTTTAAACATCAGTATTTAGCCAATTTGACCGAGTGTTACACATTATCAATTTCTTTATAACACTAACAAAAACAATCTGGCGAGCGTCTAATTCCACCGACTTCAAAAAACTGATCGTGCTCCGCCTTTAGGTTATCGTAATTCCAAAAGTACCTACATTTGTATGGTAAGATTCACCTAACGGGATTTACCTGTCAGACCAGTTTTTAGGTACAAAAACAACTTTATTACTACCTTTGAGTACAAAAAAAACAAGTATAAAAAGAAATCTTCATTAGGTATACCTAATGAAGATTTCTTTTTATATCTACTTATGCGACATATATGTCGCATCGCAAAAATGTATGGTATTGCAGGAGGTATGAATAATAATGATAAATGATAATTATAATATTTATTTGGTCACCGCTTGGTCAAGCGTAGAAGGGAAGCCATAAAACTTGAATAAAAGCGGTAAAGTGCGAGTCGGGCTACTCGCGCACCGAGGGTTCCGTACCACACAACAACAGAACACAACATTATTAACTTAGAAAAAAAACTTTTTTGTCCGGGACCTTTAGCGCAAGACCGACTCAAACTTGACCGGTTTTTAGTATTTGTTGTTATTCTGTAGAGCTTGCTCTATAATCACACTAAGTTTGACGCTTGTATGTATTACCGTTTTTACGATAGAGCGTGAAGAAAAAACGTTGATAAAAACTAGTTTCTTGTTGAGAAACCGCCTTGATGTTTAACTTTTTAATTTTTTTTCATTTGTTAACAAATCCGCCGTAATAACGCATAATCTCAGAAAATTTCAACTATCTAGCTATTACGGTTCAAAAGTTTATAGGTAGGACAGACGGACGGACAGACGGACGGACAACGTAGGCTTAGTAATAGGGTCCCGTTTTCACCCTTTGGGAACGGAACCCTAAAAACTAAAACTTTAATTGTAGTAATCCAATTTAGTCGTTATTAATTCAGTATAATCAATTAACCATACCGCATGTATCAATAACTAGCGGCCCGTCCCGGCTTCGCACGGGTGGACGTCTAATCTTTTCTAGCAATAAATATAGCCTATGTTACTCAGGGTGAATGAATGCAGCTTTCTAATGGTGAAAGAATTTTTTAAATCGGCCCAGTACTTTTTGAGCCTATTCATTACAAACATACAAACATACAAAAATAGGTACAAATCTTTCCTCTTTATAATATTAGTGTAGATTATAATCAAACTAGGTACTTGTTAACTCCAAATACAGGTCTACCATAAATATATTTGTCAAGATCAAAGTGAAATGCAGAGTTCCCGAGAGCGCTGCACAAAGTTACGTAACTAGATCTTATTTTTCAATCATCATCATCATCTCAGCCGATGGACGTCCACTGCTGGACATAGGCCTCCCCCAATACTCACCTATAATTGACGTCAATGATATTTTTTTTTATCTACGAGTAGATTATAATCTCTGTGCCAGTGTTTTCTCAGATTTCCGTTAAATTAAACATTTTCAATGCTAGGATTAATTTATTTGTATGGTAATCAAACTGCCACTGATGGAGCCACTGTAACTTTGAAACTAATTTATGCATTTTAAAAATGTCATTGACTTTAAGAAGGCTATTCGAGCTCAGTGGCGCCCTCGTCACAATAATAAAGATTTCTCAATAAAGAAAGCCTAAATTAAAAAGTGCCCGACAGATAAACTACAAAAGCCTTCAAGCTATTTTCATAGAATACTTTTATAGGTTTTTTCCATTGGCTCCATAAATTTAGTACCCAAAATAAATAGATAATTAAAATTCGTTTTTTATGGAGCACGCTAACGGTTATTATCCTCTTATCGGGAGGAAACAAGACTCAATTAAGCCTATAATTAACATAATTTAGATCAAGAAAATTCCATTGTTTCACAACAAAAACTCTCTCTATTCATTTGTTTATTGATTGCTCTGATCATGAGCACTAATTATTTAAAAGTCATTTCGAGGTTATGATATCGACTGCGCCTACGTACGTAAAACCATTTCTTTACGGTGATCATTATTGATAAGGAAGTCCTTCGAAATAATTATCTAGTTATTTTCTCTGAAAACAAGGCTTTCATGCGATCGTGCGAGACTAATGGATACTACAATGGATACATCTACAGACTAAGATGTTTTTATATGAAGATGCCTTTACTATGTATTTTATTACATACTAGAGTTTACCCGCGACTTCGTGCGCACAAATTATAATTATAATAGATTTTAAGTCAAATCATAAGCTTTCAAACAAAAAAAGCTTCATCAAAATCGGTTCGTAGTTTTCGCGTGATGCTAACAAACAAACATTTATAGTTTTATAATAGTTACAATATACATGCAATCAGATAGGTATGGTAAGTAAATAGATTGGTTTATCACATAATTATAATTGTTTCAGAACAGGTTTACCATATCTAATTGCTTTAAGATTCACATATAACATGATAAATATGACTCGTTGGAAAAACCGGCCAGAAGTGCGATTTTTGAAAATCATACGAGCGACTTGGCAGTAGAAAATGTCAAAATTACTATGGAGATTATGCGTCTTTCTACTGCCAAGTCCCTCGTATGATTTTCAAAAATCGTACTTCAAGAGCGTCTTGGACACGCCTCTGATAGGGTTCCGTAACCATAGTATATGATAAATATTCTTTATAATGACCCTATTTTTTTCCTTTTTTTTCTTTCTTTGTATATTGTGTATAATTTCTTTTTGTCATGGGCATAGGTAATTTTTTTTGACCCTTTGTATGGGAAGGGGGAGAATATTTTTTTTAGTAAGTACATAACACATTTCTATGATGTTTAGGTTATTATATAATTATGTCTCCGAGTTGCCGAGACACCCATTAGAGTTAATCCTCCATTTAAATCTCTTGCTAGCTTTTACTACATCAATGACACAAAAATTAACAGAGATTTAATGGAGGATTAACTTTAATGAACGTTTCTGCAACTGAGCGCTTGGCTTTATTTTCAATAGATGTAGGCACGGCAAAAGGTAAAATAGAAACGCGAATGAAGTCGCGGGCAAAAGCTCGTATTTTTTATTTATAAAATATTTTGGAGAATCAATCTATATAGATTAGGTACTTTAATTATAGCGCTTGCAAGAAAACATCAGTTTTTGTCTATCGAGTAATAAAAGGCATTTGATTTTGAATCACAATAATTTATAATCTAACCTTGACTTTGAACTTGACTCGCGGTAACTCGCGTGTATGATTCAGTATGTTTTGATATTCATTTCAACAATTATTAGATAATATCTTTTGGAATTTATAATAATTTTAAGTATTAATAGGTACCTATTTAGAATTTATAATACTTAGTTTTCATTTTACTGGTTGTTTAACATATTTATGGACATTCTGCATGATGGCATCGATTAAAATTGCAATACATTGTTGAGTGTTTAAATAATAAAAACAGACTTTATAAGAATTCTACTTACAATAAATCAAGAGATGGTCTTTTGCTAAAATTGTTATGAAATTATCGTTACATTACCAGCTAAAAATTAAATCTATACCTTGCCTATAAGTACTACTAGGTTTTAATTACAAAAAAAATTTTAAGGGTGTATTTATACAATGCAACTGAACTGCAACTTTCCCCTTAGGAACATGGGTCAAAAAACGAAACCATTTTTGGACCTCCCATATAAAATTGATCGGCTGATCCGCAATTTTTTATCAAAAAATTTTGTTTCATGCTCCTTAGGGAAAGTTGTTTAGTCTCATTGTCTGAATAGGTACACCCCTTAATTTTTTTTTTAAATACCTACTTAATTGGATACTAGTGGTGTATATTATAATTATAACCTACAAGCTTTTGCCCGCGACTTCGTCCGCGTGAAATTATCGAATAACCCTTTCTTTCTCCATTCATCCTCCGTAGAATCTATATTTCAAATATCATGTTTCATCTTCAGCGGTGGGTGAGTGGGTGTGCGTTGTCCGCAAGTTGTCCATCAGTCAGTCACGGGACTATTTTATTATAAGTAAAGATTATAATTTTTAAGTTTTATTACTTATAAGTTAAAAGCAAATATTTGTAAATTGGCGACAGCTATCTACACTATAGAGGTCGCTCAACTTTACGGTTATTTGAACGGAGAACTACCTGTTTTAGGTATATAGTTTTGTAAAGTATTCGAAGCTTTTAAAAACATACCCATATATCTCATTTCATGACGAAGGGACTCGCTATCCGAGTTAACCTTTAACTGTACATTTCTATTTGCCCACTTTTCACACAACATCGTTTGTTTTCTGTACGAATACATAGTACCTAACATAAAACCACTTTTTCAAATCACTGTACTTTACGGTTTTATTGCCATTATGTTCTTATTTTTCGATTTAAATGACTGTATACAATATTTAAATACAATTAGGTACATGTTTCGGTTTGAACAGTTGGGCTTACTGTGATTACAGTCCGTTGCTACACGACAAGAACAATAAATTGCGACACAAATAGTGCAACAGGCTAAATAAAATTCTTTACACTACTTTGCGAATATAATTTAAAAAGTTGCGTATAATAATATTAACCTTCGATAGTTAGATGGTTCTGAACTCTCTAAGGTTAGACGCAGCAATAATCAATTGAAACATTTTTAAAACCGCATCGTAAACGTACCTAATCTGGATTTTCTCATCTAAACTATTATAAAACTGTAACAGGAATGTGTCTGTACATTGAAGATATTTACAAAAAAAAATTATGACATGGTTTTTACCTGTCCCTGATTCCAAATCACCAATTTTTGGATTTTTTGTCTGTCTGTTTGTATGTTTGTTTGTTTGTTTGTATGTTTGTTTGTTTGTTTGTTTGTTTGTTTGTTTGGGTGTTTGTTTGTTCGAGTATCACGCAAAAACTACTGAACCGATTTTGATGAAACATTTTTTGTTTGATAGCTTATCATCTGACTTAAAATCTGGTATATAATTTATGCAGACGAAGTCGCGGGTAAAAGCTCGTATAAACTATTATTGTAACAGAATTGTGTCTGCACATTGAAGATATTTACAAGAAAAAGATTCATCATCATCATCATCAGCCTATCATCGTCCACTGCTGAACATACGCTTCTCCCAAGGCGCGCCACAAAACCCTGTCCTCGGCCTAGAAAAAGATTACGATATGGTTTTTAGGTCTCCCTGACTCAAAATCAGCAATTTTTTGTTTTCTTTTCCGTCTGTTTGTTTGTTTGATCGAGCATTGTTTTACCTGTGGTTTTATTTTACTGAACCAATTTCGACAAAAGTTTTTTTTTTAAACCTTATGATTTGACTTAAAATGTGTTATAAAATTTGTGCGGATAAAGTCGTGAACCAATTTCGACAATTTTTTTTTGTTGAAAGCTTAAAATTTGACTTAAAATCCGTTATAAAATTTGTTCGGATAAAATCTAGTAGACTTGGCAAATATAACTAATTAAGAAGATAATCTAGCCTAAAGAATTCTTGAACCCTTTAACTTAATTTTATCTTATTACTGAATCTTCGTAATGTTTCATTAAATTTTAAGGAAATGTTAATTTTATTAAATATTTATGATTTATTTTTAATTAAGGCTTTGACTGCCAAATGACCGACAAACAATGGAAAATCTATTGTTATTGTGACCCGCCGGCCGGGGCGCGGCGTTCAATATTTCGAGTTTAAATATTTGAGAGAATCACTGTAAATAAATCTATTATTTATCACACACAAAATATCACATATAAAAATACATATTTCAGTATTTATCGGGATCGTCCTTGTTCAAAGGCGTTTATGAGATGACTAGATTTACGATTGTAGGTATCGTTTACAACATACCTATCACAACAAAGGTATCGCCAGGCTTTTCTAACCATTGCACTTATACTGTAATATGAGGAAACTCTCAGATCAACACAATAGATGAGTAATTGTGGTCAACAAATGCATTCTTGAAGTCACTTTGTTAGGTTGTAAATAAGGTTGTAAAGAAGTATACATACTATAACGTAGAAGTTCGTTGTACCAAGAGTGCGATTTTTGAAACCCATACTTTGAACTCAGCAGTTGAAAATGTAAATATTACTTTGGAGATATGCATCTTTTTACTGCTGATTTAACTTTCAAAAATCATACTTCACGAGTGCAATTTTTGAAAGTCAAATCAGCAGCAGAAATATGCGTATCTCCAATAGTAATTTTGACATTTTCAACTGCTGAGTTCAACGAATGAGTTTCAAAAATCGCACTCCAGCGCGTTGTGTCCCTTATACTTAGATTTAATTCAAATATTGATGTATACCTCACCAGTTTATTGAAAACAACCATATTATACCTAATAATGTATCTATGTGTAATGTGAAGCAGCAAAAGCAAAGTTTTAGTTTAATCTTCATTACCAACAAGCTGGAATTTCTTTTAAGTTACGAAATTGAATTGATACCAGAATAAATAAAGTTCGGGGTAATATTTATTCGAAAATAAATATCAAAGAAATATGGCAAAGATATTTAAAGTAATATATCATAAGATTCATAAGTCAAGGTATGTCAGGTACCATGAAATACTTTGACGGCATATTAACCACTACTTTGTCTCCACCAATCAGTACTGATCCTTGAGAGGACGTTTTTGCACTACAGAGGGATCTTCTTCTTCTTATCGTGTGGGCAGAGCCCTGCACTGGTAGCATGCACACCCGCGATAGCCGTGATACGATTTAATCACGTCTTTTATCTCGTTCTTTTGCGCGCGAACGAACGAGATAAAAGACGTGATAAAGCCGTATCACGGCTATCGCGGGTGTGCATGCTACCAGTGCTGGTGTCAGAGTTTTTTCAGACCGCCTTACGGCCTCTGACGTGGTTTTTATGTAATGACTACTACCACCAGAAATAGTAGCCGGAACCAACGGCTTAACGTGCCATCCGAAGCACGGAATCATTTTTCTTTTCAGACAATCAGATGATTCAGCCTGCAATGTCCTAACCAACTGGGGAAAAACGCACAAAGTGACATATCACTAGGTGTCCCCCGTGGGAATCGAACCCACGACCTCCGTGTCGAGAGCCAAAGCTCTTAACCATTAGACCACGGAGGCAGTTGGAGGAGACAGAGGGATCTTACAGGCTATGATTATTAATTTAATTTGGTAATACCTAATTTGATATTTTCGAAGTTAGTATAGGCAACAAATCACAAGCCGAATTTTAGTAGGTTGTACGTGTATCATCAATTCATCACGAATAATGTGTATAGACCTTAATATTAGTTGGTAAGTGTAGGTACTTTGGGTACACCCTACAATCTAATTGCCTTGCTGACGTATGAGTACGTACACTTTAAATGACTTGCAAAACATATAATTGCATGTATTTTAATATGTACTTTGATTTTTATGTCATTAGGTATCATCGAATGTACCTAATGACTAATGATTCTGTTTGTCTCTCGTAGTCAGCTTGTAGTACTATTATGTCATTAAAATGTTTGTAAAGGTCAAGATAACATGCACTATTAAGGGGCGTCCGCCCGGTTTTGAGTAACTTTGTAACCATTTTATACATTAACTATGGCACTTTTTAAGCAGAAAACAATACTGAACAATCTACAGGATATGAGAAGTGATGTGGTTTTTCTCGAAATCTATTTTTATTAATAAAACTGAAGAAAAACGACTCCAAAGTCACCTCTTTTTTTCCAATGGTAACCGTTTTACTCTTACATTGTTGATCAGAAGAGTATGAAAATTTACAATATTCTTCACAATACAATATAAAATGATGTGTTTTTCTTATTTTTTGAAAATTCATAAAAAATCATACAGGTTTTCAAAGAAAACGGAAAATTCTAACCGGAGCCGCGCAATTGAAGCGGGATGGCTACTTGCAAAAGTTTGCTTGTAAGAAAGAGAGCCTTGCAGATGGGAGGAGTAGCCTTAAGATCTACTTGTGAGCATATTATATAGTAACCGATAAGTAATATTGTATCTGTTACACGGTGGTATTTTTCTATTGGAGCTATTCCAAATCAATCAAATTGCTTTCTTCAGTTTAAATATTTCCATAGGCCTAGGAAGGAAAAAGAAAGCGTTTCAATCAGATTGTTAAGCTGTAAGTAGGTAAATTCACAAAATTTGCGTAGGGTCAAAACTCCGACTAATGCAAAAATCATCGAAATGATCACGCACTATTGAAAACGTTCTTTCGAATAATTATGCGTGACGGTTTTTCTGCTAATTTGTAAACTTTCTAAACTTGGTAACTGTACCTTTTATTGTTATTGTTGGCTGGGCTATTGCAAGCAAGGTTCTATAAGTAACACTGCGACCAGCTGGTCTATTGTGTTTCGCCCAAGCTCACCCATATTTTTTTACACATAATATCCGAACAATTTAGTCTTTCCTTTCTGGGGTATGCAGGTCTCCTCACGATGTTTTCCTTCACAAATTAATTCCATAGAACTTACTGGTCCAGGCCTGGAATCAAACCACCGCCTCATGATTGAGTCGCTAGCTCTTTTCCGTATAGATAGACTATCATCGCTCTTCCGTAACTTAGGAAAGTTATTTATTGTCAGCAAGAAACAAGAAATTTTATAGATCAGGTTTTTTTCTAGGGTTTAAAAGCGTGTCAACTTAAACTATGGAACGATAGAGCACTGAAGCGTGATTCCGTGATTAGAAAACATTTTCCCTTTTGTTTATTTTTATGGCATCTCTAAGGATAGTCGTGGAACGACCACTAATGAGTTTTTTACTATTAACGGTAAAATGATCTTAGCTATTTGACAAAGATAATAATCAATTAAATAATGATCAGAAAATAACCGATAGCCCATTCATTGCTGCTAAAAATACTGTTTTGGTGGTAAATAAAGGGTATATGTAATTGATTTATCATTAATTTATCCATTAGATTAATGATGATATTATCCGCGACCGACCCATAATCACACCGAGTTACCACACCGGTGTGACTATGGATCAATAAAATTATCTTACAAAGCCGTGGTGGTCTATAGGCCTGGTATACAGTCTACTTTCTTTCTGAGCAAGGTGGTTTCGATTACTGGCACAGATTCGTAACTCTAATGAGTTTGTTATGAACGTAGGTAGTTACTAGTAGTACCAGGTTTATGAGTCTTATGTACCTGAACAGTTGAAAAGTTTTAATAGCGCCCGAAATTATTATTGACCAATCACGATTTTCAGGATGTACCACCTTCCATCCCTTGCCGCTAGTGGCTAATTGTTTTCGCGCCCTGTTCACTGCTATCTTCAGGAATTTGGTTCATGGACTTCAGGTTTAGACGGGGACTCGGGTCTGTTCTGGTTGAGGAGTTAGATGAAATGCGTCTAGCTGATCTTGAGGTTAAGCGACAAATTTGGAAGACCCGGCCAAATCCAAGCTATAGGTACATAAACTTTTAATGATAGTGGAGAACTTTACTGGTTTACGTGCGATCGGATCTAAAAGTCCTAAAGGTCGAAATTTGGGTTCGCTAGTCACATCCGAGCCTACTAGGTGAAGCTCTGGGTGTCGCTGTTGACGGATACCTACGTCAAAAAGGACATCATGTCATCAATTAGATACGATTTGTTACTTGAGTAAGAAAACATCGTGAGAAAAACCATGTATTCTTTCATATTCTGCACCGCTAAAAACCTTTACTACGCATCACCCTATAATCTCTAACTTTCAATAGTCTCTAATCTCTAAATAGTACCTACTATATAGGTACTATTTCTTTTTTATTTACATATCGATCATTTATCGATAGTGTCACGGCCGCTGTCAAATGTCAAACGTAAAGAAGGCATTCGAAAATTCGGCCGGCTCATTAACAACCGCCGTGGTCTTACGGTCTAAGGTTCCGCCTCCCATGCTGGGGGGTGACGGTTCGAATCCGATCCGCGCCAAAAATATTTCTAGATTTTTGTGTTTTTAGAAATGGCCTACTTCAGTAAGTCATTATCTAGACCTGAGAGGAACTACTGTGTTACCAGACGAGAATTATTGGCCGTGGTGAAGGCTGTACAACACTTCAAGAAGTATCTGCTGGGACGTAAATTTTTAGTCAGGACAGACCACGCTGCGCTGAAATGGTTACTCCAATTTAAGAACCCGGAAGGTCAAGTGGCAAGATGGCTGGAGCAACTACAGGAATTCAACTTTGAAGTAGAGCATCGAAGTGGAAGAGTTCACTCCAATGCAGACGCACTGTCAAGAAGACCATGTCCAGAAGATTGTAAGCATTGCAGCAAGCAAGAAGGGAAGGAAACAGTTTCACTCAAGGTTATTAGAACTGATGCCATCAACGATTTGTGGGGAAACGAGGCAATGCGTCGCGAACAGGAAAAGGACTCAGGAGTCGGGCCAATCCTGAACTGGTTAAAGAGTGATGGTGCTAAGCCTCAGTGGAGCGAGGTGGCAAAGTACGGGGCAGTCACGAAGGGACTGTGGGCTCAGTGGAAGAGCCTCATCATGCATAACGGATTGCTCTGTAGAAAATGGGAGACATCGGACGGAAAAGACTCGTATCTGCAGTTGGTGGTCCCGCAAGCTAAGGTGAAAGAAATTCTGAGAGTTTTTCATGATGGAACTTCCGGAGGGCATTTGGGTGTAAAGAAAACCTTGGAGAAAGTAAAGGAAAGATTTTACTGGTTGCATTGCAGAGACGATGTGGAAGATTGGTGCCGCAAGTGTACAGTCTGCGCAGCTGTAAAGGGACCTCATACGAGGAGCAGGGCAGCAATGAAAATTTATAATGTTGGGGCGCCTTGGGAGCGAATCGCTTTGGATGTCGCGGGACCATTTCCAGTCACTAAATCGGGGAACCGGTATATACTTGTGGTAATGGATTATTTCACAAAGTGGCCAGAAGTATTTGCCATTCCAAATCAGGAAGCGGTCACTGTGGCTACCAAGTTGGTGAATGAAGCTTTCTGCCGGTTTGGGGTTCCGCTGGAAATGCACAGTGATCAAGGCAGGAACTTTGAGTCACAGTTGTTCCAGGAAGTTTGCAAAATTTTCGGAATCCATAAGACCCGGACTACTCCTTATCACCCGCAGTCTGACGGCATGGTGGAGCGATTCAATCAAACTTTGGAACGGCATCTTGCGAAGGTCGTCGATAATCATCAAGATAACTGGGACGAGTACATACCCCTTTTCCTGTTGGCCTACCGAACCGCTGTTCATGAGAGTACTTCGGCAACTCCAGCAATAGCAAACTTCGGGAGAGAGTTGAAGCTTCCAGCAGATTTGCTATCAGGATGCGCACCAGGCACTCCTAAAAGTATCAGTGACTATGTGAGCGAACTGCGGGAGAGAATGGTCGACATTTATGAACAACTTCGTGAAGCAGGTCAAAACTCAAGTGACCGTTCAAAGACACGATATGACCGAAAAGCGAACTATGCTGGGTTTGAGGAAGGAACATCAGTTTGGCTGCATAATCCAGTTCGAAGGAAAGGGAAGAGTCCGAAGTTGCAGGCAAGTTGGGAAGGACCGTATGAGGTAGTGACCAGGATAAATGACGTCACCTATCGAATTCGACGATCGCCAAGGAGCCCGTTGAAGGTAGTGCACGTGGATCGATTAGCTCGATATTTCGGCACTAATGATGCTCGGGACGAGCAAAACTAAGGGAGGGGCAGTGTCACGGCCGCTGTCAAATGTCAAACGTAAAGAAGGCATTCGAAAATTCGGCCGGCTCATTAACAACCGCCGTGGTCTTACGGTCTAAGGTTCCGCCTCCCATGCTGGGGGGTGACGGTTCGAATCCGATCCGCGCCAAAAATATTTCTAGATTTTTGTGTTTTTAGAAATGTTCTAGAAGGAAGAGAGAGAAGGAATATTTAAAAAGGGACAAAAGGTGAACGTGTCTAGGAACTTCGAGAAAGGAGGCGAAATTACGAATATTTGAAAAGAACCAGAAAAGTGGGCGTGTCTTCGATCGGTTTCGAAAAAGGAACGCGGGGTTGGAACTATCTGGAGGAAAACAATCGAGTAAAGAAAAGAAGATCGAAAAAAGGGTATTCCGGAATGTTCTGCGGGATATAAAAAGGCGGCGAATTTCGACTGGCGGCAGTATTTGATTTAACAGTGAACAGTGCGAAACAAAAGGAAGAAAAGTAAAAGTGGAAAAGTACTAGTGAAGAGAAAAGTGCTAAGAGTGGAACAGTGAGTAGACTAGTGTCAGTGTAGTGCGTGACGTCATAGTGTCGGTGTAGTACGTGACGTCATAGTGTCAGTGTAGTGCGTGACGTCATAGTGTCGTACGTCGTGACGTCATAGCCGTGACGCGTGTCGAGTCGTCACAGTAGTGACGTAGTGGACTGTGAACAGTGACAGTAAGTGGTGCACGGGGAATCCCTGCGAGGAGGACCCGGTGAAGTGAACCGTTTAGGGGAACCTCTGCGAGGTGGACCGTTTGTAAGTGTATCCCAAATAAACTCTGTAAAATTGGACTTAGCGTTTCACTCCAATCCCGGAACCCGTAGCTCGTAACAATATAATCGGAAACTTGCACAATATCCAAGCCTGGACGCCATTTAAAAAATGGCAATTCTTATTTACAATTCAGGGTAGGTATACATTGCTGAGATTGTTAGAAGACAGTCATGTTACCTACTGATTAGTAACCAGCATTGTACCTACTACCTACCCTGAATTGTCATTGTAAATTACCTACAATTGTAACGTTTATTAAGAGGGCTATTACAAGCTCAGTGGCGCCCTCATCGCAATAATAAAGATTTCTCAATAAAGAAAGCCTAAATTAAAAAAGTGCCCAACAGATAAACTACAAAAGCCTTCAAACTATTTTCATAGAATACTTTTATAGGTTTTTTAAAGGTCTAAACATACAAATTTTGAAAAAAGAAAAAAAACCGGCCGCTTTTGTTTTTATTCGAAATTATCTAAAAGTGGAATGTTAAGAACCTATAAAAGTATTGTATAACAATGACTTGAAGGCTTTTTATTTTAGTTTATCTGTCGAGTACTTTTTTAATTTAGGCTTTCTTTATTGAGAAATCTTTATTACGAGCTTTTTCCCGCGACTTCGTCCGCATAAATTATATACCAGATTTTAAGTCAGATGATAAGCTATCAAACAAAAAAAGTTTCATCAAAATCGGTTCAGTAGTTTTTGCGTGATACTCGAACAAACAAACACCCAAACAAACAAATAAATAAACAAACAAACAAACAAACAGACAGACAAAAAATTGGTGATTTGGAATCAGGGACAGGTAAAAACCATGTCGTAATTTTTTTTTGTAAATATCTTCAATGTTTTATAATAGTTTAGATACGAATCGATCATTTATCGATATACTCTGAAACTTGCACAATACCCAGTAGGCCTCGCATGCCACCCCCGACAAAGCGATAAAAATCGAGATGTGTCTCCATCCTTATTATTTCACGTAGGCCAGAAAGAGCGCGCATGACGCTTTTCTCGTTTAAACGCTTTGTCGTGGGTGGCATGCTAGCCGTGCTGGGCCCCATTTAAAAACATGACAATTCTTATTTACTATTCAGGGTAGGTAGGTACTTTTCTGAGAATGTTAGGAGACAGTCATGTTACTATTACTACTGATTAGTAACCAGCATTATACCTACTGCCTACCCTGAATTGTCATTGTAAATTACCTACAGTTGTAACGTTTATTAAGAGGGCTATTACAAGCTCAGTGGCGCCCTCATCACAATAATAAAGATTTCTCAATAAAGAAAGCCTAAATTAAAAAAGTGCCCAACAGATAAACTACAAAAGCGACAAACTATTTTCATATAATACTTTTATGGGTTTTTTAAAGGTCTAACAATACAAATTTTGAAAAAAGAAAAAGAACGGCCGCTTTTCTTTTTATTCGAAATTATCTAAAAGTGGAATGTTAAGAACCTATAAAAGTATTGTATAACAATGACTTGAAGGCTTTTTAGTTTATCTGTCGAGTACTTTTTTAATTTAGGCTTTCTTTATTGAGAAATCTTTATTACGAGCTTTTTCCCGCGACTTCGTCCGCATAAATTATATACCAGATTTTAAGTCAGATGATAAGCTATCAATCAAAAAAAGTTTCATCAAAATCGGTTCAGTAGTTTTTGCGTGATACTCGAACAAACATACACCCAAACAAACAAACAAACATACAAACAAACAAACAAACAAACAGACAGACAAAAAATCCAAAAATTGGTGATTTGGAATCAGGGACAGGTAAAAACCATGTCGTAATTTTTTTTTGTAAATATCTTCAATGTACAGACACACTTCTGTTACAGTTTTATAATAGTTTAGATTGTGACGAGAGGGCGCCAATACGCTTGTAATAGCCCTCTTAAATACGGCCCTGCTGTTGAGACCGGAAGATGTTTGGCGTAGATTGTAATTAAGGTAGTAAATTCATATGCTTGACCTGTACCCAGCGACACCGGGCATTTAGTTTTAAACATTTTGCGGTGTAGTTCAATCAACGCATTTGAGAAACGTTTTGAGAAACATTGTAAAAAAATAGCCATAAAAACATACCTCCAAATTATTGATAAAAACTCGCTTTGCAGTGTCTGGCCCCACGGAAATTAGCAATCAAAATGTTTCGCTTTAAAACAAATAAAAGTGCGTTAAATTTAAATGATGTGACTGTCATGCGCAGAAGACGAGTGCGCACTGTTGTGAAACGCGATCAAATGCCGCTATTATAAGCTGTCCTACAGATAGTACAGTAATTGGCCCAAACTATGGAGCATCTTCGTTTAGCTACACGCCTAATGACGTCATTAAAAGTACGTCGTGGAACGGGCAACGCGGGAGTTCCTACAGGCAGCAGGTCAATCACGATTAGCGATGCCCGATATTTTGCTTTGTATCGATATATCGTATCGTAATGTATCGTTACTGCTTGTATCGATACGCGATATTATCGCATGGCTTTGTATCGATATCGTGAATATCGATATAATATCGTATCGGAATTTAAAATTAAAACTACCGACTAAAATTTACGTAGTTTTGCCTTTTTTCTTTGAGATCCTCCCCATTACTAAAGGTTGGCAGTCAGCTCTGTATATCTCTACATTGGGTATGCGGTATGCCTACAATTTAATAATATAATTAATATGCTGACACTTTTTAAGGGGATGATCAGACCATCAAACTGAACACTTTCTCTACGGGACCAACATCGAAATCGCGAAAAAGAAATCAGCTCATCCATAAAAAACGATGCTGATTAAAATAATAAATAAATTAATAAAATAATAATAAAAACCACGTCAGAGGCCGTAAGGCGGTCTGAAAAAAAAAACTCTGACATCAAGGCTCTGCCCACACGATAAGAAAGAAGAAAGAATAAATAAAATAAATATCAAACAATTGCATTATTATATTTGCCAATGTAGGTACTACATATATCCGAGCTGTTAAAAAATTTGTGTAAGTATCTGTATATGTGTATTTGTATCGTGTATTTTCTGTAAAAGTAATGATGTGAGCCGAAGAAAACAATCGCTCTGACAGCCAATGGCCTCGATTCGGAGTGTACCACGACTAAACTAAACTAAATGTATTCCTGTCACTTTCTAAAATAAGATTAAGAAAAGAGACAGAAAACCAACAGCTGACTTTAGTGCTGTCAAAGTGACGTTAAACGCCCAAAAACGACTTAAATAAGATGGCGTACATTATGATGGCATCTTATTTTGCGCATTTAACGTCACTTTGACAGCACTAAAGTCAGCTGTTGGTTTTCTGTCTCTTTTCTTAATCTTATTTTAGAAAGTGACAGGAATACATTTAGTTTAGTTTAGTCGTGGTACACTCCGAATCGAGGCCATTGATGTTGCAACCACTAACAAATATTTTAGAGTTAAATTACTGTATGAAAATAAGTTTGTTTACATTTTGAACCTTGATTAAGTATAAATTTAATCATAACAAAGATTCAAGTCTTCAAAGATCTCTTTTTAAACATTTCACTGTCCAAAAATTACTATATTTTAATTGATTTTTAATGCGATATTTTTGATGCAATATACCTGGGAAGCGATACGATACAGCCACATATCGAATTGGCGTGTATCGATACAAAATATCGAGATATCGCATTGCGTTGTATCGATATACCAAAATATCGATACGTATCGGGCATCGCTAATCACGATGTTCATTTATTCCACATCAGTCGCTAGCGGCTAAAGAAAGATTGTAAGATATTTCGGTTGGATTTCGCAATTAGATACAGGGTGCGGAGCATCGAAGTTCGATGATCTTAGTCAAATAAATAGTAGGTATGTCTTCTCTTGTCAAACCACATTTGCCATTGGAATTTTTTTATTATTATTAACATCATATCATAGTGATAACCGGGAAATAATAACTTTCATTAACAACTTTTTGTAAAGCAATGCAATAATTATTTATGTAAGTTAGTGTGGAAGCACAGTATAAGAAAGAGTATCTAATAATAGACCGAGATCCGACCGTAAAATGCACCTATTTCTTAAGCGAACGAAATGTGATTCTAGTGTATGCCGCAACTCTAGGTTTGCCAGGTTCAAAAATAACTTCTTTAAACCTGGCAACCCTATAGTTGCGGCAGATTGAGCGGTGGCAACCCTAGTTTTTCCAGGACTTTAGACCAGTCTCCTTCCGATGGCACCTCATTTACTTCCCAAACAGACAGGTTGAAAAAGTTATACCAAAAATCATAATGGAAAAGGTACTTGCAGCAAGATTTTTCTAGGCAACTTGGCGGCGTTGAATGAACCCCTGTGTAAACATACACTAGAATCACATTTTGTTCGCCTAAGAAATAGGTGCATATTTTTACGGTTGGATCTTGGACTATAAGAAAGTGTCCGGGGTTTTACAAGTAAAGTTACAAAATGTAACTACATTAAATTTCATTCTAAATATCTAATATCTAAACTATTATAAAACTGTAACAGAAGTGTGTCTGTACATTGAAGATATTATTTACAAAAAAAAAATTACGACATAGTTTTTACCTGTCCCTGATTCCAAATCACCAATTTTTGGATGTTTTGTCTATCTGTTTATTTGTTAGTTTGTTTATTTGTTTGTTTGTTTGTTTGTTTGTTTGTTTGTTTGAGTGTTTGTTTGTTCGAGTATCACGCAAAAACTACTGAACCGATTTTGATGAAACTTTTTTTGTTTGATAGCTTATCATCTGACTTAAAATCTGGTGTATAATTTATGCGGACGAAGTCGCGGGTAAAAGCTCGTCCTAGATATTATTCTAGACGTTTTTTTTTTATTATTTTGTACGTATTTAGACCTAATAAGTTCATAGACCTAATAACTAAAATCACTTCCCGCGGTACACTAAGGAAAGAATGTATTCAGTAGAAAAAGATTAATGCAAAAGTGAACGAGTTTTCCCCAATGAACTAATAATTTAATGTTTTTTAAGTTTTTTTTTCACACAAACACCATACATTGGAACTATTCGAAGGCCCTTTTTGTTAAAACTAAATGTAGGTAATCTCATTTGTTTGTCATCCAGACTACTGGAGAGGCCCACACAATAAACAATAGCCGGATGTACCGATGAGCCGATCAAATTCTCTATTTTTTACCAATATACGCAAATAACAGTTTGTCAATGAATCGTTGGCTCACATTATATTATTTATCTGTTTGTACATGTATGGATAGTTACAGGAAACGCTAGTCACACAGATGATTGAACTTCCAACAATGATTAATGTTTTAGAGAATCGCAAAAAAACTTTCGAAGCATAAATGTTATGAAGAAATACTAGACCCTCTAGCATGATTTCTCTACTTTCGCGCGACTCGGTTTTTTCCTTTACATACTGCTCGTCGCGGCAAGCGCGACTGAAAAACGCGGGAAGGGGTAATTTTATATGCAGTGAAGATGCGTGGTGGGCGTGTAGAGAAATCACACTAGGGCTGCAGTAGGCCTAGCATGCCATGCCACCCCCAAAAAAAGGTTAAAAATCGAGATGTACCTCTATCTTTATTATTTTACTTAGGCCAGAAACTGCGCGCATAGGATTGCCAGGCTTAGAACCGAATAGCCGGACAGTCCAGCCAGCTAAGCCGGACATTTGAGTAAAAAGGCCGGCCACCCTTAATTATTGAGGATTTTTTGTCTCACTATTAATACGACAACAACATTTTACCATAAAATCTTCTTAAATTCTAATACAATTAAATCAGTTTTCTTTATTATTAATCATTCATTTCATTAATTACTTAATAATACTGCAATTTGCAATGGAAAACAAAATTACACAAAACAGAACTTCTTCACTAATTAATTAGATAAACTTTAAAGTACTTAAGTAATTGAAACAAAAATGATTAATATGTATGGTTGCCAGATACCTGCTTTAAAAGCTCAGTTTCCTTCAAAATGGAGTAGACTGGTCAAATGTAAAAGCCTATCAAAAGCCGGACAGGCCGGACACCGTCGAATTTGGCCGGACACTCTATTTTGAGTAGCAGCTCCTCTATTTTGATTTCGCTACTTGCGCGTGACGCGCCTTCGATTAGAAAATAAACCTCTTCCCGCGCTTTACAGAGAGCGAACGTCACGGTTGCCGCGACGTAAAAAAGCCGAGTCGCGTATAAGTAGAGAAATCATACTAGAGGGGCTGAACACTATTGACTTTGCTCTGGCGTCAAACTCTGTGGTCAAACTTATCACATATAAGGTTAACCGCAAAATAACTAGTGCTAGTTAACAAATTGGTAATTTTGAAAAGGAACATTTTCTCTATTATTTAAACTGTCATGACTTCATGATATCTCTGTTGTAAATCTGTCGGAAGAAATTCTCTCTAAAAATAAGCTTGCCTTTTGCAAAAATAATTATATGTTCTAATTGTTTTAAATAAGTAAATAAAATGTGCGATACAGACTTTGATACAATATAGCAAGGGGGTTCGAAGATTTTAGTACTACGGAATATAAGTCACAAAAATTGTTTTTTGGTCTATAAAAAAATCTTTGATATTGATAAGTCATTTGTTTTATTAGAATGTACACACGGCGACACATCAAGTTACAAAAAACCAAAATAAGCTGGCCGCGCGACGTTATATATTACTATGCCGACGCGGCCAGCTTATTTTGGTTTTGGGTAGCTTGATGTGTCGCCGTGTGTACCTAGATCACTATAACCAGTGATAGGTAGTACGACAAAATTACCTGGTATCTAGCCTGGTATGTTTTTGATAGGTAGGTATCCTCTATCGATATACAGGGTGTTTGGTGCATTGTTGGCGAAATTGAATTGGTGAATAGGAGGGGTCTTTTGCAATCTCGACACACCCCCGAAAAAAAAATCCGCATCATGGATTTTGTTAGGTGAATTTTTTAGGGGTTTTCTCAAAAAAGTCCGAAAGTCAGCATGTAAGCTTGAATATGAAAAAAAGTTGTAGGTATAAATCTCGAAATGGTTTTTTTATTTGAATGTCCAATGTAATGTGGTTCTATTGAAATTAAAATTACATTGATGCAACATCAAGTTTTTTTTTTATTGGCCTTAATTTTTTCTGGAAGAGGAAAAGTAAAATTTTAAACTCAACTTTGAATTACAATAAAAAAAAACTAAAAGTGCTCGAGTTCTTCTGATATTTTTAAAAACTTCTCTAGTCTATCTTCTATCTAACGATATGCCATATGCCATGAAATCCGTCCTCTAACTTAGTTTATTTAAATAATTTTGCGTGTCATTTAAATTAAAAATTGATTTTAAAAATTTTATTTTTTATTTCAGGTCCTAGGTCCGTTAGAACCCTATGTAAGAAAGAGATGGCAATCGGAGTTCACTGCGCAAGAGGGCGATCCAATTTCGACCTACTACGCGTTTGTTTTAAGTTTTTTTCCTGCATATCGAATATCGGCCGAACGCGCTCCGACATGCAAAATTATTAAATAAACTAAGTTAGAGGATGGATTTCATGGCATATGGTATATTGTTAGAAAGAGGATAGACTAGAGAAGTTTTTAAAAAATCAGAAGAACTCGAGCGCTTTTAGTTTTTTTTAAATTGTAATTCAAAGTTGAGTTTAAAATGTTACTTTTCCTCTTCCAAAAAAGTTAAGGTCAATAAAAAAAAACTTGATGTCGCATCAATGTAATTTTAATTTCAGTAGAACCGTACAACATTGGACATTAAAAAAAAATTGGAGGTTGTACCTACACCTTTCTTTTTTATTCAAACTTACATGCACTTTCCGACTTTTTTGAGAAAACACCTAAAAAAATCCATGATGCGTGATTTTTTTTGGGGTTGTGGCGAGATAGCAAAAGACCCCTCCTATCCACCAATTCAATTTGGCCAACGATGCACCAAACACCCTGTATTATCGGTTTGAAACTGCGATATCATATTTGTGAAAATTGAAGATTGAAGGACCATTATTGGACCCCGACTGTCACTAACATTCACACACACTTTCTGTCTACCCCAGAAGAGAGTATTGAGTTTCTGTGTATTAATTGTATGTTTCACTAAAATAGCAAAATCGGCAAACTAATTGAGAAAAAATTTAAGTACCTGACATTTATCGAAGACTGCGAGTCTGTGAGTGACTGCGATGCTACTATTTTCTTTTTTTTATTTGGGTATCTTTTTTGTGTTAGACATATTAGTTTCATATTATTAGATTCCAGTTGACCTTTACAATGTTGTCAAACAACCATTCTATCCTGAGATTCTGACGTTATAATTATAATAAACAAGTCTTTTCTATGACCAGGAGTGCGATTTTTGAATCTCATACGTTGAACTCAGCAGTTAAAAATGTATGGAGATACGCATCTTTCTACTGCTGATTTGACTTTTAAAAATCGCACTCCTGGAGTATGATTTTTTAATGTCAAATCAACAGTAGAAAGATGCATATCTCCATAGTAATTTAAACATTTTCAACAGCTGAGTTTAAAAAATTGCACTCCTGGAGTGCGATTTTTGAACCTAATTCGTTGAACTCAGCAGTAAAGTTGTAAATGTCAAAATTACTATGGAGATTGGGAGATATTGAATTGTGTTTTTTGAAAGTCAAATCAGCAGTAGAAAGATGCAAATCTCCATAGTATTTTTGACATTTTCAACTGCAAGTTCAACAAAATAATGAGTTACAAAAACTCCTGATATAAATAGCATTTTGTCTATCTTTGTCTGAAGTTCTATTTTTTAATTCGAAATCATGAGCGAGAATACACAAACTTCATACTTTTCTTACTGCTGATTTCAACGTACCTATGACTTTCAAAAATCGCACTCCTTTAGAAACCTGTATGATTATAATTATAATTATATTATAACCCTTGGAACCATTTTAGATTACCTACCTATATACAGGGTGGTCTAAATAGTGACGTCAAAATTTTTTTTTTGATTCCTCACGCCTCACGCCAATCCGAAAATACTCCATGTATGTTCCGCGATTTTTTGTAGTTTTGAAGTTATGATTTTTTTAAGGTGTATTTGAGAATTTTCTACCGGATCGGCTTAAAAATGTCATAACTTTTTTCACAGTGAGAATTTTTTTATTTGGTTTTTGCAACATGATCTTCTCAAAATACTCTTTCATTCGTAAAATAATCAGCAGCACAACATTCTTGCAATTTACCGAAAAAAGGTCGAAAGTGACAATTTTTGGTTTGAGTTGGACGGAGCAAAATATTCAAAATTCTATTAAAAATACAAAATGGATGTTCATGGGTTGAAACAAATTTTAAAAACTTCAATAATTATTCACCTTACTAAATAAGAAACAAAAATTTGTTCTTATTAGGCCATTTTACGCTTGAATCGGCTTCCAAAGATAGTTAGGTGAAAAATCCGCTAAGAAAAAATGTTGTTAAAAAAAATAGTTTTATCAATATTTTTTTATTCTTATGGCTAACATTAGTCAAATATCATCAAAAACATTTAAATGAACTGAAATTGAATGACTAGTAAATCATTTTAAGGTAACACAAAAATACCTCGAGTTAGTCACTAGCAAAAATGTTTCACTGGTCTTTCAATTTCAGCTTATTTAAATGTTTTTAGCGATATTTGACTAATGTTAGCCATAAGAATAAAAAATATTGATAAAACTATTTTTTCGAACAACATTTTTTCTTAGCGGATTTTTCACCTAACTAACTTTGGAAGCCGATTCCAGCGTAAAATGGCCTATTAAGAATCAATTTTTGTTTCTTATTTAGTAAATTGAATAATCACTGAAGTTTTTTTTAATTTGTTCCAATCCATGGAACATCCATTTTGTATTTTTAATAGAATTTAGAAAATTTGGTCCGTCCACTCAAACCAAAAATTGTCACTTTCGACCTTTTTTTCGGTAACTTACATGAATTTTGTGCTGCTGATTATTTTACGGATGAAAGAGTATTTTCAGACGATAATGTTGCAAAAACCAAATAAAAAAATTCTCACTATGAAAAATGTTATGACCTTTTTAAGCCGTAGCCGCTCCGGTAGAAAATTCTCAAATACACCTTAAAAAAATCATAACTTCTAAACTACAAAAAATCGCGGAACATAAGGTACATGGGGTATTTTCGGATATTCCCAGGTGTGAGGAATAAAAAAAAATTGTTCACGTAACTATTTGGACCATCCTGTATAAAACAGTTCATTACTTAGGGAGACTTAGGCAAAGGAAAATAGGTGTAAGTGCAGAGCGTATTTCCCCAACGGTGTCGATATCATGATCGCTAACAATTCATTCCGCATTACGTTCCCTGATAGAGCTGCTTTGGCTCGATCATAAGAACGCAAATGCCTTGAACCGAGGGACTTCGTATGTAGAAGAAACTAAAGTTATGGACATGCGGGCAAACTACGTCACACCGGTTTCCAATTAGCAGCGGTAATCTCTTATTCTTTATCAGAATTGGGAGAAAGCGTCCGAGTCATTATTTTTTTACATTTATTTGGACTAATCATTTGTCGTTACAATTGTTATACCTAATTATAAGTATCATAATACCAATTAGGTAGGTAGGTACCTATACCATTAATTTGTTTTTTATTTTAATTTCCAATCATCAATTAATTACTTAAATGATGATTAATAATGAGAAATTGATACCTATAGATTATGGTCTCATCCGTAGGATAGTAATATTATGTTAAGGGCAGGTATCCCTAGTGCAAGCGTCTCTTTCTCACAAGCAAACTTTTGCAATTAGCCATCCCGCTTCAGTTGAAAGCAAGATCGCAAAAAAACTTATATTTCATCAAAATCTTTTCTCTTTGGTGTTTGGGGTAAAATCCATCGGGTAGAATCACTGCTATAATTAATTACCTATCAAATGAATATTCAGAAGAAATGGTGTATGGTGATGGTGATTCTTGTAAAACTGGTTATAAATCTGAAATCGAACTTACTTTGGTCCTCTTTTCTATCGAGAAAAATTAATGGAACCGTGCTTTCACAAAAAAAAAAAAATTTGTTTATTTCACAATTTTCAGTGGTGGGTTCATTAGTTCGACTAAGATATTAGTTATACACGCAAATGGTACATTGATATGAAGCGAATTTTTCAATCGCCGATGATTTGCCGTCAACTTTTGATGAGTTCTATTGTGTAGCTCCGGGATGCATCATCAGATCCTGGTTTCCTTATCATGGTACCACCGTCGGGTAATCTCCTTTCCAACAAAAAAAGAATCATCAAAATCGGTTCATAAACGACGATGTTATCCGCGAACACACATAAAAAAAATATATATATATATATATACGGTCGAATTGAGTAACCTCCTCCTTTTTTGAAGTCGGTTAAAAATTAAGGGTTATGAGTCTTGGCTACTTCTTACATGAAATGTTTTTGATGGAATTTACAATTTACATCTACAATGATAACGAGGTAAACTTTTGATTCCCTACTTGTTTGGATATTTTTTATAAAAATACTGTATTTGTTTGTAGGTATTTCAAAGACATATATATTACTAGTATATAAATCTATGAGGTATTTATAATAATTACAATCTCATAAATGAATGACATTTGGTTATACATATTATATTTTTAAAGTGAAACACTTTTTATGCGAGGGTTTGAAATTTGGATCCGCAACCTTTTCTATAAGTCTGTGACCTTTTCGTGTAACGGATGTTCGAAATTTAAATTGGAGTTTATACTGAAACCATAAAGATATTATACCTTACGGAATAGAGTAAGTGACATGAATTGTCAAATGTAACCGTTTTTGGACGTTTTTTGGAGTCCTCGGCAGGGTAAAAATTCGATTTCTGTGTATAATTCTCAATCTAACGTGAAATGGTGAATAATTTAATGAAACAGTGTTAAAATATTATTGATTTTGAACATGTTACAGCCATGTTGTGCTATTTCGAATCAAATTAAAGATTGAAAAATTCAGTCTCGGGCGGGACTTGAACCCGCACCCTTCCAAACCGGGGAAGTGCGTTATCCAATTTCGCTACCGAGCCCACTAGCCAGAGAACAAATTTTTCAATCTGTTGCGTCTTGTTGGATAACGCACTTCCCCGGTTTGGAAGGGTGCGGGTTCAAGTCCCGCCCGAGACTGAATTTTTCAATCTTTAATTTGATTCGAAATAGCACAACATGGCTGTAACATGTTCAAAATCAATAATATTTGAAATTGGAACAGGGTGTGTCATCTATACCGTATGAATTTCAGTTGTAATTCTGAACTTGCGGGTTGGCTAGTTTGTAATAGCTGCCAGTAGATGTCGCTCACGTCCCCTCAAGACGCAACAGATTGAAAAATTCGTTCTCTGGCTAGTGGGCTCGGTAGCGAAATTGGATAACGCACTTCCCCGGTTTGGAAGGGTGCGGGTTCAAGTCCCGCCCGAGACTGAATTTTTCAATCTTTAATTTGATTCGAAACAGTGTTAGTATAGGTATTTCACAAAAAACCTACGACATACCTAAACATTATTTACGATTTCACTTTAAAGTAGGGCCAATTTAATAAGCCACATTTGACATTTGTCAGTTTGAGCTTCATAGTGAGGTGCCCTGCTTAAGAAGACTGATTCGATTCAGACTTCAATCATAAATGTGAATTGTATTCAGTTATTATGAAAAGGTACTTATACAACGTGTTAATGAATTAGCGCAAAACCTCATACACCCCAACTGATTTATAACAAAGTAATTAGATTGAAACTAATTTCATTATTTTGATAGTTACAATTTAAAGTTATTCGCATTTTAAGTTTTGAGGCAAAAATGATTTATTATCATTTCAGCAATGAATGAAAGCGCTAACATGCTTATGAATACATTTTAATAATCTTGTTTTGATAGTATGTAGGGTGAGCGTGCCCGTGCGGTGGGATGATATCGGGTTCAGTAAATTTTAAAGGACAACCGCCGCGGCCGCTCTCCCTTGAAAAAATACCTTAAAATGTATAGAAGTTTTGACTGAAGTCAAATGTGTCATAAATTATGAGGTTTTATAAAAACGACTCAGATAGTATCATTTATTTTTATTTAACGAGTTATTTAATCATTTATTATTAATAAATTATAAAAAAGCAGCAATCCCAACATGACTGTCAGGCTGAGATTCGGAGACATTTTTTAAGTCTTAGTTCGTACTCCCGTATGTCAAAATCCATACATTTTGTTTGACCCTACTTAGTTCGAACTATGACTTAAAAAATCGTCTCTGAATCTCAGCCTCAATGTTGTTTAGTAGGAGGTGTTGCAAGCACAATGTTTTTTTTATATAAAAATGATAAAAACTAATAAATCATTATAAAATAAACTAATGCCTGCCTTGAGGGTCCGCGTGGACTCTGAACACGGATCCGATGTCAAATTTGAGAAAAGTGGCCGCCATCTTGAACTATTCAGTTCTTGGACAGATTGCTTCAGAAATCTTAAGGACCGCGGACTCTCAGATATCGATTTTGGTAACAATCGGCCCAGAAACTAAAAAGTTTCAAGATAGTGGCCAATTTTCTCAAATCTGAAATCAGATTCATGTTAAGAGATCGCAGAAACCCCTAGATATCCATTTTGGACGCAGTCGGTTGAAAAACAAAAAATTTCAAGAGGGCGGCCACTTTTCTCAAATCTGACATCGGATTCGTGTTAAGAGATCTCAGGAACCCCTATATATCGATTTTGGAAGCAATCGGTTAAAAAACAAAAATGTTCGATAAATTAGGTATCTTATTTTGATCCTTAAACGATTTGTTTACGATATAAAATAATAATGGGCCAGGGATTCGACTGATGATTTTTCAAATAATATACAGTACCTATAAGTATACCTTTTCATAATAACTGAATTGAAGAAATTGAAGTCTGAATCGAATCACTCACTTTTTAAGCAGGTCACCTCACTATGAAGCTGAAACTGAAGTGCGATTTTTGAAAGTCATACGAGCGACTTGGCAGTAGAAAGATGCATAATCTCCATAGTCATTTTGACATTTTCTACTGCCAAGTCGCTCGTATGATTTTCAAAAATCGCACTCGCACAAATGTCAAATGTGGCCTATTAAATTGGCCTTACTTTAGGTTCACGCTTATTCACAGAAACCGAATTTTTACCAGGACTCCAAATCCCCAAAAACGGTTCTATTGCCCCGCGTCACGTATCTCTTTCTATTATACAGGCATGCCGCTAGGTACATCTCGCTCTCTCAGCTGTCACTGTCTCTCTTACGTAGTATAATACCTTTATGACTGAAACACTACTGAAACGGAATTTAAATTTGACAGCTGCGGACGGAAGTTTTGTAAAATCGATGAGTCTTTACATTAGATTAAAAACTTTTCGCTTACGCCTTTACTTATGACAAGTCCCGCCTAGGGAGTATTATATTCCTTGATTATATTCCTTGATTATATTCCTTGATGACAAGTGATCGGAATAGGATATTCTCTAAAACGCCTTACTTTAGGAACATTGTTTTCAGTGATATCCTATTGCATATCCAGTGTATTATTATATTTAATATGAAAGTCCTGCCTTTACTTAAAAATGTAATGAATCGGTTTTTAGTACGTTTCATATAATTTATTTTAATAATCGCGTAAAATTTGGACACTGTTTGTCGAAATATAGCTAAAAATGGGGTTACTTTAGGAACATTTTTAGAAGGGTTACGTTACACGGTTGAAAATACAGCTTACGTAGAAATATAGTTTATATAAATGTTAAATAAATAAATAAAATAGAATCGCCTCCTTTTTTGAAGTCGGTTAGTAAAAAATAACACGCAGAATTTCGAAACTATGAAAGTGTTGAAAAAAAAAACGGTATGAAATAAATTGAATTAGTTATGTAGTCATATTACGTTACTCTACATGTGAAGGCATATTTTTTGTATCATTATCTCTTTGGTAATTTTCTTTGCCCACTGTGATGATCGTATTTAATTTGAAAAAAGTGGTATGCATGTAGGTTACACTATAAATTTACCGAAATTTCCTACTTTAAAATGTTTTTATTTATGTAATGAATTACAGATTGTGTAAAAAAAATTATTAGGTACTATTCTTAAATCGTTCTAGTATTCTTCATTCAACAAAATATCAAACATACTTAACACTTTTCTTATCGATGGTGGTGCTCAAACAAAAGGTTGCGGAAAACTTACAACACATTATCCACATTTTTTATGGCAAATTGACAGCAAGTGATGACGTCACAAACGAAAATATACCCTTAAAGGCGTAAATATTTGTGTGATGAATATTAATATTATTTTCTCAAACATGCTTGGAAATGTGAGGATTATTTTGACAACCTTCATCAAGATAAATCGAAATTGCTGTACTGGCCAAATACATGCGCGCAGCGGCCGGCAATGTTGTATGAAAATCCATATCTGTCGTGTTTTGCGGCCAAATAAATTACATAGTAAACTCATATCTGTCGTGTAATTTAAAAATGGAACGATCTTTTATTCCGAAACATGGCGACCAAGGAGGTAACTCATCAAAGGTTTTATTTAAATTTCGAACTGGATTGCAAAATTTTGAATGTTTTTTTTTTAAAGCTGTTTATTGAAAAAAAAAAACAAATTGTTGTTCGTTGTTCGTCATTGATTTTGAAAAGAGTTTTAATTTCCGCGAATTATTTGAGAAAATTTACTGTTTTAATTTCCGCGCATTGTTTGAGAAAAGTACCTTACAAGCCTTGGCCACAACTAGGCATTGATGGACTTACGTATGTGTGCCTCGGCTTCGCCTCGGCCCTCATTTACACGTTCGTCCATCAATGCCTCTGTTGCTGGCCTCTGCAGTAATGTACTATTTCACACCACCCGCTCGAAAATTGAACATTATATGTCATGTAACTCGAACCTAAAGCAAGTCATTATAGCCCTGGGACTAGCCGGGCAATAATATTGTACTGAATTTCATTATAACCCGCTGGTCAATAATGAGATTTGAATATGGAACCGCATCCACAGATTATTTAATATTTACTACGACCCTTACTTAAAATTCGTATGAAAACTTATCATGGAGACCTGCACCAAAAAGAACTTATTTCGAAATTCGAACTGGCCACCACGAGTATTGAACACAAAAAAAGAAAAAAAGGCGCGAATACTGCAAATCTCTATACCTATTGCTACGAACGAAGTAAAAAAAAATATTACATTTTTAACCGACTTCAAAAAGGAGGAGGTTTCTCAATTCGACCGTATATATTTTTTCTTTCCACAACTGGAGTGAGATTTTTTAATCTCATTGGCTGAGTTCAGCAGTCGAAAATGTCAAAATTACTATGGAGACACGCATCTTTCTGCTGCTGATTTGACTTTCAAAAATGGCACTCCTGAAGTATGATTTTTGAAAGTCAAATCAGCAGTAGAAAGTTGCATATCTCCATAGTAATTTTGACATCAACTGCTGAACTCAGCGAATGAGTTTCAAAAACCGCTCTCCTGGTCTAATTTTTCAAATATCTACTTTCACTTTGAATTTAATAAAATAGTGTTTTCTAAATACTATTATACTATTGAACTTCTAATACTTTGTTATTAGACTCTAATAAAAGAATTGGTTTCTAACCATAGAGAATTTACACGCTCCCCTGGGTTTCTAACAGTATTGCTTTTTATTTTCTCGCGGATGGTGTGAAAAGTAGAGTATGGTCCTCGGGGATAAACGTGTTTTCATCTTGGGCGAGCTTGAACCCCTCGCTTCACTCAGGATTCTAGTCTTAACTCCCTCGCTGCGCTCGGGAGTTAACTCTGAACTCCCTCGCTGCGCTCGGGAGTTAACCCTAGTATCCCTCGTTACGCTCGGGATTCAATATCGCGCCCGTGATGAAAGACACTGCTTTATCCCCTTGGTATACATAATCTACTATAATATTTGTATTCGATTCATGGGTATACAGGGCGTAAAATTGTATGCGTGCACGCCCTTTATAAATAGATACAAACACCCATTATTGGATAGAAATATTAATATTCATCACACAAATATTTACGCCTTCAACCTAATCGAATCTACCTATTCCGATCACTGCTTATGACGAATACGGATCATAAACAGATAATTTCTCTTCTTAAGTGCAGGTTCTCTCAACTTGACCAGTTTTTGATTGAGTCTTAAGGAATGAAATAGTCGTTGTTTTAATCAAGAAAAAATATATTTTGGTTAATGGTTAACATAATCTATGCTATTCAAATGCAATAACCCTATGTGCGTTTTGCCGATGAAATTGTTGTCGTCATGGCGGAATCGCTGCAGGACCTCAGTGGCATGCTTACTGCTTAGCGACCTCCGCTTCCCGCCGGGTCGGTCTCGGCCACGTCTCTAGACAAGACGAAAGTCATGCTTAATTCTCGTGTCGAGCCAGAGGTGGTATACGTCGATGAGGCAGCGATAGAAGTTTTGCAAGACAATGTCTACCTTGGACAGATTATAAGGCTAGGCAGAAACAACGTCGACAAGAAGGCCGCCAGGCGCATCCAACTAGGATGGGCTGCGCTTTCGGGAAACTCCGTCATATATTTTCCTCGGCTCTACCACGATGTCTCAAAACGAAGGTGTTCAATCAGTGCGTCCTGCCAGTGATGACCTATGGTGCAGAAACATGGACCCTGAAGATAGGACTAGTTCATCAATTCAAGGTCGCTCAGCGAGTTCTGGAGCGAGCTATGCTCGGTGTTTCTCTGAGAGATAACATCAGAAATGAAGTGATACGTCAGAGTACTAAAGTGGTTGACGTAGCTCAGAAAATTAGCAAGTTGATGTGGCAATGGGCTGGTCATATCTGCCGAAGAACTGACAACCGGTGGGGTGTCAGACATCTAGAGTGGAGACCGCGAACTAGTAGGCGTAGTGTGGGACGCCCTGTGGCGTGTTGGATAGACGACCTAAAGAAAGTAGCAGGGGGCGACTGGATGAGGAAGGCTGAGGACAGAGCTTTAGGAGAGGCCTATGTTCAGCAGTGGATGATGATAGGCTGATCATAATGATGATGATGATGGTATTCCAAAGCGATTGATGAATACTTAAAATCTTCCCCTGTAACACAAAAGTTTCACTTCAATCGTGTGTCTTTACGACACAAGCTGTTTTTTTTAATGATGGGTCCATTCCTGCCAAAATAATTCTATACATTATGAGATTGAATATGGCCACTTATGCCACATGAAACCGCTGAGCAAATGGTCTGAAAAGGCGTGAATCTCTAAAGAAAAGATATAGCGCCATATCTGTAAGTTCCATGAGGTATATTCTAAGGTGATATAAGATTCGCATGGTAACCAGGGTTCCGATCCTTTGCGGGATTCAAGCAAGGAGAATTTGCTAGGAGGATGCTAGTTTTCTCCGTATGAATTCTAAAATTAATATTATCTGAATTTAGAGAGCCTGTCTTCAATTTTTGTAAACTCGACGTCAGAACCCAAAGCTCTTGTTCTCCTTTTAGATTGTTAATAATCTTGACGCCGCCAGCAAATTGTAGCGTCTCTCTGTTGATTGCTATTTTATGGAAATTGCGTGGGGAGAATTCGGTGGCTGTGTTCCAACAAACGATGCTCGGTGGCTCCATGAGACCAAAGTACATAATGCCATTGCGGTCCATAGCTTCAGCGGCGGATTGGTTTGGTCGTTCTTCTGGGAAAACCTGGAAAAAACAATCAAGGTTCAATATCACTGAATAGAGTAAATGCCAACCAGGCGATTTTAGAATTTTTAAGTGTGCCATCAATGTTTGGTTCGGATTAAGAAAAGTCGGATATCAAACGCCAGACTACTTACGTTCATGGATAATGGATCGGCGTTAGAGTCTTCAAGGAACGAGTCATTGCGCAGGACACTAGTGCGCACCACGTTCTCAGTGGTGGAGGCGAGCGAGTGGAAGTATAGGTAGCGGTCGCGACCTGGATGCAGCGGCGAGAGGGCCATGCCAAGCACTCCGTCCATTAGGTCGAAACTCTCACCTGAAACAAATATTCGTTTACAGTACTAACCTACGACCCTACTTAAATAATAACGGTCGCCATAATTCGTTTTCGGTTGGTTGTGATTGCCGACCAGCATTTAAATTATAGCAATACCCAATAATAATCCCGTCACTATGCCACTCCAGCAGGAGTTCATGACTTAAAAACATATGTTCTATTTTCTTCTCAAATATATTGGATATTATAATGCAATAACACATTATGAAATGTCAACCAACGAGGCTACAGAAAAACAACATCAATTATTTTCAACAGCATTTTGTTGTTGTTAGAACTACAACATTACTATTTATGGAATTTCATATGCGGAACAATCTAGTATGGTCATTGGTCATGCACGTCTGACAAAATGTGTGAAAAAAAGTCCCAGTTTAATTATTTCTAGCTAAACCTCCCTTTTCTGCATGGTGTAGACGTCAGCTGTACTTCTGTATCGTAGTAAATACATGACCTTGTGGGGGTGGGGGTGGGTGGGGCGCAGCAAGCCTTCCCGAAGAAAATCCGCTTAGAGCCAACATAATGTTCGAGCCCCTCCCGTGAGTAACGGCGCACAGAAAATAGCCGTGAAACCAATTGCAAATTGAAAATCGGAAACGTAAACCTCAACGTCAATAAATTTACTAGGTACCATGAAAGTCACCAAAAGGTCCTTTTCAGGACCAGCACTGACAATGATCTCAAGTAATATTCAGGGGACATCAGCTGAAAAACAGCAAATCCTCGCCAATATGTGCAAACAACACGAGTGTGACGTACTCTGCCTGCAAGAAACCCACAGAGGCAAGGACAACTGCCGCCCTGTCGTTGCTTCCATTGAAACTCGCCGCAGAAATACCCCACCGCCAGTACGGAAGTGCCATATTCGTTAGGCCAAACATAGACATAGTATCTGTTTACTGCTCGTGCTCTAGCAATATAGAAACCATTACCTAGGAACTGCCCAATTATAACTATTACTTCCCTGTACGCAGCATCCAGCAGAGTTCAGTGACGATGCCACACTACGACCGCAGAGTGTGAGATTTGTGCTCGGCGACTTCAACAGCCACAGTGAAACATGGGGATACAGAACCCGAGACAACAACGGAGACCAAGTGGAGGAGTATGCTGACACAAACAATTTCGCCTTGATACATGATCCCAAGCTCTACTCCTCTTTTAACAGCCGGCCGCTGGAAAAGGGGTTACAATCCAGATCTCATCTTTGCCTGAAAGTCAATCTCGCAGCAGTGTGTCAAATCAGTCCTGAGCCCAATTCCTCGAACCCAACATAGACCAATCATATGTCAGGTTTTGCAGCGGTTAAACCACGCGTAGTGCCAGACAGAAAGCGCTACAACTTTGCAAAGGCTGACTGGGAACTGTTCGTTAACCTCGATCAATCCATTGGAGATTTGGAACCAACGCCTAAAAATTACGAAAGATTCGTTGACTTCGTCAAACTGGCATCGAGGAGCCATATTCTCCGAGGATGCCGTAAACAGTATATCCCAGGGATGCCAAAAGATCTCATCGCCCTGATGGAAAAGTATCGAATGACATAACGAGGCTGACCCTTTCTCTCGACCTAGGCAGCGATTTACTGGTGACGATAGCGGCAAAAAACATAAAGAAATTATCCGCTCTGCTGGAAAACGTCGACATGACCCAAAATAGCAAAAAGACATGGAAACTGATCAAAACGCTGGAGAACGATCCTACAAAATCAGCCTGGCAGAGCAATATCACAGCGAATCAGATTGCCCACTAACTGCTGATAAATGGGAAGCCAAAACACCGCAATATGCCCTAAAACTTAGCGACGAAACTGATTACCTTGCGAGGCCCTTCACAGGCGATGAACTCCAACAGGCCCTCAACAAGCTGAAGGATGGTAAAACAGCGGACATAGATGACATCTGTACAGAGCAAATTTTAAAACGGTTCGGACCAGAGCGCGAAAATAGTTAATGGACGTGTTCAATCACTGCTCTGCCAAGTTAAGGAAAAGTTTGAGAAAGTCCCACGTTAAAGCGTTATTGAAGCATGGGAAATCACCGAACGATCCAAAAAATTTCTTTCGCTCTATCTCCCTCTCCTCTCCCTCATGTGACACCTTTTCAAAATCTTCGAAAGGATGATCTTGAACAGACTTACGGAGAGCCTAGACTGCAGGCTTATAGACCAACAAGCTGGCTTCCGTCCTGGGAAATCATGCACAAGTCAGGCTTCAGTACTAACGCAATTCATCGAAGACGACTATGAGGAGGGTCTAATTACAGGAGGGGCTTTTGTACCCCTAACAGCTGCATACGACACCGTTAGTCATCGTCAAGGTATATAACCTATCGCTCATGCGCAACCGCAGGTTCTATGTCTCCTTCCAAGGAAAGACCAGCAGGTGGCGACGGCAGAGGAACGGCCTGCCACAGGGCAGTGTCCCTTCCTATGATACATCTACACGAATAACCAACCAGTATCTCTACTCCCAAATATACGTCATATTCTCTTCGCGGATGAACTCACCCTGGGATGCCAAGCCCGCTCATTCAAGGAAGTGGAGTATGGACTAGCAGATTCTTTCGCCACGCTTTCTAGCTACCATGCCGAGAACCAACTCCGGCCTAACCCTACCAAAACACAGCCTGCGCCTTCCACCTTAAAAATCACGATGCCAAACGCTACCTTAACGTCGCTTGGGAGAGCCACCAGCTGGAATGTACAGTGTCACCTAACTACCTCGAATTAACCTTGGATAGAGCCCTCACTTTCAGGTATCAGTGAAGCAACACAAAAATGAAGGTCAGTGCGAGAAACAACCTACTACGCAAGTTGACAGGAAGCTCATGGGGTGCCCACCCATACGCTCTACGCACTATGGCCTTGTCTCTGAGCTACTCCATTGCAGAATACGCCTGCCCAGTGAGGAAAAACTCAGCGCACACAAACCAAGTCGACACTGCACTTAACGAGACCTGTCGTCTGATAACGGGGTGCCTGAAACCTACCCCGGTCAAAAAACTGTATCAACTGTCCGGAATAGCACCTCCTCAAATTCGCAGGGAAGCTGCTACAGCCAAGGAACGCTGGAAACAGGAAAACGATGCCCGCCTTCGGATGCACAACTATGCCCCAGCCAGTCAAACCACGACTTAAGTCTCGCAAAAGCTTCGCCACAAACAGAGCCTTGGACGGAACAACAGCGGAAGAGTTTCTAATGCAACACTGGAACGTTTCTTCCAAATTTCGCTAAACCAGCTGAAACATTACCCCCCGGAAGGAAGGAGGAATGGCCTGTGTGGCCTTAAACCACCTGCGGGTGGTAGGCAGGACCAAGGACAATCCCATAACATGGGGAATTATCCCTCAAAGCAGCAACAATATAAGTATTTCTATGTGAACTACAACAAACCACCGTGCACCTGACAGTCTATACAGGTCGAACACTATGTGGAGAACAGGACCTAAAGAGCGCACCAGTCAGTGCGACAGAGGTGGCAAGATACGGGAAATTGACGATTTGAAGAAGTCGTGACGGTTCCACACGAGAAGAAGAAGACTTGACCACTATCTCAATACATAAAGCATTGTTCACCTGCAATGGTGAATCGGCCGCGGGAAGGGAAGGGGTAGAACAGGCGGTGAGTGACCCGCCAGGAACGGTCCCGAGCTACGTCCACCACGTTGACGCCGAAGCCTGCCACGTCGGCTACGTACACGTAGGTGTCGTAGCAATCACCTGGACGCTGGCCTCGCACGTCCACCACCTGCAATCGTATAATTTGTCTGTAAAGATAAAATATAATACACAGATGATTCTTAACTTCTTAATCAAACGTTAATGAAGGATATTATTTCGTTATTTCTGCTTTTGTTTAAAAGAAGAAGCTCATGTCTTGCAGTCGATTTTACTATTTTAACAACTAATTTGACAAATGGATTGTACTTACAAGCACCACGTTTCTATAATAATTACACGCCTTTGACCTGTGACGCCTGCTGCAACATGCCAGCAATAGGCGTGTAAAAAAGAAACAGCTTGAAAGACTTGGGCCTGTTGCGTTGTAGGTGGATTGGTTAAACCGGTGCCTGTATAAGAGCTGGTCGTTGCGCAGATCGGAGGCTAACAGCTGGGTCACGCAGTATTGACGGTCACCTAACTTAAAAATAATTATACTCACAGGTGTAACGAACGATGACTGATCGTTGTAGGTGGACTGGTTGAACCGGTGCCTGTATAAGAGCTGGTCGGTTCGCAGGTCGAAGGCTAGCAGCTGGGGGGTGCAGTATTGATTTCTACCTATCTTGCCAGTGTCCATAACCCAGAGGCGGTTGCATTCATCTATCTGGAATAGATGTGAAATTAGCATGAGTTTAATTTTATTTTGGTTGAATGTATAAGATGAAAAAAGGAAAAAAAAATGTTGTTTCAATATAAGTATGTTGACCTTTTGTGCGGATTTTTTTCAATAGTTTGATTTGAGCTTGAGTACTTCTTACTACTTTTCTGTACCCAATTTTTTTTTTATGTCGCATTTATTTCACGTCGTGATTACATTTATTCAATATAAAATATGATTGTCATACATAACATAAAAACCATTTACTGTCTCTATAATACAGTTGTTCAGTTTGATGGTCTGAAGCAGGTTCAGTAAATCTGATGGCATTTTCCCAACAGATTTATTGAACTAAAATAGTTGCTTTCCAAAATTCATATTCAATACGGATGCCATCAATAGATCTTATATTTTACATACAGTCAAGTATTACTCATAATGCGTCCAAGATAGCTTGGTGATTTTGTTAGATCGTTTTACAACATATATATACCTACCTACAACGCATAAAATTTTACGCCCTGTAGGTGCAGATACCCATACCCATGAATCGAATACAAATATTAACAACGAGCTTTTACCCGCGACTTCGTCCACATAAATTATATACCAGATTTTAAGTCAGATGATAAGCTATCAAACAAAAATAGTTTCATCAAAATCGGTTCAGTAGTTTTTGCGTGATACTCGAACAAACAAACACCCAAACAAACAAACAAATAAACAAACAAACGAACAAACAAACAAACAAACAGACAGACAAAAAATCCAAAAATTGGTGATTTGGAATCAGAGACATCTAAAAATCATATCGTAATCTTTTTTTTTGTAAATATCTTCAATGTACCTACAGACACACTTCTGTTACAGTTTTATAATAGTTTAGATATTCATCACACATACAGGTTTCTTCTTAATAAATGTTGCCATTTTTTAAGGGGATGATCAGACCATGAAACTGAACAACTTTCTCTATGGCACCAAAATCGAAATAGCGAAAAAAAAAGCTTTCCCATACATTTGGCTCGTGTAGACTTACAGTTTTGTATGGAAGAGCATTTTTTTTTTATGCGACTTAATTGTTGGTGCCATAGATAGAGAAAGTTGTTCAGTTTGACGGTCTGATCATCCCCTTAAAAAAGTGTCAGCATATTAAGAAGGACCCTGTATTTGCGCCTTTACCCGAATGGAATTGAATCTACCTATTCCGATCACTGATTATAATTATAAAGCTTTGACGGCTCAAATAGCTTTTATAGGTAACGAGCTTTTACCCGCGACTTCGTCCGCATAAATTATATACCAGATTTTAAGTCAGATCATAAGCTATCAAACAAAAAAAGTTTCATCAAAATCGGTTCTGTAGTTTTTGCGTGATACTCGAACAAACAAACACCCAAACAAACAAACAAATAAACAAACAAACAAACGAACAAACAAACAAACAAACAAACAGACAGACAAAAAATCCAAAAATTGGTGATTTGGAATCAGGGACAGGTAAAAACCATGTCGTAATTTTTTTTTGTAAATATCTTCAATGTACAGACACACTTCTGTTACAGTTTTATAATAGTTTAGACCGCCCGTCAAAATCACCACGCCATCTTGGACGCACAGAGAAAGGTACTCACAGCAGTACGAAACACAGAAGTCATTCCGTCACAGTTTTGCCCCTGATTGTCGTGCCACGAGTAGTCAGGGTACCCGGAGATCCTTCCCTGCTCGTCCACGGTGCCCAGGGTCACCGGGCGACCCTCACTGAACCGCGGGATCGTTACGAAGATCCGAGACTGGTACCAACCTGGAAATACTATAATAGTGACGTTGATAAAGGTTTTTTCTAGTTTTTTTTAACTAGCTGTACCGGGCATGCGTTGCAATGCCCGATTTTATCCCGACACACCCATGGCCGTTTTTTTTTTCATATTTTATGTTCATCAAGGATAATGTAGCATTCTAATGGTGAAAGAATTATTCAGATCGGTCCTGTAGTTTCGGAGCCTATTCAATACAAACAAACAAACAAAAAATCAAATCTTTCCGGTTTATATTAATCAATCAATAAATCAATTACAAAAAACATAGTATACCTACAGAGAGTAAACAGACAGGAAATACAGAAGGTACAAAATGCGGTCTTATCGCTAAAAAGTTATTAATGCAGATGGATTTACCCTTGATTGACTCAATGCTTAGACTAGAGTTGGTACTGGACATAGAGACCACAGAATACTACAGAGTGTTAGGGTAAAGTATGATACTGAACAACTTTCCCTAAGGAACCTGTAGGAAATTCGCAAGAAAATGTTGTGGACTTTCCATACTAAACAATCTGGTATGAAAGTTGTCAATTTTATTTTTTCAAATTTCCTTCATGTTTCTTTGGGAAAGTTGTTTAGTATCATGGGTACAGTCACCCCTTAAAGTAATGCAACTGTTCACCCTTACACCCTGTATAATTAGTACCGTAATAGAAATAGAGAGTTAATAATGTTTTAAA
Source organism: Agonopterix subpropinquella (assembly GCA_922987775.1). Taxonomy (NCBI): domain Eukaryota; kingdom Metazoa; phylum Arthropoda; class Insecta; order Lepidoptera; family Depressariidae; genus Agonopterix; species Agonopterix subpropinquella. The sequence goes on along the minus strand of OV277695.1, from coordinate 14,530,426 downwards.
TGATACCATAAAGTACTATGGGCACAAACCTGCACAAACTAATAGAGGAATTATCAATTTATCATACCGTATTATACTTTGGGATTATCTCGTCTATATGTATATACTCATAATTTATGAGTATAGATATCTACTTACAAGTTTGGGTCTTAATTACTTACCACCACGCTATTGTCATAAAAATGCAAATATATGAAAACGCAAATCTGCCTTTCTTTTTCCAAAAAATTAACCATCAGAATCTTGTATGATCAGTATTAGTAATGTCTACTGTATATTATGTAATAAGTTGTATAAAGCTCAGGTCCGATCCTGTATGGAGTACTGCTGTCACCTGTGGGATGGCTCAGCCAAGTATCAACCTGCCGGACTCGACCCGGTTGAACGCAGAGCCAGGAGGCTCATTGGCGACAGTAAGCTGGTGGAGACCAAGCTCCATAGCCTAGCCCACCGCCCCGCGGAGTGGCCTGCTTGTCGATCTTCTACAGATTGTACTTCGGTGAGTGTGCCCAAGAGCTACATGAGCTCATGCCACCTTCCCCTTTCTACTATAGGACTTCCAGACGCACCGCGGGATATCACCCCTTCTTGGTTGACATCCCACATATCCGCACCAAGCGCTTTTCTGAATCTTTTATAATGCGCACAGCCAAGGAGTGGAATGCCTTGCCTGTATTTCCGTCAGTATTTCCGAGCACTTACAACCCGAATTCCTTTAAAGTACGAGTGAATAGGCATCTTCTGGGTAAACTCGCTACATCTTCGACCCCATCTTCGTCCTGAGGACTGGAGTGAGGTCAAGAGCAAAACCATCAGAAATAAAAAAAAATAAAAAATAAAATTTTACAGTACAGTATTCTTCGGAATATTTTATGTAGCTCCGCCTATATCCCTCATGTTTCAAAATGCCGTGTTTTAATTTATACCATCAATGTGAAGCCTCCTTATGTAAACTGGTATTTTCTTAAGCACAATAAATATATTATTATTATTATTATATGTCTTACGTTCCGTAACCACGGGCAATTAAGTCCCGGACCTTTGGAAGGCGTGCATGGGGCCGAAGCCAACATGTAGAGGCCCGTTCAAAAGACAAGTTAATCTAAATGTAAGGGATACACACATGGCGGATACCATCCTCGAGCGTACAACATGATACCCACGGGGATGGTCCCCGCCATTTGTGTAAAGACTATTGGAGTACGGCGCTATGGCCGCGATGGAAAAATAAGGGCTTGGGCTATGGAGGTGAAAGTTGGATGGATGGATACTGGGCTATGGGAGGAGACTAACGGACGCCTGCCATGACAACTAGTCTCAAAATTGTAAATAGGGCAGGCGGTGACTCGCCAACTCGTCGAGTGGGCCCCATAAAACGGCCGCACGCACAAAGTGCGACAATGGGGCAACATCTCATTGAGCGGCTGAAGGTTGTCGAGAGGTGCGGCTCCGGTTTCACCATCGCGGGGTTTACCCCCGTGAGCGGGTTTCCCCGTTATTACGCCATTACGTGCAATACACTTCCAACCTGGAGCATAGGTTCTGCTCTTGCGATTCCACTCTGGACGGCCAATTAAGGCAAGCCAGAGGTAGGGGGTGTGTTACTGTGTGTGTGGGTGTGGGGGTGTGTGTGTGGGTGTGTGTGTGTGTGTGAGCGCATGTCTGTATGGTCCCCCTGGATAGGGGTCCGCGGTGTCGCCACTCACCGTCAGCTCGCCACAAGCTGCCCCCGCGGGGTTATTATTATTATTATTAAACCAAAAATAACATAGTCGGATCAGAGATGTATGACAGCCATATCACGGCTATCTGGTGAATGTGTGAGATTTGAATAATTCGGATGCCTTAGGAAACTAGTTAATAAATTTATTCCATAGACGAGAGAAAGATCTTAGATAATATTTCATTGATTTCAAGTGAAAATCGATCATCAAGAAAATTATGTCATCTCATCATTGTGGAAATGAGCGTTTCTGCAACTGAGTGTCAAATTATAAAATAGCACGCGACTAATTGGTCATAAAATAATTGAATTGGTAGTTCCTCTCTTCCAAAGATCATAAAAAATTTGAAGTATTTTGCTTTTTATTCCAGAAAAGTTAACAACATAATATTTTCAAGATAAAATAAAGCTATGTAACAATAATAGGTTACCTAATGAAAATTATTCAATTAATTTTTTTTATATTATTGTCAGAATTTTATCGGTCGTCGACTGGCCCCCGCTACTGACTCCAAGATCAACACAACAAGAGCCCAATCTTTCTAATTTAAAACCTCAAAGTTCAATCCTTATCCAATTTTGTCTCTAGTCCCATTCTAACGCAGTTGGTGCGCTGGCCAACCAATAGGATAGGATTAACAAATAAGCCTTGTACTTGTAATGACGGCAAGTCTAGCAGCCTTACCTTGTCTATGGTGCACATCGACGTCAATAGGCACAGAGTTTCCCGGAACAAAAAATCTTTTATTAGTCGCAGTCAGCATCGCTTGCTCACTCCAAAGAGAATATAATCACTACGTTTTAAGAGACGGGACTCCTTGGAGCAAAATAATCGTAAAAAACGTCAACTTGTATGACTTGAAGCTACCATTCCATAGCCAACATAGAGCAACATGTTGCCAATATTGAAAACAAAATGACAGTGCAAAGTAGTGATGTGCTGTGAATATTTAACGATATCGATAGTTGCAGAAAAAAAAAAATTGCCATATGATATTGATATTTAAAAATTGCAGATTTTTTTAGTGATGGATTGATGTTAATCCAATCACTAGAATAAAACAAACAATTAGCCACCTACTAATAAGTCTGGGACTGTCTTGAGATAAAGAAAAGACATTCGTAGGTATTAATAATTATAATTAATTTACATAAAATTATACCACATTGAAATAATAGGTTAGATTGGCTATCCTAACTGTTATGAAACTCTTAAAGAAGACTCTATGTACATTTAAGATATTTTATTTTATTTTATTTTATTTAATATGGCACACCAACAGTATACATATTTAAACATTTACAATAACATAGGAACGCTAAAAATCAATTTCTAATACACACACATATAACAGGCGCACACAGCATTGGCCAGTAACACAAGTAATCTACAAATATATATAAATCAATACAATATCTTACAAAATAGAAAATTTTAACATTCAAACCATCACCGCAAACGAGTGAGGATTGCGGTGCGTTCCTGCACAAAATGTGCGTTATGATATCATAAATAATTAAAACTAATAATTCTGGGCTGTAAAATAAATAATGTGTGGTATAAGACCCAAAACGAGTTACTTTTAATGACTTTTGTACAGTTAATTTTTTGAAACTTTAAAGTTACACCGCAGGAATTTTTTTTTTGCATAACAATGTAAGGTAATATTCACCCTAAAATACCCACAACATTTGGTACCTGGCCGCTTAAAAAAAAGACGCCAATATTAGCCGTACCCCATTTGTTTTTTTTTTTTAAATGTTTATTCATTTTAGGAAAACTTACGGACTAATTACAGGATAGTATGCAGTGAGCCGTATGGATATGGAATGGCAGTTGGTTTCAATTTTGTCATTTTTTATGAAAATCTTCCAGGCAGGAAATGTTTCTCCCAAATAATAATTGGTTCATTTTTCGATTGGTATGTAGGTACGCTAGATCTTCATTTCCAGTAACTTGAACCCATTTTTTGCATCTGAAAATAAAACATGTATACAAAAGTGTAATCTTATCACATCATCAAAAATATGATGGATGATTTTTGTATGGTGGATGTTCTGATGTTTCAGAATATCTCTGACTACCTCCTCGGGGAGCATAGTCGTTCGTATCCGTATGCGTCTGCATGTATGTATCAACAATTATATCGATATCGACATTTCTCCAAATCCCTCACTTCTTTACAAATACTTCCCGCTCTTTACGAAAATGATTGCCTAAATATAAACCTGGGCTAATAAATAGGATAAATTTATGCTTACCGAGCTTCATCCAGTGGAAATCTTGCTATGAAGTTACGTTTTTTACCATCTTTTCTTTCCGACCTTTCACAGCATATTTCGCATTTCTAGTACTTAATTTTAAGCTTTTATGGTGCAATATCACGTAATACACTGAATTTACTTGTGTTTTATGTTTTATATTCACGTTTATTTATTAATTCTAAATATAATAAACACCCAAAAACATTTTAAATAATTTAGACAGAGTCTGTTTCATAACGTGTGAAAAACATCTGAATTACGTCACGTGACATTTCATGAAAGAGAGGGTCAAGAAAAGAGACGAATATAGACGCCCATTCAAGTTCTACCACATCCCATACATTTTCTCGCATCTATGCAGTTGCGATAGACTGGCTCACTCGGGAAGTTGAAATCAAGAGTCGCCCATTGCCTGACCACACGCAGGTCACTCTCGGCACCAAGCCCTGGCCAGCAGCAAGCCAAGCAGTAGCTTAGGAGGAAGAAACGCTCGATGCCGTACGACATTTCGAGTTTAAATTGGTCTAGGAGAACTGGGTCTGTGGAGAAAGAAAAAGAACATTTTTAATGGGGAATAAACGATATCCAAATCGGTCTAGCCGTTTTGGAGATAAATATGAACATTCGTTTTGCACATAGAAACAAACAAAAAGAAACCTCTCACCCTAAACGCATGTACACGTTCTCCGTACCGTCGTCGTGGGTAAAAATGTAGAATACGTTAAATTTAAATGTTGTGACTGTCATGCGCAGAAGACGAGTGCGCACTGTTGAAACGCGATCAAATGCCGCTATTATAAGCTGTCCGACAGATAGTAGTAAGTAACCCAAACTATGGAGGATCTTCGTTTATCAAGCTACACGCCTACTGCACGCCTAGTATGATTTTTCTTCTTGCGCGCGACTCGGCTTTATTCTACACTACTCGTCGCGGCAAGCTTGTTAAAGGTGGTTAAAAGTATGTCGTGGAACGGGCAACGCAAGTGTTCCAGAGGCAACAGTTCTACCACGATGTTTATTAATTCAACAGTCGCTAACGATTAAAGAAAGATTGTAAGGTATGAGAGCCCGGTTACACGTTCAGTATTTCGTCATTCTGGTCCATCAGTCTGGTCATGTTTATTTGTTTTGAAGGGAAACTGATATACTGAAGCACCATGTTAGTCGGGTCAATCTCGAGTCAGTTTCCCTTCAAATCAAATATACATGACCAGACTGATGGACCAGACTGATGAAATACTGACCGTGTAACCTGTGTCTTACGGTTAGAGTTCGCAAGTACAGTACAGCAAGCCCAAAAAGTGGAGAGCCATTTTGGACAATGTCATCGTTTAGATGTAGGTACCTACTTTTTAACACAAAAACGATTTGTTTTTATCCTAAAGACCGAGATGGGAATGATGTAGGATCCGGAAGGAAGACAAATAGAGAACGACAGAAGTGCAAAGGATGAACAATAAAGAGATCATTCCTCTGAGGAATGAACACAAAATATGATAACGATGAATAAGATAGTTTCTACATGGAACTAGTTCTAATAGTCCGATATCCGACCGTAAAATAATGCACCTATTTCATAGGCGAACGAAATGTGATTCTAGTGTATGTTTTCACAGGGGTTAATATAACGCCGCCAAGTTGTCTAGAAAAATCTTGCCGCAAGTACCTTTTCCATTATGATTTTTGCTATAACTTTTTCCACCTGTCTCTTTGGGAAGTTAATGAGGTGCCATCAGAAGGAGACTGATCTAACGTACTGGAAACTATAGGGTTGCCAGGTTCAAAGAAGTCATTTTTTGACCTGGCAACCCTAGAGTTGCGGCAGACTGAGAGGTGGCAACCCTAGTTTTTCCAGTACGTTAGATCAGTCTCCTTCCGATGGCACCTCATTAACTTTCCAAACAGACAGGTGGAAAAAGTTATAGCAAAAATCATAATGGAAAAGGTACTTGCGGCAAGATTTTTCTAGACAACTTGGCGGCGTTAAATTAACCCCTTATTTATATTATTTGCCTTGCCACGATCGACTGGACTAATAGTCGGTCGATCGCGATCGACCGGTTGGCCACCCCTGATCTAATCTAAATCCATGTACAATCCTAATTCTATTTCAGTTCTAATCACATTGCAATCCAATTACTATTCAACTGAGATATATTCCGTATTGCGCTAAACGCGATTGCTCTCTTGGAAACGCTAGTCACACCACACACATGATTGAACTTCCAACAATGATTAATGTTTCAGAGAATCGGAAACAAACTTTCGAAGCATAGATTTTATTTTCAAGAAATACCAGACCCTTTAGCACGATTTCTCTTCTTACGCGCGACTCCGCCCTTTTCCATACTAGTCGTCGCGGCAAGTGCGACTGAAAAGCGCGGGAAGCGGTAATTTTCTATGTAGCTAAGACGCGTATTAAAAATTATGAAATAAAAATAATTAACAAAAAATTCAAACCGACTTCAAAACTCAACAAAAAGTAAAAAATAATATTGCAGCCGATGAATTTTACGTTAGCATCTATAAGAATATCAATTTGTTTTATTGCAGTCGGTGTCAAGCCTAGCCAAAAAATTACTGCAAGCCCAGTCTCGAATCGAACAGGCTTGACAGCGACTTCGATAAAACAAATTGATATTCTATACAACGTGTTAATAAATTTGCGCAAAACCTCATACACCCCAATTGATTTATAATAAAATAATTCGATTGAAACAATAATTTCATTATTTTGATACTTAGTTAAAATTTAAAGTTATTCGCATTTTAAGTTTTCAGGCAAAAATGATTTGTTATCATTTCAGCAATTAATGAAAGTGCTAACGTGTTCATGGATATACATTTTAAGGGGCGTCCGCCCGGTTTTGAGTAACTTTGTAACCATTTTATACATTAACTATGGCACCTTTTAAGCAGAAAACAAAACCGAACAATCTACAGGATATGAGAAGTGATGTGGTTTTTCTCGAAATCTATTTTAATTAATAAAACTGAAGAAAAACGACTCCAAAGTCACCTCTTTTTTTCCATTTGTAACCGTTTTACTCTTACATTGTTGATCAGAAGAATATGAAAATTTACAATATTCTTCACAATACAATATAATATGATGTGGTTTTCTTATTTTTTGAAAATTCATATAAAATCATAGAGATTTTCAAAGAAAACGGAAAATTCTGACCGGAGCCGCGCAATTGAAGCGGGATGGCTAATTGCAAAAGTTTGCTTGTAAGAAAGAGAGCCTTGCAGATGGGAGGAGTAGCCTTAAGAATCTTGTTTTGGTGGTGAGTAGGGTGAGTGTGCCCGTGCGGTGGATTGACATCGGGTTCAGTAAATCTTAAATTTTACAAACATATTATTTAATATTTTGAAAAAAATTACCTTTGTTGAAACCATGATAATTCGATTCTGCTCTAGATTCTAAACAAACTACTTTCCAGTTTTGCGTTAATTCATTAAAAAAGTTGTATAGATGCTAACGTAAAATTCATCTGCTGCTATTTTATTTTTTACTTTTTGTTGAATTTTGAAGTCGGTTTGAATTTTGTGTTAAAATTTTTTTTTTAACTCGCTTTATGACTCAGGCGTTTTTCCCCAATTCAATTCTGATAAAGACTAATCGCGGAAAGATACCGCTGCTAATTAGAAACCGGTCTGACTAGTCTGGGAAATCTACGGAGTTTTTTATGGAGCAGGTTGCATTCATTGCACTTTGGGTGATAATTTTTATGGTCCAAGAGCCCGTAACGATCCAGCGTATTGCAATTAAAGCATTGTAACTATAAGTAGGACTTAAGGGCCTATGTCGAAAAATAATTTAAGCGAAACAGGCGAGGGATAGCTTATATTGCTGCCTGATGCGAGAGAAAGAGATGGGGCGGCGCGCGCACCTGAAACGAATCGAGCGCCAAATCAAACTTTATTTAATTGTGATTGTACTATTTATGTAAGTTCAATTCTGCTCTAATCAAAATTTAGAAACTATCAATTTCTTTTTTTAAAATTAAGTCTTGTGTTTCTATTATTCACCGTTTAGCTGTTCCAAGCGTTTATAGATAAAAACGGAGGCTAATTTGGCTTGTTTTTCTATCGAGAAAATGTGTTCAATTTACACATATCCGCAAATCATACTCCTACTGTTAGTACTTCATGATATAAAAGCTGAATTTTATAACTATTCTAATAGTTACTCAAACGGAATTCCGAATCTGGATTGTGATTTTGTATAGGATTTGACACCTCCGCAATTCCGACCGCAATTATGGAGGGAGGAAATGCATACGAAATCGTAATCCTGATTCTGAAACGGAATTCTGTATGTATGTGGCGGACCTTCGAAGATGTTTCCTCAGTAGCCAGACAGTTTTGATACTTCCAACCCTTGGTCAGACAATTTTAACCTGCTAACTGCCAAAGCAACCATGACTCAAATAATAGTTGCTCATTTCCTACATGTGTTGGTTTTGGTTGGGAGCATGCGCTGAGAAACAGTGAGGTTTTTATATAAAACAACGAAGGTCTGGAGTGCGATTTTTGAATTTCATACGTTGAACTCAGCTGTTGAAAATGTATGGAGATACGCATCTTTATACTACTGATTTGTCAAAAATCGCACGTCTGAAGTATGATTTTTTAATGTCAAATCAACAGTAGAAAGATGCGTATCTCCATAGTAACTTTGACATTTTCAACTGCTGAACTCAGCGAATGAGATTCAAAAATCGCACTCCTGATCGTCACGGGCTCTTGCTATAATCTAATAGATAAATAACTGAAAACATAAATTCACAATAATCCCCGGTTTATAATTGTGTAATACTGAGTAATTAAATCTTCAAGAAAAAAAAAAAATTGTGATCAAAAAATGTACAACTGCAGGGCTAGCATGCCACCAACGACAAAGCGTTTAAACAAGAAAAACGTCATGCGCGCTCTTTCTGGCATACATAAAATAATAAAGATGGGGGCACATCTCGATTTTTACCGTTTTCTCGGGGGTGGCATGCGATGCGAGGCCTCCCTACTGGTGATTTTATACAGGATAGCTTCTTTCTATGGAAAGAAGCTACGTACGTTTTAACGAATCCCCGGTTACTATCGTTTTTTTAACCGACTTCAAAAAAGAATGTACCAATTTGATACGTATGTATGTAATATTATTGGAATTGCGAATATACAGGATGTAATATAAAATGGGACAGTTACTTAAAGGGGTGCTTCAGACCATCAAACTGATCAACTTTCTCTATAGGACCAATACTGACATCGCGAAAAAAAAATCGACTCTCCCATACGAAACTGCAAACATAACTCGACTGAAATGTATGGGACACCCGATTTTTTTTTCGCGATTTCAATATTGGTCCCATAGAGAAAGTTGTTCAGTTTGATGGTCTGAAGCACCCCTTTAAGGGGCTATGTGAAAAAAATAGGATTCTTCAAAGCTTCATATATCATGAGGTACTAACAATAGGAGTATGTTTTTCGGATATGTATAAATTGAACATATAATTGAAGTTTTGATTAGAGCCAAAACACGATTAAGACACATTTTCTCGATAGAAAAACAAGCCAAAGTAGCCTCCGCTTTTATCTATAAACGCTTGGAACTGCTAAACGGTGAATATTAGAAACACAAGACTTGATTTAAAAAAAAGAGATTGATATTTTCTAAATTTTGATTATAGCAGAATTGAACTTACATAAATAGTACAATCACAATCAAATAAAGTTTGATTTGGCGCTCGATTCGTTTCAGGCGCGCGCGCCGCCCCATCTCTTTCTCTCGTATCAGGCCGTAATATAAGCTATCCCACGCCTGTTTCGCTTAAATTATTTTTCGACATAGGCCCTTAAGTGACTGTCCCATTTTATATTACACCCTGTATGATAATCTATTAGAGCTTCCTAACTAGCTCTGTATGTGAAATGCGTGGACAAGCGCGCATTTCTCCGAAACTGTTAATGTGATCTGGATTGTAACCATTCATTTTTTACTGGCTTACATTCACTCCAACTTAAGTTTCATCAAAATCGGTTTAGTACTTTTTTAAGATATTGGACATTAGTCCACGTATTAACGTGTAAGCACGGAATATAATAAGGGTTTACACAGGGTTTACAACAGAAGGTTCACTATCTGACGAACGCTTGCTCCAAGCACTGTACGTGAATGTCATGAATCATGAATGTGCAAGGGATGTCATGTCAGTAGTATGTGCGTTCCGATTCCGAACGAACGAATGTTATCCGTCACGGCACGGTGCGAAGAGTCGTGAAAAAGAACACTACCCATGCTACACTTAGATTATACTTAGATAAACACATTTTGGTTCATGTTAGTCATCAGAATAATTCCTAACAATGAAAAATACATAAAATTCGGGCCAAACAACCGATTGCGATGCAGTATTTTTTTTTATCTTTCGATTAGGATATTACTTTATTATACCTAGATAGTACATCTATAGGTTACTAATTTAATTTACAAACGAAAAAACAAGTAGGTACCAAGATCGTTCGGTGCGATACAATGAGCGCGTGGCACTCGACTGATTTAGGCCGCGACGTCACTGCGCGACCGCGTAGGTACATTTTTATACCTACAGTGTGGAGTGATGAGACTGTGAGACAGGCCTGGGGTCAATCGCGCTAATTTTGAATGATACTACCAAAACAAAACCATAACCAAAAACGTTACGTTATGCACAATTCGTATCGCACTAATTAATTTAACGGTAACGATTTACCTTTTTTTCGGAAGATACGTTGGCGTAACGTTCGATGTCCGTTCGATCGAATTTTCTGTTTTGACGGCGTTCGAAACCAGGGTCTCAATCGCCCTAAGTTTGAACGATACTACCAAAACAAAACCACAACCAAAAACGTTACGTTATGCACAATTGGCTACTTGACAACTAGTCAAATCAGCTACTCTTTATCGGAAGTCAAAACATGCGCTTTGTATGAAGATTTGTACTAAATATTGAGTTGTGACGTCATCAACATTTTCATTACTTTTTATAGTTTATCTTGTTATTAAAAATAGTATTCAAGCTAAAAACTCAATGAAAATTGGAGTTTAGCGTTATTTTCTAACCCTTTTTTTATTGAGTAGATAAAAATAAAATATATTGAATGTAGTCAAATACCCAATTCGTATCGCGCAAATTATATTAACGGTAACGATTTAGCTTTATTTCGGAAGATACGTTCGTAACGTTTGATGTCCGTTCGATCGAATTTTCTGTATTGTGCGATTTAACCGTTCAGAAAAAAATATCGCGATAGCTTTTTTACTTCAGCTAAACCAAATCTAAACCAAAACTAAACCAAAACCAAAACCAAACCAAAACCGTATAAAATTGCGCAATTGAGGCCCAGGCCTTGTACCCGGACTTTCGACGTTTGATATATCGCCACTGTTTCGGTCCGCACTTCATTGTAATGGAGTTGACATTAGAACGAAAACATTCACGCAATTGCGAAGTTCGAATGTGCGGGTAGAGGCCCAGAGTTCCGTTGGGAACGTATTTACCGCTCTCAAACGAACGTTTTTGAAAAAAACTGGGGTAGGTACATTTTCCCTTTCAAGAGGGTTGAGAATACTTATATTTTTGGGTGGACTAGGTAAACAGTAGCAATTCTGGCACTTTCTGGCCGCTGCCGCGGCACGCTCGCTGCGCTCGCTCGGCTCGTGCGCTGTGGTCGCAAGAAGCCTAACATGCTCGTCGCTTCGCTCCTCGCTAACCTAACCATCTGAGTTAGATCTGGAGTCTAAAAACTAGTGATACTGTAGTATAGTTATTTTACTATGAGAATGAGTATCATCTACGCTCGCTCTGGTTAATTTGCTGTCCAGTTAGTACTTATGATGAGATTGTCTTATTTTTGCTCCTTAAGGAATTAATTTATCTCGCATTAGAGGAAAAAAGTAATGTCGTACTGATTTATATTTTCGAATTATCTGCAGTACTAGTTTTGTTAAACATTTAGTTTTTTTGTAATGAAATAATTTATTTGGTGTAAAAAAGTATATAAGTGATGAAAATAAATTGATAGGTGATTATTTATTTGATGTGCAATTAATAATATCCCTTTTCGATTTAGTTGGTGTCGAGTAACTTTTGCAAGTCGTTAGTGATATAGAAAAGGTGTAGGGTAGGTGTAGGGTCCGTAGGTGTATGGTAGGTGTGTGGTAGGTGCGTGGTAGGTGCGTGGTAGGTGCGTGTTAGGTGCGTGGTAGGTGCGTGGTAGGTGCGTGGTAGGTGCGTGGTAGGTGCGTGGTGGCTTTGGATCGTTTTTGGTAGTTTTTCCTTGATTTTTGTAGATTTCGATTGTTTTCGGTTCTTCTTAGTAGAATTTAGAAAATTTTGTTTCTTTTGGTAGTTTTTGGTAATTTCTGGTAGATTCTGGCAGCAAAAACAACAAAAACTTAAAAACTAACAAAAACGAAAGAACTAGATAGGTTCTAGAAACTTCCAAAAAGTAATCAAATCTACCAAAGAGTACTAAAGTACTCTAGATGTTCAATTTAGTTAGACTCTGATGTAAAAACCAAAATGACATTGCCACAACAATTTAGTTAAAGAGGTGTTGCTTCAATGACTACCTATTCATCAACAAATGATGTTCGCTTCCCGCGTCGCAGTTGCGCCGGTTTGGAGGCCCAGTTTCGCGTCGTAGACGCTCCCGCTTCGTTTCCCGCTTCCCGCGTCGCAGACGCGTCGGTATGAGCTGAGCATAATAATAATTGATTATCTTATCATATAATTATGAATATTTCGCAATTCCAATAATATTACATACTTGTTTACATACCTACGTATCGAATTGATAACCTCCTATTTTAAAGTCGGTTAAAAAAACGATAGTAACCGGGGTATTATTGTATATCGTTAAAACGTAGGTATTGTTATGTTATCGTAAAAATAGGTGTTATGAACCGGTACTTCCTATCTCTATGTGAAAGTAATTTATTGATAATAAAAATAATTTGATACAGTCTACCTCTATGATTATAATAGGGAGATAAAGGCTAATCTGACACATGCGTAGTAGATAATAAATAGTTCTTGTGAAGGTGGGCATGGTTAGCGTGGGCACGCTGCGCAAGAAGGTGAAGGGTCCACATTTGAGTTATGAAAATTGGCGCGAGGTGGATTCTTCGAGATGACAAAGGGAAAACAACTTAACTGACCGAAGGGTGTTCGCGCATGCCTTACTTGCATATTTAATTAAGAAACTGAATTGAAAATAGAAGTTCATGCAGGTTTCAGCTCTAATTGAAAGTAAATAAAGGTTATTGATGGAAATGGAAAAAAAAGGTTTTTTATTTGGTGATGTGGGAACACGAGATCACCATAATAAGGTCATGGATTAGAATGTATGGGTAAAATTGTAGGTGGGAAATGAAGCTTTAGTGTAAAGTAATTTATGTACCTAAAATCTACGAATAAAAATGCCTAAAATCCTGAAAAATGCGAAAAAGGCTGAAGTTGGCGGTGACACGTCGGTAGAAAGGGTATTATAATATACGAGCTTTTACCCGCGACTTCGTCCGCATAAATTATATACCAGATTTGAAGTCAGATGTTACGCTATCAAACAAAAAAAGTTTCATCAAAATCGGTTCAGTAGTTTTTGCGTGATGCTCGAACAAACAAACACCCAAACAAACAAACAAACAAACTAAATTCTTTTTTAAAATTTACAGTAGATTGGGAAAAAAATGTCTTGTTAGTCACAAAAATCAAATCGCGATAAAAATTTGACTGCTGGCTGACCATGCAGAGATAATTTTACTATTGATGCAAAGCATCAGATCCAATTTAAATCAAAGCATAAGAATACATTTTAAAATGTTGCTTTTAACATACAATTTAAGTTATTTTGTCCTACAAAATTTATAATACGTTAGAAATTAAAGCCAGAATTTTATTGCGTTAAAATAATTTACTAAACTTATTTGATACAATAGTTAAACATTATGAGATTGAATAATACCGCTGAGCAAATTGTCTGAAAAGGCGTAAATCTCTATAGAAAAGATACAGCGCTCTTTGAAAGTTCCATGCATAGAGATAGGAAATAGGTACTATGGTTCCATGAGGTATAATCTAAGGTGATCTAAGATTCGCATGGTAACCAGGGTTCCGATCCTTTGGGGGATTCAAGCACGGAGAGTTTGCTAGGAGGATGCTAGTTTTCTTCGCATGAATTCTAAAATTAATCGTATCTGAATTTAGAGAGCCTGTCATAACTTTTTGGAATCTCGACGTCAGAACCCAAAGCTCTTGTTCTCCTTTTAGATTGTTAATAATCTTGACGCCGCCAGCGAATTGTAGTGTCTCTCTGTCGATTGCTATTTTATGAAAATTGCGTGGGGAGAATTCGGTGGCTGTGTTCCAACAAACGATGCTCGGAGGCTCCATGAGACCAAAGTACATAATGCCATTGCGGTCCATAGCTTCAGCGGCGGATTGGTTTGGTCGTTCTTCTGGGAAAACCTGGAAAGATCAATCAAGGTTCAATATCACTGAATAGAATAAATTATGCATAATGATCCTATTTTTGAAGTTGGCTTAATAAGTGCCATGAGTGATGTATGGTTCGGAATTGGAAAACACAAATGCAAGGCTACTTACGCTCATGGATAATGGATCAGCATTAGAGTCTTCAAGGAACGAGTCATTGCGCAGGACACTAGTGCGCACCACGTTCTCAGTGGTGGAGGCGAGGGAGTGGAAGTATAGGTAGCGGTCGCGACCTGGACGCAGCGGGGACAGAGCCATGCCAAACACTCCGCCCATTTGGTAGAAACTCTCACCTGAAACAAAATATTTGTTTACAGTAAAAACCGACGATAATAACGGTCGCCTAGCATTTTTTTACGGTTGGTTGTAAGCGAGAAAAAATAATGCCACAATCAGTGATAGTGGGTTGGTTAGGACATTGCAGGTTGAATCACCTGATTGTCTGAAAATAAAAATGATTCCGTGCTTCGGATGGCACGTTAAGCCGTTGGTCCCGGCTACTATCTCTGGTGGTAGTAGTCGTTACATAAAAACCACGTCAGAGGCCGTAAGGCGGTCTGAAAAAACTCTGACACCAGGGCGCCGCCCAAACGATAAGAAGAAGTGATAGCCAACCAGCATTAAAATTAGCAATACCTATTTCCTATACCATCTCTATCCCACTCCAGCAGGATTTCATGACTTTCTTAAGATGTGAACAACAATGAAATCATTAGTCATTACTATTTATGGAATTTCTCTAGTATCGTCACGCATTCGACGAATGATGTGTCAAAAAAGTCTCAGTTCAATTATTTCTGACTAAGGGTGCCTGTCCATTGACGCGGAGATAGGCGGCGGAGCGGAGAAACGAGAAAATAATCTAAATATATAAAAGAAGAAACTGACTGACTGAATGACTTAATGACTGACTGACATATCAACGCACAGCCCAAACCGCTGGGTCTAGAGAGTTCAAATTTGGCAAGTAGATTCCTTATGAGGTCGAGGGGTGTACTAAGAAGGATTTTTCAAAATTCACCCCCTAAGGGGGCGAAACGGGGGTCCAAAGTTTGTATGGGGAAACATGATTAGTTAGACTATTTTATTCGAAACTTTACAGGAGTACTCCTATTAATAAATGAGTAAACACGTGTTTCAGGTTTTTTGAGAATTCAACCCCTGAAAGGGGGAAATGGGGTCCAAAGTCTGAAAATTGAGATGGGTATGGTTTGTATGGTTTATCGGGTCGCTGATTACGAAAACAACAATGATTTTAAAATCCAACGTGGCGGACGTGAAATACCATCATCCCCTGTTGAGGTGTGATGGGGTTAAAAAGAAGAAACTGACTGAGTGACTGATATATCAACGCACAGCCCAAACCGCTGGGTCTAGAGAATTCAAATTTGGCACGTAAGTTCCTTATGAGGTGCACTAAGAAAGAATTTTTCAAAATTCACCCCCTAAGGGGGTGAAACGGGGTCCGAAGTTTGTATGGGGAAACAAGATTAGTTAGACTATTTTATTTGAAACTTCACAGGAGTACTCCTATTGATAAATGAGTAAACACGTGTTTCAGGTTTTTTGAGAATTTAACCCCTGAAAGGGGGAAATGGGGTGACAAAGTCTGAAAATCGAGATGGGTATGGTTTGTATGGTTTATCGGGTCGCTGATTACGAAAACAACAATGATTTTAAAATCCAACGTGGCGGACGTGAAATATCATCATCCCCTGTTGAGGTGCGATGGGGTTAAAAAGAAGAAACTGACTGAGTGACTGATATATCAACGCACAGCCCAAACCTCTGGGTCTATAGATGCTAAATTTGGCACTTAGGTACCTTATGAGGTCTAGGGGTGCACTCAGAAAACATTTTTTCAAAATTCACCTCCTAATGGGGTGAAACGGGTGTCCAAAGTTTGTATGGGGAAACAAGATGAGTTAGAGTTAGACTATTTTATTCGAAACTTCACAGGAGTATTCCTATTGATAAATGATTACATAAGTGTTTCAGGTTTTTTCATAATTCAACCCCTGAAAGGGAGAAATTAAGTGACAAAGTCTGAAAATCAAGATGGGTGTTGTTTGTATGGTTTATGAAAATAACAATGATTTTAAAATCCGACATGGTGGACGTGAAATGCCATCATCCCATGTTGGGGTGCGATGGGGTGGAAATGTCTAAATATCATTATGGGTGTCGTTTTTATGGTTTTTCGGGACGTTAATTGGGGATGAGTAGAGTGAGTAGGGGTGCCGTAGGGGGTGAGTAGGGGGTGGGGTAGAGGGGGTGCGTAAGTGATGAGTAGGGGGTGCGAAAGTGGTACGTAGAGGGTGCCAGTAGGGTTTGCGTAGGGGTGCGTAGGGGTGCGTAGGGGTTGCGTAAGGGTTGCGTAGGGGGTGCGTAGGGGGTTACATAGGGGTGCATACGGGGTGAGTATGGGTGCCTGGGGGGTACGAAAGGGGTGAGTAGGGGGTGCTTAAGTGGTGCGTATCCCTATACGCACCACTTACGCAACCCCTACTCGCCCCTGCGAGTAGGGGTTGCGTAGAAGGTGCGTAGGGGATGCGTAGGGGGTGCGTAGGAGGTGAGTACGGGGTGAGTAGGGGTGCCTGGGGGGATCATAGGGGGTGCGTAAAGGGGTGCGTAGGGGTGTGTAGGGTGTACGAAGGGGGTGCGTAGGGGTGCGTAGAGGGTGAGTAGGTATGCGTAGGGGTGTGTAGGGGGTAGGGGGGGGGGGGGTGCGTATGGCTGAGTAGGGGGTGAGTAGTGGGTGCGTAGGGGATGAATAGGGGTGCGTAGGGGATGAGTTTGGGGTGCGTAGGGGGTGAGTAGGGGGTACGCAAGGGTGAGTAGGGGGTGCGTAAGGGGTGTGTAGGAGGTGCATAGAGGGATGAGGGGGTGTTCTTTCAGAAGTCACATAAACAGGTCAGTGCCATAAAAAAACCATAAACAAGTCCTAAGTCCACGCGTACGAAGTCGCGGGCAACAGCTAGTAGGAATATATAACTAATCAGGATTGCACAAAATCTCGGCCAAGATTTTGATTGGTTAATTTTTCCTCGTTTCTCCGCTCCGCCGCCTATCTACAACGTGTTAATGAATTAACGCAAAACCTCATACACCCCAACTGATTTATAACAAAATAATTAGATTGAAATAATAATTTAATTATTTTGATAGTTAAAATTTTATGTTATTCCCATTTTAAGTTTGAGGCAAAAATGTTATTTTATCATTTCAGCAATGAATGAAAGCGCTAACCTACTCATGGATACATTTTAATAATCTTGTTTTGGTAGTAAGTACGGTGAGTGTGCCCGTGCGGTGGGTTGTCATCGGGTTCAGTAAATTTAAAATTTTACAAATAAATTAATTAATAATTTGAAAAAAATTACCTATGTTGAAACCATGATAATTCGTTTCTGCTCTCGATTCTAAACAAACTACTTTCTAGTTTTGCGTTAATTCATTAACACGTTGTATATGTAGTAATAGCCTATGTGTAGTAATAGATACTCTTTCTTATACCGTGCTATAGGTACATACCTACATAATGTCAAAATCATGTTCACCTGCAATGGTGAATCGGCCGCGGGAAGGGAAGGGGTAGAACAGGCGGTGAATGACTCGCCAGGAACGGTTCCGAGCTACGTCCACCACGTTGACGCCGAAGCCTGACACATCAGCTATGTACACGTAGGTGTCGTAGCAATCACCTGGACGCTGCCCTCGCACGTCCACCACCTGCAATCGTACAATTTTTTCTCTAAAGGTATGAAGGATATTACAACATTATCTCTCACCCTTATTTAAGAGAGGAAGCTCGTGTCCTGCAGTGGAACTTACTTACATAATATATGGTTTCTATCTAGGTCATAAAGGTGGAATATATTCGGACGTTTTAATATGTTGGGTTGTGATACTAACAGGTGTAATGAACACTGATTGCTCATTGTAGGTGGACTGGTTGAACCGGTGACTGTATAAGAGCTGGGGGTCAATCGCGATAATTTTGAACGATAATACCAAAACCAAACCACAACCAAAAACGTTACGTTATGCACAATTCGTATCGCGCTATTTATATTAACGGTAACGATTTAGCTTTTTTTCGGAAGATACGTTGGCGTAACGTTCGATGTCCGTTCGATCGAATTTTCTGGCGTGGTAGGTGCGTGGTAAGTGCGTGGTAGGTGCGTGGTAGGTGCGTGGTAGGTGCGTGGTAGGTGCGTGGTAGGTGCGAGGAAGGTGCGTGGTAGGTGTCTGGTAGGTGTATGGTGGTAACCAAACTTGAAATGTTTACGGCTTAAACGTTTCGAGTTTGGTTTTGCTTTGGTAACGTCAACGATTTAAGCGTTCAAAAAAGAAAATAGCGCGATCGCATTTTTATATCAGCTAAACCAAATCTAAACCAAAACTAAACCAAAACCGTATAAAATAGCGCAATTGAGGCCTTGGTCGTTGCGCAGGTCGAAGGCTAACAGCTGGGTCGCGCAGTACCTATTAACGGTCACCTATCTTAAAAATAATTATTCTGACAGGAGTAATGAACAATGACAGGTCGTTTAAGGTGGACTGGTTGAACCGATGCCTGTATAAGAGCTGGTTGTTGCGCAGGTAGAGGGCTAGGAGCTTTGGGGTGCAGTATTGACGGTCACCTATCTTAAAAATAATTATACGCACAGGTGTAATGAACACTGACTGCTCATTGTAGGTGGACTGGTTGAACCGGTGCCTGTATAAGAGCTGGTCGGTTCGCAGGTCGAAGGCTAGCAGCTGGGGGGTGCAGTATTGATTTCTACCTATCTTGCCAGTGTCCATAACCCAGAGGCGGTTGCATTCATCTATCTGGAATTATATAAGATGTGAAATTAGCATGAGTTTAATTTTATTTTGGTCGAACGCATAAGGTGAAAAAAAATATGGTTTCAAGGAGGATTATGCATAAAATCTCGGCCGAGATTTTGATTGGTTTGATATTTCCTCGGCCGAGATTTTATGCATACTTAATCCTGATTGGTTAGATATCTCCTCGTTTCTCCACTCCGCCGCCTATCTACGCGTCAATGGGTAGGCACCCTTAGGTAAGTCACATATTTCCTACATGCGGAATTATTCCGAACGGAATTAGGATTTTGAAGTATGGATTTGAAATTCCGTTCGGAATTCTGAAGGGGGAAATAATTCTGGTTCCGAATAATTCCGCATGTACATAATGTGGCAGATTTGAAACACGTTCTTAAATTGTATGGTTTACCTGCATCTACAAGAATACTCAGACTAATTTTTTTTTAATGGAAGTTTTTCAAGATAGCTTGGTGATTTTGACAGATCGTTTTACAACATTATACAGGATGTTAGGGTAAACAGTTTCATTACTTTAAGGGGTGATTGTACCCATGATACCTATAGGAAAATTGAGAAACAAATCGTCTTTTCATATAAGTAAACGTTCGATTAGCTGATCGCATTTAGTATGGAAAGACCAAAAATATGTTTCAAATATTATTGATTTTGAACATGTTACAGCCATGTTGTGCTATTTCGAATCAAATTAAAGATTGAAAAATTAAGTCTCGGGCGGGACTTGAACCCGCACCCTTCCAAACCGGGGAAGTGCGTTATCCAATTTCGCTACCGAGTCCACTAGCCAGAGAACGAATTTTTCAATCTGTTGCGTCTTGAGGGGACGTGAGCGACATCTACTGGCAGTTGTTACAAACTAGCCAACCTGCAAGTTCAGCATTACAACTGAAATTCATACGGTATAGATGACACACCCTGTTCCAATTTCAAATATTATTGATTTTGAACATGTTACAGCCATGTTGTGCTATTTCGAATCAAATTAAAGATTGAAAAATTCAGTCTCGGGCGGGAATTGAACCCGCACCCTTCCAAACCGGGGAAGTGCGTTATCCAAATTCGTTCTCTGGCTAGTGGGCTCGGTAGCGAAATTGGATAACGCACTTCCCCGGTTTGGAAGGGTGCGGGTTCAAGTCCCGCCCGAGACTGAATTTTTCAATCTTTAATTTGATTCAAAAATATGTTTTTCGAATTTCCAGAGAGTTATAGGTTTCTTAAAGTAATGCAACTGTCTACCCTAACACCCTATACAGGGTGTACAATAAAATGGGACAGCTACTTAAAGGGGTGCTTCAGACCATCAAACTGAACAACTTTCTCAATGGGACCAATATCGAAATCGCGAAAAAAAAATCCGCTCTCCCATACAAAACTGCAAACATAACTCGACTGAAATGTATGGGACAGCAGATTTTTTTTTCGCGATTTCGATATTGGTCCCATAGAGAAAGTTGTTCAGTTTGATGGTCTGAAGCGCCCCTTTAAGTAGCTGTCCAATTTTATTATACACCCTGTATATAACTAAAAATCTTACACTGCATAATATTTTAAGCCATGTATAGATACAAACACCCATTAGTCCCATTACCCTAATGGAATGGAATCTACCTATTCCGATCACTGATTATAATTACAAAGCATTGACGGCTAAAATAGCTTTTATAAGTAAAAGCCCGAAACGAAACGTACGAAAATAGCCGATGTCGGTGAGAAAACTGCTAAGTTGAAGTTGGGCCGGCCATGTTTGTCGATTGCACCCGGAAAGATGGGCCAAAGTCTTAACACCTTGGAGCCCGGAGAATGGACGTCGCCGTCAGGGTCGACCCCGAAAGAGGTGGAGAGACGACCTGGACACATTCGACAAAGAGTGGATGGAACTGGCTCAGGACAGGGATGCATGGAGGATAAAGGGGGAGGCCTTTGCCCAGCAGTGGGATGAAATAGGCTAAAAAAAAAAAAAAAAAAAAGAGCCCGTCAAAATCACCACGCTATCTTGGACGCACAGAGAAAGGTACTCACAGCAGTACGAAACACAGAAGTCATTCCGTCACAGTTTTGCCCCTGGTTTTCGTGCCACGAGTAGTCAGGGTACCCGGAGATCCTGCCCTGCTCGTCCACCGTGCCCAGGGTGACGGGGCGACCCACACCGAGCCGCGGGATCGTTATGAAGATCCGAGACTGGTACCAACCTGGAAATACTATAATAGTGACGTTGATAAAGGTTTTTTCTAGTTTTTAGGGTTCCGTACCTCAAAAGGAAAAAACGGAACCCTTATAAGATCACTTTGTTGTCCGTGTGTCTGTCTGTCTGTCAAGACCCTTTTTCTCTGGAACGGGTGAAGGTATCAAGTTGAAATTAATAATAAATACTAAGGTCTGCGGTCCCGTGGTGGTGTAAAAAATTCAAGCTTCTAAGTCAACTCAATTAAAAGATACAGCCATTTGTTATCCAGTTTTCATACTAAACGCCCGCAATCAAAAACCTATAGGGTACTTCCCGTTGACATAGAATCATGAAATTTGGCAAGAAGCAAGGTCTCAAAGCACAAATAAGGGAAAAAATCCGAAAATAGTTAATTTGTAGTTATATCACATAAAAAAAGCTTAAAAACATATTTTTTCGGTTACAAACTTACATTTTCAGTCCCTTTCTATCAGAACAAAAATTAAACTCAATTTGTTTGGTAAATACAAACCACAAATATACCTATTCTATGGTAGTACGGAAGCCTCGGTGCGCGAGTCCGACTCGCACTTGGCCGGTTTTTTTTTAACTAGCTGTACCGGGCATGCGTTGCAATGCCTGTTTTTATCCCGACACACCCTTGGCCGTTTTTTTTTTTCATATTTTATGTTCATCAAAGATAATGTAGCATTCTAATGGTGAAAGAATTATTCAGATCGATCCAGTAGTTTCGGAGCCTATTCAATACAAACAAACAAACAAATCTTTTCTGTTTATATTAATCAATCAATCAATCAATTCAATCAAATATACATTATTTTACACAAAAAAAACATACTATACAGAGAGTAAACAGACAGGAAATACAGAAGGTACAAAAATAGGCGGTCTTATCGCTAAAAAGCGATTAATGCAGATGGCCTTTGATTGACTCAATGCTCAGACTAGAGTCCAAAGAGAATATCTAGAGTCAAAGTCTAGCAGCCTTACCCAAAGAGAATATAATGGCCTTACCTTGTCTATGGTGCACATCGACGTCAATAGGCACAGAGTTTCCCGGAACAAAAAACCTTTTATTAGTCGCGGTCCGCATGGCTTGCTCACTCGGGAAGTTGAACTCAAGCGCCGGCCATTGCCTGACCACACGCAGGTCACTCTTGGCACCAAGCCCTGGCCAGCACCAAGCCAGGCAGTAGCTTAGGAGGAAGAAACGCTCGATGCCGTACGACATTTCGAGTTTGAATTGGTCTAGGAGAACTGGGTCTGTGAAGAAAGGAGTAACTTTTTAATGGTAATAAACCGTATCTTAATCGGTCTAGCCGTTTCGGAGATAAATAGGAACATTCGTTTTGCATACAAACAAACAAAAAACCTCTCACCCCATAGACGAAGAATTTTTCGCTTACGCTGGTAGACGATACGTTTTAGCGATTATATGAAGTGACAGTTTTGAGTAAGGTGACCGTAGTACAAAAAAGTGGTTACGCCGATAAGGACAACAATAAGGTAACGTAAAGGTAAGGTAAGGTAAAGGCTCCTTTTTAGGGTTCCGTACCCAAAGGGTGAAAACGGGACCTTATTACTAAGCCTACGTTGTCCGTCCGTCCGTCCGTCTGTCCGCCTGTCCGTCCGTTCGTCTGTCCTACCTATTTAGGGATGTAACTCTTGAACCGTAATAGCTAGATAGTTGAATTTTTCACAGATTATGTGTTATTACAGCGGATTTGTTTACAAATAATAAAAATGTCAGAAAGTTAAAAATTAAGGGGGGTT
This sequence comes from Agonopterix subpropinquella, assembly GCA_922987775.1. Classification (NCBI taxonomy): domain Eukaryota; kingdom Metazoa; phylum Arthropoda; class Insecta; order Lepidoptera; family Depressariidae; genus Agonopterix; species Agonopterix subpropinquella. The sequence continues at coordinate 14,507,088 of OV277695.1, read as the reverse complement.
TTCAACAAGAAACTAGTTTTTATCAACGTTTTTTCTTCACGCTCTATAGTAAAAACGGTAATACATACAAGCGTCAAACTTAGTGTGATTATAGAGCAAGCTCTACAAAATAACAACAAATACTAAAAATCGGCCAATTGTGAGTCGCTCTCGCGCTAAAGGTCCCGGACTAAAATTTTATTTTTCTAAGTTAATGATGTGTTCTGTGGTGGTATGGTACGGAACCCTCGGTGCGCGAGTAGCCCGACTCGCACTTGACCAGTTTTATTTAACTAGAGCGAATTTGCTATGTGCATCTCTAATTGAGTGAATATGACAAGACATTTGCTTCCTTCTAGTACCTTCTCTTTCTACGTCTCACCCTAAACGCATACACGTTCTCAGTTCCGTCGACGTGGGTAAAAATTTAGAATACCTACCTTAAATAATGTGACTGTCATGCGCAGAAGACGAGTGCACACTGTTGAAACGCGATCAAATGCCGCTATTATAAGCTGTCCCACAGATAGTAAAGTAAGTAACCCAAAGTATGGAGCATTTCGTTTATCAACCGGGTATGAGATAGCGATACTCATGAAATCCTACAATTATATGAAGTGATGACAGTTTTGACTCAGGTGGCCGTAGTACAAAAAAGTGGTTACGCCGATAAGGACAGCAATAAGGTAATGTAAAGGTAAGGTAAGGTAAAGGCTCCTTTTTAGGGTTCCGTACCCAAAGGGTGAAAACGGGACCCTATTACTAAGCCTACGTCCGTCCATCCGTCCGTCCGTCCGTCCGTCCGTCTGTCCGTCCGTCCGTCCGTCTGTCCTACCTATTTAGGGCTGTAACTTTTGAACCGTAATAGCTAGATAGTTAAAATTTTCTCAAATTATGCGTTATTACGGCGGATTTGTTAACAAATAATAAAAATGTCAGAAAGTTAAAAATTAAGGGGGGTTTTTAACAAGAAACTAGTTTTTATCGACGTTTTTTCTTCACGCTCTATAGTAAAAACGGTAATATATACAAGCGTCAAACTTAGTGTGATTATAGAGCAAGCTCTACAAAATAACGACAAATACTAAAAACCGGCCAAGTGTGAGTCGGTCTTGCGCTAAAGGTCCCGGACAAAAAAAGTTTTTTTTCTGAGTTAATAATGTTGTGTTCTGTGGTGGTGTGGTACGGAACCGTCGGTGCGCGAGTAGCAGTACTCGCACTTGACCGGTTTTATTTAATTATAGCGAATTTGATTACGCTCGGGATTCAATACGATACGGCATCCATAGGCGTAGCAAGGGGCCGGGTGGGCCGGTTTTTTTACTCTCTTATCCCATGGTGTGGGCTATTGTTGGATAAGTCGTTTGAAAATATTGCGGGTATTAGAAAACTATTTTTCGATTTAGCGATTAATCAAAATTGGTTCATAAACGACGAAGTTATCCGAGAAAAAATAATAATATACGGTCGAATTGAGAAACCTCCTCGTTTTATGAAGTCGGTTATAAAGGAAAACTATCACGGCTACGTAGGCTTTACAGGTTAACAAGTAATAGTCGATCAAACTAAAAATTTACTTGGTGACGATGACGGTTAAACCGTAGGCTAAAAAAAATAAAAGGGCCCTTTCTAAGTCCATGGCAAGGCAACTACGGAACCCTACACAGCGCGAGGCCTAACACGCACTAGGCCACTTTTTTTTTTAAATAATTAATCAAATTAAAATGTAAAAGGGGGTAATATAACTCGCTTTATGAGACGCTTTTCCCCAATTCCGATAAAGACTAATCGCGAAAAGATACCGCTGCTATAATTAGCACGTAGGTACACCGGTTTCTAATGAAACCGGTGTGACTAGTTTGGGAAATCTACGGAGTTTTGTATGGAGCAGGTTGCATGAATTGCACTTTGTTTAATAATTTTTATGGTTCAAGAGCCCGTGACCAGCCCGTGACGATCAGACCTTCGTTATTTTATTTTAAAAGTTTCTCAGTGCAAGCTCCCAATGTTGAAAATAGTACATTATGACACAAGTGCGCAAAGTTGGTCATTGCAGGCCGAGGCGGGTTTGCAGCACGAACGCAAGCGAGTGCTGCACAACTAGCAGAGGCTGTAATGACCAAAACGCTCACGCGTTTAATACGACGTTCTTCAACATACTTGCGAGGAAAAACTAATAAAATTTCCTAAAACACAACTATTTTAGATAAATATTTTTGGAAAATGGCGCTGGGCTATAGTTGGTTTTTTTTTTCGAGATAGCTATGCGCGCGCAGGCCGTCGAAGAGGCAAAGACCAAGAACATTGTATATAATATAAAAAGTAAGCCAACATTCAACCAACAACATTTTGATACAATGTACCTAATATTAAAAACGTTATTAAACATCATATTTATGTATTTATAAGTCAAATCAATGTTAATTTATTAACTAAAATTTTTTTTTATGAAATGAAATGTTTGTTTAGCATATTTTAACTAACACAGATTATTTATTCAGAAAAAAGGTTTTTTTTTAACAAATGTCTTTGCTGTGATTTAAAACCAAACAATAGAAAAAAGGAACGTACTAACTACCCTAACGGCGAATTGAGTTAGGGTACGCCCGTCCCCCGCCGTACCCCACACGCCGCGCGGGCATAGACCCGCCGCGTCGCGACCGCTGAGCTTCATCACTATTTTATTTACACTATGGATGGTCTAGCTAGGGAATGCAACCGCGCGGTTCTAGTTCTATAATACCACATTTTGCCGGACCAAATAGAGAGATTAAGGTATTTATAATATGGCTTTGTTATAATAAGTTTGTACCGTTGCCTGAAATAAATAAACAAAAAAAAATTACAAAATATCCTATAATTTGTAATTTTTTCAGGGTTATATAAATAGGTATTTGCCACTTCTTGAATGAAACACAAACTAATTTCTTATATTTTATATTAAAGTAGAAAATACATACTTACATCACAATACCTAGAATATATTACGGATTATTTAATGAGCTACTTATATGTAATTTAATGTAATGTAAAACCTAGGTAACCTAATCATTTACAATATTGAAATGTTTTTGTTATTCTGGTAACATAACTCTGTAGATTTTATTTACAGTTTTTTGTGACAATATTGACTATAATTCACTGATGCATAGTACCTATTTGAAAAAAAATTAGGATAGACCTTAATACGGATACCATAATTAGATCGTTCTAAAAAGTACTCGATCCTCTTTCTAGCGACTCAAAACGGTCTTTTCAGAATCCATTCTGATGAAATAATTATCTAATTAAAATAAAATAATGTACAATTCTGGTTTGCATACAAAAAATTTCTATTATTGTTTCTAGCTGCAAGAAAACATTGAGCTATTTGAATAAAATCACTTAAATCTAGATTAAGATAATAAAAGTATTTGTTTAATAAAAATAGGGAGGTAAATAGCAGACAGTAATAATATAGTTTAGGATTAACATACAGGGTGAAATTGATATCATTAGCATCCTTTTAAAATAAGAGTCTACCCATCAAACTGAACAACTTTTACTATGGGAGCAATCCGATCGGAACAAAAAAATCTGCTGTTGTATACATTTGAGTCGAGTATTAGGTACGCATTTCAGATTAGTATGGAACAGCTGTTTTTTTATTGCTCCGATTGGTTTGCTCCCATAGTAAAAGTTGTTCAGTTTGACGGGTAGACTCTTAGTTTAAAAGGATGCTAATGATATCAATTTCACCCTGTAGAAGAAAACTACCTCCATGCGAAATGAATATGCGCTTACAATTACAAATTTACTCATTCCTATCAACTATTCTGCTAATTCATAAAACAGTTATTGGTACAACACAACTACCATTTATGCAATTTTCGTATACGAATAAATAAAAAATAACACCCCTGTTCGAGGAGTTACTGGTCAACCCCATAGTAACTTCATAGTACCTTTCTTGTGAATATACAGGGTGTAATATTAATTTTTAGAGCATCAAACTGACCAACTTTCACTATTTGACCAACATTGGAATCGCGAAAAACAATGAAGCTGTTCTATAAAGGGTTGAAGAAGAAGGGTTGAGTATGAGTGTAGGTACTCATTAACGTTTTTAGGGTTCCGTACCCGAAGGGAGAAAACGGGACCCTATTACTAAGCCTACGTTGTCCGTCCGTCCGTCCGTCCGTCCGTCCGTCTGTCCGTCTGTCCGTCTGTCCATCGGTCCGTCTGTCCTACCTATTTAGGGCTGTAACTTTTGAACCGTAATAGCTAGATAGTTGAAATTTTTGCAGATTATGCTTCATTACGGCGGATTTATAATAATAATAATAATAATCATTTATTCAAGTGACCAGGACTCGTTTGTTGTTGTTAACAAATAATAAAAATGACAAAAAGTTAAAAATTAAGGGGGGTTCTCAACAAGAAACTATTTTTATCAACGTTTTTTCTTCACGCTCTATAGTAAAAACGGTAATACATACAAGCGTCAAACTTAGTGTGATTATAGAGCAAACTCTACAGAATAACAACAAATACTAAAAACCGGCCAAGTGTGAGTCGGTCTTGCTCTAAAGGACTTTTTTGTCCGGGAGGACAAAAAAGTTTTTTTTTCTAATTTAATAATGTTGTGTTCTGTAGTGGTGTGGCACGGAACCCTCGGTGCGCGAGTAGCCCGGCTCGCACTTGACCGGTTTAATTTATTTATGGAACAGCTTTTTTTTTGAGAGAAAGTTGTTCAGTTTGACGGTCTGAAGCCCCTTTTAAGTATGTAATGCATTTAAGTTTAAATCTGTATTTTGCTCATTCATAAATTTTTTTTCTTAGATAGTTACAAGCTGGTTTCAAGCATAATTTTATAATTATGTAGCGGCCAAAAAGTTTGGGGCGACTTTATTTTAAACATTATTTGCATCATATAAAAATATATTGCAAACATTATATTTACTATATATAGCACTGTAAAAATCAAGCTGCTTAAAATTAAATATGAAGAACTCTTGATTTTATTTTCTTAACTGTTTTAATGGCTTACTTATCACGGTTAAGAAATAGTGCAAAGCAAATATTAGCGTATGAGTGTTCATACATAGCATAAATATACCGTTTTCGACGCGTATTATTCACTACGTGTGAAAAGGTGATAAAAGCTGTTAATAATTATATTACACAATAATTATTTAATTATTTACTGGTAAACGATAGTTTACGTCATTATTAATTCAGTAAAAGTCAAGCAGCTAAACAAAGAAATAAATTCTTACAAAGTAAACAAAAGCCGATGAAGTCTGAAATCAGATTAGTAGGCAGTACCTATATCATGACTACCTTTTTTTTTATTTAAAGAATATTTCACAGGATTATTGTCATAGCCGTAAAATTATTCTTACTAACATTACCTATATTCGTCCGGATTATTGTAAATCTTTTGTCAATCGACTCCTGGAGTGCGATTTTTGAATCTCATTCGCTGAGTTCAACAGTTGAAAATGTCAAAATTACTGTGGAGATATGCATCTTTCTACTGCTGATTTGACTTTCAAACTGCTGAACTCAGCGAATGAGATTCAAAAATCGCACTCCCGTTTTTACAATATTACGGACTAGTTTCAGTAATAAGTATTAAAATTTTATTCGCCACAATCAGTAAATTTAGTGATATTGCAAGAACTGGAGTCGATGGACAATAATCTAGGCGCATATTGTATATTTACTAGAAATAATATAATTTTACTGTGGCAATAATCCTGCGACTGGCTGCGACATAATTATTATACACTATACATATCATGTTTTGGCGTGCAGTTTGTAAGTATTAAAAATATGAGATTTAGGTACATTAATTATTCTTAGAGCAATTTCGGACTTATAAATTTAGCGTGACCGGCATACTTTAATAGAATTAAACTTAATTGTGTTAAATAAAAGCGCGTGTTATGCTTAAATCAAAAAAGCTTATAATTTTACTTGATACCTACCACAATCATTCCAATAGTCGACTAGTTTTAACTGTACAATTTTAAATTATCTTTGCCAATAATTAGGTAATTTAAATATAGCCGTAATGAAAAAAAGAGCTTTCAAACTATAATATAGTTTAGAACATTTTCATTTGTAAGCGATTCTTCACTTTGAATGAAAGTTACTAAAAATTGAATTCACTAATGAATGAAAGTTGGTAAAAATGTACGATAACAGTTATTTATTACACTCAGATATACCTACAGGGTGAAATTGATATATTAGCATCCTTTTACTATCCTTTAGTTTTCGTTGGCTCCCATAGTAAAAGTTGTTCAGTTTGATGGGTAGGCTCTTAGTTTAAAAGGATGCTAATGATATCAATTTCACCCTGTAGTTAGGATCTTTCTTAATCATATTCTGATGGTTTTGGGGATGATCAGACCATCAAACTGAATAACTTTCTCTGTGGGACTATAACATCGAAATTGCGATTGCATTTTGATGGTCTGGTCATCCCCAAAACCCTGAGCATATAATGGCCTCGATTTGGACTGTGCCACGACTTAACTAAATTTATTCCTGTCACTTTCTAAAATAAGATTAAGAAAAGAGACAGAAAACCAACACCTGACTTTAGTGCTGTCAAAGTGACGTTACACGCCCAAAAACGCCTTAAATAAGATGGCGTACATTATGATGGCATTTTATTTTGGGCGTGTAACGTCACTTTGACAGCACTAAAGTCAGTTGTTGGTTTTCTGTGTCTTTTCTTAATCTTATTTTAGAAAGTGACAGGAATAAATTTAGTTAAGTTAACGTCGTGGCACAGTCCGAATCGGACCAATGTAAGACTCTTTATTTAGTAGGATTAATATTTCCTAGCGCATCGCCGTCATAATATCGACATCGTTTATGAGTCAAACCAATTGAACAGTATAAAATTGTTTGATCCTATTTACGGGTAATAGGCGGTGTGTCATTTTTCTTATAAAATGTCAAATTTGTCACATACTCTAGTAAATTAAGTATGTGTATCCCATATAGGGACATTAAATTGTATAAGTTTTTAATTTACATTCATGTTATTCATCACAGAAAACCTTTTCTTTCTCTTTCTGCTTATACAGCGTGTTACGGCAAACAGTTGAAGCAGGGTGATTGTAACCATCATACTGAACAACTTTATATGAAACCTATAGGAAATTCGCAACATAATTTTTTTACTCTCCATATATCAGCTGACCGAACGTTTGTTTGAAAAGTCAAACATTTTTTGCGACTTTTCCTTATGTTCTTTTGGGTTCAGTATCATGAGTACATGCAACTGTCTTCCCTAACACCCTGTATAACTGAATATTATATTTGTTAATATGAACATGTTGCTAAAATTAGAGTAAAAATTTACAAATTACAGGCCGCCTTTCGCAAAACCTATTAAGGTCTTCAACTTAACAAAACTAAAATGGCATCACTGTAGTATTTTACAGTGGTCGAACTGTGGTCGAACAAATATATTCTAAATTGATATTTTTGGGCAAGATTGCAACGTATATAAGCAGTTGTCTAAAACGCACATCACTCGCACGTTGAACTATGTTGGTATGGTAGAGAGACGTATTAGACGCGCGTCGCGTTGTAGCGGCCGGCGGCGCGACGCAGCACGTGCGGCTGCAACGCGCCGAACCCGCCCTCTACAACACGCATTATTCGCACGTTGATCTGCAAACAAAAACAAAAAATTTCAATGTGGTTCGAAGACCAATGTCTTTGGTTTAACTGGGTTTGTGTTTGACTGGCGCTAGGCGACGGAAAGTGCGCATGTTGCCGAAGATTTAGCGCGACGCTGTGTCGCCAAGAAAATTCCTATTTAGGTACTCTTCTTATTTATACAGAGAGAGGCTTGAATTTTACCTGGTTTTCTATGTTATTATAGCGGAATCTTTAATATTCTTCGCGGCGCTTCTAGGCTATCTTCTCTCGGGTCTTTTAGCTGAGATGATGAAAATGACGATCAGCCATATCCGTTCCACCGTTGGTATCTTACGAATAAGGGCGGAACGCGAAGGACCATACTCCATACCACGCCAAGATGTAAGTACGAAAATGAGGCCGTATACGTACCCGGTATAAGATGCGTTCGTTAAAGAAACGCCACGACATAACAGCCAACTTTATCAATGACGTAAGCTATGAATTTGTTATTCTCCATTAGAAAGATAAGAATCGAGATGGAGTACAACATGTAGACCGGGCTGTAGTTACCTCATGCTTGGACTCTGCTCACTTGAAGTACTTCTGGAAGCGTGTGGACAACGCCCACACGGCGCCGTTGTCGCGCTCCGTGCAGTACAACATGTAGACTGGGCTGTAGTTACCTCGTGCTTGGACACTGCTCGCTTGAAGTACTTCTGGAAGCGTGTGGAGAGCGCCCACACGGCGCCGTTGTCGCGCTCCGTGCAGTACAACATGTAGACTGGGCTGTAGTTACCTCGTGCTTGGACACTGCTCGCTTGAAGTACTTCTGGAAGCGTGTGGAGAGCGCCCACACGGCGCCGTTGTCCCGCTCCGCCCACCGCACCTCCGCGCAGAACTGCAGCTTCTCGGGGTCCTGCGCCAGCACTCTGCAAACATGTAATAGGAGATCATAAGTAAACATGTCCTTTCACACAGCAGCTTGCGTTTGTCTTAACTTTTCCTTGATGACTGGGAGTTGATAAGGAAGTCAACCATTTGACCTAGTAACCATTGTTATCAATTCCCCAACCAAAACTTTTCCACAACATTGTTCATTTCATTCCACCATGTGCATGGTCGTTCAACATAGCATCCTCCGGTTCGATGTCAGTACTCTATCCCTTCATTACTTCTAGCTATTGGATAGTAAATGTTCGCCACTTACGAACCTTTACTTCTATCAGGAGTGCGATTTTTGAATCTCATTCGGTGAGTTCAGCCGTTGTAAGCATATCAAAATAACTTTGGAGATATGCATCTTTCTAATTCTGATTTGACTTTCAAAAATCATACTTAAGGAGTGCGTTTTTTGAAAGTCAAATCAGAAATAGAAAGATGCGTATCTCCGTAGTTATTTTGATATTTACAACGGCTGAACTCACCGAATGAGATTCAAAAATCGCACTCCAGGTATATCAAGTACGTCAGGTATTATAGCCTGTAGGATCTCACTGCAGAGCAAAGGCCTCCTCTCATGGAAAAGGGTGAGAGTTAGTGGGACATCCCAACGCGGGCTCAGTGCGGATTGGTGAAGGCAAGTTAGGGTTAACTTCATCAGCTCAGCCGATGGACGTCCACTGCTAGACATAGGCCCCCCAAGGATCATCAGGTTAATTTGCTGTCAGATAATTTTCAAATGACTTTTGACCTGTCTTAATAGTTACATTACACGACGGAACTATCCAGGACCACTACCTACTTATCATGCCTTCCGAAAAACGAAGGCATTCTACGAGGTATATGCCGTTGTAGCTACTTGCCAACAGATGGCGCTACCAGTACGATCGAAGAAATACGACGTAAGACAATTTGCGATGTCACATTGAAAACCAGTAAGCTGCTACACTAAGGTTCACAATCGCATGCAAGACACAAATCGCGCAAGAAGAATTATCACAGAGTCTCAGTATATATACAAGGTTCCGACTAACATCAGTAGGACCACGGCCGGTCCCCAGGCATAACACCAAGCCTGGCGGAAGTACTTTTCAATGGAGGAACCTTCCACCTTAGTTCCTCCATTTAACAATTTAATGACTGACAACTAGGATATATCCTAACCTGTGTGAATTGGTGAGAGGATTCCAAGCGGCGATGGCGGTCTCAGTGATAGGGCTGAAGATGATGGTGTCGTCGCGAGGGTCGACTGCGATGCCGAGGCCCTGCGAGGACTTGCGCCCCACCAGGTTGACGGGCAGGTCGGTGCCCTCGGCCGGGGGCCCCGCTGCCAGCACCGCTGTTGATACGCTGAATATTCTGCAAGGAGGCAAGAGGTCAGTTATGGTTTTGTAAAATATAGATGGTGGTGTATTATGTGAAATATGTACTTTTCACAAAGGAATACCAACATACTAACAGTCACTATACATAATGGATGCAATTTCTAAACAACAAAAAGTAAAACAAATCGTTATTGCAGAACTAGATGAGGTTAAGGATGAGCTAATAAAATATTATTTTTTTCGAGCTTACGAGCTGGCATGCATGTCGGTCAATAATAGAAGCAAAGAGAAAGAGAATGTAATTCACTACGTTATAATAGAAGTTCAACAATTCCATGCGAGTCCGTCAGACTGACAACCACGAAAGAACTCAAATTCTTCTTCTTATCGTGTGTGCAGAGGCCTGGTGTCTGAGTTTTTTTCTAGACCGCCTTACGGCCTCTAACGTGGTTAGAACTCCTATTTGGTGAATTTCTTCTAAATTCATGACATAATACTTGACAGTAGCTAAAGGCAGAGCTAACTTAAGAAGCTAACAAGATCGTCAATAACTGACACAGGTACTAGCTGGGGAAAGGAAGGTATTTTCACAGACTCAACTCAACTTCTTTCTCTTACCTGTCTGTAGCCAAAGGCTGGTAGTACAATAGTCCCTGCGCAGGCGAGTGCGCCAGCCCCACCACTCCGTCCATGAGGGTGAACTTCTCCCCGTTGATGTCGTACTCCCCGAGGTCGGGGTCTGGGTACATGGACGCGTGGGTCACTCGCCACGCGTTGTCGCGACGCCCGTCGTACACTATAATTCCTGCAAGTTAGGTAAAGTTTGTTGTCAGGATAAAACAATCCTTTTGAATTAAAAAAGAGACATGTGGCTTACAAAAATTTTTAAAATCACTATTAAATTGAAAGTGCGTGAATAAGGATACCAAAACAATACATGGGTCCAAATGAATATGCTGACGGTATTTTACCAGACCGTCATCGTCATACTTTGACGACCCGGTAGCTCCGTCGGTAGTGTGTGCCTGCTGTGCCGAGGGTCGCGGGTTCGAATCCCGTAAGGGACAAATATTTGTATGATGAATATACCCGAGTCATGGATTGTATGATGAATATGAATATTTGTACCCGAGTCATGGATGTTTGTATCTATATATGTATTCTATATCGTTGTCTAGTCATCATAATACAAGTCCAGGCTAGATTCTGGTACTTTAAATGTGACTAGATAATTTGTGTGACATTGTCCATGATATTTCTATTTATTTATTTTATAATTTATGTATGTTTGTATCTATGTATGTATTCTATATCGTTGTCTAGTCATCATGATACAAGTGCAGGCTAGATTCTGGTACTTTAAATGTGACTAGATAATTTGTGTGACAATGTCCAAGATATTTATTTATTTATTTATTTATACTGAACCTTTTTCTATATGGGACCAAAATCGAAATCGTGAAAAAAAAAATTGCTGACCCATACATTTGGTGGGGTCAAGTAGGATTGCAGTTTTGTATGGCACAGCTGATTTGTTTTTCGCGATTTCGATATTGGTCCTATAGAGAAAGTTGTTCAGTTTCATGGTCTACTCACAGACTACTAAATTTACTACCGTAAGTCTGCTTAACTCCTTAAAAAACCGTCAACATATTAAGTAGGATCCTATAAATATTTCCGAATTTATTATGCTTTAAATCTTCAACATATTTTCGAAATTTGAATAAGTATAGTGGCAGAAATAATTCAAGGTAACTTTCTTTACTTTTCTTTTGTTACCGCACGTGATTAAAACATAATATTGTATTTTTAGGGTTCCGAAGTCAATAAGGAATCCTTATAGTTTCGCCATGTCCGTCCGTCAGCTGTCTGTCCGATACATATTCATCACGCCGACAAAGTGGTAAAATAGAGTAAAGTGTGTGTCTCCCCCCCCCCCCCCCCTCTCTGCCAGCTAGCAGTTAAGTAGGCTTTACAAGTTTACGAGTAATAGTCGACCAACTTAAAAAATTTACTGTTTAGATTTTATTATCTACTTCTTATTCCGCATATTGTGACGGGCAACTACGGAACCCTAACCTGCACGTGGCCCGACACGCACTTGGCCGGTTATTTTTTGTAGTAAATCTAGTGCAATGACACATTTATGGTATCGTTGACAGTTCACGTAGGTAGTATGTCTACTATAATAACGAAAGTTAATTTCTTGGATGTAAAGGGGAAAGTATATTTCTCATTACTGATTGATTACATTACTCAATCTTGTTTACAACTCGATCTAGATTAAATATGGAGATATTAGATTAATTAAACTAAAGCGACTTTATAGTTTATATGAAAGGTAAGGATTAAGTAATGTATGTCTTGGTAGCAAAAACATAGGCAACTTTGATCGATGTATTTTGTTAAGTACCTAAAGATAGGTATGCGGATGACATTTTTACGCTTGATGAAATTACAAAAAAACCAGCACAAAAACTCGTTCCGCATCCGCGAAGCAGCTTGTGTATCATGAAACTTAATTAACCGTAACGCAGATATAAATATACATACCTACCAATGGACTAATTTAACCACGCGTTTAAATTACGCAATCTTACAATTTCGCGAAAAAAACCACCTACCTGCCAGACTGACAATTTAATTCTGTTCGCAGATTGCATCACACTTTCGGAGAAAGCAAGTGACTTGCTGACGATACACATCAACGAGTTCTAAATATCGAAACTGATGTGCATAAGTGGCAATCATGTCATGGACACGTCAATTACTGAAGACCGGTGTAATATGGACGGCCACGCCCTCAATACGCCAGTGAATTCATCAATGATGAAAAATTGTATCAACTTGTTAAACTTCTAAAGAAAAATTGTTGGAAACTTCAATATTGTAGAATTATAGATACTCGGGTTGAATATACAGGGTGTTAGGGTAAAAGCTGTATTAATTTAAGGGGTGTTTGTACCACTTTGATACTGAACAACTTTCCCTAAGAAACCTATAGGAAATTCGCAAAAAAAAAATTGGACTTTTCATACTAATAAATACAATCTGCTGATCGAACGTTTGTATGAAAAGTAGATTGACTAAGCTCTTTAAATAAAGATTTAAACAAAATTAAAAAGTAGTTTTTGTTTTTTAATTTCCTATTGGTTTCTTAGGGAAAGTTCAGTATCATGGGTACAATCAACCCTTAAAGTAATGCAACTGTTTACTCTAACACCCTATAGATACTTTGGGGTCTAAGTAAAGAGCCTCCCCGAGTGACGAAACCCAAGTTCATCAGGCGCACCCTGGGCAGTCAGCCTAGATTGCTGACTGACTAATCTTTACACTACAGCATTGAGTAATTGTCATTGATAAAAAATGTATCAGCAATGTGACAACTCGTGTCTCAAAGTTCATACTGAACAACAGCATTAGCAAGGTTCGTGCCATCGTCGGAGCCCTCACCGGGCACTATGCCTCAAGCACGATGATGCATAAAATGAAATTAGCCCTAGATCCCAGCTGCAGAGCATGCGGAGAGGATGAAGAGACCATCGAACATATTCTTTGTGACTGTGATGTCTTGGCGGCAAAACGCATGTGCCTCCTCGGAGATGGATACCCAAAACCGGGAGATCTTAAGTTTTTTCCCCTCATAGTATTGCCTCCTTCATTTACCATGTATTTGAAGGGTGAAGAAAGCTAAAAGTATTGGGCTAACACAAAAGATCCCACTGGGTCGAAGTGTTGCTGGCTTGCCAGCCCCCACAACAAGATAAGATAATTGTCATGAAATATAGCTCATGTTGACACGAAAGAAGAAGAAGAATAGATCGAGACGACTTTACTTTCCACGATTATAAAAGATCTAGTAAAGACACCAGTTTTATCTCTTCCACATACATGCTTATTGGTTTCCAGAATCCCTTATAAAGAACAACAATGGCGTAGTATTAAGAAAAAGTCTATGGTTTGATCTGCATGTATCCACGCCCGCCTGTGAAGTCCCATCAAATAACACCTTGTAGATTTTGTGATCACACTTATTCCATCTTCTGTATTAAAAAACAATAAAATTTAGCATTCAAGCAGTAAGTAAGTACGTGAAATACGATGTGGTAACTTTCTCCTCGCAGCCCATACAGTCAGCAACCAAAAGACGTACACACTTTTGTTCCACGCCTTACCACTAAGTGTATGTCTTTCGTTGCTGACTGTACAAATCCTTGACTACCAGAGATAAGAATCTGTTGAATAAGAATGCTTTGATTGTTTCACCAAGTTCTAAACGCAGGAAACACCAACCTCAAGACGTTTAAATATAATTGATGCACGAAATGAAGTTGTTATGTAGATCAATTATGAATGTTTGAATATTACCGGCCCTACCTTATTTCGGAAATACATTATTATACGTATAGATTATTGGTAGTTATTGAATTGGGTTTACTCCACCCAGATGATCCGATTTATCCCACAAACGAATTATCTATGTTTAATCAGCTCACGCTAAGTTTTAATCTAAATGACCTTGACCCTTTCAGAGCCGCCGCACCTCTACTAAACTACCTTATTCGTATCTTTATTCGTTAATATTACCCCTGGGGTGCAATTTTTGAAAGTCACACGTTCAAATCAACAGTAGAAAATGTCTTTAAATGGAGATTATGCGTCCTTCGATCATGATTTTGAACGTGTGACTTTCAAAAATAGCAATCCAGATATTTAGCCATTTCTAAGTAAGCACAAAGAAACATATAAACAGATAAACGGACAAAAATGAAAAAAAAACTTAATGTATTCTATTACTGTATCCTTGATTAACATTTTTAATATTTGCAAAGCAAATGTATACAGTTTTATTGGTATGCAAAGATATACAGGGTGTACAATAAAATAGGACAGCTACTTAAAGGGGTGCTTCAGACCATCAAACTGAACAACTTTCTCTATGGGACCAATATCGAAATCGCGAAAAAAAAATCTGCTGTCCCATACATTTCAGTCGAGTTATGTTTGCAGTTTTGTATGGGAGAGCGGATTTTTTTTTCGCGATTTCGATATTGGTCCCATAGAGAAAGTTGTTCAGTTTGATGGTCTGAAGCACCCCTTTGGGTAGCTGTCCCATTTTATTGTACACCCTGTAGAATAAACGTTTGCCTACTAACATGCATAGGTACTCAAAATAATTGTGCTGTCTTGAATTTATTATTTTAATTGTTGTGGAACTATAGAAGGTGTAACTTAATAATATTTAAAGAGGTGATTTAGATTTAAACCATCGAACTGAAAAACTTTCACAATGGAGCCAAGTTTGAAATCGCGAAAAAAAATCTGCTGTTTCATACAAAACTGCAGTCACTACTCACCGTAGAGAAAGAAGCTACTTGACTCAAACGTATGGGACAGTTGACATTTTTAGGGTTCCGTACCCAAAGGGTGAAAACGGGACCCTATTACTAAGCCTACGTTGTCCGTCCGTCCGTCCGTCTGTCCTTCCTATTTAGGCCTGTTACTTTTGAACCGTAATAGCTAGATAGTTGAAATTTTCTCAGATTATGCGTTATTACTGCGGATTTGTTAACACATAATAAAAATGTCAAAAATTTAAAAATTAAGTGAAGTTCTCAACAAGAAACTAGTTTTTATCAACGTTTTTTCTTTACGCTCTATCGTTAAAACGGTAATACATACAAGCGTCAAACTTTGTGTGATTATAGACCAAACTCTACAGAATAACAACAAATATTAAAAAGCGGCCAAGTGTGAGTCAGTCTTGCGCTAAAGGTCCGGGACAAAAAAAGTTTTTTTTCTAAGTTAATAATATTGTGTGTGTGTATTCTGTAGTGGTGTGGTACGGAACCCTTGGTGCGCGAGTAGCCCGACTCACACTTGACCGCTTTTATTAACAACTTTGATGAGCTATGGAGCAAACATCGAGAAAACTCGATGGCTCCATAGCTCATAGTGCAAGTTGTTCAGTTTGATGGTATAACCCCTTTAAATATTACTAGTGTTTTGTTACACCTCGTATAGTGTAAATTAAAGATTGAAAAAGTCGGGCGGCGAGCGGGATTCGAACCCACGATTTGCCTTTCCGGGGCATGCTCCTCTCCAACAGAGCTGTCGGCGCCCCGCAGGCCACGACGAAATTTTCAATCTATATTTAATTCGACTTTTCGAATTCGAATTTTCAATTAATTCGACTCGTATAGTGTATACCTTATTACTTAACTAAATCGTGACTTGAGATATAATATCTTTCAACGTAGCTATAAACCGTGTTCTGGGACACTTACTTATTGTAGATCACATCTTTATGTTAGTTGTGTAACGCGTGTTAACCGTATCACATTAGATGTTAATGCCCTAACAAACACACTGACATACTTATTATGACTTCATTACTTCTTCACATCACTTTTTTCGTGGGAAATTATTATACGTTACGTTTCGTGAGAAAATTATAAGGCGTAACTTTGTTACTTGTTAGTGTAAATAAAGCATTTCGTCCAGTAGCGTAGCGAGGGGGGGCAGGGGGGGCAAATGCCCGGGGCGCCACTTTACTAGGGGCGGCAAATTCGGGAAAAATATAGATTGATTGAGCTCTGTCTATAACCAATTCGTACAACAGAGAAAAGTCAAGCTCGCTTCGCTCGCTCAAGTTTCTGTTTTAATTATTATACCTGCACATGATCCTAAAGAATTCTGACTAAGACGTGGAGCCAATTTCGAGTTTGCTTGGCTTGATCCATAGCGTTTACTTAGGTTACTTTGCGCACATTATACATTAAAAGCTTTGGCTCCAAGTGATTCGTATTTAGGAGGAAAGTCGAGCTCGCTTCGCTCGCTCTATGTTACTCTTACATTTATAAATCAAAAAATGTCTGACCACAACTCGAATAGTTTTGCTAAAAAAATTCGTTAGATCTTCTTATAAAGATAAGCGGGCGGCAAAATCGGTCTTTGCCCCGGGCGGCAGAAACCCCGCACCTGAATCCTCTATTTTTCCATATTACCGGAATATAATGGAGTTTATGTAGAGTAATTGCAGCATAGCCAGCTAATTAAAGTTCTTTCATGCTGGTAATTTATTGCTCTTATGTACGGATTAGCAATCAAGCGATTAATTACGATTTGCACTAATTTGCAATGCGGATTATACTGAAACATTTCCTTTGTTTATTAATTTTGTAATTGATTACACCTAAAAAAAATCACAGCTCAAAAGATAATACACGTCACCTTAAGGCTGCACCGAGCCTTTTGTGCTGTCCTCAATCCTATTCTTTTTATTTCTAGACAATTAAACAACATTTCATTATAAAAAAAATGTCACATTGTTGACCTGCACGGCTAGCATGCCACCCACGACAAAGCGGTTTAAACGAGAAAACCGTCATGCGCGCTCTTTTTGGCATACGTAAAATTAAATAAAAAATTAAAAAGTTTATCGAATTATTATGTTTCGGATTATTATGTTTTATGCTTGTAGGTATTATCGATAAACCCGCCAAAAGTGGCCACTTTTGGCGGTTTTAAAGATACTAACTACAAACATTATAAAATCCAATCAGCAGTGACTCGATAAATTGAAAATCAGCAGTGACATACGATTGGGAGCAGCACAATAGGCTCGGTGCAGCCTTAATAAGGTTAGGTTAGGTTATAAACTACCGGCACCTGCGACTTCGTACGCGCAGACCATTGACTTTAAATACTTATAACTTTTGAATGAGTTAACCGATTGTGATGAAATAAACCCTAAATGATAATCCAGACTAAGCCCTATACTTTTGACAAAAACCCATTCAAGTAGTATGTAGTTTTTATGTTATGCGTGAACAAACAAACAGACAAACCGACAAACAGACAGACTAACAGAGACGCAGACAAACATTCTAAAAATGGCCTGAACGCAGTGTATTACGTTATGCTTAATCTCCACAACTAATTTATTTGCAAATATTTTCAATGGACATCCACACCAAGTTCACAATATTATTTTAAGTATACAGGGTGAAATTGATATCATTGGCATCCTTTTAAACTGAGAGTCTACCCATCGAACTGAACAACTTTTACTATGGGAGCAAACCGATCGGAGTTTAAAAAAATCTGCTGTTGCATACATTTGAGTCGAGTAGGCATTGCAGTTTAGTATGGAACAGCTGATTTCTTAATTGCTCCGATCGGTTTGCTCCCATACTAAAAGTTGTTCGGTTTAATGGGTAGACTTTTAGTTTAAAAGGATGCTAATGATAATGAATTTCACCCTGCAGATATAATTATTATAATTCGAAATAAATCATCAAAACGCATTATAGTAACAAATTCATCTTCCCATACAAAAGACATCAACGCAAGCTACAATTTTTGGTCCTTCATGTACTCAGGAGTTTACTATAGTTTATTATTTTTATCGTTTAACTTCCAAACCTCCAACACTTTTTAGGTAAATCAAAGCCTTCGTTTTTACAAAATACTGCGGAGGAAATAGTACATTACTGCAGTGGCCAGCAACAGAGGCATTGATGGACGAACGTGTAAATGTGGGCCGAGGCGAAGCCGAGGCACACATACGTAAGTCCATCAATGCCTAGTTGTGGCCAAGGCTTGTATAGTACTTTTCTCAAACAATGCGCGGAAATTAAAACAGTAAATTTTCTCAAATAATGCGCGGAAATTAAAACTAAGTTTTCAATTTAGGCAGAACTTTTTATTTAAAAATACAGTTGTGGAATGTACAATTTTTGAAATTTAATATGGACTTTCCGGGGATTATGTTGGTTTGGGATAATTCTAACGAGGTCGAAGTTTGTTGCATAGTATTCTCTTCAGTGTGATTCTGTATTTCAAAGCTTTGATGGGAGGTCGATGGACGAGATTGAATACTTTCGTTGATTTGACGTGTAATGCTACTTTTATTTTCAATTGATTCTTCTATGTAGCTTTCAGCTACCCGGTCAGACTTCCATTATTATCACACCCTCGTTATTTTCTACGTCTTTTATAGTAATATTTGTAATTTCGATACATCGGCATGCACCAAAAATGCCGAAAATAAGAATAACCTGCAACAAAAACAAAGTAGGTAAGTACGTTATAGCTTACGTTCACATAGGTAATTTTCCTAAAAAAAAAGAGGTTACAATAAAATAATAATAAAATAAATAATGCTCACAGACATTGGTTAATATTATCAAGTGTAAAACTTACTTTGAGGTCCAGATACACACTGTCTGGTGCTTCAAACTAAAACATTTTTACATTTGATGCGGTGAAAACTTTAGATTTTTTACATTTGTATCCATCCGACTGTCTTTTGAGCATTGAAGTCAGGTTTACATACTGTTTTAAATTCACGTTATGTTTCGTAAAACTGTACATTTTAGCATTGAATAGATGACCCATAGCGTTGTCGGCTTAACTTTCTTAGCGAGTTCACCGACATAAGCCAAAAAAACGTTTTCGGATAAGGATTTCGATTTTCTTTCATTCTTCCACTGAACAAAATTTTCATAGGCTTTCAAATATTTTTCTTTTGATTTTGGCGGTAACAAGTTTTCTATTACGGCTCTTGCAGCCTCTTGAATTTCAGGTGGCGTTAAAATAACTTCAGTATACTCACTGTCTTCACTTGAACTCATTTTGCCAAATACAATTACTCAACAAACAATTACTTATTTTTCCCGCGGTAGTGTTTTTTTTTTTTCAATGAACAGCAGCTTTCTATTTGCAAGTCAGTTCGAAATTTAAATAAAACCTTTGATAAGTTACCTCCTTGGTCGCCATGTTTCGGAGAAAAAGATCGTTCCATTTTTAAATTACACGACAGATATGAGTTTAGTATGTAATTTATTTGGTCGCTAAACACGACAGATATGGATTTTCATACAAACATTGCCGGCCGCTGCGCGCATGTATTTGGCCAGTACTGCAATTTCGATTTATCTCGAAGAAGGTTGTCAAAATAATGCTCACATTTCCAAGCATGTTTGAGAAAAGGAAATTTATTTTCTACATAACACAACACCACAGATTATTTAATAGTTACTACCGATAACACACAGGAGTGCGATTTTTGAAACTCATTCGTTGAACTCAGCAGTTGTAAATGTCAAAATTACTATGAAGATATGCATCTTTCTACTGCTGATTTGACTTTCAAAAATCGCTCTCCTGAAGTATGATTTTTGAAAGTCAAATCAGCTTTAGAAAGATACAAGTTTCCACAGTAATTTTGACATTTTCAACTGTTGAACTCAGCGAATGAGATTCAAAAATCGCACTCCAGGACTATTTTTGAAGTGAAACTTTTTATGGGAGGACTTTGAAATTCGGATCGGCAACATTTACGTGTGACGGAAATTCGAAATTTAAATTTGTCAGCTGTGGAAGTTTCGTGACGGCAAACTTTACCTGGAGCCACAGTGTCGGAGATGTAAGCGAAGATGTTGTCGCAGGTGGCGGAGAGGCGGGACGAGGAGGCGCGGCTGTGGTCCAGCACCAAGTTGGTGAGCAGCGAGCTCGGCTGCACCAGCTCTTACCTGGAGTCATAGTGTCGGAGATGTAAGCGAAGATGTTGTCGCAGGTGGCGGAGAGGCGGGGCGAAGAGGCGCGGCTCTCGTCCAGCAGGTTAGTGAGCAGCGAGCTCGGCCGCACCAGCTCTTACCTGGAGCCACAGTGTCGGAGATGTAAGCGAAGATGTTGTCGCAGGTGGCGGAGAGGCGGGGCGAGGTGGCGCGGCTGTCGTCTAGCACCAGGTTGGTGAGCAGCGAGCTCGGCCGCACCAGCTCTTACCTGGAGCCACAGTGTCGGAGATGTAAGCGAAGATGTTGTCGCAGGTGGCGGAGAGGCGGGACGAGGTGGCGCGGCTATCGTCTAGCACCAGGTTGGTGAGCAGCGAGCTCGGCCGCACCAGCTCTTACCTGGAGCCACGGTGTCGGAGATGTAAGCGAAGATGTTGTCGCAGGTGGCGGAGAGGCGGGGTGAGGAGGCGCGGCTGTCGTCTAGCACCAGGTTGGTGAGCAGCGAGCTCGGCCGCACCAGCTCTTACCTGGAGCCACGGTGTCCGAGATGTAAGCGAAGATGTTGTCGCAGGTGGCGGAGAGGCGGGGCGAGGAGGCGCGGCTGTCGTCTAGCACCAGGTTGGTGAGCAGCGAGCTCGGCCGCAGCAGTTCCCGCGGGAAGTACACGCTGCGCACCTGCAATAGTCGAGTTCGTCTTTATTACATTCTTTGAGTATAAAGGATCCTTCTTTATATGCTGATACTGTTTTAAGGGGATGATCAGACCATCAAACTGAACAACTTTCTCTGTGGGACCAACATCGAAATCGCGGAAAACAAATCAGCTGTCTACTACATTTGGCTCGAGTGGGTTTGCAGTTTTGTAGGGTAGAGCTGATTGTTTTTTCGCGATTTCGATGTTGGTGCCATAGAGGTTCAGATGAACACACAATTAAAAATTGGGGGATTATTGTGATTTTATGTTTTTCAGGCACTTATAGCTATTATATTTCAAATTATCATCATATAAAGTGCAATTAATACAACCTACTCCATACAAAAATCCGTAGATTTATGCCTTCCTCGCAATGTGGATGTTGCGCTTGCGATAGTTAGTCCACCACGCAAGCTTAATTCCGATTTGTAGAATTAACATACCCATCAGAATTTCTTCATAGGTTTAATGCAGGAAATTGATAGAATTTTACTAACTTCGTGGGAATTCTGACAAGGACATGGTTAATTCACAGTCGCTACCTAATTAATGTTTATTTATATTCCAATTCCAGCACCAATGGAGTTTAACAGCTTTCACAGAGAGAACGATAGTTGTGTAACCTTCAAAGCTATTATCTTATTCATGTATCAGTGATGTAGAACCACAGGTAGAACAGTTATCAAAAAGATATTATTGTTGTTTATCTAAAAAGGTCATCATCATGACGGTAAACAAGTTTGAAATGTGATATAGTTTCATACATACCTATAGCCTACTATCCTATAGCTAATTTACGAAGTACCTACAACCACAGTAACAGTAATCTATCTTCATACAATGGTGCCAAACGCGGCGTACCGTACGCCTCGTAGCACGCACACACTGACAATATCTCCGCGTAGCCCCGTCTGGCGCATTCTTAGGGAGCGTCGTGGCGCAGAGATTTCGCGGGCGGGGTGCGGCAATATAAACCTTATAGTACGTAGTATAGAGTCGTTTGGAGAATTACGCCCGCGCCTCCAGGCGACGTCGCCTGGTGGCGGGGGCGCGATTTTTCTTTACGTCAAAAAACGACGCTATGCTACGTAATATAAGGTTTATATTGGTGTTACTTTGACTGCCCGCCACCGCCACGCGTCTCTTGTGTATAAACCCTACCTTCAGTCTGACATATTTTCATTGTGTGCGTGGTACGAGGCGTACGTACTGGCGAGCACACATACAAGTCGCGTTTGGTACCATTGTATGAAGATAGATTACTGTCTTATACTGTCCTAAGACAGTGAAGTCTATGTTGTAGGTACTTCGTAAATTAGCTATAGAGTAGGCTATATGCAAATAAACATTTGTATCTGTCTATAAGTAATTATTTTATCTGAAGTGATTAAAATAATTACAAAGATTAATTGATTATTTATAACAACTTCAAAACAGTGCCACAATAAAGTTACAATTAACACACATACACACACATTCATAAGCCATTGTCCCACAGGGGTAGGCAGAGGCCACGAACCGCCACATACAAGTTACAATTAAATTCTTATAAATTGTTATAATGTCCGAAATTAGGTGTATCTAACTAACAGACTAACTTATACAGGGTGAAATTGATATCATTAGCATCCTTTTAAACCAAGAGTCTACCCATCAAACTGAACAACTTTTACTATGGGAGCAAACCAATCGGAGCAATAAAAAAATCTGCTGTTCCATACTAAACTGCAGTCCCTTCTCGACTCAAATGTATGCAACAGCAGATTTTTTAGTTGATCCGATCGGTTAGCTCCCATAGTAAAAGTTGTTCAGTTTGATGGGTAGACTCTTAGTTTAAAAGGATGCTAATGATATCAATATCACCCTGTATAATATAGAAAAATGTTATGTTTGATTAGCACTATAAAATATGTAATTATAATTATCACTCAGGGATTACGAGGATTAACCTCTCGAATGGATGTGTCACGGATCCGTGCAACAATTAAAATTACTATATAATTATGAAGGGTTAAAGCCTGCCACACACATACCGGCACGGCATTCCGAATCAGAATAGCATTTCGTATGGATTTGCCCCTACCTTTCGCTCGGAATTTTAAATCCATACGAAATCGTAATTCCGCATGTATGTGGCGGGCCTAGCCGCTTGTGTAGACAATACCTAAAGAGCTTCGATTTCGATAATGCTCAAGCCTATAAAACAGGCGTAGATAAATATAGGTATTATGTATACAATGCGTTGAGCAGGCCTATTATAATTGCAACAACGACGAGGCGCGCGCGGCGCTGACACGCCAGCCACACCCTTTCTAAAACTAAAGGTTACTTTACACTACTCTTACATGTTCCGTTTAGCCAAAAAACCGCCTTCAAAAAAACAATAAAGTTAAAAAATAATATTGCAGTCGATGACTTTTTCGTTCGCATCGTCGCTGTCAAGCCGGTACGATTCACGACAGGGCTTGTATTCGTTTTTTGGCTTGGCTTGACACCGACTTCGATAAAACAAATTAATGTTCTTATGATGCGAACGAAAAAGTCATCAGCTGCAATATATTAAATAATATATAATTATTTAACATTTTTGTATTTTTGAAGGCTGTTTTAATTTTTTGTAAAAAATATGGTTATTCCAAATTTTCAGTGGTGTCAATTCATTAGTTCGACTACGATATCAGATAAACACGCAAAGGGTACATAGTAGGGATGCAACGATTACGAAGCGGTGCATCGTTTTGCATCTGTAATCGTAATAATCACGATTAATAACGATGCAATGCACCGTAGTAAGAATCGTACGATTATTAGATCGAATTGAAAACGTCAATCGGATTGCACATGTTGACAAATACCCGACCTGAATACTAGTTTCCAGACCCGAAAAACAGCTTTTAAAAAATCGGATCATTTTAGCTCATTTTGAGCTAAATCTGACTTTTTTTTTGTCCGATTTGATTAAATTTTTTTTTAAATTCAGTAGAATAAATCAAAGGAACCAGTAGGTTCCTTTGATTTGATTTTCGAGTAAGGAATGCATTCCCGTTCTCGCCATATCCCATCCACATTTTAAAAGATTAATCTCCCACGTAAATCGGTCGAGATATCGCTTGATTAACGAGATTATAGGTACAGAACCATGTTCCATATTGTGTTTTTCAAAGCAAATTGGCCTCTACGCATCCAAAAATCAGAATCCTGACTAAGTGAGCCTTTGACTTCGACCTCAAATTAGTAGAAAAAGTTCAAAAAAATTTTTCTTTGTGAAGTTTGTCTTTTCGTGATTTTACTTTCATTGGAATGCAAAGAAACACTAAGAGAACTCATTCTGAGTATAATCTCGACTAAATTTGTTTAAATAATCGTAATGCATCGGTTATCGTAATAAATAACGATTTATATCGTAATCGTGATCGTTATCGTAATGGCCGAATCGTTGCATCCCTAGTACATAGATATGAAGCGAATTTTTCAATCGTCGATGATTTGCTGTCAAATTTTGAGGAGTTCTAATGTGTAGCTCCGAGACGCCTTCCTAAGATCCTGGTTTCCTTATCATGGTACCACCACATGGTTACCTACATGGTTGGGATATCTCCTTTCCAACATAAAAAGAATCATCAAAATCGGTTCATAAATGACGAAGTTATCCGCGAATACACTAAAAAAAAATAATAAACTGTCGAATTGAGAAACCTCCTCCTTTTTGAAGTCGTTAAAAAACCTAAAACTTTAAAAGAACTTCTTGGACAATGGAAACTTGACCTTGTACTAAGATTGTATTGTAATTTAATAGTCTCATATGAGATTCAAACGACCTTGTCGTTGCAATCTGGATCAAAAGTTAATACTGCTTCGTGTCAACGGAATGAAAGCCTGATTAATTATTATAGCTCGAAAGAGCATGATCACTGTCATATTTTTAATGTATGTGTATGTTAATAAGGGTTGAGACACATTTGCCGACGGCGCGACCGACTGCGGGCACATACGTAAATGACATTTAGTAT
The DNA here is from genome assembly GCA_922987775.1 of Agonopterix subpropinquella. Classification (NCBI taxonomy): domain Eukaryota; kingdom Metazoa; phylum Arthropoda; class Insecta; order Lepidoptera; family Depressariidae; genus Agonopterix; species Agonopterix subpropinquella. The sequence continues at coordinate 14,481,971 of OV277695.1, read as the reverse complement.
GGGAAGCTGTCCGCGATCGTCGCCGCGTCGACCGACGGCCGGCGGACGGCTTCGTATACTACATTTTTGTATGGGCCGGCCGCCGGCGCCGGTCGCCGTCGATAAATGTGTCTCAACCCTTATCCAACTAGGTACATACATACCTACTGATATAAAATTGTAGGAAATGAACGCAATTTAAATTAATTACTTATTTATGGATTTGTTGCAATTGTTTTTCACCTTTTCAGTTACACATTCTGTACATACGATTATTTACCATATTTCATCTTATGATGGTGAATACAGGGTCCTTCTTATTATATTGGAGGTTTTAAGAGGAGAATTATTAGCTGTTTCATACAAAACTCCAAATCTACTCGACTGAAATTTATAGGACAATAGACTTCTTTTTTCGCGATTTCGATGTCGGTCCCATGGAAAAAGTTGAACAGTTAGATGGTCTGATAATCCCCTAAAAAACCGTCAATATCAGCAAATCAAGAAGGACTCAGGGCTCTTACACGGGCGCAGGCGACAGCAAAGTGTCGCTCGTCTCTAAGCTCTCTTACAGACGTGCGATACTTTGCTGTCGCGGTGGGTCGCAGAGCGTCGCGCTCCTACAATTTACGGTCGCCTCCCAAGTGACCCTCCGCGACACCCGGCGACCGCAAAGTGTCGCTCGCTCGTCTGTGAGAGTGCTTAGGAATAGTGTGAAGTATCCTTATGATATCGACTTCTGTGACCTTCTACTGCCAATCTTTGTCTGAGTTATACTGGACACCGTGTCAATCAACACACAATTAGGTATATTCGCATCCGTGATATAAATACGTGATCATTGGTACAGGGTAGGGTATTGTAATATCTGTGGTACAGTACAGTTATGCGACTATTAATACAACATTATTAACTCTGGACTAATCGAAGTTTTAAATATTTACCAACTTCACAAATAAGTGAACAGCGCAAGATATTATAAGTAGGTTGTTTTAGTACTTAAATAAATATAATACTACAATACATTTTAAGTAGGTTATGGCCTCGATTCGGACTGTGCCACGACTTAACTTAACTAAATTTATTCCTGTCACTTTCTAAAATAAGATTAAGAAAAGAGACAGAAAACCATCAGCTGACTTTAGTGCTGTCAAAGTTACTACACGCCCAAAAACGCGTTAAATAAGATGGCGTACATTATGATGGCATCTTATTTTGGGCGTGTAACGTCACTTTGAGAGCACTAAAGTCAGCTGTTGGTTTTCTGTCTCTTTTCTTAATCTTATTTTAGAAAGTGACAGGAATACATTTAGTTAAGTTAAGTCGTGGCACAGTCCGAATCGAGGCCATTGTGCATTTTATTAAATTTTTATTAAATACTAGCTGGACTTCGTAAGCGGATACCAATGAAATAATATTAAGAAAAAGAGAAATATAAGGGAAGAAAAATATTTATAACTACTGGGTGATTTTTTAAACACTTCCAAAATTTTTAGGGATTCACGCAACTTCAGACTGAACAACTTTTACTACGGGAGCAATTTGGATGGGAGACCGAACCTGGATCCTGGATTGGGGTATTCAAAGAAAATAGGGCTTAGTTTGGTTTAACATTATAGGCTTTGTTTCATCGCAATCGGTTCACTGATCAATAGTTATGAGTATTTAAATTTTAAAGTCAGTGGTCTGCGCGTACGGAGTCGCATAGGCGCCGCCCCGGCGCGCTGCTAGTAAACGAATATAAACGTGCGCGCGCGATTATATTCACGAAATTAACAAAAATATGAATTTGTCTGGAATTCGATAGACAACGAATGTTTCATAATCATAAAGTTAAAAAAATTGTATCATACAATTTTTATGTGCACGCTAAACATTAATTTATTCCTTCCTTCTTTGCTGTTTTTATTATCCTTTTTTTTTTCAAACTTAGCATTGAAATCTGAACTAATGTGTGGTTGGTACTACAATCTGGATCCCATAGAATCAGAGCCTCTACCCGGACACTCGAACTTCGCAATTGCGTGAACGTTTTCGTTCCAATGTCAACTCTATTACAATGATGATTTTCGGAACGAAACGGTCGCGATATATCGAAAATCGAAAGTCCGGGTAGGGAGTCACTTGTGTAGATGATACCTAAAGAGCTCCGACTTCGATAATGCCAAGGGTGGCCAAGACGTCGTCGACCGCGATCGGTTGGTCGACTTTTATGTTAGCCCGCGAAGAGTTCAATAAATTAAGACGAAAATTTTTTTTTTTTTTATTTAAGCACAATTTGTCTAATACTCCACCGACAAGAGCGTAGCTCTTAAATGAGATGATGATGATGATTGTCTAATAAGAGCTTTCGGTACTGAGATTATTGGAAACTGTCGTATGTTTTCATACCTAAGAAAAGTAGCTTTATTATATTTCAAAGTATTTTTTGGATCCACCTAACTTTGTAAAGCAGCGTATTCCACAATGAATGCGATAAAAATGAAACATCGATCTCAGTTTACAGACGAGCATTTAACTATTTCAAACAACTACCCGTCCAATATTGAGATTTTTATTTATACAACGTGTTAATGAATTAACGCAAAACTAGAAATTAGTTTGTTTAGAATCGAGAGCCGAATCGAATTATCATGGTTTCAACATGGGTAATTTTTTTCAAAATATTAAATAATTTTTTTGTAAAATTTTAAATTTACTGAACCCGATGTCAACCCACTCCACGGGCACACCCACCCTACTTACTACCAAAACTAGATTATTAAAATGTATCCATGAGTACGTTAGCGCTTTCATTCATTGCTGAAATGATGAAAAATCATTTTTGCCTCAATACTTAAAATGCGAATAACTTTACATTTTAACTACAAAAATAATGAAATTATTGTTTCAATCTAATTATTTTGATATAAATCAGTTGGGGTGTATGAGGTTTTGCGTCAATTCATTAACACGTTGTATAATACGTATATTTTGAGTTTCAATGTAAACCGCCTACTTGAAAAGTTTGGCCACTCCTGGTATAAATCCAGCAGTAAATAAGCAATGAGAGGATTGCTTTTTATCGTCTACGTCTAAGTGCAATCAAGAACAGTGTGATAAGATAAAGGACCGGTGTAAATTAAAGGATGATGTGGTAACCAGGTTTGAAAGAGGTATGCTTGGATGGTTCTGTGATTCTGTCACGTTCAGAGGATGAATGAGAGTAGACTCACTAGGGAGATTTATCGATGTAATGTGAGTGGAACAGTCGAGAGAGGGCGTCCGAGGAGAACTTGCCACGACCAAACAAATGGTCTTCTCGGAAAAGGACAAGTGCGTAGCACCCTCAACCGACGGAAGTACATGAAGAGATGTATGAAAGTGGATGAGGCGAGAGAAGTATGTCAGAATCGTAGTGTGTGGCGAACCGTAGTCTCTGCCCACGCACGCAATTCACGCACGCCACTATCCCACAGAGGTAGGCACCTCTGTGGGATAGTGGCGTGCGTATATACATATGTATGTATGTACGCTAAGTGCCATTAGAAAGATGATAGTCACATTAAGAGGCCATATACACCTGATCACAATTTTGAGGTAAAATAAGATCTATTCGATGGTCAAAACTGTGATAATTTACAATTACAATCCCATTACAAAAACCAGAATCGTGTCGCATTTGAAATTTCCGCTTCCTGCAACAGCTTTAAATAAATCCCAGGCTCTAATTTATAGTTCCAGCCACAATCTGGCAGTTTTGCCTTTCACTCTTGTTAATTTTCTTATCTATTGCGCCTATGAATCGGTTTAGAATTGTTTAGGAATATCCGTTCAAACAGAAACTAATACCACAGCTAGGTGTAAATATACAGAGTGAAATTGATATCATTAGCATCCTTTTAAAATAAGAGTCTACCCATCAAACTGAACAACTTTTACTATGGGAGCAAACCGATCGGAGCAAAAAAAAACAGCTGTTCCATACTAAACTGCAACGCTTACACCATTCAAATGTATGCAACAGCTGATTTTCTTTTTGCTCCGATCGGTTTGCTCCCATAGTAAAAGTTGTTCAGTTTGATGGGTAGACTCTTAGTTTAAAAGGATGCTAATGATATCAATTTCACCCTGTATAGGTATATATACAACGTGTTAATGAATTAACGTAAAACTAGAAAGTAGTTTGTTTAGAATCGAGAGCAGAATCGAATTATCATGGTTTCAACATTGGTAATTTTTTTCAAAATATTGAATAATTTTTTTGCAAAATTTGAAATTTACTGAATCCGTTGACAACCCACCGCACGGGCCCATTCACCCTACTTACTACCAAAACAAGATTATAAAAATGTATCCATGAGAACGCTAGCGCTTTCTTTCAGTACTGAAATGATAACAAATCATTTTTGCCTCAAAACTTAAAATGCGAATAAATTTAAATTTTAAGTATCAAAATAATGAAATTATTGTTGCAATCTAATTATTTTGTTATAAATCAGTTGGGATGTATGAGGTTTTGCGTTAATTCATTAACACGTTGTATATAGGGTCCTTCTTAATATGCTGACACTTTTTTAAGGGGATGATCAGACCGTCAAACTGAACAACTTCCTCTATGGGACCAACATCGAAATCGCGAAAAAAAAAACATCACTTCCATACAAAACTGCAAACCTACTCGGAGCCAAACGTATGGGACAACAGTTATTTTTTTCGCGATTTTGATGTTGATTCCATAGAGAAAGTTGTTCAGTTTCATAGTCTGGTCATCGCCTTAAAAAAGTGTCAGCATATTAAGAAGGACCCTGTATAAAACATTATGGAAAATTGTAGCGCAACGTAATGTTGGTAATGTCTTCACAACTTACTTAAGGAAAAGTGCGAGCTCGCGTGCGGCACATAATTATTATTGTTTAGTCTCTCAGGACAATTTAAATAATAATGTTGCAGCATCGACTATATTACATTTACAAGTAAAGTGCACAAAATTGGCCTCCAGCGTTAAATACAAGAGTCGCGTCATTGCATTGTTAAATCGTATAACGAAGGTATAATCATAAAGGTATAATATAGAGGACCTGACAGCTGAGAGAGCGAGATGTACCTAGCTGCGCCACTGTATAATAGAAAGAGATACGTGACGCGAGGCAATAGAACCGTTTTTGGAAACTTGTCGGCACAATCGACAGGGTAAATATTCGTGCTCTGTGAATAATTAGTGAATCTAAAGTGAAATCGTAGATTATTTTGTGAAATATACTAACACTATTTCATTAAATTACCTACGATTTCACGTTAGATTCCCAATAATACACAGAACTCGAAGTTTTAGGGTGCCGATAAGTGCCGACAAATTCACAAAAAACGGTTTCATTTGACAACTCATGTCAGTTACTCTATTCCGACAGGTATAATAACTTTATGGGTATAATAGTGCCTTTTCACTCGATCGCGCGAGCGGTCACGAGCCACCCATTACGCGATACAAGCAATTTAGTTCACTGGCACTTTTAAACTTAAAACTATTAATAACCAACGGAACTATAACATCGTGGGTTGGGAGTTTCATTAACAATAATTATAAAAAGTACGATAAAATAAAACTTACTGCCATTTCGTCAACATTCTTGATAAGCGTTGTTTTCAAAATTAGTCCAATGCCACAGATATCGGTCTACAGTTGTGCAAGTGCAAACGAGGCGTAATGTCGTCCAATTTTTATGAATGAAGCATTGTTTGTAATAGTTACGGAAACAATAAAATAATCTAGCGGCCGTGATCGCGTCAAGATCAAACCACGATCTTGAACGCGATGTAAAAGAAAGAGTAGAACTTCGATTACGACATCTGCATCGCACGTGCTTGCTAAATTGGTCTTCCGCAAGCAAACTTACATTGCGTATTTTAAGAGAATGCATAGCCTATTTTATTAACCACAAACTTTTGTGGTATTTGCCGAGCCCATTTTGTAGTTAAAATTCTCGGCAAACCTAACCACACCACTTGGTGACCAAATACCAACAGCAAAACGCCTATTTTAGTCATCGCAAAAATTCTCACTATTGACATGTCTACAGTAATTCTGTGACTCTACGTTTGGTTGTAAGTGGACAATTTTATAACGTTAACTTTCAGCATGATTATGTTTAGGTACCTACGTGGAATGTTGGACTCAATTCAATGAACTGTTAATCGTTCTATCGTTATGCTAAACTGCAATTTGCATTTGACTTTGATACAATTAAGGCTCACTCTTTACCAATGCTGTAATTATATTAAGGCTGGCTTGCATTGCATCATTATTTAGTTACGTATATTATTCAAGATCGAACGTTGTTTTGTGTCTGAAATGCAATTTTTGAACATCACACTTTAAAAATCATGATCGATGAATTCATAAACTCCATACCTACTCTTTAATTTGTTTATGTCACATTTGAATATGAATTTTAGGATGTATGAAATTAAAAAATGAGCACAGACCCTAGAGACACCGAAACATTTTTGCGTACTTAGGATATTTTGCACTTATGACATTTTGCGTTGATAAATTATACATTATGCGTCGACACCATGTAAGTAAACATGTAATCGAAAAATCATGTTTCAATACTATCAATAAGCAGGGATACCCTATACAACGTGTTAATGAATTAACGCAAAACTAGAAAGTAGTTTGTTTAGGAATCGGGAGCAGAATCGAATTATCATGGTTTAAACATGGTTAATTTTTTTTCAAAATATTAAATTATTTGTTTGTAAAATTTAAAATTTACTGAACGAGATGTCAACCCACCACCGCACGGGCACACTCACCCTACTTACTACCAAAACAAGATTTGTAAAAAGTAGATATCCATGAGTAGGTTAGCGCTTTCATTCATTGCTGAAATGATAACAAATCATTTTTGCCTCAAAACTTAAAATGCAAATAACTTTAAATAACTATCTATCTATCTATAACGTCACGCCTCTTTCCCAGTGGGGTAGGCAGAGACCAGGGCGCGCCACTTACTACGATCTTTACATACCTCTTTTGCCTCATGCACATCCATACATCTCTTCATACATGCCCGTCGGTTTCGAGTACTCCGCACCTCCCCTTTTTGTAGGACGCAACTGATTTGATCAGCATACGTCCTACGAGGGCGCCCTCTGCCGACACTTCCACTCACATTAGCAACATATATCTCTTTCGTACATCTGCTGTCACTCATCCTTTCCACATGACCAAACCAACGAAGCATACCTTTCTCTATTCTTGTCACAACATCTTCTTTCAATTTACATCGATCTCTTATTACACAATTTCTCACTCAATCTCTCATCGTGACACCACTCATACTTCGCAAGGAACGCATTTCAACAGCATTAATTTTACTTGCATGCTTCTTCTGCCATACCCAGCACTCACTGCCATACATAAGTGTAGGCACGAACACACCATTGTGCCTATAGCAAGTCGTGCCTTTTTGGACACTTACTTGGCTAGCCACAATAGTATGCAGAGCACCGTTTACTTTGTTTCCCGCTGTTACACGCCTATGCATATCACCCTCACATTTAAATAACTATCAAAATAATGTAATTATTATTTCGATCTAATTATTTTGTTATAAATGATTTGGGGTGTATGAGGTTTTGCGCTTATACATTAACACGTTGTATAATTCAAAAAACTAGATCTAGTTTTAAAATAAGTATAAAAAAATATCAATACGTAGGTATACGTATATACCCAACAATACTTCCTTATTATTTATCGTCATATTTGTTACAAGACTTGTTCTTTCGGTATACTTTTATATGTTTTATTATAGTCATTAAACAACTTTTACATAACTCCTGATATAATAAAATGTGCATACCTATGTCGTAGGTAATATTATAACTGAACGGTTATGGAGAAAAGTGTTTTGAATTAAAAACAAAAAGCAAGGTGGAACTATTTAAAGGTTATTTTAGATGAAACTGAGAAGGGAATAGAGTGTCACCGCCGCGTCGGTGAGGTCCTGGTTCGAATTCGCACGGCCGACATACCATAATAATAATCAATGAATTTTTCTTACGTAATACCGACTGCTCTCAAACGGTGAAGGAAATCATCGTAAGGAAACCTGCATACGCTGAAGAATTAATTCCGATGCGTATGTGAAGTCTAACCAATGTACATTGGGCACGCGTGGTGGACTAACGCCCATACACCCTGAGCGTAGGCCTGTGTTCTCATCATCTCAGCCGATGGACGTCCACAGCTGGGCATAGGCCACCCCCAAGGATCGCCACAAAGACCGCTCCCACGCTGCCCTCATCCAACGTGTATCCGCCACCTTCACCAGGTCGTCGGTCCACCTTTTGGGGGGCCAAGCCACGCTGCACTTTCCGGTACGCGGCCGCCACTCGAGAACTCTTTTGGTCCCATCGGCCATCGGCTCTGCGAGCAATGTGCCCCGCCCACTGCCACTGTTTAGCAATTCTTTGGGCTATGACAGCTCCTCTGGTTCTTCTGCGGATCTCTTCATTTCTGATTCAATCTCGCAGGGAAACTCCGAGCATTTCCCTCTCCAGAGGAATTCGCGCTACAGTTACCGTTTTGACTTGGGCCGCTTTTATTCGCACCACGGCCAAAGAAAATAATACTCCTACTGCTACTGGCAGGTTATTCCTATCTAGATTCCATTGCCCTGCAGTTGGACGTTTAAGCTGGAATGATGATGATGAGATGAAACTGAATACAACACTGAACTCACCAGGCGGTCAGTAGCCATGTCAAAGATGAGGATCTTCGGGGGGCAGACGCGTCGGAAGTCGTCGATGCTGGTGATGACGCCGGCGTCCAGGACCCAGAGGCGGTTGCAGCGGTCAGCACGGATCCGGTACACGGAGATCAGCCCCGTGCAGTTGATGTCCCCACGGCCCGCCATGTGCCATGACCAGTCCGGGTATGCCTGGAGAAAAATCGTAATTATTTAACACATTTAAGATTACCTACATTCTGCATAGTGTAACTTTTTTATTTTTTACTACATTCTCGCCAAGAATAGCTGAGAACGAGAGTGTGGATGCCCTTCATTGTTTTCGTGGCGTAATAAGCCGTAGTAATTTTCCTTGAAAGTTCTCGCCGAGAATTCTCAACGAGGAGTTCTCGCGAGAGTGAAGTGCCTGTTTTACAATGATTATGTTACCAAGTTTTATTATTATCTATGGGAGTTTGAATCTGAAATAAGTGAAAACAGTTTCTCTCTTTTATGGTAGGTACCTGCCTATCATCAGTATCATCGATTAGGCTATCTATTGATTGATATGATTGCACTGAACTAAAGTAATGCCAAGAAGTGATATTCTTGAATCGTGAGATTCGAAATAATGACCCAATGAATACACAAACTTCATAGGTACCTACTGTTTATGTTAATTTCTACTGCTGATTTCAATTCAACGTGTGATTTTCAAAAATCGCACTACAGGCAACTACACGAAATATGATTCTTGAAAGCAGCAGCAACTTACATTTAGGTAGGTAGTATACAGGGTGAAATTGATATCATTACTAAGTGTCTACCCATCAAACTGAACAACTTTTACTATGGGAGCGAACAGATCGGAGCAAAAAAAAATCTGGTGTGGCATACATTTGAGTCGCGAACTCGCGCGTCTACATTGCAGTTAAGTATGGAACAGTAGATTTTTTAGTTTTGTATTTAAAAGAAATTACAGATTTAAAATAAATTATTTTGTCAAAATAATTTATTTTAAAGTAAGTACCTTAGATAAAGTATATGTCTAGATGGAGCCTTGCGCTTCTACGGTATAAAACAAAAGTGGCCAACTTTCTTAGGTTGGAGTGCGTGAAGCGCCATACAAATTATCTCTGTGTGCGTGTATAGATACACGGTTCATCAACAGAGATCATAGACATTTTTTTTTGACGCGTTGCGTTCGTAGCTCTGACCGTCAATCTTGACAATATAACTTATCAAAGGTAAGGTCGGAAATATTCTTTACGAGTTTTCCGAGTTTTTTATTCCGAGCCACTCGAAAATGCTAAAGCGCAGGGACACGTGCAACGATAACTGAGATGCTATGCTACGGCCTCGCACGGTAACAGGAGGGGTGTCGAATTCCGAGCCACGTGCGAGCCAGGTGCCAAGTTAATTCGCCCGGGTTGTATAATAATTATATTCTTTCCTCTTTAATAATAACATACCTACCTATAATAGTGTCACGTAGACAGATCTATACTAGAGGTAGGTAATGATTAAATAGTGTTTTCGTCATAGACGAAGAATTTTTCTTTTTCTACGGTTTTCATCTTTAGAAACTGTCAATGAAAGTTGAGAACAGTTGCGGATCCAGAATGGAATTTGGAGCAGTTACGCCATCACAAACAGCTTTTAGTTACCTAAACCCAATGTCTGACTTAGCCGTAAGATTCTTATCGTTGATAAATATCCCATATTATTGGTTATTTATTATTCTTTGAGTATGAATTATTAAAGTAGTGCTTCTATCGATTTTAAGATTCCATTTAAGTAGAGACACAAGGTGATGTATTTGCGTATAACTAAACGTGACGGCAATTGTCCCTTGACGTCGACATTGCATTTTATCGAACATTGCATACCAATTTTATTTTTTTACGAGCTTTTACCCGCGACTTCGTCCGCATAAATTGTATACCAGATTTTAAGTCAGATGATAAGCTATTAAACAAAAAAAGTTTCATCAAAATCGGTTCAGTAGTTTTTGCGTGATACTCGAACAAACAAACACCCAAACAAACAAACAAATAAACAAACAAACAGACAGACAAAAAATCCAAAAATTGGTGATTTGGAATCAGGGACAGGTAAAAACCATGTCGTAATCTTTTTTTTGTAAATATCTTCAATGTACAGACACACTTCTGTTACAGTTTTATAATAGTTTAGATTTACGGAAAATGTATTAATTCACTTGGACAACATAATTGATGGTAGGTAGGTATTCGCCAAAAACAGAAACGTGCAGAATCGAAAAAAGAACAATCTAGGTACATGGTGAAATTGATATCATTGGCATCCTTTTATTAAACTAAGAGTCTACCCATCAAACTGAACAACTTTTACTATGGGAGCAAACCGATCGGAGCAAATAAAATGTGTGCTGTTGCATACATTTGAGTCGAGTAGGCATCGCAGTTTAGTATGGGACAGCTGATTTTTTAGTTGCTCCGATCGGTTTGCTCCCATATTAAAAGTTGTTCAGTTTGATGGGTAGAGTCTTAGTTTAAAAGGAGGCCAATTTGCCAATGATATCAATTTCACCCTGTATAATATTAAAGTCCGTAGTAGAGTCCGTGTGGTGTCGGCTAAGAATAGCACCATCCCATTTCTTCCTGTGGGTGTCGTAAAAGGCGACTAAGGGACCTACCAGAAGATGGGCAGCAGCATCCTCTGCGTACACACATCCAGCCGAACTGCGATCGCCAACCCGCCTGCCAAGCGTGGCGATTATGGCAAAACCCCCCAACATGGCAAGTACGCCCTTAACACGGCCCCCAGTCCCCGGCGGCCCCGCTATTCCTGGCTACGGTAGCGGTCAAGGTAACGGCGGGGCAGGGGGTGCGAAGAATCTCCGGAAGAGATCCGGCTACCACAACCGACAACAGCTGCACCTGGCAACGTTCAACACACGTTCACTGCGGACCGACGAGTCGCTCGCTATACTCGAGGAGGAACTGAGCAGGATACATTGGGATATTGTTGGATTATCTGAAGTCCGAAGAGAGGGAGAGGACTCGATAATCCTCAAATCCGGTAACCTGCTCTATTTCCGAGAGGGCGAACTAAAGTCCCAGCACGGTGTCGGGCTAATGGTCCATAAGTCTCTTGTGAACAACGTGGAGAAGATCGAAAGTGTGTCGAATAGGGTGGTGTACCTTATACTCAGAATAACCAAACGGTATTCGTTGAAGGTTATACAGGTATACGCCCCTACTTCAGAAGAGAAATACGCCGACGATGTAGAAACTATGTATGAGGATATCTCTAGAGCCATGCATAGTTCTAAAACACACTTCACGGTGGTCATGGGAGACTTCAACGCGAAACTGGGCAAACGAGACGGTGAAGAGATGCGAGTGGGAAAATTTGGGTATGGACGACGGAACAAACGGGGCCAACTGCTGGCTGGCTTCATGGAGAAGGAGGGACTCTATATGATGAACTCCTTCTTTAAGAAGCGGGAGCACAGAAAGTGGACCTGGTTGAGCCCGACCGGTACAAGAAATGAGATAGACCTCATCATGTCGACGAAGAAGCAAATATTCAATGATGTCTCTGTGTTAAACGCGTTTAAAACCGGAAGCGATCACCGTATGGTAAGAGGCACATTGAATCTTAATATCAAGCTCGAAAGATCTCGTCTGATGAAGTCTACGCTCCGCCCAGTACCGATCCAGATCCAAAACCCCTGTAGTTTTCAGCTCGAACTCCAAAATCGTTTTGATTGCCTGGGGAGTAGCGTGGACGACTACAGCGATGGGTTTGTGGAAACTGTCCATGCGGTCGGGTCCAAGTTCTTTAAGACCCGTCGTACAAATAGAACCAAGAAAATCTCAGACCCTACTCTTAAGCTCATGGAGGAAAGGCGCGAGATGATTCTGCAGTCTTCAGATGATGCGAATAAATACCGGCAGCTCAATAGGCAGATTTCAAAGTCCGTGACTTGCGACCTGCGTCGGTTTAACACCGAGCGTATTAAGGAGGCTATAGAGCGGAACAAAGGCTCCAAAGTTTTCGCAAGGGATCTGTCTATTGGGCAAAGCCAGTTATCAAAGCTGAAGACTGAGGATGGCAGAATCGTATCGTCCAAGCCTGAGCTTCTGAGAGAGGTTGAGAAGTTCTATGGACAGTTATACACGTCAACACGAAGACCCGCTACAGATCTGGCTAACGACCCAAGAGCTAGATTGACCCGGCACTACACAGAAGATATTCCGGACGTCAGCCTGTACGAGATTAGTATGGCTCTCAAACAGCTAAAGAACAACAAGGCGCCGGGTGATGATGGGATTACGGCCGAGCTTCTGAAGGCGGGTGGAAAACCGGTCCTGAAGGCCCTTCAGAAGCTGTTCGATTCCGTCATACTCGAGGGCAAAACGCCGCAGGCATGGAACAGAAGTCTGGTGGTGCTCTTCTTCAAAAAGGGCGATAATGCCCTGTTGAAGAACTATAGGCCCATTTCCCTTCTTAGCCATGTCTACAAGCTGTTTTCGAGAGCCATTACGAACCGTCTCGCGCGCAGGTTTGACGATTTCCAGCCTCCCGAACAGGCCGGTTTCCGAAAGGGCTTTAGCACTGTGGACCACATACATACGCTTCGGCAAGTTATACAGAAGACTGAAGAGTATAACCTGCCCCTTTGCTTGGCGTACGTGGACTACGAGAAAGCCTTTGATTCGATCGAGACTTGGGCTGTACTGCAGTCTCTTCAGCGATGCCAAGTAGACTACCGGTACATCGAAGTGCTGAAATGCTTGTACAAAAACGCCACTATGTCAGTCCGACTACAGGACCAGAACTCGAAACCTATCCTACTGCAGCGAGGCGTGAGGCAGGGAGACGTTATATCTCCGAAACTGTTCACCGCTGCACTGGAAGATGTTTTCAAGGTTCTGGACTGGAAAGGGCTAGGCATCAACATAAACGGCGAGTACATCAGTCACCTTCGGTTTGCCGATGATATAGTCATCATGGCGGAGACTATGGAGGAGCTCAGTCAAATGCTCGATGATCTCAGCAGAGCCTCCGAACGAGTTGGTCTGAAAATGAACATGGACAAGACGAAGATCATGTCAAATGACCATGTTGTGCCCACTCCTGTAATGATCGGAAACTCTGCGCTCGAAGTTGTTGACCATTATGTTTACCTGGGACAAACTATTCAGTTAGGTAAGTCCAACTTCGAGAAAGAGATCAACCGTCGAATCCAACTCGGCTGGGCAGCGTTCGGGAAGCTACGTAGTATCTTCACGTCCCAAATACCGCAGTGTCTTAAAACGAAAGTCTTCGATCAGTGTGTGTTGCCAGTGATGACATATGGAACAGAGACGTGGTCGTTCACTCAAGGCCTCATAAAAAGGCTGAAAGTCACCCAAAGGGCAATGGAGAGGGCTATGCTCGGAGTTTCCCTGCGAGATCGAATCAGAAATGAAGAGATCCGCAGAAGAACCAGGGTAACTGACATAGCCCAAAGAGTTGCTAAACTTAAGTGGCAGTGGGCGGGGCACATTGCTCGCAGAACCGATGGCCGTTGGGGCCGAAAAGTTCTCGAGTGGCGACCGCGTACCGGAAAGCGCAGCGTGGGTAGGCCCCTCACACGGTGGACCGACGACCTGGTGAAGGCGGCGGGAAAACGTTGGATGAGGGCAGCGCAGGACCGGTCGTTATGGCGATCCTTGGGGGAGGCCTATGTCCAGCAGTGGACGTCCATCGGCTGAGATGATGATGATGATGATGATAATATTAAAGTCATTTGATGTAGTCCTCTACAATGTCCACACATTGACATTGTCGTTCTTGGTAAATAAAGCAAATATACTAAATAAATAAAATAAATTATCTAATCAAGGAAGTATTATAAATAACTAATGTGTCTCTTGTCATAATAAGTGTGTCAGACGGTACCTACTAAATTGTCTTCCGAAATGAATAACAACAAATTACCTAACTTCCTCTGTATATAATATACCTAATCATAATCAATCATTTATGTATCTATATCATATCTATATCTATTTTAAACCCATTGTTCCAGTTTAGTAGTTAGTGAAAGATTTTCAAAAGAAAGTACTTGTATTTTTTATAACAAAGATAAAGTACTTCTACTTATAAGGTAGTAACATATAAAATCATTGTCTATAGGTGAGTACCAGATAGGGTTGCCAACTTTTTTTAGACCAAATACAGGGTGTACAATAAAATGGGACAGCTACTCAAAGGGGTGCTTCAGACCATCAAACTGAACAACTTTCTCTATGGGACCAATATCGAAATCGCGAAAAAAAAATCCGCTCTCCCATACAAAACTGCAAACATAACTCGACTGAAATGTATGGGACAGCAGATTTTTTTTTCGTGATTTCGATATTGGTCCCATAGAGAAAGTTGTTCAGTTTGATGGTCTGAAGCACCCCTTTAAGTAGCTGTCCCATTTTATTGTACACCCTGTATAGTATGTCGAGTCTTAGTGCCCGGGAAAAAATAGTAGATAGGGGAAAAATAAGAAAAAATATAGTTTTTTTCGAATTTGTTAACTTCAAAAATATTTTTTTTTTTGGTACTTTTTGGTTTGAATATCAAGTTCTTATTTTTAAGGAACTATTATTTCTCTATTTTGTATTCGTTATAGAAAATAATGCATCCTGTAAACGCAGAAGTCGCTGGATTCGATACAGAAATAATATAATTTCTAAAAAAATAGATAAATCTGACTTCAGGAAAACTTGTTGTCACTTTGTAGTACCTAGTATATTCAGTAGAAAATTGTTAATGGACAAATGTGATGAAGAGAAAGAAAATTGTTAAAATAATGTTAAGTTATTGGTCATTTTTATTGGACCTAAGTACCAATAAATTTAAATTCTCTATAAATTATTTGCTCATCTTAATATAGTAGTTTTGCCTACTATATATTTTTCTCAGAATTATAGTATTAGAGCCCCTAACATAGTAGGATACTATATTATACAGGGTCCTTCTTAATATGCTGACACTTTTTTAAGGCGATGACCAGACTATGAAACTGAACAACTTTCTCTATGGAATCAACATCGAAATCGCGAAAAAAAAACAGTTGTCCCATACGTTTGGCTCCGAGTAGGTTTGCAGTTTTGTATGGAAGTGATGTTTTTTTTTTTCGCGATTTCTATGTTGGTCCAATAGAGGAAGTTGTTCAGTTTGACGGTCTGATCATCCCCTTAAAAAAGTGTCAGCATATTAAGAAGGACCCTATATAGTAAGGTTGGCAACCCTAGTACCAGATTACCCTAATAGGATGTTAGCTTAAAATGAGCTTTATTCTGAACCTTATTTCATAGATTGCGTAATAGCTAGAGTTTACTATCGTGAGTAAGTATGGGTTTATCGTTAACTTATCCAATGCGACAATTTTCTAATCTTGTCCATTCTTGTAACACCACACATCCACCATAAGCCAAATGGAGGACCCTACAAAGTATGGTTTAATGTTAATACAGTTCTCATAGAGTCATGGCGACAGAATGCGACTGCGAGTGATAATAAAGTAGCTAGGTAGATAACACGCAATAACGGAGCGAGCGGGGTCAGAATCCATAGATAATACATAAGACTAAGGTCTCTACTAGGCCAAAAGTGCGATTTTTGAAAATCATACGAGCGAATTGGCAGTAGAAAGATGCGAAACTCCATAGCAATTTTGACATTTTCTACTGCCAAGTCGCTCGTATGATTTTCAAAAATCGCACTTCTGTGGAGATTTTTGAATCTCATACGTTGAACTCAGCAGTTGAAAATGTATGGAGATACGCATCTTTCTACTGCTGATATGACATTCTAAAATCGCACTCCTGGAGTATGATTTTTGAAAGTCAAATCAGCAGTAGAAAGATGCGTATCTCCACAGTAATTTTGACATTTTCAACTGCTGAACTCAGCGAATGAGATTCGTAAATCACACTCCTGAAAGGAATTTGACAAGGTCGCCACTTTAGATCCCTATCCATCCAATCCAGACTCTCTTCAGGAGTGCGATTTTTGAATCTCATTCGCTGAGTTCAGCAGTTAAAATGTCAAAATTACTGTGGAGATACGCATCTTTCTACTGCTGATTTCACTTTCAAAAATCATTCTTTAGGAGTGCGATTTTTGAAAGTTAAATCAGCTGTAGAAAGATGCGTATCTCCATAGTAATATTGACATTTCCAACCGAGTTCCGTAATTTTGAAATTTTCAACTGCTGAACTCAGCGAATGAGATTCAAAAATCGTACTCCTGTTTACGAGTAAGCTATTAAAACCATTAAAAAATCCATTAAATGAAGTGAGCAAATCATTTACCTACCATTGCCTAATAAAGTAATAAGCTAAACCTATCACGGTCACAATCGTTCTCATTCCAAATTGTTGTAGGTACTACAAACCTCGTATAAACCGCTCTACATTATAGTCTTACGAATCAATCTATTTTCAATCTTAATTCGTTCTCATAAAAATTCGAATAGAAGACTTTTACAAGTGCGTTTAAGTTATCGAGTGCGACCGAAGTATTTAGATCGATTTTGCAATAATACCGATTAGGGCTGGCTTAGGTATTTTCTACGGTATCTCATTCTGCTGGTATTCAAAGAAACAAATACAAAGACGCATCTCGATTTATTTCCTATTGTCGCAGGTCGTGTGTCTGGCTGGAACCCTTACAGCCATACAGTCTGAATAATTCTATGCAAGAACATTCTATCAGATCTACCTCATTCTCAGGCTATTTTATAGAAGCCTTAGGCGTACCTAAGTACGAATGAAACTGCTATAAATACCTATAATTATAGTATTTGATTGATTGTAACTTGTCATGTTATAATGACGTCTAAAATACCGGTTGACTTAAGTAATAAAATGATATTAATTTAAAAATCAATCAATATTTGTAACTTGTTGAAAACATCTTCAACAATTAATAGTTATAGCAAATAATACTAACAAGGTATTACCACAGAATAAATACTAGTACTACCCGTACAGAAGGATCACTTCGAAAACAGATTTAAATAAATAACGACTCTCTCGTCACAGCAATAAGGTGCAAAGTTATTCGCACCCGTCCTATCGTACAACTCGCGAATAACCTACCAACTGTCACAACGGCGCGCGTGCAAACAAAAATGAACCGAATCATTAGGCATGACAGCTTCCTTTACAAAGTCTCCTTCTTTCATTCTTTAACGTGCTGACAGCGTGACATCGCTAGGGTTTTCAGTACTCACAAAACTCTACGTCACAAAATGACGGCAAGTCATAGACGAAGAATTTTTCTACGATCGGAACTAAACTTTTTTAATTATCATGACATCATGGAAAACGTCAAACTGTCAAACATCGAGTGCAGTTTTATGCGTTTCAAATCAAAATTTACCGTAAAATCTTTAGTTTTGTCCTTATTATTATTTCAAATGGATAAAGCAACAAAAAGTGGTGCTAGTCTAGTAATTCAGTATGTTATTTTCTGTTACGTTTGGAGGTATATCATGCTGGGAAACTTCGAACAAATTGTATGTTATTTACAAGCGATTAGCTGATATGGTAGGTATTTATTTACTCTAATATTGCATTTTAACAATAGTTGTCAATAAATTATATCAATTATCGTAAGTTATCATCTGAAAGATAATCATTTAGGGGATTTCCTTTCGAGTTTGGGTTGCACGAGGTTCCAGATTGTACATATTTTAAGTAGGTATGCGTCGACCGCATAATTTTGACCGTCGCATGTCATTCTGGCATGTGATATTTTTTGTTTTGCTTAGTTTATCTTAACAGCGACAAACATTTTTTCGATTGCTTTTTTATGGTTTTTCTCTATTGTTTTCAGGAAAACATTTAAACCGCAAAATTAATCCGTCCGAAATGCATCGATAAATTAAAAACTGCCATGCTAGGAAATGGAAATGGTAAAAAGAAGAAATGCAAATATCGGACCTTCGAAAATATGACAATCGTATACTGATAAAATTCAGAAACAAATAATTTGAAAGTACAATATAAAGTGTATTTATTACTTCCATATTATTATGCGTTTTCATTATTTTCTTCTAGAATACAGAAGGCATAGCATGTTGCACGTGATACGGCTATATCATTCCTTTTATCTCGCTGGTTCGAGCGTAAATAGAAAGATAGTGAATGTGTGATAGTTCTATATCTCGCTGCCATGCTAGCCATGCAGTTGCATAAATTTAAATTTTCTGCAAGGAGTAAAATTTAGCTGCGGGGCTAGAAGGTACGCCAACCCGCGGTAGCGTGATACAGCGCTATCACGCTTCCGCTCTCTTTCTATTTGCGCGCGAACGAACGAGATAAAATACTAAATTTTACAGATGGATATGTTAAATGTCGCTATCGCGGGTTGACGTCCTAGCCTCGCAGCTGCCAGAGCTAAATTTAGCTAAATATAGATAACGTTTTGCATAAACTTTTGGAGTAAATACAGCAAGTATCAAAATAGTTTAGGTTGAAGTGTAGTGTTGCAATGTAAAGCGACAGTGGCGTTTTTGGCCAAGCTGTACCTTATTTTAATCTTTTTGGTGACCACCGAGGGGTGAGTGGCAACCTATTGCGATTTACACCTCGGAGGTGTCCGGCTGTCAAACTTACCTGAGCTGTGGAGTGAGACAGGCCTGGTATTACTCCTGTATTACAAAATTATAAATAGGTACCTAACATTCAATCGTATTAGGTACGTGAGTATAATTTTTTCATTAATTCAATACATGTCGTAATCTAATGAGTTTATAGTTTAATTAACAATGCCTAAAACAAGCCGGAACTTTAACTCAGCATGCAATCTTGCTAAAGGTAGGTAGTATATATAAAACAATTTAATTTAAACTGTACAAAATGGTTGGACTCATGAATAAAGCGAAAGTAGAAAATGTTTACAATAATAAATGAAAGGATTATATTAATTGAGTTGTGAATATTTAGCAGCAAATATTATGCAGTAGAGTTTGAAGGACGTTGACTGGTATATCACGATAATTGTAACTTTACTTGGCCTTTGGGACAAGAACTTAAGTGTTTACTTGGGTACCTATCTACGTTAAACTGTGTAATAAAGTAATTGTAAGATTGTAATTTGTAACGTTTTATTTGAACGATATAATTTGGTATCTCTGGTTTTCGCAGCCTTTTGTAGGTGACCTACCTAAACAATCGATTGTAAAACGTATCAAAAGTTGTATTCGAATAAAGTTGTTAGAGGCAAACAGTATTTATGTAGTTTTGTTCTTTACAAAAAAAATTGTGGAATATTTTTTCCAGTATTGTAATACTCGCAGTTTTATAATGCGCACAGCCAAGGAGTGGAATGCCCTGCCTCCTGCGTCAGTATTTCCGAGCACTCACAACCCGAATTCCTTTAAAGTAGCCTTATAATATTCCTTTAATTTTGAGTGAATAGGCTTCTTCTGAGTTAGCTCGCTACATCTTCGACCCCATCTTTGTCCTAAGGCCTGGTTTGAGGTCCTTAATTTACCCAAAACCAATAAACTTAACACTAAAATATAAAATATAGTACTAAACCATTACCTGTAAAACAGGGCTGACACCTGGCGGGAGGCTCCTTGGTACCCACGCGAGCGTAGCCGGCACACCAGCCCTCAACCTCGGGATGCCCAGGTATAATCTATCCCAGCCTATCTCCAGACCAGTGGGGACAGTGTTCTCCGGCTGGAACTTCTCCAGCAGCACCGGGTCCGGGGGGAAGTCAAACTGCAGCAGGTTCCACTGGTTCACGATCTCGAGCGATGCGCTCGCGACCGCGATACAAGCGCATAGGAGCACCGCTTGCGTCTTCATTTTTCTGAAAGTAAAAAGCTCGAATGAATTTATATTTTCTTCGTTATTTTTATTTGTATCGAAGAGAGCGAGACAAACAGATGACGTAGGTACTCCAACGAAAACAAACTTACACCCAACATACACCAGTATTCAAAGTTGTTTTCTTGACATTTCCTCAGTCGAGTCATGTCGAGTCGAGGACATTTTTGAAATAATTTGTTTGACAAAAATCAGTGAACGCCTGTGGTGAATTTAAATGCCTGAGAAAATTTCAAAAAAATCACTTAGAACACAGGTGTTTAACCTCCTGTAATTTTACTGTGATCCATTTTTAAATTGGACACGCGGAACACAGCAAGAAATGTAGGTATTAGGTGCTATAGTTTACTGAAACTGAAACCAAATTGGTTTTTACACTTATTTATGGATTTTATGTTAGACTGATCTAATCTCAATCCAACTTCTTTCACTAATTGTTTCTTAATGGTTTCTTAGGAGATCAGCGATATTATAATTATCATTAGGCTCTACCACCACTTATTTGGTAAGGCTTATCGATGATGAGCCCAATACCTAATTAGAAAGTAATCAGGTTTGCAGGATATAGATATATTTTTAAGTGCATAATAGGTGTTTGCGCTAAACAAACTCCGGAATCTGGTAGAACTGGAAACCGTTATGTTCAGAGAAAGGGTTTCTACAGATATAGCTAATTGCTTGGTCGATGTGGGCATTAGATAGTCGACAATGTGATACTTGGAAGAATTAGTAGCCTTTCACAACACCCGTACCCGGCTGGGTTCATAATGTTCTTAAGTAGAACTAACTCGTCAAGGAAAATTTTCTACGAACAGCGAGTTAAGCCAGGATTTTTAATTTTTTTTTAAACTGGCCGAATGTTTTTAAGATTATCAGCGAGATCTACACGCGAGACCCGACCCAAAATTTCAAGCTGGAAACTCTACCGACAGAAGACCGACTGGCATAATTATGTTTTCTTGTAAAATAAACTATAATTGACATAGGTACATACATATGCTCACGCACACCTATGTCCCACTGGGGTATATAGGCAGAGACAATCGCTACATACTACGATTCTGCCACACCTCTCGCCTCTTCAACATCGATAAATCTTTTCATACATCCTCGTCGGTTCCGGGTACATTTTATTTGGATCTTCAGTAGGTACGCATAATTTTAGTAAGTACGAGCTTTTACCCGCGACTTCGTCCGCATAAATTATACTATACCTACCAGATTTTAAGTCAGATGATAAGCTATCAAACAAAAAAAGTTTCATCAAAATCGGTTCAGTAGTTTTTGCGTGATACTCGAACAAACAAACACACAAACAAACAAACAAACAAACAAACGAACAAACAAACAAACAAACAAACAAACAGACAGACAAAAAATCCAAAAATTGGTGATTTGGAATCAGGGACATCTAAAAATCATACCGTATTTTTTTTTGTAAATATCTTCAATGTACAGACACACTTCTGTTACAGTTTTATAATAGTTAAGATAGTTGTTAGGGTAAACCATGGTACAATAATATACTGCGCCTGGTATTCTCTTCCGACCACGTGACTGACCATGTGACAGACACAAGTCTACGTCATCATACCCTTTTAACATGTTTAGCGGCCACTTTTTTTGTGACGTAGGCTTGTGTCACTCTGGGAATAGAAGACCTTGTTTTTTTAGATCATGGGGTAAACAGTTACATTAAGGGGTGATTGTACCTATGATACTGATTACCTTTATTAAAGAAACCAATAGGAAATGCGCAAAAAGGATTTTGGACTTCCCATACTAGATGCTATCAGCTGCTGTTGATAATCACGTTCTGCATGGAGTATATAACAAAAAAAAGAGTAACGGTAATGACCGTAGAGCAGTGCTCTGTGACCCTCACGAACCACGACCGACTTTTACTCGTAGTTCAAGGTCGCTTCCGACAGAACAAAAGAGTATGATGATGATAATGACATCGTGACTGACTGATTTAGGTAGTAGCTATATAATATAATGATATGTATAGTAATAGGGACAGGCCATTAATCTGAATTAGGTCTATTGATTGAACGTGTGGTTTGTATTTGATTAAATAATATACATATATCTTATAGCTCAGCAATGTATCATGGACGTATCATGTAAACCCCTCAATCATAATTAATAATAAACGTTAATAAAACCGGTCAAGTGCGAGTCGGGCTACTCGCGAACCAAGGGTTCCGTACCACACCACAACAGAACATTATCATTATTAACTTAGAAAAAAAACTTTTTTTGTCCGGGACCTTTAGCGCAAGACCGACTCACACTTGGCCGGTTTTTAGGGTTCCGTACCCAAAGGGTAAAAACGGGACCCTATTACTAAGCCTACGTTGTCCGTCCGTCCGTCCGTCCGTCCGTCCGTCCGTCCGTCCATCTGTCCGTTCGTCCGTCCGTCCGTCCGTCTGTCCTACCTATTTAGGGCTGTAACTTTTGAACCGTAATAGCTAGATAGTTGAAATTTTCTCAGATTATGCGTTATGGCGGCGGATTTGTTAACAAATAATAAAAATGACAAAAAGTTAAAAATTAAGGGGAGTTCTCAACAAGAAACTAGTTTTTATCAACGTTTTTTCTTCACGCTCTATCGTAAAAACGGTAATACATACAAGCGTCAAACTTAGTGTGATTATAGAGCATACTCTACAGAATAACAACAAATACTAAAAACCGGCCAAGTGTGAGTCGGTCTCCCGGACAAAAAAGTTTTTTTTTCTAAGTTAATAATGTTGTGTTTTGTAGTGGTGTGGTACGGAACCCTCGGTGCGCGAGTAGCCCGACTCGCACTTGACCGCTTTTATTATTAATTGTTGTTATTTTGTAGAGTTTGCTCTATAATCACACTAAGTTTGACTTGTTTGTATTGCCGTTTTCACGATAGAGCGTGAAGAAAAAACGTTGATAAAAACTAGTTTCTTGTTGAGAACCCCCTTTAATTTTTAACTTTTTGACATTTTTATTATTTGTTAACAAATCCGCCGTAATAACGCATAATCTGAGAAAATTTCAACTATCTAGCTATTACGGTTCAAAATTTACAGCCCTGAATAGGTAGGACAGACGGACGGACGGACGGACGAACGGACAGACGGACAGACGGACGGACGGACGGACAACGTAGGCTTAGTAATAGGGTTCCGTTTTCACCTTTTGGGTACAGAACCCTAAAAATTACGATTTCTATAACAACTGTAATTTTATAATAATCTGCGTTTATTTATTAACAATACCTTCTGTAGGAAACACAAAAGTACTACGAAATCATAAGGTGTCTTTGAACGTTAACGTAATGTTAAAGTTAACTTTTGAATGTTAACGTGAGAGACATAAATTCCTGTAATACCCATTTAGATAAATGTGAGAAATAAACAACGGAAAGCACAGTTGAAAGTCGAAACCATGTAATAATTGTATGGGTACTATAAGCAGGTACTATTATTATCTAACAACGAAAGCTGAAGTATGCAAACAAGATCACCACATCCATATATTATCTAGTTTAAATATTCATATTTATGTATTTATCGATGGAGTATAAAATACATATACAACTCATATGTGTTACATAAACATACTAATTTAAATATGCAAAGTGGAGTTCAATAACTCTTTACATAATTATGATTAGATATAAATATTTCAAATATTATTGATTTTAAACATGTTACAGCCATGTTGTGCTATTTCAAATCAAATTAAAGATTGAAAAATTCAGTCTCGGGCGGGACTTGAACCCGCACCCTTCCAAACCGGGGAAATGCGTTATCCAATTTCGCTACCGAGCCCACTAGCCAGAGAACGAATTTTTCAATCTGTTGCGTCTTGAGGGGACGTGAGCGACATCTACTGGCAGTTGTTACACACTAGCCAACCCGCAAGTTCAGCATTACAACTGAAATTCATACGGTATAGATGACACACCCTGTTCCATGTACCGTATGAATTTCAGTTGTAATGCTGAACTTGCGGGTTGGCTAGTGTGTAATAACGGCCAGTAGATGTCGCTCACGTCCCCTCAAGACGCAACAGATTGAAAAATTCGTTCGTTCGTTCGTTCGTTCGTTCGTTCGTTTAGCCAGAGCTAGTGGGCTCGGTAGCGAAATTGGATAACGCACTTCCCCGGTTTGGAAGGGTGCGGGTTCAAGTCCCGCCCGAGACTGAATTTTTCAATCTTTAATTTGATATAAATATTGACTCACAATATAATGGGAACCATTCCAAATACAACAGTTTCAAATAATTAATTTAGTCATTAACTGCATCTAAGCTTTTATAGATTAAGTAGCAACTAAAACAATATTGTTTTAACTTTCGCTTATCGCGTCTATATGGCATGACCCATGCCATAGAGAGTAGTATATTCCTTTTATTTACGCTATGGTAGGGCTTCCATACTCCCACAAACTACTTGAAACTGGCGGGAATGCAGTACTAACGCACAAGCAAGAGTCCATTAATTTATAAATAAACTAGCGGCCCGTCCCGGCTTCGCACGGGTGGACGTCTAATCTTTTCTAGCAATAAATATAGCCTATGTTACTCAGGGTGAATGCAGCTTTCTAATGGTGAAAGAATTTTTTAAATCGGCCCTGTACTTTTTGAGCCTATTCATTACAAACATACAAACATACAAAAATAGGTACAAATCTTTCCTCTTTATAATATTAGTGTAGATAACTGGCCAAGTGCGTGTCGTACCACGCGCAGGATAGGGTTCCGTAGTTGCCCGTCACCATATAATATATGGACTTAGAAGGAGGCTTTTTGTTCTACGCGCGCCGCGCGCTATATACGGTTTAACTTCTAATAAAGCCTAAAAAGTACATTTTATAAGTTGATCGACTATTACTCGTTAACTTGTAAAGCCTACTTAGCGGTGATAGTTTTCCTTTTAATTTCGTTTTATACCTATACTATTGTCATGAATTTTTTCACATATCCAGAAACAACCGTTTAGCTGGCTGGGGGGGGAGAGACACTTGACTCTAACAATTTTTTTTACTTCAAAGCTTAATGTTTCGCTAACGGATCTAAGGATCCGTTAGCGAAATATTCGATTCGATTTAAGAATCGAAATGGTTTTCCCACACCCATAATATTTTTAAACCACCCATCCAACGATACTCCACACCATGGGATAGACGAGAAAAAAAATTCCATTCCCACTTCACGTGTAGGGGAGGTACCCTAAAAAAAATATTTTTCATGATTTTATTTTACCACTTTGTCGGCTTGATTAATATGTATACGCATGCCAAATTAGAATTACGAGCAGTTGGTACAAATACTCAGTTCGTTACAATTTTGATCATGAGATTTAGCAATTTGTACAATCTGTCAATAATACCCACAGTCAGTATAATTTCTCGGTTTGTACAAATGCTCAATTCGTTATAATTTCGATTATAAGATTTAGCAATTTGTACAATATGTGACTCAGTTAATTTTTGGTCAAAATTATATTATTCTAATGAAGTATACAGGGTGTAATCTTTAATGCGGTACACACTTTATGGGGTCTCAGATCATCAAAATGAACAACTTGCATATGAGATCAACGTTGAAATGGCGAAAAACAAATCGACTGTTCCATACATTTGGGCCGCGTGGCCGTTGACGTTTTCTATGGAACAGCAGATTTTTTCACGTTTTCGATGTTGGCCCCATACTAAAAGTTTTTCAGTTTGATGGACTGATGCATCCCTTTTAACATGGAATGCATTTAAAGAATAATGGCAGATTTGGACCCAGCCATTTTTTACGAAAATTAAAAGCCATTCAGGACGGCGGTCACAATTATTATAAACAGAAAAAATTAAGGCTTATTTTTAAAAAACTTCTACATCTCCAGAAGTCCAGAGTAGAAATTACTAGTAAAATAAACAATTCTTCCCAAAAGCAGTAGCAAAACCACAGTATAAGAAAGAGTATCTATTACTAGAGCAAAACGCAACCACGACAGCTATTTTCATCTAATATTATCTATCACTGAGGTATTTTTTGGTCGTTACGGAACGTATTTGGCTTGGTTGAACTAATAGTGTATGTGATTTCTATTTCTTCCATTATTATAATATTGCATGGTTATCATGAATTTTCATTAAAATAAACACAATGAATGCGTAGAAGAATGAATGGACTATCTAATAAGAATGATTAAATGAGTTTCACACACTTGATACAAAAGGTATCATAACGGAGAAATACCTTTCCTCCAACTTCTACAGGTTACAACCAATTTACTTTATTGTTAGTTTTATTTTTATTTTTTATTTTATTTTATTTATTTAAGGACTGCCAACAAAGTATACACTATTACATTCTGAATACATTTTAACATAATTATTAAGTGTTACTTCCCTTACAGGCTGTCACAACATACATTGTAGCTTAAGTATACATATTTGTTTCACTCTACACGTATTATTAAGTTTCATTCATGTATGGGACCTCTAAGTCTGGGTCTTAAATTACATAGCGGTCCGCCATACTTCTTTACACCTCACCTCATCCCATAGAAGTAGAATATGACTATACCTACACATACATACCATGTACCTACCTACCTTTACAATTTCTTTTGTACGAATTGCGAATTTGTGCGAATGGCTAATTTGAACAAAACGAGAATTTGAACCAAATGATAATTTGCACAAATTGCGAATTGTACGAATCGCGAATTGTACGAACAGCGAAAGTGAACGAATTGAGAACTTTACAAACTGAGAAATTGTACCAACTGCTCGTAATTCCCAAATTATAGCTTTCTAGTACTAGGCGTCTCTGAGCTAAGCCGCGGACAGACGGACAGACGGACAGACGGACGCACATGGCGAAACTATAAGGGTTCCTTGTTGACTTCGGAACCCTAAAAAATATATGTGGTACTTTGGTGGCACTTGTATCTATTCAGTGAAGAAATATAGGCCAAGAATTTTCTACGGCTAGAAAAACTCGTAACCTATTCGAGCGTAATATTCTTAATAAATAATTCATAATAAGCAAGAATAAATGAGAGTTTTATCTAAAAGCAAGCTATCGTAGGTACTCAATTCTCTTGAATAACGTAACTTTCATTCATCTTTCACGATGATGAGATACGTAATGAACACAATTGTATTGCAATTTTCATGTCTCTACACCACTTACTCTGTCAGCGGGCAAGTTGAAGCACTCTTGCGCAAGCTTTGTTGACATCTCACATACATAGACAAAAGTACATATTACTACATGATTGTAATGTTTGTATGTAAATGACTATTGACTACATCAGCCATGCGGGCGGTTGTCATAATCATAATATTATTGTAACAGCATTTTCTTTGACTAGCTTTTGCCCGCGACTTCGTCCGCGTGGATATGTGCACAACCCTCTGTAGAATATCGAATATTCCTATAATAATTTTATCTTCAGTGGTTGGCTGTGCGTTGTCTGTTAGTCAGTCAGTCAGACAGTCCCACTGTCTTATAAGTAAAAATAAATAAATAGATACAAGAAGACTTTGCAAAAATTTTGCAAAGTCATAAGTAGATCTTAATATAAGTACAGTGTGAAATTGATATCATTGGCATTCTTTTAAACTAAGAGTCTACCCATCAAACTGAACAACTTTTACTATGGGAGTAAACCAATCAGAACAAAAAAAAAATCTGCTGTTGCATACATTTGAGTCGAGTAGGCATTGCAGTTTAGTATGGGACTGCTGATTTTTTAGTTGCTCCGATCGATTTGCTCCCATAGTAAAAGTTGTTCAGTTTGATGGGTAGACTCTTAGTTTAAAAGGATGCCAATGATATCAATTTCACCCTGTATATTTATTTATAACAAAATCTTCACATACGCATCAGAATTTCTTCTTCAGCGTTTGCTGGTTTTCTTACGATGTTTTCCTTTACCGTTTGAGAGCAGTCTGCATTACATAAGTTAGAAAATCTCATTGGCGCATGGCATGTTATCTGTGCGAATTCGAACCCGGACCTCAAGATTGAGTTTCTCTCCGCAACGCGCCACCGAACCAACGCTCTAAATGGTTAAACAAAATATTTTCAAGTATCACCTTTGCAACAAGACTAATAATAAGTTAACGCTCGGCGCACGCGCAAGGCCAAAGAGCATTCACCGTCACCGGTTCTCTAGGGAAGTTCAACCGAGCAAAAACTGTATCAATACAAATGTTTAGTAATATAAAAAGAAAACACTTGATCTGTTTTACATCATGATACGTGTGAATTTGAATTCAATAACAACTGTTTTTATTAATTACAGCAAAGGCTTAAGTCTCACGTTTTCTTGTTTACATCAACACTAGACAAAAATATATGCGTTATTATGTTTGTCTGTTTAATTTCTTACGTTTTCACTTCTAAACAATAGTTAGTAGGAGATATAATCATAAATAGCTTAGACTACCTAATCTAATATAGTGTGATTTGACACGAATAATGGTAAGAAAAATTTTTAATAAGATAATAAACAGTTTTTTAAGGGGATGATAAAACTAAGAAAATCTAAACATCGAAATCACGACTAAAAGAACTTTGACAAATTTGGACCCAGCCATTTTTACGAAAACTAAAAGCCCTACAGGACGGCGGTCATAATTATAATAAACAGAAAAAATTAAGGCATTTTTTAAAAAAACTTCCTCATCTCTAGAAGTCCGGGTTCGAAAGTAGAAATTACTAGTAAAATAGACAAATCATCCAAAAAGCAGTAGTAAAACGCAACCATGACAGCTATTTTCATCTAATATTATCACTGAGGTAGTTTTTGGACGTTACGGAACGTATTTGGGTTTTTTGAACTGATAGTGTGTGTGATTTCGTTTGATTCCATTATCATAATATTGTAAGGTTATCGTGAATTTTCATTAAAACAAACACAATGAATGCGTAGAAGATTGAATAAGAAATTGATAAAAATTATGAGTTTCACACACTTGATACAAAAGGTATCGTAAGGAGAAATACCTTTCCCCCAACTTCTACAGATTACAATCAATTTCCTTTTTTGTTAGTTTTGTTTCACTCTACACGTATTACTAAGTTTCATTCATGTATGGGACCTATATGTCTAGGTCTCACATAATATGGACTTCCGCCAAACTTCTTTCAGCTGTCCCGTACATGTGCGGGACAGCTGAAATGTTATTTGAGCCGAGTAAGTTGGCAGTTTTATATGGAGCAGCAGATTTTTTTTCGCTGTTTCGACGATAACCCATAGAAAAAGTTGTTACAGTTTGATGATCTAGTCATCTCCTTAAAAAACCGTCCGCAAGGACCTAGTATTACAGTTTAAAAAAAACCATACTTTGCAAAAAAATTATCAGGCCTACGTAAATTAGCATTTTCTAATGGTCGAAACAACATCATTGACCGCGATTTCCACTGACTCGGTAATTACGATCTCTATGCAGAATAGAACGAAGGTGGTTATTGACAACTGATATGAACTGCGTTTGCAAAAGTACTGACACAAAGACAAGCAAAGATATCATTGTATATTTCGTTATAGGACTATGGTTAGGGGAGAAGGAGGCACCTTTGAACAATTTTTAATCAAACACCTGTAATTATTTTTCTGTGGTATATAACGCCATGTTTTTAGTAACTATTATTACCTTAGTTATCCGTGTACACAATTATTTTGTTTAAACGGTGAAATTAGAAGACGCAAAGCTGCGATTCGTGTTTTCCTGAAGAAAGTTCAAAACTGCCTCAACGCTATCAATAATGCACATAAATCTTGAGTTTACGATGTTTTAATTAATAACTTACGTTT
Organism: Agonopterix subpropinquella; assembly: GCA_922987775.1. Lineage (NCBI taxonomy): Eukaryota > Metazoa > Arthropoda > Insecta > Lepidoptera > Depressariidae > Agonopterix > Agonopterix subpropinquella. The sequence goes on along the minus strand of OV277695.1, from coordinate 14,451,588 downwards.
TCTTTGGAAGCTATTGTTTCGTGAATCAGTATTCAATAATTAATTAAGATTTAACTAAAAATCCATCTGGGGCACAATTGAACAGTTCAAATGTTCCCCACGGCCATTTGAATATTTCAAATGAGAGGTTTTGCATATTACATAAATGTGAGGTGTTTCATATTGCATATTATATTGTTTTATTCCGCATTTTATAAATCAACCACAACATAACACAATCGAAGAGGCAGTTTAGGACATGTTCTAAGGTGCCCCATATAGTTTCAAATCTACCCCTCGCGTTTTGTTCAAATCTGCCTCTACCCTCTTGTTTGAGTTTGTTATCGTTATTTTTGTTCAAAACGTATTAAATGTCTATAACATACAGCTTTATCTAAGCTAAGTCAAATATATTTCAAGATAAAATTCGATTTATTGCGACTTTTCAAATGTTCCCGCGTTCAAAGCTGCCTCCTTCTCCCCTACTTACATCTTGTATAGAATATGTACCATCTCTAGATTAATACATAGCTCTATCTACTTATTATATAGCAGAATTCTATGATTATTTATAATACTAACTACAACAAAGAATTTTTTCTTTTTTCCCAATGCAATTATGTACCTATGCATGTGATTAGTGTCCTTGCTCTTTGCAAATTGTTATCCTCGAGACATTCGAATATTAATCTAGCTAAACTGCATGTTAACAATTAAAGTTAACAAGACATTTATAGTATTATTACCTACGTAGTTACATGCATGCAATGTTAAATTACAATTAAATACTGGCCAAGTCACTGAATTAAGATGTTAGACGGTATTAATTGATACAATATAACACACATACCTACTTACATGAACCTACGATCGTTTTCTTATTCGAGGTGGTCAAAAACTATGCTATAACTATTGAACATAATATGTAGGGTTGATATCTTTTAATTCCGGTCTCTTTAGGAATTCGGCTTTTCGATTACGTCATGTTTCATGCAAAATTATCTTAGCAAATCGAGATTTAGGTAGGTACTCTAAGCCTTCCTATTTTACATAATACTTAGGTAGGACCCAGTCACCAATCCGAATACTATTAGGATTGGAGAGAAAGGATTGTAGTCGGCCTCAAGGTACAATTCATTTCCGTGTGACATGATTACATTCCAGCTTTGTTTTTTAACTGAAACTATACGTTCTTAACTAGACGTGTAATTGCTATACAAAACAAAAAACTAATTGCCATTACGAAGCCAGTATTGATTAATGTTTTTTTACTAAATTAAGATTTCAAGTGATAAATACGTGTGTGCTAAAATAAACTCTATATTTAATATTTATCTGACAGGCTATCCGAATTAAAGATTTATTAGTAGTATGTGTAAACGTGAGCCTTGCTACAACAGCCTGCAATATAGTTGGTAGTTGTAGCAATATTTCTGAACACCCCGAAAGTGATTATGGTCGTGAGTTTACGTTTGTTTTAGTAATTAACTACAAATTATTATACCTGCACGTTTTGGTCAAATATAGCGCATGATTCTATTTTAATGTTTCAAATTAATCTTACGGATTTGAAACAAAAAATCGGATATCCTACTTACATAAATATCCCACATTGTCTGCTGCTGCAACTGTTTAGCATAAAATTTATTTTAAGGATGGAAAGGCACTAACTCAGGAACATCATTAAAAAATTGGGAGTCAGTCAAGGTTCTAACTCGAACTTTTAACAATGATTTTTGCTAAATTAATTATGTTTATGTTATATCATCAAATAACAATATTACACAACATGCTATGTGAGGCATTATAGTACATATTATTTCATAAGAGAGAGTCAAGTTAATTTCCCTCAGTAAACTGGACCAAAACAAGGTCATCACATGAATCAGAACCGGTCTACATACATTCTTACGAGAGTAAGAGTATACTACATAATAATATCGTCGTATAAAAGTTGATATAGCATTACGTTTTCTGTTGACCTGTACAAGTTATTGTAATGTTGCCTTCTTAAATTGACACGTACGGCGCAAAAGTTCATCTATAAATAAATAAAATCGGTCAAGGGCGAGTCGGGCTACTCGCGCACCGAGGGTTCCGTACCACACCACCAATTTTTTTTTCTCTGTGACCTTTAGTACGAGACCGACTCACACTTGGCCGGCTTTTATTATTTTTTATTATACTGTAGAGTTTACTCTATAATCATACCAAGTTTGACGCTTGTATGTATTACCGTTTCAACCATAGAGCGAGAAGAAAAAACATTAATAAAAACGAGTTTCTTGTATGAGGAGTTGATGACCCCCCCTTAATTTTAATCTTTTTGATATTTTTATTTTTTAGCAAATCCGCCGTTATAACGCACATTCTGTGAAAATTTCAACTATCTAGCTGTTACGGTTCAAAAGTTACTTACAGCCCTAAATAGGTAGGATAGACGTACATGCTTAGTAATAGGGTCCCGTTGTCACCTTTTGGGTACAAAACCCTAAAAACAATGTTGTTCGAGTTCTACGTACGCTGGTACAGTTGGTAAGTTTTTTATCCAGTTGCTACAAACAATGTTACTTTTGTTTTGTAGTAGTAGTTAGTTACTACACTAAGTGGTTGTTATTTATTACAATAGACAGACTACCTACATAAAATGTAGTGCGACATGGCCATCGATCATAATAATGTCCATTAGAATCCATACAAAATTTATCATTCATGACATCATGACACTAACACATTTGTTAACACAACACGTTAAAGTAATTACATTATTATGGTGTCAGTTTTTAAATCATTAGTTAGATTGTTTAGATATTGGGTATGAAAAATGGATTCTACAAATTGTTTGGACTCTAACATGGCTGGTAAGTTCCTATTATTCAGTAAATCCACTCTACCCCGGAACATGCTATTCGTTTTTCATAGTAAACAAAGTAAACTACTCGTTTTCAAGTTTTTAAGGAATACAAAATAAATAATTTTGCATGTTAGCAAAAAACTTTAATTACCAGTTTAGTTAGTACAATTAAATTTAACTGTCTATTTTACGGATGTTAAACGAATTTATTATAATGTTTCCGTATACAACTAAAAGTCAGTTTTATAATTGTTATTTAAAAGTCTATTAGCCTGCTAGTGAAATGTGGATATTCTTAATACAAACACGTAGGTATCCAGGAGGGGTTCAGTACATCACACCAAGAGTGAGATTTTTGAAACTCACACGTTCAAATCAGCACCTACACAATTTCAAAATTACTATGATGATTATGAGTGTATTTCGGTATCTCGACGCACAACCATCTTTCTACTGCTGATTTGAACGTGTGGTGTTCAAAAATCACACACCAGGCCCTGGTGACCAGGAGTGCGATTTTTGAAACTCATTCGGTGAGTTCAACCGTTGTAAATGCCAAAATAACTATGGAGATACGTATCTTTTTACTTCTGATTTAACTTTCAAAAATCGCACTCCTGAAGTATGATTTTTGAAAGTCAAATCAGAATTAGAAAGATGCATTTCCCACACTAATTTTGACATTTACAACTTCTGAACTCAGCGTATGAGATAAAAAAATCAAATTCCAGGGGGAGAAATAGATCGGATTTTTCCTTCCCCAACTTCATCCTAGTTTGGTTCTGGTGGTGTAAGTGCATTATTTTGGATATTTGACGAATTGTCTGCTCCTATTTTGATAATCGATGTCATCATCATCATCATCTAAGCCGATGGACGTCCACTGCTGGACATAGGCCTCCCCCAAGGATCGCCATAACGACCGGTCCTGCGCTGCCCTCATCCAACGGGTTCCCGCCGCCTTCACCAGGTCGTCGGTCCACCGTGTGCGGGGCCTACCCACGCTGCGCTTTCCGGTACGCGGTTCCGATAATCGATGTAAATAAACTTAATTCTTATCTACCTTAGACAATTTAATAGTAAGGACTGGCCTTGCGGTAGCATTTCCCCTCTGCCACGGTATTAGATCAATTAATCTTGCGCATTTACACTCAATTTTATACCTTATCACTAAACGAGACAGCCTATAATAACGAAACAATAATTTTGAACTTAGAACGTTTGGGGTTCACACGAGACTACTTTTCATGATTTTTAACATTCAAAATTAGAATCTAAAGTTATAGGGAATAAAATCCAAAGTTGCCGATTTCATGTTACCTCGCCCCCGCAAAAAGTGGCAGAAAATTTTGATAAGGGAATGACACGCGTTACGCGTCCATACTATTAAATTGTCTAAGTTACCTACCTATTATTCACGTATTCACATACGCTAAAACTGTGAGAACTAGCGAATCACCTCTTACGATTAAATACCTCTAAGGTTACCAGTAAGTAGATTAAAGTTCATGTACTACCTACCTACTTATTTATTTAATTAGTTTAGAAAAAAAGGAGTAGAAAATACGAAAAGCCTCGAAACGACAGAGATCTGTCGTTGATAGAGAAACAAGGATCTAATAAGTATGTAGAGAAGAATCGATTAAGTCGAAGTTGTTGAAAAAGCTTGAAACAAACACCATTAGCCCAGTCATTTTACTGTTTGAGCCGGGACTAATTACTAATTGCATTTTTTTTTCACTATAATATTGAAGAGCCAATTTGAGCTTAAGAATGTACCAAAATTAAAAAAAAATTACGTCAGCAACAGTTCCAATTTTAAAATATAGATATTATCTCGTTCTAAAAAACCTGATGATACATTTTTTTTTGCACATATTTAAGGCTTTACCATCATACATACTTCAAACATGGTGTAAATATTTTTGTTTACTTAGGTTTTGAAAAATACTCTCGTATTTTCTAATAAATACGTCATTTTTAAAATTTTAATCCCTATTTTATTGATCAAAAATAATGTATATTGTTAAATCTAATTAAAATGAGTGCATTGGTATTAATATTATTAATTTAAAAGCCTTCTGGGACACACAATTTTGATTTCTATGTTGCGTAGCAATTTTTTTTTAATATGGTTTAGGATAGTATTTTTGTCACTAAATGGTGCCGGTAACAGAATAAAAGTCCAATTAATAATTACTCCCTACCCCGCCTAACAAAACTCCGTAAAATGACTGGCCTACATAGAAATAGCTACCTATACGAAGTGAAGCTATACAAAATGTAACAAAACACCATAGTAATACTTGTAATTCAATTCTCCATCGCGTGTCTTTTTTTATGTATATGGGAACCTTTCTTTCATTTCCCTATACAAGGTATTTAAACGGTTTTATACAGGGTGTAACAAAACACCCTAGTAATACTTAAGGGGGTGCTTCAGACTATCAAACTGAACAACTTTCACTATGGAGCCAACTTCGAAATCGCGAAAAAAACATCAGCTGTCAGGGTGTTTTGTTACACTCTGTATAAAACCGTTTAAATACCTTGTATAGGGAAATGAAAGAAAGGTTCCCATATACATAAAAAAAGACACGCGATGGCGAATTGAATTGGTGCGAAAAATTGTTGTTATAGCAAGGCGTGACACGCAACTGTTACTCTATAATAGGAGTGCGATTTTTGAAAGTCATACGTTGGAATCAGCAGTAGAAAAGTATGAAGTTTGTGTATTCTTGCTCATGATTTCGAATTCAAAAATAACATTATGTCTAACTTTGTCTGAAGTACACACAATAAATACTAGTACTACGTCCTAGCTATTTTTGAATTCGAGATCATGAGTAACTAGCAATACACTAACTTCATACTTTTCTACTACTGATTTCAACGTATGATTTTCAAAAATCGCACTCCTGGCCCCCTAGCATGATTTCTCTACTTGCGCGCGACTCTGCTTTTTTCCATACTACAAGTCGCGGCAAGCGCGGCTTTCGCTCTCCGAAAAGCGCGGGAACAGGTTATTTTGTATGCAGCGAAGGCGCGTCGCGCGCGTGTAGAGAAATCATATTAGACATGCAGATGGCGCAAACTTTCTGTCTGGGCGACATGAAGTCGTAAAAGCTATATTTATTAACTCGATTATCCAACTCGTGCAATAAACCGGTGGTTAGTATCATCTCCAAACAAACAAAGTTTAAGAAGATATTCCTACCTACCTATACTATATCTCTTTTGGTTTATGTGATGTATTATTTAAGTCGTGTCAATTCATGTATCTGGTAAATAAATAAATACAAAAAAAAATACAAAATACGAGCGCCCCCTGAGCGCGCTACATACAAACGAAGTTTGAATTCTCAATATTTTGACATTTTCTAAACACAATCTAGATTCTTGAACCTAATCCTGTGTCTGTGGACTCTGTGGTTTGTCAGACTGTTAAAATATGTGGCTTCAATGCTAGGATAGTTTCAATTCTTGGATCCCCGGGCGAATTCGAACCCGGACCTCAAGATTGAGTTTCCATATCTCTCCGCAACGCACCAACGACGCTCATTAAATTTAATTTAATTTAATTTAAATTGGTTAATGTTCAAAATATACTTAATTATAATTCAAAATATACTTCGATTGCATTGAGCGCGTTAACGCGGTATAAAATGAACTGGACTTGCATAAATAACGTTCCCAATTCGCATCACATCGCAAATTTTTACTTTTTAGGTAGAGCGCTTACAGACGAGTGACAGTTGTCTGCGACAGCTCGCGACAGCGGTCGCCGACCGTCGCGCGACCCTCTGCGACCGTCGCGCGACAGTCGCAGAGGGTCACACAGCGAGCGACTCTCGGCGACTGTGACGTAGGTATAGTCTGAAAGCACAAGTCTTGTTCTTGAGAGATATCATACCATATATCTGGCGATTACCTTCTGGAAGTGAGCAGCATCAGGGATTTGGGCGTTATACTGGACAGAAAGTTAACCTTCGTACCGCACATGGACAGCGTGATTAAAAGGTCTTCTAAAATGCTAGGTTTTGTAATTAGAAATGGTAAGGTCTTTCGCAAAGTTAAGACCAAAAAGCTTCTGTACAATAGTTTAGTTCGCAGTATTCTTGAGTATGGCAGCGTGGTCTGGCGTCCGCATTACGCTAATCACTGTCTGAGAATTGAAAGAGTTCAGAAAAGATTCCTTTGGCACCTATGTCGTTCTTCAGGTCTAGGCCACATCGCTCTGAGATCGTTCTCATACGCCGACAGGCTAAATAAATTCAAAATCGCCTCCCTTCAAAATCGTAGAGATACGCTGGATTTATTATTTTTATATAAATTGTTTAGAAATAAAATAGATTGCCCTCAGCTACTGGAAAAATTTAGAATAAGAGTTCCATTCCGGTATCCACGTTTCAAAATTGACCCTCTCGCCCCATTGTTTAGAAGAACGGTGCTAGGTGCCAACTCACCCGTCCCTCGCCTAAGTAGACTACTTAACACCAAAAGTGATATTTGCGACATCAACTTTGACTCTTTGGCCAGATTCCGTAAAAATGTTTCCATATATTAAATAGGGATGCAACGATTCGGCCATTACGATTACGATTACGATTACGATATAAATCGTTATTTCTTACGATAACCGATGCATTACGATTATTTAAACAAATTTAGTAGAGATTATCCTCAGAATGAGTTCTCACAGTGTTTCTTTGCATTCCAATGAAAGTTAAATCATTTAAAAAAAATGTTTTTAAATTCCATGATTTTGTAACTTTTAACTCCTAATTTGAGATCGAAGTCAAAGGTACACTTGGCCAGGATTCTGATTTTTTGATACGTGGAGGCTAATTCGCTTTGAAAAACACAATATTGAACATGATTCTGAGGTATAATCTCGTTAAATAAACCGATATCTCGTCCGATTTACATGGGAGATTAATCTTTTGAAATTAATGTGGATGAGATATCGCGAGAACGAAAATGTATGTAATACTTCAAACCTAAAATCAAATCAAAGACATCAGTAGAATAAAAAAAAAGAGAGTCAAGTCTGATCAATAAAAAAGTCAGATTTTGGTCAAAATGAGCTAAAATGGCAGCGAAAGATACGATTTTTCTAAAGTTGTTTTTCGGCTCTGGAATCTAGTATTCAGGTCTGGTATTTGTGAACAAATTGACGTTTTTAATTCATTTTAATAATCGTACGATTCTTACTACGGTGCATTGCATCGTTATTAATCGTGATTATTACGATTACAGATGCAAAACGATGCACCGCTTCGTAATCGTTGCATCCCTAATATTAAAGTACCTACCTAATGTTTCTCGTAAGTTGCCTTGTTTTGTTTTGTAATTTTGTAAAATCTCTTTATTATCTTGTAAAAGCTCTTTTATTTTTATATACTTACTACTACCAATTTGTAAAATCTTGTTATGGTTATATTTTACAGTTAACCCTAGTTACATTGCATGCTGTGTTTGCCTGTAATTAGTTATACATCTTAGCCTAAGATCACTGTGTAACGTACTTTAACTTGTGTCAGATGTAATAGCTGTAGGCAGACCTAATAAATAAAATAAAAATAAAATAAATATCAGTTTGAAAAAAACGGAGGCTAAAAAATGACATGGTTGATATTTATGGTAGCTTTTATTAGTTTTCCGCAGATTTGGGTTTCTTTAGATAATAGATAATCCAGATCTTCATCATCAAGTCTATAAAATATTACAGACTGGTAAAAATTGGGCAATTATAATATACATTATACAGTCATATCATAATATAATAACACAACACATAATTATAAAACATAATATTGTACACATAAATATTTATAAATACCTACGTATATACAGGATGTTTACAGGATGTTAAAGTAGAAATAAAGATTTAAAACTTTTAAGGGGTTGTTTAGGCCATCAAACTGAACAACTTTCACTAAGGGAACAATATCGAAACCGCGAAAAAAAAATCATCTGTCCCATACATTTAGCTCGAGTAGATTTGTCGTGTATGGAACATCAAAAAAAATGCGATGCGATTTCGATATTGGTCCCATAGTGAAAGTTGTTCAGTTTGATGGTCTAATCTAAACGCCAGCAGACCGACACCAACAAAAAAATTTGTTGTCGGCGTCGGCGTCTCCGTTGCTTTGAGGATTCCGGGTTCTCCGTGTTATGGCTTTTGGTGGGGACACCGGAATGGAGAAATCTCTTTACGTCGGTGTCTATCGATCGCACGACGGTAACCAGGAGACAACCAGGCTCATGGAGTATCTCACTTAGACGGCAGAGACAGCCCAACGAAGGTATCCAACGGCGGAGCTTGTTTTTCTGGGGACTTCAATGCCCGCAATATCGAGTGGCTGTTCCCGTTCCAGATAACTGACCAAGCTGGGAGAGAGGCGCGCAAGTTTGCATTATCGCTAGATCTCACCCAGCTGGTGAATCAAGCAACGCGGGTACTGGATGTTGAAGGTCATATGCCCAATGGTTTGGACCTTCTGCTGACCTCAGATCCAGACAGGCACTCAGTATCGGTCTCTGTCCCGCTGGGAACGTCCGATCACTGTCTGGTGAAATCCGTGTCGATCTGCTCTCCTCCCGAGTCTGGCGATACGGGTCGGCAGATTGGGATGAGACGCGGTATTTCTTTGCATCTTACCCGCGGCGGCAAGTGTGTTTTTCTTCGAGTGACCCTGCCAGTTCTGCTGATGCGGTTGCGGATGTGATACGACAGGGAATGGAATATTATATTCCATTCTCCGACATCGCACTCGGTCACAAAGCCCAACTTTGGTACAATGCGGATTGTGCTCGCGCTGAGGTTAAAAAGGAATCCGCCTACCAAGCATGATGCCTTATTGATTATGATAAATGACTTGTAATGATAATTATTAATAAATATATGTCTATGTCTATGTCTATAGGGTTCAAGCTCGCGACCGCAAAGTTAGAGCTCATAGGGTTCGCGCGAAGAAGAAGGCCTTTAATTCCGCCGGCAAGTCCTACAAACGGGTGATCCGGAGGGCTCGATTCGATCATGTCAGCCGCATTGGAGCCAGACTGGCATCCTACCCTTCTGGTAGTAAACAGTTATGGTCCCTTTCAAAATCGGTCGAATCCAACTTCTGCCGTCCCACTTTGCCTCCCATGCAGAAACCTGATGGGTCGCTGGCTCAACTGAGAAAGCAAATTTATTTGCTTCTCTGTTTGCGAGCAATTCACGTCTGGACGCCGGTGCCAAACAGCCACCAACCATCCCTCGTTGTGATTCTTTGATGCCGGAGATCACAATACATACAAAAGAGGTCCGCAGAGCATTGCGTAGTCTGGATGTGAATAAGGCCTGTGGTCCTGATGGTATACCTGCAAGAGAGTAGAGATATTGTGCGCCTGAGTTGTCTCCTGTTCTAACACGCCTGTATCGCCTCTCTCTCAGAACAAGAATGGTGTCAGAATCCTGGAAGCTTGCGAATGTGCAACCGGTACCCAAGAAGGGCAGTCGTGCCGACCCCTGTAACTACCGACCTATCGCCATTACTTCCATTCTCTGTAAAGTCATGGAAAGAGTACTTAACAGTAAGTTGCTGACGTACCTAGAGGACAATGATCTACTCAGTGATCGCCAATATGGCTTCCGCCGGGGGCGATCGACTGGGGAACTTCTTGTGTATGTCACGCGCTGCTGGGGCGAGGCCATCGAGAAACACGGTGAAGCACTGGCTGTATCACTTGACATCTCGAAGGCCTTTGACAGGCTATGGCACGCTATTTTGCTGAGCAAGCTTCCCGCTTATGGCATCCCCGCTGATCTTTCCAGCTGGATATCTGATTTCTTGAGAGAACGGTCGATTAGAGTTGTCATTGACAGCTGCTCTTCTGACCTTATGACAATTGATGCTGGAGTTCCTCAAGGGTCTGTTCTCTCCGCGACACTTTTCCTGCTACACATCAATGACCTTCTTATGACCAAGCTTCACAGCCTAGCCCACCGCCGCAGTCGTGGCCTTGGCCTGCTTGTTGGTCTTCTCTAAGGATCAATAAACTCTAAACCGAGGTTAGAGTACTAGAAATGTCAGAAATCGCAAAAAATTTTCCCATACATTTTGTAGGACTCCGTCTGTAAGTATATAATAAAATATACATAGGTACAGGGTCCTTCGTAATATGCTGACACTTTTTTAAGGGTATGATCAGACCATCAAACTGAACAACTTTCTCTATTGACCCAACATCGAAATCGCGAAAAAAAATCTGCTGTCCCATACATTTGGCTCGAGTAGGTTTGCAGTTTTGTATGGAACAGCTGATTTTCTTTCGCGATTTTTGTGTTAGTGCCGTAGAGAAAGTTGTTCAGTTTTACGGTCAGATCATCCCCTTACAAAAGTGTCAGCATATTAAGAAGGACCCTATATAATACTATAAGTAATATAACTTATAAGTAAAAGAATCGTTATAGATATTACATATAATACTATAAATAATATAACTTATAAGTAGAAGAATTGTTAGAGATATTTATAATATTTGTAAAATCTTTTGGGTTTTGAAAGATAAAATAGTTTTCTTCTTTTTTGGGTACGGGGTACCTACTTTACTTTTCTTTTCTTTTCCTTAGTTAATTTTTGAAATAAACCTACCTAAAATTTCTTCAGTATAGGAAAATATAATAATGTCTTCATGACAGAAATTTAGTGGGTTTTGCAAAAATACTTAATTACGAACGTCTTCCTGATATTCGGTAATAGGCTGCTGTATCTACAAATATTCATATTCGAATAAAAACGAACAAAACAACTACAAACTACCAAACAAACTGTTTTGGATATGGAGGTCTATCTCTCAGACTATACAACGCTACGTCACGGTCGCCCGACAGTCGGCGACCGCTGTCGCGAGCTGTCGCAGACAACTGTCGCTCGTCTGTAAGAGCCCGTAGATCTTGTGTATCCAGCGTTGCCAGATTTTTGAAGGCAGTATCTGTACCGAAGACTAAAAAAATCTGTATGAAATCTGTATTAAGTCAATTTAAGAAAATCCGTAAACAATCTGTAGGTATTTGGCATTGGTATTCAGTATAATTTTATCTGTAGTTAACTATTTAGGTGGTTTAATTGTTACATTTAGAGCTGAATAAATAAAACTAATGAATATTTATAAATGTCTTAATTAATTTTAGATAACACGTTATGATCAATATCTGTCATAACAAGGCTTATTGTTGAGTATAGTCATGTCATAACAAGGCTTATTGGTCGACCAGAATCTCATGAAAAATTAGAAAATCAAATTTTAGAGTAAACAGCACTGGGGTAATTTTATTAGGGCCCTTTAAACACTGCTACTTTTTGCAGCACTTCTGAAACGCCATACAGCCACGAAGAAAACGTTCGTAATAAAATTCATCTATAAAATTATATGCCTTTTCTTATAAACAAGATGAAAATTGTCGGCCAGATGATTTGGGCATTCAAATGATATTATACAACGTGTTAATAAATTAGCGCAAAACCTCATACACCCCAACTGATTTATAACAAAAGAATTAGATTGAAACAATAATTTCATTATTTTGATACTTAAAATTTAAAGTTATTCGCATTTTAAGTTCGGAGGCAAAAATGATTTGTTATCATTTCAGCACTGAAAGAAAGCGCTAACGTAAAATAAAATAAAAATAAAAAATAAAAATGTACTTTATTTTTTATTTTTATGATACGTACTCATGGATACATTTTTATAATCTTGTTTTGGTAGTAAGTAGGGTGAGTGTGCCCGTGGGGTGGGTTGACATCGGGTTTAGTAAATTAAAAATTTTATGAAAAAAAAAATTAAAATTTTGAAAAAAATTACCTATGTTGAAACCATGATAATTCGATTCTGCTATCGATTCTAAACAAACTACTTTCTAGTTTTGCGTTAATTCATTAACACGTTGTATATGCAGTATGCACCCATTAACAAACGCGCCGTTTTTATTGCGGCAAAAAGTTGCAGTTTGTAAAGGGCCTACTTGATGACAGTTTGACATTGCCATCCATGTGAAAATCTATATTTTTTTACTTTTTAGGGTTCCGTACCCAAAGGGTGAAAACGGGACCCTATTACTAAGCCTACGTTGTCCGACCGTCCGTCCGTCTGTCCGTCCGTCCGTCCGTCCGTCTGTCCGTCCGTCCGTCCGTCCGTCCGTCTGTCCTACCTATTTAGGGCTGTAACTTTTGAACCGTAATAGGCTAGATGGTTGAAATTTTCTCTGATTGTGCGTTATTACAGCGGATTTGTTAACAAATAATAAAAATGTCAAAAAGTGAAAAATTAAGGGGGGTTCTCAACAAGAAACTAGTTTTTATCAACGTTTTTTCTGCACGCTCTATCGTAAAAACGGTAATACACACAAGCGTCAAACTTTTTGTGATTATAGAGCAAACTCTACCAAATAACAACAAAGACTAAAAACCGGCCAAGTGTGAGTCGTTCTCGCGCTAAAGGTTCCGGACAAAAATAGTTCTTTTTCTAAGTTAATAATGTTGTTAATAATGTTTATTTTCATTTCATGAGATTCTGGTCGACTAGCAATTATAGAATTGCTTATAGTAAAATACATCAACGTCAAAATTAAGTATTACTAGGGTGTTTTGTTACACTACAGGATGTAACAAAACACCCTAGTAATACTTAAGGGGGTGCTTCAGACCATCAAACTGAATAACTTTCACTATGGAGCCAACATCGAAATCGCGAAAAAAAAATCACCTCTTTCATATAAAACTGCAGTACCGTCTCGACTCAAATGTATGGGACGGCAGATTTTTTTTATTTTTTCTCGACGTTGGCTCCATAGTGAAAGTTGTTCAGATTAAGTATTACTAGGGTGTTTTGTTACACCCTGTATAGTTTTTGCTTCTAAACGATTTCTTTGTTATTTTCTATTGAAATATTTCGATCAATGCTGCCAATATGATCTGAAATCAAGACAGATTAGAGTCATCCCCCGGGTTCGCTGGACTTCACAGCCTGGCTTACAGGAGTTACAGCGGTGGGAATATGTGGTGGGCATATGCCCGATAAAAAAATGATCTGAAACTACTATTTGAGCTAATTCTGTATGGAAAAGAATGTTGAAAATATCTATAAAGAAGATTGGCAGATTTGGACCCAGCCATTTTTACGAAAACTAAAAGCGATTCAGGACGGCGGTCATAATTATTATAAACAAAAAAAATTTAGGCATTTTTTAAAAAAACTTCCACATCTCCAGAAGTCAGGATTCCAAAGTAGAAATTACTAGTAAAATAGAGAAATCATCCAAAAAGCAGTAGCAAAACGCAACCACGATAGCTATTTTCATCTATTATTATCACACAAGTATTTTTTGGTCATTACGGAACATATTTGGCTTGTTTGAACTGATAGTGTGTGTGATTTCGTTTTCTTCCATTATCATAATATTTTACGGTTATCGTGAATTTTCATTAAAATAAACACAATGAATGCGTAGAAGATTGAGTGGACTATCTCATAAGAAAGATTATGAGTTTCACACACTTGATACAAAAGGTGTCATAAGGAGAAATACCTTTCCCCCAACTTCTACAGGTTAATTTTTGTTAGTTTGGTTTCACTCTACACAAATTACTTAGTTTCATTCATGTATGGGACCTCTAAATCTGGGTCTCAAAATACATGGCCGTCCGCCAAACTTCTTTCACCTTAAATTTTTTATCGGTATGACATGTTGAAAATCTGTATGGATACCGAGAAATCTGTTTGTGTATCTTATTTCCACTTTTAATACATTTCGCTTCTCGCATAGAAAGTTCCGGATTAAAAGGTCCACGCTGGTCATTTTCTTGCGCTTTCTTGTCCTAATGGATTTAATGCAAACATTTACAGAATTATTATTATTCCACTGCCTGCCACTATAACATCCTAGATGTTACGTAAACTGTGGAATTATTCAAAGCACGAATCTGGGCAACTTTCTAACATGAAATACCCATACATTGCCATTGTTCTTATCTCTCGTGTTTACAACTACAATATCGTAAAAGTGTTAAGTTTTTACAACCAATGTATTTATTATTATTATAATAGAGTGAACGAAGGTTTCTACGACCAAGGATAATAGGCCTTATTGGAATTCAATCAAAAAGGCGTATAATTTATTTGTAACAGTCATATTAGATTTGCTGCCTACCGTATTATTTCAACCAGAATCATGATTTCGTTGTGCGATAGTTAACAGAATAATAGGTAAGTCTTAATAATAATAACTTAAACAATGCATAGGTAGGTATGCCGTGTTGAAACAACTAGTCTAGAACAATAGATTTGGGTAATATTAAACGTTGTGAGTTGTAAATATTATGCCATGGTAATTTAATATTACCTGCTTACTCGGTACCTATATCTTTGGTAGGTAAAATAATGTCGTAAATACCTAGGAACCGTTTGACTTACATTTTATTATAGGTATGAGCAAATAGGTAGGTATAGATTTTGTAAATATACCTAATTTGAATTACTGTTTTCTTGTAAAATTACACTATTACCCAGTATCACAATATTAACGCAAATTAACGATTATAAAGATTGGAATGTATACTTAATTGAATTGAAAGGAATTTAATCGTATTTAATTTAATTGTATTGTATTGTGTAAATGTGACATTAAACAGTTTTAACATATAATAGTTTACGTAAGAAGGTATATTATACTAACAAAATGAATCATAGTTATTTGAATAAATTTTTTTATATACTTTTTATATATTTTTTTTTATTGTTATTTTATATCACGATCCTTCGTTTATCCATTTTATTTTTATCAATATAGATCGTAACCAAATGTAGATAGATCTAATCCAACTTTTAAAAAAAATACTTATTTATTTAAAAGTAAAAGCTTCTCACATGTCTAAGTATTTTTTACTTATAATTTCGAGACAAGATTATGATAATACAGTTTTTGAGAGTATTAAGTACCAAAACCAAACTAGCTAAAATATTATAAGATATTGCCTCCCAACTCCCAACTCACAGTTTTCCGAAAACTCCTATAATATTTTAGCTAGTTTGGTTTTGGTACCTAATAGGTAGGTACTCTCAAAAACTGTGTTTGGGAGTCAGGGACTCAATTATATAAATTGTTAAAGCAAAATTGCAATCAACTAAAGAATTTTTATTATTTATTTATTTTATATTAAGATTTTGATAGAAGAAGAAACTTTAACCGTACTTTAATTATTATTTTATTTTCATACAAATATTCAAATAGGTTTTATGGTACGTACTCTACGTACCTACAATGGTCCGAGATCCGACCGTAAAATTATGCACCTATTCCTTAGGCGAACGAAATGTAATTCTAGTGTATGTTTATACAGGGGTTAATTCAACGCCACCAAGTTGCCTAAAAAAATCTTGCCGCAAGTGCCTTTTCCATTATAATTCTTGGTATAACTTTTTCCACGTGTTTGTTAGGGAAGTGAATGAGGTGCCATCGGAAGGAGACTGGTCTAAAGTACTTTAAAAACTAGGGTTGCCACCTCTCAATCTGCCGTAACTATAGGGTTGCCAGGTCCAAATATGTCATTTTTGAATCTGGCACCCCTAGTCTTGCGGCAGATTGAGAGGTGGCAACCCTAGTTTTTAAAGTACTTTAGACCAGTCTCTTTCTGATGGCACCTCATTCACTTCCCTAACAAACACGTGGAAAAAGTTATACCAAAAATTATAATGGAAAAGGCACTTGCGGCAAGATTTTTTTAGGCAACTTGGTGGCGTTGAATTAACCCCTGTATAAACATACACTAGAATTACATTTCGTTCGCCTAAGGAATAGGTGCATAATTTTACGGTCGGATCTCCGTCTAGGTATATTCATGAAACCACTTTCTTTAGATTTCTTCCGTTCGGTGTACTGGTTGAAAACTAAAATAAACATTTTAAAAAGTTTTGATTTTATTTATAAGTAAAGGCATACGAGCCAGTTTTTAAAAAGTTCTGATGACAAAAAAGTTTGAACACGAATGAGGCTGGGTGTTAAGATTTAATCTAAGATATTAATAACGTCCTGGTTGAAAGCTATCAAAAAAATATTCGGGAAGCTATAAAATAAATTATAAAAGAAAAAAGATATTATTTCTAAATATTTAATGGCATCTCAATTTTTTTTTAAAGCGAACAGTCAGCTGTTAATTATTAAATTCACGTAAGTAAAAAGAAGTTTTAAACAAAATGTGAGACTGGATGTAAAAATGGTATCTAAAAGTTTCAAGACTACTGGAGCTAACAGAGACTGCCCAATTTATGTTTTCGTCAAAATATTCAAAATCTCCGGACACTATACTTAGGTTACCTATATTTTTAAATACAGTCAATCAATTCATAGGTAAAACACAAAATATACACCTCAATACAAGGTAATTTTTATATCACTGCGGATAACTTCAGCATGTATTCAACTCATCAAACTGAACAACTTTCACTATGGAGCCACCTTCGAAACCTAGAAAAAAAAATCTGCTGTCCCATACATTTGAGTCGAATAGGTACTGCAGTATGGGGCAGCAGATTTTTTTTTTCGAGTTTTCGAAGGTGGCTCCATAGCCTCCATAGTGAAAGATGTTCAGTTTGATGAGTAGAATACATGTTGAAGTTATCCGCAGTGATATAAAAATTACCCAGTATACAGAGTATTTGAATTCAAAGTAGGTACCTAATTGTTAATAGGGTATTTGACCGCCTATGTACGAAAAGTCCCTCACATCCTCTCCATGTTGTACCCACAAGCCATTGTTCCTAGACATTCGTAAACACATAACAAGCAAATTATAAGACAATGAAGTATTGTTTACGTATCCTCAAACGTATTATTACCTATTAACAACATATACATTTTGAGTGTGATTGTTGCATTTTACGCAAATTACAGTAAGATAATAGTTTCGTAGCAAGTAATTTAATTATACAATAGTTTATTAAGGAATCGATTTACGTTATTGATCCGTAGATAAGTACTACTGACTTTATAAAAATAACAAAGATGTAATTAGCATAAAAGCAATAAGGTAGGTAAGGTATAATCAAATATGATTGATTGATAAAATAATTATACAGGGTGTTAGGGTAAACAGTTGCATTACTTTAATTAAGTGGTTAGTGTACCCATGATACTGAACAAAGTACCCTAAAAACTGAAATTCGCAAAAATAAAATTCTACTTTACTTTTAAACGTTCGATCAGCTGATTGCATTTAGTACAGAATTTATTTTTGGTAATTTCCTATGGGTTTCTTAGGGAAAGTGGTTCAGTATCATGGGTACAATCCCCCCAAAGTAATGCAACTGTTTACGCTAACACGCTATATAGGGTCATAGGGTGGTCCAGACCATACGGTATTTTTTTTTTTAGATTTCGGCCTTATTTTTAACCGACTTCAAAAAAGGAGGAGGTTTCTCAATTCGACCGTAAATATATATATATATTTTTTTAATGTATGTTCGCGGATAACTTCGTCCTTCATGAACCGATTTCGATGATTCTTTTTTGTTGGAAAGGTGATATCCCGAGAGAGGTCTCATGATAAGGAAACCAGGATCTGATGATGGATCCCAGAGATATCGAGGCGAACCTTCGAAAATCGTAGTGCCGACTAGTGCGTTTGTTAATTTAAAGCACTACTATTAAATCGAACTAATGAATTTACCACTGAAAATTGTGAAATAAACAAAATTTTAACAAAAAAATTAAAACCGCCTTCAAAAAACTAAAAAGTTTAAAAATAATATTGCAGCCGATGACTTTTTCGTTCGCATCATAAGAACATTAATTTGTTTTATAGAAGTCGGTGTCAAGCCAAGCCAAAAAATGCAAGCCCTGTCGCGAATCGTACCTGCTTGACACCGACTTCTATAAAACAAATTAATGTTCTTATGATGCGAACGAAAAAGTCATCGGCTGCAATATTATTTTTAAACTTTTTAGTTTTTTGAAGGCGGTTTTAATTTTTTTTAGATTATTACTAGAGTGATGGATACCAGGAAAAAAATCAGTTCCCAGCCGATTCCAAGAAAATATTTTTTGTTTATCGAGGAACATTTACTTAATAATCTTAATATGTATATTTTTATTTTTCAATTATTTTTGCAATTTTCACGCCCTGTGTTTTACTTTATTAACTGTAGGTACTATCTCAACAAAAAAACCAGTCCGTTTGATGTCCAGTTGGTTGATTTTGAGTGCACTAAATTTTAAATTAATTAATAACTCCTGCTTAGTTATGAGAACAAGTGATATCAAATTAGGTATCATCATTTGACATAGCGCGATGCACAGGATGTGATACTCGTATAATTAAATTGAATAGTTTTAATTTCCCAATTTAAAGTTTAATTTAACTTAAGGTTGCTGTGCCCTAACAGGGTTCATGTTTATGACTAAGAACCTAATAATATACCTAGCATAAGATCAACAAATGATTTCTATTTTATATTCCAAATAAAAGTTTTCATTTCAGAGTCCTAAATTATTCGTAGAGTTAAAGTAGTTAGGTACCATATTAAATCTTGGTTACTAATGGATCTGTATTTTAATTTATATTAATATTTTATTATTCCCGGACAGCTGTTGACATAATTGTGATTAGTAAATTATAAAGACGACGAGAAATGATTATGACTCCCATGAGAGGTATTTAAAAAAAATGTCTGTTATAAAAATAAACAGTAAAAAAAATCGAAGTGATCTTATTATATTACTAATTTAACCAATATGACAGCAGTTAATTATTTTATACAATAACCAGTACAACTTAATTAATTTGCACAAACTTTTTTCGTCGCCTTAAGTTATCATTATCAATTTGTTAGTGATTTGATTACTGATAAGTCGTGATTTTGTGTTCTCAATAACCCACACCATTCAATAGATCAGCTTTGAAAAATCAAATTCATATTTTACCAAAGGTTTTTTGTCAGTTTCCAAACTCCAAATCAAGTGTCACTGCACTACTAAAAGATTTGTATAAACCACCGGTATCTGCGGATAGGCGCGAGCGAACTCAGGGAGGCGCGAACGTGCCTCAACGCCTGCTACGTGTACTGGAGGATCAGACCTGCGCGGGCGCCGAATTTACTCGCCCCCCTACACATAACACTATAAGTAAAAGTGATCCCGAAGGCGTGGCCAGCCATGAAGCGATATTTAGCTCTACCAAGGTGCGTTGATATGCGATCACGTTTCTTTTTGATTTGTCAAGGTCGGCCACTACAATTCAGTGTGCGGGAGAACAATAATGTTGCAAACAAATAATATGAAGGGATGATTATATGATTACTATTTAGGTAGGTAAGTAAAGGTAGTCAGTAAAATTTAGGCCACCCTAGAACCGTGTCATAATGTTATGTACACTTCACATAACGTCATTCAGCTTCTTCGGCTCTATATCGTAGCAAAGCAACGGTGTGGCCTACATTTCAAACTGGTTGACTGTACCCTGTACCCAACCAAATGTCCCAAAAGCGTATTATACGATGCTATCATTATTTAGGTTTAAGTAGTGTTCCGTACCTGGAGTGCGGTTTTTGAAACTCATTCTTTGAACTCAGCAGTTGAAAATGTCAATATTACCTACTGTGGAGATAAGCATCTTTCTACTGCTGATTTGACTTTTAACACAGAATAGGTAGTTCTACCTACATATAAAAATCATACTTGAGGAGTGCGATTTTTGAAAGTCAAATACCAAAATTGAATAAGCAACGAATTTGAGAAATACGAACTCCGTGCTCATGAAATAAAATGGCTTACTAATATCACAATATACAGGGTGTAAGGAAAAGTATCATTAACCTTTCAACCACATACTTTACCCATCAAACTGACCAACTTTGTAGGTGATAAGATAACTGAAAAATGAAACAACGTGTAGTTTAGTATGGAGCAGCTTATTTTTGTTGCTCTGAAATGTTTGCTCGCATAGTAAAAGTTGTTCAGTTTGATGGGTAGAGTATGTTGTTTAAAGGTTAATGATAATTTTCCTTACACCCTATATAAGATAAGTATCAACGGGTAACTAACCCAAAATCACTTATCAGCAATCAGCATACACCCAAGCAAAGCATCACGGCATATAATGACCAAATATTTTAATAAGACACGTACCGGACACGGAACTAAGTAGAGCACTGCCACAGAATACCTAATAGGTATTCGGTACCTACTGTTTCTAATCGTGACCTCAAGGCATCTACAGGAAAAACTATTCAATCCATTGTTAACATTGTTAATAATCTTGGAAAATCTAATATTCCCTGACAAAATAAAATAAATAAAATTGCTATGCCAAATTGCATCGAAATCGATCTATTAGCCTTCTTATCCTTTGGAAAAATTATAATGTGGAGAATACTTGGACCAGGCATGTCAAAGATGCGACCCGCGGGCCGCTTGCGGCCCGCAGTGCATATCTTGCGGCCCTATCCAATTTTAGAAGTAGGTACTTAGTACTTATATTATCTAGGTAGGAAGGTAGGTAGGTACCCCCCCACACTGCATCGAGTCAAGATGTGAAAAATTTCGAGCTCGCTTCACTCGCTCTCTTATATGGTATGTAGCGCTTTTTACAAGGATTCTGCAAATTTTGCCCTTAAAATATAAGTACCGTCCTGTTTGAATCGTCCAGGAGTGCGATTTTTGAATCTCATTCGCTGAGTTCAGCAGTTGAAAATATCAAAATTACTGTGGAGATATGCATCTTTCCACTGCTGATTTGACTTTCGAAAATCATACTTCAGGAGTGCGATTTTTGAAAGTCAAATCAGCCGTAGAAAGATGCGTATCTCCACAGTAATTTTGACATTTTCAACTGCTGAACTCAGCGAATGAGATTCAAAAATCGCACTCCTGTTCTACGATAGATGCATGGGTTTTGTTTCTTTATGTTCTTTGCGCCCACTGATTCTACTATCGTTATGCATGCGGCCCACTAATGACTTTGAGTTCGACATGTCCAAGTCTTGGACACCACAGTATAAGAAAGAGTATCTAAGTATACAATACTAATAATTCGGAACCTACTTCCGTCGTCGCCCTAAAAAACCTGCTTCGAAAATTGGTAGGATTCCTTGGTCACTACCTTAGTTAACCATTGCGATGTTAACAATGTGAATAGAAGAAAAAAAAATCAGCTGTTCCATTGAAAACTGCAATTCCACTCGACTCAAATGTATGGGACAGCTGTTTTTTTTTTCGCGATTTCGACATTGGTCCCATAGCGAAATTTGTTCAGTTTGATGGTCTGAGCATACCCTTAAAAAACTGTCACCATATAGGTAGATGACCTGAGACCAGATTTTGTTGGTTTCAGACAAAAAACATTTCTACGGCATAGAGCGGAACAAAAATGCAATGTGTGTGTTAGGAAATGATACTCTATCGAATAACCCTGTTAATAACATAAGCGTACAAATGTAACGTAACATGTGTTTATTAGTTGGCTAAATGCCGCAACACGGCTAGAGTGCTAGAGTTCCCAAGCGGCTACAATCACCTGCCTTTTTTGTCCTCAATCAATAGAATGGATGTATGTATAGCTAGGTGTGTTAGTGACTGTGAGAGAAACAGGAAATATGATCAGTGCCGGATTAACCATATAGGCAAATTAGGCACGTGCCTACGGGCCCACCACCGCCAAGGGGCCCCTCGGCTCGTGAGAAAAAAAAATGGTATTTGTATTTGAATTGAATAATAAATTAAGAAAAGATTAAAAATTTTTTTATGAAATTAGAGGCCCTTAATTGATATAAAAAACGAAGTTTCAGCTTCTTATAATATGTATATGAATTTTATATATTATATAAAAATCTCTTTGTCTCCAAGATAAATGAGTTTACGAGTGTTACAGACAGATGGACGGATCAGACATCGAGGTGATTCAATAAGTGTTCCGTTTTCCCAATTTTGTTATGGAACACTACGCAGACTACACTATAGGTTTTGGATCGTGTTGCAACATCCGTCATTTTAGTAGATATGTGCTGTTTTATTGCGACCACCTAATCTGGACCACACTGGAAAAAAAACATTGTTACGCCCATGGGCAGGGGGGGGCCCGAGACTTGCATTGCCTAGGGGCCTCTGCATGGCTTAATCCGGCCCTGAATATGAGCCCAACCCTCGATGTCGGAAGAGTTGGCTCGTATTCCTACAAACAATCAGAGCAGAACCGATTTCGGATCCTATCGTATTTCATTACATCTCAAATACCAAACGTGAGCCTTAGGAACTGTAATACCCCATCTGATACTTTAATGATTGTTTTGTAACCTTTAATATCAATTTAAATGTCATTCGATTTCCCGGAAATGTATTTTAAATACTGACCTATGTCTATACTTCTGCAAATAGGCCAGCCATACAAAACTCGACTACCCTTCACTTTAACTTTCATCATTAATACTAAGTTTACTAAGTAATAAAAAACTAAATCAATTAATTAGTATATGAATCGTTTTTACGAATTAAATAATTAAATGCATTAGCATTCTTGATGTATATAATTGCTCAATTCAGTTACCTACATGCGAATTTTTTGTAAGTTAATTTTTCTGAGAAGCTAAATCGAGTTTTCATTACTTACTCAGTTAATATGGACAGTATTTGGTGCATATAATTTTTTTCATTAAAGACAATCGTTTGTCTTCGTAAGATGGCTTACCGCCTTTTATATACCGCTGTATATTTGTTATATTTATTAAATCATGTTATAGGGCACCCTCGTAACATAGCCTGGAATGGAGGTCCACTACACGTAGATTGTGAACATAGTGCGGAGTTATTCACTCACAGTGGGCATGTCAAGGAAAATGTGATTGCCATAAAGGCTGTTACATTAAATGATGAAGTTTATGTTATCAGTCCCAGGTAATTGTAGACCGATTTAATTTAATTTTTATTAAACTAGCCTACACTCAAGTTTTTTGTTAGGCAACGATTTTTTAATTATTCTCCGTCTCTTGCTTCATCTTCGTCAGTAAACTTTGAATCATCCCTAAAAGTATCTCAGTCGTAATCTTGAGGTTCTTCCACAGAGGATGAGTAAAGGAATTTGTTTTGAAGGTGATTTTTTTTTCCTTTTTTGGTAGTATTATTTTACAAAACAAACCATGCTTCGACGATTTGCTTACTTTACCTACGTATCTTTAGCCACCTTGAGTTTGATGTTCTACTCTTACTCGACTAAGTTTTTGTCATTTTTTCGAGGAAGCAACTAAGAATACGAGTGTAGTTATAAGTAAATAAATATAAGATAAAATACTGTGACAGACATAAATATATGGATTTTTATTATGATTCGATATTTGCATGCAAATTCTGCATATTGACTTTCAATATTACATGATGATAGGCTAGAAAGTTTTTATGGGCCTACTTTATTAATTTTAGTTTCAGTATTAAATAAAATATAAACTTAATTACATACTTAATGTTAGTTATATAAAAAACTTACATAATCAATAAATAAAATCATTTTCTAAAATAAATCTGCTTCATTTCGGGGTGTGTGTGAACGGAATGAAATTGAAAAGTTGCGATAAACTTTTAGGGGTGGTTAATTACTCCCACAATACTGAGTACTTATAGTCCGAGATCCGACCGTAAAATTATGCACCTATTTCATAGGCGAACGAAATATGATGTGTATGTTTACAAAGGGGTTAATTCAACGCCGCCAAGTTGCCTAGAAAAATCCTGCCGCAAGTATTTTTTCCATTACGATTTTTGGCATAACTTTTTCCACCTGTCTATTTGGGAAGTAAGTAAATGAGGTGCCATCGGAAGGAGACTGATCTAAAGTACTGGAAAAACTAGGGTTGCCATCTCTCAGTTTGCCGCAACTATAGGGCTGCCAGGTTAAAAAAATGACTTGTTTGAACCTGGCAACCCTATAGTTGCGGCAGATTGAGAGGTGGCAATCCTAGTTTTTCCAGTACTTTAGATCAGTCTCCTTCCGATGGCATCTCATTTACTTCCCTAATAGACAGGTGGAAAAAGTTATGCCAAAAATCATAATGGAAAAGGTACTTGCGGCAGGATTTTTCTAGGCAACTTGGCGGTGTTGAATTACCCCCTGTGTAAACATACACTAGAATCACATTACGTTCGCCTATGAAAAAGGTGCATAATTTTACGGTCGGATCTCGGACTAGTAGGTAGTAGGTACCTATAGATATAATCATCTTCATGATTATAAATCGATCCCTATTTTTATTGAAGTGAAAACTTCTTTAGCAGCGTTGTGCACTTTTTGGGATGGGTAAAAAATGTTAAACTCGCGTCAGGACCGTGACGTCACCCTGGTCGAAAATTGGTCAGACATATCCCCCTCTCTTTCTACCGCGCGGCGAAAATGTATGCCTGTTCCTGCTGTTTCGTTTAAGCCCCCTCTCTTTCTACCGTACGGCGAAAATGTATGCCTGTTTCTGCTGTTTCGTTTAAGCGGCATAAATTGTCATGTTTGTGTACGATAGTGCAATAAATGAATATTTTATTTTACCACATAAATGATAGTATTTTATATGTTCAAGTTTTCACTTCTGCCGGCACTCCCGGAGTGCAACCCGTTGTTTTTTTCCCGAATGATTCCAATTTCACCCTGTAGTGTCTTGTGTACAGTCCAATTGCACTTCATTAAATAGTGAAATTCCAGACAAAAGAATTTTAGTGTTTTGCAAGGAAAACTTTTCTGAGAAATTAAAAGAAAAAGTGACTACCTATAACCTAATCACCATGAACAGGGATTGAGCACTACTTAGGTTTCACCACTAGTGAAATGTGGATTGGTATTCTATTTATTATGTTTAAGGGGCTATGTAAAAAAATAGGATTTTTTAAAGCTCCATATATCATGAAGTACTAACAGTAGGAGTATGATTTGCGGATATGTGTAAATCTACACTAATATTATAAAGAGGAAAGATTTGTACCTATTTTTGTATGTTTGTATGTTTGTAATGAATAGGCTCAAAAAGTACTGGGCCGATTTAAAAAATTCTTTCACCATTAGAAAGCTGCATTCACCCTGAGTAACATAGGCTATATTTATTGCTAGAAAAGATTAGATGTCCACCCGTGCGAAGCCGGGATGGGTCGCTAGTTGAACATATAATTGAAGTTTTGATTAGAGCCAAAACACGATTAAGACAAATTTTCTCGATAGAAAAACAAGCCAAAGTAGCCTCCGTTTTTGTCTATAAACGCTTGTAACTGCTAAACTGTGAATAATAGAAACATGAGACTTGATTTAAAAAAAAGAGATTGCTATTATCTAAGTTTTGATTATAGAGCAGAATTGAATTTACATAAATAGTACAATCACAATTAAATAAAGTTTGTTTTTTTGCTTGATTCGTTCCAGGCGCGCGCGCCGCCCCATCTCTTTCTCTCGCATCTGGCAGTAATACAAGCTATCACACACCCGTTTCGCTTAAATTATTTTTCGACATAGGCCCTTAATTTAGACAAAATGAACGAATGCACATTCTAGCACAGCTCTTTTGGAGTACCTATGAACAAAGAAGAGCATTCTTTCGTTGTTCTATTTGTGTTCGTTCGCAAGTTGTCGCCAAATTTTTTGTAAAATAGTGTGATGTAAACGCCGCAAGAACCTCCTAACACCTACTGCTTGTTCGTTTGGTCTAAAGTCTAAGGTAAACTAATTGTCGTTTAGACTAAAAGATAACGAAAGAATGTTCTAGTTCCCGTTCTATCTCTATGCTAGTTTGGTTTAAATCCACCTTTAGGTAGGTATGCAAAGAATACATTATGTTTGTTATGTTGCTACAATGACAGACTAAAGCACGGGATACTGGCGACGGTGTGGCAGGTGGTGCGCGGGCGCAGAGGGGTGGAGCTTCTGCCTTTCCCGGAGCAGCGCGATCACACGCTGGCAGAATGTCGCAGCATCCAGAACGCGGTGGACTTCCACCTTGATCATTTCGTGAGTTCACTATTCTCTTTATAGGTTTTATCGTAATCGTATACAGAGACTTTCTTTATATGCTATCAGGTTTGCAGGGGATGATCAGGAGTGCGATTTTTGAATCTCGTTCGCTGAGTTCAGCAGTTGAAAATGTCAAAATTACTATGGAGACACGCATCTTTCTACTGCTGATTTGACTTTCAAAAATCGCACTCCTGAAGTATGATTTCCGTACCCAAAGGGTGAAAACGGGACCCTATTACTAAGCCTACGTTGTCCGTCCGTCCGTCCGTCCGTCCGTCCGTCCGTCTGTCCGTCCGTCAGTCCGACCTATTTAAGGCTGTAACTTTTGAACTATAAGAGCTAGATAGTTGAAATTTTCACAGAATGTGCGTTATTCCGGCGGATTTGTTACCAAATAATAAAAATTAAGGGGGGTTCTCAACAAGAAACTAGTTTTTATCAATGTTTTTTCTTCACGCTCTATCGTAAAAACGGTAATACATACAAGCGTCAAACTTAGTGTGATTTTAGAGCAAACTCTACAAAATAACAACAAATACTAAAAACCGGCCAAGTGTGAGTTGGTCTCGCGCTAAAGGTCCCGGACAAAAAAAGTGTTTTTTCTATGTTAATAATGTTGTGTTCTGTGTTGGTGTGGTACGGAACCCTCGGTGCGTGAGTAGCCCGACTCGCACTTGACCCGTTTTATTATAATAATTGTACCTACTACATACTTACATACATACTGCAATGATGATATTGTGTATTGAAAATGTAGGATAAAATAAAATAAAAAAAATAAAAAATACATGTACACGTTTAAGTGACACATCATGACTTCATGATATTAACCTTGATTATTAATTATTATTTTAATCCCAGTTACCTATAGCACACCTCGTTCAATGTCAGTAAAAAAAATTAGCGTTTAGTTCTGCACGCGCTCTTTCATTTCGAGTTCGTGGGCTGCGGGACTTGTGTAGATAATCCATGATCCATGTTTATACATTACCTAAAACTAATTAGTTCTCAAGGAAACATTTACTTCGAATCTACATGTGAAACCTCCAATAAAGTTTTATATCCATTCATTGTTCGTTACGCAAATGGTTCAAACAATGAATAGCGTGGGTGCGACCTCCTAAGAGAAAATCACTCTGAAACGTATTTTTGCACGTATAAATTGCTCCATCGAATGATTAATTGCTGGGATGCCTTTACGATAATGTTGGGCAACAAACGGTACGATCCGAGTCATGAAAACAGCGCTGTGAGCAATTACAGCGCTAACACCCGTTCCATTTGCGTTATCGCGCCTACAGCGCTGATAGCGTCCTACCAATTCGGAACGCTAGATATCGCACTCACACCGTTTACATCACAACATTCAAATATTCCTATTATTTTCTTCATCATTAATCGTTATAAATCTTTTATTCGTTTTTTTTAGAACATAATCAAACCCAATACTACTAAAGAAACCTAAATCGAGACCTAAACAAACCAAAAATGTACGACAACAAAACTGTTAAACGTTACTTTTGAAAATTCGCTCAAATATTACAACAAAACTGTCAAACGTCTCTTTTTAACAACTCGCTCACAGTGCTGACGCTCCGAGCTGTGAGCATTGGGCTGCGTTCACGACCTTTGGGCGCCGGTTGTTTTTTCAACTCGCTCTATGGTAGAACGTTTTTCACCGAGGTTCTGAACGGCGTTTAGTGCGAAAAGTTGCACTCGCGGTGCACCTGGGGCGTAGGTTCGGAACGCAGCCCTGTTATTGCAAGATGGCGTCGGTAGTGACGTCATGAATGACGTCACGTTTTCGATTGTGGTCGTGTTCACGTCAAATCGGAACGACATTTATCGCGCTCACAGCGTTGCGCTGTTGATTCGGGACGCACCGAAAGTCGCTGCTATTAATTCCCTATCAACTTTTCTGTTATCTACGTAAATTAAACAAACGGTTACTATTCTAAACTGAGATTTGGACTGATAATGAAACTATTATACCTGCTAATTGCACACCAACACTTTTTGAATGTTTAAAAATTAATTACGGCAAAAAGATAAGATAATCGAGTCCGTTTTCACAACTACTTACCTTTTTGTAAGGTAACCGACATGCAAGCGACTATGCCTCATTAGGTAAGGTACCACGACAACCGTTATACTACTTTACTATTAAAAAAGTTGTAGGAGGTGCTTCCGACTTTTAATTAATTCTAGTCTCTTTTTCATCCTCTGCAAAACCGCCTCATTACTCATTCTGTCTGTTCACGATATCTTCAACATAATTACCTAGTCCTCATTATAATTATAACAAATCAATATAATCAATTATTAAGGCTCTAGACAGACGGACTGCATTTCAACTGCAATCCAACCGCAAATTGCAGTTCAAGTGCAGTTTCAATGCAGTTGACACGACTGCAATAGAATTGCAAACCAACCGCGCAGTCCGATTGCAGTTTAATTGCAGTCGGCGTGCAGTCGTGTGAACTGCACACCGACTGCATTCAAACTGCATCCGAACTGCACCATACCCACCCGCCCGCACGCTCCGCCCTCCCGCGCATGGTCGGGTCATGACTCGGGTCGTTTTAATAGATCAAATATACAGGGTGTACAATAAAATGGGACAGCTACTTGAAGGGGTGCTTCAGACCATCAAACTGAACAACTTTCTCTATGGGACCAATATCGAAATCGCGAAAAAAAAATCTGCTGTCCCATACATTTCAGTCGAGTTATGTTTGCAGTTTTGTATGGGAGAGCGGATTTTTTTTTCGCGATTTCGATATTGGTCCCATAGAGAAAGTTGTTCAGTTTGATGGTCTGAAGCACCCATGAAATGAAATGAAATGAAATGAAATGAAATGAAATTAATGAAATTAATGAAATGAAATTATATTTATTGTGATAAATGTGGTACATATTGGGTAAATAGGTGGTAATTTACAAATAGATCAGCACATTTAGTCAGATGTCTGACATACAATATAAAATTAGGTTGATTATCAAAATTATATACAGAAAGAAATCGAAATGTAGCTTAATAGCCAAAGACATATATATTAGTAATATATAAATCTATGTTAATAGCTTTATCATTAAATTAACTAAACCTTAGCATTATAATAGAGCATATTATTAAGTATAATTATTAGGTAGACTTTTTATTGATAACATAATTAATACATTTTATTTAATGTATCAGTCATGCATTAGGGCAAAGTAATTCTTTTAGTGTGTAAAATTGTTTTTCTTGGAGCCATTTTACCAGCCTACGCCGGAAGAATTTTAAGGGCAGTTCTTTTACATCGCTGGGAAGTGCATTAAATATTCTGACACACATGCCATAACAGTTTTTATGATGTACTGCAGTTCTTGGAATTACATCATAGACCAGATTATTTCTGTATCTTACATTCCTAGAATGTACTTCTCTTGTTCTTACAAATAAATTTTCATTCTTTCTTACAAAATGTGCTACCTCTAATATATACAATGATGGAAGTGTTAGAATACCTAGTCGTTTAAATAGAGGCCTACAAGATACATCAGGTGGTACGCCACATTTGAGTAGCTGTTCCATTTTATTGTACACCCTGTATGTACGATAAAATTCATAGATCACAGATGGATCACAGTTTAAAACAAATTAAAATTGTTAACAAAACAAAATTAAATATTATGGTCCAGTTGATTCGGGAATATCCCTGACTACCCCCTCAGGGAATATAGTCGTGAGCATAAGCTATACTATGCTTGACTCGGGTCAGCTCTTCCTTCTGTGCTCATCAATAGAAAGACTTACATCCATTACCACCTAGCCACCTTAGAATCCTTATTTCTAATATTTTATTTAAAAAACTTTTTGTCAATAGGGTAGCCTTTGGGTGTTAGACAGCGGCATAATAGAAACACTGGAGCGGCCTCGGTGCACATGCCCACCGAAAGTGGTGGTGATAAGTATACTCCTCAAGAAGCTGACGCGGCACATCGAACTCTCCTCCTTGGCGGAACCTAATTCACTGCTGCAGAACATCGTGGTAGAGTACGGGATTGGAGGGAAACCTTTTGTGTGAGTTATCTGCATTGACTTACCAACTACAGGACGTATAGGGTCCGCGCTCAAAAGTGTCCGAACCAAAAGAGCACCAAAACGTATAAAGAGAACCAACAAAAAAACCAGCTGTTCCATACTAAACTGCAATGCCTACGCGACACAAATGTATGCAACAGCAGATTTTTTTTTTGCTCCGATTGGTTTGCTCCCATAGTAAAAGTTGTTCAGTTTGATAGGTAGACTCTTAGTTTAAAAGGATGCTAGCTAATGGCCTCGATTCGGAGTGTACCACGACTAAACTAAACTAAATGTATTCCTGTCACTTTCTAAAATAAGATTAAGAAAAGAGACAGAAAACCAATAGCTGACTTTAGTGCTGTCAAAGTGACGTTAAATGCGCAAAATAAGATGCCATCATAATGTACGCCAGCTTATTTAAGTCGTTTTTGGGCGTTTAACGTCACTTTGACAGCACTAAAGTCAGCTGTTGGTTTTCTGTCTCTTTTCTTAATCTTATTTTAGAAAGTGACAGGAATACATTTAGTTTAGTTTAGTCGTGGTACACTCCGAATCGAGGCCAATGATATCAATTTCACCCTTTATACAGGGTGGAAAGTTAAGATGTGACACAAAGGCAATAGACAGCCCGGTAGCACAGTCGGTAGTGAACCTGCCTGCTGTGCCGAGGGTCGCGGGTTCGAATCCCGTAAGGGACAAATATTTGTATGATGAATATGAATATTTGTACCCGAGTCATGGATGTTTGTATTTATATATGTATTCTATATCGTTGTCTAGTCATCATAATACAAGTCCAGGCTAGATTCTGGTACTTTAAATGTGACTAAATAATTTGTGTGACATTGTCCAAGATAAATAAATAAAAAAAAAGGGCAGCTACCAGAAGCATTATGCAGTTTTTCTCGATGACTGTAAAATTAGTGAATGTAGAAGTAAATCTTTTATGGTGTTTTCTAAGTTGCTCCCTAAGTAAAAGTTGTTCGGTTTTATAGTCTTGCGCACCTTTTAATAAGTAGGGTGCTAAATTGTCGTTTGTAATGATAAATGTATGATTTTTATGATGCTTGATGACATTGAATGTTGCAAAAGAACGTGCCCGCCCAGACCAGACATTACAACTTCAGTTTTAGAAACACGTATGATAATTTATAGGTAGTAGTTACGAGTACCTAGGTAGAGTAAATAAATGTATCTAAGTAATAAAGAATTTCTAAATTTATTGTACAAGTCTTGAAGTAATTCAGGCTGCAACAGCTCAATTCTAATAATTATTTCATTGCCATATTGCCAATTAATTGGGAGTCGTTAAATTGTCTACTTAGCATAAAAATTCAATTTAAATATTATCTAACTACATATTAGAAATCCAATTTATTCAGATCGATGCCAAAAAAACTAGTAGTAGCTCTAAGTATACTATTGACTATTTCTGTGTCTCGATTTAAAATGTTGAATACACTTATTGCCATAATACATTATGTTAAACGCTGTCTGTCGCTGCGATCGACCGACTTAACTAGAGTGGACTAGACTCTGTGCCTCTGTCTCCATCCGCACTGGGCCCTAGTGGATGATACCTATCCACTCTTACGTACGACTTTATGTCCTTAGGGCTAGCATGCCACGCACGATAAAGTGACAAAACGAGAAAACCGTCATGTGCGCTCGTTTTCGTATACGCAAAGTACGATAACAAAGACAGGCGCGACTCGATTTTTCTCGTTTTCCTACGTTTTCATTAAGCCTTCTTTTACCCAGTAGAATTGGTAATTGTACACTTCGACTTCACCCGTGATGAAAATATAAAATACCTAGAAAATACCTATCAGAAGTGCTATTTTTCAATCTCATTTTCAAAATCATGATCGAATAATCTATGAATTTTATTTCATTTATTCAGACTAAGGCTGCCTGTCCATTGACGCGAGCTGGCTGTGCGAGCTGTGTAGCTGTGTAAATATTAACCAATCAGAGATCCGACCGAGATCGGCCGAGCTCATGATTGGTTAATATTTACACAGCTACACAGCTCGCGCAGCCAGCTCGCATCAATGGACAGGCAGCCTTAGGGTTGCTATACACATATTCGGGCCGGCATTAATCGGCACAGCCGGGCGGTATAATCGAATATGTGTAGGTGAATGTTCGGGAAAAAAGCCGCTCGTGTTTGCCGCACGAATACAGTGGCCGGGCAAAGACGGATGGAATCGGCACAAGATCGGCACAAGCCGAATGAAGCCGAACAAGTGCAGTGATTGCTTCGGGTCGGCTTTGTTGACCGAAAAATACTGCCGAACCGACAGCTCCGACCCGCTTAAGTCTATAGCAAAGCAACCCTTAAATTGCATGTTAAGTATGTGCACATAAAGGTGTGGTGTTAAATTATTTAATTAGGTTCCAAATCAATGCAATTTTACCCAGAGGCGTCTTACTAGGTACTGCATTTAAAAGGTTAACTAAGAAATCCTTTTTAATAGTGGCCTTAGAGGATTCGGACAAGGGCATGCTCAGACCTCAGACCAGTTGGTGCAATAGAGAAAGTTGTTTAGTTTGATGGTCTGATCATCCCCTTACAAAACCGCCAGCATATTTTAGTTGGACCCTGAATGCGAATAATGCATGTTTATGCCCCTTTCGAATATGAATCAGGACGTGTCATTCAAAATTAACACTCAACCAAGATTTCAAACCCACAGTTACATATCAGATGCGTCACGGGGAGCGGTCCTGGTTCACGACACGTCATCAGGTTCTGGGTGGACGGTGCTGGTGTGTTCCCCGGCCGCCGGGCTGCAGCTTACCTTGGTGAAGCGTGCGCCGACCCATGCCGTGCTGGTGCTGGTGAGGCTCCATCATCACGGTCTACTCGAGCTGGACACTGCTGCGTTACGTAGAAAGAACTCACTGGCTCCACTCAGAGGTAATTTCGATAACTGTTAAAACAGAAGTTCAATAACTTATGTATGATAATCGTTTTGTTTAGGAAACACTGCCATGGTGGTGAAGATCTAATGAAGCTTTTTAGAGATAGGTAACATAATGGGGCTAAATGGTGTTAGTTTAACCAACACCGTAGAAGAGAGAACTGGTCTCCGCTTATGGACCGTTTATACGATGACCGCTTATGGACAGTTTATAAAATTAGCACCGTGTAAACACTTTAAGGCACGACAATTTTAAAGCACGGCGTAAAATTGTCGTGCGTTTACACGGTGCTAATTTTAGGCGCCGCAGAATTGGCGCCTAGAAATTGTCATCGTATAAACGGTCCATTAATTCCAATTTCAACTCTTATAAAAACGCATGGCATCGACATTGATAAATTAGTTAAATTTTTTCCGCAACATGTTTTTCTTTACTTTGCCCGTTACATTGACTTATACTTATATGCTGACAGTTTTGACCATCAAACTGAACAACTTTCTCTATCCATAGAGAAAGTTCTTCAGTTGGTCTGATCATCCAACCAACCAACATCGATGGAAGTTTTTTTTTTTCGTGATTTTGACTTTGGCCCCGTAGTGAAAGTTATTCAGTTTGATGGTCTGATCAACCATTTAAAAAACCATCAGCATACAGGGTCCTTCTTAATATGATGACACTTTTTTAAGGGGATGACCAGACAATCAAACTGAACAACTTTCTCTAGAGGACCAACATCGAAATCGCGAAAAAAAAAAATCATCTATCCCATACATTTGGCTCAAAGTAGTTTGCAGTTTTGTATGGAACAGTTTTATTTCCAGTTTTCGAAGTTGGTGCCATAGAGAAAGTTGTTCAGTTTGACGGTCTGATCATCCCCTTAAAAAAGTGTCAGCATATTAAGGACCCTATATTTAGTTGGATCCTTTATGTCGACCACTTCACTGCAGACCTGTCCTGCCCGTGACCTGCACTGGTAGCATGAACACCCGCGATAGCCGTGATACGGCTTTATCACGTCTTTTATCTCGTTCTTTTGCGCGCGAACGGACGAGATAAAAGACGTGATAAAGCCGTATCACGGCTATCGCGGGTGTGCATGCTACCAGTGCTGCTAAATTAAATTAATTCGATAAATTGTCTAGCACTTCTTTCAATCTATTTTATTTATTCCCCAGTATTCGGCGACCACACCAAACCAGTGCTACTGCTCGGCTCAGATTACCACCACGTGTACCTTCGTCACACTGAATGTGCGGACGTTTTCTCCTGGGACACTAGGGAAGCCTACAACTCTACCCAACTCCTCGACATCCACTCACCTGGCCCTCACCTAACACCCACCTCTGTGACTGCAGATCCTTTCAAATATGTCCTCCTGGTACTAGATTCTAATTACGCTGATACGGTCCATACTAAAATGGAGACCTACCATAGAATAACGTTTATTGGACAGTTGTAAATGTAGGCAGTAGGCACTGTAATACCACAGAGTACTATAATAGACCGAGATCCGACCGTAAAATTGCACCTATTTCTTTTTTGATTGAAATGTGATTCTAGTATACACAGGGGTTAATTTAACTCCGCGAAGTTGCCTAGAAAAAAATCTTGCCGCAAGTATCTTTTCCATTATGATTTTTGGTATAACTTTTTCCACCTATCTGTTTGGGAAGTAAATGAGGTACCATCGGAAGGAGACTGATCTAAAGTACTGGAAAAACTAGGGTTGCCACCTCTCAGTCTGCCGCGGCAAGATTTTTTTCTAGGCAACTTGGCGGCGTTAAATTAACCCCTGTGTAAACATACACTAAAGTAGGGCCAATTTAATAGGCCACATTTGACATTTGTCAGTTTGAGCTTCATAGTGAGGTGCCCTGCTTAAGAAGACTGATTCGATTCAGACTTCAATCATAAATGTGAATTGTATTCAGTTATTATGAAAAGGTACTTATACAACGTGTTAATGAATTAGCGCAAAACCTCATACACCCCAACTGATTTATAACAAAGTAATTAGATTGAATCTAATTTCATTATTTTGATAGTTACAATTTAAAGTTATTCGCATTTTAAGTTTTGAGGCAAAAATGATTTGTTATCATTTCAGCAATGAATGAAAGCGCTAACATGCTTATGGATACATTTGAATAATCTTGTTTTGATAGTATGTAGGGTGAGTGTGCCCGTGCGGTGGGATGATATCGGGTTCAGTAAATTTTAAAGGACAACCGCCGCGGCCGCTCTCCCTTGAAAAAATACCTTAAAATGTATAGAAGTTTTGACTGAAGTCAAATGTGTCATAAATTATGAGGTTTTATAAAAACGACTCAGATAGTATCATTTATTTTTATTTAACGAGTTATTTAATCATTTATTATTAATAAATTATAAAAAAGCAGCAACCCCAACATGACTGTCAGGCTGAGATTCAGAGACGTTTTTTAAGTCTTAGTTCGGACTCCCGTATGTCAAAATCCATACATTTTGTTTGACCCTACTTAGTTCGAACTATGACTTAAAAAATCGTCTCTGAGAATCTCAGCCTCAATGTTGTTTAGTAGGAGGTGTTGCAAGCACAATGTTTTTTTTATATAAAAATGATAAAAACTAATAAATCCTTATAAAATAAACTAATGCCTGCCTTGAGGGTCCGCGTCTGGTCCGCGTGGACTCTGAACACGGATCCGATGTCAAATTTGAGAAAAGTGGCCGCCATCTTGAACTATTCAGTTCTTGGACAGATTGCTTCAGAAATCTTAAGGACCGCGGACTCTCAGATATCGATTTTGGTAATAATCGGCCCAGAAACTAAAAAGTTTCAAGATAGTGGCCAATTTTCTCAAATCTGAAATCAGATTCATGTTAAGAGATCGCAGAAACCCCTAGATATCCATTTTGGACGCAGTCGGTTGAAAAACAAAAAAGTTCAAGAGGGCGGCCACTTTTCTCAAATCTGACATCGGATTCGTGTTAAGAGATCTCAGGAACCCCTATATATCGATTTTGGAAGCAATCGGTTAAAAAACAAAAATGTTCGATAAATTAGGTATGTAAGTAGGTATCTTATTTTGATCCTTAAACGATTTGTTTACGATATAACCACTCAAGCGTCCGGCACCGCGCAGTGATTATGTCCGTAGCGTCCCAAGCGCCGATCGCGCGACGAGTACGTCAACGGGGAGCGAACTTCGCGACAAAACCTGTTACATCTCAAAAAATACTACCGCTATAACAAAATAAAAAATACTGACGGAAAGCTTGATAACTACAGAATTAAAATAAAGTGTAAAGCCTTGAAAATAAGGCTTAAAGTTAGTCAATTTTGACTGGAGTCCTAAATACGAAACTGTGAAATAGCGTAGCCTGTTTATCGGTAATCTATAACATATTTCGCATTATTTTCTTGTACAAGTCTCAATATCGTGATAACAATGAACTATTCATCCTATTTGCACAGTTGTTGTTCAAAAATATGCTCAATTATAGTCAAAATATATCACTGAACTTGCCAAATGACTGAACAAAAAAAAATTTTACGCAAAAATGAACTTTGACATTATTTTTAAATATTTTTGTACTTTCCTGTAGAAAACAAAAGTTGTCTATGGATAGTGTAAGGATATTAGCACCACCTAGCATCGAGTAGCAGAACTATTTATAGCAGCGTTCAGAATTAGAACGAAAAATAAACATCGCTGTTTTTATGGGACTATAGTCCCATGGACGTAAACGGCTAGTGTCATTTTCGGGACTATAGTCCCATGGAACGCTTAAGTGGATAAAATAATAATGGGCCAGGGATTCGACTGATGATTTTTAAAATAATATTACAGTACCTATAAGTACCTTTTCATAATAACTGAATTGAAGAAATTGAAGTCTGAATCGAATCACTCACTTTTTAAGCAGGTCACCTCACTATGAAGCTGAAACTGAAGTGCGATTTTTGAAAGTCATACGAGCGACTTGGCAGTAGAAAGATGCATAATCTCCATAGTCATTTTGACATTTTCTACTGCCAAGTCGCTCGTATGATTTTCAAAAATCGCACTCGCACAAATGTCAAATGTGGCCTATTAAATTGGCCTTACTTTAGAATCACATTTCGTTTAAAAAAGAAATAGTTGCATAATTTTACGGTCGGATCTCGGACTAATTACTACTAAGATTCCTAATTTTGGAAAAAATTGTGAAAACTGATTATGAACATCTAGTTTTTGCCTTTTGTCTTTTTAACCAATTTTTTCATCTTTATGAACACTTGAACAAATATTTACGTTTTATTTGTGAAATATCATGTATCTGACTATAGAACTATGAAATGTTTTGCCTGTGTATGTTATAAATACGCTTCATGTTAGTAATATAAAATAATAATTATTATATCACTGGCTGTTAACCGCCTTCTGTCTGTGTGGAATATGTATGCCTGTTCAAATCATTTACAAATCATTTACTAAACATCAAAATCGGTTCAGCGGCCTAGCCGTGAACACGTGACAGACAGAAGAGATGCGAAAGTGTCCTCATCTCACTATATTATAAATGTTAAAAGTTTGGATGTTTTTCACTCGATCACGCATCAACGGCTAAACGGATTTTATATAATTATAATAATTATTAGTTGGATTTTGAAGCAAACTAATTATAAGAAATCTGATATGTGCATGAAGGATAATAAGAACACGATTCTTGTGTACATAACACTTATATTTTAACATAACGTGATTAATTAAAATAAACGTCTTTAAATTAAAACAACGAACATATACAATAATCGGAGATTATATTAAAGTTAGACTTTAACGGCCCAAAAATAATTATTTAATAAATAAGGTAACTGCCAAGTTTATAGAGAATAACGTAAAATTTTATTACTGGGCACATCTGCATATTTTAATTTAATCTTAAAGATACCATAAATACCATCCGGGGTAAAAAAAAATCTTTAAATAAATACATCTCATCATCGGTATTATAAAACCGTTCTGTTAACTTGGGAAATGACAGTTAGTCAACATTAATTACTATTGGATTTAACTTCACGAGAAGTCAATGCAAAATAAACTCAGTAAAGGGGTATGTGTAGAGTTGGCGTCGTTTTCTACTTTCGCGGCCACTGATGAAAGTTGTGTGATTTAGATGAGGACACTAAATGAAACTCATCTTACTATGAAGCACTTAGCTAAGTAATATCGGGGTTGTAGCTAGTTAAGGTACCTGCCCTACTTGCCCCTTCCAAAAAATGCCATCCCGTATATCTCTGCCCCGATATTACTGTCACGCATGTGTGCGTGACATTCACGTACAGAGAGTCAATGTGTGCGTGCCAGCCGTGCTTGGAGCGAGCGTTCGTTAGATAGTGAACCTTCTGTTGTAAACTCTTATATATTCCGTGGTAATGCTACGAAACCGTAATAAAATTATAAGTGGCCGCAGTAAAAAAAAAGACGCCATCTGTTCATACAAAGTT
Source organism: Agonopterix subpropinquella (assembly GCA_922987775.1). Classification (NCBI taxonomy): domain Eukaryota; kingdom Metazoa; phylum Arthropoda; class Insecta; order Lepidoptera; family Depressariidae; genus Agonopterix; species Agonopterix subpropinquella. The sequence goes on along the minus strand of OV277695.1, from coordinate 14,412,274 downwards.
ACACAAACCCCTTTCTAAATAAAAGCATTAACAACAGGTAGAACAAGGAAATGGTTCACATTTGTGTCCCGTCTAACGCGTACGTAGATTAACCAATTATAATTTACTAACACGTCTGTTGATGCAAATGAACTGACCGAATAGCACGCAACACTATTTAAATATTTTTGCAATGTGATGAACCGAGAAGTTAAATCCAGTATAAATTAGTTTGATGACCGTTTATCTCCGAAAATCTATTGCAAATAATAATATTAAAACCAAGAGCGAGCCATCTTTTCTTAAATTACTTTTACCAACTTTCCAAAACAATACAAAAAATATAAACATGTCAGGGATTTTGGCTTGTTCAGGGAGTTCAAAAACAGTTGTTACACTAATTTACTCAGCACATCCCATAAGTATTATATTTATGGTATAAATAAATCACTCAGGCCTTTTGAGTCATCAATATTCACTGTGATCTTATATCACTAAAATTGTCTTTTAACAAAAATCTATATAAATCATAAAAATCACATTCAAGTGCTGTTCATAATCTAATGAAAACAATGTTACTATATTTACAAAATTGTTAAATCGTAACATAAACGTATTACCATTTTTTTCTGTAAAAAAAGTACTAGAAAGGCCAATATATACAGTATTTCACAAATTATTGTAATATAAGTATAAATCACATTTATCTTGCAAGACATTTCGTGTTGTAAGTAGCATTTTACTCCAATATAATATAGATATCAATCTAACATAAATACGCAATCCCAAAATTGTATCAAATGGATAAACACTACAATAGGTACCTGATTTGACTGTATCTAGATTATCATTGCTATATAAATATTAAAATCTTATGTAAGTCAGCAAACCGTATTATTTTTAATCACAACATCCCTAGGGCCAAGGCACGAGTGTGGTATTTGTTATGTTATGAACATTTGCTTACAATCGCCCGCTAGCTAGCTACTCGTACTACATAATGCTGTTATATACATCTAGCTCAAGTTCACGAATTCATCAACATGCATCACAACGATGCATTCATGTTATTACAAAAATGTCTAGCAGTGTCATGAAGGAGGTAGGGGCAAACAGAGAGCGCTTTCATGATTATGTCACTCCACACGAATATGCAACTTTGAATTTTACGATACGTTTAGCTTGCGTCCAAGACAGCTTCGTGATTTGGACAGATCGTTTAAGAGCAATTATTTTACTTTCTGAATAAGTTTGAGCCTAAAAACTTTAATATTATAATAAATGTTAATTAATCTTGTATACTTTTAGTTTATTATGTTTTGACAGCTCAAACATTTTCAAAAAATTAAATAAACTGCCTGTCAAAATCACGAGGCTATCTTAGACGCTTTAGGTACATTTTCACATGGTATTAGTGGTTATGTGTAGCATATACATATATTTAATATTAACAATAATACACAGTATACTTACTTAGTACCAAGTGTCAATATTAATCGACAATCAGTTATTCAATAAGTTACCTCCTCCATTTTGAGTATCATGATATAAACCAATCTTTGGTAGCATAAGAAATCAAAGTAACAGTTGTTAACGTGACTAATAAAATTAGCATGAAACGTATTATGTAACAAACTAATTTATAATAATCATTTTAGCTTAAGAATACTTTACGATAAAATAAAAACAATCGATGGTATTAAATACAGCTGATAATGAAGAGGGTATGAACGAACCAATTCGGGCTGGTGTCGACCAAAACAGAGCGGAACGGAGACGTGTAAAGTCAACATTCAATGGATGAATTCAACATAAAAAAATTTTTACCACCGGTTTTTATTGAAAAATACAAAATTTGGTAGAAAAAAATAAGGCAGACGTATTTTCTGATTGATTTTGGTCAATATGTCTATTTTTAATGTACTTTTGAATTGTCTGAAAAACAATTGATGAATGGCTATAATTGATGCCTTTGCCGCAAAGTAATTAAAAATAAAAACCGTAAAATTGAACAGAAAACACAAGCAGGCAAAGGAAAAAAATTTCATTCATCCTTTTTTTTTCATTATTTTTTAAACTTTGAATCACATAAATGGTTTTCGAATTTTGGTACCTTTCATAAAATGAAATGTTGTCGAACGAGCTGGAGTGCGGTTTTTGAACAGCACAGTCATGTTGTAATCAGCAGTAGAAAATGGCAAAATTACTATGGAGATTATGCAATCTTTCTACTGCTGATATGAACGTGGTGTGATGTTCAAAAATCGCACTCCTGTTGTGAGATTTTACCCAGCACCGCTCCGCTTTGGTGGATACCGGGCCTTACAGTCGTAGCAAATCTAAATAAATTAAGTTCATAAGCTATTCTACAAGCCTCTGTTCTTTCAACAAAACTCATAATATTAATAATACAAATGTACAATAATAAATAGGTAAAATCGCTGTCAACTGCAAGCATTCCTCAGATCTACTGTTGGATATAAAATAAATAAACAATAGAATTGTGTGCAGTATTCTTTAGGCGTCGTCAGTGGCTTTCATGTGGATATTCGAGTTTTCCAAACAGAAGACTTTTCCCCTGGAAAAAAACATTGATTTCTTTAACTTTGGCTTGAAACATCGCATGTCCAACGTGGAACTTCTCTTCGGTGAAACCAAAACAGAAAAATGTGTTAGTCACTCGCAAGCCAATTTAATAGTCTGTACTCACTTTATACATCACAGTCAGTATAAGAAAGAATATGGTACAACATACCTCTTGTCAGTTCGGTTCGAGCTCATATACAGGGTGTACAATAAAATGGGACAGCTACTCAAAGGGGTGCTTCAGACCATCAAATTGAAGAACTTTCTCTATGGGACCAATATCGAAATCGCGAAAAAAAAATCCGCTCTCCCATACAAAACAGCAAACATAACTCGACTGAAATGTATGGGACAGCAGATTTTTTTTTCGCGATTTCGATATTGGTCCCATAGAGAAAGTTGTTCAGTTTGATGGTCTGAAGCACCCCTTTAAGTAGCTGTCCCATTTTATTGTACACCCTGTATAGAAGTGACAGCGAAGTGTCCAGGATGTCAGTCGAAGACAGACCAAAAGAAACCTCCCAGAATGTTTCCTATTATAATAGGTAGATGACACGATTGTATCAAGACCTCCGCCTCTAAATACCTAGTAGACAAAGTTGTATTACGTAATAAAATATAACCTACTTACCAAATAATTTCTACTCTACACGTGTTTCGCTCCACCAAGGAGCATCCTCAGGAGTTAGACCGACGAACGTTCGATACAGAGTTGTTACTCCGCCGAGCGTCCGACACCGAGTGACCTGTGCGCGCCGTCTGTCGCCTATAACGGCAGAGTAACAACTCTGTATCGAACGTTCGTCGGTCTAACTCCTGCGGATGCTCCTTGGTGGAGCGAAACACGTGTAGAGTAGAAATTATTTGGTAAGCAGGTTGTATTTTATTACGTAATACAACTTTGTCTACTAGGTATTTAGAGGCGGAGGTCTTGATACAATCGTGTCATCTACCTATTAGTCATGGATTTCCGCAAAGTAACGCCTGATTCAATTAGTTTCCTATTATGTTACATACATACATAAACTCACAACCATAATCCCATTCGGGGTGGTCAGCTCTGCTACAACTACCGACAAAATATTTAAGCATGCGGTTATAGCAAGGCTCACTTTTAGCACATTGAAGGTTTCACGATGAAATGACGTGTGAGATGGTGACAGGGGGTTAGCCTTTCGCCCACAAAAACACTTCACGAGAGACCTTATTCCTTAGTCGCCTCGTCCGACACCCACGGGAAGAAATGAGGTGGTCCATTCTAAGTCGGAACCATACGGCTTTATTATAATAATTATGTTACATAATTTTAAATATTTCCCTTTGGTTTGGCACTAGGTACATTTTCGTTCTCGCAATGCATGATCATACCGTATTTTCCCTATTTGATTTTATCTATGATTTGAACGTTTAAATTCAATTATTACATTAGTTTAAAGGCCTGCAGCCGAATGCCGGCGGCAATGCCGCCGGGTTCATGCCGAGCGGCTATGCCGCCGGCAATACAAGCCGCCGGCACAAGCCGCACAAAGCCGCCAAGCATCATTCCGGTTGTGACAGTTACATAGAACCGCACACCACTACCGCTCGAATGCCGGTCACGAACTGACGCCGAGAAACCGCGTAACCCGCCGGCACACCCCGGACGCCATGCCGGCGGCTCTTTTGTGCGGCAAAGCCGGCGGCTTTGTATGCCGCCGGGTGATCGGCGGCTTAGCCGGCGGCTTGCCCGGCGGGCATTGCCGCCGGCATGTGTGTAGTAGCCTTAAAACATACCTGGTCTGCGAGATTCCCCCGTGATATGATTTCCGTGCCTCGGAACTATAAACTTTGATTCTTGAAACATTGATAGCATCAAATCCTCAGTGGTAGGATGATATTCGACGCCGTTTATACTAGCAACTAGAGGAGAACTCTCGTAGTTTCTGTTCGCATCCCTCGTGGTAGACGATGTACTAGAAGACCTGGTGGGGTAGTCCACAGAGCGGGGCCGCCGTGAGTCCACCGGCGTCATCTTAGGGTTAACGTGGACATCTTTGTGTATGTAAGGTTCGATGGACACATTTTCGTTCTCGTATTCGCTCGTATTATCGTTCGTTCGGTTTCCATTAACTTCTACAATCAGCGGACGCTGTAGTGTGGGTGATTGTACTATAGATGCAGTGTTATGTATAATGGTTGTGGTTTGGTGTACGGGGGACGTCGCATCAATCATGCTATCGTCGGGTAAGCTCGCTACGCTTCTAGTTGGAGATGGACTGTGCGTTGGGGCAGTGACTTCTGATTCAGAATCGACCGCGTTCGTTGGCGTCTCGATTTTAGCGTCTTCGATAATTTCTTCTTTCACCTCGGTCAGTTCGACCAACGTTTCGGTGGTTTGTTTCACGTATTTCGGCATACGCAACGCCCAGTGTCCGTTCTGGTCATCGGTGGAGCATGGGTGAGTAACAATTGGCTTCTTGCGTCTGTAGAAGAGCATGTAGGCAGTATTGTTAACGAGTTCACTGTACGCGTTTTCGTCGTCGACGGGAGTGACTCGCGAATCGTCGAATTTATACCAGTGGCCGTCGTATGGATTTTTGCAAGCTGCCGTGTAGTGTCCCGTTTCTAGATCGTCCCCGTGATGGTAGCAGATGGCGTACAAGTCATACATGTTCTCGTGCGGTGTGTGCGAAGGGGTCTTGGAAAGTCTCCGTCGTGGCGACCTCGAATGACTGGGCGATTCGCCTATCGATGCGCTCTTTCTAACGAGATGTGGTGTCATGTCGAAATCGTTCAGTGGAAACTCGACCATAGTTGTCAATTTAGTGCTGGTGCGGCCTTTGGCTTGCCTGTAAATGTTTAAAAGTTATAATTTTTCGACAACAAAAATTTAGCTACGGCTTAAAATCATAATTACTTACTGTCGAAACCTCTTCAAATGTATAACTAATACATCTGGAAGTGACCAAAGCCCGAGCGTTTTTACAACAGGCATATACCGCTGACATTGTGGACACCTGCAATCATAAGAAAGTTATTAATAAAGCAAGAACAATTGAAGCACAGCCTGAACACACGGAGATCACTCGCGCTTGTCGCAGGCACGTAGCCCATGTGCTGCGATCCTAGCTTTATCATTGTAAAATGGCTGGATAGATTTTGAGGAAAGCGGTACTGTACCGAGCCTATAGTGCTGCCCTCAATCGATTTTTTTCTATTTCTAAACAAATATAAATATCCAAAACAAAACAAGAATGTCACATGGTCGTCGTTGCTCATTTTCAGTTTATCGGATGATTACGGATTTGTTTCTATAATTAAAACCGCCAAAAGTAGCAAACTTTGGACATAACATTGGTATTTGACTAAAAAGAATTAAAGTTTTATCTAATAGTGCATCATTTGTGAATGAATGTTTTAATTTTGTTATTTTTTTACATTACCAGTGTGTTAATAAAAATGTTTTCTTTCTTTGTTTAGCCGCTTGCAATTCGGCTTAAGATAACAATAGATAAACATAGGTATAGGTATATGGTATAGTGGTTCTATACTATCGCGTCCGTGGAAGAAAAAGGGTTAAAGAACTAAACAGATGAGTTGAGACAAGAATACGCCACTGCCTACATTTACAGTCACCAAACAGGGGTGAGGTTAAAATTGGTTGGGGCAGGAACTGTCCGTACTGTATGTAGTACTAGATATTTTTAGGTCAGTAAGGTTAGTAGCACAGTAACAACCTCCAAGCTCCAACCTCCTCAGCGGAGCGGCCGAGCCCGGGTCAGTGAGACTAGCTAGTAGCACAGTAACAACACAACACAACCTCCAGGCGTCCTCCTGCGCGAGTCGCTCGGCGCGCGTGTAGTGCGCGAGGCACGCGTGTAGCGTCAGCCCGGGTCAGTGAGACTAGCTAGTAGCACAGTAACAACACAACACAACCTCCAGGCGTCCTCCTGCGCGAGTCGCTCGGCGCGCGTGTAGTGCGCGAGGCACGCGTGTAGCGTCAGCCCGGGTCAGTGAGACTAGCTAGTAGCACAGTAACAACACAACACAACCTCCAGGCGTCCTCCTGCGCGAGTCGCTCGGCGCGCGTGTAGTGCGCGAGGCACGCGTGTAGCGTCAGCCCGGGTCAGTGAGACTAGCTAGTAGCACAGTAACAACACAACACAACCTCCAGGCGTCCTCCTGCGCGAGTCGCTCGGCGCGCGTGTAGTGCGCGAGGCACGCGTGTAGCGTCAGCCCGGGTCAGTGAGACTAGCTAGTAGCACAGTAACAACACAACACAACCTCCAGGCGTCCTCCTGCGCGAGTCGCTCGGCGCGCGTGTAGTGCGCGAGGCACGCGTGTAGCGTCAGCCCGGGTCAGTGAGACTAGCTAGTAGCACAGTAACAACACAACACAACCTCCAGGCGTCCTCCTGCGCGAGTCGCTCGGCGCGCGTGTAGTGCGCGAGGCACGCGTGTAGCGTCAGCCCGGGTCAGTGAGACTAGCTAGTAGCACAGTAACAACACAACACAACCTCCAGGCGTCCTCCTGCGCGAGTCGCTCGGCGCGCGTGTAGTGCGCGAGGCACGCGTGTAGCGTCAGCCCGGGTCAGTGAGACTAGCTAGTAGCACAGTAACAACACAACACAACCTCCAGGCGTCCTCCTGCGCGAGTCGCTCGGCGCGCGTGTAGTGCGCGAGGCACGCGTGTAGCGTCAGCCCGGGTCAGTGAGACTAGCTAGTAGCACAGTAACAACACAACACAACCTCCAGGCGTCCTCCTGCGCGAGTCGCTCGGCGCGCGTGTAGTGCGCGAGGCACGCGTGTAGCGTCAGCCCGGGTCAGTGAGACTAGCTAGTAGCACAGTAACAACACAACACAACCTCCAGGCGTCCTCCTGCGCGAGTCGCTCGGCGCGCGTGTAGTGCGCGAGGCACGCGTGTAGCGTCAGCGGCGCGGCCGAGCCCGCCGCGGACACGTGCACCTCGCACGCCTCGCTCGGCTCCCGGATTATGCTGCAACAACGGACATATTCAATTAAGGGGCCATAAGGTTCAGAAAAATATTTTCTATGAGAAACGCGACTGCCCAGCCCTCCGAAAAGTGCGTGCGCGTGCCGTATTTTCGATTAAAAAGAGTTAACAAAAGTACGTTTTTTAGATTTTTTTTATGATTTCACTAGATAAAGTAGCTATAACCCGTCGACTGGAGAAATCCAATAAACTAACTCATATCACTGCGGTCACCGTTTATAACAAACTACCGGGAGATATTGCAGACGCCCTCACGACTTCCACATTTAAGTACAAACTCAAAAAATGGTTGGTGGAGCAGGCGTTCTACACGGTTGAAGAATATATAGATGCCTATGATGAACAATAATGTAATAGATATAATATAATTTTTTATTATAATCAAATGTACCTATTTAATTTAACGACATATTGTAACAACATATGACATGTGATAAATTTGTAATTTAATATACAAACTGATGTATAAAACAATGGCAAACGATGTTATACTATATAATAATAGTGTTTGTAAGTATGACTTGTAACACCTGTTATCAATAAATTATGTCTATGTCTATGTCTATGTCTAAACTAATGATGAACAAGAGATTTTTTTTTTTAAATACAAGAAAATATTTTCTATCGATTGAAGTAATTCCAATCGGGTATTCAGTTGATGATTTCACTAGATAAACTATCCAAGAATACTGAGGTATGAGTTTGGTTTCTGTAAATCGTATAAATCTAGTCGAACCATGAAAAATAAAATAAAAGATGCCTCCAAGGTGTTTCGTCCTACCATAGGGCCTTAACAGGATTTTAAGCCTGGCAAGTGTTGCCAATAAGGTTAGCTATCAATTATCACACCAATCGGGTCGTCAAAGTTTAGTGTACAATGGATATTGTTGATGAAAAGTTTACAGAATCAGAATGTTGTAAACATTTATTTTCTAATTTACCAGCACCCTCCTCTTAAAAGACAATGCGGGTTTCGTATGTAAGGGTCGCGCCTTATGTTTCGCCGTTGTTTTTGGCGCGGCCAAACTTGAATATTTTATTTCAGAATAAAGTAACAAACAAAACTTGTTAACATATATATCCCTAAACTCAGTCCAGACGGAGATATAAATAAATAAAAAAGGCAAAAAAAAAAGTAGGTAATAAAGGCTTGAAGTTGAAAATATTACCATTACGTGCACTTCAAGCCTTTATATTTCAGTTCGGACTGAGTTCCGAGATATTTGTAATAACAAGTTTTGTTTTTAACTTTATTCTGAACTTATAATATTCAAGTTTGCTTGATGGCCGCTAAAAAAAGAAAAAAGGCGCCATTTTTCGGCATAGGCAGAGCGTCAAAACAAATGCGTTTCGTATACTTAAGGTGTTAGCTAACATCAAAGAGAATAAGTTTTTCTACGGGATCAATATTGAAATAGGATTGGATTTCTATAATAAAGCAGTCTAGTGCGCGATGTGCCTTAGCAACGATTAAACTTTTAGCAGGATCAACCGGTGACGATTGTATCAAGCCTTGCAAAACTGTTAAGGCGGTTGCAGAGGGGTCAATTTTATACAAAAATTTTGACGCACAATACGCGTAGACGGTATTAATAATAATAAAGCAGTCTAGTGCGCGATGTGCCTTAGCAACGATTAAACTTTTAGCAGGATCAACCGGTGACGATTGTATCAAGCCTTGCAAAACTGTTAAGGCGGTTGCAGAGGGGTCAATTTTATACAAAAATTTTGACGCACAATACGCGTAGACGGTATTAATACAGGGTGTACAATAAAATGGGACAGCTACTTAAAGGGGTGCTTCAGACCATCAAACTGAACAACTTTCTCTATGGGACCAATATCGAAATCGCGAAAAAAAAATCTGCTGTCCCATACATTTCAGTCGAGTTATGTTTGCAGTTTTGTATGGGAGAGCGGATTTTTTTTTCGCGATTTCGATATTGGTCCCATAGAGAAAGATGTTCAGTTTGATGGTCTGAAGCACCCCTTTGAGTAGCTGTCCCATTTTATTGTACACACTGTATAAGTAGCTTTGTATATATGGAAAAATAGGTTAGAAAATCTAGATGTCGCGTATCAAATAACATTTGCAATTTATAATATAATTACGAAGATATAAAGCATTGAAAATTTTGTATGAAAAATTTTAAAGCTTTATATCTTCGTAATTATATAATAAATTGCTCGTTTGTATGGACTGAAACCACCTTAATACCATTTCCTTTTCGGTAACTCGCACGACACAAGACAAAGAGCCTTAGAGGGAGGTTACACGGTCAGTATTTCATCAGTCTGGTCCATCAGTCTGGTCATGTATATTTGAATTGAAGGGAAACTGACTCGAGATTGACCCGACTAACTAACTAACATGGTGCTTCAGTATATCAGTTGCCCTTCAAAACAAATAAACATGACCAGACTGATGGACCAGAATTACAAAATACTGAACGTGTAACCTCCCTCTTAGAAAGATGGGTGTCGCACGAGGCGACTAAAGGATACGGGTTTCATATGCAGTGTTGTTGTGAGCGAAAGGCAAGCCGCCTATCACCGCTTTACTCATCAATCCATCTTGAAACCTTCAATAATCTTAACTTCCTGCCTTGCTACAACTGCATGAAATATACAATGTTTCTGACCACCCCAAAAGGGATTATGGTCGTGAGTTTGTGTGTGTATACATTAGGATAACATTCCGAAACACAAACTGCCACAGTACGAAATTTTGTTGTAACTTATTATAAGGGTTGCTCATCTGGAGTGCGATTTTTGAAGCTCATTCGCTGAGCTCAGCAGTTGAAAATGTCAATATTACTATGGACACGTGCATCTGAAACGTACTGTGGAAACTCATTTGTTGAACTCAGCAGTTGTAAATGTCAAAATTATATGGAGATATGCATCTTTCTACTGCAGATTTGACATTAATAAAATCATATTCCAGGAGTGCGATTTTTGAAAGTCAAATCAGCAGTAGAAAGATGCGTATCTCCTTTTCTGTCGTTCAGGGAGAAAGATAGTAGGAATTCGATAGCACGCGTCAGCACCGGCAGTGCTGCGACCTTTCTCGCTCTAGCAAATTACGTATTATTTGCTGCCAGGTGAAGTCAACCGTTGCAGTACAAAAAAAATGCGAGTCCTTATAGTTACCTGTCCCTGTGCGCAGGATCCCAGAGCAGCTCAAGTCGCAGGTGAGGGTGTTTGTCGTGCGAACAGAGCGCCTGTTCCACGTCCAGCGCGAACAGCGGGTGCGGGAGCTGCCGACAACAGTTACTTATTAATAGACATATATTATTATGCATTTGCATGTTTGCATATGCAAACGTCCGTGTGGTGTCGGCTAAGAATAGCACCACCCCATTTCCTCCCGTGGGTGTCGTAAAAGGCGACTAAGGGATCTACCGGAGGATGGGCAGCAGCATCCTCTGAGTACACATATTCAATCCAACTGCGATCGCCAACCCGCCTGCCAAGCGTGGCGACAGTGGCAAATCCCCCCCATTTTGGGGGAGGCCTATGTCCAGTAGTGGACGTCTATTAGCTGATATGATGATGATGATGATATGCAAATGCAAGTAACGCGATATTTATTGCGTTATTGCATAATTTAGCATTTCCTTGCTGATTGTGCTTATTTCGGTAGCGAGGCCTGTAGGCGCGAGGGCAGCTAAGTATAAAAGATCTGGGTCTAGAAGTAATTATCAACGGCACAACTTCCCGGCCTCAAGAGATATGTCCAGAAATGGCGCAAAATTACGATTTCTGTCCAGTAACGTTAGTTCGTTCATTAGAACGTTAGTTGAGGTTGTTTTCGGCCTAAACATTAATATTAATAAAATTAACTTTACAAGCTTTCACTTGAAATTTACCCGCTACTTCGTCCGCATAAATTATATACCAGATTTTAAGTCAGATGATAAGCTATCAAACAAAAAAGTTTCATCAAAATCGGTTCAGTAGTTTTTGCGTAACTCGAACAAACAAACACCCAAACAAACAAACCGAGAGACAAAAAATCCAAAAATTGGTGATTTGGAATCAGGGACTGGTAAAAACCATATCGTATTTTTTTTTGTAAATATCTTCAATGTGTAGACACATTTCTGTTACAGTTTTATAATAGTTTAGATAAGATATGTGCACACGACCAAATAAATGTTCTTCTCCGAAAAGGACAAGTGCGTAGCACCCTCAACCGCCGGAAGTGCATGAAGAGATGTATGAAAGTGGATGAGGCGAGATAAGTATGTCAGAATCGTAGTGTGTGGCGAGCCGTAGTCTCTGCCTACCCCTGTGGGATTGTAGCGTGAGTATATGTATGTATGTATAGAACATATTTTGCATGCATATTTTGCCATTTTGTTAATGCATATAATCCCATGTCAACTTATAAAGAAAAAACTGTCAGCTAAAAATGTGACGATCCAATGAACACTAAGCAACACCAACCTCTGGCTGCAAGTAGGCGGGGTCCCTAGGGCGATGTGCCTCTGCGATCCTCGCCCTGAAGCACCTGCGACATCTCCTTCAGCATCAGCTTGTGAGGTCTCCAGTGAACTTAGCAACACCAACCTCTGGCTGCAAGTAGGCGGGGTCCCTAGGGCGATGTGCCTCTGCGATCCTCGCCCTGAAGCACCTGCGACATCTCCTTCAGCATCAGCTTCTGAAGGTATCCAGTGAACTTAGCAACACCAACCTCTGGCTGTAAGTAGGCGGGGTCCCTAGGGCGATGTGCCTCTGCGATCCTCGCCCTGAAGCACCTGCGACATCTCCTTCAGCATCAGCTTCTGAAGGTATCCAGTGAACTTAGCAACACCAACCTCTGGCTGTAAGTAGGCGGGGTCCCTAGGGCGATGTGCCTCTGCGATCCTCGCCCTGAAGCACCTGCGACATCTCCTTCAGCATCAGCTTCTGAAGGTATCCAGTGAACTTAGCAACACCAACCTCTGGCTGCAAGTAGGCGGGGTCCCTGGGGCGATGTGCCTCTGCGATCCTCGCCCTGAAGCACCTGCGACATCTCCTTCAGCATCAGCTTCTGAAGGTATCCAGTGAACTTAGCAACACCAACCTCTGGCTGTAAGTAGGCGGGGTCCCTAGGGCGATGTGCCTCTGCGATCCTCGCCCTAAAGCACCTGCGACATCTCCTTCAGCATCAGCTTCTGAAGGTATCCAGTGAACTTAGCAACACCAACCTCTGGCTGCAAGTAGGCGGGGTCTCTGGGGCGATGTGCCTCTGCGATCCTCGCCCTGAAGCACCTGCGACATCTCCTTCAGCATCAGCTTCTGAAGGTATCCAGTGAACTTAGCAACACCAACCTCTGGCTGTAAGTAGGCGGGGTCCCTAGGGCGATGTGCCTCTGCGATCCTCGCCCTGAAGCACCTGCGACATCTCCTTCAGCATCAGCTTCTGAAGGTATCCAGTGAACTTAGCAACACCAACCTCTGGCTGCAAGTAGGCGGGGTCCCTGGGGCGATGTGCCTCTGCGATCCTCGCTCTGAAGATGTCCGCGCCCTGAGCGTCCTCGAGCACGCGCTCCGCCACCACCTGCGACATCTCCTTCAGCATCAGCTTCTGAAGGTCCACGTACGATGTCTCGCGCGGCACTTGCATTGCGTACGGTGAACCTGACAACAAGACAACACTTAAATGGCGTTGGGTACGATTTAAATTCAACAAACTACACTAATACACAGTGAAAACATAAATAAACAGAATATTATTTTCTTATACAGGATGAAATTGATATCATTAGCATCCTTTTAAACTAAGAGTCTACCCATCAAACTGAACAACTTTCACTATGGGAGCAAACCGATCGGAACAAAAATAAAATCAGCTGTTCCATACTAAACCGCAATGCCTACTCGACTCACATGTATGCAACAGCTGATTTTATTTTTTTGCTCTGATCGGTTTGCTCCCATAGTGAAAGTTGTTCAGTTTGATGGGTAGACTCTTATTTTAAAAGGATGCTAATGATATCAATTTCACCCTGTATATCGTTTCTCTCCTTCACTTTCTTTTAAAGTCAATGTGGTCAGAATGTACTTCGAAAGTCATTTTCATTGGTCAATAGGGAACGGATTCGAGGTGCGGTAGATTTCTAAAGCCATGCCGTAAGGCCCGCATTCGGGAAAGCATTTCCATTGTTTGTTAGGGATGTGAGACATTTATAAAACGCATGATTCTAATTATAAGGGACTCCCCTGGATATCGACTGATGTATTTCATTGGTTGTTATACCGCCTATGGGGAGTCGCGTTCAGTGTATTGAAAGAGTTCAGAGGGCAGGAAAGTAAGAAAGGTCTCAGATCTCATGTAATTGTTGACGGAGGCGAATCCGAGGTCAACAAACATGTGATCTGGGCGTTCTTATTTACTGCCCGAGGTTAGTACACTATTTTTCTCCCTCACGGAGGCGGAAATCGGCAACTTCGTTTCGCGCAGCGGGACGAAAGTTGACGCTTAGGGATGAAAATTAATCCCTCCCTCCGGACGGGACAAAGCGTCAACTTTCGTCGCGTATATTTATACAACGTGTTAATGAATTAACGCAAAACTAGAAAGTAGTTTGTTTAGAATCGAGAGCTGAATCGAATTATCATGGTTTCAACATAGGTAATTTTTATCAAAATATAAAATATTTTTTTTGCAAAATTTTAAATTTACTGAACCCGATGACAACCCACCGCACGGGCACACTTACCCTACTTACTACCATAACAAGATTATAAAAATGTATCCATGAGTACGTTAGCGCTTTCTTTTAGTGCTGAAATGATAACAAATCATTTTTGCCTCAAAACTTAAAATGCGAATAACTGTAAATTTTAACTATCAGAATAATGAAATTATTGTTGCAATCTAATTATTTTATTATAAATCAGTTGGGGTGTATGAGGTTTTGCGTTAATTCATTAACACGTTGTATAGTATAGGCATTTAAAAAAAATTGGCGGTCGTGATCAAAATCTGATCGAAAAGGTTAGTGATCAAAGTGTGACCACAGAATACAAGTATACTTGGCTTAATAATGGGTTCACATGGGTTTACAGTGACTTACCAAATCTCTCTCCATCGAGTAGGTTGACCCAGAGTATCAACAGGTAAGGCGTGGTCGGTGTTTGCAAAAGCGGTGGAGCTTCCATGCAGTATAGGGCGCCGAAATCTATGCCCGCTACTTCCCAGCCCGCCCGCGCGTTGCACCAACCTGCAATATTATGTAAAAAACTGATAAATAAGAGATTAGTAAGAATTCTTGCATACAAAAGCTCGCAATCATAGGAATGACTAAAATCCCTTAAAGAATGGGCATAAACTTTGATACAGTTCACAAATAAGACCTTTTGGGTGCCTGTCCATTGAACCTGTTCGAGCTGTGTAGCTGTGTTTTTTAACCAATCAGGAGCTCGGGCGAGATCGGCCGCGCCTCGCCCGAGCTCCTGATTGGTTAAAAAAACACAGCTACACAGGTCGCACAGCTTCAATGGACAGGCAGCCTTAGGCTCAATTCCCACTGGCGCAGAGTCGAAGCATCGCGACGCTACGAATAATAATGTATAGAAATGTAAATCAAGCTCAAAAATTGGCACCAAAAAAAGTACACCGTGTTCTAATTTTGTTCTACTACATCTTGCAGCCATCATACAACTTGTCATTTTTCGAGAGATGATGATTTAGAGTTATCCTTCTATACTTAGTTATTCTTATTCGTAGTCGCGACGCGACGTGAAGCGTCACGTTTTTCAACCGTTCTAAATTCATCTCTATTTCTCTATTAACAACGTATACTCTAACTCTATTATTCGTCGGTACGAATTTATGTTGCGAAAATTTGAAAACGCTCAGCGACGCGCGTCTGCGAGGGTCGCTCGGGTTCGCGCGGCGCTTGCGCGCGTCAGCCGGCGCTGATATCGGACGAAGCACAGGGCTCTACGTTATACGGACGCGCCGATTCGCGCGTCGATGCGCGCAGACGCGCGCATTCACGCGTCAATGGGGCGAATTATTTTGCGTCGCGTCGCTTCGACTCTGCGCCAGTGGGAATTAAGCCTTAGGGCCTGGTTCACCACTTTTGGATAAGATCTTAATATTCTATTGTAATCTTAAAACTTTGGCGAAAATTGAAGAAGAAGAAGATGAAAAAGATTGAAGAAGAAGAAGAAGATGTGATAAATAGAAAATGTGCTTGACGTTGTTTGGTAATAAATATTTACACCCCAAGGATTGATTTATGCACACACTTGAGCCACCACGAAATGGTGGGCCCTCGTGGTAAGCCGGAGAACAGGCGACCGCTCAGTACTAGACTTACAATGCGACTCTATATTCGTTACTAAGAGAAAATAAAACCGGTCAAGTGCGAGTCGGGCTACTCGCGCGCCGAGGGTTCCGTACCAAACCACCACAGAACACAACATTATTAACTTAGAAAACCAACCAACCAAAGAGACCAACTCACACTTGGCCAGTTTTTAGTATTTGTTTTTATTCTGTAGAGTTTGCTCTATAATCACACTAAGTTTGACGCTTTTATATATTACCGTTTTTTTAGAGCGTGAAAAAAAACGTTGATAAAAACTAGTTTCTGTGTGCTGTTGCTTTGCGCGCGCATTACTTAAAAACTACTGATCCGATTTGGATGGTGTTTTCACAGAAGCATAGGGCTTAGTTTGGATTAACATCAAGGCTTTATTTTCGCAATCGCTCCATTCAATCAAAAGTTATGAGTATTTAAAGTCTGTGATCCGCGCGTACGGAGTCGCGGGCGCCGGTAGTCTAGTATGTAAATAATTAAATTATTAAAATTAAAATTTGTTTTATTATATCTCAGTAAGAACAGAACATTGAAAACCCTGAAATGAATAACTTTGACAATTGAATAGGGACTCGCCTTGCGGTAGCATTTCCTCTCTGCCACGGTATTAGATCAATTAATCTTACGCATTTACACCCAATTTTATACCTTATCACTAAACGAGACAGCCTATAATAGCGAAACAATAATTTTGAACTTAGAACGTTTGGGGTTCACACGAGACTACTTTTCATGATTTTTTACATTCAAAATTAGAATCTAAACTTATGGGGAATAAAATCCAATGTCGCGGATTTCATGTTACCTCGCCCCCCGCAAAAAGTGGCAGAAATGTTTCTTAGTAGAATGACACGCGTAACTCGTCCCTATTAAATTGTCCAAGATGAATAATAATAACCAGTCTCGTTAATTTCTGCGAGAATGATATGGTCGCGGTCGACCCCGGTGTCGTTGTGCAGCGTGGTGCGCAGGTCGTCCATAGTGGCGCTCGGCGTGAGCTCCACCCCGATACGGACTTGACGAGGCTGCTGGTTCACATACACCACCTGAACAATTTTACAAACAATCATTATTAAACTACGAGCTTTTACCCGCGACTTCGTCCGCATAAATTATATACCAGATTTTAAGTCAGATCATAAGCTATCAAACAAAAAGTTCAAAAAAAAAGTTTCATCAAAATCGGTTCAGTAGTTTTTGCGTGATACTCGAACAAACAAACAAACAAGCAAACAAACAGACAGACAAAAAATAAAAAAATTGGTGATTTGGAATCAGGGACAGGTAAAAACCATGTCGTAATTTTTTTTTGTAAATATCTTCAATGTGCAGACAAATTTCTGTTACAGTTTTATAATAGTTTCGATTTAGATACCACAGAATAGGTAATCTAAACTATTATAAAACTGTAACAAAAGTGTGTCATTGAAGATATTAACAAAAATAAGTTACGATGTGGTTTTTAAGTGTCCCTGATTCCAAATCACCAATTTTTGGATTTTTTGTCTGTCTGTTTGTTTGTTTGTTTGGGTGTTTGTTTGTTCGAGTATCACGCAAAAACTACTGAACCGATTTTGGTGAAACTTTTTTTGTTTGATAGCTTATGATCTGACTTAAAATCTGGTATATAATTTGTGCGGACGAAGTCGCGGGTTAACGCTAGTCAGCCTATAAATTAGTCAATTTTATGTCTCACTGCAGGACACACATGACGAAGCCTGGTTCGCACACCTGCATGGGTAGCATGCCACCGTGATACAGCGCTATCACCCCTTCGCTCTCTTTCTATTTGCGCGCGAACGAACGAGATAAAAGACGTGATAAAGCCGTATCACGTGTAGCATGCTACGACTTCTGGCAGAGAAACGTGACAAAAGGCATAATGCTGTCACAATGCCGCCTTCATCCACCGGGGCGTACAGTTCTGTTGTAGAGGCTGTGGACGTGTATGCGGCTCTCACATAGGACTGTACAGCCATGAAAAAAGTGTCTCTCCAAAAACACTGCTTAAATCATCTGTAACAGATGTAAACGCCTGTGATGATGATGCAGGACACATGCCTTCTTCACGTGTCCCAAAAATAAATATCAACAAAACTAAACAAATTAATACAAGAACAAGAATAATAAAACCATATGTTTCTATTAATCACCTATGATGACACAAGATATTATTTTTATCTTAATGATCCAGAATTCCTCATAAACAACGACAAATCTTGAGTTGATCAACAATTCCAACAAAACCATTTCTTCAAATGGTTCTGTAAAAGTTACGTTAGCTATAGCCTCCCACTGCGGGGCAAAGGCCTCCTCACACGAATAAGGGTGAGAGGGAGTGGGCCATAAATGGTTCAGTCATCACTCATCATCTCAGCCGATGGACGTCCACTGCTGGACATAGGCCTCCCCAAGGATCGCCCAACGACCGGTCCTGCGCTGCCCTCATACAACGGATGCCCGCCGCCTTCACTAGGTCGGTCCTTGAGGGGCCTACCCACGCTGCGCTTTCCGGTACGCGGTCGCCACTCGAGAACTCTTCGGTCCATCTGCCATCTTTTCTGCACGCAATGTCCCGCCCATTGCCACTTTAGTTTAGCAATTCTTTGGCCTGTACTCTAGTTCTTCTGCGAATCTCTTAATTTCTGATTCGATCTCACAGGGAAACTCCGAGTACAGCACTCTCCATTGCCCTTTGGGTGACTTTCAGCTTTTTAATTAGGCCTTGAGTGAGCGACCACGTCTGTTCCATATGTTATCACTGGTCAAAGACTTTCGTCTTAAGAGTTAAGACGCTGCGGTATTCGGGACGTGAAGATACTACGTATCCAGTAATTAGGTCAAAAAGTATCATAGCAAATACTAAACCACAGATTACTTAATAGTTATTACGACAAAATTCACAAATGTGACAGATTTCGAACAACTTACATTGAAAGGGAGCGGGGAGGGCTGCGCCGTAGCTAGTCGCGAAGGCAGCTGCACACTCACGCAGTGGAAGGGGTCGAATGTGCACGATGTACACAACTTACATTGACAGGGAGCGGGGAGGGCTGAACCGTAGCTAGTCGCGAAGGCAGCTGCACACTCACGCAGTGGAAGGGGTCGAATGTGCACGATGTACACAACTTACATTGACAGGGAGCGGGGAGGGCTGAACCGTAGCTAGTCGCGAAGGCAGCTGCACACTCACGCAGTGGAAGGGGTCGAATGTGCACGATGTACACAACTTACATTGACAGGGAGCGGGGAGGGCTGAACCGTAGCTAGTCGCGAAGGCAGCTGCACACTCACGCAGTGGAAGGGGTCGAATGTGCACGATGTACACAACTTACATTGACAGGGAGCGGGGAGGGCTGAACCGTAGCTAGTCGCGAAGGCAGCTGCACACTCACGCAGTGGAAGGGGTCGAATGTGCACGATGTACACAACTTACATTGACAGGGAGCGGGGAGGGCTGAACCGTAGCTAGTCGCGAAGGCAGCTGCACACTCACGCAGTGGAAGGGGTCGAATGTGCACGATGTACACAACTTACATTGACAGGTTGAGGCTGAGCCGTAGCTGGTCTCGATGGAAGCTGCACACTCACGCAGTGGAAGGGGTCGAATGTGCACGATGTACACAACTTACATTGACAGGTTGAGGCTGAGCCGTAGCTAGTCTCGATGGAAGCTGCACACTCACGCAGTGGAAGGGGTCGAATGTGCACGATGTACACAACTTACATTGACAGGTTGAGGCTGAGCCGTAGCTAGTCTCGATGGAAGCTGCACACTCACGCAGTGGAAGGGGTCGAATGTGCACGATGTACACAACTTACATTGACAGGTTGAGGCTGAGCCGTAGCTAGTCTCGATGGAAGCTGCACACTCACGCAGTGGAAGGGGTCGAATGTGCACGATGTACACAACTTACATTGACAGGTTGAGGCTGAGCCGTAGCTAGTCTCGATGGAAGCTGCACACTCACGCAGTGGAAGGGGTCGAATGTGCACGATGTACACAACTTACATTGACAGGTTGAGGCTGAGCCGTAGCTAGTCTCGATGGAAGCTGCACACTCACGCAGTGGAAGGGGTCGAATGTGCACGATGTACACAACTTACATTGACAGGGAGCGGGGAGGGCTGAACCGTAGCTAGTCGCGAAGGCAGCTGCACACTCACGCAGTGGAAGGGGTCGAATGTGCACGATGTACACAACTTACATTGACAGGTTGAGGCTGAGCCGTAGCTAGTCTCGATGGAAGCTGCACACTCACGCAGTGGAAGGGGTCGAATGTGCACGATGTACACAACTTACATTGACAGGTTGAGGCTGAGCCGTAGCTAGTCTCGATGGAAGCTGCACACTCACGCAGTGGAAGGGGTCGAATGTGCACGATGTACACAACTTACATTGACAGGTTGAGGCTGAGCCGTAGCTAGTCTCGATGGAAGCTGCACACTCACGCAGTGGAAGGGGTCGAATGTGCACGATGTACACAACTTACATTGACAGGGAGCGGGGAGGGCTGAACCGTAGCTAGTCGCGAAGGCAGCTGCACACTCACGCAGTGGAAGGGGTCGAATGTGCACGATGTACACAACTTACATTGACAGGTTGAGGCTGAGCCGTAGCTAGTCTCGATGGAAGCTGCACACTCACGCAGTGGAAGGGGTCGAATGTGCACGATGTACACAACTTACATTGACAGGTTGAGGCTGAGCCGTAGCTAGTCTCGATGGAAGCTGCACACTCACGCAGTGGAAGGGGTCGAATGTGCACGATGTACACAACTTACATTGACAGGTTGAGGCTGAGCCGTAGCTAGTCTCGATGGAAGCTGCACACTCACGCAGTGGAAGGGGTCGAATGTGCACGATGTACACAACTTACATTGACAGGTTGAGGCTGAGCCGTAGCTAGTCTCGATGGAAGCTGCACACTCACGCAGTGGAAGGGGTCGAATGTGCACGATGTACACAACTTACATTGACAGGTTGAGGCTGAGCCGTAGCTAGTCTCGATGGAAGCTGCACACTCACGCAGTGGAAGGGGTCGAATGTGCACGATGTACACAACTTACATTGACAGGGAGCGGGGAGGGCTGCGCCGTAGCTAGTCGCGAAGGCAGCTGCACACTCACGCAGTGGAAGGGGTCGAATGTGCACGATGTACACAACTTACATTGACAGGTTGAGGCTGAGCCGTAGCTTAGTCTCGATGGAAGCTGCACACTCACGCAGTGGAAGGGGTCGAATGTGCACGATGTACACAACTTACATTGACAGGGAGCGGGGAGGGCTGAACCGTAGCTAGTCGCGAAGGCAGCTGCACACTCACGCAGTGGAAGGGGTCGAATGTGCACGATGTACACAACTTACATTGACAGGGAGCGGGGAGGGCTGAACCGTAGCTAGTCGCGAAGGCAGCTGCACACTCACGCAGTGGAAGGGGTCGAATGTGCACGATGTACACAACTTACATTGACAGGGAGCGGGGAGGGCTGAACCGTAGCTAGTCGCGAAGGCAGCTGCACACTCACGCAGTGGAAGGGGTCGAATGTGCACGATGTACACAACTTACATTGACAGGGAGCGGGGAGGGCTGAACCGTAGCTAGTCGCGAAGGCAGCTGCACACTCACGCAGTGGAAGGGGTCGAATGTGCACGATGTACGCTCACACTTTGCACAAGTCAGTGCTGACCTGGATAACAGACAAGAAACATCATCAAATCCTTATCCGCTAGTTAATCAAAATTCAAATCAACAACTCTTTATTGGACGTCAAAACAAAACACGCGCTTTGTATAACAAAATTCTTAGATAAATTATATGTCTAGATTGAGCTCACGCTTCTACCGGCCGTATAAAACAAAAGGGACCAACTTTCTTAGGTTGGTGTGCGTGAGGGGTCATACAAATTATGTCTGTGTGCGAGCATAGCGATGGGGTTTAGAAACCAGAGCTAGCTAAAATTTTTTTCGACGCGTTCTTAAGGGGGGGTCAAAGTGTTTTTGTCTGTTTTCGAAGCGGTTTTTGATAACCAAATTATTACATTTAACATATATAGTTCAAAGAACAGTGTAGATACGTTCTTTCTGCAGGGCATCTAACCGTTGAAAACACGATTCTATTAAATTTTCTCGATAGAAAAGACGACCAAAGTAAGGTCGATTTCAAAATTTATAATCTGTTTTATACAAGAACCACAATACCATTTCTTCTGAATATACCATCATTTGAAAGGTAATTAATTATAGCAGGGCTTTAAACCGATAGTTTTTTTTCAATACCTTTATTTACTTTTTGATTAATCATTCATGTGATTTTCGACGCCATTTCGAACCGCACATAGACCGCCATTGTCCCGAGGGACGTTGTCGAGGCTAGACCTATGTCACTTTGCTACGAAAATTTACGTAAAATAATAAAATTGACAAATATTATTATTTTAAACAAGAAGATTATAATCTTCTTGGTTTTAAAGAAATTAATAAACACTCTTTAAACCATACCTCAGAATTGCCAACCCAAATGTTATAACAGTAATTTAGTATTTTTTTAAAAGAGATTGGTTATAATTTCTGTTTAATGTTTTAGTCCGTCCGTAGTCGGTAGTCAAACTCTACTTTGATTCTATTTGATGCCCAGGGTCTGATCATGAAGGTGGCTATTGTAACTCGGCAGTGAAATTAATATAAATTCGTCCAGTTTGATTTGTCTTGAAGAGTACCTACTCTAATTCTAGATGATGTCCAGGGCCTGATGATAAAGCCGGAGGGAGTCGTTGTCAAGAATCAGTTCAGATTCTTGACAGTGACTCCAATGAAATTAATAATTTTGAAATCGGTTTTATTTTTTTGTTATGGTTTTGTTTCTTTCCTTATTCGGCGAATGGTGAATAAGTCTCTGATATCTTCTACACATTTTGGAAAAAGAAATCTACAGATTTGAACTTTATCACAATGTAATGTATGAAATACCAAGAAATATTCAATCAGTAAGTATAATTTGAGTATAATCAACAAAACAAGTACGTAGAAAGTAGCAATAATTTACACATCCTTCAGTCTCCACCATCAGACCCTCGATTTACCGGGACATCATACATAAATGCAAATATCTAAGAGTGTTCTGCTACAATTAATAGTCTAGGAGATCCCTTCATCACCTTCTGTGTTCCATCTCTATCATCAGGTCAGCTCGATGTCTCCAACTACCCTAGCCCTACCTACTGTCGGCGCGTCTTCGCTAAGCAACAGTTCGGGCATAATGACATTAGTTGACATTCGGGCCCTTGGCGGTGATAAGAAAACAACCTTTTTTGCAAGAATTCTTCATTGACTGAATATACTTAAATGATTAAAAAAAAGACATCTTTTGTCACTAACCACTTACTTCGTGATTAGATCACACGCCGCAGCCTAAACTTAACAGTATTCCAACGGTATAAAATAAACAAAGGTCAAATGATATTATTATAGCCCGACCAGAAAAATAAAAAACCTCGCTATGTTGCGGAAAATCATTGGAACAAATTTTTGTACTTGGAACATTGACATTAAAGGTTATAGTCGATTGCAGCGCTCCTCAACCGGTTTTTTATATTTCTATGAACACTGAATATAGCTACTCCAACGATATACAAGCCCGTTCATAGAAACAACATGTTCCATTTGAATGCGGTTCTTGCACCGCATTGATGTTCCCGAGTTCACTTCGTCACTATGGCAATGACAGACCGCAATGTGTCATTTTGTGTTGCTTTATGCATTGAATAATTATGTATAGAACAGACAACGCGAACAAAATCTGTGCACCACGATCAGCAGTGCGGGGTGCGCACCGGGGACCCCATGCGGCGAGCGACAGGCACATGCTATATCCATTCCAAATAGGGGCGAAAAGAAGGAAAAAATAGTTATTTGTTATACAAGAGTGCAAAGTTGCTTTTTAACCGCGTGCTCAATTTTGATGAACAAGCAAGCGAAGGATGCTAAAATTGAATCACGCACGTAGCGAGTGAATAAAATATTAGAATGCTGAGCGCCAGCGAGTGAATCCCGTAAGGGACAAATATTTGTATGATGAATATGAATATTTGTACCCGAGTCATGGATGTTTGTATCTATATATGTATTCTATATCGTTGTCTAGTTATCATAATACAAGTCCAGGCTAGATTCTGGTACTTTAAATGTGACTAGATAATTTGTGTGACACTGTCCAAGATAAAAAAAAAAAAAAAAAAAAAAAAAAGCACAAGGTGAAAAATCTTTGCACTCGAGTGCAACACGTAACTTTTCATCCCACCTCATCGAGGAAAAGACGTCAAAAGAAAATGGCGCGCGCAAAGCAAAGTAAAAAAAAAATACACCAAGAAGGTTCCGAGTCAGAGTTTTTAACAAATTAAAAAAAGTTGTGTGATAAATTCGGAACCATGGAGGGAGAAGTAAATAGGTTTAATAATGTTTTGCTTAGTGCACACGATGTTCTAAATTCAATTTACTTTATCCTCTAGAGGATAAAGACATGACATGTTCCTCTAGACTAGTCTAGAGGATAAAAACGGCTTTTGCACTCAGATATCGAAGAGCAAAAATACTCTTTCCGAGATGGTGGGATGAAAAGGTTCTTTATAGTACACACTTTAAAGAAATTATGAATATTGTATCAAACAACAAAATAGCGATGTTGATAGACCTAAAGAAGCAGTGGTCATGTGGTTCGTCTTTGTTTCAATGAAGCTTTCTTAAAGACTGTTATGAAAAAAATCCGTCAGATGTCGCTAGTAGTCGCCATATTAACAATTCGAAAAAAAAAACATATTTAAGATTTCTAAAAAATTGTACTTAAATTATTATGACTTCATTCAAATCGTTATGATCGTCATCGTATCAATAAAGAAAATTCAGAAAAGTGGCTGCCATCTTGAACTTTTTTGTTTTTCAACCGATTGCTTCCAAAATCGATATCTGGGGGTTTCTGCCATCTCCAAACACGAATCTGAAGTCAAAAATTCAGAAAAGTGGCCGCCATCTTGATCTTTTTTGTTTTTCATCTGATTGCATCCAAAAGCGATATCTGGGGGTTTCTGCCATCTCCAAACACGAATCTGAAGTCAAAAATTCAGAAAAGTGGCCGCCATCTTGAACTTTTTTGTTTTTCATCCGATTGCTTCCAAAATCGATATCTGGGGGTTTCTGCCATCCCCAAACACGAATCTGTAGTCAAAAATTCAGAAAAGTGGCCGCCATCTTGAACTTTTTGTTTTTCATTCGATTACTTCCAAAATCAATATCTGGGGACTGGAAAATGGAAAATCTGGATAATGATGATGATGATTCGTATTTGGAGATGGTAGAAATCCCCAGATATCGATTATGGAAGCAATCGGTTAAAAAACAAAAAAGTTCAAGATGGCGGCCACTTTTTGAATTTTTGACTTCAGATTCGTGTTCGGAGATCGCAGAAACACCTAAATATCGATTTTGGAACCAATCAGCTTAAAAACAAAAAAGATGGCAGCTACTGAAACCATCTGGCAATAATGAGTACTCTCTATGGAAAACTGTAAAGTCATCACACAAACCTCAACTAGCTCACTATCCCCTTAAAACAAAGTCCAGTACATGGGCGAAAACTGATGAAGAAAGGGCTGAAGCTTTTGGAGCATTTTTGAGTGATGTCTTCATACCTAACAATGACCTGGGAACTGAAAGCCTAGACAAAGAAGTTGAGTCATACCTTGATGCGGATCTTCAACTAAGTCCGCTTCTCCGATGTTGTAGTCCTGCTGAGGTTCGTCGAACCATTCAAGATCTGGGATTAAAAAAAGGCCCCGGGCTTTGATATCATAACAGCCGAAGTACTACGACAACTACCGAAAAAAGGAGAAGTATTTCTCACACTGCTGTTTAATGGTATACTAAGAACATCTCATTATCCTAGTATATGGAAAGTATCGCAAATTACTATGATCCCTAAACCCGGAAAACCACAACACTTAACTTCATCTTATAGACCAATAAGCCTTTTACCAGTTCTGTCAAAAGTTTTTGAGAAGATCATCTCCAGACGTTTAAATGAAAGTATTACAGAAAATCAGCTTATCCCAGACCACCAATTTGGATTCAGAAGCCATCATTCTACAATAGAACAAGTCCATAGAGTCTGTGAAGAAATTAGAAACGCTTTAGAAAAGAAAGAATACTGTTCTGGCGTTTTCCTCGATGTACAACAAGCATTCGACAAAGTATGGCACAATGGATTGCTTTATAAGCTCAAAAAGACCTTGCCACATAATCTCTTTCTCTTGCTCAAAAGTTACCTGGAAAACCGCATCTTTGATGTCAAAATTAACGATGTGAGCTCAACCTTTCACGATATAAAGGCTTCCACAAGGAGTTCCACAAGGATCCGTCCTAGGCCCAATATTGTATTTGATCTACACTGCAGATGTGCCACAATCACCAAGTGTAATGACAGCCACATTTGCTGATGACACGGCTGTTCTAACATCAAGCCGATATTCGGAAACTGCATCATTGAAACTGCAAAATCATCTTGATGAAATAAATAGCTAATAAGCTAGCTAGCTAGCTAGCTAGCTTGTATAATATATATAATAGCTGGATGAGAAGCTGGCGGATTAAGGCAAGTTCAGTCAAGTCAAACCATATAACATTCACCCTGCGACAAGGAGACTGCCGTGAGACTTGGAGATGACATACTTCCTCATAACACTGTTGGCAAATACCTCGGTTTTCATCTTGACCGCAAGCAGACATGGAGGACACATATTAAAAAGAAACGTGATGAGTTGAACTGCAGAACAAGATCGTTGAATTGGCTACTTGGAAGACATTCAAAGCTATCTGTAAACAACAAAGTGTTGGTCTATAAAACAGTTCTAAAACCAGTATGGACCTACGGCATACAACTTTGGGGTTCAGCAAAGAACTCCAACATAGAAATAATGCAGCGATATCAAAACAGTGTCTTGAAGTCAATAGCATGCGCTCCATGGTTCACGAAAATGGAGGAAATTCATGAGTATTTAAATATCCCCACTGTGAAAGACGAAGTGAACTATTCTACCAAGGTCTACAGAGATAGGATCACTCACCACGTTAATAAGCTGGCTTTGCCTCTAAGTAAACCACTTAGCATAAGACGTCTAAAACGACGACACATTTGGGATAACTTATGACCCGTAGTGACCAAATGAAGGCGGCCCGACAGTGGGAAGGCATGCCTGCAACCACCGATACATGCAAAAGAACTGCTCACAGTCCTCAGACCGATAGCATGTTATAAAATTAACAAAAAAAAAAGCTACTGTTCTGAACTTCTGACGTCAGATTCATTCGCAGAAACCATAATTTTTTCTAATATATATATTTAAATTAGCAATCAGTCAGAAACTACATTATTTATTTTCCTTTTGCAGTAAATAAATTATGTTACAATGTTTCATTAGTTTAATCGAAAGTAGCAGAGCTTCATGGCATTTTATGGTTTATCTGCTGAAAACATTACGCGCGTCACTGCGTCACCCGTGTGTCATACCATGCGACGTCGCCGCGGTGACGGCTGCTGCATTGACGCAGCGGCAATGCGTCATTGTGTATGCTCTTCTCCTACGTGCGGTTTCATACAACTCCTTGCTTCACAAATGACAGACTGCCGTATGGCGCTCCGTCATGCGTCATCTTGTGTGATCCACCTTTGGTATTGGTATTGGTATTAGTTGAGCGGGCTCATTTTCAACTCGACGACTCAGGCGCCTATTTTGCGTGTGGTGGGAATGACTACACTTGCCATCCCAGCTCCTCCAGGAAGTCCTCCAGCTTATTAATGCTGCCGAATACATCTGGAAGAGACTTCGGTGATGCGAGGTGTTGTGCCCGTTGCATTCTAGCAGTAAGTGCGCAGACATAGTAAAACAGGCATGTCAAACTTGCAACACGCGGACCACAGTGCGTTTTCTTGCGGTCCTATCCATTTTTAAGAATAAATTCCCAATGCGGCCCTCAAGCGTGCAGTCTTGACGTAGGTAGTCATATTACGTTGGAACCATCACTGCATTGAGTCATGATGTGAAAAATTCGCCTTTGGTCATCATTATGTCGTGACGATTATATCCACAGAACATTATAAGAGAAAGAGAGAAGGAAGGAGGAGGAGGTTAGAAGTGCAAAGTAGGCATGGAACGCGTGCCACACGGTTATGCAATGACTTGCATAGCACCATAAGGCGCGCGGCGTGGTGCGAGCGAGAGGGCGTAAAGTAGTTGTAGAAGCATGAGTGGGAAGACAAATGGCGATAGTCGTCTCGTAACCCGTCTTGTAATGTTCTTTGATTATATCAATGAGGCGTTTTGATAACAAAAATTTGCCGCAGTAATTACTAAACCAATGCTTGCCAAACGTATTTATCTCGATTTCCAAGTTTAGGGACTTTATTCATAAATTAATACGATGACGATCATAACGATTTGAATAAAGTCAGAATAATTTTTGTACAATTTTTTAGAAAAAATATTTTTTCGAATTGTCCATATACTACTAGCGCCATCTGACGGATTTTTTTCATAAGTCTTTAAAAAAACTTCATTGAAACAAAGACGAACCACATGTGCGCACCACTGCTTCTTTACGTCTTTCAACATCGCGATTTTGTTGTTAGATACAATATTCATAATTTCTTTAAAGTGTGTACCTCTTATATATTCCGTGGAATAGGTAACTTGCCTTCTCTGTTTGAACATACTGATCTGTCATTTGTTTAGACTGTGGTCAATTTTGCACAGATAGATAAATAGAAAAAACTTCAAATATTATTGATTATAAACATGTTACAGCCATGTTGTGCTATTCAAATTCAAATAAAAAATTTTAAAATTAAGTCTCGGGAGGAACTTGAACCCACTCGTTCATTTACTTGACTGCACTCTTCAGAACCGGGGAATTGTGTAGAAAAAACTTAGGTACCATGTTCCTTTAGCTATTTGTTTCGCCTTCAACCGAGATTTCATTTTTTTTAAATTTCTTATGTTACCCATTTTAATAGCAAAAATTAATTTGTTTAATTTATCAGTCTTGCATTCATGCTATTTTTATGTGGAGTGACTTTTCTATACATGGCAATATTTACGTACATATGGCGGGGAAATGTGACAATGACAGTGCTAGAAAAAGTTTTACGTCTGGTGGGCGGGGCCTGAGCGGGGAAGCGGGGTGTAAAACAGATTTTTTTCAGGACTAATACCCAGCCTTAACTTCGAAATTTTACTAACTAGTCACTAGTCATCAACATTTTCATTACTTTTTACTATAGTTTATCTTGTTATTAAATTGTTATCAAAAAGAATTAGTGAAAATGCTAGTTTAGGATTACTTTCAAACTTACTTTTTTCAGTTAATTACCTTTGCAGCTGATGCACCAAAAGGCACGTTATTGGAATTCAGATAACTAAAATAAACAGGTTACAGGCAGGTTGAATTGTTAAATTTAATACAGAATAAAACTTACTTAATTATAACAGAAGAACAAATTGTATGAACCTCTATTTAGAATGAGCACACTAGGGTTCCTGATACATCTATAATGTAAGTCATTCTAAGGTGCTGTTTATACAGAAGAGACGCATGGCGGTGGCGGATAGTCAAAGTAACATAATATTCAACCTTATAGTACGCAGCATAGCGTCGTTTTTGTTGTAAAGGAAAATCGCGCCCGCGCTACCAGGCGTAATTCTCCAAACGACGCTATGCTACGTACTATAAGGTTTATATTGCCGCACCCCACCCGCGTCACATCCGCGCCACGTCACTTCTGTTTAAACAGCACCTAAGGGCCGATTCCCAAACCAGAACAAATACTCGAGTATACAAACCGCCATCTACAGGGTGAAATTGATATCATTAGCATCCTTTTAAACTAAGAGTCTACCTATCAAACTGAACAACTTTCGCTATGGGAGCAAACCGATCGGAGCAACAAAAAAGTCAGCTGTTCCAAACTAAACTGCAACGCCTACGCGACAAAAATGTATGCAACAGCTGATTTTTTTTTGCTCCGATTTGTTTGCTCCCATACTAATAGTTGTTCAGTTTGATGGGTAGACTCTTAGTTTAAACGGATGCTAATGATATCAATTTCACCCTGTATTTGTCAATTTGTTTATATGATTTTGATATTGGACTTAAAAGATTCATAATAATGCTGATGCGTTGTACTTCATGCAGGTTATTGCACTCACCTGTATTGAGCTTGAAATACAGCCTGTACAAACGAACTATTCCTCCGAGCATGATTTGCCAATGTTTCAGCAGCTACCACCTCATCTGGCTTGCCACAAGTATTCTGCAAATTATTTATTAATACTTGTTAATGTAAATCAATATTAGATCTGTGCACTCCAAATTCATCATCATCATCATCATATCAGCTGATAGACGACATAGGCCTCCCCCAAAATGGGGGGATTTGCCATAATCACTACGCTTGGCAGGCGGGTTGGTGATCGCAGTTGGATTGAATGTGTGTACTCAGAGGATGCTGCTACCCATCCTCCGGTAGATCCCTTAGTCGCCTTTTACGACAACCACGGGAGGAAATGGGGTGGTGCTATTCTTAACCGACACCACATCGACACGGCACTCTAAATTACAGTTAAATATCAACTGTTTTTGAAAATGCTGGAAATTTACATAATTATGCTCACGACTATATTCCCCAAGGGGGCAGTCAGAGATATTCTGAAAACTCAGAACACCCACGATTTACTAGTAGTTCAGAAACTCTGTCCAGTGTGACGGAGAGTGAGCCCGTCGCCAAGTATAATGGACAGTGGGTACAATGCATGCCTCGAAATTGAAGCATGCAGGTTTCCTAACGATATTTTCCTTCACCACAGAATAGGTAATAGTATATAGTTCTACATACAGAACGGCCACTCCCCGCCCCCCTCTGACTTCAGATACCTCACCTCCCCTCACACTCTCTGTGGTAACTTGAGGGAAGCCGAGCAAGGGAATGCAGTCAGGCGCGCGCACCCGTTGGATTTGAATACATAAAATATATTTTATTTTTCTCCTCACAGTAAAAATAAACGTTGGAAAATAACGCTAAATTCACATTTTCTGTGATTCTTCAGCTTAAAAACGATTTTTAATAACAGAATGAACTATAAAAAGTAAGGAAATGTATAATGTAGTTCATACAATGCGTGTTAAGTCAACCCTACACATATGTCATGCACAATTTTCGCAAAGTGCGCATGTGCGAACATCATGTCAAATCTAAAACATTCTTTGAAGTGCCGGACCTGTGCCTTCACCTAAAAGCCAGAGTAGTGTTAAATTGTACTGGAAATGAATCTACATCAACTACTACAGGACAAGCACTGTTCCCTGAAAAGTCAAGTAGGTGTTGTTTGAGTCAAGTAGGCATACACATACATACTGAACTTTTTTATGAAACAGCTGATTATTTCTAAATTTTGGTTTTGTTCCCATAGTAAAAGTGGTTCGGTTTATTGGTCTACAATTTGAACACACTTCAAATCGACAGCTGTTAAATTACTGTTTTAGTACCTAGTCATCATCAGCCTATAAACGTCCCACTGCGGGTCACAGGCCTACGCTCAGGGAGGGTGTATGGGCATTAGTCCACCACGTGTGCCCAATGTGGATTGGTAGACTTCACATACACATCAGAATTTCTTTTTCAGCATATGCAGGTTTCCTCACAATGTTTTCCTTCGCCGCTTGAGAGCAGCCTGTATTACATACATAAGTTTGAAGAACTCATTGGTACACACGGCGAAACATCAGGTTACGCACCCTATATACCCATAACTACACTACGTACAAACACAAAATAGTGCGGTAGAGTGCCTGCATAGACGCGGCTGCCGGCGCGGGCGCAGCGTGCTATGAGATGAAACAACAACAACATACCGCACCCTCTCGCACGATTCGCAGCGTTCAACTTCTAATAATTCAAAGTCCAAACAGGGTAACCTGAGCTGTCGCCGTGTGTACATGGCATGGTGTCAGTGCGGATTTGACCCTGGCCCCCCATAATTGGGTGTCCATACCTCTCCACAACGCGCCACCGAGTAGTCCGAGTACCTAGTGTTTTATAATAATACCTTGATAGTTTTGTATTTCTTCTTCGTAGCAGTATTCAAATCTTCGTGCACTTTATCGAGGAGCCAAAACAGGAACTCCTGAGCATCATGCTGGCTGTTCCCTCTGTACTGTGTGCCATGCCTCTCCACTGCTCCCTAGAGTCATAATGTTATAGCAATTATTCATTAGTACGGGATAAACAAACTAGAACATTTAGATTATTATAGCCTTGATGTTCAACTCAATTGATAATAGATTTGTCATTGTTTTCCGTACATAATTAACTGTGGACCAGTCATGTAGTTTGAAAAAAGAGAAAAGTAATTGTTTTGTTCTTTTTATAACACCAAACAATAATGACCAAGGTACACATGGTACCTACTGGTAACTTTTTAATGATAAACGGGAGCTTAATCTAAACTATTATAAAACTGTAACAGAAGTGTGTCTGTACATTGAAGATATTTACAAAAAAAAGATTACAATATGGTTTTTAGATGTCCCTGATTCCAAATCACCAATTTTTGGATTTTTTGTCTGTCTGTTTATTTATTTGTTTGTTTGTTCGAGCATCACGCAAAAACTACTGAACCGATTTTGATGAAACTTTTTTTGTTTGATAGCTTATGATCTGACTTAAAATCTGGTATATAATTTATGCGGCCGAAGTCGCAGGTAAATGCTTATATTATATTTTCCCAGACTTTCTTATGAATGAATTGTGTGATAAAATCCTGTTTGCTATAAATCCCAAAATCTCTGTCAAATCAAAGCAGATTGTCCAGTCCAGTGTGTTATATAGTTGTGAGACTAAGTGGTCCTGTCACCTGCAAGGTGAGGTTACCTATAGACAACCCATACATTTATTTATGACGAGCTTTTACCCGCGACTTCGTCCGCATAAATTATATACCAGATTTTAAGTCAAATGATAAGCTATCAGACAAAAAAAGTTTCATCAAAATCGGTTCAGTAGTTTTTGCGTGATGCTCGAACAAACAAACACACAAACAAACAGACAGACAAAAAATTTGTGATTTGGAATCAGTGAAGCCTAAAAACCATATCATAATCTTTTTTTATCTTCAATGTACAGACACACCTTCTGTAACAGTTTTATTATAGTTTAGATATGATACTATATATAAATGTATGGTATATATAATATATATATGCATCAACAACTTCCTTACGTTTTAAGTTTATTTTCTGCAATGGCTGTCGTATCATTGTTAAAATATCACTTTGGATGTGTTTAGTTTTAATTTCGGTCTCTGCTCCGGGCGGTGAAAACTGGCGCTACGCCTCTCCGGGCCAGACCCCATATATTGTTATGTTGCCAATGGATGTCTACAAACCGAACCCACACTCACAGTTGTATTCATATAATTTGTATCTTCAGGCGGTGTCTGCGGCTTGTTGGTGTGTTGACATCTTAACAAAGAAAAACAACATAGATCTATTACCTTAAAAGCCGTGCTCATATCCGGAGTATAGTGACAAGCCCATAGAGCTCGCAATAAAGCTGCTAATTGTTCGGTCACTTCGCCGCGGGTGCCATACTTTTTAGAATTTATTTTGTTCCTCTTTTGTAGATCCACCTAAAATTTTAATACAACATTAACATAATCACAACAACACACAACACAGATTACCCCCAATAGATACCGCATACAAGGCCGCCGACGCGCGCCACATATCTATGATTGTGCACTGATATAAGCAACGCGAGTGAGCGAGCTCAAATTAGTGCGACCTTGAAATGGCCAATCACGTTGCATCGTTTCGTGCCCCGCTACCCGCACCTACCGCCAAAAATAGTGACATTGTGTACAAAATTTTCATCATGCGGTATCTATTGGGGGTAATCTGTGACACAACCAACATAATCAACATTTAACATTTTAACATAATCTTCCCTTTTCATGATAATAATATGATGTAGCAAAATAGTAACTTTTTAGACATATTTTATTATCACACACAAACAAACAACCAAACAGGTAACCAATATTGTGTTATTTAATATGATAATGATATCTAATCTATGGCAATGTTATACATGGCCTTTACGTAAGGTTTGCAGCACTTAATGTCTGAGCATAATTAATAATAATAATAAAACAAACATTATTATATTAACATTACCTACTTTCAAAAACACTTTCAGATTTATTGTTACACTAGCTTTTGCCCGCGACTTCGTCCGCGTGAATTTCGGAAATCTTCAAAACCCTGTTTTCACTTGCTTTGTAGAATATGAATTCCAAATTTCATTTTTCTATCTTCAGTGGTTTAAGCTGTGCATTGTCTGTCAGTTGGTCACGATACTCTTTTATAAGTATAGATCAATAGAGGCATCTCACCTTATAATGTTCTAATACAAAATATTCAGCAATGACATCTGTATGAGAAAGGCACTGTAGGACTGCATTCATATAACAAGTGTTGCCGTGGTTCTTAATGCCGGTGGCGGCCGGGGTAGTGCCTGGAGGCCACGGTGGATCACCACTGCATGGAACACGCTCGCCGTTTACCACTACTGGAGCAGATTTTACCTAAAACATTGACACATTTTTAAGAGTACATCTTTGGCATGAAATATAAATATCTTGGAGATTGTCTAGTCCCATGGAATGTACCAGAATCTAGCCCAACTATCATGATGACAAGACAACAATATACTTACATGTTCAATATTTTTTATTGCTTATCATGTAGTAGATAAAATACATATTATATAATGTATCTAAACTATTATAAAACTGTAACAGAAATGTGTCTGTACATTGAAGATATTTACAAAAAAAAGATTACAATATGGTTTTTAGATGTCCCTGATTCCAAATCACAAATTTTTGGGTTTTTTGTCTGTCTGTTTGTTTGTTTGTTTGTATGTTTGTTTGTTTGGGTGTTTGTTGGTTCGAGTATCACGCAAAAACTACTGAACCGATTTTGATGACACTTTTTTGTTTGATAACTTATGATCTGACTTAAAATCTGGTATATAATTTATGCGGTCGAAGTTGCAGGTAAATATGCTCGTATTTGATACAAATATTCATGACTCTCTAGTAAAATTATTCATATTAATCATTCATCATATAAATATTTGCCTCTATTGGGATTTGAACTAGTGATGAAACGATTATGATTTTGACTA
Organism: Agonopterix subpropinquella; assembly: GCA_922987775.1. Classification (NCBI taxonomy): domain Eukaryota; kingdom Metazoa; phylum Arthropoda; class Insecta; order Lepidoptera; family Depressariidae; genus Agonopterix; species Agonopterix subpropinquella. The sequence goes on along the minus strand of OV277695.1, from coordinate 14,377,104 downwards.
ATCATAATTGGTGATTATCGGCATTTAGCAACTAATCCAAATCTTCGAAATTATCTTTGCAATTATTTAATGATTACCTATTTATTAAATTAAATAATATAAATTTATCATAATTCTAAACTGAATTAACTGAAACATAAAGCACTCCATAAACATGTAAAAAAATGTGAACACTCCAAACCATCATTTGTTGCTGCGGAGAGGTTGTTTTTACTACCGGTTTAATATAATCCGAAAAAAGAAATAGACTGAGATTGGAAAACTTACAAATACCTATTACATTTTCTATAACAAAATCTGCAATAACATCAATTTTGATCATTAAATAATAAACCCAACTAACTCTGACACCAGGGCCAGGGCTCTGCCCACACTGTAAGAAGAAGTATAATAAATATAAATATCTAAACTATTATAAAACTGTAACAGAAATGTTTCTGTACATTGAAGATATTTACAAAAAAAAAATTACGACATGGTTTTTAACTGTCCCTGATTCCAAATCAACAATTTTGGATTTTTTGTATGTTTGTTTGTTTGTTTGTATGTTTGTTTGTTTGGGTGTTTGTTTGTTCGAGTATCACGCAAAAACTACTGAACCGATTTTGATAAAACTTTTTTTGTTTGATAGGTTATCATCTGACTTAAAATCTGGTATATAATCTATGCGGACGAAGTCGCGGGTAAAAGCTTGTGCTTTCTAAAATTTTCGGTAATTGTAAATTGAAATACCTACATCATTTCCTAACTTCATTTTTTTTTAAAACCTAGTATCTAGCATATTGAGTCATGATATTCCTGCCACTATCCCATATCCCACTAAGAGTACCTATTTAGTATGGGTTTGAAATAATCGTAGGTAATCGTAATCTACGATTATTAGGAGAATCATTTGAAATTAGAATCGTAATTGCCAAGTGATAATCAGTGATCGGAATAGGTAGTGCAATTCAGGGTAATGTTTTGAATATTTGTGTGATGAATATTAATATTTGTTTTCGATTCACAGGTGTTTGTATCTATTAGGGATGCAACGATTCGGCCATTACGATTACGATTACGATATTAATCGTTATTTATTACGATAACCGATGCATTACGATTATTTAAACAAATTTAGTGGAGATTATCCTCAGAATGAGTTCTCATAGTGTTTCTTTGCATTCCAATGAAAGTTAAATCATTAAAAAAAAATGTTTTTAAATTCCAAGATTTTGTAACTTTTAACTACTAATTTGAGATCGAAGTCAAAGGTACACTTGGCCAGGATTATGATTCGTTGATGCGTGGAGGCTAATTTGCTTTGAAAAACACAACATTGAACATGATTCTGAGGTATAATCTCGTTAAATAAACCGATATCTCGTCCGATTTACGTGGGAGATTAATCTTTTGAAATTAATGTGGATGAGATATCGCGAGAACGAAAATGTATGTATTACTTCAAACCGAAAATCAAATCAAAGACATCAGTAGAATAAAAAAAAAGAGAGTCAAGTCTGACCAATAAAAAAGTCAGATTTTACTCAAAATGAGCTAAAATGGCAGCGAAAGAAACGATTTTTCTAAAGTTGTTTTTCAGCTCTGGAATCTAGTATTCAGGTCTGGTATTTGTGAACAAATGCAATCTGATTGACGTTTTTAATTCATTTTCATAATCGTACGATTCTTACTACGGTGCATTGCATCATTATTAATCGTGATTATTACGATTACAGATGCAAAGCGATGCACCGTTTCATAATCGTTTCATCCCTAGTATCTATACAGGGCGTAAAATTGTATGCATTGTATATTAAACACACATGCCCCATACTCTTAGTGGGATATGGGATAGTGTACCCTGAATTGCACTACCTATTCCGATCACTGGTGATAATCGTTTCATCACTAATTTGAACTCTGAACCGCTTCGGTACCTAGATGATCTTTCTTGAGGTGCCATATTTTATCATTGGGGCTCATTAGGGCTATTCAACCCCGAACACTGCAGCCCTGATCAGAGAGGTGGTGATCAGATACTATTTACAAAAATTTCAATGCTATTATTATAAATTATATTATTGTAGACAATGAAACAGCCGGTAGCACAGTCGGTAATGAACCTGCCTGCTGTGCCGAGGGTCGCGGGATCGAATCCCGTAAGGGACAAATATTTGTATGATGAATATGAATATTTGTACCCAGTCATAGATGTTTGTATCTATATATGTATTCTATATCGTTGTCTAGTCATCATAATACAAGTCCAGGCTAGATTCTGGTACTTTAAATGTGACTAGATAATTTGTGTGACATTGTCCAAGATATTTATAATTTAAAGCAAATGAAATACTTACAACTGATACATTTACAGTACTCATGTGCTGCGCAATCTTGTTCAAAAATCGTTTCCATGATGGCCTTCGAAACAACTTCCTCTCCGCAACACCCTCGTCTTTTTGTGAATCTCCAATCACTGAGCTCGCACTACATGGCTTGATATCGCTATCGTTATTCTTAATTTTGCTGGAACTTGGTTTTATAGTGCCAAATGGGTTGCGAGGTAATGTAAATGTACGTTTTAGTCGGGATCCCTCTACCTGTTTTGGTGTCATGTTCGCCTCCGCCACTTCATTGATTAGTTCGCTCTCAGAACATGATTTTAAAACTGACGATAAATTATTGTTGGACATGGCAAAAAAATTGGCTAAATAATGCACATAATATAGGTATTTTAATTTTTACAAAGAAATTTTAGAAAACATTGATATGTCACTGACAGACGTGAATGCCAGCCATTTTGGTTTTTCTTTTTTTACAGTGTTGCCAAGTCTTATTTTCTCTTTAAGCTCTATTCAGATTACGACGGACGGGCGCGGTCGGAGGATGGAGGGTGCAATGTAAAATAATACCAATTTCAATACTAATAGAGGTCACAGAGAAAGCTCCGTGTCGCTCCATCCTCCACCCGTGGGGCCCGTATGGGTGTTCTCTCTGTCGACTTTAACGGTATTGAAATAGGTAGGTATTATTTTACATTGCACCCTTCGCGCCCGTCCGCGCCCGCACGTTGTAGTCTGAATAGAGCTTTACCCTAGGCTTGGTCTCAACTTTAACCTAGATTTTGCAAAATTTTCAAAAATTTCCCGTATATCTTTCAGTCTCAAATCAGATAATAAAAAACCACTCTATGAAAAAACCGTTACTCGGTCACAATCCTTGCCTCTTTATTTCTGCATGGGTAGCATCTGTAAGAGGGAGGTTACACGGTCAGTATTTCATCGGTCTGGTCCATCAGTCTGGTCCATCAGTCTGGTCATGTATATTTGATTTGAAGGGAAACTGACTCGAGATTGACCCCACTAACATGGTGGTATATCAGTTTCTTTTCAAATCAAATAAACATGACCAGACTGATGGACCAGAATGACGAAATACAGAACGTGTAACCCCCCTCTAATACATAAGTTTAGATTAAAAACTTTTTGCTAGCTTTCTCTGTCTACGGCTTACGCTGAGTAGCATGCAAAGAGTAGAGTAGGTAATATATTGGAAAAAGAGAGCCCTCTAGTGCCATTTTAATGCAAATAAATTTGAAACGCCACCTATGGTATTTAACAAGAAACAATTGCTATATACTGGATGGTCGAGTTAAGATGGACCAAAGGAAAATCTGGGGTAGTAATCTAGGACATCATTTTCGACCTTTTTGGTTCTATACAGAATGATCCAAAAATTTACGGTTCCAAAGTTATTTAAGTTTTTGTGATTTTTCACCGATCTGCTACCTTGTCCCACTAAACTCGTTACTGTGTTCCAACAAGTCCCTGTTTTGAGCTGAAATTTGGCATGAGCATAGTTAAATAATGTATCTTTTCGACATTAAGTTTATTACTGAAATATAAAACAATCACAAAAATAAAATTTATTAAAAAAAAATATTTAAATTTTTTGAGAAAAAAATCAAACAAACAAACAAACTTCAACAATCAATCAAACTTTTGGAGGCGTATTGTGAAGAAAAAAGTACCACAGGTGATGTGCCCCTTATCTTAAAAACTACCTCGGTTTATGGTTATTCTATGGAGGAAAAATTAAAATCGCCCCACTGTTAGAACATTATTAAAATCGACATGGTTCATGAAAAAATAAAATTATTTTAAAACAATTTGTTCAGAAATTGCTTAAACATTGTTGTGTAATGTGAACAAAATGAAACCACAAAATAAAAAAGTTATTAAAAACAATTATTTATACAAAATTTTCATCACCTGTAGTACTTTTTTCTTCACAATACGCCTCCAAAAGTTTGATATTTTCTCAAAAAAAAATAATTTTTTATAATAAATTTTATTTTTGTGATTGTTTGATATTTCAGTAATAAACTTAATGCCGATCAAAAGATACATTATTAAAGTATGTTCATGCCAAATTTCAGCTCAAAACAGGGACTAGTTGGAACATAGTAACGAGTTTAGTGGGACAAGGTAGCAGATCGGTGAAACTTTGGAACCGTAAATTTTTGGATCATCCTGTATAGAACCAAAAAGGTCGATAATGATATCTTCTATCCCAGATTTTCCTTTGGTCCATCTTAACTCGACCACCCTGTATACGCATACCTATAGCTATACGTATGCTTTACAATGGAATTTACTTTTTTTCTCAGTAATGAGCTATTTTGTTCTAGTTTAGAGTTGTAGCCTCAGCAACATGACGGAGGAACGATCTTGACATAACGTCTAAAGTGAAGAAAAACACTCAAAAACCAACAAATAATAACAATATGGGCGCAAAACACAAACAAGCGTACGCGCAAGTTTTTTATTTTTTTATTTATAAATTAATGGATACTTGCTTGTGCGTTAGCACTGCATTTCCGCCAGTGTCAAGTAGTTTATTGGGAGAATCTATCCTAATCTCAGGGATTGTTTTTGGACAAGCAAGAACAAGAAGAGATTGAGGAATGCGGAACCTCGTGGCAGGCAAAAACGCGACGCGCGAAACCACGCGAGACGTGTGCTCGGGTTAGTTCCTGAAGTGCGAATTTTGAAAATCATACGAGTGACTTGGCAGTAGAAAATGTCAAAATTACTATGGAGATTATGCATCTTTCTACTGCCAAGTCGCTCGTATGATTTTCAAAAATCGCACTTCTGCAACGTGACTCGTACGCGCAAGTTGTAACGGTGGCCATATTGTGAAAGCTTGTGTAGCTGGTGTTGCTAGGTGACAATAATATGGTGCTACCGCAGAGCATTACTATCACTTTAAAATAACAATGTGCATGACCTTGAAGGGCCGTTGGATAACTTCACTCGGTTGATAAAGGAATGTAGACTCTATGCAAAGGAAATAATCATTTAAATGTCGAGTGAAGTTCGTGTGATTGAGTGACGTCACATTTGCGAGAATTGCGAGCGAGGTCATGCACATTGTTATTTTAAACTGATAGTAGTTAAATTATTTACTAATCATAATTAAAACTGTTTTGAAATATTACATAAATTTTATAAAATAGGATCAAATTTTTTTAATAATTTTAGTAATAATGTTGCTTTATTGTTGAGTTTGAAGAGACATTTATCGGAAATTTGAGACAATATTTTTGTAGTTACACGTTATTCAGAGAAGATGCCGCTGGTTTCTTTGCGTTTTTATCTCAAAGTTCCTCTCTGTCCCCCCTCGCTCCACACCACAGATTACTGATATGTAGCAAGCTACAGATGCGACACTGAAATTTGCACTTAGTTCCATCATTTCCGTTCTGGCGTTCGGTCGTCAAGCTATTAATGTGTATAGAATTTGTAGTTATAGGTATGTATACACTGATTCCAGGATGCAAAAATACGGATATCTGACCAAGGAACAAACTATTCAACGATATTATTATCAAGAACATTGTATATAGTATTCTATAAGTGGACCAAACTCTTTCAATGTTCTTGTAGGCTGACAACCATGCAAATGTTTCGCCTCGGAACACCAGTGTGTCTCTTTCTAACGCCAACACCCTAGTTAGAAAGGGACACACAAGTGTTCTGGAAATCTTACTGGTCTCGTTGCCAGCACTGTAGTGCACAATCTTGTTACTGTATAACATTTTTGATTATTATGTCATACGACGAAGAAGAATTGGGGCTTCTCAAGGATTCTCAACTAGAGTTGTAAATGCTACGTAGCCTACCACTGCCTACGGTAGTCTACCGATAGACTATGGTAGACTACGGTAGACTACCGATTTATACCGTAGATTATGTAGATTACAAATAAAAAATCGTCGATTTATTAAACAATCTTATTTTTGTTCATGCAATATGTAATATGAGAAAGTGCTAATCAATACAAATTAATTAACATTATGTAAATACCTATTTTAAAATGTTAACAAAAGACGATTTAAAACTTTAAAGATTTTAAATTGTCATTAGCCTATAAATTGCCTCTCTTTTCGGACATGAAGGTTTCCTCACGATGTTTTCCTTCACCAAAAAGCCAACGATAATTCTTTAAACCCACATGAAACGACATGAAATATAAATTATAAAAACCACATTTCACTAGTACGTACCCTGGGGATCGAACCCATACCATAGCCCATACTCCTAGGAGCTAGGCTATCGTGGCTTAGTGCATAATATCACATTTTAAACAACCTTTTATAAAATAGTGTACGTCAATATTGTCAATGTCCTTTGTGCACGTTCTAGATTGATTTTTACTTTCTCTAAAATTATTGCCGAAGCTCTCTTAGCTTATTTATCACAAATAATAAATGGCAGCCGATTTAAATATTGTGAACTAGCCAAAATTTCTACGACTGAATAATCTACAATTGCTACCGTAGCTTATGTAGCCTACCGGTAGTCTACCTCACGATTTGGTAGACTACGGTAGATTCACAACTCTATTTCAACTCAAGCGAAAATACCAGAAGTGCGATTTTTGAAAATCATACGAGCGACTTGGCAGTAGAAAATGTCAAAATTACTATGGAGATTATGCATCTTTCTACTGCCAAGTCGCTCGTATGATTTTCAAAAATCGCACTACAGGAAAATCACAAGATATAAGCTTCTGATGCAACAACACGGCATTAGGCTGCTGTTGTTGTGAGTTCAATATGGCGTTGTATTATATGAGGGATAATGTGACTTCAGCGCCACAACGGAAAAACTGGAACTAAAGCTGTCATAGGCCTGCTCCACACTGACAGTCAACTGACAGTCTGACTGACTCAGTGTTCCCAAGCCTCCCGATTTTACGGGAGATCTACCGATTTTCGACCCCATCTCCCGATCTACCGTAACATGATCAATTTCTCCCGATTTTTATGATTCTCTGAATAATTCATAATAAAAACCAACTTTCTACAAAAAATTACAATAATTGATGCATCCATTGATTTTTAAATAAGTTTTCATTATTGCATTTAGTTATTTTCTGTCAGTAAGAAAGTTTAAGGTATTTTTCTGGTAATAATAAATTATAATTCAATATTATTTTATTGTTGTATATTGTTACTAATCAACCTACTAACAAAATTATGGATTTTTTGGTCTGAAATAAATGAGTATTTAATTGAATTTAATGTCAAATTAGGATTTAGTTACGGATGAAGTTACAGGTTTAAAAAAAAAAGAAGACAAAACACTTAAAATTTTTGGAAAATGCCTTTTGCTCTATAAAAAAATAAAATACTATGTTTAAATTAAGTTTTAATGTTTTTTTAATTAGTTTTTAATTACATCTAATAATACTTTTGACAAAAATTTGTACAAATAACTTTAAATTAGCTTTATTTACAACAAATTTCAAAATCTCCCGATTTCTCCCGATTTTTTGACCACACTTTTACCGAATTCTAATTTTTTGTTTCGGGAACACTGCTGACTGATGTTGTGTGTGAGTTTGGTGTGAGTTGTGCGTAACCAGTCCAATAATTTCTAATAATAATTAGTTTTTTCATAAAAATAAGCACTGTCTATTTATAAGCAAGGCATACTGGTCCTATTGAACATCAACACAATTTTATAACTATGCCCTAAACAGGTGAGCCAATTCGACAAAAGCCTAGTAATTATATTTATTTTTCGTATTTTCTTCGCGTTAATGTCGTCACTGCCCGATCGATAGTAATTAAATAGTGAATTATGAATGAAACTACAGCTGTGGGTTATTTTAATACAGTTGGTTTTCAATCTGAAATGTTTTGAATCGAAATGTTTGTTAGCACAAAAACGACTAAACAGATTTTGATGAGCCTTGGCTTATAGGTACCTACCCATTTTACTCCTTACATTACCCATGGAATATCATCTATCTACAGGGTGAAATTGATAACATTAGCATCCTTTTAAACTAAGAGTCTACCCATCAAACTGAACAACTTTTGCAGACAGGTTGCAGAAAAAACACAGTTGGAGCCTTGAAAGGGTTGCTTCAGACCATCAACCTGAACAACTTTCTCTATGGGACCAATATCAAAATCACGAAGAAAAAATCAGCTCTGTCCCATACATTTCGGTTGAGTTATGTTTGCAGTTTTGTATGGAACAGCTGATTTTTTTTCGTGATTTCAATGTTGGCTCCATAGTGAAAGTTGTTCAGTTTGATGGTCTGACGTAACACTTTCAGACTCCAACAGGGTTTTTTTACACCCTGTAGATACATACTATAAGCAAACAAAAATCTGCTGTTACATACATTTGAGTCGAGTAGGCATTGCAGTTTAGTACACATAGAACAGCATTTTTTTTTTGCTCTGATCAGTTTGCTCCCATAGTGAAAGTTGTTCAGTTTGATGGGAAGACTCTTAGTTTAAAAGGATGCTAATGATATCAAATTCACCCTGTATATTAAAATTGTAAACTTGACTTGAGTGTACATTGGCCTCGATTCGGACTGTGCCATGACTTAACTAAATTTATTCCTGTCACTTTCTAATATAAGATTAAGAAAAGAGACAGAAAACCAACAGCTGACTTTAGTGCTGTCAAAGTGACGTTACACGCCCAAAATAAGATGCCATCATAATGTACGCCATCTTATTTAAAGCGTTTTTGGAGTCGCGTGGCTAGAGGGCTTTCGAGTGGACGTCTGTCGTTGGCTCGCGATTTAAGTAGCCACGCGGCTCTGCCATTTTATGGCGGTTTCGAGTGTGTGTTTTTGTATAAAAACAGGGCTTTGAGATCGCCATATCCAATTACCGTACAATGTCAAGCACTAATTGCTCTTTTTAAACTAGATACTGGCAAAATCCACCAATGAAACGCCATTAAACGAAAATAGAATAGAATAAAGCGTTTTTGGGCGTGTAACATCACTTTGACAGCACTAAAGTCAGCTGTTGGTTTTCTGTCTCTTTTCTTAATCTTATTTTAGAAAGTGACAGGAATAAATTTAGTTAAGTCGTGGCACAGTCCCAATCGAGGCCATTGATGATATTTCCAAAAAAAGGCGAAGGATATGTAATAGATTGCATTAGGACAATTTTTAGTATTTGTTTACTGTTTGTTTGTGCATGCATCACTTAAAAACTACTAAACCGATTTGAATGGGGTTTCAGAAGCATATGGCGTAGTGTGCTAAGTTAGTGTGTATGAACATTTAGGCTTTGTTTCATCACAATCAGTTCATTCAACCGATAGTTGAGTTGTTATCAAAAACGGACATAAAATCCAGACACAATGGGAAATCCGTCGTGTTTGGATTTTATTTCCATTTTTTTTTATACCATACAGCTCTGTTATCAGTAGGTGCGTATGAAGTTGCGGGCGCCGCTAGGAATTAATTAAATTTTGTATGTTTGAGGATGAGGAAATTATATAAGCATAAAAATTTCATCCAGATAATGTCATGGGAAACGGTTAATACATAAACTATGAAACTATTATACCAGACAAAATTGTTTCTTTTTTTATTTCTCTAATTTCATCTGCAATCAGCCAGCGGAGGCCATAATCGGATAGTTTCTCTGTTCTTGCTCGTGAGTTTCTTCTATGGGTGAGTCGGTTCATGAAGTCCGTGGGCCTAGGAAATGACCTGGTCTAGGGTGACAGCTACAATAGATCTATTCAAGTCGCAGTAGCTATTCATATCATATCATATCATATTTATTTATTCATATACAAATTACATTGTGTTTGAAATAAAAGCTAAAGAAAAACCTAAGTAGTTACATATAAAACACAGAATAATATTTAGTATAAATTTACAACAACAAGTCAATATAAAATTCATAATTTACATATTTTTTCCGTATTACATAAATATTCAATATTAAACAAGTATTCAATTTTAAATTAATCATAATGTCAAGTAATGTCAGAATTGAATTGAATGTCATAATACAAATTTCATAATAATGTCAGAATTGAATTGAACTGAATGTCATAATACAAATTTAATACAAAATACATTAATGATTTAACTCAATTACCAAATTGTAACAATTATACCACAAAAAACTCATCTACGGAATATAAACACCTTTTCAAAAGAAGCGCTTTCAACATATTGCTCATTGAACAAGCCCTTACAACCAAAATAATAATAACTAGCGTTAACCTGCGACTTCGTCCGCACAAATTATGTACCAGATTTTAAGTCAGATCATAAGCTATCAAACAAAAATGTTTCATCAAAATCGGTTCAGTAGTTTTCGCGTGATGCTCGTTCAAACACATAAAGCAAAAAATTCTTTTTTTAAATTTACAGTTTTATAATAGTTTAAGATATGGGTGAGTCTTCATCAAGCCTCATGCCCATTTTATAACTATCTCGATTCGAGATCTAGGATTGCCACCTCTTAAGCCGTGTCTTTTGATTATGATTGCACAGACTTCCGGCCAATCTATTTGTGTGTCCCTTGAGCCTTTTCTTGTATCTTATACAGAATTTTTTGACCTCCTCCTTGATAGTTGGGATTGCCAGGTATTCATGTATTTCATTATTTCTTGTGAACCACATGGAGTGCGATTTTTGAATCTCATTTGGTGAGTTCAGCAGTTGAAAATGTCAAAATTACTATGGAGATACGCATCTTTCTACGGCTGATTTGACTTTCAAAAATCGCACTCCAGAAGTATGATTTTTGAAAGTCAAATCGGCAGCAGAAAGATGCTTATCTCCGAAGTGATTTTGACATTTACAACTGATGAGTTCAACAAATGAGTTTCAAAAATCGCACTCCAGAACCTGTTTCACAAGAAATAATGAAACAAAATTGTACCATAATAATAATATTATTTTTAGAATTCAAGAGCCATGTCTAACTTTGAGAAAATAAAACTTCTCGTCTGGAAGAACTTTGTGCTGCAAAAAAGGCACAAATGGCAGACCATCTTCGAGATAGCGTCACCTGTGATATTTTCTTTGTTTCTAATACTCATAAGATGTCTAGTGGACCCTCAGTCGAAGCCGGAGAAAGTGTACACTCCATTCCAAGCTACATACCTCAACATGTCTCGCCAGGGCCTGTAAGTTTTACTGACATTTATTTGTAACATTTACACTTCACTCACATGAAAATGAAAGGTTTCTGATACTTTTAACCAGGAGTGCAATTTTTGAATCTCATTCGCTGAGTTCAGCAGTTGAAAATGTCAAAATTACTGTGGAGATACGCATCTTTCTACTGCTGATTTGACTTTCAAAAATAGCACTCCTAAAGTATGATTTTTGAAAGTCAAATCAGCAGCTGAAACATGCATATCTCCATAGTAATTTTCACATTTTCGACTGATAAACTCAGCGAATGAGTTTCAAAAATCCCACTCCTGAGCTGCGTTCAGAACCTACACCCTATGTGCACCCTGAGTGCACCCCGAGTGCAACTTTTCGCACTAAACGCCGTTCAGAGCCTCGGTGAAAGACGTTTTACTATAGAGCGAGTTGAAAAAACAACCGCACAAAAAGGTTCAGAACGCAGCTCTGGGTTAGAAATTATCAAGATAATTATTTTCTTTGATTCGGGTAATTATCCGAGCTGATTCTTAGTTATGAGTAAAAGGTCATTGGGCGAAATCTGACCCAGCTAACTAAATTTTTCCTACAAAAACCAAATTGGTTTTAAAATGTTTAGTATTAACCCACATTCCATTTTATGTAGTTATTTATTTTTTAAACCATGGGAAAATGTGCTAAATTTACTACAATACTAAAATGTACAAAATGTAAGAAAATGTATTAAGTAAATGTACGAAAATCGAAAATGTACCAAAATATAACATTTTTCTTTATTAGTTTTTGGCCTGAATCCCATTTCCTACATTTTAATACGATATATACAGGGTGAAATTGATATTGTTACGGCCGCTGTCAAACGTCAAACGTAAAGAAGGCATTCGAAAATTCGGCCGGCTCATTAACAATCGCCGTGGTCCTACGGTCTAAGGTTCCGCCTCCCATGCTAGGGGGTGACGGTTCGAATCCGATCCGCGCCAAAAATATTTCTAGATTTTTGTGTTTTTAGAAATGTTCTGGAAGGTAGAGAGAGAAGGAATATTTAAAAAGGGACCAAAAGGTCTAGGGGTGTCTAGGAACTTCGAGAAAGGAGGCGAAATTACGAATATTTGAAAAGAACCAGAAAAGTGGGCGTGTCTTCGATCGGTTTCGAGAAGAGAAGGCGGGGTTGGAAATATCTGGAGGAAAACAAACGAGTAAAGAAAAGAATAACGAAATTCGTAGATCTGGAATATTCTGCGGACTATAAAAGGCGGCGAATTCCGACTGATGGGCAGTCCTTGGTTAAACAGTGAACAGTGCGAAACAAAAGGAAGAAAAGTAAAAGTGGAAAAGTACTAGTGAAGAGAAAAGTGCTAAGAGTGGAACAGTGAGTAGACTAGTGTCAGTGTAGTGCGTGACGTCATAGTGTCAGTGTAGTGCGTGACGTCATAGTGTCGTACGTCTTGACGTCATAGTGTCGTACGTCGTGACGTCATAGCCGTGACGCGTGTCGTGTCGTCACAGTAGTGACGTAGTGAACTGTGAACAGTGACAGTAAGTGGTGCACGGGGAATCCCTGCGAGGAGGACCCGGTGAAGTGAACCGTTCAGGGGAACCTCTGCGAGGTGGACCGTTTGTAAGTGTATCCCAAATAAACTCTGTAAAGTTGGACTTAGCGTTTCACTCCAATCCCGGAACCCGTCGCTCGTAACAATATCATTTGCATCCTTTTAAACTAAGAATCTACCCATCAAACTAAACAACTTTTACTATGGGAGCAAACCGATCGGAGCAACTAAAAAATCTACTGTTGCATACATTCGAGTCGAGTAAGCACTGCAGTTTAGTATGGAACATCTGATTTTTTAGTTGCTCCGATCGGTTTGCTGCCATAGTAAAAGTTGTTCAGTTTGATGGGTAGACTCTTAGTTTAAAAGGATGCCAATGATATCGATTTCACCCTGTATACCTATTCATGAACTAGAGACATTTATCTAAACATCCTATACTTTTTTTTCTGTAGGTCGTGGGTATAGGTTTCATACTAAGGTGCCCAGTGACCTTTCTAATTCAAAGTTCTAAGATTTTTTATTTTCATTTAATGCTCTCGTATTCAGACCAACCAGCACTTAGTCTTCGGAATTTTCGTTTCGTATCACAAAGAATAACAAATAATTGAGAAAAGCAACAAAAAACCATGAGAATAATTATTTCGTGATTGTGAGCTTCTTTTTAGGGTTCCGTACCCAAAGGGTGAAAACGGGACCCTATTACTAAGCCTACGTTGTCCGTCCGTCTGTCCGTCCGTCCGTCCGTCTGTCCTACCTATTTAGGGCTGTAACTTTTGAACCGTAATAGCTAGATAGTTGAAAATTTCTCAGATTATGCGTTATTACAGCGGATTCGTTAACAAATAATAAAGATGAGAGAAGTTAAAAATTAAGGGGGGTTCTCAACAAGAAACTAGTTTTTATCGACGTTTTTTCTTCACGTTCTATCGTAAAAACGGTTATACATACAAGCGTCAAACTTAGTGTGATTATAGAGCAAACTCTACAGAATAACAACAAATACTAAAATCGGCCAAGTGTGAGTCGGTCTCGCGCTAAAGGTCCCGGACAAAAAAAGTTTTTTTTTCTAAGTTAATAATGTTGTGTTCTGTGGTGGTGTGGTACGGAACTCTCGGTGCGCGAGTAGCCCGACTCGCACTTGACCGGTTTTATTAGAAAGTTGTGGACTATTGTATCCACATCTTTAAAATTGTTCTCTATTCCCAGTTTATGAAAATCTAATCTAAGCTATTATAAAACTGTAACAGAAGTGCGATTTTTGAAAATCATACGAGCGACTTGGCAGTAGAAAGATGCATAATCTCCATAGTAATTTTGACACTTTCTACTACCAAGTCGCTCGTATGATTTTCAAAAATCGCACTTCAGAAGTGTGTCTGTACATTGAAGATATTTACAAAAAAAAGATTACGATATGATTTTTAGATGTCCCTGATTCCAAATCACAAATTTTTGGATTTTTTGTCTGTCTGTTTGTCTGTTTGTTTGTTTGTTTGTTCGTTTGTTTGTTCGTTTGTTTGTTTGTTTGTTTGGGTGTTTGTTTGTTCGAGTATCACGCAAAAACTACTGAACCGATTTTGATGAAACTTTTTTTATAGCACTCCGTGACCTAAACCCGCACTTAGGTCACGGTTTTTCGTTACCTAAGTAGTCCATTATTACACGGATTACACCGTTCGAAAATGAATCTACTTTATTGCACAGATACACGATAGGTACTTTTAAAGCACTCCATGACCTAAACCAGCACTTAGGTCACGGTTTTTCGTTACTAAGTAGTCCATTATTACACGGATTACGTTCAAAAATGAATCTACTTTATTGCACAGATGCATAATAAACAAAAGAAGGTACTTTTAAAATGTGCTTTCAATCAATGTGGCCAACATTGAAATGGCGAAATCCCCAATTGACTTCAACTTACCCCCTACATTAATGATATATTATTTTACTGTGCCTACCCCCCCTTACCCCTACGTACGCCGGGCTACTTACCCCTACTCACAACTTATTAATATGTTGGTAGTAGGGGGTGCATAGGGGGTAACGGGTGCGTAGGGGGAAATTAGGGGGTGCGCCCCGAAGTGCGTAGGGGAGATTGGGGTGATTAGGGGGTGCACCCCCTAGGATGTAGGGTAATTAGGGGGTGCACACCGTAGCTCGTGGGGGTGATTAGGGTGTGTACCCCCTAGTTCGTGGGGGTGATTTGGGGGTGTACCCCCTAGCTCGTGGGGCTATTAGGGGGTGCACCCCTTGGTACTAGGGTGGAGTAGGGAGCCTGTGAGTATGAAGTGCGTAGGGGGTGATCAGAGGTGAGTATTAACTATTGATTGTGATTGCGAAATATTAACGAAGCTTTTGAAGTCGTGGTTGTGTCCTTCGGGGGGCTCCGCCCCCCGTGCCCCCGGGGGGGCTCCGCCCCTCCACCCCGCCGGGGGCTTCGCCCCCCGGGCCCCCTTTCTCCTCTTTTATTTGGTATACGTATTCATAAAATTAAAAACCTCCTTTTTTGAAGTCGGTTAAAAAGTTCACCATTAAAGAGAATTTCATTACATTAAAAAGTTGGCGGGTTTAGGTCACACGAGCTATAAAATAGTATACCATACTCGTGACCTAAGTAAGTCCATTATTACACGGCGTTTATCGTCCTCGCTGTGCTCGGACGATAATTTCACGCCGTGCAATAATGGACTACTTAGGTCACACGTATCGTAATGTACTATTGTTTGATAGCTTATCATCTGACTTAAAATCTGGTATAAAATTTATGCGGACGAAGTCGCGGGTAAAAGCTCGTATCATATAATTAGGTATAGGTAGGTACCCATTTTTAACCAAATAACCAAAGTTATCTTTAAACTGTAAATTTTATCAGACTTCCATCTACTAATATGTAGAGTTTTTCAAATATGTTTGTTATACCTACTATCATCTATTTTAGTGGTAATCTCACATCTGCAAAAACGGAAGGCACATTAGCATTTTCACCAGATAATGCTCTCACAAGAAATGTAACGGAACAAGCAATGAGTACTGTTGCCACAGACAACCTTGGGTTCTTGGCACTGCTATTTGATTCTTCTATGCTGCCCCAACCTAAAGGATTTGCTAATGCTAGAGAGATGGAAGAAGCTCTCAACCAACCCAATGCAATGAGAAATGTTCTGGTTGGAATTCAGTTTGACGATAGGATGGCAAGTAAGTAAAAGCACCGTACAATCGGGGCGAATTAACTTGGCACCTGGCTCGCACATGGCTCGGAATAAAAAACTTGGAAAACTCGGAAAGAATAACTCGATAACGTTAAAGTGCCACGTGCAACGGTAACTGAGATGCTATGCTACTGGCCTCGCGCAGCGGCGGCGGGGTCCCGCGGGAGATAGCAGGAGGGGTGTCGAATTCCTAGCCACATGCGAGCCAGGTGCCAAGTTAATTCGCCCTTGTTGTAAAAGTGTGTGTTTTGCGTATGTACACACGGCGACACATCAAGCTATACAAAACCAAAATAAGCTGGCCGCGCAAAGGACGTGTAATGTATAACATCACGCGACCAGCTTATATTGGTTTTGTATAGCTTGATGTGTCGCCGTGTCTACAGTTTGTAGACAAATCTAAACTATTATAAAACTATAAGAGAAGTGTGTCCGCCTGTGTCCGTACATTGAAGATATTTCCAAAAAAAGATTACGATATGGTTTTTAGTTGTCCCTGACTCCAAATCAACCTTTTTTAGAATTTTTGCTCGTCTGTGTGTTTGTTTGTTTGATCGAGCATCACGCAAAACTACTGAACCGATTTTAATGACACTTTTTTTGTTTTATAGCTTATCATCTGACTTAAAATCTGGTATATAATTTATGCGGACGAAATCGCGGGTAAATGCTCGTCTATCATAGATATATATATTACTAGCGTAAGGATAAGCTCATCAGAATATTTTATAAAAACCTTCTTCATAGAACCAAAAATTGGCGGCATCTGTCATAACTCGTATACGAACTATGTCGTGTCACGTTGACTACGTGAGTGGTGCGATACACCTAACCTTGTATGTGCGTGCATAATATTTGATAATATTTTTAGTGTAAACTTTTAAGTTGGTTTAGAACAGATCAAAGCAAAATGTTTTAAGGTGTTAAAATGAAAGACATGATATTCAAGTCAAACAATTATATTGTGTTTTGGTTATCGGAACAACCACAGAAACATAAAATTATACCTATATACTTAGGTACAGTAATTTAAAATCACTCATATTTGCTTACAACAATCAACATTAACAAGAAAAAGAAAGGAGTCACTGTTTCAATATCGGTATGGTTTTTATTACACTTAGGGCACAGCGTAAACATAAATAATAAGCGCTCTATGGTCGCGACGGGCCAATTCGTGCGCGAGGTGCGGGACGCTGGAGGAGCGCGTCTCGGCCCTCTTTGCTTGCGCGCCGTACCAATTCTGAACTATGACTATTGGTACGCGCCGGCAGCAGTGTCAAATGTTATACTCAAGAGCGCGCACGTACCACAATGGTTCGAATTGTTTGTATTATTACGATCCAAACGGAGAGGTCCACATTTTTTTAGAATAGGTACTCTCATTCTAGGTACACCTAGACCTAGGTGTGTCGGTGTGTGTTTCGGATACATCCAAAAATAACCCATTTAGGGTGCCTGTCCATTGAAGCTGTGCGAGCTGTGCGAGCTGTGTAGCTGTGTTTTTTTAACCAATCAGGAGCTTGGGCGAGGCGCGGCCGATATCGCCCGAGCTCCTGATTGGTTAAAAAAACACAGCTACACAGCTCGCACAGCTTTACTGGACAGGCAGCCTTATGTTCCGCGATTTGATGTAGTTTAGAAGTTATGATTTTTTAAATGTGTACCTATTTGAGAATTTTTTAAAGGAGCGGCTTAAAAATGTCATAACTTTTTTTGTACTAAGATTTTTTTTTATTTTCTTAATGTGCATGATCGTTTAGATATACTCTTCCAAACGTTAAATAATCAGCAACATGAAGTCAATAGAAGTTACTGAAAAAAGAGTCGAAAGTGAAAATTGTAAGTTTGAGTACGACTCAGCAAAATTTTCAAAATTCTCTTAAAAATACAAAATGGATGTTCCATAGGTTGAAACTAATATCAAAAGCTTCTGTGATTATTCAACTTACCAAATAAGAAACAAAAAGTGGTTCTTAACAAGCCATTTTACGCTGGAATCGGCTTCCAAAGTTACTTAGATGAAAAATAAAATTCGCTAAGAAATTTTATTTTTGAAAAAATAGTATTACCAATATTTTTTATTATTATAAGTGGAGTCGATGGAGGTTTTCACCTCGGAACCCAATTACTTTTGATGATATTTAATTAGTCATAATTTTAGCAACAATAATAAAAAATAATAATACTATTTTTTCGAAAGTAACATTTTTTCTTAGTGGATTTTTCACCTAACTAACTTTTAACTTTTAACTTTGGAAGCTTATTCCAGAGTAAAATGGCTTATTAAGAACCACTTTTTGTTTTTTTTGGTAAGTTGAATAATAACTGAAGTTTTTAAAATTAGTCTCAACCTATGGTGTTCCTTTTTGTATTTTAAGGAGAATTTTAAAAATTTTGCTTCTTCTAACTCAAACCTAAAATTTTCCCTTCGACCCTTTTTTCAGAAACTTGTATGGACTTCATCATCATCATCGTCATCATCTCAGCCGATGGACGTCCACTGCTGGATATAGGCCTCCCCCAAGGATCGCCATAACGACCGGTCGCGTATTGCCAAACTGTGTATTACCACAGACACCCATAGTCTGTACTGGATCACTTTGTGCTCGCTGAAAAAAACATAATATTGAAGCAAACTACATACGAGTACAGAGCAATCTGTACAGATATACAGTTTGCTTGCATTTATGTAAAGTACAGACTATGGGTGTCTGTGGTAATACACAGTTTGGCAATACGCGACCGGTCGACCGGTCGGCCGGTCGTGGTTTACAGAAAACCATTGTCTGTACAGGGTTACTTTTTGCTCTTTAAAATAATCAATATATTGGAGCAAATTAACTAGTAATATTTTAAGTGAGTTTTTAGACCATCAAACTGAACAACTTTCACTAGGGAGCCAACATCGAACAACAATTAACAAAAAAAAATCGACTGTTTGATACAAAACTTCAGTACCAACTCGACTCAACTGTAAGGAACAGCAATTTTTTTTTTTTCGACTTTGTCTCCCTAGTGATAGTTAATTCAGTTTGATAGTCTGAGCTAAACCAATAAAAAAAAAAAAATATGCAGGGTTTAAGAAAAAGTATAAGTAACCTTTAAACCACATACTCTACCCATCAAACTGAAATTTTTTTACTATGGGAGTAAACCAGTCAGCACAAAAAAAGCAGCAGTTCCCATACTAAATTGCAGCGCCTACTCTACATGATACTTTTCCTTACACCCTGTATAGTTTCAATGCTAGGATTAATTCAATAATTGCATAGACAACTTTGAACCACGATAACTTTGAAACTATGTTATATTTAAATACTCGCATGTATTTTGAATACTTCAGATTCAAATGTTGAATGTTAATAATAGTCTCGTGTGAACCTCAAACGTAACTAGTTTGAAGTTATGGTTCCGCAATTATAGGCTGTCTCATTTAGTGTTACAAGTGGCGACGGGCTCACTCCCCGTCACACTGGACAGAGTTTCGCTACTACTAGTGAAACGTGGATGTTCCGAAGTTTCAGAATATCTCTGACTACCCCCTCGGGGAATATAGTCGTGAGCATATGCTCATTTAGTGATAAGGTCGCATGTAAATGCAGATGATGGCAAAGCTGGTCCCTAGTTAAATGGTCTAAGGTCCCTAGTTATGTGGTCCTTAACATTTAAAAAATTAACTACTACTAAGCGCTGGGCAAAATTTAATTAATTACCAATAACTTTTTGTAATTGTTAATTGCAAGTACTCAATCACTTTTTTGGTTACTATTATAATATTTATAATCAACATAGCAATTTGAAAGAAACAGATAATGTCTGCACTCGCATGTATTTTGCGCTAAACTTTAGGTGCCATATTAAATACCACAGCAGACCGCAGTCAGATAGCATACAGTCTGTACTCGTATGTTTTTTGCTCTGATGTTTTAAAGCAAACTGTATATCAACACAGACACTCTCTGTACTGGTATGCAGTATGCTCTTCATCTACAAAAGCAAACTGTGATCGATTGCAGAGCAACTCCTGTCTGTAGTAGTACGCACAGTGTCGATCCATACGTCCTTAATTCGTCCGTTCGTCCACCCTTCCGTCCTCCGTTCAGCGATCCGTTTGTCAGTTGGTCCATCCGTTCATCCGTCCTTCCACCCATCTGTTCGTGCGTCCGTCCGACCGTCTGTCCGTCTACCCATCCTTCCGTCCATCCACCCGTCCGTCCGTATATCATTTCATCCACCCGTACAGTATCTGTATGTGTACATAATCGTACATACTACATACATAAAGAATTTACACATATACGTAAGTACATACACCCGAAAAACATTTTAGGCGCATAGCCCGCTGAATGAAGAGTCGAGGCGGCGTCGAGGCGCGGGCGCGCCTCTTCTAGCTTTTCTATACAAGTATAATAAGTCTGCGCACACTGCCAGAGACGCGGCGCAGTCGAGGCGGTGGAGGGGCAGAGTCGCGGCGCAGTCTAGGCGGCGTCGAGGCGCCCCCGCCGCGACTCTACCGCCATTTTCGAGCGTAGGCGCGTTTAGACGTTATTTGAAAATGTCAAAATTACTATGGAGATATGCAAATCTCTTCTTCTTCTTCTTCTATCTTTCAACTGCTGATTTGACTTTCAAAAATCATAAACCTGGAGTGCGATTTTTGAATCTCGTAAGTTGAACTCAGCAGTTGAAGATGTATGGGGATACGCATTTTTCTACTACTGATTTGACTTTCAAAAATCGCACTCCTGGAGTATGATTTTTTAATGTCAGCAGTAGAAAGTCTCCATAGTAATATTGACATTTCAACTGCTGAGTTCAAAGAATGAGTTTCAAAAATCGCACTCCTGGTCGAAAATAAACAAAAGAATAAACAATGCACATAAGTAGGTACTTCAAATTCCGAACGAACCTACATGTAATTATTTTATTTGCTTTGAAAAAAAAACTGTATGGAATTCATCCAAATACATCTATTATTAAATACAGGAGTGCGATTTTTGAATCTCATTCGCTGAGTTCAGCAGTTGAAAATGTCAAAATTGCTATGGAGATACGCATCTTTCTACTGGTGATTTGACTTTCAAAAATCGCACTCCTGAAGTATGATTTTTGAAAGTCAAATCAGCAGCAGAAAGATGCGTATCTCCACTGTAATTTTGTCATTTTCAACTGTTGAACTCAGCGAATGAGATTCAAAAATCGCACTCCAGGGCTATTTTTGAAAGTCACTCGTTCTAATCAGCAGTAGAAAATGTCAAAATTAGTATGAAGATTATCCACCATTCGATCATGATTTTCAACTTGTGTCTTTAAAAAAATCACATTACAGTCTTCATTTTAGTGGATAGACTCCATACTAAAAAGTTTTGTTAAGTATAAAAGTAAATTGGAGTCTCATTTCCTACGAAATGTATGGGATAGGTTTTTTGCGATTTCTGACATTGCTAGTACTCTAACCTCGGTTGGTCCGATAGAGTTTATTGATTCTTATAAGAAACAGGATCGATCGGCATCAAAAAAAAATTTATGTAAATTGTAAATTTTCTTGCTGACTATACATTTTTTTTTTTCAAAATCTGTGAATGCAGTTCAAAATGTCTCAAAAAGTTAAGGATAGTCTCTTAAGAACGATTCGCTGTAACTACAACGGTTAAGGTACCTGCCCTTACAGGCCCGTCTCAAAAATCCACCCTGTTATATGGGTGCACCCAATATTTTCTTTTCTGTTCAAATTGATAACTAACAGCAAGTACGTCTTTATCTTCTGACGACGACATGCTGAATGAGTACAAACGAGGCATGACGCCTCCGCCTCGCTCGACTTATTCCATGACCCCGCCCCAACCCGCCTCGACCGCGCCTCGACTCCGCCTCGACTCCTTCTGTATGCGATACCCCTTACAAACCTAATTCATAATCAGAAATCAAACTATCCTCATACAAAGAAGTATTATTTTAGAACGTCCCTACAAGGTTAGTTCGTTCAGCTTCACCATAATGAATCATGAATCTCGGTATAAAATTATCACTTTAAAATGCGAATGTTTAATTGTTAAACTAGAAAGAAATATAATGTAAGGTTACTTACCGATGATACGATATTCCATCTTTCTTTTTATTAACTTTTGTATGATAATTTTTGCACCCTTTAACGACGCAATTTGACATCTTTACAGTTGTCAGTCCCGCAGACGACTAAGTTGCGTAGTGCTCTAAACTGACATTTTAGAGCCAACGCACTGGGGACAATAGTCAAGCTCGTAGGCCGGGTCCTTACGCTAGTAATATATATATCTATGTCGTCTATAATATTTTATGACAAAGGTTGCTCAGGATAAAATCATATTTTCAGATGCAACAGAGTGGCCTGATGATATAGTAGTAACATTGAGATTCCCAGCTGTTATGAGAGCTCCAATGTTAGAGCATCCACTAAGGGCTAGCTGGAGAACAAACATGCTGTTCCCTTTATTCCCAAAACCTGGACCGAGATACCCTGATGATAAATACGGTGGTAAGACACCAGGGTACTCCCCTGAAATGTTTCTTGCGGTCCAACATGCTGTCTCCAAGGAAATAATAAAGCAAAAGTCCGGAAAGTCATTTGATGTACCAGTTTATCTTCAACGGTTCCCTCAACTTGCATACAAGGAAGACGACTTATTGGTGGCATTAGAGAGATTCGTGTCTATGATAATCATGCTATGTTTCACTTACACGTTTGTGAATACTGTCAGAATGGTAACTTCAGAGAAAGAATTGCAGTTGAAGGTAAGCTATTATAACAATATAATCTATACATATAAATTATAATAAAATTCTAAACATGGCGTGAATGTACACACGGCGACACATCAAGCTACTCAAAACCAAAATAAGCTGGCCGCGCGTAGGCATAGTAATGTATAACGTCGCGCGGCCAGCTTATTTTGGTTTTGTGTAACTTGATGTGTCGCCGTGTGTACATTGAAGATATGCGCAAACAAAAAATTTTGGGGGCGTCAAGGACACGTAATGGAATGCATTGATACCATTTTTAGAAGTTTTGTCTGTCTGTCTGTTTGTTTGGTTGTTTGTGCGCGCATTACTTAAAAACGGCCGAACCGATTTGGATAGGGTTTTCACTAAAGCATAGGGCATGGTTTGGATTAACATTTAGGCTTTGTTTCATCGCAATCGATTAACTCAATCAAAAGATATGAGTATTTAAAGACAGTGGTCCGCGCGTACGGAGTCGCGGGCGCCGCTAGTTATTAATAAATTTTGAATGTTAAGCAGGCACTTCATTTTCGCGAGAAATTCTCGGTGATGCGGGCACTACATTCTCGCCGAGAACAGCCGAGAACGAAAGTGTGGATGCCCTTCATTGTTCTCGTGGCGTCATATACCCGTAGTAATTTTCCTTGAAAGTTCTCGCCGAAAATTCTTGCCGAGAAGTTCTCGCGAGAGTGATGTGCGTACTAGAGAATTCTCTTCAATGTGACATTCTTGTTTTTTGGAAATGTTGATTAATTGTTTAGAAATAAAAAAACACGATTGAGGGCAGCACTATAGGCTCGGTACCCTCTTAAGATGCATACACATTACACATGCAATAAACTCACGACCGTAATCCCTTTCGGGGCGGTAAGAAACAACATTAAGGCGGTTTCAGTCCATACAAACGTTTGACGCACAATACGCGTAGACGGAATTAATAAAAGTAATATTTTATATATGTAAAAATAGTTTAAAAAATCTAGATGTCGCGTATCAAATAACATTTGCCATTTATAATATAATTACGAAGATATAAAGCTTTGAAAATGTTGTATGAAAAATTTCAAATCTTTATATCTTCGTAATTACATTATAAATTGCAAATGTTATTTAATACGCGACATCTAGATTTTGTAAACCATTTTTCCATATATACAAAGTTACTTATATCAATACCGTCTACGCGTATTGTGCGTTTAAGTTTTGTATAAAATTGACCCCTCTGCAACCACCTTAAGATATCAATAAAATAAATGTAGAAAACTACATCGTATTATATTCTTCATGTTTTTTCCTGCTATAATTAAGTTGAATAAAAATAGACAATTAAGATGGCTTCTGACACCTATTTACATAATTTTGCAACATTGTAACGAACATGAATCAGCTAATCATGAACAATCTTTGTTATCTTTGATTGATAACTGCATATTAAAAAATGCATTAGTAGGTGATACAATTATGTTACCAACTGTATTCCTGTAGTTTGAGGCATATAATCTTTGGGATCAAAGTCCATTAAAAAACGTTTAGGTAAACGTTTTGGTACCATATGAATAGAAATCAACCAAATCCTTATAAATAAATAAATATCTTGGACAATGTCACACAAATTATCTAGTCACATTTAAAGTACCAGAATCTAGCCTGGACTGAATCCTTAGACCATTTAGAAACCAAAACACAAACTTCTTCACATGCTTGTCAAGTATAAAGCTTGTTTTCTGTGCGGCCCCGCGCCGAGATATCTATTCATGTGTTACTGCAATACAGATTTCAATTTTCTGATCATTATTTGCCATTTCATTATTTTTATAATGAACATTTAAAGTTTCATCTAGTAGCGATCGATGTATGGTTATGTCTCGCACTTTAATTTCTACGGTTTTATAACGCTTCATAAAAAGGCTGAAAGTCACCCAACGGGCAATGGAGAGGCTATGCTCGGAGTTTTCCTGCGAGATCGAATCAGAAATGAAGATATCTGCAGAAGAACTAGAGTAGCTGACATAGCCCAAAGCCCAAAGAATTGCTAAACTGAAGTGGCAATGGGCTACATTGCTCGCAGAACCGATGGCAGATGGGGCCGAAGAGTTCTCGAGTGGCGACCGCGTACCGGAAAGCGCAGCGTGGCGTGGGTTGGCCCCCCACACGCTGGACCGACGACCTGGTGAAGGCGGCGGGAACCCGTTGGACGAGGGCAGCGCAGGACCGGTCGTTATGGCGATCCTTGGGGGAGGCCTATGTCCAGCAGTGGACGTCCATCGGCTGAGATGATGATGATGACATCGCGTCTCTTTCTTTTGTTTGTGGCAACGCTCACATAACTACCTATAATTACCTAATTATTGTTTTATTTACATAGAGTTTTTCATAGTAACATAATAAACCAACTATAATAGGTATTACCATGTCTGATCAGTTCCATACATTTTAGATTTACTATAGTGTTGGCGCAAACAGATGTCGCTACAAGTATCATCTGGCCGGTACGAGAGATAAATCTTAATTAAACGTTATTAGATCACTATTATTTGAGTTTTGTTCCACGGAAATAAATTATATAGGGTCCTTCTTAATATGCTGACACTTTTTTAAGAGGGTGATTAGACCGTCAAACTGAACAACTTTCTGTATGGCACCAACATTGAAATCGTGAAAAAAAAATCTGCTCTTCCATACAAAACTGCAAATCTACTCGAGCCAAATGTATGGGACAGCTGATTTTTTTTTCGCGATTTAGATGTTGGTCCCGTAGAGAAAGTTGTTCAGTTTGATGGTCTGATCATCCCCTTAAAAAAGTGTCAGCATATTAAAAAGGACCCTGTATAGATTTTTTTTTAATTATAATAACAAATGTCTTTAACACGTATTTTAACGTAATTAAACATTGCTGTAGTACCGTTACTCACCACCGGCGCTGTACTTGCGCGAGTTTTCATATAAGAAGGTGGCAACTTTCTTAGTATGGGCATTGACCCTCTGTTGTGTATAATTTATTTACTCTATGGTATTACGTACTTATCAGAATTGTAATCATCTGCTCGGCGACGTAGTTTTCACATGCGGCTTCTACGTTATAATTAGCGTCACAAAATACTAACATTGTGATTTTTTTACAGGAAACCATGACAATAATGGGGCTGCCTTCTTGGATTCACTGGCTGGCATGGTTCATCAAACAGTTTTCCTTTCTTTTGATCTCCGCTTCTATAATGGTTATATTATTTAAGGTCAGTATTAGCTCACGACCGCTTTCTCTTTTGGGGTGGAGATAATCTTTGCAACAACTACTTTTTAAAGCATGCAGTTGTGAAAAGGTTCTTTTAGCATTTTGGGTTTCAGGGTGGAATAACAGAAAATTTAGATTACTTTTTGAGCTGTAAATATTCATGTATGTATTAAGCACTATTCATATAGGTATACATGTGCATAGGGTCCTTCTTAATAGGCTGTCGGTTTTTAGGGTTCCGTACCCAAAGGGTGAAAACGGGACCCTATTACTAAGCCTACGTTGTCCGTCCGTCCGTCCGTCCGTCCGTCCGTCCGTCTGTCCGTCCGTCCGTCCGTCTGTCCTACCTATTTAGGGCTGTAACTTTTGAACCGTAATAGCTAGATAGTTGAAATTTTCTCAGATTATGCGTTATTGCGGCGGATTTGTTAACAAATAATAAAAATGGCAGAAAGTTAAAAATTAAGGGGGGTTTTCAACAAGAAACTAGTTTTTATCAACGTTTTTTCTTCACGCTCTATCGTAAAAACGGTAATACATACAAGCGTCAAACTTAGTGTGATTATAGAGCAAACTCTACAGAATAACAACAAATACTAAAAACCGGCCAAGTGTGAGTCGGTCTCGCGCTAAAGGTCCCGGACAAAAAAGCTTTTTTTCTAAGTTAATAATGTTGTTTCTGTGGTGGTGTGGTACGGAACCCTCGGTGCGCGAGTAGCCCGACTCGCACTTGACCGGTTTTATTAATGGGATGATCAGACACAACTGAACAACTTTCTATATGAGACCAACATCGACATCGGGAAAAAATAACAGCTGTCCCAATACATATTTGACCAGAGTAATTTTTTTTGCGATTTCGGCCTTACTCCTATAAATAAAGTTGTTCAGTTTGATGGTCTGATCATCCCATTAAAAAGTGTCAGCATATTATTATTAAGAAGGACCCTATACAGGGTGAAATTTATATCATTAGCATCCTTTTAAACTAAGAGTCTACCCATCAAACTGAACAACTTTTACTATCAGAGCAAACAAATCAGAGCAAATAAAAATAGCTGTTGCATACATTTATGTCGCGAACTCGCGCGTCGACATTGTAGTTTAGTATGGAACAGCAGATTTTTTATTTGCTCCGATCGGTTTGCTCCCATAGTAAAAGTAGTTCAGTTTGATGGGTAGACTCTTAGTTTAAAAGGATGCTAATGATATCAATTTCACCCTGTACACCTAATGTAATTTTTTTTTGTAGATACCAATCAATTCTACTGCCGAAGGTGATAAATACTCAGTACTGACATTTACTCCGTGGTCTGTGCTGTTCTTTTTCATGGTACTATTTATTATAGTGTCATTGGCATTCAGCTTTATGGTCAGTGTCTTCTTCTCAAGAGGTAAGCAAATACATACATATACTCACGCTTATTATCTCTAATGGGGAGAGTAGTCTCTGGTAGGTACAAAAAGGCACATATCCAGAGGGGGGAATAGGTGGGATATATACCCTCTTGAAATCCGAATTTTTGTATGGAAAAGTGATTCTGATTACAGCACTTGATTTTCATTGAATATCCCCCCCCCTCGAAATTGAATGTATAGGCTGTACAAAACAAAACACCATAGTAATACTTAAGGAGCTGTTCAAATGAATTTCAATTCTGAATCAAATTGAACAACTTTCACTATGGAGCCAACTTTGACATCACGAAAAAAATATCGACTCTTTCATACAAAACTGCAGTACAGACTCGACTAAAATGTATGGGACAGCAGATTTTCAGCAGGTTATTATTTTTTTGTTACACCCTGTACATCTAGTTGGAATACATATTCTTTAATCTCTCTAAATAAACTAAATTCTCTATAAATTATTTGCTCATCAAAATATAGTAGTTTTGCCTACTATATATTTTTCTCAGAATTATAGTAGTAGGGCCCGTAATATAGTAGGATACTATATTATATAGTAGGGTTGGCAACCCTATATGCAACCTGTATATTATGTAACGCATTAAATTTTACACCCTGTATACTATTGTCGAGTAGTTAGAAAATCTATCTAAATGATGAAATGCATTGAGCATTAGACGCATTGGCTCTTATGATTAGAATATCGAGAATACACTGTACAATTGATTCGTTGCATGCACCGAAAGCGGTTCAATCGAGCATTATATTGTAATTGAACCTATTAAAGCCGTATGAGCTCACTCATTCGAGATTAATTTGTCGGTATTTCGTTATCAACATCCTCACAAACAGCAATAATTTTGTGATAATTAATTAAAGGAAATATGTCATGCGACACAGCTTAGATTTATTTTCATCTACGTTAAGTACTGGAAAAACTTGGGTTGCCACCTCTCAATCTGCCGCAACTTTAGGGATATATATTGGTACCGATTCGGACTGTGCCACGACTTAACTAAATTTATTCCTGTCACTTTCTAAAATAAGATTAAGAAAAGAGACAGAAAACCAACAACTGACTTTAGTGCTGTCAAAGTGACGTTACACGCCCAAAAACGCCATAAATAAGATGGCGTACATTATGATGGCATCTTATTTTGGGCGTCGCGAGGCAAAACGAATTTAGCAAGGAAAAATGTTTTCTCCCCAATTTATTACGATTTTCGTCGTGGTCCTAGTCCATAACAAAGTTAATGATAAACTTCGATAGGTATTTCATGATGAAGCCCTTTCCCTTGACACTTGTTTACAACTGGTTAAATAAGTTTAGGCATGATCGGAGCAATCTCAGTGATGATCTACCTGGGAGATGTCGTTCAACGGCGACAACTGAACAAAACGCCAATGCTGTGCAGCTCATGAGAGAGGCTGATAAGAGAGTGACCTACCAGCAGATTCAGGCAAGCTTCAGCATTGATATGAGTCAAATGCAAAAGATCCTACATGAATATTAAGGCGTAGGGAAGCTTTGTACTAGATGAATACCCCATAATTTAACCGATTTCAATAATTTCATAGTAAAGCAGAGGGGGTCCACTGCTTCTCACAGAGGTTCCATTGAACGGGACGATACATAAAATGGAATATAGGCCACTTCTAAAAATATTAAAAGTATTCCCAACCTCCTACTTCTATACACTTTTTATTGTCCTGAAACTTTCAGTGTGCCCCACGTACCTACTTATTATTTCAATCAATCAATCAATTATATTTATCTAAGTTATTATTGATTCGGAGCATATTTTACGGAACTATTGGTAATAAACGACCGTCAGTTCTACACATATAAACACTACTGGTACTTGTTTCAATTTGAAAGCATAATTTAAATAGTTGAATTACAAAAATAGGACAAATGCGATCGCGTACTAAAACGTCGCGTAATATTAATCAGTCAATTACAACGGCCTTGGATAAAACCATAAGTGGCAGCCGTCGAATCTTCATTACATTTATTGCGCTGTCGTACCAACCACCAATCATGGAGCCAGCCCAGCACTCGGCTGTCGACGTAGAGAGCATACAGGGCCTCTACCCGCGAACGTTTTCGTTCCAATGTCAACTCTATAACAATGAAGTGCGGACCGAAATAGTGGTGATATATCGAACATCGAAAGTCCGGGTAACAGGGCCAGGTTTAGTAAAATAAAATCGGGCAAGTGCGAGTCGAGCTACTCGCGCACCTAGGGTTCCTACCACACCACACAACATATTAAAGTAAAAAAAATTCTTTCTCCGGGACCTTTAGCACGAAAGCGACTCACACTTGGCAGGTTTTTATTATTTTCTGTTATACTGTAGAGTTTGCTCTATAATCACACCAAGTTTTACGCTTGTATGTATTACTGTTTTTACCATAGAGCGAGAAGAAAAAACGTTGATAAAAACTAGTTCCTTGTACGAGGAAAAATTTTTTACTTTTTGAAATTTTTGTTATTTGTTAGCATATCCGCCGTAATAAATAACGCACATTCTGTGAAAATTCCACCATCTAGCTATTACGGTTCAAAAGTTACAGCCCATAGGCAGGACAGACGGATAACGTAGGCTTAGCAATAAGGTCCCATTTTCTCCCTTTGGGTACGAAAACCTAAGAATCCACTGACCGGATCAAAAGGAAAATATTACAGAAGCAGAATGCTGTTGGTAGGTTTTTCATTTGGGAAGTAAAAAAGTTAAATCTTTTAATCACTAGTTTAATTTGCGAACTAAAGCTGAACTGAAGGTCAAAGTCGAGTTTAATAATCTATGATCATGTCGTCAAGTGATCATAGCAGGTATTATTATTGAGTCGCCTATGGTCACCCAAGTGATTAAAGTAGAAATAAACCTATTTTTTCCTCGCTTATTCCCTTTCTCTCTCGCACAGGAGTGCGATTTTTGAATCTCATTCGCTGAGTTCAGCAGTTATAAATGTCAAAATTACTATGGAGATAAGCACCTTTCTAGTAATGATTTTCTTTTAAACTAAAATCAGCAGTAGAGAGTTGCATATCTCTATAGTAATTTTGACATTTATAACTGCTGAACTCAGCGAATGAGATTCAAAAATCGCATCCCTGATCCAATAGACGGCAGACGGCACCTTTTATCTATACCTTCTTATAAAAAAGTTCCGTGACTGACTGACGGACATAAAACGCACACCCTAAAACCTCTGAAGATAAAAACTGGAATATTGTATAAGTTCTAACAAAATTAGCTGAAAATTATTTAAGGGGATGATCAGACCATCAAACTGAACAACTTTCTCTATGGGACCAATATCGAAATCGCGAAAAAAAACTGCTGTCCCATACATTTGAGTCGAGGTGTGTTTGCAGTTTTGTATGGGATAGCTGTTTTTTTACGCGATTTCGATATTGGTCCCATAGAGAAAGTTGTTCAGTTTGATGGTCTGATCATCCCCTTAAAATAGTTTCAGCTAATTTTGTTAGAACTTATACAGGGTGTCCCAAAACTCAACGTCAAGCCGCAACTAAGACAATTTAATAGTATGGACTCGTAACGCGTGCCATTCTCCTAACAACATTTTCTGCCACTTTTTGCGGGGGGCGAGGTAACATGAAATTCGCAACTTTGCATTTTATTCCTTATTGCTTTAGATTCTAATTTTGAATGTTAAAAATCATGAAAAGTAGTCTCGTGCGAACCCCAAACGTTCTAAGTTCAAAATTATTGTTTCGCAATTATAGGCTGTCTCGTTTAGTGATAAGGTATAAAATTGAGTGTGGTGCACAGGATCAATTTGTCTTATACCGTGGCAGAGGGGAAATGCTACAGCAAGGCCAGTCCTTACTATTAAATTGTCTAAGAGCCGCAAATAGGAGATGGGTGAGTTTATAACTGTTCTGGGAAAAAAAAAAAAAAAAAAATCCAAGTGTGATAGTTTTCGAGATTGGGTGCACCAAGAACGGATTTTTCGAAAACCGATCCTTAAAGGGGTAATCCACGCGGACGAAGTCGCAGGTCAAAAGCACGTTTTAATATAAAATTGGACACAAAAAATTGTAAGCATACAAAAACAAAGCAAATAGTATGTTGGTAGGTACTTAGATGAAGGCAAACAATCTTCAATTCTTTCCGTCTACATCTGTATCCATCACACATACCTACTCATGTCAGAGATATTATATAACATACGTACAGTCGCCATCAGATATATCGTAGCATACAAGGTGTCCAAATATTTCTGAGCAGTGCTAATTTTCATTAAATGTTACCAATTATATCTAAACGTGTATTTTGTCATAAATATCTGAACAGCGAATTTTCAATAATTTCTTTACAATGTTATTTAAAATTAAAATGTAAAACAACGGAGTATGGTTTTTTTCCGAAACTGTTCAGATGTTTATGACCACCTTGACTGTGTAGATAGATATATTTGATGTTCTAGACGTTCCTATATTTTTGATTGGTTATAAGTAAAGAAATTATTGAAAATTTGAACTGCTTAGAACTATTTGAACACCTTGTTTGCTACGATATATCTGCTGGTAACTGTACATCTAACGAAAATATAATCTGCAAGTAAGATGCTTAACCTAGGGTCGGCTATGATTGCATCAGGGTCATTAGAGTACTCATTACTACGTAGGTATTTCTTGTTGTAATATTTTCGGTTACGTTCCATATTTACTATACGGCAAGCATCGTGTAAAAGATACAAAATAAAAGATACAAACAATAAAATTTATTAAAATCAAACCTAAAATTGTAATCGAGTCCCGTTTATGTTGTCTAAAACGATTACGGAACAGTCACATATTATAATAACTTGAAATGAACAGTCCAGGAGTGCGATTTTTTAATCTCATTTGCTGAGTTCAGCAGTTGTAAATGTCAAAATTACTGTGGATATATGCATCTTTGTACTGCTGATTTGACTTTCAAAAATCATACTTCAGGAGTGCGATTTTTGAAAGTCAAATCAGCAGTAGAAAGATGCGTATCTCCATACTAATTTTGACATTTTCAACTGATGAACTCAGCGAATGAGATTCAAAAATCGCACTCCTGGATTTGTCAATAGGCCGTATAGGCCGTGGCCTAGGGGCGGCAGATTTCTGAGGACGCTCACTCGATTTCAGAGGATAAAAGTCAAACAAGTTCACTGGTTTTCTCATGTTCTGGGGAAAGGAGTTTTTCCCGTTTAAAACGCGTAAAAAATTATCAAAGGTCTTCATTGTCTGAAAAAACTCTGACACCAGGGCTCTGCCCACACGATAAGAAGAAGATTGTCTCAAGAAAAAATAAATGCTTTAGCTCTTCTTTACATAGAAGCAGAGATAATGAACACCATAAACTATGATGAAATTAAAGATGACTTTGCTATTAAAAAGTCCCGTAAAAAATTTTCATTCTTGTTTCTTTTTTACGCTCTTTCTTAATGACTAATTTATTCCTTACTACAAATGGAAAATTATTATTTTAGAAAGGTACATGGGGCAGCGGAAATAAAGTAGCCTACTGTCATAAAAAATATAAATCCGGCGCTGGTAATGAATGTAAGAGATGGTTCTGATAATAGTTTTGTTTGCAGCTAACACCGCGGCATCGTTCATGGGCCTGGCTTGGCTCACTACGTATTCCGTGTTCATGCTCACACAAGTACTCTACGAGGACATCAGTATGACGACCAAAGTGCTGCTCAGTTTGATATCGAACACTGCTATGGGATATGCTTTTCAGATGCTCGTCATATGTGAAGGCACTTCTAGAGGTAAGCTTAGCCTAAATTTTTTTGCAGTTCAACAACAAATAGTATTAAAAGCCTATCGAGCCTATTGTGCTGCCCTCGATCGTATTTTTTAAGTGAAAACTTCTTTAGCGGCGTTGTGCACTTTTTGGGACGGGTAAAAAATGTTAAACTCGCGTCAGGACCGTGACGTCACGTAACCTGATCGAAAATTCGTAAGCATAGATATAGTCACACCGTCATGTGACGTTAGACGTAAGATCTCTCATTTTTCACTTCTGCCGGCACTCCCGGAGTGCAACCCGTTTTCTTAATTTCTAAATAATTAAACACCTTTTCCAAAAAACAAGAATGTCACATTGTAGTCCTGATTGGCTTTCAATTTATCGAAACATTACGAATTATTATGTTTTATGCTTGTAGCTATAATCGTTAAAATTATCTGAAGTGGCCACTTTTGGCGGTTTAAAAGACAATAACTAACAACTACAAACAGTATAAAAATAAATCCGCAGTGACCCGATAAATTGAAAATCAGCAATGACTAAAATGTGACATTCTTGTTTTTTGGAAATGTTGTTTAATTGTTAAGAAATAAAAAAAAACAACGGGTTGCACTCCGGGAGTGCCGGCAGAAGTGAAAACTAAGAGATCTTACGTCTTACGTCACGTGACGTCACGGTCTCACTATATCTATGCTTACAAATTTTCGACCAGGTTACGTGACGTCACTGTCCATTTAAAAAATTTTCCCATCCCAAAAAGTGCACAACGCCGCTAAGCGCTCTCACAGACGAGCGACACTTTGCGGTCGCCGGGTGTCGCTGAGGGTCGCGCGACCGTAAAATGTATGAGCGCGACGCTCTGCGACCCACCGCGACAGCAAAGTGTCGCTCGTCTGTAAGAGCCCTAAAGAAGTTTTCACTTCAAAAATACGATTGCAGCACAATATGCTCGGTGCAGCCTTAACAAAATGGTGGCAACCTACTCGACTCGATTACGCAAATGTGACAAGTGATGGATGACGCATGTGTGGGTCGACGAACCGCAATTGGATTAACTTTTATGAACCATGTAAAGTTATAATTCTATTATTCAAGTATTTTATTCAATTTTCGTTAGTTATTTATTTTTAACCGACTTCAAAAAAGGAGGAGGTTTCTCAATTCGACCGTATATATATACAGGGTGTTTGGTGCATCGTTGGCCAAATTGAAATGGTGGATAGGAGGGGTCGACGGCTATCTCGCCACGTCCCCAAAAAAAATTCCCGCATCATAAATTTTTTTAGGTGATTTTTTAGGGGTTTTCTCAAAAAAGACCGAAAGTCAGCATTTAAGCTTGAATAAAAAAAAAAGTTGTAAGTACAAACCCCAACATTTTTTTTTATTTGAGTGTCCAATGTTTTACGAATCTACTAAAATATAAATTACATGAATAGGACTACTAGTTTTTTTTTATTGACCTTAACTTTTTTTGAAAGAGGAAAAATAAAATTTTAGACTCAACTTTGAATTACAATTTAAAAAAAAACTAAAAGCGATCGAGTTCTTCAGATTTTTTAAAAACTTCTCTATTCTATCTTCTTTCTAACGATATGCCATATGCCATGAAATCCGTCCTCTAACTTAGTTTATTTAATAATTTTGCGTGTCGGGGCGCGTTTTGGCCGATATTCGATATGCAGGATAAAAACTTAAAACACACGCATAGTAGGTCGGAATTGCATCTCCCTTCTGCGCAGTGAACTCTGATTGCCATCTCTTCCTTTCATAAGGTTCTAACGGACCTAGGACTTGAAATAAAAAATAAAATCTTAATAATCACATATTTATATAAAAAAAAATTAAATTATTAATCTTGCATTGCTATTAGGGAGCACATTTCGAGCAAGATTTGTAATATTTTTTTTTTAAATACAAATGTGATTATTAAGATTTTATTTTTTATTTCATGTCCTAGGTCCATTAGAACCCAATGTAAGGAAGAGATGGCCATCAGAGATGACTGCGCAGAAGGAAGATGCAATTCCGACCTACTACGCGTGTGTTTTAAGTTTTTATCCTGCATATCGAATATCGGCCAAAACGCGCCCCGACACGCAAAATTATTAAATAAACTAAGTTAGAGGACGGATTTCATGGCATATGGCATATCGTTAGAAAGAAGATAGAATAGAGAAGTTTTTAAAAAATCTGAAGAACTCGATCGCTTTTAGTTTTTTTTTAAATTGTAATTCAAAGTTGAGTCTAAAATTTTATTTTTCCTCTTTCAAAAAAAGTTAAGGTCAATAAAAAAAAACTAGTAGTCCTATTCATGTAATTTATATTTTAGTAGATTCGTAAAACATTGGACACTCAAATAAAAAAAAATGTTGGGGTTTGTACTTACAACTTTTTTTTTTATTCAAGCTTAAATGCTGACTTTCGGTCTTTTTTGAGAAAACCCCTAAAAAAATCACCTAAAAAAATTTATGATGCGGGAATTTTTTTTGGGGACGTGGCGAGATAGCCGTCGACCCCTCCTATCCACCATTTCAATTTGGCCAACGATGCACCAAACACCCTGTATATTTTTTTTTTTTATGTGTGTTCGCGGATAACTTTGTCGTTTATGAACCGATTTCGATGATTCTTTTTTTGTTGGAAAGGAGATATTCCAAGTGAGGTCCCATGATAAGGAAACCAGGATCTGATGATGGATCCCAGAGATATCGAGGGGAACCTTCGAAAATCGTAGTGCCGACTAGTGCGTTTGTTAATTTAAAGCACTACTATTAAATCGAACTAATGAATTTACCACTGAAAATTGTGAAATAAACAAAATTTTAACAAAAAATTAAAACCGCCTTCAAAAAACTAAAAAGTTAAAAAATAATATTGCAGCCGATGACTTTTTCGTTCGCATCATAAGAACATTAATTTGTTTTATAGAAGTCGGTGTCAA
This sequence comes from Agonopterix subpropinquella, assembly GCA_922987775.1. Classification (NCBI taxonomy): domain Eukaryota; kingdom Metazoa; phylum Arthropoda; class Insecta; order Lepidoptera; family Depressariidae; genus Agonopterix; species Agonopterix subpropinquella. Next base: position 14,340,780 of record OV277695.1, on the reverse strand, counting down.
GCCAAGCCAAAAAATGCAAGCCCTGTCGCGAATCGTACCTGTTTGACAGCGACTTCAATAAAACAAATTAATGTTCTTATGATGCGAACGAAAAAGTCATCGGCTGCAATATTATTTTTTAACTTTTTAGTTTTTTGAAGGCGGTTTTAATTTTTTGTTAAAATTTTGTTTTTCCTCTAGCTAATGAAGTAATCATTTTAAAAATAACTCAAGTAAAATTACAACTGTCCACTAAAAACATTAAAGAGAATGTATATACAGGGTGATGTTGACCTTGACATCATTAGCATCCTTTTAAATTAAGAGTCTACCCATCAAACTGAACAACTTTTACTATGGGAGCAAACCGATCGGAGCACAACAAAAAAATTCTGTTGCACATTTGAGTCGAGTAGGTATTGCAGTTTAGTATGCAACAGCTGATTTTTGTTTGCTCCGATCGGTTTGCTCCCATAGTAAAAGTTGTTCAGTTTGATGGGTAGACTCTTAGTTTAAAAGGATGCTAATGATATAAATATCACCTGTATAAAGCGTCAAACAATTATTTTTTATTCGTAGCGTCAGATGTTATTTTATCAAAAGCCGGTAGATTGCATCATCATCAGTCCGTGTCGTCATGTTCACAATCACAACTAGTATGTCGATTGGCAGGATCTATTGGAATCTATACCTAGAGTGAGAGAAAGTATAAGTATTAATTAAATATTAGAAAATATAGTAAAGTATATAATTTCCTTGCAATGTAAGGATACTTGAAATGATGAGTATTTTTACCCGACTGCGCCAGAAGGAGGGTTATGTTTTTCGAGCGTATGTATGTACATACATACATACGCTCGAAAAACATACATACAAACATACATGTGTTTGTATGTATATTTCTTTGGCACGGCCTACAGCCTAAACGGCTTGATGGATTTAGATTTTAACGTATGAGGTGTCGTTAGATTTGTAAAAATCGTGAGAGTGTCTTAGGCTATATTATTTTAATAAGGCGGTTGCGAATTAAAAAAAAGGGGGAATAATTTTTTTTTTGTAAAAAATTACAATATGTGTATCAAATGAAAGCTAGTGAACAGACGATTCCAAAAATATATATATTATAGTGCTTTTATTCGACCATTTAGACACAAGACTAAAAAGTATGAAATAAACTAAATAATTAAAAAAACAAAAAACCCGACTGCATAAAAAAACTATTAACTGAAAAGAGAAAAACAAGCTCTTTAAGTCAGTAATCAGCTATACCAACTTTGTTTTCTTGAGCAAATATAATTTCAATGTTATTAGGTAGGTATTGCAGGCGGGGACAAACCAATATGTAGGTATGTTTTATAATTCTTCTTTGTCCCCGTTTGCGATACCTACCTAATAACATTGAAATTATATTTGCTCAAGAAAACAAAGTTGGTGTGGTATAGCTGATTAGTGATTAAAGAGCTTGTTTTTCTCTTTTCAGTTAATATTTTTTTTATGCAGTCGGGTTTTTTGTTTTTTTAAGGCTTTCTTTGACTCATTAAATTTACTTTGATCTTTTATACGTTATACAAGGTCCAATTTAATTTGCTAAGGGTTTTTAAGGAGATGATCAAACCATAAAACTGTAAAACTTTCTATATGGGACCAACATCGAAATCGCGAAAAAAAAATCTGCTGTCCCATAAATTTGGCTCTAGTACGGTAGTAGGTTTGCACTTTTGTATGGAAGAGCAGATTTTTTTTTCGCGATTTCGATTATGGTGCCATAGAGAATGTTGTTCAGTTCGACGGTCTCATCATCTCATTAAAAAGTGTCAAAATGTTAAGAAGGACCCTATAAACAAAACAAAGTGAACTAATTTCCTAATAATTATTCATGACTAAAATTCTGTGAATACAAAATAATAATAAAAAAATCCTTTAGACGTAAATGTCACCTTTCCAGTATTATAAAGTCACATCGACTACGAACTTTATGAGGGTCATCGATTTAATTTGATTTTTATCTATGTTCGTCCTTCGTATGCACAATACAGTGTCAAACCGAAACCGATATGTTAAACTAATATTAATATTCTCAGGTTTACAATGGAACGAATTCTTCTCTCCGATATCCTATCACGATCAATTCCAGCCCGGCCACGTGGTTCTACTGCTCATACTGGACACTATACTATACATGCTTATTGCTATGTATGTGGAGAAAATAATGCCGGGAATGTATGGCGTGCCACTGCCCTGGTACTTTCCGTTCACTAAGAGTTATTGGTGGCCAAACAAGGATAAAGTTGCAGGTATATTTTTGCTACATGTTTATTGTTTCTTTAGATTCCTTTTACAGGGTTTTAGGGTAAACAGTTGCATTACTTTAAGGAGTGATAATATGCAATTAGCTGATGGAACGTTTGTATGAAAAAAGACATTGCCCACGTGACATAGTGTATTTGTTTCGGGTCGTTTCGCAGCTGGCTAATATGTGTGATTAAAGAACAAATACAAATCGGATGATAGCTGAAATTATACACAGGATAGGAGGAATATCGTGCTTCCAAATGAAATGGAAATTATCCTTTTCTGCTGTAGGATTTCTTATAAAATTCAAATTTATCACTTTTGTATGGGAAACGGGATTGGGTAATGTCTTTTTGCGAATTTCTCTTTGCTCCTTTAGGATAGTTGTTCCGTATCATGAGTACAATCACCCATTAAAGTAATGCAATTCTGTCTACCCTAACACCACGTGTAACCTGATGATAGGTTAGGAAACTTAATCTCTTAACAGCAAAGACCTTATTTTATCCATACTAGGCCGGTGCTTGCCCACGATCTCATCTGATAAAAGGTTCTCGCGCACTAAACGACAACGACCAGTGGCCTTAGTGACCATGTAAACAATTGAAACCATATGCACGGCCGCAATCATTGAGCTTAATGTATGGAGTGAACATCGCGCTTCATGACGTTGTCCCATTCAACTGCGGCGATATAGTACTCTGGCGTTTAGTCGCTCTCTTACTGCGGTCACGTGTATCAGTTTGAATGAAAAAAATGGTCAGTATGAATTTTGAAAGCCAAATCAGCAGCAGAAAGATGCACGTCTCCATAGTAATATTGACATTTTCAACTGCTGAGTTCAAAGAATGAGTTTCAAAGATTTTTGAAAGTCACGTTCAAAATCTTGATTGAATGATGCATAATCTCAATAGTTTTGTTTTCTGACTTTCAAAAATAGCACAGGAAACTACCATACATAATCTGTAATTGCAGATATCGAGTGACACAATTTTATCGATGACCTTCTATTTTTTGTATTACTATGAAATAAGACAATTTGTCAACACATGCTAAGAAATGTATGCCTAGAAAATTATTTATTCATTGTTTTTTTTATGAAATTGAACTACTCTACTTTCGACAATAAATACCTTGAATTTATGTTGAAATGTATTGGAATATGCTGTACAGTATAAAGAGGAACCTTCACTATCGTAATTGAGCGGCCATCGAATGGCATTGAACTGTTCTACTATTATAATCGAGGTATAACTAAACTAACACGTGTTATATCAAAGCTGTTTGCGTGACAACAAAAATCTTTTACTTAAGAGTTCCTAGACCATACCATACAAGTATGTATACAAAATTGTTTGGGTTCACGCCCGGGTGGGATCTACAATATAAGTACAGTACCTACACTTAACCCTTCGGGAAGAAATTATTTAAATTACAGTACCAAAATCCATTGCGTGACAACGGAATGCGTTTTTATTTTATACGAGCTTTTACCCGCGACTTCGTCCGCATAAATTATACAACGTGTTAATGAATTAACGCAAAACCTCATACACCCCAACTGATTTATAACAAAATAATTAGATTGCAATAATAATTTCATTATTTTGATAGTAACAATTTTAAGTTATTTACATTTTAAGTTTTGAGGCAAAAATGATTTGTTATCATTTCAGCACTGAAAGAAAGCGCTAACGTACTCATGGATACATTTTTATAATCTTGTTTTGGTAGTAAGTAGTGTGAGTGTGCCCGTGCGGTGGGTTGTCATCGGGTTAAGTAAATAGTAAATTTTGCAAAAAAAATTTTTAATATTTTGAAAAAAATTACCTATGTTGAAACCATGATAATTCGATTCTGCTCTCGATTCTAAACAAACTACTTTCTAGTTTTGCGTTAATTCATTAACACGTTGTATACCAGATTTTAAGTCAGATGATAAGCTATCAAAAAAAAATAGTTTCATCAAAATCGGTTCAGTAGTTTTTGCGTGATACTCGAACAAACAAACACCCAAACAAACAAACAAACGGACAAACAAACAAACAAACAAACAAACAGACAGACAAAAAATCCAAAAATTGGTGATTTGGAATCAGGGACATCTAAAAACCATATCGTATTTTTTTTTTTGTAAATATCTTCAATGTACAGACAAATTTCTGTTACAGTTTTATAATAGTTTAGATACTATGTTATGTAGTGGTAACTGCCTCCTCCGTGGTCTAATGGTTAAGAGCATTGGCTCTCGATACGGATACGGTTCGATTCCCACAGGGGACACCTAGTGATATGTCACTTTGTGCGTTTTTCCCCAGTTGGTTAGGACATTGCAGGTTGAATCACCATCAGGTGATTCAACCTGCAATGTCCTGACAATCATGTATGAAAAGAAAAATGATTCCTTCGGAAGAGTGCTTCGGATAGCACGTTAAGCTGTTGGTCCCGGCTACTATCTCTGGTAGTAGTCGTTACATAAAAACCTCGTCAGAGGCCGTAAGGTGGTCTGGAAAAACTCTGACAGCAGGGCTCTGCCCACACGATAAGAAGATGTAGTGGTATCACATAATAAACTAAATGAACATATTATTTATTATTGTTGTACCTATTAGCGAATTGACTTGACCTAATAATTAAATCGGTCATTGAAATGTCTGAGTAAACATAGCAACATAATAGTAATAGATTATTAGATAGGGCTGCGTATTTAGTAAAACTGACTAGGTACCTATGTAAATCGAATGACTAATTTATGCAAGCAAATAGGTCAACCAACTTGGGTCTCGATTACGTCGCGTTAATCGATAATGCAAAAGAGTACGTAATACTTTCGTAATAGCATGAGGTCTTTGCTTTTAAAAAAGATAAATTGGATACTATTTAGTTAAAACAATTACACCTCCATTATATGCCCGTTTTACTGTCTTATTAAATAAACAAGAACATAAAACACAGCAATTTAAACTCTGTTTGAAATGTCCTTCGTACTAGATAATTGACGAAATTGTGGTATTTTAATAAAAGCGGTCAAGTGCGAGTCGGGCTACTCGCGCACCGAGGGTTCCGTACCACACAACTACAGAACACAACATTATTAAAAAAAAACTTTTTTATCCGGGACCTTTAGCGCAAGACCGACTCGCACTTGACCGGTTTTTAGTATTTGTTATTATTCTGTAGAGCTTGCTCTATAATCACACTAAGTTTGACGCTTGTATGTATTACCGTTTTTACGATACAGCGTGAAGAAAAAACGTTGATAAAAACTAGTTTCTTGTAGAGAACCCCCCTTAATTTTTAACTTTTTGACATTTTTATTATTTGTTAACAAATCCGCCGTAACAACGCACATTCTGTGAAAATTTCAACTATCTAGCTTTTACGGTTCAAAAGTTACAGCCCTAAATAGGTCGGACAGACGGACGGACGGACGGACAGACGGACAGACGGACGGACGGACGGACGGACAACGTAGGCTTAGTAATAGGGTCTCGTTTTCACCCTTTGGGTACGGAACCCTAAAAATGATTTCAAATATTTTATTTACAACAGCGAGCGTAATTTTATTTTATGACAATTTTATTGGAATCGAATATAGGATCCTTCTTAATATTCTGGTGGCTTTTAAGTGGATGATCATACTAAACAAGTTTCTCTATCAAGGTTGAAATCGCGTTGAAATCTCTGTCTGCTCCATACAAAACTGCAATCCTACTCGACCAAAATTTATGGGACAGTAGATTTTTTATCGTGATTTCGGTGTTGGTGCCATAGAGAAAGTTGTTCAGTTTGATGGTCTGATCATCCTCTTAAAAAACCGCCAGCACAGTTAAGTTGGACCATGTTTACTTAGTGCTCCCACACATAACTGCGAATTCGCATCGCATTGCAACTTAGACAATTTAATAGGGACGAGTTACGCGTGTCATTCTACTAAGAAACATTTCTGCCACTTTTTGCGGGGGGCGAGGTAACATGAAATCCGCAACATTGGATTTTATTCCCCATAAGTTTAGATTCTAATTTTGAATGTTAAAAATCATGAAAAGTAGTCTCGTGTGAACCCAAACGTTCTAAGTTCAAAATTATTGTTTCGCTATAATTGGGTGTAAATGCGCAAGATTAATTGATCTAATACCGTGACAGAGGGGAAATGCTATCGCAAGGCGAGTCCCTAATAAATTGTCTAAGAATCGCAAATATCTGAGAGCGCTACGATTGAAAATCATAAGTCATTGAGCGCTCGCAGATTTTTGCGATGCGATGCGAAGATTCGCAGTTATGTGTGGGAAGCCCTTAATACATCACAACACCGCATTAGAAATAAATTTAGTTTAATTTCAGAGATAACGAATAAAGATGGCACAGATTCTGAGTACAAAGATTCTCTTATGAAGGTCGTTCACGATGAAGAGCCTAAAGGAGTGCCGATGGGTGTCAACATAAAAGTGAGTCATGCATTTAAATACTAGCCGAGTGTACTGATGCAACTATTGAACGCAAATATAACGACTGGGTGCATCGCTCTTTGTGCCTTTTCTACAATGGCCATACAGCCTGACCAGAAAAATAAAAAACCTGTTTTTGGGGGCGCTGCATAGCATATGCTCACGACTATATTCCCCGAGGGGGTAGTCAGAGATATTCTGAAACTTCAGAACATCCACGTTTCACTAGTAGTACCGAAACTGTCCAGTGTGACGGGGAGTGAGCCCGTCGCCACTTGTAATGGACAGTAGGTACGATACATGCCTCGAAATTGAAGCATGCAGGTGGGGGCGCTGCAATCGACTATAACCTTTAATGACAATATTGCAAGTAAAAAAATTAGTTCTAATCATTTTCCGCAACATGGCGCGATATTTTATTTTTCTGGTCGGGCTTTACATACATATACATAAATAATTATTCTCACGCTTGTCTCCCAATGGGGTAATTCTCTTCGTCATTTCGGATACATCTGACACGGAGTGCGATTTTTGAATCTCATACGTTGAACTCAGCAGTTGAAAATGTGTGGAGATACGCATCTTTGTACTGTTGATTTGACTTTCAAAAATCGCACTCCTGGAGTATGATTTTTGAAAGTCAAATCAGCGGTAGAATGATGCATATCTCCATAGTAATTTTGACTTTTTCAACTGCTGAACTTAGCGAATGAGATTCAAAAATCGCACTCCTGGCCCTTTTTAATCACTTCTGTATGGAAAGTCTAAATTATTCTAAAAAGAAAGTAATTATGTTCAAAAACCGCAGTATATATATTTTTTTAATATTTGATACTGAGATTTTGGAGAGTATCTTAAACTTTAGAAAGAAAAATGCGCTTTCGTACATTTTAGTTTTGAGTATGCATAATTTATGATAGATATAATTATTATGACTGCGGAAACAATATAATAAATTTGTTATCGGAACAACATTGGCCGATTGCGCTAAATAGATTTTCATGGAACCGTGATTGGACCACGCCACGTGCGAAGCTCGAACTTTTTACGCATTCGGTATCGCGCTAACCATTTGACAGCCGTTTGACAGATCGCTCAGATGTTTCGGCTGTCAATCACATAATAAATAAGTCAAGTTTAGCCAAAACACAGTTGAATAGTAACTGTATCGCAATGTGATTAGAACTGAAATTTAATAAGGATTGGTCTATGATGTTTTATGTTTGTTAATTAATTCGTATGAAACGCTGTCCAGCCTCTTATCATAACTTGACATTTCATTCGCCCTTGAAGTCTCAAATAATACGCTTAAAGTTATCCTTTCCAGGATGTTGATGTTTGTAACCACATTTTAATTATTTGGTACTTATCTTACGAATATTGTTATCTGTAAATAAAAACGTACAGCAAAAGACATTGCCCAATCCCGTTTCCCATACAAAACTGGTAAATTTGAATTTAAATTTTATAAGAAATCCCACTGCAGAAAATGATAATTTCCATTTCGTTGGGAAGCACGATATTTCTCCTATCCTGAAGTGCGATTTTTGAATCTCATACGTTGAACTCAGCCGTTGAAAATGTATGGAGATACCGAGATACGCATCTTTCCACCGCTGATTTGACTTTTAAAAATAGTACTCCTGTAGTATGATTTTTGAAAGTCAAATCATAAGTAGGAAGATGCATGATATCCATAGTAATTTTGACATTTTTAACTGCTGAAATCAGCGAATGACTTTAAAAAATCACACTCCTGTGTATAATTTCAGCTATCATACGATTTGAACTAAGGATTTGAATTTGTTCTTTAATCATACACATTCGCCAGCTGCGAAACGACCCGAAACGAATACACTGTGTCACGTGGGCAATGTCTTTTTTGTTTTAGAATAATTGTCGCAAGTTAGTCGTATTAATTAATTTTGTCTGTAAGTATTTCCTGTTTTTAGTTTACTGTCTGGATTGAGGTAAATTATGATTTAAACCTAAATGGAACAAATAAATCATATTTATACTGTTTGACCAATTATTTTCAAATATTCTGTTTTTGTTTTACTGACACTATTGTGGTTTTAACCTAAAATAAATCAGATTTATACAGTTTAATTTATTTTTTTCAGAATCTCACTAAAATCTATAAAGGGCGTAAGAAGGCTGTAGATAATTTAAACTTAAGGATGTATGAAAATGAGATAACAGTATTACTAGGTCATAATGGTGCTGGAAAAACCACAACGATTTCCATGATGACAGGTAATTAGTAGTTAAGTTACCTACATAATATAAGTTTCAATCCCGTTTAAGTCATACTTTAGAACTAGCCGTATTTCTCGTGATATGCATCAATAAAGACGAGCGATTAAGCCTTAATTGCTCCCTAGCTTTGCGATTCGGGTAACCATTCTCGTTTTTAATTCGCGAGTGGTTTATTTTATTACTATCTAGTTGTGTCCGGCCTTAGACAATTTATATAGGGACTAGCCTTGCGGTAGAATTTCCCCTCTGCCACGGTATAAGAACAATTGATCTTGTGCATTTACACCCAATTTTATACCTTATCACTAAACGAGACAACCTATAATAGCGAAACAATAATTTTGAACTTAGAACGTTTGGGGTTCACACGAGACTCCTTTTCATAATTGGCTACTTGACAACTAGTCAAATCAGCTACTCTTTATCGGACGTCAAAACATGCGCTTTGTATGAAGATTTGTACTAAATATTGAGTTGTGACGTCATCAACATTTTCATTACTTTTTTTAGTTTATCTTGTTATTAAAAATAGTATTCAAGCTAAAAACTCAATGAAAATGGGAGTTTAGCGTTATTTTCTAACCCTTTTTTTGTTGAGTAGATAAAAATAAAATATATTGAATGTAGTCAAATACCCAATTTTTTAACATTTAAAATTAGAATCTAAACTTATGGGGAATAAAATCCAAAGTTGCGGATTTCATGTTACCTCGCCGCCCGCAAAAAGTGGCAGAAATGTTTCTAGAATGACACGCATAACTCGTCCCTATATAAATTGTCTAAGTGTCCGGCATGCATTGCAATGGCCCGGCACCAAGTGCCGTGGTGGTCCAGTGGCGAGTACCTTGCCTGCCGTGCAGGAGGCGGATGGTTCGATCCCCGTCCAGGCCGATTCGATCCAATGAGTTTTACTGAATTTATATACGACGAGCTTTTACCCGCGACTTCGTCCGCATAAATTATATACCAGATTTTAAGTCAGATGATATAAGCTATCAAACAAAAAAAGTTTCATCAAAATCGGTTCAGTAGTTTTTGCGTGATACGCGAACAAACAAACACCCAAACAAACAAACAAACGAACAAACAAACAAACAAACAAGCAAACAGACAGACAAAAAGTCCAAAAATTTGTGATTTGGAATCAGGGAAGCCTAAAAACCATATCGTAATCTTTTTTTTGTAAATATCTTCAATGTACAGACACACTTCTGTTACAGTTTTATAATAGTTTAGATTTGTAACACCATTGGCTTTTCAGTGAAGTAAAACATCGTGAGGAAACCTGCATGCTTCAATTTCGAGGCATGTATTGTAACCACTGTGTATTATAATTATAAGTGGCGACGGGTTCACTCCCTGTCTCACTGAACAGAGTTTCGGTACTACTTGTGAAACGTGGATGTTCTGAGGTATCAGAACATCTCGACACCCCCTCGGGGAATATGGTCGTGAGTATGTGCTAATGCTTATGCTATTTTCACTGACATATATTTGTTTGTTTGTATGTAGGGGGTAATCTCAAAAACTACTGAACTGATTGAAAAATTCTTTTACTAATAGATAGCTACACTATTCCTGAGTAACACGGGCTATATTTTAATTCGATACACAAAGAAAATCGCGGGCTAAAGCTAGCTATTTATATAGATGAAATTAACTAAGAATAAATGTCTTTATTCTTAGAATGAATAGGAGTTTCCAGATAAGAGATATGGTGATAGTCGTTCATTTAAAATTACAAGTTACATAAATGTCAGTCCACTGTTTAGCTGTATAGAGGCTTTGTTGAATTGATTGTAGATGATATTGACAGATTTATCCATGCAAACTATTGAGTTAATTACTGTTTTTACAAGATCGATCATGATTCCAATCTGTTTGTATGTCTTACTCAATCAACTTCTAGTAGAAAATAGGTCAGACTGTTTGACTTAACTTGCGGCGCGTGCCACTATATTCTACAATAATTAAAACCACATTCTCGAACCGTCATCGTCACACTAACCAAGATTCGCGGCTCTGTATCCTATCGAGGCACGCAATGTTGCAGGAAACGTAATATTTTGAACTTTCTGTAGTAAAATACTTTTTTGTATGAACAATACAGGCTGTAAACTTAAATACATTACATACTTCAGACCATCAAATTGAACAACATTCACTATGGGACCAACATTAAAATCGTGGAAAAAAATCTGTTGGTCCATACATTTGGATCGAGTCACTATTGTATGTTTTCTATGGAACAGCTCATATTTTTTGCAATTTCAATGTTGCTCCAAAAGTAAAAGTTGTCCAGTTTGATGATCTTAAGTACCCCCTTAAGTATGTTATTATATTATTTCCGTTATTTACGTTTCAATATCTATCATTTAGCGCCAAATGATTAATTATTTTGGTGAATTATTAAAGATATAACGAGCTATTGACCCGTGAGTTCGTCCGCGTGGATTGCCCCTTTAGAGGCAGATTAAAAAAAAAAATCTTAGTGCTCCCCTACATCTTGTGTATAATATTTCAAATTGCATGTTACTATCTTCAACGGTTTAGGCTGTGCGTTGTCCGTCAGTCAGTCATGGTACTCTTTTATAATATACTAGAGTTAACCCGCGACTTGGTCCGCACAAATTATATACCAGATTTTAAGTCAGATCATAAGCTATCAAACAAAAAAAGTTTCATCAAAATCGGTTCAGTAGTTTTTGCGTGATGCTCGTTCAAACAAACTTTTTTTTTGTTAATATCTTCAATGTACACACGGCTACAGATCAACCTACCTATAGTTCGACCTTATGTCCATGAACATAGAGTTCAACTATGGGTAGGTTGATCTGTCGCCGTGACAGACACACTTCTGTTACAGTTTTATAACACTTTAGATGTATAGATATTTAAACACTAATCATTTATTGACTATATTCTAGGTATGGTTCCACCGTCATCGGGGTCAGCAGCAATAAACGGTTATAATATAGTAACCGAAACGGAGCTAGCGAGAAAGTCCCTCGGGATCTGTCCACAACATAACGTGTTGTTCCCGGATCTAACCGTAGCCGAACACATCATATTCTATTCGAGGCTAAAAGGTGTCCCCTCAGCAAAGGTCGACAAGGAAGTTAATCATTTTGTTAAGCTGCTGAATTTAGAACAAAAGGTTAGATATTTAATTCGAATTTTAAATGTTTTTGAACATTGTTATGCAAAAGGTAGGCAGAACTAGTCTAGTCTTGTACTAGGGCCTAAATTGCGCAATTTTATATGGTTTTGGTTTGGTTTTGGTTTAGTTTTGGTTTAGATTTGGTTTAGCTGAAGTAAAAAAGCTATCGCGATATTTTTTTCTGAACGGTTAAATCGCACAATACAGAAAATTCGATCGAACGGACATCAAACGTTACGCCAACGTATCTTCCGAAATAAAGCTAAATCGTTACCGTTAAGGCTGGGTATTAGTAGAACAAGCCTCTCTTTCTAACAAGCAAACTTTCGCAATTAGCCATCCCGCTTCAATTGAAAGCAAGATCGCAAAAAAACGCATTTTTCATCAATATCTTTTCTCTTGGGTGTTTGGGGAAAAATCCATCGGTTAGAAGTCCTGCTATAATTATTTACCTTTCAAATGATGGTATATTCAGAAGAAATGGTGTAGTGTGATTCTTGTAAAACTGGTTATAAATCTGAAATCGAGCTTACTTTGCTCCTCTTTTCTATCGAGAAAATTTAATAGAATCGTGTTTTCAACGGTTAGATGCCCTGCAGAAAGACCGTATCTACACTGTTATGTGAACTATATATATCTACACTAATATTATAAAGAGGAAAGATTTGTACCTATTTTTGTATGTTTGTATGTTTGTAATGAATAGGCTCAAAAAGTACTGGGCCGATTTAAAAAATTCTTTCACCATTAGAAAGCTGCATTCACCCTGAGTAACATAGGCTATATTTATTGCTAGAAAAGATTAGACGTCCACCCGTGCGAAGCCGGGACGGGCCGCTAGTTAAATGTAATAATTTGGTTCTCAAAAATCGGTTCGAAAACAGACAAAATAGGTATGACCCCCTCTTAATATAATTTGCGCGATACGAATTGTGGATAACGTAACGTTTTTGGTTGTGGTTTTGTTTTGGTAATGGCCTCGATTCGGAGTGTACCACGACTAAACTAAACTAAATGTATTCCTGTCACTTTCTAAAATAAGATTAAGAAAAGAGACAGAAAACCAACAGCTGACTTTAGTGCTGTCAAAGTGACGTTAAATGCGCAAAATAAGATGCCATCATAATGTACGCCATCTTATTTAAGTCGTTTTTGGGCGTTTAATGTCACTTTGACAGCACTAAAGTCAGCTGTTGGTTTTCTGTCTCTTTTCTTAATCTTATTTTAGAAAGTGACAGGAATACATTTAGTTTAGTTTAGTCGTGGTACACTCCGAATCGAGGCCAGTATCGTTCAAACTTAGGTTTGAGGCCCAGGTATAAGTAAATACAAAATTGTATTGACACTTAGCCGCAAACATGTGTTCAAAGTGTAGGTTTCTCTTTCCTACTCTAAGGTGTAATAAACCAACCACCACTAATATTAAAAGAGGTGGTTTACACTATCAAACTGAACTTCTATACAGGATGTAAGTGACAGCCTAGCAAATATTAAAACGGTGAACTCAGACCATCAAACTGAATAACTTGACAGAAAGAAAAACTGTCTTTTGTCGACTAAAAATACAGATTTATTTTCTTCCGCAATATTGTCTGTCGTCTCAATTTTTACCTGTCAAAAAGTCTCGTCAAAAAGTCAAAACTGTCGGTCGTAAGCGGCCAGTCTGTTATAGCCAGACTCTTTGGTCCGCAACAAACTTTTTATTCAGTTTGATGGTCTGAGTTCAACGTTTTAATATTTGCTAGGCTGTCACTTACACCCTGTAGAGACAACGTTTAGTAAAAATATTTATCAATGTGATATTAAATGATCAAATAAAATTATTGCATTAATGTCAAAAGTGTTAAAAAAATTCAATCTGTGTTTTCAATGAACCTCTTGTTTATTACGACCGATGAATGAGCAATATTTAAATTGAATACCTACCATAGTCACATGACATGAGATGAGATTGTTTTAGGTGTCTCCACACAGATTTTATAGGGTCCTTTTTAATATGCTGACACTTTTTTAAGGGGATGATGAGACCGTCAAATTGAACAACTTTTTCTATGGCACCAACATCGAAATCGTGAAATAGTAGATTATGTACCAAGGGGATAAAGCAGTGTCTTTCATCACGGGCGCGATATTGAATCCCGAGCGCAACGAGGGATTCTAGGGTCAACTCCCGAGCGCAGCGAGGGAGTTTAGAGTTAACTCCCGAGCGAAGCGAGGGAGTTAAGACTAGAATCCTGAGTGAAGCGAGGGGTTCAAGCTCGCCCAAGATGAAAACACGTTTATCCCCGAGGACCATACTCTACTTTTCACACCCTCCGCGAGAAAATAAAAAGAAATACTGTTAGAAACCCAGGGGAGCGTGTAAATTCTCTATGGTTAGAAACCAATTCTTTTATTAGAGTTTATAACAAAGTATTAGAGTTCAATAGTATAGTATTTAGAAAACACTATTTTATTAAATTCAAAGTGAAAGTAGATATTTGAAAAATTAGACCAGGAGAGCGATTTTTGAAACTCATTCGCTGAGTTCAGCAGTTCAAAATGTCAAAATTACTGTGGAGATATGCAACTTTCTACTGCTGATTTGACTTTCAAAAATCATACTTCAGGAGTGCCATTTTTGAAAGTCAAATCAGCAGCAGAAAGATGCGTATCTCTATAGTAATTTTGACATTTTCAACTGCTGAACTCAGCCAATGAGATTCAAAAATCGCACTCCAGTTGTGGAAAGAAAAAATATATACGGTCGAATTGAGAAACCTCCTCCTTTTTTGAAGTCGGTTAAAAATGTATTTTTTTTTTTACTTTGTTCGTAGCAATAGTTACAGAGATTTGCAGTATTCGCGCCTTTTTTTCTTTTTTTGTGTTCAATACTCGTGGTGGCCAGTTCGAATTTCAAATTAAGTTCTTTTTGGTGCAGGTCTCCATGATAAGTTCTCATACGAATTTTAAGTAAGGGTCGTAGTAACTATTACATAATCTGTGGATGCGGTTCCATATTCAAATCTCATTATTGACCAGCGGGTTATAATGAAATTCAGTACAATATTATTGCCCGGCTAGGCCCAGGGCTATAATGACTTGCTTTAGGTTCGAGTTACATGACATATAATGTTCCATTTTCGAGCGGGTGGTGTGAAAAAAATATCAGCTGTCCCATACAAAACCTACTTGAACAAAATGTATGGGACAGTTGATATTTTTTTCGCGATTTAGATGTTGGTCCCATAGAGAAAGTTGTTCAGTTTGATAGTCTGATCATCTCTTTAAAAAAGTGTCTGCGTATTAAGAAGGACCCTGTATTTGTAATTAGCTTTGATTAGCTTACAGTTATTTGTTTAATATTAATCATTGCTGTAAATCTTCCCAAGAATAATAAAATGAAATAGAAATGTTGAAGATATGTTTTAAAAGCCAATGACTAAAAATGGCGCCTTTTTTCTTTTCGCCTCTTTTTTAGGGCGGCCATCAATAAAACTCAAAATATTATAGTTCAGCATAAAGTAACAAACAAAACGTTATGTCAAGTATATCTCTACACTCAGTCCGGGCGGAGATATAAAGGTTTAAAGTGAACGTAATGAATATATTTTCAACTTCAAGCCTTTATATCTCCGTTCAGACTGAGTTGAGGGATATACATGTAATAACAAGTTTTATTTGTTTTTTTATTCTGAACTAAAACATTCAAGTTTGGTTGATGGCCGTGCTAAAAACAACGTCGAAAAATAAGGCGCCAACCTTCCATACAAAATCCGCACTGTCTTTTGCAGAGGGATGTAATATCAAAGAACTTGTCAGGTGGACAGAAGCGTCGGCTGTCCGTCGGAGCGGCGATGTGCGGCTCCTCGAAGGTCGTCCTGTTGGACGAGCCTACTTCCGGGCTTGACCCGGCGGCGAGGCGCGCCTTGTGGGATCTTCTACTGAAGGAGAAGAAAGGTTTCTTGTCTTATTGATTCTTAGTATACACCAATAGTTTTTAATTACTAACATAAAACAACTTTCCCTAGGGAACATGGGTCGAAAAACGAGAAAAATGTTTGGACCTTTCATACAAAAGTTTGGGTTGGGCTTTGACTGCCAAATGACCGACAAACAATGGAAAATCTATTGTTATTGTGACCCGCCGGCGTTCAACGTGTTAAAGAAGAATTTATTCACTCAAAAGAACATTGTTCGCTTACATGAGTATACACGGTTTAAGTTATGTTAGTAATTAAGAACTAGTGGTGTATTGTACATGTCCTAGTTCTAAAAAGCACAGAGTACTATAATTACTACCGTAAGAAGGTTCAGGAATAGCTAGATAATTAAACTACTAGTGTTAACCCGCCACTTCGTCCGCACAAATTATATACCAGATTTTAAGTCAGATCAAAAGCTAACAAACAAAAAAAGTTTCATCAAAATCGGTTCAGTAGTTTTTGCGTGATGCTCGTTCAAACAAACAAACAGATAGACAAAAAATCCAAAAATTGGTGATTTGGAATCAGGGACACCTAAAAACCATTTCGTAACTTTTTTTTGTTAATATCTTCAATGTACAGACACACTTCTGTTATATTGTTAATATCTTCAATGTACAGACACATACACACTTCTGTTAGAGTCTTATAATAGTTTAGATTGCAGTTGTTTTCCTTAACGGCTCGTTCATTTGCCGCAGTCATGGCGCCGTATGTCTGCGGCAAATGTGAACTCTATTTACTAGGCAACAACATTCAAATTTCTCCCAAACACGCAACCGGGCGGCGGGGAGGCGTGGTTGCGCTGTGATAAAAATCTACTAGAATACCCTGAACCTTCTTAAAACCAGGACATGCCCTGTCCTGGTGTCAAAGTTTTTTCAGACCGCCTTACGGCCTCTGATGTGGTTTTCTTTTTATGTAACGACTAGATAATACAAAATATAACTAAATTACAAAAATCCGATTGTAACTGTTGTAGAACCTAAGTGTTAAGAACTCTAAAAAAAATCGTAGCCTATGAAATTATTATGAATTTCGGCAAAAACGAACATCAACTACTTAAAAGGCGGCAAAGTGGGCCGAGTTGGTTGGCGGCCTTTTAATTAATTAAATAATAAATGAACTGAGAACTTATGTACCATTGATAACTGAATTACATTACCCGTCTGTAAATATCCTTCCGATATACTATACTCACTAGGAAAGTCTTCGCTAAATGACATACACAGTTTTAGTCCAAATGTGAAATTGCCGGTCAACAAAATATTCTGTCAGATCTTCTGTCTAAGCATTTATACAGGCGCATACAATTTTGCGATTTCAGTGATGGTCCCATAGTAAAAGTTGTTCAGTTTGATGGTCTGAAGCACCCCTTTAAGTATTATTATTTGGGCTTTTTGGGGGGATTTTTTGGGCCTTCACAGACTTGCTAAGCCTGTGCCACGTAGACCATCACTGGTCGTTTGTGATCGCCCTTTTTAAAGTTCCTTACTAAATATTAAATAACGCTCACAGGCACATACATTGTAATGATCCCAAGAAAGCACTATTTATAGGCTGTTTATTATGGAAACCATACAACAACGGCACAAACATATAAACATCCATGACCGAACCGGGATTCGAACCCAGGACCCTGGTTTGGCAGTCCGGCGTGGTAACCATTACACCAACCGGGTCGTCCTTACTAATCCCCACTGCGGCCAGAAATCGCAGTAGATTTTTGATCGGGATAGTTTGTATCTCATCTGGAGTCAGCACCTGCCTACCCAGATGAGTACTGCGTTTGTACATCAGGGGAACCCCTTTAAGTAAGTGTCCCATTTAATTTTACACCCTGTATTGTGGCATCCAAAATGTATGCAAAGGAAGAATATTCAAACTTAAATAACACCAAGGATAATGGCCCTACAACATTGATGCCGTACTAATAAATGCTGAGACGGACAATTTCTAACAGAATATAAGCTAATTTCATCCAAAAGGTATGAAAAGGCAATTTTTCAAACCCAAATAAAACCAGGGACGATGGACCTAATGGCTTTCGTGCCATAATAATAAATGTTTAGACGGACAAATCCTAACAGAATATACAGGATGAAATTGATATCATTGGCATCCTTTTAAACTAAGAGTCTACCCATCGAACTGAACAACTTTCACTATGGGAGCAAACCTATCGGAGCAACAAAAAAATCAGCTGTTCTATACTAAACTGCAATGCCTACGCGACACAAATGTATGCAGAAGCTGATTTTTTTTTGCTCCGATTGTTTTACTCCCATAGTAAAAGTTGTTCAGTTTGATGGGTAGACTCTTAGTTTAAAAGGATGCCAATGATATCCATTTCACCCTGTAGTTTCTTTTGGCCGGCACTTTGAAATTTTGACCAAATCGGATGATGTCTTTTTTATGAAATGAAAGCCTTTAAAAGTTAAACTCACATGTATTATTTCCACAGGAAGAACGATAATCCTCACAACACATTTCATGGACGAGGCTGATGTATTAGGCGACAGAATAGCAATAATGTCCGGCGGGCGCCTGCAGTGCATCGGGACGCCATACTTTCTGAAGAAACACTACGGTATAGGCTACAAACTGTCTATTGTGAAGGGGGAAAACTGCAACGTAGATGATATTCAACAATTCTTTAAGAGTTATGTTCCTGATTTAAAGGAAAATACTAATATAGGTGAGTTGAACTTTTATCATTACACCATTCGTCCGTCCTACCTATATAGGGCAGTAACTTTTTAACCGTACTAGCTAGACAGTTGAAATTCTCACAGAATGTGCGTCATTACGGAGGATTTTTTAGCAAATAATAAACATGTCGAAAAGTTAAAAGTTATGGGGGGTGGACCCATACAAGAAACTAGTTTTTATCAACGTTTTTACTTCTCGCTGTATCGTCATCATCATCATCATGTCGTATGGCATTTTTGTCTTCCTGCTTGGATCCGGGGAAGTCTAAATTTCGAGATCAAGATTCTAACCACGGAAGGACCAACTATCACCTCTACAAGTGGGGCCTGAGGGAGTCCCCGATGTGCGACTGCGGGGCACCTGACCAAACCCTCACCCATGTGGTAAATGAGTGTCATCTGCGCCGTTTCCCCGGTGGAATTGAGGAACTCCATAGGTTAACCCCGGCCGCGGAAGACTGGCTGATGAATCTTGATCTCGCTGTATCGTAAAAACGGTAAACGAACGCTCGGTGCGCGAGTATTCCGACTCGCACTTGATCAGTTTTTATTAAGATAAGCAAAAACAAACTCGTTTCTTGTATGGGGAAGCCTTTACTTTACTTTTTTTTACTTAGCCAGATTTTATTTATTGGCTGGCTGAATAACCAATCCAACTGAAATTAAAGTACAATTTCTTTGTAAAAACTCACCTTCATTTCAGGGACTGAATTAACTTACATACTACCCGGTGATAACATCAGCAGATTCCCTGAAATGCTGAAAGAATTCGAAGAGAGGAAGGATTCGTTCCACGTCTCTAGCTACGGGCTGTCTGTTACTAGCCTAGAAGAGGTCTTTATGAAGTAAGATAATAGGGTACTAACCTTTTTTTGAAAACTTTTTTAAAGTTGAGACCGTAATGATCCAGTAGAATTTTAATTTTAATTTTTTAAAGCCGGAAAATGCCTTAAAAACTATTTTTTATTAATGATTTTAAATTTTCGCGCGGAAACGCTAGCCGCTGTGCTGTTTCTGCTCGTGACGTCACTGCGTTAGTTAAACAATACGACTGCGAAAGACCAAGTAACAAGCTTTGTGAACCTGTGTACTATCGGAGTGACGTGACGTCGGAATCGAATATGGCGAATGGTGTTTTAGACATTTGAAAAAGAGATTAAAAAAGACTATTTTTGAAATGTAATTTTAAAATGTAGACTGTATTTTAAGAATAAATATCGATGTTTATCGTTTACCCTTTTCGATATCTGTCATAAACATCCAATTTTATAAAAAAAAAAAAAATTATCCCTCGATGTTACGAAATATTTATTACTCTTAATTGCCATTTAAAATAGACAAGATAAAATCATCAACACTAAGAATGGAACACATAATAATGGTGGTCTGTCCTTTCAGGGCAGGCGCAGAGGAAATGATGGAAGAAACGCCAGCTAAAACAGTGAATCGCGTTGGTTTTGCGAACGACACCGCCGTTGTGCCTCTGAATGGACACGCCGACAACTTAGGTAGCTGTGAGACTATTTATATGACAAATATGTCCAATAATATATATAATGGTACGTTGCCCAATCCGACATCTTCATATTGATGTTGCTGAAGATAATGCATTTCTGAAGATAATTATAAGTGTACGCACGGCGACAAATCAACCTTCCCATAGTTCGACCTTATGTCCATGAACATAGAGTTCAACTATGGGTAGGTTGATCTGTCGCCGTGTGTACATGATAAAATTCGCAAATTATGCTCTCGAAGAAATTTTGAGAATATGTCACTTTTCCGACTGTATACGTAGTTGTCCGATCCGCCCCCACAAGTGCGAAAGAGAACTGCTGCTCAGACTGATTTTATCTACATAAAATGGACGAAATCGTATTCCTCTGTTTCCTCCTTCAAAACTAAACTGATTTTAATAATTATTTCAAGAATAATATGAGAAATACTTTGGCTGTCGGCTTTTTTATTTATATTCGTCAAATGATCCCAATTCCCTTTCGTCTACAAAACAGGTAAATCCGCGAGTTTCCAACTAGTCAAATTAACAACTCTTTATCAAACGTCAAAACGCGTGCATTGTATGAAATATTGTACTAAAATTTGGAGAGTGACGTCATTGTTTTTCGTCGTCGTTTTGATACTTTTTATAGTTTATCCAGATATTAAAAATAGTATTCAAGCAACAGAATTACTGAAAATGTGAGTTTAGCGTTATTTTCAAACGGTTTATTTACTGAGCAGTTAAAACTAAAATATATTTTATGTAGTCAACTCCCCAATTTCAATTTGAATTTTATAGGAAATGCCAGTGTAGAAAACGATTATTTCCATTTCC
Organism: Agonopterix subpropinquella; assembly: GCA_922987775.1. Taxonomy (NCBI): domain Eukaryota; kingdom Metazoa; phylum Arthropoda; class Insecta; order Lepidoptera; family Depressariidae; genus Agonopterix; species Agonopterix subpropinquella. Next base: position 14,319,631 of record OV277695.1, on the reverse strand, counting down.
TTGGGAAGCACGATATTCCTCCTATCCTGTGTATAATTTCAGCTATCATACGATTTGTATTTGTTCTTCATTTGATCATACACATTCGCCAGCTGCGAAACGACCCGAAACGAATACACTTCGTGACGTGGGCAATGTCTTTCTTTTGTTTCCTTGATATATGAAAACGGGCGGTAAAATTGGGTATTTTCAAAGGTCCCTAGTTCTTACATTTCTTTCTTACTTTCAGACACGGAACCTATACAGAAAGTCAGGGGATTTAGACTCCTAAAGAATCACATAAAAGCCATGTTCCTAAAACTCGCATACAGCTCTATGAGAAGTAAATTGGCCGCTTTCATCCAATGCGTTACACCTATTATCAACATTACGATATCCGTAGTCATTGCTAGATCCTGGAAGTTCATGTCCCAGCTGCCTCCGTTGGAACTAACGTTGGAAAACGGGTTTAAAACGACGCAAACAATGATGTCTGAAGGAGTGAACCTGACAGCAGATTCGCCGGGAGCGAAGGCTATGATGGCATATAAGGATTATTTTAAATCGTCTATGAATCCTGATATGAAAATTTCAGATGTCGGCTCTATGGATTTGGGAAAATTTTATTTAAAATTGGTATGCTTTGTTCGAATTTTATGTTATACATTAATTATATTCTAGGATAATCTTATACAGGATGTAATAAAACACCAATTTAATATTTAATGGGGTGGTTTAGATTATTAAACTGAACAACGTTCAGTAAGACAGATATCGAGAAAAAAATCTGCCGTTTCGTACAAAACTGTAAAAGCTACTAGAGATGAAATGTACGGGTCGATTTTTTTTTCGACGTTGTCTTCATAGTGAAAGTTGTTTATTTTGATGCTCTTATCTAAATCACCCCTTTAAATATTACTATATTTAAATTTATTAGGTGATGTGCATAGGCGAGTAACAGCGGGAAACAAAGTAAACGGTGCTCTGCAGACTATTGTGGCTAGCCAAGTAGTGTCCAAAAAGGCGCGACTTACTATACACAGTGGTATGTTGGCGCCTACACTTATGTATGGCAGTGAGTGCTGGGCATAGATATAGTAACTAGATGAAACCATACCGTGGCCGCACATGAAACAGCAATAGTGTGACTTTTGCATACAAAAAGTCGGTTTGTTTGAAAAGATGTCATCAACATTCCATAGGTTTGACAATGGTTTGACATCTTGCCAAACAAAAAAACCGGCCACGGTGACCGAAACAAAAAATAATATTTCTATCTTTTTTGTTTACATAAGTTTTCATAACTGGCTATCACGCTCTCTCATTTCTTGGCTCCATCTTTCAGCGTAAGCGAAAAGTTTTTAATCTAAGGTGCTGGGTATGGCAGAAAAAGCATGCAAGAAAAATTAATGCTGTTGAAATGCGTTCCATGCGAAGTATGTGTGGTGTCACGCTGAGAGATAGAGTGAGAAATCGTGTAATAAGAGATCGATGTAAATTGAAAGAAGATGTTGTGACAAGAATAGAGAAAGGTATGCTTCGTTGGTTTGGTCATGTGGAGGGGATGAGTGACAGCAGATGTACGAAAGAGATATATGTTGCTAATGTGAGTGGAAGTGTCGGCAGAGGGCGCCCTCGTAGGATGTATGCTGATCAAATCAGTTGCATCCTACAAAAAGGGGCGGTGCGGAGTACTCGAAACCGACGGGCATGTATGAAGAGATGTATGGATGTGCATGAGGCAAAAGAGGTATGTAAAGTGGCGCGCCCTGGTCTCTGCCTACCCCACTGGGAACGAGGCGTGACGTTATAGTTAGATAGATAGATAGAAATATTACTAGAGTGTTTTGTTACATTCTGTATAGGGTTGTAAACATAAAATGTATTCACTTTAAACGTAAAGTAAATAACATGAAATGTCAAAATTACGAAGGTCATATTTGACCGGCATGTAAAGTAAATACAGCTTGGCCAAAAAAGAGTACCAAACGGGTTACCGTTAAGCTAAAACTAAATATTACAATTCAAATGGTCATCCGTGATTTTGACGTTCTTGCAAAGAAAGTGGCTTCCTCAATTTTTTAGGGTTCCGTACCCAAAAGGTGAAAACAGGACCCTATTACTAAGCCTACGTTGTCCGTCCGTCCGTCCGTCCGTCTGTTTGTCTTAACTTTTTTGCTAACAAATAATAAAAATATCAAAAAGTTAAAAATTAAGGCGTTAAAAAATGTTGATAAAAATTAGTTTCTTGTATGAAGACATTCATACAAGAAACTAGTTTTTATCATTTTCTTGTATGAAGACATTCATACAAGAAACTAGTTTTTATCAACATTTTATAACAACAAATAATAAAAACCGGCCAAGTGTGAGTCGATCTCGCAATAAAGGTCCCGGAGTAAAAAAAAATTTTTTTTACGTTAATATGTTGTAGTGGTGGTCTACGGAACCCTCGGCCTCGGTGCGCGAGTAGCCCGACTCGCACTTGACCGATTTTTATTATTATAATTTGTGTTCCTTACAGGCTCAAACAGATCTTTCAAGAATGCGCTATGAAAACCTTATCGGTGCCACATTCACCCCTCATCGCATCACGGCTTGGTTCAGTAACTATGGATACCACGACTCTGCCATCTCACTCACACTCGTCAATAATGCCATAATGCGATCTTTGTCACCCAACAGCTCTTTGAAATTTGTCAATCACCCGCTACCATATTCTATAGAAAATTTGGTAAGTCAATAATAAAAATCTTATAAAAATAATAAAATAAACAGTAAGTAAATAAATCATGATTTTTTAGGTGTTTTTGTTTTAATGTATGTTTAATTATTTTAGGTCAGAGTAATGGCTACTGGAAGTAGTATGGGTTTTCAGTTCGCATTCAACATTGGATTTTGTATGGCGTTCGTTACTGCGTTCCTTGTACTTTTTGTCGTTAAGGTTAGTCTATGATACAACAATTTTTTTATTAAAATGACCATTCTAATAGGCCACTTTTGATATTTCATGTTAGCAAGCAAACTAACCCTCTATTATAAGGTGTTATAGATGATATTTTTATGCACGCTCCGTCAATCTAAACTATTATAAAACTTTAACAGAAGTATTTCTGTGCATTGAAGATATTTAAAGAAAAAGTTACGATATGGTTTCTAGGTGTCCCTGAATCAAAAACATTTTTTTTAATATTTTGTCTGTCTGTTTGTCTGTGTGTTTGTTTGCTTGTTCGAGCATCATGCAAAAACTATTGAACCGATTTTGATGAAACTTTTTTGTTTGAAAGCTTATGTTTAGACTTTAAATCTGGTAATCGTACGATGACGGGAATCTGTGCGGACAAAGTCGCGGGTCGACCAATTTTAAACAAAACCTTATGTGGTTGCAGTGGGAATTAAAATTGTTTGGCAAGCAAAGCATAGAGCAAGATTATTTTTTTCGCTTACGCTTGAAGACAGAATGTCGATGTAACCGCGTATGAGATAGCGATAGTCATAAAATCCTATACAATTTATATGAAGTGACATTTCTCATTCAGTGGTTTGTACTACAAAAAAGTGGTTACGTCGACAAGGTAGCGATATCCTTTTTTAACTAGAAAAATTTTGCTATATGCATCTCTCATTGAGTGAATAGGACAAAACACGTTCTGCCCTCTATACCTTCTCTCTCTACGTTGGCAAATCTCTTCACAAGTGGTCTGCCTAAACTATTATAAAACTGTAACAAAAATTACGATATGGTTTTTACCTGTCCCTGATTCCAAAACACAAATTTTTTGTCAGTCTGTTTGTTTGTTTGTTTGTGTGTTTGTTTGTTTGTTTGTTCGAGTATCACGCAAAAACTACTGAACCGATTTTGATGAAACTTTTTTGTTTGATAACTTATCATCTGACAAAGTCGCGGGTAAAAGCTCGTACTATACAGGGTGAAATTGATATCATTAGCATCCTTTTAAACTAAGAGTCTACCCATCAAACTGAACAACTTTCACTATGGGAGCAAACCAATCGGAGCAAAAATAAAATCAGCTGTTCCATACTATGCTCCGATTGGTTTGCTCCCATAGTTAAAGTTGTTCAGTTTGATGGGTAGACTCTTAGTTTAAAAGGATGCTAATAATATCAATTTCACCTGTATAAAATGATGTTTGAAATACCAGGAGCGAATAAGCGGAGCGAAGCTACTTCAGAGAGTGTCGGGCGTGCGTCCGGCGGTGATGTGGGGCTGCGCCTTCCTTTGGGACTGGCTGTGGCTCGTCATGGTCTACCTCTGTATCGTGGTCACGCTGGCGTGCTTTCAGGAGAACACGCTCTCTACGCCTGCGGAGTTGGGTATGTCATTGACAACATTTCATTTTTTTAACCACCTATTTTTAATGAAAAATAAATTGGTAAAAAATAAGATAATTATATGTATTTTTCCGATATTTCTATTTTTAATTTTCTCAAACATGCTTGGAAATGTGAGCATTATTTTGACAACCTTCTTCGAGATAAATCGAAATTGCAGTACTGGCCAAATACATGCGCGCAGCGGCCGGCAATGTTGTATGAAAATCCATATCTGTCGTGTTTAGCGACCAAATAAATTACATACTAAACTCATATCTGTCGTGTAATTTAAAAATGGAACGATCTTTTTCTCCGAAACATGGCGACCAAGGAGGTAACTTATCAAAGGTTTTATTTAAATTTCGAACTGGCTTGCAAATAGAAAGCTGTTTATTGAAAAAAAAAACTAATTGTTGTTCGATGTTCGTCATTGATTTTGAAAAGAGTTTTAATTTCCGCGAATTATTTGAGAAAATTTACTGTTTTAATTTCCGCGCATTGTTTGAGAAAAGTACTATACAAGCCTTGGCCACAACTAGGCATTGATGGACTTACGTATGTGTGCCTCGGCTTCGCCTCGGCCCACATTTACACGTTCGTCCATCAATGCCTCTGTTGCTGGCCACTGCAGTAATGTACTATTACTTTTGAATTTTCTGAAAAACGTAGGATTTATGGCTTATGGCTATTGGCTGCAATAAAATAAAAATAAAACTGTCAAATCCTACTAATATTATAAATGCGAATGTTTGTTTGGATGTATGGATGTTTGTTACTCTTTCACGCTAAAATGGCTGAACCGATTTCGATGAAACTTGGCATATAGATAGTTCTTATCCCAGAATAACACATAGGCTACATGTTATATGTCCACGAAGACGGAGTCTTGGGCAAAAGCTAGTACAAAAATAAATATAATAATAATATAAAAGCCAAGCTGGCAAAGGAATAAAATCTCATTCAACCTCTATTTTATTTTTCAGTATTTTTCAAATAAGTCGAGAAATCATGGATAAAAAATCTGATAATTTTGATATAAGCTTTGAATCACATAATCTATGTGTGCCTGTACTTATTAGGTACTAAATCATACTGTAAAAATGAAAAAGGTAGGACTACAACTAGGTAAAAAAAAAATGATCCAGACAACCTGATCGTCAGGATGACTGGACCACTGTTTTTTCTATTTTTCTCCGTTTGTAGCGAAGTACTAAATATTTGATGATAAGCACCAAATAGTACTAAATAGGTACTAAATCGTGCATAGCTTAAATATCTAATCGCCGGCTTGGTCCAGACATCCTGACGCTCACTCTATAGTTTTATTATTTACGAGCATTTACCCGCGACATCGTCCGCATAAATTATATACCAGATTTTAAGTCAGATCATAAGCTATCAAACAAAAAATCGGTTCAGTAGTTTTTGCATGATGCTCGAACAAACAAACCCACAAACAAACAAATAAACAAACAAACAAACAAACAGACAGACAAAAAATCCAAAAATTGGTGATTTGGAATCAGGGACATCTAAAAACCATATTGTAATTTTTTTTTGTAAATATCTTCATTGTACAGACACACTTCTATTACAGTTTTATAATAGTTTAGATTAGTCGCCTCGTAAGAAAAAAGATATCGTTTTTTAGGGTAGGCTAAGTTGTGCCTCCGTCCGTCCGTCTGTCTGTCCTACTTATAAAGGGCTGTATCTTTTGAACTATAATAGCTAATTCTTATAACCGTTTCTTTATGTAACTCTTTTGATTGCAGGCAGAGTGTTTCTAGTTCTGATAGTGTTCTCCGTAGCAGTAATACCTATACACTACTTGGCTGCTTACCGCTTTGAGGCAGCTGCCTCCGGTTTTTCCAAGATGTGTTTCCTCAACATGTTTTTAGGTAAGTAGGTATTTCCTAAAATTAATCTCAAATTTTCTTTCGGGCTCGTTTGGTACTAAGTGGCGGGTAAACTTTAAAAAGGTCACTTATTTTCTTGGGAAGGTAAAGGATCTTAGAATATGTATGTATAAACAAGTTATAGAGCGCGCGCGTTTGTCACGGCCCTCGGTGCCAAGCGTAAGCAAATGACTATCGCGTTTCAATAACGCTAGTCCAACATTTTCTTTAAAATTTCCATGATAGACAGACGTATATGCAAAAATATAGAAGGTTAAATATTACTCTTGAAAATGCTCACAGAAACTGAAAAACAAAATAATAATCCAGCAGGGCAGCTTGTGGCGAGCTGGTGAGTGGCGACACCACGGACCCGAGTGCAGCACTCGGGTCCGTGGTGCCACTCACCACTCGGAGTGCTCCCGGGGGAAGACCCTGATCCTCGTCTCCGACTTGCCTTTACTGGCCGGTCGGAGTGGAGTTTTGAGTTGGCGAGTCACCGTCTGCCATTTTTTCCGTGTTTATCCATTGGTCAGGCAGGCGCCATAGTCCCGTTCAAAACCTAGTTACCTGTTCCACTAGCACCCCACCCCAATAGCCCAGATTTTGTTTCTTTCCACTCCCTACAATAGTCCTACACTGACCGGGGGCTGTGTTGGATGCACTTCTATAGTGTATACTGGGATAGTTGCCGATTGGTGTCACATTTCCATTTAGATCAAATTGTCTGACGGGCCTCTATGTGTTGGCTTCGGCCCCGAAAGGTCCGGGACACTTATGTCCCGAGATAAGGAAAAGACATACAAATAATAATAATAAATTAAAATGTTTTTTTTATGAAATAAATGAATTTGAATACGCGTTTTATTCTGGTACTAGTACCAGAATAAAACGCGTCCTTGAACGAGAAATTGAAACGTTCTGTTGTTCATATCCGTGCTTACGGTTCATACTCGGTTAGACGCGCTCTATAGCTTGCTTATATGGGTCGACCAGAATCTCATGAAAAATGAGGAAATCAAATTATAGAGAAAGCAACACTGGGGTAATTCGTTTAGAGCCCTACAAACACTGCTACTTTTTGCTTGCAGTACTTCTGAAACGCCATAAAGCCACGAAGAAAAACATTCGCAACAAAATTCGGCTATAAAATGACACCTATGCCTTTTCTTATAAACAAGATGAAAATGTTCGGCCAGATCATTTGGGCGTTCAAACGCTCTTAAATATACACTCATTAACAAACGCGCTTTTTTGAGGCAAAAAGTTGCAGTTTGTGAAGGGCCTACTTGATGACAGTTTGACATTGCCATATGAAAATCTATATTTTTAGGGTTCCGTACCCAAAGGGTGAAAACGGGACCCTATTACTAAGCATACTTTGTCCGTCCGTCCGTCCGTCTGTCCGTCCGTCCGTCTGTCCGTCCGTCCGTCTGTCCGTCTGTCCGTCCGTCCGTCCGTCTGTCCTACCTATTTAGGGCTGTAACTTTTGAACCGTAATAGCTAGATAGTTGAAATTTTCTCAGAATATAAGTTATTGCGGCGGATTTGTTAACAAATAATAAAAATGGCAGAAAGTTAAAAATTAAGGGGTTTTTCAACAAGAAACTAGTTTTTATCAATGTTTTTTCTTCACGCTCTATAGTAAAAACGGTAATACATACAAGCGTCAAACTTTGTGTGATTATAGAGCAAACTCTACAGAATAACAACAAATACTAAAAACCGGCCAAGTGTGAGTCGGTCTCGCGATAAAGGTACCGGACAAAAAAAATTTTTTTTAAGTTAATAATGTTGTGTTCTGTGGTGGTGTGGTACGGAACCCTCGGTGCGCGAGTAGCCCGACTCGCACTTGACCAGTTTTATTTTACTTGTCTTTGTGTCATGACTTCATGAGATTCTGGTCGACTTATACATACTCTAAGTAAAGGACGGACCGGGCTTCGATTGGTTAATTTGATCTTATATTTTTATTCTCAATTTCAATGTTTTCAGGTTGCATGCCATTTTTAATAACGGAAGTTTTGAGATTGCCAGAAGTGGGCAGCCCTTACTATGCACACATATTTGACTGGGTCTTCTCACCGTTACCTATTTACTGCGTTAGTAGAAGTTTCAGGTAACTTTTTGTATTTCTTTACTTTTCGCTAAATAATGTCATACCTGTAGAACATAAAGAATTTATTTATTTTAATTATTATAAAGAAAATGTCACAATAAAACTAAAACATCCTAAAACTAAAATATCCTAAAACTAAAACATCCTAAAACTAAAATATCCTAAAACTAAAATATAACTAGGCCAAACAAAATAACTAGATAAAAAGGAAAAGATTATGTTCGAAGGTCGCTTCTGGTCGTACCTGGACCAAAAGTGCCCATTATACTGGCGGCGTTTCCCCGCTGCACCGCTAAGGACACTTGTTGGACCAGATATGAACCAGAGCGGGGGTCGCACCCTTTTTCTCTTAGGCGACGTCCCAGGTCCATGCCATACTGTAAATAAAATAGTGATGAAGCTCAGCGGTCGCGGCGGGTCAATCTATGCCCGTGTGGCGTGCGGGGTACGGCGGGGGACGGGCGTACCCTAACTCAATTCGCTGTTAGGGTACGCGCGCAGGCAGTGTGGGCCGGGACGCACTCCTCCCGGCCCCCGCACGCCCCGTACGATTGGCCTGCCGCGACCGCTCAGCTTCACCACTATTAGTTCTTTACACTATGATAATGCTTAGGGTAGAACCTCACCTGGCAGGACGGACGCATTTTTTCCCGCTCTGTCCTTTTCTGTCGCTCAGGAACGTCATTGGCTAGAGCGAGAGAGATAGCGGGAACGCGACAGCACGCGGCAGCACCGGCAATGCTGCGACCTTTGCGAATGCGATTCCGTGCTGCTGGATAAGATTCAACCCTTAATCTGAACCTTGCTACAGCAGTGGGTCTAGCATGCAATACCCGACAAAACAAGAAAAATCGAGATGTGCCTCTGTCTTTGTTCCTTTCCGCATGGCAAAGAGCACCAATTTCTACTTACGCTCTATCTACGGATATGCCTCTTAACACATTCGCGGACAGTGACCGGCTATAGCAGTGATAACAATAAAAGTTCTATTGTGTCTCGTTCAGTGTCCGCGAATGTGTTAAGCAGTGTTGGTTGATTATGTTTAGGGTTGAATCTCATCTGGCAGCACGCAATTGCATTTTCTCTCGCTCTATCCTTTTCTGTCGCTCAGGAACGACATTTGCTAGAGCGAGAAAGGTTGCAGCATTGCCGATGCTGTCGCGTTCCCGCTATCTTTCTTTCGCCTCTGTCTTTGTTACTTTGCGCATGCACCAATTTTCATTTACGCTCTATATACGGATATAAACCTCTTAAGGTGGTTTCAGTCCATACAAACGTTTGACGCACAATACGCGTAGACAGAATTAATATAAGTAACTTTGTATATATGGAAAAATAGTTGAGAAAATCTAGATGTCGCGTCATAAATAACATTTGCAATTTATAATATAATTAAATTACAACGGTATAAAGCTTTTAAAATCTTGTATGAAAAATTTCTAACTTCGTACTTATACAGGGTGAAATTGATATCATTGGCATCCTTTTAAACTAAGAGTCTACCCATCAAACTGCACAACTTCTACTATGGGAGCAAACCGATCAGAGCAAAAAAATCAGCTATCGCATATATTTGAGTCGAGTAGGCACTGCACTTTAGTATGGGGCAGCAGATTTATTAGTTGCTCCGATCGGTTTGCTCCCATAATAAAAGTTGTTCAGTTTGATGGGTAGACTCTTAGTTTAAAAGGATGCTAATGATAACCTGTACCCCTGTACCCCTGTGTGATTTCACCCTGTATAATAAATTGCATTAATGTTATTTATGACGCGAAATCTAGATTTTCTAATCTATTTTTCCATATATACAAAGTTACTTATATTAATTCCGTCTACACGTATTGTGCTTCAAAGTTTTGTATAAAAATGACCCCTCTGCAACCACCTTAAAATATTGTTAATTATTCTTAAATTAATAAAACCATATCCTAATTGCAGAGACATGAGCGTATCATCGTTCTCAATCCTGGCGTGTGACGGGCTCTGCGAACAATTCGTCAATATAGAGAACTGCTCGCGACACACTATATGCCATAAGCTTAACATCTCCGTGTGTTGTAGTAAGTGAGTCCTTTATTACGTGTGTTATGTATAGTGATCGGTAACTATTGTCACAGAATAGGTAATAGTATATAGTTCTACATACAGAACGGCCACTCCCCGCCCCCCTCTGACTTCAGATACCTCACCTCCCCTCACACTTTATGTGGTAACCGGCCGAGCAAGGGAATTCAGATAGGCGCGCGCACCCGTTGGATTTGACTACATAAAATTGTATCTTTTCAGTGCAAAAAAACGTTGAAAAATAACGCTAAATTCACATTTTCAGTAATCCTTTAGCACAAATACTATTTTTAATAATAGAAAGAAAAAGAAAAAGTATTGAAATGTAGATGACGTTAAACGCAAAGCGCGGCTTTCAACCCTACACGCAATGTCATGGACAGTTTGCACAAAGTGCGCATGTGCAGACGCCATTTCGAAATTCAAACTTTTTCTATTGAGTGCCGGACCTGTGCTATTGTGCAACTCGCGGCAAACTCTAGGGGTGACAATTGTAACACATATCATTAGTTAAGAATTACAATGTTATCATATCGTTTTCTTTTAGTTTTTTCTAATACGGCCCCAAATTAGATTTATTTTCAAGTTTCTTATCGTTTTAATTTTTCCTGTTTGTGAAAAGCAAAGGGAACTTACCCATACAGCCATGTGCAGTCAAGACCACGTCAAGCTTAAGATTTGAAGTGCGATATTGTTTTTTATACGAACGGCATAAGAACAATACGAAGATTAAGGTGTCGAACTTGACGTGTTTTCGACTGTATCTTTGTATCATATTGGTAATTTCACAATATAATTGAAATGGCATATCGATTAGAACATGACTTGTAAGAATAATAATAAAAATTCAAGATCACAAAAAACTCGCTTATTACCAACAACCCTGAAAATGCCGCGAATCGCACAATAGTTACCGATCTATAGACTTATGTATTAGTTTTTAACCAACCCTATAGCTACACAAACATTGACACTTTATCAGGAAGTAGCCACATTACATTCAGTAATGAACCTTATTGATAAAGTATTAAGATTTATGTTATGTTAGTTACTTAAGAGGATGGGTGGGCTGAAATGTTAATTTTTAGAATAGGCCACTTTTCCACGGTAAACATATACGGTTGCCGACTAGAATGCGAAAGAGACAACTGTAACTCTGATCGATTTTATCGATATAAAATAGACGAAATCAGTATTTTCTCCTCCAACACTAAACCGATTTTAATAATTCTTTCAAGAATAATATGAGAAAGACTTTGGCTATGCTTTGCTTTTTTGTTTTCGTTTGTCAAATTTGTTTGCTGGATGTCTAAAAACGGATGGTAAAATTGGTCATTTTCTAAGGTCCCTAGTTCTCAAGGTAATTAATTAAAGTAAAAAAGCAAAACATAGGGACAGAGCAGTGGTAACATAGATTGTATGGTTTTTTTTTGTGAAATAAAAAACAGTACCCGTCTATCCTCTAAAGTGAAAATATAGCCTTAAGTACAATACCTAAGTAACTTTGTATTGGTTTTATAGTCGACGACGACCCATTCCTGCAGTGGAGCGAGCCTGGAATCGGCCGGTACCTGTTCATGATGAGCCTGGTCGGCGTCGTCTGCCTCACCATCCTGCTCGTCAAGGAATACGAGATCTTTAACAAGGTTCGTCCGATTGTCTACAAATACCTACACCTCCGTGTAGCTGTAATAAATGACCGTTCAAATCACTATCCACCTAAGACCCCTCGTACAAAATTTTGCACATAATAAAGTTCATCCGTCAGGCCCAGCTTTAAAAACAGATCATAGTAAAAAACGCCCACTGTACAAATTTTTGTACATATTGTTTAAAATATAATTTTTTATTTTTGAATCTTCGCGGGGTGTATTTGACATACCACAGTGTTGATGAATATTTTTTTAATGTTTCAAATGCAGCCAACTTAAAAAAAAGTAAAAGCTGTCAAAACCAAATGGTTCAAAGCAGGTTCAAAGTTTGACCATGGCGGGAAGGGTATTTTTAAATCTTAATAAATCCGGTTAATCTTTATTTTTTTCGAGTATGTTTTTTAGTAGAATGTATGAAAAAGACAGAAAAGTATGCTAAGTTAATGATTTTCACTGTCGGTTGACAATCACCCGAATTACAATGAGAAACTTTTTTTGTACATGTTTTGGTACACCGGGTCTCAGCTTCATACCATTTATAGTAAAATTGTGTCAGTTTTTAATTTTTTTAAATTTTATTTTTGTAAAGTATTGACAGTTCTTAAAAGCCATAATGTTTATTAATTACAATAAGAGATTTAAGTATGTTTCTGACGTTCTGGCTATACTATTTTCAAAATTTATGTAAAAAATTTACTCTGACTTCAGACCCACAGTACAATTTTTTGAACAAAAGATAGGTTGATTTGATTTAAGCCAAAATGTTCTTTACATAAAGCCTAGGCAGGCTAAAATAGTATCTCACTTGAAACTTTTCGAATTTTAAAGTTACAAGGTAAAGTAGGTCTTGGGCCTGACAGCAGATATTTATTATGTACATAAAATTGTACAGTGGGTCTCAAGCTCTTCGAAGTTTTTAAAAAGCTGGGCCTTAGGAGGCTATAGGTACGGGGTGTTTAAACTAGGTACCATAAAGATGTTAATCTGCAGGTGCCTTTGGGCGCAGTATAAGACAGTAATCTATCTTCATACAATGGTGCCAAACGCGTCGTACGCCTCGTAGCACGCACACACTGACAATATCTCCGCGTCGCCCCGATTGGCGCTGCCTTGGCTGCCTGAGATATCGTCGCACGTACTGGCGAGCCAGGCGAGCGTAGTCAGGCTAACGTGTTAATGAATTAACGCAAAACTAGAAAGTAGTTTGTTTAGAATCGAGAGCAGAATCGAATTATCATGTTTTTAACATAGGAAATTTTTTTCAAAATATTAAATAATATGTTTCCAAAATTTAAAATTTTCGGAACCCAATGTCAACCCGCCGCACGGGCACACTCACCCTACTTACTACCAAAACAAGATTATCAAAATGTATCTATGAGTAGGTTAGCGCTTTCATTCATTGCTGAAATGATAACAAATCATTTTTGCCTCAAAACTTAAAATGCGAATAACTTTAAATTTTAACTATCAAAATAATCAAATTATTGTTTCAATCTAATTATTTTGTTATAAATCAGTTGGGGTGTATGAGGTTTTGCGTTAATTCATTAACACGTTGTATACAAGCCGCGTTTGGTACCATTGTATGAAAATGGATTACTGTCTTATACTGTGCTTTGGGTTGCGAATTCGCATTGAATCGCAAATATCTGTGAGCGCTACGATGGCAAATCATACGTAAGTCATCGAGCGCTCGCAGATATTTGCGATGCGATGCGAATTCGCAGTTATGTGAGGGAGACCTTATATGAGTCAAGTGCGTTTGCTATTTGGTACACATAGCAGTCTTCAAAGATTTCTTTTAAAATTATTTTATATATGTATAATTCCTCGACATTTTAATTTTCTGTCCAAGTTAACATCATATCATTATCCTAAAAGAGTCAAATCACAGCAGGCTTCTCGCAATGAATTTTCAAAACAGCTTCTTATCAGCAGCCTTAGACTAATTATATCCGGACCGGCCTTGCGGTAGCATGTCCCCTCTGCCACGGTATTAGATCAATTAATCTTGCGCATTTACACCCAATTTTATACCTTATCACTAAACGAGACAGCCTATAATAGCGAAACAATAATTTTGAACTTAGAACGTTTGGGGTTTACACGAGACTACTTTTCATGATTTTGAACATTCAAAATTAGAATCTAAAGTCATAGGGAATAAAATCCAAAGTTGCGGATAACATGTTACCTCGCCCCCCGCAAAAAGTGGCAGAAAGTTTGTTAGTAGAATGACACGTGGTTACGCGTCCCGATATAATTAGTCTAAGTCAGCAGCATGCTAAGATCATATAACTATGGATGAATTTCGCGTATAATTCTACTATGAAACTTTTCTGCTACTTTGCGAGAGACGAGTTAACATGAAATCCGCAACTTTGGATTTTATTCCATTACGTTAGAGTTTAGATTCTAGTTTTGATTGTTAAAATAGTCAGGTATGAACCCTACACGAGACTAGTTTGAAGTTATTGTTCCACAATTATAGGCTATCTCGTTTAGTGATAAGGTATAAAATTTTATGTAAATTCACTTGATCAATAATTGATCGTGTAACTTTGCAGAGCAGAGGGGAATAGTTATATCGTCTTTTTTCTCTAAACTAACAACTTGTTAGCTCATATTCGTTTCGACTAAACTATCAACCAATAATGGTGTCGATTCGGACTGTGCCACGACTTAACTTAACTAAATTTATTCCTGTCACTTTCTAAAATAAGATTAAGAAAAGAGACAGAAAACCAACAGCTGACTTTAGTGCTGTCAAAGTGACGTTACATGCCCAAAATAAGGTGCCATCATAATGTACGCCACCTTATTTAAGGCGTTTTTGGGCGTGTAACGTCACTTTGACAGCACTAAAGTCAGCTGTTGGTTTTCTGTCTCTTTTCTTAATCTTTTTTTAAAAAGTGACAGGAATAAATTTAGTTAAGTCGTGGCACAGTTCGAATCGACACCATTTTACCTGTTTATTTATAGTACTAGTGTTTAGTTGTGTTTTCGGTAGGAAGTGTTAGGTTTTCATTTTATTGTTTTGTAGAGTCAAGGTTAAGGCACGATGGGGCTGACATAACCTCAGGGTTAAAAGCTCCAATTAAAATAAAATAAAAAACAGAATTAAAAAAAAAACGGACTAAATAAAATCTAAATATTGTGAATGTAGGCCCTTTCGTCACCATTTTAGCTGCCCCTTCGTCGGGAGAGGCTAAAATGGTGTACCTTTTTATTTATAGTACTAGTGTTTAGTTGTGTTTTCGGTAGGAAATGTTAGGTTTTCATTTTATTGTTGAGTTTTGTTTTGTAGAGTCAAGGTTAAGGCACGATGGGGCTGACATAACCTCAGGGTTAAAAGCTCCAATTAAAATAAAATTAAAATAAAATAAAAAAACAGAATAAAAAAAATATAATGTACCTACTTCAAGTAGACGTAATAAGGTGTATATTTCAGCTGTGTTACAAATCGGACTCTCGTGTACCCCCGGAGGTGGCATCCGACGAAGACAGTGACGTGGCGAACGAGCGCCACGCGGTCCAAGCGCTGACTCGGACTGAGCTGGCGCAGAATAGCCTCGTGTGCAAAGACCTTACCAAGTATTACAAGAAGTTCTTGGCTGTCAACAGGTTGAGTTTAAGTAAGTACTCTACGATAATATTTTTAGTTGGTTTATATCACTATAGACACCATATTCTAAATAAAACCGGTCAAGTGCGAGTCGGGATACTCGCGCACCGAGGGTTCCACACCACCACAGAACACAACATTATTAACTTAGAATTTTTTTTTTGTCCGGGGCCTTTTGCGCAAGACCGACTCACACTTTGCCGGTTTTTAGTATTTGTTGTTATTCTGTAGAGTTTGATCTATAATCACTCTAAGTTTGACGCTTGTATGTAGGTATTACCGTTTTTACGATAGAGCGTGAAGAAAAAACGTTGATAAACACTAGTTTCTTGTTGAGAAACGCCCTTAATTTTTAACTTTTTGTAATTTTTATTATTTGTTAACAAATCCGCCGTAATAACGCATAATATGAGAAATTTCAACTATCTAGCTATTACGGTTCAAAAGTTACAGCTATAAATACAGTATATTATTGTACCATGATAGACACGTACTTAGGTTTATGTAGGTTAGTCTCGGATACTTTTTTCGAGAATTTTGTATTAGACCCGGCTTCCATTATTTTGTATGTCAATGATTGGACCCGTCTATTCAAAAATAGTTTTTATCCTTCGTCCTGAGATTATATTCTCTTTGTTTCGAAAACATAAATTCTAGCGTGTCAATTTAGGCTGCAGCTAATCACGAATCAATCAGAGGGGGTGAGGTAAAAAATTGGTGGGGGGCTGGGAGTGTCCATACTGTATGTAATGCTACATACTCTTTCTTATACTGTGCCTTAGGCTGCCTGTACATTGACGCGAGCTGGCTGTGCGAGCTGTGTAGCTGTGTAAATATTAACCAATCAGAGATCCGACCGAGATCGGCCAAGCTCCTGATTGGTTAATATTTACACAGCTACACAGCTCGCACAGCCAGCTCGCGTCAATGGACAGGCAGCCTTAGTCGAGTCGAGGTCGTTTTTGATATAATGTTGACGTCAAAAACGTCCTCGACTCGAGTAAGGAAACATCTAGGGTGTTTGAAGACATCCATCCATCCATTCCATCTTGAAAACCCATTTTTTAAAATAAGTACTAAACCTGTTTTTAACAACACTTAAAAACGTGTAAACGTATATTATTCGGAAGTATTAAATGACTTATGAAATTAAAGATTGAAAAATAAAGTCTCGGGCGGGACTTGAACCCGCACTCTTACAAACCGGGGAATTGCTTTATCCAAGTCTTTGCGAGGGAATTGCGGGTTCAAGTCCCGCCCGAGACTTAATTTTCAATCTTTAATTTGATTCGAAATAGCACAACATGGCTGTAACATGTTTAAATCAATAGTAGTTTTATTTGGAACGCCGATCCCTTAAGATACTGTCACACAGTGAGCGGTCAGAGAGCGGTCACGCGTTCAAGCGTTCGCGTTCTGTTTTTAGGGCACTGTCAGACAGAAACAGAACGCGAATACGGAACGCTTGTGCGCGTGACCGCTCTGTCTGACAGTAGCCCTTCACCCTGTATTTATAATAATTTTCTCAAACATGCTTGGATATGTGAGCATTATTTTGACAACCTTCTTCGAGATAAATCGAATTTGCTGTACTGGCCAAATACATGCGCGCAGCGGCCGGCAATGTTGTATGAAAATCCATATCTGTCGTGTTTAGCGGCCAAGTAAATTACATAGTAAACTCATATCTGTCGTGTAATTTAAAAATGGAACCATCTTTTTCTCCGAAACATGGCGACCAAGGAGGTAACTCATCAAAGGTTTTATTTAAATTTCGAACTGGCTTGCAAAGAGAAAGCTGTTTATTGAAAAAAAAAACAAATTGTTGTTCGTTATCCGTCATTGATTTTGAAAAGAGTTTTAATTTCCGCGCATTATTTGAGAAAAGTACTATATAAGCCTTGGCCACAACTAGACATTGATGGACTTACGTATGTGTGCCTCGGCTTCGCCTCGGCCCACATTTACACGTTCGTCCATCAATGCCTCTGTTGCTGGCCGCTGCAGTAATGTACTAATTTTGCTCAGGGGTAACGAAAGGCGAATGCTTCGGTTTGCTGGGCATCAACGGCGCGGGCAAGACGAGCACTTTCCGCATGCTGACCGGCGACGCGCACATCTCGGCCGGCGACGCGCTCGTGCACGGGCTCTCCATCAAGACGCACGTGCGCGACGTGCATCGACTCATTGGTCAGTATCGTATAATTTCCGTGAATGCGAGACGAGACTGAAATTACGTAAAACCAGTTCGGTTTTATGCCTGCTCGGGAGACTGCGGGTGCTACGCCAACTGCGAGAAGTATAAATGTGCACAAAAGCACTTGCACACTGACTATAGCTATAAATATTTATTTTCTCAAACATGCTTGGAAATGTGACCATTATTTTGACAACCTTCTTCGAGATAAATCGAAATTGCTGTACTGGCCAAATACACGAGCGCAGCGGCCGGCAATGTTGTATGAAAATCCATATCTGTCGTGTTTAGCGGCCAAATAAATTACATAGTAAACTCATATCTGTCGAGTAATTTAAAAATGGAACCATCTTTTTCTCCGAAACATGGCGACCAAGGAGGTAACTCATCAAAGGTTTTATTTAAATTTCGAACTGGCTTGCAAATAGAAAGCTGTTTATTGAAAAAAAAAACTAATTGTTGTTCGTTGTTCGTCATTGATTTTGATAAAAAGAGTTTTAATTTTCGCGAATTATTTGAGAAAATTTACTGTTTTAATTTCCGCGCATTATTTGAGAAAAGTACTATACAAGCCTTGGCCACAACTAGGCATTGATGGACTTAGTACGTATGTGTGCCTTGGCTTCGCCTCTGCCCACATTTACGCGTTCGTCCATCAATGCCTCTGTTGCTGGCCGCTGCAGTAATGTACTATTATATTATACCTCTTGTTATGTCGACAGGTTACTGCCCCCAGTTCGACGCGTTACTCGACAACCTGACAGCTCGGGAAACTTTGCGGATATTCTGTCTACTGCGCGGCATTCCCGGACGGATCGGTGCTAAGAGAGCGGTGCAACTCGCTGCCATGCTAGGCTTCACCAGGCATTACGATAAGAAGGTTCGTGTTACAGTAGGTGCTGTACAAATCTGCAGTACCAATTGCACTTTTGAACGGATACGAGCATCGTTTTAATGTACGCACGGTTCACGACGATAGATCAACCTCTACCCATAATTGAACTCTATATTCATGGACACAGAGTTCAACTGTCGGAAGGTTAATCTGTCGCCGAAGTACGCGTCATGTCGCTAAAGATCTTATCCAAATATCGTCGTAAAAGGACAAAAGTGTTATTCGAAATTTTTTTTTTTGTTGGAGACTTGTGCCAGACTGGTCGAGGTCAATCTCTTTTTATTTATATTTGTATGGCGCATCCATGTGCTATAGACGAACTCCGGCTTTGTCTCTCGGTGGAGGTTCCTATAATAGTGTCAACAATTCACCCCAGTCATCATCATCATCTCAGCCGATTTACGTCCACTGCTGGACATAGGCCTCCTCTAAGGATCGCCACAACGACCGGTCCTGCGCTGCCCTTATCTAACGGGTTCCTGCTGCCTTCACCAGGTCGGTCGATCCACCTTGCGCTTTCCGGTACGCGGCGGTCGCTACTCGTACTATAGAACTCTTCGGCCCCATCGGCCATCGGTTCTGCGAGCAACGTGCCCCGCCGATTGCTACTCTAGTTTAGCAATTCTTTAGACTATGTCAGTAACTCTAATTATTCTGCGGATCTCTTCATTTCTGATTCGATCTCGTATGGAAACTCCGAGCATAGCACTCTCCATTGCCCTTTGGGTGACTTTCAGCCTTTTTATGAGGCCGTGAGTGAGCGACCACCCTTCTATTCCATATGTCACACTTACCCCAGTATGAAATTCTTATGGCCTCTAGTAATTTAATCTTCTAAAATATAATATAATTGGCACAATCAACAGGTTTATGAATGCAGCGGGGGTACGAAAAGGAAGATCAGTACGGCGGTTGCGCTTCTCGGGGATTCACCGTTAGTGTACCTAGATGAACCAACTACCGGTAAGGATCATTTTTAAAACAAGCGAGTGAACTCCCCCCCCCCCCCCCCCCCCCCCCCCTCTAGTTTTCACGTAGTAATTCATAAATATGGTTTTAAATAATTTTTTTTCCTTTCATTCAGTTCAAAAACCTTAGTACCTACGAGCCCGACTCAAAATTGGCCAGTTTTTATTGTTTGTTGTTTTACTTTAGAGTTCGCACTATAATCGCACCATGACGTTTATATGTTGGGCCTGTATTTTCACGCAATCTTTCCGCGTACCCCTTACGACTAACTGAGGGGTACTTCAGTACACGTACCCCACTGTAGATAAGGTAAATGTGAACCCACAGGCATGGACCCGGCATCAAAGCGCCTGGTGTGGTCGTCAATAAGCAGCGCGGTGGTCTCCGGGCGCAGCATAGTGCTGACGTCACACAGCATGGAGGAGTGCGAGGCGCTCTGCTCGCGGCTCACCGTCATGGTCAACGGCACGCTTCAGTGCCTCGGCCCACTGCAACATTTGAAGAGTAAATTCTCTCAAGGTAAGGAGCTTAGCGACTGGTGAGGTCGTCACAAGCAGCGCGGTGGTCTCATAGTGCTGACGTCACACAGCATGGAGGAGTGCGAGGCGCTCTGCTCGCGGCTCACTATCATGGTCAACGGCACGCTTCAGTGCCTCGGCCCACTGCAACATTTGAAGAGTAAATTCTCTCAAGGTAAGGAGCTTAGCGACTGGTGAGGTCGTCACAAGCAGCGCGGTGGTCTCATAGTGCTGACGTCACACAGCATGGAGGAGTGCGAGGCGCTCTGCTCGCGGCTCACCGTCATGGTCAACGGCACGCTTCAGTGCCTCGGCCCACTGCAACATTTGAAGAGTAAATTCTCTCAAGGTAAGGAGTTTTTATGATTGCTACATGAAGAGAGGACTATAAAAAAAGATGGATGGATTGTTTGAAAGGTGACATTGTGTAGAAAGGCTTAAATCGAAGTAAAATTAAGGGATTTGCGCTTGAAATGTTCGCCTAAGGCCTATGCGAACATTTCAAGCCGGAAAAATAAGTTAAAAGAACAAATGACAGGTGTACTTGAAATATATAAGTTTAGAGATGACAGACAGTGTGCTACTTGTGATGCTTTAACCACAGATTACGCCCAATAGATACCGCATAATGAACATTTTGTTCACGCCCGAAGTCATCATTTTTGGCGGTAGGTGTGGGTAGCGGGGCACGAAACGGTGCAACGTGATTGGCCATTTCAAGGTCGCACTACTTCTAGCTCGCTCACTCGCGTTGCTTATATCGGTGAAAAACCATAGATGTGTGGCGAGCGTCGGCGGCCCTGTATGCGGTATCTATTGTTGTAGGGTAATCTGTGGCTTTAACTAAACGCGCTTTGGACATATCCAAAAATTTTACTTTCATCTAAGTAGAAAAGGGAGTGAACGCCGTAAAAAAAGGCAGGCGCCGGCTAAAAGAGATGGATGAAGGAAGACTATACATATATTGCGCCGACCCCAAGTTATGGGATAAGGGCAGGAAGAAGAAGTAAAGAGTTTTATGTTAAACTGAGCGATTTTTTAAATACCTTTCCAAATTTTCTGGTGTTCAAACTGATAAATTTTCACTAACGTGAAATCACAAGAAAAAACATAGCTACTTCATACATTGGAGTCGAGTAGGCAATATGCATTGTAATTTAATATGGAAAATCAGATTGATTGAAGCGATTATAGGACCATTTCGTTCAGATTGAAGACCGCTTTTCAAATTATGAGAAGTCTATGGCAGGATAAGGTACCTTTCGTAAAAACTGTCACTATTATTAACTAACTGTTCTTAATATATTTTCAACAGGGTACACCCTCATAGTAAAATGCAAGTTTGGACCGGACAGAGATACTGATGTAGCAAATATAAAACAATACATTACGGAAAACTTCGTCGAAGCTAGATTAATGTAAGTATACCTATAATAAAACCGGTCAAGTGCGAGTCGGGCTACTCGCGCACCGAGGGTTCCGTACCACACCACCACAGAACACAACATTATTAACTTTGAAAAAAAATGTTTTTTTCCGGGACCTTTAGCGCGAGACCGACTCACACTTGGCCGGTTTTTAGTATTTTTTGTTATTCTGTAGACTCTGCTCTATAATCACACTAAGTTTGACGTTTGTATGTGTTATCGTTTTTACGATAGAGCGAGAAGAAAATACGTTGATAAAAACCAGTTTCTTGTTGAGAACCCCCCTTAATTTTTAACTTTATAATATTTTTATTATTTGTTAACAAATCCGCCGTAATAACGCATAATCTGAGAAAATTTCAACTATCTAGCTATTACGGTTCAAAAGTTACAGCACTAAATAGGTAGGACAGACGGACGGACGACGTAGGGTCCCGTTTTCACCCTTTGGGTACGGAACCCTAAAAGTTATAAACATGTTTGGAACAAACGTTCACGACGACGACATAAACGGACTCACGTTCGATATTTTTTTGTCTCCTTAATGGGGTGCGATTTTTGAATCTCATTCGCTGAGTTCAGCAGTTGAATATGTCAAAATTACTATGGAGATACGCATCTTTCTACTGCTGATTTGACTTTCAAAAATCGCACTCCTGAAGTATGATTTTTGAAAGTCAAATCAGCAGTAGAAAGATGCATATCTCCACAGTAATTTTGATATTTTAAATTGCTGAACTCAGCGAATGAGATTCAAAAATCGCACTCCTGGTCATAATTATGCATTTGCGTGGGTACATTTAATTTGCCCGGGGTTCGAAATTTTCAAGATAATTAAGCGATCATTATCCACGCTGATTCTTATTTTGAGTAAAGTTTCTAACTAAAACTTATATTCAGAGCAAACTGCGTATGGCTGGCTTTTTCATTTCATACCACATTTAATTACTACAAATAATTAAGAAAAATACAACAGAAAACAGTGAGAAAAATTATTTCGTGTTTGTGAGCTTATTTTTTCGCAAATCGTGACCGGAAGTGAAACTCACAGTCATGGCGTGACATTGTTAGCGCAAGCTTTTTGTTTTTATAATTATCAACGTAGGTAGGTATCATGATAATTATTCTTTCGAACCCCGCCCGAGACATTAAAAGCTTTTGTTTTTATTGTTACTATATCTTAGGTACCTAGGCGAATATCAATAGAAAATATTCTTATTTTTCATAGAAATTTTAAATTCTAATTTACTATCAATTGGACTGACTTTCTAAAGTAAGGCCAATTTATTAAAATCGCTGTGAATGGATTCCAACAAATAAATATGTAGTTCCTTTCAGTTATCTATCAAATATTATGTCACATGTAGTGTTGTAAATCTACCGTAGTCTACCAAAACGTGAGGTAGACTACCGGTAGGCTACATAAGCTACGGTAGCAATTGTAGATTATTCAGTAGTAGAAATTTTGACCAGTTCACAATATTTAAGGCGGCTGCCATTTATAATTTGTGATAAATAAGCTAAGAGAGCTTCGGCAATAATTTTAGAGAAAGTAAAAATCAATCTAGAACGCGAAAAAAGGACATTGATATACACTGTTTTATAAAAGGTTGTTTAAAATGTGATATTATGGACTAAGACACAATAACCTAGCTCCTAGGGGTATGGGTTTGATCCCCAGGGCACGTACGTACTACTGAAATGTGGTTTTTATAATTTATATTTCATGTCGGTACGGACGGTTTTAAAGAATTATCGTTGGCTTTTTGGTGAAGGAAAACATCGTGAGGAATCCTTCATCTCCGAAAAGAGGGGCAATTTATAGGCTAATGACAATTTAAAATCTTTAAAGTTTAAAATCGTCTTTTGTTGATATTTTAAAATATTTACATAATGTTAATTAATTTGTATTGATTAGTACTTTCTCATATTACATATTACATGAACAAAAATCAAATTTTTTTTAAAAAATAAATCGACAATTTTTTATTTCAAATCTACATAATCTACGGTATGAATCGGTAGTCTACCGTAGTCTACCATAGTCTACCGGTAGACTACCGTAGGCAGTGGTAGGCTACGTAGCATTTACAACTCTATCACATGTGACCTACGACCTGTAATACACTATGTTGATGAGTACATTTACTTGGGCCAGATAGTTTCCTTCGAAAACAGGCAGGACAAGGAAGTCGCACGCCGTGTCGACAACGCCTGGAAGAGCTACTTGTCCATGAAGGAGTTAATGAAGGGTAAACTCCCGCTATCCCTGAAACGAAGACTCATCGACATGTCTATCCTGCCTATCCTAACCTACGGTGCCCAGACCTGGTCTCTCACTGAGTCTCAAAAGTCCAAACTCAAGGTTTGTCAGAGGGCAATGGAGCGTAGTATACTGGGTGTTAAAAGAACAGATGAATAGCCGATGTTGGGGAAAAAACCGTCAGATTAAAGTGGGATTGGGCCGGCCATGTCTGTCGAATGCACCAGGAAAGGTGGGCATGAATTGTAACGCCCTGGATCCCAGAAAACGGTCGTCGACGTCCGGGTCGCCCTACGAAGAGGTGGCGGGACTATCTGGATTCTTTCGATACCGCGTGGTCAGTGCATGCCCAAGACAGAGATGGTTGCAGGATTAAAGCCTTTGCCCAGCAGTGGGATGAAATAGGCTAGGAAAAAAAAGTGACCTACGAAGATGTGACATACTTAATAAAATATTTTGTTTACAGTGAAACATACCTGGGAATCAGCACGTACTACTTGAGCGACGCGGGTCTGCCATGGTGGCGTATTTTCCACGTAATGGAGGAGGCGCGCAAAATGTACCCCATCGAGGACTACTCCGTATCTCAGACGACACTGGAGCAGGTATTCCTTAGGTTTACTAGGAACCAATCGTCGGCCGAGTAGATCATATAACTGCACCAGGAAAGCTAGCTGTTAAATCCTACAGACCTTGTAGTAAAACATTTATTAGGATGCCATAGTAAAATGATAATGCCAATTAATTATCAAGAATGAACATAATTTTTTTTATGATAATACCAATTTATTATCGAGAATGAACATTTTATACGAAACAAATTTATCTTTTCGAAAGAACATTTTCATACCTGTAGGCCTCGCATGCCACCCCCGAGACAACGATAAAAATCGAGATGTGCCTCCATCTTTATTTACGTAATTACGTATGCCAGAAAGAGCGCGCATGACGTTTTTCTCGTTTAAATGCTTTGTCGTGGGTGGCATGCTAGCCGCACTGAATATTGTTATATTCGTAATTATACTTCATAAACAACACTAAAGTAGGGCCAATTTAATAGGCCACATTTGACATTTGTCAGTTTGAGCTTCATAGTGAGGTGCCCTGCTTAAAAAGACTGATTCGATTCAGACTTCAATCATAAATGTGAATTGTATTCAGTTATTATGAAAAGGTACTTATACGTGTTAATCAATTAGCGCAAAACCTCATACACCCCAACTGATTTATAACAAAATAATAGATTGAAACAATAATTTCATTATTTTGATAGTTAAAATTTAAAGTTATTCGCATTTTAAGGCTTGAGTTTTTACCCTTACACCCTGTACATGATTCTTTTAAATGAACTATATTAGTATAAAAATAACTAAATATGACGTTCTCAGGGAAAAGGGACCTTGTTGCCGGTTTTAGTTTCCGAGATATTCAGTTTTATGAAATCATTTAAAAAACACGTTTTTTTATTACTTTATAGTAACCAGCAGACACCAAAAAGTATTTTTATTTTGATCTCTTTAAATAATAAATATTTATGTGAGAAAAATTGGTTCAAAGTTTAGTGAAAAAGGGACCTTATTTTCGATGCAAGCCGGCTGCGCGTTTTATCATTAGTCTGTTCACGATATGCTTCTGACAGACCCCAAGCGGAACTCTAGTGGCCCATAGCGGACCCCTAGTGCACCCCAGCAGACCCCTTCCGTTTCCACAGGGTGTTAGGGTAAACAGTTGCATTACTTTAAGGGGTTATTGTACCCACGTTTCTGGACCGATTGCTACCAAAATCGATATTTGAGGGTCCGCGTGGACTCTGAACACGGATCCGATGTCAAATTTGAGAAAAGTGGCCGCCATCTTGAACTATTCAGTTCTTGGACAGATTGCTTCAGAAATCTTAAGGACCGCGGACTCTCAGATATCGATTTTGGTAACAATCGGCCCAGAAACTAAAAAGTTTCAAGATAGTGGTAAATTTTCTCAAATCTGGCATCAGATTTGTGTTAAGAGATCGCAAAAACCCCTATAGATATCAATTTTGAACGCAGTCGGTGGAAAAACAAAAAAGGTCAAGATGGCGGCCACTTTTCTCAAATCTGACATCGGATTCGTGTTAAGAGATCTCAGGAACCCCTAGATATCGATTTTGGAAGCAATCGGTTGAAAAACAAAAATGTTCGATAAATTTGGTATGTAAGTAGGTATCTTATTTTGATCCTTAAACGATTTGTTTACGATAGAAAATAATAATGGGCCAGGGATTCGACTGATGATTTTTAAAATAAAATTACAGTACCTATAAGTACCTTTTCATAATAACTGAATTGAAGAAATTGAAGTCTGAATCGAATCACTCACTTTTTAAGCAGGTCACCTCACTATGAAGCTGAAACTGAAGGGCGATTTTTGAAAATCATACGAGCGACTTGGCAGTAGAAAGATGCATAATCTCCATAGTAATTTTGACATTTTCTACTGCCAAGTCGCTCGTATG
Source organism: Agonopterix subpropinquella (assembly GCA_922987775.1). Classification (NCBI taxonomy): domain Eukaryota; kingdom Metazoa; phylum Arthropoda; class Insecta; order Lepidoptera; family Depressariidae; genus Agonopterix; species Agonopterix subpropinquella. The sequence goes on along the minus strand of OV277695.1, from coordinate 14,293,199 downwards.
ATTTTCAAAAATCGCACTTTGACAAATGTCAAATGTGGCCTATTAAATTGACCCTACTTTACCCTCATTTTGGCGTTTTAGTACAAAATTAATGATGCAAATGCCGAGGGAAGCTACAGTGCCAAAACAATGGTTGGCTATTATTGAAATTGATATGAAATGAAGATTATGTTACAAAATTGTATTATTTTATTACTGGTAAAACGAAGGCGTTAAATAGATCGTGATTTTTATAAAAGTGCCTGCAAAAAAAATTTGAAATATAGAGGTTTAAGAATAACTGGAAAAAATCTGTTTAGGTGTTTAGTCTATGTTTAGTTAATGCGCATTTTCAGTGTTACACTAACATGTTTTGTACTTTCACGATTATTAGTATTATTTATTATGAACTATTAAAATTATAAAGGTCATCATCGGCGTTTCATACATTTTTAGTCCAAATGTGAAAGTGCTGGCCAACAAAAACTAATGCTATATTCTGTTAAAACTTGTCCGTCTAAGCATTTATTATTATGGCATGAAAGCTGTAGCTGTCAGTTTTATTTCATCAAAAATGTATGAAAATAAGATTTTTTAAACCCTAATAAAATCAAGAAAAATGGGTGCCATACTAAAAAATGCTGAGACGGACTAGTTCTAAAAGAATATAGCCTTAGCTAATTTCATCGAAAATGTATATGAAAAGGCAGATTTTCGAACCTAAATAAAACCGAGGACAATGGAACTACAGCTTTGGTGCCAAATCATAAATGTTAAGACGGACAAGTCCTAATACCGCTTTTTTTTTTGGTCGGCATTTTGGACCAAATCCGATGATGTCCTTCACGGTGTCATTAGGTAAAATGTGTCAGTGGATATTTAAAATTTGGATGTTATATTAATTCACGTAAAATAAAATGATACTCTTTCTGGCACTAGGTAATATGTATGCTTTTTTTATTAAAGCAGACAGCACGTATCAATGCAATCAAAAGGTAAGCGCATATTAGGGCGGGCCGCATCGCAAAATGCGTACTTTGCACACAAGAGCGGGTCGGGTCGCAACGCATTGACGGATTTTTAATTTAACGTAATATTGGCAGACGTTGTAAAAAGTTCCGCTTTAGTCAAAGACATATATATTAGTAATATATAAATCTATGGCTTTAGTATTGCCACAGTATTACTATAAGGCTTACAGTATTGCAACGCTCTTGATGCGCCGCCGGTGTATTTACGTTATCGTTGTTGTTGTTGTTATGATACCGAATCTTCATACAGATCTCAGGAAAATCCGCGCCGCCCGCTTCCCCGCAAGGCCCCCACCGTTGCCCTGCGCAAGTACATCCGCTGCCGTACTGTAAGGACTATATAGTTGTGCTGTGGTATTAACCATGTATAGCAGACTACGCCGGGCCGCATCGGGACGAAGTGTGCCGCATCGCACGGACTGAAATCCATCCTGCAAAATTGCAACCCGCTTCGCCACTGCGTGGTATGCATTAGTTCATATAAATTGAAGCGATGGACGGATTTTTGCGCTGCCCGCCCTAATATGCACTTACCTTAATGCAATAAGACGGTCCTAAACGTACAATAAAAGGACTAAAACGAATTCCCCTCTAAATGGGACTTTTACAATTAATTTACGTAAAATTTAATAATTACGTGCACCGCATAGCGATGTAATGTGTTAGTTGATTAGTACAATACTTAAATGTTCAGTATTTTGTATGGAATAATGTATTTAATGTTTAGAATTAATATCTACTGTTGAACGTAACGTGTTATCTCAGTTTGTACTGTATTTGAAAACTGTTATCGTGTTCTGGAATCTCAAGCGAACTAGATATTTAATGTAATAGGGTCCGTCAAAATAAAATGTGTACGATACTAGGCCATTAACTACCAAAGCGTAAATGGAGGGAAGAGGAGAGGAGAGGAAGTGATACGAGAAGTGTGTGCTTGTCTACCAATGGGGAGATGACTAGCAGAGATTTGTGGCGCGTTGCGGAAATGTATGGAAACTCAGGCTGGTTTCACAGCTGTCCGGGAGATCCGTACGGGCCGCAGACATACGTGAGGCGCTAGAACATCATTTCACAGCGACGAGGGATTTTGTCCGTACGCTACCCGCTGTGACAGCGCCCGCGGTCTCCCGGACAGCTGTGAAACCAACCTCAACATCGTGGGAGCGGGTTCGAATCCATACGGACGATATGCCATGAGTGATTTCTAACTTATGAGTACGTAATATTGACTGCTCTCAAACGGTGAAGGAAAACATTGCGAGGAAACCTGCATACGCTGAAATATTTCTGATGCATACGTGTAGTACACCAATCCGCCTTAGGCACGCGTGATGCATTGATGCCCATACATTCCCTGAGGGTAGGCCTGTACCACAGCCCGAACACTGCATACAAATAAGCAAATAACCCTCCTTCTGGCGCAGTCGGGTAAAAATTTAAATTGAGAAGATGGTGAAACCAAAGAAATTGCACCTTAAGTCTTGTTCTTAGGTAACTGCCAGGTAACTGGAGGGCAATAGTGAGGTAAAAAGTTGATGGGAGGCAGGGAGTGTCCGTACTGTACGTAGTAATAGATTCTCTTTCTTATACTGTGCCTGTACCATGCAGTGGGACGTATACATATAGGCTGGTGATAATGATGAAAGGTGACACGAGATAAGACCTGTGAAGATCGCCAGTAGGCCTCGCATGCCACCCCCGAGAAAACGATAAAAATAGTGCCTCCATCTTTATTATTTTACGAATGCCAGGAAGAGCGCGTATGACGTTTTTCTCGTTTAAACGCTTTGTCGTGGGTGGCATGCTAGCCGTGCAGACTAGTATCTGTCCGCTTCAAAATAAATCTGGAAAATAAAGACAATTATATTTTTTGTATATAAAAAGTTTATTGAACACCTTTCCTCTTCTACTCTTTTCCGCTTTCGTAGATAACTGGCCTTAAAGATTGTTCTGTTTAAAGCGAACCTAAGACTGAAAATGTAGTGTCCCCAAAGTACACACGGCGACAGATCAACCTACCCATAGTTGAACTCTATGTTCATAGACATAAGGTCGAACTGGTAGGTTGATCTGTCGCCGTGTGTACATACCAACATTTATTTCACTTTTTTTACGTTTAAATCTTCTGCATTACATATACAGGTCTAGTTAACTTACTTAATGCAACTTTTACCTCCTATTATTACGATTCTTTAAATCTAACGACATAAATGTTTATTTTCTAGTACTTATTTTTAGCCTATTTACCTAATAATGGTGCTTGGTAAAGTATGGATGTTACGGGAAGTAGACAGTGAACATATTATTTAGTTTGAAAGAGATTCTACCTGAAACCTATTATAAATACATGCTCTGTTTGTTATGAATTATCAAATTCTTGGAAATTATTTTTAGCTTTTTTTTTTTTTTTTTTTTTTTTTTTTTTATTAACTATGGGTTTGCTCTTGACCTCAATCCAGTCCTCAGGACGAAGATGGGGTCGTAGATGTAGCGAGCTTACCCAGAAGATGCCTATTCACTCGTACTTTAAAGGAATTCGGGTTGTAAGTACTCGGAAATACTGACGCAGGTAAGGCATTCCACTCCTTGGCTGTGCGCATTATAAAAGATTCAGAAAGGCGCTTGGTGCGGATATGTGGGATGTCAACCAAGAAGGGGTGATATCCCGCGGTGCGTCTGGAAGTCCGATAGTAGAAAGGGGAAGGTGGGATGAGCTCATGCAGCTCTAGAGCACACTCACCGAAGTACAATCTGTAGAAGACCGACAAGCAGGCCACTCTGCGGCGGTGGGCTAGGCTATGAAGCTTGGCCTCCACCAGCTTACTATCGCCAATGAGCCTCCTGGCTCTGCGTTCAACCGAGTCGAGTGCGGCAAGTTGATACTTGGCTGAGCCATCCCACAGGTGGCAGCAGTACTCCATACATGATCGGACCTGAGCTTTATACAATACTAAGAGCTGTCCAGGAGTGAAGTACCGCTTCACCTTGTTTAAGATGCCCAGCTTTTTGGCCGCAGTTTGAGCCTTAGACTCGATGTCAGCGCCGAAGTTGAGTTTTGTGGTCAAGCTTATACCCAGAAGCCCAAGACTGTCGGAAACAGGGACAGATGTACCCCGGAAAGTAGGAGTCAGATTAAACGGACTCCTTTTTGCGGTGAACAGACAAGCCTGTGTTTTGGTGGCGTTGAAGTTGACTAAATTATTGTCACCCCACTGGGAGACAACACTTAAAGTCAAGTTTGTCCGCTCAACCATGGCCTCCCTCTGCGAGCGTATTTTATCCCCGCTGGCCCCTGCGCCAGATACATATCTCTCCATGACAGTACTGTCATCTGCATACCCAACAATACCTGACACAAGGAGGTCATTGATGTGCAGCAGGAAAAGTGTCGCGGAGAGAACAGACCCTTGAGGAACTCCAGCATCAATTGCCATAAGGTCAGAAGAGCAGCTGTCAATGACAACTCTAATCGACCGTTCTCTCAAGAAATCAGATATCCAGCTGCAAAGATCAGCGGGGATGCCATAAGCGGGAAGCTTGCTCAGCAAACTAGCGTGCCATACCCTGTCAAAGGCCTTCGAGATGTCAAGTGATACAGCCAGTGCTTCACCGTGCTTCTCGATGGCCTCGCCCCAGCAGTGCGTCACATACACAAGAAGATCCCCAGTCGATCGCCCCCGGCGGAAGCCATATTGGCGATCACTGAGTAGATCATTGTCTTCTAGGTATGACAGCAACTTACTGTTAAGTACTCTTTCCATGACTTTACAGAGAATGGAAGTAATGGCGATAGGGCGGTAGTTGCAGGGGTCGGCACGACTGCCCTTCTTGGGTACCGGTTGCACATTCGCAAGCTTCCAGGATTTAGGCACCGTTCTTGTTCTGAGAGAGAGGCGATACAGGCGTGTTAGAACAGGAGACAACTCAGGCGCACAATATCTCAACACTCTTGCAGGTATACCATCAGGACCACTGGCCTTATTCACATCCAGACTACGCAATGCTCTGCGGACCTCTTTTGTATGTATTGTGACCTCCGGCATCGAAGAATCACAACGAGGGATGGTTGGCGGCTGTTTGGCACCAGCGTCCAGACGTGAATTGCTCGCAAACAGAGAAGCAAATAAATTAGCTTTCTCAGTTGCGGAGTGAGCCAGCGACCCATCAGGCTTCTGCATGGGAGGCAAAGTGGGACGGCAGAAGTTGGATTCGACCGATTTTGAAAGGGACCAGAACTGTTTACTACCAGAAGGGTAGGATGCCAGTTTGGCTCCAATGCGGCTGACATGGTCGAATCGAGCCCTCCGGATCACCCGTTTGCAGGACTTGGCGGCAGAATTAAAGGCCCTCTTCTTCGCGCGAACCCTACGAGCTCTAACTTTGCGGTCGCGAGCTTGGACCCATGCTTGGTAGGCGGCTTCTTTTTTAGCCTCAGCGCGAGCACAATCCGCATTGTACCAAGGTTGGGCTTTGTGACCGAGTGAGATGTCGGAGAAAGGAATATAATATTCCATTCCCTGTCGTATCACGTCCGCAACCGCATCAGCCGAACTAGCAGGGTCACTCGAAGAAAAACACACTTGCCGCCACGGGTAAGACGCAAAGAAATGCCGCATCTCATCCCAATCTGCCGACCCGTATCGCCAGACTCGCCTCGTGCCCTTAGGGCTGTCATCGGGAGGAGAGCAGATCGACACGGATTTCACCAGACAGTGATCGGACGTTCCCAGCGGGGCAGAGACCGATACTGAGTGCCTGTCTGGATCTGAAGTCAGCAGAAGGTCCAAACAATTGGGCGTATGACCATCAACATCCGGTACCCGCGTTGCTTGATTCACCAGCTGGGTGAGATCTAGCGATAATGCAAACTTGCGCGCCTCTCTCCCAGCATGGTCAGTTAACTGGAACGGGAACAGCCACTCGCTATGGTGGGCATTGAAGTCCCCCAGAAAAACAAGCTCCGCCGTTGGATACCTTCGTTGGGCTGTCTCTGCCGTCTCAGTGAGATACTCCATGAGCCTGGTTGTCTCCTGGTCACCGTCGTGCGATCGATAGACACCGACGTAGAGAGATTTCTCCATTCCGGTGTCTACAAAAAGCCATAATACGGAGAACCCGGAAACCTCAAAGCAACGGAGACGCCGACAGCAAATGTCGTCGCGAACATACACACAGACCCCAGCTCGCCTCTTGAACTTATGTTCCAACGAGTATCCTGGGTAGTTGAGGTACGCCGTATCAGACGGGGTTGCTATCTGCGTCTCCGTTAAAAAGAATAGGTGTGGCTTCTCGGTCTCGAGGTGGTGGTGGACCGGATCGAGATTTGAGTGCAGACCTCGTATGTTACTGAGGTGCACTTTGAGTGGGAGGAAGTGCAGCCGTTGTCTAACCATTTTCTTTTTTGTGACTTTGTTTTTCATAGTTTGTCGAGTGGTGGAGAGGTGGAAAAAAAGTCGAGATGCCACTCAGGTACCCTAGAAGACCTCATGAGCTCGACTGACTGGTGGGAAACTCATTTGGAGACTGCGGGGACGCCCGAACCCCCCCGCAATGGCCACCGGGTCCTCCCTTCCAGTCGCCAACTGGCACGGTGGAGCATTGCGGGATTTTTCGCAAGTTGTGTGGGGCAGCCTTTCACACGTGGCTAGCGCACTACTTGGGCCCCCTACTAACTGCGGTCGGCCAACGACTGTCACCGTGCTTCGGATCCCGCTACCCTCCAAAATGAGTTTCCCGGTACAGTGTTGCTCAGAGGTCAAGACCGGTTCTGAGTAGCGCAACTGACTTTTTCCCATTCCCCAATGGCGCTGGGACTCCTGCACACCGACGGAACGCAGCAAGCTGCTTGGCGCCGGACTCCGGCAGGAGGGTGGTCGCGAGCCAGGCGGCTCCTTGCGGAGCCTACCACCGCTGTGGGGGATCGTTCAGCCGACACCACGAACTTGTTGTAGTCTGTGGCGGCGTTGCCCAGGGTGGACCACTAGGAGGTAGATCCCCAACCACCCCAATTATAATTATAGTGAACACTCACTCGGCTACACAGCCGAAACGAACTGGTTTTCATACTTGCAACTCTCGTGGCCATGGGACATTCAGTCCCACTAACTCAATAAAAAAATATAATTTCATAAAAGGATTTAATAGGGTTGTCAGGTAGTTATCGTTTATAATTATAAGATTTGGCTGCTTTGTGTGATCATAATATTGTGATAGTGTCGTTGCTTTAACAGTTTATCAGATTTAGAATTATAAGTTCGTTGGTCTAACCGACTATTATACCAGATTCAATTACAAATTATGTTTGGCACTGCCAGTTACAACATTATTTCATTGGTATTTACATGTGTTTTTAAGAAAACAAAGAAACTATACCAATATGTACAAAGACGTAAAAATAATGTGTATTACATCAAATTATTTATTTTTATTTTTCCTTTTTTTATGCCATTTGAATAGTGTGATAATATTTTAGACAAATGTTAGTTTTTTTAAATTTTGAATTTATTGTATTTATTTTATCAATGTGATTTTAGTTTTTGATTACTTTATCTTTTTAATGGCAGGAAAATCTTACGCGCAGCAAAGATCAATTTAATTATTATCTATAGGTATTTAAAAAATGTCATTGGTACTGTAAGGTATCAAGGTATGTTCCTATAATTAGGGCCATTTTCAACCATAGCTTTATTTGTAGTTACTTGCAAAATAACGAAAACGAAACGTGTTCATGCTGTGTCTTAAAAGTTGTTCACGGACATCCGGATCCGGACATACGGAAGCCGGTATGTCTTAATTATGTCTAGTTTTCGAAATTTTGAAGCTAGAGGCACTTACCCCGTAGAAGCACTTGCCCCAACTGACTGTATATGAAAAACTTCGTGTTCAAAGTGTGGTTTATAATATCTTAATTCAGTGGAAGCCGAAGAAACACTTAGCATACTTACAACTTGCAAAAGTTATCTTGAGACCGGAGCAGAATGCGCACTCCCAATTAGGAGCAAGTGGGTTTAAAACGTACCTATTTTGTTTTAGTTATAAAATTTTGCTCCCAGCATTTGTACCTAGTTTTCTCCACCAATATAAAGAAATCCCTGCCAGTTTCATCTCTATGTAGCAGCAAATAATATCAATAACACGGGTGTGGGTTCCTACGCTGTTTACTTTCAAACATATTTTTAAAATTAAATCAATTGTTGAAATGGTTCAATTCAGTATTACGTACTACCTATATGGTTTTAACTTTCTCGATGCGTTTTAATCGGTCATACTAAAATACATTCAGATTAATTCGACTATTTATTTAGAATCTGCCTTCAAAACTGAGTTCGCGTGTTAGAATCTCGTAAAGGGCAAATACCTACTTACGCAATGAATGTGTTTATCTGTACCTAAGTCATGGATGTTATAATTATAACTACACGGGTTGTAAGGAAAAGTATCATTAACCTTTAAACCACATACTCTACCCATCAAACTGAACAACTTTTGCTATGGGAGGAAATCTGTCAGAACAAAAAAAAATCAGCTGCTCCATAATCATAATCATAATCTTATCATATTGCTTATCATGTGTACATAAGTTGATACATTGGGATGAGTTCACGACATGACACCCTGTTAGGGCACCGCAATAGCATGCAACTTAAAAGCTAGGGCATTATTAACATTATATATAAGTAGTAGCCATACGTTTGGTAAGGTAGTTTATATGGAACAGCAGATTTTTTTGTTCTGACAGGTTTGCTCCTGTTTATTAATGATACTTTTCCTTACACCCTGGGTGTAAGGGACAGCCCTCCGCAGACTGAAACGGTGAACTCAGACCATCAAACTGAACAACTTTCACTATGGAGCCTATCTCAGGAAACGCGAAAAAAATCAGCTGTGTCATACAAAACTGCTGTAACTACCCGACTAAACCGTCACCGTTTCTGGAGGGCCCTCTCTTACACCCTGTATGGCGTGATCTAATACACGTTAGTAGATTTTGAAGCGGTCTGGAATATATTTATTTATACAGAGTGAAATTGATATCATTAGCATCCTTATCAAACTGAACAACTTTTACTATGGGAGCAAACCGATCGGAGCAAAAAAAAATCTGCTGTTGGCTGTTGCATACATTTGAGTCGAGTAGGCATTGCAATTTAGTATGCAACAGCTGAGTTTGCTCCGATCGGTTTGCTCCCATAGTAACTTTCAGTTTAATGCGTAGACTCTTAGTTTAAAAGGATGCTAATGATATCAATTACACCCTGTAGAACCTAACAAAGAATAATTATAGTTTCAGCGCTTTAAACTTTATACTCAATAAATTATAGTTGCAATGCTCTTCGTCTTCAGCTATGTATGTAAATGTAAGAACGGTGTTTGTACGTAGTATTTATATAATTTTTTGAATATAATAAGCATATTTTATCAAGTTTGATTTTTTATTACATTTTATATACCTACTCTTTATGACTAGTCGCGCTGGTATTTAGTAAACTGTAAGAATATCTGTTCCAAAGTAGTCTGCGAGATGCTGTAATCTTCTATGTCTAAGTCACGCTTGGCTCTTTCCATGATTCCGAACATGTCAGCCCATGTCATAGTGCGGTCCGGCAGATAGTAGGTCAACAAACCTTGGTATTCCTCCCTGGTAAACAAGTATTCATTGAGTTATCAGGTTAATTCGATAAAGTGATAAAATCAGAACTTACATAATCCACAAAGTACAAAATCAGGTGAAACTATTTTAAGGGGATGATCAGACCATCAAAATGAAACACCTTTCTCTATTGGACCACCATCGAAATCGCGAAAAAAAAATCAGCTGCTCCATACAATTACAAACCTATTCGACCTAAATGTATGGGACTGCAGATTTTTTTTTTGCGATTTCTATATTGTTTCAATAGAGAAAATTTTTCAGTTTGATGGTCTGATCATCCCCTTAAAACAGTTTCACCTCATTTTGTTAGACCATAATTATGACGCATGCGAAAGTGCCTCGGAGCCCTGGAATTTCTTTGCTTCCTGCTCGAAATTCCAGGGCTTAACCGCTAAACAGATTTTGATCAAAGTGGTAAGTATAGTGATAGCTTGAACCATAGGCATAAAAATACCATAAAAATTTGCTAAATGTGTCTATAAAAGGAAATAATCTATACTTACAGTCGTTCTGCCAGCCAATAGTGGACGACACCACTAGTGGCGAGCACACCGAATTGCGTCGCGAGTCTATAAAACAAAACATGACAACACTAGTAGCGCGAACATCTAGGCGCGACGAGAGCATAAAACAAAACACGACAGAACTAGTAGCGATCACATCAAGTAGTTAAAATACGACAGCACTAGTAACGAGCACATCGAGTAGCGTTGCGAGTCTATACAACAAAACACGACAACACTAGTAGCGAGCACATCGAGTAGCGTTGCGAGTCTATAAAACTAAACACGACAGCACTAGTAGCGAGCACATCGAGTAGCGTTGCGAGTCAATAAAACTAAACACGACAGCACTAGTAGCGAGCACATCGAGTAGCGTTGCGAGTCTATAAAACTAAACACGACAGCACTAGTAGCGAGCACATCGAGTAGCGTTGCGAGTCTATAAAACTAAACACGACAGCACTAGTAGCGAGCACATCGAGTAGCGTTGCGAGTCTATAAAACTAAACACGACAGCACTAGTAGCGAGCACATCGAGTAGCGTTGCGAGTCAATAAAACTAAACACGACAGCACTAGTAGCGAGCACATCGAGTAGCGTTGCGAGTCTATAAAACTAAACACGACAGCACTAGTAGCGAGCACATCGAGTAGCGTTGCGAGTCTATAAAACTAAACACGCAGGACTAGTAGCGAGCACATCGAGTAGCGTTGCGAGTCTATAAAACTAAACACGCAGGACTAGTAGCGAGCACATCGAGTAGCGTTGCGAGTCTATAAAACTAAACACGCAGGACTAGTAGCGAGCACATCGAGTAGCGTTGCGAGTCAATAAAACTAAACACAGCACTAGTAGCGAGCACATCGAGTAGCTAAAACAAAATACGACAGCACTAGTAGCGAGCACATCGAGTTGCGTTGCGAGTCTATAAAACTAAACACGCAGGACTAGTAGCGAGCACATCGAGTAGCGTTGCGAGTCTATAAAACTAAACACGCAGGACTAGTAGCGAGCACATCGAGTAGCGTTGCGAGTCAATAAAACTAAACACGACAGCACTAGTAGCGAGCACATCGAGTAGCTAAAACAAAATACGACAGCACTAGTAGCGAGCACATCGAGTAGCGTTGCGAGTCAATAAAACTAAACACGACAGCACTAGTAGCGAGCACATCGAGTAGCGTTGCGAGTCTATAAAACTAAACACGACAGCACTAGTAGCGAGCACATCGAGTAGCGTTGCGAGTCAATAAAACTAAACACGACAGCACTAGTAGCGAGCACATCGAGTAGCTAAAACAAAATACGACAGCACTAGTAGCGAGCACATCGAGTAAAACAAAACACGATAGCACTAGGTAGCGAGCACATCGAGTAGCGTTGCGAGTCAATAAAACTAAACATGCAAAACACGATAGCACTAATAGCGAGCACATCTAGGCGCTTCAACAGTATAAAACAAAACGCGACAGCACTAGTAGCGATATCAAGATAAAGTATCCAGTAGTACTTATAATTAAGTATTTGGATAAACTTACATAATCCTTGGGTTTTTGAAGTTAGTCTTGACATATGTTTTTATAGCTTCAGTAGCAGGTAAGGTAGACACGGTTCCTTGTTTGGACTCCATAATTTCATCTTTCATTTTCATCTTAATTGTTAATGTAAAACCTGCAATTAAAGATGAACTTATCAATTTACTACCTACTAAAGCAACGATGGTTAGTACTTAGTCTTGTAACTAAATTATTGACTAGGTCAATATTTGGACCTAATAGACTGTCTGGTTACATCTTCTCTTTCTCTGCAACTTTCAAAGCTCTCTACAAACTCATGAAACCTGTTGTTTCATACTGGTTCTCTTCGACATGGGTATTCATCACGAACACTCGCAAAAGAAAAGCTTACAACAAAAGAAGAGCAGAGCGCCTCGCACTCCTCCATGCTGTGTGACATCAGCCCCACGCCTCGCACCCCGCACCCCGCCCCGCTCGCCATATCTAGACATAACTCACCTTCAGAGAACCTGTTCTTGAGATGTTGTGGCGTGCCGAGACACTGGAACCTGCCGTTGACCATGATAGTGAGCCGCGAGCAGAGCGCCTCGCACTCCTCCATGCTGTGTGACGTCAGCACCACGCCTCGCCCTGCACGCATCGCACCCCGCATCGCTCGCCATACCTAACCATTCATTGGATTCGTTGAAAATAAAAGCACCTTATGAAATCAAAATGATTATGGTCACGGGGGAAAAAATGGTGATAGACTATCCGAACTAACGTTTAAAAAAAAAAGCTTTAGAGCTCAACCACGTCACTACACGGCGCTCTACAGACGGCATGAGATTGTCGAGTCCTATAAAGCATTTTTTCACACCACCCGCTCGAAAATGGAACATTATATGTCATGTAACTCGAACCTAAAGCAAGTCATTATAGCCCTGGGACTAGCCGGGCAATAATATTGTACTGAATTTCATTATAACCCGCTGGTCAATAATGAGATTTGAATATGGAACCGCATCCACAGATTATTTAATAGTTACTACGACCCTTACTTAAAATTCGTATGAAAACTTATCATGGAGACAGGCACCAAAATAGTAGATTATGTACCAAGGGGATAAAGCAGTGTCTTTCATCACGGGCGCGATATTGAATCCCGAGCGTAACGAGGGATTCTAGGGTTAACTCCCGAGCGTAGCGAGGGAGTTTAGAGTTAACTCCCGAGCGAAGCGAGGGAGTTAAGACTAGAATCCTGAGTGAAGCGAGGGGTTCAAGCTCGCCCAAGATGAAAACACGTTTATCCCCGAGGACCATACTCTACTTTTCACACTCTCCGCGAAAAAATAAAAAGCAATACTGTTAGAAACCCAGGGGAGCGTGTAAATTCTCTATGGTTAGAAACCAATTCTTTTATTAGAGTTTATAACAAAGTATTAGTGTTCATTAGTATAGTATTTAGAAAAACTATTTTATTAAATTAAAAGTGAAAGTAGATATTTGAAACATTAGACCAGGAGTGCGATTTTTGAATCTCATTTGCTGAGTTCAGCAGTTGTAAATGTCAAAGTAACTATGGAGATATGCATCTCCATCCCAGATAACATTTACGGTCGGCGACTTAAAAATGACGTCATTTTAAGGTACTTATACAGTCAGTCCGAATAGTCCGATGTTGGTCGTAGAAGTACGTACTAGATGGTACTAGGAACGTCATTTTACCGTCAGCCAGTATACGTCCTGTGTTGGACGCAAGTTGGACGTTATACTGACGGACGGACGGACTTGCCTCCTTTTTTCTCAGCTCAGTCGCGCCATTTTTCTATGCGCATCGGACGAGTCGCGGAGTCCTTTTTGTTGTTGAGTTAGTGTTATTCAAAGAAATTGAACTTAAAGTGTGTTAGTAATGGACGAGGACCGCCCAGCCAAGTGCGCAGTGATCCAGTTTATTGTTTGCGGTGGCGGTGCTATTTCTGTTGTGGATTCAGAGTGGCTGAAGCCACGATGGTGTGAAGTGTATTGGCCGGTCATAAAAAGGCCCAAAGCTTTTGAGCTGATCCTCAATCTCAACACGTCCCCCAGCGAAAATTTGAAACTTTATGGTGTGCAGCAAGTGTTTTACGAAACTGGTAGGTACGTATTTTATCCCTTTCCTGCATGGGTAGCATGCCACCGTGATACAGCACTATCACACATTCGCTCTTTTTCTATTTGCGCACGAACGAACGAGATAAAAGACGTGATACAGCCGTATTACGTGTAGCATGCTACCATAGTGTAAATAAAATAATAGTGATGAAGCTCAGCGGTCGTGGCGGGTCTATGCCCGCGCGGCATGCGGGGTACGGGCGTACCCTAACTCAATTCGCTGTTAAGATACGCGCGCAGGCAACGTGGGTCGGGAGGCACTCCTCCCGGCCCCCGCACGCCCCGCACGATTGGCCTGCCGCGACCGCTGAGCTTCACCACTATTAGTTCTTTACACTATGATGCTACGGCTTCTGGGGCTAGTACGCCAACCGGCGATAGCGACATTTAACACATTCATCTGCCAAATTTAGTCTTTTATCTCTTTCGTTCGCGCCCCAATAGAAAGAGCGTGATAGAGCTATATGACGCTATCGTGGGTTGGCGTACTAGCCCCGCTAGTCAGTTTTCAGTTTCGGGGAACCTGGCTTCTCGGGATGCTTGTATGAATTAACTACGACGACGCTTCTATTTAATAACGCAGATAATTATTAAAGGGTTGGATATAGAATTGTATAGCAGGAGGGGAGGGGTGCCGGTGATTGGGGAGGGGCCGCTGACGGGTCCACTAGTTATTTATATATTGTCTAAGAAAATAATTTTGGTTTGATTTACAAGTACCTAACTAACTTATTTCTTTTTACAGGTGTCAGGTCGAGATGTTTCCAGTAAAGTGCCACGTACAATGAAGTCCTACATTTCCGACAAGCTAGTTGCAGAGTACAATTTCTATGGAATGAAAACTGCAACGAAAACCAAAATCGAAAAAGTTTTTTGCACTCTACGCCTCAGAGACTGCATTGTAGGTGAGTACATAAGTACCTACCGAAATTCTCCAATACTATCTCAATATTGTTTGCGTCAATCCCCCATTCAATATCTTTGCACTATTTGGAATTAGTTTTAATGAATTATTATTAGGGTTCCGTACACATAGGTTGTCAATAGGACCCTATTACTAAGCCTATGCTGTCCATCCGTTTTTCAGTATATCACAGCGGTATAATCTCAACAACTGTAAACAACTCCACAACAGCACGGCTAGCATGCCATCCACGACAAAGCGTTTAAACGAGAAAAACGTCATGCGCGCTCTTTCTGGCATACGTAAATTAATAAGGATGGTGGCTCATCTCGATTTTTATCGTTTTCTCGGAGGTGGTATGCAAGGCCTACTGAGGTAGCCTCATAACATATTCAGTTTGTTGTTGTGGCATCTAGGTATCTTGGCAAATAATAAAAAGATACGGAGCCCTGTGTGCGTGGGTGCTACTCCCACGACCATTTTTATACAATTAATAAATTGTATCTTTCTTGTTTCTTTATAGAAGGCGTTGTTAGCACAACTGCAACTGCAACGGCAGAGGGCGTCGAAGTTAGCATCAAAACCTGGCTACAGCATGCTCCAGAAAGGATAAATAGTTAGAGGCTTTGGTTTTCCCATACGGTAAACTTAGACGGTAAACAACAGCTTCAAACTATCGCCTCTCCGAATTTAAATTGATTTCTTTATAATTATGTAGATGCAATTAAAAATGTACGAAAATTTTCGGATCTTAAAATGTTTAAACTATTTTTAGAACATCTTTTACTAAAAGTAAAATCTTTAAATAAAATTTTACATTTCGGTGTTCATTAATTTATTTATTTACAACCCTAGTTCACTCCACCGTAGTCTAGGAACGTCATTCTACGGCTGACATTCAGAAACGAAATTTGAGTATTAGTTTCTATTTTGATATGTAAAAATCAATAAAATTTTGATATATCGAAGTAGGATCTTATACTCAAATCTTGTCTCTGAATCTCAGTCTAAGGCTGCCTATCTATTGACGCGAGCTGGCTGGCGGAGCGGTGTAGCGAGGAAAATATTAACCAATCAGGAGCTCGGCCGAATCTCGGCCGAGGTTTTATGCAATCCTGATTGGTTAGTAAAACTCCGCTTCCCCGCTCCGCCAGCCAGCTCGCGTCAATGGACAGGCAGCCTAAGGGTGCGTCCACATCTGGCGAACGCGCCGCAAATGCGCAACTCGCGAGCCGCTCGCGAGCTGCACATTCGCGGAGCGTTCGTCAGCTGTGGACGCACCCTAAGGTCCCTGGATCGGTCTTGATATGACGTCCTAAGTACGTCTAGTCTCGTACCTCGGTGACGTACATTTTAGACGTCTGTAGGACCGATAAAGGACGTACATTTGTCACAACCTAATGACGTCTTGATACGACGGCCTACGGACGTCTTAATACGACGGCCTACGTACGTCTTGATACAACGGCCTACGGACGTCTTGATCCGACGTCATTAGGTTGTGACAAATGTACGTCCTTTATCGGACCTACAGACGTCGAACATGTACGTCACCTAGGTCGAGCAAGACTGTAAAAAGACGTCATTAGGACGGCTAAATGTTATCTGGGATACATTTTCAACTGCTGAACTCATCGAATGAGATTCAAAAATCGCACTCCTGGAGTGCGATTTTTGAAACTTTCTTTGAACTCAGCAGTTGAAAATGTCAATATTACTACGGAGACGTGCATCTTTCTACTGCTGATTTGACATTAAAAAGTCATACTCCAGGAGTGCGATTTTTGAAAGTCAAATCAGCAGTAGAAAGATGCGTATTTCCATAGTAATTTTGACATTTTCAACTGCTGAACTCAGCGAATGAGATTCAAAAATCGCACTCCAGTTGTGGAAAGACAATGTAATATTTTTTTATTACTTTGTTCGTAGCAATAGTAAGGCAATAATAGGTACAGAGCAAGTACAGAGATATGCAGTATTCGCGCCATAAAGATGATACCTTTATGATTCGCGCCTTTTTTTCTTTTTTTGTGTTCAATACTCGTGGTGGCCAGTTCAAATTTCGAATTAAGTTCTTTTTGGTGCCTGTCTCCATAATTAGTTTTCATCACAGGTTTTCATACGAATTTTAAGTAAGGATCGTAGTAACTATTAAATAATCTGTGGATGCGGTTCCATATTCAAATCTTATTCCGGTTCCATATTATTGACCAGCGGGTTATAATGAAATTCAGTACAATATTATTGCCCGGCTAGGCCCAGGGCTATAATGACTTGCTTTAGGTTCGAGTTACATGACATACTTATAATGTTCCATTTTCGAGCGGGTGGTGTGAAAAGAACTTAATTCGAAATTTGAACTGGCCACGACGAATATTGAAAAGCACAAAAAAAAGAAAAAAGGCGCGAATACTGCATATCTCTGTACCTATTGCTACGAACAAAGTAATAAAAAATATTACATTGCCTTTTCACAACAGGAGTGCGATTTTTGAATCTCATTCGCTGTGTTCAGCAGTTGAAAATGTCAAAATTACTATGGAGATACGAATCTTTCTACTGCTGATTTGACTTTCAAAAATCGCACTCCTGGAGTATGATTTTTTAATGTCAAATCAGCAGTAGAAAGATGCACGTCTCCATAGTAATATTGACATTTTCAACCGCTGAGTTCAAAGAATGAGTTTCAAAAATCGCACTCCTGGTCGAATGTTTCAAATATCTAAAATAGTGTTTTCTAAATACTAAGTATACTATTGAACTCTAATACGTTGTTATAAACTCTAATAAAATAATTGGTTTCTAACCATAGAGAATTTACACGCTCCCCTGGGTTTCTAACAGTATTGCTTTTTATTTTCTCGCGGAGGGTGTGAAAAGTAGAGTATGGTCCTCGGGGATAAACGTGTTTTCATCTTGGGCGAGCTTGAACCCCTCGCTTCACTCAGGATTCTAGTCTTAACTCCCTCGCTTCGCTCGGGAGTTAACTCTAAACTCCCTCGCTACGCTCGGGAGTTCACCCTAGAATCCCTCGTTACGCTCGGGATTCAATATCGCGCCCGTGACGAAAGACACTGCTTTATCCCCTTGGTACATAATCTACTATTGCGAATCTCCACGAGCTATATTATCGCAGCGCTATTCTTGCCGGACCATCAAATTCCATACAAAATGTACGACCGTCTCGTCGCATTGAAATCGCCATGTAGATATTACATCTTGTATGGAATTTGGTGGCTCGAGGAGAATACCGCTCGTGGAGATGATGCCTAGAGAATTTGCCCACCTTTCGTTTGGCAGCAGGATCGACGCCAGTCGTTGGTTCGTCTACGAAGATAAGACGAGTTTGCCCGAGGAGCGCTATTGCTGTACTCAGTTTACGTACGTTACCACCTGAATATTGGTACACCTATAAAAATATTGCAAATTAAAATGGGTTTGATGAAGGACTAGTCAGTGGTTTAATAATATGACTAGATTGTTTCTCGATCAATAAAACTTACCATCTTGTCTAAGTGCTTGTGGAAACCGAGCGCATGTGCCACCATTTCGATCACTGCTCTAAAGCTTTCCTGTTTGACCCCACGTAACATACAGTAAAATTTCAGCGTTTCTCGACCGGTCAGTTCCTTGAACACTGCATCAAATTGAGGGCAGTAACCTGACGATAAAATATTGAATAATTAGTTGAGTTTGAGCATATTATTGAGTGCTCCGGCGGCAGTAAGTACAAAATTTGCGGTAGGTATACATTATGGATATCGATATTTTAAAATATTTGCATATACCTACAATGACTTTTTGGATTTAGAAAGTCATTGGGCATATTATACAAATCAAATTGTTGTAGCGATGCTAGCGATGACATGATAATATTATGTGACATGCGTGATAATCACAACTTACCTACCTACTTAACTTATTAAATTGTGGTACCTTAGTATAGGAAAATGTCTTTTATTGGCTGGTAAGAGTAGTCATTGTAGTAGGTTTCTATAAAATATTTGTAGAACTTAAACTTACAAAGAGAACTTTCTCACCAATTTTCTCATGAACCTTCGTGATATCAGTTTTGACAGAGTGACCGCTGACGAAGGCGTCTCCACTGGAAATGCTCTCGTCTCCCATCAACATCTTGAAGGTGGTCGTCTTGCCTGCTCCGTTCACACCGAGGAGTCCAAAGCATTCCGTATTACCAACAGCTGAAAAAAAAATTATGCAAACGAACTCTAAAGGAGCATGTTGTGTAATAAGCTGAGAAGTAGACTATTTAAATCATAAAATTTTTAAAGGTTTACATCCCACATAGCAATTACTAGGAATAAACTTCTGGCAAGTTAATATCAAACTTTCTAGTTACCCTCCGACAAACTTTTACAATGTTTGCTCTATGTTTGCTAATGCAAACTTGTGTAATCTTTAGGTATCATCACCACACTTCCATTTCCATCCAGTATAGAAGGAGTTATTAACCAATTTGTAGTAGGCAGGCTTATGCTTAGGCTCGTTTACATCAGAGTACTCTTCCCATACCAGAATGGAATAGTCCAAGATCCCATGAACGCCAGACCTTCCTTCGTTATTTTATAAAAGCTGAAAGTTCCTCAGTGCATGCTCCCAAAATAGGTAGGAACAATGGGCAACTATGAAGTTTGAGTCATCGTGGCTTTGGCAGGTAACAGGATGTCTCCTCAGTCCAACAGTTTTGATATTTCCAACCCCAGGCTAAACAATTTTAACCTGCTATCTACCAAAGCTACGATAACTCCATCCCATCGTTCCTACCTGTGTTGGGAGCATGCGCTGAGAAACATTCAGCTTTTATAAAATAACGAAGGTTTGGCGTTCATGGGATCTTGCTCTAGAAGAGTGGCGATGATAAAGATTTCACAAGTTTGGATATGCAAACATTATACTTACAAGTTTGTCAGAGGGTAACAAGAAAGTTTGATATAAGCTTGCCACAGGTGATGATAAAGATTTCACAAGTTTGCATATGCAAACATTATACTTACAAGTTTGTCGGAGGGTAACAAGAAAGTTTGATATAAACTTGCCACAGGTGACGATAAAGATTTCACAAGTTTGCATATGCAAACATTATACTTACAAGTTTGTTGGAGGGTAACAAGAAAGTTTGATATAATCATTGCTACAAGTTTATTCCTATTTGCTACCTGGTATTCGACTTACTGAAAGACACCTGATCAACGGCGAGGCAATTCTTGTAATACTTAGAGAGTCGTTTGGCCACAAGACTCTGCTCGCTGATGGCAGACTTGTCCATTTTATCGACGAGTCTTGCTTCCTCGGCAACATCTGTGTCCAGCTTGCTCTCATCTACAGGTGGTGGGTGTTTTTTACGTTTGAAATATTCTACCTATAGACCAATCATCGCAAGTTAGAATCTTTACATTATTTCTGTGTATTATTGTTAAATACACCATTGGTTTGGGTACCTATAACAAGCACAATCACCTTTTCAATAGGATAGGATAGAATAGAATTTTAGGATTTTTAGGTCATCAGTTCCGGTCAATTTAAAATCCCATCTTGATTCTAATGCATTAAGTTTTATCTTTTGAGTAATTTTTTATGAAAAACTGCTAATCCAATACACAAGAATGAGAATGGTAGTAGTATCTTAAACCATAAACAAATACTTTTTTAAGAACCTTACTGTTGCTGAGAATTAGGTAATTGCGTCTCAAAGTCTCAAATCTGTGCAATCTGTATCTGTCTATATATCTGTTTGTTTGTGCAAGTCTCTGGTTTGTGCACGCATCATATAAAAACTACTGAACTAATTTCACAAAAGGTTTTCACAAAAGTATAGGGCTTAGTTTGGGTCCACATAATTATAGCCTTCATTTCATCGCAATCTGTTCTTTCACTTAAAAGTTATGACTTTATGAGTATTGAAAGTCAGTAGTCTACGCGTACGCAGTCGCGGAACGGACGGAAGGATGGACGGACGGACAACGTAGGCTTAGTAATAGGGATCCGTTTTTACCCTTTAGGTACGGAACCCTAAAAACTAAAAAAAAAAACAAACAAAAAATTAAAATCGGCAACCTTGATCAACCTGTACTCGATGATAATGAGCACTATCCACATGACGATACCGGTAAGCAACATGCACAATACGTAACGCATCACTCCTGGCTCCTTCATACCCCAGTACGGATTGTCGCGAACTGCATTCAAAAACATCACATTACATTTTTGAAACAATTTCATGTAGTGCTATTTAGGTAATGTAAAATTATAATAGTTGAGCAGAGGGAATAAACGAAGCAATATGCATAGAGCATAAAATATAACTATTGTACTTAAAGGGATCAGAAATAGACAATAAGCTATGTATAGGAATTTAGGATCATCATCATCATATCAGCCGAAAGACGTCCACTGCTGGACCTCCGCCAAAATGGGGGGGATTTGAAGATTTGATGATCGCCACGCTTGGCAGGCGGGTTGGCGATTGCAGTATGTATGTAGGTAGTAGGTACTCAGAGGATGCTGCCGCCCATCCTCCGGTAGATCCCTTAGTCGTCTTTTACGACATCCACGGGAGGACATGGGGTGGTTCTATTCTTTGCCGATACCACACGGAACACGGAATTTAGGATCATTGATAACTAATTATGTATTATGTCCTCAGAATTCAATAGTCATGGTATCATACTTAAGGAATAAATTATAGAATAGGTACGTTTTGTTTCTGCTGAAAGTCATGGATTGATAATAATACCCGGGCACTAACCACAGCAATGTTCTGAGAAGTGTTGGCACAAGACCTTCATATTGCACTCGTCGAGGTCCGACATCAGAGCGAGCACATAGTCACAGCTCTGCATACAAGACCACTCCAGCAAAGCTACCGTGTTCAGTGACCTGCGATTTAAATAGCATTATACAAATACAAAAATATTTATTTTCATTGAGCACTTATTTTACGATTAAAATTAGTTCACAATAATCTAGGTATAGGCTTGCACATTCATCATCTTCCTAGCTGCTGTCCCGCTGGGTAGCAGGGTCTGCTTTCCTAGTCTGTTTTCCTAGTCTGTTTCTTCCACTTCGCTCTATCCTGAACATCGTCGACGGGGAGCTCGCAGCTGTCCATTTCTTTCTTTACAACATCAGACCATCTGAGTTTTGGCCTGCCTACGCCACGTTGACCTGGTAGGGTTAAGTCCATTGCTCTGTTGCCTATATAATCAGGTGGTCTTCTTTTTACATGACCAAACCATCTCAGTCGATTTTCTTGAATCTTATCAGCTACGTCACGGACTCCGAGACTACCTCGCACGAACTCGTTGCGTATTCTGTCGTATCTCGTAACCCCGCACATCCAGCGTAACATCTTCATCTCAGCGACTTGAATGGTTTGGACTTGCCGTTTCGTAGTTGCCCATGTCTCACTACCATAGGTTAGTACAGGTCTTATTATGCACATTGACAACTCTGAAACTTTATCAGGTACTACAATTTAACGGTACACACTAGGCTAAGCCTGGCCATGCGGAGGGCATTAAATGCTCAAATACAGACTGGAAAATTTTTATTGGCAAATACTGGGTGTTTCCTCAGCGCGATAGCCTAATCGGCTGTGCAGTAGGCCACGAGTTCAAATGCTCTATTGCATTCAGGTATTTGATTATCATCCCAAACTTTATTAATAAGGTTAGGACCACCATCGACTTTTCAAATGATGGATGCATTTCATGCAGGTACTTCTGTTTTAGCAGCTAACTGGTAATGTGAGGAATCTCCTTCCATCTCTTCTGTTTTCCATGACATTATTAATATTCTAAATTCACCTGACAGCAGTGACGAGGCTGTATAACGGAAAAAACTGCAGTATCGCATCCATAATGTGTGCTGCTCTCTTTGTTCTGAGCTTCGTAGATCTTAATGCCTCTACCGTCTGCGCGCCCATCATACCTGACGAATGAAAAATAATAACTGATAAACAAAAGTTGGGAGTCGCGTGGCTAGAGGGCTTTCGAGTGGACGTCTGTCGTTGGCTCGCGATTTAAGTAGCCACGCGGCTCCGCCATTTTATGGCGGTTTCGAGTGTGTGTTTTTGTATAAAAACAGGGCTTTGAGATCGCCATATCCAATTACCGTACAACGTCAAGCACTAATTGCTCTTTTTAAACTAGATACTGGCAAAATCCACCAAGGAAACGCCATTAAACAAAAATAGAATAGAATAGAACAAAAGTTGGTTAACATTAAAATTGATGAATGTTAAGGGACTGTAAAGAACTAACCCAATAAAACGTTCACAAAAAACATGCTGACAAAGCCGATCGCGGGACTATTGAAAATGTTAGAGAACACATAGTTGATCGGCAGCATAGCTAATCCATACACCATCAAACAAAGGTACAAGCGAGCTGTAAATACATGGAATTATGATGTGTTAAAAATATGGCACTTTGCAGAATTCCGGATGAAGTTGAATATTATTAGGCGCAATTCTAGGAAAAAAAATAGAAGCGGTCTCATTTTAAACTTATTGCAATTACCTAACTGAGGAGCTGTAGAAAAGCCGATGACTTTAAAAGAGATGCAAGATATCAAGATCGGAAGACAAATGATGAGGTACCAGACAAAGTCATACACCGCCGTGCTGGCCCACATCGTGATAGGTCTTATACTTGCTACCTTCTGAAGGAGTTTAGCTCGACAAACCCGTTCCTGCAATATCATAATTCCCGTTAAGAGGGCTATCGGAGTCCATTGGCGCCCTCGTCACAATAATAAAGATTTCTCAATAAAGAAAGCCTAAATTAAAAAAGTGCTCAACAGATAAACTACAAAAGCCTTCAAGCCATTGTTATACAATACTTTTATAGGTTCTAAACATTCCACTTTTAGATAATTTCGAATAAAAACAAAAGCGGCCGTTTTTTTTCTTTTTTCAAAATTTGTATGTTTAGACCTTTAAAAAACCTATAAAAGTATTCTATGAAATTAGCTTGAAAGCTTTTGTAGTTTATCTGTTGATCACTTTTTTAATTTAGGCTTTCTTTATTGAGAAATCTTTATTATTGTGACGAGGGCGCCACTGGACTCCGATAGCCCTCTTAATGAGTTTTTGAGTTTCTTTAGAATGTAAGATGATCTGTAAAGTTTACCTTTATGTAAAACATGATGAAGACAGCACTAACAATGCCCATACTCGTTCCGAGACCGAATGAAAACTCCATTACAAGTACTGACAATAGTATCTGCTTGTCTGTCTGAAACCCATTATAACTTTGATGTAGGTAATATGCTCGATACGGTCGAAAAATTTCTATCTAAGTAGGTATAATTTTATTCATTATCACGGGGTCCAGGAAGAGAGCTCTCGTTTGTGACGTGTACTGAATCCCAATAATTTTATTATGACTCCCAAGGCTGAAGCAAGCCTCTAATGCTAGTTGGCAATCGTCTAAGTTACAAACCACGATGGCTAGTCAATGACGTAACATTCACAAAACAGAAGAAGAATCATTTATCGCGGTAACATTTCTTAGTTTTTTAAATTATATATAGGTTCACGTAAGTATAGAAACCAACATCATTGTAGAACAATTGAATTGAAAAGAAGAACTTCAAGTGGTTTCTTTAGTCTGAGTTCAAGTGACACGAGTAAGTAGTTTATAGGATTTGTACAGGTCTGTATGATGCATTGCTGTTAATACATGCTGATACATGCTGAAGAGGATGCAATAGGCACAATTTTGACACAAAAAGCAAAAAAACCGACCTGGTCCATATAATTCGCGTTTAGTGGATGATTGTAGACGGTGAGCTGTGCCTCCGGCAGCCTAGCTTTAAGCAAAGCCGCGTGGACGGCCGCCAGCGAGGTTGCCACGTCGTGGTACCCAAAGTTGCTAAACCAAGCTGTGGCTGAATCATCATTGAAAGTCGCACCTATGAGCAGCTTGTTGCGAACCGTCACCATAGACGAGTCGTTCATCTAGCAACATAAGGATATATTCTCAGCATTTTGAAAACAATTAAAATTAAATAAGTAAATGTTCTTTTAGTTAAATTTAAATAAAATAATGTCACCTTGAAAATATTCATGGTGTTACAAAAACCCTAGTAATACTTAAGGGGGTGCTTCAGACCATCAAACTGAACAACTTTCACTAAGGAGCCAACATCGAAGTCGCGAAATAAAAATCAGCTGTTTCATCCAAACCTCCAGTGGGTAGTATGGGACCGCGGTCTCTCGGTGTTGGCTGGCTGGCTCCATTTTATTTTATTTTATTTTATTTATTTAAGGACTGCCAACAAAGTATACACTATTACATTCTGAATACATTTTAACATAATTATTAAGTGTTACTTCCCTTACAGGCTGTCACAACATACATTGTAGCTTAAGTATACATATATGTTAAGTCATACCGCGACAGAAAAATGTGGGTACCTACACAAATCAGTTGATAGTTGCATTTGCACTTAGATATATCAATGTTACAAATTAATTGTTTACTTAAAGCACTGAACAACAATAGGTACTAAACATAAATATTGATATTAAATACAAATAAAAATATCGGAACCAAAATAACAATACACAATCTACAATCTACACATTATCAAAGGAGGCCAGGACAGTTTTTTTGAAGCTATTATGTGACTGAGAAAATATATCTAAATCAGGCAAAGCCTTGTACATAGCGTTGTATCGTTTCTGCAATCTATTTAGTGTTGAGTATTGCCCCAAGTTGGTTTTAGCAGAAGCTGCAACAAACGGCGTATACTTTGTGAAACGAGGGAATCACTCCATAGTGAAAGTTGTTTAGTTTGATGGTCTAGTCTGGTCCCCGCCCTTAAGTATTTACTAGGGTGTAAGTATACGTACTTACCCTGCCCAGATAATAATCGTCGATTGGTCCTTCAACAATATTTAGGCCCATAGAAGGAATTTTAGAATGAGTGAATATATTTTCGTAGGCTGTTCTAGCCAAAAAACCCAGTGACGTCGCATCTGTCCCGTTGAAACAGAGAAGAGTCTCTGTACCTGTGTAGCTGAAATTAAACCGGTCAAGAGTCGGGCTACTCGCGCACCGAGGGCTCCGTACCACAGAATTATTAACTAACAAAAAAATTGATTTCCCCGGGACCCTTAGCGCGAGACCGACATACACTTGGCCAGTTTTTATTATTTGTTGTTATACTGTAGTGTAGAGTTTGCTCCATACTCACACCTTGTATGTATTACAGTTTTTTTTTACGATAGAGTGACAAGAAAAAACGTTGTAAAGACTAGTTTCTTGTATGATGATGTATGTAAAGGGGGTCCCCCTTTAATTTTTACTTTTTGTCATTTTCATTATTTTTTAATAAATCTGCCATAATTATGCACATTCTTTGAAAATTTCAACAGTCTAGCTAATACGGTTCAAAAGTTACATCCCTAAATAGGTAGGACAGACGGACAGACGTACGTAGGCTTATGAATAGGGTCTGTAACAAGATATTAACAAACGAACCCAAACCGAAATTCAAATGAATTGTATGAATTCAAATTAATTAAAGTACCTAAGTACCTACTTATATGAAAATTTGAAAACCAAATAATGAGGTTAACGAAGTAAATAACATAGTGCGAAAAAACATGGAAAATTTCAGACGTATTAACAGAGACAAATCACATCTTATTTTGAAATCGCATCTGGAAAAATCTTTGATTGAAATGTGCTGAATTAATGATTGTACTCCCGCAAATTAAAATTAATTCTCACCCTTTCTCCAACGTGAGTTTCATACGATGCAAGGTCTCCGTTAACCACAGTACGTATTGTAAAAAGCCGAGCGTCGCGTTGATCACAAGGATGGGCACAACCACCTGGATCGCCAAAAACAACCAAGACCTGGACCACACCAGCCACAACTTCAGCCAGTTGGCGTGAACGTGTCGCTGCCACATACCCTCACATTTATACGCTGTTCCTTCGATCACTAAAATAACAACTTTCTGGTCATCTGATCAGTGGTGAAATGCTGCCCCGACCGAATGAACAACTATTCCGAGAGATAAGTGTACTTTTTGCAACCATCAGCAGCAAGGCTGATTCAGTGTTTATGGGGTGTAGAACTTCTCTGTGATGGGGATGGACCAGGTCTGCCTACATAACTCCAGTTGGTTTAGGAGTTACTGATGATTAAAGGTCTGTAAAAAATAAACGATCAGCTGCAAGGCTGGTCGTATGTTATTGTTGTAGTATGCACTGCTATGAGAAAGAAGTATGCACTGTAGCTATGTGAACAGTACAAAAACTGACATGGTTTATCAGTCGATTTAGGAGATACAGCCGTTCAAAGGTCGGAACTTTGACTGGCTGTATCTCCTAAACCGACTGACAAAACTTGACAGTTTTTATATTGTTCATATAAGCTACAGTGCATACTACAACAATATCATACGATCAGCCGTGCAGCTGATTGTAAATTTTTTACAGACCTTTAATCATCAGTAACTCCTAAACCGACTGGAGTTATGCAGGCAGACCTGGTCCATCCCCATCACAGAGATTCGCTACACCTCATAAACACTGAATCAGCCTTGTTGCTGATGGTTGCAAAAAGTACACTTAGTAGCCTAGCCCACCGCCGCAGAGTGGCCTGCTTGTCGGTCTTCTACAGATTGTACTTCGGTGAGTGTGCCCAAGAGCTACATGAGCTCATCCCACCTTCCCCTTTCTACTATCGGACTTCCAGACGCACCGCGGGATATCACCCCTTCTTGGTTGACATCCCACATATCCGCACCAAGCGCCTTTCTGAATCTTTTATAATGCGCACAGCCAAGGAGTGGAATGCCTTACCTGCGTCAGTATTTCCGAGTACTTACAACCCGGATTCCTTTAAAGTACGAGTGAATAGGCATCTTCTGGGTAAGCTCGCTACATCTACGACCCCATCTTCGTCCTGAGGACTGGATTGAGGTCAAGAGCAAACCCATAGTTAATAAAAAAAAAAAAAAAAAAAAAACTTATCTCTTATACTAAACCCTTATTCCCAGCCTTTGATAAAATTATATGTCAAGATAGACAACCGAAGCTACGAACGCATCGAAAAAAATTCCAACCAGGTAATGCAGCTAAACTCTATCCATATACACGGACACAGACATAATTTATATGACGTCTCACGCACACCAACCTAAGGTGCTGTTTAAACAGAAGTGACGTGGCGCGGACGTGACGCGGGCGGGGTGCGGCAATATAAACCTTATAGTACGCAGCATAGCGTCGTTTGGAGAATTACGAGTCGCCTGGTGGCGCGGGCGCGATTTTTCTTTACGACAAAAACGACGCTATGCTGCGTACTATAAGGTTGAATATTATGTTACTTTGACTATCCGCCACCGCCACGCGCCTCTTCTATATAACCAGCACCTAAGAAACCCCTTTTGTTTTATACGGTAGAAGCGTGAGGCTCAATCTATACATATACTTTATCTAAGGCTAAAGCCTACTTTTTCTATTGTACAGGTTGTAAGGTACAGCTCTCCAAAGACAGAATCAGCTGTCAGCTACATACAGCATACAAAACTGCTGTACCTACCCGACTTAAGTGTATGGGACAGCCGATTATTTTTCGCGTTTCCTGAAGTAGGCTTCATAGTGAAAGTTGGTTAGTTTAATGGTCTGAGTTCAGCGTTTCTGTCTGCGGACGGCTATCCCTTACACTCTGTATAACCTCGCGTTGTACTTGGTATACTTACTTATCCCCTCACCTGCCTCGTACCTCTCATTTGAAAGCTTTTTCTTGCAGACACCTCCTTCCTCTCTAAAAGGAACTAAATTTATCGCTCTACAACTCAGTAACAGACAACAACGACAGACAACAACAACAGACAACTCAGTATATGATCATTGATCATAGAGAAAATATTATCAGGAGTCCAAAAATGTAAAACTTAAAGAAATCCTACTATATGCTATCCTACTAATATTATAAACGAGAAAGTTTGTTTGGATGGATGGATGTTTGTTACTCTTTCACGCTAAAACGGCTAGACCGATTTCGATGAAACTTGGCATATGATACTTCTTATCCCAGAATAACACATAAGCTACATATTATATGTCCACGCAGACGGAGTCGCGGGCAAAAGCTAGTACAAAATAAACCCAATAACTAAACATAGGCCACAGCGCGCTCGAACCCTGCGCGGGTCGGGCAGGTGAAAGATGAGCACTACATCTGCAAATATGGCTGGTGACAGGTGAGGGGTTATGTATAAGATTTTAGAACACAATTCATATGTAGAAAAAATTACTCACCCTTTTCTAGAGCGAATGCGATTTCATCATCGAACTCTGGTCTATGGTCATAATTGTGTGATGAATTTAAGTACGCTGCTTCTGAACCAACACTGATATTTTTATCAATACACATGGTGAAGAATTAAATACGTTATGGTCCAAGAGTCCGTGACGATCAGACTTTCGTTATTTTATAAAAGCTGAAAGTTTCTCAGCGCATGCTCCCAACACAGGTAGGAATGATGGGCAACTATGAAGTTTGAGTCATGGTTGCTTTGGCAGGTAGCAGGTTAAAATTGTCTGGCCAGGGGTTGGAAGTATCAAAACTATCGGGCTACTGAGGGGACATCTTCTAATAGCTACCCAAGTAGCATGTATAAAATTCAACTTTTATACTCTACATCTGTATAGTTACAATTTATTGAAGTTTAAGGGTATCTGTACCTACTAACGATAGAGTATAAAAACTTGGTATTGGAAGGTACTTGAAATTTGTTTTTCTACAGTTTCTGTATGTTATTTAGTTATATTTTAGTTAGTTATATTTTAGTTTTATATTTTAGTTAGTTATATGTTAGTTTTATAGTTATAATTTATTGTTATATCTGGTATAAAAGCTGAATGTTATACATGTTACTTTGGTACCTAACTATTAGAAGATGTTTCCTCAGTAGCCCGACAATTTTGATACTTCCAACCGAAAGACAATTTTAACCTGCTACCTGCCAAAGCAACCATGACTCAAACTTCATAGTTGCCCATCATTCCTACCTGTGTTGGGAGCATGCGCTGAGAAACTTTTAGCTTTTATAAAATAATGAAGGTCTGATCGTCACGGGCTTTTGCTCTTATTACATATCTTAGAGGATGTTTGACACTGCTGAATAGGCACAGTATATGGACAAACGACCTAAAATAAAAAAAACCAGTCAAGTGCGAGTCGAAATAAAACCGGTCATGTGTGAGTCGGGCTACTCGCGCACCGAGGGTTCCGTACCACACCACCACAGAACACAACATTATTAACTTAGAAAAAAAACTTTTTTGTCCGGGACTTTTAGCACGAGACCGACTCACACTTGGCCGGTTTTTAGTATTTGTTGTTATTTTATAGAGTTTGCTCTATAATCACACTAAGTTTGACGCTTGTATGTACTACCGTTTTTACGATAGAGCGTGAAGAAAAAACGTTGATAAAAACTAGTTTCTTGTTGAGAACCCCCTTAATTTTTAACTTTTTGACATTTTTATTATTTGTTAACAAATCCGCCGTAATAACGCACATTCTGTGAAAATTTCAATTATCTAGCTCTTACAGTTCAAAAGTTACAGCCCTAAATAGGTCGGACAGACGGACGGACGGGCGGACAGACGGACAGACGGACGGACGGACGGACGGACGGACGGACATCGTAGGCTTAGTAATAGGGTCCCGTTTTCACCCTTTGGGTACGGAACCCTAAAAAGTAGCGGGGAGCGACTGGGTGAGGAAGGCCGAGGACAGAGTTTTGTGGCGCGCCTTGAGAGAGGCCTATGTTCAGCAGTGGACGATGATAGGCTGATGATGATTATGATGATGGAGTAGGTAACATAGGAAGGAATGACAGTATAGGATGGCGTAGTAGGTTTGCCATGCTCGTGATCGTTTATAGGAACTATCCTATCAAATTACACAACATGGCTGTAACATGTTTAAAATCAATAATATTTGAAATAGGAACTATCCTATTTGTGTGTAGGATGTGTGAGTTAGAAGATACTAAAGAACGACTCATATTTATCTTAAGGTCTTTACAACACACACACGCACTCTCGCACACACCCCGACACACACACAAAACACATTACAGTAGATAAAATTACCTACCAAAACTTGAGTCGACACTTACGACATAAATACATCTTCCATAGTGGTGGCCACTAAGCCATAGTTCTTGAATTTTATGTTCTCCTTGTTTCGCTCCAAATCGTTTAACGTAGCTTGGAACACGTTAGAATACTCATTTGTCAAACTGTATGCCACTTCCGTGCCTACAAAGTTTAAAGTAAGTAGTAGAGATGCTTACTAAACACACAGACACTGGGCGTTTTCACATTAGACGATAACGACACAATACCGACAAGATATCGTCGGACTGGTTGTTTGATACAATCACTACTAAATGCTTTCACACTGTGTCGTTGTAGTCAACGATATCGTTGTCGTCCGAGCTGACGATATACAGGGTGTAAAAAGACTACTCCCGAAAACTGAAACTATGGATTCAGACCATGATACCTAACACTTTGGCACTGAAATTTATTTTTTTTATTTTCACAAATTAAATTTTTTTTCGGGCCTTTATTTCTACAATTATGAACATTAAAGCCTACCAGTGACATAATGCAATACAATTTTAATTGTTAAACACAAGCATTTCGAAAATAGCAAAAATCCGCAATGTAAAACGCACTCATCAAACTCGTCGCCAAGCTATGGTCGCGCGCCACACAGCTGTAAGGTCACTGCCCGCTCACCCGAGCGAGCGGGCAGTGACCTAACAGCTGAGTGGCGCGCGACCGTGACTAACCGAGTCTACCGACACGCACCTTGGCGCGCTTCTTCTCTGCTACAGTTTGTACCTACATAACCGCAAACGGTCGTGTGACGTAGTGTTACGACAGCAGCGTGTTGTACGCTTTACATTGCGTGGCAAGAAAATGGAAAAATCACGAATAATTTTTTTAAATTTAAAAGGTCAGCGCCATTAATTTTTATATAGGTTCAGTGATATGTTCTTAAAGTTTTCGGGAGATGTCTTTTTACACGGTGTATATGATATCGTGTCGGTGTCGGAATCGTCGCAGTGTGAAAACACCCAATGACAACGCGCAGCTCTTTCCAGCTTTTTACAGGGTGTAAGAAAAAGTATAATTAACCTTTAAAAATACTCTACCCATCAAACTGAACAACTTTTATTTTACTATGGGAGCAAACCGATCAGAATAGAAAATATCAGCTGTTCCATACTAAACTGCAATGGCTACTCAACTCAAACGTACGGCTTGGTCCCATAGCAAAAAGTTGTTCAGTTTGATGGGTAGAGTATGTGGTTTAAAGGTTAATGATACTGTTTCTTACACCCTGTATATTTTATTATTATTATAATTTTGTAAGTATTTTATTTATTTATTCATCAGATAAATCGATTTAAACTGCATAAATAATACATCACATACTAACCAAAAATCAAAAGAGATTGCAAATAGTAATAATATTTTTTGAACGCTACGAGCCTACGTGCAAAATATGAATTTTTTTTTATATTCCGTACCAAAATTGGCAAAACGGAACACGTTATGCAATCATCTCGGTGTCTGTCCGTCCGTCCGTCCATCTGTCTCAGGCATTTTTTTCAGAGACCGTAAGACATAGGAAGCTGAAATTTGGCACAGATATTTTTTAACAAAATCTCACTAATATTATAAATGTCAAAGTTTGGATGTTTAGATGTTTGTCACTCACGCACAACGGCTAAACGGATTCCGATGAAATTTGGCACGCAGATAGAATTAGTTCCGGATTAACACCATAAGATATTTTTTAAAGTTCAACGCAGACGGAGTCGCGGGCAACAGCTAGTCTAAAATAAATATGAAATAACAAAACAATTACCTCGATCTTCCTGCACAGTAGTGTTCGGTATGTATTTGTTGATGAGTTTTGTGCACGCTTCGCCGTCGAAGCCTTCGTCCTTGACGACCACAAGCAAATAGCCGACACCATAGTGCCTCTTGAGGAAGAAGGGCGACCCAACGCACTGCAGACGACCCTGTGCCAAGATGGCCACACGATCTCCGAGGATGTCCGCCTCATCCATGAAGTGTGTAGTCAAGATCATTGAGCGACCTGCGGCAGAAAACTAAAAATAGCTTCTACCAGTGTGATCATGTGATGCCGTTCAATAAATAATTGGGATTGGAATGCCCTGCCTGCGTCAGTATTTCCAAGCGCTTACAACCCGAATTCCTTTAAAGCACGAGTGAATAGGCATCTTCTGGGTTAGCTCGCTACATCTTTTGCCCCATCTTTGTCCTAAGGACAGGATTGAGGTCAAAAGCAAACCCATTAATAAAAAATAAAAAATTGGCATAATACGGGGCCAAGTGCGAGAAAGGGTGCGAGGGAGGGAGGGAAATTTATGCTTCTACCAGAGAGCAGGGCTGAAATGCTCTGCTGTCTCCAAAGCTAGTCAGAATACTCTTCCTTTAACCATGGCTATGTCGCATGAAGAAGACGACGTCGACGACCCTTTACCATTAGATATGAATCAGCCCTGCTCTCCCTCCACCGCACCCTTTTTTGGCACCTGCATGACAGGAAATTCAACAGAGTTATCGGCACTGATTCCTCGGTTGAGGTCACCAGTGTCAGACCCTGCTGGCTCCATATCCACCCACAATTGGTGGACTTTTTCTCTCCATCCAACCACATCTGCACCTGGTGGTGGGTTTTGTAGGAAAACTCTACATTTTGAACTATTTGGGAAAAATAGTCATTGTTTGAGTACTGTATCTCGGGTTCTATTAAATTTACAAAGCTACGATTGCAATTATATGGCAGAAAATTTGATCTACTTAAAAAATATGCCAGACGGTTTTTGCGTAAGATGTACCGTTTAGAAGTTATAAGCAAAAATTTGGGAATTGGCCGAAAATTTTGAGGTTTTCCGAGCACTACGCCGTTAGCGCAGGTCTTTCGAAGCTGCAAACATGGTTTTACACTAGTGGTCCATGATCCATCCCAAAAAATCAGTAACGAGCAATTTATGTTTTACGATGTTTTAAATAACTGGCGTAACGGGCTATAGGTACAGGGTGTTAGGAAAAGTATCATTAACCTTTAAACAAACGGATCAGAGCAAAAAATCCGCTGTTGCATACATTTGGGTCGAGTAGGTATTTGAATTTAGTATGGAACAGCTGATTTTTTTTTCCTCTCCCTCTTATAACGGTTTAAACGATACAGTGGGTCTACCCGCACATTCGAACTTCGCAATTGCGTGAATGTTTTCGTTCCAATGTCAACTCTATTACAATGAAGTGCGGACCGAAACAGGGGCGATCATCGAAACATCGAAAGTCCGGGTACAGGGCCAGCACTTTAAGACGCTCCCTCATGGCATGTGCACGGCCGGGCCATATTTTGCTGGTTTTCAAAAGCTATCTTCTCCTTATTTAAAGGACATAGAAATTTATGAAAAGTATAGCAATAATCTTCAGCTTCTCGGCTTTAGTTGCCATACAACATACTTTTTATTTTTCTATAAAATACATATGAAACCTGTGCTCAAAGTAAAGCCTAAATATTGGAAAAAATCGGTATTATGTGCATCTACTTTACAAGTTGAAGTCGCTTTTACTTGCGACGCACACCATTGTGTAGACAATATTATGATCTAAAATTGCTATTTGAATTTTTTTTTTTAAGACCAACATTTAATGAGTTAATTTGAAAATTTTAAAATCTCGTCCACGAAGAGAGTGCGCGGGCGACGGGCGGGTGGTTTCGCAGTTCGCCTCCGGCGCTTATGGGAAACGTACGTGTCACTCTCGCGTCCGCTGCCACCCGTCGGCCGTTTCGAATTTTCTTTTCGTGAAATTATATTTCATTTATGGATTTTATGGTTTTGTTAGAGGTGGATTAAAGTTGTGCTATTCATCTTTAATAAAAGACGTTTTTCTAACATATCTACCGAGAAGGAAGCTGTGAATTTGTTTTATATTCAATTGTGCTGGATTTATTTTGGACATTTAATTGGACATTATTATCCGAGTGAAAATCCCAAAATATCGAAGACAAAAGTGAGCGAGCATAAGGAATGCACATAACATGTAAGTAATTTATATTACCTAGTTGCAGTGTGTAAATTTTATTTCATCAAACTGAACAACTTTCTCTATGGGATCAATATTAAAATCGCGAAAAAAAATCGGCTGTCCTATACCTACATTTCAGCCGAGTTATGTTTGCAGTTTGTATGGGACAGCGGAATGTTTTTTCACGATTTCAGTGTTGGTCCCGTAGTAAAAGTTGTTCAGTTTGATGGTTTAAGTAGCTGTCCCATTTTATTTTACATCCTGTATTTACCCCCCTAAGAACCTACAAATCATGCAAGCTGCATGCTATCTGTAAACATCTGTAAACTATAAATAATTATGATATTTGTTTTAGGCATATGCAAACGACAGGTCAAGATAAATCCAGAGAACATGACATGTCATCATCCAAATCTCAACAATATGATAACGGGTGAGTACTAATAAAGATTTACTCACTAAATGATCTGCTTATGATAATTGATAAGTGATATGAGCTCCCTAGGGAGTATTATATTCCTTGGATATGAGTGATAACAAGTGATAAAATTTATTTGTCAGAACGCATCCATAGAGTTATGAAAACAACAGACACGCACAGCGTTCTCTCTTTTTTCTTTTCGTGTTTTGTTTGTTTGCGACGATGGGAATAATAGTAATGAATAAAGGAAAATGATTATAATGATTTCGACTTCCTCGACTCTTGACGGATGAGGTCAACAGCCCGCGGAAACTATGACAGATAGTAGTATGGACCTCGAACAAATTTCATAGTGGACCCTGGTCAGATTTGGTTAGCGGTGAAAAAAAATTCAAAATGGCGCAATCCTAGAAGGTTTTCGTTTGATAGCTCATCATTTTTAAAATCTGGTATACAATTTGTGCGAACGAAGTCGCGGGTGAACTCTAATACTTTGTATTATTGCAGACTGAATGCGATCGGTGCTCGAGTGTCTTAACTCGAAGAATTAAAGCAGACCGGGACTGACGCCACTGAAACCCATGAAGATACTGAGTATGAAGATTCTGAATTGGTGAGTGTACCTACATACAATATTTTGAAACCATATTGTAACCTGTATTATGTTGATGTGTTGTTGTGTGTTACTTGCTTTTGTTGCTCGCGTCTTTGTCCGCATTGACATGTAATAATGTGGATTATTCCCGTTGTCCCCCACCGCTTCGGCCCCAGTGGTGTCCAACGGGAAACAAATGATCGATGTCCCCCACTAAAATACTACCCGTTTGCTTGGAGTTGGCCGTCGATGACCGTTACAAAATTTCGTCACAGGCACATTAACTGGTCCCGTCGACAAAAAATAATATAAAAAGCAAATAAAAATTTAAAATTAAAAGCGATATTAGCGACCGGGACGGACGTGCCGTACGAGGTTGCGTT
Organism: Agonopterix subpropinquella; assembly: GCA_922987775.1. Classification (NCBI taxonomy): domain Eukaryota; kingdom Metazoa; phylum Arthropoda; class Insecta; order Lepidoptera; family Depressariidae; genus Agonopterix; species Agonopterix subpropinquella. Next base: position 14,256,930 of record OV277695.1, on the reverse strand, counting down.
GCTAAAGGTTATAAAGTTGCGTTTAATAGGGAACCACTGAAAATAGTTCTATAATCAACTGTATTTTTTTTTTTTTTTTCAATAATATAGTGTGCTTTAAACATTAATAATTAACTTGTAATGTTATAGATTCGAATACAACACATATTAATTATTTATGTTTTGAAGAAAGATTCGTAATATACTTCGCTAATCGTAACGAATAACGTAACTATATAAAATTTTCAGTTTTATTAATATTGATTTGTTGTAAGTGTAAGTGTTGTATTCGAATTCATAACATTTAACGCCGAAGCGGTGGGGAACAACGGGAATATCCCAATAATGTAGCCTTTTGTTAATCTAGGTCATGAACGATCTATAGGGTCATTCTTAAGAGGGCTATCGGAGTCCAGTGGCGCCCTCGTCACATTAATAAAGATTTCTCAATAAAGAAAGCCTAAATTAAAAAAGTGCTCAATCGACAAATTACAAAAGCCTTTAAGCTATTGTTATACAATACTTTTATAGGTTCTGAACATTCCACTTTTAGACAGTTTCGAATAAAAACAAAAGCGGCCGTTTTTTTTCTTTTTTCAAAATGTGTATGTTTCGACCTTTAAAAAACTTATAAAAATATTCTACGAAAATAGCTTTAAAGCTTTTGTAGTTTTGTCAATTGAGCACTTTTTCAATTTAGGCTTTCTTTATTGAGAAATCTTTATTAAAGTGATGAGGGCGCCACTGGACTCCGATAGCCCTCTTTATATGCTGCGGTTTTTTGCATATTCGAAATCGTGAAAAAATCAGCTGTTCCATATAAAAGTGCAATCTTACTCGACCCAAATGTATGGGACAGTTAATTTTTATTTTTGCGATTCGGTGTTGGTTCCATAAAGAAACTTTCTACACTAATACACTTTTTTGACTAGGTATTGATTTTATTTGCAGTTTCAAACGTACGAAAAAGAAAGAGAAGAAAAAGAAAAAGTTGTTGGAAGAAGAATAGTGTCAGTTACCCACTTTTTTTCAAAATTGCAAGAAATTTCAAACCATGGATCGCTTGGATGCAGATATTAAGCCGGTTTAAAAACTAGTAAAAAGTGCTGAGGACGCTAAGAAAACTAAAGTGGAAACCAGAGAAATGGAAGATAATACAGATGTTTTGGTCGATGTCAGTATGCCTATATGTTCTCGGTATCTAGATTTTAAAAATGTTTAAAATAGCGCTTCTTAATAAATAATAAAAAAAATGAAAAAAAATGAAGAAATGAATTTTATGTGCAAAATTACCACCGTTACTAGTCATTATGTCAGTCTAAATGGGCATCTAAACACATTTACGAAACGCGTATTGTTTTGTTAATTTCTAAGCCATTTTTCTTGAGTTTCTACATTTTTCTTGATGCAGCGTGTGGATTGAAAGCACAGTAAAAAATGTATTGGTTATATGCACGACACTATTTATTTTATTTATTTCCTTTTTGGAGAACTTACAGCTAAATAACAGTTCGGTTTCAACAAAGACAAATTGATGGTCAGATGCTGACAACAAGTTACTTAACCAGACTAGATCCATCTAGCGCAGTACAGCCCCGTGAGTTACTTGTATATAAAATGTTGGGATAAAGTTTGTTCTTTTATATTAAGATAAAGTAAAAACTAAATAAATGAGCAATGTTGTCGCTATTAAAAATTATATTATTATACCTAACTAGGTGAAATTCCCATTGTTTGTTACGAAATTCTCATACAAACTTTCACCCCCGTTTTCACACCTTTGGGGGTTGAATTTCGAAAAATATTTTTTGGTGAACACGTAGATGACAATAAAAACATCCCTGCCAGATTTAAGTTAGGAGTCTTTGTAGTTTTAGGTATTTGAGCGTTGAGTGAGTGTCCGGATTTGCATAGATTCAAGCTGCGATCGAATGCGATCGACTTGACGGTTCCCAATACCCACTTCGCACATATCCAATACGATGCTTTGTATCTTGTTATAAAATATGGTAGATTTATTGTAAATAAAGTACTTCTAAATGTCCGCAAGCAAAAACTTTGTTTAAACTTAATACTTTCCCAGATGTAGAAGGTCCTCTGTGAGGATTGAGAGATCACACATTTTAGGTTGTATCTTTTTAATTATCTCTTTAAAATTCTAGGACGCAATTCTACAATTGTTTTAGAACTACTGCTAAAACCTGCATTATTTTATTTACGATTTCGCGATGTGATCTCTCATTGCACACACACATACACCAAAGACTCGGTACCCTCTTAATAATTTAGTTTTTGAAGCATCGATATTCGCTTTATTTTTTCATCAATTCGCTGAAAGTATTTTAAGGGTATGTATGATCAGACCACCAAACTGAACAACTTGCTCTAAGTGAACAACATGGAAATCGTTCCATATCCAATGCTGTTCCCTACAAAACAGCAAGCCTAAGTCTACCCGAATATATCGAATGTATCCAAGCATTTCTCCGAAATTATTAATCGGATTGTGAGCATTTTTTATTGGCTTATATTTACTCCAACTTAGGGAACAGTGCAAGTTTCATCGAAATCGGTTTAGTAGTTTTCAAGATTTGGACTATACGTGTAAGTGTAATGGTCTGGTTTGTAAGTATTTACGCGATAACTTCGGCATTTCTTGACAGATTCGGATGAGCCTTTTTAGTTCTGAAGGAATTAGCGCCGAGATAGTTCCATTTCAATTTGGTGAAGATCTGATAACGCGCTTCGGAGCTACACAATAGAACTCCTCAAAATAAGACAGCAAACCGTCATCCGTCAACCGTCAGCAAAATTTTCTTCGTATCGATGTACCCTTAGCGTGTACAGGGTATAACAAAACACCCTAGTAATACTTAAGAGGGTGCTTCAGACCATCATACTGAACAACTTTCACTATCGAGCCAACACCGAGAAATAATAAAAAAAATCAGCTGTCCCATACAAAACTTCGTACCGACTCGATTAAAATGTATGGAACAGCAGATTTTTTTTATTTTTTCTCGACGTTGGCTCCATAGTGAAAGTTGTTCAGTTTGATGGTCTGAACTACCCCCTTAAGTATTACTAGGGTGTTTTGTTACACCATGTATAACTGATATCTGAGTCGAACTAATGTATTTCACCACTAAAAACTGTGAAATAAACAATATTTTAAAAAAATTTTAACCACCTTAAAAAAAACTAAAAAATTAAAAATAATATTGCAGCTGATGACTTTTTCGTTCGCATCTACAGGGTAAATTGATATCATTAGCATCCTTTTAAACTAAGAGTCTACCCATCAAACTAAACAACTTTTACTATGGAAGCAAACCGATCGGAGCAAATAAAAAATCAGCTGTTGCATACATTTGAGTCGAGTAGGCACTGCAGTTTAGTATGGAACAGCAGACTTTTTTTTTGCTCCGATCGGTTTGCTCCCATAGTAAAAGTTGTTCAGTTTGATGGGTAGACTCTTAGTTTAAAAGGATGCTAATAATATCAATTTCACCCTGTATAGGGACATTAATTAACATTAAAAACAGACAGCGACTTCAATAAAACATATTAATGTTCCTATAGATGCGAACGAAAAAGTCATCGGCTGCAATATTGTTTTTAATTGTTTAGTTTTTTTGAAGGCGGTTTTAATTTTTTTCTTAAAATTTTGTTTTTTGAAGTCGGTTAAAAACCGTCAGCATATTAAGAAAGACCTTGTATAGGGCGTTAGCGATTTTGCATTATCAGATGCGTTCCTTTTTAAGTGATGATCAGACAATCAAACTGAACAAATTGCGCATATACAGAGTGTAACAAAACACCCTAGTAATACTTAAGGGGATGCTTCAGACCATCAATCTGAACAACTTTCACTATGGAGCCAACGTCGTGAAAAAATAAAAAAATCTGCCGTCCCATACATTTGAGTCGAAACGGCACTGCAGTTTTGTATGAAAGAGCGGATTTCTTTTTCGCGCTTTAGATGTTGGCTCCATTGTGAAAGTTGTTCAGTTTGATGGTCTGAAGCAACCCCTTAAGTATTTACTAGGGTGTTTTGTTACACCCTGTATTGAAATCGCAAGAAAAGCAAAAAAAATAATCAGCTGTTTCATATAAAACTGCAATATCTAAATGTAAATTTATCAGGGTGTTAAGGTAAACAGTTGCATTACTTTAAGGGGTGAATGTAACCATAGTACCGAGATTGCGGTGTTGGCACTAAAATGGAAGTTGTTCAGTTTGATGGTCAAATCATCCTCTTAAATTTCGTGAGCGTCAGGATGTCTGGACCAAGCCGGCGATTCGATTTTTAAGCTATACACGATTTAGTACCTATTTAATACTATTTGGTCATCATCATCATATCAGCCGATAGACGTCCACTGCTGGACATAAGCCTCCCCCAAAATGGGGGGATCACTATTAAAATAAATAACGCTCACAGGCACATACATTGTAATGATCCCAAGTTAATTAGGCTTTTTAATATGGTAACCATACAACAACGGCACGAACATATAACATCCATGACCGAACCGGGATTCGAACCCAGCACCCTGGTTTGGCAGTCCGGCGTGGTAACCATTACACCAACCGGGTCGTCATTACTACTACTATTTGGTACTTATCATCAAATATTTAGTAGGTACCTCGCTACAAACGGAGAAAAGTTGAAAAACAACGGTCCAGTCATCCTGACGATCAGGTTGTCTGGACCATTTTTTTTACCTTGTTGTAGTCCTCCTACCTTTTTTATTTTGACATAATGATTTAGTACCTAATTAGTACAGGCCAAAAAAAATTGCCAGATTCCGTAGATGTACCAAAAAAAAGTACTTACCTTCAGATATTTAGTACCTCGCTGTAATCCGAGAAAAATAATAAAAACAGTGGTCCAGTCATCATGACGGTCAGGTTGTCTGGACCATTTCGTTTGACCAAGTTCTAGTCGTCCTACCTTTTTTATTTTTCCATTATGATTTAGTACCTAGTTTTGAGATGTACATATATATTTTCCACATTCATTAGAAGCACCAAAAAAAAGGATAGCATCTGAAAATCAAGGTCGTGAGAGATATTGCACTTTAAACAATACAAATTTTTAGTACGTATTAGGTTCTAAATCGTACTTACCATATGCTGTAATTCGGGAAACTGACGGTCAGGACCATTTCGTTTGACCAAGTTCTAGTCTTCCTACATTTTTAATTTTTCCGTGATGATTTAGTAACTTTTTTGTACATGTACATATATTTTTTCCAGAAGCATAAAAAAAACGGTAGCATCTGAAAATCAAGGTCATAAGAGAATTTATCTTTAAACAATACTAAGTTTTAGTACGTATTAGGTACTAAATCTTACTTACCTTCAGATATTTAGTACCTCACGGTAATCCGAGCAAAAGATGAGGAAACTTAACAGACGCATTTGGTATCTGGTTCTAAGCACAATATCGTGATAATATTAATTATTTGTAATAACAACCATTACAAACACATACGCACGAAACGATGGGTGGGACGGTACTAAATATCTGAAGGTAAGTACGATTTAGTACCTAATACGTACTAAAACTTAGTATTGTTTAAAGTTAAATATCTCTCAATCTCGCATGACCTTGATTTTCAGATGCTACCCTTTTTTTGGTGCTTCTAATGAATCTGGAAAAATATATAATACCTATAGTTGTACAAATGGACAAATAAAAAAGGTAGGAAGACTAGAACTTGGTCAAACGAAATGGTCCAGACAACCTGACCGTCAGGATGACTAGACCACTGTTTTTATTATTTTTCTCGGATTACAGCGAGGTACTAAGTATCTGAAGGTAAGTATGATTTAGTACTTACCTAATCCGTACTAAAACTTAGTATTGTTTAAAGTTCAATATCTCTCATGACCTTGATTTTCAGATGCTACTTTTTTTTGGTACATCTAAAGAATCTGGCAATTTTTTTTTTGCCTGTACTAATTAGGTACTAAATCATTATGTAAAAATAAAAAAGGTAGGAGGACTACAACTAGGTAAAAAAAATGGTCCAGACAATGGTCGTCAGGATGACTAAACCACTGTTTTTCTATTTTACTCCGTTTGTAGCGAGGTACTTAATATATGATGATAAGTATCAAATAGTACTAAATAGGTACTAAATCGTGCATAGCTTAAAAATCGAATCGCCGGCTTGGTCCAGACATCCTGACGCTCAATAAATTTCTTGTATTGTTAAAAAAAAAATATTGTACGCTGCCGCTTCTATTAGACTCTTAGGCTTTTCGTATTGGGCTTCCTTTGACAGTTTGTTTTTTTTTTTGGCATCTGCTATGAGGCAATTTAGCCAATGTCAGAGGTTCTACACAGTTTGTTGCTAGATGGCACCACAGTGACGTAATGAAGTACAAGTCAGCTACCAATAGGTGTCGCTACTAAAATTACGTAGTTAAGTAGAGGTGAGGCGGGGCGAGGAGGAACTGAAATGCTCAAGGTCGCTCCATCGGGGAAACGCCTTAAAGTGAGGACGCGACGGACGGATGGTGGGACGGACCATAGATTTAATATGTATATTGGTTAGGAAGGACGTACGGCGTAGGCTTATAAAGTAATAGTATATTAGCTATCACAAATTTTGCTGATGATACGAGAGAATGATCCTAAAATATCCTGTTCAAATATTCTAATACTCAAGGCATCAGTTTACCTTTCTTTTCCTTCTGTAAAAGGTCCCACAAAGCTCGGCGCGAGGCTGGGTCCATCCCCGAGGTCGGCTCGTCTAACAGGACCACGCGTGAAGCACCGCTTAGCGCTATGCCGACCGCGAGACGTCGCTTTTGGCCACCCGAAAGACCGTCTGCTTGGTAATTGCGCTAGAACCAATGGATAAAACGATACTCTACAAGTAGGTATGGAAGCAGGCATATTATCACAGTATGAGCTTCTTCAAACAATGCTGGGACTACGCGGTGAATTGCGTAGCGGTGATCAATCGGTGAGACTGAGTATATGAGTATGAGTATATGTGATTTCGATGTCGGCTCCAAAGAGAAAATTGTTCAGTGTGATGGTCTGAAGCACCCCCTTAAGTATTACTAGGGTGTTTTGTTACACCCTGTAGATTGGTGTAGGTACAAGTACAAGTACGATCATTGTTCGAAGCTTTGTTTCTGTGGATTTACTCACGTAATATTATAGTCACATCATAATTTTTAGTTACCTTGTCGTACAATTCTAACTTTTCAATCAACCTTTGTATTTCCCGTTCCATTTTGCCACCGGAGAACCCTTTGAGCCTGGCAAAGAACTCCAAGTGTTCTCTGACAGTGAGCTCATTGAACAACACGTTGTTTTGAGGGCAGAGTCCGAGATGCAAGCGAGCTTTGCGAGCTTGTTTAGTCATGTTATACCCCGCAACCTGTATCAATCCGCTTGTCGGCGCCAGGTTACCTAAAAATTGTTAATTCATTATCGCCAATCACCGATTTCGACCTAGTAAGGTATACACGGGTAAGATCGGATGTTTTTTTTGGGTTGGAACTAATTGTTCTTTCTTTACTTAAAGATTAAGGTTTATTGATCCGATCTTTACTTTACGGAACCCTGAAAAACTACGAATTTTTATGTCGGTCCTGTACTCTCTCTACGAATATACTCTCTCGAAATTTTTGATCTTACCATTATAGTTCCACCCTACAGTTATAAACATAACTTATAACCCCAACTATTTAATTAGGTAAGTATTAAATAGATCCACTTTACAACCTTTGACCTTTTTTGCTCCACATTAAAGAAGATAGGCAGATTTGGACCCAGCCATTTTTATGAAAACTAAAAGCTCTTCAAGACGGAGGTCATAATTTTTATAAACAGAAAAAATTTAGGCATTTTTTGAAAAAACTTCCAAATATTCAGAAGTCCGGATTCAAAAGTAGAAATTACTAGTATAAAATAGACAAATCATCCAAAAAGCAGTAGCAAAACGCTACCGCGACAGCTATTTTCATCTCATATTATCACTGAGGTATTTTTTGGTCGTTACGGAATGTATTTGGCTTGGTTGAACTGATAATCCGTAGAAGATTGAATGAACTATCTATGAAAGATTATGACTTTCACACACTTGCTACAAAAGGTATTATAAGGAGAATACCTTTCCCCCAACTTTTACAGGTTACAACCAATTTACTTTTTTGTTAGTTTTGTTTCACTCTATACGTATTACAAAGTTTCATTCATGTACGGGACCTCTAAGTCTGGGTCTCAAATTACAGGGCCGGCCGCCAAAATTCTTTCATCACCATCAAATAGGTTTTTTCTAGCCACCCCCTTAAGTACACTTGACAATGCAATATACAAACCAGTTAACATAGAGATAGTAGTGGATTTGCCAGCACCATTGTGTCCCAGTAGCACAGTGATTTGGTCATCATAGATATTAAGAGATAAGTTATTCACTACTACATTAGGTCCGTACGCCTTAGATACGTTCTGAAAGAAATTCAACATAAGAAAATATAATTAATTAAGCTTTTTTGAGTAAAGCTTTTTAGGCTGGGCCACACAGAGTGCGGCTGCGGGCCGGCTGCGGGCCGGCAGTAGTTTGTAAACTATGGAATTATATGCGAGTTGTCACACTAGATGCAGTCCGGTGCGGCTGCGGACCGGTAGCCGCAGTGTATACAGGGTGTAAATTAAAATAGGACAGCTACTTAAAGAGGTGCTTCAGACCATCAAACTGAACAACTTTCTCTATGGGACCAATATCGAAATCGCGAAAAAAAAATCTGCTGTCCCATACATTTCAGTCGAGTTATGTTTGCAGTTTTGTATGGGAGAGCGGAATTTTTTTTCGCGATTTCGATATTGGTCCCATAGAGAAAGTTGATCAGTTTGATGGTCTGAAGCACCCCTTTAAGTAGCTGTCCCATTTTATTGTACACCCTGTATGTATCTATGAGACCATCAAACTGAACAACTTTCTCTATGGAACCGATATCGAAATAGCGAAAAAAAAATCTGCTGTCCCACAATTTGTCGAGCTATGTTTGCAGTTTTGTATGGGACAGCAGATTTATTTTTCGTGATTTCGAAATTGGTCCCATTGAGAAACTTATTCAGTTTGATGGTCTGATACTCCTCTTAAAATAGTTTCAGTTAATTTTTAGGGTTCCGTACCCAAGGGGTGAAAACGGGACCCTATTACTAAGCCAACGTTGTCCTTCCGTCCGTCCGTCCGTCCATCCGTCTGTCCTACCTATTTAGGGCTGTAACTTTTGAACCGTAAGAGCTACATAGTTGAAATTTTCACAGAATGTGCGTTATTACAACGGATTTGTTAACAAATAATAAAAATGTCAAAAAGTTAAAAATTAGGGGGGGTCCTCATACAAGGAACTATTTTTTATCAACGTTTTTTCTTCTCGCTATATGGTAAAAACGGTAATACATCAAGCATTAAACTCGGTGTGATTATAGAGCAAACTCTACAGTATAACAACAAATAATAAAAACAGGCCAAAGGCCAAGTGTGAGTCGGTCTCGTGATATAGGTCCCGGAGTAAAAAACCATTTTTTTTACGTTATATGTTGTGGTGGTGTGGTACGGAACCCTTGGCCTCGGTGCGCGAGTAGCCCGACTCGCACTTGACCAATTTTATTTTAGATCTTGTATACCAACGTAGGTACTTACGGAAATTTTAACTCCTACCTCGTGATCGATTGGATCCCTTTCTTTAATCACTTTGTCCTGGCTATCATCTTCTGTGTCATGTTTTGTGCCTACAAATACACCGATTAGTACTTACAAGTACTGGATTAGTAAGTACGAGCTTTTACCCGCGACTTCGTCCGCATAAATTATATACCAGATTTTAAGTCAGATGATAAGCTATAGCTAACAAAAACAGTTTCATCAAAATCGGTTCAGTAGTTTTTGCGTGATACTCGAACAAACAAACACCCAAACAAACGAACAAACAAACAAAAAAACAAACAGACAGACAAAAAATTCAAAAATTGGTGATTTGGAATCAGGGACATCTAAAAATCATATCGTAATCTTTTTTTTGCAAACAACACTGCTTAAACCATCTGCAACAGATGTAAAGGCCCATGATGAATCTTTTTTTTGTAAATATCTTCAATGTACAGACACACTTCTGTTACAGTTTTATAATAGTTTAGATCCAAAGGGAACCACGTCAGAGGCCGTAAGGCGGTCTGAAAAAACTCTGACACCAGGGTTCTGCCCACACGATAAGAAGAAGAAGAATAATAGTGTAGTGTCTGTGCGAACGCGTAGTGGGGGCAGTTGCCTGCCAGCCTTTGTCGGGTGCGGACGTGCGCGCTCCGCATATACTACCTGCCTAGTGAGCAACAGTAAATGTGTACTTATTTAGCAAACCCTACATGTGGCGACGACGGGATCTTATTTTACGTAAGTGCACACTGTATTTTATCTGGTTTTGAAATAAAAACAAAATACAAAGTCGGAATTTTAAAATTAAAGCGACGTTGTAAAGTATTATTTCACGCAGCAGAGTAGCGTGTGTTCACGACTATGTTCCCCGAGGGGGTGGTCGGTGATATTCCGAAAACTACGAACAAAGCGAATATCTATTATCTAAAATAACGTTCTATTTTGATTTATATATATCTTGGACAAATGGACAATAACGATATTTAAAAGGACAATAACGATAATTCATTATAATTTTATCCACGAGGGCTATCATGGTACTTTCATTTATTTACTATGCATATTTCATTAGTTTTCATGTCAAAAAACATTGGATTCTTAGTTTGTGCGGTGGTTGACAATCTATAACAGTGATTATTTTTCTTTTCATGAACTATGACCATCAAACGCTGGAGGAAAAAGAGGAAAGGGGACACATCAGGACGATAGACGCTATGCTGGGGTCGAGCTCATAAGAATATACCACAAATCGAGCACCTGTTCGAACGATTGCTGCGACTAGACTCCAATCCTAAAGGTCATGTACAATACATTACCATACATGTTTTTATAATAGACTTACGCTCAAGCCATAATCCTACGGAGTAGGCAGAGACTACGACAATGACTATCTCATAATATGAAGTTATTCAGCTAGATTGAGGAGTATGTATATCTATGCAAGCCGCTTGATTAGGACCTCGACTTAACAGTCGACGCCGTCTGAGGATCTTACAAAATCCTTTCTTACGAAATCCCAGAATACATAAAATCGTAAGAGTGTCGTAATCGTGACTCTGTCTATGTTACCTACCTACACATAACTCGACGGAGTAGCGATAGGTGCCCTATGGCACTCGCGTACCGTTAAAGGTTAAGCTGAAGGTCAGATACGGTCGGTCGGTCCGTCTGTCAGTCGGTCGATCGGTCGGTCAGTCGGTCGGTCAGTCGGTCGGTCAGTCGGTCGGTCGGTCGGTTGGTCGGTCGGTTACAGTTGCCGTTAAGGTTAAGGTTAAACAGACAGATACATATTTACGAAGACTACTAATTGTCTGGTTACAATGATTAATACTATAAATTGTAGAAAACAGGCGTATAATAACATCTTGAATATTATAGTGTTATTTATTATAAATATTATGTAACGCTGCGTACGTATAGATACGAGTGAGTAAATCGGTGCAAAACAATGCCAATGCCAATGCTCATAAAATTTAACACAAATACCTACCGGATTACATAAGGTGTCAGTGTAAAACTATTTTGATATTCAATCACAATCAATATTGTTTGTACCTAGTTATCCCTAAGGACTTGTGATAAGGGAGTGACTTGCAAAGTTGCAACTATTTAACAAGGGGGCAAAAAGGGATTTCTTGCAAATTTCCGTTACATCTATACCATACGTCTAACTTAGCGATTCAAGATGAATTCAATTCTAAATACACTGTTGAATATGCTATATCGTTTGCACCGATCGTTACTGACTTGACTACGTATCAGTATAATACACTTTATACATACCTACCGAATATTAGGTTCCAAGCGCGAGTCACGCTAATTAAAAGGCGATAAGTATAAAGTGCGAAGTAGGTAAAACTACAGTAGTTAAAGGACCATGCAGTGATTAAACTGTTAGTAAAAACTAAAAGGTCAAGCAGATGCATCATACATGCGGGGATATGCAGGGCCATGCAAAGTCATGCAAAATATGCAGCTGCAATAGTAAAAGGACTATTCAATAACTAAGTTGTTAGTAAAAACGGGAAAGTCATGCAGTTACATACAATGCCATGCAAGGCCATGCAGAGCCATGCAAATATATGCAACTACAATAGTTAAAGGACTATTCAGTAACTAAGTTGTTAGTAAAAACAAAAAGGTCATGCAGTTACATACAAGGCCATGCAAGGCCATGCAAACCCATGCAAATGCAATGGTGACAGGATCATGCAGTTATTAAACTGTTAGCAAAAGCTAAAGGGTCATGCAATTATAAAATGATATTGGTTAGAGAACCATGCAACTATCAGGTCATTAGCGAAAGCTAAAGTATCATGCAACTATTAAATGATAATAATTATGTGTTATAGAACCATGCAACTATCAAGTTGTTAGCGAAAGCTAAAGGGTCATGCAAATATACAATGATATGGGTTACAGAACCATGCAACTATCAAGTTGTTAGCGAAAGCTAAATATCATGCAACTATAAAATGATATGGGTTAAAGAACCATGCAACTATCAAGTTGTTAGCGAAAGCTAAATATCATGCAACTATAAAATGATATGGGTTAAAGAACCATGCAACTATCAAGTTGTTAGCGAAAGCTAAAGTATCATGCAACTATAAAATGATATCATCATCTTATCATCATCGTGTTATAAAACCATGCAACTATCAAGTTGTTAGCAAAAGCTAAAATATCATGCAACTATAAAATTATATGGGTTACAGAACCAAGCAACTATCAAGTTGTTAGCGAAAGCTAAAGTGTCATACAACTATAAAATCATATGGGTTATAACCTATAGAATCATGCAACTATCAAGTTGTTAGCAAAAGCTAAAGGGTCATAAAAATAAAATAGTTACTGCACTCATATTATATAATTGTACATGAACTATAACAGCAGTTAAATTAAAAGTCCTTAATTGCAGTGGCTGGCGGTTACGCTGAATATTTTAAGTGCCTAAGTGTATGTGCTTATCACAGACTTACTCTCTTGTCCTTCCTTCCTTAATATAATAAATCGTAAATTGATACGATCCTGAAGCAGTAACTCTGACCAGTAGTTATTTGAATGAAATTAATAAAAAAAAAAAAAAAAAAAAGGAATGGAAAGGATAGGAAAGGAATGAGATGAGATGAGAGGAGATCAAATAGAATCAAATAAATTCGAGTGAAATTAAATGAAATCAAATCAATTCGAAAATTAAATCAAATGAAATGTTAAAATCTTTTCATTGAAAGAATAATGGTCAATTTATAGTCCAAAAGTAATTTTGGGTCGTCATATTGCGTGCATATATTAATGTGACATTAAAACATTATTCGAGCATCCGGTGCACATCCGAGATATTGGCGAAGCCTGAGGGGATTGCTTAGTCTCCTTTTACGACATTAATATTATGTTTGCTGCTATTCTAAGCCGGACATTACACGACCATTCATACCTACTTAAAAGTGTCATCATGGTACACGAAATGCAAAGGACCAAATAAAAATAAAAAAAACTATGTTTATAGTATCGAAACTAATACAGGCCATGAAAATTAGTCAAAACTGGACAATTAACAAGCAGAGACTTTCGGGTTCAAATAATCCTAAATGAGCCATAGGCAAAAAACTCAATGTAAAACTAAAACTATGGACTATTAAATGTCTAGAATAAATATATATTATTTAAACATAAATATAAAATAAATAAATAAGAAATGATAAAGATCTATGGAATGTTAGCAAATACTAGAGCTATATTTTATGCTGTCAAATGGAACATATGTACCAATTTAAGTAACGTGACCCAATAGTCAGTCTTTACGTACTAAAATGCAATGATAAACAGCGAAAACATAGACTAAACACTTAATTCTAAATTTGCAACGAAATTGAACACACAAGACATACAATTATATGCAATAGTCCTGTACCCATACTAGGTTTCTTTTGAACACCTTTTGTTTATTATTCCATAAAGTTCATTGCAGAAACTGGAAACATGAGGCAAGCATTATAGCTATCTAGCCAATAATAATATACTACTCGAAATCTGTCCACAGGTACAAGGAGCGTATCACACTGAAATTGATTTTGACGCTAAGTGCCATGGACAACGATATTTTACGAAGACATAATCAAAGTTTGTTTGAGTAACAAATTATTTTCGAATGGCCACTCTTTTCAATTTAAGAGCACCACCAATATTGTCCAAAAGAAAATGTTTATATTTTAGCCAGAGAGTAAATCAAGGTATAAGTGATACTTAATGAAAATGTTTTGTGATCAAATCCACCAACCAACTAACCAACTCTCCAACCTATTGAAGTAAAAATTGAATAAGGCATATGCCTAATTAGAAATTACGAGTAGTCATGCTAATACTTTTGTAGTTCAACAGTACACCTTTTCTAGTAACAATGTGCAATCTCACGTTGGTTTAATAAAACCAGCTTAGATAAAAATTTATATTTTTAAATTGTTCTACGTACGGTTAAACTTAGTTGGATTTTATATAAGTACCTAACAAAAGTAAACTTAAATCCAAACATAACAAACGTGACAAAAGTATATAAACTGTACTATCCTACCACAAAGTTTTAAAATTACTTGGAATGGAAGTTGATCGCGATTTGTCAATCTTATCTTGCTGTTTGCTTAACCAACCCTCACTCCTGAAATAACGATCACAGTTCACAGGTCAAGAGGAAAAATAAATTAAGGTTTATTAATTTAATGTAATTAGGTTACAAAATTAATAGTCTGTCATATAAAGTGGGACTAGACTTTAAATTTTACGCAATAAAACTAAATGTTGTAATAATACAAATTGTAGTTAAAATCTTGAAATATTATAAAAAGGAAAGGGATAGTCTAGACTCTAGAGTAGTAAGCTAAAGTTGAATGTAAATGCCTACTGGGCTCAGTATTGGCAGAGAGTACTATGGGTACTGGAAAGCTTTTATTAACTATTAATGAAATGAAATTAAGCAGTAAGAAACGTAACCTTTAATAATCAAAGATTATCAATCATAATGTAGTAAAACACAGCTTGCAAGATGAACACTGATTTATTCTCATACAACATGGCGGTACATAGGTATACAAATATATAAATCAACCCTCATAATATTAACATAATACTACATCTCTTCCCTTATGGAAATAGAAAAGACAATAGATTTAACATCTTAAGTTTATATCATTACAAATTTCTTAACCATGACCTACTTTACATTATCCACTGAAGCCCGTCTCTTGATACTGTTTATTTACTTTATTTATGTACTACATCTTGATAACATAATAAATCCTACATCTTTTCTCTTATTGAAATAGAAAAACACAATATATTTACTTTCTAAATTTTTTCTATTATTAATTGTTTAACCAAGATATAAACAAGTAAGTACATTAAAACTATAAACTAAAAACCCGTCACCTCATATTTTTTATTTACCTACTTTATTCACTATGTATTTCCATTTCATGTATGTATTTAGCTTAGTTAATACCTAGCGTAACTTATGTTATAATTATAACGACAATGATACTGCCCATAATAATAGGTAAGTATATGCCTAGGCTTGATATTTTTTAATTATTTGTTATTCATGATGGGTTGGTAATTGCCCCTTTAATGCCATAAGTTTAGCCCTACTTCTTGTTATTGGACCCTGACTATCACACCTGCGCGTAGTCTCGTGCGTATGCTTAGATCCACGTGACGCGTTTTTATTTACCTTCTGCTGCTCCGCACCGCTTGTAGGCGGCGTGAAGATAGCGGACGGAATGTGAGCGCCTACACCGCTGCTCGCGTCGCGCGTGTCCGTCTGCACCGGCTGTCTATTCACAATATGACTTCGATTGCGTCTGTACTTACGTCCTATTGCATCCTGCAATATGTAAGACCTTGGCTCTGCAGATCTTTGTACCACATTCATCAACTTTCGTTCCGAACCGTCCACTAAAACTACGTTATCATTTTCTCGTAATTTAGGGAGATCCCTCGCGGATCTATCGTAAATGGCTTTTTGTTTGTGTTGATTATCTAAAAGTACTTTATAATTTTTTTCATTGTCTACTTTTTCATATAGTAAGTCCTTATGCATTGGTAATCTAGTGTTTAACCGTCGCCCCATTAACATTTGAGCAGGTGAATCCAAGTTGTATCGTGGTGTTGTTCTTAAATTCAACAAGCTTAAATAAAAATCTTGTCCCGCGTCATAGCATTTTTTCAAAAGATTTTTTACTGTACGTATTGTTCGCTCACTCTTACCATTCGATTGCGGGTACAAGGGTGAAGAGGTCACGTGTGTTATTTCCCATTCACGCATAAACTCTGTAAATTCCTTAGCGCTATAAGCAGGACCGTTGTCCGTCACTATTTCATTTGGTATGCCGTGCCTGGCAAATTGCTCTTTCATGACCTCTATCACTGCTTTGCTGGTAATCGAATTCAATTTACTGACCTCTACAAAATTAGTAAAATAGTCTATTAATATTAAATAATACTTCTTTCTGTACTCGAATATATCCGAGCCTAATTTAAGCCACGGTATATCCGGTATGTTGTGTGAGAGCAGCGGCTCCCGGTGCGGGCGCGGGGCCAGCAGCGCGCACGATGCGCACTCGCGCACCGCGCTCTCAATGTCTCGCGACATGCCCTCCCAGAACATTACATCGCGCGCGCGCCTCTTGCAGCGGTCAATCCCCAGATGTCCCTCGTGTATCCGTTTTAACATTTCGTCACGTAACGAACGTGGTATGAATACTGCTACATTTTTGAGTATGATGCCTTCAACATATTGCAAACATTCACGATATGACCAAAAATTGCGAATGTTTACATCTACGTCGTACTTATTCCTAGGCCAACCTTCCACAATATATTTAATCAGAGCCTGACATTCACTGTCCTGAGTAGTGTGATCTCTAACTAACTTCAATTTTTCATTACTAAATTGTACGTGCTCTAACAAAAAACAAGTCTGCGCTTCCACCTCCTCATTCACACGCTCATGCATCAACTCTGGTAAGGGTGCGCGTGATAATGTATCCGCAATATACATATATTTACCGGGAGTGTAAACCACTTTTATGTCATAACCCTGGATACGCAACATCATTCGTTGCAATCTGGCTGGAACATCGCTTAGAGACTTTTTATGAATAGACTCTAGTGGTTTATGGTCCGTCTGTACCGTTACGTCACTCCTCCCAAACACGTATTGATGAAAGCGTTCACACGCGAACACGATGGCCAGCATCTCTTTTTCGATCTGTGCATATCGACGTTGTGTGTCGGTGAGTGTGAGCGAGGCATACTCGACGGGCCTCCCGCCCTGCAGCAGCACCGCTCCCAGCGCCACCGAGCTCGCATCCACGGACAGCACGACTGGCACCTCTCTACTGTACAGGGACAACACTGGAGCAGACGCTATTTTCTCTTTTAATAAATTAACAGCTTCAGAATGTGTTTGATCCCAAACCCACACAGCATCCTTTTTTAGAAGACTCCTCAATATGGCGACCGATTCTGAGTACTGAGGTATAAATTTAGCTAGATAGTTGACCATACCTAGAAACCTCTCCAGTGCTTTCCGGTCATTAGGATAGGGCATTTCCATGATCGCTTTAATCTTGGAACTATCAGGCCTCATGCCGCGCTCATCAAAGACGTGTCCCAGGTAAACTATCTCTTTCACACCAAATTTACATTTTTCTTCATTAAATTTAATACCTATCTCTCTCGCTCTCTCCAACAGGCGTTCCAAACGCACATCGTGCTCTTCTTTCGTCCTGCCCCAGACGATTATGTCATCGATGAAGGAATCGGTCCCTTCAAGATCCTCCAAGTATTGCCTTACCTTTGCATGGAACATCTCCGGTGCACAGTTAACTCCATATGGAAGGCGTAAAAATTGGTACCTACCGAATGGCGTACTAAATGTACATAAGTTTGCACTTGCATCGTCTAGCTCCAACATCCAAAACCCACAGCGCGCGTCGAGCACACTGAAGTAGCACGCGCCCTGCAGCCTCGCTGCCAGCTCCGTCACCGTCGGTAGCGTGAAGTGTGCGCGTCGCACCGCGCGGTTCAGCACACGCGGGTCTAAGCATACCCGTATATCCCCGTTTTTCTTTGCAGCTATAACGATACCATTAACCCACTCTGTCGGATGATTAACTTTGCGAACTACACCTAATTTTTCCATTCTTTTTAATTCTGTGTATAGTTTGTCTCGTAACCCTAGTGGGATCCTTCGTGCTGGGCATATAATAGGTTGTTCCGTGTCATCGATACTAATTTTATGTACACCCGGTAACTTCCCCAAGCCTTTAAACAAATCTGCATATTTATCGATTTTAATCGAATCTATTCTTTTAATAACCCCTAACTGTACACAACCGTTCAGCCCCAATATATTTTGACAGCTCATGTCTGCGACGGCAAACTTTAAATTGTATTCGATACAGTTATATTTTATAGACAGTGCACACTCCCCTATTATAGGCACAGCATTCCCGGTGTATGAATATACTTTTTTACTATATGGAGTGAGATTCGACAAACCAGCTATACGTTCATAATCAGCTTTTGATAGCACATTTATCATTGAGCCTGTATCTAATTTAAAACAAATACGCTCACCGTTAAAGTCCATAATCTCAATCCATTCCTTCGTCGAGGACGTTATGCCGGCGCCGCCGTTAATCACGTTCACATATAACGCATCATCCTCCGAATTATCCGAGTCCGAAACACTCACGTTATGCACTCGCCTACCGATCACTTTTTGTGTACACACTCGCGCGAAATGACCTAACGCGTTGCACAAAAAACATAAAGCTTTTGTGGCTGGACACCTCTGAGGTGCCCCATCACAGTTAACACTTCCACACCGTAAACAGGGTACGCGTGCGCCGCGGCGCTGCGCCGGCGCCGGCGGCGGCGTGCCGCCCGACTCGCCCGACCAGCCAGCGCGCCCCGCGTGCCCCCGGCGGCGGCCGCGCCCGGCACGGCGACCTGCAACCTCGTCGATCTGCACACCAGAACTCGAAGCCCCGTTTTCTATTTGGCGACTTTCTTCTTTCGACATTTCGGCAGCCTCACATATCTGCACTGCCCTCGCTAAACTCAACTCCTCTGTTCGTAGTAGTCTATCTCTTACTACGTTATTTAACACTCCGCACACGACGCGATCTCTTATCAGACTGTCAACTAGATCTCCGAACTCGCAATCATGACTCAGCAACTTCAGAGCTGTCACATATTGACTAATTGTTTCTCCATTGCCCTGATTTCTCGTAAAAAATTTAAAACGCAACATAGTTATGTTTATTTTTGTGCCAAAATGCGCGTCGAATTTTTTCTTCAAACAATCTAAATCTTCCGCGTTTTCGTCCTTTGCGTAAGTGAAGGTTGAGTATATTTCATAGCCTTCTGCACCGATGAGGTTCACCAGCAAGTTGGATTGCACATCCTTCGATTCCTTGTTAACTCCTGAAGCTTTAAGAAACACCGAAAACTGTTTCCACCATTTCCGCCATGCGTCTCCACGTGCCACCGGGCTGCCATCAATATGCAATTCTGGCGGAGGACGCGCGTGTTCCATATTTCACAAATAGCTCCGAGCACAATAAACCACTGAATTGTAAAAACTTGTCACTAATTTCCGAATTAACCGTTAATCCGCGAATTATTTATCAGACCCCGCTGCCACCATGTAGTAAAACACAGCTTGCAAGATGAACACTGATTTATTCTCATACAACATGGCGGTACATAGGTATACAAATATATAAATCAACCCTCATAATATTAACATAATACTACACATAACACATTATATTGTTATGTTATAGCGATGTGCATAGTGGAGTTTCTTGCGCCGTTTCTTCTCCCAAGCGAAGCACCTTCCGAAGCGGTGGTAGATTAATATAGAAATATATAAAATATTAAGAAAATATAAAATAAACGCAAGCTGTAGTACTACTGACTTTATAATAATAATTATATTCATATGTACCTGTATTGCTTATAGTTTTGATATTAAGTGTACTGTTACAAAATACATCTTAAATTAAATTAAAATAAAGAAGGGATGTAGTGTCTGTGCGAACGCGTAGTGGGGGCAGTTGCCTGCCAGCCTTTGTCGGGTGCGGACGTGCGCGCTCCGCATATACTACCTGCCTAGTGAGCAACAGTAAATGTGTACTTATTTAGCAAACCCTACAAATAGTTTAGATAGAGAGTTGTAGCTAAACAAAATCTAATTACTAGCCAGTGGCATAGCGTGGAGGGGGACAAATTCTCCGGGCGGCACTTTACTAGGGGCGGAAAATACGGAAAACTTAATAAGTATAATATATAGGCAAAAATATACTACTACTTAAGGTACCTACACATAATCCTTAATCTTGACCACAGCTAAGATGTTCGCAAAAAAGATTTCGACTTCTTATAAAGATAAGGGGGCGACCAAATAGGTCTGTGTCCCGCCAGGCGATAGAAATCCACGCTACGCCACTACTACTTGCGAATAACTGTAAATTACGTTTATAGATTACTTACGCTGTTTTCTGGTACAGCACTTAAAACACATTTTCTTTAGGAAATAATTCCACGGTCGGGGCGTGCCGTAAGGTCCTGGCATCACCTGCTCCAAGTACAGGGTCATCAGCAGGTAGAGGATACAGCTGAGGGTCAGCATCATGATCACGTGACCGAACACAAAGCGAGTGATAGTAGATGCTGGTGAGAACATGAACTCGCCCCAATGCATTCCTGACAACAATAAAAAATTAAAGAAGAAACTGAACAGTTAAAAAAACCCTAGTTTTTAAAGTCTTAACCACCTAGACCATCAAACAGAATTTTTTTCTATGGAGACAACATCGAATAAAAATAAATCTGCTTTCCCATATACATTTGAGTTGAGTTGCAGTTTTATATGAAACAACCGATTCGGACTCCATTTCGCAAAATGTCCCGCTTCTAAAAACATGACCTTTTCGCGAAATGTCCCGTTCGCGAAATGTCAGCAGATTTTTTCTATTTTTCTTGACGTTAATTTCAATGGTAGCATTGGTTCTGTTTGAAGGTCTAAAACACCCCTAAGCTTTAAATATTACTAGGGTGTTTAGTTACACCGCCATAACACTTGTCTCTTTAACTAGTTCTTCCATCCAATGTATGTTGTATGGAAGATATTGCTTTTAGTGATAGGACCGCCCCCGCCCTTTGTACCACCCTTCTCATTCTTATTATAAATTGTATTTGTCTATTCTTGATGTGCAAATAAGTAATAAATATTTATGTTAGGTATGTTATTTTACACCCTGTACATCTTGAGCATTCATTTGGCTATTTATAAATACATGAACTTGGTTTAAAGTATGAGAGAGATTCTAGGATTTTCCCACCCTCACAAAAATTTTAAACTTGGCGTGGATGTTCTTTGAAGTTGAAGATATTACTAGCAAAATTATTAATTATTAGTTCAGGAAACGTATACGTTATGTAATGCATTGAGAACATTTTTTTTAGAGTTTTTGTCTGATTGTTTGTCCACGCATGTTTGTTTGATCTAAAAACTACTGAACTGACTTGGATGCATAAATAATTGGCGTAGCTAGGGATTTTTCCTGAGGAGACAACCAGCCAACTAGCTCATCAGCCACCGTCATCGACAGTGGCAAGACTCAAATATGACGTTGCAAGGTCGGGCTGCAAATAAAATAAGATCGTCGCCATACGATCTAAAACCAGGTGCCAGCTCGAGATTTCACTAAAATACGAACAGGTGGGCACGTGATTATACGAACTAAAACCTGGACCGAGCGAAGCGAGATCGAGATTCCACTAAAATATTTATAGGTTGGTACGTCATATAAACTTAACACTTCGAGATTTTACTAAAATATGAATGGGTCGGCACGCAATAATGAGATCCAAAACCTGGAGAGAGCGAAGTGAGCTTGAGATTTTACTGCAATGGGACTAAGTTGCTGCAGAAGGAAAGAATAATACAACCAAAAACAAGGAATGAGAGTGATAATAGGTACATTCCAAAACCTGGAGCGAGCGAAGCGAGCCCGGAGTTTATTACTTAAATATGAATGGGACGGCACGTGATAATACGATCCAAAACCTGGAGCTAGCAAACCGAGCTTGAGATTTTACTGCAATGGGACTAGGTTGCTGCAGAAGGAAAGAATAATACAACCAAAAACAAGGAGCGAGCGACCTATTTTACTTCTATTCCATGCCCACTTTCAGAGGTGCGCGGCATCCAAATCTGTAATAATAATAAAATAAGTAATAATAATTTTCGGTTATTTAACAGTGCCATTTGAGAAGGGTGGCCGGGGCGTGGGCGGTTAGATGTGGCGCTGAGTATAAGTACATTCCAAAATTCTCCAACTCACCTCCAGTACTTTCCCTGGACAGCAGAAGCTGGAAGCCATAGGACATAGCAGAGTTAAGACTGAGGCACGTAACGGCCTGTAATACGTCAGACATGCTCATTTCTGTACCCAACATAAACGAAGGAGTATACGTTAGAAACCAGATGACTCCGGCGAACAGTGCTGCTGAGCTTGCTGAAATATCTCAATTTATTTATTTTCTACGCACAATATAGTACACCAGTCATTAAAAACATAGGTCACAGAAAATTGCACTCTTCTGATTGATTGGAATGTTTTTGGGATAGATAAAATTAGTGTAAAACCAAGTACTTGCAAATTCGAAAGACCATCTTTGAAACTCCTACTTTGAACTCAACAGTTGAAAGTTTTAAATATAGGTAGCTAAGATATGCATCTTTCTACTGCTGATTTGACTTTAAAAAATGATACTTCAGTTGTGCGAGCGTGCTTCAGGATCCGTTGATGTATTTACCTATTTATGACGCGATAACTTCGGCATTTCTTGACCGATTTGGATGATTTTTTTTTAGTTCTGAAGAATAACCCTGAGATGGTTCTATTTTAATTTGATGAAGATCTGATGGTGCGCTTCAGAGCTACATAATAGAACTCCTCATAAGATGACAGCAAATCATGGGCGATTGAAACATTTGCTTCGTAATGATGTTCCCTTTGTGTGTATAACTGATATTTGAGTTAAACTAATGTATTTCACCAATAAAAATGTTGAAATAAACAAAATTAAAACCGCCTTCAAAGAAACTAAAAAAGTTAAAAATAATAATTATTGCAACCGATCGACGACGACTTTTTGTTCGCATCTAATAAGAACATTAATTTGTTTTAGTTTTATCGTTGTCAAGCCGGTACGATTCGCGACAGGGCTTGCATTAGTCTGGTCAATAATTATGCCTAAGGATTTGAATGTGTCAAATCTGTCAATGTTCAAGCAATTGTGATTAATTTGTAAATTTAGAGCCTGCGTTGTGTAGGTCTTATAAAGATAAGGGGGCGGCAAAATCTGTCTGTGCCCCGGGCGATAGAAACCCACGCTACGCCATTGGTCCTACAGAATCTACCACCAGGTACAGATGTGGTTGGGGTAGAAAAAGAGTCCACCATTTGGGGCTGGACAAGGAGCCAGCAGGGGCTGACACCGAACTCTGACATCCAAGGAACCAGAGCGCCGCTAACCTTCTTTTAAGGGGTCTTCGCAGTCTTCTTCTTCATCCGTTTTGGCCATGGCTACGGGAGGAATCAGGCAGGTTTCCTGACTAACTTTGGAGAGAGCAGAGTTTTTCAGCCCTACTCTCTGGCAGTAGCATAAATTTCTCTCCTCCGCACCCTTTCTGGCACCTGCATGACAGGAATTTCAGCAGGGTTAGCGGCGCTGGTTTTTTGGTCATCGGTTTCAGCCCCTGCTGGCTCCATATCCACCCACAATTGGTGGGCACTGTCTCTACCCTCAACCTCTTCTGCACCTGGTCGTAGGACAACTCAACAATTTATAACTGTTTGGGGGAAATTGTCAATGATTGAAGTGCTGTGTCTTTGGTTCTGTTAAACCTACATAACTAAAATTACCCTCAAACTGTGTCTCCTTCAAAAGTGTGAAAAGTGACTTTTCCGTAGAAAGCACCATTTAGAAGTTATATGGGGTGAGTGTTGAGACGACGGCTAAGAGAGATGAATGGAAGAGGATGACATATTGCGCCGACCCCAAATAATGGGAAATGGGCAAGAGAAAGATGATGATGTTCAAAAATATCGAAGTTTTCCGAGCACCACGCGGTTAGCACAGGTCTTTCGAAGCTGCAAACTTGGTTTCACACTATTGGTATCAATCCCAAGAACATCCCAAAAAATCAGTTCAGTGCAATTTTTTGCGACCTAACGCGATTTTTGTATCTTTTAATACCTTTTGAAAAGAAACCACTTATCATGAAGCAGAAAAATATTGTACAAGTCAAATACAAAGAAATGTAGAAGAACAAAACTGTCCACGATGTTTGAGTAAATACAGCGTAGTTACTGAATCCATCCTTGCTTGTAAACCATTTTACCTGCAAAAGGACACTAGGTAGGTAGGTCTACAGGGTGAACTGTAATTCGACCTACAATAGGTATTTTTTGAAAGAGGTTGCTAGATTTCATTTGTAATAAATGAAGTCCCTTTAATTAGATGTTGAAAACGAGATGTTACCGAGTTATGCTGGTTTCACTGAAAACTATTAATTGACAACCTGGAGTGCGATTTTTGAATCTCATTCGCTGAGTTCAGCAGTTGAAAATATCAAAATTACTATGGAGATACGCATCTTTCTACTGCTGTATTGACTTTCAAAAATCATACTTCAGGAGTGCGAATTTTGAAAGTCAAATCAGCAGTAGAAAGATGCGTATGCGTGCGATCTCCATAAATTTTCAACTGCTGAGTTCAACGTGTGAGATTCAAAAATCGCACTCCTGTTTTTAATGACAAATATAAAAATAGGTTAAAAAAGAAGAGTATTTACGATATTTCTATTTTTAATTTACTTTTGAATTTTCTGAAAACGTAGGATTTATGGTTATAAGTTTTATTTATTTATTATAATACCTTGGCCGCAATAAAATTAAAAATGAAAACTGTCAAATAAAATAGAAAAGTCAAGCAGGCAAAGGAATAAAATCTCATTAAACCTTTTTTTTTATTTTTCTCTATTTTTCGAATAACTCAAGAAATAATGGATAGAACTAAAAAAAAACGGTCAAGTGCGAGTAGGGCTACTCGCGCACCGTGGGTTCCGTACCACACCACCACAGAACACAACATTATAACCTAGAAAAAATACTTTTTTGTCCGGGACCTTCAGCGCGAGACCGACTCACACTTGGCTGGTTTTTAGTATTTGTTGTTATTTTGTAGAGTTTGCTCCATAATCACACTAAGTTTGAAGCTTGTATGTATTACCGTTTTTACGATAGAGCGTGAAGAAAAAACGTTGATAAAAACTAGTTTCTTGTTGAGAACCCCCCTTAATTTTTAACTTTTTGACATTTTTATTCCGCCGTAATAACACATCTGAGAAAATTTCAACTATCTAGCTATTACGGTTCAAAAGTTACAGTCCTAAATAGGTAGGACAGACGGACGGACGGACGGACGGACGGACGGACAACGTAGGCTTAGTAATAGGGTCCCGTTTTCACCCTTTGGGTACGTACGGAACCCTAAAAATCTAATAATTTAGATATAAATAAGCTTTGAATCACATAATCTCAAAATGATTTTCTAATGTTGGTACTTTTCTTAAAATTAAATATTGTCAATTTTAATAAAAAGAGCTCTTTACTCTGGATATTCAATTAATACTATTCTGAAATCTGATAAATAAATGACTATTTTAAAAATAAATACATACCTAAATAAAATATACCCATAATCTCTAAGTGAGTAATGATAATTATTCCTTTTAAGTTTTTCAAAAATCACCATGTATTACTCGAAAAATATGTTTGTAAACACTTGGCGTATAAATAACGGGAATTACTTGTTTCATAAGCATTCAAAAATGGTATAAATATCAACTTTCGCAAGGGCTTGATATATTTTAAAGAGTAAGTACTACGTGGGGTACGTAGGTAAGGAAAAATAAAAACCCTAAGCGCGACGTTTCCCACTTCGTAAATTGTCTAAAGTAATTTGAACGTTGATTTCCAGTTTTTACATAATAATTTTCTTATTACAAAACATGGATTTATTTCTTAACATTGTGTGTTATACTAGTATGAACTCTTTCAAGGAATAGGTCGAATTACAGATCACCCTGTATATCTTTGTACCAAAATAACGCAAAACTGCGCGTTGCGTTCAAATATTTTGTTTTACTTACTTTCAGAATAATCACGATTAATAACGTAGATATTTGCAAATAAAGAAATTGTTTCCAAAACCACGCCGTCCAATGTAACCACGTAGGTAGTCCCATTATTTTCATGGTTTCCTAAAAAAGGAAGAACCTAGTTGAAGGGCATCGTCATTTAAATAGATAGAGGAGTTCAACTCCATCCATATAAACATTAAGTAACCTACCTAATAATATCAATCCTGCCAAAATTTTTAAAAAATATACCTATTTGATGAACATTATGAGATGAGAAGTTTCAGTGAACCTACATTTCAATTAGAGATAGCGCGCACGAGCAACTTTTGTCTCCGCTACTAATTTGTCTCTCACAGGGTTTGTATGAAAAGTCGCACATCCGCGCACTTTCATACAAACCCGTAGACTTGATGAGATAGACAAAATAGTTGCGGAGACAAAAGTTGCTCATGCGCCTATCTCTTAAATTGCAAATAATTTGTTATCTCTACCTTCAGTTGTAATTCCTTTTCGGAGGTAATATCGCGAACAATGTTCACAGCGGTATAGCTGAAGCTCAACATTGTCAGCATTGGTAAAAGAAATTTCAACGGTTCCAGAGCATAGTCCCGCACGAAGGGCGGGTGTGGATATCTGTGAAGGTTCACTTCAAAATCGGTCATGTCTCTGCCGGACATTCTCGAAATTAACTCCATTGACACAACGTGCTGCAATCCTATAAACATTTCGTTGACATATCCTGTAAAGAAAAGGATCCATTGACCATTCCTTCAGGTGCATCCGACCAAAAAAAAAAAAAAATAAATAAAAGAAAAAAAAGAAAAAGGAAAAATATAAAGAAAATAAAAAGAAAAGAAAAGTAAAAAAAATAGAAGTTATTAGAAAGTAGAGTTAGTTGAGTGTTGCGTTGGTGAGAGTTTAGTTTAACATTTGTGTGTGTTTCAGAGTGGACCACTCTGATTCTTCCCGTGTCGTGCGGGTGTGTATGAGAATTGATTAAAAGTTCCAGTGTTTAGGCACAGTATAAGAAAGAGTATCTATTATTATTTAATACATATTTAGGTACCTATGTGGTCGTAAGGCTAGCCACCACTTGACACTTCTTTCCATCCTGGAACTTGAATTGCTAAATGTGAGCATTGCTCACAGCAGAAAATTGCAACCAATATACAGGGTGAAATTTATATCATTAGCATCCTTTTAAACTAAGAGTCTACCCATAAAACTGAACAACTTTTACTATGTTAGCAAACAGATCGGAGCAAAAAAAATATCTGCTGTTCCATACTAAAGCCTACTCAACTCAAATGTATGCAACAGCTGATTTTTTTGTTGCTCTGATCGGTTTGCTTCCCTAGTAAAACTTGTTCAGTTTGATGTGTAGACTCTTTGTTTTAAAGGATGCTAATGATATCAATTTCACCCTGTATATACAACGTGTTAATGAATTAACGCAAAACTTGAAAGAAGTTTGTTTAGAATCGAGAGCAGAATCGAATTATCATGGTTTCAACATACGTAATTTTTTTCAAAATATTAAATAATTTTTTTGCAAAATTTTAAATTACCTGAACCCGATGAAAACCCACCGCACAGGCACACTCACCCTACTTACTACCAAAACAAGATTATAAAAATGCATCCATGAGTATGTTAGCGCTTTCATTCATTGCTGAAATAATAACAAATCATTTTTACCTCAAAACTTAAAATGCGAATAACTTTAAATGTTACCTATCAAAATAATGAAATTATTGTTGCAATCTAATTATTTTGTTATAAATCAGTTGGGGTGTATTCGGTTTTGCGTTAATTCATTAACACGTTGTATTTCTGACCACCCCGAAAGGGATTACGGTCGTAAGTGTATTTATGTAAGTATGTTAAATATAATGCTACCAGGATCATCCCCTCCTTCCCATGAATATGGACATCTAGGTCCCGGCATTTCAAAAACTGGAAACACCGAATCAGTTTTCCACGTTCTAGAACCTTCACCGTAGAATGCATTGAGACGTGGCCTTTCAGGAAATCGCAGGGAATATTGTAAGACCTTAGGTAGTTCTGTCGTACCTGAAATAAAATACTAGATACCTATATTACGTTTTTGGGAAATGGTCTAACAGTCTACACCAGGGAAGGCCTTAGGTACAATCAACGATAATATAATAAGACGAGCTTTTTCCCGCGACTTCGTCCGCATAAATTATATACCAGATTTTAAGTCAGATGATAAGCTATCAAACAAAAAAAGTTTCATTAAAATCGGTTCAGTAGTTTTTGCGTGATACTCGAACAAACAAACACCCAAACAAACAAACAAACAAACAAACGAACAAACAAACAAACAGACAGACAAAAAATCCAAAAATTGGTGATTTGGAATCAGGGACATCTAAAAATCATATCGTAATCTTTTTTTTGTAAATATCTTCAATGTACAGACCATAAAGGTATTATACTACGTAAGAGAGACGGTGACAGCTGAGAGAGCGAGATGTACCTAGCGGCATGCCTGTATAATAGAAAGAGATACGTGACGCGAGGCAATAGAACCGTTTTTGGGGATTTGGAGTCCTGGTAAAAATTCAGTTTCTGTCAATAATCGTGAACCTAAAGTGAAATCGTAGATAATTTTGTAAAATATACTAACACTGTTTCATTAAGGCTGGGTATTAGTCCTGAAAAAAATCTGTTTTACACCCCGCTTCCCCGCTCAGGCCCCGCCCACCAGACGTAAAACTTTTTCTAGCACTGTCATTGTCACATTTCCCCGCCATATGTACGTAAATATTGCCATGTATAGAAAAGTCACTCCACATAAAAAATAGCATGAATGCAAGACTGATAAATTAAACAAATTAATTTTTGCTATTAAAATGGGTAACATAAGAAATTTAAAAAAAATGAAATCTCGGTTGAAGGCGAAACAAATAGCTAAAGGAACATGGTACCTAAGTTTTTTCTACACAATTCCCCGGTTCTGAAGAGTGCAGTCAAGTAAATGAACGAGTGGGTTCAAGTTCCTCCCGAGACTTAATTTTAAAATTTTTTATTTGAATTTGAATAGCACAACATGGCTGTAACATGTTTATAATCAATAATATTTGAAGTTTTTTCTATTTATCTATCTGTGCAAAATTGACCACAGTCTAAACAAATGACAGATCAGTATGTTCAAACAGAGAAGGCAAGTTACCTATTCCACGGAATATATAAGAGGTACACACTTTAAAGAAATTATGAATATTGTATCTAACAACAAAATCGCGATGTTGAAAGACCTAAAGAAGCAGTGGTGCGCACATGTGGTTCGTCTTTGTTTCAATGAAGTTTTTTTAAAGACTTATGAAAAAAATCCGTCAGATGGCGCTAGTAGTATATGGACAATTCGAAAAAATATTTTTTCTAAAAAATTGTACAAAAATTATTCTGACTTTATTCAAATCGTTATGATCGTCATCGTATTAATTTATGAATAAAGTCCCTAAACTTGGAAATCGAGATAAATACGTTTGGCAAGCATTGGTTTAGTAATTACTGCGGCAAATTTTTGTTATCAAAACGCCTCATTGATATAATCAAAGAACATTACAAGACGGGTTACGAGACGACTATCGCCATTTGTCTTCCCACTCATGCTTCTACAACTACTTTACGCCCTCTCGCTCGCACCACGCCGCGCGCCTTATGGTGCTATGCAAGTCATTGCATAACCGTGTGGCACGCGTTCCATGCCTACTTTGCACTTCTAACCTCCTCCTCCTTCCTTCTCTCTTTCTCTTATAATGTTCTGTGGATATAATCGTCACGACATAATGATGACCAAAGGCGAATTTTTCACATCATGACTCAATGCAGTGATGGTTCCAACGTAATATGACTACCTACGTCAAGACTGCACGCTTGAGGGCCGCATTGGGAATTTATTCTTAAAAATGGATAGGACCGCAAGAAAACGCACTGTGGTCCGCGTGTTGCAAGTTTGACATGCCTGTTTTACTATGTCTGCGCACTTACTGCTAGAATGCAACGGGCACAACACCTCGCATCACCGAAGTCTCTTCCAGATGTAATCGGCAGCATTAATAAGCTGGAGGACTTCCTGGAGGAGCTGGGATGGCAAGTGTAGTCATTCCTACCACACGCAAAATAGGCGCCTGAGTCGTCGAGTTGAAAATGAGCCCGCTCAACTAATACCAATACCAATACCAAAGGTGGATCACACAAGATGACGCATGACGGAGCGCCATACGGCAGTCTGTCATTTGTGAAGCAAGGAGTTGTATGAAACCGCACGTAGGAGAAGAGCATACACAATGACGCATTGCCGCTGCGTCAATGCAGCAGCCGTCACCGCGGCGACGTCGCATGGTATGACACACGGGTGACGCAGTGACGCGCGTAATGTTTTCAGCAGATAAACCATAAAATGCCATGAAGCTCTGCTACTTTCGATTAAACTAATGAAACATTGTAACATAATTTATTTACTGCAAAAGGAAAATAAATAATGTAGTTTCTGACTGATTGCTAATTTAAATATATATATTAGAAAAAATTATGGTTTCTGCGAATGAATCTGACGTCAGAAGTTCAGAACAGTAGCTTTTTTTTTTGTTAATTTTATAACATGCTATCGGTCTGAGGACTGTGAGCAGTTCTTTTGCATGTATCGGTGGTTGCAGGCATGCCTTCCCACTGTCGGGCCGCCTTCATTTGGTCACTACGGGTCATAAGTTATCCCAAATGTGTCGTCGTTTTAGACGTCTTATGCTAAGTGGTTTACTTAGAGGCAAAGCCAGCTTATTAACGTGGTGAGTGATCCTATCTCTGTAGACCTTGGTAGAATAGTTCACTTCGTCTTTCACAGTGGGGATATTTAAATACTCATGAATTTCCTCCATTTTCGTGAACCATGGAGCGCATGCTATTGACTTCAAGACACTGTTTTGATATCGCTGCATTATTTCTATGTTGGAGTTCTTTGCTGAACCCCAAAGTTGTAAGCCGTAGGTCCATACTGGTTTTAGAACTGTTTTATAGACCAACACTTTGTTGTTTACAGATAGCTTTGAATGTCTTCCAAGTAGCCAATTCAACGATCTTGTTCTGCAGTTCAACTCATCACGTTTCTTTTTAATATGTGTCCTCCATGTCTGCTTGCGGTCAAGATGAAAACCGAGGTATTTGCCAACAGTGTTATGAGGAAGTATGTCATCTCCAAGTCTCACGGCAGTCTCCTTGTCGCAGGGTGAATGTTATATGGTTTGACTTGACTGAACTTGCCTTAATCCGCCAGCTTCTCATCCAGCTATTATATATATTATACAAGCTAGCTAGCTAGCTAGCTAGCTTATTAGCTATTTATTTCATCAAGATGATTTTGCAGTTTCAATGATGCAGTTTCCGAATATCGGCTTGATGTTAGAACAGCCGTGTCATCAGCAAATGTGGCTGTCATTACACTTGGTGATTGTGGCACATCTGCAGTGTAGATCAAATACAATATTGGGCCTAGGACGGATCCTTGTGGAACTCCTTGTGGAAGCCTTTATATCGTGAAAGGTTGAGCTCACATCGTTAATTTTGACATCAAAGATGCGGTTTTCCAGGTAACTTTTGAGCAAGAGAAAGAGATTATGTGGCAAGGTCTTTTTGAGCTTATAAAGCAATCCATTGTGCCAAACTTTGTCGAATGCTTGTTGTACATCGAGGAAAACGCCAGAACAGTATTCTTTCTTTTCTAAAGCGTTTCTAATTTCTTCACAGACTCTATGGACTTGTTCTATTGTAGAATGATGGCTTCTGAATCCAAATTGGTGGTCTGGGATAAGCTGATTTTCTGTAATACTTTCATTTAAACGTCTGGAGATGATCTTCTCAAAAACTTTTGACAGAACTGGTAAAAGGCTTATTGGTCTATAAGATGAAGTTAAGTGTTGTGGTTTTCCGGGTTTAGGGATCATAGTAATTTGCGATACTTTCCATATACTAGGATAATGAGATGTTCTTAGTATACCATTAAACAGCAGTGTGAGAAATACTTCTCCTTTTTTCGGTAGTTGTCGTAGTACTTCGGCTGTTATGATATCAAAGCCCGGGGCCTTTTTTTAATCCCAGATCTTGAATGGTTCGACGAACCTCAGCAGGACTACAACATCGGAGAGGCGGACTTAGTTGAAGATCCGCATCAAGGTATGACTCAACTTCTTTGTCTAGGCTTTCAGTTCCCAGGTCATTGTTAGGTATGAAGACGTCACTCAAAAATGCTCCAAAAGCTTCAGCCCTTTCTTCATCAGTTTTCGCCCATGTACTGGACTTTGTTTTAAGGGGATAGTGAGCTAGTTGAGGTTTGTGTGATGACTTTACAGTTTTCCATAGAGAGTACTCATTATTGCCAGATGGTTTCAGTAGCTGCCATCTTTTTTGTTTTTAAGCTGATTGGTTCCAAAATCGATATTTAGGTGTTTCTGCGATCTCCGAACACGAATCTGAAGTCAAAAATTCAAAAAGTGGCCGCCATCTTGAACTTTTTTGTTTTTTAACCGATTGCTTCCATAATCGATATCTGGGGATTTCTACCATCTCCAAATACGAATCATCATCATCATTATCCAGATTTTCCATTTTCCAGTCCCCAGATATTGATTTTGGAAGTAATCGAATGAAAAACAAAAAGTTCAAGATGGCGGCCACTTTTCTGAATTTTTGACTACAGATTCGTGTTTGGAGATGGCAGAAACCCCCAGATATCGATTTTGGAAGCAATCGGATGAAAAACAAAAAAGTTCAAGATGGCGGCCACTTTTCTGAATTTTTGACTTCAGATTCGTGTTTGGAGATGGCAGAAACCCCCAGATATCGCTTTTGGATGCAATCAGATGAAAAACAAAAAAGATCAAGATGGCGGCCACTTTTCTGAATTTTTGACTTCAGATTCGTGTTTGGAGATGGCAGAAACCCCCAGATATCGATTTTGGAAGCAATCGGTTGAAAAACAAAAAAGTTCAAGATGGCAGCCACTTTTCTGAATTTTCTTTATTGATACGATGACGATCATAACGATTTGAATGAAGTCATAATAATTTAAGTACAATTTTTTAGAAATCTTAAATATGTTTTTTTTTTCGAATTGTTAATATGGCGACTACTAGCGACATCTGACGGATTTTTTTCATAACAGTCTTTAAGAAAGCTTCATTGAAACAAAGACGAACCACATGACCACTGCTTCTTTAGGTCTATCAACATCGCTATTTTGTTGTTTGATACAATATTCATAATTTCTTTAAAGTGTGTACTATAAAGAACCTTTTCATCCCACCATCTCGGAAAGAGTATTTTTGCTCTTCGATATCTGAGTGCAAAAGCCGTTTTTATCCTCTAGACTAGTCTAGAGGAACATGTCATGTCTTTATCCTCTAGAGGATAAAGTAAATTGAATTTAGAACATCGTGTGCACTAAGCAAAACATTATTAAACCTATTTACTTCTCCCTCCATGGTTCCGAATTTATCACACAACTTTTTTTAATTTGTTAAAAACTCTGACTCGGAACCTTCTTGGTGTATTTTTTTTTTACTTTGCTTTGCGCGCGCCATTTTCTTTTGACGTCTTTTCCTCGATGAGGTGGGATGAAAAGTTACGTGTTGCACTCGAGTGCAAAGATTTTTCACCTTGTGCTTTTTTGATTTTTTTTTTTTTTTTTATCTTGGACAGTGTCACACAAATTATCTAGTCACATTTAAAGTACCAGAATCTAGCTTGGACTTGTATTATGATAACTAGACAACGATATAGAATACATATATAGATACAAACATCCATGACTCGGGTACAAATATTCATATTCATCATACAAATATTTGTCCCTTACGGGATTCACTCGCTGGCGCTCAGCATTCTAATATTTTATTCACTCGCTACGTGCGTGATTCAATTTTAGCATCCTTCGCTTGCTTGTTCATCAAAATTGAGCACGCGGTTAAAAAGCAACTTTGCACTCTTGTATAACAAATAACTATTTTTTCCTTCTTTTCGCCCCTATTTGGAATGGATATAGCATGTGCCTGTCGCTCGCCGCATGGGGTCCCCGGTGCGCACCCCGCACTGCTGATCGTGGTGCACAGATTTTGTTCGCGTTGTCTGTTCTATACATAATTATTCAATGCATAAAGCAACACAAAATGACACATTGCGGTCTGTCATTGCCATAGTGACGAAGTGAACTCGGGAACATCAATGCGGTGCAAGAACCGCATTCAAATGGAACATGTTGTTTCTATGAACGGGCTTGTATATCGTTGGAGTAGCTATATTCAGTGTTCATAGAAATATAAAAAACCGGTTGAGGAGCGCTGCAATCGACTATAACCTTTAATGTCAATGTTCCAAGTACAAAAATTTGTTCCAATGATTTTCCGCAACATAGCGAGGTTTTTTATTTTTATGGTCGGGCTATAATAATATCATTTGACCTTTGTTTATTTTATACCGTTGGAATACTGTTAAGTTTAGGCTGTGGCGTGTGATCTAATCACGAAGTAAGTGGTTAGTGACAAAAGATGTCTTTTTTTTAATCATTTAAGTATATTCAGTCAATGAAGAATTCTTGCAAAAAAGGTTGTTTTCTTATCACCGCCAAGGGCCCGAATGTCAACTAATGTCATTAGGCCCGAACTGTTGCTTAGCGAAGACGCGCCGACAGTAGGTAGGGCTAGGGTAGTTGGAGACATCGAGCTGACCTGATGATAGAGATGGAACACAGAAGGTGATGAAGGGATCTCCTAGACTATTAATTGTAGCAGAACACTCTTAGATATTTGCATTTATGTATGATGTCCCGGTAAATCGAGGGTCTGATGGTGGAGACTGAAGGATGTGTAAATTATTGCTACTTTCTACGTACTTGTTTTGTTGATTATACTCAAATTATACTTACTGATTGAATTGTATTTCTTGGTATTTCATACATTACATTGTGATAAAGTTCAAATCTGTAGATTTCTTTTTCCAAAATGTGTAGAAGATATCAGAGACTTATTCACCATTCGCCGAATAAGGAAAGAAACAAAACCATAACAAAAAAATAAAACCGATTTCAAAATTATTAATTTCATTGGAGTCACTGTCAAGATCTGAACTGATTCTTGACAACGACTCCCTCCGGCTTTATCATCAGGCCCTGGACATCATCTAGAATTAGAGTAGGTACTCTTCAAGACAAATCAAACTGGACGAATTTATATTAATTTCACTGCCGAGTTACAATAGCCACCTTCATGATCAGATCCTGGGCATCAAATAGAATCAAAGTAGAGTTTGACTACCGAGTCTACCGACTACGGACGGACTAAAACATTAAACAGAAATTATAACCAGTCTATCGCAACTGCATAGATGCGAGAAAATGTATGGGATGTGGTAGAACTTGAATGGGCGTCTATATTCGTCTCTTTTCTTGACCCTCTCTTTCATGAAATGTCACGTGACGTAATTCAGATGTTTTTCACACGTTATGAAACAGACTCTGTCTAAATTATTTAAAATGTTTTTGGGTGTTTATTATATTTAGAATTAATAAATAAACGTGAATATAAAACATAAAACACAAGTAAATTCAGTGTATTACGTGATATTGCACCATAAAAGCTTAAAATTAAGTACTAGAAATGCGAAATATGCTGTGAAAGGTCGGAAAGAAAGGATGGTAAAAAACGTAACTTCATAGCAAGATTTCCACTGGATGAAGCTCGGTAAGCATAAATTTATCCTATTTATTAGCCCAGGTTTATATTTAGGCAATCATTTTCGTAAAGAGCGGGAAGTATTTGTAAAGAAGTGAGGGATTTGGAGAAATGTCGATATCGATATAATTGTTGATACATACATGCAGACGCATACGGATACGAACGACTATGCTCCCCGAGGAGGTAGTCAGAGATATTCTGAAACATCAGAACATCCACCATACAAAAATCATCCATCATATTTTTGATGATATGATAAGATTACACTTTTGTATACATGTTTTATTTTCAGATGCAAAAAATGGGTTCAAGTTACTGGAAATGAAGATCTAGCGTACCTACATACCAATCGAAAAATGAACCAATTATTATTTGCGAGAAACATTTCCTGCCTGGAAGATTTTCATAAAAAATGACAAAATTGAAACCAACTGCCATTCCATATCCATACGGCTCACTGCATACTATCCTGTAATTAGTCCGTAAGTTTTCCTAAAATGAATAAACATTTAAAAAAAAAAAAAACAAATGGGGTACGGCTAATATTGGCGTCTTTTTTTTAAGCGGCCAGGTACCAAATGTTGTGGGTATTTTAGGGTGAATATTACCTTACATTGTTATGCAAAAAAAAATTTCCTGCGGTGTAACGTTTCGGAGATATTTAACTTTAAAGTTTCAAAAAATTAACTGTACAAAAGTCATTAAAAGTAACTCGTTTTGGGTCTTATACCACACATTATTTATTTTACAGCCCAGAATTATTAGTTTTAATTATTTATGATATCATAACGCACATTTTGTGCAGGAACGCACCGCAATCCTCACTCGTTTGCGGTGATGGTTTGAATGTTGAAATTTTCTATATTGTAAGATATTGTATTGATTTATATATATTTGTAGATTACTTGTGTTACTGGCCAATGCTGTGTGCGCCTGTTATATGTGTGTGTATTAGAAATTGATTTTTAGCGTTCCTATGTTATTGTAAATGTTTAAATATGTATACTGTTGGTGTGCCATATTAAATAAAATAAAATAAAATAAAATATCTTAAATGTACATAGAGTCTTCTTTAAGAGTTTCATAACAGTTAGGATAGCCAATCTAACCTATTATTTCAATGTGGTATAATTTTATGTAAATTAATTATAATTATTAATACCTACGAATGTCTTTTCTTTATCTCAAGACAGTCCCAGACTTATTAGTAGGTGGCTAATTGTTTGTTTTATTCTAGTGATTGGATTAACATCAATCCATCACTAAAAAAATCTGCAATTTTTAAATATCAATATCATATGGCAATTTTTTTTTTTCTGCAACTATCGATATCGTTAAATATTCACAGCACATCACTACTTTGCACTGTCATTTTGTTTTCAATATTGGCAACATGTTGCTCTATGTTGGCTATGGAATGGTAGCTTCAAGTCATACAAGTTGACGTTTTTTACGATTATTTTGCTCCAAGGAGTCCCGTCTCTTAAAACGTAGTGATTATATTCTCTTTGATTATAACCAATCTCTTTTAAAAAAATACTAAATTACTGTTATAACATTTGGGTTGGCAATTCTGAGGTATGGTTTAAAGAGTGTTTATTAATTTCTTTAAAACCAAGAAGATTATAATCTTCTTGTTTAAAATAATAATATTTGTCAATTTTATTATTTTACGTAAATTTTCGTAGCAAAGTGACATAGGTCTAGCCTCGACAACGTCCCTCGGGACAATCAAAGAGAATATAATCACTACGTTTTAGGGACAATGGCGGTCTATGTGCGGTTCGAAATGGCGTCGAAAATCACATGAATGATTAATCAAAAAGTAAATAAAGGTATTGAAAAAAAACTATCGGTTTAAAGCCCTGCTATAATGCCGCCCGCTTTTGTAGCGCATCCACTATGTTCGCGGAGGCGCGCACGGATTGTTTTTATGCCACGATTCGCAAAAGATGTGGCTCCTTAAGGTGGACTTCCGATGCTAGCGGCCGACGCGTCTGACGCGCGCGGCTCGCGGCCGACGGCCGATGCGGCTATACTAGTTACTATGAAAACGTATGGCGCCGCTTCCGATGCCAGCGACTGACGCGCGCGTCAGACGCGCGCGGCCGATGTCTATCGCATCGGCCGCGGCCGCGCGCGGCTATGCTCTGACGTCACGCAGAACAAAAATGTTTGCCAGAAATATTACCGAGTTTTTACCGAAAATTTGCTTAATTTTTTACTATTTTATTTGTATTTTATTATCTGCAAGGTCGCTTCAACACCATCTATCGTGCCACTTGAAACAACTTTTTCTTTTTTTAATGACTTTCGGAAAATTCCTCTTGCCTTCATAATTATTAGTTAGACAGCGATCCATATACAGGTTAAAAAGCCAAGGGGACGCAACGCCGCATCCCTGTGTAATTAAATTACTCCTAAAAATGTATTTTATAAAAAATCTGGTAAAAAATAGCATTCAAAAATTCTCTAAACCTATCAATCAGTCAAATATTCTTTATTAAAATATATATTGGTTTTTTTGTTTGTATTTTTATGTTTTTGTGTAAACACCAAAACATAAAAACATACCCAAAATTTCCGGGAAAATACCCCGAAGTGATAACACTGTGTACAATAGGCACGCGTCAGTCGCTGACCTCGGAAGTGAGGTCTGTCGTCGGCCGCGCGCGTCTGACGCGAGGTTCTGTCACATATGACAGAACCTGGCGTCAGACGCGCGCGTTAGTCGCATCGGCCGCTGGCATCGGAAGTCCACCTTTAATCCGCAGAGTGCGGGACAGCACCAACAGCATCCTGATGATGATTGCCGACAGACTGGACGGGCCGTACTTGGGTCATTGTTGTAGGATGCACTTGTCGCGCAACTAATGATCGCTTGACTGACATATTGAATTGTAATTGAATTGAATATAATTGAAATGAATGGAATGTAATTTAATTGTATTTAATTTAATTTAATTGTATTGTGTAAATTTATGTGACATTGAACATTTGTAATTTGAATATTAAGCACCTACTAACATAGTTTACATAAGTGTGTTACTAACAAAATGAATCATGGTTATTTGAATAAATACATTTATTATTATTATTATTATAATTAATTACCTTTCAAATGATGGTATATTCAGAAGAAATGGTATTGTGGTTCTTGTATAAAACAGATTATAAATTTTGAAATCGACCTTACTTTGGTCGTCTTTTCTATCGAGAAAATTTAATAGAATCGTGTTTTCAACGGTTAGATGCCCTGCAGAAAGAACGTATCTACACTGTTCTTTGAACTATATATGTTAAATGTAATAATTTGGTTATCAAAAACCGCTTCGAAAACAGACAAAAACACTTTGACCCCCCCTTAAATTATTCACCATTTCACGTTAGATTGAGAATTAATACACAGAAATCGAATTTTTACCCTGCCGAGGACTCCAAAAAACGTCCAAAAACGGTTTCATTTGACAACTCATGTCACTTACTCTATTCCGTAAGGTATAATATCTTTATGGTACAGACACACTTCTGTTACAGTTTTATAATAGTTTAGATAGGGAGGGGGCTTCAAGGGTCCCATACCTTTTAAACCCCCTCCTGCCCGAAGCTCGCGGCCCCGGGTTGGGGACTTTTACAACAGTATAAGAAAGAGTATCTATTACTATACTCCATTCCAGATAGGGGCGAAAAGAAGGTAAAAAAGATTCTTTATAGTACACACTTTAAAGAAATTATGAATATTGTATCAAACAACAAAATGGCGATGTTGAAAGACCTAAAGAAGCAGTGGTGCGCACATGTGGTTCGCCTTTGTTTCAATGAAGCTTTTTTAAAGACTGTTATGAAAAAAATCCGTCAGGTGGCGCTAGTAGTAGCCATATTGACAATTCGAAAAAAACACTCTAAAAATTCTAAAAAATTGTACTAAAATTATAACGACTTCATTTAAATCGTTATGATCGTCATCGTATTATTAATGTATGAATAAATTTGTCTCTAAACTTGGAAATCTAGGAAAATACGTTTGGCAAGCATTAGTTTATTACTATGGCAATTTTTTTTAACCGACTTCAAAAAAAGGAGGAGGTTCTATATTCGGCTGTATGTGTTTTTTTAATGTATGTTCACCGATATTTTCGTAAATTGTGAACCAATTTAAAAAATTCTTTTTTTGTTTGAAAGGGTATACTCCCGAGGTGGTCCCATTTTCTTTAACCGACTTAAAAAAAAGGAGGAGGTTCTATGTTCGGCTGCATGCAGCAAAAAAATACATGTATTTTTTTTATGTATGTTCACCGATATTTTCGTCAATTGTGAACCAATTTAAAAAATTCTTTTTTTGTTTGAAAGGGTATACTCCCGAGGTGGTCACATTTTAATTTTGTGAAGATCTGATGACGCGCTTCGGAGCTACACAATAGAACTCCTCAAAAGTTGACAGCAAATCGTCTGCGATTGAACCATTTGCCTCGTTTCAATGTACCCTTTGCGTATATAACTGATATCTGAATCGAACTAACATATTTAATCACTGAAAGTTATGAAATAAAAAATAAAAATAAAAATAGTGAAAACTGACTTCAAAAGTAAAAAAGTAAGAAATAATATTTCAGCCTATGACTTTTACGTTCAAATCTATAAGGAAATTAATTTGTTTTATTTTTTACTTTTAATTTAATTTAATTTAATTTATCTTTATTGGATATCAAACAGCAAATTACTTAATTTCTAAAACAACAACATGAAGTCGGTTTTTACTTTTTTTGTAAAAATTTTTTATTTACCAAAACGCCTCATTGATATAATAAAGGAACATTATAAGGGGGTTTAGAAATGCCAAGTAGCGCTTTTGCTTAGGAGACGACTTGCTTTGCACTTCTAACTTCTCTTATAATGTTCTGTGGATATAATCGTCACGAGATAATGATGGCAATTAGGCGACAGACTACAGAAGACTAATAGGTTTTTATTCATACACGCTGGACACAAGACGGAGCGTCATACGGCAGCCCGTCATTTGTGAAGCAAGGAGTTGTATGAAACCACACGTAGGAGCATACACGGTGACGCATTGCCACTGCGTCAATTCAGCAGCCCGTGTGGCACACGGGTGATGCAGTGACGTGCGTAATGTTGCCAGCAGATAAACCATAAAATGACCTGAAGCGCTGCATTATCGATTAAAATTATGAAACATTGTAACATATTGTAAACTAATTGCTGCAAAAGGAAAATAAATAATGTAGTTTCTGACCAATCGCAAATTTAAATATACCTATTAGAAAATTGTATGGTTTCTCCGATCTTCGAACACAAATCTAAAGTCAGAAATTCAGAAAAGTGGCCGCCATCTTGAACTTTTTTGTTCTTCAACCGATTGCTTCTAAAATCGATATCTGGGGGTTTCTGCGATCTCCGAACACGAATCTAAAGTCAGAAATTCGGAAAAGTGGCCGCCATCTTGAACTTTTTTGTTTTCCAACCGATTGGTTCCAAAATCGATATCTGGGGGTTTTTGCCATCTCCAAACATGACAATGAAGTCAAAAATTCAAAAAAGTGGCCGCCATCTTGAACTTTTTTGTTTTTTAATCTAATACTTCCAAAATCGATATCCGGGGGTTTCTGCTATCTCCAAAAACGAATCTTAAGTCAGAATTTCATAAAAGTGTCACCC
Source organism: Agonopterix subpropinquella (assembly GCA_922987775.1). Lineage (NCBI taxonomy): Eukaryota > Metazoa > Arthropoda > Insecta > Lepidoptera > Depressariidae > Agonopterix > Agonopterix subpropinquella. Next base: position 14,215,051 of record OV277695.1, on the reverse strand, counting down.
TCTTGAACTTTTTGTTTTTTAATTGATTACTTCCAAAACCGATATGTAGGGGTTTATGTGGTCACCAAAAACGGGTCCGAAGTCAACATTCAGAAAAGTGCCCGCCTTCTTGAACTTTTTTGCTTTACAACCGATTGCTTCCAAGATCGATATCTGGGGGTTCCTGCGATCTATTAGCATGAATCTGATATCAGAAATCAGAAAATTGGAAGGAAAGCAAATAAGGTTAAAAAACAGATAAGATCATCTTGAATTTAATTGTTTGGTAACTGACTGCTTCCAAAATAGATATCTCACTCCGGAATCTCCGGAAACAGAGACAAAGTAACAGATGGCGGCCACTTTTCTAAATTTTTGACTTTAGATTCATGTTCGGAGATCGCAAAAACCCCCAGATAACGATTTTGGAAGCAATCGGTTGAAAAACAAAAAAGTTCAAGATGGCGGCCTCTTTTTAAATTTTTTACTTCAGATTCTTGTTTGGAGATGGCAGAAACTCCCATATATCGATTTTGGAAGTAATAGATTGAAAAACAAAAAAGTTCAAGATGGCGGCCACTTTTCTGAATTTCTGACGGATTCGATTGAGTGCATCCATACCACATCACCCTACCGGCAACGCTCTGCGCGACGCAAGTAATACCAAATAATATTGATGTTACAAGCAGACGGATTAAATTCCAATGATTTCTGCAACATGGATTCTGCAACTGCATTTTTGGAAAAAAAATTGTTACGAATTTGAGTTTGCTTGAGACATTTTAAGTGATATTAGCTGGTACCGACTTGATCTATTTTAAGATGTATTTTAAAGCTTAAGAAGAACTCGTTTAATACGTCTTCAAAATCGATTGTCAGCGCGGTTTATTAATACGGAATTACGGAATAACGGACATTAGTGAGCACCGGTGGCGTAGCGTGGGTGTCTATCCCCCGGAGCACAGACCGATTTTGCTGCCTCCTTATCTTTATAAGAAGACCTACGTTAAACATAAAGGAGAGACCGAAGCAACCGAAGCCAGCTCGAAATTTTTTAGCACAACCTGTTCGGGTTGTGGTCAGACATCTTTAGGTCTTTTGGTTTTGGTTTGGTGGGGTTGGTTATCCATTCAAAAATAGACTTTACTCTGCTCTACGAATTGGTTATACAGGTTGTTTATGGTAAGTAGTTGCATTACTAAAAGGGGTGATTATACTCATGATACTTAACAATTTTACCTAAGAAACCTAAATAAAATTCATAAAAATTTGTTTGGTCTTCCTATAGTAAATGCAAGCAGCTGATCCAACATTTGTATGAAAAGTTGAAATTTTCATACAATCGTTAGACCAGCTGACTGAATTTTGCGGATTTCCTATAGGTTTCTTCAGAAACGTATTTCAGTGTCATGGGTACAATCACACCTTAAAGTAATGCAACTGTTTACCCTAGCACCCTGTGGTTCAGTCAGAGCTCAATCAATTAATATTTTTGCCACCTCTGGTAAAGTGCCGCCCGGTGCCCAGGGCATTTGCCCCCCCTCGCTATGCTACTAGTGAGTACTAGTGAGTTATATTTATAACAGACGTTTTCTTATTTTTCCATCAACTCGATAGTGTGAACTAAAATGTGCCTAAGTATGTGAGTATACCCGGTGACAGCGTTTTAGTTCTAATAAATACCAGTGCGCTACAGACTATTGGCTGTTTCACTTGCTACCCCTAATTCTTATATTCATCAGTCATCAAAAACACTGACATAAATGTTTCGAATTTTTTATAAAATGATCACGGTCTGAAAAGGTTTCGTAGCCCTGCTTCTGTGATCTTCTTTTTTTCGTCTTTAATAAAAATGGAGTATAGATACAGTACGGACACTCCCTTCCTCCCACCAACTTTTTACCTCACCCCCTCTATCGCCCTCTGGTTACCTCGCACTGGTTACTCGTTACCGATGAAGAAGATTTAAGGTTCAATTTCTTTGGTTTCGCATGTGCTGACGTCATCTTGACAAATTCAATTTTTGTATGCAGTGTCCGGGCTGTGCTTTTACTATGTTATACCTTGGGGTCACCCCTACTACTTAAAATTACTATAATTAATTAATTTACTGCATTCATTTTTGCTTCGTTGATTGAACTATATCTTCAAAGTGTATCTTATACAGGGTGTAATAAAAGACCCTAGTAATACTTAAGGGGGTGTTTCAGACCATCAATCTGAACAACTTTCACTATGGAGCCAACGTCGAGAAAAAATAAACAAAATCGGTCGTCCCATACGTTTGAGTCGAGACGGTACTGCAGTTTTGTATGAAAGAGCAGATTTTTTTTTCGCGATTTCGATGTTGGCTTCGTAGTGAAAGTTGTTCAGGTTGATGGTCTGAAGCACCCCCTTAAGTATTACTAGTGTGTTTTGTTACAAACTGTATAGAGTTGTTTAGCACGGTTGAGTAAGAGCGCGGCTCTTAATTAAATATTCCGTGACCGCGCTAACAAACGGCTAGAGCATGCTAGGCCACTGCCTAGCACCACTACCCTACGCCACTGCGTAGCGTGGGCTTGTGCCGCCCGGGGCACAGACTGATTTTGTCGCCCCCTTATCTTTATAAGAAGACCTATAGAAAAAAGAACGGAGCGAGCTCGAATTTTTTTTGCACATCCATTCGGTTTGTGTTCAGACATCTTTTGGTTTCTCCATGCAAAAATAAAAACTAAGAGCGAGATTCCTCGATACAGAACATTTTACGTGTAGGTAAAACATGTGCAAAGTAACCTAAGTAAAAGCTATGGATCGAGTCAAGCAAGCTCGAAATTTTTAGCACCACGTCTTAGCTGTGGTCAGATGTGTAGACACAGTAATTAAAACTCAAACTCAGAGCGAGCGAAGAGAGCTCGACTTTTGTCTGCTCTATGGAATGGTTATAGACAAAGTTCAATCTATATTTTTCCCGATTTGCCGCCCCTAGTAAAGTGCCGCCCGGGGCATTTGCATGTAATACCTATCTTAACTAACCGTTAAGTTTGTCCTCAAATTCTATGGCAGCTACAACTATGCGAGTCATTTTTTCATCAACATAAATGCCTCTGAGTTGTTTACTATTATTATATCCTACAACTTTAATGAACTTTCCAATGATGTCTTGAATAACAGCTGATTTGGGATTTAGCTGCGCAGGAATTTCCATATCTGATGCTAACTGTGGAAGGACTTGCAAAATGGCAGAAGAAAATAAATGGAAATTCTTTATAATTAATCTTTTTGTTGCCTTTCGTACCACATCTTCGAGTAAATCACTTTGAGGTGAATACGCAAAAGTCATTTGCGTTAGGTTCAGCCCTCCTCTGAAATTATAAAATAAGCGAATGTTTAAATCTACCTGCATGCAATGACAATAAAATTATCAAAAAGAGTTTTTAACTGTCGATTTGATTTTGCAGATAAGTATGTAATAAACATAGATAATATTATACAACGTGTTAATGAATTAACGCAAAACTAGAAAGTAGTTTGTTTAGAATCGAGAGCAGAATCGAATTAGGGATCATGGTATTAACTAGGGATGCAACGATTCAGCCATTACGATTACGATTACGATATTAATCGTTATTTATTACGATAACCGATGCATTACGATTATTTAAACAAATTTAGTTGAGATTATCCTCAGGATGAGTTCTCATAGTGTTTCTTTGCATTCCAATGAAAGTTAAATCATAAAAAAAAACTTTAAAAATTCAAAGATTTTGTAACTTTTTCTACTAATTTGAGATCGAATTTAAAGGTTCACTTGGTCAAGATTCTGATTTCTGGATGAATAGAAGCCAATTTGCATTGAAAAACACAATATGGAACATGATTCTGTATTAAACTCGTTAAATTTCCGTGGGAGATTAATCTTTTGAAATGTGGATGAGATATCGCGAGAACGAGAATGTATACTGTAATACTTCAAACCAAAAATCAAATCCAGACCTCAGTAGAATTACAATAAGAAAATTGATTGTCAAATTTGACCAAAAAAATGACAGATTTAGATAAAATGAGCTAAAGTGGCAGCAGCGAGAAATCAGATTTTTTTTAAATTTGTTTTTCGGCTCGAGAATCTAGTATTTATGTCTGACATTTGTCAACAAGTGCAATCCGATTGACGTTTTCAATTCGATTTAATAATCGTACGATTCTTACTACGGTGCATTGCATCGTTATTAATCGTGATTATTACGATTACAGATGCAAAACGATGCACCGCTTCGTAATCGTTGCATCCCTAGTTTTAACATAGGTAATTTTTATCAAAATATTAAATAATTTGTTTGCAAACTGTATCCATGAGTAAGTTAGCGCTTTCTTTCATTGCTGAAATGATAACAAATAATTTTAATCTCAAAACTTAAAATGCGAATAACTGAAAATTTTAACTATCAAAATAATGAAATTATTGTTTCAATCTAATTATTTTGTTATAAATCAGTTGGGGTGTATGAGGTTTTGCGCTAATTCATTAACACGTTGTATAGAAGATAGAACTGAACTGGATACACAATCAACGCTCCAAAAATGGCAGATTCAAATGAGCTACTAAGTACTTACATAGCTCTTTTTTAGGGTTCCGTACCCAAAGGGTGAAAACGGGACCCTATTACTAAGCCTACGTTGTCCGTCCGTCCGTCCGTCTGTGTTAGTCTGTTTGTAGTTTATGAATCAAAACCAACATGTCATGCCACCCGTGCATGCATACCTACTTGATTTGTGTGGGTTATGTGTCAGATTCAGACAAAAATTTGCTAAGATTTTGTATGAGACTTGAAGTCTTGTACCTATAAGCTATAAATAAGAAAGATGATAACACAAAGCTTGCTAAACAACTTACAAAACCATTTTCGAAAACTCAAGCGTATTTGCTTGTATGGGAGGGTAATTCTTGGTGCCATTCGTTTCCGGGTCTATCTGCCAGCGTATTATAAGCACAAGCATCATGGTCACCACGGGCAGCAGCAGTTCTGTGAGGGTTTGACAGCGGTGCCGCCATTGCTGGAGGAAATTCTTCCACATTAAGAGCCGGAACTTCGTCACTGGATGCACCTGTTTTTCTTTTCTCGTCTTTTTTCGATTACATCCGCATCGCTCCTAATTATTTACAACATTATTAATTACCTACACATGGGGTAGAATTCATCATTATCATCATGTCAGCCGATGTACGTCCACTGCTGGACATAGGCCTCCCCCAAGGATCACCATAACGACCGGTCCAGCGTTGCCCTCATCCAACAGGTTCCCGCCGCTTTCACCAGGTCGTCGGTCCACCGTGTGTGGGGGTGCGGTGTGGGACGTTAGGTATCGATAAATTATAGAATAGGCTTGCTGTTAACACGTATAATGAGTCCTGAAATACACTCACAATGACTTATAACTTAAGACTATGTGTGTGTGTGGGGGGGGGGGGGGGGGGGGGGTAGGTACACGCTACAGCGAGGGTATGCCACCCTCGCTGCGCTTTCCGGTACGCGGTCGCCACTCGAGAACTTTTCGGCCCCACCGGCCATCGGTTCTGCGAGCGATGTGTCCCGCCCACTGCCACTAGAGTTTAGCAATTCTTTGGGGTAGCATTATTTATTTAGATAATTATATGATAATAGGTGTTCGTTACCTACCTCCTACCTAAGTAGGCACTTGTAATAGGTAAAGATTTAAAAGTTGATATAAGATAGAAAGCTTCCAGTCTGCCTTCATTAAAATGATTACCAATTAAATAGGTCAGTATTTAATGGAAACCATCAATAAAGTAAACATAGTGTAGTTTTCTTGAATCCGAATGTGTAAATTGTATGAAAATGTGTAATGAAATGTGTAAAAACACTAAAACATGTGTGAACGCTCAAGGTGTGTGACATGGATTATTCAAATGCTTAGCAGCCTCATAGGGTTAGAAACGGTTTGGCGAGTGAAGCTGCTACGACCAAGAAAGTTATAAGTAGACCAGCACGGCTAGCATGCCACCCACCACAAAGCGTTTAAACGTGAAAAATGTCATGCGCGCTCTTTCTGGCATACGTAAAATAATATAGTATAAGAGCTAAGTGTACTTTTTGCAACCATCAGCAGCAAGGCTGATTCAGTGTTTATGGCATCTCTGTGATGGGGATGGACCAGGTCTGCCTGCATAACTTCAGTCGGTTTAGGAGTTACTGATGATTAAAGGTCTGTAAAAAATTAACGGTCAGCTGCAAGGCTGATCGTATGTTATTGTTGCTGATTCAGTGTTTATGGGGTGTAGAGCTTCTCTGTGATGGTGATGGACCAAGTCTGCCTGCATAACTCCAGTCGGTTTAGGAGTTACTGATGATTAAAGGTCCCTAATAAATTAATGATTACAGTTATTGTTGCAGTATGCACTGTAGCTAAGTGAACAGTACAAAACCTGTCAAGTTCTGTCAGTCGGTTTAGGAGATACAGCCAGTCAAAGTTCAGACCTTTTTTAACGGCTGTATCTTCTAAACCGACTGATGAACCATGTCAGTTTTTGTACTGTTCACATAGCTACAGTGCATACTACAACAATAACTGTAATCATTAATTTATTAGGGACCTTTAATCATCAGTAACTCCTAAACCGACTGGAGTTATGCAGGCAGACCTGGTCCATCACCATCACAGAGAAGCTCTACACCCCATAAACACTGAATCAGCCCTGCTGCTGATGGTTGCAAAAAGTACCTACACTTATCTCTCGGAATAATAAGGATGGAGGCCATTGGAGGCACATCTCGATTTTTATCTTTTTCTCGAGGGTGGCGTGGCGAGGGTATAAGGAAAAAGCAGAGTCGCGCGCAAGTAGAGAAATCATGCTAGAGGGTCTGTAAGAGACCTAATTAGATCTGATAGTAAAGTAAGGTATGACAATTGACACATTTTGTCTCACCAAAGCATCTTTGATAAAGAGCCTGGAGTCTAAATGTTCCTTTATCATCAGTAACGACTTATTTAGACCATTTCATTGTCTTATTATTATAGTATTCATTTTGGTTTTAATTATTTGTCTTGCTGATGCCGTATTCCAGGATTCCAGCCAAAGAAAAATTCTAATTCTTTATGATTATTTTCTCTGTACTGTTGCAGGTTGCAGCTAGGTATTTGCGAGCATCTAAATATGTAAGGATGTTACTATTTCCCCCCCTTGTAACAGTACTCTATGTATTTCCAGTCTCGGTAGAGAGTAGTTATATTCCTTGATTTCCAGCACAACTATTATATTTCCAGGTCCACGTGTACACAATGCTATTTTTATGACATGATGACATTAAACAGAATACATAGAGTACTTTAGTCTTTGATAATAACGTACATAATAGTTTGTCTAGGAACAAGTATGTTTGTGATCTTCTTCGACTATGTATCATAGAAATATTAATTTACTACGTAAAACCTGGAATGCGGTCTTCTCGGAATATTGTGAAGAGCGGGATAAAGCAGCCTGGACCATAAAGGTATTATACTACGTAAGAGAGACGGTGACAGCTGAGAGAGCGAGATGTACCTAGCGGCATGCCTGTATAATAGAAAGAGATACGTGACGCGAGGCAATAGAACCGTTTTTGGGGATTTGGAGTCCTGGTAAAAATTCAGTTTCTGTCAATAATCGTGAACCTAAAGTGAAATCGTAGATAATTTTGTAAAATATACTAACACTGTTTCATTAAATTATTCACCATTTCACGTTACATTGAGAATTAATACACAGAAATCGAATTTTTACCCTGCCGAGGACTCCAAAAAACGTCCGAAAACGGTTTCATTTGACAACTCATGTCACTTACTCTATTCCGTAAGGTATAATATCTTTATGGCCTGGACGCGGTGTCCCTATCCTTAGAAGGGTGACAATGCGATTATGCTTTTAGGACTTTTATTATATTTTCACTATTTGTGTAGTCGTTTTGCTTTGCTACAGAAAATGTGTATCTATATATCTATACCTAACATATTTACGCTACTTTGACATCAAACTAGCGTACTATGGTAAAAAAATAAATATTTCGTAAACTTCATTTCGTTGAAGGCACTATTTTTATCTGACCTAGGCACTAATTACTAGGCACTATTAAGGAACTATTTATTGACATTAAAATAATCCTGAAACCGGAGCATGTTGCGCGTGTAAATAGATAGAAGAGAGCAAAGACGTGATAGTACTAGGTGATCCAAAAGGTATGGCAGCCTACCATAACCTTTTGGATCACCTGTATGTGACTAAAAAGGTTCACAATAGCAGAATTTTCTATGGACTAGGTACCTTAAGGTCCGCCACACACATACGGAATTGCAATCCGGAATCCTGAATCAGGATTACGATTTCGTATGGATTTCCCCCCTCCACAATTGCATTCGGAATTGCGCAGCTGTCAAATCCTGTACAAAATCACAATCCTGATTTGGAATTCCGGATTGCAATTCCGTATGTGTGTGGCGTACCTAACGCGAACACCCTGAAGTGCGATTTTTGAACATCATACGAGCGAATCGGCAGTAGAAAGATGCATAATCACCATAGTAATTTTGACATTTTCTACTGCCGAGTCACTCGTATGATGTTCAAAAATCGTTCTCCATCAAACCATCAATTTGAATAACTTTTACTATGATTTTCTTTTTACGATTTCAGATTTGCTCCCATAGTAAAAGTTGTTCATTTTGATGGTCTAAACCACCCCTGAAAGTTTCGAAACGGTAAAAAAATCATCCAGCCGAACCGAAACGGCTTGACCTTATGTCAAGCCGTTTCGGTGTAAATGCGCAAAAACTCATTTTGACGAAAGAAAAATATTTACTGCAGCGCCCCCTGGCAAATGAAACCGTAACACCCGCCTAGGGAGTATTATATTCCAAACCCTTTACAGAAAACCGTATCTAAATCGGTCAAGCCGTTTTGGAGATAAATGGGAACATTCGTTGGCACACACAAACAAACAAACAACCTCTTACCCTAAACGCATAGGTAGGTACGCACGGCGACACATCAAGCTATACAAAACCAAAATAAGCTGGCCGCGCGTACCTACCTTCCTACTATGTTTTATCACAGATATTAGAACAGTTTTATCTTCGTAATTTTTATCATAATATATGCGTCCGATGCTTACCTTCTATGTTTGTTGTTACCCTAACTAATTTAATATTTTCAAGACTAAAACATATTAAAAATACAAACCTTTGATACGATAAGCCACAATCTGGAAAATATTCTCTTTTGCAGCCGTCGATTAAGCAAATACAAACCATTTTAACATAAAATGTGGATAAAAAATAATAAAAAATAATTTGACGGCTAGCGACAATTTCAAATAATATGGCAGATTGGGTTGTCAATTTTTTTCTTTTTTACTACCACGGCTTTGCAACACACAAATAATTTAAAAAGATTTGATACATTTTTGCTTCATTTGATCTTACCAATTCGGCTGAAATCATAACATATACATATGGCAACACCAGTACACTGTAGAATGGGACACCGGGTACAACTCATGCCTTCTTCTTCTAGCATGGTCAACTTTATGCGTGCCAAATAGTTTTTATGTGTTTGGGCTATGGATTATTTTTGATTAAACCGAGAGAAAGATAATTTGGCACAGCGCGATCCTGTATTGGATAACATATAGACTAAATGACTTTTTACCCCGAGGTAAAAATTCAGATTACCTACGCTTTGGGTCGCTATGTACCAGTCTATAGCTAGTAATATATTTAATGTCTTTGAATAAGAACCTACTAGAAATTTTTGTTCCGATAGGTTTGATCTAGTGATATGTCACTTTGTGCGTTTTTCCCCAGTTGGTTAGGACCATGTTAGGACATTGCAGGCTGAATCACCTGGGCCCCGATTGCGTTAAATAAATCGCAACTGAACCATGATTCGACCGCGTGCGAAGCTTAGCTTTTTACCTTTTTACACATTTGGCATTGCCAAGAAGGTTGAAATTTTTTCCGGTATGTAATCTTCTTGAGCATTGCGCTAATCGCGGTACAGCTCATGACAGCCGTTAGAGCACTTTTGACAGATCGCTCAGACGTCAAAGTGCGTCAAAGGCTGTCAGTTACATAGAGTTTAGCGCAATGCGGCAACAATGCGGTATTCAGTTTCCGGTATAAAAAAAGTACTCTTTGGAATTCAGCACAGATGAATAATAATTGAATTGCAATGTGATTAGAACTGAAATTGGATAAGAATAGAAATCGGGCTCCTGATGGTCTGAAAAGAATAATGATTCCGTGCTTCGGATGGCCCACCAAGCCGTTGGTCCCAGCTTCTATCTCTGGTGGTAGTAGTCGTTACATAAAAACCACGTCAGAGGCCGTAAGGCACTATTAAATAACAATTCCTTGATTAAATAATCTGTGGTAAGGCGGTCCAAAGAGAATATAATCACTACGTAGGCGGTCTGAAAAAACCAGGGCTCTGTCGACACGATAAGAAGAAGAAGGAATAAATAAAAATAGGCAAAAAGAACACTTCATTTCATATACAGTTTATTAATTCGTAGGTATAAAAAGTTGTTTGATTAGATCAATGACACATTATAATTTATAATCAGTTTATAATATAACATACATAACATAACTATTGAACTTAAATTGCTAACGTCATCCATGTAAATATACAGAGTGTAAAGTACATTCCATAGGTTCTTAAAGGGGTGCTACAGACCATCATGCGATTCAGTTTGATGGTCTGAAGCACCCCTATAAGTATGTAACGCATTTTAGTTTACACCCTGTAGATACGTGGTAGATACATCAACATGATATTATTTCGTACAAAGCTCCACGCAATAGATCTACTTATCTTTCTATTTATACTGTTATAAATAAATCTGTAAATGTTTGTTTGTCGCGCATCACGCGGAAAGAGTTATTCCCTTTACAGGCGAGTTCCCCTCACGCCGAGTTTCTCTACGTCGATTCCCTTTACGTCGATTCTCTTTATAGTGATTCCCTCTACGTCGAGTCTATGTCATATGTACAGTTCGCGAACGATTTTTTGTGTTGATGTTCTCTTCTTCTATTCTATTCTATTCTAAATCAAAATTTGAACCAATTTTGATTGACTGATGCAATTTAAGTCAATTCAATATTTAAATAACCAAAGTTAAACATTTTTAATGGGTTTCTAATTTCTATTCTTACTGATTCACGGTAACCTGTTAAGCTTTAATTGCGATGATTTAGTACATTATGATACAGATCCAAGTGAGTGAAGTTGGTCATTACAGCCGAGGCGGGATTGCAGCACGAGCCGCAGGCGAGTGGTGTATATAATAGCCAAAGCCCAATGACGTTTTTCAACATACTGCGAGGAAAAAGTAATAAAATTTCGTAAAATACAACAATTTTAGACAAATATTTGGGAAAAAAGGTGCTGGGCTTCTTTTTAACCGACTTCAAAAAAGGAGGTTATCAATTTGATACGTATGTATGTAATATTACTGGAATTGCAAAATATCCATATATGATAATCTATTAGGGCTTCCAAACAAATATACAAAATTTTATAGGTGTATGTATGTTTGTATGTATGTTTGTCCACGCATATCTCTGAAACTATTGGTCGGATTGTGACCATTTTTTTATTGACTTACATTTACCTACTCCAAATTAGGGTACAATGCAAGTTTCATCAAAATCGGTGCAGTAGTTTTCAAGATATTGGACTAAATACGTGTAAGGTGTAAGTGTGAGGGCCTGGTTTCTATGTATTTATTTACACGATAACTTCGGCATTTCTCGACCGATTTGGATGATTATTTTTTAGTTCTGAAGGATTTATCTCCGAAATGGTTCCCTTTTAATTAGGTGAAGATCTGATGATACACTGCGGAGTTACACAATAGAACTCCTCAAAAGTTGACAGCACACCATCGGCGATTGAAACATTTGCTTCGTATCGATGTATTCTTTGCATGTATAACTGATATTTGAGTCGAACTAGTGTATTTCATCACGAAAAATTGTGAAATAAACAAAATTTTAAAATTAAAATTAATTATTTTAAAATTAAAATTAATTATTTTAAAATTAAAATTAATTATTTTAAAATTTTTGCGTTTTGTTAGTTGAGATAGCTATGCGCGTCACCGAAGAGGCAATGACTTTAGCCGAAAATCAACCAACGACGTTTTATTGCAAACAACCTACAAAACGTTATAAACTTACTTAAATAAATTGATTGATGAAATGCAGCGTTTGTTTATCATATTTTAACTAAAACAGATTAATTTATTAAGAAAAAATATTTTTTTACATGGAAACTATTTGCTGAGATTTAAAAACAAACTATAGAAATTAAAAGTAAAAAAAAATATTTTTAAAAACAAGATTTTATTAAGGTTAACTAAAAAATAACAATAAGTAATTAATTCTAGTTGGGCAATGCGTTTGTAGTGGATGTAGTTTGTATGGGTCGAATCTAAAGAAACTAGTATCAAAGTTATCGCTATGCTAAGCTTGTTTTTAAAAAGATTTTTTTACTTTTAATTTCTATAGTTTGTTTTTAAATGTCAGCAAAGAGCTTTGGTTGATTGTCGGCTAAAGTCATTGCCTCTCGGCGATCTGCGCGCGCATAGCTATCTTTAACCAAAGGCACGGAATGCAAAAAAAAAGAAGCCCAGCATCTTTTTTCCCAAATATTTGTCTAAAATACTTGTATTTTACGAAATTTTATTACTTTTTCCTCGCAAGTATGTTGGAAAACGTCATTGGGCCCTGGCTTTTATATACACCACTCGCCTGCGGCTCGTGCTGCAATCCCGCCTCGGCTGTAATGACCAACTTCACTCACCTGGATCTGTATCATAATGTACTAAATAAATCATTGCAATTAAAGCTTAACAGGTTACCGTGAATCAGTAAGAATAGAAATTAGAAACCCATTAAAAATGTTTAACTTTGGTTATTTAAATATTGAATTGACTTAAATTGCATCCGTCAATCAAAATTGGTTCAAATTTTGATTTAATACAAGTTGAATACCTACCTACCTACCTACAAACTAACTGAACACGGACGAGTAGGTATGTACCTACCTACCTATAATGATTGAAAAAAGCAGACATCAACACAAAAAAAATCGTTCGCGAACTGTACATGACATAGACTCGACGTAGAGGGAATCACTATAAAGAGAATCGGCGTAAAGGGAATCGACGTAGAGAAACTCGGCGTAAGGGGAACTCGCTGCAAAGGGAATAACTCCGCGGAAACTAGGTAGGTACCTACTAAGGGTACCTACTGGACCGACTTACAACGGTTCGACTATGATTAGACTAAAAACTTGATATCATTTACCTCGCAACAATCGGGAAAATTCTAGTTCGAAATACATATAAGTAAGTACCTAGTTGCTTTTTAAACATTAGGTATAACTGGGACCTGCATTTTTAGATGTTTCGTCTGTGCCGAAAAATAAACCACTTAAAAATTAATTAAACGTTTACGTAACGAACATCTGTTATGATTATGAGTTATGATTATGACTATGACATTAACAAAAAAATTGCTTTACATTCGAACTTCGCAATCGCGTGAAAGTTTTTGTTCCAATGTCAACTCTATGACAATGAAGTGCGGACCGAAACAGTGGTACCGATTCGGACTAAGCCACGACTTAACTAAATTTATTCCTGTCACTTTCTAAAATAAGATTAAGAAAAGAGACAGAAAACCAACAGCTGACTTTAGTGCTGTCAAAGTATGGCGTACATTATGATGGCATCTTATTTTGGGCGTGTAACGTCAGTTTGACAGCACTAAAGTCAGCTGTTGGTTTTCTGTCTCTTTTCTTAATCTTATTTTAGAAAGTGACAGGAATAAATTTAGTTAAGTTAAGTCGTGGCACAGTCCGAATCGAGGCCAGTGGTGATATATCGAACATCGAAAGTCCGGGTACAGGGCCAGGCGTGCTGAGACATTTATTTTATTTTTGGCGGACACCGGACACACAATGCCTTCGTGTGTTTTACTCGTACAAATTATTCAAAAAGAAAAGCCTCATACTGTAAAATAATGTAGGTGTAATTATACCCAAATAATACCTAGCTCTATTGGCTATGTGCGAAGTGGGTGTTGGAAACTGTCAAGTCGATCGCAGCGCACGCTGTGGCAGAAATTAGAACTACTGACGGCGAAGCTGTGTCAGGTTTGCTTGAATCTATGAAAATCAGCACACTAACTAAACGAAATCTCCAAAACTGTCAATACTACAAACTTAAAATTTGACATGGAAGTTTCTATTGGCATCTAGATGCTCACTTAAAAAAAGATTGTCGCATTTTAACCCCCCAAAGGTGTTAAAACTGAGGTAAAAGTATGGGAATTCCGATACAAATTAGATTTTGTCCGTGGCTTCGTCCGCATCCGCTCCCGTCATCGTACCGGAATAAAATATAAGCTAGCTTTTAAGAATAATAATAAGCTTTTAAATATAAAAAGTTTTATCAAATTCGGTCCAGTAGTTTTGGCAGAATACTCGAACAAACACAGTCCTTTACAGTACTATAATAGTGTAGATAATTCACGGCTGGCCGACATACTTCATGCGCTACGCCGCGCTAGTGTGGCGCTAGTGTCGTGCACATAGCCAATTGTCTACTACCTATACTGTAAATTATACCTATACTAGAAGAATTGCTATGAAGATGCAGTCTCTCGCTGGTATTTAGTGAACTGCAGGAATATTTGTTCCAAGGTCGTCTGCGATATACTGTAGTCCTCTACTTCTAGATCACGCTTGGCTATCTCCATGACGCCGAACATCTTTGACCACGCCATGGTGCGGTCGGGCAGGTAGTACGTCAGCAAGCCTTGGTATTCTTCCCTGTGGAGCAGTAAGAAAAAGAGATAGACGACCATCTAAAACATGCATACGTCACGTCATATCTCCCGTCAGCAAACGCTACAGGTACACCACACGGCCAGTAACGTAGCGTGGGATTCTGCTGCCCGGGGCACAGGTCGATTTTGCCGCCCCCTTATCTTTATAAGAAACAATAACTGAGCGAACGAAGCGAGCTCGAAATTTTTTTGCACATCTAGTTGGTTTGTGGTCAGAATACTTTTGGTTTCTCCATGCAAAAATAGAAATTAAGAGAGATTCCTCGATACGAATCTGGTAGAGCCAAAACTTTTTATTACCTACGTACAAAACATGTGCAAAGTACCTAACCTAAGTAAAAGCTATGGATCGAGTGAAGCAAGCTCGAAATTTTTAGCACCACGTTTTAGCTGTGGTCAGATGTGTAGACACAGTAATTAAAACATAAACTTAAAATGAGGTTACGGTTGGGGTTGGGGTTGGGGTTTGGTTTTGGGTTGGGGTTGGGGGTTAGGGCTGGGGTTGGGGTTTGGGTGGGTTAGGTTTTGAGTAGGGATGCAACGATTACGAAGCGGTGCATCGTTTTGCATCTGTAATCGTAATAATCACGATTAATAACGATGCAATGCACCGTAGTAAGAATCGTACGATTATTAAATCGAATTGAAAACGTCAATTGGATTGCACTTGTTGACAAATACCAGACTTAAATACTAGACTCTTTAAAAAAATCGGATCTCTCGCTGCCATTTTAGCTCATTTGGAGCTAGATCGGTTTTTTTTAGTCAGATTTGACTCCGAGTTTTTTTAGTACTACTGATTCCTATGATTTGATTCTCGGCTTGAAGTAAGGAATGCATTCTCGTTCTCGTGATATCTCGTCCACATTTTAAAAGATTAATCTCCTACGTAAAGCGGACGAGATATCGCTTGATTGACGAGATTATACAGAATCATGTGCCATATTTTTTTATTGCGTTTTAGTAGAAAAATAATAAAATATAGGAATTTTTTAAAGTTTCTTTTGGTGATTTATTTTTCATTGGAAGAAAGAAACACTATTAAAACACATTCAGAGTATAATGTCAACTAAATTTATTTAAATAATCGTAATGCATCGGTTATCGTAATAAATAACGATTAATATCGTAATCATAATCGTAATCGTAATGGCCGAATCGATTGCATCCCTAGTTTTGAGTTTCGGTACCTACTAGTGAAATGTGGATGTTCTGAGGTTTGAGAATATCTCTACCCCCTCTGGAAATATAGTCGTGAGCATATGCTATGCTATGTTACTTAGAATGAGCGAAGCGACCTTGACTTTTCTCTGCTCTACGAATTGGTTATAGAAAGGGCTCAATCAATCTATACAACGTGTTAATGAATTAACGCAAAACCACATACGGGGAGTATGTGGTTTTGCGTTTGCAACTGATTTATAACAAAATAATTAGATTGCAACAATAATTTCATTATTTTGATAGTTTAAATTTAAATTTATTCGCATTTAAAGTTTTGAGGCTAAAATGATTTGTTATCATTTAAGCACTGAAAGAAAGCGCTAACGTACTCATGGATAGGTACATTTTTACAATCTTGTTTTGGTAGTAAGTAGGGTGAGTGTGCCCGTGCATTGGGTTGTCATCGGGTTCAGAAAATTTTTAATTTTGCAAAAAAATTATTTAATATTTTGAAAAAAAATTACCTATGTTGAAACCATGATAATTCGATTCTGCTCTCGATTCTAAACAAACTACTTTCTAGTTTTGCGTTAATTCATTAACACGTTGTATAGGTATACCTAAATACAATATTCTTAAAGACCCACTTACATGATTTTCGGGTTGACGAAGTTAGTTTTGACATAGTTTTTGATAGCGTCCGTGGCCATCTCACGTGCTTCGCTGGACATCCCTGTGTCGTCGTCCATTTTCATTTTAATTGTTAAGGTAAAACCTAAAAATAAACATAATTATGCATTTAATGAAGAAATAGTACATTACTGCAGCGGCCGGCAACAGAGGCATTGATGGACGAACGTGTAAATGTGGGCCGAGGCGAAGCCGAGGCACACATACGTAAGTCCATCAATGCCTAGTTGTGGCCAAGGCTTGTATAGTACTTTTCTCAAATAATGCGCGGAAATTAAAACAGTTAATTTTCTCAAATAATTCGCGGAAATTAACTCTTTTCAAAATCAATGACGAACATTTGACGAACATCGAACAACAATTAGTTTTTTTTTTCAATAAACAGCTTTCTATTTGCAAGCCAGTTCGAAATTTAAATAAAACCTTTGATAAGTTACCTCCTTGGTTGCCATGTTTCGGAGAAAAAGATCGTTCCATTTTTAAATTACACGACAGATATGAGTTTAGTATGTAATTTATTTGGTCGCTAAACACGACAGATATGGATTTTCATACAACATTGCCGGCCGCTGCGCGCATGTATTTGGCCAGTACTGCAATTTCGATTTATCTCGAAGAAGGTTGTCAAAATAATGCTCACATTTCCAAGCATGTTTGAGAAAAAAAATATTACTTACCTACACCTTCCTAACAACATTTATTCAATTAAATTGTAAGCACAGACAGCATAACTTTAAAGTAGTCCTTACAGTACGGCAACGGATGTACTTGCGCAGAGCAACGGAGGGGGCCTTGTAGGGGCCTTGCGGGGAAGCGGACGGAGGAGTGGCATCCCGATCTCTGTTCATACAGAGCCCGCCGAATCCCAACCTCTTCATAGAGGACTGCCGTTCACCATGATAGTGAGCCGCGAGCAGAGCGCCTCGCACTCCTCCATGCTGTGTGACGTCAGCACCACGCCTCGCACCCCGCACCGCTCGCCATACCTAGACATAACTCACCTTCAGAGAACCTGTTCTTGAGATGTTGTGGCGTGCCGAGACACTGGAACCTGCCGTTGACCATGATAGTGAGCCGCGAGCAGAGCGCCTCGCACTCCTCCATGCTGTGTGACGTCAGCACCACGCCTCGCACCCCGCACCGCTCGCCATACCTAGACATAACTCACCTTCAGAGAACCTGTTCTTGAGATGTTGTGGCGTGCCGAGACACTGGAACCTGCCGTTGACCATGATAGTGAGCCGCGAGCAGAGCGCCTCGCACTCCTCCATGCTGTGTGACGTCAGCACCACGCCTCGCACCCCGCACCGCTCGCCATACCTAGACATAACTCACCTTCAGAGAACCTGTTCTTGAGATGTTGTGGCGTGCCGAGACACTGGAACCTGCCGTTGACCATGATAGTGAGCCGCGAGCAGAGCGCCTCGCACTCCTCCATGCTGTGTGACGTCAGCACCACGCCTCGCACCCCGCACCCCGCCCCGCTCGCCATATCTAGACATAACTCACCTTCAGAGAACCTGTTCTTGAGATGTTGTGGCGTGCCGAGACACTGGAACCTGCCGTTGACCATGATAGTGAGCCGTGAGCAGAGCGCCTCGCACTCCTCCATGCTGTGTGACGTCAGCACCACGCCTCGCACCCCGCACCGCTCGCCATACCTAGACATAACTCACCTTCAGAGAACCTGTTCTTGAGATGTTGTGGCGTGCCGAGACACTGGAACCTGCCGTTGACCATGATAGTGAGCCGCGAGCAGAGCGCCTCGCACTCCTCCATGCTGTGTGACGTCAGCACCACGCCTCGCCCTGTACGCCTCGCACCCCGCACCGCTCGCCATACCTAAACATCATGATTAGACACAAAGCATTCAGCATTAAAGAACCAGTTATTTGTCAGCATATTAAGAAGGACTCTACATACCTGTCTCTTGGCAGCGGGATCCACACCGGTCGTCGGTTCATCGACAAAAACGAGTCGTGTGCGTCCGAGCAGCGCCACCGCCGTACTCAGTTTACGTTTGTTACCACCAGAGTATTGGTAAACCTATTTAACCACAAGAAAATGTAATTGTAATGGGTGGAATTGTTATTACATCATATTAATTAGGTGTCGGTATGAGTAGATATAATAATTGGCACCAGAAAAAAAAAGCGATAAATAATTGTAAAAATTAAAAGCGATATGTGTAATGAAATGAGTAATTAGTGACAGAACATAAGTACCCTCTTATCTAGATGTTTGTTAAAACCAAGTGCTTGTGCCAAAGTATCGATCTGTTTCGGTACGTTTTCTGGTTTCAATCCTCGTAGCATAGAGAAAAAGCGCAGCGTCTCCCGACCGGTCAGCTCCTCGAACACTGCGTCGAACTGAGGGCAGTAACCTGACGAAAACAACCAAATGGAAGATTGTAGAGAAATACAAGGGCGTCGCCAAGGGGGAGCAGGAAGGGGCAGCTGAAAACAACCAAAGTCCTAGGGCCTTACAATTGACTTGCTTTGCCGATAAAAACCCGCACGCTACAAGTGTAGATAGATAGATAGATAAATAGATAGATAAACAATTTATTTGCAAAACAATTTATGTGTAAAGCTTCACGCTCTTGATTGTGCCTACAATTCATATTTTTCTGATCCTCCATAATATTAACTTGCCTTCCCTCCACCCTGCGCTGGCGACGGCCTTGGAGAAAAACCTAAATATATCGACGACCTATAGTGTAGATAGTGGAAAACTTTTGTGTTGTTTTGTGCCTGCTTTAGTTACTAAATGTGTTGTCACAGCCACTGAAGGAAGACACGTCACATTTACAGAGCGCTATGTAAAAGCTTAATCCTAACCTCATGCGAATTTAATCTAGTTTTCACAAGATCGGACATATTATTAAGATCACCAGCGTTTTATCACGGCTGGTCTCCATAGGCATCTCATCTAGCTTAGTATATCTAGTCTAGATTATAGTCCAAGATCCGACCGTAAAATTATGCGCCTATTTCATTTTTTAACGAAATGTGATTCTCGTGTATGTTTTTAATTTAACACCGCCGACTTGCCGAGAAAAATCTTGCCGCAAGTACCTTTTCCATTATGGTTTTTGGTATAACTTTTTCCCTTGGCTTTTTCCACCTATCTCTTTAGGAAGTAGGTAAATGAGGTGCCATCGGAAGGAGACTGATCTAAAGTACTGGATAAACTAGGGTACCCACCATTTTCAGGTTCAAAAATGACTTCTTTGAACCTAGTTTTTACCAGTACTTTAATTAGTCTCTTTCCGATGGCACCTCATTTACTTCATCTACTTCCCAAACAGATAGGTGGAAAAAGTTATACCAAAAATCATAATGGAAAAGGTACTTGCGGCAAGATTTTTCTACGCAGCTCAGCGGTGTTAAATTAACACCAAACATACACTAGAATCACATTTCGTTCAAAAAAGAAATAGGTGCATAATTTTACGGTCGGATCTCGGACTAGTAGGCAGTCACCTAATCTTTCCTTTTCAATAGAGGAATTCCATCTCGGTCTTCCAAATACTTTTTTACGACTTTATTACGTATCACTCACCAATTTTCTCATGAACCTTCGTGATATCAGTTTTGACAGAGTGACCGCTGACGAAGGCGTCTCCGCTGGAAATGCTCTCGTCTCCCATCAACATCTTGAAGGTGGTCGTCTTGCCTGCTCCGTTCACTCCGAGGAGTCCAAAGCATTCCGTGTCACCAACAGCTGAAAAAAAACCAATTATCATTCACACTCGTAAACATAACAACGTTAATAAGTAATAACCCAATACTGTTTTCTCCTAGGCAGTAGCAGAAACTATGCTACAACCACCTGCAACCACTTTTCTGTCTGTCTGTCCTGCTATTCCGAGAGATAAGACAGTGTACTTTTTGCAACTATCAGCAGCAAGACTGATTCAGTGTTTATGGGGTGTAGAGCTTCTCTGTGATGGGGATGGACCAGGTCTGCCTGCATAACTTCAGTCGGTTTAGGAGTTACTTGGTGATTAAAGGTCTGTAAAAAATTTACGATCAGCTCCAAGGCTGGTCGTATGTTATTGTAGTAGTATGCACTGTAGCTATGTGAACAGTACAAAAACTGACATGGTTCATCAGTCGATTTAGGAGATACAGCCGTTCAAAAGTCGGAACTTTGACTGGCTGTATCTCCTAAACCGACTGACAGAACTTGCCAGTTTTTGTACTGTTCACATAGCTACAGTGTATACTACAACAATATCATACGATCAGCCGTGCAGCTGAACGTAAATTTTTTACAGACCTTTAATCATCAGTAACTCCTAAACCGACTGGAGTTATGCAGGCAGACCTGGTCCATCCCCATCACAGAGATGCTCTACACCCCATACCTCTTATACTATACCTAACCGCTGTAACTTTTGAACCGTAATAGCTAGACAGTTGAATTTACAGAATGTGCGTTATTATGGCGGATTTGCTAACAAATAATAAAAATTTCAAAAAGTTAAAAAATAAGGGGGGGTGCTCATACAAGAAACTAGTTTTTATCAAGATTTTTCTTCTTGCTCTATCGTAAAAACGGTCATACATACAGGCGTAAAACTTGGTGTGATTATAGAGAAAACTCTATAGTATTAACAACAAATAATAAAAACCGGCGAAGCTAGAGTCGGTCTCGCGCTAAAGGTGCCGGAGAAAACAATAATTTTCTGTAAGTTAATATGTTGTGTGTGTACGGAACCCTCGGTGCGCGAGTAGCCCGACTCGCACTTGACGGGTTTTCTATACTCACAGAAGGAGACCTGGTCGACGGCAAGGTGTTTTCCGTAGTACTTGGAGAGGCGTTTGGCCACGAGGCTGTGCGTGCCGAGGGCTCGCGTGTCCACGTTCTCGACGTGCCTGCCCTCATCAGCCACGTCCGTGTCCAACGAGGTCTCCTCAACTGGGGGAGGTCTTCTCTCGCGATTGAATACCTACGAGTATCATTGATCTAGAAGTTAGTAGTGGAGTTCCTGAAGGTTTTTACTTCGGAAACCGTCAAAACTACTCCGATTTCGATAATTTAAAAAAAAATTAAGGTAATTTAAAATACTACAACCTTTACAGTTTAAAAATTGACGCTTTTTTTTCGTATAGAAATCTTTGAGCCAGTGTAACTTTGAAACTATAGAACACTAGCGGCCCGTCCCGGCTTCGCACGGGTGGACGTCTAATCTTTTCTAGCAATAAATATAGCCTATGTTACTCAGGGTGAATGCAGCTTTCTAATGGTGAAAGAATTTTTTAAATCGGCCCAGTACTTTTTGAGCCTATTCATTACAAACATACAAAAATAGGTACAAATCTTTCCTCTTTATAATATTAGTATAGATAACGGAAATCTGATAAACCACAGACAAGGATATTAGTTTCCAGATCGAGTTAAAAAAAATCATAAAATTTATTTGGTTAACATTAAAAATAGAATCAAACTTCGTTTGTATGGAGCGCGCTCATCAATGTTTATTTGTCAGCCAATCTCAATTAAAATTGCCTCAATGTAAAGAGAATGTCCTGTTCCTACATGAATTCGCAAGTTGTGAAGAATTTTTTCTTAAAATTTGTATTTTTTGGTTACAACTTTTTACTTGATTGAGAGCGTCAATTTTTAAACTATAAAGGTTGTAGTATTGTTACGAGCTACGGGTTCCGGGATTGGAGTGAAACGCTAAGTCCAATTTTACAGAGTTTATTTGGGTTAAACTTACAAACGGTCCACCTCGCAGAGGTTCCCCTAAACGGTTCACCTCACCGGGTCCTCCTCGCAGGGATTCCCCGTGCACCACTTACTGTCACTGTTCACAGTCCACTACGTCACTACTGTGACGACCCGACACGCGTCACGGCTATGACGTCACGACGCACGACACTATGACGACACGCACCACACTGACACTATGACGTCACGTACTACACCGACACTATGACGTCACGCACTACACTGACACTAGTCTACTCACTGTTCCACTCTTAGCACTTTTCTCTTCACTAGTACTTTTCCACTTTTACTTTTCTTCCTTTTGTTTCGCACTGTTCACTGTTAAATCAAATACTGATCTCTGACCGCGAGCTCGCCGCTTTTTATATCCCGCAGAATATTCCAGACTACCCTTTTTCGATCTTCTTTTCTTTACTCGATTGTTTTCCTCCAGATAGTTCTAACCCCGCGTTCCTTTTTCGAAACCGATCGAAGACACGCCCACTTTTCTGGTTCTTTTCAAATATTCGTAATTTCGCCTCCTTTCTCGAAGTCCCTAGACACGTTCACCTTTTGTCCCTTTTTAAATATTCCTTCTCTCTCTTCCTTCTAGAACATTTCTAAAAACACAAAAATCTAGAAATATTTTTGGCGCGGATCGGATTCGAACCGTCACCCCCCAGCATGGGAGGCGGAGCCTTAGACCGTAAGACCACGGCGGTTGTTAATGAGCCGGCCGAATTTTCGAATGCCTTCTTTACGTTTGACATTTGACAGCGGCCGTGACACTGCCCCTCCCTTAGTTTTGCTCGTCCCGAGCATCATTAGTGCCGAAATATCGAGCTAATCGATCCACGTGCACTATCTTCAACGGGCTCCCTGGCGGACGCCGGAATCGGTATTGGCCGACGTTCATCCTGGTCACTACCTCATATGGCCTTTTCCAACATGCTTGTAACTTCGGACGCTTCTCCTCCTTACGAGCCGGATTATGCAGCCAAACCAGTGTTCCTTCCCCCTTCTTACGAGTAAGCGGAATGCGCCTAAGCTGCTGCTTGACTGGCGCTACATCTCCTGTATTGTTCGCGTGCTTCACCAGGTCTATTCTACCAATCACTGCGCCGTTCTTAGAGAGCGAGTTCTTCACTATCACCTGCGGCCTTGCCCGGTCCTTGCTGGGATCTTCCACAACTTTCGATACTACATTCCCCTCAGCCTTCTGCTTCCCAATCGTCAGGTCCACACCTCCAACGTTAAGTATCGGAATCGAAGCAGAAGAAACTGGTCCAACAACTTTCCTCGCCGTAATCCAACAAGACCCAGCTGCCACCTTGTCCATCACAGCACGGCTCCCATCGTTACTCTTGGGCAAAACAACAGGTACCAAGTTCTGTGATCTAGGCTCGAGAGCCGTTCTTTTCACACAGTAGACCTTTCCCGATGATCCACATCTCATCGGAACCTCCTCTGTGTTACATCGTAGCACTCTGTTCTTCATGTCTATGTCGCACTGGTGATTTTGTAAGAAATCCAAGCCAATGATGCAATCGTCCACTATCTCAGCTACAATTACCTCATGTTTGAAAAGAGTCTCACCGATCGTAATCGAAACTTCCAACTCCCCCTTAACTGGTATGTGCTGGCCGGTAGCAGTCGTTAACTGTAGTTTAGTTCGCTGCAGAAGTCGGTTCTCCTGATAACTTCCCATTTCGCTTATCAGTCGAGCATTGACCACCGTCCTCGAAGCTCCGGTATCCACAGCTAGTTGACAGATTCTACCATTGACCTCTCCTTCAACTAGCAGACTATCTCCGTCCGATATTTGCCTGACTCTAATGATTGGGTTTGCAACATAGCCGGCCAACGTCCTCCAGTTCTCCTGCTGCTCATCAGTCGAGACCCCTATGTCCCGACGACCTGTACGCTTCGGGCAGGAACTGCGAATATGCCCCCGTTCACCACACTCGTAGCACACATAACGACGGCCTGTGCGCCCCGGGCAGGAGCTGCGAATATGCCCTCGTTCACCACACTTGTAGCACACATAACGGCGGCCTGATCGGTTCGGGCAGGAGCTACGAATATGCCCTTGTTCACCACACTTGTAGCATAAATAATTGTCACTCCGATTTCTCGGCGCTGACGCTCCAGTCACCACAATCTCCCTGAGACGACCGGAACGAGGATCCTGACGTACAGCTTCCACTTCCAATGCATGAGCAACAGCGTCCCTGAGTGTAACATGGTGCCCAAGTCGCACTGCAGCTCGCACCTCCGGGTCCCGTATCCCATCCGTAAAGGTCTGCAGGAGCATGTCATCGATGACTGCCGGTGACGACTGAAAAGCCTTCCGCACGAGCTTCTCCACTTCCACGGACCACTGTTGCAGACTCTCGTTAGCATGTTGGTTACGTTCCTTCAACCGCGCCCGATACACGTGTTCCATATGTCCATCGCCGAATCTAGCCTCCAGAGCTCCAAAAAGATTGTCGAACGACAGGTTTCCTCCAGCACCCACGGCTTCTAGTACTGCGAGAGCCTGTCCCTGGAGTGCTAATATCAACGCAGGCTCCGCCTCCTCCTTGCCCCAACCATTAACTTTCATCGCCGTCTCAAATTGTAGCTTAAAGGCGGGCCATGACGTCAGTCCATCGTAAACCGGAGTCTTCACGCCTTTTGGTTGCATGGGTGAGTCAAAAACAGCAGCGACACGACTATGAGATTTGCTCTGCTCAACCTCTCGCCGGATCTTGGCGAACTCACCCTCTACACGATCCAGCCTCCCTCCGAACTCACCCTTTACATGATCTAACCTCCCTTCGAGCTCTCCCTTCACACGATCCATCCTCCCTTCTACGGCTTCGACTCTCTCTACCGCCTGTTGCAAGCCTTTCGTGATATCTTTATGAAGCGCCTCCTGCATTGTGCGCATTTGGTCTTCCTGCCGGCGCGCCTGTTCCTCCTGCCGGCGAGCCTGATCATCTTTCAGTGCGCGCAGTTGTTCCTCCATCATGCGTTGGATTTGATAGAGGAAGTTCCCTGGGTTCTTTTCCGGAGTGCGCTGCACTTCACCTCCCTCAGGTCGTCTCTCCGGAGTTCGCTGCACCTCAGTTGCAGGGCTCGCACCTTCCTGGCGCGCTTCCGACATGGCCCGGGTGGTGACTCCCTTTAACTCCTTTGGCACCAGCGGCATCTTACTCCAATCCCACTTCTGACACCAAATGTTACGAGCTACGGGTTCCGGGATTGGAGTGAAACGCTAAGTCCAATTTTACAGAGTTTATTTGGGTTAAACTTACAAACGGTCCACCTCGCAGAGGTTCCCCTAAACGGTTCACCTCACCGGGTCCTCCTCGCAGGGATTCCCCGTGCACCACTTACTGTCACTGTTCACAGTCCACTACGTCACTACTGTGACGACCCGACACGCGTCACGGCTATGACGTCACGACGCACGACACTATGACGACACGCACCACACTGACACTATGACGTCACGTACTACACCGACACTATGACGTCACGCACTACACTGACACTAGTCTACTCACTGTTCCACTCTTAGCACTTTTCTCTTCACTAGTACTTTTCCACTTTTACTTTTCTTCCTTTTGTTTCGCACTGTTCACTGTTAAATCAAATACTGATCTCTGACCGCGAGCTCGCCGCTTTTTATATCCCGCAGAATATTCCAGACTACCCTTTTTCGATCTTCTTTTCTTTACTCGATTGTTTTCCTCCAGATAGTTCTAACCCCGCGTTCCTTTTTCGAAACCGATCGAAGACACGCCCACTTTTCGTGAACATCAAGATAGCGGGATCAAATCTCCGATTCAAAATTTAGCATATGGAGAATTTAGTACTCCATTTGTACTAAATGTACCCTGAGTTTCAACATTTGTACCTTTACCGCCAAGAAAGTACAATCAAAACTATCTGATCCCGCCACCTTGACGTCAAAGTGGCGGGACCATTGGGAAGCATTGCCCACACGTGGACGACAATAACATGGGTAATTAGTACTACATTTGTACTAAAATATACTCGATTTTCAGCCCAGTACAAATTACTGTTTCAAAGATATATACGATAATAACTGGCCCGCCATTCTGACGAATCGTCCAATTGCTTTTTTCATACGAAAATCGTAGTTTATAGTAAATATTATAATGTGGAGAATTAGTACCAGGCAGGTACAAAAACATATATTAATATCAGCTTTCTATCTTATTTACGTAAAAAGTTATAGGAAGATACATTTTCCAATCGAAAAATACAGGGTGTAAGAGACAGGTGGCCAAATACTGAAATTGCGTATAACAGACCATCAAACTGACCAACTATCTCGATGGAACCAACGAAACGTCGAAATCCCATAGAATCTTCTGTTACAAAGATACATTTATCAAATAAAAATACAGGGTTTAAGAGACAGGCGGCCAAATACTGAAATTGCGTATAACAGACCATCAAACTGACCAACTATCTCGATGGAACCAACGAAACGTTGAAATCGCAAAGAAGCTTCTGTTACAAAGATACATTTTATCAAATAAAAATACAGGGTGTAAGGGACAGGCGGCCAAATACTGAATCTGCTGTTACCACAGAACATTATAAGAGGGGTTAGAAATGCAAAGTATCGCTTTTGGTTCGGTGACGGCTGTCGCCACTTGTCTTTCCACTCACGCTGCTACAATTACTCTTGCCCTCTCGCTCGCACCACGCCGCGCGCCTTATGGTGTTATGCAAATCATTGCATAACCTGTGGCGATACGTTCCACTCTTACTTTGCACTTCTAACCCCTCTTATAATGTTCTGTGGCTGTTACAAACAAAAGTGCAGTACCTCGACTCAGTATTGGCCCGGCTTTCTTTGACACCCTATACAAAAATTATAACTATTATAAGTATTCAAAAGGTACGCATAAAAGAGAAAACAACAAATTAAAATGCATATTTTTTATTCATCATCATCATCTCCGCTGATGGACGTCCACTGCTGGACATAGGCCTCCCCCAAGAATCGCCACAGCGACCGGTCCTGCGCTGCCAACGCTATCTTTTATTTTTGGTTTCTAGAAATTGAAATTGAAATTATATTTATTCGTAAACATAGGTGGATACAATGTAGATCTTATGGTTATAAATATAGAGCTCTATGTTTTGCTGCAAGGAGCGTACGAAAATTTTGGATTTGATTACATCATGCGTTACATGCGTTATAATTAGGCAGGTACCTCATTTAAAAACATTTAAATATAAAAACAAGTAAATATAAAAGTAACATATGTAAAAAAGAACTACGCCTGTCAAAATTAACAAAAAGTAAAAATATGCATGTCAAATTAATCATAAAAAATATTAATAATAGAAAATTATAAAAATAAATGAATGTCACATTAATTACAAGATAGAAATAAAATACAATATTCATGTCACATTATTAATTACAAATAAAACAGAAAAATAGAGTACGTCGAGTCGTACTATAGTAAAAAAATATTTGCCAGTAGTACTACCGGCCGAGGCGGTAGAACTACGGTTAAATGAATTTTCCATCTTACTACTGGTAGCACGACTTGGTAGTAACCCGGATAAAAAACGATTTTATTGTTTTAAGCGAATTGGATGGTCCATTTAAGTCCAGTTCAAAATAAAACTTCGTAAAACACAACTACTTTAGTCACATATTTGTGGAAAATGGCGCTGCACTTCATTTTTTTTGCGGTCCGTGTCTTTGGTTGAGCGCGCAGCTTGAAGAAGAGTCAACGACTTAGCCGACATTCAACCAACAACATTTATTTGCAAACAACCCAATATTAAAAAAGTTATAAACTTAATATTTATTTATTTATAAAGTATTTATAATTAATGAAAAACCCTGGTCTACATGGTCTACAGTGAGATCTCTTAAGAATAATAAAGCAGCTATTACTTTACCCAACATACGTTACGTTTTCATGTGATGCGCGAAAAAACAGACAGACAAAAAATACAATAATTGGTGACATGCGTTTTCGACGTTGCGTTTGTTCTATTAAGATCAGATTAAGGTCAGTTTGATTTTCAGTATTTGGCCGCCTGTCCCTTACACCCTGTATTTTTAATTGATAAATGTATCTTTGTAACAGAAGCTTCTTTGCGATTTCAACGTTTCGTTGGTTCTGTCGAGATAGTTGGTCAGTTTGATGGTCTGTTATACGCAATTTCAGTATTTGGCCGCCTGTCTCTTACACCCTGTATTTTACGGTTGGAAAATGTATCTTCCTATAACTTTTTACGCAAATAAGATAGAAGGCTGGTATTAATATATGTTTTTGTACCTGCCTGGTACTAATTCTCCACATTATAATATTTACTATAAACTACGATTTTCGTATGAAAAAAGCAATTGGACGATTCGTCAGAATGGCGGACCAGTTATTATCGTATATATCTTTGAAACGGTAATTTGTACTGGGCTGAAAATCGAGTATATTTTAGTACAAATGTAGTACTAATTACCCATGTTATTGTCGTCCACGTGTGGGCAATGCTTCCCAATGGTCCCGCCACTTTGACGTCAAGGTGGCGGGATCAGATAGTTTTGATTGTACTTTCTTGGCGGTAAAGGTACAAATGTTGAAACTCAGGGTACATTTAGTACAAATGGAGTACTAAATTCCCCATATGCTAAATTTTGAATCGGAGATTTGATCCCGCTATCTTGATGTTCACCCACTTTTCTGGTTCTTTTCAAATATTCGTAATTTCGCCTCCTTTCTCGAAGTCCCTAGACACGTTCACCTTTTGTCCCTTTTTAAATATTCCTTCTCTCTCTTCCTTCTAGAACATTTCTAAAAACACAAAAATCTAGAAATATTTTTGGCGCGGATCGGATTCGAACCGTCACCCCCCAGCATGGGAGGCGGAGCCTTAGACCGTAAGACCACGGCGGTTGTTAATGAGCCGGCCGAATTTTCGAATGCCTTCTTTACGTTTGACATTTGACAGCGGCCGTGACAGTATTTTAGATTACAGACGTTTCAAAAAAAATAATCATGAAAATCGGAGTAGTTTTGACCGTTCCGAATAGAAATAGAACATTTTAAAGCTACATGTACTCGGTTATAGATAGTGCAGTAATGTTGTTTTCTTAGAGTAGGGCTAGGTCATGAAGCAAATTAAAGATTGAAAAAGTCGGGCGGCGAGCGGGATCCAAACCCACGACCTGCTTATCCGGGACATGCTCTACTCCAACAGAGCTGTGGGCTAACGTTGCATACATGTAAAATAAATAAATTCGAGCATGAAGCAAATAGCGATAAAGTAAGTACTTAGCCTACGTAACTCGATCGGTCGATCGGATATAACACAAGCTCAAAAAAAGTACAGTAGGTAGGTTAGTAGGTACTAAATATATTTCACAACTGAAATCATGAAATAAACAAAATTTTAACAAAAAAAATTTAGTGCAACCGCTGATTAGCTGTCCTGTCACATTTTGAGGAGTTCTATTGTGAAGGTAGCTCCGAAGCGCACCAAATTAAAATGGGACCAATTCGAGGGTGATTCCTTCAGAATAAAAAACAATAATTATCTAAATCGGTCAAGACCCCGAACTTTATTTTAAAACGAATTAGCATCATTCATTTGCTGACACTCAGTTGCGGAAACGCTGTCACTTTTTGTTTTGTTGACGTAGTAAAAGCTAGAAACTGATTTAATGGAGGATTAACTCTAATGAGCGTTTCTGCAACTGAGTGTTAGTCTTGTACAACAAATTGGCCAAATCGTAATGTCCAATGCATAGCATGAATATTTATTTATTCCACGAAAAAATGGTCGAGTCGGGCATCAGATCAGTCTCATGATCATATGGAATAATCTTAGACAATCTATATAGGGACGAGTTACGCGTGTCAATCTACGAAGAAACATTTCTGCCACTTTTTGCGGGGGGCGAGGTAACATGAAATCCGCAACTTTGGATTTTATTCCCCATAAGTTTAGATTCTAATTTTGAATGTTAAAAATCATGAAAAGTAGTCTCGTGTGAACCCCAAACGTTCTAAGTTCAAAATTATTGTTTCGCTATTATAGGCTGTCTCGTTTAGTGATAAGGTATAAAATTAAGTGTAAATTCGCAAGATCAGTTGTTGTGGAAATGCTATCGCAAGGCGAGTCACTATATAAATTGTCTAAGGGAATAATAAAAAAGGTGGGTTAAAATAAAATGCCGTAAACTGGACCCTTAATTCTTGCGTGGACGCCCGCATATTTTCGTGGTCATACCTTTTGTAGGAGCCTGTACTCGGCGATCATAAGCACGGTCCACATGAGTAGACAAGTGAACAGCATACACGTTATGTACCGCAACACTCCCGGCCGCTCCCACTCCCAGTAGGGGTTGTCACGAACTGTAAATTACAACCAGGAATACAATTCCGCTCGTCAATGTCTCTACAGGCCGAGTCCCCATCAAAACTCGAAGTCATCAAAGGGTGCAACGTTAGATAGCAGCCAAAAGGTCGCGAAAACAATTAGACAATAGCGGCAAGGGATTTCAGGCCCGAGAAGGTGGAACATCCTGATTGGTTAATATAATTTCGCGCACTATAAAATTCTGTCAACTCTCAACTGCGCAGGTACACACGGCGACACATCAAGTTATACAAACCCAAAATAAGCTGGCCGCGTGACGTTTATACGGTACTTGAGCTACGCGCGGCCAGCTTATTTTGGTTTTGTATAGCTTGATGTGTCGCCGTGCGAACAGGATAAGACTTATAAACCTGGTAAAATAAATAAAAATAAAATTATTGCTGCTTAACAGTTAGGTAATAACAATAACATTAATGTTTTTAAAATAAAATAAATCTACTCAAAATTTTTTTTTTGTTTAATCATTTTTGATTATTTTTATAAACCTGGTACTACTGTACCAAATAACATTATGTATAAGACAGATCCCTATTAAAATAATTCAACAATCAACATGCTCGTGGGAAAGTCTCGTGTTCTTCTGTCCATTCAATGGTAGGTCATGTCATCATGTTTGACTTGACATCGTGGTGAAGAGATTTTCCAACCAGCATTAGAATCTTCCTGGTGGTTGCCTAGGCTGCCTGCACCTGCAGGTCTAGCATGATTTCTTTACACGCGCACGACGCGACTTCGCTGCATACAAAATAACCATAATTTACGGAATTCTGAAGTGTTTTCAAAACTGCACGAGACATCTCTTTATTGTAGCAAAACCTAACCGTGGCACAGCCACGACACTCCTCGTACGTGTGAGCCCCCGCGTCGGTGACCTATAGGGTTGATACTTGCGGAAAACGAATATTCAATTCAATTCAATTCAATTCAATTATACTTTATTGCACACCAAAACAGAATATAAGCATAAGCATATGCTCACGACTATATTCCCCGAGGGGGTAGTCAGAGACAACACACAACAAGACAACAGAAACAGAAAAAAACAGAATATACATTTGAATAAAGATATAGAATTACAAATAAGGTGGTCTTATCGCTAAAAAGCGATTTCTTCCAGACAACCTTATTTACACTGGTGCAAGGAAATAATAAAAGACATAGGTACTAATACTCTGGGGATGACACTAAGTAATTAGAATTGTTAATAATGTTCATTTCAAGTTTAAAAATATTTTAACAGAATTTATGTTGTAAAGAATATAATTATTTTGTAGGTGGGTTACTTACAACGTATTACAGGGAGTTCTTTCTAATTAGTTTGTGTATTACAGCTGGTAACTATAAAGACTTAAGACGTTTCAAAAAATTACATTAGAGCTTGAACCTAAACTTTTACTTATATGCAAGAAGGTTGA
The DNA here is from genome assembly GCA_922987775.1 of Agonopterix subpropinquella. Lineage (NCBI taxonomy): Eukaryota > Metazoa > Arthropoda > Insecta > Lepidoptera > Depressariidae > Agonopterix > Agonopterix subpropinquella. The sequence goes on along the minus strand of OV277695.1, from coordinate 14,182,766 downwards.
AATTTTCCTTGCTTATACGACATAAAGTTTAACTTACTACAAAATGATGGGCCTCGTATCTCATTCATTTTAAGGGATATCAAAACATGATTTAATACAGATCGATAGAGAAAAAAACTTGAAGTTCAGTGCTATTTTCAGGGGACTTACGACAAAATGTCCCTTACGACATTTGCAATTTCCACTGTTGATGTTTTTATCGTAAGCGACAAATTCAGCATACGACGCGCACAACTCTCAAGTTTCGTTTCAAATGTCGTAAGGGACATTTTGTCGTAAGTCCCCTGAAAATACCACTGAACTCCGATTTTTTTCTCTGATTAAACAAATTCACTGTACGCTTAGGCACTTACATTAAAATCAATAGAAGGTATGGAACATATTCATCGCTTCTATCGAGCGTTTTTAGGAAGATCGTAAGCTGAGCTTTGCCCGCTGAATTTGTCACTATTTTATTGCTGTCTTTTGCGTTTAGTTGTTTATTCATCTATACTTATAAAACAGTTCCGCTGACTGACCGACAAATAGCTCACAGCCTAAATCGCTGAAGACAGAATTATGAAATAAATTTTCTGCGTAGGGGTGCACGAAAGGTTTTTTATATATTCGAATGAAAATACCCTTAAAATGTAGTTAGTAATTAAAACTAGTGATGTATACGGGGTGTAAGGAAAAGTATCATTAAACCTATAAACCACATACTCTACCCATCAAACTGAACAACTTTTACTATGTGAGCAAACCTTTCAGAACAAAAAAAAAATCTGCTGTCTCTTACGTTTGAATCGAGTAGGTATTCCTACAAAAATATTGTTTCTTACAAGCGACACGATAAAACGTTAAAATCACATCGTAAGGGATAAATGTATTTTAATTTGAAGTAATGAGTAAGAAGTTACGATTAGAATAAACATGTAGTATGTAAATTCCAATTCATTAAAATTTAAAGTAATTAATTTTCATTCGATTGTTTCAAAATAAAATAAATAGTTTGTGTGTTACATTCATCGATTTCTAGGTTTAGAATAATGCCTTAAAATTTGACAATAATTTGGATAATAATATAATCAGGTTGAATTTAATACATATTGATGTCGCAAAGAATTTATAACTCGTATTTAGTCATTTGTAAAATCGTCATTAAATATAGGTAAAGTACGTCATTTTTAAATTTACTTATTTACAACTGGAAACAGAAACGGCAACATCAAATGTCAAATTCTGACATATTGAATATAATTATATTTTTTTCTTAATGGCCAGTTATTTTAAGTTGATTTTTATTTTACCTAGAAGTTTACAGGTCCAACGAATGACGTCACTAGTCGGACCGAAAAACGACTTTATTTTATTAAAAATATCTGTAATCTTTTCATTTTGAAATTTCTAACATAGAAAATATTTTTTTTTTTATTTCTGATTGGTTTGCTCTTGACCTCAATCCGAACTTACCCAAAAGATGCCTATTCACTCGTACTTTAAAGGAATTCGGGTTGTAAGTGCTCGGAAATACTGACACAGGCAAGGCATTCCACTTCTTGTCTGTGCGCATTATAAATTATGAAAAACAAAAAACCCGACTGCATAAAAAAACTGTTAACTGAAAAGAGAAAAACAAGCTCTATAATCACTAATCAGCTATAACAACATTAAGTAAAATATAATTTGAATGTTATTAGGTAAGTATCGCAAACGGGGACAAAGATGAATTAAGTATAATACATACCTAGGTACCTTCCTTTAGTTTGTCCTCGCCTGCAATACCTACCTAATAACATTCAAATTATATTTAATTAATGTTGTTATAGCTGATTAGTGATTATAGAGCTTGTTTTTCTCTTTTCAGCTAACAGTTTTTTTATGCAGTCGGGTTTTTTGTTTTTCGTAATAATTTGGTTTATTTCATACTTTTTAGTCCTATGTCGAAATGGTAGCATAAAAGTACTACAATATACAACGTGTTAATGAATTAACGCAAAACCTCATACAACCCAACTGATTTATAACAAAATAATTAGATTGAAACAATAATTTCATTATTTTGATAGTTAAAATTTAAAGTTATTTGCATTTTAAGTTTTGAGGCAAAAATGATTTGTTGTCATTTCAGCAATAAATGAAAGCGCTACCTAACGTACTCATGGATATATTTTAATAATCTAGTATTGGTAGTTAGTAAGGTGAGTGTGCTTTTGAGGTGGTCTGACATCGGGTTCGGAAAATTAAAAATTTTAAAAACAAATAAATTAATATTTTGTCAAAAATTACCTGTTTTGAAACCATGATAATTCGATTCTGCTCTTGATTCTAAACAAACTACTTTTTAGTTTATTCATTAAGACGTTGTATACATATTTGGAATCGTCTGTTTACTAGCTTTCATTTGATACCCATATTGTAAATTTTTACAAATAATAATTATTTATTCCCCCTCTTTTTTTTAATTCCCAGATGCCATAATAAAAAAATATAGCCTAAGTCACTCTCACGATTTTTACAAATCTAACGACACATCATACGTCAAAATCCATCGAGCCGCTTAGGCTGTAGGCCGTGCCAAAGAAATAGACATACAAACATACATACATACATACATACGCTCGAAAAACATAACCCTCCTTCTGGCGCAGTCGGGTAAAAAAGATTCAGAAAGGCGCTTGGTGCGGATATGTGGAATGTCAACCAAGAAATTGTGATATCCCGCGACAATTATTGAGACAACTATCTCGAAATAGTTTTCGATTTAGGCCTCCCAAAAATATTTTGACAAACCTAATTGGCGCCGACGCTGTAGGTACTTTTCGCAGCTGTCAAACAAGAGTGACGGAGCACTGATTATGATTATACTAACAACAAAAAGCTATAGGTATATTTTTTTAATGTCCTTTTTAACTTCACACAAACAGTTCCTGGGTAAGAACTAAGTTCCTCGTAAGTGACAAATATGGTTTATTCAAGTAATCTCTAGATTATGATATCCATATTTTTACACAGACGGCTAAGGCACAGATATTTACGATTTTATTAAATTGAGAAAATTTTATCGTAAGTTGCAAAACATGTTCATTTGTACATGTCAGTACTTGTCGGTGTTGTAGAACATCACTAGTGTCAGGCACATCACTAGCGTTGTCTTGTTTTGTATATTACTTCTTCTCTTTGACAAAATGTATTCACATTAGGAAGCATTGAGAATAAAAGCATTATAATAATAACCGTTTGATTTTAAATCCTCACACAGTCGGTTACAATGAAATTGTTGAATATTTAATTTATCGTAAGTTGAGCGTCGGTCATACACGCCTTGTCACTTACGATAAAATGAATACCTTGTCACTTACGATAAAATGAATAATTAAAATCGTTCTTGTAACTATGTATTACAATAGTATTGAATAAAAAAAATGTTTTGCTACGTATACTTGCAAATTACGATATAATTTTCTCATTTATTTATTTGAGAAAAGTAACTACCTCTTTAAGTACCTACTCCTTCTAATTGTATACCCACTCTTTTGTGCTGTGCTTTGGAATTAAACTAACCTGTGTCCATAGATATAGTAAACAGTTTTTAATCTAAGCCTGTGTCATTATATTATTTATGTTCGGTATTATAAATCAGTTACAAAGAAAACTGAACATAATTATCCTAAAACTAAAATATAACTATATAGTGTATGGTCTATGTATATTGGTCGGCGTCGCACGCTTCGCTCGCAGACACAAAAAAAATATTTACCTATTTCAACGGCCGAGTCGTGCAGTCGTGCGAGCAAGAGCAACCATGTAATTCAACCGGTCAATGACATGTTTTCCCACCCGCTCGCATACTGCGCACCCCCCCTCGCTCGCCCGACCCGCACACATAGCCGCGAGCGGTTTTACGAGCACACATGCATGAGTGTCGCTTCTTTTCGCGGTAGTGTATATTTTCTTTGACCGTGGGCAACTTACCACAGCACTGCTCTGAAAAGTTTTCGCACATGGCCTCCATGGTACACTCGTCGAGGTTCGGCATTACTGCGGACAGGTAGTCGCAGCCCTGCATGCAAGACCACTCGACCAGGCCCACCGAGTTCAGGGACCTGCAGTTTTACACACAACATCATTAAAATTGTATCGAGACCTCCATTTCTTGCCCACCAGAAATTATTTGATGGTCACATCATCATCATCTCAGCCGATGGACGTCCACTTCTGGTCGTTCATCGGCATCTTGGGCCTCCCCCAAGGATCGCCCTAACGACCGGTCCTGTGCTGCCTTAGACAATTTATAGGGACTCGCCTTGCGGTAGCAGTTCAATCAATCAATTATACTTTATTTCACACCAAAAAGAAAAAACATAGTATACAGCTGATACACAGAGAGCAAACAATCAGGAAATACAAAAGGCACAAAAACAGGCGGTCTTATCGCTAAAAAGCGATTTCTTCCAGACAACCAACAGTTCCCCTCTGCCACGGTATAAGAAAAATTGGTCTTGAGCATTTACATCCAATTTTATACCTTATCACTAAACGAAACAGCCTATAATAGCGTAACAATAATTTTGAACTTAGAACGTTTGGGGTTCACACGAGACTACTTTTCATGATTTTTAACATTCAAAATTAGAATCTAAACTTATGGGGAATAAAATCCAAAGTTGCGGATTTCAGGCCCCCGCAAAAAGTGGCAGAAATGTTTCTTAGTAGAATGACACGCGTAACTCGTCCCTATATAAATTGTCTAAGTGCGCTGCCCTCATCCAACGGGTTCCTGCTGCCTTCACCAGGTCGTCGCTCCACCGAGTGCATGGGGCCACCCACGCTGCGCTTTCCGGTACCGGTCGCTACTCGAGAACTTTTCGGCCCCATCGACCATCGGTTCTGCGAGCAATGTGCCCCGCTCACTGCCACTTTAGTTTAGCAATTCTTTGGGCTGGTTCTTCTGCGGATCTCTTCATTTTTGATTCGATCTCGAATCTTCGAAAGTGCGATCACCAGATTGCACTTAGAATGTCCAAAATTGTTTTTGCGTATTTGCTATACAGTTTCTTAGGGAAAGTTGTTCAGTATCGCAGTGCAGTGCAGTTCATAAGTAATGCAACTGTTTACCCTAACACCGGCATAATATGTATCGTAGATAAATAATACGGATAGAATCAAAAAGCTCACCTTCCATGCAGAGGCCAATGGATTATTTCCTTTGTGAGGTAGTTTTACTTATCTAAATAATTAATTTCTTAATCTATTGGTACCTGAGACCAGTGACAAGGCTGTACAATGGGAAGAACTGCAATACCAAATCCATGATGTCTGCTGCTGCTTTCGTATCGAGTTGCGGGGACCACAAAGCCTCCACTATCTGCGAGCCCATCATACCTGATGACAGTTCAAATAATAAATCAGAACGATAGCTGGTAAGGTCCAACGCAGAGAAATGGACTCTCAATGGTAGACTTTTATGTCTGTTGAAAATATAAAAACAAAAGTTATTTGCTTTGTTTATCTAAGCATGTAGGATCCCACAGCTGGGAAAAGGCATCTTCTCAGGAAACGGGAAGAGGGAGTGGGTCTAGCACGCAGGTCAGGTACGTCAGTGCGAATTGGGTATTTGACTACATTCAATATATTTTATTTTTATCTATTCAATAAAAAAAGGGTTAGAAAATAACGCTAAACTCCCATTTTCATTGAGTTTTTAGCTTGAATACTATTTTTAATAACAAGATAAACTATAAAAAGTAATGAAAATGTTGATGACGTCACAACTCAATATTTAGTACAAATCTTCATACAAAGCGCATGTTTTGACGTCCGATAAAGAGTAGCTGATTTGACTAGTTGTCAAGTAGCCAATTGTTGAAGACAGATAATTTTCAAAGCCTGACCTGGCTTAGAATATACAGGATCCTTCTTAATGTGCTGACACTTTTTTAAGGGGATAATCAGACCGTCAAACTGAACAACTTTCTCTATGGCACTAACAACTAAATCGCGAAAAAATAAACAGCTTTCCCACACATTTGGCTCGAGTAGATTTGCAGTTTTGTATAAGAACAGCAGATTTTTAATTTCGCGAGTTCGATGTTGGTGCCATAGAGAAAGTTGTTCAGTTTGACGGTCTGATCACACCCTTAAAAAAGTGTTAGGGAAATTTAAGACGAAACGAGCATGGCATACTCTCTGTCTGCTTAGAGTTTGTTACCTAGGTACCTACTCGTATATACTGTCTTTTTCAAAGGTACCTAAGTATAATAAGATATGATCCTCCTACTTATGGATAGCTTAAAAATAAATAACTAACCCAACAGGACGTTTGCGAAGAACATGGTGACGAAGCCGATGGCAGGTCCTTTGAAGAAGTAAGAGAACACATAGTTGATCGGCAGCATTGCCAGGCCATACACCATTAGACAGAGGTACATCCGACCTGTAACAATAAATTAACTAGCTGGTATGGTAAAACGGTAAGGTCTAGATTCTGTGGTTTAATGTATGTTCTATTTTTGTGTGCAATAAAGAATAGGGTAGGGTGTCAACAAGGAGCCGAGTTACAGGGCCTCTACCCGGACATTCGAACTTAGCAATTGCGTGAACGTTTTCGTTCCAATGTCAACTCTATTACAATGAAGTTCGGACCGAAACGGTCTCGATATATTGAAAATGGAAAGTCCGGGTACAGGGCCTGTTAGTCACCCCGATAACTCGAATACGCGACATTGCTGCGTCGTGCAATTTGCTTGCGTGGACGTGTTTTGAGTAAAGTCTCTCGCTCCCCAGTCGGCGGCGAGCTACCACTAATAATTTATGTTAATTTATGTTGGACAAGAAACTTGCAGAAAAGAGTTGAGGATTGGCGATTGCTTCACTGATTATAATGGCACCTTATATGGGAATCACACGTCATGGAAGCTAAAAATGTTTAGTGGGCGACTTCTTCTTCTTCATCAGCCTATAAAAATCCCACTGCAGGGCACAAGCCTACACTCAGGGAGGGTGTATGGGCATTATTAGTTCCCCACGCATGCCCAATGCGGATTGGTAGAGTTCACACTTGGGTGACTAGATATTAGGTATTTTTATCAATTGGGTAACAAAACGGGCTGACCAAAAACCGGTCAAGTGCGAGTCGGGCTACTCGCGCACAGAGGGTTCCGTACCTCACCACAACAGAACATATTAACATACAAAAAAGTGCTGTTTTCTCCGAGACCTTTAGCGCGAGACCGACTCACACTTGGCCGGTTTTTATGATTTTTTTGCTACTGCAGAGTTTGCTCTATAATCACACCAAGTTTGACGAATGGGTGCATCACGGTTTTTACTATAGAGCGAGAAGAAAAAATATTATTACAAACTAATTACTTGTATGAGTTAATGTTTAACTTTTTGACATTTTTATTATTTGTTAGCAAATCAGATATACAGGGTGAAATTGATATCATTAGCATCCTTTTAAACTAAGAGTCTACCCATCAAACTAAATAACTTTTACTATGGGAGCAAACCGATCCGAGCAACTAAAAAATCAGCTGTTGCATACATTTGCGTCGAGTAGGCACTGCAGTATGGAACAGCTGATTTTTTTGTTGCTCCGATCGGTTTGCTCCCATAGTAAAAGATGTTCGGTTTGATGGGTAGACTCTTAGTTTAAAAGGATGCAAATGATATCAATTTCACCCTGTAATAACGCACATTACAAATACACGGTACAAATATATACATAATATACGGTTCAAAAGTTACATCCCTAAATAATTAGGACAGACGGACGGACGGACAGCGTAGGCTTATTCGTTTTCACCCCTTTTGGGTGCAGAAATATAGTTAAAATTAAAAAGGCCAAGTACCTACCTAATTCTACAGCAGTACTAAACCCGATGACTTGGAAAGCTGCGCAGGATATTATGATCGGAACACAAATGATGAGGTAGGAAGCCCAGTCGAACACCGCCGCGCTGACCCACATCGTGATTGGAGATATGCCTGCAGCTTTCTGGAGAAGCTTAGCTCGGGAAACACGTTCCTGCAAAATCAGTTCGCACAATTATACAGGGTGTAAAATTTAATGGGACACTTAGTGTCTAAACACACTATACCGAAAGTACGCGACCGAAGATCCGCGGCTGAGTTTACGTTCCGACCATGTTCCGACGTATTCGGGTAATATGACACACCATAAGCGCCGAACTTACGCGGCAGAAATTCAGTTGCGTAAACTTGCGTAACTTTGTTCAGTGTCTCTAGCGCTGTCGTGGCGTTGTGCCGTATTTCTACACGGACAGACAGACGGGGAAACAAAGTGATCTTGCGTTGGTTCCGTTATTACTTTTGATGTGCGAAAAACGAAAAATGGACTATTTTACAGTAATAGCAATTGCTGAGGCTTTAGAAGAAGACAAATACAGGAAAGAATATTGGGTGCACCCATTGAATTCTACGAGACTACAAGATGGCCAGTTTCAACGTTATGCAAAGTACAGAGCCTTTCCCGATAGGTTTTTCAATTATTTTCGCATGACGATACAATCTTTTGATGAACTGTTATTTCTCATCAGTAACAACATTTTGAAAAAAGATACTACATTCAGAGATTCCATTTCACCTGCAGAACGATTGATGGTCACTATAAGGTAAGTAAATTAATGATCCATATTTGCAAATCTTCATTTATTTATAGGTATACACTTATATTATTATATTCATATTACTCCTAGACATTATGAGTGCTTATTAAATGCAGCAATTTACGATTCGCTTTCATCAGAGTTGTTATTAGGCAATAAGCCTGATTGAGTTTCAATATTATGAGTTTGTAATATATCTTCAATGTCTTCAGTTGAATAATGCGAATGTGCGGGTGAGTCGATACTATCGTCTACGTAATCATGAGTACGAGTCGTATAACCATAATTATCTGAATTGTTGTTGGAGCTAATTTTTGAAGGATTATATTCATATGCACTGGTAGATGGAGTTGATGACAATGATGTAGGTTTGCTATACTTTATTCTTTTTATTGCAGTCATAATTTCAAATTTAAAATCGAATTTTTCACTGTCTGTCATTGTTTTCATGTCAGGTAATAATGAAAGCAAAAAATTTTTATCGGGATCATTTTCTTCATTGACAGACATTCTATTTAATATAGATTTTTGAAATGGTGTCAAATTCTTATTCCTACGCTCAGAATTGGTCAGTGCGTTCGACGGTAGAGATGGCGAACTAGTGACTAGCGGTGGACTAGTAGTTGGTGGTAGCGTATCACAACTGGTACTATTTTCATCTTCGGGTAAACTGAGGTTGCTATCATTATTTCGATGTTCTATAGTAATATCCAAAAAAGACAACATCTGAAAATATGAAGTGTTTCTTTTCTTGGCTGGCGCGGCACTACCACTCTTTAAACTGTCTTTTTTCTTCTCTCTTATGTAGTAATCTCTCAAATGTTTCCATTTCTTTTGTAAGTCATCAACTGAAATGAAAAAAATAATTTTATTTTTTGTTCACAGGTACTTGTCAACTGGAATGACCTTCCAAAGTTTATCAGAAGATTTTTTAATAGGCCGATCAACTATTGCTCATATAATTAAAGAAACGTGTGTTGTAATTTGGAAGATATTACAACCAATTGAAATGCCTGAACCTACCAAGGAAATGTGGCTCGACATAGCAGAAATTTTTTTTTCTACAACCAATTTTCCAAACTGCATTGGCGCCCTAGACGGCAAGCACGTGCGGATTGAGTGCCCAGCACTATCAGGTTCTCGTTTTTTCAATTATAAAAAATATTTTTCAATTGTTTTATTGGCACTTGCTGATGCCAATCTAAATTTCATTGTAGTTGATGTAGGTGCTTACGGCAGGGAGGGAGACAGTGCCATTTTCAAAAGATCAAATTTGGGAATACGATTGGGAAGTGGAACATTAAATTTACCAGTTAATAGAGAACTACCTAACACAAATGAACCAAAGCTTCCATTTGTAATAGTAGGCGATGAAGCGTTTGCTCTTGACAAACATTTAATGAGACCATTTCCAGGTAATAATTTAACCAGAGAAAAACGCACGTTTAACTATCGTCTCAGCAGGGCACGAAGGTGTGTAGAATGTACATTTGGTGTTTTGTGTAATAAATGGAGAATCCTACATACTCCAATTTTGACTTATCCTGATTTTGCAACTCACATTGTAAAAGCAGTTTGCGTACTTCACAACTTCGTCAGAAAACGTGATGGATACAACTTTAAGGATCAATTATTTGTAGACGACTTAGAAACAATATCATCACAATCGTCACATCAGAATATCACTAATGCCACTAATGTTAGGCAAAAGTTTACGGAATATTTTAACAATGAGGGGCGGGTAGTTTGGCAGGACCGCATTGTACATTGATTGCTTGTGATAAATAATAAAAATATTTAATAAAATCTATAAACTTACTTGTTTCATTTTTCTTTTTGGCACTATAAGTACTCCAATCTTCGTAGAATTCTTCACCTATTTGTTCCCAAGCAATTTTTCTCATTGATCGATTACTATAGCTTGCATCTCCATTGTTCCATAAACACGGTCGCGACTCAACCGCGATAATTAATTTTTCTGAATCAAACTTATTAAAATTTTTTTTAATTCGAAGCTTATATTTTTTGAGATGCAACGGTAACTAAGTAAAGTAAAGTAAACAAGATCGCGCATGCGCGGTGGTGTTCGCACGTGTGTCATGCGCAGACAGAAGCAGCGAAATGAACGAGCGAGCAAGAGACACGCGGGGTGCGGGGCTCGGGCGGGCATTACTGCCTCCCCGCTGCACCCCGCCCCCGGATTTTCGTCGGCAATCGAACCGAACTTCGGTCGCGTAAACTCGCGTATAATGTGTGCACTACAGACTAAGTTGCCGCTGAACTTACGCCCGACCGAAGTTCGGCTGTACGCTATAACGCAACGTAATTTCGGCATAATGTGTCGTCGTTCATTCAAATAGCATTGCTGGCGTAATCGTGCCGAACTTCGGTCGCGTACTTTCGGCATAATGTGTTTAGACACTTACTTAGGGGTGCTTCAGACCATCAAACTGAACAATTTTCTCTATGGGACCAGGATCGAAATCGCGAAAAAAAATCTGCTATGCCATACATTTCAGTCGAGTTATGTTTGCAGTTTTGTATGGGATAGCGGTTTTTTTTTTGCGATTTCAGTGTTGGTCCCATAGTAAAAGTTGTTCAGTTTGATGGTGAAGCACCCCTTTAAGTAATTGTCCCATTAAATTTTACACCCTGTATAACAAAAAAAAATTAAAACAAGCTTTTATTTTAAATGCCCATCAAATAAAAGTAATATGAACTTAAGCGCAACAAGCTTTCAGATATTTATTTCAACAACATAGTACAGGGTGTTAGGGTAAACAGTTGCATTAAGTACCTTAAGGGGTGATTTTACCCATGATACTGAACAACTTTCCCTAAGAAACCAATAGGAAATTCGAAAAAAAAATGTGGACTTCCCATACTAAATGTAATCAGCTGGTCGAATGCGTTTGCATGAAAAGTCAAAAATTGGGAAGCGATTTGTTTAAAAAGTTGCAAAATTCTAACTAACATAGCATAAGCATATGCTCACGACTATATTCCTCGAGGGAATAGTCAGAGATATTCTGAAACCTCAGAACATCCACGTTTCACTTGTTGTACCGAAACTCTGTCCAGTGTGACGGCGAGTGAGCCCGTCGCCACTTGTAATAGACAGTAGGTACAATACATGCCTCGAAATTGAAGCATGCTGGTTTCCTCACGATGTTTTCCTTCACCGAAAAGCCAGTGGTGCTACAACGTACAAATCATACATACATAAATTCCGAAAAACTCATTGGTACGCATAGACTTATTATAAAAACGCATTGTTGGTACGAGTCGGCCTGGACGGGGATCGAACCATCGCCTCCTGCACGGCAGGCAAGGTTACTCGCCACTGGACCACCACGGCTTACAGTAGTAGTTGAGTATAATTTATTTACTCTATGGTAGTAGGTATTAAAGACCTACCCGTACATTCTCAATTTTGAGGCAATAGCCCAGTCATTTTACGGTTTGAGCCGGGACTAATTACTAATTACATTTTTTTTTTGCTATAATATTGAAGAGCCAATTTGAGCTTAGGAATGTACCAAAATTAAAAAATAATTACGTCAGCAACAGTTCCAATTTTAAAATATAGATATTATCTCGTTCGAAAAAACCTGATGATACATTTTTTTTTGCACATATACAGGGTGTGCAGTAAAATGGGACAGCTACTTAAAGGGGTCCCATAGAGAAAGTTGTTCAGTTTGATGGTCTGAAGCACCCCTTTGAGTAGCTGTCCCATTTTATTGTACATCCTGTATGAGGCTTTACCATCATATATACTTCAAACATGGTGTAAATATTTTTTTCTACTTTTAAAATTTTTAATTTTGTCTACGTTTTGAAAAATACATTCGTATTTTCTAATAAATACCTCATTTTTTAAATTTTAATGCCTATTTTATTGATCAAAAATAATGTATATTGTTAAATCTAATTCAAATGAGTGCATTGGTATTAATATTATTAATTTAAAAGCCTTCTAGGACACACAATTTTTTTTAAATATGGTTTAGGATAATATTTTTTTGTCACTAAATAGTGCCAGTTACAGTTTAAAAGTCCAATTAATAATTACTCCCTACCCCGCCTAACAAAACTCCGTAAAATGACTGGCCTACAAAACGCAAGCCTCTGACGAATGTTATTTGCTTTTAATTTATTTACAATGCGATAAAGTTAAATAATCTTTGATAGGTAGACGTTGACTACATAGTAAAGATAATAGAACAAAACAATTTATCAAACAATGAATAGAACCTTGATATAAAACATGATGTAAACAGCGCTCACGATACCCAAACTGGTGCCGATGCCAGACGAGAACTGCATTGAAAGCAACGAAACTATCAGCTGCATGTCAGTCTGAAATAAAAAAAACATTTTATTTACAATCATATCTTATTATTATTAGTACTCAGTAAACTCAATAACAGTGATTACTTTTAATCAGTTACTACATGTTACTTACATCAGTAAAAATATAGGGTGTTAGGGTAAACAGTTGCGCATACCCATGATACGGCACAACTTTCCCTAAGAAACCTATAGGAAGTTAGCAAAAACAAATCTGGAGTGCGATTTTTGAATCTCATTCGCTGAGTTCAGCAGTTGAAAATGTCAAAATTACTATGGAGATAAGCATCTTTCTACTGCTGATTTGACTTTCAAAAATCGCACTCCTGAAGTATGATTTTTCAACGTCAAGTTAGCAGTAGAAAGATGCATATCTCCACAGTAATTTTGTACGTACTTACTTGTATTCAGTACTTTCCATACTCACCATCTCGGCTGATCGACGTCCTCTGCTGGATATAGGCCTCCCTTATACAATCTACCTCCCTCTCTAGGCTTTCCATACTAAATGGTAGTAATTATAGTACCTACTCTGTGCTAAATGCAATCAGATGATCGAACTTTAGTATGAAAAGTATTTTTATTGTTGCGAATTTTTTCCTTCGTTCCTTTGGGAAAGTTGTTCAGTCTCATGAGTACAATCACCCATTAAAGTAGTGCAACTATCTACCTTAACACCTTGTATACAGAGGGTGTTAGGGTAAACAGTTGCATTACTTTAAGGGATTATTGTACCCATGATACTGAACAACTTGCCCGAAACCTATATGAAATTCGCAAAAAATTGGACTTTTCACACTAAATTATTAAGTGCAATTAGCCGATCAAACGTTTGTATGGCTGTGTGCACGACACTAGCGCCATCTAGCGCACTACGGCCCCGTGGATTATTTGTACATAAAATGTTTGGATAAAGTTTGTTATTTTAATTTAAAATAAAGTAAAAACTAAATAAATGAGCAATATTGACGATATTAAAAATGTTATAATACCTAACTAGCTGGGATTCCCATTCTTTGTTACAAAATTCTAATACAAACTTTCACCACCATTTTCACACCTTTAGGGGTTGAATTGCGAAAAATCTTTTTTTTGTGAACACCTAAGGTGACAATAAAAACATCCCTGCCAAATTTTAAGTATTAGTATTTGCTGGTTTGGATATTTGAGTATTGAATGAGTGTGCGGATTTGCATAGAGATTCAAGCAAATCTGACACAGCCAGGCTTCAGCAGCCGTCAGTAGTTCAAATTTCTGCCACAGCGTGCGCTGCGATCGACTTGACAGTTCCCAACATCCACTTCGCACATACCCAATAGGTTTCTTAGGGCAAGTTGTTACAGTATCATGGGTACAACCACTCCTTAAAGTAATGCAACTGTTTAGCCTAACACCCTGTATAGGTACTATTCTGTGTCAAAATGTAATTGTCCTTATTCCTCGTCAGTAAGAAACAGACCCTGTACCCCAACTTAAGATTTTCGATATATCGCGACCGTTTCGAATGTCCGGGTAGAGGTCCAGAGTATTCTAAGCCTAGAGTGCGATTTTTGAATCTCATACGTTGAACTCAGCAGTTGAAAATGTATGGAGATACGCATCTTACTACTGCTGATTTGACTTTCAAAAATCGCACTACTGAAGTCAAATTAGCAGTAGTATGATGCATATCTCCGTAGTGATATTGACATTTTCGAATGCTGCAGCTCAGCGATAGTAGAGTTTCTGAAGGTTTTTGCTTCGGAACCCGTCAAAACTACACCGATTTCGATAAAAAAAAAACGAAGGTAATTTAAAATACTACAACCTTTAGAGTTTTAAAATTTACGTTTTTTTTTTGTATAGAAATCTTTGAGCCAGTGTAACTTTGAAACTATATAACATAACGGAAATCTGATAAACCACAGACAAGGATTTTAGTTTCTAGATCGTGTTAAAAAAACATTAAAATTTATTTGGTTAATATTCAAAATAGAATCAAACTTCGTTTGTATGGAGCGCGCTCATCAAGGTTTATTCGTCAGCCAATGTCAATTAAAATTGCCTCAATTCGAAGAGAATGTCCTGTTCTTACATGAATTCGCAAGTTGTGAAGCATTTTTTTTTTAATTTGTATTTTTTGGGTTACAACTTTTTACTTGACTGAAAGCGTCAATTTTTAAAGTATAAAGGATGTAGTATTTTAGATATCAGACTTTTAAAAAAAATCATGAAAATCAGAGTAGTTTTGACCGGTTCCGAAGCAATAGAGCATTTTAAAGCTACAGGTACTCGGTTACGAATGAGTTTCAAAAATCGCACTCCAGGAACCACACAACATTATAAATGTTATCGAACAAAATTAAAAAAAACTAACCCTGTCCTTATAGCTAGCCTCCAGCGGATGATTGAAGACGGTAAGATTAGCGTCAGGAATCCTGGCTTTGAGAATAGCCGAGTGCACGGCCGCCAAAGAGTTTGCCACGTCGTGGTACCCGAAGTTACTGAACCACGCCGTCGCAGAATCGTCCGTGAATGTAGCCCCAATGAGCAGAGTGTTGCGAAGCACAGCCATAGCCCTCGTATCGTTGGTCTGCCGACATGAGAAACCAATAAGGAAAATAGTTACATACAACATTAAATGGGTCATTATTTTATTCAGGGTAGGTAGGTACAATAATCCGGCCCCCTTCAAAGGCAACGGAAATAAAACTGTTATCTGTAGCTACCGAATAAGAAACCAGTCTTAGAAAAACGTAGGAATTAAGCAAATTACGGTAACTCAGGTTGTTTTTTTGCGCAATATAATTTTGAGGGACGGTAACGCAGTGGTTATTTTGTTGAATAAACATCAATAAATGTAAGAAGTAGCAAGAAAACATTGCTGCAAATGTCTTTAAAGATTATTATAAACTGCATCTGAAAATCTGCATTAAACGGTAAAAAAAAGACTTAGGTAAGTACTTACTTATATAATTTATACAATAAAAGAAAATAAAATGTTATGTCCAAATTGTACCCGGAATAAAATAATGGCCCAAATATATCATCACATTAAAGATTGAAAAATTAACGGCCAGTTGCACGTACGTTCATTAAAATTAATCCTCCATTAAATCTCTTGCTTAGCTTTTACTACGTCAAGAAAAAATGTGACAGCGAGAGATTTAATATAGGATTCACTTTAATGTACAACTGAAGTCTCGGACGGGACTTGAACTTGCAATCTTCCAAACAGGGGAATTGCTTTTTCTAATTTAGCTACCGAACCCACTATCCAGAGAACGAAATTCTTCAATCTATTTGCGTCTTAAGGGACGTTTTTCAATCTTTAATTTGATTTGAAAAAGAACAACATGGCTGTAACATGTTTATAATCCATAATATTTGAAATTAAATATCTTGTCCAAATCCAAGGTACAGATTCAATTCTAGATTGGTGTTATGTAATGATAAGGAATATATTTATATATTAAGAGACAATAACTCAGGTACAAATGTTTGCATTCGTCACACAAAACTGTGATACTTTTGAAATTCAAACACATGACTCTTAGCTCCGCAGGCAAGATAGGTTTCTGACTAATACCTAACGAGGTCATCGAGCCATCGAATAATGCGATAATAGAGCTGTTTATTTAATTCCATTGTTAACTTGCAATAAACTATATTTCATTCAAATTAAATTAAAGATTGAAAAAGTCGGGCGGCGAGCGGGATTCGAACCCACGACCTGCCTCCGGGGCATGCTCCTCTCCAACAGAGCTGTCGGCGCCCCGCAGGCCACGACGAAATTTTCAATCTATATTATCGTCTTTAAGGGACGGCAGTGCCATCTACCAGAGTTCATTCATATTTCATTCATTCATTCATAGATGGTTATTATAATTGACACTAAAGCAATCATTACACAAATGGGTCATTATTTTATTCAGGGTACAATTTGGATACAATTTTATTTTCTTTTATTGTATAAAATCTATAAGTCTTTTTTTACCGTTTTGTACCTATTTTGGTTCATCGTTGTTTATAGTAATCATTAAAGACATTTGCAGAGATGTTTTCTGTTACTTCTTACATTTATTGATGTTTTTTCAGCAAAATAACCACTGCGTTACCGTCCCTCAGAATTATATTGCGTTGCTTACACATACAACTGAGTTACCGTAATTTGCAAAAAAATTATAGTATTTTACTTTAATTCCTACGTTTTTTTAAGACTGGTTTCTTATTCGGTAGCTACCGATAACTGTTTTATTTTGGAGTTTACCTATTTTTAATACTACCAAAATTGCCTTTGAAGGGGACCGGATTATGGTACCCTGAATAAAATAATGACCCAATTTGCAGATTTAATTTTAAACGAGCTTTTACCCGCGACTTCGTCCGCATAAATTATATACTTACCAACCAGATTTTATGTCAGATCATAAGCTATCAAACAAAAAAAGTTTCATCAAAATCGGTTCAGTAGTTTTTGCGTGATACTCAAACAAACAAACACACAAACAAACAAACAGACATACAAAATCAGAACCCGGAATCAGGAATCAGGGACACCTAAAAAGCATATCGTAATCTTTTTTGTAGATATCTTCAATGTACAGACACACTTCTGTTACAGTTTTATAATAGTGTAGATAGGTAGAGTCGATAAATAAATACCCTCTCCAAATAGTAATCGTCGATACTCAGTCCGTCGACAGAAGTTAGAGCCATAGAAGGAATATCTTCGCGAGTAAACAGCAGTTCGTATGCTGACGCAGCCATTGCGCCCAGAGATGTCG
This sequence comes from Agonopterix subpropinquella, assembly GCA_922987775.1. Lineage (NCBI taxonomy): Eukaryota > Metazoa > Arthropoda > Insecta > Lepidoptera > Depressariidae > Agonopterix > Agonopterix subpropinquella. The sequence goes on along the minus strand of OV277695.1, from coordinate 14,165,035 downwards.
AGTTGGTGCCGGCGTAGTTGAGGAGAGTCTCTGTACTTGTGAATCTGAAAACATAATATTATATCGCATGAAGTGCTATCGCATAATACATTATTCTTCATAAACCGTCAGCGATCGTCGACATAAACAAATAGTAGTTACGCGGTGTATCGTTTCGAACGAAGGTTCACTACACTTCGTGATCCGGAACGGAAGACAGTTTTTCCCAACCTTACCTTAATTAAACGCTTCCGGAACATTTAAACATAATTCCTAATTGCCCGACACGTCAATACAACATGTTATGAGTGTTAACAACAACTAACAGCGACTAAAGCGACAACAAATTGACAATCGTCTTTTCACCAATCCGCATTATGGAGTAGGCCCTTTTCCATTCATTGCACCCGTATTCTTAAAATGAGGCATGTGGAATGATTATACTACAGGGTGAAATTGATATCATTAGCATCCTTTTAAACTAAGAGTCTACCCATCAAACTGAACAACTTTTACTATGGGAGCAATCCGATCGGAGCAAAAAAAAAATCTGCTATGGCATACATTTGAGTCGAGTACGCATTGCAGTTTAGTATGGAAGAGCTGATTTTTTTGTTGCTCCGATTGATTTGCTCCCATAGTAAAAGCTGTTCAGTTTGATGGGTAGACTCTTAGTTTAAAAGGATGCCAATGATATCAATTTCACCCTGTATACAGGGTTACTTCGGAGACAGTGCGCAATTTTTAGTTATACAACATGTTAATGAATTAGCGCAAAACCTCATACACCCCAACTGATTTATAACAAAATAATTAGATTGAAACAATAATTTCATTATTTTCATAGTTAAGTTTTGAGGCAAAAATTATTTGTTATCATTTCAGCAATGAATAAAAGCGTTAACGTACTCATGGATACATTTTAATAATCTTGTTTTGGTAGTAAGTAAGTAGGGTGAGTGTGCCCGTGCGGTGGGTTGACATCGTCGGGTTCAGTAAATTTTAAATTTAACAAAAATATTATTTAATATTTTGAAAAAAATACCATGATAATTCGATTCTGCTCTCGATTCCAAACAAACTACTTTCTAGTTTTGCGTTAATTCATTAACACGTTGTATGAAGCTCATTCAAAATAAAAGACACGTATTTTTTTATTTTATCATGTCTCATACAATAAAAAAGTCGCGTGCGCACGCAGCAGAGGGGTTGCTGGCTTTAGTTGATACTGATTGCATGAAGTAACCCTGTATAAGCTACGCCGAAGATTTTTTACACGCATCGTATTCTAGACTAGACAAACAAAATCTCACCCTTCAGTCAACGTGAGCTCTCTAGCCTGTATGGTCTCCGTCAAAGACATCACGTATTCCATGATGCCGAGAGACGCGTTGATGACCAGAATAGGCACAGACACCAGCAGCAGTAACAGCGTCCAGGACCGCGACCACACCAGCCACAATTTCAGCCAGATTGCACGTACGTGTCTCCACCAGATACAAACTGATTCACTCGACGTGTCGTTGTTAACTAGAAGGACGCTACATTGTTAGAAATTGATGGATCATGTTATTAAGTAAAGTCATCAAATAAAAATCGGTCAAGTGCGAGTCGGGCTACTCGCGCACCGAGGGTTTCGTGCCACACCACCACAGAACACAACATTATTAACTTAGAAAAAAAAAACTTTTTTTGTCCGGGACTTGTAGCGCGAGACCGACTCACACTTGGCCGGTTTTTAGTATTTGTTTTTATTCTGTAGATCTTGCTCTATAATCGCACTAAGTTTGACGCTTGCATGTATTACAGTTTTTACGATAGAGCGTGAAGAAAAAACGTTAAAAAAAAACTTGTTTCTTGTTGAGAACCCCCCTTTATTTTTAACTTTTTGACATTTTTATTATTTGTTAACAAATCCGTAATAACGCATAATCTGAGAAAATTTAAGCTATCTAGCTATTACGATTCAAAAGTTACAGCCCTAAATAGGTAGGACAGACGGACGGACGGACGGATGGACGGACAACGTACGCTTAGTAATAGGGTCCCGTTTTCACCCTTTGGGTACGGAAACCTAAAAAGTGCTTCTCCTACAACACTTCTTAAATCATCTGCAACAGATGTTAAAGCACATGATGATGATGATTAAGTAATATAATATACTGTTATGGTGTAGTAGTATAGACTGCCTACGTGGTCTAATGGTTAAGAGCATTGGCTTTCGATACGGAGTTCGTGGGTTTGATTCCCCCGGGGGACACCTAGTGAAATGTCACTTTGTGCGTTTTTCCCCAGTTGGTTAGGACATTGCAAGCTGAATCACCTGATTGTTTGAAAAGAAATTTGATTCTGTGCTTCGGATGGCACGTTAAGCCGTTGGTCCGGGCTACTATATCTGGTGGTTAGAAGTCGTCACATAAAAACCACGTCAGAGGCCGTAAGGCGGTCTGAAAAAACTCTGACACCAGGGCTCTGCCTACACGATAGGAAGAAGAAGAAGATAGTGTAGTAACTCACGTTGTTCTAGAGAGGATTCCAATTCTTCATCACAAGAGGACTCAGCAACAGTGGCTCCGTCATCTGAGTCTAATGAACTTATAGTAGCTACATCGGATCCAACACTGAAATTTTAATAAATACCGGTCAAGTGCGAGTCGGGCTACTCGCGCACCAAGGGTTCCGTACCACACCACCACAGCACACAACATTATTAACTTAGGAAAAAAACTTTTTTTGTCTGGGACCTTTACCGAAAAACCGACTCACACTTGGCCAGTTTTTAGTATTTGTTGTTATTCTGTAGAGTTTGCTCTATAATCACACTAAGTTTGACGCTTATATGTATTACCGTTTTTACGATAGAGCGTGAAGAAAAAACGTTGATAAAAACTAGTTTCTTGTTGAGAACCCCCCTTAATTTCTAACTTATTCAACTATCTAGCTATTACGGTTCAAAAGTTACAGCCCTAAATAGGTAGGACAGACGGACGGACGGACAAACGGACAGACGGACAGACGGACAGACGGACAGACGGACAGACGGACAGACGGACAGACGGACAGACGGACAGACGGACAGACGGACAGACGGACAGACGGACAGACGGACAGACGGACAGACGGACAGACGGACAGGCGGACGGACGGACAACGAAGGCTTAGTAATAGCACAGTATAAGAAAGAGTATCTATTACTAGATAGTAATAGGGTCCCGTTTTCACCCTTTGGGTACGGAACCCTAAAAATTAGGTACTAGAAGAGTGTTAACTTCAAACAGTAAAGAATTGCTAAACTAAAGTGGCAGTGGGCGGGGCACATTCCTTGCAGAACCGATGGCCGATGGGGCCGAAAAGTTCTCGAGTGGCGACCGCGTACTGGAAAGCGCAGCGTGGGTAGGCCCCGCACACGGTGGACCGACGACGACCTGGTGAAGGCGGCGGGAACCCGTTGGATGAGGGCAGCGTAGGACTGATCGTTATGGCGATCCTTGGGGGAGGCCTATGTCCAGCAGTGGACGTCCATCGGCTGAGATGATGATGATGAATGAGGACTGTTAATTTATTATAAGGTTTATTATACGGTGAAGGAAAACATCGTGAGGAAACCTGCATACACTGAAGAAGAAATTCTTATGTGTATGTGAAGTCTACCAATCCGCATTGGGCAAGCGTGGTGGACTAATGCCCATACACCCTCCCTGAGGGTAGGCCTGTGCCCTGCAGTGGGACGTTTATAGGCTGATGATGATGATTTATTATAAAAGAACTAGGTAGGGTAGGTACCTCAAGCAATTATAACAAAGTACTTACGACATAAACACATCTTCCAGCGTGGTTGCCACTAGGCCATAGTTCTTGAATCTTATATTCAACATGTTGGCTTCTAAATCGTACAACATCTCATGGAACACATATGAATAATCGTTTGTTAAACTGTATGTAACTTCCGTGCCTGCAAAACGTTAAGATATAATTAAAATTATAGCAAAGTTTATTAAATTCATGTAGGAATTTGAAAGACCAAAGACACGTACCTCGATCTTCCTTAACATGAGTTCCAGGAATGTATTTGTTAATGAGATCTGTGCAAGCGCAGTAGTCGAAGTCATCACCCTTGACAACGACTAGCGTGTACCCGATGCCGTAGTGGCTCTTGAGGAAGTAGGGGGAGCCGACGCACTGGAGACGACCCTGCGCCATGATGGCCACGCGGTCACCCAGGATGTCCGCCTCATCCATAAAGTGTGTTGTTAGAATCATAGAGCGACCTGTTTCGACGAAAAAACTTGAAATGAAGAACACAATACATACAGAGGATTCATACAGGAATGATACTTCAGTCAATTTGTACTCAAAAGGGCCCCTAGTGGGAAAGTTTTGGGGTAGTTCTGATTTCTTTCTTTCTTTATGTATTTTGGGGTGCTGAATCCGAATCTGAGTTTTGCTAACAAAATTTCATGACGCAACATTGACAAAATCGCAAAAAAAGTGAAAAATTTCTGTTTTTATCCGGAATTTTGCTTAAAAATCGGAAACTATAAAATTTTAGTAAATGGCTTGTTTACAGAACTTAAAACTGATAAAATTTTCTACAAAACTATTTGTATGTAATTTTATCATAGGACTTAACCTTTCAGAGCTAGAGGGCCGAGAAAGTAACACCATTTTAAAAATTATGAAGTTTGTATGGCAACCCCTCTGAAAGATGAAGATTAACAGAAAATGATTTCATATTCTTAATCAGCGACCCCGAAAACCCTCGGATACAAATTTTCAGTTGATTCTGTGAACCTTTAAAAGCTGCATTGGTCCACGGCAGCCATCTTGGATTTCCCTTTTTTAGGGTTCCGTACCCAGAGGATAAAAACGGGACCCTATTACTAAGCCTACGTTGTCCGTCCGTCCGTCCGTCTGTCCTACCTATTTAGGGCTGTAACTTTTGAACCGTAATAGCTAGATAGTTGAAATTTTCTCAGATTATGCGTTATTACGGCGGATTTGTTAATAAACAATAAAAATGTCAAAAAGCAAAAAATTAAGGGGGGTTCTCAACAAGAACCTAGTTTTTATCAACGTTTTTTCTTCACGCTCTATCGTAAAAACGGTAATACATACAAGCGTCAAACTTAGTGTGATTATAGAAAAAACTCTAGAGAATAACAACAAATACTAAAAACCGGCCAAGTGTGAGTCGTTCTCGCGCTAAAGGTCCCGGACAAAAAAAGTTTTTTTTCTGAGTTAATAATGTTGTGTTCTGTGGTGGTGTGGTACGGAACCCTCGGTGCGCGAGCAGCCCGACTCGCACTTGACCGGTTTATTTCAATTTTTTTTACCGCCATCTAAATCTGACCAGGATCTTCTATGACATTTGCTTGAGGTCCATTACCCTATCTGTCGTAGTTTCCACGGGCCGTTGACATCATCTGCCAGGAGTCGATCTTCCGAGGAAGTATAAATTTTCCCTGTATCACCAGAGCATCTATATGATGATCCCTAAATGTCATCCCTGTACCGTAGGGGAAACCCGCAGATCAATTTTGAGGTATCTGGTCGATCTGGCCTTTATTATTTGTTGTTATATACTGTAAAGATTGCACTAAAATCATACCAAGTTTGACGCTTGCATGTATTACCGTTTTTACGATAGAACGAGAAGAAGAAACATTGATAAAAACTTAGTTTCTTGTATGGGGACCCCCTTTAATTTTTTACTTTTTTTTATGATTTGTCATCAAATCCAATATAATGAATGAAATAGTCAGTAGAAATTTTCACAGATTACGTAAATCTGTGAAAATTTCTACTGACTACCTGTTACGGTTCAGAAGATACAGCCCTCTGAAGCTAGGACGGAAGGAGAGCATAAGCTTATGAATAGGGTCCCGTTTTCACCCTTTGGGTACGGAACCCTAAAAAGCTGATTTGTAGGTGGAGCCAAGAGGTAAATGTTGGAACTCTTCAATTGCTACTAGTAAACCCCAAGAATTTGGGCTCCTTTAGTTTGTTTTGACAAGTCTTTTGTACTTTTACTGACAAAATCGTGTTCTTAGTTTTTTGTAACTAAGCATTTAATTAACTTATTAGTTTAGTTAACTATTATTATCTATTCATATGCTAATTCACTGACATTTTAATTAGTGTTAAAGTAAGTATAAGGTACCTTACTAACTTTAAAATCCAAAACTGTTTTATCAGTAGATAATTTAATCAACAGTCCCGTTTTTTGTTTAATCCTTCAGTCTGTACCAGAATTAATCAAGAAACGCTTAATATCCTTAGCTGATAAAACAAAGACATCATTTCGTCGCATTTTAATTGCAAATTAATGTTATCTAGATAAACAAATTTCTGTCTGTGTAATTTTATAAACACAGACTTTAATTTGTAAATGAAAAACTAAGTAGGTAAGGTACCTAATAAAACGTGGTCTAGTTCTTATTAATCACGAGCGTTTTCCCGCGACTTCGTCCACACAAATTAATTATATACCAGATTTTAAGTCAGATCATAAGCTATCAAATAAAAAAAGTTTCATCAAAATCGGTTCAGTAGTTTTTGCGTGATGGTCGATCAAACAAACAAACAAACAGACAGACAAAAAATCCAAAAATTGGTGATTTGGAATCAGGGACACCTAAAAACCATATCGTAATCTTTTTCTGGTAAATATCTTTAATGTACAGACACACTTCTGTTACAATTTTATAATAGTTTAGATTTTGGCATGCATTTATTTTTCCATTTCCCTGCCTTATTTTAATACTAGCTTTTACCCGCGACTTCGTCCACGTGAAATTAGAAAATCCTTTCATGTGCATGTGTGTCCTTCTATATCCTCCGTACAATATAATACATGGTGTATGTGACAGCTGATTTTTTTTCGCGTTTCCTGAGGCAGGATCCGTAGTGAAAGTTGTTTAGTTTGATGGTCTGAGTTCACCGTTTCAGTATTTGCTAGACTGTGTGTGTTTACTTACACCCTGTATATTCCAAATTTCATGTTTCTATCTTCAGCGGTAGGCTGTGCGTTGTCTGTCTGTCAGTCACGGAACTATTTTATAAGTAGGTACCTACAGTCAGCAGCGTTAGTACTATGACGTAGAACAAAAGTGTATACAACTTATTGCTGCTGACTGTACATATGGCTCAAATTAATCCATATTAATTTCAACTTGATATCTCAATCCGTTCCTGAGAAAAAGGGACTTTACTGACAGACGGAAAACAAAGCGATACCTAATTTTTTTTTCTTTTAGGAAACATGTAAGGAACCAAAACTAGCCTTTCTTTTCCTTCTGCAAGAGGTCCCACAGCGCTCTGCGTGATGCGGGGTCCATTCCCGACGTGGGCTCGTCGAGTAGAACCACGCTGGCATCTCCACTGAGCGCTATCCCCACCGAGAGTCTACGTTTTTGACCACCGGAAAGGCCTTGTGCCTGATAATCGCGCTAAAACAAATAAATGAAATTGTTCAAATACATCAATAGAAAATAACAAGAAATAACTGTTCATAAAGATTACAGTTCAGTTCAAAGTCAATGACTGATCCGTAATAAGTTAACGAAACAAACACATCAATATAATAAACCTTCTATGAGGTTATAAAATGAAATAAAAGTGTATTATTTATGCTACCCTAAAAGTCACGTAGCCATTATCAGGGGTAGGTACAGTACACCTGATAACGACCATATAAAGACTGCGTATTCTTATTTGAAAGATACTAATGTAAAATCCAATAATTGTAAATGTATCTCGTATTTTGTTAAATGTAATTTGTAAACTTTTGTATGCCTTCTGGCGGAACACAATGGAACCAACAATTTTGTAACATCTTTATAACCTGTGATTCACAAATAAATAAATTGAAATTGAAATTGAAATTGAAAATCGTACGCTGCGCATTACCTACATTTCTTACTAGCATCTACTGGCATCTAGCAGTTAGCGGAACAGCCAACGAAAGAGTTATATAAAAAAGACGTAATAATTTTGTATTAGCCATAATCTTTAAGAACCTGAATTTCTATACGTTTTCTAGTTTCTACCACCAAGAAAATCAATAATGAAACTATAGAAAATCTTTTGTCTTAAAATAATTGGCTTTTCCCACCCTGTAATATCGTACCCCAAAAAAATTAATGGGCGGCATAACAGTTTTAAAAAATGGCGACACATCAAGTTACCCGAAACCAAAATAAGACGCGCGGCCAGCTTATTTTGTTTTTGGGTAACTTGATGTGTCGCCGTGTGTACCACGAATACCCGACTCCAATTTAACAAAATTTAACTATTTAACTTATTTTGGATGCGTAAACATAAAGACTAAAATAGGACGCCACTTTGAATTTTCCGTAAACTTTCAATCGTCTCTAGCGTACAGTTTTACTTTTGCAAGTCACGCCCATGCGTTTTGTAGTTACGCCCGTACGTTTTGTAGTTACGCCCATGCGTTTTGTAGTTATGCCTATGTGTTTTGTAGTTACGCCCATGCATTTTGTAGTTACGCCCATGCGTTTTGTAGTTACGCGTATGTGTTTTGTAGGTACGCCCATGCGTTTTGTAGAGGACGATACCTATCATATGGCGAAGAAGCCAAAAAAGTATTTACTAAGTCCCTATTTACATAATTTTTTTAGTTTGTGGCTCTCAAAAATGATGTTCCCAACTTATAAGAGTATAGATATTAGGTACTCTTGGGCCCCAAATAGCTTAACGACTTTTATTTAAAAATAAAATTACAACGAAGAGAAAACAAACCTTATCTTGTAGCTCTAACTTTTCGATCAACGAATCGATTTCTTCTTCCATCTCCTTACCAGAGAACCCTTTGAGCCTGGCGAAGAACTCCAAGTGTTCCCTGACGGTGAGCTCACCGAACAACACGTTGTGTTGAGGGCAGAGGCCGATGTGCGAGCGAGCGTAACGAGCTTGCTTGCTCATATCATACCCCGCGACCCATATCGATCCGCTTGTCACCTCGAGGTTGCCTAAAACAACATGAATATTTTCAGAAAGATGATTTGATCTTAATGCCGGCTCTTCATTCTCGCCGAGAACGGGCGAGACAGGCCGAGAACGAGAATGTGGATGCCCTTGATTGTTCTCGTGACATCATAAGCCGTAGTAATATTCCTTGAAAGTTCTCGCCGAGAGTTCTCGGCGAGAGTGAAGTGCGGGCTTAACATAACATTACCACTAGTGTATAACATAATATGACAATATATATAATATACAGGGTGTACAATAAAATGGGACAGCTACTCAAAGGGGTGCTTCAGACCATCAAACTGAACAACTTTCTCTATGGGACCAATATCGAAATCGCGAAAAAAAAATCCACTCTCCCATACAAAACTGCAAACATAACTCGACTGAAATGTATGGGACAGCAGATTTTTTTTTCGCGATTTCGATATTGGTCCCATAGAGAAAGTTGTTCAGTTTGATGGTCTGAAGCACCCCTTTAAGTAGCTGTCCCATTTTATTGTACACCCTGTATATAGTGCTATAGGAATGAAAGCGAGAAGTGACTCTGTAGAAAAATCGTATACACAGAATAAATATAGAAGAGATGCCAATTTAAATAAAGTCGTCAAATAAAGAAGTTCGTAGGACTGAGTAGTTTTATACCGACACGAGCTTTTACCCGCGACTTCGTCCGCATAAATTATATACCAGATTTTAAGTCAGATGATAAGCTATCAAACAAAAAAAGTTTCATTAAAATCGGTTCAGTAGTTTTTGCGTGATACTCGAACAAACAAACACCCAAACAAACAAACAAACAAACGAACAAACAAACAAACAAACAAACAAACAGACAGACAAAAAATCCAAAAATTGGTGATTTGGAATCAGGGACATCTAAAAACCATATTGTAATCTTTTTTTTGTAAATATCTTCAATGTACAGACACACTTCTGTTACAGTTTTATAATAGTTTAGATGTGGTATCGTGCTTTCAGTAGAGTTTCCTGAGTAGGAAAAATGACTGTTTCGCTTTCTCAATTCACCAATTGTGTTGTGTGTTGGGGAGTGGGGTGGGGAGTTTTGACGTCATCAATTTTTTGTATGGGATATACAACGTGTTAATGAATTAACGCAAAACTAGAAAGTAGTTTGTTTAGAATCGAGAGCAGAATCGAATTATCATGGTTTCAACATAGGTAATTTTTTTCAAAATATTAAACAATTTGTTTGTATTTAAATTTTACTGAACCCGATGTCAACCCACCGCACGGGCACACTCACCCTACTTACTACCGAAACAAGGTTCTTAAAATGTATTCATGAGTACGTTAGCGCTTTCATTCATGGCTGAAAAGATGGTATCTTTTCAGCCATGAATGAAAGCGCTAACGTACTCATGAAAGACGTACACTGAAATGATAACAAATCATTTTAACCTCAAAACTTAAAATGCGAATAACTTTAAATTTTAATTATCAAAATAATGAAATTATTGTTTCAATCCAATTATTTTGTTATAAATCAGTTGGGGTGTATGAGGTTTTGCGCTAATTTATTAACACGTAACACACACAATATATATTTTTTCTGAAATTGTCGTATTGGGTATCAAATGAAAGGGCTTCATGAGCCGGTTCTAAAATATACTACACCATTACCTTTCAGCTACTGGTTTTCAAAAATCCAAAATTTATTTTCAAAACATACCAAGTTTGGGCTCCTTCAGGTAGGAAACGGCTAGGTAAGGGTCGGTATAAAACTACTTCTTCTTCTTATCGTGTGGGCAGAACCCTGGTGTCAGAGTTTTTTCAGACCGCCTTACGGCCTCTGACGTGGTTTTTATGTAACGACTACTACCACCAGAGATAGTAGCCGGGACCAACGGCTTAACGTGCTATCCGAAGCACGGAATCATTTTTCTTTTCAGACAATCAGGTGATTCAGCCTGCAATGTCCTAACCAACTGGGGAAAAACGCACAAAGTGACATATCACTAGGTGTCCCCCGTGGGAATCGAACCCACGACCTCCGTGTCGAGAGCCTACTACTCAGTCCTACGGAAATATTCTTTTAATTAATTGGCATCTGTACTAATAATTTACATTTAATTTCCATAAGTAGGTAGGTACCTTAGGAATTGCCTTTTTTTTAAAGTTACTTATATTGTACGAATACGAACCCGTCAACATGGATATAGTGGTGGATTTTCCAGCGCCGTTGTGTCCGAGTAATACAGTTATTTGATCGTCATAGATATTTAACGACAGATTGTTAACTGCGACATGTGGTCCATAACTTTTTGTAAGATTCTGAAGAAAAAAGAAAATATTTAATTATGTACGAGTAGTTATTGCAGCGCGTGCGCGGTCCAGGAGTCGACAATCAAGGGTCAAATATACAACGTGTTAATGAATTAACGCAAAACCTCATACACCCCAACTGATTTATATCAAAATAATTAGATTGAAACAATAATTTCATTATTTTTGTAGTTAAAATTGAAAGTTATTCGCATTTTAAGTTTTGAGGCAAAAAAGATTTTTCATCATTTCAGCAATGAATGAAAGCGCTAACGTACTCGTGGATACATTTTAATAATCTTGTTTTGGTAGTAAGTAGGGTGGGTGTGCCCGTGGGGTGGGTTGACATCGGGTTCAGTAAAAATAAAATTTTACAAAAAAATAATTTAATATTTTGATAAAATTTACCCATGTTGAAACCATGATAATTCGATTCGGCTCTCGATTCCAAACAAACTACTTTCTAGTTTTGCGTTAATTCATTAACACGTTGTATAATTTTTAGATGTTTCTACTCTCTACATGAGTAGAAAAATGTAGACTTTATCACTAAGAATATTATTTAATTAAAGTTAAAGTTAATTTTTTTATTGGAATACTGTTCTCTTTCTTTAACTCCTTTTGCAATACCTTAAAAGGTGGCCAAGTTGTAGGTGCACTGTTAAATAGCACAGTGTTATGTTTATCAGTGTGTTATTTTTAAGAACATATTGTACACGTACTTATGCAAAATAAACATTTGATTTGACTTATCATTAGTTTATCTGGAATCAAAACTCTACAAAAGCAAACATTGCAAATATTTTGTGTGTAGAGTGCCACACTTGTGTAAAATATTGTTTAAGACCTATGTAAAAATTACCGTCTTCCTTAATATAGTGACAGTATTTTCAGGAGATATATTATATGATCAGACCATCAAACTGAAGAACTTTCTGTATGGGACCAGCGTCGAAAACGCAAAAATAAAATCAGCTTTCTCATACAAAATTGCAAACCTAGGTACTCGATACGACACAAACGTACTTGGACAGCAGATTTTTTTCACGCTTTCGGTGTTTATCCCACAGAGAAAGTTGATCAGTTTGATAATCTGATCATCCTCTAAAAAAAACAGTCAGCATATTAAGAAAGACCTTTGACCTCATCAAAAAGGTGAACTTACCGACATCTGAACTCCTACCGAATGATTGATTGGATCTTTTTCCTTCGTCAGTTGGTCATTGACGCTATTGTCTAAAGTTTCGTATACTGGAAAAAGAAATAAGGTTCTAGTATTTATATTAACAGTGGCACCTAAACCAGCTTCAATATTTTAAGACCATGCAACAACAAGAAAATACGATCTTCTTATCGTGTGGGCAGAGCCATGGTGTCAGAGTTTTTTCAGACCGCCTTACAGCCTCTGAATTGGTTTTTATGTAACGACTACTACCACCAGAGATATTAGCCGGGACCAACGGCTTAACGTGCCATCCGAAGAGATTTCTCTTTTCAGACAATCAGGTGATTCAGCCTGCAATGTCCTAGCCAACTGGGGAAAAACGCACAAAGTGACATATCACTAGGTGTCCCGCGTGGGAATCGAACCCACGACCTCCGTGTCGAGAGCCCAATGCTCTTAACCATTACACCACGGAGGTAGTCAAGAAAATACGATAAAAAAAAATAAAATAAAATAAAAAAGGTATTTATTTTCATCTCACATATAGGGACAGTGAAACATTAATGTTGTTACAAATTAAGCTGAGCTTAGTACTATATGTGAGAGACCGGTGCACGTGATAGATTTACAGGTAACACCTGCAAATCTGGGTAACGAGTCACCGGGCTCCCACCCCCGACTGGATTCCATACATTTCAGATTAAAGAAATTTATATGTTAGACATGAAAATAACAGTACATACTAAAGAGCTTGAAGAAGTAATTATTCAAGTAGTACCTAAAGTATAATAGAAGAAAAACTTACTCGATCCTTTCGAACTGGAGCACCAAAAATGTTTTTGCAATAGGAAATACCAAGGTTTGGGTGTGCCATAAGGGCCCGGCATAACTTGCTCCAGGTAAAGTGCAATCAGCATGTAGATAATACAGTTTAGGGCCAACATCATGAGAACGTGGCCGAAAACAAAACGAGAGGAGTCTGTTGCCGGCGAAAACATAAACTCGCCCCATTGCATACCTGTAGGTAATTAAAAAGTGAACTGATGAAAATATTGTCCCTACCTAGTCACATCACTGCCATAATGCAAAACCTGCCATGCCTGCGTGCCAGTGCCATTCTTGGTAAGGTACATCTTCGACCCCATCTTTGTCCTGTGGACTGGATTGAGGTCAAGAGCAAACCCATCGATAATTTAAAAAAAATGAAATCCATTTGTAAATAATCGCAAAAAAAACAAAGGTGACTTTTTTATACTTTTCGTAGCCACTCAAAAAACAACGAGGCCAATTTGTATAAGAACAATTTATTTTTAATTTCAAAAATGTTTCGTACTTATACAGGGTGAAATTGATATCATTAGCATCCTTTTAAACTAAGAGTCTACCCATCAAACTGAACAACTTTTACTATGGGAGCAAACCGATCGGAGCAAGAAAAAAAAGAGCTGTCCCATACTAAACTCAAATGTATGAAGAGCAGAATTTTTTTTTGCTCCGATAGGTTTGCTCCCATAGTAAAAGTTGTTCAGTTTGATGGTTAGTTTAAAAGGATGCTAATGATATCAATTTCACCCTGTAAAAGTAATTCAATAAAAACAACCAACCTCCAGTACTTTCCCTTGCCAAAAGCAGCTGAAAGCCGTACGACATAGCAGAGTTAATACTGAGACATGTAAAAGCTTGCACTGCCGCAGACATGTTAATATCCATGCCCAGAAGAAATGCAGGAATATAAGTTAGGAACCAGATTACACCGGCGAATAACGCTGCTGTACTACCTAAAACAAACGTAAGTAAGTAGTAAATTATACAAAATCAATATTTATAAATTAAAGTCTTATTAAAGTGTTTAAGGTGCTGTTTATACAGAAGAGACGCGTGGCGGTGGCGGATAGTCAAAGTAACATAAGATTCTACCTTATAGGTATACAGGGTGAAATTGATATCATTGGCATCCTTTTATACTAGAGTCTACCCATCAAACTGAACAACTTTCACTATGGAAGCAAACCGATCGAAGCAAATAAAAAATCTGCTGTTCCATACTAAACTACAATGTCGACGCGCGAGTTCGCGACTCAAATGTAAGCAACAGCAGATTTATTTTTTGCTTCGATCGGTTTGCTCCCATAGTAAAAGTTGTTCAGTTTGATGGGTAGACTCTTAGTTTAGAAGGATGCTAATGATATCAATTTCACCCTGTAGTACGCAGCATAGCATCGTTTTTGTCGTAAAGGAAAATTGCGCCCGCGCCACCAGAAGTGCGGTTTTTGAATTGAACATCATACTAGCGAATTGGCAGTAGAAAGATGCATAATCTCCATAGTAATTTTGACATTTTCTACTGCCAAGTCGCTCGTATAATGTTCAAAAATCGCACTCCAGGCGACGCACGCGACGTCGCGGGCGTAATTCTCCAAACGACGCTATGCTGCGTTCTTACTGTAAGGTTTATATTGCCGCACCCCGCCCGCGTCACGTCCGCGCCACGTCACTTCTGTTTAAACAGCACCTAAGATGTCCAAAATAGCGGTAACGTACCATTCGAAAAGAACCCACTTATCATGAAACAAAAGAATATCGTACAAGTCAAGTATAACGTTATGTAGAAGAATAAAACTGTCCACGGTGTGTAAGTAAATACAGCGTAGTCACTATACCCTTCTTCGCTTGTAAACCAGTGCACCTGTAAACATACACTTAGGAAAATTATTAAATTCGAGCAGCTTTATAGCCCTAAGTTTTATAACAGAAACTCACCTTTAGTATAACGACAATTAAAAGCGTTGAAAACAGCAAATAAATAAATTGTTTGCAAAACCATGCTGTCCAATGTAACCACGTAGGGAGACCCACTATCTTCATTGTTTCCTGAAAGATCAAAGTACGAGTAAAGCGTAACCTTAAGATGATTAAAAAGAAACTAACATTTATAACGAAAGAGCCAAGAGTTTATAAATGGAAACAGAAACTATACCTAAAGACCAATGGGCAAGAGACGTTTGTTAGAGAACTAAAACAATTTTTAAACAATAGGGCATACTTATACACTGTAAGAGTTCTTTGCCGATCCTTTGTAGGTTATAAACATTAGGTACCTAGATATTAAAATACTATAATACTTTATAAACTGGCGATTAGCATGATATTTCTAATAATATAATGAATTCCTAATTTATTCTTAATTTATTTGTTTTGTATCTATTGTTTCTGTTATAATTTATCCTTTGACATTCAATAATTAATTCTTCAGTCATACTGGCCCCGATTCGGACTGTGGCACGACTCAACTTAACTAAATTTATTCCTGTCACTTTCTAAAATAAGATTAAGAAAAGAGACAGAAAACCAACAGCTGACTTTAGTGCTGTCAAAGTGACGTTACACACCCAAAAACGCCTTAAATAAGATGGCGTACATTATGATGGCATCTTATTTTGGGCGTGTAACGTCACTTTGACAGCACTAAAGTCAGCTGTTGGTTTTCTGTCTCTTTTCTTAATCTTATTTTAGAAAGTGACCGGAATAAATTTAGTTAAGTTAAGTCGTGGCACAGTCCGAATCGGGGCCAATAGCTACCGATAAATAAAATAAATGTATTTTAGACTTATACTGTGTTGCAGTACTTGCAGGGTTTCTATGTCTTGTACCTACTAACTTAAAACCTAAGACCATGTAAACTTACCTAAACTAACACATAGAAAAGCAATAAATATATAAATATGAATATGGTCTGACCTTCAGTTGTAGTTCCTTTTCCAAGGTGATTGCCCTGACGATGTTGACTGCAGTGTAACTGAAGCTGAGCATGATGCACATGGGAAAAAGAAACTGCAACGCCCCAACTGCATAATCAAGCATGTAACGCGGATGCGGATATCTCTGCACGGTCATGTTGTATCCAAACATGTCTTCGTTCGTCATTCTTGAAATTAGCTCAGTCGATACAACATGTTGCAATGCTATGAACATCTCGTTCACATATCCTATAGGCATGAAGGAAATAGGAAATGTTAATCCTATGACTTCACACGCACACATTAAAATCATGCAAGCTTATATAGGGTCCTTCTTAATATGCTGACACTTTTTTAAGGGGATGATCATCATCATCATATCAGCCGGTAAACGTCCACTGCTGGACATAGGCCTCCCCCAAAATGGGGGGATTTGCCATAATCGCCACGCTTGGCACGCGGGTTGGCGATCGCAGTTGAATTGAATGCGTGTACTCAGAGGATGCTGCTACCCATCCTCCGCTAGATCCCTTAGTCGCCTTTTACGACACCCACGGGAGGAAATGGGGTGGTGCTATTCTTAGCTGACACCACACGGACAAGCCGACACCACACTGCAAACCTACTCGAGCCAAATGTATGGTACAGCTGACTTTTCTTCCGCGATTTCGACGTTGATCTCATAAAGAAAGTTGTTCAGTTCGATGGTCCAATCATCCTCTTAAAAAAGTGTCAGCATATTAAGAAGGACCCTGTATATTCTGTACTCTCTTATCATTTACAGATTCCTCAAAAGAACCAGCTTACATAGTACTTGATTACAAAGATCCCCAACAGCACAAATGTCTACAAGAGGTCTAATAGACATCTAGAAAATATCTAAGTGTCTACAAAATATCTAATAGATATCTAGTAGATATTCTGTGCTGTATGGGATATGCTTTACCAGGGTCATTTCCGCCCTCCCACGAGTATGGAAATCTAGGTCCAGGTATTTCAAACGCAGGAAAGACAGAATCTGTTCGCCATGTACGCCCACCCATAGCAAAAAATGAATTAAGACGAGGTCTCTCAGGAAATCGCAGTGCATATTTCATGTTTTTTGGAAGTACTGTTGTATCTGAAATTGAACAATGTTTCTATACTTGAAGCACTAAGCGCCCATCTTGAAACTCAGGTATACTTACCTATACAGGGTGTAAGTGACAGCCTAGCAAATACTGAAACGGTGAACTCAGACCATCAAACTGAACAATTTTCACTATGGAGCCTACCTCAGGAAACGCGAAAAAAAATCAGCTGTCGCATACATTTTAGTCGGGTTGGTTTTTTTTTCGCGTTTCCTGAGTGAAAGTTGTTCAGTTTGATGGTCCGTTTCAGTATTTGCTAGGCTGTCACTTACTCCCTGTAGGTATATGTATTTTTTTTGTAAATAAATAGACATTCAATCAATCAATCAATCATTTTATCAGCCGTAGCATGCTACACGTGATACGGCTGTATCTCGTCTTTTATCTCGTTCGTTCGCGCGCAAATAGAAAGACAGCGAAAGTGTGATAGCGCTGTATCACGGTGGCATGCTACCCATGCAGGAAGAGATATCTTTTATACGAAAGAGGCAAAACATCTGCACTGGTAGCATGCCAACCTGCGATAGCCGTGATAAGGCTTTATCACGTCTTTTATCTCGTTCTTTTGCGCGCGAACGAACGGGATAAAAGACGTGATAGAAGACGTGATAAAGCCGTATCACGGCTATCGCGGGTTGGCATGCTACCAGTGCTGTAGTGCGATTTTAGAAAGTTGAACGTTGAACCAACTTCAGACAAAGATATAAAATGCTATTTTTGAAAGTTCTAAATAGTTGTGTTGAAGAATATACATTATAGGTATACAGTATGCTAGATATGAAGTGATAAAACATGTACCTATTGCCACGGAATATAATAAGCTATTGCAAACAAATACCAAGTACTTGATCGACGAAGACAACAACATTAATTGATTGTGTTTGATAATGATAAATTATGTTTAGGTATTATACTATATGTAGACCCTGAACATGACTGAACCTTGCTTATTGCAACTTAAAATAGGATAGGAATTACAAAGGCGTCCATTTACGTACACACGGCGGCAGATCAACCTACCCATAGTTGAACTCTATGTTCATGGACATAAGGTCGAACTATGGGTAGGTTGATCTGTCGCCGTGTGTACTTAGTAGGGATGTTTATTAGTTTAAGAGGGCTATCGGAGTCCAGTGGCGCCCTCATCACATTAATAAAAATTTCTCAATAAAGAAAACCTAAATTAAAAAAGTGGTCAATTGACAAACTACAAAAGCCTTCAAGCTATTTTCATAGAATACTTTTATAGGTTTTTTAAAGATCAAAACATACACATTTTGAAAAAAAGAAAAAAAACGTCCATTTTTGTTTTTATTCGAAACTGTCTAAAAGTGGAATGTTTAGAACATATAAAAGTATTGTATAACAATGGCTTGAAGGCTTTTGTAGTTTGTCAATTGAGCACTTTTTTAATTTAGGCTTTCTTTATTGAGAAATCTTTATTAATGTGAGTGCCACTGGACTCCGATAGCCCTCTTAATTATACAATTTTATTACTAACGGTAAAGATCATCATCGAACTCTATCGCAGCCACAACCACTCGTGTCATTTTCTCTTCAACGTAAATGCCTCTGAGCTCCAAACTGGTGTCGTATCCTTGAACTCTCTCTCTAACAAACCTTTTGATAATCTCGTAAATCAGAGTATTATTCAAATTGATATCTGGCGGTATCTCTATGTCTGTAGCATTTAGTGGAATAAATTCAAAAATATCCGAAGCAAATTCTCTAAAGTTATTTATAATGAGTTTGGCCCCAGCAGTGACAACTACATCCTCGAGCAGTTCACTCTTCGGTGAGTATGCGAACGACATTTGTGTTAGGTTCATGCCTCCTCTGAAAAGAAATAAATAAAACATACGTTTTTTAAAAGTTCACAGTCTTTGTTACTGATCGTAAGATTTGCATACACACATTTTTAATAACGTTCGATACACATACTTATCAGAATATTATTTTGATCCGTTATAGATTCTCTACAAATAATTTTCACATATTAGTCACACTTTAAGTAATTTTCATGTTTTGTTCTGCGCTAATTCGTTAACACCTTGTAGGGTACCACCTATACAGGATGTTAGGGTAAACAGTTGCATTACTTTAAGGGGTGATTGTATTATACCCATGATACTGAACAACTTTCCCAAAGAAACCTATAGGAAATTCGCAAAAAAAAAATACTTCATACATAGGTTCGATCAGCTGATTGCATTTAGTAGGTATGGGAAGTCCAAAAATTTTTTTGCGAATTTCCTATAGGTTTCTTTGGGAAAGTTTCAGTATCATGGGTACAATTACCCCTTAAAGTAATGCAAATGGTTACTAATATTATTTACTTAATGTCAAAGTTTGGATTTTTAGATGTTTGGATATCAACTCAATCTCGCATAAACGGCTTAACGAATTTAAGCTTACAGATAATATATATTATGTTCTGGATTATAATTATAACACATAGGTACACACGGCGACATATCAGGTTACGCACCCTATATACCTATAACTACACTACGTACAAAACACAAAATAGTGCGGTAGAGAGCCTGCATAGACGCGGCTGCCGGCGCGGGCGCAGCGTGCTGTGTGACGAAACAACAACAACATACCGCACCCTCTCGCACGATTCGCAGCGTTCAACTTCTAATAGTTCAAAGTCCAAACAGGGTAACCTGACCTGTCGCCGTGTGTACTTAGTATACATTTTTAAAGTCGACGCAGACGGAGTCGTAGATCTAAGTAGTAGTAATATTTTTAGACGATCAGTATACTTACAAAACGACTCTAGAGAAATTAAGTGAATGTCCACTGATGGGCGGGTATCTACGCATTTCCAGCATATCAGGTTCGATCTGCCATCGCAAGAGGAGCACGAGGGTCATAGTCACGACCGGCAGCAGGAACTCGGTGACCGTCTGGCCCCGGTGCCGCCACTGCTGAAGGAAGTTCTTCCACATCAGGAGTCGGAACTTCGTCCCCGCTCCCACCTTCCTCTCCATTCGGCTCTTCTTTTGTGCCGTCATCTCTCTATTTTTTCTTTTTTGTAAAACTCGTTATTAATTTCTTCTCGCTGTTGGAAATTAAGCTGTAACTGATAAGATTCGATGATGTATTTTATTTTTTGCAATAACGTAATCCGGTTTATATAGGGTTCAACTTAATATGCTGACACTTTTTTAAGAGGATGATTAGACCGTCAAACTGAACAACTTTCTCTATGGAACTAACGTCGAAATCGCGAAAAAAAAATCTGCTGTCCCATACAAATCTGCAAACCTAATTGAGCCAAATGTATGGGACAGCTGTTTTTTTTTCGCGATTTCGATATTGGTCCCATAGAGAAAGTTGATCAGTATCATTGTCTGATCATCCCTTTAAAAAAGTGTCAGCATATTAAGAAGGACCCTGTACAATTTGATATAGTCGGCTTAGGGCTCTTACAGATGAGCGACACTTTGCTGTCGCGGTGGGTCGCAGAGCGTCGCGCTCATGCATTTTACGGTCGCGCGACCCTCAGCGACACCCGGCGACCGCTATGTGTCGCCTGTCTGTGAGAGAAGAACCCGTAGTGGTCCAGTGGCGAGTAACCTTTCCTGCCGTGCAGGAGGCGATGCGATGATTCGATCCCCGTCCAGGCCGACTCGTACCAATGAGTTTTTCAGAATTTATGTACGATTTGTAGCACCACGGCTTATCGGTGAAGGAAAACATCGTGTGGAAACCTGCATGCAATTACGAGGCATATATTGTACCCATTGTCCATTATAAGTGGCGACGGGCTCACTCCCCGTCACACCGGACAGAGTATATCGGTACTACTAGTACATACCTATAAGTGAATCGAGGATATTCTGAGGGTTCAATCTATATCTACAGGGTGTAACAAAACACCCTAGTAATACTTAAGGGGGTGCTTCAGACCATCAATCTGAACAACTTTCACTCCATAGCCAAGGTCGAGAAAAAATAAAAAAATCTGCCGTCCCATACATTTGAGTCGAGACGGTACCTACTGCAGTTTTGTATGACAGAGCGGATTTTTTTTGGCGATTTCGATGTCGGCTCCATAGTGAAAGTTGTTCAGGTTGATGGTCTGAAGCATCCCCTTAAGTAGGTATTACTAGAGTGTTTTGTTACATCGTGTATACAGGGTGTAACAAAACACCCTAGTAATACATAAGGAGGTGCTTCAGACCATCAAACTGAACAACTTTCACTATGGAGCCAACATCAAGAAAAAATAAAAAAAATCCGCTGTCCCATACATTTGAGTCGAGCCGGCATTGCAGTTTTGTATGAAGCAGTAGATTTTTATTTCGCGATTTCGAAGTTGGCTCCGTAGTGAAAGTTGTTCAGTTTGATGGTCTGAAGCACCCCCTAAAGTATTACTAGGGTGTTTTGATACACCCTGTATATCAGGTTACCGTTATTACGTCGTTATGCCACGATTACTTAATAGTAACGTTACGTATGATATGACATGATAGCTAAGCTGAAAATTCATTCTTTTCACTCTCTATCATACTAAAGACAATGAGCATTTATTGTACCGACGCGCGACGAAACGAAGTGATGATTATAAAATTGTTATCGCTAATGATACCTATTGATAAGGCATAAAATTATAAAATAGGAGAATTTGTTTTTCATGTTGGTACAATTTTAAAACATGTGACTAATTAATCAACAATTTAAAATCCGGCTTAAATGGTTAAGATTAAATACAAAAGAAAAGGATTTGTAACAGCGTAAACTCTATACAGGCAGGGTGTAGACCCGTAGATCCTCAAATTGAAGAACTTTCAAAATCGAGAATTTTTTTAAAAATCTGCTTCTACATACATGCCTATAACTACTCGACTCAAATTTAGTATGGGACGGCAAATTATTTTTATTGTTTTCCACATTGTCTCCATAGTGAAAGTTGTTCAATTTGATGGTTTACCACCACTTTAAATACATGGTGTTTAGGTTACACATTGACTAACGAAACTCAAGGGACCGAGTATTTTCTTTTGTATATCGAGTTTTTGTTTTAACTAGGTACTAAGTAGGTAGGTATGGAGTGAAATAATAAACAAACTATTGGTTCTAAGCACTAATACTTAGAACCAATAGTGTGTTGTTTCTTGAATATACCTTAAGTATATTCTTGCTATGTCTGCTTAGGTAGGTAGGGAAGTTTTTCGTTATATCGAATAAACAATTATCGATCGATGATGGGCTGGTAAGTAACATAAAGGCCCTACTGATGATGATGATGATGATTAGGTAGGTACTGTACGTATAAAAGATAAATGGAGTTAGTACTTGTAAAGTTAATACAAATGCACATAGGCAAAATAATGTTTCCTGTATAGAATGTCCATGTCGGATAATGGTGGATCGGAGAAAAATTCTTTCGGACTTCCATGCATTCGGATATGTGTAAATCGGACTTGCGTCACGGACCCGAATTCCACACATTTACAACAAAATTCCAAAATTACTGCAGGAATATCTACAAGCTTGGTCACTTTTAAAAACAAGTGCATTTAAAATTAATTATAAACTTAGATCAAAGTAAAATAATAGAAAATAATGTCATTGATTATAAATAAGATAAGATCATTTTTATTTTCTCCCATACTACTTAATTAGTTAATTTACACAAATTCTGACATGAGAAACGTAGAGTACCTAATAATGAACCCGCAGGGCAGCTTGTGGCGAGCTGGTGAGTGGCGACACCACAGACCCGAGTGCTCCCGGGGGAAGACCCTGATCTTCGTCTCCAACTTGCATTCACTGGCCGGTCTGAATGGACCCCAAGAGGATCCGATCCCCACCTCTGTGCTTGCCTTCATTGGCCGGCCTTAGGCGATTGTTCCCTTTATACCAAATTCCCAAAATATCAGATGACCAGCATACCAGATTCCTAATTTATAAGATTCCCACAATACCAGAATTTGTACAGTCAAATACAAGATACAATAGCGGCTGACTGACTGTCACACTGCTCTGTCACACCAGTGTGAGGGCAGGAATTTTTTTTCTTGACCGTCACACTAGTGTTACTGTAGGAAGTCATATTCTTGACCGTCACACCACAGCGATGACGTTACATTGATTACTTTTTGTCACACACACGTCGGGATTGACAGTCACACCACGCAGTCGCACCCCCCCACACACACACACACAGACAGACAAGCACACACACACAACACATCCCCACACACATATTTCCGACACACTCACACCGAATTATTCATGTCAACTGAGTTGTTCATGTTGACCGAGTTGACTGAGTTGTTCATGTTGACCGAGTTGTTCATGTTGACAGAGTTGTTCATGTTGACTAAGTTGTTCATGTTGACAGAGTTGACCGTGTTGTTCATGTTGAACGAGCGAAATATTATATATTTCGAGGTGTACGATATGAATAGTTCGATCCATCATCGGAAATAAATTATAAAAATTTTGTACTTCTGGTATTGTGGGAATATGATAAATTAGGAATCTGGTATGCTGGTCATCTGGTATTTTGAGAATCTGGTAAAGAGGGAAAAAACGGCCTTAGGTTAGGTTGGAGTCGCAAAAGCTATACCTATTCGAATGGTTGATGTTTAGGCGTATATAAGTGGCGATGGCACCTGATGAGTCATTGGATGCTCAACAGGCTACAACTTTCTTCCTTACTTAACTATGGCAATTCAAGGATCCAGGGGCGATCTCGGACCTTTACCTTTATTTAATAAACTTTCTTTGTGTAAATTACAAACTTTACCTATGGATATTTCTCAGTCAATTATCAAAATTATTGTATCTACGATTAGAGTGGAATTACGTGTTTAAGTACTTACTGTTAATTAAAGATAATATTCCCCAACACTACACTAAAGGATTATTATGCGTATACATTTTAAACAACAAATAGATTACTTTTTTTTTAATATTAGTTAAAACAATGTGTTTCATGCACCCAATTCAAAATAATACTAATTCTTTATCACTAAATGCAGGCCGTGATAGATAGGTAAGTATTACGTCTATCTATGAATGAATAACACCAACTATATTCTGATCAAATATATTTCGTATGGTACCCAGAGATAAGCAACCTGTTACAGATAGAGAGATATAGATTTTTTGATAAGAAAGTAAGGGTGAATTACTTAGTAAATACAATACAAGTCTGCCCAAGGCTCTGGATGGATTTTTTTGTAGTAAAACTGAATTTAAAAAAATAGTTTTTTCGTCCATGAAAGTTTGATTTTTAGGGTTCCGTACCCAAAGGGTGAAAACGGGACCCTATTACTAAGCCTACGTTGTCCGTCCGTCCGTCCGTCCGTCCGTCTGTCCGTCCGTCCGTCTGTCCTACCTATTTAGGGCTGTAACTTTTGAACCGTAATAGCTAGATAGTTGAAATTTTCTCAGATTATGCGTTATTACGGCGGATTTGTTAACAAATAATAAACATATCAAAAAGATAAAAATTAAGGGGGGGGGAAACTAGTTTTTATCAACGTTTTTTCTTCACACTCTATTGTAAAAACGGTAATACATACAAGCGTCAAACTTAGTGTGATTATAGAGCAAACACTACAGAATAACAACAAATACTAAAAACCGGTCAAGTGTGAGTCGGCCTCGCGCTAAAGGTCCTGGACAAAAAATGTTTTTTTTCTAAGTTAATAATGTTGTGTTCTGTGGTGGGGTGGTACGGAACCCTCGGTGCGCGAGTAGCCCGACTCGCACTTGACCGGTTTTATTTCTATTGGAACTAAATAAAATATGTAAAACTTAACCTTAAATAACTAGACTGTACAAACTGATCTTGTAATAATTTTTTTTTCCCGAAAATGGGTTTATCTACTTCCGAGATGGGTGTCACAACCCAAATTCTTAAAACTGAGCTGGGCAGTTTTCGAGAAACCTATATTGTAGGTATACCATACCTATTATAAATATACAAGATTTGCTTGTTAAATTAGTCTTAAGTAACAAAACATTTTAGCCGGTCACCGCCAGCAGTATACTTACTATCAACCTACAGTGATGCCAGTATGAATCCTACAAATCTAAATTAATCTTTCTCGTATATTTTGTGCCACCAAATTAAATTCTTTGTTTTCATGCGTCAATGTAGCGAATAGTAAGGTGCCGAGTTCATATCATTGATTGTATTGCAAAACGACATTAAAATTAAATAAGCAACAGAAGCAAATAACCGTAAAATTGACATCGAGCTAGACTCAATATTGTATCAGTATAATTTTTATGCCAAAACACAGTAGCGTAGCGAGGGGGGCGCAGAGGGGGCAAATGCCCCGGGCGGCACTTTAATAGGGGCGGCAAATTCGGGCAAAAGTCGATCGATTGACAGCCCAAGAATTGCTAAACTAAAGTGGCAATGGGCAGGTCACATTGCTCGCAAACCGATCGCCGATGAGGCCGAGGAGTTCTCGAGTGGCGACCGCGTACCGGAAAGCACAGCGTGGTGGGTAGGCCGGTGGACCGACAAACTGGTGCAGGCGGCAAGAACCCGTTGGATGAGGGCAGCGCAGGACCGGTCGTTGTGGCGACACGAGAAAGAGAATATTAAAATTATCATCATTTCACCAGCAGTGCCCAAACTCTGCCATGCGTGGCAGGTTAGTAAGCCCATAGGACACAATACATACATGCCTCGATTTTGCAGCATGTAGGTTTCTTCAAAAAAAAAATCTGCGTCTAAAAACCAGTCATCATCTTCATCATTATACAGGGTGTAACACCCTAGTTACTTACTTGAAAGGCTGCTGCAGACCATTAAACTGAACTACTTTCACTGGAGCCAACTTCGAAAACAGCTAAGAGTGCACTCATTTACCACATGGGTGAGGGTTGCGTCAGTTGCCCCGAAGTCGCACATCGGTGATTCAGAAAAAGGTTAACCTAATTAAGTATTATTAATTAATTTTTATGACAATAATAATGGAATGAGATTTGCACGTAAGTTACTCGTAGAATCTCAATTCTGGTAAACACAAGTTTACAATTAGTCATCTTCGCCTATTAACTTATCGGGGCAGTACTTATTCTCAACAGAAAGTGGCACTCAGCCATCCAAGGGTTTATCTTCCAGTGATACAATTTATCACCTCGTCCCTCGCATGACTAACTCTCCTATCTGTTTTTTAACGATTTTTTTACGCGTATTGTGCGTCAAAGTTTTGTATAAAATTGACCCCTCTGCACCCGCCTTAATTCTAATACTTAGTCCAGTAAAGTAACAATTATCGATATGATCGGAAACTTATACAATAGCCCTACAATCTTTAGATTATGTTTTTACTACATCAATTTATCATTTTCACCGGCACACGCTTACACACACATACACATACACCCACCGACCCACCCTACAAACACTCTCAAACTCACATACACACTTTACCAACCTATTTCATGTTTTTTTGTTATTTTAATGCCTACTACCTACCATCGATGACTATTTGATCATCGCTACTACTAACCAACGATACTTACACAGTTTGTTTACTTATTTGCCATTTAAATGTTGGTCCCATAGTAAAAGTTGTCCAGTTTGATGGTCTGAAGCACCCCTGTATGTAACGCATTTAAGTTTAAACCCTCCAGCCTGGCTAGTACGCCAACCCGCGATAGCCGTGAAACGGCTATATCACATCTTTTATCTCGCTCGTTTGCGCGCGAATAAACGAGATAAAAGCCGTGATATAGCCGTATCAGGGCTATCGCGGGTTAGCGTACTAGCTAGGCAGCTGTGATACGGCTATATCACGTCTTATCATCTGTAGACATAACTAAATCGATAAACATGAAACCACATTCGATAGTTGGCAACAACATATTAATTTGTGTTTTGAGAACTTAAGACTGCCTTATTTCCACTATTGCTATTGAAAGTTAGTACCCTAAAAAATACAAGGAATTCTTCTACATTATTATCTAAACAATTTATACTTACGATACGATAACATACCATTTTTATCAGAAATTGTCTAGTATATTATGTACATAACAAGTAGTGTTTTTTGTACTTAAATATCGCAATGACAAATTTTTATATTCATACTACAGTTTTATTTTTACAAAATATTTACATGACCTAATACTTAGGTGCCTAATAGAACCTGATAAATTCTACTGCAACCTATTTATTTTATTTTATTTTAACACTTTATTTTTAGATCGGGATCCGGTGACGAGGTCCGTATACCAATCGAGCTCATCCATAATTCAGTTTTCATGCAATAGTTTACTATTAGAAGATGCGAAAAAACTTGGTCGGCCGACCCCTATCCTGGTGGGTTTTGTGTAGGAGGGTGACTAGTAACCTCTCTGAGACGAGACTAATTACCCATCGAGCTCATGAACCAAATTATGCTTATCCGATTGGACTTTATTAGTGTTACGAAGTACACTCGGTCGTCCGCCGGATATCCTGGCAGGTAGTGCTGGCCAACCAAAAATGGTGGTCAAATTTTGGAGTACTTCTCACCCATCGAGCTCATGGATGAAATGTATGCCAAATCAAAGGTTAGACCTTTACCTTCAATATTTCATCGGTCGTCCTGGCCGCAACCTGGTGGGTTCTGGTAGCCAACCAGATTTATCTGTCAAAGTAAGATCATGCGTTTTCACGTTTATATGAATAAATACTTTATTTACCTGATATATGCAGTTCTTTTAGCATGAACGTGAACGGTTGTATGGTTTAAAAGTATTTTTAAAAAAAACTTGAAAAAAAAAATTACTGTGTCGATAAATGAGACATCAAATAAAAATTATTTTTTTTCGATATAACTTCGTCATTTCTAAACTGATTTGGCTGATTGTTTTATTTTACAAAAATATATATTCAAGAGTTCATGCCACTAAAATTTGGTGAAGATCTGATGAAGCGTTTCGAAGATGTTCAATGTTTTAAGTGGGTCAGATTTTACTACAAAAAATATCCAACCAAATTTATTCTTTAACGAGAATATTAATTGAGTTCTGTTAATGATTCTTTCTAAAATGAAATTTGCTCTCTTAAGAGATGTCTATATAATAAAATAAACTAGTAATACCGCGGCGTTGCTTTCAAAAATGAAGTTGAAAAAAAATGTTTCCTCAAGTAAAAGCTACGTTTATGTGGATGATCTAATTTAGTACGTACCTATATTAGTTCTAAAATAATTAGCTAAAACTGTTTAAAGGGATGATTGGATCATCAAACTGAACAACTTTCTTTATGGGACTAACATCGAAAACGCGAAAAAAATCTGCTGTCCCATACAAAACTGCAAACTTACTCGACTGGAATCGGAATGTATGAGACAGCAGTTTTTTAGCGATTTCGATTTTGAACCCATAATAAAAGTTGTTCAGTTTGATGATCCAATCATCCCTTTAAACAGTATTAGCTAATTATTTTAGAACTAATATAGGTACGTACTAAATTAGATCATCCACATAAACATAGGTAGCTTTTACTTGACGAAACATTTTTTTTCAACTTCATTTTTGAAAGCAACGCCGCGGTATTACTAGTTTATTTTATTATATAGACATCTCTTAAGAGAGCAAATTTCATTTTAGAAAGAATCATTAATAGAACTCAATTATTATTCTCGTTAAAGAATCAATTTGGTTGGATATTTTTTGTAGTAAAATCTGACCCACTTAAAACATTGAACATCTTCGAAACGCTTCATCAGATCTTCACCAAATTTTAGTGGCATGAACTCTTGAATATATAGTTTTGTAAAATAAAACAATCAGCCAAATCAGTTTAGAAATGACGAAGTTATATCGAAAAAAAATATTTTTTATTTGATGTCTCATTTATCGACACAGTAATTTTTTTTTTCAAGTTTTTTTTAAAAATACTTTTAAACCATACAACCGTTCACGTTCATGCTAAAAGAACTGCATATATCAGGTAAATAAAGTATTTATTCATATAAACGTGAAAACGCATGATCTTACTTTGACAGATAAATCTGGTTGGCCACCAGAACCCACCAGGTTTCGGCCAGGACGACCGATGAAATATTGAAGGTAAAGGTCTAACCTTTGATTTGGCATACATTTCATCCATGAGCTCGATGGGTGAGAAGTACTCCAAAATTTGACCACCATTTTTGGTTGGCCAGCACTACCTGCCAGGATATCCGGCGGACGACCGAGTGTACTTCGTAACACTAATAAAGTCCAATCGGATAAGCATAATTTGGTTCATGAGCTCGATGGGTAATTAGTCTCGTCTCAGAGAGGTTACTAGTCACCCTCCTACACAAAACCCACCAGGATAGGGGTCGGCCGACCAAGTTTTTTCGCATCTTCTAATAGTAAACTATTGCATGAAAACTGAATTATGGATGAGCTCGATTGGTATACGGACCTCGTCACCGGATCCCGATCTATTTATACACTTAAACATAAATAAAAACAGCATAAGTAATAGACAATTATAAAGGGCAAGCTTATCTCTGAAGAGATTTCTTCCATCAAACCCGTGATGGTGAGCATTCGCCTCACATTGTCTTCGTAGGTATTGTATCGTAGATCTTTTTTTTATGATTGATGATTTCGATGTTGGCTCCATAGTGAAAGTTGTTCAGTTTGCTTTGTGAAGCACCCCCTGATATTATGTAATCCCTGTGTCACCTGTATACAGGGTATAACATAAAATATGACAGCTACTTAAAGGGGTGGTTTAGACCATCAAACTGAACAACTTTCTCCATAGGACCAATATCGAAATCGCGAAAAAAAAATCTGCTGCCCCAATACATTTCAGTCGAGATATGCTTGCAGTTTTGCATGGGACAGCGGATTTTTTTTTTCGCGATTCCAGTATTGGTCCCGTAGTAAAAGTTGTTCAGTATGATGGTGTAATGCACCCCTTTAAGTAGCTGTCCTACTTGATGTTACACCCTGTAGATGAAAGGAAGGTAAGGATTTATAAGTTCCCCCGATGTACACACGGCGACAGATCAACCTACCCATAGTTCGACCTTATGTCCATGAACATAGAGTTCAACTATGGGTAGGTTGATCTGTCGCCGTGTGTACCTGCGCAGCTGATAAATTTTAATAGCGCGCGTAATTATATTGACCCATCAGTATGTGCCACCTTCAATTCCTTGCCACGATTGGCTGTTTTCGCGACCTTTTCGCTGCTATACGACTTTGCATGATGTAGTTTAGGTAAGTAGGTAGATTAGTAGATCTGAAATTGTTGGTGCAAAAATAGCGAAATGATGCTCATAACGACATCTAGCGAACTCGAATGTACAGTATTCCGGAGCTTGGTATAGATAATACCATCGATATAGTAACTAGATGAAACCATACCGTGGCCGCACATGAAACAGCAATAGTGTGACTTTTGCATACAAAAAAACGGTTTGTTTGGCAAGATGTCATCAACATTCCATAGGTTTGACAATGGTTTGACATCTTGCCAAACAAAAAAACCGGCCACGGTGACCGAAACAAAAAATAATATTTCTGTCTTCTTTGTTCACATAAGTTTTCATAACTGGCTATCTCGCTCTCTCATTTCTTGGCTCCATCTTTCAGCGTAAGCGAAAAGTTTTTAATCTAAGGATAATACTTTAGTTCTCCCTTACTCTATGATGATGATGGTCATTACCACAGACAGATCACAAAGTCATTACTCACAAATAGATCGAGTAGCACTAGGTATTGTTTGGTAATCGCTAGGTAATCCATAATCTGTAAAGCCAGTGATTTACGTATACAGAGAGTAGTGTATCACATGTGATACATCAGGGTTTTAGAGGAACCGATGTTATCTATACAGGGTGTACGTGACAGCTAGCAAATACTGCAACGGTGAACTCAGACCATCAAACTGAACAACTTTCACTAAGGAGCCTAACTCAGGAAACGCGAAAAAAATCTAGACTCAAATGTATGGGACAGCAGATTTTTTTTCGCGTTTCCTGAGGTAGGCTCCATAGTGAAAGTTGTTCAGTTTGATGGTCTGAGTTTACCGTTTCAGAATTTTCTAGGCTGTCGCGTACAGCCTGTATATGAGGAGAATGGCTTTGCATCAGTCTCGCTTGCAAATTACAACTACAAAATCTAAAAATATTATATGATAACGTTTTTATCAAAAATTATCTAGTTTCTAGAGCACTACTACGCATGCATTAGTTTAAGTATATTACTAGCAAAATTATTAGTCAATGTTACTTGAAATAAATCAAATGATTGATTGATTGACTACTAAAGAACCTACTAGTCTAGTTTGTACACACGGCGACAGGTCAGGTTACCCTGTTTGGACTTTGAACTATTAGAAGTTGAACGCTGCGAATCGTGCGAGAGGGTGCGGTATGTTGTTGTTGTTTCGTCTCACAGCACGCTGCGCCCGCGCCGGCAGCCGCGTCTATGCAGGCTCTCTACCGCACTATTTTGTGTTTTGTAAGTAGTGTAGTTATGGGTATAAAGGGTGCGTAACCTGATGTGTCGCCGTGTGTACATTCGCGTATAGGGTGTCCTGTAAACCGACGTCAACCCGGTGGATGCTGATAGGTTAGTTCATGCCTAACCAGAATATACTAAAATAAAATAAAAAATAAAAAAACAGTCAATCAATCAATCTGTCAACATTTTACTTTAGGAAATGGTCCTTAGTTTTCGAGATAAGGACAGTTTTATGAAATTCGTGAAACTCTTTACCTTAGTCACTATTTTGAGTGCCACCGCTACAAATGCTCTATGCAGTATCTGTGTTAAAACTGTCAATATCTCGAAAACTAAGCCACTTTTACTAAAGCCAAATTTTGATATTCCGCTTAGTTATGACCTAACCTATCAACATGCACCGGGTTGGCGTCGGTTTACGGGACACCCTGTACATATACGGCGACACATCAAACTACGCAAAACCAACATAAGCTGGCCGCGCGTAGGGTGAATGATGTATTAACGTCGCGCGGCCAGCTTACTTTGGTTTTGCGTACCTTCATGTATCGCCGTGCGTACATAACACGCAGTGCTATGTACTTAATTTAATAGAGCAATGAAACATTTTTATATTCATACTACAGTTTTATTTTAACAAAATACATACATAGGTCCGGATAAATCTACTGCCATCTGTAGTGAGCATATGCCCTGTTCGCTTCACACTGTCTGTGCAGGTCTTGTTTTCTTTTTATTACTTTTCCGTTGTTGTTCGCAGCATCCATCAGTTCCCATGCAAATTGTTCAGGAAAATGCACTGTTCTTTCTTTATCGTTAGTCGCTTCCAATATCCATTTTATTGCCATGAATAAGGATCTTTTTTCGGTAATAGAACACGGCACCTGAAATATTAAAAAAGGTTTTTTAGCGATAAGACCGCCTTATTTGTACCATAATCAGTCTTGTTTCCTATTGTGCATTTTATTTTGTTTTGATGTAGGTAAATAAAGTATATTTCATTCATTCACTCTATCATCATTTCTCATTTCATCTGCGGGGGACGAGACGCAGGCTGGGTTTCCACCCTTATGTCGTTGACCTACCAGCAATTCGCACGAAGAAGTTTGCTTCTTCTTTTATAATGCGCACGGCTAAGGAGTGGAACGCACTGCCTGCGGACCTGTTCCCTGAGCAATACAACCTGGGCCTCTTCAAGGCAAGAGTGAATAGGCATCTTTCTAGGTAAGCATGCTACATCTTCGGCCTCATCATCACTCAACATCAGGTGAGATTGGGGTCAAATGTTTACCTATCGAACATAAAAAAAAAAAAAAAAATACTCCATTCCAAATAACATCCCATTATACAGGGTGTCCGTCCGGTCATCATCATCATCATAGGCCTTTTCATCTATAACAGATGATTTAAGCAGCGTCTTGGCGGCACTCACATTCGTGGCTATAGAGCCCTATACGGGAGGCACGGCCGCACGTACGGCAAGTAAAATTTGGACTCGAAGATTCTTTTTTTAATAGAACAGCCACAGCTACATTAACTTTCTCATACATGTCTTGTAGCTCCACTCCTAGAGAATGTTATGCAAAAATCCGACTGCAAAAATCTCTTCTTTTGTGGCCATGACGATCAAATGAATGACAAAGGTCCCAGAACAAAATTAAAAGTCCAAATATCTCGAAAACTATGGCACTTTTGCAGGACAAGGTCCATTTTCTAAACGGGTTTGAGTTTCTCTATCGCTAGTTACTAGGTTATCCATTACTTACTGGACACCCTGTACAGGTATTGTTTAAGAATTATTTAATTTCAGACTTAAGACAACTTAAGGCAGACTGCTCTATGAAACAAAGTTGACAATGATTTCTGTTTTTTTATAAGTTTTAAGAATATTTAGGGGTAATGAATGTTTTAACATGATTCTCATGTTTTTTTATTCTACGTTTTGTCTCATCATCTCAAGCAGTTTTGATTTAAGGGCCTATGTCGAAAAATAATTTAAGCGAAACAGGCGTGGGATAGGTTATATTACGGCCTGATGCGAGAGAAAGAGATGGGGCGGCGCGCGCGCCTGAAACGAATCGAGCGCCAAATCAAACTTTATTTAATTGTGATTGTACTATTTATGTAAGTTCAATTCTGCTCTAATCAAAATTTAGAAAATAACAGTCTGTTTTTTTTAAATCAAGTCTTGTGTTTCTATTATTCACCGTTTAGCAGTTCCAAGCGTTTATACATAAAAACGGAGGCTACTTTGGCTTGTTTTTCTATCGAGAAAATTTGTCTTAATCGTGTTTTGGCTCTAATCAAAACTTCAATTATATGTTCAATTTACACATATCCGAAAATCATACTCCTACTGTTAATACTTCATGATATATGAAGCTTTGAAGAATCCTATTTTTTTCACATAGCCCCTTAATCATAAAGCTAATCTAAGGCTGAATGTAACGTCGAACAATTTGAATCATAGAAATCATTACCCACACACCTTTTCACGGCAAACTATTTGCTGTCACGTTTGAGAGAAGCTTACTGACTTAATACATGTGATTGTGACAAGGTTCTACAATGGGTCATGATTCAAATTGGTTGTATACCAGCACAGAATAGGTAATAGTATATAGTTCTACAGAATGGCCACTCCCCGCCTCCCTCTGACTTCAGATACCCCACCTCCCCTCACACTCTCTGTGGTAACTTGAGGGAAGCCGAGCAAGGGAATACAGTCAGGCGCGCGCACCCGTTGGTTTTGACTACATAAAATATATTTAATTTTTATCCTCACAGCAAAAATAAACGTTGGAAAATAACGCTAAATTCAAATTTTCTGTGATTCTTAATAACAGAATGAACTATAAAAAGTAAAAAAATGTATAATGTAGTTCATATGATGCGTGTTAAGTCAACCCTACACATATGTCATGCACAATTTGCGCGAAGTGCGCATGTGCGAACGTCATCATGTCAAATCTAAAACGTTGTTTGAAGTGCCGGACCTGTGATACCAGAAAGAAGAAAATATACCAACCTGATAAGTAATGCCACCTCTCTTGATAGGCATAAGTTGGAGCAAAGGCCGAGCATTGTTAATTGCTTTATGCAGTATTTCTTTAGGGTTCAGTTCTATTTTAGCTTTCTCCTCGGGCGTTGACGCCAAATGGTATCGCTCTATTTGTACCCTCTTTATGTTTTCAAATGCTTTCTCTACAAGTTTTCTGGCAAGTGCTTTTTTTCCCATTTCCATGACATGGTTAATGACTTTGCTGAAATGTTTAAATTAATATGTTAATTAATTAGTATCATAGTAAAAGTTATCACTAGTATCATAGTTTCAAATGTAAAAGTCATTTTAATGTTGTAGCAATGTTTCTGGTGACTCCAAAATGGATTAAACCAGTAGTAAGATTGTATATGTTAGTAATTAAATGTGACAGACTTATTATTATAAAAATCTTTCGTCACATTTTAAAATTCAACATAAAAACATAATAAGTTATGTATGTAATACTGACTGCTCTTAAACGGTGAAGCAAAACAAAGTGAGGAAACCTACATATGCTGAAGAAGAAATTCTGAGACGAATGAGAAGTCTACCAAACCGCATTGGGCACGCGTGGTGGACTAATGCCCACACACTCTCCCCGAGGCCTGTGGGTCGTATATTGACTGACGATATCTATGGACGAGTTACGCATGTAATTCTATTAACAAACTTTTCCGTTATTTTTTGCGGGAGACCAGGTAGCATGAAATCCACAACTTTAGATTATATTTCATTAGGTACTTTAGATTCGAATTTTGATTGTTAATAAAAATAGTCTCGTGTGAACCCCGAATGCAACTACAGCAGGGCCTCGATGATCCGAACACCGAAAATTTATACCCTGTTCGGATGCACGAAGCGTTTGGATCGCACTGCGGGACAGAAACTGTGAGAAATGGCGGTTGCGCAGGGGTAAGGGGGGTCGTTCGGATTATAGAGGCGTTCGGACGAGCTGGGGTACGGATTATCAAGGCCGTGCTGTAGTTTGAAGTAAATGTTTTGCAATTATAGCCTGTCTTGTTTAGGGATAAGGTATAAAATTGTATGTATATGCACATGATTAATTGATCTTGTAACGTGGCCACATTACAATTACTCATGTTTGACAGCTGAGATAATGACCTTCGACAGCTTGCATCTTCTAAGTTTAAGTTTTCATTCCTGAAGCGCTAATTCCAAAATTCGAAAATGCGCATGAAATCGGGATGACTGCACTGTCTGTTACGGTTTATATTATAATTATAATAGCCTTTATTCAGACAATTACATTATTATATGTTTGTTTTGTTAGCGATAGTTCATTACTATTATTACATTAATTTATATTTATAATTTGATTTATGTTTTGTGATTTGATATGTTGTATTGAGAATAATATTAATATTTTAACTATCTTCTATTTGACTTGTCTGTGTGCCTGTGTGTCTGTTACGGTAGTAACTATTAAATAATCTGTGACGAGGCTGAGGGAAAATGCTACTGCAAGACTGGTCCCTAGTTATTATATGGCCTAACTCTCAGTTGCAGGAACGCTCATTAAGGATAATCCTCCATTAAATCTCATGCTGTCACCTTTTGTTTTGTTGACATAATAAAAGCAAGCAAGAGATTTAATAGAGGATTATCCTACTTCCTACTAATATTATAAACGCGAAAGTAAGTATGGATGGATGTTTGTTCCGCTTTCACGCATAAACTGCTGAATGGATTTTGATGAAATTTGGCATACAGATAGACCATGGCCTGGCTTAACACATAGGGTACTTTTTATCTGGGTAACGCAGACGAAGTCGCGGGAAACAGCTAGTCTTTAATGAATAGCTTTATTTAATCAAGCTAGGCTTTGACGACCCAGTTGGTGTAATGGTTACCACGCCGGACTGCCAAACCAGGGTCCTGGGTTCAAATCCCGGTTCGGTCATGGATGTTATATGTTCGTGCCGTTGTTGTATGGTTTCCATATTAAAAAGCCTATAGTGCTTAACTTGGAATCATTACAATGTATGTGCCTGTGAGCATTTATTTATTAATCTATGTGTAACTGGCAGTTAGATGATATCTAATGAAACTGTTAGCTTACTTGACAAGAGGGTCATGGTAAACTGAAGAGGTGTCGTAGACAGTCGGTGGCTTGACCGGCACTGCAGCAAGCTTCGCCAGTTCGTTACTCTCTATTAGGGCGGCTTGGTCCTCTTTCCTGAATACCGGATTTTTGAAAAAATCCGGAAATTGTCTCGATCTTGAACTGTAATCTCTACTCTGTGTTATTAAAACCCTGTGAAATTGTTCACTTAATGTTAATTAACTGAACGGTGGAACTGATCAAATAATTTTGAGGTTATATCACAAAAACAACTAACCTGGACACAAAACTGTTATGGGTCTTGAGGCATTTATTTACTGCCACCAGTTTACTTGTTATGTTATTCATCGTGGCGAATAATTTTTTTGTGAAAGAACTAGGTATATATTTATTGTAGAATTTTCATTCAAATCCGTGACATTTTTTTTTCGATTGTTCGGATTTGACAGCAAATGACAGTTCAGTGACAGTGACAGTGACAGCGGAGTAGAGTGGCCCAAGCTAGATAGGAGATTCAAAATGAATTTGATTTGACTCAGGAGGAAAAACAACCGAGTTTGCAGGGAAAAATCACGTTCTGTGCCTTTTTATCAATAATCATAATTTATCAGACAGCTGTAATATTTTTTGACTTTCTGTCTGAAGAAATTAGACTAAAAAACAACGCAATAACAGACTGAAGACATCGGCTGTGTGGGCTAGATTCTCTTGCCTTGCTGTAAGGAAGGATTTGAACAACAACAACAAAAACAAATGTGAATTTTTTTGACATGTCAAAAAAACATTTTTTTGATAAAATTCAATTTGGTTTAGGATATTGTCATTGTTTAGACCACTTTTCTTTCACAAGTTCGAGATAAATTCAATGCGAATTGTAAGATGTCCACGATTATAAAATTTGACCTAAAAGATTTAAGAAAACTAGCAACTGACAAAAATTCCTGTATTTTGGAAAAGAAAGTAACACAGAACCTAGCCCTGCAACCATGGTGTCTCGGAAATCTTAAGGAATCACTCAAAAATTTGTTGGATTACAAAATTGGAAAATTTGACAAAGAGTTAGTAAAAGCCATTAATATCTTCATGTCTCATCATTGATGACTCGCTTACAATTATATAGATTTATTCTAATTCTAATTCTTGTCCGTGTGGTGTTGGCTAAGAATAGCACCACCCTAAAAGGCGACTAAGGAATCTACCGCAGGATGGGCAGCAGCATCCTCTGAGTACACACATTCAATCCAACTGCGATCGCCAACCCGCCTGCCAAGCGTGGCGATTATGGCAAATCCCCCCATTTTGGGGGAGGCCTATGTCCAGCAGTGGACGTCTATCGGCTGATATGATGATGATGATAATGATTCTAATTCTAACAAAATTATATGCAAAGATTTATTCTAACAAAATGGTGAGCCGCATCCGGTAAGCTAGAGGTGTGCCGAAATCCAAAATCCCACATTCCAAAACATGGAATCTGACTAAGGACGCAGTGTATCCACTGCGTCAAAGTCTCACAAAGAGCAATGGAAACAGCTATGCTAGGATCCTAGCATACACTACGTCCTTTGTCAGAAGTGTGATCACTTCTGGGCCAAATTCCGAATGTTGAGATCAGGCGCCGAACAAAGGTGGTTGATATCGGCAAGTGGATTTCGACTCATGAGGTGAAGGTGGGACACTTGGCCAGGCGTAATGATGGCAGATGGACAAGGGCAGTGACAGAGTGGCGGCCGTGGGAGGGGGAACGGTCAGTGGGCAGACCAGCAGCCAGGTTGTCCGATGACATTTGTAAAATGCCGGCAAACAGTGGATACTAGCGTGGGACCGTTCCGGTTGGCGTGAAAATGAACAGGCCTGTAGCCAGCAGTGGGGTTTACTGGGCTGATGATGATGATGATTCTAACAATAATATTTATGTCTTTAATTTTATTTTATTATAGATTCAATGGCATTCTGCTAAGCTATAAAAATCTTCGCGTACTCCAAAATATTGGTGCAATAAAAAATGATAATTCAGACATTCATTTTCAAGTGCAAGCGGATTATTTTATATTTCGTCCGTGTGTTGGTTCCATGTTGAAGGGAATTGTTAATAAGAAGAGTACTACACACTTAGGAGTCCTAGTACACCGGTAAGATTATACATTATGTATACATATTTATTTATTATACAGAGTGGAAAGTTGAGATGGGACACAAAGGGCAGCTACCAGAAGCATTATAGCTACAAGAAACCGTTCTTAGAAGACTAACCCTAACTTTTGGAGCATTTTACTTTGCATTCACAGATTTTGAAAAAAAATTACAGTCATCGAGAAAAACTGAAATTTTCACAAAACTTTTTTTTCATCCCATTCATTTCTCTTACTGATAAAGAACATAAGTCTCTATGGGGTCAACCGAGATCAAGGTATTAGAACTTGGGAAAATTGCAGATTTTCTCAATCTCCGTACATTTTTTTCAAAATCTGTGTATTCGGAAGTAAAATGCTCCAAAAGTTAGAGTTAGGCTTCTGGTAGCTGCCCTTTGTGTCCCATCTTAACTTTCCACCCTGTATAACTAGCAGCGACCGCTACTTCGTATGCAACGGCCACAGACTTTAAAATACTTTTGATTGAATGAACCCATTGCGATAAAATAAAGCCTAAATGTTAATCCGAACTAAAACCTATGCCTCTGTGAAAAATTATAATCCCATCCAAATCTGTTCAGTAGTTTTTAAGTGATGCATGTACAAAATTCTAGAAATGATTCTAAATGTTTTCCATTTCGTATCCTGATCTTCCCCAATGATTTGGAATGAAAAAAATTAATTGGGGAAGTTCAGGATACTTAATGAAATACATTAAGGGAGCCTTCAAATTTTTTACGTGTCGCGACGCAGCAGCGCAGCTGAAGCGCTGCGTTGTCATATTCATATTATACAAGTGCTTGCCAAATCAGAAAATTTCACCGATCTGTTAAGTGTCCTCTGTTAACCAGAGGGACACATGGAGAAATGCATATCACTCCAAGTCAGGTTTTTAGACGTAAGCCAGTGAAATCCCACAAGAAATGTGGTCCTTATGGGAAGTGGTCGTTTTGGGAAGTAGTCCTTATGGGAAGTGGTCCTTTTGGGAAGTGGTCCTTATGAGCCAAAAGCTCCTCCCATACCTGACTTAGCACCCCCGAAAATAATAAAATATGTTTAATATTCCAGAGTATTCAATGTGGTCATCATAAGGCCAACAGAGGAGCCAGGCAATAAATGGATCGGAGCAAGCATTCAGGAAGGCCAGGAAATTGTGTTTAGAATTGTCGTCCTTGATCTGTTTGGAGCCCTTCCTTACATTAGGGGAGAACTGGATGAGCGGTAATGCTTATTTTATCATCATTCATTCATATTTGATTAAGTAAGTTACATGCTAAGATGTTTTTATATGTAGATGCGTTGCCAGCACTCCAAAATGGCAACAAAAAAGCAAGATAATTGCCCGGTATGCATGTAGTCACGCGCCGTCTAGTGTACGGGCTACAGGTCACTATATCGCGCCATTTTGAAGCGCAGTGATGTTAGCGTATGACGCTTGGTTACATGTAATGGAGAGCGATCGCGCTTTAAAACATCCAAGTTCATTCCTAATCTATTTAGATTCCGTAAGGCTCAATTCCCACTGGCGCAGAGTCCCCATTGAAGCCCCATTGAACCGTGAATGTTAGAATTTCTGCGCGCGGTGACGCGCGAACCCGAGCGACCCTTGCAGGCGAAGACAGACGCGCGTCGCTGAGCGTTTTCAAATTTTCGCAACACAAATTCGTACCGTATAAATAGAGATTAGAGATGAATTTAGAACGGTTGAAAAACGTGACTCTTCACGCCGCGTCACGAGACGCTCCGACTCTGCGCCAGTGGGAATTGAGCCTACCGCGCTAAACTTGACTTATTACTATGTGTGTGACAGCCTTTAACGTTTTGAGCTATCTGTCAAAACGGCTCTAACGGCTGTCATGAGCTGTACCGCGATTAGCGCAATACCAAATATGTAAAAAGCCAAGCTTCGCACATGGTCCAATCATGGTTCTGTTGCGATTTATTTACCGCAATTGGACCGCTGTACCTTAGCATAGAGTTTTCTCTTTTGAACATTTTTTTGTTTTTTAGGTGGATTAATTTAGGCCCAGATGGCGATGATGAGATTACTGACACAAAACCCCAGCAACCAGTGAGTGTATCATATGTGAACTTTGACAAAACAAAACCATTAATTCAAAAGCAAATTGGCGATGGATTACCACATTCTTCTACCAAAACCATAGCACAAACCACTCCTAAATTAGGAAATGTCGGTAAAGAAATGTTGAAACGCACTACAAACAACCACAATCAAGTAACTAATGGAAAATCGAGCTCTGTAAAAAATGTTGATAGTGAGACTAGCATGTACCCTTATAAAAATAAATCTACGAGACTAAATAAAAACGTTGACGTGGAGACAAAACAAGATGTTAACCCGAGGCCAATTAAAAAACACAAAAAAGAACTAATATAAGTGTTATTTGAAATTGTGAAGAGTTTTAACTATTAAAAAATTTATTATTGTATTGTATATTTTTATTTGTATTGAATATTTTTAAAACACTAAAAATAAACAGTAAAGTACTTATAAGTTCTTTGATTTTTAGTTCCACCAAGTACATATATCTAAACTATTATAAAACTGTAACAGAAGTGTGTCTGTACATTGAAGATATTTACAAAAAAAAATTACGACATGGTTTTTACCTGTCCCTGATTCCAAATCACTAATTTTTGGATTTTTTGTCTGTTTGTTTGTTTGTATCACGCAAAAACTACTGAACCGATTTTGATGAAACTTTTTTTGTTTGATAGCTTATCATCTGACTTAAAATCTGGAATATAATTTATGCAGACGAATGTTAATGAATTAGCGCAAAACCTCATACACTACAACTGATTTATAACAAAATAATTAGATTGAAACAATAATTTAATTATTTTGATAGTTAAAATTTAAAGTTATTCGCATTTTAAGTTTGGAGGCAAAAATGATTTGTTATCATTTCAGCACTGAAAGAAAGCGCTAACGTACTCATGGAAACATTTTTATAATCTTGTTTTGGTAGTAAGTAGGGTGAGTGTGCCCGTGGAGTGGGTTGACATCGGGTTCAGAAAATTTAAAATTTTGCAAACAAATTATTTAATATTTTGAAAAAAATTTCCTATAGTATAGGCTATGAACCGATTCTTTGTATGGGGACCCATGCAATAATTCCTCAGTCGATGAAACTTTGCAGGATTATAAAATAGTACGAATCAAAACTTACAAAAATATTTTCCAAAAAAAAAAACACCCTGTTCAGGTATTTATACCTAAACATACAAATCTGTTTATACAGGGTGTACAATAAAATGGGA
Organism: Agonopterix subpropinquella; assembly: GCA_922987775.1. Taxonomy (NCBI): domain Eukaryota; kingdom Metazoa; phylum Arthropoda; class Insecta; order Lepidoptera; family Depressariidae; genus Agonopterix; species Agonopterix subpropinquella. The sequence continues at coordinate 14,122,759 of OV277695.1, read as the reverse complement.
CAGCTACTTTTTTTTTTCTTATAAGACCTTAGAATGTAATTTAGCGTTACGAGTAACAAAATAAAAAAAATAAAAATGTTTACGAATATAAATTTATTTTAAATTCAAAATAACTCAGTATGGAAAACTTCTCAGCATTATTTCTTGTTAAAATTATTTTAGGTCGTAACAAGTCGACCAACCAGTCGACCAACCAATCGACCAACAAGTCGACCAACCAGTCGGCCAACCAGTCGACCCACAAGTCGACCAACAAGTAGACCGACAAGTCGACCAACTAGTCCATAAACAAATCGACCAACAAGTCTACCAACAAGTCGACCAACCAGTCGGCCAACAAGTCAACCAACAAGTCGACCAACAAGTTGACCAGCAAATCGACCAATAAGTCGACCAACAGGTCGACCGACAAATCGACGAACCAGTCGACCGACAAATCGACCAACAAGTCGACCTACAAGTCGAACAACATGTCGACCAACAAGTCGATAAACCAGACAACAACAAATCGACCAACCAGTCGACCAACCAGTCGACCGACCAGTCGGCCGACCAGTCGGCCGACCAGTCGGCCGACCAGTCGACCAACAATTCGATCAACCAGTCGGCCAACCAGTCGACCAACAAGTCGATCAACCAGTTGGCCAACCAGTCGGCCAACCAGTCGACCAACCAGTCGGCCCACCAGCCTACCAACAAGTCGACCGACCAGTCGACCAACCAGCCTACCAACAAGTCGACAGACAAGTTGACCAACCAGTCCACAAACAAATCGACCAACCAGTCGGCCAACAAGTCGACCAACCAGTCGAACATCAAGTCGACTAACAAGTCGACTAACAAGTCGACCAACAAGTCGACCGACAAATCGACCAACTAGTCGACCAACAAGTCGACCGTCGTCGTCGTCGATAAGTCTCAAATCTATATCATAGAAAAAATATGCTCCTAGGCTTATATCGCTTATTTATACTCTGTAGGGTGCTGTAGGTACCTATGTAATCTTCTTGGCTGAAATCAAGTTAGAAGCAGTGCTGCCAATTCCGGCGAATTTCCCAGATTTTCGTGGAATGAGGGGTGCATGCGGGGAGAGCGCGGGGAATGATTCATATCGGGGAATTTCGGGGAATCGACTATTGTAATACATAAATGTCAAACAAAGGATGTCTAATAAACAGGAATTGTTAAAATTCGAACTGAATCGAACTATCCTTAGATCAAAAGTGTGGGAGAAATATAAATAATAAATAAAACTCGTATTCTAAACATTAATGTAGATTTTTGATAAAAATTAGAATACAAAGAAGTTGATAAGCAAAGTTAAACTTTAAAATACATATTGAGTGAAAAAATGCTTTATTTCTTGAATATTAAAATGTCAGGGGATTTTCGGGGAATGCGTGATTGGAAATCGGGGAATGGAGGCTCCATTCCCCGACTTAAGCGGGGAATTAAGAAATTTACATTGGCAGCACTGGTTAGAAGCCAAACCGTAGAGTTTTTGGCGGGATTTGAACGGATACGTTTGGAGTCCTCATATTTCGTCGAATTTTTATTGTTTATAGTGAGTTTTGGTTCGTAAAATCGGTGTTGTTTTGCGTAACAAAGTGTCGTGCAAGTGAACAATATACAGTTCAGTGAAATATGATGGTGTGGGTCGTGAACAGGAAAAGTGTTCCGTTCTTTTATAGCGCGGCAAGCGGTCGGTTCACCTCTTTCCTGTGGACTTCTCTGCGTTTCCTGCGTTTCTCGATTGCCTCCAAAAACTCCAAGGAAGCGTTGAAACGTCGAACACCAACGTTTTATTTGCTATAAATGAGAAACAATAATTTGCTTAAAAAGACTGGCTCAAAAGGAAAGAAAATCCAGAGCCGTTAAAAAATTTAAAAAAAAAAAAAAAAAAAAAAGCCTAACCGTAACAGTGTTGCCAATGCTACGGCAATTACCGTGTTCTACGGCTTTCAGGCCAAAAAATTACAAAATCCGCGGCCTACGGCTGCAACCCTGTGGCCGTAGCAGATTCTACGGCTTTTCGCAAATTCTTCGGTAATTGACTAATTTATTGATAAAAAAATCACTTTTAGAGTATTAGACTGTTATAAATAAGTGTATGTTCGACTGTGTAGGGTACTGTATCCAATTCCGAATCCGAATGCCAACATTGCAACTAATATGTTGGCTGGTTTTTGTTCCTCTTTCTTGCTCTGTGAGCAAAAAACAGATGAGATGAAATAGTTTTCCACACAAATAGATAAAATTTGCAAACGTTTAATTAACGTTAAAAACCTTAAAACAGCACCATTTGGCAAATATTGAAAAGTGTTTCCTTTTAAGCAGTGACACGGCCCACCGTTAGTCTTTTTCCATATAAACACGGCTTTTTTACCTAATGTACATGGCCGCCTAAAATTTTGCATTGGCAACACTGAACCGTAAACAAAGAAAAAGATTAAAAAAAAACATTGTCAAACGCCGTCGTCGTGCTGTGTTGTCGATACGATGCATAAATTGAATCAAATATATTTACATTACATATTATGAAAACGTGACCAATTTCTTACTATATGTCTTCAAATGGAGAAATCGAAACCTATTGCTAACATCAAAGAGTAGTAAATACAGTTTGTAACGAGTAGGTACTTTCCCGTAAGGCAAAATGTCGAAGAATGGCGAATTGTCATCAAACCAAGGTAAGATCTAAAATAAATCTAAACAGTTGCCGAAACAGGCTCACCATTGCGTTGTTATTGTCTCTTTTTTAATTACTTGCAGGCCCTAGCCGACCAACCATGCCAAAACCAGATTTGAATTTAGTTGGTACAGAGAAACGTAAGGTATTGGATCTTCAGATAGGGGGTGGATCGGGCGATGGGGCCGCCTTCATGCCGTTCACGTCCCCGGCGCCGTCGGGGCAGAGGCCGCGGATGCCCCCTCGGACCATCAGAGATGTCCTGCCTGATAATACAAGGTATGAACCGTTTGCTCACATTAGGTACCTACTTTGTACTCTACTCATGCATATGGTCCAAGATCCGACTGTAAAATTATGCACCTATTTCTTTGGTGAACGAAATGTGATTCTAGTAAATGTTTAGAAAAGAATAGAATATCTTTATTTGCTCTGATTAGGTACAGTACAGATCTTAGTGTCATACAATTAATACAATAATTTAAAACTATTATAGAGGTATCACCATTCAACTACATTCGATTGTTACATTTTTACGCTGTTTTACGTTTACGCTGCCAGGTAGCCCAGAAAAATCTTGCCGCAAATACCTTTTCCATTATGATTTTAGGTACAATTTATACCACCTATCTGTTTGGTAAGTAAATCAGTCTGCCGCCCCCGTTCAAAGAAGGCATTTTTGAACCTGGCAATCCTAGAGTTGCGGCAGACTGAGAGGTGGCAACCCTAGTTTTTCCAGTTCTATAGATCAGTCTCCTTCCAATGGCACCTCATTTACTTTGAGATTGAGATTTTATACCAAGGGGATCACTTTTCAGTTTTTCCTTCTTTGTTACATTATAATTTCTAAAAGAGGGTCCGTATTAGGTATTAACATTTCAATGCCGTCCTGGAATGACCGGCAGATTCCGAACTCAGGATATCAGACAAGTACAGGATTCCCAAAAACCACCCGATTTTTAACAGGGATGATCAGACCATCAAACTGAACAACTTTCTCTATGGGACCAACATCGAAACTAAAAATAAATCTGGCTGTCCCATACATTTAGGTTGAGTAAGTTTGCGGTTTTACATGAAACAGCAGTTTTTTTTGCTATTTCGATATTGGTCCCATAAGTAGTTCAATTTGATGGTCTTATCATCTCCTTAAAAAAACCATCAGCATATTAAGAAGGACCCTGTATTTGAATGTTTCAGAGATAGAAGTAGAATCTACCCGTCCATGCAGTCGTCAGGTAAACTGCAGCTGTCGGCCACAGAAGTGTATGACTTCACGGCAGATGACTTGAAGGATCTCGGGGAAATTGGACGAGGAGCATTCGGAGCTGTAAATAAAATGGTCCATAGGAAGTGAGTAAATTATCTATTTTGCTATATTATACTACTGTATTATTGTTCATTCAAAAAACTTTAGATGGAATAGGTCAATATTATTTATAATACAGATGTAAGGAAAAGTATCATAATGAGCGATGATAGCCCTTACGGAAGAGAGCTGGGTCATTATTTTATTCAGGGTACCATAATCCGGTCCCCTTCAAAGGCAACGGAACAAAGGTGATTTTGTTAGTAAAATATGTTAATTCCAAAATAAAACTGATATCGGTAGCTACCGAATAAGAAACCAGTCTTAGAAAAGCGTAGGACTAAAAGTAAAATACTACACTTTTTTGGAACTTACGATAACTCAGTTGTTTGCGGTGTGAAATGCAATATAATTTTGAGGGACGGTAACGCAGTGGTTATTTTGATGAAAAGACATCAATAAATGTAAGAAGTAGCAAGAATACGTCGCTGCAAATGTATTTAATGATTACTATAAACAATGATGAACAAAAATCTACATAAAACGGTAAAAAAATACTTATAGAATTTATACAATAAAAGAAAATTAAATTTTATCCAAATTGTACCCGGAATAAAATAATGGCCCAGCTATTGCCTCAATGACGAGGCCGCGGTTTGATTCCTGGCCTGTACCACTAAGTTCTTCTGAATATATGTACGGTTGTATTTATCATTTACTAGCTCGGCGGTGAAGGAAAACATCGTGAGGAAACCTGCATTCCCGAGAATGAAAAGAAAATACCATAAGTTTGGAGGTATGCGTAAAATATGGGTGAGCTTGGGGCGAACACAAAAGATCAGCGATGGTCGCACTGTTACATAACAACCCTTGCTTGCAATAGCCCAACCACAAATAATAATAATAAAAGTATTTAACTCACATACTCTACCCATCAAACTGATCAACTTTTACTATGGGAGCAAGCGTGTCAGAACAAAACTGTTTTTTTTGTTCTGACAGATTTGCTCCCATGGATTGCATTTAGGAGTTTAGATTCCAATTTTTGTTTATCTTTTTCTTTCTATTGTTTGTTTACACAAAACATTCTTTTTCTCAAACATGCTTGGAAATGTGAGCATTATTTTGACAACCTTCTTCGAGATAAATCGAAATTGCTGTACTGGCCAAATACATGCGCGCAGCGGCCGGCAATGTTGTATGAAAATCCATATCTGTCGTGTTTAGCGACCAAATAAATTACATACTAAACTCATATCTGTCGTGTAATTTAAAAATGGAACGATCTTTTTCTCCGAAACATGGCGACCAAGGAGGTAACTCATCAAAGGTTTTATTTAAATTTCGAACTAGCTTGGAAATAGAAAGCAGTTTATTGAAAAAAAAAATGTTGTTCGTTGTTCGCTGGTTTTTCGTCATTGATTTTGATAAAAAGAGTTTTAATTTTCGCGAATTATTTGAGAAAATTTACTGTTTTAATTTCCGCGCATTGTTTGAGAAAAGTACTATACAAGCCTTGGCCACAACTAGGCATTGATGGACTTACGTATGTGTGCCTCGGCTTCGCCTCGGCCCACATTTACACGTTCGTCCATCAATGCCTCTGTTGCTGACCTCTGCAGTAATGTACTATTAAATCACTATAACTCAGTACTACAAGTTTTTTTTTAATTATCTGTATGTATTAATTTGCGAGTATACTTTTATAGGACCAGTCATGTAATGGCTGTAAAACGCATTCGCTCCACCGTTGATGAAAAAGAACAGAAGCAACTCTTAATGGATCTCGAAGTGGTCATGAAAAGTAATGATTGCCCATATATTGTTCAATTTTATGGGGCTCTCTTTAAAGAGGTATGTATTAACACAACAGACAATCAAATTAATATTCCGAGAGATAAGTGTACTTTTTGCAACCATCAGCAGCAAGGCTGATTTAGTGTTTATGGGGTGTAGAGCATCTCTGTTATGGGGATGGACCAGGTCTGCCTGAATAACTCTAGTCGGTTTAGGAGTTACTGATGATTAAGGGTCTGTAAAAAATTAACGATCAGCTGCACGGCTGATCGTATGTTATTGTTGTAGTATGCACTGTAGCTATGTGAACAGTACAAAACTGTCAAGTTCTGTCAGTCGGTTTAGGAGATACAGCCAGTCAAAGTTCCGACCTTTGAACGGCTGTATCTCCTAAACCGACTGATGAACCATGTCAGTTTTTGTACTGTTCACATAGCTACAGTGCATACTACAACAATAACATACGATCAGCCGTGCAGCTGATCGTTAATTTTTTACAGACCCTTAATCATCAGTAACTCCTAAACCGACTGGAGTTATGCAGGCAGACCTGGTCCATCCCCATCACAGAGATGCTCTACACCCCATAAACACTGAATCAGCCTTGCTGCTGATGGTTGCAAAAAGTACACTTATCTCTTATACTATAATTAGCCATAGTTACGATTGTTAATTACATTAAATGTTTTAATATACCTTTTCTTCTTTAGGGTGACTGCTGGATCTGTATGGAGTTAATGGACACTTCGCTAGACAAATTTTATAAATTCATATGTGAACGGATGCAGACGCGAATACCTGAAAACATTATAGCTAAAATAACACTTGCAACAGTCAAAGCTTTAAATTATTTAAAAGAAAAACTAAAAATTATACATAGGTAAGGGCCATTATTTGTAGCATACACGGCGACAGGTCAGGTTACCCTGTTTGTACCTTTGAACTATTAGAAGTTGAACGCTGCGAATCGTGCGAAAGGGTGCGGTACGTTGTTGTTGTTTCGTCTCACAGCACGCTGCGCCCGCGCCGGCAGCCGCGTCTATGCAGGCTCTCTACCGCACTATTTTGTGTTTTGTACGTAGTGTAGGTATGGGTATATAGGGTGCGTAACCTGATGTGTCGCCGTGTGTACATACGGCGACACATCAAGCAACACAAAACCAATATAAGCTGGCCGCGCGGATCTTGCATAACGTATAACGTCTCGCGACCAGCTTATATTGGTTTTGCTTTTGTATAGCTTGATGTATCGCCGTGTGTACATAGAAAGTTAGATGCTATCAACATCAACCTGTAAGTTAACATACAATTTAATTTTGCAGAGATGTAAAACCATCCAACATCTTACTTGACCGAAGGGGCAATATAAAACTATGTGATTTTGGTATATCTGGCAAGCTAGTGGATTCTATAGCTCGCACGCGTGACGCCGGCTGTCGGCCCTACATGGCGGTAAGTACACAAAAGACTATGTCATTAGGAAGCAATTCAGTACCTGTAATAATATGTTTGTCATGGACAATTTTGTTATCAAACGGTGAAAGACATCATGATGTAACCTGCATATACTGATGAAATTCTGATGCCGAAGGACTTCTCATTAGACTCCACTAATAAGGCCAGCGTGGTGTAAAATTGACAGTTATTGTTTGAATTACTGGCAGACGACGACTTCATCAATTTGGCGACCTTCATTCAATTGATGACAAAACATAAATTGGGCGTAATTCATATTTATTATGTCGACGTCTTAGACAATTCAATAGGGACGAGTTACGCGTGTCATTCTATTAAGAAACATTTCTGCCACTTTTTGCGGGGGGTTAGGTAACATGAAATCCGCAACATTGGATTTTATTCCCCACTAGCTGTTGCCCGCGACTTCATCTGCGTGGACATGTGATTTTGTCTCATGTCTCGTTTAAGGTCATGAAGTTCATGGTCAGAACCAAGTCTAGAAATCCTGGCATGTAATGTAATAAAAGACGCAGGCTAGATGGTCTGGCCTCTCAGGTCTGCAACACTACAGGATATTCATCAGCAATGTAACACCACGAACCCCACAGTTCATACTGAACAACGGCAGGAGCAAAGCTCGTGCTATCGTCGGAGCCCTTACCGGGTACTACGCCACAGTACGATAAAGCTCACTCTAGATCCCAGTTGCCGAGCGTGCGAAGATGAGGAGGAAACCATGGAATATATTATACTGTGTGACTGCGATGTCTTGGCGGCTAAACGTATATGTCTCCTGAGAGAGGTTATCCAAAAGCGGGAGATTACAGGTTTCTTCCCCTGAACGCTATTGCCTCCCTCATTTTCCACGTTTTTGAAGGGTGAAGAAAATACATAGGTATCAACACAAAATATACCATTGGGTCGAAGTGTTGCTCATAAGCATAAGCATATGCTCACGACTATATTCCCCGAGGGGGTAGTCAGAGATATTCTGAAACCTCAGAACATCCACGTTTCACTAATAGTGCCGAAACTCTGTCCAGTGTGACGGGGAGTGAGCCCGTCGCCACTTGTAATGGACAGTGGGCACAATACATGCCTCGAAATTGAAGCATGCAGGTTTCCTCACGATTTTTTCCTTCACCGAAACGCCAGTGGTGTTACAAATCGTACATAAATTCCGAAAAACTCATTGGTATTGGTACGAGTCGGCCTGGACGGGGATCGAACCATCGCCTCCTGCACGGCAGGCAAGGTTACTCGCCACTGGACCACCACGGCTTTGCGCAAAGATTAATTGATCTAATACCGTGGCAGAGGGCTAATGCTACCGCAAGGCGAGTCCCTATTAAATTGTCTAAGTCTACAGCATATGCAAGTTTCCTTACAATGTTTTTCTTCACCGTTTGAGAGCAGTCGGTATTACCATTTCTGGTCAGTTCCATACATTTTAGATTTAGTATAGTCTTGGCGCAAACAGATGTCGCTGCTGGCCTGAACGATAGATAAATCTTAATTAAACGTTATTAGATCACTATTATTTGAGTTTTGTTCCACGGAATTAAATTATATACTTAGATTAATTTTCTAAAATTTTTTAATAACAAATGTGTTTAATGCGTATTTTAACTTAATTAAACATTGCTGTAGTACCGTTACTCACCACCGTCGCTGTACTTGCGCGAGTTTTTAACTAAGAAGTTGACAACTTTCTTAGTATGTCCATTGACCCTCTGTTGTGTATAATTTATTTACTCTATGGTATTACGCACATAAGTTAGAAAAACCGGAGAAAAACTAGTCGATTTATGGTATGTTGTCTGTGCAGATTGGAACCTTATCATCAATATAGTTTCCATACCTCGCGCCTCGCCGCAATGCGCCACCGACGCTCTTATAATACGAGCTTTTACCCGCGACTTCGTCCGCATAAATTATATACCAGATTTTAAGTCAGATGATAAGCTATCAAACAAAAAAAGTTTCATCAAAATCGGTTCAGTAGTTTTTGCGTGATACTCGAACAAACAAACAAACAGACAGACAAAAAATCCAAAAATTGGTGATTTGGAATCAGGGACAGGTAAAAACCATGTAATTTTTTTTTTGTAAATATCTTCAATGTACAGACACACTTCTGTTACAGTTTTATAATAGTTTAGATGTACAGACACATTTCTGTTACAGTTTTATAATAGTTTAGATGTACAGACACATTTCTGTTACAGTTTTATAATAGTTTAGATTTAGAAATGCATTAAAACTTTCAGCCGGAGAGGATTGACCCGGGTCGTGCTCGAGGGTACGATGTTCGGTCGGACGTGTGGTCGCTGGGCATCACGCTGATGGAAGTGGCGACGGGCGCGTTCCCCTACCCGCGCTGGGGCTCCGTGTTCGAGCAGCTGCAGCAAGTGGTGCAGGGGGACCCGCCCCGCCTCACTAACATCAATAACGCGTTCTCCAATAATTTTGTCAACTTTGTTAACACTTGGTAAGTTCATGATGTTTTTCTTTTTATTAACTACGAGCTTTTACCCGCGACTTCGTCCGCATAAATTATATACCAGATTTTAAGTCAGATGACAAGCTATCAAACAAAAAAAGTTTCATCAAAATCGGTTCAGTAGTTTTTGCGTGATACTCGAACAAACAAACACCCAAACAAACAAACAGACAGACAAAATCAGGACAAATGGACAAATGGAATCAGGGACAGGAAAAAACCAAGTCGTAATTTTTTTTTGTAAATATCTTCAATGTACAGACAAATTTCTGTTACAGTTTTATAATAGTTTAGATTAGCGACTTCGTTCGCGCAGACCACCGACTTTAATTACTCATAACTTTTGATTCAATGAACCGATTGCGACGAAAAAGAGTCTAAATGTTAATCCAAACTAAGCCTTATGCTTAAATGAAACCACCATTTAAATCGGTTCAGCAGTTTTTAAGTGATGCATGCACAATTAGACAGATAAACAGAAAAAAAAAGATCTTGATGCATTCCATTACGTACCCTAAACACCCCCAACCAATTTAATATTTTTGCAAATATCTTGATGTTTACGATTTTAATATTATGTATAGATTAGGCATGTTTTTAAACTGACTTTTGTTCTCTTTACAGCCTCATCAAAGAAGAAACTCAGCGTCCAAAATACAATAGGTTACTGGAGCATCCATTCATTAAAGGTATTGATCAGAGCCGATCGGATGTGGCTTCATATGTTTGTGAGATATTAGACTCAATGGAGCGGAACGGGGTGAGTCCATTCACCACAGACCAACCCGCACAGGCTTGGGTCGAGTAGTCATTCGAAAGAATTTTGTGAAAAAATATTTGCAAATCTATGAACTTTGAACACCATTGCACACTTGCAACATTAGTAAGTATTTATTTAGATTTGGTTTTGAAATTCACGAGTTGAAAATAAGAAATGTGAAATTCATAAAATACTTGGTATAAAAGATGGTGGTAAATAGACTATAATAAAGCTAAACAACAAATTGATAATATGAATACAAAAGTCTATACCCTCTGTACATTTTCGGAATAGAAGAAACTGTTTCCTCACCATTATTTATGCTGCAATCACTTTACTAGATATATGAGTTGTAATTTTAATAATACAATAAGTATTTCTGTATGGAATGATGTAGTGTAATGTTAGGACAAGTAGGACAATTTTTCTGTAATTAATCTTGAGGTTTTCAGTAATGAGGAGTATTATATGTATATTATATACATCAGTCATGGCAGGTTCCCAGGATGACATTAATGATCCCTAATTAATAGCAGATGTATTAGACGGAGATCCGACCGTAAAATTATGCACCTATTCCTTAGGCGAACGAAATGTAATTCTAGTGTATGTTTATACAGGGGTTAATTCAACGCCACCAAGTTGCCTAAAAAAAACTTGCCGCAAGTGCCTTTTCCATTATAATTTTTGGTATAACTTTTTCCACGTGTTTGTTAGGGAAGTGAATGAGGTGCCATCAGAAGGAGACTGGTCTAAAATACTTTAAAAACTAGGGTTGCCACCTCTCAATCTGCCGCAAGACTAGGGTTGCAAGATTCAAAAATGACATATTTGGACCTGGCAACCCTATAGTTGCGGCAGATTGAGAGGTGGCAACCCTAGTTTTAAAAGTACTTTAGACCAGTCTCCTTCTGATTCACTTCCCTAACAAACACGTGGAAAAAGTTATACCAAAAATTATAATGGAAAAGGCACTTGCGGCAAGATTTTTTTAGGCAACTTGGTGGCGTTGAATTCACCCCTGTATAAACATACACTAGAATTACATTTCGTTCGCCTAAGGAATAGGTGCATAATTTTACGGTCGGATCTTGGACTATATAACCCGGTCACATTATCTGTGCGCCTGGCGTCGATACGTTATATCGGCGCTTTGGTTAGGCGTGAAACCGTGTGTCCTAAATTATCGAGACTCGTATCGGCGACGATGATTCTAACCGTACTAACGCGATTATTAAGTCCGTACTTGACGCGAAGGGGGAAGCGAGAGGGGCATCGCATTCCAGCAAGGTGCAGAGATAATGTGACCATTTCGTCAGTTGTAAAAAAAAAATACAAATAGTTTATTTGCCAATTAAAATAAAAAATAAAAATCATCATCGTCATCATTTTTTAATCATTTCTTGATCTATTTATTACCTGTGAAAAAGTCTCATACGAGTAAAATGTATTCAAAATCATCCTATTTTGGGAACCTGTTCAATTTTGTAATGTAAAAACTTGTGGATGTGAAATGCTTGTAGTTTTTCCTTTTAGCAGACTGAGACATTTGGTTTAGGACATGCATAGATCATTATAAATCTAGGTAATTTTATAAATTTGTATATACAGACAGATAATAATTATGGTTATAAATAAATATTACAAATTGCAACCATTCTCACAAGACAGCATAATTAAACACATGAATTGGCAAATTAATGTAATCAATTACTATGAAACACTTGCAATTGTTTTTAATATGTATTTAATCAAAATTTCAATCTTATGGATAAGATTTGGTTCTCCAGTACTAATGTATATTTAAGGAATAGAATTACAAAATACATTATGAGTATGACTTTTATTTATTTACATCAACTATCTACTAAGTTTAACATAATATACAACAACTTTATTCTAAAACTTGACCCATTTTTTGTGCATTCAAAACTTTTCCAAATCTAACAAGTAACTTATACTTTGTGCCGTCAGAAAGATGTGGTGTAAGAAATAAAGCATCCATAGTTTTAGGTTTCATATCAAGCAGTGGTATCCAGTCTTCTGCAGGTATTATTCTATCTTTTCTATTTCCCCAATAATCAATTGCTGATATTTTTATTTGTTTGTTGTCTTCACTTATATATAGGAACCCTATTATGTTACGAAATGGTATACTAGCAAGTGATAACACAGCAAGGCCTGTTATACCTGGAACAGAAGATATACATTTGTCAAAAATCAAGTAAAACAAATTAAATACAGGCTCCTTCAAAAATTGTGTAAAATGTTTTAAGAGGATGTTTAGACCATCAAACTTTATGCCAGCTCTTCATTCTCGCCGAGAACGGGCGAGACCTAAGGCCTCGTTCAAGGAGACGATGCACTTCACGCGACACTTCACGCGGCACGTCACGCGGCACTTCAAGCGTATTCTCCGTTCATGGTTCCGTCCGCGGCAGCTGCCGCTACACACGCCGCGGCAGCTGCCGCTACACACGCCGCGGCAGCCGCCGCTACACCCGCCGCGTCGCCCGCCGCGGCTACCGCAGCTTTTTTTTTGCATCCTGTCAGACTTTATACAATGTGTTCATGCATTAACGCAAAACCTCATACACCCCAACTGATTTATAACAAAATAATTAGATAGAAACAATAATTTCATTATTTTGATGGTAAAATTAAAAGTTATTCGCATTTTAAGTTTTGAGGCAAAAATGATTTATTATCATTTCAGCAATGAATGAAAGCGCTAACGTACTCATGGATACATTTTAATAATCTTGTTTTGGTTGTAAGTCGGGTGAGTGTGCCTGTGCGGAGGGTTGGCGTTGGGTTCATTAAATTTAAAATTTTAGACACAAATGAATTAATATTTTGAAAAAAATTACCTATGTTGAAACCATGATAATTCGATTCTGCTCTCGATTCTAAACAAACTACTTTCTAGTTTTGCGTTAATTCATTAACACGTTGTATAAGCTACTTGGTCTTATCCGTAGGAATTCGTTTAAAACCGCCCGTTTACAACTATAGCCGTGTTGCCCGCCGCTGCACCCGCCGCGTCAGCTGCCGCGTCAGCCGCCGCGTCAGCTGCCGCGTCAGCCGCCGCGTCACCTACCGCGGCTGCCGCCACATGCGACGCCTCAAATCAAACAAAAGCATGCAAAAACGCTTCTCCGTGAACGCTCTCATACATCTTCATATGTTTGTTTTTCCGGCAGGCCGCGCCGCGTGAAGTGACGCGTGAAGTGCATCGTCTCCTTGAACGAGGCCTTAGGCCTAAGGCCTCGTTCAAGGAGACGATGCACTTCACGCGTCACTTCACGCGGCGCGGCCTGCCGGAAAAACAAACATATGAAGATGTATGAGAGCGTTCACGGAGAAGCGTTTTTGCATGCTCCTGACGCGGCAGCTGACGCGGCGGCTGACGCGGCAGGTGACGCGGCGGCTGACGCGGCAGCTGACGCGGCGGGTGCAGCGGCGGGCAACACGGCTATAGTTGTAAACGGGCGGTTTTAAACCGGTATAAAACGAAACGGGTGGTTTAAAACGAATTCCTACGGATAAGACCAAGTAGCTTATACAACGTGTTAATGAATTACCGCAAAACTAGAAAGTAGTTTGTTTAGAATCGAGAGCAGAATCGAATTATCATGGTTTCAACATAGGTAATTTTTTTCAAAATATTAATTTTTTCATTTGTGTCTAAAATTTTAAATTTAATGAACCCAACGCCAACCCTCCGCACAGGCACACTCACCCGACTTACTACCAAAACAAGATTATTAAAATGTATCCATGAGTACGTTAGCGCTTTCATTCATTGCTGAAATGATAACAAATCATTTTTGCCTCAAAACTTAAAATGCGAATAACTTTTAATTTTACCATCAAAATAATGAAATTATTGTTTCTATCTAATTATTTTGTTATAAATCAGTTGGGGTGTATGAGGTTTTGCGTTAATTCATTAACACGTTGTATAAAGACTGACAGGATGCAAAAAAAGCTGCGGTAGCCGCGGCGGGCGACGCGGCGGGTGTAGCGGCGGCTGCCGCGGCGTGTGTAGCGGCAGCTGCCGCGGCGTGTGTAGCGGCAGCTGCCGCGGCGTGTGTAGCGGCAGCTGCCGCGGCGTGTGTAGCGGCAGCTGCCGCGGCGCGTGTAGCGGCAGCTGTCGCGGACGGAACCATGAACGGAGAATACGCTTGAAGTGCCGCGTGACGTGCCGCGTGAAGTGTCGCGTGAAGTGCATCGTCTCCTTGAACGAGGCCTTAGACTACTTATTAAAAGGACCGGCCTTGCGGTAGTATTTCCCCTCTGCCACGGTATAAGATCAATGATCATGTACATTCAACATTCAATTTTATAACTTATCACTAAACTAGACAGCCTATTATTGCGAAACAATAATTTCGAACTTAGAACGTTTGGGATTTACACGAGACTACTTTTCAAGATTTTGGACATTCAAAATTAGAATCTAAAGTCATAGGGAATAAAATCCAAAGTTGCGGATAACATGTTACCTCGCCCCCCGCAAAAAGTGGCAGAAAGTTTGTTAGTAGAATTACACGTGGTTACGCGTCCCTATATAAGTAGTCTAAGGGCGAGACAGGCCGAGAACGAGAGTGTGGATGCCCCTCATTGTTCTCGTGGCATCATAAGCCATAGTAATTTTCCTTGAAACTTCTCGCCGCGAGTTCTCGGCGAGAGTGAAGTGCGGGCATTACAACTTTGTCTATGGGACCAACATCAAAAACGGGAAAAAATCTAATACATTCGGGTCGAGTTTGAATTTAAGTTGTGTTTTTGACTTCTGATTTTCTTTTTGTGATATCGATGTTGGTCCTTTAGAACAAGTTGTTCAGCTTCATGGTCTGATAACCCTCTAAATATTTTATGAAGGAATAACGTAACTCACGGACAAAGTATTTTCTAATATTATTGATTTTAAACATGTTACAACCAGGTTGTTTTTTTTTATCAAGGATGGGTTTGCTCTTGACCTCAATCCAGTCCTCAGGACGAAGATGGGGTCGAAGATGTAGCGAGCTTACCCAGAAAAGCCTACTCACTCGTACATTAAAGGAATTCGGGTTGTAAGGACTGAGAATTCAGAAATACTGACGCAGGCAGGGCATTCCACTCCTTGGCTGTGAGCATTATAAAAGAATCGGAATGGCGCTTGTGTTGTGTTTTAATTCGAGAGTAAATGATCTGAAGGGTTTTCTATCACAATTTATGGACTGTCAGAAATAAAATTATTTGATTAGATTTTTTGATAGTGAGGTTTCATTGTCATGTCTGTCTTAATACATTCACTAAGCTCAAAACATCATCTGCTAACACTTGGCTAACCCCATGCAATGTGATACAGCCCTGACTCACCGGGCTACATCGATGTAGTCCTTCCTTATGGGAAGTGGTCTTTATGGGAAATGGTCCATATGTGCCGAAAAGGATCTATACATAGGTCGTCAGCAGTTAGTGTTAACACTTTAACTGCTGACGACCTACGTCGTAGGTCAGTGACATATGGGCTGCAGTGCGCACGACTCAAGCCTTGAGTCAGGATTGTATTAGCATTCCACAGTGTTAGCACTGCGCGAGTGTCATTGTTTTGAACTTAGCAGCGAAAGTGTTAAAGGAAATGTTTTGTTATGATGACGTTTTTTAGTATGGAAACCAGACAAATAACACAAACCCATGAGACTATAATAACGGAGGTCAGCAATGGTAAACAGGGTCGTCACAAACTACATGAGTTTGGAATTTGATTAGCCAGTCATTCGCCTCTGGGAAAAAGTGTTACAGCTAGTTGGTCCAAATATTAAGAATTCTTTAATCTATTATTATTATTCTGTTTAAACTACAAAGTATTGATTTATGGAAATTTTGCAGATTCTTTGGTGGTGTTGCCTGTTGTGCAGGAAGCGATGGTTCAATCCCCGTCCAGGAAGACTCATACCCAATAAGTGGTCAGAGTGTCATCTTATAAGTTTTTCGGAATTTATGTATGATTTGTAACACCACTGGCTTTTCGGTGAACGAAACTATCGTGAGGAAATCTGCATGCTTTAATTTCGAGGCACGTATTGTACTGTCCATTACACGTGGCGACGGGCTCACTCACAAGTTCTGAAGTTTCAGAATATCTCTGACTACCCCCTCGGGAATATAATCGTGAGCATATGCTATGCTATGCTTCTTTCTTATGCGGGGTCGAAACAATCAGAAAGCAATGGACAAAGGCACAGGCAGAAAATACAAAATTAAGCTGCAACCAAGCTTACCAATATAGGTTGCAGTCAAAGAACTGTAAGCTGGTACGATATTCATTGTTTCCAGTAAGCCACAACTAGGTATTGCTAATGATGTACCGATAACATGATAAACCTTAAATCTATTTACTAGTGCAAAATATTTTATGGAAGGAAGATTGAAGACCGTCTCAAATTTATTTGAAGGACTAGAGTTTTCATTGTTTACTGTAGCGTAAGATCTAAAAGTAGTATTGAAGCATCTTGTGTTTCGTAGAAATAGTCTTATCATTTTGATTCTATTAAATACTTGCAGTTTTCATTTCAAAATGCAACAGAAAGAAGCAAAACGAGCATAACCTAACCTAAAAATGTTTTTGACATTGACATTGTTTTTTTTAAAGGGTGCGTGTGAGATGAGAGGACTCGATTCGTTTTCGGTTGAATCAACATCAAGAAGATTAAATATCTCTGTAGGTATTTAAACTTCTTGGTCAACATGGTATTGTAAATCCAAAGCTTGATCCAAAGTGTAAACGAATCGTATAGAGAAAGAATCAATAATTCACATAACATAAAGGCATCGGTCAAAGCATCGGCTGTATGGGATGGGAATATAGAACCCTTTCCTTTGCCTTGAATTGAACAAAAAAAAAACCATCCAGCGGCCTATGACAGCTTTAGTTCCGATTTTTCCGTTGTGGCGCTGAAGTCACAGTTTCCCTCATGAATCGTCCTCATTGGACGATGATACAACACCATATTGAACTTACAACAACAGCAGCCTCATGCCGTGTTGTTGCGTCAGAAGCTTATATCTTGTGATTTTCCTGGTATTTTCGCTTGAGTTGAGAAGCCCCAATTCTTCTCCGTCGTATGACATAATAATATCATTGAATAGTTTGTTCGTTGGTCAAATATCCCTATTTTTGCATCCTGCATGGGTAGCATGACAACCCGCGATAGCCGTGATACGGCTTTATCACGTCTTTTATCTCTTTCTTTTGCGCGCAAACGAACGAGATAAAAGACGTGATAAAGCCGTATCACGGCTATCACGGGTTGTCATGCTACCCATGCTGCACTGGTAGCATGCACACCCGCGATAGCCGTGATACGGCTTTATCACGTCTTTTATCTCGTTCGTTCGCGCGCAAAAGAACGAGATAAAAGACGTGATAAAGCCGTATCACGGCTATCGCAGGTGTGCATGCTACCAGTGCTGGAATCAGTGTATACATACCTATAACTACAAGTTCTATACACATTAGCTTGACGACAGAACGCCAGAACGGAAATGATGAAACTAAGTGCAAAAGCCTATGCCTAAAAATGGCGCCTTTTTCCTTTTTTTAGTGCGGCCATCAATCAAACTTGAATATTATAGTTAGTTCAGAATGAAGTTAAAATCAACACTTGATATTACAAATATCTCGGAACTCAGTCCGAACTGAGATATAAAGGCTTTAAGTGCACGTAATAGTAATATTTTCAACTTCATGCCTTTATATCTCCGTCCTGACTGAGTTTAGGGATATGCATGTTGACAAGTTTTGTTTGTTACTTTATTCTGAAATAAAATATTCAAGTTTGGTTGCTGGCCGCGCCAAAAACAACGGCGAAAAATAAGGCGCCAACCTTCCATACAAAGCCCGCACTGTCGCATCTGTAGCTTGCTACATATCAGTAATCTGTGATCCAGCCTAGCTAGCACGCCAACCCACGATAGCGTGATACAACGCTATCACGCTTCCGCTCTCTTTCTATTTGCGCGCGAGCGAACGAGAAAAAAAGACTAGACAGATGGAATCGCGGGTTGGCGTACTAGCCCCGCTGTTCATCCACATATTACTGATAGGTATGTAGCAAGCTACGGATGTGACAGTTAGGTACATTTTTACTTAGTTCCAACAGGTTCGTTTTGTTTGGCGCTGCTGTCAAGCTAATTAGTATAGAACTTGTAGTTGGTTATAGGTATATATGTATACAGTGATAGTGATTCCAGCGGGGCTAGTACGCCGACCCGCGATATACAGTACGCCAGTACGGGCTAGTGCCCTGCTGAATGCAAAAATAGGGATACCTATTGGACCAAGCAACAAACTAATCATAATTCATGACACAACAACACGTCATGACGCCGCTGCTGAGCTGCGTTCAGAACCTACGCTCCAGGTGCACCCCGAGTACAACTTTTCGCACTAACGCCGTTCCGAGCCTCGCTGAAAAACGCTCTTTGCAACTCGGTTGTCACAACTCAACCGTTCCGAACCTCTGACGGGTTGCAACTTTTAACCGTCAAATTCGATGGTTAAAAAACACTCTGACGTTTTGATTATCTGTGGTTATTACTTTTCGCTCGTTTTGAATTAAAAGTTTGTTTTCCAAATTATTTTTATTCACCCTTTGATCCGCTAACATGGAAGATGAGTTTTTTATTGTATTTGGAAATTATGGAAGCCATGGAAGCCCATTTTACCGTCAATGTCAAAATTTGAGGTTATAAAACAACCGTGATCGTTCCGTACTTTATAGCGAGTTGAAAAAACGCCGTGGTCGTTCCGTACCTTATGGCGAGTTGAAAAAACGCCGTGGTCGTTCCGTACCTTAGAGCGAGTTGAAAAACAATCGCACCAAAAGGTCGTGAATGCATTCCTGCTGTAAGTTCAATATGGCGTCCTATGATGACGTTTCATGAGGGAAAATGTGACTGCAGCGCCAAAACGGGCCTATCAGAACTAAAGCCATAGTCATAGGCCTGTTATCATTATTTATTGTCATTGTCATTTGTCAATGTCATTTGCAGGCCTATGACAGCTTAGTTCCATTGTTTCCGTTGTGGCGCTGTTTCCCATCGTCCTCATTGGACGATGATACATTGTATCATCGTCCAATGAGGACGAGATACAACGCCATATTGAACTTACAACAACAGCAGCCTCATGCCGTGTTGTTGCGTCAGAAGCTTATATCTTGTGATTTTCCTGGTATTTTAGCTTGAGTTTAGAATCCTTGAGAAGCCTCAATTCTTCTCCGTCGTATGACATAATAATATCGTTGAATAGTTTGTTCCTTGGTCAAATATCCCTATTTTTGCATCCTGGAATCAGTGTATACATACCTATAACTACAAGTTCTATATACATTAGTTTGACGACAGAACGCCACAACGGAAACAATGGAACTAAGTGCAAATTTCACTGTCGCATCTGTAGCTTGCTACATATCAGTAATCTGTGGTCATTTGTCATGTCATGTCAGAAAGTCAGAAACACGTGCTTTGTTTTGCTTTTTGTGCGGCATTTATTACAGTGAAGTTTTCGTATTCCATGCAGATAATATCTCAGTAATGTGCTAACAATATAATATCTTTGCTTTTTAATTCAAAACAATGGCCCATTCGTTGAAGGAAGTGTAAGTAATATTTGTCTAACCTGTACTTTGAAAACTACTTAAAACATTAGTGTCTCCTAAAACATTGACCTATTCATTTATTTATGTATGACTAGCGACCCGCCCCGGCTTCGCACGGGTGCAATGCTCCTCTTGAATCACTCTATCTATTAAAAAAACCGCATTAAAATCCGTTGCGTAGTTTTAAAGATCTAAGCATACATAGGGACAGACAGACAGCGGGAAGCTTCTTTGTTTTATACTATGTAGTGATAAGAGGTAGTAAAACCATTTTTTTATTCTAGTTATGAAAAAACTGCCGAATACTCTGCCTTCTACACTGGCGGAGAAATCCAATGGACCACAGATGGTGCAAATATCCTTTGCCAATGCGAAGATGTTGTCAAGGTAATTGATGTCACCACATTCTCTAGTACACTTGTAATCGGCGAAGAAGAAGACGGGGCGGAAAGTGACCAAATATACACTTTTCAAATGTCACACAATAATGAATCGGTTATCACTGCGCACAAAAGTGGACTGATGAAATTATGGGACAGGGAAACTGGGAAACAGCAAAAAGTTTGGAGAGCAGGCCATAAGGGACCCGTCGCACGGCTTGCATTTGACTACACCGATGAAAACATCGCATCAGGAGGCTCAGATGGCAACATAAGACTGTGGGATTTAGCTCACAATACTTGTACGAGCAGTCTCCGCGGTGCCGTTGGAGTATTCACCGTGCTTAAGTACCACCCTGACAAAACAAAGCAACTAGTTTTTGGTGCTGCCGATGACACTAAAATAAGGTCATGGGACTCTAAAACAGGCAAAGAACACTTGCTTTACTCCGGACATTTCAGCAAAGTAACTTCAGTACAGTTTACCCCGGACGGTGAACACATGATCAGCTCCGGTAGAGATAGAGTCTTGATTCTATGGAATCTAAATGAGAGTAAAGCTCTTCGCACCGTCCCAGTGTATGAGAGTATTGAAGCTACGTTACTCCTGCCACCCTCTTTTAAAATACCAAACTTTAAAAAGAAAGTTGAAACGAAAGGTATTTATGTCGCTTGTGCTGGAGAAAAAGGTGTTGTCAAAGTATGGAATATACAAATGAGCCGGCTTATGTACGAGCAGACCGACAGCCTGGTCTCTCCCGCTGCGGAAGAGGGCGGCCTTGCCATCACACATCTGTTATTCAATGATGCACGAAATGTACTCTCGGTTGTAACGGCCGATCACAATATTATTATCCATGATCTAGAAACATTCAACTGCATGAAACAAATGATTGGATTCACAGATGAAGTATTAGACATTATATTTTTAGGCAAAGATGAAACACATATTGTTGTAGCTACAAACAGTCATGATATGAAATATTACGAGCTCGACAACATGAATTGTCAAATAATCAAAGGTCACACTGATATAGTTCTAGCTTTGGCCAGTTTTCCTACGAGACCTGACATGTTTGTGTCTTCAGGTAAAGATAATACTGTTAGAGTTTGGCTACAAGATACAAACAACACAATCAAATGTATGGGGGTGGGAACACGGCACACAGCCTCTGTCGGTTCAGTGTTTACTTCTCAGTCATCAAATGATTTCTTTGCATCAGTAAGCCAGGACAACTGCTTGAAAGTTTGGGTCGTGCCAAAGGACAATGAAGCTACTGATCAAAAAATTAAATCTAGTTACACAGAGCTAGCTCATCAGATGGATATTAATTGTGTGGCAGTATCACCTAATGATAAGATGATTGCCACTGGTTCTCAAGATAAAACTGCCAAGCTTTGGACAGAAGATTTGCAATTACTAGGCATGCTAAAAGGCCACAGGAGAGGGGTGTGGTGTGTGAGATTTTCTCCCGTTGACCAAGTGGTACTGACATCATCAGCGGATTCTTCAATAAAACTCTGGTCCATTGCGGATCTTAGTTGTCTAAAAACATTTGAGGGTCATGAAAGTTCTGTTCTTAAAATCGAATTTTTAAGTAAAGGTCAACAGATTGTTTCGTCTGGTGCTGATGGACTTTTGAAACTTTGGAACATCAAGACATCTGATTGTAAAATGTCTCTAGATAACCATGAAGGCAAGGTTTGGTCACTAGCTATCAATAAATCGGAATCCCTTATAGTCACTGGAGGCTCAGATTCTAAACTAGTTAAATTAAAAGACTGTACTGTTGAGCGACGAGAAAAGATGGCCAAAGAAAGAGAAGAACTTATTTTGCAAGAACAAGAGTTAATGAATTTATTGCATGACAAGAAATTAGTAAAGGCTCTCAGACTAGCATTGCGTATGGAAAGACCATTACATGTCCTAAAAATTGTGAATGAGGTTTTAAAATATGGAAATGAAAAACTTTTTGAAACACTCAAGGAAGTAAACCACACACAAAAAGAAACATTGCTGAGATTTGCTGCTGATTGGAATACCAACAATAAGAACTGTCATGCTGCCCAACTTGTTTTCAATATCCTAGCTCCAGAAATTATTTCTGGGAACCTAAAAGTACCTTCCCTAGCAAGTTTTATTGAAGGTGCATTACCATACACAGAACGGCATTTTGAAAGATTATCAAATTTATTGCAAGATCTAAACTTTATAAATTATACAGTTAATTGTATGCAGCCCCATTGTGCTAAAGATGTGTAATTATATGAAATAATTATATTAAATAAAAAAGTTTAAACAATTTTAATTCATCTCCTAGAATTAGAAAAGAATCTCCCTAGGTATCCATTGCGTAAAATGAAATAGACAGTGACATATTTTAATAAATTCTCAATAATCAGTAACATACATTGTAAAATTGTATATGTCGACATTAATTATTATTTCTTGCAATGTTATCTGTTGGGTCGTGGGCGCAAGCAAATTTATGAGTTACATAGAGCATCAGAAGACCTGGAGTGCGATTTTTGAATCTCATTCGCTGAGTTCAGCAGTTAAAAATGTCAAAATTACTATGGAGATATGTATCTTTCTACTGCTGATTTGACTTTCAAATTATAAATTATAAATCGCACTCCTGAAGTATGATTTTTGAAAGTCAAATCAGCAGTAGAAAGATGCGTATCTCCATAGTACTTTTGACATTTTAAACTGCTGAACTCAGCGAATTAGATTCAAAAATCGCACTCCAGCAGCTAGAAGCGTGACTCTAAAACCAGCCTAAAGAAGAACACTAGCGTAAATCTTTTAGTAACGTGTCGTCAGAGCACGTGGCCTTTGACGCACTTGTACCGAATAATTCCTTATCTCATCAAATATTTTACTTTTGCTCTATGTAAAGCTCAAATAAATACACCGACGGCGGCGCCCGCGCAACCTTTATCCGCTTCTCATGGAGAACAGCTTCCAGATGCAGTAGTAGTGGATCTATCGAGCGAAGCGCACGAGCACGCGCATTGTGCGAATTTATACCGCGTTCTAATGTTTTAACTTTCAAAATGAAAACAAGAACTTTATTGGTTTTCCCTTTTATATTAATTATAAAATGTGTACACGGACAGAAGACCGTACCGTAAGTAACCATTGGTACCTTTTATTAGTTTGTATCTATTAAGTACTAAGTTACTACAAGGATCCTCTGATAATTAGAACCAGTATTGCCACCTCACCTCCGGAACAAGTAGCTAAACCGTACCCAAAAAGTGGCTAGATAATGGAAATTTCAGTATTGCTAAAGTGGCTAAAATTGGCTGAACACAGTAAAGTAAATATATGTAAGTAAATATTGATTTTTCAATCATTTATTCTATAAAATTATGCTCTTTTATAATTTAATGGCATAAAAAGATTGAATTTTGAGTGAATTATTGATGTTATTGTAGCCCATTCTATTACGATGTTGATGCTTTACACTGCACGTTATAGAAAATAGTCTTTTGACTTCTACGTTTGGGTAAGGCGATGACATAAATTGTAATATATCCAGATTCTAAGAGTTATTGAGTTATATCGGAACTCAAAAACAATAAAAAACACTCTAAAAACCCGTTAATATGATAAACTTTTGCTAAATAAATTGTTATTTACCGTTAAATAAATAAACAAAAAAAGTGGCTAGAATAAGTGGCTAAAACATTTAGCCACCGAATATTTTTTTTGTAGCTGACAAGCTCGAAAATGTTGCTAGATCTAGCTAAGAAGTGGCTAAAGTGGCAACACTGATTAGAACGTACCCTGAAGATTTTAGATCTTGTTTATACAGGGTGTAACAAAACACCCTAGTAATACTTAAGGGGGTGCTTCAGACCATCAAACTAAGCAACTTTCACTATGGAGCCAACATCGAGAAAAAATAAAAAAAAAGAACCTGTCCCGTACAAAACTGCAGTACCGATTCGACTAAAATGTATGGGACAGAAGATTTTTTTTATTTTTTCTCGATGTTGGCTCCATCGTGAAAGTTGCTCAGTTTGATGGTCTGAAGCACCCCCTTAAGTATTACTAGGGTGTATTGTTACACCCTGTAGTATAAGAAGGTAGTAATATCCGCTTAGCTATTATTAAGTAACTTATTCCCTTGTAATGTTTTCGACCTACACTTCGGATACAAAGAAACCTCTTCAACATTTATGCATATTACTTAATTTGTTGGTAAGCCTTAGTAAGTAAATAAAATAAATAATTTGCCATCTCATTTTATTGAAACAAGATTTTAAAATCTGGATGTTCTGATTTTGCATTTAAATCGCACGTAAAAAATCCCTTTTAGAGCGTCCTGGAGTGCGATTTTTGAATCTCATACGTTGAACTCAGCAGTTGAAATGTATGGAGATACGCATCTTTCTACTGCTGATTTGACTTTCAAAAATCGCACTCCTGAAGAATGATTTTTGAAAGTCAATTCAGCAGTAGAAAGATGCGTATCTCCATAGTAATTTTGACATTTTCTACTGTTGAGTTCAAAGAATGAGCTTCAAAAATCGCACTCCAGGAGTGCGATTTTTGAATCTCATTCGCTGAGTTCAGCAGATGAAAATGTCAAAATTACTGTGGAGATACGCATCTTTCTACTGCTGATTTGACTTTCAAAAATCGCACTCCTGAAGAATGATTTCTGAAAGTCAAATCAGCAGTAGAGAGATGCACGTCTCCATAGTAATATTGACATTTACAACTGCTGAGTTCAACGAATGAGTTTCAAAAATCGCACTCCAGGGGTTATTTTATGTCCTCATAATTATAATATGAAGTGTACACCCCAAAGATGACCTGTTTCTTGTCAACGATCTAGGAAAGTCAGTAAATCATTCTAAAGGATAAAATAATTATGTGCCTTTTACCGTGTAGATTTGTAATCAATAACTGCACAAACTATATAGAGATAAGTTAAACCGCATTAAAATTTGTTCATACTCGTAGGTATTGTAACACCACTAACTATTGCGTTAATTTCGAGGCGTGCGTGCTCGCTACCTGTCGCATGGGTAAAGTTTGGGGACTAGTGAAATGTGGATATCTCTGAATGGCACGTTACCTATGTTTTAATCATTTGACTAACCCCTCGGTGGATGTAAAGGGTGAAATTGATATCATTAGCGTCCTTTTAAACTAAGAGTCTACCCATCAAACTGAACAACTTTTTATGGGTAGACTCTTAGTTTAAAAAAAGGATGCTTATGATATCCATTTCACCCTGTAGAATGTGGCCATATTCATACATGCATACAGGGTTCTTCTTAATATGCTGACACTTCTTTTTGTCCCATACATTTACACGCAAAAACACGTATTTTTCAGCAATATCTTTTCTCTTGGGTGTTTGGGGTAAAATCCATCGGGTAGAATCACTGTTATAATTAATTACATTTCAAATGATGGTATATTCAGAAGAAATGGTGGTTATTCTTGTAAAACTGGTTATAAATCTGAAATGGAACTTACTTAGCTCCTCTTTTCTATCGAGAAAATTTAATAGAATCTTGTTTTCAACGGTTAAATTCACTGCAGAAAGAACGTATCTACACTGTTATTTGAACTAGGTTTATATATTACGAGCTTTTACCCGCGACTTCGTCCGCATAAATTATATACCAGATTTTAAGTCAGATGTTACGCTACCAAACAACAAAAGTTTCATCAAAATCGGTTCAGTAGTTTTTGCGTGATACTCGAACAAACAAACACCCAAACAAACAAACAAACAAACTAAATTCTTTTTTCAAAGGACATCTGGCACATAATACCAAAAATGTATAACCGTCCTTCTATTTTTATTATGGACTATGGAACACTAGAAACTAACTGCAGGCATTCGTTTATTTTATAATGATTTATTAGTTTTTATCATTTTTATATAAAAAAACATTGTGCTTGCAACACCTCCTACCTCCTCCCACTAAACAACATTGACAGCCATGTTGGGGTTGCTGCTTTTTTGTAATTTATTAATAATAAATGATTAAATAACTCGTTAAATAAAAATAAATGATACTATCTGAGTCGTTTTTATAAAACCTAATAATTTATTACACATTTGACTACAGTCAAAACTTCTATACATTTTAAGGTATTTTTTCAAGGGAGAGCGGCGGTTGTCCTTTACAGTTTTATAATAGTCAAGAAATGTAATAATTTGGTTATCAAAAACCGGTTCGAAAACAGACAAAATAGGTATCAACCCCCCTTATAAAAGTGTCGGCATATTAAGAAGGACCCTGTATAATTATGAACTACATTCTTAAACAGAAAGTTGGTCATTCTGACTAGCCTGAAAGGGATTACGGTTGTGAGTTAATGTATGAATGAATGTATACTGTACCTAACACATACTGACTCTTAAAATTTTCCTATAAATCTTGGACTTTTCTTAATTAGGTAACGTCTAGCTGCAACCCAATTTTCATGTCCATCGCTTTTGCGAGGTCATGCTCAAAAATATCAATCGCTAAATTGATATAGGGGAACAATAGGCCGTAGATGCACATATACGTAGCTTCGATTGCTCACAGACCTCGCGCGGGCGCTATATTCATACTTAATGTGTAGTAAAACTAATTATTATGTAGGTATCGTGCGTTCTGTTTCTGTTCTTTCCTACACTCTGGTTCTTGTATAAAACATTAATTTGAAAGTCGATTGCTGGTTCAAATAACGCACAAACGTCCAAAATACGGTCCAAAAACGAGATCGAGATCGAATCAGAAATGAAGAACCAGAGTAACTGACATAGCCCAAAGAATTGCTGGGCGGGGCACATTGCTCGCAGAACCGATGGCCGGTGGGGCCCGAAAAGTTCTCGAGTGGCGACCGCGTACCGGAAAGCGCAGCGTGAGTAGACTAGACACGGACACGGTGGACCGAAGACCTGGTGAAGGCGGCGGGAAAACGTTGGATGAGGGCAGCGCAGGACCGGTCGTTATGGCGATCCTTGGGGGAGGCCTATGTCCAGCAGTGGACGTCCATCGGCTGAGATGATGATGATGATGAAAACTAATTGGTTTTATTAAACCATTGATTTAATGTACAGGGTCCTTCTTAATATACTGACGGTTTTTTAAGAGGATGTTTAGACCATCAAACTGAACAACTTTCTCTACCAAGGTCGAAATCGCGAAACAAAATCAGCTGTTCCATATAAAAAATTGCACTCCTACTCAACCAAAATGTATGGGAGATTGGGAGCTTTCTGGCCAATTCTGACTAGCAAATATAATTTATTAATAAGAAAGATCCGACATATCTTGTACGTTACTAAAGAAGCAGCAAGCAAGCATTGAGACTAATTATTTAAGAAGATCATGTCAAATGTCCATGTTGTACCCACTCCTGTAATGATCGGAAATTCTGCGCTCGAAGTTGTTGACGATTATGTCTACCTGGGTGGGACAAATTTTTAGTTATGGTACCAGCATACCAGCATTTTAAGTACCTGCATCGAATGGTTAGTTTGACATAAACTTGAAACATAACACGCCCACTAATCTACTTCAAGTTGCATTTAGCCACAGTGAAAATCGACCCATGTAAATCCCGCTTTAGGAGAGCCAACATACACGTCTCGCATCTTTTGTTATTCTTAAATGAAATTAATGTTTCCAATTACCTATTCTTATTCTTACTTAATTTCATCTATTTATTACTTATGTAAAATTGTAAATGAAAAAATTTATTACCGTGACTAAATCATCCACTTATCATAAGCAGGTAACTTGTATGAGTTGTTCAAAATTTTGTTAACCATTGAACAGTCCTAGGCGCAGACAGAAACTATTAAAATTATACATGTTAATTAAAACTTATGTCAATCTCGTTCAAGTCTTCAACTATGCATCTTGTTGACTTGTTTTTTATATGATCATTAGTTAAAAATAGGAGTATTATAGGCAATAAGCTTGCCGTTTGTTAGTATGAGGCAAGCATTACAAGGTGTACACTTAAATGCGTTACGGGGGTGTTTCAGATCATAAAACTAAACAACTATTTGAAATTGCTTTTAAATTTACACCCTGTAATCTGCGGCTCTCTCTAGCATCGTAGCTCCAGAACCGGAGAACGGGATCTCAGTGTGCTTTTTTAAAACTGGGATTTGAATGCTGATGGTTTTGAATTCCTTGGCTGGCTTGGATGGCTTATGTCCTGCAGTGAACGTCCATCGGCTGAGATGATGATGATGGATGATGATGAACAACATATAAGGTGTATGATTTTACCTTCGATGGAAATCGATTCAGCCGTTTTTCACTAGCTTACCAGTTTGTGCAGAAATCTCTGCCAAAAAAATTTTCCGTATGACATCTTATATTAAGATTCTTAAGAAAAGAGGCATTCAAAATAATGTGGTATCTCTTAGACTGGAGGCTTTGGCTCATACTAAAGCCATTTATTTTATACTAGCGTTTACCCGCGACTTCGTCCGCACAAATTATATAACAGATTTTAAGTCAGATCATAAGCTATCAAACAAAAAAAGTTTCATCAAAATCGATTCAGTAGTTTTCGCGTGATGCTCGAACAACACTGTTTTATAATAGTTAAGATGAGTGGTTACTTAGGTCAGGTAGAGTTCTCGTTCCACCCGTGGTAGATATACCATACACATACATACAGTGTAACAATATATCACTCATCTTAGCACTCTACTCACGTAAGCATACCATCGTTACTGTTAGGTACTATAAATCTAAATTATGTCTGTCAATATTTTCGATCAGAATTTATTTATATTTATTTCAAATAAATTAACACAGTTTTTGATAAAAATTCAAGTTAGTGAGACTATATCCTGGCGCACTTAGTTTGTGGCCTGGGGCACAAATTATTTAATAGTTACCCTGGGAGGTCTAGCCTTTCCACTCGCTCTTGCGCGAAGTGAAAGAGAGGAAAGGCCAGTGTTGCCACTTTAGCCACTTCTTAGCTAGATCTAGCAACATTTTCGAGCTTGTCAGCTACAAAAAAAATATTCGGTGGCTAAATGTTTTAGCCACTTATTCTAGCCACTTTTTTTGTTTATTTATTTAACGGTAAATAACAATTTATTTAGCAAAAGTTTATCATATTAACGGGTTTTTAGAGTGTTTTTTATTGTTTTTGAGTTCCGATATAACTCAATAACTCTTAGAATCTGGATATATTACAATTTATGTCATCGCCTTACCCAAACGTAGAAGTCAAAAGACTATTTTCTATAACGTGCAGTGTAAAGCATCAACATCGTAATAGAATGGGCTACAATAACATCAATAATTCACTCAAAATTCAATCTTTTTATGCCATTAAATTATAAAAGAGCATAATTTTACAGAATAAATGATTGTAAATCAATATTTACTTTACTGTGTTCAGCCACTTTTAGCCACTTTAGCAATACTGAAATTTCCATTATCTAGACACTTTTTGGGTACGGTTTAGCTACTTGTTCCGGAGGTGAGGTGGCAATACTGGGAAAGGCGCCAGCCCCCTTGACTGTTCAGGTAGAGCTGACTTCACTAGTCATGGACAAACTGGTATGTGGTTGCCTGCACTAGCAGGATTACCTACTCTACTATACACGCGCCGCGCGCGACGCGCCTTCGCTGCATAGAAAATTACCCCTTCCCGCGCTTTTCAGTCGCGCTTGCCGCGACGAGTAGGTAGTAAGGAAAAAGGCCGAGTCGCGCGTTAATAGAGAAGTCATGCTAGCGGGTCTGGTGTTAGCCCCACACTTCGTAGAGGAGTAACTTAACATTATAAGTTCTAACAAAAAACCCCAGTAATATAAAGTAAAGGGTTGGTTAGACCAGAGATCCCCAAACTATTTTGTCCCGTAGACCCCTTGCAAATTTTTGTGATTTTGGATAGACCCCCTACATGGGCCGTATTTCCAAATACTTATTCCAGCTTGCCGGCGGGCCCGTAGCGAAGATTTGTGCCAGCAAAGGTATTCTACGGTTTTAACAGATAGGTCCAAAGAGTTCTTGGTTATTTCATGACAGTACTACCAAGAGTTCTGTCCAAATCTGGAGCGAGCGAAGTGAGCTTGAAATTTTTAGCACTCTTCTCTCGAAACTTCATAGAAAGAACCAACGAATCTAAATTATTTAATATTTTATTTATCCAAATATTGTTTTATTTATTTTTTGGCCATAAACTGACCTGAATTTAATTAAAATAAAAATTTGGAGCGAGCGAAGCGAGCTCTTATTTTTTTAACTTTACGGCTACGTTATGCCGTATATTTGGTAATGCGCCTTTGGACTTCGTAGGGCACTAAAATCCTTCTGCAGGCCACGCCCTCTAAACGGGCTGGCCTAAGCACTTGCCCATTTTCCCCATACCAGAATACGTTCCTGCCTTCAGATAGATAGTTGTTTATTGTTTTTATAGGAAAGAATTATGTGAGAAAAAAAAGTAATAATGTATTTATTGGCTCACACAAAGAAGGAAGTTAAAGAAGTATACATGCATGGCATTTACTGACTTTGTGAGAGACTGGCGTCTGGGGTAAATGAGTACATAGGTACTATCTGTATTATGTGGATTTTTCCATTCATGGAAAGGAGCCAATCCACTCTCGTGGACCCCCATTTAAGTCTCATGGACCCCCAATTATTTTTCTCGCTGATATGGACCCCTAGCAGTCGTAATCGACCCCTGGGGGTCGATATAGACCACTTTGGGAATCACCGGGTTAGACCATCATACTGTACAACTCCCTATGGAGACAAGGAGGGGAAAAAAATTATATTGTCCTACGTAGTCCTACGGTAGGACTGCAGTTTTTTTTATGAAATAGCGGATTTTAATTTTTCTCGATTTCGGCTCCATAGTGAATGTTGTTCAGTTTGATGGGTCTGAACCACCCCTTTAAATATTACTAGGATGTTTTTTACACCCTGTATAGAAAACAGATAGAGAGCCGTTTAGTTTGTGACACCGCATGCAAAATTACCTATGTCATCATTCTGGATACAGTTTTCTCAATGGGCAAGTAAGCTGTATCACTTATCATATCAACAGCAGAAAATCTAAGACGATTACGTACAATTTCAGTCATTTTGTTCTAGGATTAGTTTTCAGTTTAATCCAGATTATCTTCAGGTGCACTGAGCTCTTAATTGCTGTCATCTGGCCATTAAACTGATGTCAGATCTGAAAATTTAACACGATAAAATTTTGGTGTAGGTATGTAGCAATGATTTCAAGGTCTTGGGTCTTGAACTGCAGCCACCACACCACCACCGCATTGAATAGTAAATAGGCATTTAAAAACCTTCCTCGTACCTACCTAACTACATTCAAAAATGAGAATCGCTTCGAGCCATTCTCGAATTACCTATTTAAGCAGATGGGTATAGAAAAAAGTAGGTGCATAAGAATTTGAGTTTTGCTATTTGTAAATTAAATTACAAAAAGAACTTACCTTGATAGATAGCTAACTAGGTTTAAAAGTACCTAATTATTAATCTCTAATTTAACTACTTATCCGCTACCTCCTTAAACTATACAGGGTGTAAGGAAAAGTATAATTAACCTTTAAACCACATACTCTACCCATCACACTGAACAACTTTTATTAAGGAAAAAAATCAGCTGTTGCATACATTTGAGTCGAGTAGGTATTGGTATTGGAGTTTAGTATGGGACAGCCGATTTTTTTTTTGCTCCGATCGGTTTGCTCCCATAGTAAAAGTTGTTCAGTTTGATGGGTAGAGTATGTGGTTTAAAAGTTAATGATACTTTCCCTTGCACCCTGTATAGCTACAGGTAGGTAGTAGGTACCACAGATAGCTAATATTTAAAAATCTGCTATACCTACGTTCTTACTAATAAATAAGTTTCATTTGTTTAATCTAGATAGTAAATTATCAGGTTGTATTTAATTTCTTCGACGAAGTATAATTAGACAATCGATTTATAGAATCTTCATTGTAACGAGATGGCCTCTCTACTTTAGTTGGAGTAAAGATGGACAAACAAGGTTAACTGCACTATCGTAGGTTAATAACTGCAGGTACTCCAATAGCGAACATTTTATTATTGTCATTTGTTTGATAAAAACTCGCAAAAACGCCATTGAGACACGGTCTACTAATCCGCCGTGACCGCGCATTAGTCGCAAAGTTCCGCGTTTCTGAAAATATTACTAATAATCTGGAATTACCAATTACACATGTACGCTTAAATTGCAGTATTAATTTTGTGAATGTGTTAAACTTTTGTTAAATTATACCTAGCTTGATTGTAAATGGTATCTAAAATATTATAAAACTGTAACAGAAGTGTGTCTGTACATTGAAGATATTTACAAAAAAAAAATTACGACATGTTTTTTACCTGTCCCTGATTCCAAATCACCAATTTTTGGATTTTTTGTCTGTCTGTTTGTTTGGGTGTTTGTTTGTTCGAGTATCACGCTAAAACTACTGAACCGATTTTGATGAAACTTTTTTTGTTTGATAGCTTATCATCTGACTTAAAATCTGGTATATAATTTAATGCGGACGAAGTCGCGGGTAAAAGCTCGTATCTATTAAATACGCCAATCAAAGTCTCTTGATTCTCGATTTGAATAGTGGAGTTAAATGATTGGAATCATGCATTGTAATTTATTTTTTACGAGCTTTTACCCGCGACTTCGTCCGCATAGATTATATACCAGATTGAGTCAGATGATAAGCTATCAAACAAAAAAAGTTTCATCAAAATCGGTTCAGTAGTTTTTGCGTGATACTCGAACAAACAAACACCCAAACAAACAGACAGACAAAAAGTCCAAAAATTAGTGATTTGGAATCAGGGAAGCCTAAAAACCATATCGTAATCTTTTTTTTGTAAATATCTTCAATGTACAGACACACTTCTGTTACAGTTTTATAATAGTTTAGATATACCTAATTATTTCTAACTATACGTACTTACGTCTTGAGCAAATTAATCTTAACTATCATAAAACTGTAACAGAAGTGTCTGTACTGTTCATTAAAGATAAAAGTTGCTATATGGTTTTCAGGTGTCCTTAATTCCAAATCACCAATTTTAAGATTTTTTGTCTGTCGGTTCGTGTGTTTGTTTGTTTGATCGATCATCACGCAAAAACTACTGAACTGATTTTGATGTTCTGAAGTTTCAGAATATCTCTGACTACCCCCTCGGGGAATATAGTCGTGAGCATATGCTATGATTTTGATGAAACTTTTCTTGTTTGATAGATTATGAATTTATGATTATTATTTGTGCGGACGAAGTCGCGGGTTAACTCTAGTGTCTCTAGTTTACTATAATTTTACGAATAGAAAAGCCATTATTAATTAAAATTACAATTAAAAAGAAAACGTATACATATTCGAATGTTTTTAACGCTTTTCGAATATTTTTACTAGTTGTGTGATCTAACCTAACTAATAAGGAGGAAAACTCTTGTTTTTTACACATAGGTACCTACGTAGGTACCTATTTTTTTATTTAAGAACCTACTTACTTTACACAAGGATTCGCAAAACAGAAAAAAATACTTTCATATGTTTATCTGAATTTAAAGTTAGTATTGATTTAGTTTTTATGTCGAAGCAATTAGTTTTTAGCTAATTGGTGCGGTAGACCGAGGAAGCGGTGAGAGAATGACCTTTCTTTTTTTGCTGTTCAAGGCGTAGGTATACCTAGTTAGATAAACTGGCTGACTTCTATGTTTACATAACAATATTTAAATCAAGTCGTTAATTGAACATTTTCAATTGTAAGGTAGATACCCCAGTCGGAGACGCAGGCGTGAGAATATGTATGTAGGTATGTAGGTAGACTACTTAAGCCTACTTAAGTAGGCATCTTGCCTACCTAGCTAGGTATAGGTACACAGGGTGTTGAGGTAAGGCTTGAAGACTTTTGTAGTTTATCTGTTGAGCACATTTTTAATTTAGGCTTTCTTTATTGAGAAATCTTTATTATTGTGACGAGGGCGCCACTGGACTCCGATAGCCCTCCTAATAGCTCCAAGATTATGTAAAGTTTCATGATGATCGGTTAAGTAGTTTTCGCGTGAAAGCCTAACAAACAAACTTACATTCACATTTATAATATTAAGCTTTTACCCGCGACTTCGTCCGCATAAATTATATACCAGATTTTAAGTCAGATGTTACGCTACCAAACAAAAAAAGTTTCATCAAAATCGGTTCAGTAGTTTTTACTCGAACAAACAAACACCCAAACAAACAAACAAACGAACAAACACTATTTGTGACACCTAGATATTCTTTCTTTTTCCTCAATAAAATCAAACTTAACAATAGAAGAGGGGCGGATGTTAAAATTTAACTATCTTAGATAGAGTAGGTACCTATTAGTTAACTTTTAAATCAAATTAAAAATTCTGATTACGTACTAAAAACTAAAGGGGGACGCCAGGATCCCAAATTTTTTTTCTTGCAGAACAACCCGACTTGAAACCAATAATTCCATAGTAAAATATCTTTGTATTAAACCACCGTAATTTAGGGCGTTGAACGTTTATTAATTTTAGTATGGAATAATTGTTTTGAAATGGGGTTGTTCGACGAGAAAGAAATTATTACTACTTTTTTAGATAAAGAAGTGACAAGTGTGATATCATTTTGAAAACTTGATTAAATTGGCCAACTTTTTAAATTACTTGCCAGGCTACCGCCATACATTTTTTATACAGGGTGTAGTCTCAAAGTTGACATAGAAATATGTTTACCGCTGAAGTCTAACAGAAAAAAGTGGGTTCTGTAAAAAGTATGGAACTAATCGTTTATTTTTGAATTGGGACCACAGAAAAAATTATTCTGGCTTGCGTAACAAGTATTTTCATGAAAAAATTTACAAATTTGTAGTAGCTACATCTAAAAGTTGAGAGCTGGGTGGCATTTTTCCAATGTTTAAAAAAAGACAAAATCTCGAAAACTGTCAAACTTGGATTTTTTTTCGAATTTTTCCCGGAACAGTTATAAACTCACCTATCTGGCTATCTCCTATTTGCGGCTTGACGTTAAGTTTTTGGACACCCTGTATAATAATATTAGGTAGGTACATGGAAACAATAGTATGTAATGCCAGCAGTGCCGGATTAAGCCTGCGCGAGGCCCGTAGCAAAAGCGTACAAGAGGCCCATGCCCCTTGGTTCGGATAATTCAGCAATAAAATTTTGTAAATTCGTATTTCTAAAGTATTAGAAGGTCATCATTTTTGGGGCCCTTGCAGAAAGTACTGCATAATTGCCCCTACATAAAAAAAATGAGCGAGCGAAGCGAGCTCGAAATTTTTTGCACCACGATTCTAAAAGGCACGGCGGCTGTATGAGTTAAATTAGTATAAGTACTTAAAACACCATTCAAAAACCGGAGCGAGTGAAACGAGCGCGAAATTTTGCTTTGTACATACAGTGGTCCAAACAGCGCCGGAGTAAAAAAATGTTTTGTTAGATGGTGTGATCCGAAAATGCCCCATGTAAGTATGTTCTGCGATTTTTTGTAGTTAAGAAGTTAAACTGTCATAACTTTTTTCAAAGTAAGAAATTTTTGATTTTTTTTTACAACTTAATCTTCTACAAACACTCTTTCATACTTAAAATAATCAGGAACTCAACATCCATAAAAGTTATCGAAAGTGAAAATTTTTGGTTTGAGTTGGATGAAGTAAAATTTTCAATATTCTCTTAAAAATACAAAATGGAAGTCCCATAGGTTGAAACTAATTTTAAAAACTTCAGTGATTACTCAACTTACTTAGGTACTTGGACAAAACTGACTAAAAAAATTTGAACAGTTTTCGTTTACTATCTTCTCTTTTACTGGGTTTCTTTGTTACATCCATAATTTTAGTTATTCTTTAAGCAAAGGCAATACCACATACCTACATAATACAACACCTATCACATATACATGACGAACCCGAAACCTGGTAAAAAAATAACTTGTCAACAGATGGTCAACAGACTCGGCCACAATCATAGTGTGATCATTGTTTAGTTGTTTACAATTTGCTTTGACGTGCGAAGTAACTTGAACATATTTTATATTTATGTTCTGAAGGTGGGAGATATTTTCGCGAGGTCTGTTCGAGGTTTGCGGGCCAGGGGCCCCCTGAGTTCGGAGGTCCCGGTGTTCGGCGCCTCCATAAATAGCTACGCCCCACTGTTTTAGGCGCGAGGCGCGAGGCCCCCCTAGGCGCGAGGCCCGTAGCATTTGCTGACTCCTGCTACGTGGCTAATCCGGCACTGAATGCCAGTTATTAAATGAGCACAGGAAATGGTTTACAGAAAGTTCGTGGTTTTTAAAATTATATTTTGCTAAACTATTTATATTTTATGTGTAGTTTTACCTGTTTTCGGGATCCGTTTGGCAATAAATATTATTTAGTTTCCAATTTCATAATGGTGCTATTTGTGACACCTAAATATTCTTCCTTTTTTTCCTCAATAAAATCAAACTTAACAATAGAAGAGGTCAAGAGGGGCGGATGTTAAAATTTAACTATCTTTAATAGCCGGCCGACGGTATTAAACAATCAAGAGACGCGTTTACGTTATTGTGTACAATAAAAAATATTTTTCTTTAATAAATGAACCAAAGGTCTAAAAATATTACGAAAAAATTTAAACCGCCTTCAAAAAAAGTAATGTAGTCAGCCGTGGACTTTTTCGTTCGCATCTATAACATTAATTTTATCGAAGTCGCTGTCAAGCCGTTACGGATTCGCGACAGGGCTTGCATTAGTTTTTAGGGTTCCGTACCTAAAGGGTGAAAACGGGACCCTATTACTAAGCCTACGTTGTCCGTCCGTCCGTCCGTCCTTCCGTCTGTCCGTCCGTCTGTCCTACCTATTTATTGCTATAACTTTTGAACCGTAATAGCTAGATAGTTGAAATTTTCTCAGATTATGCGTTATTGCGGCGGATTTGTTAACAAATAATAAAAATGTCAAAAAGTTAAAAATTAAGGGGGGTTCTCAACAAGAAACTAGTTTTTATCAACGTTTTTCCTTCACGCTCTATCGTAAAAACGGTAATACCTACATACAAGCGTCAAACTTAGTGTGATTATAGAGCAAACTCTACGGAATAACTTTATGGGATATATAATGTATGGACAGGACAGGAGATTTTTCTTTTCGCGATTTCGATGTTGGTTCCATAGAGAAAGTTATTCTTCTATGTCTAATGAAACAACAATAGAAGCATAAAATAATAATTCAATGCCATAAACTAATAACAATGTTAGCAACCAATAATATTTGGAAATTCTAAAAAAAAATATTCAGGATATCACAAAGCAAACTCTCTAGTACCTGGTTAACTAATATGACAAGTTCACCAAGATGGCAAGTGTATACGGGGTCCTTCTTAATATGCTGACACTTTTTTAAGTGGATGATCAGACCATCAACCTGAACATCTTTCTCTATGGGACCAACATCGAAATCTCTAAAAACAAATCAGCTGTCCTATACAAAACTGTAAACCTACTCAAGCCAAATGTATGGGACAGCTGATATATTTTTCGCGATTTCGATGTTGGTTCAATAGAGAAAGATCTTTAGTTTGATGGTCTGATCATCCCCTTAAAAAGTGTCAGGATATTAAGAAGGACCCTGCATGTATGTTAATAGTCGCCTTATTCAAACCACAGTTCAAATTTTCGGAGGCGTAAAAGAGATCATATTTTCTCCAGCTATGGGAAAAAGGCCCCTAAAAAATGTTAGCGTATAGTTGGCGTATAGAAACTCATGTCGATTTGTTTTCTAGATTTTAGTCGTAATATTAGCTATCATCATCATCATCTCAGCCGATGGACGTCCACTGCTGGACATAGGCCTCCCCCAAGGATCGCCATAACGACCGGTCCTGCGCTGCCCTCATCCAACGTTTTCCCGCCGCCTTCACCAGGTCGTCGGTCCACCGTGTGAGGGGTCTACCCACGCTGCGCTTTCCGGTACGCGGTCGCCACTCGAGACCTTTTCGGCCCCACCGGCCATCGGTTCTGCGAGCAATATGCCCCGCCCACTGCCACTTAAGTTTAGCAATTCTTTGGGCTATGTCAGTTACTCTGGTTCTTCTGCGGATCTCTTCATTTCTGATTCGATCTCGCAGGGAAACTCCGAGCATAGCCCTCTCCATTGCCCTTTGGGTGACTTTCAGCCTTTTTATGAGGCCTTGAGTGAACGACCACGTCTCTGTTCCATATGTCATCACTGGCAACACACACTGATCGAAGACTTTCGTTTTAATATATTTATATATATTAAATTAAATTTAAGATATTTATATATATTTATAAGAGATTTATATCAGCTATACCTCATCTAAACGGAGTGACGCGTAATCGCAGTTGGCGCACATCTTGTCTTGGTAAGATACTTATGTTGGTTTTTTATTTTTTTTTCGTAATACCATCTAAGACGTTCCTGTAAATGCATTGCTTTACATGTGCCGTTTTAATAAGAAAAAAGAATCAAAACGGTGCATTTTTTATATTGATTTCATAATTAGGCACGTTTGCATTTTTGGTATTTTTACCTAATCTTTCGTCCGATTACTAAAGTAAATTAAATTATGTTTTTAAAGTGTAATACCATTAATAAACGTTACCGTTTGTGGGCCTAAAATTAATTGACTCCTTTGAGTTAGTTATTAGCAGATATCTTATTTCAAATTCAAACCGAACCCATTTTTAACCAGTGTTGCATATACATATAACCCTCAATACCTATTCACTGTGGCATTATAATGATAATGTGCAGGTAAATAATGTAACCAGTAACTTAACCATACGTTATAAACGCGCCTATTATAAACTAACCTTAAACTCTGCATAATTTAATAAAAGGACATGATGTATAACGTTGGGTTATTCTCAATCGCGCAATTAGCGATGCCCTTATACGTCGATAGACAAAATATTTCCTGAAACTAAAATAATATCTACAGGGTGTAAAAACATTTTTGCGTGTTACCCTATGTTTCTTTAAGAAATGTATTCAATATCATGGGTGCAATCACCCCTTAAAGTAATACCCTATTAGGGTAAACAGTTGCATTACTTTAAGGGGTGATTGCACCCATGATATTGAATACCTTTCCCAAAGAAACATAGGGAAACACGCAAAAATGTTTTTTAACTTTTCATACAAACATTCTTTGGTCAGCTGATGGCATTTTGTATGGAAAGTCCAAAAAAAAAAATTATCATCATCTTTAAAAAGTGTCAGCATATTAAGAAGGACCCTGTATACTTAATGACACAAAAGGAAATAAACGTAGGTGAAATAAACGTACCTTGGTATAATGAGGCAAATATATTTAGTTTTGTGTGTAGAATAACCTCTACAGGATCTTGTGTAGGTACCTTAGGTTACACAGTTACGCCTAACTACACTTACTGCCGTTTAACGATTATTATCTATCTGCCACAAGTAATTTACTAAACATATACATAGATAGGTCGGTGCCTAAGTAGGTACCTAATCTACTTACATAATCTGAAAGAAAAGGTACTATAAAGGTAAAGGACTATATTTTAATTTTGTCCTATTTTAATTTCAATGAAAAGATAAACAAATGAATCACCATTTACATAAAATTAAATAAATAACGCTCACATTGTAAAAAAAACTTTCTATAAACAAGAACCAAATATATTTCAACTGATATTTCTTGATTTCAAATACATAAAATTACTTATTTATATGTCTTGGACTAATAAGAATATTGTTTAATTCTCAAAATTCAAAATTGAATTTCTTGTTTCGAGAATTGTATCTTGAATCAAAACAGATTTGTTTCTATTCTAACATTATGAATGACAAAGTTTCTTTTATTAAAAGAAACATTTGAATGTCGATACAAGAATTAGTTCTTGGCCCAAAAACTATATGGTACGGCTGCTGAGAGGCGTTCCGGGGCATGGCTGTTCACTATTAGTTCTATCAATCAACTATAAGTACTTACGAGTACCTACTAAGTTTAGAAAATACATTTGATATTTATACAACGTGTTAATGAATTAACGCAAAACTAGAAAG
Source organism: Agonopterix subpropinquella (assembly GCA_922987775.1). Lineage (NCBI taxonomy): Eukaryota > Metazoa > Arthropoda > Insecta > Lepidoptera > Depressariidae > Agonopterix > Agonopterix subpropinquella. Next base: position 14,082,133 of record OV277695.1, on the reverse strand, counting down.
TAGTTTGTTTAGAATCGAGAGCCGAATCGAATTATCATAGTTTCAACATAGGTAATTTTTTTCAAAATATAAAATAATTTGTTTGTAAAATTTAAAATTTACTAAACCAGATGTCAACCCACCGCACGGGTACACTCACCCTACTTACTACCAAAACAAGATAATTAAAATGTATCCATGAGTACGTTAGCGCTTTCATTCATTAACAAATCATTTTTGCCTCAAAACTTAAAATGCGAATAACTTTCAATTTTAACTACCTATCAAAATAATGTAATTATTGTTTCAATCTAATTATTTGGTTATGAATCAGTTGGGGTGTATGAGGTTTTGCGCTAATTCATTAACACGTTGTATAATGAAAACAAATTCTATATTGAGGGGCGTAGGCATATCCTATAGAAGTTTACTAAATAGTATCCGTGCAATGCTGTCTCAGACACCTACTTCAGAAGTCAATAAATTTAATCCAAAGACTACCCAATAAGCCATAAAATATTGCCGATTTGACTGGTACGTATACAACGTGTTAATGAATTAACGCAAAACTAGAAAGTAGTTTGTTTAGAATCGAGAGCAGAATCGAATTATCATGGTTTCAACATAGGTAATTTTTTTCAAAATATTAAAATTTATTTTTGCAAAATTTAAAATTTACTGAACCCGATGACAACCCACCGCACGGGCACACTCACCTTACTTACTACCAAAACAAGATTATAAAAATGTATCCATGAGTGCGTTAGCGCTTTCTTTCAATGCTGAAATGATAACAATTCATTTTTGACTCAAAACTTAAAATACGAATAACTTTAAATTTTAACTATAAAAATAATGAAATTATTGTTGCAATCTAATTATTTTTTTATAAATCAGTTGGGGTGTATGAGGTTTTGTGCTAATTTATTAACACGTTGTATAGATACCTACTAGTAATAATGGATTGCATAATTAGTCTCATTGATCACGATAAGTGACGTCTAGATAGGCGTCCATTCTGATGCAGATGACTTCGAGTGAAGCGTGAGCTGGCACAGGCGCCTGACAGTGATCGTGACCTCACCGAGTATCTCTCCGATTGTAATGCATCTGCATAAAACACTTGTCTTATTTCCAAATCGAATTTCCTCTATTCACGGCCTTGCTTTTGAGGTTAATACGCGTTTATCTAAGTTAAAGACACTGTTTCTTTACTTTTTATAGGAGGTAATTTTGCAACACGATAATTAATGTTGACTGAGCGGGGATTGGGCGTTTATTTCGTGAAATAAATCTATCCAAGGTAAGAAAGAACACATTGGTACCGATTCGGACTGTGCCACGACTTAACTTAACTAAATTTATTCCTGTCACTTTCTAAAATAAGATTAAGAAAAGAGACAGAAAACCAACAGCTGACTTTAGTGCTGTCAAAGTGACGTTACACGCCCAAAATAAGATGCCATCATAATGTACGCCATCTTATTTAAAGCGTTTTTGGGCGTGTAACGTCACTTTGACAGCACTAAAGTCAGCTGTTGGTTTTCTGTCTCTTTTCTTAATCTTATTTTAGAAAGTGACAGGAATACATTTAGTTAAGTTAAGTCGTGGCACAGTCCGAATCGAGGCCATTGTGGACCTATGAGGTTAATCTTTTGCCTATACAGGGTGTAAGTGACAGCCTAGCAAATACTGAAACGGTGAACTCAGACCATCAAACTGAACAACTTTCACTACGGAGCCTACTCAGGAAACGCGAAAAAAATCAGCTGTCCCATACAAAACTGCTGTACCTACCCGACTAAAATGTATGGGACAGCTGATTTTTTTCGGGTTTCCCGAGGTAGGCTCCATAGTGAAAGTTGTTCAGTTTGATGGTCTGAGTTCACCGTTTCAGTATTTGCTTGGCTGTCACTTACACCCTGTATATGGAGTAACTGGTACCACGACTGTAAAACGGTAACTGTATCCCTATTATAATGATTTTATTTATAGGTATTTTAGATATGGGTTTCAGGTGCTTTCAGGATAGGCTGTGGATAGACCATAAAGGTATTATACTACGTAAGAGAGACAGTGACAGCTGAGAGAGCGAGATGTACCTAGCGGCATCACTGTATAATAGAAAGAGATACGTGACGCGAGGCAATAGAACCGTTTTTGGGGATTTGGAGTCCTGGTAAAAATTCGGTCTCTGTGAATAATCGTGAACCTAAAGTGAAATCGTAGATAATTTTGTGAAATATACTAACACTGTTTCATTAAATTATTCACGATTTCACGTTAGATTGAGAATTATACACAGAAATCGAATTTTTACCCTGCCGAGGACTCCAAAAAATGTCCAAAAACGGTTACATTTGACAACTCATGTCACTTACTCTATTCACAGATGTATAATTTTACCTACTTTATAAGGAAATCCATATTTGTTAATGAATTCGTGCGGTCACTAATCGATAATCGTGCATGTAAATATTAGCTGAAAAATTTGTAACTACTCATTATGTGTTATCCAAATTATCGTCAATTAGCGTAGATTGGACTTGCCTAGGTACGAGTTTCATATCATGGCTTACCAATTAAATATTACGGCTGCTCCAAGCTATACCATACATAACCATATCAATGAAATATCCACTCCCAGCAACGCCCATTGCCGAGGTCCGTACCCCTTAGGGGTGCCCCTTGGGCAGGTTGCTTAAGTTCTTTCATTGGTTCGGTAGACCTACCAGGGCGCTTCGCCGTCACTGGTGGTGTCCCCCCATAGTCCGCAGTAATAAGCAGTAATGGCTCCCGGAGCCGTACTGTATTGGTCAATTCGAAAAAAAAAGATTAAAAAAAAAATGAAATAGGTATCCACTATAAAGGAGATCCTTCCCCTGAGTATCCACTGCATGCAGGGTTGCCAGGTCTTAAAACCGAAAAGCCGGACAGACCGGGTGGTCTGACTGGGTAGTCAAGCCGGACATTTAGGTAAAAAGGCCGGATGCCATTAATTATAGAGGATTTTTTGTCTTATACAAAAATAAAAGCAAAACCAGGCTTTTTGATCATTTACCATAAAATCTTCTTAAATTCTAATGAAATAAAATCAAATTTAATGAATCAGTCTTCTCTATTATTAATCATGCCGGACACCGTCTAATTTTCATGGACACACATCCAAAAAGCCTAACTATGTCCGGCTTTATCCGGAAGCCTGGTAATGCAACCTATCAAAAAGTCCGTAAGAGTCTAAGGTAGGGTTTATACAGAAGAGACGCGTGGCGGTGGCGGGTAGTCAAAGTAACACCAATATAAACCTTATATTACGTAGCATAGCGTCGTTTTTTGACGTAAAGAAAAATCGCGCCCCCGCCCGTCGCCTGGAGGCGCGGGCGTAATTCTCCAAACGACTATGCTACGTACGTAGGTTTATACATATTGCCGCACCCCGCCCGCGAAATGTCCGCGCCACGACAGCCCCTAAGTATTTGGTTTAGATTTTTCAAAATCTGTTTCGGCCTTCCCAGATATTGTATAGGTACAATTATGCCTAGTGCCTTTATCAACGTAAGTAAACAATTTTTTTTGTAAATTAAAACTTATTGCTCATACATAAAGATTAAATGCCTGTTAGTTTAGTTACCGGTTACGAACTCATTGTCTGATAATGTGAGAGTTAGTGGCGTTTCCTTGCTTTAATTATTGTGCCAAGGTTCGTTGGTAGTAATCCCATGAAGAACCGAGGTTAAGGGTATGTGAGGCCGTTTATTTATAACACCTGTTTTGACTTTCTATTGATACAATAACTATACTTAGCCCTCCCCAAACAATAATACCTAATATCTATACCAGCTAATTGCGCAATTTTATACGGTTTTGGTTTGGTTTTGGTTTTGGTTTCGTTTTGGTTTAGATTTAGTTTAGCTGAAGTAAAAAAGCTATCGCGATATTTTTTTCTGAACGGTTAATTCGCACAATACAGAAAATTCAATCGAACGGACATCAAACGTTACGCCAACGTATCTTCAGAAATAAAGCTAAATCGTTACCGTTAATATAATTTGCGCGATACGAATTGTGCATAACGTAACGTTTTTGGTTGTGGTTTTGTTTTGGTGGTATCGTTCAAACTGAGGGCGATTGAGGCCAAGGTCTGACACATAAAGGTGCCTATCTTTGTACTTAGGTAAATTTTAAATTAGGTAGTCTATTGAAGTCTAGTTTATTAAATTATTTATTATATTGTTAAAAGCTGTTTACAAAACAATTCGCATTAGGTAGGTACTTGAAATGAAAGTGTGAAAAGCTAATCAGTGTTTGGTATGATAAGAAAATTGATTTTTCATCCGTAAAATTACAATATATAAAAATATAAAGAGCATACAAATATTATGTATAAAGTTAATAGAATTATGAATCGAGTTTAGTAAAACCGTATAGGTACGAGTTGGTATTTCTCATTGATCGTAGATGTTTATCCTCAAAAGTACTTTAGGGCCTCTATCTCTATACTATCACTACAGAGTATAAAACAAAGTCGCTTTCCTCTGTCTGTCCCTATGTATGCTTAGATCTTTAAAACTACGCAACGGATTTTGATGCGGTTTTTTTCAATAGATAGAGTGATTCAAGAGGAACGTTTATAAATCTAAACTATGATAAAACTGTAACAGAAGTGTGTCTGTACATTGAAGATATTTACAAAAAAAAGATTACGATATTATTTTGATTCCAAATCACCAATTTTAGGATTTTTTGTCTGTCTGTTTGTTTGTTTGTTCGTTTGTTTGTTTGTTTGGGTGTTTGTTTGTTCGAGTATCACGCAAAAACCACTGAACCGATTTTTATGAAACTTTTTTGTTTGATAGCTTATCATCTGACTTAAAATCTGGTATATAATTTATGCGGACGAAGTCGCGGGTAAAAGCTCGCGTATATAATACATGCATAGTATCAGCATTGCACCCGTGCGAACTACCGTGCTACTAAATCAATTTCGATGTATCTTTTTTGTTTGATAGCTTATATGATTTGACTTAGAATGTGGTATATAATTTGTGCGGAGGAAGTCGGCGGGTAAACTCTAGTTATATAATAATATTAGTTAGTAGAGATACCAAAAGACAAAGATCTATAAAACTAACACATTTGGAGTCGACCTTCGACTTCCTTTGCGGAGATCCTATCAACTAAGTATATATATAAACATTTATTTATTATTTAGTGCGACACATATTCGTGAGAAATATCTTAATTGAGACATCGGTATTCGTGACAGTAAGTACTGGGACGCGATTCCATCTTTTCTCTCCGCCTATATCTCGAAAAAAATCGTCATAAAACGTGTTAATGAATTAACGCAAAACTAGAAAGTAGTTTGTTTAGAATCGAGAGCAGAATCGAATTATCATGGTTTCAACATAGGTAATTTTTTTCAAAATATTAATTAATTTGTGTCTAAAATTTAAAATTTTCTGAACCCAACGTCAACCCTCCGCACAGGCACACTCACCCGACTTACTACCAAAACAAGATTATTAAAATGTATCCATGAGTACGTTAGCGCTTTCATTCATCGCTGAAATGATAACAAATCATTTTCGCCTCAAAACTTAAAATGCGAATAACTTTTAATTTTAACTATCAAAATAATGAAATTATTGTTTCAATCTAATTATTTTGTTATAAATCAGTTGGGATGTATGAGGTTTTGCGTTAATTCATTACCTAACACGTTGTATTTTATTTATTTTTACTACTTTTGCCCGCGACTTTGTTTACGTATCAAAATAAAATATAGCCTTATGCTACTCAAAAATAGTGTAGCTTTCTATTAAGTATAATAATTTTTACAATCGGTTCAGTAGTTTCAGAGATTAACCCCCACATACAAATTACCTCTTTATAATATAAGGTACTAGCGACCCTCCCCGGCTTCGCACGGGTGCAATGCTGATAATTATAAACCTTCCTCTTGAATCACTCTATCTATTAAAAAAAACGCATCAAAATCCGTTGCGTATGTTTAAAGATCTAAGCATACATAGGGACAGACAGTGAGAAGCGAGTTTGTTTTTATGCAGTATAAGAAAGAGTATTTATTACAAGATAGTATAGTGATAGTGAAGTGATGATGATGTAGTGATAATATAATAGGATGTATCGCAAGTCATTCCTAAGTCCTGACTTTTTTGAAGGGTTAAGTTCCGGGACACGCCGAAGCTTGTTCGAGCCATTTTCGATTAAATGCAATTTAATGCATTGTAACTTAGATATTCCTTAATGCACTACAGTGCATAAAACTATAGTTAGCAGGAAGAACAGGTCTCAAATGGGATATAGTGTGCTATTGAGTTCGTACGTCTAGGTCTAAGACATTCTTCTTCTTATCGTGAGGGCAAAGCCCTGGTTTCGGAGTTTTTTCAGACCGCCTTACGGCCTCTGACGTGGTTTTTATGTAATGACTACTAACCACCAGAGATAGTAGCTTACCACGGCTTAGCGTGCCATCCGAAGCACGGAATCATCATTCTTTTCAGAAAGCACGGAATCATCATTCTTTTCAGACAGTCAGGTGATTCAGCATGCAATGTTCTTACCAACTGGGGAAAAACGCAGAGTGGCCAGTGGCATATCACTAAGGTGTCCCCCGTGGGAATAGAACCCACTACCTCCGTGTCAAGAGCCCAATGCTCACGGAGGTAGTCTAGGACATTAGGAGAGACTCGGACGCCTACCCTAAAGTCTTAAAACTAATAAAGGTTGGCAGGCAATGACTTGCTACACACCGCAAGTTATGTGACATAGTAAAGACGAACTAATAAGTTTATTCTTTAAATAACTACCCAATTTGCAGTTATATCCCGCTCATTTATTTGATTAGTTGCGATTGAAAACAGTTTAAATAAATAGTTTAAAAATTGTTTTAAGTTCATACAATCTGACGTCAGATCGAATACAGTAGGTAGAGGTAGGGTATTTTTAAAAGTGTGAATTCTTGATTTGACTACCAATTACGATACCATTTATATGTAAAAGCTAGCTTTTGCCCGCGACATCGGTTGCGTGGATTTCGGAACAACACCCCGTTGCACCCCTTTAGAAGCTTAGAAAAACAAGGTCTTCTATTCCCAGAGTGACACAAGCCTACGTCACAAAAAAATGGCCGCTAAACATGGTAAAAGGGTATGATGACGTAGGCTTGTGTCAGTCACGTGATCGGAAGAGAATACCAGGCGCAGTATATTATTGTACAATTTTAGAAGATGGTTTTCGAAAAATCCTTTCTTCGTGCACCCCTATAAATTATTATGCATCCTATGTGATTGTCATAACATAACATAACATACCTTTCCCAGCTTCCTGGTCATAACTCCTATTGGTATTCTTTTTTTAGGATTCCGTATCCAAAGGGTGAAAACGGGACCCTATTACTAAGCCTACGTTGTCCGTCCGTCCGTCCGTCAGTCCGTCTGTCCGTCTGTCCGTCTGTCCGTCCGTCCGTCCGTCTGTCCTACCTATTTAGGGCTGTAACTTTTGAACCGTAATAGCTAGATAGTTGAAATTTTCTCAGATTATGCGTTATTCCGGCGGATTTGTTAACAAATAATAAAAATGGCAGAGAGTTAAAAATTAAGGGGGTTTTCAACAAGAAACTAGTTTTTATCAACGTTTTTTCTTCACGCTCTATAGTAAAAACGGTAATACATACAAGCGTCAAAAGTAGTGTGATTATAGAGAAAACTCTACAGAATAACAACAAATACTAAAAACCGGCCAAGTGTGAGTCGGTCTCGCGCTAAAGGTCCCGGACAAAAAAAGTTTTTTTTCTAAGTTAATAATGTTGTGTTCTGTGGTGGTGTGGTACGGAACCCTCGGTGCGCGAGTAGCCCGACTCGCACTTGACCGGTTTTATTTAGGTTTCCGTATCCAAAGGGTGAAAACGGGACCCTATTACTAAGCCTTCGTTGTCCGTCCGTCCGTCTACCTACCAATTTAGGACTGTAACTTTTGAACCGTAAGAGCTAGATAGTTGAAATTTTCACAGTATATGTGCATTATTACGGCGGATTTGCTTACAAATAATAAAAATGTCAGAAAGTTAAAAATTAAGGGGGACCCCCCCCCCCCCCCCCCCCCCTTATACAAGGAACTAGTTTTTATCAACGTTTGTTCTTCTCACTCTATGGTAAAAATGGTAATACATACAAGCATCAAACTTGGTGTGATTATAGAGCAAACTCTACTGTATAACAACAAATAATAAAAATCGGCCAAGTGTGAGTCGGTTTCGTCCTAATGGTCCCGGAGAAAAAAACATTTTTGTACGTTAATTGTTGTGGTGGTTGTGGTACGGAACCCTTGGTGCCCGAGTAGCCCGACTCGCACTTGACCGATTTTATTTATATTATATAATTAATCTCATGTTGGCATTTCACTGGATTGTCTTAGGCTTAGTTAGGTACCTAGTATTGATCGTACTCCTAGGTTTTTGATACAAAGCCGTGATTCATGATAGGCCTGCGACATGCATGTTTTGTTTCAAATAATAAGTAGGTAGGTAAGTACATACATTAAATTAGTCAAAGACTGTGATTAACTTTATTTACTCACACCTGATGAAATTGCGACACAGTTGGTTTGTAATCTTATAAAAGATGCGTCAACATAGTTTATTGTTGCTTTAGACTGTTTGTATAATGTATCATACATGGGGGAAATGAAATACATAAAAATAGGTACTTAATCGCGAGCTCAGGAGTGCGATTTTTGAATCTCATACGTTGAACTCAGCAGTTGAAAATTTATGGTGATACGCATCTTTCTACTGCTGATTTGACTTTCAAAAATCGCACTCCAGGGCCTCAATTGCGCAATTTTATACGGTTTTAGTTTTGGTTTAGTTTTGGTTTAGATTTGGTTTAGCTGAAGTAAAAAAGCTATCGCGATATTTTTTTCTGAACGGTTAATTCGCACAATACAGAAAATTCGATTGAACGGACATCAAACGTTACGCCAACGTATCTTCCGAAATAAAGCTAAATCGTTACCGTTAATATAATTTGCACGATACGAATTGTGCATAACGTAACGTTTTTGGTTGTGGTTTTGTTTTATCGTTCAAACTTAGGGCGATTGAGACCCTGGAGTATGATTCTTGAAATTCAAATCAGCAGTTGAAAGATGCATATATCCATAGTAATTTTAACATATTGCACTGCTGAGTTCAACGTATGACTTTCAAAAATCGTGCTCCAGGAAAAAGTGGAATACGCAGGAACATCGTGCAATATGCAGGCGTCTACCCGTACATTCGAACTTCGCAATTGCGTGAACGTTTTCGTTCCAATGTCAACTCTATTACAATGAAGTGCGGACCGAAACAGTGGCGATTTATTGAACATCGAAAGTCCGGGTACAGGGCCTGGGCCTCAATTGCGCAATTTTATTCGGTTTTGGTTTGGTTTTGGTTTTGGTTTAGTTTTGGTTTAGATTTGGTTTAGCTGAAGTAAAAAAGCTATCGCGATATTTTTTTCTGCACGGTTAAATCGCACAATACAGAAAATTCGATCGAACGGACATCAAACGTTACGCCAACGTATCTTCCGAAATAAAGCTAAATCGTTACCGTTAATATAATTTGCGCGATACGAATTGTGCATAACGTAACGTTTTTGGTTGTGGTTTTGTTTTGGTAGTATCGTTCAAAATTAGCGCGATTGACTCCCTAGACTAGTATGGAATTCGTTTCGTACGCGTAGAATTTTAGATGGAGTTTTGTTGCTCTTAACGACATTTTCGCAAATCGTAATCTCCAATCTTTTAATCATCCTCATCAGCCTTTATTCGGTGCAACTGTTCGTGCTAATTCTTATTAGGCCTACATATATTCGAAGAGCAGATTCTCAAGACCAAATTGGCAGCCCCTAAGGTAGGGTTTATGTACAGAAGAGACGCGTGGCGGTGGCAGGTAGTCAAAGTAACACCAATATACACCTTATATTACGCAGCATAGCGTCGTTTTTTGACGTAAAGAAAAATCGCGCCCCCGCCGCCAGGCGACGTCGCCTTGGCCTGGAGGCGCGGGCGTAATAATTCTCCAAGACTCTATGCTGCTTACTTTATAGTACACTAGCGGCCCGTCCCGGCTTCGCACGGGTGGACGTCTAATCTTTTCTAGCAATAAATATAGCCTATGTTACTCAGGGTGAATGCAGCTTTCTAATGGTGAAAGAATTTTTTAAATCGGCCCAGTACTTTTTGAGCCTATTCATTACAAACATACAAACATACAAAAATAGGTACAAATCTTTCCTCTTTATAATATTAGTGTAGATTTATGGGGCGGCGTGCGGCAATATAAACCTAGGTTTATATTGCCGCACGCCGCCCCATAAATGTCCGCGCCACGTCACTTCTGTTTAAACAGCCCCTAAGGATTGTATTCGACAAATGCTAAAGTAGGTGCATCATTATTTCTTTTGTAGAGTATTCATTCTTTCAAGTAAGACAAAAAAACACATTTCCCCCATACAAAATGCACCCTTACATCGTTGAAGGGTTGAATTTTGAGAGCAGAAACTACATTGTATACCTACCGACAAAACTAACAGAAGTGTTTCTGTACATTGAAGATAAAATCAAAACAAAAGAAGTTTTAAGATTTATGGTGTTTTGTTTACGCGTACTTGACACCAAATCGCCGATTTTTGTCTGTCTGGTTTATGTGCTTGTTCGAGTATACCGCAAAAACTATATACAACGTGTTAATGAATTAACGCAAAACTAGAAAGTAGTTTGTTCAGAATCGACAGCAGAATCGAATTATCATGCTTTCAACATAGGTAATTTTTTTCAAAATATTATTATTATTATTTATTTTATTATTATTATTATATTATCAATTTGTTTGCAAAACTTAAAAATTTCTGAACCCGATGTCAACCCACCGCACGGGCACACTCACCCTACTTACTTACAAAACAAGGTTATAAAAATGTATCCATGAGTACGTTAGCGCTTTCTTTTAGTGCTGAAAAGATAACAAATCATTTTTGCCTCAAAACTTAAAACTAAAACACTAAACGTCTTAAACTTAAATTGCGAATAACTTTAAATTTTAACTATCAAAATAATTACATTATTGTTTCAATCGAATTATTTTGTTATAAATCAGTTGGGGTGTATGAGGTTTTGCGCTAATTTATTAACACGTTGTATAACTGGACCGAGCTTGTGATTAGCCTTAAGAGAATATAATTCGGAGCGCGCTCCATATAAACGAAGTCCTGCTATATTTTTTTAATATTAACCAATTAAAGTCAATGAAAACTAATCTATACGCTTGTATGTTGTCAGATTTTCGATAAAATGTAGTTTCAAAGTTGCAGTGCCTCAAAGATTTCCATACAAATCTTAAATTAATCCTAGCATTGAAACTGTATATTTCAACGAAAATCTGACAACATTCTAGCATAGAGATCAGTTTCTAGATTGTTTTAGAAATTGATCTTTTCATTGTCTTTAATGTGTTAGTATTGAAAATATAACCAGACTTCGTTTGTGCGCGCTCTGGAGTGCGATTTTTGAATCTCATTCACTGAGTTCAGATCTTGAAAATGTCAAATTTACTATGGAGATACGCATCTTTCTACTGCTGATTTGACTTTCAAAAATCGCACTCTTGAAGTATGATTTTTGAAAGTCAAATCAGCAGTAGAAAGATGCATATCTCCATAGTAATTTTGACATTTTCAGCTGCTGAACTCAGCGAATGAGATTAAAAAATCGCATTCCTGAATTATATCCTCTAAAAACAGAGTACCGAAACAGAGGCGATATATCGAACATCGAAAGTCCGGGTACAGGGCCAGGAGTGCGATTTTTGAATCTCATTCGGTGAACTCAGCAGTTGAAAATGTCAATATTACTATGGAGACGTGCATCTTTCTACTGCTGATTTGACATAAAAAAATCTTACTCTAAGAGTGCAATTTTTGAAAGTCAAATCAGCAGCAGAAAGATGCGTATCTTCATACATTTTCAACTGCTGAGTTCAACGTATGAGATTCAAAAATCGCACTCCAGTAGGCCTAGCATGCCACCCCCGAGAAAACGACCAAAATCGAGATGTGCCTCCATCTTTATTATTTTACGTATGCCAGAAAGAGCGCGCATGACGTTTTACTCGTTTAAACGCTTTGTCGTGCGTGGCATGCTAGCAGTGCTATCCAGATATCCTAAGCATAATGTTTTATCTCGCTACACTGTCGGAAGCTGGAGTCGCGGGCAAGAGTTAGGACAAAGTTAAGGATATTTTGACAAATGCCAGTTATTTAAACTAATGCTCACTCATTTATGAAATTACTAACACTTAGTTGAGTCCATTAGGTACCTACCTACTTATAAGTTAGTACCTACTCATTTAAATTAGGTATATTTTGACGAGCTTTATAAGAAACACGTTTAATGCGTGTTCCACTACGAATTGCGGGTGGATAGGGTCCCGCAGACATTAATTTTGTCAGTTTTTTAATGACGAAATTTTAAATAATTTTCGTTTACTGTTTCTAGAACGGCAACTATTTATCTAAAAGAGAAAAATTTAAAAAATTTTGGACCCCTCCCATAGAAAATCGATTGGCTGCTGGCTGATCATCAATTTTATATGGAAGGTGGAAGGTTAAAAAAAATGTTTTTTTCGACCCTTATTTTGTGTTCCTTAGGGAAAGTTTTTTATTAGTTTCATTGTCTGAATACACCATACATTTTTTTTTTGTTTTTAAAAACAAGTGGTATACATATACAGGGTGTAAGGAAAAGTATCATTAACCAGGGTTCAAAAAAAAAAGTTTTTTTTTAATTTTATAAAACAAACAGTTCAAATTGTTTTAAACAAGTGCTTTTTTGTTTTTTATGTTTTTTTTTCTTTTTAGTTAAGGCCATTAATTTCAAATCAATAAGACCTATAATATTTCATTTCTAGACTAGGTATTTTCAAATTCGCCATAATAAATTCAATATGCACAAAAATCTATCAATGAATAAACATTTACTTTATGTTGCGTATCTCTAATCAATACTGAACGCTTTACATTTCATTCTGTATGGTATAATATGCTCTAATATTGGGACATAATTCGGGCACGCCTATAACAAACGAATCTACAGTTCCAGACATATTTAGTTGTCTGAAGAAGCTGGTTTTTGCTATCATAACATTATTTGCATCTACCGCTTGTGAGTCTTTATTTTCAGAAATAGGTAACATCAGAAACTCGCATCGAAACCGTTTGTCAGATCTATGACTCAAGTTCAGCTTGCAATCTGCTCAAAATAACAAAATGTGAGCCTAAACACCCGAAATCACACAAAATTAAAACAGTAAACATTACATGTATGTTATTGTGATAAAACAAATTTCGAGTTGCAAATAAAGAGTTTTAAACATCTAGTTCTATTTTTCGTACATTTTAATGTACGAAAACACATGTACATGCTTTTTTTGTACACGTTTCACTGTGTTACAAATAGCAACGGTTTTATGTCAAGCTATAGAGTCCTAAATATTAATTTATTAGGGTTCCGTACCCAAATCTATATTGTTGATCGAAGCCCAAAGGGTAAAACGGGACCCTATTACTAAGACTCCACTGTCCGTCTGTCTGTCACCAGGCTGTATATGATACACCGTGATAGCTATACAGTTTATATTTTCACAGATGATGTATTTCTGTTGCCGCTATAACAATTTAATAAAAACAGAATAAAATAAATATTTAAGTGGTGCTCTCATACAGAAAATGTGATTTTTTTTTACCGTTTTTGGCTTGATATTGATAACGGCAACAGGTAAACGTTTGAAATATTCACAGAATATTTCGTTGTATATGCACTTTTAAAATAAATAATTAAAACAAGATAAAATAAATATTTATGGGAGGCTCCCATACAACAAACGTGATTTTTTTGTGGGTTTTTGCTCGATAATGGTACATAACCCTTCGTGCGCGAGTCGGACTCGCACTTGGCCGGTTTTATTTTCATTTATTTCCAATAATTCGCAATGAAAAGTAGTTTAAATCTTGTTTTTTTCTTAGTGTTTTATACATTGTTTAAAACTTGTTTTAATCTGAATTTTAAACACGATATAAAAAACACGGTTTTAATTCAAACTGTTTTAAATACTGTTTTAAACACGTGTTTTAAAACAACAAGTTGTTCAGTTTGATGGTCTTAACCAACCCCTACCGGCTGCAGATTTTGCAAGGAGGAGACGGAAACTCCTCTGCACCTCCTATGTGATTGTAGCCCCCTGATGTACAAACGCAGCACTCATCTGGGTAGGCAGGTGCTGACACCAGATGAGATACAAACTATCCCGATCAAGAATCTACTGCGATTTCTGGCTGCAGTGGGGATTGGTAAGGAACTATATAACAAAAAAATTAAAACCGCCTTCAAAAAACTAAAAAGTTAAAAAATAATATTGCAGCCGATGACTTTCCCGTTCGCATCATAAGAACATTAATTTGTTTTATTGAAGTCGCTGTCACGCCGGTACGATTCGCGACAGGGCTTGCATTTTTTGGCTTGGCTTGACACCGACTTCTATAAACCAAATTAATGTTCTTATGATGCGAACGGGAAAGTCATCGGCTGCAATATTATTTTTTAACTTTTTAGTTTTTTGAAGGCGGTTTTAATTTTTTTGTTAAAATTTTGTTTATTTCACAATTTTCAGTGGCAAATTCATCAGTTCGATTTAATAGTAGTGCTTTAAATTAACAAACGCACAAGTCGGCACTAGGATTTTCGAAGGTTCCCCTCGATATCTCTGGGATCCATCATCAGATCCTGGTTTCCTTATCATGGGACCTCACTTGGGATATCTCCTTTCCAACAAAAAAAGAATCATCAAAATCGGTTCATAAACGACGAAGTTATCCGCGAACACACATAAAAAAAAAAATATACGGTCGAATTGAGAAACCTCCTCCTTTTTTGAAGTCGGTTAAAAAAGGGCGATCACAAAGGACCAGCGATGGTCTACGTGGCACAGGCTTAGCAAGCCTGTCAAGGCCCAAAACCAGAAATAATAATAATAATAACCAACCCCTTAAATGTTTATTTGTATTTTTGTAACATCCTGTATAAATACAGGGTGTACAATAAAATGGGACAGCTACTTAAAGGGGTGCTTCAGACCATCAAACTGAACAACTTTCTCTATGGGACCAATATCGAAATCGCGAAAAAAAAATCTGCTGTCCCATACATTTCAGTCGAGTTATGTTTGCAGTTTTGTATGGGAGAGCGGATTCTTTTTTCGCGATTTCGATATTGGTCCCATAGAAAAAGTTGTTCAGTTTGATGGTCTGAAGCACCCCTTTGAGTAGCTGTCCCATTTTATTGTACACCCTGTATAATGTTTTCTTGTGAGACGTACTATATTGTACCTCAGATAGATAATTATTCGTATTATTTTGCCACTGACTTCACTATCATAATTTACATAATAAGTAAACAGCAGTATAATAAATACTAAGTATTTGTCGTAATGCCTAGTAATCTTGTCAAATACGGAACAGAAAACAATAGAATTAGACTTTGTTGATGAATGTGCTAATGTACCTACTGCTCATAGACCTACTTTTTTTCTCTTTGGTGGATAATTGGCCCCGATTCGGACTGTGCCACGACTTAACTTAACTAAATTTATTCCTGTCACTTTCTAAAATAAGATTAAGAAAAGAGACAGAAAACCAACAGCTGACTTTAGTGCTGTCAAAGTGACGTTACACGCCCAAAATAAGATGCCATCATAATGTACGCCATCTTATTTTAGGCATTTTCGGGCAAAATAAGATGCCATCATAATGTGCGCCATCTTATTTTAGGCATTTTCGGGCGTGTAACGTCATAGATCGGGATCCGGTGACGAGTTCGTATACCAATCGAGCTCATCCATAATTCAGTTTTCATGCAATAGTTTACTATTAGAAGATGCGAAAAAACTTGGTCGGCCGACCCCTATCCTGGTGGGTTTTGTGTAGGAGGGTGACTAGTAACCTCTCTGAGACGAGACTAATTACCCATCGAGCTCATGAACCAAATTATGCTTATCCGATTGGACTTTATTAGTGTTACGAAGTACACTCGGTCGTCCGCCGGATATCCTGGCAGGTAGTGCTGGCCAACCAAAAATGGTGGTCAAATTTTGGAGTACTTCTCACCCATCGAGCTCATGGATGAAATGTATGCCAAATCAAAGGTAAGACCTTTACCTTCAATATTTCATCGGTCGTCCTGGCCGAAACCTGGTGGGTTCTGGTGGCCAACCAGATTTATCTGTCAAAGTAAGATCATGCGTTTTCACGTTTATATGAATAAATACTTTATTTACCTGATATATGCAGTTCTTTTAGCATGAACGTGAACGGTTGTATGGTTTAAAAGTATTTTAAAAAAAAACTTGAAAAAAAAAAGTTTTACTGTGTCGATAAATGAGACATCAAATAAAATGTTTTTTTTCGATATAACTTCGTCATTTCTAAACTGATTTGGCTGATTGTTTTATTTTACAAAAATATATATTCAAGAGTTCATGCCATTAAATTTGGTGAAGATCTGATGAAGCGTTTCGAAGATGTTCAATGTTTTACGTGGGTCAGATTTTACTACAAAAAAAAAATCCAACCAAATTGATTCTTTAACGAGAATAATAATTGAGTTCTATTGATGATTCTTTCTAAAATGAAATTTGCTCTCTTAAGAGATGTCTATATAATAAAATAAACTAGTAATACCGCGGCGTTGCTTTCAAAAATGAAGTTGAAAAAAAATGTTTCGTCAAGTAAAAGCTACCTATGTTTATGTGGATGATCTAATTTAGTACGTACCTATATTAGTTCTAAAATAATAAGCTAAAACTGTTTAAAGGGATGATTGGATCATCAAACTGAACAACTTTTATTATGGGTTCAAAATCGAAATCGCTAAAAAAACTGCTGTCTCATACATTCCGATTCCAGTCGAGTAAGTTTGCAGTTTTGTATGGGACAGCAAATTTTTTTCGCGCTTTCGATGTTAGTTCCATAAAGAAAGTTGTTCAGTTTGATGATCCAATCATCCCTTTAAACAGTTTCAGCTAATTATTTTAGAACTAATATAGGCACGTACTAAATCAGATCATCCACATAAACATAGGTAGCTTTTACTTGACGAAATATTTTTTTTCAACTTCATTTTTGAAAGCAACGCCGCGGTCATTACTAGTTTATTTTATTATATAGACATCTCTTAAGAGAGCAAATTTCATTTTAGTAAGAATCATTAATAGAACTCAATTACTATTCTCGTTAAAGAATACATTTGGTTGGATATTTTTTGTAGTAAAATCTGACCCACTTAAAACATTGAACATCTTCGAAACGCTTCATCAGATCTTCACCAAATTTTAGTGGCATGAACTCTTGAATATATATTTTTGTAAAATAAAACAATCAGCCAAATCAGTTTAGAAATGACGAAGTTATATCGAAAAAAATAATTTTTATTTGATGTCTCATTTATCGACACAGTAATTTTTTTTTCAAGTTTTTTTTTTAAATACTTTTAAACCATACAACCGTTCACGTTCATGCTAAAAGAACTGCATATATCAGGTAAATAAAGTATTTATTCATATAAACGTGAAAACGCATGATCTTACTTTGACAGATAAATCTGGTTGGCCACCAGAACCCACCAGGTTTCGGCCAGGACGACCGATGAAATATTGAAGGTAAAGGTCTTACCTTTGATTTGGCATACATTTCATCCATGAGCTCGATGGGTGAGAAGTACTCCAAAATTTGACCACCATTTTTGGTTGGCCAGCACTACCTGCCAGGATATCCGGCGGACGACCGAGTGTACTTCGTAACACTAATAAAGTCCAATCGGATAAGCATAATTTGGTTCATGAGCTCGATGGGTAATTAGTCTCGTCTCAGAGAGGTTACTAGTCACCCTCCTACACAAAACCCACCAGGATAGGGGTCGGCCGACCAAGTTTTTTCGCATCTTCTAATAGTAAACTATTGCATGAAAACTGAATTATGGATGAGCTCGATTGGTATACGAACTCGTCACCGGATCCCGATCTATCACTTTGACAGCACTAAAGTCAGCTGTTGGTTTTCTGTCTCTTTTCTAAATCTTATTTTAGAAAGTGACAGGAATAAATTTAGTTAAGTTAAGTCGTGGCAAAGTCCGAATTGGGGCCAATGCGAGGGATTCATTTAAGATTTATACGGAAATCAATGGTCTAAGGGAAATCTTTGAGGAACTCTAACTTTAAAACAATACATTTTAACGAAAATATGACAAACCACAGGCACAGAGATTCCTTGATAGTCACGTGACCCAAATATATGAAGCAGCTGTTTTTTTCGCGATTTCGTCGTTGGTCCTACTGTAACTGCAGCTTGATTGCCACGTATATCCTGGAGTGCGATTTTTGAATCTCATACCATCTCCTACGTTGAACTCAGGAGTTGAAAATGTATGGAGATTCGCATCTTTCTACTGCTGATTTGACTTTGAAAAATCGCACTCCTGGAGTACCTGCCTATGATTTTTAGGGTTCCGTACCCAAAGGGTGAAAACGGGACCCTATTACTAACGGAGAGCTGGCTACGAGTTTTCAAAATGATAAGGTGCAAGGACAATTTTTATGTAGATACCTTCTTTACTAGCTGACAAGTACATTGCACTGACTGGCAGAAGTCTACCCCGGGGAGGGAAGCAGGGGCGGGCGGTCAAAGATGCCAATTTTTAATCAAAATAAAATCATTAGTGCAAGGGTGAAATTTTGTGTAGTTACAGTTTTTAGTATTAGAAATAGCGTAAAATTATTGGCAGAAGTCCAGGTCGGGGATAAAGCATCGGCAGAAGTCGATGAAGTTGTCAAAAATTATTGAAATTTTAATGATACGGTGCACTTCTGCCAATTTCGTTTTTATATAATTGATGGCTTCAAATAGCCGTACACAAATTGGCAGAAGACAAAATGGTGGCTAAGTATACGAAAAAATGACTTTTAATTGTGGCATTTTTGTACATTTTCTTATAATTTGTTCAACCAAGTATTGAAAATGTTATAGTATGTTACATATTTGTAATCTACTCACAAAGCCCTTTCATTTGATACCCCACATGGTATGTTTCAAAGAGAATTGTTTTCTTTTTTTACTGCCATCTCTTCATGACGTCACAGTTTCGACCCCCACAGTCTGAGCGCATGTCATCTCATATATTTGTGTTCAGAATTTCGCAAAATCATTGTGGTGTAAGTAAACGTTGCCAGAAGTCGATAAAATTGTTGAAAAATTTTGCTGGTGAAGAACAAGGTGCAGTTCCGGCAATTTTGTTATTATATTCTTATGCCTTAAAAAACTGAATGCAAACTTCCAGAAGGCCGTCTACATATACAAATAATGAAAATATCACCAGAAGTTTATTTAACGGACAGCAATTAATTGAAATAAAAATAATAAGGTGCATTTCTGGCAATTTGATTTTTTTATTATTTATACTATTAGTCAGCTATAATATGCATAGGCAAAGGGCCAAGTGGGGGAGATAAGAACATATTGGTGCATTTCTCAGGTGCCAAATTACACTGAGAAAAATATTTAGCCACTCTAACCAGAAATTTGCTAATTCAACTAGTAATTAATTAACTAGACTTTGCTAGTTGCGATAGCAACAGGGTCCTTCTTAATATGCTGACACTTTTTTAAGGGGATGATCACACCATCAAACTGACAACTTTCTCAACAACGAATTCGCGAAAAAAAATCTACTGTCCCATACATTTGGCTCGAGTAAGTTTGCAGTTTTGTATGGAGGAGAAGATTTTATACGCGATTTCGGTGTGACCAACAACGAAGAGAGATTTTTTTCATAGAGAAAAATTTTCAGTTTGACGGTCTGATCATCCCCTTTAAAAAGTGTCAGCATATTAAAGGACCCTATATTATACAGTTATATAGTTATACAGCAGTTAGTTATAGCCTGTATACAGGGTATAAAATTAAATGGGACAGATTCTTAAAGGTGTGCTTCAGACCATCAAACTGATCAACTTTTACTATGGGACCAACACTGAAATCGCGAAAAAATATTCTGCAGTCCCATACAAAAATGCAAACATAACTCAACTGAAATGTATGGGACACCAGATTTTTGATTTCAATATTGGTCCCATAGAGAAAGTTGTTCAGTTTAATGTAAGTGAATGTCTCATTTAATTTTACACCCTGTATAATTTTGTGTATGTATACTCTTCCAGAACTATTGTTAATGTTACTGAAACTATCGGCGTTTTAATATTTATATAATGTTCTCAGAGTAGGGAAACATACCTGTTACAGACGAGCGACACTTTTGTCGCCGTGGGTCGCAGAGCGTCGCGCTCATACACTTTACGGTCATGCGATAGTCGCGCGACCCTCCGTGACATACGGTGACCGCAAAGTGTCGCTCGTCTGTTAGCGCTCTAAGCGCTCTTATCGGATCATTACGGAGATGTCGGTGTTTCGTTTTTATAATGTATGCCGACTTGACGTTGTTGCGTTTTTATTATAATGTATACTTACTATCTTTAAAAACACCAAAAGTGGCCACTTTTGGCGGTTTTACTATAGTAACAGCAAAAAAACAACATAGCAGTCTGTAATGTTTGGATAAATCGAAAACCAACAATGACTGCAATGAAACATTCTTGTTTATTGAAAATTTTGTTTAATTATCTAGAAAGTAAAAAAATAACATTGAGGGCAGCACTAAAGCACCAAAAACTGTACTTTACTTATACCACCACACCACAGTGATTTTACGAAATTTTGAAAACAAATATATGAGATATGACATGCGCTCAGACTGTCGGGGTCGAAACTGTGACGTCATGAAGAGATGGCAGTAAAAAGAAGAAAACAAATCTCTTTGAAACATACCATGTCGGGTATGAAATGAAAGGGCTTTGTGAGTAGATTACAAATATGTAACATACTATAACATTTTCAATACTTGGTTGAAGAAATTATAAGAAAATGTACAAAAATGCCACAATTAAAAGTCATTTTTTCGTATACTTAGCCACCATTTTGACTTCTGCCAATTTGTGTACAGCTATTTGAAGCCATCAATTATATAAAAACGAAATTGGCAGAAGTGCACCTTATCATTAAAATTTCAATAATTTTTGACAACTTCATCGACTTCTGCCGATGCTTTATCCCCGACCTGGACTTCTGCCAATAATTTTACGCTATTTCTAATACTAAAAACTATAACTGCACAAAATTTCAGCACCTAATGATTTTATTTTGATTAAAAATTGGCGTCTTTGACCGACCGCCCCCGCTTCCCTCCCCGGGGTAGACTTCTGCCAGTCGGTGCAATGTACTTGTCAGCTAGTAAGGAAGGTATCTACATAAAAATTGTCCTTGTAACTTATCATTTTGAAAACTCGTAGCCAGCTCTTAGTCCATACGTTGTCCGTCCGTCCGTCCGTCCGTCCATCTGTCCGTCTGTCCGTCTGTCCGTCCGTCCGTCCGTCTGTCCTACCTGTTTAGGGCTGTAACTTTGGAACCGTAATAGCTAGATAGTTGAAATTTTCTCAGATTATGCGTTATTGTGGCGGATTTTTAAAAAAATAATAAAAATGGCCGAAAGTTGAAAATTAAGGGGGGTTTTCAACAAGAAACTAGATTTTATCAACGTTTTTTCTTCACGCTCTATAGTAAAAACGGTAATACATACAAGCGTCAAACTTAGTTTGATTATAGAGCAAACTCTACAGAATAACAACAAATACTAAAAACCGGCCAAGTGTGAGTCGGTCTCGCGGTAAAGGTACCGCACAAAAAAATTTTTTTTTTCTAAATTAATAATGTTGTGTTCTGTGGTGGTGTGGTACGGAACCCTCGGTGCGCGAGTAGCCCGACTCGCACTTGACCGGTTTTATTTAATATCAAATCAGCAGTAGAAAGATGCACGTCTCCATAGTAATATTGACATTTTCAACTGCTATTTTCAAAGAATGACGTTCAAAAATAGCTGATTCCTTTCTTGTGTACGCTAGCTTAGCTATATGGACACCATCTTAGCATAGTCTTGCTTATACTGTGATCTTAGACTATATGACTAGTTCGGTACAGTTTAGCCAGAAAGAGTATGTCATCTTATACACACGTTGACTAAGTACAATTTATGTATGTTTTGTTTTATGTTATGTTTATTGTTCTAAAACTGAAACAATTTCATATGAATAAACGTATGATTCTACATGCCTTCATCTATTTAAAATATTGATCTTGAAAGCAAAAGTATGTCATCTTAGCCGAATTTCCTATCAGCCTTTATTAGTCTTTAGTCCTTACGATAAGAATATACTTTCAGTTTGTGTAAGGTTGTAAAATACTATATTTAGTGTAGGTACGTATATACACGTAGATGGCGGCTTAGCGGTTAATCTAAGAGCAAATCTTGTTGGTATCTCAGTGTATTGGTTCACAATGTTATCAGGCACGCCAAATATTAGCATGGTTGTCGTTGGTAGCTCCTACTCCGACCTTGCCGTATCAAGAATCCATATATTAAGAAGATACAACGCCGCTGAGCAAACATGAAAGCATTGTTATTGAAAAGCTACGATTTTACCTACACTAGCCTAGTCATTTTACGGTTTGAGCCGGGACTAATTACTAATCGCATTTTTTTTTCGCTATAATATTGAAGAGCCAATTTGAACTTAATAATGTACCAAAATTTAAAAAAAATTACGTCAGCAACAGTTCCAATTTTAAAATAAAGATATTATCTCGTTCTAAAAAAACCAGATGATAAATTTTTTTTGCTCATATTTAAGGCTTTACCATAATACATACTTCAAACATGGTGTAAATATAAATATTGGTGTCTACTTAGAAGGTTTTGAAAAATGCATTCGTATTTTCTAATAAATACCTCATTTTTTAAATTCTAATGCCTATTTTATTGATCAAAAATATTGTATATTGTTAAATCTATTTCAAATAAGTGCATTGGTATTAATATTATTATTAATTTAAAAGCCTTCTGGGACACACAATTTTGATTTATATGTTGCGTAGCAAATTTTTTTTTAATTTTGTTTAGTATAGTATTTTTGTCACTAAATGGTGCCGGTTACAGTTTAAAAGTCCAATTAATAATTACCCCCTACCCCGCCTAACAAAACTCCGTAAAATGACTGGCCTACACCGTGGAATTTTAATGTTCTTACTGGTTTTACAAAAATAGGGGAGGTAATACGCCTTCAGTAGTACCTATCATACCGATAACACGAACTAAGTTTCAAAAATAATAAACTTGCTTTTGCCCGCGACTTCGTCCGCGTGGATTACCCCTTTAGGGGTCGATTTACGAAAAATCCTTTCTTAGTGCACCCCTGCATCCTTTTTAGAATGCAGAGTAATGTATTTCACATGTTTCTATCTTCAGCGGTTTAGGCTGTACGTACGCTCTTTCAGTCAGTCAGTCACGGAAGGTAGACTAGCAGGGCTGGCATCAGTGGCGGATACAGAAAAAACTTGAGTTTTGCTCTAGATATCTTTAGCGCCCCTCTTGAGGGGGGCGCTAAAGATATCTAGAGCTAGGTTTGGTTTGTTGTTGAGCTCGGTTGTGGTGGCCTAAAATTCAAGGCGACTTACCTATCTATAACAAATAATACATATTAATCTAGACTCAGATTCGACGGACGAAAGAAACGAACGAAGAGCGTGCGGGCTCACTGGCGGGGGCGGCGCCGGCGCGGTCGGCCCTGCAAGACGGGGGGCGCGCGCCCCCTGTGCCCCCCCGTGCCCCCCGTGCCCCCCCTCTGTATCCGCCACTGGCTGGCATGTCACGCACGACAAGGCGACAAAACAAGAAAACCTGATATGCGCGCTTCGCGCTAATCTTGCTTGGCACATATTTAACACCAGAGGCACATATCGATTTTTCTCGTTTTGTCGGGGGTGGCATGCTAGGCTCACAGGAGTAGAAAATACAACTACCTCCCTATAAGTTCTGCTACTGTTTCCCGGTCCTTTACCAGAACAAAAAAAAATTATTTTATGATTTTTCGAGAAAAAAAAACTATTTCTATTGATAATAGGTACGCTAATCACTTCTCACTGCAAGCAAGCGTGATAAAATGATGAATCATGAGTTCAGTATGAGTTTCATGAAACTTTAGTAATTTACTAATTAGGTTGTCACGTGAAGGCAGTAATTATAGTAGGTACCTAGTCTGTGCGTGAAGATTTTTAGATAACGTTTTGTTGGGCGTTTTGATAAATAACGACTGCTAATTGAATCCTGAGACTTATCCGTAACATAACAACAAGGAAAAGACAGGGTTTTTTTTCTTTCAGTGTCATACCTACCCTACCGATCTAAGGTAGTGTAATGAGAAAAAGTTCAGAATCAACTTCTGCTCTATCACTCTATCGAATTATACAAAACTAGTTTTATTCATCATCATCATCATCAGCCTATAAACGTCCCACTGCAAGGCACAGGCCTACCCTCAAGGAGGGTGTATGGGCATTACCACCACGCGTGCCCAATGCGGATTGGTAGACTTTACATACACATCAGAATTTCTTCTTCAGTGTATGCAGGTTTCTTCACGATGTTTTCTTCACCGTTTAAGAGGGGTCGGTATTGTGGTATTACGTACATAAGTTAGAAAACTCATTGGTACATACCGTATATAGCATGTTGTCCGTGCGGTGTTTTTAATTACTTACATAATTTTAAGGGTTTTTCAGACAATGAAATTAAACAAATTTCCTTAAGGCACACTATGGGACAACAAACG
This sequence comes from Agonopterix subpropinquella, assembly GCA_922987775.1. Classification (NCBI taxonomy): domain Eukaryota; kingdom Metazoa; phylum Arthropoda; class Insecta; order Lepidoptera; family Depressariidae; genus Agonopterix; species Agonopterix subpropinquella. Next base: position 14,057,271 of record OV277695.1, on the reverse strand, counting down.
AGAAAATGTGTTGGACCTTCCATACAAAGATCGGTTTTCTACGGGGTCCAAAAATTTTTTATTTTCGTTTTTCTACCCATGATCTTTTCTATCTCATTGTTTAGTTGCGTTGTCTGAATACACACTTAACATTTTGTTAGTAATTAAAAACTAGTAGTGTATAGGATGTTAGGTAGACAGTTGCATTATTTTAATGGGTTGGCTAATTGTACTCATGTAACTGAACAACTTTTTCAAAGGAACATAAAGGAAATTCGCAAAAAAAAAAATATTTCGTACAAAGTTTCGACCAACTGATTGAATTTAGTATGGAAAGTTCTATATAGGGTCCTTCTTAATATGCTGACACATTTTTAAGAGGATGATCAGACTGAACAACTTTCTCTATGGCGACAACAACGTAATCGCGAAAAAAAATCAGCTGTCCCATACATTTGGCTCGAGTAGGTTTGCAGTTTTGTATTGGACAGCTGATTTTTTTTTCGCGATTTCGATGTTGTCGCCGTAGAAAAATCAGTTTGACGGTCTGATCATCCCTTAAAAAAGTGTCAGCATATTAAGAAGGACCCTGTATAGGTTTCTTTGGGAAACTTGTTCTGCAATGCAACTGTTTACCCAACACCCTGTAGTAAACTGCAGGGGTACCTAGTTAGTTTCCTAAGTACTAGTTTTAAATTGCTCACAACATTATTCAACGAATAAAGCTGGTAGACGAGTAATCCCGTAGAACTTGTGCCACTCAGACCATCCACGTTTCACTAGCAGCACCGAAACTGTCCAGTGGGACCAGCTTTGAATTAAGATGCCTGAAATAAAAAAAAACAACAGGTTGCACTCCGCGAGTGCCGGCAGAAGTGACAACTAAGAGATCTTACGTCTTACGAATGTCACGTGACGTCACGGTCCTGACGCGAGTTTAACATTTTTTACCCATCCCAAAAAGTGCAAAACACCGCTAAAGAAGTTTTCACATCAAAAATATAGCACCCAAGTAACCCCTCTCTGATTACCCAATAGATTGTAACCCACTGATTGATTTTTTGTATCCACAGGCCAAACTTATTAATTGACTGCCCCTCTCTGGAGAAGGGTGACAGCTACACGCAGTCCGAGTTCTTGTCACGGCTAGCACACGAATGTCGCTACGATAGACTTCTACTCCCCACGTACGAAACTGGAGGTGTAGTTTATGTTCATGCTAGCGCATATGTCTATTTCATACAACCGGCGGAAGCACACGATCTGGTAAGTGCCATCTTGTATCTACCTACCCCTACATGTGAACTTGAGAAATTGGGAATAATGGTGATGGTAAATAAGTTGATGAGTCGCGTTGCAAGTATGACGGTGGGCGGTCACGTATCTTGTTCTCCCAGGCTTGCATTTTGTAACGCCCTAATTTGTTCTTGATTGACATTGGTAGAATTGCCGCGCTAGACGCAAGCAACCGGCGATTAATAAAAAATAAAAAATAATACTGGTCAAGTGCGAGTCGGGCTACACGCGCACCAAGGGTTCTGTACCACACCATCACACTGATTAATAATAATAGTAGAGATGCTAATTAATTAAATGAATATTCCCGTAGGATTGAGTAGTTCTATACCGACATGTGGTATCGTTGCATTCAGTAGAGTTTCCTGAGTAGGAAAAATGAAGGTGTCGCTTTCTCAATGGGTGGAGTGGGGAGTTATGACGTCATAAATTTTTTGTATGGGATGAAAACATTTTTTTTCTGAAACCTGTCGTGTTGGGTATCAAATGAAAGGGCTTCATGAGCCGGTTCTAAAAATATACTACACCATTACATTTCAGCTACCGGTTTTCAAAAAAGGAAAAACGGTATACAAATACAAATTCAAATATATTTATTTAAGCAATTGGGTTCGGATACATGGGGTAATAACTTGATTTGTAACTACTTTTCAGAATTTTAAACTGCACTTCCTGCTGCAACTACGATGGACGGACCCGCGTCTAGCGTACACATTGTTCTCGCCGGAACGTACCAAGATAATTGGGGAGGACGACCTACGGCAACGGATATGGGTTCCTCATTTATACATGTCCAATGAGCAGTCGTCGAGTTTAATGGGCACGGACAGCAAGGATGTTCTTATTTCGATAGCACCCGACGGAGAAGTGCTATTTAGCAGACGCATGCAGGCGGTTCTTTATTGCTGGATGAATCTACAGAAATTCCCGTTTGATGACCAGACGTGCTCAATGAATCTTGAAAGCTGTAAGTTAACTATTCTTATTAGGACCGTCTTAACGATATTGGGCGCTGGGGTGCGAGAATCAACCTGCGCCCCCATTTCCGATAAAACATTCATAAAACAAATTCCATTTTCTTGGGAAGCACGATATTCCTCCTATCCTTTGTATAATTTCAGCTATCATACGATTTGTATTTCTTCTTTGATCATACACATTCGCCAGCTGCGAAACGACCCGAAACGAATACACTTCGTCACGTGGGCAATGTCCTTTTAATTTTTTTATTTGTGCAGTGTTTGTTAGAACATCAATTTAATTCGTGTAGTAATCTAAATTGGCTTGCACATCGCAAATCACAACCACAGTCACAACTGAGCAAGCCGAATGTGCCGAAAGTTGCATCAGGCGTATTTGCAAGCAATATGGAAATAGTAATTTTCAAAACTAGCAGATTACGCGTGGTATGTGTATAAGGCGATCGGTTTGCGCCCCCTTGGTCCCTGCGCCTGGGTGCCACGCACCACTTGCACCCCTGCTTAGGACGGCCCTGGCTATTTTAATTCTATTTCAAAAAGCTATTTGTAATGTTTTGTGTTTCTTCCTAATTGTTTACAGGGAAATACAATGCTTCGATTTTGCGTCTGATGTGGGAAAAAGACAATCCTGTACGTTTGTCATCGGAGCTTCATCTCACGGAATATTCATTGATAGATTACTGGACGAATGAGTCAGTCGTACGAGGAGATATAATAAATATGCGCCAAGGAGGAGGTAGATGTAATGTCATTTATGTGTGTTTGTGTTTGTTATCATTTATCATACAGTCTCTGATTTATCATGAATTCATGAGTCACCAACACAGTGGATGTTGCGTCAAAATTGTGTTCTCTTCATTTACCTAATCATTTGCTACATTTGGTGGCTCATATTATTTGCATTTCCATTTCACAGAAACATGTATATAGGGCCCTTCTTAATATACTGACACTTTTTTAAGGGGATGTTCAAACCGTCAAACTGAACAACTTTCTCTATGGGACCAATATGTTAGTGTAAGTTGTTGAATAAATGAATTGAATTGAATTGAATTGAATATCGAAATCGCGAAAAAAATCAGATGTTCCATACAAAACTGCAAACACACTCGAGCCATAAATAATGTATGGGACAGCAGATTTTTTGTCGCGATTTCGATGTTGGTCCCTTAGAGAAAGTTGTTCAGTTTGACGGTCTGATCATCCCCATAAAAAAGTTTTAGCATATTAAGAAGGACCTTGTATAAAGGTCTAACAATAACAGCTGAAATTATTTTATGGGGATGATCAGACCATCAAACTGAACAACTTTCTCTATGCGACCAATATCGAAATCTGCTGTCCCATTTAAAACTGCAAACATAACTCGACTCCAATGTATGGGACAGCAGATTTTTTTTTCACGATTTTGATATTGGTCCCATACTGAAAGTTGTTCAGTTTGATGGTCCGATCATATAAAATAGTTTCAGGTAATTTTGTTGGACCTTATATTTACCAAGCGAAATGTTTTAAAGTTCAAGCGACCTAATAAAACGTTCTATTTAAAGGCAATTAAATAGTTTGCACTTACAAATGGATCTGAATTGATAATAACTGTGTGCGACTGCACTTGATGTTTGATTATCTTGTATCGTTGCAGCTGGGAACTACAGTGCGCTCAAATTTACGTTCAAGCTGGGCCGAGAGGTGGGCTACTATCTCATGGACTACTTCATACCCTCCATGATGATAGTCGCAATGTCATGGGTCACTTTTTGGTTGCAGGCCGACGCTTCAGCTCCTAGAGTCACGTTAGGTAAGCGACTATTTAAATTGTACTTACTTATACGACTTGGAGATCTGAGTGGTCATATTTTTACTGACGAAGCCTGTTGTGCATGTGAGTGATGTAGATATTACTTTCGACGAAGCCTGTCATGGCTACGCTCATGGTATTTTTATGAGACTTATTAGGATGTTAAAAACATAATTATACTATTTCCTCATAGAATATTAAACTTACAAAAAGAAAACATTGGTACCTACTTTATAAATGTTTTTTGTAGTACGATTTCGACGTTGGTCCGATTTTTATACAGGGTCTTTCTTATGTTTTTTTTTAAGGGATGTTTAAATAGAACTTTAGATCATTAAACTGATCACCTTTCTCATATGGGACTAAAATATAAATCGAGAAAAAGAAACATCTATCCAATCTATACATTTGGGTCGAGTAAATTTGCAGTTTTTTCGCTGTTCCTGAGGTAGGCTCCATAGTGAATTTTTTTCAGTTTGATGGTCTGAGTTCACCGTTTCAGTTTGCGGAGGGCTGTCCCTGTGGAAGGTACCTAAAGCTACATAACTTTTTTTAAAGCGTGTATTTTCTTTCCTGTGACTGGACCACTAAATATAGTGTTTTCAATGTGTATTAAATTATTGTTTTTTTAAAGGCACGGCCACGATGTTGTCGTTCATAACATTGGCGTCTTCCCAGGCGAAGACGCTCCCTAAGGTCTCCTACATAAAGGCCAGTGAGATCTGGTTCCTCGCCTGTACTGGCTTCATCTTCTCCGCACTCGTGGAGTTCGCCTTCGTCAACACTATTTGGCGTAGAAAGTAAGTTGTTTGTTTATTTAATTATTTTATTTTATCTCTACATGGATGATGTTATCAAATAAATTAATTTAAACAAACATTTGTTTTGTTAAGTAGGTAAGTAGTTAGTTTCTATAATAAACTGTCATGCACCAAACATGCATTTAGCATTTAGGGCACACACACACAACATATATTTTGTAGAAAAATATGTCAAACGAACTGTCAAATAAGCTATTCGGAACATATTCTTATTCATAAGTGGTGAAACACGCCCTTATTATCTCTATACCTATACCTACCCATGATAAAAAACGCAAATATTCTTAAGTACCTAATGTATCCAAGAATTTTTATTATCTTCCTACTTAGGTAACGTAAGGTTAACGTTAGGTAAAGAGACAAGATTTTTTTAAATACACACATCCTGATTCGTTATCGAATAATGCCATAAACATACAGTCTATTTTGTACATAACTTTATGGTGCCTACTATCTTATACTTTTATAGTACTCTGTGCTTATACGAATAAGGATGTGTGAAACTAAAAATAGCACTAAGCAAAGATTGTAGATATACACACTGTAGCTTTGTTATGCAATTGAGTAAACTTTTTTTAACCGCATCTTACTTGGGGTGATTTTACATTTGTACTCACGATACTAATAACTTAGGCGTAAATAGGCTTTTTCTGGGCGAAAGCGCTACATTCTCGGCTTCATCTACACTTTCCATCAGGTGAGCTTCAAGCCAAGCGCAAACCCATGTATAAAAAAAAAAAAACTTTCTCTAAGAAACCGATGGGAAATTCGCAAAAAAAAAAACAGAAAAAAAAAAAAATAAAAAAAAAAAGATCTTCCATAGGTTTCCTAGGGAGATATGCTCAGTATCATAGCTACAATCACACCTTAAAGTTAAAGTAATGCCCCTGTAACTGTTTACACTGACACCCTGTAGAAATCTACTAAAAATTCAAACTCAAAAACTACTTATGTAATTTCAGAAAAATTGTGAGTCTCAAGAAGGTGAATAGCAAGTACATTCTGAAGAGTACGCTAACCCCGCGCCTGGCGCGCAAGGAGCTGCAGAAGGAGCTGCAGGAGTCCTCGCCCCAGCTCACCAAGTCCCGCTCCTGCTCCTCCCTGAACCAGGAGACGAGCTCCGACCCGGCCGGACCTGGTTACAACAACTATCTCACTGTGCATGTAAGTCATGCTTTACTCTCATCCAATTTAAGAGCTACGCTCTTGTTGGTGGAATATTCACCAATTATGTCTCTTTTCCGCTAGTGTTCTAGGACTTTCTCTTTTTAAAGAAATTGTAGTTTCGTATCAAGTGTCCGATCATTTTTCCTCTCCGTGTTCGATTGTTTTCATAGTTTTTTGTAAACGTAGAGAATTGTACTTCCACCCCAAAACATTGCCGCAACTCCCAAACATATGGGTCACATGTGACCCACTAGTGCTCCTCCGTATTATCAGGTTTCTCTTCTACTGAACCGCTAACAAAGAGTTTTCGTTCATTATTCTTAATGTATTTGCTACCACAGAGCTTCCCGTCCGCCCTGAACTTGCCAACGATCACCACACAGAGCTACGACGACCTCATGCCGGGGCAGGGTCGGCAGCCACAGAGTCCAGGCAGCGACAACTCGGACGAGCCCCCCAAGCACCACACCTGGACCACCATGACGCCCCAGGAGATAGCGACGTGGATCGACAAGCGCTCCCGAATCATGTTCCCTATGCTCTTCGTATTATTCAACATTATCTACTGGACTTTTGTCTATTGCCTGTGATTTGGTTTTGGTTCCTTTGAGGATAATTCTGTACCAACGGGTTTGCCTTATAATGATAATCTCAAAACGAAATTATTGACGAGAATCATCGATTTTCGATTAGTATTTTGTGATGTTTCGTCAATTTGCAGAGTATTTTAGGAAATGTTGTGAAAGATGTCATGATTTTCGAGTTGTTAATATACAGGGTTACTTTTTATTCAGTGCCCAAACTATGCGAGCGTGATAGTTATCGAAATTAAGAATACCCGTGTTTTTTTCTTTAACCCGGTTTAGAACAAAAATAAAAAAATAACAGCATCTTTTTTTTTTTTTTTTTTTTAATTTATTTAACTTTTACAGAAAAAAATTATAATCTAGAATAAACAATTTCTCTCCAAAACTCCTTAAAGAGTTTAGCGGGAGATCCACAGTTGCTGCGTGACGTTAACTAATTCAAAAGTACAGTTACAGGTCTGATTTTAATTTTTGACTACAAAACAATTTTAATTTAAAACAAAACAACATTTTTTTAAAAGAAATTAGTTTAAGTCTTTATCGATAACAATACCAACAATAACAACATGAGGGCATGCACAGAATAGATTTAACTTTCTGGTATTAATTTAACCTCCTGCCTAGCCCTTCGACGGAGTCTTGGGTTCGGATTACACAGGGGGTTATACTGGACCACTAGGCAGGAGAATTCAAATATGGCATAACAATGCATATATATATACATACATACGCACACATACATTATGCATGCATTGCAATACTACTATAATAAATAATCTGAACTTATTAATTAAAAATGTTTGGTTTGTACTGACCATACTGTCACCTGTCACTCGCTTCCTCGATCGGCGCGGTTGTTATCAACAGTACGATCAGCATAGCAATTTTTATTCAAGTTTACGGGATGGCCAAAATAAGAGATAAAATTCGCAAAAAAACATTTTTTTTATTTTTTTTTTCGGGTTCTATTAACGATACCTAATAGGTTGTGAAAGTTTGTGCTCTGAATAAAAAGTAACCCTGTATTTCTACTTTAGGCCCTGCAAAAACAATAAAAATCGAGATGTGCCTCCATCTTTGTTATTTTACTTTGTCGTTGTGGGCATGCTAGCCGTGCTGAAATGAAGTAAAGTCAGATATTAGTGCAAAAAATTATCATGGGCTTTGGCCGGTGTTAGTCAGCTTTAAGAGGATATAATTTCTACGGTACTACATACTAAACGAAGTTATTAGTAATGAAAGTTAAACATTTAGTACCTAATGAAAGTAAAAAAAATGGTTTTAATACAATCTAGAATAGAAACGTATATCTGTGCTTTACATTTGTCAGATTTCTTTTTAAATATCTAGTTTAAAGTTATTGTGGCTCAAAGTTTTCCATACAAATCTAAAATTAATCCTAGCATTGAAACTATACAGAAGAAAAAATACTTAAACTTTTAAGGGGGTTGTTTAGACAATCAAACTGAACAACTTACACCATGGGACCAACATTGAAATCGCGAAAAAAAAATCTGCTGTCAGCATGTAGCTCAATTAGATTTGAAGTTTGGTATTTTCAGATTCCGATTTTTTTCGCGATTTCGATATTGGTCCCATAGGTGAAAGTTGTCCAGTTTGATGGTCTAAAACGGGGGTGGCTTGTATTTTTTTTAAATGTTTTAACCGTATTTTTTTAACACCTTGTATAATGAAGGAAATCCTAAAATGCAAAGCACAGACATTAAGTTTCTAGATCGTGTTTAAAAAAAAATCTTTATACAGGGTCCTTCTTAATATGCTGACACTTTTTTAAGGGGATGATCAGACCATTAAAATGAAAAACTTTCTCTATGGCACCAACATCGAAATCACGAAAAAAAAATATCAGCTCGTCCATACATAACTGCAAGTGCAAACCTACTCGAGCCAAATGTATGGGACAGCAGAATTTTTTTCGCAAAATCTATGATGGTCCCATAGAGAAAGTTGTTCAGTTTCATGGTTTGATCATCCCCTTAAAAAAGTGTCAGCTTATTAAGAAGGACCCTGGCCCTGTACCCGGACTTTCGATTTTCGATGTATCGAGACCGTTTCGGTCCGAACTTCATTGTAATAGAGTTGACATTAGAACGAAAACGTTCACGCAATTGCGAAATTCGAATGTCCGGGTAGACCCCCTGTATAGAAAATAGGACTGAACTTCGTTTGTATGCAGTGCGCTCGGAAGCTTTCGGAATAAAATTCTCTTAAATCCTTGGGGTTCCCTGGCTACATGCTTAGTCGATGTTTTTGTAATAATATTGAGTTGAGTCAGCTTGAATATTTAGTCATAAGTAGTTAGATGCATGAGTTGCAATCTTAGGTTGTGATTCTGTGGTTAGGGCTGTTTGAGGAAAAAATATGTAAGTACCTATGATTAGTAAGTTACTGTGGCCATATTTTTTTACGTAATAGATGATTCAATTAGCGTTAAAACAAGCAATTTACTTAGTGAAATTTTGCAGTGGCTTGATCGTTACTTTTACAGGGTCCTTGGATGATCAGACCATAAAACTGAACAACTTTCTCTATGGGACCAACATCAAAATCGCGAAAAAAAATCTGCTGTCCCATATTATTTACTCTATGATACAAGTGACCGGAAAAATTATAAACACATTAAGTTGTGCTGTAAGAAATTTATTGAAGTGTCAATATTGATGGATACTAAAATCTCCTAAATAAACCAAGTGTACAAAATAAAAGGAGAAATCCAGTAAAATGTAACGAAGCAAGTAAAACAAGATTTATGATCGAGCTGAGTGAAGTTCACGCACTCGTACGTGCTTCAGGGGATAATGCTGGGTCCTCTATATATCCCTACTGTAGTAGGCTTTATAGCCATCTACGACATTCTGGGACCCTGGTACTTTCTGCTCTGAAAATACTGACTGAAATTTTATATTCGGGTTCTTATGCATACATTTGCCTCAAGTAGGTTTGCAGTTTTGTATGGAAGAACTGATTTTTTTTTACGGGATTTCGATGTTGGTCCCATAGAGAAAGTTGTTTAGTTTGATGGTCTGATCATCCCCTTAAAAAAGTGTCAGTATATTAAGAAGGACCCTGTATCTGTTTTGTGAATAAATTCCTTATAAAAATATATTGTTCCTTAATCGCAATAACTAAACTTGCCTTTTCTTTGTAGTTGTAGATGAATCCAGTATACAGGGTGAAATTGATATCATTAGCATCCTTTTAAACTAAGAGTCTACCCATCAAACTGAACAACTTTTACTATGGGAGCAAACCAATCGGAGCAAAAAAAATCGGTTTTTCATACATTTGAGTCGAGTTGGCATTGCAGTTTAGTATGGAACAGCTGATTTTTCTTTTGCTTTTATAGTAAAAGTTGTTCAGTTTGATGGGGTGCATAGATTACTGATGGGTTGGTTTAAAACAAAGAGATTATACTTATAGAGTGAGCCATACCATTGCAAGAATGTCCACTTTTTGAGGTTTGTGTTTGAGTGTGTGGTGTCAATTAGTATGGACAAAAGATGACCAAGTGACATTTGCCCCTATGTTTACGGTTACTTTTCACGCACACTAGCATAAAAAAGAAGTGGAGAGCCGCATAAACAAACATTTATAGTTCCATCTCCTTCTACTATTAAAAGAACGTCATAAGATAAAAGAGACTAACTACAATCGTAAATTGATACGGTCTCTATGCTTTAGAATAAAGGAGATCATTCCTCTGTGGTTTAAAAGGATGCTAATGATATCAATTTCACCCTGTATATGCTAAGTAATTGTTTTACATTCAACAAGCGCAAACATTAAAATACAGTATGTAGATTCCTTATAATTTTGTGGATAACCTAAGACGTTGAAATACAGTAGAGCCGTCTATGTTTGCCTCGTTTCTATGTCGTCAGTCAAATAAATGTATCCAGTGAGATTAATTGTAGAATGTAAGTAGACGAATGCAGTCAAAGTTATGTGATTTGTAGTTAGCGGTGTATGTATGCTTTTAGGTTGTAACAATTTAGTATAATTATGTAAATTAAACTTTGAATGTGTGAACCAGTTAGGAGGCCTGGAGTGCGATTTTTGAAACTCATTCGTTGAACGCAGCGGTTAAAAATGTCAAAATTACTATGGAGATATGAATCCACTCAATGCAAATTGCACTCCTGAAGTATGTTTTTGAAGGGTTCCCTACGTTACTGCGAAAGTCAAAAAGGTTTTCGGTTTCTCCTTTATTTCTGATATTTACTATTTATTTTATATAGCACCGACCCGTTGTTCTTTGTTTAAATTTCCTCTACCCTAAGTTTGTCTGGAAGAAAGCGCTTTTTAGCGATAAGACCGCCTTATTTGTACCATTATCGTTTTTTATTCCTATGCTGTATCTGTGTTTGGTGTAAATAAAAGTATATTTAATTTCATTCATTTATTTCAAAACTTAGAATGTCGCTTCATCGAACACTGTTCATCGATGGTACGCTTCATCGGTGGTACACTACATGAACGCCAAATCAGCATACATGTTCAACTGCTGAGTTCAACGTATGAGATTCAAAAATCGCACTCCTGGAGTGCGATTTTTGAATGTCACCGGTGAGTTGAACGGTTTTTAAATCTCATATAAAAGCCTTCTCATACCTATGAGTTCAATACGAGTGGGTAGGGGCACTCGTATTGAACTCATGGGTATGAGAATTTAGTCACCGGTAAGATTAGACAATGCGAACTTTGGGAGATCGGTTAATATCGGCCATTTTACTCACCCGGTGACATTCAAAAATCGCACTCCCGATGGCATCTTTCTTAAGATGGTATTGATTACAAAAATACAAAGGTTGGAGGGAGTAGATGAACTCAAGTTCCATGAATAGAGGTTTTCGAAATCGTTGGCGGAGAACTCAGCTATGGACCTCTTTCACCAATTAGTTGATTAGTCTACTAGATTTTAAATCTCGGACCATTTTACTTACTGTATAATTAGATAGGACTAAATTATTCCCTATAACTTTTGTATCTACGTAATAAAATATAGAATCACAAAAATTGTAAAGAGACGTCAATATCGCGATGTATTTTATGTTTATTTTACACCATTTTGTAAGGAAAACTGTTTAGTAAGTACTTATTTATTAAAACAATGTTTATAATCTCAGTTATGATAAAATATCAATATTATCAAAGATGTTTTAATTTAAAATTACTCTTGAATAGTTTTATTTTTTTTAGCCTATAAGTAAAGATTAAACAAAAAGAGAATTCGATTCGTATCACATTTATTAAACAAATATACTTATAATTTTATTTAGGACAATAAATAGACCTTCAATAGACGGATGAAGTGGAATCTATCGTCATAGAAATAATAAGACATCTTCATTACTATACTAGCGTAGTTAATAGATCGAAGAACACAGCGAGGAAGCGAGAAGACGTTCTTTTAGGGTAAAAACGCAAGTGCGAAAGAGACACCGAAACAAAATATTACAACTGTTTTTACATACCCTCCACAGACCAACAGGTGGTCTGTGATACCCGCATACAAAGATCCCGCATATCACCCATGGCAAAGAAAATATACACTACCCCATGGTACGTAGGTATGTTCATATTACCTTATGGAGGTGCTACTTGGGAATGTTCCTCCATTGAAAAGGGAAGTACTTCTGGGTGCTGGACATCTGTAGTAGTTCCCCACAACCTTATAGTTGCATTTACATAGCGATCAAAGTTTGTCTATAACCTACGCTAGTATAGTAGGTATAACTAATTTCCTATTCATTTGAACGTAGGTACTGTAGGTACCTACATCATATGAGTGCAACATGCTGCAAATTATTCAAAAATTCAGTTTTATTAACGTACCCTTGAATTGCTACGCATCCTCTAAAAAAAATTATTAGCAGGATAAGATAGGTACCTAGTTTAGTTAAGAAGTAACATTTGAAAAAACCAACCAAGTTTTTTGCTAATAATTTACGTTCCTGATTTATTATGGAAGTCTTTAACTAACTATTTGTACTATAAACTATATTAATCACAATAACACATGGACGGAATAAAAGTCTACAGTTTAACAAAACATAATGGGGTCCGAATTAATTAAAATATTAAATAAAACAATTACATAACATTTTGTTAATAACAAAACTGCTACGAGTACTACCTACTTTTATATTTTCTCGGACCCCAGCCACTCATATTCTACAAAATATTAATATAATAAATACTCTATAAAATAAAAATTTTGCAAAAAGACACTACTGCAGTTGATAAATATTAATATAAAATCGACGTTCTTCCCTACTAGACGTATACAATACAATCGTGATGATTCAGGGCTCTATATACGCTCTCCTTCATCTCACGATATTTCACACATCCGTATGAACTCAACTCCTACCCAAACATTGAAGAGCTAACACATACCACAGGACAAACAATGCCTCAACAGACACGACAGGCTCCCTTATCGGAGCACGAATAAATTACCAGTAAAGTGAATCTTACTGGTAAAAGAATAGCAATCAACAGCAGTGGTGTTATCACTCAGGGTGCCGGGTCACGAGGTGCCGCCATAACTAAACTGTCGTCGCTTGCGTACCGCTTGAGAGCTGAGGCACTGGCCTGGCTGTGGAAAAAAAAACATTGATATCAAAGAATTTGTCCTTTTAACAAGCGTCTCTTTAATATTAGCCTTAATATTAGCACAGCCCGGACACTGCATACAAAAAATTGAATTTGACAAGTTGACGTCAGCACATGCGAAACCAAAGAAATTGAACCTTATGTCTTCTTCTTAGGTAACGAGTAACCAATGCGAAGTGACCAGAGGGCGATAGAGAGGGTGAGGTAATAAGTTGGTGGGAGGAAGGGAGTGTCCCTACCATAAAGTTATTATACCTTTATGGTCCGTACTGTATCTAGTAATAGATACTCTTTCTTATACTGTGATATCAGTGTCACTAACAGTCCCCTGTTCATGGTGTGCAATGTGCATGGAGGTTGAGGAAAAGGACGAGCATGTGCTATTGGAATGCAACGGTCTTGCACACTATCGGGCACAGCAGACAGCATCTGGGTTCGGCGGGGTCTCTGCCAGAAGTCTTCGGTACCATTAACAAGCTGGTGGGCTTCCTGGAGGAGCTGATATGGCCAGTTACTTAAAATAGACGCGTAGGACGTCGAGTTGTTATGTAATAAAACCGGTCAAGTGCGAGTCGGACCACTCGCGCACTGAGGGTTCCGTACCACATCACTACAAAACATAACATTATGAACTTAGAAAAAAAAACTTTTTTGTCCGGGACCTTTAGCGCAAGACCGACTCACACTTGGCCGGTTTTTAGTATTTGTTGTTATTCTGTAGAGTTTGCTCTACAATCATACTAAGTTTGACGCTTGTATGTATTACCGTTTTTACGATAGAGCGTGAAGAAAAAACGTTGATTAAAACTAGTTTCTTGTTGAGAACCCCCCTTAATTTTTAACTTTTTGACATTTTTATTATTTGTTAACAAATCCGCCGTAATAACGCGAATTTCAACTATCTAGCTATTACGGTTCAAAAGTTACAGCCCTAAATAGGTAGGACAGACTGACGGACGGACAGAAGGACAGACGGACGGACGGACGGACAACGTAGACTTAGTAATAGGGTCCCGTTTTCACCCTTTGGGTACGGAACCCTAAAAATGAGCTCGCTCAACCAATACCAATATAAAAGACCTACCAGGGTTAAACAGGAGTTTGTACTTTAAAGCTATTTTGTCCTAGTTCAACTGCGGAAAAGCAACACAATAGTAAAAGCACGATATAGCAAATACGAATGAAAGCAACAAAATTTTATAAAAGCGCCTGAAGCATAAATATTGCACACACAAAGCAAGCAACATGATAGTATAGGTATATATGTATAGGTAAAACATACATACATACATATGCTCACGCCTATGTCCCATTACTGGGGTAGGCAGAGACAACAGATCGCCACATGCTACTATTCTGACACACATCTTTCGCCTCCTCAACATCCATAAGTCTCTTCATACAAGCTCGTCGGTTCCGGGTACATTTTATTTGGCCCTTCTTCAGTACGCATCCTATTTGGTCAGCGTACGTGCGCCTAGGGCGACCACTTTCAACCATTCCATTCATTAGGTAAAACATTATCTATTCTAAATCACAGAATAAATACTAGTAGGTACTACGGGTACGGATACGGGTGTATCTAAAAGCAAATATATGTTTAAAATATGTAGGTACCTATACGTGTAATTGTCACTTTATAAAAATTTTAGCACAATTTTAAAATGCAACATACCATACTGAAAATAAATCTAAAATCGATGCTAAATCGATCGAGGAAACCTATTTGTTTTTAATTAATGTAAGACCTAGATTAGTGATGTTATTTTCCGTTAATTCAGATAAGTATTTAAAATTTCAAAACTAAGATTGGCGAGTGTACTTAAATAAAAGCGCCAGCACTAATATTGTTTTTAGGAATCAACCGGAGGATTAACAGCGTTCTCTAGTATATTAATTTAACACCCAACTGCGATCGCCAATCCGCCTGCCAAGCGTGGCGATTATGGCCAAACCAACCCTTTGGGGAGGCCTATTTCCAGCAGTGGACGTACCTATAAAGAAGGCTGAAATGATGATGATGATGTATAAAATATCTTTACGCTAATGGATAGCACGTACCATATTCTGAAGGCGCCTAAAACGTTAGTGACAGCAACATAAAGCTTATCAAGAGAGTGACACATTGAAGACAGCATGCAGCAGTAGGTAAAGGTATAAAGATTACCTGTAGCGAGTGCGCGGGCGCGGCGTGGGCGCGAGGCGCGGCAGGCGGTGGTCCAGCGTGCCGCCGGAGCCCGAGCTGGAGCCGCGCCCCGACCCGCTGGAGCTCTCCGACCACGCAAGCTCCGACAGGCTTAAATACACACACACACGGAATAGATTTATATATAGATAGAAAAGCAGCTTCATGTAAGCTAGTGGCGGCCATTACCCCACATGCGCAGCGATGTTTCTGCACTACGACCAGGAAAATAATTCCGCCCGTCAATCTTCGTTTGCGCAGAGCAGACCCGAGTCCCCGTCAAAATCCGAAGTCATTTAGTAATCAAAGGGTGCAAAGTCGGATATAGCAGCTGCATAAACACGGTAATAATTATTGGCTATGTGCACGACACTAGCGCCACACTAGCGCGGCGTACTGACAAAACTTTTTCGGGCAGCCGTGAATTATTTACACTATTATAGTACTGTAAAAGTCTGTGTGTGTTCGAGGATTCTGCCAAAACTACTGGACCGAATTTGATAAAACTTTTTATATTTAAAAGCTTATTATTAGTCTTAAAAGCAGACAGCCCGGTAGCACAGTCGGTAGTGAACCTGCCTGCTGTGCCGAGGGTCGCGGGTTCGAATCCCGTAAGCGACAAATATTTGTATGATGAATATGAATATTTGTCATGGATGTTTGTATTTATATATGTAATCTATATCGTTGTCTAGTCATCATAATACAAGTCCAGGCTAGATTCTGGTACTTTAAATGTGACTAGATAATTTGTGTGACATTGTCCAAGATATATTTGTCCAAGATATTTAAAAGCTAGCTTATATTTTATTCCGGTACGATGACGGGAGCGGATGCGGACGAAGCCACGGCAAAGAAAATATCAATCTAATTTGTATCGGAATTCCCATACAAACTTTTACCTCAGTTTTAAAACCTTTGGGGGGTTAAAATGCGACAAGCCTTTTCTAGATGCCAATAGAAACTTCCATGCCCAATTTTAAGTTTGTAGTATTGACAGTTTTGGAGATTTCGTGTTAAGTTAGTGTGCTGATTTTCATAGATTCAAGCAAATCTAACACAGCTTCGCCGTCAGTAGTACAAATTTCTGCCACGGCGAGCGCCGCGATCGACTTGACAGTTTCCAACACCCACTTCGCACATAGCTAATAGTACTCTGTGCTATTTATGTACTAATGTAGTACCTTGTAGAGATGGGTGGAAGGCGGTGGGAAGGAGTGTAGATGTCGTTGCTCTCGGTGTAGGTGGAGGTTAGTTGTAATGTAACAACTTGTATAGATGGGTGGAAGGAGTGTAGATGTCATTGCTCTCGGTGTAGAGATTATGTAATTTAATACCTTGTAGAGATGGGTGAAAGGCGGTGAGATGTCGTTGCTCTCAGTGTAGGTGGAAGTTAAGTACTAATGTACTACCTTGTAGAGATGGGTGGAAGCCGGTGAGAAGGTGTGTATATGTCGTTGCTCTCAGTGTAGGTGGAAGTTAAGTACTAATGTAATACCTTGTAGAGATGGGTGGAAGCCGGTGAGAAGGTGTGTATATGTCGTTGCTCTCAGTGTAGGTGGAAGTTAAGTACTAATGTAATACCTTGTAGAGATGGGTGGAAGCCGGTGAGAAGGTGTGTATATGTCGTTGCTCTCGGTGTAGGTGGAGGTTATGTACTAATGTAATACCTTGTAGAGATGGGTGGAAGCCGGTGGGAAGGCGTGTAGATGTCGTTGCTCTCGGTGTAGGTGGAGGCGTGGATCTCCTGCTGGTAGAGTTCGTACAGCTGGCCCAGCTCCGGCGCAATACCAAGGCCCATCTCTGAAACATTACCAACGTTAAACTAAAGGTTCGAAGTCCCGACCAGGGAAATAATTCGGCTCTTCAATCTTCGATTGCGCAGAGCGTCTGCTCTGCGCAATCGAAGATTGAAGATTGACACGTGTCCCCGTCAAAACACGAAGTCATTTAGTAATCAAGGGTACAAAATCGGATAACAGCGAAAAGGGCGTGAAAACAATTTGCCAATAGCGGCAAAGGATTATAAATCAATATACTTACCAAATTATTGTCGCGCTATTCAAATGTTTCTACCGTGCAGGTATATCGGTCAGACTTATAAACCTGGTACTGGTATTTTGGAGTAAATAAGGTACAGTCGGCCGCAATAAGTTGTATACACTTTTGATCTTGTCCGTGTGGTGTCGGCTAAGAATAGCACCTCCCCATTTCCTCCCGTGAGTATCGTAAAAGGCGACTAAGGGATCTACTGGACGACTGGCAGCAGCATCCTCTGAGTATATACATTCAATCCAACTGCGATCGCCAACCCGCCTGCCAAGCGTGGCGATTATGGCAAATCCTCCCATTTTGGGGGAGGCCTATGTCCACGTGGACGTGATGATGATGACTTTTGTTCTACGTCGTAGTACTAAAGTGTATATAACTTATTGGGGCCGACTGTACTACAAGTCTAATGGCTGTTACCTTCAAGCGCCCGCCGCTGGCGCGTGATGATCTCGTCGGAGAGGCGGCGCTGCGCGTCGCGGCGCTGCAGCGCGAGGTCGCGGCGCCGCAGCTCGTGCGCGCGCGCCGCCCGCTCGCCCTGCAGCGCCAGCTTGTCCGCCTCCAGCTCGTGCACGCGGCACACCAGCGCCAGCACCTCCCGCTCCGGACCGCTGCTGATGCGCGCTGGCAGCTCCTGCATATATTATAGATAGTTATAGGCTTGTGGTGTCGGTGAAGTGGAGAACGAGGAAAATATTTTTATATGCTTAATAAATAGATGCCAAGGCCCACTTCGGGTCCCTGAGTCAGCATAGTAGTAAGTAATAAATAGATACAGCTTAAAAATGGCACCCACAGCCCACTAAGCAAAAGAAAGATGGGACCGCACCTAGCGTGTAGAGGTCAAAAGTATTAACATCACGGCGTGGGAAGATATCTAACAGTGCTGCAACCGTGGTAAGCTATAATCCTAGCCCCACGTAGAGGTGACAGGAAGAGAAGAAAAAGAAAAATACTTAGATAAATACAGTAATACAAGGTGTGACAGCCAGCAAATACTCAGACCACCAAGTTGTTCAACTTTCAATGTGGAGCCACCCGATTCCGAAAATTGGCTCGACAGTGAAAGTTTCTCATTTTTGTGGTCTGAAGACCAGAAAACTAAGCAACTGGGACAGCTGGGAAAATACTTTCCCACCTTTCCCTTACCCCCTGTGTATACATATCTTTATGATGGTCCCAGGCTAAATAGGACCTCCACATCACTACTCCTCTAATACGTGTATTCTGTTTATATTCCTTTCATTCTGAAATTCGAGGGTTTGGCCATAGAGTCGACACCCAGACTACATTTTTTGTAATACTCGTTTGAGTTGATGGGCTCTAATCTAACTTACTTAGCATATGTGCCCGGCGCGTGCTGCACCGTGACACCCCCATTGCGCGTCCGCACTGCTGATCGTGGTGCACAGATTTTGTTCGCGTTGTCTGTTCTATACATAATTATTCAATGGGTTTGGCTGTGGACTTATTCTAGCTGATAAATCTGATAATGCCCCACTACTGTTCTACCGCCGCCTCGCTACCTGGCCACCTGTTTTCTATTAGACGAGTACCTGTTGACACTGTGGTAGCGACGCGACGTGTCTATACCTGTTCGAGCTGTGCCCCGCGCAGGCGCACCTGCTCCAGCTGGCGCTCGACGCGGTCACGCTCGGTGCGCGCGGCCTCCTGCTCGCGCTCCACGGCCGCGAGCTCGGCCCACGCCTGTTCCACTGCCACCTCCGCCTCGGCGCGCTCGCTGCCACTGCTCGACGCGCCTGTACCACCTCTGTGTAACCACATAAGGGATATATCAAGCGTACAAGTAGAACAGTAAGCAGGCAGGCTGTATTGGCTGTGTGCACGACACTAGCGCCATCTAGCGCAATACGGCCTCGTGGATTATTTGTACATAAAATGTTAGGATAAAGTTTGTTATTTTAATTTAAAATAAAGTCAAAACTAAATAAATGAGCAATATTGACGATTACAAAAATGTTATAATACCTAACTAGCTGGGATTCCCATTATTTTTTACAAAATTCTCATACAAACTTTCACCACCGTTTTCACACCTTTGGGGGTTGAATTGCGAAAAATCTTTTTTTTGTGAACACCTAGATGGCATTAAAAACATCCCTGCCAAATATTAAGTATTAGTATTTGCTGGTTTGGATATTTCAGTATTGAGTGAGTGCGCGGATTTGCATCGATGCAAGCAAATCTGACACAGCTTCGCCGTCAGTAGTTCAAATTTCTGCCACAGCGTGCGCTGCGATCGACTTGACAGTTCCCAACACCCACTTCGCACGTAGCCAATACGCTGTGGAAAAAATTCGGATGCAGTCTACTAATCCGCATTGGGCACACGTGGTGGACTACCGCGAATATCCCCTCCTTGAGGGTACGCCTGTGTCCTGCAGTGGGATGTACTTAGGCTGAAGACGAAGCGTACAGGGCACCCTTTGCGCGTTGAATGTATGGCGCTCTATGCAACGAATTATATAGCAAGGCGCTCGGGCATACCTACGCCCTCGCCCTTTGAGCTTGCGATATGTATGTTGTTCCTTATTTTATAATTACTAGGTAAACTGTTTGCGAAATGAACTGGCACAGCTATCTCTAAAGTATGGCCAGAGTTTTGTGAGCGATTTTGTCCGCTCGTTGTTGTTCTTACTCTTCCATATAATTTTATAGGGCCCTTCTTAAAACGGCGACCGTTTATAAAGACATGATCAAACCATCAAACTTTCATTTTCAAGTTTTTGCGTTCGCTATCGACTTTTTTCTATAGAATCCCAACTTTTTTTCGCTATTTCGGTGTTGGTGATTCAAACGATATTTGACAAATGGCATTTCCTATTCACGCGGACCGTTTACCTGTAACTCTGCTGGGTGCTAAGCCTCGAGCCGGTCAAGCTGATCGGCTTATACAGTCGATTGAACCTCGCCTCCCAGTGCGAGATGGCGGCGTGCTGCCTCTCGGCGTCGAGCGCCAGGCCCAGCAGGTGGCTGTCCAGCTCCATCAGGCGGCGTCGCAGTCGCATCTGCTGCTTGAAGGTAGACACGATCGCGTCACGGAGGGTCTTCATGTGCGCCGCGCTTTCCACCGTGTCTTCCTTGTTCGCTTCTTCTTCTATTTGTGTATCGTCCTTTGTCCTGAATGTTAGTAGAAGGAATTCTTTTTAAAACATTGTCGTCGAGATTGGTCATACAGGGTATAAAATTATTTGCAGTAGGTAACAAGGTGGGTCAGACCATCAAACTGAACAACTTTTACTATGAAACCAATATCGATAGGGCGAAAAAAAATCATCTGTTCCATACATTTGGGTCAGGTTGCCCTAGCCATTCGTTTTCCATGGAAAAGTTGCTTTCGCTATTTCAATGTTCGCTCCATTGTGAAAGTTGTTCAGTTTGATGGTCTGAAAGGTCAAGGGTTATAGTCATATTAGTACTCTTATATGAATAAGTTCTAAGTAAGTCATTGCCACCTGCAAGCACGTATCCAGACTTTTGGATCGGGGGACAATTATTTCAGATTACTGGGGGGGGGGGGGATAAATCCCACTAATCCCCTCCCTGGATACGTGCTTGGCCACCTTGGATATAAAGTTGTCCCTCAAATCGCCCACCGATCGTTAGAATTATATATAGTACCTAATCAAGTTGTAGAGCTCTATTTGTTTGTGCTTTTTAAATTTGATGGTAGATTTCAAATAATAATATTTAGTGTTTCTCATAAAGGTATTTGTAGTGTCTGTGCGAACGCGTAGTGGGGGCAGTTGCCTGCCAGCCTTTGTCGGGTGCGGACGTGCGCGCTCCGCATATACTACCTGCCTAGTGAGCAACAGTAAATGTGTACTTATTTAGCAAACCCTACATGTGGCGACGACGGGATCTTATTTTACGTAAGTGCACACTGTATTTTATCTGGTTTTGAAATAAAAACAAAATACAACGTCGGAATTTTGAAATTAAAGCGACGTTGTAAAGTATTATTTCACGCAGCAGAGTAGCGTGTGTTCACGACTATGTTCCCCGAGGGGGAGGTCAGTGATATTCCGAAAACTACGAACAAAGCGAATATCTATTATCTAAAATAACGTTCTATTTTGATTTGAAAGGACAATAACGATAATTTATTATAATTTTATCCACGAGGGCTATCATGGTACTTTCATTTATTTACTATGCATATTTCATTAGTTTTCATGTCAAAAAACATTGGATTCTTAGTTTGTGCGGTGGTTGACAATCTATAACAGTGATTATTTTTCTTTTCATGAACTATGACCATCAAACGCTGGAGGAAAAAGAGGAAAGGGGACACATCAGGACGATAGACGCTATGCTGGGGTCGAGCTCATAAGAGTATACCACAAATCGAGCACCTGTTCGAACGATTGCTGCGACCAGACTCCAATCCTAAAGGTCATGTACAATACATTACCATACATGTTTTTATAATAGACTTACGCTCAAGCCATAATCCTACGGAGTAGGCAGAGACTACGACAATGACTATCTCATAATATGAAGTTATTCAGCTAGATTGAGGAGTATGTATATCTATGCAAGCCGCTTGATTAGGTCCTCGACTTAACAGTCGACGCCGTCTGAGAATCTTACAAAATCCTTTCTTACGAAATCCCAGAATACATAAAATCGTAAGAGTGTCGTAATCGTGACTCTGTCTATGTTACCTACCTACACATAACTCGACGGAGTAGCGATAGGTGCCCTATGGCACTCGCGTACCGTTAAAGGTTAAGCTGAAGATCAGATACGGTCGGTCGGTCCGTCTGTCAGTCGGTCAATCGGTCGGTCAGTCGGTCGGTCAGTCGGTCGGTCGGTCGGTCGGTCGGTCGGTTGGTCGGTCGGTTACAGTTGCCGTTAAGGTTAAGGTTAAACAGACAGATACAAATTTACGAAGACTACTAATTGTCTGGTTACAATGATTAATACTATAAATTGTAGAAAACAGGCGTATAATAACATCTTGAATATTATAGTGTTATTAATTATAAATATTATGTAACGCTGCGTACGTATAGATACGAGTGAGTAAATCGGTGCAAAACAGTAGCCAATGCTCATAAAATTTAACACAAATACCTACCGGATTACATAAGGTTTCTGCATAGGTATGTCAGTGTAAAACTATTTTGATATTCAATCACAATCAATATTGTTTGTACCTAGTTATCCCTAAGGACTTGTTATAAGGGAGTGACTTGCAAAGTTGCAACTATTTAACAAGGGGGCAAAAAGGGATTTCTTGCAAATTTCCGTTACATCTATACCATACGTCTAACTTAGCGATTCAAGATGAATTCAATTCTAAATACACTGTTGAATATGCTATATCGTTTGCACCGATCGTTACTGACTTGACTACGTATCAGTATAATACACTTTATACATACTTACCGAATATTAGGTTCCAAGCGCGAGTCACGCTAACTAAAAGGCGATAAGTATAAAGTGCGAAGTAGGTAAAACTACAGTAGTTAAAGGACCATGCAGTGATTAAACTGTTAGTAAAAACTAAAAGGTCAAGCAGATGCATCATACATGCGGGGATATGCAGGGCCATGCAAAGTCATGCAAAAATATGCAGCTGCAATAGTAAAAGGACTATTCAATAACTAAGTTGTTATTAAAAACGGGAAAGTCATGCAGTTACATACAATGCCATGCAAGGCCATGCAGAGCCATGCAAATATATGCAACTACAATAGTTAAAGGACTATTCAGTAACTAAGTTGTTAGGAAAAACAAAAAGGTCATGCAGTTACATACAAGGCCATGCAAGGCCATGCAAACCCATGCAAATGCAATGGTGACAGGATCATGCAGTTATTAAACTGTTAGCAAAAGCTAAAGGGTCATGCAATTATAAAATGATATTGGTTAGAGAACCATGCAACTATCAGGTCATTAGCGAAAGCCAAAGTATCATGCAACTATTAAATGATAATAATTATGTGTTATAGAACCATGCAACTATCAAGTTGTTAGCGAAAGCTAAAGGGTCATGCAAATA
This sequence comes from Agonopterix subpropinquella, assembly GCA_922987775.1. Taxonomy (NCBI): domain Eukaryota; kingdom Metazoa; phylum Arthropoda; class Insecta; order Lepidoptera; family Depressariidae; genus Agonopterix; species Agonopterix subpropinquella. The sequence goes on along the minus strand of OV277695.1, from coordinate 14,033,739 downwards.
TACAATGATATGGGTTACAGAACCATGCAACTATCAAGTTGTTAGCGAAAGCTAAATATCATGCAACTATAAAATGATATGGGTTAAAGAACCATGCAACTATCAAGTTGTTAGCGAAAGCTAAAGTATCATGCAACTATAAAATGATATCATCATCTTATCATCATCGTGTTATAAAACCATGCAACTATCAAGTTGTTAGCAAAAGCTAAAGTATCATGCAACTATAAAATGATATGGGTTACAGAACCAAGCAACTATCAAGTTGTTAGCGAAAGCTAAAGTGTCATACAACTATAAAATCATATGGGTTATAACCTATAGAATCATGCAACTATCAAGTTGTTAGCAAAAGCTAAAGGGTCATAAAAATAAAATAGTTACTGCACTCATATTATATTATTGTACATGAACTATAACGGCAGTTAAATTAAAAGTCCTTAATTGCAGTGGCTGGCGGTTACGCTGAATATTTTAAGTGCCTAAGTGTATGTGCTTATCACAGACTTACTCTCTTGTCCTTACTTCCTTAATATTATAAATCGTAAATTGATACGATCCTGAAGCAGTAACTCTGACCAGTAGTTATATGAATGAAATGAATAAAAAAAAAAAAAAAAAAAAGGAATGGAAAGGATAGGAAAGGAATGAGATGAGATGAGAGGAGATCAAATAGAATCAAATAAATTCGAGTGAAATTAAATGAAATCAAATCAATTCGAAAATTAAATCAAATGAAATGTTAAAATCTTTTCATTGAAAGAATAATGGTCAATTTATAGTCCAAAAGTAATTTTGGGTCGTCATATTGCGTGCATATATTAATGTGACATTAAAACATTATTATTTATTATATGAGCATCCGGTGCACATCCGAGATATTGACGAAGCCTGAGGGGATTGCTTAGTCTCCTTTTACGACATTAATATTATGTTTGGTGCTATTCTAAGCCGGACATTACACGACCATTCATACCTACTTAAAAGTGTCATCATGATACACGAAATGCAAAGGACCAAATAAAAATAAAAAAAACTATGTTTATAGTATCGAAACTAATACAGGCCATGAAAATTAGTCAAAACTGGACAATTAACAAGCAGAGACTTTCGGGTTCAAATAATCCTAAATGAGCCATAGGCAAAAAACTCAATGTAAAACTAAAACTATGGGCTATTAAATGTCTAGAATAAATATATATTGGACATAAATATAAAATAAATAAATAAGAAATGATAAAGATCTATGGAATGTTAGCAAATACTAGAGCTATATTTTATGCTGTCAAATGGAACATATGTACCAATTTAAGTAACGTGACCCAATAGTCACAGTCTTTATGTACTAAAATGCAATGATAAACAGCGAAAACATAGACTAAACACTTAATTCTAAATTTGCAACGAAATTGAACACACAAGACATACAATTATATGCAATAGTCCTGTACCTATACTAGGTTTCTTTTGAACACCTTTTGTTTATTATTCCATAAAGTTCATTGCAGAAACTGGAATCATGAGGCAAGCATTATAGCTATCTAGCCAATAATAATATACTACTCGAAATCTGTCCACAGGTACAAGGAGCACTGAAATTGATTTTGACGCTAAGTGCCATGGACAACGATATTTTACGAAGACATAATCAAAGTTTGTTTGAGTAACAAATTATTTTCGAATGGCCACTCTTTTCAATTTAAGAGCACCACCAATATTGTCCAAAAGAAAATGTTTATATTTTAGCCAGAGAGTAAATCAAGGTATAAGTGATACTTAATGAAAATGTTTTGTGATCAAATCCAATTACCTATTGAAGTAAAAATTGAATAAGGCATATGCCTAATTAGAAATTACGAGTAGTCTTGCTAATACTTTTGTAGTTCAACAGTACACCTTTTCTAGTAACAATGTGCAATCTCACGTTGGTTTAATAAAACCTAAAAAATTATATTTTTAAATTGTTCTACGTACGGTTAAACTTAGTTGGATTTTATATAAGTACCTAACAAAAGTAAACTTAAATCCAAACTTAACAAACGTGACAAAAGTATATAAACTGTACTATCCTACCACAAAGTTTTAAAATTACTTGGAATGGAAGTTGATCGCGATTTGTCAATCTTATCTTGCTGTTTGCTTAACCAACCCTCACTCCTGAAATAACGATCACAGTTCACAGGTCAAGAGGAAAAATAAATTAAGGTTTATTAATTTAATGTAATTAGGTTACAAAATTAATAGTGTGTCATATAAAGTGGGACTAGACTTTAAATTTTACGCAATAAAACTAAATGTTGTAATAATACAAATTGTAGTTAAAATCTTGAAATATTATAAAAAGGAAAGGGATAGTCTAGACTCTAGAGTAGTAAGCTAAAGTTGAATGTAAATGCCTACTGGGCTCAGTATTGGCAGAGAGTACTATGGGTACTGGAAAGCTTTTATTAACTATTAATGAAATGAAATTAAGCAGTAAGAAACGTAACCTTTAATAATCAAAGATTATCAATCATAACACATTATATTGTTATGTTATAGCGATGTGCATAGTGGAGTTTCTTGCGCCGTTTCTTCTCCCAAGCGAAGCACCTTCCGAAGCGGTGGTAGATTCATATAGAAATATATAAAATATTAAGAAAATATAAAATAAATGCAAGCTGTACTACTACTGACTTTATAATAATAACTATATTCATATGTACCTGTATTGCTTATAGTTTTGATATTAAGTGTACTGTTACAAAATACATCTTAAATTAAATTAAAATAAAGAAGGGATGTAGTGTCTGTGCGAACGCGTAGTGGGGGCAGTTGCCTGCCAGCCTTTGTCGGGTGCGGACGTGCGCGCTCCGCATATACTACCTGCCTTGTGAGCAACAGTAAATGTGTACTTATTTAGCAAACCCTACAGTATTATACCAAAGAAAATATACACTACGCGAAAAGAAGCGACACTCATGCATGTGTGCTCGTAAAAGCGCTCGCGGCTATGTGTGCGGGTCGGGGGCGAGCGCGGGTAGGAACGCGGGTTGCGAGCGGGTGGGACGTCATGTCAATGACGGCCAAATCCCAAGGATGTTCTCGCTCGCTCGACTGAGTGGACGACGCGAGTAGGTACGTACTACGTACGCGACTTTATTGTCACGTGCGGAAACACGTCGAGTTGATTGTTGTGTTTCCTACCTGCCTATTCATACTTAACGTCCTTTAAAACAGTTAATTCAAAATGTAGGTATTTTAATTTTGATGATTGATCACGCCCCCTAGGTACTTTTTTTTCGATAATACCCACCTACCACCTACAACCTCGATTATAAAAAATATACGACCTAGGTACCTGATTTGGATTATAGTAATTGATTGTTACATTTGCTACCTACCTACCTATATTATGGGTATCGAGCATGACGTGAAATTGAAACTACAATACTAACTGCAATGATAATACATATAATTTACTTTACGTGAATAAAATATCACCTAGGTAGGTAGATACATAAATGTATTTTAAGTTGTCAGAAGGTATCGACCCTATCGCATACTCGCGCCGGCCCAAGGTCACCGGAGCGGGATCTTTCACGTACACGCAGTGTCATGGCTGTGATTATACTACGTAAGAGAGACGGTGACAGCTGAGAGAGCGAGATGTACCTAGCGGCATGCCTGTATAATAGAAAGAGATACGTGACGCGAGGCAATAGAACCGTTTTTGGGGATTTGGAGTCCTGGTAAAAATTCAGTTTCTGTCAATAATCGTGAACCTAAAGTGAAATCGTAGATAATTTTGTAAAATATACTAACACTGTTTCATTAAATTATTCACCATTTCACGTTAGATTGAGAATTAATACACAGAAATCGAATTTTTACCCTGCCGAGGACTCCAAAAAACGTCCAAAAACGGTTTCATTTGACAACTCATGTCACTTACTCTATTTTCTAGACAAAATATGTGTCGAGTATGAAACACGCTCTCTCTACCAAAATCTAGTCGGAACGGTCCAACTCACATTATAAATGATGGCAAAGGCAAAGGCTCTTACCTGGAACGGTCGTCTTTCATTTTGAACTTAAGTCGAGAAATCTCTTCTCTTAGTTCGTTGATTACTGAACGATATTGTGAGAGGTGCATCGGCGTCTGTACCAGTTCCCTTTCAACCTGAAATATACACCCCCAAATAAGTTCTTATGTTGGTAAGGCAAAGAAAAGATATATAAATTAGTTATACTTATCTCTTTTACTCAGGATGTTCTGAAGTTTCAGAATATATCTGACTACCCCCTCGGGGAATATAGTCGTGAGCATATGCTATGCTAAAATGAATAAGGTCTAAAATCAAATCTTCAGTTCTTAACTATGGGAATAGTATAATATTTTATTAATTCCAGACAATGGATAGATGATCACAGGCTGACAATATTTTAAAACGATATAAATAATCGGAAACTATTACACAATAGCCCGATGCAACAAAACATTGTTTCAGCCTATAAAGGTAAAGCAGGTACGGTATACTAGGGCAGGCCGCATCAGGGCGGACCGGCGCGCGCCGGGGCGGAGGGTCGCATTTTTGCGCTGCGGATTTCCGTCTGTGCGATGCGGCCCCTGTCGTAGTAGCACACTACGACACGAACCAAGCCGAACTTTTTACGTCTGCAACATCGGCACCCCCTCTGGCAGGAACTGTGGCAGAAAATGTTGGCAATGACGTATTCCTATCTCGATTGCACTCACACAGTATCGCACACGCTTCCCTCTTGTAAATTTTTCCTATTTGTATGAAATGACAGCAAATCGTGGCCCCGGGGGCCACGTGGGCCACCATGGCGGTCCGGTAGCTTCGACTCTGGTAGTTCTCGTACCTTGTTGGTGATAGTGGAGGCCCTCTGCGCGTAATGCAGCGTGGAGCGCGTGGTCTCGCGGTGCGGGTCCCCGCGGGGGCCACGTGGGCCACCATGGCGGTCCGGCAGCTTCGACTTCGCTAGTTCACGTACCTTGTTGGTGATAGCGGAGGCCCTCTGCGCGTAGTGCAGCGTGGAGCGCGTGGTCTCGTGGTGCGGGGCCCCGGGGGCCACGTGGGCCACCATGGCGGTCCGGCACCTTCGACTTCGCTAGTTCTCGTACCTTGTTGGTGATAGCGGAGGCCCTCTGCGCGTAGTGCAGCGTGGAGCGCGTGGTCTCGTGGTGCGGGGCCCCGGGGGCCACGTGGGCCACCATGGCGGTCCGGCAGCTTCGACTTCGCTAGTTCTCGTACCTTGTTGGTGATAGCGGAGGCCCTCTGCGCGTAGTGTAGCGTGGAGCGCGTGGTCTCGCGGTGCGGGGCCCCGGGGGCCACGTGGGCCACCATGGCGGTCCGGCAGCTTCGACTTCGCTAGTTCTCGTACCTTGTTGGTGATAGCGGAGGCCCTCTGCGCGTAGTGTAGCGTGGAGCGCGTGGTCTCGCGGTGCGGGGCCCCGGGGGCCACGTGGGCCACCATGGCGGTCCGGCAGCTTCGACTTCGCTAGTTCTCGTACCTTGTTGGTGATAGCGGAGGCCCTCTGCGCGTAGTGTAGCGTGGAGCGCGTGGTCTCGCGGTGCGGGGCCCCGGGGGCCACGTGGGCCACCATGGCGGTCCGGCAGCGCCCGCCGAGGACCTCGCGCAGCAGCCGAGTCAGCTTCGAGTCCCGGTAGTTCACGTACCTTGATCGACATTATTAACATTAAGTTAAATTAATTAACGAAAGCTGTCTTGTTTCTGATTATGAACTTCCAGTGTCTTTGAATATTTTTTTTAATGATAACGCCTCATTAAAATTTCGAAAATTAAAAAAAAACAATACATTGGTTTCAATGTTTTTATTTTGTTTATATTAAATAGAATAAAATTAAGAACAGAAATCGTATCGACTAAATAAGTCTACGATAAGTGCTACGAGTGAGTTCAGACTACGAGAGTCAGATCATTTCCTTGACCTCTGATTTCCTTTCAATTTTATTTTTATTTCGTTTTTCTCCTCTACTGTTGCTGCCGTTGTTGTCGTTGTTGTTGTAATAGATACTCTTTCTTATACTGTGCTTCCGTGTTGTATGTAGTTGTTACTTAATATATGTATGTATATAGTTAAAAAGATATGTATTTATGTATGTATATATTATAGAATATAGATCACTTTATCTTTTTTTTTTAGAATATTTATGCACTCATTGTCATTCTGGATTTCTTTCTTCTAAGCTACACCGCCTACCTATTTTCGTTTCTTGATTCCTCTACCCTAAGGTTGTCTGGAAGAAATCGCTTTTTAGCGATAAGACCGCCTTATTTGTACCTACTTGTAATTCTTTGTCTTTATTCAAATGTATGTTTTGTTTTGGTGTGCAATAAAGTTTAATTGAATTGAATTGAATTGAGAGTGCTACGACGTCAGTATAAAAGACTTCAACGAGACCGATTTTATATACGTTAAAATTTTTTGGTAGCTTTGTTGTTTTCTTGAATAAATTTTATTTTCACAAATGTTATGTAAATATTACATTGGTTTTCAAAAGAGCAGGTGGAGTAGGTGTTAAAGACCAATTAGAAAAGGATGTGAACTATGGCAACATTCTATTAAGCAGTTACGTGTAAACACGCAGGTTACTAATCCAAGAAACGTATTACCTGGCCCCGCCGGATAGTGCCATGATGCAGTTAGCGAGCGCGAGCAGAGAACGGTTGATGTGGGCGCCTTCGAGGCGGCGCGCGCGCAAACCGGCGCGCTCTGACCCTGCCAGGTCAATGAGGAACAACCTGCCGCGCTGCACGCCGCCCTCCACTGCGCAGGTCACTATTACACTGCCACAGAGAATATTCATCTTACTGCTTACCCAGATAGCAATGTCTAGAAATAAACTTGTGGCAAGATTATATCAACCCTTATATTTTTATCAACATTTCCGTTCTGGAGATTTCAGCTATGAAACTAAAAAAAAACAAGGTACGGTAAAGTACAAGGTTCAATTACTTAAAATAAAAAAAAATAAAAAATTTCGATAACCTTTGCTACAAATACAATCATAAACATATCTTCGTAATCGATGCAAAGTTTTGAACCACCTCCAATTTCTGCCAACCCCCGACTGAGTTTATGTACCAATCTATGTGTGATCATTGATTAAATATTTGCCCTAATTATTCGTTGTTCACGACTGTCTCTATGTTGTTTGTGTATTCAGACTTCTGCTTTTAAAAACTTGCATCTTGGTATATTGAGGAATTGTAAACTAGATGCGAGGAAGATTTGAAATTGAGTATGTAAAGATCTGATAGACGTACCTATAATATCTATTATCCTATACCTAGTCTTCGAATAACGACTTGTTGCAACCGATACTGTCGAAGCCAGTGGGTCTACCCGCACATTCGAACTTCGTAATTGCGTGAATGTTTTCGTTCCAATGTCAACTCTATAACAATGAAGTGCGGACCGAAACAGGGGGCGATCATCGAAACATCGAAAGTCCGGGTACAGGGCCTGAACGAAGCGAAGTTTACCACTTACCTAAGAAGAGCATGTCCTCGCGACGAGTGTTGGTTGGCGTGGGTGGGCTCAGCGGTGCGCGCGCGGTCCCCGCGGGCAAGCAGCTCGGTGACGTGGGCCGCGCTGTTCGCACGGACCTCGCTGAGGCCCGCCACCACGGGGGCCCCGCTGCCGCCCTCGTCCCGCAGCTCGAGGGGCCCCGCGCCGGGGTTCAGCAAGTCACGAATATTCTCGTTGTATATCTCGATGTATGACATCTTGACCTGGTAACAATTTAATCAGAGGCCTAAGTAAACATATGGCGTGTGACAAGGCTCTGTGATACCTTTTAATAATACCTTATTTAAACTAAACTTTGGGCAAAATCATCATCTGATGGACACCATTTTAAGATTAGAAAAGAATAGAACACGCTCAAGTGCAGTTACAACAATTTAGTATGTTAATGAATTTTGCTACGGCTATAATTTTGAAACAATCGATAAGTATAACCCTTTGACCTTACCCTTTTGAAATAGAACTGTGAGCATAATTATTCTTATGCTGCGAGTGACCATTAAAAGGCTAGAGGGTTTAGGCGACTAATGATTATTCAATTTACATTAAATGCCATTGAATATTTTAAATATCAATTATCAAATGAAACTTTTTACATTTCATCACCTGCCTCGTATACTATTTAAATTGCGTAGTTTAATGATAAATAAATATGATTACCACACGTGGTCTAGCCACTTCTTTCTTTCATACCCTACAGAACCACAGAAATATGCAGCGAGTCCATACAAAATACAATAAAGGAGTCTGCAGTTTTATTGTGGCGATCAGTTATGACCTGTCGCGTCAATGACTTTTTATACCGTCATCAGGCCCATCTTTTCCACTGGAAACTCTGGGCAAGTGCCCAGGGCCCCGCGACCTTAGGGGCCCCCTCACCAGCCTGAGTTCCTGCCCGATCACCAACCGATAACCAATATTACCGACAAATACAAATTTTCCGAAAATATCAGTTTTTCGGTATTCTAATGAACAACCTAACACACAGTAGCAAAAATTTGGGTGCCTACATACAATTTGTAGGTCTAAATCTAGAAATTTTTTTACCTACTTCTTTTTCATGTTGTTTATGAAATACTTAGTCCTCTCTCATATTCATATTATAGTCATAGGGGCCCCATTTTCCTAAAGTGCCTAGGGCCTCCAATAGGTTAAAGACGGCCCTGATCTTCATACGGTCATAAATACATATAAAGTTATTCTAGTTAGATAAAAAAAATCGTTTGCTCCACTATGTTAGTACACTAGGGTCCTTCTTAATATGCTGACACTTTTTTAAGGAGATGATCAGACTATCAAACTGAACAACTTTCGCAACTTTCTCTATGGCACCAAGATCGAGAAAAAAAAATTGCTGTCCCATACATTTGGCTCGAGCAGGTTTGCAGTTTTGTATGGAAGACCAACAATTTTTTTCACGATTTCAATGTTCTTGCCATAGAGAAAGTTGTTCAGCTTGATGGTCTGATCATCTCCTTAAAAAAGTGTCAGCATATTAATAAGGACCCTGATACAGTAAAGTTGATATCATTGGCATCCTTTTAAACTATGGCTGAGATTCAGAGACGATTTTTTTAGTCATAGTTCGAACTAAGTAGGGTAAAAATGTATGGATTTTGACATACGGGAGTTCGAACTAAGACTTAAAAATCGTCTCTGAATCTCAGCCTAAGAGTCTACCCATCAAACTGAACTACTTTTACTATTGGAGCAAACCGATCGGAGCAACTAAAAAATCAGCTGTCCCATACTAAACTGCAATGCCTACTCGACTCAAATGTATGCAACAGCAGATTTTTTTTGCTCCGATCGGTTTGCTCCCATAGTAAAAGTTGTTTGGTTTGATGGGTAGACTCTTAGTTTAAAAGGATGCCAATGATATCAATTTCACCCTGTAGATACCTACTCTTTATTATACTGTGACGTAGTATCAGTATATGTAGTGTACAGCAATAAAGAGTAGTTAATGTGGAAAGCGCCGGTAGCGCCGTCTATCGGCAGACGCGGTCTGTGGTGAATATCTATCGTGCATTCGCTCGGTATTCGTGCACCGACCGCCGTGCTGTGCGGACGTGCGCTAGTCACATTGACTAGTGAAGACTATATCTGTGTTTCATTATATACATCAACCTCAACCAACCCTTAGTAGAAAGGTGTATTCTACATTGGCGACGACGGGATTCGAAATTCACGTGAGTAAAGTGCTTATCAGTTTGTTGAGTGTTAAAAATTTAAAAATACAAACGGTGCCTACGAAATAAAATTACGCTGTTCCTTTAAGAAAGCTAAGCGATTTATTTAAACACAATCGAAGACGGTTTCTAATAGCGTTGCTTTGTTTGTTGCCTAAAAAGTTACACAGTGTTAAAATATATTTCAAAAGAAAAGTAAAAATAGTTTTGTACCGATTTTAAATCGTTTATTGGGAATTATCTTAATTATCTGGTTTCTGCTAGCGTTGCTTTATTTTTGCCTAAAGTTCACAGTGATAAAAATATATTTCAAAAGAAAAGGAAAAATAGTTTTTTGTCCCGATTTTAAATCGTTTATTTGGAATTATCTACATACTGCATTTCTTTTCCCACATGTCGATCATCGAATGCTGATGCTGGAGGAAAGAGGGGAGACCAGACAGGAGTAAGGTGTGGGACAACACGTGACGGCGCGGCGCGGCGCCTAGGATGGACAAATGTACGCCAGCTGTGGACATCAATCTTTAAGGTCACGTAATCATTCTGTATTACTTTAAACGATTAAAAGAATTTATTCAAAGCATTCCGCCAATATAAAAGGGCCTCGTAGTCCGTAGCTCCAGTTTCACTGCCCGTCACACGTGACTGGACGGAGTTTCGGTGCTGGTGGGGCAAGGGTGTCCTGGGGTTTTGGAGTCTCTGACTGCTCCTCGGGGAGTGTAGTCGTGAGCATATACTAATGCATGCTTGTAGTCCGTCATTATGGCCTAATAGGTATTCAAAATACGCCCATTAACCTCTCGTATGCCGGAAAAACCAGACACAATAGAAATAAATGGTTTTCATCATGCTGATCCGCGTTCTGGCATACCAAAGGTTAAGAATAGTGTCTTGATTCGAGACGAACAGGATTAGGTAACCAAGATATGCCAAGTGAGTTTATTCCAATAGTTTTTTATACTTATATTGACGCATTGTCATTTTTAAGTAATTGTCTTACTTCGTAGTTGTAATGGTCTCTAATAAAAGTTACTTATTACCATTATGCGTACCGAACATTCTACGTATAGAACGTTCGGCGTAACGGATGTTCGGCGTAACGAACATTCAGCATAACGAACATTCGGCGTAACGAACATTCGGCGTAACGAGCGTTCGGCGTAACGAACATTCGGCGTAACGAACATTCGGCATAACGAACATTCGGCGTAACGAACATTCGGCATAACAAACATTCGGCGTAACGAACATTCGGCGTCACGAACGTTTGACGTAACGAATGTTCTGAGTAACGTACATTGGACGTAACGAACATTCGGCGTGACGAACATTCTGATGTCACAAAAACTTTAAGTTGAAATCCAAAGTTTAACGTTTTAAACGTTTTACTTATTGGACATTCTCAGTGTAGGTATGCGAGAACAATAATAATATACAACACATTCGGAGCTTATTTGGTGGTACTAGTTCATGAAAATATTTCAATTCAAACATCAATAGTACCAACATAATTGCCAATCATCATCATCATCCGATTTGTTACCGGAACTTGTTTGACGTAATCTATACTTTATAGAACTTCAATTCGGTAACCTTACGTTGATCTTATCTTTGCAACATCGTTAATGTCATAATTATGGATGTAATTACTCCAGGCGAAACTAATTAGTTTCTTTGGCTATTTGAGCAAGGAATTTTATATTTTAAGGATCAATGTTAATTCAGACAATTATTTACAAAAAGTATCAAAAAAGATCAGAAAATGATCAGGTGATTTCATATTAAATTTAGTATTTCTTGAAATACCTACTCACATTTTAACAAGAAACGCTCATCTCAGTTGAGAGAAGATTAATAACTATATCATATTCAAGCATCATAACATTCATAACCAAACCGATAATACTGGTTAACAATTTTGTTCGCAGATTGTATGTTCCTAGATGTCACAGAGAAACCAGCCTTCAACAGGACGACTGCTAAGGCGCCGATTGAACCATACCTACTTGCTTTATTGCTTAATAAAGAGAAAATGTATCCAATTAATACTCCAATGATTACTCTGATATTGTCAGCTTGTAGCTGGTTAATGGTTAGTGGTTTGCCATGTACAACAAACAGTTATTAGCAACGTACAGCTGGTCATTCAATTGACATAGGCAGCTTTTAGCTGGTCATTCTATTGACATTAGAAACTTGTAGCTGGTAATTCAATTGACATTGGCATCTTTCAGCTGGTCATTTAATTGACATTAGCAACTTGTAGCTGGTTATTCAGTCATTAAATTGACATAGGCAGCTTTTAGCTGGTTATTCAATTGACATTAGAAACTTGTAGCTGGTCATTCAATTGACATTAGCATCATTCAGCTGGTCATTTTATTGACATTAGCATGTTTCAGCTGGTCATTTAATTGACATTAGCAACTTGTAACTGGTCATTCAATTGACATTGGCAGCTTTCAGCTGTTCATTTAATTGACATTAGCAACTTGTAGCTGGTCATTCAATTGACATTTGCAACTTTTAGCTGGGCATCAAATGCTATCAAATTTACTATCAGCAGCTTGTAGTTGGTCATTCAGATGACAAGTCAAATAAATAAAATAATTATTAGCAACTTGCAGCTGGTCATTCAATTGAAAAAAAAAAAACTGTTATTTCATTATCAGCAGCTTGTAGTTGGTCATTCAGATGACAAGTCAAATATATAATTATTGGCATCTTGTAGTTTGTCATTCCATTGACATTAATTATTGTGAGTAGCTACGCATTTTATGAATAACTCTAAAGGAATTAATGACTTATTGCACTTTCTTCTTTGTATAGATAAAATCGGTATCTTACCTAATCACTGCAGGTACTGCACTGCACTGTTAATTTATTCATTTGTATGTGTTAAAGTATACTATACTGTACTTGAACCAAATCGGTTAATCATAATATTTTAAATAAAGAATATAATTTCAGTGCAAGCAAGTCAAAAAACAAAATGATTTGCAGTTCTGTAATAATATTACGCCACGCAATTAAGTTGAAACAACAGTTGCACTTAATTCATGTACATTGTAATTAAAAATAGCATTATTTTCTTAAAGCCTACCAAATGATATAACTGTATGGTTCTTAAAATGAAAACATTATTAGTGTTTAAATAATGAGTAAGTAACTAATGTTTCAGATAAATATCTAAGTATACTTTACATTACACAATATTTTCATGAGTTTCATGACGTTACATGTATATAATAGTTTATTTTATTTTTATTGTTACAGAAATGTATAGGTATGTATGTATACCTAATAACCAAACTACTCTTTGTAGTTACAAAATATCTCGTCACTTAATGCTTCATAGGAATTCTAATAATAAATAAGTAATTCAATGACAGAGATACATTTTAACTACAAATAACATAATATAGTTTTGCTCTACTGTAAGTTGATATCAGATAATTTGTTTCTAAAAAGAAATGTATGTATAAGGGAAATTAATTAAAATAACTTATTCACTGTTGAACGGCAGGAAATATTATGCCAATTTATAAAATTTATTTGGAATACTGCTTTAGTGACTGAATGCTTAGGTATAGCAGACAAAATAACTCATAGGGTAGACCACCATCAGACCCTTTGCTAAAACAATATTCGTGAGTACCAAGATGGCGGAATCAAATCTCAAGTTTCTAGTCTAGCATACTGTTGTAGTAGGCTAGACTTCTTTTTTATTTTTGGTTTATAGACGGAATGACTTACCAAATGGTGAGAGAATGACAAGCTTTTCAACTACAACAGTTTATTCCAATACTAATGGGGTAGAACTTTTTACAGACCAAAGGGGAAATAGATGAATAAGACAGGGCGTTGGCTGAAATTGTGCTCGTGGCATAGAGCCCTAAATGAGAGCGACAGTAATGTGTGAACTCTGATTTTTTACCTGCCCGTAACATTAAATTGTGACTACGTATTAAATTGCGAATCTTTTGAGTAATTGCAACACCGTCAAAGATCAGCATTAAAGTGGGTCAAAGAACATTGAATTGAATTATTACGATTATTATTTTAATTTAGGTATCAGCATTTTATCTGTATAGGTTGAGTTAAATTGTATCTATTTATTAAAAGGGTCCATTAAATTGAAACTGCTGATATCTCAAAACTAGTCTAGTCGACTAACTAAAGGTGAACATAGCTGGCAACGAAAGCGACCTAGTGTACCTTACTTAATATTGTTGTCAGTCAGCGTTATATCAGCATTCATGAAACTGTACAATTATATGGGTTATAGGACCATGCAACTATAAAGTTGTTAGCGAAAGCTAAAATATCATGCAACAATAAAATGATATGGGTTACAGAGCCATGCAACTATCAAGTTGTTAGCAAAAGCTAAAGGGTCATGCAAATAAAATAGCTGTGAGTGCTTAATTGCAATGGCTGGCACCCGCCAGAATATTTTGAGTCCAAAAGTGTATGTGCTTATCACAGATTCACTCTTGTCCTTACCTCCTTAATTTGATAAAACGCAAATGGATTCGATCTTGAAGCAGTGACTTTGACTACTAGTTAGCCAAAATAAATAAATAAGAGATAATAAAGATCTATGGAACGTTATTTTTGTAGGTTTACTTACCTACCTATCAAAAGAAAAACATTTTTATAGGGAAGGGATAGCATAGAACAGAAGTAACAATAACTGAAATATGCTAATATAATGAGATTGTAATTTCCATAAACATTGTTTATCGTTTAATTTGGTGTTTGACAATTTCAGATCAATATTTGATAAATATCTATTTTCTGTAAACAAATTAGTCTCAATAAGTTATTCGTAATTTGTTTGATGTAATAGCATTGATAACAGTCAACACTGTATTGTAAATAAGATTTAAGAGATTAGCTAAACTGTGGAGTTTCTTGCGCCGCTTCTTCTCCACGGGCTATACCTTCCGAAGCGGTGGTAGATTCGAGTAAAGGTAAAAAATAAATTAAAACAAGAAAGGGATGTAGTGTACAGCAATAAAGAGTAGTTAATGTGGAAAGCGCCGGTAGCGCCGTCTATCGGCAGACGCGGTCTGTGGTGAATATCTATCGTGCATTCGCTCGGTATTCGTGCACCGACCGCCGTGCTGTGCGGACGTGCGCTAGTCACATTGACTAGTGAAGACTATATCTGTGTTTCATTATATACATCAACCTCAACCAACCCTTAGTAGAAAGGTGTATTCTACAGTATATATTCTGTGCTGTGACTAAGTTCAACTAGAAGGAACGTAAGTAATCAAACAAGTCATTAGTTGCGCGTATTGTAAATTCTATTTGCAAACACTGTCCACCTACGGCTACGTACCTATTGATTCTACCTTAGCAAACACCCATTTGGAGGACCAAAGACTCTTTACGTAGGTCTCGGGTAACAAATGTTAATATAATGTGCGGTCGGACAATCATTCTATGAATAATGTAAGCTAAATGTTTTGTCGACTTACCCCATTTATATCGGAAACACGCTAAAGGTGGTTTTAGTTGTTTCACCGTCTCCTTACATTATTAAAATTTCACTAGCTAATCATCACCAATTCATAATTATCACCACGTGTTTGCTGAAAGAAATAAATAAATAAATATCTTGGACAATGTCACACAAATTATCTAGCCACATTTAAAGTACCAGAATCTAGCCTGGACTTGTATTATGATGACTAGACAACGATATAGAATACAATATATAGATACAAACATCCATGACTCGGGTACAAATATTCATATTCATCATACAAATATTTGTCCCTTGCGGGATTCGAACCCGCGACCCTCGGCACAGCAGGCAGGTTCACTACCGACTGTGCAACCGGGACGTCCAAAATCTATTTAGAGATAAGCTCGCCCTTTGTAGTTTTCTATTAATTATGCTGTTTTCATTTATATTTCCGTGTGTACAATAAAATGTTAAAATAAAAAAAATCATAAGGTCCTGTTTTTGAACAAGATAATCAGAGCATCTAACTGAACAACTTTCTCTATAGGACCCATGTAGAATTCGCGAAAAAGAAAATCCGCTGCTCCATACAAATCTGCGATCCTGAAGAAATAAGATTTGAAAGTCAAATCAGCAGTAGAAAGATGCATATCTCCACAGTAATTTTGATATTCGCAACTGCTGAACTCAGCGAATGAGATTCAAAAATCGCACTCCTGGTCCTATGGAGTACATAGTCTCTGCTATAGAGCAGCTATACAGGGTGTACAATAAAATGGGACACTTAAAGGTGCTTCAGACCATCAAACTGAACAACTTTCTCTATGGGACCAATATCGAAATCGCGAAAAAAAAATCCGCTCTCCCATACAAAACTGCAAACATAACTCGACTGAAATGTATGGGACAGCAGATTTTTTTTTCGCGATTTCGATATTGGTCCCATAGAGAAAGTTGTTCAGTTTGATGGTCTGAAGCACCCCTTTAAGTAGCTGTCCCATTTTATTGTACACCCTGTAGAGAAAGTTGTCTTAGAAAAAAGTGACCCTATATTAGAAACTATTTTTTATATTCTTTGCGCAACTATGCAAATTCTAAAACTGTAAGGCCTCGTTCAAGGAGACGATGCACTTCACGCGTCACTTCACGCGGCGCGGCCTGCCGGAAAAACAAACATATGAAGATGTATGAGAGCGTTCACGGAGAAGCGTTTTTGCATGCTTTTGTTTGATTTGAGGCGTCGCATGTGGCGGCAGCCGCGGCAGGTGACGCGGCGGCTGACGCGGCGGCTGACGCGGCAGCTGACGCGGCGGCTGACGCGGCAGCTGACGCGGCGGGTGCAGCGGCGGGCAACACGGCTATAGTTGTAAACGGGCGGTTTTAAACCGGTATAAAACGAAACGGGCGGTTTAAAACGAATTCCTACGGATAAGACCAAGTAGCTTATACAACGTGTTAATGAATTACCGCAAAACTAGAAAGTAGTTTGTTTAGAATCGAGAGCAGAATCGAATTATCATGGTTTCAACATAGGTAATTTTTTTCAAAATATTAATTTTTTCATTTGTGTCTAAAATTTTAAATTTAATGAACCCAACGCCAACCCTCCGCACAGGCACACTCACCCGACTTACTACCAAAACAAGATTATTAAAATGTATCCATGAGTACGTTAGCGCTTTCATTCATTGCTGAAATGATAACAAATCATTTTTGCCTCAAAACTTAAAATGCGAATAACTTTTAATTTTACCATCAAAATAATGAAATTATTGTTTCTATCTAATTATTTTGTTATAAATCAGTTGGGGTGTATGAGGTTTTGCGTTAATTCATTAACACGTTGTATAAAGACTGACAGGATGCAAAAAAAAGCTGCGGTAGCCGCGGCGGGCGACGCGGCGGGTGTAGCGGCGGCTGCCGCGGCGTGTGTAGCGGCAGCTGCCGCGGCGCGTGTAGCGGCAGCTGTCGCGGACGGAACCATGAACGGAGAATACGCTTGAAGTGCCGCGTGACGTGCCGCGTGAAGTGTCGCGTGAAGTGCATCGTCTCCTTGAACGAGGCCAAGACACATTTTCATTCAAAGGTTACCTTTGATTATTTTTTCCAGACAAGTAAACAAGTAAGTAGTAGTAGTTTCTAAGAAATGTTTCTTTTGTGAATTTTAAAAGAAAACGATCAGATCCTGCAATTTTCTACATGGCTTCGACCGTTGAACTAAGGTGACTTCCCCTACGGAAGTCACACAAGTTCAACAAGAAAGTTCAGGAAGTTCAACAGCCGAAGGCGTAGTTCATGTCATGTAAAGTCTTTATGAATTCATGTGTGAACATTTTCGGACAGCCAACAGCCCCGGAAAAATTAATTATGTCGCTTCCTTGTTCGCTATAATGTTATGCAGAAAGGTATTTTTTTTCGTTCATTATACTTCACAATTGTCTTGGTTCGTTCCCCGTTCAGGCTTACTCGTACCAATTAGTTTTTACGAATTTATGTAAGATTTGTAGCTCCACTAGCTTTTCGGTGAAAGAAAACATTGTAAGAAAACTACCTGCATTCTTCAATTTCGATGCATGTACGTATATTATACCCAATGTCCATTATTTCATATTTACCCATAAATGGCGAAAGGCCCCGTCACACTGGACAGAGTGTCGGTACTACAAGTGAAACGTGAATATTATCAGTTTTTAGAATATCTCTGACTACCCCCTCAAAAGTTGGCTGTCACGCGACGCCCGACAGAAGTGAAACTTCTTTAATATTTCGAACTTTCGTCACATGTAAAGGTTGGAAGTGAAACTTTTTATGAGAGGGCTTTGAAATTCGGATCCGCATCCGAATTTCAAAGCTCATTATATACCTACCTATAAATACTAAACTAAAACACACAATTTAAAAATGACATAATTAAGAGCAGTGTGTGCCGCAGCAGCTAACAGGGTTACGACTCAGCATTATTCTGGGCTATACGAGCTCAGCGCTGATTATCTGTCGCACCCGAATGCCAGAAGTGGCACTTCCGAAATTCACACCCCCAAAATCTTGATCATAACATTTCCACTGCTTATTTTAACGTGTGACTCTCAAAAATACCACTCCGATACCTCTAGCTAGCTACTTTGTTGTCACTACAATCTTTTATTAAAGTTGAAATGGAAGCATTTATACAGGGTGTAACAAAACACCCTAGTAATGCTTCAGACCATCGAAATCGCGAAAAAAAAATCAGCTCTTACATACAAAACTGCAGTACCCTCTCGACTCAAATGTATGGGACGGAAGATTTATTTTATTTTTTCTTGACGTTGGCTCCGTAGTGAAACTTGTTCAGATTGATGGTCTGAAGCACCCCCTTAAGTATTACTAGGATGTTTTGTTACACCCTGTATAAACGCTATTTGGCAACACAATGCGGCAAAGATTTAGTGATAATGGCGCAGTATTACAACTTGTTATCAGATGGCTCACTCCGCCGCCCGCCCGCCCTATATCGTTGCGTTGGTACTTCACGGCCGCCCACATATCTAGCTGTTATCTTATCTACACATCAATCAATAAACGCCTCTACATATTACACACAAAGTCCGAATTCATTGTCATGCTCGACATTAACATTGAATACTTTGAATGTCAATTTCTTCAAAGTCATTTACGATATATTGTTGGTGGTTAGGCGGTTACATTAAAAAAAATGTTA
The DNA here is from genome assembly GCA_922987775.1 of Agonopterix subpropinquella. Lineage (NCBI taxonomy): Eukaryota > Metazoa > Arthropoda > Insecta > Lepidoptera > Depressariidae > Agonopterix > Agonopterix subpropinquella. The sequence continues at coordinate 14,014,810 of OV277695.1, read as the reverse complement.
AAAGGCACTTTTTTCATTTATAAATTAAATGGACTCTCAAGTAGTTTATGGGAGTATCTATCCAATCTCATGATTGTTTTTGGATTTTTTCATTTAGGCACTCCCTATTTTTTCCTTTTTGTTGTTGATTGTCCATAAGCTTAACTCAAGCGTAAGTACCGAAAAGCGAATTTGACGAAACAAGGACTTGACGAATGTAGTATTTGACGAAACAAGAATTTGACGAAAGAAGAATTTGACGAATGTCGTGGCTACATTCTCAAGGATTGCGGAGCCTCGTGGCAGGCTCAAAAGTAAACCGCTAAAAGATAACTGCTCGCGGCAACACCTGCAACATAGCACTCTCACAAATGTCACTGTCAGGTTTAAAGTGTTTAGGTTTGTTCTTCATTCCCTTTTTTAGGGAGTTTGTTAATTCATTAATACTATTTTTATGTAGGTATGTCAGTTTATCTACCGGCAACACCAGAAAATTGCAATCTTCTTCTTCTCCTTCTTCCTGCCCTTATCCCATTACTTGGGGTCGACGCAATGGTCTTTTCCATTCATCTCTTTTAGCCGGCAATAATGTCAGCCAAATAAACAAACTGCTTATCATTCAAATAGACAGGATTTTTTTGCCTTTTTAACCGACTTCAAAAAAGGAGGAGGTTTCTCAGTTCGACTGTATTTTTTTTTATGTGTGTTCGCGGGTAACGTCGTCGTTTATGAACCGATTATGATGATTCTTTTTTTGTTGGAAAGGAGATGTCCCGAGGGTGGTACCATGATAAGGAAACCAGGATCTGATGATGGCATCCCAGAGAAATCGAGGGGAACCTTCGAAAATCGTAGTGCCGACTAGTGCGTTTGTTAATTTAAAGCACTACTAGTAATCGAACTAATGAATTCACCACTGAAAATTGTGAAATAAAAAATAATTTTAACAAAAAATTAAAACCGCCTTCAAAAAAACTAAATAGTTAAATATAATATTGCAGCCTATGACTTTTTCGTTCGCATCATAAGAACATTAATTTGTTTCATAGAAGTCGGTGTCAAGCCAAGCCAAAAAAAGCAAGCCCTGTCGCGAATCGTACCGGCTTGACAGCGACTTCAATAAAACAAATTAATGTTCTTATGATGCGAACGAAAAAGTCATAGGCTGCAATATAATTTTATTACTTTTTAGTTTTTTTACTGACGCCATCAGCTGATTTTTACTGCCCTTGGAAAACGCGTCGTTATTGCTTTCACAAAAGCCGCTAAACGTAAACGTTGTTTTCTACGAGTTCCAGTCAGTAAGAAAATTGCCCACGATTCTTGAGAATCATTTCGCCCTCCCTTAGTCAGAGGGTGTTAAGTTAGCGTGCTCGACTTTAAAGGTTAATAGAATGCCTCGTCTCACGCCAATAACCCTGAATATTTAAAGTGCTTTCTTCTATTAAGCCTTTGTGACGTCAGCAGATTGCTTTCAAGGCGTTTTCAACTGCCAACAATACACCTGAAAATTTATCTTTATTACTCTGGCTCTAAGAATGCATTTTTTTTAGGGTTCCGTACCCAAACGGGGAAAACGGGACCCTATTACTAAGCCTACGTTGTCCGTCCGTCGGTCCGTCCGTCCGTCCGTCTGTCCTACTTATTTAGGGCTGTAACTTTTGAACCGTAATAGCTAGATAGCAATTTTCTCTCCTAACTTTGTGATGGCCGATTATAGTTATATAGTTATTAACACTACACTACCTACGATTTGTATAGTGTTTAAACATTTGTAATTTATTAGTGATTAAGTAGTCCGTTCGGGCAATTTCGGGCAGTTGAGTCGCAAGGAAGAGACTGAAAAACAGCAGTAATGCTGAGGCTCTGTCCTATTCCACTGCACTTTCAAAAATGTGTAACTTAATTATTAGTAATTTTTTTGAAATATTGTACTTTTGTAACTGTAGTTGAATAAACGTCTTTATTATTATTATTATAGTTCAAATTCTCAGATTATGCGTTATTACGGCGGATTTGTTAACAAATAATAAAAATTTCAAAAAGTCAAAAATTAAGGGGGGTTCTCAACAAGAAACTAGTTTTTATCAACGTTTTTTTTTGAACTTACGTGCTGTACCTACCTAGTAGATTGCCGCAATAGATAGGATAGGTAGGTAAAATACCACTAATTGTTGCAGAGTCATCAAAATAAATAGTAGGTACTATTAATATACCGGTGAAAGAACTATCGTTTCCAGGTCATTTAGAATTTAATAAAATGCTTTATTTAAAAAAAAGGTATTTATTGTGTAGGTACGATTTTTTAGGGTTCCGTACCCAAAGGATGAAAACGGGACCCTATTACTAAGCCAACGTTGTCCGTCCGTCCGTCTGTCCGTCTGTGCGTCCATCCGTCTGTCCCAAGGGCGGATCCAGGGGGGGGGCCCAGGGGGCCATGGCCCCCCCCACGGACCTCTGCGGATTGCATTGAATTTCGAGGCTGAGTAATGACGGCACTTTACAAGGGCATAGATTTATTGAGCTCTGTCCATAACTAATTCGTAGAGCGGAGAAAATTAGAGCTCGCTTCGCTCGCTCCGTGTTTCTGTATTAATTATTGTACCTGTGTAGGTACAATAATTAAAACAAGGCTGTGGTCAGAAATCTTTAGGATTATACATATAATATAATCCTAAAGATTTAACAGCAAACCGGGGAACACGCCCCGGGCGGCAGGTTTAGGGGGCGCGAAAATCAAGATGGAAAAAAATATTGAATCGACTTGAGAATTTTGCAAAAAAATCTCGTGTTCTCTTCGCTCGGTCCTGATTTCAGACATCTCATTATATTGCAGTGACGAAATCTCGAGCTTGTTTCGCTCCCTCTTGGTTTAAGATCGTATTGCAGTCATGCCATTATATTGCAGCGAAATCTCGAGCTCGCTCTTGGTTTTAGACCTTATTGCAGTCATCTCATTATATTTCAGTGAAATATCGAGCTCGCTTCGCTCGCTCTTGGTTTTTTTGTTGTATTGAAAGTACCTATCGCAGAATTCTATCATATTGCGAATTTCTGACTCGACCTAATTATATTGCAGTAAATTCTCGAGCTCGCTTCGCTCGCTCTTGGTTTTAGATCTCATTGCAGTCATCTCATTATATTGCAGTGACGAAATCTGAGCTTGCTTCGCTCGCTCTCGGTTTAAGATCGTATTGCAGTCGTCTCATTATATTGCAGTGAAATCTCGAGCTCGCTTCGCTCGCTTTTGCTTTTAGATCTTATTGCAGTCATCTCATTATATTTCAGTGAAATATTGAGCTCGCTTCGCTCGCTCTTGGTTTTTTTGTTGTATTGAAATTACCTATCGCAGAATTCGATCATATTGAGAATTTCTGACTCGACCTAATCATATTGCAGTAAAATCTCGAGCTCGCTTCGCTCGCTCTATGTTAAACGTTTTATTGGAACCACTCAACCTGGACCTGGCCTCTCTAAGAAAAAAATATTGCTACACTACATTCTTGTAAAGGAGGCCCGGGCCCGGCGCCAATCTCATGTTTTTGCCCCGCCTCGGAAAAATCGTAGATCCGGGGCTGATTGTTTTTAACCGACTTCAACAAAAGGAGGAGGTTCTCAATTCGACCCGTATGTTTTTTTTTTTTTTTGTATGTTTGTGACACGATATCTCGTCAATTATGAATGAATCTTGTGATGATTATTTGTTTGTTTGGTAGAGCATACTCCAGAGGTGGTCCCATATAAATTTTATCGTAATTGGTTCATGACTTTCTACAAGAATAACAAATATACAGGGTGGCCGGGGAGTTGACGTTCAAACATAAAATTTAGGTCCGGTATGTCGTGGGGTATCCGAATCACCCCCATGTATGTTCCGCGATTATTTATAGTTTTCGAGTTATGATGATTTTTCCGATTTTTTGAGGAAACTCGACATGACCGGCATGAACAACTTCTAAAAAAAAAGTGTAAGACTTTTTAGAAATTCTTTTTTTGCAACTTTATCTTCATGAATTGTGCCTTTATTCATAACATCATCAGCATCTTAACTTTGATAAAAGTTATGAAAATATTGATCTAAAGTTAAAAATTTGCGATCCGTGAATTATGACTAAATTTTAAACTTTAAATTAAAACTCTAAAAAGGTGACCTTATGACTTTTAAGCCAATCCCAAAAATGCGCCCAACTCTCAGCTTTCATAATCATAAATAAAAAGTAGTACTTAAGAGGGCTAATTTGCCTAGAATTGATCTTCAAAGACAACAAGGCGGAAAATTCTTAAATTTAAAAATATTTTTTTTTGCCATAACTACCACGCCTAAGGCTAAATAATTATTAAAGAATGCTGGAAACCGAAACGGCGACGGGTTATGCCGGACTCTTACCGGCTAAAACCCCACCGTGTTCCACCTCATCGCATATTGCCGTAGAGCCTGAGGGCCCGTGAGGAATCTTCCACACTCTATGGCGCAGCGACCGACCTTACCAGGTCTCATCAATGATGATTAAAGAATGCTGGAAACTTATCGTGTTGGTGGAATAAGGAAAGTTTTAAGTAAAAAGTAGATAACCAAACCTAACCTAACCTAGGAGGAGGGAGCCGACAGCCGGGTGCCACCACTGCGACGGCTGTCTCGACGAGACGGCGCAGCACGTGCTGCAGGAGTGCCCTGCGTGGGCGGGAGAGCGCAGTGAGCTCTCCCAGGTAGTTTCAGACCTCTCGCTGCCGGCCATGGTTCGCGCTATGGTCGACAGTGAGGCGTCTTAGCGCGCGGTTCTCTCCTTCTGTGAGGAAGTAATGCTCCAGAAGGAGACGGCGGAGAGGGAGAAGGAGTCGACTTCTGAACTCCCGATCTGCCAAAGACGCACGGGGCGCAGACGGGCTGCGTTTCCTCGCGGTCTGCCTCCCCCGTAATTTTTGAGTCTCTGGGCGTCGGGCTGGCGGGTCCGGCGTCCGATCATAGGGACTCGAGGTGGTTGTGTGCGTGTTCCCACGCACCACCTAAAGGCCTGTAGGCTTGTCAAGGCCAACAGAGATGAGACCTGGTAAGGTCGGTCGCTGCGCCGTAGAGTGTGGAAGATTCCTCACGGGCCCTCAGGCTCTACGGCAATATGCGAAGAGGTGGAACACGGTGGGGTTTTAGCCGGTAAGAGTCCGGCATAACCCGTCGCCGTTTCGGTTTCCAGCATTCTTTAATCTTTTTTAGCCTTAGGCGTGGTACTTATGGCAAAAAAAAAATAAAAAAATTTTAAGAGTTTTCCGCCTTGTTGTCTTTGAAGATCAATTCTAGCCAAATTAGCCCTCTTAAGTACTACTTTTTATTTATGATTATGAAAGCTGAAAGTTGGGCGCATTTTTGGGATTGGCTAAAAAATCATAAGGTCACCTGTTTAGAGTTTTAATTTAAAGTTTAAAATTGAGTTTATAATTCACGGATCGCAAATTTTTAACTTTAGACCAATATTTTCAAAACTTTTATCAAAGTTACGATGCTGATGATGTTATGAATAAAGGCAATATTCATGAAGATTAAGTTGCAAAAAAAGAATCTCTAAAAAGTCTTACACTTTTTTTTTTAGAAGTTGTTAAGCCGGTCATGTCGAGTTTCCTCAAAAAATCGGAAAAATCATCATAACTCGAAAACTATAAAAAATCGCGGAACATACATGGGGGTGATTCGGATACCCCACGACATACCGGACCTAAATTTAACGTTTGAACGTCAACTCCCCGGCCACCCTGTATATACGCGACCTGATTACTCGTCAATTATGAATTGATCTTGTAGTGATTCTTTTTCTGTTTGTTGTGAGGATTCTCTTTCTGTGTGGTGGATCATACTTCAGAATTGGTCCCACATAAATTTTATCGAAATTGATTCATAACTTTCTACAATAAAAACAAATATTATATACAGATCAATATACAGATGACGTTTTGGTTTGTTGATTCCAGGTTGATTCGGATCAAAGACTACATTTATTCGAACTTTAATGTCATAACATGGTCATAACCAAGAAGTTTGAAATCATAGCTGTAGGTAGAATTTCAAAGAAGGTGGCATAGGTATACCGAAACCATGGATATAAACTAATGGATACCAATCCTCCACACGACAGTTGAACATAGGGCGGTCGGTAATGTTCGTCCTTTTTTAGGGTTCCGTAGTCAAACATGGAACCCTTACTTTCGTCCATTCTGTCTGTCTGTAATAATTTATTCAATATAGGAGCTTAAAGCCCACTTATTAAACGTCAAATCTTTTTTAACCGACTTTAAAAAAAAGGAGGAGGTTCTATGTTCGGCTGTATGTATTTTTTTATGTGTATGTTCACCGATATTTTCGTCAATTGTTAACCAGTTTAAAAAAATATTTTTCTGTTTGAAATGCTATACTCCGTAGGTGGTTCCATTTTAATTTTGTGATGATCTGATGATACATTATGGAGCTACATAATAGAACTCCTCTAAAGTTGACAGCAAATCGTCTGCGATTGAACGATTTGCTTCGTTTCAATGTACCCTTTGCGTGTATAACTGATATCTGAGTCGAATTAACATATAGGTACCCTTTGCGTGTATAACTGATGTCTGAGTCGAACTAACATATTTAATCACTGAAAATTATGAAATAAAAATTAAATTTTTACAAAAAATAAAAACCGACTTCAAAAGTAAAAAAAGTGAAAAATAATATTTCAGTCTATGAGTTTTACGTTCGAATCTATAAGATTTTTTTTTCTAAGCTATTTCATCCCTCTGCTGGGCAAAGGCCTCCCCTTTAATCTTCCAACCATCTCTATCCTGGGCAAGCTCTGGCCACTTGTCGTCAAAAGCATCCAAGAAAATTAATATGTTTTATTGGAGTCGGTGTCAAGCCAAGCCAATAAATTACTGCAAGCCCAGTCGCGAATCGTACCGGCTTGACAGCGACTTCAATAAAACAAATTAATTTTCTTGGATGCTTTTGACGACAAGTGGCCAGAGCTTGCCCAGGATAGAGATGGTTGGAAGATTAAAGGGGAGGCCTTTGCCCAGCAGAGGGATGAAATAGCTTAGAAAAAAAAATCTTATAGATTCGAACGTAAAACTCATAGACTGAAATATTATTTTTCACTTTTTTTACTTTTGAAGTCGGTTTTTATTTTAGTTTTCTATGTATGTATACAAGACCTCTCGGGTCTGTGTCTTTAACTAAATGTTTTTATATCTTAATACGTGGCCTGCGTCGGCCGAGGGCCCCCCCCAAAATGAAATCCTGGATCCGCCCTTGGTCTGTCCTACCTATTTAGGGCTGTAACTTTTGAACCGTAATAGCTAGATAGTTGAAATTTTCTCAGACTATGCGTTATTACGGCGGATTTGTTAACAAATAATAAAAATATCAAAAAGTTAAAAATTAAGGGGGGTTCTCAACAAGAAACTAGTTTTTATCAACGTTTTTTCTTAACGCTCTATCGTAAAAATGGTAATACATACAAGCGTCAAACTTAGTGTGATTATAGAACAAACTCTACAGAATAACAACAAATACTAAAAACCTGCCAAGTGTGAGACGGTCTCGCGCTAAAGGTCCTGGACAAACAAAGTTTGTTTTCTTAGAATAATGTTGTGTTCTGTATTATGTGGTACGGAACCCTCGGTGCGCGAGTAGCCCGAATCACACTTGACCGCTTTTATTAGTCATTCGTCATCAAACGAAGTGAGTGTCAATAAAAAGTCAATTGAAGAAACTAAGTTGACAATTGAAGGCGCTGATGACTGACGGACGTGAAAGTTTCTAGGAATTATAGCAATTTGCCATTAGACTGTGTTTTTAACTATTACTAGTCATTAGTTCGCTACTCGGTGGGTAATTTGTTTGCTGACATGACAATCCTCATGCAATTTAATTAATTTCCATTGCAATCATGTTGTTTAGTTGCAGAGGTGCATAGCCAATATAATCATTCCAAACAGATGGTAGATGTACTTCTGGTTCTGATAGGCCTTCTCGGTTCCATTGGAGAAAGACGCCTTCCTGGGCCTCTACCCGTACATTCGAACTTCGCAATTGCGTGAAAGTTTTCGTTCCAAATTCAACTCTATTACAATGAAGTGTGGACCGAAACAGTGGCGATACATCGAACATCGAAAGTCCGGGTACAGGGCCTGGTTCGTTTTGGGAATCGATTTTTTTTTTAATTATTTATGCCTGTCTGTAACGTGAACTATCATCAGACTTGACCAATTGTACCCTAAATCGTTTTCACGGCTAAATCGCTGAACCGATTTCGATGAACTTTTGTATAGGTACAAAGAGATAGCTTGGACCTTGAGGAAGGACATAGGAAAACCTATGACCTTTAATTTGTGAATGTGTCATTGGTGTACGTTCTAATAAACTTGTGGGGAACCACTACAGATGTCCAGCACCCACAAGTTATAGCAAAGATGCTAACAGATGGCGATACCGTCGCTCACGGAAATATGCTCCATACAAAGACAGAGTTCATCGTAAATACGCAACTCGTAACGTAAGGTTCACAATCGAATGCGAGACATAAATCGCGCAAGAGAAATAATCACAGAGATTCGATATATATACAAGGTCCAACTAAGAACTGTTGGACCACGGCCGGTCCCCAGGCATCACACCTAGCCTGGCGGAAGTACTTCCCTTTTCAATGGAGGAACATTCCCAGTAGCACCTCCATAAACTATTAAACGCTGACACTTTTTTAAGGGAATGACAAGACTGTCAAACTATAAACAACATCCTTGGGACCAACATCGAAATCGCGAAAAAAATATCCCAGCTGTCCCATACATTTGGCTCGAGTACCTAGGTTTGCAGTTTTGAATGGAACAGCCTATATTTATTTCGCTATTTCGATGGTGGTGCCATAGAGAAAGTTGTTCAGTTTGACGGTCTGATCATCCCCTTAAAAATAATAATACTTTCTACGGATAAACACTAATCGAAAAACATAAATGTGTTGATGGAAGAAGCAATATAGAACATGAATCATTACAGCGTAATGGTTGTCCAGCCGTCAATCACGCGAGGTATAAAGCAGCGGTCGGTAATGACCTTGCAGTCACTAGTGGTGGCATGGTGGTGGTAGGTACCACACCACCACCCACTGCCGAAACCACTGACATGGCGTACGATGGTCTTGAGCATTTTCTAATTATTTATGATGTCCTATAGGTAGACAGCGACCTTATTATAGTAGGTGAAAGTGTAAACTGGGTGATTTTATAAACACTTTCCAAATTTTCAGGGGTGGATCGGTTCAGACCATCAAATTGGACTTTTTTTACTATGGGAGCAAACTAGAAATCGCAAAAAAACTGTTGTACCTACTCGACTCAAATGTATGAAACAGCAAGTCTCCCGTCATCGTAACGAGATAAAATATACAGGGTTCAGCTTAAAATAATATACCTACTGTCAGTTTTTTAAGAGGATGACCAGCAAACTGAACGATCAATATCGAAATAGCGAAAAAAAAATGAACAGAACTGTCCCATACATTTGGCTCGAGTAGGTTTGCAGTTTTGTGTATGGAACAGCTGATTTTTTTTTCGCGATTTCGTTTTTGGTACCATAGAGAAAGCTGTTCAGTTTTATGGTCCCACTTTCACCCCTTTGAGTTTTCGAAAGCAATTCCCTTACACCCTGTATCTTCCATCAACCATAGGCGGTGTCCTATTGCCATCGCACGCGCGATGGTGCGATGCGATGTGATCGTACTGATGGGTAATTCTCCGAAAATTTTCAAATTTTCAAATTTTTCTATGGAAAAATTTCAACGATTTGTAAAATTTCGGAGAATTACCCATCAGTACGATCACATCGCATCGCACCATCGCGCGTGCGATGGCAATAGGACAATTTAATAGTATGGACGCGTAACGCGTGTCATTCTCCTATCAAAATTTTCTGCCACTTTTTGCGGGGGGCGAGGTAACATGAAATCCGCAACTTTGGATTTTATTCCCTATAACTTTAGATTCTAATTTTGAATGTTAAAAATCATGAAAAGTAGTCTCGTGTGAACCCCAAACGTTCTAACTTCAAAATTATTGTTTCGCTATTATAGGCTGTCTCGTTTAGTGATAAGGTATAAAATTGAGTGTAAATGCGCAAGATTAATTGATCTAATACTGTTGATGCGCCTGTTACTTTGCGCATAGCAAATGTTCTCGTGACCGCTCGTTTTACGTTTAAGTAGGTACTTAGTTATATTTTTACTTGCTCTTCTGTCGTCAACCGGATTAAAGGTCGTAAAATCTCGTCCCATCTTTTATTTTCAAAAACCCACGGTTAATATCCGTACATGGTCCTGGATCGAAGCCGGATTTAATTAGAAGAAGGATTAGCTGCTATTATATCAAGGATTGATGTAATATTTATGGAATCAAGAATTTAACTGTGGTGTTAAGTGGAGGTTATATACCTACATAGTGGAACGAAGATCAAGATTAGTAATTACGAGGTGTTAAGTCTAGATTTATTATAATAATCACCCAACACTCAATCAGGTAAAGTTTAGTGTAAATCTACGCATACTGATAAGGTTGGTACACTTTTTGTATTATCTATTATATTCTTAGATTACGTTATCTACCTATTGCATTGTGAATAAATCAATTCTGTTTAGCTGTTATTGAGATAAATCGTACTTACATAAATACAGTACAGTTAGCATTGATGCTACATTATTTAACTTTAATAACAAATTTGCTAATTATTCACATAAAGCAGTTATATGTACCTAGGTAGTTATCTATAGGATAATACAGTTTAGATTAAAGTGTTAATGAGATCTAGACAAGTTATTTACTTTTGTTATTGTCATTAGTGGATGTACTACGTATTATATGACTGTATATTACCGATAGAGGATTTTGTTGTGATTCATACCTATTTGTGGTTGTAATTTATTGAACATTAGTAGCTGAGAGCACATTCAATACTTGTTTACTTACCTATTGTTGTTAAACAGCTGGCGTAATTGATAGAATAAACTGCCGATTTTATTGTGTAAAAGTTTATTACGGGTACAAATACCTACGTGCTAGTTCATTATAGTTGTTTAACATTTTGTATTGTATCAATTCCAGGTTGACAACACCCGACTCCCAAAATGTCAGATGAAAAGGACCTGATTAAAAAGCGAGGCAGTTTTAAAGGACGTTTAACTTTATTTACAAACTACCTAAATACGTTATCAAGTAAATCTTTGAGTTCTTTTGACGTAAAGGAAATGCAGTTGCGTATGGGTAAGATCGAGTCGTTGTATGAACAATATGATGAGGTACAGTTGCAGTTGGAATGTTTATCCGAAAACGTTGACATTCAAATGTCTGAGCGTTCGGAATTTGAGTCCCAGTATTACAAAGCTCTGGCTAATGCTCAAAGTTTACTGGATAACTTCGACAAAAATAACGACGAGTTATCAGTTCATAGTGGTAGTGATAAGGGTAGTACACGTGCCAGTAACCACAAGCTTGTTAGGTTGCCTACCATTCAGTTGCCGAAATTTAGTGGATCATATGAAAATTGGCTTTAGTTTCATGACACTTTCACGAGTCTAATCAATTCGAATAACGAGATTGATGAAATAAATAAGTTTCACTATTTACGTGCGTCTCTGGAGGGGTCAGCTGCTGTGGTGATTCAGTCGATTGAGTTTTCTGCGAATAACTACGCTGTGGCGTGGAGACTGTTATGTGATAGATACGACAATAAACGTTTATTGATTCAAAATCATGTTTCAGCTTTATTTAACCTAGAAACCATCACAAAGGAGTCTTCTGTCACATTGAAACGTTTAATTGACCAATTAAATAAAAACCTGCGTACCTTAGAATCATTAGGTGAGCCAGTCAAACATTGGGATACTCTTCTGATCTATATTGTTACTAACAAACTAGATCAGAAGACATACCGTGAATGGGAAGAGGTCAAAGGTCGTTTAGAAAAGAACAGCGTTATTACTTTTGAAACGTTTCTTCAGTTTCTGCGCAATCGCGCTGATTTAATTGAAACATTGGAACTGTCGCGTAATCTGCATTTAAACTCGACTAGTAAGTCAAATCCTAAACTGAAGTCTATGGTATCAGTTCAAAATTCCAAAGGTACAGATAGTAAAATAATTTGTCCCTCATGTAAAGGCGATCATAATTTAATTAATTGTTCACAGTTTCTCGCGTTGAGTAATGATGCCCGTTTGAAGTTATTGCCGAGTTATAGGGTTTGTTTTAACTGTTTTCGAACTGGTCATTTTGCTAACCGTTGTAAGAAACCTGGTTGTAAGGTTTGTAAACGCAGACATAATACTCTCGTTCATGTAGCTGAGCCTAAACCTTTGAACCCACATGACGAAAATGACGACACGCCTAAAGCTATACTTCCACCGCCGACGCCGCCACCGACTGGCGATGCTGATAATTTAGCATTGTCAGCAAATGTTCACGGTTGTTATGATCATGGTCAGCGGGATGTGTTGTTGTCAACTGCCTTAATAAAATTGTGTGGTAATAATAATAGTGAACATGTCGTTCGCGCTGTACTCGACAGTGGCAGTACATCGTGCCTCATGACTGAGAAGCTGTGCCGAGAATTAAAGTTAGCGACCAGTCAGGTGGACAGGTCGATTCTGGGCATTAATAATGCTACTTCACACGTAGGTACCACATGTCGTGTAAACATGAAGTCATTAAATGATACATTTTCTGCTGACCTTCATTGTTTCGTTTTACCATCCATCACTAATAATGTTCCAAGTCGAGGACTCAATCTGTCAAGTCTTGATATTCCTTCAGACATTTGCTTAGCTGATCCTACATTTTATAAGCCTGCTAATGTCGATATTTTAATAGGCGCTGATCTCTTCTGGGATTTGTTAGGGTCACAAAGAATAAAACTAGGTAGTGGAATGCCGGTTCTCTGTGAAACCAGGTTAGGATGGATAGTGTCTGGTCCTATCACAAGCAATCATGTTGGATTGCTGTCAAATGATATTAATTGTAACTTCACTAAAATCAGTTCCGCTTCTCATGGTGAGATGGATGACATTCAACCCGATTTAACGCGGTTTTGGCAGCTGGAAGAAGTCAACTAAAAGTCATCTCATTACTTTCCAGAAGAGAAGCAATGTGAAGAACATTTTGAACGGAACACGACCCGACTCAAAGACGGTCGTGTTTGCGTTCGCATACTGCTCAAGCAGAATCCTGCTGTTTTAGGAGATTCATATCAAAAAGCCAAGCAGTGCTTATTTTCTTTAGAACGCAGATTGAAGGGTAAGCCAGCGTTAAGTAAGATGTACCACGACTTCATGTCAGAGTATCAGTCGTTGGGACATATGTCTGAATGTCAAAGGGTTGATTTGAATGACAGCTCGTATTTCATTCCTCATCACGGTGTTCTCAGTGAGAGTAGCACTACTACCAAGTTGCGAGTGGTGTTCAATGCGAGTTGCCCCACGACTTCAGGCGTTTCCTCCAATGACAATCAGTTAGTTGGTCCTACAGTTCAAGACGATTTATTGTCCATTCTTCTTCGATTTCGGCAACACAAATATATATTGTCTGCTGATGTCGAGAAAATGTATAGACAGACAGCTGTCCACCCGTCTGACAGGCATTTACAACGCATTCTGTGGCGTAACAACACCCTTGAGCCTGTCAAGACTTATGAGTTGAACACCGTTACCTATGGTACGGCTAGTGCTCCCTTTCTTGCGACGCGATGCCTTAAGCAAATAGGTCTTGACATGCGCCAAGGTCTTAACATGCACCATGGTCATGACATGCTTCATGGTCATGACAGCATGGATGACAGAATCGCCACGTCCATCATACACGATTTTTACGTTGATGATTTGCTGACTGGGGGTGACGATTTAAATGAGGTTAAACGCTTGCGGAATGGAATTACTGACGCTCTTGCTTCAGCCTGTATGCCACTTAGGAAATGGAAGTCTAACGAACCCGAACTGGTACCCGAATCTGCTCAAAAGGCACTAAATTTGAACATAGGATGTAGCGAGCCTGACAAACTGTTAGGTCTAGGCTGGCATGCAGATTCTGATGAACTCTGCTTTCCTATGGTTTCGTCAATTCCCGATGGTCAATCGAAACGAGACATGTTGTCAGTTATTGCACAAATATTTGACCCTTTAGGGCTTCTAGCGCCTTGCGTAATTACAATGAAAATGTTGCTACAAAAGTTGTGGTTACACAAGTTATCATGGGATGAGCCTTTAACTCCAGAGATCAACAAACGTTGGAATGAAATTGTGAAAACCTTTCCACTTTTAAATAATATTCGTGTTCCACGTTTGGTTATATGTGACCCATTCAAGGCGCTAGAGTTACACATTTTTACGGACGCGTCTGAGCGCGCGTATGGTGCATGCGTTTATGTTCGTAGCGTTAACAACAATACTAGCGAGATCGTAGTTCGTTTGTTAATGGCTAAAAGTCGCGTGGCACCAATCAAACCCACGACAATCCCTAGGTTGGAATTGTGTGGTGCATTGGTAGGAGCTCGGCTTTATGAGAAGGTTGTCAGTTCTCTTAGAGTAAAGGTCAATCAAACTTATTTCTGGACCGATTCCACTATCGTGTTGGGATGGTTAAAAATGTTGCCTTACAAACTTCAGCCGTTCGTACGTAACCGTATTGCTGAGATTTTGGAAAAGACAGATAATTGTACCTGGAAGCACGTCCCAACCGATAAAAATCCAGCAGATCTAATATCGCGTGGCGTTGATATTAGTACTCTGCAGAGTTTGGATTTATGGTGGTTCGGTCCTGATTTCTTAAATCATGACCCGTTGCAATGGCCTTCTCAACCCAAACACATTATTAAGTTACCCGAGGCTCGACCTGATGTTTCATTAAAGGTCGTTATGAACAATGACGATAAAAAAGACAGTTTTATAGATTTCAGTCGTTTTTCTAACTATTTACGTCTTTTACGTTCCGTGTAGATCGGGATCCGGTGACGAGGTCCGTATACCAATCGAGCTCATCCATAATTCAGTTTTCATGCAATATTTTACTATTAGAAGATGCGAAAAAACTTGGTCGGCCGACCCCTATCCTGGTGGGTTTTGTGTAGGAGGGTGACTAGTAACCTCTCTGAGACGAGACTAATTACCCATCGAGCTCATGAACCAAATTATGCTTATCCGATTGGACTTTATTAGTGTTACGAAGTACACTCGGTCGTCCGCCGGATATCCTGGCAGGTAGTGCTGGCCAACCAAAAATGGTGGTCAAATTTTGGAGTACTTCTCACCCATCGAGCTCATGGATGAAATGTATGCCAAATCAAAGGTTAGACCTTTACCTTCAATATTTCATCGGTCGTCCTGGCCGAAACCTGGTGGGTTCTGGTGGCCAACCAGATTTATCTGTCAAAGTAAGATCATGCGTTTTCACGTTTATATGAATAAATACTTTATTTACCTGATATATGCAGTTCTTTTAGCATGAACGTGAACGGTTGTATGGTTTAAAAGTATTTTTAAAAAAAACTTGAAAAAAAAAAATTACCGTGTCGATAAATGAGACATCAAATAAAATTTTTTTTTTTCGATATAACTTCGTCATTTCTAAACTGATTTGGCTGATTGTTTTATTTTACAAAAATATTCAAGAGTTCATGCCACTAAAATTTGGTGAAGATCTGATGAAGCGTTTCGAAGATGTTCAATGTTTTAAGTGGGTCAGATTTTACTACAAAAAATATCCAACCAAATTGATTCTTTAAAGAGAATAATAATTGAGTTCTATTAATGATTCTTTCTAAAATGAAATTTGCTCTCTTAAGAGATGTCTATACAGGGTGGCCGGGGAGTTGACGTTCAAACGTAAAATTTAGGTCCGGTATGTTGTGGGGTATCCGAATCACCCCCATGTATGTTCCGCGATTTTTTATAGTTTTCGAGTTATGATGATTTTTCCGATTTTTTGAGGAAACACGACATGACCGGCTTAAACAACTTCTAAAAAAAAAAGTGTAAGACTTTTTAGACATTCTTTTTTTGCAACTTAATCTTCATGAATTGTGCCTTTATTCAAAACATCATCAGCATCGTAACTTTGATAAAAGTTATGAAAATATTGGTCTAAACTTAAAAATTTGCGATCCGTGAATTATGACTAAATTTTCAACTTTAAATTAAAACTCTAAACAGGTGACCTTATGATTTTTTAGCCAATCCCAAAAATGCGCCCAACTCTCAGCTTTCATAATCATAAATAAAAAATAGTACTTAAGAGGGCTAATTTGGCTAGAATTGATCTTCAAAGACAACAAGGCGGAAAAGTCTTAAATTATTTTTTTTTTTTTTTTTTGCCATCATTACCACGCCTAAGGCGTGGTAAATAATGATTAAAGAATGCCAGAAACCGAAACGGCAACGAGTTATGCCGGACTCTTACCGGCTAAAACCCCACCGTGTTCCACCTCATCGCATATTGCCGTAGAGCCTGAGGGCCCGTGAGGAATCTTCCACACTCTACGGCGCAGCGACCGACCTTACCAGGTCTCATCTCTGTTGGCCTTGACAAGCCTACAGGCCTTTAGGTGGTGCGTGGGAACACGCACACAACTACCTCGAGTCCCTATGATCAGACGCCGGACCCCCCAGCCGGACGCCCAGAGACTCAAAAATTAAGGGGGAGGCAGACCGCGAGCAAACGCAGCCCGTCTGCGCCCCGTGCGTCTTTGGCGGATCGGGAGTTCAGAAGTCGACTCCCTCTCCCTCTCCGCCGTCTCCTTCTGGAGCATTACTGCCTCACAGAAGGAGAGAACCGCGCGCCAAGACGCCTCACTGTCGACCATAGCGCGAACCATGGCCGGCAGCGAGAGGTCTGAAACTACCTGGGAGAGCTCACTGCGCTCTCCCGCCCACGCAGGGCACTCCTGCAGCATGTGCTGCGCCGTCTCGTCGAGACAGCCGTCGCAGTGGTGGTACCCGGCTGTCGGCTCCCTCCTCCTAGGTTAGGTTAGGTTAGTTCATGTTAGGTTAGGTTATCTACTTTCCCCCCCCCCCCCCCCCCGAGGGTTGCCCGCCTTGTCGTGGCGGGGGGGCTTAGTAACCGTGGACGGTGGAACCCACGGTGAAGCTAAGAGGCAACCAGGCCGGCCTATTTGGGGTGTCGGTCGGCCATAGGAGGGCGCTCCCAGCGGGCTGAACAAGTCCGCTGCGGACGCGTTGGAGGTGGGACGCGGAAGAAGAGGAGTGCCGGTATAACGGTGCGCCGTTCTCCCTATCTTCTGCGGCCGAGGTCTGGCCGGTGGTAGACCCGGCACTGGTGGGGCCGCAGGGGAAGAGGCATGTCGGTGATAAGGTGCGCCGCTTGCCCTATCCTCTGCGGCCGAGGTGTGGTCGGTGGCAGAGCCACGGACCCGATCTGCCACCGGGTGCCAGTTATCTGGTACCCATGGCCTCCTAGTAGCAGACTCGGGGGGCGTCTGCTACGGTACGGGTGGAGGCCGAGGAGGGAGGCGCACCATACCATCTGGTGCGCACATCGCGGAGGGCCTTCGGGCTTTGGCGATGGAGCCGCTTGTGGGCGGCTGCCGCCGGCGGGGTCGCGGAAGATTGCGAAAGCGTTCCCGTTACCCCGCCACAAGGCGAAGCGGAGGAAGATGGGGGGGTTTTTAGTGGGTATACCGTGGGTCTCATTAGCCTATACGGGAGTCCCACATAACCACTCGGGTGCCCCCCTGCGCCCGGGTGGTATGCGTAATGCATTTTCCCCCCCGGAACAAAAAAAAAAATCTACTTTTTACTTAAAACTTTCCTTATTCCACCAACACGATAGGTTCCTCTCGCTGCCGGTGGATGGTTCGCGCTATGGTCGACAGTGAGGCGTCTTGGCGCGCGGTTCTCTCCTTCTGTGAGGCAGTAATGCTCCAGAAGGAGACGGCGGAGAGGGAGAGGGAGTCGACTTCTGAACTCCCGATCCGCCAAAGACGCACGGGTCGCAGACGGGCTGCGTTTGCTCGCGGTCTGCCTCCCCCTTAATTTTTGAGTCTCTGGGCGTCGGGCTGGGGGGTCCGGCGTCTGATCATAGGGACTCGAGGTAGTTGTGTGCGTGTTCCCACGCACCACCTAAAGGCCTGTAGGCTTGTCAAGGCCAACAGAGATGAGACCTGGTAAGGTCGGTCGCTGCGCCGTAGAGTGTGTAAGATTCCTCACGGGCCCTCAGGCTCTACGGCAATATGCGATGAGGTGGAACACGGTGGGGTTTTAGCCGGTAAGAGTCCGGCATAACCCGTCGCCGTTTCGGTTTTCAGCATTCTTTAATCATTATTTAGCCTTAGGCGTGGTAATTATGGCAAAAAAATAAAAAAAATTTTAAGACTTTTCCGCCTTGTTGTCTTTGGAGATCAATTCTAGCCAAATTAGCCCTCTTAAGTAGTACTTTTTATTTATGATTATGAAAGCTGAGAGTCGGGCGCATTTTTGGGATTGGCTAAAAAATCATAAGGTCACCTGTTTAGAGTTTTAATTTAAAGTTGAAAATTTAGTCATAATTCACGGATCGCAAATTTTTAACTTTAGACCAATATTTTCATAACTTTTATCAAAGTTACGATGCTGATGATGTTTTGAATAAAGGCACAATTCATGAAGATTAAGTTGCAAAAAAAGAATCTCTAAAAAGTCTTACACTTTTTTTTTAGAAGTTGTTTAAGCCGGTCATATCGAGTTTCCTCAAAAAATCGGAAAAATCATCATAACTCGAAAACTATAAAAAATCGCGGAACATACATGGGGGTGATTCGGATACCCCACGACATACCGGACCTAAATTTTACGTTTGAACGTCAACTCCCCGGCCACCCTGTATAATAAAATAAACTAGTAATACCGCGGCGTTGCTTTCAAAAATGAAGTTGAAAAAAAATGTTTCGTCAAGTAAAAGCTACCTATGTTTATGTGGATGATCTAATTTAGTACGTACCTATATTAGTTCTAAAATAATTAGCTAAAACTGTTTAAAGGGATGATTGGATTATCAAACTGAACAACTTTTATTATGGGTTCAAAATCGAAATCGCTAAAAAACTGCTGTCTCATACATTCCGATTCCAGTCGAGTAAGTTTGCAGTTTTGTATGGGACAGCAGATTTTTTTCGCGTTTTCGATGTTAGTCCCATAAAGAAAGTTGTTCAGTTTGATGATCCAATCATCCCTTTAAACAGTTTTAGCTAATTATTTTAGAACTAATATAGGTACGTACTAAATTAGATCATCCACATAAACATAGGTAGCTTTTACTTGACGAAACATTTTTTTTCAACTTCATTTTTGAAAGCAACGCCGCGGTATTACTAGTTTATTTTATTATATAGACATCTCTTAAGAGAGCAAATTTCATTTTAGAAAGAATCATTAATAGAACTCAATTATTATTCTCTTTAAAGAATCAATTTGGTTGGATATTTTTTGTAGTAAAATCTGACCCACTTAAAACATTGAACATCTTCGAAACGCTTCATCAGATCTTCACCAAATTTTAGTGGCATGAACTCTTGAATATATATTTTTGTAAAATAAAACAATCAGCCAAATCAGTTTAGAAATGACGAAGTTATATCGAAAAAAAATATTTTTATTTGATGTCTCATTTATCGACACGGTAATTTTTTTTTTTCAAGTTTTTTTTATAAATACTTTTAAACCATACAACCGTTCACGTTCATGCTAAAAGAACTGCATATATCAGGTAAATAAAGTATTTATTCATATAAACGTGAAAACGCATGATCTTACTTTGACAGATAAATCTGGTTGGCCACCAGAACCCACCAGGTTTCGGCCAGGACGACCGATGAAATATTGAAGGTAAAGGTCTAACCTTTGATTTGGCATACATTTCATCCATGAGCTCGATGGGTGAGAAGTACTCCAAAATTTGACCACCATTTTTGGTTGGCCAGCACTACCTGCCAGGATATCCGGCGGACGACCGAGTGTACTTCGTAACACTAATAAAGTCCAATCGGATAAACATAATTTGGTTCATGAGCTCGATGGGTAATTAGTCTCGTCTCAGAGAGGTTACTAGTCACCCTCCTACACAAAACCCACCAGGATAGGGGTCGGCCGACCAAGTTTTTTCGCATCTTCTAATAGGAAACTATTGCATGAAAACTGAATTATGGATGAGCTCGATTGGTATACGGACCTCGTCACCGGATACCGATCTAGTGGCTTACGTTTTAAGATTTATTACATCTTGCAGAAAACAATCTGTAAAGACAGAATTCTTGCAAGAAGCAGAGTTACGGAGCGCATTAAATTTAATTATTTCGAAGTGTCAAGACGATTCCTTTCCCGAATATAAACTTTTTTTGAATAAGCAGAATTTACCTGCTAAGAGTTCGCTGCACAAGTTTAATGTCTTCTTTGATGAGGATAAAATAATGCGCGTCGGTGGCCGTCTTGACAATTCAAACTTCTCTTATAATAAAAAGCATCCGATATTATTACAGTCCACTCATATATTTACGAAGTTATTATTTTTACATGGTCCTGGATCGAAGCCGGATTTAATTAGAAGAAGGATTAGCTGCTATTATATCAAGGATTGATGTAATATTTATGGAATCAAGAATTTAACTGTGGTGTTAAGTGGAGGTTATATACCTACATAGTGGAACAAAGATCAAGATTAGTAATTACGTGGTGTTAAGTCTAGATTTATTATAATAATCACCCAACACTCAATCAGGTAAAGTTTAGTGTAAATCTACGCATACTGATAAGGTTGGTACACTTTGTACTATCTATTATATTCTTAGATTACGTTATCTACCTATTGCATTGTGAATAAATCAATTATGTTTAGCTGTTATTAAGATAAATCGTACTTACATAAATACAGTACAGTTAGCATTGATGCTACATTATTTAACTCAATAACAAATTTGCTAATTATTCACATAAAGCAGTTATATGTACCTAGGTAGTTATCTATAGGATAATACAGTTTAGATAAAGTGTTGATGAGATCTAGACAATTTATTTACTTTTGTTATTGTCATTAGTGGATGTACTACGTATTATACCGTGGCAGAGGGGAAATGCTACCGCAAGGCCAGTCCTTACTATTAAATTGTCTAAGCCATCAACCCAATCAAGTCCAGTACCTAATTTTTGCGAGATTCTCTCTAACAAATAAACAGACCGACAGACGGACAAAAACTCAAAAATTCTGTCATTTGGAGTCAGGGACACCTAAACCAAATTGTAGAGCTTTTTTTTTGAAATAGACACTATTAATTATGTACTTATTAGTAGGTACTACATAATAATGTAGACAAGTGACCAGAAATGCAAAACCTTTGAAACAGTTACCTACACCATATTAAATAATCTGTGCCTACACTACTCCCACCCCTGTTTAACTTGAGGATAGAAACACCGGAACGTTACCAACATTTTTAATTAATATCTATCTGGCAAAGTAGCATGTTTTCTGTGTCGAAACAGAAAAAACTATAGGTAATTAAGGCAGTATCAATTAAAACGTCTACGTAGATACTTATAGGTAGGTATAGGTTAAAGAAATAGTTAGGCGTTTCCGGTTGGTCAAGGTTCACCGTTACATTTACATAAGCCCCCTAACCCTTATTTTCATTTAAATTACTACCTTGCCTTCTTAGTGTACCCACAAGTAAATGAAGAATTATTTGCGTATCGTCATCATCATCATCATTCCCGATCAGTAAAACATTTTTGAGATAACAATGATCGTTCAATTTTAGTTTATTTAAGTGTTTTTATTATAGTTTACGTTTATTTCGCGTTTAGCTCATTTTAGTTTAGTTTATTTTTCGTATAATGTGGATGTAAAAAGAATTCAGAAAAAATTGTTCTATAACAATTTTTTCGAACAAAATCATTTCTTAGCGGTTTGTTCATATAAATAACTCACCGAAGCCGATTTCAGCGTAAAATGGTGTATTATTTAAGACCAAACGTTTATTATTTTTAGGGTTCCCTACCCAAAGGGTGAAAACGGGACCCTATTACTAAGCCTACGTTGTCCGTCCGTCCGTCCGTCCGTCCGTCCGTCCGTCCGTCTGTCCGTCCGTCCGTCCGTCTGTCCTACCTATTTAGGGCTGTAACTTTTGAACCGTAATAGCTAGATGGTTGAAATTTTCTCAGATTATGCGTTATTGCGGCGGATTTGTTAAAAAATAATAAAAATGGCAGAAAATTAAAAATTAAGGGGGGTTTTCAACAAGAAACTAGTTTTTATCAACGTTTACTCTTCACGCTCTATAGTAAAAACGGTAATACATACAAGCGTCAAACTTAGTGTGATTATAGAGCAAACTCTACAGAATAACAACAAATACTAAAAACCGGCCAAGTGTGAGTCGGTCTCGCGCTAAAGGTCCCGGACATCAAACAAAAATTTTTTTTTCTAAGTTAATGTTGTGTTTTGTGGTGGTGTGGTAAGGAACCCTCGGTGCGCGAGTAACCCGACTCGCACTTGACCGGTTTTATTTTCTATTGCTGTAGTTTTAAAATTTTGTTTGCACATGTTTTAACTTTGAGAGATTTTTGATAATTTTGCTCCGGCCAAGCTCCGGCCAACTCATACCCAAATTTTTCAAATTGTACCCTTTGTATCTTATATGGGTGTACTATTTAATCGTAAGAAAGAGTGATCCAAGGGGTCATGTAGCAAAAAGAAAAATTAAAAAAAATCTTACTACAGGATACAGGTGTAGTAAGAATGAAATGAGAAATATGAAAAAGTTGGTAGAAAATTAATAAAAGCGGTCACGTGCGAGTCGGGCTACTCGCGCACCGAGGGTTCCGTACCACACCACTACAGAACACAACATTATTCACTAAGAAAAAAAAAATTTTGTTGTCCGGGTCCTTTAGCGCGAGACCGACTCACACTTGGCCGATTTTTAGTATTTGTTGTTATTCTGTAGAGTATGTTCTATAATCACACTAAGTTTAACGCTTGTATGTATGACCGTTTTTACGATAGAGCGTGAAGAAAAAACGTTGATAAAAACTAGTTTCCTGTTGAGAACCCCCCTTAATTTTAAACTTTTTGAAATTTGTATTATTTGTTAACAAATCCGCCGCATTAATGCATAATCTGAGAAAATTTCAACTATGTAGCTATTACAGTTCAAAAGTTACAGGCCTAAATAGGTAGGACAGACGGACGGACGGACAGACGGACAGACGGACAGACGGACGGACGGACGGACGGACGGACAACGTAGGCTTAGTAATAGGGTCCCGTTTTCACCCTTTGGGTATGGAACCCTAAAAAAATAATAACTTCTAAACTACGAAAAATCTAGGAACATACCTACTTAGGGTATTTTCAGATAATTCGACTAATCTAAAATAAAATTTAACGACTCACCGTTTTGGAGGAATAGTTTAGCAACACAGATATTATAAGTACCTAACACCTTCCTAACACAGGTACTAACAATAATTTAAGATATCCTTTACTTTACAAATCAGCGGATATTTATAACAATCGTAATTCGTAACAAAACCTAGACCCCATAACGATAAAAAAAATTAAAACTATTTACGTACCTGCCCATTATAACAATAACACCTAACCTTGACTTAATGACCTAGAAAACGCTAAGACGAAGCTATAAAATTGCAGCAAACTTAGGCTTACAATACCGTTACTTACTAATTTTAGATTATTTATACACAGTCCAACTGTTTTGACGAAGCCGACGTTGCTGATTCGGACATTTTGTAAAGAAAATTGGCAGATTTGGACTCAGCCATTTTTACGAAAACTAAAAGCCATTCTCAGGACAGGGGTCATAATTATTATAAACCGAAAAAATTAAGGCATTTTTTAAAAAAACTTCCACATCTCCAGAAGTCCGGATTCTAAAGTAGAAATTACTAGTAGCATAGACAAATCATTCAAAAAGCAGTAGCAAAACGTAACCACGACAGCTATTTTCATTTAATATCACTGAGGTATTTTTTGGTCGTTACGGAACGTATTTGTCTTGGTTGAACTGATATGATAGTGTCTGTGATTTCGGTTTCTTCCATTATCATAATATTGTACGGTTATCGTGAATTTTCATTAAAATAAACACAATGAATGCGTAGAAGATTGAGTGGACTATCTTATAAGAAAGATTATGAGTTTCACACACTTGATACAAAAGGTATCATAAGAAGAAATACCTTTCCCCCAATTACTACGGGTTACAATCAATTTACTTTTTTGTTTGTTTTGTTTCATTCTATACATATTACTAAGTTTCATTCGTGTATGGGACCTCTAAGTCTGGGTCTCAAAATATAGGGCCGTCCGCCACACTTCTTTAGTCATGTTTTTTATATATTTTTCGAATAAATGATAATTTTTCCTTACACAGTTAGTTGCTAGATAGCACAACAGCAACTTAATGAAGTCAAAAATAGGTATACCTACTAAAATAACGTAGAAGGGGTTCTGAAATGGTCAAGGTCGTTCAGTGGGGGATACACCTTAACTTATAATGCTTTGCACATGGTATGTACCTATCAATTGAGCTACCTCCAACGACGGTGGAGCGACCTCGAGGCGAGGGATGTGTCAGTAGATAACTAATGATAGCAAAGCAAACACTATTCGCCTGAAACCACACAATGCTTCCCCTTTATCTATTGTATGACATTGTGGAAAAATTACTATTAAAGTGTTTCATTAAAATGTTAAAAAGAAAAATCCATAATTACTTAAAGTAAAGTAATGGTATTTCAGGTATATTTAATATTTATTCATTATTTTATTTATTTATAAGCATATGCTCCCGACTATCTCCAGGGTTCAGTCAGAGATATTCTGAAGCCTTAGAACATCCACGTTTTACTAATAGTACCGAAACTCCAACATTTTTTTATTTTTTTTTTAATTTTATTTATTAAACAATTACACAGCTTCACAGAGGAACTCCAATACGCTATGTAAGTAATTATACAAATAAAACAAGAATATTACATTTATTTATCCTATATTAATAATGCTCTCCAATTCGAAATGTGACGAAACTACTAAATACCACATGACATGACTAATAGTTTGACGTGAGATTCTTGTAAGGAATCGCTTTGGAGAACTAGAAATCTTGAGTTATAAAAATAAAACCGGTCAAGTGCGAGTCGGGCTACTCGCGCACCGAGGGTTCCGTGCCACACCACCACAGAACACAACATTATTAACTTAAAAAACAAAAACTTTTTTTGTCCGGGACCTTTAGCGCGAGACCGACTCACACTTGGCCGGTTTTTAGTATTTGTTGTTATTCTGTAGAGTTTGCTCTATAATCACACTAAGTTTGACGCTTGTATGTATTACCGTTTTTACGATAGAGTGTTAAGAAAAAACGTTGATAAAAACTAGTTTCTTGTTGAGAACCCCCCTTAATTTTTATTTTTTGAAATTTTTGTTATTTGTTAACAAATCCGCCGTAATAACGCATAATCTGAGAAAATTTCAACTATCTAGCTATTACGGTTCAAAAGTTACAGCCCTAAATAGGTAGGACAGACGGACGGACGGACGGACGGACGGACGGACGGACGGACGGATGGACGGACCGGACGGACGGACGAACGGACAACGTAGGCTTAGTAATAGGGTCCCGTTTTCACCCTTTGGGTACGGAACCCTAAAAAATCGTACCTACACAATAAAGAGTAACAACCTTTGCAGTGATTTCTCACTGCATCATACCTTTTTTTTTAAATACAGCATCTTATCAAATTCTAAATGACCTGGAAACGATAGTTCTTTCACCGGTATATTAATAGTACCTACTATTTATTTTGATGACTCTGCAACAATTAGTGGTACCTACCTATTCTATCTATTGCGGCAATCTACTATGTACCGTACCTACAGCACGTAAATTCCATGTACAAAATACATTATATATGCATAGAACAATAGCCATTACCAATGTAATAGGTCATGCACTCTCTGCATCTATGTTATGAAGTTAATAGTTCCGAAATAATATGTTCCTAAAACACCATAATATAAGTCATTTGGTCGTAAAACTGAATTAAAATAGAAATTTTATTAACATAAATTAGCTTAAAAAGCCTGAACCTACTTTATTCCAGTTTACATTGGTGTTGTGTTGACCTGAAATAACCCACCAACGGACCGGTACAACTAACTAAATACACTGTTTGTTATAAAAGAAATCGTATCTTCTTACGTTCCTCAATTATTCGTTAGATAACATGAAATATAATTGATAAATATTACATAGGCCACAAAAAGAAACCCATAAACAAGTCCCAAGTCCACGCGTACGAAGTCGCGGGCAACAGCTAGTGAATAATATAGCTTAAGACGTATCCCTCACCGAACGACCTTGACCCTTCCAGAGCCGCGCCTCACCACTACTAAATTACATAATTTTAGTAGGTATACCTATTTTTGACTGGCTTGTTCATCATTATATCACTTCTAATCCAAGGAAAAAATTCGAAAATCATAAGAATTTTCTTTAAAAAATGTACTTCGTAGCATTTTTAGATCTGAATATTATCTTCACAATGGTGTGTGTTGCAAGTAAACTTATAAAGTAGTTAGTTGCTCATGTTACAGACTTTTTTAAATATTTAGTTTTTCCCTAAAAACCAGAAAAACATGGTCCGGCCCAGCGGCAGCGTTTATAATTCGAGCCTTTTTGGGAAGAACATCGTAAGCGACAATAATTTTTTTTACAGGACGAGGTTTTTTCTATAATTATTATATCTTATACATCGTGAATGGTACTATTTACTTGATATTTAAAAAAATGTTGTGTGATATATTATATTATTTAGAGGAATAGTTTTTAACTAACAGCTGCAAATTTTTAAACATCTGTTCTAGAGGTTACGTAAAAATCACATTTTGAAATTTTGGGCGCTTACGATGTTCTTCCCGAAAAGGCTCGAATATAGTGGTAGCGTCTTAAATTAACTTAAAACTTCACTGTTACTTGTACAATAATTGTTGTACCTATTTGTTTGTATATTGTTGTTTTACGTGCTATTAATATTCAGACTACAAAAACGTATAACAGATCGAAGGCAATTGGTTCAAGGTTCAGTAGTCCTATTATGTATTAAGCTTCCGATTATATTAATCGAACACAAAATTGGTAACGTACCTATATTATTATGGTTGTTAGTGTTCCGTACCAAAATTGGCAAAACGGAACACTTATGGAATCACCTCGGTGTCTGTCCGTCCGTCCGTCTATCACAGGCATTTTTCTCAGAGACCGTAAGACATAGGAAGTTTAAACTCGGTACAGATATAGAAATTACAGGTCCAATATCATAAATGACGTAAAAAAAGCAAAATTTTTATATTGGGGGGCAATTTGGGGATTTTGGGGAGTAAGAAAGGGTAAATAAAAAAAAATTATTCCACCCTATGGAAATCAATTGAAAGCTACGAGTCTAAAAATATACTTCTAAATTTAAAAAAAACCTTGTTTAACAAAATTTTCAATTAAATCCGAGAAATTGCTGTCCCCACCTCTATTTCAAAAAATATAGCCGTATTAGATCTGAAAAAAATCATGAACGTCAGAAATAACGTGTAGATGGCGGGAAAATTATCAGGGTGGCTCTAACTTGGATAGTTTCTTTTCTGTACCCAAAAAACTAAAACCAGTAAGACCAGTGTAAAATGATCTTCAGTTACTATGTGACCACAAACTAAGTAAGTTTCAATTTATAGTGGTTTAACAATAACCCATGTTAAACAACTGGTAGTACGGAATACTAATTGCTCGAGTCCCGACTCGAACTTGGCCGGTTTTTAAGTAATATTGTGTTTCTTCGACCATCATAATTCATAATATCTATTCTCTACAATTGATTAATTAAGTGTTAAGAAGCCATTATAAGAAGCAGATTAGAATCACCAAGACCTGTCAAAAACACCATATCGATTTGATACCGATACAATCGCACATAATAAAATAGGCACTGCATAAAGGTACCTACTTACTCGTGCAACTACTAACAAAGGTAACATAAGATAAGCGTTGGTTGGTTACCTGCGTGATTAGTTTTGACATGCTTGTTACTGGTGAATTACAATTACCTATCTACCTTCAGAACGAAAGCTAACACGCCACCGTATCATTAATATAGGAACGCCTAGAACATCAAATGCATCGACGCAGTCAGGGTGGTCATAAACATCTGAACAGTTTCGGAAAAAAACCTTACTCCCAAAGATAGACCAAAAAAAATCTTTGCTTACTCCGTTGTTTTACATTTTAATTTTAAATAACATTGTAAAGAAATTATTGAAAATTTTCTGTTCAGATTGTCGTGATTCTTTACTAAATTAAGTGATATTTTGTTACTAAACCTTTATTTTGTACTAGCAATAGGTTTAATATTCTATTACATTCAAATTACCTGTAAAATAACCAACGAATGGCTTAAAAAGGACTTGTATCCAGAGCCGTTAAATATTTTACTAAGGATTCATTCATATGGCAATACTGACTTTTGTGATTGGCTGTCGCTGGAGCGCTGGACCAATCAAACGCCAGGCGCGTTTGGTGGGCACAGTGACTCTGAAAGGGTGGGGAGGACGATCGAAGTGGGGAAAAAGGGATCGAACAGCCAGTTCTCAGCCGGCACTCGAAGTGACAACTTGTATTTGTGAAGTAATTGTGATATATTTAAAATTAAAATAGTTTAGTAAAATTATAAAAGTGCAGTGAAAGTACAATATTAAAATATAGCTTCCAAAAGTATATCAGTCTTTGATTCTACGATAAATCAGCAGCGGGAAAAAAAATCTTCAGCCCTCAAGGTACGTGAATTCGGTCAAAGTCCACTGATTCTTTGAATATTGAAAGATTTTATTGTTTTCTTAAAGTACCTACTGAGTTTATTCATTTTTCTCGGGAATTTTATAGAATTTTCGTGATGGTTGATAGTTGCATTGGATTTATCATTTGGTCAGGCTACCCCATGACAGTGTTAAGTCTGATTTTATTTCGGAGTCCATTCAGTCAGGGCAACTCCCTGGCATTGTGCTCCGAAATATTCATAAACCGTTAACCACCGAATTTGAAATTGCAAGCATTTTGATCAATTGCCAGACTAGCGTTTGGTCGGGGCTACTCCTTGACACCGTTTTTCTGGTATTAAAACGATGCTGTGTGATCGTATATGACCATTTGGTCAAGGCTACTCCTTGATAGTGCTAGTGTGCGATAAAACAGTATACGAGCTAAATTGCTTTCAATTATATTTTAAAATTTAGTTAATTGATATTTATATTTTTATACCTACATTAATCGGTGCTTAAAGAAAATAAGACTCAGATATAATAATGTCATAATTTGTGAAATCACTGGCAGAGTCATGTGGACAAATCGAATTAAAATATTTTATTATGCATGGTGGCCAAATGTGTCACGTAGTTGAAGCCATATATACCACCAGAACAGAACTTAAGACTATGTATGTCTATCATAAGGCCATGTGTGCCTAGGAGCTATGTATGTTCCAAAACCAGTTCAAGGCCATGTGTGCCTAGGAGCTATGTATGTTCCTCAACCAGTTCAAGGCCATGTGTGCCTAGGAGCTATGTATGTTCCACAATCAGTTCAAGGCCATGTGTGCCTAGGAGCTATGTATGTTCCACAAGTAGTTCTGTGGATATGTGTGCCTGTAGTTATGTATCTATAAAGAAATAGAGATTTTGATTTGATTTGATTTATATAAAGCCACTAAATCTCATAACAAGTGATTTGTCTGTAAAACCAAATTTCTAATAGTTTTCACTATGGTTAAATACACTTTGTGTCGAATGGTCGATTAATTGTGTCATCATCGTCACAGTCCGTGTAGCTTTTAATAACGCCAGACCAGTAAAGGACAACCGTCACATTCCCTTTACAAAATGCCAGTAAATGTACAGAAGTTTTGACTGTAGTAAAATTTTTAATAAATTATGGGGTTCTATAAAAATTACTCAGGTTTTATAATTTATTTTTATTTATTGAGTTATTTAATAATTTATTACTTATAAATAGTAAAAAAAAAAAAAACGGCAGCAACCCCAAAGTGGCTGCCATCCAATGTCGTTTGATATGAGGTGATGCAAGCACAATGTTCTTTTTTATAAAAAAAAATGATAAAAGCTAATGAGGAGTCACGTTGCAGGAACTGACCCGAGTACACGTCTCGCGTGGTTTCGCGCGTCGCGTTTGTGCCTGCCACGAGGCTCCACATTCCTCAATCTCTTCTTGTTCTTGTCCAAAAACAGTCCCAGAGATTGGGATAGATTCTCCCAATAAACTACACTTGACACTGGCGGAAATGCAGTGCTAACGCACAAGCAAGAGTCCATTTAATTATAAATAAAAAATAAAAAAAATCTAATGAAGCATTATAAAATAAACTAATGCCTGCAATTAGTTTCTAGTGTTCCATAGTCCATAGTAAAAATAGAAGTACGGTTATACAATTTTTGGTATTATGTGCCGGATGTCATTTATTTTTACTGTATTACAAACTTACAAGAGCCCGTATTTGTTTCATTGTCTTTATCACAAACAATTAATTTAAAGAAATACTGATCTTTAAAAATTCAGAGATCGAATTTAATGGTGCACATTTTAGCGAGCTAATATTCAGTTACAGTTATTCTTATTATTTTTCTTAATGTATCTTTTTTTGTTCCGAGGTGATGGTGAATCTGAAGGAGGTCGCCTTCGCTGTCAGAAATGCTGCCACGTGACTTTGAGATCCATCATATTTAGTGCCAATTGTCTTTCGAAATGTTCACGGCAGAATTTCAGCAAATTTTGACTGCCACAAAATTAGTGTCATAATAATAAGATACTTTATTAAATACACATTAGTCTTTCTAGTTACTGATGAGCAATTGTTGTATAATAAAAAAAAAATTATGAAGTAATGTACCTACCTACATGTAGACATATTGATATTTAATGAATTATAGATTCTTTATTTTATTTACACATCATATTGGCATAATTAGGTAAACAGAAGCGAGCTTAGCTCTAATACGATATTTCCTCCAGGAAACCGCTAGACAAAGGCCACTAGGCACCTTAGTATGAAACCTATGCGCACGACCTACAAAAAAAAAATATAGGATGTTTAAATGAATGTCTCTAGTTCATGTTTATATATGTCGCATTATTGTAGATAATGGGATTCAGGCCAATAACGGGTAAAGAAAAATGTAATATTTTGTACATTTTCGTAAATTTAATACATTTTCTTACATTTTGCACATTTTAGTACTAGTAGTACATTTTAGTACAATTATTACATTTTAGTACTATTAGTACATTTTAGTACAATTAGTAAAGTTTAGTACAATTAGTACATTTTAGTACATTTTAGTACAATTAGTACATTTTAGTACAATTAGTACATGTTAGTACATTTTAGTACAATTAGTTCATTTTAGTACAATAAGTACATTTTAGTACAATAAGTACATTTTAGTACAATAAGTACATTTTAGTACAATAAGTACATTTTACTACAAGTACATTTTAGTACAATAAGTACATTTTAGTACAATAAGTACATTTTAGTACAATAAGTACATTTTAGTACAATAAGTACATTTTAGTACAATAAGTACATTTTAGTACAATAAGTACGTTTTAGTACAATAAGTTCATTTTAGTACAATAAGTACATTTTAGTACAATAAGTACGTTTTAGTACAGTAAGTTCATTTTAGTACAATAAGTACATTTTAGTACAATAAGTACGTTTTAGTACAATAAGTACGTTTTAGTACAATAAGTACATTTTAGTACAATAAGTACATTTTAGTACAATAAGTACATTTTAGTACATTTTCTTCATTTTTGACATTTTCGTACATTTCGTACATTTTAGTGTTATAGTACATTTAGTACATTTTCCCATGGTTAAAAAAAAATAACTACATAAAATTGATTGTGGGTGACTAAACATTTTAAAACCAATTTGGGTTTTGTAGGAAAAATTTAGTTAGCTGAGTCAGATTTCGCCCAATGACCTTAAGTACATTTCTTGTTTACAAAATGGCTGTAGATTGATTTGTTTGTCAAATAATTTAAAAAAAGAATCACAACCGGCGTGCAGATATGGCTTGGAAGACAAGACATTGCCTTCGTTTCTCTTTAACGAGTTTGACGATTTTAGATCCGGATTTTGTTGACTGTATAACGCCCCTGTAGGTACCTTATCGCAGGTGCTACTTAGTTTTTAACTAAACTGATTGTCATTTGCATTTTTGGCTTAACAAGTATGTGGTACACTAAGCCTTGTAGGACACCATTCAAAGTAAGGTTTCCATTATGACAATCAAATATTGTAGGTTTTTGAATCGAAATAAAAGGTAGAAGCGTGTTTTTTTCTGGTAAAATTAGTTTATGTACCTACATCCAAAGAATTATTAATCAATGATTGATTCATTTTAATGTTGTACCTAATGCTTATGAGACGAATAAACAATTTTTAATTTAATTTATCGAGGGTGGATTGGTTTCGACATACTTCTATAAAGTATTCTTTTTTCTTCAAAAGTCTTCAAAATTTTACGATCGTAATCGTATTAATTTGCAGAAGTTATTCGTAGCGAATAGTTACTCGATGAGTTTGACAACGCCATCTGATTAGATTTGTTTATTTTAAAAAAAAGCTCCTATGCAATTTACTTCATGATGATTATAATTATTGCATTATTTGGAAGTTGTTAAAGCCGTTCACAGAAAGTGTTGTTGTCGTCTAAAATGGGATTAAAGTTGTACTTTGTATAGAATGAGTATAGGCACAACAAAAATTTGTTAGTTAAAAAAAAAGATAGTAATCTGAATTGTAATTGTAATAGAAACGGTGCTGCTGCTGTAATGTGTTGTGTGTTTTAAGTTATAATAGATTTAATTCCATTATTGCTGGTATACTTCTCATTAATAACACAATTTTTTGCAACTGTATACGGCAACTGTTTCATAGTACATCCCAGTTAGGTGGGCTTTGCGAAAGGCGTAAAGTGTTGTAGATAGTATAACTAGCTGATGGTGATGACAGTATATTACACTGAGCTCAGGACAGGATTTATTATCAGATGTCTTATTGTGCGACTACCAGATTTAATCGATGGATAATTTGTTTTATAATACTGTTTTTTTTTGTAATTAAGTAAAGGAGATAATTACATACTTCTTCATGTTTATCTGTGAATTTGTAAGATGGAGAATGGATTTACGAAATTATTGTTAAAAAGTTAATAAGACTAAATTGTAATGTTTCTCCTTCCTGTTAAAAAAGCAGGTTAAGAAAATGCTGAATGTCTGTACACGATGACTGACCCGGCTGCCGTTATAACCACTGTTTTGATTGATTACCTATAATTGATGGATATTTTTTTTAATTAATTTAAAAACAGTATAAACGGGGACGGTATGTTTTGGTGTGCAAATAAAGAGTATTGTATTGTATTTTATAAACATAAGAAGCATACAAATTTTGAAAAACAACGTTGTGGCAGCAAACAGAATGAAAAGAAGAGTTGTTATTCTGTTTATTATTATTTAAACTTTGAATATCAGTCTACTTAATATTCAATTCTTCTTCCCCTAAAATCAGAATGTACTATTCCAAAATAAATCATTGGACGAGGAAGATTGCAACTATTAGAGCTGCCTCTGTTAGAACTGCAGCAACGTTCACAAATATTTAAGTTGATAAATATTGATATTAGTGTAAGCAGCCAAATGTCGTGATGTGTTCGAATAGTTACTACTTAAACGTTTTTATAAACTTAAATAAGAAAACAGATTAAATAATGTAATAGCCACTTATATGATGCAAAAAAAAAAATCATTCTCTAAAATTAATTTCTAAAATTAAACTCAAGTACCAGTTTTGTGTACCAGCCTCATTCATTCATTCTCAAATAATTTTTACATAATAAAAATAAATACAAAAGTAAAATCGCTGAATTCTAAAATGTCTGATCCTGATGTTGTAACTGAATGTCTAACTACTAAACATTGTGTTGCTGTAGAGTTTCTGGCCGCATCTTCTCTGCAGTGATAACACATTACGAAGCGGTGGTAAATTAAAAAAAAATATATATAAACAAATAAAAACTTTTAATTAATAATTTTGAAAAACCTGCTGTAAAATGTTTCAATGTTGTGATTATATAAAGATTATTCTGAATAATTTTGACTAAATGGTAATGAGAACTGACTGTTGGATGGCTGTGCACCAGGGGGTTGCACAGGGTCGGATGGCCGAATGTCGTGATTCTTTACTAAATTAAGTGATATTTTGTTACTAAACCTTTATTTTGTACTAGCAATAGGTTTAATATTCTATTACATTCAAATTACCTGTAAAATAACCAACGAATGGCTTAAAAAGGACTTGTATCCAGAGCCGTTAAATATTTTACTAAGGATTCATTCATATGGCAATACTGACTTTTGTGATTGGCTGTCGCTGGAGCGCTGGACCAATCAAACGCCAGGCGCGTTTGGTGGGCACAGTGACTCTGAAAGGGTGGGGAGGACGATCGAAGTGGGGAAAAAGGGATCGAACAGCCAGTTCTCAGCCGGCACTCGAAGTGACAACTTGTATTTGTGAAGTAATTGTGATATATTTAAAATTAAAATAGTTTAGTAAAATTATAAAAGTGCAGTGAAAGTACAATATTAAAATATAGCTTCCAAAAGTATATCAGTCTTTGATTCTACGATAAGATATTTATGACAAAATACACGTTTAGATATAAAATTATATACCCGATTTTAAGTCAGATGATAAGCTATCAAACAAAAAAAGTTTCATCAAAATCGGTTCAGTAGTTTTTGCGTGATACTCGAACAAACAAACACCCAAACAAACAAACATACAAACAAACAAACAAACAAACAGACAGACAAAAAATCCAAAAATTTGTGATTTGGAATCAGGGACAGGTAAAAACCATGGCGTAATTTTTTTTTTTTGAAATATCTTCAATGTACAGACACATTTCTGTTACAGTTTTATAATAGTTTAGATTGGTAACATTTACTGTAAACAATTTAATTAAAAATAGGACTGCTCAGAAATATTTGGACACCTTTTATGCTACGATATATCTGATGGCGACTGTACATAGGTAGGTACCTAGGTAGATACCTACCCGATATCTGACTGATTCATGATGTACGTGCAAATATTGTGTAATACAGTTTCAGAGAAGTCAAAAACGAAACGTGGATGTTCTGAAGTTTCAGAATATCTCTGACTTCCCCCTCGGGGAATATAGTCGTGAGCATATGCATGCATGCAGAAGTCAAAAAGTATTCTATCTAACAATGTCTCATAACATCTTCGTTTTTCCCTACTACTATACCACAACGCTGACTAAGCGAAACTCAGAGTCTGAGCTATCTGTGACTATACATGCTAACACTATTTTATACAGGGTATAGATACTCTTTCTTATACTGTGGTTGGGGTGCAGAAACTTGCATTAAGTACTTTAAGGGTCGAATATCAACCGCATTTTTCCGTCGCTCCATCCTTTTCTCACTCAGGAACGTCATTTGCTAGAGCAAATAAGAACGCCAAGGAACGCGGCGGTGCTATCTTATTTGCTTTCGCAAATTCCCAGTAGCACCTCCATACTGGTGACCCGGACGTGATACTACTTTGTGTGGGCCAGTATAGGGGGCTTCTGGAGCCATAATGCTTAAGGAACTACATACCTCATAAGAGCTAGGGTTGTCGCTCTCAGTGATGCTGGAGAACAGATGAGTAAGGGCTCGCGACATCAGGCCGGTCATGGTGTGGGTCTTGCCGGCGCCGGTGGCTCCGTAAGCGAACACGGCGCCAGCGAAGCCGCGGAGTGTATCGGCGACGAGCGGAGCACACACCGTCTCGTACACATCTTCCTGTAATAGTCATCGTGGTTACACTATCTGCTCTACTATTATAAAACTGCAGAATATGTGTATAATAAATAATAATAAATAAAATAAATAACGCTCACAGGCACATAGATTGTAATGATCCCAAGTAAACCTCAGGCTTTTTGTTATGGGAATCATACAACAACGGCACAAACATATAACAGCCATGACCGAACCGGGATTCGAACCCAAGACCCTGGTTTGGCAGTCCGGCGTGGTAACCATTACACCAACCGGGTCGTATGTGTATGTGTCTGTCTCATTGAAGGTATTTAAATAAAAACCGGTCAAGTGCGAGTCGGGCTACTCGCGCACCGAGGGTTCCATGTTCCATACCATAACCACAGTATAAGAAAGAGAATCTATTACTAGATATCACAACACCACTCAACATGTTACAGAAAAGTTTTTTTTTTTCAGCAGAATCATAAGTAATGCAACTGCAATGCAGGTACGTCGACACTTAGGCTGCTTGTCCACTGATGCGAGCTGGCTGGGCGGGCTGTGTAGCTGTGTAAATATTAACCAATCAGGAGCTCGGCCGAGATCGGCCATCGGCCGGGCTCCTGATTGGTTAATACTTACACAGCTCGCCCAGCCAGCTCGCATCAGTGGACAGGCAGCCTTACACGGATATAATTAAGCCCGCCACAAATTCCCGCCCGCCTCTGGACTATAAATCAGGAATAACAGCCGCAAGCGGCAACCATTCACAGCACTACACTACACTGGAGAATGAAGTGCAGCAAGCCCGAGGGACGACTCTAATTTGTCATGAAAACCGCAACGATTTTATCAAAAACGTGCTTTTTGAATGGGACCGCCCGCCGTCGGCGTCGTTCGCCGTCGGTCAATGTGTCTCAACCCTAATGAACTCACCTGCGTGCTGTCCTCTCCGAAGACCCGATCGTAGATGTAATGCTTGTCGTTGACCCTGCGCGTACGCAACACGTCGCGTCTGCTGTCTGCCTCCTCTTCCAGAACCAGCATCTGATTTTTGACAACAATATTTAATGTACCTATAAAGGTAGGTACTCTGTGGAGTGATTAAGAAATAAATAATCATTATCCATGGTCATGATGACAAAGTAAAATGATAATGGAGAAAGTAGAGTCGGAATTTACAGGGTGTTAGGGTAAACAGTTGCACTTCTTTAACGGGCGAATGTACCCATGATACTGAACAACTTTCCCAAAGAAACCTACAGGAAATTCGAAAAAAAAATCGACTTTCCATACTAAATGCAATCAGCTGATCGAACGTTTGTATGAAAAGTCGAAATTTCTTTTTGCGAATTTTCTACAGATTTCTTAGGGAAAGTTGTTCAGTATCATGGGTAAAATTACCCATTAAGGTAAGGCAACTGTTTACCCTAATATTTACTGTGAAGTAGAAACCTGAGAGGTATCTACTGCAATTTACCGAGTACCTACCTTACCTATGGTATCTGCCTCATGAGTTTGAATAGGTACTTTTAACTTACATAACTATCTATTCATCATCATCATCATCATCATCAGCCTATCATCGCCCACTGCTGAACATAGGCCTCTCCCAAGGCGCGCCACAAAACCTCATCCAGTCGCTCCCCGCTACTGTTTTAGGTCGTCTGTCCAGCGGGCAGCAGGGCGTCCGACACTACGCCTACCAGTTCGCGGTCTCCACTTTAGAACCAGAGTTCTAGAGTGGAGACCGCGAACACCCCGCCGGTTGTTAGTTCTTCGGCAGATATGACCAGCCCATTGCCACTTCAGCTTTCTAATTTTCTGAGCTATGTCAACCACTACGATCCACTAGACAGTGGATCGTAGTGGTTGACACCACTACCTATAAGTAACTTTTTAACATTTATTAATTAATATGACGATCGTTAAGGGTAAGAAATGACATGGATATTTCTGTGTTCTCGTAGTGCGATCTCCTATACCTACCTAATGTTCTGCATGACATCGACATTCAAACACATAAATAGAAAGGAACACTTGTATCTCAATAGATTACCTTATCGCTGACCACGTG
Source organism: Agonopterix subpropinquella (assembly GCA_922987775.1). Taxonomy (NCBI): domain Eukaryota; kingdom Metazoa; phylum Arthropoda; class Insecta; order Lepidoptera; family Depressariidae; genus Agonopterix; species Agonopterix subpropinquella. Next base: position 13,976,792 of record OV277695.1, on the reverse strand, counting down.
TACGATGCGAGGGCCTTCATCTGCACCCAGCGGTCGCACGCGCACAGCCACCTGTTGAACCGCAATCTGTTATCTAGGGCATCTAGGTGATCTAGGCCGTACCTAGCAAGTATAGAGCCTCTAAGTTCAACCGTTATCTTGTGCTCTCGACGTTTTTAACTTTAGGAACCACGAAGGGTCTACCGAGTAACCGATCTAGGGACACCCAGAATGGGTATATGGATGGACATCAGCATAGGATTTTGCAGCGGCTCAGCGGCGGCTTGGGAAGCGCCGTAGTGGGGCTCGGTGAGAGATATACAGGGATATACATTAACTTAAGGTGGTTTCAGTCTATACGAACGTTTGACGCACAATACGCGTAGACGGAATTAATAAAAGTAATATTTTATATATTGAAAAATAGTTTAGAAAATCTAGATGTCGCGTATCAAATAGCATTTGCAAATTTATAATATAACGAGCTTTTAAACGCGACTTCGCCCGCATAAATTATATACCAGATTTTAAGTCAGATGATAAGCTATCAAACAAAAAAAGTTACATCAAAATCGGTTCAGTAGTTTTTGCGTGATACTCGAACAAACAAACTCCCAAACAAACAAACGAACAAACAAACAAACAAACAAACAAACAAACAAACAAACAAACAGACAGACAAAAAAAACAAAAATTTTTGATTTGGAATCAGGGACATCTAAAAATCATATCGTAATCTTTTTTTTGTTAATATCTTCAATGTGCAGACACACTTCTGTTACAGTTTTATAATAGTTTAGATTACGAAGATAATAAAGCTTTGAAAATTTTGTATGAAAAATTTCAAAAAATGCCTTAAATGCGTTACATACATAAAGGGGTGCTTCTTGAATACTTGCTTGACTTTCTTGACTATGGGCGATTAAAAAAATCCGAACTCCAAATTATAAATTCTTGTTTACATATGCATTTTATTTTAAAGGTTATCGTAAATATGAACACTTCATGCCGAAGTACGCACACAATTGAACAAAGTTTGGGCACGCTAGTAAAATGTCGTCGTGACCTACACGTGACTACCTACTTGTATCATTTTCCCAGAAATCGCAATTATTTTTCGGACTTTCCATACTAAATGCAATCAGCTGATCGAACGTTTGTATGAAATGTCGATTTTTCTTTGCGAATTTCCTATAGCTTTCTTAGGGAGAGTTGTTCAGTGTCATGGGTACAATGATCCCTTAAAGTAATGCAACTGTTTACCCTAACACAGAATCTACAGAAAATATCAGAAAGGAGAGACCTCGAGGCAAAGCAAAGATATTCAGTATGGCGTCTCATCATTGTGTCATGCGTTTTTCAACAGTCACATAATTATTGACATATAAGTTGTTCAGTTTGATGGTCTGATCATCCCCTTAAAAATGTTTCAGTATATTAAGAAGGACCCTATACAACGTGTTAATGAATTAGCGCAAAACCTCATAAGCCCCAACTGATTTATAACAAAATAATTAGATTGAAATAATAATTTAATTATTTTGATAATCAAAATTTAAAATTATTCACATTTTAAGTTTTGAGGCAAAAATGATTTGTTATCATTTCAACACTGAAAGAAAGCGCTAACGTACTCATGGATACATTTTTATAATCTTGTTTTGGTAGTAAGTAGGGTGAGTGTGCCCGTGCGATGGGTTGACATCGGGTTCAGAAAATTTTAAATTTTGCTTACAAATTATTTAATATTTTGAAAAAAATTACCTATGTTGAAACCATGATAATTCGACTCTGCTCTCGATTCTAAACAAACTACTTTCTAGTTTTGCGTTAATTCATTAACACGTTGTATAAAATATCACAACGATAAATGTGTAGAGTGGCGTGCTAAAGAATTTTCTTTATGTTTATAGCTCCAAATGGAAGTGCCGCCTATTCTAATAAGTAATAACAGTTTAGGTATTTTAGGTCAGTTTGTTTTCATGGTTCTGACGTCACATTTATAGCGATTGACCGAGACCTTGAGCCATTTACTAGTATCTCTTTTCATACAATACACAAAACTGGCTTACTGTACTAGGTGCATGTAGGTACGTACATTACGTAGTAATTATACAGGGAGTTAGGGTAAACAGTTGCATTACTTTAAGAAGTGATCGTACCTACCCATGATACTGTACAACTCGATAGCAAATTCGCAAATAAAAATTTCGACTTTTCATACAAACGTTCGATCAGCGAATTGCATTTAGTATGGAAAGTAGATTTTTTTGCGAATTTCATATAGGTTTCTTTGGGAAAGTTGTTCAGTATCATGGGTACAATTACCCCATAAAGTAGTGCAACTGTTTACCCGAACACCCTGTTGTTTTAAGTGATATTACCATCAGCTTTTCCTCAGTGACTGTGCGCACACCACCATGGTGCTTATCAGGGGTAGTTAGGTTGCTCTGGGTCATCGCATCACTTCTCACACTCAGACGTCGTAACACCACCAGAACAACACTTTCACTTCCGCGCTTACGTTGATAAATATCCTATTTACTAAACCACACAAAAATGTTTAACAAATTAAGTAAACACGGGCAATCAATCATCCTGAATTAAAAACGAGGGTAATTTTTTTAATTTAATGGAGAACGATGTGCGTTACATGTGTACGTTGGTATGGCAGGGGGCGGTACGCGGTCTCCACACTCGCACCTCCACATGGACTGAACCGTGGTCCAAGTAATAGCCTTCGCTTCGGGCGGTCGCTCTGGCAACAACTAATCACCACAAATATAAAATTTTCATGCGCCCCGTCAAAAGAGCCCGTTATTAATTCTCGTGGCTATTTGTTTCTCTGACTTCATCCTATGTTATGCTTCGATAGTTAAACGTTCGTCATTTTTGAGTAAATTTAGGTTAATGCGCTTAAGTACAAATAGAATTAAAATATAACCAGGGTTATTTTTCAAACGAAAAGTCAACGGTAAACTTAGATATTGTACCTAAAAAGTTTAAAACAAGGGCAATATAAAGTGGGGGAGGAAAGGAACGATAATTTATGGAAAAAAAGTTCTTACAAGCAAACTTTTGCAATTAGCCATCCCGCTTCAATTGCGCGGCTCCGGTCAGAATTTTCCGTTTTCTTTGAAAAACTTATGATTTTTTATGAATTTTCAAAAAATAAGAAAACTACATCATTCTAGATATTATATTGTGAAGAATATTGTAAAGGACAACCGCAGCTCTCCCTTGAAAAAATACCTTAAAATGTATAGAAGTTTTGACTGAAGTCAAATGTGTAATAAATTATGAGGTTTTATAAAAACGATTGACGAGTTATTTAATCATTTATTATTAATAAATTATAAAAAAGCAGCAACTCCAAAATGGCTGTCAATGTTGTTTAGTAGGAGTTGGTAGGATGTGTTGCAATCACAATGTTTTTTTATATAAAAATGATAAAAACTAATAAATCATTATAAAATAAACTAATGCCTGCAGTTAGTTTCTAGTGTTCCATAGTCCATAATAAAAATAGAAGGACGGTGATACATTTTTTGGTATTATGTGCCAGATGTCCTTTTCATATTCTTCTGATCAACAATGTAAGAGTAAAACGGTTACAACTGGAAAAAAGGGGTGACTTTGGATTAGTTTTTCTAATAGATTTCGAGAAAAACCACAACACTTCTCATATCCTGTAGATTGTTCAGTTTTGTTTTCTGCTTAAAAACTTTAAAAAGTGCCATAGTTAATGTATAAAATGGTTACAAAGTTACTCTAAACCGGGCGGACGCCCACGGTAAATTCCACGGATGGATGGTTGGGTGGCCATTTTAGTGGTATTTTGTATGGAGCTTCCGTGCCTCGGAAGGCAAAAATAATCAGGTGGGCTAACTATCGACCATCACCGGTAAACATCAGAGTATACCAACGTAGCTCTAGGCTATAGGATACTTTTTGTGCTCGCGGCATCAGAGTCGAAGAATATTATACTCACTAGGGAGAAAATAGTAGCTTATCTATGCTAGGGAGATCAGAGTAGAGAAATCAAAAGGAGTGATGGAGCGCGTTGCTTTACGCGATGGAAGATAGATAAAACGGGTTAAGTGCGAGTCGGGCCACTCGCGCATCGAGGGTTCCGTACCACACCACCACAGAACACAACATTATTAACTTAGAAAAAATACTTTTTTTTTGTCCGGGACCTTTAGCGTGAGACCGACTCACACTTGGCCGGTTTTTAGTATTTTTTGTTATTTTGTAGAGTTTGCTCTATAATCACACTAAGTTTGACGCTTGTATGTATTACCGTTTCTACGATAGAGCGTGAAAAAAAAACATTGATAAAAACTAGTTTCTTGTTGAGAACCCTCTTAATTTATAACTTTTTGACAATTTTATTATTTATTAACAAATCCGCCGGAATAATGCACATTCTGTGAAAATTTCAACTATCTAGCTCTTACAATTAAAAAGTTACAGCCCTAAATAGGTCGGACAGACGGACGGACGGACAGACGGACAGACGGACAGACGGACAGACGGACAGACGGACAGACGGACAGACGGACAGACGGACAGACGGACAGACGGACAGACGGACAGACGGACAGACGGACAGACGGACAGACGGACAGACGGACAGACGGACAGACGGACAGACGGACAGACGGACAGACGGACAGACGGACAGACGGACAGACGGACAGACGGACAGACGGACAGACGGACAGACGGACAGACGGACAGACGGACAGACGGACAGACGGACAGACGGACAGACGGACAGACGGACAGACGGACAGACGGACAGACGGACAGACGGACAGACGGACAGACGGACAGACGGACAGACGGACAGACGGACAGACGGACAGACGGACAGACGGACAGACGGACAGACGGACAGACGGACAGACGGACAGACGGACAGACGGACAGACGGACAGACGGACAGACGGACAGACGGACAGACGGACAGACGGACAGACGGACAGACGGACAGACGGACAGACGGACAGACGGACAGACGGACAGACGGACAGACGGACAGACGGACAGACGGACAGACGGACAGACGGACAGACGGACGAACGGACGGACGGACAACGTAGGCTTAGTAATAGGGTCCCGTTTTCACCCTTTGGGTACGGAACCCTAATAAAATACCACAGCATAATCATCATCATCATCATTTTCAGCCCGTATCCACCCACTGCAGGGCATAAGCCTCCACCCTATTTTGCCATTCTTCTCGGTCCCGTCCCAGTCGCATCCAGGTCTTGCCAATACTTTTCCAGATGTCGTCAACCCACCTGGTTGCCGGATGACCCACTCCTCTTTTGCCTGCACTTATGCGGATGCCACAGCATAATATAAATAATAAATAAATAAATAAATAACGCTCACAGACACATACATTGTAATGATCCCAAGTAAGCCTTAGGCTTTTTGTTATGGGAATCATACAACAACGGCACAAACAAATAACATCCATGACCGAACCGGGATTCGAACCCAGGACCCTGGTTTGGCAGTCCGGCGTGGTAACCATTACACCAACCGGGTCGTCAAACACCAAGGATATACTAGTTTGTGTACAGGGTGTACAATAAAATAGGACAGCTACTTAAAGGGGTGCTTCAGACCATCAAACTGAACAACTTTCTGTATGGGACCAATATCGAAATCGGGAAAAAAAAATCTGCTGTCCCATACCTACATTTCAGTCGAGTTATGTTTGCAGTTTTGTATGGGAGAGTGGATTTTTTTTTCGCGATTTCGATATTGGTCCCATAGAGAAAGTTGTTCAGTATGATGGTCTGAAGCACCCCTTTGAGTAGCTGTCCCATTTTATTGTACACCCTGTATATACCACAGAGAAATTACGTGCTTGCCTAGGGGATAACCTATTATAATACAGAAGTCTGTGGGTATGGGTAGGTATTATGATCTAAAAATTTTTTTTTTTAAGACCAATATTTAATCTTATGTTAATTAGAAGATAGGTAAGTTAAATTAAATTAAATTAAAAAAAATTAAAGTTCAATTAAATTAAATTAAAATTCAATTAAATTAAAGTTCAATTAAATTAAATTTTTACAAGTTCAATTAAATTTAAATAAATTTCAATTAAATTAAATTAAAGTCCTATTAAATTAAATTAATTTTTTAAAGTTCAATTAAATTAAAGTTCAATTAAATTAAAGTTCAATTTAATTAAAGTTCAATTAAATAAAAGGTCAATTAAATTAAATTAAAGTTCAATTCAATTAAATAAATAGAAATTTCAAGTTCAATGAAATTAAATTAAATAAAAGTTCAATTTAATAAAATTTCAATAAAATTACATTAAAAATTCAAGTTCAATTAAATTAAATTAAACTAAAAATTTTAAAATTCAGTTAAATTAAATTAAACTAAAAATTTTAAAATTCAATTAAATTAAATAAAAAATTAAATTTAAGTTCAATTAAATTAAAAAAAATTTCAAGTTCAATTAAATTTAAATTCAATTAAATTAATATTCAATTAAATTAAAATTCAATTAAATTAAAATTCAATCAAATTAAATTAAAGTTCAACTAAATTTAAGTCCAATTTAATTAAAAAAATAAAATTTCAAGTTCAATTAAATTAAATTAATAAAATTTCAAGGACAATAAAATTAAATTAAAAAAAAATTCAAGTTCAATTAAATTTAATTCAAGTTCAATTAAAATTTTAAAATTAAATTAAATTAAAGTTCAATTAAATTAAAAAAGTTAAAAGTTCAATTTCATTAAATAAAAAATTTTTCAAGTTCATTTAAATTAATTAAAAAAAAATTGGTTCAATTTAATTAAATTAAATTAAAATTTTACAAGTTCAATTAAATTTAATTAAATTTCAATTAAATTAAAGTTAAATTAAATTTAAGTTCAATTAAATTTAATAAAAAATAAAGTTCAATTTAATTAAATTAAAATTTAATTTAATTAAAGTTCAATTAAATTAAAGTTCAATTAAATAAATAAAATTTCAAGTTCAATTTTATTAAACCAAAGTTCAATAAAATTTTATTAAAGTTCAATTAAATTAAATCAAAGTTCAATTAAATTAAATTAAAGTTCAATTAAATTAAATTAAAGTTCTCTTTAATCTTTAATTCCCAATAATTACTTTAACTCTCTTATTTAACTTTAATTGAACTTTTATTAAATTAAAGTATAATTAAATTAAAGTTCAATTAAAGGTCAATTTAATTTAATTAAAGTTCTATTAAATTAAATTTAATAAAAAATAAATTTCATTTAAATTAAATTAAAATTCAATTAAATTAAATTAAAGTTCAATTAAATTAAATTACCTTCAATTAAATTAAAGTTCTATTAAATCAAATTTAATTTAATTAAAAAATTAATTTCAATTAAATTAAATTAAAATTCAATTAAATTAAAGTTCAATTAAATGTAATTAAAGTTCAATTAAATTAATAAAATTTCAAGTTCAATTAAATTTTATTAAAGTTCAATTAAATTAAATTAAAGTTGTCTTTAATCTTTAATTCCCAATAATTACACTAAAAAATCGAACAACGACTTACCAGATTTTATCGAACAGAAAATTCATTAGGATACAATACAAGCTTTTAATTTACCCGTTTTCCGATATGTTGACACTTTTTTAAGAGGATAATCAGACCATCAAACTGAACGACTTATCCGTGAGCCGGCCGCATGGTTACCTACGTGACATGACATCACCATGAAATGCATGGCACACGGTCGAAAAAGTTGGACTAAGCGAAGATCAATTGAATTATGCACCCAAAATTGGCCGGAAGTACGAAAAAATTCCGAATTTCCGGTCAAATTTTTAAGCCTTATTTACGTCATATGACATCATTATGAAACTGCTGGCATCATAAAGCCCTTCATTCGTAGAAAGGGGAAACATAAGTCTGTCAGTTCCCAGTTGGCCAGAAGTACTTGGCAGACTGCATCAAAAATCACAATTTTTGACCTTTACCTACGTCATATGACATCTCTCTGAAATACATTGTAAATGGTAGGTAACGATGGTGTCTTTAAGAATACATAAGTCTGCCAGGGCCAATAAAATCAATCGTTTAACAGTTAGGTGTGAACGAACAAATCATGTCAGATGAGCATGATTTATTAAACCAAGGCTAGTAAGTGTAATGCAAAGACCAAAGATAAGCTTCGATCAACAAAAGATAAGCATGCCACTAGCATGTGAAATGCCGCTAGCATGTGAAATGGCGCTAGCATGTGAAATGGCGCTAGCATGTGAAATGCCGCTAGAATGTGAAATTGCGCTAGCATGTGAAATGCCGATGCCGGCAAGAATGCCGGCAAGAATGCCGACTAGAATGCCGGCAGTTAAAATTATCTCTATCTATCTATCTATAACGTCACGCCTTTTTCCCAGTGGGGCAGGCAGAGACCAGGGCGCGCCATTTACTACGATCCTTACATAGGTACCTCTTTTGCCTCATGCACATCCATACATCTCTTCATACATGCCCGTCGGTTTCGAGTACTCCGCACCTCCCCGTTTTGTAGGACGCAACGATTTGATCAGCATACGTCCTACGAGGGCGCCCTCTACCGACACTTCCATTTACATTAGCATCATAATTATATCTCTTTCGTACATCTGCTGTCACTCATCCTCTCCACATGACCAAACCAACGAAGCATTCTTCAGTAATAAAATAGGTCAAGTGCGAGTCGGGCTACTCGCACATCGAGGTTTCCGTACCACACCACCACAGAACACAACATTATTAACTTAGAAAAAAATATTTTTTTGTCCGGGACCTTTAGCGCGAGACCGACCCACACTTGGCCGGTTTTTAGTATTTGTTGTTATTCTGTAGAGTTTGTTCTATAATAACACTAAGTTTGACGCTTGTATGTATTACCGTTTTTACCATAGAGCGTGAAGAAAAAACGTTGATAAAAACTAGTTTCTGGTTGAAAACCCCCCTTAATTTTTAACTTTTTGTCATTAGTTAACAAATCCGCCGTAATAACGTATGCGTATGCGTATCTGAGAAAATTTCAACTATCTAGCTATTACGGTTCAAAAGTTACAGCCCTAAATAGGTGGGACAGACGGACGGATGGACAGACGGACAGACGGACAGACGGACAGACGGACAGACGGACAGACGGACAGACGGACAGACGGACAGACGGACAGACGGACAGACGGACGGACGGACGGACAACGTAGGCTTAGTAATAGGGTCCCGTTTTCACCCTTTGGGTACGGAACCCTAAAAAGTACTCGGTGTACAGAAAGGGGCATAGGCTAGGCATGGTATTCAAGAAGTTTAATAATCTTCTTGGTCTTATTATATATTCTTCGGTCTAATGTCACTGTCATTGTGGAGACAAATTATTTCATTTTTATTACATGATTTATTAGAGTATATTTTTTTCTATGATTTATTATACCTAAATCATGGTAGGTACGAATTTGGCAAAGAACACAGTAAATGAATTTGGTAGGAATATAAAAAATAATAGACAATAAAATTTCGCTCAAGTTAAAGTTTTAGCTTATTATATTTTAAAGTAGGTACGGTACTTACCTACTTATATCGACTTGAGTCTAAATTTCGAAGCAGTAGTAGCGAGAGAAGTGAGGAACTGATGTCGTTAAACAATGTTTACGTAGTACAAAGAACTAGGTAAGTACATCAATTGAATACCTACTAGAAACAACGATCATATTTTGAATCGAATACGTACGTATCTACAGTCCGTGGGGGCCATAGACGAAGGGGTCTCTTATTTTTCGTTTTTAGGGTGAAAACGGGACCCTATTACTAAGCCTACGTTGTCCGTCCGTCCGTCCGTCTGTCCATCCTGTGTAATACGACCACATCGCAACCACATCGCGACGGCAACGCCACCACCGGCGGCGGCATCGCGGCCACATCGCCACGACATGCCGTCAAGCCTTGTTTCCTCTACGAAAGCCGGAATATAACTGCACCATGACCACGTGGTTACCACATCGCAACGACAGCGACAACACAACCACATCTACATTTTGTCGGTACCACAACGCAACTGCAAAAAGCCGCTGCGACACTATTCACACGTAACCACAGCTTGACCACATTTTATCGCTGCGACGTGGTGTGGTTGTGGTACGTGTGAATTGACCCTAACTGCACATGACCACGTGGTTATCACATCGCAACGACAGCTACAACGCAACCACATCGACATTTTGTCGGTACCACAACGCAACTACAAAAAGCCGCTGCGACACTATTCACACGTAACCACAGCTTGACAACATTTTGTCGCTGCGACGTGGTGTGGTTGTGGTACGTGTGAATTGACCCTAACTGCACATGACCATGTGGTTACCACATCGCAACGACAGCGACAACGCAACCACATCGACATTTTGTCGGTACCACAACGCAACTACAAAAAGCCGCTGCGACACTATTCACACGTAACCACAGCTTGACAACATTTTGTCGCTGCGACGTGGTGTGGTTGTGGTACGTGTGAATTGACCCTAACTGCACATGACCACGTGGTTACCACATCGCAACGACAGCCACAACGCAACCACATCGACATTTTGTCGGTACCACAACGCAACTGCAAAAAACCACTGCGACACTATTCACACGTAACCACAGCTTGACCACATTTTGTCGCTGCGACTTGGTGTGGTTGTGGTACGTGTGAATTGACCCTAACTGCACATGACCATGTGGTTACCACATCGCAACGACAGCGACAACGCAACCACATCGACATTTTGTCGGTACCACAACGCAACTACAAAAAGCCGCTGCGACACTATTCACACGTAACCACAGCTTGACAACATTTTGTCGCTGCGACGTGGTGTGGTTGTGGTACGTGTGAATTGACCCTAACTGCACATGACCACGTGGTTACCACATCGCAACGACAGCCACAACGCAACCACATCGACATTTTGTCGGTACCACAACGCAACTGCAAAAAACCACTGCGACACTATTCACACGTAACCACAGCTTGACCACATTTTGTCGCTGCGACTTGGTGTGGTTGTGGTACGTGTGAATTGACCTTAACTGGTCCTAACAACATATCAAAAATGCAGAACTACATAACGCTTTGCAATTTTAGCCTTATTTTATCTACACTAATATTATAAAGAGGAAAGATTTGTACCTATTTTTGTATGTTTGTATGTTTGTAATGAATAGGCTCAAAAAGTACTGGGCCGATTTAAAAAATTCTTTCACCATTAGAAAGCTGCATTCACCCTGAGTAACATAGGCTATATTTATTGCTAGAAAAGATTAGACGTCCACCCGTGCGAAGCCGGGACGGGCCGCTAGTGAACAATAAAAAGCCAATACCTAAAACTGGCGCCTTTTTTCTTTTCGTAATTTTTTTTAGGGCACCCATCAATCAAACTTCAATATTATAGTTTAGAATAAAGTTACAAACTTAGAGGAGATATAAAAGGCTTGATGTAAACGTAATGAATATATAGGGTCCTTCTTAATATGCTGACACTTTTTTAAGGGGATGATCAGACCGTCAAACTGAACATTTTTCTCTATGACACCAACATCGAAATCGCGAAAAAAAAATCTGCTCCTCTATACAAAACTGCAAACTTACTCGAGCCAAATGTATGGGACAGCTGATTTTTTTCGCGATTTCGTTGTTGGTCTCATAGAGAAAGTTGTTGTAGTCTGATCATCCCCTTAAAAGAGTGTCAGCATATTAAGAAGGACCCTGTATTATCAACTTCAAGCCTTTATATCTTTGTTCGGACTGAGTTTAGGGATGTAGTAGCAAGTTTTGTTTATTACTTTATTCTGAACTAAAATGTTCAAGTTTAGTTGATGGCCATGTCAAAAACACTGGTGAAAAATAAGGCGCCAACCGTTCATACAAAACCCGCTTTGTCTTTTTACTGGCGCAGTAACCCGGCAGCTCCTCCAGAGAGGCAGTCGCGCTGGTACTTCGGAGGGCTGGGAGGTTCCGGGGCTACTATCATCACTCACCCCCTGGACTTGGTCAAGGTGCAGCTGCAGACTCAGAAAGGCCCAAAAATCACTATGATGCAAGTTGCAAAGAGGGTGGTTCAAGATCAGGGTGAGCTTTCTGAAGATTATAATTATCTTGATTAAGTATCCTTCTTAATATGCTGACACTTTTTATGGTTCCGTACCTAAAGGGTGAAAACGGGACCCTATTACTAAGCCTACGTTGTCCGTCCGTTCGTCCGTCCGTCCGTCCGTCTGTCCGTCCGTCCGTTCGTCCGTCCGTCTGTCCTACCTATTTAGGGCTGTAACTCTTGAACCGTAATAGCTGGATAGTTGAAATTTTCTCAGATTATGCGTTATTACGGCGGATTTGTTAATAAATAAACAAATTATAAAAATGTCAAAAAGTTTAAAATTAAGGGGGGTTCTCAACATGAAACTAGTTTTTATCAACGTTTTTTCTTCATGCTCTAACGTAAAAACGGTAATACATACAAGCGTCAAACTTAGTGTGATTATAGAGCAAACTCTACAGAATAACAACAAATATTAAAAACCGACCAAGTTTGAGTCAGTCTTGCTCTAAAGGTCCCGGACAGAAAAAGTTTTTTTTTCTATGTTAATAATGTTGTGTTCTGTGGTGGTGTGGTACGGAACCCTCGGTGCGCGAGTAGCCCGACTTGCACTTGACCGGTTTTATCTTTATTCAGTGTGTCATTACCGTTACGGTGTCTTAGCATAATCCTGGCATTACAGAAAAATATAGGGAGGGATCCACTAAAATTGCACCTTCACCGAACTGCATCGAATAAAACACGGATCATCATGAATCATCATCATCATCATCATATCAGCCGATAGACGTCCACTGCTGGACATAGGCCTCCCCCAAAATGGGGGGATTTGCCATAATCGCCACGCTTGGCAGGCGGGTTGGCGATCGCAGTTGGATTGAATGTGTGTACTCAGAGGATGCTGCTGCCCATCCGCCGGTAGATCCCTTAGTCGCCTTTTACGACACCCACGACGGGAGGAAATGGGGTGGTGCTATTCTTAGCCGACACCACACGGACATTCATCATGAATCATTACTATAAATCATAATTTTTCTAGGTATACTTGGACTTTACAATGGCATCTCGGCTGCCGTATTGCGACAGCTGACGTACACCACAGTTAGGTTTGGTACTTATGAAACTGGGAAACGGGCATTGGCACCAAAAGATGTGAGTAAACAATAAACGAAAAACAAAAAATGATGGTGATGATGATGATAAACAATAAATTATCTAGTTAGACCCTTAGATCAAAGTAAAATGATCAAAGTAAAATGAATGGATAGGCCCAAAGCGCTTTAAGTTGAAGCACGCAAAACTAGGGCACTTCAATACAAATTAGGGTACTTGGCCTGTCATCTCAGTACATTTTCGAAGTAAAACTGTCAATTGTTTTGCCTCATTTTTCTGGTTTGAAATGTTCGCGTAAGGCCTGTCCATGTCTGTCTGTTTCGTATCGGAATGACCTAAAGCAAAATGCCCTTCGCAGTACAACGTCCTAATAGCAAAACGACCTATTGTCAAATCGACGCGAACAAGATTTAGATACAAAGGGGTTTGTGTAACTTTATATGGACAAATGGCGTAATTTTTTTTTCAATTGGCACTTTTATTACTTGTTTTGTAGCATTACCTCAAAAAACAAGTATGATTAATAAAATTTGCTCCTAGTTGTATATCGGAGCCGAGATATACATGGTGAATTTTTTTGGACGGGGTAGTAGGGTCATAAAGTTATTATACCTGTCGGAACAGAGTAACTGACATGAGTTGTCAAATGAAACCGTTTTTTGTGAATTTGTCGGCACTTATCGGCACCCTAAAACTTCGAGTTCTGTGTATAATTGTGAATCTAACGTGAAATCGTAGGTAATTTAATGAAATAGTGTTAGTATATTTCACAAAATAATCTACGATTTCACTTTAGATTCACTAATTATTCACAGAGCGCGAATATTTACCCTGTCGATTGTGCCGACAAGTTCCCAAAAACGGTTCTATTGCCTCGCGTCACGTATCTCTTTCTATTATACAGTGGCACCGCTAGATACATCTCGCTCTCTCAGCTGTCAGTTCCTCTATATGATACCTTTATGAGTCGGGTTGGGTATAGGTACTGTAAGGGTTGAACCTCATCTGGCAGCACCGCATCGTCTTTTTCCGTCGCTCCATCCATCGATACCGTGCTGCCAGATGAGTTGCTTGGCTTGCGAGAGGTTTTATAAAATGATATGATAAACTAGTTGAATACTTGAATTGCAAAAAATTTTAAGAAAAAATAAAACGGCGGTTTTAATTTTTTCTTAAAATTTTGCTTATTTCGCAATTTTTTGTGGTGAAATACATTAGTTCTACTCAAATATCAGTTATAAATGCAAAGGGTACATCAAAACGAAGCAAATTTTTCAATTGCCGATGATTTGCTGTGAACTATATGAGGAGTTCTATTGTGTAGCTCCGAATGCGTCATCAGATCTTCACCAAATTAAAGTGTAACTATCTTGGGGGTATATACTTCAGAACTAAAAAAGAATCATCCAAATCGGTCAAGAAATGCCGAAGTTATCGCATAAATACAAACAAACCAGGCCGTCACACTTACACGTATTAGTCCATATCTTGAAAACTACTTAACCGATTTTGATGAAACTTGCGCTGTACCCTAAGTCGGAGTAAATGTAAGCCAATAAAAAAAGAATGGTCACAATCCGATTAACAGTTTCGGAGATATGCGTGGACAAACAGACATACAAACATACATACATAAACCTATGATATTTTGTATATTTGTTTGGAAGCCCTAATAGATTATCATGTATGAATATTTTTCATTAATATTACGTACATACGTATGGAATTGATAACCTCCTTTTTTCTTAAGTCGGTTAATAACGTATTATTTCTTTAGATAAAATAATTATTATAATCGACGTCTATCCCCGTTTCATACCCCAGACGTAACGAATTCGAAAAATCGTTCGAATCTTTAGGTACTTTTTCTCTAATTCGATATGTATTCCAAATCCAATGAGTGTCTATAACAGTCATTACGACACCTCGCGATATACCATCTCTACATCATCTCCCCCTACTGCTAATCCGGAAGACATAACTTGTCCGAAGGACTTTGTACAATGCTAGGCCTACCTGCCTAACCTACGCTAATGTGACTACCTAGGTGGGACAAACTTATACTAAGCTATGCATCGGCGCTGGCTCAGCTACTACTAGTAACTAACATCCGGTGACCGCGGTAGGCTATGTCAGTGGTTTTCACCAATATCTTGACCTCTTAAATAACCCGTCAGGACATCCCTAGAAACAAACTAAATACACCACTTGACCAGCCATATCCTACATGTTGGCTCCCTGCATGTTGGGTGATGTAATCGATGCTTAAGACTAAAGAAGTCTCTGAATCTCAAACTAAAGACATAGGTTTGGTTTAGAAAGAAAATCACGCGGCTTTTAGACACCGAATCCAAATTAGCGCACATGTGGAAAATTTCTCTTTTAGCCTTGGTGATTGGTCTACAATCAAAGTTTGTCTTTTCAGGGTTCAATATCATTTCTCACGTCCTCTTTACTAGCAGCAGCAGGAGGTTGTGCTGGTGGCTTTGTAGGGAGCCCTGCAGATGTAGTTAATGTACGGATGCAAAATGATATTAAACTTCCACCTGAAAAGAGGAGAAAGTAAGAAACTTTAACTTAACTTTTTTCATTCTTTGTTTATTTCGGGTATGGGATTTTCTCAGAGATGACACCTATATCAGATAGCGACTTATCAAAAAGAAAAATTCAAAAATATACGAGACCCCGGAAACTTATTTTCTGAGCGGAATTCCATCTTTGGACAAAATTCCGAACGAATGTGTGTGCACTAGGTCGTCGAGTTTGTACGGATTTGCTGCCTCCGGAATTCAGAATCAGATTATTTTTTTTTTTTTTTAAATATATTTTATTTAAAAAGAAGTACAATGGTTTTCACTTTACACGTTATGCAACAGAAATCTTTATAAAGTTGTACATAATAACCTTTTAATGGACCTCTAACTCCCTATGTCTAGGTAACTTAAGACCTGTGCATCAGGACTCAGGAGTCAGCGTTCCTCTAAAATTTTTTGAGAACCGATTAAAAGTAAAAGGATGATTACATTTAAAACTATTTATATGGTCTGTGTGTGTGCTTGTGTGGGTGTGCTTGTGTGGGTGTGTGTGTGGGGGTGTGTGTGGGGGTGTGTGTGTGTGTGAGTGATTGAGTGGGAGATGATTTTTATGTATATTTGAAAGGTAAGTATTACTAGAGGGTTAATATTGAAGATGATGTTGATGATGATGATAGTTAAGTTTGCATTATCAATTATCATAGTACTAGTGTGAGATCCGACCGTAAAATTATGCACCTATTTCTTAGGCGAACGAAATGTGATTCTAGTTTATGCTTACACAGAGGTTCATTCAACGCTACCAAGTTGCCTAGAAAAATCTTGCCGCAAGTATCTTTTCCATTATGATTTGTGGTATAACTTTTTCCACCTGTCTGCTAGGGAAGTAAATGAGGTGCCATCGGAAGGACACCAGTCTAAAGAACTGGAATAACTAGGGTTGCCACCTCTCAGTCTGCCGCAACTCTAGGGTTGCCAGGTTCAAAAATGACTTCTTTGAACCTGGCAACCCTATAGTTGCGGCAGATTGAGAGGTGGCAACCCTAGTTTTTCCAGTACTTTAAATCAGTCTACTTCCGATGGCACCTCATTTACTTCCCTAACAGGCACGTGGAAAAAGTAATAACACAAATCATAATGGAAAAGATACTTGCGGCAAGATTTTTCTAGGCAACTTGGTGGCGTTGAATTAACCCCTGTGTAAGCATACACTAGAATCACATTTCGTTCGCCTAAGCTAATTTTACGGTCGGATCTCGGACAATACGCAACGAAGTAGTTCCTCAGTTTCATTATAAGATTTGTCTTGTAGCCAGTCTTGCAATTTATTTTTAACTTCGTAGTGATTCAATTTGTAAATTCCTATATACGAAAAAAAATCAAAAATTCCGTATGTATGTGGCGGGCCTTACATCAGTCATCATACTTATATTAGTTTTGTTTTAACTTTAGCTACCAGAACGCTTTTCATGGAATGTATAGAGTGGCACGAGACGAAGGGTTCTTTACAATGTGGACTGGCGCTGTTTTTACATGTTTCCGGGCATCCCTGATGACCGTTGGCCAAATCGCCTTCTACGACCTCTGGAAAGCAATATTAATAGCCAATTTCAATTTCGACGATAATGTTTACACACACGTCACGGCTAGTGCTTTAGCTGTAAGTAATCTTTCCTTCTTATCGTGTGGGCAGCAAGCCCTGGTGTCAAATTCTTTTCAGAAAACCTTACGGCCTCTGACTTAATAATTAAGTATTGAGTAATTTTGACATTTTCTACCGCTGACTTCAAAGTGACTTTCAAAAATTTCACAACTGGTCGTGACCGATACACAAAACGTTTGAAACTTGCGCTAACGTTCAAAGGAATTTAATAGCGTTAGTGCACGTTTCATATAACATTCAAAGTGACTTTCAAAAATTGCACAACTGGTCGTGACCGATACACAAAATGATTGAAACTTGCGCTAACGTTCAAAGGAATTTAATAGCGTTAGTGCACGTTTCATGTAACATTTTTTTTTATTATAGAGTTGTACGAGTCTGCTGTATACCTGTTAGGAGTTTTCAAATTAGGTAGGACATTATATTGTATTACCCGAACTATACCCGACTAAGGTCCGCTACGTATGACAGGTATGTATGTATGTAAATGGGTATATGAGTGTATCACCATCTGTACCCTCATAATTTGAATTGGTGATAAAAGCTGATGTTGGCGTTCAAGTACCTAGTTGTTGCCCCTCGGGGAACATACATACATAAGAGTTGTTGTTTCAGGCTGGTATCGCGACCGCATTAACCCAACCAGTAGATGTACTGAAGACTAGGGCAATGAGTATCAGTCCAAGTGAGTCCAAAGGTGTAATGCACCTTATCATGAGCACCGTCAAGGAAGGCCCACATACATTCTTCAAAGGCTTTGTTCCTGCTTTCGTGAGAATCATGCCTCAGACTATTCTTACTTTCGTGTTCTTAGAACAACTTAGATTAAATTTTGGATTTCTGAAGACGGACAAATAATGTTCACTAGTTATTTAACCTTTATTTTTTCTTTTTGTTATTTAACTTTTATTTTATTATTTTTATGCAGGGTGTAAACTGAAATGCGTTACATAATTAAGCGGTGCACTGCTTAAACCATCTGCAACAGATGTAAAGGCATATGATGATGATGATAAGAAACTGCAAACTGAAAAACTTTGGGACTAAGATTGAAATGGCGAAAAAATCTGCTGTTCCATTGAAAACGTCAATGGTGACTCGATTCCAATGTATGGCATATTTAAGTTTCACCCTGTATATAATATTTATTTATGTTACATTCCTAAATAGCAATTAATACGAATTCTTTCTCTCAATTCTTGTGGTTTTATGTAAGAAGGCCAGTAGATAATATTCTAGGGTAGGTACGTCGGTGTTTCTTCTCGGCGGCGGCGTTTTGGCGCTCTGTCTGTCTGCCTGTGTTTTGTGTGTGTGTGTGTGTGTGTGTGTGTGTGTGTGTGTGTGTGTGTGGGTGTGTGTGTGTGTATGTGTGTGTGTGTTATCTGTCTGTCTGTCTGTCATTATCTATATATATTTCCTCCTTGTATATGAGAGAAGGTAGGTATTAAATATTATAACGCAGTCATAAAGCTCGCTGGACCCTTGTAACAGTGTTAAAAAATTATACCTTTATACCTACTTATAAACAAAGCGAAAATAGTTGGTGAGGATAATGACCGCGTTCAAACGCCCCGGCCGGGAGAAACACCCATCTACCTAATTTTTGAAAGACAGGCCGCATGATTTCCAAGTATTTTTATTTCATATTTTTACTGAATTATATTTAATATTTTTGCTGAATTATATTTCATATTTTTACTGATTTAAATTTCTACTGAATTACTTATATTTGTAATGATTTATATTTTTACTGAATTACTTATGTTTTTACTGAATTTAATTTTTACTGAATTATGTTTTTACTAAATAAAATTTTTTTGAATTATATTTTACTGTGTTATTTAAATTTAGAATTAAAAATACACAATCACTTTTAAGTCAAATTATCACTTCAAGAACCGGCCGGCCCAGAACTGGCCCTGTTGCCGGACTTTCGATTTTCGAAATGTTGCGACCGTTTGGGTCCGAATTTCATTGTAATAGAGTTGACATTAGAAGGAAAACGTTCACGCAATTGGGAAATTCGAATGTCCGGGTAGAGCTGTAGAATATTAATTCTAGTTATTTCGCGGCAAAAGACAATGTTTTGAAACTGCTGGTGGTTACCCTTGGGTGAGTTCACCCCTCGAAAAGCGTCTCATTTCTCAGATTTTCTTAATTTTAAGAAAAACGGTATAGATAATCAAGGTATGAAAAGTTAGTTATAAAATTACCAATAAATATGGACAAACATTTATTTTCATCTGTCTTAGTTTCCGAGCTATAGTGCGTCAAAGTTAATTAAAATAAACTCGATAAATAACTACGCCTTTTTGCTTAATTCAAATGCAAAACAATAGTGTAGAAAGGTTGTATCCGCATATAATTATAGGGTCCTTCTTAATATGCTGACACTTTTTTAAGGGGATGATCAGACCATCAAACTGAACAACTTCCTCTATTGGGACCAACATCGAAATCGCGAAAAAAAAATCATCACTTCCATACAAAACTGCAAACCTACTCGGAGCCAAACGTATGGGACAACTGTTTTTTTTTCGCGATTTCGATGTTGGTTTCATTGAGGAAGTTGTTCAGTTTGACGGTCTGGTCATCGCCTTAAAAAAGTGTCAGCATATTAAGAAGGACCCTGTATTACCTTTTTACAAATTAATTATGTGCAGGGTTTTCATATTATATTTATTTCGTTAAAAGGTTGTAGGTACTCTAAAAACATGATATCACAAATTTTCAAGACCTTTTTGAGAAAAGATAACACTTTATTCATTGAAAACAATATTGTAGGTAGGTACATATTACATAAAAGTGAACAAAAGGGAGATAAAGTTAGAAGTACTTGATTAAAAACCTTTAGTATCTCAAAATACCGAAGCAGTAATTTTGCCAGAGGAAAGACCAACCTAAAATTTATTAACTAGCCTAAATGGAGGGCTGGCTTTCTGGTTTTCGTGGCAGGATACAAGTTTATACCCAAATCCCATCTAAATTCACGAATTGTTGCAAATCTTACCTGTATGTGCCTGTATAATATACTAGCGGCCCGTCCCGGCTTCGCACGGGTGGACGTCTAATCTTTTCTAGCAATAAATATAGCCTATGTTACTCAGGGTGAATGCAGCTTTCTAATGGTGATAGAATTTTTTAAATCGGCCCAGTACTTTTTGAGCCTATTCATTACAAACATACAAACATACAAAAATAGGTACAAATCTTTCCTCTTTATAATATTAGTGTAGATATGCCAGATTTATAACTTACCACAGACTAATGCTCAAGTCTTAGATTACCCCAATCATTTTAGCGTGTTTAGTATGGAGGACGTCGAAGTAATCTTTATTCGTACTTTTAAATCGTAATTGGCATCATTTAGTGATGAAAGTATAGCCTGAAAAATTATTATACAAAATATTTGTATGGAACATAGAAAAAAAAATTAAAACTCCTGGAAGGCTTGTAACTCATTCAGAAAGAATTCTAAAACCCTCATTTTAATTAGAGTTAAATGTGATTTTTGAACATAAAAATTGACATAATAATTAAAAATGTGTTTTTTGGGTTATTCGTTAAAAAAAGATTATGTAATTTTCAATGTTTTTTCAGTAGATACAAATACTAATTCCATATGTAAAGCGTGAATAGCCTTAGAAATAATAGTTTTATTCTATTTTATCATTCTTAAAACTAAATAATGAACCATTCAGCCGTGATTAAAAAAACCAAAATCATTATTAATATCATAATTGTAATGACTAGATTTCTTTTTAACTATGTAGAGCATTATTTTACAAAATATCTTACATACAAATAAACAAGATACGATGTCAGCAATTTATTTGTGTAAAATATTGCGAAATTTAAAAATCGTCGTGTTGGCGCCACGTTTTCATTATGATGGCGCGTTGGCGCGCAAGGTGGTCGCGGGGGTGCAGGCGGGGTGGGACGCGTGGATCCGCACTCGCACGGCCCAATTATCTTGATCGCCGGCCGGCCTCGATTTAGTTAATCTTTTGATAAAATTAATTTTGATTGAGTTTTTTTTTTTGGTAAATTTTGGTAGGAAATGAGTAAGTAAGGAAAGTAGGTAGGTTAATATAACATGTCCCAATTTTTTGTGAGCTACTGAACTGCTACTATATGTCAAGTTGAACTGAACTCTATGTCCATGAACTCTATGTTCAACTAATGGGTAGGTTGATTTGTCACCGTGTGTGTACCAGTATAAACTGACACTTACTAAATATGTAGTCACATAGCAACTGAAGATCCATTTATCCTGGTAATATTTATTTTTAAATAAAGTTATCCAATTTAGTGCCTTTCAAACAGCAAAATTTTCCTTCAATCGACACCCCCTTATCCGGACTACCCCCTCAGCGAATATAAGGTCCTTCTTAATATGCTGACACTGTTTTTTTGACAATTCGTCGAACTGAACAGCTATCTCTATTGCACTAACATAGAAATATACGAATATAGATACGGTGCTATTTGAAGAAGTTGAAGTCACCTTTCAAAGCCTAAAGGAATGTGATCGTGAAGGATTTGTCAAAGATCATTATGAAATAGGTGAGAATGACATAGATCCTTTAGGAAGCTTAGAAAAACCAACTGAAAATTATGATCTGAGCGACGAAGATCTGGAAAAAATCAGTACGGTCCATTTACCGGTACTTTCGATTTTTATTTTATGGATTTGCTACTTGGGAATGTTCCTCCATTGAAAAGGGAAGATCTTCCACCAGGCTATGTGTGAAGCCTGGGGATCGGCAGTGGTCCAACAGTTCTTAGTTGGACCTTGTATACAGGGTGTAACAAAACACCCTAGTAATACTTAAAGGGGTGCCTCAGACCATCAATCTGAACAACATTAACTATGGAGCCAACGAGGAGAAAAAATAAAAAAAATCTGCCATCCCATACATTTAAGTCGACACGGGACTGCAGTTTTGTATGAAACAGCAGTTTTTTTTCGCGATTTCGATGTTGGCTCCATAGTGAAAGTTGTTCAGTTTGATGGTCAGAAGCACCCCTTTAAGTATTACTAGGGTGTTTTGTTGTATCGAATCTCTGTGATTATTTCTCTTGCGCGATTCATGTCTCGCATTCGATTGTAAACCTTATGTGTAAGTAGGTTACGAGTTACGTATTTAAGATGAACGTTGTCTTTGTATGGAGCATCTTTCCGAGAGCGACGGTATCGCCATCTGTTGGCATCTTTGCTATAACTTGCGGGTGTTGACATTTGTGACAAGTCCCCACAATTTCGAGACCGTCTTGGTCCAAACTTCAGTGTAATAGAGTTCACATTGAATCGAAAACGTTCACTCAATTGCGAAGTTCGAATGTCCGGGTAGAGGCCCTGTATTGTATGACGGATTATCATCCGTAAAGGTATTATCTTACCTTTATTTTATACGTACCTATTATTTAAAGCGTAGTATTTAAACTATTTGAAATATTTCATACGCAATACAGTACCTACGTATTTTACAGGGTGTAAGGGTAAACAGTTGCATCACCTTTGACTGCCAAATGACCGACAAACAATGGAAAATCTATTGTTATTGTGACCCGCCGGCGTTCAACGTGCTAATGGGGTAATTGTATCCATGATACTGAACAACTTTGCCAGAATCCTATTGGAAATTCGCAAAAATATGTTTTGACTTGTTGTTCGACTTGTGCGATAAAGTAGATTCATTTTCGAATGGTGTAATCATAGAGAAAATAACGCGCTCCCCTGGGGAGGAGATGTTGTATCGAACTGTGCACAGATACTCAACTGGGCCTGACGTCATAATAGCGGGAAGTAGCGTATTTAAATGTTAACCCTTCCCCTCACCCGTTTTTCACCCCCTTTGTTGGCGACAACATTTTCTATAGAAACAAGCCGATATGCCATCTCTTCTTATTCTATGGGTGTAATGTAATCCGTGTAATAATGGACTACTTAGTAACGAAAAACCGTGATCTAAGTGCGGGTTTAGGTCACGGAATGCTATAAGTAAAAGTACCTTCTTTTGTTTATTATGCACCTGTGCAATAAAGTAGATTCATTTTCGAACGGTGTAATCCGTGTAATAATGGACTACTTAGGTAACGCAAAACCGTGACCTAAGTGCGGGTTTAGGTCACGGAGTGCTATAAAAAAAATTATAGGGTGTATTCAGACAATGAAACTAAACAACTTTAAAACAAATCTAACGACACCCCATTTGTCAAAATCCATCAAGCCGTTTAGGCTGTAGGGCGTGTCAAAGTATTCGATATACGCACGAGAAACATTACCCAGATAACATAATTATTATGAGTTATGACACTTCAAAAATTTAACAAAAGAGCCAATAATGACGCTGGCGCCCCGCACGCCGCCGCGCCGCAGCATTGCATCCCTTCTTGCCTCACCGTCTGAAGGTACCGTATCTACTACCTATCACTTTCTCAGTGCCCTTTATCATAATTTGTGTTTTTTTTTAAACGCAACTAGAAAAAAAAGGTTTAAATTTTATGACACTTCAATAACAGAAAATTAAAAAACAAAAGACGCCGCGCCGCGCCGCGCCCCATCCTGTCGTCCGTCCATAGGTATGTCCTACCTATGTAACTAAAAGTAGGTAATAATGCAACGAAGCATGTTGCTATTTATGTCTGTTTGTGTATCTTTGTAATTGACGACGCTGGTGCTGACCTGACCGCTATATTTTTTTGTGATTAACCTAAATAAACCTACCAAGTCAATATAAAAAAGATAAAATTAATTCCACTATGTAACCATAGCACTATTCTAAGTTACTATTATTTACGTTAAAGCAAAAAATAAATCTAAACTATGAATAGAATAGAATAGAATAGAATAGAATTTCTTTATTTGTCTTACATTACAAAAACAATATATTACACAGTCAGGACATAAAAAGACTTAAAAAAAAACCACAAAAGAGTAAACATATTTAAGACAAAATGGTCTGTGACATCAGTATACGGTAGTTAGTCACACCAACTACCACTGCTATTATTGTCACAGCCGAACTTAATATAAAAAAGAGATCTACTGGGTACTACAAAAGTCTTATTAACTAGTAACAATAAATATAACAAACAGGCAAAAAGTAATGAAAAAAAGAAAAAAAAACTTAAAAGCAATAAAAAACAAGAGACACAAAAACCAAATAAAAAACAGTTCAAATAAAATCTAAATCTTATTAATTATATAAGGGGATAGCCTGCACCTACCGCTAGTTCGGATTGCTTGATAATTAGCCAGTTTTGACATTTCTTTCTGAAGGTTGCAAGTGTCAGAACAAGTGAACCGCGGATCGCCTATATCTTGCATATTATTATATGTCTTACGTTCCGTAATCACGGGCAATTAAGTCCCGGACCTTTGGAAGGCGTGCATGGGGCCGAAGCCAACATGTAGAGGCCCGTTCAAAAGACAAGTTAATCTAAATGTAAGGGATACACAAATGGCGGATACCATCTCCGAGCGTACAACATGATACCCACGGGGATGGTCCCCGCCATTTGTGTAAAGACTATTGGAGTACGGCGCTATGGCCGCGATGGAAAAATAAGGTCTTGGGCTATGGAGGTGAAAGTTGGATGGATGGATACTGGGCTATGGGAGGAGACTAACGGACGCCTGCCATGACAACTAGTCTCAAAATTGTAAATAGGGCAGGCGGTGACTCGCCGACTCGTCGAGTGGGCACCATAAAACGGCCGCACGCACAAAGTGCGACAATGGGGCAACATCTCATTGAGCGGCTGAAGGTTGTCGACAGGTGCGGCTCCGGTTTCACCATCGCGGGGTTTACCCCCGTGAGTGGGTTTCCCCGTTATTACGCCATTACGTGCAATACACTTCCAACCTGGAGCATAGGTTCTGCTCTTGCGATTCCACTCTGGACGGCCAATTAAGGCAAGCCAGAGGTAGGGGGGTGTGTTACTGTGTGTGTGGGTGTGGGGGTGTGTGTGTGGGTGTGTGTGTGTGAGTGTGTGTGTGTGTGTGAGCGCATGTCTGTATGGTCCTCCTGGATAGGGGTCCGCGGTGTCGATGTCGCCACTAACCGTCAGCTCGCCACAAGCTGCCCCCGCGGGGGCATATTATTATTTAAATCTCCATACAACTCCATACACCTCTCCATACAACTCCATACACCTCTCCATACAACTCCATACACCTCTCCATACACCTCTCCATACACCTCTCCATACACCTCTCCATACACCTCTCCATACACCTCTCCATACACCTGTCCATACACCTCTCCATACACCTCTCCATACACCTCTCCATACACCTCTCCATACACCTCTCCATACACCTCTCCATACACCTCTCCATACACCTCTCCATACACCTCTCCATACACCTCTCCATACACCTCTCCATACAACTCCATTCACCTCTCCATACAACTCCATACACCTCTCCATACACCTCTCCATACAACTCCATACACCTCTCCATACAACTCCATACACCTCTCCATACAACTCCATACACCTCTCCATACAACTCCATACACCTCTCCATATACCTCTATACACCTCTCCATACACCTCTATACACCTCTCCATACACCTCTCCATACACCTCTCCATACACCTTCATACACCTCTCCATACACCTCTCCATACACCTCTCCATACACCTCTCCATACACCTCTCCATACACCTCTCCATACAACTCCATACACCTCTCCATACACCTCTCCATACAACTCCATACACCTCTCCATACAACTCCATACACCTCTCCATACAACTCCATACACCTCTCCATGTACCTCCATACACCTCTCCATACACCTCTCCATACACCTTCATACACCTCTCCATACACCTCTCCATACAACTCCATACACCTCTCCATACAACTCCATACACCTCTCCATATACCTCCATACACCTCTCCATACACCTCCATATACCTCTCCATACACCTCCATACACCTCTCCATACACCTCTCCATACACCTCTCCATACACCTCTCCATACACCTCTCCATACACCTCTCCATTCACCTCTCCATACACCTCTCCATACACCTCTCCATACACCTCTCCATACACCTTCTCCGTATGGAGGTGTATGGAGAGGTATATGGAGGTGTATGGAGAGGTGTATGGAGGTATATGGAGAGGTGTATTGATATGTATGGAGAGGTGTATGGGGTTGTATGGAGAGGTGTATGGAGAGGTGTATGGAGAGGTGTATGGAGAGGTGTATGGAGAGGTGTATGGAGAGGTGTATGGAGAGGTGTATGGAGAGGTGTATGGAGAGGTGTATGGAGAGGTGTATGGAGAGGTGTATGGAGAGGTGTATTTCAATTCCTAGGCAGATTTCAATTTTTGGGCAGATTTCAATTTTTTGGCAGATTTAATTTTTTGGGGCAGATTTCAATTTTTTGGCAGATTTCAATTTTTGGACAGATTTGAATTCAGATTTTGATTAATGGGCTGATTTCAATTTTTGGGCAGATTTCAATTTTTGGGCAGATTTCAATTTTTTGGCAGATTTAATTTTTTGGGGCAGATTTCAATTTTTTGGCAGATTTCAATTTTTGGACAGATTTGAATTCCTAGGAAGATTTCAATTTTTTGGCAGATTTCTTCAATTTTCTGGCAGATTTCAATTTTTGGGCAGATTTCAATTTTTGGGCAGATTTCAATTTTTGGGCATATTTAAATTTTTGGGCAGATTTAAATTTTTGGGCAGATTTAAATTTTTGGGCAGATTTCAATTTTTGGCAGATTTCTATTTTTTGGCAGATTTCAATTTTTTGACAGATTTCGATTTTTGGGCAGATTTCAATTCCTAAGCAGATTTCAATTTTTGGGCAGATTTTAATTTTTGGGCAGATTTTAATTTTTGGGCAGATTTCAATTTTTTGGCAGATTTCAATTTTTGGGCAGATTTCAATTTTTTGGCAGATTTCAATTTTTGGGCAGATTTCAATTTTTGGGCAGATTTAAATTTTTGGGCAGATTTAAATTTTTGGACAGATTTAAATCGGAAACCGGGAAGTGGGTCAAATTCCAAGATTCTATTACAGACACCGGGGCCTCGATTGCGCTGTTTTATACGGTTTTACCGTTCGGACGGAACGTTGCTTTGGTTTAGTTTTGGTTTAGATTTGGTTTAGCTGACTATTTTTTTTTTAACGGTTGAATCGTTGATATCACAAAACCAAAACGATCGATTGTGCGTGCACCTCCATACACCTCTCCATACACCTCTCCATACACCTCTCCATACACCTCTCCATACACCTCTCCATACAACTCCATACACCTCTCCATACAACTCCATACACCTCTCCATACAACTCCATACACCTCTCCATATACCTCCATACACCTCTCCATACACCTCCATACACCTCTCCATACACCTCTCCATACACCTCTCCATACACCTCTCCATACACCTCTCCATACACCTCTCCATACACCTCTCCATACACCTCTCCATACACCTCTCCATACACCTCTCCATACACCTCTCCATACACCTCTCCATACACCTCTCCATACACCTCTCCATACACCTCTCCATACACCTCTCCATACACCTCTCCATACACCTCTCTTTTCACCTCTCCATACACCTCTCCATACACCTCTCCATACACCTCTCCATACAACTCCATACACCTCTCCATACAACTCCATACACCTCTCCATACAACTCCATACACCTCTCCATACAACTCCATACACCTCTCCATACACCTCTCCATACACCTCTCCATACACCTTCATACACCTCTCCATACACCTCTCCATACACCTCTCCATACACCTCTCCATTCACCTCTCCATACACCTCTCCATACACCTCTCCATACACCTCTCCATTCACCTCTCCATACACCTCTCCATACACCTCTCCATAAAACTCCATACACCTCTCCATACAACTCCATACACCTCTCCATACAACTCCATACAACTCCATACACCTCTCCATACACCTCCATACACCTCTCCATACACCTCTCCATACACCTTCATACACCTCTCCATACACCTCTCCATACACCTCTCCATACACCTCTCCATACACCTCTCCATACACCTCTCCATACACCTCTCCATACACCTCTCCATACACCTCTCCATACACCTCTCCATACACCTCTCCATACACCTCTCCATACACCTCTCCATACACCTCTCCATACACCTCTCCATACACCTCTCCATACACCTTCATACACCTCTCCATACACCTCTCCATACACCTCTCCATACACCTTCATACACCTCTCCATACACCTCTCCATACACCTCTCCATACACCTCTCCATACACCTCTCCATACACCTCTCCATACACCTCTCCATATACCTCCATACACCTCCATACACCTCTCCATACACCTCTCCATACACCTCCATACACCTCTCCATACACCTCCATACACCTCTCCATACACCTCTCCATACACCTCCATACACTTCTCCATACACCTCTCCCGACACCAACTTAATCAAAAACGTTCGTTGGACAGCGGTCGAACGTTACGCCAACGTATCTTCCGAAAAAAAGCTAAATCATTACCGTTAATATAATTTGCGCGATACGAATTGTGCATAACGTAACGTTTTTGGTTGTGGTTTTGTTTTGGTAGTATCGTTGAAACTTAGGGCGATTGAGGCCCGGGACAGGTGAAACTAGCTTATGAGCTCTCACTGCACTGCGTTCATGCTATGGATAAAGAACTGTTGGAAATAACATTTTATTACGAATCAACGACTAAAGAGCACCCACTGCGTTTATGCTATGGATAGAATAAAGTTTATAGCAATAGAGAAGTAAACATAAAGATCCTAACCGTGCGTGTGTGCCCAGATTTCAATTTTTGGCAGATTTCTATTTTTTGGCAGATTTAAATTTTTGGGCAGATTTCAATTTTTTGACAGATTTCGATTTTCGGGCAGATTTTAATTCCTAGGCAGATTTCAATTTTTGGGCATATTTCAATTCCTAGGAAGATTTAAATGTTTGGGCAGATTTCAATTTTTTGGCAGATTTAAATTTTTGGGCAGATTTAAATTTTTAGGCAGATTTCAATTTTTGGGCAGATTTCAATTTTTTGGCAGATTTAATTTTTTGGGGCAGATTTCAATTTTTTGGAAGATTTCAATTTTTGGACAGATTTGAATTCCTAGGCAGATTTTAAATTTTTGGGCATATTTCAATTCCTAGGAAGATTTCAATTTTTGGGCAGATTTCTTCAATTTTTTGGCAGATTTCAATTTTTGGGCAGATTTAAATTTTTGGGCAGATTTCAGTTTTTGGGCAGATTTCAATTCCTAGGAAGATTTCAATTTTTGGGCAGATTTCTTCAATTTTTTGGCAGATTTAAATTTTTGGGCAGATTTCAATTTTTGGGCAGATTTCAATTTTTGGGCAGATTTCAGTTTTTGGGCAGATTTCGATTTTTGGGCAGATTTCAATTCCTAGGCAGATTTCAATTTTTGGGCAGATTTCAATTTCTGGGCAGATTTCAATTTTTTGGCAGATTTCAATTTTTGGGCAGATTTCAATTTTTCGGCGGATTTCAATTTTTGGGCAAATTTCAATTCCTAGGCAGATTTTCAATTTTTGGGCAGTTTTCAATTCCTAGGCAGATTTCAATTTTTGGGCAGATTTCAATTTTTGGGCAGTTTCAATTTTTTGGCAGATTTAATTTTTTGGGGCAGATTTCAATTTTTTGGCAGATTTCAATTTTTGGACAGATTTGAATTCCTAGGCAGATTTTAAATTTTTGGGCATATTTCAATTCCTAGGAAGATTTCAATTTTTGGGCAGATTTCTTCAATTTTTTGGCAGATTTCAATTTTTAGGCAGATTTCAATTCCTAGGCAGATTTCAATTTTTGGGCAGATTTCAATTCCTAGGCAGATTTCAATTTTTGGGCAGATTTCAATTTTTTGGCAGATTTCAATTTTTGGGCAGATTTCAATTCCTAGGCAGATTTCAATTTTTGGGCAGACTTCAATTTTTGGGCAGATTTAAATTTTTGGGCAGATTTAAATTTTTGGGCAGATTTCAATTTTTGGCAGATTTCTATTTTTTGGCAGATTTCAATTTTTTGACAGATTTCGATTTTTGGGCAGATTTCAATTCCTAGGCAGATTTCAATTTTTGGGCAGATTTCAATTTTTTGGCAGATTTCAATTCCTAGGCAGATTTCAATTTTTGGGCAGATTTCAATTTTTGGGCAGATTTCAACTTCTGGGCAGATTTCAATTTTTTGGCAGATTTCAATTTTTGGGCAGATTTCAATTCCTAGGCAGATTTCAATTTTTGGGCAGATTTCAATTTTTGGGCAGATTTCAATTTCTGGGCAGATTTCAATTTTTTGGCAGATTTCAATTTTTGGGCAGATTTCAATTTTTTGGCGGATTTCAATTTTTGGGCAAATTTCAATTCCTAGGCAGATTTTCAATTTTTGTGCAGTTTTCAATTCCTAGGCTGTTTTCAATTCCTAGGCTGATTTCAATTTTTGGGCAGATTTCAATTTTTGGACAGATTTGAATTTCTGGGCAGATTTCAATTTTTTGGCAGATTTCAATTTTTGGGCAGATTTCAATTTTTTGGCGGATTTCAATTTTTGGGCAAATTTCAATTCCTAGGCAGATTTTCAATTTTTGAGCAGTTTTCAATTCCTAGGCTGATTTCAATTTTTGGGCAGATTTCAATTTTTGGGCAGATTTCAATTTTTTGGCAGATTTAATTTTTTGGGGAAGATTTCAATTTTTTGGCAGATTTCAATTTATGGACAGATTTGAATTCCTAGGAAGATTTCAATTTTTTGGCAGATTTCTTCAATTTTTTGGCAGATTTCAATTTTTGGGCAGATTTCAATTTTTGGGCAGATTTCAATTTTTGGGCAGATTTCAATTTTTGGGCAGATTTAAATTTTTGGGCAGATTTAAATTTTTGGGCAGATTTAAATTTTTGGGCAGATTTCAATTTTTGGCAGATTTCTATTTATTGGCAGATTTCAATTTTTTGACAAATTTCGATTTTTGGGCAGTCAATTCCTAGGCAGATTTCAATTTTTGGGCAGATTTTAATTTTTGGGCAGATTTCAATTTTTGGGCAGGTTTGAATTCCTAGGAAGATTTCAATTTTTTGGCAGATTTCTTCAATTTTTTGGCAGATTTCAATTTTTGGGCAGATTTCAATTTTTGGGCAGATTTCAATTTTTGGGCAGATTTCAATTTTTGGGCAGATTTAAATTTTTGGGCAGATTTAAATTTTTGGCAGATTTCTATTTTTTGGCAGATTTCAATTTTTTGACAAATTTCGATTTTTGGGCAGATTTCAATTCCTAGGCAGATTTCAATTTTTGGGCAGATTTTAATTTTTGGGCAGATTTCAATTTTTGGGCAGATTTCAATTTTTTGGCAGATTTCAATTTTTGGGCAGATTTCAATTTTTTGGCAGATTTCAATTTTTGGGCAGATTTCAATTTTTGGGCAGATTTCAATTTTTGGGCAGATTTCAATTTTTGGGCAGATTTAAATTTTTGGGCAGATTTAAATTTTTGGGCAGATTTCAATTTTTGGGCAGATTTAAATTTTTGGGCAGATTTCAATTTTTTCAAATTCAATTTTTTTGATTTCAAAGCTGCCAAAAATGCCTTCTTACAGCCTATATCGCATTGGTTGCTTAAGAGCATTATAGGGGCAGTAAAATATGATTATTGCTGTATAAAGGTGTAGAATTATACCACTGTAATGCTAGCATCTTAAAAGAGTCAATGTGAACTACTGTACAGCCAATAGAGTTAAAGTGGTGTACACGTAGAGTGATTTAACGCTTAAAGTTCTATATTGGTTCACCTCAACTCTGTTATTCAGCCTCTTTTTCAAAGCTGCCTAAAGGTGTTATATTAGCACTCGTGAACACCATAGGTATTCAGAGATACCCTTGTAACTCAGAAATACAGAATTTGGCAGTAAAGTGGTGTACACGTAGAGTGATTTAACGCTTAAAGTTCTAAATTGGTTCACCTCAACTCTGTAATTAAGCCTCTTTTTCAAAGCTGCTTAAAGGTGTTATATTAGCACTCGTGAACACCAAAGGTATTCCGAGATACTTTTGTAACTCAGAAATACAGCATTTGGCAGTAAAGTGGTGTACACGTAGAGTGATTTAACGCTAAAGGTTCTATATTGGTTCACCTCAACTCTGTTATTAGCCTCTTTTTCAAAGCTGCTTAAAGGTGTTATATTAGCACTCGTGAACACCAAAGGTATTCCGAAATACTCTTGTAACTCAGAAATACAGCATTTGGCAGTAAAATGGCTACAGAAAATACCACTATATTGCTTTAGTCTGCATAATGGCGTTTAAGTAGTTCACATGAATGGCTTAAGCGTTGATGTGAACCATAATAACACTAATATAAGCCGACAGGCTGCATATTGGTTCACTTGAACTCTTATTTACTGCAATAAGCGTTATAGAGGAACCGGTGTGTACTCTTGTACAGCCATAGTCGTTAATTCAGGATTATAAAAGTTCACATAGGTTTCTTAAGAAAGCGCCATTTTGTAATAACTTTATAACCTAAACCATATGATAAATAAAATTATGGTGTTGTTTATGTTTTACTAATGATTTCTGCTTTTATTTACACGTGAAACACATATTTATTATAATATAAAATAAAACTTTGTATGATTTAATGTAAATCAGACACAAAAAATGTACACATATATTTTGACGTGTAATTATTTTCACAATATTTCTTATTAAAAACGAAATATTTCCGAGGCGCGTAAAAAATTTGCTATATAAAACCATATAAACATTCACAATGAACTTGCATTCCCAAATGTATTCACAGGCTAATATTATAAAAGTGTACTTAACTAGGTTATCACAAATTCTCAATAACACTTCACTTCACGCCATTAATAACCAACACTCACGGAATTTATTTAAAGAATTTAACTCTACTAATAAAATAAATTCAGGTTTTTATGTACACACTCTGCTGATGCTCGAAGAATAATGTAGAACCTCAAGCGTTATTTAAGTATAGCAGTAACCCCAATCCTAGGACTTAGTCTGTATAACGGGACACTCGTATTCTGTTAAGCAGCTGATATAATGCCTTGTGGCCCATTATAATTCCAATATAGAACCTTAGGCTGTATAACAGAACACTCGTATTCTGTTAAGCAGCTGATATAATGCCTTGTGGCCCATTATAATTCTAATATAGAACCTTAGGCTGTATAACTTGTGCCCAAATAAGAGTTATATCGGTGTTAACAGCGCTGTTAACACCATTGTAACACCATCTTATACAGCCTTTAGTTTCCGTGTACACCAAAAGTGGTCTCTTATAATGCTACATGTGCCATTTGGGAAACTCTTTACGAAGTCTTGAGAAAAGCTTGAGAATGTATGTTAATCTTCCATAGAGATAGGAAGTACCTGGGAAGTACTACGTAAAATCTTCATGCTTGTGGTCTATTCCATAGTCTATTCTATAGTATAGACTATGGAATAGACCAAGTCAGTGTAAGCGAAAAGTTTTTAATCTAAGACCACAAGCATGAAGATTAATATATACCGTGCATATACCATTCAAACTTCTTGATTCCATGTTGATTCCATCAAAATATGTGTTGTTTGAATAAAATCTTTTTTGTCACTGATGTAACATTTTTCTTTTAGGACTTCTGTCCTGTCATAGTCCTGACATTGAATTTTGTTTTCTATGATGTCAGTTTTATAATGAAAATATTAATGTGCAATAAATATTAATTTACGCACGGATTACCGTGTTTTATCATTTCATTGAAGATGAAGATCAACATAAATCGAGCAAGAGAAAGGAAATAAATTGTTCCTATCAATACCCAGTCAAAGCGATGAATGTTGAAGTTTATTGGACGTAGCGTAGTGTAAAACTTAATTTCTACCTAACGAATAACTACTACATGTTCTACGTGTTATAAATATTTCGGCAAGAATAGATACCTACTTCAATCGTGCATCTGATATTTAGCCTGTGCATTGTAAAAATAAGATCTTTGCGCTGAAAGAGGGCAAACCTAGATGAAGCCTAGAAGAGAGTTCTTGGTTTGGTAAATTCTAGATTCTACAATCGGCTGAGTATTTGCAAGAAATGTTTGGAAGAACAGAAAATACGCATAATGTAAATCAATAAAACAATAAAATGATTGTCATTACTCAGTGAACTATTTTTATTAGCTTACATTTTCAACTCATCGTACATCGTACCCTCTTTACAATCTAAGGGTTCTTACAGACGAGCGACACTTTGCGGTCGCGCGACCCACTGCGCCCCCGTAAAGTCTATGTGCGCGTCTCCTTTGCGCGTTTCTTTGCGACACACGGCGACTGCAAAGCGTCGCTCGTCTGTAAGAACGCTAAGGGCCTATACACATGGCGTATTTTCTACGCATAGTCGACGCGTGTTAACGCGCTGGTCGCGCTACACACGAGATTCAAAATGGCATAATGGAAGCGAGTTGCGCAACGCGCTGAAGTCAACACAGACGCGTGTATTGACGGATCAGCGCGCATTTTGTGGTGGCGCGTTTTTATTGGCATTTAACTCCGTGTTTTGATTAGACTCATCAACAGCTTCACAACGACGCGACGCAAAATGCGACGATAAAATAGGATAATTTCTATTTCCTTCGGAAGTATGATATTGCTCCTATTTTGTGTATAACTGTAGATATCATACTCATTCGTTAGTTGTTTAACGATTTGAAACGTGGAATGTTCGTCACGTGGGCGATTTCCTTTAAAATCTGCTTAGGAATGGAATCTGTCCAAAAATTCAAATCTGCCAAAAAATTGAAATCTGCCCAAAAAAATTAAATCTGCCAAAAAATTGAAATCTGCCCAAAAATTTAAATCTGCCCAAAAATTGAAATCTGCCCAAAAATTGAAATCTGCCAAAAAATTGAAATCTGCCAAAAATTGAAATCTGCCGAAAAATCGAAATCTGTCAAAAAATTTAAATCTGCCCAAAAATTGAAATCTGCCAAAAAATAGAAATCTGCCAAAAATTGAAATCTGCCCAAAAATCGAAATCTGTCAAAAAATTTAAATCTGCAAAAAATTGAAATCTGCCAAAAAATAGAAATCTGCCAAAAAGTGAAATCTGCCAAAAAATTTAAATCTGCCCAAAAATTTAAATCTGCCCAAAAATTGAAATCTGCCAAAAAATTAAAATCAGCCTTGAAATTGAAATCTGTCAAAAAATTGAAATCTGCCCAAAAATTGAAATCTGCCCAAAAATTTAAATCTGCCCAAAAATTTAAACCTGCCAAAAAATTGAAATCTGCCCAAAAATTTTAATCTTCCTAGGAATTGAAATATGCCAAAAAATTGAAAATCTGCCTAGGAATTCAAATCTGTCCAAAAATTGAAATCTGCCAAAAAATTGAAATCTGCCAAAAAATTGAAATCTGCCCAAAAATTGAAATCTGCCTAGGAATTGAAATCTGCCCAAAAATCGAAATCTGTCAAAAAATTGAAATCTGCCCAAAAATTTAATTGTGCCTAAAAATTGAAATCTGCCCAAAAATTGAAATCTGCCAAAAAATTGAAATCTGCCCAAAAATTGAAATCTGCCCAAAAATTGAAATCTGCCTAGGAATTGAAAACTGCCCAAAAATTGAAAATCTGCCTAGGAACTGAAATTTGCCCAAAAATTGAAATCCGCCAAAAAATAGAAATCTGCCGAAAAATCTAAATCTGTCAAAAAATTTAAATCTGCCCAAAAATTGAATCCTGCCAAAAAATTGAAATCTGCCCAAAAATTTTAATCTTCCTAGGAATTGAAATATGCCCAAAAATTGAAAATCTGCCTAGGAATTCAAATCTGTCCAAAAATTGAAATCTGCCAAAAAATTGAAATCTGCCAAAAAATTGAAATCTGCCCAAAAATTGAAATCTGCCTAGGAATTGAAATCTGCCCAAAAATCGAAATCTGTCAAAAAATTAAAATCTGCCCAAAAATTTAATTGTGCCTAAAAATTGAAATCTGCCCAAAAATTGAAATCTGCCAAAAAATTGAAATCTGCCCAAAAATTGAAATCTGCCCAAAAATTGAAATCTGCCTAGGAATTGAAAACTGCCCAAAAATCGAAAATCTGCCTAGGAATTGAAATTTGCCCAAAAATTGAAATCCGCCAAAAAATTGAAATCTGCCCAAAAATTGAAATCTGCCAAAAAATTGAAATCTGCCCAAAAATTGAAATCTGCCTAGGAATTGAAATCTGCCCAAAATTTGAAATCTGCCAAGAAATCGAAATCTGCCCAAAAATTGAAATCTGCCCAAAAATTGAAATCTGCCAAAAAAATTTAATCTGCCTAGGAATTGAAATCTGCCCAAAAATTTAAATCTGCCAAAAAATTGAAATCTGCCAGGAAATAAAACCCGTTTTTACCTCTCCATACACCTCTCCATACACCTCTCCATACACCTCTCCATACACCTCTCCATACACCTCTCCATACACCTTCATACACCTCTCCATACACCTCTCCATACACCTCTCCATACAACTCCATACACCTCTCCATACACCTCTCCATACAACTCCATACACCTCTCCATACAACTCCATACACCTCTCCATACACCTCCATACACCTCTCCATACACCTTCATACACCTCTCCATACACCTCTCCATACACCTCTCCATACACCTCTCCATACACCTCTCCATACACCTCTCCATACACCTCCATACACCTCACCATACACCTTCATACACCTCTCCATACACCTCTCCATACACCTCTCCATACACCTCTCCATACACCTCTCCATACACCTCTCCATACAACTCCATACACCTCTCCATACACCTCTCCATACAACTCCATACACCTCTCCATACAACTCCATACACCTCTCCATACACCTCCATACACCTCTCCATACACCTTCATACACCTCTCCATACACCTCTCCATACACCTCTCCATACACCTCTCCATACACCTCTCCATACACCTCTCCATACACCTCTCCATACACCACTCCATACAACTCTATACACCTCTCCATACAACTCCATACACCTCTCCATACACCTCCATACACCTCTCCATACACCTCTCCATATACCTCCATACACCTCTCCATACACCTCTCCATACACCTCTCCATACACCTCTCCATACACCTCTCCATACACCACTCCATACAACTCTATACACCTCTCCATACAACTCCATACACCTCTCCATACACCTCCATACACCTCTCCATACACCTCTCCATACACCTCCATACACCTCTCCATACACCTCTCCCGACACCAACTAAATCAAAAACGTTCGTTGGACAGCGGTCGAACGTTACGCCAACGTATCTTCCGAAAAAAAGCTAAATCGTTACCGTTAATATAATTTGCGCGATACGAATTGTGCATAACGTAACGTTTTTGGTTGTGGTTTTGTTTTGGTAGTATCGTTGAAACTTAGGGCGATTGAGGCCCGGGACAGGTGAAACTAGCTTATGAGCTCTCACTGCACTGCGTTCATGCTTTGGATAAAGAACTGTTGGAAATAATATTTTATTACGAATCAACGACTAAAGAGCACCCACTGCGTTTATGCTATGTATAGAATAAAGTTTATAGCAATAGAGAAGTAAACATAAAGATCCTAACCGTGCGTGTGTGCCCACGTCGTTTATGCTAAGGAAAGGTGAACAAAAAAGGTGGCGCTCTGCGAATTCAACAGACGTAAGATCACTTACTCCACACATTCTTAGTAAGATCGATGTCTAGGGTGGACCCACTGCGTTGATGATTTTTATTTTTCCTATTTCTAATGTAGCTAGCTAAAAACGGGTTTTATTTCCTGGCCGATTTCAGTTTTTTGGCAGATTTAAATTTTTGGGCAGATTTCAATTCCTAGGCAGATTTAAATTTTTGGGCAGATTTCAATTTTTGGGCAGATTTCAATTTTTGGGCAGATTTCAATTTTTGGCAGATTTCTATTTTTTGGCAGATTTAAATTTTTGGGCAGATTTCAATTTTTTGACAGATTTCGATTTTTGGGCAGATTTCAATTTTTGGGCAAATTACAATTCCTAGGCAGATTTTCAATTTTTGGGCAGTTTTCAATTCCTAGGCAGATTTCAATTTTTGGGCAGATTTCAATTTTTGGGCAGATTTCAATTTTTTGGCAGATTTCAATTTTTTGGCGGATTTCAATTTTTGGGCAAATTTCAATTCCTAGGCAGATTTTCAATTTTTGGGCAGTTTTTAATTCCTAGGCTGATTTCAATTTTTGGGCAGATTTCAATTTTTGGGCAGATTTAAATTTTTTGGCAGATTTAATTTTATGGGGCAGATTTCAATTTTTTGGCAGATTTCAATTTTTGGACAGATTTGAATTCCTAGGCAGATTTTAAATTTTTGGGCATATTTCAATTCCTAGGAAGATTTCAATTTTTGGGCAGATTTCTTCAATTTTTTGGCAGATTTCAATTTTTAGGCAGATTTCAATTCTTAGGCAGATTTCAATTTTTGGGCAGATTTCAATTTTTTGGCAGATTTCAATTTTTGGGCAGATTTCAATTTTTGGGCAGATTTCAATTTTTGGGCAGATTTCAATTTTTGGGCAGATTTCAATTCCTAGGCAGATTTCAATTTTTAAAAATTGAATTCTGCCCAAAAAATTGAAATCTGCCCAAAAATTGAAATCTGCCTAGGAATTAAAATCTGCGACAGCAAACAAGCAGCGAAACAAGCGACAACGACAAGCGACAGCGACAAGCGACAGCGAAAAGCGACAAGCGACATGCGACAGCGACAAGCGACAGCGACAAGCGACATGCGACAGCGACATGCGACATCGCTTGTCGCTGTCGCTTATCGCATGTCGCTTGTCGCTGTCGCATGTCGCTTCTCGCTGTCGCATGTCGCTGTCGCATGTCGCTGTTGCTTGTCGCTGTCGCTGTCGCATGTCGCTTGTCGCTGTCGCATGTCGCATGTCGCTTATCGCTGTCGCATGTCGCTGTCGCTTGTCGCTGTCGCATGTCGCTTGTCGCTGTCGCATGTCGCATGTCGCTGTCGCATGTCGCTTGTCGCTTGTAGCTGTCGTTGTCGCTTGTCGCTGTCGCATGTCATTTGTCGCTGTCGCATGTCGCTTGTCGCTGTCGCATGTCACTTGTCGCTGTCGCTTGTCGCTGTCACTTGTCGCTGTCGCAGGTCGCTGTCGCTTGTCGCATGTCGCTTGTCGCTGTCGCTTGTCGCTGTCGCTGTCGCTTGTCGCTGTCGCTTGTCACTGTCGCATGTCGTATGTCGCATGTCGCTTGTCGCTGTCGCATGTCGCATGTCGCTGTCGCTTGTCGCTGTCGCATGTCGCTGTCGCTTGTCGCTGTCGCTTGTCGTTGTCGCATGTCGCATGTCGCTTGTCGCTGTCGCATGTCGCTTATCGCTGTCGCATGTCGCTGTCGCGTGTCGATTTCAATTTTTGGGCAGATTTCAATTTTTTGGCAGATTTCAATTTTTGGCAGATTTCTATTTTTTGGCAGATTTAAATTTTTGGGCAGATTTCAATTTTTTGACAGATTTCGATTTTTGGGCAGATTTCAATTTTTGGGCAAATTACAATTCCTAGGCAGATTTTCAATTTTTGGGCAGTTTTCAATTCCTAGGCAGATTTCAATTTTTGGGCAGATTTCAATTTTTGGGGCAGATTTCAATTTTTTGGCAGATTTCAATTTTTGGACAGATTTGAATTCCTAGGCAGATTTCAATTTTTGGGCAGATTTCAATTTTTTGGCAGATTTCAATTTTTGGGCAGATTTCAATTTTTGGGCAGATTTCAATTTTTGGGCAGATTTCAATTCCTAGGCAGATTTCAATTTTTGGGCAGATTTCAATTTTTGGGCAGATTTCAATTTTTTGGCAGATTTAATTTTTTGGGGCAGATTTCAATTTTTTGGCAGATTTCAATTTTTGGACAGATTTGAATTCCTAGGCAGATTTTAAATTTTTGGGCATATTTCAATTCCTAGGAAGATTTCAATTTTTGGGCAGATTTCTTCAATTTTTTGGCAGATTTCAATTTTTAGGCAGATTTCAATTCTTAGGCAGATTTCAATTTTTGGGCAGATTTCAATTTTTGGGCAGATTTCAATTTTTGGCAGATTTCTATTTTTTGGCAGATTTAAATTTTTGGGCAGATTTCAATTTTTTGACAGATTTCGATTTTTGGGCAGATTTCAATTTTTGGGCAAATTACAATTCCTAGGCAGATTTTCAATTTTTGGGCAGTTTTCAATTCCTAGGCAGATTTCAATTTTTGGGCAGATTTCAATTTTTGGGCAGATTTCAATTTTTTGGCAGATTTAATTTTTTGGGGCAGATTTCAATTTTTTGGCAGATTTCAATTTTTGGACAGATTTGAATTCCTAGGCAGATTTTAAATTTTTGGGCATATTTCAATTTCTAGGAAGATTTCAATTTTTGGGCAGATTTCTTCAATTTTTTGGCAGATTTCAATTTTTAGGCAGATTTCAATTCTTAGGCAGATTTCAATTTTTGGGCAGATTTCAATTTTTTGGCAGATTTCAATTTTTGGGCAGATTTCAATTTTTGGGCAGATTTCAATTTTTGGGCAGATTTCAATTCCTAGGCAGATTTCAATTTTTGGGCAGATTTCAATTTTTTGGCAGATTTCAATTTTTGGGCAGATTTCAATTCCTAGGCAGATTTCAATTTTTGGGCAGATTTCAATTTTTGGGCAGATTTCAATTTTTGGGCAGATTTCAATTTTTTGGCAGATTTCAATTTTTTGGCAGATTTCAATTTTTGGGCAGATTTCAATTCCTAGGCAGATTTCAATTTTTGGGCAGATTTCAATTTTTGGGCAGATTTCAATTTCTGGGCAGATTTCAATTTTTTGGCAGATTTCAATTTTTGGGCAGATTTCAATTTTTTGGCGGATTTCAATTTTTGGGCAAATTTCAATTCCTAGGCAGATTTTCAATTTTTGGGCAGTTTTCAATTCCTAGGCTGATTTCAATTTTTGGGCAGATTTCAATATTTGGGCAGATTTAAATTTTTTGGCAGATTTAATTTTTTGGGGCAGATTTCAATTTTTTGGCAGATTTCAATTTTTGGACAGATTTGAATTCCTAGGAAGATTTCAATTTTGAGAGGTGTATGGAGAGGTGTATGGAGAGGTGTATGGAGAGGTGTATGGAGAGGTGTATGGAGAGGTGTATGGAGAGGTGTATGGAGAGGTGTATGGAGAGGTGTATGGAGAGGTGTATGGAGAGGTGAATGGAGAGGTGTATGGAGGGGTGTATGAAGGTGTATGGAGGGGTGTATGAAGGTGTATGGAGAGGTGTATGGAGGTGTATGGAGAGGTGTATGGAGTTGTATGGAGAGGTGTATGGAGTTGTATGGAG
The DNA here is from genome assembly GCA_922987775.1 of Agonopterix subpropinquella. Lineage (NCBI taxonomy): Eukaryota > Metazoa > Arthropoda > Insecta > Lepidoptera > Depressariidae > Agonopterix > Agonopterix subpropinquella. The sequence goes on along the minus strand of OV277695.1, from coordinate 13,934,935 downwards.
AGGTGTATGGAGAGGTGTATGGAGTTGTATGGAGAGGTGCATGGAGAGGTGTATGGCGAGGTGTATGGAGTTGTATGGAGAGGTGTATGGAGAGGTGTATGAAGGTGTATGGTGAGGTGTATGGAGAGGTGTATGGAGGTGTATGGAGAGGTGTATGGAGAGGTGTATGGAGAGGTGTATGGAGAGGTGATGGAGAGGTGTATGTAGAGGTGTATGAAGGTGTATGGAGAGGTGTATGGAGAGGTGTATGGAGAGGTGTATGGAGAGGTGTATGGAGAGGTGTATGGAGAGGTGTATGGAGAGGTGTATGGAGGTGTATGGAGAGGTATATGGAGGTGTATGGAGAGGTGTATGGAGGAATATGGAGAGGTGTATGGAGTTGTATGGAGAGGTGTATGGAGTTGTATGGAGAGGTGTATGGAGTTGTATGGAGAGGTGTATGGAGAGGTGTATGGAGAGGTGTATGGAGAGGTGTATGGAGAAGTGTATGAAGGTGTATGGAGAGGTGTATGGAGGTGTATGGAGAGGTGTATGGAGTTGTATGGAGAGGAGTATGGAGTTGTATGGAGAGGTGTATGGAGAGGTGTATGGAGTTGTATGGAGAGGTGTATGGAGAGGTGTATGAAGGTGTATGGAGAGGTGTATGGAGAGGTGTATGGAGAGGTGTATGGAGGTGTATGGAGAGGTGTATGGAGAGGTGTAAAGAGTTGTATGGAGAGATGTATGGAGAGGTGTATGGAGAGGTGTATGTAGAGGTGTATGAAGGTGTATGGAGAGGTGTATGGAGAGGTGTATGGAGAGGTGTATGGAGAGGTGAATGGAGAGGTGTATGGAGAGGTGTATGGAGAGGTGTATGGAGAGGTGAATGGAGAGGTGTATGGAGAGGTGTATGGAGAGGTGAATGGAGAGGTGTATGGAGAGGTGTATGGAGAGGTGTATGGAGAGGTGTATGGAGAGGTGTATGGAGAGGTGTATGGAGAGGTGTATGGAGAGGTGTATGGAGGTATATGGAGAGGTGTATGGAGTTGTATGGAGAGGTGTATGGAGTTGTATGGAGAGGTGTATGGAGTTGTATGGAGAGTTGTATGGAGAAGTGTATGGAGTTGTATGGACAGGTGTATAGAGTTGTATGGAGATGTGTATGGAGAGGTGTATGGAGAGGTTTATGGAGGTGTATGGAGAGGTGTATAGAGAGGTGTATGGAGGTGTATGGAGAGGTGTATGGAGGTGTATGGAGAGGTGTATGGAGGTGTATGGAGGTGTATGGAGAGGTGTATGGAGAGGTGTATGGAGGTGTATGGAGAGGTGTATAAAGAGGTGTATAGAGAGGTGTATGGAGGTGTATGGAGAGGTGTATGGAGGTGTATGGAGGTGTATGGAGAGGTGTATGGAGAGGTGTATGGAGTTGTATGGAGAGGTGTATGGAGAGGTGTATGGAGAGGTGTATGGAGAGGTGTATGGAGAGGTGTATGGAGAGGTGTATGAAGGTGTATGGAGAGGTGTATGGAGGTGTATAGAGAGGTGTATGGAGGTGTATGGAGAGGTGTATAGAGGTATATGGAGAGGTGTATGGAGTTGTATGGAGAGGTGTATGGAGTTGTATGGAGAGGTGTATGGAGAGGTGTATGGAGGTGTATGGAGAGGTGTATGGAGGTGTATGGAGAGGTGTATGGAGGTATGGAGTGGTGTATCGAGGTGTATGGAGGTGCACGCACAATCGATCGTTTTGGTTTTGCTTTGGTGATATCAACGATTCAACCGTTCAAAAAAAAATAGCGCGATAGCATTTTTACTTCAGCTAAACCAAATCTAAACCAAAACTAAACCAAAGCCATAAACGTTCCGTCCGAACGGTAAAACCGTATAAAACAGCGCAATCGAGGCCCAGGGCGGGCACAAGTTAAGTGCAGTTTCCATTTATTTTTTTTCATTGTGAACTTGCATACATCCTTTTTGAACAGACCACCGAAACGGACATTTGAGTATAAAAAAACATAAAAACGTAACGAATCGAATTAATTCCAAATAAAGATTTGCTTGGGTATAAAGTATAATATAGTTGTTGATTTTTTTGTAAAAAGAAATTAAATTAGAGCATTATTTAGGAATTTATATGAATTGAACAATTTTTTGGCACTATATGACAATGACCCACCTACCACACCACCTACCTACCTACCCACTGGCCTGCAAAACTAAGTATAAAATTTCAATTACTTTTTAACTGCTTTTTAAGTACACAAGATATACTTTCGAAATAAAAAGGACTCGAAAAATTTAAATCTGCCAAAAAATTGAATTCTGCCCAAAAAATTGAAATCTGCCCAAAAATTGAAATCTGCCTAGGAATTAAAATCTGCGACAGCAAACAAGCAGCGAAACAAGCGACAACGACAAGCGACAGCGACAAGCGACAGCGAAAAGCGACAAGCGACATGCGACAGCGACAAGCGACAGCGACAAGCGACATGCGACAGCGACATGCGACATCGCTTGTCGCTGTCGCTTATCGCATGTCGCTTGTCGCTGTCGCATGTCGCTTCTCGCTGTCGCATGTCGCTGTCGCATGTCGCTGTCGCTTGTCGCTGTCGCATGTCGCTTGTCGCTGTCGCATGTCACATGTCGCTGTCGCATGTCGCTTGTCGCTTGTAGCTGTCGCTGTCGCTTGTCGCTGTCGCATGTCACTTGTCGCTGTCGCATGTCGCTTGTCGCTGTCGCATGTCACTTGTCGCTGTCGCTTGTCGCTGTCGCTGTCACTTGTCGCTGTCGCAGGTCGCTGTCGCTTGTCGCTGTCGCTGTCGCTTGTCACTGTCGCATGTCGTATGTCGCATGTCGCTTGTCGCTGTCGCATGTCACATGTCGCTGTCGCATGTCGCTTGTCGCTGTCGCTTGTCGCTGTCGCTGTCGCTTGTCGCTGTTGCTTGTCGCATGTCGCATGTCGCTGTCGCATGTCGCTTGTCGCTGTCGCATGTCGCATGTCGCTGTCGCATGTCGCTGTCGCATGTCACATGTCTCAGCGACACGCGACAGCGACATGCGACAGCGATAAGCGACATGCGACAGCGACAAGCGACATGCGACATGCGACAATGACAAGCGACAGCGACAAGCGACAGCGACATGCGACAGCGACAAGCGACAGCGACATGCGACATGCGACAGCGACAAGCGACATGCGACATACGACATACGACAGTGACAAGCGACAGCGACAAGCGACAACGACAGCGACAAGCGACAGCGACAAGCGACAGCGACAAGCGACATGCGACAAGCGACAGCGACCTGCGACAGCAACAAGTGACAGCGACAGCGACAAGCGACAGCGACAAGTGACATGCGACAGCGACAAGCGACATGCGACAGCGACAAATGACATGCGACAGCGACAAGCGACAACGACAGCTACAAGCGACAAGCGACATGCGACAGCGACATGCGACATGCGACAGCGACAAGCGACATGCGACAGCGACAAGCGACAGCGACATGCGACAGCGACATGCGACAGCGATAAGCGACATGCGACATGCGACAGCGACAAGCGACATGCGACAGCGACAAGCGACAGCGACATGCGACAGCGACATGCGACAGCGAGAAGCGACATGCGACAGCGACAAGCGACATGCGATAAGCGACAGCGACAAGCGATGTCGCATGTCGCTGTCGCATGTCGCTTGTCGCTGTCGCTTGTCGCTGTCGCATGTCGCATGTCGCTTCTCGCTGTCGCATGTCGCTGTCGCATGTCGCTGTCGCTTGTCGCTGTCGCATGTCGCTTGTCGCTGTCGCATGTCGCATGTCGCTTATCGCTGTCGCATGTCGCTGTCGCATGTCGCTGTCGCTTGTCGCTGTCGCATGTCGCTTGTCGCTGTCGCATGTCGCATGTCGCTGTCGCATGTCGCTTGTCGCTTGTAGCTGTCGTTGTCGCTTGTCGCTGTCGCATGTCATTTGTCGCTGTCGCTGTCGCATGTCGCTTGTCGCTGTCGCATGTCGCATGTCGCTGTCGCATGTCGCTGTCGCATGTCACATGTCTCAGCGACACGCGACAGCGACATGCGACAGCGATAAGCGACATGCGACAGCGACAAGCGACATGCGACATGCGACAATGACAAGCGACAGCGACAAGCGACAGCGACATGCGACAGCGACAAGCGACAGCGACAAGCGACAGCGACAGCGACAAGCGACAGCGACAAGCGACAGCGACAAGCGACATGCGACAAGCGACAGCGACCTGCGACAGCAACAAGTGACAGCGACAGCGACAAGCGACAGCGACAAGTGACATGCGACAGCGACAACGACAGCTACAAGCGACAAGCGACATGCGACAGCGACATGCGACATACGACATACGACAGTGACAAGCGACAGCGACAGCGACAAGCGACATGCGATAAGCGACAGCGACAAGCGATGTCGCATGTCGCTGTCGCATGTCGCTTGTCGCTGTCGCTTGTCGCTGTCGCATGTCGCATGTCGCTGTCGCATGTCGCTTGTCGCTGTCGCATGTCGCATGTCGCTGTCGCATGTCGCTGTCGCATGTCACATGTCTCAGCGACACGCGACAGCGACATGCGACAGCGATAAGCGACATGCGATAGCGACAAGCGACATGCGACATGCGACAATGACAAGCGACAGCGACAAGTGACAGCGACATGCGACAGCGACAAGCGACAGCGACAAGCGACAGCGACAGCGACAAGCGACAGCGACAGCGACAAGCGACAGCGACAAGCGACAGCGACAAGCGACATGCGACAAGCGACAGCGACCTGCGACAGCAACAAGTGACAGCGACAGCGACAAGCGACAGCGACAAGTGACATGCGACAGCGACAAGCGACATGCGACAGCGACAAATGACATGCGACAGCGACAAGCGACAACGACAGCTACAAGCGACAAGCGACATGCGACAGCGACATGCGACATACGACATACGACAGTGACAAGCGACAGCGACAGCGACAAGCGACAGCGACAAGCTACAGCGACAAGCGACATGCGACAAGCGACAGCGACCTGCGACAGCAACAAGTGACAGCGACAGCGACAAGCGACAGCGACAAGTGACATGCGACAGCGACAAGCGACATGCGACAGCGACAAATGACATGCGACAGCGACAAGCGACAACGACAGCTACAAGCGACAAGCGACATGCGACAGCGACATGCGACATGCGACAGCGACAAGCGACATGCGACAGCGACAAGCGACAGCGACATGCGACAGCGACATGCGACAGCGATAAGCGACATGCGACATGCGACAGCGACAAGCGACATGCGACAGCGACAAGCGACAGCGACATGCGACAGCGACATGCGACAGCGAGAAGCGACATGCGACAGCGACAAGCGACATGCGATAAGCGACAGCGACAAGCGATGTCGCATGTCGCTGTCGCATGTCGCTTGTCGCTGTCGCTTGTCGCTGTCGCATGTCGCTTGTCGCTTTTCGCTGTCGCTTGTCGCTGTCGCTTGTCGTTGTCGCTTGTTTCGCTGCTTGTTTGCTGTCGCAGATTTTAATTCCTAGGCAGATTTCAATTTTTGGGCAGATTTCAATTTTTTGGGCAGAATTCAATTTTTTGGCAGATTTAAATTTTTCGAGTCCTTTTTATTTCGAAAGTATATCTTGTGTACTTAAAAAGCAGTTAAAAAGTAATTGAAATTTTATACTTAGTTTTGCAGGCCTGTGGGTAGGTAGGTAGGTGGTGTGGTAGGTGGGTCATTGTCATATATTATTATTTTATTATTATTGTATGTCTTACGTTCCGTAATCACGGGCAATTAAGTCCCGGACCTTTGGAAGGCGTGCATGGGGCCGAAGCCAACATGTAGAGGCCCGTTCAAAAGACAAGTTAATCTAAATGTAAGGGATACACAAATGGCGGATACCTTCTCCGAGCGTACAACATGATACCCACGGGGATGGTCCCCGCCATTTGTGTAAAGACTATTGGAGTACGGCGCTATGGCCGCGATGGAAAAATAAGGTCTTGGGCTATGGAGGTGAAAGTTGGATGGATGGATACTGGGCTATGGGAGGAGACTAACGGACGCCTGCCATGACAACTAGTCTCAAAATTGTAAATAGGGCAGGCGGTGACTCGCCGACTCGTCGAGTGGGCCCCATAAAACGGCCGCACGCACAAAGTGCGACAATGGGGCAACATCTCATTGAGCGGCTGAAGGTTGTCGAGAGGTGCGGCTCCGGTTTCACCATCGCGGGGTTTACCCCCGTGAGCGGGTTTCCCCGTTATTACGCCATTACGTGCAATACACTTCCAACCTGGAGCATAGGTTCTGCTCTTGCGATTCCACTCTGGACGGCCAATTAAGGCAAGCCAGAGGTAGGGGGGTGTGTTACTGTGTGTGTGGGTGTGGGGGTGTGTGTGTGGGTGTGTGTGTGTGTAAGCGCATGTCTGTATGGTCCCCCTGGATAGGGGTCCGCGGTGTCGCCACTCACCGTCAGCTCGCCACAAGCTGCCCCCGCGGGGTTGTTATTATTATTATACATTCCATAATCACGGGCAATTAAGTCCCGGACCTTTGGAAGGCGTGCATGGGGCCGAAGCCAACATGTAGAGGCCCGTTCAAAAGACAAGTTAATCTAAATGTAAGGGATACACAAATGGCGGATACCATCTCCGAGCGTACAACGTGATACCCACGGGGATGGTCCCCGCCATTTGTGTAAAGACTATTGGAGTACGGCGCTATGGCCGCGATGGAAAAATAAGGTCTTGGGCTATGGAGGTGAAAGTTGGATGGATGGATACTGGGCTATGGGAGGAGACTAACGGACGCCTGCCATGACAACTAGTCTCAAAATTGTAAATAGGGCAGGCGGTGACTCGCCGACTCGTCGAGTGGGCACCATAAAACGGCCGCACGCACAAAGTGCGACAATGGGGCAACATCTCATTGAGCGGCTGAAGGTTGTCGAGAGGTGCGGCTCCAGTTTCACCATCGCGGGGTTTACCCCCGTGAGTGGGTTTCCCCGTTATTACGCCATTACGTGCAATACACTTCCAACCTGGAGCATAGGTTCTGCTCTTGCGATTCCACTCTGGACGGCCAATTAAGGCAAGCCAGAGGTAGGGGGGTGTGTTACTGTGTGTGTGGGTGTGGGGGTGTGTGTGTGGGTGTGTGTCTGCCAAAAATTGAAGAAATCTGCCCAAAAATTGAAATCTACCTAGGAATTGGAAAACTGCCCAAAAATTGAAAATCTGCCTAGGAATTGAAATTTGCCCAAAAATTGAAATCTGCCCAAAAAAAATTAAATCTGCCAAAAAATTGAAATCTGCCCAAAAATTTTAATCTTCCCAAAAATTTTAATCTGCCCAAAAATTGAAATCTGCCAAAAAATTGAAATCTGCCCAAAAATTGAAATCTGCCTAGGAATTGAAATCTGCCCAAAAAATTGAAATCTGCCCAAAAATTTAAATCTGTAATAAAATTGAAATTTGCCCAAAAATTGAAATCCGCCAAAAAATTGAAATCTGCCCAAAAATTGAAATCTGCCAAAAAATTGAAATCTGCCCAAAACTTGAAATCTGCCTAGGAATTGAAATCTGCCGAAAATTTGAAATCTGCCAAAAAATTGAAATCTGCCCAAAAATTGAAATCTGCCAAAAAATTGAAAAATGCCAATTCCTAGGCAGATTTCAATTTTTGGGCAGATTTAAATTTTTTGGCAGATTTAAATTTTTGGGTAGATTTCAATTTTCAAATAAAAAAACATAAAAACGTAACGAATCGAATTAATTCCAAATAAAGATTTGCTTGGGTATAAAGTATAATATAGTTGTTGATTTTTTTGTAAAAAGAAATTAAATTAGAGCATTATTTAGGAATTTATATGAATTGAACAATTTTTTGGCACTATATGACAATGACCCACCTACCACACCACCTACCTACCTACCCACTGGCCTGCAAAACTAAGTATAAAATTTCAATTACTTTTTAACTGCTTTTTAAGTACACAAGATAAAATTCGAAATAAAAAGGACTCGAAAAATTTAAATCTGCCAAAAAATTGAATTCTGCCCAAAAAATTGAAATCTGCCCAAATATTGAAATCTGCCTAGGAATTAAAATCTGCGACAGCAAACAAGCAGCGAAACAAGCGACAACGACAAGCGACAGCGACAAGCGACATGCGACAGCGACATGCGACATCGCTTGTCGCTGTCGCTTATCGCATGTCGCTTGTCGCTGTCGCATGTCGCTTCTCGCTGTCGCATGTCGCTGTCGCTTGTCGCTGTCGCATGTCACTTGTCGCTGTCGCATGTCGCTTGTCGCTGTCGCATGTCACTTGTCGCTGTCGCTTGTCGCTGTCACTTGTCGCTGTCGCAGGTCGCTGTCGCTTGTCGCATGTCGCTTGTCGCTGTCGCTTGTCGCTGTCGCTGTCGCTTGTCGCTGTCGCTTGTCACTGTCGCATGTCGCTTGTCGCTGTCGCATGTCACATGTCGCTGTCGCATGTCGCTTGTCGCTGTCGCTTGTCGCTGTCGCTGTCGCTTGTCGCATGTCGCATGTCGCTGTCGCATGTCGCTTGTCGCTGTCGCATGTCGCATGTCGCTGTCGCATGTCGCTGTCGCATGTCGCTGTCGCATGTCACATGTCTCAGCGACACGCGACAGCGACATGCGACAGCGATAAGCGACATGCGACATGCGACAACGACAAGCGACAGCGACAAGCGACAGCGACAGCGACAGCGACAAGCGACAGCGACATGCGACATGCGACAGCGACATGCGACAGCGACATGCGACATACGACATGCGACAGTGACAAGCGACAGCGACAAGCGACAGCGACAGCGACAAGCGACAGCGACAAGCGACATGCGACAAGCGACAGCGACCTGCGACAGCGACATGCGACATGCGACAACGACAAGCAACAGCGACAAGCGACAGCGACATGCGACAGCGACAAGCGACAGCGACATGCGACATGCGACAGCGACAAGCGACATGCGACATACGACATGCGACAGTGACAAGCAACAGCGACAAGCGACAGCGACAGCGACAAGCGACAGCGACAAGCGACATGCGACAAGCGACAGCGACCTGCGACAGCGACAAGTGACAGCGACAGCGACAAGCGACAGCGACAAGTGACATGCGACAGCGACAAGCGACATGCGACAGCGACAAATGACATGCGACAGCGACATGCGACATGCGACAACGACAAGCAACAGCGACAAGCGACAGCGACATGCGACAGCGACAAGCGACAGCGACATGCGACATGCGACAGCGACAAGCGACATGCGACATACGACATGCGACAGTGACAAGCAACAGCGACAAGCGACAGCGACAGCGACAAGCGACAGCGACAAGCGACATGCGACAAGCGACAGCGACCTGCGACAGCGACAAGTGACAGCGACAGCGACAAGCGACAGCGACAAGTGACATGCGACAGCGACAAGCGACATGCGACAGCGACAAATGACATGCGACAGCGACAAGCGACAACGACAGCTACAAGTGACAAGCGACATGCGACAGCGACATGCGACATGCGACAGCGACAAGCGACATGCGACAGCGACAAGCGACAGCGACATGCGACAGCGATAAGCGACATGCGACAGCGACAAGCGACATGCGACAGCGACAGCGACAAGCGACAGCGACATGCGACAGCGACATGCGACAGCGAGAAGCGACATGCGACAGCGACAAGCGACATGCGATAAGCGACAGCGACAAGCGATGTCGCATGTCGCTGTCGCATGTCGCTTGTCGCTGTCGCTTGTCGCTTATCGCTGTCGCCTGTCGCTTTTCGCTGTCGCTTGTCGCTGTCGCTTGTCGCTGTCGCTTGTTTCGCTGCTTGTTTGCTGTCGCAGATTTTAATTCCTAGGCAGATTTCAATTTTTGGGCAGATTTCAATTTTTTGGGCAGAATTCAATTTTTTGGCAGATTTAAATTTTTCGAGTCCTTTTTATTTCGAAAGTATATCTTGTGTACTTAAAAAGCAGTTAAAAAGTAATTGAAATTTTATACTTAGTTTTGCAGGCCAGTGGGTAGGTAGGTTGGTGGTGTGGTAGGTGGGTCATTGTCATATAGTGCCAAAAAATTGTTCAATTCATATAAATTCCTAAATAATGCTCTAATTTAATTTCTTTTTACAAAAAAATCAACAACTATATTATACTTTATACCCAAGCAAATCTTTATTTGGAATTAATTCGATTCGTTACGTTTTTATGTTTTTTTATACTCAAATGTCCGTTTCGGTGGTCTGTTCAAAAAGGATGTACTATCAGTTTAAAATAACAATGTGCATGACCTTGAAGGGCCGTTGGATAACTTCACTCGGTTGACAAAGGAATGTTTATTTATTTATTTATATTTATTTATTTATGTAGACTCTATGCAAAGGAAACAATCATTTGAATGACTCGAGTGAAGTTCGTGTGATTGCGTTACGTCACATTTGCGAGCGAGGTCATGCACATTGTTATTTTAAACTGATAGTATGCAAGTTCACAATGAAAAAAAAAAAATGGAAACTGCACTAAACTTGTGCCCGCCCTGGTCCTCGATTGCGCTGTTTTATACGGTTTTACCGTTCGGACAAACAATAAAAATGCTATCGCGCTATTTTTTTTTGAACGGTTGAATCGTTGATATCACCAAAGCAAAACCAAAACGATCGATTGTGCGTGCACCTCCATACACCTCGATACACCACTCCATACCTCCATACACCTCTCCATACACCTCCATACACCTCTCCATACACCTCCATACACCTCTCCATACACATCCATACACCTCTCCATACACCTCTCCATACACCTCTCCATACACCTCTCCATACACCTCTCCATACACCTCTCCATACACCTCTCCATACACCTCTCCATACACCTCTCCATACACCTCTCCATACAACTCCATACACCTCTCCATACACCTCTCCATACACCTCTCCATACACCTCTCCATACACCTCTCCATACAACTCCATACACCTCTCCATACACCTCTCCATACACCTCCATACACCTCCATACACCTCTCCATACACCTCCATACACCTCTCTATACACCTCTTTATACACCTCTCCATACACCTCCATACACCTCTCCATACACCATACACCTCCATACACCTCCATACACCTCTCCATACACCTCCATACACCACTCCATACCTCCATACACCTCTCCATACACCTCTCCATACACCTCCATACACCTCTCCATACACCTCCATACACCACTCCATTCCTCCATACACCTCTCCATACACCTCTCCATACACCTCCATACACCTCTCCATACACATCCATACACCTCTCCATACACCTCTCCATACACCTCTCCATACACCTCTCCATACACCTCTCCATACACCTCTCCATACACCTCTCCATACACCTCTCCATACACCTCTCCATACAACTCCATACACCTCTCCATACAACTCCATACACCTCTCCATACACCTCTCCATACAACTCCATACACCTCTCCATACAACTCCATACACCTCTCCATACAACTCCATACACCTCTCCATATACCTCTATACACCTCTCCATACACCTCCATACACCTCTCTATACACCTCCATACACCTCTCCATACACCTTCATACACCTCTCCATACACCTCTCCATACACCTCTCCATACACCTCTCCATACACCTCTCCATACAACTCCATACACCTCTCCATACACCTCCATACACCTCCATACACCTCTCCATACACCTCTCCATACACCTCCATACACCTCTCCATACACCTTCATACACCTCTCCATACACCTCTCCATACACCTCTCCATACACCTCTCCATACACCTCTCCATACAACTCCATACACCTCTCCATACAACTCCATACACCTCTCCATACAACTCCATACTCCTATCCATACAACTCCATACACCTCTCCATACACCTCCATACACCTCTCCATACACCTCTCCATACACCTCTCCATACACCTCTCCATACACCTTCATACACCTCTACATACACCTCTCCATACACCTCTCCATACATCTCTCCATACAACTCTTTACACCTCTCCATACACCTCTCCATACACCTCCATACACCTCTCCATACACCTCTCCATACACCTCTCCATACACCTTCATACACCTCTCCATTCACCTCTCCATACACCTCTCCATACACCTCTCCATACACCTCTCCATACACCTTCATACACCTCTACATACACCTCTCCATACACCTCTCCATACATCTCTCCATACAACTCTTTACACCTCTCCATACACCTCCATACACCTCTCCATACACCTCTCCATACACCTCTCCATACACCTTCATACACCTCTCCATACACCTCTCCATACAACTCCATACACCTCTCCATACACCTCTCCATACACCTTCATACACCTCTCCATACACCTCTCCATACACCTCTCCATACACCTCTCCATACACCTCTCCATACACCTCTCCATACAACTCCATACACCTCTCCATACAACTCCATACACCTCTCCATACAACTCCATACACCTCTCCATATTCCTCCATACACCTCTCCATACACCTCTCCATACACCTCTCCATACACCTCTCCATACAACTCCATACACCTCTCCATACACCTCTCCATACACCTCCATACACCTCTCCATACACCTCACCATACACCTTCATACACCTCTCCATACACCTCTCCATACAACTCCATACACCTCGCCATACACCTCTCCATACACCTCTCCATACAACTCCATACACCTCTCCATACAACTCCATACACCTCTCCATACAACTCCATACACCTCTCCATACACCTCCATACACCTCTCCATACACCTTCATACACCTCTCCATACACCTCTCCATACACCTCTCCATACACCTCTCCATACACCTCTCCATACACCTCTCCATACAACTCCATACACCTCTCCATACACCTCTCCATCCACCTCTCAAAATTGAAATCTTCCTAGGAATTCAAATCTGTCCAAAAATTGAAATCTGCCAAAAAATTGAAATCTGCCCCAAAAAATTAAATCTGCCAAAAAATTTAAATCTGCCCAAAAATTGAAATCTGCCCAAAAATTGAAATCAGCCTAGGAATTGAAAACTGCCCAAAAATTGAAAATCTGCCTAGGAATTGAAATTTGCCCAAAAATTGAAATCCGCCAAAAAATTGAAATCTGCCCAAAAATTGAAATCTGCCAAAAAATTGAAATCTGCCCAGAAATTGAAATCTGCCCAAAAATTGAAATCTGCCCAAAAATTGAAATCTGCCTAGGAATTGAAATCTGCCCAAAAATTGAAATCTGCCAAAAAATTGAAATCTGCCTGTTACGTAGGCGATAGGGAGACTAGTGAAACGGCCGGTAGCTCATAGCACACTGGTTTATTAGGTGACGGGGTAATGAGTGGACGCAGCCACCTAGATATATATATGCATGCATACCTAACATATCCTACCCCTATTTGAACCTAACTCAAAAATATTTCTTATAATCTACTTTGGGACGATTGCGTAACAATCTCCTTGGCTCAAGAGCATCATCTGGATGTGCGACACACTCTGCCTCGTGGAACTCCTCTTCCGCATCTGAGGTTATCGTTTGGCTGTCTCCAGCCGCATCACTCTCGAGAGGAACAATCGCCTGTGCCTCTAACGTATCCTTCGCTATACGATCAGCTGTCTGTCTCGATGCTTCCTGCGCTCCATACCCCCGGGAATCGATTCCCGAACTGTGCCTCAGAGGTGGTGAGGTAAGCTGTGACTGCAATTGTTGCGATGATGGGGATGCACATGGTGACGACCTCGGCGGCGTGTCTGGTGAGCGAATCGGCGACAACGACTGTGGCGGCGGCGACGACGACGGTGGCGGCGGCGGCGGCGGCAGTGGCAGCGGCAGCGGCAGCGGCAGCGGCAGCGGCAGCGGCAGTGGCAGCGGCAGCGGCGGCGGCAGCGACGGCGGTGGTGAGATGTTTTTCCCTGTGTCCTCTGTGCTCTTATTCTTATGATTGTTATCTGTCCCTTTATATATTACTATGTGATTTTTATGTTTTTTTACAATTTGTGTTGAATTTTGATAATCTTGTACTGAATATAAAACTTTTCCTATTCTCTTGTGTATTATTCCCTTACACCATACGAAAAGACTTTTATTCTGAAATTTTTTATATAATACTACATCTCCTTTTTTTAAACTTTGCTTGCTGCTATTATCATTCGTTGGCGAAAACTGTTCATTTTCATTATCATTAGTTTCCGTCGGTGTCGATAGCGGTGACGAAGAGGGTTCAATTAAATCGAGGCGCGATTTAATTTTTCGGCCAAATACCATCTGTGCCGGAGACGATCCCGTGCCAGAATGAATTGAATTTCTATAATCCATCAAGTACTTTAATAAATTTAACTTGCTTTCTTTTACGTTTTTATTTTGCAACAAACTTGCTTTAATACCCTTTTTTACAATTTTTACGTAGCTTTCAGCCTGCCCGTTGCTGGCAGGATGATAGGCAGGTGACGTTAAGTGCGATATCCCGTTTAATGTACAAAATTGATTAAATTCATTGGAACAAAAAGATGTACCATTGTCGCTCACTATGGTGTTTGGCAGCCCGAACCTTGAGATAAAGTCACACACCCTTTCTATGACCGCTGTTGACGTGGTCGTGTTAACCATATCATACACCTCCACCCATTTTGTATGTGCATCAACTATCACTAGGTACATGTGGCCGTTTATTTGGCCTAAAAAATCTAAATGTAAACGACTGAACGGTTGTTTTGGGGTGACCCACGGCGACAGGGGCACTCTAGGGGGTGAGGGTCTAAGCTGTATACATACATTGCACGTACCTATCATCTTTTCTATTGCTTCGTCAATTCCCGGAAACCAAAACCTCGAACGTGCTTCCGCTTTCGTCTTAACTATACCTAAGTGCGATTTATGCAATTCTGATAGCATCCTATCACACAAGGTCGGTGGTATAACGACTTTGTGGCCTCTCATAATACAGCCACTCTCGAATGATAACTGCGTCCGGCATAAATAGTATGGTTTAAACCGTACATCGGTATTTTTATGTGGCCAACCGTTTAATATGAAATGTTTAACTTGCTTTAAGATAACATCTTTATCGGTCGCTTCGCGTAACTCGTTTATAGTCACGGGTAAGCTGCCATCTATCACAAAGCACACATAAGCCGCGCGGTCGGTGACGGCCGCTGTGTCGTCATCAGCCGGCGGGGACACGTCCCCCCGCGCGCCCGCTGGGCCGCACGATAATGTGCTCCGTTCCGGTTCCGGTAGGCTGGCCCGAGAAAGATAGTCTGCTATATTTTTCTCGCTTCGAATATATTCAATATTGTAGTTGTATCCACTTAAAAACATAGCATATCTTTGTAAACGGTTGGCAGTAACTTCTGGTATCCCTTTGTTTGGCCCAAAAATTGAAATTAAAGGCTTATGATCAGTGCGGAGTGTGAAAGGACTCGCCCTTCCATACAGATATTGGTGGAAACGACGTACCCCAAAAATTATCGCAGTCGCCTCCTTTTGTATTTGGGAGTAGTGCTTTTCGGCAGCTTTGAGCGTTCGCGATGCATAAAAAAGAAATAAAAAATGAGAAAAGAAAAAAAAATGAGATGAGAAATAAAATCCCTGCCTAAAAGTGGTGGCCCTCCGTCTGTCACTACGTAAACTTTAAGCGGTCGCTCTGTCCCTGCGTACAAAATAGTTAGAATGACTGTACCTATACATCTAATTTGATTTCCAGTATACGTCATTAACTTCTTCCTAGTGGCCGACAATGGAACATCCTTAAAGTGTATTTTGTACATCTTTTCAGGTATCACCGTTACCGCAGACCCACTGTCTACTTCAAATTCTAACTTCTGCCCTTTTACCGAAATTATTTCTAACAAAGGTTCGCCTCTGACAGAACGGATATTGAATAACTTACCATCGTCGTCTCCGCTATCGTATGAGGCGTCAGCATGCACACAATTCACTTTTTTTGGACACATTCTGCGTAAATGACCGACTTCATTGCACTTTTTACAAACGAACTTCGCGTAACGACACTCAGAGGTTTTGTGGTTAACGTAACCACACACTGAACACTTTTCTTTTCCTGAAACTTTCTTTCGACCTTGACCTTTAGCGATCTTAAATAACTGATTGTCTGACGCACTTCCGGATACGCCGGAGGTCGCGCTGGCAGCGGCTCCCGCGCGCGCGCTGCTGGTGGCTTCCGCGAGCTCCACCGCCTTACTGAGCGTCAGCTCCGTCAGGTTCTGTGCGTACAACCTCTCTTTCTCTGTGCACGGCAACATACCCATTACAAAGCGGTCTCGCAACGCCTCTTCGACGTTACTGAAACTACATTGAGCAGTTAGACCTCGTAGTCTAGCTGCCCACTGCGTGTGAGACTCGCCTTGCTGCTGCGTGGCTGCGTAGAAGTTGTGACGCTCGGTGAACCCTGACCTTTTCGGAGTGAAGTGATCATCCAATAGCTTCAGGATGTCCTCAAACGGTACTTCATGGAGCTCCTTTGGTCGCGCGAGGTCGCTCGCGAGCTTGTAGGTAGCCTCTGTGAGTGCGCTTAGCAATATGGCCCGTCTCTTCGTTCCCGATGCATCGCTCGTGTTGCTAATATCATTAGCAATAAACCACTGCTTTAAGCGATTTTTATATCCACTCCACGATTGCACATTGTGGTCAAAACTCGTTAAAATTCCAAAAATTGCACTCGACATTTTTATTTTATTTAAGATGTGGGTAACTTCGTCGTCACTGTTACGTAGGCGATAGGGAGACTAGTGAAACGGCCGGTAGCTCATAGCACACTGGTTTATTAGGTGACGGGGTAATGAGTGGACGCAGCCACCTAGATATATATATGCATGCATACCTAACACTGCCCAAAAATTGAAATCTGCCTAGGAATTGAAATCTGCCCAAAAATTGAAATCTGCCCAAAAATTGAAATCTGCCCAAAAATTGAAATCTGCCAAAAAATTGAAATCTGCCCAAAAATTTAAATCTGCCCAAAAATTGAAATCTGCCTAGGAATTGAAATCTGCCCAAAAATTGAAATCTGCCCAAAAATTGAAATCTGCCCAAAAATTGAAATCTGCCAAAAAATTGAAATCTGCCCAAAAATTGAAATCTGCCTAAGAATTGAAATCTGCCTAAAAATTTAAAAATGCCAAAAAATTGAATTCTGCCCAAAAAATTGAAATCTGCCCAAAAATTGAAATCTGCCTAGGAATTAAAATCTGCGACAGCAAACAAGCAGCGAAACAAGCGACAACGACAAGCGACAGCGACAAGCGACAGCGAAAAGCGACAAGCGACATGCGATAAGCGACAGCGACAAGCGATGTCGCATGTCGCTGTCACATGTCGCTTGTCGCTGTCGCTTGTCGCTGTCGCTTGTCGCTGTCGCTTGTCGTTGTCGCTTGTTTCGCTGCTTGTTTGCTGTCGCAGATTTTAATTCCTAGGCAGATTTCAATTTTTGGGCAGATTTCAATTTTTTGGGCAGAATTCAATTTTTTGGCAGATTTAAATTTTTCGAGTCCTTTTTATTTCGAAAGTATATCTTGTGTACTTAAAAAGCAGTTAAAAAGTAATTGAAATTTTATACTTAGTTTTGCAGGCCAGTGGGTAGGTAGGTAGGTGGTGTGGTAGGTGGGTCATTGTCATATAGTGCCAAAAAATTGTTCAATTCATATAAATTCCTAAATAATGCTCTAATTTAATTTCTTTTTACAAAAAAATCAACAACTATATTATACTTTATACCCAAGCAAATCTTTATTTGGAATTAATTCGATTCGTTACGTTTTTATGTTTTTTTATACTCAAATGTCCGTTTCGGTGGTCTGTTCAAAAAGGATGTATGCAAGTTCAAAATGAAAAAAAATAAATGGAAACTGCACTAAACTTGTGCCCGCCCTGGGCCTCAATCGCCCTAAGTTTCAACGATACTACCAAAACAAAACCACAACCAAAAACGTTACGTTATGCACAATTCGTATCGCGCAAATTATATTAACGGTAACGATTTAGCTTTTTTTCGGAAGATACGTTGGCGTAACGTTCGACCGCTGTCCAACGAACGTTTTTGATTTAGTTGGTGTCGGGAGAGGTGTATGGAGAGGTGTATGGAGTTGTATGGAGAGGTGTATGGAGAGGTGTATGGAGGAGTATGGAGAGGTGTATGGAGGTGTATGGAGAGGTGTATGGAGGTGTATGGAGAGGTGTATGGAGGTGTATGAAGACGTGTATGGAGAGGTGTATGAAGGTGTATGGAGAGGTGTATGGAGAGGTGTATGGAGAGGTGTATGGAGAGGTGAATGGAGAGGTGTATGGAGGTGTATGGAGAGGTATATGGAGGTGTATGGAGAGGTGTATGGAGGTATATGGAGAGGTGTATGGAGTTGTATGGAGAGGTGTATGGAGTTGTATGGAGAGGTGTATGGAGTTGTATGGAGAGGTGTATGGAGAGGTGTATGGAGGTGTATGGAGAGGTGTATGGAGAGGTGTATAGAGAGGTGTATGGAGGTGTATGGAGAGGTGTATGGAGGTGTATGAAGGTGTATGGAGAGGTGTATGGAGTTGTATGGAGAGGTGTATGGAGAGGTGTATGGAGAGGTGTATGGAGTTGTATGGAGAGGTGTATGGAGAGGTGTATGGAGAGGTGTATGGAGAGGTGTATGGAGAGGTGTATGGAGGTGTATGGAGAGGTGTATGGAGAGGTGTATAGAGAGGTGTATGGAGGTGTATGGAGAGGTGTATGGAGGTGTATGGAGCTGTATGGAGAGGTGTATGGAGAGGTGTATGGAGTTGTATGGAGAGGTGTATGGAGAGGTGTATGGAGAGGTGTATGGAGAGGTGTATGGAGAGGTGTATGGATGTGTATGGAGAGGTGTATGGAGGTGTATGGAGAGGTGTATGGAGGTATGGAGTGGTGTATCGAGGTGTATGGAGGTGCACGCACAATCGATCGTTTTGGTTTTGCTTTGGTGATATCAACGATTCAACCATTCAAAAAAAAATAGCGCGATTGCATTTTTACATCAGCTAAACCAAATCTAAACCAAAACTAAACCAAAGCCATAAACGTTCCCTCCGAACGGTAAAACCGTATAAAACAGCGCAATCGAGGCCCTGGTCCTCAATCGCCCTAAGTTTCAACGATACTACCAAAACAAAACCACAACCAAAAACGTTACGTTATGCACAATTCGTATCGCGCAAATTATATTAACGGTAACGATTTAGCTTTTTTTCGGAAGATACGTTGGCGTAACGTTCGACCGCTGTCCAACGAACGTTTTTGATTTAGTTGGTGTCGGGAGAGGTGTATCGAGAGGTGTATGGAGGTGTATGGAGAGGTGTATGGAGAGGTGTATGGAGGTGTATGGAGAGGTGTATTGGAGGTGTATGGAGAGGTGTATGGAGAGGTGTATGGAGGTGTATGGAGAGGTGTATGGAGAGGTGTATGGAGAGGTGTATGGAGAGGTGTATGGAGAGGTGTATGGAGAGGTGTATGGAGAGGTGTATGGAGAGGTGTATGGAGAGGTGTATGGAGAGGTGTATGAAGGTGTATGGAGAGGTGTATGGAGGTGTATGGAGAGGTGTATGGAGTTGTATGGAGAGGTGTATGGAGTTGTATGGAGAGGTGTATGGAGTTGTATGGAGAGGTGTATGGA
Source organism: Agonopterix subpropinquella (assembly GCA_922987775.1). Classification (NCBI taxonomy): domain Eukaryota; kingdom Metazoa; phylum Arthropoda; class Insecta; order Lepidoptera; family Depressariidae; genus Agonopterix; species Agonopterix subpropinquella. The sequence continues at coordinate 13,915,191 of OV277695.1, read as the reverse complement.
GAGGTGTATGGAGTTGTATGGAGAGGTGTATGGAGAGGTGTATGGAGAGGTGTATGGAGAGGTGTATGGAGAGGTGTATGGAGAGGTGTATGAAGGTGTATGGAGAGGTGTATGGAGAGGTGTATGGAGAGGTGAATGGAGAGGTGTATGGAGAGGTGTATGGAGTTGTATGGAGAGGTGTATGGAGAGGTGTATGGAGAGGTGTATGGAGAGGTGTATGGAGGTGTATGGAGAGGTGTATGGAGAGGTGTATAGCGAGGTGTATGGAGGTGTATGGAGAGGTGTATGGAGGTTTATGGAGAGGTGTATGGAGGTGTATGCTGAGGTGTATGGAGAGGTGTATGGAGTTGTATGGAGAGGTGTATGGAGAGGTGTATGGAGAGGTGTATGGATGTGTATGGAGAGGTGTATGGAGGTGTATGGAGAGGTGTATGGAGGTGTATGGATAGGTGTATAGAGGTATATGGAGAGGTGTATGGAGTTGTATGGAGAGGTGTATGGAGTTGTATGGAGAGGTGTATGGAGTTGTATGGAGAGGTGTATGGAGTTGTATGGAGAGGTGTATGGAGTTGTATGGAGAGGTGTATGGAGTTGTATGGAGAGGTGTATGGAGTTGTATGGAGAGGTGTATGGAGAGGTGTATGGAGAGGTGTATGGAGAGGTGTATGGAGAGGTGTATGGAGAGGTGTATGGAGAGGTGTATGGAGAGGTGTATGGAGAGGTGTATGGAGAGGTGTATGGAGAGGTGTATGGAGAGGTGTATGGAGAGGTGTATGGAGAGGTGTATGAAGGTGTATGGAGAGGTGTATGGAGGTGTATGGAGAGGTGTATGGAGGTGTATGGAGAGGTGTATAGAGGTATATGGAGAGGTGTATGGAGTTGTATGGAGAGGTGTATGGAGTTGTATGGAGAGGTGTATGGAGTTGTATGGAGAGGTGTATGGAGAGGTGTATGGAGTTGTATGGAGAGGTGTATGGAGTTGTATGGAGAGGTGTATGGAGAGGTATATGGAGAGGTGTATGGAGAGGTGTATGGAGAGGTGTATGGAGAGGTGTATGGAGAGGTGTATGGAGAGGTGTATGGAGAGGTGTATGGAGAGGTGTATGGATGTGTATGGAGAGGTGTATGGAGGTGTATGGAGAGGTGTATGGAGGTATGGAGTGGTGTATCGAGGTGTATGGAGGTGCACGCACAATCGATCGTTTTGCACAACCGTTCAAAAAAAAATAGCGCGATAGCATTTTTACATCAGCTAAACCAAATCTAAACCAAAACTAAACCAAAGCCATAAACGTTCCGTCCGAACGGTAAAACCGTATAAAACAGCGCAATCGAGGCCCCGGTGTCTGTAATAGTATCTTGGAGGTTAAATTTGACCCACTTCCCGGTTTCCGATTTAAATCTGTCCAAAAATTTAAATCTGCCCAAAAATTTAAATCTGCCCAAAAATTGAAATCTGCCCAAAAATTGAAATCTGCCTAGGAATTAAATCTGCCCAAAAATTGAAATCTGCCAAAAAATTGAAATCTGCCCAAAAATTGAAATCTGCCCAAAAATTTAAATCTGCCCAAAAATTGAAATCTGCCAAAAAATTGAAGAAATCTGCCCAAAAATTGAAATCTGCCTAGGAATTGAAAACTGCCCAAAAATTGAAAATCTGCCTAGGAATTGAAATTTGCCCAAAAATTGAAATCCGCCAAAAAATTAAAATCTGCCCAAAAATTGAAATCTGCCAAAAAATTGAAATCTGCCCAAAAATTGAAATCTGCCTAGGAATTGAAATCTGCCCAAAAATTGAAATCTGCCAAAAAATTGAAGATATCTGCCCAAAAATTGAAATCTTCCTAGGAATTGAAATATGCCCAAAAATTTAAAATCTGCCTAGGAATTCAAATCTGTCTGAGAGGTGTATGGAGAGGTGTATAGAGAGGTGTATGGAGGTGTATGGAGAGGTGTATGGAGGTGTATGGAGAGGTGTATGGAGAGGTGTATGGAGTTGTATGGAGAGGTGTATGGAGAGGTGTATGGAGAGGTGTATGAAGGTGTATGGAGAGGTGTATGGAGGTGTATGGAGAGGTGTATGGAGGTGTATGGAGAGGTGTATAGAGGTATATGGAGAGGTGTATGGAGTTGTATGGAGAGGTGTATGGAGTTGTATGGAGAGGTGTATGGAGTTGTATGGAGAGGTGTATGGAGAGGTGTATGGAGAGGTGTATGGAGTTGTATGGAGAGGTGTATGGAGAGGTGTATGGAGAGGTCTATGGAGAGGTGTATGGAGAGGTGTATGGAGGTGTATGGAGAGGTGTATGGAGGTGTATGGAGAGGTGTATGGAGGTATGGAGTGGTGTATCGAGGTGTATGGAGGTGCACGCACAATCGATCGTTTTGGTTTTGCTTTGGTGATATCAACGATTCAACCGTTCAAAAAAAAATAGCGCGATAGCATTTTTATATCAACTAAACCAAATCTAAACCAAAACTAAACCAAAGCCATAAACGTTCCGTCCGAACGGTAAAACCGTATAAAACAGCGGAATCGAGGCCCCGGTGTCTGTAATAGAATCTTGGAGGTTAAATTTGACCCACTTCCCGGTTTCCGATTTAAATCTGTCCAAAAATTTAAATCTGCCCAAAAATTTAAATCTGCCCAAAAATTGAAATCTGCCCAAAAATTGAAATCTGCCAAAAAATTGAAGAAATCTGCCCAAAATTCCTATGAATTGAAATATGCCCAAAAATTTAAAATCTGCCTAGGAATTTAAATCTGTCCAAAAATTGAAATCTGCCTAGGAATTGAAATTTGCCCAAAAATTGAAATCCGCCAAAAAATTGAAATCTGCCCAAAAATTGAAATCTGCCCAAAAATTGAAATCTGCCCAAAATTTGAAATCTGCCAAAAAATTGAAATCTGCCCAAAAATTGAAATCTGCCCAAAAATTGAAATCTGCCCAAAAATTGAAATTTGCCAAAAAATTGAAATCTGCCCAAAAATTGAAATCTGCCTAGGAATTGAAATCTGCCTAAAAATTGAAATCTGCCAAAAAATTGAAATCTGCCAAAAAATTGAAATCTGCCAAAAAATTTAAATCTGCCTAGGAATTGAAATCTGCCCAAAAATTGAAATCTGCCCAAAAATTGAAATCAGCCCAAAAATTTAAATCTGCCCAAAAATTGAAATCTGCCAAAAAATTGAAGAAATCTGCCCAAAAATTGAAATCTGCCCAAAAATTGAAATCTGCCAAAAAATTGAAATCTGCCCAAAAATTGAAATCTGCCTAGGAATTGAAATCTGCCCAAAAATTGAAATCTGCCAAAAAATTAAAATCTGCCCAAAAATTGAAACCTGCCCAGAAATTTAAATCTGCCCAAAAATTGAAATCTGCCAAAAAATTGAAGAAATCTGCCCAAAAATAGAAATCTTCCTAGGAATTCAAATCTGTCCAAAAATTGAAATCTGCCAAAAAATTGAAATCTGCCCCAAAAAATTTTATCTGCCAAAAAATTGAAATCTGCCCAAAAATTGAAATCTGCCCAAAAATTGAAATCTGCCTAGAAATTGAAAACTGCCCTAAAATTGAAAATCTGCCTAGGAAATGAAATTTGCCCAAAAATTGAAATCCGCCAAAAAATTGAAATCTGCCCAAAAATTGAAATCTGCCAAAAAATTGAAATCTGCCCAAAAATTGAAATCTGCCTAGGAATTGAAATCTGCCCAAAAATTTAAATCTGCCTAGGAATTGAAATCTGCCCAAAAATTGAAATCTGCCAAAAAATTGAAATCTGCCCAATAATTGAAATCTGCCCAAAAATTGAAATCTGCCAAAAAATTGAAGATATCTGCCCAAAAATTGAAATCTTCCTAGGAATTGAAAACTACCCAAAAATTGAAAATCTGCCTAGGAATTGACATCTGCCCAAAAATTGAAATCTGCCTAGGAATTGAAATCTGCCCAAAAATTGAAATCTGCCCAGAAATTGAAATCTGCCCAAAAATTTAAATCTGCCCAAAAATTGAAATCTGCCAAAAAATTGAAGATATCTGCCCAAAAATTGAAATCATCCTAGGAATTGAAATATGCCCAAAAATTTAAAATCTGCCTAGGAATTCAAATCTGTCTGACAGGTGTATGGAGAGGTGTACAGAGAGGTGTATTGAGGTGTATGGAGAGGTGTATGGAGGTGTATGGAGGTGTATGGAGAGGTGTATGGAGAGGTGTATGGAGTTGTATGGAGAGGTGTATGGAGAGGTGTATGGAGAGGTGTATGAAGGTGTATGGAGAGGTGTATGGAGAGGTGTATGGAGGTGTATGGAGAGGTGTATAGAGGTATATGAAGAGGTGTATGGAGTTGTATGGAGAGGTGTATGGAGTTGTATGGAGAGGTGTATGGAGTTGTATGGAGAGGTGTATGGAGTTGTATGGAGAGGTGTATGGAGAGGTGTATGGAGTTGTATGGAGAGGTGTATGGAGAGGTGTATGGAGTTGTATGGAGAGGTGTATGGAGTTGTATGGAGAGGTGTATGGAGAGGTGTATGGAGAGGTCTATGGAGAGGTGTATGGAGAGGTGTATGGAGAGGTGTATGGAGAGGTGTATGGATGTGTATGGACAGGTGTATGGAGGTGTATGGAGAGGTGTATGCCAAAAAATTTAAATCTGCCTAGGAATTGAAATCTGCCCAAAAATTTAAATCTGCCAAAAATTGAAATCTGCCAAAAAATTGAAATCTGCCCCAAAAAAAAAAATCTGCCAAAAAATTGAAATCTGCCCAAAAATTGAAATCTGCCCAAAAATTGAAATCTGCCTAGGAATTGAAAACTGCCCAAAAATTTAAAATTTGCCTAGGAATTGAAATTTGCCCAAAAATTGAAATCCGCCACAAAATTAAAATCTGCCCAAAATTGAAATCTGCCAATAAATTTAAATCTGCCCAAAAATTTAAATCTGCCCAAAAATTTAAATCTGCCCAAAAATTGAAATCTGCCCAAAAATTGAAATCTGCCAAAAAATTTAAATCTGCCCAAAAATTGAAATCAAATACATTGGACAGACTCTACATTGGACAGACTCTACATTGGACAGACTCTACATTGGACAGACTCTATATTGGACAGACTCTATATTGGACAGACTCTACATTGGACAGACTCTACATTGGACAGACTCTACATTGGACAGACTCTACATTGGACAGACTCTACATTGGACAGACTCTACATTGGACAAACTCTACATTGGCTAGACTCTACATTGGCTAGACTCTACATTGGACAGACTCAACATTGGACAGACTCTACATTGGCTAGACTCTACATTGGACAGACTCTACATTGGCTAGACTCTACATTGGACAGACTCTACATTGGACAGACTCTACATTGGACTGACTCTACATTGGACAGACTCTACATTGGACAGACTCTACATTGGACAGACTCTATATTGGACAGACTCTATATTGGACAGACTCTACATTGGACAGACTGTACATTGGACAGACTGTACATTGGACAGAATCTACATTGGACAGAGATTTCAATTTGTTGGCAGATTTCAATTTGTTGGCAGATTTCAATTTTTTGGCAGATTTCAATTTGTTGGCAGATTTCAATTTGTTGGCAGATTTCAACTTTTTGGCAGATTTCAATTTGTTAGCAGATTTCAATTTGTTGGCAGATTTCAATTTGAAAATTAATTTCAATTTGTTGGCAGATTTCAATTTGTTGGCAGATTTCAATTTGTTGGCAAATTTCAATTTGTTGGCAGATTTCAATTTGTTGGCAGATTTCAATTTGTTGGCAGATTTCAATTTGTTGGCAGATTTCAATTTGTTGGCAGATTTAAATTTTTTGGCAGATTTCAATTTGTTGGCAGATTTCAATTTTTTGGCAGATTTCAATTTTTTGGCAGATTTCAATTCTTGGCAGATTTAAATTCTTAGGGAGATTCAAATTTTTTGGCAGATTTCAATGCAGATTTTTAATTTTTAGGCAGCTTTCAATTTGTTGGCAGATTTCAATTTGTTGGCAGATTTCAATTCTTAGGCAGATTTAATTTTATTGGCTGATTTCAATTTTTTGGCAGATTTCAATTTGTTGGCAGATTTCAATTTGTTGGCAGATTTAAATTTGTTGGTAGATTTCAATTTGTTGGCAGATTTCAATTTTTTGGCAGATTTCAATTTGTTGGCAGATTTCAATTTGTTGGCAGATTTCAATTTGTTGGCAGATTTCAATTTGTCGGCAGATTTCAATTTGTTGGCCAATTTCAATTTTTTGGCAGATTTCAATTTGTTGGCAGATTTCAATTCTTAGGCAGATTTAATTTTTTTGGCAGATTTCAATTTTTTGGCAGATTTCAATTTGTTGGCAGATTTCAATTTGTTGGCAGATTTCAATTTGTTGGCAGATTTCATTTTGTTGGCAGATTTCAATTTTTTGGCAGATTTCAATTTGTTGGCAGATTTCAATTTGTTAGCAGATTTCAATTTGTTGGCAGATTTCAATTTGTTGGCAGATTTCAATTTGTCGGCAGATTTCAATTCTTGGCAGATTTCAATTTTTTGGCAGATTTAAAATTTGTTGGCAGATTTCAATTCTTAGGCAGATTTAAATTTTTTGGCAGATTTCAATTTGTTGGCAGATTTCAATTTGTTGGCAGATTTCAATTTGTTGGCAGATTTCAATTTGTTGGCAGATTTCAATTTGTCGGCAGATTTCAATTCTTGGCAGATTTCAATTTTTTGGCAGATTTAAAATTTGTTGGCAGATTTCAATTCTTAGGCAGATTTAATTTTTTTGGCAGATTTCAATTTTTTGGCAGATTTCAATTTGTTGGCAGATTTCAATTTGTTGGCAGATTTCAATTTGTTGGCAGATTTCATTTTGTTGGCAGATTTCAATTTGTCGGCAGATTTCAATTTTTTGGCAGATTTCAATTTGTTGGCAGATTTCAATTTGTTGGCAGATTTCAATTTTATGGCAGATTTCAATTTGTTGGAAGATTTCAATTCATTGGCAGATTTCAATTTGTTGGCCAATTTCAATTTTTTGGCAGATTTCAATTTGTTGGCTGATTTCGATTCTTAGGCAGATTTAAATATTTTGGCAGATTTCAATTTGTTGGCAGATTTCAATTTGTTAGCAGATTTCAATTTGTTGGCAGATTTCAATTTTTTGGCAGATTTCTATTTGTTGGCAGATTTCAATTAGTTGGCAGATTTCAATTTTTTGGCAGATTTCAATTTGTTGAAGATTTCAATTTTTTGGCAGATTTTAATTTGTTGGCAGATTTCAATTTGTTGGCAGATTTAAATTTTTTGGCAGATTTCAATTTGTTGGCAGATTTCAATTTGTTGGCAGATTTCAATTTGTCGGCAGATTTCAATTTGTTGGCAGATTTCAATTTGTTGGCAGATTTAAATTTGTTGGTAGATTTCAATTTGTTGGCAGATTTCAATTTTTTGGCAGATTTCTATTTGTTTGCAGATTTCAATTTGTTGGCAGATTTCAATTTGTCGGCAGATTTCAATTTGTTGGCCAATTTCAATTTTTTGGCAGATTTAAATTTGTTGGCAGATTTCAATTCTTAGGCAGATTTTAATTTTTTGGCAGATTTCAATTTGTTGGCAGATTTCAATTTGTTGGCAGATTTCAATTTTTTTGCAGATTTCAATTTGTTGGCAGATTTCAATTTGTTGGCAGATTTCAATTTGTTGGCAGATTTCAATTTGTTGGCAGATTTCAATTTGTTGGCAGATTTCAATTTGTTGGCAGATTTCAATTTGTCGGCAGATTTCAATTTTTTGGCAGATTTCAATTTGTTGGCAGATTTCAATTTTATGGCAGATTTCAATTTGTTGGAAGATTTCAATTCATTGGCAGATTTCAATTTGTTGGCCAATTTCAATTTTTTGGCAGATTTCAATTTGTTGGCTGATTTCAATTCTTAGGCAGATTTAAATTTTTTGGCAGATTTCAATTTGTTGGCAGATTTCAATTTGTTAGCAGATTTCAATTTGTTGGCAGATTTCAATTTTTTGGCAGATTTCAATTTGTTGGCAGATTTCATTTGTTGGCAGATTTCAATTTTTTGGCAGATTTCAATTTGTTGAAGATTTCAATTTTTTGGCAGATTTTAATTTGTTGGCAGATTTCAATTTGTTGGCAGATTTAAATTTTTTGGCAGATTTCAATTTGTTGGCAGATTTCAATTTGTTGGCAGATTTCAATTTGTTGGCAGATTTCAATTTTTTGGCAGTTTTCAATTTGTTGGAAGATTTCAATTTTTTGGCAGATTTCAATTTGTTGGCAGATTTCAATTTGTTGGCAGATTTCAATTTGTTGGCAGATTTCATTTTGTTGGCAGATTTCAATTTGTTGGCAGATTTCAATTTGTTGGCAGATTTCAATTTGTCGGCAGATTTCAATTCTTGGCAGATTTCAATTTTTTGGCAGATTTAAAATTTGTTGGCAGATTTCAATTCTTAGGCAGATTTAAATTTTTTGGCAGATTTCAATTTGTTGGCAGATTTCAATTTGTTGGCAGATTTCAATTTGTTGGCAGATTTCAATTTGTTGGCAGATTTCAATTTGTCGGCAGATTTCAATTCTTGGCAGATTTCAATTTTTTGGCAGATTTAAAATTTGTTGGCAGATTTCAATTCTTAGGCAGATTTAATTTTTTTGGCAGATTTCAATTTTTTGGCAGATTTCAATTTGTTGGCAGATTTCAATTTGTTGGCAGATTTCAATTTGTTGGCAGATTTCATTTTGTTGGCAGATTTCAATTTGTCGGCAGATTTCAATTTTTTGGCAGATTTCAATTTGTTGGCAGATTTCAATTTGTTGGCAGATTTCAATTTTATGGCAGATTTCAATTTGTTGGAAGATTTCAATTCATTGGCAGATTTCAATTTGTTGGCCAATTTCAATTTTTTGGCAGATTTCAATTTGTTGGCTGATTTCAATTCTTAGGCAGATTTAAATATTTTGGCAGATTTCAATTTGTTGGCAGATTTCAATTTGTTAGCAGATTTCAATTTGTTGGCAGATTTCAATTTTTTGGCAGATTTCTATTTGTTGGCAGATTTCAATTAGTTGGCAGATTTCAATTTTTTGGCAGATTTCAATTTGTTGAAGATTTCAATTTTTTGGCAGATTTTAATTTGTTGGCAGATTTCAATTTGTTGGCAGATTTAAATTTTTTGGCAGATTTCAATTTGTTGGCAGATTTCAATTTGTTGGCAGATTTCAATTTGTCGGCAGATTTCAATTTGTTGGCAGATTTCAATTTGTTGGCAGATTTAAATTTGTTGGTAGATTTCAATTTGTTGGCAGATTTCAATTTTTTGGCAGATTTCTATTTGTTTGCAGATTTCAATTTGTTGGCAGATTTCAATTTGTCGGCAGATTTCAATTTGTTGGCCAATTTCAATTTTTTGGCAGATTTAAATTTGTTGGCAGATTTCAATTCTTAGGCAGATTTTAATTTTTTGGCAGATTTCAATTTGTTGGCAGATTTCAATTTGTTGGCAGAATTCAATTTTTTTGCAGATTTCAATTTGTTGGCAGATTTCAATTTGTTGGCAGATTTCAATTTGTTGGCAGATTTCAATTTGTTGGCAGATTTCAATTTGTTGGCAGATTTCAATTTGTTGGCAGATTTCAATTTGTCGGCAGATTTCAATTTTTTGGCAGATTTCAATTTGTTGGCAGATTTCAATTTGTTGGCAGATTTCAATTTTATGGCAGATTTCAATTTGTTGGAAGATTTCAATTCATTGGCAGATTTCAATTTGTTGGCCAATTTCAATTTTTTGGCAGATTTCAATTTGTTGGCTGATTTCAATTCTTAGGCAGATTTAAATTTTTTGGCAGATTTCAATTTGTTGGCAGATTTCAATTTGTTAGCAGATTTCAATTTGTTGGCAGATTTCAATTTTTTGGCAGATTTCTATTTGTTGGCAGATTTCATTTGTTGGCAGATTTCAATTTTTTGGCAGATTTCAATTTGTTGAAGATTTCAATTTTTTGGCAGATTTTAATTTGTTGGCAGATTTCAATTTGTTGGCAGATTTAAATTTTTTGGCAGATTTCAATTTGTTGGCAGATTTCAATTTTTTGGCAGATTTCAATTTGTTGGCAGATTTCAATTTTTTTGCAGATTTCAATTTGTTGGCAGATTTCAATTTTTTGGCAGATTTCAATTTAAATCTGCCCAAAAATTGAAATCTGCCAAAAAATTGAAATCTGCCAAAAAATTGAAATCTGCCAAAAAATTGAAATCTGCCAACAAATTGAAATCTACACACCACATTAGCTAGACTCCACATTGGCTAGACTCCACATTGGCTAGACTCCACATTGGCTAGACTCCACATTGGCTAGACTCTACATTGGCTAGACTCTACATTGGCTAGACTCTACATTGGCTAGACTCTACATTGGACAGTCTCTACATTGGACAGACTCTACATTTGACAGACTCTACATTGGACAGACTCTACATTGGACAGACTCTACATTGGACAGACTATACATTGGACAGACTCTACATTGGACAGACTCTACATTGGACAGACTCTACATTGGCTAGACTCTACATTGGACAGACTCTACATTGGACAGACTCTACATTGGACAGACTCTACATTGGACAGACTCTACATTGGACAGACTCTACATTGGACAGACTCTACATTGGACAGACTCTACATTGGACAGACTCTATATTGGACAGACTCTATATTGGACAGACTCTACATTGGACAGACTCTACATTGGACAGACTGTACATTGGACAGACTGTACATTGGACAGACTCTACATTGGACAGACTCTACATTGGACAGAATCTACATTGGACAGAGATTTCAATTTTTTGGCAGATTTCAATTTGTTGGCAGATTTCAATTTGTTGGCAGATTTCAATTTGTTGGCAGATTTCAATTTGTTGGCAGATTTCAATTTGTCGGCAGATTTCAATTCTTGGCAGATTTCAATTTGTTGGCAGATTTAAAATTTGTTGGCAGATTTCAATTTGTCGGCAGATTTCAATTTGTTGGCCAATTTCAATTTTTTGGCAGATTTCAATTTGTTGGCAGATTTCAATTCTTAGGCAGATTTAATTTTTTTGGCAGATTTCAATTTTTTGGCAGATTTCAATTTGTTGGCAGATTTCAATTTGTTGGCAGATTTCAATTTGTTGGCAGATTTCATTTTGTTGGCAGATTTCAATTTTTTGGCAGATTTCAATTTGTTGGCAGATTTCAATTTGTTGGCAGATTTCAATTTGTTGGCAGATTTCAATTTGTCGGCAGATTTCAATTCTTGGCAGATTTCAATTTTTTAATGTAGAGTTGTAAAATGTTTTTTTCAATGTAGAGTCTAGCCAATGTAGAGTCTAGCCAATGTAGAGTCTGTCCAATGTAGAGTCTAACCAATGTAGAGTCTAGCCAATGTAGAGTCTAGCCAATGTAGAGTTTGTCCAATGTAGAGTCTGTCCAATGTAGAGTCTGTCCAATGTAGAGTCTGTCCAATGTAGAGTCTGTCCAATGTAGAGTCTGTCCAATGTAGAGTCTGGCCAATGTAGAGTCTAGCCAATGTAGAGTCTAGCCAATGAAGAGTCTAGCCAATGTAGAGTCTAATTAATGTCGAGTCTAGCCAATGTAGAGTCTAGCCAATGTAGAGTCTAGCCAATGTAGAGTCTGTCCAATGTAGAGTCTAGCCAATGTAGAGTCTGGCCAATGTAGAGTCTGTCCAATGTAGAGTCTAGCCAATGTAGAGTCTGCCCAATGTAGAGTCTGGCCAATGTAGAGTCTAGCCAATGTAGAGTCTGTCCAATGTAGAGTCTAGCCAATGTAGAGTCTGGCCAATGTAGAGTCTGTCCAATGTAGAGTCTGGCCTATGTAGAGTCTGTCCAATGTAGAGTCTAGCCAATGTAGAGTCTGTCCAATGTAGAGTCTAGCCAATGTAGAGTCTGGCCAATGTAGAGTCTGGCCAATGTAGAGTCTAGCCAATGTAGAGTCTGGCCAATGTAGAGTCTGGCCAATGTAGAGTCTGTCCAATGTAGAATCTAGCCAATGTAGAGTCTAGCCAATGTAGAGTCTAGCCAATGTAGAGTCAGTCCAATGTAGAGTCTGTCCAATGTAGAGTCTAGCCAATGTAGAGTCAGTCCAATGTAGAGTCTAGCCAATGTAGAGTCTAGCCAATGTAGAGTCTGTCCAATGTAGAGTCTGTCCAATGTAGAGTCTAGCCAATGTAGAGTCTGGCCAATGTAGAGTCTAGCCAATGTAGAGTCTAGCCAATGTAGAGTCTGTCCAATGTAGAGTCTGGCCAATGTAGAGTCTAGCCAATGTAGAGTCTGTCCAATGTAGAGTCTAGCCAATGTAGAGTCTGGCCAATGTAGAGTCTGTCCAATGTAGAGTCTGTCCAATGTAGAGTCTGTCCAATGTAGAGTCTGTCCAATGTAGAGTCTAGCCAATGTAGAGTCTAGCCAATGTAGAGTCTGTCCAATGTAGAGTCTAGCCAATGTAGAGTCTAGCCAATGTAGAGTCAGTCCAATGTAGAGTCTAGCCAATGTAGAGTCTAGCCAATGTAGAGTCTAGCCAATGTAGAGTCTGTCCAATGTAGAGTCTGTCCAATGTAGAGTCTAGCCAATGTAGAGTCTAGCCAATGTAGAGTCTAGCCAATGTAGAGTCTAGCCAATGTAGAGTCAGTCCAATGTAGAGTCTAGCCAATGTAGAGTCTAGCCAATGTAGAGTCTGTCCAATGTAGAGTCTAGCCAATGTAGAGTCTGGCCAATGTAGAGTCTGTCCAATGTAGAGTCTGTCCAATGTAGAGTCTGTCCAATGTAGAGTCTGTCCAATGTAGAGTCTAGCCAATGTAGAGTCTAGCCAATGTAGAGTCTGTCCAATGTAGAGTCTAGCCAATGTAGAGTCTAGCCAATGTAGAGTCAGTCCAATGTAGAGTCTAGCCAATGTAGAGTCTAGCCAATGTAGAGTCTAGCCAATGTAGAGTCAGTCCAATGTAGAGTCTAGCCAATGTAGAGTCTAGCCAATGTAGAGTCTAGCCAATGTAGAGTCTGTCCAATGTAGAGTCTGTCCAATGTAGAGTCTAGCCAATGTAGAGTCTGTCCAATGTAGAGTCTAGCCAATGTAGAGTCTGGCCAATGTAGAGTCTGGCCAATGTAGAGTCTAGCCAATGTAGAGTCTAGCCAATGTAGAGTCTAGCCAATGTAGAGTCTGTCCAATGTAGAGTCTGTCCAATGTAGAGTCTGTCCAATGTAGAGTCTAGTATAGATACCTAGTATAGCCACTGTAGAGTCTAGCCAATGTAGAGTCTAGCCAATGTAGAGTCTGTGCAATGTAGAGTCTGTCCAATGTAGAGTCTGTCCAATGTAGAGTCTGTCCAATGTAGAGTCTGTCCAATGTAGTGTCTGTCCAATGTAGAGTCTGTCCAATGTAGAGTCTAGCCAATGTAGAGTCTAGCCAATGTAGAGTCTAGCCAATGTAGAGTCTAGCCAATGTAGAGTCTAGCCAATGTAGAGTCTAGCCAATGTGGAGTCTAGCCAATGTGGAGTCTAGCTAATGTGGTGTGTAGATTTCAATTTGTTGGCAGATTTCAATTTTATGGCAGATTTCAATTTGTTGGAAGATTTCAATTCATTGGCAGCCCTGCATTCATCTGCCCAAAAATTGAAATCTGCCAAAAAATAGAAATCTGCCAAAAAATTGAAATCTGCCAAAAAATTGAAATCTGCCAACAAATTGAAATCTACACACCACATTAGCTAGACTCCACATTGGCTAGACTCCACATTGGCTAGACTCTACATTGGCTAGACTCTACATTGGCTAGACTCTACATTGGCTAGACTCTACATTGGCTAGACTCTACATTGGACAGACTCTACATTGGACAGACTCTACATTGGACAGACTCTACATTGGACAGACTCTACATTGGAAAGACTCTACATTGGAAAGACTCTACATTGGACAGACTCTACATTGGACAGACTCTACATTGGACAGACTCTACATTGGACAGACTCTACATTGGACAGACTCTACATTGGACAGACTCTACATTGGCTAGACTCTACATTGGCTAGACTCTACAGTGGCTATACTAGGTATCTATACTAGACTCTACATTGGACAGACTCTACATTGGCTAGACTCTACATTGGCTAGACTCTACATTGGCCAGACTCTACATTGGCCAGACTCTACATTGGCTAGACACTACATTGGACAGACTCTACATTGGCCAGACTCTACATTGGCTAGACTCTACATTGGACAGACTCTACATTGGCTAGACTCTACATTGGACAGACTCTACATTGGACAGACTCTACATTGGCTAGACTCTTCATTGGCTAGACTCTACATTGGACTGACTCTACATTGGCTAGACTCTACATTGGCTAGACTCTACATTGGCTAGACTCTACATTGGCTAGACTCTACATTGGCCAGACTCTACATTGGACAGACTCTACATTGGACAAACTCAACATTGGCTAGACTCTACATTGGACAGACTCTACATTGGACAGACTCTACATTGGACAGACTCTACATTGGACAGACTCTACATTGGCTAGACTCTACATTGGCTTGACTCTACATTGGACTGACTCTACATTGGACAGACTCTACATTGGACAGACTCTACATTGGACAGACTCTACATTGGACAGACTCTACATTGGACAGACTCTACATTGGACAGACTCTACATTGGACAGACTCTACATTGGACAGACTCTACATTGGACAGACTCTACATTGGACAGACTCTACATTGGACAGACTCTACATTGGCTAGACTCTACATTGGCTAGACTCTACAGTGGCTATACTAGGTATCTATACTAGACTCTACATTGGACAGACTCTACATTGGACAGACTCTACATTGGACAGACTCTACATTGGATAGACTCTACATTGGCTAGACTCTACATTGGCTAGACTCTACATTGGCCAGACTCTACATTGGACAGACTCTACATTGGACAAACTCTACATTGGCTAGACTCTACATTGGACAGACTCTACATTGGACAGACTCTACATTGGCTAGACTCTACATTGGACAGACTCTACATTGGCCAGACTCTACATTGGCCAGACTCTACATTGGCTAGACTCTACATAGGAAGGACTCTACATTGGCTAGACTCTACATTGGACAGACTCTACATTGGCCAGACTCAACATTGGCTAGACTCTACATTGGTTAGACTCTACATTGGCTAGACTCTACATTGGCTAGACTCTACATTGGCTAGACTCTACATTGGCTAGACTCTACTGTGGGTGCCTTACCGGGAGTTGAATAATAAGTCCGATTTACAACACTCACTAAAACTGTTTATTAACACACGTAAGCAATAGTTATTCACAATCAATATAAAACAATGCAAAGCGTAAGCGGAAGCGAGAGCATGCGGCGCGGCGCGCTAAGCCAGACTGCCCGCCGGTCGCCGGCGGTCGCCGAGTGGTGGGGCGCGCTGTGACGCGACGATGCGCCGGCGTCCTTCGTGCCCATATATGGTAATACCGACCGCGCCTCACGGCTCTGCGAAACAACGCTCTCACCCGGGTTTGCTTGTGCATTTTTGATCAATAAAATAATGAACAAGCTAAAGTGCTTTTAATATAATTATAAATTAAATATAGGTATGTGGTGGTTCCCACATTACTCCCCGGCTGAGACCGTTGCTTGCTACGGGCGATAGTAACTAGGGAAGCGTACAGTACGACCGCTTCTGGTCTTTTTAGTGCTAGCAGGATCTTGGGGTGGATCCACTATAGGATTTGGATCGGCATCAGGGTTACCGCTCTTGGTGTCGTCTGAAAACATGTACGCTGGTTTCAACCTGTCAATGGTAACTGTCATCTCCCGACCTCGAACATCAATTTTGAAGGTCTTCTCCCCTCGCTGCAGCACCTTATATGGACCGGTGTAGGGTGGCTCGAGTGACTTCTTTGCTGGACCTTGGAGCAGAAAGACGTAGTCTGCTGTCCTCAATGCTTTGGGGACGTAGAAAGTACGGGAAGAATGCCACCTAGCTGGCTGAGGCGAGAGCTTGGCGATGTGGTGCCGAAGCCTGGCTACGAAGTCTGCGTAGTCCGTGGTGACGCCTTTGATTGGTGCAAAGAACTCCCCAGGTAGTCGCAGCGGCTCTCCGTAGACTAGTTCCGCCGGTGATGCCGTGATGTCCTCCTTCCACGCACTGCGTACGCCGAGCAGCACAAGAGGAAGTACTTCGGTCCACAGTGAGTTACCGTGACACGTGATCGCCGCCTTCAGCTGCCTGTGAAAACGCTCCACCATACCGTTGCAGGCGGGGTGGTATGAAGTGGTCGGCCGATGTTGCGCGCCGAGGATCGATGCCATAGCATGGAACAGCTGGCACTCGAACTGCCGGCCCCTGTCGGTGGTGATCTTCTCCGGACAACCGAAGCGTGCTACCCAGCCCTCGACAAAGGTTTGCGATTTCCTTCAAGGGATATGCCTCAGGCCAACGGGTGTACCGATCTATGACCGTGAGGCAGTATCTGTAACAATGAGAAGGTGTTAAAGGCCCTACGATGTCCATGTGGACATGAGAGAATCTTGTAGTTGGGGTAGAAAAAGGAGTGGTTGGAGAAATGGTGTGGCGAGTAATTTTGCTACGTTGGCAATCTGTGCATTCGCTAGTCCATCGACGACAGTCTTTTCTGATCCCTGGCCAAACGAATCTTTGTGACACCAATCTTGTCGTGGCTCGGGCTCCTGGGTGGCTCAACTGATGAAGGTTATTGAAGATAGCTCGACGAAAAGGCTCGGTGACAAACGGCCGTGGGTATGATGTTGAGACGTCGCAGTATAACTGTGTATTAGAATGCTCTGACCTCACCTTTTCCAGCTTCAGCGAAGATCCCCCAATTAAAAACGCCTGCAGCTCTGAGTCTTCATGCTGCGAACGTGCTAGACCTTCGAAATCGAGGGTGTTGCTTATCTCCTCCACCCTTGACAGTGCGTCCGCCACAACGTTCTCCGGACCTGCTATGTAGCGGATATCTGTCGTAAATTGTGATATAAAATCGAGGTAGCGGAACTGCCGAGGCGAGCAATTGTCACGACGTGAAGAGAAAGCGAACGTCAACGGCTTATGATCTGTGTAAATGGCGAAGACCCTGGCTTCTACCATGTGTCTAAAATGACGGATGGCATCATAGATGGCTAGCAGTTCCCTATCGTAGGGGCTGTACTTTTTCTGCGGATTTTTCAAACCCCGTGAGAAAAAGGCTAGCGGTTGCCAGGAGTTACCTACCCGCTGCTGCAGGACTGCGCCCATCGCGTTGTCTGAGGCGTCCGTGTGTATGGCCAACTCTGCGTCCGGGTCTGGGTGCGCCAACCTCGTGGCCTCGATAATGGCGGACTTACAAGCGCGAAACGCATCCATCATTTCTGGTGTCATATTAATCTCCTGAACTCCTCTCTTTTTGGGGCCAGCCAGGGCGGTATTCAGCGGACCTTGGATCGCTGAGGCTCCCGGGATGAAACGTCGATAAAAATTGTACATTCCTAGGAAACGTCGAAGCTCCTTTACATTTTTGGGTACGGGAAACTCTGTGATAGCCTGTATCTTGTCAGCTAGGGGGCGTATTCCTTCGGCAGAGACCTCGTGACCTAGGAATGTAAGTGATGATTGGCCAAACTCACATTTCGCTGAGTTAATCAGGATACCATAGTCCGTCAGGCGCTGGAACAACTGACGGAGGTGACTCTGATGCTCGTCCTCTGTGGATGAAAATATGAGAATGTCATCTAGATAGCCGTAGCAAAATGGTAGTCCCTTCAGTGCCTCGTCGATGAATCTCTGGAACGTCTGTGCTGCGTTGCGGAGCCCAAACGTCATAAACGGGAATTCGAAGAGTCCGAAAGGCGTTGTGATAGCGGTTTTTGGGATGTCAGGAGGGTAGACTGGTATTTGGTTGTAAGCCTTCACCAAATCTACCTTCGAGAACACTCTGCTTCCGGCCAGTTGATGGGTGAAGTCCTGGATGTGCCTAATGGGATAGTTGTCCGGGATGGTGCGGGCATTGAGCGCCCTGTAATCTCCGCAAGGTCTCCATCCGTTGTCCTTCTTTGGAGCTAAGTGCAATGGAGAGGACCAGGGGCTTTCTGACCTGCGGGCCGTACCGCTCTGCAACATGTCCTCGAACTCCTTCTGGGCAATTTTCAGGCGGTCTGGTGGTAGACGACGAGGGCGACCGGCGACAGGTGGACCTGGGGTGGTGCGGAGGTGATGGACAGTGTTGTGCTTAGGGTCTTTGTGCGTGCCGGCAGGGCGAGTTATGACTGGGTACTCACGTAACATATTATGGTAGCTGGTATCCCCTGAGACTGCTTTGATAGAGATGATAGCGTCTATGCTCTTCCTCGCTGGCACGGAAATGGAAAGGGTGGTAACGCCATCTATCAAGCGGTGCTGTCTGCAATCAACAAGCAAGTTATAATGGGACAAAAAATCAACACCGATTATTGGTTTGGAAACATCAGCCACGACAAATCTCCAATTGAAAGCTCGACGTAAGCCCAGGTTGAGTTGAAGATGCACCCAGCCGTACGTAGTTATCACCGTACCATTGGCCGCGAAAAGCTGGTAATCCGTCCTCGCTCGCTGTTCTCTCAGTGCTGTGCGTGGATACACACACAAATCTGATCCAGTATCGACGAGAAAACTCATCTTTGTTGGTTTGTCCACGACAAAGAGGCGGCCTGGTGAAATATCATGGCAGTCGTTATCCGCTACTTCCGGCTGCCCGTCCCGTTTCCCGACTTATAACTGCAGGGCGTCGTACACCTAGTGGCTCTGTCACCAAATCTACTATGGTACCAACAAACAGACGGATCATTCGATTTCGATCTAGGTCTTTGTCGTTGATTGTTATTGTTCCTGCTGTGAGAACGGGACCGGGAGCGTGGGTTGCTTAGCTGGCTTTGGAGTGAAGCTACCTGCCGAGTTAATTCACCTATATGCTTAGTCATGTCGGCCATACATACACTTGCACTCGTAGATGCAACGTGTGGGGTACTGGGTGCGATGTCGAACACCTGATCAGCGAGATCGGCTACATCCACTAACGCCATATCGCGTTGCGTCATTGCGACCACTGTTTGTATATTCGAGGGTAACCGACCTGCCCATAGTGTGCGGAGGAAATCCTCTGGAACGGCTGGACCTGCTAGTGCCCGTAGATGGCGTAAGAACTGCGACGGCTTTCTATCTCCTAGCTCCTCGTGGGTCAGCAGCTGCTTGACCTTCCTCTCCTGGGAGGCTGATAGTCGCGTGATTAGTTCCGTCTTCAGCTTTAGGTACTTGTCCTGCGCAGGTGGTTTGATAATAATGTCCTTCACCTCCATTGCATATTGGTGGTCCAACTGCGCTGACACATAATGAAATTTTGTCGAGTCCGTAGTGATACCCGACAGTGCGAATTGGCCCTCTATTTGGGCGAACCAAAGTTCTGGGTCCTCTGGACAGAATGGCGGCACGCGGACTCCCACCTTGGACAGCTCAGGCGTTATCTCTGGCGGCTGGGACATGTTGCACTCTGCACTCGCTTGTACACGTTCAAAGTTCTAACGCGGGGTCACCAATGTGGGTGCCTTACCGGGAGTTGAATAATAAGTCCGATTTACAACACTCACTAAAACTGTTTATTAACACACGTAAGCAATAGTTATTCACAATCAATATAAAACAATGCAAAGCGTAAGCGGAAGCGAGAGCATGCGGCGCGGCGCGCTAAGCCAGACTGCCCGCCGGTCGCCGGCGGTCGCCGAGTGGTGGGGCGCGCTGTGACGCGACGATGCGCCGGCGTCCTTCGTGCCCATATATGGTAATACCGACCGCGCCTCACGGCTCTGCGAAACAACGCTCTCACCCGGGTTTGCTTGTGCATTTTTGATCAATAAAATAATGAACAAGCTAAAGTGCTTTTAATATAATTATAAATTAAATATAGGTATGTGGTGGTTCCCACACTACATTGGCTAGACTCTACATTGGCTAGACTCTACATTGGCCAGACTCTACATTGGACAGACTCTACATTGGACAGACTCTACATTGGACAGACTCTACATTGGACAAACTCTACATTGGCTAGACTCTACATTGGCTAGACTCTACATTGGACAGACTCTACATTGGACAGACTCTACATTGGACAGAATCTACATTGGACAGAGATTTCAATTTGTTGGCAGATTTCAATTTGTTGGCAGATTTCAATTTTTTGGCAGATTTCAATTTGTTGGCAGATTTCAATTTGTTGGCAGATTTCAATTTGTTGGCAGATTTCAATTTGTCGGCAGATTTCAATTTGTTGGCCAATTTCAATTTTTTGGCAGATTTCAATTTGTTGGCAGATTTCAATTCTTAGGCAGATTTAATTTTTTTGGCAGATTTCAATTTGTTGGCAGATTTCAATTTGTTGGCAGATTTCAATTTTTTAATGTAGAGTTGTAAAATGTTTTTTTCAATGTAGAGTCTAGCCAATGTAGAGTCTAGCCAATGTAGAGTCTGTCCAATGTAGAGTCTAACCAATGTAGAGTCTAGCCAATGTAGAGTCTAGCCAATGTAGAGTTTGTCCAATGTAGAGTCTGTCCAATGTAGAGTCTGTCCAATGTAGAGTCTGTCCAATGTAGAGTCTGTCCAATGTAGAGTCTGGCCAATGTAGAGTCTAGCCAATGTAGAGTCTAGCCAATGAAGAGTCTAGCCAATGTAGAGTCTAACCAATGTCGAGTCTAGCCAATGTAGAGTCTAGCCAATGTAGAGTCTAGCCAATGTAGAGTCTGTCCAATGTAGAGTCTAGCCAATGTAGAGTCTGGCCAATGTAGAGTCTGTCCAATGTAGAGTCTAGCCAATGTAGAGTCTGTCCAATGTAGAATCTAGCCAATGTAGAGTCTAGCCAATGTAGAGTCTAGCCAATGTAGAGTCAGTCCAATGTAGAGTCTGTCCAATGTAGAGTCTAGCCAATGTAGAGTCTGGCCAATGTAGAGTCTAGCCAATGTAGAGTCTGGCCAATGTAGAGTCTGGCCAATGTAGAGTCTGTCCAATGTAGAGTCTGTCCAATGTAGAGTCTGTCCAATGTAGAGTCTGGCCAATGTAGAGTCTAGCCAATGTAGAGTCTAGCCAATGAAGAGTCTAGCCAATGTAGAGTCTAACCAATGTCGAGTCTAGCCAATGTAGAGTCTAGCCAATGTAGAGTCTGTCCAATGTAGAGTCTAGCCAATGTAGAGTCTGGCCAATGTAGAGTCTAGCCAATGTAGAGTCTAGCCAATGTAGAGTCTGTCCAATGTAGAGTCTGGCCAATGTAGAGTCTAGCCAATGTAGAGTCTGTCCAATGTAGAGTCTAGCCAATGTAGAGTCTGGCCAATGTAGAGTCTGTCCAATGTAGAGTCTGTCCAATGTAGAGTCTAGCCAATGTAGAGTCAGTCCAATGTAGAGTCTAGCCAATGTAGAGTCTAGCCAATGTAGAGTCTAGCCAATGTAGAGTCTGTCCAATGTAGAGTCTGTCCAATGTAGAGTCTGTCCAATGTAGAGTCTAGTATAGATACCTAGTATAGCCACTGTAGAGTCTAGCCAATGTAGAGTCTAGCCAATGTAGAGTCTGTCCAATGTAGAGTCTGTCCAATGTAGAGTCTGTCCAATGTAGAGTCTGTCCAATGTAGAGTCTGACCAATGTAGAGTCTGTCCAATGTAGAGTCTGTCCAATGTAGAGTCTGTCCAATGTAGAGTCTGTCCAATGTAGAGTCTGTCCAATGTAGAGTCTGTCCAATGTAGAGTCTAGCCAATGTAGAGTCTAGCCAATGTAGAGTCTAGCCAATGTAGAGTCTAGCCAATGTAGAGTCTAGCCAATGTGGAGTCTAGCCAATGTGGAGTCTAGCTAATGTGGTGTGTAGATTTCAATTTGTTGGCAGATTTCAATTTTTTGGCAGATTTCAATTTTTTGGCAGATTTCAATTTGTTGGCAGATTTCAATTTTTGGGCAGATTTAAATTGAAATCTGCCAAAAAATTGAAATCTGCCAACAAATTGAAATCTGCCAAAAAATTGAAAACTGCCAACAAATTGAAATCTGCCAACAAATTGAAATCTGCCAACAAATTGAAATCTGCCAACAAATTGAAATCTGCCAAAAAATTTAAATCTGCCAACAAATTGAAATCTGCCAACAAATTAAAATCTGCCAAAAAATTGTTGGCAGATTTCAATTTGTTGGCAGATTTCAATTTTTTGGCAGATTTCAATTTGTTGGCAGATTTCAATTTTTTGGCAGATTTCAATTTTTTGGCAGATTTCAATTCTTGGCAGATTTCAATTCTTAGGCATATTTAATTTTTTTGGCAGATTTCTATTTGTTTGCAGATTTCAATTAGTTGGCAGATTTCAATTTGTTGGCAGATTTCAATTTGTTGGCAGATTTCATTTTGTTGGCAGATTTCAATTTTTTGGCAGATTTCAATTTGTTGGCAGATTTCAATTTTTTGGCAGATTTCAATTTGTTGGCAGATTTCAATTTGTTGGCAGATTTCAATTTGTCGGCAGATTTCAATTCTTGGCAGATTTCAATTTTTTGGCAGATTTAAAATTTGTTGGCAGATTTCAATTCTTAGGCAGATTTCAATTTGTTGGCAGATTTCAATTTGTTGGCAGATTTCAATTTGTTGGCAGATTTCAATTTGTTGGCAGATTTCAATTTGTTGGCAGATTTCAATTTGTTGGCAGATTTAAATTTTTTGGCAGATTTCAATTTGTTGGCAGATTTCAATTTTTTGGCAGATTTCAATTCTTGGCAGATTTAAATTCTTAGGGAGATTCAAATTTTTTGGCAGATTTCAATGCAAATTTTTAATTTTTAGGCAGCTTTCAATTTGTTGGCAGATTTCAATTTGTTGGCAGATTTCAATTCTTAGGCAGATTTAATTTTTTTGGCTGATTTCAATTTTTTGGCAGATTTCAATTTGTTGGCAGATTTAAATTTGTTGGTAGATTTCAATTTGTTGGCAGATTTCAATTTTTTGGCAGATTTCTATTTGTTGGCACATTGGCTAGACTCCACATTGGCTAGACTCTACATTGGCTAGACTCTACATTGGCTAGACTCTACATTGGCTAGACTCTACATTGGACAGTCTCTACATTGGACAGACTCTACATTTGACAGACTCTACATTGGACAGACTCTACATTGGACAGACTCTACATTGGACAGACTATACATTGGACAGACTCTACATTGGACAGACTCTACATTGGACAGACTCTACATTGGCTAGACTCTACATTGGACAGACTCTACATTGGACAGACTCTACATTGGACAGACTCTACATTGGACTGACTCTACATTGGACAGGCTCTACATTGGACAGATTCTACATTGGACAGACTCTACATTGGACAGACTCTATATTGGACAGACTCTATATTGGACAGACTCTACATTGGACAGACTCTACATTGGACAGACTGTACATTGGACAGACTGTACATTGGACAGACTCTACATTGGACAGACTCTACATTGGACAGAATCTACATTGGACAGAGATTTCAATTTGTTGGCAGATTTCAATTTGTTGGCAGATTTCAATTTTTTGGCAGATTTCAATTTGTTGGCAGATTTCAATTTGTTGGCAGATTTCAACTTTTTGGCAGATTTCAATTTGTTAGCAGATTTCAATTTGTTGGCAGATTTCAATTTGAAAATTAATTTCAATTTGTTGGCAGATTTCAATTTGTTGGCAGATTTCAATTTGTTGGCAGATTTCAATTTGTTGGCAGATTTCAATTTGTTGGCAGATTTCAATTTGTTGGCAGATTTCAATTTGTTGGCAGATTTCAATTTGTTGGCAGATTTCAATTTTTTGGCAGATTTCGATTTGTTGGCAGATTTCAATTTTTTGGCAGATTTCAATTTTTTGGCAGATTTAAATTCTTAGGGAGATTTAAATTCTTAGGGAGATTCAAATTTTTTGGCAGATTTCAATGCAGATTTTTAATTTTTAGGCAGCTTTCAATTTGTTGGCAGATTTCAATTTGTTGGCAGATTTCAATTCTTAGGCAGATTTAATTTTTTTGGCTGATTTCAATTTTTTGGCAGATTTCAATTTGTTGGCAGATTTCAATTTGTTGGCAGATTTAAATTTGTTGGTAGATTTCAATTTGTTGGCAGATTTCAATTTTTTGGCAGATTTCAATTTGTTGGCAGATTTCAATTTGTTGGCAGATTTCAATTTGTTGGCAGATTTCAATTTGTTGGCAGATTTCAATTCTTAGGCAGATTTAATTTTTTTGGCAGATTTCAATTTTTTGGCAGATTTCAATTTGTTGGCAGATTTCAATTTGTTGGCAGATTTCAATTTGTTGGCAGATTTCAATTTGTTGGCAGATTTCAATTTGTTGGCAGATTTCAATTTGTTGGCAGATTTCAATTTGTTGGCAGATTTCAATTTGTTGGCAGATTTCAATTTGTTGGCAGATTTCAATTTGTCGGCAGATTTCAATTCTTGGCAGATTTCAATTTTTTGGCAGATTTAAAATTTGTTGGCAGATTTCAATTCTTAGGCAGATTTTAATTTTTTGGCAGATTTCAATTTGTTGGCAGATTTCAATTTGTTGGCAGAATTCAATTTTTTGGCAGATTTCAATTTGTTGGCAGATTTCAATTTGTTGGCAGATTTCAATTTGTTGGCAGATTTCATTTTGTTGGCAGATTTCAATTTGTCGGCAGATTTCAATTTTTTGGCAGATTTCAATTTGTTGGCAGATTTCAATTTGTTGGCAGATTTCAATTTTATGGCAGATTTCAATTTGTTGGAAGATTTCAATTCATTGGCAGATTTCAATTTGTTGGCCAATTTCAATTTTTTGGCAGATTTCAATTTGTTGGCTGATTTCAATTCTTAGGCAGATTTAAATTTTTTGGCAGATTTCAATTTGTTGGCAGATTTCAATTTGTTAGCAGATTTCAATTTGTTGGCAGATTTCAATTTTTTGGCAGATTTCTATTTGTTGGCAGATTTCAATTAGTTGGCAGATTTCAATTTTTTGGCAGATTTCAATTTGTTGAAGATTTCAATTTTTTGGCAGATTTTAATTTGTTGGCAGATTTCAATTTGTTGGCCGATTTAAATTTTTTGGCAGATTTCAATTTGTTGGCAGATTTCAATTTGTTGGCAGATTTCAATTTGTTGGCAGATTTCAATTTGTTGGCAGATTTCAATTTTTTGGCAGTTTTCAATTTGTTGGAACATACATACATCTCCATACACCTTCATACACCTCTCCATACACCTCTCCATACACCTCTCCATACACCTCTCCATACACCTCTCCATACAACTCCATACACCTCTCCATGCACCTCTCCATACACCTCTCCATACACCTCTCCATACACCTCTCCATACACCTCTCCATACACCTCTCCATACACCTCTCCATACACCTCTCCATACAACTCCATACACCTCTCCATACACCTCTCCATACAACTCCATACACCTCTCCATACAACTCCATACACCTCTCCATACACCTCCATACACCTCTCCATACACCTTCATACACCTCTCCATACACCTCTCCATACACCTCTCCATACACCTCTCCATACACCTCTCCATACACCTCTCCATACACCTCTCCATACAACTCCATACACCTCTCCATACAACTCCATACACCTCTCCATACAACTCCATACACCTCTCCATATACCTCCATACACCTCTCCATACACCTCTCCATACACCTCTCCATACACCTCTCCATACACCTCTCCATACACCACTCCATACAACTCTATACACCTCTCCATACAACTCCATACACCTCTCCATACACCTCCATACACCTCTCCATACACCTCTCCATACACCTCCATACACCTCTCCATACACCTCTCCCGACACCAACTAAATCAAAAACGTTCGTTGGACAGCGGTCGAACGTTACGCCAACGTATCTTCCGAAAAAAAGCTAAATCGTTACCGTTAATATAATTTTTTTGGCAGATTTCAATTTTTTGGCAGATTTCAATTTGTTGGCAGATTTCAATTTGTTGGCAGATTTCAATTTGTTGGCAGATTTCATTTTGTTGGCAGATTTCAATTTGTCGGCAGATTTCAATTTTTTGGCAGATTTCAATTTGTTGGCAGATTTCAATTTGTTGGCAGATTTCAATTTTATGGCAGATTTCAATTTGTTGGCAGATTTCAATTTGTTGGTGTTAGAAAGTAAATTTGTTTGTCTATGTTTGAAATGACATTAAAAACGAAAGAAAGAAATATGTCTTTGTAAAAACGTGATTTCGTTTACAATAATATATCTCAGAATTCTACTCGTTGTATTACTCTGTTGATCATAAAATCCAATAGGTTATGGGCCCAGGAAATCGCAGAAATATAATTTCCACTGTAATACTCGAGTAAGAGCAGATATAGAAAAGAAGAAATTCACGGACTTTCGGCAACCGGGAATCCAAAATGGAGGTTGCAAGTTCGATGAAAATTGAGAAGTTTGACGGCAGAAATTTTCGTCAATGGAAATTCCAAATCAAGTGCGCTTTGAGAGCAAAAGGATTGGACATAAATACGCCGAAACCTAAAGATGCAGAAGATGCGTTGAAATGGCAAAAAGATGATGGTATGGCCATGTTTATTTTAACATCTTCGATGGATTTGAACCAAATTTCTTTGATTGAAAATTGTGATTCAGCAAAAGATATTATGAGTAAGATGGAGGCGATTTATGAACAGAAGTCGGAGTTTAACAAAATGATGGTGCATGAAAAGTTTTACCAGTATTCATATTGTTCAGGCGATAGTATGGCGCAGCATGTGTCGAAGGTGGAAAGCTTGGCAAAACAGTTGATAGAATGTGGCGAGAAACTTAGTGATACGGCAATTATGACTAAAATATTGAGTACTCTTCCCGCATCGTACCGTTCTTTGCGTCAAGCCTGGTTGTCACTCGACTCATCTCACCAGACAATTCAGAACCTTACATCACGGTTGATTGATGAGGAAGCAAGCCTAGGAAATGAAACCAGTAGTGAAAATGCATTGTTAACTTCGAAAAGAAATCTCAAGCAAGGAAAGCAAAATGATAATAATGCCAGTTCCACTAGTTACCAGAGTCATCGATTTCAGTGCTATAATTGTAATAAAAGGGGGCACTTTGCTAGAGATTGCAAAGCTCCAAAGAAATCTGGTCGTGATAACCAAGAGCAGCACAGTAATATGTTGGCATTTAGCGCTGAACATAGTTTGTATTCCGAGAGTGAGGAAGATGTATGGATCCTGGACAGTGGAGCTTCAATGCACATGACATATAGACGTGAGTTTTTCTATGAACTGCACGAGTTTAATAAGTCTAATGAAATTAGAACTGTGAAGTTGGGAAACAAGGAAAATATAGAAGTGCGTGGACGTGGCTCCATAGCAATAAATAGATGTGTTAAAGGACAGTGGGAGAGAAGTATCCTACATGATGTACTTTATGTTCCGAAATTGCGTAGAAACTTGTTCTCTGAGGGTGCAGCAACGAGAAAAGGATATAGCATTATGAAGAAGGATAGAAACGCCATGATCATAAAGGATAATGATGTGGTGATGTGTGCTCAACTGAAAGAGAACAATCTTTATGAGCTGAATATAAAAGCAGTGGTACAAGAAAACTGTAATATGGCACAAACTGATATAAAAATATGGCATGAGAGGCTAGGACACCTGAATATTAAAGAACTGCAAAACATGAGCAAGAATGGTGCAATCCCAACATTGACTGGAAGTGACGATTTTATTTGCGAAGCATGTCAGTATGGTAAGCAAGCTAGAATACCATTCAAGAAATCAGGCAGAGGTCCATCACAGCCAGGTGATGTTGTCTACAGTGATGTGTGTGGTCCGATAGAGGAGCCCTCAATGTCAGGTATGCGATATTTTGTTTTATTCAAAGATGGTGCGACAAGTTACCGCCATGTTTATTTTATGAAGCATAAGAATGAGGTGCTGGAATATTTCAAGAAGTACATTGCTATAGTGAAGAATAGATTCCAACATGACGTCCGTACGTTACACACGGATAATGGAGGAGAGTATGTGAACAATGAGTTTAAGGAGTTCCTTGAGAGTAGAGGAATAAGTCACGAATGCACAGCTCCCTACACTCCACAGCAAAATGGCAGAGCGGAGAGAGAGTTACGCACGATTATGGAAAGTGCACGTTCGATGCTGTATGCAAAAGATGTACCTCACCTTCTATGGGCAGAGGCTGTTAACTGTGCTGTGTACTTATTAAATAGGAGCTCGTCTAGTCAGACTGTTGATGTATCTCCCTATGAACTGTGGTTTGGAAATAAACCAAATCTACAGCACATACGAATTTTTGGATCGGAGGGATTTGTTCACGTTCCAAAAGAGAAAAGGAGAAAGTTAGATAAGAAAAGTGTGAAAATGATACTTGTTGGATATGAGAATGAAAACTACAGAATGTTTGATTTTACTACAAAGAATATAACTGTCTCAAGAGATGTGAAATTTGATGAGAATAATGTACCAGGAAATAGAAAGAATTTTACACAGATAAACATGGTTGAAGAGCCTCAGCAGAATGTTGATAATATACAGAATAATGTTCCAGAAGATTCATCAAATGACAGTATACAAAGTGTAGAAGATAATGATGAAACATATTGTCCTCCACGAGTAGTAAGAGGTGATCTAGAACGGAGCAATATGAATTTGAGGCCCAGACCCAATAGAGATGCAGAATTCAACTTTGCTGAGTTGAGCAGTCCAGTAACACATGAAGAAGCAAATTGTGTCAAATTGAAACAGAACTATAAAAACAAGAAAGGAAATATAGAACAATATAAAGCACGCTTGTGTCCATGTGGCTTTACACAGATGAAAGATTGCAAGGAAACCTTCTTACAGGACTGGGATTGCGTAACTTTGAACGTAGATAATCAAAGTGAAAGAAGACTTATTCAGGACCCAGTGTTTCTTAAGAGAAGAAAGAAAGAATTTCATTTCAACAGAGACAAGCTGGAGCAAAATAGTTAGTGTTAATGTTCAGGTCATATCAGTGTATGTTATTGAAGATAAGTAGATGAGACTGTGCTGATGTGAACAATGTTAAAGGGGGTGAAATTTAAGTGGGAGTGTTAGAAAGTAAATTTGTTTGTCTATGTTTGAAATGACATTAAAAACGAAAGAAAGAAATATGTCTTTGTAAAAACGTGATTTCGTTTACAATAATATATCTCAGAATTCTACTCGTTGTATTACTCTGTTGATCATAAAATCCAATAGTTGGCAGATTTCAATTTTATGGCAGATTTCAATTTGTTGGAAGATTTCAATTCATTGGCAGATTTCAATTTGTTGGCCAATTTCAATTTTTTGGCAGATTTCAATTTGTTGGCTGATTTCAATTCTTAGGCAGATTTAAATTTTTTGGCAGATTTCAATTTGTTGGCAGATTTCAATTTGTTAGCAGATTTCAATTTGTTGGCAGATTTCAATTTTTTGGCAGATTTCTATTTGTTGGCAGATTTCAATTAGTTGGCAGATTTCAATTTTTTGGCAGATTTCAATTTGTTGAAGATTTCAATTTTTTGGCAGATTTTAATTTGTTGGCAGATTTCAATTTGTTGGCAGATTTAAATTTTTTGGCAGATTTCAATTTGTTGGCAGATTTCAATTTGTTGGCAGATTTCAATTTGTTGGCAGATTTCAATTTGTTGGCAGTTTTCAATTTTTTGGCAGTTTTCAATTTGTTGGAAGATTTCAATTTTTTGGCAGATTTCAATTTAAATCTGCCCAAAAATTGAAATCTGCCAAAAAATAGAAATCTGCCAAAAAATTGAAATCTGCCAAAAAATTGAAATCTGCCAACAAATTGAAATCTACACACCACATTAGCTAGACTCCACATTGGCTAGACTCCACATTGGCTAGACTCTACATTGGCTAGACTCTACATTGGCTAGACTCTACATTGGCTAGACTCTACATTGGCTAGACTCTACATTGGACAGACTCTACATTGGACAGACTCTACATTGGACAGACTCTACATTGGACAGACTCTACATTGGAAAGACTCTACATTGGACAGACTCTACATTGGACAGACTCTACATTGGACAGACTCTACATTGGACAGACTCTACATTGGACAGACTCTACATTGGACAGACTCTACATTGGACAGACTCTACATTGGCTAGACTCTACAGTGGCTATACTAGGTATCTATACTAGACTCTACATTGGACAGACTCTACATTGGCTAGACTCTACATTGGCTAGACTCTACATTGGCCAGACTCTACATTGGCCAGACTCTACATTGGCTAGACACTACATTGGACAGACTCTACATTGGCCAGACTCTACATTGGCTAGACTCTACATTGGACAGACTCTACATTGGCTAGACTCTACATTGGACAGACTCTACATTGGACAGACTCTACATTGGCTAGACTCTACATTGGCTAGACTCTACATTGGACTGACTCTACATTGGCTAGACTCTACATTGGCTAGACTCTACATTGGCTAGACTCTACATTGGCTAGACTCTACATTGGCCAGACTCTACATTGGACAGACTCTACATTGGACAAACTCTACATTGGCTAGACTCTACATTGGACAGACTCTACATTGGACAGACTCTACATTGGACAGACTCTACATTGGACAGACTCTACATTGGCTAGACTCTACATTGGCTTGACTCTACATTGGACTGACTCTACATTGGACAGACTCTACATTGGACAGACTCTACATTGGACAGACTCTACATTGGACAGACTCTACATTGGACAGACTCTACATTGGACAGACTCTACATTGGACAGACTCTACATTGGACAGACTCTACATTGGCTAGACTCTACATTGGCTAGACTCTACAGTGGCTATACTAGGTATCTATACTAGACTCTACATTGGACAGACTCTACATTGGCTAGACTCTACATTGGCTTGACTCTACATTGGACTGACTCTACATTGGACAGACTCTACATTGGACAGACTCTACATTGGACAGACTCTACATTGGACAGACTCTACATTGGACAAACTCTACATTGGCTAGACTCTGCATTGGACAGACTCTACATTGGACAGACTCTACATTGGCTAGACTCTACATTGGACAGACTCTACATTGGCCAGACTCTACATTGGCCAGACTCTACATTGGCTAGACTCTACATAGGAAGGACTCTACATTGGCTAGACTCTACATTGGACAGACTCTACATTGGACAGACTCTACATTGGCCAGACTCAACATTGGCTAGACTCTACATTGGTTAGACTCTACATTGGCTAGACTCTACATTGGCTAGACTCTACATTGGCTAGACTCTACATTGGCTAGACTCTACTGTGGGTGCCTTACCGGGAGTTGAATAATAAGTCCGATTTACAACACTCACTAAAACTGTTTATTAACACACGTAAGCAATAGTTATTCACAATCAATATAAAACAATGCAAAGCGTAAGCGGAAGCGAGAGCATGCGGCGCGGCGCGCTAAGCCAGACTGCCCGCCGGTCGCCGGCGGTCGCCGAGTGGTGGGGCGCGCTGTGACGCGACGATGCGCCGGCGTCCTTCGTGCCCATATATGGTAATACCGACCGCGCCTCACGGCTCTGCGAAACAACGCTCTCACCCGGGTTTGCTTGTGCATTTTTGATCAATAAAATAATGAACAAGCTAAAGTGCTTTTAATATAATTATAAATTAAATATAGGTATGTGGTGGTTCCCACATTACTCCCCGGCTGAGACCGTTGCTTGCTACGGGCGATAGTAACTAGGGAAGCGTACAGTACGACCGCTTCTGGTCTTTTTAGTGCTAGCAGGATCTTGGGGTGGATCCACTATAGGATTTGGATCGGCATCAGGGTTACCGCTCTTGGTGTCGTCTGAAAACATGTACGCTGGTTTCAACCTGTCAATGGTAACTGTCATCTCCCGACCTCGAACATCAATTTTGAAGGTCTTCTCCCCTCGCTGCAGCACCTTATATGGACCGGTGTAGGGTGGCTCGAGTGACTTCTTTGCTGGACCTTGGAGCAGAAAGACGTAGTCTGCTGTCCTCAATGCTTTGGGGACGTAGAAAGTACGGGAAGAATGCCACCTAGCTGGCTGAGGCGAGAGCTTGGCGATGTGGTGCCGAAGCCTGGCTACGAAGTCTGCGTAGTCCGTGGTGACGCCTTTGATTGGTGCAAAGAACTCCCCAGGTAGTCGCAGCGGCTCTCCGTAGACTAGTTCCGCCGGTGATGCCGTGATGTCCTCCTTCCACGCACTGCGTACGCCGAGCAGCACAAGAGGAAGTACTTCGGTCCACAGTGAGTTACCGTGACACGTGATCGCCGCCTTCAGCTGCCTGTGAAAACGCTCCACCATACCGTTGCAGGCGGGGTGGTATGAAGTGGTCGGCCGATGTTGCGCGCCGAGGATCGATGCCATAGCATGGAACAGCTGGCACTCGAACTGCCGGCCCCTGTCGGTGGTGATCTTCTCCGGACAACCGAAGCGTGCTACCCAGCCCTCGACAAAGGTTTGCGATTTCCTTCAAGGGATATGCCTCAGGCCAACGGGTGTACCGATCTATGACCGTGAGGCAGTATCTGTAACAATGAGAAGGTGTTAAAGGCCCTACGATGTCCATGTGGACATGAGAGAATCTTGTAGTTGGGGTAGAAAAAGGAGTGGTTGGAGAAATGGTGTGGCGAGTAATTTTGCTACGTTGGCAATCTGTGCATTCGCTAGTCCATCGACGACAGTCTTTTCTGATCCCTGGCCAAACGAATCTTTGTGACACCAATCTTGTCGTGGCTCGGGCTCCTGGGTGGCTCAACTGATGAAGGTTATTGAAGATAGCTCGACGAAAAGGCTCGGTGACAAACGGCCGTGGGTATGATGTTGAGACGTCGCAGTATAACTGTGTATTAGAATGCTCTGACCTCACCTTTTCCAGCTTCAGCGAAGATCCCCCAATTAAAAACGCCTGCAGCTCTGAGTCTTCATGCTGCGAACGTGCTAGACCTTCGAAATCGAGGGTGTTGCTTATCTCCTCCACCCTTGACAGTGCGTCCGCCACAACGTTCTCCGGACCTGCTATGTAGCGGATATCTGTCGTAAATTGTGATATAAAATCGAGGTAGCGGAACTGCCGAGGCGAGCAATTGTCACGACGTGAAGAGAAAGCGAACGTCAACGGCTTATGATCTGTGTAAATGGCGAAGACCCTGGCTTCTACCATGTGTCTAAAATGACGGATGGCATCATAGATGGCTAGCAGTTCCCTATCGTAGGGGCTGTACTTTTTCTGCGGATTTTTCAAACCCCGTGAGAAAAAGGCTAGCGGTTGCCAGTAGTTACCTACCCGCTGCTGCAGGACTGCGCCCATCGCGTTGTCTGAGGCGTCCGTGTGTATGGCCAACTCTGCGTCCGGGTCTGGGTGCGCCAACCTCGTGGCCTCGATAATGGCGGACTTACAAGCGCGAAACGCATCCATCATTTCTGGTGTCATATTAATCTCCTGAACTCCTCTCTTTTTGGGGCCAGCCAGGGCGGTATTCAGCGGACCTTGGATCGCTGAGGCTCCCGGGATGAAACGTCGATAAAAATTGTACATTCCTAGGAAACGTCGAAGCTCCTTTACATTTTTGGGTACGGGAAACTCTGTGATAGCCTGTATCTTGTCAGCTAGGGGGCGTATTCCTTCGGCAGAGACCTCGTGACCTAGGAATGTAAGTGATGATTGGCCAAACTCACATTTCGCTGAGTTAATCAGGATACCATAGTCCGTCAGGCGCTGGAACAACTGACGGAGGTGACTCTGATGCTCGTCCTCTGTGGATGAAAATATGAGAATGTCATCTAGATAGCCGTAGCAAAATGGTAGTCCCTTCAGTGCCTCGTCGATGAATCTCTGGAACGTCTGTGCTGCGTTGCGGAGCCCAAACGTCATAAACGGGAATTCGAAGAGTCCGAAAGGCGTTGTGATAGCGGTTTTTGGGATGTCAGGAGGGTAGACTGGTATTTGGTTGTAAGCCTTCACCAAATCTACCTTCGAGAACACTCTGCTTCCGGCCAGTTGATGGGTGAAGTCCTGGATGTGCCTAATGGGATAGTTGTCCGGGATGGTGCGGGCATTGAGCGCCCTGTAATCTCCGCAAGGTCTCCATCCGTTGTCCTTCTTTGGAGCTAAGTGCAATGGAGAGGACCAGGGGCTTTCTGACCTGCGGGCCGTACCGCTCTGCAACATGTCCTCGAACTCCTTCTGGGCAATTTTCAGGCGGTCTGGTGGTAGACGACGAGGGCGACCGGCGACAGGTGGACCTGGGGTGGTGCGGAGGTGATGGACAGTGTTGTGCTTAGGGTCTTTGTGCGTGCCGGCAGGGCGAGTTATGTCTGGGTACTCACGTAACATATTATGGTAGCTGGTATCCCCTGAGACTGCTTTGATAGAGATGATAGCGTCTATGCTCTTCCTCGCTGGCACGGAAATGGAAAGGGTGGTAACGCCATCTATCAAGCGGTGCTGTCTGCAATCAACAAGCAAGTTATAATGGGACAAAAAATCAACACCGATTATTGGTTTGGAAACATCAGCCACGACAAATCTCCAATTGAAAGCTCGACGTAAGCCCAGGTTGAGTTGAAGATGCACCCAGCCGTACGTAGTTATCACCGTACCATTGGCCGCGAAAAGCTGGTAATCCGTCCTCGCTCGCTGTTCTCTCAGTGCTGTGCGTGGATACACACACAAATCTGATCCAGTATCGACGAGAAAACTCATCTTTGTTGGTTTGTCCACGACAAAGAGGCGGCCTGGTGAAATATCATGGCAGTCGTTATCCGCTACTTCCGGCTGCCCGTCCCGTTTCCCGACTTATAACTGCAGGGCGTCGTACACCTAGTGGCTCTGTCACCAAATCTACTATGGTACCAACAAACAGACGGATCATTCGATTTCGATCTAGGTCTTTGTCGTTGATTGTTATTGTTCCTGCTGTGAGAACGGGACCGGGAGCGTGGGTTGCTTAGCTGGCTTTGGAGTGAAGCTACCTGCCGAGTTAATTCACCTATATGCTTAGTCATGTCGGCCATACATACACTTGCACTCGTAGATGCAACGTGTGGGGTACTGGGTGCGATGTCGAACACCTGATCAGCGAGATCGGCTACATCCACTAACGCCATATCGCGTTGCGTCATTGCGACCACTGTTTGTATATTCGAGGGTAACCGACCTGCCCATAGTGTGCGGAGGAAATCCTCTGGAACGGCTGGACCTGCTAGTGCCCGTAGATGGCGTAAGAACTGCGACGGCTTTCTATCTCCTAGCTCCTCGTGGGTCAGCAGCTGCTTGACCTTCCTCTCCTGGGAGGCTGATAGTCGCGTGATTAGTTCCGTCTTCAGCTTTAGGTACTTGTCCTGCGCAGGTGGTTTGATAATAATGTCCTTCACCTCCATTGCATATTGGTGGTCCAACTGCGCTGACACATAATGAAATTTTGTCGAGTCCGTAGTGATACCCGACAGTGCGAATTGGCCCTCTATTTGGGCGAACCAAAGTTCTGGGTCCTCTGGACAGAATGGCGGCACGCGGACTCCCACCTTGGACAGCTCAGGCGTTATCTCTGGCGGCTGGGACATGTTGCACTCTGCACTCGCTTGTACACGTTCAAAGTTCTAACGCGGGGTCACCAATGTGGGTGCCTTACCGGGAGTTGAATAATAAGTCCGATTTACAACACTCACTAAAACTGTTTATTAACACACGTAAGCAATAGTTATTCACAATCAATATAAAACAATGCAAAGCGTAAGCGGAAGCGAGAGCATGCGGCGCGGCGCGCTAAGCCAGACTGCCCGCCGGTCGCCGGCGGTCGCCGAGTGGTGGGGCGCGCTGTGACGCGACGATGCGCCGGCGTCCTTCGTGCCCATATATGGTAATACCGACCGCGCCTCACGGCTCTGCGAAACAACGCTCTCACCCGGGTTTGCTTGTGCATTTTTGATCAATAAAATAATGAACAAGCTAAAGTGCTTTTAATATAATTATAAATTAAATATAGGTATGTGGTGGTTCCCACACTACATTGGCTAGACTCTACATTGGCTAGACTCTACATTGGCCAGACTCTACATTGGACAGACTCTACATTGGACAGACTCTACATTGGACAGACTCTACATTGGACAAACTCTACATTGGCTAGACTCTACATTGGCTAGACTCTACATTGGTTAGACTCTACATTGGCTAGACTCTACATTGGACAGACTCTACATTGGCTAGACTCTACATTGGACAGACTCTACATTGGACAGACTCTACATTGGACAGACTCTACATTGGACTGACTCTACATTGGACAGACTCTACATTGGACAGACTCTACATTGGACAGACTCTACATTGGACAGACTCTATATTGGACAGACTCTATATTGGACAGACTCTACATTGGACAGACTCTACATTGGACAGACTCTACATTGGACAGACTCTACATTGGACAGAATCTACATTGGACAGAGATTTCAATTTGTTGGCAGATTTCAATTTGTTGGCAGATTTCAATTTTTTGGCAGATTTCAATTTGTTGGCAGATTTCAATTTGTTGGCAGATTTCAATTTGTTGGCAGATTTCAATTTGTCGGCAGATTTCAATTTGTTGGCCAATTTCAATTTTTTGGCAGATTTCAATTTGTTGGCAGATTTCAATTCTTAGGCAGATTTAATTTTTTTGGCAGATTTCAATTTGTTGGCAGATTTCAATTTGTTGGCAGATTTCAATTTGTTGGCAGATTTCAATTTGTTGGCAGATTTCAATTTGTTGGCAGATTTCAATTTTTTGGCAGATTTCAATTTGTTGGCAGATTTCAATTTTTTGGCAGATTTCAATTTTTTGGCAGATTTCAATTCTTGGCAGATTTAAATTCTTAGGGAGATTTCAATTTGTTGGAAGATTTCAATTTTTTGGTAGATTTATTGAAATCTACCAAAAAATTGAAATCTTCCAACAAATTGTTGTTGGAAGATTTCAATTTTTTGGTAGATTTCAATTTGTTGGCAGATTTCAATTTGTTGGCAGACTTTTATTTGTTGGCAGATTTAAATTTTTTGTTTATTTTATTGGACAGACTCTACATTGGACAGACTCAACATTGGCTA
The DNA here is from genome assembly GCA_922987775.1 of Agonopterix subpropinquella. NCBI lineage: Eukaryota > Metazoa > Arthropoda > Insecta > Lepidoptera > Depressariidae > Agonopterix > Agonopterix subpropinquella. The sequence continues at coordinate 13,877,884 of OV277695.1, read as the reverse complement.
GACTCTACATTGGCTAGACTCTACATTGGCTAGACTCTACATTGGCCAGACTCAACATTGGCTAGACTCCACATTGGCTAGACTCCACATTGGCTAGACTCCACATTGGCTAGACTCTACATTGGCTAGACTCTACATTGGCTAGACTCTACATTGGCTAGACTCTACATTGGCTAGACTCTACATTGGCTAGACTCTACATTGGCTATACTCTACATTGGACAGACTCTACATTGGACAGACTGTACATTGGACAGACTCTACATTGGACAGACTCTACATTGGACAGACTCTACATTGGACAGAATCTACATTGGACAGAGATTTCAATTTGTTGGCAGATTTCAATTTGTTGGCAGATTTCAATTTTTTGGCAGATTTCAATTTGTTGGCAGATTTCAACTTTTTGGCAGATTTCAATTTGTTAGCAGATTTCAATTTGTTGGCAGATTTCAATTTGAAAATTAATTTCAATTTGTTGGCAGATTTCAATTTGTTGGCAGATTTCAATTTCAATTCTTTCAATACAGTCTCTCAGGTACTCTGTATGGAGAGGTGTATGGAGAGGTGTATGAAGGTGTATGGAGAAGTGTATGGAGAGGTGTATGGAGGTGTATGGAGAGGTGAATGGAGAGGTGTAAGGAGGTGTATGGAGAGGTATATGGAGGTGTATGGAGAGGTGTATGGAGTTGTATGGAGAGGTGTATGGAGTTGTATGGAGAGGTGTATGGAGAGGTGTATGGAGAGGTGTATGGAGAGGTGTATGGAGGTGTATGGAGAGGTGTATGGAGAGGTATATATAGAGGTGTATGGAGGTGTATGGAGAGGTGTATGGAGGTGTATGGAGAGGTGTATGGAGGTGTATGGGGGTGTATGGAGAGGTGTATGGAGAGGTGTATGGAGTTGTATGGAGAGGTGTATGGAGAGGTGTATGGAGAGGTGTATGAAAGTGTATGGAGAGGTGTATGGAGGTGTATGGAGAGGTGTATGGAGAGGTGTATAGAGGTATATGGAGAGGTGTATGGAGAGGTGTATGGAGTTGTATGTAGAGGTGTATGGAGTTGTATGGAGAGGTGTATGGAGTTGTATGGAGAGGTGTATGGAGAGGTGTATGGAGTTGTATGGAGAGGTGTATGGAGTTGTATGGAGAGGTGTATGGAGAGGTGTATGGAGTTGTATGGAGAGGTGTATGGAGTTGTATGGAGAGGTGTATGGAGAGGTGTATGGAGAGGTGTATGGAGAGGTGTATGGATGTGTATGGAGAGGTGTATGGAGGTGTATGGAGAGGTGTATGGAGGTATGGAGTGGTGTATGGAGGTGTATGGAGAGGTGTATGGAGTTGTATGGAGAGGTGTATGCAGAGGTGTATGGAGAGGTGTATGGAGAGGTGTATGGAGAGTTGTATGGAGAGGTGTATGGAGAGGTGTATGGAGAGGTTTATGGAGAGGTGTATGGAGAGGTGTATGGAGATGTGTATGGATGTGTATGGAGAGGTGTATGGAGGTGTATGGAGAGGTGTATGGAGGTGTATGGAGAGGTGTATGGAGGTATGGAGTGGTGTATCGAGGTGTATGGAGGTGCACGCACAATCGATCGTTTTGGTTTTGCTTTGGTGATATCAACGATTCAACCGTTCAAAAAAAAATAGCGCGATAGCATTTTTATATCAGCTAAACCAAATCTAAACCAAAACTAAACCAAAGCCATAAACGTTCCGTCCGAACGGTAAAACCGTATAAAACAGCGCAATCGAGGCCCTGTTCAGCTTAATTAGTTCTCTCAATCCTCAAAAATCATGTTCTATTGGCATGACTTCTAAAAGTGGCACAGTTTTTTATTTAACAACGATTGTCACATGTTACACGAGTAGCGTGTCTTTGTTTTAAAAAAATTTCTTGTTCGATGAGTCATGTATGATGAGTCGCGCATGTCGCTTGTCGCTGTCGCATGTCGCTGTCGCATGTCGCTTGTCGCTGTCGCTTGTCGCTGTCGCATGTCGCATGTCGCTTGTCGCTGTCGCATGTCGCATGTCGCATGTCGCTGTCGCTTGACGCTGTCGCTTGTCGCTATCGCTTGTCGCTGTCGCTTATCGCATGTCGCTTGTCGCTGTCGCATGTCACTGTCGCATGTCGTATGTCGCTGTCGCTGTCGCTTGTCGCTGTCGCTTGTCGCATGTCGCATGTCGCTGTCGCATGTCGCTTGTCGCTGTCGCATGTCGCATGTCAAAAAATTTAAATCTGCCCAAAAATTTAAATCTGCCCAAAAATTTAAATCTGCCCAAAAATTTAAATCTGCCAAAAAATTTAAATCTGCCCAAAAATTGAAATCTGCCTAGGAATTGAAATCTGCCAAAAAATTGAAATCTGCCAAAAAATTGAAATCTGCCCAAAAATTGAAATCTGCCCAAAAATTGAAATCTGCCCAAAAATTGAAATCTGCCAAAAAATTTAAGAAATCTGCCCAAAAATTTAAATCTTCCTAGGAATTGAAATATGCCCAAAAATTTAAAATCTCCATATACCTCTATACACCTCTCCATACACCTCTCCATACACCTCCATACACCTCTCCATACACTTTCATACACCTCTCCATACACCTCTCCATACACCTCTCCATACAACTCCATACACCTCTCCATACACCTCTCCATACACCCACATACACCTCCATACACCTCTCCATACTGCCGTGCAATTTATAAACGCAGTAACCAACAGTTTGATAGTTTCGAGTAAAACGCGCTCAAAGATTCGACCGTGTTTTGTGGTGCCACGAATTCTACAGTAACCTTTAGTCTATTTGAAGTCACTTTTTATATAGAAAAAACAGTGTAGATTTTAAATTTTGCATAAAATGTACTTAATTGTAGTAATTAAGCATTAAAGTAATCCAAAATTACTTTATACCTAGAATCACATTAGTTTAAAAGCAGGATTAAACAACGCATGAATGCAGTGAATTTGTTGCTTACTGCGCTTATGCGTAGCAATTTCACATAAAATGCATTTGAGCTATGCAGTAAAGTATTGTACTGCGTTCATAAGAAGGAAGTGTCAAAACTATATCAAGCAAGTCGATAGTATAATTTTTTTAAAGTGAAATTAAAAAATTCTGGACCACTATTTTTCTTAAATAAAATAAAATATGCTTATTCTATGGCGTCGATTTGAATTTTAATTCATAGCTAACACTTTTTCCGAGATTTTTTCATAAATCAATGTCTGATCATACTGAGCAATTTAAATAAATCGATAACAATGAAGGTTAATTTTTGAAAAAAAAAATTACAAAGTTTTGAAATCATGCGGTTTTTCTTTTGTATGAAAAGAAGTGTGCGTTTTACTGAAATAACTTCCTCGTTTTGTTAGCTTTCTAAAAAGGTATAAATGTTTTAGAAAAAAATGTAATTACAATGTCAAAAAGGTTTTTTACTTAGTACGTGACACGTAGAGGCAACATTCTCCTGGAGAAAAATTTTACAATTTTTTTTTAGATAACATTATTTATTCATTTAAATCTACACATCTTACTCAGAGTGAGCCCCTCGGTTCCATACACATACACGCAAACACTTTCTTAGTTCATTTTCGGTTACTCTTGAAGTAAAGGTAAAATCTCATTACCTCCGCTGCGTTTATTATGCGCTGCCTTAAGTCTTCTACGTCGCTTACTGGGGTTTGATAAACAAGGTCTTTTATTGTGTCCCCAGACATAAAAATTACATGAGATCAAGTCGGGACTTCTTGCAAGCCAAGGAGTGGCCTTCCTCTACCAATCCCTAAAATGGTTATGGTACGTTGCTGGCCCGACTTGCAACTTATTCGAATAGATGGATTGGTAGAGGACGGCCAACTCATGGTCTGCAAGAAGCCCCGACTTGACTCCATGTAATTTTCGTGTCTGAGGTAACATGAAAGACCTTGTTTATCAAACCTCAGTAAACGACGTAGAAGACTTAAGGCAGCGCATAATAAATGCAGCGGAGGTAATGAGATTTTACTTTTACTTCAAGAGTAACTAAAAATGAACTAAGAAAGTGCTTGCGTGTATGTGTTCGGAACAGAGGGGCTCACTCTGAGTAAGATGTGTAGATTTAAATTAATAAATTATGTTATCTAAAAAAAAATTTAAATTTTTCTCCAGGAGAATGTTGCCTCTACGTATCACGTACTAAGTAAAAAAGCTTTTTGACATTTTCTAAAACATTTTATACCTTTTTAGAAAGCTAACTAAAAGAAGAAGTTATTTCAGTAAAACGCACACTTTTATTCATACAATTTTTTAAGAAAAACGCATGATATCAAGATTTCGACGATTGACATGATTCAAGGAACCGAGGGGCTCACTCTGAGTAAGATGTGTAGACTTAAATTAATAAATAATGTTATCTATAAATAAATCGTAAAATTTGCTCCAAGAGAATGTTGCCTCTAAGTATCACGTACTAAGTAAAAAACCTTTTTTGACATAGTAATTCCATTTTTTTCTAAAACAATATACCTTTTTAGAACGCTAACAAAACGAAGAAGTTATTTCAGTAAAACGCACACTTCTTTTCATACAAAAGAAAAACCGCATGATTTCAGGATTTAGTATTTTTTTTTTTCAAAAATTAACCGTCATTGTTATCGATTTATTTTGAATTGCTCAGTATGATCAGACATTTATTTATGAAAAAATCTCGGAAAAAGTGTTAGCTATGAATTAAAATTCAAATCGACGCAATAGAATAAGCATTTTTTTTTAATTTAAGAAAAAGTGTGAAAAAATTGGGTTTTTGGTAAAAAACCTTAAATTCCAAATATCTCGAAAACTATTAATTTCCGACCCCACATATGGGGGTTTACATAATTGCATTTCGGCTGCCCTTTAACATCCTGAAAGCAATACGTCGAATTACAAAATGTATAAAACATATAAAAAATAAACGCGGCAAGAGTTCGCACTGCATTTATACTAAGGATGTGCTCTAGTCATTTATGAATATAGTTACGTATGAAGAATCCTTACCGTAACTACTGCATTTATGCTATGGTATGTTTGGAAAAAAATATTATTTGTCATTATTTATAAGCAGTAAGATTACTTACTGCACACATTTATAGGGTTCGCAATGTCGAGGGTGCCTTTACTGCATTTCTGGTTTTTGCTTTACCTCCTTCTAAGGTACTTACCGAAAAACGGGTCTTTTTTTCCGAAAGATCTCATCGCGAGGATGCCAAATATGTAATAAACTCAATTTTGAAAAAAATGCACCCACTGCGTTTATAAATTGCGGGGCAGCATACACCTCCATACACCTCTCCATACACCTCCATACACCTCTATATATACCTCTCCATACACCTCTCCATACACCTCCATACACCTCTCCATACACCTCTCCATACACCTCTCCATACACCTCTCCATACACCTCTCCATACAACTCCATACACCTCTCCATACAACTCCATACACCTCTCCATACAACTCCATACACCTCTCCATATACCTCCATACACCTCTCCATACACCTCCATATACCTCTCCATACACCTCCATACACCTCTCCATTCACCTCTCCATACACCTCCATACACCTCTCCATACACCTCTCCATACACCTTCATACACCTCTCCATACACCTCTCCATACAGAGTACCTGAGAGACTGTATTGAAAGAATTGAAATTGAAATCTGCCAACAAATTGAAATCTGCCAACAAATTGAAATTAATTTTCAAATTGAAATCTGCCAACAAATTGAAATCTGCTAACAAATTGAAATCTGCCAAAAAATTGAAATCTGCCAACAAATTGAAATCTGCCCAAAAATTGAAATCTGCCCAAAAATTGAAATCTGCCCAAAAATTGAAATCTGCCAAAAAATTTAAGAAATCTGCCCAAAAATTTAAATCTTCCTAGGAATTGAAATATGCCCAAAAATTTAAAATCTCCATATACCTCTATACACCTCTCCATACACCTCTCCATACACCTCCATACACCTCTCCATACACTTTCATACACCTCTCCATACACCTCTCCATACACCTCTCCATACAACTCCATACACCTCTCCATACACCTCTCCATACACCCACATACACCTCCATACACCTCTCCATACACCTCCATACACCTCTCCATACACCTCCATACACCTCTATATATACCTCTCCATACACCTCTCCATACACCTCCATACACCTCTCCATACACCTCTCCATACACCTCTCCATACAACTCCATACACCTCTCCATACAACTCCATACACCTCTCCATACAACTCCATACACCTCTCCATATACCTCCATACACCTCTCCATACACCTCCATATACCTCTCCATACACCTCCATACACCTCTCCATTCACCTCTCCATACACCTCCATACACCTCTCCATACACCTCTCCATACACCTTCATACACCTCTCCATACACCTCTCCATACAGAGTACCTGAGAGACTGTATTGAAAGAATTGAAATTGAAATCTGCCAACAAATTGAAATCTGCCAACAAATTGAAATTAATTTTCAAATTGAAATCTGCCAACAAATTGAAATCTGCTAACAAATTGAAATCTGCCAAAAAGTTGAAATCTGCCAACAAATTGAAATCTGCCAAAAAATTGAAATCTGCCAACAAATTGAAATCTGCCAACAAATTGAAATCTCTGTCCAATGTAGATTCTGTCCAATGTAGAGTCTGTCCAATGTAGAGTCTGTCCAATGTACAGTCTGTCCAATGTAGAGTCTGTCCAATGTAGAGTATAGCCAATGTAGAGTCTAGCCAATGTAGAGTCTAGCCAATGTAGAGTCTAGCCAATGTAGAGTCTAGCCAATGTAGAGTCTAGCCAATGTAGAGTCTAGCCAATGTAGAGTCTAGCCAATGTAGAGTCTAGCCAATGTAGAGTCTAGCCAATGTGGAGTCTAGCCAATGTGGAGTCTAGCCAATGTTGAGTCTGGCCAATGTAGAGTCTAGCCAATGTAGAGTCTAGCCAATGTAGAGTCAGTCCAATGTAGAGTCTAGCCAATGTAGAGTCTAGCCAATGTAGAGTCTGTCCAATGTAGAGTCTGTCCAATGTAGAGTCTAGCCAATGTAGAGTCTGGCCAATGTAGAGTCTAGCCAATGTAGAGTCTAGCCAATGTAGAGTCTGTCCAATGTAGAGTCTGGCCAATGTAGAGTCTAGCCAATGTAGAGTCTGTCCAATGTAGAGTCTAGCCAATGTAGAGTCTGGCCAATGTAGAGTCTGTCCAATGTAGAGTCTGTCCAATGTAGAGTCTGTCCAATGTAGAGTCTAGCCAATGTAGAGTCTGGCCAATGTAGAGTCTGTCCAATGTAGAGTCTGTCCAATGTAGAGTCTGTCCAATGTAGAGTCTAGCCAATGTAGAGTCTAGCCAATGTAGAGTCTGTCCAATGTAGAGTCTAGCCAATGTAGAGTCTAGCCAATGTAGAGTCAGTCCAATGTAGAGTCTAGCCAATGTAGAGTCTAGCCAATGTAGAGTCTAGCCAATGTAGAGTCTGTCCAATGTAGAGTCTGTCCAATGTAGAGTCTAGCCAATGTAGAGTCTGTCCAATGTAGAGTCTGTCCAATGTAGAGTCTAGCCAATGTAGAGTCTGTCCAATGTAGAGTCTAGCCAATGTAGAGTCTGGCCAATGTAGAGTCTGGCCAATGTAGAGTCTAGCCAATGTAGAGTCTAGCCAATGTAGAGTCTAGCCAATGTAGAGTCTGTCCAATGTAGAGTCTGTCCAATGTAGAGTCTGTCCAATGTAGAGTCTAGTATAGATACCTAGTATAGCCACTGTAGAGTCTAGCCAATGTAGAGTCTAGCCAATGTAGAGTCTAGCCAATGTGGAGTCTAGCCAATGTGGAGTCTAGCTAATGTGGTGTGTAGATTTCAATTTGTTGGCAGATTTCAATTTTATGGCAGATTTCAATTTGTTGGAAGATTTCAATTCATTGGCAGATTTCAATTTGTTGGCCAATTTCAATTTTTTGGCAGATTTCAATTTGTTGGCTGATTTCAATTCTTAGGCAGATTTAAATTTTTTGGCAGATTTCAATTTGTTAGCAGATTTCAATTTGTTGGCAGATTTCAATTTTTTGGCAGATTTCTATTTGTTGGCAGATTTCATTTGTTGGCAGATTTCAATTTTTTGGCAGATTTCAATTTGTTGAAGATTTCAATTTTTTGGCAGATTTTAATTTGTTGGCAGATTTCAATTTGTCGGCAGATTTCAATTCTTGGCAGATTTCAATTTTTTGGCAGATTTAAAATTTGTTGGCAGATTTCAATTCTTAGGCAGATTTCAATTTGTTGGCAGATTTCAATTTGTTGGCAGATTTCAATTTGTTGGCAGATTTCAATTTGTTGGCAGATTTCAATTTGTTGGCAGATTTCAATTTGTTGGCAGATTTCAATTTGTTGGCAGATTTCAATTTGTCGGCAGATTTCAATTTGTTGGCCAATTTCAATTTTTTGGCAGATTTTAATTTGTTGGTAGATTTCAATTCTTAGGCAGATTTTAATTTTTTGGCAGATTTCAATTTGTTGGCAGATTTCAATTTGTTGGCAGAATTCAATTTTTTTGCAGATTTCAATTTGTTGGCAGATTTCAATTTGTTGGCAGATTTCAATTTGTTGGCAGATTTCAATTTGTTGGCAGATTTCAATTTGTTGGCAGATTTCAATTTGTCGGCAGATTTCAATTTGTCGGCAGATTTCAATTTTTTGGCAGATTTCAATTTGTTGGCAGATTTCAATTTGTTGGCAGATTTCAATTTTATGGCAGATTTCAATTTGTTGGAAGATTTCAATTCATTGGCAGATTTCAATTTGTTGGCCAATTTCAATTTTTTGGCAGATTTCAATTTGTTGGCTGATTTCAATTCTTAGGCAGATTTAAATTTTTTGGCAGATTTCAATTTGTTGGCAGATTTCAATTTGTTAGCAGATTTCAATTTGTTGGCAGATTTCAATTTTTTGGCAGATTTCTATTTGTTGGCAGATTTCATTTGTTGGCAGATTTCAATTTTTTGGCAGATTTCAATTTGTTGAAGATTTCAATTTTTTGGCAGATTTTAATTTGTTGGCAGATTTCAATTTGTTGGCAGATTTAAATTTTTTGGCAGATTTCAATTTGTTGGCAGATTTCAATTTGTTGGCAGATTTCAATTTGTTGGCAGATTTCAATTTTTTGGCAGATTTCAATTTGTTGGAAGATTTCAATTTTTTGGCAGATTTCAATTTAAATCTGCCCAAAAATTGAAATCTGCCAAAAAATTGAAATCTGCCAAAAAATTGAAATCTGCCAAAAAATTGAAATCTGCCAACAAATTGAAATCTACACACCACATTAGCTAGACTCCACATTGGCTAGACTCCACATTGGCTAGACTCCACATTGGCTAGACTCCACATTGGCTAGACTCTACATTGGCTAGACTCTACATTGGCTAGACTCTACATTGGCTAGACTCTACATTGGACAGACTCTACATTGGACAGACTCTACATTTGACAGACTCTACATTGGACAGACTCTACATTGGACAGACTCTACATTGGACAGACTATACATTGGACAGACTCTACATTGGACAGACTCTACATTGGACAGACTCTACATTGGCTAGACTCTACATTGGACAGACTCTACATTGGACAGACTCTACATTGGACAGACTCTACATTGGACTGACTCTACATTGGACAGACTCTACATTGGACAGACTCTACATTGGACAGACTCTACATTGGACAGACTCTATATTGGACAGACTCTATATTGGACAGACTCTACATTGGACAGACTCTACATTGGACAGACTGTACATTGGACAGACTGTACATTGGACAGACTCTACATTGGACAGACTCTACATTGGACAGAGATTTCAATTTGTTGGCAGATTTCAATTTGTTGGCAGATTTCAATTTGTTGGCAGATTTCAATTTGTTGGCAGATTTCAATTTGTTGGCAGATTTCAATTTGTTGGCAGATTTCAATTTTTTGGCAGATTTCGATTTGTTGGCAGATTTCAATTTTTTGGCAGATTTCAATTTTTTGGCAGATTTAAATTCTTAGGGAGATTTAAATTCTTAGGGAGATTCAAATTTTTTGGCAGATTTCAATGCAGATTTTTAATTTTTAGGCAGCTTTCAATTTGTTGGCAGATTTCAATTTGTTGGCAGATTTCAATTCTTAGGCAGATTTAATTTTTTTGGCTGATTTCAATTTTTTGGCAGATTTCAATTTGTTGGCAGATTTCAATTTGTTGGCAGATTTAAATTTGTTGGTAGATTTCAATTTGTTGGCAGATTTCAATTTTTTGGCAGATTTCAATTTGTTGGCAGATTTCAATTTGTTGGCAGATTTCAATTTGTTGGCAGATTTCAATTTGTTGGCAGATTTCAATTCTTAGGCAGATTTAATTTTTTTGGCAGATTTCAATTTTTTGGCAGATTTCAATTTGTTGGCAGATTTCAATTTGTTGGCAGATTTCAATTTGTTGGCAGATTTCATTTTGTTGGCAGATTTCAATTTTTTGGCAGATTTCAATTTGTTGGCAGATTTCAATTTGTTGGCAGATTTCAATTTGTTGGCAGATTTCAATTTGTTGGCAGATTTCAATTTGTCGGCAGATTTCAATTCTTGGCAGATTTCAATTTTTTGGCAGATTTAAAATTTGTTGGCAGATTTCAATTCTTAGGCAGATTTTTATTTTTTGGCAGATTTCAATTTGTTGGCAGATTTCAATTTGTTGGCAGAATTCAATTTTTTGGCAGATTTCAATTTGTTGGCAGATTTCAATTTGTTGGCAGATTTCAATTTGTTGGCAGATTTCATTTTGTTGGCAGATTTCAATTTGTCGGCAGATTTCAATTTTTTGGCAGATTTCAATTTGTTGGCAGATTTCAATTTGTTGGCAGATTTCAATTTTATGGCAGATTTCAATTTGTTGGAAGATTTCAATTCATTGGCAGATTTCAATTTGTTGGCCAATTTCAATTTTTTGGCAGATTTCAATTTGTTGGCTGATTTCAATTCTTAGGCAGATTTAAATTTTTTGGCAGATTTCAATTTGTTGGCAGATTTCAATTTGTTAGCAGATTTCAATTTGTTGGCAGATTTCAATTTTTTGGCAGATTTCTATTTGTTGGCAGATTTCAATTAGTTGGCAGATTTCAATTTTTTGGCAGATTTCAATTTGTTGAAGATTTCAATTTTTTGGCAGATTTTAATTTGTTGGCAGATTTCAATTTGTTGGCCGATTTAAATTTTTTGGCAGATTTCAATTTGTTGGCAGATTTCAATTTGTTGGCAGATTTCAATTTGTTGGCAGATTTCAATTTGTTGGCAGATTTCAATTTTTTGGCAGTTTTCAATTTGTTGGAAGATTTCAATTCTTTGGCAGATTTCAATTTGTTGGCCGATTTCAATTTTTTGGCAGATTTTAATTTGTTGGCAGATTTAAATTTTTTGGCAGATTTCAATTTGTTGGAAGATTTCAATTTTTTGGTAGATTTCAATTTGTTGGAAGATTTCAATTTTTTGGTAGATTTCAATTTGTTGGCAGATTTCAATTTGTTGGCAGACTTTTATTTGTTGGCAGATTTAAATTTTTTGTTTATTTTATTGGACAGACTCTACATTGGACAGACTCTACATTGGACAGACTCTACATTGGACAGACTCTACATTGGACAGAATCTACATTGGACAGAGATTTCAATTTGTTGGCAGATTTCAATTTGTTGGCAGATTTCAATTTGTTGGCAGATTTCATTTTGTTGGCAGATTTCAATTTGTCGGCAGATTTCAATTTTTTGGCAGATTTCAATTTGTTGGCAGATTTCAATTTGTTGGCAGATTTCAATTTTATGGCAGATTTCAATTTGTTGGAAGATTTCAATTCATTGGCAGATTTCAATTTGTTGGCCAATTTCAATTTTTTGGCAGATTTCAATTTGTTGGCTGATTTCAATTCTTAGGCAGATTTAAATTTTTTGGCAGATTTCAATTTGTTGGCAGATTTCAATTTGTTAGCAGATTTCAATTTGTTGGCAGATTTCAATTTTTTGGTAGATTTCTATTTGTTGGCAGATTTCAATTAGTTGGCAGATTTCAATTTTTTGGCAGATTTCAATTTGTTGAAGATTTCAATTTTTTGGCAGATTTTAATTTGTTGGCAGATTTCAATTTGTTGGCCGATTTAAATTTTTTGGCAGATTTCAATTTGTTGGCAGATTTCAATTTGTTGGCAGATTTCAATTTGTTGGCAGATTTCAATTTTTTGGCAGTTTTCAATTTGTTGGAAGATTTCAATTCTTTGGCAGATTTCAATTTGTTGGCCGATTTTAATTTTTTGGCAGATTTTAATTTGTTGGCAGATTTAAATTTTTTGGCAGATTTCAATTTGTTGGAAGATTTCAATTTTTTGGTAGATTTCAATTTGTTGGAAGATTTCAATTTTTTGGTAGATTTCAATTTGTTGGCAGATTTCAATTTGTTGGCAGACTTTTATTTGTTGGCAGATTTAAATTTTTTGTTTATTTTATTGGACAGACTCTACATTGGACAGACTCTACATTGGCTAGACTCTACATTGGCTAGACTCTACATTGGCTAGACTCTACATTGGCCAGACTCAACATTGGCTAGACTCCACATTGGCTAGACTCCACATTGGCTAGACTCTACATTGGCTAGACTCTACATTGGCTAGACTCTACATTGGCTAGACTCTACATTGGCTAGACTCTACATTGGCTAGACTCTACATTGGCTAGACTCTACATTGGCTATACTCTACATTGGACAGACTCTACATTGGACAGACTGTACATTGGACAGACTCTACATTGGACAGACTCTACATTGGACAGACTCTACATTGGACAGAATCTACATTGGACAGAGATTTCAATTTGTTGGCAGATTTCAATTTGTTGGCAGATTTCAATTTTTTGGCAGATTTCAATTTGTTGGCAGATTTCAACTTTTTGGCAGATTTCAATTTGTTAGCAGATTTCAATTTGTTGGCAGATTTCAATTTGAAAATTAATTTCAATTTGTTGGCAGATTTCAATTTGTTGGCAGATTTCAATTTCAATTCTTTCAATACAGTCTCTCAGGTACTCTGTATGGAGAGGTGTATGGAGAGGTGTATGAAGGTGTATGGAGAGGTGTATGGAGAGGTGTATGGAGGTGTATGGAGAGGTGAATGGAGAGGTGTATGGAGGTGTATGGAGAGGTATATGGAGGTGTATGGAGAGGTGTATGGAGTTGTATGGAGAGGTGTATGGAGTTGTATGGAGAGGTGTATGGAGAGGTGTATGGAGAGGTGTATGGAGAGGTGTATGGAGGTGTATGGAGAGGTGTATGGAGAGGTATATATAGAGGTGTATGGAGGTGTATGGAGAGGTGTATGGAGGTGTATGGAGAGGTGTATGGAGGTGTATGGGGGTGTATGGAGAGGTGTATGGAGAGGTGTATGGAGTTGTATGGAGAGGTGTATGGAGAGGTGTATGGAGAGGTGTATGAAAGTGTATGGAGAGGTGTATGGAGGTGTATGGAGAGGTGTATGGAGAGGTGTATAGAGGTATATGGAGAGGTGTATGGAGAGGTGTATGGAGTTGTATGTAGAGGTGTATGGAGTTGTATGGAGAGGTGTATGGAGTTGTATGGAGAGGTGTATGGAGAGGTGTATGGAGTTGTATGGAGAGGTGTATGGAGTTGTATGGAGAGGTGTATGGAGAGGTGTATGGAGTTGTATGGAGAGGTGTATGGAGTTGTATGGAGAGGTGTATGGAGAGGTGTATTGAGAGGTGTATGGAGAGGTGTATGGAGAGGTGTATGGATGTGTATGGAGAGGTGTATGGAGGTGTATGGAGAGGTGTATGGAGGTATGGAGTGGTGTATGGAGGTGTATGGAGAGGTGTATGGAGTTGTATGGAGAGGTGTATGCAGAGGTGTATGGAGAGGTGTATGGAGAGGTGTATGGAGAGTTGTATGGAGAGGTGTATGGAGAGGTGTATGGAGAGGTGTATGGAGAGGTGTATGGAGAGGTGTATGGAGATGTGTATGGATGTGTATGGAGAGGTGTATGGAGGTGTATGGAGAGGTGTATGGAGGTGTATGGAGAGGTGTATGGAGGTATGGAGTGGTGTATCGAGGTGTATGGAGGTGCACGCACAATCGATCGTTTTGGTTTTGCTTTGGTGATATCAACGATTCAACCGTTCAAAAAAAAATAGCGCGATAGCATTTTTATATCAGCTAAACCAAATCTAAACCAAAACTAAACCAAAGCCATAAACGTTCCGTCCGAACGGTAAAACCGTATAAAACAGCGCAATCGAGGCCCTGTTCAGCTTAATTAGTTCTCTCAATCCTCAAAAATCATGTTCTATTGGCATGACTTCTAAAAGTGGCACAGTTTTTTATTTAACAACGATTGTCACATGTTACACGAGTAGCGTGTCTTTGTTTTAAAAAAATTTCTTGTTCGATGAGTCATGTATGATGAGTCGCGCATGTCGCTTGTCGCTGTCGCATGTCGCTGTCGCATGTCGCTTGTCGCTGTCGCTTGTCGCTGTCGCATGTCGCATGTCGCTTGTCGCTGTCGCATGTCGCATGTCGCATGTCGCTGTCGCTTGACGCTGTCGCTTGTCGCTATCGCTTGTCGCTGTCGCTTATCGCATGTCGCTTGTCGCTGTCGCATGTCACTGTCGCATGTCGTATGTCGCTGTCGCTGTCGCTTGTCGCTGTCGCTTGTCGCATGTCGCATGTCGCTGTCGCATGTCGCTTGTCGCTGTCGCATGTCGCATGTCAAAAAATTTAAATCTGCCCAAAAATTTAAATCTGCCCAAAAATTTAAATCTGCCCAAAAATTTAAATCTGCCAAAAAATTTAAATCTGCCCAAAAATTGAAATCTGCCTAGGAATTGAAATCTGCCAAAAAATTGAAATCTGCCAAAAAATTGAAATCTGCCCAAAAATTGAAATCTGCCCAAAAATTGAAATCTGCCCAAAAATTGAAATCTGCCAAAAAATTTAAGAAATCTGCCCAAAAATTTAAATCTTCCTAGGAATTGAAATATGCCCAAAAATTTAAAATCTCCATATACCTCTATACACCTCTCCATACACCTCTCCATACACCTCCATACACCTCTCCATACACTTTCATACACCTCTCCATACACCTCTCCATACACCTCTCCATACAACTCCATACACCTCTCCATACACCTCTCCATACACCCACATACACCTCCATACACCTCTCCATACACCTCCATACACCTCTCCATACACCTCCATACACCTCTATATATACCTCTCCATACACCTCTCCATACACCTCCATACACCTCTCCATACACCTCTCCATACACCTCTCCATACACCTCTCCATACACCTCTCCATACAACTCCATACACCTCTCCATACAACTCCATACACCTCTCCATACAACTCCATACACCTCTCCATACAACTCCATACACCTCTCCATACACCTCCATATACCTCTCCATACACCTCCATACACCTCTCCATTCACCTCTCCATACACCTCCATACACCTCTCCATACACCTCTCCATACACCTTCATACACCTCTCCATACACCTCTCCATACAGAGTACCTGAGAGACTGTATTGAAAGAATTGAAATTGAAATCTGCCAACAAATTGAAATCTGCCAACAAATTGAAATTAATTTTCAAATTGAAATCTGCCAACAAATTGAAATCTGCTAACAAATTGAAATCTGCCAAAAAGTTGAAATCTGCCAACAAATTGAAATCTGCCCAAAAATTGAAATCTGCCCAAAAATTGAAATCTGCCCAAAAATTGAAATCTGCCAAAAAATTTAAGAAATCTGCCCAAAAATTTAAATCTTCCTAGGAATTGAAATATGCCCAAAAATTTAAAATCTCCATATACCTCTATACACCTCTCCATACACCTCTCCATACACCTCCATACACCTCTCCATACACTTTCATACACCTCTCCATACACCTCTCCATACACCTCTCCATACAACTCCATACACCTCTCCATACACCTCTCCATACACCCACATACACCTCCATACACCTCTCCATACACCTCCATACACCTCTCCATACACCTCCATACACCTCTATATATACCTCTCCATACACCTCTCCATACACCTCCATACACCTCTCCATACACCTCTCCATACACCTCTCCATACAACTCCATACACCTCTCCATACAACTCCATACACCTCTCCATACAACTCCATACACCTCTCCATATACCTCCATACACCTCTCCATACACCTCCATATACCTCTCCATACACCTCCATACACCTCTCCATTCACCTCTCCATACACCTCCATACACCTCTCCATACACCTCTCCATACACCTTCATACACCTCTCCATACACCTCTCCATACAGAGTACCTGAGAGACTGTATTGAAAGAATTGAAATTGAAATCTGCCAACAAATTGAAATCTGCCAACAAATTGAAATTAATTTTCAAATTGAAATCTGCCAACAAATTGAAATCTGCTAACAAATTGAAATCTGCCAAAAAGTTGAAATCTGCCAACAAATTGAAATCTGCCCAAAAATTGAAATCTGCCCAAAAATTGAAATCTGCCCAAAAATTGAAATCTGCCAAAAAATTTAAGAAATCTGCCCAAAAATTTAAATCTTCCTAGGAATTGAAATATGCCCAAAAATTTAAAATCTCCATATACCTCTATACACCTCTCCATACACCTCTCCATACACCTCCATACACCTCTCCATACACTTTCATACACCTCTCCATACACCTCTCCATACACCTCTCCATACAACTCCATACACCTCTCCATTCACCTCTCCATACACCTCCATACACCTCTCCATACACCTCTCCATACACCTTCATACACCTCTCCATACACCTCTCCATACAGAGTACCTGAGAGACTGTATTGAAAGAATTGAAATTGAAATCTGCCAACAAATTGAAATCTGCCAACAAATTGAAATTAATTTTCAAATTGAAATCTGCCAACAAATTGAAATCTGCTAACAAATTGAAATCTGCCAAAAAGTTGAAATCTGCCAACAAATTGAAATCTGCCAAAAAATTGAAATCTGCCAACAAATTGAAATCTGCCAACAAATTGAAATCTCTGTCCAATGTAGATTCTGTCCAATGTAGAGTCTGTCCAATGTAGAGTCTGTCCAATGTAGAGTCTGTCCAATGTACAGTCTGTCCAATGTAGAGTCTGTCCAATGTAGAGTATAGCCAATGTAGAGTCTAGCCAATGTAGAGTCTAGCCAATGTAGAGTCTAGCCAATGTAGAGTCTAGCCAATGTAGAGTCTAGCCAATGTAGAGTCTAGCCAATGTAGAGTCTAGCCAATGTAGAGTCTAGCCAATGTAGAGTCTAGCCAATGTGGAGTCTAGCCAATGTGGAGTCTAGCCAATGTTGAGTCTGGCCAATGTAGAGTCTAGCCAATGTAGAGTCTAGCCAATGTAGAGTCTAGCCAATGTAGAGTCTGTCCAATGTAGAGTCTGTCCAATAAAGTAAACAAAAAATTTAAATCTGCCAACAAATAAAAGTCTGCCAACAAATTGAAATCTGCCAACAAATTGAAATCTACCAAAAAATTGAAATCTTCCAACAAATTGAAATCTGCTAACAAATTGAAATCTGCCAACAAATTGAAATCTGCCAAAAAATTTAAATCTGCCAAAGAATTGAAATCTTCCAACAAATTGAAAACTGCCAAAAAATTGAAATCTGCCAACAAATTGAAATCTGCCAACAAATTGAAATCTGCCAACAAATTGAAATCTGCCAACAAATTGAAATCTGCCAAAAAATTTAAATCGGCCAACAAATTGAAATCTGCCAACAAATTAAAATCTGCCAAAAAATTGAAATCTTCAACAAATTGAAATCTGCCAAAAAATTGAAATCTGCGAACTAATTGAAATCTGCCAACAAATAGAAATCTGCCAAAAAATTGAAATCTGCCAACAAATTGAAATCTGCTAACAAATTGAAATCTGCCAACAAATTGAAATATGCCAAAAAATTTAAATCTGCCTAAGAATTGAAATCAGCCAACAAATTGAAATCTGCCAAAAAATTGAAATTGGCCAACAAATTGAAATCTGCCAATGAATTGAAATCTTCCAACAAATTGAAATCTGCCATAAAATTGAAATCTGCCAACAAATTGAAATCTGCGAACAAATTGAAATCTGCCAAAAAATTGAAATCTGCCGACAAATTGAAATCTGCCAACAAAATGAAATCTGCCAACAAATTGAAATCTGCCAACAAATTGAAATCTGCCAACAAATTGAAATCTGCCAAAAAATTGAATTCTGCCAACAAATTGAAATCTGCCAACAAATTGAAATCTGCCAAAAAATTAAAATCTGCCTAAGAATTGAAATCTGCCAACAAATTTTAAATCTGCCAAAAAATTGAAATCTGCCAAGAATTGAAATCTGCCGACAAATTGAAATCTGCCAACAAATTGAAATCTGCCAACAAATTGAAATCTGCCAACAAATTGAAATCTGCCAAAAAATTGAAATCTGCCAACAAAATGAAATCTGCCAACAAATTGAAATCTGCCAACAAATTGAAATCTGCCAACAAATTGAAATCTGCCAAAAAATTGAAATCTGCCAAAAAAATTAAATCTGCCTAAGAATTGAAATCTGCCAACAAATTGAAATCTGCCAACAAATTGAAATCTGCCAACAAATTGAAATCTGCCAACAAATTGAAATCTGCCAAAAAATTGAAATCTGCCAACAAATTGAAATCTACCAACAAATTTAAATCTGCCAACAAATTAAAATCTGCCAACAAATTGAAATCTGCCAAAAAATTGAAATCAGCCAAAAAAATTAAATCTGCCTAAGAATTGAAATCTGCCAACAAATTGAAATCTGCCAACAAATTGAAAGCTGCCTAAAAATTAAAAATCTGCATTGAAATCTGCCAAAAAATTTGAATCTCCCTAAGAATTTAAATCTCCCTAAGAATTTAAATCTGCCAAAAAATTGAAATCTGCCAAAAAATTGAAATCTGCCAACAAATCGAAATCTGCCAAAAAATTGAAATCTGCCAACAAATTGAAATCTGCCAACAAATTGAAATCTGCCAACAAATTGAAATCTGCCAACAAATTGAAATCTGCCAACAAATTGAAATCTGCCAACAAATTGAAATCTGCCAACAAATTGAAATCTGCCAACAAATTGAAATTAATTTTCAAATTGAAATCTGCCAACAAATTGAAATCTGCTAACAAATTGAAATCTGCCAAAAAGTTGAAATCTGCCAACAAATTGAAATCTGCCAACAAATTGAAATCTGCCAAAAAATTGAAATCTGCCAACAAATTGAAATCTGCCAACAAATTGAAATCTCTGTCCAATGTAGATTCTGTCCAATGTAGAGTCTGTCCAATGTAGAGTCTGTCCAATGTACAGTCTGTCCAATGTACAGTCTGTCCAATGTAGAGTCTGTCCAATGTAGAGTCTGTCCAATATAGAGTCTGTCCAATATAGAGTCTGTCCAATGTAGAGTCTGTCCAATGTAGAGTCTGTCCAATGTAGAGTCTGTCCAATGTAGAGTCAGTCCAATGTAGAGTCTGTCCAATGTAGAGTCTGTCCAATGTAGAGTCTGTCCAATGTAGAGTCTAGCCAATGTAGAGTCTGTCCATTGTAGAGTCTGTCCAATGTATAGTCTGTCCAATGTAGAGTCTGTCCAATGTAGAGTCTGTCCAATGTAGAGTCTGTCAAATGTAGAGTCTGTCCAATGTAGAGACTGTCCAATGTAGAGTCTAGCCAATGTAGAGTCTAGCCAATGTAGAGTCTAGCCAATGTAGAGTCTAGCCAATGTGGAGTCTAGCCAATGTGGAGTCTAGCCAATGTGGAGTCTAGCCAATGTGGAGTCTAGCTAATGTGGTGTGTAGATTTCAATTTGTTGGCAGATTTCAATTTTTTGGCAGATTTCAATTTTTTGGCAGATTTCAATTTTTTGGCAGATTTCAATTTTTGGGCAGATTTAAATTGAAATCTGCCAAAAAATTGAAATCTGCCAAAAAATTGAAAACTGCCAAAAAATTGAAATCTGCCAACAAATTGAAATCTGCCAACAAATTGAAATCTGCCAAAAAATTTAAATCTGCCAACAAATTGAAATCTGCCAACAAATTAAAATCTGCCAAAAAATTGAAATCTTCAACAAATTGAAATCTGCCAAAAAATTGAAATCTGCCAACAAATGAAATCTGCCAACAAATAGAAATCTGCCAAAAAATTGAAATCTGCCAACAAATTGAAATCTGCTAACAAATTGAAATCTGCCAACAAATTGAAATCTGCCAAAAAATTTAAATCTGCCTAAGAATATAAATCAGCCAACAAATTGAAATCTGCCAAAAAATTGAAATTGGCCAACAAATTGAAACCTGCCAATGAATTGAAATCTGCCAACAAATTGAAATCTGCATGTAGAGTCTAGCCAATGTAGAGTCTGTCCAATGTAGAGTCTGTCCAATGTACAGTCTGTCCAATGTACAGTCTGTCCAATGTAGAGTCTGTCCAATGTAGAGTCTGTCCAATATAGAGTCTGTCCAATATAGAGTCTGTCCAATGTAGAGTCTGTCCAATGTAGAGTCTGTCCAATGTAGAGTCTGTCCAATGTAGAGTCTGTCCAATGTAGCAGATTTCAATTTGTTGGCAGATTTCAATTTGTTAGCAGATTTCAATTTGTTGGCAGATTTCAATTTGTTGGCAGATTTCAATTTGTTGGCAGATTTCAATTTGTCGGCAGATTTCAATTTGTTGGCCAATTTCAATTTTTTGGCAGATTTAAATTTGTTGGCAGATTTCAATTCATAGGCAGATTTAATTTTTTTTGGCAGATTTCAATTTTTTGGCAGATTTCAATTTGTTGGCAGATTTCAATTTGTTGGCAGATTTCAATTTGTTGGCAGATTTCATTTTGTTGGCAGATTTCAATTTTTTGGCAGATTTCAATTTGTTGGCAGATTTCAATTTTTTGGCAGATTTCAATTTGTTGGCAGATTTCAATTTGTTGGCAGATTTAAATTTGTTGGTAGATTTCAATTTGTTGGCAGATTTAAATTTTTTGGCAGATTTCAATTTGTTGGCAGATTTCAATTTGTTGGCAGATTTCAATTTGTTGGCAGATTTCAATTTGTCGGCAGATTTCAATTTGTTGGCCAATTTCAATTTTTTGGCAGATTTAAATTTGTTGGCAGATTTCAATTCTTAGGCAGATTTAATTTTTTTGGCAGATTTCAATTTTTTGGCAGAATTCAATTTGTTGGCAGATTTCAATTTGTTGGCAGATTTCAATTTGTTGGCAGATTTCATTTTGTTGGCAGATTTCAATTTTTTGGCAGATTTCAATTTGTTGGCAGATTTCAATTTGTTGGCAGATTTCAATTTGTTGGCAGATTTCAATTTGTTGGCAGATTTCAATTTGTTGGCAGATTTCAATTTGTTGGCAGATTTCAATTTGTTGGCAGATTTCATTTTGTTGGCAGATTTCAATTTTTTGGCAGATTTCAATTTGTTGGCAGATTTCAATTTGTTGGCAGATTTCAATTTGTTGGCAGATTTCAATTTGTTGGCAGATTTCAATTTGTCGGCAGATTTCAATTCTTGGCAGATTTCAATTTTTTGGCAGATTTAAAATTTGTTGGCAGATTTCAATTCTTAGGCGGATTTCAATTTGTTGGCAGATTTCAATTTGTTGGCAGAATTCAATTTTTTGGCAGATTTCAATTTGTTGGCAGATTTCAATTTGTTGGCAGATTTCAATTTGTTGGCAGATTTCAATTTGTTGGCAGATTTCAATTTGTTGGCAGATTTCAATTTGTTGGCAGATTTCAATTTGTCGGCAGATTTCAATTTTTTGGCAGATTTCAATTTGTTGGCAGATTTCAATTTGTTGGCAGATTTCAATTTTATGGCAGATTTCAATTTGTTGGAAGATTTCAATTCATTGGCAGATTTCAATTTGTTGGCAGATTTCAATTTGTTGGCAGATTTCAATTTGTCGGCAGATTTCAATTCTTGGCAGATTTCAATTTTTTGGCAGATTTAAAATTTGTTGGCAGATTTCAATTTGTCGGCAGATTTCAATTTGTTGGCCAATTTCAATTTTTTGGCAGATTTAAATTTGTTGGCAGATTTCAATTCTTAGGCAGATTTAATTTTTTTGGCAGATTTCAATTTTTTGGCAGATTTCAATTTGTTGGCAGATTTCAATTTGTTGGCAGATTTCAATTTGTTGGCAGATTTCTATTTGTTGGCAGATTTCAATTTGTTGGCAGATTTCAATTTGTTGGCAGATTTCAATTTGTCGGCAGATTTCAATTTGTTGGCCAATTTCAATTTTTTGGCAGATTTAAATTTGTTGGCAGATTTCAATTTGTCGGCAGATTTCAATTTGTTGGCCAATTTCAATTTTTTGGCAGATTTAAATTTGTTGGCAGATTTCAATTCTTAGGCAGATTTAATTTTTTTGGCAGATTTCAATTTTTTGGCAGATTTCAATTTGTTGGTAGATTTCAATTTGTTGGCAGATTTCAATTTTTTGGCAGATTTCTATTCTTAGGCAGATTTAATTTTTTTGGCTGATTTCAATTTTTTGGCAGATTTCAATTTGTTGGCAGATTTCAATTTGTTGGCAGATTTAAATTTGTTGGCAGATTTCAATTTGTCGGCAGATTTCAATTTGTTGGCCAATTTCAATTTGTTGGCAGATTTAAATTTGTTGGCAGATTTCAATTTTTTGGCAGATTTCAATTCTTGGCAGATTTAAATTCTTAGGGAGATTCAAATTTTTTGGCAGATTTCAATGCAGATTTTTAATTTTTAGGCAGCTTTCAATTTGTTGGCAGATTTCAATTTGTTGGCAGATTTCAATTCTTAGGCAGATTTAATTTTTTTGGCTGATTTAAATTTTTTGGCAGATTTCAATTTGTTGGCAGATTTCAATTTGTTGGCAGATTTAAATTTGTTGGTAGATTTCAATTTGTTGGCAGATTTCAATTTTTTGGCAGATTTCTATTTGTTGGCAGATTTCAATTTGTTGGCAGATTTAAATTTGTCGGCAGATTTCAATTTGTTGGCCAATTTCAATTTTTTGGCAGATTTAAATTTGTTGGCAGATTTCAATTCTTAGGCAGATTTAATTTTTTTGGCAGATTTCAATTTTTTGGCAGATTTCAATTTGTTGGCAGATTTCAATTTGTTGGCAGATTTAAATTTGTCGGCAGATTTCAATTTGTTGGCCAATTTCAATTTTTTGGCAGATTTAAATTTGTTGGCAGATTTCAATTCTTAGGCAGATTTAATTTTTTTGGCAGATTTCAATTTGTTGGCAGATTTCAATTTGTTGGCAGATTTCAATTTGTTGGTAGATTTCAATTTGTTGGCAGATTTCAATTTTTTGGCAGATTTCTATTTGTTGGCAGATTTCAATTTGTTGGCAGATTTCAATTTGTTGGCAGATTTCAATTCATTGGCAGATTTCAATTTGTTGGCCAATTTCAATTTTTTGGCAGATTTCAATTTATTGGCTGATTTCAATTCTTAGGCAGATTTAATTTTTTTGGCAGATTTCAATTTGTTGGCAGATTTCAATTTGTTAGCAGATTTCAATTTGTTGGCAGATTTCAATTTTTTGGCAGATTTCTATTTGTTTGCAGATTTCAATTAGTTGGCAGATTTCAATTTTTTGGCAGATTTCAATTTGTTCAAGATTTCAATTTTTTGGCAGATTTTAATTTGTTGGCAGATTTCAATTTGTTGGCAGATTTAAATTTTTTGGCAGATTTCAATTTGTTGGCAGATTTCAATTTGTTGGCAGATTTCAATTTGTTGGCAGATTTCAATTTTTTGGCAGATTTCAATTTGTTGGCAGATTTCAATTTGTTGGCAGATTTCAACTTTTTGGCAGATTTCAATTTGTTAGCAGATTTCAATTTGTTGGCAGATTTCAATTTGTTGGCAGATTTCAATTTGTTGGCAGATTTCAATTTGTTGGCAGATTTCAATTTGTTGGCAGATTTCAATTTTTTGGCAGATTTCTATTCTTAGGCAGATTTAATTTTTTTGGCTGATTTCAATTTTTTGGCAGATTTCAATTTGTTGGCAGATTTCAATTTGTTGGCAGATTTAAATTTGTTGGTAGATTTCAATTTGTTGGCAGA
This sequence comes from Agonopterix subpropinquella, assembly GCA_922987775.1. Lineage (NCBI taxonomy): Eukaryota > Metazoa > Arthropoda > Insecta > Lepidoptera > Depressariidae > Agonopterix > Agonopterix subpropinquella. Next base: position 13,853,617 of record OV277695.1, on the reverse strand, counting down.
TTTCAATTTTTTGGCAGATTTCTATTTGTTGGCAGATTTCAATTTGTTGGCAGATTTCAATTTGTTGGCAGATTTCAATTTGTCGGCAGATTTCAATTTGTTGGCCAATTTCAATTTGTTGCCAGATTTAAATTTGTTGGCAGATTTCAATTTTTTGGCAGATTTCAATTCTTGGCAGATTTAAATTCTTAGGGAGATTCAAATTTTTTGGCAGATTTCAATGCAGATTTTTAATTTTTAGGCAGCTTTCAATTTGTTGGCAGATTTCAATTTGTTGGCAGATTTCAATTCTTAGGCAGATTTATTTTTTTGGCTGATTTCAATTTTTTGGCAGATTTCAATTTGTTGGCAGATTTCAATTTGTTGGCAGATTTAAATTTGTTGGTAGATTTCAATTTGTTGGCAGATTTCAATTTGTTGGCAGATTTCAATTTGTTGGCAGATTTCAATTTGTTGGCAGATTTCAATTTGTTGGCAGATTTCAATTTGTCGGCAGATTTCAATTTGTTGGCCAATTTCAATTTTTTGGCAGATTTAAATTTGTTGGCAGATTTCAATTCTTAGGCAGATTTAATTTTTTTGGCAGATTTCAATTTTTTGGCAGATTTCAATTTGTTGGCAGATTTCAATTTGTTGGCAGATTTCAATTTGTTGGCAGATTTCATTTTGTTGGCAGATTTCAATTTTTTGGCAGATTTCAATTTGTTGGCAGATTTCAATTTGTTGGCAGATTTCAATTTGTTGGCAGATTTCAATTTGTTGGCAGATTTCAATTTGTCGGCAGATTTCAATTCTTGGCAGATTTCAATTTTTTGGCAGATTTAAAATTTGTTGGCAGATTTCAATTCTTAGGCAGATTTTAATTTTTTGGCAGATTTCAATTTGTTGGCAGATTTCAATTTGTTGGCAGATTTCAATTTGTTGGCAGATTTCAATTTTATGGCAGATTTCAATTTGTTGGAAGATTTCAATTCATTGGCAGATTTCAATTTGTTGGCCAATTTCAATTTGTTGGCAGATTTAAATTTGTTGGTAGATTTCAATTTGTTGGCAGATTTCAATTTTTTGGCAGATTTCTATTTGTTGGCAGATTTCAATTTGTTGGCAGATTTCAATTTGTTGGCAGATTTCAATTTGTCGGCAGATTTCAATTTGTTGGCCAATTTCAATTTTTTGGCAGATTTAAATTTGTTGGCAGATTTCAATTCTTAGGCAGATTTAATTTTTTTGGCAGATTTCAATTTGTTGGCAGATTTCAATTTGTTGGCAGATTTCAATTTGTTGGCAGATTTCATTTTGTTGGCAGATTTCAATTTTTTGGCAGATTTCAATTTGTTGGCAGATTTCAATTTGTTGGCAGATTTCAATTTGTTGGCAGATTTCAATTTGTTGGCAGATTTCAATTTGTCGGCAGATTTCAATTCTTGGCAGATTTCAATTTTTTGGCAGATTTAAAATTTGTTGGCAGATTTCAATTCTTAGGCAGATTTTAATTTTTTGGCAGATTTCAATTTGTTGGCAGATTTCAATTTGTTGGCAGAATTCAATTTTTTGGCAGATTTCAATTTGTTGGCAGATTTCAATTTGTTGGCAGATTTCAATTTGTTGGCAGATTTCAATTTTATGGCAGATTTCAATTTGTTGGAAGATTTCAATTCATTGGCAGATTTCAATTTGTTGGCAGATTTCAATTTGTTGGCAGATTTCAATTTGTTGGCAGATTTCAATTCTTGGCAGATTTCAATTTTTTGGCAGATTTAAAATTTGTTGGCAGATTTCAATTCTTAGGCAGATTTTAATTTTTTGGCAGATTTCAATTTGTCGGCAGATTTCAATTCTTGGCAGATTTCAATTTTTTGGCAGATTTTAAATTTGTTGGCAGATTTCAATTTGTTGGCAGATTTCATTTTGTTGGCAGATTTCAATTTTTTGGCAGATTTCAATTTGTTGGCAGATTTCAATTTGTTGGCAGATTTCAATTTGTTGGCAGATTTCAATTTGTTGGCAGATTTCAATTTGTCGGCAGATTTCAATTCTTGGCAGATTTCAATTTTTTGGCAGATTTAAAATTTGTTGGCAGATTTCAATTCTTAGGCAGATTTTAATTTTTTGGCAGATTTCAATTTGTTGGCAGATTTCAATTTGTTGGCAGAATTCAATTTTTTGGCAGATTTCAATTTGTTGGCAGATTTCAATTTGTTGGCAGATTTCAATTTGTTGGCAGATTTCAATTTGTTGGCAGATTTCAATTTGTTGGCAGATTTCAATTTGTCGGCAGATTTCAATTTTTTGGCAGATTTCAATTTGTTGGCAGATTTCAATTTGTTGGCAGATTTCAATTTTATGGCAGATTTCAATTTGTTGGAAGATTTCAATTCATTGGCAGATTTCAATTTGTTGGCCAATTTCAATTTTTTGGCAGATTTCAATTTGTTGGCTGATTTCAATTCTTAGGCAGATTTCTATTTGTTGGCAGATTTCAATTAGTTGGCAGATTTCAATTTTTTGGCAGATTTCAATTTGTTGAAGATTTCAATTTTTTGGCAGATTTTAATTTGTTGGCAGATTTCAATTTGTTGGCAGATTTAAATTTTTTGGCAGATTTCAATTTGTTGGCAGATTTCAATTTGTTGGCAGATTTCAATTTGTTGGCAGATTTCAATTTGTTGGCAGATTTCAATTTTTTGGCAGTTTTCAATTTGTTGGAAGATTTCAATTTTTTGGCAGATTTCAATTTAAATCTGCCCAAAAATTGAAATCTGCCAAAAAATAGAAATCTGCCAAAAAATTGAAATCTGCCAAAAAATTTAAATCTGCCAACAAATTGAAATCTACACACCACATTAGCTAGACTCCACATTGGCTAGACTCCACATTGGCTAGACTCCACATTGGCTAGACTCCACATTGGCTAGACTCTACATTGGCTAGACTCTACATTGGCTAGACTCTACATTGGCTAGACTCTACATTGGACAGACTCTACATTGGACAGACTCTACATTGGACAGACTCTACATTTGACAGACTCTACATTGGCCAGACTCTACATTGGCTAGACTCTACATTGGCTAGACTCTACATTGGCTAGACTCTACATTGGCTAGACTCTACATTGGACAGACTCTACATTGGACTGACTCTACATTGGACAGACTCTACATTGGACTGACTCTACATTGGCTAGACTCTACATTGGCTAGACTCTACATTGGCTAGACATTGGACAGACTCTACATTGGACAGACTCTACATTGGACAGACTACATTGGACAGACTCTACATTGGACAAACTCTACATTGGCTAGACTCTACATTGGCTAGACTCTACATTGGTTAGACTCTACATTGGCTAGACTCTACATTGGACAGACTCTACATTGGACAGACTCTACATTGGACAGACTCTACATTGGACAGACTCTACATTGGACAAACTCTACATTGGACAGACTACATTGGACAAACTACATTGGCTAGACTCTACATTGGCCAGACTCTATAGGTGTCGTATAGGTGTCGTAAAGGTGTCGTATATGTCGTAGAGGTGTCGTAGAGGTGTCTTTTAAGTGTCATATAAGTGTCGTAAAGTCGTCGTATAGGTGTCGTGAAGGTGTCGTAGAGGAGTCGTTTAAGTGTCATATAAGTGTTCAATTTGTTGGCAGATTTCAATTTGTTGGCAGATTTCAATTTGTTGGCAGATTTCAATTTTTTGGCAGTTTTCAATTTGTTGGAAGATTTCAATTTTTTGGCAGATTTCAATTTAAATCTGCCCAAAAATTGAAATCTGCCAAAAAATAGAAATCTGCCAAAAAATTGAAATCTGCCAAAAAATTTAAATCTGCCAACAAATTGAAATCTACACACCACATTAGCTAGACTCCACATTGGCTAGACTCCACATTGGCTAGACTCCACATTGGCTAGACTCCACATTGGCTAGACTCTACATTGGCTAGACTCTACATTGGCTAGACTCTACATTGGCTAGACTCTACATTGGCTAGACTCTACATTGGCTAGACTCTACATTGGACAGACTCTACATTGGCTAGACTCTACATTGGCTAGACTCTACATTGGCTAGACTCTACATTGGCTAGACTCTACATTGGACAGACTCTACATTGGACAGACTCTACATTGGACAGACTCTACATTTGACAGACTCTACATTGGCCAGACTCTACATTGGCTAGACTCTACATTGGCTAGACTCTACATTGGCTAGACTCTACATTGGCTAGACTCTACATTGGACAGACTCTACATTGGACAGACTCTACATTGGACAGACTACATTGGACAGACTCTACATTGGACAAACTCTACATTGGCTAGACTCTACATTGGCTAGACTCTACATTGGTTAGACTCTACATTGGCTAGACTCTACATTGGACAGACTCTACATTGGACAGACTCTACATTGGACAGACTCTACATTGGACAGACTCTACATTGGACAAACTCTACATTGGACAGACTACATTGGACAAACTCTACATTGGCTAGACTCTACATTGGCCAGACTCTATAGGTGTCGTATAGGTGTCGTAAAGGTGTCGTATATGTCGTAGAGGTGTCGTAGAGGTGTCTTTTAAGTGTCATATAAGTGTCGTAAAGTCGTCGTATAGGTGTCGTGAAGGTGTCGTAGAGGAGTCGTTTAAGTGTCATATAAGTGTCGTAAAGTCGTCGTATAGGTGTCGTGAAGGTGTCGTATAGGTGTCGTGAAGGTGTCGTATTGGTGTCGTGAAGGTGTCGTATAGGTGTCGTTTAAGAGTCATATAAGTGTCGTAAAGTCGTCGTATAGGTGTCGTATAGGTGTCGTAGAGGTGTCGTAGAGATGTCGTTTAAGTGTCATATAAGTGTCGTAAAGTCGTCGTATAGGTGTCGTGAAGGTGTCGCAGAGGTGTCGTTTAAGTGTCATATAAGTGTCGTAAAGTCGTCGTATAGGTGTCGTGAAGGTGTCGTATAGGTGTCGTATAGGTGTCGTCTAGGTGTCGTATAGGTGTCGTATAGGTGTCGTATAGGTGTCGTATAGGTGTCGTATAGGTGTCGTATAGGTGTCGTAGAGGTGTCGTAGAGGTGTCTTTTAAGTGTCATATAAGTGTCGTATATAGGTCATATAGGTGTCGTATAGGTGTCGTATAGGTGTCGTATAGGTGTCGTATAGGTGTCGTATAGGTGTCGTAGAGGTGTCGTAGAGGTGTCTTTTAAGTGTCATATAAGTGTCGTATTGGTGTCATATAAGTGTCGTAAAGTCGTCGTATAGGTGTCGTGAAGGTGTCGTATAGGTGTCGTGAAGGTGTCGTATAGGTGTCGTTTAAGAGTCATATAAGTGTCGTAAAGTCTTCGTATAGGTGTCGTGAAGGTGTCGTATACGTGTCGTGAAGGTGTCGTATAGGTGTAGTAAAGGTGTCGTATAGATGTCGTATAGGTGTCGTATAGGTGTCGTATAAGTGTCGTATAGGTGTCGTATAGGTGTCGTAGAGATGTCGTTTAAGTGTCATATAAGTGTCGTAAAGTCGTCGTATAGGTGTCGTGAAGGTGTCGTTTAGGTGTCGTATAGGTGTCGTATAGGTGTCGTAAAGGTGTCGTATGGGTGTCGTATAGGTGTATTAAAGGTGTCGTATAGATGTCGTATAGGTGTCGTATAGGTGTCGTATAGGTGTCGTATAGGTGTCGTATAGGTGTCGTAGAGGTGTCGTAGAGGTGTCTTTTAAGTGTCATATAAGTGTCGTAAAGTCGTCGTATAGGTGTCGTGAAGGTGTCGTAGAGGAGTCGTTTAAGTGTCATATAAGTGTCGTAAAGTCGTCGTATAGGTGTCGTGAAGGTGTCGTATAGGTGTCGTGAAGGTGTCGTATTGGTGTCGTGAAGGTGTCGTATAGGTGTCGTTTAAGAGTCATATAAGTGTCGTAAAGTCGTCGTATAGGTGTCGTATAGGTGTCGTAGAGGTGTCGTAGAGATGTCGTTTAAGTGTCATATAAGTGTCGTAAAGTCGTCGTATAGGTGTCGTGAAGGTGTCGTAGAGGTGTCGTTTAAGTGTCATATAAGTGTCGTAAAGTCGTCGTATAGGTGTCGTGAAGGTGTCGTATAGGTGTCGTATAGGTGTCGTCTAGGTGTCGTATAGGTGTCGTATAGGTTTCGTATAGGTGTCGTATAGGTGTCGTATAGGTGTCGTATAGGTGTCGTAGAGGTGTCGTAGAGGTGTCTTTTAAGTGTCATATAAGTGTCGTAAAGTCGTCGTATAGGTGTCGTGAAGGTGTCGTAGAGGAGTCGTTTAAGTGTCATATAAGTGTCGTAAAGTCGTCGTATAGGTGTCGTGAAGGTGTCGTATAGGTGTCGTGAAGGTGTCGTATTGGTGTCGTGAAGGTGTCGTATAGGTGTCGTTTAAGAGTCATATAAGTGTCGTAAAGTCGTCGTATAGGTGTCGTATAGGTGTCGTATAGGTGTCGTAGAGATGTCGTTTAAGTGTCATATAAGTGTCGTAAAGTCGTCGTATAGGTGTCGTGAAGGTGTCGTTTAGGTGTCGTATAGGTGTCGTATAGGTGTCGTAAAGGTGTCGTATGGGTGTCGTATAGGTGTATTAAAGGTGTCGTATAGATGTCGTATAGGTGTCGTATAGGTGTCGTATAGGTGTCGTATAGGTGTCGTATAGGTGTCGTAGAGGTGTCGTAGAGGTGTCTTTTAAGTGTCATATAAGTGTCGTAAAGTCGTCGTATAGGTGTCGTGAAGGTGTCGTAGAGGAGTCGTTTAAGTGTCATATAAGTGTCGTAAAGTCGTCGTATAGGTGTCGTGAAGGTGTCGTATAGGTGTCGTTTAAGAGTCATATAAGTGTCGTAAAGTCGTCGTATAGGTGTCGTATAGGTGTCGTAGAGGTGTCGTAGAGATGTCGTTTAAGTGTCATATAAGTGTCGTAAAGTCGTCGTATAGGTGTCGTGAAGGTGTCGTAGAGGTGTCGTTTAAGTGTCATATAAGTGTCGTAAAGTCGTCGTATAGGTGTCGTGAAGGTGTCGTATAGGTGTCGTATAGGTGTCGTCTAGATGTCGTATAGGTGTCGTATAGGTGTCGTATAGGTGTCGTATAGGTGTCGTATAGGTGTCGTATAGGTGTCGTAGAGGTGTCGTAGAGGTGTCTTTTAAGTGTCATATAAGTGTCGTATATAGGTCATATAGGTGTCGTATAGGTGTCGTATAGGTGTCGTATAGGTGTCGTATAGGTGTCGTATAGGTGTCGTAGAGGTGTCGTAGAGGTGTCTTTTAAGTGTCATATAAGTGTCGTATTGGTGTCATATAAGTGTCGTAAAGTCGTCGTATAGGTGTCGTGAAGGTGTCGTATAGGTGTCGTGAAGGTGTCGTATAGGTGTCGTTTAAGAGTCATATAAGTGTCGTAAAGTCTTCGTATAGGTGTCGTGAAGGTGTCGTATACGTGTCGTGAAGGTGTCGTATAGGTGTAGTAAAGGTGTCGTATAGATGTCGTATAGGTGTCGTATAGGTGTCGTATAAGTGTCGTATAGGTGTCGTATAGGTGTCGTAGAGATGTCGTTTAAGTGTCATATAAGTGTCGTAAAGTCGTCGTATAGGTGTCGTAAAGGTGTCGTTTAGGTGTCGTATAGGTGTCGTATAGGTGTCGTAAAGGTGTCGTATGGGTGTCGTATAGGTGTATTAAAGGTGTCGTATAGATGTCGAATAGGTGTCGTATAGGTGTCGTATAAGTGTCGTATAGGTGTCGTATAGGTGTCGTATAGGTGTCGTATAGGTGTCGTATAGGTGTCGTATAGGTGTCGTAGAGGTGTCGTAGAGGTGTCTTTTAAGTGTCATATAAGTGTCGTAAAGTCGTCGTATAGGTGTCGTGAAGGTGTCGTAGAGGAGTCGTTTAAGTGTCATATAAGTGTCGTAAAGTCGTCGTATAGGTGTCGTGAAGGTGTCGTATAGGTGTCGTTTAAGAGTCATATAAGTGTCGTAAAGTCGTCGTATAGGTGTCGTATAGGTGTCGTAGAGGTGTCGTAGAGATGTCGTTTAAGTGTCATATAAGTGTCGTAAAGTCGTCGTATAGGTGTCGTGAAGGTGTCGTAGAGGTGTCGTTTAAGTGTCATATAAGTGTCGTAAAGTCGTCGTATAGGTGTCGTGAAGGTGTCGTATAGGTGTCGTATAGGTGTCGTATAGGTGTCGTAAAGGTGTCGTATAGGTGTCGTATAGGTGTAGTAAAGGTGTCGTATAGATGTCGTATAGGTGTCGTATAGGTGTCGTATAAGTGTCGTATAGGTGTCGTATAGGTGTCGTATAGGTGTCGTATAGGTGTCGTATAGGTGTCATAGATGTGTCGTAAAGTCGTCGTATAGGTGTCGTGAAGGTGTCGTTGAGGTGTCGTTTAAGTGTCATATTAGTGTCGTAAAGTAGTCGTATAGGTGTCGTGAAGGTGTCGTATAGGTGTCGTATATAAAACTATTGGACCGATTTTAATAAAACTTTTTATATTTAAAAGCTTATTATTAGTCTTAAAATGAAATGAAATTAATTTTTCTGTGTTATGTATGTTTTTTGTTTAAAGCTAGAAATTAAAGGCTTTTTTATTTTTTATTTTTATTTTATTTAGTCTTAAAAACTAGCTTAAATTTTATTCCGGTACGATGACGGGAGCGGATGCGGACGAAGCCCCGGACAAAATCTAATTTGTATGGGAATTCCCATACAAACTTTTACCTCAGTTTTAACACCTTTGGGGGGTTAAAATGCGACAAGCCTTTTTTAAGTGAGCATCTAGATGCCAATAGAAACTTCCATGCCAAATTTTAAGTTAGTAGTCTTGACAGTTTTGGAGATTTCGTGTTAAGTTTGTGTGCGGATTTGCATAGATTCAAGCAAATCTGACACAGCTTCGCCGTCAGTAGTTCAAATTTCTGCCACAGCGTGCGCTGCGATCGACTTGACAGTTCCCAATACCCACTTCGCACATAGCCAATAAAACGTATTGATTCCATTCTCTTTGATATTGTACTGAATTTCATTATAACCCGCTGGCCTCAGTCAAAGAGCGTCAGTGTTAGTTCTTTCTAATTAGTCTGTGGTCAGTAAGTATGTCACTGTCAAAGAGTACTTTTTGTCACTGTCTTTGTGTTAAGAAATGGTAAAGAAAATACTCCGAAAAAAATAGAATAGAATAGAAAATAAATAAAAATCAATACGAATTGGGTAAGAATATATAATATGATGAACAATAAAATTTCGCCTCAAGGCAAAGGTTAGCGTATTATAAACTTTGAAGCAGTATAAGCGAGAGAAGTGAGAAACTGATGTGGTTAAATAATGTCTACAAAAAGCATAGAACTACTAGGTAACTATAACTAAGTACATCAATTGAATGCCTACTTTTGTATTCGAGTTGCAAAAATTTATCGATGTTTATCATCGATAAATTTTTGCAACTCGAATACGTAGGTATCTACCGTGTGTGAGCACTTCGAATTAGGATCAAAGAGTAGGTAGGTACTTTTTTATATTAGGATTCGGATCTTACGCCTGCCACACACATCAGTATCGGAATGTGTATGACATTCCGGATCGGGATTCCGAATCAGAATAGGATTTCGTATGGATTTGGCTCCTCCAGAATGCCGCTCGGAATTATTCTGTATGTGTCCCATGCAAATATAGAAACTTAGAGCGAGCGAAGGAAGCGCAACTTTTCTCCTCAATACGAATCGGTTGGAGCCAAAGCTTTTAACGTGTGAAAGTAAACTAAACATGTGCAAAGTAACCAAAGTAAAAGCTATGAATCGAGCGAAGCACGAAAGTACGAATTGGTTATAGATAGATCTCAATCAATTTATATTTTTCCCGGATTTGCCGCCCCTAGTAAAGTGCCGGCTGGGGCATTTGCCCCTCCAGCTCACCTCTCGGGTAGTCTATCTACACACATACGGAATTCCGAATCAGAATCAAGATTTTGTATAGGATTTGAGCCTCTCTAATTCTGTAGGGTGGAAATCCATACGAAATCGTAGGTAATTCTGATTCAGAATTCCGTAGATAATTATGTGTGTGGTAGGCGTAAGCGGTTATTGTTTGGAGGCACGCGAATATAATATTACTCTTTACTGCTCTGCATAAACTTTTTACAACTATTGCAAACTATTACAAACTTGTCATTTGCCGCGATCACAGCTGAATCCTATTCTAAGTGCTCGCGAACTGTGCATACAAATCTTATTTAGCGTGAGTATGATAATAAATAGTCTAGTCCCATGGAAAGTACAAGAATCTAGCCTGGACTTGTATCATGATGACCAGACAACGGTATATTACCTAATCTCCATTCAGGAATTCGAGAGACTAAATGTAAACAACGGTAATACCAGTGTAGAAAATACCATCTCGAGACGGAAGAAAGCTTATCTCTGGAATATACAACAGTAAATTATCAATTCTACTCGCAAAGGATTGTGACAGATCTAAAAAAATAATAATATAGAAAATAATAATATAAAATACGCAAATGCATGGGAGCAAACTGATCGGAGCAAATAAAAAATCTACTGGAGTGCGATTTTTGAAACTCATTCGCTGAGTTCGGCAGTTGAAAAAGTCAAAATTACTATGGAGATATGCACCTTTCTACTGCTGATTTGACTTTCAAAAATCATACTTCAGGATTCTTGCGATTATTGAAAGTCAAATCAGCAGTAGAAAGATGCGTACCTATCTTCACAGTAATTTTGACATTTTCAACTTCTGAACTCAGCGAATGAGATTCAAAAATCGCACTCCTGTTGCATACATTTGATTGCAGTTTAGTATGGAACAGCAGATTTTTTATTTGCTCCGATCGTTTTTCTCTCATAGTAAAAGTTATTCAGTTTGATGGGTAGACTTAATAAACTTTACCTTAAACTACCTTACCTTTAACTTAAACTAAGGTTTAAAAGGATTCTAATGATATCAATTTCACCCTATATATACAACAAACATCCATGACTCGGGTACAAATGTTCATATTCATCATGCCAATATTCTTACGGGATTCGATCCCGCGTCTCTCGAATCAGCAGGCAGGTTCACTACCTACTGAGCTATGGGCCCCTCTAAAAAAAGTCAATTTTTTTACGGTTTGTTTGAGCACGACTGAAATGAAGCAACCGACCGGTACTCTTCTCTACTTAACCCAGTTCCAGCGTCAGCCTATCAGTTCCCCAGGTGAAGCAGTCGCGGTGGTACTTCGGAGGGCTGGCCGCTGCTGGCGCGTCTTGTTTCACCCACCCGCTGGACTTGCTCAAGGTTCAGATGCAGACCCAGAAAGGCAAAGCCATCTCTCTGTTGCAACTTACAAAGCAGATTGTTCAAAATCAGGGTGAGCTTTCTGTAAGGTCCTTCTTAAGATAGACCGTCAAACTAAACAATTTTCTCTATGGGACCAACATCGAAATCGCGAAAAACAAATCTGCTCTTCCATACAAATCTGCAAACCTAATCGAGCCAAATGTATGGGACAACTGTTATGTTTTTCGCGATTTCGATGTTGGTCCCATAGAGAAATTTGTTCAGTTTGATGGTCTGATCATCCCCTTAAAAAAGTGTCAGCATATTAAGAAGGACCCTGTATATCTTGATCAAGTACTTATATCATATTCCTGTAAAGATTAAAAAGCCAGGGAGGGATCCATACTAGGATCGCTCTGCTGATTTTCGTACCCCAGTGCCCAACATGGTTAAGTTCAGACTTGAAGTCAGTAAAGCTAAAGAATCGCTACTGCAGTGTGCCAAGCGGCGCGATGGCTCTTTGCCTCACAATGTGCCAGCTCAACACCGTCACGGAGCCTTACCATAAACCTGACATTGCAGAAAAATATCAAGAGGAATCCACTAAAATTGCATCTTCATACCGCGCTTGTGCACTGCATCCATTATCACAGTATAAAATGTATACTTTAAATCATAATTTTTTAGGTATAATTGGACTCTACAGTGGCATCTCGGCTTCTATATTGCGACAGCTGACTTATTCCACAGTTAGGTTTGCTATTTATGAAACTGGAAAACAGAGAATGACACCAAAAGATGTGAGTAAACAATAAATAATACTTATACGACGACGTGTAGAAGATTAGATACAAAGAAGTTTGGCGGAAGGCCATAATAATGTGAGACCCACACATAAAGGTCCCATTCATGAATGAAACTTAGTAATACGTGTAGACTTGTAGAGTGAAAGAAAACTAACAAAAAAGGAAATTGGTTGTAATCTGTAGAAGTTGGGGGAACGGTATTTCTCCTTATGATACCTTTTGTATCAAGTGTGTGAAACTCATAATCTTTCTTATTAGATAGCCCACTCAATCTTCTACGCATTCACTGTGTTTGTTTTAATGAAAATTCATGATAACCGTACAATATTATGATAATGGAATCAAACGAAATCACACGCACTATCAGTTCAATAAAGCCAAATACGTTCCGTAACGTCCAAAAACTACCTCAGTGATAATATTAGATGAAAATTTCTGTCATGGTTCCGTTTTGCTACTGCTTTTTGGATGATTTGTCTATTTTACTAGTAATTTCTACTTTTGAACCCGGACTTCTAGAGATGAGGAAGTTTTTTCAAAAAATGCCTGAATTGTTTCTGTTTATAATATTCATGACCGCCGTCCTGAAGGGCTTTTAGTTTTCGTAAAAATGGCTAGGTCCAAATTCGCCAAAGTTCTTTGTTTATAGGTAAGTAAATTGAAAAAAATTAGTAAGACAGGCTAGACTTAGGTACCTACCCAACCTTAAGTAGGTAAGTACTTAGTCCTTGGTCGAGATTCAGAGACGTTTTTATTTCAAAATTATTGGAAATTATCTCCACTCGTCCATTTTTCTACCACCACTTCTGTCTATCTTTATGCGGCTGCGATAACATTCATTCACTACAAATAAAACTTTTGTTTTTTCAGGGTGGACTTTCATTTGTTATGTCCACTTTAATGGCGGCCGTAGGAGGTTTTGCTGGAGGCTTTGTAGGGAGCCCTGCAGATTTAGTTAATGTACGGATGCAAAATGATATTAAACTTCCACCTGCACAGAGGAGGAAGTAAGGAACTTCACCTATTACCTACTTTTTGTCATTCTTTGTCTATTTCGGGCATGGGATTTAAAAGCTTATGTTCCAAATTGCAATATTTGGAGCTGGCGAGCACTTCTAGCGAGTAGCTTATAATAAGGTGTATCAAAATTAGCTGAAACTATTTTATTTGGAGATGTTTAGGAGGGCGATTTTTGAATCTCATTCGCTGAGTTCAGCAGTTGAAAATGTCAAAATTACTGTGGAGATACACGCATCTTTCTCCTGCTGATTTGACTTTCAAAAATCGCACTCCTGAAGTATGATTTTTGAAAGTCAAATCAGCAGTAGAAAGATGCATATCTCCACAGTAATTTTGACATTTTCAACGGCTGAACTCAGCGAATGAGATTCAAAAATCGCACTCCAGGCCTTCAAATAGAACAACTTTTTCTATGAGACCAAAATTGAAATCGCGCTGCTCGATAATAGCTGTCCGATACATTTTTGAGTCGTGTTATGTTTGCAGTGTTGTATGGGACAGCTGGATTTTTTTTTCGCGATTTGCGCTTATTCACACCAAACAGTACTTAGAGTAATAGGTATAACGGAAAATTAACACGTTGTACAGCTAACAACGGAAGCAAAATAGGTCATAGTTTCAGTATAATGTTAGGTCCCCATTGTTATATTTTTATTTTTTGGTGCTTTTGCGGTAGAGTCTATAACACTGCCATAAATTATCTCTGGAATTGGCTCTCTAATACCTAGCCATGCTTTTTCTTATTGCTGCCTCCCGTTTGCAATGGAGGGAAGTCGGATATTTCTTTTTCCTACTCCTCCTATCTTCTTTGATTAATTCATTGCGGGTTCCAAGACAGATTAGAGTCATCCCCTGGGCTCGCTGGACTTCATTGTCTAGTGTTGTGAATGGTCGCCGCTGTTGATCCTGGCTTACAGGAGTTACAGCGGTGGGAATGTGTTGTGGGCCCTTAGACCAAAGTAAGGTGGGCCTATGCCCGATTTTTTTAGCTAACAACGGAACGGATGACTTGCCTACGTCAGAACGATAGCCTTGCGATACTTATTAGTTTTGTTTTATCTTCAGCTACAAGAACGCTATACATGGATTGTATGTAGTGTCAAGAGACGAAGGGATTCGTCGAATGTGGGCAGGCGCCTCTATGACCTGTGTCAGGGCTTCAATGATGACCGTTGGCCAAATCGCCTTCTACGACCTCTGGAAAGCAATATTAATTTCCAATTTCAATTTCGAGGATAATGTTTTGACATACGTCTCGTCTAGTGCTTTAGCTGTAAGTAATAAGGCTAAGATATGAGTTTTTGAACGAAATGAGATGAATGTGGAGGTACCGGAAATTCTAAAATACCTACTTACTTTTCTAGTTACTTGCCTTACCGAATTTTATAGAAGACAAAATATAGCAAACGATATGAACGTAGGGTGGGATACGCTTACAAATTGCCGTCTTTGGTTTCTTGATACTTACTAAATACGCCTAGGCTATCTAATATTGGAAATCATTATCTAGAGCTGTTTTCGAGAGACATTTGTGTAGATACAAATTGTAATCGATTAGGTAATTTACTACCTGTATCTACAGAATAAGAATTTAAAAATTAGATGTTATATTTTATTTTATTAATTAGCATAGTTATAAGAGTTGACATTGGCGTTATTTTGTTGTTGTGGGTACAGGGTGTTAGGGTAAACAGTTGCATACTTTAAGGGGTGATTGTGCCCATGATACTGAACAACTTTCCCAAAGAAATCTATAGGAAATTCATAAAAAAATTTTTGCACTTCCCATATCTACTAAATGCAATCGGCTTATCGAAGTGTTATATGAAATGTAAAAAAAAATATAATTATAATTTCCTTTATGTTTCTTGGGGAAAGTTGTTTAGTATCATGGGTACAATCGCCCCTTAAAGTAATGCAACTATTTACCCTAACACCCTGTAGGTACATATACCTACCTTCATAAGATTTGTTGTTCTCGGAGATGGATATCCAAAACCGGGAGATCTTAGGCTTCTTCCCCTCAATGGTATTGCCTCCTTCATTGACCATGTATTTGAAGGGTGAAGAAAGCAAAAAGTATTGGGGCTAACATAAAAGATCCCACTGCTGCTTGCTGGCTTGCCAGCCCCCACAACAAGATAAGATAAGATAAGATTTGTCGTTTCAGGGTGGTATCGCGACCGCATTAACCCAACCAATAGATGTACTGAAGACTAGGGCAATGAGTATGCCTCCATCAGAGTTCAAAGGTGTAACGAGCCTTATTCTGAACACCGCCAAGGAAGGCCCTATAGCATTCTTCAAAGGCTTCATTCCTGCTTTCGTCAGGTTGGGTCCTCATACTATTTTTACTTTCGTGTTCTTAGAACAACTAAGAATGAATTTTGGATTCCTTAAATAATGTTCACTTTAATCTTACGCAGGGTGTAAACTGAAATGCGTTCTTATACTAGGTACGATTCCTGAAGTGGGAGTTACAAAGTCATGATAAAGTTTGGTCGCGTCGATTATTCTTGGGGGCCAAGCTAAGCTTAAAAAAAAATAGCGGCCGGTTAAAATGTATTTTTTTCTTCGAAAATTTTTTATTTTTATTATAACTAAGAAACACTAAGTGCTACAGAAAAACATTTAAGAAACAATATGTTGTATGTAAATTTATCTACAGCTTTGATTCTTACGACGTTATTGATAAATCTAATAATTCATGAGAATAATGCTTTACAATATGGAATAACTAATGTCAATGATGGCAGGTACCAGCAGCAGATATATCGTAGCAAACAAGGTGGTCAAATATTTCTAAGCAGTTCTAATTTTCAATAATGTATTTACTCATAACCAATCAAAAATATAGAAACGGCTAGAACATCAAATATATCGACGCAGTCAAGGTGGTCATAAACATCTGAACAGTTTCGGAAAAAACCTTACTCCGTTGTTTTACATTTTAATTTTAAAAAACATTGTAAAGAAATTATTGAAAATTCGCTGTTCAGGAGTGCAATTTTTGAATCTCATTCGGTGAGTTCAGCTGTTGAAAATGTCGAAATTACTATGGAGATACGCGTCTTTCTTCTGCTGATTTGACTTTCAAAAATCGCACTCCTGAAGTATGATTTTTGAAAGTCAAATCAGCAGTAGAAAGATGCATAACTCCACAGTAATTTTGACATTTTCAACTGAGCTTTGACGAAATTAGAATTAAAGCTATTTTTTTTTTGACGATTTTGTATGAAAAAAAGCTTTATATCTTCGTAATTATATTATAAATTGCAAATGTTATTTGATACGCGACATCTAGATTTTGTTAACTATTTTTCCATATATGCAAAGTCACCACTTATATTAATGCCATCTACGCGTATAGTGCGTCAAAGTTTTGTATAAAATTGACCCCTCTGCAACCGCCTTCAGTAGACTGACGACAGGGTGTAAAATTAAATGGGACAATTGCTTAAAGGGGTGCTTCAGACCATCAAACTGAACAACTTTTACTCTGGGATCAACACTGAAATCGCGAAAAAAAAATCCGCTGTCCCATACAAAACTGCAAACATAACTCGACTGAAATGTATGAGATTTTTTTTCGCGATTTTGATATTGGCCTCATAGAGAAAGATTTTCAGTCTGATGGTCTGAAGCGCCCCTTTAAGTAAGTGTCTTTAATTTTACACCCTGTAAAAATTTTTTTACAGGGTGTAATTTTTTTCTGGCTCATACTTTTATATTGTGAGATAATTTTCTCGCAAACCCCAGATTTATCACTAAAAACTATAATATAAAAAGTTGTAGACAATTTTATGAAAAACATTTTTGATTCTATGCATATTTCTTCTAGCTCTTTTAATTCTTGAGTTATATAGGAGAAAAATCAGGCCTTGTATAGCAGAAAAATCTGGATTAAGATGAAATCTTTTTTTTTTTAATGGCGCTATTTTTTTTTTATTTTTACCCCCTACTTTGGCCCCCCCTCAAAATCGTTTAATATCATCCTGAAGAACAGATATCAACACAATATATACAAACTTTATCATGGAATGTAACTCCTATGATTTTTTTTGTATGGAGATTCATACCTAAGTACTACCACCCTACTATTAGAACAACTAAGAATAAATGTTGTTTTCGTTAAATAATGTTTACTAGTTATTTAACCTAAATTGATTATTATTATGCAGGGTGTAAACTGAAAAGCGTTACATAATTAAGCGGTGCTTAGGACCAACAAACTGAACTACTTTGGAACCAACATTGAAATTGCGAAAAAAATATCCATTGAAAATATCAACGGTGACTCGACTCCAATGTCTATGGAACATTTAAGTTTGCACCCTGTATATAATATTTATGTTTAGGTAACGCTTTATAAATATTAATTAATATGCATTTTTTCTCTCGATTCTCGTATGTAAGAAGGCCTGTAGATAATATTCTAGGGTAGGTAACTAGGTACATGGGTGTTCATTATCCTCACCTCACCAAATATTTTCGCCTTATATAAGAGAGAAGGTAGGTATTAAATATTATATCGCAGTCATAAAGCTCGCTGGACCCTTGTAACAGCGTTATAAAAAATTATACCTTTATACATACTTATAAACAAGGCGAAAATAGTTGGTGAGGAAAATGACAGCGTGCAAACGCCGGCCGAGGAGAAACACCCATTTACCCTGCATTTACCTAATTTTTAAAATAGGTACATTTACCTATATTTTTTTATGAATTATATTTTTTACTGAATAATTTTATTACTGAATTATATTTCTACTGAATTATTTATGTTTTTTCTGGATTACTTATATTTGAATTAGAAATACACAGTCAAATTATCACTCCGAGAACCGGCCGGCCCAGAACTGGCCCTGTACCCGGAATTTAGATTTTCGAAAAATTGCGACCGTTTCGGTCCGAACTTCATTGTAATAGAGTTGGCATTGGAACGAAAACGTTCACGCGATTGCGAATTTCGAATGTCCGGGTAGACCAGGAGTGCGATTTTTGAATCTCATTCGCTGAGTTCGGCAGATGAAAATGTCAAAATAACTTTGGAGATATGCGTCTTTCTAATTCTGATTTGACTTTCAAAAATCATACTTCAGGAGTGCGATTTTTGAAAGTCTAATCAGAAGTAGAAAGATGCGTATCTCCGTAGTTATTTTGACATTTACAACGGCTGAACTCACCGAATGAGTTTCAAAAATCGCACAAGGAGTGCGATTTTCGAAACTCATACTTTGAACTCAGCAGTTGAAAATGTCAATATAACTCTGGAGATATGCATCTTTCTACTGCTGATTTGACTTAAAAAATCCAGCAAAAATCATACTTCAGGAGTGCGATTTTTGAAAGTCAAATGAGCAGTAGAAAGATGCGTATCTTCATAGTAATTTTGACATTTAAAAGACATTGCCCAATCCCGTTTCCCATACAAAATTGGTAAATTTTAATTTGAATTTTATAAGAAATCTGCACTGCAGAAAAGGATAATTTCCATTTCATTGGGAAGCACGATATTCCTCCTATCCTGTGCATAATTTCAGCTATTATGATAGCTGAAATTATGCACAGGATAGGAGGAATATCGTGCTTCCGTACGATTTGTATTTGTTCTTTAATCATACACATTCGACAGCTGCGAAACGACCCGAAACGAATACACTATGCGAAACGAATAGGTAGACTATGTCACGTGGGCAATGTCTTTTACTACTAGTCCCAGAGCCACCAACGGTCTAGGCTGTAAATGAAAGCTGGATTCATTCTAGCTCGAAAGAACACTCCAAAGTACCTACATCACCATCATAGCCTCGGTCTTACGACTTAAACCGGTCACTGAAATTTTTTACAGCGTAGCGAGACGCCGCATTTACACGGCAAGAAACTTAGCTTCATGATAAAGGTTACATGAAGATATGTATAATAAAACAAAATATTATAAAATAAATTATTTATTTAACTGTTAGCACATAAACATTGAATGCACAAGCACGACACCTACAACACAGTGACATAGTAATAAGTGTTGCGTACCTAACCGTCAAACCCAGTCCTTATCCCAGGGGATGATCAGACCATCAGACCAGAGTTTCTGGCCGCATCTTCTCTACAACGGAACACTTTCCGAGTAGAAGAGTCAATAAAACCGGTCAAGTGCGAGTCGGGCTACTCGCGCACCGAGGGTTCCGTACCACACCACCAGAGAAGACAGCATTATTAACTTAGAAAAAAAACTTTTTTGTCCGGGACCTTTAGCGCGAGACCGACTCACACTTGGCCGGTTTTTAGTATTTGTTGTTATTCTGTGGAGTTTGCTCTATAATCACACTAAGTTTGACGCTTGTATGTATTACCGTTTTTACCACAGAGCGTGAAGAAAAAACGTTGATAAAAACTAGTTTCTTGTTGAGAACCCCCCTTAATTTTTAACTTTTTGAAATTTTTATTATTTGTTAACAAATCCGCCGTAATAACGCATAATCTGAGAAAGTTTCATCTATCTAGCTATTACGATTCAAAAGTTACAGCCCTAAATAGGTAGGACAGACGGACGGACGGACGGACAGACGGACGGATGGACAACGTAGGCTTAGTAATAGGGTCCCGTTTTCACCCTTTGGGTACGGAATCCTAAAAATGACGTCAGAAAGCTATCAAATCAATGTAATGTTAGTTTGAATTTAACGTTTTGAGTTTGAGGCTAACTCAATACGTTTTACGTTAACCACGTTCTTTACGGGACCAACGTTGAAATATCGAAAAACAACGGCGCAAACATTACGTCCATAACCGAACCGAGATTCGAACCCCGGACTGGCCTCAGTCACTCGCCCTCGCCCGGAGGCACCGAGATAAGCAGGTAAACTTTGGCGCATCGTAAGCGATGCGCTCACCAGATGGTTAACACACGCACGTACGCCAACGCATAACGTTGTTGATAAAATGTTTGATGTCAAACATCTATTGGCGCGCCTTGACAGTAAAACTGACTCGCATGCCGTGACGGAAACGGATCTCGCGCCATGTGACAGCTGCAGAACTTCAACATTTTCGAAAAAATTAATCAATTTGAAATTTTAGAAAAGGGAAGAAACAGACGCTCATTTTATTCATAATAATCATAATCATAAATACTTTATTGTGATACACAGGTTGATAGGTTGTTACATTACCTATATTATATGTTCACTGTGATCCGCCAGAAGGCATACAATGGGTATTAGGTACACACGGCGACACATCAAGTTACCCAAAACCAAAATAAGCTGGCCGCGCGACGTTATACATTACTATGCCGAGGCGCGGCCAGCTTATTTTGGTTTTGGGTAGCTTGATGTGTCGCCGTGTGTACATATACATTGAATTTACACTTATATTTACAACACAATCATTACATTAATTTAATAAGATACTTTATCTGAAGTAATCATAGGCATAATGTCAATCGATACAATCAATAAATTTAAAAATAGTATTATCATAATTAATTTATTAAATTAAACAATTTGTAACCAAAAATTTGTGATTATTGATGGTATAACAATTAACAACAAACATAAAACTTATGGCTATAGGTTGAAAAGAATATTATTGATTAAGTATCTGTAAACAGATTGGTTGGTCCGTCAATTGTTGGTCTGATCATCCCCTTAAAAAACCGTCAGCATAACTATTAAGAATGACCCTATATTTAACGTCTTGAACTAGGTTAGGTACCTACGTCACGTAGGATTAATAGTCTGCGTAAATCTATCAACACTCCACATTAATAAGTACATTTAGGATGGAAACACATTTGCCGACCGACGGCGACCGACGCGACGGCGGGCCCATACAAAAATTACATTTATAGTCCGAGATCCGACCGTAAAATTATTTCTTAGGCGAACGAAGTGTGATTCTAATGTATGTTTGCACAGGTGTTAATTTAACACCGCCAAGTTGCCTATAAAAGTCGGATCTCGGACTATTAGTATGGGAAGCTGTCCGCCATCGTAGCCGCGCCGACGGCGGACGGCCTCCCATACTAATGGCTGAACCTCATCTGGCAGCACCGCATCGCCTTTTTCTGTCGCTCCATCCTTTTCTGTCACTCAGGAACGTCATTTGCTAGAGCAAATAAGATAGACGGAAAGCGATCTCGCGCGGCGGTGCTGCGGCGTGCGGTCGCGTTCCGTCTACCTTATTTGCTCTAGCAAATGACGTTCCTGAGTGACAAAAGATGGAGAGACAGAAAAAGGCGATGCGGTGCTGCCAAATGAGGTTCAATCCTAAATGACATTTTTGTATGGGCGGGCCGCCGGTCGCCGTCGGTAAATGTGTCTCAACCCTTAAATGGAGATCCACAAAAGTGGGTCACACGGTTTTTTGGTAAAATACTTCTTAGTTTGGTGGGACAAGGCTTACGTATTACCAAATATTTTTTTGGTCTAGTCATATAGACCAAAAAAGATCTTTGCGTATCACGTACTGTTGGATGTTCCATCGAACAATTCGAATCATTGCCCACTGTAGAACCTTTTCATAGCAAACTATTTGCTGCCAACGTTTGAGGGAAGCTTAATCACGTTAATACACGTAATCGTGACAAGGTTCTAAATGGGTCATGTATGTCTTGATTCAAATTGGTCGATTGTACGTCTACCATGAGTTGACACTGTACTTTCTTTGTATATGTATGGCAGAATTAGTTCTCAACGTAACCACTAGGAACGCTGTACCAAATTCAAAAGACAAAGTAAATCTATTGTAGTTTGTAGTATACTACAGTCACAGTATAAGAGTATCTAGTAAGTACTACATACAGTACGGACACTCCCTGCCTCCCACCAATTTCTTACCTCACCCCCTCTGGCGTAACCAAATGCTTGCGCATTCCTGTCTCGCCCGCATTCAATCAGAATGGCACATGCTTATAGTCTGAGATCCGACCGTAAAATTATGCACCTATTTCATAGGCGAACGAAATGTGATTCTAGTGTGTGTTTACACAGGGGTTAAATCAATGTCGACAAGTTGCCAAGCTAAGTGTCCAAGGTGTGTCACAGTGCGAACTCATGGTAGGCCTACTTCATAGTTATTGATCCAAAGATATGGATCCTCTATGTCTATGGCATAGAGTCTATGCAATGGCAATAATTATTGTTAAAAACATTTATAATACTTCCATACCTTAATTATGAAATTCAACAAATTCAATTCTTTGTGACCATTTTAAAGAGGTAGGTGATTTCAAGGGTAGTTCTCATCTGTTCAAAGGAACATGACGTCATCGTACGACATTCTTTTTTTTCCTTACTTATTTGTTCGATATATTCCATTTTCTCAAATTGTTCAATACAGGAAGCTGGCAAAGGTATTGTGGTTTATATCCATGGTTCTATAAAACAAGGAAAAAATTACGTCACTGTTTTTTTTTTGAAATGACATTTACAGCTCTGCTCTGGGAGCAATTGGGTATTTGACTACATTCAATATATTTTATTTTTATCTACTCAATAAAAAAAGGGTTAGAAAATAACGCTAAACTCCCATTTTCATTGAGTTTTTTGCTTGAATACTATTTTTAGTAACAAGATAAACTATAAAAAGTAACGAAAATGTTGATGACGTCACAACTCAATATTTAGTACAAATTTTCATACAAAGCGCATGTTTTGACGTCCGATAAAGAGTAGCTGATTTGACTAGTTGTCAAGTAGCCAATTACTGCTTTTTACTGCGGAGTATTGGAGGGACCACGAATGGTCTACCGGGCCAAATGAATGAACTTAAGCAACCGACCTAGGGGCACCCAGAGGGGTACGGACCTCGGCATAGGACGTTGCTGGGGCTACGCGGCGGATTAGGTAGCGGGGATCGGTGAGAAGCGGCCTGCGATGTGCCTGTAGCGTCTGTAGGCGCCAGAAGTGAAAGGAGAGGGCAGAGGTCGTGGCTGTCTCCGCCGGCGGGGACGTCGATTACGGTGTCGACGATTTGATATTGTGTTACCTGTTGTCGTGTGTTGTGAGTTTGCGATTGTTAGTCGTGTCTGTTGGGCCGCCTGTACGGCAACCGTGATCTCATCGTCTGGATCGTCGATTACGTTACGGGGTCGACGTCTATTCGTCCTATTAGTTCTACAGGGGTAGGTGGAGTTTGCCTTGATTAAGGGGTTAGAGTGATGGTGGATGGCGGCGAAAAAGTCCGTCGCCATTCATTTGAGCAGTTGCCTGATGGTGGGCAACTCTAAATCGATACGAGGGCGACACTGAAAGTTTCAAGACAATAAAAAGTGTATAGAAGTAGGAGGTTGGGAATACTTTAAATATTTTTAGAAGTGGCCTCCATTCCATTTTATGTATCGTCCCGTTCAATGGAACCTCTGTGAGAAGCAGTGTACCCCCTCTGCTTTACTATGAAATTATTGAAATCGGTTAAATTATGGGGTATTCATCTAGTACAAAGCTTCCCTACGCCTTAATATTCGTGTAGGATCTTTTGCACTTGACTCATATCAATGCTGAAGCTTGCCTGAATCTGCTGGTAGGTCACTCTCTTATCAGCCTCTCTCATGAGCTGCACAGCATTGGCGTTTTCTTCAGTTGTCGCCGTTGAACGACATCTCCCAGGTAGATCATCACTGAGATTGCTCCGATCATGCCTAAACTCATTTAACCAGTTGTAAACAAGTGTCAAGGCTTCATCATGAAATACCAATCGAAGTTTATCATTAACTTTGTTATTGACTAGGAACACGACGAGAATCGTAATAAATTGGGGAGAAAACATTTTTCCTTGCTAAATTCGTTTTGCCTCGCGACACGCACTTTTCAAATTGCCGCCAAATCGTTAAAACAAATGACAATCGAATAAAATTTTCGGCTATAGGTTGATAAAGAGATGATAAAGAGTTTCTTATTCGTAATTGAAATAAATTTTTCATTAGCATTGTCACTAACTGGTCCATTCTTGAAACTTTCAGTGTCGCCCTCGTACCTACTTACTTATTATTTTATGTCGTTGTTCATGAGTACAATCACCCATTAAAGTAATGTGACAACCCTACCCTGTTTAGTTCTATGGAACAAAACGAAAAAAAATGGACTCGTATTGTTCGATTCGATTGTTCGAATCCGCACGGACGACATGCCATGCCAAACAAAACACCCTAGTAATACTTAAGGGGTTGCTTCAGACCATCAAACTGAACAACTTTCACTAAGAAGCCAACATCGAAATCGCAAAAAAAAAAAACGTTCTTTCATACAAAACTGCATTACTGTCTCAACTGAAATTTATGGGACGGCAGATGATTTCTCAACGTTGGCTCCATAGTGAAAGTTGTTCAGATTGATGCTCTGAAGCTCCCCAGCTGATGGCTTAAGTATTACTAGGGTGTTTTGTTACACTCTGTATACGTAATACCGACTACTCTCAAACGGTGAAGGAAAACATCGTGAGGAAACCTGCATCCGCTGAAGAAGGAATACCAATGCGTACCTTTGTCAAGTCTACCAATCCGCATTGGGCATGCGTGGTGGACTAACGCCCATACACCCTCCTTGAGGGTAGGCCTGTGTCCTGCTGTGGGACGTACAGGGTCCTTCTTAATAAATACTGACACTTTTTTTAAGGCGATGATCAGACCTTCAAACTGAACAACTTCTATGGCACCAACAAGAAAATGGCGAAAAAAAAAATCTGCTGTTCCATACAAAACTACAAATCTACTCGAGCCAAATGTATGGGACAAGGACAGTTGATTTTTTTTCGCGATTTCGATGTTGGTGCCATAGAGAAAGTGGTTCAGTTTGATGGTCTGATCATCCCCTTAAAAAGGTGTCAGCATATTAAGAAGTACCCTGTATATGCTGGATGATTGTTCGATGACGTCATGTTCCATAGAACAGTTGGGAACTAGCCAACTTCATGCATATTCTTAAGTTACTGGAAATGACAACTTCAAGTAAGAGCTGAGACACATTTGCCGACGGCGACCGACGGATTGGAAACTGTCCGCCGTTGTCGCCGCATCGACGGCGGACGACTTCCCATACTAAATGACATTTTTGTATGGGCCGGACACGGAGATGGAAACTCCTCTGCACCTCCTATGTGAATGTGGGCCCCTGATGTACAAACGCAGTACTCATATGGGAGGGAAGGTGCTCACACCAGATGAGATACAAACTATCCCGATAAAGAATCTACTGCGATTTCTGGCCGCAGTGGGGATTGGTACGGAACTATAAAAAGGGCGTTCACAAAGGACCAGCGATGGTCTACGTGGCACAGGCTTAGCAAGCCAGGGCTGCGTTCAGAACGTTTTTGTGCAGTTGTTTTTTCACCTCGCTCTAAGGTTCGGAACGGCCAGGGCATTTTTTCAACTCGCAATAAGGTACGGAACGATCACGGTTGTTTTATAACCTCAAATTTTGACATTGACGGTAAAATGGGCTTCCAGGGCTTCCATCATTTCCAAATACAATAAAAAACTCGTCTTCCATGTTAGCGGATCAAAAAATAATTTGGAAAACAAACTTTTAATTCAAAACGAGCGAAAAGTCAAGTGACCACAGATAATCCAAACGTCAGAGTGTTTTTCAACCATCGAATTAGACGGTTAAAAGTTGCAACCCGTCAGAGGTTCGGAACGGTTGAGTTGTGACAACCGAGTTGCAAAGAGCGTTTTTTCACCGAGGCTCTGAACGGCGTTAGTGCGAAAGTTGCACTCGGGGTGCACAACGGATGTAGGTTTTGAACGCAGCCCTGTCAAGGCCCAAAACCCCAAATAATAATAAAATAAATGGGCCAGCCGTCGGTCAACGTCAGTACATGTGTCTCAACCCTAACTCCTCCGTAAATCTTGAGAACGTGAGATTATATTCCTCCAGAACAAAGTTGTGAATGAACTTATAATACGAGTCAATCGTGTCTCCGAGTGGTCGCTTTCAGCATGACACTATGTCCGGCGGGCTCTATGAGGATCGTGGCAGGTCCTTGCATCCACGGCTCGCCGTCTACTTGCATCGCGCAGGAGCCTTTCATTTCGATCTGCAACATTTTACAATATTACACAGTGACAGCCTAGCAAATACTGAAACTGTGAGATCTCAGTGTGAGACTCAGATCATCAAACTGAACAAATTAATAGCGGCAATAGGAGGTTTTGCTGCAGGCTTTGTCGGGAGCCCTGCAGATTTAGTTAATGTACGGATGCAAAATGATATTAAACTTCCACCTGAAAAAAGGAGAAAGTAAGAAACTTTACCTATTAGGTTTTGTCATTCTTTGTCTATTTCGGGCATGGGATTTTCCCAGAGATGACACCTACGAGTATATCAGATAGTGACTTATAAAGACGAAGGCTGCAAAAATAGAGCAGACCCCGAAAACTGAAGTTGAATACGGCAGTATGCAACAAAACCAAAGAGCAATAAGTAAAAGAGTATACAGGGTGTAAGTGATAGCCTAACAAATACTGAAACGGTGAACTCAGACCATCACACTGAACAACTTTCACTTGGAGCCTTCCTCAGGAAACGCGAAAGAAATCTGCTGTTCCATATAAAACTGCTGTACCCGACTAAAATATATGGGACAGCTGATTTTTCTTTCGCGTTTCTGTGGTAGGCTCCAAGTGAAAGTTGTTCAGTTTGATGGTCTGAGTTCAACGTTTCAGTATTTGCTGTCGCTTACACCCTGTAGAACCATGTAACCTTAGAGAAAGTATAAGCAAGCTATAGAGCATGTACTGTAAGCACAAGTATGAAGAAAAAAAAGTGTAAAGGGCACTGGGCAAAAATGTATGGCCACTGGTCCAAGAGCCCCCAGCTATGGCACATGTAGGAACAGTTAGAAGACACTCAAACGGTCATGGTGTGCAATGGGCATCAAAATATTGTCGAGGAAAAAAAAGATACAGTTGTTTGTTGTGTTTGTTTGTTTGATCGAGTCGAACACAACTACTGAACCGATTATGATGAAACTTTTTTGTTTGATAGCTTATGATCTGACTTAAAACCTGGTATAATTATAATGTGTGCGGACGAAATCGCGGGTTAACTCTAGTCTTAAATAAAACCCGTCAAGTGCGAGTCGGGCTACTCGCGCGCCGAGAGGGTTCCCAACCGCACCACCACACATCGTTATTAACTAACACAAAAGTTTTATTTTCTCCGGGAACTTTAGCGCAAGACCGACTCACACTTGGCCGGTTTTTATTATTTGTTGTTATACTGAAGAGTTTGCTCTATAATCACACCAAGTTTGACCCTTGTAAGTATTACCGTTTTTACGATAGAGCGAGAAGAAAAAACATTGATAAAAACTAAGTTTCTTGTATAATCCGCCTTAATTTTAAACTTTTTTACATTTTTATTATTTGTTAACAAATCTTCCGTAATAACGCATATTCTGTGAAGAAATTTCAATTGTCTAGCTATTGCGGTTCAGAAGTTACAGCCCTAAATAGGTAGGACAGACGGACGGACGGACGGACAACTTAGGCTTAGTAATAGGGTCCCGTCTTCACCCTTTGGGTAGGGAACCCTCAAGGTGGTTTCAGTCCATACAAACGTT
The DNA here is from genome assembly GCA_922987775.1 of Agonopterix subpropinquella. Taxonomy (NCBI): domain Eukaryota; kingdom Metazoa; phylum Arthropoda; class Insecta; order Lepidoptera; family Depressariidae; genus Agonopterix; species Agonopterix subpropinquella. The sequence goes on along the minus strand of OV277695.1, from coordinate 13,825,971 downwards.
TGACGCACAATACGCGTAGACGGAATTAATAAAAGTAATATTTTATACATGGAAAAATAGTTTACAAAATCTAGATGTCGCGTATCAAATAACATTTGCAATTTATAATATAATAACGAAGATATAAAGCTTTGAAAATTTTGTATGAAAAATTTTAAAGCTTTATATCTTCGTAATATAATATTATTAATTGCAAATGTAAACTATTTTTCCATATATACAAAGTTACTTATAATAATGCCGTCTACGCGTATTGTGCGTCAAAGTTTTGTATGAAATTGACCCCTCTGCAACGGCCTTTAAACTAAAAGATGATTACCTTAACTCTGGAAGCTTGTGCGAAGCGGTGGGGTTCGGCGAGTCCGCACTGCAGCCTCGCTATGTGAAATGATGACGAAATACCCACTATCTGCAACGTTAACATTAACTCATATTACTATCTTTATTCAGAGTTAATTCTTAACTAAAGCCGTGGGGGTCCAGTGGCGAGTAACCTTGCCTGCCGTGCAGGAGGCGATGGTTCGTTCCCCGTCCAGACCGACTCGAACCAATGAGTTTTTTCGCAATTTATGTACGATTTGTAACACCACTGGCTTTTCGGTTAAGGAAAACATCGTGAGGAATCCTGCATGCTTCAATTTCGAGGTATGTATTGTACCCACTGTCCATTACAAGTGGCGACGGGCTCACTACCCGTCACACTGGACAGAGTTTCGGTACTACTCATGGTACAATAATATACTGCGCTTGGTATTCTCTTCCGACCACGTGACTGACGACGTGACTGACACAAGCCTACGTCATCATACCCTTTTACCATGTTTAGCGGCCATTTTTTTTTGTGACGTAGGCTTATGTCACTCTGGGAATAGAAGACCTTGTTTTTTTTTAGACTATATGGTACTACTAGTGAAACGTGGATGTTCTTGAAGTTTCAGAATATCTCTGACTACCCCCTCGGGAATATAGTCGTGAGCATATGCTATGCTATGCTATGCTACGCTAATTCTTAACTATTTTTACTCTGCGTACATAAATATGATAACGTATTTAAACAAAACGCACCTCCAGTTTACCATCGTTTATATTTTGCTCAGCGACCTCTTCTTCATCACCCATACCTGAAAAAACTGTTACGTTAATACTATTATTATATCGGGCTCACTCCCCGTCACACTGGTTTTTTAGGGTTCCGTACCCAAAGGGTAAAAACGGGACCCTATTACTAAGCCTACGTTGTCCGTCCGTCCGTCCGTCCGTCCGTCTGTCCGTCTGTCCTCCCGTCCGTCCGTCCATCTGTCCTACCTATTTAGGGCTGTAACTTTTGAACCGTAATAGCTAGATAGTTGAAATTTTCTCAGATTATGCGTTATTACGGCAGATTTGTTAACAAATAATAAAAATGTCAAAAAGTGAAAAATTAAGGGGGGTTCTCAACAAGAAACTAGTTTTTATCAAAGTCTTTTCTTCACGCTCTATCATAAAAACGGTAATACATACAAGCGTCAAACTTTGTGTGATTATAGAGCAAACTCTATAAAATAACAACAAATACTAAAAACTGGCCAAGTGCGAGCCGGTCTCGAGCTAAAGGTCCCGGACAAAAAAGTTTTTTTCTAAATTAATAATGTTGTGTTCTGTGGTGGTGTGGTACGGAACCCTCGGTGCGCGAGTAGCCCGACTCGCAATTGACCGGTTTTAATTTTTTTTCTAATAGACCAATACAGCATTACTCAGAGAGCATCGACTGCTTATTACTGCGGACTATGGGGGGACCACACCAGTGACGGCGAAGCGCCCTGGTAGGTCTACCGAACCAATGAGTCAACTTACGCAACCTACCCAAGAGGCACCCCTAATGGGTATGGACCTCGGCAATGGACGTTGCTGGGCCTACGCGGACTACGATTGGGTAGTGGGGATCGGTGAGAACATACTGGACAGAGTTTTGGTAATACTAGTGAAACGTGAATGTTCTGAGTTTTAAGAATATCTCTGACTACCCCCTCGGGGAATATTCGGATAGCCCGGTCACTGAGTCGATAGTGAACCTGCCTGCTGTGCCGAGGGTCGCGAATTCGAATCCCGTAAGGGACAAATATTTGTACCCGAGTCATGGATGTTTGTATGTACAGTACATGGAAGTGTGTTTCTATAACAGCTCTAGTAACAACAGGTGGACTCACTCCAGAGGTCGACTCCGGCGCCCCAAGACGGTATATTGAGGGCCACGAGCGCCTGCAGCTCCGGCAGCGGCAGCGGCTCCTCGCCGTCGAGTGTGACGCGAAGCCTCCGCTCCAAGCCCTGGCAGCTGCCGCTGTCGAAAGCCCGCCCCGCCCCTAGGAACACGTATGCCATCTGTGGACAGATAAATTCAGGTACTTGTTAAAGTTTGTGTCATCTCAGCCGATAGACGGCCACTGCTGGACACAGGCCTCCCCCACTATTATCAGTGTTGGCTGGGCTATTGCTAGCATGGTTCGTTATGTAACACTGCGACCATTGCTGGCCTATTGCGTTCGCCCCAAGCTCACCTATATTTTACACATACATCCGAATATGCAGGTTTCCTCATAATGTTTTCCTTCACCGCCGAACTAGTGATAATGATAAATATAGTGCATAAATTCCGTAGAACTTAGTGGTACAGGCTAGGAATCAAACCGCCGCCTCATGATTGAGTCGCCAGCTCTCTTCTGTATTGACTATCATCGCTCTTGGATCGCCCCTAAGGATCGCTACAACGACCTGTCCTGCGCTACCCTCATCCAACGTGTTTCCGCCTCCTTCACCAGGACGTCGGTCCACCTTGTGGGGTCTACCCACGCTGCGTTTTCCGGTCCGCGGTCGCCACTTGAGAACTCTTCGGTCAGCTACTCTGGTTCTTCGGCGGATCTCTTCATTTCTGATTTGATCTTGCAATTTTTCTTCATTTTTGAAGGCTCCTAGTTCTTATAGTAATTAATTTATGGAAAAAAAACAAACATAGGGATCTGTGCAGAGGTAACATAGGTTATATGGTAAAAAAATATTTGCTCTATTGTCGTTATGCTGTCGACTGCCTCCGTGGTCTAATGGTTAAGAGCACTGGCTCTCGACACGGAGGTCGTGGGTTCGATTCCCACGGGGGACACCTTGTACGTTTTTCCCCAGTTGGTTAGGACATTGCAGGCTGAATCACCGATTGTCTGAAAAGAAAAATGATTCCGTGCTTCGGATGGCACGTTAAGCCGTTGGTCCCGGCTACTATCTCTGGTGGTAGTAGTTGTTACATAAAAACCACGTCAGAGGCCGTAAGGCGGTCTGAAAAAACTCTGACACCAGGGCTCTGCCCACACGATAAGAAGATGAAATTGATACGTATTCGAAATAATAGTAGGTACTTACATAGTTGAGCGTCCTGTTGGCGTACCGGAACAGGAACTGAGTCCTGGCGTGGTGGAAGTCGAGCGCGACCTGCGCGTCCACGCCGATGCTCGCGTAGTTGTGCGCGTACAGCACGCGCTCGGCCCTGGCGCGGCCCAGCCGACCCCGCTTCGGCTTTATTGTTACCTTCCATCTGCAAATATAATGTGTAACGATGACCGACGAATACGCGATCGCCCCCCCCCCCCCCCCCCCGCGCGTACCGCGCCCCCCATCGACTCCAGCGCGGCGCCGGCTGCCCGAGCGCAGTTTAAACCGGTGCCGCGCTTTCGCAATCGAGCCCAGTGTTACCCCGCTAAACGCCAACAGCCCTTTTTAACCCGGCAGAGAATTAAAAACGCTAACGCTTATTGTCTAAGTTTTGCTCCCCGGCCTATTTTCATTTTGCAAGACAATTCAGGTGGGCATACATTGTGCAGCGTCCCCTGGCGAGTTAACACCCTAACACCTATCTAAGAATCATCACTGATTAATCACAAACCCTATACAGACAACAATATAACAGAAAACCGTATCTAAATCGGTCTAGCCGTTTTGGAGATAAAAGGGAACATTACTTTTGCACACACAAACAAACAAACAACCTCTCACCCTAAACACATACACGTTCTCCGTTCCGTCGTGGGTAAAAAATAATAGGTACAAACATTTTCATACTTACCATAATTATCTCAAATAATAGGAGCCTGTCAAAATTAATAGGAGCCCGATTTTTTTAACCTTTTAAATGTTTGTTTCTTTTTTATTTAAAAGTAATCGATATGCCGCCCCGTGACAAGCTTATCTCATGTTGCCGCATATGAAGTTCCCGACCGCATTGCGAGATGAAAAATTTCTCATGCAAGAAGTTTATATATCATTCATATATTTTTCCCTCAGAGGAAGGATCTCTTTATTTTACGGTACCTACCTAAATATAATCTCGTTGATTTTTCCCATTCCATCGCGCGCGCCATCTGCCCGTCACAAGTTGTACCGCTCGCAAGTTAAGTTAAGTCCACTCCGTTTCGCATGTCTGACGTCATCTTGTCAATTTCATTTTTTTTGTATGCAGTGTCCGGGCTGTGGATAAGTGTGACAAAATAGTAGTTAATATAAGTGTGACACGTAGGTACATACCTATCGAGCGGTTGTTCTTGAGCGTGCTTCATGGCGCAGATGATGGAGTGCGCGTCGAGGTGCGAGTTGCAGGTGGGGCCCCACCCCAGCACGCGCGACAGATCGTTGCCCGTCCCCATCGGCAGGATACCGACTGCTGCCTGTTCACAGATACTATATTATTTATACTAGACGCGCTGATGAAGTGCGCGTCGAGGTGCGAGTTGCAGGTGGGGCCCCACCCCAGCACGCGCGACAGATCGTTGCCCGTCCCCATCGGCAGGATACCGACTGCTGCCTGTTCACAGATACTATATTATTTATACTAGACGCGCTGATGAAGTGCGCGTCGAGGTGCGAGTTGCAGGTGGGGCCCCACCCCAGCACGCGCGACAGATCGTTGCCCGTCCCCATCGGCAGGATACCGACTGCTGCCTGTTCACAGATACTATATTATTTATACTAGACGCGCTGATGAAGTGCGCGTCGAGGTAAGAGTTGCAGGTGGGGCCCCACCCCAGCACGCGCGACAGATCGTTGACAAAAGTGCAGATCAGCCGATCAATTTTCTATTGGAGGATAAAAAGAAATCACGTTTTTCGACCCATGTTCATGTTACTTAGTTTCATTGTCTGAATACACCCTTAAAGTTATGGTGTACATAGGGTCCTTATGGGTTAATGTGCTAACGGTTTTTTAAGGGGATAATCAAACGACCGGAAGAACCAACCGTTCCGCGTACTGGAAAGCGCAGCGTAGGTAGGCCCCCACAAGGTGGACCGACGACCTAGTGAAGGCGAGAACCCGTTGGATGAGAGCAGCGCATGATCGGTCGTTGTTGCGATCCTTGTGGGAGGCCTAGTCCAGCAGTGGACGTCCATCGGCTGAGATGAGTTTGATGATGGATCAGACCATCATTCTGAACAACTTTCTCTATGGGATCAAGGTCGAACCAGCTGTCCCATACAGAACTGCCGATCAAAAAGTATGGGAGAACAAATTTATTTTTCGCTATTTCGATGTCGGTCCCATAGAGAAAGTTGTTCAGTTTGCCAGCTATCCTCTTAAAAAACCGTAGTCAGTCCAACTGACTACGGTTTTTTAAGAGGATATGGACCCTGTATTGCTACTTTTGAGGCCTGTTTCACCACTTCTCGATAGGCTTATAATTTTCCGAAGCAAAGTAAGTTTACACCCCACAATAGAACAGAACAGAACAGTAACAGTACAACAGTAGTTTGAACAGTGCATAGAGAAAAACGTGTCTCCTGTCAACGCCCGGAGAGGAGTAACTATTGTTTATTTCTCAATAGAACATTTTTCTGCCAGTTTTTGCGGGGGGAGGGACCGTTGCTATGACAATAACAGTAAAACGGGGCTAGTTCGGGGCCGTCGCGGGGGTGAGGCTTTGACAGAGGGGAAATTATGCGTAAGCCATGTAGCGTAGCCGGGGGGGGGGAGGGGCAGGGGGGGCAAATGCCCCGGGCGGCACTTTAACAGGGGCGGCAAATTCGGGAAAAATGTCGATTGATTGAGCTCTGTCTATAACCAATTCTTAGAGCAGAAAAAAGTCGAGCTCGCTTCGCTCGCTCTAAGTTTCTAATTTAATTACTTTGCAATTTTGTTACTATAATCCTAAAGAGTTCTGACCACATCTAAGATGTGGTGCTATAAATTTCGAGCTTGCTTCGCTCAATCCATAGCTTTTACTTTTAGGTTACTTTGCACAAGTTTTGTAGATACGGAAAAAGCTCTGTCTCCGACCGGTTCATATTGAGGAGAAAAAGTCGAGCTCACTTCGCTTGCTCTAAGTTTAAATTTTTGCGTGGGTAAACCAAAAGATGTCCAATCACAACCCGGACAAATTTGCAAAAAAATTTCGAGCTCGCTGCGCTCGCTCCTTTATTTTTTGTGTAATTCTTCGCAAAAAGATAAGGGGGCGGCAAAATCAGTTTTTGCCCCGGGCGGCAGAAACCTACGCTACGCCACTGTAAGCCCACTCCTTCCTGTCAAGGAGTACGTGTTTCTGTATGGAACAGTAGTTAGGTAACAGTAGTAAGATGTATTCACATTGACGTGAGGGGCGGACAGCAGCGCGTTAAGGAGCCAGGCGACGGTGCCGTCGCCCCCCGCGGCCAGGATGCGGCATCGCGTCGGCAGCCACCGCACCACGCTCTCCGGCGGGATAGTGCTCATGTCTATCACCTGTTGACAATGTCATCACAATATTTAGCGCACGACTAGCAAAGAGTAGCGCAGACCATGATTCAATGCCAACTACGAATAAGAATAACTATAGAAGAATAGTTATTTTATTTATTTTATTTTTATTTATTCTTCTATAGTTATTCTTATTCTAAACAAAATCAACATAATTTAAGGCACCTCTTGAAAAATGGCATGTTGTATGAGTTTTGGCGGCAAGGTAAAGTTTTTAAAGAACTTTAGAACACGGTGTAGTTTTTTTGGTGCCATTTTTTGAGCTTGATTTACATTTCTATAGATTCTTATTCATAGACTGCCAAACCATTCTCGCCTTTGAAATAACATCGAAAATCAATTAACACATCTTTCGCCTCTAGTCGTTTCGATGCCGATTTCGAGGGGGAGTAGTAGTTGAGTTAAATGATTTTCGATGTTAAATCAACGCTAGCAAAGTCTATAATGGTTTGGCAGTGAAAAATGCTCAGCGCTGCGCCTAAACCTATCCCTTTACTTATACGAGAGAAACGTGAAGTTGTAGCAAAATTCACCTTCAGCGTATTGTAGACTTTACAAACTAGAAGCATAGTGTAAAGAACTACTAATAGTGGTAAAGCTCAGCGGTCGCGGCAGGCCAATCGTGCGGGGCGTGCGGGGGCCGGGCGAAGTGCGTCCCGGCCCACGCTGCCTGTGCGCGTACCGTAACATCAAATTGAGTTAAGGTACGCCCGTCCCCCGCCGTACCCCGCACGCCACGCGGGCATAGACCCAACGCGGCCACTAAGCGCACCCACTTTAAGGTATTTACGCTATGCTAGAAGTGACAAGAGAAACAAACTTCATGCGCCACATGCGGATAGGAGAAAAGCGGGCGGGTAAAAAAGAGGGCGAGGTGTGGTCATACCGCTACACTGAATCGGACATCGTTGTGATCTCGTGCAGTGTCATCCCTAGTGCGTAATACACAATAGCTCAATGATTGTAGGTTTCAGTAGGAAATGGTGTGTCAAGTGATGATAGGTGGCTAGCCTATCATCCAAGAATACACTGCATAAGAAACATTATCCCTTACTCCTCTCGTTCTTTACCCACAGGAAGAAACGGGATGGTCCATTCTAAGTCGAAACCACCCGGTTTAAGTCGGGAAATACACCATAGTAGTAAATACACTATAAGTACAAGGTCTTTCTTAATTATGTTTAGGGTTTTTAAGGGGATGATCAGACCATCAAACTGAACCATTTTCTCTATGGGACTTAGCGAAATCGCGATAAAATAATCAGCTGTCCCATTCATCGAAATAAAGAGTCTCTCCGTTAGCCATAGCCCTACAGTGCAGTCAGCAATGAAATCTCTCAAACAACTGTGAATTCTATTAAGATAGAAATAAGACCCGAGATAAAGTGTAAAATAAATAGATTAATAAGATCTAACCTAAGCAAATTAAATATTTACATCTCTTGATGTCTAAACAACATTTTAAAGCAGGACCATACGTGTAACTACAATAATGTAACATTAAAATAAAGCCTAAGTAGGAAATGTTTTGCATAACAGTAGACCACCTGTATAGGATTCAGCAGGCCTCGAAAAATGGAGAGCACCTCGTCATTCCTATTGCTTCCCGACTTGCGGTTCGCTTGAACAGAGAAAAGACACAAATTACAAACCTACCTAAATAATTAATGTGATTGTGTGTTAATCTGGTTACTTTGTTAACATTTAGGTGAATATTTACATTTGTTTAACTCTTTTTCTTATAAAACAATTCCAATTTTAACATAACAAAAATACACAAATTCTCCGGTCGCTAATTTGTTTGCCGGCGGTACCACAGATTAACTAAGTTAATTCGTAACAGATACATCACTTCCATAGAAAACTATTAATTCCCTTTATTACATAATTCTTGAATTATCTACGGCCAGGCGGTACGCGCAAAAATTTACCTAATGAAGCTTGACTCAGCGTTATTATTACTTCGTATACGACGCTATAGTCCGGCGCAAATGGCAGAAATCAAGCAAGCGCATCGCTTACGATGCGTCAAAGTGTAGGTGCATAATATCTCGGTACCTACGGCGGAGTGAGAAGAGATAGAATAATTTGAAGTACCTAGCTCTGATGCGCTCTGGCGCTGGCGTTGGTTTCCACTACCAGTGCAGGCGCCGATTCCTACTAGAAAATCGGAAGTGTCTCTACTGCCGGCGGCGGCGCCGGCAACCAAAGAAAACGCGATTGGGAACCGGCGGTAGTTAATACTGCCGGCAGCCAACATTTTTAATAACGGCTACCAAAACTGGCGGCCGGTGACAGGGTCTGTGGGACTCTGCCAGCGCCGGCACCCAAAATCAGAGCCAGTGATAGGGGACTGTCTGTAAGACTTAGAATATTTTTGAATCTCATGGGTGACCCCTTTGAAAATTAGAGCCAGTGAGTCCAGTGACTGTAATACTTAGAATATTTTTGACTTTTATGTGTACATTTTATTTAGAATGCCATGCGGGCAAACTCATGCATTGTAAATGACATTCAGTCATATTTTCACATAACACAGAAAAAAAGTAAAACAAAACATGTACAGAATAATATACCAAGGAGTAGTAAATCTTACCAAAAACAATAAGCGGCTCCCAATCCTCGTCTGGCAAAGGTTTAATATTTGTGACTTCTCCTTTCTCTATTTGTACACAAGCGGGAGGAATTACTATGTCCCGATATTTTTGGAAGTCACATTCCTGAAAACAGATTTTAGTTCAAAACTCTTATTATGCTTTACATAAATTTTAATCATGTATTTTTGTGATTGTGTCATTTTAACCCTACTTGCATACTTTTAACTATATGCACACTGCATCGAAAACGACCAATATACAACCTATGGTTGGAACGTATCGTTGTATTGGGTCGTTTTCGACCCCGTGGGCTTAGATTGGATAGGCCCAAAGCGCTTTAAGTTGAAGCACGCAAAACTAGGGTACTTCAATACAAATTAGGGTACTTGGTCTGTCATCTCAGTACATTTTCGAAGTAAAACTGTCAATTGTTTTGCCTCATTTTTATGGTTTGAAATGTTCGCGTAAGGCCTGTCCATTCTTGTTTACTAATGTCATTGCCCGTGGGCATATATGCATTAAATGTGAATACTTACTTCAGAATTATTAAAAACACTGTCACGGCACAGCTTGACCCTCTGGCACCAAGAGCAAAAGTAGCTTTTCATCCCATCTTCATTGTGACCATCACTCTCCGGCTGAGAACTGCCAACTATAAAATAATAGGTGCATTGTTTGTATCACACACATGACGTCACACATCGTCACACTGGACAGTTTCGGTACAACTAGCGTAACAAATGTTCTTATATCAACAGAGCAGGAGTGCGACTTTTGAATCTCATTCGCTGAGTTCAGCAGTTGAAAATGTCAAAATTACTGTGGAGATATGCATCTCTCTACTGCTGATTTGACTTTCAAAAATCATACTTCAGGAGTGCGACTGCCTTCGTGGTCTAATGGTTAAGAGTACTGATTCTCGACACGGAGGTCGTGGGTTCGATTCCCACGGGGGACACCTAGTGATATGTCACTTTGTGCGTTTTTCCCCAGTTGGTTAGGACATTGCAGGTTGAATCACCTGATTGTCTGAAAAGAAAAATGATTCCGTGCTTCGGATGGCACGTTAAGCCGTTGGTCCCGGCTACTATCTCTGGTGGTAGTAGTCGTTACATAAAAACCACGCCAGAGGCCGTAAGGCGGTCTGAAAAAACTCTAACACCAGGGCTCTGCCCACATGATAAGAAGAAGAACTGCTGATTTGACTTTCAAAAATCATACTACACGAGTGCTATTTTTGAAAATCAAATCAGCAGTAGAAAGATGCATATCTCCACAGTAATTTTGACATTTTCAACTGCTGAACTCAGCAAATGAGATTCAAAAATCGCACTCCTGATTAAAATATAAATTTATTCTTAGATCTTTTAATGGAACCATATTAATTTCTAATATTCAGTACTCTTATTCCACCCTTCCATTCCTGCAATCACCAATCCACCTCCAAGTGTGGTGATTCTGGCAATATTATCTTAATGAGGCTTAGTAATGAGGGGAGGCTATGTAATGCAGTGGCCTACTTATGTCTGATATTAATTAACTGACTCTTAGGCGCGGTTTATACAGAAGAGACGTTTGGCGGCGGGCCGTGACGGATAGTCAAAATAACTTAATATAAACCTTATAGTTCGTAGACTTATGGATGCAATTTATAAAAAAGCGAAAGGAAATTGCACAGGTAAGCGGAAGTGTTGGGCCATCCTAGGAAAACATACCACGATCAAATCAATGATCTTTTCCGAAAAGGACAAGTGCGTAGCACGACACGACAATCGACGGAAGTGCATGAAAAGATGTATGAATGTCAATGAGGCTAAAGAGGTATGTCAGAGTCGTAGCGTGTGGCGGTCCGTGGCCGTAGCGTATGTAGTACGTAGCATAGCGTCGTTTTTGTCGTAAAGGAAAATCGCGCCCGCTCCACAAGTCGCCTAAGGTATTAAGTTACTATTAATCATTCTATTACGTTCAATAGTTGTATATTCTGAGCAATACTCGTACCGTTAACCCAGTGGTGGCTGAATGGTTTATCAACGGGCCAGGTAATGGGCTTGCACTTGAACTTCTTGTTGACGACCCTGTGGCATTGCCTGCAAGCGCTCACAGCACAACACTCACAGAAGAGACCTGCAACCGGCATCATTAGCTTCCCACAAACTGTGCACTGCAACATAAAGACAACACATCAAAGATAACATTATCACCGTGTGTACATCTGTACAGTCACCAGCAGATATATCGTAGCAAACAAGGTGGTCAAATATTTCTAAGCAGTTCTAATTTTCAATAATTTCTTTACTCATAGTCAATCGCCTTTCTGAATTTTTTATAATGCGCACAGCCAAGGAGTGGAATGCCTTACCTGTGTCTATTATTTCTGTCTGCGTATTTCCGAGTACTTACAACCCGAATTCCTTTAAAGTACGAGTGAATAGGCATCTTCTGGGTAAGCTCGCTACATCTACGACCCCATCTTCGTCCTGAGGACTGGATTGAGGTCAAGAGCAAACCCATAGTTAATAAAAAAAAAAAAAATATATATATATATATAGGAACGCCGAGAACATAAATATCGACGCAGTCATGGTGGCCATAAACATCTGAACAGTTTCGGATAAAAAACCTTACTCCGTTCTTTTACATGTTAATTTTAAATACAATTGTAAAGACATTATTGAAAATTCACTGTTCACATATTTATGACAAAAAACACGTTTAGATATAAATTGGTAACATTTACTGTAAATAATTTAATGAAAATTAGCACTGCTCAGAAATATTTGGACACCTTGTATGCTACGATATATCTGATGGCGACTGTACAATTACTAATACTTTATTAGTACTTAATTAGTTTTCATTTTTCTATAAAAGCAATATATTAATTTTATTGAGGTCAGGTTTAGCATCCTGTGTCGCGAATTTAAGGGGCGACGGATATTGATTTGGGTTTTTGTCCCCCATCATCCCCCATTTTATTAGATTGGGAGGGGGATGGGAAGACCCAGGTGGAGTACAATCTAACCGGAGCACACAAAATAGGTTAGGTTATGTTAAATGTTTGTTTTTCAGAGTATTCCAAATGTTTTGTTAGATAAATTGTCTCTCCTTCTTAGGGGCATGGGATGGGGTCCCCTAACACCCTCCCCCTAAAGGGTCGCAGCATACTAAAAATCACACTTTTTTGTATGAAAGCCACATAATTTTTTAATTTATCTCGAAAACGGGGGGATTCCTTACCCCTTACTTTTTGGGAAGCGGTAGGGTGTCCCTCCTCCCCCCTCCCCCCTTTCCCTCATGTGCCGCAAGATAATAAACTTTTACCATTTTATTGTTTCCATATTCAGTCCCACTTTAGCCCATTTAAGATGACACTGAGACCATGGTTAGGAATGAATTTCAATTGATTCCGAAAGTAAATAAGGTCAATCAACCATCGTGTGCCACCTAACACGACAAATGGTAATAAATTTGCTATTTTAATGAAACACAGAACATTATAAGAGGGGTTAGAAATGCAAAGTAGCGCTTTTGCTTCGGACTCTGACCGGAGACTGCTGTCGCCACTTGTCTTCCCGCTCACGCTGTTATAATTACTCATGCCCTCTCGCTCGCACCGCGCCGCGCGCCTTATGGTGTTATGCAAATCATTGCATAGCCTGTGGCGACACGTTCTACGCCTACTCTGCACTTCTAAACCCTCTTATAATGTTCTGTGGAATGAAAGTAACATTACTAATTTTACATAATTTTAAATGATAGTGGTTATATATACTTACATGTATGTTGTATGGAATGGATTTATTACATTGTATACTTCTCCACGTGTGTCCGCGAGCCCTAAACTTCGTTTGCAGAAAATTGTTATCACAAAATATGGAATGAAGTATTCGGTAAATTAGATAACTCAAAAACAATCCTCCTATAAGAAAATAATAATTGAAAATCACGTCATTTAGATTTAGAAAAGTCCCCATAGTGAAAATAAAGCTAAAAGCCAGCTAAAAGCAGATTTTCTATGAAAAAATCAAATCAATAAAATCTATGTTTTGTTTACAAAAAGACTGTCGTCGTCACGTCAATGTCAGACTGACAGCTGACGTTTGTCTTTTTTTTTTGTACAATTCAAGGCAAAGAGCAAATATATCCCATACAGTCGAAGTCTTTAATACATTTATTGCATTTAAAACGTTTTAACGCTTCTTCGGAGTTTTTGGAGACAATCGAAAGACGCAGGAAATGTAGAGAAGTTCAAAGGAAAGGGGTGAACCGACTGCTTTGCCGCGCTACAAATGACGGAACACTTTTCCTGTTTACGACCCATATACCATCATATTTCACTTAACTGTATATAAAGTAGGGCCAATTTAATAGGCCACATTTGACATTTGTCAGTTTGAGCTTCATAGTGAGGTGCCCTGCTTAAGAAGACTGATTCGATTCAGACTTCAATCATAAATGTGAATTGTATTCAGTTATTATGAAAAGGTACTTATACAACGTGTTAATGAATTAGCGCAAAACCTCATACACCCCAACTGATTTATAACAAAGTAATTAGATTGAAACTAATTTCATTATTTTGATAGTTACAATTTAAAGTTATTCGCATTTTAAGTTTTGAGGCAAAAATGATTTATTATCATTTCAGCAATGAATGAAAGCGCTAACATGCTTATGGATACATTTTAATAATCTTGTTTTGATAGTATGTAGGGTGAGCGTGCCCGTGCGGTGGGATGATATCGGGTTCAGTAAATTTTAAAGGACAACCGCCGCGGCCGCTCTCCCTTGAAAAAATACCTTAAAATGTATAGAAGTTTTGACTGAAGTCAAATGGGTCATAAATTATGAGGTTTTATAAAAACGACTCAGATAGTATCATTTATTTTTATTTAACGAGTTATTTAATCATTTATTATTAATAAATTATAAAAAAGCAGCAATCCCAACATGACTGTCAGGCTGAGATTCAGAGACATTTTTTAAGTCTTAGTTCGTACTCCCGTATGTCAAAATCCATACATTTTGTTTGACCCTACTTAGTTCGAACTATGACTTAAAAAATCGTCTCTGAATCTCAGCCTCAATGTTGTTTAGTAGGAGGTGTTGCAAGCACAATGTTTTTTTTATATAAAAATGATAAAAACTAATAAATCATTATAAAATAAACTAATGCCTGCCTTGAGGGTCCGCGTGGACTCTGAACACGGATCCGATGTCAAATTTGAGAAAAGTGGCCGCCATCTTGAACTATTCAGTTCTTGGACAGATTGCTTCAGAAATCTTAAGGACCGCGGACTCTCAGATATCGATTTTGGTAACAATCGGCCCAGAAACTAAAAAGTTTCAAGATAGTGGCCAATTTTCTCAAATCTGAAATCAGATTCATGTTAAGAGATCGCAGAAACCCCTAGATATCCATTTTCGTCAGGTCGGTTGAAAAACAAAAAATTTCAAGAGGGCGGCCACTTTTCTCAAATCTGACATCGGATTCGTGTTAAGAGATCTCAGGAACCCCTATATTATATCGATTTTGGAAGCAATCGGTTAAAAAACAAAAATGTTCGATAAATTAGGTATGTAAGTAGGTATCTTATTTTGATCCTTAAACGATTTGTTTACGATATAAAATAATAATGGGCCAGGGATTCGACTGATGATTTTTAAAATAATATTACAGTACCTATAAGTATACCTTTTCATAATAACTGAATTGAAGAAATTGAAGTCTGAATCGAATCACTCACTTTTTAAGCAGGTCACCTCACTATGAAGCTGAAACTGAAGTGCGATTTTTGAAAGTCATACGAGCGACTTGGCAGTAGAAAGATGCATAATCTCCATAGTCATTTTGACATTTTCTACTGCCAAGTCGCTCGTATGATTTTCAAAAATCGCACTCGCACAAATGTCAAATGTGGCCTATTAAATTGGCCTTACTTTAGTTCACTTGCAAGACACTTTGTAACCAAAACTCACTATAAACCAAACTATAAAAAATAAATTTCGATAAAATATGAGGACTCCAAACGCAGCTGACGAATTCCCGCCAAAAAACCCTGATGCTTGTTGATGCTGTTTCTATAATTCAACCCAAATGGCAGGCAATGGAATAGAGCCATACAGCTTTTTCTGTGGCTAAATATACGTAGTAAATTAATATTTCTGTAGGCTAAATATGTAGTGATGTGATAAAGTGATACGGCTTTATCGCGTCTTTTATCTCGCTCTTTTGCGCGTGAACGAACGAGATAAAAGACGTGATAAAGCCATATCACGCCTATCGCAGGTTGGCATGCTACAAGTGCTGGTTGAAATTTTTTTGACGCGTTCTCTCGTTCGTATCTTCGACTGTCTATCTTGACATAAAACTTATCAAAGGTTTTTTCTTAGATTAAAAACTTTTCGCTTACGCTGAAAGATGGAGCCAAGAAATAAGAGAGCGAGATAGCTAGTTATGAAAACTTATGTATACAAAAAAGACAGAAATATTATTTTTTGTTTCGGTCACCGTGGCCGGTTTTTTTGTTTGGCAAGATGTCAAACCATTGTCAAACCTATGGAATGTTGATGACATCTTGCCAAACAAACCGTCTTTTAGTATGGAAAAGTCACACTATTGCTGTTTCATGTGCGGCCACGGTATGGTTTCATCTAGTTCTGATCTAGTTACTATATCTATGGGTTTTTTAGACTTATCGGCTGAAAAAGTTTATAGGTACCTGATAGGTACCGTAAAATTCTTCGTCTATGATAGGTACTATCGCGGACTTTTCCGCCTGACCACCACTAGGCTCATTTTTGCTTGCATACTAAAAAATAAAAGCGATATCTTACCCCGCCCTATTGATAAATAGACCAATTAATTATAGTTTCCAAACAATAAAGTTTGGGCGAAATTATGCGATTTTGTTCTTAAGTGGTCAGGCGGAAAAGTCCCCGATAGTACCTATTGTAACAGGATGTTAAATGTACAAAAGGTACACAAAACCTTGTGTAACTTTTGTACATCTAAACTATTATAAAACTTGTCTGTACATTGAAGATATTTACAAAAAAAAAATTACGACATGGTTTTTTTCTGTCCCTGATTCCAAATCACAAATTTTTGGATTTTTTATCTGTCTGTTTGTTTGTTTGGGTGTTTGTTTGTTCGAGTATCACACAAAAACTACTGAACCGATTTTGATGAAACTTTTTTTATTTGATAGCTTATCATCTGACTTAAAATCTGGTATATAATTTATGCGGACGAAGTCGCGGGTTAAAGCTCGTTTAACATATTTTTTTATTTCCCTTAGGGTCAGCGCACACCTAGCGTAAAACTGTTCGAGCATGCGCGAGCAGATTTCATTGATTCAATTGATAATGAACTCTATTCCCATTGAAATAAAGTCGAAAATAGCTTGCAAGTGATTAAATCCCTTCAGCGTCTGTTCGAGTATGCTCGCGTATGCTCCTCGCGGCGACGCGAGCAGTCGCGAGCATGCTCGCGCATGCTCGCGCATGCTCGAGCATGTTCGAGCATACGCCCGTGTCGATGCTTGCGATCCGTCGTAAGTGTTGCCACCTCTGCCGGTTTCGGACTAAATCTAGCATATTTTTTAACTACTTTAGCCCGAAAAGGGCAATTTAGTACAGAAAATATATAATAATCTAACTCTTTTTGAAAATACAATGAAAATCTCAAAGGTCGAAGCAGATTTAGTAGGTTTTCAAATTGTTCATATTCCATTTTATAGTAGACATAAAATAACTGTCCCTTGAACTTTAAACCGTAGCACAGGGTGTGGTATTCCCCAAATGTACATCTTTCTTGCCAGGTTGCTTCAGCCCATATTCTTCTTTCAATTTTGTGTCGTCCTCTTTTCATTTTATTGATGTGCTCTTCTTGCTCCTCTTCCTCTGCTAGTAACCCAATAATTACCAAATCCCAGTCCACCATACTTTAAAATTACTCTTCGCACGTCTTTACTTTAAAATATTGTAAACACAACTGCAAAATTCACTGTCAACTGTAGCAACACGGGAGCATCCGCGAGACTGTTCGAACACGCGCGAGCATGCTCGCGCATGCTCGAGCATCCGCCGCTGCCGCCGGCGGATTTCGCCTCTGCCGCCGGCGGATTTTGACGCTAGGTGTGCGCGACTGCAAAGAACATGCTCGAGCATGCGCGAGCAGATTTACGCTGGGTGTGCGCTGACCCTTAGGTTCTATGAATATTGTCCACTACCATGTTGTGGGTTTACCTACTCATGATAGTGGACAATATTCATAGAAGAACCTAAGTTTAATAAATAAATAAACATACATACATACATACATAAGCTCACGCCATTGTCCCAAGGGGGTAGGCAGAGACCACAGATCGCCACACGCTACGACTCTGACACACTTCTCTAGCCTCATTGACATTCATACATCTTTTCATGCACTTCCGTCGATTGAGGGTGCTACGCACTTGTCCTTTTCGGAAAAGATCATTGATTTGATCGTGGTATGTTTTCCTCGGACGGCCTCTCCCAACACTTCCACTCACCTGTGCTCGATAAATTTCATTCGTAAGTCTTCTTTCATTCATTCTCTCTACGTGACCAAACCATCTAAGCATACCCCTCTCAATCCTTGTTACTATATCATCCTTCAACTTACACCAATCCCTTATCACACTGTTCTTGATTCGATCAACCAAAGTAATACCACACATACTTCGTAAGGAGCGCATTTCAACTGCATTCACTCGACTTTCATTCCTTTTATTCCATACCCAACATTCACTCCCATACATTAGCGTAGGCACCAACACACCGTTGTGAATAGCCAGACGTGCCCTTTTTGATACAGACCGGCTACTCACCACGGCGTGCAGGGCCCCATTTACCTTATTTCCCGCAGTCACTCTTCGCTCCACATCCCCGTCATACTTAAAAAGCAACGATTAAACAACAATAGTTTATTAACCACAAGTTTTAACACATAATGGAAACAATTACAATTTATAATGGAATACCTTATTTCCCCATTATAAATAAACACCATATAAACATTTTTTTTTTTTATTTATACTTAAATGTAGGTAAAATGAACGCATTGACATAGTTCTGCTAAGTAGTTGTACTTCTTCAATATTCTATAACATTATTTCATCAATTTATTTTCCTACGTTCCAAAGGAATGTTGAACTATAACGCTTTCGCTGCTAAGCTCAAAACCATGATCCTCGCGCAGTGCTGAAACTAACACCCCTCGTGAGTCGTGCGCACAGTCGTCGCGTAAAAAGACAAATGCGGCTCACCTAGTGGGTCACCCGCACAGGCGTTAGGTTTTCGGTGACTCGCGCGGTAGGTCATGAGCATAGGCGAAATGCAATTAAACCGGCTCGCTACGCGGGTTCTTCAGCACTGCGGCCCATTTGTCGCTGACCTACGGCGTAGGCGTAGGTCGTCAGCAGTTAATATTAGTACCTATACATTTAACAACAAAAAATTCTAAAAACAAAACACATCAAAAATAAATTGTTCACACTATTTTATAGTGATATATACCAGGTATACATACAAAGTATAGTTATTAGATTATGAAACATCACAAAAAGATTTTAATTTGTTATTAAATTATATTTTGGCACAATAAATTAAAATAATTGTCGGCTTCGCATATTTTGTACTTATAAAACATTGTCATGTTAACTATGTTAACAAATATTTCCCTGGTTTATTTTATTATACATATAAAATATAATATTTAGAACAATTTAATATTCTTACAGAATCTTTTCGTGCATTCTAGATACTACTTAACAAGTACTTAACCCATAACATATATTCCATTTCACATAGGAAAGTGCATGAAACAAACAATATTTCGCACTTATACGGTTGATATAAGATTCTTATGAAGTCAGAACCCTTCCTTGCTTTCCAATGTAAAAAGCAGTTTAAAATGTAGGTACTTACATTCAGTAGGTATGCAATCTTTTTCCATCTCTAATCATAATCAATAATCATACGTCTCCGTATAAATTATAAATCATTCTTATTCAGTTGGAAGAATGTATATTTTTGTGAGCGGTTTAAATGTTTATTTTGTTGTTGTTGTAAAGTTAGTCTTTTTCTGAACCCCGCACTACAATCTCGCCGAGAATTCTCGCCGAGAACGCTCGGCTAGAACTTTCAAGGAAAATACGACGCCACGAGAACAATGAAGGGCATCCACACTCTCGTTCTCGGCCTGTCTCGCCCGTTCTCGGCGAGAATGAAGAGCCGGCATGACATCTTTGGAGATACAATAGGATATAGATATAACCTATCAGCCAGCCGCCGTAGTATGCCACCGTGATACAGCACTATTGCATCTTCACTCTCTTTCTATTTGCGCGCGAACGAACGAGATAAAAGGCGTGATATAGCCGTATCACGTGCAACATGCAAGCTAGGCAGAAGCCGTAGCATGCCTTTTATCTCGTTCGTTCGCGCGAAAATAGAAAGAGAGCTAAGGCGCGATAGCGCTGTATCACGGTGGTATACTACGGCCGCAGGTATAAAATGGCCCCGATTCGGACTTAACTAAACTAAATTTATTCCTGTCACTTTCTAAAATAAGATTAAGAAAAGAGACAGAAAACCAACAGCTGACTTTAGTGCTGTCAAAGTGACGTAACACGCCCAAAATAAGATGCCATCATAATGTGCGCCATCTTATTTAAGGCGAGTAACGTCACTTTGACAGCACTAAAGTCAGCTGTTGGTTTCCTGTCTCTTTTCTTAATCTTATTTTAGAAAGTGACACGAATAAATTTAGTTAAGTTAAGTCGTGGCGCAGTCCGAATCGGGGCCAATATAATCTTAGGATACAATTTAATTGCAAATCTGCTTAGCTGCTATGGAATTTCTGTAACATCGTAAAGTATACAATTCGAAAAATAAATAAAATGTATTTACTTACATATCTATATTTAGACAGGACAACCTTTTATTCATTTACATTTTCGTGGACTAGATTTTTCTCTACCTAGGTAACCGACCAGCGGTTTATAAGTGTCTAGGAATGTCGAAATTTGTTCTATTACGAGGTACACATTATATGTATACCTATATTAGCCTGTATAACAATGGTTCACAGTGATCACGAGATATTATTTTATTTCAATTTGTTATCTATAAAAATACCTACAATAACTTTGCAAGATGTCACATCATTCTATCCTAAAATATTGCCTACATGATTTAGATAGTATAGTAAGTTAGTAGGTAATAGGAAAGTATCACCATATCGAACGGAACTCGTTGCGTGGCGTCGTGAGTTTATTTTTATTTGTATGTAGGTATGGAAGTAAAAATGTATGGTTGAGGCATCTGCAGAAACATCTGATTTAACTACCTAGTACGGCGCATTAAATATTTTAGAAATAAGTATGTCCGATCAAAATAGGAAGACCTCTTTATTACGGATTGGTCGAAACGAAAACATACCAAGCGTGCGTCCAATTTTTTTTAGCTTTTGCAATGAAATGTGTTGCCTTTGCCAATTAAATTTCTATTCAGGTTACGTCAATATCATTGAGGTTACGGAATTTTTTCAATGTTTTACGACGTCGTTAATATTTAATAACCATTAAGCCGGCGTTTGCACACACGTTAGTATACCACAATGCATGTAGCAGTCTCGTGCGCGTTATTTCCTCGCGATTTTCGTAGTAGCGCTATTGTGCATGGCTAGAGTTCACCGCATATTCGCATACAAAGTAAAGATGACAAACATAAACGCGCAAAAACCTACATCCTAGTATTGGTCTCAACTTATGAGGAACACTAAAATATGTTTTTGTTCTCTCAAGTTCCAAACCGATTAGGTGTTATTTTTCTTCGAGCGACAATAAATAAAAAACTGGTCAATGATGTGTTACAGGACAACATATGGTGTAGGATTCCAAAATTCTGTAATTTCGTTTCCATATTACAAAACATTAAACTCATTGTCATTTTGAATAAACGGGTAATATCGTTAACCTCACAACCACTTTAATTTAAAGAGGTGTTAGGAAAGTGCCCAAAAACGGTCGTTCATATACTCTTGTAGTTTAGATTTTATAAGTTTTCATCGTCGCTATTTTGCGTTATTCGATACGATAGATTCATTTGAATTTGTAATACAGTCAACTAATAGTACTAATACTAAACACTAACACTGTTACAACTGCTATTCTCATTTGTCATAAAATACCCACCACAATAACAGCCTAAATGGAAAAGCATTTCTAAAAGTTATAGTAATTGTCTAATAAATGTGTGAACCTTTCACTAACTTGCGAACATTGAATGTTTGACTAAATGCAACTAAAATCATGATAATCTAGTGAATGCATTTGAATAAATATTTAGCTATTAGCATTATCTAAAAACAATCTAGGCGTCACCTAAATAAAAGTATAAACTACCCAGTTATTTTCCTTTTAGATATCCGAAATTCATTCTCAGTTGTTCTAGGAACACGAAAGTAAGAATAGTGTGCGGCGCGATTCTCACGAAAGCGGGAATGAATCCTTTGAAGAATACCTTCGGGCCTTCCTTTGCGGTGCTCATGACAAGGTGCACGGCGCCATTGAACTCGCCTGGAGGGGCGTTCATTGCTCTAGTTTTCAATACATCTACTGGTTGGGTCAATGTGGTCGCGATGCAGCCCTGAAAAACAAAATACTTAATTAAATGTTTGCCGTGTAAGTATATTTTCCAGATAATAACATTTAGAGCTCTGCTAGGTAATTAATTCATTAACACTTTCACTGCTAAGCTCAAAACAATGACATTCGCGCAGTGCTAACACTGTGGAATGCTATACAACTCTGACTCAAGGTTTGAGTCGTGCGCACTACGGCCCATATGTCGCTGACCTACCACGTAGGTCGTCAGCAGTTAAAGTGTTAAAAGTAGTGGCATTTTCTACGTTATGTTGTAGAGTTACTTGCTGCATCTTCTCTACAGTGATAATAGGTTCAGACGCAGAGGTAGCTTCAAAAAAGATTATTGAATAAATTATTTTGAGTTTCGAGTTTACTAATAAAAAAACTCAAAGGCAAATACTTGGACATTTGACTGAACAGCAGACTGTCGTCTGCTTTCCACATTGCTTAAAAGCCATATACCCACTGGGTGTTAATTTATATGTCATACATCAGAGTGAGCAGTGAAATGAGTGTGTATTTATCTGTTTTTTGTGTGCAAAAAAAAATAATTATCTCAAAAGTTCTATTTCTGTAATTTCTGTTAGTCTCTTTTTTAGGGTTCCGCACTCAAAGGGTGAAAACGGGACCCTATTACTAAGCCTACGTTGTCCGTCCGTCCGTCCGTCCGTCCGTCCGTCCGTCCGTCCGTCCGTCCGTCCGTCCGTCTGTCCGTCTGTCCGTCTGTCCGTCCGTCTGTCCTACCTATTTAGGGCTGTAACTTTTGAACCGTAATAGCTAGATAGTTGAAATTTTCTCAGATTATGCGTTATTGCGGCGGATTTGTTAACAAATAATAAAAATGGCAGAAAGTTAAAAATTAAGGGGGGTTTTCAACAAGAAACTAGTTTTTATCTACGTTTTTCTTCACGCTCTATAGTAAAAACAGTAATACATACAAGCGTCAAACTTAGTGTGATTATAGAGCAAACTTTACAGAATAACAACAAATACTAAAAACCGGCCAAGTGTGAGTCGGTCCTGCGCTAAAGGTCCCGAACAAAAAAAGTTTTTTTTCTAAGTTAATAATGTTGTGTTCTGTGGTGGTGTGGTATGGAACCCTCGGTGCGCGAGTAGCCCGACTCGCACTTGACCGGTTTTATTTACGTCTTCTCTTCATATTCTACCTAAGTGCCAAACTAATTTTTATTACATCTGGCCAGAGCATATGTATTCTGCTTTTTATTATACTGTACATAGCTCGTAAAATACACCTTATAAAAAATCAAATGTTAGCATGAAACATTGCTGTTATGTATGATGCTGCATGCTGATTACTGATGTATATTATGTAAAAATTTTAAATAAACAAAAGCCTTTACATCATATATTAATATGTATATTGGCTATAGATAGGTAAGTCACCTTGAATTTTAGGACGTCTATTTGTCCCATATTAGCACGGGGGGAGCCACAATAGTCAAATAAAATTGAAAAAGACGGCCGGCCGACACGAGGCTCGAACCATAGCACCCGAATCGTGAGCCGGTTGTCTACACCACTAGACCAACAAGACAGTGATTGATCCGGGCGAAATCTCTCACTAGTACAGCGCAGCGGTGTTCCGGTAAGGAGCAGCGCGCTATCGCTTCAAGAATCAAGATACGAACCATTTAGTTCAACACTTAGTGCTTCGAAACGTAACCGATAGATGGCGGAAGCTGTATATCGGCGTTCCACTTAGAATGTTCTAAGATAACATAGCATGCTTTACATATAATTAGAAACTAATTACTTACAGCGACTGCACTAGCCGATACGTGTGTAATGACATTATCCTCGAAGTATCGAGTGGAAAGCAGCATTCTTTTCATGAGATCGTAGAAGGAGATCTGGCCGACTGTCATCAGAGTTGCTCGGAAGCAGGTCATCGAAGCGCCGGCCCACAGTCGCTTGACGCCTTCGTTCCGTGCCACGCTGTACAAGCCATGTATGGCGTTTTTGTAGCTGAAAATAAGATTATTATCATAGAAAAGATCAATAATACATACTAATATCATAGAGTAAATAAATTATACACAACAGAGGGTCAATGCCCATACTAAGAAAGTTACCACCTTCTTATATGAAAACTCGCGCAAGTACAGCGCCGGTGGTGAGTAACAGTACTACAGCAATGTTTAATTACGTTAAAATACGTGTTAAACACATTTACTATTAAAATTTTTAAGAAAATTAATTTATATAATTTATTTCCGTGGAACAAAACTCAAATAATAGTGATCTGATAACGTTTAGTTAAGATTTATCTCTCGCTCAGGCCAGTAGCGACATCTGTTTGCGCCAAGACTATACTAAATTTAAAATGTATGGAACTGACATGCTAATATTATATCGGGTTTTTGTATTGAAGGTGGCGCCTGTTTTACAAGCTGTTTTCGTTTATTTTTTTGGCGCGGCTATCAACCAAACTTTAATATTTTAGTTCAGAATAAAGTAACAAACAAAACTTGTTATTACATTCATGTCTCGAAACTCATTCCGAAAGGACATATGAAGGCCGGAAGTTGAAAATAGATTCATTACGTTTTCTTCAAGCCTTTATATCTCCGTTCGGACTGAGTTTAGAGATATACTTGTCATAACAAGTTTTGTTTGTTACTTTATTCTGAACTAAAATATTCAAGTTCGGTTGATGGCTGCGCCAAAAAAAGGCGAAAACGAAAAGGGGCCATTTTTAGGCATTGGCTTTTAAACTAGTGAACTATAAAACGCGATAAATCGAGAAAAACGTCATGCGTAAAAAGATCTTTCGTTTCGTTTCTTCTTTACGAGCACAGTACCTAAAATGAAAGATGCCACTGGTGCAATCATACCGATTACGCAAATTGAATAAAGAAGCAGATTGCCTATAATGTATCATACATAACTATAAATACTCAATGACTAAGAAGCAGTGTTAGGCAGTTTCGTGACTGTAAGGTGCTATAAGTTGAGTTTGCCTACTATACAATTTTAGGTACACTGTGCTCAAAATTGACATATTTAAGACCACAGTAGAAATAATTATCATTGTTACTCAAACATTAAATACCTAGTCAATACACTTAAATTAAATAATAGAAAAATTAAGAAAATATGAGTTTTCTTACTTCCTCCTTTGTTCAGGCGGAAGTTTAACATCATTCTGCATGCGTACATTAACTAAATCGGCGGGGCTACCTACAAGTCCACCAGAAAAACCTCCCAATCCTGCTAGGAACATGGACATGACAAATGATATTGAACCCTGAAAAGACAACATTTATTTTAAAAGGGCTATCACAGTCCAGCGGCGCCCTCATCACATTAAAAAAGATTTCTCAATAAAGAAAGCCTAAATTTCAAAAGTGCTCCTCACGAACACTACAAAAGCCTTCAAGCTATTTTCATAGAATACTTTTATAGGTTTTTTAAAGGTCTAAACCAAAGATAAAAATCTTTGGTCTAAACATACAAATTTTGAAAAAAGAAAAAATCGGCCGCTT
This sequence comes from Agonopterix subpropinquella, assembly GCA_922987775.1. Taxonomy (NCBI): domain Eukaryota; kingdom Metazoa; phylum Arthropoda; class Insecta; order Lepidoptera; family Depressariidae; genus Agonopterix; species Agonopterix subpropinquella. The sequence goes on along the minus strand of OV277695.1, from coordinate 13,800,444 downwards.
TTGTTTTTATTCGAAATTGTCTAAAAGTGGAATGTTTAGAACCTATAAAAGTATTGTATAACACAAAGACTACAGTTTAATATACCGGTATAACAATGGCTTGAAGGCTTTAGTAGTGTTCGTGTTGAGCACTTTTTTAATTTAGGCTTTCTTTATTGAGAAATCTTTTTTAATGTGATGAGAGCGCCACTGGACTGTGATAGCCCTCTTAAAAACAATTATACTTTACAAAATTATTATTTATTATTATTATTCAATTATACTTTATTGCAAACTAATACATTAAAAAAACTCATTTGAATAAAGGAAAAAAACTCACTGTATGTTGCAGGAGAGAAATTCTTTATTTTATGCACAAAAAAGAGGTCATGCATGAATAGAAGAGAGTGAAATAAAAGGGAAAGAAAACATCTTCCATGAGAGATTATAATTAATTATAAATAAATTGAGTTTCTCCTTAAATTGTGAAACAAGTCGATTTTGTTCTTATTATATCAAATCTTCTACCTGTTCACAAAATAAAAATATTATTGTTGTATTAGTAAGCCCTACAAGCGAGACTCATAAAAATAATGTAATTAATCACTTACTTCTTTTGGAGTCATTGCCTGTTTTGAAACTTCATAAATACCAAATCTGGCGGTAGAGTATGTTAGCTGTCTCATTATAGAAGCAGATATGCCATTGTAAAGTCCAATTATGCCTAGAAAAAATTTATGAATCAATATTACGAAGTTTACATAGGTACCATAAATCAATGTTGCATTTAGAAATAATTTCTGAGTCGCCTAAGACGGGGTATCTCAAAGTGGGATCGTCAGTTGGTCGTACGTCGTAGCCCCAGACCCGGCTAGATTATCGTTATATAACTGCTCCTAAAACTGACATAATTTATAAGGTCTGCACTGTAGTATTATTTAAAAATCAAATATTGTAATATTTTGTGTATCCGTAGGCGTGCAAATATTAAGCATGTAAAATAAAATTAAATTAAATTTACAAATTATTAGATTTAAATGTAACAATTTACCTACAAAAATATACATGATGTCAAGCTAAAACTACAAATTTATACAAAATGAACTTATCATTATCACACAAATGAAAATGTGAAAATTATGTTATAGCTTGTGAATTTACCCTTATTACTAAAATAATCAAGCACATTTATAATTATTCTCATTAGGAACCTTTACAATTTATAGTACCTTAATTAATAGAGTCTAATGTCATGATCGATATATTCTTTTACTCTGTAGAAACACATTTTATTAATGTAATATCCATATGCATTGGACTCACCCTGATTTTTGATGACAAGCTTTGAAAGTTGATACATAGATATGTTTTTGCCTTTCTGAGTCTGCATCTGAACCTTGAGCAGGTCCAACGGGTGGGTGACGCAAGCCGCGCCGGCGGACGCTAGCCCTCCGAAGTACCATAGTGCCAGCCTCTCCTGAGACTTTGTCATGCTGAAATGAGAATATTGTCTATTTATAAACTATCTAGGACACCCCAAAAGCAGGGCATGTCCTTAAAAACAGGACGAGTCCTATTATGAAGCCCTTTTAAAAAACACATAATTTATCTTGACACGCGAGGCAGATTGAATGTAAGGTTGGAGACAGTAACGGAGAGCAATTTTTAAAACACCGGACCTTACCAAGACGCTACTTAAAAACTATCCAGGACACCCCAAAAGCAGGACATGTCCTGAGAAAACAGGACGGTTGGCAACCCTACTAGGGGTCAGCGGGTCATTTTAGGGGCGGGGAGTAGGAGTTGGGGTATAGCCTTCGGGGCACTGAAACGCACAGAAAATGGAGTTCACTGGTTTGTTGGCTTTTAATAATGGAGTGCTTATCTTAAAATGTATATTTAGGATTTGATTCTGCATAAGATAATAAACTACTAATCTCTTTCGGACGAGGCAATTCGTAAAATTATGATGATTGAATTTCAATTCTTCATTCAAGGTAGTTAAAGGATACTGGGCAGAAGTGGTCCAAGACCTAAGTGACTACGTTTGAAAGGGAGTTTAATTTAGATCATTTTTTTATATGTGGCATCAATATCTTTTCGAGAGAAAAAAAGACACAGGGTGTTTTGTTTAGCGGTTTTTCATACTAATGTTAGCATTTAGCCGCTATTTATATCTGTTGCTTGAATTTCTTGTCTTATGTGGATAGTATTATTGTTTTTCATTATTATTAATGCAAAAGAATCTTTAGCCTTCAAAACACACAACACTTAAAACGAGAAAATCATTATCTCATTTTGAAATTGCCAGTATAGTAAACCTAAGCCTTATTACTTTTCCATGCTTAATAATAACTTTTAGTAGTTTTAGCTAAGTGTCTGATCCCCCCGAAAGACATTACACCTTTCGGGGCCATAATATCAAAACGACTACCCCTTAAAACGACTTCGTCAAAATAAAACAGCCTGTATCTTTTTTTTCCTTGAAAATATTTTGATGCCCCTTGGGTGCCATGTACGCTTGGGTATCCTCTAACTATCCCTACCAGTGTCATAGCGGGGGGCTCTTGGACCAGTGGTCATACATTTTTGCCCAGTGTCCTTTCGTTTAGTCATCAAGTATTGATTACAGGCTACAGCCAGCGTCGAGCTCTAATAGATGTGAAACGCACGTCAATAGTTCACAGTACACCTCAGAATAAGAACAAAAAATGTATATTACTCACGTTTTTACGAAGGATAAGGTTAAGGTAAGATATAAAATTTGATCGTCAAAAGTAATTTATAAACAATTTAGATGTTTATTTTTCTCAATTCCATGATTACTATACTGTGTTCCTCACTTCTCTCGCAAATTCAGCTTCGATTTCATGTCGAGCCAGGCGATATGAAATTATGAATAGACTATAATCTCGATCAATTTATTCCATAAAAATTTACAATGATGTACTTAGGTAATTGACATTGACATTTGACAATTTGACATAAAACAGATGCAAGCTACAGAATAGGTAGGTACGTGCGACAGTTCAATTTTCACATAGTTCCTACAGGTCCGTTGTGGCGCTGCTGTCGTCAAGCAAAGTATACAACTTGTAGTTAGGGGGGAACGTACCCATACTACGTGACCCATTTTTACCCCCCTCCCCCCCTCGGTGACCACCCTTAGTATATGCCGAGACTCCCCCTCCCCCTCTATTTTTCACGAAGTATTTCATAAATATGGTTTTAAATATTTTTTTGCAAACAAAAGGTTTAAAAAATATATTTTGCTCATATTTTGTCCTTATTAGCGCATAAAGGCGATAGTATAGTTCGATCAATGATGCGAAGCCAAGACAAACGATCGACGGCTGGTTGACCACAAATATAAGCTCGAAAAGTGCGAGATTTCCTTAAAAGATATTGGCTATGTGACGAAAACCAAAGCCCTCCCTCCCCCCCTGTGACCATGCGTGGTATTTTGAAGACCGTATACCGTATAAGGTCTTCAAAATACCACGATAAATCGGTCACGTAGTATAGGTTCGTTCCCTTATAGGTATGTATACAGTGATCCCAGAATGTAAAAAAATAGAGATATTTTCATCATCATCATCATTAATCAACGATATTATTATGTTATACATACAGAGGAGAAAAATTAGGGATTCTCGAGGATTCTCAACTCAAGCGAAAGGACCAGTGAAAACATAAGATATAAACTTCTGACGCAACAACACGGCATGACGCTGATGCTACCATAAGTTTAATATGGCGTGATGGCATTCTATGATCAGTGTGAACTAACTACTGTGAACGTTTTCAAATTCAGTACCACATTCTTCCAAACGGGATGTGTTGTGCGCTGTCCAGTTGGCGCAAGTAAGCACGCGCGTATGGATGGCAAGATGGAAGCACATGCAGTTCTACAAGAGTGGCTCGAACAATCGTTGACATGCTGAAGATTGGACAGCGCAGTTTTCAGTTTGCACGGTTTTACTTGTGTGTATGGACGGGTAATCAGGCCGCGCCTCAGTCCCCGCTTCAGTCCGTCAAGTTTTTTTAACAAATCAATGTTTGCAAATGCCTGATAATGGATGATATATCTATAATCTGTTTCATAAAACTGTTTTGTCGTTTGGCATAATGTTTTATAGTGAATGTACTGTGTTTTTTGAAAATAAAGTAAATCAATGTTTACGACATCTCTTGAATGTCAGTTTTTTTTTAATCGCCGGGCAATACAATTAGTTTTGAACCAAAAAAATCTTCCATCAGCTATGCTAGAAAGACTTTACTTGGTGGCTCCGAGAATACTGAGATTTGCGCGGATTTGCGCGAAGGCTTACTTGTACCGTGTGGACGGCACCTCCGTGTCCCGTCTTGCATTCAAGTAAAACCGTGCGGTTTTAACTGCGCAGGCAAGAAGGTGTGTGTGAACGGAGCATAAAAATGTACTAAATTATTATTTTGCTTGTGCAGTGGCTTCGCATATAAAACTTTAACATAGAGTTTTATTTCGGTACTTTCGGAAAAAGTAACTGAAAATATACTAAAATATTTGAAATTATACAAGGATTGTACTGAAGCTTGATTTTATATTAAATTCATTTAACAGGGCCTAAATTATACCAACTTAGTACTTCTCTTCTTCTTATCGTGTGGGCAGAGCCCTGGTGTCAGAGTTTTTTCAGACCGCCTTACGGCCTCTAACGTGGTTTTTAAGTTAGTACTGAAAATACCAAAAACGGTCACACTGCCTATGATGGCATTTCATGTCGGAAAATGTGACTGTAGCAGCGCCACAACGGACCTATTGGAACTAAAGCTGCTATGACTTGTGACCATAGTTGATACGTCGCCTGCACTCTAGGCCTGAAGTGCGATTTTTGAAAATCATACGAGCGAATTGGCAGTACAAAGATGCATAATCTCCATGGTAATTTTGACACTTTCTACTGCCAAGTCGCTCGTATGATTTTCAAAAATCGCACTTCTGCACTGTAATTTTTCTATAGTATTCCTTTCGGAAAGGCAATAGGAACCTGCTCTTGCAGCCGTTGTCTTTAGTAATATTTTTCTAATCGCATTTGATCACACATTCCAATGTTCAAGATTACGTGAGGTGATGAGGATGACATGACAATATCTATGCCAGTCCTGCTCATCTTCCCATCTTATCTTTTCCAGCTTCCTGTCAAACTCAACAGGATAAGTATCCAGAGCTGTTAAATACATTATAATTATATTTAAAAAAAAAGACATAACCTAAAAAATATGTGCTATGGTATGTGCCTTTGAAGGATTTTGTGTAATTAATTATATTCAACTTTACCCAATTTCACGTTAAAAACTGTTAAATTGTAACTACAGGAAAATAAAAATTATATTAGTTCCATTGTTCTGAAAGGATAAACCTATCCTTCCGATTTTTTGGAAAATTATTCAGGTAGGTACTTACATTTTCTAAACGAGCTTTTGAAGTCCAATAAGAATCTTCTTCAAGAGATTCAGATTTGTGCTCGACTTATGTTAGGTTCACCAATAATATTTGCACTTGGTAAATTACGTAACATTCCAGTGTGTAATTTATTCATAAAGAGTACATTGTAACGAAAACACGAGCGACTGTTGCTCTCGGTCCAGCGACAGTGACTGCATGCATGACGCTTATCATTTTTCTCTATTATGTAAGGTGTTTTGTGTACATACTAACACTATACTGTTATAGAGATAAATTTTAAGATATTATACAGAATAATTTATCTGCAAGCTGAAGATATTCACCAGTACTACATCTAATCTACACTATTAACTGTAACAGAAGTGTTTACATTAAAAATGATGACACTCTGACCAAAATATTTACTAAATTTAGGAGTTCCTGGCGGTCAGAGTGTCATCTTAGGGGCTCCAAATCACAGATTTTTGGAATTTTTGTCTATGTTTGTTCAAGCATCATGCAAAAACTACTGGACCGATAGATGGACGACGGAATTACACGATTTAATACCTCCGTCTCCCTTTCATCTGCGGGGGACGAGACGCAGGCTGGGTTTCCACCCTTATGTCGTTGACCTACCAGCAATTCGCACGAAGAAGTTTGCTTCTTCTTTTATAATGCGCACGGCTAAGGAGTGGAACGCACTGCCTGCGGACCTGTTCCCTGAGCAATACAACCTGGGCCTCTTCAAGGCAAGAGTGAATAGGCATCTTTCTAGGTAAGCATGCTACATCTTCGGCCTCATCATCACTCAACATCAGGTGAGATTGGGGTCAAATGTTTACCTATCGAACATAAAAAAAAAAAAAAAAAAAAATGGACCTTTTTTAACTGACTTCAAAAAAGGAGCGTTGGGTTGGGGGTTGGGTTTCTCAATTTGACTGTATATTTTTGTGTTTAAAAGCTTATAATTAGAGTTAATTAGGCCGTGGTGGTCCAGTGGCGAGTTACCTTGCCTGCCGTGCAGGAGGCAATGCTTTGATCCCCTTCCAGGCCTACTTGTACCAATGATTTTGGAAATTAATTTATTTACTATTTGAAAACTACTGGTTTTTCGGTGAAGCAAAGCATTGTGAGAAAACCTGCAACTGCATGCTTCAATTTTGAGGCATGTATTGTACCCACAGTCCATTAAAAGTGGCGACGGGCTCACTCCCCGTCACACTGGACAGATTTTCAGTACTATTAGTGAAACGTGAATGTTCTGAGGTTTCAGAATATCTCTGTCTACTCCTTCAGGGAATATAGTCGTGAGAATATGCTTATGATTAAACTTAAAAACTGGTAATATTCTATCTCACCACAACGAGGGGAACCAGTGTGAACGAAGTTGTGGGCAAAATCAAGTAATAAAGGTGAACATTATTTCAGAATGTCTTCAGATATCATATCAAGTCTTCAATTAGACAAGAAGTTTGAATCAAGCAGAGTAATTGTGGCTAAAGAAATTAATGGATGTGATAGTTCATTCTTAATTAGTTGTGTGTTAGGCCACTGCATCAAGAATAAAAATGCTGTTCTTATCGTTTCAATGCACAATTCTTTATCACATTATCAAAATGTTGGTCTTAAAATGAATTACAATCTACAAAAATATATAGACTCTGGACTAATGCACTTTTACAACACCGGAGAAGAAATTGTTAATAATTTACTGGCAAATCAAGACTGTTCACTGCAGAAAATATATTTGAAACTACAGGAAATTATAAGGACAATGAAAGAAAAGCATGAAAGTGTTAACGTGATACTAGATGGAATATCACATTTATTTGATCTACAATACACACTCCGAGACGTCAATCATTTTTGTCAAGAAATCATAACATGTGTTAGAGAATATGATAATTCATTTGTTTTATGCCACTGTAATGTTATAAGTGATGATGTTACACAGGTTATGTCTAATTTGCTGTCCCACAAAGCACACATAGTTATTGACATTGATAACCTGTCATCTGGATGGAGTGCAGATGTATCGGGACATTTGACTATTAATTATCCTGGAAGAAAGTTTGAAGATGAACATGTGTTTACTATGGACATGAAGCCATCGAAATACCTTTTCAAACTATTTGATAGAGGTGTTAAATTATTTGCGCCGGGCACAGTTTGATTCCCTGTTGATATTATAGTTGTTACCTAAGTAATAAAAGTATCTATATGTTTATTAATTTTTTTTTTTTAATACCTTATACAATGTTTAACTCAGTGTCAAAAGTCAAGCATGTATCCAGGAGGATCCATAATTTATTCGTAAAATTATTAGATAGATGGGATGTATCCCCCTCTCCACAGGTGACACCCTCCCCCCGAAAATGATTGACAAAAGTCTTATCGCTTGTTTGATTATCCGCCTAGGATTTCATAAAAGCCAAACTAATTTAATCATAAGTAATTGTAATGAAAACCCGATGGTAATGGATAAGTACCGTATCAAAGCAGTTTGGCGGCAGGTAGGTATATCTCTCGTTCGAATTAGTGATAGGTAAGGTACCGCTTACGTTACCTACACAAAAGTACGCGTGTACGTCACGATTAAGAGATAAAATGACTCAAGGTCTCGGTCAAACGATATGACATGACGTTAGTAGCGCGGATTTAGCAGCTAAATCAGAGTTAAGAAAACTAGCTATAAGTAGATTGAATTGACAGTCATAGTTACCGTATATTTGATCGAAGTAGTTAACTAAAAATTTCTTCAAAATATATGGATACGTGATCACCGCTGCGATTTTAAATAGGTACTTAACTACATTTCACCTTGCCCAGCTCGCGCAATACCCACCTACCTGATTGTGTGCAAATCTAGTTAGATCGGCGATCGTTCAAATGTCCTAGATAAAGATAACAGGTGGCTGTAATAGGCCTACGCGTGCGACCGCAGTCTCAGCACACGAATAGATATTCAAACAGAAGACAAAGCTAGGTACTTACGCTTACGCGCACTTTGTACGAAGCTTGTCTTCTGGTTGATATCTGTTCATTTGCTGAGTGCGCGAAACTACCTATAGGTAGGGGTATCCATTGCTATAAGGATCAAAATTGTGTTAACTCCAGCTGCATGAAGCTTGCTTTCTGGTGCGGGCGCCTCGCTATTCATGTGGTCTCAGTGTGCAAGGCCCTTGCATCGTTCACGTGATCAGCGATTAGGTGACCTATCGAGATTTATGTTTCTAGTTAATGTCGATGTACCTTAGTACATACCTACATCCTACATACATAACATTCTATTTTATTAAGGTGGTATTTTATTGAGGTGTATGGTATGGGTACTACCGTGAACACACAGAAATGCACGTGATTCTATCCTCAACATCAAGAATTCAAGATAGGTAATAGAGAATAGGTACACAGTAGGTACTATTAATCCGCATATACCTAATTAATTATGCAACGTGATAATGAATTAACGCAAAACTAGAAAGTAGTTTGTTTAGAATCGAGAGCAGAATCGAATTATCATGGTTTCAACATAGGTAATTTTTTTTTTCAAAATATTAATTAATTTGTGTCTAAAATTTAAAATTTACTGAACCCAACGTCAACCCTCCGCACAGGCACACTCACCCGACTTACTACCAAAACAAGATTATTAAAATGTATCCATGAGTACGTTAGCGCTTCATTCATTGCTGAAATGATAACAAATCATTTTTGCCTCAAAACTTAAAATGCGAATAACTTTTAATTTTAACTACTAATGAAATTATTGTTTCAATCTAATTATTTTGTTATAAATCAGTAGGGGTGTATGAGGTTTTGCGTTAATTCATTAACACGTTGTATACAGGGTGTAACAATACACTCTAGTAATACTTAAGGGGGTGCTTCCGAACATCAAACTGAACGACTTTCACTATGGAGCCAACATCGAAAAAATAAAAAAATCAGCTGCCCCATACAAAACTGCTGAGTCGACTAAAATGTATGGGTCAGCAGATTTTTTTATTTTTTCTCGATGTTGGCCCCATAGTGGAAGTTGTTCAGTTTGATGGCCTTAACCACCCACTTAAGTATTACTAGGGTGTTTAGGAATTAGCATATTATTTCACATGAATAGGTAATGGTAACTATTATTACATCTATTCATATGGTAAGTACCTAAGTATACAGTTCTACATAGTGTATGTAGGTACTATTTTAGTATAAGAGATAAGTGTACTTTTTGCAACCATCAGCAGCAAGGCTGATTCAGTGTTTCTGGGGTGTAGAGTATCTCTGTGATGGGGATGGACCAGGTCTGCCTGCATTACTCCAGTCGGTTTAGGAGTTACTGATGATTAAAGGTCTGTAAAAAATTTACGATCAGCTGCACGGCTGATCGTATGATATTGTTGTATGTTGTTGCCATAGTGCCAGTCAAAGTTCCGACCTTTGAACGGCTGTATCTCCTAAACCGACTGATGAACCATGTCAGTTTTTGTACTGTTCACATAGCTACAGTGCATACTACAACAATAACATACGATCAGCTGCAAGGCTGATCGTTAATTTTTTACAGACCTTTAATCATCAGTAACTCCTAAACCGACTGGAGTAATGCAGGCAGACCTGGTCCATCCCCATCACAGAGATGCTCTACACCCAAGAAACACTGAATCAGCCTTGCTGCTGATGGTTGCAAAAAGTACACTTATCTCTCGGAATATTTGGGGTTCCACCCAATACTAACCTAGTAGTACAAAAAATAAGAATATAGTAAGTATAATTAGGTACTGCTGTTCATTCATCATTACTCTATTTCTGGGTGCAGTGTACATTACCTCATCCACTCATTAGGTAAGTACATAATAGTAATTGGGTACCTAACTACCAGAGCAGAGCACGACAGTGCGTTACGTCACGGTTATGTCTGGTACTTTGCCTAAAATAAATAATAAATATCTTGGACAACGTTACACATATTTTCTAGTCCATTTAAAGTACCTATAGGTAAGTATCAGAATCTAGCCCGAATGACTTGTATTGTGATGACTAGACAACGATATAGGTGCCTAACTTACCTACAAAACATATTATGGATGGGTTTATGGGTACATACATCCATGACTTGTGTACAAAAATTCAACATACACATATTGGCCCATCATTGCAGGATTCGAACCCGCGACCGTCGGCATAATATTCCGTGCCGTCGGTCGGCACAGTAGGCAGGTTCACTACCGTACCGACTGACCTACTAGGCCGTTAGAGAAGGTACGTAGGTATAGGCACTAGGTACAATGGCGAATTAACTCGCAATGGCAATGGCAGCTAGGTACTTATACTTGAAGTGTAAAACTATAAATCGGGATTAGCTATACCTTACCTATAATAGGTAGTAGGTATTTCCTTAGTCTAAAATAGATAGGTACCTACCTATTTAGACTTACATACACAACACGTAGGTAAGTAGGTATCCTAGGTAACTAGTAGATTACCTAGGTGAATAATATTTTCCTAAATAATGTACAACATCTGAGTTATAAATCTATGTTTATACTACTTACTTATACTTACTTTACTAACTTTAATAAGGAGTTCTTTTGTTTGTTACGTTATGATTTTAGTTCAATAAGTATGTAGGAGGACACCTATTACTTATAATTATACATCTGCATGCAACCCACAAGATCTTAGACATATCTTAGTTATTATTATTACCTCGTGCACTAGATAGATAGAAAGGTAGGTATCGATTAACAGATCTATCGCATTTATAAAGCACGCAATGTCACCTCGGTACAAAGACATATATAAGCCTCGGTAGCTATGCATATACATACATAGTAGTGTGGCGAACTATCCGCCACTACTTGTACCAGCTCCTACTTTGGTACAAAACGCTACCGCCTATGCACCTTGGGCCTTTGCCTCATATTCTTTCTACTCAATTAATATTCTTCATTTCCGTCTTCTGTGAGTTCTTACCTACCTATCTTCGCTGTACCTACTTCATATCTTCTCTTCTACCGAGTTCGAGTCCCGATGTATGTGGGACTACCTACTACTCCCCACATCTGGTGACCCCGACGTGATCCACGGCTTCGGTGGATTTGGACAACGCTGATCATCGGGAATTGCTGGTAGTTGAAGAAAAATCACAGTTCAAAGTGCAGAAAGGATCGGACGATTTTTGACGTTTGGTCCAAGTCAAAAGTGGTGAGCCAATTTTTTTTGTTATTATGGCCAACCCCAATCAAGAGGATTTTGAGGACGCTATGAATGCTCCTGGAGCTCAAGTAATGAGAGTTGGAATCAGGGTACCGCCGTTTTGGCCAGACGACCCTGCCTTGTGGTTCGCCCAAGTCGAAAGCCAATTTACGCTCTCCAGGATTACTACTGACGACACTAAATTCTGTTACGTAGTAGGGCAACTAGATCATCAGTATGCCGCTGAGGTTAAGGATGTGATCACTTCCCCTCCTGCTACGGGAAAATATGACAAACTCAAAGCGGAACTGATTAAACGCCTCTCCGATTCGCAACAAAAACGCGTGAAACAGCTTCTAATGCATGAGGAGCTTGGCGACCGGAAGCCTTCGCAGTTTCTACGCCACCTAGAAGGTTTAGCAGGTCCAACTGTACCTAAGGACTTCATGGCTACCTTGTGGTCGAGTAGGTTACCACAAAATATACAGACTGTTGTTGCTTCACAGACAGACCTTCCGCTAGAGAAATTGGCTGAGTTGGCTGATAAAGTGCACGAGATTGCTCCGCCGATCCCTCACGTTGCAGTAATCAACCCTCCGCCATCATCATCATCATCATCACCTGCTTATGACCTACTAACTAAGCAAATATCCGCTCTTACAAGGCAAGTAGCTTCATTATCAGCTCAAGTAAAAAACCAGGACAGGCACAGAGGACGCTCACGTTCACCTCCACGACACAGGAAGTACAACCGCTCCCGTAGCCGTTCTCGCCCAAAGCAGCCGCCGCCAAATCACCCACACTGCTTCTACCATTTCACTTATGGCGCCGATGCAAAGAAGTGCACACAGCCCTGTACCTATCTGGCGGAAAACTCAAAGGGCGGCCGGAAGTAACGGCTACTGGTTGCCCTTCATCAACAGGCCGTCTTTTCGTCAGAGACCGTACATCTAAAATGCAGTTTCTTATTGATACTGGGTCTGACTTGTGCGTTTTTCCACGGTCAGCCGTCAGGACGCCCTGCATAAAATCTAAGTATGACCTTACTGCTGCTAACAATTCAGTCATCCATACATACGGACCAGTCCAATTACATCTGGATTTCGGACTACGACGCGCCTTTACCTGGAGCTTCACCATCGCTGATGTTTATAAGCCCATTATTGGGGTAGATTTCCTGCACTACTACAATTTACTCGTGGACTGCAGAAACCAGCGCCTGATTGATGGTATTACCTCCCTTTCTGTCCACGCTCTTCACTCGGATTTATCTGACGACATCTCATCAGTAAAAGCTGTCTCTGGTGAAACCGAGTTCCACGAAATTCTTCGCGAGTTTCCTGAAATCACACGTCCTTCAGGTATTTATTCCTCATCTAAGCACAAGACTTTGCACTACATCAGGACGACAACCGGACCTCCAGCATCCTGCAAGCCGCGTCGCCTTGACCCTATTCGCACGCAGATCGCTAAAAGTGAGTTTGAGGATATGTTGGCGAGTGGCATAGCTCGTCGATCCGAGAGCCCATGGTCTTCGGCTTTGCATCTAGTCAAAAAGAAGGACGACGGATGGAGACCCTGTGGCGACTACAGGGCACTGAACGCCAGAACCATCCCAGATAGATACCCCATCCGACACATTCAAGATTTTTCATACCAGTTGTCAGGATGCACAGTTTTTTCCACTATAGACTTGGTTAAAGCGTATAACCAGATCGCTGTGAATCCGGAGGACATACCTAAAACTGCAATAACGACGCCTTTTGGATTGTACGAGTTCGCGTTCATGACCTTTGGACTACGTAACGCGGCTCAGACCTTCCAAAGGTTCATTGACGAAGTTCTATTGGGTCTAGATTTCTGCTACGGATATATTGACGACATACTCGTATTCTCAAGGTCAGTAGACGAACATAAACTTCACCTGCGTCAATTGTTCGAACGTCTAAAACTCTATGGTATCGTAGTCAACACAACTAAATGCACACTTGGCCGTCAGGAAGTCACATTCCTCGGATACTCCGTTTCTGCTACCGGCACTAGACCTCTCGAGTCGAAAGTCCAAGCTGTCCAGGACTTCACTACTCCAAAAACCGTGAAAGAGCTTCGTCGTTTCCTGGGCATGCTAAATTTTTATCGCCGTTTCATCCCCAACGCTGCACATCTACAAGCGCCCTTAAATGCTGTCCTAAGTGGCCCTAAGGTAAAAGGTTCACACCCAGTGGCAATGACTGCAGAGTTGCTGAAAGCCTTCGAGGATTGCAAGACATCACTCTCTCAAGCAACGCTACTAGCTCACCCTGAACCATCGGCAGACCTTGCGATTGTTACTGATGCTTCGGACTCTGCAATCGGAGCTGTCTTACAGCAAAGAAGAGGCAAAGACTGGCAACCGCTAGCCTTCTATTCGCACAAACTATCTACCTCTCAAAGAAAATATAGCCCATACGATAGGGAACTCTTAGCGATATACGAGGCCATCAAATATTTTCGCCACATGGTTGACAATCACACTTTCACAATTTTCACAGACCACAAGCCCATCACCTTCGCCTTTTCTGTAAACAAGGATAAATGTTCGCCTAGACAGTTCCGGTATCTAGATTTCATCTCACAATTTACCACCGACGTAAGATACATACCGGGACCAGAGAACGTTGTCGCCGATGCACTATCTCGCATTGAAGAAATCACTCTTATTGATTACCAGGCTCTTGCACGACTTCAGGAAACCGATCCAGAACTGCAAGACCTACTTCTTCATGGCTCTTCTCTGAAACTAAAAAAGTTAAAAATATTAGATGGCAACCTACCTGTATACTGTGACGTGTCAACTCAACCACCGCGACCGTATGTAACTCCAGACCTGAGGAAAAAAGTATTCGACATGCTTCATGGATTACATCACCCAGGAAGTTCAGCTACTGTGCGACTGGTCACCCAAAGATTCGTGTGGCCAAGGATACGTAAAGATAGTAGAGAGTGGTCTAGGCAATGCTTGCAATGCCAAAAGTCTAAAATAACCCGTCATACCATCTCTCCTCCTTCCACTTTTCCTACTCCTTCCTCGAGGTTTCTCCACATACACCTCGATATCGTAGGGCCGTTACCTTTGTCCTCTGATTTCAGATACTGCCTCACCGTCATCGACAGGTTTACGCGATGGCCTGAGGCGTTCCCTCTGAAGGACATCACGGCGGAAACCTGTGCCGCCGCCCTTGTCTCTGGCTGGATAGCCAGGTTCGGCTGCCCTGCTCGCGTGACCACAGATCAAGGTCGCCAGTTCGAGAGCCACCTCTTCAAAGCTCTCACTACCCTGGTTGGTGCGCGCCACTTCCGCACCACTGCCTATCATCCTGCTTCAAATGGCATCGTGGAACGTCTACACCGCCAGCTCAAGGCGGCTATAATGTGTCATACCTCTTCGCAGTGGACTGAAGCCCTTCCACTAGTACTCCTCGGCATGCGGAGTTCCTGGAAGGACGATCTGCAATCATCCGCTGCTGAATTGGTCTACGGTGAGCCTCTCCGCTTGCCAGGCCAGTTCCTGTCTCCAGACGCTAACCACACCACAGCTGACGTCACCGAATATGCGACCCGTCTTCGCTCGCAGATGGCCAAGCTGACACCCAAACCAACTTCGTGGCACACTTCTTCACCGTTCTACATACCACGCGCACTGTCTACCTCGTCTCACGTGTTTCTGCGTCAAGATCAAGTACGCCGACCCCTCGTACCGCCATACGCTGGACCTTATAAAATATTGAAAAGGCAGCCCAAATTTTTCACAATAGACATTCGAGGAAGGTCAACAAACGTCTCCGTTGACAGACTAAAACCAGCGTACCTAATGCGAGAAGTCACCGTTCCTGAGCCACCCAAAGATCAACCCAAAAGAGATCGAAGTGGCTTAAGAGTAACCATTCCTGAGCCACCCAAAGATGACATCACCCGAACTCGAGGCGGCCGAAGAGTAAGGACTCCAGAATTTTATCGACCGTAGCTACGGTCTGGCCGGGGGAGTCATGTGGCGAACTATCCGCCACTACTTGTACCAGCTCCTACTTTGGTACAAAACGCTACCGCCTATGCACCTTGGGCCATACACCCAAGCCCACTGCATGGTGGGATGTTGCTCTTGCGCACCCGCTCGCTCTTCAGCCAACCTGCATGCGGCATCCCGCTCGCACCTGCACCGGCGAACACGCTCGTCGGACGCGCTCGGAAGAACCGGTGGGAATCCAACACAGATCGTTTACCTACTGCCCGCGCGTAACATCTATTTGCTAATTGCTAAAATCTAAATTATTCTCTCTGTTATTTAAGTTCTGTCTATCCTATTAAACTCATATTCTTTCTACTCAATTAATATTCTTCATTTCCGTCTTCTGTGAGTTCTTACCTACCTATCTTCGCTGTACCTACTTCATATCTTCTCTTCTACCGAGTTCGAGTCCCGATGTATGTGGGACTACCTACTACTCCCCACAGTAGTATGTATGTTAGGTACTTCATGTGATAACGACCTCTGTGATATTTATGGCATTTGATGTAATTGGGGCTAATCTATTTTTCTAGTCATTTGGCCTCACAGTTATATTTTTAAAGGGTGAAGTCATTATCATTATGTACCCGCCTATAAAATTATTACGGTACGTTGTTGTTTCGGTACTACTAGTGAAACATGTTCACATTTTTCAAAATATCTCTGACTACCCCCTCGGGGAATATAGTCGTGAGATATACATGCAACATGGCCTATGCTCTCAGTAGGTACTTTAAGCGAAAATTCTTAGTCAATGTAGATACTTTTAATAGCCGCGTATGGGTGTGTCGTACGAAGCGACTAAGGGATAAGGTTTCAAATGCAATCAGTATTTTTATGGGCAAAAGGCTGGCGACCTATCACCACATGAAAATTTTATCATTTCCGGAAACCAAGAATGCCTTTTAATTTTGTAGTAATCCGTAATATCTCTAAATTTAGTACCAGCAATGAATTCAATTCTCGAGTGGCGACCGCGTACCGCGTACCGCGTTCCAGAGTGGGCAGGCCCCTCACACGGTGGACCGACGACTTGGTGAAGTCGACGGGAACCTTTACGGGAACCCGTTGGATGAGGGCAGCGTAGGACCGATCGTTATGGCGATCCTTGGGGGAGGCCTATGTCCAGCAGTGGACGTCCATCGGCTGAGATGATGATGATGATGAATGAATGGAATTCAATAATGGTATTCTTGGTTTTCGGAAATGATGTATAATTGTAAAAAATTAGCAGAACTAGAGGCTCGGCCCTCTTAGACGCATGAATCCCAGAGTATTTAACACAAACTCATTGAATACTTAAGTAAAATATGTTTATTCCATTATAGAATCAATTGTTTTCCTTAGCTTAGCAGAGCACAGATCGAGAGGTGATTTCTTTTCTTTGTTTTGTAAATGCTTATCAGCGCCAGCCTTCACCAACATGCGTGCCACTGCTTCCCTGTCCTCTTCACATGCCAAATGCCTGAAATTAATAAAATGTGTCATTCTACAAAGCACTTTGTACCCAAGCAGGGACTTAACCTCCTGCGTACATTTGTACTTCTCATAGGACATAAGAAATAATAAAATCTATTGTTAGTGTTTTAGTCGCCAACCAAAACACCATCAATACATTTTATTATTTCTTATGTCCTAAGAGAAGTACTATTGTACGCAGGATGTTAAAATTAGGTATATTATTTGTGCGGAGGAAGACAAATAATATAAATAAAATAAAGCCTTATTCGTGAGAGGTGTTTGCCCTGCAGTGCAAACTTACAGGCTATCTTACAAGATACTTACAAAGGAGTGGAACCAGTAGAGTCTACAGGATCAACTTTGATCTGAGGAGTGTTCAGCAATAGTTCTACGACTTCATTCCTGCCCTGAGCAGCCGCTCTATGTAGAGGGGTCGCTCCCAACACGTCAGCTTCATTTACATTAGCTTCGTTTAATATCAGAAGTTGGGCTACCTGGAAAAAGATTTTATTGCTAGATTAACTGAAGAGATTAACAGGCTCCTTTGTTATCTATAGCATCAGGGTCAGGAAGTTGGAAATAGGTATTGTCTATACCTGGGGTACAGACTGCCTAACGGTGAAACATGAAAATACTCCTTGGCAATGATCAACCTTCTTTCGTAAATACCCATTGTGTCAACTTTGTCCCTTCCTAATCCAATGACAAAAATTGATCATTGGATAGAAGGGGACCAAGTAAACACGTTGGAGACATCGATGAAATGACAGAAACTTACGAAATAAGGACGAACACTACTGACCGCCATGGTAAATTTTCGTGTTTCCACGCTTGTAAGGTTATGGATCCATTAGTTAATATCCATGATCAGGGTCAACTAAGAAAAAGGTTGTAGGCAACTTGGAAGCTTTTGATCTTGCTTTTGATGACATGTTGCCAGAACTTACTGTTGCATATTACATACTATACAATCTATTGCATCATCTGTTGGTCTTTCTAAAATCTATACTCATAAAACAGTTCTGTGACTGACTGACTCACAATGAAAGAAACATAAAAGGACACTGGGCAAAAATGTAGTGTGACTGGTCCAAAAGTGGCCACTTTTGGCAGTTTTAGCGATAATAACACGACAAGCATAAAACATAAATAACCCAAACGTTTCGATAAATTGAATATATTTGCCACTCCTGACTAGAATGTGACATTCTCGTTTTTTCAGAAATACGTAGGGCACACTGAAAGTTGCAGGAACGGACCAGTTAGTGACAATGCCGGTCAGAGTGTCATCTTAGGGGCGGTTTGAAAAATTTATTTTAATTACGAATAAGAAACTCTTTGTCAACCTATAGCCGAAAATTTTATTCGATTGTCATTTGTTTTAACGATTTGGCGACAATTTGAAAAGTGCGTGTCGCGAGGCAAATCGAATTTAGCAGGGAAAAATGTTTTCTCCCCAATTTATTACGATTTTCGTCGTGGTCCTAGTCCATAACAAAGTTAATGATAAACTTCGATTGGTATTTCATGATGAAGCCCTGTCCCTTGACACTTGTTTACAACTGGTTAAATGAGTTTAGGCATGATCGGAGCAATCTCAGTGATGATCTACCTGGGAGATGTCGTTCAACGGCGACAACTGAAGAAAACGCCAATGCTGTGCAGCTCATGAGAGAGGCTGATAAGAGAGTGACCTACCAGCAGATTCAGGCAAGCTTCAGCATTGATATGAGTCAAGTGCAAAAGATCCTACACGAATATTAAGGCGTAGGGAAGCTTTGTACTAGATGAATACCCCATAATTTACCCGATTTCAATAATTTCATAGTAAAGCAGAGGGGGTCCACTGCTTCTCACAGAGGTTCCAATGAACGGGACGATACATAAAATGGAATTGAGGCCACTTCTAAAAATATTAAAAGTATTCCCAACCTCAATCAATCAATCAATTATACTTTATTTCACACCAAAAAGAAAAAAAACATAGTATACAGAGAGCAAAAAATCAGGAAATACAAAGGCACAAAAACAGGCGGTCTTATCGCTAAAAAGCGATTTCTTCCATACAACCTTGGGGTAGAGGAAATAGTAAAAGAAGATTGGTAGGCGGTGTAGATCAGAATAACATAATATAGATAACATACACAAATAAAGTTATACAAATACAAACACTACCTCCTACTTCTATACACTTTTTATTGTCCTGAAACTTTCAGTGTGCCCCACGTATGATTGAGGGCAGCACAATAGGCTCGTTACCCTAATAAATAATACTCTGCATGCTAGATATTTTTCAGTTAAATAAATTGATTAATTATGTGCGTATGGATTGAGGTGCCCCATTTGCTATGGAAAAATGGATTATATGCCCATTTTGTAGGAAATTTGTAGATTTTGTAGGCCCAATTCTGGAATTTGTAGCAAAAGTATAAAGAAGTTACATGAACATAAAGGTGGCACCTCACACCAGATGCATCTGGTGTGAGGTGCCACCCTGGAACTCGGAAAGTACGTGATGAATCTTTTTGAAAATATAGTAGGATTTAGTAGGAGTTGGAAAAAGATCCTACAAAAAAAACCAGCTCTCTACGACTAAAACTGAAAAAGCTACAATACTTTGATTGTGGCCCCTCACACCAGATGGCATCTGGATTGAGGGGCCACCTGTAACTCTGAAACTACGTGATGAATCTTTCTGAAAAATTTGTAGGATTTAGTAGGAGTTGAAAAAAGATCCTACAAAAAAAATCAGCTCTGTACGACTAAAACTGAAAAAGTTACAAGAGATACTTTGAATGTGGCACCTCACACCAGATAAATGCTTATAACTACATATGTACGTAATGGAATCCAAAACCGATGATGCCAATATTTAGTAGAAATTTCGACTAAATATTGGCATAGTCAGATGTCGCATATCATCAATACCTACAGAGCTACACGTTTTTTCAAAATTCCATATAAAACCATTCAGTAGGGTATCCATGTAATAAATGAAACCATGAGACACATTTTTCTTCCAGCTGTTTTTTGCATTTTATTTAACACGTTTTTTTGCATTTTATTTACGTATATAATTATATAGGATACGAAACTCACGTCCGTATGTCATCTCGTTTCAAAAACATTTCTACAATAAGGTAGGTACTTAGTACCAACTTTCTTATTAGCGCAGTGTTCAGTTATAGCGAGGTCCAACTTTAGCAAACTAAATACTTCAGGATGGTGATGTTGGTACTGTCAAGTAGGTATCGCAAAAAGTCTGTTTAAGATATATTTTCCCTTAGTCGCCTCGTAAAGTACCAAATGTTTAGTATTAAAAATGATTTCATAATAAAATATTTGCTCTAGTATTTTGTGAACTACCACAAATCAAGAAAGGACATCATTGGCATTTCATACATTTTTGGTCCGAATGTGAAAGTGCCGGCCAACAAAAAATAATACTATATTCTGTTAGAACTTGTCCGTCTAAGCATTTATTATTATTATGGCTGTAGCTGTAGGTAAGTTTTGAAAAGTATGTACAAAGTACAAATGTAATGTACAAAGGGCGAGCTTATCTCTAAAGAGATTTCTTCCAGCAAACCCGCAACAGAGACAGTTCTAAAGTGTGAGGCAGACAAAATTTATTTATTAATGAATTTCAATTGACATAGTCCGAGATCCGATCGTAAAATTATGCACCTATTTCTTAGGCGAACGAAATTTGATTCTAGTGTATGTTTACACAGGGGTTAATTCAATGCCACCAAGTTGCCTAGAAAAATGTTGCCGCAAGTACCAAAACTAAACCAAAAGGGTTGTCATATACCTAACTACAACTTTCAACCTCCATCCACCCTCACTTAAACTAAGATCCGACCATAAAATTATGCACCTGTTTGTTTGGTGATCGAAATGTGATTTAAGTGAAAGGTTAATTAATATCAAGGTTACACAGGGGGTCATACCTACAACCAATGACATATAGGTAATTTACTAATGTCATTGCCTACAACGCCGCCGGTACAATTTTTTCAGACAATTGCACCTATCTGTTTGGGAAGTAAATAAGGTGTCATCGGAAGGAGACCAGTCCAAAAAACTGGAAAAACTAGCGTTGCCATATCTCAATCTGCCGCAAATCTAGGGTTAATAAATGTGACTTCTTTGAACCTGGCTACTCTAGAGTTGCGGCAGACTGAGAGGTGGTAATCTTAGTTTTTTAAATTCTTTAGATGGGTCTCTTTCCGATGGCTCATTTACATCCCAAATAGATAGGTGGATTTTTTTTTAGCAACAATCATAATGGTAAAGATAAACTTGCGACAAGATTTTGCTAGGCAACAACCCGGCGGGGCGCCGTTGTATGAACCCCTGTGTAAACTTTCACTTAAATCACACTTTGTTCATCTAACAAATAGGTGCATAATTTTAAGTCCGGATCTTAGTATAATAGGTTTAACCAGCGTGTAATTTCATTCGAGGTTAAACCTAAGAGATCGCACATGTGTATCCGAAATAATTATGTTGAGTCTGTTACCACTTTTGTCAAAAATGGCTAAACCATTTGATGAAGTGGTATCTAGGGTATCTAGAATATTTTAGACTTTGAAACATTTCTTTGAAAGGAAGATGTCGTTGAATACATATTTTAACTTAAACCCGACAGTGAAGCTATTCACTGGAACGTCAACATACCAGCCCCCTTACCCGCACTTTCGATCTTCACTATATCGCCACTGTTTCGTTCCGCACTTCATTGTAATAGAGTTGAAATTGGAACGAAAACATTCACGCAAAAGTTCGAATCGAATGTGCGGGTAGACAACTAGACACTCAGTATAACTTACGTTTTCGTTCCAGTGAGGCTAGTCGGGTCGGTCGATATAAAGTTCTTAAGACTAGGTACTTAGGTAAGCACCTACCAAACTACCTGTAGTGTGTCCTGCCTGTGGCTCCGACTTTGAATGGAGCACCCCATTGGGTCTCGTAGGTAGGCAAGTAAAGTAAGTACCTACCTACATACTGTTTATTTAAGTTCAAGTTTAGGAAAGGGACATCATCGGATTTAGTCAAAAATGTGAAAGTGCCGGCCAACAAAAAATTATGCAATATTCTGTTAGGACTGGCGTCTTAAGTATTTATTATTATGGCACAAAAGCTGTAGGTCTATTGTCCTTGGTTTTATTTGGGTTCGAAAATCTGCCTTTTCATACACATTTTCGATGAAAATTTAATTAGCTAAGACTATATTTTGTTAGAACTAGTCCGTTGCAGCATTTTTTAGTATGGCACCGAAGCTGTAGGGCCATTTTCCTTGGTTTTATTAAGGTTTGAAAAATCGTATTTCCATAGATACCTACATTTTAAAACTTACCTACAGCTACAGCCATAATAATAAATGCTTAGACGGACAAGTTATATAGTATTATTTTTTGTTGGCCGGCACTTTCACATTCGGACCAAAAATGTATGAAATGCCAATGATGTCCTTTCTTGATTTGTGGTACCTAGTTCACAAAATACTAGAGCAAATATTTTATTATGAAATCATTTTTAATACTAAACAGACTAAGGGAAAATATATCTTAAACAGACTTTTTGCGATACCTACTTGACAGTACCAATATTACCATCCTAAGTATTTAGTTTGCTAAAGGTGGACCTCGCTATAACTGAACGCTGCGCTAATAAGAAAGTTGGTACTAAGTACCTACCTTATTGTAGAAATGTTTTTGAAACGAGATGACATACGGACGTAAGTTTCGTATCCTATATAATTATATACGTAAATAAAATGCAAAAAAACGTGTTAAATAAAATGCAAAAAACAGCTGGAAGAAAAATGTGTCTCATGGTTTCATTTATTACATGGACACCCTACTGAATGGTTTTATATGGAATTTTGAAAAAACGTGTAGCTCTGTAGGTATTGATGATATGCGACATCTGACTATGCCAATATTTAGTCGAAATTTCTACTAAATATTGGCATCATCGGTTTTGGATTCCATTACGTACATATGTAGTTATAAGCATTTATCTGGTGTGAGGTGCCACATTCAAAGTATCTCTTGTAACTTTTTCAGTTTTAGTCGTACAGAGCTGATTTTTTTTGTAGGATCTTTTTTCAACTCCTACTAAATCCTACAAAATTTTCAGAAAGATTCATCACGTAGTTTCAGAGTTACAGGTGGCCCCTCAATCCAGATGCCATCTGGTGTGAGGGGCCACAATCAAAGTATTGTAGCTTTTTCAGTTTTAGTCGTAGAGAGCTGGTTTTTTTTGTAGGATCTTTTTCCAACTCCTACTAAATCCTACAAAATTTTCAAAAAGATTCATCACGTACTTTCCGAGTTCCAGGGTGGCACCTCACACCAGATGCATCTGGTGTGAGGTGCCACCTTTATGTTCATGTAACTTCTTTATACTTTTGCTACAAATTCCAGAATAGGGCCTACAAAATCTACAAATTTCCTACAAAATGGGCATATAATCCATTTTTCCATAGCAAATGTGGCACCTCAATCCATACGCACATGATTAATTGGTTAAACTTACTTCTTTGTGCCCTTTAGAACACGCATAATGCAATGGTGATTGTCGGCGGTTTGTCATCTGGTTCACGTTGGCTCCCTTGCCGATCAGCAACCTTACCACCTCAAAACGTCCCGCGGACGCAGCCAATATTAGAGGTGTAGAGTTTGTGTCGTCTGCGGAGTCTACGGGGCATCCCGAGTCTATTAGATAATTTACCAAGTAGTCGTTTCCACCCAACGCAGCCCAGTGAATGAGCAGACGATTATTCTGAAATGAGAGGGAAATAAAATTTTTTAAATATGTACTATGAGCTTTTACCCATGACTTTGTCCACACAAATTATATATCGACGCGACGAGTGAAAAAAATGTAATTGCAAAAGAGAAACTTTTTCAGGAGGAAGAAAAAACTGCATCCTGTAACTTATGTAAGTTGGGGAGTATGTTTGAGGTTCTTCTTTCTTTCTTTTCATGTCAATAGTTCTTCAATGGTATGAGGTTCTTACTATCAGTTTAAAATAACAATGTGCATGACCTCGCTCGCAAATGTGACGTAACGCAATCACACGAACTTCACTCGAGTCATTCAAATGATTGTTTCCTTTGCATAGAGTCTACATTCCTTTGTCAACCGAGTGAAGTTATCCAACGGCCCTTCAAGGTCATGCACATTGTTATTTTAAACTGATAGTATTACACGCTATCTTAGACAATTTAATAGTAAGGACTGGCCTTGCGGTAGCATTTCCCCTCTACCACGGTATTAGATCAATCAATCTTGCGCATTTACACTCAATTTTATACCTTATCACTAAACGAGACAGCCTATAATAGCGAAACAATAATTTTGAACTTAGAACGTTTGGGGTTCACACGAGACTACTTTTCATTATTTTTAACATTCAAAATTAGAATCTAAAGTTATATGTAGGGAATAAAATCCAAAGTTGCGGATCTCATGTTACCTCGCCCCCCGCAAAAAGTGGCAGAAAATTTTGATAGGAGAATGACACGCGTTACGCGTCCATACTATTAAATTGTCTAAGCACGCTAAAGATAGCATTACAAGTATCAGATAATTTTTGGCGTGAAATCAGGACATGGTTGTGAGATTTTCTTTCCAGAAAAATTAAAATAAAAAAATACCCTCATTTTTTCCCGAGGTCTTCACTCTAAGGCGACGATATACCAGATTTTAAGAGCATACCGAGCCTATTGTGCTGCTCTCAATCATATTTTTTTTTAGGAAGGGGTACCCCCTGGTACCACTCCCCCCCCCCCCGCGAAGATGCATAGTTACTGAGATATAATTAAAAAATTTATAAAATCTAACCTAAAATTACTATTGGCAGGAATTTTAAGGTTTTGGAGAGGGAGGGAGGGGAGGGGCGACGTGGGAGGGTGGAGGGGAAGGGTGGAGTGGAGCGGTGCTGATGTCATACCTAAAAATAGAAAGACTCATTGTTGCAAGTCGAAACGCGTTTGCAATTATTGCCCAGTGAAAATGCCAGTACAGAATGGTTTTTTGGAGCATACGAAATAAAACACCCCCCCCCCTTCCCCTCCCCTCCCCCTCCCACTCCTCTCACTCCCCCTCCCCTCCACTCCTCCTTCCCCTCCCAAAACGCAAAAATTCTGGTCCCAATAGTAACTTTAGGTTCGATTTTAAACATTTTTGAATTAATATATCTCAACTAACTATGCATCTCCGCGGGGGGGGAGTGGTACCAAGGGGTACCCCTCCCCCCCTCTTCCTATCCCCAAACTCCCACCCCCCCTCCCCAATTCTAAGAGGGAGGTTACACATTCAGTATTTCGTCATTCTGGTCCATCAGTCTGGTCATGTTTATTTGATTTGAAGGGAAACTGATATACTGAAGCACCATGTTAGTCGGGTCAATCTCGAGTCAGTTTCCCTTCAAATCAAATATACATGACAAGACTGATGAAATGCTGACCGTGTAACCTCCCTCTTAAGCCAACCAACCCCATTACGCAGTGTAAAGTAGTAATAGTAAGCCCAAGTATTCTTACCGAATCTGGAGTATTTACAAGTGATTTGTCTTGATCTATCCTCACTTTGACTTGGTTGAAATCGCCTTTGTAAGCGGTTTCATAAACTGATCCGATGGACATTGTGCAAGTGAATTTTAGAAGTTCGTAAAATTAAGAATTATATGCGTGATAGAACACAAGTTATAGTTTAGTAAAATAAAACTTTAAACTTCGATTCAAACTGTTTCAAAATCGCAAATTCACGGTTTGCCGCAGTGTTGCCAGATCCAATTTTCGAAATACGGGAGGTGTACCAATAAAAAACCGGGAGATGTATGGGCGACATTATGAAAAAATCGGGAGATAAATTTTTCCTTAAAATTAATCAGACATGGTCTTTTAATAAATGTTTTTATTGAGTTTTTTCTTAACATTTCTTCGTTAACTTTAAAACCATAGCAATTTTTTAAAATATTTTTCGTGTGCACGATCCCTGAATTTCCTAATTTGGCCGGTTAACCAAAGCAAACAGGTTTATTTCGCTACTTTGCAATGTTGAAAAATTTGTAAACTATAATTGCCAAAGCTTTGCCATTGAATATTCAACTTTATGTTATTAAGTCAAAGTATAGTTTAGGCTACGCATTTTACAAAGTTATGTACACATTAAGCATTGCATTGCATAACTTAGCATTTCATTTTGTTCCGTTTTACGCAGTTTTTTCGTAAAGAAAGTTGTTCTTAAAAAATCGGGAGTTTTGAGTTGGAATCCGGGACATCGGGAGACATTGATTAAAATCGGGAGATATCCCGGAAAATCGGGAGACCTGGCAACAGTGGTTTGCCGGTCGGACGCTCGAACGTTGACATTGACAGTTTTTTTTTTTGGTTCTGTTCAAGGTAAAGGTTTTATAATATCCCATACAACTGATCATCATTTTCAGCCCGTATCCACCCACTGCAGGGCATAAGCAGGGCATCATACAACTGATGACTTCTATAAAATTATCTTATTTATAGCAATTAAAACGTTGGTGTTCCATGTTTTAACACCTCTCTGGAGTTTTTGGAGGCAATCGAGAAACGCAGAGAAGTCTACAGGAAAGAGAACCGACCGCTTACCGCGCTACAAAAGAACACTTTTCCTGTTTACGATCCATACACCATCATATTTCACTGGAACTGTGTATTGTTCACTTGCAAGACACTTTGTTACGCAAAACAGCACTAATTTTATGAACCAAACTCACTATAAACAATAAAAAATCGATAAAATAGTATGAGGACTCCAAACGTTGTCGCAGACAAATTCCCGCCAAACCTTGTCTTTCCGGAAAGAAGAACTTTTTTTTTAATGAATTTTACGGCTCTAGCTTCAACGTCTTTTTGAGCTCAAGAAGAACATAAAAAAACAGTGTGACCATTTTTGGAAGATTCCTGTCATTTTGTCAGATTTGGCTTTAGAATTTTCCCTTTGGCAGATTTTGTCGACGAATTACAAAAATCTTCCATCAAATATGGGGTAGATTAACAGTCTCATATAAAATCAGATCCGATCTGCGGCCCCGCGTCAATTCTTACTTATACAGATATAAATACGATAATATACCTCTTTTTAATTTTAACCTTAATTTCACTTTGAAATGACCTTTAGTATAGCAATAAAGTAAACGTCACAAAGGATATGCGTGTAATATCGTTTTAGGACTGGCCCTGTACTCGGAGTTTCGATGTTTCGATGATCGCCCCTGTTTCGGTCCGCACTTCATTGTAATAGAGTTGACATTGGAACGAAAACATTCACGCAATTGCGAAATTCGAATGTGCGGGTAGACCCACT
This sequence comes from Agonopterix subpropinquella, assembly GCA_922987775.1. Taxonomy (NCBI): domain Eukaryota; kingdom Metazoa; phylum Arthropoda; class Insecta; order Lepidoptera; family Depressariidae; genus Agonopterix; species Agonopterix subpropinquella. Next base: position 13,772,980 of record OV277695.1, on the reverse strand, counting down.
GCTCTCTATATTGGATCGAAGTGAAATACACCATTCCATTCGATAGAGAATGCTCCGTAGAGGGAGTCCCTCTACGGAATGCTCTAATTTTAACGTAGTGTTGCTAGCTTTAAAAATCACTAAGTGTGACTTCAGTGATTTTTTGTGTTTTTTTTGTTGTTTCTTTCCGTTGTTTTTTTTTGTGAGTTGAAAAACTCTAACACATTCGGGGCTAGTACGCCAGCCCGCTATAGCGACATTTAAAACATCCGTCAAATTTAGTCTTTTATCTCGTTCGCGCGCTCGCAGATAGAAAGAGAGCGGAAGCGTGATAGCGCTATATCACGCTATCGCGGGTTTGCGTACTAGCTAGGCAGGGCTCTGCCCACACGATAAGAAGAAGTGATTTTTGAATGAAGCCATCCAGCCTGCGTAACATGAGAGAGGTGAGAGCGACACAGGTCACTTCTAAACGTCAAATTGGCGGTTATCTCCATAGTATCTCACTCAAATTTAACGTTTAGAAGTGACCTGTGTCGCTCTCACCTCTGTCATGTTACGCAGGCATATGTGGCATATTTATGGCATTTTTCTTTACGGTATTTGGCAGATTTTTAGCTAGCGTGTGGCAGATTTTCTATTTTCCAAATGGTCACACTGACAAAAAAAAATTGCTGTCAGTCAGTGTCAAATTTTGTTGATTGCAGTTGTGATTATTTTATTTATTGGCTTTAATTGGTATTTTGTGTTTTGATTTTCAGTTATTTGTGATTAGAGAAACATGAGAAGCGCGCAAGCCGGTAGATAGTTTTATTTAATCTCAATTCTCTTATACTCTTATGAAACGATACGTTAATCCCGTATTTTATTTACAACATCGTAACTGTGTCGTTATTTCAGGTTGAACACAGTGAAAGTGATATTGTTCACTGTTCCACTTATTAATGAAGTGTTGACCTGTGGCCGGGTTGTTTAATATTTGATATTAATCAGACGACCAGCAAGATTCAGAATGTCGGTGGCATATCACGATTACTATGACGGCAGTAAAGTATTTATGTTCTTATCAAACAGAATTGGTCTTCCCGTTGATCTAGTAAGTATATTTTCATGAAGGTAAGTACCTTATCCAATCATCCACCAGTTCATGAAAGTTTTTACCATTTAGGTGAATTAATAATTACTTTATTTTATCATGACATGCCAAAATATTTATGCAATAGATCCCATTGTTTTTTGACCTACATCTCTAGTTTACAAGATATCTAATGGTTAACATGCATAAATGTGATGTTCTTTAGGAAAAAGGACCTTGTCAGCTTTATTTAGTTTCCAACTTTGATCAAACATAGGGAGATTAACAAACGCCGCTCGAAAAATGGAGCCATCAAAACAAGGCGCAATCCAGCAGTGCGCCTTGTTTCACTCTCAGTCGCTAATTGACCGCGCCAACCGTGTGACGCTCAACGATGTTGAAGTGTGCAGTTAAAAACCTCAAGAACAATAACAGTGCAAAAAAAAAATGGAGTGTCATAAATTCAGTAAGCATCGCTTTGTAATCACATTATATTTAATATTTTTCATATATCATGGCATTTAATAGCATTCCATAAATATTTTTGTTCATTTACAATCTTGCACCAAGCACGCGAATCGAGTTTGATTTTGTACGAAACTGTAAATCTACCTATATTTGATCGCAGGTTTCCAAGATGTAGATAACATATTTATTTAGAGAAAATTTTGATTCTGGATTTATTAATAACTCTATACTGATAACTAGGTCCCTTTGTCCTCAGCACATCACATAGTTAAGAAATGAATACATAATTTTTCATCTGCATGTCAGTCAGTACCATAAATTGAATGGAAACAATCAACATTAAATGATCTGACTCATGTGTATTTATAAATCTGGGATGCATATTGAGTTTGAAATATGTCATGTTATTCATTGGATATCTTTAAAAGAGTACAGTGAGCAACAAAATTTGATGAACACTTTTTAGTTTTATATTTAGTTGCTATGAATAAGAATAACTAGAGGAAAAAGTCAAGCTCAGAAACAGCACCACACAAAACTACCGCTTTCTGCATTTGTTCTTTAAAAGCAATACCTTGCTGCCAAACCTCATACAGCTTGTAATTTTTCTTTGGGGCGTAAAATTGCCCATATTTTGTTTAGAGTTACTCTTCTATGGTTATTCTTATATTCATAGATTAGTTGCATTGCTGACTTTATATATTTTTGTTTATAGATATTATTCAAAACCTAAAGAGTTCTCAAATTTTTATTGCTGTCCATTTTAAAATGTTTTTATATTTATGTAAAAACTATTGCTTTTTTCTACAAAACATACACATTCATAATTATTATCATAATCTTGTCATATTCTACCAATATTACAAATGTGAAAGTTTGAGACAATCAGTATTAGTATGTTCTCATTCTCAATAACACATGAATTTATTTATATTACTTTTGCTAAGTTAAAAAATAATTATAAGAGTTAACTGTACCAAACATCCCATATTACAAATAATTTGTTAATAAACAAAGTATTTTTTATTTTTTGAAATTAAAGCTAATTTTGATCAAAGTATTTTTTGAATCTACGGTTTTTCTTTTTCTGTTCAAGAAAATTTGGTGCAGATGGCTCTTAGGCCTTGTACAGACAACAGAATAATAATATATGACCCACTTTTAAATCTGTACACAAACACTATGGGACTTGGACAAAAAGTAGACTGCATTTTGTCTGTTGTCTGTTCCAGGCCTTAGGGTGCATTTCCACTATAGTGGAGCAGAGATGTAGCTTGATTCTGTCGAGTGAGGAATATTTAACAATTTGATTAGTTTATTTCCACTACACTCTGCTTCAGTGGAAACGCATCCTTAGCCTAGAAATATAGCTTTGCTTATGTCTCAAGTACAGTTTGTAAAGAAATATAATGTATGTTTGGTATGACATATCCAGGTTTGATAAAAATCAGATTTATTTCCAATACTTGTGAAGTTTAAAACTTCTTAAGTTTATTTACGCATAGACGTCTCTTTAAAACATATGTTTGTTGAAAATACTTGAAATCAACAATTTAAATCTAAGGGAGCGTTTAAACAGAAGTGACGTGGCGCGGACATTTCGCGGGCGGGGTGCGGCAATATATACCTTATAGTACGTAGCATAGAGTCTTTGGAGAATTACGCCCGCGCCTCCAGGCGACGTCGCCTGATGGCGGGGGCGCGATTTTTTTTTACGTCAAAAAACGACGCTATGCTACGTAATATAAGGTTTATATTGGTGGTACTTTGACTACCCGCCACCGCCACGCGTCTCTTCTGCATAAACCCTACCTTAGACACGTTTCATACAAAATGTGCTGGAAAAACATCCACAGTGAAAAGAGTAAGCTCTTTTGCAATGAAGGAGGCATGCTAATTTAATTCGCCTACCTTTTTAGTTAGAATCTTAACTAAAATGAAAGTTTTTACACAATGCCATATAGCTGTTAGATCCATTGTGCAACAGATACTCTCACATAAACCGTTTGGTAGTTTATACTACCCACAGATTACCCCCAATAGATACCGCATACAGGGCCGCCGACGCTCGCCACACATCTATGGTTTTTCACTAATATAAGCAACGCGAGTGAGCGAGCTAGAAGTAGTGCGACCTTGAAATGGCCAATCACGTTGCACCGTTTCGTGCCCCGCTACGCCTACGCTATTTTGGCGGTAGGTGCGGACCTACCGCCAAAAATGGTGACTTCGGACGTGAACAAAATGTTCCGTATGCGGTATCTATTGGGGGTAATCTGTAATACTACCAAACGGTATGTTTATACACATACTATGTGGTGCATATCTAACGATTAAGGGTTGAGCCACATTGTCCGACGGCGAACGACGGCGCTCTCCGTGCCCATTCAAGATCCGAAATCTCCCGAGCGCGCGCTGCATACAAACGAAATTCCGTCCTATATTCTATATTAACCAATTAAAGTGAATGATTTTTTTAACACTATCAAGATGTGTCAGATTTCCTTTTAAATAAATTGTTTGAATGCTAGGATTAATTGAAGATTCGTATGGAAAACTTTGAGCCACGATAACTTTAGAAAATCTGACACATTAAAAACACAGATATTTGTTTTTTAGATCGGGTCTAAAAAATTTAATTTACTTTAGTTGGTTGATATTGAAAATATAACCAGACTGCGTATGGAGCGCGCTCCGATGGGACGCCGCCGCCATCCACATCGTCCGCCAACGGGCGGCGCGGCGGACGGGCCGAACGCGTACATGAGTACGCGTATGGTATGAACTAATCGTGGTTTTTTTTGTATGGGTCCGCCGTCGTCGTTCACCGCCGCGTCGGTCAATATGTCTTAAGGGGCGTCCGTCCGGTTTTGAGTAACTTTGTAACCATTTTATACATTAGCTATAGAACTTTTTAAGCAGAAAACAAAACTGAACAATCTACAGGATATGAGAAGTGATGTGGTTTTTCTCGAAATCTATTTTAATTAATAGAACTGAAGAAAAATGACTGCAAAGTCACCTCTTTTTTTCCAGTTGTAACCGTTTTACTCTTACATTGTTGATCAGAAGAATATGAAAATTTACAATATTCTTCACAATACAATGTAAAATGATGTGGTTTTCTTATTTTTTGAAAATTCATTAAAAATCATACAGGTTTTCAAAGAAAACGGAAAATTCTGACCGGAGCCGCGCAATTGAAGTGGGATGGCTTATTGCAAAAGTTTGCTTGTAAGAAAGAGAGCCTTGCAGATGGGAGGAGTAGCCTTAAGCCTTTGCTTTATATGAAAAAAAAAAACATTCATATTTTAAAGTATCAAGATTTGGTTTAAAAAAACTTGTTTTTTTTAATAATCTGGTTTTAATCACTCAACCCTGGTCATGTCATATGAGGCTATGATGTAATGTGGATCAACCCACTTGTTTGCCAATTTTTAGCTACATTACAAATAGTTTCACACTAATCTCCATTCAGAAATTCGAGCGACAAAATGTAAACAACGGTGATACCGTTATGCGCACAAAAAGCCCACACAGACAGAGTAACGGGCTAAATATCTTAATTTAAAAATTTCATTCAAATTGTCACGATTTTTTTTATTATTTATAGATAGACAATACATTTTTAATGTCAACGCAATTTATTATATGCCGTGCCGATATAATTTTATTTTTAAAAAATGCACCAAAGGTTTCTGACCACGTAATGTCACTTTGACAGTGACGTTTCTTTGTTTACATTTTGTCGCTTTAATTCCTGAACGGAGTATAGGCACAGTGAATATTAGATTCATAACATATTTTCCTTCCATTAGGTTAATTTTTTGATCGCACAATTAGCTGCTCTATTACTGGCAAGACTCTTTCGGAAACCTTTGAGACTCGCTTCGCCAGAATTCCGTCATTCTGTTTGCCTTGTTATTGGTTTGATAATGGGCTATTTCTGCTTTGGAAAGTAAGTTTTTATATTTTTTATTTTTGTAATCTTCTATTATGTATTATAAACTTTACATACATTACATAGTATTTTAAAACTTTTATTTTATTCTATTGTAGCACCTAACACAGAGGATAGCTTCTCGACATTAATGACTGTACTTTATAACCAGGTGGGCTGCATGTTGAGTGCCCCTGTTTTTTAGTTTACCCTTCCATATCCTTTGATTATTTACTAAAATAATGTTTAAATAAAATAGATTTGTTTCATAAGAAAATACATTATTAATCATAATCATAGTCTATTTTAGGAGTCTCTGGTCTGGAGCAGGTATGTCAAACCCAAAGTCACTGGTGGGCCAAATGCATAGCGGAAGTAGAATCTGTGGGCCGCAAAGAAAAAAGAAATGAAACTCATTGCATCTATCGTAGAACAGAACTTATTACACTTATATTACAAGGACAAAATTTTAAGGACCCTTGTGAAAAACTCTACATACTTACACATAAAAAAGTGAGCGAGCGAAGCAAGCTCGAAATTTTTCACATCATGACTCAATGCAGTGGTGGTACCTACATAATATGAGTACCTAACCACGTTAAGTCTTCGTGCTTGCGGGTCGTATCGGGAACCTATTCTTAAAAAAAATAGATAGGGCGGGGCGCCGCCGCGCGCGCCGAATGAAAACGCACTGCGGGCCACGGGCCGCAAGTTTGACATGCCTGTTCTCGATTAATGAATAAGTGTACTCGTATCCTAAATTCATTTACATTTAGCACTTACTTACTTTGAGCTATTTGACACTAATTAATTATTAATAGCCTCACCTCAATCATCATAAACAACTTTACCTACCTATCTCGTGTGTCTGATAAGAGTTCATTTTTTCGTCTCGCTTTCGTCATAATCATAAAGTAGTATAATATAATGCTAGGCGTAATCTTTAATTTATGGGTTCTCAAAGTATATTATACATAGAGATAATCATAGTTGTGCAATCTTATCACTTTTATGCTTATGATGGCTTGTTAAGAGGGCTATCACAGTCCAGTGGCGCCGTCATCACATTAAAAAAGATTTCCCAATAAAGAAAGCCTAAATTAAAAAAGTGCTCAACAAATAAACTACAAAAGCCTTCAAGCTATTTTCATAGAATTCTTTTATAGGTTTTTTAATGGTCTAAATCAAGGTCTAAATAAACAAATTTTGAAAAAAGAAAAGAATTGCCGCTTTTGTTTTTATTCGAAATTGTCTAAAAGTGGAATGTTTAGAACCTATAAAATATTGTATAACAATGGCTTGAAGGCTTTTGTAGTTTATTTGTTGAGCACTTTTTTAATTTAGGCTTTCTTTATTGAGAAATCTTTTTTAATGTGATGAGGGCGCCACTGGACTGTGATAGCCCTCTTAAGCTGCGGTTAAAATTAATCTGTTATCACGTATTTTCAATGTTATCGGCCTTAACGTTTCTTAAACGAATTTTTAATGAAAAAATACTTTCTTATACAAAACACCCCATTAATATAATATTTTAGGGGGTTGTTTAGATAAGACCATAAAACTGACCAAGTTTCAACTATGCATGGATGGTAAAGAAAAAATAATAAAAATCTGCCTTTTCATACAAAACTGCAGTAGGCAAGATTGAACTACCATTTCGACGCAAATGTCTGGGACAGCAGATTTTTCAAATTGTTTCTTTCTTTGTCTCGATTTTGAAAGTGACCAGGGTCTTTTCGTACACCTTGTATACAGGGTAAAATTGATATCATTAGCATCCTTTTAAACTAAGAGCCTACCACCCATCATGTTAGTCCCATAGAGAAAGTTGTTCAGTTTGATGGTCTGATCATCCCCTTAAAAAACCGTCGGCTAAGTTGGACCCTACACAGGGTGAAATTGATATCACTAGCATCCTTTTAATAAACTAAGAGTCTACCTATCAAACTGAACAACTTTTACTATGGGAGCAAACCGATCGGAGTGACTAAAAAATCAGCTGTCCCATACTAAACTGCAATGCCTACTCGACTCGAATGTATGCAATACTTAGCAGATTTTTTTGTGCTCCGATCGGTTTGCTCCCATAATAAAAGTTGTTCCGTTTGATGGTCTAAACCACCCACTTCAATGTTTATTTATATTTTTGTAACACCTTGTATAGGCATGTTATTGTTGAATATAGATGATATTAGTTAAGTTAATATAAACTGTAACTACTAACTAAGGTACACATACTTACATACGGAATTCCGAAACAGGATTGTTATTTTTTATAGGATTTGATGCCGAAGAACGGAATTGTGGAGGGGGAAACTCCATGCGAAATCGTAATCCTGATTCGGAATTTTGTATGTGTGTTGCGGACCTAATGCTGGTTTGCAAAAGGTTGCTCGGGTCAGATAACTGAACTTTTGATTCCTTTTCAGACAAGGAATACATTTATCAGTGCTCCCCATGCTTTGTTACACATTGCTCAAGACAGTACCGCATCACCTCATGGGAAAGTGAGTATATTCTACTTATTCATTACGAAGAACACACGAAATAGCCCAGTCATTTTACGGTTTGAGCTGGGACTAATTAATAATTGATTTATTTTTCCGGTATAGTATTTAAGAGCCAATATGAGCTTAGAAATGTACCAAAATTAAAAAAAAATTACGTCAGCAACAGCCTCAAATTTAAAATTTTGCAGTTATCTCATTCTAAAAAACTAGATGGTGAATTTTTCTTTCTACATTTTTAGGGGTTTACCATTATACATACTTCAAACATGGTATTAATATTGTTGTCTACTTAGGCGCTGTGGTATTGCCTTCGCTCGAGTGATCATGCGTTCGTCCGACGAAAATTATTGTGCTATCGTGAGCTTAAACATACTTATATCTGAATAGAAATAGAACAATTCGATCGCATTGCATGATCGCACGACCTTCAACAGGAAATTTCGCAGATATGAGTATGTTTAAACGCACAGTAGCACAACCATTTTTGTCGGACGCACGCATGATCGCGCGAGCGATGGCAATAGGACAGCGCCTTAGAAGGCTTTGAAAAATACATTAGTATTTTCTAATGAATACCTCATTTTTAAAATTTCAAAGAATAAGCAAATTCTCACAACTATATTCCCCGAGGGGGTAGTCAGAGATATTCTGAAACTTCAGAACATCCACGTTTCACTAGTAGTACCGAAACTCTATCCAGTGTGACGGGGAGTGAGCCCGTCGCCACTTGTAATGGACAGTACGTACGATACATGCTTTGAAATTGAAGCATGCAGGTTTCCTCTCGATGTTTTCCTTCACCGAAAAGCCAGTGGTGTTAAAATTTCAATGCCTATTTTATTGCTCAAAAATAATTTATATTAAATCTAATTAAAATGAGTGCATTAGTAATAATATTAATTCGTTAAAAGCCTTCTGGGAGATACAATTTTGATTTCTATGTTGCTGCGTAGCGATTTTTTTTAAATATGTTTAGAACGTCTTTTTGTCACTAAATGGTGCCGGTTACAGTTTAAAAATTCCATTAATAATAATATTTACTCCTAACAAAACTCCGTAAAATGACTGGGCTAAAAGATAGTTTATTTAAACTTTTTTTTTATTACATAACAAGGTATTTTCAGTCATACAGGGTGGTGGTCCAAGTAGTGACGTCAAAATAGCAAAAACAATTTTTTCAAACAAATTTTTTTCTTACCTGATGTTTCACTTAACTTTGGCAGCCAAGATTAGCATAAAAAGGGTATCTTTTTTATTATTTGGTAAGCTGAAGGATATAACAATGGATATGAAGAACATAGAAACAAAATATTACTTAAAATTGCTAAGTACAGTCATAAATAGTCATAATACGTTACCGATCCTGTAATCGATATAATCGGAAACTTACACATGATTGTTGTCAGTCAATCAGTTGCAAAAAAAATCACAAAATTCTTACTATGAAAAAAGATTTGATTTTTTTAAGCCGCTTTGGGAGAAAATTAGCAATAAAAATTGAAAAAATCACAACTTTTTAACTACGAAAAATCGTGGAAAATGTTTGAACGTCACTATTTGGATCAATCTACGTGTTAATGAATTAACGCAAAACTAGAAAGAAGTTAGTTTAGAATCGAGAGCAGAATCGAATTATCATGGTTTCAACATAGGTAATTTTTTTCAAAATATTAAATAATTTGTTTGTAAAATTTAAAATTTACTGAACCCGATGTCAACCCACCACACGGGCACACTCACCCTACTTACTACTAAAACAAGATTATTAAAATGTATCCATGAGTACGTTAGCGCTTTCATTCGTTGCTGAAATGATAAGAAATCATTTTTGCCTCAAAATTAAAATGCGAATAACTTTAAATTTTAACTATTTAAATAATGAAATTATTGTTTCAATCTAATTATTTTGTTATAAATCAGTTGGGCTGTATGAGGTTTTGCGCTTATTCATTAACACGTTGTATATTTTTTGTATAAAGTATGTTACCTAATGTTCGATTTGAATAGATCTGTATTTTTGACGGTTCTAGGCCATTCTCAATATGATAGAAATTTTCCGGATCCGCATAACTATCTCCTCAAATCGTCGATTAAAAGAACCAGAATAGCATAGTAATAAAAAAAAAGTAAGGCTAGATCCCACGTTACCAATGATTTATTTTCTACGTAATGTTATATCGGAATTAATAAGGCATTGTTTCAGTTGTACTATAGCTACATAACAATCGGACCGAAAAGATCTATGACCCATAACAACCGTTTAGTTATCGATTTCCAATAAACAAATCCCTTAGTCGATATAATTTTGAGCTACCCAGTGTAGCGTTTTAGTGAGTGTAAACCACATGTGTGTGTGTGTGTTGTGTGTTCACATTCTGAATATAAAAGGGACATCGCTAAACACTGTAATTTTGCAGACTTGCAAAGTACCTAATTAATTTGCGCTTTCAGCACGCGTTGTGGGCATGTAATATTGTTCAGTTAGCCATGTACTATTGTTGTACCTAGGTTAGGTACATTGTTGGTGTATGGAATCTTTTTGTTCTTGACATAGGGCTTCCCACACATAACTGCGAATTCGCATCGCATCGCATCGCAAATATCTGCGAGCGCTCGATGACCTTATTACAATGACTTATGTATGATTTTCGCTCGCAGATATTTGCGATGCGAATTCGCAGTTATGTGTGGGAGCCCATAGGTCGATTAACGTTTTTTTATTAGCTATAATATAACAGTAGGTACTACCTACGCGACCGATTAAGACAAGAAGTACCCAATTTCAATTGTACCTATTTTTATTACTGAGGTGATCTCATCTTGTGAGGATGAGTATATTTACGTACCTAATGTAAATGTAAATGTCGCTTCGCTCGCTCTAAGTTTCTAATTTTTGATGGGTAAACCAAAAGATGTCTGACTACAACTCGAATAGATGTGCTAAAAAAAATTAAAGCTCGCTGCGCTCGCTCCGTTATTTTAGGTAGCTGTCTTCTTTTGAAGAAACCCACGCTACACCACTGTCTTTACTTGTCTAAAATTGTACATAATGTCCCAAAACTCAGAGTTAAGCCCAAAATAGAAGATAGGCCAGTTTATAACTGTTCAAGGAAAAATAAAATCTTAGTTTGGTTTTCGGGATTTTGTAATTTTTTTTTTAACATGATGAATCAATTCATATTACACTGCAATGCCTACTCGACGCAAATGTATACAACAGCTGTTTTTTTTGCTCCGATATGTTTGCTCCCATAGTAAAACTTGTTCAGTTTGATAGGTAAACACTTAGTTTAAAAGGATGCTAATGATATAAATTTCACGCTGTATATATTATATATACCTACCTAAATTTCATTTATGCTTTTTTTCATGCCTGTCGATTGTATTTCTGTAGTGTATTTTAGCTTACATCACGTTGTACGAATGACGAGAGTTAGGAAAATTCCCTCGGGAGTGTGAATAGCATCTAATAGAGCTCCAATCATCCTGAATGTAGATGCCTATTGTTGTGTCGGATCGCATGTTCCCCTGCCTCCCCCGCCCATGCAATGTTATTGCGATTTGTGACCAATTGTTATGTTTTTCAGCCTTATTTTGACGGCATCAATGCTATACCTGTCATGTCTACATTTGCATCGACAAATATATCACACTGCAGACTATACATTAGACATAACTGGTACGTTATCCCTACTAACAATAACTAGCAAATATGACTTAGTCTTGTTTATTATTTGACTTACCTATCTATATCTTGCATGAGGGCTGTATTGTATGTCGTGCCAACATAAAACAGTCTATTTGTGCCTTGCCAAAAGGACATTACGCTATGGTTAATGCTTGTAATTAAAATATAGGATCGTTAAGTTTATTGCTAACCATTGAAGAGGACCATAGAAAATCTACAAAACATGCCACCTCTATTATTGTAAGTGTAAAATATGTGTAAGTACGTAATTTATTTCCAGGTCCCCTCATGGTGATAACTCAAAGAGTGACATCACTGGCTTACACGTTACAAGACAGTTTTGTGAAAAAGGAAATAAACGCGAATACGGCTGGCTATTCTGCGGACAGTAAACTGACCAAAGTGGAGAAGTTTCCGTCGCCGCTTGAGTATTTTGCGTACACTTTGGCCTTCCAGACACTTATGTGTGGACCGGTGGTGTTCTATTCCGATTATATCAAATTTATAGAAGGCGCTCGTGTGGATGAGGTGAGAATTTTTATTAACAAACCAAAACGTACCTAAATATATTGTTGTGCCAACATGTTTTGCGAGCATTTCGGTCAATGAACGACCTCATGACACGTCAAACATTTTAGCATAAGATAATTTAATTTCACAATTGTCTTTGTTTAAAGGAGGAAAAGGATAAAGAACGCTTGGAGCCGTCGCCTCGTTCCGCGGTTCTGTACAAAGTGGCAGGATCGATAGCTGCAGCTGTATTATATCTGACTCTTGCGAAGAAATATCCGTTGACAGTATTAGAAGGTTTGTATTATTTGAACTGCCTTACGTAAATATCTGTCCTGTAATAGACATCATCTCTGCCGATAGACTTCCACTGCCTCCCCCAAGTATCGCCACAACGATCGGTCCTGCGTTGCCCTCATCCAACGGGTTCTCGCCTTCACCAGGTCGTCGGTCCACCTTGTGGGGGCCTACCCATGCTGCGCTTTCCGGTACGCGGTCGCCACTCGAGAACTCTTTGATCCCGTCGGCCATCTGTTCAGCGAGCAATGTCCCTCGCCCATTACCACTTTAGTTTAGCAATTTTTTTGACTATGTCCGCTATTCTGGTTCTACTGCGGATCTCTTCATTTCCGAATCGATCTCGCAGCACCAAGAATATCCCTCTCCATTGCCCTTTGGGTGACTTTCAGCCTTTTTATTAGGCCTTGAGTGAGCTGAGCGACCACGTCTCTGTTCCGTAAGTCATCGCTGGCAATACACACTGCAGTGCTATTTTTGAATTGTGATATTCAAAATCATGACCAAATGAATACACAAACGTCATTTCCTACTGCTGACATTAAAAAATCGCACTTCTGGTCAAAGACTTGCATGACATTCTCAATAACATTGTTATTGTAGAAAACAATTAACCGAAGCATTTGCTGTCTAACAATAGTGTGAAGTTAAATTAGCATTTTAAATGCTGGCTGCTAATTACCTTTGTCGTAACAAATTATGTAAATGTAAACTGCTGACGACGGATTTAACCTGTCTAGGAGATATGGGTTAAGAGACTTGAGACACATTGACCGACGGCGCGGGCCCATACAAAAAACCACGATTACTATGGGAACGCGTTCGCCGCGTCGACGGCAGAGGCTGCGGACTTCGTCCCATACTAAACGTGTTTTTTGTATGGGCCCGCCGTCGGTCAATATGTCTCAACCCATAACACTTTCGCAGTTGACGACCTACGTCGTAGGTCAGCGACAAATGGGCCGCAGTGCTAATGAACCCACGTAACGAGTCAGAAAGATGCATAATCTTCATAGTAATTTTGTTGATTCATTTTCTACTGCTGATTACAACGTGTGATGTTCTAAAATTACACTCCAGCGGTGCTAGTACGCCAACCCGCGATAGAGTGATATAGCGCTATCACGCTTCCGCTCTCTTTCTATTTGCGCGCGAACGAATGAGATAAGACTAAATTTGATAGATGGATGTGTTAAATGTCGCTATCGCAGGTTGGCGTACTAGCCCCGCTGTTCTATTGCATTTCGCCTGTGCATATAACTTACCGCGCGAGACTCCGAAAACCTTACACCTGCGCGGTGACCCACGACGCGAGCCACATTTATCGTTTACGACTGCGCACGATCTACGAGGGGGTCAATTTTAGCACTGCGCGAGGATCATGGTTTTGAGCTTAGCAGCGAATCATTTTAAATCTGCACAAAATTACAAAACGGCTAAATCGTTTACCTTATTGCAGAATCAGAACTTTATTTGTAAGAACATAAGTACATTCAGATGACATCTAAACTATTATAAAACTGTAACAGAAATTTGTCTGTACATTGAAGATATTTACAAAAAAAAATTACGATATGGTTTTTAGATGTCCCTGATTCCAAATCACCAATTTTTGGATTTTTTGTCTGACTGTTTGTTTGTTTGTTCGTTTGTTTGTTTGTTTGTTCGAGTATCACGCAAAAACTACTGAACCGATTTTGATGAAACTTTTTTGTTTGATAGCTTATCATCTGGCTTAAAATCTGGTATATAATTTATGCGGACGAAGTCGCGGGTAAAAGCTCATGATGAATAAAATGGTTGTAATATTCTACCAAACAGGGCATACAAAATATAAATAATTTGAAGCTAGTTTTATACAATTTTAAAATGTCATGCAAAATATAATTATTTGTGAAAATAAAAGAAATATACAAAGAAGTATGGCGGAAGGCCATATAATTTGAGACCCAGATATAGAGGTCCCATACATGAATGAAACTTAGTAATACGTGTAGAGTGAAACAAAACTAACAAAAATTCAAATTGGTTGTAATCTGTAGAAGTTGGGGGAAAGCTATTTCTCCTTATGATACCTTTTGTATCAAGTGTGTGAAACTCATAATCTTTCTTATTAGATAGTCCACTCAATCTTCTACGCATTAATTGTGTTTATTTTTATGATAATGAAAGAAAACGAAATCACACACACTATCAGTTCAACCAAGCCAAATACGTCCCTTAACGACCAAAAATACCTCAAGTGATAATATTAGATGAAAATAGCTGTCGTCGTTGCGTTTTGCTACTGGTTTTTGGACGATTTGTCTATTTTACTATTAATTTCTACTTTTGAATCCGGACTTCTGGAGATGTGGAAGTTTTTTTTAAAAATGCCTTAATTTTTTCTGTTTATAATAATTATGACCGCCGTCCAGAATGGCTTTTAGTTTTCGTAAAAAATGGCTGGGTCCAAATCTGCCAATCTTCTTTCATGCGAAATTCAAAAATTATCTATAAGTAGTCACTGATAAGTGGTCAATGTTTTAAATTTTAGTTTAAGTACAATGTTTACAATAATTTGTCTAGCTAATGTCAAATAATTTATTATTAAAAAAGTCCTTAATTGAATAGAAACATTTATCCCAAAGCCATTTTTATGTTTGTTTTAAAATATTTTGCAGAGCTGACCGACCCGACATCCGAAGTGTCCCGCTCGTGGTCAGCTGTCTACCTCCTCTGGTACGCGTACCTCTCTACGCTGGTGGTCCGCTGCAAGTACTACCACGCGTGGCTGCTCTCCGAGGCGATATGCAACAACTCGGGCATGGGCTTCAATGGATACGATAACAACGGCACGCCGAAGTGGGACAAGATGTCTAATATTGACGTCTTTGGTTTTGAGGTGATTATTATCATTTGCCAGTAGACAGTTTCCCATCTCGTCAGTTGTAACTAGCTAACTGCCTCCGTGGTCTAGTGGTTAAGAGCATTGGCTCTCGATACGGAGGTCGTGGGTTCGATTCCCAGGGGGGACACCTAGTGATATGTCACTTTGTGCGTTTTTCCCCAGTTGGTCATCAGGACATTGCAGTCTGAATCACCTGATTGTCCGAAAAGAAAAATGATTCCGTGCTTCGGATGGCACGCTAAGCCGTTGGTCTCGGCTACTATCTCTGGTGGTAGTAGTCGTTACATAAAAACCACGTAAGAGGCCGTAAGGCGGTCTGAAAAAACTCTGACACCAGGGCTCTGCCCACACGATGAGAAGAAGTTGTAACTACTGTAACTTTACATTTTAACGGAAATCTGACAAACCACAGGCACATTACAGAGATTTTAATTTAATCGGTATCGGTTTTATCGGTATTTATGTACAATTTGTAACACAACTGGCTTATCGGTGAAGGAAAACATCTTGAAGAAACCTGCATGCTTCAATTTTTATTTAAGTTTAAAAAAATCTGCATTTTCATACATTTTTTATGTAAGTACTTAATAAAACATACAGCTTAAGTTTTTATGGTTTAATAATAAATGCTTAGATGGACAAGTTCTAATAGAATATAGCATTCGTCTTTGTTGGAAGGCACTTCCACATTTGGACCAAAAATGTATGAAACGTGGATATTGGTACCGATTCGGACTGTGCCACGACTTAACTAAATTTATTCCTGTCACTTTCTAAAATAAGATTAAGAAAAGAGACAAAAAACCAACAGCTGACTTTAGTGCTGTCAAAGTGACGTTACACGCCCAAAATAAGATGCCATCATAATGTACGCCATCTTATTTAAGGCGTTTTTGGACGTGTAACGTCACTTCGACAGGACTAAAGTCAGCTGTTGGTTTTCTGTCTCTTTTCTTATTCTTATTTTAGAAAGTGACAGGAATAAATTTAGTTAAGTCGTGGCACAGTCCGAATCGGGGCCATTATGTCCTTTAGAAAGTGTTTAAATATAATCTTAACTATTATAAAACTGGTAACAGAAGTGTATCTGTACATTGAAGATATTTACAAGAAAACGATGACGATATGGTTTTTAGGTGTCCCTGACTCCAAACCAAACCGACCTTTTTTAGAATTTTTGTCTGCCTATTTGTTTGTTTATTTTTCGAGCATCACGCAAAAACTACTGAACCGATTTTGATGAAACTTTTTTCGTTTGACAGCTTATGATTTGGCTTATAATCTGGTATATAATTTGTGCCGACGAATTCGCGGGTAAACTCTAGTCCATTGTATAATTGTCGGCAGTTCGCGCAAAACTTCCGCACGGCGGTGTCCAGCTGGAACAAGAACACGAACGCGTGGCTGCGCGGCGTGGCCTACGAGCGCGGCGGCGCCGCGTGGCGCACCACCCGCGTCTACGCGCTCTCCGCCGTCTGGCACGGCTTCCACCCCGGCTACTACCTCACCTTCTTCGCCGGCGGCATATTCACTGTCGCCGCTAAAAAGGTTTGTCTCTACGTCGACACGAAGGCACCACCCGCGTCTACGCGCTCTCCGCCGTCTGGCACGGCTTCCACCCCGGCTACTACCTCACCTTCTTCGCCGGCGGCATATTCACTGTCGCCGCTAAAAAGGTTTGTCTCTACGTCGACACGAAGGCACCACCCGCGTCTACGCGCTCTCCGCCGTCTGGCACGGCTTCCACCCCGGCTACTACCTCACCTTCTTCGCCGGCGGCATATTCACTGTCGCCGCTAAAAAGGTTTGTCTCTACGTCAACACGAAGGCACCACCCGCGTCTACGCGCTCTCCGCCGTCTGGCACGGCTTCCACCCCGGCTACTACCTCACCTTCTTCGTCGGCGGCATATTCACTGTCGCCGCTAAAAAGGTTTGCCTCTACGTCAACACGAAGGCACCACCCGCGTCTATGCGCTCTCCGCCGTCTGGCACGGCTTCCACCCCGGCTACTACCTCACCTTCATCGCCGGCGGCATATTCACTGTCGCCGCTAAAAAGGTTTGTCCCTATTTCAACTTTCGTTTAAATTATGAACTAAGTAGAAGCACAGTATAAGAAAGAGTATCTAGTACTAATGTACACACGGCGACACATCACCCAAAACCAAAATAAGCTGGCCGCGCGTAGACCTAGTAATGTATAACGGCGCGCGGCCAGCTTATTTTGGTTTTGGGTAGCTTGATGTGTCGCCGTGCGTACTAGATACTTTACTTATAAACTGAACTTAACTTAAAACTGGGGAACTTATAAATCTGGTACTACTGTACCAGATAAGTTCCCCCGATGTACTTGCGCAGTTGACAAATTTTGATAACACGCGAAATTATAGCGACCAATCAGGATGTGCCACATTCAATCCCTATCCACGATTGCCCGGTATCTGTTACAGTAGTAACTATTAAATTATCTGTGAGAAGTGGCAAACAACTTGAAAAATGCGGGAGGGTGAAGGGGCCAGCCGAGTAGCGCTTTCGGCCACAAATTTTGTTTCTGCGCAGTAAAGGTCGTTCTCAAGATGTTTGCCGGCCATTACAGGGTGTTAGGGTAAACCAAGGGTAAACAGTTGCATTACTTTAAGGGGTGATTGTACCCATGATCTGAACAACTTTCCCTATGAAACCTATAGGAAATTGCAGAATAAAAATCGACTTTTCATACAAATGTTCGAGCAGCTGATGGCATTTAGTATGGAAACTACAAAATTTTATTTGAGAATTTCCTATAGGTTTCTTAGGGACAGTTGATCAGTATCATGTGTACAATTCCCCTTAAAGTAATGCACGTGTTTACCCTAACACCCTGTATATCGTGAAATACTTTTAACAATTTATTCTAACTGCATGGGTAGCATGCCACCATGATACAGTCCTATCACCCCTTTCGCTCTCTTTCTATTTGCGCGCAAACGAACGAGATAAAAGACGTGATACAGCCGTGTCACGTGTAGCATGCTACGAGTTCAGAATCTTCAGATCGATTTATACAGGGTGTAACTAAACACCCTTGGGGGTGCTTCAGACCATCAAACTGAACAACTTTCACTATGGAGCCAACTTCGAAATCGCGAAAAAAAATCAGCTGTCCCATTCATATGAGTAGAGTCGATACTGCAGTTTTGTATGAAAGACCGGATTTTTTTTTCGCGATTTCGATGTTGGCCCCATAGTGAAAGATGTTCAGTTTTATGTTTTGAAGCACCCCCTTAAGTATTACTAGGGTGTTTTTTTACAACCTGTAGAAGGCCCGGGTAAAGATTTCGTTTTCTTACTGAGATAATAATAAAACATTATTTAATTCGAACGTTACAGATTCGCGGTGTAGCTCGACCGATGTTCCTCGGCAGCCGACCCAAGAAATTATTCTACGACTCGTTGACCTTCATAACGACCCGCGTGGCGATGACCTACGCCACCGTGCCCTTCGTGTTGCTTCACCTGGCGCCCAGTCTCGCCTTCTATGGGTTCGTTGTTCCCAGCTTCTTATTATGTTATCATCACTCACTTATTATATTATGTTCTCATCACTCACTTATTATGTTAACTTATTAGTTATTATGAAATGAAAACAATAAATTTTCTCAAATAATTCGCGGAAATTTAAACTCTTTTCAAAATCAATGACGAACAACGAACAACAATTTTTTTTTTTTTTTTCAATAAACAGCTTTCTATTTGCAAGCCGGTTCGAAATTTAAATAAAACCTTTGATGAGTTACCTTCTTGGTCGCCATGTTTCGGAGTAAAAGATCGTTCCATTTTTAAATTACACGACAGATATGAGTTTAGTATGTAATTTATTTGGCCGCTAAACACGACAGATATGGATTTTCATACAACATTGCCGGCCGCTGCGCGCATGTATTTGGCCAGTACAGCAATTTCGATTTATCTCGAATAAGGTTGTCAAAATAATGCTCACATTTCCAAGCATGTTTGAGAAAAATTATTAACATGTATATCCCTAAACTCAGTCCGGACGGGAGATATAAAGGCTTGAAGTTGAAAATACGTGCACTTAAAGCCTTTATTTCTCAGTTCGGGCTGAGTTCTGAGATATTTGTAATAACAAGTGTTGTTTTTAACTTTATTCTAAACTATAATATTCAAGTTTGATTGATGGCCGCTCTAAAAAAAAGGCGCCATTTTTAGGCATAGGCTTTTAGTGTACAGGGTGTACAATAAAATGGGACAGCTACTCAAAGGGGTGCTTCAGACCATCAAACTGAACAACTTTCTCTATGGGACCAATATCGAAATCGCGAAATAAAAATCTGCTGTCCCATACATTTCAGACGTGTTATGTTTGCAGTTTTGTATGGGAGAGCGGATTTTTTTTTCGCGATTTCGATATTGGTCCCATAGAGAAAGTTGTTCAGTTTGATGGTCTGAAGCACCCCTTTGAGTAGCTGTCTCATTTTATTGTACACCCTGTATATTAAATCTGTTGTTTGTTTCAGGAAATTTTACTATTCACTGCACTTTATTGCACTCGGAGCAATGCTGATACCTGTAAAATCAAGAAGTTCCAAGAGTACTGATCTACACATATCCTCGATGACCAGTAGCGACAGTGCATCGATACAAGAAGCAGTTGGTGAAACGAATGGTAAAGTTAAAGTATCTTAGAATTATTACCGAAGATGCAGCATTTAGGAAAGTTCATTTACAGATTACAGATACTTTATTCATTGTACTTGGAAATAACGCTAGATAATCTGCGGGCCTAGACAAAGTGTCTTTCGATTAGCGTTAACGACAGTAGAAACGATAAAAAATGTATGGGACTGTAGAAAAGAACGAAAACGAATAGAAAAGGGCTAGACAACATGCAGTTTTTGACAGTTGCTGTCGACAGTGAGCGTTTCGTTTTGAACGCTCCCTGGCGATCGACCAGCACTGGTAGCATGCACACCCGCGATAGCCGTGATACGGTTTTATCACGTCTTTTATCTCGTTCTTTTGCGCGCGAAAGAACGAGATAAAAGACGTGATAAAGCCGTATCACGGCTATCGCGGGTGTGCATGCTACCAGTGCTGACCTTGTAGATAACGTTAGAAAATGGCGGGCGTAAGGAATTTGACAGAAACTCAATTTTTTTTTTTTTTTTTAAATCGATCACGATTTAGCATATAAAAAAGAAAAGAGTGTATGATTGAGTGAACTGAACGCTAACCATAGAGCAGATTCAGCTTTTAGCGATTGTCAATAATTGTTGACTAATTGTGACATTGTCTAGCATTCTGTCGTTTTTCTGTCGTCGATAACGCTGCGACGTTTTCGTTTGTAGAATAAGAAGCGTGTGCACTTTGTCTAGGGGCACTGGAGATTTCCCGTTAGACGGGCAATCGATGGTATGCTTTCTATCAACGCGAAATCACCCTATTAGCCAAATTGTTCTGTCTAAAGGCAGATCGCACGATTGCAGAATTGGTTTCAGCCAGTAATGAGCGCACCAACCATTTTTGTTATTTAGCCTTGGCAGAAAGCATGCGATCATTTGCACGTCTAAGCACTCTTACGTTTCGACACAACAAATAAAATTATACAACGTGCTAATGAATTAACGCAAAACTAGAAAGTAGTTTGTTTAGAATCGAGAGGAGAATCGAATTATCATGTTTTCAAAATAGACTTTTTTTTTTCAAAACATTAAATAATTTATAGTTACGTAAAATTTTTCATTTACTGAACCTGATGTCAACTGACCGCACGGGCACACTCACCCTACTTGAGTTCGGTAGCGCTTTCATTCATTGCTGAAATGAAAGCAAATCATTTTTGACTGAAAATGCGAATAACTTTAAATTTTAACTATCAAAATAATGAAATTATTGTTTCAATCTAATTATTTTGTTATAAATCAGTTGGGGTGTATAAGGTTTTGCGCTAATTTATTAACACGTTGTATACTATTTTGTTTATAACTATGCGAATGGAGGCCTTTGCCCTGCAGTGGGATTGGGATCCTACGGACTACAAAAACGTTTTTTAATAGGTATATCATTTTGTGGTAAAAATCTAATATATTGTGAACTCATTCAACCTTTCCATTTTGTTGTTTGTGAGGTGGTTTGGAGTATTTGTATTTTACTGCTTTGTAGTATACTCCGATTATATCTTTTGATTGTTTATGTTTACTAATTTTTAATGTTTATTGCACAAACTAATTTATTTGCATTTAATTTTATCAGATAGGGCAGCTATATCTAGGGATCTACGTCGTTTTCGTTTTGAATGAACACGATGAATAATGGTTGTTTTTTGTATAAGTATTTATACAACTTATAGTATTATAGATCTAATATTTATATGGAACGTTACCTTTTGTTAATATAGCGATTTGAACTGAACCTTGTTCATTTTAAACTGAACCTTGTTCATTATACATATTTCGGAATAACATCAATTAATCAATGTGTATAAAAAAACAAATTACTGCAGAAAATAATGAATGAGAGAGAGTACGACCAAATAAAGATAATGCGGGGAAGCAGTGAATTTTACAAGTTTATAAAAAGCCAAGAATGTAAAAGGAAGATTTACTGCTCAAAAATAAAATAATGCAAAATGCACAGTGCATTTTGCACGATTTTATGGATAAGATAGGTCTGATAAGAATTTCTGTAACATATACAGGGTGAAATTGATATCATTAGCATCCTTTCAAGTAAGAGTCTATCTTTTAACTAAGAGTCTATCCATCAAACTGAACAACTTTCACTATGGGAGCAAACCGATCGGAGCAACAAAATAATCAGCTGTTCCATACTAAACTGCAATGCCTACTCGACTCAAATGTATGCATAATGTATGCAACAGCTGATTATTTTTTTGCTCCGATCTGTTTGCTCCCATAGTGAAAGTTGTTCAGTTTCATGGGTAGATTCTTAGTTTAAAAGGATGCTAATGATATCAATTTCACCCTGTAGATTTTTTGTTCGTGTTAACTTTTAAAATTGTGACTGATGTAATAATGTTGCTTCCAACGAAAGTATGACCGTATTAACGATGTGTAGTATAAGTATTATTATTATTACTTATAAAACATCATTTGAGCGATATATTTATTGATAGTCCGAGATCCGACCGTAAAATTATGCACCTATTTCATAGGTGAACGACATGTGATTCTAGTGTATGTTTACACAGGGGTTAATTCAACGCCGCCAAGTTGCCTAGAAAAATCTTTCCGCAAGTACCTTTTCCATTAAACTTTTTCACATTTCGTTCACCTATGAAATAGGTGCATAATTTTACGGTCGGATCTCGGACTATGATTCTTTAGTGCCATTGATAGAGGAGGAAATAAAATAATTCATTGTCTTTCCCTTTCGAATGTTTACAAAATTAATTGTAGTTTTTATTACATGTTGATCTGACAAGACACACCAAATCAAGGTTTATTAGTTATTTCTGCCTATTAATAAAAAAATAGGTATAAAAATATTTAGGCACTCATAACATAAACAATAAATTTTTAGTATTAGTTGTACAAAGAGGAATCAGAATCAGAATCAGAATCAGAATCATTTATTTGCTGAAACATGGTTTACAACATTGTGGAAGGTGCAATAATTTTAATAAGTCCTCACATTTCGCCATGACATGGCATGCAAATTTGGTATTGAATTTGTCACATTATAAAACAAATATTAAATTCAATTCACAGAATACTACAAAATTACTTATTACATTATTCATGTCTAAATTATTATAGGAAAATAGTTGAGCTTGTTACAATATAAAGTCAAATACAATAACAAAACAAAGATTAAATTTGATTTACTAAATATTACCAAGTTACTTACATATTATTCATGTCAAAATTATTAATAGGGAGTTGTCGTCACATCACATCAAATGTCATTACAAATTAAAATTAGATCGACAGTAAAAATTCAGGCATTATCATTTTTCATTATTACAAACTAAATATCATCATACCTACTAGCTAAATATTGTCAGTCAAAAATTCTTCCAAAGAATAATAGCTTTTTTCTTTTAAGAAAGCAAACAGCTCACTCCTGAGGCAGCACATTGTTTTTCATTTAATATCAAATTGTTATTATTTTCCTTGCATAATTGTAGGAGCTAAAAGTCCGTCTAAAATATTACTAAAACATGAGCTGGAACGTAGACATGTGGGCGAGAAGCCAGTGTAATACCTCAAATGATAACTGTATTAATTTGAAATATTAATAGTTTTGTATGAAATGTATTATTAACAGTTAATGAATAAAAATATTTCTACATTTTATTGAAATGTTAATTTTATTTGTAACAGTCAAAATTAATAGCACTGTTTCAATCAAATTAAAATTAATGTCCTTAATTCTATTTTAGCATAACATGTTAACGATTTTTCAAAATTCATAGCTTTTTGGATTTCTTTAGTTTAGTAAAAGCTTGCCGTATACAGCAGAGTACGCCAGTTACATCATTTGTCTCGTGTAACCTTTTTTTCAACCCGTCTGTGATCTTCAGCTTAGGGTGTGTTTCCAACACTGCAAAACAAAACAAAATGTTTACAACTATTGATAAAGTTTAACAAAGTCTTGATATTGAAAATCGTAGTTTTTAAACCATGTCTGCAATGCAATACACAGGATAATGAAAGCATTAAAAATATGTTCAATATATTTTCCCTGCAACAATCTTATAACAAAGTAAAATTAATGGATAGGCCCAAAGCGCTTTAAGTTGAAGCACGCAACTAGCACACTTGGCCCATACAAACTAGCACACTTGGTCTGTCATCTCTGTATATATTTGAAGTAAAACTGTCAATTGTTTTGCCTCATTTTTCTGGTTTGAAATGTTTGCGTAAGGCCTGTCCATTAATTTTACTTTGATCCAAGGCAACAATAGAGAAATTCATAGAAATCTAGTTGCATGTGTAATGGTTCTAAAACCACAAAAGAAGCACACCCTGGACTCTTAATACAAAGAGGCTCGCATTGACAAGAGGTAGCCATGTGCCATACTGAGTAAGTATGAGTGAGAGAGAACAATTGACTGGTGGATAGATTGGTAACACACATTGGCAGTTGCAGTACAAAGCACAAGTGACAGGTAATATTTAAAATAAAAACCGGTCAAGTGCGAGTCAGGCTATTCGCGCACCAAGGGTCCGTACCACACCACCACAGAAGAACACAACATTATTAACTTAGAAAAAAAACTTTTTTGTCCAGGACCTTTAGCGCGAGACCGACTCACACTTGGCCGGTTTTTAGTATTTGTTGTTATTCTGTTTTGCTCTATAATTACACTAAGTTTGACGCTTGTATGTATTACTGTTTTTACGATAGAGCGTGAAGAAAAAACATCGATAAAAACTAGTTTCTTGTTGAGAAACCCCCTTAATTTTTAACTTTTTGACATTTTTATAATTTGTTTACAAATCCGCCGTAATAACGCACATTCTGTGAAAATTTCAACTGTCTATAACTCATCAAAAGTTACAGCCCTAAATAGGTCAGACAGACGGACGGACAGACGGACGGACGGACGGACAGACAGACGGATGGACGGACAACGTAGGCTTAGTAATAGGGTCCCGTTTTCACCCTTTGGGTACGGAACCCTAAAAAAAGAAGTATGATAATTACACTCATAACTTCCTGACTGTGTGTCCCTTAGTAACCGGACTGAATAATTGTCTGAGTCTCTCTTGGCCTCCGTGAAGAATTGCAGGAAAACTGTTTGTTTTTCATTATTTCTCGACTCGACGGTGTAGTAGATTTTCAAAAACTTCTTGTAATATTTCTTTGCCATTAAAAATGCTTCATGGGAGTCCTTGATTTCTTGAGACAGTAGTTTCTGATCTGTAAAATTATTAAATGGCTGTTTCATATTGAGGTGGTCGTCAGGAACTTCTTAGGGTCAATTCACACGTACCACAATCACACCACGTCGCAGCGGCAAAATGTGGTCAAGCTGTGGTTACGTGTGAATAGTGTCGCAGCGGCTTTTTGCAGTTGTGTTGTGGTACCGACAAAATGTCGATGTGGTTGCGTTGTCGTTGTCGTTGCGATGTGGTAACCACATGGTCATGCCGGCTTTCGTAGAGGAAACACGGCTTGACGGCATGTCGTGGCGAAGTGGTCGCGGTGCCGCCGCCGGTGGTGGCGTTGCCGTCGCGATGTGGTCGTATTACACAGGTGGTCGATAACAACGGCAAAATGTGGTACGTGTAAATTGTAATATTCATTTTCAATACAAAATATATGCCCAACCCCATGGCGTCGTTGTGGTGTGGTTGTGGTACATGTGAATTGACACGTATGCAGGCACTTAGCAGTGTGTTCATATTTGTAAAATAATGTGCAGATGACCTACTTATTAGTTTCTATTTTATTTATAATATCAATTAAATATCAAGAAATCAGACTGGTTTACAAATAGGTCTTTGGAGTTTCAATCATTTACCTACATACTAGATCTGTTTACTAAACATGGATTCATTATTTTGTGAGCAACTTATGAATGACTAAAATTCCAAAATTAGTAATTGATATGAATATCAACAACATATATTAGTAGTTTTTATGAAAAAGGTTATTTTCAAATGTTCACATACCAGAGAGCGTTGGTGGCATATTGCAGAGAGGTATGGAAACTCAATCTTGAGGTCCAGGTTCCAATCCGCACGGAAGACATGCCATGTACCAATGAGTTTTTCTAACTTATGTACGTACCAATTGCTCTCAAACGGTGAAGGAAAACATAGTGAGGAAACCTGCATATGCTGGAGAAGAAATTCTGATGTGTTATGTATGCTAAGTTCTTTCAATCTGCATTGGGCAGTGGTCTAAAGCCCTCTGTGAATGTTGGCCTGTGCCTTGCAGTGGGACGTTTACATGGTTGTAACAAACCACACTAGTAATACTTAAGGGGGTGCTTCAGCCCATCAAACTGAACAACTTTCACTATGGAGCCAACTTCGAAAATGTGAAAAAATTATCAGCTGTCCTATACATTTTAGTAGTCTGCACACTGCAGTTTTGTATGGAACGGCAGATTTTTTTTCCATAGTGAAAGTTGTTCAGTTTGATGGTCTGAAGAGGTCTACCCAATATCAAACTGTACAAAAACATGTATAGTCATTCCTTACAGTCGCACACAGTTTGCCATAAGAGAGACAGAGCTAGATTAGACGTTAATCTGTTACGTCTGTTAAACAAATGTCACCACTTTTTAAGAGCAAATTCAAGCAAAATTCGTTCTTAACGTAAGGAGCCAGCTGGAGGTCTGGTGACAAAATGGTTTAAGACGGTATCTGTTTACTATTGATATTTCACTTATTCTAATGGGCGGTTGTCATAAGTGTGAATAGATGTCAAGTAGCGTTTCTATGTCTTGCTTTATATAATTTATCTACCCCTATATTTTATCTTTGGTCTGAAGTAACCCCATAAGTACTATGGTGTTTTGTTACAGGCTGCCTTAGACAATTTAATAGTATGGACGCGTAACGCGTGTCATTCTCCTATCAAAATTTTCTGCCAATTTTGCGGGGGGCGAGGTAACATGAAATCCGCAACTTTGGATTTTATTCCCTATAACTTTAGATTCTAATTTTAAATGTTAAAAATCATGAAAAGAAGTCTCATGTGAACCCCAAACGTTCTAAGTTCAAAATTATTGTTTCGCTATTATAGGCTGTCTCGTTTAGTGATCTAAACTATTATAAAACTGTAACAGAAGTGTGTCTGTACCTGTACATTGAAGATATTTAAAAAAAAAAGATTACGATATGATTTTTAGATGTCCCTGATTCCAAATCACCAATTTTTGAATTTTTTGTCTGTCTGTTTGTTTGTTTGGGTGTTTGTTTGTTCGAGTATCACGCAAAAACTAATGAACCGATTATGATGAAACTTTTTTTGTTTGATAGCTTATCATCTGACTTAAAATCTGGTATATAATTTACGCGGATGAAGTCGCGGGTTAAAGCTCGTAAGATATAAAATTGAGTGTAAATGCGCAAGATTAATTGATCTTATACCGTGGCAGAGGGGAAATGCTACCGCAAGGCCAGTCCTTACTATTAAATTGTCTAAGCAGGCTGCTGATAATGATAATGTGCCAGGTGCAAATGAGCCATTTTGGTCAGTGTCATAGAGAAAATAACGCGCTCCCCTGGGGTAGAGATGTTGTATCAAACTGTGCACAGATACTCAACTGGGCCTGACGTCATATCATACACATATAGCGGGAAGTAGCGTATTTAAATGTTAACCCTCCCCTCACCCGTTTTTCACCCCCTTTGTTGGCGACAACATTTTCTATAGAAACAAGCCGATATGCCATCTCTTCGTACTCTATGGTCAGTGTCATAGCAAGAAGTGTAGTTATTAGTAATTATAATATGTATGTATGTATTAATTTTTGTCTGAATTCAACAAACCTTGCTTGAAGTTTTCATAGCGACTCTTTTTCTGTCCCAGCTCTTCAAGTTTAGTATCAATTTCGTTTCGAAGTTGTTTGTTTTTTTCTATAAACGTTTTCAATTCATCATCAGGACGTTGTGCGTTATCGTTGCAATGAAAGTCCTGAATTTTAAAACCATTGAGGTTGAGAATATCTTCACGTAGACAACTAATTCTCAACTGAAATTCACGGCTGGTATCGTTTCTGCTTTGTTCCAAACGATAGTTCCAACTTTCGTCAATAACAGCCATTTTATATAAAATACTTATTGAAGTGCAAGTTTTATAAAATAAGTATACAATACACTTTCACGAACAAACGTCGGAACAAACAAGAAAAAATTACAACGAAACGAAAGACAATCAAAAATTCACAACACTAAAAACAACTTCACAGAAAAGACAATTTTCAATTTTTGAAAACAAACTGTTTTCTTTCTGTCACTCTCATCCATAACTTAAAAAAAAATATTAAAGGATTTAAAGGCTTTGGATACTGGTCTTTTCGTGTATTCGTTGAAATTGTCCTTTGACTACATTTCATTTTTGGATAACATTTCATTTTAAGGCTGAGTGAGATACAGAGACGATTTTTAATCCTGAGGCTGAGATTCAGAGATTTTTGAAGTCATCGTTCGAACTAAGTAGTCAAAATGTATGTATTTTGACATACCTACGGGAGTTCGGCCTGAGGCTGAGGCTGAGATTCAGAGACGATTTTTTAAGTCATAGTTCGAACTAAGTAGTCAAAATGTATCTATTTTGACATACCTACGGGAGTTCGGACTGAGGCTGAGGCTGAGATTCAGAGACGATTTTTTAAGTCATAGTTCGAATTAAGTAGTCAAAATGTATGTATTTTGACATACCTACGGGAGTTCGGACTGAGGCTGAGGCTGAGATTCAGAGACGATTTTTTAAGTCATAGTTCGAATTAAGTAGTCAAAATGTATGTATTTTGACATACCTACGGGAGTTCGGACTGAGGCTGAGGCTGAGATTCAGAGACGATTTTTTAAGTCATAGTTCGAACTAAGTAGTCAAAATGTATGTATTTTGACAGTCGCGGGTTGGCGTACTAGCCCCGCTGCCATGATTTTAGCATCGAAATATAGACGCGTGCTCTATTCCTTGCGAACGTTCTCATGCCGTGAAAAATTCAATCCAATACAATTCAAAAATTGGAGGGTGCCACAGAATTCGCAACGCAAAATTGTCATCGTTTAAACCTGTCTTAATGGATAGAAAAATCTGTTTTGATAGAAACTTTGAATCACATATTGTCCAAATGGTTTTCTAATTTTGGTACCTTTCTTAGGCCGAGATTCAGGCTGAGATTCAGAGACGATTTTTTAAGTCATAGTTCGAACTAAGTAGTCAAAATGTATGTATTTTGACATATCTACGGGAGTTCGGACTGAGGCTGAGGCTGAGATTCAGAGACGATTTTTTTAAGTCATAGTTCGAACCACGTTCGAACTATGTAGGGTCAAAATGTATGGATTTTGACATACGGGAGTTCGAACTAAGACTTAAAAATCGTCTCTGACTCTCGGCCTAAGACTTAAAAATCGTCTCTCAGCAGGTTGAGATTCAGGGACGATTTTTAAGTCTTAGTTCGAACTCCCGTATGTCAAAATCCATTCATTTTGACCCTACTTAGTTCGAACTATGACTTAAAACAATCGTCTCTGAATCTCAGCCTGAATCTCGGCCTAAGAAAGGTACCAAAATTAGAAAACCATTTGGACAATATGTGATTCAAACTTTCTATCAAAACAGATTTTTCTATCCATTAAGACAGGTTTAAACGATGACAATTTTGCGTTGCGAATTCTGTGGCACCCTCCAATTTTTGAATTGTATTGGATTGAATTTTTCACGGCATGAGAACGTTCGCAAGGAATAGAGCACGCGTCTATATTTCGATGCTAAAATCATGGCAGCGGGGCTAGTACGCCAACCCGCGATAGCGACATTTAACCACAGACTTCTGTAGTGCATTTAACATATCCATCTGTCAAAGGACATCTGGCACATAATACCAAAAAATTTATAACCGTCCTATTTTTATTATGGACTATGGAACACTAGAAACTAACTGCAGGCATTAGTTTATTTTATAATGATTTATTAGTTTTTATCATTTTTATATAAAAAAACATTGTGCTTGCAACACAGCCTACCAACTCCTACTAAACAACCTTGAAACAACCGTAGTTTACTCCAGGCGGAGGACATTTGCCTTTTGGTGGGTTTTCCGATTTAGTTTGCATAGAATGTGCTGCCATCTGTTAAATATATCTTTTACTATGAAAAAAAAAGATTATATTGTCTATGTTAATGTCAAATTGACAAATTTACTAAATGGCGACCTACCTTGTGTAATGTGCGTGTTGTTTGTAGTTTTTGTTCAATTTTGTGCCGATTTAGTGATGTTCTGGAGTTTCAGTTGTTCTCTTACCAATGTACAGATTACAGGAATAGTAAGGATACTGGAATTTCACTCGATCGGTGCGGGATTGAACGAAAACTAGCATTCAAACAACGGTATGAGTATATAAGTATATATATAAGTAGGTATGTATAGTATAGGTAGAATTATTTTCAGAGAAACACAGATGGCGCTAGCTAGCCTTCAATTTGACATAAGGTGGATGCATAATGTTGCCACGAGTGGGCTCTCTTTTCTAATATACTTATATTACTCTTTGGTTTACTCCCTCTACGTAAACAACATTGTCATCCATTTTGGGGTTGCTGCTTTTTTATAATTTATTAATAATAAATGATTAAATAACTCGATAAATAAAAATAAATGATACTATCTGAGTCGTTTTTATAAAACCTCATAATTTATTAAACATTAGACTTCAGTCAAAACTTCTATACATTTTAAGGTATTTTTTCAAGGGAGAGCGGCGGTTGTCCTTTAGCTCATTCGCTCGCGCGCAAATAGAAAGAGAGCGGAAGCGTGATAGCGCTGTATCACGCAATTCCACGCAGCACGCTATCGCGGGTTGGCGTGCTAGCTAGGCAGGACTGTCCTGCGATCCGAATCTTTCTTTTGAGTCAAGTCAAGTCAACTGAACATCTCTAGCTTTTCATAGACAACAGATTCGTGCTTTTCATTCGTTCTTTCTTGAACACATTCGTTCAACATCAACAACAGAATTCATTCATTCATTCAATATTTTCACGATTACCTGCTGAGGCGAAATAATGGTCTTGTGGAAATAAAAATACTAGTTAGATATGATGCAAATAAGCTCTCTCTTACTAAATTACCTACTTCATACCTGACCACTATTACTAACAGTGAAAAGTGTGATTATGTTATGATTTTCTGGTAAGTAGAGCTTGATAACTTTGTACGATATCATATACTGAGACCAAGTTTCTTGATACCTATTCCTTCTTTACTTACAGGATATCATATTCTTCGTAAAAGTCTAGGAAATATCTGCTCCATAATCATTATGTTTTATAGCATTTATGATGAAAAATTAATAGAGTCAGCTTTGATTGTTTGTGTCTTGGATACGACTTTTATGTCTTTGAGGAACTTTGTGGAGATTTTGTCCAATGGGCCACTGTCTAAGTTGTTTCAAGACTCAAGCTAATGCTGATATCACAACGTCTCCTCATAGAAAACATGACGGTGAGTATTCCAAATTTAGAAATCTGTTGATAACAATTTGTAATCACTTCTACTTGCTCATGGTTCAAACCCCACCCCGTGTATTCAGCTTATTGAGGTTTTATACACTTTTTTAATATGCTACTTTTTTAAGGGGATGATGGCACCAACATCAAAATCGTGAAATAATATCAGCTGTTCCATACAAAACCGCAAACCTACTTGAGCCAAATGTATGGGACAGCTGATATTTTTTTCGTGATTTCGATGTTGGTCCCATAGAGAAAGTTGTTCAGTTTGATGGTCTGATCATCCCCTTAAAAAAGTGTCAGCATACTAATAAGGACCCTGTATACATACAGCTTATTATTGTGTATTAATTATGTTCGCTGTCAAGACCAGTGATCGGAATAGGTAGATTTGATTAGGGTAAAGGTGCAAATATTTGAGTGATGAATATTAATATTTGTATTCAATGTACTCCGTTTAATTATACAACACTTACGCCCTGTATAGATACGAACACCCATGAATCGAATAACAATATCAATATTTATCACACAAATATTTGCGTCTTTACCCTAATTGAATCGACCTATTCCGATCACTGGTCAAGACTTTACGAAAATGAAGTTGTTGCAATATTTTTTAGAGCTGACAGAAATTGTCACCACACACCAAGTACCTGCTCTTATGGTATCAGATTACCCACAAGCGGAACCACTTCTACGGGATAATGACAATACCATTAACTGTTACAAAAATAGTGGCAACTTACAGAATGCTAATACAATCAATTCTTTTGGAGAACCCTGTTCGGGAGATATCATAAATGTACAAAAAACGAATTCGGGTTCGGAAAAGACACCCAAAGCATTCTACCAGAAGTTGCCATCCATCCCTAGAACTATGTCGTCACTGGCATCCAGCGAGCCTCGTATTTCTGAAACAAAAATCATCCAATTGTTTGACCATTACAAGGACTCTTTAGAAGACGCCATTCTTGCTGAAGGTATAGAAAACCTTTGTAACGATCTCCAGTTGAATCCTGACGACTTTAAGGTGCTGGTACTTGCTTGGAAATTAAATGCTAGTCAAATGTGTAGATTCACAAAATCTGAATTCGTACAAGGTTTAAAGAGTATGAAAACGGACTCGATTAAAAGTATACAACTAAAATTGAATGAAATAACAAGCGAATTGAAAAGGGAGTCTGAGAATTTTAAAGACTTGTACAGATTTACTTTTAAATTTGGATTAGATGTGAGCACTGGTCAGAGGATACTGCCGGCCGACATCGGTATTGTGCTGTGGCGCCTCGTCTTCACGAACAACGAGCCTCCCGTACTGGACAGGTGGCTGAGTTACCTAGAAAAGAATCCACACATCAGAGGTATTCCGAAGGATACCTGGTACATGTTCTTAAACTTTTGTGAATTTGTCGGAGATGATCTCAGCAGCTACGATGACACGGAAGCTTGGCCAAGCCTTTTTGATGATTTTGTTGAATATGAAAACGATGAAATGAATCAGAATATAACAAAAAATGAAATAAAGATGCAGGATTGAAATCCTATGCCAAATTTTAGCTACTGTAGGTACTTAAAAGATATTGAGACTGATAATCCAATAATGAATGTTTGAGGACAATGTTGAAACTGTTTTATCCTGCATCTCCTGAACGCCAAGAATAAGATAATGAATGTTTCATAATAAGTTAAAATTGTGGATGTAGTGATGGTTCTAATATTGTGAGATTTATAAACGGATTAAATGTACATATATTATTATTATATTATATTTTATAACTGCTCGTCGAACTAGCTATTTTAAGTCTCTAGTTATACTTATTAATAATTTTAACATTCCGGTAATGGAATTAGCCAAAATCTGTACATAATATTATAATTTATCTTAGGCTGCTTGAAGTGGTAAAAAGTTCTGCTGTATTTATATTCTTATGGTCAAATTTAGAGCCACTTTAAGTTGCCTAGACCGTACCGTGCACAACAGAAAATTTGCCTGGTATAAATAATAGAAGTTAAATAATGAACAAAACTTTTATTTTTAGTGCTGACATTAGATAATTTGGCCCCAAAGAAACATAACTTTAAAAAAATGCTTTCGTAACCTTTTGGAATTTTATACTTGCTATCCAATTACTATCATCCACCATCACAATGCATTGTTGAAGTAATGAGGGTAGACAGCTAGCTACTTTCAATACCAAAAAGCATATTAGTATGTACTAGTTATTACCTGACCGTTTCCATATACAGGTGTAGGAAAAGTACATTTAAACCACATACTCAAATTGAACAACTTATACTATATGGGAGCAAAACTCAGAACAAAAAAATCTGCTGTTCCATACGTTTGAGTCGAGTAGGCAATGCAGTTTAGTATGGAACAGTAGATTTTTTTGCTCTGTCTGTTTTGCTCCCATAGTAAGTTGTTCAGTTTGATGGGTAGTGTAGAGTATGTGGTAAGGTTAATGATACTTTTCCTTACACCTTGTCCAGCTTGGCAAAGAGTTTTGAGAAAATGAAGGCGCCTTATCAAGAACGTTAAAATCACGCATAACTTGGCAAGACCACTGTACTCGAGTGGAGACCGCGTACCGGAAAGCGCAGCGTGGTAGGCCCCTCATACGGTGGACCGACGACCTGCACTGGTAGCATGCCAACCCGCGATACGGCTTTATCACGTCTTTTATCTCGTTCTTTTGCGCGCGAACGAACGAGATAAAAGACGGGATAAAGCCGTATCACGGCTATCGCGGGTTGGCATGCTACCAGTGCTAGTGAAGGCGGCGGGAACCCGTTGGATGAGGGCAGCGCAGGACCGGTCGTTATGGCGATCCTTGGGGGAGGCCTATGTCCAGAAGTGGACGTCCATCGGCTGAGATGATGATGATGACCACTGTACTAAAATAATTAGTTCCAAAGGTTCCACCTAAATCTGTTTAGTATTACGGCGGATCATCCATCATCGAAATCGGTCCAATCCTAGTGATTCTGCTATGGATTTTGTACCAGACCGCATCTCGATCGGAGCT
The DNA here is from genome assembly GCA_922987775.1 of Agonopterix subpropinquella. Taxonomy (NCBI): domain Eukaryota; kingdom Metazoa; phylum Arthropoda; class Insecta; order Lepidoptera; family Depressariidae; genus Agonopterix; species Agonopterix subpropinquella. The sequence continues at coordinate 13,738,429 of OV277695.1, read as the reverse complement.
ATTATTATAGACGAAACGAAGTAGAGTAGTGTGCTTGAAATGAATGTTTCACCATATCAGAAGATAAATAAGGCTGCGCCTACATCACACCCCTGCCACTCCATAGAACGAATTCACGGACGTACTTAGTATCTTCTCTATGGGACCGAAGAGTTCTCGAGTGGCGACCGCGTACCGAATAGCGCAGCGTGGAAAGGCCCCCGTCAAGGTGGACGACCTGGTGAAGGCAGCGGGAACCCGTTGTATGAGGGAAGCGCAGGACCGGTCGTTTTGGCGATCATTGTGGGGAAAGCCTATGTCCAGCAGTGGAAGTCCATCGGGTGAGATGATGAGCACAGTGACAGACTTACATAATCAAGATGGCGTCGACACACGCCTCGTTCCACTCGCAGGCGTGCGTCTGCTGTACGAGCTTCTTGCTCTGCTCCCCTAAAATTACCCTCAAATTGCGGAAGGTTACTGAAGTGGCAGGCTGAAGGGGCTGGGGGTAGCCTTTCTGTATGTGGGTAGTACCGTATCTATATGTTCTAGTATATATACTTCAACTTAATATACTGACAGTTTTTTAACAGGATGATCAGTCAGGTCAGGTTGTTTAACATCACGACACGACGACACTTGACTCTTCAAAAGATTTTTTTTGTTAAGTAAAAGTCAATTCCTTACTTCTTGATACTTCTGATGATACTAATAACTCTCTTAAAAATCTGTTTGATTTTAACAGAAGTAAAAATAAAAATTGAAAACTTTTAAGGGGTGGTTTCGACCATCAAACTGAACAACTTTTACATCGAAATCGCAAAAAAAAAATCTTTTGTCCCATACATTTAGCTCGAGTAGATCTGTAGTTTAGTATGGAACATCGCAAACGCATCGTATCATGGCGATTATGGCAAATCTCCTCATTTTGGAGGAGCGGCCAATGTCCAGCAGTCGACGTCTATTGGCTGGTATGATGATGTTTTTTTTTCCACGATTTCGATATTGGTCCCATAGTGAAAGTTGTTCAGTTTGATGGTCTTAACCACCCCCTTAAATGTTTATTTGTATTTTTTTAACGCCCTGTATAGTTAAGTTGAATATAAAATTTAATTTTTCCCCGCTAAATTCCATTTGCACACGACTGTACTTAATGGCATTGCACACGACTGTACTTAATGGCAGTCGGAGCATAATAATCTCAGGACCTCTACATGCTTCACCCAGAGGTGGTGGAGAACCAAGGTGGAGCACGGACCCGGACTCCAGAAAAATAAGTACCATGGTATCATCGTAAGATGTTCGTGTTTTGGCTATTTTTTCAAGTCATTGGGATATAAAATCATTCGTTCCGAAGGAATTGTAATGAAAACAGAAAAATTTAAATTTTTACTTGATTTTCCCTATCAAGGTAAGGCAGGTCTATTTGTAAAGAAAACCCAGTGGTATTAATAAAATTTTTATTTTATTTTAAACAAAATAATATAGTCGCAGCCTGCCAGTGCTCGGTCGGTGTCGAGGCGCGCGCGGCGCTCGCGGCGCGGCGCAACACAAGGCACTGCGGCGCGGGCACGGACCTGCGCCGGCGCGGCGCGGCACGGATCCGCGCCCTGCACCTCCACTACAAGCATGTCCACTCCACAAATAAACTATAGCACGAGGTGAACCAGGTCGGGGCCACGCGCGCCTCACTTTGTCCACTGATATACACAAAATATTGATAATAATATACAATCGCCCTAGATGTAAATCTGATTACATTTAAAAAAAGCTGAAAATTTATAAATCCATAATATACATTTATTATAACAATTCGGGGTTTGAGCCGAAGTTATAAGAGTTAACTCGCTTGTTACGAACCACCTTTACTTTACATAATTTGCACAACATTCCATAAGTACTCTCATTGTGATCTTACGATAATATTTGACTTTGTGAGTGACAAGTTGCAGGGTGTGGAGACCTTCCGCCACACAATGTTCACCCACTGAGCTCTCAAGGGACTACGGTAGACGCTACTGGTAAAGGACCAACTACAGGAGCGACCCTTTCCGTAATGCCGTCGTTGTTCTGCCACCATTTAAACAAAGCCGCTTTCGTTTTTTCGCTATTATATAAATCCTCGCTTCGATCATGTCTCGATCGATAAGGCAATAAATTATAATCTATAATTATAATCTGATAAAATATTGCAGATAAAATAATTAAAAACAGAAATGACCGAAACGAGATTAGATACATAAGTAAAAGTTCAGTTTCACACTGAAACATAAATATAGTTTACTGTGTGTATAGCAAATTATTCAAAATTCCTTTCTCACAATATGAAACAATACTACAGCCATTATATCAATAGTATGTGAAAATAGAACTATGTTTAGGGTGATCACCTATATGCGTTTAGTAATTGGAAGTAGTAAATAAATAATACAGTACTTAATTATTTGTGAGTAAATAGTATATGCTTTACGCAATAAAAAATAAGGTTGTAATTATTTGCGACAGATAAACTTTGTTACCATCCTCTCCAAGTTCTAAACGGATGATCGCCCTAACAAAGATAAATACATAAAATGAGAGCCTCCTCCATCGTACATACATTACATCAGTACCGAATAAATAACAGAAAGATTGAAAATGTTACACTGATAGAATGTTAACAATTGGGACAACAATACAAATTCAGCAATTCAAGCTTAGAAGAAAATGTATGTCTTACTTTAGTGTTTGTGGAATATAAACATAGAATACTACATGACGTCGTTTTAGCAACGCTCCATCCAATGTACGTCATAGAGAAAAGATGATAGTTTTCAGGAAGAGATAAGTTTAGAAAATAATTACTGCGAAAAAGACACTTGTTGTTCACGCCATTGACATAATGTGATGATAATTACATAATTCTAATAGGATTAAATTAACTAATGTTTAATTCAACGTAACGCTGCTAAAACGCAAGTGTCATGGAGTAAAGTGTTTTGCTTTATGGCAGTGGATGCACGTTTTTCCCTTTAGGGACTAGCCGTTCTATAAAAATCTGAAATAAAGTTTTATGTGGAAATTACATCATGATGAAGCAATACACTCCCGAGCTCTCACATGGTACCGATCCCAAAATTCAGGATTACATGTTATATGCATTCTCTGCTGATATAGGTTTTGGAAAGGCCTATCCTAGCTAAATTACAAACTGTAGTGCCAAATTTACTCAACCACCTTTAGGACTTTACCAATCGCAATAGTTTTATCTGAAACAAAAACATATTTTTGTTAGACTTCAAGTATTGGACGAAACTAATAAATAAAAAAAAATTACGTTTATAGACTAAGCTACAACAAGCTGCTATGCTGTTACAAGTTTTCTATACCCATAATGTTTAGTCAATGATATTAATGATATATTTCAGTAGAAATGTTATAGTTTAAGGGCCTGTTTCACCACTTCTGGACAAGTTCTTAATAGCTTGTATGACAGACCGTTCGTTGGCATATTGCATATGAAAAATATGTCAGATATGCTGTCAAGAACTTATACAAGCCCGAAAGATTAAAAAAAATGTTGGCACTTAAAATGCCTGTCGCAACCCATTGGCAGTCAGGTCCAAAAATGTTGTATCTGTTGATTCATACACTCATTTGTTTAGGTAAAAGCTGTACGCTAAACCCATGAGATACACGAAACTGGGTTGTCTGCATAATGTTATTTAAGAAAACCATTTAATAATAATCATTATCATATCAGCCGATGCACATCCACTGCTGAACATAGGCCTCCCCCAAGGATTGCCACAACGACCGGTCCTGCGCTGCCCTCATCCAACGGGTTCCCGCAGCCTTCACCAGGTTGTCAGTCCACCTTGTGCGGGGCCTACCCACACTGCGCTTTCCGGTACTCGAATAAAATCAAATACTAAATTATAAGGTGTACTTACTCTCGTCTCTCAAAGTGAACCTGCCCATTTGGGCAAACTTCTTAAACGGTTCTAAACAGATGACGCCCGCGCACTCTATCCTCATGATCGCTACTTGGTCCTGTTTCACGAAGCGCGGCCGCGTCTTTGACTTATCTCCTGTTTTCTTGTCCACCAAACAGATTAGTGCCTGCAATTACAAAATTAGGTTTATATATAGCAAATGGATAACATTTCATTTTAGGATAGGTACCAAAATCATAGAGTAAATAAATTATACACAACAGAGGGTCAATTACGTTAAAATACGTGTTAAACACATTTGTTATTAAAATTTTTAAGAAAATTAATCTACTTATATGTATAATTTATTTCCGTGGAACAAAACTCAAATAATAATGATCTAATAACGTTTAATTAAGATTTATCTCTCGTTCAGGCCAGCAACGACATCTGTTTGCGCCAAGACTATACTAAATCTAAAATGTATGGAACTGTCCAGACATGCCAAAATTCAAAGGTTGAGTCGTGTCGTATCAAGAACTCAAGACACTAGCGGAAAATAGACAGGATTGGCGAATACTGCACCGACAAGAGCGTAGCTCTTAAATAAGATGATGGTGATGACCAAAATTCGAAAATTTGGAGATGTCCTACAAATCCTACAATGCTATACAAAAATTTACAGATTTGTCTATCTATTATTTCTCGAGTTATCTAAAAAAATGCAGAAAAAATATTTTGACGACAAAATGGGCTGCATTTACTTTGCCTTGCCTGAATCGAATAATCGTTTGACATTTCTTTACAAATCACTGGAATTGTTTTAGTCAACTTTCACCATCTCCGACCAAGGTAGCGATGGCCATAATTCCACCAATATCAGAAAAATACAAAATTCATAAAAAATTCAATAATGAATAAATACGGATCACCTATTTATATATTTTAAATTTATTTAATAAATTAGGTAATTAAAAACTTGCGCTTAAAAATAAGAAAGTTAAATTAAGTTTAGTGACGACCCGGTTGGTGTAATGGTTACCACGCCGGACTGCCAAACCAGGGTCCTGGGTTCGAATCCCGGTTCGGTCATGGATGTTTATATGTTTGTGCCGTCGTTGTATGGTTTCCATAATAAACAGCCTATAAATAGTGCTTTCTTGGGATCATTACAATGTATGTGCCTGTGAGCGTTATTATTATTATTATTATTTAGTGAATGTTGTCATAAGTAGCAAAATGCAAGACCACTTTTTTATTACGAAATGACAAATAAAGTAACAGCATTACGCAAGTGGCATTGGCTGCTTATTACAGCGGACTTTGGGGAGACCACATGCGTCGATTCGAGCGCTTGCATGAAGTTGCTTTTGTAGCTATCGATGATTTAAGTTCAATAACTAGTCCGAAATATATAACAACACAGTTTATTGTCCACTATTACAGCACTTATATGGAACCGAAAACAGGTAGGTACTTATTTAATTAGCGCGTACATAGATCGACGCCGGTGGGCATGGACTGTCGCATCGATGACCGAGCGACCGCGTGGTTAGCAAAAACAAGATGCAGCGTACACCCGGCATGACAAGTTTGACTTTATAATATTTAACCGACTATGAAAAGTGTAAAGTGTTATGAGTTAATGATGTTAAGTTTTATGATTTTATTGCGATTACAATTTGCTTATTATCCGACCGTAAAATTATGCACTTATTTCATAGGCGAACGAAATGTGATTCTAGTGTATGTTTACACAGGGGTTAATTCAACGCCGCCAAGTTACCTAGAAAAATGTTGACGCAAGTACCTTTTCCATTATGATTTATGGCATAACTTTTTCCACCTGTCTGTTAGGGAAGTAAATAAGGTGCCATCGGAAGGAGACTGATCTAAAGTACTGGAAAAACTAGGGTTGCGACCTCTCAATCTGCCGCAACTATAGGTTTGCCAGGTTAAAAAATGACATCTTTGAACAGATTCAAAGATGTCATTTTTTAACCTGCCGCAACTATAGGGTTGCCAGAGCAACCCTATAGTTGCGGCAGATTGAGAGGTGGCAACCCTAGTTTTTCCAGTACTTTCGATCATTTACTTCCCTAACAGGCAGGTGGAAAAAGTTATGCCATAAACCATAATGGTAAAGGTACTTGCGGCAAGATTTTTCTAGGCAACTTGGCGGCGTTGAATTAACCCCTGTGTAAACATACACTAGAATAACATTTCGTTCGCCTATGAAAGAGGTGCATAATTTTACGGTCGGATCTCGGACTATTAGGCAACCGTTCTAACCAAAAGGGGCACGGACCTCGGTATTAGGGCATCGCTGGGACTACGCATCGGATTATAGCGGGGATCAATACTACACGGTAAACTAATAGCATTATTTGATAGTGTCATACCTTAACAGTAACTTCTTCAGCAGCGCAGTGTATGTGCATGACCGCAGAGTAGCCCGCGCATATGATGGATTTGTGCTCCAGAATAACAACTTGAGCATCGAAAACCTGAACATACAAACAATTACGACTTTATTAACATTAGCATGCTAATAACTAGATAACTTATTTGTCGCACAATATATATATATCTTGGACATTGTCATTGTCACACAAGTTATCTAGTTACATTAAAAGTACCAGAATTTAGCCTGGACTTAACACTTTCACTGCTGACGACTTACGTCGTATGTCGGCGACAAATGGGCCGCAGTGCTGAAGAACCCACGTAACGAGTCAGTTCAATTGCATTTCGCCTGTGCTCATGACCTACCGCGCGAGTCACCCAAACCTTACGCATGTGCGGGCGACCCACGAGGTGAGCCGCATTGGTCTTTTTATGTTACGACTGCGCGCACGACCTACGAGGGGCGTCAGTTTTACCACTGCGCGAGGATCATGATTTTGAGCTGAGCAGCGAAAGTGTTAAGTACGGCAGAATAAGTCAACATGATAGGTACCAGAATCTGATGGCAAGTAAGGAAATAAAATTTTAGAGTAAGCAACACTGGGGTAATTGGGTTAGGGCCGTTTACACACTGCGACTTTTTGCAGCGCTTCTGCATCGATTCACTCGCGAAGCAGCATCGATGCAAACGCGATACCGCCACGACGCAAAACGACAGCCTTTAACGCGACAACACGCTACAAACGTGCGTGTGCATCGCCAAAAACACGCGTTTGAATCGATACAAACGCCTGTTAAATGCTAGAATAGCGACTATAGCGGGGCTAGTACGCCAACCCGCGATAGCGTTATATAGCGCTATCACATTTCCGCTCTTTCTATTTGCGCGCGAACGAACGAGATAAAAGACTAAATTTGACAAATGGATGTCTTAAATGTCGCTATCGCGGGTTGGCGTACTAGCCCCGCTGTAGCCACGCGATTGGCAAACGAGCGTTTCTATCGCTGCCAAAAAGTCGCAGTTTGTTAAGGGTGTACTTTGACTAGACAGATGACAGTTTACACTACCATGTGAAAATCTCAATTTTTACTTTTTTTGTGCTATGATTATCCTGGTATTGATTTATTTGTGGTTGGGTTATTGCAAGCAAGGGTCATTACGTAACACTAAGAACATCGCTGGTCTTTTGTATATGCCCCATGCTCACCCATATTTTACGCATACCCCCGAACTAACGGCTCTTACAGACGAGCGACACTTTGCTGTCGCGGTGGGTCGCAGAGCGTCGCGCTCATACACTTTACGGTCGCGCGACCCTTCGCGACACACGGCGACCGCAAAGTGTCGCTATTCTGTAAGCGCTCTAATGGTATTTTCTTTTCATTCTCGGAAATGCAGTTTTCCTCATTATGTTTCCTTCACCGCCGAGCTAGTAAATGATAAATACAACCATACAAAAATTCTGAAGAACTTAGAGGTACAGGCCAGGAATCGACCGCGGCCTCAGGATATCATCGCTCTCAATTCTGGTATACATATACTACATATTAAAAGCATATCTTACCCTTCCGGTGGTGATGGGTTCAGTAATATCGCAGAGCACAAACCCAGGGGAAACGTCTTCCTCCTCAATCCCTTTGAGCTTCACTTTAACATTTTCGCCGGGACCAATAGACGTGACTTCAATGTCATCAGACCATAGCTGGTCTACATTCACTTGAACCTGCCAACAAATAGGTACAGTTTTAAACTTGATGCTTTCTTGATTCTATTCAATATCAACATCAGACTACTGGGTCCTTAACGGATTTTAATGGTCGGACCATCAAACTGAACAGCGTTATCTACGGGACTAACATCGAAATCACGAAAACGAACATCAGCTGTTCCATAAAGTATTCAAAAGTATTTTATTTTTGATGGAAACTTATTTAATTTTACTTTTGAATTTTCTGAAAAAGTTATATTCATGGCAGTATAATACCTTGGTCTGTAGAAAAAAAAACCTTTCTGTCAATAGAAAAGACGGCAAAGGCCAAAGTGTAGCCAGGCAAAAAATCTGTTGATTTTTATATGTATAAGCTTTGAATCACATCTCTAAAGCTTGATAATTTATAGCTTTCTAAGATGAGAGATTTTGGCGGGATTTGAACAGCCACGTTTGGAGTCCTCATATTTCATCGAATTTTTATTGTTTATAGTGATTTTTTTTGCGTAACAAAGTGTCGAGCAAGTGAACAATATACAGTTCAGTGAAATATGATGGTGTATGGGCGTAAACAGGAAAAGTGTTCCGTCATTTTTTGCGCGGCAAAGCGGTCGGTTCACCTCTTTCCTGTGGACTTCTGCGATTCCTGCGTCTTTTGATTGTCTCCAAAAATTCAAAAGAAGCGTCAAAACGTCGAACACCAACGTTTCGAGGCTTAAAATTCATCGTCATCTATCATCCTCATCCACCATCAAAATTAAGAATTTGAAGAAGAAAACGCAGATATGGCTTTAAAGGACATAGTATCCAGAGCCATAAAACACATTTGAAAAAAAAAGCTTTCTAAGATTGATGTATCTGATAAATAAATTATCAGAATCGGCAAGAAAGCTAAATAGGAACCGTAAATCTTTTCGTCCTAACATGGAATCAAGTAACAGTGGTACAACTTACCCTATTGGGCATAAGGAAGAGGGTGCTTCCCTTACGCACGGTGCCAGCCTCGACCTTGCCCATGAGCACGGTGCCCATGTCCTTGTACTTGTCGACCACCGGCATGATGAACGGCCCGTCCATCTTGCGGTTGAGAGACGGCAGGTCGTCGATCAGCTGGATGAACGACGGTCCGCGGTACCACGGACAGATGTCTTCGGAAACCTGGAATTAAGATAGCAAATATTGTTAACTATTAGAAACAAAATGGAGGGTAGTGAGTTATTTTAATGTATCGTTTAACATTCAAGCATATTTTAATGTAAACATGAATAGTAGACGAGGAATTTGGTTTCTCGAGAGGGTCCAATTGCTCATTCTGTGCAATCTCTAAATATGGTTCAATCCACTTGAAATTTAGCAAATATACTATTATGATAAGCGAAAAACGGGGGCCGAGCGAAGTCAGAAAAAATATCACAATATTTTTTTTCTCATACAAAAGTGAAACACCCTAATGTCTATGAATGGAGGTTTCTGAATGCGCAGAGTGAAGATGAGAACTAGTTGAAGAAGAGTATAACGTTGTAACTATTGTATCTCTGCAAAAGGCTAATCACTACATCATCATCATCTCCATAGACATAGGCCTCCCCCAATCACTACATAGTATAAAACAAAGTCGATTCCCGCCATTGTCTGTCAGTCCTATGTATGCTTAGATCTTTAAAACTACGCAACGGATTTTAATGCGTTTTTTTTAATAGATAAGAGTTATTCAAGAGGACGGTTTGTATGTATACATGCATAGTAATCAGCATTGCACCCGTGCGAAGCCGGGGCGGGTCGCTAGTCATAATAATAAACTAGAACTCTGTCACTCGGCCATAGGTACCGAGATAAGTGCCTACACTTTGACGCAATGTAAGCGATGCGCTTGGTTGATTTCTGCCACTCGCTCCAGACGGCAACGTCGCATACATCACGTGCTGCACGAAGTAATAAATAAAACCGGTCAAGTGCGAGTCGGGCTACTCGCGCACTGAGGGTTCCGTACCACACCACCACAGAACACAACATTATTAACTTAGAAAAAAAAAACTTTTTTTGTCCGGGACCTTTAGCGCGAGACCGACTCACACTTAGCCGGTTTTTAGTATTTGTTGTTATTTTGTAGAGTTTGCTCTATAATAATCACACTAAGCTTGACGCTTGAATGTATTACCGTTTTGAAACATTGATAAAAACTAGTTTCTTGTTGAGAACCCCGTTGAGGCTCATTGGCGACAGTAAACTGGTGGAGACCAAGCTTCATAGCCTAGCCCACCGCCGCAGAGTAGCCTGCTTGTCGGTCTTCTACAGATTGTACTTCGGTGAGTGTGCCCTAGAGCTACATGAGCTCATCCCGCCTTCCCCTTTCTACTATCGGACTTCCAGACGCACCGCGGGATATCACCCCTTCTTGGTTGACATCCCACATACCCATACCCGCACAAAGCGCCATTCCGATTCTTTTATAATGCGCACAGCCAATGAGTGGAATGCCCTGCCTGCGTCAGTATTTCCGAGCGGTTACAACCCGAATTCCTTTAAAGTACGAGTGAATAGGCTTCTTCTGGGTAAGCTCGCTACATCTTCGACCCCATCATCGTCCCGAGGACTGGATTGAGGTCAAGAGCAAACCCATCCTTAATAAAAAAAAACCCCCCTTAATTTTTAACTTTTTGACATATTTATTATTTGTTACCAAATCCGCCGTAATAACGCATAATCTGAGAAAATTTCAACTATCTAGCTATTACGGTTCAAAAGTTACAACCCTAAACACAGACACAGGTAGGACAGACGGATGGACAGATGCACGGACTGACGGACGGACAACGTAGGCTTAGTAATAGGGTCCCGTTTTCACCCTTGACATACCGAATTACAACCCGGGCGAATTAACTTGACACCTGGCTGGAACGACGTTGGTGTTAAACAATAACACCTATTACACCAACATCATTAGAGCCAGGTGCCAAGTTAATTCGCCCGGGTTGTAAAATAAATGCTTACTTGTTCCAATAAGCCCTGTCCAGTTTGGCCGGAGACGGGTAGGAAAGACAGGTCTTTCGCGGGGTTGAAGCCGAGCTTCTTGAGGTAAGGCAGGATTTTGTCTCGACATTCATTGTATCTGGAATCAAATAGATAAAACTTGAATACATTAAACTTACATCATTAAAAATTTTTAACAAAAAAATTAAACCGACTTCAAAACTCAAAAAGTATAAAATAATTATTGCAGCCGATGAATTTTACGTTAGCTATCAATTTGTTTTATCGAAGTCGCTGTCAAGCCTGTACGATTCGAGACTGAGCTTGCAGTATTTTTTTTGGGACTAAGCTTGACACCGACTCCAATAAAAAAAATTGATAGCTAACGTAAAATTCATCGGCTGCAATAATTATTTTATACTTTTTGAGTTTTGAAGTCGGTTTAATTTTTTTGTTAAAATTTTTTATTTCATAATTTTTTTGTGGTTAACCTCTCAAGCACGTGTCGAATCTCAAGGTTCGACGGATGACGTTTAAGCACAAGCACCGGTCGAATCTCAAAGTTCGACGGGCGGTCGACTCTACCTCGTCCTAAATACAGGCTTATTGTGATGAAATAAGGTTTATTTCTCTTTGGAACGTTTTGTGACATAAGACCTTATGAAATTCCCCTTCTAATGATATATTGAACCAATAGCAGGGAGCCATAGTGAAGGGAATACAGTGATTTTATGTGACTCGGTGTAGGGAAGTGCCGGTGCTTGACGGGTTTTTCGACTCAAAAATTGATTTATATCTTTGAAATTGGCCGATTTCTTTGTATCCAAAGCCGTATAAATTATCAGAGAGTACTATAGAGGAGTAAAAAACGTAAACATTGGAAATTTGACATATTTTATCGAATTTTTTGTAAAAATCGGTCGCCGCCGCGCCGCGCCGTATTATTTTCGTTGTTTCTCTTTGTATACAGTAATGTAGTGAATTTGATGTTTATTTCTACAATCTAAATGAGTGTAGGAAGCGTGAAAAACAAAAAACAACTTGAAAAAACAACGAGAAGTTGGAGAATTCTGTTGATTCTTCCACGAATCAGCCGCGCGGAGGCCTACCGCGCGCGCTGCTGATTTCTCCGGTGCTTCACGGATCGGCTATTTTAAGCTGCCCAGTGCTTGAGAGGTTAAATACATTAGTTGAATTCTGGATATCAGTACACACAAAGGGTAAGTCGATACGAAGCAAACTTTTTAATCGCCGATGATTTGCTGTCAACTTTTGAGGAGTTCTATTGTGTAGCTCCGAAGTGCGTCATCAGATCTTTACCGAATTGAAATGGGACCACCTTGGGAGTATACCCTTTCCAATAAAAAAAGAATTATCAAAATCGGACTACTCTGTAGAAAGTTATGCGTGTTCATACATAAAACAAAAAAAACAAAAAATATACGCGTCGAATAGATAACCTCCTCCGTTTTTTGTTTTTTCGTCGGTTAATAACCACAGAACATTATAAGAAAGAGATATATGTTGCTAATGTGAGTGATGTGTCGGCAGAGGGCGCCCTCGTAGGACGTATACTGATCAAATCAGTTGCGTCCAAGGATAAAATATAGGGGTAGATAAATAATATAAAGCAAGACATAGAAACATAAACAATACTTGACATCCATTCACACTTATGACAACCGCCCATTAGAATAAGTGAAATGTCAATAGTAAACGGAACCGTCTTGAATCATTTTGTCACCAGACCTCCAGCTGGAAGACTCAGCTATTTCCTTACGTTAAGAACGAATTTTGCTTGAATTTGCTTAAAAAGTGGTGACATTTGTTTAACAGACGTAACAGATTAACGTCTAATCTAGCTCTGTCACTCTTATGGCAATCTGTGTGCGACTGCAAGGAATGACTATACATGTTTTTGTACAGTTTGATATTGGGTAGACCTGTGCGTCCTACAAAAAGGGGAGGTGCGGAGTACTCGAAACCGACGGGCATGTATGAAGAGATGTATGGATGTGCATAAGGCAAAAGAGGTAAGGATCGTAGTAAGTGGCGCGCCCTGGTCTCTGCCTACCCCACTGGGAAAGAGGCGTGACGTTATAGATAGATAGATAAAACATTATAAGAGGGGTTAGAAGCCGTGGTGGTCCAGTGGCGAGTAACCTTGCTTGCCGTGCAGGAGGCGATGGTTCGATCCCCGTCCAAGCCGACTCGTACCAATGAGTTTTTCGGAATTTATGTACGATTTGTAACACCACTGGCTTTTCGGTGAAGGAAAACATCGTGAGGAAACCTGCATGCTTCAATTTTGAGGCATGTATTGTACCTACCTTCCATTACAAGTGGCGACGGGCTCACTCCCCGTCACACTGGACAGAGTTTCGGTACTACTAGTGAAACGTGGATGTTCTGAAGTTTCAGAATATCTCTGACTACCCTCTCGGGGAATATAGTCGTGAGCATATGCTTAGAAGTGCAAAGTAGGCGTGGAACGTGTCGCCACAGGTTATGCAATGATTTGCATAAGGCGCGCGGCGTGGTGCGAGCGAGAGGGCATGAGTAATTGTATCAGTGTGAGCGGGAAGTCAAGTGGCGACAGCCGTCTCCGAAACAAAAGCGCTACTTTGCATTTCTAACCCCTCTTATAATGTTATGTTATTATAACCAATATAACATATATTTTTAGTGCCGTGCCTATCTACAGGGTGATAACAAAAAAATTAAAACCGCCTTCAAAAAACTAAAAAGTTAAAAAATAATATTGCAGCCGATGACTTTTTCGTTCACATCATAAGAACATTAATTTGTTTTATTGAAGTCGCTGTCAAGCCGGTACGATTTGCGACAGGGCTTGCATTTTTTGGCTTGGCTTGACACCGACTTCTATAAAACAAATTAATGTTCTTATGATGTGAACGAAAAAGTCATCGGCTGCAATATTATTTTTTAACTTTTTAGTTTTTTGAAGGCGGTTTTAATTTTTTTGTTAAAATTTTGTTTATTTCACAATTTTCAGTGGTAAATTCATTAGTTCGATTTAATAGTAGTGCTTTAAATTAACAAACGCACTAGTCGGCACTACGATTTTCGAAGGTTCCCCTCGATATCTCTGGGATCCATCATCAGATCCTGGTTTCCTTATCATGGGACCTCTCTTGGGATATCTCCTTTCCAACAAAAAAAGAATCATCGAAATCGGTTCATAAACGAGGAAGTTATCCGCGAACACACATAAAAAAAAATATATATATATATATATACGGTCGAATTGAGAAACCTCCTCCTTTTTTTGAAGTCGGTTAAAAATGATATTATTAGCATCCTTATGAATATTTGTACCCGAGTCATGGATGTTTGTATTTATATATATGTATTCTATATCGTTGTCTAGTCATCATAATACAAGTCCAGGCTAGATTCTGGTACTTTAAGTGTGACTAGATAATTTGTGTGACAATGTCCAAGATATTTATTTATTTTATAAACTAAGAGTTCTACCCATCAAACTGAACCACTTTTACAATTCTTCTTTGTTATATGTATAAAGAAGAATGACAGATTAGACCCAGCCATTTTTTACGAAAACTAAAAGCCATTCAGGATGGCGGTCATAATTATTATAAACAGAAAAAAAAAGACATTTTTTAAAAAACTTCACCATCTCCGGAAGACCGGATTCAAAAGTAGAAATTACAAGTAAAAAAATAGAAAATCATCCAAAAAGCAGTAGCAAAACCTTAGACAATTTAATAGTAAGGACTGGCCTTGCGGTAGCATTTCCCCTCTGCCACGGTATGAGACTAATTGATCCTGTGCATTCACACTCAATTTTATACCTTAGCACTAAACGAGACAGCCTATAATTGCGAAACAATAATTTTTAACTTAGAACGTTTGGGGTTCACACGAGACTACTTTTCATGATTTTCTTACAGTAATTTAATGATATATCTTACAGTAATTTAATTATCTATTTGCTTATTTCTGCTTATTTACATTACTTACTACAATTATCTATAATAAATAATATCTATAACTATATATAATTTATTAGACTAATGCTACTTTAATTACGCACTTGCATACTTTATATTATACTACGTAATACATAATAGGTAAAAGGAAAAAGCTTGGAAAGAGCATAATTTTATTGTTAACGAGCTTTTACCTGCGACTTCGTCCGCATAAATTATATACCAGATTTTAAGTCAGATGATAAGCTATCAAACAAAAAAAGTTTCATCAAAATCGGTTCAGTAGTTTTTGCGTGATACTCGAACAAACAAACACCCAAACAAACGAACAAACAAACAAACAAACAAACAGACAGACAAAAAATCCAAAAATTGGTGATTGGAATCAGGGACATCTAAAAACCATATCTTATTTTTTTTTTGTAAATATCTTCAATGTACAGACAAATTTCTGTTACAGTTTTATAATAGTTTAGAAGTTAAAATAGTTATTTTTCTTTTTCTTGGTTCCTTTTGTAATTTTTGGCATCACGTCGCCACAAACAACTTTGTATAAAAAAAGGGAAACCTATCATTGGCCTTACCAGTTATTTTTAAGAATTTATTGTAACTATGTTTAATACGCTGTTGGTTTTCTCAATAAATAAACAAATTTAACATTCAAAATTAGAATCTAAAGTTATAGGGAATAAAATCCAAAGTTGCGAATTTCATGTTACCTCGCCCCCCGCAAAAAGTGGCAGAAAATTTTGATAGGAGAATGACACGCGTTACGCGTCCATACTATTAAATTGTCTAAGAGCAAAACGCAACCACGACAGCTATTTCCATCTAATATTATCTATCACTGAGGTATTTTTTGGTCGTTACAGAACGTATTTGGCTTGGCTGAACTGGTAGTGTGTGTGATTTCGTTTTCTTCCATTGGCCTCGATTCGGAGTGTACCACGACTAAACTAAACTAAATGTATTCCTGTCACTTTCTAAAATAAGATTAAGAAAAGAGACAGAAAACCAACAGCTGACTTTAGTGCTGTCAAAGTGACGTTAAATGCGCAAAATAAGATGCCATCATAATGTACGCCATCTTATTTAAGTCGTTTTTGGGCGTTTAACGTCACTTTGACAGCACTAAAGTCAGCTGTTGGTTTTCTGTCTCTTTTCTTAATCTTATTTTAGAAAGTGACAGGAATACATTTAGTTTAGTTTAGTCGTGGTACACTCCGAATCGAGGCCATTATCATAATAATATTGTACGGTTACCGTGAATTTTCATTAAAATTAACACAATAAATGCGTAGAAGATTGAGTGGACTATCTAATAAGAAAGATTATGAGTTTCACACACTTGATACAAAAGGTATCTAAGCAGAAATACCTCTCCCCCAACTTCTGTAGAAGACCTGTGGTTGTAACCTGTAGGTTACAACCAATTTACTTTTTGTTAGTTTTGTTTCACTCTACACGTATTACTAAGTTTCATTCGTGTATGAGACCTCTAAGCCTGGGTCTCAAATTATAGTCCGAGATCCGACCGTAAAATTATGCACCTATTCCTTAGGCGAACGAAATGTAATTCTAGTGTATGTTTATACAGGGGTTAATTCAACGCCGCCAAGTTGCCTAGAAAAATCTTGCCGCAAGTGCCTTTTCCATTAACATTTTTGGTATAACTTTTTCCACGTGTTTGTTAGGGATGTGAATGAGGTGCCATCGGAAGGAGACTGGTCTAAAGTACTTTAAAAACTAGGGTTGCCACCTCTCAATCTGCCGCAACTATAGGGTTGCCAGGTCCAAATATGTCATTTTTGAATCTGGCAACCCTAGTCTTGCGGCAGATTGAGAGGTGGCAACCCTAGTTTTTAAAGTTCTTTACACCAGTCTCCTTCCGATGGCACCTCATTCACTTCCCTAACAAACACGTGGAAAAAGTTATACCAAAAATTATAATGAAAAGGCACTTGCGGCAATATTTTTTTAGGCAACTTGGTGGCTTTGTATTAACCCCTGTATAAACATACACTAGAATTACATTTCGTTCGCCTAAGGAATAGGTGCATAATTTTACGGTCGGATCTCCGTCTATTACATGGCCACCCGCCAAACTTCTTTCACCCTGTACACTTATAAAACAGTTCTGTGACTAACCGACTCGGGCAACGAAATGAAGGCATATAATAAATAATGACTAGCTATTGCTCTCGACTTCGTCCGTTAGAATATAGAAAATCCTTTCTAAGTGCACCCCTACATCCTCCATAGAATGTATATTCAAAATTGCATGTTTCTATTTTTAGCGGTTTAGGCTGTGCATTGTCTGTGAGTCACAGAACTGTTTTATAAGTATTGGCTATGTGCACGACACTAGCGCCACACTAGCGCGGCGGAGCGCATGAACTATGTCGGCCAGCCGTAAATTATCTACACTATTATAGTACTGTAAAGACTCTGTGTTTGTTCAAGGATCCTGCCAACACTACTGGACCGATTTTGATAGAACTTTTTATATTTAAAAGCTTATTATTAGACTTAAAAACTAGCTTATATTTTATACGATGACGGGAGCGGATGCGGACGAAGCCACGGGCAAAATCTAAATTGTATCGGAATTCTCATACAAACTTTTACCTCCGTTTTAACACCTTTGGGGGTTGAAATACAACAAATCTTTTTTAAGTGAGCATCTAGATGCCAATAGAAACTTCCATGCCAAATTTTAAGTTTGTAGTATTGACAGTTTTGGAGATTTCGTGTTTAGTTAGTGTGTGGTTTTGCATAGATTCAAGCATATTTTCACTGCTTGGCCCGCAACAGTACAAATTTCTGCCACCCCTGCCACTTCGCACATAGCCAATAGATTATTGTGTTTATCACCTTTTCTTTTTAGCCATTTTCATATGTTTATGTCTGTAAAATTCAATACCAATGCATCCTTTTGGATTCATGGACTCCAGGGTAACCCAATTTTGGTATTCATTCGGATATCGTGGACAGGGAATGTGTTGACTATAACATAATGCCTTACCTTTTCTCATCCCAGTTGACGGTGGGGTCGTCCATCTTGTTAACTAGCGCCACTAAATGCTTCACGCCCGCAGTCTTGGCCAACATGGCGTGCTCACGAGTTTGTCCTCCTCGATCGAAACCGGTTTCGAATTCACCTTTACGCGCCGATATTACCTACGGAGCAAAATTATTGTTTAAAACTATACAATACTAGCGGCCCGTCCCGGCTTCGCACGGGTGGACGTCTTATCTTTTCTAGCAATAAATATAGCCTATGTTACTCAGGGTGAATGCAGCTTTCTAATGGTGAAAGAATTTTTTAAATCGGCCCAGTACTTTTTGAGCCTATTCATTACAAACATACAAAAATAGGTACAAATCTTTCCTCTTTATAATATTAGTGTAGATTAATAGTTCAAAACTTTCTGTTATGTAAAAGATTTACGTTCAAAACTGAAAATAATTGTATACAGGATGTAACTTTAAATGCGTTACATACTTAAGGAGGTGCTTCAGACCATCAAACTGAACAACTTTTACTATAGGACCAACATTGAAAACACTCAAGTATGTATAAGCATAAGCATATGCTCACGACTATATTCCCCGAGGGGGTAGTCAGAGATATTCTGAAACTTCAGAACATCCACGTTTCACTAGTAATACCGAAACTCTGTCCAGTGTGACGGGGAGTGAGCCCGTCGTCACTTGTAATGGACAATAGGTACGAGTCAAGTATGTAAACTATTTTTCTCAAACATGCTTGGAAATGTGAGCATTATTTTGACAACCTTCTTCGAGATAAATCGAAATTGCTGTACTGGCCAAATACATGCGCGCAGCGGCCGGCAATGTTTGTATGAAAATCCATATCTGTCGTGTTTAGCGACCAAATAAATTACATACTAAACTCATAACTGTCGTGTAATTTAAAAATGGAACGATCTTTTTCTCCGAAACATGGCGACCAAGGAGGTAACTTATCAAAGGTCTTATTTAAATTTCGAACTGGCTTGCAAATAGAAAGCTGTTTATTGAAAAAAAAAAAAACTAATTGTTGTTCGATGTTCGTCATTGATTTTGAAAAGAGTTTTAATTTGCGCGAATTATTTGAGAAAATTAACTGTTTTAATTTCCGCGCATTGTTTGAGAAAAGTACTATACAAGCCTTGGCCACAACTAGGCATTGATGGACGAACGTGTAAATGTGGGCCGAGGCGAAGCCGAGGCACACATACGTAAGTCCATCAATGCCTAGTTGTGGCCAAGTGCTGCCTCTGTTGCTGGCCGCTGCAGTAATGTACTATAAATTTACACCTGTATTGTTTGACAAGAGGTTTTAAGTTTGCAACGACGAAATGTTTTTGTGAATTAACTAATTAGTAAGGTATTGAGATTTCCTTATGACTAATTCCTGTGTAGTACAAAATAATGATATCGGGACCAAAATACTGAACGTTTAGCATTAAATAGTAATGTTCAAATAAAATTAACCTCGATCAAAGAAAATTCTATTATAATCCCCGCAAGTTGATATTGCGATTGGCGGCCATCTTGGTGACGTAATTTTGACGTAGTCGACTGTGCACCATCAGTACCGTTCGCAAGGTTAGCCCGTGTTTGATGACGTCACGCAGCTGTTATTGTGACAAGGTTCCATCGCAATATCAACTTGCGGGGATTATACCTACATGTAAGATCTAATCAACAAGATTTTTGTAACCTCACAATACCCAAGGGGTGAAGTCGAACTGTACATAGTACTCATTCTTCGATGCCTTTACACTACAGACAGATCTTAATAGATGACCCGAGTATCGCGATCTGTATGAAAACCAAGGGTGTCATATTTTTTCTAATTACTATGACGTTACAAAACAAGCGTTATTTCGTGATAGGAAACATCTTTCCGCGCCAACATCCTTCGCTTTGGATTGTAAAACAATACACTTATATTCCGAGAGATAAGTGTACTTTTTGCAACCATCAGCAGCAAGGCTGATTCAGTATTTATGAGGTGTAGAGCTTCTCTGTGATGGGGATGGACCAGGTCTGCCTGCATAACTCCTGATTAAAGGTCTGTAAAAAATTAACGATCAGCTGCACAGCTGATCATATGTTATTGTTGTAGTATGCACTGTAGCTATGTGAACAGTACAAAAACTGACATGGTTCATCAGTCGGTTTAGGAGATACAGCCGTTCAAAGGTCGGAACTTTGACTGGCTGTGTCTCCTAAACAGGCTGACAGAACCTGACAATTTTTGTACTGTTCACATAGCTACAGTGCATACTACAACAATATTATACGATCAGCAGTGCAGCTGATCGTTAATTTTTTACAGACCTTTAATCATCAGTTACTCCTAAACCGACTGGAGTTATGCAGGCAGACCTGGTCCATCTCCATCACAGAGATGCTCTACACCTCATAAACACTGAATCAGCCTGCTGCTGATAGTTGCAAAAAGTACACTTATCTCTTATACACTTACAGTCGGGCGCAGAGCGAATCGTTAGACGCGCGTTTGGACGCGCAATGGCACGCGACGTCGCTACGCTTGCGTATCTACTATCTATGTTGATCTATGAGTGCTTTAGTTAGACAAATCAGGTTGTGACATATTGTGGATGCATACCAGAACAGCTAGATCGGCCTGCGCAGCGCCACCGATCATGTTCGGCACGAAACTCTTGTGGCCCGGCGCGTCCAGGATCGTAAAGTGCTTCTTCTCAGTCTCGAAGTATGCTCTCCCTACTTCCACAGTTTTACCCTTGTCACGTTCTAAACAACAAAAACAGGTTGTCAAAATTCAAGGTAAAGAGCAAAAAAATCATTAAAAATAAAGCGTTATTATATCATCAAATGCACTATTATCTAGACTATCATAAAACAGTACGAGAAGTGTGTCTGTACATTTAAGATATTTTCAAAAAAGATTACGATATGGTTTTTCGGTGTCCCTGACTCCAAATCACCCTTTTTTAGAATTTTTGTCCATCTGTTTGTTTGTTTGTTTGATCGAGCATCACGCAAAAGCTACTGAACCGATTTTGATGAAACTTTTTTTGTTTGATAGCTTATGATCTGACTTAAAATCTGGTATATAATTTGTGCGGACAAAGTCGCGGGTTAACTCTAGTCACAGGTCCGGCACTTCAAACAACGTTTTAGATTTGACATGATGACGTTCGCACATGCGCTCTTTGCGAAAATTGTGCATGACATATGTGTAGGGTTGACTTAACACGCATCGTATGAACTACATTATACATTTCGTTACATTTTATAGTTCATTCTGTTATTAAAATAATTTTAAAGCTAAAGAATCGCAGAAAATGTGAATTTAGCGTTATTTTTACTGTGAGGAGAAAAATAAAATATATTTTTCACACCACCCGCTCGAAAATGGAACATTATATGTTATGTAACTCGAACCTAAAGCAAGTCATTATAGCCCTGGGACTAGCCGGGCAATAATATTGTACTGAATTTCATTATAACCCGCTGGTCAATAATGAGATTTGAATATGGAACCGCATCCACAGATTATTTAATATTTACTACGACCCTTACTTAAAATTCGTATGAAAACTTATCATGGAGACCTGCACCAAAAAGAACTTAATTCAAAATTCGAACTGGCCACCACGAGTATTGAACACAAAAAAAGAAAAAAAAGGCGCGAATACTGCAAATCTGCTACGAACAAAGTAAAAAAAATATTACATTTTTAACCGACTTCAAAAAAGGAGGAGGTTTCTCAATTCGACCGTATATATTTTTTCTTTCCACAACTGGAGTGCGATTTTTGAATCTCATTGGCTGAGTTCAGCAGTATTGAAAATGTCAAAATTACTATGGAGATACGCATCTTTCTGCTGCTGATTTGACTTTCAAAAATGGCACTCCTGAAGTATGATTTTTGAAAGTCAAATCAGCAGTAGAAAGATGCATATCTCCACAGTAATTTTGACATTTTCAACTGCTGAACTCAGCGAATGAGTTTCAAAAATCGCTCTCCTGGTCTAATGTTTCAAATATCTACTTTCACTTTGAATTTAATAAAATAGTGTTTTCTAAATACTATACTATTGAACTCTAATACTTTGTTATAAACTCTTATAAAAGAATTGGTTTCTAACCATAGAGAATTTACACGCTCCCCTGGGTTTCTAACAATATTGCTTTTTATTTTCTCGCGGAGGGTGTGAAAAGTAGAGTATGGTCCTCGGGGATAAACGTGTTTTCATCTTGGGCGAGCTTGAACCCCTCGCTTCACTCAGGATTCTAGTCTTAACTCCCTCGCTTCGCTCGGGAGTTAACTCTAAACTCCCTCGCTGCGCTCGGGAGTTAACCCTAGAATCCCTCGTTACGCTCGGGATTCAATATCGCGCCCGTGATGAAAGACACTGCTTTATCCCCTTGGTACATAAGCTACTATTATGTAGTCAAATCCAACGGGTGCACGCGCCTGACTGCCTTCCCTTGCTCGGCTTCCCTCAAGGTACCACAGATAGTGTGAGGGGAGGTGAGGTATCTGAAGTCAGAGGGGAGCGGAGAGCGGCCGTTCTGTATGTAGAACTATATACTATTACCTATTCTGTGCTCTAGTGAGAAATAAAACCGTACATAAATTCCATAGAACTAAGTGGTACCAGGAATTGAACCGCCGCGCCGCTTCGTGATTGAGTTGCTAGCTCTCTTCCGTATTCTATTCTATTTTAAATTTACGGCATCCAGTAAAAGTGCTTGACGTTTATGATTTTTTTTCTTCACCGAAAAAAGCCAGTGGTGTTACAAATCGTACATAAATTCTGAAAAACTCATTGGTATGAGTTGGCCTGGGTCTGGAATCGAACCATCGCCTCCTGCACCACAGGCATGGTAACTCGCCACTAGATCACCACGGCTTTTTGCTTTAGCTGTGCAGTAATAGCATACTCCAGTCCACTGCAAGAAATATGCTTCTTTCTAAGGCACACCCACCTTCAGTTTTACTTATCACTGCAACTTGGTTTTGTCATGTCGTCGATTCATTTAGCCGTCGAGTAACCCACATTATACCGTACGGATTAGTACGGAGTAACCGTTAGCAGTTACTGCTTGTTACTGCAAAATATGGGGGGTCCACACCAATATGGGGGGTAGGTCTATCGAACCAGTGAAGAAACTCAAGCAACTTGAACAAGAGCACCCGGAAGGAGTAGGTACCTCAGCATTTGGCCTTACTGGGACTATGCAAACTTTTACATGTGGAAAACTAAAATAAATCTACACCACTAAAAATCAGACAGTATCAACAACATACCTTCTTGATTAGTGTCGAGTGCCCAGGACAAATACCAAGATTCCCTGGACTTCTCTCGCGCCTCCCTTTCATATTTGTCGAGTGTTCGCTTGTCTACCATGCCAGTGAGAGACATAATTTGACCACCAATTGTAGATTTTCCAGCATCTGAAATATAAAGTAGTTTCAATGTCGCCTTATGCATCATCTACTTAGCACCATATAAAAGGTGCTTGAGGTCTATAAATCCAGCTTCAAAGTAAGAGTTTGTTCTTTCTTTACAATAAACCGGCGGAAGGCAGATTGTGTGAGAACAAATTATTTTAGACTCTGAGATTCTTTATCATAAAAATATTTAGTTATACAAAGTATGGCAAGATTTTGTTTAGACCATAACCAGATCTCTGCTGGCAACATGTTTGCATAATCAGCTAATTAACAACTAGTCAGATCAGCAACACTTAACGAAAGTCAAAATACGTGGTCTGCATGAAAATTTTTACTAAATAGTAAGAAACTAGTGTAGTGTCCGTGTGTCTATTAATTTTGTAATTATTATGTAATCATTTTATATTGCGTTTGTTTTTGTAATTTTGTTTCCAATAAATAAATCACTTGACATACCACTAGTTTAGTGACTTACTGAACATTTAATTACTTTTTATAGTTTATCCTGTTATGGAAATTAGATAGTATTCAAGCTAAAGATTAAAAATTTTAGTTTTACATGGTGTTAGGGTAAACATATTTTTGGACTTACTAAATGCAATCAGCTGATCAAACGTTTTTATGTTTTTTATTATCGATGGGTTCTATAAAAAGTTTTTTTTTAGGGTTCCGTACCCAAAGGGTGAAAACGGGACCCTATTACTAAGCCTACATTGTCCGTCCGTCCGTCTGTCCGTCCGTCCGTCCGTCCGTCCGTCCGTCTGTCCTACCTATTTAGGGCTGTAACTTTTGAACCGTAATAGCTAGATAGTTGAAATTTTCGCAGATTATGCGCTATTACGGCGGATTTGTTAACAAATAATAAAAATGTCAGAAAGTTAAAAATTAAGGGGGGTTTTCAACAAGAAACTAGTTTTTATCAACGTTTTTTCTTCACGCTCTATAGTAAAAACGGTAATACATACAAGCGTCAAACTTAGTGTGATTATAGAGCAAACTCTACAGAATAACAACAAATACTAAAAACCGGTCAAGTGTGAGTCGGTCTCGCGCTAAAGGTCCCGAACAAATAAAAAAAAAATTTCTAAGTTAATAATGTTGTGTTCTGTGGTGGTGTGGGACGGAACCCTCGGTGCGTGAGTAGCCCGACTCGCACTTGACCAGTTTTTATTTAGAATTTCCCTTTGTTTCTTGGGTGAAGTTGTTCAGTATCACCCATTAAAGTAATGCAACTACACCATGTAGTTTGGATCAATAACAAAAAAAAGTACTTACATATCGTAAGCATTTGTTTTAGATACTGATTTTGTTCACCCAGGTAATGTACAGAACAAAATGGCCCACGTGACGAAATGTATTAGTTTCAAATCGTTTCACAAATAACGAATGAGTATGATCAAAGAATACATTCAAATAGTATGATAGCTAAAATTATACACAAAATAGGAGGAATATCATACTTCCCAAAGAAATAGAAATTGAATATTCTTTTCTATTGTAGCATTTCTTATAAAACTAACAAAATGTACTAAAATGTATTAAATGTACGAAAATGTAAAAAAAAATTACCAAAATATAACATTTTTCTTCATTAGTTTTTGGCCTGAATCCCATGGTCTACATTAATGCGACATATATATTCATGAACTAGAGACATTTATCTAAAAAAAACTTTACTTTTTTTTTCTGTAGGTCGTGTATATCCCATTGTGAAACGCAATAAAGCATTGAGTATTGAGTATTGGGTATAGGTTTCATACTAAGGTGCCCAGTGACCTTTACCAGTTTTGAGGCGAAACGGGATTGGGCTTTTTCCTTTTCAAGTTAAAATTATGAATGATAAGAAAATGCCGGAACTCACCTACATGTCCTATGAACACAACATTTACATGTTCTTTCTTACTACGGGTGTCTTCCACCCGCGGGGGCTTTTTCTTGGGAATTTTCTTTGCCGCTTCGCCATCCTCCTGTATACAAACCATTTATATGTAAGAGAACACTCCTGCAATATGTTTCACGACAATCACTGGCCTTCAGAAACTAACTCTTAAAATAGATCTTATCTGTTTAAGGAAGGCGAAAACTGTGAGCGATCATAAAAACTGTTGTATAGATGGTTTGAACTCACTATCAGATTGTTATCAATTAACATCAACCTATCATGTTTGGTTTATGTGACGTTGCGTTGACGCATGGTACAATAATATACTGCGCCTGCACTGGTAGCATGCACACCCGCGATAGCCGTGATACGGCTTTATCACGTCTTTTATCTCGTTCCTTTGCGCGCGAACGAACGAGATAAAAGACGTGATAAAGCCGTATCACGGCTATCGCGGGTGTGCATACTACCAGTGCTGGTATTCTCTTCCGATCACGTGACTGACCACGTGACTGACACAAGCCTACGTCATCCTACCCTTTTACCATGTTTAGCGGCCATTTTTTTGTGACGTAGGCTTGTGTCACTCTGGGAATAGAAGACCTTGTTTTTTTAGACTATGGCGTTGACGTAAACTGACTGACATCACTATAAGGGTTGAACCCAGGTTGAACCTCATCTTGCAGCAACACATCGCATTTTCCGTCGTTCCATCCTTTTCTGCTGTTCCGTCTTTCTTATTTGCTCTAGCAAATGACGTTCCGGAGTGACAGAAAAGGATGGAGTGACGGAAAAATGCGATGCGGTACTGCCAGATGAGGTGCAACCCTTAAATAATCTGTGCTGACATTGTGTCACATACAGAATAAAAATCACATACCTCATTGTGTGAATGATTTGCTCATAGTAGATTTTAACTAGTGTTTTATTTACGAAAGCAGTCAGGACTGCGATTCTAGAAAGTCACACGTTGAAATCAGTAGACATACCATGAATGAACACTAGTATACTACTGTAGTTACGGTGCGCATTTTGTAAGTCAAAATCAATTCTCAAAGTAATTACTAGGAGCGCAGTAAAAAATTCAAGACGAAAATGGGAGTAAGTGTTGAACCTCACCTGGCAGCACGGAATCGCATTTTTTCTCTCTCCATCCTTATCTTTCACTCAGGAATGTCATTTGGTAGAGCGAGAAAGATAGCGGGAATGCGACAGCACCTGCAGTGCTGAGACCTTTCTCGCTCTAGCAAATGACATTCCTGAGGGATAGATAGAGCGTGAAAAAATGCGATTCCGTGCTACCAGATGAGGCTCACACCTATAACAGTTTATTCCAGTGCAAATTCATAAGCCTACAGCAGTAGAAAATGTCCTTGACAGTATGGTGACTTTGAAATCCGGGGACGTAAATGAGATTTACATTTTGAGATGTTTCACACAGTTAACTTTTTTTAAATCTATTTTTTTTAAAGGGAATGTTATGTACACACGGCGACAGATCAACCTACACATAGTTCGACCTTATGTCCATGAACATAGAGTTCAACTATGGGTAGGTTGATCTGTCGCCGTGTGTACATGCTAGTCCCACCGTACCTTATGTCTAGATTTTACCTACTCTAACTTAGTTATTCTAATTTATTTAACGAGACACTGATGAGTTTGCAAAGGCGAAATACTTTTCTCGCAGCATCCGAACTTGGTGATGCTAGGATCTCATGAAATATGCCCACATAAAGTGTGTGGTTTTAGGTGTTATGATTCTGACACAGTATAAGAACGAGTACCAACTACCAATACAGTGTCCCACTTAATATGCTGGTGTTTTAAGAGGTTAAACTCTGTTTGTATGAAGTGGTATGGTTATGGTTTTACTGTGTTTTTAATGTTTTACCATAATTATGTCGAAGAGTGTTTAAATCTGTGATGGATTTGCCTGTGTTATAATTATAAGAGTTCACTAATTAATTAATTATTAAAAGCCCCGTTTTAATTTTTAATCAAACTAGGTATTTTGTGTGTGACTTTGTGAATGATAGTATTCTTCTTGTTATTGTGTGGGCAGAGCCTTTTTTCAGACCGCCTTACGGCCTCTGACGTGGAATGATGGTATTTATGAATCTAAAGATCTTGATTTGCAACGATGTAAGAGTAGTTTTTCCCCTTGAACGGAATTGCCTCCCATTAATCACGTTTTTGAAGGGTGAAGAAATAAATATGTAGGGGACAACAAAAAAAGATCCCAATTGGGTTGAAGTGTTGCTGGCTTGCAAATAAGTAAAGATTAGAAGAATCCTACTAATATTATAAACGCGAAAGATTGTAAGTGTGGATGGATGTTCGTTCTGCTTTCACGCAAAAGCTGCTGAACGGATTTTGATGAAATTTGACATACAGATAGACCATGGCCTGGATTAACACATAGGGTACTTTTTATCCAGGTTACACAGACGAAGTCGCGGGCAACACCTAGTGTTCTATATAATTATTTGACCTCATTTTAGTCCAAAGGACAAGTGCGTAGCACCCTCAACCGCCAGAATTGCATGAAGAGATGTATGAAAGTGGATGAGGCGGGAGAAGTATGTCAGAATCGTAGAGTGATGCGAGCCGTAGTCTCTGCCTGCCCCGGTGGGATAGTGGCGTGAGTATATGTATGTATGTATGTAGAAGAAAGTAATAATAAAACGGACCTGTTGTTCAGACTCGTCGTCTTCACCGTCGATGTTCTCCTCGGGGGTCAGTAGAGGGTCGTCGGCCTCGGCCTCCCAGCTGTCGGCGGTGGGGGAGACATCTGGCGGCACGGGCACGGGCACGGCGGCGGCCGCGGTGGCCGCGCTGGCCGGCGGCACGGGCGGCGGCTCCTCCACGCGCGGCGACGCCGAGGCCGCGCCTCCGTCCCCGCTCTCACCCCCGTCGCCGCAACCTGGGGAATAAAAACACAGATTACTACAAAAATAACTTTTAGTTGATTTGTATATTAGTTAGGAGGTTGTCGGGTTAAGGAATAGACATCTAACGGTACTTATATCTAACAAAGCAACGCACTCTATATCTAAACTATTATAAAACTGTAACAGAAGTGTGTCTGTACATTCAAGATATTTACAAAAAAAATTGTATTGTATTGTATTGTATTGTTTGTTTGTTTGTTTGTTTGGGTGTTTGTTCGAGTATCACGCAAAAACTACTGAACCGATTTTGATGAAACTTTTTTTGTTTGATAGCTTATCATCTGACTTAAAATCTGGTATATAATTTATGCGGACGAAGTCCCGGGTAAAAGCTCGTAGATATATAAGAATCTAATGGAACCAAAAAAGTAGAAGAGATTTTTCACATGGTAATAGTCAAACTGTCATATCTAGTCAAAGTAGGCCCTTCAAAACTGCGAGTTTTGCAGCGATACAAACGCACGTTTTCCAATCGTGTGACTGCATTGCTACACTAGCAATTAACAGGTGTTTGTGTCGATTCAAACGCATGATTATAGCGAAAAGAACATATTTAATTTTTTTTATATGTTCGTTTTTATTTTTAATCAATTTGTTACACCTAGTTTGTTTTATGTGGGGATAATATAAATGTTTTATTTTATTATTTATTTTAGAAAGGCTGTCGACAAGTATCTGATCAAATATGAACGTTTTTCATCGTGGCTATATCCCGTTTGCATCGATGCTGCTATGCGAGTGAATCAATGCCTAATCAAATTTCCCCAATGTTGCTTGCTCTAAAATTTGATTTCCTTATTTGCCATCAGATTCTGGTACACCATCCTCAAAGGGTACGCCTAATACATGGGGTAATGTAGTTACGATACGGAAATAGGAAATACTATTAAGACTAGAGCATCGGTGGCGCATTGCGGAGACGAAGGGAAATTCAATCTTGAGGTCCGGGTTCGAATCCACATGGATGACATGCCATGTACCAATGAGTTTTTGTAACTTGTTTAGATAATATTAAATATAGAGCACCGCCTACGGTCAAACTGCATAGCAGACAACCGTTCTGTCCGATGCAGACTTGGTCGTGCCTCTGTCAATACTGAATTTCTTTTGGCAACAATTTCCACCGACGTGAGCGTAGCTCTTAAACAAGATGATTATGATGAACAATTTCATCCCCAATGTGTATGGATGACCCTAAAGGCCCCCCTTGGGTCTTTAACATTTGCCCATTTTGCCCTTTAGGAGAACACGCCCCTGACTTAACCCATGAATAACTTCTATTGTCATAAATATAAATTCTGTAAAAAAAATGGTAGAAATGATGACCAAGTAATTGTTATAAGTACCTATAAAAATAAAATAGATAGTGTGATTTATTTATTCTAAAAAAGGCTTCTGGATTCAAAAAAGGAGGGGGTTTCTCAATTTGACGGTATATATTTTTTACAACCAATATGATGCAGCTTTTGAAAATAATAATGCTTACTACTGTTCTGTAAAAAAAAAGGAGTCTTACTTATTTTATTGGCACTAATAAGTGAACATACGTACAGGACTGAACAAAATTTGAAGGTTTGAAGATTGATGCAAAGTCAAGCTTAATTACATGTGGTTGTTATGATTTTTTTGGTTTTATTTCTTGTATTACACATAATGTGCAATTCTTACAAGTATGTTTGCATTTTTTGTCATACTATTTTGATACTTATGCTTTGAAAAAATGATTACTTTTAAAATTAGCAAGCAAATAGTCATAAATGGAAAATGTTGCGGTTTTAGGTTTTATTTGTAACTAGTCAGTAAGTGGTATATTATGGCTTTCTAGTAGACCAGGGATGGTGAACCAGTGGCACACATGTTTCAGACGACACATGGCTGAAAATTGTTGGCACGGTGATATATTTAGATCAAAGATATAATAGGGTCTTAAAATATTAATGGAAAGTGATAAAAACACCCAGTTTAAGCATCTTATCATAGGTTATTTGCCTACAATAAAATTTTCTCTTTAAAAAAACATATGAAACTAATGCTAAACTCACATTTTCAGTACATTTTTAACTTCAACATTATTTTAATAACAGGATATACTACAAAAAGTATGATGAGTAGGTAATATGAGGTCATATTGCTCATTTTAGTACAAGCACATAAAAAGTGTGCATTTTGACATTCGATAAAGAGTTGCTAATTTGACTAGGTAGGCAAATACTATTGCCAAGTTCTTTAGAACATTCACAGAACCAATATTACAGTTTTGTTCAGTTACATAGCACCGATTGTAAAGAAACACTTCAATATTTTCTTTGGTACTAACAAACCAAATTTCTGAGCATATTCTTGTTAAAATTATTACTATCAGTTTAAAAAAACAATGTGCATGACCTTGAAGGGCCGTTGGATAACTTCACTCGGTTGACAAAGGAATGTAGACTCTATGGAAAGGAAACAATCATTTGAATGACTCAAGTGAAGTTTGTGTGATTGAGTGACATCACATTTGCGAGCGAGGTCATGCACATTGTTATTTTAACCCGGTGAGCACCAACCTATAAAAAAGCCTTAAGATAAAAGAAACCTTTTTTTTTAATAAGGTATAATTTAGCCTTTAGTTTTAGCCTCTTTTTCGAACCATACGGTTCAACCAGAGCTCAACGGGTTAAACTGATAGTAAAGATCTAACAATTTTTATAGCACTCCGTGACCTAAACCCGCAGTTAGGTCACGGTTTTTCGTTACCTAAGTAGTCCATTATTACACGGATTACACCGTTCGAAAATGAATCTACTTTATTGCACAGATGCACAATAGGTACTTTTAAAGCACTCCGTGACCTAAACCCGCACTTAGGTCACGGTTTTTCGTTACTAAGTAGTCCATTATTACACGGATTACGTTCAAAAATGAATCTACTTTATTGCACAGATGCATAATAAACAAAAGAAGGTACTTTAAAAATGTGCTTTCAATCAATGTGACCAACATTGAAATGGCGAAATCCCCAATTGACTTCAACTTACCCCCTACATTAATGATATATTATTTTAGTGTGCCTACCCCCCCTTACCCCTACTCACAACTTATTAATATGTTGGTAGTAGGGGGTGCATAGGGTGTAACGGGTGCGTAGGGGGTAATTAGGGGGTGCGCCCCCAAGTGCGTAGGGGAGATTGGGGTGATTAGGGGGTGCACCCCTAGGATGTAGGGTAATTAGGGGGTGCACCCCCTAGCTCGTGGGGGTGATTAGGGGGTGTACCCCCTAGTTCGTGGGGGTGATTAGGGGGTGTACCCCCTAGCTCGTGGGGCTATTAGGGGGTGCACCCCTTAGCTCGTGGGGGGCGATTAGGGGGTGCACCCCCTACTAACACCTTATTAGTGTGTTGGTACTAGGGTGGAGTAGGGAGGCTGTGAGTATGAAGTGCGTAGGGGGTGATCAGAGGTGAGTATTAACTATTGATTGCGATTGCGATATATTAAGGAAGCTTTTGAAGTCGTGGTTGTGTCCTTCGGGGGGCTCCGCCCCCCGTGCCCCCGGGGGGGCTCCGCCCCTCCACCCCGCCGGGGGCTTCGCCCCCCGGGCCCCCTTTCTCCTCTTTTATTTGATATACGTATTCATAAAATTAAAAACCTCCATTTTTGAAGTCGGTTAAAAAGTTCACCATTAAAGAGAATTTCATTACATTAAAAAGTTGGCGGGTTTAGGTCACACGAGCTATAAAATAGTATACGATACTCGTGACCTAAGTAAGTCCATTATTACACGGCGTTTATCGTCCTCGCTGCGCTCGGACGATAATTTCACGCCGTGCAATAATAGACTACTTAGGTCACACGTATCGTAATGTACTATTAGAAAGCATTTCTATATGGACACATACAGGACCTCAGTTATGTGGACTACATGCATAAACACAACACTGAGATAGGAGCAAAGCATAGAAAGAAGCATGCGTCTTGTCATAATCACTCAAAAAGAGATACACATAGCAAATTCGCTCTAGTTAAAAAAAGGAGATCGCTACTTATTGCTGGCTGTCCTTATCGACGTAAATATATTTTTGTACAATGACGGCTGTCTGACTCCGGAGTCAGTCGTCTAGCTTCAAATAAATTGTATAGCATTTTATGACTATCGCTATCTCATACGCGGTTACACTGATATTACATCTACCAGCGTAAGCGATTAGAAAAAATAACTTTCTTGTTGCCATAAATGTTTTGGTGACATTCTTATAGATTCATTTCCTATTTGATGTGTTGGCAACGACATAATTTTTTTTATGTACAATAAAAAATATACATTTTACTACGTAAGATGCTGGTTATTTATTGCCAGGTTGCTAACCTAATCAAGTAACTAAAATAAGTGGTTAATTTACAATTCAGTAGGAGAGTAGTAAAGTGTTATCACAACACCTGACAACAGGCAAACTTTGATTGCTATGGTTTTGACAGTGGCACTTTCATTCAACAACTATAGCAAAACCAAATTGAGAAAGTTTTAGCTTCATTTGATAACCTTTTCATTTATAGCCAAATGCCAACATGTCCAAATTTACTCCAGCACATTGCAAAAAAGTCACATTTTATGGTGACTAAGTGAAAGTATTAGAACAGCCTTTGTAGCTTAGTGTAGTGAAATAAGGAATTTACATACCTCTAGTCATTTGTATTGTTGCAAATTAAACAATTATAATACCTATGGATATGAAAATCAACGAGAAAGTTGTGAATAGCAAGTAGGTATGTAATCGCGCGCCGCGTGTCTCTCTCGACTTAACCCGTTAGAACTGGATTCAGAAAAAAAAATAAAGTCATCGAACGTACACTCTGATCAGCGTGAATCATATTTTTTCCACTTGGTATGGTTTTACTATAATTTTACAAACAAAGATATGAGCCGGTGAATTATGACAAAATACGGTTCGATAAGATTCATTGCAGATAGATAGTATGACAAGACATTCGACTCACCATTTAGGACGGGACTTTCGGCAGAATTTGTGGAACCACTTTCAGACTTCTGTGGCGAAGTGGGGGAGTCGGTATCGTCGTCAGCCTGAGAAGGCTTGCAAAAAGAAGGCACGAATTCCACGGCATTTACATTCAACGTGGAAAATTTTGTAGACACATCATTAGAATCTTTTGCACCTTGTTCACCTATAACATCGGCTTGACTTTCCCAAGAGTCCGGAGCACCGTTATTGGACATTTTTCAAAACAGAAAATGTAAATTTAATAAATAATTCTCCCTTATCCAGTTATTTTTATAATAATTCGCGTTCTTTTCACGATAGATCCGCGTGTGTCTTTATCCTGCACCGGAAGTTCATGGCAATTTGCCAAATATGTATAAAACGTATAATTTTTCGTAATTTGTAACGTAAGAATAGATTAGGTGATGTCGTGACACGAATATTATTTGAAATTAATGAATTTTGTTTTCTTTCTTTCTTTTATTATTTTGGGGATCATGCAAAAGAGTTTATTAATAAATGGATTTGCACTGAATTTGTATTTCCGGTAAACGGAATTGCCACATGAAAATATAAATACAATATTGTCTTTGACAAACGATGCTAACAAAACGATGTATCTAATTTTGTCTGTATTTGACTTTTAGCGGGGCGTTTCTTGATTTCCTTGGTAGAAATCTTAATGCTAGGTTCCTTGATGCCGATTTTAAATAAACTTCAAGATAAAATTATTGGATAATTTGAGTCAAATCACTTACTTTTCTTTATGAGTCATATCGATAGTGTAAATCTTGAGAACGGACAGCACTATATTTATTTTATAAAAAAATAAAATACCCATAGACAAAATTAAAAACTAAATAAAATGGCGTTCACCGGGATGAGTTGTTGCGTTTTCGGATTGTGCTAATCGAAAAGGACGTGGTTTTATATTTTGCAATTTTGCTCTACACATCCTTCAGTCATTTGTCGGAAAATTATCTTAAGCATATGTTATTCCTAATTGGTGATAGAACAATCTAGCTAGACAAATGAATTAGATTAGGTTACTGTTTCATTTTTTGTGGTTGCTGCCTGTTATCAAAATCTCTTTACGAACACGTGAATGAATGTATGTTGACATGCTACACGAAACACCACAAGATCTGCATTTACGGAGATGTCTGTGCACTACAAGTTCAAAAGTGCATTGGATTATGACACCGTTACATTTGATGGCCTGCATATATCAGTAGGTGACTTGAAAGCAGCTATATCGCAGCAAAAACGCATTGGAAAGACTTCAGATTTTGATCTGCAAATTACCAATGCTCAAACAAAAGAAGGTTAGTAACCGACGTAGAGGGAGAAGTTGGTCGGAACGTGTTTTGTCCTATTCACTCAATAAGAGATGCATATAGCTAATTCCCCGTAGTTAAAAAAGGAGATCGCTACCTTATTGCTGTCCTTATCGACGTACCAATTTTTTTGTACTACGGATGTTACTTCATATAAATTGAATATAATTTTATGACTACAGTAATACCCCGCTTTACGCGAGAGATGCGTTCCAGGGGAAATCTGTTTTATTAAAGCTAGAAGGTATAGAGCATTCTGCCGCTCGTAAGTAAATGTATTATACATGTATATGGGTTACGGGTGCAATATACGGGGTCGCGTTCAGCGGGGTTTTACTGTAACGATATCTCATACACAGTTACACTGACATTCCGTCTACTAGCATAAGCAAAAAAAATTCTTGGTCAATGGTAACCAATCATATGTTTTGTTTTTATCATAAACTTCGAGCAACTACAACAAAAATTAAGTTCCAGAGCAACTACACCAAAAATTAAGTTCCAGAGCAACTACGACAAAAATTAAGTTCCAGTATTTCTTTTCAGTGTATGTGGACGATAACACTCTAATTCCAAAGAATACATCGC
The DNA here is from genome assembly GCA_922987775.1 of Agonopterix subpropinquella. Taxonomy (NCBI): domain Eukaryota; kingdom Metazoa; phylum Arthropoda; class Insecta; order Lepidoptera; family Depressariidae; genus Agonopterix; species Agonopterix subpropinquella. The sequence goes on along the minus strand of OV277695.1, from coordinate 13,703,276 downwards.
TCCTTGTGGCCAGAGTGCCCCTGGCCCAGCAGCCCAAGAAGCAGTGGGAAGGTACAAACAGCCAGTCTGCGCTACACAAAGATGTCGCTCCTAATAAGGGACTCGCTGATCTGTCTCGCATGGAAGGTAGCGAACAGGATAAAATAAATGCTATGATATCACAGTCCACTTTTGACTACGATCCTAGCAAGTAAGATTGAATGAATTTACATAAATTCGTCATAACATAGTTTGATACTGTCTTTGTAGTAAATGACAGTCATTTTCCATACAAAATACTTATAATTTTATAGAGAGGGTCAGTTAATCCTTATTGCTCTCATCGGGCCTCTGAGGCCCCAGCAAATTATCAAACATGATTATTTAATTTGATTTTTAATGTATTTTCATCTTGATCTTTTTGGTAGCTTTCTAAATAAGGGTGGACTGGCACCAGGCCTTCTGCAAAACTAGTTTCAGAGCTAGGACTATTTCTATAATTACAAAAGAAATTAACTTTTTCTTTTTAATAATTTGCCAAAGGCATACCGATATCAAACATAGTTTGGTAGCGAGACGGCCTCTGGGGCCTCTCAGTTTTTAATGCGAGTAACTAAGGGTTAACAGTCTGCTTTATCATCATGTTAACTTATGTGGTTACTGGCTTTCCCATTCTGTTCTTAGCTTTGTTTAGATCTCTGATTATCCTTCGAGTGTGGTATGAAGCAGCAAGAGCTTTCCTTTGCTGTGTTTTTAATGGCTTATCATTACTTGATTCATCATCTTGTAACCCTAAATATTCGAAGGGTGAACCATGCTAACATCACATCACGTCATATTGCTGAGTTTCCAAACCACATCTTTGGAAAAGATAATGTAGTAAATATGAAAACATATGTCTTTCTGTCATGTTAATAACTATTTTGGTTAGTATTCAATTAATTGGAAAAACAATATGCTTCTGCTAGCAATTTCACGCCAAGTATGATACACCTGATCAAGGCCAGAACACAATTTGCGATAAAAGACAGTCACTAACATGAAATTCTCACTGTTTGCTGTTTCTTTTCTCTATTGGGTATTTGGTATTTATTGTGATACGCAATGAACATGCCTAAGACTGGATGCTGTTGGTCTGAATATGAATAGTGAAGTGCAGTAAAACGAAAACAGACAGATTAGTACTTTTAGTCAAAAATTATCATGAAAGTCAAGGAAAATAATTATTTTGATAATTTTAACGCTGTATTTTGCACATGACTAGGAGATGAAATTATCTTGAATATGATAACAACACTTGAAGTTTCCTTGTGTAAAAAATATGCATCAGGTAAAGGCAAGCTTGCTTACTACTGCAACATGGGAGGGATGTATTTCTGTTGTGAGATGAAAAACTATAAAATTCAGAACACAGATTGCAAAATTCCCAATGATAATAAGTTCTGAACTTCTTCTACCAGCTACACCTATTCTAAGGATAATTTGGTTTGAAACCATCCTATGCGGTGATAAAACTGGACATCTTGATGAAGAACAAGAATTTTATTCACATTTAACTGCTGCTTTGAATTTAATAAATAAAACAGATTTATTGTCATAATCAGAACATAGAAAGTTGAAAAACACGGTACATGTACTGGTTTTAAATGTAATAGAATTCTTTTATTTCAGGAAAGATTTGAATCAATCTCATATTTAAAAGATAATACACATACATAAATAAAAATTACAGTTTTGGAGAGTTACGCGTTGTTATTTATCTAAAATTAAACATTTTAACGGGTTCACTTTTTTGGTATATTTTAGTATACACTTGCTGCATAGAAAATATGGTAAAAACCTGTTCAAAATATCAAATTTTAGATAAGTAAAATGTGACTTTATTTCCATTCAGCATAGTCAGAATCTTGACTACAACTGCAAACTAGCAATATATTTACATTATCTTTTCCAAAAATGTGGTTTGGTAACTCAGCACTAGGTGTTTGAAGTTTATAATGTATAAACAACATTGTCGTAGTTATGTTAATAAAATGTTAATTTGTTTTATTTCAGTTATCAAAAGATTAGAGGTCAGAATCAAAGAGGAGTGGTGCCATCTAATTATATCTGTTACAAGTGTCAGAAACGTGGTCACTGGATAAAAGATTGTCCTACCGCTAATTCTGTAAGTTTATTAAACTTGACAGCATCATTATTAGCCCAGTCATTTTACGGAGTTTTGTTAGGAGGGGTGGGGAGTAATTATTAATGGGACTTTTAAACTGTAACCAGCACCATTTAGTGACAAAAAGACGATCTGAAAACATATTTAAAAAAAAATCGTTACACAACATAGAAATCAACATTGTACCAATGCTCTCATTTTAATAAGATTTAACAATATAAATTAATATTGATCAATAAAATAGGCATGGAAATTTTAAAAATGAGGTATTCATTAGAAAATACTAATGTATTTTTCAAAGCCTTCTAACTAGACAAAAATTGCGGGGGGGTTCGGGCGTCCCCGCAGTCTCCAAATGAGTTTCCCACCAGTCAGTCGAGCTCATGAGGTCTTCTAGGGTACCTAAGTGGCATCTCGACTTTTTTTCCACCTCTCCACCACTCGACAAACTATGAAAAACAAAGTCACAAAAAAGAAAATGGTTAGACAACGGCTGCACTTCCTCCCACTCAAAGTGCACCTCAGTAACATACGAGGTCTGCACTCAAATCTCGATCCGGTCCACCACCACCTCGAGACCGAGAAGCCACACCTATTCTTTTTAACGGAGACGCAGATAGCAACCCCGTCTGATACGGCGTACCTCAACTACCCAGGATACTCGTTGGAACATAAGTTCAAGAGGCGAGCTGGGGTCTGTGTGTATGTTCGCGACGACATTTGCTGTCGGCGTCTCCGTTGCTTTGAGGTTTCCGGGTTCTCCGTATTATGGCTTTTTGTAGACACCGGAATGGAGAAATCTCTCTACGTCGGTGTCTATCGATCGCACGACGGTGACCAGGAGACAACCAGGCTCATGGAGTATCTCACTGAGACGGCAGAGACAGCCCAACGAAGGTATCCAACGGCGGAGCTTGTTTTTCTGGGGGACTTCAATGCCCACCATAGCGAGTGGCTGTTCCCGTTCCAGTTAACTGACCATGCTGGGAGAGAGGCGCGCAAGTTTGCATTATCGCTAGATCTCACCCAGCTGGTGAATCAAGCAACGCGGGTACCGGATGTTGATGGTCATACGCCCAATTGTTTGGACCTTCTGCTGACTTCAGATCCAGACAGGCACTCAGTATCGGTCTCTGCCCCGCTGGGAACGTCCGATCACTGTCTGGTGAAATCCGTGTCGATCTGCTCTCCTCCCGATGACAGCCCTAAGGGCACGAGGCGAGTCTGGCGATACGGGTCGGCAGATTGGGATGAGATGCGGCATTTCTTTGCGTCTTACCCGTGGCGGCAAGTGTGTTTTTCTTCGAGTGACCCTGCTAGTTCGGCTGATGCGGTTGCGGACGTGATACGACAGGGAATGGAATATTATATTCCTTTCTCCGACATCTCACTCGGTCACAAAGCCCAACCTTGGTACAATGCGGATTGTGCTCGCGCTGAGGCTAAAAAAGAAGCCGCCTACCAAGCATGGGTCCAGGCTCGCGACCGCAAAGTTAGAGCTCGTAGGGTTCGCGCGAAGAAGAGGGCCTTTAATTCTGCCGCCAAGTCCTGCAAACGGGTGATCCGGAGGGCTCGATTCGACCATGTCAGCCGCATTGGAGCCAAACTGGCATCCTACCCTTCTGGTAGTAAACAGTTCTGGTCCCTTTCAAAATCGGTCGAATCCAACTTCTGCCGTCCCACTTTGCCTCCCATGCAGAAGCCTGATGGGTCGCTGGCTCACTCCGCAACTGAGAAAGCTAATTTATTTGCTTCTCTGTTTGCGAGCAATTCACGTCTGGACGCTGGTGCCAAACAGCCGCCAACCATCCCTCGTTGTGATTCTTCGATGCCGGAGGTCACAATACACACAAAAGAGGTCCGCAGAGCATTGCGTAGTCTGGATGTGAATAAGGCCAGTGGTCCTGATGGTATACCTGCAAGAGTGTTGAGATATTGTGCGCCTGAGTTGTCTCCTGTTCTAACACGCCTGTATCGCCTCTCTCTCAGAACAAGAACGGTGCCTAAATCCTGGAAGCTTGCGAATGTGCAACCGGTACCCAAGAAGGGCAGTCGTGCCGACCCCTGCAACTACCGCCCTATCGCCATTACTTCCATTCTCTGTAAAGTCATGGAAAGAGTACTTAACAGTAAGTTGCTGTCATACCTAGAAGACAATGATCTACTCAGTGATCGCCAATATGGCTTCCGCCGGGGGCGATCGACTGGGGATCTTCTTGTGTATGTGACGCACTGCTGGGGCGAGGCCATCGAGAAGCACGGTGAAGCACTGGCTGTATCACTTGACATCTCGAAGGCCTTTGACAGGGTATGGCACGCTAGTTTGCTGAGCAAGCTTCCCGCTTATGGCATCCCCGCTGATCTTTGCAGCTGGATATCTGATTTCTTGAGAGAACGGTCGATTAGAGTTGTCATTGACAGCTGCTCTTCTGACCTTATGGCAATTGATGCTGGAGTTCCTCAAGGGTCTGTTCTCTCCGCGACACTTTTCCTGCTGCACATCAATGACCTCCTTGTGTCAGGTATTGTTGGGTATGCAGATGACAGTACTGTCATGGAGAGATATGTATCTGGCGCAGGGGCCAGCGGGGATAAAATACGCTCGCAGAGGGAGGCCATGGTTGAGCGGACAAACTTGACTTTAAGTGTTGTCTCCCAGTGGGGTGACAATAATTTAGTCAACTTCAACGCCACCAAAACACAGGCTTGTCTGTTCACCGCAAAAAGGAGTCCGTTTAATCTGACTCCTACTTTCCGGGGTACATCTGTCCCTGTTTCCGACAGTCTTGGGCTTCTGGGTATAAGCTTGACCACAAAACTCAACTTCGGCGCTGACATCGAGTCTAAGGCTCAAACTGCGGCCAAAAAGCTGGGCATCTTAAACAAGGTGAAGCGGTACTTCACTCCTGGACAGCTCTTAGTATTGTATAAAGCTCAGGTCCGATCATGTATGGAGTACTGCTGCCACCTGTGGGATGGCTCAGCCAAGTATCAACTTGCCGCACTCGACTCGGTTGAACGCAGAGCCAGGAGGCTCATTGGCGATAGTAAGCTGGTGGAGGCCAAGCTTCATAGCCTAGCCCACCGCCGCAGAGTGGCCTGCTTGTCGGTCTTCTACAGATTGTACTTCGGTGAGTGTGCCCTAGAGCTGCATGAGCTCATCCCACCTTCCCCTTTCTACTATCGGACTTCCAGACGCACCGCGGGATATCACCCCTTCTTGGTTGACATCCCACATATCCGCACCAAGCGCCTTTCTGAATCTTTTATAATGCGCACAGCCAAGGAGTGGAATGCCTTACCTGCGTCAGTATTTCCGAGTACTTACAACCCGAATTCCTTTAAAGTACGAGTGAATAGGCATCTTCTGGGTAAGCTCGCTACATCTACGACCCCATCTTCGTCCTGAGGACTGGATTGAGGTCAAGAGCAAACCCATAGTTAATAAAAAAAAAAAAAAAAAAAAAAAAAAAAAAAAAATATTAACACCATGTTTGAGGTACGTATAATGGTAAAGCCTTAAAAATGTACGATCTGTTATTTTAGAACGAGATTTACGATTTTAGATTTGGGTCTGATGATGACGTAATTTTTTTTTAATTTTGTTACATTTCTAAGCTCATATTGGCTCTTAAATACCGAAAAAAAAAATTATTAATTAGTCCCGGTTCAAACCGTAAAATGACTGGGCTATATTACCAGAAACATTTTAAGAAAGATAAAAATTTATATATTTTTGTTCTAGGTTGAGCAAATAGAGAGTGTGAAGCGAAGTACAGGCATTCCTAGAAGTTTTATGGTACCAGTTGATGGTCCTAAAGCACCCGGCGCCATGATGACCCCAAGTGGTACCTTTGCTGTCCCAGCTGTAGACCAGTAAGAATTTTTTTGATTCATTTTTCTTTTTCCTTTGATTAAATTAAAATAGCGGAAGATAGGTGAGGTTCTTACATTACTCGAACAATGGATCTGCTTTTCATGTACTTACGATTGAAAAGTAAAGCCTGGGATTTGTGTTTTCTATTTAAAAAAAAAAAAAATATAGTATCTCAGTCATGCAATGCTGCTCGGATTGCGACTAAGTCAATTAGGCGAAAGGGGCTCAATTTATGCCGTCCATGCGCTATAGGCTAGTCACATATCTTCCGCTATTTTAATGTAATCAAAGCCTTTTTCTCTTTTTTTGAAGTTGTCAACATTTAGAAACATGAGAGTAGGTAGTATAAGGGAATGGAATGGGGATTTTGTCCCATATGGTTGTAATATGTATGTACGATGTGAATTAGACTGTGGTCGAAAGGCCTACCTATCACTGCTTGAAACATTGGTTGAGAAAATCAGCGCTGGGCTCATAGAGCCCAGCATAATGCTGAGTCGTAACCCTATTTGCTGCTGCGGCACACACTGGTCCTAATTATTTCATTTTTAAATTGTGTATTTTAGTTTAGTTTTACCGTATAAATTATAATTACCAGTGTTTTTGTTGTGTTTATTTATTTATTTTATTTGGGTTACCAACAGATGAATCACATTACAAACTCAAGAGACTACATAAAATTAGGCAAACATTGTGTTCATCTACTTACAGGCTACCACAGCTAGTATAAAACACAAGGACAAGATACAATACAATTATATGGAACACACAAACAGTAAAACATTTTTAAGCAAAGCATTGCAATAACTTAGACTCACCAAAAATAAAACAATTTTAACAAGAACCAGAAGCAAAACAGAACAAACATGCATAAAAAATAAATTTGTGCATGCAAATAAAAATATTTTCTTTCTTTTTTTTTTTTTTGGTTGTTTCAGCAATATTTCTGACAACTTGAAATAGACATGGATAAGTTCCACCAACCTGCTACAATGTATCACATAGCAACATTTTTAGGATACCGTACCCAAAGGATGAAAATGGGACTCTATTACTTAGCCTACGTTGTCTGTCCGTCCGTCCGTCTGTCCTACCTATTTAGGGCTGTAACTTTTGAACCATAAGAGCGAGATAGTTGAAATTTTCACAGAATGTGCATTATTGCGGCGGATTTGCTAACAAATAATAAAAATGTCAAGAAATTAAAAGTTAAGGGTGGTCCTCACACAAGGAACTAGTTTTTATCGATGTATTTTCTTCTCGCTCTATGGTAAAAACGGTAATACATACAAGCGACAAACTTGGTGTGATTATAGAGTAAACTCTACAGTATTACAACAAATAATAAAAACCGGCCAAGTGTGAGTTGGTCTCGAGCTAAAGGTCCCGGAGATTTTTTTTTGTAAATTAATATGTTGTGTGGTGGTACGGAACCCTCGTTGCGCGACTAGCCCGACTCGCACTTGACCGATTTTATTCTTTATTTTCTTTTCAGTGAGGCATATTTGGCATCTGAAAATGCGGGCGGAGGAGATACCCCTACCAATGCACCAGCAGCACCGGACCCGAGCGTGCCGGACGAGCTGATCTGCAGCTTGTGCCGGGACCTTCTCACCGACGCAGTCATGATACCTTGCTGTGGAAATTCATTTTGTGATGAGTGTTAGTATCTCTATCTACAGGGTGAAATTGATATCATTGGCATCCTTTTAAACTAAGAGTCTACCCATCAAACTGAACAATTTTTACTACGGGAGCAAACCGATCGGAGCAACTAAAAAATCAGCTGTCCCATACTAAACTGCAACGCCTACTCGACTCAAATGTATGCAACAGCTGATTTTTTTTTGCTCCGATTGGTTTGCTCCCGTAGTAAAAGTTGTTCAGTTTGATGGGTAGATTCTTAGTTTGAAAGGATGCCAATGATATCAATTTCACCCTGTATACCGTAACGCCTCTTTCCCAGAGGGCAGGCACGTATCCAGGGGGGGGGGGGATAGGTAGGATTTATCCCCCCCTTCGAAATCCGAAAATTTGTATGGAAAAGTGATTACAACACTTTCTTTTTCATTGTTTTTCTATGAATATCCCCCCCCCCTAATTTATGAGCCACTAGAGTTTACTCACTACTTCGTTACTCACTACATTTTAAGTCAAATCATATGCTATCAAACAAAAGAAGTTTTATCAAAATGGGTGCTGTATTTTTTCGGTAGTTCGAACAAACAAACAAACAGATGGATAAACATTGTAAAAAAGGTTGATTCGGAGTCAGGGACACCTAAAACCATATTGAAGTCTTTGTATTGTAAATATCTTTAATGTTACAGTTTTATACTCGTAGTTTAGATTATTTCAATCGCTCATTACAAAACTTTAACAGAAGTGTGTCTTTGTACATACATTGAAGATATTTAAAAAAACTTACGATATGGTTTTTAGGTGTCCCTGATTCGAATTCACAAATTGGATTTTTCGGCTATTTGTTTTTTTGATCGCGCATTACGCGAAAACTACTGGACCAATTTCGATGAAACTTTTTGTGTTTGAATGCTTATGATTAGACTTAAAATCGGTGATATCATATATCTTGCTACGATGATGGGAACCCGTGCGGACGAAGTCGCGGGTAAACTCTAGTAATTTATATTTTGGTTATCTATCAGGTATCAGAGGTGCTCTTTTGGAATCAGAAGACCATGAGTGCCCGGACTGTCGCGAAAAAGAGATCACACCGACAACACTTATTCCAAATAGGTAAATATGATTAATTCTTTAATTTGTATTAGATAGGTACTTAGCATTATTTAAATATAAAAAATATATCTGGAGTTGGTGAAGACGGGGGGAACCCTTGGATGAGGGCAGAGCACGACTGGTCCTCGTGGTGATCCTTGGGGGTGGCCTGTGTCCAGGGTGTCTTCCCGGACATACGAACTTCACAATTGCGTGAACGTTTTCGTACCAGTGTCAACTCTATTACAATTACAAAGAAGTTCGGAGCGAAACGGTCGCGATATATTGAAAATCGAAAGTCCGGGTACAGGGCCTGCAGTGGACGTCTATCGGTTGATATAATGATGATGATGTTGATTCTTTATCTTTATTCAAATGTATATTCTGTTTTGGTGTGCAATAATGTATTGAATTGAATTGAATTGATGATGATGAAATATTTGGAATTGGTGAAGTAGCTGTTTGATATTGGCCGCGGTCCGAATTGCGCCAAAATCGATTTTAGCGCTCTCAAACGCGTCCCGATTTGGTGAAAGCGCGATCACGTTAGACGGCGTGACGTCATTGATGACGTTATTATCAGCGCCATCTTGGAATTTCTGCGCCCATGCTCCACAGCGATATCACCGTGAGCCTTACGCCAAACCAATCTTATGTCACTGTCAATGTCAAACTGATGTTTTGTGGCGGTTTTTCATACAATACAGCGTGAACACAACTGTCAGTGGTTTGAGACCGGAAAAAGCGGTCCGATTCAAATGGCGCCGTAAGTTGTGAAATCGCGCTTTTTGTTTCGGACCAGCGATTATGAACGTAAGCACTGTGAGCCATGAAATTGGGTATTTGACTACATTCAGTATATTTTATTTTTATGAACTCATTAAAAAAAGGGTTAAAAAATAACGCTAAACTCCCATTTTCATTGAGTTTTTAGCTTGAATACTATTTTTAATAACAAGTTAAACTATAAAAAGTAATGAAAATGTTGATGACGTCACAACTCAATATTTAGTACAAATGTTCATACAAAGCGCATGTTTTGACGTCCGATAAAGAGTAGCTGATTTGACTAGTTGTCAAGTAGCCAATTGTGAATCGGACCGCGGCCATTGTTATGTCGTGTCTAAGTCATCTTTTTTGTTTCCTAGGTTCCTAAGGAATTCAGTCTCGTCGTTCCGAAACCAGACCGGATACAGTCGTCGCATGCCGCACAGGCCTTCTGCAGCGCCTGCACTAAACCATCCTCCTGTTATGGGTGCGTACTATAATACCAATTCACAAATTTATTACTAGCTGTTACCCGCGTCTCCGTCTGCGTGGACCTTAAAAAAGTATCCTGTGATTTAATCCAAAATATATTCTGTGTGCCAAATTTCATCCAAATCCGTTCAGCCGTTTATGCGTGATTAGTTGATTACAAACAATCATCGTCAAAAACATCGTCACAAATTATACTAAACGCCAGCGCTCCTGACACGCGCAGTAATAAAACGTGCGAGCAGTATTGCCGATGTTGCGCGCTCGCTCGCACTTAGTAGCCTTACGGGAGACCGTAGTGATGCATCGTGTTATTGTCGATTATTTGAATAAAACATTTGTTCTTACAACAGTTCTTAAACTCACACCGCAAATAATTGCAGTAAGATCACGTGGAATTTGAAAGTTGTTGCAATTTCTGAGGATCTTCTTTAAGTTCACTAAAAAACGTAAGAACGTTATTTATTACGATTCGAGTCAGCTGATTTACTTCACCCGCAACCGAAGTAATATTATTTTTTAGAAAAGCGTCCAACATGGACGTAATGACAGTATATAATGCCAATAATTGCAAGTGATATATACCCTGACTAATGATTTTTTAAATTCCCTACCCACTTATTGACCCTATAATTAGATAAAGGTTTCTAATATTTTTAATTATCTACCCACTTTTCTACCATTTGTAAATAGTTTAAATAATTGGATATTTCGCTCACTAGGCAGGGCAAGACAACAACCTATTCTTCGAAATAATTAAACCAAACTAATCACAGTATCGACAATGCGTGCCGAACACGCGCACGCGCAGCACTAGCGCTTAATTGTTTTATGACTGCGCGTGCCAGGAGCGTTGGCGTTTAGTATAGTTTTCGACAATATTTCGGAGCGATTAAAAGGTCTTGCGGGTTCAGTATAACCACACCTTTGACACGGTCAGCTGATAGCTGTCATTTCATACAAATGGGAAAATTTTTAAAGAAGAGGTAAGCATGCGATACTGAGTGAGTGCGAGCGAGACAGGAATACGCATTTGCTTACTTTTTACGCCACGAACCAGCCGAGGGGGTGAGGTAAAAAGTCGGTGGGAGGTAGGGGGTGTCCGAGCAGAGGGGGTGAAGTAAAACGTCGGTGGGAGGCAGGGAGTGTCCGAGTATACTATCCTAGATACTCTTTCTTATACTGTGGTATAATACAACATTAAGGTGTTATTGTGTCTACCCCGCTACTGTATTATAAGAAAGAGTATCTAGTACTTTAGGGTACATACAGTACGGACGTATAGTATCTTTATGGTACGAATACTCCTTGCCTCCCACCCATAGACGAAAAAATTGTCGACGCTCCCCAAGCGCTCCCCCATCCATAGCCACATTTTTGTTAGAATCAAGTGCATAAAAATTGTTTTGTAGGAAATTTTGTCAGGTTTAATTTGTCCCTACAAAACGTTTCAATACGACTTATAGATTCCGAGAAATAAGCAAAAAACTGAAAAAAGTCACCTTTAGAGGCACTCTTCCTCGAGCTCACCCATTCTCCAGTACAATATAACAAACTTGTCGCTTATTTAGCAACTGATGTCCTTTTTACAGAACCTCCGGCAGCCCCAGGGGCTCCGAATGGTCCAGGACAGCTGGGGCCTAACAATGGTAAGTACCTATCAGTCCACTTGTCACTAATGTCCGTTCTAACGTTTTGGTTTTCCGCATACTACTCTACCGGCTGTTGAGCTTACGGTGCATGACAAAAGAGATTGCCCACGTGACGAAGTGTATTCGTTTCGGGTCGTTTCGCAGCTGGCCAATGTTTATGATTACAGAACAAATACAAATCGTATGATAGCTGAAATTATACACAGGATAGGAGGAATATCGAGCTTCCCAAGGAAATGGAAATTAGCCTTTTCTATCGTGGCATTTATAAAATTCAAATTTACCAGCTTTGTAGGTGAAACGGGATCGGGCGTTCTCCTTTGTCTACTCTGTCATTAATATTCTATGGGAAAGTTTTCATTTTCATGTACTTTTTTGGAACTTATTTGTTTTATAATTACAATTGTTTCATCTCAAGCATGTTCGGTTAAATTTTTCGGGTAATTTGGTTTATTACTTGATCTATAGACATAATTATTTCATTTATTTTTGGGTCTTTCATAATTGAATGAGAATCAAATTTTTAATGTACAAAATTAAATTAGCGTATGAATCTAAAATCTATAGCTTCAGAAACGATATTAAAATTAATATCATTAATCACTTACTTCTGCAAAATGATACCTGTAATCTTTTCTGGAAACATAATGTCTAGTTCAACTTTCTAGCTAGGTCTGTTTATTGTATGGACACAACAAAACTTGTGGTAGATTCGGGTGTGTCGGGCGGTAGAGGCGGGCGCGGGGACGAGTCCGACGGCTCGGCGGACGACAACATCACCGTGACGGTGCCGCCGGCGCACGCGCACGGCCCGGGCCCGCTAGCCCCCGCCGGCCCGCACGGCCCCGCCGGCCCGCACGGCCCGCACGGCCCGCATGGCCCCGCCGGCCCTCACGGCCCACACGGCCCGCACGGCCCGCACGGCCCGCCGCCGCACGCCCGGCATGCCAACGTCCACAGACAACCGCGCTACGGTACAACACCCTACAAACCCTCATTGCATGGCTTCTGCTTTAAATTATTGTTTCGCGTTTTTTTTAATAACCACGCTAATGCGTCAGTTTTATTTAATATATTAATGCCTGTTAAATCGAGACAGGACGATGTTTTTGTTATTTCTAACTGATTTTTGTAATGAATGTACAATCGACCAATTTAAATCATGACCCATCGTAGAACCTTGTCACGATCCCGTGTATTAACGTCATTAAACTTATCTCAAACGTGATAGCAAATAGTTTGCTGTGAAAGGGTTCTACGGTGAGTAATGAAGATGATTTAAATTGTTAAATGGTACGGTACATTATAATAATATTCAAAAATATGCATAATTTATACAATCACACAACAAACCACACCTAACTTGAGTATTTATAAATTTGTTTACTCGCTTGAATTATGAAATTTAAGTAAGCTATGCACTTTTGCTAGAATACATTAGTAGGGCGCTATTGTGCAAGTTTCCGATTATATCGTTTATAAGATCATTGTAGTTGTGTATTATGATTTATGACTGTACTAGGCAATTTTTAAGTAATATTTTGTTACTGTGATGATTACAACAATGATAGCAAGATCGCTGTGAACTGCCAAAAAACACCATGTTGATTTGATACCAATTGAATCGGGTAGTTACATAATAGGACCCCAGATAAGCATTGATGTTAATGAAAACCTCCATACCATTTTGACTAGACAAATAAACTGCCAAAAATAAACATAAAATAATAATATATCAAAAAGGTATCAAAATTATAATGATCAAAATTACAATAAACGTACCTCAAAAATATATCTTCACAGTAAAAATGTTATACCGCAAAAGTCTACATTGTGAGGCGACTCCTGGCCTTTGATAGGTTGCAATTACAGAAATATTTTGTTGTTGTTCTGCTGCTCAAGTTTCTCAACCCCGCACTACACTCTCGCCGAGAATTCTTCGGCGAGAACTTTCAACGAAAATTACTATGGCTTACGACGCCACGAGAACAATGAGGGGCATCCACACTCTCGTTCTCGGCCTGTCTCGCCCGTTCTCGGCGAGAATGAAGAGCCGGCATCAGATACAGCGGTGTTGAGATGACTTCAGCCCGAACCAATGTCCCCCCGTTCCCCTCTTAGAAAGCTATATTTTTGCCAGTAGTTCACACAAAAATATGTGCTAAACCTTATTTCGGATAAGATTCCATGGCTGACCTGCCTGTCGCATACATTTGGCTAACAGAGCTGGTTTTACTTTAGTTGTATTTTTTTAAAGCTATTTTTCGATTATCTAGTTTCAAATGTCTTGTGGTCAGTGAGATAATATTTTTTATTTAGTAATAATAGATAGATATTGGAAGGTTTGATAAGGATTGAATTGCAATTATATTGACTGGAAATATGGTTCAAGGAAGTTATCGCTATTTGATTCTGCATGCAATTTAAATCGAAGACTATATTTCTCTTTGTTTTAGGGCCACCACCTGTTTTGAAACCTCCTGGCATAGATACACCCCCGAATATGCCAAATATGAACGTGAGTATTTATGTGTTTGCTCCATAATTATAGTTAATCTAGGAAATGGATGGTTCTCTAATTGTTCCTATTGTCTGTAAGGTGCTGAGGCTGGATGAACAAAGGGCCAGTACACCCACCATTGATGAACGACGAGATCCCATGTCTTCACAGGTATGTACTACTAGTAGGCCTACCTTAGTTTTCTCGATAATCTTTATATCACGAATGATTCAACGCTTGTCTAATTTCAGGGTCCATATCGCGGTCCTCCACCACCGTTTATACCAGGAGTACCGCCACCTTCACAGCATTTTAAGTAAGTTTATTTATTTTTATTTTATTTTATTTTATTCGGAAAACTTGCAGGTTACAGTTACAATAATAGTTCAGTTTATAGTACAATCTGAGCCAATTAATAAGTTTTCACCAGTAGTACTTAGTACACAGTACTAGTAGTTTAGTTTTATATTATAAGTGCTTGCATTTCACTTTATTACATAAATTTTTTCTTTATATAATATGGCATAAAATGTACGTTTAAACTCGCCAGCCCCGCGGTCGGTCGACACGGCGGCATACCTCCCATGCGGAGACAGAGGCCTCCATTCAACGACCGCTTCCCGCCCGAACCATTCCAGCCACCTCCGCCCGGTATCAAGGATTCACCTACTAATGGGTAAAGCTACTTTTATTATAATTATTTACAAATAAGACTACAATAGGAGGAGATCCAACGGGGCACGCGGGTCCCAATTGGATGCAGAGGGCGAGGGACAGAACGTCATGGAGAAATATGGAGGAGGCCTATGTCCGAAGACGGAATGATCAAGGGCTGTGATGGATGGATGAGGAAGGAGACCATGGAACATATCCTTTGTGACTGCGATGTCCTGGCGGCTAAACGCATGTGCCTCCTCGGAGATGGATATCCTAAACCGGGAGATCTTAGGTTTCTTCCCCTCTATGGTATTGCCTACTTCATCGACCATGTATTTGAAGGGTGAAGAAAATAAAACTGTTGGGCTAACACAAAATATCCCACTGGGTCGAAATGTTGCCAGCCCCCACAACAATATAAGGCTACAATAACAAAATATTTGAGCAATTGATTTGGCATTATGTTCCACTCGAGTTTATCGGTCGGGTCGTTTCAGTCTGTGTCGATCTGTCTAAAGAGGTTGGTTTGTGTCGTAGGCACGGCGAGGACCCGCTCGAGGCGTTCAATCGAATGATCCGCGAGAAAGAGATGCGTGCGAAGCGGCGGGAGGAGGAGCGTCGGCGCGTGCACTCGGGGTCGCGCTCGCCTCGCTCGCGCACGCCGCGCTCGCCTCGCTCGCCGCGCTCGGCCCGCTCGCCGCGCAGCCAGCGCTCGCCTCGCTCGCCGCGTTCGCCACGCTCGCCACGCTCACCTCGCTCGCCGCGCTCGCCCCGCTCACCCCGCGGGAGGCCTCGCAGTCGCGCCTCCAGCCGTCCCCGGTACACTAGGTTCGTCCAATCTTCAAATTTCTTCACCTTTGCTTTACCTAGCTGCTTATGTTGAGTGCTAGTACCGTAGTGAAGTCCTCATCTTGTTTTTAGCATGCTTTTGATATTTGAAATGATGAAATAAATAGTATGTTTACTGCATGTGTACATGGCTACTAATTCTTTATGTCGGTTTGTTCTTCATAAGGATTGGCGTTTGTTTTTCCATCAGCTTATTCTAGTCGTTGCTTTTGGCTTTTTAGTGGTCTTTAATTTTGTCCAAGAGCAATTTATTTATACAGTTTAATGCTTTTGTTGTCATTCATCCAGCTCTAGATGTGCCTGCTAATGTCTAATTGTCATATTGCACTTAACCTTACCAACTATTTGCACATTAATAATTAATGCATGTAGTTTATTTGTAATTGGCAAAAGTGTTAGTATCTCTCTATTTTTTGTAAATAACTTTCATGCATGACATAGAAATATGATTTGAACTTTACGATTTTGATTAATAGTTGATGTTTTACCTTGTAGGTCGCGTTCGATGTCGCGCGGACGTATCAGACGATCGCCATGGTCGCCGCGTCGGCGACGCACTCGCGAGAGGACCTTGTCCTTGCCTCGGTAAGACTTCGCCGGTAATTTCACTGTAAAAGACAATGCCAGGTTTCCAAAGAAACTTAGGCCACCAGCAGTGTACACATATGAAACTACTAGCTGTTGCCCGCGACTTCGTCTGCGTTACCCGGGTAAAAAGTACCCTATGTGTTAATCCAGACCATGGTCTATCTGTATGCCAAATTTCATCAAAATCCGTTCAGCAGTTTTTGCGTGAAAGCGGAACAAACATCCATCTATACTTACAAACTTTCGCGTTTTAGGACATGGAAATAATAGTGTGTAATGGCAATTATTAAATTGGCAAAGGAAAAGATTTATAGAAAGTTCGTGGATTCCAATTCTACTATGCGAAATTACGAAAGATTACTAAGTTCTACCTATAGTAATTAATGAATAGTGCAAGAAATTCTATCTAAATCTAATTTGACGTAAACTCCTCTGGGCCTAAATCCGGCGAGCCCCTTTAGGGACACGTATTCTGTCAAACAGCGTGCGCCCCCCATAGATATAGTATAGAGGTAGATGGATACTATAAAGCAAGACACAAAACGCTTCTTTACATCTATTCACACTTTTTTTTAATAATGTGTTTAATGGCTCTGGATACTATGTCCTTTAAAGCCATATCTTTTTTTCTCTTAATTTTGATGGTGGATGATAGATGAAGATGAATTTTAAGCTACGAAACGTTGGTGTTCGACGTTTTGAAGCTTCTTTGGAGTTTTTGGAGACAATCGAAAGTAGCAGGAAACGTAGAAGTCCACAGGAAAGAGGTGAACCGATCGCTTTGCCGCGCTAAAAATGACGGAACACTTTTCCTGTTTACGACACGTACACCATAATATTTCACTGAACTATATATTGTTCACTTGCACGACACTTTGTTACGCAAAACAACACCAATTTTACGAATCAAAACTCTCTATAAACAATAAAAAATCGATAAAATATGTGGACTCCAAACGTAGCTATCGAATGCCCGCCAAAAACTCCTCTATTCACACTTATGTCAAGCGTCTATAGAATAAGCGAGATCTCAGTAGTATATAGATGCAATCCTGAAATCTTGGCAAGCCGGATCCAGCTGGAGGCTTTTCGTCATGTTCTAAGTTTAAGGTTGAAATTAGTTTGATTTGCTCAAAACAGACACGTAGAAACATTTGTTTAACTGATATTGACTGTCTTTAGTAGATAAGTCAATGGTTTCAACCACCCCCTTGTTACATAGCCAATAGTGCGGTATGATTATCGTTATAGTATAGGGGTGGATAAATATTATAAAGCAGGACATAAAAACGCTACTTGACATCCGTTCACACTTTGACAACCGTCCATTAGAATAAGCGAGGTGTCAATAGTAAACAGATACCATCTTGAAACATTTTGTAACCAGGTCTCCAGCTGGAGGACTACGTTATTTCCTTACGTCAAGGCTGAATTTTGTTTGAATTTGCTTAAAAAGTGGTGCCATCTTTGTAACTGATATTGCGGGTCTTTAGTTGATACGTCAATAGGTATGACATACAGGGTCCTTCTTAATATGCTGACACTTTTTTAAGGGGATGGTCAGACCATCAAACTGAACAACTTTCTCTATGGGATCAAATACGAATACGCGAAAAAAAATTTGTTGTCCCATACATTTGGCTCCAGTAGGTTTGCAGTTTTGTTTTATTTTTATTTTATTTTATTTTCTCAGATTAGGGAAACATACAGCTATAATAATACATTTAACTGCCTCCGTGGTCTAATGGTTAAGAGCATTGGGCTCTCGACACGGAGGTCGTGGTTCGATTCCCACGGGGGGACACTTAGTGATATGTCACTTTGTGCGTTTTTCCCCAGTTGGTTAGGACATTGCAGGCTGAATCACCTGATTGTCTGAAAAGAAAAATGATTCCGTGCTTCGGATGGCACGTTAAGCCGTTGGTCCCGGCTACTATCTCTGGTGGTAGTAGTCGTTACATAAAAACCACGTCAGAGGCCGTAAGGCGGTCTGAAAAAACTCTGACACCAGACACCAGGGCTCTGCCGACACGTTAAGAAGATAATACATTCAGTTTAAAACATTTAAAAAAATACATAAGCCAAAACAGTTTCCACCTATAGATAACATACGTATGTGTTGCGCAACGGTAGAATTTAACAAATGATCGAAACATAAAACATACAAAAAGAAAAGACAAACCTAAACAAAGAATGAATGAAAAATAACTACAGAAACAATGATATTACCACGATATTACAATAAAAAAAACATAATAAAAACATAATTCTAAATACATAATGTATGGAAGAGCTGAGTTTTTTTCGCGATTTCTATGTTGTACATAGAGAAAGTTGCTCAGTTTGACGGTCTGATCATCCCCTTAAAAAAGTGCCAGCATATTAAGAAGGATCTTATATAGAGGTGTTGTTTGCAGTACGCCGTCTCCGCGCCGCCGCCACCGCTCGCCGATGCGTTTCCGCTCGCCGCTGCGCTCGCCGGGCCCGCGCTCTCCGCTCCGCTCTCCGCTCCGCTCGCCGCTCCGCTCCCCGCTCCGCTCGCCACCGCGGTCGCCGATACGTTCGCCTCATAGGCTGGTGCGATCACCGCCGCCGCGACCTATGTCACCGCATCGGTGAGTTTATCCCTTTTATATTTAGACTAGCTTAAGTACAATCGCCATCAGATATATTTAATTTGGTAAACAGCTTTACTGTTTGTATCTATCTATAGTCTGAATCTATTTCTATTTATACCAAAAATATATAATTCCCTTTAACAAGATTTAGATTTCGATATATCTAAACTATTATAAAACTGTAACAGAAGTGTGTCTGTACATTGAAGATATTTACAAAAAAAAGATTACGATATGGTTTTTATTTTAGATGTCCCCGATTACAAATCACCAATTTTTGGATTTTTTGTCCGTCTGTTTGTTTGTTTGGATGTTTGTTTGTTTGTTTGTTTGTTTGTTTGGATGTTTGTTTGTTCGAGTATCACGCAAAAACTACTGAACCGATTTTGATGAAACTTTTTTTGTTTGGTAGCGTAACATCTGACTTAAAATCTGGTATATAATTTATGCGGACGAAGTCGCGGGTAAAAGCTCGTGTTATATAAAATTAAAATGTAAAACAACGGAGTATTGTTTTTTCCGAAACTGTTCAGATGTTTATGATCACCCTGACTGCGTAGATATATTTGATGTTCTAGGCGTTCCTATATTTTTGATTGGTTATGAGTAAAGAAATTATTGAAAATTAGATCTGCTTTAAAATTATTTGACCACCTTGTTTACTACGATATATCTGCTGGTGACTGTACTAGTAGTGCACCTCTACATCCTCCGTATAATCATAAAGGACAAGAAGAGTGCTATACTTCATACTAAGTGGCGTATGTCGGGAAAGGCTCAAAAGCCCGACTCCTAGATGGCGCTGACTCCTTGCCCGCGAGTAGATGAATGAGCGTTTTTCTTTTCTTTTTTAAATTAAGTTCCTAAAAAACTCGACAGATGACATGCTTATCGCTCCATAGAGACGTAGGCGAGATCCTGTCAAAATCATGTCAAGACTGTGCCTGATTTTTTTTTTAAAGGTTAAGGGATCGAGCCCATGCAACTATGTCAGACGTAAACAGTTTCATATTTTCGATTGAAATGATACGTAAATAATGAAATATTGAATCAAAAGATGCGTTGGCATCTTTTTGATCATCTTCTCCCTCTTTTTTATTTTAAAGAAACACTTTTTGTTTTTTTTTTCAACAATTTCAGACCGTAACCACAGAATAGGTAATAGTATATAGTTCTACATACAGAACGGCCACTCCCCGCCCCCCTCTGACTTCAGATACCCCAACCCGCCTCACACTCTCTGTGGTAACTTGAGGGAAGCCGAGCAAGGGAATGCAGTCAGGCGCGCGCACCCGTTTGATTTGACTACATCAAATATATTTTATTTTTCTCCTCACAGTAAAAATAAATGTTGGAATATAACGCTAAATTCACATTTTCTGTGATTCTTTAGCTTAAAAACTATTTTTAATAACAAAATGAACTATAAAAAGTAACGAAATGTATAATGTAGTTCATACGATGCGTGTTAAGTCAACCCTACACATATGTCATGCACAATTTTCGTAAAGTGCGCATGTGCGAACGTCATCATGTCAAATCTAAAACGTTGTTTGAAGTGCCGGACCTGTGCCGTAACGCCATCTATCGATCCACTAGAAAACTAAAAGAAAAACGGTCATTGCGAACATACGCTAAGAAATGTTGATTGTTCCAATATTATGAACCAAACCAACTACGTAAGAGCTTAGCTTAGGTTACTGAAAAGAGTAGTAGATTCGAAATTGTTGCGGAACGCCTACCTAAAATTGCCGTAGCCGTGCGAAACGTTACCAAGTCAGTGAACGGTAACTAGAGATAGTTGTTTGTTTGTCGACAGGTATGCAGGAGTGTACGACGAGCTGTTGTCGCCGCCGCGCCGCGTTGAGCCGCCCTACGGACCCAGGTACGATTGTAACAGTCTAAATAGTGTCGCCCCGTGCCCTTTATCGACACACGGATATATAATGAGATTATACGTAAACAAATTGCCGAGCGGATTGAACCTGTGTTCGCGATTCAAGTGCCTTATTAATTCGTTCAGATGCGGACTAGATTTTTCGTCTATGAATAGTCTTTTGAAGTTAACATAAGTTTATGAGCATCCCTGTTTATGTATATTGTATATTTTTTGATGAATTTGTTGCGGTGTGAATGTGGTGAGTATAAGGAGGAGCAACGTTATGTATCTCATCGAGCTTCAGTCGGGGAACTTTCAACGATGCTGTGCTGTTTTCTACTCGAATTTAAGATTATCTAGTCATTTATTTAGTTTTAAGATTCGATAAGTACTTGTATTAAAGGTATATTAAATTAAGAAAATTGTATTTGTGTTAAGTTATTACCAGTGATCAGAATGGGATAGAGCGTTTTATTTACTTGTGATAAGTGCACTTAGCTTTGTGTGGCGCATCGGGTCGAAGCGCATCGGCGGTTTATTTGGCCTCAGCCAAAGATAAAATATAGGGGTAGATAAATAATATAAAGCAAGACATAGAAACGCTACTTGACATCCATTCACACTTATGACAACCGTCCATTAGAATAAGTGAAATGTCAATAGTAAACGGAACCGTCTTGAATCATTTTGTCACCAGACCTCCAGCTGGAAGACTCAGCTATTTCCTTACGTTAAGAACGAATTTTGCTTGAATTTGCTTAATAAGTGGTGACATTTGTTTAACAGACGTAACAGATTAACGTCTAATCTAGCTCTGTCACTCTTATGGCAATCTGTGTGCGACTGTAAGGAATGACTATACATGTTTTTGTACAGTTTGATATTGGGTAGACTGGGCTCAGCATAATGTCCGGTGTCATCGCAGCTGTCGGTATGCATAGCTCAGACGAACAACACAATTCAATTTGAAAACAGCTTACAACAAAGCGAACAAATATTTTCTGTACGAAATGTTTTCCGGGCCACGCTGTTTAGTCGGGGGAGGGTGGTGCCCGCAGATATAATTATACAGAATATAACAGTTTTTCCTTTATAACTTGACAAGTTTTCATCACAGTGATACCAGAAACAATGGTAATTGAGAGTTGGGTCGCGTTGTAGACCTGCTATTGGGTAGTCGAGTCGCGTTTCGGTCGTTGGTGGCCCCCTCCCCGAGCTACAACGAAGCTCCAGTGGTGGCTTAAGAAGAGTTTTCTTTTCAAAAAACAACCCTTGAAGTCACCAAAATACCTATTAATGAATTAACGCAAAACTAGAAAGTAGTTTGTTTAGAATCGAGAGCAGAATCGAATTATCATGGTTTCAACATAGGATTTTTTTTTTCAAAATATTAAATATTTTTTTTGCAAAATTTAAAATTTTCTGAACCCGATGTCAACCCATCGCACAGGCATGCTCACCCTACTTACTACCAAAACAAGATTATAAAAATGTATCCATGAGTACGTTAGCGCTTTCTTTCAGTGCTGAAATGATAACAAATTATTTTTGCCTCAAAACTTAAAATGCGAATAACTTTAAATTTTAATCATTAAAATAATGAAATTATTGTTTCAATCTAATTATTTTGTTATAAATCAGTTGGGGTGTATGAGGTTTTGCGCTAATTCGTTAACACGTTGTATAACCGTACAATGTCAAGAACTTTTGCTACATGAAACTAGACTTTGCCATAATCATGAATAACAAGTTGGACGCCATATTTGAAAAATAGAATAGTCATTGAGAGTTTCCTACCATCATCCACTTATTATGAGTTTAGTTAGAAATTACACGAACGACATTTATGGCTAAGCGAAAGCTTAGCTACGAAGCTTAGCTTAGTTACCTAGCTTACCTACGATGAACTCCGTCTATTGACTGTTTGAAACCCTGACAGCTCGTTTCTCGTCCTACCTATCCTTGGCATACATCCCTATTTATTACGTACACCCCTAGCTCATAGCCTAAGTACGCATCCCTCGCTCGAGTTGTATGTGAAAAGAACTCGCTTAGCTAAACCCTCGTACACCAGAACTGTCCTAACGTAACGTATAATATCTTTATGGTCCTAACCTAAGCTATGAAAATGGAGTGATCTGATTGTTTTTTTTTTTGCTCGCACACAGCTTAGCTACTCGTACATCGCACATCTCTGGTGAACAGCTAACCTAATACGTACTGAAGTAGGGAAAATAAACGATAATTCGTATTTTATTTAATTATTTATTATAATAACATGCGCATCTGAATCTGCCGCGCAATAATAGGATGCGATTTTTGCGCGATAATTCGACCCGCTGCGGCCCGATGTAATGTGCGCTTAGCTTTCCTTATATGGATATGCCTATTTTTTATAAACTGGGAATATTGTGAAGCTTTCAGTATATTTTATTTATAAGAATCACTTTGTGCCATATGTACGGGGTTTGAAGATTTTATTATGGATGGTGGCTTGGCGAGTCAAAATTTTTTTTTTCATAATTCGGTGTGGCTCCTTGAAACCTTTATAAATAGCTATAGGACACTCAACGGCTAGCATGCCACCCACGAAAAATCTACAAAACTAGAAAAAATGCCATGTCTTTATGGCATAGGTACTTAAAATAATAAAGATGGAGGCACATCTAGATTTTTTATAGTTTTCTCGAGGGTAGCATGTGACCTGCTGATGATCACAAAATATGTATAATAAGTCATTTCAGTCTATTTCACGTCAACGATTTATTTATCTGAATGTTGATCACAAAAATAAATCATATCTTTATAACTGGCGATGTTGCGACAAAATGACTACATATTTTTTGATCACCTAGATGTTCTATCGATATAAATAGGTTTCAGACTGCGACACCAATTTTGTGAAAATTCAAGATGGTTCGAAGACGGTAGGCCACTTCATCTTCAAACCCATCGTTTTTACCAAGACGTATAATGTAATGTATAAAAAAATCTACTTAATTAGTCATTGTATAATATTATTCATTAGTTTTTGTCTTGTTCATAATTATAAATAAATAATTACAATTATTGTATGGCTCACACTGACACGAAAGAAGGAGAATTGTCCTAACTGTTAAGAGAATAGTCCTTGCAGTGCGCCCGAGCGCGCGACATACAAACGTAGTTAGATCTTATTTTATCCTATTCTAACCAATTAAAGTCGATAACATTTTTTAAACACGATTTAGATATTAATCTCGCATGTAGTTTGTCAGATGTTCTTTAAGAGTGCCTTTCGGCTAAGGAGTGGAACGCACTGCCTGCGGACCTGTTCCCTGAGCAATACAACCTGGGCCTCTTCAAGGCAAGAGTGAATAGGCATCTTTCTAGGTAAGCATGCTACATCTTCGGCCTCATCATCACTCAACATCAGGTGAGATTGGGGTCAAATGTTTACCTATCGAACATAAAAAAAAAAAAAAAAAAAAAAAAAGATCTACAGTGTCAATGCTAGGATTCACTTAAGATTTGTTTGGAAATCTGTGAGCCACTGTAACTTTGAAACTGTATATTTTAACGAAAATCTAACAAATCACAGGCACAGAGATTAGATTCAAGACCGTTTAAAAAAAAAATTATCTTTAATTGGTTAATATCCAAAATGTAAACTTCGTTTGTATGTAGCGCGTTATCGATTACATTCTCTTAAATTTAGTTACCAGTTTTAGGTGTCTTCTAGTACCTTTATTCAGATTAATGGGTATTATCCTTTATGTCTGTATAGCTAACTTAACTGGTGTCGTGTCTGTAGATTTTAATTTGTATTTTGTAAATTTTAAATCTCCAGAGATTTTTGTTGATAAAATTGCCGTAAGTGATTAATTTAACACTTTTTAAAATATTTTCTACCCTTTTTCCCGGTTCTGTATAAACTAGGAACGCTTATTAGCGTAATAATTGTGTTCTAAGTGAAATGTTCACAGATCTATGACTTAATTCTGCATCTATTGAGATGATATTTGGAGTAGGGGAGCGTTTAAACAGAAGTGACGTGGCGCGTTCATTTCGCGGGCGGGGTGCGGCAATATACACCTTATAGTACGTAGCATAGAGTCGTTTGGAGAATTACGCCCGCGCCTCCAGGCGACGTCGCCTGGTGGCGGGGGCGCGATTTTTCTTTACGTCAAAAAACGACGCTATGCTACGTAATATAAGGTTTATATTGGTGTTACTTTAACTACCCGCCATCGCCACGCGTCTCTTCTGTATAAACCCTACCTAAAGGTGCATGGAAAAACAAAAGAATTAAATTTGCTGAAGCGACCACTTCACATCTTATGAAATTGTCGTTTCAGCTAATATTTAAAAAAGTCCGCCCTGAACCATCCTGTGTATTCTTCCACAGAATAGGTTATATAGATATACAGGGTGTAAGTGACGGCCTGGAAAATACAGAAACGGTGAATTCAGACCATGAAGCGGGACAACTTTCACTACCTACTACATTCAGGAAACGCGAAAAAAATTTGCTGTTCCATCTTTTGTTTCAGAGGATAGGCGGGCTGTAATGGTAATTTGGAGAATAGGTCATTTTTCCGACTGTATCCGTAGTTGTCCGATTTTAATCATTCTCCAGAATAATATGAGAAAGACTTTGGCTATATGTTTGTATGTTTTGCTCTGTTTGTTTATCCAAGGTCCTTATTCTTAAAAAAGCAAAACAGGGACATTAAAAAAGAAAAAAGAAAATAAATCTTTTTATTAAGGACAATAGAGATCCAATGTGTTAGTAACAACAAGACTTATGAAAACTATGGTTAGTAAACAACAACAAAAACGGAACTTGTAATTTAGGACATGTTCGCAGCAATGGACACTGGTAACTATCAACATAGCAGAGGTAATATAGATTGTATGGTAAATAAAAAGCAATATTAATTTTTTTTAAAACCCCCTACGAAAATAAAGTAGGTAAGTAACGAAAGATAATAAACCAAACCCAAGAAAATCCGTCGGGGCTGCCATTCCATGCCCTGAAATGAATTAAATTTTTTCAGTTTTATGAGTTTGTGTCTAATTGAAATTGGGAACAGAGATGGCAATGGCAGCCGTCGCCGGATTTTTTTGGGTTTGGCTTAATATCATTCGTTACTTACCTACTTTCTTTTAGACGGAGGTTTTAGAAAAAATATACAGGTGGTAACAAAACACCCTAGTAATACTTAAGGGGGTGCTTCAGACCATCAAACTGAACAACTTTCACTATGGAGCCAACACCCAGAAAAAATAAAAAATATCATCTGTCCCATACATTTGAGTCGAGCCGATATTGCAGTTTTGTATGGGACAGCTGATTTTTATTACGCGATTTCGAAGTTGGCTTCATAGTGAAAGTTGTTCAGTTTGATGGTCTGAAGCACCCCCTTAAGTATTACTAGGGTGTTTTGTTACACCCTGTATATTTTTTCTAAAACCTCCGTCTAAAAGAAAGTAGGTAATTAACGAAAGATATTAAGCCAAATCCAAAAAAATCTATCGACAGCTGCCATTGCCATCTCTGTTCCCAATTTTAATTAGACACATAAAACTGAAAATTTTTAATTCATTTCAGGGCATGGAATGGCAGCCCCGACGGATTTTCTTGGGTGTGGTTTATAAAGTATATTTGATTTGATTTGATTTGATCTTTCGTTACTTACCTACTTTCTTTTCGTAGGGGGTTTTTCAACATTTTTAATATTGCTTTTTATTTACCATATAAAATCTCTATTGAAACTTGTAGTCTAGTAGCCAGAGTAGTCCATTCTAAAAACGTTACCATGTGGTGATTGAACACTTTTCGTCAACAAATATCTCATTTAACCTCCTGCGTACATCTGTACTTTTCATAGGACATAAGAAAATAATAAAATCTATCGTTAGTGTTTTAGTCGCCAACCAAAACACCATCAATACATTTTATTATTTCTTATGTCCTACGAGAAGTACAAATGTACGCAGGAGGTTAAACTGTATTATTTTTCTGTCTACACTAATATTATAAAGAGGAAAGATTTGTACCTATTTTTGTATGTTTGTATGTTTGTAATGAATAGGCTCAAAAAGTACTGCGCCGATTTAAAAAATTCTTTCACCATTAGAAAGCTGCATTCACCCTGAGTAACATAGGCTATATTTATTGCTAGAAAAGATTAGACGTCCACCCGTGCGAAGCCGGGACGGGCCGCTAGTCTACACTAATATTATAAAGAGGAAAGATTTGTACCTATTTTTGTATGTTTGTATGTTTGTAATGAATAGGCTCAAAAAGTACTGGGCCGATTTAAAAAATTCTTTCACCATTAGAAAGCTGCATTCACCCTGAGTAACATAGGCTATATTTATTGCTAGAAAAGATTAGACGTCCACCCGTGCGAAGCCGGGACGGGCCGCTAGTATCCTATAAAGAGCATTAATATTGTAATTTTTTATTGTATTATGATAAGCTAATGTAATTAAAACATTGTTAAATTGTTATCAATTAGGTGACATTTGTCAATATCTGGATTGTTATATTACATGCATTATTTATAAAAGTTATTTTATTACACTTATCAAAAGATTAAGATTATATTTTCTTTGATAGGCTCAAAAATGTCTTAAGGCTTTTCTACCGTTGGCGCGCTCCATACAAACGTAGTATGGTGATATTTTCAATACTATCTAATTAAAATCAATGAAATTTTTCAAAAACAATCAAGTAACTAATCTCTATGTCGTCAGTGTGTATGAAGTCAGATTTTCGTTAAAATATACAGTTTCAATGCTAGGATTAATTTAAGATTTGTATGGAAATATTTGTGGCACTGTAACTTTAAATCTATAAATTTTATCGAAAATCTGACTTCATACCGACATAGAAATTAGTTACTAGATTGTTTTTGAAAAATTTCATTGACTTTAATTGGATAGTATTGAAAATATCACCATACTACGTTTGTATGGAGCGCGCCAACGGTAGAATAGCCTTAAGCTTGTTATCAAATTTCTCGGTTCCGACTGACAAAGCAAATAGCTATGCTATACAGGGTGTAAGTGACAGCCTAGCAAATACTAGAAATATAATACTAGAAAATACTGAAACGGTGAACTCAGACCATCAAACTGAACAGCTATCACTATGGAGCCTACCTCAGGAAATACGAAAAAAAATCAGCTGTCCCATACATTTTAGTCAGGTAGGTACAGCAGTTTTGTATCGGACAGCAGATTTTTTGTGTTTCCTGAGGTAGGCTCCATAGTGAAAGCTGTTCAGTTTGATGGTCTGAGTTCACCGTTTCAGTATTTTCTAGGCTGTCACTTACACCCTGTATTGGTATTTTAGAAATACCTGCAGAAATGATGTATAAAAACGACTATTTTCTAATAAAAACAGTTTGTTAGTTATGTTATTGTTAATTTGTTGGTCTGTGATGGTAGCTGTAACATCGCATGTTATATTCTGTTTCAATGGGAAAATCGCAGTACTTAAATAAACCGCGAAATCAGTATTGAATCGAGATGTTTTTTCTAATCGATTCACGTAGAAATATGGCATAGCAAGATTTAGCTGATGATGTAGTGTGGTGGTCATAAAAGACAATAATAAATGCCTTTAATAAAAACACATAATTATAGACCCGATGTCAACGAAACGAGAGTTTCGGTACTACTAGTGAAACGTGGATGTTCTCAGGTTTCAGAATATCTTTGACTACCCCCTCGGGGAATAAAGTCGTGAGCATATGCTTATATCAACGAAACGAAGGTTTCTAAATGCCATGTTGTGGAAAAACATTGGAATACATTTTTGTACTTGCAACATTAACTGATAGTCGGTTGTAGTCGCAGCTCTAGACAATATAAATGGTTGGTGCTCACAAAATGCCTCTGCAACGCCTCTCCTCGAAATGAAATGAGCAAATGTAAACTTTCTGAATCGTGTTTATTAAACTGATGTCGCGGGTTCGAATCTCGTATGGGGCTTGGGGGGGGGGGGGGGGGGGGGGGGGGGTAATGAATATTATTATTTTGTACCCGAGTCATGGATGTTTGTATCTAAATATGCATTGTTTAGTCATCATAATACAAGTCCAGGCTAGAAAAGGTACATGATAAAATAAAATCTGCATGTTTGCCACGAGCGAACAACTATTACATATTTAAAATGAAATCTACTAGATGACACGCTATTTAAAGTTTACATTTGAACCCTTAAGAGCTGCATTGGCTTTTGAAATTTCTATGGTAGCCATCTTGGATATCGCAATTTTGGATTTTTTTCACCGCCAACCAAATCTGACCAGGGTCCTCTATGGCATTTGTTCGAGGTCCATAACCCTATCTATCATAGTTTCCGTGGGCCGTTGACCTCATCCATCAGGAGTCGACCTTCCGAGGAAGTCAAACCCTGTATCACCAAGGCATCCATATGATGATCCCCAAATGTCATCCTTGTACCGTAAGGGGAACCCGGAGATAAATTGGAGGTATCTGGTTGACCCCCCCCCCCCCCCCCCCCCCCCCCCCCCCCCTCCCCCCCCACATAGATATTAGATAAATACCCGTATAATTGTTCACCGGGTGTCCCCCATTCAACGTATAGTAAAATGATTTTAGGGATCATCATAAAGATGCCCTGGCGATAAAAATAATATTTCGACTTCCTCAGAAGGTCGACTCCTGACGGATGAGGTCAACGGCCCGCGGAAACTATGACAGGGTTATGGACCTTGAACAATTGTCATAGAGGACCTTGGTCAGATTTGGTTGGCGGTGAAAAAAATCCAAAATTGCGATATCCAAGATGGCTGCCATGGAAATTTCAAAAGCCAATGCAGCTCTTAAGGGTTCTCCGAACCGACAGAAAATTTGTATCTGGGGGTTTTCGGGGTAGCTGATTAAGAATATGAAATCATTTTGTTTTTATCTTCAACTTTCATGAGGGTCGCCATACAAATTTCATAATTTCTAGCCCTCAAAGGTTAAGTCCTATGACAAAAATGCATACCACTTGTTTTGTAGAAAATTTTGTTAGGTATATTTTGTCCATACAAAGTATTTCGATACGACTTTTAGATTTCAAGAAATAAGCGAAAAACTGAAAAAAGTCACCTTTAGAGCCCCCCCCCCCCCCTTCCTCGAGCTCACCCCCCCCCTCACCAGGACTTTTTTTTTTCTTCAATATTACGTACCAAAGGAACGTTTAAAAAAAGTTTTATAACTCCGGAAATTACTTCTCCTGATTGGTATATTTCAGCTTAATTTTACTGGGTTAAATGTTGTTAGAAAAAGTAGTTTATAATTTATATTATTAACTACAAAGTGTGATTAGATCGTGATTGCAACGCATCATGATTAACATGATAACCTGCTTTTTCTAACTACTCTTAGAGAGAAACTTTTTACATTTGTTTGTTATTCAATCAGGACTGTGTTTAGTTTTTAGGGGTTCTGTAGTGAAACAATGAGCCCTTATGTGCTCATTTTATGAATCGGCCATTTAGCTAATTGGGCTATTTCAGACTATATGGTACCAACATAGAAATCGCGAAAAAAATTACTGTGCGTCCATACAAAACTGTAAAAATACTCGAGCCAAAATGTATGGGACAGCCGATTTTTTTTTCGTGATTTCGATGTTGGTGCCATAGAGAAAGTTGTTCAGTTTGACGGTCTGATCATCCCCTTAAAAAGTGTCAGCATATTAAGAAGGACCCTATATACAATAGCTACCTACAAGCATAAAACATAATAATCCGTAATCTACACTAATATTATAAAGAGGAAAGATTTGTACCTATTTTTGTATGTTTGTAATGAATAGGCTCAAAAAGTACTGGGCCGATTTAAAAAATTCTTTCATCATTAGAAAGCTACATTCACCCTGAGTAACATAGGCTATATTTATTGCTAGAAAAGATTAGACGTCCACCCGTGCGAAGCCGGGACGGGCCGCTAGTGTTTTGATAAATTGAAAGCTAATTAGGACTACAATGTGACATTCTTGTTTTTTTGGAAATCTTTTTTAATTGTTTAGAAATAAAAAAATACTATTGGGGGCAGCACAATATGTTCGGTAGGCTCTTAATATGCTGACGTGACGGGCTTTAAAGGAGATGATCAAAACATCAAACTGAACAACTTTCTCTATGCGACCAACATCGAAATCGTGAAAAAAATCTGCTGTCCCATTTGGGTACAGTAGGTTTGCATGCATTGTATGGAGCAGCAGTTTTTTTTTAACTCAAAATAAAAACATTATTGTATAAACTGCAATTATTGTATAAATTGCAAATGTTATATTTACAGAGTAGGTATTAAATATGTCACAATAAAATAAGACTGATTAGCTCGACTTGTAAAATTATTTTTATTTTATGAGTTTTTTTAATGTATTATTAATTATTAGTATTATGATTAGATAGAATTGTATCTGTGATATCATTGTTAACTTTTATACTTACTATTTTATATACCTCTCAATAAACTATACGTATTCAGTAAATATTGTTTTATTTTAAATTTAAGAACTATTTTTAATAATAATGTATTGTATAATATGTGTTTGTATGTAACATGCATAATAGCAGAAGTTCTAAGAATCTTGTAAATATAGGATTTTTGATTAATTTGGGTAAATGTTTTGGATGGCTCGTGTATGACATTGAATTGCCTGTTCAAGATAAAAAGGCCGAAAAACGAGAGTGTGGGCACGAGGTCTTGACCGAGAATTTCTAATTGACAACATTTCATTTTTTTTAACCACCTGTTTTTAATGAAAAATATAAAAATAGGTAGAAAATAAGAGATACGTATTTTTCCGATTTAATTTTTGAACTATATTTCTATTTTTAAGTTTCTAAAAAACGTAAGATTTATGGCCATAATACCTCGGCCGCAATAAAATTAAAAATAAAAACTCAAATACAATAGAAAAGCCAAGCAGGCAAAGGAATAAAATCTCATTCACCCTCTATTTTATTTTTCAGTATTTTTCAAATAACTCGAGAAATAATGGATAGAAAAATCTGATAATTTTGATATAAGCTTTGAATCACAGTATAATCTCCAAATGGTTTTCTTTTTTTTTTTTTTTTTTTTTTTTTTTTTTTGTTTTTTATTTTTTATTAATAGGAAGATATAAAACAATAATTACAAATAAAGTGACTTAAGACTAAACTAATCTAGGATGTGGTGCAGGTTCGGTCCTTGTGGGAGGGTACCCAAAACGCTGGCCGCATTTCCTCGCTGAATGGCTATGCTGATCCGTTGAGCGAGGAAAGTGCCAGCCCTTGGGTCCCCTGTCGAGTCTTTCAGGCGCTTTGATAGGTCTTTAAAAAGCGCCTGTGCATTAGGTCCCCACGGCCCGAGAGTCTCGACACCAAAACCTATAAAGTGGTATTGGGTGCCGATATCCCTGTACCAGTAGGCCTTTCGTTTTTCGGCCGTTTCCGCCGCCGCGCCAGCCCTTCGACTCGTGCCCTGTAAGTGAGACGGGGCTAGTGTGTCCACGCAGGTGGCATCCCATACTAGCGCCCGACCCATCTTCCAGGGGACGAGTGACATCCCGTCTGGTCTCTTGCCATCGCCCCGTATGATGCCCTTCGGCTCGAGAGTGGCAGGTACGTTGACTGAGGCAAGAGACCTACGTATGATGTCGTTAAGGGTGGCATGGCGTGGGATTCTGCCTGCACTTGTTAGGCACGAGAGTCCGTGGTGACCCAAGCGATCGACTTCCGCACCACAAGGACATTGGTGGCGGATACAAATTTCAGCGCCGACTCGAAGCCCGATTGCCACGCGCAAGGTGTTGGAGTCCAAGTAGGTTCCTGTGTTAACGGAAGGGTAGGCGTGTAGCCAATACCCGGACTCTTTTGTGGTTGAGGCCAGGAGTCTAGCGCAGTCGCGGCCTTCTGCGTTATTGATGAGTGTGTCGAATGTGATTTTACTGGAGATGTCGTCCCAGCTCCTCTGTACTTTAGGATCGGAAGGGAAATTTTGATTCGGTCCTGTAAGCCAAGCCTGTCTTGCCTCATCCAAACACGCGACCTCATAGTTTGAGGATGAACCTAGAATATTTCCTATGAGGTCTACCGTGCTGTGGATGGAGGAGAGAAAGGCTGGCAGTGCGATGCTGCTGATATTGCGCATCCCTATGCCACCATGTCTTATGGGAAGGGATGCCTGCGTCCAAGAGCGATCGCTGAACCGAATGTTCAGGATTTTTTCCACTTGTGTTTTGAGTGTTTGATCTGCTAAAACAAGTAAACTTTGAAATTTCCAAAGGGGGCAGCAACGGAGTAGATACGTAAATTTCGGAACAAAAAGGCAGAATTTTAAAAGAAATATGGCCGAGTGGGTGTTAATTTTCAGTAACCGGTCAGAATTTTGGTGAAATTTTGAAACCGAATTATGTATGCAGGGTTCCATAGCCTCGTCAAAAATTGGGGACCCTAAGAGAGTCAGATTATTCTTTGAGAGAACTTTGATGTTTGGTGTCAAAACGTTAAACTTATCAACTATTTCGTTTCTGTTAGTTGCCGTATCAGAAATATATAATTCGCATTTGTCAAAATTTAGATCTAACCCGATTGAATGAAATTCGTTTGTTACGAGTGCGAGGTCCGATAGAACCGAGTCAGTGTCTCCTCCTAGGGTCCCGTCGTCGAGATACCATAAATTAAATTTTGAGCCGAGAGATTGAATTATAGGATTAATGGCCAAACTAAATATTGCCGGCCCAAGGGGGTCGCCTTGCTGACAACCGACAGCCGAAAGAATTCCATTGTTTTTATGCATTAATTTTGACGGATGGTAATAACATTGTGCCAAATAATTGTAAATCTCGGGAACTTTTGAATTTACCTCTCTAAGTAGGGTGTCCCTGTTGACCGAGTTGAAAGCGTTTTTTACATCAATTTTGACCAACACCTCGTGACCGCTGTCGCTTAGGAAGGTCCGGAGTGCGTGGATGGCAGCTTCGCACCCACCCTTTGTACCAAAACCGAGTTGGACCGGCTGGAATGTGGGTTGTAATTTTGAAACAATATGTTTCACACATATTTTGGACGTCAACCGCCTTAGGGTGGAGCCAACTGCTATAGGCCTAACTCCACCGTCTTTCTTCGATAAGGCAATGAGGTTGGCTCCGTAAAGTACGCTAGTTACCTCGGGGTTGACGTCGCCGGCCAGCATCTTGTTTACTAAAAGGGTAAGTGCTGCGGCCACCTGATTTCCGGACTCTCCTGCGCTGGGCGACGTTAGGTCTTTTAGATGTTGAGGGGAAATACCGTCTAGTCCTGCGGCTGATCCTGTCTGGAAAGATGCAATGGCAGACTGGATATCTTTAACGGTGGCGCGAAGACAGGTCTGCGGAGGTGTTGGTGGGTCCAAGACGTGGGGTGTTACAGGGGCTGGGGGATGTTTGGTCTGGAGGGCGATTAGAGTGTCGGGTGTATCAGGTGATAGAGTGTCGGCCGAGAAGAGTAACCTCGCGGCGCCCTTGAGGTCTCCGTCACTCACCTTCTCCTCCACTTTTCTGAAGATGTTGAAATTATTTTGGGTAGGTTGGTTGGATGGGGTGACATGAAGACTGTTTGTGCAGTTGTTTTTTATTTTTTGAGTGAGAGATATGCGAGGATTTTCTGAATCGGCGTGTAGTGTGTTGTACGAGAATGAAAGAAGATTTTGCCAGTCTTCGGTGGTGTTTGTATTTACGCATTTGCAAATTAATTTTGCTAGTAGGGCAGCGACGGATATCCTAGCACCGCGAGGTATTCTTTTCACCACCGGTATGGAGTGTTTTAGATGGCTGAGATGTTGATGGAAAGGAGGAGCATTGTGTGGGGTGTTTGTACCTGGTGGAGTGGGTGTTATGGAATGATTAGTTTTATGTATGCGGGACTGGTGTATATGAAGGCCTCGATCGGTGGTAAAGGACCTATTGCACTGAGCGCAGATGACCGGTGTGGCAATTTGGTTGGGAGATGGCATCCGCACACCCGTGTGATGACCTGCACCGTAGGAAAACTATATTTACAACAAGGGAATCAAAAAATATACACTTATATAAAAATAATATCACTGAATCATCCTTTGGCAGATTTGGCACATAAACAAATTTTTGACGTATGGAGACACACACGGCGCAGGCCTGGCGCCACCGTGGGGCGTCGGCCATGCGCAGCCCTTGTTGTTTATGGGTGATCCAATTCTTCTCTTTTAGTGATATTTTTCCGAAAAATTTTCGTCTATGTATTTTTCCTTTGGTTTTTCTAGTTTTTCTTCTTAGTTTTGCCGCTAAACGTTGCTAGGCATAGAGCGTTGGTTATTGAAGAAGATTTGAAGCAACGTGTTTCCTCCCAGAAGTTCCTTATATATAATTTTTTTTGTTATTATTGATAACTTCGGAATTAATATTGAGAAATATCGAGAATTCATAAAAGGAACTCAGCAAAAATGTAATAATTAGGTATATTTTCTTGAAGAAAATTTTCTTTGACAATTTGACAATCTGTCGTTTTAAGAGTTCTTTTACCTTACTTTCTTTCATGCAATGGTTTTCTAATTTTGGTACCTTTCTTAAAATGAAATGTTGTCGATTGTGTGAGCCGATTGCGATGAAATAAAGACTAATTTATCACAAGATAAGCCCTATGTTTCTATAGAACTATCCGAATAGGGTCAGTAAAACAGACAAGGACTTACAGACATACAGACTCTAATTCCAAAAATGATTTTAATGCAATCTATCACTTATTCGTAATCTCTCAAATAACTTCAAAGTTCTTAATTTTATTGTAGGTAATGTTAGGTATTGATTGATATTGACGTATTCATCATCTCAGCCGATAGACCACATGTCCACTGCTGGACATAGGCCTCCCCCAAGGATCGTTTCAACGACCGGATCTGCGCTGCCTTCATCCAACGGGTTCCCGCCCCGCCGCACCTGATATTGATGTTTCATAATCATAAATATTGGACCGAACTAGGGCTGCCATCGCCAAAATCGCCGTTGCCGGACAAAGACATTAAAAACCCCGGACTTTTCAGTAAAATCTGAAATTTTCCCCGGACAACCATGAAATTAGATAGTTTCAATACAAAATAAAATCAGGATTGAGCGAAGCGAGCTTGCATTTTCGATTTTGATTTCGATTTTTCGATTTTGATCGATTCAATACAATAGAAAACTTGGAGTGTATGGGAAGCTTGCTAATGATGTGTTTGGGTTGATAATGAGACTGCAGTCTTGATGTACTTGATGTTGTTTATTTCCCAAATTATGATATTATGTGTGCACACAGTAGAAGGCGATCGTGAACTAACGTAAGTTGGCAGTAAGCATTTTAGTGCAATGCGGTAAATGCATGAAAATGCTGACCTGTTACAATGTGCTTTGTACAAGGAGCGAGCTCGATATTTTGCCATATTATAGCGCATTTCCAGTTCATACCGAAATCGAGGCCTTCTATGTATGTAATAAA
The DNA here is from genome assembly GCA_922987775.1 of Agonopterix subpropinquella. Classification (NCBI taxonomy): domain Eukaryota; kingdom Metazoa; phylum Arthropoda; class Insecta; order Lepidoptera; family Depressariidae; genus Agonopterix; species Agonopterix subpropinquella. Next base: position 13,667,026 of record OV277695.1, on the reverse strand, counting down.
AGCTTGAGCGAGCGAAACGAGCTCATGATTTTGCTACATAACAACTCGATTGTAAAGCTTATGCCGAAATCGAGTTGATTTATGATGTATGTATATAATTAATGGTGAAAAATAGATTGTTTCAAACTATTTTTTACCATTAATTATATATTTAATCTGGTTTTACCTGGACACAATAAGTGTCCGGGTTTCCCCCAGACACATTTGTGAAGACCCCGCCCGGACGCCCCCGGATGCCCTTCAAACTAGGACAAATCCGGGGAAACCCGGACGGATGGCAGCCCTAGACCGAACCAATATTTTCATATTTTGTCAAAATTTCCATAAATAAACTGGGATTATTAGCATTAGAAAAAAAAAAACACTTGATTGCACAGGTAGGCCACAGTTAATGAAGTCGAATTCGTCTGTCACTGAAAATCTAGCTGAATATAATCTGATCTCCGCCCAACCTGCGACGACACTTGTATCTACTTACGGGTAGATTGTATGCAGGATGGTCCAGACCAGATGGCTATATATTTTTATTTAGATTGCTGACTTGTAGACCTCTAAGGACCCGCCAGGAAAAAATCTATCCCTACCCGATGACAAGAAAAGATATTTTGCTTAACATTTTTTGGTAGGTATCTCTATCTTAAGAAACTTTTTTTTTTCAATAAACATTTTTGTAAGTAAATAAGTATGCCATTTGTTTATTAACTGCACTTTCTAAAAAAAAAAACAATCCGGTTAATTGATATTAAGTGCACAACATTTTTAATTAATCTAAATCTAAATAAAAAGATTTGTTCCATGCTCCATAGAAAATTTCAAAATCCCCCAAGCCCGACTCGCACTTGACCGGTTTTATTTTTTACTGTGGCAACTTGTTTTTTCAGTAAACACAAAAAAATGATACGAGATGAAAATATCGTATGTAGATATGTCAGAAGAAAAGGTAAATTTTTTTCAAAAACAACATTTTAATATCCGTCTGGTCTGTATACCTTTATACTTGATTACGCAGGAATGCATTATCTATCTTCGTTAGAACTTTATAAGTCTTAAATTACCGGTCATACAGAACTTTAACCGGTGGTACACCCGGGCACTCCATAGAAAGATCTTACGATATTATAATAGTACTACAGAAACAAGATGGCGTAGGCATACGCGCCATCCCGCTCAGATGCGCGCTTGCTGTATGTGCTTCTTGATTGCTTGTTGGCAGGGCTATTGCAAGCAAGTGTCGTTAAACAGCGGGTAAGTTAAAGTATCATTAACCTTTAAATGACACTCTACCCATCAAACTGAACAACTTTTACTATGGGAGCAAACTTGTCAAGAGCATAAAAAATCTGCTGTCCCATCCATCCGTGCTAAACTTCAATAGGTACCTACTCTTCTCAAATGTATGTAACAGCAGATTTTTTTTTGCTCCAATCGGTTGTTTCTCATAGTAAAAGTTGTTCAGGGCTGCACTCGCGGTAAATATTCTGTGATTGAACCGTTATTGGACTACGTACGAAACATAACTTTTGATACATTTGGTATTGCGCTAATCGCGGTAGGTACTGCTGCTCTTGATAGATCGCTCAGAATTTAATAGCCCAGTCATTTTACGGAGTTTTGTTAGAAGGGGTGGGGAGTAATTATTAATGGGACTTTTAAACTGTAACTGGCACCATTTAGTGACAGAAAGACGATCTGAAAACATATTTAAAAAAAAATCTACTCGACATAGAAATCAAAATTGTATCTCCCAGAAGGCTTTTAACTAATTAATATTATTACCAATGCACTCATTTTAATTAGATTTAACAATATAAATTATTTTTGAGCATTAAAATAGGCATTGAATTTTTTTTTCGGTACTACTAGTGAAACTTGGATGTTCTGAAATTTCAGAATATCTCTGACTACCCCCTCGGGGAATATAGCCGTGAGCATATGCTGATGCATGCTTTGCTATGCTATGCTATTGAAATTTTAAAAATAAGGTATTCAATATTCATTAGAAAATACTAATGTATTTTTCAAAGTCTTCTAGGTAGACAAAAATATTAACACCATGTTTGAAGTATGTATAATGGTAAAGCCTTAAAAATGTGCAAAAAAAAATTTACCATCTGGTTTTTTAGAAAGAGATAACTGCAAAATTTTTAATTTAGGGCTGTTGCTGACGTAATTTTTTTTTTATTTTGGTACATTTCTAAGCTCAAATTGGCTCTTAAATAATACACCACTAGTTTTTAATTACTAACGTAACTTTAAGGGAGTATTCAGACCATGAATCTAAACAACTTTCCCAAAGAAACATGGGTCGAAAAACGAGAAAATTTTTTGGACCTCCCATCGAAAATCGATCGGCCGATCCGCACTTTTGTATGGAAGGTCCAAAAAATTTTCTCGTTTTTTGACCCATGTTTCTTTGGGAAAGTTGTTTAGATTCATGGTCTGAATACACCCTTAAAGTTACGTTAGTAATTAAAAACTAGTGGTGTATAAAGAAAAAAAAACAATTATTAATTAGTCCCGGCTCAAACCGTAAAATGACTGGGCTATAAGGGCTGTCAGTTAGGTACATAGTTTAACTTAGCGCGATGCGGAATTCAGCACAGTTGAATATTAATTGGATTGCAATCTGATTAGAAATGAAATTGGATAAGAATAGAACTTCGATGTTTTAACTTAGCGCAATCGGACTCCAGTTTGATGGGTAGAGTATGTGGTTTAAAGGTTAATGATACTTTTCTTTACACCCTGTATAACACTGTGACCATCGATCGCTCGTCTATTTTGTTATAGTGTTATTACACTCACCACGGTTTTCATTCTCGGGTATGCAGGTTTCCTCACGATGTGTTCCTACACCGCACCGCCGGACTAGTGATAATGATTAATACGACCGTACATAAATTCCGTAGAACTTAGTTGTACAGGCCAGGAATCAAACCGCCGCCTCATGATTGAGTCGCTAGATCTCCTCCGTACGGACTATCATCGTTCCATGTACTTCTTTCTCGGCTCCTCTAAAATATCCCCTTAACAGAGGGGTGTGGTGCGCGGTGCGGTACCTATCTGAAGTTTGTAGGGGGCATGCTGTATTTAGTGCTGTTATAATTCTAGTAGTAATAGACCGAGATCCGACCGTAAAGAACTTTGGCGAATTTGGACCCAGCCATTTTTACGAAAACTAAAAGCCCTTCAGGACGGCGGTCATAATTATTATAAACAGAAAAAATTAAGGCATTTTTAAAAAAAACTTCCTCATCTCTATAAGTCCGGGTTCAAAAGTAGAAATTACTAGTAAAACAGACAAATCATCCAAAAAGCAGTAGCAAAACGCAACCATGACAGCTATTTTCATCTAATATTATCACTGAGGTAGTTTTTGGACGCTCCGGAACGTATTTGGCTTTATTGAACTGATAGTGTGTGTGATTTCGTTTGATTCCATTATAATAATATTGTACGGTTATCGTGAATTTTCATTAAAACAAACACAATGAATGCGTAGAAGACTGAGTGGGCTACCTAATAAGAAAGATTATGAGTTTCACACACTTGATACAAAAGGTATAAGGAGAAATACCTTTCCCCCAACTTCTACAGATTACAACCAATTTCCTTTTTTGTTAGTTTTGTTTCACTCTACACGTAGGTATTACTAAGTTTCATTCATGTATGGAACCTATATGTCTGGGTCTCACATTACATGGCCTTCCGCCAAACTTCTTATGCACCTATTTCTTAGGCGAACGAAATGTGATTCTGTTGTATGTTTACACAGAGGTTAATTCAATGCGGCCAAGTTGCCTAGAAAAATCATGCCGCAAGTACCTTTTCCCTTATGATTTTTAGTATAACTTTTTTTAATGGAAAAGTTACTTGCGGCAAGATTTTGCTAGGCAACTTGGCGGCGTTGAATTAACCATTGTGTAAAAATACACTAGAATCACATATCGTTCGCCTTAGAAATAGGTGCATAATTTTACGGTCGGATCTCGGACTATAAAGTAATGAAAGAGTTGTCGTTTAGTAAAATAACCCTCCTTTTGGAGCATTTGGGTAATAAATTCAAATAAGCCGTTTTCCACAACAACAAAAAAAAGGGGGGTTGAGCCGAATCTCGCCCAATCTCACGAGTCCCCCTCGGCAAATATCACGTTTTTTTTCTCACCAACCGTGTGAAAAATTTCAATTCAATTCAATTATACTTTATTTCACACCAAAAAGAAAAAACATAGTATACAGAGAGCAAACAATCAGGAAATACAAAGGCACAAAAAACAGGCGGTCAAAATTTCCAAAATAGCTTTACCTAATTAATGGACGCCCCCTAACTTCCTTCATGTTTCTATCAGTAGTAGGTAAGTGATTGTGTAATAAATGGGCATGGCCTGTCGTGCTCCAAAATCAACGTTTTTATGAGCTGACTCGGCGAACTTCGTACCGCCTCAGAATCAGTTTTTCCCGACATACACTTGGCCGTTTTTAAAGTGAAAACTTCTTTAGCGGCGTTGTGCACTTTTTGGGATGGGTAAAAATTTTAAACTCGCGTCAGGACCGTGACGTCACCCAGGCTTTGTACCTGCACTTTCGATGTTCGCTATATCGCCACTACTGTTTCGGTCCGCACTTCATTATAATAGAGTTGACATTGGAACGAAAATGTTCACGCAATTGCGAAGTTCGAATGTGCGGGTAGAGGCCCTGATCTTGATCGAAAATTCGTAAGACCATAAAGATATGTAAGACGTAAGATCTCTTAGTTTTCACCTCTGCCGGCACTCCGGGAGTGCCAAGTTGCCTAGAAAAATCATGCCGCAAGTACCTTTTCCCTTATGATTTTTAGTATAACTTTTTTTAATGGAAAAGTTACTTGCGGCAAGATTTTGCTAGGCAACTTGGCGGCGTTGAATTAACCATTGTGTAAACATACACTAGAATCACATATCGTTCGCCTTAGAAATAGGTGCATAATTTTACGGTCGGATCTCGGACTATAAAGTAATGAAAGAGTTGTCGTTTAGTAAAATAACCCTCCTTTTGGAGCATTTGGGTAATAAATTCAAATAAGCCGTTTTCCACAACAACAAAAAAAAGGGGGGTTGAGCCGAATCTCGCCCAATCTCACGAGTCCCCCTCGGCAAATATCACGTTTTTTTTCTCACCAACCGTGTGAAAAATTTCCAAAATAGCTTTACCTAATTAATGGACGCCCCCTAACTTCCTTCATGTTTCTATCAGTAGTAGGTAAGTGATTGTGTAATAAATGGGCATGGCCTGTCGTGCTCCAAAATCAACGTTTTTATGAGCTGACTCGGCGAACTTTGTACCGCCTCAGAATCAGTTTTTCCCGACATACACTTGGCCGTTTTTAAAGTGAAAACTTCTTTAGCGGCGTTGTGCACTTTTTGGGATGGGTAAAAATTTTAAACTCGCGTCAGGACCGTGACGTCACCCAGGCTTTGTACCTGCACTTTCGATGTTCGCTATATCGCCACTACTGTTTCGGTCCGCACTTCATTATAATAGAGTTGACATTGGAACGAAAATGTTCACGCAATTGCGAAGTTCGAATGTGCGGGTAGAGGCCCTGATCTTGATCGAAAATTCGTAAGACCATAAAGATATGTAAGACGTAAGATCTCTTAGTTTTCACCTCTGCCGGCACTCCCGGAGTGCAAGTTTTTTTTTTTTCTATAAACCTTCCCTGGTATGTGCACAACAACCCACCAAAGTTTCATCGCTATCGGTCCAGCCGTTCTCGTGTGATGTCGTGACCAACGAAAATAGGGATTCATTTTTATAAAGAAATTACCATTTTGGATTCTTAGAACTATCTGTCTATGTAATGCTTAATTTTACAACATTTCCACCGTCTAATACTAATGTTTTCTTATATTATAAGTACTTTTTAGGTATTTCAAGATATTCACTGCAGCTGAAGACTTCGACGAAGGTAAAGTTTTATAATACCTATAATCGTTATGTTTAACAAACAACTGTCGCTTGGACAGGAGCAAAAACTAAAAAGGTTGAAAAAAACACGTATACAGGGACTCCCCCTAATGTGTTACTTTTTGTATTTTTTATTATTTCTTAATAAATACAAAATAATAACAGTACCTACCTATTACCATAGCGTAAATACCTTAAAGTGAGTGCGCTTAGTGGCCGCGTGGGGTCTATGACCGCGTGGCGTGCGGGGTACGGCGGGGGACGGGCGTACCCTAACTCAATTCGATGTTACGGTACGCGCGCAGGCAACGTCAGGCGCGCCCCCGCACGCCCCGCACGATTGGCCTGCCGCGACCGCTGAGCTTCACCACTATTAGTTCTTTACACTAAGCTATTACGGTTCAAAAGATACAGCGTCTCCAATAAGAAACGTATTTTTTCAACCTTTTTTATTTCGCTCCATCGTTGCAACGGTCAATACATATACAAGCGTCAAACTTGGTGTGATTAGTACACACTTTAAAGTAAAACAACAAATAATAATAATTGGCCAAGTGTGTATCGGGCTCGCGCTAAATTGTATGGAAAATGATATTAGACCAACTTGTGCTGTCCCGATTTTTTACTTCTCCCCCATACAATGAAATGATCCGTACATAAAAATGAGTCGATCAGCATAAAAAAAAGTTGTAATTTTTTTAAATATTTTTGGACAACTCACGCTTGACCAAAAATTGGTTATGCCAAAATTGTGTTCACAAAAAAGACCTAAGGGTTCCTAACATAGTTTCCCCTCTATCTCCTGTGGTTTTGGATTTCCCCGCACTGTCCTTGTTATAAAACACTATGTAATACCCGGGCGAATTAACTAGGCTCCTGGCTGACACGTGGCGCGGAATTTGACACCCCTCTTGCTACCTCCTTCGGGACCCCGCCGTCGCCGTGCGAGGCCGTAGCATAGCATTTCAGTTACCGTTGCACGTGTCCCTGCGCTTTTGCATTTTCGAATTATATTTTCCGAGTTTTTCGAGTTTTTTATTCCGAGCCACGTGCGAGGCAGGTGCCAAGTTAATTCGCCCGTGTTGTAATGTTTGGTGGTACGGAACCCTCGGAATAATGGAGAGCTGCAAAAAAAATGGGTCAACATTTTCGTATATAATGTAACTAACACTAACTAACATAATGCGGAAGGTTTCATAAAAGCTTACATAAAGTAATTGGGTTCCGAGGTGAACCGGTTTATTGATTCCACGAGCATTATAATAGTAGATTATGTACCAAGGGGATAAAGCAGTGTCTTTTATCACGGGCGCGATATTGAATCCCGAGCGTAACGAGGAATTATCCTGAGTGAAGCGAGGGGTTCAAGCTCGCCCAAGATGAAAACACGTTTATCCCCTAGGACCATACTCTACTTTTCACACCCTCCGCGAGAAAATAAAAAGCAATAGGTACTGTTAGAAACCCAGGGGAGCGTGTGAATTCTCTATGGTTAGAAACCAATTATTTTATTAGAGTTTATAACAAAGTATTAGAGTTCAATAGTATACTTAGTAAGTATTTAGAAAACACTATTTTATTAAATTAAAAGTGAAAGTAGATATTTGAAACATTAAACCAGGAGTGCGATTTTTGAAACTCATTTTTTGAACTCAGCAGTTGAAAATGTCAATATTACTACAGAGACGTCCATTTTTCTACTGCTGATTTGACTTTAAAAAATCATACTCCAGGAGTGCGATTTTCGAAAGTCAAATCAGCAGTAGAAAAATTCGTATCTCCATAATAATTTTGACATTTTCAACTGCTGAACTCAGCGAATGAGATTCAAAAATCGCACTCCAGTTGTGGAAAGACAATGTAATATTTTTTTATTACTTTGTTCGTAGCAATAGGTACAGAGATATGCAGCATTCGCGCCTTTTTTTCTTTTTTTGTGTTCAATACTCGTGGTGGCCAGTTCAAATTTCGAATTAAGTTCTTTTTGGTGCCTGTCTCCATGATAAGTTTTCATACGAATTTTAAGATAAGGGTCGTAGTAACTATTAAATAATCTGTGGATGCGGTTCCATATTCAAATCTCATTATTGACCAGCGGGTTATAATGAAATTCAGTACAATATTATTGCCCGGCTAGGCCCAGGGCTATAATGACTTGCTTTAGGTTCGAGTTACATGACTATAATGTTCCATTTTCGAGCGGGTGGGGTGAAATAGTAGATTATGTACCAAGGGGATAAAGCAGTGTCTTTCATCACGGGCGCGATATTGAATCCCGAGCGTAACGAGGGATTCTAGGGTTAACTCCCGAGCGTAGCGAGGGAGTTTAGAGTTAACTCCCGAGCGAAGCGAGGGAGTTAAGACTAGAATCCTGAGTGAAGCGAGGGATTCAAGCTCGCCCAAGATGAAAACACGTTTATCCCCGAGGACCATACTCTACTTTTCACACCCTCCGCGAGAAAATAAAAAGCAATACTGTTAGAAACCCAGGGGAGCATGTGAATTCTCTATGGTTAGAAACCAATTATTTTATTAGAGTTTATAACAAAGTATTAGAGTTCAATAGTATACTTAGTAAGTATTTAGAAAACACTATTTTATTAAATTAAAAGTGAAAGTAGATATTTGAAACATTAAACCAGGAGTGCGATTTTTGAAACTCATTTTTTGAACTCAGCAGTTGAAAATGTCAATATTACTACGGAGACGTGCATTTTTCTACTGCTGATTTGACATTAAAAAATCATACTCCAGGAGTGCGATTTTCGAAAGTCAAATCAGCAGTAGAAAGATTCGTATCTCCATAATAATTTTGACATTTTCAACTGCTGAACCTAGCGAATGAGATTCAAAAAACGCACTCCAGTTGTGGAAAGACAGTGTAATATTTTTTTATTACTTTGTTCAGTTGCGTTGTACAGAGATATGCAGTATTCGCGCCTTTTTTTCTTTTTTTGTGTTCAATACTCGTGGTGGCCAGTTCAAATTTCGAATTAAGTTCTTTTTGGTGCCATGATAAGTTTTCATACGAATTTTAAGATAAGGGTCGTAGTAACTATTAAATAATCTGTGGATGCGGTTCCATATTCAAATCTCATTATTGACCAGCGGGTTATAATGAAATTCAGTACAATATTATTGCCCGGCTAGGCCCAGGGCTATAACGACTTGCTTTAGGTTCGAGTTACATGACATATAATGTTCCATTTTCGAGCGGGTGGTGTGAAAAATAAGTTATACCACTTATATTTCTTCCACAATAATGCTCTGGATTAAAAAATTATAATTTTAAAAATATTCTTGCTTATAATAATCCAGGATATTATTGTGAAACAAATAACACAAATGGTCACATAGTTCACCACTTTGAAGTTAATTAAAAGCATGCAAAATCAGAGAACGATTTTAATAAAATTGAGAGAGAAACAATAAACGTCAGATCAGTCGACGTAAATAGATCTACAGTAAAAGCATGCAAAATCAGAGAACGATTTTGATAAAATTGAGAGAGAAACAATAAACGTCCGATCAGTCGACGTAAATAGATCTACAGGGTCCTCGCCATACCTGCATTTTTGGGTTGAGTAGTTTTGAAAGAACATTAAATTGTAAAGAAGAATGACAGATTTGGACCCAGCCATTTTTTATGAAAACTAAAAGCCATTCAGGACGGCGGTCATAATTATTATAAACAGAAAAATTATGGCATTTTTAAAAAAAAACTTCCACATCTCTAGAAGTCCGGATTCAAAAGTAGAAATTACTAGTAAAATAGACATCATCCTAAAAGCAGTAGCAAAGCGCAACGACCGACGACAGCTATTTTCATCGAAAATTATAGACCGAGATCCGACCGTAAAATTATGCACCTATTTCATAGGCGAACGAGATGTGATTTTAGTATATGTTTAAACAGGGGTTAATTCAACGCTGCCAAGTTGCCTATAAAAATCTTGCCGCAAGTATCTTTTCCATTATGATTTTTGGTATAACTTTTTCCACCTGTCTGTTAGGGGAGTAAATGAGGTGCCATCGGAAGGAGACTGATCTAAAGAACTGGAAAAACTAGGGTTGCCACCTCTCAGCCTGCCGCAACTCTAGGGTTGCCAGGTTAAAAAATGTTGGAACCTGGCAACCCTATAGTTGGAAAAGGTGCTTGCGGCAAGATTTTTCTAGGCAACTTGGCATCGTTGAATTAACCCCTGTTTAAACATACACTAAAATCACGTTTCGTTCGCCTATGAAATAGGTGCATGATTTTACGGCCGGATCTCGCACTATTATCACTGAGGTATTTTTTGGTCGTTACGGAACGTATTTGGCTTGGCTGAACTGATAGTGTGTATGATTTCGTTTTCTTCCATTATCATACTATTGTACGATTATCGTGAATTTTCATTAAAATAAACACAATGAATGCATTTTTTTTTTGATTGAGTGGACTATCTAATAAGAAAGATTATTAGTTTCACACACTTGATACAAAAGTTATCATAAGGAGAAATACCTTTCCCCCGACTTATCCAGGTTACAACCAATAAACTTTTTTGTTAGTTTTGTTTCACTACACGTATTACTAAGTTTCATTCATGTATGAGACCTCTAAGTCTGGGTCTCAAATGGTATGGCCATCCGCCAAACTTCTTTAAACTCTTTCTCTTTCTTTTTCTTTAACTTCTTCTTTTCTTCTTCTTCTTTCTTCTTTTTTTTTTTTTTTTTTTCTTCTTACTTCTTTTAATTCCAATTGAAAACGCACCAGGAGTGCGATTTTTGAATCTCATTAGCTGAGTTCAGCAGATCTCCCAAGATATCCATAGTAATTTTGAAATTTTCAACTGCTGAACTCAGCGAATGAGTTTCAAAAATCGCACTCCTGGGCCAGCACGGCTAGCATGCCACCCACGACAAAGCGTTTAAACGAGAAAAACGTCATGCGCGCTCTTTCTGGTATACGTAAAATAATAAGGATGGATCCACAACTCGATTTTTATCGTTTTCTCGGGGGTGGCATGCGAGGCCTACAGGGGGTGCTACTTTTTATTTCACATACATAATTGACCCGTCTCATAGGAATCCTAAAAGTCTCGAAACCTTAAAAATTCTAAAATGTTAAAAGCCGCAAACTTAAAAGGCGGTTGTAGCATGGTTTCTGACCACCCTGAGGGGGATAACGATCATGTTTTATGTATGTTTACTTACATTAAAATTGTAATTATAAACTTAATGGTTTTTTGACATTTTCATAGACTAAACTAGAATGTGTGGAATTTAAAAATAGCACTCCAATTTGCCTCCCGTACGTACCTACTCTTAGCTGTAGGCCTCGCATGCCACCCCCGAGAAAACGATAAAAATCGAGATGTGCCTCCATCCTTATTATTTTACGTATGCCAGCGAAGTATGCCAGAAAGAGCGCGCATAACGCTTTTCTCGTTTAAACGCATAGTTTAAACGCTTTGTCGTGGGTGGCATGCTAGCCGTGCTGGTCAATTACGTATCCCTGAAGGAAGTTAACGATTTGCCTTAGGTGTACAAATATTTTCGATAACGAGCTGTAGTCGTTGAAATTATCGTATTTACTTTCAGGTCTTCGGCACACTAAATTTAGAAACCATATTTCTGCCAATAGTATACATACAGGGTCCTTCTTAATATGCTGACACTTTTTTAAGGCGATGATCAGACCGTCAAACTGAACAACTTTCTCTATGGGACCAATATCGAAATCGCGAAAAAAATAACAACTCGTCCATCCAAAACTGCAAACCTACTCGAGCCGGGGATCGAGTATGGGACAGCTGATATTTTTTTCGCGATTTCGATGTTGGTGCCGTAGAGAAAGTTGTTCAGTTCGACGGTCTGATCATTCCCTTAAAAAAGTGTCAGCATATTAAGAAGGACCCTGTATACTATACAGAGTCCTATGGGTAACTAGGATAATATGCTGACGGTTTTAAAGGTGATGATCAGACCATCAAACTAAACAACTTCCTCTAATAGAACAAAACATAGTAATCGCGAAAATATCTGCAGTCCCATACATTTTGGACGAGTAGGTAGGTATGCAGTTTTGTATTGAATAGCAGACTATTTATTCGCGATTACGATGTTAGTCCCATAGATAAAGTAGTTCAGTTTATTGATCTGATTATTCCCTTAACAAACCGTCTGTATACAGGGTGTTACAGAAGTAAAAATAAATATTGAAAACTTTTAAGGGGTGCTTCAGACCATCAAACTGAACAACTTTCACTATGGGATCAACATTGAAAGCGCGTAAAAAAATATCTTTCGTCCCATACATTTAGCTCGAGTAGATCTATAGTTTAGTAAGGAACATCGCAAACGCATCGTATCATGGCGATTATGGCAAATCTCCTCATTTTGGGGGAGGCCAATGTCCAGCAGTGGACGTCTATCGGCTGGTATGATGATGATGATGATTTTTTTTCGCGATTTCGATATTGGTCCCATAGTGAAAGTTGTTCAGTTTGATGGTCTTAATCACCCCCATAAATGTTTATTTGTATTTTTGTAACACCCTGTATTAAGAAAGACCCTGTACACTAAAGTTAAATGCGTTACATATTTTATTTCATTATGTTGGGCTCATAGTGAAAGTTTTTCGGTGGAAAGTCTGAAGCACCCCCTAAAATATATAAAGCATTTAAGTTTACACCCTGTATAATTAGTTTTTATAGATTTCGGATTCTTAATGTGTGTTTTTGTTATTTATACAGGGTGTAACAAAACACCCTAGTTATATTTAAGGGGGTTCTTCAGACCCGACTAAAACGTATGGGACAGCATTTTTTTATTTTTTCTCGATGTTGGCCCCATAGTGAAAGTTGTTCAGTTTGATGGTCTGAAGCACCCCCTTAAATATTACTAGGGTGTTTTTTTACACCCTGTAGATGCAAAAATTATTTAGGTATGATATATTCAAAGCAAAGATTTTTTACCAAAAAAAATCTTTGATTCTAAGGCCGAGATTCAGAGACGCTTTTTAAGTCTTAGTTCGAACTCCTGTATGTCAAAATCCATACATTTTTGACCCTACTTAGTTCGAACTTTGAAAATCGTCTCTGAATCTCAGCCTAAGACTATGCAACGACAATATTAGTCTGACTGATGTAAACAATAACATTTACCCTTTTTTATTTCCGGTTCGATTCGCAAGGCAATTTTTTACTAACATTGTTTAGGATGTTACATCCTAGAAAATAACCGATGTTTTTCTGATTTCTGTAATTTTATTTTCAGATATGGACCTCGTGGAAATATACCTCCACCAGCTTACCCACCAATGGGTAACAAACCTATACCTCCTTTGGGTGGTATTCCGATACAATCTGAACCTCCACCAGGCTATCGAGGTCGCTATGATGCACCTCCATTTGAAGATATACCTCCTGGCGTCGAGCCTCCTGTCCCCGGATTTGAACCATCGCCTTTCGAAAAACCACCATTTGGACCTGTGGGTCCGATGGAGCGTGACAGATTACCACCGCCTAATTATAGAGATCCTTATCGGGCACCATTTGTTGAGGGTCCAGGGCCAGGCTTTAGAGACATGCCAATGCCTCCAGGTCCAATCGAGATTCCCGTTCATGTGGGAGAGCAGCCACCGCGTTATCGTGAAAATTTCAGACCAGGGCATCCTTACCGCGAGCCGGGCACCATAGCTTTCAGAGATGGACCACCCTTTCGGGATGTGGGACCTCAACCGCCGTATCGTGATGGACCTCCACTCAATCGTGAATTCAGGACTGGGCCACCTCCCTCCTTTCGCGATGGCTCTTACAGAAATCATCATCCCTATAGGGATGGTAATTTCAGAGAAAATCCTCCTCATAATTTCCGCGAAGGTGGCGCACCCTTCAGGCCGCCCAGTGCTGACCCTCGAGAACCAGTTCCGCCGAATTACCATGATCCCGCTTATCGTGACGGTTTTAGAGATGAGAATCCTGGCAGAGATCATCTTCGGCCGGGATATCGCCCTAACCCTCGCAGTAGAGGTGTATCGAGACGAAATCCAAATCTTGAGCATGAAAGGCAAAGGGAAAGAGAAGGTCGTGACCGAGAACGGTTTAATGAAAATCGGGACCCTGCCGAACGTCCAGATAGACCGCGAGACGAGAAGGCTCGAGGTTATGAAAAGCCTCGTGAAGGTCGAGATGATCGTCCGCGTGATTACGAAAGAAATAGAGAATATGAAAAAGAAAGAGAACGCGAGTACGATCGATCCACGCCTGATAAAAAAGTGCGTTCTTCTCCGAAACGTAGTCGAGAAGCACGCGAGAAAAAACGTAGCGAATCAAGAGGTCGATCTCGTGAGCGTGACCGAGACCGTGAAGGAAAACGAGAGAAAAAGGAGGAACGGGCCCGTGAGAAATCTTCTGCTGATAGAAGTAGGGAACATAAAGAGAAAGAAAGGAAGGAAAAACCAAAGGATAGGAAAAAGAAGAAAAGAGAGAAAGAAAAGGACACTGAAAAGAAAAAGAAACGTGATAAGAAAGAAAAGAAGGATAAAGACACTATAAAAAAAGAGGGGGATGAAGACATTACAAAAAACGACACTAAAGATGAAGCAAAAGTATCAGAAGAAATTGAAACAGGAACAAGTGTGTTGGTAAAAACGGAAAAACCTGACACTGAAAAAACTGAAATTAAAAAGGAAAAGTCTTCGATAGCAGAATCATCTGAACCACCAAAGGATGATTTATATGGTGATGAAGCTGCTGAAGCGATTGATAAAGAAATAATACAAAACTATGTAAAAGCAGAGGAGGATGATACAACTCATGAAAATAAAAATAATCTTGTAGACGATGCTATAAACAAGGAAGAACCGTTCGACGGCATCGAACTGCAAGCGACAGCTGATGAATTGGATTTGAAAGTCGAAAATGAAGGTGTCTCACAAAACAAAGAAATGTTGGCACCGATGCCAGAGTTATCGAAATGGGAAGTAGATGAAGATAATGCAGAGAAGTCAAAAGAACCTGGAGAAATTACGTCTCCAGACGAAGAAGAAGATGGAGGTAAAGTTACATCTGAAGTCCTCAAACGGGCGGAAAATGCCATATTTGCTAAAGCAATTAATTCTTTGCGGCCTATAGAAATAAAGAAAATAAGCAGTGATCGTGTCAAACTGTACAGTGATGAAACTCAGCTACAAGCTAAAAGCTCAATTCAGATTACTGTACCGGTAACTGATTCGGAACTAAGATCTATTGAGATAAATGATAAAAAAAAGAGGTACTCTAAAACACCACCACCTAGATTGTCAGTCAAAGAACGTCTTGGTGGAAAGGTGGAAGATGTCCGTAGGTCAAGAGATACTCGTGTTGTGCAGAGTACAGTGGAGCGGGTAAAATCTCGATCCAAAACTCCAAAAAAGGACCAACCGTACCGAAGAGTGACCGTAGAAAAGGACCGAAGTAGAAAACCGGACTCTATACGAATTGATGCGAAAAGTGAACGACGCGTTGTTTCGGAAGGAGTGAAAGTTATCGACAAATATAGCACCAGCAAGGAAAGTAAAAAGAAAGATCACAAAGTAGACAGTAAATCTAATCCTGATGAAATACCTGACATTCGTGGTAAAGGACACGATAAAAATGTAGCACCCGATAGCAAGAACTCGAGTTTAAATCGGGAAAGAAAGAAGTCGGTTTTAGATGAATCAAATTTCGAACCAGATTATGACGAGAACGTAGAATCTGACAATGACAATGAAGGTAAAGATGAACCTACTAAGAAACGTGAGCGTTCAAAGTCGCCTTCGGATCCGACTGAGGCGAAAAAAGTTAAACTGGATGAAACAATCAAATTGGATTTGACTAATGTTAAAAAGAAACCTGACTCAGAGAGTGAATCTTCAAGTTCCGACGACTCTTCTTCATCGTCTTCGTCGGATGCTCGCAAGCGCAAGAAGAAAAAGAAGAAGAGTAATAAGAAAAAGAAGAAACGCGCTGCCAGCGACAGCGAGAGTGACTCAGACTCCAGCTCTGAAGACCACAAGAAGAAGAAGAAGAAACGTAAACATAAGAAGAAGTCTAGTAAGAAGAAGAAGAAGTCTAAACATAAGTAAAGTGTTAGTAGATTGAATTCTATAACTTTTTTATTGTACGGATCTATCTATTTCATTGGTATTCATTTTACCATTATTATAAAATGGAATTTAGCATTATAGGAGTGCAAATGGTTTAAAAATAAACATTCGTGCGAAACTATGTATTAGAAATATTAACAATAAACTTTGAGTTGCTATATTCGTTTTTTTGTTGATATCCCTATTTAATTTCCAATCCTTTTTTAGGGTTCCATACCCAAAGGGTGAAACCGGGACCGGGACCATATTCATAAACCTACGCTGTCCGTCCATCCGTCTTTCTGTCCCATAGGTCTGTCCTATCTATTTAGGGTTGTAACTTTTGAATCGTAATTGCTAGCAGTTGAAATGTTTGCACATTCACATGTGCGTTATTATGCCGAATTTGCTAACAAATACTGAAAATGTTAAAAAGTTAATAAGGAACGAAGGAATCATAAAGAAACAATTTTTTATCAACGTTGTTTATTCTCGCTCTATCGCAAAAACGGCAATTACATACAAGCCTCAAACTTGGTGTGATTATAGAGCAAACTACAGTGTAACTGCAAATAATAAAAACCGGTCAAGTGTGAGTTGGTCTCGCGTCCCGGAGAACTTTTTTGTAAGTTATGTAAGTTAATAATAAACGTTGTGTGGTGGTGTGGTACGAAACCCTCGCTCGACTCGCACTTAACCGGTTTTTTATTTACCAAAAGCTAAAAAGAAAAGACCGCAAGATAAAATAAAACGTATCTTCGTGTTAATAAATAAATCTTTAATTAAAATTACGCAGGTCGTTTAAAAATAAATAGCGGTTATTTGTTTCTTCGGTACCCTCCGAAGAGACTGAGCCAGACGTGGTGGAACCAGTTCCTGCAGAGGAGCAAGCGGTCGTACTTGGCATCAGTGCGGAATGCTCTCCATTCTCTGCGCGTTTCGAGATTTTCAGGTCCATACGTATCCTTCTTACGGAACGATTTCTTCACAGTCTGTAATATAAATTGCGTAAGTAAAGGCCGACCAGAAAAATCTAAGAGCAAGGATCTCCTTTATTTGCCTTTAAAATAAAGGAGATCCTTTAACAAACCTCGCCATGTTGCGGAAAATCATTAGAACTAATTTTTGTACTTGGAACACTGACATTAAAGGTTATAGTCGATTGCAGCGCCCCCAAACCAGGTTTTTTGTATTACTGGTCAGGCTTTACAACGATATTAATGTCATCATCATCATCAGCCTATAAACGTCCCACTGCAGGGCACAGGGAGGGTGTATGGGCATTAGTCTACCACGCGTGCCCAATGCGGATTGGTAGACTTAACATACACATCAGAATTTCTTCTTCAGTGTATGCAGGTTTCCTCACGATGTTTTCCTTCACCGTTTGAGAGCAGTCGTCGATATTACGTACATAAGTTAGAAAAACTCATTGGTACATGGCATGTTGTCCGTGCGGATTCGAACCCGGACCTCCATAATTGGGTGTCCATATCTCTCCGCAACGCTACGATATTAATGTACTAAAGTACTATCATCATATCAGCCGATAGACGACGTCCACAGCTGGACAGGGCCTCCCCCAAAATGCCAGGGGGGATTTGCCATAATCGCCACGCTTGGCAGGCGGGTTGGCGATCGCAGTTGAATTGAATGTGTGTAGTATACTCAGAGGATGCTGCTGCCCATCCTCCGGTAGATCCTTTAGTTGCATTTTACGACACCCACGGGAAGAAATGGGATGGTGCTATTCTTAGCCGACACCACACGGACTAAAGTACTATGTCAATGTGTAATTATGATATTTTTGACAAGCGGCGCCCGCGACTTCGTAGGCGCAGACCACTGACTTTAATTACCCATACATTTTGATTGTATGAACCGATTGCAATGAAATAAAGCTTAAATGTTAATCCAAACTCCAATGTTAAAACAAACAGTATCCTAAACGCCCCCAATTAATATTTTTGCAAATATCTTCAATGTAGGTACACACGGCGACAGGTCAGGTTACCCTGTTTGGACTTTGAACTATTAGAAGTTGAACGCTGCGAATCGTGCGAGAGGGTGCGGTATGTTGTTGTTGTTTCGTCTCACAGCACGCTGCGCCCGCGCCGGCGCCGGCAGCCGCGTCTATGCAGGCTCTCTACCGCACTATTTTGTGTTTTGTACGTAGTGTAGTTATGGGTATATAGGGTGCGTAACCTGATGTGTCGCCGTGTGTACATCCTCGCCAAGTTAAAAATTTTATTATTTATTATCTATAGATTTTTTATGTATATTATACATATTTATTGACGTTACGGTATTATGATGTTAAATCAATAATACCTATATAAAATACAGGGCAATAAATGAATTGTTTACTGAACTAAAATGCGTAGGCATTTACAAGTAGTCAAATACAGGGTGTTAGGGTAAACAGTTGTATTACTTGAAGGGTGATTTTACCCATGATACTGAACAACTTTCCCTTAGAAACCTATAGGAAATTCGCAAACTTTTTTTTGGACTTTCCATACTAAATGCTATCAGCTGGTCGAACGTTTGTATGAAAAGTCTAAAAATATATTTGCGAATTTCCTATATGTTTCTTAGGGAAAGTTGTTCAGTATCATAGGTACAATTACCCCTTAAAGTAATGCAACTGTTTACCCAAAGACCCTGAATACGATGCCTCTTGATTTATAATGAACGGTCAATCAGCAGAATTACAGCTTAAAAATAAGAATTATTACAGCATACCAACCTCTTTACAATCGTTAGATCTATACTTCCAAAAAGTGATACAGATGAACAGGGGAATCAGCGCTACCCCTATGTATTGAAGGCAATAGCCAGCAACTGAAAAAAGAAATTTACGTTAGGCGACACAATTTAAAAATGTACTATAATGTGCATATAATACAGGGTGCTCGAGTTAAGATGATCCAAAGCAATATCTAGGGTATTATTTCATTTTATTACTTGCATGTTTTGCCCTTGTTTTGCCCCACAAGAGGGCACATCTGACTGACTGTCAAATTAGGCCAGCTTGGCAGCAACTGGTACACCTTGAGGCAACTGACTCCCATTATCATTATTATCAACCTTTTTGGTTCTACAGGGTATAACAAAACACCCTAGTAATACTTAAGGGGGTGCTTCAGACCATGAAACTGAACAACTTTCACTATGGAGCCAACTTCGAAATCGCGAAAAAAAAATCAGCTATCCCATACATTTTAGTCAAGTCGGTACTGCAGTTTTGTATGGGACAGCAGATTTTTTTTTCGCGATTTCGAAGTTGGCTCCATAGTGAAAGTTGTTCAGTTTCGTGGTCTGAAGCACCCCTTTAAGTATTACTAGGGTGTTTTGTTACACCCTGTATATAGGTGATAAAAAAAATGTACGGTTTCAAAGTTATTCATGTTTTTGTGATTTTTCCCCGATTTGCTACCTTGTCCCACTAAACTGGTTCAAACTAGTCACTATTTTGAGCTGAAAGGAGTCAATTTATTTTAGGCCCACAAACGGTAACGTTTATTGATGGTATTACACTCTAAAAACATAATTTAATTTATTATATAAATCGGACGAAAGATTTGTAAAAATGCAAACGGAATTATGAAATCAATATAAGAAATGCACCGTTTTGACTTTTTTGCTAAGATTTTTTTCTTTGTTTAAACGGCACATCTAAAGAAATGCGTGTATAGGAACGTCTTAGATGTTCATACGAAAATAAAAATAAAAAACCAACATATTTTATCAAGACAAGATGTGGCAACTGCGATTACGCGACACTCCGTTTAGATGAGGTATAACTTATAAATAAAAATAATAAAAAAATAAAAAAGCCTTTATTCTACTACTTTCATAAATTAACTAACATAAAGGTTCATAAATTAACAATTTCATGCACAAATTACATTTTTATACATATCATTAAGAAAAAATAGTAATATCATTACATTTATTTGATTTCATTAAATATTATTGTATTCACCTAATTATAGTATATTATTATTAATTTCATTTCATTTTCATTCATTCATTAATCGATTAAGTATCATGGCACCTTACTATTCATCTCCCTTCTGTAGTAGTCGCTTCTTTAGCGTAGGCCTCCCCCCATTTCTTCCAGTATTTTCTAACTCTGGCTTTCCTCATCCAGTCTGGGCCACATCTTTGGACAAATATGTCAGCCCATCTCATCTTTGGTCTTCCTCTTTTCCTGTGACTGTCACGTGGTACCCATTCTATTGCCCTCTTAGTCCACCTAGTGTTGTCCATTCTGCAGATGTGTCCGGCCCAATTCCACTTTAACAATCTTATTCTTTCCACAATGTCACAAATTTTTGTTTTCTTTCTTATTTTCGCATTACTTATCTTATCCATTAGTTTTATTCCTAGCATACTTCTTTCCATCTTTCTTTGGCATATTTTTAGCTTTTCCTCATCTTGTTTCCTTAAGGCCCATGTTTGGCACCCGTAGGTGAGGCAAGGTAGTATTGCTATTTCATATAACTTGCTTTTTATTTGTATACTTATTTGTTTGTTTTTCATTACTTCTTTCAATCCCCAGTACTTCTTCCACGCTATCGCTATACGTCTCTCTATCTCTTTTCCTGTGTGATCGTTAAATGTGATTGATTGACCCAGATAGGTGTAACTTTCCACAAATTCTATTATTTCTCCTTCAACTTCAACTGTACTAATATCTGTGTCGTTCGTGAGAATTTTTGTTTTTGATGGATTGAGAGACAATCCTACTTTTTTGCTCTCTTCTGCCAAGTCGTTTAACATTTCTTCCAGTGCTTGAGCCGTTCTGGCGAAGACAACAATGTCGTCTGCGAATCGTAGGTGGCTGAGGTGTTCGCCATCTATTTTAATACCTTTCTTTTCCCAGTCTAGGTTTCTACAGACCATTTCCAGCACTGCAGAGAAAATCTTTGGTGATAGCGGGTCTCCCTGTCTTACACCCTTTCTGATTGGGAATTCCGGTCCTTCTTTTTCGAGCTTAATTCTTGCTGCACTCTTAGAATAGATGTTATGAAGCAGATTCAGATATTTTTTACTTGTGCCTTGTTGCGCTAGTGCTTTCCAGATAGCATTGTGATCGAGTGAATCAAATGCCTTGGTAAAGTCTATGAACCCAAGGTATATGATTCCATCATACTCTTTACTTTTCTCTATTATCTGTACTACTACCTGAATATGGTCACATGTGGAGAAGTTTTTACGGAAACCCGCTTGTTCTCGAGGTTGGTTCTCGTCGAGTGTTCGTGTGAGTCTGTTTAGCAAAATTTTCGAGAATATTTTGTAAATATTGGACATTAAACTTATGGGTCTATAGTTCCCTAGATTGCTTCTGTCGCCTTTCTTATGCAGCAGTGTAGTGGTGGATTTGGACCATTGTTCTGGTGTTTGTTCCGTCTCGAGGATGTTGTTAAACAGTGCTTGGAGAGGAGCTTGCAGAGGTTCTGACAAGGATTTCAGCAATTCGTTTGTGATGTTGTCTTTGCCCGGTGCTTTATCATTTTTCTGTGTTTTTATGGCTCGTTCTATTTCGCATTTGAGTATACTGCATTGGTCGTTAGATATGGTTGACTCACTTAGCTCCTTTTCGTAATTCAGTGTTGAGACTTGGTCAGATGCATAAAGATCTCTGTAGAAGTTGGTTGCTTCCATGATAATGTCTGGTCGTTTGGTAATTAGGTTACCTGTCTTGTTTTTCAGATTTGTGGCCCATTCTGTTTTAGTTCTAAGATCCTTGTACGCTTTTTTGATTGCTCCTGATTTTGAAATATATTTTTCGAATGTTTTCTGTCTCTTGAGTTTCTTGTCTCTTGCAAGGTTTTTGTTTATTTCTTTGCTCAGTGATGTAATTTTTGATTTCACTTCTCTTGTTCTTCTTGCCTTATATAGTTTTTTCCTTTCTTCTAGAAGTTGCTGTGTGTATGGGTTTATACTCTCTTGGGATTTTGTTTCTGTCGTTGGTAATGTTGTTAAAATCTTAGTCATTTCTGCCTCAAAGTTATTATATTGCGGTTGTACTGCAGTGCATTTCCGCATGGCGTCCATGAAACTGTCCTCTATATTTTTCCCGCCTTCGCTTGTTACCAGGTATAACTTATATTACCACTATAATCTAGAGATTATGAGAAACAAATCGACATGAGTTCCATAACTATACGCTAACATTTTTTGGGGGCCTTTTCCCATAGCTGGAGAAATTATCTTTGGCTTGAACATACCTACTTCTGTAATGTCTAACATATGACATAATGTTTATTACTATTAATTGAGATACAGGTACATTTTGCCCCAGACGCCAGTCTCCCACAAAGACAATAATTTGTCCCTGTAATAATTTGTACCTTAGTGTTTAAAACCTTATAATTAATTTTTATTTTCTTTGTGTGAGCAAATAAATACTTTTTACTTAAAAAAAAAAAAAAAAAAAAAAAAAAAAAAAAAAAAAAAAAAAAAATTACTCAAATGACAAAAAATCAACAAGAAAAAATGTATTATTGTGAGGAAATACCGGAAAAACTTATGATTTAAAAAACAAAACATTCTGAAATCTTTATCAAAATTGTGGCTAGTTTGAATAAAGCAGCCAGTTTAATGGGACAAGGTAGCAGATGGTGAAAAATCACAAAAACTTGAATAACTTTGGAACTGTGATATCCCCTACCCCAGATGTTTCTTTGGACCATCTTAAGAGGGCTATTCGAGCTCAGTGGCGCCCTCGTTACAATAATAAAGATTTCTCAATAAAGAAAGCCTAAATTAAAAAAGTGCCCAATAGATAAACTACAAAAGCCTTCAAGCTATTTTTATTTTATACTTTTATAGGTTTTTTAAAGGTCTAAAAATACAAATTTTGAAAAAAGAAAAAAAAACGGCCGCTTTTGTTTTTATTCGAAATTATCTAAAAGTCATCTAAAAGTGGAATATTTAGAACCTATAAAAGTATTGTATAACAATGGCTTGAAGGCTTTTGTAGTTTATCTATTGGGCACTTTTTAAATTTAGGCTTTCTTTCTTAACTCGACCACCCTGTATAATACTCTGTAGACGTTTAACTACTTACTGTAAGCTTCATTAGGGTAGACATAATCGCCATACAATAGCGCTTCAGTTGTAATCAGAGCATACATGAAGACAACTATCATGATCACTGGAGTCACAATAGACCAGCAGATTCGCCAGTAGAAAGACGTCTTTATTCCCAGCATGAATTCTATGTCACAACATAAGTTCTCCAGGCCTGGAAATTATTAAGATATCATTTTTAAGTACCTATATTATTGGAATTTATTATTTAAATGCATAAGAAAGAACAAACTTCAGTTCTTAAAATATTGCATGGAAACATTTTTAAGACAACTTTAAATAAATGGCTAACTAAAATGTGTTTCTACAGTGTAAAAGAATATATCGATCATGACAGTAGACTCTAATAATTAAGGTACTATAAATTGTAAAGATTCCTAATGATAATAATTATAAATATGCTTGATTATTTTAGTATTATATAAGTGTAAATTCACAAGCTCTAACATAATTTGCACATTTCCATTTGTGTGATAAAGATAATGTTAACCTCATTTTGTATAAATTAATAGTTTTAGCTTGACATCACGTATATTTTTGTAGGTAATTTGTGACATTTAAATCTAATAATTTGTAAATTTAATTTAATTTAATTTTACATGCTTAATATTTTGCACGCCTGCGAGCAGGCTGGATACACTTGTACTAAATAAAATCGATGACAAGATCTATTGTAAGAAAACTGTATTCATGCAAATAAATGATTTCTATTCTATTCTATTCTATTCTGCGACATGCTTCGTCAAAAAGGCAAAATGTCTGTATCTGCAACATGCTTCGTCAAATATAAATATAGAAACAGGAACCCAATCAGCAACACGCTTCGTCAAAAACTTAACCCTATACATTCTAAATCTGCAACATGCTTCGTCAAAAACTTAACCCTGTACATTGTAAATCTGCAACATGCTTCGTCAAAAACTTAATCCTATACATTCTAAACCTGCAACATGCTTCGTCAAAAACTTAATTATATACATTCTAAATCTGCAACATGCTTCGACAAAAACTGTACACTGTAAATCTGCAACATGCTCCGTCAAAAACTTAACCCTATACGTTCTAAATCTGCAACATGCTTCGTCAACATAAAGACTAAGCTCCACTCAAAGGTCCAGCATCAGTCCAGTACCTATATTAAAGTTTACTTATAAGCTATTGTTGGTTAAAAGGGTAGCTTACCATAAATCCAAAACACACCGATTGTTTCAGCTATAGCCGCAAACAAACGCATGAAAGTACCACCATAGTAGTCCACTAATTCCAGAATGTATTGTCCTCCCTGAAATGTTAGAATTGTTCATAAATCGGTGCAATCTTTTTAAAAACAAAAAAATACTGGTGAGTAAATATTTTTTTCAGGTCCACAAGGGAAACCTATTTCTGTTGGTCCTACTGATGCGCTGAATCAAAAAATGTGTGAAGAAAATCGGCCAATTGCGAGTTGCAATATATCACAAAAATGCTTTATTATTATTATTTTATCGTGCCCACGAGAAAACGGCGGAAAGAAGATGGGCAGATTTGGACCCAGCCATTTTTTACGAAAACTAAAAAGCCTTCAGGACGGCGGTCATAATTATTATAAACAGAAAAAATTAAGGCATTTTTAAAAAAACTACCACATCTCCAGAAGTCCGGATTCAAAAGTAGAAATTACTAGTAAAATAGACAAATCATCCAAAAAGCAGTAGCCAAACGCTACCACGGCAGCTATTTTCATCTAATATTATCACTGAGGTATTTTTTTGTCGTAGGTATTTGGCTTGGTTGAACTGATAGTTCGTGATTTCGGTTTCTTCCATTATCATAATAATTATTATATGGTTATCGTGAATTTTCATTAAAATAAACATCATGAATCCGTAGAAGATTGAATGGACTATCTAATAAGAAAGATTATGACTTTCACACACTTGCTACAAAAGGTATCATAAGGAGAATACCTTTCCCCCATCTTTTACAGACTACAACCAATTTACTTTCAAGTTAGTTTTGTTTCACTCTACACGTATTACTAAGTTTCATTCATGTACGGGACCTCTAAGTCTGGGTCTCAAATTACAGGGCCGGCCGCCAAAATTCTTTGACACATCTTATAGAATATGCTCTAGAATTGTAGATTAACTCAGGTTCCGTACCCAAATGGTGAAAACGGGACCCTATTACTAGGCCTACGTTGTCCGTCCGTCCGTCCGTCCGTCCGTCCGTCCGTCCGTCCGTCCGTCCGTCCGTCCGTCTGTCTGTCTGTCTGTCCGTCCGTCCGTCCGTCTGTCCTACCTATTTAGAGCTGTAACTTTTGAACCGTAATAGCTAGATAGTTGAAATTTTCTCAGATTATGCGTTATTGCGGCGGATTTGTTACCAAATAATAAAAATAGCAGAAAGTTAAAAATTAAGGGGGGTTTTCAACAAGAAACTAGTTTTTATCGACGTTTTTTCTTGACGCTCTATAGTAAAAACGGTAATACATACAAGCGTCAAACTTAGTGTGATTATAGAGCAAACTCTACAAAATAACAACAAATACTAAAAACCGGCCAAGTGTGAGTCGGTCCCGCTAAAGGTCCCGGACAAAAAAGTTTTTTTTCTAAGTTAATAATGTTGTATTCTGTGGTGGTGTGGTACGGAACCCTCGGTGCGCGAGTAGCCCGACTCGCACTTGACCGGTTTTATTTAAGTCAACGCAAACGTAGTCGCGTGCAACTGCTAGTGCATAAACTTACCGGTGTTACGTAGACCAGCCCAATAAGGAAACCGACTATGCAGCTTCCCAAGGCCATGTAAATGGTAGGCACGCGGGGGAAGGAATCCAATAGTACGGTGTTTATGGTCGACACCAAGGCCACCCCGGAGCCGATACCCAGCACCGCCATCATCAGGAAAAACAGAACCGAAAACAGCTGAAATATAACATAATTATTAATTCATGTACACACGGCGACAGGTCAGGTTACCCTGTTTGGACTTTGAACTATTAGAAGTTGAACGCTGCGAATCGTGCGAAAGGGTGCGGTATGTTGTTGTTGTTTCGTCTCAAAGCACGCTGCGCCCGCGCCGGCAGCCGCGTCTTTGAAGGCTCTCTACCGCACTATTTTGTGTTTTGTACGTAGTGTAGTTATGGGTATATAGGTTGCGTAACCTGATGTGTCGCCGTGTGTACATTGACGTAGAATACTATGGACGCCGGCGACAATGTTGCCCGTCACAATATACGGACTTCGAAGGGGCTTTTCTAAAAAGTAGGCACTTTTTTTATTTTGGTCGATTATTACTATGTAAACTTGTAAAGCCTACTTAGCGGTGATAGTTTTCTTTTTAATTTCGTTATATATACTACTGCCATATCCAGAAACAACCGTTTAGCTGGCAGAAAGGGGGGGGGGGGCACTTAACTGTAACAAAATTATTCACTTTAAAGCTTAATAAGTATTTCGCTAACGGATCCCTACTACTTTGTCGGCGTGATTATTATGTAATATGTAGGTATATCCATGCCAAATTACAGCTTTCTAGTACTAAGCGTCACTGAGCTAAGCCGCGCGGACAGACGGACGGATGGACAGACGGACGGACATGGCGAAACTATAAGGGTTCCTTGTCGGCTTCGGAACCTTACAAATGATTGCGTTTCATGAATTTGCTTGTATTTCACAATGCATTTACTCACCTGCGGTACAAAAGGAGACTTGGCGATGGCATCAGGATATGAGATGAAAGCCAGACTGGAGCCCCCTGACCCGATCACTTCACCAACATCGTCGTAGTTGAGCTCGTACGCCAGGTTCCCCAGCACGCCGAATATTGTGATGCCAGATATCAAACTCGTGAATGTATCCAACGTTGTTACGATCATCGAATCCCTTTAATGAACGATAATTAAATATAAGTAAGTAGGTGGACCGACGACCTGGTGAAGGCGGCGGGAAAACGTCGGATGAGGGCGGCGCAGGACCGGTCGTTGTGGCGATCCGTGGGGGAGGCCTATGTCCAGCAGTGGACGTCCATCGGCTGAGATATTCATGATGATGATGAAGACGCTCGGCACAGCAGGCAGGTTCACTACCATCGAATTGCAGTTTAGTGTAGAACACCAGATTTTTTTGCTCCGATCGGTTTGCTCCCATAATAAAAGTTGTTCAGTTTGATGGGTAGACTCTTAGTTTAAAAGGATGCTAATGATATGAATTTCAGCTGTATATCTTCTAGCTTCTAGAAGACAGTTATACAACGTGTTAATGAATTAACGCAAAACTAGAAAGTAGTTTGTTTAGAATCGAGAGCAGAATCGAATTATCATGGTTTCAACATAGGTAATTTAAAAAAAAAAATAATAATTTGTTGATAAAATTTTAAATTTACTGAACCCGATGTCAACTCACCCCACGAGCTTTCACGAGAAGATTATTAAAATGTATCCATGAGTACGTTAGCCCTTTCATTTATTGCTGAAATGATAACAAATCATCTTTGCCTCAAAACTTAAAATGCGAATAACTTTAAAATTTAACTAACAAAATAATAAATTTATTGTTTCAATCGAATTATTTTGTTATAAATCAGTTGGGGTGTGTGAGGTTTTGCGCTAATTCATTAACACGTTGTATAGATTATTATAGTTACTTTTGACTCAAGAAAATGCTGGTAAATATTAATTACCTGTAGACGTTTTGCTTGAAGCCGTTGTAAGAGGAAAACATGATGAGAGCTCCAGAGCAGACCGAGAGAGAGAAGAACACCTGCGTTACTGCTGCGTACCAAACCTACAAGCGAAGTAAAACTAAAGTTGATCATTTTGATGGGGTCCGCGTTTACGAGCCATGAGCTTCGTTAGACCATTTAACTAGGGACCAGCCTCGTATTAGCATTCCCCTCTGCCAAGTTACTCGATCAACTGATCATGTGCATTTACATAAAATTTTATATCCTATAAGTACATAATATAATTATGGGACAATAACTTCAAACTAGTCTCGTTTGGGGTTCACACGAGACTACTTTTAACAATCAAAATTCGAATCTAAAGTAATGGAATAAAATCCTATGTTGCGGATTTCATGGTATTACCTCGTCCCCCGAAAAAGTGGTAGAAAAGTTTTTTAAGGAGAATGACACGAGTCACTCGAGTTATACAACGTGTTAATAAATTAGCGCAAAACCTCATACACCCCAACTGATTTATAACAAAATAATTAGATTGAAACAATAATTTCATTATTTTGATGGATAAAATTTAAAGTTATTCGCATTTTAAGTTTTGAGGCAAAAATGATTTCTTATCATTTCAGCAATGAATGAAAGCGCTAACGTGCTCATGGATACATTTTTATAATCTTGTTTTGGTAGTAAGTAGGATGAGTGTGCCCGAGCGGTGGGTTGACATCGGGTTCAGGAATTTTTAAATTTAGCAAAAAAAATATTTAATATTTTGAAAAAAATTACCTATGTTGAAACTATGATAATTCGATTCTGCTCTCGATTCTAAACAAACTACTTTCTAGTTTTGCGTTAATTCATTAACACGTTGTATATAATAGACGTCCATAGTTATATGGTTTAAGGCCATGAGTTACCGTTATTTGGGTAGGCTATTTAGAAATCATAATTAATTTGTACTATTCTGAAACTTTAATAGAGCTATGATCTTGGGATCGCCGGAACGACTCCATGCCCATCACGGCTTGCATGCCACCCACGACAGTAAAAACTTTATTATCTTTCATAATAAAGATGGAGGCACATCTCGATTTTTATCGTTTTCTCGGAGGTGTGGCATGCGAGGCCTACTGGTATGTTATTTTCGCGTGATGCGTAGGTACGTACCCTAACTTCTAAAATCTTCTCCCATTGAGGTGTGATGAAGAAAAGTATTCCTTTTCCGGCACCAGGTAACGTGACAGCCCTGAAAAAAAAGACAATTTCATTTTAAAAATCTGTTATTTTTGTGCCTGTATCTAATTAAGATTAAGAGGATAGGCGGGCTCTCGAAGAAATTTTGAGAATAGGTCACACTTCCGCGTGTATGACACGTTATTTTTTCGATACACGTCTCCCACACACCGCTGACTATAGAGTGCGAAAGGGACACCTGCAGCTCGGACTGATTTTATCTACATAAAATGGACGAAATCAGCATTTCGTATTCCCCTGTTTCCTTCTCCAAATCTAAACCGATTTTGAATAATTCTTTCAAGGATAATTTGAGATAGACTTTGGCTATGTCTGTATGTTTTGCTTTTTTTTATTTATAAGTATTCGTAAAAGGTCACTGGGCACTTTAGTATGAAACCTATACCCACGACCTACAGAAAAAAAAAGTATAGGATGTCTAAATAAATGTCTCTAGTTCATAAATATATATGTCGCATTATTGTAGACCCTGGGATTCAGGCCAAATACTAATAAAGAAAAATGTAATATTTTGGTAATTTTTTTTTTTACATTTTCGTACATTTAATACATTTTCTTACATTTTGTACATTTTAGTACATTTTAGTACTTTTAGTACAATTAGTACATTTTAGTACATTTTCTTAATTTTGAACATTTTCGTACATTTTGTACATTTTTGGACATTTAGTACATTTTAGTATTATAGTACTTTTTCCCATGGTTTAAAAAATAAACAACTATATAGATAAAAATGAATGTGGGTTAATACTAAACATTTTAAAACCAATTTGGTTTTGTAGGAAAAAATTTGTTAGCTGGGTCAGATTTCACCTAATGACCTTTGTTTGCTAGATGTCTGAAAACGGGCGGTGAAATGGAGTAGGTACTTTCGAAGGTCTACAGTTCTTACAGTAATATGCAAAAAAGCAAAACATAGGGACATAGCAGAGGTAACAATAGACTATGTTAAAAATGTTTTGCTGTGGTGTCATCCATGGAGGAAACAGGGGAATACGTTTGTATGGAAGAAACTAGTGGTAGGTACCTACAGATATATTTATGATACCCACCTGATCAGTAATATGAACAACACAACGTAAGGGAATAGCGCGAGGAAGTAGGCAGCTTTCCCAGAGCTCTTCACTCCTCGCGCCACGATGATGAATATGATCACCCAGGACGCCAGCAGACATAGTGTCAAGTCCCACAAAGGTAGACCTGGAATGGAATATTGAAATCCTCTATCAATGTGAGGTACTCGTCCTCTGTTCTCTACTGTGCTGATTTGTGCTAAGCGCTTTTAGAGAAAGGAGAGTTACGAAAGAATATCTTGGATATTGTCACATGTAGTTACTATTAATTAATCTGTGGTACTATTAAAGTACCTACAGGCACAGAGTAGGTATAGGCTATAACTACTACCGTAACTAAAAGAATTCCAGAGTGTATATTATGATATACAGGGTGAAATTGATATCATTAGCATCCTTTTAAACTAAGAGTCTACCCATCGAACTGAACAACATTTACTATGGGAGCAAACCGATCGGAGCAACAAAAAAATCAGCTGTCCCATACTAAACTGCAGTGCCTACTCGACTCAAATGTATGCAACAGCTGATTTTTTAGTTGCTCCGATCGGTTTGCTCCCGTACTAAAAATTGTTCAGTTTGATGGATAGATTCTTAGTTTAAAAGGATGCTAATGATATCAATTTCACCCTATATAAAAGAGGCCGAGCATAGCTCGATCGCCCATGTAGGGTAGGTACTCATATTAATCCGACACTTACCGAGGCCATCATGTATTCCATCAGATCTACGCAACACAGTTCTCCTGTAAAATTTAATGATGCGTTTAAAAACATTTGGTTATAATTTATGCTATTTTAAGTAGTTTTTTACCTACACTATACTTAATTTAATATGTACCTATTAAATTAATGTGTGTTTGTGTTATCTTTCCTTTACTATATATTATAGCTGAAGCAAGTATATTTTATGCGTATATATTATGTATGTATATATTTATATATGTAAGGATATGTATGTCTATTATTATGAAATGCGTTTATTTTTCGGTTTCTCCTTTATTTCTGATATTTACTATTTATTTTATATAGCACCGACCCGTTGTTCTTTGTTTAAATTTCCTCTACCCTAAGGTTGTCTGGAAGAAATCGCTTTTTAGCGATAAGACCGCCTTATTTGTACCATTATCGTTTTTTATTCCTATGCTGTATCTGTGTTTGGTGTATATAAAAGTATATTTCATTCATTAATATCCGATTATGGCGTAGGAAAAGATTTATAATTGGGTATCATGGCGTTACCAGTATTTTATTATATTTTCACACCACCCGCTCGAAAATGGAACATTATATGTCATGTAACTCGAACCTAAAGCAAGTCATTATAGCCCTGGGCCTAGCCAGGCAATAATATTGTACTGAATTTCATTATAACCCGCTGGTCAATAATGAGATTTGAATATGGAACCGCATCCACAGATTATTTAATAGTTACTACGATCCTTACTTAAAATTCGTATGAAAACCTGTGATAAAAACTAATTATGGAGACAGGCACCAAAAAGAACTTAATTCGAAATTTGAACTGGCCACCACGAGTATTGAACACAAAAAAAGAAAAAAAGGCGCGAATCATAAAGGTATCGAGTTTGCTTGCCGCCATTATTTTGTTCGTTTGTGTCTGTATTTGATATTTGTGAAAAGTTGGTTTTTAGTGATATTTGTGACATAATTTCGTGCGGATTGTGTACCAAACGGTTGCGTAGATCGACCAACATAACAGGAATCTCAAATACATACGAAGAAAGAACAAAAGTTTTGGTGCAAGTTTACTCGTATGGTGGTTTTGGCGGCATCGCGCGAGCTTACAAAATCATCCACAATTTCATCGTCATCCTATCATCCCATCATCCCATCGTCATCAGGATGGTTTTGCACGGGAATCATGAGGATAAGGACGGGCTTTGTTTCTTAATTTTCTGGATTCGTTTTTCGTGGCTATTATTGTGTTAATGTGGTGAAATTAGTTTAATAATGTGTCATCAATGAAGAACAATATAGTAAAGGTGAGAAATAAAGAAGGCGCTCCCGTTTGATTCGGATTGATCCTCGCGTAAAACTTATCTTGAACTTGGAATGTGTGTATCACCCACACATTTCAATATTTAGGTGTAAGATTAGTTAAGTTAGTTTTAAATACAAAGAAAAATGTAACTTATGACCATGCTGTGAGGGCTAGTTCCCATTGCATTTCCGAAAGGATAAATTGTATAAAAAAAAAAAATCATAAAGGTATCATCTTTATGGCGCGAATACTGCATATCTCTGTACTTGCTCTGTACCTATTATTGCCTTACTATTGCTACGAACAAAGTAATAAAAAAATATTACATTGTCTTTCCACAACTGGAGTGCGATTTTTGAATCTCATTCGCTGAGTTCAGCAGTTGAAAATGTCAAAATTACTATGGAAATACGCATCTTTCTACTGCTGATTTGACTTTCAAAAATCGCACTCCTGGAGTATGACTTTTTAATATCAAATCAGCAGTAGAAAGATGCACGTCTCCGTAGTAATATTGACATTTTCAACTGCTGAGTTCAAAGAAAGTTTCAAAAATCGCACTCCAGGAGTGCGATTTTTGAATCTCATTCGATGAGTTCAGCAGTTGAAAATGTATGGAGATGCATATCTCCATAGTTACTTTGACATTTACAACTGCTGAACTCAGCAAATGAGATTCAAAAATCGCACTCCTGGTCTAATGTTTCAAATATCTACTTTCACTTTTAATTTAATAAAATAGTTTTTCTAAATACTATACTATTGAACACTAATACTTTGTTATAAACTCTAATAAAAGAATTGGTTTCTAACCATAGAGAATTTACACGCTCCCCTGGGTTTCTAACAGTATTGCTTTTTATTTTCTCGCGGAGAGTGTGAAAAGTAGAGTATGGTCCTCGGGGATAAACGTGTTTTCATCTTGGGCGAGCTTGAACCCCTCGCTTCACTCAGGATTCTAGTCTTAACTCCCTCGCTTCGCTCGGGAGTTAACTCTAAAATCCCTCGCTACGCTCGGGAGTTAACCCTAGAATCCCTCGTTACGCTCGGGATTCAATATCGCGCCCGTGATGAAAGACACTGCTTTATCCCCTTGGTACATAATCTACTATTATATTATAAGACAATAATAATAATAATGACCTCAAAATTAATAAATAGGTATCAATTTCCTTAAAGGGGCGGGGGGGGGGGGGGGGGGGGGGGGATTTCCTTAATAGTAATTTAAACAGACTTCAAATTTAATAAGTTAATATAAATACTATTATTACCTATCGATCTTGAAAGACAAATAGGTAATTAAATGTGAACAAACTTACGTAAAATAATATTCCGCGCTGCTGGTTGGGTCGCCTTGAATTGCGCTAATATTGATAGATTCCCCTGAAGGTACACAGTTTTCCCATTCTGGCTGGCACAAAGCCCATGGCAGTGTTGAATTGAAACTCATTGCCAGGTAGTACAGGCATAGGGCTATAATAGACACGTAGTACGATAAAACGTAGCCAGCACCTAGGGCTTGTGCATAACCAGTGCCTGTAAAGAAAATATAATGTGTTACTTACCTACTCATTAATTCATTATAAACCGGAGTAAATTGGTCTGATATTTTCTTTTTAACCGACTTCAAAAAAAGGAGGAGGTTCTATGTTCGGCTGTATGTATTTTTTTTTATGTATGTTCACCGATATTTTCATCAATTGTGAACCAATTTTAAAAATTATTTTTTTGTTTGAAAGGGTATACTCCCGAGGTGGTCCCATTTTAATATTGTGATGATCTGATGACGCACTTCGGAGCTACATGGTATAACTCCTCAAAAGTTGACAGCAAATCGTCTGCGATTGAACCATTTGCTTCTTTTCAATATACCCTTTGCGTGTATAACTGATATCTGAGTCTAAATAACATATGTAATCAATAAAAATTATGATATAAACATTTTTTTCCAAAAATTTAAAAACCTACTTCAGAAGTAAAAAAGTAAGTACAAAATAATATTTCAGCCTATGAATTTTACGTTCGAATCTATAAGAAAATTAATTTGTTTTGTTGGAGTCGGTGTCAAGCCAAGCCAAAAAATTACTGCAAGCCCAGTCACGAATCGTACCTACCGGCTTGACAGCGACTTCGACAAAACAAATTAATTTTCTTATAGATTCGAACGTAAAATTCATAGGCTGAAATATTTTTTTGTATTTTTTTACTTCTGAAGTCGGTTTTTATTTTTTTGTAATAATTAAGTTGGGACAGTTAGGGAGCATGCACTGCATACTATCTCTTAAAGGTATGGAGATGGTCATATGCGGGCGAAGCCGCCGGGCATCGGCATAAGCTAGTGTGATATCACACTGCTAGATTCTCTAGTTTTCAGCGGATTTGTTACGGGGATTACCAAGTATTTCACTGATTGATACTAGCTGATTAAATTGAATTAATTGTTTATCTACAGACACTGTATGGTTTTGACTTCGTCATCATTAGAATGCAATCTGTATAATCCTATTCGTGATTACTAATTAATAATAATCATAATATGCTTACGACTCTATCCCTGAAGGTAGGTATTACACATACCATAACATAAACACACGATCATAACCCCCTTTTCGGGTTAGGTTAGCTTAGGTTAGGTTTAAATATTACAGCATATTCAAAATATCCACATTTCACTATTGTCCAGTGTGACAGGCTGATAGGTAGTGATAGCCCTGTCAATTTACGAGTTTTTGTTAGGAGGGGTGGAAAGGTGTGGGACTTTTAACCCTTTGTAGTAAAACTTTTTTTAGCCTATCGTTTTTGTGTTATTCTGCAAAGAAACTACAAAGATTTTTAAATTGATCAGTGAGAATAACTTTTTACTTTGAAGAAAACTAATTTAAATTACGATTAAGATATTAAGGTGGCTTCAGTCCATACAAATATTTGACGCACAATACGCGTAGACGCAATTAATAAAAGTAATATTTTATATATGGAAAAATAGTTTAGAAAATCTAGTTGTTGCGCCACAAATAAAATTTGCAATTTGTAATATAAATTACGAAAATATAAAACTTTTAATATTTTGTATGAAAGCTTTCTAAGTACCTAATACAACAATATTTAAAAGTGTTTGAAAGTTTGGAGTGTGTGTGTAAAGGGTATAGTGGCCATAAAAATCAGAAAAAGAAAAATGTTTATCATCCGGTTTTTTAGAACGAGATAAATGCTAAATTTAAAATTTTTGGCTGTTGGTGACGTGATATTTTTTTATTTTGGTAATAGGTACTCACCTATTTTTTTTGGTATATTATTAGGGTCAAATTGGCTCTTAAATGATAAACCGAAAAAAAAGTTTTACTAGTCCCGGCTCAAACCATACAATGACTGGGCTATCAGCCCAGTGCAGACAATGGACACATTAGTACAATTTGTTATAGAATATTTTTCTGACGACGTACCTTTCATAGCTGGAGATAATTTCCAGATTTTTATGCAGTTTGCGTTGCTAAATTGACCAAGAACTGTTTCCAGGTAATACATAGGTTTTCCGATTACTAAAAGCACTATGATGTATGGAATGAGGAAGGCACCTCCTCCGTTCTGGTATGTGACGAAGGGGAACCGCCAGACGTTGCCAAGTCCCACTGAAGTAGCGATACAGGACATGAGGAACTCCCTCTGATTATCCCATTTTGGACGTTCTTTGACTGGATTTTTGGAATCATCTTGTAGCTCCTGTAAATAAATAATTGATTAGGTAATGTAGGGGATGACTGGAAAGGAACATACTTAATTATAGCGTTTTTGGTAAAGTACAAACCGGGCGAATTAACTGGGCACCTGGCTCGCACGTGGCTCGGAATTTGACACCCCTCCTGCTATACCTATCTATTACCTCTGATATTCGACGACCCGGTTGGTGTAATGGTTACCACGCCGGACTGCCAAACCAGGGTCCTGGGTTCGAATCCCGGTTCGGTCATGGATGTTTACATGTTTGTGCCGTTGTTGTATGGTTTCCATAATAAACAGCCTATTAATAGTGCTTTCTTGGGATCATTACAATGTATGTGCCTGTGAGCGTTATTTAATTTAATAATTTTAATATGTCCCTATGTTTTGCTTTTTTGCATAAATTAATAACTGTAAGAACTAGGGACTGCCAAATGGAGGGTAATATTGCCCAACTCTACTTCAATTTTCAGACATCCAGCAAACAAAATTATAATACTGGGTGGAACATAACGAGGGACAATCCCTTCAAGAGTACATTCAGACACTAAAACCAAACAACATGGAACATGAATTGAAAAACGAAAAAAAAATTTGGACCTCCCATTGAAAATGATGAGCGGATAGGCGGATCCGCACTTTTGTATGGGAGATCCAACATTTTTTTTTTTCAACCCATGTTCCTAAGGGAAAGTTGTTTGGTTTCATTGTCTGAATGCACCCTTGAAGGGAGGGTCCCTCGTTATGTTCCACCCAGTATACATATAATATTTAATATAATATTTATTTTTATTTATTTCCTCAACAGTAATATACGACATCGGTAATATGCTACAACCATGCAAACAAAATTGACACAGACATAGCCAATACTTTGTCATATTATACTCGAAAGAATTATTAAAATCGGTTTAGTTTTGGAGGAGGAAACATAATACAAAATGCTGATTTTGTCCATTTTATGCAGATAAAATCAGTCCGAGCTGCAGTTGTCTCTTTCTCACTCTATTCGGCGGGGTGTGTGGGAGGGGCGGATCGGAAAAATACATATACAGTCGGAATACTGACCTATTCTCCTTTCTTCGAGAGCCCGCCTATCCTCTTAATTAGTTATTATTTTCAGACATTGGATATGATGAAACAAACCTAGTAGAGTCATCAACTCATCGTAAGTAGAGATCGGATAATCGGATGCATATTTACCTAATCTTCACTTTTTTCCTCACGAAAACATAATATGGATATGCCTTTCTCAATAAAGTGAATTAAAAAAAATCGGGTCACCCGCACCATTTTGTCATACTGATCCTCGTAGGTAGTCAACAATAGTTAGAACAACTTCGACAATATGAACAATTCGGTCAACTTGGACAATTCGGACAAAATAAACAACTCGATCAACTCGGAAAAACTGGATAGCTTTGTCAA
Source organism: Agonopterix subpropinquella (assembly GCA_922987775.1). NCBI lineage: Eukaryota > Metazoa > Arthropoda > Insecta > Lepidoptera > Depressariidae > Agonopterix > Agonopterix subpropinquella. Next base: position 13,629,745 of record OV277695.1, on the reverse strand, counting down.
ATCGGACAACTCTGTCAACTAGACAATATTGTATAGGTAAGTTGACCAAATTATCGGATTTGTTCATGTTATCCGAGTTGTTTATGTTGTACGAGTTGTTCAAATGTCCAAGTTGTACGATATTTTAACAATCCCAGGACTTACGAACGATCATGGGATTGTTTCATAAAATAAATAAATGTACACACGGCGACAGGTCAGGTTACCCTGTTTGGACTTTGAACTATTAGAAATTGAACGCTGCGAATCGTGCGAGAGGGTGCGGTATGTTGTTGTTGTTTCGTTTCACAGCACACTGCGCCCGCGCCGGCGGCAGCCGCGTCTATGCAGGCTCTCTACCGCACTATTTTGTGTTTTGTACGTAGTGTAGTTATGGGTATATAGGGTGCGTAACCTGATGTGTCGCCGTGTGTACCTACCTGTGTGTCCACATTATTCTTGTGAAAAATGAAGTTTAGGTAAATATGCATCCGAATATTCGATCTCTAATCATAAGATATCGAATTATTACATCGTTCTTGTAATAATTCGATTCTTACACAATAGTGGCACCTACTGATTTGAATAGATTTTTGAACAAGTAGTTACCTATAGGTAAATTTTAGAGGTAGGTCATCTAGACTCGCGAAAGGATTCGGGATATGAACTGTTTTATAATTTTAGAGATAAACAAATTGCGATGTTAACGACGATGCACGTGTTTACTGCTTAGATATTTGATAATGGCTTCATTATTTTTATTAAGGCTATCGAGATAGCAAATGGAAATATCGGGAGGTACACAGGTGATAACATTTGATTACAGTTGCTTTCAGCACATAAACAACCTCCATAGTGAAAATTGTTCAGTTTGATGGTCTGATGCACCCCTTTAAGTATTACTAGGGTGTTTTGTTACACCCTGTATAGATCTACCTACATCCATCCACCAGTCTTCTGATGAACGCAGAGAGCGGACTGCTGCCGTGATGATTTTGACCAAGAGGATATTTCTGATAAAGCGCTCCGTACAAAACGGAGTTACGGTTACGTCCTAGTTTACATAGACCAAAGTAAAATCTAGTTTGGGCATTTAGTAATTAAAGTTTAAAAAAATTGTTTACACAATCTAAAAACCAATATCTGTGCCGGTATATTTACAGAGTGTCCCGTGGCAGATTAAGGATTTTCAATTTAAATAAAAAATAAACTATGAGAGATAAATGTGTATTTTAGCAATGATTAAAAAGTAGAGTTGTGCGGATTTCATTTCTTAAAAATTATTTCATTCACATGTTGACCATCACGTCGGACACACTCTTGAAACCTGGCTTCAGTATTCCGTGCCACTCGTTGAATTAGTGATGTTGGAATACCATTAATCACATGAATAAATAAGAATAAATAACCCGCACGAATGAGGAAACTAGCGCGGCCCCTCCCCAACTCCCCCGTTCAACGGCTACAGAAAATTATTAAACCTAAATCTGCCACAGGACACCCCTGTTTTTTTTTAAATCATCGACATTTTAAAATGATGAAAATAATTTAATGTTATGAAAATTATGAAAATGGTCAACATTTGGATGAAATAATTTTTAAGAAATGAAATCCGCACTACCCTACTTTATAATAATTGTTAAAATATTTTTTTATCTCTGATAGTTTACTTTTTATTCGAATTTAAAATCCTAAATCTGCCACGGGACACCCTGTAGTTCCAAAGTTACCGTGGCTCAAAGATTTCCATTTAAACAACTCTTCAGCTAATCCTAGCATTGAAACTATATACAACGTGTTAATGAATTAACGCAAAACTAGAAAGTAGTTTGTTTAGAATAGATAGCCGAATCGAATTATCATGTTTTCAACATAGGTAGTTTTTTTCAAAATTTTAATTTTTTTTTTCGTAAAATTTTTAATTTACTAAACCCGATGTCAACCCACCCCACGGGCACACTCACCCTACTTACTACCAAAACAAGATTATAAAAATGTATCCATGAGTATGTTAGCGATTTCTTTCAGTGCTGAAATGATAAAAAATCATTTTTGCCTTTGAACTTAAAATGCGAATAACTCTAAATTTTAACTATCAAAATAATGAAATTATTGTTTCAATCTAATTCTTTTGTAATAAATCAGTTGGGGTGTATGAGGTTTTGCGCTAATTTATTAACACGTTGTATTTAAATGGAAATCTGACAAGGTTTTTTTTCATGATTTTACAGATATATTGGTTTCTAGATTGCGTTAACAACATTTTTTTTATTCTAACCTTTTCTTTAGTCGACTGGTTATTTTCGAAATACGGTGGTGGTTGTTTTTCCGGAGAAGGGTCGAATCCACCATTCACGTGCTCTCCATTTTCGACCACATTTACTGTACTTGGTTCCTGTAGTAGATAAATATATGAAACAAATAATGATATAATAAAAGATATAAATAAATAATGTATAATCACAGACAAGACAATCAATTATTAAGAGGGTACCGTGTCTATAGTGCTGCCCTCAATCGATTTTTTTTATTTCTAAACAATTGCATAACATTTCCAAAAACAAACATATCACATCGTAGTCCTTGTTGGTTTATCGAAACATTACGAATTATTAGTATCATTCAGTGCCGGATTAACCATATAGGCAAAGTAGGCACGTGCCTACGGGCCCACCACCGCCAAGGGGCCCCGCGGCTCGTGAGAAAAAAAATAGTTTTTGTATTTGAATTGAATAAAAATTAAGAAAAGATTAAAATATTTTTTTTTTAATTTTCATAACGTTTCCTTTAATGATATCCCACATGACAATTTTATAATAATTAAAACTTTTGACTCCTAAGCTCTATTATAATAATAAATCTTTTTTTTGACTGCCCTCTTCTAATTGGGCCCTTAATTGATTTTAAAGATGATAACTACAAACATTCTAAAAACAAATCCGTACTAATGTTTCAATAAATTAAAAACTAAGTACAATGCAATGACTGTTTTTGGCAACACCAACATAAAATGTTATAATTAAAAAAATTGTAGTTTCCGTTTCCGTTCTTCGATTTTGTCCCGTTTCCGTTCTTCTATTTCGTAAGGTGCTAGCGTCTAACCAACCATAGGGTAAAATGACTAAAATAAACCTCCAGTGCTACAAACAAGCCTTCTCTTATTCATCAAACATCAAACCACTCCTGCTACATTTTGTTTTGTTTAATAGATGTGTGTTGTAGAGTTCTGGCCGCATCTTCTCTCAACGGAACACCCTCCGACGTGGTGGTAGAGTCAAAAAATTACGTCACAAGCTATCTATGTGATATTATTTTGAATAAAAAAATTAGAATTGAATTATGAATGAATTTTACCAGAAGAAAACTAATACAGTTCACAAAGAATCTCTCCAAAGGAGCTGAGTAAAGGACAATAGGCCAAGGATCCTACAATGTCACATTATTGTTTTTGGAAATGTTGTACAATAGTTAAGAAATTAAAAAATACAATTTACGCCAACACTGGGGGCTCGGTGCTCCCTTAATAACAGCTAAGTAGCGGAAAACTGCCATCCAATTAATTCATTTTAAATGATTAAATTATCACAACTATAAGGTAGAGTAGTAGATATCTATGACATATTGAAATCTAAAAGTTTTCGGGACCTATAACCCCCTAATACCCACATTATTTTTATGCTATTTGGTCTCCAACTTGAAAACACATGAACATAAGTGCGATTTTTGAAAATCATATGAGCGACTTGGCAGTAGAAAATGTCAAAATTACTATGGAGATTATGCATCTTTCTACTGCCAAGTCGCTCGTATGATTTTCAAAAAGCCGTACTTCAGAATATAAAACAAAAATTTACCATTGGAGCTTGTAACGCGCACTTCGGCGTGCGCCTCACAGAAAACTGAGGGAATTAGTAAACCCATAATATATATCAGGAGATAATTAAGATCGATAAAATTTGATATACAAAACGTAGATACGCCAGTAGTAGGTAACTATTTACTAATCGCAATGTTATATTCTATTTTAATAGGACCGCCTTCGATAAGTTTAAGTTATACGTCAAGATAGAGAGTCCAAGCTACGAACGCGTCGAAAAAAATATCAGACATCTCTAGGGTGATAAACCCTATCCATATCGAACATATCCACGCACACAGAGATAAGTTGTATGACGCCTCACGCACATCATAAGTAAAGAAAGTTCTCCCTGGTTCTCCCATTTTTTGTACGTTAGAAGCGTGAGGTTCTTATCTTGACATATAATTAATCAAAGAGGACCGCTTGAAAAAACCGGCCAAGTACGAGTCGGGACTCGGGCAATCAGTGTTCCGTACTACCAGTTGTTTGGGTCATTGATAACGACCACTATAAATTGACACTTACTTAGTATGTGGTCACATAGTAACTGAAGATCATTTTACACTGGTGACTGTTTTTTAGGTATAGAAAAAAAACTGTCCAAGTTAGAGCCACCCTGATAATTTTCCCGCCATCTACACGTTATTTCTGATGTTCATGACGCTTTTCAGATCTTATACGGCTATATTTTTTGAAATAGAGGTGGGGACAGCAATTTCTCGGATTTAATTGAAAATTTGGTTCAACAAAGTTTTAATAAAAAAATTGAAAAGTATATTTTTAGACTCGTATTTTCATAAGTTTTCAATTGATACCCCACAAATAGATTCCATACCGTAGAATTTTTTATTTTTATTTACCCTTTCTACCTCCCCTAATTGCCCCCCAATATAAAAATTAAGCTTCTTTTTACTTCATTTATGATATTGGACCAGCGATTGCTATATCTGTACCGAGTTTCAACTTCCTATGTCTTACGGTCTCTGAGAAAAATGCCTGTGACAGACGGACGAACGGACGGACGGACAGATACCGAGCTGATTCCATAAGTGTTCCGTTTTTCCAATTTTGGTACGGAACACTAAAAACTATCCAATGTCGTCAATTGTCGTCCCCGTCGTTTGGAGTCTCGTCGTCTCGTCGCCTGGTGGCCCGGGCGCGATTTGCCTTTACGACAAAAACGACGCTATGCTGCGTACTATAAGGTTTGTGTTGGATTAATAAAAGGTCACTGGGCACCTTAGTATGAAACATATACCCACGACCTACAGAAAAAAAAAGTATACGATTTTTAGATAAATGCCTCTAGTTCATGAATATACGTATGTAAACTAACGAAAGGCAAACCTTTCAAGGGGATGATCAGACCATCAAACTGAACAACTTTCTCTATGGGACCGACAACGAAATCGCCAAAAAAAAAACTGTTGTCCCATACAAAACCGCAGATTTTTTTTTGTGATTTCGATGTGGGTCCCGAGAGAAAGAAAAAAAAAGAGAGAGAGAGAAAAAGGTGAACATCAAGATAGCGGGATCAAATCTCCGATTCAAAATTTAGCATATGGGGAATTTAGTACTCTATTTGTACTAAATGTACCCTGAGTTTCTACATTTGTACCTTTACCGCCAAGAAAGTACAATCAAAACTATCTGATCCCGCCACCTTGACGTCAAAGTTGCGGGACCATTGGGAAGCATTGCCCACACGTGGACGACAATAACATGGGTAATTAGTACTACATTTGTACTAAAATATACTCGATTTTCAGCCCAGTACAAATTACCGTTTCAAAGATATACACTATAATAACTGGTCCGCCATTCTGACGAATCGTCCAATTGCTTTTTTCATACGAAAATCGTAGTTTATAGTAAATATTATAATGTGGAGACTTAGTACCAGGTAGGTACAAAAACATATATTAATATCAGCCTTCTATCTTAGTTACGTAAAAAGTTATAGGAAGATACATTTTCCAATCGAAAAATACAGGGTGTAAGAGACAGGCGGCCAAATACTGAAATTGCGTATAACAGACCATCAAACTGACCAACTATCTCGATGGGACCAACGAAACGTTGAAATCGGAAAGAAGCTTCTGTTACAAAGATACATTTATCAAATAAAAATACAGGGTGTAAGAGACAGGCGGCCAAATACTGAAATTGCGTATAACAGACCATCAAACTGACCAACTATCTCGATGGAACCAACGAAACGTTGAAATCGGAAAGAAGCTTCTGTTACAAAGATACATTTATCAAATAAAAATACATGGTGTAAGAGACAGGCGGCCAAATACTGAAATTGCGTATAACAGACCATCAAACTGACCAACTATCTCGATTGAACCAACGAAACGTTGAAATCGGAAAGAAGCTTCTGTTACAAAGATACATTTATCAAATAAAAATACAGGGTGTAAGGGACAGGCGGCCAAATACTGAAAATCAAACTGACTAACTATCTTAATGGAATCTTAAAAAATCTGCTGTTACCACAGAACATTATAAGAGGGGTTAGAAATGCAAAGTATCGCTTTTGCTTCGGAGACGGCTGTCGCCACTTGTCTTTCCACTCACGCTGCTACAATTACTCTTGCCCTCTCGCTCGCACCACGCCGCGCGCCTTATGGTGTTATAGCCTGTGGCGATACGTTCCACGCCTAGTTTGCACTTCTAACCCCTCTTATAATGTTCTGTGGCTGTTACAAACAAAACTGCAGTACCCCGACTCAGTATTGGCCCAGCTTTCCCTGACACCCTATACAAAAGTTATAACTATTAAGTATTCAAAAGGTACGCATAGAAGAGAAAACATCAAATTAAAATGCATATTTTTTATCCATCATCATCTCCGCCGATGGACGTCCACTGCTGGACATAGGCCTCCCCCAAGAATCGCCATAGCGACCGGTCCTGCGCTGCCAACGCTATCTTTTATTTTTGGTTTCTAGAGTAGTACTATAGTAAAAAAAATATTTGCCGGTAGTACTACCAGCCGAGGCGGTAGAACCACGGTTAAATGAATTTTCCGTCTTACTACTGGTATTACGACTTGGTAAAAAGCGATTTTATTGTTTTAAGCAAATTGGATGGTCCAGTTAAGTCCAGTTCAAAATAAAATTTCGTAAAACACAACTACTTTAGTCACATATTTGTGGAAAATGGCGCTGCACTTCAGTTTTTTTGCGGTCCGTGTTTTTGATTTAGCGCGCAGCTCGAAGAAGAGTCAACGACTTAGGCGACATTCAACCAACAACATTTCATTGCAAACAACCTAATATTTAAAAAGTTATTAACTTAATGTTTATTTATTTATAATTAATGAGAAACCCTTGTCTACATGGTCTACAGTGAGATCTCTTAAGAATAATAAAGCAGCTATTACTTTACCCAACATACGTTACGTTTTCATGTGATGCGCGAAAAAACAGACAGACAAAAAATCAAATAATTGGTGACATGCGATTTCGACGTTGCGTTTGTTCCATTATGATAGTTGGTCAGTTTGATTTTCAGTATTTGGCCGCCTGTCTCTTAAACCCTGTATTTTTATTTGATAAATGTATCTTTGTAACAGAAGATTCTATGCGATTTCGACGTTTCGTTGGTTCCATCGAGATAGTTGGTCAGTTTGATGGTCTGTTATACGCAATTTCAGTATTTGGCCGCCTGTCTCTTACACCCTGTATTTTTCGATTGGAAAATGTATCTTCCTATAACTTTTTACGTAAATAAGATAGAAGGCTGATATTAATATATGTTTTTGTACCTGCCTGGTACTAAGTCTCCACATTATAATATTTACTATAAACTACGATTTTTGTATGAAAAAAGCAATTGGACGATTCGTCAGAATGGCGGACCAGTTATTATATTATATATCTTTGAAACGATAATTTGTACTGGGCTGAAAATTGAGTATATTTTAGTACAAATGTAGTACTAATTACCCATGTTATTGTCGTCCACTTGCGGGCAATGCTTCCCAATGGTCCCGCCACTTTGACGTCAAGGTGGCGGGATCAGATAGTTTTGATTGTACTTTCTTGGCGGTAAAGGTACAAATATTGAAACTCAGGGTACATTTAGTACAAATGGAGTACTAAACTCCCCATATGCTAAATTTTGAATCGGAGATTTGATCCCGCTATCTTGATGTTCACGAGAAAAAGTGAGAAAGTTGTTCAGTTTGATGGTCTGATCATCGCCTCATAGGGTTTGCCTTTAGCTCAACCCAAATGTATGGAACAGCTGTTTTCTTTTTTTGTGATTTCGATGTGGGTCCCATAGAGAAAGTTGTTCAGTTTGATGGTCTGAACATCCCCTTAAAAGGTTTGCCTTTAGTTAGTTTACATACTGTATAAGTCGCATTAATGTAGACCATGGGATTCAGGCCAAAAACTAATAAAGAAAAATGTAAATTCGCCCAATGACCTTTGGGGTGCATGGAAATAACCTCCCCGAGTGACGAAACCTGAGTTCAGGGCAGAACCTGGGCAGTCAGCCTCGATACTACCATAGCTGACTGTCTAGTCTTTCCACTGCAGCATGAGTAATTGTCAATGTCATGCGATACAATACAGCTCAAGCTGAAACGAAAGTAGCAATAAGCATACAACATAATAATCCGTAATGTTTCGATAAATTGAAAGCCAATCAGCCAGCTAACACGCCAACCCGCGATAGCATGATAGGTACAGCGCTATCACACTTCCTCTCTATTTTATTTGTGCGTGAGCGAACGAGATAAAAGACAAAATTTGACAGATGGATGTGTTAAATGTCGGTATCGCGCGGGTTGGCGTACTAGCCCCGCAGGACTACAAAACATTTTCTTGTTTCTTGGAAATGTTGCTTAATGGGGGATTTTCCAGAAGAAAACAAATGTTAGTTGCCAATTTCTCAATAGATGGCGTTGACCAGAGAGGGGTCAATTAGGTATAAGCAAATATATTTATTATTTTTCTTACGTTCCGTAATCACGGACAATTAGGTCCCGGACCTTTGGAAGGCGTGCATGGGGCCGAAGCCAACATGTAGAGGCCCGTTCAAAAGACAAGTTAATCTAAATGTAAGGGATACACAAATGGCGGATAGATACACACGGGGATGGTCCCCGCCATGTGCAAAGACTATTGGAGTACGGCGCTATAGCTGCGATGGAAAAATAAGGTCTCGGGCTATGAAGGTGAAATTTGGATGGATGGATACTGGGCTATGGGAGGAGACTAACGGACGCCTGCGGACAACTAGTCTCAAAATTGTAAATAGGGCAGGCGGTGACTCGCCGACTCGTCGAGTGGGCCCCATAAAACGGCCGCACGCACAAAGTGCGGCAATAGGGCAACATCTCATTGAGCGGCTGAAGGTTGTCGAGAGGTGCGGCGCGGCGCAACAATCTCGGTGTCATTGTTTGTCAACAACGAATCAAGTATCGGACGTGGCTGTAGGTATGGGCTTCGTATCCATTTTGAATATACGATAAACAATAACAAACTACAAAAACCTAACAGAAACTGAGTATTACAACAAAAATAAAAAGGGAAACTTGTAATCGCTACTTCGTCAACGGATACGTCAGATTTTCCGTGAATGAAAAGATGAAAAGCAAACACATATACGAAAACGGTCGGTCTCAAAACAAAGAAAATTGAATAGTGAGTTCGTACCACGTACGTTCTATAATCAAAATAGATACGAAGCCCATACAGCCATGTCTGATACTTTATTCGTTGTTGACAGTAAGATAAGATTATGATTGTTAATAATAAACCAACAACAATAAGAAATGGTTTGTACACACGGCGACACATCAATCTAAGCAAAAGCAAAATAAGCCGGTCGCGCAACGTTACACGCTATTCACCCTCCGCACGGTCAGCTTATATTGGTTTTGCGTAGCTTGATGTGTCGCCGTGTGTACTGTGTATTTTTATTATTAATATTAATTAATATGTTTGGTCATACCTAATCGACCCCTCTCCGGTCAACGCCATCTATCGAGAAATTAGGAACTAACTTTTTCTTTTTTTTTTGCTTCTGGAAAATCCCTCATTAAATACGATTGGGGGCAGCACAATAGGCTCGGTAGGCTGGGCATTTTCACTTTTTAGAGTTACCATCTATCATTTTGAGGCTGTCCCACAGATTCAACATTTTATAGCGACATAAATATGGATATGAGGTCTAACTTTTGGAATAAAAACGTTAGAACATGTATTTACCCGACTGCGCCAGAAGGAGGGTTATGTTTTTCGAGCGTATGTATGTATGTATGTAAGTATGTATGTTTGTATGTCTATTTCTTTGGCACGGCCTACAGCCTAAACGGCTTAATGGATTTTGATGTATGAGGTGTCGTTAGATTGGTAAAAAGCATGAGAGTGTCATAGGCTATATTATTTTGTTATGGCGTCTGCGAATTAAGAAAAGGGGGGGAATAAAAAAAACTTTTTTTGTAAAAAAATACAATATGGGTATCAAATGAAAGCTAATGAACAGACGATTCCAAATATATATATATATATTATAGTACTTGTGACACAAGACTAAAACGTATGAAATAAACTAAATTATTACGAAAAACAAGAAACCCGACTGCATAAAAAAACTTTTAACTGAAAAGATAAAAACAAGCTCTATAATCACTAATCAGCTATAAGAACACTAAGCAAATATAATTTGAATGTTATTAGGTAGGTATGATCGCCGAGCCAAATGCTCGTCAAGCCAAATGCTCGCCGAGCCAAGCCAAATGCTCGCCGAGCCAAATGCTCGTCAAGCCAAATGCTCGTCGAGCCAAGCCAAATGCTCGTCAAGCCAAATGCTCGCCGAGCCAAATGCTCGTCAAGCCAAAAGCTCGCCGAGCCAAGCCAAATGCTCGCAAAGCCGAGCCAAATGCTCGCCGAGCCAAGCCAAATGTTCGCCGAGCCAAGCCAAATGCTCGCCGAGCCAAGCCAAATGCTCGCCGAGCCAAATGTTCGTCAAGCCAAATGCTCGTCAAGCCAAATGCTCGCCAAGCCAAATGCTCGTCAAGCCAAATTCTCGCCGAGCCAAGCCAAATGCTCGCCGAGCCGAGCCAAATGCTCGCCGAGCCAAATGCTCGCCGAGCCAAATGCTCGTCAAGCCAAATGCTCGCCGAGCCGAGCCAAATGCTCGCCGAGCCAAATGCTCGTCAAGCCAAATGCTCGCCGAGCCAAGCCAAATGCTCGCCGAGCCAAATGCTCGTCAAGCCAAGCCAAATGCTCGTCAAGCCAAGCCAAATGCTCGCCGAGCCAAGCCAAATGCTCGCCGAGCCGAGCCAAATGCTCGCCGAGCCAAATGCTCTTCAAGCCAAGCCAAATGCTCGCCGAGCCAAGCCAAATGCTCGCCGAGCCAAGCCAAATGCTCGTCAAGCCAAGCCAAATGCTCGCCGAGCCAAGCCAAATGCTCGCCGAGCCAAGCCAAATGCTCGCCGAGCCAAGCCAAATGCTCGCCGAGCCAAATGCTCGTCAAGCCAAGCCAAACGCTCGCCGAGCCAAGCCAAATGCTCGCCGAGCCAAGCCAAATGCTCGCCGAGCCAAGCCAAATGCTCGTCAAGCCAAATGCTCGCCGAGCCGAGCCAAATGCTCGCCGAGCCAAGCCAAATGCTCGCCGAGCCAAGCCAAATGCTCGTCAAGCCAAGCCAAATGCTCGCCGAGCCAAGCCAAATGCTCGCCGAGCCTAGCCAAATGCTCGCCGAGCCAAATGCTCGTCAAGCCAAGCCAAATGCTCGCCGAGCCGAGCCAAATGATCGCCGAGCCAAATGCTCGTCAAGCCAAATGCTCGCCGAGCCAAGCCAAATGCTCGCCGAGCCAAATGCTCGTCAAGCCAAATGCTCGTCGAGCCAAGCCAAATGCTCGTCAAGCCAAATGCTCGCCGAGCCAAATGCTCGTCAAGCCAAATGCTCGCCGAGCCAAGCCAAATGCTCGCAAAGCCGAGCCAAATGCTCGCCGAGCCAAGCCAAATGCTCGCCGAGCCAAGCCAAATGCTCGCCGAGCCAAGCCAAATGCTCGCCGAGCCAAATGCTCGTCAAGCCAAATGCTCGTCAAGCCAAATGCTCGCCGAGCCAAATGCTCGTCAAGCCAAATTCTCGCCGAGCCAAGCCAAATGCTCGCCGAGCCGAGCCAAATGCTCGCCGAGCCAAATGCTCGCCGAGCCAAATGCTCGCCGAGCCAAATGCTCGTCAAGCCAAATGCTCGCCGAGCCAAGCCAAATGCTCGTCAAGCCAAATGCTCGCCGAGCCAAGCCAAATGCTCGCCGAGCCAAATGCTCGTCAAGCCAAGCCAAATGCTCGTCAAGCCAAGCCAAATGCTCGCCGAGCCAAGCCAAATGCTCGCCGAGCCGAGCCAAATGCTCGCCGAGCCAAATGCTCGTCAAGCCAAGCCAAATGCTCGCCGAGCCAAGCCAAATGCTCGCCGAGCCAAGCCAAATGCTCGTCAAGCCAAGCCAAATGCTCGCCGAGCCAAGCCAAATGCTCGCCGAGCCAAGCCAAATGCTCGCCGAGCCAAGCCAAATGCTCGCCGAGCCAAATGCTCGTCAAGCCAAATGCTCGCCGAGCCGAGCCAAATGCTCGCCGAGCCAAATGCTCGTCAAGCCAAATGCTCGCCGAGCCAAGCCAAATGCTCGCAAAGCCGAGCCAAATGCTCGCCGAGCCAAGCCAAATGCTCGCCGAGCCAAGCCAAATGCTCGCCGAGCCAAGCCAAATGCTCGCCGAGCCAAATGCTCGTCAAGCCAAATGCTCGTCAAGCCAAATGCTCGCCGAGCCAAGCCAAATGCTCGCCGAGCCGAGCCAAATGCTCGCCGAGCCAAATGCTCGCCGAGCCAAATGCTCGTCAAGCCAAATGCTCGCCGAGCCGAGCCAAATGCTCGTCAAGCCAAATGCTCGCCGAGCCAAGCCAAATGCTCGCCGAGCCAAATGCTCGTCAAGCCAAGCCAAATGCTCGTCAAGCCAAGCCAAATGCTCGCCGAGCCAAGCCAAATGCTCGCCGAGCCGAGCCAAATGCTCGCCGAGCCAAATGCTCGTCAAGCCAAGCCAAATGCTCGCCGAGCCAAGCCAAATGCTCGCCGAGCCAAGCCAAATGCTCGTCAAGCCAAGCCAAATGCTCGCCGAGCCAAGCCAAATGCTCGCCGAGCCAAGCCAAATGCTCGCCGAGCCAAGCCAAATGCTCGCCGAGCCAAATGCTCGTCAAGCCAAGCCAAACGCTCGCCGAGCCAAGCCAAATGCTCGCCGAGCCACTGCTCGTCAAGCCAAGCCAAATGCTCGTCAAGCCAAGCTAAATGCTCGCCGAGCCATGCCAAATGCTCGCCGAGCCGAGCCAAATGCTCGCCGAGCCAAGCCAAATGCTCGCCGAGCCAAGCCAAATGATCGCCGAGCCAAATGCTCGTCAAGCCAAGCCAAACGCTCGCCGAGCCAAGCCAAATGCTCGCCGAGCCAAGCCAAATGCTCGCCGAGCCACTGCTCGTCAAGCCAAGCCAAATGCTCGTCAAGCCAAGCCAAATGCTCGCCGAGCCAAGCCAAATGCTCGCCGAGCCGAGCCAAATGCTCGCCGAGCCAAATGCTCGTCAAGCCAAGCCAAATGCTCGTCAAGCCAAGCCAAATGCTCGCCGAGCCAAGCCAAATGCTCGCCGAGCCGAGCCAAATGCTCGCCGAGCCAAGCCAAATGCTCGCCGAGCCAAGCCAAATGCTCGCCGAGCCAAATGCTCGTCAAGCCAAATGCTCGTCAAGCCAAATACTCGCCGAGCCAAATGCTCGTCAAGCCAAATGCTCGCCGAGCCAAATGCTCGTCAAGCCAAGCCAAATGCTCGCCGAGCCAAGCCAAATGCTCGCCGAGCCAAGCCAAATGCTCGCCGAGCCAAATGCTCGCCGAGCCAAATGCTCGCCGAGCCAAATGCTCGCCGAGCCAAATGCTCGTCAAGCCAAATGCTCGCCGAGCCGAGCCAAATGCTCGCCGAGCCAAATGCTCGTCAAGCCAAATGCTCGCCGAGCCAAGCCAAATGCTCGCCGAGCCAAATGCTCGTCAAGCCAAGCCAAATGCTCGTCAAGCCAAGCCAAATGCTCGCCGAGCCAAGCCAAATGCTCGCCGAGCCGAGCCAAATGCTCGCCGAGCCAAATGCTCGTCAAGCCAAGCCAAATGCTCGCCGAGCCAAGCCAAATGCTCGCCGAGCCAAGCCAAATGCTCGTCAAGCCAAGCCAAATGCTCGCCGAGCCAAGCCAAATGCTCGCCGAGCCAAATGCTCGTCAAGCCAAGCCAAATGCTCGCCGAGCCAAGCCAAATGCTCGCCGAGCCAAGCCAAATGCTCGTCAAGCCAAATGCTCGCCGAGCCACTGCTCGTCAAGCCAAGCCAAATGCTCGTCACGCCAAGCCAAATGCTCGCCGAGCCAAGCCAAATGCTCGCCGAGCCGAGCCAAATGCTCGCCGAGCCAAATGCTCGTCAAGCCAAGCCAAATGCTCGTCAAGCCAAATGCTCGTCAAGCCAAATGCTCGCCGAGCCAAATGCTCGTCAAGCCAAATGCTCGCCGAGCCAAATGCTCGTCAAGCCAAGCCAAATGCTCGCCCAGCCAAGCCAAATGCTCGCCGAGCCAAGCCAAATGCTCGCCGAGCCAAATGCTCGTCAAGCCAAATGCTCGCCGAGCCAAGCCAAATGCTCGCCGAGCCAAGCCAAACTCCAAATGCTCGCCGAGCCGAGCCAAATGCTCGCCGAGCCAAGCCAAATGCTCGCCGAGCCAAGCCAAATGCTCGCCGAGCCAAAACAAATGCTCCAAATGCTCGCCGAGCCGAGCCAAATGCTCGCCGAGCCAAGCCAAATGCTCGCCGAGCCAAATGCTCGTCAAGCCAAGCCAAATGCTCGCCGAGCCAAGCCAAATGCTCGCCGAGCCAAGCCAAATGCTCGCCGAGCCAAATGCTCGTCAAGCCAAATGCTCGCCGAGCCAAGCCAAATGCTCGCCGAGCCAAGCCAAATGCTCGCCGAGCCAAAACAAATGCTCGCCGAGCCAAGCCAAATGCTCGCCGAGCCAAATGCTCGTCAAGCCAAGCCAAATCCTCGCCGAGCCAAGCCAAATGCTCGCCGAGCCAAATGCTCGTCAAGCCAAGCCAAATGCTCGCCGAGCCAAATGCTCGCCGAGCCAAATGCTCGTCAAGCCAAGCCAAATGCTCGCCGAGCCGAGCCAAATGCTCGTCAAGCCAAGCCAAATGCTCGCCGAGCCAAGCCAAATGCTCGCCGAGCCAAGCCAAATGCTCGCCGAGCCAAATGCTCGTCAAGCCAAATGCTCGTCAAGCCAAATGCTCGCCGAGCCAAATGCTCGTCAAGCCAAATGCTCGCCGAGCCAAGCCAAATGCTCGCCGAGCCGAGCCATATGCTCGCCGAGCCAAATGCTCGTCAAGCCAAATGCTCGCCGAGCCAAGCCAAATGCTCGCCGAGCCGAGCCATATGCTCGCCGAGCCAAATGAAATTTCATAGACATAAATAGATGGGTATGTTTTTCGTCAATGAAAATAAGTACCAATGACTAGTCGATTATTAACACAAATTGGAATAAAACATGTGAAAAAAGTAATATATGACTTTTAATTACCAATCTAATTATGTTGTATTTTGTATAGCATGTACCTTAGCTTAAGGTTTGTCGATGTGTCAGTTTGGTGACTGTCCCAATAAGCAGGTGGACAAAACAATTTTTATAACTATTGTTTTGGTGATTTTACTCAATAAATGATTGAATATTGTTTTAGCTAGTTATAATATTGAACACTACAAAATATATATCAAAAAACGAATCGCTATACTAAGAAATAAAATAAAAAAATACGATCTTCATAGCATCATTTGTCACAAAACGGAAATTGAAACTTCATTTAGACAAATATTATTTTAGTTCAAGGTTATTAATCTTTTTTTTCGGTAAATTGTAGTGTTCTGTAGCAGTACAAAATAAAAATCAAGTCATAATACTTAAAATTTTAAAACAGGATGACTTCTAAATCGTCACCAAACTGACCACTATTTCACTACGATGTCCATTTATTTATCGCCTTTTATCTAGAAAATAGGCTATTCATTTGAAAAAAAAAAATCGCAATTTTCAGTCCGTCTTATAATATAAACGTAGTACAGTCTAGGTCCAAACATGTTACAATCAAAATTTCATTTTTTATCAGGGTACACATTCTACTGAATTTGCCCTTAAATCAAATAAGCTCTATTACGATTAACTTCGAATCAGTTATCTTAATACTTTAAATTTTAATCCTTAATTAAACTATAATCATCATAGCTGCTTCAAATTATAGACAAGGCTAATTTTATAATAGGTATACCTACAGATAACAGAAGTAGATAATCGTATTAGATAGGTACCTACTTATCGTATCGTATCATATTTCATCGTCTGGCAATATTATCTATCTATACATAATAATAAAATTGTAAACTTTGCGTGTATTATACATTTAAGGATACGTAATGGAATGCAATGAGATCATTTTGGGGGTTCCGTAGTCAACAAGGAACTTATAGGCCTTATAGTTTAGCCATGTCCGTCCGTCTGTCCGCAGCTTAGCTCAGAAGTGCGATTTTTGAAAATCATACGAGCGACTTGGCAGTAGAAAAATGCATAATCTCCATAGTAATTTTGACATTTTCTACTGCCAAGTCGCTCGTATGATTTTCAAAAGTCGCACTTCTGAGGCTCGGGGTCGGATTTTTAACTTTATTAGAACGAAATATCGTCCGTCCCACATGATAGGTATGGTGTTTCGTTGGTAGGTTGTTTAAAAATATTGTGGGTATGTGAAGACCATTTTCCGATTCAGGGATCCGTTTCCGAAATAAGCTTTAAAGTCTGTTTAAAGTGAACATTTTTATTCGAGTCAAGTGTCGTCGTTAACAAATTAGTATAATATTACCTAAGTTTGTAAAACGAAGTTAAAAGGAAAATTATCACTGGTATATCATTTATCTCGTTTCGATGAGGAGAACCGGTGCGGACGAAGTCGCGGGTAAACTCTAGTGATGCATAAAATCATTGGCTATGACGTTGGCTATGACATAGGAATTTTTGCGTAATCGTATTATTATCGTAATATTATGATTTAACCATACTGATATATTACTTTCAATGTTATCTAATTAATTAGTGTCTGATCGCGATAATTATGTTACTTTGTACCTACTTATGCAAAATCGTAATACGGCACTCCAGGTAAGGTAAGTGAGTGTCCATGACGCTGCCGTGCCGCCGCCGCGCCGTTCACATTCGACGGAAATCAGCATTGGATATCATGTGGATATCATCTAAACTATTATAAAACTGTAACAGAAATGTGTCTGTACATTGAAGATATTTACAAAAAAAAAGTAACGATGTGGTATTTAGGTGTCCCTGATTCCAAATCACCAATTTTTGGATTTTTTGTTTGTTTGTGTGTTTGTTTGTTTGAACGAGCATCACGCAAAAACTACTTAACCGATTTTGATGAAACTTTTTTATTTGATAGCTTATGATCTGACTTAAAATCTGGTATATAATTTGTGCGGACGAAGTCGCCAGTTAACTATAGTAGGCAGTACTGCCCGGCCCTCGTGTGCCGGCGGCCGGTCTATTTTTTGAGAGCAGTTCGCTTCCCCCCCCCCCCCCCCACCCTCTCGGGGAATATACTCGTGAGCATATGCTATGCTGCTATGCTATGCAGTTCGCTTCCCCCTCCACCTATTTCGCTCTACTGCCTCGTAGCTGCCCCCGTGTGAACGCGAGGGCAGGGCAGTGTAACATGATATTTTATAATTTTTGGTCATTCTGCTTTTAATTACAAATGCATCCTTTCAAATTGAGAATGCGTTACAGCTTAACATAAAACTGAAAGGTTTAAAAGGAAAATTATAGGTATTTTATAAAAAAGTGAAATTATTGAATATAAAAATAAACTCTTGTAGGACTCTCCGATTATAAAGGAAAACTAAATAGGAATACCTAATATTAGGTACTGCGAAAGTTATCAAAACGAAACTCAAATTATATTAGCTCATGGACTGTGCTGCCCCGTCTAGCTGCCCTCGTGTGAACGCCAACTGCTTTCCCAACTGCCCTACCCCACTGTCCTGCCCTCACTGCCCTGCCCTCGTGTGAAAGGGGCTAATGCCCCTAATGGCCCTAATGGGCCGTCACACACATACGGAATTGCATTGATAAAATGTATATAACTAAAAATTACATTTGCAATGAGGTTCACTCAAATTTTGCAGATTAAAACTGTGAAAAAATAATTGAAATCCGATAAAAATTTATGAAGATACAGATTAGATTTGTACCTAGAACATTGTGTTAAAGAAGTTTGGCGAACGGCCATGTAATTTGAGACCCAGACTTACAGGTCCCGTACATAGTAATACGTGTAGAATGAAACAAAACTAACAAAAAAGTAAATTGGTTGTAACCTTTAGAAGTTGGGGGAAAGGTATTTCTCCTTATGATACCTTTTGTATCAAGTGTGTGAAACTCATAATCTTTCTTATATTATATAGTAGATAGTAGCATTCATTGTGTTTATTTTAATGAAAATTCACGATAACTGTACAATATTATGATAATGGAAGAAAACGAATCATACACATTATCAGTTCAACCAAGCCAAATACGTTCCGTAACGTCCAAAAAATACCTCAGTGACCATATTAGATTAAAATAGCTGTTGTGATTGCGTTTTGCTACTGCTTTTTGGATGATTTGTCTATTTTACTAGTAATTTCTACTTTCAGTCTTCTACGCATTCATTGTGTTTATTTTAATGAAAATTCACGATAACTGTACAATATTATGATAATGGAAGAAAACGAATCATACACATTATCAGTTCAACCAAGCCAAATACGTTCCGTAACGTCCAAAAAATACCTCAGTGACCATATTAGATTAAAATAGCTGTTGTGATTGCGTTTTGCTACTGCTTTTTGGATGATTTGTCTATTTTACTAGTAATTTCTACTTTTGAATCAGGACTTCTGGAGATGTGGAAGTTTTTTTAAAAAATGCCTTAATTTTTTCTGTTTATAATAATTATAACCGCCGCCGCCGTCCTGAAGAGCTTTTAGTTTTCGTAAAAATGGCTGGGTCCAAATTTGCCAAATGTCTTTTTATATTTTTTCACTACAAAACATAAAACATGAGTGTATTGACAGAACATATATAACGTGTTAATGAATTAACGCAAAACTAGAAAGTAGTTTGTTTAAAATCGCGAGCAGAATCATTATCATGGTTTCAACCTTAGGTTTCAACATAGGTAATTTTTTCTGAACCAGATTTCAACCCACCTTATTAACCCCATGTGCCCGTGCGGGCACACTCACCCTAATAACTACCAAAACAAGATTATAAAAATGTATCCATGAGTACGTTAGCGCTTTCTTTTCGTGCTGAAATGATAACAAATCATTTTTGCCTCAAAACTTAAAATGCGAATAACTTTGAATTTTAACTATAAAAATAATGAAATTATTGTTTCAATCTAATTATTTTGTTATAAATCAGTTGGGGTGTATGAGGTTTTGCGCTAATTCATTATCATTAACACGTTGTAGAAACACCTACTCATGTTTTATGTTTTCATCTTAGATAATCGTTTTCATGATTGTAATCATTGTAGCAGAGACACTATTTCAGGAACTTTTGTTTGCTATACAGGGTGTTAGGGTAAACAATTGGGTTAGGTTAGGTACTTTAAGGGATACTGAACAACTACTTTCCCAAAGAAACATAGGAAATTCGCATTAAAAAAACTACTTTTTATACAAAACTTCGATTAGCTGATTGCATTTAGTATGGACAGTTCAACATTATTTTTACGTAAGTATTTCCTATGTTGTAAGTATCATGGGTAAAATCATCCATTAAAGTAATCACCCATTAAAGTAATGTAACTGTTTACCCTAACGCCCTGTATATGCAATCAGCTGATCGAACGTTTGTAATTTGTATGAAATGTAGATTTTTTTTGCGAATTTCCTGTTGGTTCGTTGGGGAAAGTTGTTCCCGAGAGTATCATGGGTACAATCACCCTTTAAAGTAATGCAATCGTCTACACTAACGCGTATCACCCTGTATATGGCTTTTGTATAAAAAAATAAAGAGTAAAATTATAAATTGCAATTTCGCAATTTCTTGAGGAAAACAGTTTTCTATACAGGGTGTAAGGAAAAGTATCATTAACCTTTAAACCACAAACTCTACCCATCAAACTGAACAACTTTTACTATAGGAGCACACCGTCCGGAGAAAAAAAATCTGCTGTCCCATACCATAACTCCAATACCTACTTGACTCAAATGTATGCAACAGCTGATTTTTTTTTGCTCTGATCGGTTTGCTCCCATCGTAAAAGTTGCTCAGTTTGATGGGTAGTGTTTGTGGTTTAAAGGTTAATGATACTTTTCCTTGCACCCTGTATAAGTAAGCGACAAAAAAGTAAGTTTTCTTTTAAATAAAAGTTTCAACGTTTCGTTCAATAGTTTAATTGTAAATAAATAAAAAAATACAATGTAATAATTTTAAATAAATAAACTACATTAGCACTACGTGCTGGGATGCACAGCCTTTACAAAATAGTAATAGTGTTTCATTTGTGTCTTATAGTCTTCAAAATCCGTGGCCAACCGTACACGAAAGACTTATAATAAGATAATTCTTTGTTTAGATGCATCACAACCTTTACAATGGCACTTTTTAAGTAATACATATCGTATATACCTTCGATCAACATTTAATTTGCGGATAACATATTTTAATTAATCTATAAAAATTGAGCTATTCATTTAATAAATTAACAATATTTCCAACGAAAGAAATATCCTACTATTATAGTGTAAAGAACTAATAGTTGTGAAGATCAGCAGTCGCGGCAGGCCAATCGTGCGGGGCGTGCGGGGGCCGGGAGGAGTACGTCCCAGCCCACGCTGCCTGCGCGCGTACCCTAACAGCGAATTGAGTTAGGGTACGCCCGTCCCCCGAAGTACCCCGCACGCCCCGCATAGACCCGCCGCGCCGCGACCGCTGAGCTTCAACACTTATTTTATTTACACTATGCTATTCTTTGGGCAAGTCATAGATTTATTTACGAGCGTAAGGATAGGCCCGTCAGAATATTTTACAAAAACCTTCTTCATAGAAACAAAAATTTGCGCCATCTGTCATAACTCGTATACGAACTATATCGTGTCATATATTTGTAGTGCTCTAAATTGAAATTTTTCCTTGCATTTTAGAGCCAACGAACTGGGGACAATAGTCAAGCTCATAGGCCATGTCCTTACGCTAGTAATATATATGTCTTTGGGGCAAGTACGTTTTGTCAGCAGGGCTCGAAATTATTAAGATACTTAATTATTTACTTTGATAATTATCATGATGATTAGGTAGGTATTCAATTATTATCTCATTATTATCCGAGCTGCTTTTTAGTGCTTCTTGCTTAATTTGGGCATTTTTACAACTACATTCTCAGACAGAATGATGGTAAGTTGTAGCAATGTTTCCGACCACCCCGAAAGGGATTACGGTCATGAGTTTATGTATGTATGATTCTTAGTTTTGAATCATATTTAATAACAAATCATAGATAAAAACAACAGAAAACAATGACAAAAATTATATCGTGTGTTTGCGAGCCTCTATTTTCACAAATCTTGATATGGATAAACATGGCATGACATTACTAGTGCAGTTTTTTGTTTTTCCAATTAATTTTATAATTATTAAGATAATTATCAACGTAAGGGGCTGTTTAAACAGAAGTGACGTGGCGCGGACATTTCGCGGGCGGGGTGCGGCAATATAAACCTTATAGTACGTAGCATAGAGTCGTTTGGAGAATTACTCCCGCGCCTCCTTTTATCTTTACGTCAAAAAACGACGCTATGCTACGTAATATAAGGTTTATATTGGTGTTACTTTGACTACCCGCCACTGCCACACGTCTCTTCTGTATAAACCCTACCTTACATTTATTGTGATAATTAAGCTTTCGAACCCTGATTGTTAGTAACTTAATCTACTTATAGACTATGCAATGTGAAGTTAAGCTCTTCGTCTATAACTTCCTATGAGACTGGACCAAATGTGTCCTAATCTGGACTTGTTGAGTTTCTCCCGTTCCTCTTCAGCATCAGCCTTGAAGAGGCGCCACTCCCGACGGACGGAGAGCGAGCGCGGGCCCCATGAGCTCTTAGCATTGAACGACTTCTTCAAAGTCTGCAATAAATAAAGATTGTAATTTAGTATCTGTAAGGTAACTACATACGATATATGTATAGGCCGATCGTGTAAGTCAGAGCATGCCCGCGATATTACAGGGCCACCCACGGGGTGTGACTACATGCCATAGCATAGGTAGCTTCAGTTCGCTAACAACATCACCCCGCTAAGGCCCCCATTTATCCGGTCAACCTTTAGTCGAGAAACTTGATAAATACAGATATTCAATCTGAGATTTTAGAAATCTGAATAAATTCAAGTAATATAAATGCTATAATGATTGAAAATAATTCTCCTACAATTAACATTAAAGTCGAAAACTATAGTTTTATGTGGGTGATCATTATAATAATATCTTACCTCCATAATGGAGCCCGTCCTGTATTTGTAGAAAGTTATGAACATAAATATTGGAACGAATGCAATTCCTACGAACAGCATAAGGTAGCCCGCAACTGAAAAAAATAAAACAGTTTTACAAAACGATGTTGATGAGGCATTCAGCTGGGAGTCAAAAACTAGAGCAATTATTAAAGATTGAAAGTTGTGCTGTAGCACAGAAGAAAGAGTCTTAGATAAATGAAAGAGCGAACACCAATCAATCATTTATCTAAGGAAAGAGTGTTAAGTTACTGGCATACGCGGCTGTAGCTTAGTTGTTTGGTTGGCTCCTGCATGCCCCGGATTGGTATAGGCAGTTCACGATAAAATCTTAAGTTTCATTGATATAAAAACCGGTCAAGTGCGAGCTGAACTCGCGCACCGAGAGTTCCATATCACTATTTAAAAAATCTCATGGAACTTTAGGGTCTTTATTGTTCTTCTATTACCTTTAGAGTATGCTATATTTTAAATGAGGCAATACATACAAGCCTTCAAAAGCCTATGCCCAAAAATGGCGCCTTTTTTCTTTTTTTAGCGCGGCCATCAATCAAACTTGAATATTATATTCAGAATAAAGTTAAAAACAACACTTGTTATTACAAATATCTCGGAACTCAGTCCGAACTGAGATATAAAGGTTTGCTTGTAATGGTATTTTTTTCAATTTCAAGCCTTTATATCTCCGTCCGGGCTGCGCTTATTGAAATTGAAATTGTTTATTTGCATTGAATAGGTAGGTACAATAGGGTGTTACAATAATAGGTAGGTACAAAGTTTCTTCTATCCAGCTAAATTATATGGCATGCAAATATTCACTTAATTAATAATGTCAGTGAGATCTAATTATAAAGCAAAAAATTCATTCAAATCATAAAAACTACAGTCAATCAACCACTTGTACAATTCTTTTAAAAATAATTTATTTGGCAAAGTTTTTATTCTATCTGGTATTTTGTTAAATAGCTTGATACACATACAATGGCAATGCTTTTTATATAACTTAATCCTAGATCTGTTTTCAAAAACAAGGTCATTAGGTCTTCGCAGGTTTCTATGGCGGACGATTCCAGCTGTTTTGAAAAATTCTGGGTGCTGAATAACAAATTTAATCATTTCAAAAATGTACATGCAGGGAAGCGTTAAGATTCTTAGTCTCTTGAAATGTGGTTTACAAGTATCTTTAGGACCAATACCACATATTGCTCTAACACACTTTTTTTGTGATATGAAGGCTTTCTTAATATCTAGACCATTTCCCCAAATAATAAGGCCGTATCTGAGGACGGATGCTACGTATCCGTGGTAAGCTGTCATCGCTAGTTTCTGTGATACCAGCCTTCTCAGTCTACGGAGAACGTATACAAAGCGATTTACCTTACCACAAACTTTTTTTACATGTTTACCAAAATTTACATCTTTATCTAATACAATTCCTAGAAATGTCACTTCATCACTTCTATTCAAAAGTTGTCCTTTATAATTTACATTAATACTTAGGGATATACATGTTAATAAGTTTTATTTGTTACTTTATTCTGAAATAAAATATTCATGTTTGGTTGCTGGCCGTGCCAAAAACAACGGCGAAAAATAAGGCGCCAACCTTACATACAAAACCCGCAATGTCTTTTGTGTGAATATTAATTACACCAAGCTTGACACTTATATTTTACTGCCAATGGCGTTTTTACGCTATCTCTCTTCCGTATGGATTATCATCACTCTTATCCTCAACGTAAAGATGACTTACCGTTTCCAGCAGGAGGGTAATAATAATCACCCAAGACGAAAGTCTCGAAGGAGACGAGCGCGTAGAAGAAGACGGTGAACATCATGGCGGGAGTGATGAAGCCCCAGCACAGCCGCCAGTAGATCGACGTCTTCAAGCCAAGCATGAACTCTATGTCCAGGCAGAAGTTCTCCAATCCTGTTACAAAGTAATAAAACCGGTCAAGTGCGAGTCGGGCTACTCGCGCACCGAGGGTTCCGTACCACACCACCACAGAACACAACATTATTAACTTAGAAAAAAAAACTTTTTTTGTCCGGGACCTTTAGCGTGATACCGACTCACACTTGGCCGGATTTTAGTATTTGTTGTTATTTTGTAGAGTTTACTCTATAATCACACTAAGTTTGACGCTTGTATGTATTACCGTTTTTACGATAGAGCGTGAAGAAAAAACGTTAATAAAAACTAGTTTATTGTTGAGAACCCCCCTTAATTTTTAACTTTTTGACATTTTTATTATTTGTTAACAAATCCGCCAAAATAACGCATAATCTGAGAAAATTTCAACTATCTAGCTATTACGGTTCAAAAGTTAAAGCCCTAAATAGGTAGGACAGACGGACGGACGGACAGACGGACAGACGGACAGACGGACGGACGGACGGACGGACGGACAACGTAGGCTTAGTAATA
The DNA here is from genome assembly GCA_922987775.1 of Agonopterix subpropinquella. NCBI lineage: Eukaryota > Metazoa > Arthropoda > Insecta > Lepidoptera > Depressariidae > Agonopterix > Agonopterix subpropinquella. Next base: position 13,604,830 of record OV277695.1, on the reverse strand, counting down.
GGGTCCCGTTTTCACCCTTTGGGTACGGAACCCTAAAAAGGTAGAAAGTAAATAAATACAGGGTGTCAAATTTTTTACTATATTCCACAAAAGAGTAGTCAGAGAATATATATATTCTATAACCGTATTCAAAAAATACACATCCACAAACTATGCCCAGTGTGACAGGTAGTGAGCCCATTGCCACTTTTATTGGATAGTGGACACAACTGTACGAGTACTTTGAGCAAAAAAGCCTTTTTTTTACAAGTTCATACCACACTGTAAACTATGACATCTTCAGACAGATGATTTACATATGCTAAGGTGCTACGACGGTGCTACGAAGTGGGATAATTACGTGGGACTCGTAACCACTATGTAGCATTGTCTACGAAAGCCTTTATAAGTTTACTATTTTCATAATGCTAAAAATTAAAGATAGAAACATATATCACTGGATGGGACATGAACCCGCAACCATAGTGTAAATAAATAATAGTGGGTAAGCTCAGCGGTCGCGGCAGGCCAATCGTGCGGGGCGTGCGGGGGCCGGGAGGAATGCGTCCCGGCCCACGCTGATTGCGCGCGTACCCTAACAGCGAATTGAGTTAGGGTACGCCCGTCCTCCGCCGTACCCCGCACGCCCCGCATAGACCCACCGCGACAACTGAGCTTCATCACTTATTTTATTTACACTATGCCGCAACCTGCCTGCCTTTCATAATTTTATTTTAAATGCGATACTCGTAAAAGATATTAAATTGCAAGTTATTTTCAATATAATGTGAAAAACTGTTAGCTTATTAAAAATGATATTTTATGTTGAAACTTACCGTAGATCCATAATACACCAACAAGTTCAGAGATAGCGCAGAACAGTACTAAGAAAGTACCACCATAATGATCTACCAGCTCCAATATGTACTGACCACCCTGCACAATCATAAAAAAATCATGTTACGAATTAGGATAATTATTGACGGTTTCGCTGGCGCAAACATATTGTAAATCAAACGGTTTCATTGATGTCTTTTCTATACCGCAAACAGTGGAATAAAAGTAAAATAAATAAAATAAATAATAATAACGCTCACAGGCACATACATTGTAATGAAACAGTTTCGTTGATGTATTTTCTATAGCACAAACATAGTGGAAATGAAACAGTTTCGTTGAATTCTTTTCTATAGCAGAAACAGTGGAAATGAAACTGTTTCGTTGATGTCTTTTCTATAGCACAAACATAGTGGAAATGAAACAGTTTCGTTGAATTCTTTTCTATAGCAGAAACAGTGGAAATGAAACTGTTTCGTTGATGTCTTTTCTATAGCGCAAACATAGTGGAAATGAAACAGTTTCGTTGAATTCTTTTCTATAGCAGAAACAGTGGAAATGAAACTGTTTCGTTGATGTCTTTTCTATAGCACAAACATAGTGGAAATGAAACAGTTTCGTTGAATTCTTTTCTATAGCAGAAACAGTGGAAATGAAACAGTTTCGTTGATGTCTTTTCTATAGCACAAACATAGTGAAAATGAAACAGTTTCGTTGAATTCTTTTCTATAGCAGAAACAGTGGAAATGAAACTGTTTCGTTGATGTCTTTTCTATAGCGCAAACATAGTGGAAATGAAACAGTTTCGTTGAATTCTTTTCTATAGCAGAAACAGTGGAAATGAAACTGTTTCGTTGATGTCTTTTCTATAGCGCAAACATAGTGGAAATGAAACAGTTTCGTTGAATTCTTTTTTATAGCAGAAACAGTGGAAATGAAACTGTTTCGTTGATGTCTTTTCTATAGCGCAAACATAGTGGAAATAAAACAGTTTCGTTGAATTATTTTCTATAGCAGAAACAGTGGAAATGAAATGGTTTCGTTGATGTCTTTTCTATAGCGTAAATGAAACGGTTTCGTTGAAGTCCTTTCTATAGCACAAACAGTGGAATAAAAATAAAATAAATAAAATAAATAATAATAAAGCTCACAGGCACATACATTGTAATGAAACAGTTTCGTTGATATCTTTTCTATAGCACAAACATAGTGGAAATGAAACAGTTTCGTTGAAATCTTTTCTATAGCAGAAACAGTGGAAATGAAACAGTTTCGTTGATGTCTTTTCTATAGCACAAACATAGTGGAAATGAAACAGTTTCGTTGAATTCTTTTCTATAGCAGAAACAGTGGAAATGAAACTGTTTCGTTGATGTCTTTTCTATAGCGCAAACATAGTGGAAATGAAACAGTTTCGTTGAATTCTTTTCTATAGCAGAAACAGTGGAAATGAAACTGTTTCGTTGATGTCTTTTCTATAGCGCAAACATAGTGGAAATGAAACAGTTTCGTTGAATTCTTTTCTATAGCAGAAACAGTGGAAATGAAACGGTTTCGTTGATGTCTTTTCTATAGCGTAAATGAAACTGTTTCGTTGATGTCTTTTCTATAGCATAAATGAAACTGTTTCGTTGATGTCTTTTTTATGGCGCAAACATACATGAATACATATTTGTAAGGCTATCAAAGAAGTTAAAAGCATAACATTACAGAACAGAACAATATTTAAAGTACTTACAAAAATATTTTTTTGGTTCTTTTTTTGTTGGACCTTTTAACCCTGAGGTTATTTCAAAAATGTGTTCCAATGATTACCCGCAACAAAGCGAGGTATTTCATTTTTCTGGTCAGGCTTTACATAACAGTATTGTGCCAAACACTTTTATCTACTTACGGGAGTGACATAGACGAGACCGATACCGAACCCGAGGGTGCATAAGATAGCGGACATGAAGACTGTCTTGATGCGAAGGAAGGCGTGCCAAAGACTCGTCTACTTACGGGAGTGACATAGACGAGACCGATACCGAACCCGACGGTGCAGCAGATAGCTGACATGAAGACTGTCTTGATGCGAAGGAAGGCGTGCCAAAGACTCATCTACTTACGGGAGTGACATAGACGAGGCCGATACCGAACCCGATGGTGCAGCAGATAGCGGACATGAAGACTGTCTTGATGCGAAGGAAGGCGTGCCAAAGACTCATCTACTTACGGGAGTGACATAGACGAGGCCGATACCGAACCCGATGGTGCAGCAGATAGCGGACATGAAGACTGTCTTGATGCGAAGGAAGGCGTGCCAAAGACTCATCTACTTACGGGAGTGACATAGACGAGGCCGATACCGAACCCGACGGTGCAGCAGATAGCTGACATGAAGACTGTCTTGATGCGAGGGAAGGCGTCCATCATCACGGTGTTGATGGTCGAGAGGAGCGCCACGGCGGAGCCCACGCCCAGCACCGACATCATGACGAAGAATAGCACTGAGAATAACTGAAAGAATTGTTCATTTAGGGTTTTAAAACTGGGAGGAACATTATATGATAAAAACAAACTGTGGACTTGCAATATATTTGAGAATTCACAAACTAAATTTTTTAAGTGTACCTACCTATTAGTACAATTCGCTTTTATGAAAAATATTTATGGTTTTTAGAATAGATCGATGTCGAGGTGAAGGTAGCTTAGTCTAGGCTCCTCTAACTTCTAAAATACTAGGGTAAAAAAAATCTGAAAAATTTCTACAATACAGGGTGTACAATAAAATGGGACAGCTACTTAAAGGGGTGCTTCAGACCATCAAACTGAACAACTTTCTCTATAGGACTAATATCGAAATCGCGAAAAAAAAATCCGCTCTCCCATACAAAACTGCAAACATAACTCGACTGAAATGTATGGGACAGCAGAATTTTTTTTCGCGATTTCGATATTGGTCCCATAGAAAAAGTTGTTCAGTTTGATGGTCTGAAGCACCCCTTTAAGTAGCTGTCCCATTTTATTATACACCCTGTATAGGTAGCATTCCGTAAGTATTTTCAATGAAAATTATAACGAATGCTGTAGCTCAACCAGTTTCGGGACAAACCAGTAAAATAGATTTGTTCTCTAATGACAAACTAGATGGCGTTGCACGAAAATAAATATCCAACTTTTCTTCTTATTATTAAATTATACACAATGATTATATTTATACAATGGCTATCATGGGCGAGTCCGACATGCTCGTGGCCGGTTTTTTGTAGTAGGAATCCACACGACTGAGGCCATCAACTCATGTTTCGTTTTCTTTTAAAATATTTAACATCCCTATATAATGTTATAAATGTGAATGTAAGTTTGTTTGTTAGGCTTTCACGCGAAAACTACTTAACCGATCATCGTGAAACTTTGTACACATATTCTTGGAGGTATTAGAAGTAACATAGGATACTTGGGGTTTTCCAAATTCCATGCGGACGAAGTCGCGGGCAAAAGCGAATAATTTAAAAGAATATTATACAACGTGTTAATAAATTAGCGCAAAACCTCATACACCCCAACAGATTTATAACAAAAGAATTAGATTGTAACAATAATTTCATTATTTTGATAGTTAAAATTTAAAGTTATTCGCATTTTTAGTTCAGAGGCAAAAATGATTTGTTATCATTTCAGCACTGAAAGAAAGCGCTAACGTACTCATGGCATATTTTCTTTGCTCATGGTAACATTTTTATAATCTTGTTTTAAATAGAAGTAGGGTGAGTGTGCCCGTGGGGTGGGTTGACATCGGGTTTAGTAAATTAAAAATTTTACGAAAAAAAAATTAACATTTTGAAAAAAATTACCTATGTTGAAACCATGATAATTCGATTCTGCTATCGATTCTAAACAAACTACTTTCTAGTTTTGCGTTAATTCATTAAGGCTGGGTATTAGTAGAACAAGCCTCTCTTTCTAACAAGCAAACTTTCGCAATTAGCCATCCCGCTTCAATTGAAAGCAAGATCGCAAAAAAACGCATTTTTCATCAATATCTTTTCTCTTGGGTGTTTGGGGAAAAATCCATCGGTTAGAAGCCCTGCTATAATTATTTACCTTTCAAATGATGGTATATTCAGAAGAAATGGTGTAGTGTGATTCTTGTAAAACTAGTTATAAATCTGAAATCGAGCTTACTTTGCTCCTCTTTTCTATCGAGAAAATTTAATAGAATCGTGTTTTCAACGGTTAGATGCCCTGCAGAAAGAACGTATCTACACTGTTATGTGAACTATATATATTAAATGTAAATATTGTGTAAATATTGTAAGTATTGTATGTAATAATTTGGTTCTCAAAAATCGGTTCGAAAACAGACAAAATAGGTATGACCCCCTCTTAACACGTTGTATAAAGGAAGCCTTAAGGCTCAGGCTTTTGTATATTAATATACAAAATGAATAGATACGGCTGTATCGGCGACTGTTGAATGAATGAATGAATGAATGAAATAAATGAATGAATGAAATGAATGAAATATACTCGACGACATGTCGGTGGATTCGGTGTGTATACGACACCGACATACCTAAGTGTTTAGTTCGGTATTCTACTAACCTGAGGCTGGAAAGTCTTGGCGATAGCATCGGGGTATGAAATGAAGGCCAGGCCGGTGCCTCCAGATCCGACGACATTTTGGACAGGCTGCTCCAGCACGTAGGCCAGGTTACCAAGGATGCCGAATATCGTAATGCCGGACAGTAAACTCGTGAAAGTATCCAGAGTTGTTACGATCATGGCGTCTCTGTTGATCACACGATTTTATTTATTAGTAAATACGATTCTACACCCCTAGTTTTTTAGGGTTCCGTACCCAAAGGGTGAAAACGGGACCCTATTACTAAGCCTACGTTGTCCGTCCGTCCGTCCGTCCGTCCGTCCGTCCGTCTGTCCGTCTGTCCGTCTGTCCGTCTGTCCGTCCGTCCGTCCGTCTGTCCTACCTATTTAGGGCTGTAACTTTTGAACCGTAATAGCTAGATAGTTGAAATTTTCTCAGATTATGCGTTATTATGGCGGATTTGTTAACAAATAATAAAAATGTCAAAAAGTTAAAAATTAAGGGGGGTTCTCAACAAGAAACTAGTTTTTATCAACGTTTTTTCTTCACGCTCTATCGTAAAAACGGTAATACATACAAGAGTCAAACTTAGTGTGATTATAGAGCAAACCATACAGAATAACAACAAATACTAAAAACCGGTCAAGTGTGAGTCGGTCTTGGTCCCGGTCCCAGGTCCCGGACCAAAAATGTTTTTTTTTCTAAGTTAATAATGTTGTGTTATGTGGTGGTGTGGTACGGAACCCTCGGTGCGCGAGTAGCCCGACTCGCACTTAACCGGTTTTATTTATCACTAACGAAATTGAGTGTATTCAGACAACTGAAACTAAACACCATAAGGATTTTTTTCTGGACCTCACCTCACGTACAAAAGTGCGGATCAGCCGACCGATTTTCTATGGAAGATTAAAAAACATCTCGTTTTTAGAAATCTTTAGCAAAAGTTATTTAATTTCATTGTCTGAATACATCCTTAAAATTTTTGTTAGTAATTAAAAACTAGTCGTATCCTACAAGTATGAAGTAGCAATTGATTGTCGACTAAAATAACCTGTAAACCAAACTCCCCAATAAATAGGAATGCTCATTTATCGTCCCCTTAGAGGGAAAACTCACTAACTGACATTTTTGCCAAAATTAGTTATTAACACCCCCGTACTCAGAATTACCTACTCTATATTTCTGTCTCACTCACGTTTAAATATCTGTCATACTTTCCGAGATACGATGGTGGAAAAGTCACCAAGTACTTACAGCTTTTGTTTTGAATTCAAACAGTAGAAATAACTAACTCTAGCCTTATTTCCATCCAATAATAACTAATGGTGGTTAGTGACTTTTACCCATTCACTAACGGCACTTAGTGACTTTGTCAAAATTAAAATTATCACTAAGTGCAATTAGTGATTTTCCCACAGAACTGAGAACCAGCTATAAATTGATCTTTTGCTCCCGTAGAGGTTTTGAATGGTTAGTTATATTAAAAAATCATGTTAGGCGTACCGGAGTTCACTAAAAGTGGGAAAACTTCAATATTCAAATTCAACTTAATGACAAAAGTCACTAACTGCATATTTTGTCGAAATCAAAAAGATGGAAAACTACTATCCCTTTTCTCTTTTCTTTTGTGATGATTGGACATCAACATGTATATTCACTAAACGAGGATTGTTTAAAAGATTTATTAATCTTTTATAGTTATTACTGCTAACAAAAAATATATTCCCTTTAAGTTTAATGTTTTTATGACGTTTTAAACTTCAAACCTCAATGTCTCAAAACTATGTTTTTGTAGTTACTTGACTTTTCTCTCTAAGGGGACGATATTTTATTTTCGAAATTTATTTGAAACAAATATATTTTTTAAATAATTTAAATAAAAAATAAAAAACAATTTATTAATCTTCATTCCAACTTTAATACGGCTGCTTCAAGGCGCTGCTATACGTCATCAGCCCCAAGAGTAAGTTAACGACTGGGTTATAATGAGCAATTACGTTCAAACCTACCTGTAAACGTTTTGTCTGAAGTCGTTGTACGAAGAGAACATGATGATAGCTCCCGTGCACACCGACAGTGAGAAGAACACCTGCGTCACTGCTGCGTACCATACCTGAGGAAAATCACCAACACTCATGATCAGGATATTCCAGATAAAGCGCTCCATACAAAATGAAGTTAAGCGTCCTAGTTTGGACATTTAGTAATTAAAGTTAAAAGAGATAAAACCGGTCAAGTGCGAGTTGGGCTACTCGCGTACCGAGGGTTCCGTACCACACCACCACGGATCACAACATTATTAACTTAGGAAAAAAAACTTTTTTTGTCCGGGACCTTTAGCGCGAGACCGACTCACACTTAGCCGGTTTTTATTATTTGTTGTTATTCTGTAGAGTTTGCTCTATAATCACACTAAGTTTGAGGCTTGTATGTATTACCGTTTTTACGATAGAGCGTGAAGAAAAAACGTTGATAAAAACTAGTTTCATGCTATTACGGTTCAAAAGTTACAGCCCTAAATAGGTAGGACAGACGGACGGACAACATAGGCTTAGTAATAGGGTCCCGTTTTCACCCTTTGGGTACGGAACCCTAAAAATTTTGTTAATACTATCTAGAAACCAATATCTGTGTCGGTACCACAGAGAAATTATAGGAGGGGTTAGAAATGCAAAGTAGCGCTTTTGCTTCGGAGACTGCTGTCGCCACTTGTCTTCCCGCTCACGCTGCTACAATTACTCATGCCCTCTCGCTCGCACCACAAATTTTAACTAAACTATAAATTCCCTAAGTGACAAAACAAACTTTTAAAACACTAAGCAACTACTTACGTCGAGTTCAATGAGTTTCTCCCACTGAGGCGTCAAGAAGAACAAAATTCCATCGCCAGCTCCAGGTAGAGTCGCTGTACTGTAAGAAGAAAAATCCTATTAAAATTGTCATCGAAGCTTCGCGTATACAAAATCAACTGGAGACTGCGCGGACGAATCGTGCGAATAGATTTTCTATGGATTTTTTGCCGTGTATGGTATGCCTTACCCGTTGTAAAAGAGTTATTTTATTGCTGAAGTTATGGTGGCGCGCGAGAGGTGTGGAAACTCAATCTTGAGGTCCGGGTTCGAATGGATCCGTAGGGGATGACATGCCATGTACCCATGAGTTTTTCTAACTTATGTACGTAATACCGACTGCTCAAAAACGGTGAAGGAAAACATAGTGAGGAAACCTGCATAGATACGCAGAAGAAGAAATTCCGACGCGTATGAGATACCCACAGAACATCATAATTATAAGAGATACCATTCCGTATTGGGTACGCAAATGCATGAGGTCAATGAATAGCAAACTCGTTATATGAATGTATGAATGTCGACTGCCGAGTGATACCTAATTACAACTACCTTCATCTTTACCTACTTGTTAATAAAGTCAATGATGGCGTGCCATCGACTCGACAAAAGAAGATTGCCCATAGAATTATAATTAAATCGAATAGAGGTCGTATTTAATATTGCGAAGTATTTTTGAAAGTCAGAGCCGCAATAAAACTCGTGCTATTCGTGCATTCGTGGCCTCGCTCGTCACGTGATTGATATAAATCTAATTCGTTTTTAGGGTTCCGTACCCAAAGGGTGAAAACGGGATCCTTTTCATAAGACTACGCTGTCCGCCCGTCTGTCCGTCCGTCCGGCTGTCTGTCTCTCGTACATATTTAGGGCTGTAACTTTTGAACAGTAATACCTAGCTAGACAGTTGAAATTTTCACAGAATGTGCATTATAATGGCGGATTTCCTAAAAAATAATAAATTAAGAGGGGTGGTCATACAAGAAACTAGTTTGTCTTCTCGCTTTATCGATAAAAAGGTAAGACAAGCGTAAAACTTGGTGTGATTATAGAGCAAACTTTACACTACAACAACTAATAATAAAAACCAGCCAAGTGTGATTCACACTTGTCAATGGTCTCGCGTTAAAGGTCTAGGAGAAAACAAAAAAATGTTTTGTTAAGTTAATATGTTCTGGTACGGAACCCTCGCCTCGGTGCGCGTGTAGGCCGACACGCACTTGGCCGGTTTTATTTTATTTTATAATAATCTACGATCAAAAACAAAACCTAAGAGCAAAGCAGAATCAAAATACTTAGGTACTACAAGTTTGCTCAGTTTAATTTTACCTAATAATAAGTATTTGAATTATATTGTGCCTTAAAAATTATCAATCTTGCAAAAGACAAAAATCACTGATTTCGAATATACAGGGTCTTTCTATGCGATTTTTTTCAGGGAAAGATCAGACCAGACCATTAACCTGAACAACTTTTACTACGGAGCGAAATCGCGAAAAAATTATCTGCCCTTCCATAGAATCAAATCAATGGCTACTTTACCGCTTAGATCAAAGTAAAATGAATGGATAGGCCCAAAGCGCTTTAAGTTGAAGCACGTAAAACTGGGGCACTTCAATACAAATTAGGGTACTTGGTCTGTCATCTCAGTACATTTTCGAAGTAAAACTGTCAATTGTTTTGCCTCATTAGGCGCTTTAAGTTGAAGCACGCAAAACTAGGGCACTTCAATACAAATTAGGGTACTTGGTCTGTCATCTCAGTACATTTTCGAAGTAAAACTGTCAATTGTATTGCTCATTTTTCGCGTTTAAAATGTTCGCGTAAGGCCTGTCCATTCTTGTTTACTAATGTCATTGCTTTACCGTACCTACTGTACGAAACAGCAAATTTTTTCTCGCGATTTCGATGTTGGCTCCGTCGTAAAGTTATTCAGTTTGATGGTCTGAATGTCCTTTGATTTGTAACGCATTTAATTTTACACACTATAATGACTAATGAGTAATGACATATATTAAATGCATAGGTATAAGTATTTTAAAATATATGAATTCCCACGTAAATATGTAGAAACCTTCGACAAAACATGTTGATGATAATTACATCAAAACAACTGACGAGTTATGAACAGACAAACGGATACAGAGCATGCAACGAGAATAGATATAATAACATACGTGATAAGTAAGATGATCATGACCACGTAGGGGAAAAGGGCTAAGAAGTAAGCAGCCTTGCCGGAACTCTTGACTCCGCGGGCCACGATCAGGAAGATCGCGAGCCAGGAGACAAACAGGCACAGCGTCAGGTACCAGATAGGAAGGCCTGTAAATAATATAAGCTATGTTTATAAGCTTTGTTTTTTTTTGTTTTTTGTTTTTTTTTTGTTTACTTATATGTTTTGGACGAAAAGGCTGCAATACTCAAATTATATCAGTATAGCGTTTAAGAGGATATAATTCGTAGAACGTTCCATACAAAACGAAGTTCCAGTTTAAACATTTAGTATTTAAAGTTAAAAATTTTTTTTTATATTAGAAACATATTTTGTGCTTTGCATTTGTCAGATTTGCTTTTAAATATTTAGTTGTAAAATTATCGTGGTTCAAAGTTTTCCATAGAAATCTTAAATTAATCGTAGCATTGAAACTACAGGGTGAAATTGATATCATTGGCATCCTTTTAAACTAAGAGTCTATCCATGAAACTGAACAACTTTTAGTATGGGAGAAAACCGATCGGAGCAAAAAAAAATCTGCTGTTGCACATTTGAGTCCAGTAGGCACAGAAATTTAGTATGGGACAGCTGATTTTTTAGTTGCTCCGATCGGTTTGCTCCCGTAGTAAAAGTTGTTCAGTTTGATGGGTAGACTCTTAGTTTAAAAGGATGCCAATGATATCAATTTCACCCTGTATATTGACAAATGCAAATCACCAGATAATGATTTCTAGATCGTGTTTAAATAATTTCATGGAAATGTTTTTTTTTTTGTCTTGATATATTGTGCTGTATGGAACCCTCGGTGCGCGAGTAGCCCGCCTTGCACTTGGCCGATTTTTTAAAGTCATTTAGAAACGAAGTTATCTTGATGAAATTGAAAATAAAAATAAAATAGTATGGTATACTAACCGAGTCCACCTTCAATACCATCGCTCTGTTGCAGCACAGTTCTCCTGAAAAAAATCAAACATTGAAAAGCATTACTAAAAACGTACGAAAGAAGGTTAAACTACGCCAGTACATACATTTATCTATGGATTGAACACTACGTTGAACATTACCTACCGCCGGCGGTCGATGTTTCCACAGCCTTCTGTATTAAAATAGGATGTTTCAAAGCAGAATGGCAAATTTGGACCCAGTCATTTTTTACGAAAACTAAAAGCCATTCAGGACGGCGCGGCGCCGGCGCGGCGGTCATAATTATTATAAACAAAAAAAAAATTGGCATTTTTTAAAAAAGCTTCCACATCTCCAGAAGTCCGGATTCAAAAGTAGATATTACTAGTAAAATAGACAAATCGTCCAAAAAGCAGGTAAAACGCAATCATGATAGCTATTTTCATCTAATATCATCACTGAGGTATTTTTGGTCATTACGGAACGTATTTGGCTTTGTTGAACTGATAGTGTGTTTGATTTCGTTTTCTTCCATTATCATAATATGGTACGGTTATAGCGAATTTTCATTAAAATAAACACAATGAATCAAGAGCGGATCCAGGGGGCCATGGCCCCCCCCCACGGACCTCTTCGGATTGCATTGAATTTCGAGGCTGAGTAATGATGATTCTCTACACGCGTGCGACTCGGCTTTTTTAAACACTACAAGTCGCGGCAAGCGCGTCTTTCGCTCTCCGAAAAGCGCGGAAACAGGTTATTTTGTATGCAGCGAAGGCGCGTAACCCGCGTGTAGAGAAATCATACTAGACGTGCAGGTATAGACAATAGGTACCTATTTCCAGCTTCCTGAGTATAAATAAATACACATGAACACCTTGCCAAGAAAAGCGGTCACAGATTACAAACTTACACGAAGTATAACTCAGCACTGCTACTAGATTCATTCGTGGTGACGATGTTCTCTGTTTGGCCCGAAGGCACGCAGTTCGTCCACTCAGGGGCGCACTCTGCCCACGGCAGCGTCGACTGGAAGCTCATGGCAAGGTAGAACAAGCACAGTGCAACTATAGACACGTAGTAAGAGAGGATGTAGCCACAGCCCAAAGCTTGTGCGTAGCCTGTACCTGGAATTTAAAGAAAATCCGGATATTAAGGAAAGCTCAAGTGCGATCTTGCATGGAGTATTGCAGTCACCTCTGGGATGGCCCTGCAAAATACCAACTGGATGCACTGGGCTCAGTTGAGCGTCGAGCCAAGAGACTCATCGACGATGATGCACATGTCAAGGCTAAGTTACATGGTCTGGAAGACCGCCGATTGGTCACTTTTCTGTCGGTGTTTTATCGGATACACTTCGGCGAATTTTCCCAGGCGCTACATGACCTGATTCCACCATCCCCTTTCACCAAGTATGACAAGACGTAGTGCGAGACTGCATCCATATTCCATATACGTACTGAATATTCCAACAATCCGCACAAAAAGGTACGCATCCTCTTTTATAATGAGAACCGCGGTAGGCCGCGTTCAGACGACCCGCACCCGCCCCGCACCCACTCGACCCGGCCCGCACCCGCCCCGCGCTCACCCCGGCGTCCTAAAATGCATTACTTGCAATTTGAGTTTTATGACACGATAATAAATCTCGTATTGCATTTTAGGGGAGCACCCGCGCCCGCGGCGCACCCGCCCCGCACCCTGCCCGCACCCACCCTGCGCCCGCCCCGCGACCGCTCTTCAAAATACAATTTGAGATTTATTATCGTGTCATAAGACTCAAATTGCAAGCAATGCATTTAAGGACGCGGGTGAGCGCGGGGAGAGCGCGGGGTGGGTGCGGGTCGTCTGACTATGGAGATTATGCATCTTTCTGCTGCTATCTGGAGAGTTCAGATACAGGGGAATGATCCACGAAATGCGATTTTCGCAATTGCGTGATCGTTTCCTTTCCAATCTCAACTCTATTCCAATGACGTTTGAACAGAAACGGTCACGGATATATCAAAAATCCCGTTATAGGGCCAGAACTATTTGAAAGTACGATGTGTACATTATTTACCTTTCATAGCTGGCGACAAAGACCAGATTTTTACAGAGTTTCTTGAACTGAACTGTCCTAATACACCTTCGATGTAGTACATAGGTTTGCCGACGAAGAACAAGACGAGGATGTACGGGATCAGGAAAGCACCGCCCCCATTCTGGTAGGCGACGAAGGGGAACCGCCAGACGTTGCCAAGTCCCACCGACGTGGCGATACAGGACATGAGGAACTCGATCTGATTGCTCCACATAGCACGTACTGGCTGGTCATCTTCCACGTCATCTTCTTCCTGAAAATCCGTATAAATATTCTATATTGATCAAATGTGAGTGGAACAGTCGAGAGAGGGCGGGCATCTGAGGAGAATTACCACGACCCTTAGACAATTTAATAAGGACGAGTTACGCGTGTCATTCTACTAAGAAACATTTCTGCAACTTTTTGCGGGGGGCGAGGTAACATGAAATCCGCAACATTGGATTTTAATCCCCATTACTTTAGATTCTAATTATGAATGTTAAAAATCATGAAAAGTCTCGTGTGAACCCCAAACGTTCTAAGTTCAAAATTATTGTTTCGCTATTATAGGCTGTCTCGTTTAGTGATAAGGTATAAAATTGGGTGTAAATGCGCAAGATTAATTGATCTAATACCGTGGCAGAGGGGAAATGCTACCGCAAGGCGAGTCCCTATTAAATTGTCTAAGCCACGACCAAATAATGGTCTTCTCTACAAGTGCGTAGCACCCTCAGCCGAAGGAAGTGTATGAAAGTGAATAAGGCGAGAGAAGTATGCCAGAATCGTAGTGTGTGGCGAGCCTTAGTCTCTGTGTACTTCTATGGAATAGTGGCATGAGTATACAGGGTCCTTCTTAATATGCTGACACTTATTTAAGGGGATAATCAGACCATCAAAATGAACAACTTTCTCTATGGAACCAACGTCGAAATCGCGAAATAAAAATCAGCTCGTCCAGTCACCATCAGATATATCGTAGCATACAAGGCGTTCAAATATTTCTGAACAGTGCTAATTTGTTACAATTATATCGAAACATGTATTTTGTCATAAATATCTGAACAGCTACATATCAATAATTAAATAATTTCTTTACAATGTTATTTAAAATTGAAATGTATAACAATGGATTAAGGTCTTTTTTCCTATACTGCTCAGATGTTGATGACCACCCTGACTGCGTAGATATATTTGATGTTCTAGGCGTTCCTATATTTTTGATTGGTTATGAGTAAAGAAATTATTGAAAATTAGAACTGCTTAGAAATATTTGACCACCTTGTTTGCTACGATATACTTATCTGCTGGTGACTGTCCATAGAAAACTACAAACCCACTCGAGCCAAATGTATGGGACAGCTGATAATTTTTTGCGATTTCGATGTTGGTCCCATGGAGAAAGTTGTTCAGTTTCATGGTCTGATCATCCCCTTAAAAAAGTTTCAGCATATTAAGAAGGACTCTGTATGTATGTATTGACACTGCTTAATCGATTATGTCTAAACATAAAAAGCAGACCGATTCTAATCTTATCTCTGAAAATTGATAGGTTTATGATTATGAGGTTTATGATCAAATTCCTTATCGAATAGACTACGCAAATTGGAGTAACAAAATAATCATAGGTGATAATGGATACCATAACGTACTTATTGCTTTTACGAGACAATCCTTGAAACATTGAGTACATTTGTCAGCCTTTTTAGGGTTCCGTACCCAAAGGGTGAAAACGGGACCCTATTACTAAGCCTACGTTGTCCGTCCGTCCGTCCGTCCGTCCGTCCGTCCGTCCGTCCGCCCGTCCGCCCGTCTGTCCGTCTGTCCGTCTGTCCGTCTGTCCGTCTGTCCGTCTGTCCGTCTGTCCGTCTGTCCGTCTGTCCGTCTGTCCGTCTGTCCGTCTCTCCGTCTGTCCGTCTGTCCATCTGTCCGTCTGTCCGTCTGTCCGTCTGTCCGTCTGTCCGTCTGTCTGTCCTTCCGTCTGTCCTACCTATTTAGGGCTGTAACTTTTGAACCGTAATAGCTACATAGTTGAAATTTTCTCAGATTATGCGTTATTACGGCGGATTTGTTAGTAAATAATAAAAATGTCAAAAAGTTAAAAATTAAGGAGGGTTCTCAACAAGAAACTAGTTTTTATCAACGTTTTTTCTTCACGCTCTATCGTAAAAACGGTAATACATACAAGCGTCAAACTTTGTTTGATTATAGAGCATACTCTACAGAATAACAAATACTAAAAACCGGCCAAGTGTGAGTCGGTCTCGCGCTAAAGGTCCCGGACAAAAAAAGTTTTTTTTCAAAGTTAATAATGTTGTGTTTTGTAGTGGTGTGGTACGGAACCCTCGGTGCGCGATTAAATTCAAATTCGTCTTTTGTGTGACTCTACTTATTGTTTGAAGTCAAATAAATTACCTTTTTCTCATTATTAGAGTTTAAAGGTGCTTTTGTAAGCGATGGCCGGTCTTGCGGAGGCTTTTCCTGCTGGGGTCCTGGCTGGGCGGGTTCCGTGCCGTAACTTGGAGGTGGGGTGTCACCAGGGCCAAATTCGAATGCATCATTTTGATGAACTCCGCTCTGAAAATAGTTCAATTAATCAATCAATTATAATTAATTATTATTCACAAAAAACATAGTACAGGGAATATAGGAAGTACAGAAGGTACAAAAAAATATTATAATATTTTACATATTTTAGTTACTCATTCTTTTTTTTTCATCATTAATGATGGGTTTGCTCTTGACCTCAATCCAGTCCTCAGGACGAAGATGGGGTCGTAGATGTAGCGAGCTTACCCAGAAGATGTCTATTCACTCGTACTTTAAATGAATTCGGGTTGTAAGTGCTCGGAAATACTGGCAAAGCATTCAAGGAACTTTACTATACAGAATGTAAAATTAAATGCGTTACTTATTAAACAGGGTGCTTTAGAGTCTCTCTTGTTCAGTTTGATGATAGTCTAAAATTTAGACTTAGTTTAAACCTCGATTTCAGTATTGGTCCCATAATAGTCAAAGTTGTTCAGTTTGATGGTCTCAAGCAGCCCTTTAAGTATGTAACGCATTTAAGTTTACACCCTGTATAGTTTCCATTAAATCAGTTCAAGCGTCGCGCATACAGGGTGCTTCTTAATATGCTGACGGTTTTTTAAACGGATGATCAAACAACTCAAACAAAACAAGATCAAACTAAACAACTTTCTGTATAGGACCAACGTCGAAATCGCCAAAAAACCTTACATTTGGGATATCAGTTTTGTATGAAATAGCTGATGTTGCTGGTCCCATAAAGAAAGTTGTTCAGTATGATGGTCCGATCGTCCTCTTAAAACACCGACAGAATTATTAAGTTGTACCCTGTATACAGGGTGTACGTGACAGCCTAGCAAATATTGAAATGGTGAACTCAGACCATCAAACTGAACAACTTTCACTATGGAGCCTACCTCAGGAAACGCGAAAAAAATCAGCTGTCCCATACATTTTAGTCGGGTAGGTAGGTACAGCAATTTTGTATGAGACCGCTGATTTTGCTTCGCGTTTCCTGAGGTAGGCTCCATAGTGAAAGTTGTTCAGTTCGATGGTCTGAGTTCACCGTTTCAGTATTTGCTAGGCTGTCACTTACACCCTGTATGTGATACAGCCCCCATTATTTATCTATTGTCTGTAAATAAGGGGTTTGAGGTATGTGATATGATTAATAATAACCTGATAGCTACTTAAGTAAGTAATCATGATTAATCACCTTTATTCGTCTTTAAGAAGGGGATTTGTTTGTATAACGATTTTCTGTAAAGTCGCAGTCGTAGGCTGTCACTAACCTTCACGGTCGCTTTATTCACATGTGCCAATGATAATGTACACACGGCGACACATCAGGCTACGCACCCTATATACCCATAACCAGGGCCGGATTAAGCCATGTAGAGGCCCCTAGGCAATGCAAGTCTCGGGGCCCCCCTGCACATGGGCGTAACAATGGTTCTTTTCCAGTGTGGTCCAGATTAGGTGGTCGCAATAAAACAGCACATATCTACTAAAATGACGGATGTTGCAACACGATCCAAAACCTATAGTGTAGTCTGTATGTAGTGTTCCATAACAAAATTGGGAAAACGGAACACTTATTGAATCACCTCGATGTCTGTCCGTCTATCTGTCTGTAACACTCTTAAACTCGTTTATCTTGGAGATAAATTTTATGTATATAATATATAAAATTCTTATATTATAAGAAGCTGAAACTTCGTTTTTTATATCAATTAAAGGCCCAATTAGAAGAGTGCAGTCAAAAAAAGATTTATTATTATAATTGAGCTTAGGAGTCAAAAGTTTTTTATTCTTAAATTATCATGTGGGGTATCATTAAAGGAAACGTTATAAAAATGAAAAAAAAAAACGTTTTTTTTTAATCTTTTCTTAATTTTTTATTCAATTCAAATACAAAAACGATTTTTTTTTCTCATGAGCCGTGGGGCCCCTCGCCGGTGGTGGGCCCGTAGGCTCGTGCCTACTTTGCCTATATGGTTAATCCGGCACTGCCCATAACTACACTACTAGTATAAGAGATAAGTGTACTATTTGCAACCATAAGCAGCAAGGCTGATTCAGTGTTTATAGGGTGTAGAGCATCTCTGTGATGGGGTTGACGTCGGTCTGCCTGCATATCGTCAGTCGGTTTAGGAGATACAGCCGTTCAAAGGCGAGTTATGGGTGCAAAAAATGGCCGATCAGCAGCAAGGCTGATCGTATGATATTATTGTAATATGCACTGAGGCTATGTGAACAGTACAAAAACTGACGTGGTTCATCAGTCGGTTTAGGAGATACAGCCGTTCAAAGGTCAGTTATGTGTGCAAAAAACGGCCGATCAGCAGCAAGGCTGATCATAGGATACTATTGTAATATGCACTGTAGCTAAGTGAACAGTACAAAAACTGACATGATCCGTCAGTCGGTTTAGTAGGTACAGCCGTTCAAAGTTTCAAAAATTAATGGTAATAAAAAAATAATGATTTCCCGAAAGGATGATCATAGGATATTATTGTAATATGCACTGTAGTTATGTGAACAGTAAAAAAACTGACATGATCCGTCACTCGGTTTAGTAGGTACAGCCGTTCAAAGTTGCAAAAATTAATGGTTACAAAAAAATAATGATCTCCTGAAAGGATGATCATAGGATATTATTGTAATATGCACTGTAGTTATGTGAACAGTAAAAAACTGACATGATCCGTCACTCGGTTTAGTAGGTACAGCCGTTCAAATTTGCAAAAATTAATGGTTACCAAAAATAATGATCTCCCGAAAGGATGATTATAGGATATTATTGTAATATGCACTGTAGTTACTATACACAGAAGCTATGTTAACACTATTTAAACTGACATGATAATGTCGGTCAGTTTAACAGTTATTACCGCTAGTTAAAAAGAAACTTGCAGTGCTAAAAATTATTAGAAGTAGTTTAGTGGTTATGAGTTTCGTTAGGTACTAGTATTGAAAAGTCAATGTTCAGAGTTTTATCTCTTTGATATCTTCCTGATTTGTATCTCTGACGAATCCCCTCGGGGAATATAGTCAAAAGCACTATGCTATGTTGTGCTTGTAATGAACATGATTCGTCAATCAGATTACATACAGTCGTTCATAGCTCATGGTTGCAAAAGAATAACGATCTCCAATAAAAGGCTGATTATGCGGTGTAGCTATGTAAGTACTGTTAAACTGACATGCTAATTATGTCAGTCCGTCAGTAGTTATCAAGGAACATACTACTCGTAGTCAAAGAATAATTATATACATATACTAACGTTACTAACGTAAACCGTAGTCTTAATCACTGCTAGCAGAGAGAGCTGAGTTACGATTACGTTGAAAAAATCAAGGGGCACAACACAACCGAGGACTGTGCCGAAGGAAATTTTGGAGTGAAAACTTAGTCTATCCTTTTTGGTAGTTAGATATGATCCGAGCATACCTCGTAGGTAGTCAACAGTAGGTAGAATAACTTGGACAACATGAACAACTCGGTCGACTTAGACAACTCGGACAACTTGGTCAAATGATTTGACTTGTTCAAGTTGCTCATGTTGTCCAATTAAGTACTTTCGACAACAAAACATCTCTGACAACATGAAAAACTCGGTCAACTTGGACAACTCTGACAACATTGTATAAGTTGACCAAATCGTCAGAGCTGTTTATGTTGCCCGAGTTTTTCATGTTGTTCGAGTTGTTAATGTTGTTCGAGTTGTTCATTTGAATACCACGACCACGATCAAGTTCTAATAGCCAAATATTTTAGCCATCTCGGGTCTTCGAAACGATCCTGGGATTGTTTCATAAAATAAATAAATTAAGACTTGTACACAAATTAATCTTGTGAAAAGTGAAAAATGAAGTTAGGTATTTACCTAAACCGGAGATCGGATATTCGGATGCATATTTATAACCAATATTTGTGCTTTTCATTTTTCTGATTTCCGTAAAATATACAGTGTGAAATTGATTATCATTAGCATCCTTTGAAACTAAGAGTCTACCCATCAAACTGAGCAACTTTTATTATGGCAGCAAACCGATCGGAGCAAAAAAATAATCAGCTGTTAAATACTAAACTGCAATGCCTACTCGACTCAAACGTATGCAAAAGCTGACTATTTTTTTGCTCCGATTGGTTTGCTCCCATAGTAAAAGTTGGTCAGTTCTATGGGTAGACTCTTAGTTTAAAAGGATGCTAATGATATCAATTTTACCCTGTATAGTTTCAATGCTAGGATTAATACCTATAAGGTTTGTATGGAAAACATCGAACAACGATAATAACTTTGAAACTACAGGGTGACTACAGGGTGGTAACAAAACATCCAAGAATCCAGAAAATCCAGAATTTAATTAGTTGACATTTGTGATTTTTAAATTGAATTTTCATATGTATTAAATAAATAAAATAAATAAATATCTTGGACAATGTCACACAAATTATCTACTCACATTTAAAGTACCTGAATCTAGCCTGGACTTGTATTATGATGACTAGACAACGATATAGAATACATATATAGATACAAACATCCATGACTTGGGTACAAATATTCATATTCATCATACAAATATTTGTCCCTTACAGGATTCGAACCCGCGACCCTCGGCACAGCAGGCAGGTTCACTACCAACTGTATTAAGTATAACATTGATAATAATGCACTTGATCGAACTTAACCATAATTAATGTACCTTACTGATTTTATTGTATAAAGCTACTACTTATATATAATGTTAATAATGCCCTAGCTTTTAAGTTGCATGCTATTGCGGTGCCCTAATATTACGAGAGATAAGTGTACTTTTTGCAACCATAAGCAGCAAGGCTGATTCAGTGTTTATAGGGTGTAGAGCATCTCTGTGATGGGGTTGACGTCGGTCTGCCTGCATATCATCAGTCGGTTTAGGAGATACAGCCGTTCAAAGGCGAGTTATGGGTGCAAAAAATGGCCGATCAGCAGCAAGGCTGATCGTATGATACTATTGTAATATGTACTGAGGCTATGTGAACAGTACAAAAACTGACGTGGTTCATCAGCCGGTTTAGGAGATACAGCCGTTCAAAGGTCAGTTATGTGTGCAAAAAACGGCCGATCAGCAGCAAGGCTGATCATAAGATACTATTGTAATATGCACTTTAGCTAAGTGAACAGTACAAAAACTGACATGATCCGTCAGTCGGTTTAGTAGGTACAGCCATTCAAAGTTTCAAAAATTAATGGTAATAAAAAAAAATAATGATTTCCCGAAAGGATGATCATAGGATATTATTGTTATATGCACTGTAGTTATGTGAACAGTAAAAAAACTGACATGATCCGTCACTCGGTTTAGTAGGTACAGCCGTTCAAAGTTACAAAAATTAATGGTTACAAAAAAATAATGATCTCCCGAAAGGATGATTATAGGATATTATTGTAATATGCACTGCAGTTATGTGAACAGTAAAAAAACTGACATGATCCGTCACTCGGTTTAGTAGGTACAGCCGTTCAAAGTTGCAAAAATTTATGGTTATAAAAAAATAATGATCTCCCGAAAGGATTATTATTAATCGTATGGCTCTTTCTTTTCATTCCTGCGGAGATTACAAATTGATATCTATGGTTTTGAGCCATAGTTTGGCTCTCGGGGTTAGCTCGTTCAACTCCTGGATTCCACCGTCGAATCTTCTGCCAGGGCACTCGTTAACAATGTGCTCGACGGTCTGCTCCGGAGCACCGCAGTCGCACTCGGGTGAGCTTTTTATGCCCCACTTGTGGAGATGGTAGTTGCACCGAGCGACTCCCGAAAGGATGATTATAGGATATTATTGTAATACGCACTGTAGTTATGTGAACACGATAAAAACTGAGATAATCCGTTACTTGGTTTAGTGGGTACAGTCAGCAGCAATAAGTTGCATACACTTTTGTTCTACGCCGTAGTACTAAAGTGTAGTAACTTATTGCTGCTGACTGTACAGCCGTTCAAAGTTGAACAAATTAATGTTAATAAAGATGTTATGACTACCGGAAAGCCTGATTATATGAAAGTATTGTCATATACGCAGTAGATATGTGGACACTATTAAAACTGACATCATTGTCTGACAATTCACCGGTTATAAACGCTAAAATGAAAAAAAAAACAACGGGTTGCACTCCGGGAGTGCCGGTAGAAGTGAAAAATTGAACACTAACGTTGTGCATTTTTGATATTTTGCAAAGGTTAGGGAATAATTTCGCGCAAATTGCTTTAATTATCAGTATGAAAGTATTTATGAAGTAAAATACAATATTCTTTTATTTGCGCTACCGTACACAAACATGACAATTTATGCCGCTTAAACGAAACAGGTATACATTTTCGGGTTAGGTGACAGCTCGCCAGTAAAAAATCTCGCCTTGCGGCGAGTTGCCACTCTTTAGAAGTTGGAAGGGGACATGTCGCCTTCAACACAGGGCGAGTTAGGCGTTCAGAAAAAAGGTAGACCCGCCCGGATTTGTGAAAAGGGCAAATTATGAAGGGGGAGGGGTAGGTAGGTTTGTAGGTATGTATGCAGGTAGCTAGGTTTGTAAGTATGTATGTTATGTAGGTAGGTATGTATGCAGGAAGATATGTAGGTAGGTATGTAGGTATATAATGTAGGTAGGTATGTATGTAGGTAGCAGTGTGGGTGTGTGTATTCGTTAATTTAAGTAACGATTAAAAAGTTTACCATGTCATTCTAAATTAATCCAAGAATCCACCGAAAACCTGGGCTGGGTGGACAGGAAACACAGCTCCACATACACCTCCCTCCCGCATACTCATGTCTGAATCACGTGGTGGATTTCTTTAACTTTTTAGTTACTAAATCGTTTGCTCCTAAATTCGATATAATGAAGGTACGCGTGGACTCCGAACATCCCAACCAATGATATCTAATGCATCTTGAACTTTTTGTTTCTCAATCAACCGATTGCTTCCAAAATCTGAGGGTCCGCATGGACCCCGAACAGGAATCCAATGTCAAACTCCAAAATTTCCTTCGGCACAGTCCTCGGTTGTGTTGTGCCCCTTGATTTTTTCAACGTAATCGTAACTCAGCTCTCTCTGCTAGCAGTGATTAAGACTACGGTTTACGTTAGTAACGTTAGTATATGTATATAATTATTCTTTGACTACGAGTAGTATGTTCCTTGATAACTACTGACGGACTGACATAATTAGCATGTCAGTTTAACAGTACTTACATAGCTACACCGCATAATCAGCCTTTTATTGGAGATCGTTATTCTTTTGCAACCATGAGCTATGAACGACTGTATGTAATCTGATTGACGAATCATGTTCATTACAAGCACAACATAGCATAGTGCTTTTGACTATATTCCCCGAGGGGATTCGTCAGAGATACAAATCAGGAAGATATCAAAGAGATAAAACTCTGAACATTGACTTTTCAATACTAGTACCTAACGAAACTCATAACCACTAAACTACTTCTAATAATTTTTAGCACAGCAAGTTTCTTTTTAACTAGCGGTAATAACTGTTAAACTGACCGACATTATCTTGTCAGTTTAAATAGTGTTAACATAGCTTCTGTGTATAGTAACTACAGTGCATATTACAATAATATCCTATGATCATCCTTTAGGGAAATCATTATTTTTTATTGTAAAAATAAATTTTTGCCACTTTGAATGGCTGTACCTACTAAACCGAATGACAGATCATGTCAGTTTTTTTACCGTTCACATAACTGCAGTGCATATTACAATAATATCCTATAATCATCCTTTCGGGAGATCATTATTTTTTTGTAACCATTAATTTTTGCAACTTTGAACGGCTGTACCTACTAAACCGAGTGACGGATCATGTCAGTTTTTTACTGTTCACATAACTACAGTGCATATTACAATAATATCCTATGATCATCCTTTCGGGAGATCATTATTTTTTTGTAACCATTAATTTTTGCAACTTTGAACGGCTGTACCTACTAAACCGAGTGACGGATCATGTCAGTTTTTTTACTGTTCACATAACTACAGTGCAAATTACAATAATATCCTATGATCATCCTTTCGGGAAATCATTATTTTTTTATTACCATTAATTTTTGAAACTTTGAACGGCTGTACCTACTAAACCGACTGACGGATCATGTCAGTTTTTGTACTGTTCACTTAGCTATAGTGCATATTACAATAGTATCCTATGATCAGCCTTGCTGCTGATCGGCCGTTTTTTGCACACATAACTGACCTTTGAACGGCTGTATCTCCTAAACCGACTGATGAACCACGTCAGTTTTTGTACTGTTCACATAGCCTCAGTGCATATTACAATAGTATCATACGATCAGCCTTGCTGCTGATCGGCCATTTTTTGCACCCATAACTCGCCTTTGAACGGCTGTATCTCCTAAACCGACTGACGATATGCAGGCAGACCGACGTCAACCCCATCACAGAGATGCTCTACACCCTATAAACACTGAATCAGCCTTGCTGCTTATGGTTGCAAAAAGTACACTTATCTCTCGTAATATACGTACAAAACACAAAATAGTGCGGTAGGGAGCCTGCATAGACGCGGCTGCCGGCGCGGGCGCACCGTGCTGTGAGACGAAACAACAACAACATACCGCACCCTCTCGCACGATTCGCAGCGTTCAACTTCTAATAGTTCAAAGTCCAAACAGGGTAACCTGACCTGTCGCCGTGTGTACAGTGTACATATTTAAGAGGGTACCGAGCCTATTGTGCTGCCCTCATTCGTATTTTTTTATTTCTAAACTATTCAACAACTTTTCCAAAAAACTAAAGCACAATAGGCTCGGCGCCCCCTTAAGAGGATAGACCGTATTTCCCTGTTTCCTCCCTGGAATTATCCAGGGAAATTCTCGAAAAAACTGCCTGAGGCAAATCTACACAAACCTAAGTGTGTATAGTAATATAAACCAACTAAAAACATTGAAAATGCTGAAATTCTTTTTCATTTTGCTTGCGTAGTTAATACCCGATCGCGGCACGGCACGTGCTTGTTTGTAGTCAGCCGATCAAACGACGATTATCGCGTAATGGTTCTCTTTACCTACGTTTATGTCCTCTTTTGGTTCGGAGTTCGGACACTTTTGAGCGCGAACCCAACGTCCAGCAGTGGGTAAGTCAAAGGTTTTTAGGGTAATAAAAATTTCAAAAAGTTAAAAATTAAGGGGGGTTCTCAACAGGAAACTAGTTTTTATCAACGTTTTTTCTTCACGCTCTATCGTAAAAACGGTAATACATACAAGCGTCAAACTTTGTGTGATTATAGTAGAGCATACTCTACAAAATAACAACAAATACTAAAAAACGGACAAGTGTGAGTCGGTCTCGCGCTAAAGGTCCCGGAAAAAAAATATTTTTTTTCTTAGTTAATAATTAGGGATGCAACGATTCGGCCATTACGATTACGATTACGATTACGATATTAATCGTTATGTATTACGATAACCGATGCATTACGATTATTCAAACAAATTTAGTTGAGATTATCCTCAGAATGAGTTCTAATAGTGTTTGTTTGCAATACAATGAGAGTTAAATCATTAAAAAAAAACTTTAAGAAAGTCAACGATTTTGTAACTTTTTCTACTAATTTGAGATCGAAATCAAAGGTTCACTTGGTCAGGATTCTGATTTTTGGATGCGTAGAGGCCAATTTGCTTTGAAAAACACATTACGGAACATGATTCTGTATAATCTCGTTAATCAAGCGATATCTCATCCGATTTACGTGGGAGATTAATCTTTTAAAATGTGGATGAGATATCGCGAAAACGAAAATGTATTAATACTTCAAACCGAAAATCAAATCATAGACCTCAGTAGAATTTAAAATGAGAGTCAAATCTGACAAAAAAAAGTCAGATTTAGCTCAAAATGAGCTAAAATGGCAGCGAGAGATCAGATTTTTTTAAGGTTGTTTTTCGGCTCTAGAATCTAGTATTCAGGTCAGGTATTTGTCAACAAGTGCAATCCCATTGAAGTTTTCAATTCGATTTAATAATCGTACGATTCTTACTACGGTGCACTGCAACGTTATTAATCGTGATTATTACGATTACAGATGCAAAACGATGCACCGCTTCGTAATCGTTGTGTGTTGTGTCGTGTGGTACGGAACCCTCGGTGCACGAGTAGCCCGACTCGCACTAGACCGCTTTTTAATTATAAACAAAAAAAAAATGCGACGCAACCGAAGTGTCGGTTCCACAAGGACTTATTTATCGGTTTATGACGGTTATTAATATTAATCTAGGTAATTTAGTACCCATATCACGTATTTTGTTCATCGATCATTCGTCTTTATTTCGCACACGAATTTACATACATACATACGACCGTAATGGATTTCAGGGTGTTCAGAAACAAAGCTACAACTACCAACTTTCTGTTTAAGAATGTAGTTGTATCAGCGTCGGTCTGGCCCCAGGGAACACCGGGACTTTTCCCGGTGGGCCGGTACCCCCGTGGGCCGGTCCGGCCCAGCTCTTCTACCCCCTTCATTTTAATCCTGCAGAAAATGGCCCGGCCTACTCTAGAATCTTTCTGGCCCATTCAAAGGAGTCACTTTAAAAAAAAAACGAAAGAAATCTACTATAAAATAATCAACAATAACTATTATAATTTTTTCACTTTCTTAAAAAGTCAAGGAAATTCAGACCAATATGCTTATTGCAAAATTGCGAGCTCGCTTCGTTCGTTCAGTTTTGTTTTTCTTTTGCTCTCTAATAATAAGTTGGATCCTCTAAACCTGGAAAGATTTTTAATCAAATTCAAAACAAGGCCAAAATGAGTAAGTAACTGAGTCGGGGGCCCCCTGCGCAGTCAAAAGACAGTCAAAATATATTGTGAATTTTCGAGCTCGCTTCGCTCGCTCAATCTTTTTGTTTCACGAACATGTCTGCTCAATTTGGGCATGAGCTGAAAGCTCCTTGTTTTAAATCCTGTTGCGTTGAAGCATTCTAGCATATCGTCGGGTCCTTTACATACGCTGACGGTATTTTAAGGAGATGATCAGACCATCAAACTGAGTAACTTTTTCCATGGGACCAATATCGAAATCTGGTGATCAAAATGGTCTGATCATCACAGGATCATCCCCCTAAAAAACCGTCAGCATATTATCATTTACATACAATTATATTACATTACATTACATTAAAATTTATAATGTATCCTGTATACAGGATAATATGCTGACGGTTTTTTAGGGGGATATTATAATGTAATGATACATTATAATGTAGCAAAATCTCGAGCTCGCTTCGCTCGCTCCTTGTTCTTGGTGGTATTGCAGCGAAGGCGACCTAGTCCCAACTCACATTGCAGTAAAATCTCGAGCTTGCTTCGCTCGCTCCTAATTCCCAACCTAGTCGTATTGACATTGCAGTAAATCTACGAAGTTGCTTCGCTCATTCCTGGATTCTGTGGTCATTGCTTGCTTCAGTTGCTCTTGATTTACGACCTAGCCTTATTGGAGTAAAATCTCAAGCTCACTTTGCTCGCTCCAGGATTTACACAGATCTTATTGC
This sequence comes from Agonopterix subpropinquella, assembly GCA_922987775.1. Lineage (NCBI taxonomy): Eukaryota > Metazoa > Arthropoda > Insecta > Lepidoptera > Depressariidae > Agonopterix > Agonopterix subpropinquella. Next base: position 13,577,293 of record OV277695.1, on the reverse strand, counting down.
AGATTTGAAATGGCCAAAATATCATAGTAAAATATCAAGCTCACTTCACTCGCTCCTGGTTTTTAGTCGCTTATGGAGCCATGTTGGTGTCAGTACGTCCGTTCGTCTGTCACATGCGTTTTTTATTGTAACGTCCTAGTTGCATTGTAGTAATCTCAAGCACGCTTCGCTAGCTCGGATACTTTTGATCGTGAATAACTCGAGCTCGCTTCGCTCGCTCCAGGTCGCCAAAATCAAGTGTTGAGAAAAAAATGTTAGTAACTACAGCTTAGTAACGTGATAATATTGCAAGAAAAATCTTGAGCTCGCTTCGCTCGCTCCTAGTTATGATTGTATTGCAATAGCCTAGACAAATTGAATTAAGATGGCATTGCAGGTTTGCAACCTTTGAACTAATAATATTGTAAAAATCTTGAGCTCGCTTCGCTCGCTCCTAGGTTATGATTGTATGGCAATAGCCTAGACGTATTTAACTGCAGGTTTGCAATAACCTTTGACCTAATAATATTGTAAAAATCTTGAGATCGTTTCTCTCGCTCCTAGTTATGATTGTATCGCAATTAGCATAGATGCATTGGATGTAGATCGCATTGCAGGTTCGCATTGTCCTAATAATATTGTAAAAAACTCGAGCTCGCTTCGCTTCCTCCAGTTTTTAGATAACAAACTACAGGTTTTAGATCACTATTGCGAATTTGCGACGAGTTAATCATATAGCGGTAAACACTCGAGCTCGCTTCGCTCGCTTCAGTTTTAGATCTTATGAGTCTCGGACTCGCCTCGCTCGCTCCAGGTTTTAGTGATTTATTTATAGATCTAACCTGGATCTGGCCTCTTATGGGGAAAAATTATTGCTACGCACATTGAGCAGGGGCGCCAATGAATGTTAAGTTTTTGCCCCGAGTCGGAAAAATCGTGGATCAGGGGCTGGATCGTTTTGCAACCTGACCGTGACCTAGCCCCCACTACGCCCTGGGAAAAAAATTGCTACGCCCGTCCATGCCCTTTCTTTTGACCATTGTCGGGGAAAAAGTAAGTGGGCCGGTTTGAAAAATTATCCCGGTAGTTTTTTGAGTCCCAGACCGACGCTGAGTTGTATTGTGGCAATGCTCACATGTAGCAATTTGCGAACGAGCTTAATTAAATTAGGTATTTTATCGTAAATCATTCTACAGATTGTCTCGACCGATTCCGATATGATTAAGCTGATAAAGATCAAGGAAAAATCCTTGTTGTCTACCAGGAAAATTATTTATTGTAGGCCCCCAAACGGTTCCGTTTATTGATTTATTACACTCTACAAACATAATTTAATTTACTATACAGGTGAAATTGATATCATTAGCATCCTTTTATACTAAGAGTCTACCCATCAAACTGAACAACCATTACTATGGCAGCAAACCGATCGGAGCAAAAAAAAATCTGCTGTTGCATACATTTGAGTCGCGAACTCACGCGTCGATATTGCAGTTCAGTATGGCCAGAGCATGCCCGAAACAGATATGGTTGTAGGACTAAAGGGGAGGCCTTTGCCCAGCAGTGGGATGAAATAGGCTAGGAAAAAAAAGTAATTGGATGAAACATTCGGTATAAATGTAAACGGAATTATGAAATAAATATAAAAAATGCACCGTTTTGACTTTTTTGCTAAGATTCTTTTTTTCCTATTAAAAAGGAACATCTTAGATCTTAATACGAAAATAAAAATAAATAAAACCGGTCAAGTGCGAGTCGGGCTACTCGCGCACCGAGGGTTAAGTACCACACCACCACAGAACACAACATTATTAACTTAGAAAAAAAAACTTTTTTTGTCCGGGACCTTTAGCACAAGAGCGACTCACACTTGGCCGGTTTTAGTATTTGTTGTTATTTTGTAGAGTTTGCTCTATAATCACACAACGTTTGACGCTTGTATGTATTACCGTTTTTACGATAGAGCGTGAATAAAAAACATTTATAAAAACTAGTTTCTTGTTGAGAACCCCCCTTAATTTTTAACTTTTTGACATTTTTATTATTTGTTAGCAAATCCGCCGTAATAACGCATAATCTAAGAAAATTTCAACTATCTAGCTATTACGGTTCAAAACTTAAAGCCCTAAATAGGTAGGACAGACGGACGGACGGACAGACGGACAGACGGACAGACGGACAGACGGACAGACGGACAGACGGACAGACGGACAGACGGACAGACGGACAGACGGACGGACGGACGGACCGACGGACGGACAACGTAGGCTTAGTAATAGGGTCCCGTTTTCACCCTTTGGGTACGGAACCCTAAAAAACCAAGATATCTTACCACGACAAGATTGCTGATTTTTTTTTTACTCCGATCGGTTTGCTCCCATAGTAAAAGTTGTTCAGTTTGATGAGTAGACTCTTAGTTTAAAAGGATGTATGTACCCAGTATAAGTTTACACCCTGTATAATGTACACTTAAATACTAAATTGTAAAGAATTAGACACGCTGTTGTTATGGATCGATCAATTATACTAAATTAATTAATCCGAATATCTAAATCTATCAGAAAGTAGATAAGAATTAATTTCGGCTTTTGCATATAGAAAAAAAATATCCTACTGTCATAATAATAATTAGGTATAATATTTATAGGTATTATTAGTTATTTTATCATAATGTTTTATTTTGTTAGTTTACAAATTAAATGAAAGAAGTTTGGCGGACAGCCATGTAATTTGAGACCCAGACTAAGAGGGCCCATACATGAATAGCCGGGTCCACACCTGACGATCCATCGCGCTCCGATCGCGCGCGGCAGGAGCGAATAGCCGGGTCCACACCTGACGATCCATCGCGCTCCGATCGCGCGCGGCACATCCAAACGCCTGCAATTAGCCGGGTCCACACCTGACGATCCATCGCGCTCCGATCGCGCGCGGCACATCCAAACGCCTGCAAATTCTCCTGCCGCGCGCGATCGGAGCGCGATGGATCGTCAGGTGTGGACCCGGCTATTCGCTCCTGCCGCGCGCGATCGGAGCGCGATGGATCGTCAGGTGTGGACCCGGCTAATTGCAGGCGGTGTGGATGTGCCGCGCGCGATCGGAGCGCGATGGATCGTCAGGTGTGGACCCGGCTATTGAAACTTAGTAATACGTGTAGAGTGAAACAAAACTATAAAAAAAAAAAATTGGAGAAGTTGGAGAAAAGGTATTTCTCCGTATGATACCTTTTAGCTTTTGTATCAAGTGTGTAAAAGTCATAATCTTTCTTATTAGATAGTCCACTCAATCTTCTACGCATTCATGTGTTTATTTTAATAAAATTCACGATAACCGTACAATATTATGATAATGGAAGAAAACGAAATCACACACACTATCAGTTCAATCAAGCCAAATACGTTCCGTAACGACCAAAAAATACCTACCTCAGTGAAAATAGTTGTCGTGGTTGCGTTTTGCTACTGCTTTTTGGATGATTTCTCTATTTTACTAGTAATTTCTACTTTTGAATCCGGACTTCTAGAGATGTGGAAGATTTTTTTTTAAATTGCCTTATTTTTTTCTGTTTATAATAATAATTATGACCACCATATCCTGAATGGCTTTTAGTTTTCGTAAAAAATGGCTGGGCCAAATCTGCCGTTCTTGTTACAAACTTGATTGTAGTAATTATCTCACAGCACCTTTGCAGGCATATTTACACAAAGTCTTAAAATCTTAATTAATTTTGTCAAAAGTTTTAATAATAAATTCATGTCATACGCGATAGCCATTGAAATAATAATAAAACCGGTTAAGTGCGAGTTGTGCTACTCGCACGCCGTGGGTTCCGTACCACACCAACACACGACATGTTAAAACTTACAACAATTTTTATTTCTCCAGGACCTTTAGCACACGACCGACTCACACTTGGCCGGTTTTTGACAGCCCGGTAGCACAGTCGGTAGTGAACCTGCCTGCTGTGCCGAGGGTCACGGGTTCGAATCCCGTAAGGGACAAATATTTGTATGATGAATATGAATATTTGTACCCGAGTCATGGATGTTTGTATCTATATATGTATTCTATATCGTTGTCTAGTCATCGTAATACAAGTCCAGGCTAGATTCTGGTACTTTAAATGTGGCTAGATAATTTGTTTGACATTGTCCAAGATATTTATTTATTTTATTATAAGTACTGTAAAGTTTGCTCTGTAATTACACCAAGTTTGACACTTGTAAATAATACCGTTCTTACGATAGAGAGAGAACTAAAATCTTTAATAAAAACTAGTTTCTTGTATGGGGGTCCTCATACAAGAATTTGTTAGTTTTCCATACCCAAAGGGTGAAAATGGGACCCTATTACTAAGCATACGTTGTCCGTCCATCCGTCCGTCCATCCGCCCGTTTATCCTACCTATTTAGGGCTGTAAGTTTTGAACCGTCAGAGCTAGATAGTTGAAATTTTCACAGAATAAGAATATGCGTTATTACGGCAGATTTGTTAACAATTATCAAAAAGATAAACAATTAACGGACTCCTCAGTCTTTTTTCTTCTCGCTCTATCGTAAAAACGGAAATACATACAAGCCGCAAACTTGGTGTAATTATAGAGCAAACTCTACAGTATAACAGCAAATAATAAAAGCCAAGTGTGAGTCGGTCTCGCGCTAAAGGTCCCGGAGAAAACAACACTTTTTTATAAGTTAATATTTTGTGTGGTACGGAACTCTCGGTGCGCGAGTGGTCCGACTCGCACTTGACCGGTTTTATTGTAGGGACTCGCCGCACACGTGTGGCCGCCGCTAATGTCCGCGACAGCCACCGGTGGCTGTGGCCGGTGTGGCTCGTTTGCGCCAAGCCTTTATGTGAAGATCAACTAATTGACGTCTCCCGAGCGAATAACAATGTAGGTGTCTTTTCAGACCATTTCGAATTCATTAAAAATACGTGACTGTGATAGATTTCAAGCATGTCTTACGATTTTATGATCATGAAATATCATTACAGGTTTACTGAACGCTGTTTTACTGTGAACAGTATAGTGTAATATCGTTTGTAAAGGAAATAATGTTTTAGCGGATCGTGATTAAACACACGCTCTACATAACACAACCTAGCGGTTGCCCCGCAGGTTCACTCACGATTTTATAAATTCTCAACCAATTGCTCAACATTTTGCCTTTGCCTGGATACAAGGCAAAAATTAAATAAAAAAAAATCTTTGTATTCAATATTTAATTGACGACACATTTTCCTTAGGGATACTTGTTTAGTTGCATTGTCTGAATACACCCTTAAAATTTTGACTAGTGAAGTGACTTAGTATACAGGGTGTTAGGGTAAACAGTTGCATCTAATTAAGGGTTGAGACCCATTGTACCCCTGTACCCCATCAAACTGAATAATTTTCCCTAAGAAACCTAGTAGGAAATTACCAAAAAAATTAAAAGTTGATTTTTTTTTGCGAATTTCGCTTTTGTTTTTTCGGGTAAGTTGTTCAGTATTATGAGTACAATCACCCATTAAAGTAAAGTACCTAACTGTCTACCCTAATACCCTGTATAAGTATTAATAGTTAGCCCAGCAAAGCAAACGAACAAACAGAAAAATCTTTCTTCGTTTAACATAAGCGTTCAACGTGTTACCAATTAGTCAGCCTGAATATTATTACATTGTATTATGATTATGAAATTCATCTACACTAATATTATAAAGAGGAAAGATTTGTACCTATTTTTGTATGTTTGTATGTTTGCAATGAATAGGCTCAAAAAGTACTGGGCCGATTTAAAAAATTCTTTCACCATTAGAAAGCTGCATTCACCCTGAGTAACATAGGCTATATTTATTGCTAGAAAAGATTAGACGTCCACCCGTGCGAAGCCGGGACGGGCCGCTAGTTATCTATAAAAGTAATAATCTAAATAGAGCTAAAGGTTTTCAGATTGGTTTTGTATTCAGCAAAGTTGAATAGTAATTTCTTTTTTATTAACTATGGGTTTGCTCTTGACCTCAATCCAGCCCTCAGGACGAAGATGGGGTCGTAGATGTAGCGAGCTCACCCAGAAGATGCCTATTCACTCGTACTTTAAAAGGAATTCGGGTTGTAACTACTCGGAAATACTGACGCAGGTAAGGCATTCCACTCCTTGGCTGTGCGCATTATAAAAGTTTAAGAAAGGCGCTTTTGGTTTGTGGTAGCAAATTTAAAACATTCAATTTCAATCCTATAATCCAAATTCAGTTCTAATCACATTGCAAACTATACAACTTTGCTGAATTCCGTATCGCGCTAAAGTCGAATTATTTGCTATGTGACTGACAGCCTTTAACGTCTGAACGGTCTGTCAAAACGGCTCTAACGGCTGTCAAATGAATAGCGCAGTACTGTGTTAAAAGTTGTGGTTCGCACGCGGTCCAATCATAGTTCAGTTTCGATTTATTTAACGCGATTGGTCTCCAGAACGGTCGTGTATCCACAACTCGACAGATTTCGGCATACATTGCCGGATTGGTTCTCTCTCTGTATGCCGAAATCGGCCCTAAATGTTGGGAAATGTATCGCTGCTTTAGAGCCATAATCACACAAGCGATTTAAATTTTAGGCCATTTTGCACCGCCGCGACTTCGGAACTGCATCGCCGCTATCGCTGCGATACTGAACGTTATCGCTGCGATTCCGCCGCGACACTGATTACATACATATTAATATTATTAATCTATGCACTGATTGATCTCAGAAATATCGCTGAGGCTAGGAGGAAGAGGCTATATCGCGACGATATCGTTCGGTCAACGTCTACGCTCAAAAATAGCGTATGTGATAATTATGGCTTTAATAACGCTCCTGTGGAATTTACTACACACTAAAGAATGGGTGTGATTCTGGTGTGATACTGATTCGAATCATCAAACTATAAAACGTATGTAACAAATTCGAAGAAAAAGATATGACCTATTTATCTATACAAGAAGATCGAGTGATCGGTTCTTATTGTTTTTTTAGGGTTCCGCACCCAAAGGGTGAAAGCGGGGCCCTATTCATAAGCCTTCGTTGCCCGTTCGTCCGCCTGTCCTACCTATTTAAGGCTGTAACTGTAACTTTTGAACCGTAATAGCTAGACAGTTGAAATTTTCACAGAATGAGCGTTATTACTATCAAATATTAATTTCAAAAAGTTAAAAATTAAGGGACCTCACACAAGAAACTATTTTATCTACGTTTTTTCTTCTCGCTCTATCGTAAAAACGGTAATAGGTACATTACAAGCGTCAAACTTGGTGTGATTAAGATTATAGAGCAAACTCTACAGTATAACAGCAAATAATAAAAAACAGCCAAGAATGAGTCGGTCTCGCGCTTAAGGTCCTAAACTTTTATGTTGTGTGGTGGTTCGGTACGGACGGAACCCTCGATGCGTGAGTAGCCGGACTCGCACTTGACCGGTTTTATTTTTTAATTTCGGTGTTCCATGGTTAAGATATTATGCCCGTTAGTTGGATGACTACAAACCTATACAGGGTGTAACAAAACACCCTGTAATACTTAAGGGGGTGCTTCAGACCATCAAACTGAACAACTTTCACTATGGAGCCAACATCGAGAAAAAAAAAATCTGCTGTCCCATACAAAACCGACTCGACTAAAATGTACACACGGCGACAGATCAACCTACCCATAGTTGAACTCTATGTTCATGGACATAAGGTCGAACTATGGGTAGGTTGATCTGTCGCCGTGCGTACACAGCAGATTTTTTTTATTTTTTCTCGATGTTGGCCCCATAGTGAGAGTTGTTCAGATTGATAGTCTGAAGCACCCCCTTAAGTATTAATAGGGTGTTTTGTTACACCCTGTATACGCTACGCTCTAATAAAAACCAATATTGTTGTCTTAGTACCTACCTACATATACCGAACACCCTTTTGTAAAGGTTTAATTTTCTTCTAAAAGTTAACTATTGAAATTACTATAATGTGCTCAAGTCAATGGTAATGAATGAGTCCTTGTTGATTGACAGAATCGGTATAACTGTAGTGTTTGAAAGACGTGGCCATGTGCTAATGTTTCGCAACTTCAAGAGTGCAATGTGCAAATTACACACCTTTCTAAATGTTAGCACTTAACAAATAAACTTCTAGTTGTTTGGGAAGAGTTCATATCGTATCTTTGTGCAAAGAGAAAGAAGTCAATGCTATTTTTATGATAAATCGGTAGCTATTATTAATAGCAACAATTTACAACCTATACAGGGTGTATGGAAAAGTATAATTAACCTTTAAAGTTAAACCACATAATCTACCCATCAAACTGAACAACTATGGGAGCAAACCTGTCAGAGCAAAAAAAAATATTTGCTGTTCCATACTAAACTGCAATACCTAACCCACTCGACTCGAATGTATGAGACAGCAGATTTTTTTTGTTGTGACAGGTTTGCTCCCATAGTAAAAGTTGTTCAGTTTGATGGATAGCGTGGGTGAGTGGGTTTAAAGGTTAATGATACCTTTTCTTACACCCTGTACCTATATCGAATCGAATAGGGTGACCATGAAATTGAACAACATTAAAACATCGAAATGGCGAAATAAATCGGCTGTTCTGTAGAAAATGTCAATAGCTACTCGATGATTTATGAAATAGCTGATTTTTTCAAGGGCTGAGGTTTCGGAATATGTCGTACCGGACCCCCTCGGGGAATATATTCGTGAGCATATTATGCTTATGCTGATTTTTTACCCTTGTTTCGATGTCGGCTCCATAGTGAAAGTTGATCAGTTTGATGGTCTGAAGCATCCTAGGAGAAGCATCCCATAAGGTGGTAATGCATTTTATTACACCCTGTAGGTATAATAGAAACACTTAACGGTCTCCTTGACCCAAACTCACCAAACAAGAGCAGATTATGTTTTTCTTAGTACTTTGTTTGAATACAATCAAATACAATAAAGAAATTGAGTAATTTTATATAAAACGATCGAGTTGAAGTGAAGTGTCTGACTTTGAAGAGTATCGGTGAACTAAATCTAATTTAGGTCTATTGATGAAACATGATAAAACCTCGATTAACTATTCCTATCAACTAAGATAGTTAGAGTTTTTTAATCAATGGTCATTATTTTTTAATGAGATCGCATACAAGGTGTTACAAAAGTAAAAATAAACATTGAAAACTTTTAAGGGGGTTGTTTAGACCATCAAACTGAACAACTTTCACTATGGGACCAACATCGAAATCGCAAAAAAAAATCGACTGTCCCTACATTTAGCTCCAGTAGAATTTGTAGTTTAGTATGAAACATCTGATATTTTTTTCGCGATTTCGATGTTGGTCCCATAGTGAAAGTTGTTCAGTTTGATGGTCTAAACCACCCCCTTAAATGTTTATTTGTATTTTTGTAACATCCTGTATACCTACGTAAATTCACGGCCATAATGCCGTGCAGGGTGGTCAGAAACATTGCTACTGCCAACTTTACTGCAGGCAAGTGTAGCAAGGCTAACGTTTAGCATATTTACACTCAGTTGCAGAAACGCTCATTAAAGTTAATCCTCTATTAAATCTCTTGCTAGCACGTTTTATCTTATTGATGTAGTAGAAGCTAGCAAGAGATTTAATGGAGGATTAACTCTAATGAGCGTTTCTGTAACTGACACTTAATTAGATTAATAAGTAGTTAAACCAACTTAACAAATTCATATTTTTTTCTTAAGAAATCCATTCTCTTTCGCAAGGCAGTATTAGTATGTAGATAACATATTTACCTACAGCATGTTTTATGAGATTATGGAGTTATCTGTTTGTTAATATACGGCCTTATCGATGCGAATTAATTAATATTGTCAAAGGACTTCGGCCGCCAAAAACACTCGTACCTATTCTACAGGTGACCTTAAAACTTTATTAGGTATACAAAAGTGGGGCACTCATATTAAACGTTTTAGGATTTTATTGCACGTACTAAATTAAATATAACAACAATAATTTTGCGATCTAATACGATCGTTAAATGACATTAGAGCAATTTATCTTGAACCATTTTTAAGGTAAACAAGTATTGAATTTTCATTGCTTCAGTGAACTATACAGGTGTAACAAAACAGCCTAGTAATACTTAAGGGTGTGCTTCAGACCATCAAACTGAACAACTTTCACTATGGAGCCAACATCGAAACCGCGAAAAAAAAAATCGCTTTTTCATATAAAACTGCAGTACCGTCTCGACTCAAATGGCGGCAGATTTCTTTTATTTTTTCTCGACGTTGGCTCCATAGTGAAATTTGTTCAGATTGATGGTCTGAAGCACCCCCTTAAGTATTACTAGGGTGTTTTGTTACACCCTGTACATACAATATTTTTAGAATTTTTTTAAATGTCATTTAGGTACAATATTTATGTTAAAATTTTAAAAACTCTACCTCCAGGACCCTACTATTTGTGGCACATTATGTATTTAATCCGTCACGATTACGACCTTGTCCATTTTAAACAATATTTTAATTACCTAAATCAATATTTGGATTAGCGATTAAATAACATTTAAAAAAAAATCTCACAACACAACATAAACAAAAATTCTCCTCACCATTTTGAATCACAATAGAATCACTGTTTTGTTTTTTTTGTTCAGCCATATAAAGGTATTCACAGAAGTGTATCCGCCAGCCCAAGAACCGTGGTTGGCTAATGGCAACGTGCGCTTACGAACCACGAATGGAACGTTGCGATATGTCTTCACCGGTTTTATACAATACAAATTTTCCGTACGGCGGCGACTGCAACATCCTTAACTTTGATAAGACCAATTTTTCATTATTAATTAGATAGATGTTGTGTGTATTGTGATTGAACAGTTTCTGCTCTTATCTACGTAAACAAACAAATAAAAACCGGTCAAGTGCGAGTCGGGCTACTCGCGCACCGAGGTTTCCGTACCACACAACATATTTACTTACAAAAATGTTTTGTTTTCTCCGGGACCATTAGCGAAAGACCGACTCACACTTGGCCGGTTTTTATTATTTGTTGATATACTGTACAGTTTGCTCTATAATAATACTAAGTTTGACGCTTGTATGTATTACCGTTTATACGATAGAACAAGAAGAAAATACGTTGATAAAAATTAGTTTCTTGTATGGGGACCCCCCCTTAATTTTTTCCTTTTATACATTTTTATTATTTGTCAGCAAATCCACCGTAATAACGCATATTCTATGTAAATTTCAACTGTCTAGCTGTTGCGGTTCAAAAGTTACAGCCCTAAATAGGTAGGACAGACGGACATCGTAGGCTTAGTAATAGGGTCCCGTTTTCATCCTTTGGGTACGGAACCCTAAAAAAGTCTTTTCGTGATGAGACACCCGCGTGAATAACCTCTCGTTCCGTGTCGTGTTACGTTTTGTAACACTTTTACATTCCTTTCAGTCTACTAATGGAAAACTGGGCAGTGGCTTGAAGATACCAAAGTTTGCTCAATGAGTGATTTGAGATAACTAACCGTCCTATTCATTGTAACGTAGATTTTGCCGCGTTTCGTGATTTGCTAACCTTCGATGAATCCTTGATCGTATACTAATACATATTAATCAACTTCCAGTTCAACCACAGCCTCTATTATATTATACCTTAAAATTAATACTCTTACGAACACATAACATTTAAATTTAAGAGGATATAATTCGGAGCGCGCTCCATATAAACGAAGTCTGGTTATATTTTCAATACTAACCAATTAACGTAAATGTATTTTTTCAAAACCAATCTAGAAACTAATCTCTACGCTTGTATGTTGTCAGATTATCGTTAAAAGAAGTTTGGCGGACGGCCATGTAATTTGAGACCCAGTCTTAGAGGTCCCGTACATGAATTAAACTTAGTAATAAGTGTAGAGTGAAAAAAAGCTGATAAAAAAGTTAATTGTTTGTAACCTATAGAAGTCGGGGGAAAGGCCTTTCTCCTTATAATACCTTTTGTAGCAAGTGTACGAAACTCATAACCTTTCTCATTAGATAGTCCACTCAATCTTCTACGGATTCATTGTGTTTATTTTAATGCAAATTCACGATAATATCATGATTAAAACGAAATCACGAATTTTATCAGTTCAACCAAGCCAAATACATTCCGTAACGACCAAAAAAATACCTCAGTGGTAATATTAGATGAAAATGGCTGTCGTGGTTGCGTTTTGCTGCTGCTTTTTGGATTTTGTCAATTTTACTAGTAATTTCTACTTTTGAATCCGGACTTCTGGAGATGTGGAAGTTTTTTTCAAAAATGCCATAATTTTTTCTGTTTATAATAATTATGACCGTTACTTTTCGTAAAAATGGCTGGGTCCAAATCTGCCAATCTTCTTTATACTTAGCTTTAAAGTTTTAAAGAATATTAAATTAATCCTAGCATTGAAAGTGTATATTTTAACGAAAATATGACAACATACAATCATAGAGATTAGGTTGTTTCTGAAAAATTTCATTTACTTTAATTGGTTAGTATTGAAAAAATTAAAACCGCCTTAAAAAAAAACTAAAAAGTTAAAAAATAATATTGCAGCCGATGACTTTTTTGTTCGCATCATAAGAACATTAATTTGTTTTATCGATGTCGCTGTCAAGCCGATTCGCGACAGGGCTTGCATTAGTTTTTTGGCTTGGCTTGACACCGACTTCTATAAAACAAATTAATGTTCTTATGATGCGAACGAAAAAGTCATCGGCTGCAATATTATTTTTTAACTTTTTAGTTTTTTTGAAGGCGGTTTAAATTTTTTTTTTTTTATTTTGTTTATTTCACATTTTTCAGTAGTGAATTCATTAGTACGATTTAATAGTAGTGCTTCAAATTAACAAACGCACTAGTCGGCACTACGATTTTCGAAGGTTCCCCTCGATTTCTCTGGAATCCATCATCAGATCCTGGTTTCATTATCATGGGACCACCCTTGGGATATCTCCTTTCCAACAAAAAAAGAATCATCAAAATCGGTTCATAAACGACGAAGTTATCCGCGAACACACATAAAAAAAATATATATATACGGTCGAATTGAGAAACCTCCTCCTTTTTTGAAGTCGGTTAAAAATATAACCAGACTTTATTTGTATGGAGCGCGCTCCGAATTAAGTCAGCTCCTTCAAAAAACTAAACTGCGACGGCATTGACCTCAGAAGCAGTAAATTCAAAACGTGCCTTCGTAAGAGGGTCGTCATTTGTTTTTGGCGGGACGAAGCGCATTTATTGCAATCTTATTGCAATTCCTGCACCGGTCAAGTTTGCATTGACTTTGGAGGCTCTTCCGCTTGCAGCTGACACTTAAGTGACTGTCTGTACATATTTTAATTGTGTGTACTCTTATATATTCCGTGTTATAGGTGTTGTGGTACTTGCTGTATGAATATCGTAATATCCTCGTTGTATTTGCAAATATATTGGATCAGCTTAAGAGGGCTATTACAAGCGCAGTGGCGCCCTCGTCACAATAATAAAGATTTCTCAATAAGGAAAGCCTAAATTAAAAAAGTGCTCAACAGATAAACTACAAAAGCCTTCAAACTATTTTCATAGAATACTTTTATAGGTTTTTTAAAGGTCTAAACTAAACATAGATACTAATTTTGAAAAAAGGAATAAAAACGGCTGCTTTTGTTTTTATTCGAAATTATCTAAAAGTGGAATGTTAAGAACCTATAAAAGTATTGTATAACAATGGCTTGAAGGCTTTTGTAGTTTATCTGTTGAGCACTTTTTTATTTAGGCTTTCCTTATTGAGAAATCTTTATTATTGTGACGATGGCGCCACTGCGCTTGTAATAGCCCTCTTAATGAAGCGAACTAGTTTTAGTTGAGCTAGCTCATTTAAGATAAAACCGTCAACAACTTTCACTATGGGAGCAAACAGATCGGAGCAAAAAAAAATCACCTGTTGCATACATTAGAGTAGAGTAGGCATTGCAGTTTAGTATGGAACAGCTGATTATTTTTTTGCTCCGATCGGTTTGCTCCCATAGTGAAAGTTGTTCAGTTTGATGGGTAGACTCTTAGTTTAAAAGGATGGTAATGATATCAATTTCACCCTGTAGAACTTTAGGTATGTTTGACGACTATTTTTTATTAGGTTTTATAATCCACACTAATGTGGAAATAGTAAACTAAAGACATGCCTATCCTTGTTCTGACCAAAATCCTGCCAACAAGATGTGTGTTATAGTTTCTGGATGCATCTTCTCTAACACTACGTGACGCGGTGGTAGAGTCAAAAAATGACGTCAGAAAGCTATATTTGGGTGAAATTGATATCATTAGCATCCTTTAAAACTACACATCAAACTGGACACTTTTTTTTTTTTGCTCCGATCCGAAAAAATAATCAGCTGTCCCATACTAAAATGCAATGCCTAGGTACTCGACTCTAATGTAAGCAACAGTTGATTTTTTTTGTTGCTCCGATTGGTTTGCTCCCATAGTAAAAGTTGTTCAGTTTGATGAGCAGACTCTTAGTTTAAAAGGATGCTAATGATACAGGGTCCAACTTAATATTATGGTGCGATTTCATCATTGGTCCCACAGAGAAAGTTGTTCAGTTTGATTGTCTGGTGATTATTCCCTTGAAAACCGTCAGCACATTAAGATGGACCTGTATATAGGGTCCTTCTTAATATGCTGACACTTTTTTAAGGGGATGATCAGACCGTCAAACTGAACAACTTCCTCTATGGGCACAGAATAGGTAATAGTATATAGTTCTACATACAGAACGGCCACTCCCCGCCCCCCTCTGACTTCAGTTACCTCACCTCCCCTCACACTCTCTGTGGTAACTTGAGGGAAGCCGAGCAAGGGAATGCAGTCAAGCGCGCGCACCCGTTTGATTTGACTACATAAAATATATTTAATTTTTCTCCACACAGTAAAAATAAACGTTGGAAAATAATGCTAAATTCACATTTTCTGTGATTCTTTAGCATAAAAACTATTTTTTCACACCACCCGCTCGAAAATGGAACATTATATGTCATGTAACTCGAACCTAAAGCAAGTCATTATAGCCCTGGGACTAGCCGGGCAATAATATTGTACTGAATTTCATTATAACCCGCTGGTCAATAATGAGATTTGAATATGGAACCGCATCCACAGATTATTTAATATTTACTACGACCCTTACTTAAAATTCGTATGAAAACTTATCATGGAGACCTGCACCAAAAAGAACTTAATTCGAAATTCGAACTGGCCACCACGAGTATTGAACACAAAAAAAGAAAAAAAGGCGCGAATACTGCAAATCTCTGTACTTTACCTATTGCTACGAACAAAGTAAAAAAAAATATTACATTTTTAACCGACTTCAAAAAAGGAGGAGGTTTCTCAATTCGACCGTATATATTTTTTCTTTCCACAACTGGAGTGCGATTTTTGAATCTCATTGGCTGAATTCAGCAGTTGAAAATGTCAAAATTACTATGGAGATACGCATCTTACTGCTGCTGATTTGACTTTTAAAAATGGCACTCCTGAAGTATGATTTTTGAAAGTCAAATCAGCAGTAGAAAGTTGCATATCTCCATAGTAATTAAAACATTTTCAACTGCTGAACTCAGCGAATGAGTTTCAAAAATCGCTCTTCTGGTCTAATGTTTCAAATATCTACTTTCACTTTGAATTTAATAAAATAGTGTTTTCTAAATACTATACTATTGAACTCTAATACTTTGTTATAAACTCTAATAAAAGAATTGGTTTCTAACCATAGAGAATTTACACGCTTCCCTGGGTTTCTAACAGTATTGTTTTTTATTTTCTCGCGGAGGGTGTGAAAAGTAGAGTATGGCCCTCGGGGATAAACGTGTTTTCATCTTGGGCGAGCTTGAACCCCTCGCTTCACTCAGGATTCTAGTCTTAACTCCCTCGCTTCGCTCGGGAGTTAACTCTAAACTCCCTCGCTACGCTCGGGAGTTAACCCTAGAATCCCTCGTTACGCTCGGGATTCAATATCGCGCCCGTGATGAAAGACACTGCTTTATCCCCTTGGTACATAATCTACTATTAATAACAGAATGAGCTATAAAAAGTAACGAAATGTATAATGTAGTTCATACGATGCGTGTTAAGTCAACCCTACACATATGTCATGCACAATTTTTGCAAAGTGCGCATGTGCAAACGTCATCATGTCAAATCTAAAACGTTGTTTGAAGTGCCGGACCTGTGCTATGGGACCAACATCGAAATCGCGGAAAAAAAATCATCACTTCCATACAAAACTGCAAACCTACTCGGAGCCAAACGTATGGGACAACTGTTATTTTTTTCGCGATTTCGATGTTGATTCCATAGAGAAAGTTGTTCAGTTTCATAGTCTGGTCATCGCCTTAAAAAAGTGTCAGCATATTAAGAAGGACCCTGTATACGAATAAAATATTTTGAGTTTGAATTGAGTTTGAACACCTCATGGGTTTCGATCCCAGGACTGGCCAGGGCCTCTACCCGCACATTCGAACTTCGCAATTGCGTGAACGTTTTCGTGCCAATGTCAACTCTATTACAATGAAGTGCGGACCGAAACAGCGGCGATATATCGAACATCGAAAGTCCGGGTACAGGGCCAGGACCAATATTTTCTTTGCCCCTATACTAGACCCTATATTGCGGCGTGCTATACAGGGTGTAACAAAACACCCTAGTAATAATTAAGGGGGTGCTTCAGACCATCAAACTGAACAACTTTCACTACGAGGCCAACATCGAGAAAAAAATATTTGCTATAAAATGTATGGGACATTTTAGTCGAGTCGGTACTGCAGTTTTGTATGGGACAGCAGATTTTTTTTATTTTTTCTCGATGTTGGCCCCATAGTGAAAGTTGTTCAGTTTGATGGTCTGAAGCACCCCCTTAAGTATTAATAGGGTGTTTTGTTACACCCTGTAGATTACACCATCGACTCGTCTGCTTCATGATCCAATTTGCATTATGTATTGTCAGCCATATAATTTCAACAATAGAAGAATTTTAGAAATAAAGAAATATAGTGGCGCTTGTCAAAACGGTGCCCGAAGCGCGAAGCAGCCGTAGCGCGAATTCCTCGAATTTTGACAACTTTACCGTCTCATTAATGAATAAAAAGCCAAAATAATTAAACTTGTTTATTTTAAATGTTATTGTAGGTACATGTTAACAATTAAAGAAATTATTCGGATACATTTACTGTGTCAGTCTTTTCTCTATCATGACACCGTATGTCTGCGCTAGATAACGCAAATTCTTCTAGGTACAGGAATACTGTCAGTCTATCTATTTATTGCAGTTTATCTAGAATCTCGAGTACCTATTACATATTAAAAATATATATACAAGATCATGTTTTACAGAACCTTAATGCTTTTGAGATGAACTTCTAAAAAAAAGAGATAGGAAACTTTAAAAGCTTTTGTTAATGAATTAGAAACAAGTGTTACAAAAATACAAATAAACATTTTATCTTTTAGACCATCAAACTGAATAACTTTCACAATGGGACCAATATCGAAATCGCGAAAAAAAATCGGATGTTCCGTAGTACCAACATCGAAACCGCGAAAAAAAAATCAGCTGTCCCATACATTTAGCTCGAGTAAGTATTTTAGTACGGAATTTGTAGTTTAGTACGGATTCCGTACTAAACTACAAATATACTTACTCGAGCTAAATGCATGGGACAGCAGATTTTTTTTATATTTTTTATATTTGTAGTTTAGTACGGATTCCGTACTAAGCTACAAATATACTTACTCGAGCTAAATGTATGGGACAGCAGATTTTTTTTTCGCGGTTTCGATGTTGGTTCCATAGTAAAAGTTGAAGGTCTAAACAAGGGGTCGGCAAGTAATATTAAGTGGGGTCCGGATGCTTTTGAAAATTTCAATCGAGATCCAGAGAAAGTTCAAGGTCGCGGGGGACCCCACGCTCCACCGCATTCTCTTGCGATACACAGCATTCCTATCCGATTTTTCCCGGCACGTTTTCTCCATAGATATAGAGAAAACACACAGATGTAGCACCTACGACGTCCACAAAAGATCATGGAGCGAGCGAAGCGAGCTCGAAATTTTCTAGCACAGTTAGTAAAACATCAGCGTTCAGGTTCTGGTCAGAAATATCTTGGTCTACCCATGTCAAAATATAAATTTAAAGCAAGCGAAGCAAGCTCAACTTTTCTCCCCAATACGAATCGGTTGTAGCCAAAGCTCTTACGGTACAAAATATGTGCACCTAAGTAAAAGCTAAGGAGCAAGCGAAGCGAGCTCAACTTTTTTATTATCACCATGATTTAGCTGTATTTAGTAGTATCTCAAATCTTTAAGTACTCTTTTGAATTATTCTTTAGAGCGAGCAAAGCGAGCTCGACTTTTCTCCGCTCTACTAAAGTGCCTATTTGCCGCCCCTAGTAAAATGCTGCCGGGAGCATACTGTGGCGGTCCAGGATTTCGACCTTCCGCGGTCCGGATGTGGTCTAAACAACCCCCTTTAAAGTTATAATTAAATGTTTATTTGTACTTTTGCAACACCTTGTATAATGTAGGGGATAAAGTTGAACAGATCGGATAACGGCAATAGCGTTAGCAGCGGCAAGTTTTTTCTTTCATAATCTTTGAATATTTGCCTGATACTGCTGCCGAATCCTGAATCTGCCCTATACCAAATAAATGTCTACAACAAAAGCGGCAACATGATAGGCTACGTCATGGCCAAGAACGGAGAACAAGAAAGGTCAAGAAGGCGATTGTTCAACCGACAAAAGCGTGGCTCTTAACTAACACGAAGGTTACAGGTTTATCTTTTCCTATAACTTTAGTTCAAATTATGTAAATTTTCACCATGGTAACACCATGTCAAACAAAACAGGCTCCAAAATTATACATATTACAAAACTATATTGAATATAAAAATTTGTTTCCAATCGTTTGCACTTTTGACATGCCTACCCATTTCAGAATAAGCATTGCCGATCAGCGGCACCGGCTAAATGAATACCCATTATGTATAACGCTTATAATCAGAAGGCAATAAGATTTAAACAAGTTGATAATAAACCAGTGAATAAGGTTAAAGTTAATGAGGGTAACGTCTTGCAATGAACATTACTTGCGACCAGACGGACTTCTTGCGGGATAGTCTGGTGAAGGAGCAACGTATCGACGGCCGCGTATGCTTCGTGAACCACACGCTGTAACAAGGTATAACATTGAAAAGGGAATCGAAGACCGCCCGCATATAGTCGAAACAACACTCAATTCACAACGAATCCGCGCGTAATTTTTACATTTTGTAGTCGGGTGATTATTCGAATAAGATGCTCTAGCATCACAAAAAACACAAATTAACAAAAAAAAATTATCCACATATCTATATGTGGATAATTTTTTTTTGTTCTGAATATTCATTATATTTGCGATGTCTCTATGGTATCCAAATTTTTCTAAAATGTATGCATTGTCCTAAAAAACAAGGACGAAGTTGGGCCTTTTTTGATCAAAAATTACGAATCTTTGAGCCAACATAGCTTAAGAACTAAATATTTAAATAAAAATCTGACTTCATAGAGACACAGATATTTGTTTCTAGATTGTGTTAAAAGCATTTGTTTTTACTTTAATTACGATATGTTTAAACTAGGACCAGACTACGTTTTGTATGGAGCGCGCTCCGAGTAGAATTCTCTTAAGAGAGCTGGCGTAGTCACTTGCTTCCTTTTGGAATTATCAATCTCGATAATACGACCGACGCGACGCCAGAACGTAGATGAACTTGTGTCCAGCCAGGGAAAATGTTGCTTGTATAAATGCCTATGGCAATAGTGGCCGTGCTAACTACCTAATTTATTAAAATTGTTGCTCGTGACCATGCCAAAACCGTTCTTTTCAACTCTACAAATAGTAGGTACTTAAAATCTGTCTAAGAATTTACTTTGATAAAAACTTTGTAAACATTTAATCAAAATAGCAATATAAATTATTTAAGCCGATATTACACCAGTCATTCAAAGACATCGTAGATCGCAATAAATGGCACTGTACAGATTTTTTGGGATGTTGTTAGGATAGATACCAATAGTGTAAAACCAAGTTTGCAGCTTCGAAAGACCTGTGCTAACTGCGTGGTTCAGGTTTTTGCTTTATAACTTCTTAACGGTGCCTCCTACGTAAAAGTCATCAGGATCCCTCCTGAGGGAGAGCAGGGCTGAATTGGTTCTAGTGGTAAAGGTCGTCGACGTCCGTCGTCTTCTTTATCCGACTTAGCCATGGTTAAGGGTGTAATATTCAGGCAGGTCTTCCCCTGACTAAATTCAGATACAGCAGAGCATTTCAGCCCTGCCCTGCCCTGCCCTGGTAGAATTATAAAAGACAGAATTATAAACCACCTCTTTAAATATAAGGCCTACCTTATATTTAAAGAGGTGGTTTATAATTATAGTACCTATACTATAGCGTGTTTTGATACAGCCTGTAGATCTACAATATTTATATTACAAATATTTACCTCGCGATTAAAACAATAGAGTTTTATTAATGTTATTTAAGTAGATATCATTAATAAAAAATACTATCCTTCGATTATCTGATTAAATATTTTATGAACTGACCTCCGTGATAAGTTTGGTGCTATACGAATCTGTGGGCCGGAACAACATTATGGAATAAGTGTTATCGATGCCCAGGTGCCCCTCCACCCAATCTTCTATTCCGCCTGCATATAGTGCTGTAAAATCATAAACAATTAGCACTACAATATCGATTGGAAAAAAGATTTGGGCAAATATACCTATTCTATTATTCTTATATCAAAGTAAAATAAATGGATGAGGCAACATTTCAAACGAGAAAAATAATTGCTAGACAAATATTTACTATTTGACGAAACGTTGGAATTGAAAAAAGTTTTATTGTGTAAACAGAAAGTCGTTAGGTACAATACCGTAGGTAACCCATGTATAGTTTGGTCGGTACCTACAATATAAAATAGTTAAGTAAGTATACCTACTTACTTCAAATATAGGTACGTACCGAGATGACAGACTAAGTGCTTTTTTTGCTGCAATTAAATGCGCTTAGGCCCAATCCTTTCATTTTACTTTGATCGAACCCTATTGGCTATGTGCGAAGTGGTTGTTGGAAACTGTCATGTCGATCGCAGCGCACGCCGTGGCAGAAATTTGTACTACTGACGGCGAAGCTGTGTCAGATTTGCTTGAATCTATGAAAATCAGCACACTAACATAACACGAAATCTCCAAAACTGTCAATACAACAAACTTAAAATTTGGCATGGAAGTTTCTATTGGCATCTAGATAGATGCTCGCTTAAAAAAGGCTTGTCGCATATCAAAAAAGGTGTTAAAACTGAGGTAAAAGTTTGTATGGGAATTCCGATACAAATTAGATTTTGTCCGTGGCTTCGTCCGCATCCGCTCCCGTCATCGTACCGGAATAAAATATAAGCTAGCTTTTAAGACTAATAATAAGCTTTTAAATACAAAAAGTTTTATCAAATTCGGTCCAGTAGTTTTGGCAGAATCCTCGAACAAACACAGACTTTTACAGTACCTACTATAATAGTGTAAATAATTCACGGCTGCCCGAAAAAGTTCTGTCAGTACGCCGCGCTAGTGTGGCGCTAGTGTCGTGGACATAGCCAATATGGTCCATAATTTTTGGAAAACATTATTTCCATAGGTAGCTAATATTTTTTTTCTGTTTTAAAGTTAGTTTTTTGCATCTGAGGACATAATGTATTCATGCCTACCACATTTTTAAGGAAACAGAACTCGGGGAAAGAACACGTTTTTGATAAAAAATAAAATCTTATCCGTGGTCGTAAATTCATCAGGCTCACCGACTCAACGTCATGCCTTTTATACATTTATCTGATATTCTAGTAAATTTTATCAATATTGATTTTGCAGGATTTTTTGTGACTAAGAAAAACAAAGGTAGAATTTAGATTAGGGATTTTGCTATGGGATTTTGATTAAAAGCGGTTCAATCAAGGATGGAGATTAATTACAGATTTACAGATGTCAGATAAGGTTTAACCAGCGGTTCAAATAAGTTTCACAAAAAATTTGTGGTGCGCTCTACAGGGTGTAACAAAACACCCTAGTAATACTTAAGGGGGTGCTTCAGACCATCAATCTGAACAACTTTCACTATGGAGCCACGTCGAGAAAAAATAAAAAAAATCTGCCGTCCCATACATTTGAGTCGAGACGGTAGGTACTGCAGTTTTGTATGAAAGAACGGTTTTTTTTTCGCGATTTCGAAGTTGGCTCCATAGTGAAAGTTGTTCAGTTTCATGGTCTGAAGCACCCCTTTAAGCCATACTAGGGTGTTTTGTTACACCCTGTATACAGGGTGTACAATAAAATGGGACAGCTACTTAAAGGGGTGCTTCAGACCATCAAACTGAACAACTTTCTCTATGGGACCAATATCGAAATCGCGAAAAAAAAATCTGCTGTCCCATACATTTCAGTCGAGTTATGTTTGCAGTTTTGTATGGGAGAGCGGATTTTTTTTTCGCGATTTCGATATTGGTCCCATAGAGAAAGTTGTTCAGTTTGATGGTCTGAAGCACCCCTTTAAGTAGCTGTCCCATTTTATTGTACACCCTGTATTGTATGCTACCTTTAGTGAATACAAAAGGCAGGAAAGCATAGCATATGCTCACGACTATATTCCCCGAGGGGGTAATCAGAGATATTCTGAACCTTCAGAACATCCACGTTTCACTAGTAGTACCGAAACTCTGTCCAGTGTGATGGGGAGTGAGCCCGTCGCCACTTGTAATGGACAGTGGGTACAATACATGCCTCGAAATTGAAGCATGCAGGTTTCCTCGCAATGTTTTCCTTCACCGAAAAGCCAGTGGGTTTACAAATCGTACATAAATTCCGAAAAACTCATTGGTACGAGTCGGCCTAGACGGGGATCGATCCATATCACCTCCTGCACGGCAGGCAAGGTTACCTACTCGCCACTGGACCACCACGGCTTAGGCAGGAAAACAAAGTAAAATAAGTCTTACGTAGATATTCAGATGTCTGTCCGGCAACGTAGGGACGGCCACTGATGCTGTAGGCGGCAGAGGCCGCGCGAGCGGCGCGTTGCTTCTGTCAAGTTAAACGCCTTATACATAGACAGATTCGAGGTTCAACCTGTGGGGCTATTTCCTTAGATCAAACTAAAATAAATGGATCGGTCTTATGCTTATATTTCAAACGAGAGAAATAATTAATATTGCCTTTACTTTGAAGAAACGTCAGGTACAGTCGCCATCAGATATATCGTAGCATACAAGGTGTCCAAATGTTTCTGAGCAGTGCTAATTTTCACTAAATCCTTTAACAGTAAATGTAACCAATTATATCTAAACGTGTATTTTGTCATAAATATCTGAACAGCGAATTTTCAATAATATCTTTACAATGTTATTTTATGTTAAAAAATGTAAAACAACGGAGTAAGGTTTTTTTCCGAAACTGTTCAGATGTTCATGATCACCCTGACGGCGTATTTGATGTTCCTATATTTTTGATTGGTTATGATCATAGAGAAAATAACGCGCTCCCCTGGGGTAGAGATGTTGTATCGAACTGTGCACAGATACTCAACTGGGCCTGACGTCATATCATACACATCTAGCGGGAAGTAGCGTATTTAAATGTTAACCCTCCCCTCACCCGTTTTTCACCCCCTTTGTTGGCGACAACATTTTCTATAGAAACAAGCCGATATGCCATCTCTTCTTACTCTATGGTTATGATTATGAGTAAAGAAATTATTGAAAATTAGAACTGCTTAGAAATATTTGACCCCCTTGTTTGCTACGATTAAGCGAAAAATTCTTCGTCTATGACTACGATATGTCGACTATTACTTCAAATACGTAGTGTTCTACTTTGTGTGGACCCAGTGTCCTAATTTGTATCTATTTATTTTACTTTAAAATTTGGGACTGATGCGGTGGGATCCCGCGGTGATAATAGGAATATTTAGTAACCACTATCAATCCCGGGATGATTCGTCAATTAGCTTCGCTTCGTCGGGATCGCACACCCTAAGCGGGAGCATATTGCCCCCCCAAAATTAATTACTTAATTTCAAACTGGGAGAGTATTTAACGAGAAGAGTAACGATTCACTAACTTACATAAATGTATTCGTAGGCACGTTTTTTCTTCGTGTGTGAATATGGATACATAATACCCTGTAAATAGAATATTGTGTAAGTATTATTGAGAATTAGTCTCCCCAGAGCTAGCGAAATAAAATAATTGATGGCAACGAAGACTATCTCCTTAGATGGTAACAATGAATTGACAATTTTATGAAGGTGATTATTTTTTAAAGTAATTAGATTACAGAGATTAGATACTAAGTAGATAAAGCAAATTAGAAAAAATGTATATAACTGTACAAAGTCGCGGGTATAACTTAGTTTTTAATAAAAATACAACCGCTAAAATATTTCATTGTAATTTTACCTTTTACCCAAATAAGAAAAAAGGGAAACTGGTAAACGGCTCTCTGGGTTTTTATACAGGGTGTAAGTGACAGTCTAGCAAATTCTGAAACGGTGAACTCAGACCATCAAACTGAAGAACTTTCACTATGGAGGAAACGAAACAGGAAACGCGAAAAAAAATCAGCTGTCCCATACATTTTAGTCGGGTAGGTACAGTAGATTTGTATGGGACAGCAAATTTTTTTCGCGTTTCCTGAGGTATACTTATAGGCTCCATAGTCAAAGTTGTTCAGTTTGATGGTCTGAGTTCACCGTTTCAGTATAGGCTGTCACTTACACGTTTAAATGCGTCAGCAAAAGACATCATCCGCGTTTCATATATTTTTGGTCCAAATATGAATGGTTTTGTGTGAAGGGGTGTGTGTGTGTGTGTGTGTGCCGAAAAACAAAAAAATAATGCTATAATTCTGTTAAAACTTGTCCATCTAAGCATTTATTATTAGTCCGTCTAAGCATGTCATGTATTATTGTGGCATGAAATGAAAGCTGCAGCTGTTGGTATAGTAGGTAAGTTTTATTCCATCAAAAATGGATGAAAACGCAGATTTTTCAAACCTTATTTATAAACCAAGGAAAAGAGCCCTACTAATTTGGCGCCATACTTAAAAAAATGCTGAAACGGACTAGTTCTATCAGAATATATATAGCTAATTTCATCGAAAATGCAAAATTAAGGCAATTTTTCAAAACCAAGGTCAATAGACCTACAGTTTTGGTGCCATAATAATAAATGTTTAGACGGACAAGTCCTAACAGAATATCGCTTTTTTTGGCCGGCACTTTTACATTTTGGACAATATCGGATGATGTCTTTTTTATGGGTAGTTCAGACCATCAAACTGAACAACTTTTACTATGGAGCAAACATGAAATTACAAAAAAAATCGGCTGTTCATACATTTGAGTCTGGCTATGCATTGCAGTTTAGTATGGAACAGCTGATTTTCTTTTTGTGATTTCCGGTTTGCTCATAGTAAAAGTTGATGGTCTGAACCATCCCTAAAAATTTGAAGACTTATTTCAATGTAAAAAAATAGAGACACGAACATATCCAAAATCTGTAGATGTACCTTCGTTAACCTCGAAACCGGCGAGCACGCTCACTTTTAAATTGTAGACATCGAATACATACATATACATAAATTCAGGCCTTTTGCCAAGAGGGGTAGGCAGAGACTATGGATCTCCACTTTGGGTGGTTCTGACACACCTCTTTTGCTTCCTCTAGGTCTATACATCTTGTCAAACATTCCCGTTGATTTCGGCTACTTTTAACTTGGCATTTTTAATGACGTGCCTGTTCTGGTGGTACCTATGTCCTCTTAGGGCTGACCTCGAAATGCCATAATGAAACTAGAAACAGAGACTAACATCATCATCTCAGCCGATGGACGTCCACTGCTGGACACAGGCCTCCCCAAGGATCGCCATAACGACCGGTCCTGAGCTGCCCTCATCCAACGGGTTCCCACCGCCTTCACCAGGTCGTCGGTCCACCGTTTGGGGGGCCTACCCACGCTGCGCTTACTAACATAATACTGAGACAAAATGAATGCTAACAAGCACATCTCCCTCCTTAAAAGCGATGAAGCAGTAGATGGGCGCATGATTGTGCGCCGTGTGGAGGTACTGCGTGAGCGCACGCGTCTCCACCTCGCTCAGCTGCCGCTCGCCGGCGTACAGCGGGCCACACGGGTGCTCCGCCCGAAGCTCCTCCGCTGTGGACAGAGTACAATCTTCGCTCGTCTACTTATTTTCGAAAAAAACTCATTTGTCTACAAGTATACTTTTGTGACAGCGTCGGTGGCGCGTTGCGGAGAGGTATGGACTCCCAATTATGGGGGTCCGGGTTCGAATCCGCACGGACAACATGCCATGTACCAATGAGTTTTTCTAACTTATGTACGTAAAACCGACGACTGCTCTCAAACGGCGAAGGAAAAGATCGTGAGGAAACCTGCATACACTGAAGAAGAAATTCTGATGTGTATGTGAAGTCTACCAACCCGCATTGGGCACGCGTGGTGGACTAATGCCCATACACCGTCCTTGAGGGTAGGCCTGTGCCCTGCAGTGGGACGTTTATAGGCTGATGATGATGATGGTACTTTTGTGATCCTAATGTTCTTTCATCAGAAGGATGTTGAAGATATCATGGACGGACAGAATAAGCAACGAGGTGGTCCTGCAGAGGATGAACAAGACAGTAAAAATAAAAAAAAACTATAAAAACTCTGAAATTAGAGTTCCTCGGTCACATTATGAGAAGTGATAAATACTTCTCCAGTTTATTCAGCAGGGGACATTTAGGGAAGAAAAATGCCTGGTAGAAGAAGGACGTCCTGGCTTATAAACCTATGTGAATGGTTCTATATGACCACCACCTCACTGTTCAGGGCTGCAGTCTCCAGGGTCCGAATAGCACTAATGATAGCCAACCTCCAATAGGAGATGGCACCACAAGAAGAAGAATGTTCTTTCAATAAATACATTATTTGATTTTATTATTATTATCATCGGCCTATACGGGGTCCTTCTTAATATGCTGACACTTTTTTAAGGAGATGATCAGACCATCAAACTGAACAACTTTCTCTATGGCACCAACATCGAAATCGCGAAAAAAAATCTGCTCTTCCATACAAAACTGCAATTCTACTCGAGCCAAAATGTATGGGACAACTGATTTTTTTTTCGCGATTTCGATGTTTGTCCCATAGAGAAAGTTGTACAGTTTGATGGTCTGACCATCCCCTTAAAAAAGTGTCAGCATATTAAGACCCTGTATACGTCCTACTGCACAGGCCTTCCCTCTGGTGTATGGGCGTTAGTCCACCACGCGTACCCAATGCGGATTTGTAGACTTCAGGAGTGCGATTTTTGAATCTCATACGTTGAACTCAGCAGTTGAAAATGTATGGAGATATGCATCTTTCTACTTCAGGTTTGACTTTCAAAAATCGCACTCCTGGAGTATGATTTTTTAATGTCAAATCAGCAGTCGAAAGATGCACGTCTCCATAGTAATATTGACATTTTCAACTGCTGAGTTCAAAGAATGAGTTTCAAAAATCGCACTCCACATGTGTATTGGAATTTCTTTTTGAGCGTATGCAGGTTTCCTCGCGATGTTTTCCTTCACAGTTTGAGAGCAGTCGGTAATACGTACATAACATACTTCTAACATATGTTAGAAAAACTATATTACCGTATTGGTAGGTACTACTAGTAGGTACGTAGCATGTCCTCCGTGCGGATTCGAACCCGGACCCCAACATTGAGTTTTCGTACCTCTCTGCAATGCGCCACCGAGTACTGTTCATTAAAGGGGACGATACCACAGTATAAGAACGAGTATCTATTACTAGATACAGTACGGACACTCCCTTTCTCCCACCATCTTTTTACCTCACCCCCTCTATCGCCCTCTGGTTACCTCGCACTGGTTACTCCGTTACCTAAGAAGAAGACTTAAGGTTCAATTTCTTTGGTATCGCATGTGTTGACGTCATCTTGTCAATTTAAATTTTTTGTATGCAGTGTCCGGGCTGTGACGATACTCATGTTGACTTTTCATTGTTCTCAATGTATGAAAATTTTGTGGTTTCTAAGAGAGAAAAATTTATACAATCCTCTCATTCGCAGGAATACGAACTCGCAACACAATACGAAAACTGGAAAACCGTAATAAAGCCGTAATACGATATTCGGCGTTTGTCACAAAAAACATTTTTGATTGGTAGGTAGAGCAGTTTTGAGTACCTACATACAAATATTATCAAAGAGAAGATTATAATTATGAACATAGATAACGGTAATCTTGTAACTAACTGGGTATCCACTGATATTCAAAGTTGCGATCCAGATTGACCCCGTAGCATGGCTGGATGGTGCATCGAAGGCCGAACGCCTCGCAATATCCACAGGATTCTTTCACTCTACACGATTCCCAACTTTGTCGTAAATTCTTTGTCCATTCCCGCCTCTAATCAATATAACATGTAGTTAATTTAAAAAATGATGATTATGAATTTATGATTAATGATAAATAATGAAATATTTCAAATATTTGCGATTATAAACATGTTACAGCCACGTTGTACTATTTCAAATCAAATTTAAGATTGAAAAAAAAAAGCCGGTCAAGTGCGTGTCGGGTCATGCGCAGTGTAGGGTTCCGTAGTTGTCCGTCACAATATAAATATGGACTTAGAAGGGGGCTTTTTGTTTTATACTATGTTTTGACCGTCTCCAAGTACATTTTTTAAGTTGGTGGACTAAAACTTGTTAACTTGTAAAGCCTAGCTACTTAGCCGTGATAGTTTTCCTTTTAAATTCGTTATATTATTGCCGGGAATTTTTCACATCTCCAACCACAACCGTTTGGCTGGAAGAGGGGGGAAATTTGACTCAAACAAAAATTTTCGATTTAAAGTTTTATAAGTATTTTGCTAACTGATCTTTAAATAGAAAAATGATTTCGCTACACCTACAATATTTGTAAACGACCTATCCAACGATACCTCACACTATGGAATAAGCAAGAAAAAAAATGCACTTCTCGTGTAGGGGAGGTACCATAAAAAAATATTTTTCAAGATTTTATTTTTACTACTTTGTCGCCTTGATTAATATGTATGCCCATGCCAAATTACAGTTTTGTAATACTAAGCGTCTCTGAGCTAAGCCGCGGACAGACAGACGGACAGACGACGGATGGACATGGCGAAACTATAAGGGTTCCTTATTGACTACGGAACCCTAAAAATTACGCTGATGGCGCTACGTCGCGTCCCTTACAGACGAATAGGTTGAAAAATTTCGTTCTCTGGCGTAGTCAGGGCTCAGTAGCTAAATTGGATACCTAAAGTGATTCCCCGATTTGGAAGATTGCGGGTTCAGGTCCCGCCCGAGACATAATTTTTCAATCTTTAATTTGAATAAATAGGTACCGATAAATGGTCAGAAATCTTGGAAGAAAACAATTTTTTTGTTAAATTCTTAGGCAACTGATTTTAATCATCATCATCTGTCCTTATCATCATCATCGTGCATTAGCGTATAAGGCTGCCTGTCCATTGACGCGAGCTGGCTGTGCGAGCTGTGTAGCTGTGTAAATATTAACAAATCAGGAGCTCGGCCGATCTCGGTCGGATCTCTGATTGGTTAATATTTACACAGCTCGCACAGCCAGCTCGCGTCAATGGACAGGCAGCCTTAAGCTTTGTAGAGTCGCTTCATAATACCTTAGTTTCACTTAATTACAAAACATCATCTTTAGATAATCATGGTATAATTAATAATCGTTTTCGTGGTTTATTGACATTAATTAGGTACCTTCTTATAACGCAACTGACAATGATAAAATCACTGTGATATAGGCTTAGACCAAAGTAAAATGAATGGACAGGCCTTACGCAAACATTTCAAACCAGAAAAATGAGGCAAAACAATTGACAGTTTTACTTCGAATTTGTACCGAGATGACAGACCAAGTACCCTAATTTGTATTGAGGTGCCCTAGTTTTGCGTGCTTCAACTTAAAGCGCTTTGGACCTATCCATTAATTTTACTTTGATCTAAGGATATAGGTCCAAAGTACATACCTACATGTAAATACGTACCTACCTTAGATATCTACGATGGTAAGTTCGTGTAACCAAAATCTAACAAAATAATTGTTATTAGCTGAATACCTAAGTTATACAGGGTGTTAGGTTAGGGTAGACAGTTGCATTACTGTAATGGATGATTGTACTTATAAACAACCTTTCCAAAAGGAACAAAGGGAAATTATAAAAAAAAATCTACTTTTCATACAAACATTCGATCAGTCTTTGGGAAAGTTGTTCAGTATCATGGGTACAATCACCCCTTAAAGTAATGCAACTGTTTATCCTAAGACCCTGTATACAAATCGACTGCTTCAGACCATCAAACTGAACAACTTTCACTATGGAGCCGACACCGAGAGAAAAAAAAAGTCGTTTTTATTTACTCGGTGTTGGCTTCAAAGTGAAAGTTGTGTAGTTTGATGGTCTGAAGCACCCCTTTAAGTATACAGGGTGTACAATAAAATGGGACTGCTACTCAAAGGGGTGCTTCAGACCATCAAACTGAACAACATTCTCTATGGGACCAATATCGAAATCGCGAAAAAAAAATCCGCTCTCCCATACAAAACTGCAAACATAACTCGACTGAAATGTATGGGACAGCAGATTTTTTTTTCGCGATTTCGATATTGGTCCCATAGAGAAACTTGTTCAGTTTGATGGTCTGAAGCACCCCTTTAAGTAGCTGTCCCATTTTATTGTACATCCTGTATATAACCAGGGTGTTTTGTTACACCCTGTATATACCTAATCATAATCATCATAATACAAGTACGTATGAGCTTAGATTCTGGTACTTTAAATGGGGCTTGAATGGCTATACAGTATACATATAATCTGTTTGACAACGTCCAAGATAACTGCGTGATTTATTGACTTGCTTAAGTTTGCTTACGTGGGGAAACGTCATGGAGTAGTCATATCCGTCAGGGTTGAAGACAGGGACGATCCAGAAGCGGAACTTGCTGAGCAGATCGACGTGCGAGTCGCTGCGCTCAATCAACTGGTACAATAAGTACATGGCTGCCGCCACGGCGTGGTGATCACGGCCTTGGATTCCTGCATGGCATGGAATAAGTCAAAGTCAACATAATTTATTCAATATAGGAGCTTGAAGCACACTTATTAAACGTCAAATCTTTTTTGAAGCTACCACCGCGTCGGAACGTGTTGTCGCTGTAGAGAAGATGCGGCCAGAAACTCTACAACATAACACGACTTAATAACTGAACAATATAAATTCTTATGCTAAGGTTATGTATAAAATAATACATAGTCTATTTCATAAAATAATTGATACTATAGAGTACTATAAGTTACGAGCTTTTACCCGCGACTTCGTCCGCATAAATTATATACCAGATTTTAAGTCAGATGATAAGCTATCAAACAAAAAAAGTTTCATCGAAATCGGTTCAGTAGTTTTTGCGTGATACTCGAACAAACAAACACCCAAACAAACAAACGAACAAACAAACAAACAAACAAACAAACAAACAGACAGACAAAAATTCTAAAAATTGGTGATTTGGAATCAGGGACTTCTAAAAACCATATCGTAATCTTTTTTTTGTAAATATCTTCAATGTACAGACACACTTCTGTTACAGTTTTATAATAGTTTAGATATTAGTGTCACTCAAACCCAAGAATTAGGAGCCACATTCACTATTGAAAAAAAGATTCTATGCCCATTTTGTAGGAAATGAGTAGATTTTGTTGGCCCAATTCTGGAATTAGTAGCAAAAGTATAGAGAAGTTAGATTGAGCATAAAGGTGGCTCCTCAATCCATATGGACATACTATACAGGGTCCTTCTTAATATGCTGACACGGCCTATGGCCGGTGGTCGAACGAAGACTGTCGCGTAATAAAATTGGTTCTTTTTATACGTTTGATGCTCTTTTTAACCGACTTCAAAAAAGGAGGAGGTTTCTCAATTCGACCGTATATATATATTTTTTTTTTTTATGTGTGTTCGCGGATAACTTCGTCGTTTATGAACCGATTTCAATGATTCTTTTTTTGTTGGAAAGGAGATATCCCAAGTGAGGTCCCATGATAAGGAAACCAGGATCTGATGTGGGGAGATATCGAGGGGAACCTTCGAAAATCGTAGTGCCGACTAGTGCGTTTGTTAATTTAAAGCACTACTATTAAATCGAACTAATGAATTTGCCACTGAAAATTGTGAAATAATCAAAATTTTAACAAAAAAATTAAAACCGCCTTCAAAAAACTAAAAAGTTAAAAAATAATATTGCAGCCGATGACTTTCCCGTTCGCATCATAAGAACATTAATTTGTTTTATAGAAGTCGGTGTCAAGCCAAGCCAAAAAATGCAAGCCCTGTCGCGAATCGTACCGGCTTGACAGCGACTTCAATAAAACAAATTAATGTTCTTATGATGCGAACGGGAAAGTCATCGGCTGCAATATTATTTTTTAACTTTTTAGTTTTTTGAAGGCGGTTTTAATTTTTTTGTTAAAATTTTGATTATGGTTATTTGGTTCGGACACTTTTGAGCGCGGACCCTAGGTCCAGTAGTTTGTAAGTCAATGTAATGAAACAATCTTACCCGCAACCACCATAACAGTCTGTTTAGCAGTAATAATTTGACCGCTACTGGGGTCATCCACGGTCATCAAATAAATAGGATTCTCCATCGTAGTGTAGTTTCCGTTTGTTATGTCCACCCATTTGACTATAGGACTTTCCTCTGCCCACGTCTTTAATTGTGCAACAATCTAGTATTTGAAATGATAAAAATAATCAGAAAAATGTTACAGTCATGCTAAAACTATGAGCTCAAAGTGTTTGTTTGGTACTCACGGCGACATATCAAGCTATACAAAACCAACATAAGCTGGCCGCGCGTAGGTCGAGTCACGTATAACATCGCGCGGCCAGCTTATGTTGGTTTTGTATAGCTTGACCCGGGGAATTAACTTGACACCTGGCTTGGAATTCGACACCCCCCTCCTGTTACCCCCCGCGGGACCCCACCGTCGCCGTGCGAGGCCAGACAGTAGCAATGCATCTCAGTTACCGGTGCACGTGTCCCTGCGCTTTAGCATTTTCGAGTTATTCTTTTGCTGTTATTTGACATTGGGATTTGTCGGTGGGGTGTCAGAGTTCTAGAGTGGAGACTGAGAACTGGTAGGCGTAGTGTGGGACGCCCTGCTGCCCGCAGGACAGACGACCTAAAACAAGTAGCGGGGAGCGACTGGATGAGGAAGGCCGAGAACAGAGTTTTGTGGCGCGCCTTGGGAGAGGCCCGTGTTCAGCAGTGGCCGATGATAGGCTGATGATGATGATGATTGGGGTTTTCGTTCGAGCCAGGTGTCTAGTTAAGTCGCCCGTGTTGTAGTTTAGTAGGTATAGGTACTTTTAGTTTATGTACATACTGGTTTGTGGTGAGAAATAAACGTTTTTTGAAGTGAAAAAACTCCCCCAAAATGAGGAGATTTGCCATAATCGCCATGATATGATGCGTTTGCGATGTTCCATACTAAACTACAGATCTACTCAAGCTAAATGTATGGGACAAAAGATTTTTTTTTCGCGATTTCGATGTTGGTCCCGTAGTATAAGTTGTTCAGTTTGATGGTCTAAGCCACCTCTAAAAGTTTTCAATATTTATTTTTACTTCTGTAACACCCTGTACAGAGTACACCTTAGTAATACTTAAGGGGGTGCTTCAGACCAACAATTTGAACAACATTCACAATCGAGCCAACGTCGAGAAAAAATAAAAAAATCTGCTGTCCCATACATTTGAGTCGAGACGGTACTGCAGTTTTGTATGAAAGAGCGGATTTTTTTTTTCGCGATTTCGATGTTGGCTCCATATTGAAAGTTGTTTAGTTTGATGGTCTGAAGCACCCCTTAAGTATTACTACGGTGTTTTGTTACACCCTGTATATTAACTGCCAGAAAATGTAGGGGAGTGTAGGGGAGTCCTCAGTTACCTAATTGACCTACCTTGACTCCAGGCGCACAGTTTAGCAATTTATATTTTATTCTAGCTTTTGCTAGCGACTTCGTTAGCACTGGCTTCCGTCATCGATCGTAGCGAAATAAATATATTAAAAACACAAATAGTTTCATCGGAATCGGTTTAGTAGATTTTGAATAACGCTCGAAAAACAAACAGAGTCGGCAAAAAATCGGTGATTTCATTGTTGGTCCCATAAATAAAAGATGTTCATCTGAAACATCCTGTAATACAGGGTTCGAACGTCAAGTTTGTACAAGGCCTGTATAATAGTTACTTAAAGATACAAAACGTTTACTAAATTATTTAAAAGTGCGAGTCGGGCTACTCGCGCACTGAGGGTTCCGTACCACACCACCACAGAACACAACATTATTAACATAGAAAAAATACTTTTTTTGTCCGGGACCTTTAGCGCAAGACCGACTCACACTTGGCCGGTTTTTAGTATTTGTTGTTATTTTGTAGAGTTTGCTCTATAATCACACTAAGTTTGACGCTTGTATGTATTACCGTTTTTACGATAGAGCGTGAAGAAAAAAAACGTTGATAAAATCTAGTTTCTTGTTGAGAACCCCCTTTAATTTTCAACTTTTAGACATTTTTATTATTTGTTAACAAATCCGCCGTAATAATGCATAATCTGAGAAAACTTCAACTATCTAGCTATTACGGTTCAAAAGTTACAGCCCTAAATAGGTAGGACAGACGGACGGACGGACGGACAGACGGACAGACGGACGGACAACATAGGCACAGTATAAGACAGTAATCTATCTTCATACAATGGTACCAAACGCGGCTTGTCTGTGTACTCGCCAGTACGTACGCCTCGTAGCACGTACACACTGAAAATATGTCAGACTGATAAGAATGCGCCAGACGGGCTACGCGGAGATATTGTCAGTGTGTGCGTGCTACGAGGCGTGCGCCGCGTTTGGCAACATTGTATGAAGATAGATTACTGTCTTATACTGTGACATAATGTCCCGTTTTAACCCTTTGGGTACGGAACCCTAAAAATAAAAATTATGTACCTACCTCTTGTAAAGTGCGCGGCGAATTGAAGTTAAGCTGTCTAAGTTTGCGTACATTGCATGATCTATTTTGTGTCTTTTCCCTACTAAGACGCTCTTTAACGACCTTGTTGTATGCTGCCACTTTCATGTCGTCTTTATCCAGTACTCCCGTAAATCCCATGTTAAGAGTTCTATTAGTCGACTGTTCCGTTTGATCATCATTATCATCTACGTAGTCTTGATCAACAGTATTCTCTTCAGTTATTGTTTCAGGTCTCGAATTAGATGTGGTTCCAACTGCCTCATTACTTTCCTCGGCTCGTTTAGTGGTCTCTTCTTCGATTTCAACTGATTCTTCTCCTTTTTTTCTGGTATCACTGTCTTTATATTCGTCGTGATAAAACATGTTGTGATAAGCAAAATCACCACCACTATCGATTTCATTTGGTACGTCCCTAACGTTTTTTTCTGTAGTCCTGAGATCCTCTTCACCTAAGATTTCTTCCGTTGTTAAATCTAACAGTGGAGATGACCGGCTAGGAGCTGACTGGACTGTACTTCGAGTCAAGAATATTTCTTTTGTATCTACTTCTTCTTCAACAAAGGGATGGAAAATAGGGAAATCAAGTTCATGAGGAACGGTTCTCGTTGGCGACGAGACATCGAAAAGCGATGACGATCGCGTTGGTGACGAACCCTGTGATACAAATTGATTAGTGCAGTGCTCAGATGGAGCTCATCAATCAAAATACCTAGTATAATAAAAATGTTATTACATACTGTGCGAGATATGTGGTAAGCAGGTGGAGTTAATGCCGTTAGTGAAGTTCGACGATTGAAAAACACAGGAGAAATGGGTGCATATTGTTGAATTATTGGCGTCTGCATCCGCGCCAGAAACTGAGGGCTAGCCGGTGGACTTTCGTCTCGTTGAGCGTGCTTTACCGCAGCATAGATTTGAGGATACGCTGGCTCTTCGTTACGAGCTATAAATGAAAACATTGATATTATAACTTTACCCTTAGATTTGAGAGAGTTTCAATAATATTACCTTTTGGCTTGATAGATTGATGCTCAATGTTTGGATAATGAACTGGAGCAAGGTACAGTTCTTTATCTACTTGCGCCTTGTTTGCTGTCGTAGGTGGCATGAATCTTGTGTAGTCTTTAGGCAGCAGGTCTGGGGGCGTCGCCGTTGGTGGCGGCACCATGGCACCCCCTACTATAATCTTCTCTCGTCTTTTCGTGTCAGGAAGTATGTTCACGGCAACGATAGGCTTGCTGGTTGCAATTTCATCTTCCAATACCTTTACTATAAACTCCGTGGGACTCGTTACTACGTTAGATCGCCATCGTGTATATTCCATATTAGCTCTTTTTCGGCGAAACACTAAAACAAAATATTATTGTGTGTTATAAAAACATTGATATTACTCTAAATTGAAGGATCTTGAACGGTTAAAGGTACTCACGTGATACCGGACACACGGGATATGATTCATCATTAGTTATATTTGAAATTTGTAAGCAATAAACTGATTGTATAAAACCTAAAATTATCAAAAATATACGACTTTTCATGATAACAAAATGCTGAACTCCATCATTGTTTGACATTGCATGATGCAAACCAAGGAATATAACTACTCATGCAAACTGACATTGATGTGCTAAAAGACTAAAACCTGCCAGCTTTTCAGATTTCAAAAGTTCATGGATTTTCAGGAATTTATCCTACTCTATGATTTCAAAAGAAAATGAGGAAACTTATAAAGAAAACGACGATTGCGGTTCTCCCATCATAATTATGGGTTCTCAGGTTTCCATCCATGCAAGGAATAAAGGTACCTACTACTCTTGCACCCGTGCTATACCCCCTCCACCAATCTGCAATGGGTCCACATGTTACCACATGTTACCATACCATGGCCCTCTTCCACTTTACACTTTACACTTTAGTAGTATGGGCACAAATATGAGTCACTGTATGGTATTTTTAAAGGAGTGGCATCCTCTAAAATCCTTGAAAAAAAACCAATAAGCGAAAAATTCTTCGTCTATGCCACCAAGAAAAAAACTAAGTGAAACTTTGCAAGGCTTCATAGACAGTTCATAGATAAGATCAGAGACTACTTTCAACCTTTCAATGTCAGGAACCGTCAAAATAAATTATACCTTGTTATTGACGCTGAAATCTTAATACTTATAACGCGCTTTTTATAAGTTTTGAACTGTACCTATCTACAACGATGCTTTTGCAGATAAAAATTTATTTGATTGCAATTATTTATTTATTTGGCGTCTTATTTATGGTTTTATACCCGCCGAGAAACTATGAAATGTATGTTTGCTATGTCCATATATCCATGAAAATGTTAGCTTCTATGTGGCTGCTTATTGCATTTAAAAATCTACGTTCCCTTCAGGTCTGGCGCAAAAATCCGAACAGTCAGAAGTACCGGAGAAAAATTACTGCAATATCCTGAGTACGTAAATTACAAAATGTTGATGGAAATAGCGGAGAAGTTGGGAGGTAGCGACGAGGTGGTCCGCGTTATTCACTTGTCTCCACGCACTGCCGAGAACCGTAGCCTGGTGGCCCTGGAGCTCCACAGCGACAAACAAACTAGGAAGCCTGGCATACTCATCATTGGCGGTAAATACAGAGCATTAACTGGAAGATCCTTGTTATATTTGACGACCCGGTTGGTGTAATGGTTACCACGCCGGTCTGCCAAACCAGGGTCCTGGGTTCTCCCAGTTCGGTCATGGATGTTATATATTTGTGCCGTTGTTGTACATAACAAAAAGCCTAAGGCTTACTTTGGGATCATTACAATGTATGTGCCTGTGAGCGTTATTTATTTATTGTTATATTCTTAGCTAGCTGGATGCCCATTCATCACTATGGTGGTTATTTCGAAATTACTATACGTGAAATTGACATTTTCCATTCCATTTCCTTACGTTTATGGATGACATTTTGAATCCTTTCTTAGAGATTTCTTGAGGAGTCAGTTAAAGGCTTTTATACAGGGTCCTAGTTAACAAGTTGATGGTTCCTAACACAACAACTCTATCTACCAATAGGTTAGATTCTTCATTGCTGCTGCGGTGCTTGATGTAATTTCCCTACAGTGTTAGTTGTTTTCAGCACTTAGCGCGATGGCTTGGGGGGCACCGAATGCAATCCTCGAATTGGCAGAAAAGTTGATCCACGATTCCAACTACCAAACTCCGTTCTTTAATGACTACGACTGGTAAGAGCTAAAATATATTTTAGTCCAAGGTTTATAGAATGGTACAGATCATAGTCTAGTTTATTAATCTACGTTCGTGCTCTCAAGGATACATTGTACAATTATAAGTTATTCTTTTACGATCGGTTTTAATTTCATGTAACGGTTAATTGTTTGTTTTAAGTAACTTCTATTTGAGCGATTGTCATTCTATTTCTAATATTACCAATAACAACATCATCATCATTATATCAGCCGATAGACGTCCACTGCTGGACATGCCTCCCCCAAAATGAGGGGATTTGCCATAATCGCCACGCTTGGCAGGCGGGTTGGCGATCGCAGTTGGATTGAATGTGTGTACTCAGAGGTTGCTGCTGCCCATCCTCCGGTAGATCCCTTAGGTTCTGTTTAAACAGAAGTGACGTGGCGCGGACGTGGCGCGGGCGGGGTGCGGCAATATAAACCTTTTCACACCACCCGCTCGAAAATGGAACATTATATGTCATGTAACTCGAACCTAAAGCAAGTCATTATAGCCCTGGGCCTAGCCGGGCAATAATATTGTACTGAATTTCATTATAACCCGCTGGTCAATAATGAGATTTGAATATGGAACCGCATCCACAGATTATTTACGACCCTTACTTAAAATTCGTATGAAAACTTATCATGGAGACAGGCACCAAAAAGAACTTAATTCGAAATTTAAACTGGCCACCACGAGTATTGAACACAAAAAAAGAAAAAAAGGCGCGAATGCTGCATATCTCTGTACCTATTGCTACGAACAAAGTAATAAAAAAATATTACATTGTACAACTGGAGTGCGATTTTTGAATCTCATTCGCTGATATCAGCAGTTGAAAATGTACTATGTATGTGTTGCTATAGAGATACGCATCTTTCTACTGCTGATTTGACTTTCAAAAATCGCACTCCTGGAGTATGATTTTTTAATGTCAAATCAGCAGTAGAAAGATTAATAGCAATATTGACATTTTCAACTGCTGAGTTCAAAGAATGAGTTTCAAAAATCGCACTCCTGGTCTAATGTTTCAAATACTTAAGTATACTATTGAACTCTAATACTTTGTTATAAACTCTAATAAAATAATTGGTTTCTAACCATAGAGAATTTACACGCTCCCCTGGGTTTCTAACAGTATTGCTTTTTATTTTCTCGCGGAGGGTGTGAAAAGTAGAGTATGGTCCTCGGGGATAAACGTGTTTTCATCTTGGGCGAGCTTGAACCCCTCGCTTCACTCAGGATTCTAGTCTTAACTCCCTCGCTACGCTCGGGAGTTAACTCTAAACTCCTAACCCTAGAATCCCTCGTTACGCTCGGGATTCAATATCGCGCCCGTGATGAAAGACACTGCTTTATCCCCTTGGTACATAATCTACTATATAGTACCTACGACACCTACGTAACGTCGTTTTGAGAATTAAGCCCGCGCCTCCAGGCGACGTCGCTTGGTGGCGGGGGCGCGATTTTCCTTTATGACAAAAACGACGCTATGCGACGTAATAGGTATAAGGTTTATATTGGTGTTACTTTGACTACCCGCTACCGCACCGCCACACGTCTCTTCTTATAAACAGCTCCTTAGTCGCCTTTTACGACACCCACGGGAGGAAATGGGGTGGTGCTATTCTTAGCCGACACCACACGGATAGGACTACAAATACGCATCACAATTTCTTCAGCATATGCAGTGGGTCTACCCGCACATTCGAATTGCGTGAATGTTTTCGTTCCAATGTCAACTGTATTACAATGAAGTGCGGACCGAAACAGTGGCGATATAGTGAAGATCGAAAGTGCGGGTAAGGGGGCAGGTTTCCCTGCGATGTTTTCCTTCACCGTTTGAGAGCAGTCGTTATAACGGTACATAAGTTAGAAAATCTCAATTGGTTCATGGTGTTTCGTCCGTGCGGATTTGAACCAGGCCCCTCACGATTGTGTGTCCATACCTATCTGTGGCAACCTGTCACCGACGACGCTCTTCAATAAACAATATCAAGAAATGAATGTAGGTTTTTATACTTTCACAATCAGGTATTTACTTCCAATGGCGAATCCCGACGGAATCCAGTTCACAAAAAGCCTTCGGTCCTTAAAGCCCGTGGATACGGCGCAATGGATGCGTAATATCACCGTTAGAACAAACACACGCCCCCTCGTGTGGCACAAGAACGTCGACAAGGAAGGGCAGAATATTTGTTTTGGAACCAACGTTAACCGGAATTTCGCCTATCATTGGCAAGGTCAGTATTAGCAGTAACTTATTGATTATACTTACATTGGTGTGATGAAACTGGAAACG
The DNA here is from genome assembly GCA_922987775.1 of Agonopterix subpropinquella. Classification (NCBI taxonomy): domain Eukaryota; kingdom Metazoa; phylum Arthropoda; class Insecta; order Lepidoptera; family Depressariidae; genus Agonopterix; species Agonopterix subpropinquella. Next base: position 13,536,556 of record OV277695.1, on the reverse strand, counting down.
TTAGGTCAGATGTAGTTAGGATAAGCCTCTGCTAAGGTGACTGGATGCGAGAACTGGAAAGAGCGTAGTAGGTAGCTTATTTTAATTATAATTGGGATAAGCCTTGTCTAGAAGTGGACTACTGTGGACTGATGATGATTGAATATAAAAAAGGTAGGTAGGTTTAGTCTCATCCATTACATTATGCTTCAAGTTAAGAATTCAAAGAGGAATAGATAGGAACCAAGGAAGTGAGAATGGTTGCGGATCCTTATTGCGAAACTGTAGGTAGGTATACTAAAATTCACACTTGGAGTGGGCACACTAAAAGCCGTGGTGGTCCAGTGGCGAGTAACCTTGCCTACCGTGCAGGAGACGATGGTTCGATCCCCGTCCAGGCCGACTCGTACCAATGAGTTTTTCGGACTTATGTACGATTTGTAACACCACTGGCTTTTCGGTGAAGGAAAACATCGTGAGGAAACCTGCATGCTTCAATTTCGAGGCATGTATCGTACCTACTGTCCATTACAAGTGGCGACCGGCTCACTCCCCGTCAACACTGCACAGAGTTTCGGTACTACTAGTGAAACGTGGATGTTCTGAAGTTTCAGAATATCTCTGACTACCCCCTTGGGGAATATAGTCGTGAGCATATGCATACTACAGGAGTGCGATTTTTGAAAGTCATACGTTGAACTCAGCAGTACAAAATGTAAAAATAACTACGGAGATGTGCACCTTTCTACTGCTGATTTGACTTTCAAAAATCATACTCCAGAAGTGCGATTTTTTAAGTCAAATCAGCAGTAGTAATATGCACATCTCCATAGTTATTTTGCCATTTTCAACTGCTGAGTTTAACGTGCGAGTTTCGAAAATCGCACTCATGACCAGTACTTTTAGTTTCTATGCCTCCTCTGAAAAACTTATATTACGCCTACTTAATTAAACAATTTTTAATAAGTATCTATTAATACTTTTGCTTTTGTGATTGCTGATGTATTTTGGAGAATTAATTATTCACTTTTTTAGATGAATATTCTGAAACTTGTCTTTACAGATGACGTACGCAAAACTCCGGAGCGATGCTCACAATATTATCCAGGCGATAAACCATTTTCAACGGCCGAGGCGCAAGCGGTGCGCTCTTACCTCGACCATTTGGGTGATACTATTCAACTTGCCATACATTTGTATGCAAGTTACGAACCGAAGAAGGTAAGTAATATACCATGTAACGATTGACGAAAGTACCTTCAAAAATAATCGCCATGTTGCGGAAAAAACAGGAACTATTCAGCCCAGTCCAGCCCAGTCCAGCCCAGCCCAGCCAGCCCAGTCATTTTACGGTTTGAGCCGGGACTAATTACTAATTGCATTTTTTTTCCGCTATAATATTGAAGAGCCAATTTGAGCTTAAGAATGTACCTACCAAAATAAAAATAAATATACGTCAGCAACAGTTCCAATTTTTAAATATAGATATTATCTCGTTCTAAAAAACCTCATGATAAATTTTTTTCTGCACATGTTTAAGGCTTTATTATATACATACTTCAAACATGGTGTAAATATTTTTGTCTACTTAGAAGGTTTTGAAAAATACATTCGTATTTTCTAATAAATACCTCATTTTTTAAATTTTAATGCCTATTTTATTAATAAAAAATAATGTATATTGTTAAATCTAATTCAAATGAGTGCATTGGTATTAATATTATTAATTTAAAAGTCTTCTGGGACACACAATTGTGATTTCTATGTTGCGTAGCAATTTTTTTTAAATATGGTTTAGGATAGTATTTTTGTCACTAAATGGTGCCGGTAACAGTTTAAAAGTCCAATTAATAATTACTCCCTACCCCGCCTAACAAAACTCCGTAAAATGACTGGCCTATAAGACAAACTTTAACATTGAAACTAAGGGGTGATCTCTGGAACTAATGATGTAATATCGTATCGTAATCTCAAGCATTGTTTTATGTACAAAAACTCATTTGTGTACAGGGTGTCCTAAAGCCGTCAACGTCAAGCCGAAAACAGAAAATAGGAAAGTTTATAACTGCTCAGAGCAAAGTACAAAATAGTAGATTATGTACCAAGGGGATAAAGTAGTGTCTTTCATCACGGGCGCAATATTGAATCCCGAGCGTAACGAGGGATTCTAGGGTTAACTCCCGAGCGTAGCGAGGGAGTTTAGAGTTAACTCCCGAGCGAAGCGAGGGAGTTAAGACTAGAATCCTGAGTGAAGCGAGGGGTTCAAGCTCGCCCAAGATGAAAACACGTTTATCCCCGAGGACCATACTCTACTTTTCACACCCTCTGCGAGAAAATAAAAAGCAATACTGTTAGAAACCCAGGGGAGCGTGTAAATTCTCTATGGTTAGAAACTAATTCTTTTATTAGAGTTTATAACAAAGTATTAGTGTTCAATAGTATAGTATTTAGAAAAACTATTTTATTAAATTAAAAGTGAAAGTACCTAGATATTTGAAACATTAGACCAGGAGTGCGATTTTTGAATCTCATTTGCTGAGTTCAGCAGTTGTAAATGTCAAAGTAACTATGGAGATATGCATCTCCATACATTTTCAACTGTTGAACTCATCGAATGAGATTCAAAAATCGCACTCCTGGAGTGCGATTTTTGAAACTTTCTTTGAACTCAGCAGTTGAAAATTTCAATATTACTACGGAGACGTGCATCTTTCTACTGCTGATTTGACATTAAAAAGTCATACTCCAGGAGTGCGATTTTTGAAAGTCAAATCAGCACATCAGCAGTAGAAAGATGCGTATTTCTATAGTAATTTTGACATTTTCAACTGCTGAACTCAGCGAATGAGATTCAAAAATCGCACTCCAGTTGTGGAAAGACAATGTAATATTTTTTTATTACTTTGTTCGTAGCAATAGGAAGGCAATAATAGGTACAGAGCAAGAGATATGCAGTATTCGCGCCATAAAGATGATACCTTTATGATTCGCGCCTTTTTTTCTTTTTTTGTGTTCAATACTCGTGGTGGCCAGTTCAAATTTCGAATTAAGTTCTTTTTGGTGCCTGTCTCCATAATTAGTTTTCATCACAGGTTTTCATACGAATTTTAAGTAAGGATCGTAGTAACTATTAAATAATCTGTGGATGCGGTTCCATATTCAAATCTCATTATTGACCAGCGGGTTATAATGAAATTCAGTACAATATTATTGCCCGGCTAGGCCAAAGACTACAGTGGGCTAGGCCCAGGGCTATAATGACTTGCTTTAGGTTCGAGTTACATGACATATAATGTTCCATTTTCGACCTGGTGGTGTGAAAAAAATATTATAGACGTTGAGCTTTGGGACATCCTGTATAATGGCGAAGCCTCGTGGCAAGCCAGAATGTACGTACCCGATTCGCGACCGCTTACAAACAGACTTGCAACACGACTTCCCACAGGAGGAAATAATTTTTTTGTCAATCATAAACGTTAAGAGACCATCAATTAAAGCTGGCTTGCTGGGTGCGGAGAGGATGAGGAGACCATGGAGCATATTCTTTGTGACTGTGATGTCTTGGCGGCAAAACGCATTGTGCCTCCCGGATATGGATATCCAAAACTGGGAGATCTTAGGCTTCTTCCCCTCAATGGTATTGCCTCCTTCATTGACCATGTATTTGAAGGGTGAAGAAAGAAAAAAAAAGTATTGGGGCTAACACAAAAGATCCCACTGGGTCGAAGTGTTGCTGGCTTGCCAGCCCCCACAACAAGATAAGAAAGCTGGCTTAGTGGCTTTAATTTCCTTTCTACTGTTCCATTACAGGAGTATATCCTGTATCCGTGGAGATATTCGTTACGTCAGCAAAGCAATTACCGTACTCTGCAAGCCATAGGAGAGTATGCGGCTAGGCAGGCACGGCTGCCAGATGGGCGACTTTATGCGGTGATTTCTATTTTTATATTATCTAGAAATGAAAAGATTCCCAGAAGAACAAGGGTAACCGACATAGCCTGAAGAATTGCTAAACTAAAGTGGCAATGGGAGGGGACATTGCTCGCAAAACAGATGGCCGATGGGGCCGAAAGTTCTCTAGGAAGGCACAGCGTTGGTAAACCGATGACATATTGAAACGTAGTTATAGGTCTACCAGAATTTCATAGCATAAAAAGAAGTTAAAAATATACAGGGTGTAAGTGACAGCCTAGCAAATACTGAAACGTTGAACTCAGGCCATCAAACTGAACAACTTTCACTATGGAGCCTACCTCAGGAAAGGCGAAAAAATTTGCGGTCCCAATACATTTTAGTTCGGGCGGGTGGGTACAGCAGTTTTGTAACAGCTGTTTTTTTTTCGCGTTTCTTGAGGTTGGCTCCATAGCGAAAGTTGTTCAGTTTGATGGTCAACTACGGTCTTTGTCAATCCTGCGAAACCAAACCGCAGAAGAAACCGTATTTGCGAGCAGAAATTACTACTTGATGGGTCCGTATATTTATAATAAAATAAATGATCGATTAAATATTTACCAATTTTACCATTTTGAAGCTAAGAAAAAAATGTCCGACTGGCTGCTTAGTTTAGACTATGACGAAACGGAGGAACTGCTTGATAGACAGAATATTTAACTAAAATTGGTGATTTGGAATCAGGGACAGGTAAAAAAACCATGTCGTAATTTTATTTTGTAAATATCCTCAATGTACAGACACATTTCTGTTACAGTTTTATAATAGTTTAGATTTGCCATCAGATTCTGGTAGACCTTATACTATTTGGTATAATGTTGCATGTATGATAGGTGCACCAAAGCAGCAGTGACGAGCGAGTAGCGGGTTCGGTAAGCGACTACATCACGGGCGTGGTGGGGACCGAGCGCGTCTTCCTCATCAAGCCATACTTCGAGCCGTTTCCCAACATCAGTGACATCAGGATTCTCGGTTGGTGCTTGTTTCATTTTAATCAAATAAATGTTACAGCTCTGATATGACGGGAAACGTTTTGGTTTACGGACTCGATAGAGATACTCTTTGTTACACTGTGCTGCAATTAACCGCCGAGGTAACCAGCGGCACAGATATTAGAATACAAGTACCAGCGGGCAATAGAGGGGGTGAGGTAAAAAGTTGGTGGGAGGCAGGGAGTGTCCGTATTGTATGTACTAGATACTCTTTCTTATACTGTGCCTTAGTTCTTTACAATAAGGTTTATAATTAAGGGTGACATCGTCGTTGCCGCGTCGACGGCGGACGGCTTCCCATATTAAACATGCTTTTTGTATGGGGCTGCCGTCCCGTCGGTGTATGTGTCAAGTCACAACCCAAACTTTTTACTAAATACAATTACTTAGTATATCACTAAAGTGCCTATGAGCTTCAAATTTTAAAATATAAAATGTAAATTATTTACATATTTTTTTTTATAAAATCTAGCAAACTGAATTCGATGGGAGCAATTCTCAAAACACGCAACAAGAACCTTAGATCCTAGTCACAATCACCAGTCACACTGTGACAAGGTTCTAAGATGGTCTACATTTTAATTTGGTTGACTATAAGAGAGATGATACTTAGATACAGTCAAGCCTCAAAAAGTGTTGTTCCATGTTCCATGTCGTAGTACTAAAGTGTAATTTTTGAGGCTGACTGTAATGTAATGTTTAGGGCCTGTTTCACCACTTCTTAGTCAGGAGAGCGATTTTTGAATCTCATTCGCTGAGTTCAGCAGTTGAAAATGTCAAAATTACTGTGGAGATATGCATCTTTTTACTGCTGATTTGACTTTCAAAAATCATACTTCAGGAGTGCGATTTTTGAAAGTCAAATCAGCAGTAGAAAGATGCGTATCTCCCATGGTACAATAATATACTGCGCCTGGTATTCTCTTCCGATCACGTGACTGACCACGTGACTGACACAAGCCTACGTCATCATACCCTTTTACCATGTTTAGCGGCCATTTTTTTGTGACGTAGGCTTGTGTCACTCTGGGAATAGAAGACCTTGTTTTTAGGGTTCCGTACCCAAAGGGTGAAAACGGGACCCTATTACTAAGCCTGCGTTGTCCGTCCGTCCGTCCGTCCGTCTGGCCGTCCGTCCTACCTATTTAGGGCTGTAACTTTTGAACCGTAATAGCTAGATAGTTGAAATTTTCTCAGATTATGCGTTATTGCGGCGGATTTGTTAACAAATAATAAAAATGGCAGAAAATTAAAAATTAAGGGGGGTTTTCAATAAGAAACTAGTTTTTATCAACGTTTTTTCTTCACGCTCTATAGTAAAAACGGTAATACATACAAGCGTCAAACTTAGTGTGATTATAGAGCAAACTCTACAGAATAACAACAAATACTAAAAACCGGCCAAGTGTGAGTCGGTCTCGCGCTAAAGGTCCCGGACAAAAAAAGTTTTTTTTTCTAAGTTAATAATGTTGTGTTCTGGTGGTGGTGTGGTACGGAACCCAAGGTGCGCGAGTAGCCAGACTCGCACTTGACCGGTTTTATTTTAGACTAAACGTATCTCCATAGTAATTTTGACATTTTCAACTGCTGAACTCGGCGAATGAGATTCAAAAATCGCACTACTGGCCCTAAATCTAGTAAGTATATTGTTTCAGATATGTATGTAAACAAGGCATTATCTGCAATCCTGGGAGTAGTTCGAGGCTGGCGCAGCAGCACCAAACTAAATACACTTTATTTCTATGGCAAGGAGGTCGAGTTCTAATTCGTCTTGTGATAACAAAACTTTATTTAATATAAAATGTTTTTATGGATTTGGAAAATACTCACTCTACTACTTATACCCTCATACAGTTTTTGAGAGTTACGCGGTTATTATTTAAGGGGCGTCCGCCCGGTTTTGAGTAACTTTGTAACCATTTTATACATTAACTATGGCACTTTTTAAGCAGAAAACAAAACTGAACAGTCTACAGGATATGAGAAGTGATGTGGTTTTTCTCGAAATCTATTTTAATTAATAAAACTGAAGAAAAACGAATCCAAAGTCACCTCTTATTATCCAGTTGTAACCGTTCCTTCCCGATTGTACTTCCGGTCCGGCGGGTTTTACTCTTACATTGTTGATCAGAAGAATATGAAAATTTACAACATTCTTCACAATACAATATAGAATGATGCGGTTTTCTTATTTTTTGAAAATTCCTAAAAAAATCATACAGGTTTTCAAAGATAATTCCGACCGGCGCCACGCAATTGAAGCGGGATGGCTAATTCCAAAAGTTTCCTTGTAAGAGAGCCTTGCAAATGGGAGGAGTGGCCTTAATCTAGAATTAAGCATTTTAACGGGTTCTTACCGCGTTTTGGTATTTGTGAGTTCCCGATATTACTCTCATACTCGTGGTACAAGACCCGACCGTAAAATTATGCACCCATTTGTTTGATGATTTAAGTTAAAGCACGTTAAAGTTTACGTTAAAAGTTAAGTGTAACTGACATAGCCCAAATAATTGCTAAACTTAAGTGGCAGTGGGCGGGGCACATTGCTCGCAGAACCGATGGCCGGTGGGGCCGAAAAGTTCTCGAGTGTCGACCGCGTACCGGAAAGCGCAAAGCAGTGGACGTCCATCGGCTGAGATGATGATGATGATGACGTTAACGTTTACACAGGGGTTCATACAACGCCGCCGGGTTACCTAGCAAAATCTTGCCGCAAATACCTTTACCATTATGATTTTTATCTGTTTGGGAAGTAAATAGTAACAGTAAACAGCAACTCTATGGTTGCCAGGTTAAAAATGACTTCTTTGAACCGGGCAACCCTATAGTTGCGGCAGACTGAGAGGTGGCAACCCTAGTTTTTCCAGTTCTTTAGATCGGTCTCTTTCCGATGGCACCTCATTTACTTGGTGTTAGGCGTTGTAATTATGAACCCCTATGTAAACGTTCACTTAACACTAACTGCTGACGACCTACCTGGTAGGTCAGCGACAAATGGGCCGCAGTGCTGAATTGGTTGCATTGCATTTCGCCTATGCTCATGACCTACCGCGCGAGTCACCGAAAACCTTACGCCTGTGCGGGTGACCCACGACGCGAGTCACATTATCGTTTCGACGTTACGACTGTGCGCACGACCTACGAGGGGAGTCAGCGCTATTGCATTTCGCCTGTGCTCATGACCTACAGCGCGAGTCACCCAAACCTTACGCCTGTGCGGATGACCCACTAGGTGAGCCGCATTTGTCTTCTTACGCTACGACTGTGCGCACGACCCACGTGGGGTGTCAGCGCTATTGCATTTCGCCTGTGCTCATGACCTACAGCGCGAGTCACCCAAACCTTACGCCTGTGCGGGTGACCCACTAGGTGAGCCGCATTTGTCTTCTTACGCTACGACTGTGCGCACGACCCACGTGGGGTGTCAGCGCTATTGCATTTCGCCTGTGCTCATGACCTACAGCGCGAGTCACCCAAACCTTACGTCTGTGCGGGTGACCCACTAGGTGAGCCGCATTTGTCTTCTTACGCGACGACTGTGCGCACGACCCACGTGGGGTGTCAGTTTCAGCACTGCGCGAGGATCATGGTTTTGAGCTTAGCAGCGAAAGTGTTAAATCACATTTCGTTCACTAAGGGGGAAAAAAGGGGGTGACATTTAACGTGTCTAGATCTGGCATAATGCGTGCAAATATAGAGGGAAGGTAAGCGAAAATCATAAGCCAATGGTGCAAAACGTAAAGAGAAGCAAACATGGTGCAAACCTTGTGCAAACCAATGCATCGTGGGGATTAGATCTATTCTTCTTGGTATATCTGTCTATGGTCCACCAGGTGGACTGAATTTGTGTACCCCAGGTACGAGCCAGAGTTCAAAACACGTGGTTGGTAGGTACCATGCGACAATACCTATTCCAACTTCCTGGTAGGTATGCTGGGATCCGTCAGAAGCAGACAATTAACTTAGCGAGGGTTCACCGTCGTCATCTTGGTTTTTGAAACTGCAAAATATTTGTTTGAAACATGTAATAACACTTTCCTCTCTAAAAATAAACAACATACTCTTAGATACATATAAAATGGGCAATATACACTATTTACAATACAATACAAATAATTATCAACTTCTCGCCGCAGATCCAGCGACATTTCTTAGGAACGATACATCGATATCCCAGTTTTTCGACAATTCAACTAAAGAGTTTAATAAATATTGTTGTTTTTGGCTATGGTCTCTAAGGTCTGATATATGAAGGAGGCTGAGGTGAAGCTCGACTCGGTGTAGATACTGGAGTCTTCTCAGGAAGGCTTCCTTGAGGCGCTTGTCCTCGGTTCGTCGGAAGTACTTTAGGTTCCTCCCGATCACTGTAGTCATGTGCTCCTTCAAGTCTTTCAGGCAAGTCTTCTTTTCTGCATTTGCCTGTAACAAAAAGCAATAGTTGATAAAGACCAGAAAAATAAAAATCTTTTCTGAAGGCTTTCGAGGTGCTAAGATCAATTATAACCTTTAATGACAATATTTGAAGTACAAAAGTTAGTTCTAATGATTATCCGCAACATGGCGAGGCGTTTTATTGTTCTGGTCAGGTTTTAAATTGATTCTTCATCAGCCGATGGACGTCCACTGCTGGACATAGGCCTTTATGGAAAACTAAACAATGATGTGAACGGCAGCCGATTTGTGTAATGGTTACCCTAACGGACTACCAAACCAGGGTAAATTCAAAAAATGACGTCTGGAAATTAACTGTGATATTATTTTTAATAATTTTTTTTTAAGTTTGCTAGGTCCTGGGTTCGAATCCCAGTTCAGTAGCAATGACATTAGTAAACTAGGATGGACAGGCCTTGCGCGAACATTACAAACTAGAAAAATGAGTCAAAACAAATGCTATCCACATGTCTTGTCATTATTTTGATGAATATTCTCATTATATATGTCGTAGTCAAATAGTAGAATATCGTGTTCGACCTGGGCATTTCATAATACACCGTCATTTCATAATTTGGTCATTTAAAACAAGTTTAAAACCCCTAAAATCAGCCATAATTATCATTCAACTCTAATCGTTTGACGAGAAAGATATACCTATGTTATCTAGTAATAGATACCTACCTACTCTTTCTTATACAGCTTATACTGTGCCTATGTATAGATAAAATTTATTTTCCGTTGTTTTCCGCACTATTTCTTATTTGTGTTACGTTATTTAAGTTTTTATGTTATATTTGTACAAAGCGGACAACGCGGAGACAGCACCACTAACAGCATGTAATGCAACTACTTTACGATAATAATATTATATGGACATATTATATTATACATATTATGTCCAGCCATATCATTATAATCTGGGGAAGTGTTTAGCTCGGAATATCGACAAATAGGTTGCTCTCGTCTATTTGCCCAACTTTCTATCAAGCACATCATGAAATAATCAGCCAAATCATAAAAGGCGGCGTATTTTAAAATGTCCAGCCCGATAACGATCTGGTCAATTCTAAGATAGGACTACGACATAATATATATACTAATCACGTCACAAAAGAAGACAAGAAATTGAAAAACTACGCGAAGGAAGGAGAACCCTATGTTAAATATGGTGCGTTTCGTAATATAGTATAGAAAGAGATAGGCTTATTCAATTTATAATGCGAGTGCAAAGGAAGCTATACTTCATTCCAAACAAGAATGAAAAAAAAAACTGTCTCTTTAGGTCTTTAAACATCACTACTTTGTTCTATGATACAATATTCATATATCTTTAAAGTGTGTACTGTAAAGGACCTTTTTTTATATTCTTTTTGGTCCTTTTTCGTATTTGGAATATGCCATTATATTCAGTTCAAAAAAGTTGTGGTAGTGTTAGCAAAAAAAATTGGTACAGTATTTGGTACAAATTGGTACTACAAGTAAAATAGGGTTCACTACGAAATAGCAAAACATGTTTACTCCGAAAAAAAAATTGCTGTCCCATACAAAACTACAATTATAACTCGAGTCAAATGTATGAGACAGCTGTTTTTTTCGCGATTTCGATATTGGTCCCATTGATAAAGTTGTTCAGTTTGATGGTCACATCATATTACACCCTCAAAATAGTTTCAGTTAATTTTGTTAGACCTTGTATATGAAAAAAAAAATGATATAAAAAAATGGAATCCATAGTGTAATAATTAAATTAACTATAATAAAAAAAATCTACACTATTTTATAAAACTGTAAAAGAAATGTGTCTGTCCATTGAAGTTATTTACAGTTAGTCCGGCCAAGAGCATTTCAGATTCGCTCATGGGGTTCCGTAGTCATTGTATAAGTTGTGACTGTTTCCACATCCACGCCACACTCCACGTTTCACTAGTAGTGCCGAAACTCAGACTCCCGGACTCCCGTTTATTCAGATATAAGTATGTTTAAACGCACAGTGGCACAATGATTTTCGTCGGACGAACGCATGATCGCGCGAGCGATGGCAATAGGACAGCGCCTAAGGCGTCTTATTATGTAAGTACACGATTCGATCGGTATCAAATCGACATAATGGTTATTTGTTTTTTTTTAATTGAATGAATGAATGAAATATACTTTTATTTACACCAAACACAGATACAGCATAGGAATAAAAAACGATAATGGTACAAATAATGCGGTCTTATCGCTAAAAAGCGATTTCATCCAGACAACCTTACCAGTCTAGTTGTCTAGTAAGTCATAACATAACTATTATACATTATCGATGTGTATTGATATAATCGGAACTTACACAATACGGAGTGGCATTTTTGAAAGTCACACGTTCAGATCAGCAGTAGAAAATGTTAAAATTGCTATCGAGATTATGCGTCATTTGATCATGATTTTGAACGTTGATTTTGAAAAATCACACTGCAGGTTTAAAAATCTGTCGCGATCGCTAAAGATACCAAAAGTAGTTTTTTTTTAATGTTTGTACCAAAAATGTACCAGATTTCTATAGATTTTTTTTGCCATCAGTACTTATTTCCACTTTCTGTGAATCTGTATAATAGTGTATAATGACGTGAATCTGTCTTTATCGCTCTTAGCGTATTTGCTTATAATCTATTCCTGTCATACATCAAAACAAAATGGTAATTGTTTAAATAATTTATTTTGTAATAAATAAATAATTAAATTACTTACGAGTGGAATGTGACTCCTGAACTTTTGGTTATATTTGATGTGTTGTTAAAGCATTTCGGAAATGCACATGACGGCATTTTTTCCCCTTATTTTCTCTGTCAAATGTCAAATCGATTTTTTTTTTTTTTGGTTTATGGGAACGTTAGACTTCAAACACGTTCATAGACTGACTGAGACTTAGTACCCTAGCTAGGGCACTATAAATGTTTCAACTAAAAGCTCTTTCACCCTGTCCATTACTGTTTACTAATATCATTGTTCAGTAGTGGATGTTACTAACATTTGGTTGACTATACCTGGACTAGGACAATAATATTAAACAATGTATTCGCATAAGGACCAACATTTACGAAGACGACCAATATACAAAAGGACACATACGCAAAAGGACCTATATTTCTGAATGAATGAAAGTGAATGAAATATTTTAATTGAAGATATGGATCCGGCCGGTTACATTCTTTTACCCGAACGTCCACTGTAGACCCGAATATCCACTTCCAGGATTCGTCTATTTCCCCGCACGGCCATTTCCGCAAGGTCATTAATGTACACAATACTGTACTTTATCGGGTGCGAACGTATGCGCGCTCTGCGTATACCACTTGCCTAGTGATCAACAGTACCTACCTAATTGTGTACTTTTTTAGTGAACCTTACAAATACCTTGCCAGCACGACCAGACCGCTCGCGGACACGCGCGCCTGCACCGGCTACTTTACCTTCACTCTGTGGCAGAGCGCTCGCCTCACGCGCAGGTGCTGCGGAGTGCCGAGCGAGCGCAGCGCCAGCGCGACCAGGCCGCTCGCGGACACGCGCGCTTGCACCGGATACGACCGGCTGTCCGGGTCTCCGCCTCTGAAAAACAACAAAATAAAACGTTCACTAGCTGTTAAATTCAAAATTCCAAATTTTTTATTCAAAATAATATCATTTTCTCAAACATGCTTGGAAATGTGAGCATTATTTTGACAACCTTCTTCGAGATAAATCGAAATTGCTGTACTGGCCAACTACATGCACGCAGCGGCCGGCAATGTTTGTATGAAAATCCATATCTGTCGTGTTTTGCGGCCAAATAAATTACATAGTAAACTCATATCTGTCGTGTAATTTAAAAATGGAACTATCTTTTTCTCCTAAACATGGCGACCAAGGAGGTAACTCAAAAAAGGTTTTATTTAAATTTCGAACTAACTTGCAAATAGAAAGTTGTTTATTGAAAAAAAAAAACAAATTGTTGTTCGTTGTTCGTCATTGATTTTGAAAAGAGTTTTAATTTCCGCGCATTATTTGAGAAAAGTACTATACAAGCCTTGGCCACAACTAGGCATTGATGGACTTACGTATGTGTGCCTCGGCTTCGCCTCGGCCCACATTTACACGTTCGTCCATCAATGCCTCTGTTGCTGGCCGCTGCAGTAATGTACTATTTCTCAAACATGCTTGGAAATGTGAGCATTATTTTGACAACCTTCTTCGAAATAAATCGAAATTGCTGTACTGGCCAAATACATGCGCGCAGCGGCCGGCAATGTTGTATGAAAATCCATATCTGTCGTGTTTAACGGCCAAGTAAATTACATAGTAAACTCATATCTGTCGTGTAATTTAAAAATGGAACGATCTTTTTCTCCGAAACTTGGCCGAAGCCGGTTCGAAATTTAAATAAAACTTTGATGAGTTACCTCCTTGGTAACTCATCAAAGTTTTATTTAAATTTCGAACCGGCTTGCAAATAGACAGCTGTTTATTGAGAAAAAAAACTAATTTTTGTTCGTCATTGATTTTGAAAAGAGTTTTAATTTCCACGAATTATTTGAGAAAAGTACTATACAAGCCTTGGCCACAACTAGGCATTGATGGACTTACGTATGTGTGCCTCGGCTTCGCCTCGGCCCACATTTACACGTTCGTCCATCAACGCCTCTGTTGCTAGCCGCTGCAGTAATGTACTAATAGATAGCTTTTCGACGTCATTTTTTGTCTCTACCACCGCGTCGGAAGGAGTTCCGTTGAGAGAAGATGCGGCAAGAAACTCTATAACACACATCTTTTAAACAGTACAAAATGTACAAAATTAAATTAAATAATAATTAAGTAATTTTTTTTTTCGTCCACCCGCACTGGGCGACGCTGGGTGTTTTAACTAGCTCCGTATTAGAAATTCGGAAAAACATGTGAAAGTATCTTTCAGTTACGGTGTTTGTCGGGGAGGTGTTGCCTGATGCCCGGTTATTGAAGTGGAGTCGAAAGGAAAGGGCTTTCTTAACAGTTCTATATTTTCGGTTGGGGCATGGATGTTCCTGTGCGCGCGCAGCGCAAAGTGCGCTGCGAGTTTCATAAGTACTGCGCGTGCTAGACGGTGATTTCTACAGTGCGGGGGAACCGCTTGGCCCCGGCGGCGCAGCGCTAGTTTCGCTGCATGCAGCCATCGAGTCTACGGTTCTAGTTTGTTGAGTTTTACGGTTTAAGGAAAGGTGTATCTTCTTTGGGAGTTGAAACCCTAGGACCATGGGGACCCGATGCAAAACAGCTTGTGAGAGACATATCTGCGCGCCTTATAGAGTCCACTGGTGATAAGAGGGCTGGCAGTTACCTTCGTCAGCGTATAAGCTTGGCGATTCAAAGGGGGAATGCTGCCAGCGTTCTAGGGACCGTCCCGCAGGGAGAGGCTTTGGAGGTTTATAGATTGTAGGTATAGAAATTGACGAAGCTTGTTGCAGATATATGGGATGTATTTATTGACGAAGCCTGTTGTGGATGTGAGTGGTGTACCTATTACCTTTGACGAAGCCTGTTGTGGATGTGAATGTTGTACCTATTGCCTTTGACGAAGCCTGTCGTGGATACGCACTTTGTACTTTTCGTCTTAAATAAATTTATTACTAAATGTACAAAATATGTGGAGCGTGGACTGTAAGTAGGGGTTTCGTTTCTTCAGTGAAAATGCCGATGCGGTTTTCCAAATGTGAGCCAGGCTGGAGGGTGGGGCAGAGAGGGCTAGTGGTCGCAGAGAGTTTTCTTTCTTCAAGATGTTTTCTTCTCGAGTGCTGGATCCGGAATGAATCTGCGCCGAATCGGCGCTTCTTATATATAGTTTTCGAGCGACCACTCCCCTTCACCCCGCACTCTTCCCCTGTACTCAAATCTCTTTATTTTCATGTCAAACTCACACTCTACGGTAACAAAATAATGTTAATTACTTACATACCTATTTTTCGATATCTAAACATATCATTTTCATCGTCTGCCGGCGCAAAACAGAGTGAGGAGCGCGCGCGAAAGATTTCAATATTTATATGACCCCGTCCCCCGCTTCCGCATACCGCGGATTCGCGAGAGTCGGGGCCCCCCTCGCTCGCCTGTATGCGCTGACAGGGACAGTTGCACTGTCTCTTTCTATCGTTGATTTCTCTTAAGTTCCTCCCCTTGTTACTAAGAGATACTAAGTCTAATCAGGGTAAATTCTAACTGGAATTATGTAAGCTAATCGTGTTATTTACTTTAAAATCTGATGAAACTATCTGCTAATTTAACTAGGGAAATGTGTACCTATCTAGCTGGGGTAGGAATCTCAAGGGAAATCACTTAAAGAATGAAATACAAGCCCTATTCTAACTGTTTACATAACTTATGTTCTAGGCCCTAATCCTAATAAGAAATTACGACTTTATTAAAATAGAAACTTATCCTATAACTAAAACAATACAAAACAATGCAAAGTAAAGTAAATTGAGATAAAAACTATGTACAAATGGTCGATTCATATTCTGTCGTGCACATTTCTCCCGCCGTCGCAGCTCTGCGATCCAACAGGTAGCACGACGATCCTCTTGGTCGGTCTTCGGAGGACGTGCCCGTTGCTGGTCTCGACGTCCACGATCCTCACCTCGCCGTCTCGCCCTGGGTAGACTGCGATGATGCGTCCTCTCGGCCATGTGTTGCGCGGCAGGTTGGGGTCGCAGATGAGCACCAGGTCGCCGACAGTGGGTGGCGCGCCGGTCGTGCGAGGCTCCCGCCGGTGTTGGAGTAGCGGCTGGTACTCCTTGACCCAGCGGCTCCAGAAGATGTCAGCCAGGCGTTGTGCGCGCCGCCAGTGCTTGCGCGCGGTGAGGTCGTCTGCGGTGAACTCGCCAGGTGGTGGGACGTGCGAGTTGGGTCCCAACAGGATGTGGTTGGGTGTGAGCGCCTCGGCGTCACCGCCCCGTGTGTCAGTGGGCGGAGATTTACTACGTTCGCCTCGGCGGCGTGCGTGGTGAGATGCACGCGCCAGAGGCGGGTTATCGGTGGCCGGGGACGCGGGCTTCGCTCTACTCGGCTTGCATCGTCGACAGCGCTTGATGACGTCACGCACTGTCGGTCGTATCTTCACTATCCATGTTCTTTCTCGTAGCTCGTTCACTACGGTCTCGATGCCGCCGTGGTGTAGCCGCTCGTGTACGTGATGTATGTACAGTCGCGTAAAAAGATGTTTCCCGTCGAGTACAGTCGGGCTGGCCGTCTCTTCGTCGATGTCAGGCGAAGCGTGGATTCTTCCCCTGAGGCGCAGAACTCCATCTTCGCCGACCACTACTGATAGCGCCGATAGCCTGTCTCCAGGTTGAGGCGCCGCGCCACTCTTCACTCGACGTAAATCTTCGAAAAAACAATCTTCTTGTACCGCTTTCCACCACAGTTTTTCGGCGCGAATGAGATAGTGCGCTTCGATTCCGACGATATTGCCATCTCTTTTCTTCGCGTGTGTCGTCTCGTTCTTGCGTGCTTTCTTATCAGTTTTCCAATCGGAGTCGTTTTTCTTGTTTTCTCGCGTTCGTTTTCGGTTCGATGCACTTTTCTTTCTTCTGCATAGGTCGACGAACTGTAGCACGCGCGCCGTAGTTCGTAGCAAACGTGAAAACGAGGAAAAACGCTCGACTTGAGGAAGGTGAGCGTGGTCAGGTCGCTGATGGGTGACGAGACCTGTCTCTCTTTCTTCTATCTTCTGTACTTCTTTCTTGGTGTCTCGTTCGTTTCGAGTGTTCGATTTCAGATCGATGCAGTCCGTCGTCGCGTCGCGTAAGATTTCGTGTGTTTTCTCTTCTCTTTATTTCTCTCCCGCCGATAGCGACGGTGGCGACACGCGGGTTGGCGGCGAACTGCTGTACTGTCGATCTTGTCTCGAAGCGTCCGTCGGGCAGGCTGCAGCTTGTTTTTTCTGTTATTTTCATAACCGGCTGCTCGGGAACGCTCTTCTCTGTCCGTTTTTCTACTCCGATCGATTCCAACTTGAAATAGTTCGTAATTCTCTCTACGTTGTCTTCGTTGTTTCGAACGATGGTTAGATGTCCGCAGAAGGTTTCTGGATACGTCATGGATGAGCGGCAGCCGTGAAGAACCCATCCCAACTTCGTGTACGATGCGACGGGTTTGTCTTTCCGTCCCGCTCGCACCGCGCCTGAGATAATTAAATCCCAGTTGTCTTGCCCGATGAGTAGCTTCGGATGCGCCTCTTCGTATACCAGCTCGTCTCGAATTTGATTCAGGTGCGGGCAATCTTCGATGTCTCTTCTGCCGACCCTCTGAGAAGCGAAGTCGAGCTCTCGCACGGTGCGCACGTCGCGTAGCTCGCATGTTTCGTCTGCGTATTTGCCGCGGATTTTCAGGTCGATGCGCTTGCTTTTCGGGTACTGTAGTTCCTTCCCGCTCACACCACGGACGTTCATTGGATCGGTGGGCCCGTCGACGTTGAGTTCTTGTGTAATTTTCTCGTCGATGATGGTGATTGTAGAGCCCTCGTCGAGTAGCGCGAACGTTTCTACTTCATTTCCGTTGGCTGCGGTGAGAACTACAGGAACGATTTTCAAATAAGCGCGCCGTGCGGTGCCGTTGCTCGCTGTGTTATTCGTGTCTTCGTACGTAGAGCCGACTTTTTCGCGATGCGGCGGCTCTTGAGTGCGACGAGGTGGTTCTTCGCTACGTGGTTCTTCGATCTTCGGTCTCGACTGATGAAGAAGCTTGTGATGCGATATGGTGCAACCCTGATGACCACATACCTTGGCTCTGCAGTCGGCGTGGCGGTGGTTGTTGCGCAGGCAGCGGAAACAAACACGACTTTTCTTCACTATCTCCCACCGCTCGTCCGTGCTGGCAGCTACGAATTTCTTGCAGTCAGGTAGGTTGTGTGGTCCGTTGCAGGCTGGGCAGCGTAGCGTGTTCACGTTGAATGTTCTTTCTTGCCTTTTCTTCGATTTTTCTTCTGTGACGGTCTCAAGTGAAGCGTAGGCGCCGCATTTGTCTGCTTCTTCGTTCAGGAAGGTGGCCAGTCGCTTCAGCTCAGGAACGTCTTCTTTGTTTCGGGCGGCGAAGTCGAACCATTTGCTTCTGATGATCGGAGACAATTTTTCAATCACGTTTCGCGCCATTTCGTGATTGTACAGGTAATGGATTTTCTTCAGTGCTTCTACGGTCGCGACGATGTTCGCTATCTTGTTAGCGAACACGATGAGATCGCGTGGGTTGTCTCCTATCTTCTGAAGTGTTCTGATCTTCTCCATTTCGCCCATGACGATAGCTTCAGGGCGACCGAATCTTCTCTCGAGCGTGGCGATGATGACGCTCGGCTCCGGGTTGGATAGGAGCAGGCTCTGGACCGCTTCTAGCGCGATGCCTCGGAGACTTTTTCTTATTCTTGCTATGTTCTCGGTGTCGGAGAATCCTCTTGCCGTGTCTTCGTACGCCGCTTTGAATGGCAGCCACGCGTTCGATTGTCCGTTGAAGATGGGTAATTCTTGAATGTACTTCGGCGCCTCCCTCGTAACAGATCTCATGGCCTGGGTGATGGCCGCCGCCAGTTCAGAGATGTCTTGACGCGCAGGCCGGGGCTCTTCGTTGCCCTGGTGATCACCGCGGTGATCGCCCTGTCCTCGTCCATCCTTCCGTGGCGCTTCCCGCTGCGTGCGGGGCGGGGGTGACGTCGCTCTTCTTTCTTCTTCTTGTTTCTTCAACCATTCTTCGACTCGAACGGAGGATTCTTCTTTTTCTTGGTTCTCTTCTTCTTCTTCGTCCGACGATTCAGCTTCTGCATGGATCTTCGCTAGACGAAGCTTCGCGATTTCTCTGTCTAGCTCCGCCAGGCGCTCCTTGGCCTCCAGCTCCGCGAGGAGTTTCTTGCGGGAGGCGGTAGAACGACGTGACGGTGCTCTCGACGGCGCTTTCGACGGCGGCTTCATTGTCTCTTGCGACGTCGCAGCGGTGCCCGACGACGTAGCGGCGGTGCCCGACGACGTCGTGTTCGTTGCCGTCGTGGTGGTTCCGGACCCGGTGGCGCTTGACTCGGCGCTCGTGGTTGGGTTTGACGCGTTCCGCGACGTGGTCTGCGACCCGTCGCCCTCTCTACCAGACTGGCTGCGTGTGGTAATCGGCATCTTCGATTCTTCAAAAATCTCTTCAAAATCTCTTCAAAATCTCTTCAAAATCTTCAATATTCGGCCTCAGAAGGACCAAAATGTGGTGCCTTCCAGTATTTCTTCAATTCTTCGCAGGTTCTTCTTGATTCGGCTCCTGAAGGACCAAAATGTGGAGCGTGGACTGTAGTAGGGGTTTCGTTTCTTCAGTGAAAATGCCGATGCGGTTTTCCAAATGTGAGCCAGGCTGGAGGGTGGGGCAGAGAGGGCTAGTGGTCGCAGAGAGTTTTCTTTCTTCAAGATGTTTTCTTCTCGAGTGCTGGATCCGGAATGAATCTGCGCCGAATCGGCGCTTCTTATATATAGTTTTCGAGCGACCACTCCCCTTCACCCCGCACTCTTCCCCTGTACTCAAATCTCTTTATTTTCATGTCAAACTCACACTCTACGGTAACAAAATAATGTTAATTACTTACATACCTATTTTTCGATATCTAAACATATCATTTTCATCGTCTGCCGGCGCAAAACAGAGTGAGGAGCGCGCGCGAAAGATTTCAATATTTATATGACCCCGTCCCCCGCTTCCGCATACCGCGGATTCGCGGGAGTCGGGGCCCCCCTCGCTCGCCTGTATGCGCTGACAGGGACAGTTGCACTGTCTCTTTCTATCGTTGATTTCTCTTAAGTTCCTCCCCTTGTAATGAGATACTAAGTCTAATCAGGGTAAATTCTAACTGGAATTATGTAAGCTAATCGTGTTATTTACTTTAAAATCTGATGAAACTATGTGCTAATTTAACTAGGGAAATGTGTACCTATCTAGCTGGGGTAGGAATCTCAAGGGAAATCACTTAAAGAATGAAATACAAGCCCTATTCTAACTGTTTACATAACTTATGTTCTAGGCCCTAATCCTAATAAGAAATTACGACTTTATTAAAATAGAAACTTATCCTATAACTAAAACAATACAAAACAATGCAAAGTAAAGTAAATTGAGATAAAAACTATGTACAAATGGTCGATTCATATTCTGTCGTGCACAAAATACAATTAAAATACAATATTGCATTGCATTACATAGTGTAAAATTGTCAAGACCAGACATTTTGGTCATTCAAATAATCATCGAGTTACCCGCTTCATCTGAGTGGCATTTTTGTGCCTATGTCCTTCCTCAGGGTTCAAGCTATCTACAGGGTCGGGGGTACGGTTCCGTCATGGATGTTATATTGATTGTGGCGTCGTTGTATGGTTTCCATAAGGCATCGTTCAGGGACGCGAGGGTTGAGCGGCGCGGGCAATAAATCTATGACGATTTGACGCGTGTGAAAACGCTTCTCCTTGAACGCTCGCGCGGGTATAGAGACACATCGCCATATGTTTGTGTTTCCGACAGCAAGAGCACTCACCGTGTCTGCACGAGCACGAGCACTGCGGGCAGCGTGGAGGCGGTGTAGTGCCACGGCAGGGCGCGTCGATGCGGGCACGTACAGAGCACGCACGAGCACTCACCGTGTCTGCACGAGCACGAGCACTGCGGGCAGCGTGGAGGCGGTGTAGTGCCACGGCAGGGCGCGTCGATGCGGGCACGTACAGAGCACGCACGAGCACTCACCGTGTCTGCACGAGCACGAGCACTGCGGGCAGCGTGGAGGCGGTGTAGTGCCACGGCAGGGCGCGTCGATGCGGGCACGTACAGAGCACGCACGAGCACTCACCGTGTCTGCACGAGCACTCACCGTGTCTGCACGAGCACTCACCGTGTCTGCACGAACACTCACCGTGTCTGCACGAGCACGAGCACTGCGGGCAGCGTGGAGGCGGTGTAGTGCCACGGCAGGGCGCGTCGATGCGGGCACGTACAGAGCACGCACGAGCACTCACCGTGTCTGCACGAGCACTCACCGTGTCTGCACGAGCACTCACCGTGTCTGCACGAACACTCACCGTGTCTGCACGAGCACGAGCACTGCGGGCAGCGTGGAGGCGGTGTAGTGCCACGGCAGGGCGCGTCGATGCGGGCACGTACAGAGCACGCACGAGCACTCACCGTGTCTGCACGAGCACTCACCGTGTCTGCACGAGCACTCACCGTGTCTGCACGAACACTCACCGTGTCTGCACGAGCACGAGCACTGCGGGCAGCGTGGAGGCGGTGTAGTGCCACGGCAGGGCGCGTCGATGCGGGCACGTACAGAGCACGCACGAGCACTCACCGTGTCTGCACGAGCACTCACCGTGTCTGCACGAGCACTCACCGTGTCTGCACGAGCACGAGCACTGCGGGCAGCGTGGAGGCGGTGTAGTGCCACGGCAGGGCGCGTCGATGCGGGCACGTACAGAGCACGCACGAGCACTCACCGTGTCTGCACGAGCACTCACCGTGTCTGCACGAACACTCACCGTGTCTGCACGAGCACGAGCACTGCGGGCAGCGTGGAGGCGGTGTAGTGCCACGGCAGGTCGTGCCGCAGCGCGTCGATGCGGGCGGCGCGCGCGCGCACGTCGCATGACGTCAGCAGTCGCGCCGCCTCCGTCAGGGAACGCGTCGTATGCGCCCCGCATGATCCGCTGCACACTGCCACTATTGTCACCTGGTTAGTAAAAATAGTAACTGAAGTAAAATAACGCGTAATCTCCATTCAGGAATTCGAGAGACAAAATGTAAACAAAGAAACGTCACTGTCAAAGTGACATTACTTGGTCAGAAACCTTTGGTGCATTTATTAAAAATAAAATTGGTAAATGTTTAGTATCCTGCGGCACGAATTTGGGGGGGTAGGGGGGGTGAGGAAACGCCCGGTTTTTTTTTAATAAAATAAATTTTTAGATTATAATAACCTAAAATGAGTCATTTTGGCAGGTTTTAGGGGGTCTGGGGTGTCTAGGGGGGTGGGGGGGGGTCTACACCCCCTACTGGGGGGTCCCCACTGACGTCATACCTATAAATAGACCGATGTATTGTAGCAAGTCGTAACATGTTTGCTCCGCTTCGCGATTTCTTCCGCGTTTTCTTCCGTCTCGAGATTGTATTTTCTACACTGGTATCACTGTTGTTTACATTTTATCTCTCGAATTCCTGAATGGAGTATAGGTTATTTATAGGACATTTGCACGCACCCATGAAGTGGAAGTTGCAGACCCATAAACATTCTCCATTCTGGTTTAAAATGAACCTCAACTTTTAAGTTGGTTAGTGAAGACGGTATGCTTCCGAACGGAAAAACTGCATCAAAATCTGTTAAGTAGTTTTCGCGTGATGTTCGGTCTTGTGGACGAAATGCTAACCATTATGCTCAAATAAAAAAAGTACTTAGTTGACGTAGTTAATTTTCGTATCGAAATTAATATCCTCTATAAAATAAAACATGCATTTTTATTAATACAGCACTAAATTCCTTACTAAATTGCAAACGATTGTGTTTTACGATTTATTTTATATCTTTAACGATACCTATAAATATGTTTTACTGGTAACTTACAACATAATAATATTGTATTGCCCCTACGAAATAGCACGTTTGAGGTTTTTTATGATGTTTAGATTCTTACAATAATGTTTTAAAATACACTACCTAGCTCAAATATACTTACTAAGTTATTCCAAGATATAAGCACTATACTCTGAATATATTTAGTAGTTTCGAAGTGATGCGTGCACAAACAGACAAACAAAAATTTCAAAAACTATCCTAATGCATTATACAACGTGTTAATGAATTAGCGCAAAACCTCATGCACCCCAACTGATTTATAACAAAATAATTAGATTGCAACAATAATTTCATTATTTTGGTAATTAAAATTTAAAGTTATTCGCATTTTAAGTTTTGAGGCAAAAATAATATGTTATCATTTCAGCACTGAAAGAAAGCGCTAACTTACTTATGGATACATTTTTATATTCTTGTTTTGGTAGTAAGTAGGGTGAGTGTGCCCGTGCGGTGGGTTGACATCCGGTTCAGAAAATGTTAAATTTTGCAAACAAATTATTTAATATTTTGAAAAAAAAAATTACCTATGTTGAAACCATTATAATTCGATTCTGCTCTCGATTCTAAACAAACTACTTTCTAGTTTTGCGTTAATTCATTAACACGTTGTATAATCTAAGTATTACTTTTATCCTATTTCCCTCAAATTATTATCTTTAGTTGTTGTTCCATACAAAACTGCAAACCTACTCGACCCTAATTATGGGAAAGCAGATTTTTTATTTGACGTTATATTGTCTTATAAATTGATGAACACCGGCTGCACGCACGGAAAAGTGTCACGTTCCGCCTGAGCCTGATCGTGCAAGCGAGAGCGCGGAACAAATCTTTTTCTCGCGTGACGTCAGAGCTAGCAATTAGAATATTCATCAATATTTCTTTATGACGTTATCACGTAAAACTATCGTCCGTAAACCGACTTTACAGACAACCAACTTTTTGTGATTACGATGTATGTCCCATAGAGAAAGTTGCTCAGTTTGATGGTCTGCGATCATCCTCTTAAAAAACCTAGCATATTATCGAGTTGAACCCTGTAGAATCTACAGGGTCCAACTTCAATATTACATAATCTACAGTGTTAGATTATGTGATATTACTATCCAATCCCTGCCACTCACCATTCCAGGAGTCTTCTGGTTCCTCACTAATCTCCTAAAGGTCCGCGTAGTGAGATCAATAATATGTATGGTACTGTCGTTTATCCCCATCTGCTCCGTTTTGCCGTCGGATCCGAAGAAGTGCGTGTGAGCAGCATCCTCTACGTACGTCCGTAAAGAACGTTTCAAGCTTTTCTGCGTGAAGTTGTAAATAAAATCTCGGACCGATTTAGCACTGTATTCTTCTGATAGAACGTATTGGCTTTCATGCTGAAAATTTAATGTTCATTAAGGGTTGAGCCTCATCTGGCACCACGGAATCGCATTTTTTCACGTTCTATCCGTTTCTGTCGCTCAGGAAAGTCATTTGCTAGAGCGACAAAGATAGCGGGAATGCAACAGCACACGTCCGCACCGACAGAGCTGCGATCTTTCTCGCTCTAGCCAATGAAGCTCCTGAGCGATAGAAAAGGATAGAGCGTGAAAAAATGAGATTCCGTGCTGCCAGATGACGTTCAACCCAAAAAATACAAGTGATACAATTTAGTAAAACAATGCGGGCTAGACGTGGTAGTCTAGTGGTGAGTAACTATGCCTGCCGTGCAGGAGGCGATGGTTCTATCCCCGCCACTCGCTTTTCGGTCAAGGAAAACATCGTGACGAATCTTGCATGGTTCAATTTCGAGGCATGTGTTGTACCCACTGTCCATTACAAGTGGCGACCGGCTCACTCTTCGTCACACTGGACAGAGTTTCGGTACAGTAGTGAAACGTGGATGTTCCGAGTTTTCAGAATATCTCTGACTATCCAACGGGGAATATAGGCGTGAGCATATGCTTATGCAATGCAGAGTGGGAGTTTGTTTCATTAACCGACTTCAAAAAAGGGGGTTCTTAATTCGACTGTATTTTTTTATCAATGACCATGACAAAACTCGCGTTTCGTTATCCTGGATCATTAATTGTTAAATTTTCCTGATTGTGCTTCAAAAGGTGTTTTATTAATTAGTTAAATATGAACAACTATTACTAAGGAGCAAACATCGAAGTCGCGAAAAAAGATCTGCTGTTCCATACATTTTAGTCGAGTAGGTAGGTACTGCAGTTTAATATGGAACAGAAGATTTATTTATTTACTAGCTTTTACCCGCTACTTCGTCCGCATAAATTATATACCAGATTTTAAGTCAGATCATAAGCTATCAAACAAAAAATCTTTCATCAAAATCGGTTCAGTAATTTTTGCGTGATACTCGAACAAACAAACACCCAAACAAACAAATGAACAAACAAACAAACAAAAAGACAGACAAAAAATCCAAAAATTTGTGATTTGGAATCAGGGACAGGTAAAAACCATGTCGTAATTTTTTTTTTGTAAATATTTTCAATGTACAGACACACTTCTGTAACAGTTTTATAATAGTTTAGATCTTTGCTCCATACATATACAGGGTGAAATTGATATCATTAGCATCCTTTTAAACAAAGAATCTACCCATCAAACTGAACAACTTTTACTATGGGAGCAAACCGATCGGAGCAAAAAAATAATCAGCTGTCCCATACTAAACTGCAATGCCAACTCGACTCAAATGTATGTACAGCAGTTTTTTTTTTGCTCCGATCGTTTTGCTCCCATAGTAAAAGTTGTTCAGTTTGAAGGGTAGACTCTTAGTTTAAAAGGATGCCACTGATATCAATTTCACCCTGAATATGAGTTGTTAAAAAAAATTGAAGTCTATTCCTCTGGCCACTTCGTATACCTACAGCTAATAAAAACATTTACCTTGCTATCCAAGATGACTACCGCAGTCATATCTTTCTTATTAGTTATGTCAATGCCGAGGGATTCAGCGAAATGATGATTCTGAACGCTGTCAACGGCTAACATGTTCAAAGTGAAGTTACTCTCGCAGCCCAGGCCGTGTATGTGGGTTATATTGGCATTATGCACTCTAACCGGAGTCACTACTGGTCCCCACTCGTTGGCAAACTTCAGCAGCTTACAATAATGCTTCACATTTTCTTGTATGAGATTTTCAGGAGATAATGGGTCGTCTTCTAAAGGTAACATCGATGTTTCTGAGCTGAAATTAAATAAAAACATCTCTACTATTATAAAACTGTAAATTAAAAAAATAATTTTTTTGCTTTGTGTGTTTGAACGCGCACCACGCGAAAACTACGGAACCGATTTTGATGAAACTTTTTTTGTTTGATAGCTTATGATCTGACTTAAAATCTGGTATATAATTTGTGCGGACGAAGTCGCGGGTTAACGCTAGTAAATTATATGTGCTCTTAATGTCGCTTGCTATATGTATAGATAGGGTCCTTCTTAATATGCTGACACTTTTTTAAGGAAAAACAAAGTCGGTCAAACAAAGACTGGCACGCCATTGACGCTCTTTTTTGAATTTTGATTCTCTTTCGGTTCGGACACTTTTGAGCGTGGACGCAATTTCCATAGTAATCCTAATTCATTGTTCCATAAAAAACTGCAAACCTATTCGAGCCAAATGTATGGGACAGCTGCTTTTTTTCGCGATTTCGATGTTGATCCCATAGAGAGAGAGAGAGTTGTTCAGTTTGATGGTCTGATCATCCCCTTAAAAATAGTTTCAGCTAATTTTGTTGGACCTTATATGCCCATAATAAAGTGCTTTTAATCATAGATAATTTTGTTTTAACCTGTTTTGTCCCTCTGCTGGGCAAAGGTCTCCATAGATAATATAAGCATTATTTAATAAAAGAGTAAAATAATTGTTACTACTTACTCCCCAGTGTTAATATCAGAATCATGTTCAAAGTCTACATTCTCTTCGTACGATTGGCACTGTTGGTGATTGTCATAAAAACTTTTTTCAGCTGGCAACACTTTCATACCACATCCTTGTATGAGACCCAAGGACGATAACAATTCTGGATTATCGTCTGTACTTTCCATTACTTTGGATATAGCAAGACCTCGTTTCACAAGAAAATTATACAACCCAGACTTTTGATTCTTACTTGTCGAATTGCTCCACGGATATTTATTGTTTCGTGAAACCATTTGTTTTTTATAGAACCTGCTTTGTCTTCTTAATGGTTTCTTGAACTTGTATTCTTGGCAGAACTTGACGTGGTCCTTCTGTTGGTACAGAAGTCTTTGAACTTGCTGAAGCTTCATTAACTCCAATGTCCATTGGTTGCTATTGTTTTTGCAATTGTTATATTCCATGGCAACTTCGCGTAACTGCAATGGAATAGCAAGAGATATGACTAAATATACACTAAAACAAATTAGTATTTGCATAAGCATAAAGCAATTGTGCTCACAACTATATTTCCCGAGGGGGTAGAATACTAAGAACATCCACGTTTCACTAGTAGTACCGAAACTCTGTCCAGTGTGACGGGGAATGAGCCCGTCGCCATTATCTTGGACAGTGGGTACAATAAATGCCTCAAAATAGAAGCATGCACCATGCAGGTTTCATCACGATGTTTTGCTTCACCAAAAAGCTAGTGGTGTTTACAAATCGCACATAAATTCCGAAACCTCATTGCTACGAGTCAGTCTGGATGGAGATCAAACCATAGTGGTTACTCACAGAATATTATAAGAGGGGTTTGAAATGCAAAGTAGCGCTTTTGCTTCGGAGATTGTCGCCACTTGTCTTCCCACTAACGCTGTTACAACTACTTATGCCCTCTCGGTCGCACCATGCTGCGCGCCTATGCAAATCATTTCATAACCGTGTGGCACGCATTCCACGCCAACTTTGCACTTCTAACCCATCTTTTCTCTGTGGTTACAGTCTCACCATTACATTATTCATCTTTTAAGTTTTATTAGTAAGTATTTGTACAGTTAATAAACATACCAAAGCGTACGCAGGTAGTTGCTCGTATACAGGATTGAGTGGTGTGAACAGCATCAGTATGGGGTTCCCGTCAATGTAACGCTCGAAGCTAAACGCTTTCTTCCACATAGGTATAACCCGCGCCACGGGTTGAGTAAAAAGGTCTAATGCCCAGTTCATAAGCGACGATTCATTCCAGGACTGAATGACTTCTCCTACTTTATACTCCTACAAAGAGAAATCAACATTAGTTCATTATACCCTGTTGGATCCTAAAGCAGGGCAAATGCCTCTCACGAATAATGGTGAGAAGGATTAGGCTTTATTACTACGTTAATTTTATGATTAACTCGAGTTTTGCCGCGACTTGGTCCGCACCGGTTCCCGTCACCATAGCGAGATAAATAATATACCAGATTTAAATGCAGCCTCGCCGAGCTAGGAGCGTAGGAGCGAAGCTCCGAAGCGTCCACCCTGGAACCTGGTGGACGTGGTCTCCGGGGTCAGTCTGCCTGCCAAGCGAGGCCGCAGGCCGAGCGGGCCGAGCTACGCGTAGGAGCGAAGCTCCGATGCGTCCCCCCTGGACGCCTGGTCGACTCCTACGCGTAGCTCGGCCTTCGGCCTCGCTCTCGGCTCGGCCTGCTGCGGCTCGCTTGGCGGCAGACTGACCCCGGAGACCAGGTCCACCAGGCGTCCAGGGGGGACGCTTCGGAGCGAATGATAAGACTTAAAATCTGGTACATATATCATTCATTTTTGAATTTTTTGTGTGTCTGTTTATTTGCGCATCACGCGAAACCTTATGATTACGATTACAGTAATCATAAGCTTTCAGACACAAAAAGTTTCATCAACATTGGTCCAGTAGTTTTCGTGTGATGCGCGAATAAACAAAGAGACAGAAAAAAAATATATTGGTGGTGAATCAGAGACACCCAAAAACCATAAATCGTAATTTTTTTTTATTTCTTCAATGTGCAGACAACTTCTGTTACAGGGCTGCGTTCAGAATGTTTGGGTGCAGTTGTTTTTTCAACTCACTCTATAGTAAAACGTCTTGCACCGAGGCTCTGAGCGTTTATGCGAAAAGTTGAGCTCGGGGTGCACTCTGTGTGCACATAGGGTGTAGGTTCTGAACGCAGCTCTGTGTCATAATATTGTAGATAATGTACCTTCTCACCTTAGTATCGTTCCATAGCATGAGTCGTGCACTAGGCAGGCTATCTACACCTAAATCGATGGCCAACTCTGCAGATGTCACCACCGCGAAACATATTTCACCGACGACGTCAAATTCGCGAGCTTTTATAGCAACGTGGTACCAAATGTTATAATACTTTGATGTATCTGTCATAGGTGTGTACCCCACTGCTACTGCCTGAAATTGGGAACATAAGTTGGTTATAAGAACAATTATCTAGTCACATTTAAAGTAGGTAGGCAGAATCTAGCCTAGACTCGTATTATGACGACTAGACAACGATATAGAATAAATATAATATGTAGATATACAAACATCCATTCATTCATTCATACATTGAATGACCCTCAATTGAAAAGGGAAGATCTTCCACCAGGCTATGTGTGAAGCCTGGGGACGGGCCGTGGTCCAACAGTTCTTAGTTGGAACTTGAATTATATCGAATCACTGTGATTATTCTTCTTGCGCGATTTATGTCTTGCATTTTATTGTATACTTTAGTTTAAAAGTAACATTGTTTAAAATTCTCTTGTAAAGTGACTAGTTTTAAGTCTTTTGAGAATAAAATTCTTTAAACCATTCGTAGTTTAAACCTATACCTTATGAGTAGTAGGTTGCGGGTTACGTAGTCACGATGAACGTTGTCTTTGTATGGAGCATATTTCCGAGAGCGACTGTATCGCCATCTGTTGGCTTCTTTGCTTTAACTTGTGGGTGTTGACTTCTGTGGCATGTCCCCACATATTCATACCTATTCATCATGCAAATATTTGTCCCTTGCGGGATTCGAACCCGCGACTCTTGGCTGGAGGTTCACTACCAACTGAGCTATAGTCGTTAATAAACAATATTTATGTCATGCTTCGATTTTTTTAATAATTAAAACTATAACTTACATCACAGATAGACAATAAATTTACAAGATCTTCTGTTGAAGATACTCTCTCCAAAGGATTCATAATCAATTCCAAAAATCTAACCATACTATGAGCATCTTTGGGCCCTGAAAAAAGTGGTAAACATTAAATGTAGGAAATACCTCCTTAATCCCAAGAATTTTGCCGGCATTATAGCCAGTAGGCCTCGCATGCCACCCCCGAGAAAACGATAAAAATTGTGCCTCCATCTTTATTATTTTACGTAGGCCAGAAAGAGCGCGCATGACACTTTTCTCGTTTAAACGCTTTATCGTGGGTGGCATGCTATCCGTGCTGATGTGTGAAATGAAGATGGCAAATGGGAGATGCGTTTATTATTATTAATCCCGCCAAAAATTTTTATTCTGTGTGTTTGATATACTTGTAACAACCCACAACAGCATCGCTCAAACATGCATAATTTATGTAAACAAGAATGGAAAACCTTCTGTTTAAATTTGGTTTAAATAATAACTCCACCTGTCATCCTTTACAGTTTTGTAACGCTTTTGTTAAATTGAAAAATGTTATTAATTCCATATGTATGTATTTTGTATAACATTTTGTAGGTACTATAGAAATACCTAACATGTTGTATAAACTAAAGGGTCTTTCTTAATATGCAGACCGTCTTTTTTTTTTAAGATGATCAGACCATCAAACTGGTCAACTATTTCTATGGGAATAACAACGAAATCGCGAAGAAAAAAAAAACAGCTTTTTAATACAAAATTGAAATCCTACTAATCCCTAAATGTATGGGACGGCTGAAATTTTTTTTGCGTCTTCGAGTTTGTTTAATGGTCTGAGCATCATCTAAGGCGCGGTTTATACAGAATAGACGTGTGGCGGTGGTGGATAGTCAAAGTAACACAATATAAACCTTATATTACGTAGCATAGCGTCGTTTTTGTCGTAAAGGAGAATCGCGCCCGCGCCTCCGAAGTAGCCTGGAGACGCAAGCGTAATTATTCTCCAAACAACGTTATACTAAGTACTATAAGGTTTATATTGTGTTACTTTGATTATCCGCCACTGCCATACGTCTCTTCTGTATAAACCGCGCCTTAGAGAACCATCAACAGATTAAGTTGGACCCGTTATACTGTATTACATATTTATAGGTACATAAACTTAAAAAGTGAATTTAAGAATTCTTATTTTACTTCTTACTTCCTTACCTTTATAAAATATTCCCCTAGAATTCAATGTGTAGACCATTAATATGGGCCATGACGGTATCTTATCATGCTGCAGCCTGCACTCACTGCCTGGACTCCAGCAGTTAATTGCAGAAAAATGTACCTGTGCAAAGAATACTTGACGTTCAGAACATTGTGAGTAAACCTACATAATACTTATACCATTTGAATTTCTCTGAAATTGGTAGCATAGCATTATAGCCATTGTTACATTGGCCAGAGATGATGATGAAATGATGTCAAACGATGATTAGTTACAGATTTAGGAAAATGAATGTGTCCCATTCCATCGTAAAATTATTTTTTCAGTATTTTTCAAATAACTCGAGAAATAATGGATAGAAAAATATGTCATTTTTGATATAAGCTTTGTAAGACATCATCTCCAAATGGTTTTAAAATTTTCCTACCAATCCTAAAATAAAAATTTGTCAAATTTAAAAAAAAGTACAAAATTTACATACCCTGTCACTTAAAATGTGTGCTGCTTTATCAAACTCCCCTCTGACATGTTGACACTCTGCATCCCACGGGGCGTAGTACATGACAAATGCAACCTCAGCATTGTTGACGGATGCCAACGCATTACTGAGTTGTCCTCTATACCAGTCCGTCACGGGGGAATGTTCACCGAAGAACTTCACTGCTTGAGGATGTTTTGAGATTTTAGATGGCCTACAACACAAATAAGGGCTTCTATGTAAGTAAAGTAATGTCAGACTGAAGGTATAGCAAAATAATATTTAGTTATTGGTTGGGAAGCTCAGCAGTCACGATGTCAATTGCATCCTAGTCCCCTTCGCCTTCTCGCATGTCAACAAAGTGAATTGAATGTGGGTACCCCTGTTCCCCGCACACCATGCTCGGTTGATTGATCGATGAGCTGAATTATTATTTCGTTATGCTGAAGATCCTTTAAAGGGTAAATCCAATTGTTCCACTCTTGGCATAACATGGCGTTATTAAACTTAGAAATCTTGAAAATTTTATAAAGTTGGTATGTACATAAAAATTCAAATTCTGTACTATTATGGTCAGTGATCAAATTCAGTGGATTGTATTTACCTAAAGTTGAGCAAGAAGGTATAACCACAGATTATTCAATAGTTACTAACGTACATGTTGGTAAAACCACCAAATATATTATTTTATTATTATTCAAGTCGGTGATTGTGGGATTGTCGTGTTACTCGGCACCAGTGATTGGAGTAGGTAGAATGATTGTCTCAAACTTTTATCTACTGCATATTTTGCTAAAATACTGAAGGTCATAGATACATAATGGAATGCATTAAGACCTTGTTTTAAGAATTTTAGTCTGTTTATTTGTATGTTGGTGCATGCATCAATAAACATTTATCTTATTATTTAAAAACTACTGAACCGATTTGGATGAGGTTTTCAAGAAGCATAGGACATAGTTTGAATTAACATTTTGGCTTTATTTACAAAAGATCAGCGATGGTCGAAGTGGCACAGGCGTAAATCTGTTAAGGTCCCATTCACCCAATAATAATAATAGGCTTTATTTCATCGTAATCGGTTTATTCAATAAAAAGTTATGAGCATTTTTCAAATCTGTGGTTCGCGCGTACATAATCAGGGGCTCCTCTAGTGTGTTATTGTGTTAATAAACCTGCCTCTGGGACCCCCGGATTTTAAAATTATCTAGAACACTATGAACAAATCATCAGTCATACATAATACTTCAAGCTATGATTTTACATGTTTTCAGCCACACTTAAAAAAACTCTGGAATCAAATTAATTTAGCTGTGAACCCACTGAACCAGGCTCTCACATAGTAATCAGAAAGTAAGTAATCAAGGTATTTCAAGAGAAACTGAAGGCTAGAGTCGCTTAGATATGCGTGAAAGCAAATGTACAGTTAGGTAAACACAATATACATACGTGTTATGAAGAGCTCCATAGGTAGTAAGTGCTAGCGCCACACAGAACACCATTTCCTTGACCAACATGTTAAAGGTTAAGTCCCTATTATTATTTTGTTTCGCCACTTGAGTGTCGTCTGAAGAATTTCGCGCATTTCTAGAAGGACTCGAATTTCTACCTAATGACGTGACCTGCGAAATATCTTCAGTGTCCGCCGTTGGAAACATTACACGTCATACAAAAACAATAAGAAAATGTACTTGTTAAAATTCGTTCACCGATTTAATTTGCATGGTAAATTGTATAGGTTAGAGCAAATAACTAGACCACCGATAATGTGAACCTGGTGAGATCGAAAATACATAGTAAATACTGTGAAACGAGAATTACATCAGGCGCAAAAATGTATTTTTTTGCACGTATTTTGATTTTTTATTGCCAAGTTCCGTCAATTCCCCTGTCCTATAATATGTCAATGTCAAAACGTCATCAATAGATGCGTTCACAAAACCCGAGATTACAAAAAGTGCGGTTTACACTACACGACAATTTATGATTTGATTCAATATGTGAGTCGATTAATCGATTCTCTTCTCTTTTCTAATTCTTTTCTTGTTCTTTTATAATTCCCATTCACTGGGAATCTGACTGGATCGTGAATGTTGTCGCAGTCCCGAAGTGCAATTTTTGAACATCATACGAGCGAATCGGCAGTAGAAAGATGCATAATCTCCATAGTAATTTTGACATTTTCTACTGCTGAGTCGCTCGTATGATGTTCAAAAATCGCACTGCTGTCCTTCGCGTCCGATGTGTTGGACTGCGTCTGCACTCTGCAGTCCAAAGTCCAAGCTGACACATCGAATACATTGAATGTGACCCTTAAGCATCGATCAAAATTGTCTATGGATTGACATGACACACATGACAGTTGAAAGCTTTAGTCATACTACAACGGCGCGGAGACGGACGGAGGACGGACGGAGACGGGACGGCAACGGACGGAGACGGGACGGCAACGGACGGAGCACGGGCACGGACGGAGGACGGACGGAGACGGGACGGCAACGGACGGAGACGGGACGGCAACGGACGGGCGCGGGCGGAGGACGGGCGGGCACGACGCGAAACCGACACCCAGTGTTGCCAGACGTACTTTAATTATCGAATTTTAACGGTAATTTCATACCCCGTACGGTAGAACAGTCAGTACCTGGCAAACAGAAGTGCGATTTTTGAAAATCATACGAGCAACTTGGCAGTAGAAAGATGCATAATCTCCATAGTAATTTTGGCATTTTCTAATGCCAAGTCGCTCGTATGATTTTCAAAAATCGCACTTCAGACTTGAAAAATGCGGAAGAGTGCGGCAGCAGTTGAAAATGTATGGACATATTTCTACTGCTGATTTGACTTTCGAAAATCACTCTCCTGGAGTATGATTTTTTAATGTTAAATCAGCAGTAGAAAGATGCACGTCTCCATAGTAGGTACCTAACTGCCTCCGTGGTCTAGTGGTTAAGAGCATTGGCTCTCGATACGGAGGTCGTGGGTTCGGATCCCACGGGGGACACCTAGTGATATGTCACTTTGTGCGTTTTTCCCTAGTTGGTTAGGACATTGCAGGCTGAATCACCTGATTGTCCGAAAAGAAAAATGATTCCGTTCTTCGGATGGCACGCTAAGCCGTTGGTCCCGGCTACTATCTCTGGTGGTAGTAGTCGTTACATAAAAACCACGTCAGAGGCCGTAAGGCGGTCTGAAAAAACTCTGACACCAGGGCCTGCCCACACGATAAGAAGAAGACCTAATATTAAATTTATCAACTGCTGATTTCAAAGAGTTTCTATAAGTTTCAAAAATCGCACTCCTGGGAAGAAGATCACGACACAAATCGCGCAAGAACTACCTTATATTATAGAGACTCAGGAGGTATAGGTACAGAGTGTACATTTAAATGCGCTATTACAGGGGTGCTTCAGATAATCAAACTGAACAACGTTCACTATGATCTAAGTTAAAAAAAAAACAATGATTTTGTTTTTCAACCGATTGATTCCAAAATCGATAACTGAGGGTCCGGTCCGCGTGGACTCTTAACAGGAATCTGATGTCAGATTTGAGAAAAGTGGCCGCCATCTTGAACTTTTTTGTTTCTCAACCGATTGCTTCCAAAATCGATATCTGGGGGTCGACGTGGACTCCAAACACGAATCCGATGTCAGATTTGAGAAAAGTAGCCGCCATCTTGAACTTTTTTGTTTCTTAACCGATTGCTTCCAAAATAGATATCTGGGGGTGAGCGTGGACTCCAAACACGAATCCGATGTCAGATTTGAGAAAAGTGGCCGCCATCTTGAACTTTTTTGTTTCTTAACCGATTGCTTCCAAAATCGATATCTGATGGTCTGCGTGGACTCTAAACACGAATCTGATGTCAGATTTGAGAAAAGTGGCCGCCATCTTGAACTTTATTGTTTCTTAACCGATTGCTTCCAAAATCGATATCTAGGGGTCCGCGTGGACTCCAAACACGAATCCGATGTCAGATTTGAGAAAAGTGGCCGCCATCTTGAACTTTTTTGTTTCTTAACCGATTGCTTCCAAAATCGATATCTGGGGGTCCGCGTGGACTCCGAACACGAATCCGATGTCAGATTTGAGAAAAGTGGCCGCCATCTTGAACTTTTTGGTTTCTCAACCGATTGCTTCCAAAATCGATATCTGGGGGTCTGCGTGAACTCCAAACACGAATCCGATGTCAGATTTGAGAAAAGTGGCCGCCATCTTGAACTTTTTTGTTTCTCAGCCGATTGCTTCCAAAATCGATATCTAGGGGTCCGCGTGGACTCCGAACACGAATCTGATGTCAGATTTGAGAAAAAAGGCCGCCATCTTGAACTTTTTTGTTTCTCAACCGATTGCTTCCAAAATCGATATCCGGGGGTCCGCGTTGAGTCCGAACACGAATCCGATGTCAGATTTGAGAAAAGTGGCCGCCATCTTGGACTTTTTTGTTTCTTAACCGATTGCTTCCAAAATCGATATCTGGGGGTCCGCGTGGACTCCGAACACGAATCCGATGTCAGATTTGAGAAAAGTGGCCGCCATCTTGAACTTTTTTGTTTCTTAACCGATTGCTTCCAAAATAGATATCTGGGGGTCAGCGTGGACTCCAAACACGAATCCGATGTCAGATTTGAGAAAAGTGGCCGCCATCTTGATCTATTTTGTTTCTCAACCGATTGCTTCCAAAATCGATATCTAGGGGTCCGCGTGGACTCCAAACACGAATCCGATGTCAGATTTGAGAAAAGTGGCCGCCATCTTGAACTTTTTTGTTTCTTAACCGATTGCTTCCAAAATCGATATCTAGGGGTCCGCGTGGACTCCAAACACGAATCCGATGTCAGATTTGAGAAAAGTGGCCGCCATTTTGAACTTTTTTGTTTCTTAACCGATTGCTTCCAAAATCGATATCCGGGGGTCCGCGTGGTCTCTGAACACGAATCCGATGTCAGATTTGAGAAAAGTGGCCGCCATCTTGAACTTTTTTGTTTCTCAACCGATTGCTTCCAAAATCGATATCTAGGGGTCCACGTGGACTCCAAACACGAATCCGATGTCAGATTTGAGAAAAGTGGCCGCCATCTTGAACTTTTTTGTTTCTCAACCGATTGCTTCCAAAATCGATATCTGGGGGTCCGTGTGGACTCCGAACACGAATCCGGTGTCAGATTTGAGAAAAGTGGCCGCCATCTTGAACTTTTTTGTTTCTCAACCGATTACTTCCAAAATCAATATCTGTGGGTCCGCGTGGACTTCAAACACGAATCCAATGTCAGATTTAAGAAAAGTGGCCGCCATCTTGAAATTTTTAGTTTCTCAACCGATTGCTTCCAAAATCGATATCTAGGGGTCCGCGTGGACTCCAAACACGAATCCGATGTCAGATTCGTGTTCGGAGTCCACGCGGACCCCCAGATATCGATTTTGGAAGCAATCGGTTAAGAAACAAAAAAGTTCAAGATGGCGGCC
Organism: Agonopterix subpropinquella; assembly: GCA_922987775.1. Taxonomy (NCBI): domain Eukaryota; kingdom Metazoa; phylum Arthropoda; class Insecta; order Lepidoptera; family Depressariidae; genus Agonopterix; species Agonopterix subpropinquella. Next base: position 13,499,387 of record OV277695.1, on the reverse strand, counting down.
ACTTTTCTCAAATCTGACATCGGATTCGTGTTCGGAGTCCACGCGGACCCCTAGATATCGATTTTGGAAGCAATCGGTTGAGAAACAAAATAGTTCAAGATGGCGGCCACTTTTCTCAAATCTGACATCGGATTCGTGTTTGGAGTCCACGCTGACCCCCAGATATCTATTTTGGAAGCAATCGGTTAAGAAACAAAAAAGTTCAAGATGGCGGCCACTTTTCTCAAATCTGACATCGGATTCATGTTCGGAGTCCACGCTGACCCCTAGATATCGATTTTGGAAGCAATCGGTTGAGAAACTAAAAATTTCAAGATGTCGGCCACTTTTCGATGGCGCTGCCGTCACGTAAACATTGTGTCCGAGTACATTTTATTGTTAAAAATCAAATTTGCGGTATTCCAAAGAAATTGTGTGACCAAAGTGTAAAGAATAACTAAATTGCGAAGTGTGAACGTTTGCAAGATAATTAATTACGTGAAAAACTCAAAAATCAGTGTGTAAAAACAATGTTGAAAAAGTTTGACTTAATCCATAAAAACTATGATTAGTTTACCTATTTACTGTGTAAAAGGTGTTAAGGTGTAAAACAAATGGACATAAATGACATTCCAGTAAGAGCAAGCCAATTAACTAGCTTCTAGCAAGTTAAATAGAAATAAAATAGAAGCCGTTATAAATTTAAAAACCTTGTTTTAGAAAAATATCGCTGCAAAAACGACTTCTTACGCCATCTAACGAGTATTTTGGAGAAATTTTACTGTTAACGACATCTAGTAGAAATATTATGTAACTCATAGAAAATCGATTTCGCATAAATACCTCAACCTGCTAATTAGTCTCATATGATAAAAGATGGCGCTACCAGTAAATAAATGCGCAAAATGTTCAACTTTGATTGCAGATCGATATTATTTGGAATGTTCGGTATGTAATATGATCTTCGATTTAGAATGTGCCAACGTTATCGATAAAAGATTCTTTTTAATGACATCCGATAGTAAAAAGTCCTGGAAGTGTATCGGATGTTGCAGATTTATAAATTCAGCTGCTTCCTCCAGCACCAGCCCAAAACACGACACAGGAAACTCTGATAACGACGAAAACAGTCCCTTTTCACAGTACCGAAATATAACTATCCGTAAGAAACAAGAACACAATCGAGTGTATGGCTCTCTGTGCGACTTAAATGGCAGTGATGAGCCTTTGTCATTTCTTTCAACATCTGCGACAAGCCTTTCAAATCTACATTTAGAAGCATGTAATGAATGCACCGAATTAAAAAATATAATAGACTCGCTCAACGTTCAACTCCACAATGCGCACAGCCAAATAGACCAGCTAATTCAAGAAAATAAATTGTTAAAGAAGAAAAATAGTCAAGAAAGTAACTTAATGACATTAAACACCACACCAGCCGGACAAAAACTTATAACACACGAAGAAAGCTGCAAAAATAGCAAGAAAAAAATTAACTTTTCTACGGATGCCGAAGCCATGAATACCATTGACTCACCTCATTCAGAAATCACGAAAAACCTTCAAACAGCAAGTAACCAGACTGGCTTACTCTGTGAAAAAACATCGAAAGGAAACGTGCTAAACATATAATCCGAGAGACAAACAGGAGAAAAAGAGAAGATTCCACCTCATTCTGCACCTAAAATAAATGATTCAACAAGTCACACAGAAAATTTGAAAAATATTTGGATATTTGGAGGAAGACAATGTGTTGGTCTAGCCGAAAAATTAATAGACACCAGAATAAACACAGCATATGGAAAATACAACGTCTCATCAGTCACAAAACCATTTGCTACAACAGATGAAATACTAAAAAGTTGTCTGAAATTTCCAATAGGTGATAAGGACAAATTAATCCTAAGTGTAGGTGAAAATGACAAAAATCCTGTAAACATTACTTCCGAACTGTATAACACTTTGAAAAAATTCGAAACTCATGATATCATTGTGCTTAACGTCTCTAAAAACACACACCTAAATGAAAGTATGCTGAATGGTCAGTTGAAGCTAGTCTGTAAGAGCTTCTCAAACTGTCAATTTGTTGATTGTAAGTTGCGTTCAGGTCCAGTTGGGAGGTCTACTCGCTTACTAAATATGTGTTATCACATAAATCTTGCGTTTGATACTGCGGATTATGAATCAAAATACCTACCGTTCATCAGAAAATCCCACCCCGATAAAATGTCCATACACTCTGTCAAGGATCCGAAAGTCTCATCTAAAAATGTATCACCACATTACAAATCGATTCACACAAAGAATTACAAGGGTCCCATTCTTGATAAGTCTGACAGCAACCCTAAAACTTCAATTTTAAAAAAATCACAAAAGGGAACTATCCCTTATTATTTCCCACCGATTTTAAAAAATCCAATCTCTATAGCACCTTCAAATAATACTTCCATTAATTTTTTTCGAGGATAATGTAAACAACGTTGTCCTTTTACACCACAACATTCAAAGTATAAAAAATAAAAAAGAACTCATTGAAATTTCTATTTTAGAATTATCGGATCAAGGATTGCAACCGGATATTATTTGTTTTACCGAAACATTTATAAAAAAGGGTGAAGAAAGTAATGTAAAGATCCATAACTATGAATTAGCGACAAGCTATTGTAGAAAATCAAAAAGGGGGGGCTCATGTATTTTAGTAAAAAGAGGTTTAATGTACCAAGTACTTGATCTTAGTAGCTATTCGATTCCATCAATCTTTGAATGTTGTGCTGTACTTATTCCAGGATTTAATGTTATCATAGTATGTATATACAACTCACATAAAAGGTTTGCAAATTCTTTCCTCATAAAATTAGAAGTAATTTTAGATTTCCTTGCCAAAAAATATAAAAACAAAAAGATTATTCTCACAGGTGACTTTAACATTAATACTATGGAACGCAGTCATGCTAGCGGTTATCTCAAAGACATAAGTCGAAATTATAATTTAACACATCACATAAATGAACCAACAAGAGCATCTTCTTGTCTAGACTTAATTATTAGTAATGTTACAAAAGCATCAGGGAAAGTTATTCCTCTAGGACTGTCTGATCATGAGACCGCACAACTGCTGATTTTTCCTGTGAAAAATAAATTACATGCAATTAAAAACTGGTTCGTTTATAAGAGAGACTTCAGTGTCGATAATATCACAAAATTCTTGAATTATTTAAAATCCTATCCGTTTCATGATGTTTACATGGCCAAAGATATAGATAGTGCTTTTGATAATTTCCATAAATCGTTCTGCTTGCTGTATAATCTCTGTTTTCCTATTGTTAAAGTAAGAGTGAATAACATTCAAAAGAAACCAAAATGGATAACTAAGGGTCTGCGAGTTTGTTGCAAAATTAAAAGGTCGCTACGTTTCAATTTTTATGCAAATAAGACTCAACAAAATAGGGAAAAATATTTAACTTACTCTAAAATTTTGAAAAAATGTACTCATATTGCACAAAAGAAGTCTTATAATAAATTTATAGTAAATAGTAAAAATGTCTGTAAAGCGTCATGGAGAGTCATAAATGATGAAACATGTAGCAAACCAGGCGGAGGACATTTGCCTTTTGGTGGTTTTTCCGATTCAGTTTGCATAGAAAGTGCTGCCATCTGTTAAATATATCTTTTACTATGAAAAAAAAAAGATTATATTGTCTATGTCAATGTCAAATTGACAAATTTACAAAATGGCGACGTACCTTGCATAATGTGCGTGTTGTTTTTAGTTTTTGTTCAATTTTGTGCCGATTTAGTGATTTTCTGGAGTTTCAGTTGTTCTCTTACCAATGTACAGATTACAGGAATAGTAAGGATACTGGAATTTCACTCAATCGGTGCGGGATTGAACGAAAACTTGCATTCAAACAACGGTATGAGTATATAAGTATATACATATAAGTAGGTATGTATAGTATAGGTAGAATTATTTTCAGAGAAACACAGATGGCGTTAGCTAGCCTTCAATTTGACATAAGGTGGATGCATAATGTTGCCACGAGTGGGTTCTCTTTTCTAATATACTTATATTACTCTTTGTAGCAAACATTCAAATCAAAGTATAGATGTAATAAACTTAAATGGTGAGTTAATATCAGATCCAGTTGACATCGCAACAACTTTTAACAATTACTACATTGATTCTACAAATAAATCCGATATCACTTCTAGTAATAGTACAATAAATCAAGCATGTACCATCAAACCGATGATAAATTCTATTTTCTTGAAACCCTTTAATGAACCTGAAATAATTAAAATTATTAGCTCGCTTAATAATTCGAATGCTTATGGTTACGACGAAGTTTCAACAAATATATTAAAACAATGCAAAGAGATTATAGCCCCTATTTTAACATACCTTGTAAATTTTTCACTGCAAACAGGCCGTTTTCCAAAACATTTAAAATTATCAATTGTGAAACCACTGTTCAAGAAGGGAGAGAGAAATGATCTCAATAATTATCGTCCCACTGCACTGATTCCTATTCTATCCAAGGTATTCGAAAAGTGTATGCAACGCAGACTGATAGAATTCACAACAAAATATAGTATTATAAAAACAGAACAAAATGGGTTCCAAAAGGGTAAATGCACTACTTTAGCTGGTTTCACCTTATTAAACAGTGTACTACAAAATCTCGACTGTAAAAAGTTTGTTAGCGTTCTCTTCTTTGATATGTCAAAAGCATTTGACTTTGTGTCTCATGATATATTACTCTATAAACTGGAAAAATATGGAATAAGAGGACCCGCACTGTCTTGGATGAAGTCATATTTACAAGATCGAGAACAATGTATAGAAATAAATAAATTAGATACTGATAATATCCTAAAGTCGTATCGCTCATCCTATAAGATAAATAAGTTCGGTGTCCCACAGGGTAGCGTCTTAGGCCCTTTGTTGTTTCTGTTTTATATCAACGACTTACCTAATATAACATCTAAGCAGTGTGTCTTGTTTGCTGACGATTTATCGATTATTGTAACGTCTGATGAAGAGTCCTTAAATACCTACGAATGTGATATTAACGATACTGTGTGCTCTGTAATAAATTGGCTTAGTACTAATAATCTTCGTGTCAATCTTACAAAATCGAAATATGTACAATTCACTGTAAAGGGACGTAAGCACATTGATCTAAAAATAAATCATAATGGACAGGATTTAATAGAAGCTAATAATGTAACATTTCTAGGGCTAGTACTCGACAGAAACTTAAGCTTTGTAAGCCATATCGAAAGTGTATGTAGCAAACTGAATAGATTTGTTTATGTCCTGCGTAGACTCAGACAGGTAGTGTCTCAAAAAGTAGCTTCAACTGCATATCACGGTTTTGTAGCCTCTGTTCTCAGATATGGCTTGATTATTTGGGGGAACGGTTCATATATTAATAAAGTGTTTATTACACAAAAAAAATGTGTAAGAGCTATGTGTGGTGTTGGCCCATATGACTCCTGTAAACCGTTGTTTCCTAAACTAGGTCTACTAACGCTGCCATCCATGTACATCTGGGAAGTATGTAAGTTTGTGAAGAAACACCAGCAGTTTTTCAGATTCAATCGAAATGTTTCTAAAAGGGCTATAAGAGACCCGGAAAGGATTGTCATTGACCACTGCCCCAATACTAGTCTGTACAGAAATAATTGTTACCATATGTTTATAAAAATTTATAATAAATTACCAAATACTATTAAAGCATGTAATGGCAAGCAATTTTCAAATAAACTGAAAATATGGCTCACTTCGAAGTGCTACTACAAATTGAACGATTATTTTGATGAATAATAATACACATTAATGCTTATTTTTGTTAAATTCAAATAAATTTTATTGTGATAAGTAGGTAATTATTATTTAGCATAGGTAGTTGTTTTTGGTTTATAATGTAAGCCTATATTGTACGTCCGTGCTGCGGACCAAACTGTTGATTCTTCCTTATTGTAACATCTTTTTTTTACACAGTTTGAACAATAAATATTCTTTATCTTTATCTTTATCTTTCTTAAATCTGACATTGGATTCGTGTTTGAAGTCCACGCGGACCCACAGATATTGATTTTGGAAGTAATCGGTTGAGAAACAAAAAAGTTCAAGATGGCGGCCACTTTTCTCAAATCTGACACCGGATTCGTGTTCGGAGTCCACACGGACCCCCAGATATCGATTTTGGAAGCAATCGGTTGAGAAACAAAAAAGTTCAAGATGGCGGCCACTTTTCTCAAATCTGACATCGGATTCGTGTTCAGAGACCACGCGGACCCCCGGATATCGATTTTGGAAGCAATCGGTTGAGAAACAAAAAAGTTCAAAATGGCGGCCACTTTTCTCAAATCTGACATCGGATTCGTGTTCGGAGTCCACGCGGACCCCCAGATATCGATTTTGGAAGCAATCGGTTGAGAAACAAAAAAGTTCAAGATGGCGGCCACTTTTCTCAAATCTGACATCGGATTCGTGTTCAGAGACCACGCGGACCCCCGGATATCGATTTTGGAAGCAATCGGTTAAGAAACAAAAAAGTTCAAAATGGCGGCCACTTTTCTCAAATCTGACATCGGATTCGTGTTTGGAATCCACGCGGATCCCTAGATATCGATTTTGGAAGGAATCACTTGAGAAACAAAAAAGTTCAAGATGGCGGCCACTTTTCTCTAATCTGACAGCGGATTCGTGTTTGGAGTCCACGCGGACCCCTAGATATCGATTTTGGAAGCAATCGGTTGAGAAACAAAATAGTTCAAGATGGCGGCCACTTTTCTCAAATCTGACATCGGATTCGTGTTTGGAGTCCACGCTGACCCCCAGATATCTATTTTGGAAGCAATCGGTTAAGAAACAAAAAAGTTCAAGATGGCGGCCACTTTTCTCAAATCTGACATCGGATTCATGTTCGGAGTCCACGCTGACCCCTAGATATCGATTTTGGAAGCAATCGGTTGAGAAACTAAAAATTTCAAGATGGCGGCCACTTTTCTTAAATCTGACATTGGATTCGTGTTTGAAGTCCACGCGGACCCACAGATATTGATTTTGGAAGTAATCGGTTGAGAAACAAAAAAGTTTAAGATGGCGGCCACTTTTCTCAAATCTGACACCGGATTCGTGTTCGGAGTCCACACGGACCCCCAGATATCGATTTTGGAAGCAATCGGTTAAGAAACAAAAAAGTTCAAGATGGCGGCCACTTTTCTCAAATCTGACATCGGATTCGTGTTTGGAGTCCACGTGGACCCCTAGATATCGATTTTGGAAGCAATCGGTTGAGAAACAAAAAAGTTCAAGATGGCGGCCACTTTTCTCAAATCTGACATCGGATTCGTGTTCAGAGACCACGCGGACCCCCGGATATCGATTTTGGAAGCAATTGGTTAAGAAACAAAAAAGTTCAAAATGGCGGCCACTTTTCTCAAATCTGACATCGGATTCGTGTTTGGAGTCCACGCGGACCCCTAGATATCGATTTTGGAAGCAATCGGTTAAGAAACAAAAAAGTTCAAGATGGCGGCCACTTTTCTCAAATCTGACATCGGATTCGTGTTTGGAGTCCACGTAGACCCCCAGATATCGATTTTGGAAGCAATCGGTTGAGAAACAAAAAAGTTCAAGATGGCGGCCACTTTTCTCAAATCTGACATCGGATTCGTGTTCAGAGACCACGCGGACCCCCGGATATCGATTTTGGAAGCAATCGGTTAAGAAACAAAAAAGTTCAAAATGGCGGCCACTTTTCTCAAATCTGACATCGGATTCGTGTTTGGAGTCCACGCGGACCCCTAGATATCGATTTTGGAAGCAATCGGTTAAGAAACAAAAAAGTTCAAGATGGCGGCCACTTTTCTCAAATCTGACATCGGATTCGTGTTTGGAGTCCACGTAGACCCCCAGATATCGATTTTGGAAGCAATCGGTTGAGAAACAAAAAAGTTCAAGATGGCGGCCACTTTTCTCAAATCTGACATCGGATTCGTGTTCAGAGACCACGCGGACCCCCGGATATCGATTTTGGAAGCAATCGGTTAAGAAACAAAAAAGTTCAAAATGGCGGCCACTTTTCTCAAATCTGACATCGGATTCGTGTTTGGAGTCCACGCGGACCCCTAGATATCGATTTTGGAAGCAATCGGTTAAGAAACAAAAAAGTTCAAGATGGCGGCCACTTTTCTCAAATCTGACATCGGATTCGTGTTTGGAGTCCACGTAGACCCCCAGATATCGATTTTGGAAGCAATCGGTTGAGAAACAAAAAATTTCAAGATGGCGGCCACTTTTCTCAAATCTGACATCGGATTCGTGTTCGGAGTCCACGCGGACCCCCAGATATCGATTTTGGAAGCAATCGGTTAAGAAACAAAAAAGTTCAAGATGGCGGCCACTTTTCTCAAATCTGACATCGGGTTCGTGTTCGGAGTCCACGCGGACCCCCAGATATCGATTTTGGAAGCAATCGGTTGAGAAACAAAAAAGTTCAAGATGGCGGCCACTTTTCTCAAATCTGACATCGGATTCGTGTTCAGAGACCACGCGGACCCCCGGATATCGATTTTGGAAGCAATCGGTTAAGAAACAAAAAAGTTCAAAATGGCGGCCACTTTTCTCAAATCTGACATCGGATTCGTGTTTGGAGTCCACGCGGACCCCCAGATATCGATTTTGGAAGCAATCGGTTAAGAAACAAAAAAGTTCAAGATGGCGGCCACTTTTCTCAAATCTGACATCGGATTCGTGTTTGGAGTTCACGCAGACCCCCTGATATCGATTTTGGAAGCAATCGGTTAAGAAACAAAAAAGTTCAAGATGGCGGCCACTTTTCTCAAATCTGACATCGGATTCGTGTTTGGAGTCCACGCGGACCCCTAGATATCGATTTTGGAAGCAATCGGTTGAGAAACAAAAAAGTTCAAGATGGCGGCCACTTTTCTCAAATCTGACATCGGGTTCGTGTTCGGAGTCCACGCGGACCCCCAGATATCGATTTTGGAAGCAATCGGTTGAGAAACAAAAAAGTTCAAAATGGCGGCCACTTTTCTCAAATCTGACATCGGATTCGTGTTCGGAGTCCACGCGGACCCCCAGATATCGATTTTGGAAGCAATCGGTTAAGAAACAAAAAAGTTCAAGATGGCGGCCACTTTTCTCAAATCTGACATCGGATTCGTGTTCGGAGTCCACGCGGACCCCCAGATATCGATTTTGGAAGCAATCGGTTAAGAAACAAAAAAGTTCAAGATGGCGGCCACTTTTCTCAAATCTGACATCGGATTCGTGTTCAGAGACCACGCGGACCCCCGGATATCGATTTTGGAAGCAATCGGTTGAGAAACAAAAAAGTTCAAGATGGCGGCCACTTTTCTCAAATCTGACATCGGATTCGTGTTCGGAGTCCACGCGGACTCCCAGATATCGATTTTGGAAGCAATCGGTTGAGAAACAAAAAAGTTCAAGATGGCGGCCACTTTTCTCAAATCTGACATCGGATTCGTGTTCGGAGTCCACGCGGACCCCCAGATATCGATTTTGGAAGCAATCGGTTAAGAAACAAAAAAGTTCAAGATGGCGGCCTTTTTTCTCAAATCTGACATCAGATTCGTGTTCGGAGTACACGCGGACCCCCGGATATCGATTTTGGAAGCAATCGGTTAAGAAACAAAAAAGTTCAAGATGGCGGCCACTTTTCTCAAATCTAACATTGTATTCGTGTTCGGGGTCCACGCGGCCTCTCAGATATCGATTTTGGAGGCAATCGGTTGAAAAACAAAGAAGTTACTGAGTACTACTACAAACGGGTACTGTTATGTAACTCGCTTCAGCGCCATCTATCGAGCCATTTTGAACTGTCACCTTCACCATATCAAATTCTTTACACCATAAAATTTTCCTCGATTTTTCGAGATCAACTATTGGCAGCACCGCGCGGGCGGAGGACGGACGGAGACGGGACGGCGACGGACGGAGACGGGACGGCAACGGACGGAGACGGGACGGCAACGGACGGAGACGGGACGGCAACGGACGGAGCACGGGCGGTGGACGGACGGAGACGGGACGGCGACGGACGGAGACGGGACGGCGACGGACGGAGACGGGACGGCAACGGACGGAGCACGGAGGCCGTTGGCCGTCAAAGGATTTTATACTCTCCTACTATGTAAATAAGGTTCATTTTTCATTGCTCTCGCTGGCTCCGTCCCGTCCCGTGCCCGTCCCGTCCCGTCAAATATGAATAGAGCTGAAATTTGAAGAGGGCAACACTGTTACAAACCAGCGCCATCTTGGCATTTGTCTGTCTTGTTTTGAACAGTGTGACCACTTTTAGTAGATTTCTACTTTTTTGGTAGATTTAGGGCAAAGAGAACGATAATTTAGTAGTGGTAAATCGTTTAGTAGATTTTGGTAGAAATTCGGTTTTCGAAAATATGATCAAAAATGCAAGGATAAAGCAAAAAAAAATCAAGGCCGGAAATAAAAATTGCTGAGAAAACGATTGCAGGGGGTTTTCTGGAACTTCTAGTAAAGCTTTAGTGGTGTACAGCAAAATTAATCTTATCGTTTAATGTTGTTTTTTATAAAAGGGGTCTTTTATAAGACACAGAAAACTGTCCCAAGCTTTAAGCCTACATACCTAAGGACGACCAATAATACTTATTTATATTTGAAAATTAAAGCATCCATGTTACAAAGTGATGAAACCGATATTTTTTTTATAAAAATGCGGTTATAACATGAGTAATGATGAGCGTTAGTATGAAAATAATAATATTTGATTCAAAAACGTGTTTTCTATTGAATTTTAACCATCTAGAACGACATAAATATTAGATGGTAGATTTTAAGTAGAATTTGAAACAGGACTTGGTAGATTTTGGTAGATTTCAGCAGTCATTTTGGTAGATTCTCTGAAAAAAAAGTGGTCACGCTGGTTTTGAATGACGAACAGACCAAATTGAGTGTTACGTTTTTTACGTTACAACAGTGAATTGTGTTACAAAAGAACGGAAGAATTTGATCTTGCGATCATTTATCTGAAGTTACATTTTGTAAATACCTCGCTGCAAACAACTACATTGTTTTTGTTATGATTCTGTGAAGGTATCCTTGAGATATCGTTTGCGTTTGTTGAAAGTTAAAAATATTAGAAACATGGAATCTCCAAGACAATCAGAATCCGAGCAAGTGGAATTCTGGAAGAAACAAGCTAAACATTATGAACAGAAGTGAGTATTCCTATTCGTATAAAAACGAAACACTAACAACATTGTTCACCTTGTTTTCTACCTACATAGATTTTGTGATTCATGCAATAATCTGCGTAATTATAGGGCTAATGACATACAGCAGGAGCTAGATGAGTACACAGAGAACTCAGCACAGCTTGAAAGGGAACTGGAGGCATCTTTGGTACAAGTTGAGAAGCAGAACAAAGATCTAGAACACCAGAATCAACGGCTAAAGAATGAGATTGAAATGCTAAGGGTATGAACCAAACCGTAATTTAAAATAGATCTGCATAGGTAGCATGCCACCGTGATATAGTGATATCACACCTTCGCCCTCTTTCTATTTGCGTGCGAACGAACGAGATAAAAGACGTGATACAGCCGTATCATGTGTAGCATGCTACGGCTTCTGAAACAGTTATAATAAATGTACATTGATAGTCTCTGGGTAGACCACCGATGCATTGGTCAGACGACATTGTAAGGGTTGCGGGTCGTACATAGATCGGATGGGCACAGGACCGCGTGAGTAGCGCAATAAAAGGGAGGCCTATGCCCAGCAATGGGTTGATTTAATTGATTGATTGATAATCTTTAAATGTTCGGTTAACACAGTCTATGTGAGCATTGCTACAACAACATTCTCAGACTGAATGTTGGTAGTTGTAGCAATGTTCCTGACCACCCCGAAAGGGATTACGGTCGTGAGTTTACGTGTGTGTGTATGTAGTAGAATTACGTCTTACTGTATAAAATATAATGTTATATGTAACTAATTCAATTCAATTTTTTGTTTAATGGCGTGCTGTGTTATATCACAATTATGCCAATGTCCTGTTATGTGGAGATATCTCGTAGAAAAATGATTGGTAGTATTCTTATTAAAGGAAATGGCAATTCTGCCAATGTCAAGTAGTTTATTGTAATGTCAAGTTAACGTTTTATAGTTAAAACACAAAAGAGTTAACAAAATGGCGGAGCCGCATGGCCACCTAAATCGCAAGCCAAACGTAGAGGACTCTCGGTAGAGAGTACATATGTTCCTTGGTAGTGGACGTCCTCCACTCGAGACCCCTCTAGCCACGCGACTCCTATATGTAACTAATAATCAGAGATCGGACAATCTGATGCATAACCAACCCAAAGTCCCTCCCCCCCCCCTTCTGACCTAAAGTTGAGGTGCTGGCTATTATGGAATGCACTTCTGTATTCAAAAATTTACTTTAGGCAAATATGCATCAGAATATTCAATCTCTGCTAATAATAGTAACTGTCATGTCCAAGAGAGAAAGAGTATCATAAATAAAAATGTTTATTTTGCAGAATAAGTTAGATCGAAGTCAACAAGAGACGAGTGCACTGGAACATGAACTACAGGCATTGAAGATTGATAAGGAAAAACGAGCTGTGTACATTAGAGAGTTGGAGCAAAAGAATGATGATTTAGAACGAGGACAAAGGTAGTATTTCTATGTATTATCTCGGGCCTAAGACTAGCAATAAGAACAGGTGTACATTTAAATATGTGCATATTAAAAAATAGTATTCAGTAATGTGGATAGAACATATTTCTGAAAAAAATCTTTTTATTTCTTAATCATTTTTATTAGAGACTGCCTCAATAGTCTAATGGTTAAGAGCATTGGCTCTCGACACAGAGGTTGTGTATAATTTGTGCGGACAAAGTCGCAGATAAACGCTAGTATTCCTATAAGAACATTTTTAATCAGATGCGCGCGAAATTAATCATTTCTAATCCCACCTGCAGCCCGAAAATGAAGGCTCATAACGCGGAAGGGGCGAGTGACAGAGGCCTGAAGTGCGATTTTTGAACATCATACGAGCGACTCGGCAGTAGAAAATGTCAAAATTACTATGGAGATTATGCATCTTTCTACTGCTGAGTTGCTCGTATGATGTTCAAAAATCACACTTCTGGTATTGGTCCTATCCTTGGTGTTGTGTTGTGAATAAAACATTGATTGTAACACGTTTATATTACAGGGTGATATCAGAGTCAGTTTCATGTATAGAATCGATGCTGAATCAAGCATATGAAAGAAATGCTGTATTAGAAAGTGAAGTCGATGAAATAGAAAATTTGAGGGTAAGGTTGCAGAGGGCAACAGACGAAGCCAGAGGTGAGTACTGTATCTAATAATCTAACATTTTTCTTAACTTATAGGTAGGTGTACGGTGTATTACCGTACAACGTTAGATGAAATGTTTCATAAATGATAAAACCGAGTAAAGTCAATATATTGGTTTAATACGACAAAACTACGGCTAAAATGGTAATGAGAGCACACGCGGATTGATTGGTGACCGAACGTGAACTGAAGCTAATTACAATAAAAAGCGAAATGATGGGTAAACTGCTGACGGCGCGCGATGTATGTTGCTTGGACCATACAGTAGGTATAGGTACTTTGAAGTGATGATATTTTGAAAATTTGGGTTCTACTCTTATGTACTCATATGAGATGATATTTTACCTATTTAATACATTGATGTCATAAATTAGTATTAATGTCAATGATTTCATAACTACATTTATTTTCTAAGTTAGCGGGTCCAACCCAATTCCGCCCGTGGGTGTCGTACGAGGCAACTAAGGGATTAAAGGTTTCTTATGTAGCGTTTTTTGTGGGCGAAAGATTAGCCAACTCTCACCACTCAACATGCCGTTCCATCCTGAAACTTTAATTGCTAAATGTGAGCACTGCTACAACTACATTCTTAAACAGAATGTCGGTAGTTGTAGCAATGTTTCTGACCACCCCAAAGGGTATTACGGTCGTGAGTTTTTGTATGTATGGCCTGACAAATTCTGGAGTTAAAGGTTACTTTGAAAAAATTATTAAACAAAATCTTGCCATATTTTTCAGATCTGAAACAAGAATTGAAAGTAGTTGAAAAAATTCCAACACATAAGAAAGAAGACGGCAGTGAAATTGACATTTCTCTAACTAATGGACATATTTCAAACTCGTCTCGAACTCATGTTGAAATTGAAACACAAACGTCCATTGCATCACCACTAAAACGTGAGTATTATTCTTTTTTACTTTGGTGAAACTTCTGCTTGCAAAGAATTTGCCCTCTTGCCTTTAGTGCGTTTGTCCACCGCAGCCCGTCACCGGGACGTCACCGAGAATAGATGACGCCGCCAAAAAAGTAGCGGTACATTTACTATGGTTGCGTGTCCACCGCGGACGACCGCCGCCCGTCGACGTGATTTCATATAACATAATCTCGATTCTCGGTGACGTCCCGGTGACGGCGGCGGTGGACAAACGGCCTTACCTTAGGAGAATACGCCTCTGCTGGTACCATTGTCTTAACTATGCGCTGTAGTGATGTTAATCAAAGACTCGAGAATCTAAGCTATTGTTAAGTGCATTGAAATAATACAATGTAAAGCATGGAGTATACAAATTTATTGGATACAAATCAGGTCAATTCTCTTGTCTAGTGCACAAACAGAAAGAATAATGGCTTTTTATTGACTGATATGGACTTGCACTAGCATTGACTCATACTTATAATGAGGCCCAGGTTCAAGTCAATTAAAAGTTTATCTTTACTTTATCACATACATGAGACGTCCTGAATATCTACTTAATAAAGAAATGAACTTTTCTCAGTTATTTTGTGGAAGGTTAACGCAAGTCATAGCTATAGGGTCCTTATGCTGACGGTTTTTAAGGGGATGATCAGACCATCATATTGAACAACATTCTCTATGGGACCAAGGTCGAAATCGCGAAAAAATCTGCTGTTCTATACAAAACTGCAATTCTACTCGACAAATGTATGGGACAGCCGATATATTAAGTTGGGCTCCAGCCCGTATTTTACTCACCCATACCTATTACATATTAAGACGACCCGGTTGGTGCAATACTTACCACACAGAACTGCTAAAGCATAGGTCCTGGGTTCGGATTCTAGTTTGGTCATGGATGACATGGATGTTACAAGTTTGTGTCATTGCATTTCTATAATAAGAAGAATAGTAGCTTATGTTTGAGATAAGAACAACGTATGTACCTGTGAGCGTTGTTTATTGATATACCTCTTATTTCGTTCTCGGTTATACAGGCTGGATAACGATATTTTCCTACATCGATCGCCAATATTGAAGTAGTGAAAAAAAAAATCAATTTCAACTATTGCCTTCCCCTTGTAATTGACCAGGCTATCACCTACGATATTAATATTTCCTTTACTATTTCCACAGGAGAAATAAATGGCAATGGTATGACTCCTTCATCACGAGTAACAGCTATTAATATAGTCGGAGATCTTCTTCGGAAAGTTGGGGTGAGTGACATGAACATACTTTCAATACTAGTCAAAGCTATATTAGTATTAATTGTAGCACTTTTCACTGTTGTATGTATTAGTAGTTAATGAACGTATAATTAGACATTCTTACAGCTATGTACCATTTTATCAATTGCCTTGTTAAGTTCCTGGTGTCATTTACTTTTAATTAATTTAATCAAATATCACATGGGTCAGTCATTTAATATGATATATTATTATAGCACAGCACAGCTATTATTATAATGTATATGTGTAATATTTATTTGTATTTGTGTATCTATAATAAAATATTAAACTATTTTGCTATTTATTTCACTCCAATTGTATACAACGTGTTAATGAATTAACGCAAAAGTAGTTTGTTTAGAATCGAGAGCAGAATCGAATTATCATGGTTTCAACATAGGTAATTTTTTTCAAAATATTAAATAATTTTTTTGCAAAATTTAAAATTTTCTGAACCCGATGTCAACCCACCGCACGGGTACACTCACCCTACTTACTACCAAAACAAGATTATAAAAATGTATCCATTAGTACGTTAGCTCTTTCTTTCAGTGCTGAAAAGACAACAAATCATTTTTGCCTCAAAACTTAAAATGCGAATAACTTTAAATTTTAATTATAAAAATAATGAAATTATTGTTGCAATCTAATTATTTTGTTATAAATCAGTTGGGGTATATGAGGTTTTGCGCTAATTCATTAACACGTTGTATAGTTTATGTAGTAAGTTGCACACGCATACACCCCATAGGTTGTAAAATTAATCATTCAGCCTAGGTATTGAAAAAGTTATTGTGATACCTTATTTAATTTATTCGAATACAATTTGTTTTTATTATAATAGTGTAGTTAGACAAAAAGAAAGAAAGGGTAGATAAGGACTTTTAAGTTTTTATTTTGCATGGTTGTTTATTGTGCTTGTGTGTGTAGTATGCATGACATTTATTGCTTACAGCTTGAAAGGTTTCTTTGCCGTGAATGTGGTAAGGTCAAATGCTCTTGTGAGTCGACTACTGCCGCCACCGAAGCGTCACCGTCAGAAGAAGAAAAGGCTGAACCTGACTCTGGCAATGATTCTGTAGAATTTAGAAGAGCAAAGCTCACGCGTCAGCTTTCCGGAACAGACCCTGTACCACAGAAACCACCGCCGCATTTAACACACAGATCCTCCGAACAACCGTTCTCCAGATCTGTACAGGGCGAAAATGGCAAGTTGAGAAGATCCTTCGCAGTCCGATCTCGGGAAGGACTAGAGAATCTCTTGACTTTAGCGTCGATAAGGAAAGGACAAGATGCAACAAAAACAAAGCAAGCTCTACGTCATTGATGTTAAGAGTGTTAAATAGTGGCTCTTGAACTTTGTAGTAAAAAGTTGACTGTTGTAATATTATTCAACCATGAGAGTGAGTGTGGTTTACATGGATGTACTGTTAATTCAGTGTTAAAAGCTTTAAATTATAATTGTTTATACAGGGTGAAATTGAAATCAATCGACAAAATTTAAGAGAGTGTTATACTCGAGATATGGCTGGTTTTAAAAATAGATTTAGACCAAATTAAATAACGTCCGAGATTTTAAAATATCGTAATTATTAATTGTGGCTGATTTAATTTGTGACTGACTGTACAGATGCGCGGCCGATACGCGGCGAGCGAGAGTGAGCGGTACGAAACAATAGCGCCATCTGTTGAGTTTTGGCGAATTTAAGCATTTAAAGCACGATATTTTTATGGTATAAGAATCAATGGTAGGTATACCATTGTCCGTTAAGTACTAAAAGAAAATGTCCTTACCTAATTTTAACAGATGTTCAAAGTGACCACCTCCATTTCGTATGCACAAATTGAGCCCGACACGGCGCTGGTTGTGATTTACAGCTTCAAATGCACTGACATTTTTTTCTCTCAGTTCACTCACTGTGGTCGATTCAGTTTCATACACACATCTTTTAATTTCCCCCCGCAAATAAAAGTCTAGGGGAGTTAGATCCGGAGATCGCGGCGGCCAGCTGATCATCCCACTTCGCGCTATCCAACGGTCATTAAACTCACCGTTCGAAACTGCGCGAACGTCCCTTTGGAAAAATGCGCCGCACTGGTACATTAAGTTGTCGGAAATCTATCAAATTCTGAGTAGACCGTAAAATTCTATCCAGGGATGATACTTGAGAAGCAGGGTGCATCTCGCGATAGCGTCTTTGCGTTTCACGAAGCCTCCGTGTTCCTCACTAATAAATTATCATCATATCCAAAAAACTGCAGATTTGTGTACGACTTTTGTTGAACCTAATACGACACTGCACTGAAATCCAAGTTCCGATACGTAAGCGGGCACTGATTGATTACAGAGCGCGGTAACCTCTTAATCAGGTCGCGATCAAACGGAAACTGTTTTTGTTTTGTTTGCGGGAGGTGCGTGCGACCTTGCCGAGCGGTGGGGATGCGCTCGCTAGAGTTGTGCGGGGGTGCTCCGCCTGCGAGGGGATGGACGTTGACCGGGCCGCCGGCCGGTGGAAATGTAGGTACAGTTCGAATGAGAAAATGTTTATTTAAGGAATTATTTAATTTTATTTTAAAAAACATTTTTTTTATTTAAAGTGTGTATGACACAGAGCGTTTATTATGAACCCCTTCTGAATGTTTTGGCATGCTTAGAATGTCTTTTATTTTCATAATTTAGATTTCAAGAAAACCCTGCAATATAAGATCTAAATCAGGAGTACAACTCGCCACCAAAATTTGTCGAATGTCTTCGATTTCACCCTGTATACTTAATGGGTTTCAGCCAGTTTCTTTTTAGTAGACAAATAAAATCTTTCGTATTTGTAATGTAGAATTATTAAACATAAGGTTTTAGAGTATTCCACACATATGTATAGTTGCATTTATGTTAGCGGGTGGCGGCTGTAACACCATATTAATCTCCTATCACCTACTAATATTAACATCATTCATGTTGTACTTTTCTTCATTGTAGGCTTTGGAATCAAAGTTAGCTTCGTGTCGCGGTACTGTTAGACCTAAAGAGCATTCACCAAACTCGACCTCCGACGTCAATAAGGACTACAGGTGTGTACTGAAGAACTAAGACTAGCCGTATGACGTCAAACCTGCTCTTCGGGAACTGCAGCTTTTCGCTGTAGTGTGATCGTTCTTTACCAGGCAATTCTTAAACATCGCTTCATATATACCACAATCCTGATCATTGCATATATAACTTCATGTACTGTGATCGACTTCACACTTTCCTATTCTAATATCTGTGATGAAGTAATGAAATAGTTAAGGCTTGTTTAATTAATTTTGGCCCACCCACCGGAGTCTGGCACTGTGAGCTACGACACATAGTTTATGTGGCTTGCTTTATGTCTATGTGCAACACGTCGCACTGTGTTCGTCTATATGAAATCATACAGAACTGGTAACTTATATCTCATAATTTATTATTTTTATAATATACATAATAACTGACAAAGAAAATGTTCTTTGGCCATATTAATTCCATTTAACAATTGGGACAAATAAACAATGCACTCAAATCATATTAGAGCAAAACAGTGAACTAACTATGTCAGTTTCACTCATTAAACGCATGTAAATATATATTTTTTAGTTTATATTGGAGAAAAATAAAATTTTGGAAAAATAACTTTATGTAAATAGATAAAGTATGTATAAAATGTTAACATTACGAAATTCTATGAAATAATATTGTTTAGAGACTGCATTAATAATGATTATTAAGTATACTTATGTTCTCGACGTAGAGTAGATAAAATTATTTTCTGCATTGAGATAAAAAATCTGCTATTAGATATAATGATATGATAACTGTACAAAACATGGTTCTTAATTGCGTTTCAATATCATCGTGATATTTTAATTTTGGACCGACCGTACATACGAAATTTTGGATTGCAATAGTATAGTGGATATCGTCATCAACAATTTGGTACGCGAATTTTCATCATTCATAGAGCCAGTTTACAGGTAGTCGGTCAAAAGCGGTGTAAATAGATGTAGGTAGGTATAATTTATGAAAAATTCTTTTATAATAAATCTTTTATTTGCACTCGTTTCGGTTCGGAGTATTAAAATCAGTATCTATAATAATTTTTTTAAGTAAAATTCATTATACCGCACTTAGTCTTGCTGGAAAAGTAATGAAAAAAAAGTAAATTATAGTTTTTTTTAATATTGTATCTATGTATAAAATGGTATTGCCCATCAATACATAAGGTGATTTAGTTATTGATGTAATAACCTTTTGACGCTGAGCAGACGACGGACATTTTGTTCGCGGTCAAAAATGACCGATTCATTTTCGATAGCAGCGCGGGAAAAATGTCCGTTTAATTAGCGCTTTATTTTCATTCAACAGTTTTACCTAAGACATTTTCTTTTCGCAAGGCATAGTCTAGTATGGAAACAAATCTTTTACAGTAACTTGTGACTAACTGTTTTGATTGGACAATAATAATATAATATATCCTACACTTGCATGTACTACTAATGTATTATTTGTATTAAAACAGGACTTGAACATTTACCCAGTAAAATGTCTATTATAAATGATATTCAGCTAAATTTCCCTAGATGTATTAACAATGTGTTAAAAATCTTGCCTTGAAAATAACTCATGATATCAGCTAACTTAACTAGTGTAGGAAAATTCTAAATGTCCAGAGATAGCAATCTAGCATAATATTCATATTTTGTACTGATGACTTAAATGTATTAGCGAATATATTTCATTCTATCACTGACACCTATTCACGTAGATTAGATCTGCAATGTTGAATTTAATATTTAATGTAAAAGGTTTCAAGACGTGCAGTAAGTTTAGGTGGTTTACAAAAGAAATAATATGTACCAAAACATTTGTTTTATATTATGAATTTGCCCAGTCAGCCTGCATATAGTTATTAAGTAATTAAGCATTTATATGTTCACGTTTGCGGTGACCAATCAGTTTTTATTTAGTGCGAATTTAATATTGAATAATATTAAAAACATAAGTCCAAAGTCTAGTCTTTTATTTTATCCTAGCTTCAAAATATTTGCTTTCCAGTGCATAGCTTAGAAAGTATATTGGTCCAATCGAACTGTTTCGATGCTTCTACTGGAGGTTTGAATTTATTCACCAATTCACTCAGAGATTTGTTCAGTAATTTCACTCTGAGAATTATGGGAGATCCTTTTTCACTGTGCATCATCTCTATAGAAATGTTTCCTAGAATAAAAACGAATTATTAGAAGCATAAAACGGCCCGGTAGCACAGTCGGTAGTGAATCTGCCTGCCGCCGTGCCGAGGGTCGCGGGTTCGAATCCCGCAAGGGGCAAATATTTGTATGATGAATATGAATACTTGTACCCGAGTCATGGATGTTTGTATTTATATATGTATTCTATATCGTTGTCTAGACAACGATATAGAATACATATTAGTCTTAGTCGTTATGGAGATATTTTAAGGAAAAGCTGCACTTTGGGATGGAAGCAAGCCGCTTTGCACAGTGATAGTAGGGACCAAAATAAGCGATTTGACCCGCAGCAGCGCAACTTTCATCCCTTAGGATAATAGATGGCGCCACTTCATTAAAAAAAACTTTGAAAAATTCTACAAGCCGAACGGCTTCACCGATTTCTATTATTAATGTGTCAATTGAAAGAACATTTATTAATTTATGATAAAAAAAATTAAAAATAAAAATATCTATAATGGCTGCAAAAAGCCATGCATTTTTGTAAAAAAATTTTATGTTATTTTTCAGTTTTTTCTTAATAATATTAAAAAAATGTATGAATTGGGTATATTTTTAATAATTCACATTGTTAATAAATCAATAACAAGTTTAATAAAAAAACTGCATGTCAATATCTTTAATAGTTTGGAAAATATTTAAGATTACATAAGCAGGTAAGGCGCGCCCCAGTCTTAGTAATTATGCAAAAATTACTCAATTTGGTGATGGAAGCAAGCCGCTTTGCACAGTGATAGAAGGGACTAAAATAAGCAATTTTACCCGCAGCAGCGAAACATTAATCGTTTAGGATAACAGATGGCGCCACATATTTTAACAAACTTCAAAAAATTATAGTAACTAAACGGCTACACCGATTTTAATTATTTAGGTGTCAAACGGTTCGAGACTTTATGTCTAAATTAAAAAAAATAATAATCAATTATTTGTAGAAATAGAAAGTGCACAAATAATAAAATATATAAAAAAATATAAAAAATGTCATGTTTTCACTAAACTACGTCGAACAATGTATGAAGTGTGTATTTTTATTTTAGACAGATCTATTTCGAATCTAAAAGTGAAAACTGCATCGAAATCGGTTTAGTAGTTATGTCGATATTTCTAATTTCTGCCGATAAACGTCCACTGCTAGACGTAGGCCCCCCTCAAGGATCGCCAAAACAACTGGTTCTGCACCACTCTCATCCAAAAGGTACCCACTATCATCACCGGATCGTCGGTTCACCTATTGGAGGCCTACCCACGGTACGTTTTCCGGTACGCGACCTCGCGGTCGCCGGTCGAGAACTTTTCTGCCCCAACAGCATCGGCCAGCTGTTCTGCGAGCAATATGCCCAGCCCATTGCCACTTTAGTTAGCAATTCTTCGGGTTGTGTCGACTTCATTTCTGATTTGATTTAGAAAGGGAAACTCCGAGCTTAGCCCTCTAGCCAATGGTCAATGGGCAAAGTGCAATGGCACTTTGGTTGACTTGCAGCCTTCAAACTATGCCTTCATTTAGTATTATTATCAGCCCCGGATCTACGATTTTTCCGACCCGGGGCAAAAACTTGACATTGGCGCCCCCTCCCCTCCAAGGGAGTAGCAATAATTTTTTCCAGGGGTGGCCGGGTCCAGTTATTGTGTCCAACTACAGCGTATTGTGTCCGTCGCAGCCTCATTTATAAGTTCATTGGTCGGAGAATGTCTTCAATTTAATAGTTCCCATCCCTTGCCTATCTTTTTATGATGATGTAACAAGACCTTCCAAGGTAAGATGGACTCCACAATGGTCAAAAGTTGCAATTTGTCAGAATTATCCCTCTTCGACTAATACGCTTGTAAATCAGGTTGCGCACAATGCACTGACCATTGTATATTTTAACTACTGTGAAGTCCATCCATCTTAGGAGCTCTTGTTACATCCCTAAAAAGATGGACATGGGATGGGAACTATTAAACAGCAAATATTCTTCAACCAATTCGCTTATAAATCAGGCCGTGCCGGACACAATGCGCTGTGGTTGCCGACGCGTCGACCTAGCTTGCACCCTGTCCTCTGTAGTGCAATAAAAATTCTGCAAGGGCGGCTGTGGAAATCATATGTAAGTAAATAGATATGATTTGAAATGATATACAAATATAATTTAATAAATTATGCTATTACATGGTCGCTCACTAAATAAAAGCCAAGTAAAAATGTCGTAAGTCACCCAAAGGCAATGGAGATGGCTATATAGATTGTCCCTGCGAGATCGATTAAGAAATGAAGAGGTCCGTCCGCAAGAGAACCAGGGTAGCCGACAGCCCGACACAACCCGGAGAATTTCTAACTAAAGTAGGAATGGGCTTAGCACATTGCTCAACGTACGGATGGGCGATGGGGCTGAAGAGTTCTCGAGTGGCGACCGCGCAGTCGCGTTCCGGAAAGCGTATCATGGGTAGTCCACAAGGTGGACCGACGATCCGGTGAAGGTAGCGGGCACTCGTTGGATGAAGATAGTACAGGGCCGGTCCTGTTGTGGCAATCCTTGATTTGTGGACTTTTATCAGCAGAAATTAGAAATATTTACAAAACTACTAAACCGATTTCGATGCAGTTTTCATCTTTAGATTCGAAACATCTGTCTAAAATAAAAATACACACTTCATACATTGTTCAACGTAGTTTAGTGAAAACATGAAATTTTTTATTTTTTTGTATATATTTTATTATTTTTGCACTTTCAATTTCTACAAATATTTGACTATTAATTTTTTTTGAATTGAAACATAAAAAGACGAACCGTTTGACACCTAAATAATTAAAATCGGTGTAGGCGTTTAGTTTCTATAATTTTTTGAAGTTTGTTAAAATATGTGGCGCCATCTGTGATCCTAAACGATTAATGTTTCGCTGCCGCGGGTTAAATTGCTTATTTTAGTCCCTTCTAACACTGTGCAAAGCGGCTTGCTTCCAGTACCAAATTGAGTAATTTTTGCATAATTACTAAGACTGGGGCGCGCCTTACCTGCTTATGTAATCTACACTAATATTATAAAGAGGAAAGATTTGTACCTATTTTTGTATGTTTGTATGTTTGTAATGAATAGGCTCAAAAAGTACTGGGCCGATTTAAAAAATTCTTTCACCATTAGAAAGCTGCATTCACCCTGAGTAACATAGGCTATATTTATTGCTAGAAAAGATTAGACGTCCACCCGTGCGAAGCCGGGACGGGCCGCTAGTCTTAAATATTTTCCTAACTATTAAAGACTAGCGGCCCGTCCCGGCTTCGCACGGGTGGACGTCTAATCTTTTCTAGCAATAAATATAGCCTATGTTAGTCAGGGTGAATGCAGCTTTCTAATGGTGAAAGAATTTTTTAAATCGGCCCAGTACTTTTTGAGCCTATTCATTACAAACATACAAAAATAGGTACAAATCTTTCCTCTTTATAATATTAGTATAGATATTGACATGCAGTTTTTTTTATTAAACTTGTTATTGATTTATTAACAATGTGAATAATTAAAAATATACCCAATTCATAAATTTTTTTAATGTTATTAAGCAAAAACGGAAAAATAACTTTAAAAAATTTACAAAAATGCATGGCTTTTTGCAGCCATTATAAAAATTTTTATTTTTTATTTCTTTTATCATAAATTAATAAATATTCTTTCGATTGACACATTAATAATAGAAATCGGTGAAGCCGTTTGGCTTGTAGAATTTTTCAAAGTTTTTTTTAATGAAGTGGCGCCATCTATTATCCTAAGGGATGAAAGTTGCGCTGCTGCGGGTCAAATCGCTTATTTTGGTCCCTACTATCACTGTGCAAAGCGGCTTGCTTCCATCTAAAAGTGCAGCTTTGATTTCATAATTAGTATGACTATACAACGTGTTAATGAATTAGCGCAAAACCTCATACACCCCAACTGATTTATAACAAAATAATTAGATTGAAACAATAATTTCATTATTTTGATAGTAAATATTTAAAGTTATTCGCATTTTAAGTTTTGAGGCAAAAATGATTTGTTATCATTTCAGCACTGAAAGAAAGCGCTAACGTACTCATGGATACATTTTTATAATCTTGTTTTGGTAGTAAGTAGGGTGAGTGTACCCGTGCGGTGGGTTGACATCGGGTTCAGAAAATTTTAAATTTTGCAAAAAAATTATTTAATATTTTGAAAAAAATTACCTATGTTGAAACCATGATAATTCGATTCTGCTCTCGATTCTAAACAAACTACTTTCTAGTTTTGCGTTAATTCATTAACACGTTGTATACAGGGTGTACAATAAAATGGGACAGCTACTGAAAGGGGTGCTTCAGACCATCAAACTGAACAACTTTCTCTATGCGACCAATATCGAAATCGCGAAAAAAAAATCTGCTGTCCCATACATTTCAGTCGAGTTATGTTTGCAGTTTTGTATGGAAGAGCGGATTTTTTTTTCGCGATTTCGATATTGGTCCCATAGAGAAAATTGTTCAGTTTGATGGTCTGAAGCACCCCTTTGAGTAGCTGTCCTATTTTATTGTACACCCTATATAAATACAAACATTATGATGACTAATCATCATAATACAAGTCCAGGCTAGATTCTGATACTTTAAATGTGACTAGATAATTTGTGTGACATTGTCCAAGATATTTATTGGTACCGATTCGGACTGTGCCACGACTTAACTAAATTTATTCCTGTCACTTTCTAAAATAAGATTAAGAAAAGAGACAGAAAACCAACAGCTGACTTTAGTGCTGTCAAAGTGACGTTACACGCCCAAAATAAGATGCCATCATAATGTACGCCATCTTATTTAAAGCGTTTTTGGGCGTGTAACGTCACTTTGACAGCACTAAAGTCAGCTGTTGGTTTTCTGTCTCTTTTCTTAATCTTATTTTAGAAAGTGACAGGAATAAATTTAGTTAAGTTAAGTCGTGGCACAGTCCGAATCGAGGCCATTATTTATTTATTTATTATAAAAAAGGACAAAAAGTAGGTCTTGGAGATACTTGGCGAAACGCAGCGCAGAGTATTTTTCACTGCCAAACCATTATTCGCGTCGAAATAACATTGAAAATCAATGAACACAACAATCAATGAGCTGAGCATCGAAGCGAGCGTTGTGTTAATTGATTTTCGATATTATTTCAACACAAGCAAAGTCTGTAATGGTTTGGAAGTGAAATATGTTCTGCGCTGCGCTTCTCCAGGAACGCCGACCCTTGTTCAGACTTCACATACCTACACATCAGAATTTCTTCAGCTTGGGCAGGGTTCGACACTAGATTAGATGGGACTGGTGCGGCAGGAAACACAATTGTAATTTGTCTATAAACAATTTATTTTAAAAGGAATAAAGACAATTGACGAAACCTGATTAGGCTTAAAGAATTAAGAAGAAATTCTAATGTGTATGTGAAGTCCACCAAACTGCATTGCTCACGTCACGCGTGATGCATATAGGGTCAGCGCCCATCTAGTGAAAAAAAAGTATTACCCGGGCGAATTAACGTGGCACCTGGCTCGCACGTGGCTCGGAATAAAAGTCTGAAAGAATAACTCGAAAATGCTAAAGCGCAGTGACACGTGCAATGGTAACTGAGATGCTATACTACGGCCTCGCACGGCGACGGCGGGGTCCCGCTGGGGGAAGCAGGAGGGGTGTCAAATTGCGAGCCAGGTGCCAAGTTAATTCGCCAAGGTTGTAATAAATAAATCTTACCTGCCAATTTCGGAGAACGTGCTAGCCACAGGGTTACCACATAAATTGGCAAAGTTTGTACCAAGTAAATCAATTTGGCTAAAGTATACTGCACGACGATTGACAACAGTCGAAACTAAAAAGAAAGGGCATGGTGTTTATAAAAATGAAATGCCCCTTTCATTTGATTATTCCTCGTAGCACAATTCCAGGAGTGCGATTTTTGAATCTCATTCGCTGAGTTCAGCAGTTGTAAATGTCAAAATTACTATGGAGATACGCATATTTCTACTGCTGATTTGATTTTCAAAAATCGCACTCCAGAAGTATGATTTTTGAAAGTCAAATCAGCAGTAGAAAGATGCATATCTCCATAGTAATTTTGACATTTTCAACTGCTGAATTCAGCGAATGAGATTCAAAAATCGTACTCCAGATAGGACTTACCAAAGTAAATACAATATAATACATAGTAGTAGTTGGCAGCAACAGTAATAATATTGTGAACGCCACAGTGCCCACAAAAAGTTCCTGATTTGTGTATTCACAAGAATCAATGCCGTCTCGAAGAGGATTGTATTTTCTTCCAACAAACAGCCTCAAAAGTGCAATTAATCCTGATATTTGGATATTGAAAAGCCTGCAAAATAAAAAAGATACGTACAGGGTGCTTCAGACCATCAAACCGAACAACTATCACTATGGAGCCAACTTCGAAATCGCGAAAAATATATCAGCTGGACTCCCATACATTTTAGTAGAGTCGGTACAGCAGTTTGCTGATTTTTTTTTCGCTATTTCGAAGTTGGCTCCATAGTGAAAGTTGTTCGATTTGATGGTCTGAAGCAGTTAAAGTATTACTGTATTTCAAAAATATTAATCGTTGACCATTGACGTTGAATCAATCCAAAATATAAAAAAACTTATAAAAAAAATGTCGCCATAATTATTGCGGCAAAAATTCGAACTATTACTTAATTCATTTTTTTTTTACTATGAGAGGATAGGTTTGTCTCTATGAATGAATACCTAATATGTATTCATGTGTGTTATGCATATTAATCTATGGTGTTATGTTGTTATAATTGGAAGTGGAATGTATTCTAATAAGCTTTAACATTATTCAATGTGGCAGCCATGCATTTTTTTGACGATTTATTACAAGAACTAACCTTGCAGCGTAAACATAAATGCAGTAGGAATGGAATGTGACAATGCATATCATATCCGAGATTATAGCAGCTTGGAAACTGAACCCTAAGTAACCAAGGTAGTGATAGACATCTAATATTATATCCAGTTTTTCACCGGAAACTTCTGAAAAGTGAATGATAAAAAAGGTAAGTATTGGAAATTTTTCAGTCGTCACATGAAAAGTGCACGAAAATAAATGGCCTCGATTCGGACTGTGCCACGACTTAACTAAATGTATTCCTGTCACTTTCTAAAATAAGATTAAGAAAAGAGACAGAAAACCATCAGCTGACTTTAGTGCTGTCAAAGTGACGTTACACGCCCAAAAACGCTTTAAATAAGATGGCATACATTATGATGGCATCTTATTTTGGGTGTGTAACGTCACTTTGACAGCACTAAAGTCAGCTGTTGGTTTTTTGTCTCTTTTCTTAATCTTATTTTAGAAAGTGACAGGAATACATTTAGTTAAGTCGTGGTACAGTCCGAATCGGTACCAATATGTAGCTATTTGTAGGTACCCTCTTATTAATTTACTGGGTGTGACGATGTTCTCTTTCACAGGAATAACCTCTCATGCCCGCACTTCACTCTCGCCGAGAACTCAGCGAGAACTTTCAAGGAAAATTACTATGGTTTATGATGCCACGAGAACAATGAAGGGCATCCACACTCTCGTTCTCGGCCTGTCTCGCCCGTTCTCGGCGAGAATGTAGAGCCGGTGTCACAATCCTGTACGTGCCCCCTGGGTGGTGCCAAACGAGTATCAACGCCGAGTATCGGGCGGCGGATATGATAACCAGACCCCTGGTTTGCCAGATGGTCCCAGAGACCAAAGGACCAAACCAGAGGACCAGAGGACTAAATCTCATCTAAAAGACTGGTGCGGAAAGGATGGGGAAACTACCGCAACTATATCTTCCCAAGAAAACCATGGTGGACAATGATTGCCACGTACCTCAAGCCATGAGGCTACGACTAAGAAATCCTACTAATATTGTAGTTTGTTCCGCTTTTATGCAAAAACTGCTGAAAGGATTTTGATGAAATTTGGCAAACAGATAGACCATGGCCTGGATTAACACATAGGGTCCTTTTTATCCGGGTAACGTAGACGAAGTCGCGGGCAACAGCTAGTAATTAATGTATTATCTTCAAAGTAGTGTGTGATGCGCTTGAGTAGCGCATTATCTCTCATTTGGCGCATAACAGAGAGAGAAAAGGCGCGGGAGAACTTTGTCGCGCGCATCAAAGCTAGCTAGGCCCTCTGATGGTGTAGTGTAATCTAGTCTGCTGAGGTACCCACTGCCAAACCAGGGTCCTGGGTTCGAATCCCGGTTCGGTCATGGATGTTTATAATATGTTTGTGCCGTTGTTGTATGGTTTCCATAATTAACAGCCTATAAATAGTGCTTTCTTGGGATCATTACAATGTATGTGCCTGTGAGCGTTATTTATTTATTATTTATTTTTATTGGACTTACCTATAAATAGCCACCAAAGTTGTACATGGTAGGAAAAATATTTTCCAAGCATTTTGTTAAATGCATTATTCAGTTTGAGGCCGGCTGGAGCACCCATGAGCCATTTCAATAAGGAATAAAGTAAGTTTACCAATTTCTGTAACATAAAATACATACATGTAAGTATTTGTCTCTTACAAAATATATGAAAAGTTTCTAATTGTAAAATTATCTTCATTAACACTTTCACTGCTGACGACCTACGTCGTAGGTCGGCGACAAATGGGCAGCAGTGCTGAATAACCCACGTAACGAGTCAGTTCAATTGCATTTCGCCTGTGCTCATGACCTACAGCGTGAGTCACACAAACCTTACGCATGTGCGGGTGACCTACGAGGTGAGCCATTTTGATCGTTTCACCTTACGACTGTGCGCTTGGCCTACGAGGGGCGTCAGTTTTAGCACTGCGCGAGGATCATGATTTTGAGCTTAGCAGCGAAAGTGTTCATTGTAGACTTTATTTATTTATTTAACGCTTTATTGTACACAAAAAAATTACAGAAAAAATACAATTAAAGTAGACATATACAAAGGGTGAGCTTTATTTTTAATTTTTAGCACAACTTTTGTTTTTAATATTTTATTATTGACTAAATGAAAATCTTTATACTCACTTCTAAAACACTCATTAACATGGCTCTCAAGTCTTGTTTGTCTTGCATGAACAGGTGTAACACAAAATATCCTAATATGACATCTATTATAATAGCTAATATTAAATTGCCATGTTTAATTGAAACCTGCAATAGAAATACATAATTACCAGCTTGTTTATGTTTTCAGGGTGTAAAATTACATATTTTAGGATTATCACATACTTTAGGAGTTGCTTCAGACCACCAAACTGAACAACTTTTAGTATGGGAGCAATGTTGAAAGAAATTGGGAATAATAGTTGGTTGTTATAGAAAATGTTGATGGCTACTTTACTTGACTTAAATGTATAGAAGAGTACAACACGGGCGAATTAACTTGGCACCTGGCTCGCACGTGGCTCGGAATAAAAACCTCGGAAAACTCGGAAAGAATAACTCGAAAATGCAAATGCGCAGGGACACGTGCAACGGTAACTGAAATGCTATGCTTCGGCCTCGCACGGCGGCGGCGGGGTCCCGCGGGGGGTAGCAGGAGGGATGTCAAATTCCGAGCCACGTGCGAGCCAGGTGCCTAGTTAATTCGCCGAGGTTGTAGTTTTTTTGCTATTATGGACCGTTTATACGATGACAATTTCTAGGCGCCAATTCTGCGGCGCCTAAAATTTGCACCGTGTAAACACTTTAAGACACGGTGTAAAATTGTCGTGCCAAAAGTGTTTATACGGTGCTAATTTTAGGCGCCGCAGAAGTGGCAGTGCAAAATTGTCATCGTCTAAACCTATCACTACTATGTTGGTCCTATAGTGAAAGTTGTTCAGTTTGATGGTCTGAAGCACCCCCTAAAGTATGTAACACATTTAAATGTATAATGTCCCAGTGTAAGCTTCCACTCACAAATAAGGGTGAGAGGGAAACAAGACACTTCCCGTCACCATTTTCAAATCACCTCAACAGTCCATTATTGGACTGGATAACAACAAAACAGGCAGTGATAACAATAAAAGTTCTATTGTCTATGGTCTCATAAAAGAGTGAAAGATTTTATATTAGACAAGCCTTTACCCGCGACTTCGTCCGCATAAATTATACCAGATTTTAAGTCAGATGATAAGCTATGAAACAAAAAAGTTTCATCAAAATCGGTTCAGTAGTTTTTGCGTGATACTCGAACAAACAGACAGACAAAAAATCCAAAAATTTGTGATTTGGAATCAGGGAACGGTAAAAACCATGTCGTAATTTTTTTTTTGTAAATATCTTAAATCTACAGACACATTTCTGTTACAGTTTTCTTAAAGTTTAGATTAGCAATTTGCTCTACTCAAACTTACTTTTTTATCTCGCCTCACAGTACTAAAAAGCCAACGCACTAATTTTGAATAGTTTACCAAGTGTTGTGCGAACATAAAGGATGACAGCCAGTTCGTACTCGTTGACCCTGCATCATAATCACTGCTCTGCACCTGTTCGTGCTTGTTCTGCACCAAACATTGAAGTTTACCTATATAATCTGTAGTCCCGTTGATTGTTTCTGAATTTTTAATACTGTTGTAGTCATACATAGTTATAATACAATTTTTGATAAAAACTTTACAACCGTTAATGAACAATTCTTTGATTTTCGGCGTGTTCTGTTGTTCTATTATAATTGAATTTCTCTTGCGTAAAACTTTGATTGTTTTGGCCGTTTTGGATAATTTATCTTCATCACCGATCAGTCCATAAATAATGTCCTTATCACAACTTTGTTCATTTAAAACTTGTGTACATTCCGTATTAAACTCACAGATATAAATAACAATTTCATGTTGTTCTGATACAATATAACCTTTGAAGTAAATAGTATCTTTTTTATTGGGAAATTCAGGCAGCATAACTTTTATTAAGTGCGACATTATAAACACACGTAAAAATTATGAATTTTAGGCCACTACATTAGAGAAGAATTTGTAGGAATATAACATAGATTCTATAATTTTATTTCAACTTTTTGAGAATTAAATAAATTGTTTACATTTGGTCTGTCTGACAGCTGCACTGCATTGACAGCCAGTGTTGCCACCTTAGTTTTAGTAATGGGGGCAGTTGAAGAACCTAAAAAGGGCTAGATCGGACTATCTGGTTCATAAAGATATTATACTACGTAAGAGAGACAGTGACAGCTGAGAGAGCGAGATGTACCTAGCGGCATGCCTGTATAATAAAAAGAGATACGTGACGCGAGGCAATAGAACCGTTTTTTGGCGATTTGGAGTCCTGATAAAAATTCGGTTTCTGTGAATAATCGTGAACCTAAAGTGAAATCGTAGATAATTTTGTGAAATATACTAACACTGTTTCATTAAATTATTCACCATTTCACGTTAGATTGAGAATTATACACAGAAATCGAATTTTTACCCCGCCGAGGACTCCAAAAAACGTCCAAAAACGGTTTCATTTGACAACTCATGTCACTTACTCTATTCCGTAAGGTATAATATCTTTATGATCTGGTTCATGATCGGGCTAGGTGGAGCACAAATTACCAAGAAAAGACTTCAAACACCTTCACTAATGATTTCAATTATTTATTTATTTTTTAGTTTGAATCTCAATAAAAATTTTCCATATTAAACTGAATTTAAAGAAACACTTAACCAATTTACTAGGTTCAAAAATTAAAAATATTATTTAAGTTAACCGGATCGGCGCGGCGTATAGATGCGGTATGTTGCCCTTATCGAAGAAATGGTATCTACCACAAAAATATAAATACTTAAATCTATTTGTATAACACGAATCGCGAAAGTTCGATGTTATCGCGATGTTAGCATGGCGCAATTTTCAGGTTTTTGTGCGATATTTTTAAGAAAATGAAAAGCCTGAAAAGGGCTAGATTGACCTTTCCGGGCTAAATCACTAAACAACGAGTTCACCTACAGTAAAAAGTGCTAGA
Source organism: Agonopterix subpropinquella (assembly GCA_922987775.1). Lineage (NCBI taxonomy): Eukaryota > Metazoa > Arthropoda > Insecta > Lepidoptera > Depressariidae > Agonopterix > Agonopterix subpropinquella. Next base: position 13,466,610 of record OV277695.1, on the reverse strand, counting down.
TCTAGCCCCAAAAGGGCTAAGGTGGCAGCACTGTTGACAGCCTTGATGGCATGAAGTGCGATTTTTGAAAATCATACGAGCGATTTGGCAGTAGAAAGATGCATAATCTACATAGTAATTTTGACATTTTCTACTGCCAAGTCGCTCGTATGATTTTCAAAAATCGCACTCAGACCATTTAGCATGATTTCTCTACTTGGGCGCGACTCGGCTTATTGCCATATTACAAGTCGCGTTACAAGATACAAGTTAGAGAAATCATGCTAGAGCCTAGCTGGTTTCGCTCGTAGAAAGAGAAAGCGAAAAATTCTTCGTCTATGGTTTCGCTTAACATCTCCCGCCTAGGGAGTATTAAGGGGCCCATTCACAGTAGTCCGTCTTGCAGTCCAAACGTAGTGATTATATTCTCTTTGTGCAGTCCTACACCTATATTGGATCGTGAATGGTGTTGTAGTCCTACAAGGCGTCCGATGACCTTGTGTAGGATGCGTCTCGAGTCCTGCAAATCCTACAAGCTCCGCCCACCGCTTGTAGTCCTACGTGTAGGATTGTCAATGGCTTGCTGTCCTACGTGCCATCCTGCAAGCAGGAGCGTGAATTGGAATGCAGGACTGCAGATCGCCATTTTGTTTGTTTATTTACAATGGACAACGCCGGTTTAGTTGATTGTATTGACGTTTAAAAAGAAAAGAGGTGTTTATGGGATCAGAAATCAAGAAATTATCACGGACTTCGTGGAAATTATAGCAACAAACAATTGCGAAATGCGGTATTGCAACAATTATTAACAATAGTACTAAAAACACGAAACAGTAATGATGTTGGATGGCTTGCAGGATAGTGTGTGGGCTCGTAGTCCTGCATGTCGGACTGCTTGGTAGGATAGTGAATGGGGCCGACGGACGGCTGTGTGTGGGCACATCCTGCATTGTAGTCCTACATGTAGGACTACTGTGAATGGGCCCCTTCATATTACTTGCTTTTTTTTTTTTTTTTGGTTCAGTTCAAGGTAAAGCGATTATAGTATCGCATACAACCGATGTCAGGAATAAATAATCTCATTTATAGCAAATAAAACGTTGGTGTTCGACGTTTCAACGCTTCTTTGGAGTTTTTGGAGGCAATCGAGAAACGCAGGAAACGCAGAGAAGTCCACAGGAAAGAGGTGAACCGACCGCTTGCCGCGCTACAAAAGAACGGAACACTTTTTCTGTTCACGACCCACACCATCATATTTCACTGAACTGTATATTATTTACTTGCACGACACTTTGTTACGCAAAACAACACCGATTTTACGAACCAAAACTCACTATAAACAATAAAAATTCGATGAAATATGAGGACTCCAAACGTATCTGTTCAAATCCCGCCAAAAACTCCTATATTCCTTGCTTAACATTCGCTTTTTTTTTTTTTGATAATTTTTAACGGCTCTGGCTTAACATTCGCTACGCCACAGTGTGACCATTTGTGGCAGATTTCTGCTATTTTAGCAGATTTGGCTATCGAATTTTCACTTTGGCAGATTACAAATGTGGCAGGATTTGGCAGATTTGGGAATATACAGGGTGATTGGAAGATGGGTGCAAAGCTTTAAAGGGATGATAGTTGACTCCATTTAGAACATTTTGAGCCATACATGTCTCAGACGAAGTCTGATTGTAAATTTTTAACAGATATTTTTGTTACATTTTTATAAAAACCCAATTTCTTGCAGTTAATTGCCAACAGTGTCCCAATTAAAGTTGGTGTGTTAGTTGTTTTATTTTTAAGGGTTTGTCAGATGTGTATCTAATCTAATAAACCAAGTTCCAAGCATCTGTTGAAGTGAAAAAAAAAACTAGAAGCATTGAAGTCGTAGAAACTTTTAAAATTTTAAAAACACAGCTAAGTTTACGGCATTTAGAAAAATAAATAAAATAGTCTTGATAATTAAAACCTTTTTAAAAAAATGCTCAGTTATTGGCCTTTTTTTTAAAGTATCTTTAGACTGATATCTTACCAAGTCGCAGAGTTAGAGCTTAGATTAATGTCGATTTTTAAATAGACAAATTAAACAAAATTTTTGGTAAAAATAAGTTACGATTCATTTTCAAAATGTGTACCTTCATTTCTTAGACAGGCACCAGGACTTTTTCTTACTTCTGCTGTTATAATTTTTAGTTGTACTGTCTCCTGCTTCATGAAATTGAAAGCTTCTTCAATTTTGCGGATTAGCTCCTCCCGTGTTGCAATTTCTTCACCTGTGTAAACGAGCTCCTTGGCCCGTCCCCAGATGTCAAAATCCACGGTGGAAAAATGTCACTAGCTATAGGAAAAATGTCACTAGCTGCTGGAAAAATTTCACTTGCTGTTGGAAAAATTTCACTAGCTGTTGGAAAAATTTCACTAGCTGTTGGAAAAATTTCATTAGCTGTTGGAAAAATCTATAGATCACTTCATCCCTAGCTGTTGGAAAAATGTCACTAGATTTTAGTCTTATCAAGTGAAATTTTTCCAACAACTAGTGAAATTTTTCCAGCTAGTGAAATTTTTCCAACAGCTAGTGAAATTTTTCCAACAGCTATTGAAATTTTTCCAATTGCTAGTGAAATTTTGCCAACAGCTAGTGAAATTTTTCCAACAGCTAGTGAAATTTTTCCAACAGCTATTGAAATTTTTCCAACAGCTAGTGTTTTTCCAACAGCTAGTGTTTTCCAACTATTGAGAAATTAGAAACTAACTTTTTTTTTCTTCTGGAAAATCCCTCATTGCAATGCGGAATCCTGAATCAGGATTACGATTTTATATGGGTTTTCACGTTTTGATATTATGGCCCCGAAAGGTGTAATGTCTTTCGGGGTGATCATAGACACTTAACCGGTAATTTCAAGACTCATCTTGAAATCGTTGAATCGTTATCAATAACGATTTTCTCGTTTTAAGTATTGTGTGTTTTGAGGACTAAAGATTATTTTGCATTAATAATAATGCAAAATAATAATACTATCCACACGACACAAGGAATTCAAGCAACAGAGGTAAATAGCGGCTAAATGCTAACATTTGTTTGAAAAAACGCTAAACAAAACACCCTGTAATTTTTTTTCTCTCTAAAAGATATTAGTGCCGCATATAAAAAATGATCTATATTTAACCCCCTTTCAAACGTAGTATGCCACTTCCGCCCACTGTCCTTTTAGATAAAAAATTGGTTGTCTGTAAAGTCAGTTTATGGATGATAGTTTTACGTGATAACGTCATAAAGAAACATTGATGAATATTCGAATTGTTAGTTCTGACGTCACGCGAGAAAGAGAGATTTGTTCCACGCTCTCGCTTGCACGCTCAGGCTCATGCGGAAAGTGACACTTTTTCGTGCGTGCAGCCCATAGATCAAAGTAAACTTAATGTATAGGCCCAAAGCGCTTTAAGTTGAAGCGCGCAACAACTAGGGCACTTCAATACAAACTAGGGCACTTGGTCTGTCATCTCAGTACATATTTGAAGTAAAACTGTCAATTTTTTTTCCACATTTTTCTGGTTTGAAAGGTTCACGTAAGACCTATCCATAAATTTTACTTTGATCAAAGGTGCAGTCAGTGTTCATCGATTTATAAAGATAAAGATAAAGATAAAGAATATTTATTGTTCAAACTGTGTAAAAAAAAGATGTTACAATAAGGAAGAATCAACAGTTTGGTCCGCAGCACGGACGTACAATATAGGCTTACATTATAAACCAAAACAACTACCTATGCTAAATAATAATTACCTACTTATCACAATAAAATTTATTTGAATTTAACAAAAATAAGCATTAATGTGTATTATTATTCATCAAAATAATCGTTCAATTTGTAGTAGCACTTCGAAGTGAGCCATATTTTCAGTTTATTTGAAAATTGCTTGCCATTACATGCTTTAATAGTATTTGGTAATTTATTATAAATTTTTATAAACATATGGTAACAATTATTTCTGTACAGACTAGTATTGGGGCAGTGGTCAATGACAATCCTTTCCGGGTCTCTTATAGCCCTTTTAGAAACATTTCGATTGAATCTGAAAAACTGCTGGTGTTTCTTCACAAACTTACATACTTCCCAGATGTACATGGATGGCAGCGTTAGTAGACCTAGTTTAGGAAACAACGGTTTACAGGAGTCATATGGGCCAACACCACACATAGCTCTTACACATTTTTTTTGTGTAATAAACACTTTATTAATATATGAACCGTTCCCCCAAATAATCAAGCCATATCTGAGAACAGAGGCTACAAAACCGTGATATGCAGTTGAAGCTACTTTTTGAGACACTACCTGTCTGAGTCTACGCAGGACATAAACAAATCTATTCAGTTTGCTACATACACTTTCGATATGGCTTACAAAGCTTAAGTTTCTGTCGAGTACTAGCCCTAGAAATGTTACATTATTAGCTTCTATTAAATCCTGTCCATTATGATTTATTTTTAGATCAATGTGCTTACGTCCCTTTACAGTGAATTGTACATATTTCGATTTTGTAAGATTGACACGAAGATTATTAGTACTAAGCCAATTTATTACAGAGCACACAGTATCGTTAATATCACATTCGTAGGTATTTAAGGACTCTTCATCAGACGTTACAATAATCGATAAATCGTCAGCAAACAAGACACACTGCTTAGATGTTATATTAGGTAAGTCGTTGATATAAAACAGAAACAACAAAGGGCCTAAGACGCTACCCTGTGGGACACCGTACTTATTTATCTTATAGGATGAGCGATACGACTTTAGGATATTATCAGTATCTAATTTATTTATTTCTATACATTGTTCTCGATCTTGTAAATATGACTTAATCCAAGACAGTGCGGGTCCTCTTATTCCATATTTCTCCAGTTTATAGAGTAATATATCATGAGACACAAAGTCAAATGCTTTTGACATATCAAAGAAGAGAACGCTAACAAACTTTTTACAGTCGAGATTTTGTAGTACACTGTTTAATAAGGTGAAACCAGCTAAAGTAGTGCATTTACCCTTTTGGAACCCATTTTGTTCTGTTTTTATAATACTATATTTTGTTGTGAATTCTATCAGTCTGCGTTGCATACACTTTTCGAATACCTTGGATAGAATAGGAATCAGTGCAATGGGACGATAATTATTGAGATCATTTCTCTCTCCCTTCTTGAACAGTGGTTTCACAATTGATAATTTTAAATGTTTTGGAAAACGGCCTGTTTGCAGTGAAAAATTTACAAGGTATGTTAAAATAGGGGCTATAATCTCTTTGCATTGTTTTAATATATTTGTTGAAACTTCGTCGTAACCATAAGCATTCGAATTATTAAGCGAGCTAATAATTTTAATTATTTCAGGTTCATTAAAGGGTTTCAAGAAAATAGAATTTATCATCGGTTTGATGGTACATGCTTGATTTATTGTACTATTACTAGAAGTGATATCGGATTTATTTGTAGAATCAATGTAGTAATTGTTAAAAGTTGTTGCGATGTCAACTGGATCTGATATTAACTCACCATTTAAGTTTATTACATCTATACTTTGATTTGAATGTTTGCTACATGTTTCATCATTTATGACTCTCCATGACGCTTTACAGACATTTTTACTATTTACTATAAATTTATTATAAGACTTCTTTTGTGCAATATGAGTACATTTTTTCAAAATTTTAGAGTAAGTTAAATATTTTTCCCTATTTTGTTGAGTCTTATTTGCATAAAAATTGAAACGTAGCGACCTTTTAATTTTGCAACAAACTCGCAGACCCTTAGTTATCCATTTTGGTTTCTTTTGAATGTTATTCACTTATTTAATTATTATAAGACGTTACACAACAAAAATTATAGTGAATGTGGTGTAACGTAAAACGTAAAAAAAGGTTTTGGAACCTAAGTTAAGTTTTCAGGTAAACCCTGCACAAATTCTTTAAAATAAGTGTATAATATAAATATGTGGCGTATTTATGGCATGCATGTTTCAGGTTTGGCAGATTTGGCCAGATTTTTAGCTAGCGTATGGCAGATTCTCTATTTTCCTGATGGTCACACCATCGCCATTTTATTTGATTCGCTGTCGCTGGCCGCTGTGTTGGCTTCATTTAGGATTAGAAATTGTATTTTGCTTTATTGTAATAAAAAGTTCAAGAGAGGAGTTTTATTCATTAGCGTTAATAATATTGCACTTGGAAATAGGAAGGAGGTGCAAAAAAATTGGAATACAGAAGTCGACGTATTTCAATTCACGATGTCTGCCCACGAGCAAATGAGGGCAATGTTAGATCAATTGATGGGCACTGCTCGGAATGGTACGTGTTTTTAACTTCAAACTATCTTTTTGGATAATTGGACTGTTCTAAACTTACTAGGTACTTATTTACCATCGATAAACAATTTCGGGTTATTTCTTTCGCATAATCTACGTACGATTATTCAGATGTTATTCGTAATTATAGTCTGATGGATTTTGATGGACATACCTAATTACCCAGAATGAGACCTTCAAATAACAATAATGTCTCTAAATTAGCAATAATAGCTTCCTGCTACAGCTTTGCTTTCAATTACATTTCATTTGTTTTAGGGGAATCTGACAGAAACGGAGTCAAGTTTTATGACGACTCTGTGTGTAAATCGTTTCTCCTGCAATGTTGTCCACATGAAATTCTATCATCCACGGTATGTATACTCTTCGAACGTCATCTGGGTTTTGTGGGTTTTATAAAGATCAAATTTTTGAGATTTCATTCGAGACTACCATTAAAACACTGACATAAAATCTAGCGATAGACAGGCTCTTTCATAGAAGCAACATGTTCCACTTGAATGCGGTTCCCGAACCGCATTAATGTTCAATTCAATTCAAAATTTTTTGTTTAATGGCGTGCTGTGATATCACAATTGTGCCAACGTACCGTTATGTGGAGATACCTATAAATATATATCGATAAATCGTGAACCGACGCAGGACGACCACTCGAGACACATGACTCCGCATTAATGTTCCCGAGTTCACTTCGTCACTATGGCAATGACAGACCGCAATGTGTCATTTTGTGTTGTTTTGTGTGACATGTTGTTTGTTTGAACGTGCTTGTCTATCGCTAGAGTTAATGTCAGTGATTAAAAACTATACTTTTATTATAAACTATAATTAAAATGATGTCTCATAAATTGTATTTGGGGTTTTGCAGTGTTCTTTATAATTTTATATACATTGGGATTTCACAAAGTTAATTCACAATTTAAATTATCTATAATCTAATACCAACATTCCAATGTATTATGAACCTTTTCATTCTGTCACTTGCCATTTGATATCTGTAATCTCGCTGGAAACTTTACAACGGAGTGGCATTAACTGTGGTGAAATATACTTTTCAGAGAATGCCCAACACTAGTATTTTTTACTCATCACAATACTTATCAGATGAGGGATAATTCGTATGAGTTAGGTGTTCTGTAAGTACCAAGATGTACGTATAAACATTTATAGTTAGCTGACTGTATACTTACTGCTAAGCAGGATTTAATTTATTAAGTCACTCTTTGGCTTAATTAAAATTATTAAAATTTCCATCGGTTGCTAATGCTGCTTCGGTGAGTACAAAAAAATTTTAGGAACGTGAGTAATCTTATGCCGGGTGAGAGAAATTCGGTGGTTCATTCTAACTACATTGGGTACGTACTACGCTGTCTAAATGGCTAGAATATGAACGAAATGTGTACTTGCATGACGTAATTTGAGAATAACAGTCTGTTTTAAAATATGTGAAATTGTTTTTTGAAGAAATCCATTAAAGATTTAGATTTTTAAAGTATGATATGATCTGAATAACCTGGTGATTTCTTGTTGCTTTTTTCAGTATTATGAAAAAGCTAAAAAACAATCTTTATCAAAACAACAATAGTTCAGATTAAATTGATCTAGAAGAGTTTTCTTAGGGCAATTTTGTTTAAATAAGGGTAATCCTGGTCATTTAATAGACAGTGTAACTAAATACGCACAATTTGTGAGGTAATAATCAAAGGTCGGAATCTGGGTGCGATTTAAGACGTTATCACTAACATGGATATGACTTGGAAATCCCGGGATTCAGGGAAGTCGAGGAATTTATTACCTAATTTGTGTTAAAATAAAAGCTGTTATATTTTGTTCATATTTAAATCGAGAAAAATATACCCTGGATATCATATTATTCTTTTATTTACTTAGTTTAGTAATCAGTTTCCTGTTATTCATTTAAAGGGACAGATTATGTATACTACAAGCAGTAGAATCATGTTCATTTGGAATCCTAGTAATGTATTTACATCCGTTACTAAGGTATGGAATCCCGGGACATCCCGGGAAATCCCGAGATTTATGGTCATATCCATACTTTTGATAGTTATCGCACCTGTAGTTCCGATCTCTGGTAATAATTTATATTGTAATGTTTTCACATGCTTTACTATTTTGTTCTTCTTTAGTTTCCGTTAATGTGTTTGTATTTCAAAGGGCTTGTAGGGAGGGTGTTTCTCTAAGATTTGTAAGTATTTTGGTATACATTCAGGCGTTTCTACTTGGGCCAGGCGCGCTGTCGGTGATATTGTATGTATTTTCATTAAACCATTTTCAATTGGATACTATAATATGCAATTGTTGTAATATTACTTTGGTTATAAATGTGAAAAAAGAAAACCTTAATTTTGGTAAAGTTTCTAATATATTTAACTAATTGTTAATTCAGTTGAAAATCAATTTGAAAGAATACATATCGAGCCTTTTTGGGAAGAACACCGTAAGCGACAGTTAAGTTTTTTTACAGGATTTTTCTATATTTATCTTATACATCGTGAATGGTATTTACTTGATATTTAAAAAAAATGTTGTGTGATATTTTCTATTATTTAGAGGAATAGTTTTTAACTAACAGCTGCAAATTTTTAAACATCTGTTCTAGAGGTTACGTAAAAATCACATTTTGAAATTTCGGGTGCTTACGATGTTCTTCCCGAAAAGTTTCTGTCAAAGAAACTTGTTTTTGACTATTTTAATTAAATGTGGTAAATTATTTTGTTGCTATACTCTGTCTATATTATATAGTTTATAAAAAATATTAAAATATGAAGAAAGCATATTAAAAGTGCATATAATATTTTTCAATGCAACTTTGTGGTAATTTTAATAATGTTATTAAAATACCTACTCAAGACTAATTAGACACATTAAAGCTTTATAAAGCTAATCAGCAACAGAGTAATGTAGATAGTTAAATATATTAGAAAACTTTATAAGAAAAAAATAACCACAGAATCTTGGCATTAATGATCTGTATTGCTAATGATAATGTGATAAATGTAGCTCATTTGAACCAGTTCTTTTGCGAACACATTACATGTTCATAACACAGTGATTTCAAGTGAGCTACATAAAATAAATGAAACTTAATTATCTTTGACTTGAAAAAGAGTTACCTGTGTAACATTAAATTTAATGATTTTGTAAAGGTGTAATTTTGGAGTCGGTGAGGTTTTTTAATAAGTTTTATAAAAAGGAAACCTAGTTCTGTTCGAACCACCTTTTTATTGTTCTTTCTTCTAAAATAGAACTCTTATTTTTAAAATTGTTATAATTTTTATTGCAGCGTATGGACTTAGGTGAGTGTCCAAAAATGCATGATCTGGCTCTTCGTGCGGATTTTGAATTAGCATCCAAAACCAAAGACTATTTCTATGACATAGATGTGAGTATAATTTTGTTATGATTTCCGTTTTGTTTCATTCCATGATCATCATTGAACTTTTAGTGTTTTTAGCATTACAGTTACAAAATAAATACAAATAAAAAACCTAAATGTGTTATTCTTCGTAAGTATTTTCAAAGCAATAAGTAGTCTGATTAATTTGTTAAGAATGTATTGTTTATTAAAATTGCTCCACCATGTAATGGTACAAATAATTTTTGGTACAACATTTCAATGGTTAAGTTAATATTTGTATATTGTTATTATAAAGGCGACAGAGCACTTAGAGGCGTTTATAGCGGACTGCGACCGCCGCACCACAGCGGCCAAGCAGCGTTTGGCCGAGACCCAGGAGGAACTGTCCGCTGAAGTCACTGAAAAAGCCAATGCAGTGCACGAGTTGGCCGAACAGATCGGGCAAAAGCTTGCCCGCGCTGAGGCTCTCGGTGAAGAGGGCATGGTTGAAGACAGTATGAAACTCATGGGAGAGGTATATCATTAGCATTAAAAATTGGCTAAGTGCGAGTCGAGTTACTCGCGCACCGATAGTTCCATACCACCATGAAATATTAACTTACCAAAAAAATTTGTTTTTTCCGGGACTGGGTGGGTGTGTGACCGATTCACACTGGCCAGTTTTTATTATTTGTTGTTATTCTGTAGAATTTGCACTATAATCACACCAAGTTTCCGGCTTGTTACCGTTTTTTTACGAAAGAGCGAGAAGGAAAAACGTTGAGAAAAACTAGTTTCTTGTATGGGGTACCCTGTGTATCCCTTAATTATTTACTTTTTGCTTTTTATTATTTATCATCAAATACAATATAATGTAAATTTCAACTGGCTACCTATTAAGGTTCAGACGATACAGCCCTTTGAAGCTAGGATGGGCAGAAGGACAGTGTAGGCTTATGAATAGGTCCCGTTTTCACTCTTTGGGTATGGAACTGTAGTAAATTAAGGTTAATTTAGGTTGTAAGGAAGATAGTCATAGTCATAATAGTTTATTGAGATAATAGATTACAATGTATTAAACTGGCTGCCTCCGTGGCTCTCGACACGGAGGTCGTGGGTTCGATTCCCACGGGGGACACCTAGTGATATGTCACTTTGTGCGTTTTTCCCCAGTTGGTTAGGACATTGCAGGCTGAATCACCTCCTGATTGTCTGAAAAGAAAAATGATTCCGTGCTTCGGATGGCACGTTAAGCCGTTGGTCCCGGCTACTATATCTGGTGGTAGTAGTCATTACATAAAAACCATGTCAGAGGCCGTAAGGCGGTCTGAAAAAACTGACACCAGGGCTTTGCCCACACGATAAGAAATAAAGAATGTATTAAACTTATTTGCAGATTGATGAACTACGTAAAAAGAAAGCGGTGGCAGAACAGGAATATCGCAATTCGATGCCCGCTTCCTCGTACCAGCAGCAGAAGTTGCGCGTCTGCGAAGTGTGCTCCGCCTACCTTGGCATACACGACAACGACAGACGGCTCGCCGACCATTTCGGCGGGAAACTCCATCTCGGATTCATTACTATTCGTGATAAACTCTCAGAGTTGAAGGTAAGTCATGTAAGGAAGGTATTAAGCATATTCTCACGACTTTATTTCCCGAGGGAGTAGTCAGAGATATTCTGAAGACTCAGAACATCTATGTTTCACTAGTAGTATTGAAACTCTGTCCAGTGTGATGGGGAGTGAGCCCGCTGCCACTTATAATGGACACAGGGTGGATACATGCCTCGAAATTCAAGCATGCCGGTTTCCTCACCGAAAGCCAGTGTGGTGTCACATATTGTCTATGTTTCCGGGAATCGAGTGGCAACACTGGGCCGACCGGACGTTGCCGCGCACCGCAGTCCGCGCCCCTCATCGGACCTGTCTGTTCGCCCGCCATCTTACACGAGACAAGTGCTAAAATCCCTCTTTAATAAAGTACCAGCTAGCATTCACATACAGTCCATTTAATTGAAGGGAACCCGCAACACATATCTAAACTATTATAAAACTGTAACTAGAAATGTGTCTGTACATTCAAGATATTTACAAAAAAAGAATTACGACATGGTTTTTAGGTGTCCCTGATTCCAAATCACCAATTTTTGGATTTTTTGTCTGTCTGTTTGTTTGTTCGAGCATCACGCAAAAACTACTGAACCGATTTTGATGAAACTTTTTTTGTTTGATAGCTTATCATCTGACTTAAAATCTGGTATATAATTTATGCGGACGAAGTCGCGGGTAAAAACTCGTCATACATAAATTCCGAAAAACTCATTGGTACGAGTTGGCATGGATGGAGATCGAACCATCGCCCTGCTACACGGCAGGCAAGGTTCCTCGCCACTGGACCACCACGGCTTTTTTGTTTACCTTACGAAGGTAACACGTTTAATTAAGCAATTTCACCCAAAATCGGTATTACCAGTTTCTTCGTATCTCCCTTTTTTTTAGAAAACGGTGGACAAGAGACGTGAAGAACGAGGAGCCTCAGAACGTGAGCGTGGAGGTGGAGGAGGCCGCCGTCACTATGTGGGCGGACGGGAGCTGGACCGGCGCGCGCGCAGGCACCGCGAGACCGCGCGCGACCGCGACCGCAACAAGGACGGCGACCGCAACAAGGACGGCGACCGCAACAAGGAAGGTGACCGCGGCAAGGACGGCGAGAGAGGCAAAGACGCCGAGAGAGGCAAAGACAGCGAGCGAGGCAGAGATAGGGGGGAACGCGACCGCGATCGCGACCGCGAACGTGACAGAAAGTAAGTGTTGTTGGTTACGATATTTTTTAGTTTTAACTCTCATTAAATATGGGCGGAAATTAGAAGCGTTTTTAATGTTCTGATCAAAAATATATTAGTCAGAACCAAAGAATATATTTGGATAGACTGAAAGAAGGGATAAAACTTATTCTATTAGATGATTTTGTTGGTTCACACATTAAAAATTTTCATTGGTGGTTTAGACTTTAGTTGACCATCAAACTGAACAACTTTTATTATAGGAGCAAACCTGAAATCGCAAAAAAAACTGCTGTTCCATACTAAACTGCAATGCCTATTGCCTACTAGACTCAAGTATGAAACATCATTTTTTTACGATTTTTAGGTTTCTCTCCTATTGTAAAAGTTGTTTGGTTTGATGGTCTGAATCACTCCTGAATATTTAGAAATGGTTTATAAAATCACCCAGTACAGGGTGTAACAAAACACCCTAGTAATACTTAAAGGGGTGCTTCAGACCATCAATCTGAACAATTTTCACTATGGAGCCAACAGCGAGAAGAAATAAAAAAAATCTGCTGTTCCATACATTTTAGTCTAGTTGGTACTGCAGTTTTGTATGGGACAACAGATTTTTTTTTTCTTGTTGTTGGCCCCATAGTGAAAGTTGTTCAGTTTGATGGTCTGAAGCACCCCTTTAAGTATTACTAGGGTGTTTTGCCACACCCGGTATAATGTCACTGCTTCACACTTCACACTCACACACACACTCACACACACACACACACACTTCACACTTTCGCTGCTAAGCTCAAACCCGTGATCGTCGCGCAGTGCTAAAATTGACCATCGTCGTAGGTCGTGCGCACAGTCGTAACGATAAATGTGACTCGCCTCGCGGTAAGTCATAAGCACAGCCTAAATGCAATAGAACTGACTCGTTAGGTGGGTTCTGCGGGGGGGCACTGCGGACCATTTGTCGCAGACCTACGGTCACCAGCGAAAATGTTAAAATTGAAGAAAATACCACTTTTTCACCCCTCCGGGCGGAAAGCGTCAACTTTCGTCCCGCTGCGCTAAACGAAGTTGTCGCTTTCCACCTCCGCCGAGGAGAAAAATAGTGTACTAACCTCGGGCAGTTGCCCGAGGTTAGTACACTATTTTTACACTAGTACACTAGGTCAAAACTTATCTGAGGCTTTCTTATGTATAAGAAAGCCTCAGATAAGTTTTAGATCACATGTTTGTTGGCCGAGGCGAAGCCATTACATGAGATCAGGAGTGCCATTTTTGAATATCATACGAGCGACTCTGCAGTAGAAAATGTCAAAATTACTATGGAGTGGAGATTATGTATCTTTCTACTACTCGTATTAACATATTCAAAAATCGCACTCCTGAGACCTATCTTACTTTCCTGCCCTCGTTTTATTTCTAACTAGCTTTGATTGTTGTCACCAGACGCAGCCGATCGCGCAGCAGGAGCAAACGCGAGGGGTCGCGCGACCGGTCCGGCCGCGACCGCGACCGCGAGCGCGACGCTCGGCGCAGTCGCTCGCACCGCTCCGGGTCGCGGGAGCGACGCCGCGACTAACACCTGCATTGCTTTACCATCTATGATCCAGTCTCGTATACCTTCACAGCAATCTACCTATAACCACTGTAGACTATAAGCCTTATAGTATGGCAATGCTCTTGATGGCGGCCGCCCCCCGGCGCTGCGCCCGTGTACTTACGCTGTCATGCGCAGGAGTGCGATTTTTGAAACTCATTTGTTGAACTCGGCAGCTGTAAATGTCAAAATTACTATGGATATATGAATTTGACATTAAAAAATCATACTCCAGTAGTGCGATTTTTGAAAGTCAAATCAGCAGTAAGATGCGTATCTCCATACTAATTTTGACATTTTCAACTGCTGAACTCAGCGAATGAGATTCAAAAATCGCACTCCAGATATGCAATACCAATTTTTTCATACAGAGTGCGGGATGCGATCCCCCGCCGCCCGCTTCCCCGCAAGGCCCCCCCCTCTATTGCTCAGCTCAAGTACATCCGTTGCCGTACTGTAAGGACTATATAGGTATGCTGCGCTATAATTATAGAATTAAAACAATTTAGTAAAAGTTGGATCATTTATCACCAGGGTTCGCAATTATCAAGATAATTATTTTTTTGTAAAAGTTTTACAATTCTTGTTTTTGCTTTAGTTTAGACAAACCAGCAACCTAGTCTTCGGCTTTTCGTTTCATATCACAATTAATAATAAATGATTCAGAAAACACCGTAAAAAATTATTTCGTTTTTGTGAGCTTTTTCGCAAAATGTGATCGGATACACATGTCGTGACAGTGCTAGCGCAAGCTTTTTGTTTTTCCGATTAATTTTATAATTATCAAAGTAAATTCATAAAGAAAATTACCCTGTTTATCACAATACAATACTATACCTCAAGGCTGGGCCACACAGAGTGCGGCTGCGGGCCAGCTGCGGGCCGGGAGTAGTTCTAAACTATGGAATTATATGCGAGGTGTCACACTAGATGCAGTGCGGCGTGGCGGCGGAACAGCTGCGGAACGGTAGCCGCAGTGTGACACCTCGCGTATAATTCCATAGTTTAGAACTACTGCCGGCCCGCAGCCGTTCCGCAGCCGGCCTGCAGCCGCACTCTGTGGCCCAGCCTTTATTTAGATATTTTTTCCATCACATATTGCATGATCCGATTTTTATTAAATTACCATAGATAGACACAGATTATTGTGCGAGTAGACTTCATAATTGTTTTCCTTGATGTTGATAGTGCAAGTTGTGCGAAAATAGATAATACAAGCTCAGTGAAAATAGAAATCGCTTGATATTCTACGCGCATACCTTTTATGAGTTGAAATATTTTAATTTAAGTGTGTTAAGATTGTTCATTTAATTATTATTATATTTTACTAGTATTAGGTCTACTTGCCAATAAATTGTCATAGTAATAAGAAAATCATAAATACAAAGTAAGTGCAAGAATGTTTTCGAAATGGATCTCTAATTCCATTAAAAAAGTTTCTTATTATATTAGATGACTTTTCCTGGAATGATTTGTTAGTAACGATAATAGTTTTAACATATGTATGTATTGTATGTAGATAGATTGTAACTTTTTGCACGTTTTTATTTGTAAAGTCAGATTTAGGGAGCCAAGATGAATGTGGACCCCTTCGGAAACGTGCCACTATGTTAACTAGGTATCCCATGTCGTATTTATTTGATACTTTATAGATAGACACTAGGTATTATTTGCAATGAAATGTATCATTTTACATTATATTAAAGAATTTAAGTTGACTTAGAAAGAAAATAGATTTAATTATTTCCATGCTTTCTTACGTTCTTCCTACATCCGATAACTTGGTAATAAACTAAATAATGTTCGTAACATTTTAAATTGCCAATGTTGTATGGATTAATACGTTTACTATAATTTGAAATAAAATGAAGTAACGAAAAATCAGAAAAGCGTCGGACAGCCGAAATTATCTGAAAATACCAAAAGAGAATCTAAAACGTCTAAAACGCTCAAAATTGTTTTTAAATCATTTAAAGTCGGTAGTGCGTATTTTTTTTTCTACTTACTGAATAGTTCTGAACTATATGTATATGTCGAAGTTTTAATTCAACTATTCTCTTTGTGAATTAAGTAAAAAATTAGGACTTCACACTTGTGTTATGTTATGTTTTAGTGGCCATAATAATTATGGTGAAAGATATTATTTGAATCGTGTATATCAAGCTTTGACCTATTGATCGCCACAACAACAAAAAAATGGGAAAGTGGCACAATTGCCAATAAAAGGTATTTAGAAAATGGACATTCGAAATGTTTGATTAGGGGAGACAAGAATATGCAGGGTGTCAAATTAAATGCCTTACATATTGAACAGGGTGTTTCAGAACATCAAACTGAAGAACTTCACTATGGAGCAAACATCGAAATCGCGAAAAATACCTCTATCCCTTGGAAACCCGAGCTGCAATACATCAAAACCGTTGAAACCCGAGCATCATAATTTTCACTAGTGTAGCGCATAGTACGATGCCGACAAAATAACTGCCAATTTCAAACACTGCTGTCCAGGTCACCACATATTTGGTATCATTTGAAAGCTTATTAAATTGTCTATGGTTTGGCATTAAAATCGAGCCAATTTACTCCTTAAACTTATTCTAATTCGGCTCTTATTCGCGTGCAGTCCTACAAGGCGCCTTGGGGAGCCACGGGTCTTTACGGTTTTTTGCGCTGGCTCTACCAAGAGCCATCGGCTTGGCTACTCCGACCAAAATGTATGGAACAGCAGATTTTTATCGCGATTTCGAAGTTAGTCACATAGTAAAAGTTGTTCAGTTTGATAGTCTGAAGCACCCTGTTCGATCGATATTGTAACGCATTTAAGTTTACATGTATATTTCATAATATGCTCACGGCTATATTATTCACGGCACGGTAGTTCTGAAACCTCAGAACATCCTGGTATATTTAATTCAAACAAATTCGAAAAAATAAATGGATTCAATATTAATTTATGTGCCGTGATATGGTCGATGGTGGCGAAGCGTGTGGTAATGACGTCACTGCCGATCAATAGGTTAAAGTCCGATTTTATATGCGAATGAGAGTATGTGTAACGAAGTTTTGTGCTATTTTGTTGACGTAATAAATCATAATAAAAATGTATATTGTTTTCTTGTCTAACACACATCACATTTTTTGAGTGTAACGGCACACTTGCGGAAAGTTCCGCGGCTGAACGTTCGGTTGAAACGCGTCTACTAGGAAAAATAGCGCGTAATATGGCGCGCACTGGTGTGTCGCCGGTATAGGGAAAAGCCTAGGAAAAGTGCTGCGCGCGTATTCAACACAACGTTCAGCCACAGCCAAACCACAATGGTTAACGCAAGCAAAGTCGATAATGCTTTGGCAGTGAATAATGTTCTGCGCTGGACTTCGCCAGGTACGCGCCGGCCACAAGTCGTAGCCACACAGCGGTAGGTAAGATCAAAAATAAAAGGCAAATATTGCTAGGAACAATAAAATTTTCTATTTAATAACTAAAACGTTACAATGACATGCATTTAATTTGTTTAACTATCACAATATTTGTAACAAAAGTGTAAATATAACATACTTATGCTTTTTATTGTATTCAGTAACCTAACCATCATTGCGTCTAGATCGGTACTTATGCGGAAAAGAGCAAGCGTAGTATTATGCAAATATCGGAGCCCGGAACTCTTCAACCAGTAGGGTATTTGCCTATCTAGTCAAATCAGGCCCTGTACCCGGACTTTCGATGTTCGATATATCGCCACTGTTTCGGTCCGCACTTCATTGTAATAGAGTTGACATTGGAACGAAAACGTTCACGCAATTGCGAAGTTCGAATGTTCGGGTAGAGGCCCAGCAACGGTTTATTTACCGAACGCGTGCTTTCTATGAAAATTGTACTAAAATTAGTAATAAAATAAGATGTCATATTACTCATTTTAGTACGATTTATAAAAAAATTGTAAGATTTTCGCGATTTTCATACAAAGAACTTAGGTATCTTAAAAATATTAAAGTTTAAAAAAAAAACAGAATGTGAGTTAATTATTTTCAATACTTAGATTTTTTTAATGAGGAGTTTAAAATAGTAAGTACATTTTTATTGTAGGCAAATACCCTATTTTATACGCTAGAGATCTACTACGATAAAATGACCCGGGCTTCCTAAGTGTTTACGAGGGTTTTACAAGTGTCACAACTCACAACTCATGCGAAACAAATACACGGATTTGTTGCCACAGTATAAGAAACATATCTAGTACATACAGTACGGACACTCCCTGCTCCCACGGTGGGGGGCAGGGGCCCCCCAGGTATTTCTGACCTCACCCCCTCTGGCAGGATCGTGGTGTAAAATGTAAGCAATGCGTATTCCTGTTTCACTCGCACTCACTCAGTATTGCACATACTTAGACGGACGTTATAAAAAACAAATACTGTCAGTTTAAAATAACAATGTGCATGACCTTGAAGGGCCGTTGGATAACTTCACGGATAAAGCCGGTTGATAAAGGAATGTAGACTCTTTGCAAAGGAAACAATCATTTTAATAACTCGAGTGAAGTTCGTGTGATTGAGTGACGTCACATTTGCGAGTGAGGTCATGCACATTGTTATTTTAAACTGATAGTACACGGATTTGTGGCTCGACTAGTGTCTACGACCGCGGGCCATGTTATCGTATTAGACCCGTACATATTCAATCCATGATCAAATTGATTAGTGAATATTATCTGACATTTTCCTATAAAATGAGATCAAAACCGAAGTATAAAACTATTATTAGGAAGTTAAAACTAGTAACAAGTTTAATTGAGATAGTGGCGGGTCCAAAAGGTGAGTTGATGACCATAACAGTGCCATATTGGTACCGATTCGGACTGTGCCACGACTTAACTACATTTATTCCTGTCACTTTCTAAAATAAGATTAAGAAAAGAGACAGAAAGCCAACAGCTGACTTTAGTGCTGTCAAAGTGACGTTACACGCCCAAAGTAAGATGCCATCATAATGTACGCCATCGTATTTAACGTCACTTTGACAGCACTAAAGTCAGCTGATGGTTTTCTGTCTCTATTCTTAATCTTATTTTAGAAAGTGACAGGAATAAATTTAGTTAAGTCGTGGCACAGTCCGAATCGAGGCCATTTTCGTACTAATTATGCCAAATCGAAAACAGTAATAAAAAACATAACCCTCCTGGCGCAGTCTGGTAATAAGCATAAACCTACATAATTATATCCCATTTGAGGCCCACCACTGAATTAGAACTTAATAAATATACTTAAAACAACAATGTATGATTTAACATTTAAAAGTAAGTAAGTAGTACCAAGTAGCCACAAATATGCTACCCACTATTGTATGCCCACGTGGCGGAGCACAGCTGAACTGGAGTGCGATTTTTGAATCTCATACGTTGAACTCACCAGTTGAAAATGTATGGAGATACGCATCTTTCTACTGCTGATTTGACTTTCAAAAATCGCACTCCTAAAGTATGATTTTTGAAAGTTAAATCAGCAGTAGAAAGATGCATATCTCCATAGTGATTTTCACTTTTACAACTGCTGAGTTCAACGAATGAGTTTCAAAAATCGCACTCCTCTACCATAAGTAGGTAATAGTGCCATCAATTATGATTCACAATAAAGAATATTTATATTTCTATATAAAAATAATTTACACGTATTATGATTTAGAGTTTTGCCTTTTTTGTCAAATACAAGAGGATGACCTAATACGTAATAACATTTTTAATTACGCATATTTAGGAGTGGCAATATAATGGACATGCATGATGAATGAGTATTTTATATCAATAATTTTCTGGGTATTATAACAACGTAAGAGCATTTTCTCAGTGACGCGGGCGCGAATGCGGGTGGCATGGATTTTACGTACATGGCTAGGGCTAGCTCAGGGGGCGGGAGCGTGTGAATTCTCTATGGGCTAGCTACATTCGATGTATCAAAAGATAATTTTATACGAAGCATGCGATAAGAAACGAAAATACCGCAGGCACGTGGATCCGCATGACTGGAAAAAGGCCATTATACTACTGGTAATAATATAAGAGTTCCATTTAAAACACATCAAATATTAAAAACGCGACTTTCACAAAAAGTCACTGCGTTTTAAACAAGGTGTTACAAGAGTAAAAATAAACATTTAAAACTTTTAAGGGGGTTGTTTAGATCATCAAACTGAACAACTTTCACTATGAGACAAACATCAATATCGCAAAAAAAAAAAATATATCTGCTGTCCAATACATTTAGCTCGAGTATATTTGTAGTTTAGTATGGAACATCCGACTATTTTTCGCGATTTCGATTTTGGTCCCATAGTGAAAGTTGTTCAATTTGATGGTCTTAACTACCCCCTTAAATGTTTATTTGTATTTTTGTAACACTTTGTAAAGGATAAAATTAAAAGGAATGACAATTTGTGACCTACCAAAGGATAAAAAGTCCTCTTTCGTTATGGTGCACTTGAAGTTATACAATATTAAACTTCTTTACAGGTGCTATCATATCACTCTAAGAGGCATTTTAGAATATTCGGTTCGTGTGTTACACATAACGTTACATGCTAACGTTTTTTTATTTAACGTTACATCAACTCTGAATGCATAATGTCTACGACAATTAGCCTACGTTTAAATTGTAAGGTGGCAACACCGGCACTAGCATTTCTGCCTCCATTCAGACAACTTAAATCTGTAACGATTTTGCTAAGATTTACAAATCCAGTAAATTTATATTCAACTAAATCTTATTAAACTTAACTGTACCGTTATTCGAAACCCAATAAAACATGAGAATAGCTTCATTCGTTTCCGCTTAAGTTCGGTCGTGCATATCCGGTCCGTCTACTATTGCTGTCTCTTTCACTCCCTACCCCACCGGCATTTCCCACCACTGCGAGTCGATTTGTAATGAAGTCGACTTTTGCTCGTCATTGGCGTCGAGTTTCCCGCGCAGTGTGGTCGTAATTTCGAACAACCGTTCAGTCGACCAACACTTTTCACTGTCGTGCCGTGCAGAATAGCCGGTGAGTGCTTATAAAATATTTAAATAATATTCTGTTTTGAAAATATTTTTTCATCCGCCGCCGTTTAGATTTGAATTTTAAAAAGTGTTTCGAGTGTTCCTGTGTACCAGGTTTATATTTAAACCATTCTTCAGGAGTGTAAAAGTGTTAATTAAGTACCCAACGGTTTTCACTATTCAAATCTAAGACTAAAAAGGCGTTTACAGTTAAAATTTATTCCTGTTTAGGAAATAACGGTTTTACCGTTCGATTTAGTTTAAAATGGATAATCCTGTTCCGTCTACAAGTAAGGAGGTTCGCGAGAAGATGCAGGAAGCTAAAAAATCAGGTCGAAAGAGGAAAGCCTCGAGATCCTCGAGCTCCTCGTCCAGCAGTAGCTCATCTACTGACTCCAGCTCATCTAGTGGCAATCGTAAAGAACGGTCCAGGAAACGGAAGAATAAGAATCGTAAGTTTGACAAATTATTCGAGGAGATTTCTAATATTAAACAACAACTTTCTTCCCGGACCGTTTTTACCGATTATCACTCGTGTGCAAATGACGACCATTCGGAGTTCGACGCGAACGTGAGCGGTGAACTTTATGAAGGTGAATCCTATACCGAATTAACGCCTGAGCCCATTGCGGAACCCGCTGCTCAGGTTGAATTTAAGTTGACGATGTCGACCAAAACACAAGAACCTCACGTACCACAGGCACCGCCTGAGTTCGTGGAACAGCTGAACAGCTTACAAAGATTTAATAATGAGGATTGGAGGAATGTACGATATTTAGATGTTCAAAAACATTACGTGCACAAGCCGGGTTTCGTTAACCTGCAACCGAATGACGAGGTCGCTCGCTATGACGCCTCTTCCTACACAGGTAATATGGAAAAAGCGTTTGCTGGTATAACATATGGCCTGCTGAAACAACGGGATGCACTGCAAAACGAAATTCGAGATTTTCTTACATGGGCTCGTCAAACTGACACCCTCAAATATAACGAAATCAACGATAAATTGCAAGACATCTTTTCCAAAGGCGAATACGTTAAGACATCTAACGACACGCTTCAACTAGTGTGCGGCCACAGAGCCGAGCTCATCCAGAAGAGAAGAGAAACAATATTAGCAGCTGTAAAGGATTCTTTCCATAAGACTGCTTTGCGCAAAGTACCGCCTTCAGCTAGCAACTTGTTCGAAGCAGACAAATTTAGCTCGATTCTCGAAAAGGCTGGTGGAACTAAAAAGGTGTTCTGGGACAATCAAAAGGATCGCACATTATCTGCAACGCAGAATGATCCTTCCCGTTCATCAAATAATCAGACACAAAAGCCTCCGGCTAAGTCTGAAGGTTTCGTAAGACCGACCTCAACTCATTACAATTATAAGGCTGGACCGAAACCTCAACGAGGCTCGTTTCAGGGCCGAGGCACCAGAGGCTCTCGGGGTAGACGTGAGGACACGTACTATAGAAGCCAGAGGACACGCTCACCTGTATCCCACCGGGATCGGGGCGGACACTCAAAAAGGAGAAAATATTGACTCTGCCAGGGCCTTTCGTGCCGGACTGCTCCAATTTTATTACAATCAGTGGCAACGCCTAGGAGCGCCGGCATACATACTCAAAATTATAAGCGGATATCGTATCCCTTTTATCGAGAACCCTCCACTTCGAATGCCAAACATTCACCAGAAATCAACCCCGACATCGAAAGAGATGTCTCTCGTCATAAAGAAAATGATATCGCAAGGTGTTCTGGACAGAGTGCAACACTCTCCAAGCTACATCTCCTCAATATTTTTGAGGCCAAAGGCCGACGGCACTGCGAGACCTATATTCAACCTGAAAAACCTAAACTGGTACGTTTACACAGACAGATTCAGGCTGATCAACATATACAGGGTACCAGACTTCCTGCAGCCAAAGGACTTCATGGCGAAAATAGACATACACCAGGCGTACTTTCACGTACCTGTCGCTGTCGCTCACAGAAGGTTCCTAAGGCTTGTGTATCAAGAGGAACTGTACGAGATGACTTGCCTTCCGTTTGGCCTCAGTTCGGCACCCAAAACATTTGCCACTGTCACAAACTGGATAGGAGAATACTTACGTCAACGAGGAGTGCGCATCCTGATATATCTCGACGATTTTTTATTAGCCCACCAGAACCAGAAAACATTAGAGGACCACCTTGCATTGACATTACAAACTCTGGAAACACTCGGGTGGCAAGTAAACCGAGAGAAATCCGTTATCTGTCCGCAGAAATCGGTAGAGTTCCTAGGTGTAATATGGGACACTTGGCAAAACGTCAAATATCTGCCAAATCGGCTGATTGCCAAAGTAAAATCGCAAGCACAGAACTTAGCAAACAAAAAGAAAGTCAAACTGACCAACCTACAGAGTCTAATCGGAACTCTGAATTTTGCAAGTTTTGCCGTACCCAGAGGTCGTCTGAATTATCGCCGTCTTCAAGCTCACTCCAATCTCCTTTTGAAAGAGACTACGGAAGCAGTGCCACTGCCCAAAGAAGCTCTGATCGAGTTGGAATGGTGGCATCTGAACTGTACACTGAAATCTCGCATCCATCTAGATTTACCATCACACTACCTGACAACAGACGCAAGCGACATAGGTTGGGGTGCCAAGCTAAACAACGAGAGCATTATGGGGCCATGGTCAGAGGAAGAACAACCTCTACACTGCAATCTGAAAGAAATGATCGCAATACGCAACGTATTGGCAGATCGCGGTCAGTACCTGGAGTCATCGGCTCTACTGATCCAATGCGACAACAGGACGGTAGTGTCCTATCTACGCAACGAAGGCGGGACCAAGTCTGCAGCCTTAATGAATATGACAGTCGAGGTATTCCAAATACTAGACAGACACGATATTCATATGTCGATATAACACATACCAGGCCGGTACAACAGCGATGCCGACAGTCTGTCTCGAGATCGATCACTACCAGAGTGGCATCTCCTACCCGAAGCAACGGAAGTGATATTTGCAAAATTGGGCAAACCGTGCATAGACCTTTTCGCATCACAACGAGCTCATGTCGTGGACAGATACTGCACACTAGATCGCAACGACGTTCAAGCAGCGCGCCACGATTCTTTGGGAATGAACTGGAACTACCAGCTAGCGTGGGTGTTTCCTCCACCTTATCTAATACCCAAGGTATTGACACACCTAAACAATGCTCGTGGGACATACCTGATGGTTGTACCTCGGTGGGAGAAAGTGTTCTGGAGGCCAGATCTGAAGAGCAGAGCTCTCGCAGCCCCGTTCACCGTGAGGAACCTAGAGCGGGTACTACTGGACATGACGACAGGTCTAACACCTCCCAATGTATCAGAAATACATTTGGAAATATGGAAAATAGCGGGTGGAATCGGTATCTGAACGATTGGACAGAAGAACAAAAATCTCTTCTGTCATCCAGTTGGCGTCAGTCCACACTCAATACCTACCGTCCCGCATGGAATCGGTGGATAAAATGGGCAAATTCAAACAAAATCGACCCACAAAATCCTAGCGGGTCTAATTTGGCTCGATTCTTAGCCGACCTGCATCATAAGGAGGGACTCGCTTACAGCACCATACTTGTCCACAAATCCGTAGTGTCTACCTTCTGCGACCCAAACAATAGGTATAAACTGAGCGCACACCTGCTGGTCAAACAGGTCCTGAAAGCAATTGCTTTAGCAAAACCAAAACCAGCTAAGCCACCAATATGGGATATTGACCATCTCACAAACCATCTATCAAAGAAGAACCCCACTACTACAAACCTGTACGAAGCATCAGCTCAAACAGCGGCTATCTTGCTGTTATGTTCAGGTCGACGGGTCCATGACCTTACGTTATTGAGGGTTTCTCCGGAAGATTGCATCATATCTGACGACAGCATCATATTAAGGCCCGCTTTCGGATCAAAAACGGATACTTCAACGCACCGACAATCTAGTTGGAAATTGTTAACAAATAAAGATAATGTGGTCCTAGATCCGGTTTATTGGATAAAACATTTGATCCAATTATCTGAACAACGCAGAAATTCAGCAAAATCAGACAACCTATTCAAAAGCACCACAGGAGACCCTAAACCAGCTTCGCGAACTGTTATAGGAGGATGGCTGAAAAGATTACTTAATGAAGCTAAAATCATCGCAACACCAGGGAGCTTCAGATCAGCAGTAGCATCCAAAAATTGGACTGAAGATTTTTCGTTGGATGATATTTTGGCTCGAGGCAACTGGCGATCGGCAAACACTTTCCGAAAATTTTACCGACGAGAAATTGTATCATCTACAGGCAATAAGTCTATGATTACACATTTATTTACCCCAACAGATTATTAAACATAACAAAAACAGGTTTTGATTGATGTCGATTTTAATTATCACCAATCAATGGTTAAAGCTTTGCCCGAGTTAAGTTACATAAGAGTAATAATGTCTCTTTCACATGATTGTTTTGTATTGACACTAATATTGTAGTCAGTTATTTTTGTATTAAACTTTATGAGTTAACGATCACCTGACTATTTATTCACTAAATTATAATAAATTCACCTATCCACATTGATCTTAAACCAACTGTTACTTTAGTATCGTTAAACTACCTATTCAGCTATGTCCTAGCCCCAAATATTGTTATTAGGTACCTACCCAGTGTGTGGTTTTTACCTAGTCATATATCACATTGGCATCCTTTTCCCACCACCAGGCGATAACAAACACTTCTCATGTTTTATTGGGTTTCGAATAACGGTACAGTTAAGTTTAATAGAGGCGTTTTACCTACAAAAAAACGCTTATTAAACATACTTACCTTATTCGAAACCCAATACTTTTAATCCACTGCCTGGTGGATGAAACATTCGAGTCCAATGACGAGCAAAAGTCGACTTCATTACAAATCGACTCGCAGTGGTGGGAAATGCCGGTGGGGTAGGGAGTGAAAGAGACAGCAATAGTAGACGGACCGGATATGCACGACCGAACTTAAGCGGAAACGAATGAAGCTATTCTCATGTTTTATTGGGTTACCCTAAAAAAATATTTTTCATAATTTTATTTTACCACTTTGTCGGCTTGATTAATATGTATACCCATGCCAAATTACAGCTTTCTAGTACTACATGGCGAAACTATAAGGGTTCATTGTTGACTTCGGAACCCTAAAAAACTGCATTCCATGTAATAGCCAATTCCTTAACTTATTATAAATATGCATCAGATTATCCGATCTCTGATGATTTGTCATGAAATATAATTTTCTATTTTTTATGCATATAATTTTCTAATTATTTTTACTTAATTTTAATTTTGTGAAGTTTAAGTTTGAAGCCCAGCATTTCGGACAGCACTCCCGAGAGTGCGGAAAGAATAACAACCTTAGTTATTGTGTAAAGGTAATGGTTGGCACATATTCCCGATATCTTGAACGGCGAGTCCAGTTCCTGGAACAAGGGAAATGTCTTACAAAATGCCACATCGAAACATAGAAAGCTGTGTGCCCCGATCATTTAATAAAACCGGTCAAGTGCGAGTCGGGCTACTCGCGCACCGAGGGTTCCGTACCACACCACCACAGAACACAACATTATTAACTTAGAAAAAAAACTTTTTTTGTCTGGGACCTTTAGCGCAATGCCGACTCATACTTGGCCGGTTTTTAGTATTTGTTGTTATTCTGTAGATTTTGTTCTATAATCACATTACGTTTGACGCTTGTATGTTTTACCTTTTTTACGATAGAACATGAAGAAAAAACATTGATAAAAACTAGTTTCTTGTTGAGAACCCCCCTTAATTTTTAACTTTTTGACATTTTTATTATTTGTTATTAAATCCGCCGTAATAACGCAAAATCTGAGAAAATTTCAACTATTAAGGTTCAAAAGTTAAAGCCCTAAATAGGTAGGACAGACGGACGGACGGACGGACGAACGGAACCCTAAAAACTGCAATGCTTAGTGCCCGTGCACACTTATGCTGTTCCATATAATTCTTACGCTGGGTGCCCCTCGACTTATTATTATTCAATGTTCGTTACAACAATCGACGATTCAAACTATTACAAACTACCTATAGGTACAAGCAATAATTAGTGATTAAAAGAAGTTTATTCCGAAAGCTCCCGAGCGCGCTACATACAAACGAAGTTCCGTCCTAATTTCTATATTAACCTGTTTTTAATATAACTATATACTAACCAATTAAAGTCAGAGATTTTTTTTGGACACGGTTTAGAAACCATTATGTACCTTATTGTCAGATTTCCGTTAAAACATACAGTTTCAATGCCAGGATTAATTTAAGATTTGTATGGAAAACTTTGAGTCACGATAACTTTGAAACTGTATACAAAAGTAAAAATACACATTTAAAACTTTAAAGGGTTTAGAGTTTAGACGAACAAACTGAACAACATTCACTATGGGACCAACATCGAAATTCGCGAAAAAAAAAACAGCTGTCCCATACATTTAGCTCGAGTAGATTTGTAGTTTAGTATGAAACATCAGATTTTTTTTGCGAATTCGATATTGGTCCCATTCAATTTGATGGTCTTATCTAAACCACCCACTTAAATGTTGTATTTTAGTAACATCTTGTATTTTAAAGGAAATCTGACAAATGTAAAGCACAGATATTGGTTTCTAGATAGCGTCGAAAAAATCACTGACTTTAATTGATAAATATCTAAACTATTATAAAACTGTAACAGAAGTGTGTCTGTAGTGTACATTGAAGATATTTACAAAAAAAAAAAAAATTACGACATGGTTTTTACCTGTCCCTGATTCCAAATCACCAATTTTTGTTTTTCTGTTGTTTGTTTATTTGTTTGATTGTTTGTTTGTTTGTTTGTTTGGGTGTTTGTTTGTTCGAGTATCACGCAAAAACTACCGAACCGATTTTGATGAAACTTTTTTTGTTTGATAGCTTATTATCTGACTTAAAATCTGGTATATAATTTATGCGGACGAAGTCGCGGGTAAAAGCTCGTCAAATATAAAAGTTCGTTTGTATGGAGAGTGCCAATGGTAATATTCCCTTAATATCCCTTAATATACCGATACATACCTTCAATAAGTCAGCAGCCAACTTGAGCACGTTATTGGCAACGGTGAGTTGTTCCTTACAGTCGGGCCGCTGTTCTATGGCGAGGTGCAGGTTGATCTGCTCGGTGAGTATCGCGGAGAGACAGCCGCGGTACTTGCGGTTCACGTTGCTCCCCAGGGTGAGCAGACGCAGGAGGTATATGCCTAGGCAGCAGCTCCATACCATTGCGTCTAGTAACCATCCCCGCTCCAACGTTACGGAATCCTGAAATATTAAATTAGGCATGACATAAATTACATTCATCATCATCATCATCATCAGCCTATAAACGTCCCACTGCAGGGCACAGGCCTACCCTCAAGGAGGGTGTATGGGCATTAGTCCACCACGCATGCCCAATGCGGGTTGGTAGACTTCACATACACATCAGAATTTCTTCTTCAGTGTATTCAGGTTTCCTCACGATGTTTTCCTTCACCGTTTGAGAGCAGTCGGTATTACGTACATAAGTTAGAAAAACTCATTGGTACATGGCATGTTGTCCGTGCGGATTCGAACCCGGACCCCCATAATTCGGAGTCCATACCTCTCCGCAACGCGCCACCGATGGTCTTAATTACTGGCCTCGATTCGGAGTGTACCACGACTAAACTAAACTAAATGTATTCCTGTCACTTTCTAAAATAAGATTAAGAAAAGAGACAGAAAACCAACAGCTGACTTTAGTGCTGTCAAAGTGACGTTAAATGCGCAAAATAAGTCGCCATCATAATGTACGCCATCTTATTTAAGTCGTTTTTGGGCGTTAAACGTCACTTTGACAGAACTAAAGTCAGCTGTTGGTTTTCTGTCTCTTTTCTTAATCTTATTTTAGAAAGTGACAGGAATACATTAAGTTTAGTTTAGTCGTGGTACACTCCGAATCGAGGCCACTGTCCGTGTGGTGTCGGCTAAGAATAGCTCCACCCTATTTTTTTTCCCGTTGATGTCGTAAAAGGCGACTAGGGGATCTACCGGAGGATGGGCAGCAGCATCCTCTGAGTGCACACATTCAACTGCGATCGCCAACCCGCCTGCCAAGCGTGGAGATTATGGCAAATCCCCCCCATTTTGGGGGAGGCTTATGTCCAGCAGTGGACGTCTATAGGCTGATATGATGATGATGATGATAAATTACATTACTTTTTGGCATTCCTCACCCAAATAGTGCCAATGGGTTCCTATTACTAAGTCTACGCTGTCTGTCCGTCCGTCCGTCCTAATTCTAAAATAAATGCGAAAGTGTCTGTTTATAACGGCTAAATCGATTGTGATGAAATGTTTCGATGATTTTGATGAAGCTTTATAGATAGTTCGATCCCGAGGGTTACATTAAATAATATATGCTCGAGGAAGGACATACTGGCATAAACATTCCACGCAGGGCTGCCACCTCAAAAAATCGATTGGGAGCTAAAACTGTGAAAAAAGCGCTAGGTTCCAAAATTTTCGCAGCCAATAAAGCCCTAAATATATATTCTTATCACATAAATAGTCCTTTAAAGTTCTCTATACAGGGTGTAAATTAAAATGGGACAGCTACTCAAAGGGGTGCTTCAGACCATCAAACTGAACAACTTTCTCTATGGGACCAATATCGAAATCGCGAAAAAAAAATCTGCTGTCCCATACATTTCAGTCGAGTTATGTTTGCAGTTTTGTATGGGAGAGCGGAATTTTTTTTCGCGATTTCGATATTGGTCCCATAGAGAAAGTTGTTCAGTTTGATGGTCTGAAGCACTCCTTTGAGTAGCTGTCCCATTTTATTGTACACCCTGTATAGTCTTATCAGCCTATCCAAAACCAATTTTTTAGTCAATTTAAGTCGGTCAATTCGTAACTCGCTTGTAAAATTAATGATAACACTTCAAATAAGCGTTCGTATTTGGATCTCTCGAACACTGTACGCTCCATGGATATATGTTTTGACCACAAAAGGCTATCAATATTTATCATATTCCAATAAAAAAACATAAAATATTTCATATTCAAACACAAATAATGTTGCTTTATTAAGAGTTAAAAAAGCGGTAGATTCTCCGCTAGGCGCTAAATTCTTAGATACTAAACATACCAAAAAAGCGCTAGATCTAGCGCCGAAAGCGCTAAAGTGGCAGTTATATTCCATTTTATACTTTACCTACGATTTTTTCTGCACGGGTTCCCATCATATTTTAAGTCAAATCATTAGCTTTCAAACAAAAAAGTTTCATCAAAATTGGTTCAGTAGTTTTTGCGTGATCGAGCATCACAAACAGACAGACAAAAAAATCCAAAAATTGGTGATTTGGAATCAGGGACACTTAAAAACCATATCGTAACTTTTTTAAATATCTTCAATGTACGCAAGGCGACACATCAAGCTATAAAAAACCAACATAAGCTGGCCGCGCGTAGGTCGAGTAACGTATAACGTCGCGCGACCAGCTTATGTTGGTTTTTTATAGCTTGATACACACTTCTGTTACAGTTTTATAATAGTTACGATATTAAAACTCTATCTCTCGCTCTCGATTATTCTCTCTTTTTTATGCCTATGCATAAAAATTAAAACTCACTTCAACATAAGATTCAAAAATGCATGAGATATGCAGATTTGCGAAATCGAAGAGTTGAATTATATGATTTATCTCTCTCGCCAAACATTTCTTTCTCATAGTAAAAGTAACATAGTACAGTGTTAATAAGCCGGTGAAAATGACTTACCCTTAACTTAACTTACCCTTAGTAGCTGTGCGCTAACGCATGCAAGCAGAATAAGTGTCAGCATAAACGCGGCCGACACTATGCAATCTACCGATCTCTGTGGACCACGACGCTGTAAACAAAATGTTACAACTTAATTCATAAATTAGGTAGCAATCAAGTTCAATAGTATGACCGTTTTCAAATTAAGTAATTTGCACACGGCCACACATCAAGCTATACAAAACCAACATAAGCCGGCTGTGAGTAACGTATAACGACCAGCTTATGATGGTTTTGTATAGCTTGATGTGTCGCCGTGTGTACCAAACGGTTTGTGTTGCGCTCCCAGTACTAAAAACTCTGACACCAGGGCTCTGCCCACACGATAAGAAGAAGTACTAAAAAATACTATAAGGAAAAAGAAATAAGACTTTTTAGTCTTATTTCTTTTATAGCACTCCGTGACCTAAACCCGCACTTAGGTCACGGTTTTGCGTTACCTAAGTAGTCCATTATTACACGGATTACACCGTTCGAAAATGAATCCACTTTATTGCACAGATGCATAATAAACAAAAGAAGGTACTTTTATAGCATTCCGTGACCTAAACCCGCACTTAGGTCACGGTTTTTCGTTACTAAGTAGTCCATTATTACACGGATTACATTACACCATTCGAAAATGAATCTACTTTATTGCACAGATGCATAATAAACAAAAGAAGGTACTTTTAAATGTGCTTTCAATCAATGTGACCAACATTGAAATCGCGAAATCCCCAACTGACTCCAAGTTACCCCCCCCCCCCCCCCCCCCTACTTTAATTATATTTTATCGTACCTATACTTACCCCTACGTACTACACCCGCACCCCCTACTCACACTTTATTAGGATGTTGGTAGTAGGATGCGAGTAAGGGATGCGCCTCCTAGTGCATAGGGGGTGATTGGGGGGTGTACCCCCTAGCTCCTTGGGGTGATTAGGGGGTATACCCCCTAGCTCGTGGGGTGGTTAGGGGGTGTACCCCCTAGCTCGTGGGGGTGATTAGGGGTTTACCCCCTAGCCCGTGGGGGTGATTAGGGGGTATACCCCCTAGGTCGTGGGGATGATTAAGGGGTGTACACCCTAGCTCGTGGGGGTCATTAGGGGGTGTACCCCCTAGCTCGTGGGGGTGATTAGGGGGTGTACCTAAAAGTTCGTGGAGGTGATTAGGGAGTGCACCACCTAGTGCGTACGTGCGTAGAGGGTGAGTAGGGGCTGATGATGATGTGACGGTAGATGTGATTAGAGGTGAGTATTACCTATTGATTGTGGTTGCGATATATGAACGAAGCTTTTAAAGTTATGGTTGTGTCCTACGGGGGGCTCCGCCCCCCGTGCCCCCGGGGGGGCTCCGCCCCTCCACCCCGCCGGGGCTTCGCCCCCGGACCCCTTTTGTGCCCTTTTCGTTGGTATCCGGGTTCATAGAATTAAAAAGTTCAACATGAAAGAGAATATCAATACATTAGTAAAAAGTTGGCGGGTTTAGGTCACACGAGCTATAAAATAGTATACGATACTCGTGATCTAAGTATGTCCATTATTACACGGCGTTTATCGCCCTCGCTGCGCTCGGGCGATAATTCACGCCGTGCAATAATGGACTACTTAGGTCACACGTATCGTAATGTACTATTTCCTTATTGGACAAAATTATAGTTTAGTACGTACATTTTTATGTACGTACTAAACTATAATTTTGTCCAATAATTTTCTCCTTCGGCATCTTGAATTTTAACTAATTTTGAGCTCTGTTTCGGTGTTTTTGGAAAAGATACTACAATATTAAAAACTATACTAAGATTGTACTGACATTTGATCTTGTACTAAAATTATACTTAATTCAATTAACAAGGCCTAAATTATACCAAAAGGTATTGTGGTCGTGAAGCCATACATACAGGGTGTAAACTAAAATGCGATACATATTTAAAGGGGTGTTTCAGACCATCAAACTTTTACTATGGGACTAATAATGAAATCACAAAAAAAAAATTGGTTGTTCCATACAAAATGTCAATGGCTACTCGACCTAAATGTATGAAACAGCAGATTTTTTTTGCGATTTCAATATTGGTCCCACAGTAAAAGTTGTTCAGTTTGATAGTCTGAAATACCTCCTTAAGTATGTAACGCATTTAAGTTTACACCCTAAGTGTATGTGGGAAAAGTGTTACTGCGGTTTAGTGCACATTGTAATGGCAACACTAACACTTAGACATAGACAAGAGTTTGCTTGTCGCACTTATTCTGTTAGTCGTTGTTGTATTAGATTTTCGTGAAAAATTGGCTTTAGTGATATTTTTGACATATTTTCGTGCGGATTGTGTGCCGAAAAAGTTGCGTAAATCGACCAGTATAACAGGAATCTCAAATATATATGAAAACAGAACATAAGTTTTGGTTCAAGTTTCAGTCATCTATCATACACCATCAAAATTAAGAATATGAAGAAGAAATAATTGTATGGCTTTAAAGGACTTAGTACCTAGAGCCATTAAAAACATTAAAAAAAATGTACATAGACATAATTTAAAAAGTAAATTAAATTAAAAAAGATCTGTCACTTTGTTTTCCGGTGTTCTACCAGTGTGCAACTTATGTACGGCTGCTGAGTAAAAAAAATAAAGTTAACTTGTGCCGAAAACCGTGATTTCTAATTTCAAATCACAGGTCCCTCAAAACATATTACAAGAAAAAATTATCTCTATTCACCCGTAAATAAGATCGTGTAGAGAGCCAAGTCTTGATGTTCCTCACGGTGTTGAGTCTGAAGTGGGGGAGCTCGGACTTGCGCGCGCGCCGCGCCGACGTCAGGTGGGAGAAGAGCTTCGCGTACAGGAAGCGCTGCTTGAACGCGCGCTCCGCCACCGCCAGCAGGAAGAACACGAGGCTGCTGAGCGCGAACCGCAGCACGCATGACAGGATGTTGTTTGTCACCTCCCTATAAATATTAGGATTGTTAGGTACGATTCAGACCTACAGGCTTGCATCGGCGAACTGCCTCCGTGGTCTAATGGTTTAGACTTTAGAGCATTGGCTCTCGACACGGAGGTCGTGGGTTTGATTCCCACGGGGGACACCTAGTGATATGTCACTTTGTGCGTTTTTCCCCAGTTGGTTAGGACATTGCAGGCTGAATCACCTGATTGTCTAAAAAGAAAAATGATTCCGTGCTTCAGATGGCACGTTAAGCCGTTGGTCCCGGCTACTATCTCTGGTGGTAGTAGTTGTTACATAAAAACCACGTCAGAGGCCGTAAGGCGGTCTGAAAAAACTCTGACACCAGGGCTCTGCCCACACGATAAGAAGAAGATCGGCGAACTACGAATAAGAATAACTATAGAAGAATAACTCTAAACAAAAGCAAATGACATTTTGTATGAGTTTTGGCGGCAAGGTCTAGTTTTTAAAGAACAAAATTAAAATACGGTGTAGTTTTTTTGGTGCCACTTTTTGAGCTTGAATTACATTTCTATACATTCTTATTCGTAGTGCGGCAAAGGATATTTGAAATGTGTACACAGGAATTACAGTTCATATTTGCATGCAACTTATGCATATTGTCTCCGTTCGCATCCCGCGACGCGTCGCGACGGCCGTACGGCTACCGACGGATTCCGCGACCAGGCACGTATCCAGACATTAAATTTTCGGGGGGAGGGGGGGATATTCATAGAAAAACAATGAAAAAGTAAGTGCTGTAATCACTTTTCCATACAAATATTCGTTCAGCGAGTCGATGTGGTGCCGAAAATGCCGGTGTTTGGACGAAGATAAGGCGCATAGGCCGCGTTCACATTGCGAGTCATCTTTAGTATCTTTTCATGCGCTTCATACCGTTCAGACGTCTCCTACGTACTCATCTCATCACTGTGATCGTTGTGAATCTTTGACCTGAACTTGCCTTGTTTATATTCGTTTTGTTGTGTTTGTTTGTTTTTTGTTTGTTTGCTATTTAATTTATTTTATAGCACTCCGTAACCTAAACTCGCACTCAGATCACGGTTTTTCGTTAACAAGTAGTCCATTATTACACGGATTACATTAAACCATTCGAAAATGAATCTACTTTACGCACAGACGCATAATAAACAAAAGAAGGTACTTTTAAATGTGCTTTCAATCAATGTGACCAACAACATTGAAATCGCGAAATCCCCAACTGACTCCAACTTACCCCCTACTTTATTAATATTATCGTAAGGCGTACGTAGGCGTACTACTCACACCTTATTAGTATGTTGGTAGTAGGGTGCGAGTAAGGGATGCGCCCCCTAGTGCGTAAGGGGTGTGTAGTGGTGATTAGGGGGCGCACCCTCTAGCTTGTGGGGGTAATTAGGGGTGTACTCCTAGCTCGTGGGGATGATTAGGGGGGTGTACCCCCTATCTCGTTGGGGTGATTAGGGGTTTACTCCCTAGCCCGTGGGGTGGTTAGGGGGTGTACCCCCTAGCTCGTGGGGGTGTACCCCTAGCCCGTGCGGGAGATTAGGGGGTGTACCCCCTAGCTCGTAGGGGTGATTAGGGGTGTACCCCCTAGTTCGAGGGGGTGTACCCCTAGCTCGTAGGGATGATTAGGGGTGTACTCCCTAGCTCGTGCTGGTGATTAGGGGGTGTACCCCCTAGCTGGTGGGGGTGATTAGGGGGTGTACCCCCTAATTCGTGGGGGTGATTAGGGGGTGCACCACCTAGTTCGTACGTGCGTAGTGGGTGAGTAGGGGCTGATGATGATGTGACGGTAGATGAGATTAGAGGTGAGTATTACCTATTGATTAAAATAAATAAATAAATAAATATCTTGGACAATGTCACACAAATTATCTAATCACATTTAAAGTACCAGAATCTAGCCTAGACTTGTATTATGATGACTAGACAACGATATTGATTGTGGTTGTGATATCTGTATGAACGAAGCTTTTACAGTTATGGTTGTGTCCTACGGGGGGCTCTGCCCCCCGTGCCCCCGGAGGGGCTCCGCCCCTCCACCCCGCCGGGCTTCGCCCCCGGCCCCCTTTGTGCCCTTTTCGTTAGTATACGTATTCATAGAATTAAAAAGGTCAACATGAAAGAAAATAAAAAGTTGGCGGGTTTAGGTCACACGAGCTATAAAATAGTATACGATACTCGTGACCTAAGTAAGTCCATTATTGCACGGCGTGAATTATCGCCCTCGCTGCGCTCGGACGATAATTCACGCCGTGCAATAATAGACTACTTAGGTCACACGTATCGTAATATACTATTATTGCTAGTTTATTTTTTAATATTATTAGAATTTATTGTTATTAAATCAGTATTACAGTTCGATCAAAAATGCAACATTGGTTTATTCATAAATGTATACATTTAAATGTACCAAATTCTTTATTTTGAAAAACTACTTACCTCTTAAAAAAATGTGTTTTTTTAATGAATACACAGTATGAACAGGAGTGCGATTTTTGAATCTCATTCGCCGAGTTCAGCAGTTGAATATGTCAAAATTACTATGGAGATATCTTTTTAATGCTGATTTGACTTTCAAAAATCGCACTCCTGAAGTATGATTTTTGAAAGTCAAATCAGCAGTAGAAAGATACATATCTCCACAGTAATTTTGACATTTTCAACTGCTGAACTCAGCGAATGAGATTCAAAAATCGCACTCCTGGCCTTATGCTTTCAAAGTGGTCGGTTAAGTCTATGGGTGGGTCAGTCTCATTTGTTGTCCCTACCATTTGCATGCAAATGTGGGACAGAGACTGTGCTTATGACTTACCACGCGAGTCACCGAAAACCTTACGCCTCCGCGGCCACCCATGAGGCGAGCCACATTAATCGTTTCAACGTTACGAATGTGCGCATGACCTACCAGGGGGTGTTCTATTACATTTCCACTGTGCTCATGACCTACAGCGTGAGTCACCTTAACCACAGTATAAGAAAGAGTATCTATTACTAGATACAGTACGGACACTCCTTTCCTCCCACCAACTTTTTACCTCACACCCTCTATAGCCCTCTGGTTACCTCGCACTGGTTACTCGTTACGTAAGAAGACATAAGGTTCAATTTCTTTGGTTTCGCATGTGCTGACGTCATCTTGTCAAATTCAATTTTTTGTATGCAGTGTCTGGGCTGTGCTAAGGGTCTACCCATCAAACTAAACAAAATCAGATCAGCTGTTCCATACAGTTGAGTCGAGTAAAATTGCGGTGTAACGAACAGGAAGGCCGAGGACAGAGTTTTGTGGCGCGCCTTGGGAGAGACATATGTTCAGCAGTGGACGATGATAGGCTGATGATGATGGAACAGCTATTTTTTTTGCTACGATCGGTTGGCTCCCATATTAAAAGTTGTTCCGTTTGATGGGTAGACTCTTAGTTTAAAAGGATGCTAATGATATCAATTTCACCCTGTATATTTGATATTGTAATTGTAACTTACCAAATGCTGTCTCCAAAAGCCCCGCAGAAAATTGAAGTAAGTGAGTTTCTAGAATAGTTGATAACCAGGGAAGGTATGTAAGTAAGAAGTGACAGTGCTTGGAGCTCTTCCTCGCTCCTTGTGTCTTGTTCTATGGCGACCTGAAAGTAATGGGATAAGAATCAAAGAGATCCATTTACAAAATATACAACTTTTAATCCGAAAGTTTTAAAATACAACTAAAGGGTGTATATTTAAAAGAGTTTGAATAAAAACTACCAAAAGAAACAAAAATTTCCAAGATCAGTAGATTTTGGAAATTTTTGTTTCTAAATTTTGGTTGTTTTCGGTTAAAAACGATCCAAATCTATCAAAAAGATCCAAAAACTGCTAACAAGAACCAAAATGTACTGTAATTTAAAATTTGTATTTTATTTTGTTTCGAGAGCGTAGCATCGTACACGTCTGACCACTTGACGCGCGCTTCCCGCTCCGCTGACGCTGCCTTCCCGCGTCGTGGTCGCGTTGGTTTGGGCGACTTGGCGGTACGCTATAAGATTACATGGGCAGCGACCGCCCCGCGGTAGACGCTCCCGCTTCGCAGACGCTTTGGTCGTGCGGGTCTGAACACTCTTTTATTGTGTCAGTGAGCATTTTCAAGAGTAATTAACCTTCTATATTTTTGAATATACGTCTATCATGGAAATTTTAAAGAAAATTCTAGACAAGCATTATTGAAATACTATTAATTTTTACAATCATTTGCTTAAGCCCCCGGCGCCAAAGGCCGTGACAGAAGCGCGCGCTCTATACAGGGTGTAACAAAACACCCTAGTAATACTTATGGGGGTGCTTCAGACCATCAATCTGAACAACTTTCATTATGGAGCCAACGTCGAGAAAAAATAAAAAAAATCTGCCGTGTATGGGACATTTGAGTCGAGACGGTACTGCAGTTTTGTATGAAAGAGCGGATTTTTTTTTCACGATTTCGATGTTGGCTCCATAGTGAAAGTTGTTCAGTTTGATGGTACACCCCCTTAAGTATTACTAGGGTGTTTTGTTACACCCTCCCATTGCTTGCAAAAGTGTTGGCACTGGCTTGCCTTTATAAGATAAGATAACGTTACCTGCACGAGCCTAGTGACGGGTGAGAACAAGGCGACTGTGGCGGCCATGAACAGGCCGGCCCACAGGCAGCCGTCGGCCGCCATGGCGCGCTCGGCCCGCGCCACCACGTACCAGCTGATGTCGACCGCCGACAGCTCAGCGCGCAGCGTCGACCCCCTCTCCCACATCGTGCACTTCACTGTAATGTGTCACCTGCACCAGTATTCCCATTTTAGAATTTACCTATCCACCTACTCCTGCAACCCACACCCCTTTTGGTATTCAGCTGATTAAAAACGTGAACGACGAAATTTAATGGGCATGTTTACACAGAGCATTTTTTCATTACAGAGGATTTAACAGTTTACATCATATTTTGAGATATTTTATTGAACTGTCTACTTCATAACGTTTTCGGATTTAACATTTTCGGTTTCAAATTTCATTGAAATCGGTTGGATAGTTTAGATTTTAAGACATCAAATCAAGACATAGACAGTTAAACCACAGTATAAGGCTGCCTGTCCATTGAAGCTGTGCGAGCTGTGTAGCTTGTTTTATTAACCAATCAGGAGCTCGGGCGAGATCGGCCGCGCCTCGCCCGAGCTCCTGATTGGTTAAAAAAACACAGCTACACAGCTCGCACAGCTTCAATGGACAGGCAGCCTTAGAAAGAGTATCTATGACGCGGCAGCACTCAGTCACAGTATAAGAACGAGTATCTATTACTAGATACAGTGCGGACACTCCCTTCCTCCCACCAACTTTTTACCTCACCCCCTCTATCGCCCTCTGGTTACTTCGCACTGGTTACTCGTTACCTAAGAAGAAGACATAAGGTTCAATTTCTTTGGTTTCGCATGTGCTGACGTCATCTTGTCAAATTCATTTTTTTTTATGCAGTGTCTGGGCTGTGGTTAAACACACTTTTGAGTCTATTAGCCTGTATAATCATAATTTACTAGAGAGGTTTGTCAGGATCGTAGCAGGTGGCGTTCCGTTGTCTCTGCCTCCCCAGTGGGAGACGTGAGAATGCGTATGACATGTCATAATTTAAACTTAAACTCAATTTTATTCAAGGTGGATTGTGAATTTAATTAAAAAAATGTATTGTGCATTACCTGTATCACTACTGGGGTCTAATAACGCGAAGGGATCCCACGAGCTGTCCGCGGCGCAATGGAAGCCCACGTCCGAGTGGTCACCTTCCGACTGAGAGCCGTAGCTGCTTTCCTCACCTGCCGATATTTAACTTAATGATGCATGGCATATGGTAATTGTGTGAAGCTTGAATTATTTGATAGCCTCAGTGACAAGTTTTGAGTATGGATCATTATGTCTTCAAGGAGATAGTTCGTCTCAAACGAAGTTTCCAGTGAATTAAGTGGGACGTCTAACAAACCTAATTCTTACTTAGCGATAAGTCTTGTCAAATCTGAGTATGAGGATCGATTAAAGTCAATTAATTGGGCGACCGTACAAACAAAGAAACTGTTTATGTGAATACCTTTTTGGTCATAGGATTCAATTTAATTTGTTTGAAATAGTATTCGCGTCCAGCGCAGTAATAGACGGAGATCCGACCGTAAAATTATGCACCTATTCCTTAGGCGAACGAAATGTAATTCTAGTGTATGTTTATACAGGGGTTAATTCAACGCCGCCAAGTTGCCTAAAAAAATCTTGCCGCAAGTGCCTTTTCCATTATTATTTTTGTTATAACTTTTTCCACGTGTTTGTTAGAGAAGTGAATGAGGTGCCATCGGAAGGAGACTGGTCTAAAGTACTTTAAAAACTAGGGTTGCCACCTCTCAATCTGCCGCAAGACTAGGGTTGCCAGATTCAAAAATGACATATTTGGACCTGGCAACCCTATAGTTGCGGCAGATTGAGAGGTGGCAACCCTATTTTTTTAAGTATTTTAGACCAGTCTCCTTCCGATGGCACCTCATTCACTTCCCTAACAAACACGTGGAAAAAGTTATACCAAAAATTATAATGGAAAAGGCACTTGCGGCAAGATTTTTTTAGGCAACTTGGCGGCGTTGAATTAACCCCTGTATAACCCCATACACTAGAATTACATTTCGTTCGCCTAAGGAATAGGTGCATAATTTTACGGTTGGATCTCGGACTATAAGGAAGCAAGAAAAATGTAGCTACGAATTTAGGTATTTGTTCATCTTTACAATCAGATTAATCAATGAAATCTTTATTTGCGACACACTGATTGTTAAAATTATAAATATAATAATATTTTTATATGGAGTGCGTGAAAATAAGTAAGTAATTTCTATAAATTTCAATTAATCTCAAGAGCCTATTTTGAAGTTTACATGAAAATGAAAAAAATGTTTATTTCTCATCAACAGCAAAATTATTTATCATTTAACAGGCCTTAAAATAATGATAATGTACGTATACAACGTGTTAATGAATTAGCGCAAAACCTCATACACCCCAACTGATTTATAACAAAATAATTAGATTGAAACAATAATTTAATATTTTTGATACTTAAAATTTAAAGTTATTCGCATTTTAAGTTTTGTTTTGAGGCAAAAATGATTTGTTATCATTTCAGCACGAAAAGAAAGCGCTAACGTACTCATGGATACACTTTTATAATCTTGTTTTGGTAGTAAGTAGGGTGAGTGTGCCCGTGCGGTGTGTTGACATCCGGTTAAGAAAATTTTTAATTTTGCAAACAAATTATTTAATATTTTGAAAAAAATTACCTATGTTGAAACTATGATAATTCGATTCTGCTCTCGATTATCTAAACAAACTTCTTTCTAGTTTTGCGTTAATTCATTAACACGTTGTACAATAATCAATTTAATGTTTGTGGAGACTGGTGTTTGAGAAATGTTTTAACTGAGATCTAAAACCTGTTAAGAGGGCTATCGGAGTCCAGTGGCGCCCTCGCCACAATAATAAAGATTTCTCAATAAAGAAAGCCTAAATTAAAAAAGTGCTCAACAGATAAACTACAAAAGCCTCCAAGCTATTTTCATAGAATACTTTTATAGGTTTTTTAAAGGTAAACATATAAATTTTGAAAAAACACGGCCGCTTTTGTTTTTATTCGCAATTATCTAAAAGTGGAACGTTTAGAACTTATAAAAGTATTGTATAACCACGGCTTGAAGGCTTTTGTAGTTTATCTGTTGAGCATTTTTTTATTTAGGCTTTCTTTATTGAGAAATCTTTATTACTTAGCTTTATTATTGTGACGAGGGCGCCACTGGACTCCGATAGCCCTCTTAAAACAAATCACCAGGCAAACATAGTTAGGAACCTCGTGTAAGGTAAATATGTGAACATAAAAAAATTATCTTACTGTTAGTGGTTTGGCCAACCCAGTCAGACATGGTATGGTGAGATGGTAACGCGATAGACGGTGCTGATGCAGAACATTCCCCATCGGACGACGATGTCTGATAGTTTTCTAATTTCTATATAAAACAACATTTTGTTTAGTACAATTTTGAGCTTATTGTCTTTTGCGCCGACAGTAAAAAGTGAAAGAAATTCGCCGCAACTTGTGATTATTGTTATCAATTTATGTTTATGAAAGGATAACTGTTATACACAGTAAATCAAACATGCTAATTTTTTAACACATCGAAATCAACAATAGTACCTCGAGTGACGTGTTGAAAATCCTTTCCATCTATCACCTAATGTTATAAAAATATATTTAATATCGTTATTTGAATAAAAAAAAATTGTAATTTCCACAGAAGAGAAAACCTGGCTTTGCCTTAATATGTAGAAGTAGCATGCAGCCGAGTGCCACTAAAATGATCGATACGAAATATCTGTTCATACATTTCATTTTGAAAAAGTTCATAAATTACTGATGAGTTTTTGAGTATTTTTTTTGTGTCGCTAGTTTTCGAACTAAGTCCTCATCATGGACTTAGAATGATAAAGGATACCAATCCTCCTGACAAGCAGAGGCGGCTCGTCCTAAGGAGCGCTGGAGCGGTGAACTCCCACTCCCAAATGAATTATTAAATAAGTTTTAGTATTACATTATCAGCAGTCTTTTTTCATTTAATGAACGACAAACATAACATAAATTCCTTGTAAACTCTTTAAAATAGCCGGTATTTCATTAATAAGTTTCCACTACCACTCCAATCCATTTTTTTTCTCAGGGAGAGCGCTCCGCGTAGCGCTCCTATGGACGGACTTTGTTTACAAAGTTCAATACTAAATTCAATGCGTGTGAAGGAGACAATCCTCTACTGCCCGACACGTGAAACGAAAGATTTGTACGACAAAATCTGCAAATAAGGAGCGGCGCTCCGCGCGATGTTGCCAAACTGTGCAGGCGCTGTTGCCGGTTTTGTCAAATTTATAAACAAAGGCGGTTTTTTTCTCTCTGCGCCGAAATAGTTGTGTTGCATTGCGTTTATTTAATTCATTTCAAAATTCCTCTATTTCTGTTGAGACGTGTAGACAAGTTTACTTAGTGCAGTGTAAAAAATGGAACGATACAATGTGGGTTTCATCAGTGTTTGATGAAAGCATAAAATTACCCATTGAAATTGTATGTGCAATTCCTATAACCTCAGTGGAAAGTATTAATATAAGTGAACTCCCACTGAAAAAATTCACGAGCCGCCTCTGCTGACAAGAATGGAAACCCTTCTTTCGTACCGTAGTCGATATTTCCAACGTTTTTGTGTCCCTTTCTATGAGAACAAAAATTTATTTATTTATTTATTTATTTTATTTATTAGGTCTGCCTACAGCTATTACATCTGACACAAGTTAAAGTACGTTACACAGTGAAAATGAAATTAAAACTATTTTTTTTAATTTTTATCATTGGATTAGAAAGGGACAAAGTGACGTCGAAACATAGACGGGAATTTACGAAAGAAGAAAGATCATTACCGACCACCAAGTAGTATTATCATGTTTCACCGCTTGTTAGGCAGGTGCCCTTCAAGGGCACACTGCCTAACTATAGACAATAGCTATGCCAGCTTCCTGGTCCTCATGCTATTTCTACTGGTACACTTTTCTGTGGTAATTTCATAGACGAAGTATTCTTCGCAAGGGTGCCTGTCTATTGACGCGGAGCGAGCTGGCGGAGCGGAGTAACGAGGAAATATTGACCAATCAGGAGATCTCTCGGCCGAGATTTTATACAATCCTGACTTGTTGATAAAACTCAGTTTCTCCGCTCCGCCAGCCAGCTCGCGTCAATGGACAGGCAGCCGGTAATTTCTTTGGTTGATAATCTCACCTTTTGTTTCTTTTTAGGCGCAGTAAAATCTTCTTCGCTGTCGTCATCATTGCGTCTCCACGACTTTCTAAACCTAACGCCGACTCGCTTCCCCTCGCTGGGGCTGCTCGTCGGAAGAGCACCATCTGATTCCGGTTCCAACGATTTCTCATCATCTTCCTTCTTCAGTTTCGTTACAAATGTCTCTTTAGTTGCCTTATCTACACTTACGCTAGCTTCAACTGTCCGTTTGTTAGATTCTTTTATAGGCTTATCGCTACCGTTAGAATTGTATCCATTCAGGCTTTCAAAACCATCGTCACCGTCTGCAAATATAGCTCTTGCAGCGTTCATGTTTTGTCTAACGTTAAACGTTTCTAAATGCTTTTTAGTAAGCACATTGGGTTTAAAATCGAATGAGGAGCCGGGAGTATCGTCGGGCGGTGGAGTGAAGGTGACTATAGGCGCAGATATGTCAGGTTTCTTCCAAGCCATGTAATCTTCATCATCAGAATCTTTGGCCTTTTTAATGACCGATTTGTTCTTTGAAGGCTCTAAGTTCTTCATTAAGTTCTCTTTTGTCAGTTCCTTCTTGCGTTTCCTGAAAAAAATATGTTGATATAACTCCTGTATGCAACCAAGGACTCTGATCAAAGATGTTACTAACATTTGTACCTGAGACCTGCGTCTATAGTCTCAGATCTAGATAATCGTCGTCTAAACTTGGCAGGTTTTGTGCAAGGAGTTTTGCTTTGACTGGAAGTAGCGCCACTTTCTGCCGATCCACCACCGCTGCCTCCGTCACATTCTGATCTTGGCCTTCTGGAAATTGTTTGCATATTCAGTATGTTACTATTAATAGTGTGAAAAATTAATGAGAAGTGATAATAAACAGTATGACCTCTATACTGAACGGCTGAACCATTTCAATACTTAG
Source organism: Agonopterix subpropinquella (assembly GCA_922987775.1). Lineage (NCBI taxonomy): Eukaryota > Metazoa > Arthropoda > Insecta > Lepidoptera > Depressariidae > Agonopterix > Agonopterix subpropinquella. The sequence continues at coordinate 13,421,976 of OV277695.1, read as the reverse complement.
ACAATAATATTATAACCTGTGATATAACTATGTATGAGTTACGCGTGTAATTCTACTAACACACTTTTCTGCCACTTTTTGCGGGGGACAAGGCATAAAATCTGCAACTTTTTATTTTATTCCATTACTTTAGATTCTAATTTTGATTGTTAAAAATGAAACTGAACAACTTGTACTATGGAGCTTACCTCAGGAAAAGCGAAAAAATCAGCTGTCCCATACAAACCTGCCGTATCTGCCGGACTCAAATGTATGGGACAGCAGATTTTTTTTCGCGTTTCCTGAGGCTCCATAGTGAGAGTTGTTCAGTTTGATGGTCTGAGTTCACCGTTTCAGTCTGCGGAGGGCTGTCCCATTACACTCTGTATTGTTCGTATACCTAATTAAATAAAAATACAATACATGTCTACTGTGTTATTTATTATTTACGAGCTTTTACCCGCGACTTCGTCCGCATAAATTATATACCAGATTTTAAGTCAGATGTTACGCTACCAAACAAAAAAAGTTTCATCAAAATCGGTTCAGTAGTTTTTGCGTGATACTCGAACAAACAAACACCCAAACAAACAAACAAACTAAATTCTTTTTTCAAATTTACAGTTTTATAATAGTCAAGATTTATTTTATTTTTATTTTATTGGAAAACCAAGAGCAATATATTACAGTATTATGAATGTTGAGTGTTAGTTTTATGTACTGATGGTGGACGTATCCATACACCCTCCTTGAGGGTAGGCCTGTGCCCTATAGTGGGATGTTTATAGGCTGATATGATGAATGTACCGATATATTGAGTACTAGCGGCCCGTCCCGGCTTCGCACGGGTGGACGTCTAATCTTTTCTAGCAATAAATATAGCCTATGTTACTCAGGGTGAATGCAGCTTTCTAATGGTGAAAGAATTTTTTAAATCGGCCCAGTACTTTTTGAGCCTATTCATTACAAACATACAAAAATAGGTACCGGTAGGTGTAGGTAGGTAGGTAGGTAGGTAGGTAAGGTAGGTAATCTTTCCTCTTTATAATATTAGTGTAGATAGGTTCAATACAGTACCTATTAAAGTAAATAAACAATGAACCGGCGATTTACGGATTTTTTTATAGCTGAACTGAGCTGAACTAACATACTTGATAAGAAAATAGTTACATGAGTCTCAGTACAGTTGCACGATAACAATACCATTTAAATATTTTTAGGGTTTCGTACCCAAAGGGTGAAAACGGACATCCTATTACTAAGCCTACGTTGTCCGTCCGTCTGTCCTACCTATTTAGGGCTGTAACTTTTGAACCGTAATAGCTAGATAGTTGAAACTTTCTCAGATTATGCGTTATTACGGCGGATTTGTTAACAAATAATAAAAATGTCAAAAAGTAAAAAATTTAGGGGGGTTCTCAACAAGAAACTGATTTTTATCAAAGTTTTTTCTTCACGCTCTATCGTAAAAACGGTAAAACATACAAGCGTCAAACTTAGTGTGATTATAGAACAAACTCTACAGAATAACAACAAATAAACCGGCCAAGTGTGAGTGGGTCTCGCGCTAAAGGTCCCGGACAAAAAAGTTTTTTTTCTAAGTTAATAATGTTCTGTTCTGTGCGCGTTCTGTGTTCGGTGCGCGAGTAGCCCGACTTGCGAGTCGGGCTACTCGCGCACCGAGGGTTCCGTACCACCACTACAGAACAGAACATTATTAACTTAGAAAAAAAACTTTTTTTGTCCGGGACCTTTAGCGCGAGACCGCTTTTATTGTTAGTTTAGTTTCATTCTACACGTATTACTAAGTTTCATTCAAGTTCGGGACCTCTAAGTCTGGGTCTCAAATTACATGGCTATCCGCCAAACTTCTTTATAGAAAGGGACAAACGTAAAGTCGGAAACATCAACGACAGACACGTACGAAAGAAGGACGAATTACCGACCGCCATGGTCAATTTTCGTGTTTCAATGCTTGTATGGATTTGCATCCATTGGAAATCCATGGAATATCCCAATTTCACTAAAAGTGCCCAAACTCTTTCTAATGTGACAGGTGAAGGTGGACCAGAATCTGATGGCAAATAGAGAAATCAAATTTTAGAGTAAGCAACACTGCGGTAATTAGATTAGGGCCCTTTATAGACTGCGTCTTTTTTTTTTGCAAAACTTTCGTAATATATTAAACTAGCTGTTGCCAGCGACTTCGACTGCGTTACCTGGATAAAAAGTACCCTATGTGTTAATCCAGACCAAATTTCATCAAAATCTGTTCAGCAGTTTTTGCGTGAAAGCGGAACAAACGTCCATCCATCCATACTTACAAACTTTCGCGTTTATAATATTAGTAGGATTTTTCCTAATAATTATTCGTCGACACTCGACAGCCTTTGCCACAATGCACACGCGCATGTGCATCAATACAAACATGTGTGTGCATCGCTACAATCATGCGTTTTAATCGATTCAAACACCTGTTAATTGCTAGTGTAGCGATTCAGTCAAGCGATGGACAAACGCGCGTTTTTATCGCTGCAAAAAGGCTCAGTCTGTACACAGGGCCGACTTTGATTAGACAGATGACATTTTGACACTACCATGTGAAAATCTATATTTTTTACTTTTTTTCATGCCATGAGATTCTGGTCGACCTATAGTCCCATCACCACTTCTAACGGCCAGAAAGAGAGTGTTACCTGAAATACCTAGGTAGTTTCCTGCGATAGTTGGAGCGAGGCCGGACCCTTGCTAGTTCCATCTCAGTGGTGCTCACGATCTGCGCGTGCACAACGCTCAGCACTAGCATCAGACATAATGGCACTAGCCAACAGTTAGCCTGAAACAATACAATTAATTTATACTTATAATTAGACATCGGATAATCGGATGCATATTTACCTACCTAAACTTCACTTTTTTCCCCACGATAACATAATGTGGATAAGAATAAATAATTTCTGAATAAAGTTAATTTAAAAAAATCAGGCCACCCGCACCATTTTTCATGTTGTCCTATTAAGTACTTACTTTCGACAACAAAATATCTCTGACAACTTGGTCAACTCAGACAACATTTTATAAGTTGACCAAATTGTCAGAGTTTTTCATGTTATCCTTGTTGTTCATGTTGTTCGATTTCTTCAAATGTCAAAGTTATACGATATTTTAGCAGTCCCGGGAGTCAAGAACGATCCTAGGATTGTTTCATTAAATAAATAAATTAAGACGTGTCCACATTATTATTGTGAAAAATGATGTTTAGGTTAATATGCATCCAAATATCCGATCTCTACTTATAATGTATGGAGTGTGCTTTTGCTAAACATGTAGCCCAAAATGTTGAGCGACGTTGTGTCACTTTTGATTAGCGACGTAGTCCATACATGATAAGTCGTTGACAACATGTCGCCTGAGCTAGAGTTTATCGCAGCTCAGATTTCGTTGCTGCGAACAGATGCGGCGTAAGGCCAAAATTTTATGTAGGCAAGATGAGGTTCGCGGGGCCCCATGGCCAGGGAACTTTTGATTTCAAGTCACATTTTAAGAAGCAGAATCTATCTGTATTATCTGTATACATAAATAAACAAATATACCTTCAGAGTGAAGGTATACCTAAATAAAACCGTTAAGCCATGAGAATAGTTATTTAGTTATTATATGGTTAAGATCTGTCGGTTCCTGTGTGAAACATAAAAATAACAGGAGCGAGCGAAACGAACTCAACATTTTTCAGCACTATGCTTCGCTTGTGGCCAGAATTGAGGTACAAAGTACAATGGATATACAGAGTAATAATTTTATTATTCTAGAGCAAGCGGAGCGAACTCGACATTTTTAGCACTATGATACGCAGAACCGGCGGCTACGTGGCTATGAGGCTAAATATTTTTCATGAGTTTGAAGTAAGCTGCATAAACCTTTGAGGCGTGAGTTAAGGGCGCGAGGCCCCTTGGACCGCGAGGCCGTGGGCGGGGGCCCACACCGCCCACGCCCTCCGCCGCCTCTGGCTGCGAACGTGTACAGTCAAGAGCACATCAGCTTTACACTTGCAGTTGGATTGTAACGCTTATGGCGTACTAAATAAGAACGGTACAAAGTCCAAAGTGTCAAGCATGACGTGCTCTTGACTGTACTAGACTAGAATATGTCGTATAGACACCAACAAGAATCGTGTCATAATGCGCGTCATTTGGCAACGCCGCGCGCTGTAGTGCAACGTTGCCAAACATGTTGCAATTGTTCTCTAGTGTATACATGGCTTTGTATCATAGTCTAAAAAAACAAGGTCTTCTATTCCCAGAGTGACACAAGCCTATACGTCACAAAAAAATGGCCGCTAAACATGGTAAAAGGGTATGATGACGTAGGCTTGTGTCAGTCACGTGATCGGAAGAGAATACCAGGCGCAGTATATTATTAGAATAGAATAGAATAGAAAAAACTTTATTTCGACCAACTGAGATCATAATTTTGTTAGTAACACACTAACACACACACACACACTTTTATTGTACCATGGCTTTGTATTATATTTTGTAACATATCGATTATCTATAAGTACACATAATTTATTCTATTAAGGAAGGACGAGTGCTATTCAACTTATGCTAAACTCTAGCTAGGTAAACATTATGGTACACAACCAAGCATGACAAATAAATGCAACAAAACACTTTCATATATCCGCCGGACATTATATCCGTGAAATACAATACATCTATACTTTATCTATGCTTATAATAATATTATAAAGAGGAAAGATTTGATTTTTTGTTTGTTTGATTGTTTGTATGTAACAGGGTTCGAAAGGATAATTATCACGATAATTGTCATGATAATAACAGGTTGATAATTATCAATTGATAATAACAAAAAATTGCGCCCGTGAAATAGAACTATATTCTAAGTATCCAAACGTGTATTTCCGCACTTGTTGCGTGTATCCGAACGCACGTCTAGCCGCGACACGGGAATTCCCCCAATTCACAAAAAATGTCAGTTGGTGTTACGTAAAGCCAAGTGAACTCGAATGTTATTGTTTTACTAAGTTAAATATTGTTTATTGTGTTGAATTTCAACAATGCCGCGCGAGAAAGATCCAGTGTGGTCATACTTTAGTTGCACTAAGACAAAAAATACTGGGTTATGGGCTCGGTGCAAAAAGTTCTAGTTCTACTGAAGCTATAGCAGCAACAATGCCAATGGAAATAGAATCATCATCTGATGAAGATATTCCTTGGTCAAGTAGTTTAGTTGCAAATCTGTCAAATCTGACGAACACCGATTTCACCTTTAATTAATGACATTAATGTTGATTTGTATTGTATTATGTTATATAAAAAAAATTAAACATATATTTTTTGTTTGTTTTGAGACAATAAACCATCGATATTTCTTATGAAACAATTTAACAAATGATATTTTAATAATGGTGATAATTATCGGATAATTATCCGATAATTATCACGGCTCGTTATTATCTTGATAATTTCGAACCCTGGTATGTAATGAATAGGCTCCGAAATTACTGGACCGATCTGAATAATTCTTTCACCATTAGAATGCTACATTATTCGTGATGAACATAGGCTAAAAAAAAGCGGCCAAGTGTGTGTCGGGAAGATTCAAAGGCGGTACGAAGTTCGCCGTGGTTCTCTAGTGTATAATACATCACAACTCTATATTACGAAGCAAAGTACATGGCCGACAAAACGACCGTCCTAAACCCCATACCGAGACCTAACGGTTATTTCTTTCTGATGGACAAAAGTCCGTCGTCGACTCAGCATCTTAGGTATAGGAGAGATTCTGAGGCGTTTTTAGGGTTCCATAGTCAAACAAGGAACCCTTATACTTTCGTCCATTCTGTCTGTCTGTATGCCCCACCTCGATTACTCGCAAATTTGGCATGACGAGAGATATAACAGTATAACCTAAAAACAGAAATGAGGTAGTCATGAAGAAACTTTTATCGTAAGTACTTTCAAATGAAAATTATAACGGATGCTATTGCGCAACCAGTCTTGTTAAACCAGCGACATAGATTGATTTTCTAATAACAAACTAGATGGCATTGCACGGAGTTAAATTGCGCTATCATCGTTATCTCACAGTATAAGAAAGAGTATCTAGCACTACATAGAGTATAGACATAGGACTCCCTGCCTCCTACCAACTTTTTTTACCTCACCCCCTCTGGTTGAATTATGGTTCCTCTTAAGCAAATGCGTATTCCTGTCCCGCTCGCACGCATCAGTATCGAACATGCTTAACTCTTCTTATAATTTTTTCCCATTTGTATGAAATGACAGTGAGCTGACACTGTCCAATGCGTGGTTATGTTTAAAAAAATCCTTTTAGGTAGAATAAACAGGCTTCTTCTTATTCTACTTATACTATGGCTACGGGACCCTATCATGGGCGAGTCCGACACGCTCTTGGCCGGTTTTTAAGTCGTAGTTCGAACTCCCGTATGTCACAATCCATACATATTCTACCCTACTTAGACTAAGCTTACGCTCAATTTTTTTTTTAATCACTGGTTTAATCTGCAATTGGCCAGCGGTGGCCATAATCAGATAGTATGTCTGTTGATTCTAGCTCGTGAGTTTTATCCATGGGTGATTCTTCACCAAGCCTTGAGGCTTGGCACTGGGCTTGAGCCCATTTTATGACCATCTCGATTCGAGACCTAGTAGGTATGTGCCACCTCTTAAGCCGTGTCTTTATATTATGTTTGCATAGACCTCTGGCCAATCTATTTGTGTGTCCCTTAAGCCTTTTCTTGTATCTTATACATAATTATTTGACCTCCTCTTTGATAGTTGGTATTTCCAGGTATTCATGTATTTCATTATTTCTTGTGAACCAGGTCGCACCAGATATTGATCTCAGTGTTTTATTTTGGAAACGCTTTTTTTGGCTTACGCTCAAATGACGCTAAATCCTTAACCTAATGTACTCACATCGGTATCCAAAGTAGCAGGCGACATGAAGTAAACGGATAGGTTGGCAACTTGCATGGCCCATATGGCTAGTAGGAATTTGGCGCAGGCAGGAGATGTCTGCTGCGCCCACCACTGGTACAGGGCGGGGAGGAATAAAAGTCTGACTAGAGCAAACCACACGACGCGGCGCATGCCCAGTGTGGGCTTCGCTTTAGGAAATGATGATCCTGTGGAATTCAAAAGGTAATAGAGAGCTATACATAGAGAACAAACAACTTTTGTGGAGGTTTTTCAAGAAACATTGAAATAACAATTTTATTTTTCAATAAATTTATTATGTACGAGCTTTTACCCGCGACTTCGTCCGCATAAATTATATACCAGATTTTAAGTCAGATGATAAGCTATCAAACGAAAAAAGTTTCATCAAAACTGGTTCAGTAGTTTTTGCGTGATACTCGAACAAACAAACACCCAAACAAACAAACAAAAAAAACAAACAAATAAACAAACAAACAGACAGACAAAAAATCAAAAAATTGGTGATTTGGAATCAGGGACCGTTAAAAACCATGTCGTAATTTTTTTTGTAAATATCTTCAATGTACAGACACACTTCTGTTACAGTTTTATAATAGTTTAGATAGGATAGGATTGCCAAAAGAGCCACATACTTAATTCCCATCAACATTACAACAAAAAAATGTATGGCCGGCCAAGACCAGCCCAATGGACCCTTTAACCTATTAACCGCCCCATGGTCTGAAATATAAAACGTACCACATCGAGCTCACAACGCCGCCGCGCCTTCTCATAAATAAGACTATAATTTCTATTGTTTTCATACCTTGTTTTGATATGACACGGTGGTGGGAGCACATTAAATGAAAAATGTTTCAGTGGTTAAAAGGACCAAATATTTGTAGTCTTGAAGGCCGATACATTTAGGCAGGTAAGTTTGAATTAGGGGTCACGTTGCAGGAAGTGACCCGAGCACTTGTCACGCGTGGTGTCTCCGCAATCCTCAATCTCTTCTTGTTCTTGACCAAAAACAATTCCTGAGATAGGGATAGATTATCCCATAATCTACTTGACACTGGCGGAAATGCAGTGCTAACGCGCAAGCAAGAGTCCATTAATTATAAAAAAAAAAAGTTTGAATTAACGCCGAAGGTTCCTTCAAAACCTTAGCTTAAGACTTTATAATTGTAATAGTTATTAAGTTATGTTATGTTGTAGAGTTTCTAGCCGCATCTTCTCTACAGCGACAACATGTTCCGACACGGTGGTAGATTCAAAAAAAGATTTGACGTTTAATAAGTGGGTTCGGTCTTAATTCTTTCCCTCCTAATCACAGTTCGGTCACAGATTATTTAATAGTTACTACCGGTTTGGTCTTACGAGGGTAAGTATGTATCTGATGCATACACGATAAAGCTCACCTCTGACTAAATCAACATCAATGAGATAGGAGCGGGCGTGTGAAGAGAAGTCAACGATGCGACGGCGGTAGGTGCCGCGCATCAGCAGCTGTTCCACCATCGTCTCCCATTCTTCTTTGTCGTATGAGCTGATCTTTTTCTGGTACCTAAATAATAAAATTAAAATAACAACTTTTTATTAAGGGCAACAAAGATCCAACAGCAGTCACGTTGCAGGTTCTGAAACGAGTGCTTGTCTCGCGTGGTGTTCGTGCATCGCGTTTTGCCAGCCACGAGGGTCTGCAATCTTGAATATCTTGTTCTTGATCAAAAACAATCCCTGAGATAGATACTCCCACAAACTACTTGACAATCGTGGAAATGCAATGCTAACGCACAAACAAGAGTCCATTAAATATAAATAAATAAAATAAAAAAAGATCCAGTAGTGTTAGCAGCAATAAGATTTATGAAAACTATGGTTAGTAAACAATTACAAAAACGGAATTTGTAATTTGGGGCATGTGCCGTAGCAGTGTACACTAGTTACTTTCATCAATGGCCTTCGGGATGCTATTGCCACTACTCCGGATCCGACGTAACACAGATGCAGCTTTTTTGTAAATTATCTGAATTATTTTATACTGAATGATATTTTTTTACAGTTTCGATATTTTCAGGGGTTGGTTGTTCAGACTATCAAACTGAACACCTTTTACTATTAGAGCAAACATGAAATGGCATAATAAAAAAAATCTGCTGTTCCATACTAAACTGCAATGCCTGCAAGACTCAAATGTAAAAGACAACAGAGTTTTTTTTACTATTCACCTTCGGTAAAAGTTGTTCAGTTTGATGGTCTGAACCTCTCAAAGAGAAAGGAAGAGCAGGCCCTTATTACAAAATATATCTATGATTATTATAATGTTACTACATACCTACATATTATGATATTACCTCACATTTCAGTTTTTTACAATAAGTTGACCGAAGTTACCAGACTATGGTGAAGCAAAAAGGACAGTTATGATTTTGACCTCTATGTATTTTATTTATAATTCAAGTCAAATTAATTCATTTATTCAGGTTGACGTATGAAATTTACAAGGCAAGTGTGAATGGAATGGTTGAAAGGGGTCGCCCTAGGCGCACGTACGCTGACCAAATAGGATGCGTACTGAAGAAGGGCCAAATAAAATGTACCCGGAACCGACGAGCTTGTATGAAGAGACTTATGGATGTTGAGGAGGCGAGAGATGTGTGTCAGAATCGTAGCATGTGGCGATCTGGTGTCTCTGCCTACCCCAGTAGTGAGACATAGGCGTGAGCATATGTATGTATGTATTCAAATTAAAAATAATAAATACAACAAAAAATGGAATTCGCAAAATAGGTTTTGTCAAACAAAAATCACATTCATCTATAAGAACATTAACTTTTTGTAATTCAATTCAATGTAACAGTAAATGTTTCATTTCTACATATTCATAGTTTCATTTACTTTTCTAATAAACATATACCACATTCTTGCAATATTATGTGAGTGGAATATAGTGTCTACGGACAATAGTGTCTACGGACAGTGTAGCTTCATCTTATCGTGTGGGCAGAGCCCTGGTGTCAGAGTTTTTTCAGACCGCCTTTCGGCCTCTGACTTAGTTTTTACGAGCTTTTACCCGTGACTTCGTCCTCATAAATTATATACCAGATTTTAAGTCTGATGTTACGCTACCAAACAAAAAAAAGTTTCATCAAAATCGGTTCAGTAGTTTTTGCGTGATACTCGAACAAACAAACACACAAACAAACAAACAACCTAAATTCTTTTTTCAAATTTACAGTTTTATAATAGTCAAGATGTAACGACTACTACCACCAGAGATAGTAGCCGGGACCAACGGCTTAACGTGCCATCCGAAACACGGAATCATTTTTCTTTTCAGACAATCAGGTGATTCAGCCTGCAATGTCCTAACCAACTGGGGAAAAACGCACAAAGTGACATATCACTAGGTGTCCCCCGTGGGAATCAAACCCACGACCTCCGTGTCAAGAGCCAATGCCATTAGACCACAGAGGCAGTTCCGACAGAGACGGTGTAGCAATAGTTATATTCAATAATATTTTGATATTGCTGTAATTTCCATTCAAAACAAATCATTTTATAGATCATTTTCACACTCATTGGCCGGACCAAAGACCAATGCTGTAACTATAATCTACCACAGTGATAATTAGTGATTATAATTAACTATATGACAAGTAATTACAATCAAACTTTTATATAATGAATTCAATGCAACACAGGCAAAAGTAGCATAAAGAACTAATCAATATTCAATTAGAAATCTATCAGTTAATTAGCAAAATTATGAATCTTTATAAATGGCAATTATTTTATAAACTGAACTGTGTTTTAATATTTTGTGATCTTACCATGCTGCCAGCTGCTTCATGATTGACCAAATGTATAAAATTTGTAGTTGCAAACAATTTCACTTCAATCACACTTGAAAGCTGCAAAAAGATATTAATTTATAAATAAATTAGTAGGTACAGTTATTGAATTATTAATTTAATCATCAGGGAAACAATGGCTTACCATTTGTTTTTGTTCTCACAAAACTTCTTTAAAATCAAAACTCTCTTTGTATGAACGCGATGGCTGAAAAGGAAAGTTATTTCCATAACTGATAAGCACTGAACAAAGCCTGTTTAATCAGGGAATAGACAAAACACCACTTGTTATGAAATCTGTTTTGAAACAAAATTTTGTTAGTGCTGGATGGACATCATACATGACAATAAAGGGCACATAAAAAAGTGATATAATTACAGTATTTATTTATAAAATTACCGTTATACATTCTAATGTACGTATACTTTGCAGTAGATTTTTTGTTCATGATTTGACGAATGATCGCTGATTGCTTGAAGCACTTTTAGATACAGTTTATGTTTATTTTAATTACACTTTTTGTTTAATCATTTCCATCTAAACAAAACTATTAAAATTACAGAAATACAACACAGTGCGCTAAACAAAACCAACAACACACACGGCCACTTCACAGCAAGTATTCAACTGTCACTGTCACTGTCATTAACAGGGTTGCCAGACGTTGACAATTTTTCCTCGTACAAAAAGCAAGAAAAATCTCGTACTTTGGCTATTAAACCTCGTACATTCATCTTAAGTGTGAAAAAACAAAGATTTAGGCATAAAACACAATTTAATTTTCGACTTATCATTGAATAAAAAAAAATTGGTTAAAAATAAAATGTTTATGTTGTTTACAACGAAAAAAATAGGATAAGAGCAGCTAATCCGAGGAACAAATCGAAGTGATGATCGGCTTCATGTGGATTTCCCGGCAAACTACAAACTAACCATAAACATCTGATAGTCTTTGATGGTTTAGATATTCATTTATTCAACAAATAGTCGCTTGCAATGGATAATCATGGCATAATTTCCTTAAAAGTCTAAATCTCGTACATATTTGTACGAGGTTGACATCATCCTCGTACCTCGTACGGGAGACCCCAAATCTCGTATTTGTACGAGGAACCTCGTACGTCTGGCAACCCTGGTCATTAATTTTTTTTTGTGGTTATATTCAAGGCAAATTGGTCTAGCCCATACAGCCGATGTCTTCAGGATTTTTTTTAAATATTGGTAGCACTTCAGCACTGCTCTTGGAACCACGTGCGATGCCGCCAAAATCACCACATAGCTTAACTTGAACTAAAGCTTATGTTCTAGTTTCGTATTGTATTTGAGATTCCTGTAATGTTGGATAATCATGCTCAAAAAACGTATCTGAGTCATTTTTAATTAACCCCCGACACAAAAAGAGGGGTATTAAATAATAAGTTTGACGCCTATGTCGGTCTGTCAGTCTGTCTGTGGATCTGTCTGTCTGTAGCATCGGCATCGTAGCGCCCAAACGGGTGGACCGATATCGATGCGTTTTTTTTAATAGAAAGCTAATTTTTGCGGGAGTGTTCAAGTGTTCTTAGCTTTGTTTCATTAAAATCGGTTCAATTGTTTTTTAGTAGCTTTAAAAATTATGAAATACCATTAAATTAAAAAACCCACTACGCTAAAAACCACAAAAACAAACATTTTAAAAGTAAGAAATAATTAGGTCACCCACAGACTTCTGTATATTGGTTTTGATTAACCGCTATGAAATGAAATGATCATAGTTTTTTTATTCGACAATACCTAAAATATAATCGTAATATAACATACACTTGCTTACATAGTTACGGTAGTAGGTAACATATAAAATCATTGCTTACATACGTCAAAAACAATAGGTGACCGAATTATTTATTACTTTTTAGGGTTCCGTACCCAAAGGGTGAAAACGGGACCCTATTACTAAGCCTACGTTGTCCATCCGTCCGTCTGTCCGTCTGTCCGTCCGTCCGTCCGTCTGTCCTACCTATTTAGGGCTGTAAGTTTTGAACCGTAGGTAATAGCTAGATAGGTAGTTGAAATTTTCTCAGATTATGCGTTATTACGGCGGATTTGTTAACCAATAATAAAAAAGTTAAAAATTAAGGAGGGTTCTCAACATGAAACTAGTTTTTATCAACGTTTTTTCTTCACGCTCTATCGTAAAAACGGTAATACATACAAGCGTCGAACTTAGTGTGATTTTAGAGCAAACTCTACAGAATAACAACAAATACTAAAAACCGGCCAAGTGTGAGTCGATCTTGTGCTAAAGGTCCCGGACCAAAAAAGTTTTTTTTCTAAGTTAATAATGTGATTTCTAACAAAATAATTAGATTGAAACAATAATTTCATTATTTTGATAGTTAAGATTTAAAGTTATTCGCGTTTAAGTTTTGAGGCAAAAATGATTTGTTATCATTTCAGCAATGAATGAAAGGGCTAACGTACTTACTCTTGGATACATTTTAATAATCTTGTTTTGGTAGTAAGTAGGGTGAGTGTGCCCGTGCGGTGGGTTGACATCGGGTTCAGTAAATTTCAAATTTTACAAAAAAATATTTAACTAATATTTTGAAAAAAATTTCCTTTGTTGAAACCATGATAATTCGATTCTGCTCTCGATTCTAAACAAACTACTTTCTAGTTTTGCGTTAATTCATTAACACGTTGTATATAAGTTTTCAATGTATGTAAGTATGTCAATCTAACCGGTCGATGTATTTCAAATTGCATGATTTCGGTACAGCGTAAGCGAAAAGTTTTTAATCTAAGTTTCGGTAAAATAAAAAAGTTTATCTCTCTTCTTTGCTCACTTCAATGACCGAGCTCGGAGTGTGCTGTGCGCTCCATACAAACGAAGTCTGGTTATATTTTCAATAAGTACTAGTACTAACCAAATTAAAGTCAATGAAAAGTTTTAGATACGATCTAGAACTAGAAACCAATATCTGCACTGGTAGCATGCACACCCGCGATAGCCGTGATACGGCTTTATCACGTCTTTTATCTCGTTCTTTTGCGCGCGAACGAACGAGATAAAAGACGTGATAAAGCCGTATCACGGCTATCGCGGGTGTGCATGCTACCAGTGCAGATTTCAAGTGTAGTTATATAGTACTAGATAGGTACCTACCTACTCTTTCTTAGTTTCATTTTAATGCTAGGATTGATTTAAGAATTGTATGGAAAACTTTGAGACAAAATAACTTTGAAAATATTTTAAAGGAAATCTGACAAATTTAAAGCACAGATATTGGTCTCTAGATCGTGTCTAAAAAAAATCATTGTCTTGAATTGGTTAGTATTGAAAATATAACCAGACTTCGTTTGTATGGAGCGCGCACAAAAACCTCGTTCTAGGTTTTACTTGCTCCACTATAGAAACATTATAGGACAGGAATAAAAAATAATTGAGAACAAGATAAAGCATACATTTTATTAACAACCATGAGAATTTAACACATTTAGGTAGGTTATGCTTAGGTATAAGTACCTAGGTACCTACTTGTTTATACATTTTCAGTCACTTCTGTTTGTTCATATAAGAATACCTACCAATCCAGAACATAAATATACATACATTTATTAAGTGTAAAACTATAGGCCAATTAATGAACGATAAGGAAGGTAAACCGTCAAACTAAACGGTTTACCTTCCTTATCATTCATGAATTAGATTTGTTATAAATAAATCTTAAAATATTTTCGATGAATTGACGTGATGTTACTTACTGCATAAAGTAAGTAGACGTACTTACCTAAGATAATAAAAACAAAACAAATCTGATAAGTAAGTAATGGTAAATGTAACAAGAAGGTACTTAGGGGAAAGGTGTACCAGATGATCCCTTGGGGTAAGATGATCCCTTTCAATTGCAGCGAAACTATAAACCCTATCTTATTGTTTTCTTTGGTAAAACGTGCCCCCCCCCCCCCCCCGATTCCCCCTCGCATCAGTCAATTCGATATGGCATAGCAATATTGTTGTATTAGTAGCTTTGTATAATGCCCTATTTAGTTTCTTTGAATGGCATGGCAACAGTAGAAAGCATTATAGCCTACTAGATTATGTATGCTATGGAACAAAGACTAAAAAAGATGAAGTTGGGGCAAAGATGATCCTGTTCTGGGGTGTATGAGATAAAGTACGGTATTTTAGAAGATCATATAATCTTGCTGAAAATTACTACTATACGATTATGCTTACTATACGATTGATCTCAATATAGTAATGGTTGTTATGAGTTATTTTGTGACTAAAGAAAGCTTGCTCAGCTTGAGTCTAGTTCTCTGATATAAAAATCGGTTTTAACTGCTATTATGTGATGTGATTCAATTCCACAAAAACCTCGAATTTTCCTTATACTGGGGCATGATCATCTTGACCATACCCAAGAGGTCATCTTGAGTCGTTTGGTAGGGTTTTGGAAAAAGTGAAAATATAATAATGAAAGATCAATAAATTCAACATTTTGACTATGATAAGTACAGAATTAAGACGAATATTGTTTAAACTACGAGCATTGTCCCTTAAGGGGATCATCTCGTACACCATTCCCCTGGATAGAAAAAAAGGACGCCAAAAAGGTAAAAGGTATGGAATATATAGATGAAAAGCAAAGGGAGATTGTAAAGGATGAAAATTTTTTCGTGTTATGTTATGGTCCTGTATATTAGGCAAATTAAATTTATTGCCCATCCTATACTCTGTTGTTCAATGTTAACTCAACTATTAACTACCTAGTCAGTAATGATAGGTACCTAGGTAGTTAACTTATGTAAGCAGTTTTGATCAAAGACATTAGTAAACTTGATCTAAGGTTTCGATTGTTTAAATTTAAAAAATTACTGGCTATGGTATTCGCTGGCAGATTTAATACTTGTAAAATTGTAATATGAGGAAATCTTTGATATAATATTATCGATGGTTAAAAAGCGTTTTTAATAATCGATATTAAGAAAGTTTCCACAGTGCTGGAAAGGAATCGGAAACAAAGTCAAAACAAAGTCGGGTTTGTTGAACATGGTTCGAACACTTTTAACTCGAGAACGGCTGGACCGATTTTCATGGTTTTTGATTTGTTGTATTTGTCTTCGTCCCGAATAACAGAATACTATTAAAAACGCTGGAAAATTGACGAAAAAATAAAATTTCCACGAGTACGAAGTCGCGGGCAAAAGCTAGTTTAGTATAAAGACTAGTCATCTAAATTATCTACACGTAATTACTACTTTGGTTTAACTTATTAAATACAAGTAAATGTTATTATAACACTACAGCTACATTCACATTCTTTAATTTAGGTAGGTACTTAAATATAAAAATATAATCTAGGGTTTTTCTGAATTTACACAAATATTAAAAGTATTTATTAAACAGGTACAAAATGGTATGGTGATCTATAAATTAATGTTTCTATTTTATTACCAGTTAAAAACTTCCTAAAATTATGTTAACAATATATTTCACACAATGTATGTTTTTTTAGTGATTTGTCAATTTTCAGTGTAGGTAGTTGGTAAGTAAACGTCTATTATTTTGTACTTAACAGACAGATTATTCTGGCTAATTATTATCGATCTCGATCCACCTGTGTTTTGTC
Organism: Agonopterix subpropinquella; assembly: GCA_922987775.1. Taxonomy (NCBI): domain Eukaryota; kingdom Metazoa; phylum Arthropoda; class Insecta; order Lepidoptera; family Depressariidae; genus Agonopterix; species Agonopterix subpropinquella. The sequence goes on along the minus strand of OV277695.1, from coordinate 13,405,556 downwards.
CTACTTAGGCTACGTAATTATGATCTCAAAGTGAACTTGTTGACCTAATTCTATCCATGTCGATAACGCTTGACATCAGTCTAGCTTACACATAATTCAAGGTCTATACGAGTATTATAGACTATGAATAGCGAACAAGTGGTTAAACATTAACGTAAGGAATAACTTCGACAAACTAGGGGTCTTATTGTGTAATGAACACGTTGCGATTAGTATCGATATTATGTTTTTGACGGTTCTTCTTTCGTCGGCGTTCTGTGAAAATCTCATGTGCATGAAACCTTTACAGGAGAAGCAAAAAAAAACGTTCAAAAACCGTTCAATTTGATTGTTTCTTGATAAGTAAAAAGTTTAGGAATGATTCTCTAACTAAACGTCAGTTCGGAGTATTTTTGGTACTAGCGAGGTTTTCATAGTACCTACGCCAACGTTTCTAATATTTAGCTAATTCATTTAATTTCATTCATTGAATTTTTTAGGATAATGGATATGATGATTGAAAAAATACAATACTAGGTTAAAAATTGACCTTTTCGATCTGATACGATACAATCGGAAAACTGTAGGCAATTTTTAAGTTATATTTTGTTTTTATGATCGTCATATCCGTTGTATTATGAAATACTAGCGGCCCGTCCCGGCTTCGCACGGGTGGACGTCTAATCTTTTCTAGCAATAAATATAGCCTATGTTACTCAGGGTGAATGCAGCTTTCTAATGGTGAAAGAATTTTTTAAATCGGCCCAGTACTTTTTGAGCCTATTCATTACAAACATACAAAAATAGGTACAAATCTTTCCTCTTTATAATATTAGTGTAGATGTAGATAAAGAAGCAGGAGTGCGATTTTTGAATCTCATTCGCTGAGTTCAGCAGCTGAAAATGCCAAAATTACTATGGAGATACGCATTTTTCTACTGCTGATTTGACTTTAAAAAATCTCACTCCTGAAGTATGGTTTTTGAAAGTCAAATCAGCAGTAGAAAGATGCGTATCTCCATAATAATTTTGACATCTTCAACTGCTGAATTCAGCGAATGAGATTCAAAAATCGCACTCCAGAATCGCTAAGAAATACCAAAAAACACCATGTTAATTTGATACCAATTGCATCGGGTAGTTACACAATACTATAACTTTCATAGTATTAACCATGTTTCAAAAAAAATATATCATGATTATGACTCTACCTACTTGCTAGAGCTGATGCATGGAATGATTACCTAGTAAACGACAACGTTTAACTATAGTTCAGTTGTCAGTTCGTCTTGCGGCCTTCTCGTCATTTCGAAGAGTTCGTCTTCTAACCACACACTATCTCTTCTTACAATAGGCCTCCTCTCCCACGGGTCTGCGAGAACTATAGTCTCTCTCTCTATCTGCGAGTAGCTCGGAGGTCTGACGTCACTCCACTCGCATTTGCTATCTAGCTCCTTCTCTAACGTGCTGTTGTATGAGGTGGGTGAGTAAGACGGAGGTTTGAAGGTGGAGAATGACTGCTGAGTGTCAGAGTCAGAGCCCTGGCTGGGTGGGGGGAGGAAATTTACTAACTGCCCTTCTTGCTGCTGGCCGACACCCATTCGGCTGTAGCGTTTCAGTATTCTGTAAAGTAAAAATAAATGTTTATAAATAAATAAAATAACATACATACATACATACACATGCTCACGACTATATTCCCCGAGGGGGTGGTCAGAGATATTCTGAAACTTCAGAACATCCACGTCGAGGCCGACTCGTACCAATGAGTTTTTCGGAATTTATTTACGATTTGTAACACCATTGGCTTTTCGGTGAAGGAAAACATCGTGAGGAAACCTGCATGCTTCAATTTCGAGGCATGTATTGTACCTACTGTGGCGACGTGGCGACGGCGGCGTGGCTCCAAGTGGCGACGGGCTCACTCCCCGTCACACTGGACAAAGTTTCGGTACTACTAGTGAAATAAAATAAAATAAAATCTATTTATTTCAGACAAATGTCCATAGCGTTTATGAGTTTTGAGAGTTTATGAGTTGTTTATGAGTACCTCTACCTCTCTGCTCTACCTATTCATTTATTAGGGGTCAGTTTCACACTTATGAGTGTGAAAATAATTCGGGGTGCCAATAGCAAACAGAATAAAACCGGTCAAGTGCGAGTCGGGATACTCGCGCACCGAGGTACCGTACCACACCACCACAGAACACAACATTAATAACATAGAATTTTTTTTTTGTTCTGGACCTTTAGCGCTAGACCGATTCACACTTTGCCGGTTTTTAGTATTTTTTGTTATTCTGTAGAGTTTGCTCTCTAATCACACTAAGTTTGACGCTTGTATGTATTACCGTTTTTACGATAGAGCGTGAAGAAAAAACGTTGATAAAAACTAGTTTCTCGTTGAGAACCCCCCTTAATTTTTAACTTTTTGACATTTTTATTATGTATTTGTTAACAAATCCGCCGTAATAACGCATAATCTGTGAAAATTTCAACTATCTAGCTCATACAGTTCAAAAGTTACAGCACTAAATAGGTCGGACAGACGGACGGACGGACAGACGGACAGACGGACAGACGGACGGACGGACGGACGGACGGACGGACGGACATCGTAGGCTTAGTAATAGGGTCCCGTTTTCACCCTTTGGGTACGGAACCCTAAAAAGCATACCCAGATATCAATTTGCAGGAATAAAATGGTTAAAAATTGTAAAAAATTGGTCACGTAGTATTACGTTCCCATAAATAACTTATCAAAGATAAGTTAAATAAACCACCAGGGACCCCTAGCCCTCTTAACTAGTATAATTATAATCTATGCCTTAACTAATAGATACTCTTTCTTATACTGTGCCTTAACTATGTATTTATGAAATTAACAGTTGAATAAATGCCGATACGATTACGATTAAGAGGTAGGTTTGATTAGTCATTTCAATTTGTTTGTAAGTTCTATTTTCAATCAAGATTAAAACTAAAAATAGGCAGGTATTACCGTTCAGCCCAGCTGGCAAGCCTCGGCCATTCCTCCGGTACCACGGGCACTTGTTGCTTGTTCAGGAGTATCAGGAGCTTTGCCAGGTCTGTCAGGACGCAACTGTTAATAAAAAAGCTAAAATTAGACAAAATAAAAGGTAAACTACGTAACGTAAGCTTACCGTTAAACTTTGGTCAAAGGAACTAAATGGGATAGCTCTTACAATAAGTAAATAAGGTTTAGATTGCCTTACGTTAGTAAAATTACTTATTTGGAAATGTAAATAAACATGTGCATCGCATCGACGAAATGTTGATGCAGTGCACGGTGGGATGTTTAGGTACTACAAGGCTTACAGACAAACTCACATTCCTGTATAATTATAGATTTAGTTTATGAGCTACTCTATTAAAAGGTACTTCATCATCATCAGCCTATAAACGTCCCACTGCAGGGCACAGGCCTACCCTCAGGGAGGGTGTATGGGCATTAGTTCACCACGCGTGCCCAATGCGGTTGGTAGACTTCACATACACATCAGAATTTCTTCTTCAGTGTATGCAGGTTTCCTCACGATGTTTTCCTTCACCGTTTGAGAGCAGTCGGTATTACGTACATAAGTTACAAAAACTCATTGGTACATGGCATGTTTTACGTGCGGATTCGAACCCGGACCTCCATAATTGGGTGTCCATATCTCTCCGCAACGCGCCACCGATGCTCTATCTAAATCTAAAAGGTACTTACCTCGTATGTAATCGAAATTATTAGGTAAGTAAAGATACTAAGTACTTACCGATTTACTGGAATTAACACTATTTACCTGGTGCTTTTGCGGCAGGGTTTTCAACTCTGTCATAAATCATCTCTGGAGTAGGCATGTATTGAATCTACTGTCCATTACAAGTGGCGACGGGCTCACACCCCGTCACACTGGACAGAGTTTCGGTACTACTAGTGAAATTTGTATGTCCTGAGGTATCAGAATATCTCTGACTACCCCCTCGGGGAATACAGTCGTGAGCATATGCTTATCCTAGCCTTATATGACATCGTAGAACATGACGGTAGTGGAAACATATAATATCATTGCTAGAAATGAAATTACAATCTCTTCCCAAAAATTTTACATCTTTTGTCTTTAGTTGTCTATTTGGGGGGTAAATCTATCTGCGGAGATCAACATCAATGCTGCATCCAAGCATAGCGTAAATACAATAAAGTGGGTGCGCTTAGTGGCCGCGTTGAGTCTATGCTTGCGCGGAGTGCGGGGGGGCTCGCGCGGTGTGCGGAGGGGTGAGGCACCGGCCGTTGGGGTACAGCGCGCAGGTGAATCGGTACTGGGACCGCACCCCCCGCCACCCGCACCCCCCGCACGATAGACCTGTCGCGACCCGAGAGCGCCTGAGACTATTAGTATATTCACTTTGATCCAAGTGTGCGTCGGTCAGTCGCGAATAGCCTCCGAGGCTATATGCCCGATTAAAAAACTAGGTTAGTCATAGGCTGCACGGTTTATACAGAAGAGACGTGTGGCGGTGGTGGATAGTCAAAGTAACACAATATAAACCTTATAGTACGTAGCATAGCGTCGTTTGGAGAATTACGCCCGCGCCTCCAGGCGACGTCGCCTGGTGGCGCGGGCGCGATTTTCCTTTATGACAAAAACGACGCTATGCTACGTACTATAAGGTTTATATTGGAGTTACTTTGACTATACGTCACCGCCACGCGTCTCTTCTGTATTTAAACGGCACCTTAGAGAGTAATCTTACCTGTAAGCCATAGCAGCATCATTGTTGCCCAACTGGTAGAGCTCTCGCACCTGATGTCGTGTGTGGTTCAAAATAGCCAAGATAGTGTATGCGTGAGGCTGGAACATAACAAATCGTACCATTAATCATCCATCCATCAGTGTTCTTGTAATCAATGTCCTACAGCAGGGCCTGATTAACCCTTAGGCTAATTAGGCTGTAGCCTAGTAGCCTAGGGTGCGAGGATCGCTGAAATCGCGATGCCTTTATGTACGTTCAGCTTAAAAAATGGTTTGCCACCCTAAGAGAATGTCGTGCAGATTAAAGGACAACGTTAGTTTCGCTTGCAGATCGATGTGAAAACTTTTATAGGTAGTCTTCTTCTTATCGTGTGGGCAGAGCCCTGGATACTCTACTCTTTCTTATTCTGTGGCCCTGGCGTCAGAGTTTTTTCAGACTGCCTTACGGCCTCTGACGTGGACTCTAATCTGTATCTAGGTAGTATGAACCATGTTAAAATTTGCACACTAGTAAACAAAGTCGAAACTAATAGTAATACTACTTTTTAGGCCGACCGTAACACACCTGGCGGGGGCGCGTCCTCATAGGTAATCAGTGTTGCCAATGCTACGGCAATTACCGTGTTCTACGGCTTTCAGTCCAAAAAATTACAAAATCCACGGCCTACGGCTACAACCCTGTGGCCGTAGCAGATTCTACGGCTTTTCGCAAATTCTACGGTTATTGACTAATTTATTTATAAAAAATTCACTTTTAGAGTATTAGACTGTTTTAAGTGTATGGTTCGACTGTGTAGGACTGTATGCCAACATTGTAACTAAGTTGCCTACGGTATGTTGGCTGGCTTGTTCCTCTTTCGTGCTCTGTGAGCAAAAAACAGATGAGGCGAAATTGATTTCCACACAAATTGATAAAATTTGCAAACGTTTAATTAACGTTAAAAACCTTAAAACAGCACCATTTGGCTAATAATATGAAAAGTGTTTCCTTTTAAGCAGTGACACGGCCCACCGTTGGTCTTTTTCCATATAAACACGGCTTTTTTAGCTAATGTACACGGCCGCCTAAAAAATTGCATTGGCAACACTGTAGGTAATTAGCCTAGGGCTGTCAGAACTCTTGATCAGTCGCTGTCCTGCAGAGTGAGAGAGAGGTGTAGGTACTACAGATTGTTGTTATACAGAGTGTAAGGAAAAGCTACCCATCAAACTAAACAACTTTTACTATGGGAGCAAACCTGTCAGAACAAAAAAAAACAGCTGTTCCATACGTTTGAGTCGAGCAGGCATTGCAGTTTAGTAATGGAACTCAGGACTCTGCCCACAAGATAAGAAGAAGAATGAAACAGCAGACTTTTTTCTTCTGACAGGTTTGCTCCCACAGTAAAAGTTGTTCAGTTTGATGGGTAGAGTATGTAGTTTAAAGGTTTATATAATAATATATAATATCATCAAAAACTTTGTTACATTATCTCTTCTTCTATCGAGTCGATCGGTCTTGCCAACGTGAGGTAAAGAGATTTACCATCCTAATTAGGTATTTTATGATTAAAGTTAAAGGCTTAAGTCGTGGTGGTCCAGTGGCGAGTAACCTTGCCTGCCGTGCAGGAGGCGATGGTTCGAACCCCGTCCAGGCCGACTCGTACCAATGAGTTTTTCGGAATTTATGTACGATTTATAACACCACTGGCTTTTCGGTGAAGGAAAACATCGTGAGGAAACCTGCATGCTTCAATTTCGAGGCATGTATCGTACCTACTGTCCATTACAAGTGGCGACGGGCTCACTCCCCGTCACACTGGACAGAGTTTCGGTACTAATAGTGAAACGTGGATGTTCTGAAGTTTCAGAATATCTCTGACTACCCCCTCGGGGAATATAGTCGTGAGCATATGCTATGCTATATATGCTTTAGAGTTACTAAATCCGGCTTCAACGGATCATAATTCAGAGATAGAAGAAGTGAAAATATGGTCCTAGCAAGTAACGGACCTGCGGACCCGGAGTAATGAAATGACAAATGACCGTCGCAAAATATCTCATGTCGATAATGAAATGTCATTGGTGCACACTTCCAGTTCAAGGCATTAGAAAGTGAGAGACTACTTTGTCATTAAACCATTTCTCTACCACCATAACCGTTCTTGTTTCACGCGACGTTAATCTTGCCTTACCACTGGAATATCTAAACTATTATAAAACTGTAACAGAAGTGTGTCTGTACATTGAAGATATTTACAAAAGAAAGACACGTTCTCGTTCTAAAAATCTGCAACAAATCCTAGGAACTGTATTGTTATAGTTCTCAACAAAGTACATTGTGCATACTTACATCTAAATTATATACTACAGGTGGTTTTTAGATTGCGACATAGACGATTACGTTTTTCATCTGTTTTATAAAGTCACGAGCTTTTACCCGCGACTTCGTCCGCATAAATTATATACCAGATTTTAAGTCAGATGATAAGCTATCAAACGAAAAAAGTTTCATCAAAAGCGGTTCAGTAGTTTAGGCGTGATACTCGAACAAACAAACACCCAAACAAACAAACAAACAAACAGACAGACAAAAAATCCAAAAATTGGTGATTTGGAATCAGGGACACCTAAAAACCATATCGTAATCTTTTTTTTGTAAATATCTTCAATGTACAGACACACTTCTGTTACAGTTTTATAATAGTTTAGATGTATAAGTCTTAATAGTAGGTTTTATAACATTAGGTAATAAGCTCATGTTTAATCTCTTGCCTAATGGTAAATCGACAGGTGTGTGGGAAGAGCTTTTAAGAGAAAGGAGCACACTAGGTTAGTTTACCTCACAGGTAGGCACTTTAGTGCTTACAGCTTAGAGGTCTGAGCAGATTATTGGGTAGGTTATTACTCGAATTTGGATAGGTATAAGTATTCCAAAAAAGAATGTCCTAAACTTTAGGAGCGATGATAATCCATACGGAAGAGAGCTAGCGACTCAATCATGAGGCGGCAGTTCAATTCCTGGAGTGCGATTTTGAATCTCATTCGCTGAGTTCAGCAGTTGAAAATGTCAAAATTATTATGGAGATACGCATCTTTCTACTGCTGATTTGACTTTCAAAAATCGTACTCCTGATGTATGATTTTTGAAAGTCAAATCAGCAGTAGAAAGATGCATATCTCCACAGTAATTTTGACATTTTCAACTGCTGAGTTCAAAGAATGAGTTTCAAAAATCGCACTCCTGACGTGTAACCACGCTAAGTTCTATCATTATCACTAGCTGGGCGGTGAAGGAAAACATTTTTCAGAAAATACCATAAGTTCGAAGGTAGGACATGCGTAAAAATATGGGTGAGCTTGGGGCGAACATAAAGGAGCAGCGGTGGTCTCATTGTGCTACCTTTGCTTGCAATAGCCCAACCAATAATCAATAAAACTTTAGGACCGAAAAGCTATATTTGTGTATACATAATTGAACACTGAACACTAGAGTACACCCAGAGAAACCACGCAGGGTAGAAAACCACCAGAAAGATGGGTCAATGATTTTAGGAGACACGCAGGTCCCAACTGGATGCAGAGGGCGAGGGACAGAACGTCAAGGAGAAATATGGAGGAGGCCTATGTCCGAAGACGGACTGATCAAGGGCTGTGATGTATGGATGGATGGGCACCTACATGATCGGTAACTGAACACCATTTTCAATTTCAAATACTGTAAGTTACCTACTTTTACTATCAAAATACTACTAGTACTGCTATACTAGCACTGGGCTCTTGAGACAACGATGGTCGTGGGTTCGATTCCCTCGGGGGACATCTAGTGATAATGTCATTTTGTGCGTTTTCCCCCAGTTGGTTAGGTTTAGGACATTGCAGGCTGAATCACATGATTGTCTAAAAAGAAAGATGATTTCGTGCTTCCGTTGGTGCCGGCTACTATAGAAACATATTACACAAAAGATTTTAAGAATAAAGTGTGTCATAAATATAATACTAGAGCTAAGGGACAGGGGAAACTTATTCAGACAAGGGTGCTTAACTACTATGGAGAGAGAACTAGACAGTATTTAATTCCAAAAATATGTACCAAATATCCGATATTATTAGAGGAGCACAAAATTAAATGTAAACAAACTTTAAAGAAAAAATTAAAACACTGTAGGCTAGGTTAACCTAATTTAATTTAATATAGCTTTGTTAATTATAAGCATTTAAGTTAAAATGTGATTAACGAGCGCAACGCCTACAAACTGCTCAGCAGTTTGGCGATATCTAAAATTGTAAACTTAGATGTAAGATTCTGAAATAAAGAAATAAATAAAAAAATACTATCTTTGGTGGTAGTAGTCGTTACATAAAAACCACCCCAGAGGCCATAAGGCCGTCTGAAAAAACTCTGACACCAGGGCTTGCCCACACGATAAGAAGAGACTATCAAAATATGATGTCACAGAGTTATCGATCCTGAAATCTTTTTCACATATGTTTTTCTTCTTCTTATCGTGTGGGCAGAGCCCTGGTGTCAGAGTTTTTTCCGACCACCTTACGGCCTCTGACGTGGTTTTTATGTAACGACTACTACCACCAGAGATAGTAGCCGGGACCAACGGCTTAACGTTCCATCTGAAGCACGGAATCATCTTTCTTTTCAAACAATCAGGTGATCCAGCCTGCAATGTCCTAACCAACTGGGGAAAAACGCACAAAGTAACATATCACTAGGTGTCCCGCGTGGGAATCGAACCCACGACCTCCATGCCAAGAGCCCAAAGCTCTTAACCATTAGACCACGGAGGCAGTTAAGTTAAGTATCACATGTTAACACTTACTCGTAAACAATCCAGCTGCTTGTGGAACTCTCTCAGCCTCGCGTCGTCATCCCGGGGTCGTTGAGGTACTGGCTGCGCCTGCGCCCTCGCGTTGTTTCTGCACCGCGCATACGCAGCCCCGGCGGCCACCAGCGCGATGCAGGCTACTACACCGCAAGCACCGCCCACTAACATCTGGGACATTAGAAGTATAATTAGGGTTCCGTACCCAAAGGATAAAAATGGGATCTTATTACTAAGCCTACGTTGTTAGTCCGTCTGTCCGTCCGTCCGTCCGTCTGTCCTACCTATTTAGGGCTGTAACTTTTGAACCGTAATAGCTAGATAGTTGAAATTTCTCAGATTATGCGTTATTACGGCGGATTTGTTAACAAATAATAAAAATGTCAAAAGGTTAAAAATTAAGGGGGATCCTCATACAAGAAATTCGTTTTTATCAATGTTTTTTCTTCTCGCTCTATCTTAGCATCAAACTTTGTGTGATTATAGAGCAAACTCTACAGTATAACAACAAAAATAATAAAATCCGGTCAAGTGTGAGTCGGTCTCGCGCTAAAGATCCCGGTGAAAACAATTCTTTTTCTATGTTCATATTATGTGTGGTGGTGTGGTACGGAACCCTCGGTGCGCGAGGAGCCCGTCTCCCACTTGGTTTTTGATTGATAATTAAATTTTTATAGTAAGGCTTGGTATTAGTAGAGCAAACCTTTCTTTCTAACAAACAAACTTTTGCAATTAGCCATCCCGCTTCAATTGAAAGTAAGATCGCAAAAAAACTTATTTTTCATCAATATCTTTTCTCTTGGGTGTTTGTGGGAAAAATCCATCGGGTAGTCCTGCTATAATTATTTACCTTTCAAATGATGGTATATTCAGAAGAAATGGTTTAGGGTGATTCTTGTAAAACTGGTTTTAAATCTGAAATCGAGCTTACTTTGCTCCTCTTTTCTATCGAGAAAATTTAATAAAAATAAAAAATATATATATATATTATATTTAATAATATATATAATATATATATTATATATATATATAATATATATATAATATATATATATCTTTTATATTTTTTTAATTTTTTTTATTTTTTATTTTTTTTTTTATTTAATTTTTGTTTTCAACGGTTAGATTCACTGCAGAAAGAACGTATCTACACTGTTATGTGAACTATATATACCTATTAAATGTAATAATTTGGTTATCAAAAATTCGTTCGAAAACAGACAAAATAGGTATGACCCCCTTTTATTCGCACCAAATACAAGCGAAACCCCGCTCTTGAGTTGTGTTGAAGTGTGCTCGTCTCTAATTGTAGAGAGTTACTACCCGTTTGTTTGGAGTTGGCCGTCGATGACCGTTACGAAATTTCGTCACAGGCACATTAAATGGTCCCGTCGACAAAAAATAATATAACAAGCAAATAAAAATTTAAAATTAAAAGCGATATTAGTGATCGGGACGGACGTGCCGTACGTGATTACGTTGCTAAAGGTTATAAAATTGCGTTTAATAGGGTCTCTTAGGGGTGCGGTACGGTGAAGCGGGAAGGGAGGGAACGGCCAACTCGAAGCAAATGACTAGTACCTACCTATAAAACATTGCAGTGTTGCTCTTGCTCATCTAAAATTTTCGAGGATCAAACTATTTGACGGGCACTCTAAGAGGATATTGTACTTGGGATGAATTTGTAAGGTTGTTTTAAAACTTGCATAGCATAATACCTTGTAGAAAATATACGCAGCTACGTTACGCTACGGTAGCATTGTTAGGTACCCAAGTCTGAAACATAAGTTAGTTCCAAAGTAGAACTTAAGCTTTCCTGCGATAGCGCTACGTAAGCGCGAAAGCCTTTAAAAGAACGTTTCAGAAAAATCAAAAGGTATTTCAACTCTACGTAAGATCTTTAATGTTTAGTCGTTCACGAACGCGTGTCGTAATCAGATTGACGATTTTCAACGACATAAGCATTGCTTCATCTGCGTCGCACATGAAAGACTAACGCGGAACATTGCCTCATCTCTAATCAGAGCATGTTTACTCTTTGATGTCCCGACCTTATTACCTGCTATGAAGATTCTTTTTATAAAATACGGAAGGTTTAATATACAGGGTGTAAACTAAAATGCGTTAAGTATGAAGAGGTGCTTCAGACCATCAAACTGAATAACTACATACACATAACTATTGGAAAGAAACTGAAACTATAACAACTGAATAATTATAATTATGGGAGCAAACCTCGCAAAAAACATCGGCTGTTCCATACTAAACTGCAATGCCTACTGGACTCAAATGTATGAGACAGCAATTGTTTTTTACTAACTCAGAAGAGCGATTTTTGAATTTCATTCGCTGATTTCAGCAGTTGAAAATGTCAAAATTACTGTGGAGATACGCATCTTGCTACGGCTGATTTGACTTTCAAAAATCATACTTCAGGAGTGCGATTTTTGAAAGTCAAATCAGCAGTAGAAAGATTCGTATCTCCACAGTAATTTTGACATTTTCAACTGCTGAACTCAGCGAATGAGATTCAAAAATCACACTCCAGGTTTGCTTCCATAGTAAAAGTTGTTCAGTTTGACGGTCTGAACCACTCCTGAAAGTTTTCGAACGGTATCAAAAATCATCCGGTATACTTAAGCTGGTATAAGCTCTAATATTTTTGAAGAAAAAAAAAAGAGGACGAGAATGAAACAATGTTTTAGAAAACATTTGGGGGGGATTTCGTGTGATGCAAAACTGTACTAAAATGGTAGTAACGTACTTTTGTACAATTCGGTTGGTTAAAGCAGCGATTACATTTACCACATGCAGGGCCGATTTTGGTACCTATTGCTTGCTTTGATCGCTACATTTTAAAATAGAGAGAACAAATCAGGCAATGTATGTAGGGTGATGCAATCGTTGCTATCGCTAACTTGACGACAGTGACGCTCGGGTATTAATCGTTACCTCGTTATAAGGGTGAGCCGGATAGCAGACCCTGCCCATGAGGTGGTCGTCATGTGCCCAGGACTCGCGGGTGCCCGACGGACAGTCGTGACTGCACATGCCCTCGGGCCAGACGAGCAGGCGAGCGCACTTGACGCACCCGTCTGCTGCGCATCTGACGCATTCGATACCGCATCCTGAAATACGGGCATAGAGTAAAGTTTATTAGTATTTACAAAAATGCATTAATTAATAGGTACACTGAAAAAAAAAACTTTTACTTCAACCAACATCATGAATCCATTTGAGCCTGTCAAGATCATGACTTTTCCGAAAAAGAACTTTGTTAAACGAATTCGGCTTGTTGTTACAACTAACCGTCTTTTGTTTTTAGTTAACAATAATAACGTCATTTCAATTATTTTTGTGCTAATTAAGAGAAATTATACTTCTTAGTTGGCTCGCATTTTTTTCAGTGTAGATTGGCTTGCTTGGCGTACTTGTGACCGGGTTGATGTTACTTCGAAAATTAACACTTAGATTGTCTCTTCGTTGAACACTGTTTATCGATGCTACGCGACATCGAAAGTCTCGATATCTAATGGTTTCTATACCGATTAACAGCATAGTGGAAGTTTTGCTATCGAAAAGTAACTCTACACATAATAATATAATTTATTTTATTTTTTATTACTTGTCTGCCAAAGGCGCATTGGCCGGTTTTGATTCGATATTTTATATGGAACGTCTGGAATTGCCCTGCACTTACTTTTGGTTGAATCAGTCTGGCATAGTGTATCGAGGTTTTAATACCTACGATAAATAAAAGTAAATTTTAACGAGTTTAAGGTTGTTTGTATGATCCCCCGGGCTACGCCTTCCCTACAGTACCTAGGTACTATCTCCAATGCAATCAAAAATCAACGCAACTACAATGCATGCTTATTTGCTAATAAAGGGGTGGAAGCTGTGACATAACTTAATTTTTGTATTACTGTACTGATTAGATAAAACCTTTTTCAATTCGTGAAGGATTTTGTGAGAATTCTGCGGCATTTGGTATTCATTTTTCGCGTTGCATACAACTCAGGTAAGCCTAAAGCACAGTATAAGAACCGTATACAACGTGTTAATGAATTAACGCAAAACTAGAAAGTAGTTTGTTTAGAATCGAGAGCAGAGTCGAATTATCATGGTTTCAACATAGGTAATTTTTTTCAAAATATTAAATAATTTGTTTGCAAAATTTAAAATTTTCTGAACCCGATGACAACCCACCGCACGGGCACACTCACCCTACTTACTACCAAAACAAGATTATAAAAATGTATCCATGAGTACGTTAGCGCTTTCTTTCAGTGCTGAAATGATAACAAATCATTTTTGCCTCAAAACTTAAAATGCGAATAACTTTAAATTTTAATTATCAAAATAATTAAATTATTGTTTCAATATAATTATTTTGTTATAAATCAGTTGGGGTGTATGAGGTTTTGCGCTAATTCATTAACACGTTGTATATTACTAGATACCTAAAGTTTAAATAACATTTTTTGGGTAACAAGATTGTATCGAGACCTCCGCTTCTAATATTAATTATGTTGTTTTGGAGTCTCATCAAACCTCGATACCCGCATTGGCATTTCTATGCTAATATACCGTGTTTGGACGTAATGTATGCATGGTGGTGCACGTTTATTCGATTGCTGGCAGCAAATGTGGCGAGTGAATGTGAAATTTTACCACACCTACACGGTCGCGACGAAAAAAGTCATTAATGTAGATGTACGGTTTTGTTTGGTATAGCAGAATTACGTAGGTAGTAGCCTGTAGTAGCGGAATTCTGCATTTTTGAATGATGCAATTCAATGACTAAGATATAGCTTAGAATGCCGCATGGTCTATCTATACTTCTATATCTATACTAATCTAATATTATATAAAGAGGAAACCTTTGTATTTTTGTATGTTTGTAACGAATAAACTCAAAAACGACTGAACAGATTTTAAAAATTCTTTCACAATTAGAATGCTACATTATCCCTGAGTAACATAGGCTATAAAAAAACGGTCAAGTGTGTGTCGGGAAAAACTCATTCTGAGGCGGTACGAAGTTCACCGGGTCAGCATAACTCTATATAAAAGATTTAGAGTTCTTTTTCGAGAATTTTTCACACATTATTCACATATTGTGAAGCATTGAATCGCAGTGCTCAGTCAAACGTGTCAATATCGTTCCTAAATTAAAGATGACTTTTGGAAATGGATGTGTAACTTCTCTATTGACTTGTTGCGTTGAATTTCGCACTTTCCAAAGGGAAAGCGTTCAATGTGCGATTAGTATGCGGCTGTTCAATTAACGGGACTGACGGTCGAATAGTCATTGCTACTATTTATTTTGTTCATAAAGCACGACCTTATTGTCCTAACGTAAGTACAAAAATAGATTGTAGGTACCTGCGAAGGACAGGCGATGTACCTGCTTGTGAACTTTTTGGGGACAACGGGTTTTTATACTTGAAAAGTTGTTTGGGGCCGTGACCGTTTGGATTTGTCGTAGGTCGGACGATTAATCGATTCGATGCAGATGAAGGTTTATAAGTTGTAAGATTTGAACAATTAGGTATTTATTGATTCTGTTTTGTAACATTAAGTTTATCTATTCACATCACTATTTATGATCTACGCGTAGGAGCGAAGCTCCGAAGCGTCTCCCCTGGAACCTGGTGGACCTGGTCTCCGGGGCCAGTCTGCCGCCAAGTGAGCCGCAGGCTGAGCGAATTCATAAACATTTTACTACAGGGTGAAATTGATATCATTAGCATCCTTTTAAACTAAGAGTCTACCCATCAAACTGAACAACTTTTACTATGCGAGCAAACCGATCGGAGCAACTAAAAAATCAGCTGTTCCATACTAAACTGCAATGCCTACTCGTCTCAAATGTATGCAACAGCTGTTTTTTTTTTGCTCTGTTCGGTTTGCTCCCATAGTGAAAGTTGTTCAGTTTGATGTGTAGACTCTTAGTTTAAAAGCATGCCAATAATATCAATTTCAACCTGTGTATATATTTATTTGAAATGAATTATGAGTAAGTACTTACCTACCTGACTTGCAGAGACAGTAGTTATACCAATTTTACACTCACGGTTAATTTTTTGACGACCTAACACTTTGACCTAAAAGTTTCTAGTACAATATACTTAGATATATAGACCACCTACCGAATAAATTGATTGATTAATTAGAGTTAGTTAAAGGCAATACGTAGGTACCAGCAGCGTATTCTATTGTGCGAGTTTGCTACTGTAATCCAATTGCTAACCATTGTAAACACTTCAATGTACCGACTATCTAGTTAACTGCGGTCCAGTAGCTAGATCCTAGGTACAAACCTACAAACTAGGTACTAAATACAGCGCTTTATAATGTAGACCACCTGAAAGGAGTGTAAACCATCTGATAGTGCTGGTAGAGTTTCGGACTACTGGTGAAACGTGGATTTTCTGAGGTTTCAGAATATCTCTGACAACCCCCTCGGGGAATACAGTACAGTCGTGACTATACGCATAATATGCCTGCATACATACTCTAGTCCCTGACAGACGGGAATTTCGATCTAAACTTACATGAATTTTTTGTCTTACGTATATGACCCCGAAATTATTACGTGTAATCAGTATCACAAAAAATTAAAGAAGGTACTTAGGAAAGGAAATTAGGTACTAATAAGTATTCAAAACCTGTTACCTACTAGCTGTGCTGTGCGCCAGCGCTACCAGCAACGCGAGTGTCATGGCACGCGCTTATTGCACGGTGATCTAATATAACACAGACCCACTCACGTGTGTCGTTGACAGCGGGCGGCGCGTCGGCCAGCCGCAGCTGTGCGTCCGCCGCGCTCACCGTCACCAGCAGCGCCAGCGCTACCAGCAACGCGCGTGTCATCGCACTGCGCTTATTGCACGGTGATCTAATATAACACAGACTCACTCACGTGTGTCGTTGACAGCGGGCGGCGCGTGTCGGCCGGCCGCAGCTGTGCGTCCGCCGCGCTCACCGTCACCAGCAGCGCCAGCGCTACCAGCAACGCGCGTGTCATCGCACTGCGCTTATTGCACGGTGATCTTATATAACACAGACTCACTCACGTGTGTCGTTGACAGCGGGCGGCGCGTCGGCCGGCCGCAGCTGTGCGTCCGCCGCGCTCACCGTCACCAGCAGCGCCAGCGCTACCAGCAACGCGCGTGTCATCGCACTGCGCTTATTGCACGGTGATCTAATATAACACAGACTCACTCACGTGTGTCGTTGACAGCGGGCGGCGCGTCGGCCGGCCGCAGCTGTGCGTCCGCCGCGCTCACCGTCACCAGCAGCGCCAGCGCTACCAGCAACGCGCGTGTCATCGCACTGCGCTCATTGCACGGTGATCTAATATAACACAGACTCACTCACGTGTGTCGTTGACAGCGGGCGGCGCGTCGGCCGGCCGCAGCTGTGCGTCCGCCGCGCTCACCGTCACCAGCAGCGCCAGCGCTACCAGCAACGCGCGTGTCATCGCACTGCGCTTATTGCACGGTGATCTAATATAACACAGACTCACTCACGTGTGTCGTTGACAGCGGGCGGCGCGTCGGCCGGCCGCAGCTGTGCGTCCGCCGCGCTCACCGTCACCAGCAGCGCCAGCGCTACCAGCAACGCGCGTGTCATCGCACTGCGCTCTCCATGATGAGACTCTGTATGAATAAATAAGTATTGTGATGATAAAACAATAATGGTGAATAATGAGGCAGTTTCAATGATCAGGTCACCATAATATAAAGGTATTAAATTTTCTGTTAGGTACTATATTTTGCTTTGAATTGTTATAAAAATAACTGGTAAAGAGCGAGGAGCATTCGATATGGTGCTGAATTGGTGGTTCGCTAGACTGCTTTGGATAGATTCAGCTAGAGTAAAAAAAATAGAGGATTTGAAATAAAAAACATAATTGTCGATATAAAAGACATCAACGCAACGAAAGTAATTTTATAGACAAGACACTAGATGGTACTCTTTTATATTTTGAATCCTTAAATAAAATTTGCAAATGAGTGTTTTTGTTGTTCCACTTGTTTTATCAGAAGTATTTTCAATAAATCTGCCACGCCTCGATGACCTGGCTCGCTGTTAATCAAATAAAAAGAGCTCCAAAAAATGGAATTCTACCAAAACAAACACGATACCGAATGTCAAATAAAGTGACCTTGATTTGACTCAGATCCCACGGCGTGTGAAATTGGTGCTAATTTGTGACAACGTTATCCTATTTAAATTATTTATTATTTAGCCGTTGAAGTGGGTCAGGTCAATCTGGCCCCGTCGCGATATCGGTAACCACCAGTGTTGCCAAGTTACGCGATTTATCGCCATTTAGGCTACATCAGGCAGGGACCAGTGGGTCTACCGGCCGGCGGTGACCAAAAAATTTAAATAGGCGATCTTAGGCTTTTTTAAAGCGTAAGTACTTACTTGGGATCATTACAATGCATACGTTGTAATGATCCCAAGTTAAATAATAATAAGTAATAATATTTTTAATTTTTTTTTTGCCTGTGAGAGTTATTTATTATTTATTTATTAAGAAAAATAGGCGATATTTAGAGAAAATTTTATGTTTATTGTAAGTAGAATGATATGATTTTTTTAACGCAGTCTGTGAAAACTGTACACCACACATTATGTAGGTACCAATAATGTAGGTTTACGATTTCATTGTGTGGTAGATAGAGCTAAATTGTGATGTGTAAAGATTGATTTTAAAAAAACTGTGTACGAGCAGCCAATATAGCAAATGAAGCCAAAGATCAGCGTTTAACATCTTGGACATAGCCACATAAATTATTTAGTCACATTTAAAGTACCAGAATCTAGCCTGGACTTGTGACTAGACAACGATACTAGAATAAATATATAGATACAAACATCCATGACTCGGGTACCAATATTCATATTTATCATACAAATATTTGTCTTTTACAGAATTCGAACCCGCAACCCTAAGCACAGCCGGGCCGTCATTTACGTTGGCCAATCGACGGTATTTTTTTAGGCTATAAATTATTTAGTCACATTTAAAGTACCAGAATCTAGCCTAGACTTGTATATGATGACTAGACAACGATATAGAATAAATATATAGATAAAAACATCCATGACTCGGGTACCAATATTCATATTCATCATACAAATATTTGTCCTTTACAGGATTCGAACCCGCAACCCTAAGCACAGCCGGGCCGTCATTTACGTTGGCCAATCGGCGGTATTTTTTTTAGGCTATCTGTATAGAAAAAACGTAAAACAATCAATCACCCAGGAAAAAATTAGGCTGTTTAGGTTACTTGGCCCGCAATTTTTGGTGATTCAGACTGGCTGGGACTTGGCAACACTGGTAACCTAACCGCATAACAGTATTATATGGAGTGCTGTGCGGACGGGTTTGCAAATTAGCTGACATTGGCATTCGATAACCACCAGTGTACTATACTGCCTACCGGCGGAGGCATCCCACTTCTGACATACCTAAATCCAATTATAAACCCACATGGCTTTACTGAATACAAATCTTTGTGGTAATGGGCAATTTTTAATTATTGGTAATCTTTGTATCGTAACAAACACCTACATTTTCTACGTTGTATTTAGGAAACATTGATGTTTGCAAATGGTATATAAGCTTAGAAAATTTATATAGGGACGAGTTACGCGTGTCGGGAGCAAACCGATCGGAGCAATAAAAAAGTCTGGTGTTCCATACTAAACTGCAATGCCTACTCGATTTAATCAAAATAATGTATGCAACAGCAGATTATTTTTTTGCTCCGATTGGTTTGCTCCCATAGTAAATGTTGTTCAGTTTGATGGGTAGACCCTTTAAAAGGATGCTAATGATATCAATGTACCCTGTATATGCACAGGGTGTAAGGAAAAGTATCACTCTACCCATCAACTTTGACAATGGGAGCAAAACAGTCGGAGCAAAAACAAAATCTGCTTCTCCATACTAAACTGACAGGTTTGCTCCCATTGTAAAAGTTGTTCAGTTTGATGAGAGTATGTGGTTTAAAGGTTAATGATACTTTTTCTTACACCCTGTATACCTATCATGATTCGGTAAATTACCTTATATCTATGAACAATGATAGTGGGTATCAAAGGATAGTATAATTATTAAAAAAACAAAACAAATAAATTACCGTTCTGTTTTGTTAGAATAATTAAACTACAACATTATAGTGTTTAAATGTACAACAATGGGAATGATATCGTTTAGATTACGAACTAATTGTAAACAAAATGAACGTTAATTACGTAACATAATGTTACAACATTATAAAGAATGTGTTCTGCAGAAGCCGTAGAGGTATACAGGGTGTGAGTGTAGACGGTTTCATTATAAGATTTTATAGTATAAGTAACCAATAAAGATAAATTAAATTAAATTTTATTACTTTACTAGAGTTTATTTGGTCGACTATTACTCATAAACTTGTAAAGCCTACTTAGCGGTGATAGTTCTCCTTTTAAATTCGTTATACAGGGTGTTTGGTGCATCGTTGGCCAAATTGAAACGATGGTTAGGAAGGGAAGGGTTGTTGGTACAAACCACAATTTTTTTTTATTTGAATGTCCAATGTTTTACGGCTCTACTAAAATTTTAATTACATGGATGGAATTACATGGAACCTCTAGATTTTTTTTATTGACCTTAACTTTTTTTGAAAGAGGAAAAATAAAATGTTAAACTCAACTTTGAATTACAATAAAAAAAACTAAAAGCGCTCGAGTTCTTCTGATTTTTATAAAAACTTTTCTAGTCTATCCTCTTTCTAACGATATGCCATATGCCATGAAATCCGTCCTCTAACTTAGTTTATTTAATAATTTTGAGTGTCGGGGCGCGTTTTGGCCGATATTCGATATGCAGGATAAAAACTTAAAACACACGCGTAGTAGGTCGGAATTGCATCTCCCTTCTGCGCAGTGAACTCTGATTGTCATCTCTTCCTTACATAGGGTTCTAACGGACCTAGGACTTGAAATAAAAAATAAAATCTTAATTATCAAACTTTTATAAAAAAAAAAAAATTACAGATCTTGCTCGAAATGTGCTCTTAGGGTTGCCAACCCTACTATATAATATAGTATCCTACTATATTAGGGGCCCTACTACTATAATTCTGAGAAAAATATATAGTAGGCAAAACTACTATATTTTGATGAGCAAATAATTTATACAGAATTTAAATATATTGGTACTTAGGTCCAATAAAAATGCCCAATAACTTAACATTATTTCCAAAAATGTCTTTCTCTTCATCACATTTGTTCCATTTGATCTAGACTGGACCATGTAGATAATTCCTAAACAATTTTCTACTAAGTCTACTGCTGAAAATAGACAAACAGTTTTCCTAAAGTCAGGTTAATCTAATTTAAATTAAGTTTTATTATTTCTGTATTGACTCCAGCGAATTCTGCGTTTACAGGATACATTATTTTCTATAAAGAATACGAAATGGAGAGATGATTGTTCCTTAAGATTAAAAACTTGGTATTTAAACTAAAAAGTAGCAAAAAAATATCTTTTTATAATTTTAAATTAACAAATTCGAAAAATACTATTTATTTTCTTATTTTTCCCCGATCTACTATATTTTTTCGGGCATTAGGCTCGAAATACTATATTTGGTCTGAAAAAAGTTGGCAACCCTATCCCTAATAGCAATGTTAACAGTGCTGCCGATTCCGGGGAATTTCCCCGATTTTCGGGGAATGAGGGGTGCGTGCGGGGAGAGCGCGGGGAATGATTCAAATCGGGGAATTTCGGGGAATCGCCTATTTGTAATAAATGTCGAACAAAGGATGTCTAAAGAAGAGGAATTGCTAAAATTTGAACCGAATCGGACCATCCTTAGTTCGAAAGTGTGGGAGAAATATAAATAATAAATAAAACTCATTGTATTCTAAATATTTAAGTAGATTTTTTGATAAAAAATAGAAGACAAAGAAGTTGATAAGCAAATTTTTGAAACATCTAAGTACATTTTGCATGAAAAAATGCTTCATTTCTTGCATTTCTCAGTGTCGGGGAATTTTCTGGGAATGCATGATTGGAAATCGGGGAAATTCGGGGAATTGAGCCTACTTAAGCGGGGAATCAAGAAATTTACATTGGCAGCACTGAATGTTAAGCAATATTAATAATTTTATTTATTTTTAAATAAAAATGTGATTATTAAGATTTAATTTTTTATTTCAAGTCCTAGGGTCCGTTAGAACCCTATGTAAGGAAGAGTAGTACTTTACATTAAATTATGGGATGTCGGATGTAATAATTATTAGCGTAGGTAACTCAATTCAGTGCCTAAGTAACGAACATAGTGTCTACCTACTTTAAGTTATAAACAATTGTTACTTATAACTTTTATTTTATCATCATCGTCGCAATACACTTGCAGCAAACATTAACCTACATTGCATTAAACTAGTTTGCAATTGCAATACTTTGTGTGTTCTTAACAACTTTTTAAATACCTTTTTGTAGGTTCAAGACTTCCCAAGCAGCAAATCATAGCTGTATATCAGTCACAGAAACGTTTCCAAGATGCTGATTAGTGTTCATGATTGGTCCTATATGTGTGATAGAAACGTTTCTACAACGCGGAAAGGGCCCCTGGTTTAGAACGTTTCAGTGATACAATGATTGTATTTAAGCTCCGCTTATGACTAAACTGTTATATATTTATGATATATCGGTGTCCCTTGTAGCTTTATGGTGACATATCAGCAATTTTAAACCACTTATATCACAATAAAGTGATATAGGTATCACAAGCGACACTGATATACAACAGTTTAATGATATATCAGTGATTGTGAATGTTTTATATCACAATTTTAAATTCGTCGCATCTTGTTGTGTTTGTGTTGAAATTGGAATCATAAAATATATATTCGTAAGTATTAATGAGTTTATTTTGTTATTCAATTGACATTCATTGTGTTGTGCAATTTGTGATTAGAGTGTATCGTCTTATATAGTTCCATTTCACTTGGGCTTGCAATTTTATTGATATAATACTAGTATATATTCACCGTTTTTTTAATGCCCCCTTTGGAATTACAGTCTTTAAATAAATAAAATTAATGATATTTTCAACAACAAAATTAAGACACAAATATAAAACTAGTTAGTGTTCCGGTTCCTGATATAGAACCGATATATCACCAGCTCGTGACCATGATACATTTAAGGGTTCCTTAAGTCAACAGTAAAACAGTATTTTCCTCCGTTTATATGCACCACTTTTCCTAAACTTATTCCAAGCCTCACAGTCCATTTCTCCGTAAAATTTAACTCAGAAATTTAATGAAATTACGAACGTAATTGTCGAATGATAAAATAGCTGCTAGAAAAACGTATATGGAGCTAAATGTTTGTCTATGGGTGTGTTTGCGACACGTTTATTCAGCGTTTTTGCACTAAATAAACAATAAGGATAGCCAATATGTAACTGGTGATATATGAGTCTTGCATAACGCGTATTAACAACTGTTCAGTGTTAATGAAGTTCAAATTAGATGTTATTTAGCGCTGGTGTTAACGAAAGCCTTTATAAAGCATATTTGATGTAAATCAGGTGTAACGGCCTACATTTATAACACCGAACAGCTGCAATAGTATCCTTTATAACATAAGTGCTATATCTGTGATTTGAGTGCCGCATTAGTACATTTTTGCTTTTTATGAGTGTAATGAAAAGCTGATATAGAGCACATTTGCTCTAGTGTAGCTGTTGTAAGTACCGATATACAGCGTTGTTATATGCGTTGTATAAAAAGGCTGACTAAACGTTTCTGTAACAGGTTAATGCAACTATTCAGTCATATATCACTATACAGCTAAAAAGCTCTACTTAGCACATATATATGACCAGCAGTCGCAACCGTTACTTATATATGACTTAAATATCACTAGTTTGTGATATAAGACTTTCTTTTATCACCATTCTGCTAGTTGGGTTGTTCAAGATTCACATTAAATCACTTAAATTCTTACCATTTTGGTAGAATTACAGAAACTCCGAAAACGAAATGTATTATACCATACCTAGGTACTTACTTTAGTAACTATAGCTAAGTTTTCTAATTTCCAGTTTAAATCAGGAACAACGTGTGAAATGTAAACGCAGTGTTGCCAATTGCTACCATATAAAATGCAGCTAGTCATTATACGAAAAGTTGACAGATTTCTTAATTTTCTTTCCCGTATAAGTTCCTAGAAGTAGCTAACCCACAAGTGACAGTAACACCCATATGATCGCATGAATAAATGAATTATGAATTAAGTTCGAACATTTATTTACGCTTTTAAAATAAAAACAATAATATACTTAAAAATGTCTTTAACTTTCCCCGAATTTTATTGCTTATGGTTTAACCAAGTTGTGTTAAGAAACGCCGCACTAAATAAGAACGAGAGAGAAGTATTCGACTCGAGTGAGAAAAGATGAAAATTAAATATTAAAATAGTTTGCCTTCATGCATCGCTCTACTTTTGTTTATGTTTACGGCTCTTCATAAAATTCTCGATAGTTGCTAGAAAAAATAGCTAAAAAGTTTAGCTATAAGTTTTACTAATAAAATTGTGGGCGTCCACGCAAAAAGGGTTCAGCTGTCGGCATCTAGAATAGTCACATGATCATATGGAATCATAAAACAGCTGGGTTAAAATACCGATAACTGGCTGGACCCTTTTTGCGTGGACGCTCATAATTAGTATCTAGCTGCCAAACTACGAATAAGAATAACCATAGAAGAAGAACTCTAAACAAAATCAACATAATTTTTGGCACCTCTTGAAAAATTACATGTATGAGTTTTGGCGGCAAGGTTATTTGAAGAACAAATTTAGCGGTACCTATAGTTTTTTGGTGCCATTTTTTTTAGCTTAATTTACATTTCTACAAACATAACAAATATTGCAGATTCTAGCTATAAAGTTGCTAAGTTGACATCACTGTGTAAACGGCTACCTCACGGTCGATGCGCGCGCAGCAGCGGGCGGCGGCGGCGTGGCGGGAGTTACTCGCGGTGAAAGTTGCTTTGCTTGTGACGCACTTTGTACTCACGCAACTCATGGTATACGAGTAATTTACGCTACCATTCGAACGAGACCTCCTCCGCCCTTCTCATTCATTTATCTTTCACTAACAGTGGGGGGTGCTGGTGGACCTGAAGAGCTCGTAATATATTGGTCAGAGTGCAAGATGTATTGGCGGTCATGGCCCTCGAGCCGCCGGATTTGCTTGGGGTACATACATGCGGGTTTCTCGACCGCACAAAACATCCGGGATGAGTGATTGCGTCAACTATCTTCTAAAGCGCGTCGATTACTTTAACGATTTTGACAAAATAGTTTGATTCATTAGAAATTAGTAAATCGGAACCTCTCTTCACCAATAGGCCAACTGAAACCGACTCGGAGATGACTCGGAAGTCATCACAACCTATGGCGCACTTGGCGTTAGAGAACATCAATAAATAATAGTTATTTGTTATGCAAGGCTGCAAAGTTGCTTTTTGGCGCGAGTACTTGTATTGAAACCTGAGCAAGCGAAGGATTCTAGGATTGAACTACGAGCGAAGCGAGTAGTTCAAATATAGAATCCTGAGCGTCGCGAGGGTTTCAAAGGTACGAGACGCAGAATAACTTTGCTGCCGAGCGCAACACACAACTTTTCACCTCACTACAGCGAGGAAAATTTCAATGCGCCAATTGCGCCAACCTCATTTTTAGAATAATCGCACTGGCCAGCATGAAAATACCATGAAAAAAAACTTTATTAAATAGAAAGATTCGAATTTTAAAAACTCTTTCCACGCTAGCGGATAAAATGCGCTTTTGCACTCCTCAGATTTCAAATGATAAACAGAATCTTTCCGAGCTTGTGAGGTGAAAATATCATTTAAAACTGCATAATAATTCGTAGAGACAATTTACTAAATCAATAATTCAATTTACTCTCTAAGAATTTATCTAAGTTATTGGAATATCTAAGTATTCAGGATATCATCAGGTGCATTCATCCCTTCCAACTTTAGTAACTCATTATTAACAATTTTAAAATATGCATCTTCTACAACCCGTTCGTCATATTCTTCCTCAGCTATTTCTGCTTCAGTAGAGGCATTTAATGCTTCCTCCTCAAGTTTTATTTTCAAATGTATTTCTCTTACACGCATGTCCAAAATATGCTCACGTCTTGTCTCGCGCTCGTACGTTTGAAACATAAGAACTTTGTCTCGACTTCCAGCTTCTATCATATTATCAGACATCTGGACCAAAAATACAGAACCATTATCATCTCCGATGGCAACGAATTCACCTTGTGCGTGAGGAGTAATTTTGGTAAGTGGATTCTCAGATATCTGTAGAGTCAACAAGGGATCTTTATATTTTCGGAGGAAATCCCAATAATAAAAGTAACCATCTTCACTAACAGCCATGTAGCTTGAGAACCGCAATGGCGCCCAAATCACGTCTGTGACTTGCTTAGCGAATGGTTTGGTCACAATTATCGGTGCTGTACGCATTTCTTCGCTCCATATCCGGATGGTATAGTCACCACATGTTAGAAACATCCTTGAAGTACAAGGGCTGCGATGTACTGATCGCACTGGCCCATTATGCGCGTCCCAATATGAAACCAATATTTCTGAATGACTTCTACCCATACGGTTACAATTAATAACTAACCCTGATTCCGTTCCACAAAGAAACTTTGTTGACAGGCCACGATCGTATTCTAAAGTACTAACACCTTCTGCATTACTCAAATTAGGTTCTTCCCCGGGAGGTATTTTAATCGACATTGATAGTCTGTCTGTAGGTTGTGAAAGATTACGCATATCCCACCAAAGACATTGCCCATCAGGAGATCCAGAAAAGAATTCTGTGTTAGTTCGAGAATGTATGTATAGTAATCCAGTGATCGGGCGATTACGGTGAGAATTATAGATAGAGCTACTTGACACCGCGCGTTCACCTTCACGTATATCAAACACATTAACAATGCCAGTTTCAAGACCACCTACTAAAATTTCTGGAGACACTGGGGAGCATGCTAATTGCCAACACGTCGTTTCGGGTTCTAATTCATACAGTGGTTTGGTCGTATTGTGTACGTCCCAAATGTAGCATTTGGTAGTTTTTTCAAGAATTTCTCCTGGTGCAAATATCTGATGGCAATAAGCAACTGCTAGGTTCGATTTTTTCTCGTTTGTCCACACTACGCACGAGACCGGACGACGAAAAGGATCGCGAAACACATTACTGATTCTAACGTGGTACTGCTCGACCGGTTCCTGTGGGCACATGTCTGCGAAATAAGTTTGATACATGTCAATTGCGTTATTTTGATCCACGTAGTGCTCCATTACGGGTCCAACGCTCTGAACAGTATGGACGTAGTTATCATCATGCATAACTCTACGGCGATGACGAGCTACTAGTTCTTCGCAGTTGTAATGGACTTCCCGAGGCCAACCACCTTCAAGATGATTTATCCCTTGCTCGTCGAATTCCACATGCTTAGTGTTGGCATCATGTTCTGATAGTGGCAGAGTTGCCTGTGCTTCTCGGCTCACTGGGTTGCGGAGTCCGTATAGTTTTTGATCTCCCTTATCAGGCATAATAGAGTCCAGCATTTCTGCTGGACCCAGCTGGAACAATGGTTGTCTCCCAAAGTTTTTGCGTATTTTGGTGTATTCATATGTCGATTTTATAAATTGAGACATTGTTTACTTTACTAATGATTCTGTAATTATCATAAATATGACTATTAAAAGAAGAATGAATCCTTTTTGCAGTGTTTACGTGCAACAAGGAACAAAGCTATGAAATCAGCTAGGCCATGGCGGAGTGTAAATTAATTATAAATTCATATTAAGTGTGACGTATAGCAGGCGTTACCAATGTCTAGAAACACATGTGCCCTTGTATTGTTTATTTTATTATGCTTTAGGGTTCCGTTTTCAGATAAGGAACCCCTTTTAAGATCATCCTATCCTTCTGTCCGTATGTCCACCCATTAAAGTTTTTCGACGTTTCATAATATTATACATGGAGGTTAAATAAGTTATGAAATTTTTCATCTTCTGAAGTTTAGAATTGTCTAAAATATTTACAAATTTCGAATTCGAGTTTGCTACAAGTTTAGAATAGTCTACAATTCTAAACAGAGATATCGATTTAAAAACAGTGTGGTATCAGTTAAAGTGACTACGGAACCTGAGCGAATGCGTGGTACTTGGCCGGTTTTTGGTAATATAGGTAGGTAAGTACTGTGAAAAAGATTAATGTTATTGTATACCACAATCATAAATATGAATCAAAGTATGTTATTCGCTACGTTTGCTGAACATCAAAGGAGGTTTAGGATGTTGAAGGTCGTAATAGAATGTGTGAGATTTTCATATCTACGATTTAGAACAATTATTATTTGTTTAGATTCGACACGGTTACGCATTGTTTCTCGCTGGTACCAGGAAGTGTCGCAACTGGCAACCACACCGCAGAGCTATAAGGAGTTGTTATGCGGTTTGCATTAATATGCATTGAGAACACCGATAACTACACATATGTGAGAGGTGACAGACAACGAATCGTGTTGAAACTTACTATCTCGAATTAGGTTTATATTTCTACTTTATTAATCAATCTATCTAATAAGAAATATTAGTTGGAGAAAAGATTAGACAGGTATATTGATCTGAGATTGAGTGAAGTAACTTTTATAAATACGAGTATACCTACTTAAATCAAAGAAAAATTTGTTCAAACATTTTAATATAAATGTTACGAACATATTATTATAAATTATACAGACATCAGAAAAAATGCAAAAACAATAAAACATTACAAAAACATCGTCATAATAATAATAGAGAAAAGGTTTACACAGAACAAGTGGATGACAACAAAGGTGTGAAGGAACAAATGATTCGAAGCAATGCAAAAATGCATTGTATATTGCGACTTTGTAGAAAACGTCGATGAACTCATAAAATAATGGAAATACTTCCTTACCATAAAAAGGTAAACGCCGCAACTGCAGTATAGCACAATGGTGTTTTCACATTTCGTCACTTCACTTCATCGCATTTCTGATATAATTTTTTGATAACAATATTGTGTAAGTATGATATCCGTTACTTGATGCACATTCACAACACTTTAGTTTCACTTGAAAATATTTGAGTTCGAAAAGAGTATCGTAACGTAAACTCGTGCGCAGCTGGTACGATCGTACGCGCAGACGTTTCGCAGGAGACTGGCGCGCGAGTGGAACACAGGGCTGCCAGGTGTGGTTTCGGAAATTGATAATTTTGTTAATTTTGTTTCCCGAAAACGATACGTTTTGAAGAAAAATCCTGCAAATAACTAGTAGAAATGAAACACAGATGCACAGAAAACGAACGGTTGATAAACTTTTGACATTTTTGAAATTTTTGTTTTGTTTTGCATAGGTAGGTTAGTTATTTCAGGGAAATAATATGTCTTTCAGAAGTAATCGAAGTGAATTAATGGGAGACATTGTCAAGATCGTTTGGGGTCCATACTTCTATATCCCATATTTTGTACGGTATATATCGATACTCACTTATGTAACATAATACGGTATTAAAATTACATATATCATAAACCCAATAAGCAGACACCAAAATTACGTCGCCTTTTTACTTGATTTTAAACTCACCATAGACAACGCATTGCATGTGTACTGATGGGTACAGGTACCGATCGAGCCATGATAGCCAGAGTCAGCCTATAACAGAACACCTATTTTAAAATACGAAACGATTTTATTTCCCTAAACTTTCCCCGAAGACCAAATTTTTCCCCAAAGTTGCGGAAAAACCCCCAATCTGGCAACCCTGTGGAACAGTGAAGAATGGAAATGGAAACAGACGTAAGTTGCGTTGCCTGGTCTGGCAGGTTAGTATGTTCCTCGACTAAAGGCTAATTCCATTAATTATAATCCAAGTCATGTCACCACCTTGGTGTTTATTCAAAAGTTGATCGTGACTCATTGATTACTTGTTAGTTAGGTTAGGTGCATATCTAAGTAATGTTTAGAATGTAGGTACGGTTATGCAAAAATTAAGACACTGAATTATACAAACTTAATATAAAATTGATTATTGAAAGGAGTTAGAGACACGAGCTTTTACCCGCGGCTTTGTCCGCAAATCATAAGCTCTCAAATAAAAAAAGTTTCATCAAAATATGTTCAGTAGTTTTTGCGTGATGCTCGAACAAACAGACAGACAAGGAGTCAGGGACACTTAAAAATCGTTCTTTTAAATATCTTCAATGTCCAGTACAGACACACTTCTTTTATACAGGGTGTTAGGGTAAATAAATTATATTAATGTTACTACCGAGTGTAAATTAGTTACACTACTTTAAGGGGTAATTGTACCCATTGATACTAATCGACTTTCCCTAAGAAACCTATATGAAATTCTAAAAAAATAAAAATGCACTTTGCACATCTAAACTATTATAAAACTGTAACAGAAGTGTGTCTGTACATTGAAGATATTTACAAAAAAAATATTACGATATCATTTTTAGATGTCCCTGATTCCAAATCACAAATGTTTGGATTTTTTGTCTGTCTGTTTGTTTGTTTGTTTGTTTGTTTGTTCGTTTGTTTGTTTGTTTGTTTGGGTGTTTGTTTGTTCGAGTATCACGCAAAAACCACTGAATCGATTTTGATGAATCTTTTTGTTTGATAGCTTATCATCTGACTTAAAATCTGGTATATAATTTATGCGGACGAAGTCGCGGGTAAAAGCTCGTTCTTAATGCAATCGAATGTTTTGTCGATTTTTTTTCTCCGATTTTTCAATAGCAGCGTTCAATAGGTTTCTTAGGGATAGGTGATCAGTATCATGGGTACAATCGCCACTTAAAGTAATGCAACTGTTTACCCTAACACCCTGTTTAATATGAACGTAGTTTAGATATACAGGGTGAAATTGATATCATTAGCTTTCTTTTAAACTAAGAGTCTACCCATCAAACTGAACAACTTTCACTATGGGAGCAAACTGATCGGAGCAAAAAAATTATCTGCTGTAGCATACATTTGAGTCGAGTAGCTATTGCAGTTTAGTATGGAACCAGCAGATTTTTTTTTGCTCCGATCGGTTTGATGGGTAGACTCTTAGTTTAAAGGATGCCAATTTGTGAATGATATCAATTTCACCCTGTAGAAAGAATGAATGAAATGAATGAATGAAATGAATGAAATATACTTTATTTACACCAAATACAAATTACATTACACAATAGGAAATAAAACTTAAAAAAGGTAGAAAGGAAACAAAGAAAGGTAGAAAGGTATCAAACAACAATAACTATATTCAATTAAAACGTAAAGATAAGTTTGATCGGTGGTATAGTATAACGTAAGCACATTTTATAACTTTGACCTGCAGCTGAAGTGAATGATTGTACAGCTGGATTACTACGAGTATTGACAACCAACTGGTTTACTCTCGATCGAACGTAATAAAATCGATATAATTGCAGAAAAATCTAGTTTTTAGGGTTCCGAAGTCAACAAGTCCGTTTCGCCATGTCCGTCCGTCTGTCCGCGGCTTAGCTCAGAGACGCTTAGTACTAGAAAGCTTTAATTTAGCATAGGTACACAAATATTAATCACGCCGACAAGGTGGTAAAATAAAATATTGAAAAATAATTTTTTTAGGTTCACGCGAAGTGGAGATGACATTTTTTTTCTCGTCTATCCCATGTTGTGGGGTTTGTTAGGTTGAATGATCGTTGAATAGGTCTTTTAAAAATATTGTGGGTTTGGGGTTAGGTTTGGGGAAACAATTTTTCGATTTAGGGATCCGTTAGCGAAATATTAAGCTTTAAAGCGAAAATTTTGGTTAGAATCAAGCGTCCCCCCAAGTAAACAGTATTTACGTTTCCTTTTATCCATCCAAATATTATTTTAGTAGGAAATGATTTTAAATAAAATGGACTCTACATTATCTTGTTATTGTTTTCGTTTCTATTATATCCGGTTTCTATTTCAATTTAGAAATTCACTATACCTAATATTCCTGTTATTCTGGTATAATTTGTGATGTTTGTCCAGTTTAGCATAACTTCTATCACAGATTATTCAAATAATATATCGAATCCCTCCCTATCATATTCATTGCTAGGCCGCATCGGAGTTCTAAGGTTGTATGGATGAAATCGTTTTTTAGCGCTAAGACCGCCTCATGATATGAGTGACAGAATATATTTTGCAGGATTCATGTTATAGTGTGAACGAGTAAGTAATATTAATATATACTTACATAAAAAAAAAAACAAGATATATGCGAAGTTAAGATTCTCATAAATACGGTATCGGTACCGATATTTCAGTGGTATATTATGCTGACAAGTTTTTAAGAAGATGATCAGATCATCAAACTGAACAACTTTCTCTATGGGACCAACAACGAAATTGCGATAAAACATAAGCTGTTGAGTAGGATTGCAGTTTTATATTGAACAACTGATTTTTTTTCGCGATTTCGACCTTGATCCCTACAGGAAATTGTTCAGTGTGATGGTCTGATCATCCCCTAAAAAACCATCACCCTGTACAACATAACAGTTAATGACAGGGAAACATCTAGTTTCAAATAATTACATTAGGTACCGACCTGTTTAAGTAGGTTAAATTAATAGTAGAAGATTAGCACGTTAGCTTTGCAATAAGCTGTAGTAGTGAGGTAAAAGTATACTTTGCAATGTAGGGCAGCGGCGGTGGTAATGGGCAAGGCACGAGCACGAGTGTCAAGCGGCGGTCGGTGTCAAGTCGAGCACTCGACGGAAGCGACGAGGACCTGCAGATCTAGGCTAACAATGTGCCCAGTTAAGTACACTAACCCGCTTTTAGTTTAACTACACTCACTTCATCAACTCTTAATAGACTTATAGAACTGTCTTAAAAGAACAGTTTATGGAGGTATCAATCAACATATAGTATAAAACAAAGTCGCCTCCCGCTGTCTGTCTGTCCCTATGTATGCTTATATCTTTAAAACTACGCAACGGATTTTGATGCAGGTTTTTAAAATATATATAGAGTAATTCAAGAGGAAGGTTTATATCAGCATTGCACCCGTGCGAACCCGGAGCGGGTCGCTAGTCCTACTAATATTATAAACGCGAAAGTTTGTAAGTATGGATGGATGGATGGATGGATGTTTGTTCCGCTTTCACGCAAAAACTGCTGAACGGATTTTGATGAAATGTGGCATACAGATAGACCATGGCCTCGATTAACACATAGGGTTCTTTTTATCCGGGTAACGCAGACCAAGTCGCGGGCAACAGCTAGTATGTGTATATTGCAAACATCGTATTACTCGAGCGTTGATTCAATCATGAATTAAAGGGGTGAACTAAAAATATATAAGCGTATAATTGTGGTCAAGAGTTAACCGACGTAATTGGTCATTAGACGGTCGGAAAGAGGATCCTTGAGTTGATTAGTAATTGACCTGCAAGCTGGCCTTGTGGCCTGACTTTGTGATATCTGTAAGCATAACATAGGTAGCGGAATATAATCTTGATACTAGAAAAACCTTAGAGTGAGCTAATCTAATTATGAACATGTTAGATACTCGTAAAATAGGTAGGTACGTCAATAAAATTTATATTTATTGCACTATTAACTACGTAGTACCGGACTACGAGTAAAATACCAAATTGCTCGTTAGATTCTTTCGTTATGTTGGGAGAAAGATAGCAGATAATACTTATAATAGTGCATTATGTACGTACAGTCAGCAGCAATCCTACTTAATATTATAAACGCGAAAGTTAGTAAGTATAGATGGATGGATGGATGTTTGTTCCGCTTTCACGCAAAAACTACTGAACGGATTTAGATGAAATTTGGCATACAGATAGACCATGGCCTGGATTAACACATAGGGTACTTTTTATCCGGGTAACGCAGACGAAGTCGCGGGCAACAGCTAGTAAGTTATATACTTCTGTCTGTTTCGTCTGGGTCCCGTTTTCACCCTTTGGGTACGGAATCCTAAAAACTGACATGGTTCATCAGTCGGTTTAGGAGATACAGCCGTTCAAAGGTCGGACCTTTGAAGCTGTGAACGGCTGTAGCTCCTAAACAGACTGGCAGTTCATGTCAGTTTTTGTACTGTTCACATACCACAATAATAATCATACGATCAGCCTTATGGTTGCAAAAAGTACACTTATAGGTTAAACTAAAAATCCGTCAATGCGCAGCGACTCGGCCCGCTCTAGTTTGCGAAGTACGCATTTTCCGCTGCAAATGCGGCCCGCCGTAATTTGCGCTTTATAAAACAGCACTGTGGGCAGTTCAAGAAACGGCAGTGTTATCTGAAATTAGTTATGATCTCATACTTATTGATGACTTGAGAGTATGCATTATACAGGGTGTACTGCTCTTGACCTCAATTCAGTCCTCAGGACGAAGATAGGGTTGCCAACTTTTTTAGACTAAATATAGTATTTCGAGCCTAATACCCGAAATAATATAGATCGGAGAAAAATAAGAAAATATATAGTATTTTTCGAATTTGTTAATTCAAAATTTTCAATAAGATAATTTTTTGCTACTTTTTGGTTTGAACACCAAGTTTTTATTCTTAAAAGGAACACTCATCACCCCATTTCGTATTCGTTACAGAAAATAATGCATTCTGTAAACGCAGAAGCCGCTGGATACAGACATAAATAATTTTTTAAAAATTTGTTAAACCTGATTTTAGGAAAACTGGTTGTCATTTTTCAGCAGTAGATGTAGCAGAAAATTGTTAAGGAAGTATCTACATGGTCCAGTCTAGCTAAATCAAGTGGAACAAATGTGATGAAGAGAGAGAAAATTGTGAAAATAATGTTGTTATTGGGCATTTTTATTTGATCTAAGTACCAATATATTTAAGTTCTCAATTAATTATTTGCTCTTCATAATATAGTAGTTTTGCCTACTATATTTTTTTCTTAGAATTATAGTAGTAGGGTGGATATTATAACCAACAGCGGTTTGCAACCCTAGACGAAGATGGGGTCGAAGATGTAGCGAGCTTACCCAGAAGAAGCATATTCACTCGTACTTAAAGGAATTCGGGTTGTAATGTACGCGCTGATGGTCTGAAGCACCCTGTTCTGGCTTCAACACAACCCATATTCCACGGTGTATCATAAATAAAACCGGTCAAGTACGAGTCGGGCTACTCGCGCACCGAGGGTTCCGTACCACACCACTACAAAACACAACATTATTAACTTAGAAAAAAAAACTTTTTTGTCCGGGACCTTTAGCGCGAGACCGACTCACACTTGGCCGGTTTTTAGTATTTGTTGTTATTCTGTAGAGTATGCTCTATAATCACACTAAGTTTGACGCTTGTATGTATTACCGTTTTTACGATAGAGCGTGAAAAAAAACTAGTTTCTTGTTGAGATCCCCCCTTAATTTTTAACTTTTTGACATTTTCATTATTTGTTAACAAATCCGCCGCAATAACGCATAATCTGAGAAAATTTCAACTATCTAGCTATTACGGTTCAAAAGTTACAGCCCTAAATAGGTAGGACCTTGGTAGGACAGACGGACGGACAGACGGACGGACGAACGGACAACATAGGCTTAGTAATAGGGTCCCGTTTTCACCCTTTGGGTACGGAACCCTAAAAATTAACCTTAATAGTGACCACCAGGATTATATTTATTGTTCACGAAGGTAAATAGAGCATGATGCCTGTTTGATCGGGCACCATTGCACACTCTATTATAGGATTAATCACGCTGCCCGATGCATAATTAAAATAGACCGTGGTGGCGATTGGTCACGTATTGTTAATGGTTCGGTATTGTGATTAGTTTGCATTATTGTTACTGGAGTTAATGTTTTTGTATCAGGAATTCAGGAGGTACTTTACTGGTCTTTTCTTACCCGACTGCGCCAGAAGGAGTGTTATGTTTTTCGAGCGTATGTATATATGTATGTTTGTATGTATATTTCTTTGGCACGCCCTACCAGTCTAAACGGCATAATGGATTTAAATGTATGATATGAGGTGTCGTTTGATTCGTAAAAATCGTGAGAGTAATATATCTAAACTATTATAAAACTGTAACAGAAGTGTGTCTGTACATTGAAGATATTTACAAAAAAAAGATTACGATATGCTGCACGATATGGTTTTTAGGCTTCCCTGATTCCAAATCACAAATTTTTGGACTTTTTGTCTGTCTGTTTGTTTGTTTGTTTGTTTGTTTGTTTGTTCGTTTGTTTGTTTGTTTGGGTGTTTGTTTGTTCGAGTATCACGCAAAAACTACTGAACCGATTTTGATGAAACTTTTTTTGTTTGATAGCTTATCATCTGACTTAAAATCTGGTATATAATTTATGCGGACGAAGTGGCGGGCTCGTAGGCTATATTATTCAATATGGCGTCTGCGAATTAAAAAAAAGAGGGGGAATAAACAATTTTTTTTGTTAAAAATTATTATTGCGTAATTTTGGTACCAAGTTCTTTTCTATCAAAGACACCGTATGCCGTATGTACCTACTATACACAGGGTCCAACTTAATATGCTAACCGTTTTTTTTAGAGGATGATCAGACCATCAAACTGAACAACTTTCTCTATGGGACCGAAATCGCGAAAGACAATCAGCATTCCAATACATTTGGGTCGAGTAGGTTTGCAGTTGGAACAACCGTGAACAACTTTCCCTAAGAAACCTATAGGAAATTATAAAAAAAAAGTGTACGTTCCATACTAAATGCAATCAGCTGATCGAACCTTTGTATAAAAAATAGAAAATTTTTTTGCGAATTTTCTTGTCTTCCTTTGGGAAAGTTGTTCGGTATCATGGGTACAATCACCCCTTAAAGTAATACAACTGTTTACCCTAACACCCTGTTTAATCAAATGGTGTACATGATACTAAAAACAATATAGACGTAGACATCATGGACTATCTATTCATTCCATTGTTAATTTGCTTTTAATTTGGCATCTTTATACAACGTGTTAATGAATTAACGCAAAATTAGAAAGTAGTTTGTTTAGAATCGAGAGCAGAATCGAATTATCATGGTTTCAACATAGGTAAATTTTTTCAAAAATATTAAATAATTTATTTGCAAAATTTAAAAATTTCTGAACCCGATGTCAACCCACCGCACGGGCACACTCACCCTACTTACTACCAAAACAAGATTATAAAAATGTATCCATGAGTACGTTAGCGCTTTCTTTCAGTGCTGAAAAGAAAACAAATCATTTTTGCCTCAAAACTTAAAATTCGAATAACTTTAAATTTTAGCTAACAAAGTAATGAAATTATTGGTTTCAATCTAATTGTTTCGTTATAAATCAGTTGGGGTGTATGAGGTTTTGTGCTAATTTATTAACACGTTGTATATGAGTAATTCCTTTTAAGATTGACAGCGCGTGCAAACAATTAATTTAGTGTTTAAAAAAACAATCGTGCGTCCAAGAATATACAAAGAAAGACAATAGGCTCATGATATATCGAGAAGCATAAAGCAACTGTCTTTATTTCGCACAAGTGAATGAATTCTTCTGTACAATGGACAATGGAGCGTGCCGCGGCATATCGACGCGAGAAGATGGTTTAAAAGAGCCCATTGTATTTGTTCTGAACGATGCGATGCTGTGGTCATTGTGTGTAATTGAGAGTAAGGGAATATAAACGATTATTCGTTTTGATAATTCATTTTAAATATTTTTGATAAAAAACTAAATTGGCAGACGCTTGTTTTATAGTGTTTTACTGTATGAATATACAACGTGTTAATAAATTAGCGCAAAACCTCATACACCCCAACTGATTTATAACAAAATAATTAGATTGAAACAATAATTTCATTATTTTGATAGTTAAAATTTAAAGTTATTCGCATTTTAAGTTTTGAGGTTAAAATGATTTGTTATCATTTCAGCAATGAATGAAAGCGCTAATGTACTCATGGATACATTTTAAGAATCTTGTTTTGGTAGTAAGTAGGGTGAGTGTGCCCGTGCGGTGGGTTGACATCAGGTTCAGAAAATTTAAAATTTTTATAAAAAATTATTTAATATTTTGAAAAAAATCACCTATTTCGAAACCATGATAATTCGATTCTGCTCTTGATTCTAAACAAACTACTTTCTAGTTTTGCGTTAATTCATTAACACGTTGTACATGGTGTTAGGCTAAACAGTTGCATTACTTTAATGGGTGATTATACCCATGATACTGAACAACTTGCCCTAAGAAACCAAGAGGAAATTCGCAAAAAAATACGTGGACTTTCCATACTAAATGCAATAAGCTGATCGAACGTTTGTATTAAAAGTAGTTTTTTTTTGGGAAAGTATCAAGGGTACACACGGCGACACATCAAGCTACGCAAAACCAATATAAGCTGGCCGCGCGAAGTTAAACATTACTTTACCTACGCGCGGCCAGCTTATTTTGGTTTTGCGTAGCTTGATATGCCACCGTGTGTACAATTACCCGTTTAAGTAATGAAACTGTCCACCCTAGAAGTGTAACAAACCTGTTTTTATAGGAAGATGTACAAATCAAATTTAAAAAACGTGAAAGCAGAACTTATTCTACCTAACAATAATTAAAATGTTCTCTTTGAGTAAAATTGTATTTCCAATTTTTATTCTTTCACTTCATGTAGGTCTATGTAGGTATTGCCCGTTTTTCCTCACTGTGTTGTATGTCTTTCTTATTATGCTGACGGTTTCTAAAAGGAGATGATCAGAACAACTTTCTCTATGGAACTAACATCGATCTAACGAATAATAAAGAGCTGTTTCATACACTCGAACCAAATAGCATTGGCGTATTTAGGCACATAAACATGATTTTATTTCAGATTAAAGATAAATTAAAAATTTCGTTTCATGTAGACAGCTGATATTTTTTTCACTATTTCGATTTTAGTGCCATACAGAAAGTTTCTTTAGTTTCAATGGTCTGATTATTTTGTCTTATCTTATCATAACTGGCCAAGTGCGTGTCGGACCACGCGCAGGATAGGGTTCCGTAGTTGCCCGTCACAATATAATATGGACTCAGAAGAAGGCTTTTTAGGGTTCCGTACCCAAAGGGTGAAAACGGGACCCTATTACTAAGCCTACGTTGTCCGTCCGTCCGTCCGATTAATATGTATACCCATTTCAAATTGCAGCTTTCTAGTACTAAGCGTCTCTGAGCTAAGCCGCGGACAGATGGACGGAAGGCCATGGCGAAACTATAAGGGTTCCTTGTTGACTCCGAAGTCAAAAGCAACACCGCTAGGTACAAAGCTAGGGTTCCTGTAGTGTACAGCAATAAAGAGTAGTTAATGCGGAAAGCGCCGGTAGCGCCATCTATCGGCTGGTGCGGTCTGTGGTCAATATCTATCGTTCATTCGCTCGGTATTCGTGCACCGACCGCCGTGCTGTGCGGACGTGCGCTAGTCACATTACTAGTGAAGACTATATGTGTGTTTCATTATATACATCAACCTCAACCAACCCTTAGTAGAAATGTGTATTCTACATTGGCGACGACGGGATTCGAAATTCACGTGAGTAAAGTGTTTATCAGTTTGTTGAGGGTTGAAAATTAAAAAATACAAACGGTGCCAACGAAATAAAATCCACCAGTTAAGGACACCCAGTTAAGGAAGCTAAGCGAGTTATTTAAACACAATCGAAGACGGTTTCTACTGGCGTTGCTTTATTTGTTGCCTAAAAAGTTACACAGTGTTAAAATATATTTCAAAAGAAAAGTAAAAATAGTTTTGTCCCGATTTTAAATCGTTTATTTGGAATTATCTTAATTATCTGGTTTCTGCTAGCATTGCTTGGTTTTTGCCTTTGCCTAGTGATAAAAATATATTTCAAAAGAAAGGAAAAAATAGTTTTTTGTCCCGATTTTAAATCGTTTATTTGGAATTATCTTACATACTGTATTTCTTTTCCACATGACACATGTCGACCATCAAATGCTGGAGGAAAGAGGAGAGACCAGACAGGAGGAAGGTGTGGGACAACACGGGACGGCGCGGCGCCTAGGATGAACAAATGTACGCCAGCGCCAGCTGTGGACATCAATCTTTAAGGTCACGTAATCATTCCTTATTACTTTAAACGATTGAAAGAATTTATTCAAGTCCGTAGCTCCAGGCTCACTGCCCGTCACACGTGACTGGACGGAGTTCCGGTGCACCAGCACCGGAAGCCCCACCAGGGGCAAGGGTGTTCTGGGGTTTCTGAGTCTCTGACTGCTCCTCGGGGAGTGTACTCGTGAGCATATTAATGCATGCTTGTAGTCCGTCATTATGCCCTAATGGGTATCCAAAATACGCGCATTAACCTCTCGTATGCCGGAAAAGCCAGACACAATAGAAATAAATGGTTTTCATCATGCTGATGCGCGTTCCTGCATACCAAAGGTTAAGAATAGTGTCTTGATTCGAGACAAACAGGATTAGGTAACCAAGATATGCCAAGTGAGTTTATTCCAATAGTGTTTTATACTTATATTGACACATTGTCATTTTTAAGTAATTGTCTTACTTCGTAGTTGTGATGGTCTCTAATAAAAGTTACTTATTACCATTATGCGTACCGAACATTCTACGTATAGAACATTCGGCGTAACCGATGTTCGGCGTAACGAACATTCGACGCCACGAACATTCGGCAAACGAACTTTCGGCGTAACGAACATTCGGTGTAACGAACATTCGGCGTAACGAACATTCGGCGTCACGAACATTTGACGTAACGAACGTTCTGAGTAACGTACATTCGACTTAACGAACATTCGGCGTAACGAACATTTGGCGTAACGAACATTCTGATGTCACAAAAATTTAAGTTGTAATCCAAAGTTTTACGTTTTGAACGTTTTACTTAATGGACATTCTCAGTGTAGGTATGCGAGAACAATAATAATATACAACACTTTCGGAGCTTATTTGGTGGTACTAGTTCATGAAAATATTTCAATTCAAACATCAATAGTACCAACATAATTTCCGATCATCATCATCATCCGATTTGTTACCGGAACTTGTTTGACGTACTTTATAGAACTTCAATTCAGTAACCTTACGTTGATCTTATCTTTGCAACATTGTTGTTAATGTCATAATTATGGATATAATTACTCCAGGTGAAACTAATTAGTTTCTTTGGCTATTTGAGCAAGGAATTTTATATTTTAAGGATCAATGTAAATTCAGACAATTATTTACAAAAAGTATTAGAAAATGATTAGGTGATTTCTTATTAAATTTAGTATTTCTGGAAATACCTACTCACATTTTAACAAGAAACACTTCATCTCAGTTGAGAGAAGATTAATAACTATATCATATTCAAGCATCATAACATTCATGACCAAACCGATAATACTGGTTAACAATTTTGTTCGCAGATTGTATGTTCCTAGATGTCACAGAAAAACCAGCCTTCAACAGGACGACTGCTAAGGCGCCGATTGAACCATACCTCCTTGCTTTAGTGCTTAATAAAAAGAAAATGTCTCCAATTAATAGCTAAGAGGTTTGAAATGGTCAGGGTGATTACTCTCATATTGTCAGCTTGTAGCTGGTTAATGGTTAGTGCTTTGCCATGTACAACAAACAGTTACAAACAGTACAGTTGGTCATTCAATTGACATTGGCAGCTTTTAGCTGGTCATTCAATTGACATTAGAAACTTGTAGCAGGTCATTCAATTGACATTATCATCTTTCAGCTGGTCATTCAATTGACATAGGCAGCTTTTAGCTGATCATTCAATTGACATTAGAAACGTTTAGCTGGTAATTCAATTGACATTAGCATCTTTCAGCTGGTCATTTAATTGACATTAGCAACTTGTAGCTGGTTATTCAGTCATTCAATTGACATAGGCCGCTTTTAGCTGGTTATTCAATTGACATTAGAAACTTGTAGCTGGTCATTCAATTGACATTAGCATCTTTCAGCTGGTCATTTAATTGACATTAGCATCTTTCAGCTGGTCATTTAATTGACATTAGCAACTTGTAGCTGATCATTCAATTGACATTAGCAACTTTCAGCTGTTCATTTAATTGACATTAGCAACTTGTAGCTGGTCATTCAATTGACATTTGCAACTTTTAGCTGGGCATCAAATGCTATCAAATTTACTATCAGCAGCTTGTAGTTGGTCATTCAGATGACAAGTCAAATAAATAAAATAATTATTAGCAACTTTCAGCTGGTCATTCAATTGAAAAAAAACTGTTATTTCATTATCAGCACCTTGTAGTTGGTCATTCAAATAAATTATTATAAGCAGCTCGTAGTTGGTCATTCAGATGACAAGTCAAATAAGTAATCATTAGCAGCTTGTAGTTGGTCATTCCATTGACATTAATATAAGGAATTAATGACTTATTGCTCTTTCTTCTTTGCATAGATAAAATCTGTATCTTACCTAATCACTGCAGGCACTGCACTGTTAATTTATTCATTTGTATGTGTTAAAGTATACTACACTGTACTTGAACCAAATCCGTTAGTTATAAATTCATAATATTTTAAATAAAGAATATAATTTCAGTGCAAGCAAGTCAAAAAACAAAATGATTTGCAGTTCTGTAATAATATTACGCCACGCAATTAAGTTGAAACAACAGTTGCACTTAATTCATGTACATTGTAATTAAAAATAGCATTATTTTTTTAAAGCCTACCAAATGATATAACTGTATGTTTCGTAAAAGGAAAACATTATTAGTGTTTAAATAATAAGTAAGTAACTAATGTTTCAGATACATACCTAAGTATACCTTACATTAGACAATATTTTCATGAGTTTCATGACGTTACATGTAACTAACAACTAATTGCTAAATTGGTTATAGTTTATTTTATTGTTATTGTTATAGAAATGTATGTATGTATAAGGGAAATTAATTATAATAACTTATTCACGGTTGAACGGCAGGAAATATTATGCCAATTTATAAAATTTATTTGGAATACTGCTTTAGTGACTGAATACTTATGTATAGCAGACAAAATAACTCATAGGGTAGACCACCATCAGACCCTTTGCTAAAACAATATTCGTGAGTACCAAGATAGCGGAATCAAATCTCAAGTTTCTAGTCTAGCATACTGTTGTAGTAGGCTAGACTTCTTTTTATTTTTGGTTTTGGACGGAATGACTTACCAAATGGTGAGAGAATGACAAGCTTTTCAACCACAAAAATTTATTCCAATATTAGGAACAATCGAAGCATAGCATACCTAATGGGGTAGAACTTTTTACAGACAAAAGGGGAAATAGATGAATAAGACAGGGCGTTGGCTGAAATTGTGCTCGTGGCATAGAGCCCTAAATGAGAGCGACAGTAATGTGTGGACTCTGATTTTTTACTTGCCCGTAACATTAAATTGTGACTGCGTATTAAATTGCGAATCTTTTGAGTAATTGTAACACCGTCAAAGATCGGCATTAAAGTGGGTCAAAGAACATTTAATTAAATTATTACGATTATTATTTTATTTAGGTATCAGCATTTTATCTGTATAGGTTGAGTAAAATAGTATCTATTTATTAAACGGGTCCATTAAATTGAAACTGCTGATTTCTCAAAACTAGTCTAGTCGACTAAGTAAAGGTAACTACTGTACATTGCTGGTAACGAAAGCGACCTAGTGTACCTTACTTAATATTGTTGTCAGTCAGCGTTATATCAGCATTCATGAAACTGTAAAATTATACAGACACGCACATGCGACATGCAACTATGAAGTTGTTAGCGAAAGCTAAAATATCATGCAACAATAAAATTATATGGGTTACAGAGCCATGCAACTATCAACTTGTTAGCAAAAGCTAAAGGGTCATGCAAATAGCTGTGAGTGCTTAATTGCAATGGCTGGCACCCGCCAGAATATTTTGAGTGCATAAGTGTATGTGCTTATCACAGATTCACTCTTTTGTCCTTACCTCCTTAATTTGATAAAACGGAAATGGATACGATCTTGAAGCAGTGACTTTGACTAGTAGTTAGCCAAAATAAATAAATAAGAGATAATAAAGATCTATGGAACGTTACTTTTGTAGGTTTACTTACACCTATCAATAGAAAAATATTTTTACAGGGAAGGGATAGTATAGAACAGAAGTAACAATAACTGAAATGTGTTAATATAATGAGATTGTAATTTCCATAAACATTGTTTATCGTTGAATTTGGTGTTTGACAATTTCAGATCAATATTTGATAAATATCTATTTTCTGTAATCAAATTAGTCTCAATAACTTATTCGTAATTAGTTTAAAGTAATAGCATTGATAACAGTCAACACTGTATTGTAAATAAGATTTAAGAGATTAGCTAAACTGTGGAGTTTCTTGCGCCACTTCTTCTCCACGGGCTATACCTTCCGAAGCGGTGGTAGATTCGAGTAAACGTAAAAAATAAATTAAAACAAGAAAGGGATGTAGTGTACAGCAATAAAGAGTAGTTAATGCGGAAAGCGCCGGTAGCGCCATCTATCGGCTGGTGCGGTCTGTGGTCAATATCTATCGTTCATTCGCTCGGTATTCGTGCACCGACCGCCGTGCTGTGCGGACGTGCGCTAGTCACATTACTAGTGAAGACTATATCTGTGTTTCATTATATACATCAACCTCAACCAACCCTTAGTAGAAATGTGTATTCTACAGTTCCGAAACCCTAAAAAAACTGTCTTTATTATACTTTTTGTCTAGCTTTTTGTCAATAGGATTACGATTATATCGATTTACCAAGGAAAGATTAGTAGGATTTTTAAATATGAATATCCAGGATAAAGGGACTTCCAATTGACCTTTTAGTCCGTGCTAT
Source organism: Agonopterix subpropinquella (assembly GCA_922987775.1). Lineage (NCBI taxonomy): Eukaryota > Metazoa > Arthropoda > Insecta > Lepidoptera > Depressariidae > Agonopterix > Agonopterix subpropinquella. Next base: position 13,361,047 of record OV277695.1, on the reverse strand, counting down.
ATCCGCTCGTAATTGGGCCTTTGTGCCTATACAGGGAGAAATTGATATCATTAGCATCCTTTTAAACTAAGAGTCTACCCATCACACTGAACAACATTTACTATGGGAGCAAACCGACCGAAGCAAATAAAAAATCAGCTGTTCCATACTAAACTGCAATGTCGAAGCGCGAGTTCGCGACTCAAATGTATGCAACAGCTGATTTTTTTTTTGGTTTGCTGCCATAGTAAAAGTTGTTCAGTTTGATGGGTAGACTCTTAGTTTAAAAGGATGCTAAAGATATCAATTTCACCGTGTATAGTGGATTATTTTAATCCGACAAGTCAGTGTTACCAAGCTTTTCTAGAGCTAATAGCTCTAAAAATCAATGTGGATATGTCAAAAAAAAATGTATTTTTGATTTTAATCGTTTGTTTGGATTTTGGATTTTGATTTTTATCAATCAATCAAATATTCCTTATTTTACACCAAAAAACCCCAACCCTGTAGTACCTACCTACATAACTAATGGTGACTGTTCCCCTTGGGGTGGAAAGTAAAACAAGGAAAATAGATTTGTAATATCTGTGTTGAGTCCAACTATATACAGTGTCCTTCTTAATATGCTGACAATTTTTTAAGGGGATGACCAGACCATCAAACTGAACAACTTTGTCTATGGGACCAGCATCGAAATCAAGAAAAAAATATCAGCTGTCCCATACATTTGACTCGAGTAAGTTTGCAGCTTTGTATGGGAGAGCTGATTTTTTTTTCGCGATTTCGATGTTGGTGCCATAGAGAAAGTTGTTCAGTTTGATGGTCTGATCATCCCCTTAAAAAAGTGTCAGCATATTAAGAAGGACCCTGTATAAGTGTGTTAAACTAATTTTATTCTTATTAGTTTTGTTTTTCTCCAAGAATTTATAATTTTATTGTGTGAGTGTTATTTATATTTATTTGCAGGCATTATTCTAAGTATTACTTAGACTGTTGGTGGTACGAGTAAAGCAACCAGGCGCCTCAGTGGTACCGAAAGAACATTTTTCAAAAATTGTTGTAGAGTTTTTGATGCTAAATGATTGTATTATACGAATGCTGGTTAAGAGTTAAATAAATAAAGATTTCAAGAACACAAAAAAAAAGTTAATTAAATTAATCTGAAAGTTACAGCAATTCTCTCCCTTATGGGAGGACGATTAAGGCAACCTTACCTTTAGTAGGATACATTTATTTGTATAGGTCCTTTTTAAAATCCTGACTTGGCAACACTGACGATATTTATATTATGACGAGTAGGTTCCTGTGTTCATCCCATTTGTCGCTTGTTCCCTTTTGTGTTCGGAAATATAAATGACGAGCTTTTACCCGCGACTTCGTCCGCATAAATTATATACCAGATTTTAAGTCAGATGATAAGCTATCAAACAAAAAAAGATTCATCAAAATCGGTTCAGTAGTTTTTGCGTGATACTCGAACAAACAAACACCCAAACAAACAAACGAACAAACAAACAAACAAACAAACAAACAAACAAACAGACAGACAAAAAATCCAAAAATTGGTGATTTGGAATCAGGGACATCTAAAAATCATATCGTAATCTTTTTTTTGTAAATATCTTCAATGTACAGACACACTTCTGTTACAGTTTTATAATAGTTTAGATTGGGGGGCAATGGCTTATGCACGGCTTATGTACCTATCTCATGAATTAAAAGGCATGCTTCGACTTATAAACTTATTTTTTTATTAATTTTTTTCTACTGCCTACATATCGGTAAGACTTCTAAACCTGGTACTACTGTAATAATTGTGAAAATAATATTATGTAGATATCGCAACCTTTTCAATCACAGAAGGTTCTATCTCCAGATTTGATACCACAACATTTGTATGATTTATGCTCTGTAGGAAACCATTTATCACGAGTTGTCAATTGGAAAGCGACCCATTTTCTCGCCCACGATGCGATGTTTGTGCGGTTTCACAAACATCCTCTCTTCTCACACAATTTACGGGAGAGTCATGATGATGAATGATGATTTCACACTTTTTTAAACTGTATTCTAGAATAACATTAATTTTATTGAAGTGCTTTGTTTCTAAATAGGTATACGCTATTAAAAATACCAGAGGATATTCAAAACTTGCCAGACAAAAAGTAAGTCCAATGGTAGGTCCCATGTTAAGCAAGTCCTATGTAAATTACTATAAATTCTATGATTATATGAGTGACCAAAATGTCTGATCTTGACGATTGATATTACTCTATGTAATTCAATATTGTATTTGTAATTATTGTACTTTGTATATAATTTTTTTTTAAATATGTGTATAGAAAAATAGAGTTCCTGGCCGCATCTTCCCTACAACGAAACACCATCCGTCAGAAAGCTATTTACGTAATAACGTTCTGAAAAAAAAAAATTGAGTTTGAGTTCTATTTTTTTTCTATCTGAAATTCGATTTCACTTTAAGAAAAATTGTGATTCGCTATCAAACCCCACACAGAGTTTTAATACCCGCTCACAAAGTTTCGTTTCTGGTCTGGACCCTGAACGCAATATAACATGGTATTTCTAAAATTTTTCACTCCGATGGTAACCGGCCGTAAATTCGAATAAAGTTGCAATGAAAAATTTTATTCAATTTATGTTGCGCCGTGTTGCATCAGCCAAATGGAGTGTGGTGGAAAATTTGGTTTTGGGAAAATGAAACGGGAATTGAAACACATTACTGGCGGACATTTTCTGCCCGCGGTCAGTCCCTGAGGATAGGCTCCGGGCTAATTGTGTTCCACTGATGTGAACTTTGTGCTTATCATAATAATGATGTTTAAATACAATATTAACTTTGTCAACAGTAATTAATGAATAATGATACATTTAATGTGTAATTTTGAATTGAAATCATATTAATTTTAAATTAGTAGGGAATGTACTCAAAGGTACCTACCTATTATATCAAAAGTTTTGTAAGTTTTATGTTTCCGATAAGAGTCCTTTTACCGTACAGTGGCGACCTCATCACAAAAATTATTAAAGATTGCTCAATAATGAAAACTTAAAATGAAACAGTGTTACTCCAACTTACTTCAAAAGCCTAAAAGCAATTTATAAAAACAGTTGAAGGGGCCGGTTTTCTTTTTCTTCAAAGTAGGCATGTTAAAGTTTAAACCCAGCAAACTGTTTAAACCTATAAAAGTATTGTATAATAGCTTAGCGTAGCTTTAAGGCTTTTGTTATAAGTTGGGGACTTTTTTGATTTTTCTTGATTGAGAAATCTTATGCGGGCACTACATTCTCACCGAGAACAGTCGAAAAAGGCCGAGAACGAGAGTGTGGATGCCCTTCATTATTCTCGGCGGCGTCCTCGTGAACCGTAGTAATTTTCCTTTGGAAGTTCTTGCCGAGAATTCTCTCCGAGAAGTTCTCGCGAGAGTGTAGGTACTGTAGTGCCTGCTTTAAATATCGTGATGACCCAACTGAACGATAAAGGAATCTTAAATTGAGAATGCCGTTTTCACTTCAAGTGAAAATCTAAGTAAGTTTGGTACTTTGAAGTGTTTTGCTAACTTTGTATCATAATTCGAGTAATGAAACATTAAACTCGGATAAAGCGTAGTACTTTAAGGTCAGAACTGCAATATCGGAAGTATTGGTGCGCGGTCGGCTCGCCGTCAGATTTATTGGCGTGCTGGAGCACTGAGATTAGGTTGCGTTTATAGAGGACAAGCTTCGCGGGTAGGATAACTAAGATTGAAAACCCTGGAACCTGTCAAACGTTATGAATTTTTAAAGGTTTTTTTGTGAATTTTCTACCGGAGCGGCTTAAAACTGTCATAACTTTTTTCATGGTAAGAATTTTTTAAATGTTATATTTGTTTGTCTAATGTTAGCCATATAAGAATAAAAAATATTGCTAATACCATTTTTTCAAACAAAATTTTTTCTACGCGGATTTTTCACTTAACTAACTTTGGAAGCCGATTCCAGCATAAAATGGCCTATTAGGAACCACTTTTTGTTTATTATTTGGTAAGTTCAACAAACACTTAAGTTTTAAAAATTAGTTTGAACCTATGAAACATCCATTTAATATTATTAAGAGAATTTTGAAAATTTTGTTCCATCCAACTCAAACCTAAAATTTTCACTTTCGACCCTTTTTTCGGTAACTTGTATGGATGTTGTGTTGCTGATTATTTTATGTATGGAAGACTGTTTCCAGACAATCATGTCACAAAAACAAAATTAAAAAAATTCTTACAATGAAAAAAGTTATGACAGTTTTAAGCCACTCCAGTAGAGAATTCTGAACTATACCTTTAATAATTCATAAATTTCATAATACTGAACTACAAAAATCGCGGAACCATACATGGGGTATTTTTGGATATACCTAGGGGTGAGGAAACAAAAAAATTTTTTTGGACGTCTCCGTTTGGACCACCCTGTATAAATAATTGTGGAAAATGTTTGATTTAGTTTCAAATTTACTTTTTTCTTTTTAGAGCATGCGGTGTTTTAATATGTTTTTTTACTATTTACATATTATCAGTGAGAGTGGTTCAAATTATAGGTGTTTTACGTGTTTTACGCTCTTTCCTACCGCTTGGGTATCCACTAAGATCAGACCATAACGTTTGCCGCAGGTCCCCAGTTACCATTGCGGCAGCGATCCGTGAATTTTATTGTTTCCCCTAGTACGATTTTCTACAAACTTCGGTGTTCACACGTCCGGGCGGCAGAACTTTGTAACCGAGTATTAATCTTGTAGTTGAAACTTACACCGCCGATGTGTTTGACTCACTAGACTTATCCTCGAGTCCTACTTACTCTTTTCAAGAAATGATATTTCTATATTTAACTTTGTAATTTCTATAGTTACAATTCTGACGTAAGTATTTTTTGGCAAAATTGAGCCACATATCTAGCCATATTTTCAGAATCCTTCTGACGACGTCTATGAGGATCGACCATATATGCTGGAGTCTTGCTTCACTATTTCTACCTCTTCCGAATGAGACATATTTACAATATGGATCGAATAGTTTCATATTAGAGCTCGCCACAAGGATTCCGGAAACATATTATCAAGTCAACCCCGCCAAAAAAATACTTAAGTATACAGGATGTAAGTGACAGCCTAGAAAATACTGAAACGGTGAACTTAGACCATTAAACTGAACAACTTTCACTATGGAGCCTACCTCAGGGAACGCGAAAAAAAATCAGCTGTCCCATACTTACTTAAGTTACTCGTATACCCTATTGGGGAAGTGAGTACAATGGGTATTGAGCACGTTTGAAAGCCGCTAGCTTTGAAACGATGAAGATTACCATGACTAATTAGAACAGACGATATTTGGCAGACACCTACTCAGTTCGATGGAATTTAAGACGTTTCTCTCTTTGTACAAGTATACTTCGGTATAGCAACATAATAGGGATGATGACTGATCCTGGAAATTCATATCTTATAATGAGTTCTAAAAAAAGGCTAAATTCAATAACAAAATGTTAAAACGAAATTACAATCAAACAGAAAACAAACAAGTTATAAGCGATTGAAATACGTTTTTTATCATCTTCTATCTCTTTCAAGCAAAACAGATGTTTGTATGACACTTCGTTATTAAATACGAGGGTATGACGTCACTCCCTCTATATCTGCCTCTCGCTCTAACCGTAAATTTTAAACACTTATATTTCGGTTATTTTTGATGATATTAAATAATTTGTTTCACTTTAGTGTTTAAGATATCAAACAGATTTTAAAAAAGAAATAAAATAAAAATTGTCATCATCCCTATTTAGTGCTACACTCTGAAGAATCTCAAAAAATGAAATGTAGCAATATAAACGGCCATGTAAAATCACTGATCCCTATTTACCAGTTTCATCACACCCCTCTACGTAGAGTCGTGCCATCTTCAAAATCACTCCGTTTTTTGAAAAGGGCACAATCGCAATCCTGCTGGGATATACAAAGGTGATTTATTACCTTCATATGAATAATACATCACCTTTTAGGCACGGATCCGTCACACGGAGCACACGTAATGATTGTTTGTAGAACGCACAAATGGTCGTCCTCCTGTATAACATTAAAACAAATTAGGTGATTTGTTATAGGGGTGCTCCTAAATTGGCAGTGCTGACGTGATGTGTGGTTTGAATGTTCCATAGATTGGGTCTCTTGAAATATATTATTGGAGCATCACTCTTTATGCTTCTATCAAAGAGGGCATCGAGTTATTTTATACAACGTGTTAGTGAATTAACGCAAAACTAGAAAGTAGTTTCTTTAGAATCGAGAGCAGAATCGAATTATCATGGTTTCAACATAGGTAATTTTTTTCAAAATATTAATTAATTTGTGTCTAAAATTTAAAATTTACTGAACCCAACGTCAACCCTTCGCTCCGCACAGGCACACTCACCCGACTTACTACCAAAACAAGATTATTAAAATGTATCCATGAGTACGTTAGCGCTTTCATTCATTGCTGAAATGATATCAAATCATTTTTGCCTCAAAACTTAAAATGCGAATAACTTTTAATTTTAACTATCAAAATAATGAAATTATTGTTTCAATCTAATATTTTGTTAGAAATCGGTTGGGGTGAATGAGGTTTTGCGTTAATTCATTAACACGTTGTATAGGCTGCAAAGGTGCGACGTTTGTGACATTTATACAGAAAATGTAAGAAAATGAAATATTGCAAGTGGAAATTCGGTTTAGTAAGATACGATAAGATAAATATTCTTTATTACCTACCTACCTTTTAGTACCTACCTACCTTGAGTTTGACTCTTTTACTCTTCTTATAGGCCACGTAACAGTAACCTAGAAGTAAATACTGTATTTCCACACATTTCCGGTTCCAAATGAACATCTTATTATTGTCTTTGATTAGAATAATTTAATTGAAGTTTGAGTAAGAATACTGTAAATTTTCATTTACTTCCGATCAAAAATGAAAGAGTAAAATGGTTACAACTGGACAAAAAAGGGGTGACTTTAGATTCACTTTTCTTCGGTTTTATTCATTAAAATAGATTTCGAGAAAAACCACATCACTTCTCATATCGTGTAGATTGTTCAGTTCGTTTTTCCGCTTAAAAAGTGCCATAGTTAATGAATAAAATGGTTACAAAGCTACCCAATTTTACCGTAAAACTGGGAGTAGCCGCCTTAATATAATTTAACTCGTTATTCAACTAATTTTTATAATTTTAATTGTGTTTTGATTTTTCAAAGTTTTGATTGTAAAAACTGTCTTGGAATGTTATGTATGTTATAATGTTATGTTTATGAAATGAAATTTATAAATTGTTATTTGATTAATCAAATTTGTGAATGTGTCGTTGGTGTACCTAATAAACTCTTATTAAACTATCTTTTATTCAACACATTTTTATACTATACAATTACATACATAAACTCATGACCGTAATCCCTTTCGGGGTGGTCAGAAACATTGCTACAACTACCAACTTTCTACTTTAGACTGTAGTTGTAGCAATGCTCACATTTAGCGTTGAAATACTAAACATAAACATTACACCTACTAAACATTTAATTATCTTTGAAGTAATATAATCTTCAATTAATTTTCATGAGTTAGGTGTACAATACAGTAGTCGGAAGAAACCGTTTTAATTCTTATCCAGTTTAGTCAATGCTTTTTGTAGTCAATTGCTTTGCGGTGATGCATTCGTTCCTATTCTATATAATGAAGAAGATTTATCTTATCTTCAGTTGGTAGTTGTAGACATCAACTCAGCTGATCAACATTTTTATACATTTTGGTCGAGCAGGACTCCAGTTTTGTATGGAACAACAGTTTGAAGCACCCTGTTCGATTTGTAACGCATTTAATTTCAGACAATTGCAATCTACAGGGTGAAATTGATATCATTGGCATCCTTTTAAACTAAAAGTCTATCCATCAAACTGAACAACTTTCACTATGGGAGCAAACCGATCGGATCGGAGCAAAAAAAAAGTCAGCTGTTCCATACTAAATTGCAATGCCTACTCGACTCAAAATGTATGCAACAGCAGATTTTTTTTGCCTCCGATTGGTTTGCTCCCATAGTAAAAGTTGTTCAGTTTGATGGGTAGACTAAATATCAATTTCACCCTGAATAAAATTTATTCTTCTAAAGTATAGCAGTTTTACTAGAAGTGAAATAATGATCATAATATTATACTTATAAGGATATTTATGTTAGTATACAGGGTGTAACCAAACACCCTAGTAACACTTAAGGGGGTGCTTCAGACCATCAATCTGAACAACTTTCACTATGGAGCCAACGTCGAGAAAAAATAAAAAAATCTGCCGTCCCATACATTTGAGTCGAGACAGTACCTACTGCAGTTTTGTATGAAAGTGCGGATTTTTTTTTCGCGATTTCGATGTTGGCTCCATAGTGAAAGTTGTTCAGTGTGATGGTCTGAAGCACCCCCTTAAGTATTACTAGGGTGTTTTGTTACACTCTGTATAGGGATAATTTAAGTAACACAATATTTAAGGAGCAAGTATACGTTAGTAAAGAAAATAAAAGGCACAGTAGCATTGTTGTAAAAAATAGCAAAGACCAGGAAGCAAATCGCATGGTCGCCACAGCCAGGGTACGAGCCATTTAGCCATTCGTTTAGGTCGCCGTATCGCTGACTGTGTAAATCTACGAGTAGCCAGGCCGAGCCAGCAGCGCCCTAAATCTAAACCGTAATTGGCTTTTGTACAAAACGCTGCCAGTCCTCATAGCCCAGTCATTTTACGGAGTTTTGTTAGGAGAGATGGGAAGTAATTATTAATTGGACTTTTAAACTATAACCTGCACTATTTAGTAACATAAAGACTATCTGAAAACGCATTAAAAAAAATCGCTACGCAACATAGAAATCAAAATGGTGAGTCCCAGAATGCTTTTAAATTAATAATGCACCAATGCACTCATTTGAATTAGATTTAACTAAGTATACAACGTGTTAATGAATTAACGCAAAACTAGAAAGTAGTTTGTTTAGAATCGAGAGCAGAATCAAATTATCATGGTTTCAACATAGGTCATTTTTTTCAAAATAATAAATTTTTTTTTATAAAAAATTTAAATTTTCTGAACTCGATGTCAACCCACCGCACGGGCACACTCACCCTACTTACTACCAAAACAAGATTATTAAAATGTATCCATAAGTACGTTAGCGCTTTCATTCATTGCTGAAATGATAACAAATCATTTTAACCTCAAAACTTAAAATGCGAATAACTTAAAATTTTAACTATCAAAATAATGAAATTATTGTTTCAATCTTATTATTTTGTTATAAATCAGTTGGGGTGTATGAGGTTTTGCGCTAATTTATTAACACGTTGTATAAATTATTTTGAGCATTAAAATAGGCATAGAAATTTAAAAAATGAGGTTTTTATTAGAAAATACGAAAGTATTTTTCAAAACCTTCTAAGTAGATAAAAATATTTATACCATGTTTTAGGTATGTATAATGGTAATGCTTTAAATATGTGCAAAAAAAAATTACTTTTAAGTTTTTTATAACGAGATAATACCTAAATTTTAAATTTGGAACTGTTGGTGTCGGGATTTTTTTTAAATTTTGGTACATTTCTAAGCTAAAATTGGCGCTTAAACAAAACACTAAACCGAAAAAAATATCAGTTACTAATTAGTCCCGGCTCAAACCGTAAAATGACTGGGCTATTATGAAATGTGCTTTGTGCAATCAAGATTTCTGGCTTGTTTTATTTAGTTGCATTTCTTTTATTTTAGCACTAAAAATATAATTGAAAAGTTGAGGCACATTCTTTCTTATGATTTAAATGATTTGATTGTTGGTTGGGCTATTGCAAGCAAGTTGTTATGTAATACTGCTACCATCGCAGCTGGTCTATTGTGTTCGCCCCATGTTCACGCATATCTTTGAACTTATTGTATTTTCTTTTCATTCTCGGGTATGCAGGTTTTCTCAAGATGTTTTCCTCCATCGCCGAGCTAGTGATAATGATAAATACAACCGTACATTCCGTAGAACTTAGTGGCACAGGCCAGGAATCGAACCGCCGCCTCATGATTGAGTCGCTAGCTCTCTTCCGTATGGACTATCATCGCTCTCTATATCATGATTTTGTTACTCATAAAATAATAACTGTTAGGAGACTAAAGCATGTCTTTGTTCAGAGTAGTGTGTACTAGAAAATATTTCATGACAATGAGTAAGATAGCTCAGAAGTAATAGCCCAGTTTAAGAAAGAATATACAGGGTGTATTATTATTATTTGGGGGGTTTGGGCCTTGATAGGGCTTGCTAAGCTTGTGCCACGTAGACCATCGCTGGTCCTTTGTGATCGCCCTTTTTAAAGTTTCTTACCAATCCCCACTGCGGCCAGAAATCGCAGTAGATTCTTCGGGATCGGGATAGTTTGTATCTCATCTGGTGTTAGTACCTGCCTACCCAGATGAGTACTGCGTACATCAGGGGGCGACAATCACCCTGAAGGGAGTGCTTCAGACCATCAAACTGAACAACTTTCACAATGGAGCCAACTTCGAAATCGCGAAAAAAAAATCTACTGTCCCATACATTTGAGTCGAGTCGGTAGGTACTGCAGTTTTGTATGAAAGACCGGATTTTTTTTCGCTATTTCGATGTTGGCTCCATGGTAAAAGTTGTCCAGTTTGATGGTCTGAATAACCCCCTAAAGTATTACTAGGGTGTTTTGTTACACCCTGTATGGTTACCTAACTATTATGTAATTAAGAATTCTTAGCCTCAATAGTCGTGGATTGTATTGGGCCTCTACCCGCACATTCGAACTTCGCAATGCGTGAACGTTTTCGTTCCAATGTCAACTCTATTACAATGAAGTGCGGACCGAAACAGTGGCTATACATCGAACATCGAAAGTGCGGGTACAGGGCTTGAGTATATTGACTATTGTCGATAAAGTGAATACATCTAATTTGCATCTAATCTAATGTTTTTTATGTGTTTGAAATCGGTAAAACACTTTGGTAGTAATCACTCTAGTTACAGACAAAAAAATAAAAAAGAATGGCTAGATGTCCAGCCCACTTATCAGGGAATTGGAACGTGTACTGGGAGGAAAATGATCAATGTCTGGTGAAGCGTGGGATTGTTTTTGGCTGCTACTAGCCACGGAATGCGAACTAGTGGCCGAGTTGCGCCCAATTAACCATTGTGAGAGATGGTCAGAGACTTTGAACAATACCTCATCATTTTGTTAAGAGTTTAAGTCAAAATACTACCTGGAGTGCGATTTTTGAATCTCATACGTTGAACTCAGCAGTTGAAAATGTATGGAGATACGCATTATTCTACTGCTGATTTGTCTTTCAAAAATCGCACCCCTGGAGTATAATTTTTGAATGTCAAATCAGCATCAGAAAGATGCGTATCTCCATAGTAATTTTGACATTTAAAACTGCTGAGTTCAACGAATGAGTTTCAAAAATCGCACTCCTGCTAGGACCAAAATAAATAAAAGATAAAACAATATTAAGGGGCTATGTAAAAAAAATAGGATTCTTCAAAGCTCCATTTATCATGAAGTACTAACAGTAGGAGTATGATTTGCGGATATGTGTAAATTGAACATATAATTGATGTTTTGATTAGAGCCAAAACACGATTAAGACAAATTTTCTCGATAGAAAAACAAGCCAAAGTAGCCTCCGTTTTTGTCTATAAACGCTTGTAACTGCTAAACGGTGAATAATAGAAACATGAGACTTGATTTAAAAAAAGAGATTGCTATTATCTAAGTTTTGATTAGAGCAGAATTGAACTTACATAAATAGTACAATCACAATTAAATAAAGTTTGTTTTTTCGCTTGATTCGATCCAGGCGCGCGCGCCGCCCCATCTCTTTCTCTCGCATCTGGCAGTAATATAAGCTATCACACGCCCGTTTCGCTAAAATTATTTTTGACATAGGCTCTTAAAATGAAATATCAACTTAAACAACTTTAAGTCTGACGCATATTTTTTATTTATACTTTTTAACAAGATCAAATATCTCGTTAGCGAGCAGACTACCCTAATAAAGAAATATGATGTTTACAATAAATTAACTTACAATATAACTGATTTTACAATGCGTTGCCACCTTAGACAATGTTGCCACCTTGTCACGCTGCTCGCTTTCTTTGCAACTATAACTAGAAGTGATAGAAGGTAGTTTAGCTTGCACTAACCTAACCTATTTTGTACGATTTGTAACACCACTGGTATTTCGGAGAAGGAAAACATCGTGAGTAAACCTGCATGCTTCAATTTCGATTCGTGAATTGTAACCACTGTCCATTACAGGTAGCGACGGGGTCACTCCCCTTCACACTGGACAGAGTTTCGGTATTAGTGAAACGTGGAGTTCTGAGTATGATTTGCTCACCTTCGAGCATTCGACGCTCTTTTTCGAATGTTCAAAAACGAATGCTCCCTGCGAATTCCAGCTTAAATAAGGGGTAAGTAATATTTGATATAAATACAAAGAATATATAGTTTAGGAAATATAACTTCTCTTTCTATAATTTTGTTTGAAATAATGGACACTTTCTATAATAAACGTTAGACATAAATTTAAGACATATAATTTGATAAAGTATAAGAGACATAGGGTATAATGAACCTTAGGTATAACCATCACATGTTATACAATCCATAAAGCATAAGATTTAAAAAATATAGCATTGATGTCATCTAATTTTAAAGTGTCTAATAATCAATGCTCATAATATAAAAGTTTACAACGCTTGCCGAATTTTAAAAAGAAACTTTATTAATAGTATGAAATACAACAACCAAATGAGTCAGAATGGGTATACGGGGTCACTAACCTTGACCTTGATCTTTATGTCAAAAATAGGACCGCTGTCTGAGTGGTCACAGTACCTACTAACCTAACCTAACCCATCGTTTTGAAGCTACCTACCTTTCTGCTCCCCAAGTAACAAGCAAGCAAGCATGTTAGAACATCTAAGTGTCTTGTATTATGTTCTAACCTAACCTACAATTTAAAAAACACCAGTTTTTTTTCCTCAGGCTGGGGGCATCCGCCCCCCGCACCGCCCATCATGCATACAAGCAAGCAAGCAAGAATGCAGCAAGCAAACAAGCATGCAGCAAGCAAGCATGCAGTGAGCAAACAAGCATGCAGCAAGCAAGCAATCATGCAGCATGCAGGCAGGCATGTTGATGCTCCGCTCGCTTCGCTCGCTCCGCTATGTGTCTTACATGTTCAAACCTAACCTAACCTAAAATTTTAAAAACACCAGTTTGGTTTTCTCAGGCAGGGGGCATCCGCCCCCCGCACCGCCCTCGCGGGGGGCGCAGCCCCCCTGCACCCCCCAACATGCATACAAGCAAGCAAGCAACAAGCAAGCAAGCATGCAGCAAGCAAGCAAGCATGCAGCATGCACGCAAGCATTTGGATGCTCCGCTCGCTCCGCTAAGTGTGCAACATGTTCTAACCTAACCTAACCTAGAATTTTAAAAAGACCTATTTGTTTTTCTCAGGCAGGGGGCTTCCACCCCCCGCACCCCCCTCGCGGGGTGCACAGCCCCCTACACTCGCAACATGCATCCAAGCAAACATGCAAGCAAGCACACATGCAAACAAGCATGCATGCACGCACAAATGCAGCATGCATGTGACACACGTTTCGCTTGACTCCACTCGCTCACTACGTAAGGGTCTCACTACCTAAATTAACCTAACCTATAGTTTAGAAAGCAATTTACTAGTTATAATATAATGCTTTAAAAAAATATATAGTTTTAATTCAATATTATATCTTTGGAACAATATATCAAGAGATCGTTATGTCTCATAAAATATCATCAAATGATTGATATATCAAACAAGTTTTATATTAAGTAATTGTTAGTAATAAGTCGTGGTGGTCCAGTGGCGAGTAACCTTGCCTGCCGTGCAGGAGGCGATGGTTCGATCCCCGTCCAAGCCGACTCGTACCAATGACTTTTTCGGAATTTATGTACGATTTGTAACACCACTGGCTTTTCGGTGAAGGAAAACATCGTGAGGAAACCTGCATGCTTCAATTTCGAGGCATGTATCGTACCTACTGTCCATTACAAGTGGCGACGGGCTCACTCCCCGTCACACTGGACAGAGTTTCGGTACTACTAGTGAAACGTGGATGTTCTGAAGTTTCAGGATATCTCTGACTACCCCCTCGGGGAATATAGTCGTGAGCATATGCTAGTAATAATCAACATTAGAAACTTTAAAATTATAGGAAATAACTATTAGAATAAATGTATGTTATGTTTTTTCAATATTATGCTCGTAGTTAGTATTTCTTATGATCATTATATCATTTGAACGTTATAAAATTTTTATTATACCAAATGTTATTATACTAAATGGGACGCACCCTTAAATAAGCTATAGCAGGTTGCAAACATCCAATCGGAATTGCTGAACTCGTAAAACACCAGGATTGCTCACCGATTCACTGGAAGTGTTTCATTTAACGTGTTTACCTTTACGTTCAGTTAGTTCGGTGCTGAAAATAAAAGGATGCAAAATTTGTCGAGTCGCGGTCGTAAATATTCGAAAGCGACAGCAGGGTCCGCCATTTTCCTGTTGACAAAATGGCACCCACAATACATTCAAACTTGTCTAAAGTTTCCATTGTTTATTGCTGAACCTTCGATCGTTAAGTCCATCTTTGGCACATGCTTTTAATTCGATGAGCGCACTCAAAATTAATTGACGTAAACAAGAGTGCGATTTTTGAATCTCATTCGCTGAGTTCAGCAGTTGAAAATGTCAAAATTAGTACGCATATTTCTACTGCTGATTTGACTTTCAAAAATCGCACTCCTGAAGTATGAATTTTGAAAGTCAAATCAGTAGTAGAAAGATGCGTATCTCCACAATAATTTTGACATTTTCAACAGCTGAACTCAGCTAATGAGATTCAAAAATCGCACTCCTCCTGGTCCAAAAAGGGTTCCGCTGTCCAATAAGGAAGCCTTAAAAAATCTTTCAGAGACTGTATCATGAGTTTTCACTGTACGTTACTACTGTAGCTTTGCGGCGCCAATTTTGTATGACAGAATTAGTTCTCAACATCACCACTCGGAGCGCTGTACGAAATTCAATACAAAAACTGTAGTAAACTACAGTAAAACTTGTAGTGTAGTAAGATAATCAATATTATCCAATATACTATTCAGTCTAACCACAAACACCGTTGTTTAATTACATCTCCCAACGTCCATCCCTACAAACTACTGTAGTGTACATGTAGTGTACTACAGTGTAAACTTATGGTCTACAGTCCGTCTTAACGCTTAATATTTCATATCATTTTAACAGTACAGTACAGTAACAGTAAGTGGTTTTTATTTTAATATTCAAAATAGATCGGACAACATTGCATTAATCAGTAATCTTTCGTATTAAAAAAATTGACTACTTTGAAAAGTGCCAAACTCTAACTAGAGAGAGATATCGGCAAAAAAGTTTGGCATTTATTTTAAAGACACATATAATAAAACCGGTCAAGTGCAAGTCGGGCTACTCGCGCACCGAGGATTCCGTACCACACCACCACAGAACACAACATTATTAACTTAGAAAAAAAACTTTTTTCGTCCGGGACCTTTACCGCGAGACCGACTCACACTTGGCCGGTTTTTAGTATTTATTGTTATTCTGTAGAGTTTGCTCTATAACCACACTAAGTTTGACGCTTGTATGTATTACCGTTTTTAACCGACTTCAAAAAAGGAGGAGGTTTCTCAGTTCGACCGTATATATATATATATATATATATATATATATATTTTTTTTTACTATAGAGCGTGAAGAAAAAACGTTGATAAAAACTACTTTCTTGTTGAAAACCCCCCTTAATTTTTAACTTTCTGCCATTTTTATTATTTGTTAACAAATCCGCCAAACTACTAGCTATTACGGTTCAAAAGTTACAGCCCTAAATAGGTAGGACAGACGGACGGACGGACGGACGGACAACGTAGGCTTAGTAATAGGGTCCCGTTTTCACCCTTTGGGTTAGGGTTCCGTACCCTAAAAATGGTTATTCAGAACTCTCGACGGCAAAATTGTCAAGACTTTCCAGAATTGATAGCGTCCATTGAAGCGGCATCGAGGACAAGAAAAGAAAATAATCTTGATGAAACGTCTTCGTCCAGAACGTCTCGCCTCGCAATAAAGGGAAAAGCTTGGTTGTCGACGCTTCGTGCCGCTGAAATAACTGCCGCGTCGCGACACGACGGAAAATTTTATTTTTCAGGACAAGCTTTAACAGTTATTGTCTTACTTAATAATCTCATTCAAGCACTCCATTCTGAATATTCTGCCAGTAATGGGATTTTTTACTTGACAAAGTTACAAAGGATGCTAGTTTTCTTGTACAGTTAGCATCAGAGAAATATAACTCTTCGTTTGCGTGAATTACAATCTTCTACATCCCATTTCACCGCTTATGATTTTGGAAAAATCGTTTCTTAGTTCACCTGCTTAGCTTCATAGCCTAGTCCACTGCCCCGCAGAGTAGCCTGCTTGTCGGTCTTCTACAGATTGTACTTCGGTGAGTGTGCCCAAGAGCTACATGAGCTCATCCCGCCTTCCCCTTTCTACTATCGGACTTCCAGACGCACCGCGGGATATCACCCCTTCTTGGTTGACATCCCACATATCCGCGTCAAGCGCCATTCCGATTTTTTTATAATGCGCACAGCCAAGGAGAGGAACAGTACGAGTGAATAGGCTTCTGTGTAAACTCGCTACATCTTCGACCCCATCTTCGTCCTGAGGACTAGATTGAGGTCAAGAGCAAACCCATCGTTAATCAAAATAAAAAACCTCTACGTTAAGTTTTTAGGGTTCCGTACCCAAAGGGTGAAAACGGGACCCTATTACTATCCGTCCGTCTGTCCGTCCGTCCGTCCGTCTGTCCTTCCGTCCTGCTGTCCTACCTATTTAGGGCTGTAACTTTTGAACCGTAAAAGCTAAATAGTTGAAATTTTCACAGAATGTGCGTTGTTACGGCGGATTTGTTAATAAATAATAAAAATGTCAAAAAGTTAAAAATTAAGGGGGGGTTCTCAACAAGAAACTAGCTTTTATCAACGTTTTTTCTTCACGCTCTATCGTAAAAACGGTAATACATACAAGCGTCAAACTTAGTGTGATTATAGAACAAACTCTACAAAATAACAACAAATACTAAAAACCGGCCAAGTGTGAGTCGGTCTTGCGCTAAAGGTCCCGGACAAAAAAAGTTTTTTTTCTATGTTAATAATGTTGTGTTCTGTGGTGGTGTGGTACGGAACCCTCAGTGCGCGAGTAGCCCGACTCGCACTTGACCGTTTTTTTCTATTTAATAATATTAAAAAAACTTCCTCCCCCTCGTTCATTGCCACCCAGTATGTAAAGATTTAATTTCAATGTTGAAGTTGGAAACCTTTCAAAAGTAAAACAATAACTTCAAGAATATACGAGTACTTACTAGCTGAAAATAGCAAGCAGCGACAGAATACGAGAATGTAAGTCTCATAACTGTATTCGTTAGGACAAGTCATATGATAAAGTTTATTTTGGCAAGTTTCGTGATATTCATCTTCCGCTCCGGGGACAACTTAGGGTCCGTATAACTCCATACTGTACGAATTTATTCCGAAACTTGTACATTTTTAGTGTTCCGTGCCCAAAGGGTGAAAACGGGAAACGCCCTATTTATAAGCCTACGCTGTCCGTCCGTCTGCTCTACCTATTTAGGGCTGTAACTTTTGAACCGTAATAGCTAGACAGTTGAAATTTTCACAGAATGTGAATAAAAATATCAAAAGAATATATACGGTCGAATTGAGAAACCTCCTCCTTTTTTGAAGTCGGTTATAAGGATTGTCTTCATACAAGAAACTACTTTTTATCAAAGTTTTTTTTTCTCGCTCTATCGTAAAAACGGTCTTGGTGTGATTAATTGATTATAGAGCAAAGTCTACAGTATAACAAATAAAACCGGTTAAGTGCGAGTCGGGCTACTCGCGCACCGAGGGTTCCGTACCACACCACCACAGAACACAACATTATTAACTTAGAAAAAAACTTTTTTTGTCCGGGACCTTTAGCGCCAGACCGACTCACACTTGGCTGGTTTTTAGTATTTGTTGTTATTTTGTAGAGTTTGTTCTATAATCACACTAAGTTTGACGCTTGTATGTATTACCGTTTTTACGATAGAGCGTGAAGAAAAAACGTTGATAAAAACTAGTTTCTTGTTGAGAACCCCCCTTAATTTTTAACTATGATTTGTTAACAAATCCGTCGTAATAAATCACACAATCCGAGAAAATTTCAACTATCTAGCTATTACGGTTCGAAAGTTACAGCCCTAAATAGGAAGGACAGACGGACGGAAGGACAGACGGAAGGACGGACTTTTTTTGTCCGGAACCTTTAGCGCTAGACCGACTCACACTTGGCCGGTCTCCTGTATAATTCTTGCGAGGCCGAAGGCCGAGCTTCGCGTAGGAGCCAAGGCGCCACCAGGCGTCCAGGAGGGATCCTGGACGCCTGGTGGACCTGGTCTCCGGGGTCAGTCTGCCTGCCAAGCGAGCCGCAGGCCGAGCGCACTTGACCGGTTTTATTAATTTATTTTTACTTTCCAAGCAAACTGTGCTATTTTAATAAATACATTAGCTTTCACTTTTTACGATCTACGATCGCAGCCGAAGCATTGGTGGTCCAGTCTCTTTTTACGATCTACGATCGCAGCCGAAGCTGTGGTGGTCTAGTCTTGTCTGCCGTGCAGGAGGCGATCGATGGTTCGATCCCCGTCCAGGTCGATTTTTTTGGAATTCATTCATGTACGAAGGCTTTTCGGTGAAGGAAAACATCGCGATGGAAACCTGCTTGCTTGCTGCGTACGGTCGCAGCGGTAGGGTTATAGTATATTTATGTTTTTTGAAAGTAATGTTTGTATGTCTATTTCTTTGTCAAGCCCTGCAGCCTAAGCGGCTTGATGGATTTCGAAGTATGAGATGTCTTTAGATTCGTCAAAATTTCAAGATGGCGTCTGCGAATGTTTTGCTGTGTTTTTTTACACTGTTTTGTATTATAGAACGTTTTGGATATTTGTGCCTCAATCACGCATATTTCGGCTGAACGGATTTTGATGTCTGGCATAAGGATATAATATGTTCTGGATTAAAACAAGATACTTTTTTAAAAACGTAGACTATGTCGCGGGCAACAGCTAGTTCTACGTTCCGTACCTGCAAAACTCTTTTGAATGTAATGGGAAAACGTTGTAGAGTCATTCTACGGGTGCCGAGCTTTTCAACAGCTGTCAACTCTTACCAATTTATATTCAAAAAGTTAGGTGCATTTTATGTATACACAATATACAATTTTATTCAGTTATCCTTTCTAGAGAAATGGTTCATTTTCGGGTTAATGTACACAGCAAAGCATAAGCATAGCATATTATGCTCACGACTATATTCCCCGTGGGGGTAGTCAGAGATATTCTGAAACCTCAGAACATCCACGTTTCACTAGTAGTACCGATAATGTACACGTCGTTCAATATTATAAAAGATGTACGGTCTCACTACTGACACCGTGCAGTTTCTGCTCACGCGGCAACTTGCTTTCCGCGGCGTGCGCTTTTACTTTAGTTATAATATTTTACATTATTATCGAGTTCGCGTCGAACCATACTACGGTCGACAGCTAAGTGAAAGAAGCGCCAATCATTTTACTGTAACTAACTACGTAATAAACTTCTTAACATTTCAACATCTTTCTCTGCGTGCTCTACAACAACTCTACAACATAACTACAACTATACACCAGCTAATACAAGTGTGGGGATCGACTGAACCCTACAAAAGACGAGCTTTTACCCGCGACAAGCTATCAAACAAAAAAGTTTCATCAAAATCGGTTCAGTAGTTTTTGCGTGATACTCGAACAAACAAACACCCAAACAAACAAACAAACAAACTAAATTCTTTTTTCAAATTTACAGTTTTATAATAGTCAAGATGGGACTGAAATGGGACTATTATAAAACTGTAAATTTAAGAAAAGAAGTTTCTCAGTTTTGTGTGTTTGAACGCGCATCACGCAAAAACTACTGAACCGATTTTGATGAAACTTTTTTGGTTTGATAGCTTATGATCTGACTTAAAATCCGGTATATAATTTATGCGGACGAAGTCGCGGGTTATAACGCTAGTGCAAAATAAATGTTTTATTTCGTGGAAACCTAGCAGACCAATAACAGTGAAAAAGCCTGACTGATTGCATTAGTCAAAAAAGCATTTTCAAAGGGAAATATTGTGGGAATGGAAATAACATGACAACATTAAATAAATGTACCCGAATTCTCCTAAAATTTTTCCTGAAGAAATCATTATAAGCAAGACAAGTCAAATAAATAAAACCGGTCAAGAGCGATTCGGGTTACTGGCGCACCGAGGGTTCCGTACTACACCACCACAGAACACAACATTATTAACTTAGAAAAAAAACTTTTTTTGTCCGGAACCTTTAGCGCGAGACCGACTCACACTTTGCCGGTTTTTAGTATTTGTTGTTATTCTGTAGAGTTTGTTCTATAATCACATAAGTTTGACGCTTGTATGTATTACCGTTTTTACAATAGAGCGTGAAGAAAAAACGTTGATAAAAACTAGTTTCTTGTTGAGAACCCCCCTTAATTTTTATCTTTTTGACATTTTTATTATTTGTTAACAAATCCGCCGCAATAACACATAATCTGAGAAAATTTCAACTACCTAGCTATTACGATTCAAAAGTTATACTTAGCCCTAAATAGGTAGGACAGACGGACGGACGGACAGACGGACGGACAGACGGACGGACGGACGGACGGACGGACAGCGTAGGCTTAGTAATAGGGTCCCGTTTTCACCCTTTGGGTACGGAACCCTAAAAATGAAGTGTAGATTTTCGATGTCCTATTATTTATGATGCCTGTATTTTTAATGATGCTTTTTTTAAAATAACCATCGATGTGAGCACAAGGGAATCAAGTTAAAAAAAAATAGAAAGTGATACAGAGTGTAATTAAACACCCTAGTAATATTTAGGAAAGGGGTGGTTTAGACCATCGAACTGAACAACTTTCACTATGGAGCCAACATAGAAGAAAGAACAATAGACAAAAAATAAAAAAAGTTGTATATGTGATTATTTTTTTCGCGATTTGGATTTTGGCTCCGTACCGTAGTCACAGTATAAGAAAGAGTATCTTAATACTACATACCGTAGTGAAAGTTTTCAGTATGATGCTTTACTCATTTAAATAATACTAGGGTGTTTTGTTTCACCCTTTATAACAATACACATTATCCTTCTTAATATGCGGACACTTTTTAAGGCGATGATCAGACCGTCAAACTGAACAACTTTCTTTATAGCACCAACATCGAAATCGCGAAAAAAAAATCTGCTCTTCCATACAAAACTGAAAATCTACGCGAGTCAAATGTCCATACATGTTTTCTCAATTTTCTGTATTTTTTGTCAGTGTGTACAATAAAGTGTTATAATAATATATTTGACTCGCGTAGATTTTCAGTTTTGTATGGAAGAGCAGATTTTTTTTTCGAAATCGCGAAAATAAAATCAGCTGTCATGTTGGTGCCACAGAGAAAGTTGTTCAGTTTGATGGTCTGATTATCTCCATAAAAAAGTGTTAGCGATCAGCATATTAAGAAGGACCCTGTATTGTTGTTTTAACAAAGTTTAAAAGTCATCTGATAGCAAAAGTCCATGAGATTGGAAGCGTAGAATATCAGACATGTTTCGAATACACAGTCTATACAGTTTTACAAGATCCAATCCAATCCCATTTTAAATACGCAATAATTTGTAGGAACAGCATGTTCGGCTGTATGCATCCTTCGTGGTCGACCCATTCGGCACTGCGCCAAGCACGTACACAATTTACTTAGCTGCGGTCCTACCCTACCTATACCGTGATTAGAATACAGTCTCAATTTATACATATTAGGTTATTCAGATATGTTATCTTGACGCACTGGTTTACATGTTTAACATCTTACACCTAAAACTTTTGCTTACACGGATCTGCTGGAAGAAATCGTAAAAAAACTGTTATTCTATAACAAAAAAAAAAATAGACTAAGTATAAAAAGAGACTGATTCTCGGTTCCAGCAGCCAAACCGT
Source organism: Agonopterix subpropinquella (assembly GCA_922987775.1). Classification (NCBI taxonomy): domain Eukaryota; kingdom Metazoa; phylum Arthropoda; class Insecta; order Lepidoptera; family Depressariidae; genus Agonopterix; species Agonopterix subpropinquella. The sequence continues at coordinate 13,338,780 of OV277695.1, read as the reverse complement.
TAAATACGGTTTTGTACAACTAAAACATGTAATTTCGTAACTTATTATTAAATAAATAAAAAAAAATTTAATGACTAGTAGACCCAAATGTATGGACGAGCAGATTTTTTTTCGTCATATCGATGTTGACTCCGTAGTGAAAGTTGTTCAGTTTGATGGTTTAAGCACCCCCTGAGATAAGCGATTTTTGAAAGTCAAATCAGCAGTAGAAAGATGCGTATCTCATTTTCAACTGCTGAGTTCAACGTACACTGAAAAAAATGCGAGCCTACTAAGACTCTTAATTAGCACCAAAATAATTGAAATGACGTTATGATTGTTTACTAAAAACAAAAGATGGTTAGTTGTAACAACAAGCCGAATTCGTTTAACAAAGTTCTCTTAGTCGGAGACGTCATGATGTTGACAGGCTCATATGGAGTCATGATGTTGGTTGAAGTAAACAAATTTTTTTTTTCAGTGTAAATATGAGATTCAAAAATCGCACTCCAGATCCTCAATCAACATTAACCTAAGCTAAAACTCGTTATTTGCTTAAGCCGTAGGTACAAACAAAGATCGTTTACACTAGAAGTTTATCCATAAAACATTTTCAGACCCAACGCAAAATTTCAATAAAAGCGGAAGGGCTGAAATCATTTAATAACACAAATATTTTACTTAAGCAAGGGCGAGTGCCTCCGGGCGGTATGCTAACGAACTGCTATTATGTTCACCCCCGTGTCACTGTGTGAAGGTTTTGCACTCTCGACCGAGTTATTCCAGGGGGTTGTTTCTGAAATCATGTGTTGCTTTCGGGAAAAGCCGGCGTCGGCAGTTGGAAAGCGCGCGGCGACGTGTTTGGACGCCCGGGACGACCCAGCTTTAAGCTCGGGACGAATCGAAGACGACACTGATTTGATAACAGACAACCTCGATCGGTGAATACGAGATAATTAATTTAAGAAAATAGTTAATGGAACGTCACTGTTATTTAAAAGTTGAGTGAAATGGTTAAGTTTGGAAACTATTGACGAGTTAATGGATTATGTTTTTCTGATATTTGGAATGACCGTAATAAGTAAGTATGGCTAATATAAATTTATAAGAGTTATAACGTTGACACAACATTCTTTATAATAAGGCTAAGATAATAAGGTATATTTATTATTTTAGGTTTTTCAGACATAATTACATTTTATTTAAAATTAGGTTAATTAGGTATTTAAACTATTAATTAAACTAAATCAACCAGTATTCGATTGTAATGTAAAAAGTATATACAAATATATAATATTGAGACTAAAAAGTAAGTATATAGACAAATTTACAGTCTTAATAGTACGTAAGTATAAACTTAATTATTTCTAAGCGTCATTAAAATACTATACAAATACATAGTTAATTTAAACGAAAAATTGATAGCAAAATCATTTAATTTCATCCAATTAAGTTACACAAGTTTTTCTTAATTTGTCCAATGGAATTGTTAATTACAGACGTCTCACCGTGCTAGTCCCATTTTTCCTTTCAACAAGTTCGTTAAAAGTTTTTTTTTTACGAAAAGAGATACTAATTAAATTATGCTACAGAGTTTTACCGTTTCAACTTTTATAACTCGACCAATTATGAAGCCTAAATTGAAAATTGTTTTATAATTAGGTTATAACAATGTTTTTAAATCATCTAGACTTACTTTCTTTGATTAAGAGGCTCCCCATAGGTAAACGCTAGCTCGGGCCATATTTTACTGGTTTTTAGAAGCTATCTTCTCGTTATTTGAAAGACATACAAATAATTGAAAAGTGTAGCAATATTCTTCAACATCTCGGCTTTATTTGCTATAGATCATATTTCTTATTTTTCTATAAAATACATAATATGAAACCTGTGTTCAAATGAAAGCCTAAATATTGGAAAAAATCTGTATTATGTGCATCTATTTTTTATGTTGAAGTGGAAATCACATTCTAAAATCATTTTTAGAATGTGATTTCCTTGGATTAGAAGGCTCCACTGTGACATAATGAAGGACAAGCTAGTCAAAAATAGGTATACCTACTAAAATGACGTAGTTTAGTAGAGGTGAGGTGGCTCTGAGAGAGTCAAGGTCGTTCGGTCAGGGAAACCCCTTAAGGGTTAAATTGATGACGTACTTTGTTTAAATCACTAAAATCCAGGTAATGATTACTGTTTATAATGTAACAAAAAATAGTGAAGTTTCTCAATGAAGCAGGTAAAGCCAAATCACAACCTCATGTAATAAACTTTTCGATGATGTGCTCCTGACCGATTCCAGTCACGGTGACTTTAATTGTTTCAACTTTGTTATCGACCGTTATGGTCTCACTTAGTTAACATACAACTTAGCCAAACTTATTTGTAAAGATCCACGCGCATGGCGGTCATGCAGAAGTGGTCGTATTGCTATATGAAAAGTAAACTCTTTGAATACCAATTTTGATGTAAGTAACTTTATGAAAGGATCCATTCATAATTACCACAAAATCAATCGTCGAATTATGAATCCGAGTTTAGTTTTGTTGCCGCACTCACATTCACCTTATCATTATTCGGCTACAACTAAGATATTATAACATACAAGTAGCTACAATAATTGTAGAGTTATAATTATTAGACGCGGTGGTAGAGTCAACAAATGACGTCAAAAAGCTATATGTGATATTACTTTGAATTAAAAAAAAAAATGAATTTTATAACTCTCATTATTTTAATTGGTGGATTTTGTTCGTGAATTTAAATGGGATTTGTTTATGAAGAATAAATTAATGAATTGCCAGTGATATTTGATATACTATACAGTATGTACACACGGCGACACATCAAGCTATACAAAACCAAAATAAGCTGGCCACGCGTAGGACGAGTAATGTATAACTTCACGCTACCAGCTTATATTGGTTTTGTATAGTTTGATGTGTCGCCGTGTGTACATGCATGAACATATTTTCTTTTGTATACATTCGATTTTTGCATGCATTGGATAGTTAAAATATACGTATTTGGCACTCTTCACACGGAGTCAGCGTGTACAAGGAATTTCGTCCTTTAATTTCTCTGTGCTACATCACAATTACCACAATTATACACCAAACATTTCATAATGTTGCCGATGAGGCCGAAGTGTTCTCGGCCGAAGAAAGGGCAGCGGGGATATACCACAAGGTGAAGGCGGCGGGAACCCATCGGATGAGGTCAGCACAGGACCGGTCGTTGTGGTGATCCTTGGTAGAGGCCTATGTGCACGTTGCGATGATGATTTAATAACATTGAAATACTTCACGATTCCCCTGTGGTCTTAGTAAAACGACAAAAGACTTCTATTAATATTTTGTGTGATTAAATAGTAGAGCTTGAGTTGACACTATAGAACTAAGTTAACTTTAACTGTAACTTTAGATTTAAATCGTCAGCTAACTTACAATTAATAAGGTATTCCCAACATTTAAATATGCATTAAACTATACCTCTTCAAGTGTCATTTACAAAGGTCTCTGAGGTGCTGGAGTAATTAAACAGATTTAACGTTCGGTTTGCTAAAGCTTTAGAGTTGACAGAGTTTGAAGTTCGGTTATCTTCTGCAGTAGGTAGGTAGGTATAATAATTTTGGATATCAAACTAAATGGATACAATTGAAGAGGAAATGTGTTCAATATAAACCAGTAGGTAGGTAGGTATAATAATTTTGGATATCAAACTAAATGGATACATCTGAAGAGGAAATGTGTTCAATATAAACCAACCAGGTAAATCAGGTTTATGAAAGAAGAAGTACACATGCGTAAAACTTTAAAAATTTGAAAATGCATGGCTTACACATTTTCAACTTATGATTTACTAAATTTTTTTAATCAATCTGTATTTTTTTGACATTGTCACACAAATTATTTAGTAACATTAATTTAGCCTGGACTTGTATTATGATGACTAGACAATAATAATATAATACGTATGTATATAGATATAAACATCCATAAATCGGGTACGGCTACAAATATTCATATTCATCATACAAATATTTGTCCCTAATTGAAATATAAAAGATAATGAAAATAGCGTAAATGAAGATAGCGTATATCTATCTATCAATCTAAATATGTATATCTAGCGTATCTTCAATTTGCGCCCAAATAACCGGATACAAAAAAAACAGACCTTTTGTTAAAGTCTGAAAAATTAACAACGTTGTTTTTGTACAAATAGAAACTATGCAATCTCAACCAGGAGTGCGATTTTTGAAACTCATTCGGTGAGCTCAGCAGTTGAAAATGTCAAAATTACTGTGGAGATACGCATCTTTCTACTGCTGATTTTACTTTAAAAAATTGCACTCCTGGAGTATGATTTTTGAAAGTCAAATCAGCAGTAGAAAGATGCGTATCTCCATAGTAATTTTGACATTTTCAACTGCTGAACTCAGCGAATGAGATTCAAAAATCGCACTCCAGGACTCGAAATAGTACAACTCTGTCACCGGACTCGGATTGCAATTAGAGAGGGTGTCCCTCCCTACAACATTTACATTTTAATTTAAATTTCGCAAAACCTGACGAGATTCAAGATAAATTGGCCTGCGTATTTAGCGCTATAATTTGAGACTCCCGCCTCGTGGTCTCCAAATTAAGGGTCGGGATAATTGTTTGCGTTCTAATTAATAATCAACATTAATATTGTGAATGTTCAACTCTTTGAGACAGTGCAAATACCTATATGTGTAAGTTAATTGCGTAGCGTGAGTGATATCAGAATGCTAACTCAATTTGCGTTTCACTTTACAAATATTTAGGTAAGTATTATCATGAGAGTATGTTCTTATTTATGTTGGGAATTTAGAACTGGGTCTTTTGCATTAAAATAATTTTCTAGTCTCTCAATATACAGGGTGTAAACCTAAATGTTATATGTCAAATTGGGTGCTTTAGATTTAGACATCAAACTAAACAATGTTCACTATAGAACCAACACTGATATGGCGAAAAAAAAAATGCTGTTCCATAGAAAACGTAAATGACTAATCGACCCAAATGTATGGAACAGCAGATTTTTTTTGTTGTCAATGTTGCTCCCATAGTGAACGTTTAGTTTGATGGTCTAAAGAACCCCTGTTTAATATACTAACAGACTGTAAACAATTGCATTACTTCAAGGTGTGATTTTACCTTGATCAAATTTCCCAAAGAAAACTATAGGAAATTCGCAAAAAAAAAAAGATTTTTCGAACTAACGTTCGATCAGCTTATTGCATTCAGTATGGAAAGTGTACATTTTTAGTTGAGAATTTCCTATAGTTTCTTAGGGAAAGTTGATTAGAATCATGGGTACGATTACCCCTTGAAGTAATACCACTAATGCCCTAATACCCTGTATAATGAATTTATTTAATTACGTGTTTCGTATAAGTTAAAGTTAATTTTGTTATTGGAATACTGTCCTCTCTCTTTAACTCCATTTGCAATGTCTTAAAAGGTGGCTAAGTTGTAAGTGCACTGTAATATTATTTTTTAGAACATATTGTAAACTTTAGTATGTAAAATAAACATTTGATTTGATTTGAATTTTACACCCTGTATTCAGAATGAACTCCGTGGATACATTTCGTTCATTAAACAAATAAATTGTATATTTGCAGAGACAAAGAATAATAAAGCGCATTCAAAGAGCTCGGCTATTACCATGCCCATCAATATCAACGTTCGAATAGTAACGAAAACATTCGATTCGTTAGTCGAAAAAGAAAATAATGCAAAACGCTGGAGGATTGGAATAGAGAATGGTTCTCATAGGCGAATAACAAAAGGAATGCTATGGAAATATCGTTCGTTTGATGGCCGTAGCCGTAGCGGGTCGTAGCGGCTCGTAGCGGCGGCGTAGCACCGGATCAAGCTTCACCGTTGTTTTGATTGTTTGCCAGGGGCGGTATTGATCAGACGGGGGTAATTTTGTACTTTGGCCTTATTAAAAGGTTATGCAGGTGTAAGGAAAAGTGTTATTAACGTTTAAACCACATACTCTACCGATCAAACTTAACAACTTGTACTATGAGAGCAAACCTGCCAGAAAAAAAATCTGCTCTTCTTAAAGTCGTGTAGGCAGTTTAGTATGGAACAGCTGATTTTGTTTTTGCTCTGACAGATTTGCTCCCATAGTAAAAGTTGTTCAGTTTGATTAGTAGAGTATGTGGTTTAAAGGTTAATAATACTTTTCCTTACACCCTCCTGTACAGGGTGTAACAAAACACCCTTGTAATATTCAAAGGGGTGATTTAGACCGTCAAACTGAACAACTTTCAGTATGGAGCCAATTTCGAAATCGCGAAAAAGAATTTTATGTTTGTCCTTCTAAAATATAAAATCATGTATTTTTTTTGTATCTTTTTATCTCTGCATACTGAGTATGGTATGATTAAAAATAAATGTAACCGAGCTGTGCCTAATGAGGCTTTAATAAATGACTTTTTAATTCATTAGTACATTTCCGAGATCAGTTTATCAAAGTCCCTTTTTAACCTTTTACTGGTGTGGGCAGAGCCCTGGTATCAGAGTTTTTTCAGACCGCCTTACGGCCTCTGACGTGGTTTTTATGTAACGACTACTACCACCAAAGATAGTAGCCGAGACCAACGGCTTAACGTGCCATCCGAAGCACGGAATCATTTTTCTTTTCGGACAATCAGATGATTCAGCCTGCAATGTCCTAACTAACTGGGGAAAAACGCACAAAGTGACATATCACTAGGTGTCCCCCGTGGGAATCAAACCCACGACCTCCGTGTCGAAAGCCAATGCTCTTAACCATTAGACCACGGAGGCAGCTGGAGGCAGGCGGATAATAGTTAATTAAAGAGAACTATATTATGATACGGTTTCCTTTAACAATACGGCGACGTTTAAATGATCCAAATTAAACTCGTGCTGACGAAATATTATTTACCACTGTTTTAAATTGTGTTTTGACAAGAATTTCCATCGGATTAAAAAATAAATTAAATTAAGGAAAGTTTAGTAAAACATTTTTTTAGGTTTAGTTCTTTTTTTTTGCTATTGACTTTGGTACGAGAAAAGTGGTAGACTGACGTTGTTTTTTTCTAATCTAATATTCATAAGTCGATTCAACATTATGATACTTATGTAGGTACCATAGTAATTTACTAACAAGTAGGTACTAGTAAACTCGGGCCATAGCAAAATTTTGAGTGCATAACTGTTTTACGAAAAACCTTTCGTCGAAATCACGGTTCACAACTGTTTCGTTCGATGAAAGAACTGTTCATCGAAAGCACGGTTTGTCGAACTATAAAAACTTACATACTTCGACGAACCGTGCTTCCGTTGAACAGTTCTTTCGTCGAACGAAACAGTTGTGAACCGTGATTTCGGCGAACGGGTTTTCGTAAAACAGTTATGCACTCCAAAATTTCATATATAGAACAATATAGAAGGTGTTGCAGAAACGCTCATTAAAGTTAATCCTCCATTAAATATCTTGCTGTCACATTTTGTCTTGTGGACGTAGTATAAGCAAGAGATTTAATGGAGGATTAACTCTAATGAGCGTTTCTGCAACTGACCGATAAAGTGTTAATTTGATGTTGTGACAAATCCAAGAGCCTCAATAATAAACAATAGTTATAATGTACCAGCACAACTCCTGGTAGAGGAGGGGTTGATCCCTTCGTGAATATTAAGTTTGGCCATTACGCCAGTGGGTAATTTGAAAGCGTTTAGAGCCAAGCCCGCACTGAATTTATTACTTAATATCACTTTGACCCAACACTGCTGATCTAGCACTGATTATGTATTGTTATTTAGACTTCAGTGTTATATTATAATTATAAATCAGTTTTTAGGGTTCCGTACCCAAAGGGTGAAAACGGGACCCTATTACTAAGCCTACGTTGTCCGTCCGTCCGTCCGTCCGTCCGTCCGTCTGTCCGTCTGTCGGTCTGTCCGTCCGTCCGTCCGTCTGTCCAACCTATTTAGGGCTGTAACTTTTGAACCGTAAAAGCTAGATAGTTGAAATTTTCACAGAATGTGCGTTGTTACGGCGGATTTGTTAATAAATAATAAAAATGTCAAAAAGTTAAAAATTAAGGGGGGTTCTCAACAAGAAACTAGCTTTTATCAACGTTTTTTCTTCACGCTCTATCGTAAAAACGGTAATACATACAAGCGTCAAACTTAGTGTGATTATAGAGCAAGCTCTACAGAATAACAACAAATACTAAAAACCGGTCAAGTGCGAGTCGGTCTTGCGCTAAAGGTCCCGGACAAAAAGTTTTTTATTTCTAAGTTAATAATGTTGTGTTCTCGCACATCCCTCCACCGGAGCTCCGCAGGAATAAAGCAGCTGCCAAAGAATGGAAAAAGTGCTTCCAACAAAATGACGCAACCCCCATGCCTATAAGGAAAACGCTGGAGTCAATTCCTACTTACCGTCTCCCATCCAGATCATCTATCTGGACCGATGACAGAATTCACTCCCAGTACGATATTAATAGTGCATGGCGGTCAGATTGGGGCCTTTTTGACCATCTGCATGCAAACCTCATGCGAGACCCAACTGCCGAACTGGCTGGGTTTGATAAGGACCGGAAGCCCTGGGCTAAGCTAAACCGGTTCAGAACTAACCACGGAAGGACCAACCATCACCTCTACAAGTGGAGCCTGAGGGAGTCACCGATGTGCGACTGTGGGGCACCTGACCAAACCCTCACCCACGTGGTAAATGAGTCATCTGCGCCGTTTCCCCGGTGGAATTGAGGAACTCCATAGGTTAACCCCGGCAGCGGAAGACTGGCTGAAGAATCTTGATCTCGAAATTTAGACTTCCCCGGATCCAAGCAGGAAGACAAAAATGCCATACGACATGATGATGATGTTGTGTTCTGTGGTTGTGTGGTAGGGAACCCTCGGTGCGCGAGTAGCCCGACTCGCACTTGACCGCTTTTATTGTTGTATAATATAATACTCGTAATAAATAAATGTGGAAGGATGAAGGTATACTTAATTTTTAAATAGCCGATATACAGGGAATGAAATTAAATGCGTAGGTACCGAAAAGTGGTGGACTGACGTTGTTAATTCCTATTTAATCTACACTAATATTATAAAGAGGAAAGATTTGTACCTATTTTTGTATGTTTGTAATGAATAGGCTCAAAAAGTACTGGGCCGATTTAAAAAATTCTTTCACCAATAGAATGCTACATTCACCCTGAGTAACATAGGCTATATTTATTGCTAGAAAAGATTAGACGTCCACCCGTGCGAAGCCGGGACGGGCCGCTAGTATTCAATAAATTGATTCAATTTTTAGGTAGGTACGTACTACAACGTAGAACAAAAGTGTTTACAACGTATTGCTGCTGACTTTACCTGGTTCATTGGTCTAGATCTTGTTAAAAAATTCATTGACTTTAATTGGTTAACATTGAAAATAGGACGGAGCTCCGTTTGTATTCAGCGCGCTCGAGAGCTTTCGGCATAAACATCTCCATTTGCCCTACAATACGATTCTCCAGGCAATTATTATCTTACTTTTATATTACAGACAATATAACTGTTTTCCTTATAATTAAGACTTCATTTCCAACCTTTTGTTCAGTTATATCCTCCAGAGCAGAATATGTTTTTTTGTCGAAGTTTTTTCTCATTGGGAGAATTTGATGAAGTCGGTAGGAGAGCAGCGAAATGGGGATAGAATAGTTTCTTTATTGCTCGCGTGAACTTTCTCATAATGTTCGGAACTTGAACAGATGCTATCATTGAGAGATATCTTTGTGAAGATCCGATGTTATTTAGCAAATTGGTCTTACAAAGTTATGAAGAACTCGATATTAAGAGGACAGACTAAAACGTTTTGTCCATACAATCGTATTCGGTTTCCTCCTTGGATAATTTATACTAGAGGAAATTTTGTTTTTTCCATGTCACTATGTTACCTCTGCTATGTCCAAAGAGATTTAACATAATACTATGTCCCTATGTTTTGCTTTTTTTTGCATAACTAAATTACTGACAGAAATAGGGACCTCCGAAAATTGACAAATTTTACCTCCGTTTTTAACCCCCGACGCAAAAAGTGTTATAAGTTTGACGCCTATGTCGGTCTGTCTGTGGATCTGTCTGTCTGTGGCATCGTACCGCCCAAACGGGTGGACCGATTTCGATGCGGTATTTTTTGATAGAAAGCTAATTTTTGCGGGAGTGTTCTTAGCTTTGTTTCATTAAAATTGGTAGTTTTTTGTAACTTTAAAAATTATGAAATTAAATTAAATTAAAATTTAAAAAAACCACCTACGCTAAAAACAAACATTTAAATAGTAAGAAATAATTCGGTCACCTATTGTTTTTTATGTAAGCAAATGTATGTTTTCCTTTTGACTCTCTTTACGATATTTTAGGTCAATTAATGTGTCGGGGACCGCAAGTGACTGTCGAATAAAAACTATGATCATTTCATAGCGGTCCCCTACGCATTAATTGACCTAAAATATCGTAAATAAATTATGTACCAGATTTTAAGTCAGATGATAAGCTATCAAACAAAAAAAGTTTCATCTAAATCGGTTCAGTAGTTTTTGCGTGATACTCGAACAAACAAACACCCAAACAAACAAACAAATAAACAAACAAACAAACATACAAACAAACAAACAAACAGACAGACAAAAAATCCAAAAAATCTTGATTTGGAATCAGGGACAGTTAAAAACCATGTCGTAATTTTTTTTTGTAAATATCTTCAATGTACAGACACATTTCTGTTACAGTTTTATAATAGTTTAGATAAAGCTTTGACGGCTCAAACAGCTTTAAAAAGCAAAATGAAATCTCGAAACAATACCTACCTATAAAGGTAATTAGAATTTCAAAGTTCATAACGTTAAGATTGTTTACACTGTAGTTCTAGCATCTAATAAGTCTAGCATCTAATATTAAGTCTAGATAATTTGAAAGTTGAATATAGGTCAGACTATTGGTGGTTTTAGCGTAAATTCGTATCGGGGAACATGTCCCGGGGCGGGCTAGTTCCCTATAAATGAGTCAACATGATCAAAGTTCATTTAATAACACGCTTGGCTGATCGCAAAGCCAGCGTGTGGTTCCAAAATTCGCGATAATTTCTACATAGTTTTCGGGTATAATTAATGTGTGGTTGGAGCGTAGATATAATCTTGGCAATCAATTTGTATGTTGCATTTGTTATAAAACGATAAAGTGCTCAGTTAATTTCTCATTGATTAGTCAAATGTGCACAAATGTTCACAGCTGATAAAATGTGAAATTCAGTTCACGTTTAGGTTCACGTTGGCTTGGTTCTTCTTCTGTCGAATCATCTATGGTATGTCATCGAGATTGACATTTCATTGCAGTGAAGAAATGCGGTGGATATAATTTGATGTTTAATAAGTGTGCTTCAAGCTCCTATATTGAATAAATTATGTTGACTTTGACTTTTGACTTTACAGGATGCGAGTGAAACGGCGGGAATAAGCTAGTAAGCTAGCTTTATGAGTAACTAACATTACTTACAAAATCGATGACATGATGAGTTTTTGTGGTAAGAATAAACCCGCCTAATAGAGCGGTGAAACAACAAGCAACCAAGTATTTGCTGAAAGCAAATACTTGGTTGATTGTTCACATTCAAATTTCGTGCAGGCAGAGCAAACTTAATTTGGTACCTCTCACCTATTATATCTACAGTAAATTCGCTCATATTTAAATAATAAAATCGGTCAAGTGCGAGTCGGGCAACTCACGCACCGAGGGTTCCGTACCACACCACCACAGAACACAACATTATTAACATAGAAAAAAAACTTTTTTTTTCCGGGACCTTTAGCGCGAGACCGACTCACACTTGGCCAGTTTTTAGTATTTGTTGTTATTCTGTAGAGTTTGTTCTATAATCACACTAAGTTTGACGCTTGTATGTATTACCGTTTTTACTATAGAGCGTGAAGAAAAAACGTTGATAAAATCTAGTTTCTTGTTGAAAACCCCCCTTAATTTTTAACTTTCTTCCATTTTTATTATTTGTTAACAAATCCGCCGCAATAACGCATAATCTGAGAAAATTTCAACTATCTAGCTATTACGGTTCAAAAGTTACAGCCCTAAATAGGTAGGACAGACGGACGGACGGACGGACAGACGGACGGACGGACGGACGGACGGACGGACGGACGGACGGACGGACAAACGGACAACGTAGGCTTAGTAATAGGGTCCCGTTTTCACCCTTTGGGTACGGAACCCTAAAAATCAACCGTAATCCAACCAAGTACTCTTTCACATAGCATGCATAATTAAGTACCTAGGTAGCGCACAAAAATTGTATCGAAAAATTATTTCAGAAAAATCGTTCCAACAGCAACATATTCGTGGAAATACACGATACGAAAGTACGGTATAAAATGTATAAGTAAATAAATATATGTGAGTTTAACAAAGGTTTTTCGAGACGGAAAACGGCACCTAACAAGCGCACTTAATGATCGAGGGATACGCTAGTCGGCGAAAACTCAAAAGACAAACGAATCGGCCGAACAAAAAGAAATCGCTTTTTGTTCCTTTTTTCCTCAATATGTTTCGTATTAATCTAGGTTATTCGTTTTTACCCATTGCTTCGCACACATAATCAACGAATAAGAATAACTATAGAAGAGATAACTCAAAACAAAATCAACACAATTTTTGGCACCTAACGAAAAATGACATTTTGTATGGCGGCAAGGTAAGAGTTTTTTAAAGAACAAGAACACGGTACAGTGCTTTTGGTGCCACTATTTGAGCTTGATTTACATTTCTATACATTCTTATTCGTAGCACAGAATAGCAAAGATATTTAGATCATTGCATAATCATAAATGAATAATTGTAATCAATTTCAGGAGTGCGATTTTTGAAACTCATTCGTTGAACTCAGCAGTTGTAAATGGGTGAATCAACTTTTTGTTGTCAGATCGGGTCAATTTTGTGAACCAAAAAAATTATTAAATTACTATTTTTTTTCATATTATTCAGAAATAATTACTGACAAACTTCAGTATTTTAGTAAGGGGCACAAAATGATTTTAATGTAATTTTTAGGGCTGAGTTTAGAACTTGAGCTTATACCCCTCCCATGAGCAACTAGTATCCTGTATTATACAAAAATACGATGGATTACTTTATAAATCACTGTAAATTCAATATAAACATAGAGAATTATACTTAAAAACCTCGGATTCACGGAAATTAGGATCCTAGGAATAATGAATAAATTAAAACGTAGGGTCGTGAAAACCACCAGTAACAGTGCAATTGGCATATACGTAGATAATATCAAACAAAAATAAACTTAAATACAAAAATATTGTGAGAAACAGTAAAAAGTCATCACTAAGGTAAGCCAGTGGACAGTGACTCAGGGGACATTTAAAGGTAAAATGAAATTTTACCATGTTTTTTTCGACAAATTTCTAAAATAAATGTTACTACAGCATATTAGACTACAGTTGCTATGTTTCATTATTCATAATAGGTATTTAAAGTCAAAATGCTATAGAAAAATGGAGTCACCCAGCAGACATGTAATAAACACTTTTTGTCTCTCTTTGAGCCGCAAACGAAATGACCGCCTAAAAATGAAGTTCCCTGAATAGGCAGACTCGATCATGTGAGACACAGAACGCTTCCTTATTGGTAAGATGAACTGTGGTGAGATCCCGCTTCAACCAAGTGGAATTATGCTAGGTTATTCAGTGGACTTCAATATTACTCCTCTACCAAAGACACAAAATTACAAGATAATTGTATAAAATCCAGACAACTTCATAATATGTTTGAACGTTCTTTAAAAATCATAGACTTTATTCTTACTGCAAGTGGCATAAAACTTAATATAAACTTAAACTTAAATAAACGTATAATTGTTTATACAGCAGGTTGACATTCAAAGTCAACTCACTCTGGGGACAGTGAATATTTGTAGGGAAGCGCAAAATTGTCTGCTGGGTCACCAATAAAAAATCGAATAAACGAGAGATAATATTTGTACTGAACACTGAAGTTTACTGTTTAATCATCTTATATGTATCGTTAGTGTTGTTAAAAGTTACTCAGATTCTCTAGTTTTAATATAATAATGTATGAAACATTGGGGACGCTCATTTACAACAAAAAGTTGATTCACCCAAATGTCAAAATTACTATGGCGATACGCATCTTTCTACTGCTGATTTGACTTTCAAAAATCGCACCGCTGGAGTATGATTTTTGAATGTCAAATTAGCAGTAGAAAATTGCGTATCTCCCACGTATCTCCATACTAATTTTGACATTTACAACTGATGAGTTCAACGAATGAGTTTCAAAAATCGCAATCCAGTTTATTAAGTTTACTTCTAATTGTGTTTAATTTTCTACATTGTTTTCTACCCACACTAGTGAGATTGATAATTTTAATCCCCTTAAAACACATCTGTTTTATGGGGATTAAAATTATTAAATTACTTAATTGTTGTAAAGTACTAACATAGTTATAAGTTGCCACACAGCATTGCCACATCATGTTATTGTATTTATCTCTAGTTAATATTATTAGGTATTCTCTAGCGAACTATATTTTGGAGTGCGATTTTTGAAAGTCACACGTTGAAATCAGCAGCAGAAAATGTCAATATTGCTATGGAGATTATGCATCATTCGATCATGATTTAGCACTTCAGTCTAATTAAATCATCGTCATCGAAACCATTGGGAAACTAGTTTTTAGGGTTCCGTACCCAAAGGGTGAAAACGGGACACTATTACTATGCCTGTGTTGTCTGTTCGTTTGTCCGTCCGTCCGTGCCTCCGTCCGTTTGTCCGTCCGTCCGTTCATCCGTCAGTCTGTCCGTCCGTTCGTCCGTCCTACCTATTTAGAGCTGTAACTTTTGAACCGTATTAGCTAGAAAGTTGACATTTTCACAGAATATGCGTTATTATGGCGGATTTGTTAACAAATAATAAAAATGTTAAAAAGTTAAAAATAAGGGGTGTCCTCATACAAGAAACTACTTTTTATCAACGTTTTTTTTTTCGCTCTATCGTAAAAATGGTTATACATACAAGCGTCAAACTTGGTGTGATTATAGAACAAACTCTACAGTATAACAACAAATAATAAAAACCGGCCAATTGTGAGTTGGTCTCGTGTAAAAAGTCCTGGAGATTTTTTTAAATGTTATGTTGTGTGGTGGTGTGGTACGGAACCCTCGGTGCACGAGTATCCCGACTCGCACTTGACCGGTTTTATCCACATTTTGTCTAGATTTTGATAATGCGTTGTAAGTAAAGTAATGGACATCTCAAGTATGATAAGCACTTAGTTCATGTAGAAAGTTGAAAGCCTATTAACTTTGTTCTTCGTTTAGCTAAGTTAAAAACTTTTAAGCTAACGCTCGCTGAGATAACTTAAATGACGTAAGTTCAAAATACGGTAGGATTATTAATTTCATAAATAAATATTCTAAATCATCAATCTTCTACATAATTATTATTTTTAACTTAGCGTGGATGTACATTGAAAATATTTGCAATAAAAATTCATTGGTGAGATTAAGGATATTACTTATAGTGATGATAGAATGACATCAGGTAAATTTTTGAATTTTGTCGGTTTGTTTGTGCACGCTTCACTTAATAATGACTGAAATGCTTTGAATAAGGTTTTTACAATAGTATAGAGCTTAGTTTGGATTAATATAGTTAGCTTTAATTCATCGCAATCGGTTAACTCAAGCAAAAGTTATGAGTTTTATAAGTCATTTGCCTGCGCGTAAGAGGTTGCGGTAAGTCTATTCTATACATACTTACATACATACAACGTGTTAATGAATTAACGCAAAACTAGAAAGTAGTTTGTTTAGAATCGAGAGCTGAATCGAATTATCATGGTTTCAATATAGGTATTTTTTTTTCAAAATATTAAATAATATTTTGTTTGCAAAATATAAAATTTTCTGAACCCGATGTCAATCCACCGCACGGGCACACTCTCCCTACTAACTACCAAAACAAGATTATTAAAATGCATCCATGAGTACGTTAGCGCTTTCATTCATTGCTGAAATGATAAGAAATAATTTTTGCCTCAAAACTTAAAATGAGAATAACTTTAAATTTTAAGTATCAAAATAATGAAATTATTGTTTCAATCTAATTATTTGGTTGTTGTGTGGGGGTGTATGAGGTTTTGTTAATTCATTAACACGTTGTATACAATATAATATCAGTACATAATATAATATAATCAATAATAAGTTTGCTGACCGTAAATAAAACAGGTAAGTAGATAGCAGAGTACCACAGCCACAGAAACTTTTAACAACTTTTGTTTTAATATCGTAGGAAAAGCTTTTCTTATAATTGGTTTTTTCTGCTCTGCACCCGAAGTCATGCGAAAACGATCGTCGTCGGCCGTGCGACCAACAAATCCTTGTCCTAAATCTATTAAATTCTTTGTGGTGAATTTATTGTTTTGAAAAAAGAAAAAACAAATTGAGAATATATTGAGAAAAGAAATGTTTTGTTCAAGAATTTTTACTTCAATGATATTTTTCCCTTGAGATCATTACAATGATTTTTGTATGATAAAGATAATCGCTAACGTAATAACCTCATTGCTTCATTAATAGAAATTCAATAGTTGTACACTGTCATTCAATGATGCCATAAGAGGGGGTGGAACCTATTTTGTCTGTTTTCGAACCGATTTTTGATAACCTAATTATTACATTTAATATGTACGAGCTTTTACCCGCGACTTCGTCCGCATAAATTATATACCAGATTTTAAGTCAGATGATAAGCTATCAAACAAAAAAGTTTCATCAAAATCGGTTCAGTAGTTTTTGCGTGATACTCGAACAAACAAACACCCAAACAAACAAACAAACAAACATACAAACAAACAAACAAACAAACAGACAGACAAAAAATCCAAAAATTGGTGATTTGGAATCAGGGACAGGTAAAAACCATATCGTAATCTTTTTTTTGTAAATATCTTCAATGTACAGACACTATTCTGTTACAGTTTTATAATAGTTTAGATATAGTTCACATAACAGTGTAGAAACGTTCTTTCTGCAGTGAATATAACCGTTGAAAACACGATTTTATTAAATTAATTTTCTCGATAGAAAAGAGGAGCAAAGTAAGTTAGATTTCAGATTTATTACCAGTTTTACAAGAATCACATACACAATTTCTTCTGAATTTACCATCATTTGAAAGGTAATTAATTATAGCAGTGATTCTTCCCGATGGATCCCAAACACCCAAGAGAAAATATATTGATGAAAAATGCGTTTTTTTTGCGGTCTTGCTTTCAATTGAAGCGGGATGGCTAATTGCAAAAGTTATTAGAAAGAGAAGCTTGCTCTAGTCCCACCCAGCCTTAACCAGCTCAATCGAGTTGGGTTTGATTAGCCCATTTTCAATCTTGAAAATATGAGTCTTTCTACGTGAAATGAAATTAAATGAAAATGAAATATTGTTATTTGCCTAAATACTTTGTTATAAAAGGGTGTTACAAAATTTGTTCTGTAGCGTATTTAGACTGCTAGCAGGCGCGCAAATTTCATTTGTCGAAAACATTATTAAAGCTAATTATAGTTACATACTTATCTTCTACTTATATTTTTCTACGCTGCGCTATAATAAACACAATTCATTAATTTTATTAATTTGGTTTTGAAATACCTAAGATAGGTGCGTGGAATACCTATCTGTGCCTTGCCATTATGCTGTTCCATGCACGAAGTAACTTTTCGTTTAATAATGGCCTCGATTCGGAGTGTACCACGACTTAACTAAACTAAATTTATTCCTGTCACTTTCTAAAATAAGATTAATAAAAGAGACAGAAAACCAACAGCTGACTTTAGTGCTGTCAAAGTGACGTTACACGCCCAAAAACGCTTTAGATAAGATGGCGTACATTATGATGGCGTCTTATTTTGGGCGTGTAACGTCACTTTGACAGCACTAAAGTCAGCTGTTGGTTTTCTGTCTCTTTTCTTAATCTTATTTTCGAAAGTGACAGGAATAAATTTAGTTTAGTTAAGTCGTGGTACACTCCGAATCGAGGCCAATACCTACCTATCTTTGCCAATATGCTGTTCCATGCACAAAGTAACTTTTCGTTTAATAATGACTAAAACTGATCGATTTTGCTAATCGTAGGTAGCTCTACGAACTGTCGACTGCAAATCACTGTTGGATTTGATAAAGCCGAAAATTTATTAATGAAACAGAGCGCACGTTAATCTCTGTCCAGCGCACGAGTCTGCTAAATGGGCCTTGAAATTTCGCTCCAGAATTTTTACGTTAAAACCGCTTTTTGATTTCTGGATATAAACTTCACAGATTTCGTGCCTCACACGACTATCGAGCACATTGGAAATGAATCTACGGAATTCAAAAAATATTGTCTCAAAAAGGTTAGGCTATACAGGGCAAACCTATAACCTGATCGTCTTTGTTTTAGGCTCAAATTGTAGCTGACTAAATTGTTCAGAGGAATTTTGCTCAAATTATTGATATCATTCTTCGTTTCCAAAATATCGAGCGCAGAAATCAAAAATTCTTATTTTTTTATTTTTTTTTTTAACTGTTTCAGCCATAACTTTTTCGTTTTTGACTTTCTCGAATAATTATTTTTGCACCTTACAGCTCTTGTAAATACGCGTCTTTTGAGCCTTTTTTGAATATCATATCTTTACAACTCTCCGAGATATAAGGGGATCACACTTTTTCGTGAAATCGGAGCCTATACTGGAGTGAACGAAAAGACATTTCTAATGTCAAAACTCGGTATTTCAGCTACCTCCGACACTAGGCCGTAGGTACCGAGATAAGTAACTACACTTTAGAGCATCGTAAGCGATGCGCTTGCTTGATTTCTGCCACACGGTAACGTCGCATATGACGCGCGCTGTAAGAAGTAATAACAGTGCTGTGGCAAACTTCACTAGGTACATTTTTGCGCGTACCTTCCTGCAGTAAGTAGATAATTAAATTGGCTACTTGACAACTAGTCAAATCAGCTACTCTATCGGACGTCAAAACATGCGCTTTGTATGAAGATTTGTACTAAATATTGAGTTGTGACGTCATCAACATTTTCATTACTTTTTATAGTTTATCTTGTTATTTAAAATAGTATTCAAGCTAAAAACTCAATGAAAATGGGAGTTTAGCGTTATTTTCTAACCCTTTTTTTATTGAGTAGATAAAAATAAAATATATTGAATGTAGTCAAATACCCAATTGTGAGCAAATTCTCACTCTCATTTCTCTACTCTAGGTAAATCTAAATACCTATAGTTTTTTAAGGAAGTGATGCTTTTTTACGAAGTAGTATGACTAGGAAAATAATTACCCACGTCAATCTTCGTTGGCACAGAGTCCCCGACAAAACCCGAAGCCGTTTAGTAATCAAAGGGTGCAAAGTAGGATAGCAGCGAAAAGGGCGCGAAAACAATTAGCCAATCGTGACAAGGGATTGAAGGTGGCACATTCTGATTGATCAATACAGGGTGTAAGGAAAAGTATCATTAACCTTTAAACCACATACTCTACCCATCAAACTGAACAACTTTTACTGTGGGAGCAAACCTATCAGAACAAAAAGAAAATCAGCTGTTCCATTTGATTCGAGTTGCAGTTTAGTATGGAACAGCAGATTTTTTTTTTGCGCTGACAGGTTTACCCATCATCACTCTACCCATCAAAATGAACAACGTTTACTTTGGGAGCAAACCTGTCAGTGTAACCTTTAAAAAGGTGAATGATACTGTTCCGTACACTCTGTATAATTTCGTGCGCAACTGCGCAGGTACATCGGGAGAACTTATAAATCTGGTACTATGTAGGTACTTGTAACTAGTAATCTGTGCTTAAAGTACGAATTTTCAAAATTCATTAGTTAAAATTAGAGCTCCCTTTATTTAGGTAATAGATAGGCAGGCAAAGGTTAACGTAAATAATTATTATTCGGCGTCAAGCTCAATAATTAATAATGGAACATTGTAGAGAGTGTAAAAGCGTGTTTAATTAAATTTGTCTGCGTCGCATGTTTGAAAGGGGGCGATTAACATCTTGAAAGCGGTGCGGTGGCGCCGAAGACGGTTCGGCAGTTTCGGCACTGACGTAATCCATGCTCGCCTTACGTCACTTACGACAACTGCTTTGCGCCGACGTAATCCATGCTCGCATTACGTCACTTACGACTGAAACCTTCGTAGCTCAGTCATTTTACGATTTGAGCCGGGACTAAATTCAGAATTGTTTTTTTTTTGTATCATTTAAGAACCAATTCGAGCCTAGAAATATACCAAATTTTTAAAAAAATCACTTCAGCACTGAATTTATGAAGATATGCAGATTTGGACCCAGCCATTTTTTATGAAAACTAAAAGCCATTCAGGACGGCGGTCATAATTATTATAAACAGAAAAAATTAAGGCATTTTTTTAAAAGTAGTAACTAGTAAAATAGACAAATCGTCCAAAAAGCAGCAGCAAAACGCAACCACGACAGCTATTTTCATCTAATATTATCACTGATGTATTTTTGGTCGTTACCGAACGTATTTGGCTTGGTTGAACTGATGGTGTGTATTGTTTCGTTTTCTTCCATTATCAAAATATGGTACGGTTACTGTGAATTTTCATTAAAATAAACACAATGAATGCGTAGAAGATTAAGTGGACTATCTAATAAGAAAGATTATGAATTTTACACACTTGATTCAAAAGGTATCATAAGGAGAAATACCTTTCCCTCAACTTTTACAGGCTAACCAATTTACATTTTTGTTAGTTTTGTTTCACTCTACACTTATTACTAAGTTTCATTCATGTATGGGATCTTTATGTCTGGGTCTCAAATTATATGGCCATCCGCCAAACTTCTTTAGTATTTCCTCGTTCTAGAAAACCTAAAGGTAAAATTTTGTTTACACATTTTTAAAGTTCATCATCAAGCACGGAGTAATTATTTTGACAACTTAAATAAAACTTTGATGATGATGATGATGATTGCTCCTGACCGATTTCGGCCACGGCGACTGCTTCAACTCCGTTGTTGGCGTTGATGAGCTCTCATGTGGCTTACATAGCCAATCTTCTTGGAGAAGATCCTCGCACATAGCGGGCACGTGAGCACGTCGTTTTCATAGTGAAACAAAACTAAAAAAAAACAAAAAAAAAAACCAAAAAAAAAAACTTTTGTAGTAGTGATTATATTCTCTTTGAATACATTAACTAGTATTTTCTAATGAATAACTCATTTTATTAATTTAAAATTTTTAATAGCTATTTTATTGCTCAAAAGTCATTTATGTTGTTAAATCTAGTTAAAATGAGGGCATTGGTATTATTATTAAGTTAAAGGCCTTCCGGAAGATAAAATGTTCATTTCTACTTTGCGTAGCAAAACATTGTTTGATTCATTTTCAGATAGTATTTTTGTTACTAAATGGTATGCCGGTTACAGTTTAAAAGTATCATACATAATTGATTCCTACCTCTCCTAACAAAACTCCGTAAATTGACTGGGCTATCGCGTCTTTACGGGAAATCTGCCCTGCTTTTCGGCTCCACAAACATGTGTAGGTACCTAATATTATTAATCTACTACCTACCTAATAGTAAGAATGAAATTGTGATAGATTAGATCATAATATCGGTCGAGTTTATTATCGTGTTATTTGTTTTGACGTGGATTCGATACTACAATAATACGATACTTTATCAATCAATCAATTATTTATTTATTTGAAGTCACATTGACTCATAATTTTGTTAGTAAATACTTGATTCAAATTATATTTTATGCTATTATACCTACTTCGTTCGTATTTCTTTAGTCATTAATGTATACAAATATTTATGCTTATTTGTAAAGAAGAAATAATGCTTTTGAGCGTTACTAAAATCTAGTTAGCAAAGAGAGAAAAAAGACGAGCATTTTCTCGGAAGATAGCTCGAAATCCTAGCGATTTTCAGTCAAAATATTAAGCAAAGTCAAACGAAGTTCCTAACTCAACAATTTCGCAGTTATTCAATCTTGTGAGCAAATATTGTGAGCGTAATTCAGCCTTTACTTCATTTGTACCGCACGAGCTCGGGGGAGGCCGGGCCTGTCTTGGGGCCAGAGTTTATTTTCGCGCCGAATGCCCGTCAAAGGCAAAACGCTTTGTTTTTAGAAGCCCCCGCCCCGTCTACGCTCGATTAGTCCTTCGCTTTTTATTCTGGAGCACGTTCGAAAAGCAGATGCTATCGGCACTGAATGTTTATTTACATTATCTTGAGTCCACCATTAGAGTGTAAAATTGTGTAAATGCCCAGAGAAAACCTTTCAACTCTGTAAATTGATGCAGGAGAGAAAATGGAAAGATTCAATTTGGTATTGTCTTTTTCACACGTTTGTTTTTTCGTTCTTTGTTCAGTGAAGCACTAACAAGTTTTATGTCAATTAAAGTTCCATTAAAAACGTACTTTGATCATTTCTAGACTTATTCTTTCTAGACCTTGTATTGTGTGGAATTGTATCTAATGTTGAGTGTTATACCAACCTTCTGGATTGGTGCTATTGAGTATTATATGGTATTACACAACACCCTCCATTACGGTAGGCCTGTGCCTTGCAGTGGGACGTATACAGGGCCCTCTGTCTAGTAGGATCCACTATCTCGATCCACCAGTGGATTGAATAGCACGCTGAAATTCACTGTGGTCCACTATTTGGCTCAGTGGATCCTGTGATACTTGCATCTCTTAATATGCTCCACCAGGCTGATGATGATGATAGCACAATGATGCGTAAGAGCCTATGAGGTGACTATACGCATCAGGAATGTCCAGCATCTTCGATACCTATTGTGGTTACCAGTTCGGCTGGTTTAAGTGCTTTGACCGACCTGGGGCTCAGAGGAATTCTGAGTTCTGGAGGTATGTAGAAAAATATATCGATAGAAAAGTAAATTAAATGGAATGTCGCGAAAAATGATTGACGTTCGGTGTCTGTTTTTCCGGTTTTGCGACTATTTCTTCTTTTTGTAAAGCAACTAGTACCCAGTGGGCAGTGTGAAACGGGAAATGTACAAAACCAAATCAACTGCCGCGGCCGCCGCCGGCGTCCAGTCAGCAGTAGGTGACACTTTTATTGGATAATTTTTACAGAGCCGCTTAGCTTTGCTTTGAAAAAGAACACTGAAGACACACTTACCCTCAGTTGAATTCACCGATATTTTAGCTTTATTTTATTATAATTTTTGTTTCTCACAGAACATAAACAATTTAGGTTGAGATAAGTAAATAGAGTAGCAACGCTAAGCTTATTATTTTATCAAAACGTGTTTACTGAGTAAATGGAAATACGTGCCTAATTTGGAAAATTGTTTATCTTTTCGCCGAATGGCTGGAAACATTTTGTCAATAATCGTTTACGTCATTAGCGACGGTGTTTTATATTCAAAGCACTCCCCGCCATCAAAGAAAATAGCCTGTGAAATGACCTCCATGGGGGGGAGGGGCCGATGGAAGCGATTTTATCGCATGAAAGAAAAATATCTGTAAAGCGCTTTATTTACGGAACTAATAGGCGTGCTTTGTTGATAAAATAAGCCGTTTCATTTACGTTCTCGATTTATTGTGTGTTATCAATGAAATTCGATACTTAACCATTTCTCCAGAATTTGTATCAAACCATTTGATAATGCGTGAGCGTCGGTGGCGCGTTGCGGAGAGGTATGGACTCCCAATTATGGGGTTCCGGGTTCGAATCCGCACGGAAAACATGCCATGTACCAGTGAGTTTTTCTAACTTATGTACGTCGACTGCTCTCAAACGGTGAAGGAAAACATCGTGAGGAAACCTGCATACACTGAAGAAGAAATTCTGATGTGTATGTGAAGTCTACCAATCCGCATTGGGCACGCGTGGTGGACTAAATGCCCATACACCCTCCCTGAGGGTAGGCCTGTGCCCTGCAGTGGGACGTTTATAGGCTGATGACGATGATGATGATTTGATAATAATACATAATAGATTTTTTAAATCATTAGATTTTGTATACAGGGTGTAACAATATTCAAAGGGGTGGTTTAGATAAGACCACAAAACTGAATTTACGTTCCCGTTCTTTGGTGTTATCCTTACCTATGCATTCATACTGTGTGATAAAAATCTGAAAACAAGGGCTATTTTATCTGTAGATACCATTGCTAGATACCTTTTACAATGGTGAACATAAAGATAAAATTAATTCAAACATTTGACAGAATGGGTCCTAATTCTAAGCCAAGAGGGGAGATCAAATTATTCCATGCATTGAATTAAATCCTTTGATCACTCGAACTTTTGATTAGATATTCAACTCTAGTCTCTATAATAAAGAATGAAGTTAAATGACTGCATTTGCAGTTATAATTTTGCTCTAAAGCAGGGTTTCTCAAAGTGGGGTACGCCAGTTAATCGTAGGGGGTACACGACAAAATTTTCGTAATTGGTGGCCAAATCGAATCATTGCTGGAAATGGCCACAGATCAAACTCTTCAAGCTGATTTTAAAAAGATCTCTTTAATTGGTATTTGGGTAGTAAGAAAAGAAGAATATTCCGAGCTTGAAAGCTCGGAAGTAAAGAGGCGAAATTCTTTCTACCCTTTGGGACAACTTACTTATGTGAGAGTGGGTTTTCACGCCTGGTTATAATAACGACAAGATACTGAAATCGACTGACCGCAGAATCTGAATTAAGATTAAAAATCTGCCAATTGCTCCGAGAATCGACTCTCTTTGGGACAAATAAAAAGCCTCATCAACATAGATAGATAGATAAACAATTTATTTGCAAAAGTAACACACATAATATTACAGTTTACAACAATTTTACAAACAAGAATACAACGAGACATAGAATAGAACAACATGTAATTTATTGTATGCTACAGCAGCAGGTTTTAGCTCAACATAGACCTTGCCCGAGAGCAGGGTGTTGGTTTTCAGATGAAACCTTTTTATTAGTAGTCAGACGCAGCAACCAAAGAAGTGGGTGATAGTAAATAATTAAATTAAATATACTTATCTTTATGTGTTCTATCAGTCAGTTTTTTTAAAGGGGTTCACCACTGTCTTGAAAGTCTAATGGGGGTGCGTGGAGCTATAAGTTTGAGAAACCCTGCTCTAAAGTAAGAACAATTAGATTTTCTCTCTTGCCTTCCACCGCCCCTTTCCAATCGGCTGGAGCGGACGTGGGTGGGTGGAAAGTGTTTTTTTTCTCTGTTGCCAATATAATTGTTCTGATTGGAGCAAGCGGATGAAATAAAGTCACATTTGTAGGAGTTTTTTGCTAAGTCACTAACAATCCAAACCCAAACGCCGACTCGAGTTTTTAATTAATTTGTACCCGACAATGTTTTTTGTTGTAGGTTCTATACAAACAGTTACGTAGGTAAACTGGTGTGTTTCGAAATATGTGCTGGTATGACAGAATACTTTTACCTGGAGTGCGATTTTTGAATCTCATTCGCTGAGTTCAGCAGTTGAAAATGTCAAAGTTACTATGGAGAAATGCATCTTTCTACTGCTGATTTGACTTTCAAAAATCATACTTCAGGAGTGCGATTTTTGAATCTCATACGTTGAACTCAGCAGTTGAAAAGGTATGGAGATACGCAGCTTTCTGCTGCTGATTTGACTTTCAAAAAACGCACTCCTTAAAGTCACACTTTTGAAAGTCAAATCAGCAGTAGAAAGATGCATTTCTCCACAGTAATTTTGACATTTTCAACTGCTGAATTCAGCGAATGAGATTCAAAAATCGCACTCCTGATGTAATTTCCAAAATAAACCCTTTTTTGTCTAGGCTTAATCCTAATCAGTGTCCCACTGCTGCGCAAAAACTTCTCTTCTTTTTCTCCTATCCTCTCGGTTAAAATGTACATTTTTTTTTTTTTTTTCTTTATTGTTCAATACACACATTATTTAAAAAGTTTTTACATTTTAATCCCGAGCAGGAAACCGTGCAACGGTTTATGTGCTTGGAATGAATCGTTACACTCAATCGCTAGTTGCTATGTTAGTTTAGGTACTTATCTTACGCATGCGATAACAGGTTGCGTGTCGGACGTCGCACATTGGTCATCTCTGGACCAGGTGTACTTTTTTAGATATTTATTAAGGATTGATTTGGCTTTTTTATGAGTAGTTTTTTGTAGAATTTCACTTTGATCTTTGTCTGAAAATGTATTTAGTATATACGGCAGCATGTATTCCCATGTTCTTTTGCCGTAGACGTTATTGACTTTAGGTAGTAGATAAGTTGGTAAGTATGTTAAATTACGAAGGTTTTTTGGTCTTTGATTTTTTTGTAGTAGTGTCACTTTGTCACTATATTCTGAAACCATACATATATAAATCATATCAAAGACGCTTGCCACTTTACAGTATTTAAATAAACCTTTTTCGTCACCACTGTATTTGTTTTTAATGTGTCTAGGGACAATGGTCTTAAGCAGTCTACATTGCAGTTTATATATATTTGCTAAATGCGATTTGTATGTTCTTCCGTAACTACTTAAACCGTACATAATGATAGAATCAGCTAGCGCCATGTATAGCATGCGCAGTGTTTTGTATGGAAGTTTGTATTTAAGAATGGATAATTTTGCCAAAATAGCCCTCAATCTGTCACAAACATGGTCAATGTGCGTCGTCCAGTTAAAACTACTGTCTATCGTTAGGCCTAAGTACATATGATTTTTTGTTAGTTCAAGTTTTTCACAGTTACATACGTCGTTTACTACGGGTACGATCTGGTGTTTATGTCTACACTGGTGCGAGTGGGCATCGATGCTTGGAGTTACTGATGTTTTTATATACGGTGAATGTATGTGTAGTAGTTTGGTTTTTTGTGCATTTATACATAAGCCCACATCGTGTGCCCACTCACACAAGCGGTCGAAATTTTTTTGCAATACAGTTTGTGCTATAGATATATCATGATGAGCAGACAAGATGCATGTGTCATCGGCAAATTGGTATACGGAGCCATTCGGAAATATGTTGCACATGTCGTTCACATAAATTAAATATTCAGTAGGACCCATTATGGACCCCTGTGCTGTACCTACTGTAGTGGGCACTTTATTACTGAGTTCATTACCAATTTTAACCATTGTGTATCTACTCGTATGATAGTCGCGGAACCACTCTATTATTTGTACATGTTTACCAACTGTTCAAGATGCTTTAAAAGTGGCCTTTCTCTTTCTCTATCTTCTTTTAGTTCTTCCTCGCCATAGTGCGGAAATTTTGGAGGAGATTTCTATGTGACGCAGGTCTGTTTAGGGGTGGTCGTGTCTAGGTTGCCTACTCTCTGGCCTGCCACGAAGCTTCGCTTTTTTATGGAGGCTAAAGTTGTGTTTTTGTACGAAAACAATCCTTGAGATCACCGAAATATCAAGTACCAAACAACGTGAAGCTCATTTGGTATTTTTACTATTGGCCAAATAATCGACACCACGCTGAAGCTAAATTTTAAGATTAGAATTGAACCACGACAAACAACCCCATGAAATTTATACCTTTATGAAACAATTTTATTGATGCCACTCAGAAACCATAGGTAGGTAGTTTTTTTTATTGTTATTAACCTAAGTATTATTTTATTATAAAACACATGTATTGAAATTACATTTTGAAATTACTCACAAAATCCACTGTTTTCTTTTATAGTTTTCTTTTATTTAGTTTTGTTTTATATCTATAGGTACACCAAATAATGCGCAAAAGATGTCAACGATTAGGTATGATTGAAAAGAACCACAATAAGCTCCAAGAAAAGGGACCTTTATCATGCTACTCAGAAATCAGTTTTTCTTTTAAATCTATGGTAGGTATACTTAACAATGCGCAAAAGATGTAAGTACCTTCTAACAGATTTTGCATAAAGAAGATTGGCAGATTTGGACCCAGGCATTTTTTACGAAAACTAAAAGCTGATTATAAACAGAAAAAATTTAGGCATTTTAAAAAAAAACTTCCACATCTCCAGAAGTCCGGATTCAAAAGTAGAATTTACTAGTAAAATAGACAAATGGTTTAAAAAGCAGTAGCAAAACGCAACCACGACAGCTATTTTAATATAATATTATCACTGAGGTATTGTTGGTCGTTACGGAACGTATTTGGCTTGGTTGAACTAATAGTGTGTGTGATTTCGTTTTCTTCCATTATCATAATACGGTACGGTTATCGTGAATTTTCATTTAAATAAACACAATGAATGCGTAAAAGATTGAGTGGACTATCCTAATAAGAAAGATTATGAGTTTCACACACTTGATAAAAAAGGTACTATCATTAGGAGAAATACCTTTCCCCCAACTTCTACAGATTACAACCAATTTACATTTTTGTTAGTTTTGTTTCACTCTACACATATTACTAAGTTTCATTCATGTATGGGACCTCTATGTCTGGGTCTCAAATTATATGGCCTTCCGCCAAACTTCTTTATAACCCTAGTATTAAAACATGGCCTACTATTGTAAACATCTTGTGAAATAATACCAACTAGAACCAAAGAGCAAAGTTTTATAATAATAAATTCACTAGAAAGCAGTTTTAAGCCGATTTCTCTAGAGTAGAATTTGCTATCTACCGGCAGCTAGTTCATTGACTGCGACTGTGGTTAATGGCAGGTAAGTTAAGTGCTACTCGAACGTAGTTTAGTTTCCGTATAAAGTCCCTGGGTATTACAGTTTAATACATATAGTCATATAATTCATGCTTCTGAAGATAAAAAATTGTCAGGAAAATGTGTATGACAATAAATCAATATTTTCCATCCAATTTTAATTAGCAAAATGCCATTACTTGTTCTAAAATCAAAATTTTTCATAAATCAACAATCTAATAAAAATGAAACATCGCTCACGAAATAATAAAAACCTTCAATAAATATTAAAACAAATATTGGCAATAACATTGAAAGATTTTTCTCCAAGGAGTTGCAATATAACTCCGATTTTTTTTAGAAAACTGGTCGATATGACAAAAAAAAAGCAATGAAACCACCATCTAAACTATTATAAAACTGTAACAGAAATGGATATGTACATTGAAGATATTTACAAAAAAAAAATTACGACATGGTTTTTACCTGTCCCTGATTCCAAATCACCAATTTTTGGATTTTTTGTCTGTCTGTTTGTTTGTTTGTTTGTTTATTTGTTTGTTTGTTTGTTCGTTCGAGCAGCACGCAAAAACTACTGAACCGATTTTGATGAAACTTTTTTTGTTTGATAGCTTATCATCTGACTTAAAATCTGGTATATAATTTATGCGGACGAAGTCGCGGGTAACAGCTCGTTAGTAATAAAAAAATAAAACTATGTTTTCTGCAGGTTTTCTGGTCGTTATAATCAACAAATTTTTTTTCGTAGCAAGTCGCCAGTACCGTTGACGTAAAGATTGGCAACCGACCTATGTATACTTTTTTGCGTTCAATCTTATGGCATAAAAATATCTGTTTTGTACAGGTATAATTATTCTCTTTGGGTATAATAACTTTATGGTTTTGTAATGTTCCGTATTTTGGAATTTATTTTGCTATCTATTGCTTTTTGTAGTCCCCCGGCTTTTTTAATAATTAATTCATCTTGCTTACCTATGAAAAGTTATTCCTTTACATTTGCTTACATTTCTTGAATTGTTTGTGCAGTAACTCAGTACACACCACGGCATTTTTTAATAGGATTATTATTTTTTTCAATCAAACTGCTACAAGTACTACTACACGGCTAAGAATAACACCACCCCTTTTCCTCCCGTGGGTGTCGTAAAAGGCGACTAAGGGATCTCAGTCCGGGAGTCCAGGCTAGATTTTGGTACTTTAAATGTGACTAGATAATTTGTGTGACATTGTCCAAGATATTTATTTATTTATCTACCGGAGGATGGGCAGCAGCATCCTCTGAGTACACACATTCAATCCAACTGCGATCGCCAACCCGCCTGCCAAGCGTGGCGATTATGGCAAATTCCGTTTTGGGGGAGGCTTATGTCCAGCAGTGGACGTCTATTGGCAGATATGATGATGATGACTGCTACACGTGACCGCAGTGAGAGAGTAACTAAATGCAAGAGCATATCGCCGCACAAGAATGGGACAACGTCAAGAAGCGCGACGTTCGCTCTATACATGTAACTCAGCGGTCTGTAAATAAAATAAAGATATATTGATGTACCATATAGCGCAGAATCTAAATCAAATGTAGAACTGATGCAATCTTACGACTTTCGTCTCCCGCTGTGAAAACAGCCCGTAAAACGTTTTCTCGCTCTCAAGTTGGGAGAGCAGTAAAATCGCGACACCGCAGTGAATGGGTGTCATCGGGGAGCCGAGCTAGGGTTCTCGACGAAGGGACTTTGGGTAGGTAATGTTTTCAACGAAAAGTAAATTTATTGCATGAAGAGATTTGTTTACAAGTTGTTTACAAATGAATGAAACGACTCCCACCAGTGCAGTGGCAAGACCATAGACATTACTATACGGCAAGACTCAAATTTGATGTAGGTAGGATAAGGATAGGATCCCAAAGTTCGTTTTCCTAAGGCACGTAACCAGAATTTGGCTTAAGATTTTTGAAGAAATTCAAAATTCAAAATTAAAATTTTTTTATTCAAAATAATATCATATAGATAGCTTTTTGACGTCATTTTTTGACTCTACCAAGAAGAGGTTGTAGAACATACGATTATTTCATAAAAACAGTTGTGGTGTGAGTGCTTCAGTATATTGTACATGCAGGAATGTTTAGATGGCATAATATAGATCTGGAGTCGGGTTCAAGCTAAGCCAAAAAAACGAATGCAAGCCCAGCAAATCGTACCGGCTTGACAGCGACTTCGATAAAACAAATATGGAAATTAAAAAGTCATCGGCTGCAATATCATTTTTAGGGTTCCGTACCCAAAGGGTGAAAACGGGACCCTATTACTAAGCCTACGTTTTCCGTCCGTCCGTCCGTCCGTCCGTCCGTGTCCTACCTATTTAGGGCTGTAACTTTTGAACCGTAATAGCTAGATAGTTGAAATTTTCACAGATTATGCGTTATTATGGCGGATTTGTTAACAAATAATAAAAATGTCAGAAAGTTAAAAATTAAGGGGGATTTTCAACAAGAAACTAGTTTTTATCAACGAATTTTCTTCACGCTCTGTAGTAAAAACGGTAATACATACAAGCGTCAAACTTAGTGTGATTATAGAGCAGACTACAAAATAACAACAAATACTAAAAACCGGCCAAGTGTGAGTCGGTTTCGCGCTAAAGGTCCCGGACAAAAAAAGTTTATTTCTAAGTTAATAATGTTGTGTTCTGTGGTGGTGTGGTACGAAACCCTCGCTCGGTGCGCGAGTAGCCCGACTCGCACTTGACCGGCTTTATTTACCATCATTTGTCTTTGTAGAAACCAAATTTTTATTTAGCTGTAAGTTCACCAAAAAAGGAAACAAATAATATAAGTAACTTTGTTTGTATGGAGCGCGCTCCAATGTTCAGTGGGCGGCCCCCCTTAATACCTACAGTTTAAAAAAATTAAATCGACGGAAAGCTATCGAAATACTAAATCTGATTGGCAGCCCTAGGTAGGAGCACTATCCAACAGTTCAGTCGGCTTCCGTACCAACAATACCTTAGAATACCTCCGGATTTATGGATGCGATGCAATGGCCCGGCCGACCATTCAGTGGCATGCCTCCTGCCCCCTCCGTTCCCCTCAGTGCCGTATTAACCATATAGGCAAAGTAGGCACGGGCCTACGGGCCCACCATCGCCAAGGGGCCCCGCGGCCCGTGAGAAAAAACAATTCGTTTTTGTATTTGAATTGAATAAAAATTAAGAAAAGATTTAAAAAAAAGATTTTTTTTTTTCATTTTCATAACGTTTCCTTTAATGATACCCCACATAATAATTTTAGAATAAAAAACTGTTGACTCCCAAGCTCAATTGTAATAATAAATCTTTTTTTGACTGCACTCTTCTAATTGGGCCCTTAATTGATATAAAAAACGAAGTTTCAGCTTCTTATAATATAAGATTTTTATATATTATATAAAAATCTCTTTATCTCCGAGATAAACGAGTTTATGACTGTTACAGACAGATGGACGGACAGACATCGAGGTGATTCAATAAGTGTTCCGTTTTCCCAATTTTGTTATGGAACACTACACAGACTACACTATAGGTTTTGGATCGTGTTGCAACATCCTATTCATATTCGATGTAGTAGAAGCTTGATTTTAGTAGATAATTGTGCTATTTTATTGCTACCACCTAATCTGGACCACACTGGAAAAGAATCATTGTTACGCCCATGGGCAGGGGGGCCCCGAGACTTGCATTGCCTAGGGGCCTCTGCATGGCTTAATCCGGCCCTGGTTCCCCTACCTTCACTATGCATGATAATAAATGAAAAAAAATATTTGAAAAACGAGATGGCTAAAGTTGGAAAGGAAATTATCATGAAAAGCGAGAAAGCGGTTTTTAGGTGAACAGGGAGGTGAATGCTGAATCTTTTTGCTTGTCTGTCAATAGTTTTAAAAATGCTAATAGGTACGTTGGTTGTCATCCAACTTAGAGGAGATTATTATTTAATAAAAATCGGTCAAGTGCGAGTCGGGTTACTCGCGCGAGGGTTCCGTATCACACCACTAATAGAACACAACATTATAAACAAAGAAAAAAAAACTTTTTTTATCCGGGACCTTTAGCGCGAGACCAACTCACACTTACCCGGTTTTCAGTATTTGTTGTTATTCTGCAGAGTTTGCTCTATAATCACACTAAGTTTGACGCTTGTATGTATTACCGTTTTTACGATAGAGCTTGAAGAAGAAACGTTGATAAAAACTAGTTTCTTGTTGAGAACCCTTAATTTTGAACTTATTGACATTTTTATTATTTGTTAACAAATCCGCCGTCATAACGCATAATCTGAGAAAATTTCATCTATCTAGCTATTACGGTTCAAAAGTTACAGCCCTAAATAGGTAGGACAGACGGACGGACGAACGGACATACGGACATACGGACAGACGGACAGACGGACAGACGGACGGACGGACAACGTAGGCTTAGTAATAGGGTCCCGTTTTCACCCTTTGGGTACGGAACCCTAAAAATTAAAGCTTTCTTTTATTTAACAAAAAACCCTCCATTCGGACTTTCGGTATTACTAGTGAAACGTGTATGTTCTGAGGTTTTAGAATATCTCTGACTACCCCCCTCGGGGAATCAAGTCGTGAGCATTATGCTTATGATGCTATACTCCATTTTACTGTCTGATAAATAAATACCATTAAAAATATTTCAAGTAAAAAATTAGCCAAGAATTTTCCTCTTAAAAAATTATGATCTCATTTTCAGCCAAGTCTTGAGTAAGTTCATCTTGGTCAAATAAAGTTATATAGGGCCCTTCTTAATATGCTGACACTTTTTTAAGGGGATGATCAGACCGTCAAACTGAACAACTTTCTCTATGGCACCAACATCGAAATCACGAAAAAAAATCAGCTCTTCCATACAAAACTGCAAACCTACTCGAAGCCGATTGTTTTTTTACGATTTCGATGTAGGTCCCATAAAAAAAGTTGTTCAGTCTGATCGTCCCCTTAAAAGTGTCAGCATAATTATTAAGAAGGAACCTGTATAAGGCTTGGCCGACATCCTCATCCCATGTAGATCGAATGCTTATCTTAACTCAAGTGTGATAATTATATTATGAAACCCTATTAGGATACTGCAAATGGACGGACTGTACGGGCAGTGTTAGTGAATAACTTATACCTCTAATACTGTCCGTGTTGCCGAATTAATCAGTAACCCGTGGCTGTTATCCGTTGATGAGACATCTGTTCAATACCTTCTTGGCTCTATTCACTGTGAATAGGTAGATATATAATATAGAGGTAAGGGGCTTATTAATCGAACTATAGATGATAGTACGACATTATACAGGGTGTACAATAAAATGGGACAGCTACTTAAAGGGGTGCTTCAGACCATCAAACTGAACAACTTTCTCTATGGGACCAATATCGAAATCGCGAAAAAAAAAACTGCTGGCCCATACATTTCAGTCGAGTTATGTTTGCAGTTTTGTATGGGAGAGCGGTTTTTTTTTCACGATTTCGATATTGGTCCCATAGAGAAAGTTGTTCAGTTTGATGGTCTGAAGCACCCCTTTAAGTAGCTGTCCCATTTTATTGTACACCCTGTATATAGGGTCCAACTTAATATGCTGACACTTTTTTAAGAGGACGATCAGACCGTCAAACTGAACAACTTTCTATATGGGACCAACGTCGAAATCGCGAAAAAAAAACAGCTGTCCCATACAAAACTGCAAACCTAATTGAGCCAAATGTATGGGACAGCTGATTTTTTTTCGCGATTTCGTTGTTGGTCCCATAGAGAAAGTTGATCAGTATCATGGTCTGATCATCCCCTTAAAAAAGTGTCAGCATATTAAGAAGGACCCTGTATGCATGAGTTGAAACAAAAGCAGAGTTAGTTAAATCCGGAAATAAGTTTGTTTGTCGATTTGGTACGTTTAAACTACTGAACCGATTTGAATTCTATTTAGCAGAGAGGTATGTAGTCTGTGGTTTAAGGCCCGCCACATACCGTACAAATAAATGCCGTGCCAATTATTCCGTACGGAACTAAGACATCGTATGGATTTGTTGGAATTTGATCGGAATTCTGAGGAGGGCAACCTCAGAATTCCGATCGAAATTATGGAAGCATCAAATCCTAAACAGAATCCGAATTCTGATTCAGAATTCCGGAATTCCGTATGTAACAGGATAGCCAAGATTTCTTTCCGAAAGACTTTTGCGCGTGGAGATGTGGGAAGAAAAAGAAAGTTTAAGTACTACTTTCTTGTCAATTACGTAGAATAACGGTTTTAAAAGCAAGCTGTATCTATCAGCCTGTATACAGGGTCCCTCTTAATATTTAATATTATATTATAATTTCCATACTAAATGCAATCAGCTGATCAAACGTTTATATGAAAAGTTATATTTTTTTCGATATTCCTATAGGTTTCTTAGGGAATGTTGTTCAGTATCATACACCCTGACACCCTGTATAGGTACGTATCAGGTCCCAGTGCAGGGCACCAGACAGGCCCGTATTAATAAACGAATCCCATGCGTTTGCGGACAGTTAAGCTCACGTTTTAGTATGCGTTAGATGTGACTCAAGAACGACCAAGCGTTGGAGTTTTACCGTAGTATAGTATAGTACCTTATTCTTTTTACTACACTGTGTTCTCTCTCACGCCTTTCGCGAGAGGAGGCTTGTTCCTGTGCTTGGGCTTTGTGCTACAGCTATAATATGCTATTCTACAACGTGTTAATGAATTAACGCAAAACTAGAAAGTAGTTTGTTTAGAATCGAGAGCGAATTATCATGGTTTCAACATAGGTAATTTTTTTCAAAATATTAAATATATTTTTTGTAAAATTTTAAATTTACTGAACCCGATGTCAAACCTCCGCACGGTCACACTCACTCTACTTACCTTAACTACCACTACCAAAACAAGATTATTAAAATGTATCCATGAGTACGTTAGCGCTTTCATTCATTGCTGAAATGATAACAAATCATTTTTGCCTCAAAACTTAAAATGCGAATATCTTTAAATTTTAACTATCAAAATAATGAAATTATTGTTTCAATCTAATTATCTACACTAATATTATAAAGAGGAAAGATTTGTACCTATTTTTGTATGTTTGTATGTTTGTAATGAATAGGCTCAAAAAGTACTGGGTCGATTTAAAAAATTCTTTCACCATTAGAAAGCTGCATTCACCCTGAGTAACATAGGCTATATTTATTGCTAGAAAAGATTAGACGTCCACCCGTGCGAAGCCGGGACGGGCCGCTATTTTGTTATAAATCAGTTGGGGTGTATGAGGTTTTGCGCTAATTCATTAACACGTTGTATAAGCTCCTTCTTTAACGGGATGATCAGACTATCAAACTGAACAACTTTCTCTATGGGACCAAAATGGAAATCATGTAAAAAAAGACTGCTGTTCCGGGATTTCGAAATCCCGAAAAAAATATTGCAGTTTTGCACCTGACGGTTTTTGAAGAGGATGATAAGACCATCAAACTGAACAACTATCTCTATGGGACCAACATCGATGTTTGTCCTATAGAGATAGTTGTTCAGTTTGATTAACTTAATTAATTTAAATCACAAACTCGAAACTCAAACGTCATCAACATGGAATACCAACATTACCTATCTCGTTCTTATTTAGAAGTGACTTAACACGTTTTGGTTAGCTTTAAGTAGGCAAGTGCCATAATTTAGATATATCCTACCATACCAACGGCAACATCGGTCAAAAGTTTACTTTAGAATCTTTAGATAGAGTCGTCGCGACGCCGTGCGAGCGAATAATGTTTAAAGAACTTGGCTTACACACTGCATTGCCTTTTAGATGTTTTTGGTGAAAGTAGAGCACGCACGACATTTAAATGTCGTTAAGCGGAATTTATTACTATTTTAATATCAAACTCAAAAGAGCACTATTTGATCTAGTTAACACCTGTGTAGCTACAATCTAAAATTGTTTGCCTTTCTTTTAGATATTACTTATAAGGGTCAGCGCACACCCAGCGTAGAACTGCTCGCGCATGCTCGAGCATGTTCTTTGCAGTCGCGCACACCTAGCGGCAAAATCCGCCAGCGGCAGCGGCGGAGCATGCTCGCGCGTGTTCGAACAGTCTCGCGGATGCTCCCGTGTTGCTACAGTTGACGTAGTGAATTTTGCGTTGTGTTTACAATATTTTATAGTAAAGACGTGCGATAACAACAATTTTAAAGTATGGTAGACTGGGATTTGGTAATTAATGGGTTACTAGCAAAGGAAGATGAGCAAGAAGAGCACATCAATAAGATGAAAAGAGGCAAGAAAGATGTACTTATATTTGGGAAATACTAAGCCCTGTGCTGTGCTACGGTTTAAAGTTCTAGGGACAGTTATTTTATGGCTAGGTACTATAAAATGGAATATGAACAATTTGAAAACCTACTAAATCTGCTTCGACCTTTCAGATTTTCTTTGTATTTTCAAAAAGAGTTCGATTATTATATAATATTATCTGTAGTAAATTGCCCTTTTCGGGCTAAAGTAGTTAAAAAATATGATGTAAATGACAGCTGCATTGAGCTTGTACAAAATGCGAAATTTTTGGGTATGGAAACAGATGCTTTCATGAATTGGAAGAAACATGTGGAAGGATTAGAGAGTAAACTAAGCAGTTTTTGTTACGCCTTAAAAAACGTCATGCAAATTTCAACAAGGAAAGCGGCGCTCCTTGCATATCACGCATACTTCCAGTCAAGAGTGTTGTATGGACTGGTCCTCTGGGGGGGATCTGTGGACGTTGACAGGGTATTTATACTACAGAAACGATGTATACGAGTTATATATGGGCTGCGATCCTGCAGGGACTCCTGTAGATCTGCCTTCGTGGAGCTCAGGTTGCTGACAGTAACCTCCTTGTATATTATGGAACTCTGTAAACTGGTTAGACGTTATCCTGATAAATTTCCAAACAGACCTGCATTCCACAGTAGACGACTAAACGATATACATACAACACAGCTTCAAATCCCTCACTGTAGAACTACCGCATATGAACGGACAGCAACCTACAATGCCGCTAAAGTTTATAATAAGCTACCGCCGTATATTAAAGCTCTCTCAGGCAAAAAGTTCCTGAATAAACTGAAATCTGTGCTAGTCAATATGTGCCCGTACGACCTAAATGAATTCTATGATTATGATTTTAGTACGTAGTTAATAATACAAATAAATAATTAAAATTGACATTGGGGATTAAACTGACATGAAATTAATTAGCTTCATTCGTTGCGCGATTATTATTATACCGGAATGTAGTGAATTTTTTACTTTACTCTATAAAAATGTCTTAGATTTCTTCATTAGATTCCTTCATTGCTTGTTTAAATGCATGATTGATT
Organism: Agonopterix subpropinquella; assembly: GCA_922987775.1. Lineage (NCBI taxonomy): Eukaryota > Metazoa > Arthropoda > Insecta > Lepidoptera > Depressariidae > Agonopterix > Agonopterix subpropinquella. The sequence goes on along the minus strand of OV277695.1, from coordinate 13,300,652 downwards.
AGTTTGTATAAATTGCTACACCCACAGGGGTAAAATTACATTGTGACATTCTTATTGTATTCTGCGTAACATCCTACAAAAACATGTAATTTATCGCAATAAAGAAATTGAATTGAATTGAATGATAGATTTAGTCCGAAACCGGCCGAGGCGGCAACACTTACGACGGATCGCAAGCATCGACACGGGCGTATGCTCGAACATGCTCGAGCATGCGCGAGCATCCGCGCGCATGCTCGCGACTGCTCCCGTCGCCGCGAGGAGCATATGCGAGCATACTCGAACAGACGCTGAAGGGATTTAATCACTTGCAAGCTATTTTCAACTTTATTTCAATGGAAATAGAGTTCATTATCAATTGAATCAATGAAACCTGCTCGCGCATGCTCGAACAGTTTTACGCTGGGTGTGCGCTGACCCTAACATCCAAGTTCAATCCTAATCAAAGGACATTGCCAATCTTTGTATCGAAGTGGGACCAAGTGCTGCCCAGAATGAACACATGGTGCATTTTGTTCCTCAGGCCAACCCCAATCTGTAAACGAAAGCGCTCCAAAATCTATCCGAGGAATCAAGAGAAAAAAAATGTTTTGTTGTGAATTATTTATTTACGAAAAATTAATTTAACAATAAAAAGCAACTATTGCATACTTTTTACTTAAGTTTTTACATGTACTAATTTATTAATTAATAATTAAATTATTTACATAATTAATCAGTAACAGTATTATAAATCAATTAATAATTACATGAATTAACATAATTCAGTAGGTAACAGTAGTGGCTTGTTTTTCTGGGGCCAATATTTTTTTTTTCTAGTGTGAAATAATGCTACGATCCCAATTCAGTCACTTTCATTCCTGGGCAGCATTTGGTCCAAACACTGGCAATGTCCTTTCAGTTCTAATCACATTGCTCTGTGTTTAATTCCGTATCGCGCTAAACTTGACTTATATGTGACTGACAGCCTTCAACGTCTGAGCGACCTGTCAAAACGGCTCTAACGGCTGTCAAATGATTAGCGCGATACCGAATGTGTTAAAAGTTGTAATTTGTTGTAGTGTGTGTAAATTTGTGGTTTGCACGCGGTCTAATCATGGTTCAGTTGCGCTTTATTTAGCGCGATTGCTATCAGGGTATAGCAGGGTAGTGCGAAATGCACTGTCAATTTGCGCACAAAGGAGCGACGTTAAAGTCGTAGCTTCGTAGCACAGAGTACATAATTACTAGCGTAAATCCTACTAATATTATAAACGCGAAAGTTTGTAAGTATGGATGGATGGATGTTTGTTCAGCTTTCACGCAAAAACCGCTGAACGGATTTTGATGAAATTTGGCATACAGATAGACCATGACCTGGATTAACACATAGGGTACTATTTATCCGGGTAACGCAGACGAAGTCGCGGGCAACAGCTAATAGTAAATTAATATTTCTATGGGTAAAAGGCGGCTGTCGTTTTGGCGTTATGTCATACGTTCTTTTTCTTTTTTTTTCATTTATTTTATCATAATTTCAAACGTTACAAATTACATTACATTTCGCCAAACTGCAGAACAGGGCCTCAATTGCGCAATTTTATACGGTTTTGGTTTATTTTTGGTTTAGATTTGGATTAGCTGAAGTAAAAAGCTATCGCGATTTTTCTCGCGAGATATTTTTTTCTGAACGGTAAATCGCACAATACAGAAAATTCGATCGAACGGACATCAAACGTTACGCCAACGTATCTTCCGAAATAAAGCTAAATCGTTACCGTTTAATATAATTTGCGCGATACGAATTGTGTATCGTTTTTGGTTGTGGTTTTGTTTTGGTAGTATCGTTCAAACTTAGGGCGATTGAGGCCCAGTTTGTGACAACATGCTAACACTACTGGTGTCAACTTGACAAGTTACATTCATCCTGAACAGATCCTGAACCATTCCTGAACGCCAAATTCTTTTTTCTTTTTGCCTTTTACCTATTTCTGGCGAAATTTATTGTACTCCCGTCGAAACATGATCTCTTTTGTTATGATCAGCTTCCATTACATTAATGGATAAGCAATTTGTATACGCCAATGAACCTTCAAAGACAAATAGACATAAACCATACCCGTAAGTCCGTTTACCCTTCGCCGTAGGTAATTTGAAGATGGAAATCGTGTCACAGATACGAGTGGAGTTCGCAGCGTGATTTACTGCAGTTGTCTCTTAGTTAACGAGGGAAACTTTTTGCTTCCAAGTACTACACTCGAATAAATTAGCTAAATTGTAGCCGCCAACCAAACGCCCCAGGCTCGTCTTGCGTGTTTGCCACGTTCGGTAGCACAGTTAATTATTTTAAACGGTGTGGTTGAGAGTGTGAGTATAATATACTGAATTAAAGTGCGACACGTCAATTTATCTAAAACAGCTTTAGCTCAATAACGCACGAACGAGATTGTTAGCGTTGTGTCAACCAATCGAATATGTGGAAACATTACTTAGTAACTATTAAATTATCTGTGATTGAAGGCTATCATCGATTACTGAGGTGCCACTAATAATCCTAATTTAACTTAGTATTAACTAGCTGTTGCCCGCAACTTCGTCTGCGTTACCCGGGTAAAAAGTACCCTATGTGTTAATCCAGGCCATGGTCTATCTGTATGCCAAATTTCATCAAAATCTGTTCAGCAGTTTTTGCGTGAAAGCGGAACAAACATCCATCCATCCATCCATCCATACTTACAAACTTTCGCGTTTATAATATTAGTAGGATGAGGTATTATACTTAACTTGTTTAAAAGATCTTGAGATAACTCCACGATTCAGTGGCCGAGTTTGGCCACAGTTTGGCAGCATCCTTCAATTGTTTGTGTGATATGAAATATTTGTATTTTGAAAAGGCTATGTTTATTTGTCAACAAGTTAACTTTGCCTAACCGTTTCATGACAAAAGCCCGAAGCCAAGATTCAGGGTTTGAATGTGAGTTGAATGGAGTTGAGTTTAAGTAGGGTCGAAAATGTATGGATTTTGACATAGGTAGTTCGATTCGAACTCAAAAACTTAGGCATCTAAATCTCAGCCGAAGACTATCCTTAAGAGGATAGACCAGTACGGTTTACTCAATACAAACGTATTCCCCTGTTTTCTTTCTGGATAATGACACTAGGTAAAGAGTAGAGAAGTCGGTGGCGCGTTGCGGAGATGTATGGACTCCCAATTATGAGGGTCCGGGTTCGAATCCGCACGGACAACATGCCATGTACCAATGAGTTTTTCTAACTTATGTTCGTAAAACCGACTGCTCTCAAACGGTGAAGGAAAACATCGTGAGGAAACCTGCATACACTGAAGAAGAAATTCTGATGTGTATGTGAAGTCTACCAACGCGCATTGGGCATGCGTGGTGGAATAAATGCCCATACACACCCTCCTTGAGGGTAGGCCTGTGCCCTGCAGTGGGACGTTTATAGGCTGATGATGATGATGAATGATACTAGAGAAAATTTTTTTTACCATACAATATATGGTGTCACCTCTGCTTAAGAACTAGGGACCTTCGAAAATGACAAATTTTACCGCCCGTTTTCAAACATCCAGTAAACTGACGAATATAAACAAAAAAAGTAAAACATACGGACATAGCCAAAGTCTTTCTCATATTATTTTTGAAAGAATTATTAAAATCGGTTTAGTTTTGGAGGAGGAAACTGGGGAATACGAAATACTGATTTCGTCGATTTTTTGTATATAAAATCGGTCCGAGCTGCAGTTGTCTCTTTCGCACTTTAGTCGGCGGGGTGTATGGGTCTGGGCGGATCTGTTAAATACGTATACAGTCGGAAAAGTGACCTATTCTCCAAATTAGCATTTAAGCCCGCCTATCCTCTTAAATTGTCTAACATCTCTGACTTAGAAACGTAACCTATATACCTGGAGACACTCGCGCGTTCCAACTCTATCTCTACGGTAAACTTTGAGAGCACAGTTGACGTCACTGCAGACACGTTTAAACGTTCAACTATCAAAGCTTGCGCAGGTCAGTAACTCAGTTAAAGTCTGGAATTGAAGATGCTTCTCTGTAATCGAGGCGAAAGCGGTACTCCCGGGACGTGATGTCGATTCACCTCGAACTAGAAACCAATCAGGAATAGTTGGTGTCCCATGCAATGCGTATGAGAAGCTCCAGTCTCTGGCTCTCGAAATTCTGTTTTAGATCTAAGTTGGGGTTTCCGTAATTATTTCCGTTGATGGAAGTTGGTCGTCGTATCTCGAGATGCATAATTTAGGTACCATTGTCTCAGACCAGTTAGTCATTAATGTCTGCCCTTAGCTATAGGTTTTAATAATACCTATAGTTATAGTTGACTGGAAATTATTATTTTGTCGTACTAAGCATATTTTAGAGAACATGAAGTTTCGAAATTAAAAATGAAACTGGCTTCAAAAAATACGAAGAATACGCCTCTAGACAAAATTATTTTACTCATTTCTTCTTAAGGAATTTTTAAAGTTTTTGTAGGTACCTAACGATTTCTTCATTCTATTTTAAACTGTTAGAAAAAAATCATCAATAATGCAGGTCTCAGAGCAAACTTGGCTCGGACTTTAAGCTCGCCATTAGTTTGTGAGTCGAATCAGGTGCCAACACTACAGCTAAGTCTCGACTGTAGGTTCTTAAATCTAGCTAAAATTCAATCCCAACAACTTTTCCTCCGGTTTTCACTTAAAATGTGTTAAAGTTTGTACTTAATTACGAGTAGTCGTAAATCTTAGTTCCTGTCGCTTGTAAAATACTTATGGACATAAAGATTTGGAAGCAGGTTTCAGTACTTATAGTTGAATAGTTTAAGTCCTGGAACCAATAGGCTAAATGTGAACCTCTTTTTTTTCATCGGTAGCTATGTTTCTGTTCACCTGAAAAGAGAATTCGGTGTTGAGTTTAATTACAAAAAAATAGTTCCTAAATACCATTTCTTTATTCATAGTAGCTACCTACCTAACTTTATGTTTTTTTTTTCAATATGAAAAAAGGCACAATTATTCTGATACAAAGTGATAGAGTCGTTTAGTGAATAGAATTAAAAGACGACCGTAGTTGACAAGCCTATGCATACACGGGCCTTTTAATATTTAATATTAAAGGATACGAATACCTACAATGCAACAAAAGGATAAGTAAATAAACACAACGTGAGTCTTGAAAGTATTTTTATAAACTGAATATTTCAATAAATGTATGAAACTATTGAGTGATACGGTGATACCTATGTGCTTTGTTACGAAGCGCCTGCCGTGTTATTGGACGCAATGTTTGTTTGAGATGTGTTGTTTAAACACTAGGGTCTAGATTTTGCTTTCATACCAGCTCTGCATTAATTGTTTATATTTTCAATGACCCCTTTTTATTATACGATCGAGTTTTAGCCACATAGCCCAGTCATTTTAAGGAGTTTTTTTTAGGAGGGGTGGGGAGTAATTATTAATTGGACTATTAAACTGTAGCCGGCACGATTTAGTGACAAAAAGACTATCTTAAAAGATTTAAAAAAATCGCTACGCAACATAGAAATAAAAATTGTGTGTTCCAGAAGGCTTTTATATTAATGATATTAATACCAATAATGCACTCATTTGAATTAGGCTTAACCTTAAACAATGTAAATTATGTTTGAGCAATAAAATAGGCATTGAAATTTTAAAAATGAGGTAATATACTTACATCCTTTTAAACTTAGGGTTTACCCATTAAACAGAATAACTTTTACTATGGGGGCAAATAGATAGGAGCAAAAAAAAATCAGCTGTTCCATACTAAATTGCCACCTACACACGAGTCACGACCCAAATGTATGCAACAGCAGATTTTTTTTTTGCTACGATCATGTGTTTGCTCCCATAGTAAAAGTTGTTCAGTTTGATGGGTAGACTCTTAGTTTAAAAGGATGCTAATGATACCAATTTCACCCTGTATATTAGAAAAAACCAATGTATTTTTCAAAACCATCTAAGTAGACAAAAATATTTACACCATGTTTGAAGTAGGTATGTATAATGGTAAAAACATGTGCAAGAAAAAAAAATTACCATCAGTTTTATTTAGAACTTGTATAAGCTAAATTTTAAAATTTGAACTGTTGCTTACTCGGTTTTTTTTAAATCTTGGTACATTTATAGGCTCAAATTGGCTCTTCAATATTGAAGCTACACCGAAAAAAAAAACAATTAGTGATTAGTCCCGGCTCAAACCGTAAAATGACTGGGCTAACACGAAAAAATATAAGTATAGGTGAATAAGGCAAAAGAAGTCCGTCATCTCCGCTGAGCCTAATGGAATCTGTATTCTGTATCTTTCCTAAATATATATTATTTATTATTATGGCGCTGAAGTAATTCAATAATAAAAAGAACTTTTACCAACGAAACAAGAAACCTTATTTGTGTTAATTCAACCACTTCTCGTGCTACAAGTAGAAATCTCGAGCGATTTGATTTCACTTTAATCTTAAAACTTTCGAGTGTAGGTTAACATAATCTTACTTTAGGTCTAGATAATAAAATGAAGGATGTTTTAAGATAAACTTGTTCGAGAATCCCAAAATATTTGTTATCGCGTAACTTAGGATATAGCTTAGAAAATTAACAAGCTGAATTAGTACTAGTATGTATTCTGTGGCTAAAGTGGTAATGGGCCGAAGAATTGACAACCGATCATTGCCAGAGTTCTAGAGCTGGCGTAGTGTGGGACTACGACCGACCCAAAAAGGCAGCGGAGAGGGGAGCGACTGGATGAGGAAGGCCGAGGATAGAGTAGGTACAAAATAATAATTATCATAATTGAATTAGTATAACGGAAAGAATGAGTAAGTAGTTACCTAAATACTTATTTTAAATCTACCAAATTTTATTTCTGTTACCTCAAAGATCACAAGAGAGAGAGAGAACAGAGAGAGATCTCATCCTTCATCATCAAGATCATTATATTGATCATTATATCATTATATTGTCACCTTCATTGAAAATGGCGCGTAAAATTGTGCAGCGCGCTTGTAGCATTGCTCGACGCGAACTATTCAATGAACAGTAACCTAAGAATCTGCTTCTGATGTCCTTCAAAGTGAGATCAAATGGATTGTCTCGAATATGAAATGGTTATATGTAAATAACAATCCCACTTTTGCTTGTAAGTACAGGGCGAAATGGATATCATTAGCATCCTTTTAAACTAAGAGTCTACCCATCAAACTGAACAACTTTTATTATGGGAGCAAAAAAATCGGAGCAAAAAAAAAAATCTGCTGCTTCATACATTTGTGTCGCGTAGGCATTGCATTTTAGTATGGAACAGCTGATTTTTTTGTTGCTCCGATCGGTTTGCTCCTATAGTGAAAGTTGTTCAGTTTGATAGGTAGACTCTTAGTTTAAAAGGATGCTAATGATATCAATTTCACCCTGTATATTTAATTCCGTGCTTTTGCGCTTGATCTTATTTTTTAAGGTTCCGTACCCAAAGGGTGAAAACGGGACTACGCTGCGCTCTCCGTCTATCCTATTTGTCCTACCTATTTAGGACTGTAACTTTTGAATAGTAATAAGAGACAGTTGAACTTTTCACAGAATATGCACTATTATGGCGGATTTGCTAACAAAGAATAAAAAGATCAAAAAGTACAAAATTAAGGGGGTCCTCATACAAGAAACTAATTTTTATCAACGTTTTTCTTCTCTCTCTACCGTAAAAACGGTAATACATACAAGCGTCAAACTTGGTGTCATTATAGAGCAAACTAATAAAAACCGCCCAAGTGTGAGTCGGTCTCGCGCTAAAGGTCCTGGAGAAAACAAAACGTTTTTGCAAGTTAATGTGTTGCGTGTGTGTGGTACGGAACCCTCGATGCGTGAGTAGAGTAGTCCAACTTTATTTTTTCTTATTACCTTTTTAATATTTCTCGCAGGTAATTTATCAACCTTGAATGAATGATTGTATAAGAATACGAGCTTTTACCCGCGACTTCGTCCGCATAAATTATATACCAGATTTTAAGTCAGATGATAAGCTATCAAACAAAAAAAGTTTCATCAAAATCGGTTCAGTAGTTTTTGCGTGATACTCGAACAAACAAACACCCAAACAAACAAACAAACAAACGAACAAACAAACAAACAAACAAACAGACAGACAAAAAATCAAAAAATTTGTGATTTGGAATCAGGGAGATCTAAAAACCATATCGTAATTTTTTTTTTGTAAATATCTTCAATGTACAGACACACTTCTGTTACAGTTTTATAATAGTTTAGATTACGTCAACTTACGAGTTAACAAATACACTATTCGTTTTCATTTGGAGTCATTCTTACACTAACCATAAAAGAAAAATCAGAAGCGATATCGGCAATTTTAGCTACCCTTGTGTGAAGAGTGGAATCTCGATTTGATCCTATTAGAATCAACTGTATTATATTTCGTTATAAGAATCATACACACCCCAGAAAATGTTGAGCACTGAGCTTAGTAGGTAGGTAGATACCTACTATTTTTTATTTATTCAAGTAGTGTAATAGAATTTTATGTAAGTACCTAGATTTTTGTTCACATTTTTTTCCTACACGCTATAATGATAGTATAGAATAGAAATTACCTAAGTATACAACATCTTTTTAAACTCCACTTGATCCTTATAATATAGCAACATTGAGAATATGGTGAACAATTAAGTAAACACTCGTAAACAACCGCCATTTACAAAACTTTTTACCCCTTCGAAAAAAATCTTTGCTGTTTTTCCTCTGAGAAAGTATTAGTTTAGCCGAAACGGAAGGGATACGGGAGAGGCATCGTAAATCCCCTGAATTCTTCTCGGACAACGAACGCTGTAATAGTAAGAAAAGCTCCCCTATTTGATCTCCTCACAAGATTAGTTACATTTGAGTTAGACGTGCTCGCTTCTATGTGACTTCCAACTTTTACGGTTGTTTGTCCAATATGTAAAACGAGCGCTATAAAGCTGGGACCGAAGAAAAGTTTGCTTTTAGCTTTAACTTTGTTATTACTGCGATAAGTGTTACGTTCAGGATTCCATTACAATATTCTGATTGCACGAAATCGACGTAGAAGACGGATGAACTTTATTTAATTGACAAAAATAATACAACACAAACTTAACACAAAAATTATACACAGTCCAGGGAGTCAATCGCGCAAATTTTGAACGAGACTACCAAAACAAAACCACAACCAAAAACGTTACGTTATGCACAATTCGTATCGCGCTAATTTTAGCTTTTTTTCGGAAGATACGTTGGTGTCCGTTCAATCGAATTTTCTGTATTGTGTGATTTAACCGTTAAGAAAAAAATAACGCGATAGCATTTTTAAATCAGCTAAACCAAATCTAAACCAAAACCAAAAACGTTCCGTCCGAACGGTAAAACCGTATAAAATAGCGCAATTGAGGCCCAGGAGTGCGATTTTTGAAACTCATTCTTTGAACTCAGCTGTTGAAAATGTAAATGTTACTATGGAGACGTGCATCTTTCTACTGCTGATTTGATATGAAAAAATCATACTCCAGTGCTGGTAGCATGCACACCCGCGATAGCCGTGATACGGCTTTATCACGTCTTTTATCTCGTTCTTTCGCGCGCAAAAGAACGAGATAAAAGACGTGATAAAGCCGTATCACGGCTATCGCGGGTGTGCATGCTACCAGTGCAGGAGATTGAGCAGTAGAAAGATGCGTATCTCTATACATTTTCAACGTATGAGATTCAAAAATCGCATCGTCGCCGCAAGACGTGGTGCCCAACAGGCTAAGCAGCATTGCTCTGTTGTTTCGTGTGTGCCTTTAATGGTGAATAAAGATTTTTCTTTCTTTCTTTCTCTTTCATTCTCCCTCTTGATGGTGAGGCTGATTCTTTGTGCCAGGAAGCTGCCAGCTCTGTGGTCACCAGAGGTCTCATTGAGACGCCCCAATAGGTCTGCAACGAACGCTTTGGCCTCTGGGCCCCGAGGTCCCAACGTCTTGAAACCTATTGGTGCGAACACGTAGCTGCCGGCATAGATCTGCCGGCCAAATTACGGTATACTAAACCTATAATATTGCCTAAAGCAGATTTAGTTATTATTACCTAAAGCTGAACCACTAGTGAAATTAAATTCCGCGACGCGACGACGGTACAATGATCTGAAGATAACATAAACTTACTTTAATTAATACAGACTATACAACATAATTGACTCACAGACTTTTCAGAATGTGCCTTTTTAGGGCTCTTTTAAACGATTTAATAATATCTTTATTTATATCTAAATCTTGTGGAAGGGAATTAAATATTTTTGGTATAAATAGATTCATATTTGTAAAACTGTTTACCAAATTAAAATGCACATTGTCATACTTATACGATTCAATCTCTTTTACGTCCACATCAATTTGAAACTCTTGTTTCGTACAAAATATCTTGTCGTCTTGTTTTCGCGTTGTTAGCGGAAGTTCCCGAAATTATTTGTATACCTAATTACCTATCTTTGCGCATTGTCGTCTGATCCGGGGAAATGAGAACGGAAACACGGTGGAAAAGCAGTTGCGCTCCGTTTGAAAGTGAGCTTCGTGACAAACAAACAAACTTCTCGGGGAGCAAGATGCTGTGTCGATGTGAAGCGGAGTGATAATTTTTTGTTGTTTGGTTGATAATTGTTTGTTTGGAATTTATTTATTTGACTTTTTGAGGCAATAAGGCAAGTGTCAGTATTCGACTCTAATGGAACAGCTGAGTTGTTTCACGATTTCATTGTTGGCTCCACACCACAGTGAAAGTGGTCCAGGAGTGCGATTTTTGAATCTCATTCGCTGAGTTCAGCAGTTAAAAATGTCTAAATTACTGTGGAGGTATGCATCGTTCTACTGCTGATTTGACTAATCGATTTGAAAAATTATACTTCAGGAGTGCGATTTTTGAAAGTCAAATCAGCAGTAGAAAGATGCGTATCTCCATAGTAATTTTGTCATTTTCAACAGCTGAACTCAGCGAATGAGATTCAAAAATCGCACTCCAGTAGAACGAATTCAGCACTGACTAAAAATGTACCACAGGGTAATGTTTTTTTTTCGAAATTTCTTAATGAAGGACCCTCCTTGTTATTGTAATTCTCTGATACGAAAATTTATAATGTTAGGAAGGTACTTTACTTAGTAAAATAATAACATCCTATTCGGAGTCACGTTGCAGGAACTGACCCGAGCATTCGTCTCGCGTGGTTTCGCGCGTCGCGTTTTTGCCTGCCACGAGGCTCCGCATTTCTCAATCTCATCTTGTTCTTGTCCAAAAACAATCCCTGAGATTGGGATAGATTCTCCAAATAAACTACTTGACACTGGCGGAAATGCAGTGCTAACGCACAAGCAAGAGTCCATTAATTTATTAAAAAAAAAAAACATCCTATTCATGTGTCGAAGGTCTACATTTAGAATCACCTTTGTGTCTACCTATTATTGACTTAATACGGCCACAATCACATTTGGGAATAGGTATTAATGTATGTTAGCTGTGTTCAAATCGAAATTCGATACCAGCAGCAGCGGACCCCTGTCTGCGGCTGTAGCTTCAACTAGCCAGGGTCGGATTTGGAAGAAGGCTATAGGGCAAATTTAATAATCAAATTATAAGACTAAATATTGATAGATAGACATAGAAATACGCAGTGTCCAATATAATTTCAAAACATGAAACTACCTATTAGCAGGCCTGTCTCACTCCTCAGCTCAGGTACGATTGACAGCCGGACACCTCCGAGGTGTGCATCGTCGCTCATTGGCTCATTTTATTTTTCGTTCCGGAAGTGCGCGTTCGAAATACGAAAAATAATCTGTGCTATTAGCACAGCTCCGGCACTTCAAACAACGTTTTAGATTTGACATGATGACGTTCGCACAAGCGCACTTTGCGAAAATTGTGCATGACATATGTGTACGTGTAGGGTTGACTTAACACGCATCGTATGAACTAAGTACATTATGCATTTCGTTGCTTTTTATAGTTCATTATGTGATTAAAAATAGTTGTTTAAATAAAGAATCACAGAAAATGTGAATTTAGTGATATTTTCCAACATTAATTTTTAGTGTGAGGAGAAAAATAAAATATATTTTATGTAGTCAAATCCAACGGTCAGTCCAACTGCATTCCCTTGCTCAGCTTCCCTCAAGTTACCACAGAGAGTGTGAGGGGAGGTGGGGTATTTTAAGTCAGAGGGGGGCGGGGAGTGGCCGTTCTGTATGTAGAACTATATACTATTATTACCTATTCTGTAATGTATGTAAAATTACTGTGGAGATACGCATCTTTCTACTGATTTGACTTTCAAAAATCGCACTCCTGAATGGAATGACGTGTCAAGTGGTGAGAGGTGGCAAACTTTTCGCCCACATAAACACTATACAAAACTAATAATCCTGACGCCCAACTCCGTGCCTGCTTTCCCGCTAGTGTTTACTGTTTACCTTTATAAATGTTGCATGATATTGTTTGCATTTGTATCGGGTAGTCGTGGCCGTCGACCCTGATATCCGTTTAATATGATAATCCCCATGCAAACAACCGGCGGATTGCCCGGCTAAATTATTTATGCACCCCGGCCTGCCTGTGATGGCTTCACTTGTCCCAGACTACTGGAGTTTTATTGTACCCCTGGGCCTTGGACAGGTGACCGTCAACAAACTTCGAAATAAATCATTCACGAGAAATTTACCCCGCCAAACTCGAAAAGTAAAAAAAATAAGAACTGCGGTGAAATTTATTTCTTTTTTAACCGACTTCAAAAAAGGAGGAGGTTTCTCAATTCGACCGTATATATATATTTTTTTTCTTTCTTCGTTTCATTATAAAAATAAGGAAAGTGTCTGTTATACATGGTCCTTCTTAATATGGTGACACTTTTTAAGGGGATGATCAGACTGTCAAACTGAACAACTTTTTCTATGGCACCAAAATCGAAATCGCGAAAAAAATAACTGATCTTCCTTACAAAACTGCAAACCTACTCGAGCCAAATGTATGAGTCAGCTGTTTTTTTTCGCGATTTCGATGTTGGTCCCAGAGAGAAAGTTGTTCAGTTTGATGGTCTGATCATCCCCTTACAAAAGTGTCACCATATTAAGAAGGACCCTGTATTTTATTGTAATTTTATTGTTATTCAATTTTACAAATACTGTCCCATACATTTCAGTCGAGTTACGTTTGCAGTTTTGTATGGGAGAGAGGATTTTTTTTTCGCGATTTCGATATTGGTCCCATGGAGAAAGTTGTTCAGTTTGATGGTCTGAAGCACCCCTTTGAGTAGCTGTCCCATTTTATTGTACACCCTGTATACCAGATTTTAAGTCAGATTATAAGCTATCAAACAAAAAAAAATTTCATCAAAATCGGTTCAGTCGTTTTTGCGTGATGCTCGAACAAAAAAACACACAAACAAACAACTGACAGACAAAAAATCCAAAAATTGGTGATTTGGAATCAGGGACATCTAAAAAGCATATTGTAATCTTTTTTTTGTAAATGTCTTCAATGTACCTACAGACACACTTCTGTTACAGTTTTATAATAGTTTAGATTAGATTGATAATTTAACATGTTGTGCTATTTCAAGTCAATCAATTAATTAAAATGTCAAAGTTTGGATATTTAGATGCTTGTCACCATAAAGGTATTATACTACGTAAGAGAGACGGTGACAGCTGAGAGAGCGAGATGTACCTAGCGGCATGTCTGTATAATAGAAAGAGATACGTGACGCGAGGCAATAGAACCGTTTTTGGGGATTTGGAGTCCTGGTAAAAATTCAGTTTCTGTCAATAATCGTGAACCTAAAGTGAAATCGTAGATAATTTTGTAAAATATACTAACACTGTTTCATTAAATTATTCACCATTTCACGTTAGATTGAGAATTAATACAAAGAAATCGAATTTTTACCCCGCCGAGGACTCCAAAAAACGTCCAAAAACGTTTTCATTTGACAACTCATGTCACTTACTCTATTCCGTAAGGTATAATATCTTTATGCTTGTCACTCAATCACGCATAAATAAACGGCTGAACAGATTTGGATGTGGCACGCAGATTATAATATTTTCTGGATTAACGTGGACATCCAAAAGCAGGATAATTTTTTGAGGTCCACACAGACAGATTCGCGGGCAACAGCCGTATAGCTTTTTGAAATTTTGCATTTCCCGGTTCCTCTAACATACATAATGTCTCAATTCTCGCTTCAATTGCTTCGTACCTTATTACAACGTGAGATAGTGGCCGCAACTTAGACAGGCGGTAATCAATTCCTTAATTGAATCCGGCCGAGCGGTATGCCTCATCCGGGATCTTGGATGGACTATGGGAGACGTTAAACGACGCGGAGGCTCCTTAATGAAATAATGCTGAATGTAATTTGATTGTTTTGGACCTCTCGCTGGTGGTAGAGTTAGCGTTTATAGAACGGGGTTTTGTTATGATTTGTGTGCTCATGTACAGGATGTTAGGGTAAACAGAGGCATTACTTTAGGCCCTAAATAATGCCCTAAAAATCACCCCCTAAAGTTTAGGGAGTGATTTCACCCATGATACTGAACAATTTTCCCTAAGAAACCTACAGGAAATTCGCTTACAGCTGATTGAACGTTTGTATGAAAAGTCGTTATTTTTTTGCGAATTTCCTATAGATTTGTTAGGGAAAGTTGTTCAGTATCATGGGTACAATCACCCCTTAATGTAATGTAACTGTTTACCCTAACACCCTGTGTACAGGATAAACTAAAATGCGTTAAGTACTTTAAGGGGTGCCTCAGACCATGAAACTGAACAACAATAAAATCGCAATAAAAGAATCTGCTGTTCCATACGCATTTGGGTCGAGCAGCCTTTGACAATTTTTTGATAACTATTATTTTCCCGTAGTGAACGTTTTTTAGTCTGATGATCTGAAGTAACAAAAGTATGTACCTTGTAATAAGTACCTTCTTCATATGCTGACGTAGGGAAAGGTTATTCAGTTTGATGGTTTGATTATCCCCTTAAGAACCCGTCAGCATATTAAGAAGGACCTTATTTGCAAATAATTATATTCTTTTTTATGGTTACGTACCCAAAGGGTGAAAACGGGACCATATTACTAAGCCTATGCTGTCCGTCCGTCCGTCCGCGTCCGTCCGTCCGTCCGTCTGTTCTACCTATTTATTTCTGTATATATATTTGTGCATTATTACGGCGGATTTGTTAACAAATAGTAAAAATGTCAAAAAATTAAAAATTAAGGGGGTAAAATTAAAAACAAGGAACTAGTTTCTATCAACGTTTTTTCTTATATGGTAAAAACGGTAATACATACAAGCGTCAAACTTTGTGTGATTAATTGATTATAGAGCAAACTCTACAATATAACAAAAAATAATAAAAACCGGCCAAGTGTGAGTCGGTCTCGTACTAAAGGACCTGGAGTAATAAAAATTTTTTTGTACGTCAATATGTTGTGGTGGTGTGGTACGGAACCCGCGGCTTCGGTGCGCGACTCGCTCTTGACCGATTTTATTTATCGTATCGATAGCTGGCACGGTTTTGACTTGCTGTGAGCATAATGACACGCAAATGTCACTAACAAAGCTGAAGGAGACATAACAGGATGAAACTAAAAGATCACGCAGAAAATTCTCTCTCGAGAACACCTCACCAGGTATTTAACGTTGAATAATAAATAAGACATCAATTAGGCACCTTCCTAACTCCAAGAGACTAAAATCTAAGCTTTTAAACTTTGCAGCGGGTATAGGTAGACATCAATTAGGCACCTTCCTAACTCCAAGAGACTAAAATCTAAGCTTTTAAACTTTGCAGCGGGTATAGGTAGACATCAATTAGGCACCTTCCTAACTCCAAGAGACTAAAATCTAAGCTTTTAAACTTTGCAACGGGTAGGTAGGTATATAAGTGTAACTCAATTTTGCTTTCAAGAACTACATCAGCAGACCACAGCTTATTTTCATAAATTACTTTAACGTTTCCGCTTTAAGGTGGTGCTTCGAACAGTACTGGGCTCGACGCCGTATGCAAATGAGACCGTACAACGAAACAAGATTGTCGGGTTTATAAAAATAACAGGCAAATCCACTTTCATTTTTATTCAGAGTTCCGGCGCCGCACCATTGTTATGTCCGCGGCGACAAAGGGAACGCACTCCACTTAATTTTTCCGACGCGAACTGCGATTTGGAGAAAGTAATAAAACGAGAGATCTAATAATTCCTTCTAATTCAATATTCTCATTACATAAACACGAAGGGTGGTCTCTATAGAAAAAACTTTAGGGAGCTCTAATGCAGGGTGTTACAAAAATAAAAATAAACATTTAAGGGGGTGGTTAAGACCATCAAACTGAACAACTTTCACTATGGGACCAATATCGAAATCGCGAAAAAAAAAATGCCTGGACCATAAAGGTATCATATAGAGGAACTGACAGCTAAGAGAACGAGATGTACCTAGCGGCGCCACTGTAGGTATAATAGAAAGAGATACGTGACGCGAGGCAATAGAACCGTTTTTGGGAACTTGTCAGCACATCGACTGGGTAAATATTCGTGCTCTGTGAATAATTCGTGAATCTAAAGTGAAGTCGTAGATTATTTTGTGAAATATACTAACACTATTTCATTAAATTACCTACGATTTCACGTTAGATTCACAATTATACACAGAAATCGAAGTTTTAGGGTGCCGATAAGTGCCGACAAATGCACAAAAAACGGTTTCATTTGACAACTCATGTCAGTTACTCTATTCCGACCTGATTCCGACAGGTATAATAACTTTATGGGCTGGACATTGGCCTCCCCCAAAATGAGGAGATTTGCCATAATCGCCATGATACGATGCGTATGCGATGTTCCATACTAAACTACAGATCTACTCGAGCTAAATGTATGGGACAAAAGATTTTTTTCGCGATTTCGATGTTGGTCCCATAGTGAAAGTTGTTCATTTTGATGGTCTAAACCACCCCTTAAAGGTTTTAAATTTAAAAAAAACACCCTGTATTTAAACACAGAATTTAGGCATTGTAATTTCATTTAACGGTCCAATTAATACGCGCTAAAGGAAAAGTAAATATAATTTGAAAATTGAAATTATTCCGTAGTCCTGAGCTATTTACATTAGACTTACCTTGAAAGTATTTTCGACTGAATTTATTTGTTTTAGTTTCCAACAAGTCCAACAGATCTTTAATTTCAAAGAGTTTGAATATTAGAAGGCAAATAATTTAGGCAATTTTAATTGATCTTTCCTAAACAAGTATTAAAAGTGTACTTAGAAGAGATCAATTAAAATTGCCCTCATTGTTTTCAAATATAAAAAAGCCGTGGTGGTCCAGTGGCGAGTAACCTTGCCTGCCTTGCCTGCCGTGCAGGAGGCGATGGTTCGATCCCCGTCCAGGCCGACTCGTACCAATGAGTTTTTCGGAATTTATGTACAATTTGTAACACCACAGGCTTTTCGGTGAAGGAAAACATCGTGAGGAAACCTGCATGCTTCAATTTCGAGGCATGTATCGTACCTACTGTCCATTACAAGTGGCGACGGGCTCACTCCCCGTCACACTGGACAGAGTTTCGGTACTACTAGTGAAACGTGGATGTTCTGAAGTTTCAGAATATCTCTGAATACCCCCTCGGGGAATATAGTCGTGAGCATATGCTTTTTTCAAATATTTTTCTTATAACCTACAGGATGTTAGGGTGCGTCCACATCTGACGAACGTGCCGCGAATGCGCTGCTCGCGAGCGGCTCGCGAACTGCGCATTCGCGGCCCGTTCGCCAGATGTGGACGCACCCTTAGGGTAGACAGTTGCATTACTTTTAGCGGGTGATTGTATTTCATGACACTGGTACCGATTCGGACTGTGCCACGACTTAACTTAACTAAATTGATTCTTGTCACTTTCTAAAATAAGATTAAGAAAAGAGACAGAAAAGCAACAGCTGACTTTGTGCTGTCAAAGTGACGTCACACGCCCAAAATAAGATGCCATCATAATGTACGCCATCTTATTTAAAGCGTTTTTGGGCGTTTAACGTCACTTTGACAGCACTAAAGTCAGCTGTTGGTTTTCTGTCTCTTTTCTTAATCTTATTTTAGAAAGTGACAAGAATCAATTTAGTTAAGTTAAGTCGTGGCACAGTCCGAATCGAGGCCACTGAAAAAATCTCAAAGGAACAAAAAAAAATCGTTCAAAAATATTTCAACTGTTCATACAAAGACAAATTTTTGATCAGCTGATTGCATTTAGTATTGTAAAAATGTTGTTTTGGCTAATTTCTTACAGAAAGTTGGTCAGTATCAAATATCAATACAATACAACTAATACAAGGGTACAATCACCCCTTAAATTAATGCCGCTTGGTAAATCACGTCAGAGGCCGTAAGGCGGTCTGAAAAACTCTGACACCAGGAGTGTGATTTTTGAAACTCATACGTTGAACTCAACAGTTGAAAATGTCAAAATTACTGTGGTATGGATGGAGATATGCATCTTTCTACTGCTGATTTGATTTTCAAAAATCGTAATCGTAATCTTCAGGAGTGCGATTTTTGAAAGCTAAATCAGCAGTAAAAAGAAGCATTTATCTCCTATCTCCACAGTAATTTTGACATTTTCAACTGCTGAGTTTAACGAATGAGATTCCAAAATCACACTCCAGGGCTTGTTGCCCACACGATAAGAAGAAGAAGTAATGCAACTGTTAATTCAATACCCTGTATAAATCTAATAATTTTTGCATAATAAGTCAACCACTATTTAAGACATACAGTTTTTTTAAAGCATTCGTTGCGAGGTTATTTTAGAAAACTCGTACTTGGGCTATAATAGAAATTTGTGAAAAATGGAAGAAGATTACGGTGTCGAGTCGTGGTCGCTTCTGTACCGATCCGATGTGCTTATGAGGATGGATTACTTGCGGACCTTTACAATCGACACGGGAAAGTCTTGATAGATCGCTGTCTCTAACACAAGTTCATTTCCCATCAATAATTTAGGTTTGATCGAAGTTTTCGCTAATTACCGCTTTTTCATTTAAATTTTAACGCAACGCATTACCCAGTAACGCTTAAAGACAAGATATAAAATACTAATACAACGTGTTAATGAATTAACGCAAAACCTCATACACCCCAACTGATTTATAACAAAATAATGAAATTGAAACAATAATTTCATTATTTTTCTTTATAGGCCAGTCATTTTACGGAGTTTTGTTAGGCGAGGTAGGGAGTAATTATAAATTGGACTTTTAAACTGTAACCGGCACCATTTAGTGACGAAAATACTATCCTAAACCATATTAAAAAAAAATTGGCTACGCAACATAGAAATCAAAATGATGTGTCTCAGAAGGCTTTTAAATTAATAATATTAATACCAATGCACTCCTTTGAATTAGATTTAACAGTATAAATTATTTTTGAGCAATAAAATAGCCATTGAAATTTAAAAAATGAGGTATTTATTCGAAAATACGAATGTATTTTTCAAAACCTTCTCAGTAGACAAAAATGTTTAAACCACGTTAGAAGTATGTATAATGGTAAAGCCTTAAATGTGTGCAAAAAAATTCATCATCAGGTTTTTTTAGAACGAGATAATATCTAAATTTTAAAATTGGAACTGTTGCTGACGTGATTTTTTTTTTAATTTTTATACATTTCTAAGCTGAAATTGGCTCTTCAATATTATACCGAAACTAAATGTCAATTAGTAATTATTCCCGGCTCAAACCGTAAAATGACTGGGCTATTAGGTTTAGGGTTATATTTGTAGAATTTATACAAAATTCTGTTGTAAATAAAAACTTGTTATTTCATTACATTTATAGTTAAAATTTTAAGTTATTCGCATTTTAAGTTTTGAGGCAAAAATGATTTGGTATCATTTCAGCACTGAAAGAAAGCGCTAACGTACTCATGAATACATTTTTATAATCTTGTTTTGGTAGTAAGTAGGGTGAGTGTGCCCGTGCGGTGGGTTGACATAGGGTTCAGTAAATTTAAAATTTTGCTAACAAATTATTTAATATTTTGAAAAAAATTACCTATTTTGAAACCATGATAATTCAATTCTGCTCTCGATTCTAAACAAACGACTTTCTAGTTTTGCGTTAATTCATTAACACGTTGTATACAGGGTGTTAGGGTAAACAGTTGCATTACTTTGAAGGGTAATTGTACCCATGATACTGAACAACTTTCCCAAACGAACAAAGAGAAACTAGCAAAAAAAAAACGTTCAACTTTTCATACGTAAACGTTCAATCAGCTGATTGCATTGAGTATGGAAAATCAAACAAGTTTATTTGGGAATGTTGTTCAATATCATGGATACAATCACCCCTTAGGCCCGCTTGCGCCAGGCAGGGTTATCGTCATTAACTCAGAACTAGACGCTACTTTGGAATTAAATTATAATTATGTCTTGGACCATCCTGTTTTAGGGGGCTAAACTTGTATTATATTTAAATTTTAAACCGCCGATGTGGTAGGTTTAAGTCACTAAACTACGTGCTAAATATGGCTAAATGTCAAAATTGAGGCAACAGCTGTTTTTGTTGACATGATTGATAACTGAAAGCGATGAAAACGAAATGTCATTGCCAAAATAAAACAAATGAGACAGACAAATACAAAGAGATGCAGTGTGAAAGAGACGTGCATATAATGTTCATTCATCATTCACTTTCATATTTTGTCGGTTTACATAAACTCTATGGTCATTTAGGATGTTGCCAGCGAAAAATATAGAACTGTCTGAGGTGCGATTTTTGAAAATCATACGAGCGACTTGGCAGTAGAAAGATGCATAATCTCCATAGTAATTTTGACACTTTCTACTGCCAAGTCGCTCGTATGATTTTCAAAAATCGCACTTCAGGTTAGTTAACTATGAACTAGTTTTCATTGGTGCAAGACAATCTTCGATAACACTTTAGATCGGTGCTACTAAACACGGGGTTACGCAATTTAACACAGCATTTGGCGCAAGTGGGCCGGCAATGCAACTGTTTACCCTAACACCCTGTAGTAGTCTCCCAGAGGCAAACTAATCAAAGAACAATGGCGAATTTGGATCTTGTCAGTTTTACGAAAACTAAAAGAACAGAAAAAAATTAAAGAATTTTTTGGAAGTAATTTTTGAATCCAAAATATTGGATTCATCCTCTAAGACTGAAATAACATGCGCATCAGCCACTCAGATTCTTTTTGGTTAAGACAATGTTGTGATCAATTTTGTTCTCACGCTATTTCGTCACTTTACCCAAGGCCATACTTATAGTAAGTGTGCATTGAATCTCGAAAATGTTAAACCATCATTAATGCGACTACCGCATAGTTATTTGTGTAAAAGTACTGGCTAAGAATTACGAAGAAAGAATTTACTGTACTGTCCCGGACGGAAACTAGCAATTGTTGTGGTCGAGTCTCCGTTAATCACTGACAGTGATGTTTAGAGAAAAGGCCGTCAAAAGTCAGTGACTTTATTTCAAGTCATAGGGCAATGCCGCTGGCAAGAAATAAGAAACTTTAGATCAGATCCAACCTTCGGTGAAAGCGAATCGGTACCGTTTGCGCCGTGCGTACTTGCGACTAGAAAATAGTGTCTCTCTTTTTTTTTTTCAGCACAAAAAAAGGTTTTGACAAAAGGTTGTAAGAAATGGAAGAGATCTACGATACAATATGCACCTTTAAAAAATCCATGTATCCTGTTCTGTATGCTTTGGAATTGTTTTGAAGGTTCTTATTGAATATGGAATTAGGGTAAACAGTTGCATTACTTTAAGTATAAAGGTTAAACAACCTTAGGGTAACATTAGGGTGTTTTGTTACACCCTGTATAAACATACAGGATGTAACATAACACCCTAGTAATACTTAAGGGGGTTCTTCAGACCATCAATCTGAACAACTTTCACTAAGGAGCCAACGTCGAGAAAAAATAAAAAAATCTGCCGTCCCATACATTTGAGTCGAGACGGTACTGCAGTTTTGTATGAAAAAGCTGTTTTTTTTTCGCGATTTCGATGTTGGCTCCATAGTGAAAGTAGTTCAGTTTGATGATCTGAAGCACCCCCTTAAGTATTACTAGGGTGTTTTGTTACACCCTGTACTGATGGTAGAAACTGAATTTTTTTTCCTAAAATACATACAAAATTATGTTCTTTCCATCCTACAGGAAGTACTAATATTATAAACGCGAAAGTTTGTAAGTATGGATGGATGTTTGTTCCGCTTTCACGCAAAAACTGCTGAACGGATTTTGATGAAATTTAGCATACAGATAGACCATGGCCTGGATTAACACATAGGGTACTTTTTAACTGGGTAACGCAGACGAAGTCGCGGGCAACAACTAGTACTAAATAAAATCAACTGATTTAACGTTTGTATGGTGAATTTCCCTTTGTTCCTTTGGGAAAGTTCAGTATCATGAGTACAATAACCCATTAAAGTAATGTAACTGTCTACCCTAACACCCTGTATGTGTATACAGGGTGTAACAATACACCCTAGTAATACTTAAGGGGGTGCTTCAGACCATCAAACTGAGCAACTTTCACTATGGAGCCAACATCGAGAAAAAAAAATCAGCTTTCCCATACATTTTAGTCGAATCGGTACTGCAGCTTTGTATGGGACAGGTGATTTTTTTTATTTTTTCTCGATGTTGGTTCCATAGTGAAAGTTGCTCAGTTTGATAGTCTGAAGCACCCCCTTAAGTATTACTAGGGCGTATTGTTACACCCTGTATACAGGGTGAAATTGATATCATTAGCATCCTTTTAAACTAAGAGTCTACCCATCAAACTGAACAACTTTTACTATAGGAGCAAAACAATCGGAGCAAAAAAAAATCTGCTGTTGCATACATTTGAGTCGAGTAGGCAGCGGCAGCGGGTGCAGTTTAGTATGGAACAGCAGATTTTTTGTTGCTCCGATCGGTTTGCTCCCATAGTAAAAGTTGTTCAGTTTGATGGGAAGACTCTCAGTTTAAAAGGATGCCAATGATATCAATTTCACCCTGTAATAGGGTAATTTTTAATAGGTCTGTATGGCTTAAAGGGGAAAGAGTAGAGCCCATTAGAAGTCTAAAACTGTATGGAACCCCTGGTCGAAAATCACTGGTTTCGGAAATAGTGGACACTAACTTTTTTTTCGAAAATTACCAAAATTTAAGGTAAAAGCATAAAAATAAAAATAAATACTTATTGCATGCATTTTTTTTACGTTTTCTGTTTACTGGATAAATTATTCATAAACTAAAAACAAAAAATCTCATAAGTTACTTCAAATTTTAAAGTTGTTTTTCAGGTTTTCGACCAGGGGTTCCATACAGTTTTAGACTTCTAATGGGCTGTACTCTTTCCCCTTTAAGCCATACACACCTATTAAAAATCACCCTGTATATACAATATTGTCGTAGTGGGGCAGTATTATTATTGCAGTGTATG
The DNA here is from genome assembly GCA_922987775.1 of Agonopterix subpropinquella. NCBI lineage: Eukaryota > Metazoa > Arthropoda > Insecta > Lepidoptera > Depressariidae > Agonopterix > Agonopterix subpropinquella. The sequence continues at coordinate 13,277,135 of OV277695.1, read as the reverse complement.
GAGACAATACCGTTCTGGCAGTTTGTTATCTTATCAAGTTACCTTATCACAGAAGATAAAGACAATTTTAAATCATGTTTTGATGACAGCGTAGCTCAGTAATATAATTAAGAAAAAATATTCTTAATGGTCCCCTTCCTAGTAATGGTACCTTATTTGAGTTTGAAAATAAAATAAGTAAAAAATACTTTTTAAGTAAAACGATTTTATTTGAATAAAGCTGCACTAAACGGTAAAAAATAATTTTGTAAAATTTTCCTACCATATTGCACCATACTGTTAGCTGGAAATTTGTGAGTATAACCTATGTCAACCTATCTTCATAATACTTATGACGAAAAAAGGTATTACAATAGGGATTCATATTTTAGATTAATACTTTGTTAATTAATTTTGATTATAAAATCGTGGGCGCTTGCTAGTAAAATATAAAACTTTCCTAGCAATTTGCTATCATTCTTAGTACAGGTACGGCCTTCATAACTCGATACCATAAAACAATGAAAATCACATCGATATCACATTAGCCGTACTAGGCCTATTTACTTTGAAAATGTTTGAAAAGTTAAATAGTATGTGTTATTCCTACTACTATGCAAGCGCCCACGATTTTATAATCAAAATTAATTAACAAAGTATTAATCTAAAATATGAATCCCTATTGTAATACCTTTTTTCGTCATAAGTATTATGAAGATAGGTTGACATAGGTTATACTCACAAATTTCCAGCTAACAGTATGGTGCAATATGGTAGGAAAATTTTACAAAATTATTTTTTACCGTTTAGTGCAGCTTTATTCAAATAAAATCGTTTTACTTAAAAAGTATTTTTTACTTATTTTATTTTTTACTTTTTAGTTTCTGAGTAAAGATCTGCTACAATTAGTCGAGATCCCTTGACCACCTCCTGTCTCCATCATCAGACGCTCAATCTTACCGAGACTAAAAAAGTATTCATCGAAACAAATTAAATAATACCAAACATGAGTGTTCTGCTACAATTAGTTGTAAGTATAGATCCTTTGACAACCTTCCATCTCCATTATCAGACACTCAATCTTACCAGTACCTATCATTAAGTTCTCATCGACTAAAATTATATGATATCAATGACGAATGTTGTGCAACAGTTTACTGAGGAGATCCCATAGTCACCTTCCGTCTGAATCATACCGGGACTATAAGGTCATTATACAAAACCAATTAAATGTTATCAAACACGACTGTACTGCTACAATTTACTGAAGTGTACCCTTGATCACCTTTTGTCTCCATTATCAGAGCCTAAATCTAACCGAGACTATAGAATCCTCATCAAAATCAATTAATTGTGACCAAACACGAGTGTTCTACTTCAATTAACTGAGGAAATCCCTTGACGACCTTCATCAGTTTGTTGATTTCCGTCTCCATCATCAGATCCTCAATCTTACTGACACTACAAAGTTCTTATCGAAGCAATTGAAACGTGATCAAACCCGAATGATTTGCTACACTTGTAGAGGAGATTGCTCGTCCACCATCCGTCTCCATTATCAAACCCTCAATTTTACTGGTATCATAAAGTTCTCATCGAAACAATTGAAATTACAACAAACAGAGTGTTCTGCTATAATTCACGGATGAGATCCCTTGACCACCCTCCTTCTTCATCATCTGACCCTCAATCTTACTGGTAAGTACCACAAAGTTCTCATCGCAACAATTTAAATTACATCAAACACGAATGTTCTTCTATAATTCATCGCGAAGATCCATTGACCGTCTTCCATATCCATTATCACTCCCTCAATCTTACTGGTAAGTATCACAAAGTTCTCATCGCAACATTTGAAATGAGACAAAACACAAGTATTCTTCTATAATTCATCGAGGAGATCCCTTTACCATCTTCCATATCCAACATCACAGATCCTCTCAGTCTTACCCGGACTAAAAAGTCCTTATCAAAACAAATGAAATGATATCAAACACTGCTACAATTTACTGAGGAGATCCCTTGAACAACTTTCGTCTCCATTATAACACCCTCAATCTTAACGAGACTATAGAATCCTCACCAACACCAATTAAATGATTGTGTCCAAACACGAGTGTTCTACTTCAATTAACTGAGGAGATCCCTTGACCACGTTCGTCTCCATCATCAAATCCTTAACGTGACTATTACCACAAAGTTCTCATCGCAACAATTGAAGTTAGACCAAACACGACTGTTTTTCTATAATTCATTGAGGAGATCATTTGACCACTTTCCGTCTCCATCATCAGATCCTCAATCTTACTGGTACCATAAAGATCTCATCTCTACAATTGAAGTAAGACCAAACCCGACTGTTTTACTTTCATTTATCTTGGAAATCCCTTGAGCACCTTCCGTCTCCATCATCAGATCCTCAATGTTACTAGTACCACAAAGTTCTCATCTCTACAACTGAAGTAAGACCAAAAACAACTGTTTTGCTTTCATTTATCTTGGAGATCCCTTGGCCACCTTCCGTCTCCTTCATCAGATCCTCAATTTTACTGGTACCACAATGTTCTCATCTCTACAACTGAAGTAAGACCAAAAACAACTGTTTTGCTTTCATTTATCGAGGAGATCCCTTGACCACCTTCCGTCTCCATCATCAGATCCTCAATGTTACCGGTACCACAAAGTTCTCATCTCTACAATTGAAGTAAGACCAAACACGACTGTTTTGGTTTCATTCATCTTGGAGATCCCTTGACCACCTTCCGTCTCCATCATCAGATCCTCAATCTTACTGGTACCACAAAGTTCTCATCGCAACAATTGAAATGAGCCCAAACACGAGTGTTTTGCTACAATTCATCTTGGAGATCCCTTGACCACCTTCCGTCTCCATCATCAGATCCTCAATCTTACCGGTATCATAAAGTACTCAGCGAAACAATTTAAATGATACCAAACACGAGTCCTCTGCTATTATTCATCGAGGAGATCCCTTGACCACCTTCCGTCTCCATCATCAGATCAACTCCATGTTACCATAATATTGTATTGTCATCAGAACTATACGTGTGTCTAAAGTTTCAACTTTATCGGTTGATAGGAAATGGGTGAGAATTCGATTACAAGAATCCATTGTTAGTTAGATAGTTAGACAGCTTCGAAGTTAAATAAAATCGTTTAAAAACACAACACTACTAAACTAGATTTACTAATTAGTCAACTCATTAAGTTATCAATATAACGGTATTATGTGGGTAAAATTAGTAGGTAACATAATTATTGGATGCTTCTCTTTAACATCATTGCTTATGCTTCCTGTACAGGCAGTCCCACAAGTGGTGGTCCAAAATGGACGAAAGGGTAGTGGGAATTATTTCCAACAGTTTTGACCCCATACACATATAGGGTCCGGAAACGAATGATGCAAAAGGTAAAACATTTTTTTTTGGTGAAAAAATATACTATCACCCCAAACGAGATTACTTAAAAAATCTGCCCCATTCCCACCAACCCTCTCGCCTATTTTGGACTTCCATCCTGTTTATCTTTTGTAACAATTATTGATAATACAGTGAGCAGAAGATAACTTATAGGTGCTTATAGGTAGATTCTTTATTGTACACAAAAACAACATAATTAAGAATAAAAACCGGTCAAGTGCGAGTCGGGTACAACGCCACCACAGAACACAACATAAACTTTTTTGTCCGGGACCTTTAGCGCAGGACCGACTCACACTTGGCAGGTTTTTTGTATTTGTTGTTATTCTGTAGAGTTTGCTCTATAATCACACTAAGTTTGACGGTTGTATGTATTACCGTTTTTACGATAGAGCGTGAAGCAAAATCGTTGATAAAAACAAGTTTCTTGTTGAGAACGACACTTAATTTTTAACTTTTTGACATTTTTAGGGTTCCGTACCCAAAGGGTGAAAACGGGACCCTATTACTAAGCCTACATTGTCCGTCCGTGTGAGTGATTGCTACAATTACAAATTAATGACACGTTAACAGACACTTTGAACTATGTGTCTATTAACAACAGAGTAACATTTAGTGTGTCAGATCATGATAAAAGGTGTAAAAAATTACAACGATACCATTTATTAAAGTGTCAACTCAAACGAAAGCTAAATCGCTGAAATTATAGCTTAGCAGAACATGATATAACAGTATCCGTGTTTGTTTGTATGACGGTGTGGTGGTGGGAGGCGCTTGCGCAGGCGCCGGCGTGGCCTTGGAGAAAGTATCTCGTCTCTCGTGCCGGTTTCTCCGCTGATCTCCACCGCCCTGCGGCTGATCTCCCTGCAGATTATTTACCCTGACGTAACGACCATAATCTCCCTTTACGGACTCCAAATGACCGTCTTGATGCTCTGTTGGTAACGAACAACATTTTTACCTCGTTTTGAGAGGTTTACGAGGTTAGAATAAAGTACAAAGGTTTTGTCAACATAAAATAAAATAGCGGTGATTTGCCTTTACAACCTAATTGTTTCATAACTTTGAACATGTTAGAGTTGACAAACTCCTAAAAAAACGTGATCTTCATATTTTTATAACTTCTCTATTTCGTATACCTAAACACACAGTTTCGTGGTATAAATGTACATGCATAGGTATTTTCTTGGATATACAGGTGTCCTTCTTAATTATGCTGACATTTTTTTTTGGGGATGATCAGACCATCAAACTGAACAACTTTCTCTACGGGAGCAACATAGAAATCGCGAAAAAAATCTACTGTCTCATACATTTGGCTCGGGTATGTTAGCAGTTTTGTATCGGAGAGTAGATTTTTTTTCGCGATTTCGATGATGGTGCCATAGCGAAAGTTGTTCAGTATGACGGTCTGATCATCCAGGATCATCCCCCTAAAAAAGTGTCAGCATATTAAGAAGGACCCTGTATTGCTTTCAGTCCCAGTATATGAACGCGAATAGACTTTTAGTCTTAAATTTTTGTTGCACAGATATTAAAATTTCATAAAATTTCGTCGCTGACGGCTTAAGGTACCTTTAATATTGTACCAAGTATAATATTAACATTGTGAGGATTGAGAATGAATCTCTAGTCTTTTGAAAAGCGTTTGTGTTAAGGATTAAAGAAAATCTAGGTAGACGACGATAACTTATGCATAATGTCCCATCTCGACTTAAGTAAAGGAAGCTGCTTTATAACTGTTCCTCGATTTTAAATGAAAGAAGGAAGTGTGGCGCTCAATTAATATAAGTGGAAAAGCGGCTGTAAGCTTGAAACTTTCTGTTTGAGAACTGGTTGTGCGCCTGCTCATGTTTTATGTAGATAGTTTATTAGTCGATCAATAGAATCAAGGCAGATAATAGTGTATTACTGTTAGATCCTATTATAATAAAAAATCTAAACTATTATAAAACTGTAACAGAAGTGTGTCTGTACATTGAAGATATTTACAAAAAAAAGAATACGAGATGGTTTTTAGGCTTCCCTGATTCCAAATCAAAAATTTTTGGACTTTTTGTCAGTCTGTTTGTTTGTTTGTTTGTTTGTTCGTTTGTTTGTTTGTTTGTTTGTTTGTTTGGGTGTTTGTTTGTTCGAGTATCACGCAAAAACTACTGAACCGATTTTGATGAAACTTTTTTTGTTTGATAGCTTATCATCTGACTTAAAATCTGGTATATAATTTATGCGGACGAAGTCGCGGGTAAAAGCTCGTAAAATATAATTTTACTTTATTCAAGGGAAACAAACGAGTAGAAGTGCGATTTTTGAAAATCATACGAGCAACTTGGCAGTAGAAAATGTCAAAATTACTATAGAGATTATGCATCTTTCTACTGCCAATTCGCTCGTATGATTTTCAAAAATCGCACTTCAGAGCTTTTGCTTTGAAATCATTCAAGTCAGCTGTCTCACACATTTGAGTCGACTAGGTATTGTAGTTTAGTATGGAACAGCAGATTTTTTTTCCGATCGGTTCGCTCCAATAGTAATCACTAATCAGTTTGACAGGTAGACTCATAGTTTAAAAGGATGCTAATGACATCAATTTCAGCCTGTATATAATCGGAAGTAAATAACATAATTAGACGTTTCGCAATTTAACACAATGCTGTGATCTTTGAGTTAGACAAAGATTAAAGGTGTGACGCTGAGCACAGTGACTTGAACAGTGAGCACCAAAGCTTGAAAGAACCTCGTAAAGTAACAAAAAGATTAAAGTCGGAACTGTACGAACTCGAATTACGTAATGAAAGAAAGCACCGAAGCGAGAGAAGCCTCAAAGAGACCTATTAAATTAGTACTTATGTAACAATGTAACGTACTGCTCACCTACATAGTAACTTACCTAAACGATTCCTAAATATATAATTTCTGGTTCGAATATTTTCAGGAACATTTTTACAGATATTTCTCCAGTCCCAAATTCATAACCGTTTTATTGTTATTTTAACCCGATTGCACGCTTTGTGCATACAAAATATTATAAAGTTTAATACCTTACAGTAATATAGCTTGAATGGCTTCGCGGAAGTTTTATGCAATACAGTAGGTAGGTACCTCCTACGTTATCTGAGGTCTCGCGTTGATGTCTTTTGTTAGACTTTTCGAATTTGATGAAAATTCAGGTCACACAGGCATTTGTCACATGCGTGATAAACGAATACATGAGTTATGATATGAATGAATTGGAGTGGTCATATTTGTTTGTACCCGACTTATGGATGTTTTTATTTGTATCTACAGGGCGAAATTGATATCAAAGCATCCTTTTAAACTAAGAGTCTACCCATCAAACTGAACAACTTTTACTATGGGATGTTTGATCCCATAGTAAAAGTTGTTCAGTCGATCAGAGCAAAAAAAAAACAGCTGTTGCATACATTTGAGTCGCGAACTCGCGAGTCGACATTGCAGTTGAGTATGGATCAGCAGATTTTTTTTTTGCTCCGATCGGTTTGCTCCCATAGTAAAAGTTGTTCAGTTTGATGGTAGACTCTTAGTTTAAAAGGATGCTATTGATATCAATTTCACCTTGTACTACCCGTTCACGACCAGTTGGCCGTCGATGACCGTTACAAAATTTCCTCACAGGCACATTAATTGGTCCCGTCGACAAAAAATAATATAAAAGGCAAATAAAAATTTAAAATTAAAAGCGATATTAGTGACCGGGACGGATGTGCCGTACGTGGTTGCGTTGCTAAAGGTTATAAAATTGCGTTTATTAGGGTCTCTTAGGGGGGCGGTGCGGGGAAGCGGGAAGGGAGGTAGCGGCCAACTCGAAGTGAATGACTAGTATATTTAAATGTAACCTATTGTAAGTATATCGTTGTCTAATCATTAACATTAAATGTGATAATTTGTGTGAGAATGTCCAAGATATTTTATTTTATTAGACTAGTGGCCAGAGTTAACGTTCCATGTATTGACTTTTGATGAGATGATAACGTGGTGGTATGGTGCAGGCGCAGGCGGCGGCGGGTGGCGGGTGAGGGCGCTGGCGCGGCAGCGGAGCGCGGTGGCGAGATGAGCAGCGCGGCCGCACCGAGCGCGCCGCTGTCCGCCGCCGAGGCGCTCTCCTCGCTGCTGTGGCAGCCCTACGAGTGCCGCTCGCCGCCCCTCGCCCGCTCCCACACTGATGGTGCGCTGGCGGGCCGCGGGGGGGCCGCGGAGCGCGCGCCCCAGTCGCCGAACGGCGGTCGTCATGCGCGCGCGTCGTACTGCGCGATCACTCCCCGCCACGAGATGCGGCTGCCAGTGCCGGCGCCCGCCCCTCTACGAAAGTCGGACTCGGTCTCTGTGCGCGTTCCGGGCGAGCCGAGCCGACATAACGTGTCCAGTGTGAACATAGTGCAGGTGCAGGATGCGCCCTCCAGTTGTAACGTAAACAGTGCCGTGCAGACGGAGAGGGAGCGGAGTGTGGTGAGCGCGGAGTGCCAGACGGAGGAGCCGCGGCGGCGGCGGGCGCGGCGCGGGCGGCCGCGGGCGCCCGACCTGCTGGAGAGCGTGCCGCCGCCGCCGCCGTACAGCACGCTGCCGCCGCCGGCGCACGTGCCCCTGCCCGTGCCCGTGCCGCTGGCCGTGCCGGTGCCCGTGCACCCGCCCCCGCCGGCCACCATCCTCGCACCCCAGCTGCCTGCGCCCCGGTTCCCCTTCCAGCCGATTCCACTCAGGTGCGAATACTCAATGTACTTAGCATCCATGATTGATTTGTGGTTGGGCTATTGCAAGCAAGGGTCGTTATGTAAAGCGGGCACTTCATTCTCGCCGAGAACGGGCGAGACAGGCCGAAAACGAGAGTGTGGATGCCCTTCATTGTTCTCGTGGCATCATAAGCCGTAGAAATTTTCCTTGAAAGTTCTCGCCGAGAGTGAAGTGCCGGCACCGAGACCAGCGCTGGTCCTTTGTGTTCACCCCATGCTCACCGATATTTTACGCATGTACCTCCAAACTGATGGTATTTTCTTGTCATTCTCGGGAATGCAAGTTTCCTCACGATGTTTTCCTTCCCGTAGTAAATGATAAATACAACCGTAGGTACATAAATTCCGAAGAACTTAGTAGTACAGTACAGGCCAGGAATCGAACCGCCGCATCATGATTGAGGCGCTGGCTCTCTTCCGTATGGGCTATCATCACTTAGCGTAGCATCCTCACAGCATCTCCTCGTTCTCACACAGATTTGCTCCGCCTTTAAATGTAAACAATGCATCATAAATGTCGACGATCGACGAAAAACATAAGCGATTAGGTTTCCCAGTCGGTCATGTTAACAACTCGCGGATGCGGAGAAAGGCGACTCGCTCCATTGTGAGATATTACCTACATATAGCTGTCTTACTATTGCAGTTAGTATACCTACACGACGCATGAATACAACATAAATAATGACTGTAGTTGTAACGTGGCGGTGCTTCTCGTGAGGTTCCGTGCGTTGTATCGCGCGTTGATGTCTTTTGTTCGAACGCTCTTTTCTCCGTAACTTTATTCCGAGTTTAACTTTAATCAGGTAGATTTACATTGATATTAAGCGAGCACTGACATCGCTATTGCATAATTTCAATAAGCGTTTCACTACATAACATTACCACTGTATACATGAAGTAATTATTCATACACGCATTGTACTTAATGTTTAAATGCATTAAAAAGTTAATTAATAACCACTAAGCTAAAAAACAGTATACGAACCTAAGTAGGAAACAGAAAGTTGTTTATAAAAAGTGGAGCGAGCGTCTCTGCGACAACCTTGGGAACGAAAGCTACCAAACATATCGTCATTTGAGTTGCTTTGACTTGCATTATAATTTACAAACAAAATTGTTTTTAAAGTAAGAAACTATACCAGCTTCTTTGGGAAAGTTATTCAGTATCATGGGTACAAGTAATGCAACTGTTTACCCTAACAATTTTAACGGATTCTTACCGCGTTTTGTGCGAATCCCACGTTTTTTCCCGTGATCATGGCAGTTGTAACACTGCCGAAATATCGGAAACTCAAATTCGCCAAAACGCGGTAAGAACCCGTTAAAATGTTTAATTCTAGATTAAATAATAACCACGTAATTCTCAAAAACCCTGTACTTTGTTTATGATTTTGTCGTCTCGCTATGTAGATTGATATTCAACGCATAATTATAGCATTTTTCAGATTGATGATCTGATCATCCATTTAAAAAAACAACTCTGTATAGTATATGCTGGAGCCTTAAGGATTATTTTCTCACGACGGATTTGAACGAGATACCCTATTTATTATCTCTAATGATAATGATACAGTAGAAAACAAGTGGTTGTTATTAAACTAAGAAACTGCCAAGAAAACTAGTTAATTTTCTTACCTTTAATAAGATGATTGACTTCAATTCAATCACTTCACTTCAAGTGAGTCAATCAAGTGACTTCAATTAAGAGACAAGTACCTCCTCTTAGTACAACTTTATACTAGAGTTTTTAGGTTTTGATAAGCCAATGGAAGTAGTTTCATTCAATAAACAAGGTACTAGGGTACATCAATCTAAATTCAGAAGTCACTGGCCTCGATTCGGAGTGTACCACGACTTAACTAAACTAAATTTATTCCTGTCACTTTCTAAAATAAGATTAAGAAAAGAGACAGAAAACCAACTGACTTTAGTGCTGTCAAAGTGACGTTAAATGCGCAAAATAAGATGCCATCATACTGTACGCCATCTTATTTAAAGCGTTTTTGGGCGTTTAACGTCACTTTGACAGCACTTAAGTCAGCTGTTGGTTTTCTGTCTCTTTTCTTAATCTTATTTTAGAAAGTGACAGGAATAAATTTAGTTTAGTTAAGTCGTGTCACAGTCCGAATCGAGGCCATTATCTAGCAGTCATATTTGTGCCATATTTATTACTGCATTAAATCTTTTTCATAGGTTTAAGTCCCTCTTTTATTTATTTATTTACTTAAGTAATGCTATGTAATTTAATTATATATTGATTTCGCTGTAGGGTCTTCAACGCTGCCTTAAATTAACATTGAAGTTGGCTTACTAAGAGCCATGCTTTTCTTTTTGCTGTATCCCGTCTGCGATGGAGAGAAAGTCGTATATTTCCTACTCCTAATATCTTCTTTGATTAAATTCTTAGCGGATTCCAAGACAGATTAGAGTCATCTCTGGGACTTCACTTTCTGGTGTAAGTAATCACTACTGATGTGATGACCCTGGTTTAGACAGGACTTAGATACAGTTATTTATTTTACATAGTGAGGAAACCTGCATGCGTTAAAAAATAAATTCTGATACGTATGTGAAGCCTACCAATCAGCATTGGACATGTGTGCTGGACTGACACCCATGACACTTTTGAGGGTAGGCCTGTGCCCTGCAGTGGGACGAATATTGGCCGATGATGATGATGAAAAAACTTTCTACAGGGTGAAATTGATATCATTTGCATCCTTTTAAACTATAAGAGTCTACCCATCAAACTGAACAACTTTTACTATGGGAGCAAACCGATCGGAGCAAAAAAAATCTGCCGTTGCATACATTTGAATCGAGTAGGCATTGCAATTTAGTATGGGACAGCGATTTTTTAGTTGCTCCAATCGATTTGCTCCCATAGTAAAAGTTGTTCAGTTTAATGGGTAGACTCTTAGTTTAAAAGGATACAAATGATATCAATTTCACCCTGTCGTCAGATACATTTCTACAAGTTCAGATACCTGTTCAAGCATGCAGTTGTGTGGAGGTCCACTTTTGGAAATATTCGAGTAGATAAAATAAAAAATCCATGTAACGAAATGAACTCGCATGAGCAATGTTAATAATTATTGTTTTGGTCACGCTATAGTAAGCAATAGCAATGGAAGCTAATGCGGTGGCCTCGTTATGTAAGATCGACTTACATATTTACATAGCAAGGTCGCACGGCGGACGCATCTTTAAATATTTATATTTAATTACATTACAATGCATTTGCATTCGATGTAGGTCACGATAAAAAAAAACAGAAAAGATTGTGAGTTATGATTTCAGAAGATTTAAGGCTTTGATAGCCTATGTTATCAACGAAATTTCTCGGTCTATACCGAGAAATTCTTTATGACCTAAGTTTTGTTATTATGATAAAAAGTGAGCAATACAGTTTAGGAAAACATGACCACTCAAAAAGCCTATGCCTAAAACTGGCGCCTTTTTTATTTTTTTAGCGCGGCCATCAATCAAACTTGAATATTATAGTTCGTTATTACAAATATCTCGGAACTCAGTCCGAACTGAGATATAAAGTCTTGAAGTGCGCGTAATGGTAATATTTTCAACTTCTAGCCTTTATATATTACATGTTAATAAGTTTTGTTTGTTACTTTATTCTGAAATAAAATATTCAAGTTTTGTTGCTGGCCGCGCCAAAAACAACGGCGTGAAATAAGGTGCCAACCTTTCATACAAAACCCGCATTGTCTTTTAATGTCATTTTGGTAAATCATTTCAAAGACATTGAAAATAAAAAAACACTTTTCTGTAAAAGAAAGTTCTTTGAAACGACTAACGGTTATGATTATGATAAAACATACTCTACCACTCAACCTTAAAAGTAAACTTATACGCATGTATTTAAAAGAAAAAGAATATGGTAAGTATTGGAAATAGGCTACTACATACAATTATCGTTAGTGTATTAATTCAAAATATGTCAAACTAAAACAGTATTTTTTATTTATTAAACAGACTAAAGAACTATGAAATTATGGTCTATGGCTGGTTTTGTAGGTATAGCAGCGTAAACTTTTGTGGTTATTCCTATTTAAATGCACAATAAAGAACGCTCTGTCCAAGTACCTGCCTACCTGCTAGGGCAGCTCGAGGAGAATAGTAGATACCTACTCGCATCGGAACAGGTTTGTCGGACGTCTATCGAACACATGGTGGAAAGTGGCTTCGGCGGTGTTTAGTGTAGGTTGTAGCGAACTGGTTTACATTGTTTCATATCAAGAACTTCTCTACTTTATTTCAATTTTGTTCACTAGATAGGAGGAACCATATATTTAATACCGACTGCTTTCAAACGGTGAAGGAAAACATGGTGAGGAAAACTGCATACGCTGAGGAAGAAATTCTCATTCTGATACGTATGTGTAGTCCACCTCACGCGTGGTGGACTAACGCCCATACACCGTCCTCGAGGGTGGGCCTGTGCCCTGCAGCGGGACGCATATAGGCTGATGATGGTTATGAATGTCTGTCAGTTACGTAGATAATTTTTGAACAAGAGATTTTTACAGTTAATGGCCCCGATTCAGACTGTGCCACTACTTAACTTTACTAAATTTATTCCTGTCACTTTCTAAAACAAGATTAAGAAAAGAGCCTGAAAGAGACAGCTGACTTTAGTGCTGTCAAAGTGACGTTACACGCCCAAAAACGCCTTAAATAAGATGGCGTACATTATGATGGCATCTTATTTTGGGCGTGTAACGTCACTTTGACAGCACTTAAGTCAGCTGTTTGTTTTCTGTCTCTTTTCTTAATCTTATTTTGGAAAGTGACAGGAATAAATTTAGTTAAGTCGTGGCACAGTCCGAATCGGGGCCAATATTAACCATCTTATCGCGTTGGTAATAATGCATTAGCAATAATTAATCAGTCACCCCGAGGACAATGTACTGCTGAGATATATCTGAACTCAAATGAACACGATAAGAACCGATTATTGGTTTAGTTTTTATTATGTCCGACCAGACCTATGAGAGAAGATTTGATGAGTTACATAAGCAAAGCATTACACAATGTATTACAACTTCAAGCATGAATTGATTGTAATAAAATGCATCCGAAGAAATAAAATAAAACGATTGCTACTTTTTGCTTTTGCAATATTGCAAACAGTTTGTAAATTGAAATAGTTCATGCAATATCACTGTTTTTGTTTGGCTGTCAAAGCGTAAAACAATATGCAATTCAAGTGCATTTTAACATTATTTTAACTACACGCTAGTCTATCGAGTTTCTTCTTTAAAACACGTTTTAATATTAGAAAATTAAAATTATGATAACGGGGAAACGGGTTTCATGTATAATTATATTAATCCAGTTTAAAGAATACAAAAAGAATGAATAGGAAATACATTTGACATACAGTAAAAAACAATAGCCCTTACCTATGAAAAACAATCAGATGAGTTTAACGACCTAATAGTTAATTAATATAGTCATTGATAAATGATAACCCGTATGATTTGTTTTTTTTTTTGTAAAAATGTGGTATGTATTTAAAATTATAGCTTAGGAAGGTACTAAACAATGTCTTAGTAAGGTATTTAATCACAAGGACGTACGGTTCTGATTTCATTGGCATTGCCTTGTTGCTACGATTTGTTGAGTGCCTCGAACCTCATCATTGTCTCAACCACTTTTTGTAAAATTTTTTCACTTTTCACAATAAAAAGATGTTGAATTACCTGCCTTAGGACTATAGGAATCATGAAATGAAATTTATTAATGGTCTCTTCGTAATTAATGATCTATTTTATTGGCGGTAATTAGGAATTGTCCTCTTTCTTTCACGGAATAAGCATTTAACTTCCTTAATGTATTTGGGTCTACGAAATCTAGTCCGTGGAAGATTAGTAGCATGAAGGGTGATAATGATAATGGTACTATGATAATTATAAATCTTAGAGCGTCGTTTATATTTGAATACTACAGCAATTATTGTTGTTGATTTCTCGGACACGGCTCTAACGGTTTGGGTGAAATTTTGTATTTCTATAATGTTTTATTATCAAGAATATCTATTATCTCTGGAACAAAAGTTTTGACACATAAAAAGAAGCTAGATCGCACCATAGACATTATTATACTACCTATCGTAGGATCGCACCGGGACTAGTGAAATAAAAAAAAATTGGTTACGAATAGTACATTACTGCAGAGGCCAGCAACAGAGGCATTGATGGACGAACGTGTAAATGTGGGCCGAGGCGAAGCCGAGGAAATGTTAAAAAAGTTAATGCGCGGAAATTAAAACAGTAAATTTTCTCAAATAATTCGCGGAAATTAAAACTCTTTTCAAAATCAATGACGAACATCGAACAACAATTAGTTTTTTTTTCAATAAACAGCTTTCTATTTGCAAGCCAGTTCGTAATTTAAATAAAACCTTTGATAAGTTACCTTCGTCGCCATGTTTCGGAGAAAAAGATCGTTCCATTTTTAAATTACACGACAGATATGAGTTTAGTATGTAATTTATTTGGTCGCTAAACACGACAGATATGGATTTTCATACAACATTGCCGGCCGCTGCGCGCATGTATTTGGCCAGTACTGCAATTTCGATTTATCTCGAAGAAGGTTTGCAAAATAATGCTCACATTTCCAAGCATGTTTGAGAAAAATAATTTAATAGTATTCTGTTCACAGTAGAAAAATTTCATAAAAGTAGAATAGGTTATAAGGTTTATACAGGGTGTACAATAAAATGGGACAGCTACTTAAAGGGGTGCTTCAGACCATCAAACTGAACAACTTTCTCTATGGGACCAATATCGAAATCGCGAAAAAAAAATCTGCTGTCCCATACATTTCAGTCGAGTTATGTTTGCAGTTTTGTATGGGAGAGCGGATTTTTTTTTCGCGATTTCGATATTGGTCCCATAGAGAAAGTTGTTCATTTCGATGGTCTGAAGCACCCCTTTGAGTAGCTGTCCCATTTTATTGTACACCCTGTATTATCAATTACCTAAAGTTGAATCTTGCGATTAAATTCTATGGCACCATTGATAAATATGGCGTAAGTACTTTGTTGTATGTCTGTGTAAACATAGTGTTGTCCTCGAATCGTGGTTTGTCGGTCAATACCGCTAGTTTACGAAACTACTGCGTACGCGCAGCATGGATGGCAGTGAGAACTGTGCCTCGACTCCGGCGTCGGCGCATCCGTAGTCCGTACTACATGCCACGCCAGCGAGCCGTTCTTATTGTGTTACATTGCAAATAACTCTTCTATTGATTATCTTAGGAACTCTGGTAAAAATCATTATGCGATGTAAATGTTATAATAACGATTCATAAAGTATGATAACACCTATAATGTAAGGATGGATTGTAGGTATACACCACCTATGATACTTTTAAAAGCCTTTTTCAACGAACTGCGGTTTGCTAACCGAAAATTGTGATGATCGCAACCTTAGAATATGATGTGTAGCAAGCTATAGGGCGTGCCTTATCGAGTAGGTAAGTACGTATGAACTGTGAGCATAGGTATGCCTAAAGGGGGTTAATTCCTCCAATTAGTACGCGTCTTGATTGTGTCTGCGAGAATATTCAAGAGCAATTTTCAACCATATGTCTATTATAAATAAATAAAAATAAATAAATATCTTGGACAATGTCACACAAATTATCTAGTCACACTTAAAGTACCAGAATCTAGCCTGGACTTGTATTATGATGACTAGACAACGATATAGATTACATATATAAATACAAACATCCATGACTCGGGTACAAATATTCATATTCATCATACAAATATTTGTCCCTTACGGGATTCGAACCCGCGACCCTCGGCACAGCAGGCAGGTTCACTACCGACTGTGCTACCGGGCTGTCAATTGTCATTATAGAAATGTCTAAAGAAAGATCCAGCATTAGCATTATTGAAAACTAGACAAATGTTCACGCTCGGCGACTAGGGCAGATGCACGCGCTGTATCCAAGATCGCAACGAACAAGAAGTCGATGTCAGTCTTTCAATTTAAAACGTATAATAACCTTATTCTAAAGTTGAAAAGAATGAAATTAAAACAAAACCAGGTCACTAATCAATTGATCTTTCCAATGAAAATAAACTAAGTTCATTATTGATATCGATCCTTCATTCCATGCGGAAGTTCTATTCCAAGATTCCACACTTTCTTGAATGTTAAGCATACAAATATACTTGCACCTCGACCGTTGTTGGCTCACTGCCAACATCCTAATGGCTCGGGACTAGCGCCAAAGCCGCCAGAAAATCTTCTGCATTGGAAACTAAACTTGTAGCTGAAAGTGGATTGACTTAATCTTCCCTTTCTATATTCAATAACATCGAACGCGAAGTGGTGGAACTCCCAGTTAAATTTAAAAAAGGTATTCCGCATGGGAGATTTGTAATCTGTTTGTAAGTTATTGAATTCTCTATTGTAGTTGTCGTAGTGTTATATCGGTGAGTCGAACTGGAGATTGCTCGAGTCGTGACTCGGGCTCGGGCGAGTCGAGCAGCCAATTTACGGGCCGAGTCAGCCCGAGTCAGCCGCGCCGGTCCTCGGGGCAACAGCAATCCAATTTGCGAGTGCATTGTCCCTCTGTCCGCAACCGCAACTTTTAGCTTTAAACAGTAGGCAAATACTTGCAGGGTTTCTCTTTTAAATATTGTGGTTTAAAATTTTAAATCTATGAAAGCTATGTTCCATATTGAACAATAACTTTCATAGATTTAAACTAATTCAATCACAGTATTCATGCAGCATGTATGGGTAGTTATGTCCAATTCAATAGGTATATTAAAAATATCTAGTAGGAAGGTTTACAGAGGTACATCATAAGTTTTTCTGATGGGTACCTACCCATAAGCACCTGCTTACGTTTACTAAGTACTTGATCTATAGTATTTTCTACCTATTTTTTCCAAAGTAGTAAGTACCGACAAGTGCTAGATAGTCTACATACACTGTTCTCAGGTAAAACGTTCAAACACGAACATAAACTAGAACCCAGATAAGTTTTTCTATGGCTAGAGTACCAATGGCCCAAAAATGTTATAAGCAAAATAGGTACCTATAGGTAGAAAAGTTTAAATTGAAGCAGTAAGTACCTATTTGACCTCGCTGTTGTAAGATTTTATTTTATAGCATAGTGCTGTGGCTGAGCTAGTGGTTAAGTCTTGCGAAATTCTGACATAAATATGTATTGTATTACAGTTTTTGAGAGTTACGCGGTTATTATTTAATCTAGAATTAAACATTTTAACGGGTTCTTACCGCGTTTTGGTAATTGTGAGTTATGTATTGTATTGTTATTAGATCATTCTATCTATTTCATAGTTCACTGGCAGAAATAGAAACCATCGATGTGATTGTTTGTTTCAAAACAATTTCAATATCCAAGTAAGAATCAAATAATAGATCACAATACAGAGAAGGTCTTTAATAGTTTTAAATCGAAAATATTTCTTCATTCAATTTTCAACTATACCTACCAAAACGCAAACTTGTTATGATAGCCGTGATTTTGTTTATCAAAAACAGATAAAAAAGAACTGACACGTTTACATATTTTAGCGAAATCACTTTCGATTTCTATCGAGGACAAGTTTGGTTGGGTCAGCTAAATAATTTTCGTACGATTTCCTACAGTTTCTATTTCATGTAGAGTGTGAATTTGGACAGGTTGTGCTTAGTCTTGTGATTGTATCGAATTGTCGAGCGGGCTCAGTTTGGCTGCGGTGAAAGTGCCGAGTGTTGAAACAGCCGTAGCCGCCTTCAATTCTATAGCCAAGCCAAGGTAAGTTATCTGGGCTCACGCTTTGTCAAATGCTATTCAATTTAACAACCCAATCCAACGTGAAGTTGAAGCATATTCTCTTGTACGTTTATACGTTATATATTTCTAAGAAAAATCTTCCATCTAAGTCTCAGAAACTAACTCGAGCGTTAAATCTAGATCCAGCGAAAGAATTGAAATGTTATTTATTTCGATACGCGTCGATCGAGGGCTGACGTTTCAATTTTATCTCAAACAATACTTAATAAAAAAAATTAAGCTCATAAAGTTGAATGCTTGCAACTTTCCTGAAAAATTCAAAATAACCATATAATTTGTTAAATTTTTGTTTCTTTCTTAGTTTTATAATATTTTACATTCAAATGTAAATTGCAGTGCCCTTACAGGGCTCATGTTGCGAACTGTTATTACTTATACACCACATGAAGCAATGAAATGATTATGAATTAACATCTGAGGTGACCAAACATGGTCAATTACAGTGCAAGTAAAAGTTTAAGTCCCATGTTAAACAAGTCCTCTGTAAAAAAGGTTACTATAAACTCGATGATTATTTGAATGACCAAAATGTCTGGTCTGGACAATGTTACAGTATGTAATGCAATATTGTATTTTAATTTTATTGTACTTTGTACATTTTGTTTTGTTTAAAAGATGTGTGTTGTAGAGTTTCTGGCCGCATTTTCTCTCAAAGGAACACCTTCCGACGACGCGGTGGTAGAGTCAAATAAAACCGGTCAAGTGCGAGTCGGGCTACTCGCGCATCGAGGGTTCCGTACCACACCACCACAGAACACAACATTATTAACTTAGAAAAAAAACTTTTTTGTCCGGGACCTTTAGCGCGAGACCGACTTACACTTGGCCGGTTTTTAGTATTTGTTGTTATTCTGTAGAGTTTGCTCTATAATCACACTAAGTTTGACGCTTGTATGTATTACCGTTTTTACTATAGAGCGTGAAGAAAAAACGTTGATAAAAACTAGTTTCTTGTTGAAAACCCCCCTTAATTTTTAACTTTCTGCCATTTTTATTATTTGTTAACAAATCCGCCGCAATAACGCATAATCTGAGAAAATTTCAACTATCTAGCTATTACAGCCCTAAATAGGTAGGACAGACGGACGGACGGACGGACAGACGGACGGACGGACAACGTAGGCTTAGTAATAGAGTCCCGTTTTCACCCTTTGGGTACGGAACCCTAAAAATGACGTCAAAAAGCTATCTATGTGAATAAAAAATTTTGATTTGATTTAATTTGCACAATGCATAGAATGGCTAAAGAAACAATGGAAAAGAAATGATGTATATTTAATTATTATTGTCTAGTAAAAATTAGAAAGTAGGTAGGTAATACCGACCGCGACATAAACAAAGACCAAAACGTTAATTATTGAAAGCCTTTGTATCGAATTAATTGGTCGAGGGATAACTATTTCCCGAAGCGATAAAATTTATTGTATTAGAGGAATGTAGCAATATCGCTCTATATGGATGTGGCGGGAGAAGTTGGAATTTCGTAATTATGTAGGTCAGTTAGTGAAATGTTGATATAAAATATCAAAACCTGTATCCGGACTTTCGATGTTCGATATATCGCCACTGTTTCGGTCCGAACTTCATTGTAATAGAGTTGACATTGGAACGAAAACGTTCACGCAATTGCGAAGTTCGAATGTGCCAAAATAATTCCTACCAAAAATCTTATGTTGTACACACGGCGACACATCAAGCTACCCAAAACCAAAATAAGCTGGCCGTGCGACGTTATACATTACTATGCCTACGCGCGGCCAGCTTATTTTGGTTTTGGGTAGCTTGATGTGTCGCCGTGTGTACATTTCTTTGTCCTCTATATGAAATGTCGGATCGGTATATGAAAATTACGATGACCATATAATAGAAAACTTAACCTTCCTTAATAGTTCACAAGAACTAAAGTAAATTTTTTACCTCAAGGAATTCTCGTCCACCATGCATGAGCAATGTAGACGAAAAGTTACGTTGAGGCAAAACAAAATGTTCCTCAAGAGATTTTTATGTCAGGGAATATAGGAATGTTCTTGACTGCCAGTGTTGCCAAGTCGCAGCCAGTCTGAATCGCCAAAAATCTCGGGCCAAGTAGCCTAAAGTCGCCTAATTTTTTCCCCGTGTAATATAGCCTAAAGTCGCCCAAAAAATGCAGCAAATTGGCCAAAATAAATGCTATATCGGCTGCTCGTGACGGACTAATATTTTTTTTTCAACTGCAATCTCTACTCACAATTTAAAAATAACTGTACCGAATAACATACACGTACATTATATGGTACATAGTGTGTTGTAGTGTACAGTTTATGCAGTCTGCGATAAAAAAATCATATAATTTTATTTACAATAAGTATAATATTTCAGATTTTTCTTAAAATAGCCTAAAATAACCCGAAAAAGTCAGTTTTTCTCAATATAGCCCTAAATCGCCTATTTTAATTTGGAATATAGCCTAAATGGCGACCGGTCGCCAATCGTATTTTTTGGTCGCCGATAGACCCCCTGATGTAGCCTAAAAGGCGATAAATCGCCTAACTTGGCAGCACTAGCTTGGCAGACGACCCGGTTGGTGTAATGGTTACCACACCGGACTGCCAAACCAGGGTCCTGGGTTCGAATCCCGGTTCGGTCATGGATGTTTATATGTTTGTGCCGTTGTTGTATGGTTTCCATAATAAACAGCCTATAAATAGTGCTTTCTTGGGATCATTACAATGTATGTGCCTGTGAGCGTTATTTATTTATTTATTTATTATTTACTGTTGCAGTCAACAGTAAATAACACAATTTTTCAGTATTGTAAAGAAAATCTTAAAGGGGCTATCGGAGTCCAGTGGCGCCCTCGTCACAATGATAAAGATTTCTGAATAAAGAAAGCCTAAATTAAAAAAGTGCTCAAGAGATAAACTAGAAAAGCCTTCATGCTATGTTCATAGAATACTTTTATAGGTTTTTTAAAGGTTAAACATAAAAATTTTGAACAAAGAAAAAAAACGGCCGCTTTTGTTTTTATTCGAAATTATCTAAAAGTGGAATATTTAGAACCTATAAAAGTATTGTATAACAATGGCTTGAAGGCTTTTGTAGTTTATCTGTTGAGCACTTTTTTTAATTTAGGCTTTCTTTATTGAGAAATCTTTATTATTGTGATGAGGGCGCCACTGGACTCCGATAGCCCTCTTTAACATTATTTTTCGCTATGAAATTTTCAATTCTAAACACTATCCCTGTATTGGAATACATTGTTAAATTCCTGTCCTATCAACTCATAGATATTTGATGAACATTTAACATTTCGTCAACGATTCTAATGTAATGGTAGTAATGGTGTAATAGTGGACACGCACGCGTCATGTATGTTTCATTGCAAGACTAATTGGATATTCCGTGTTGTGTCCGAACGATGCGTGGTACGGTCACTCACAAAAGTAAGATTATTATGGAAACGTCCCGGTTTCAGATTCCAGTCTCGACACAAACAAAATTTTAATTTTTCAACAAATAAAAGACAATTTAAACTGTCTAAAATTACAACCAATTTGTAATTTTATACAGGACTGGAGGAGGTCAAGAGCTTAAACCCAACTTGAGACCAACAAAATAAAAAAATAAAAAACTTGTCTCGAGACGTCAATCGGCTGAGATGATGATCCTTACTATACCTACCTATCTTTTTAAGTTTCTCCAGTGATACATGCTAATAATTTCAATTCTGCGTTGGCGAGCTTAAAAGCTAGTACAGTAATTACCCACGTCAATCTTCGTTTCTGTAGTCCTCCGACAAAACTCGAAGTCGTTTAGTAATCAAAGGGTGCACAGTCGGATAGCAGCGAAAA
Source organism: Agonopterix subpropinquella (assembly GCA_922987775.1). NCBI lineage: Eukaryota > Metazoa > Arthropoda > Insecta > Lepidoptera > Depressariidae > Agonopterix > Agonopterix subpropinquella. Next base: position 13,255,286 of record OV277695.1, on the reverse strand, counting down.
GGACGCGAAAATAATTAGCTAATCATGGCAAGGCATTGAAGGTGGCACGGCCCGATTAATAAATATAATTTCGCTCGCAATTAAAATTTGTCAACTGTGGGGAACTTATAAATCTGATAAGGCTACTTGACAACTAGTCAAATCAGCTACTCTTTATCGAATGTCAAAACGTGCGCTTTGTATGAAAATTTGTACTAAGTAATGAGTTGTGACGTCATCAACATTTCATTACTTTTTAAAGTTTATCATGTTATTAAAAATAGTGTTCGAGCTAAAACCTCAATGAAAATGGGAGTTTAGCGTTATTTTCTAACTTTTTTTTTATTGAGAAGATAAAAATAAAATATATTTTATGTAGTCAAATAATAAAATAGAGATCACTTTCGTCGGCGAGCGTACGACGGCACGCGATGTGGACATTCATATGAAAATAAAATGATGCGGAATACTGTGTACTGTAACTTGTCATGGTTAATTACACGATTTTTTTGCTATTTGGTTTTTTTTACGTTTTAATGAAGAGTTACATATTATTTTACATATGCTACTTTTTATTTAAACGGACTTTTCTTTTTACTGCCTCCGTGGTCCAATGGTTAAGAGCACTGGCTCTCGACACGGAGGTCGTGGGTTCGATTCCCATGGGGGACACCTAGTGATATGTCACTTTGTGTGTTTTTCCCCAGTTGGTTAGGACATTGCAGGCTGAATCACCTGATTGTCTGAAAAGAAAAAATGATTCCGTGCTTCGGATGGCACGTTAAGCCGTTGGTCCCGGCTAATATCTCTGGTGGTAGTAGTCGTTACATAAAAACCACGTCAGAGGGCGTAAGGCGGTCTGAAAAAACTCTGACACCAGGGCTCTGCCCACACGATAAGAAGAAGAATTAAACGGAGAAAATAATGTAAAATTTGATTAAGTTATTTTCATCCTCCTATCCTTACTCCGTTATTTTGAAATAATCACATATTCCTGGATACTACAGGCTGACTGTTTTAGAATGTATTTAAAAAGTTGAACGAGAATCATATAAATAAATAAGTTTTTATTCTTGTTCATGGAACGTTATTTTTTTTCAAATTGCATGTTTGCTTCGGATAGATAGTTATTTAGGTTATTTTCAAATTGACATCAGTAGTGCGATTTTTGAATTCACCGAGTTCAGCAGTTGAAAACGTCAAAATTACTGTGGAGATATGCATCTTTCTACTGCTGATTTAACTTTCAAAAATCATACTTCAGGACTGCGATTTTTATAAGTCAAATCAGCAGTAGAAAGATGCGTATCGCCATAGTAATTTTGACATTTTCAACTGCTGAATTCAGCGAATGAGATTCAAAAATCGCACTCCAGAATGAACAGATTTTGTTATTAATTTTATCCTTTTTTCCATGTTATTCATGATACACATAGAACCTTTACTCTATACGCTATGTTTGTAATTCTTTCAAAATATCTAATTCAAAATTCAGACAGCATATTCTGTTATATTAAATAACTGACTAACTATAATAGTGCATAACATTAATTATGCTACCAATGCAATTATAATACATTACCTGTACGGAAGGAAACAACTCACTCTGATCTATTCAGACTTTTGTTATGTAAACCTAATTATTTTTTCATATAACTAGAATGAAAACTTTACTATTATAATTCGGTGATCTACTTTTTCTTGTAACACTTTAAAATAAACAATACGTTAAGTATTTCGTAACTCTACAGATTGTTTAACGAAAGTGACGAGGTACGATAATGTCGACATCGTTTTAAAGTGTTATAACACTTTTTGAACAAAAACGATATTATAATAAACTAACATAAACCTGAATTTGCACCCAAAAGACATCGGAGAATGTAATATTTTGATAACACAATACATTTCTTTGATAAGTCAAAAATAATTTCGGGGTGACCGTACTGTACTGTGTGTGTTTATTTATACTGTTATAACTTCAGCCTGTTTACTTCAGTAGTTTTACTGTAGTTTATACATTGTAAACCTACGAATAAGAATAACTATAGAAGAATAACTCTAAACAAAAGCAACATAATTTTTGGCACCCTTTGAAAAATGACATTTTGTATGAGTTTTGGCGGCAAGGTGTAGTTTTTAAGGAACAACATGGCAGGCCTCAGAATATTATTTAACCAATGCTTTTACACAATTATCGGCTCTGTAAAAATGTATTTAAGTTTTACTTTCAATTGTCAGCACGTTGTAGATGCTGATTTCTTAGTTAAAACGAAAAAGGTATTATCGATGTTCGTAAGTGCGGGTAGCCTCTCTGTTCATACACGTATTGAAATAATTTGACGTAGATCTTAATTACTACGACTTAAGGCTATTCTACCGTTGGCGCGCTCCATACAAACGTAGTATGGTGATATTTTCAATACTATCTAATTAAAGTCAATGAAATTTTTCAAAAACAATCAAGTAACTAATCTCTATGTCGGTATGAAGTCAGATTTTCGTTAAAATATACAGTTTCAATGCTAGGATTAATTTAAGATTTGTATGGAAATATTTGTGGCACTGTAACTTTAAAACTATAATTTTTATCGAAAATCTGACTTCATACCGACATAGAAATTAGTTACTAGATTGTTTTTGAAAAATTTCATTGACTTTAATTGGATAGTATTGAAAATATCACCATACTACGTTTGTATGGAGCGCGCCAACGGTAGAATAGCCTTAAGTATCAAAATGGCTTAATACGCGTGCCCTAGAACAACACAACAATAGACTGAATAGAGAGAGATAGGCATAAATACGTACGTACAATACATGCTTCGTAACATATTATACATAGGTGCTTTGGTAGTTATTGAGTCTCCATGGAACACTTTACGCAATAAAACATTGAAACACTTTCACGCTATCTAAGTTCTTTGTTAACTAACTTTTTGGGAGTGTATCACGAGGACTGTGTGACTAAACACCAATGTATTTTTAAGTTACGAAATATTCTATCGACATTGTGGTCTATTAGAACTAATCTAATTGTATTGATTACAAAATGATAAAATATTTTTATTTCCATGAACGAAATTATCATCAACAGAACTAACATTTTGTAGTATCGTAAACTATCACATAGGTAGTCTGTAGTTAATTACCAATCAACTTTGTATAGTGAATGCTTTGATACGTTGTGAATTTGTGATTACTTACACAAAAAAATGATTAACCGAGTTTATCCCAATGTTTTGTTAAATTAACCAAGTGTTTTGTTAAATTTTACCAAACGATTTGTTAATTTAACCAAATGTTTAGTTAATTTAACCAACTTTTGTTAAATATAACCGAATTTTAGTGACTACCGAACTATATAGGGTCCTTCTTAATATGCTGACACTTTTTTAAGGGGATGATCAGACCGTCAAACTGAACAACTTCCTCTATAGGACCAACATCGAAATTGCGAAAAAAAAATCATCACTTCCATACAAAACTGCAAACCTACTCGGAGCCAAACGTATGGGACAACTGTTTTTTTTTTTCGCGATTTCGATGTTGATTCCATAGAGAAAGTTGTTCAGTTTCATAGTCTGGTCATCGCCTTAAAAAAGTGTCAGCATATTAAGAAGGACCCTGACACTTTTTAAAGGGGATGATCAGACCGTCAAACTGAACATTTTTCTCTAGAAGACCAACAACGAAATCACGAAAAAAAAATCTTCTCCTCCATACAAAACTGCAAACCTACTCGAGCCAAATGTATGGGACAGCAGATTTTTTTTTTCTTGATTTCGTTGTTGGTCTCAAAGAGAAAGTTGTTCAGTTTGATGGTCTGATCATCCCCTTAAAAAAGTGTCAGCATATTAAGAAGGACCCTGTATGTGTATTTCATATTAAAATTCGGTTAAATTTAACAAAAGGTCGGTTTTTAACAAAACATTCGGCCTTTAACAAAACATTTTTTTTATTCGGTTACCCATTTTCCCAGTGTAAAATAGTTATAAATCATACATACAATCTTCATGTATAATGGAGATTAGATTGGAACTTAGGTATAATGGAGAGATTTTCAAAATAAATTATACAAATTATTAACGAGAGTATTAGTAACGCTACCCACGTAGTAAAAAAAACAATTTTTGTAACACGTGTCGTTTCGTAAATAGCTATGTATTTTTTTGTTGTTATGAACAAAAAATTGGGTTGATTGCTTGGGTAACACAATACAATAAGACCCTATTCTATTGCACGCTTTGATCAAACATAAAACAAACTGTAGTACACAATTACTTTGGCTTCGATTTTTTTTCGAATACCGTTTAACGCTACAGCGTTTTCTTAATACAACGACTATATTTAATTATCTGAACCTCTGTTAGGTTAGAGTTAAACACATATACATACTTTGTTTAAACCTTTTTTACTTCTTTTACTTTGTATTAAATACTTTTTTTACTTTGTATAACAGGGTTATACGTACAGGGTGTTAGGGAAGACATTTGCATTACTTTAATGCAGTACTCATGGTACTGAACAAATTTTTCAAAGAACAAAGGGAAATTCGAAAAATATAACTATTTATACAAACGTTCGATTAGCTGATTGCATTTAGTATGGAAAGTCCAATTTTTATTTTGTTTATTTCCGATAGTATTATAAGTACAGGGTGTTAGGGTAAACGCAAAAAACGCACTAAATGCAATCAGCTGATCGAACGTTTGTATGAAGAGTCGATTTTTTTTTGCTAATTTCCTATAGATTTCTTAGCCGAAAGTTTTTAAGTATCATGGGTACAATCACCCCTTAAAGTAATGCAACTGTTTACCCTAACACCCTGTATAACCATATTATGTAGAAACAACATACATTATAGTACAAAGTTAAATGAAGGTACGCACGGCGACAGATCAACCTACCCATAGTTTGACCTTATGTCCATGAACATAGAGTTCAAATATGGGTAGGTTGATCTGCCGCCGTGTGTACATTATACTAAACTTTAACATTAAACAACATTTTTATCAATATTTCCATTAAGCGTTTAGTTTGTCGATAAGAACACTAATAAATATTGTTAGCGGCAGTGAAACAAATCCGGCTGCTTGACATTTCGTTTTATGACCTCGTATTGCTGACCTGTGCTGTAAATACTTTCAAATTTATAAATACAGTTGCTGCAGCTCTTATGCTCCAGGTATTAAAGGTTACTTTAGCTTCGTTTTCTAAGGTTAAGTTGGTAAAGGCGTGCCTAGTGCCGATCGCCAGTACGTGTGCAATTTGTATCTATGACGAAATGCAATGCCTGTTGTCTTCAGAATGTGGTTAGGAGGAGCAATAATGTTGCGAAACAATTTAGTGATATTGGTCCATTTATTTTTATTATCTAGGTTTAGATTCGACTGGCTTCATTGAAACTGTGTCAATTGAAAAAGAGATCACGTTCTTTAAGAGGGCTATTACAAGCTCAGTGGCGCCCTCGTCACAATAAAAAAGATTTCTCAATAAAGAAAGCCTACCTAAATTAAAAAAGTGCACAACAGATAAACTACTAAAACCTTCAAGCTATTTTCATAGAATACTTTTATAGGTTTTTTAAAGGTCTAAACATACAAATTTTGAAAAAGAAAAAAAAAACGGCCGCTTTTGTTTTCATTCGAAATTATCTAAAAGTGGAATGTTTAGAACCTATAAAAGAATTGTATAAAAATGGCTTGAAGGCTTTTGTAGTTTATCTGTTGAGCCCTTTTTTAATTTAGGCTTTCTTTATTGAGAAATCTTTTTTATTGTGACGAGGGCGCCACTGAGCTTGTAATAGCCCTCTTAAAATAAAGTTGATTTAGAAATAGTTAAGTCAAATCGCTAATTGCTAATATAAAGTTAATACAATGACACGCTCCTTACGAAGTATGTGTGGTATTACTTTGGTTGATCGAATCAAGAACAGTGTGATAAGGGATTGGTGTAAGTTGAAGGATGATATAGTAACAAGGATTGAGAGGGGTATGCTTAGATGGTTTGGTCACGTAGAGAGAATGAATGAAAGAAGACTTACGAATGAAATTTATCGAGCACAGGTGAGTGGAAGTGTTGGGAGAGGCCGTCCGAGGAAAACATACCACGATCAAATCAATGATCTTTTCCGAAAAGGACAAGTGCGTAGCACCCTCAATCGACGGAAGTGCATGAAAAGATGTATGAATGTCATTGAGGCTAGAGAAGTGTGTCAGAGTCGTAGCGTGTGGCGATCTGTGGTCTCTGCCTACCCCCTTGGGACAATGGCGTGAGCTTATGTATGTATGTACAATGACACGTTTTTTTTTCTATTTTATACAGGGAGTAAGGAAATATATCATGAAACTTTAAACCACATACTCTACCCATCAAACTGAACATTTTTACTATGGGAGAAAATAGATCGGAGCCCAAAAAAAAAATCGTTGTTCCATACTAAACTGCAATAGCTACTCGACTGAAATGTATTGAGACAGCTGATTTTTTGCTTCGATCGGTTTGCACCCATATCCATATTAAAAGTTGTTCAGTTTGATGGGTAGAGTATGTGGTTTAAAGGTTAATGATACTTTTCCTTACACCCGCCTGTATCTTCTTAATATGCTGATGGTTTTTTAAGGTGATGATCAGACCATCAATTCTCTGTTGTGGGACCAACATCGAAATCGCTTCTTATACGTAATATTGGCGTAATAATTATAATTTTGCAGCAGTGACATCTTTTATTTGAGGTACCTACTATAATCATTCTTTCGTGTGCGTTGAAAATGTCAAAATTACTGTGGAGATATGCATCTTTCTACTGCAGATGTGACTTTCAACCCCTGGAGTATGATTTTGAATGTCAAATCAGCATCAGCAGTAGAAAGGTCTCCATCGTAATTTTGACATTTACAACTGCTGAGTTCAACGAATGAGTTTCAAAAATTGCACTCCTGACCCCATTTTTTGAGTTCAATGCAATATGCAGGAAATATATTGAATTTGTAATAATAGTCAAGGAATGACTACCACTGTATTTCATATTCTGGACAATAATTTAAATAGTCTCTTTCCTCTCTGTGTCTCATTAAAACGTCCTGTTTTCCTCAGATAAGCGTCAACCGCAATATGTTTAATACATTATATGAATGTCCTGTACGTAATATTGTACAAGGGAATATTAAATGGGCCCTATCTCCGGGCTGCGGGATTGTATGCGATGATAGCACAAGGGTATTGACAGGCCAGTGCGATTGCATAGAGCTGTTCTACGTCCAATACGATCTCGTGATTTATCCCTTGATAGCTGCTATTTGGGGATTTCATGACTTTTGAAAAGAGAGTCACGGTGCAGGTTTTGCAACGAGCAGTTGTTTTTCGCATGGTGTTCACGTTTGAGCCTGCCACGGGGCTCCGCAACCCTCAGCTGTGTTTTTGTTTTAAAAAATCCTTGAGAATTGGTATAGATACTTCCACAAACAACTTGACGGAAATGCATTACTAATGCAAGAGACCATTTGATTTATGAATAAAAATAAAATCTTTCGAATATACTTATTAATATAATAAACAAGTCTGTTGCTCGCGAGGCGCCGTTTGTGTGGACCTTTAAAAAAATATCTCAAATTTTATCCAAATCAGTGTAGCCGTTTATGCGTGATTGAGTGACAAACATACAAACATCTAAACATTTAAATTTTGACGTTTATCTAAACTATTATAAAACTGTAACAGAAGTGTGTCTGTACATTGAAGATATTTACAAAAAAAAGATTATGATATGATTTTTAGATGTCCCTGATTCTAAATCACCAATTTTTGGATTTTTTGTCTGTCTGTTTGTTTGTTTGTTTGTTCGTTTGTTTGTTTGTTTGTTTGGGTGTTTGTTTGTTCGAGTATCACGCAAAAACTACTGAACCGATTTTGATGAAACTTTTTTTGTTTGATAGCTTATCATCTGACTTAAAATCTGGTATATAATTTATGCGGACGAAGTCGCGGGTAAAAGCTCGTAATATTATAATATTAGTGAGATATTTCAGTGTTCGTGGAATATTTTGTATCCCACAGGAAAATACTGCAATTAGTTTGTTTTATAGTAAGGAGATTATTTGAAACGAACTGCGGTTTATTTTTTTCAATTTAATTTCCTCAATTAGCTGTATTGTTTTCATCTCGTGATTCATCCCTTGTTATGAGCTATTTGGGGATTTTATAACTTTAAAAATTACTGGTATACAATAATAAATGTTTCAGTGCTTCTGGAATATTTTGTATTCAACAGGAAATTACTGAAATTAGTTTGTTTTATGGTAAGGAGATTGTATTGAAACCACATTGAAACGAACTGCGGTTTTAGTTCAATTTAATTTCCTCAATTAGCTGTATTGTTTTGATTTAATTGTTTTATTGTTGTTTTTCTGCCTTTATAATTAAGGACAACGTTTTCAGAGAATTAAGTTAGTCGAGGAAAATGTTAAGGAAACATTTTGTAAGTGCGCGATAATTAAATACTTTAATTTACTGTTTAGTCTGGTTGACTGTATTTGTTCGAATACATTTATAATTATTATAGTCATCATCCTACCTACCTACTTTAAAGGGATATATAACAAAATAATTGGATTGAAACAATAATTTCATTATTGTGTTAGTTAAAATTTAATATTATTCGCATTTTAAGTTTTGGTGCAAAAATGATTTGTTATCATTTCAGCACTGAAAGAAAGCGCTAACGTACTCATGGATACATTTTTATAATCTTGTTTTGGTAGTAAGTAGGGTGAGTGTGCTCGTGCGGTGGGTTGACACTTGACATCGAGTTCAGAAAATTTTAAATTTTGCAAAAAAATTATAAAATATTTTGAAAAAAATTACCTATGTTGAAACCATGATAATTGGATTCTGCTCTCGATTCTAAACAAACTACTTTCTAGTTTTGCGTTAATTCATTAACACGTTGTATAATAATATATTTTTTTTCAGTATAGTATTTAAGAGAAAATTTGTGTCTAGAAATGGACCAAAATAAAAATAAAATGTCAGCAAAAGACCCAAATTTAAAATTTAGCATAGTTTCTCTCGTTCCAAAAAATGTGATGATAATTTTTTTGCACAATTTTAAGGCTTTACCATTTACTAGGTAGGTACTTCAAATATGGTATTATGTTTTTGTCTACTTAGAAGGCTTTGAAGAATACATTAACTATTTTCTAATGAATACAATTTCAATGTCTATTTTATTGCTCAAAAATAATATACTAAATCTAATTAAAATTAGTACCATTTGAAATAATATGTTTCTCCGTCGTACGTAATACGTATACGAAAATTTTACAGACTATTATTTGACCGCTTCTAGTGATAAGACCACCTCTTTCGTACCACTATACTCTTCTCATTCTTGTTATGACTATTCTTGGCGTGCAAATAAAGAATATACAGGGTCCTTCTTAATATGCTGGCACTTTTTTAAGGGGATGATCAGACCGTCAAACTGAACAACTTTCTCTATGGCACCAACATTGAAATCGCGAAGTAAAAATAAGCTGATCCACACACAAAACTGTAAAGCTACTCAAGCCAAATGTATAGGACAGCAGTTTTTTTTTCGCGATTTCCATGTTGGTCCCATAGAGAAAGTTGTTCAGTTTGACTGTCTGATCATCTTCTTAAAAAAGTGTCAGCATATTAAGAAGGACCCTGTATATTCTTTATTTGCACGCCAAGAATAGGCATAACAAGAATGAGAAGGACGTATGGTGGTACGTAAGGTGGTCTTATCACTAGAAGCGGTCAAATAATAGTCTGTAAAATTTTGGTATGTATAACGTACGACGGAGAAACATATTATTTCAAATGGTTCTGTCCCCTACGGAAGCGTGTAATTTCTATAAGTTCTGTCCCCGCTATCAAATTACAATAGGGTCAAGATTTCTGAAATAAAAATTTTAACAAAAAATTAAAACCGCCTTCAAAAAAACTAAAAAGTTAAAAAATAATTTTGCAGCCTATGACTTTTTCGTTCGCATCATAAGAACATTAATTTGTTTTATTGAAGTCGCTGTCAAGCCGGTACGATTCGCGACAGGGCTTGAATTTTTTGGCTTGGCTTGACACCGACTTCTATAAAACAAAGTAATGTTCTTATGATGCGAACGAAAAAGTCATAGGCTGCAAAATTATTTTTTAACTTTTTAGTTTTTTTGAAGGCGGTTTTAATTTTTTGTTAAAATTTTGTTTATTTCACAATTTTTAGTGGTGAATTGATTAGTTCGATTTAATAGGAGTGCTTTAAATTAACAATCGGACTAGTCGGCACTACAATTTTCGAAGGTTCCCCTCGATTTCTCTGGATTTCCATCATCAGATCCTGGATTCCTTATCATGGTACCACCCTCGGAACATCTCCTTTCCAACAAAAAAAGAATTATCAAAATCGGTTCATAAACGAGGAAGTTATCCGCGAACACACATAAAAAAAAAAAAAAAATATATACGGTCGAACTGAAAACCTCCTCCTTTTTTGAAGTCGGTTAAAAATGGATTCAATCGATTTGATGGCGAGATGCAAATGTCAAAAATCCGTGCTAAAGCTTCGATACATATCCGATGTTCAATGAGGGATTTTCCAAAAGCAAAAAAAAGTAAAAAGTTAGTTCCAAATTTCTCGATAGATGGCGTTGACAAGAGAGGGGTCGATTAGGTATGACCAGCACTGGTAGCATGCCAACCCGCGATAGCCGTAATACGGCTTTATCACTTCTTTTACATCGTTCTTTTGCGCGCGAACGAACGAGATAAAAGACGCGATAAAGCCGTAACACGGCTATCTCGGGTTGGCATGCTACCACCCAATATCAAACTGTACAAAAACATGTATAGTCATTCCTTACAGTCGCACACAGATTGCCACAAGAGTGACAGAGCTAGATTAGACGTAAATCTGTTAAACAAATGTCACCACTTTTTAAGCAAATTCAAGCAAAATTCGTTCTTAACGTAAGGAAATAGCGGAGTCTTCCAGCTGAAGGTCTGGTGACAAAATGGTTCAAGATTCACTTATTCTAATGGGCGGTTGTCATAAGTGTGAATGGATGTCAAGTAGCGTTTCTATGTCTTGCTTTATATTATTTATCTACCCCTATATTTTATCTTTGAGTATGACCAATATAAGCTGACCGCGCGCAGGGTGAATAACGTATAACGTCGCGCGACCACCTTATTTTGGTTTTGCTTAGCTTGATGTGTCGCCGTGTGTACAAACAAACCCTTTCTTATTGTTGTTGGTTTATTATAAACTATCTGCGGGGCTAGTATGCCAACCCACTATAGCGTGATATATCGCTATCACGCTTCCGCTCTCTTTCTATTTTCGACACGACACGAACGAACAAGATAAAAGATTTGACAGATGGATGTGTTAAATATCGCAATCGCGGGTTGGCGTGCGTACTAGCCCCGCTGTTGATGAAGCAGCGATTACAAGTTTCCCGGTTTATTTGTGTTTTTCTGTTAAGCCGGGTCCGCTGCGCCATGTTTTCGTGTTACGATGTTAGCAAACACGAAAACATGGCGCAGCGGACCCGGCTTTAGGTTTTTGTAGTTTGTTATTGTCGTTATATTCAAAATGGATACAAAGCCCATACAGCCACGTCCGATACTTGATTCATTGTTGACAGACAATAACACCGAGATTGTTAATAATAAACCGACAATAATATCAAAAGGGTTTATACTGCGTCTTTTTATTAATAATATTCATAAATATACCATAGGTACCTAATCGACCCCTCTCTGTTCAACGCCATCTATCGAGAAATTATGAACTAGCTTTTTTTTTTCTCTGGAAAATCCCCCATTGTTGCTAAGCTTATAAATAAATAACACCCTCCCGTTAGACGTAGCGTAGTGTGATTAATGTTCATATTAATTTATAGGGGTGGCAGTATTCGGGGTGTTTCAATTATTTTCATTGTTGCCTAACGACACTGTTTTAACAATACGCATCGGTTTGTGTTATCTGTTTTCCCACAGGTCTAGAGTGATATTTAGATAACATTTTATCTACTGTTTACTTTGTATTATGTTTAACTAGCTTTGTAATATTGTATAGTACCTATGTAGGTATTATAATATTCTCACGACTATATTCCCCGAGAAGTAGTCAGATATATTCTGAAAATTCAGAACACCCAAGTTGCACTAATAGTACCGGAAGTCTGTCCAGTGTGACGGGGAGTGAGCCCGTCGCCATTTATAATGGACAGTGGGTACAATACATGCCTCGAAATTGAAGCACGCAGCTTTCTTCATGATGTTTTCCTGTAACGAAAAGCCAGCGAATACACATAAATTCCGAAATCGTACATTAATTCCGAAAAACTCATTGGTACGGGTCGGCCTGGACGGGGATCGAACCATATCGCCTCCTGCACGGCAGGCATGGTTACTCGCCACGTCGCTCGTATTCCGAAATTCTCGTATTTCCAAATGTATGAAACAGCAGTTTATTTTCCGCGATTTCAATGTTGGTCTTCTAGTAAAAGTTGTTCAGTTTGATGGTTTGAGTTAAAAGAGACTTGTCTTTAATTTGTAACGAATTAAATTTACACCCTGTAAATAGCTATGTCATATTTCATTTATTCTCGTATTCACTTTCACAGTGAAATTAATTTATAACTGTCTTCTAACACAACAGCAAAATAGTTGTTATAATTTACTGTCAGTATATTTCTAGTTCCCCCTTTGCACACCCCTATTCCCAGGGTTGGCATACTACTCCAGTATGTACGCGAGTGTTCTGAATTAATTAACTTTTGTGGTCCTCAAATGTGGTCGAGTAAATTCGAGTTTAGAATTCAATTAATGACTTCAACGAGTTAGTTTAACTGAATTCTGAATTCCTATCGAAATCGCCACTTGACTGCAAGGAAGTTGTTTGAATAAAAATTGAATCTGTTTGAACTATGGACTAAAACTTTGAATAGGTAGTAGTAGAGGTAGAGTAGAGGTTAAACTCTAGAGTTTAAAGATCAAATATTATTGGTTCACTTCACACACACACATTATAATTAAAACACACACGTTTCGTTAGCAAATATTATATCTATCTGTAGATAATGGTTGAAATTGATATCATTAGCATCCTTTTAAACTAAGAGTCTACCCATCGAACTGAACAACTTTTAGTATGGCAGAAAACCGATCGGAGCAAAAAAAAAGATCAGCTGTTGCATACATTTGAGTCGCGAACTCGTGCGTCGACATTGCAGTATGGATGATTTAGACAGCTGATTTTTTATTTGCTCCGATCGGTTTGCTCCCATAGTAAAAGTTGTTCAGTTTGATGGGTAGACTCTTAGTTTAAAAGGATGCTAATGATATCAATTTCACCCTGCATAACAGGTTCACAGTGTACGCACACACATAGCACATACAATTTTCTTCATGTAAATATAGAATTAACGCAAAACTAGAAAGTAGTTTGTTTAGAATCGAGAGCAGAGTCGAAATATCATGGTTTCAACATAGGTAATTTTTTCAAAATATTAAATAATTTGTTTGCAAAATTTAAAATTGAACCGAATGTCAACCCACCGCATGGGCACACTCACCCTACTTACTACCAAAACAAGATTATAAAAATGTATCCATGAGTACGTTAGCGCTTTCTTTCAGTGCTGAAGTGATAACAAATCATTTTTGCCTCAAAACTTAAAATACGAATAACTTAAAATTTTAACTATCAAAATAATTAAATTATTGTTTCAATATAATTATTTTGTTATAAATCAGTTGGGGTGTATGAGGTTTTGCGCTAATTCATTAACACGTTGTTTAAGGTCTAACAAAATTAGCTGAAACCATTTTAAGGGCATGATCAGACCATCTAATTGAACAACTTTCTCTATGGGACCAATATCGAAATCGCGAAAAAAAAATTGCTGTCTCATACAGCAAATTTTGTTAGACCTTATATTTATGTCTATGATTTATGTCATCTTTGTCTTTTCTCAAACAAAATAGAACTTGGTATGTTTACCCAACATAGTTCTGGCTATAGCATCTATTATAAAGGCCGTCAAACACCCGTAATATTTCTCATCTCACCGGATTCTGTATCAATGGGCTCTAATGGCATGGACAAGCTCTTTTGTGCTCCCTACGGCTACGGTCGGTCCCACCCTTCGAACAATTTGGCCAAAGTCAATGTTCGAAGTTCCGCACACAATTCGTACCTTCGCAAAAACTGGTCCCTTCACTACTACCATATAACCATGGCTGTATAATGTTATAGAGATGGGTAGATATCGATATAGTGGGTATAGTTAACTATTGTTTCCTTAAAATGTGTTGGGTCGAGGCTATCGGGTTAACATGAATCAAGAGTGTCAAGACTACATTTTCACAATATACAACGTGTTAATGAATTAACGCAAAAATACAAAGTAGTTTGTTTAGAATCGAGAGCAGAATGGAATTATCATGGTTTCAACATAGGTAGTTTTTTCCTAAATATTAAATAATTTGTTTGAAAAAAAATTACTTACTATCAAAACAAGATTATTGAAATGTAAGTATCCATGAGTAGATACGTTAGCGCGTTCATTCATTGCTGAAATGATAACAAATCATTTTGGCCTCAAAACTTAAAATGCCAATAACTTTAAATTTTAAGTATCAAAATGATGAAATTATTGTTTCAATCTAATTATTTTGTTATAAATCAGTTGGGGTGTATGAGGTTTTGCGCTAATTTATTAACACGTTGTATAGCTTGTAGGCAGTAGTTCATAAATTGATTTACCAATTTCGAAATGTGTAGTGTAGATAAATTCGTGTTTGACAAATTGTAAAAGGAAGTTTCAATTCAGTTTCGAGCGCACGGTTCCGTCTAAGAAAAATTCGGATCCACTAAAAGAAGCCAACTTTCGGTGCCCTCACCCTACGCGATAGGGTTCGCCCGCAGTCCGCACCAGTGTTGCACAGTTTTATTTTCACTTTATCCTAGGCTTGGTCTGTTTACACCATAAAGGTATTATACTACGTAAGAGAGACAGTGACAGCTGAGAGAGCGAGATGTACATAGCGGCATCACTGTATAATAGAAAGAGATACGTGACGCGAGGCAATAGAACCGTTTTTGGGGATTTGGAGTCCTGGTAAAAATTCGGTTTCTGTGAATAATCGTGAACCTAAAGTGAAATCGTAGATAATTTTGTGAAATATACTAACACTGTTTCATTAAATTATTCACCATTTCACGTTAGATTGAGAATTATACACAGAAATCGAATTTTTACCCTGCCGAGGACTCCAAAAAATATCCAAAAACGGTTACATTTGACAACTCATGTCACTTTAATTAAACACACTAGATTTTGTGTAATTTTTAAAAATTTCCCTTAATCTTTCAGATTCAAATAACTACGGTCACATTCCTAGAGGTGTCCATGGTTCATTTTCACCATTTAAAAAAAGGTGTTTTACACCAAAAAAATACCCAAAGTAAAATTATTAATACAAAAAATAACCAAAATAATTTCTTACCCTAGGACTTCGCTTTTACCCTAAATCTATAATCTCAGTTGGCAACATTCACACACGAGTCACGACCATTTTTCCAGGTTGAATGTGATCAAATCTTGTTACGATGAATCCAAGATCCCAAGAACAGGAAATAGGTATGTTTGGAGTTTATTTATCATTTCAGAGAAATTCCAATTTTCCGAGTCTAGTTTTGAGCTACAACCGAAGTTTTAATCGTGCGATATTTTGCCAAGGATTTTGCAATGTGATTTCGATATTAGAGACCGGAACGATAATGCCAATGTCGAAATTTTAAATGACCTTTTTGTTTTCAAGAACACTACGCTATAATATAATCTAGATTCTAACGACCGGGACCGACCCTGTTATTTTCAGATTCGCTTTTCTAGATTCGTAAAACGTTCTAAAAATCTCTTGTAAAGTTAGGTAAACATAGTAAAATCACGTGGTACAGTGCACCAACCGGTAGAAAGTAGCTTACCTCCTGAGCCACTCTTCATTCAACCACATCGAACAGGTTACGACTCGTTTCACTCACACTAATGCAGGCCCTCACGCAGCAGTCTCACGGACCTACAAAACAACCGCACACTATCAAAACTCTCTCACACACACAAAAAAGTGTACAAATGGTGTTGCGGGAGCGCAGGTCAACTCGCTGCATCACTTTTTTTTTCAGACGAACTGGTTTCTATATCGATAAAAGCATGAGTCAGGGAGTGTCTGGAATTAAGTGGTGATATTGTTCAGCATTTTGTTTATAACTTACATAATGCTTTGTTTCTTTTTTTATTAACCAGTTTGTACTGTCGTACCTAGTACGTATGCAGTTTGTTATAGAGATACCGGAGCTTGCAATGGCTTGAGACTACGCTGTTGAAACTCCTTTTGATGTCATGTCTGACATTTCCGAGTTGCACATGCACGTTTGAATCTAGGCGAATTTACAACCATATCAAGGAACAGCTTGAAATCAGAGATCAGCACATCGTTAGGTAGCTTTCATACGTATAAATTAAGGTGTAACTATGTATCTAACAGTATTGTATTGTACTCGGGTTTTCAATACAGTACATAGCTATAACCCAAGATAGGTAGGTACCTAGTATCATTTCCTAAGTGACACTATGTATGGGTATTGATTTATCGTATCGGATCGTCGGAACCAATGTGGAACACGTGTGCTGTCCTGGGTAGAGACCGTTCGTCATTCGATGAGGGATGGTTTACCTGCTATAGAATAAGCCCTTACACCGCAGGCTATGAATGCGCATAACAATGACGTTATTCAACATGGAATTTGCTATGGTAGTTGCGATGTCCGATTAGGTTGAATACAGGATATACAGCGAGAGATTGAATATCAATGTGTGTGAGTTTGGAACAGAAGGTTATTTCCAGATAGGTGTAAATAGGTTTTGACATTGGAAATGTCTTTTCCTTCGCTCCAGTGAAATAGGCTCCGATTTCACGAAAAAGTGCGATCCCCTATATCTCAGAAAGTTGTGAAGATATGATATTCAAAAAAATATTCAAAAGACCGTAATTACGAGATCTATTATAAGGTGCAAAAAGAATTATTCGAGAAAGTCCAAAAAGAAAAAAGTTATAGCCGAAATAGTGAAAAAAAAAACATTTTTTTCCGAATTTTTGATTTTGGCGCTCGATATTTTGGAAACGAAGAATGATATCAATTTGAGTAAACTTCCTCTGGACAATTTAGTCGGCTACAATTTGAGCCTAAAACAAAGACGATAAGGGTTTGCACTGTAGTCTATCCTTTTTGTGAGACAATATTTTTTCGAAATCCGTAGATTAATTTCCAACGTGCTAGATAGTAGATACCTCGATAGTCGTGTGAGGCTCGAAATCTGTGAATTTTTGTGTATATGATAGCTTTACATTTATTTTACTTATAAAAATGAATATGTTATATTTTGTGGACATTTAAGCAGCCCTGTTAAAAAGCACATACAAGTCCTAAAGCTATATTGTTCGTTACGATACGCATACGTTCACGATAAAGTATCGATAATATTATATTGGACACAAAGTACCTACCTTATATCAAAAAGTTACCAGATTATCTTTCCAAAGAAATAATATTGTTATCGATTTACCTTTTATCATTCAGTGTCATATCTCAAGTTTTATACGATTATATGCTCTATGTATAAAGGTATAAAATAAATTTTCTGTTGTTTGTTTGAATACAATGATCGTCTACCTGCTATTTAAAAGTGTTCTTTACAAAGACGATGTCTCCGTAATAAGAGATACAAAGTACATAGAAGATAAATGTTTCTGTTCCCATAGTTTATTGTGAACTGGCTACTTTGATTTCCTTCATTGTCCACTCAAGGTTTATTTGGGGACAAGGTAACAAACGATGATTTCAAATTTTAAGTGCCTATTCATTACCATCAAGGACTTTCTTTGTCTACTTACAAAGTTTGGGCTGTTGACAATTATTGTGCCTCGATCTAGATTTGTAGCAAAATTTAAAGGACAACCGCCGCTCTCCCTTGAAAAAATACCTTAAAATGTATAGAAGTTTTGACTGCAGTCAAATGTGTAATAAATTATGGGGTTTTATAAAAACGACTCAGATAGTATCATTTATTTTTATTTAACGAGTTATTTAGTCATTTATTATCAATAAATTATAAAAAAGCGGCAACCCCAAAATGGCTGTCAATGTTGTTTAGTGGGTGGTGATGCAAGCACAATGTTTTTTTTATATAAAAATGATAAAAACTAATAAATCATTATAAAATAAACTAATGCCTGCAGTTAGTTTCTAGTGTTCCATAGTCCATAATAAAAATAGAAGTACGGTTATACATTTTTTGGTATTATGTGCCGGATGTCCTTTAAAAGTCTGTCAATGAAAGATAGGCACTTGTTGGAAATTGTTGTAATCCTTGACTTCATTCCTCGCTTCAAAAACCTGCTCTTCCAGGACACCTTTCTTTAGTTTGGATAAGATAACGTCGTCCTTTTTACGTCTATGATAAACGTCGACGTTGAAAAGGGATAAAACATGTGTGCCTACGCGTACAACGCTGATCGTGGGAAATCGATGCAACGGGGTTTGTCCTTTCGCTTCAAGATTACCCATTGTTCTTAACTTAATGCGTGTAGTGTAAGTTTATGTATTTGTTATTTAAAACGTTTAACTAAATCACTCTTTACTCAATTCCACGAGTCATAAATGTCGTCTCTATTAGAAAAAATTGTTGTCATTGTCACTCTACAATTGTAAAGACAAAAGTTGTAAATTAGAAACAAAAGAGTGATAATTACGCGCAATTTTGAGTTTTTGAGTTTTGGAAATAAAAGCAGTAGTTTTTATTTCCACTTTAGGGGCCGAAGAGTTCTCCGGAAAACGCAGTATTGGTAGGCCCACACACGGTGGACGAACGACCAGGGCCATGTGTCCCAGCATTCGCAGCAATGTACTCTGAATTGTCATTGTCAATTGTCACTTGTCACTTTTATTAAACAGGGCCCTGGTGAAGGCGGGAACCCGTTGGATGAGGACAGCGCAGGACCGGTCGTTGTTGCGATCCTTTGGGGAGGCCTATGTCACAAGCCCGGACACTGCATACAAAAATTTGAAATTGACATGATGACGTCAGCACATGCGAAACCAAAGAAATTGAATCTTATGTCTTCTACGTAGGTAACGAGTAACCAGTGCGAAGTAATCAAAGGGCGGTGAGGTAAAAAGTTAGTGGGAGGAAGGGAGTGTCCGTACTGTATCTAGTAATAAATACTCTTTCTTATACCTATATACTGTCTCTTAAGAGATCACAGAAAACCACAGGTATCGATTTTGCAAGCAATCGGTTGAGAAACAGAAAAGTTCAAAGTGGCGGCCACTTTTATCAAATCTTTTTTTTTTAATGAACTATGGGATATCTGACATCGTATTCGAGTTTTGAGTCCACGTGGACCCTCTCGCGCTGTCCTATTGCCATCATTGCTCGCGCGATCACTCGTTCGTCCGATGAAAATGATTGTGCGACATGTCCAGCAGTGGATGTACAGTCAAGAGCACGTCAAGCTTGACACTTTGGACTTTGTACCGTTCTTATTTAGTGCGCCATAAGCGTTACAATCGAACTGCATGTGTAAAGCTTAATGTTCTTTTGACTGTACATCGGCTGAGATGATGAAAATTACTGCTTTTAGTATTCTTATTGTCTAATACATATTTAATATTGTATTTATTTCTCATTGTGTTTGTGATATAACGTGTAATGGATCGGTAACGTTATGTAAATAGTTATCTGAGTTGATTTCGTAACAACAGCTGTACCAGTAAATAGCTGGGAGCAAGCCCGTGGAACGATCACGCGTCGCTAACCGTACAAACTTACGGTTCATTCCACATCTCCCAAAACAACTCTTATGGTCATGGTTAGAAGTGAGAAAATTGCTTAATTTATGGGACTTTGTATGTGAGGGACTGCGCCAAGACCCGATAGCCTAGTTGGTAGTACAGCAATAGCCTGTTTGGTTGTAATTCCTGACCATGCTCTTAAAAAACCGAAAGACTCTATAATTAGGTACCAAAATACAAATATCTTGAACAAAATGTGCAATTTATTTCCAGACTAGGTACAAATGAGAAAATACCGACATAGATTTTCAATGTATTTTATTTATAATTAGAATTTTGAAGTTCTATTACGATACTTACTACTTATATTACTACTGTAATTTCGTGAATTTAATATTAGCTTTGTGATATTTTGTAATTTAGGTATGTTACCAAAACTTAAATAAGCGGATTGCGAGGAAATTCGGGTGGATCTCCTCTGACCGGCGACCCACTGTTCCATACATATATAACTGTATTAAATAAAAGGTTAAGGTTAGGTCCTTTTAATATTGGTCCGTTTAATATGATTAAAATAACATTTCGTAATCTAGAAATAACTGAATACTGGATAACCTCTAGGTCTGGCTTTGTAGGTCATCTAGAAACGTATCTGTTTTAAACCAATGACTGCGACTAATTCAATTGAACACATGTTAAAAAAAGCTCTGCACATCAAAGCGTTGTTCAGTTATCAATACTGAAAGTTTTTTATTTTATTTCTAAACTTAATATTCAGTTATTGATCGAAGATAAAAATAATTATGTTGTTTATTCTGCATCTTTTCTTCTGTATTTCAACGAAAACTATTATAGGGCTTTAGCAGTTACTGGAAATATTGCAAATTGGAATCTCTATGTTAGGTATTCGAACGCTAGAAATCGAATACCAATATCTAAAGAATTCGCGGGCGAAGCGAAGAATAGGGCACTGAAAACTTTAAAGCTTTAGATAAATCTCTCTGGTATTTCTTGTAGAAATAACTGTTTTGAACCCGTAAACAATGGAATTAGAGCGTGCATTAACAAGTTCAGCCTGAGATGCAAAGATGCGCTGGCGCAGCGCAGACTGCAGCGGGTCTCTTAAACCGGTACTAATGCGTATTGACTTTAGAAGTCCCATTTTAGAACGTTTATGTCAAGGCAGTAAGTATGGAATTAGTGTGATTCGCGGGACTTAGTTCGTGGAATGAACTCTAAGGTCGTTGCACGCCCACCAGATGTCGCACTTGCTTACTTACATTCAGTTATGGGTTAAAAGATGCTGGATGAGACAACGTTACTTGAAAGGTTTTGAGTACACCTCTTATTGATTGATCTGTCTTTTATGTTGTATAAAACATAATTGACGAGATAAAAATCTCGAGATGGAATAAGAATAATTGTAAACACAATTATAATAAAACTGTTGTTGCATTCATGATACTGAACAACAACGTTCCGTAAGAAACGTCCGTTTTCGTTCAGGAAATTTGCAAAACAATTTTTGGACTTTCCGTACTAAATGCAATAGAAAAAAAGATGAAAAGTTCGCAATGGAAAGATTTTTTTGCGAATTTCCCTTTGTTCTTTTGGAAAAGTTTATCAGTATCATAAGTACAATCACCCATTAAAGTAATGCTAACTGTCTACCCTAACACCCTGTAGTTATTTAATCGAGTATAAAAATGTAATGTTCAAATGATACTTATGGGTCGAAATATTGTAAATCTAAACTATTATAAAACTGTAACGGAAGTGTGTCTGTACATTGAAGATATTTAGAAAAGATTTCGATATGGTTTTTAGATGTCCCTGATTCCAAATCACAAATTTTTGGATTTTTTGTCTGTCTGTTTGTTTATTTGTTTGTTTGGGTGTTTGTTTGTTCGACTATCACGCAAAAACTATTGAACCGATTTTGATGAAACTTTTTTTGTTTGATAGCTTATGATCTGACTTAAAATCTGGTATATAATTTATGCGGACGAAGTCGCGGGTAAAAGCTCGTTCAGTATAAAATCATGATTCAGTATTTAATATAATTGAGAATGTAATAGAAGAACATAAACCTAATATTCACAATATTATGAATAATTTTCAATTAAATTAATCATCTTACTTTTACCATAAAAAAAAAATTAAAAAAATATGCTCTTCTAGTACCTATAATTACTTGAATCTTTATGGCTGCGACTTGCATTTTGTGCAGCGACGCATCAACTGGACGGTAGTCCACAAAACTGTCAGCATCCTGTGTGCTGTCAATAAACATTTTTTATACAATAAATAATTGCATTCTAACTAGCCAGCCTGCTGGCATTTTAATCAAGTTTAAAATCTAGGGACAAAGGCAGAGTGCGCAAACACTTTTTAAAGTCTTTTACCAAAATTGGCAAAACATGACGTTTACTAAGGTACCTTTCTAAAACGGACACAAAATTGTATGCTGAGATATTTTTTACAATCTTTTATAATGGTTAAAACCTTGGAACCGAACTGTATACCTACCTAAGTTTTCACAGAAACCATCCTTGAAATGTTCTCATCTAAATAACAAACAGTAATTTTATGAAAATGTATACGTTATGATAATCTGATATACATATGTCATGGTTCTATTTAAATGTGTGTATAGTAAATAGTTACCGTTATATTCAGATGCGGAATAAAGTGAAAACATCCCAGACGGTGCGGTGCATTATTAAATTTATTAATAACTATAAAATTGATTTTTTTGCATTAAAACATCTATCCACCATCTAAGGATATACGGTCGTTAGCTTATGCGTTTAAATAAAATCGGTCAAAGTCGGTGCAAGGTGCAAGTCGGGCTACTCGCGCACCGAGGGTTCCGTACCACACCCCCACAACATATTAACGTACAAAAAAAGAAATCTCCGGGACTTTTAGCACGAGACCGACTCACACTTGGCCGGTTTTTATTATTTGTTGTTATGCTGTAGAGTTTGTTCTATTATCGTACCAAGTTTGACGCTTGTATGTATTACTTACCGTTTTTACCATAGAGCGAATAGAAAAAACGTTGATAAAAACTAATTCCTTGTATGAGGACGCCCCTAAATTTTTTACTTTTTGACATTTGTATTATTTGTTAGCAAATCCGCCGTAATACCGCACATTCTGTGTAAATTTCAACTGTCTAGCTATTACCGTTCAAAAGTTACAGCCCTAAATAGGTAAGACAGACGAACGGACGAACGGACGAACGGACGGTCGGATGGACGGACGGACGAACGGACGGACGGACGGATGGACAGATGGACGGACGGACAACGTAGGCTTAGTAATAGGGTCCCGTTTTCACCCTTTGGGTACGGATTTTCTTTATTTGAAACTAATATGGAGCTCCTATCATCTTAGTTAGGAGATGGTATCAGTGACCTACCATGCTCTCTTTAGACCACCACAGATTATGAATGTGTGTTATTTTTTCTTGTCTCGCAAAGTTACAGAGAATGGCGTGCTGAGTTCAAAAACCGTGAGAAAGATATTAAAGAATTCCATGTTAAGAATAAGAATACAGAAGCAGAATGAAAAGTGAGAGCATTCAATCACGTTTCGGTTAGTGATACGTAATTGCCCAACTATCCCACAGATTTTACTAAATTGCCCGCTTGTTACGAATAACCGATGCCGAATGCGGCGTTTTAAAAATAAAATGAACACTTTTACTGCAGTCGTTTTTTCGTTCGTGCCAAAAAGGGAAACTCTTTTGAACCATGATTGGAGTTAAATATTTGTATGTTTAGTTTGGTAGTTTTTACTACTGCCAGCACTCTATTTAACGTCTGCATTATTTGTTTCAGGTATAAACGGGACGCTTCAATACAGTAATGTACCTACATGTGAGAGAATGAACTGTCGATAAAAGACATGACAAAAATAATGGTTTGGCTCAGTGTTGCCAGCCGGATCTTGTCAAAAGTAACCGGAAATACATAAAAAAGTAACTTTTGGTGTGAAATCTAAACTATTATAAAACTGTAACAGAAGTGTGTCTGTACATTGAAGATATTTACAAAAAAAAGATTACGATATGGTTTTTAGGCTTCCCTGATTCCAAATCACAAATTTTTGGACTTTTTTGCTGTCTGTTTGTTTGTTTGTTTGGGTGTTTGTTTGTTCGAGTATCACGCAAAAACTACTGAACCGATTTTGATGAAACTTTTTTTGTTTGATAGCTTATGATCTGACTTAAAATCTGGTATATAATTTATGCGGACGAAGTCGCGGGTAAAAAAGCTCGTATCCTATAAAATTCTAAATACCTTTCATATCTTTTTCCAGTAGGTATACATTAGTGCGAGAGAGAAAAACGTCTTTTTAGGGGTTGCACTCATGGCAAAAAATACGAAACTACGTTCAGTTTCATGGAAAAATAAGAATTTTAAAATTGGTTATTCAAATTCCGAAAAATCACCTAAAAGTAACCTTTTGAATCGTGTAACCTAAAAGTAACCTGACAGAGCTAGAAATTACCTAAAAGGTTACAAAAGTAACTTTCTGGCAACACTTTGGCTACAACGATGTATGTCGTTAGCATAGATTTTGCTTGCAAAAATGACAAAGTGGTAGAGGCCGGTAAAAGGCAGTTATGTGGCGCAGTGACTTCATTTGCTCCACAAAGGCGTACGAAGCTCCGCTTTTGTGATCTTTCAGAAAAATTTAGTGGTCAGTTTTGATACAAAATTGCTTCCGTCAAATATAAAATGGGAAAATCATTTAAAAAATTGCGCGCAATACCTATGCCAGCTTCCTGCATGTGATATTCTTGTTTTAAGGAAAAAGAAATAAAAAAATAAAGAAGTTTGGCGGAAGGTCCTATAATTTGAGACCCATACATGAATGAAACTTAGTTATACGTGTAGAGTGAAAGAAAACTAACAAAAATGTTAATTGGTTGTAATCTCTAGAAGTTGGGGAAAAGGTATTTCTCCTTATGATACCTTTTGTATTAAGTGTGTGAAACTCATAATCTTTCTTATTAGATAGTCCACTCAATCTTCTACGCATTCATTGTGTTTATTTTAATGAAAATTCACGATAACCGTACAATATTATGATAATGGAAGAAAACGAAATCACACACACTATCAGTTCAACCAAGACATTTAATATTTTGAAAAAAAAAAACCTATGTTTAAACTTATGTTTAAACCATGATAATTCGATTCTGCTCTTGATTCTAAACCAACTACTTTCTAGTTTTGCGTTAATTCATTAACACATTGTATACCTACTTATTAAATTCCGGTTTAGACGGTGGTTTTATTTATAAAATTAGCGACCTTATAGCGACTAATTTAAAGGCGTCTTTAATGTTGTAAATACTATTTATTATGTATGCAACGAAGATACAAGTAACAAATAGTAACAATTAAACTTATTATAATAACAAATCTTCAAGAATCAACCACTTATGCATACGCATGTGTATCAGTTAGTCGAAAGTTTAGCTCGAAACCGCGTTGTTTATTTAATATTACAAACCGTCAGCCATGCTGCTTTAATTACAAACGCCGTGTGTTCGTAATAATATTCCATTTACATAATTACAACATGTTTGCTAAGTAATGGTAACGTTATTGTATGAGGAAGCGGATGGCTACGGATGGGCAAGTAAGGAACTACGTAGACGTATTAGGCCATAACATGCGGGCAGATGATTCGTTTTCCTTTGTTTAAAGTTGTGATGATCTGGTGCGTGTGCATCCTGTGATGCATCAATACTTGGCTTTGTTTACATCGCGTTGATGTGCAGACAGAGATATTCAAACAATTTTTGTCACTATGGGCACAGACCGATTTTGCCGGCCTCTTTCTCCAACAAAAAAAACAACGGCTTGCACTCCGGGAGTGCCGGCAGAAGTGAAAACTAAGAGATCTTACGAATTAAATAAATAAAAAAGAGACAGACCTAGGTATGAATAGATAGAGCTTGGCTAATTAAAGGCCTCTGTCTTGTGACTGCTGGAAGAAATCTTTTAGTTTTTAGAGTTCCGTACCCAATGGGTGAAAACGGGACCCTATTACTAAGCCTACGTTGTCCGTCCGTCCGTCCGTCCGTCTGTCCGTCTGTCCGTCTGTCCGTCTGTCCGTCTGTCCGTCTGTCCGTCTGTCCGTCTGTCCGTCTGTCCGTCTGTCCGTCTGTCCGTCTGTCCGTCTGTCCGTCTGTCCGTCTGTCCGTCTGTCCGTCTGTCCGTCCGTCCGTCTGTCCTACCTATTTAGGGCTGTAACTTTTGAACCGTAATAGAGTACCGTTGAACCGTATGGTTGAAATTTTCTCAGATTATGCGTTATTACGGCGGATTTGTTAACAAATAATAAAAATGTCAAAAAGTTAAAAATTAAGGGGTGTTCTCAACATTAAACTACTTTTTATCAACGTTTTTTCTTCACGCTCTATCGTAAAAACGGTAATACATACAAGCGTCAAACTCAGTGTGATTATAAAGCAAACTCTACAGAATAACAAAAAATACTAAAAACCGGCCAAGTGTGAGTCGGTCTTGCGCTAAAGGTCCCGGACCAATAAAGTTTTTTTTTCTAAGTTAATAATGTTGTTAATAATGTTGTCCGACTCGCACTTGACCGGTTTTATTATAAAAGAATTAAGCTCTTTGCACTTTTCCACTCGTATACCTGAATAATTATTCATTGTGCCATGTGTAAAATAAATAAATGAAATGATAGAACACAAGCCTGAAAACATTTTTATTCTTCTTCTTTCGTGTCATGTGCTGTATCATATTTCGCATAACAATTTATTATTTACACATCTTAGTTCGAAAAATCTTTTCTCTCCAAACGAATCTTGATACAAAATAAAGATTGTACTGATATACAGGGTGAAATTGATATCATTAGCATCCTTTTAAACTAAGAGTCTAACCATCAAACTGAACAACTTTTACTATGGGAGCAAACCAATCGGAGCAACAAAAAATCTGCTCTTCCATACATTTGGGTCGAGTAGGCATTGCAGTTTGGTATGGGACAGCAGATTTTTTCTTGCTCCGATCGGTTTGCTCCCATAATGAAAGTTGTTCAGTTTGATGGGTTGACTCTTAGTTTAAAAGGATGCTAATGATATCAATTTCACCCTGTATAATCGATAGTTGGCCTTGTAACAATATCGATATCGTTACTATTTTTCAAGGATACTATTGCATCTCAATACTATGGATAGTATCGACAGTATCAATTTTTTTTAAGAGGGCTATCACAGTCCAGTGGCGCCCTCATCACATAAAAAAAGATTTCTCAATAAAGAAAGCCTAAATTAAAAAAGTGCTCAACATCAATACTACAAAAGCCTTCAAGCTATTTTCATAGAATACTTTTATAGGTTCTAAACATTCCACTTTTAGACAATTTCGAATAAAAACAAAAGCGGCCGTTTTTTTTGTTTTTTCAAAATTTGTATGTTTAGAAAATAATAAAAAACCTATAAAAGTATTCTATTAGCTTGAAGGCTTTTGTAGTTTTGATGTTGAGCAATTTTTTAATTCAGGCTTTCTTTATTGAGAAATCTTTTTTAATTGTGATGAGCTATTCTATTATTAAGTACTACCGATATTGTTAGGCAAGACTATATTCCAGTTATTCATCATGTCTTTCAAGATGTGAGATCAGCACAAGCGCTTCGGATGTAGCGTGCGATGTAGGTAAGGTACCAGACAAGCGGGGTCACGTACACGTTGACGGTTTATTCCACTTTCCACTGTTCATCAGGGGAATAGGTAATAAATAATAAAGTATATCTGCAGCTCGGAGGTACGCTACGTCTCGACTGACAACCAAGTTGATACTGAGAAAGATTTTTTTGTAGACACGTATGATATTTCATTGTATATTCTTTATCTAACGTCAAAAAAGGACGAGTTTATAAATGCGTCTGTTTTTGAAATGTGCTAGAATAACGGCATTATCTGCCTCCGTGGTCTAATATAACAATAATAAATAATAAACTTTATTTTCTTCTTCCACACAAGAAAACAATTTTGTAGGTACTTAAACTAAACAAGTTATAACAAAGAGTATAAAATTACATTTTAGTGTTCCACTAGCTGATGTGTGAAAGACTGGTGCCTATGGCTGGTTTGTTAAAACCTGTGGTACCGGGTCACCAGGCTCTAATGGTTAAGACTTAAGAGCATTGGGCTCTCGAAACGGAGGTCGCGAGTTCGATTCCCACGAGGGACACCTAGTGATATGTCCCCAATTGCAGTTGTGCTTTTTTCCCCAGTTGGTTAAGACATTGCAGGCTGAATCACCAGATTGTCTGAAAAGAAAAATGATATAGCAATTTGAATTCTTTTTTTTGTGGTGCAACGATAGAAGACTGGTTTTACGAGTCAAATGCTATTGTAATAGACGTCGGTAGTAATTAGTATTATTTAAAATGAACTACGCTAACTACTATAATCGCATTAGGCACGTAGCAGTAAAATCGAAATGACTTCCTCAACTTTTTTCAAAAGGAAATTTCAATATCCTAGGAGATGGTAATCCAAAACCGGGAGATTACAAGTTTCTTGCACTGAACGGTATTGCCTGTGATCATTTTGATACCTATAACGTTTTGAAGGGTGAAGAAAATAAATTTGTAGGGGAAAACACAAAAGATGCCATTGGCTCGAAGTATTCCTGGCTTGCCAGCAGCCCCAATAATATGATTAAGATAACTATTGGCTATGTGCACGACACTAGCGCCACACTAGCGCGGCGTAGCGCATGAACTATGTCGGCCAGCCGTGAACACTACACTACACGTCTGTCCCGTCTAAACTATTATAGTACTGTAAAGGACTGTGTTCGAGGATTCTGCCAAAACTACTGGACCGATTTTGATAAAACTTTTTATATTTGAAAGCTTATTATTTGTGTTAAAAGCTAGCTTATATTTTATTCCGGTACGATGACGGGAGCGGATGCGGACGAAGCCACGGACAAAATCTAATTTGTATCAGAATTCCCATACAAACTTTTACCTCAGTTTTAACACCTTTGGGGGTTTTAAATGCGACAAGCCTTTTTTAAGTGAGCATCTAGATGCCAATAGAAACTTCCATGCCAAATTTTAAGTTAGTAGTCTTGACAGTTTTGGAGATTTCGTGTTAAGTTAGTGTGCGGATTTGCATAGATTCAAGCAAATCTGACACAGCTTCACCGTCAGTAGTTCAAATTTCTGCCACAGCGTGCGCTGCGATCGACTTGACAGTTCCCAACACCCACTTCGCACATAGCCAATACTAACTACTTTTTATTATTTCTATTGCTGTAAATTGTGATTACTTGCTCAGTGGCTGTAAATACAAAACGGTATTTATAAAATAAAGAAACATAATCTTTTCGTACAACGTCCCACAGTCCTTTTTAAATACCAATCAACCGTAAAACGGTTCATTCTTACTTAAAATTCCGGCTTCGCCTAATCAAGTTGGCTGAGGATGGCACAAAAAATCCACCTCATGTACGTCATTAAAGAAATCCGAGCTCATCTTTCCATGTATGTACCACGAGTCAAGCCATTTTCATACTTTTAACTTCGGCCTAAGGACTCTGTTGGGGACTTCTTGTGTGGAATGAACCATAGGGATGCGAAGTGCGTGCCCTGTGGGAGGCAGGCCCCTATTATTTACCCTTGCATGTACCTGCTAACCAACTCTCCATTTACCATCAACATTTCTCGTAAATCTGTTTTTGTACGGTGTTCTGCGTGAAGCAAAATGATAATTATGTTTTACTTGCCAAGGTAAAAAAAATTGTCTCCATAGTGAAAGTTGTTCAGTTTGATGGTCTGAAGCACCCTCTTAAGTACTACTAGGGTGTTTTGTTACACCCTGTATAATCTGACCAAACTGTTATTTCCATTCCATTGACAATGAATGAATGAAGCTTAGTCGAATTAAACGACATTTATTGCCAGCTCGCCAGATTGCCAATCGCACAAAATAGTAAAATAATACGTAGGTATTATATCTAAGTATAATCACAGAATAGGTAATAGTATATAGTTCTACGTATAATGTCCTTTTTAATATGCTGACACTTTTTTAGGGGATGATCAGACCGTCAAACTAAACAACTTTCTCTATGGCACCAACATCGATATCGCAAAAAATAAGCTCTTCAATACAAAACTGCAAACTTACTCGAGTTAAATGTATGGGACAGAAGATTTTTTTTGCCTTGTCGGTATCCATACAAAAATGAGATAATTACGAGAAAGTACACGTCATAGCAATATTTCCCTCGGGATTGTATACTTCCTACAGTCAGTACCTGTATTGTGTTAAGGCATTAGGTATCTATGGATAAGTAATGGTCTCATACGCTCTCATCCTCACGCACTGCTAACTTATTAGCCATTGTACCATCCCTGGATATCTTCCTGGCATTATTCCTGTTGAAGCTTTAATCGTTTGTGCTTAGGGCGCTGTAAAGCGATAGGTTTTTTATTACGTCACGTGAACCAAAGTGAATTTCTTTGAATTCTATCTAAACTATTATAAAACTGTAACATAAGTGTGTCTGTACATTGAAGATATTTACAAAAAAAAATTACGACATGGTTTTTACCTGTCCCTGATTCCAAATCACCAATTTTTTTATTTTTTGTCTGTCTGTTTGTTTGTTTATTTGTTTGTTTGTTTGGGTGTTTGTTTGTTCGAGTATCACGCAAAAACTACTGAACCGATGTTGATGAAACTTTTTTTGTTTGATAACTTATCATCTGACTTAAAATCTGGTATATAATTTATGCGGACGAAGTCGCGGGTAAAAGCTCGTTTTTCTATAAAATTAAGTACTTGTTTAGGTAAAGCAAAAAGTAAATGAGTTAATAGACCCCTAGTTTTTAATTACTACAAACATTAAGGGTGTAGGCATTTAGTTTCCGTATGGAACATGGGTCGAAAAATGCGAAATTTTTGTGGACCTCCCTTGTGGCATCACATCATACATATACAAAATCGATCGGCTGATCCGTACTTGTTTTAGTATTGGAAGTCCACAATTTTTTTTTGTTTTCCGACCTATGTTCCTTAGGAAAAGTTGTTTAGTTTCATTGTCTGAATACATATTTAAAATTTTTGTAGTACTTAATTAAAAATTAGTGGTATATGTACCTTATCGTTACCGTCATCACATCAACAAAATTAAAAGAAAACTATAAAATATTACTGGAAATGAAAAGGTAAGACCTACTCTTAGCCTCTTCCTAAGTAGCGGAGGCTAAAATGTAACAATCGAGGCTACATCTTAAGGCCACTCCTCCCATTTGCAAGGCTCTCTTTCTTACAAGCAAACTTTTGCAATTAGCCATCCCGCTTCAATTGCGTGGCGCCGGTCGGAATTTTCCGTTTTCTTTGAAAACCTGTATGATTTTTTATGAATTTTCAAAAAATAAGAAAACCACATCATTCTATATTGTATTGTGAAGAATGTTGTAAATTTTCATATTCTTCTGATCAACAATGTAAGAGTAAAACGGTTACAACTGGAAAAAAAGAGGTGACTTTGGATTCGTTTTCCTTCAGTTTTATTAATTAAAATAGATTTCGAGAAAAACCACATCACTTCTCATATCCTGCAGATTGTTCAGTTTTGTTTTCTGCTTAAAAAGTGCCATAGTTAATGTATAAAATGGTTACAAAGTTACTCAAAACCGGGCGGACGCCCCTTAATTGATATACTTACCTACATAATTTCAAATTGAATCATTGATTATCTACCTATCACATCAAATCATACAAACAAAGTACAAACAGCAAATTGCTTTGAAGCTTTGTTACACGTTCGACTGGTATACTCAAATTATTTTCCTGTAAGATCTTTGGACTGAATAATTTCAAAATAATTCAAAACAAGTATCTTCGGGTTAGGAGTGGTGAATATTTTACACGCTCCAGCGTGAATGGCAGGACCCGACGCCGACGCAGGGAGCGCGTAAAGGCGTCAGTAAATCCCAGGGGATCCAATTTGCGTTGTCCGTCTTCTTTAGGCACACCACACACATCCGGAATAAACCTGATTCGGAATTACATTCCGTATGGAGTGTTGCCGCTTTCAGAG
Organism: Agonopterix subpropinquella; assembly: GCA_922987775.1. Taxonomy (NCBI): domain Eukaryota; kingdom Metazoa; phylum Arthropoda; class Insecta; order Lepidoptera; family Depressariidae; genus Agonopterix; species Agonopterix subpropinquella. The sequence goes on along the minus strand of OV277695.1, from coordinate 13,223,299 downwards.
ACTTTTTCACTAGATCTAGTGATTTTTAGGGTTCCCCTATTACTAAGCCTACGTTGTCCGTCCGTCCGTCTGTCCTACCTATTTAAGGCTGTAACTTTTGAACCGTAATAGCTAGATAGTTGAAATTTTCTCAGATTATGCGTTATTGCGGCGGATTTGTTAACAAATAATAAAAATGTTAAAAATTAAGGGGGGATCTCAACAAGAAACTAGTTTTTATCAACGTTTTTTCTTCACGCTCTATCGTTAAAACGGTAATACGTACAAACGTCAAACTTAGTGTGATTATAGAGCATACTTTACAGAATAACAACAAATACTAAAAACCGGCCAAGTGTGAGTCGCGCTAAAGGTCCCGGACAAAAAAGTTTTTTTTCTAAGTTAATAATGTTGTGTTCTGTGGTGGTGTGGAACGGAACCCTCGGTGCGCGAGAAGCCCGACTCGCACTTGACCGGTTTTATTTGATGTCTTAGGTGGCATATTTTAAAAAGATTTTTGAGCGTAAGCGTTGATGAAAGGGTACCGTATCGTGACGGTGCAGTTGCGGCGACGTCGGCGTCGTTGCGATATAGTTTCAAAATCGCCTACACTCAAAAATCGCTTGTGTGATAATGGTTACTGCCATTTTGTATGCAGATTATGTCTAATGATGAAATTATCGATAGTCTTTTGATAAAGTTGCATTAATATTGGAATAAAATTTACAAATCATCATCGTAACATTCGTAACGTCATGAACTCATAACATGATAGTAATTATCATGTATTGGCTATGTGCGAAGTGGGTGTTGGGAACTGGCAAGTCGATCGCAGCGCACGCTGTGGCAGAAATTTGAACTACTGACGGCGAAGCTGTGTCAGATTTGCTTGAATCTATGCAAATCCGCATACTAACTTAACACGAAATCTCCAAAACTGTCAAGACTACTAACTTAAAATTTGGCATGGAAGGTTCTATTGGCATATAGATGCTCACTTAAAAAAGGCTTGTCGCATTTTAAACCCCCAAAGGTGTTAAAATTGAGGTAAAAGTTTGTATGGGAATTCCGATACAAATTAGATTTTGTGCGTGGCTTCGTCCGCGTCCGCTCCTGCCATCGTACCGGAATAAAATATAAGCTAGCTTTTAACACTAATAATAAGCTTTTAAATATAAAAAGTTTTATCAAAATCGGTCCAGTAGTTTTGGCAGAATCCTCGAACAAACACAGTCCTTTACAGTACTATAATAGTGTAGATAATTCACGGCTGGCCGACATAGTTCATGCGCTACGCCGCGCTAGTGTGGCGCTAGTGTCGTGCACATAGCCAATAGACATTTTTTGTTTCGTTTTAATAAATACCTAAAAATGCAATTATTGTCATTCATTTGGCGTTTCATACATTAATATTTAGGCATTTCTTGAACAGCACGCTAGTATTTTTTGTAACCATAGTTGACAACACTGAATCCTGAATCAGGAATCCGGATCGCAATTCCGTCTGTGTGTGGCGGACCTTACTTCGTTTCACGTATGAGGTTCCTTGTATCAAGCTATTATCACACTTACGAGCTGAACAGAGAGATTCAGGTAGGAGACATGTGACGTGCAATGATTATAGACGTTGCGTCTAACGGGGCTAAGCTGTACACTATACGGTTTATATCACTCAAATTTTGTTTCCCAACGGGAGAAAATCCGGTAAAAATTCCTCATGGAGATTGATATGGTTGAATTGAAATGGCGTCGTCTTGCAGCTCTACGTGTGAAGCCAAGTCTAAGTTTTAAGTAGTGTGGGGATTTTATTGTATTTACTGTGGAATACCAACAGCTGTTACGCAATATGTCCTACGCATTAACATGACAAAGGATCAAATTGAAATAATAGCGAAACGTCCAATTCAACAAAATTACCTCTTAGCATACCTAAAGCAAAACGACGTCTAATGAAAATGTCCCATTTTACATATTCCATGTACAGTCAGGTAATAAATACACCCTCATTTTATACATACATACACACATACATATGCTCACGCCTATGTCCCACTACTGGGGTAGGCGGACACAACAGGAGTGCGATTTTTGAATCTCATTCGCTGAGTTCAGCAGTTGAAAATGTCAAAATTACTGTGGAGATACGCATCTTTTTACTGCTGATTTGACTTTCAAAAATCTCACTCCTGAAGTATGATTTTTGAAAGTCAAATCAGCAACAGAAAGATGCATATGTCCACAGTAATTTTGACATTTTCAACTGCTGAACTCAGCGAATGAGATTAAAAAATCGTACTCCAGATCGCCACATGCTACGATTCTGACACACATCCCTCACCTCCTCAACATCCATAAGTCTCTTCATACAAGCTCGTCGGTTCCGGGTACATTTTATTTGGCCCTTCTTCAGTACGCATCCTATTTGGTCAGCGTACGTGCGCCTAGGGCGACCCCTTTCAACCATTCCATTCACACTTGCCTTGTAAATTTCATACGTCAACCTGCTTTCACACATTCTTTCTACATGGCCAAACCACCTCAACATGCCTTTTTCAATCCTGGTCACTACATCTTCTTTCAGATCACATCTTTCTCTAATCACACTATTCCGTATCCGGTCCTTCAAAGTCACACCACACATACTACGCAGGGAGCGCATTTCAACAGCATTTATTCTAGATTCATGCTTCTTCTGCCATACCCAACTCTCACTGCCATACATTAAAGTTGGTGCCAACAACCTGTCGTGAACCGCCAAACGAGCCTTTTTAGACATAGTTTGACTCTTCATGACGGTGTGCAAGGCTCCATTATTATAATTTCCTGCTTTCACTCTTCTCTCTATATCTCCGTCGTACTTTCCGTCTCTTGTGAACATACAACCCAAGTACACAAAGTCACTGACTTGCTCTATTATGATATAAACAATTTAATCTTCAATGTCGTTTAAAGTAAGAACAAAATATTGCACTTCCAAAAAGAATTAACTCGTATGTACCTTCCCCATTATCCAAAAAAGTCAATTATAAGCCTTCACTGGTAGAATTTTGCTCCGTAGAATTTTCTGATGCGATTATATGTTAATTTATTTTGTTTGTTTTGATGTTTTTCTTCCATGCGTATTTACTATGTGAAGGTATAACACAGCCAATCCGCGTTGAGCCCGCGTGGACTAATCCCTATATACCCTTCTAGAGGGTAGGCCTGTGTCCTGTAGTGGGATTTATATACATATAGGACGTATATACAATACAATGATGATGATTTTTTTCTTAATATTCTATGCAGCTATTATTGTCTCTGACGTGGTTTTTATGTAACGACTACTAACACCAGAGATAGTAGCCGGGACCAACGGCTTAACGTGCCATCCGAAGCACGGAATCATTCAGACAATCAGGTGATTCAGCCTGCAATGTCCTAACCATCTGGAGAAAAACGCACAAAGTCACTATAGGTGTCCCCCGTGGGAATCGAACCCACGACCCCGTTGTCGGGAGCCAATGCTCTTAACCATTAGACCACGGAGGCAGTTAATAAGTCTTAGTGATATTTCAGTTTGCCAAATACTTTTATGCGTATTTATCATTTCTATCATTTAACGATAAAAGCAAACAATGGAGCGAGCATTCTCTGAAAGGTTTTTTTGTTTCATAAACACGGATGCAGAGTTTAAAATCGACAGCTGTTTAAACAACATCGGAAACTGCCTTTATTGTTGTCTGTGCGTCAAATTACTCTACGCTGCGGTGTGATAGAAATCTAAGCCTTTGCTTCTGTTGTTATACTAACAATTTCCCTCTGATTGTTTTGTAGATATATATTTTATTGCGGTTGTAAACCTGCAATTTGCTGTACAAATTACTAGGTCCGTTTTTTTATGGAAACTGGTAAAGTTTATCATCTCTCCTTGAATATTTTAATTTTGGATTACAATAGTTACAACAAGATAGGTTCCTTCTTAATATGCTGACACTTTTTTAGGGGAATGATCAGTCCATCCAACTGAAAAACTTTCTTTATGGCGCAAACATCGAAATCGCGAAAAAAATATCAGCTGTTCCGTACAAAACTGCTAAGCTATACTCGAGCCAAATGTATGGGACAGCAGATTTTTTTTTTGCGATATTTATGTTGGTCCCATAGAGACAGTTGTTCTGTCGGGATAAATTATATATAATTTTCCCGTCCGCATAAATTATACAACGTGTTAATAAATTAGCGCAAAACCTCATACACCCCAACTGATTTATAACAAAAGAATTAGATTGAAACAATAATTACATTATTTTGATACTTAAAATTTAAAGTTATTCGCATTTTAAGTTCGGAGGCAAAAATGATTTGTTATCATTTCAGCACTGAAAGAAAGCGCTAACGTACTCATGGATACATTTTTATAATCTTGTTTTGGTAGTAAGTAGGGTGAGTGTGCCCGTGGGGTGGGTTGACATCGGGTTTAGTAAATTAAAAATTTTATGAAAAAAAAAATTAAAATTTTGAAAAAAATTACCTATGTTGAAACCATGATAATTCGATTCTGCTATCGATTCTAAACAAACTACTTTCTAGTTTTGCGTTAATTCATTAACACGTTGTATAGCAGATTTTAAGTCGGATGACAAGCTATCAAACAAAAAAAGTTTCATCAAAATCGGTTCAGTAGTTTTTGCGTGATACTCGAACAAACATACACCCAAACAAACAAACAAACAAACGAACAAACAAACAAACAAACAAACAGACAGACAAAAAATTCAAAAATTGGTGATTTGGAATCAGGGACATCTAAAAATCATATCGTAATTTTTTTTTTGTAAATATCTTCAATGTACAGACACACTTCTGTTACAGTTTTATAATAGTTTAGATGAAGGTCTGATCGTCACGGGCTCTTGGACCTTTTAGTAAAATAATAGGTCTTTACCTATGAAATTGCCGGTCTGCCGTACTGGCCGTATATTATCAAGTCGCATTTTTTTTTCGCTATGAATTATAATTTCAAATTGTTTTTATTTTAAAAATATATAATTTTCTTTTTAAATTAATGATTTGTTTAATGGTAGGCACACAAAGATGGCGTACTGAATCGCATTGTTACTTACGACGAAAAATGGATTCTGTTCGACAATCGCAAGCGCTCAGCAAGTTAGTTAGATCCTGGTTCAGCACCTATGACCCCTAAAAAGTGATGGTCACTGTTTGATGGTCTAGCGCCGGTTTAATTCATCACAGCTTCTTACCAAACGGGATGAGCATTACTGCAGATGTGTACTGTGAAGAACTGAACACAATGATGGAGAAGCTCGCACATCTCCAACCAGCTTTGGTCAATCGTTTGGCTCCGCTGCTCCTGCACGATAACGCGCTACCTCATACTGCACAGCAGACGGTCTCTAAGTTACAAGAGCTAGGGTTCGAAGTTCTCCGTCATCCACCGTACTCACTAGACCTTGTCCCTACAGACTTCTACTTTTTCCCGAATTTGGATAACTTCTTGGCGGGAGAAAAATTCAATAACCGCGAGGCAGTACAAAATGCCTTTGAAGAATTTGTTGCCTTCCGTCCAGAAGAATTTTTCAAAAGGGGCATCTATAAGCTACCACTACGTTGACAAAAATGCATTGATTTGATTGCATGGATAATTACTTTGATTAATAAAAATAAAAAAATATAGAAAAAAGGGCGTTAACTTATTTAATGAAAAACGGCAATTTCATAGGTAAAGACCTAATATTAAACATAAACCGATGCTACTAGAGCTCACACATCAAAAGCTCCACTTCCAGCCGGCACTTACATTATGAACCCATTACGTAAGTAAACATTACAGTAAAAGGTATCAGATTTATCATGAATAGGTTTTTATATCAATGTGCTTTGTATAATGTTCCAACCGGCAGCTGTTTTATCGACGGAAGCCATGCGGACATTGTTGGCACGCTTACTGCTAGCAGTATTAAATAACATACTGTTAGGCAGTAAGAATTTATGGTTAGGTTTACTATTTGCTACAAAACACAGCTGAATGAACGTTGCTTTCCAAATGTCTAAATTACACTTATGTTGTGGTAGTAAGAACGATTTTCTTCTCTCTTCTTCTTTCGTGCTAGGATGAGGCATTGGCTATGTGTGATGTGGTGTTGGGAACTGTCAAGTCGATCGCAATTCGCAGCGCACGCTGTGGCAGAAAATTGAATTAAGTTCGGCCAAGCTGTTTTAGATTTGCTTTGAATCTATGCAAATCCGCACACTCACACTCAACATCAACACCCAAACAAAGACTACCAACTTTAAATTCGGCAGGGATGTTTTTATTGCCATCTAGCTAGATGTTAACTAAATAAAACCGGTCAAGTGCGAGTCGGGCTACTCGCGCACCGAGGGTTCCGTACCACACCACCACAGAACACAACATTATTAACTTAGAAAAAAAAACCTATTTTGTCCGGGGCCTTTAGCGCGAGACCGACTCACACTTGGCCGGTTTTTAGTATTTGTTGTTATTCTGTAGAATTTTCTCTATAATCACACTAAGTTTGACGCTTGTATGTATTACCGTTTTTACTATAGTAAATAGAGATAATAGAGCGTGAAGAAAAAACGTTGATAAAAACTAGTTTCTTGTTGAAAACCCCCCTTAATTTTTAACTTTCTGCCATTTTTATTATTTGTTAACAAATCCGCCGTAATAACGCATAATCTGAGAAAATTTCAACTATCTAGCTATTACGGTTCAAAAGTTACAGCCCTAAATAGGTATGACAGACGGACGGACGGACGGACGGACGGACAGACGGCCAGACGGACAGACGGACGGACGGACAACGTAGGCCTAAGCCTACGTTACCCTTAGTTAAGCTACGGGACCCTATTACTAATAATAGGGTCCCGTTTTCACCCTTTGGGTACGGAATCCTAAAAAGATTTCCGATTCCGAGTTGAAAGAGTCGGGTGGATCAGACGAACGTTTCATAACTTGGGGAGGCTCTATCCTTGCACTACTAATCCATATTGTTGATGATGATGAGTGACTTCATTGTAACAATAATTCTACGTGTAAAGTACATGGCCGTCCTCAACGTTTGAGGGCACTTTTAATTTTGTTTAATGAATGAATGAATGAATGAAATATACTTTTATTTACACCAAACACAGATACAGCATAGGAATAACAAAACGATAATGGTACAAATAAGGCGGTCTTATCGCTAAAAAGCTATTTCTTCCAGACAACCTTAGGGTAGAGGAAATTTAAACAAAGAACAACGGGTCAAACAATTTTGTTTAATGTTTCTATGTATTGTATTTATCTGTTATTATAAAGTGTATTCTATCATATACTTAAATTATACAATACTAGCTGATATCCGCGACATTCTCTGTGTTAAAGTATGCATTTGTACTTTCTCAAGGTTCGAAGCTATCTCTAATTATACAAAAATTTCATCAAAATTGGTCACAGAGATATAGAGAAACTTTTGCATTTATAATATTGGTATGGAATCCTTTTAAAGCTAAACTAGCTTTATTAAGCTTTATCATCATCATCATCAGCCTATCATCGCCCACTGCTGAACATAGGCCTCCCAAGGCGCGCCACAAAACTCTGTCCTCCCTCGGCCTTCCTCATCCTGTCACTCCACGCTACTTTTTAGGGTTCCGTGCCCAAAGGGTGAAAATGGGACCCTATTACTAAGCCTACATTGTCCGTCCGTCCGTCCGTCTGTCCGTTTGTCCCTCTGTCCGTCTGTCCGTCTGTCCGTCCGTCCGTCTGTCCTACCTATTTAGGGCTGTAACTTTTGAACCGTAATAGCTAGATAGTTCAAATTTTCTCAGATTATGCGTTATTACGGCGGATTTGTTAACAAATAATAAAAATGTGAAAAAGTTAAAAATTAAGGGGGGTTCTCAACAAGCAACTAGTTTTTATCAACGTTTATACTTCACGCTGTATCGTAAAAACGGTAATACATACAAGCGCCAAACTTAGTGTGATTATAGAGCAAACTCTACAGAATAACAACAAATACAACCAGCCAAGTGTGAGTCGGTCTTGCGCTAAAGGTCCCGGAACAAAAAAGTTTTTTTTTCTAAGTTAATAATGTTGTGTTCTGTGGTGGTGTGGTACGGAACCCTCGGTGCGCGAGTAGCCCGACTCGCACTTGACCGGTTTTTTTTAAGTCGTCTGTCCAGCGGGCAGCAGGGCGTCCGACACTACGCCTACCAGTTCGCGGTCTCCACTCTAGAACTCTGACACCCCACCGGTTGTCAGTTCTTCGGCAGAAATAAGCTTAACAAGCTATATTAATAATGTAACTATCTATCACCTCGTTTAATATTCAGCTTGGAAACAAAGTAGTGGTTGATATAATCCGGCGAGCTAACTCTAAGCTGCAAACATAAGAACTATACAACTATAGTACGATATTGGATATTGCAAAGTGAAAGGCAAACCACTACCCACGAAGTGGAACTGGCTTAGTCTCATCTCTGATCACGTTTTATGCTTTACGGTCTTTGATATAAAGTTTTAAATTATAAAAGTAATCGAAGTATTAATTTATTGCGGTATTAATGAAGATAAGGTAACATATAGATTTTGGTTGTCTTAATTTTTGGATAATGAAAGCATAATGTATTTTTCTTTACTTTAAAAGTGCTAAACTACTTAATTGAATAAATTTCAATATACAGGGGTGTAACAAAACACCCTAGTAATATTTAAGGGGGTGCTTTAGTTAGACCATCAAACTGAACAACTTTCACTATGGAGCCAACACCGAGAAAAAATTATTTTTCTCGGTGTAAAAATATATTATAGCCGGTAATGCAGTTTTGTATGAAACACATGATTTCGAAGTTGGCTCCACAGTGAAAGTTGTTCAGTTTGATGATCTGAAGCACCCCCTTAAGTATTACTAGCGTGTTTTGTTACACCCTGTACATTAAAAAAAACAGTTTATTTTATAAAAGGCAAAGGCCTATTTCTCACAAAATAATAGTGAAAGGGAGGAAGGCCTTTGCCCTACAGTGGGATCTTACAGCCTATAACTTAACTGTTTTTTTTCGATAGATTATAGAAAGTTATTCAATCATGAAAACACTTCGGTTGAATTTCAATATTTACAACAGCTATGTATTTATAACTTACAATTTCACGATTTCTATAAAAACATGCACCCCTAAAGAAAAAAATATTGTTCATCTCCAACTTGCCATTTTATTTTACATATTATTATACGATTATCATAATTTAGTAATGGTGCCGATCGATGGTGCAACTTAAAAAGAAGAGCGATCACGCGAAACAATTTGTAAGCAAAAAACCGAGAAATTTTAATTTTTGGTAGCAGTCAACTAAAACGAAAAGAACTGCAGTCAAGCAATGTGAATTTTTATATGGAAGGAACACTATTGGAACTATTGGAAGGGACATAAATTTTAACACTCCGTTATTATGAATAATAATTTCGTTTTTAACAGTTACAAAAAAAGTTGTGTCGTGAATAACGTCTGTACATTTGCTAACACTGTCTTTTGTTTTTTACAGGGTGTAAACTTCAATGCTTTACATACTTTATTGGGGGTGCTTCAGACCCTCAAACTCAAACGACCTTAAATATGGGCCCAACTTTGAAATCGCAAACAAAAAATCTGCTGTCTCATACATTTTGTTAGAGTAGCTATTGACATTTTCTAAATTAAACTTTTTTGATATTGGTTCCGTGGTGAAAGTTGTTCAGTTTGATGGTCTGAAACACCCTGTTTGATATGTAAGTATTTAATAATACATACTGTATACTACTTATCGATATTAGTTTATGTGAGCACATATAATAGTAATGTTATACATGGTCTACTTCTTCGTGACGCTGACCGACTAGGATCCTTTGGATAGCGTTCGAAATGATTTGTAAGTTTGGGTCCATACAATTCGGCGTTCTTTTGTAACTCGCTCCGTAATTCACAAAAGTATTTCTCGACATGTACTTATTCGCTATAGAGGGGAACTTTTAGCGGAAAATACGAGGTAAGTTTTCCTTACCTTTGGCTGGCAAAAAATCTGAGGCCGGTCGGTCCCGGCGGGCGGCCGTTCTCAGACACGATAAAATTTACATGTTTCGCATTCTGTACTTTATTTTAAAGGGTGAAATAAGGCATTACGCAAAGAGAATATTCAATTAGAGACTTCTTTTAGATTTATGCAACGAGAGGGCTCCGCGCCGTTCGATCTTATTTTTCTCGGAGTGCTTTTTGAAATTTCCTTTTTTATGTCCCGATCTTTCTTGTTTATGAGGCGCTTTACTTAGATTCTCTGATATTATTTTAGCCTTATTTTCTTTTCTTTGAATAACTTCAGGCTCTCTTGAGTCGATTAAAACTAATTAATGTTCAAAGAGATGGTTTGGTTTTGACATAATTTTCTGGTAGATGATAATGAAATTAATTTTAAAAGTAGTTATAATGAAGGAACTCTTAACCCAAATTGATGAGTGGTTCGTTCGGTTTTGATGTCGTTGCCAGGGGAGCCTGTTAAATCTTTTATCGGCAGTTAAGGTTCAGTACGGAGGGTTAAAGTGGCTCGTTAATATTTTACCTAGCCGCAATCGTGGAAAATTCGGCTTCTCATCACGTTGAGTGGCAATGCTTTAAATAGCCTCCAGTGTTTAAGACCTCTAATTAGGTAGGCGCTTAATTTTATAACAATGCAATTAGCTTAAATACAACGTGTTAATGAATTAGCGCAAAACCTCATACACCCCAACTGATTTATAACAAAATAATTAGATTGAAACAATAATGTCATTATTTTGATAATTAAAATTTGAAGTTACTTGCATTTTAAGTTTTGAGGCAAAAATGATTTGTTGTCATTTCAGCAATGAATAAAAGCGCTAACGTATTCATGGATACATTTTAATTAATCTTGTTTCGGTAGTACTCACCCTGAGTGTGCCCGTGCGGTGGGTTGAAATCGGGTTCAGTAAATTTAAAATTTTACATAAAAATTATTTAATATTTTGAAAAAAATTACATATGTTGAAACCATGATAATTCGATTCTGCTCTCGATTCTAAACAAACTACTTTCTAGTTTTGCGTTAATTCGCATTCACACGTTGTATAACAGGTCAACAAATAGATTTAATAAGTTCTTATCGTTTGCGTTAAAGGTCAACAAACTCGTCATAAGTCTTAATATTTTTATCCTCGAAGCAATCCCAGTATTTATTAAGAGGATAGGCGGGTACAGTTTTTTTCCATACAAACGTATTCCCCCGTTTCCTACCTGGATAATGACACTAGACCAAAACGTTTCTTACCATACAACCTACAATATTATCTCTGCTATATCCCTATGTTTTGCTTTTGTACATTAATTAATTACTGTAAGAGAACTAGGGACCTTCGAAAATGACCAATTTTATCGCCCGTTTTCAGACATCCAGCAAAGACGAATATACAGACATAGCCAAAGTCTTTCTCATATTATTCTTGAAAGAATTATTAAAATCGTTTTACTTTTGGAGGAGGAAACAGGGGAATAAGAAATGCCGATTTCGTTGATTTTTTGTAGATAAAATCGGTTGTCTCTTTTGCACTCTAGTCGGCGGGGTGTATGGGTGGATCGGACAAATTCGTATACAGGCAGAAAATTGACCTATTCTCGAAATTTCCATTTCAGCCCGGCTATCCTCTTAAGTTTTCTATATTCATTCCAAACTCAATTTATCTAAACTGTCTTGACAAAGATTACTCGCTCCGAGAAACATGGCAAAATTGAAATATTCTCGGAATGAACTGAAATATACGAAAGGCGTTGAAGTGTGTAATAGTAAAGTTTTATAAATCAAATAAATGGTGTTGGCAGAGCAACGGCCGTTAAGAATTTTATTTTACTTGAATTGAAAAGAGAGTTATGCTGTCCACGTCCTATCGATATTTGGAGAAAATAACATTTTGAAATAAAAGGTGGGATTCGATGATTTCGCAGATGAGAAGTATTATAATAAATGTACCAGAAAATTTTTACATTTTAAAAACAAAAATATAAATATTTTTCACATGATAATTCAAATTATATACATTATATTTAATAATTATTTTTATTTGATAATTTAAATTATACTCCCCTATTTTTAATAAGGTAGGTACCGTGAAAAATTTAATGGTGTAGGTATTCAGATAATGTAACTAAACAACTTTCCCTAAAGAACATGGGTTAAAAAACGAGAAAATGTTGTGGTCCTTCCATACAATAAGACATATTTTACGTAAAAAATAAAAACCGACTTCAAAAGTAAAAAAGTAAGAAATAACTGGTAATAATTGGTTCACAATTGACGAAAATGTCGGTGAACATATGTAAAAAAAAATACATACAGCCGAACATAGAACCTCCTTTTTTTGAAGTCGGTTTAAAAGTACGGATCAGCCGACCGATTTTCCATTAGAGATAAAAAATTGATATTGTTGGATCTGCCTGGAGTTTCATCTGAAATTATGAATACACTCTTTAAAATATGTTTACGGCAATTAAAAATAGTTGTGTATTTAAAATTGTTTTTAAGTAGTTTTTTGTATTTATTTTCAATTCTTGGTGACAAATAATAATTTCATTTTGAATCGAACATTTTTATTGGTACAGTACCTGAAATGATTGGTGGCAATAAATAATTTTTATTTCAGTTCAGTTTATTAGGAACAGATGTGTCCCGCCCCAGCAACTGTTCAAATAAGTGAGTTTATTGAGATCCTTTGATGTCTGCTCAAGCAATTTTCTCGTGTTTATGTTCTAAAAATACTAGCCTGTTTAAGTGGTCCGTTTTTGTACATACTTACTTAACAACTTACTTTTTACAGTACTGGTTTAGAATAAATAATAAAAGAGAGAGATAAAATTATGAATATTTAATTCTCGCAAAAAAAATATAGGCACAAACTTTACATTGACGGTATGAAATATTCAGGGAAAGTGAATCAAGGGTAGGTATGAACAAAACATTTAATGTTTTTTTAAATATTATGTTTTTTATCAGGCGGTTACCTTACCTTACCTTTTGGTACCTTCAACTTCGGGCGTGAAATGTTCTTTGTAGCAAAGCTTCTGACCACGCTGAACATGAAGACGATCGTGATCGTATTTATTCATATAAGTTGGCTAAGTATTACTATAAGTTAAAAAAATTACTTAACGAAAACTCTTGCTAGAGTTTTATATTTTCAGTCCTAAATACAAGCAGAAAGCTTTCTCTAGACACGAGTACTTAGGTAAATACATAATACTTTAGTATATGTATACAGGGTAAAATTGATATCATTAAGGTGGCGGTTGACAGGCGACCGCACACCGCACTCCGCAAACGCATGTCGCGACGACACTACTGGTTTGTATGTAATTCTATGAAATACCCTGCGCAGCCGGCGACACGCTGCTCGACTTCACTGCGCTGCGGTGCGGTCGAGCTTCACTGACGCTCGACCGCAGACCAGTAGTGTCGCCGAGTGCTGCCAGCATGCGATAATTATCTTAGATTCACGATATTTTTGAGTGGCATGCGATAGAACATAAAAGTCGGGTATAACACGATAATTCATACAAATTCCACGATATTTCTTTAATTTAATGAAATTTCTATTTTCAACCACATTTTCCGTTAAATCCCAACAATAAATCAAACTGGCGTTTGGTATTTGGTAAAACAGTGTTTAAATATTACTAGATATAATAAATACGAGATGATAATTTTGGTAAACAAATAAAAAAAAACATGTTTTTACTTTTTACGGAAATTTTTTCTACTTATTCGTTTTTACGAAAATCTTTTCTATTCACCCTTTATTAGAGCTCAAGTTACGGCATAGTAGATATAAAGCATCATCCTAAATCTTAAAACCTTACTAAAAATTATTACCCCAAAAAATACCCTAAGTTGGCAATACTGTCTGTAGCTGCGGCGTGCAGTTGCGGCGTGCGGTCGGCTTCCAATTCACGACCGCAGCGACGTGTCGCCGCGACACGTCGCGACCGCACGCCTCATGCGGTCGGCTACCAATTTGCTCCTTTAGCATCCTTTTAAACTAAGAGTCTACCCATCAAAGTGAACAACTCTTACTATGTGAGTAAACCGATCAGACCAAAAATAAAATGAGCTGTTGCATACATTTGAGTCGAGTAGGCATTGCAGTTTAGTATGGAACAGCTGATTATATTTTTGCTCCGATTGGTTTGCTCCCATTGTAAAAGTTGTTCAGTTTGATGGGTAGACTCTTAGTTTAAAAGGATGCTAATGATATCAATTTCACCCTGTATATAAAAGAAACCTACAAAGCTTTGATAAAATCCTTTATATGTACATCTGAAATGTAGGATGATTCTTCATGTTAGTACATTACGTCTGTCTCGCACAGAAAGGGAGATTTATCCTAATGATGTCTCCAGAAGTAGGAAGATGTCATGTAAATCGTAGGCGTTGATCCCCCTGTATAAACATTATGGAACAGTATAAATACGAGCGCAGTGCCGCAGCCGCGGGCGCAAACAAATTATCACCGTCACCGCTTCTCAAACTTATAATCGTCTATTTGCAAAAGTTGTTATGTTTATTTTATTCAGATATTTACATAAGGTTTGTGTGATATGAGTATAATCACAGGTGTATGCGTATAATACGGGTTATTTCTGCATGTGATTATTATAGTGTGACAATAATTATAAAAAATCCTTTTATTTCTCGCTCTACATCTTGAATTCAATTCATTTTTGCATTGTTTTATGTTAGAGTACACATTAAATAACTATATTAATATGTATCTGTAAATAGTACACCTACAATTATTACTACATTTATTAAAGAAAGTATTCATAGTGATGTACTTAAATAACTACAAATGAGTTTAATCATTTTTACAGTAAAAAAATTTTAAAATTGGACAAAATCGAAAACAAATATTAGTAAGTAGTATGTAGAAGCTTTATCATTCTCTATACACATGGAGAAAAAAATATATGTGAGAACTATTTATTTTAGTAGACTTTATTATAAAACTAGTAAAGTCTGCTATTTTCTAGTAAAGTCTAAATAAATAGTTGTCATTGTTTTTAAACTAAGAGTTTATGCGACAGATCTATAAAATAGTAACATTAAATTAAATTATAAACATACAGGGTGAAATTGATATCATATAGCATCCTTTTAAACTAAGAGTCTACCCATCAAACTGAACAACTTTTACTATGGGAGCAAACGAATCGGAGCAAAAAAAAAAACACCTGTTGCATACATTTGAGTCGAGTAGGCATTGCAGTTTAGTATGGAACAGCTGATTTTTTTGTTGCTCCGATCGGTTTGCTCCCATAGTGAAGTTGTTCAGTTTGATGGGTAGACTCTTAGTTGAAAAGGATGCTAATGATATCAATTTCACTCTGTATACTACGCTGTATTTTTCTCCGTGCGTATACAACAAATACAATGTTATAAACATTCCTAACAAGGTGTTGCATTTTTTAACGCACAACAAACGATGGCATTCTTTATTGTGACATAATTGGGTCGCAAGCGGAATTCATTAAGACGGAGTGAAATATAACATCCTTCCCTTCTAATGAAATAACCAGGCTTCCAGATTTTTAATCAAAATGTCTGACATTTCTACAAAATGTTATGATAAAGGTTACATTTTTGTAATGCTTTTACTTTCGGGAAAATCAAGTACTTAAATAATATTGTAGAATAACATACTTTTTGTTTATTTTTTATTTTTAACTAATCGAATGTAAGTTGATTTCATTGTATTTATTTACCTAAACATTAAAACTCTTACTAAGTAATTAAGTAAATAATAATAAGGGGATTTATTCTAAAATACACATATTTAACGGGTTCTTACAGCGTTTTGGGATATCTGAGTTCCAGAAACCAAAACGCAGTAAGTGCCCGTTAAAAGTGTTTAATTTTGAATTAAATAATAACCGCCTAGCTCTCAAAAAGAGGGCATTTACAACCCGGGCGAATTAACTTGACACTGGCTCGAACGACGTTGGTATGTAAACAATAACAAATAACAACAAAAGAATAACTCGAAAATTCTAAAACGCAGGGACACGTGCAATAGTAACTGAGATGCTATCGCTGGCCTCGTTACATAATTTTCAAGTTATTCTTTTGCTGTTATTTGTTATTGTTTACACCAACGTCGTTCGAGTCAGGTGTCCAGTTAATTCGCCCGGGTTGTACATTTTGAGAAGCATGAACAGCAAGACGCGCGGTGACGTCTAGCACATGTGGTTTAAATGGGGTGCACTCTACTGCAGAGATGCTCCGTTATAAGCTCTTTGAGGTAAGTACCTTGGGAAACTTGGTGCATGTCGTATGCAAACGAAATGGCTCCAAAACTCGTCTGAAAGCCATTGTGTGCCACATTTTGTGCACTGACAAGTGATTTGGATAATAAGCTTATAATAATATTTCAAAAATATGGAATTGATATAATACAGGGTGTACAATTAAATATGTTACATATAAAACAGGCTGCTACAAACCATTAAACTGAACAACTTTCGATCTGGAGCCAAAATCAAAATCGAAAAAAAATTGGTGTTTCAGAGAAAACGTCAAGGGCTATCTTTTGTTGGGGATGTGTTTATGTTTAGTATTTATATAAGTGTTTTAAGTATGTACGAGTTTATGTATGTTGAATATATAAAATATAATAAATAATTGATGCTTAATAGTTTAGACTTTAGAGTATGGTTTGAAATTTGGATAGGATTCTCATGGATTCAAATGTCTCTCTCTCACCAGCAAGAAAAAATCAATCTTTAATTTGATAAAACTTGAAACGCAGTAGGTTGACAACAAATTCTTGTTACGTAATAAGAAACAACCTGACAATTCTGTTGAAAAACTATGCAACGCCGAGCTTGATTAGTGCACGAACGCGAAGCGGAAAAACGGAGTGCCCGCAACTAATCTACTCTCACGACCCGCCCGCTCTACCAATGTTAAACGTAGCATTTTAATCAGACATTCCTGAATTGATTTTTTTTAAACTCCAACGCTGAACCATTCCTTTTCTTTTTTTTACGGTGCGGAAATAACTATACCTTAACTTGTAGATTCTGTACGGTGGTGTTGAAATTCTTTTGGTGTAATGAAATTGTTATGCCAATTCGAAGATTTGTAGATTGATCATGTTCTTGAATGAATGAAATATACTTTATTTACAGCAAACACAAATAAAAAAGGTGGAATAAAGTATATTTCATTTCTTTCTTTTCTAGGTTTTATATATATTTAAAGGTATAAATAACGCTGACTCTAGAAAACTTGAATAAAACTGCATAAGGTAGCATTTACCTACAGCAGAAGCGTTACTCAAAAAACCACGAAAAGTATTTTAAGGGATAAAAGTCTACCATGTATCTATGTAAGAGATCTCGAAGGGCAACTACTTATGTCCGTGAGGTCATTACAGTTGGATAGAATACAAGTATCGCAGTTTTCTTTTTGTTCAAAGCGTCCTTTTGCTATTTTCCTAGTGTCTTGTAAGTTCCTTATTTATTATAAGGAAGTTGTCCCCCGAAACAAATGGTTTGTTTAGTCATTCCTTGTCGCTTATCTCATTGCACGCTTCATTGACTTGATTGCAGCGTTAAACGTTATAATGGGTAGGTAATGATAACTCGGATTGCCCATTCAAAATGGCCCATTGTTCACAGTTACGCTAGATTTGATAATTTGTACATAACTGCTTGTACTATTTAGTTTGAATCCTACAAATATTTATAGTTATAATAAATTCAAAAGTTTTTATGTTTGCTACTCCATAGATGACGGCAAATGGATATCATCATCTGCCTATACAATAATATACGTTCCACGAGCTTTTACCCGCGACTTCGTCCGCATAAATTATATACCAGATTTTAAGTCAGATGATAAGCTATCAAACAAAAAAAGTTTCATCAAAATCGGTTTAGTAGTTTTTACGTTGTACTCGAACAAACAAACACCCAAACAAACAAACGAACAAACAAACAAACAATCAAACAGACAGACAAAAAATCCAAAAATTGGTGATTTGGAATCAGGGACATCTAAAAATCATATCGTAATCTTTTTTTTGTAAATATTTTCAATGTACAGACACACTTCGGTTACTTACAGTTTTATAATAGTTTAGATGGCAGGGCACAGACCTACCGTCACAGGGCGGGTCTATGGGCGTCAGTCCACCACGCGTGCCCAATTTGGATTGGCAGACTGCACATACGCATCCGAAATTCATTAATAATCATGTTAATTAATCTTGATATACATTTAGTTAACAGCTAGAATCGTAATTCCTAGCAGGCAAAATCATGGGCAAAAGTTAGTACCTACCTTGATAAAGCTATGTTTTTGGGTTTTAATTTAACACAGGCTTTCCAGGCGACACTCGGAAAGAAATATGTAGAATATGTCTAACAAAATGAAAAACGTTTTCTAATACTATGCATGTCTGAGGCATGTATTGGTTTATACCTACTTAATTATATTTTTATTTTATTTTGTATAAACATTGTACCGGTCGCTCTCGGAATTTTACACCAACGTGAACTGTAGCTAACCCTGATGTTCGGTCTTTTTAGGTTGTTACTGCAACACCTGTATAATATTGGAGACGCTTACTTGAGTCTATTTTTAGGTGTATATTGTCCTTTGTATTTTTGTTGTCTTACAAATAAATAAATAAATTTATTCCAGTAAAAATTGTATTTATCCATCATAATTTACTGTTTTTCAATTTGATGGTCTAAGGTGGATTGATATACACTTTGTATTACGGCTAGGTATTTAAAAGGTACCTAAACTTTTACAAACAACGTTTCCTATTGACAAAAGTGGGAGAAAATGCTTATTTTAACTCTAACGAAGAAGATCACTGCATTCGAATATAGTAACGACTAATTTTAATCTACGAACGTGTCGACTAACGACCGGATATTTTTGGTTGACGCCATTTGGGCGCCACTAAAAAGTTCCGAAGCGTCCGCGCTCTCTCAAATTTATGGACACCCTACTTTATCGGCTCACTAAATTATGTTATTTTAATTTTCATTCCTATTCTTGTATCTCTGACGTTTAATTTGTATGGATTTATCCTTTTATTTAGACTAAAGTTTTCACTAAGGTACGTAAATAAACGTGTTCTTTTTCGGGTTGCTACTTTTAACAGCAATAAGGTTTCTTGCTTTCTAGTCAGATAGAACGTAATATTACATATTATACAACGTGTTAATGAATAAGCGCAAAACCTTACCTACCTAAACCCTAAATGATACAAAACGAAATAACTGCATTGAAACAAATTTTAGTAGGTAATTAAAATGTTAAGTTTTCATGCAAACACGATTTGTTATTATTTCAGCAATGAATGTAAGCGCTAGCGTACTTATGGATACATTTTAAGAATCTTCTTTTGTGAATAAATAGTGTGCCCTTGTTGTAGTACCTATACTTATTTGGTAAAATTATGCGATCTGAAAAAACTCTGACACCGCAGGGCTCTGCCCATACGATAAGAAGAAGGTAATTTTTTTTTTGGAAAAAAGTAATCTATGAAACCTTGATAATTCGATTCTGCTCCAATTCCGAACTATTTTCCATTTATGCGTTTATTCATTGATACGTGTGGGGACTTGCTACAGATGTCAGCACCCAAAATACGCGTATAAAAGCAATAATAGAAAAAAGAATGATTAATAATGTTGCTACATAAAGAGTAGAAAAAAGTTGAGGGCGCCACTTCTAAAGACGTCAAAATTACGCCAAGACCGATCAACATTTTGTACCAAAATATTTATTTGCTCCTGCTGTGACGGTTTTGTACTTTTTTTGGTTAAGCTATATCTACAGGGTGTTAGGGTAAACAGTTGCATTACTTTAAGGGGTGATTGTACCCACGATACTGACCAACTTTCCCAAAGAAATCTATACGAAATTCGCCATTTTTTTACGACTTTTCATACAAAGCTTCGATCAATTGAGTGAATTTAGTATGGGAAGTACAACATTTTTTTACCAATTTCCTATATAACCCAGTAAAATTAAGCTGAAATATACCAATCAGGAGAAGTAATTTCCGGAGTTCTAAAACTTTTTTTAAACGTTCCTTTGATACGTAATATTGAAGAAAAAAAAAAGTCCTGGTGAGGGGGGGGTGAGCTCGAGGAAGGGGGGGGCTCTAAAGGTGACCTTTTTCAGTTTTTCGCTTATTTCTTGAAATCTAAAAGTCGTATCGAAATACTTTGTATGGACAAATTATACCTAACAAAATTTTCTACAAAACAAGTGGTATGCATTTTTGTCATAGGACTTAACCTTTGAGGGCTACGGGGTCGAGAATGTAACGGCATTTCAAAAATTATGAAATTTGTATGGCGACCCTCATGAACGTTGAAGATAAAAACAAAATGATTTCACATTCTTAATCAGCAACCCCGAAAACCCCCAGATACAAATTTTCTGTCGGTTCGGAGAACCCTTAAGAGCTGCATTGGCTTTTGAAATTTCCATGGCAGCCATCTTGGATATCGCAATTTTGGATTTTTTTCACCGCCAACCAAATCTGACCAGGGTCCTCTATGACAATTGTTCAAGGTCCATAACCCTATCTGTCATAGTTTCCGCGGGCCGTTGACCTCATCCGTCAGGAGTCGACCTTCTGAGGAAGTCGAAATATTATTTTTATCGCCAGGGCATCTTTATGATGATCCCTAAAATCATTTTACTATACGATGAATGGGGGAAACCCGGTGAACAATTATACGGGTATTTATCTAATATCTATGTGGGGGGGGGGAGGGGGGGTCAACCAGATACCTCCAATTTATCTCCGGGTTCCCCTTACGGTACAAGGATGACATTTGGGGATCATCAAATGGATGCCTTGGTGATACAGGGAAAACTTTGACTTCCTCGGAAGGTCGACTCCTGATGGATCAGGTCAACGGCCCGCGGAAACTATGACAGATAGGGTTATGGACCTCGAACAAATGTCATAGAGGATCCTGGTCAAATTTGGTTGGCGGTGAAAAAAATCCAAAATTGCGATATCCGAGATGGCTACCATGGAAATTTCAAACGCCAATGCAGCTTTTAAGGGTTCCCCGAACCGACTGAAAATTTGTATCTGGGAGTTTTTGGGGCTGCTGATTAAGAATATGAAATCATTTTGTTTTTATCTTCAACTTTCATGAGGGTCGCCATACAAATTTCATAATTTTTGAAATGCCGTTACATTCTCGACCCCGTAGCCTTCAAAGGTTAAGTCCTATGACAAAAATGCATACCACTTGTTTTATAGGAAATTTTGTTAGGTATAATTTGTCCATACAAAGTATTTCGATACGACTTTTAGATTTCAAGAAATGAGCGAAAAACTGAAAAAAGTCACCTTTAGAGCCCCCCCCCTTCCTCGAGCTCACCCCCCCCCTCACCAGGACTTTTTTTTTTCTTCAATATTGCGTACCAAAGGAACATTTAAAAAAAGTTTCAAAACTCCGGAAATTATTTCTTCTGATTTATCTAATTTTACTGGGTTAATAGGTTTCTTAGGGAAAGTTGTTCAGTATCATGGATACAATCACCCCTTAATGTATTGCAACTGTTTACCTTAACACCCTGTATTTCGGGTTTCTTGAGTGCAGCTTACCTTATACAGTTTTTGAGAGTTACGCGGTTTTTATTTATATCGGGAACTCACAAATACCAAAACGCGGTAAGAACCCGTTAAAATGTTTAATTCTAGCTTACCTTATGTTTATTTGTACATCTTTATTGTTTAGTTTTATTCATATTAAAGTTTGAAACTAACTTGGTTTGTTATATAATTATGATGTAATGAAATGAGGCATAATTTTCAGACTAAAGCTTCTAGGCTAACCTACTCTTTTGATCTCTTTCCGTAAAAGTTAATTAACAAAGTTAATTTATCATCAAAACAAAAGTAATTATAGCTTAGTTTAACCCACGTTACTTTTAGCAGAACAAATACAATCTATACTTTGCTCCACTAAAGTTAGTAGTTAACATGTTCAAAGGAAAGGGTTTAATTTGTCAAAGAGCCAATTAACATAATTAATTGCTTGCTGAGGATCACATATAGGAATTAGGAACGTTTTATTTTTAGAATTGTAACGTCTTCGGTTTCCTGATTCAGTTTCTCCTCTTTAGTTAAAATAGAAAGTGAAAAAGGCAGGTATATTTTGTATTATCTACTTTAAGAACATAAGCATATGCTCACGACTTTGTTCCCCGAGGGACTATGTTCCTTAGAACATCCACGTTTCAGTAGTAGTACCGAGAACTCTGTCCAGTATGACGGGGAGTGAGCCCGTCGCCACTGGTAATGGACAGTGGGAAGGTTTCCTCACGATGTTTTTCTTCACCGAAAAGCCTGTGGTGTTGCGAATCGTACATAAATAACGAAAAGCTCATTACTACGAGTACGAGTACGATCTGGACGGGGATCGAACCACGCCTGTTCTCTCTTCTATACAACGTGTTATTAAATCAATCAAATCAGCCCATATCAACCCACTGCTGGGTATAGACCTACTTTTTATTATGCCACTCCTCACGGTCCTGTGCCAATCTGATCCTTTTCTGACCCGCAACCCTTCTGATCCGTGGTCTGCCTACTGACCTCCTTCCCTTCCTTAGCCACCACTCCTATACTGCTTTGGTCTACCGGTCATCTTCCCTTGCAGCCAAATGTCCTGCCCATCCTGTCTCCACTTCTCGACCTCAAATCGAAAAAGCGGTGTGTACCTACAAAATCGATAACTGAATATGATTTTATGTGTAACTTTTTTAACAAGCAAAATTGTTTTCAATATCTGGAAAATTGTAGGCCAAGCCCAAAAACAATGTACCCACTCTTATCTTTCTGTAATTATTAAATGTTCGATATGGTGTTAGTGAAGATCACAGATTAATAAAAAGTTAGTATCGTACAACAAACGGTTAAAGGTACCTATTGAATTATCTTGTTAGCTCTATGTATAGGTACTGGTTCATTTTGAATCAATCCAGGTCGAATCTGAGCATTCATTTCTCTTTACTTTCAATCATCATCACTATATATCACCTTAGTCACCTTAGTATAAAGCAAAGCATCACCTTGGTATAAAGCAAAGTCGCTTCCCGCTGTCTGTCTATCCCTATGTATGCTTAGATCTTTTTAAAATAGGTAGAGTGATTCAAGAGAAAGGTTGATATCAGCATTGCATCAGTGCGAAGCCGGGGCGAGTCGCTAGTTTTAAATAAAAAGATCATCAGGTCCTTAATTTTTGCTTCCATATTCTTAATGTTCTAAACATTTTACTCTGTTTTATTCATTCTTCACAAGAAGGAAGTATCATTTAAAATAAGCATAAATATTTCACTGCGGCACGACGCAAAAAGTTTCCAAAATATCATCGGGCCTATGTTTATTCCCAGAGGCCCAGCCCAACTTTCTTGTGGACCAGACCGCGACCGACCGACCCGACGAGTGTATGATAAATAGCAACCCAGGTTCGAACAATTTTCAACTCTTGAAGTTGCCTAATTGAACAGTCGAGTGACACTTTACTGTAAGCCCAGTCATTTTACGGTTTGAGCCGGGACTAATTACTAATAGCATTTTTTTTCGCTATAATATTGAAGTGCCAATTTGAGCTTAAAAATGTAACAAAATTAAAAAAAAAATTACGTCAGCAACAGTTCCAATTTTAAAATATAGATAATTATCTCGTTCTAAAAAACTTGATGATCATTTTTTTTTAGCACATATTTAAGGCTTTACCGTCCCGTCATACATACTTCAAACATGGTGTGAATATTTTTGTCTACCTACAAGGTTTTGAAAAATACATTTGTATTTTCTAATAAATATCTCATTTTTTTAAATTTTAATGCCTATTTTAGTAATCAAAAATAATGTATATTGTTAAATCTAATTCAAATGAGTGCATTGGTATTAATATTATTAATTTAAAAGCCTTCTGGGACACACAATTTTGATTTCTATGTTGCGTAGCAATTTTTTTAAATATGGTTTAGGATAGTATTTTTGTCACTAAATGGTGCCGGTTACAGTTTAAAAGTCCAATTAATAATTACTACATACCCCGCCTAACAAAACTCCGTAAAATGACTGGCCTATACCTTTTCGAATCTAACTTACAACTTAGACTCATTAGGTATTTATAACAAGGAATGTAGAAACAAGATGAATTTCTCTCTAAAGAACTTAGACCGACTTGACGTCGAATTCAGTTTCCATTTCCTGAGAGGAAAGGAGCAAACTTAAGTTGTTTGCTGGCTGTTTTCTTGCAATCCCTTTTGTATGCAAGTCTTGAAGTGTACTCCGAAAATTCTCTGAACAGTTTTGTTACTCTGTTATTCTATACTTAGGGTCCTACTTGGAATAATCTACGGTACATTCTATAACGACAATACAAGAAGAACTTAGGGTTATATAAACAAAAACCTAATTAGGTGCAATTTTGATTTCATCATAGATTGAATTGTATAAAAAATTCACAGATTTCGTGTCTCACACGACTATCGAGCACATTGGAAATGTATCTACGGAATTCGAAAAAATATTGTCTCAAAAAGGTTAGGCTACAGGGCAAACCCTTAACCCGATCGTCTTTGTTTAAGGCTCAAATTGTAGCTGTAGCTGACTAAATTGTCCAGAGGAGTTTTCTCAAATTTTTGATATCATTCTTCATTTCCAAAATATCGAGCGCCAAAATAAAAAATTCGGTAATTCTTTTTTCTCTATTTCGGCCATAACTTTTTTCGTTTTTGTCTTTCTCGAATTATTCTTTTTGCACCTAACCTCTCTAGTCAATATGCGTCTTTTGAGCCTTTTTTGAATATCATATCTTCACAACTCTCCGAGATATAACGGGATCGCAATTTTTCGTGAAATCGGAGCCTATACTGGAGCGAACGAAAAGACATTTCCAATGTCAAAACACATAATTATCTAAACACAACACTAAAATATACTTCAGAAAACATTGTCAAAAATCAATCATCATCAGGAATTAACAGTTTTTTTTCATTTATGGTTCATTAATTTAAGGTTATCCTGTTGAAATATAATGCAATTTGTTAAAAAATAACATGAAAAAATACTAATGCTAAAATCAATAAATAATTGGATAAAAGTACAATATTTGTTAGACATAATAATTTAACATAATAAAAATTTACTCTTCCAACTAAATGGAGTGAAAACAGAAAATTTATTAAGTGAGAAGAGAAGAGCTGCATACACATTACGAATTAGCACTTCGTTAACTTGATACAGAGTAATTAACTGAGAAGGAGAGTTTTACAAGTCCCAAGTTAAGTTGCCCCGGGAGCGGGAGCCGGCAACAATTTATTGCTTTTATTCTTTTTAAGCTACTGCGAAAATCTTTTAAAATTAAGTAACAACTTACTCTTAAATTAAGGTTATTTTCGACGAGTGAAAAGATATTTTTGCAGAGTTGAAATTACCACGAAATCTCGCTTATGGTTTGAATTCCTTACTGAAGGTGTGGGTTTAATAATATTGTGCACTAACATTCCCCGGAGAGGAAAATAGAGGACAGCAAAAACCCGCATTCAAATACTACAGATTTTTCGCTGAACAAAATTAAAGTCAGCATTCCGAATTCGAAATCCGAAAATGTTGTAAAATTTGTATATTTGACGACTGAGTGGCAATGAACGAGTTTTTTTTTAAATCGTGTATTTAAACAATGAAAACCTATTATTTTTTCGTTTTTGGACCCATGTTCCTCACGGGGGTGTTTAGTTTCATTGTCTGAATACACCCTTAAATGAAAAGACCACCTTAGGTGTATCAATCTCAATTACTACGAAAAAAATGCTTATTTAATAAATGAACATGATTCGAAGTGGGAAAGTATGCAATACTAATAATTATATTACTTTGTATATCTAAACTATTATAGAACTGTAACAGAAGTGTGTCTGTACATTGAAGATATTTACAAAAAAAAATTACGACATGGTTTTTATCTGTTCCTGATTCCAAATCACCAATTTTTGGATTTTTTGTCTGTCTGTCTGTTTGTTTGTTTGTTTGTTTGTATGTTTGTTTGTTTGTTTGTTTGTTTGTTTGTTTGTTTGTTTGTTTGTTTGGGTGTTTGTTTGTTCGAGTATCACGCAAAAGCTACTGAACCGATTTTGATGAAACTTTTTTGTTTGATAGCTAATCTTCTGACTTAAAATCTGGTATATAATTTATGCGGACGAAGTCGCGGGTAAAAGCTCGTATATAAATATTATTGTATACAATAGCCGCGCCGAAAATCTCGTACCTAATGCGAATGCAGTTTAAGCAAAACAATGACTAATTAGAAATACGTATTAGTCGTATTAGAATCAACATCAATTAGGAACAAAAATGGCACGATATTCCTTACAATGAAAGGATAATAGTATAACTTCTGTAAATGGAAGTAGTAATAATTTGCGGTCGTGATCGGGCGGTCCAGTTTGTTACCGTACTCGGTATATGTGTCATGGATGTTACGAGGCTATCTACTATTGAATACATTATTATTATGTCGACAAATAATGTACTGGTAATAGTAGATGCGGTTTAACCTTAGTGGCAAGTGTAAAGATGGAAGCACTATCGTCAAATGTTAAGATTTTTTAGAAAAGGATTGGCAGTGAGCTTTACTTACTAACAAATGCCCCTGGCGGTACTTTATTAGGGGCGGCAAATTCGGGAAAAATGTTAAATGATTGAGCTCTTTCTATGTTCTTTCGTCGAACAGAGAAAAGTCGAGCACGCTCTAAGTTTGCTACACCCGTAAGGGTATAATTGTAATTGAACTCTAAGAAAACCATGTTACCACCTATCCATGTACACACGGCGACAGATCAACCTACCCATAATTGAACTCTATGTTCATGGACATAAGGTCCAACTATGGGTAGGTTGATCTGTCGCCGTGCGTACATGCAATTTATGGCAATAAATGAATATAATAAAAAAAAGTTTCTGTTTTAATTATTGTAAAGAGGAATAGAGTAAGTGACATGAGTTGTCAAATGAAACCGTTTTTGGACGTTTTTTGGAGTCCTCGACAGGGTAAAAATTCGATTTCTGTGTATTAATTCTCAATCTAACGTAAAATGGTGAATAATTTAATGAAACAGTGTTAGTATATTTTACAAAATTATCTACGATTTCACTTTAGGTTCACGATTATTGACAGAAACTGAATTTTTACCAGGACTGCAAATCCCCAAAAACGGTTCTATTGCCTCGCGTCACGTATCTCTTTCTATTATACAGGCATGCCGCTAGGTAAATCTCGCTCTCTTAGCTGTCACCGTCTCTCTTACGTAGTATAATACCTTTATGAAAGAGACATAACATTATTATTGTAAAAGTACACATAATCCTAAAGAGTTCTGACCACAGTTAAGACGTATAGTGTTAAAAATTTCAAGTTTAATTCGCACGATCCATTGCTTTTACTAAGGTTATATTGCCCATTGTTTTGTACGTGAAAAGCTCTGTCTCCAACTGATTCGTATTTAGAAGAAAGGTCGAGCTCGCTTCGTTCTGCCTTAAGTTTCTATTTAAACACTTATAAACCAAAAGATGTCGGACCACAACTAGAATAGTTCTGCTAAAAAATTTCGAGCTTGCTTCGCTCGCACCATTATTTTCTGTGTAGATGTTCTTTATAGATAAGAGGGCGGCAAAATCGGACTATGCCCCGGGTGACAGAATCCCACGCTACGTACACTGACTAAAAATCTTAACTGATTAACAAAAAGTATGTTTACTTATTTCATCTGTACATTTTGTAGTGTCGAGCTGAAACTTGAAAATAATACTGTAATGACAATATGACAATTTACTGAGTCTTTATGTTCCAACCTTTGACTATTTATTATAAGGACTGGCCTTGCGGTAGAATTTCCCCTCTGCCACGGTATAAGAACAATTGATTATGTGCATTTACAATCAATTTTATACCTTACTAGCGGCCCGTCCCGGCTTCGCACGGGTGGACGTCTAATCTTTTCTAGCAATAAATATAGCCTATGTTACTCAGGGTGAATGCAGCTTTCTAATGGTGAAAGAATTTTTTAAATCGGCCCAGTACTTTTTGAGCCTATTCATTACAAACATACAAACATACAAAAATAGGTACAAATCTTTCCTCTTTATAATATTAGTGTAGATCACTAAACGAGACAGCCTAATTATTGCGAAACAATAATTTCGAACTTAGAACGTTTGGGGTTCACACGAGACAACTTTTCATGATTTTTAACATTCAAAATTAGAATCTAAAGTTATGGGAAATAAAATCCAAAGTTGCGGATTTCATGTTACCTCGCCCCCCGCAAAAAGTGGCAGAAATGTTTGTTAGTAGAATGTCACGCGTAGCTAGTCCCTATTAAGTAGTCAAAAGTCCAACCAAAGTCACAGAATAGGTAATAGTATACAACGTGTTAATGAATTAACGCAAAACTAAAAAGTAGTTTGTTTAGAATCGAGAGCTGAGTCGAATTATCATTGTTTCAACATAGGTAATTTTTTTCAAAATATTAAATAATTTGTTAGCAAAATTTAAAATTTTCTGAACCCGATGTCAACCCACCGCACGGGCACACTCACCCTACTTAGATTCTAAAAATGTATCCATGAGTACGTTAGCGCTTTCTTCCAGTGCTGAAATGATAACAAATCATTTTTGCCTCAAAACTTAAAATGCGAATAACTTTAAATTTTAACTATCGAAATAATTAAATTATTATTTCAATCTAATTATTTTGTTATAAATCAGTTGGGGTGTATGAGGTTTTGCGCTAATTCATTAACACGTTGTATAGTTCTACCCAAAGTATTAAATGCATTAAAACTAAAGTACGTGCTCGGGTCCAAATTAAAATGAAAGCTAAATAAACGGGAGTAACACGAAACTTGAACGTGCACGAGCATTTTAAAGGAATTGTGTTTTAATTAACGAGACTCCATACATATCCACATGCCGCGCCGCGCCGCCGCCCCGGTACCAGCTACATGCAACTCCTAAATCCAGGTCATGTTATTGTGCACCTGCAACCAAGTTCCACGGCCCGGTTCTTTCGCTTCCGACGTCCAAACCCGTTATATTGACAATGAAATTATTATTTTGGAGTATTAAATTGGGTTTTTAGCAACTGGAATTGTTTTAAAATCATACTAGCCTCATATTCTGATAGAGTATGGTGCATCAGTGAAATCTAACCCCTCTTGCGCTTATAAAGATTAAGATAGAGGGGTCAGGTTTCTCTGAAGCTGACTTCCACTTATAGGGGGGTGCTTCAGACCATCAAACTGAACAACTTTTACTATGGAGCCTACCTCAGGAAACGCGAAAAAAATCTGCTGTCCCATACAAAACTTAAATGTATGGGACGGCAGATTTTTTTTTCTCCATATGTTGTCACCATATTGAAAATTGTTCATTTTGATGGGCTATTTTGTTACCCTGTATACTGTTTTTATTGAAATTATACTGTGTCCTTACTGTGTCTTATCGAATGTATTTATATGACAATTGGAGCAGCGCCTCTGGGAATAACAAATTAACATATTTACACGCACGAAACGTACCCTGGAAATTTGAATTTTAGGAAATATTTTATTGAATTGTAGTTTTTGTTTGGTTACAACAACCAGGTATAATTAATTAATTACGAAATGTAAACTTATTTTTTATAGTAAGATCGTTATATCTAATCTGGAGTGCGATTTTTGAATCTCATTCGCTCAGTTCAGCAGTTGATAATGTCAAAATTACTGTGGAGATATGCATCTTTCTACTGCTGATTTGACTTTCAAAAATCATACTTGACGAGTGCGATTTTTGAAAGACAAGTCAGCAGTAGAAAGATGCAATATCTTCAAAGTAATTTTGACAATTTCAACTGCTGTACTGGCGAATGAGATTCAAAAATCGCACTCCTGACCGTCTAATCTAACCCTAATGTCACTCATATAAAGAAACAATCCCATAT
The DNA here is from genome assembly GCA_922987775.1 of Agonopterix subpropinquella. Taxonomy (NCBI): domain Eukaryota; kingdom Metazoa; phylum Arthropoda; class Insecta; order Lepidoptera; family Depressariidae; genus Agonopterix; species Agonopterix subpropinquella. The sequence continues at coordinate 13,193,226 of OV277695.1, read as the reverse complement.
AAATGGTCTTGTTGAACAAATGACAGTTCTAAATAAACTTTAATCCCTTTTCTCATGTCATGAGCACATCCTGATCCGTAACATGGCAAAGTGTCCTAAATAAACACTGTAAATATGTGCTGTAAAATCAATAATGGCCAAAGATAATATTTGTTTAAGAAACACTTATCTGTGTTTTTTGTATACAAATATTATTTGGTCCAATAAAATAACACTCCTAAAGGGAGTTGTTGCAAAGTTACTGACCACCCTCTAAAGGCTAGTGAGTTTTTATACAAGGTGCTGACGGTTTTTTAAGGAGTTGATCTTACTGAATAACTGTCTCTGAGGGTCTAACATCAAAATCGGGGAAAAAAGGTTTGGAGCAAACTGCGGTTTGCGTAGTTTTGTATGACGGTGGTTTTTTTTGTTTGTTTTTTTGACCACCACAGTTGTTAAGTTTGATGGCCTTGGTCATCTCTTTGAAAAACGTCGTTATAGAAAGAAGAAATTCTGATGCGTATACTATACATACAGGGTGTAACAAAACACCCTAGTAATACTTAAGGAGGTGCTTCAGACCATCAAACTGAACAACTTTCACTATGGAGCCAACATCGAGAAAAAATGAAATTAAAAAATCAGCTGCCCCATACATTTGAGTCCAGCCGGTAATTTTGTATGAAACAGTAGAATTTTATTTCGCGATTTCGAAGTTGGCTCCATAGTGAAAGTTGTTCAGTTTGATGGTATGAAGCACCCCCTTAAGTATTACTAGGGTGTTTTGTTACACCCTGTATAGTCCACCAATCGGCATTGGGCACGAGTGGTGGACTGATGCCCACCCACCCATACCCCTTCCTTGAGGATAGGCCTCTGCCCTGCAGTGGAACGTATAAGGGCTGATGATGATGATGAATTAGAAGAACACTATAATTATGTGTGTTAATCAAGTCAATGAAACAAATCTGGAATATAAAATGAACGGGAATATTTTTCAATAGTAGTAGAACCAACGCGGCCAGCGCTTGCTTTCTCAGGACTAGTCTCCTCTTTTAGAAAATTTATTATATAAGAAATTAGAGTAATAAGATAAAGATAAATCCTCGTAAAAAATTTTAAACACATTTGATTTGGCCATAAACTCATAATTTAGTCTAAAAGATCTGCCTTCAGAAGTCCACGAATACGATGCCGCGTTAACTTTAAATATACATCTCTTCTAATATGTAACTACCTAAGTTTAGCAACAACACGCAAGTGATGCAAGCGGCTTTCTCGAGAAACTAGGCAATAAACTATAAAGTCATCTTTGGTACACTACTTTACGAAGCTGCTTTGTTTTCTATTTACTTATTTAAAACGTACGAATGGCTAATGTAAGCGGAAGGACCCAGATCGTCACGGACCCACTGAATACGGGGACAACGCGGAATACGCCAGCAAAATGGATTCGCTATGAATGCGAAACGCGACCTAGTTCTACAAATTATTGCGATTCTCTTGCCGTCCTGTGATTTGATTTACGTAAACTCAACAATTCTGTATAATATCTCTACCTTTCTACCTGACATAAGATTATTAAGGCGGTTGCAGAGGGGTCAATTTTATACAAAACTTTGACGCACAATACGTGTAGACGGCGTATTAATATAGTACTTTGAATATGGAAAAATAGGTTATAAATCTATATGTATCTAGATTTCAATTGCAATTTATAATATAATTACGAAGATATAAAGCCTTGAAAATTTTTCATCCAAAATTTTCAAAGCTCTATAAATTTTAAATGCTATTTGATACGCGACATCTAGATTTTCTAAACTATTTCTCGATATATAAAATATTACTTTTATTAATTCCGTTTACGCGTATTGTGCGTCAACCGTTTGTATGGACTGAAACCACCTTAAGTCCTACCCGTTCAACACGCTTTTATCATCAACCATTAAATAAATTGATTGATAGTTCTGTTGTTAATGTGTCTACTATCTCTCATTTGAAACCGAATGCATCAATCAATTAGTTGGAATATGTTGAGAGATAAATTTTGTACCTATTTTAATGATGCCTTATCTTTTATTCTCTTTATAATTTTAGCTGTATCACTGTTAGAAATTGTTAGATATGTTATAGTTCGAAAGGTTAACTCTCGCTACAGTTATTTGGTGTAAAGTAGTTGATGTAATTGCCGTGTACCGGTATTCGGTGCACACTTGACCTGGATTCATCTTGCGGGCCGGATCAACCGCTTGTTTCTATCTACTTGGACGTGATTTACTTGCCAAGTAATGTGAATTTGTAACAAAAAATACATTATAAATAGGTACATTAATTTTCCTATGTAAAAAAGCTCTTGTTTACCTACATATTATGTTATGGCGAGATATTATCCTTTGTTGCGAGTCGATCGATTTGCTGATAATAGATTATCTTTGAGGTTGTTTTCGTTTTGCTGCTGAGATGAATGAAAAAATATTTAGTGTTTTAAAGTGTGAATTGAAACTTATCGATCGAACTATAATTTAAACTAATTTTTAAATGAATGATGAATACCCGAGGAACCTTTGTTGTGTGTGTTGTGTGTTTTGTTTTGAATAAAGAGTATTTTTTATGTTATGTTATTAACATCACTAAAGGAAAACATCGTGAGGATAACTCCGTGCTTAAATTTCTAGTCCATCACAAGTGGCGACGGGCTCACTCTCCGTCACCCTGGGCAGAGTTTTAGTATCTACTAGTGAAACGTGGATGCTCCGAGGTTTCAGAACATCTCTGACTACCCCCTCGGGGAATAGTAGGAAATATAGTCGTGAGCTTATGTAATGACATGTTATGTTATTTAATATTTTATGTGTGAAGATTGAGTGAACTTAGGTGGCGGCGGGTGCGCGGAGCTTTACGGCTATAAAAATCACCTCTTAGCTGTTTATACGATTTCTGTTTTTATAATATATTTGAAATTTTAATTCAAACAATACAAATAAGTAGACAACGTTTTCATTTCATAACATTACTTCGAGACACTCAAAAAATATTGAACAAATATTCTGACAGGATCTATTAGGCAACCAAACACATCAATCAACACAGTATCAATTGTAGAGGTATAAAGCAATTATTCAAATCATATCAATTGTAGTGCCGAGCACGTTGCCCACTACGTGTCGTGCGTACGAACTAATAACATGAGCGCAATCAGCCGACGATAATACTAAGGTTAGTAGGTAGTAGTGAACTTAGCTTAGGTCCAATTTCACCAAAGTCGTACCTGTAGGTCTTATTCTAAGGATAAACCCTTAACTTGCACTCAGATAACCAAATGTTCATTTCAACAACAAGAAATCTTTTAAATGTACTCTGGTATAGTTTCAATGCTATAGGATTAATTTAAAGGACAACCGCCGTTCTCCCGTTGAAAAATTAAAATGTATAGAAGTTTGACTGAAGTCAAATGTGTAATAAATTATGGGGTTTTATAAAAACGACTCAGATAGTATCATTTATTTTTATTTAACGAGTTATTTAGTCATTTATTGTTAATAAATTATAAAAAAGCAGCAACCCCAAAATGTCAATGTTGTTTAGTAGGAGGTGATGCAATCACAATGTTTTTTTTTATATAAAAATGATAAAAACTTATAAAAAATCATTATTAAATAAACTAATGCCTGCAGTTAGTTTCTAGTGTTCCATAGTCCATAATAAAAATAAAAGTAGGTACGGTTATACATTTTTTGGTATTATGTGCCGGATGTCCTTTGTATGGAAAACTTTGAGCCCCTATAACTTTAGAACTAAATACTGACAAATGCAAAGTGAAGATATTGGTTTCTAGATTGTGTTCAAAACATTATTTTTTACATTAATTACCTATTATTAAGGGAGGCCTATGCTATCTTTGTGTCTTTCTAATCTTATTCGTAGCTTTATAATATTTTAAAACAGTAAATAGTATTGATACACTCGATACACAAGTTTTTTTCAACTAGTGGTTTTTATTGGGTACGCATTTTGAGCCATATTGATTTAAGCACAGATCCTCCGTTTTGGTAGATGGCGTGATAAATCGAGACATTTTACTACCCCAATTACGCATGTTATCTTAAGCTGCTCGTAAAGATAATATCGTAAACTTGCCATGCCATGTGGATGTGGAACGTTTACGATTACGATTGACGAACATGCTTTATTTTTATTGGCGTTATTACTTTTGGTTTTATGCTTTTTTTACTCTTGTTTCAGGTAATGCATTGTCTGAGGCTGCTTAATTGGAGGGAAGGAAAAATGTGTGTTTAGATTTAAACTGAAAACATTTCGCGAAAGTTCGTGCCAAAACGTGTGAACATCCTACCTAAGGTAAGTTCCCCAAATATAACGGAAAACTTGTGTAGAAAATACGGGTAACTTTTTAAATTCAAAAACAAATCTACTGTTTCTACAAAATAATTGAAAATATCCCGCACCATACAGGGTCCTTCTTAATATGCTGACAATTTTTTCAGAGGATGATCAGGCCATCAAACTGAACAACTTTTTCTATGGGACCAATATCGAAATCGCGAAAGAAAAAATCTGCTGTCCCATACATTTGGCTCGAGTAGGTTTGCAGTTTTGTATGGACGAGCTGATATTTTTTTTGCGATTTCGGTGTGGGTGCCATAGAGAAAGTTGTTCAGTTTCATGGTCTGATCATCCCCTTAAAAAAGTGTCAGCATACCTATTACTAAGAAGGACCCTATATAATGAAAAACTTGTGTAGAAAACACGGGTAACTTTTAAATTACTGTTTCTAACAAATAATAGAAAATATCCCGCACCATATAGGTATGAATTATGGAGTTACAAATGTAGCAAGAAAAGGGAAAAGGGGAAAATTTCATTAGTATAATGAGTAAAGAGCACTATTTAGGTTCTATCCAACTTTTCAATATTGATAGCAAAAAAAGTGTTTAAGTACAGAGTTTTCTAAATTTTCTTTTTTTTTTATTTATTGACAAAACCAACAGCTATACAAAAAATATAGACAGGAATAATATTAACACTTCTTTAGCTAATAATAGGTTTCGCTAATTTCATTGAAAAAACTCGGTACTAAAATATAGCACAGCATATGCCCACGACTACATAGGGTCCTTCTTAATTGTTGACACTTCAGACTGTCCAACTGAAAAACTTTCTCTATGGCACCAACATCGAAATCGCGAAAAATAAATCATCTCTTCCATACAAAACTGCAAACCTACTCGAGCCAAATGTATGGGACAGCTGATTTTTTTCGCGATATCGATGTTGGTCCCATAGAGAAAGTTGTTCAGTTTGATGGTTTGATCATCCCCTTAAAAAAGTGTCAGCATATTAAGAAAGACCTGATTCACCGATTGACTACCCCGTCAGAGATATTCTGAAACCTCAGAACATTCACTTTTCACTAGTACCAAAACTCTGTCCAGTGTGACGGGTTCTAAAAAACGACAACATATAACATTAATAAATGTTAGGTACCCTAGTGCGTTACATGAGTTAACTACGTGTTAAACAAAACGAGATACCAATGTTATTGCTTAACCAACACCTGTAGACGTTTGTCACTAGGCTAAGAGCTATTGCACAGTAGCATAGCATACTCTATTATTGTTATGCTTCGAACGTGTAGTCTCGATAAGGAAGAGACGAGGACTCTAGGCCTATAGGTTAAGGTCGCCGTGAACTAAGTAGGTTATGTTTGTTATTCTAATGGAGAAAAACGATACCTCTTTGACTTATTGTCTTCATCAATTGTTGAATGTAAATAATCTGAAATTGTCATACACTCGTACCACAGATTATTTAATAGTTAGGCACTACGTTTGGGTTCAAGACTCGTCGTTAGACCTCAAATATAACATTTGATAAATTTTAGTAATAAGTCCTATGGGACTTATTACTATCTACTCTCTACTTTCTTTATTCTATGGAATAAAAGAAATCGTGATTTTGGGGGGCATGAAAGTATAGGGCAATGTAGCCATTTTAAGTGATCTGTGGGGATATAGGATAAATTTTTAGCATATACAATGGTTTTAAATATAAAATGACGAATCAAGTGGTGATAGGTTAAGCTATTATAGGTTAGCTTTCTCATTAAAAAAATAGTACAAGAAACCTTATCTCTAACTAAGTGTCTTATTTATGAAACTCATCGGCGGAAAGGTCTATCGGTTGCTCTATAAACGGTTGGTTGTGAAGCAAACTAGGTGTTATAAATTTTTAAATAACTGTAGCTTCTGGTGGCACATTGAGCAGACTTTAAAGAGTAGAGGAATAGTGCAGTTAGGTGGCAGTGTAATAAACTAAACTAAACTATTTATTAAACTACAAAGTTCAGACTTTATAGTTTAATAAATAATTACAAGAGGGGGCTAGAAATACTTGCCCAATATCTTGTCTTCACAGTTATAAACACTTTGTCCCTCTTGGTAGAGTATGACCCGCCCCCTTTCACGTGAGTGGAAGCCTGTGCCCTAAAGTGGGATACGATGGACATATGTTATTGTTATAATAGGGTTCTTCTTAAAATTCTGACTAAGGGGTTGATCAGACCGTCAAACTAATAAACTCTCTCTATGACATCAACATCGATATCGCGAAAATAAAATTAGCTCATCGATACAAAACTGGAAAACGAGCCAAATGTATGGGATAGCATATTTTTTTTCAAGATTTCGATGTTGGTCCCATAGAGAAAGTTGTTCAGTTTGATGGTCTGATCATCCCCTTAAAAAAGTGTCAGCATATTAACAAGGAACTTGTATTGGGTTCTTCTTAAAATAATGACGGCTTTTTAAGGGGTTGTTCAGATCATCAAACTTGACAACTTTCTCTATTGGACCAAAGTTTAAAACACGAAAAATATAAATCTCTGTTTCATATTGGACGAGGAATTTATTATGAATCTTTTAATTTATAAAACCGCCTTCAAAAAAACTAAAAAGTTAAAAAATAATATTGCAGCCGATGACTTTTTCGTTCGCATCATAAGAACATTAATTTGTTTTATCGAAGTCGCTGTCAAGCCGATTCGCGACAGGGCTTGCATTAGTTTTTTGGCTTGGCTTGACACCGACTTCTATAAAACAAATTAATGTTCTTATGATGCGAACGAAAAAGTCATCGGCTGCAATATTATTTTTTAACTTTTTAGTTTTTTTGAAGGCGGTTTTAATTTTTTGTTAAAATTTTGTTTATTTCACTATTTTCAGTGGTGAATTCATTAGTTCGATTTAACAGTAGTGCTTCTAATTAACAAATGCACTAGTCGGCACTACGATTTTTGAAGGTTCCCCTCGATTTCTCTGGGATCCATCATCAGATCCTGGTTTCCTTATCATGGGACCACCCTTGGGATATCTCCTTTCCAACAAAAAAATAATCATCAAAATCGGTTCATAAACGACGAAGTTATCCGCGAACACACATTAAAAAAATATATATATACGGTCGAACTGAGAACCTACTCCTTTTTTTGAAGTCGGTTAAAAATATACTTGAATAGTGGGAATTATTATTTTATTTTTACTCATAGCAACAGCATTACTGCAATCCTATGGGACAGCCGATTTTTTTTCGATATTTCGATGTAGTCCCCATCGAAAAAGTTGTTCAGTTTGATGGTCTAATCGTCCTTTTAAAAAACTGTGAGCTCTTTAGTGTATAGTATAGGTAGGTATGATGATGTTATAAAAACGATAGAAAAAACTACAACGAAACAACCACAAATGAAACAACTTAATATATCTATACGTTTATTGTTTAACGAGCTTTAACCCGCGACTTCGTCCGTATAAATTATATACCAGATTTTAAGTCACATGATAAGCTATCAAATAAAAAAAGTTTCATCAAAATCGGTTCAGTAGTTTTTGCGTGATACTCGAACAAACAATCACCCAAACATACAAACAGACAGACAAAAAATCCTAAAATTTGTGATTTGGAATCAGGGACCGAAAAAAACCATGTCTTAATTTTTTTTTTGTCTTCAATGTACAGACAAAATTTCTGTTACAGTTTTATAATATATAGATTAGCGAAAATTATCTAAATTCAAAGAAGAAAAAGTCCAATAAACTCTAAAATTTATATAATATTGAATTACATACTCATAATAAAAATTATCGCTTTTTTATCAGGCAAACCAAAAACATCAAAACCAAGGTAAGCACGCACAAAACAACAACGTTCTGTAACGAATAATCGACCGTAAAAGTAATTGTGACTTTTATAAAAGTATGCCACGTTGTAAAGTCGTGTGTACCTATTACATCAAAAGTCTTTTCATCTTTTCATATAAAAGCGAACGCTCAGAGCCAATGCGGAAACACATCCGTATAACATTGGTTTGGTTGCGATTCGTTCCGTCTACGTGTGTAGTTCGTTTCAGCTTACGAAGTACCGCGAATCAATCCACTTTCATACTTACGACTTAGGAATTAGAGCTCTATCAGAAAGTTTTCTACTTTGTAGGTTATGCAATACTCTGTTACCGCAAACATGATAAACTTAGCGACATTCAATAGTACTTTCTAAATCTCATTTTTAAGTTATGTTTCTTTATACTTTAAAAAATGTTGACCATGTTCGTGCCAATTTTAAAAATAATAATAGTATTTCACATTAATTCGAATGCCCTCATGCCACTATGGAAAACATGATTTTACGCGCAAAATTACTTAATCAGGTCACGTAAAGCCTAATTCTATTAACACATTTGCGGACAGTGAACGAAACACAATAGAACTTTTATTGTTATCACTGCTATAGCCGGTCACTGTCCGCGAATGTGTTAATATATCTTTTTATTGTTATGCAAAACACGAAAAAGTTTGTTATCTTAATAATAACTATTATAAAACTGTAACAGAAGTGTTGTGTGTACATTGAAGATATTAACAACAAAAAAAGTTACGATATGGTTTTTAGGTGTCCCTGATTCCGTATCACCAATTTTTGGATTTTTTGTCTGTCTGTTTGTTATTTCGTTTGTGTGTTTGTTTGTTTGATCGAGCATCACGCAAAAACTACTGAACCGATTGTGATAAAACTTTTTTTGTTTGATAGCTTATGATCTGACTTAAATTCTGGTGTATAATTTGTGCGGTTCGTCACGGGTTAACTCTTATTACTATTAAAGTCAGAATAATTAAAGGTCCTTCTTAAATATGCTGAATATTTTTAAAGAGGATGACGGACTATTAATACTGAACAACTTTCTCTTTGGGACTAATATCGAAATCGTGAAAAAAAAACAACAGTTTCATACAAAACTGCAATGCGACTCTACCCGAATATGTGAGATAGATCAGACTCTGATCATCAGAATATTAAGTTTTTCCCGGTAGCTAATTCACTTGCTTTTAATCCTGCTATGGTAGGATTCTATTCATTTTGCACACCAGTTTTTATAAAACATGGTTTACCCTCACATTTCAATGATTCACAAAGAGAAAATAAATACGATATGAACTCAAACACAGAGTTAGAAGCCTAGCCTTAGAACACAGGAAGCTCTATTATAGCTTCCATATCAAACGTTCATATTCACAAAGAGAAATGGTTCTACAGAATATTACCACCATTGCAGTCACCTATTTATTTTACCTCAGGAAATTACGGCAGTACCTAACAATGGAAAACGTCGAATTTATAATTCCATACGTTTCTGTTTGTTAACCTGAATTGTGTAGAGTAAAGTTGCTTTTTAGGGTTCCGTACCCGAAGGGTGAAAACGGGACCCTATTACTAAGCATATGTTGTCCGTCCGTCCGTCCGTCCGTCAGTCCTACCTATTTAGGGCTGTAACTTTTGAACCGTAATAGCTAGATAGTTGAAATTTTCTCAGATTATGCGTTATTGCGGCGGATTTGTTAACAAATAATAAAAATGGCAGAAAGTTAAAAATTAAGGGGGGTTTTCAACAAGAAACTAGTTTTTATCAACGTTTTTTCTTCACGCTCTATAGTAAAAACGGTAATACATACAAGCGTCAAACTTAGTGTGATTATAGAGCAAACTCTACAGAATAACAACAAATACTAAAAACCGGTCAAGTGTGAGTCGGTCTCGCGCTAAAGGTCCCGGACAAAAAAAGTTTTTTTTCTATGTTAATAATGTTGTGTTCTGTGGTGGTGTGGTACGGAACCCTCGGTGCGCGAGTAGCCCGACTCGCACTTGACCGGTTTTATTTTAGTTTGTGATTTAACTACATTGGCTAAAAGTGAACTCTGCTTAAAATAATTAAAATGCACGCGGCGTTCTAGCAATTTGTTTTGAGTACAGTCAACAGCAAAAGTAAAATGAACTTTAGCGAAGTTCAAAATGAAATGAAAATGGAATAGCTGGATGAATGGTGAGGATGATGGAATGAAAATTTCGATCTGTTTATGAAAACAGCATTTCGCATTCCCCTGTTTCCTCCTCAAAACTTAATAATTCTTTCAAGAATAATATGAGAAAGACTTTGGCTATGTCTGTATGTTTTGCTTTTTTTGTTTATATTCGTCTTTGTTTGCTGCATGTCTGAAAACTGGCGGTAAAATTGGACATTTTTGAATGTAGTTCTAAAAGCAAAATATAGAGACACAGCAGATATATCATAGATTGTTTGGTAAAAAATTGTTTGTTCTAATATCCAGGGAGGAAACAGGGGAATCGTTTGTATGGAAAAACCCACCCACCTATCCTCTTAAATGTACAACACCGAAAGAGAAAATCTTGAGCCTGCGTATGTTTGTATCTATTTGATAATGCATGAAAAGATGTATGAATGTTAATGAGGCTAAAGAGGTATGTCAGAGTCGTAGCGTGTGGCGGTCCGTGGTCTCTGCCTACCCCCTTGGGACAATGGCGTGAGCTCTGCTTATGTATGTATGTATCTATTTGATAATGTGGTCATTTTTGTTATCAGTGGTAAAACCGCAGATTGCCTAACCTCACTAGCAAAACTGCTATTAGTGACTAATAGGTGCAATCGATAACAATTGTTGGGTGCGTTTTAACACAACAACATTTCCATTACGTTCTGTAATTGGCGTCGAAGTAATAGGGAGTACTTTAGTAAATGTCATGTTGTTGTCAACTAAGCCGAGGATTTGTCAACATGAGCATTATTCGGTCATGGAGCGACGCAATGTGACGGAATCACGCTCGTGGTTGCGTCGCGTCGCTATTGCGAATCCACCACTCGGGCTTTACTCACTAATTACCTCATTAAAACCTTCGTTTCCAATAGTCAGGATATTAAGATACTTTATTGGCTTTTTGATGTTATTTATAAATGTAATTAAATCATTAATAGGCATAAATTGCGTAATTGGAATTCGAATGTTGTATAAAAAAGCTTATGAAAATGAAAATGTTATTACCTACTTAGGTATTTTCATTATCATCATCACAGCCTATATACAGGGTGAAATTGATACCATTTGCATCCTTTCAAACTACGAGTCTACCCATCAAACTGAACAACTTTCACTATGGGAGCAAACCGATCGGAGCAACAAAAAAATCTGCTGTTCCATACTAAACTGCAATGCGTACGCGACATAAATGTATGCAACAGCAGATTTTTTTTTTTTTTTATTTTTTTTTATTATTCTTAGGAAGATTTACAGCTTTGATTACATACTAAACACAACTTTAAATAACTGTAAGCTAATTACAAATCTCCACCTATAAATTTCACTTTTTTTTTTCAAAAACGTGCTTGGTGGTTGGTGTAGTTACAACCAAAATTGTGTTACCTATTTAACTTAAAAATTAACTTAAAAATTAACAATGTGAGAATCAAAATATGCAGTCGCAGTCGGAAAAATAGCTAGCTATTTAAAATAGCCATTCGCTATACCAGTTTTAATGGATTTTGCACTAGAACAAAATAAGTCTATGTTGTGAACAGTCGAACTTCGTGGTAGGAACGCGTTTTGCCCATAATTGGTGCCAGAGAAAGGAACATATAAAATCGGACGTTGCCTCAATCCCAAGATGTTGGTCCGGATTGATATGTTTGACAGGATCTCAGAAGAATCGATGGAACCATTAGCGACCTTAACTAGGAAACAGATGTCATTTGCTTTTCGGCGCAATTCGAGTGGCAGAAAGTGATACCGCTTACAGCGATGTGTGTAGTCCGTCGACCTTTGGTGTGCCTTATAGTCTAGAAACCGTAAAAATCGTTTTTGGATTTTTTCTATGCGTTCTTTATACACATCGTACTGTGGGTTCCAGACTTGTGATGCATATTCGAGGTGACTGCGTACGAACGCACAGTAGAGTATTTTTATAGATTTCAACCTACGAAAACTAGACGAAACCCGTATGATAAAACCCAATGCTTTTGATGCTTTGTTTACTACTTGGTTAATTTGTTTGTCAAATATTAGTTTGCTGTCATGAACTACGCCAAGGTCCCTGATATGATCAACTTTATTCACGGTTTGCTGTTTGCAAAAGCTGGTAAAAAGAATTGATAACATTAATTTTTCTTGTAAAGGTGACCTGGAAGCATTTTGAGACGTTGAGATCTAATTTGTTAATAGAACAGTATGACTGAAATCTGTCCAAATCTGATTGGAGTGCTTGAGAATCGGAAACAGTATGGACATGCTTTAGAATTTTCATGTCATCAGCAAATAGTAAAATTTTTGAATTTTGAAAACACTTATTAATGTCCATTACAAAAATTGTAAATAACAAAGGTCCCAAAATGGATCCCTGGGGAACTCCTGATGGGATAAACGTCCAGATAGAAGCATAGCCATTCAATACCACAGATTGACTTCGGTTTTCTATGTAGGAGGTAAACCACCGATTGGTGGATTGATTGGATTTTGCTCCGATTGGTTCGCTCCCATAGTAAAAGTTGTTCAGTTTGATGGGTAGACTCTTAGTTTAAAAGGATGCTAATGATATCAATTATGTATAGGTATACGACCCACTGCAGGGCACAGGTCTACCCTCAAGGAGGGTGTATGGGCGTTAGTCCACCATGCATGCCCAATGCGGATTGGTAGACTTCAGTTCAGATACGCATTGGAATTACTTTTTCAGCGTTTACACGTTTCCTAACGATGGTTTCCTTCCCCGTTTGAGAGCATAGCATCTTATTTTAGGATTTATAATATAAGTATGAAAGTGAAAATTTGTGATAAAGACCGCTTTTATCATTATTATTCGAAGAAAGCTTTAATTGACAGTTAAGCCACTATTCGAAGGCACTTTTAGGAATCAGAGCAAGCTTTAATAAGCGGAAATATACTTATATTTTCCTCTTCAAGACAGGACAAGGATTGCCAGATGTAGTAAATATTTCCTCGTAGATACAAAAGCAAGAAAAATCTCGTACTTTGGCTATTAAACCTCGTACATTAATCTAAAGCGTGAAAAAACAAAAAAATAATGTTTTGTATGTACATTTGTACATTTTTATGTTGTTTTAAATAGAAAAAAAAAACAAATTTTTTTTAAGAGCAGCTAATACAAGGAACAAATCATAGCAATGACCGGTTTCTTGAAGATTTTCTGGCAAACTACGAACTAACCATAAACATCTGATAGTCTTTGATGGTTTAGATATCAATTTATTCTACAAAAGTCGCCTACGATGGAAAATCACTCAAGAATTTTTTCTGAAAGTCAATACATCGTACAATTTTGTACGAGGCTGACAGCATCCTCGTACCTCGTACGAGATACCCCAAATCTCGTATTTTTACGACGAACCTCGTACGTCTGGCAACCCTGGACAGGACTAAATTAAGAAATAAAATCATCTATCAAGTACTAATGAGAGTCTAGGCTTGCTGTATCTATGTAGCAACCGAGTAGCGCACGCGCAGCCTCGGTCACGACTGTTTCTGTGTCGCAACCACGTTAAGACTTCAATAGTTAGCGCAATAGCGCGTGGTGATTTGAACCACGTTCGGTTATCCTTTGTTTGTAGCTCTCCTGGGGTTGGGACACCTTGAGGATATTGAAGTCTAGCATCCCAGCCCTTTCATAAGAATTGTCTTTCAATGTACTAAACTATACCTTCATAAACAAGCGTTCAAGCGTAAGCGTTTTAGTCCATTTCCTGAAAATACTATATGTAATACACGCATGACAATTTGACAATTGTGATTTTATGGAGTGTTGACCTGACAAAAATAATTTGGTATAAGATTCTTTTTAAGGTTCCGTACCCAAAGGGTGAAAACGGGACCCTATTACTAAGCCTACGTTTTGTCCGTCCGTCCGTCCGTCCGTCAGTCTGTCTGTCCGTCCGTCCGTCCGTCCGTCTGTCCTACCTATTTAGGGCTGTAACTATTGAACCGTAATAGCTAGATAGTTGACATTTTCTCAGATTATGCGTTATTACGGTGGATTTATTAAAAAATAATAAAAATGTCAAGAAATTAAAAATTAAGGGGAGTTCTCAACAAGAAACTAGTTTTTATCAAAGTTTTTTCTTCACGCTCTATCGTAAAAATGGTATTACATACAAGCGTCAAACTTAGTGTGATTATAGAGCAAACTCTACAGAATAACAACAAATACTAAAAACCGGCCAAGTGTGAATCGGTCTTGCGCTAAAGGTCTCGGACAAAAAAAGTTTTTTTTTTTATAAGTTAATAATGTTGTGTTCTGTGGTGGTTTGGTACGGAACCCTCGGTGCGCGAGTAGCCCGACTCGCACTTGACCGGTTTTATTGATTTATACTTTTAAAAGAGTTCCGTAACTGACTGACTGACCGACTGACTGCCTCAACCGCTGAAGATAGAAACATTTTGGTATATTCTACAAAGGATGAAGGGGTGCACTAAGAAAGAATTTCTCGAAAATCTACCCCTTAAGGGCTAATCCACGCGGATGAAGTCGCGGGTCAAAAACTCGTAAGATTATTATCTTGCAAACAAGTCCACAGAAAACATGCGTTTATCTGTGAAAATCAAACTTGTTTTGGGAAAAGCTGTTAATGTTTGAGGTTACGGACTCAAGTTTTCTTCAAACAAAATTAGTTTGTGGACTCGTAGATCCTTGGTTTTAAATTCGATTTCACAGTTGAGTTATTCAGTTGGTTAGAATTTAAAGCGGAGTTTGTTACGACGAGATATCCACCGATATAAAAACGTTTTAATGCAATGTGCTAAAGAAATTTCCTTTCACACCAATTTTATGAAGTCGGTTTATTTCCTCATACACAGGGCGTTTGGTGTTTACGACGTCATGCGCGAACATAAATTTTACGAGATTTTGGACTGACTTTTAATAGACTTTCGGGATGCTGACCGCCTACGAACGGGTCAGCCGTGTTTGCTTTTCCGAATGAAAGATCAAAAGTCTTGAAGCACATCACCATCGCACACATGCACACATGTGTGCACATCATCATTGTTTTGTACATAGACACGTAAGGTTATAAAAGGGATCATTTTTAGGGTTCCGTACCCAAAGGGTGAAAACGGGATCCTATTACTAATCCTACGTTGTCCGTCCGTCCATCCGTCCGTCTGTCCGACCTATAGGGCTGTAACTTTTGAACCGTAAAAGCTAGATAGTTGAAATTTTCACAGAATGTGCGTTATTACGGCGGATTTGTGAACAAATAATAAAAATGACAAAAAGTTAAAAATTAAGGGGCGTTCTCAACAATAAACTAGTTTTTATCAACGTTTTTTCTTCACGCTCTATCGTAAAAACGGTAATACATACAAGCGTCAAACTTAGTGTGATTATACAGCAAACTCCACAGAATAACAACAAATACTAAAAACTGGCCAAGTGTGAGTCGGTCTCGCGCTAAAGGTCCCGGGCAAAAAAAGTTTTTTTTCTAAGTTAATAATGTTGTGTTCTGTGGTGGTGTGGTACGGAACCCTCGGTGCGCGAGTAGCCCGACTTGCACTTGACCGGTTTTATTGAGATGTAGCAACAGTATTTTGATGTATACAAAATAATCGTTTTATAGTGTCCAAAATCAACAGCGCCAGCGTATTCATACCATTTAAACATGTCTAACTAAATTATGAACTCGATGTTTATAGTTCAGAAACCGTAAGTAAGTATTCTTATACTAGCCGTAATCAGGAATGTGTTAATAGAACAAGCAAGGTTAATTAATATGCTTGCATGAATTCGTTAGCGTGTCTGGGTCAAAGTTAACTGCGTGCGTGAATCACATTATACTCTAGAGACGTCCCGAGTTCCAAGAACGACTAGTATTGTTGCCGATACTTTAAAGTATACTAGTTTTTACCCGCAACATTGTCCGCGTGGATTTCGGAAAACTTCAACAGCCTGTTGCACACCTTTTGGGGTTTATTTTCGGATAATCTTTTCTTTTTGCACCCCTACATGCTCTGAAGAATCATCATCAATAGAATATGTAAGTATTCCAATTCGTATATGTTTCCATCTTCAGTGGTTTAGGCTGTCCGCTGTCTGTCAGTCAGGTAAACGAGGTGTGAGTCGCGTATTTTGAGTCCGTTTCATATAAAGGCTGAGGTCATAAATAAATAATAAATAAATAAATATCTTGGACAATGTCACACAAATTATCTAGCCACATTTAAAGTACCAGAATCTAGCCTGGACTTGTATTATGATGACTAGACAACGATATACAATACATATATAGATACAAACATCCATGACTCGGGTACAAATATTCATATTCATCATACAAATAGTTGTCCCTTACGGGCACGGAGTACAGAAGGGACTTACGGGATTCGAACCCGCGACCCTCGGCACAGCAGGCAGGTTCACTACCGACCGTGCTACCGGGCCGTCTAATAGACATCATATCATCATCATAGACAATGCATTCCCGGATTTTATATGAAACACAACCCAACAAACAACAACAACAACACAACACAACTCACAAATTACCCTATCTATCTACACTATTATAAAACTGTAAATTTAATAAAAGATTTTTTTTACTTTGGGTGTTTGAACGAGCATCACGCGAAAACTACTGAACCGATTTTGATGAAACATTTTTTGTTTGATAGCTTATGATCTGAGTTAAAATCTGGTATATAATTTGTGCGGACGAAGTCGAGGGTTAACGCTAGTAAGTTTATAAAGATATAGATATGGTATAGAATAGAGAGATTTGTTCATATTTCGTAGTCAAAATGAGTTATTGATTTAAAGGATATTGCTGAGTGGAAAAAACTAAAATATGTAAGACGTATAATATTCGGCCTAATTCATAAATAAACGCGACACTACAATAGTACCTACAAAATAAACACGACATATCCATGCTAAATTTTCAAATTGCCTTGAAGTGATTTTTGGATTGTCAGATTTAATATTGAGTTTGAATAATGCATAAATCTCCATAGCAATTATGTCATTTTTTTACTGCCGATTTGAACGTGCGACTTTCAAGCATCGCACTCCTGAGTCTCGTTCGGTCTGCGATTTGGCCGAACAGTCAGTTTTACCGAATAGTCGGTCACAGCAGTTGGTTCATCTCTAAAATTATCGGTATACTTACTAGTTTGTTATTTTGCTTGCGGTTATGGGTAAAACTTTGATTGATGTGAAAATGATGAGCCGTATAATGCAAAGGAAGATACTATTGTTATTGTTAGAGATTTGCTTTAGCAAGTATGTTGTTACATACTTCGATCGATTTACTTGTTATGTTCTGTGATATAGAGATGTTATATTCAACGGATAATTATGTTGTTTTTGATTTAACATAATTAGTAACAAATCAAAAGATATTGTGTTACATAATTTGACTTATTTGTTTCTGAACTTTAACAATTTTGTGCTGTGAAAGAAAATACATATAAAATTAAAGTTCGTTTCGAGATGCTTACGCTTCCAATTTAAAAGACATCAACGTGGCCGTCGTTGTATTTTATTTCTTGAAGATTTTCTTAATATTTTGAGATTATCTTCCCTTCATTTAGGTCTTAAAATCAATGTCGAATCTATTTTTAACCGACTTCAAAAAAAGGAGTAGGTTCTCAGTTCGACCGTATATATTTTTTTTTTAATGTGTGTTCGCGGATAACTTCGTCGTTTATGAACCGGAATGATGAGGAAACCAGGATCTGATGATGGATCCCAGAGAAATCGAGGGGAACCTTCGAAAATCGTAGTGCCGACTAGTGCGTTTGTTAATTTGAAGCACTACTGTTAAATCGAACTATTGAAATCACCACTGAAAATTGCGAAATAAACAAAATTTTTACAAAAAATTAAAACCGCCTTCAAAAATACCAAAAAGTTAAAAAATAATATTGCAGCCGATGACTTTTTTATTCGCATCATAAGAACATTATTAATATAAAGTTTTTTTTTACATGTTGAGTAGAACAACATAGTCAAATGTCGCAACAAGTTTTCACTATTCGCTGTTTTAATTGATTTTGATGCAATTTACAAAATTCAAGTAAAAATTTGCTTTACATGCAAAAAAGTTCTACAGAACAGATGTACATAATTTGCGTATTTTACAAGAGACTAAATGCTTGTATTTTTGAATTGCAACTGAATGGGAAAAAAACCTCATTAAATTTGAATAGAGACTCTAGTTGACTGCTAATAGGTCACTTTACCAATTTCTCTTCGACGTCAGTCAATAAATAAATATTTTTTTCCAAATAAGACGTAGAATATTAAATAAAAAATAAATAAATTCATATTTATTTTAGGTACTTAATTAATTTTTTAATTTAACTAAATTTTTTAATTTTAATTAATTTTTAATTAATTATAATTAATTTATTTTAGGTACTTACTTAATTTTTAATATACAAGTATATCAAAGTAAAATGATGAATATTTATTTAAGAAACAGTAAAATATGGTTAATAGTATAAAAACATAGCCGTCAATTATAAGATTAGCCGTAAAATTAAATTAAATTAAAAATTAAAATTAGTTTTTTTTTAAATTATTATTAGCATAAGCATATGCTCACGACTATATGCCCCCGAGCGGGTTAATTATTATTCATTATTATAAAATTATGTCAAACACCTACGTAGGAGCTAGCTACTTTTTCATGTCATGCTGTTGTCATCTCATTACATTTACATTTACATTTTATAACTATCTGATCAGAACCTTTTATACAATCATCCTTAATATTAACCTTATAAGTGTTATAATAACGCACATTTACCGATGCTCATGTATTTATGTTAATAATGACCCAGCTTATTGTTTAGTGATGGCCACTGCAATCATTGTTTGTTTAATGGGTGCACTTGCATGTTTGTGAAATATAAACCAGCAGTTGCATTACTGTTTCACATGCGTAATAATATTGCACGTAAACAAAGACATAAGTACAGTAATGATCAAAATATATCGGAGTAACCAGGGCAGAGCCCCTAAATAGGTATTAGTAATAAGGTCGAATGTACGGGTAGAGACCCGCACATTCGAACTTCGCAATTGCGTGAACGTTTTCGTTCCAATGTCAACTCTATAACAATGAAGTGCGGACCGAAACAGTGGTGATATATCGAACTTCGAAAGTCCGGGTACAGGGCCAGAAGTATTCATAAATCTCAGATAAATGATTAACTTATTATACACCCGTTTTCAGGGTTCCGTGCCCAAAGGGTGAAAATGGGACCCTATTACTTAGCCTACGTTGTCCGTCCGTCCGTCCGTCCGTCCGTCTGTCTGTCCTACCTATTTAGGGCTGTAACTTTTGAAGCGTAATAGCTAGATAGTTGAAATTTTCTCAGATTATGCGTTATTACGGCGGATGTGTTAACAAATAATAAAAATGTCAAAAAGTTGAAAATTAAGGGGGGTTCACAACAAGAAACTAGTTTTTATCAACGTTTTTTTATTCATGCTCTATCGTAATAACGGTAATACATACAAGAGTAAAACTTAGTGTGATTATAGAGCAAGCTCTACAGAATAACAACAAATACTGAAAACCGGCTAAGTGTGAGTCGGTCTCGCGCAAAAGGTCACGAACAAAAAAAAATTTTTTCTAAGTTAATAATATTGTGTTCTGTGGGGGTGTGGTACGGAACCCTCGGTGCGCGAGTAGCGCGACTCGCACTTGACCGGTTTTATTTAAGGTTTTTTAAAGGTCGAAACATACACATTTTGAAAAAAGAAAAAAAACGGCCGCTTTTGTTTTTATTCGAAACTCGTTTAGGAGCATAATTCCAAAAGAGCAAAATGACAAGTGGGTAGCAAAATGCCAAAAGAGCAGAATGCCAAAAGCGCACAATGCCAAAAGCGCACATAGTCAAAAGCGCAAAATAAAAGTCTAAAAGTGGAAAGTTTAGAACCTATAAAAGTATTAAATGGCTTGAAGGCTTTTGTAGTTTGTTATTAAGGGGCTATGTAAAAAAAATAGGATTCTTCAAAGCTCCATATATCATGAAGTACTAACAGTAGGAGTATGATTTGCGGATATGTGTAAATTGAACATATAATTGAAGTTTTGATTAGAGCCAAAACACGATTAAGACAAATTTTCTCGATAGAAAAACAAGCCAAAGTAGCGTCCGTTTTTGTCTATAAACGCTTGTAACTGCTAAACGGTGAATAATAGAAATATGAGACTTAATTTAAAAAAAAGAGATAGCTATTATCTATGTTTTGATTAGAGCAGAATTGAACTTACATAAATAGTACAATCACAATTAAATAAAGTTTGTTTTTTTAGTTTGATTCGTTCCAGGCGCGCGCGCCGCCCCATCTCTTTCTCTCGCATCTGGCAGTAATATAAGCTATCACACGCCCGTTTCGCTTAAATTATTTTTCGACATAGGCCCTTAAGCACTTTTTAATTTAGGCTTTCATTATTGAGAAATCTTTATTAATGTGATGAGGGCGCCACTGGACTCCGATAGCCCTCTTAAAATAGAAATTTATAATTATGAATTTAACACAAAATGATAAAACTCTTTTTGAAATTCTCTTGTTCAAAATAGGTAAAAGACCGCAGAATAGTACAAAAATAATGTGTTCAAAATCAATTACCTATTTATAACAGAATTTGTTTTAGTTGTTTGTTGTTGATTTGTTGTGCTTGGCCGGTTTTATTTTATGACAATCAGTCATATTCGAATAATTCGAAAGTTTAGACATTTCCATCTAAGAACGAAAAGAGGGATGCTATAAAGATTTCATAATTATAATTATTCAGTTCAACTAGCAACCCCGTTTCTTTTCTACTATCTGTTTGCCAAATTTTATCGAAACCCGTTCAGTCGTTTAGCGTGATTGAGCCACAAACATCCAAACATTGTCACAAACTTTCACATTCATAATATTAGTGAGAAGTGAGATTTAAGAAGATATTATCTAAATGATAGTGAAAACCGCCACGGCTTCACCGTGGTGGTCGAGTGGCGAGTAACCTTGCCTGCCGTGCAGGAGGTGAAGGTTCGATCCCCGTCCAGGCCGACTCGTACGAATGAGTTTTTCAGAATTTATGTACGATTTGTAACACCACTGGCTTTTCGGTGAAGGAAAACATCGTGAGGAAACCTGCATGCTTCAATTTCGTGGCACATGTATTGTTGTACCCACTGTCCATTACAAGTGGCGACGGGCTCACTCCCCGTCACACTGGGCAGAGTTTCGGCGTGTTTCGGTACTACTTAGTGAAACGTGGATGTTCTGAGGTTTCAGAATATCTCTGACTACCCCCTTGGGGAATATAGTCGTGAGCATATGCATAGTGAAAACCGTATCAAAATCCGTTGCGTATTTTAATCGAAGTATGCGGAGAAAACCAAAATTATGAGGACAGACGAGGATAGCAATTTTGTTACTATTTAGAGAAGAGTTATTACTTATGGTCTACTAAGTCTAGTCCCAATTGTATTTCCTGAATAATCTAAAGCAGTAAACCATGTCGTGACTCACTGTACCTCCTACTAAACGAGATCGAGAGAGGAAAACCAGAAAATTATCATGCGAATCATAACACAAGGTCGCTACGTTCACACGGCCAAGTTTTTAAAACAAGACAAGTCATCGTCTCATACAACCATCATATGCCATGGGAAATTAAACCACAGCATAGCGTATGTGATTAACTTAGACTATTTATATAGGGACGAGTTACGCGTGTCATTCTAGTAAGAAACATTTCTGCCACTTTTTGCGGGGGGCGAGGTAACATGAAATCCGCAACTTTGGATTTTATTCCCCATAACTTTAGATTCTAATTTTGAATGTTAAAAATCATGAAGAGTAGTCTCGTGTGAACCCCAAACGTTTTAAGTTCAAAATTATTGTTCCGCTATTATAGGCTGTCTCGTTTAGTGATAAGGTATAAAATTGGGTGTAAATGCGCAAGATCAATTGTTCTTATACCGTGGCAGAGGGGAAATGCTACCGCAAGGCGAGTCCCTATATAAATTGTCTAAATATTCTAAGATTAAGTTTTAGTCTTCTTCTTATCGTGTAGGCAGTGCCCTGGTGTCAGAGTTTTCACACCTCCTTACGGCCTCTAACGTGGTTTTTTATGTGACGACTATTACCACCAGAGATAGTAGCCGCGACCAAATGCTTAACGTGCCATCCGAAGCACGGAATCATCTTTCTTTTCAGACAATCAAGTGATTCAGCCTGCAATGTCCTAACCAACTGGGGAAAAACGCACAAAGTGACATAATTATCACATTTATCACTAGGTGTCCCCCGTGGGAATCGAACCCACGACCTCCGTGTCAAGAGCCCAAAGCTCTCTTGGTCTAACTAAACCAAGGAGGCAGTTTTAGTAATAGCACAGTAAAGTAACCTAAATAATGTATGTTTGGAGGCAAAATATGTACATCAATGAAACTTTGTTTTATAACTTTATCTTGGCACTAGAAATGAGGATCTGCAGAGTCCACCCAAAATTTAGGGGTCCTACCCCCTCCCAGGGGGGTATGAATAGGGGGGAAATTTTGGCTAATGCAGATTAACAACCTGGGCGAGTGATGTATCATTTTCTATGTAATTTAACGCGCTGAATCGAATGAGACCATCCCCATGCTTGTAGGACCTTCCGGCGCACTACCGTACCTTTTCTCGAAGAGATTCTGCGTATTTTTGAGCGCTCATAACTTCGGTCAGGATAGTACCTGTGAGCTCAAGTTTTCAGGACAGCATGTGCTCATCACTTTTATAAAATGCATTTAATTTCATATTTATAGCCCTGCTACTTTACATTTTATTAATACGCAAACTTCGTTGATTTAACATTTAGTCACTAACTCACTGTTGTTCATCAAAACCTAACAGGTACTTCCCGAAGTCCTAGAAAGTTGAAATTAGGTAAATTGTATAAAGGTGATAACCACATGCTGTCCTGAAAATTTGAGCTTTTAGGTACTATCCAGACCGAAGTTATGAGCGTTCACAAAAATACGCCGAATATTTTCGAGAAAAGGTACTGTCCCCACTACCCTAGGAGGTAGGACCTCTAAATTTTGGGTGGACTCGACAGATCCTCATTTCTAGTGCCAAGACAAAGATAAAAAACAAAGTTTCATTAATGTACATATTTTGCCGCCAAAATAATCTATTTTTCCTGTATTATCTGTAATTAGTTACTCTGGTAACTACGCGTAGTAGGAACCATGTATTCTTGCCTACAACTAGATGAGATGGATTTATCTAAGTATTATCTTAGAGTAAATAAATGTATTATTTTAACTACATAAATAATGCATTATTACCCACTAGTAAAATATTTCAGACTCATTGTCAGCTACTAGTTCTAAACTACACAGATAGCGCAAATGATTTATTATGTTCTGTTTTTTGTTGGATAACCACTATCGTCATATAATAAGACACGCTATTCGGACACAACTTATTACCTTTATTTCATAAGGATAAAAACAAGTCCACTTGACAGAATCCAAGTCGCAAAAAAGTTCTTGGAAAAAATATCAAGATCACTGCCAATGGCGAGCGTGGAATCTGTGACGGAGGTCATTGTAGAACAACGAGAGATTAGCTTTGTGTCCGAGTTATACACTTTTTGTTGCGACAAAATGCTGAGACATAAATAACGTTGACAAAAACACTGGCTGCTGAATAAATCAGCGTAAATTATAGAGGTAAACATGAAGTGGAAATTGCTTTTTCAGTTCTGTTTTGTACTCTTTTAGGTCGCATTTGAGTTTCTAAGTAAACCCAGTTTTGTAGTCAAATTCTATTTACGGATGTGAAATAGTGCGGGCTGCTTGTAAACACTTCCGCACGTGTTTGAAACTATTCCGCAGAACACATAACAAATGCCGGCTATCCGTCAACATCAACCGAGTTGAGCCGTGGCCCACCTCACCCATTATACTATAGTCTACACAGGGTGTCTGAGAATCGATGGAGTCCGACAATGTGGACAATAGCATATCGGTGTCAAGAACACACGCTGTGAAGGAATATCTTTTGTCTTCTATTGAGGGCCAAATGTCAACCATATGCCATTTTACAAATTTTACGGAGACATGGTCAATGTCATTATTTTGTGTCGGAACCAAGGATGCATGTGGTCTTGTAAATCACAATGGGTGACGTTGAAGTCAAAACAATTAATCTAAGTGAATAAAAAGCTTATTTTTGTTGCATAGTAATAGAAAATGTATGTAGATTGAAAATGGTTGTGCAGCTGTTGTTGACATGTTACGATGACGAATCCAAGTCCATTACCGAGTTGCCAGAATTGGTCATGGTATGTAGGTGTATCAAAATGAAATAAAGTTTATTATTATTATATTGTCCGTGTGGTGCCGGCTAAGAATAGCACCATCCCATTTCCTCCCGTGGGTGTCGTAAAAGGCGACTAAGGGATCAACCGGAGGATGGGCAGCAGCATCCTCTGAGTAGGCACATTCAATCCAACTGCGATCGCCAACCCGCCTGCCAAGCGTGGCGATTATGGCAAATCCCACCATTTTTGGGGGAGGCTTATGTCCAGCAGTGGACGTCTACCGGCTGATATGATGATGATTATTATATTAGATAGGTAGGATTAGGTTCTAGGTTTTGCCCTAAGGAGGACCTTAGGTAGGTACCTAGGTAGGGTTTAGGTTAGTACCACGTCCGCAGGATCGTCAAAGGGATCGATGGATTTCTGCCGCCCTGTCAAGTCTCCAAAGAATTTCATTATAAAATATCCGTTCTTTTATGTTTCTGACATTGAAAACATGTAGTTTTCATTACTCGTAATGCTCAAACAATTCCCCCAACACTATCCCGATGAAATTTATAGAGCGCCTTTAAAATGTACGAACCTACTGATAGGTACCTACTACTCTTTTACATTTTTATACAAGGTCCTTCTTAATATGCTGACGGTTTTTAAAGATCAGACCATCAAACCGAATAACTTTTTCTATGGGACCAACATTGAAATCGCGAAAAAAAAAATCTGCTGTTCCATAGCCATACGAAACAACCTAATCGACCCAAATGTATGGGGGAGCTGATTTTATTTTGACTATAGAGAAAGAATTTCAGTTTGATGGCCTGATAATAATTCTGAGCGCGCTTCATACAAACGAAGTCTGGTTATATTTTCAATACTGACCAATTAAAGTCAAGGAAATTTTTCAGAAACAATCTTTAAAGTAATCTCTATGCTTGTATGTTGACAGATATTCGTTAAGATGTATAAGTTTTAAAGTTACAGTGCCTCAAAGATTTCCATACAAATCTTAAATTAATCCTAGCATTGAAACTGTTTATTTCAACGAAAATCTAACAACGTACAAGTAGGTACAATCATAGAGATTCTTTTCTAGACTGTTTCTGAAAATTTTCTTTCACTTTTCATTGGTAAGTATTGAAAATATAACCAAACTTTATATCCCCTTGAATTGTACCCTGTATATAATAGGTAGATTAATCCAGTACATAGTGTCTGTAGTCAGATGCGACGCGACGTCCGTGTGGCCAGGTGTAGGGAAGTGGTGTCCCAGTTCGGCCGTGTGCTAGAGCGAAGTAACCGCAGGATGTCATGGTTTGACGGCCCTGCCACGGGATGCCTCGTTTATTTTCACACTCGCCAACACGACGCATTTTAATGAATATTCACTTTCAGCTCAAGTCGATAATAGTATTTTGTAGGATTAGTCTGAAATTCGAGACTTGTTGATAATAATGTGATAATCAGAAGGGCATATTTACAGGCTATTTAAAACGTTCATGTAGGTAATTTTGGCAGTAAGTATAGTAGTTTCTTTGAGTTTAAAAATATATAGTTTGTTTTCCTTTCGTAAACCGTTTAGTACTTGGATACCTATGCATTTTGAAAGTAACCTCGTTTCCATTTGATAAGATTAGTGCTAGTCTTTGTTTAAAGAGATACGCACGGCACTTGGTTGCTAATATAGGTGGGTCCCTACATACTTAACAATTTACTTTACAAAAATGATTATTTTTAAGTAAATATTCAACATTGCACTTTCTATAATACCAAATGAGGATTATACTTTCTTCTAGATAACAAATAGTTAACGTTGCACTATGAGGTTTATCTACAGGGTGTAACAAAACACCCTAGTAATACTTAAGGGGCTGCTTCAGACCATCAAACTGAACAACTTTCACTATGGGGCCAACATCGAGAAAAAATTAAAATAAACTGCTATCCCATACATTTTAGTCGAGTCGGTAATGCAGTTTTGTAAGGGACAGCAGATTTTTTTTATTTTTTCTCGATGTTGGCCCCAGAGTGAAAGTTGTTCAGTTTGATGGTCTGAAGCACCCCCTTAAGTTTTACTAGGGTGATTTGTTACACCCTGTATACTGTCTTCTAGATAACAATAAATGCTATTTTGGAAGAACAAAGATTTGAAAAACTCCATGTCACTTATTCTTAGACCAGCTTTCGGATCGCTTTCTTTCTTTTGCTGATCACAATTGCCCAGAAATCTAAATAGGAATCGGAATATAGGGTCCTTCTTAATATGCTGACACTTTGATGATTAGACAGTCAAACTGAACAACTTGCTCTGTGCCACCAACATCGAAATCGCGAAAAAATCCGCTCTTCTATACAAAACTGCAAACCTACTCGAGCCACATCAGCGTGATGGTCTGATCCTTCCCATAAATAAAAACCGGTCAAGTGCGAGTCGGGCTGCTCGCGCACCGAGGGTTTCGTACCACACCACCACAGAACACAACATTTTTAACTCGGAAAAAAATCTTTTTTTGTCCGGGACGTTTAGCGCGAGAACGACTCACACTTGGCTGGTTTTTAGTATTTATTGTTATTCTCTAGAGTTTGCAACTCCGCTTGTTAACAAATCCGCCGTAATAACGCATAATCTGAGAAAATTTCAACTATCTAGCTATTACGGTTCAAAAGTTACAGCCCTAAATAGGTAGGACAGACGTAGACGGACGGACGGACGGACAGACGAACGGACAGAGGGACAGACGGACGGACGGACAACGTAGGCTTAGTAATAGGGTCCCGTTTTCACCCTTTGGGTACGGAACCCTAAAAAGTGTCAGCGTATAAAGAAGCACCCTGTATTTATATGGAACAAAACATAGCGAAACTTTTTAATCTTTTTGAATAGACTAGACTTAGATTACTGCATTTACGCTGGAAAGGTAACAAACATACTTATTTCGCAATATATTTCAGTTTTAAAATAAATCTACGAGGGTATCATGTATACGTATGTCTCGCCTCGTTACGGACACGTAATGGTTTTATTTTATACGAGTTTTGTTTGGTGTTCTACGCCCCCACCCGTATAGTTTCGTAGTCTCGCAAATTAAAGCATTTTCACACATACGTTGTAGCCATAAGAGTTCCTTTAGCAGTCTTTACCAGTGAAATGACGTATAAATGCCGTAATGTTCCCGTATAATGACCATCTGTTTACGTGTGTAATAATTAACACTCATTTGTGCACGGGTGGTATAATTTTTTTGAGGTTATGAAACTAATTGCTTTATAATGACTGTATGATAATAATGATAAGGTAAACTGGTTTAGATTTAACTCTGTTAATTACTGTTTTATTTTGTTACTTGAAGGCTTAGATCAAAGTAAATTGCTTGAAGGTACCTAACTGGAGTGTAAGCTTCTAGTGTAGCTGTAGGTATCATACCAATAATTATATCGATGGCTAATTGAATGGCTAATTGATATCGAATCGACAATGTGCTTTTTGAGTGTTGACATTTCCTTGCGCATGTAGTTCTTTAAGGGTACCCACGGCAACTTCCTGGTTTCTTAAAACATTCAACACAAGACCAACAAAAGTTAGAAATTTCAGATGATGGAGGTGACTAACTGGGAACTACAAAATCTCTTACAAATTGTCTTACCTACACAATAAATACATTTTATTTCTATTATGAAATTATGTAGGTATTCATTATGCGTTCCATACAGGGTGTAACAAAACACCCTAGTAATACCACGGAATATTTAAGGTAATACTTAAGGGGGTGCTTCAGACCATCAAACTGAACAACTTTCACTATAGAGCCAACATCGAGAATAAATAAAAAAGCTGTCTCATACATTTGAGTCGAGCCGGTACTGCAATTTTGTATGGGACAGCAGTTTATTTTTATTTTTTTCGATATTGGCTCCATAGTGAAAGTTTTTCAGTATGATTATCTCGTATGGTCATAGATATATGAAATAAAAAGAATACACCGCTGAACGAACAATTTATCATCGCATCGTTCTTACCTATTTATAATTTTTTTCCTGTAAACTGTATCAAAAGGGTATTATAAAATAATTACCATCGCATAGACCTACAGATAGGTAGGTAACGATGGTATAATCCCCTGGATTACAGCCTCGAAACCCGCCTAGTGCCGACGCGTCAATAGCTCCCAGGGATGATTAATAGCCCAGAGATAATCCCTCGGGCAACCGCTTTCCTTTTGCTCCTCGACGCTCCCAATTCCTGTCTTTATTTTCAGCTGGATAGTCTGGCCACAGAGCTTATTAAACTTTGATCGTTATATGAGTGATACGGTCCAGATAACCGCTGGGCAATATTTTAGAAGTTACTAGCGACTCGCCCGGGTGTAATGCTGATACTATGCATGCATTATATAAATAACGCTCACACAGGCACATACATTGTAATGATCCCAAGAAAGCACTATTTATAGGCTGTTTATTATGGAAACCATACAACAACGGCACAAACATATAAACATCCATGACCGAACCGGGATTCGAACCCAGGACCCTGGTTTGTCAGTCCGGCGTAGTAACCATTAAACCGGGTCGTCGTACATATAAACCTTCCTTTTGAAACACTCTATCTAATTAAAATTAAAACCGCTTCAAAATCCGTTGCGTAGGTTTAAAGATCTAAGCATACATAGGAACAGAGAGACAGCGGGAAGTAACTTTGTTTTATACTATGTAGTGATGATTACGCTTGCATTGGTATATCTAATACCATAGTACTTCGCTGTGATTATGATATAAAATGATTCGGACAAATAACAAGATATAAGATCTATAGGGTTGCCAACCCTACTATATAATATAGTATCCTACTATATTAGGGTACTATATTTATCCTACTACTATAATTCTGAGAAAAATATAAGTAGGCAAAACTACTATATTTTGATGAGCAAATAATTTATAGAGAATTTAAATATATTGGTACTACTTAGGTTCAATAAAAATGACCAATAACATTGTTATGTCTTTCTCTTGATCACATTTGTTCCATAAACAATTTTCTACTAAATATACTACTGAAAAGTGACAACAAGTTTTCCTAAAGTCAGATTTATCTTTTTTTTTTAGAAATTAAGTATATTATTTCTGTATCGAATCCAGCGACTGCTGCGTTTACAGGATGCATTATTTTCTATAACGAATACGAAATAGAGAAATTATTGTTCCTTAAAAATAAGAACTTGGTATTCAAACCAAAAAGTAGCAAAACAAAATCTTTTTGAAAAAATTTAAAATCACAAATTCGAAAAATACTATATTTTTTCTTATTTTTCCCCGATCTACTATATTTTTTCGGGCACTAAGGCTCGAAATACTATATTTGGTCTAAAAAAAGTTGGCAACCCTAAAGATCTATGAGAGATATACCTATGTAAGGGGGACGAATACAGTTATTGACAATATACAAGGTATTACAAAAATACGAATAAACATTTAAGGGGGTGATTTATACCATAAAACTGAACAACTTTCACTTTAGAGCCAACATCGAAATCGCTAAAAAAAAATTAGGTGCTTCTAATAAAACTGTCGTATCGACTAGACTCCTATACGTATGAAACAGGTGTTTTTTTCGCGATTTCGATGTTGGCTCTTACATAGTGAAAGTTGTTCAGTTGGACGTCTGAACCACCTCATTGAATGTTTATTTGTATTTTTGTAACACCTTGTATTTGTATAGATGTAAGAAATCCATACCGGGACCAACTTAATATCCTGACAGTTTTTTAAGAGGATGATCAGACCAGCGTGAGAAAACCTGCATGCTTCAATTTCGAGGTAGGTAGGTATGTATTGTACAAGTGGCGACGGGCTCACTCCCCGTCACACTGGACAGAGTTTCGGTACTACTAGTGAAACGTGGATGTTCTGAAGTTTCAGAATATCTCTGACTACCCCCTCAGGGAATATAGTCGTGAGCATATGCAATGCTGATCAGACCATCAAACTGTCAATTTTTCTATATGGGACCAACATCATCGATATCAGGAAAAACAATCTGCTGTCCCATAAGTTTTGGTCGAGTTACGAGTAGAATTGCTGTTTTTATACATTTTTGTTTAGCGATTTCGACCTTGGTCCCATCACAGTCCCATGGCGAAATATGTTCAGTTTGATGATCTGATCATCCCTTTAAAAACAGTCAGCATAATTAACAAGGTTCCTATTTTAGGTATAAATATAAAACAGCGAAAACTTCATCAACTGAATAGCAACAGCTAAATTGTCTGCTCGATTAACAATTAACGATTTAGAGTCCTAAATATTAATTGATCGTTAGGATTGACGTTTCGCAAATGCGATTGCTTTGTCGCCCTTTCGAGCTTAATCCCCGGTTCTAATTGAGTCGATCGACAATTCGACAGCTATACAGTAATCCCCGAATTGTGCCGCACCAATTACTCTCTTGTCTTCGTCAGCGACTTTGCTTTTGTGGATTTCCTCACTGAATTCATTCGGTCAGTGATCCGTCTTAATTTGAATTTCTGGAAGACTCTATTTCGTTTCCGTTAATCATTGTCGACCGGGATTACGTCTGTTGTTGGTTAAATAAAATTGATTGCTACCTACAAACATTCCAAATAACGATCAATTTTATTGAGCTAAGTTTTGATAGAAGAAAAAAAAAAGAAAAAACCCGACTGCATAACAAAAACTGATGAAAAGAGAAAAACAAGCTCTTTAATCAATAATCAGCTATAACAACTTTGTTTTCTTGAGCAAATATAATTTGAATGTTATTATTATTAAGTAGGTATCGCAAACATAATACGGGTGCCCAATGATGAAATTAGCGTGGTTTATCACAGCAACAGTATCAAAAACACTACCAACTCGAAAAGGAAATTTTTCATCACCCCCGAGCGTTACAGAAAATTGAATTCCAAACAAATTCTTAAACCACACCCTGTCTCCGGCTGCCGTGCCGGTGAGATAGAATTACTGTGTTCATACAAATTGGTTTCAGGTGTCGAAATACGAAATTAATTCCAATGAATTTATTAGGGCTGTGTCGACAGTGTTATCGATGTCGATGCCCTTCGGAATACTTTAAGGTATTCTCGTACAGTACCTATAAATCACAGCCATCCATCAAGCAACACCCACTTTCAATTTAGAGAAAGAATGTAGGTGTACATATAGTAGAAATAATTATAATAATTAATAAGTCATCAATCAAATAATTTCAGAGACTCTACATAAATAATTATTGTGATCTTGTCTGTTGTTAACTCATATGTTTAGGTAGGTAAGTACGTGAAGGGTGTAAAATTAAATGGGATACTTACTTAAAGGGGTTGTTAGACCATCAAACTGAACAACTTTTACTATGGGACCAACACTGAAATCGTGAAAAAAATCCTGTCCCATACAAAACTGCAAACATAATTCAACTGAAGTGCGATTTTTAAAAATCATACGAGCGAATTGGCAGTAGAAAGATGCATAATCTCCATAGTAATTTTGACATTTTCTACTGCCAAGTCGCTCGTATGATTTTCAAAAATCGCACTTCTGAAGTGTATGGGACAGCAGATATTTTTTTCGCGATTTCGATATTGATCCCATAGAGAAAGTTGTTCAGTTTGATGGTCTGAAATACCCAAGTAAGTGTCCCATTTAATTTTACAGCATGAATAACAATTTAACTGAGTGCCGTTTTGCTTCCTAAAATAATTGTTTAAATATGAATTCCTTTTGTTAACCGACTTCAAAAAAAGGAGTAGGTTCTCAGTTCGACCGTATATATTTTTTTTTTTATGTGTGTTCGCGGATAACTTCGTCGTTAATGAACCGATTTAGATGATTCTTTTTTTGTTGGAAAGGAGATATCCCAAGAGAGGTCCCATGATAAGGAAACCAGGATCTGATGATGGATCCCAGAGATATCGAGGGGAACCTTCGAAAATCGTAGTGCCGACTAGTGCGTTTGTTAATTTAAAGCACTACTATTAAATCGAACTAATGAATTTACCACTGAAAATTGTAAAATAAACAAAATTTTAACAAAAAAATTAAAACCGCCTTCAAAAAACTAAAAAGTTAAAAAATAATATTGCAGCCGATGACTTTTTCGTTCGCATCATAAGAACATTAATTTGTTTTATAGAAGTCGGTGTCAAGCCAAGCCAAAAAATGCAAGCCCTGTCGCGAATCGTACCGGCTTGACAGCGACTTCAATAAAACAAATTAATGTTCTTATGATGCGAACGAAAAAGTCATCGGCTGCAATATTATTTTTTAACTTTTTAGTTTTTTGAAGGCGGTTTTAATTTTTTTGTTAAAATTTTTGTTACTCATAGTAAACTTCTGCACCGTTTTGAGATTAAAATACGACCATGACCAAGTGGTATAATTTTTTGAATAAATTATCAGTAATGCGGATGTAGCTACCTACTTAAGTTACGTACTAAAAATAAATTTTGATAAACCTACTGTAATCTTAGTAATAAGTAGGTCAACCACCAAAACCCTATTCCCATTCATTAGGTCTAAAAGACCTAAAGATCTAAAGATCTACTTACACAAAGTGAAATACGTTTCGTCCATCTATTCGATGTCTCAATCAAGTACATGGAGTGGTCAGCATTGGACATGTTTCCACTCGGATCGCATTAGGGTGGCCCACTAGACGAGGGTGCCTCAATTTGCCGACGTTTATACGTCCCGCGACCGTTCCAAAGACATGTATTATTAGATCCACATACGAATGTCCCCAGATCAATCCATTTTCAGTCTTAGTATTTCTGAATAAAGGTCTCATAAAGAGGCATCTCGTGAAGACAGAATTGTAATTTACTTACTTCTAACTAAGGATAAAAGGATGACTTTTTACGATGCTTTTTCCGTTTCATCCGACTGAAAGGTAAGCACTTTTGAAGGTATGTTATTGACCCAATAATGCTTTTTATGTATTTTGGTAAACATATGGGTCAATGTTGTACCTGAATAAATGCAATACCTAAGTACTTACCGCTTACTGATACATATAGAAAAATCGTGTTTGCAACTTTACAGTAGTTATTATTGTACAATTTTTGAATAGCTATAAAACTGAGGAAGTATTAGTATTAATCACAGAGTCACAGACAGAGTATTATAATTACTACCGTAAGTATTATGTACAGGGGTATACGACGTAAAAGAATAGTGTATTTATAAATACATGAAAACAACTGTTACCGTTCTTCAGTTAGCTATATAATATTTATTAACCGAAAAATGATTCCGTGCTTCGGATGGCACGTTAAGCCGTTGGTCCCGGCTAATATCTCTGGTGGTAGAAGTCATTACATAAAAACCACGTCAGAGGCCGAAAAGCGGTCTGAAAAAACTCTGACACCAGGGCTCTGCCCACACGATAAGAAGAAGTTAGCTATACAGGGTGTAAGTGACAGCCTAGCAAATACTGAAACGGTGAACTCAGACCATCGAACTGAACAACTTTCACTATGGAGCCTACCTCAGGAAACGCGAAAAAATCAGCTGTCCCATACATTTTACGCACAGCAGTGCACGGGTAGGCACAGCAGTTTTGTATAGGACAGCTGATTTTTTTTAGCGTGTCCTGAGGTAGGCTCCATAGTAAAAGTTGTTCATTTTGATGGTGTGAGGCTAGGATGCTTGCTAGGCTGTCTCTTACACCCTGTATCGATTCTGTTATAGTTTTGCATTTGTTTGTCAATTCGATTCGTTTGATGCCAGAATCTACGCATAAATAGCTGTGACCAAACCATTGCATTATTATAAACGGCAAATACCACCATCTGCCTATTCATGTACAAAAAAAGGTAGATCCCATGTGCTTCCATAGAATTCAACCCTGGGGTAAATCTTGCGCATACAGCTTTATCTTTGTAAAATCTATACACATTTTTACTCCCACATGTTGTATTTTTACCTGGGTTTATACAAAAGGAAGAGGGACATTTTTTTTGAGTGCCATGCATTAGTTGCGTTGAATTGGCAAAAGCATGCAGTTACGCAAGGTTCGTGTCCGATTATACCATTTTGAAAGTATTTGGATAAATTGCAACTTTTTTTAAAGAACAGTGAAAATGTATTCAAGTTTAACACAAATGCTTTACTATACACAGAGTAAAGCGATCCGTAAATCCACGAACGCTTGTTTGTAAAATATCCCAAGTGATTTGAGAACGCGCATCGAACAGAAAACAAATATTCGTATCAATAGAGAATATTTTCCGTAAGAAAATTCAAACACGTTTCACCCTGTTTCCTATGGAAATCGCTATGAATGAATAAAGAATCAGCTGTAGGTAGATATTACTCGGGTAAAAGTTTCTTTTCAGTACATTCAAGGCTTTATCGGCTTTAGGTTTACATCTTACAAATTTGCATAAACGGTAAATAAGTATTTTAAGTAATTTAAGTGTAATTACAACTTGGTGATATCAAAATCGGTCGCTGATAGATCTTACCTACTTATGAATAAACTGGAGATGAAAAACCTTATCTTCTCCCCACAGCGGTAATGGTTTGTAAACATCAGGTATACAGAGTACACTATCTGGCAGAATCTCTTACGGAGCTGAAGAGGTAAACACAAACAATCACGCTCGTAAACATCCTGTGACTAATTGTGAGCTAACCGGAGTGCCCGGGGTGTGAGAGAAAACAGATGGGCGTACTTTATCTATTATTTACTAAATAATTCACTCTGCCCGACAGTGTATGCTTTAAATTCGTTAGTAAAGTTTTCGAACTATGTAGACGGTTTGGTTTACCAGGGTCAAGATCAATTGGAAGTTAAATTGTCCATAAATTTTGGTAAGAAACTTTGCCATATTAGAACACGTATGTGTTGTAATATGGCACGACTTGTTTTGAGATAAGGGCAAATAGGTACTTATTAAGGGGCGTCCGTCCGGTTTTGAGTAACTTTGTAACCATTTTATACATTAACTATGGAACTTTTTAAGCAGAAAACAAAACTGAACAATCTACAGGATATGAGAAGTGATGTGGTTTTTCTCGAAATCTATTTAATTAATAAAACTGGAGAAAAACGACTCCAAAGTCACCTCTTTTTTTCCCAGTTGTAACGGTTTTACTCTTACATTGTTGATCAGAAGAAAATTAAAATTTACAATATTCTTCACAATACAATATAGAATGATGTGGTTTTCATATTTTTTGAAAATTCATAAAAAATCATACAGGTTTTCAAAGAAAACGAAAAATTCTGACCGGAGCCGCGCAATTGAAGCGGGATGGCTAATTGCAAAAGTTTGCTTGTAAGAAAGAGAGCCTTGCAGATGGGAGGAGGAGCCTTAAGCGTTCGGGTAAAGTATGTACACACGGCGACACAGCAGGCTACTCAAAACAAACATAAGTTGGCCGCGCAACGTTATACACCTCCTTAACCACCACCTTAACGCTCTACCTACGCGTGACCAGCTTATTTTGGTTATGCGTAGCTTGATGTGTCGCCGTGTGTACATAACTTAGCTTTTAACAGAAAATCGTGGAAGTTTAATCACATTTTGACATGTGTCACCCTTCGTACGACCTTTCAGTGGATTTGGCGGGTTTTGCGAAATAGCCGGGCGACGCGATTTGGATAGGGCTTTGTGTTTTATTTGGGCCTGACGCATAAAAAGAGGAAAACGGTAGATTGCACTGGTTTATTTCTGACCAGTGACATCCCCCTCCCCTCCACATTGCTTTTAAAGAGGAGAGTCTTGTCATCGAATTACGCCATTACGGTGGGTGACTTTCCAGTAAATTTTAAATAGGTTACATTTGGCGTTGCTTTACCGTTTAGCTGTAGCTTGATCTTCATTTTTTTTTACACTTTGACAATAATGATGAAGTCAGTCATTTATAGTTCACACACACTCATACATTTTATATCAAAACAGGCATGTTTTTTTTTTAAATATTCCAATTAACTTATCATTTGTCAATTTTTCAGTCTCATACTGCTTGAGCATATCCGAGAAGGGTGTTAATAAATTCCACGTTTTTAGTATTTGTTGTTATTCTGTAGAGTTTGCTCTATAATCACACTAAGTTTGACGCTTCTATCTATTACCGTTTTGACGATAGAGCGTGAAGAAAAAACGTTGATAAAAACTAGTTTCTTGTTGAGAACCCCCCTTAATTTTTAACTTTTTGACATTTTTATTATTTTTTAACAAATCCGCCGTAATAATGCACATTCTGTGAAAATTTAAACTATCTAGTACGGTTCAAAAATTACAGCCCTAAATAGGTAGGACAGACGGACGGACGGACGGACAGAGGGACAGACGGACAGACGGACGGACGGACGGACGGACAACGTAGGCTTAGTAATAGGGTCCCGTTTTCACCCTTTGGGTACGGAACCCGAAAAACATGGCTGTAATAAGCAAATTGGAATTAGTACTAAATAACTCACTAGCTGATAACTTAAAAAAATTAAAATTAAATTAAAAAGTTTATTTCAGTTTCCTTAAATCGAATACAGCAGTATTGCAGTTTAGTATGGAACAGTTTTTTTTGCGCTGACAAGTTTTCTCCTATAGTAATAGTTGTTCAGTTTCATGGGAAGAGTATGTGGTTTAAAAAGGTTAATGGTACATTTCCTTACACCCGTATAGGACGTGGAAATGTGATTGAAAATAAAATAGAAAACATCGTAATAAGTATAGGGCAGAAGTGCCGTTTTTGGCCACCTTAGTACCGATTTTGGCCAGTGGACATTTGAATTAATTTATAAAAAATCACAATGTTAAAACCATATCTTTATTGAATTTTCAAAGATTCATACTAAAATAAATCGAGTTTGTAACGCTTTATAAATTCATTTTTATCGTTTATTTAAACAATAAATGGCCATAAACGGTACAGTGGCCACAAACGGTACTTCTGCCATATGGTATATTACGTACGATGTTTTCTATTTTATTTTCAACTGCCTATGCAGCATAAAGCGTAACAAACTGCCTATGTAGCAATGTCAAGCGACCATGTAAGCTATCATTTTTCATACCCTAATCCGAAGACAGGTCTCGTCAAAGGGAGCGCTTATCGCGGATCCCAATTTATTTCCCCTGGATTCCGACGTGACATTGTCATAGAAGTGTCAGCCCTACCGAACACGCGCATGTGGAGTATAACACGCAGAGCCATGTGTAAGCCTATATTTGTAACAAAATTGAGGATTATCCTTTGATGCTTCTGTTGATATTCGTTTAGTATCTTCCTTTTTGCAGCTTTATTCTTGTGTACCTTCTATTTACAGTAGTAAATCGTGGAAATAAACACCAATGTGCATGATTATGATTACTTATTGAAATATTGGGGGATTTTCTAAAAGTTAACGCAATTCAACCTAATAGATGGCTGCGTTCAATGACATTAGTGTGTTTTGTGTCACTTACACCCTGTATATCGAGCCATTAGAAACAATTTTTAATTGACTTTTATAAAATTACTTATTTATTTAGATAATTATTTCTTATACGTCGCGTCGTATTTTAATAACCTAGTGAAGAAAAACTGGCCAAGTGCGTGTTGGACCACTCGCAGGATAGGGGCCTTAGTTGCCCGTCACAATGTAATATGATGGTAATATGGACTTAGAAGAAGACTTTTTGTTTTATACTACGGTTTAACGGCTAATAAAGTCTAAAAAGAACATTTTATAAGTTAGTCGACTATTACTCGTAAACTTGTAAAGCCTACTTAGCGGTGATAGTTTTTCTTTTAAATTCGCTATATATACTATTGCCGTGAATTTTTGCACGTCTCCAACTACAACCGTTTAGCTGGGAGAGGGGGGGGACGCTTGACTCTACCGAAAATTTTCGCTTTAAAGCTTAATATTTTGCTAACGGATCCCTAAATCGAAAAATGGTTTTCGCAAACCCACAATATTTTTAAAAGACCTATCCAACGATACCCCACAACATGGGATAGACGAGAAAAAAAAATCATCCCCAGTTCACGTGTAGGGGAGGTAAGTACCCAAAAAAAAAAATTTTTCAAGATTATATTTTACCACTTTGTCGGCGTAATTTTAATTTTAATTTTTATTTTATTTTAACAGGTTTATCAACAGCTGTTACAATGATACATGGGTACAATTTACAATTACATCGAGTACTTAACTTAATGCACAACCACTTAGAGATGAACACCTCATGCAATTAATATGTATATCCATGCCAAATTATAGCTTTCTAGTACCAAACTTTGCAAGTACTAAGCGTCTCTGAGCTAAGCCGCGGACAGATAGACGGACAGACGGACGGACATGGCGAAACTATAAGGGAGGGTTCCTTGTTGACTTCGGAACCCTAAAAACCATGTCACAAGTCCTGTTATAGCTGATGACAATGTTAATTTAATTAATTAACATTGTCATCAGCTGTAGCTGTGATTTACGTTAAAGAACATTCTACAACAATAATTTCTGTGTATCTTGCTTGTTCGTAGTATTGCTTGCTATATCCTTGCTCCATCTAATGTACATCGTTTCAATTTCGTGATATTCCACTTTGCCTTTCCAGAGAAAATATTTTTAATTAACATTCTGACCGTCTGTAATACCAGCATTGCTACACACTTTACTTTACGTATTTGAATTAACATATTTACTTCGTTATTTTACCAACGTTTTGGGTATGAAAAAGTCCACAGTAGACGTTTTTGATGAGCGCGTTCAGCTTTTCTATTTGCACTGTATTTGAAAGAAAAATAATGCATAGTGTATCATAGTTTGAAATACATACAGTGATTATAATTAAATTATATGGGATATGCAGATTTCTAATAGAAACTAATTAATGAAGCAAGCAAAACTATACTAATTTACCTACCTATTAGTAGGTACATAAGCTTTTATATTCGCTAGTGGGTACCCTTCTTTGAAATTCCGCAACACACCGCATTCCGCGCACAGTGCAATAGAGAGAGTAGAGAGGTATACAGGGACCTTCTTAATATGCTGACACTTTTTTTAAGGGGATGATCAGACCATCAAACTAAACAACTTTCTCTATGGGACCAACATCGAAATCGCGAAAAAAAAATCAGCTGTCCCATATATTTGGCTCGAGTAGGTCTGCAGTTTTGTATGGGACAGCTGATTTTTTTTCGCGATTTCGATGTTGGTCCCGTAGAAAAAGTTGTTCAGTTTGATGGTCTGATCATCCCCTTAAAAAAGTGGCAGCATATATATAGAAGTATAGGTACTACATACAGTACGGACAGACACACCCTGCCCCCCACCAATTTTTAACTCAAACCCTCTTGGTAGGAAGCGTGGTAGAAAATATAGCCAATGGTGTATTCCAGTATCACACATGTGTACCTCTTTTTGTCAGTTTTTCCTTTTGTATGAAGTGACCATGGAGGATAGAAAGAAAGGAGAGAAGGTATCGCAAAGCCATATTTCTTTCTATTAAAGTAAGTGTCTCAAAAAACCAGGGACAAGACGGGTGCGCTGTTTCCGAAACCTAAAACCGGATTCAGGAATAGCGCATCTCATCGTTTTAGATGTCTTTTATTGTCAAAACCCCTGTCAGCAAAAATAATGGCGATCCGCTTCGAACTGAGCATCAGGCCACGAACACTGTGAGGTTATGATCTAATATAATGGCGACAGACCTAATTGCCTTGCGACGCCTCCGCGACAGTCAAAGTATCCAAGGTGTGAAAGAATACCAGTTCTATAAATTAGCTTTCCAACAAGGTTTTTAAACTACTTAACAAGTTCGATGGCAAACAAGATAAACTGTCGAGACTCATAGACAATGACTCGTCACTAATGGTGCGCGCACGCGTGTGAACCTGCGAACGTTGATCCGTCAAGTCGTGATCTCGCTCACTTCCTCTTCCTTATAGAACTATCTTTCTTCTCCTACAAAAAGCACCCTTCGTGGCCTTCAGGTTAAGCCGTGCGAAGTAACTAATACTTAACGCTTGTAAAGTTCTATTCAATGGGATAATGTGTTGGTCGATACCTACAACATGTTTTGTTACCGCTAGATAGATAGTAGGTACCTAGGTAATATACTTTAAAACACAAACGAACCCTTGAAAACAGTTTCTTCGTGATCTACAGGGTGAAATTGATATCATTGGCGAATGCCAAAGAAAAAACCCCCCTCTAAAACCTCTCTACTCTCTTTATTACACTGTGCTTTTGTTAAAAGAATTTTTAAACCATGAGTCTACCCATCAAACTGAACAACTTTTACTATGGGAGCAAACTGATTGGAGAAAAAAAAACTGCTGTTTGCAATGCCTACTCGACTCAAATGTAGGCATAATATGCATAAGTAAGCAGTGGGCATACTATGCCCACTGGGTCGAAAACGACCTAATTGTATTTGGGTTCAAAACAACCATTATGGGCATATTATGGGATAACGTTCTTATTTTGATAATTTTATCAACTTAAGTTTTAAATGTACCAGATGAAAACGTACCTACATAAAATCAACACAATCAATCAATTATACTTTATTTCACACCAAAAAGAAAAAACATAGTATACAGAGAGCAAACAATCAGGAAATACAAAGGCACAAAAACAGGCGGTCTTATCGCTAAAAAGCGATACACACAATCACGTTATGTTATCTATCAATGCATTTATTTTTGATCCAATAAAACAGGATTTACCAATTCTTTATCTACAGGATGAAATTGATATCATTAGCATCCTTTTAAACTAAGATTGATCGGAGCAAAAAAATAATCAGCTGTTCCATATTAAACTGCAATGCCTACTCGACTCTAATGTATGCAACAGCAGATTTTTTTTTTTCTTCGATCGGTTTGCTACCATAGTGAAAGTTGTTCAGTTTGATGGGTAGACTCTTAGTTTAAAAGGATGC
The DNA here is from genome assembly GCA_922987775.1 of Agonopterix subpropinquella. Classification (NCBI taxonomy): domain Eukaryota; kingdom Metazoa; phylum Arthropoda; class Insecta; order Lepidoptera; family Depressariidae; genus Agonopterix; species Agonopterix subpropinquella. The sequence continues at coordinate 13,151,673 of OV277695.1, read as the reverse complement.
TAATGATATCAATTTCACCCAGTATAATGATGACAGTTATTTATTTAATGGGTGAAATCCAAACCTTCCGAGCTTGTTCAAAGGGTTTGTCACAGTATTTATTTTTCCAAACCTTTATTCAAATTTCAAACGTCCATAGCCGGCACAAAGTGTAGCTCAAACGGCACTGGCTCTATAAAGTTACTTTGATACTTTATAGTTGCTGCCCGTTAAAGGATGCCTATCGGAGCGGATTGACTCGTTGGTTCGGCATCGGCATGCTAAACCTATCCTATCCTACGTCTCACAAAGGGAACAACACTATCGAGTAGCCACAAAGTGTTGGGTAGTGGACACTGTTCAAGAGATATGGTTATTCCAACATGATAGAGATTATGGACAAGGATATAAAGTTTAAAAAGTATTTGTCTTTGTTTTCTTTCGATTATTTTTATGACAACAACACTAAACTTTAAAAAAAAATCTTAGTTTGGTAAATGATCCATTCTAATCAGTCAGCTGTTCTTTATCAATGTCATAATAAAGTTTATTAATTGTATTATAGAAAGTAGATAGTTATTATTATAGCAAAATTATTTGCTTAAGTATAACACACGCAAAATACAGGGTGTACAATAAAATGGGACAGCTACTCAAAGGGGTGCTTCAGACCATCAAACTGAACAACTTTCTCTATGGGACTAATATCGAAATCGCGATAAAAAAATCCGCTCTCCCATACAAAACTGCAAACATAACTCGACTGAAATGTATGGGACAGCAGATTTTTTTTTCGCGATTTCGATATTGGTCCCATAGAGAAAGTTGTTCAGTTTGATGGTCTGAAGCACCCCTTTAAGTAGCTGTCCCATTTTATTGTACAGCCTGTATAACAGTGTACATACAAATCACAATACAAGACCAATATAACGTAACACAACATCAACAGAACAGCATTGTAATTTGCTATACACGGTGTTAGGGTAAACAGTTACATTACTTTAAGGGGTGATTGTACCCATGAGACTTAACAACTTTCCCTAAGAAACCTTAGGAAATTCGCAATTTTTTTTTGGACTTTCCGTAGTAAATGCAATCAGCTGATCGAACAAAATCGTATAAAATGGCAAATTTTTTCATTCTCCAATTTCCTATAGGTTTCTTAGGGAAAGTTGTTTAGTATCATGGGTACATTCACCCCTTAAAGTAATGCAACTGTTTACCCTAACACCCTACATGGACCTATTTGTTGCTGTAGCATACATGCTACAGCAACAAATAGGTCAAAGCTCAACGGTAAAGGGCAGCAGTTTCTTTCTCGAAGCAGTTTCTAGAAATCGAAATGTATCGAATTGCAGTTTTTCTCGGATAGTCAGTTACGATACCGAAGCAAGAAGGTCCAAGACTATGCAGATTTGTATTTCCCGAGCACGTTGTAATCATCAGTAAATCGAAGCCAGGTGTTGTCAGATAGTGTCTTGTGTGTAGTTGAAATGTAATACAAAGGTAGGGGATTGGTCGTTCGGGATGTTTCTTTTGTGATTGTGATACGATGGATAAACATTTGTTGGATTGGAAATAACATTTGCCTGTTTATGAGGATACTTATTGGTTTTCTTCGTAACTTTATCTGCTATAAAATATTACTAGAATTACTGTTTTATTTTGTAAAGATACTAACATTTTATTACTCATGTTGCAGTCAAAAACAGAAGTCAATGAACTTGAAATTGAAAATGACATTAACTAAATAACAATTATTTTTCGAGTCCTTCTTAATATGCTGACGGTTTTTTAAGGAGATAATCAGACCACCAAACTGAACAACATTATCCATGAGACTAATGTCGAAATCGCAAAAAAATCCGCTGTCCCATACAAAACTGCAATCCAACTCGATCCAAATGTTAGGTATGGGACGTCTGTTTTTTTCGCGTTTTGTATTGTGAATACCGTAGAGAAAGTTGTTTAGTCTGATTATAAAATCAGACTAAACACACCGTCAGCCTTAGATCCTGTACACTTTATAGATCAACAGGGTTAAAGCTTCTCGATTCAAGCTAAAAACAGTAGAACCACATTTACTCTGATGTCGAAATACACAAATATAAAGTCAACATAAAAAATGCAATTGCTCGGCTGTCTCTTACAGCCTGTATGTCCTATTGCTTACCTCTGAAAGCATTTAAAAGCTTAGCACATTTACGTGGATATAAAGGGAGAAGTATTAGCACTGTTTAGCGATGTTGACGCAGCTAAGTGTAATGTCAAATTGTCCAAGGAATGTGTCTACATCGACTACACCACAGATAGGCCACAGAGCTCTAAAAAATCTGGAGAAGTCAATGGCATGAAGTCTTTACCTCTAAAGAACGGACATTGGGCAAACACAGGACTCCAATCGTGTTACTTTAAAACATCGAAGTTCAATCCGTACAATTTCAGTTCTAATCACAATCCAGTTGCAATCCAGTTACTATTCAACTGTGTTTTGGCTTAACTTGACATATTTTCTATGTGTTATTTTTTTTTTGTATTTATAATTAAATGGACTCTTGCTTGTGCGTTAGCACTGCATTTCCGCCAGTGTCAAGTGTAGTTTATTGGGAGAATCTATCCCAATCTCTGGGACTGTTTTTGGACAAGAACAAGAAGAGATTGAGGAATGTGGAGCCTCGTGGCAGGCACAAACGCGACGCGCGAAACCTCGCGAGACGTGTACTCGGGTCAGTTCCTGCAACGTGACGTGACTCTCATGTGTTATGTTGACAGCTAAAACATCTGAGCAATCTTTCAAACGACTGTCAAAATGATTAGCGTGATACCAAATGTGTAAAAAGTTGAGCTTCGCACGTGGTCCAATCACGACGTTCAGTGAAGATTTAGCGCAATCGGGGCCCAGGAAGCAGTCATAAGTTATTCTCAATTTCTTTTATAAACCGTAGCGTAGGCACAATGTCTACAAAAACAATAATAATAATAGTAGTATTCACCTACCTTCATAATTATACTGATAAATTAAACTGTTTCTGACTTTTGTGCGAAAATTCTGATTATTATGTAGAGATGGAAGTTATGCGGGTTCTCTGGACTTGAGTACCCAGTGTTGGTTGAGTGATCACCGCTGTTTATTCTGGTTTACAGGAGTTGCAGTGGTGGAAAAGGGTTGGTGACCATGCACATAAAAATTGTAGAGACAAAGGCATGCCCCTGGTGTATATAGAGCAATTCCTTGCTCTGTGTTGTAGGTAAAAGCACGTCGACTTAGCACACACGGTGCAGTGCCGCGCCCACACGAAACAGGATGCTACGGACTGACAGACATCGTGATAGGGTACGGCTCAGACTCGTAGTTACGGCCTTACGGCCACGGCCATAACGGCTCTAGAACGGCCCATTTCGGCTTGTTTATGAAACTGTACAACTTTGGATAAACGGCACCGACGCTGATAAGATTAAAGGATAGGCACGTTTACAAATGTCTGCGAAATAGCATGTGTACCTACCTACGTATAGGTTAGATGAGTTTGTCGACAAAGATTAATGCTGCTCTTACATTTTATACCTCGAGAGTTTAGTGAAAGCATAATATAGATGACAAAGGCTGAATAAAACCGTTTATGTTAGGTTAGTTTTATTTTTTCAAGCGCCAACCACTTTTTAGGGTTCCGTACCCAAAGGGTGAAAACAGGACCCTACTAAGCCTACGTTGTCCGTCCGTCCTTCCGTCCGTCGTCCGTCCGTTCTGTCCTACCTATTTAGGGCTGTAACTTTTGAACCGTAATAGCTAGATAGTTGAAATTTTCTCAGATTATGCGTTATTGCGGATTTATTAACAAATAATAAAAATGTGAAAAAGTTCAAAATTAAGGGAGGTTCTCAACAAGAAACTAGTTTTTTCTTCACGCTTTATCGTAAAAACGGTAATACATAAAAGCGTCAAATTTAGTGTGATCATAGAGAAAACTCTACAGATCTATACTAAAAACCGGCCAAGTGTCAGTCGATCTCGCGCTAAATTCCCGGACAAAAAAAGTTTTTTTTCTAAGTTAATAATGTTGTGTTCTGTGGTGGTGTGGCACGGAATCCTCGGTGCGCGAGTAGCCCGACTCGCACTTATCAGTTTTTTATTCTATATCATTGATTATGGGCTTTATTCGTTCTAAGGTTGATGGAGCGTGCCGGTGCCCATCCGTCCGTCTGGCTGAGCAGGGGCCACGCTTGTTTGTTCACAGAATTGCCATTTTTATAACGCGACCGGAGCGAACAATGATATGCCATTAAGCTCGTGGCGTCACTTGCGACAAAGATGCAGTTTTATGACGCGCAATCGTTGTTTGTGTCGATGAAGCACTTTAGTTTCATATTTATGTGTCTCGAAGCATTGAACTTTTGCATGCACTACAAACATAAGTCGTAAAGAAGAATGGCAGATTTGGACCCAGCCATTTTTTACGAAAACTAAAAGCCATTCAGGACGGTGGTCATAATTATTATAAACAGAAAAAATTAAGGCATTTTTAAAAAAAAACTTCCTCATCTCTAGAAATCCGGATTCAAAAGTAGAAATTAGTAGTAAAATAAACAAATCGTCCCAAAAGCAGTAGCAAAACGCAACCACGCTATTTTCATCTAATATTATCACTGAGGTATTTTTTGGTCGTTACAGAACGTATTTGGTTTGGTTGCACTGATAGTGTGTGATTTCGTTTTCTTTCATTATCATAATACCTATTGTACGGTTATCATGAATTTTCATTAAAATAAACACAGTGAATGCGTAGAAGATTGAGTGGAATATCTAATAAGAAAGATTATGAGTTTCACACACTTTATACAAAAGGTATCATAACTCTTTCCCCCAACTACAGGTTGCAACCATTTTACTTTTTTGTTAGTTTCACTATACACATATTACTAAGTTTCATTCGTGTATGGGACCTCTAAGTCTGGGTCTCAAATTACATGGCCGTCCACCAAAATTCTTTAAGCATAATAATTTCCCATCATAACTTAACTAACTAAATATTAACTTTATCATCATATTGTACGTAATCTTCGCTTTTATAATAGCTGAGGCGAAACTTGACGCCGACCTACAGTTAGAAGAGGATATTAAACTGTCAATGACAGGGGTCATAATAACGCGAGTGCCAGTTCCGTAATATGGGCCACATAAATCAGATAATTAACCCACCCGGCCCTTATTAACGACATAAATTTTGCGCTCCAGAGCACACCACTCGAGATGTTGTGGGCTTCATATGCGCATAACACATCAACGGCCCATCTTAGGGGATGTCTTAAATACGGTTGTTGTGGCTTTAGTGAGAGTTAATGTAATCCATGTTGTCCTTTGGTTGACTTAGTACAACTAGGGTTGCCAACCCTACTATATAATATAGTATCCTACTATATTAGGGGCTCTACTACTATAATTCTGAGGAAAATATATAGTAGGCAAAACTACTATATTTTGAAGAGCAAATAATTTATAGAGAATTTAAATACATTGATACGTTGGCCCAATAAAAAGGTCCAATAACTTAACATTATTTTTTAACAATTTCTCTCTCTTCATCACATTTTTTCCATTTGATCTATACTGGACCGTGTAGAATTGTAGAATACTTCCTATAATTTTTTTTAATAAATCTACTGCTGAAAAATAGCAGCAAGATTTCCTGAAGTCTGATTTATATCTAAGTTTTAATAATTATCTTATTTCTCTATCGACTCCAGCGACTTCTGCGAATACGAAATGGGGAGATGATTGAAGAATAAAAACTTGGTATTAGTATTTAGTGGTAAAAATAGCAAAAAATAGCTTTTTGATAATTTTAAATTGACAAGTTCGAAAAATACTATATATTTTCTTATTTTTTCCCGATCTACTATATTTTTTCGGGCTCTCGGCTACTATATTTGGTCGAAAAAAAGTTGGTAACCCTAAGTACAACCCAAAATATAGATCATACACCTAATATTATGATGTATAGCTTCGGGCAACTAATATGAAACATGTTTGCGTATTGGAGAGCGTAGGTTGCGAATAAATAGTGTTCATTTCAATTTATTTCAAATAAATTGCACATCTGTTTTCAACGTCTAAAAGCGATAGCAAACACAATTGTTTTTCCAAACGATGCTGCTGAAATGTTCTACAGTAGCTGAGATAAATAAAGAACGGTTTTTTTACATGTTTACCTCTCAGTCTAAACTCTAAACAAAGGTAATTATATAATGTGTTAGTTAGAGTTGTGCATGATGCCATCAAGATAAACATCGCGTGGCTGGAGTCATTACCGAGGACATTAAAGAGTTCGGTATCTGAATCGCCGACACAGATGGTGTCGTTCGTATGCCACTCATTTTATTACCATTGCCATATTACTAATTATTTAGCTACATTTTCTTAGGCATTAGGCAGGCATGTTCGCGGACGCTCATGTCGATGGGTTTCCCACCACGCTCCGCAAACGCTGTGCCGCCGCACTGCAGAGGGTTCGCGCCAGCACCAACAGCATTCTGAAGATGGTCGCAAGTAGATACGACAGTAGCTTCATTAAGCACTGGGTCGGTCTGCACTTAAGTATGTGTACTAACATAGTTATTTAAATGTGTTACTAACATCAATATGGATTGTAATAAGTATCTGAAATAAAGATTTTTTTTTTTTTTTTTTTTTATTTTTTTTTTTTTTTTTTTATTTTTTTTTTTCTTAGGCTGGCTTGCACCAAAAAGTATTTACCCTTAAACATGTTTAAATACTTAGACAATTTAATAGTATGGAAGCGTGACGCGTGTCATTCTCCTATCAAAATTTTCTGCCACTTTTTGCGGGGGGCGAGGTAACATGAAATCCGCAACTTTGGATTTTATTCCCTATAACTTTAGATTCTGATTTTGAATGTTAAAAATCATGAAAAGTAGTCTCGTGTGAACCCCAAACGTTCTAAGTTCAAAATTATTGTTTAGCTATTATAGGCTGTCTCGTTTAGTGATTTTAGTGATAAGGTATAAAATTGAGTGTAAATGCGCAAGATTAATTGATCTAATACCGTGGCAGAGGGGAAATGCTACCGCAAGGCCAGTCCTTACTATTAAATTGTCTAAGTTTAAATATGATGCTTTCTGCTGAACTGCCTCCCCACGGTCTAATGGTTAAGAGCAATTGGGCTCTTGAGATGGAGGTCATGGGTTCGATTCCCACGGGGGGGCACAACCCAGTGAAATGTTACTTTGTGCCATTTTTCCCCAGTTGGTTAGGATATTACAGGCTGAATCACCAGATTGTCTGAAAAGAAAGACGATTCCGTGCTTCGGATGGCACTTTAAGCTTTTGGTCTCGGCTACTAACATTATAAAAAACCATGTCAGACGACCCGGTTGGTGTAATGGTTACCACGCCGGACTGCCAAACCAGGGTCCTGGATTCGAATCCCGGTTCGGTCATGGATGTTTATACAGGGTGTACAATAAAATGGGACAGCTACTTAAAGGGGTGCTTCAGACCATCAAACTGAACAACTTTCTCTATGGGACCAATATCGAAATCGCGAAAAAAAATTCCGCTCTCCCATACAAAACTGCAAACCTAACTCGACTGAAATGTATGGACAAGCAGATTTTTTTTTCGCGATTTCGATATTGGTCCCATAGAGAAAGTTGTTCAGTTTGATGGTCTGAAGCACCTCTTTAAGTAGCTGTCCCATTTTACTGTACACCCTGTATGTTTGTGCCGTTGTTGTATGGTTTCCATAATAAACAGCCTATAATTAGTGCTTTCTTGGGATCATTACAATGTATGTGCCTGTGAGTGTTATTTATTTATTTATATGTCAATTGCCGTAAGGTGGTTTGAACTGCCCACACGATAAGAAAGGAACTTCTTGGTGCAAGCTAGCCTTAATCTCTACGAACGTGACAATATTATTAAAAGTTACTCTGAGACTTAACAATTACGTAATTTTCTTATCTAGTGAAGTAGAAACCAAAAACGTATTTTTCACCAAACTCAGAACACCGAGGTCTCGGGGTCGTCGGTACGATGACTCGTCAAATTGAAAACAGAAGAGCGGCAAGCTCCAACGAAATGAATGTTATTGTACCGATAGTAATTTATCAAAACGTCCGACCGTTCCGTCTGAAGACCAGCGCCTTTATACGAAACTTATCCAATGAGAACACTTACTCTTATTGCTTTTACACTTCAGATAGGGATCTATTAAAAGCATTGCATCAGTTGAGATAAACGCTTCTTCTTTGACAGCTCGTATTCCGAGAGATAAGTGTACTTTTTGCAACCATCAGCAGCAAGGCTGATTCAGTGTTTATGGGGTGTAGAGCATCTCTGTGATGGGGATGGACGCATAACTCCAGTCGGTTTAGGAGTTACTGATGATTAAAGGCCTGTAAAAAATTAACGATCAGCTGCAAGGCTGATCGTATGATATTGTTGTAGTATGCACTGTAGCTATGTGAAAAGTACAAAAGTTGACATGGTTCATCAGTCGGTTTAGGAGATACAGCCGTTCAAAGGTCGGAACTTTGACTGGCTGTATCTCCTAAACCGACTGACAGAACTTGACATTTTTTATACTGTTCACATAGCTACAGTGCATACTACAACAATATCATACGATCAGCCGTAAATTTTTTACTTGCCTTTAATCATCAGTAACTCGTAAACTGACTGGAGTTATGCAGGCAGACCTGGTCCATCCTCATCACAGAGATGATCTACACCCCATAAAAACTGAATCAGCCTTGCTGCTGATGGTTGCAAAAAGTACACTTATCTCTTATACTATCGGCTTTAAGTCCACTCAGTTACGTATGAGAATACTAATGTTGACTTTTTGAACGGCTTCTGTTATGGTTATGTCCCCAATTATCCGTTGCGAATGGAAATTAATGCTTCTCGTAGCCTTAGAACTCTTAGATGAAAGCCGAAATATCACAATACTGAATAGACAGATAATGAATGGTTTGGAAAGGTTGGTCGTCGAGCGTGACAGAGATAAAAGCCCGTAGGTGTGCGCGACGTGTCCATCCATTAACTATAAGCATTAAGAACCCTCTTCCTTTGGGGGTCAGATGATAGGGTCGATAAACTCATGTGCATTCAGCCGAGCTCTCGATACATCGACGAACAATGTTACTTTTATGATAGAAATACAGATTAAAAATTTATAGCAAGATATACAGGGTGTAAATTAAAATAGGACAGCTACTTAAAGAGGTGCTTCAGACCATCAAACTGAACAACTTTCTCTATGGGACCAATATCGAAATCGCGAAAAAAAAATCTGCTGTCCCATACATTTCAGTCGAGTTATGTTTGCAGTTTTGTATGGGAGAGCGGATTTTTTTTTCGCGATTTCGATATTGGTCCCATAGAGAAAGTTGTTCAGTTTGATGGTCTGAAGCACCCCTTTAAGTAGCTGTCCCATTTTATTGTACACCCTGTATACAGAGGGTTGGTTAGAAACATTGCTACAAGTTTCTGTTTAAGAATGTAGTTGCAGCAATAAAAATAAAAAAATAAATAACCCTCACAGGCACATGTACATTGTAATGATTCCAAGTTAAGCACTATAGGCTTTTTAGTAAGGAAACCATACAACAACGGCACGAACATATAACATCCATGACCGAACCGGGATTCGAACCCGGGACCCAGGTTTGGCAGTCCGGCGTGGTAACCATTACACCAACCGGGTCGTCAGCAATGCTCACATTTAGCAATTTAAGTTTTGGGATAGAATGTCGTGTCAAGTGGTGAAAGGTGGCCTTTCTCCCACTGAAACACTGCATAAGAAACCTTTAATCCCTTAGTCACCTCGTACGCCCACGGGAAGAATTGGGGTGGTCCATTCTAAGCTGGAATCATACGGCAACATAGCAAACTCATTGTACATAAATAATTTATACGATAATTTTCTGCAGATAGAAAGGGGAATGTATAAAGAGCCTTCAGTTTGTCTAATTCCAGAAAGGGTGGAAGCTGTGGAAAGAATCAGGAAAAACTGTGACGTTGACGGAAGAATGTCGGGAACACAGGAAGCCCATTAACATTAGAGCACCACTGCCGTATGAATTAACTTAACTCTAATTAGTGAAGAGCTGCATTTTGCATACCTATACTTCTGGACTTAGGGTTGACATTTAGCTGAACGTAGTTAAAAATGAGCAAGTACCTACAGCAAATAAGCTGTTCATATTATACGATAAACCATTGACTTACCAACTACTGGACGTAGGGTCCGCGCTCAAAAGCCGAAGAACACCAAAACGTAAAAAAGAGCACTAATTAGGCGACAGTCTTCATTTGATCGGTCGACTTCGCGCACGCGAGGGCACGCGACGCGCGCCGTGCCCCGATGAGGGAGTGGGATGGAAAAAAATTACAGCATTTTCAATGTTTTTAGTTGGTTTATTACTTAGGTTTGTAAAGTTTAATCTCGGACACTTTTGTCGTGAATTTTGTACTACACCCGGCGTCCATAGTATTCTACGTCAATGCGATAAACGGACAAGTATCTTGTTTGCATTTAGTCTGGAACTTTACCTGCTAAACTATTATTGACCTTTAAACAACTCTATGATACGTATTCCACAGACCAGTAAAGTTCTTAGCCTGCATCAGCAGTAAAGCTTGCAATTAGCTTGTTAAGTGTACGTTCTTAAGTCCTCATTAAAATTAAATCCCTTCAAAATAGCTGAAGTGAGCGCATAACCCTATTCATGGGACTAATGAGAGACGTAAGCTTCATATCATGTGGAAACACGAGAGAAGTATGCATGCATTATGCAATACGGTCTTACCGGCGGCGATTTAGGTAGGTTAGTGATGTTTGACTAAATGCGATTGTGGATGTGGTGCTTTGCGAGTCAGTAGAAATAATAAAACCGGTCAAGTGCGAGTCGGGCTACTCGCGCTCCGAGGGTTCCGTGCGACACAACCACAGAACACAACATTATTAACTTAGAAAAAAAGAAACTTTTTTTGTCCGGGACCTTTAGCGGAAGACCGACTCGCACTTGACCGGTTTTTAATATTTGTTGTTATTCTGTAGAGCTTGTTCTATAATCACACTAAGTTTGACGCTTGTATGTATTACCGTTTTTACAATAGAGCGTGAAGAAAAAAACGTTGATAAAAACTAGTTTCTTGTTGAGAACCCCCCTTAATTTTTAACTTTTTGACATTTTTATTATTTGTTAGCAAATCTGCCGTAATAGCGCACATTCTGTAAAAATTTCAACTATCTAGCTCTTTCCGTTCAAAATTTACAGCCCTAAATAGGTCGGACAGACGGACGAACGGACGGACAGACGGACAGACGGACGGACGGACGGACGGACGGACGGACGGACGGACGGACAACGTAGGCTTAGTAATAGGGTCCCGTTTTTACCCTTTGGGTACGGAACCCTAAAAATTAGCAGATGGCGTTAGTTAATTTGATAAAAAACCTGCCAATTTTATGGTTAAAAAAGTTGGTTGTGTATGGCTCATTGCAATTTGTTTGTGTTGCCAGTAGGTAAACTGCTGATCACCGATAAATACGCAATAAAATCGAAAATGTTAGTCTGTTGTACATTTAAACGAACATCAACTGCATAAAAAGTCTATTAATTGAAAGTATAATTTCGTTTTTCACGTCGTAACCATCAAAATCTTGATACCTAAATTAATTAACTCTCCCTAAAATCAGGAAAAATCAACCCAACCACCACTTTCAAAATTGAGATTACCTAACTATTTATTTTATTTTATTTTATTTTGTATGAACACTTATTATGGTTGCTTGTTATGCTTATCGTCATCCTTAGAATAATCGATTGTTCATTTACTCGATTAACGCGTAGCTAATGATAATGATAATTTAACTTTATCGTTGCAAAATAATGTTGGAGATGAATGGGTTATCAAGGAAAGTTTTGCCTGTTTTTTGTGACAAAAAAAAAACAAAATTCGAAGAAGAAAATTCGCACAATATTGCCGCAGCTTTAACGAGCAGATAAAAGCAGGCAAATGGCGAATGAGCAATAATACGCTTATTTGGAGTTAGAAACGACCTACTTGTACTTCGTAAAGTACTAACCATATGCAAACGCTGCATAAAAAGGATATTTTCAGCCGTTGTTTGCCTTTATGAAGACGCCTGTTTATATTCATCGACAAAAAAAGAATGCCATAAGACTTTTAACGTAACTTCTCGAAACTAGGTTTATAGGCAGTTGTTTGTTTTAAAAAACAATTTGGTTAATGAATAATCAATTGATTTCTGTATTCTTGATATAAGTAGGAAACTGGGACACTTTAGCGAATTCTACACAACATCGTAGAAGGCGAAGCTAGGTTGTAAAATTAAACATTTCCTCAGATCCACTTTCTATTTCTATCAACGTTATTATAGTCCGAGATCCGACGTAAAATTATGCACCTATGTAATAGGCGAACGAAATGTGATTCTAGTGTATGTTTACACAGGGGTTAATTCAACGCCGCCAAGTTGCCTAGAAAAATCCTGCCGCAAGTACCTTTTCCATTATGATTTTTGGTATAACTTTTTCCACTTGTCTGTTAGGGAAGTAAATGAGGTGCCATCGGAAGGAGACTGATCTAAAGTACTGGAAAAACTAGGGTTTCCACCTCTCAATCTGCCGCAACTATAGGGTAGTTCAAAGAAGTCATTTTTTAACGTGGCAACCCTATAGTTGCGGCGTTGAATTAACCCCTGTGTAAACATACACTAGAATCACATTTCGTTCGCCTATTAAATAGGTGCATAATTTTACGATCGGATCTCGGTCTGAGACAAATAAACGATTTTTAATTTAATTTAATTTAATTTATTATAACGTCTTCGAGTTTCATAGTCTAACTAGCTTTTTTTATATTTTCAGATCGGGAAGAGGCGCGGCGTATGCCTGTTCGGAAGGCGAAGGAAATGCTCCGAAGTCGTGTTGTGGTCGACCTCCCCTCAGACTATGTGTCCTGTTCCTCGGCGTGGTCGGGGCCTGCCTGGTGGCTGCTGGCGCAGTCCTCGGTGCCCTCAGACCTCATCCGAGAGCGCCACTCACATTACTACTACTCATGATAGGTAAGAGTTATTTCTATGTAAGCATATAAATAAGTACCTGAATATTTTAATCGTATGCGAAAGAAGTGGCAGTTTGTGACATCTCGACTTTGAAAAGGGTTAATGTAAAAGATAAAACATTTTAATAACGTTAATTACTCCATTTAGCTGAGATTTTATTTACTGAAACGGTTATTTAACCTATCTATTTAAACTTTATGATGATAAAGTAACCTTATTAAATAACCCTCAGATATCTTTCTCCTGGATAAGGTGAAAGATTTATTCGTTCGGATAAAACCTTTCATTCTTAATACTTTGATCATTTTAAGTGTTTCGCAAATAATTTCATGCTCTACCGTTTTTCTATAGCTGATTAAAGATATCTGGTCCATTGAGCGTCTTGGCGAAATGAAAGCAGGCGAGAATTCTATCAACCATTACATTAGCATACGGTGCATAAAGATAAATTTAAAGTCCGTATTCTAATATTCATAAATTCGACCAAAATGGCTTTATACATCCGACGTTACAAATGGGGGTAATTAAGCGTGAAACAATCCGGGTAGCTCATTGGGTATTCGTTGTGCATATGACAATAACAAGTCCGGACGAAATCTCATTATATCATTCACAAAGTCGCGTCCGCCCTTCATCGGGCGAAGTTTTCAATTAAACTTTAAATGAGTTTTGGAGCAAAATTAATTGGATTTTCATTAGCGTTAGGGACAAATGATGTTGTTGTTACAGGCAGGATCTATTGTTGTGTCGGGGGAGCAATTTGTACGTGTCACTCAGTCGCAAACTTCACGCATCAACATCAAATATTGTGGCTCGTCCGTCGGAGTTCGCAACACGGCAAATATGTTAGCCCGGTCATTTTACGGCGTTTTGTTAGGAGAGCATAATTATGCTCACGACTATATTCCCCGAGGGGGTAGTCAGAGATATATTAGTAGGAGAGGTGGGAAGTAATTATTAACTGGACTTTTAAACTGTAATCGGCACGATTTAGTGGCAAAAAGACTATCTGAAAAAATATTTTTAAAAAATTCGCTTGCGCAGCGAATTTTTTGAAATAGAAATCAAAATTGTGAGTCCCAGTAGGCTTTTAAATTAATAATATTAATACCAATGCACTCATTTATTTTAGATTTAACAATATACATTATTTTTGAGCAATAAAATCTGCATCGAAATTTAAAAAATGAGGTTTTTATTAGAAAATACGAATGTATTTTTCAAAACCTTCTAATTAGACAAAAATATTTACGCCATGTTTGAAGTATTTATAACGGTAATGCTTTAAATATGTGCAAAAAAAAGATTTCCCTCGGTTTTTTTATTACGAGATAATACCTAAGTTTTGAATTTGGAATTGTTGCTGACGGGTTTCTTAATTTTGGTACATTTCTAAGCTCAAATTGGCTCTTAAATATTACATCGAAAAAAAAAATCAATTACTAATTAGTCCCGGCTTAAACCGTAAAATGACTGGGCTATGTTGTTATATCACACGTCAGGCTTGCGAGGGTTACCTACCGTAACATATTGTCCGTGATCATGAGATCGTAAACAATCAACAGCAGTTGCGCGAGTTGCACCAGTTGCTGTTAATTTTTGTGGAAAATTGATGGTAGTACATAATAGGAGCGCCCTTTCGTAGGCTCTTTGTTCGAATACAGATTGAAATTTAATTAAAAACAATGTACAAGATAATTATTGGGTTAATCGAATTAACAGAAATTGCTATTATACAGGGTCCTTCTTAATATGCTGACACTTTTTTAATATGATCAAACAGTCAAACTGAACAACTTTCTCTATGGCACCAACATCGAAATCGCGAAAAAAAATCAGCTCTTCCATACAAAACTGCAAAAATGTATGGGACAGCAGTTTTTTTTTCGCGATTTCGATATTAGTCCCTTAGAGAAAGGTGTTCAGTTTGATGGTCTGATCATCCCCTTAAAAAAGTGTCAGCATATTAAGAAAGACCCTGTATACAGGGTGTCAGAAAACACCCTAGTAATACTTAAGGGGGGTGATTCAGACCATCAATCTGAACAAATTTGACTATGGAGCCAACGTCGAGAAAAAATAAAAAATACCTGCCGTCCCATACATTTGAGTCGAGACCGGTACTGCAGTTTTGTATGAAAGAGCGGTTTTTTTTTCTCGATTTCAATGTTGGCTCCATAGTGAAATTGTCCAGTTTTATGGTCTGCAGCACCCCCTTAAGTATTACTAGGGTGTTTTGTTACACCCTGTATAACAGAAATTGCTATTTTGTACACTGTAACTTGACGATGCTAATTAAATTTATTTTGAATATTGTATTACATGGTGTAACAAAACACCCTAGTAATACTTAAGGGGGTGCTTCAGACCATCAAACTGAACAACTTTCACTATGGAGCCAACATCGAGAAAAAATAATTAATCATCTGTCCCATACATTTTAGTCGAGTCGGTACGAAGTTTTGTATGGGACAGCTGATTTTTTTTATTATTTCTCGATGTTGGCCCCATAGTGAAATTTGTTCAGTTTGATGGTCTGAAGCACCCCTTTAAGTATTACTAGGGTGTTTTGTTACACCCTATAGATAGAACACTGGAGAGAAGCAAACAAAATCAGGAGGTATACCTACTGAGTATACACGACTTTTTGCCAAGACTGTGCACAAACATGTCCATTAATATTTCTCAAGTCAACATAAATGCGACTATTAGAGAGTTTAAACCAGGTTAGCCATTTAAATCTTTTAAATTGATGTAATTTAAAACCAAAGAAAACGCCGTGGTGGTCCAGTGGCGAGTAACCTTGCCTGCCGTGCAGGAGGCGATGGTTCGATCCCCGTCCAGGCCGACTCGTACCAATGAGTTTTTCGGAATTAATGTACGATTTGTAACACCACTGGCTTTTCGGTAAAGGAAAACATCGTGAGGAAACCTGCATGCTTCAATTTCGAGGCATGTATTGTATCTACTGTCCATTACAAGTGGCGACGGGCTCACTCCCCGTCACAATGGACGGAGTTTCGGTACTTCTAGTGAAACGTGGATGTTCTGAAGTTTCAGAATATTTCTGACTACGCCCTCGGGGAATATTGTCGTGAACATATGCTATGCTATGCTAAAACCAAATAATCTCTTCCAGGTATAGGCGTGGTGTTAGTGACAGCTGCAGGCCTAGCATGGCGACTCGGCGCCCGCGACGCGCCGTGCGCCCTGCTAGGCCTCCGCCGCGCCTCCTGTCGCCGGCTCGTCCCGCGCCTGCCACCGAGCTATGCTAGGCCTCACCACCCGTATGCGGCCATGCTGTATCCAGAGTTCCACTATAGGCCTCCGCCGCCCACGTATCAAGCTTCTATGCAAGAATATAGACTCAGGTAAAAATCTAGAAAGAATAGTGCCACAGTTCTTAACAAAGTTTGTGTGATTTACATACCAGATAGGCGCTATAACTCTGTAACAACAAAACTTTTCAGAGGGAAATGGGAAAAAATCATATTATTCCGAGAGACAAGTGTACTTTTTGCAACCATCAGCACTAAGTCTGATTCAGTGTTTATGGGGTGTAGAGCATCTCTGTGATGGGGATGGACCAGGTCTGCCTGCATAACTCCAGTCGCTTTAGGAGTTACCGATGATTAAAGGTCTGTAAAAAATTACCGATCAGCTGCAAGGCTGATCGTATGTTATTGTTGTAGTATGCTCTGTAGCTATGTGAACAGTATAAAAACTGACATGGTTCATCAGTCGGTTTAGGAGATACAGCCGTTCAAAGGTCGGAACTTTGACTGACTGTATCTAATAAACCGACTGACAGAACTTGACAGTCTTTGTACTGTTCACATAGCTACAGTGCATGCTACAACTATATCATACGATCAGCCGTGCAGCTGATCGTTAATTTTTTACTGACCTTTAAACATCAGTAACTCCTTAACCGACTGGAGTTATGCAGGCAGACCTGGTCCATCTCCATCACAGAGATGTTCTACACCCCATAAACACTGAATCAGCTTTGCTGCTGATGGTTGCAAGAAGTACACTTATCTCTTATACTATATCGAGCCTGCCCCTTGGGGCAGTTATTGTTATCTTGATAACAGAGAAAATAAAATAACTCTTTTACTTTTATCATAAAACTTTGTCGTTTATTTGCAGGTTACTTCTCTTGGACAGAAGTGTGCCGGCGGTGTCTCCGCCTCCAACGTACAGGTCGAACTCAGCCAGTCTAGTCAGGTAAGTTGGCAAGTCAAATATTTTAGTGGAACTGCAAACTTCATTAACAAGTGCATGCTGCCAGAAGAAAACTTGCATCCTGCGATGTCTCTAGATGAATTCACTGCCAACTGCCGCTCTTTTTAGGGTTCCGTACCAAAAGGGTGAAAACGGGATAATAACCCGTCCGTCCGTCCGTCCTACCTATTTAGGGCTGTAACTTTTGAACTGTAATAGCTAGACAGTTGGAATATTCACAGAATGTGTGTTATTATAGCGTATTTGCTAACAAATAATAAAAATGTCAATAATTTAAAAGGTAACGGACGTCTTAATACAAGAACCTAATTTTTATCACCGTTTTTTCTTCACGCTCTATCGTAAAAATGGTAATACATACAAGCGTCAAACTTGGTGCAATTATAGAGCAAACTCTCAAAAAACAAAAAATAATAAAAACCGGCCAAGTGTGAGTCGGTCTCATGCTAAAGGGGTCCCGGAGAAAGCAAAACTTTTTTGTAAGTTAATAATGTTGTGTGGTGTGGTACGGAACCCTCTTTGCGCGAGCCCGACTCGCACTTGACCAGTTTTATTTTCTGTTTTCCAATGTTGAACTTTCTTTTTCGCAGAGGATCGACGGGTGCGGCGTGGTGTGGCTCCGAGTACAGTGGTCCGCCCTCGTACCGCGCTCCCCGCACCGACCCCCCCGTCACCGTCACCGACACCCTCCCCCCCCTTACCCCCCTCGACCTTAAATACGCCGAAGACACCATCGAAGCACTGCCGAAGCCCACAGAGCAAGAAAAAGACCCAGACGAGCACCTGGTCACCATAGTCCATACTGACGCACAGCCAGTTATCGTCACTGTATCTGGATCACCAGCTCTTAATGACACACACATACAATCGCCTTCCGAAATAGATATACTTGCACACTTATAACGAACCAAGTTTCACATATAAGGAGTGTTATTAACAAGAGGTTTGAGAGAAGGCTTGTGATTCTGAAGCAACGATTTGGAACAAGAACTGTACTTGAGTGAGAAGTGAGTGTTTAAAAGTGATGCTGTTTTATCCAAACTGAAGAATACTATGATCTGTTAATTATTATGTAAAGTATAAAGAGAAGATGCTATAAAATGATTAATCGTGCAAGGAGTGATTGGAATTACTGATGAAGAATTGAAAGATTTTACGAGACGAATATTATTAATATACAGGGATAATCAGACCTTCAAACTGAACAACTTTCTCTGTGGGACCAACATCGAAATGACGAAAAAAAAGTCTGCTGTCCAAATACGTATGGAACAGCAGATTTTAATTCCCGATTTCAATTTTGGAGCCATAGAGAAAATTGTTCAGTTTGACGGTCTGATCATCCCCTTTAAAAAAGTGTCAGTATATTAAGAAGGAATATAGACCGTTTTTTACTCTGTACCTAGTGGTGTTTTTATAATTATATTTAAAAAATAAAACGTAATTTAAAAAGTTGTCAATGCGTTAAAGTTTCATAAACAATATGCTCGTCCGTGCATGTCTTTGAAAACTCTCTAAGTTTCGACTAACTAACCTATTTATTTCGAATATAAAGTAAAGTTTAAAATCCACAGTGTACCTGTTACTCCTTGTATGAAATTAAAAGTAGGTATTGATTAAAAGTACCTTATTTTATTGTAGATAAGTTTACTGTAAATATTAAAAGCACTGACGTATGATTTTCGTTTGCTTAGTGTTATGTAATTAACAAATATGTGCCGTGTATATACGAATGATACAAAATATATTAGTTATAAATTTTACGTAGTTAATAAAACGATTAATTATTTAAACCAAATCATTCACCGTGATGTACAACATATGAACTTGTTATTAATTCATAATTAGTGCCAATGGTTAGTTAATATTCTTGTGAATATCTTTACGTACTGTAAATTTATTTACATTTAATATTGTAGTACATATTTGCTGATTCATTCACTCATGTAGCATTAAATACGTATCTGTATTGAAATAATTGAAGCCTCGCATATCGTATCCCTTTGATTTTCATACAAAAAATATGTTATTTCCTAATATCAATTAATTCAGTTTCGTTTATTTCGATACCTACATAATAATAACTGACTCAGATGATATTGACTAAGTATGCTGATAATTATTATGTGTATGAATTGATATGTATGATTATCATGAATTTATTTTTGACGCATGTCTTTTGATTCACACCAAAAGATACTGTTGTTCTAAGAGATATCAAATCCTTAGATTAATCTAAGATCAAATAACAAAATTTTGTTATTCCGAATAGGCTTTCTGAATAAGCTTTTATTGCTTTTTTGTTCTGTATTGATTCATAAATTCAGTAAATTCAGAAGCAATTATGTTTGTATGTTATATCCATTAATAAAGAGATAGCAATCGAGTAAACAATACGAAATGAGAATTAGGTACTTATTTAATATTTTACTGTGAGTTTAACTATTTTCCACAATTGACCGGAAGCCATGAAAATGTAAAAGTGTTTGAAATATTCTAGACACGATTAATATTAGAACGTCAGCTCATATCCACTTTAATTACAAATTTGGTTGCTAGGATAATTTATAGTGGATATGTATATTCGAATATTGTTGGTAAGTAAGTACCGATATCAAAAAACCTGGATTAAATTCACATTTGAGATTTAATGTTGACTTGATGACTGAAATTAAAAGAACGTAATCTTTTATGAAAGATAAATAAAAAGTTCAATATTTGTATGAAAAAAATAGCAATGTCTGATAAACTGATTTCTTAAAAATTCACTTAACTCTTATTTTACGACCATTATTCATGTCCAATATAAATATAAATTTATTGAGATATAAACGTTGTAAAATTTACTATCTATTTAAACTTTCGCATAAAGAGGACATGGGCTGATGTACAATACAAACGTATTTCGAGTATTCAGTAACATTACAGTTATTGTAAGATTGTAACATTATTCTGTAATTAATATGCTTGTACATAACGTTATTTGTAACATAAGAAGTAAATAAAGATCTTTAGTGAAACCATACATGATTTTTTTTAGCCCAATATCATTACAAATACTAGTATAGATACCTAATCAAAATCAGCATGCCTCAATCATCAAAGAGATAGGTATTTATTTATACAGGGTGTTAGGATAAACAGTTGCATTTGTACCCATGATACTGAACAACTTTCCCTAAGAAACATAACAGGAAAATCGTAAAAAAAAATTTGTACTTCCCTTACTAAACGCAATCAGCTGATCGAACTTTTGTATGAAAAGTCGAAAAGAAAAATTGCGAATTTCCTATAGCTTTCTTTGGGATAGTTGTTCATTATCATGGGTACAATCACCCCTTAAAGAAATGCAACTGTTTACCCTAACACCCTGTACTCTAAGTATAACATACAGGGTCCAACTTCCCTATAATATGCTGACGGTTTTTAAGAGGATGATCGTACCATGAATCTGAACAACTTTCTCCATGGGACCAATATCAAAAGGGCAAAAAAAAAACTGTCCAATAGATTCGGATCCTACCTTGGACTGCAGTTTTGTATGAACAGCTGTTTTTGTAGGGTCCGAAGTCAACAAGGAACCCTTATAGTTTCGCCATGTCCGTCCGTCCGTCTGTCCGCGGCATAGCTCAGAGACGCTTAGTACTAGAAAGCTTTAATTTGGCATGGGTATACATATTAATTAAGCCGACAAAGTGGTAAAATAAAATCATGAAAAATAATATTTTTTAGGGTACCTCCCCTACACGCGAAGTGGGAATGGAATTTTTTTTTTCTCGTCTACCCCATGGTGTGGCCGTGTGGGGTATCGTTGAATAGGTAATTTAAAAATATTATGGGTGTGGGAAAACCATTTTTCGATTTAGGGATCCGTTAGCGAAATATTAAGCTTTGAAGTGAAAAATTTTGTTAGAGTCAAGCGTCTCCCCTCCCTGCCAGCTAAACGGTTGTTTCTGGATATGTGAAAAAATTTATGAAAGTAGTATACAGGGTGTATAATAAAATGGGACAGCTACTTAAAGGGGTGCTTCAGACCATCAAACTGAACAACTTTCTCTATGGGACCAATATCGAAAACGCGAAAATAAAATCTGCTGTCCCATACATTTCAGTCGAGTTATGTTTGCAGTTTTGTATGGGAGAGCGGATTTTTTTTTCGCGATTTCGATATTGGTCCCATAGAGAAAGTTGTTCAGTTTGATGGTCTGAAGCACCCCTTTAAGTAGCTGTCCCATTTTATTGTACACCCTGTATATAACGAAATTAAAAGGAAAACTATCACCGCTAAGTAGGCTTTAAAAGTTTACGAGTAATAGTCGATCAACTTATAAAATGTACTTTTTAGACTTGATTAGCCGTAAACCGTAGTATAAAACAAAAAGCCTCCTTCTAAGTCCATATTATATTGTGACGGGCCCTATCCTGCGCGTTGGCCTACACGCACTTGGCCACTTTTTTTATATTGTCTTTGGTCCCACTAGAGAAAGTTGTTCAGTCTGATTATCCCCTTAAAAAACCGTCAGCATATTAAGAAGGACCCTATATTATAATTTTAAAAATAATTTTTCCCGCGATTTCGTCCGCATAAATTATGTACCAGATTTCATTGTCATTGCCAGATTTTAAGTCAGATGATAAGATAAGTTATCAAACAAAAAAAGTTTCATCAAAATCGGTTCAGTCGTTTTTGCGTGATACTCGAACAAACATACACCCAAACAAACAAACAAACAAACGAAAAAACAAACAAACAAACAAACAGACGGACAAAAAATCCAAAAATTGGTGATTTGGAATCAGGGACATCTAAAAATCATATCGTAATCTTTTTTTTGTAAATATCTTCAATGTACAGACACACTTCTGTTACAGTTTTATAATAGTTTAGATTAGATAGATGTTTCATTCACTTTCATTCCCCAACTGTTCAACCAATAGCCATGATCAGTATGCAGGTAACCTGGAGTGCAGATGGACAGAAACTTTATTTTATCCTGAAAACTAAAGAATTCTGAAGGGGAGAATTCGCGCTTAAAAGCTAGTCTATTTAATTATGCTATATGTGGGTAATATAGCTAGAAGATATTTAATTTAGATACATACCTCAGTTCCCACAGCATAAATGGAAATCTAGAACCTCCAGAGATTGCAATTTACATAAACGGATTCAGTTAACTGCTGGCGGTGACAATTTGTTATCGTAGATTTTCAGTTAGGTTACTCTAATATAATTCGAAATAGTTATGTTCTAAGGTAATTTATATTTCCATCGGACAATGACTGCCTCCGTGGTCTAATGGTTAAGAGCATTGGCTCTCGACGCGGAGGTCGTGACACCTAGTGAAATGTCACTTAGTGGGTTTTTCCCCAGTTGGTCCTCACCAACTGGAAAAAATATTCAGCTTGCAATGTCCTAACATTGCAGGCTGAATCACCATCAGGTGACAATCCTGACAATCATGTCTGAAAAGGAAAAGATTCCGTGCTTCGGATGGCACGTTAATCCGTTGGTCCCGGCTACTATCTCTGGTGGTAGCAGTCGTTACATAAAAACCACGTCAGAGGCCGTAACGCGGTCTGAAAAAAGTCTGACACCAGGCGGCTCTGCCCACACGATAAGAAGATCGGGCAATTTACGTTTAAGCATAACAATGATTTTTTCTCAAACATGCTTGGAAATGTGAGCATTATTTTGACAACCTTCTTCGAGATAAATCGAAATTGCTGTACTGGCCAAATACATGCGCGCAGCGGCCGGAAATGTTGTATGAAAATCAATATCTGTCGTGTTTAGCCATAACTATTAAATAATCTGTGGTTTAGCGGCCAAATAAATTACATAGTAAACTCATAGGTATCTGTCGTGTAATTTAAAAATGGAACGATCTTTTTCTCCGAAACATGGCGACCAAGGAGGTAACTCATCAAAGGTTTTATTTAAATTTCGAACTGGCTTGCAAATAGAAAGCTGTTTATTGAAAAAAAAAATGTTGTTCGTTGTTCGTCATTGATTTTGAAAAGAGTTTTAATTTCTGCGAATTATTTAAGAAAATTTACTGTTTTAATTTCCGCGCATTATTTGAGAAAAGTACTATACAAGCCTTGGCCACAACTAGGCA
Organism: Agonopterix subpropinquella; assembly: GCA_922987775.1. NCBI lineage: Eukaryota > Metazoa > Arthropoda > Insecta > Lepidoptera > Depressariidae > Agonopterix > Agonopterix subpropinquella. The sequence continues at coordinate 13,128,212 of OV277695.1, read as the reverse complement.
TTGATGGACTTACGTATGTGTGCCTCGGCTTCGCCTCGGCCCACATTTAGATACACGTTCGTCCATCAATGCCTCTGTTGCTGGCCGCTGCAGTAATGTACTATTTCATTGTTCTGTAACCATTAATGAAATTCCACAGTTATTTTAAATTGTCCCAGTGAGGTTCGACAATACAGAACTGAAAACAAATTAAGTTTCTGTTACCGGACGGATTTTGTACAAATTGTCCCATTCTAAATGTAAATCGAAGCACTGCGAGCGGATTCCGGAACAATGGTCCGCTGTAATTATATTGTAAAGCAATTTTGTCGCGACGCCCTACGACGCTTAAAATGAAAATCGGACCAGATTAATAAAACTCCGGCATAATGGTCCACGGCGAACGAATGTAATAACGCGAAAATTATGAATGAATTAAATTTTTTAATAAAAATCCAACGCTGAATTGCATTATTTGAATTTTTTGGGAGGCATCAAGAGGAACTGAAAGTTATGGCTATAACAGTAGGGTGAGAGAAAAAGTTGGAAACATTCCTTTTTCCTTGTGTTTCGAGGGAATTCCGACGGGAAACTTCGCAATAACCGCAGCAAATACTTTTCTTTTTGATTTAAAGACCCGCTCTTGTCGTAAATTCAGTTCATAAAATGACGTTACGTGGTTCATTTGCCGCTGTTCGCTCTGTAGGAGCTTTTTTCTCGAACCGTACCTATCGAGACACTCTCGCGTATTAAAATTCCATTAAAACTTATGTCGTTAGATGAATACTTTTGTTTAGAGATTGTTCTGATTGCGCTTATGCGAGAAACGTAATGTTATTCATTCAGAAGAAAGTACAATATAATATACATATATATATTATACCTACTTACTTATAAATTAGGTTGGTAGGTAGAACAGAAAAGTTTTATTACAAACGACTGACGTGCAAAGCATCCTAATTTAACAAAATACAGACTTTTAAACTTTCTGATTATACATAATCTGGATTTTGAAAAGTTCGGTGTTTATGGAAACAAAACATGGTATGAGAATACACTTTACTCCATACAATTTTGAGTATTAAGCAATTAAATTCAATGATTTATTAAACACGGTCTTGAATCTAACAAAAAAATGCCTTGAATTTTATTGCTTAAAGCCGTTAAAACTCAAAATAGAATCAAACTTCCTTTGTATAAAATGCAATAGCAGGACAAGAGACTCATAAGTAATAGTTTGACCTATATATTTTAATTCAAAAGTGTTGCATGATTTAGGATAAATTTTAAATCGGAATCTATCGGGGACAGAGATTCTATATTCGATAACCGTGACGTGATCGATGTGGGACCCACTTGAACTTAAGACCTAACCTTCAGAAAATGGATGACTGCAAGAATATACTCTAATGTCAAAGAATAGTCAAGATATAACAAGAAAGTATTTGGCCAACGATGCACCAAACACCCTGTAAATATATTATGTATAGAATAATATTGAATATAATAACAGGGTAAGACGACATTGAAGCATCATACTTAAGAACCATATTATTCCTAATTCTGGCAACAGTTAAAGTTAAAGTATGCAAATATATACACAGAAGATAGAAAATAACAGATAAAATGAAAAATTTACATTAAACATAAACTTTGTGTTACAATCATAGACATTATTATACGTTACAATCATAGACATTATTATACTACCTTCGTTACAATAAAGTTACAGACAGTAGTTTACGAAGAAGTAAGTAATTCAGAACTAGTTTCAGTTAAGTATCGTCTCCAAACTAGTTATGTCACAAAAACTTTACACTCAGATCGCTGAAAACTAGCTGCAAGGAATATTTTAAAATACGATTTGAAGACGCCGATATTTTTGCATCTAGCGGCGCACCTAAGACTCGTTCATGCAGAAACTAATGCATATCCAATACAAATTGCCATATCCTCAGGCAAACTTGGATAGTTTCTTGTGATATACGTGGACCCATTGGCATTGTAAACAATTTTTGCATTCAATATTTGGGTTTAGTGTTTAGGAATATGAAAATATGTAGGGATCGATCGGCGCGTTTCGATTTTTTAAACGATTTGTTCCTCTTTAGCTATAACTCTTTAGTTTTACTACCTGTTGTTTTGCATGGTATGTAAAATTGTATTATATTAACTAGATTTTGCCCCCGACTTCGTCTGCAACGGTTCCCGTCATCATAGCGAGATAAAAGTGAGTAGAGTCAAAGAAAATATATACTACGACAATGTGAAATTGATATCATTGGTATCCTTTTAATCTAAGAGTCTACCCATCAAACTGAACAACTTTTACTAGGGAGATAACCGATCGGAGCAACTAAAAAATCTGCTGTCCCATACTAAACTGACTACTCGACTCAAATGTATGCAACAGATTTTTTTTTTGCTCCGATCGGTTGGCTCCCATAGTAAAAGTTGTTCAGTTTGATGGGTAGACTCTTAGTTTAAAAGGATGCCAATGATATCAATTTCACCCTGTATATTTACATAGGTAGGTACTTAGATCAAAGTAAAATGAATGGATAGGCCCAAAGCGCTTTAAGTTGAAGCACGCAAAACTAGGGCACTTCAATACAAATTAGGGTACTTGGTCTGTCATCTCAGTACATTTTCGAAGTAAAACTGTCAATTGTTTTGCCTCATTTTTCTGGTTTGAAATGTTCGCGTATGTCCATTCTTGTTTACTAATGTCATTGGGTAGGTACTAATTTTATAAGTGACACAATGGCCTCGATTCGGAGTGTACCACGACTTAACTAAACTAGTTAAATGTATTCCTGTCACTTTCTAAAATAAGATTAAGAAAAGAGACAGAAAACCAACAGCTGACTTTAGTGCTGTCAAAGTGACGTGAACAAACAAAGACATTTAAGGTTTAAAAAAAATGTATGAAATGTCTCATATATCGTGCTCTTATTCTAACTGCATTGTACATAGTACAAGATTTTGAAAAGCCAACGTTATTGCCAGATTCTTTAGATAAATACTTATCCAGTGATTTTTTCGAAACCTAACATTTCATACACAGATATACCTACTTAAGATTAGGTACCTGATACTTAGAAGATATTAATTCACCTAGGTAACCTAGCTTGATAGTGCCGAAAACATTATAAATAAGTACCTATAGTAAAACTAGAACAGTGAAAAAATTACAACGTTTTTATCCGTCGACAAGAAATGACGTTTAAAATGTAGTTAGGTACTTTATGTGCTATAGTGAATTGAGAATAAAATACATTAGGTACTTACACGTGACGAAGTGTATTCTTTTCTGTCGTTTTGCAGCTGGCGAATGTATATGATCATTGATCAAAGAACACATACAAATCGTATGATAGCTGAAATTATACACAGGATAGGAGGAATATCGTGCTTCCCAACGAAATGGAAATTATCCTTTTCTATCGTGGCATTCTTGACTATTATAAAACTGTAAATTTGAAAAAAGAATTTAGTTTGTTTGTTTGGGTGTTTGTTTGTTCGAGTATCACGCAAAAACTACTGAACCGATTTTGATGAAACTTTTTTTGTTTGATAGCTTATCATCTGACTTAAAATCTGGTATATAATTTATGCGGACGAAGTCGCGGGTTAAAGCTCGTTTCTTATAAAATTCAAATTTACCAGTTTTGGGGCGAAACGGGATTGAGAGTTTTCCTTTGTTATTCGTCAAAATAGCCAACAAAATAATATCCTTTCACAAAAGTATGAACTACAATACAAAACGCGATAAGATTACAGGCAGAGTTTTATTTCCCACAGGCGCTTTTCTTGCCTACATTTGCAAGGCGCAAGTAAGCATTGCTGAATATTTTTATACACACAGTCCTACTCATCGGACTTGATTATAATATCAGTAAGGTTAATGAGCAAATAAATCTAAACTATTATAAAACTGTAACAGAAGTGTGTCTGTACATTGAAGATATTTACAAAAAAAAGATTACGATATGGTTTTTAGGCTTCCCTGATTCCAAATCACAAATTTTTGGACTTTTTGTCTGTTTGTTTGTTTGTTTGTTTGTTTGTTTGTTCGTTTGTTTGTTTGGGTGTTTGTTTGTTCGAGTATCACGCAAAAACTACTGAACCGATTTTGATGAAACTTTTTTTGTTTGATAGCTTATCATCTGACTTAAAATCTGGTATATAATTTATGCGGACGAAGTCGCGGGCAAAAGCTCGTAGTAAATAAAAGACGATATCTTTGATTACTGAAATCATGACAAAGGAAGGAATTGATAGGTAGTAGGTAATTATTGAAACTGAAAATCAATACAAAAATTTTAGTTAAAAAAAAACCGCTTTCAATCAAACTAAATAAAAGCGGTCAAGTGCGAGTCGGGCTACTCGCGCACCGAGGGTTCCGTACCACACCACTACAGAACGCAACATTATAAACTTAGAAAAAAAATATTTTTTTGTCCGGGACCTTTAGCGCTAGACCGACTCACACTTGGCCGTTTTTTAGTATTTGTTGTTATTTTGTAGAATATGTTCTATAATCACACTAAGTTTGACGCTTGTATGTATTACCGTTTTTACGATAGAGCGTGAAGAAAAAAAATGTTGATAAAAACTAGTTTCCTGTTGAGAACTCCCCTTAATTTTTAACTTTTTGAAATTTTTATTATTTGTTGTCAAATCCGCCGCAATAACGCATAATCTGAGAAAATTTCAACTATGTAGCTATTACGGTTCAAAAGTTACAGCCCTAAATAGGTAGGACAGACGGACGGACGGACAGACGGACAGACGGACGGACGGACGGACAACGTAGGCTTAGTAATAGGGTCCCGTTTTCACCCTTTGGGTACGGAACCCTAAAAAGTAAAAAATAATATTGCAAGGGTTCCATCGCCACACAACATATTAACGTACAAAAAAGAATTTTCTTCGAGACCTTTAGCGCGAGACCGACTCACACTTGGCCGGTAATTTAATTTTTTTTGCCATTTTTATTGAAAGGAAATGCGCCATAATAATAACACACATTCTGTGAAAATTTTAACTGTCTAGCTATTAGGGTTCAAAAGTTACAGCCCTAAATAGGTAGGACAGACAGACAGACAGACGGACGGACGAACAGCGTAGGCTTATTTATGAATAGCGTTTTTACCCTTTGGGTACAGAACCCTAAAAACAAGCTAGATGAATTGCCTTGACTGCGTATCCAGCGAAACTGAAGATAAGAACCAGCGCATATTCTGGAGGAGTATTGTAGTGGACCGAGGTGAGAGCTGACTAAGCAACAATGGATGGCGACGACGCAACGAGGTAATTAATTGAACCAACAGATTGAAAATGTTAGCGCAATACAGCGCGTCACACGTAGTAGCAACGGGTGACGAGGAGTTATCACGCCATAGAATATTGCAAGGGTGTTTATAAGATTCAACTAAGAACAGTACCCAGGACTGCGTTTAGGGTGCGATCGCGTTCCGTCTACCTTATTTGCTCGAGCAATGGATGGAGCGACAGAAAAAGGCGATGCGGTGCTGTCAGATGAAAATTTTTGATAAAATAAGTTAGTCGGTGACGGTGTGTAGCGATTTATAAGCGGCACAAGAATAGCTATTCAATGGAATCGAAGAGATGCCGATGCGAAGTATCGCGGAGAAATGATTTATTGACTCGGCTCCGACGCCACGCCACGCCAGCCTCGCTAATGGCCGCTGAATAAGCACTCTGTAGGCTGTTTGCTTTTTTAATCCCCCTAAGCATTGGTAAATTATGAAATGGGAAAACTTGTAAGTATTGGAAAATTGTATGTTAACGAATAGAATTTAATGCGAAGTTTATGTTATTTATAATTATACAATGTGTTGCGTTGCGTTGCGTTTTCTTTTAAAACTCTAACACCAGACCCTCTAGCATGATTTCTCTACTTGGGCGCGACTCGACTTTTTGTCATACTACAAGTCGCGTCATGCGCGCCTTTCGCTCTCCGAAAAGCGCGGGAACAGGTTATTTTGCATGCAGCGAAGACGCGTCGCGCGCGTGTAGAGAAATCATACTAGACCTTCTGGGCTCTGCTGCTCATACGATAAGAAGAAGAATTATGCAATACACATCTGAATTTAACTTATAGGTTTTCTCAGTTAGTTCTATCTACAGATATGCAACTGCATAATATGCAACTGTTTAACGTTGCATTACTTCAAGAGGTGATTCTACCCATGATACTGAACAACTTTCCCGAAGAAACCTATAGGAAATTCACAATTGTTTTTTCGACTTTTCATACAAACTTTTGATCAGCTGATTGCATTTAGTATGGAAAAAAGCAAAATTTTTATGCGAATTTCTTATGGGTTTCTTAAGGAAAGTTGTTCAGCATCATGAGTACTATCACCCCTTAAAGTAATGCAACTGTTTACCCTAACACCCTTTAGATAGAACTAAATGAGAAAACCTATAAGTAAAATTCAGATGATTTAAATTGATAACATAAAGTACTGACCAACATGAAACTATAAAAGCATTTCGAGTCTCTATTATGCTAATATCCTCTATTTCAATAGGACCACAACTCAGGAAAGTTTCCCAAACTTCCTCCATTTCCATAAGTGACTTAACCTTCACTTTATATTCAAACCTTTCAGATTTACCGGAGAATTGCGCCATCCACTCAAAAATATTACTCGAGTCTACATGAGATTATAAGAGTAGATAGAGAAGTTACATTTGGACGAAAAGTTATCACACTGAAAGCTCGATGCGGGTCTGTTTATCTTGGAATGAAAAGGTACATGTACCACTGATAGCCTCAAAGATACTCTCAACCCATAGATAGCTGACCTCTTTCCTAAATCGACTTTACTTCTGTAGATATGTGCAATGACAAATACTTTACGGAATGAAAGTTTTACGGCCGGCTTTCTGAGGAAAAGATTCCGAGCCCCAAAAGCAACGTTTTTTACGATTTTTATCTGCTACGGGATGTACATGTTCCACAGGCATACAAATTAATGGCAATTGCAGAAACTAGAAGAATTGAAAAGGACATCTGGCACATAATACCAAAAAATGTATAACCGTCCTTCTATTTTTATTATGGACTATGGAACACTAGAAACTAACTGCAGGCATTAGTTTATTTTATAATGATTTATTAGTTTTTATCATTTTTATATAAAAAAAACATTGTACTTGCAACACATCCTACCAACTCCTACTAAACAACATTGACAGCCATTTTGGGGTTGCTGCTTTTTTATAATTTATTAATAATAAATGATTAAACAACTCGTTAAATAAAAATAAATGATACTATCTGAGTCGTTTTTATAAAACCTCATAATTTATTACACATTTGACTTCATTCAAAACTTCTATACATTTTAAGGAATTTTTTCAAGGGAGAGCGGCGGTTGTTCTTTTGTAGGTAAACTACGTAGATATGAAAGAAGGGAATTGTTAGTTGGAATGATATTGATGAATGAATGAAAATAAATCAATAAATTTTTAAACTTCCGGGTTAATTTTGAATATCTCGATATTATAATTCAGACGTACAAAATAGCATATTTGGAAATAATTTTCAAAAAGTAGGTAGGTATCTACAGTGTGAAATTGATAGCATTAGCATCCTTTTAAACTAAGAGTCTACCCATCAAACTGAACAGCTTTTACTATGGGAGCAAACCAATCGGAGCAAAAAAAATCAACTGTTGCATACATTTGTGTCGCGTATTAGGCATTGCAGTTTAGTATGGAACTGCAGATTTTGTTGTTGCTCCGATCGGTTCGCTCCCATTGTGAAAGTTGTTCAGTTTGATGGTTAGACTCTTAGTTTAAAAGGATGCTAATGCCATAAATGTCACCCTGTATATACTTAGGTACTACATTTGACGATACCAATGGACGAGCGAGCATAGAGCATCGGCGCGGCGTTGCGTTGCGGTGAGGAATGTGTCCATACCTCAATCATGGGGGTCCGGGTTCGAATCAGCACGGACGACATGCCATGTACCAATGAGCTTTTCTAACTTATGTAGGTCTGTACGTAATACCGACTGCTCTCAAACGGTGAAGGAAAACATTGTGAGGAAGAAGAACGCTTTAGAAGAAATTCTGATGCGTATAATGTCCAGGCCACCAATCCGCATTGGGCAGGCATGGTGGACTGATGCCCATACACCCTCCCTGAAGTAGGCCTAGCTGTGCCCTGCAGTGAGACGTATGAAGGTAAAACATGTGGTTAGACTCTAACCAGTTCAAAAGAAAATTGAGAATCAAAAATGTAATAAAATTTGCATTTAAGGCGGTTGCAGAGGGGTCAATTTTATACAAAACTTTGACGCACAATACGCGTAGACGGTATTAATATAAGTAACTTTGTATACAACGTGTTAATGAATTAACGCAAAACCTCATACACCCCAACTGATTTATAACAAAATAATTAGATTGTAACAATAATTTCATTATTTTGATAGTTAAAATTTAAAGTTATTCGCATTTTAAGTTTTGAGGCAAAAATGATTTGTTATCATTTCAGCAATGAATGAAAGCGCTAACGTACTCATGGATACATTTTTATAATCTTGTTTTGGTAGTAAGTAGGGTGAGTGTGCCCGTGCGGTCGGTTGTCATTGGGTTCAGTAAATTTTAAATTTTGCAAAAAAATATTTAATATTTTGAAAAAAAATTCCTAATGTTGAAACCATGATAATTCGATTCTGCTCTCGATTCTAAACAAACTACTTTCTAGTTTTGCGTTAATTCATTAACACGTTGTATATGGAAAAATAGGTTAGAAAATCTAGATGTCGCGTATCAAATAACATTTGCAATTTATAATATAATTACGAAGATATACAGCTTTGAAATTTTTCATACATAATTTTCAAAGCTTTATATCTATCTATCTATCTATCTATCTATCTATAACGTCACGCCTCTTTCGCAGTGGGGTAGGCAGAGACCAGAGCGCGCCACTTACTACGATCTTTACATACCTCTTTTGCCTCATGCACATCCATACATCTCTTCATACATGCCCGTCGGTTTATATCTTCGTAATTATATTATAAATTACAAATGTTATTTGATACGCGACATCTTGATTTTCTAAACTATTTTTCCATACATAAAATATTACTTTTATTAATTCCGTCTACGCGTATTGTACGTCAAACGTTTATATGGACTGACTCCGTAATATTCCAGTAATATTAATTTAATATTACGGCTTTATTCCTTACTGAATGACCGCGGCTAACTTCGTATCGCCTTAGAATCTTCCGTTTTATTTAGCCTATGTGCATCACGGATGCTCTAGCATTCTAATTGTGAAAGAGTTATTCAGATCGGTCCAGTAGTTTCAGAGTCTATTCAATACAAACAAACAAACATAAATCTAATCTTTTCTCTTTATAATATTAGTATCTATCTATAGACTACAGTAAATGCAAATAATGGCACGAAATGTAGTGATTTATTTACGTACAACGTTCCACAATGTAAACAGTGAACGGAAGTCAAACGTTCAATTAGTTAGTTCGCTCAGTTTGCGCGACACAAACAAGTTTCTGTTTACTTACCTACGTTTAACGGGGTGACTTTTACGAGACAATTAAACTTACACTAATGTTATATTATAAGAATCCATTACTATAATAATTACATAGTACCTACTATAATGTATTATCATCATCATCTCAGCCGATGGACGTCCACTGCTGGACATAATGTATACTTAATATAAGTAATTATAAGAATCATTAATAAAAATTTGCTTTCAAAATTTCAATAATTTGAATAACTAGACTATGTCATATTTTTGCTTCATCGGACTTTTAGCAATACCTACACTGAAAAAAATGCGAGCCAAACTAAGAAGTATTTTCTCTTAATTGATGAATGACGACCCGGTTGGTGTAATGCTTACCACGCCGGACTGCCAAGCCAGGGTCCTGCCTGGGTTCGAATCCCGGTTCGGTCATGGATGTTATATGTGTGTGCCGTTGTTGTATATAGTTCCCATAACAAGAAGCCTAAGGTTTAATTTGGGATCATTACAATGTATGTGCCTGTGAGCGTTATTTAATTAGCACCAAAATAATTGAAATGACGTTATTATTGTTTACTAAAAACAAAAGATGTAACAACAAGCCGAATTCGATTAACAAAGTTCTGTTAGTCAGAGAAGTCATGATGTTGACAGGCTCATATGGATTCATGATTATCATAAACAAGATCTTGGTTGAAGTAAACAAATTTTTTTTCAGTGTAATACCTACTACCTACCTTAAATACATATTCAAATAAGTAAAATGCTTGTAAGTTAGCAGTGCATTTCCGCCAGTGTCAAGTATTTTGTAGGAGTTATCCCAATCTCAAGGATTTTTTTGAACCTCGTGACAAGTTCAAATGCGAACACCACATGAAATACGACCGCTCGCGGCAAAAGTTGAATCGTGACTGACGGTGACTCCTATTCAAATACCGTCTAAATTTTGCCCTAAACCTACACTATTTCAATGCACTCCCTACTTGTTTAAAAGAACAAAAGGCAACGTTATGAATAAAGACAAAGTAAATGCAAAATGAAATAAAACGTTAACATAACAAGTCCATTATTTCATTAGGGTGAGTGTACACGCGAGGTACTAGCTACTTGGTATCCTACAGGGTTCGGGCGATGAATTTCAGGCTAGAAGCGCGACCCCGACTACGGGAATCAGACAGTCTGGGAAATCTAGGGATCTTTGTATGGAGTAAGTTGCATTAATTGCACTTTAGGTGATAATTTGGAATATAGTAGATAAATACCTGAAAAATATAAATTCTTAATAATCCCCGACTTTTTTACTATGTATTATTAAATAATTAAGACATTTACAAAACATTAAATTTAGGTAAAAACAAAAAACTTTTACTAAAACAATAATTATCCCCGGTTAATATCGTAAATTTGAGTAGATATTTAATATTTTGTAAGTATTTAAAAATTATAACCTCAAAACTAAATGTACTATGTTTACTGTTTGTTTGTACACATTAAATTTGTCTTTTAATAATTAACTATCTCTTTTGCTGATATGCTGGAAGAAATATGTTTAGAAATAAGCTTGCCCTTTGTACATTTATATGGAATTTAAGTTATTTCTCAGGGCCCTCAGCCTATACAACGACCTCATACACCCCAACTGATTTATAACAAAATAATTAGATTGAAACAATAATTTCATTATTTTGATAGTTAAAATTTAAAGTTATTCGCATTTTAAGTTTTGAGGCAAAAGTGATTTGTTATCATTTCAGCAATGAATGAAAGCGCTAACGTACTCATGGATACATTTTAATAATCTTGATTTGGTAGTAAGTAGGGTGAGTGTGCCCGTGCGGTGGGTTGACATCGGGTTCAGAAAATTTGAAATTTTGCAAACAACTTATTTAATATTTTGAAAAAAATTACCTATGTTGAAACCATGATAATTCGATTCTGCTCTCGATTCTAAACAAACTACTTTCTAGTTTTGCGTTAATTCATTAACACGTTGTATAACCACGGAATCTCGACAAAAGTGCTATAAACTAACAGTAATATTAGTTCAAACACAATTAACTAAAGTGTCTTTAATGCAATCTCAAACCGTATTTTTCCTAGACTATACGGGACTCAGAGCGGAAGATGCGTGAAATATAAATCAGCTAGCTGTGATTTAGGTGAAATCTCCCGGAAAGTTTTAATTCTGTTTGGCCCGCGCGCCCCGGCATTTAATTTATCTATTATTTATAGCACGGTGGCCAACTCAGACACTTTGTTTATTAGCTATTCTATTAGACTATTAGCAGCTCAGGTTAATTGTAAGTGAATTGAGACATTGTGAAGATGAACTCTTCAGAATATACAGGGTGTAAGGAAAAGTAGTAAGTTTTTTTAGATTTTTTAGAAATTACTTTATGTTATGGTGTGTTACCTTATTTACTGAAAAAATATATTGACCCTCGCGTCGTAAACAGATCCTAACTTTTCCATTAAGTACCTACTTCAAATACGGAAAATGATAATGAGGACATTGATGCAAAGGTAGATCAATAGGAAATGTCGCGACCGACCCATAGTCACACCGAGTTACCACACCGGTGTGTAGGTAGGTACAGTCACCAGCAGATATATCGTAGCAAGCAAGGTGGTAAAATATTTCTAAGCAGTTTTAATTTTCAATAAATCAAAAATATAAGAACGCCTAGAACATCAAATATATCGACGCAGTCAGGTTGTTATAAACATCTGAACAGTTTCGGAAAAAACCTTACTCCGTTGATTTACATTTTAATTATAAAAAACATTGTAAAGAAATTATTGAAAATTTGCTGTTCAGATATTTATGACAAAATACACGTTTAGATATAATTGGTATCATTTACTGTAAAGAATTTAATGAAAATTAGCACTGCCCAGAAATATTTGGACACCTTGTATGCTACGATATATCTGATGGCGACTATACAACATAAATAAGCTAAGGTGTAGAGTTAGAACAATTTATTAAGAACTCTACAACTCTCTCTGGAATTGTAGGTAAGTAAGTAATTAGTTTTTAAGTGGTCCCAGTTCCCGGGAAAAAGAGGCATTCAACAAAACGGTTGCATTTTCAGATAGAAACTTTGTTTTATGCATGCAAATATCCAGCAAAATTTATTTTTAAAACTACCTACCACCACCGTTCCTAAAGTACGGTCAGCCTAAAAAAGATGTACCTACTTACTAAAATTAGGAATACATTGGTGTCGATTCGAACTGTGCCACGAGTTTTTCGTGGTAGCGTGCATTCGTTGTTAAGTGATTCGTATTAGTGAGCTTACGGGGAGGTGGTATTCGGTGTTGCACTTTTAGAAGTCAGGTAACACACTCGACTTAACGAGTGTGTTACCTGACTTCTAAAAGTGCAACTGTATGAGTGCAACGCTCTGCGACCCACCGCGACAGAAAAGTGTCGCTCGTCTGTAAGAGCCCTAACTCCTAAACCGACTGGAGTTATGCAGGCAGACCTGGTCCATCCCCATTACAGAGAAGCTCTACATCCTATAAATACTGAATCAGCCTTGCTGCTGATCGTTGTAATAAGTACACTTATCTCTCGGAATATTAAGTTAATAAAATAAAACACTACAGCATAACCATAAATGGTTTTAATTTGACCAAACAGGCATTGGTATCGATTCGGACTGTGCTACGACTTAACTTAACTAAATTTATTCCTGTCACTTTCTAAAATAAGATTAAGAAAAGAGACAGAAAACCAACAGCTGACTTTAGTACTGTCAAAGTGACGTTAAACGCCCAAAAACGACTTAAATAAGATGGCGTATATTATGATGGCATCTTATTTTGCGCATTTAACGTCACTTTGACAGCACTAAAGTCAGCTGTTGATTTTCTGTCTCTTTCTTTAATCTTATTTTAGAAAGTTACAGGAATAAATTTAGTTTAGTTAAGTCGTGGCACACACCGAATCGAGGCCATTGTTGGATGTCGGACGAAAAAAACTAAATTTAAGTATTTAAAGATAAATAACGGTACCTACTAGGCTCAACTGCATTTAAAGTACCAAATGAATTCCCATGCGCGCGCCTTTTCAGAAAAATAATCAGGTTAACAAGTTGGTACCTCAGGTACAGGTATTTTGTTTTTCAGACCGTACCTCACGTCCAAGCGCGCCGCGGGCACAGGCCAGCAGGGAGACGTATGTTAAATTAGCATAGTTTGACCGTGCGAGGCGAACCTACGCGAATTCTAACTGTAATGAGAATTTACGGCTTTCCCTATGCTGCCGACGCACCTAGTTTCCCGCACGTAGATGCTATGCTACAGTTACATTTCAGAGACGATTACACTGGAGGTCGAATATGAATTCTGCAACGATCTTCTTTAGTTTACCTTATAGTATAAGAGATAGACGTACTTTTTTTTATCATCAGCTGTAAGGCTGATTCAATATTCATAGGGAGAAGAGCATCTCTGTGATGGGAATGGATCTGGTCCGTCGGTTTAGGAGTTACAGCCGTTCAAAGTTCAGTTATGGCTGCAAAAAATGAATATACAGGTATTATTATAATATGCGCTGTAATATGCACTGTAGCTATGAGAACAGTACAAAAACTGACATGGTCTGTCAATCGGTTTAGGAGATACAGCCGTTCAAAGGTTGGACCTTGAAACGACTTACACTCAGTTGCAGAAACGCTCATTAAAGTTAATCTTCCATTAAATCTCTGGCTGTCACATTTGTCTTGTCGACGAGGTAAAAGCTAGCAAGAGATTTAATGGAGGATTAACTCTAATGAGCATTTCTGAGATTGAGTGTGTATCTCCTAAACCGACTGGAGTTATGTAGGCAGACCATCATCATCACAGAGATGCTTTACACCAGGCATGTCAAACATGCGGCCCGCAGTGCGTTTTCTTGCGGCCCTATCCAATTTTATGAATAGGTTCCCGATGCGGCCCAAAAGAGTGCAGACTTGACGTAGGTATACTTAGGTATATTATGTAGGTAGGTACCACCACTTATACGATCGATGAATTGAGTTTTATTTCATTCTGTTCTTTGCGGCCCACTGATTATACTATCGTTATGCATTTGGCCTACCAGTGACTTTGAGTTTGACATGCCTGGTTTACACCCTATGAATACTGAATCACCTTCGCTGCTGAGAGTTGATGCCGATGATGATAACAAAAAGTACGTCTATCTCTTATACTATTATGGCTCTAGGTTGCTTCGCGGTGCATTTTTGCGCGGAATACGAAGTTTCCTTAAACGGTTAAATGGTGTCGTTATTTCTGAACTTAAAATTGAAGTCGAGAAATTCTTTTAAGACTTATGTGCAGAAACCAAGATCTAGAACTTCTTTCTCGAGTATATTTATCTCCAAACAGGCAAAACAGACATGATTAGTGCCTACGCTTTTCTCTATAAAAGTTTACCCTCAACACCATACCCCGCTTGTATTACTACATCATCATCATCAGCCTATAAACGTCCCACTGCAGGGCACAGGCCTACCCTCAGGGAGGGTGTATGGGCATTAGTCCACCACGCATGCCCAATGCGGATTGGTAGACTTCACATACACATCAGAATTTCTTCTTCAGTGTATGCAGGTTTCCTCACGATGTTTTCATTCACCGTTTGAGAGCAGTCGGTATTATGTACATAAGTTAGAAAAACTCATTGGTACATGGCATGTTTTCCGTGCGGATTCGAACCCGGGCCCCCATAATTGGGTCCATATCTCTCCGCAACGCGCCACCGATGCTCTGTACTACCTGTATGTTGTACTACCTACCTATAGATGTAACTTTTCTGTCTTATAGAGATAAAACAATGGCTTTATATAAATTAGAGGACATTAGACCTTAAATGTAGGGTGTTACGAATGTGGATAGCCGATAACATCTGTGTTACGGTTTGTACCTCCGTCAACCCGTCTTTACCCGATCTCTATCGGTCCCCAAGGGTTATCAGCTGGCAATTTGGCTACACCCTTGTTACAAAAATTGAACGCCCGATAATTTAGATCCAACCTAGCTGGTAACCTACCTATACTTATATTATAGCTTGGTTCTTTCTTTGTTCGAGGAAAAATACTAAGAAAATACCTAGGTAAGTAGTTTTTTAAGCAAATTTTTACCATACAGGGTGTAAGAAAAAGTATCATTAACCTTTGACTGCCTCCGTGGTCTAATGGTTAAGAGCATTGGCTCTCGATAGGGAGGTTAGGTTAGGTTAGAGGAGGGAACACCTAGTGGGGGAACCCCCCCACAGTGCTGGCTTCCTCGTAGCGTTCCCCGGGCAACGTCGCGCCTGACCACCGTAACGGAGTGGCAGGCCGGCGGCAAACGAGCACTGTGCTTTCGTGAACTTCACTGCGGGTGTTTACGAATAGCGGATTGGTATGTCTAAACCATTGCGGGACGCCTCCGGGCGTTTTCTCCCAAAAGGCCCTTTTCAGGGCCAATCAAAAGGCCCTTCTCAGGGCCACCCCGATGTCGACGTTTCGGCGTCGGAAGCCAGCCGCGCACCATCTGCGGCTAGCTTTTATAGCAGGGCGGACAACTTGTCCGACTCGGACGTTGAGTCCACTCTGGGCGTGTCGGCCTCTGGATCAAAGGCCCAAGAAGGCGACCCCCAGACGCGGAAGAGGGCCTACATGAGGCAAGAGTCCGAACTCTCTTCGGGCTCTGTCAAGGGTAAGCCCGAAAAGAAAAAGGGCAAGGCCAAGGGTAAGGGTAAGAGCAACGTCTCGGCCCCTGCTCCTGGTTCCATCACCCATGACGTTGGTCTGGAGGACGCCAAACGCCAGCTTAACCTGGCGAGACGGGCGCAACTCCAGCAAGACCTGGAGGAGGAGGTTGCTGCCAAGGAGCAGCGGGCGCGCTCCGCCAGGGTCGGCTATGGCACGTCTAACGTCCTGTACGCGGACTACTCCCTGGCTGAGCTAGAGCGGATGGCTCAGGAGGATCAGGAGGGGATAGTGGAGATCGCTTCAAAGTCCTCCAATCTGAAGGGGACCTTCCAAAAGGCTCTGAAATGCCGGGCAGCGAGCATGCTCGGCGTCATCCGCGAGCTGGTGCAGCGCACTGCCACGGATGAGGCCACGCACCTGCAGGCGAGGGTGGATAGCCTGCAGAGGGAGCTCGATGGCATGTACAAAGTCCTCTCCGAAAAGGGGGTCCAGCATGATCGGGCTCCCGAAAGGCCGCCGGCAGCGGGCGTCTCCTCCACCGAACTTGCGGAGATAATCCGCAAGGTAGTCACGGAGGAGAGGGTCTTCATCCGAGCCTGCTTCGCTGGCATTGAGGACCGGCTCTTGCCAGAGAGGCGTATCCGACCCCCACTCGCGTCGGACAAGAAAAAGAAAACGGGGACGGCTCAACCGGACCCTACCACAAACGCGGAAACGGAGGCGGAGCAGGACCTCCTGGGAGAGGACGCCCTTCTGACCGCCACCACCACTTCCAAGCAGCCTTGGACGAGAGTGGTTGGAAGGAAAAAGAAGGGCAAGTCTAAAAAGACGACACCGACCGCCAACCCTGTCACCATCCCTCCCGGCCAGTCCAAAGTGACTGGCATGGGAAAGGGAAAAGGGAAAGGGAAAAAGTCGGCCCCTAAGCCCGACACCAATAGGGCTCCCGCCGGCGGGAGGAAGCTAGTTCCTCCCAAAACCGCGGCCGTCGTGGTGACGCTCACCCCGGAGGCTGCGGAGCGAGGTGAGACGTACGAGTCCGTGCTGAAACGGGCTCGTACCAATGCTGATCCCGCCAAACTAGGGATTGGCGCAGTCACCTGCCGCCGGACGCAAACTGGTGCCCGGCTGTTTGAGTTTGCGGGAGCCCAAGGCAGCACGAGCGCGGACCTCTTCGCAACAAAGTTGCGGGAGGTCATCGCGGATGCGGCCAAAATCGCTAGGCCCGTCAAGACCGTGGCCCTAGAGGTGACCGGCCTGGACGACGCGGTCACAAAAGAGGAGGTGGTGGCGGCAGTCGCAGCGGCAGGAGGGTGTGACGTCGCAGCGGTGCAAGGCCGGACCATTAGGCCCGGCCGCGGTGGCATGGGCACCATCCGTATCGAGTGCCCGATTGCAGCAGCCAAGGCAGTCGTTGCAAAGAAACGGCTGCAAGTGGGGCTCAGCTCGAGTGCGGTCCGGGCGCTTGAAAATCAGCCTTTGCGCTGCTTCAAGTGCTTCGGGATCGGTCACACCCGGGCTCTTTGTCCGTCCGAGGTGGACAGGGCAGACTGCTGCTACCGCTGCGGGAACATTGAGCACAAGGCGTCCTCCTGCACGGCCGCTAAGCCGCACTGCGTGGTGTGCGCAACCAGTGGTCGCCCAGCGGACCACGTTATGAGTGGGAGGTCGTGCAAACCTCCTCCAAAGAAGGGCAAAGCGCAGGCGCCAACCCGACCTGCCGCCACCGCCGCCGCTGAAGCTTCGGCGGCTACTGAAGAGAGGGGTGCGATGTCCGAATAATGCAGGTCGTACATCGCATCCTTCAGTCTAACATCAACCACTGCATAAAGGCACAGGACCTGCTGGTCCAGGTCATGGCCGAGTGGTTGGTGGACGTGACGGTAGTCGCCGAGCCGTACTCGGTCCCCGGCCGTTGGCTGGGGAGTGGGGATGGTTTGGTGGCGATAGTGGCGCGGTCTTCCACAGACTCCCCTCCCCTTTCGCTCTTAGAAAGGGGACCGGGATACGTGGCCGCCGCGTGGGGAGACATAGCCCTGGTAGGGGTCTATTTCTCCCCAAACAGGACGCTCTCGGAATTCGAGACGTTTCTCGAAGCCCTCACCGCCGTGACCGGTAGGGCGGCGCCGCGCCGGGTTCTCGTCATGGGGGACCTGAATGCCAGGTCGGCGGTTTGGGGCGACCACGTGACCTGCGCCCGGGGACGCGCAATCGCACCCTGGGTGGCGTCGGCTGGGCTGTCCCTCCTAAATAGAGGGACAGTTCATACGTGTGTGCGGCGGAACGGGGGGTCAATAGTGGACCTCACTTTTGCCACCCCCGCGCTAGCCGCCCGCGTTGAGGGCTGGCGGGTGGAGCCGGTGGAGACTTTATCGGACCACCGTTACGTGCGGTTCGATATCTCCACCCCAGGCCCCCGGGGGGTGGCCCGAGAGGGCCAATCCCCTTTCCCACGGTGGGCCCTCACCCGCCTAGACCGAGAGGTGGCTGCGGAGGCGGCATTCCTCCAGGACTGGCTATCGCCTCCCTTCGATGGCCTAGACGTAGATGCCGCAGCGGCCCAACTGAGAGGGTCCCTGACCGAGGTGTGTAACTCCAGCATGCCTCGGTCTCGCCGTCTGCCTCCCCGACGCGCCGTCTACTGGTGGTCGGAGGAGTTGGCGGGGCTCTGGGCCGCCTGTGTGGCGGCCAGGAGGGCCTTCACGAGGAGCCGGCGGCGGCGCACACGAGACGAGGCCAACGAGGACCGCCTCTACGAGTTATACGTAGAGGCAAAGAGGGTCCTCAAGTCGGCAATGGGCGCCGCCCAGGACTCGGCGAGAGCCGAGATGCTGGAGGGTCTCGACAACGACCCGTATGGGAGACCATACAAGGCGGCGCGCAACAAACTGCGCCCCTTTGGTCCCCCAGTAGCCGAGACCCTCGAGCCGACATTGCTGGATGGGGTGGTACGGTCCCTGTTTCCGTGCAGGGACAATTTCGCCCCACCAGCGATGGACCCCCCGCAGGCGGCGGCCCCGCCGGAGGAGATCTCCGAGGTGTCGAAGGAGGAGCTCGAGGCAGCGATCCGTCGCCTCCGCCCCAAAAAGACCGCTCCTGGTCCGGACGGCGTCCCCGCAAGGGTGGTGGCAATCGCCTCCACCCAAATGGAGAAAAGGTTTCGGGACCTTTTCAGCGCATGCTTCGCGTCCAAGAGGTTCCCGAAGCCTTGGAAGGAGGGGCAGTTTTGCCTTCTTCGAAAGGAGGGGCGCCCGGCGGACTCCCCCTCGGCATACCGGCCCATCGTTCTGCTCGATGAGGTCGGTAAGATGTTCGAGGGGATCATCGCAGCCCGCCTGAAGGCTCACCTGCGGGAAGTTGGGCCGGACCTGTCGGACGCTCAGTTCGGTTTTCGGGCTGAGCGTTCGACGGTGGACGCCCTGGCCAGGCTCAAGGGCCAGGTGAAGGAGGCCGTGGAAACGGGGGATGGATTGTTGGCCGTGTCATTCGACATAGCCAACGCCTTCAACTCCGTCCCCCATCCCACCATTCTAGAGGCACTTCGGTTTCACGGAGTGCCTCAATATCTGCGGGGCCTCTTGGCCAGCTACTTGGAGGACCGAGCGGTCCTCCTCGTGGACAAAACTGGCTTTCTTCGGCGATACTGCGTCGAGGCCGGTGTTCCACAGGGGTCGGTTCTAGGACCACTCCTCTGGAACATCGGTTTCGATTGGCTCCTGCGGGGGACCCTCCTTCGAGGCACGAGTGTCATCTGCTATGCAGATGACACCCTCCTCACTGCCCGGGGGGGGGGGATTTCGGGGAGGCGGCCAGTCTGGCTTCGGCGGGCGGGGGCCTCGTCGCAGGGAGGATCCGCCGCCTAGGGTTGAGGGTGGCGCTGCACAAGACCGAGGCCGTGTTCTTCCACGGACCCCGGCAGCGCCCCCCGCCTGGCGCCCACATCCTAGTGGAGGGCGTCAGGATAGAGGTAAGGACCCAGATGAAATATCTGGGTCTTATACTCGACAGCAGGTGGCGCTTCGGCCCACATTTCAGCGGGCTGTCGGCGCGCCTGTTGAAGGCCGCGGGTGCCCTATCGTGGCTCCTCCCAAACCTGGGGGGTCCCAGCGTGCGGTGCCGGCATTTGTACGCCGGCATCCTAAGGAGCATGGCCCTTTACGGGGCCCCCATATGGGCGGACTCCCTCCAAAGGAGAGAGAACGCCGCCGCCATCCGTCGGCCCCAAAGGGCCATCGCACAGCGGGTGGCGAGGGCGTACAGGTCGGTGAGCTTTGCGGCCGCGTGCGCTCTGGCGGGTACCCCGCCTTGGGAACTAGAGGCGTGGGTGCTCGCCAAAGTGTACGAGTGGACGGCGGGTCGGAGAGCGCTCGGGGAGCGTCCGGCCCCGGAAGAGCGGGAGGCCGTTCGGCAGCAGGCGAGGACCGCAACCGTCCAACACTGGGCGGAGGACCTCGCCGCTGCAACATTCGGCCGTCGGACGTTGGACGCGCTCGGGCCAGTCCTACAAGATTGGCTCGAGCGGTCGCACGGTTTCCTCTCCTTCCGTCTGGTTCAGGTATTGTCCGGGCACGGCTGCTTCGGATCGTACCTGCACCGGATCGGAAGGGAGGAGACCCCGTCGTGCCATGGCTGTGGCGCGGCGGAGGACACGGCGCAGCACACACTCGAGGTGTGCCCGTCGTGGTCCGAGCCGCGCCTAGACTTGGTCGCGGTGGTCGGGCGAGACCTCTCGCTTCCCAGCGTGGTCAACGCCATGCTGGGAGGCGAGGAGGCATGGGCGGCGGTCGCCTCCTTCTGTGAACTCGTCATATCACAGAAGGAGGAAGCGGAGCGCGCGCGGGAGGACGACCCTCTCGCGGCACCGCTCCGCCAGCGGAGAAGGGGCAGGAGAAGGCGGTTGCATAACCGTCTTCAGCCTCCCGGTGGTGAGTAGCGGGCGGCAGGCGCGGGGGTGCCTCCGCCCGCATTGCACTACTCACCACCCTAGCGGAAAGGGGAATGGCTGGGCACTCACGGTCATTCCCAGGCTCCTCCCGTGCGGAGGAGCGTGGTAGGGCCCGCCGGAAGGCGGGCGATCGCCGGCGGGGGACAGGACGTAAAGGCTCTGCTGGTCTCCCAGTCCCCTGCCATCCGGGCGAAGCGGGAGTGCCGCTGGGTTATTTTAGTGGGTATACCGGTGACACGCACCGGGGAGTCCCACATACCCCTCCCGTCCCCCAACGGGAGGGGATGCGTAATGCATTTTTTCCCAGCGACAAAAAAAAAAAAAAAAAAAAAAAAAAAGGGAACACCTAGTGATATGTCACTTTGTGCGTTTTTCCCCAGTTGGTCAGGACATTGCAGGCTGAATCACCTGATTGTCTGAAAAGAAAAGTGATTCGAGAGTTTCGTTTTCATTACTGTATCATTTTATTACTTGCATGTTTTACCCCACAAGAGGGCAAATCTGACTGACTTCCGTGCTTCGGATGGCACGTTAAGCTGTTGGTCCCGGCTACTACCTCTAGTGGTAGTAGTCGTTACATAAAAACCACGTCAGAGGCCGAAAGGCGGTCTGAAAAAACTCTGACACCAGGGCTCTGCCCACACGATAAGAAGAAGACCTTAAACCACATACTCACTCAAGCCATCAAACTGAACAGCTTTTTCTATGGGAGCAAACCGATCACAACCAAAAAAATCTGCTGTACCATAAGATTGAATCGATTAGTTGTAGTTGCAGTTTAGTATGGAACAGCTAATTTTATTGTTCAGGAGTGCAATTTTTGAATCTCATTCGCTGAGGTCAGCAGTTGAAAATGTCAAAATTACAGTGGGGATCTTTCTACTGTTGATTTGACTTTCATAAATCGCACTACTGAAGAATGATTTTTGAAAGTCAAATCAGCAGTAGAAAGATGCATATGTCCACAGTAATTTTGACATTTTCAACTGCTGAACTCAGCGAATGAGATTTTTTTAATGTTAAATCAGCAGTAGGTAGAAAGGTGCACGTCTCCATAGTAATATTGACATTTTCAACGGCTGATTTCAACGTATGACTTTCAAAAATCGCACTCCTGTACCTACATTTTTTTTCGCTAGTTTATTTAAAAGAGTAATGTTTTACTAGAAAATGTCCTCATAAAGATTTTCATGTATGCGCATATTAAATAAAAGTAAGAATATCCGTGTCATGAAGAGAGGAAATCTGGGCGAACGCGACGCGACGACGCTCAAAATTTATGTTGTTAATATGGCAGCTAGATTACGGTAACGAGCAGCATAGGATTTTCCTGAAAGGCAAAGTTAGTCCATACTCTGTAATAACATGTTGTAGAGACAATAAACGTGACAGGGTTTGCTTGCATGTATCTGGAGTGCTATTTTATTTCAATTTCACACATGCTTTTTCATATTCAAGTGCCAAGTGCCATACCTAGGTACCTAGCTAAACTGTTTGGAATTTATGAATTAGAGTTTCTGGCCGCATCTTCTCTCAATGGAACACCTTCCGACGCGGTGGTAGAGTCAAAAAATGACGTCAAAAAGCTATCTATGTGATATTATTTTGAATAAAAATTTTTGAATTATTCGTATACGAATCAGCCGTCGTAGTATGCTAGCGTGATATAGCATTATCACCTACGATTATCACTTTTAAAATTCCTTCATAGCAATTTTAGATCTCAATATTGTCTGCACAATGGTGCGTGTCGCAAGTAAAAGTGACTTCAACTTATAAAGTAGATGCGCGTAATACAGATTTTTTCGAATATTTAGGCTTTTCTTTGAACACAGGTTTCATATGTATTTTATAGAAAAATAAGAAATATAGTAAATTCTTAAAAACTTCATACTAAATAAAGCCGAGATGTTGAAGATCATTCCTATATTTTTTATTAATTTTTATAATGTCTTTCAAATAACCATTAATAACGAGACGAAACCTTTTTAAAACCAGCAAAATATGGTCCGGCCCAGAGTTTACATAGTGGCAGTAAACTACAGTACCTTCCTGTAGCATAGGAAACGCATAATTTTTTAAGATATTTGCTCATGCAAATGCTCTGAATGTTACGTTAGTATGCGCATACATCTGACATCGTACGGACGCGTCATTACCCTCCCTGAGGATAATGACGCGTGAACAGTGAGCTTTAGTCAAGTATTCATACTTACCTACTTTAAATACGTTTTTAAGCGAACAATGATGCATTAAAGCAAGGAATCTGTTGTCGGAGATGTAATATCGAAGATGACTTTCGCAAAGACCGACCCTTCCAGGGTATGCAATTAAACCCTACCTCCTCTACCCTACCCTCCTCAAATTCATGAAGAAAAGTGTTTATACTTCAGTACCGTAATTTTTTCATAATTATTATAAGAAATAAGCATATGTTCACGACTCCCTGAGTCAGACATGTTCCACGTTCACTAGTAGGTACCATAGTGTAAAGAACTAATAGTGGTGAAGCTCAGCGGTCGCGGCAGGGCAATCGTGCGGGGCGTGCGGGGGCCGGGAGGAGTGCGTCCCGGCCCACGCTGCCTGCGTGCGTACCGTAACATCGAATTGCGTTAGGGTACGCCCGTCCCCCGCCGTACCCCGCACGCCACGCGGGCATAGACCCCACGCGCGCGGCCACTAAGCGCACCCACTTTAAGGTATTTACGCTATGCTAGTACCTACCTACTTAGTAGTTAGTAGGTACCGACTCTATCCAGTGTTTTCAAATTATACATGGTGTAAAATTAAAGGCGTATCTAACACACTTGGGGTTTTTAGACTATCAAACTAAACAACTTTTACTATAGAATACTGACCAACTCTGAAATCGTGAAATAAAAACAGCCGTTTCATACATTTTGGTTACTGACATTTTCTATGGAACAGGGGATTTTTTTTTTCGCGGTTCTGGAACATCCTGTTCGATATGTATCGCATTTAATATTACAACCTGTATATGACGTTTCGGATCATAGTTTGTATGCAGCGCGCTCGGGAGGTTTCGGAATAGAGTCTTATACTGTGGTTTAGGGAATTTTGTATCGATCTGACAGTACTTAATTAAAATCGCGAAGTATTTTGTTTCGTTATTCGTCAGTAAAATAAAGCGGGAAAAATAAGGAAAAAAACAAAAGCCACTCAAATAAAATTTATCCGCTTCTCAGTTCAAAAACTTCTCTAAATCCACTTAAAGCCCGGCTAGAATTGACGAGATGTGGCAAATGCCGCGTTAAATTCGCGATTTATGGGCAAAAGTTTGGGGATTTCAACCGGGCAATGAATCAAATGTGTACCCGTTCCGCCCGCCCGCTCGCTACTCAAATTACTTCATTCTAAACTACATTTTTAGCTTTTTGCACTTGGCAAGTGTATGTAGCGACATTTGCGTCGTTGGAAACTGTGGTTTGTTTCACGCTTGGCATATACAGGGTGAAGCGATTCCGAACTCATGCACGCACGCACGCACATGCTCACGACTTTTTTTCCCGAGGGGGTAATCAGAGATATTCCGAAACCTCAGCACATCCACGTTTCACTAGTAGTATACCGAAACTCTGTCCAGTGTGACGGGGAGTGAGCCCGTCGCCACTTATAATGGACAGCGGGTACATTATACATGCCTCGAAATTGAAGCATTCCGGTTTCCTCGCGATGTTTTCCTTCACCGAAAAGTCAGTGGTGTTACAAATCGTACATAAATTCCGAAAAACTCATTGGTACGAGTCGGCCTGGAGTGCTATTTTTGAATCCCATTCGCTGAGTTCAGCAGTTGAAAATGTCAAAATTACTGTGGAGATATGCATCTTTCTACTGCTGATTTCACTTTCAAAAATCATACTTCAGAAGATGTTCAGAAGTGCGATTTTTGAAAGTCAAATCAGCAGTAGAAAGATGCATATCTCCACACTAATTTTGACATTTTCAACTGCTGAACTCAGCGAATGGGATTCAAAAATAGCACTCCTGGACGGGGATCGAACCATCTCCTCCTGCACGACAGGCAAGGGTACTCGCCACTGGACCACCACGGCCACGGCGGTTTTTGGTTTAATAAAACCGAAAACTTCAAGGGGTGAAAGTATCCATCAATATGAACGACTTGTACTATGGGACTGAGATCTCAAAAAAAATCAACTATCTCATACTAACAGTAAATTCCTACCGTGCAAAATGAATGGAGGAGCTGATTATTTTTTGAGATCTCTACTGGTCCCTTAATAAAAGTTGTTCATATTGACGGGTACTTTCTCCCCTTTTGAGTTTTCGGAAGTGCCCTGTACTTATTATTTTCGCACTATCGGTGCCCGCGACTTCGTACGCACAGACTACGTTTGATTGAATAAACTGATTGCGATGAAATAAAGCCTAAATGTTAATCCAAATGCTTTTGTGAAAACTACGTTTTTATTGTTCCGTACCCAAAGGGTGAAAACGGGACCCTATTACTAAGACTACGTTGTCCGTCCGTCCGTCCGTCTGTCCGTCCGTCCGTCCGTCCGTCCGTCCGTCCGTCCGTCCATCAGTCCATCTGTCCTACCTATTTAGGGCTGTAACTTTTGAACCGTAATATTGGTAGGTAATAGCTAGATAGTTGAAATTTTCTCTAATTATGCGTTATTACGGCGGATTTGTTAACGAATAATAAAAATGTCAAAAAGTTAAAAATTAAGGGGGTTCTCAACAAGGAATTAGTTTTTATCGACGTTTTTTCTTCCCGCTCTATCGTAAAAATGGTAATACATACAAGCGTCAAACTATAGATAGAGCAAACTCTACAGAATATCAACAAATACTAAAAACCGGCCAAGTGTGAGGCGGTCTTGTGCTAAAGGTCCCGGACAAAACAATTTTTTTTCTAAGTGACACGGACCTGAAAAAAAGACGGACGTAATGTCACATTAAAAAGAGGTGAAGCATGCAAGGTGCTACAATTTCGTTTGTTCTACAAAAGCACCTTCACTCACTCAGACGCACCAGTTCTAGGCGCGCAGGTGCGACAACCCACCGCCATTTTGTCCCGCGCAACAGGGCGACAGCACGCACACTCATATAAATGGGTGCTTCACTTTTGATTAGACGAGATTCCGTCCGTCTTTTTTTCAGGTCCGTGCTAAGTGAATAATGTTGTTCTGTGGTGGTGTGGTACGGAACCCTCGGTGCGCGAGTAGCCCGACTCGCACTTGACCGGTTTTATTTTATCTGGTGCGTGCACAAACGAACAGGTAAACAAGACGAAAATTCTAAAAAATATCCACAATGCTGAGATAGATATCCCTGCACGGCTAGCATGCCACCCACGACAAAGCGTTTAAACGAGAAAACCGTCATGTATACGCGCTCTTTTTGGCCTGGCATACGTAAAATAATAAAGATGGAGGCACATCTCGATTTTTATCGTTTTCTCAGGGGTGGCATGCGAGGCCTACAGTACTAACAATTTGTTCATGTCTGTTCCGTTCATACCACCGAGAAAACGACAAAAATCGAGACGTGATTGTGTCTTTGTTACTTCGTGTATGCGAAAACAAGCGCGCATGATGGTTTTCTCGGTTTGTAGGCTTGTGGTGTATGATATGCTAGCCCTACTGAAGTAGGTGGGACTTAGGGTAGAACCATGGTAGAACCTCATCTCATCTGGCAGCACGGAATCGCATTTGTTCACGCTCTATCCTTTTCTACCGCTCAGGAACGTCATTTAGTAGAGCGAGAAAGATAGCGGGAATGTGACCGAGAAAAAATGCGGTTCCGTGCTGCCAGATGAGTTTCAACCGTTACAATGACAGCTAAAAAGAAACAATGAGAAGTTAAACGTATTTTTGATACAACAGAAATGAAAGGGTCAAGTTTACCACTTACTATTTTAATGCGTGTTGATTCGGCCGCGGTCCACGGTCGAGTTCATAGATAAGCTACTATTTTACGTCGAGTTCACACCATGACACCTAACCAGCATAATCAAAATTTTTTCCAAAAAAATTAAAAACCGACTTCAAAAGTGAAAAAGTAAAAAATAATATTTCAGCCTATGACTTTTACGTTCAAATCTATAAGAAAATTTATTTGTTTTATCGAAGTCGCTGTCAAGCCGGTACGATTTGCGACTGGGCTTGCAGTAATTTTTTGGCTCGGCTTGATACCGACTCCAATAAAACAAATTAATTTCCTTATAGATTTGAACGTAAAAGTCATAGGCTGAAATATTATTTCTTACTTTTTTACTTTTGAAGTCGGTTTTTACTTACTTGTAAAAAAATTTTTATTTCATAACTTTCAGTGATTGAATATGTTAGTTTGATTCAGATATCAGTTATATACGCAAAGGGTACATTGAAACGAAGCAAATGGTGCAATCGCAGACGATTTGCTGTCAACTTTTGAGGAGTTCTATTGTGTAGCTCCGAAGCGCGTCATCAGATCTTCACAAAATTAAAATGGGACCAAACAAAAAAAGATTTTTTTAAATTGGTTCACAATTGACGAAAATATCGGTGAACATAAAAAAAAAATACATACAGCCGAATATAGAACCTCCTCCTTTTTTTAAGTCGGTTAAAAAGGTCAACCAAAGAGGTTTAACATTTGAATGTTTTTGAGGTCAACACAATTACCTAAATACAAAAATGATACAAAATTAAAGATAACAGTAATTTTCACTTTTTATTGCATAGAATATGGTATAGATAAGTATTTGCATATAAAAATTGTCTAGTGAGACTATCTAATAATTAGACCTAAGCAAATTTAAACATATTAATTTAATATTGAGAAATATTTCCGGTGGTATTGAAAATAAAATGTACAGTATAATATATATTTTATTTTTAATGTATCTTTATATAATCAATTCACATTGTAACACTTTTATTAGAATTCATTAGATTTAAATGACTCTTCATGTATATTTCGTGAGACACCTAAACAATATTCCAGTACTAGTATAAAATAAATACCAAGATTTTACTTTAGAAAAATTACGTCAAAGATATCAACGTTTGATATTGTATGAATAAAAAAAAAAAAAATAGTATTCTATGGCAGATAGATACTTATTGGCAATTATCTGTGTCATATTCAATTAAAATGATAAATTCAATTTCGAAGACATTCAAGATTTCAGATTTAATAAAAAAATCATTATACATAAACTGTAATCATCAGAAAATTCCCACGAAGTCATAAATTCAATTTACCTACATAAAATACAAAATTAAAACTACAAATATCTGAATTTACACACACTTACGTTAAAGTAATTTGTTTTTGTGAACATTTATTAATAGGTTGCGCATTGACATAAAAATACATCATAAAGATTTTCATGCAATCCATTACAATCCCTTGGAGTCATGAAAACACTCACGCAAGTTCAAAATTGTATAGAAAAGGTCGGGTTTAAAAATTGGTCATACTCTTACGCCCAAAAATAACACCACTGCTAAACAGCTTTCGTAAAACCATAGATTTTTTCATATTATTTATTTTATTATGCGTTGTATATTATAAATAGACAGTTACTTACATATGGATTTTCATATAAAACAAAATTTACTTGGTACTGAGATTTTGATGGCCGCCTCGACGGGCAATACGAGCGTGAAAACAGCGAAAATTGAACATACTTGTCGGAGCCTACCTTCAGGACGTTTGTCTACCTGAAAGAATGAAATGTCTTATTGAATAAATGATATTGTCATAGCAGATTTCAACTACAGTGCCTGCTTTATGATATAAGAAAAGCAGTCAGATACGCAGGATATTTTTAGAAGTACATTTATTTTTATTTTTTTTTATTAACTATGGGTTTGCTCTTGACCTCAATCCAGTCCTCAGGACGAAGATGGGGTCGTAGATGTAGCGAGCTAACCCAGAAGATGCCTATTCACTCGTACTTTAAAGGAATTCGGGTTGTAAGTACTCGGAAATACTTACATAAAATGTCTGCTATAAATAAATCACAGACATACATTGTAAAGCACCCATTTGTAAGCTCCTAGGCTTTTTATTTATTATGGAAACTATACAACAATAACACAAACATATAAGTAACATCCATGAACGAACCGGGATTCAAACCCATGGTCTTTGGATTGGCAGTCTGTTGTGGTAACCATTACACTAACCGGGTCTTCAATATTATGCACTCTCTAATCATTAGCCTCCTTAATCTGATGGAACGGGAAACCAATACGATCACAGGTCTCTCGCACTCGCAGTATAGCCATGCTACCTCTTCTTGCCAGTGCAAGCCCATTTGTATAAGTGTACAGGGTGTATAGTTGTGAGCATTTACCATGAACAACAGCAGGAGTAAGCTGGTGCCATCATCGGAGCCCTCACTGAGCAATACGCCACAGGCATGATGATGCAAAAGATGAAGCTTACCCTGGATCCCAGTTGCAGAGCATGTGGAGAGGATGAAACCATGGAACATATTGTGTGATGTCTTTGCGTCTAAACGCATGTGCTTCCTGAGAGATGGCTTCCCAAAACCGGGAGATCACAGGTTTCTTCCCCTGAACGGAATTGCCTCCCTCATTTACCATGTTTTTGATGGGTGAAGAAATAAATATGTAGGGGACAACACAAACGATTCCATTGGGTCGAAGTGTTGCTGGCTAACTGGCTTGCCAGCCCCCAAAATAAGCTAAGTGCATTTGCCATGTAACATATACATACCTCTTCTTTGTAGTGCCCTCGTCCTTGGCTTTCTTGTCGGCCTCCCGGCGCTTGGCGGCCTCCTCCCGCTGCTGGCGGATGATGGCGAGCCTCGCCAGGTCCGCACGAGCCTGGTCCGTCTTGCCTTCCGCGTGCGCTTTCTGGTACGCTGCCGCTGCTCGTTGACGTTCAATCTCTTCGCGTTCACGTCTGCAATTTAAATAAATGAATAAATGACGCTGAGAGACGCATTGTTATGGTCCTAGGCGTAGACTAATAGGCAATGACGTTTAACAAATAGACGCGTCATACGCTAACATCACTGCACTTTAAAATGGCGCGATAAAGTGACGTGTAGCCCGTACACTAGACGGCGCGTGACTATGTGATAGCCGGGCAATTACCTTGCTTTTTAGTTGCCATTTTGGAGCGCGGGCAACGCATCTACATATAAAAACATCTTAGCTAATAGGCTTTTAATTATAGAAACGATGACACAAAGATAATCAATCATAACCGAGAATCGAGGGCCTCTGCGGCCGTAGTATGGCAGCGTGATATAGCGCTATCACGCCTTCGCTCTCTTTCTGTTTGCGAGCGAGCGAACGAGATAAAATGCGTGATATAGCCTTATCATGTTGCCTAATGCACGTTTTACGGACTTTATAGAAGTGCCCAGACTGCATATTATATGCATTCATCCATGTATGGGCGCATAACGAAAAAATTAAGAGGGAGTTAAAATCGGAAATGGCCCTCACGTTTGAGAATTTCACTATTGTCCAAGTCATCATCATCATCTCAGCCGATGGACGTCCACTGCTGGACATAGGCCTCCCCCAAGGATCGCCATAACGACCGGTCCTGCGCTGCCCTCGTTCAACGTTTTCCCGCCGCCTTCACCAGGTTGTCGGTCCACCGTGTGAGGGGCCTACCCACGCTGCGCTTTCCGGTACGCGGTCGCCACTCGAGAACTTTTCGTCTTTATTGTCCAAGTAGGTACACTTAATTTGTTGAGAGAATCAAGATATGAATGTGTTAAACTATCAACATACAGTCGGTACCCATGTTTAAAATAAAACCGGTCAAGTTCGAGTCGGGCTACTCGCGTACCGAGGGTTCCGTACCACACCACCACAGAACACAACATTATTAACTGTCCGGGACCTTTAGCGCGAGACCGACTCACACTTGGCCGGTTTTTAGTATTTGTTGTTATTCTGTAGAGTGTGTTCTATAATCACAAAAAGTTTGACACCTGTATGTATT
Organism: Agonopterix subpropinquella; assembly: GCA_922987775.1. NCBI lineage: Eukaryota > Metazoa > Arthropoda > Insecta > Lepidoptera > Depressariidae > Agonopterix > Agonopterix subpropinquella. The sequence goes on along the minus strand of OV277695.1, from coordinate 13,097,077 downwards.
ACCGTTTTTACGATAGAGCGTGAAGAAAAAACGTTGATAAAAACTATTTTCTTATTGAGAACCCGCTTAATCTTTAACTTTTTCACATTTTTATTATTTGTTAACAAATCGGTTGTAATAACGCATAATCTGAGAAAATTTCAACTATTTAGCTATTGGCCTCGATTCGGAGTGTACCACGACTAAACTAAACTAAATGTATTCCTGTCACTTTCTAAAATAAGATTAAGAAAAGAGACAGAAAACCAACAGCTGACTTTAGTGCTGTCAAAGTGACGTTAAATGCGCAAAATAAGATGCCATCATAATGTACGCCATCTTATTTAAGTCGTTTTTGGGCGTTTAACGTCACTTTGACAGCACTAAAGTCAGCTGTTGGTTTTCTGTCTCTTTTCTTAATCTTATTTTAGAAAGTGACAGGAATACATTTAGTTTAGTTTAGTCGTGGTACACTCCGAATCGAGGCCATTATGGTTCAAAAGTTACAGCCCTAAATAGGTAGGACAGATGGACGGACGGACGGAGGAACAACGTAGGCTTAGACCCTATTGGTCTCATTTTCACCCTTTGGGTACGGAACCCTAAAAATACGTACCTTGATAATTGTGGCTTTTCTCCTTCACCTATGTTGGTGTTCAAATTGGATAGTTTCTTATTTTTCTTTACTACACGGTTTGGATTTTCTACTTCAATAAGACCAGAAACGCCCTTTGCTTTTGTAGGATGCTGAAATGAATACAAGTAAAAAGTTAGAGGGCAGGTATATAGATTCATAATTTTAAATAGTAAATAGTTTACGTCTGCACAAATTATATACCACACGAGCTTTTACCCGCGACTTCGTCCGCATAAATTATATACCAGATTTTAAGTCAGATGATAAGCTATCAAACAAAAAAGTTTCATCAAAATCGGTTCAGTAGTTTTTGCGTGATGCTCTAACAAACAAACACCCAAACAAACAAACAAACAAACAAACAGACAGACAAAAAATCCAAAAATTGGTGATTTGGAATCAGGGAAACCTAAAAACCATGTCGTAATATTTTTTTTGTAAATATCTTCAATGTACAGACACACTTCTGTTACAGTTTTATAATAGTTTAGATTTTAATTCAAATCATAAGCTTTCAAACAAAAAAGTTTACACTATTTTTAAGCAGAGTAGCTTAGACTTTATATCCATTTTTGTATGGGGAGGGTATATTTTTCGGATAGAAGGATGAACCTCGGCACAATTGTTCCTTAGGTAATCTAGTGTGAAAAACGCCCGGAGGACTCCCTCTATCACCCCGCCATGGGGGTGGAGGGGGGGTTGAACTTTTCAGATACCGCACTCACTGTGATTCGTCATAACTGCCAATTTCTAGCTACTAGGGCATGTTTGGTATCGTTTTTGACTAAATCAAAGTAGCTTAGTTGATTTCTGAAACAAAAAAAATGTATTCCCATACAAAAAAATTGAACAACAGTGAAAAATAAAAAATAAGTAAAAATATTTTTTTTTGTTAATTACCATAAACAAAAAACCGGTAGCAATATCGGACTTTAAAAAATATATTTGGAAAGCTGCTTTTATACAGATTCCAAAAATATAAGGTTTGTTGAGAAAAAAGAAAAAACAAAAGGGAAAAAAAAAATTAACGCAACTAGGCAGGAACAAAAAAAATTTAATGAAATGCAGGAGTGGACGTAGAAGTGTCCAATTTTGTATACAATTTGTAGTTACTATAAGCATTAAGGGAAAACTAAAATATTTTACAATATTATACCAGTTTTCTTGATACATAAACTGCACAAATAACTTGGTAATCCGGTGTATTTATACAGGATTACAAAGTTACACTTGCGTGTACCTGTATATTGTCATGTCTTGTTGACTGACATATCAACGCACAGCCCAAACCACTGGTTCTAGAGATTTGGAACTTAGGTTCTTTATATAGGACGGTTTACAAAATGAAAGGAAACATCAGATGACATCATCAACATCATATATTTACAATAAAACAGCTTAAAATATTATTTTTCTTCTTCCTGTATACCTTTGCCTTCGCAATGACACAACTCTGTGCACTTTAGTTGCCGTTGCAAACACCGGCACCTGTTGGTGCCGCACCCCTTTTTGCATCTACACCTAATCATTTCGATGCAGGCTTCAGCAGCAACAGGCAAGTCTGTCCATGTAGGTTGCCAACTATCGCCGACTTTTGTCCATCCCCAGTTAGATGGATCAGGAAGATCTTGAATCGGCGACATTTGACCCCATACATGGACAGCTTGAAAAACTGCCCTCAAGAAATGTTGATATAGAGCCGCTTTTGTGGGTGGTATATGCTCTAGTTGGCGGTCTTTTTTGGTAAATAAATGTTTTCTCGCTTCGTTTACTGTAGTGCAGGAACTGGATCTAATAAGGAAAAAATATGTACCGTTAAAATGTTGCTTTGTTTCTTATTAGGTACCTAGTTTTATGAAGTTACCTACCTGTCATATAAAATTATAACAAACTTTTCAAGGATGGCAAATGAGTCGTTGTTCCTGCCTTCATAGGCTGCCAAAAAACCATCTGTGGCAGTAGGGAAAACGTTCCATGTCTCCATTGCACTTTTTTTCCCTTTCTCATTAAAACTAGAAACTGTGTCACACCCCGTAAATGCGTGAAATAAAGGAATTTATTTCACAAAAGTCGGCGATAGTTGGCAACCTACATGGACAGACTTGCCTGTTGCTGCTGAAGCCTGCATCGAAATGATTAGGTGTAGATGCAAAAAGGGGTGCGGCACCAACAGGTGCCGGTGTTTGCAACGGCAACTAAAGTGCACAGAGTTGTGTCATTGCGAAGGCAAAGGTATACAGGAAGAAGAAAAATAATATTTTAAGCTGTTTTATTGTAAATATATGATGTTGATGATGTCATCTGATGTTTCCTTTCATTTTGTAAACCGTCCTATATAAAGAACCTAAGTTCCAAATCTCTAGAACCAGTGGTTTGGGCTGTGCGTTGATATGTCAGTCAACAAGACATGACAATATACAGGTACACGCAAGTGTAACTTTGTAATCCTGTATAAATACACAGGATTACCAAGTTATTTGTGCAGTTTATGTATCAAGAAAACTGGTATAATATTGTAAAATATTTTAGTTTTCCCTTAATGCTTATAGTAACTACAAATTGTATACAAAATTGGACACTTCTACGTCCACTCCTGCATTTCATTTCATTTTTTTTGTTCCTGCCTATACTCCATTTTTATTAAAGACGAAAAAAAGAAGATCACAGAAGCAGGGCTACGAAACCTTTTCAGACCGTGATCATTTTATAAAAAATTCGAAACACTTATGTCAGTGTTTGATGACTGATGAATATAAGAATTAGGGATAGCGAGTGAAACACCCAATAGTCTGTAGCGCACTGGCATTTATTAGAACTAAAACGCTGTCACCGGGTATACTCACATACTTAGGCACAGTTTAGTTCACACTATCGGAGTTGATGGAAAAATAAGAAAACGTCTTTTATGTATGTGCTCACTAGTAGCATAGCGAGGGGGGGGGGGGGCAAATGCCCCGGGCACCGGGCGGCACTTTACCAGAGGTGGCAAAAATATTAATTGATTGAGCTCTGACTGAACCACAGGGTATTAGCGTAAACAGTTGCATTACTTTAAGGTGTGATTGTATCCATGACACTGAAATACGTTTCTGAAGAAACCTATAGGAAATCCGCAAAATTCAGTCATCTGATCTAACGTTTGTATGAAAATTTCAACTTTTCATACAAATGATGGATCAGCTGCTTGCATTTACTATAGGAAGACCAAAAAAATTTTTATGAATTTTATTTAGGTTTCTTAGGTATAATTGTTAAGTATCATGAGTATAATCACCCCTTTTAGTAAATCAACTACTTACCATAAACAACCTGTATAAGCAATTCGTAGAGCAGAGTAAAGTCTATTTTTGAATGGATAACCAACCCCACCAAACCAAAACCAAAAGACCTAAAGATGTCTGACCACAACCCGAACAGGTTGTGGTAAAAAATTTCGAGCTGGCTTCGGTCGCTTCGGTCTCTCCTTTATGTTTAACGTAGAAAGATAAGGAGGCAGCAAAACCGGTCTGTGCTCCGGGGGATAGACAAGACACTCACGCTACGCCACCGGTGCTCACTAATGTCCGTTATTCCGTATTAATAAACCGCGCTGACAATCGATTTTGAAGACGTATTAAACGAGTTCTTCTTAAGCCTTAAAATACATCTTAAAATAGATCAAGTCGGTATAGTAGTCGTAGTCGTAGGCGCTGTCCTATTGCCATAGCACGCGCGATCATGCGTCCGTCCGATGAAAATGATCGTGCGATCGTGCGATCAAACATAGTAATATCTGCGGAGTGTCCTAAAGGCGATCATGCGATCATGCGATGCGATCGAATTGTTCTATTTTCGACGCGCGATCGTGCGATCAAACATAGGAATCAGTACTGACTGTCCTAATTTCGATCGCGCGACCGGGGAGCGCGACGAGGCAAGGGTGTACCTACACTCAGCGGGACCCCGTGTCCTAGAACTTGTTCTATAGAATTTGTTCTAATTTCAAATATTATTGATTTCAAACATATTACAGCCATTGGATAACGCACTTCCCCGGTTTGGAAGGGTGCGGGTTCAAGTCCCGCTCGAGACTGAATTTTTCAATCTTTAATATGATTAGAATTTATTCTATCGAATCCAATTAGAAATAAAATGTGTTCCATAAAAAGGGGAGAATGGCAAAGGCAAAGATTTTTTTTGGTCTTTACGACTAGAATTCGAGTTTCAATAACAAAAAAAATAAAAACCAACTTCAAAGTAAAAAAGTTAAAAATAATATTTCAGCTTGACTTTTACGTTCGAATCTATAAGAAAATTAATATTTTGTTTTATCGAAGTTTGATAAAGGTGAGAAATAAAACATTTGGCCTTAATAATTAAACTCAAGTTGTTTTAATAAAATAATCAACCACTGTTGTACAAGTAAAAACATAAGTAGAACATAACATTGTCTACAATTGTATCATAGACAAACTTTTTCTATCATTAACCGTTGTCGAGATATCTGCCTATTACTATTTTAATTAATAATTTTTTGCAAATATCTCGTTTCGTATGCATCAAATCGTGAACAAAGTTAAAACAAAACTTGTAGAACATAACATTGTCTATAACTGTATCTTTTAATAAACTTTTTCTATCATCAACCGTTGTCGAGATATCTGTCTATTACTATTTTAATTAATTACTTTTTGCAAATATCTCGTTTCGTATGGATGAAATCGTGAACAAAGTTAGAACAAAACTTGTAGAACATAACATTGTCTATAATTGTATGCTACACAAACTATTCCTATCATCAACAATTTTCGAGATATCTGTCTATGACTATTTTAATTAATTCGTTTTTGCAAATATCAAGTTTCGTATGCATCAAATCGTGAACAATGTTATTACAAAACTTGTAAAACATAACATTGTCTACAATTGTTTTTCAGACAAACTTTTTCTATCATGAACCGTTGTCGAGATATCTGTCTATTACTATTTTAATTAATAATTTTTTGCTAATATCTCGTTTCGTATGCATCAAATCGTGAACAAAGTTATAACAAAACTTGTAGAACATAACATTATCTACAATTTTATTTCTCAAAAACTTTTCCTATTATCAACCGTTGTCGGTATATCTGTCTGTTACTATTTTAATTATTCAGTTTTTACAAATATCTCGTCTCCTATGCATAGGATTGTAAACAAAGTTATTACAAACATGAAGACCATTAAATTTCCAACAATTTTGTTCATAACAAATTTTTTTCTATCACTTACCATTGTCGAGAAATCTGTCATTTTTGTTATATTATAAAAGTGGTCTGATTCTGGAAAGGTGACCGATCCGCCATGTAAGACCGGGTTTTTCGTGATGGGTAAAGTGTGTTCTTTCGATCCAAGTTGGTTTCACATTTCCTATATGTTTAGGCCCAAGACCTATTTTTTTTTATTTTCAACCCCAGTCTGATTTTGAACGGTGACCGATTTGAGAATAACTAAATCTGCTGTGGTGTTCTCCTAAGAGGGCTCTTTCTTAAAATGCATCCAGTTCGTTTCCTATATATTTAGGCCCAGACCCAATTTTTTCGCGATTGTCTTACCGCTGTAAAAAAAATCAGTGACCGCTTTGAGTCATAAGACCGAGGCTAAATGATGTACTTTGGTGTCTATTTTTGAGCTAGACTGAATTCAGCTTTCCTATACGTTTAGGCCCTAGACCGTTGGTGGCTCTGGATCTAATTCTTAAATTTTGACGGATTTATTTTTATTTCTAATTGAATTCGATAGAACAAATTCTGAACTAAATCCCATACATACTCGCATCGTTCTAGGACACGGGGTCCCGCTGAGTGCAGGTACACGAAGCAAGGGAGGGTGATCGATCGCATCGCACCAAATTAGGACAAACGTTTTTTGATCGCGCGATCGGTTTCATCGCGCGATGAGATCGCATCGCACCATCGCGCGTGCGATGGCAATAGGACACCGCCATAGGCTGAAATATTATTTCTTACTTTTTTACTTTTGAAGTTAGTTTTTACTTTTTTTGTAAAAAATTTTTATTTCATAATTTTCAGTGATTAAATATGTTAGTTCGATTCAGATATCAGTTATATACGCAAAGGGTACATTGAAACGAGGCAAATGGTTCAATCGCAGACGATTTGCTGTCAACTTTTAAGGAGTTCTATTGTGTAGTTCCGAAGCGCGTCATCAGATCTTCACAAAATTAAAATGGGACCACCTCGAGAGTATACCCTTTCAAACAAAAAAAGAATTTTTTAAATTGGTTCACAATTGACGAAAATATCGGTGAACATACATTAAAAAAAAACATACAGCCGAACATAGAACCTCCTCCTTTTTTTGAAGTAGGTTAAAAAATGGGACCACCTCGGGAGTATACCCTTTCAAACAAAAAAAGAATTTTTTAAATTGGTTCACAATTGACGAAAATATCGGTGAACATACATAAAAAAAAAATACATACAGCCGAACATAGAACCTCCTCCTTTTTTTGAAGTCGGTTAAAAAAAAGCCTCAGTAATAAACTAATGCTTGCCAAACGTATTTTCCTAGATTTCCAAGTTTAGAGACAAATTTATTCATACATTAATAATAAGATGACGATCATAACGATTTAAATGAAGTCGTAATAATTTTAGTACAATTTTTTAGAATTTTTAAATATGTTTTTTTCGAATTGTCAATATAGCTACTACTAGCCACCTGACGGATTTTTTTCATAACAGTCTTTAAAAAAGCTTCATTGAAACAAAGGCGAACCACATGTGCGCACCACTGCTTCTTTAGGTCTTTCAACATCGCCATTTTGTTGTTTGATACAATATTCATAATTTCTTTAAAGTGTGTACTATAAAGAATCTTTTTTACCTTCTTTTCGCCCCTATCTGGAATGGAGTATAGTTGCGTTAATTTTTTTTTTCCCTTTTGTTTTTTCTTTTTTCTCAACAAACCTTATATTTTTGGAATCTGTATAAAAGCAGCTTTCCAAATATATTTTTTAAAGTCCGATATTGCTACCGGTTTTTTGTTTATGGTAATTAACAAAAAAAAATATTTTTACTTATTTTTTTATTTTTCACTGTTTTTCAATTTTTATGTATGGGAATACATTTTTTTTGTTTCAGAAATCAACTAAGCTACTTTGATTTAGTCAAAAACGATACCAAACATGCCCTAGTAGCTAGAAATTGGCAGTTATGACGAATCACAGTGAGTGCGGTATCTGAAAAGTTCAACCCCCCCTCCACCCCCATGGCGGGGTGATAGAGGAAGTCCTCCGGGCGTTTTTCACACTAGACCACCTAAGGAACAATTGTGCCGAGGCTCATCCTTCTATCCGAAAAATATGGGTGTTGTCCTATAATGACCCAGCTAGAGTACCTGATCATTTTGTTATATTCTCTCTTTTTATACAGACTTCTATGACAAATATGTCAAGTACGCACGGCGACACATCATGCTATACAAAACCAAAATAAGCTGGCCGCGCGTACGTCACGTAAAGTATAGCGTCGCGCGGCCAGCTTATGTTGGTTTTGTATAGCTTGATGTGTCGCCGTGTGTACATGTCAGTCCCATTTTGTACCATCTTGATTTTACTTGGAGTCGCGTGGCTAGAGGGGTCTCGAGTGGACTTCCTGCGTCGGTTCGCGATTTAGGTGGCCACACGGCTCCGCCATTTTGTAAACTCTGTTGTGTTTTAGCTATAAAATGTTAACTTGAGATTATAATAAACTACTTGATATTGGCAGAATTGCCATATCCATTAATTAAGAGTACAACCGATCATTTTCCTATGAGATATCTCCACATAACGGGACGTAGGCACAATTGTGACATCACAACACGCCATTAAACAAAAAATTTACTTGATTTTACTTTACTATACTACCTAAACATCATGAGGAAACCTGCATGCTTCAATTTCGAAGCATGTATTGTAATCACTGTCCATTATAAGTGGCGACGGGCTCACTCTTCGTCACACTGGACAGAGTTTCGGTACTACTAGTGAAACATAGACGTTCTGAGGTTTCAGAATATCTCTGACTACCCCCTCGGGGAATATAGTCGTGAGCATATGCCTATTCATCATCATCATCTCAGCCGATGGACGTCCAATGCTGGACAAAGGCCTCTCCCAAGAATCATCATAACTACCGGTCAGTCCTGCGCTGCCCTCATCCAAAGTTTTCCCGCCGCCTACACCAGGTCGTCGGTCAACCGAGTGGGGGGCCTACCCAAGCTGCGCTTCCGATATGCCTATTGTATTTATGCTTGACATTGTTTTTCTGGCCATTGGCAATATCATCGATTTTATGTTCGAAATATACATATTTTTTAAAATCTGTTTTGTAAGAGAACTGAATGATATATTCACATCTTCATCGGAGTCACTCTCATCACTGCTGCCGGAGCCAGATTTGCTCTCAGCGGACTCCTCCTCACTAGAGCTCTCTCCTCCATGCTCTTTTTTCCACCTGAAAGAATTGTAAAAAAAAACATTTTTAATCGGGAAAATCCTGCATCTCGTCCCAATGAAATGGTGACAACCGAGTGAAGAATGGATAATAGATGGTTTGAATAAAACCGGTGAAGTGCGAGTCGGGCTACTCGCGCACTGAGGGTTCCGTACCACACCACCACAGAACACAACATTATTAACTTTTTTTGTCCGGGACCTTCAGCGCGAGACCGACTCACACTTGGCCGGTTTTTAGTATTTGTTGTTATTCTGTAGAGTTTGCTCTATAATCACACTAAGTTTGACGCTTGTATGTATTACCGTTTTTACGATAGAGCATGAAGAAAAAATTGATAAAAACTAGTTTCTTGTTGAGAACCCCCCTTAATTTTTAACTTTTTGAAATTTTTATTATTTGTTAACAAATCCGCCGTAATATCGCATAATCTGAGAAAATTTCAACTATCTAGCTATTACGGTTTAAAAGTTACAGCCCTAAATAGGTAGGACAGACGGACGGACGGACGGACAGACGGACAGACGGATAGACGGACAGACGGACGGACGGACGGACGGACAACATAGGCTTAGTAATAGGGTCCCGTTTTCACCCTTTGGGTACGGAACCCTAAAAATCACAAGAATATCTCTACAATGCCTCCTTCCAGTGCATATTACACTGTAAACAGAAGGTAGGTACATTACTACCATGTTTATAAGTCTTATGGATGTACTTGCGCAGTTGACTGTGTGCCAAAAAGATTCTGTTTCTATTGGTCAATTGAGTTCACATCTGATGCACATCCGACACAATATCGATGACGACCCGATAGCACAGTCTGTAGCGAACCTGCCTGCTGTGTTGAGGGTTGAAGGTTCAAATCCCGTAAGGGACGCCTTATCTATAGTGCGTTTAAGATAGCTTGGTGATTTTGTCAGATCTTTTAACAGTGATTATTTTACTTTCTGAAAATGTTTGAGCCGTAAAACCTTAAATTTTATGTTAAATGTTAATTAATCTTGTATATTGTTAGTTTGGCGGCTCAAACAGCTTTAAAATGGAAAATAAATTCTCTAAAACCTCCTGTCAAAATCACCAAGCTATCTTGGACACACTATTGTACTGGTACATTAATATTGTTTCCAATAAGTGTATAAAATACTAGCCCTTTAACACTTTGGCTGCTGACGACCTACGTCATATGTTAGCAACAAATGGGCCGCAGTGCGCATGACTTGCCCAGTGAGTCAGGATTTATCGCATTCCACAGTGTGTACGAGTATCATTGTTTTGAGCTTAGCAGCAAAAGTGTTAAACTATTATTAACATTTTTTGGAAGACGTTCTGTAATCTGTACGTTCCGAATTACGCTGACAGTGATGTGAGCGCTATGAGCACGAGAAATGTCATTCCGATTTGACCGTGAGCGCATCCACAGTCGAAAACCACTGCCAACGACATCTAGCAATAACAGTGCTCATGGGTCGGAGCGTTAGCACTGTGAGCGTGCTGTCAAAAGTGACGTTTGACAGTCTTGTTGTGGTAAATTTTAGAGTGAATTTTCAAGTGATGTTTAATTTATAGTAGAGCTATTTCCCGCGATAATTGTGCGCTTCGGGTTAAAAGCATCAAATTTCTACCATGGATAGGGTGTTCCTCGGTGATCATTTTCAGATGTGGAGGGAAGTCTGATTCGTCCCCTGTGCGCGGGGGGAGGGGGGTGAAGTACGTATCTGGATCATTGTTTTCATTATTATTTTACTGATCAGTTAATGCTTCTAGGGCTTGTGTGGTATCATTTTCGAGTAAAATAGATACAAGGAATTCATTTTTACTGCATAATAGGCATATTTCCATACACTAAAATAATGTTTTTCATGAAAAAGTAAAAACCATTGCCTTGATTTTTTTTTAAACATCTATATCTTTGGAAATCTTGATAAATATAAGTAAACAAAATTAACCAAATAAAGGTTATTTAGTCTAGTTTATAAAAACATATAGTTGTTGGACACTTATCATACAACAACTACATGAAAAAAAATCATTTACGCGTCGAGGTAAAGCAGCATAATTTGTTTACTGCGGATTTCGAGTGATGGTTTCGAGGTAAACATAGTTTGTAACTTTATAATTTCGATAGCAAACGATTATTTGTTGAAAATTAAATAGAAAAACAAATTAAGCATAGTCTTAATTGGATATAATAAGGAACGGCAACAATTTTAAAAGGATATAATTCGGAGCGCGCTCCATACAAACGAAGTCTGGTTATATTTCCAATATTATCCAATTAAAATCAATGAAATTTTACAGAAACAGTCTACAAACTAATATCTATGCTCGTATTGTGTCAGATTTTCGTAAAAATGTATAGTTTCGAAGTTACAGTGCCTCAAAGATTTCCATAAAAATCTTACATTAACCCTGGCATTGAAACTGTATATTTTAAAGAAAATCGGGCACAATAAAAGGATAAAGATTAGTTTCTAGATTGTTTCTGAAAAATGTAATTAACTTTAATTGTTTAGTATTTAATATATAACCAGACTTTGTTTTTATGGAGCGCGCTCCGAATTATACGATATAATTCGGAGCGCGCCAAGAGCTTAGGTTCCTCGAAAAAGACATTTAATAATTGTTAAGAATATAGAAAAATCGGCAATTATTGCCGGCTCAAAATCATAGCGCTGAGCATTTGGAGTGCAGCTGCGGTGTAAATGCACCGTTCAGTACCTACCAACATCTTTTGTAAAGCAGCACGATATTATTAAGACTGCAGATGTAGTTTCTGCCTCGGGAAGAATAGTCTAATCTAAATTGAGTGACATTCTACTGTATCCTTCGTCCATCCCTAATGAAATGAAATGAATACCTAGCTATTTAGCGGAAGCTTTAACTATAACCAAAAGCAACTTAGAGAGAGCTAATTTACTGAAAATAGCCAGTGGCTTTTTGACTGAGGTGCGAATCATTCTTCTAAGCCCTTTTCACGCAACATCTATTAAAATGTAAGAATATACGAGTGTCAGCCTCCTCGGGTGATCATGGGGCAAAATGACACAAATCTGAGGCAGAGGCAGAACAAACAACTTTATTCCCATTTTTCGCGTCAAAATTGCCATGAGAGAGCAGATAGATGCCACACTTTTCCTTGTACCTCCTACGGATGCAATGCCCAAAAAAATATATAGGGAAGGAAAGAGAGAAATTTTATTTCTTCGAGTAAATGAAAATAGAACCGAATGGTTCTCATTCTTGTCACAACAACCAGTTCTTTCAGTCTAGAGGCAACAGAAAAAGAAATCTCTACGCAACGAATGGGAGTAAAATTCTTCTTTTCTTCTCTCATATTTGAGTCTTTTGGCCCCATGTTCGCCCGAGAAGGTTGACACTAGTAACTTTTTACACTTGGAAGATTCAGTGTAAAAAGGACGTAGAAGAGTGATCATACGCAACCGTAGACACTGATGTATCGTACTAGTAACCTACTATTTGTGGGTTTTTTCAGTAAATTAGCTCTCTCTGAGTTATGGGTTTGCTTTTGGTTTTGGTTCAAGCTTCCGATAAATAACGAATTGGTGGTGTCAATGAATTTGACACAATGCAGGTATCGGCCAATACACTGGCCTGCAAAACTAAGTATCGCTTTAACCGGTGTGATACGGTATGTGGTTCTTTTCAGGCAAGGGAGAAGACACTTGAAAATCTTTACCTAAGCCTGAAGACCCTGAAGTAAATAGGACCTTTGAAGAACTCAAAAGAAATAAGTGAGGACTCAAGTCCTAATAGAAAGATTTGTAGTGTTGAAGTATGACCGCATTAGTTAAAGCTTTGACTGTCTGTAAAACTGTGTGGTACCGGCTTAGGATGGACTACCCAATTTCTTCACTTGGGTTTCGTGCGAGGCGACTAAGGGGTAAAGGTTATTGCAGTGTTTTTGTAGGCGAGAGATTAGCCACCTGTCACCACCTGACACGTCATTTCATCGTGAAACCTTCAACGTGAAACCTTCAATATGGTCAAAGTGAGCCTTGCTACAACGCACTGCACGCTTAACATTGTTGTTGGTCGTTGTAGCAAAGCTTCCACCCCGTCAGGGATTATGGTCGTGAATTTATGTATGTATGTATTTCAAGAGCGAGCATAGATATTAGTTTGTAGACTGTTTCTGTAAAATTTCATTGATTTTAATTGGATAATATTGGAAATATAACCAGACTTCGTTTGTATGGAGCGCGCTCCGAATTATATCCTTTTAAAATTGTTGCCGCTCCTTATTATATCCAATTAAGACTATGCTTAATTTGTTTTTCTATTTAATTTTCAACAAATAATCGTTTGCTATCGAAATTATAAAGTTACAAACTATGTTTACCTCGAAACCATCACTCGAAATCCGCAGTAAACAAATTATGCTGCTTTACCTCGACGCGTAAATGATTTTTTTTCATGTAGTTGTTGTATGATAAGTGTCCAACAACTATATGTTTTTATAAACTAGACTAAATAACCTTTATTTGGTTAATTTTGTTTACTTATATTCATCAAGATTTTCAAAGATATAGATGTTTAAAAAAAAAATCAAGGCAATGGTTTTTACTTTTTCATGAAAAACATTATTTTAGTGTATGGAAATATGCCTATTATGCAGTAAAAATGAATTCCTTGTATCTATTTTACTCGAAAATGATACCACACAAGCCCTAGAAGCATTAACTGATCAGTAAAATAATAATGAAAACAATGATCCAGATACGTACTTCACCCCCCTCCCCCCGCGCACAGGGGACGAATCAGACTTCCCTCCACATCTGAAAATGATCACCGAGGAACACCCTATCCATGGTAGAAATTTGATGCTTTTAACCCGAAGCGCACAATTATAGCCAAAATGTATGAAGAGAATCCTCTACTATTAATAGTTTTGTTGTATTAAATGTTTGGTTTGTTCAGGTCTCGATTTAGGATTCTTTAGTAATTATGTTCTAAAAATGACAAATAAAAGTTTAATAATGATTAGTGATGATGATGAAGAAAATAACAGGAATATTTGAATGTTGTGATGTGAACGCTGTGAGCGCGATACCTAGAGTTCCGAATTGGTAGGACGATATCAGCGCTGTCAATGCAATATTGCAAATGGAACGGGTGTTAGCGCTGTAATCGCTCACAGCACTGTTTTTATGTCTCGGAACGTACCGAATATTTGTGATTTGAATAATATGCATGATGACACATTACAATATAAGGCAATTACTGCAATTTACTGTCTTTTGACCAGAATGAATTTTATAGAAGAGAAGAACAAACAAAAATATTAATCTAGCACGTACGTGTCCTACAAGCGACGATGCCACAGCGTTATTCTTCAGAACAATAACAAAAATACGTCAGAATGCGTCCATTATTCCGTGAAACAAAACATACCTTTGTTTCTGCTCCTCTTGCTTCCGTTGCTCTTCCAACTCCTCGGGGCTGGTAAATTTGCGGTTGCGGCCCTTGTGGTTCGTGTATTTGCCTAAAAACATTCAAAGGTTAGGTGGAAACAAGAAAGCACACTACATAACATTGGACGACATTGACAAAAAACTACAGATTATTAAGTTGTCTTACCTCTTGGCATGATGAATTTTGCTCAGAATTAGTGTTCTTTTTAAATTTTAGAGATGTTATTTAGATGCAAAAGATTTGCATTGAACAAATATCTGCAAAATAAAATCGGACAAATTTAGCGTTGACGTTTGCCGAATAGAGCGGAAACGGATCACAAGGTACTTTATAGTACTACTCTACAAAGAGTGATCAAAAATAATTCGGTAGGTAAATATTAATATTAATTTAGAAAAGCTAAATATTAGTATGTTAATGCAGATTTTCATTTTCAATGTAGCATTTAATTATCCCTTATTATCCAAATTATTTAATAAAGTAGGAAAAATCCTGTAATACATAGTCTAAAGGGGCCCATTCACAGTAGTCCTACATGCAGGACTACGAGGCCACACACTATCCTGCAAGTAGGACTACTCATACATTTTGCCCAAGGTCATCGGACGCTTTGTAGGACTGCAACACCATTCACGATCCGATATTGGTGTAGGACTGCAAGACGGACTACTGTGAATGGGCCCCTTAAGGAAAAATCATTGAAATCTTCCTAGCTAAATAAATGACTATAAAAAACCTATATTCAGTGTTGCCAGCAGCTTGATAAAATTTACTACCACTTTTTTTTATGTTTGTACAGACTTTTGAGCCGTCTTAATTTTTGTACGGACGGCGTTTCTAACGCGGCGTGCCAAACACAAACACGGCGTGCAAACGCGACGTGTCTAACGCTGCGTGCGGGACGCGGTGTTTCTAACGCAGCGTTTCTAACGCGGCATTTCTAACTCGGTGTTTCTAACGCGGCGTTCAAGATGCTGCGTGCAAAACGCGGCGTGCCAACGCGGCGTTCCAGATGCTGCGTGCCAAACGTGCCGTCACCGACGCGGCGTTCTTAACGCGGCGCGGTGTGTTAACGCGGCGTGCCAACACGGCGTGCCTAACGTGGCATTTCTACGTTCTTAACACGTCTTTTCTAACGCGGCGTTCCAGATGTTGCGTGCCAAACGTGCCGTCACCGACGCGGCGTTCTTAACGCGGCGTGCCAACACGGCGTGCCTAACGCGGCGTTTCTAACGCTGCGTGCAAACGCGGCGTGCTAACGCGGCGTGCTAACTTTCTTATACTGTGGTATAAGAGCCTACCTACCTGCAGGTACACATCATTATGTACACATCGAAAGATTGTGAGTAAAAATAGACAATAAACCAGGCAGAGCTACCTGTCTAGTTTTTACAGCACGCAACGTATAACCGGCTCTGGTATGCTCAAGAATAGGTATAAGTTATCGGCCTTATTACCTAGCGCCCTTACGTCAAATTATAGTAGAGTTATTTAATTGTGGAGTTATCAGCACAGCTAGCATTGCCACCCACGACAAAGCGTTTAAACGAGAAAAACGTCACGTCGCGCTTTTTTATAGGTGTACGTAAAATAATAAAGATGGAGGCACATGTATCTCGATTTTTATCGTTTTCTAGGGGGTGTCATGCGAGGCCTACAGGGTTTCCATTGTGTACTTAACTACGCGATTCGATCCGGTATCAAATTGAAATTGTGTTTTTTGACTGTTCTTGGTTTAGTTAATCATCAGATGACGGCTAATGATGATCGGCAATACTCGATATTTGATAGGTGCCTACCATAGATGAATTAAAGTAGGCAAGATTGCTCACGTCAAACAAAGAACAAAGCTCTCGTAAAACTTATTATTGTCGCCGGTACCTCGTAGTTCGACTTATTATATTAGATGGCGTTACTATACTAGCTGAAGTCGCGCCTATAAGTGGAATACCTAGTACCATCTATCGAAAAATTTGATGAAACTCAACTTCGATGCAGGTGTGCGTAGACCTAAGATGACATAGGAGTGTGTGTGTCTTTTAGCTTCTCGAGTTGAAAGAAAGATTACATTCGCAATTTTATAAAGTAGGTAGGTAAAAGGTACCTTATGAGTACACCTTGGCTTAGTGGTTAAAGTGTCTGCTTGATAATTCTTAATACAGCAGGGGTTTGTTTTTATGAATCACCACGACTTACCATGTTTTATCTACATACAAAAATGTACTCTGCTGCTGTTTACCGTTGAGGGTACTCCTCAACGGTAAACAGCATTGGCTTGATATTTTTCTGTTCACGTTCAGTTTTGATAGCAAAACAAATATTTAATCAGGATCTGGTGCAGAAGCAAGGAATGACTCCGTACGAGGGTACTCCTCAACGGTAAACAGCATTGACTCGCAATTTTCTTGTACACGTTCAATTTTGATAGCAAAACACATATTGAACCAGGATCTGATGCTGAAGCCAGTAATGTCTCCGTACGAGGGTACTCCTCAACGGTAAACAGCATTGGCTTGCACTTTTTTTTTCACGTTCAGTTTTGATAGCAAAACACATATTGAACCAGGATCTGGTGCTGAAGCCAGTAATGTCTCCGTACGAGGGTACTCCTCAACGGTAAACAGCATTGGCTTGCACTTTTTTTTTCACGTTCAGTTTTGATAGCAAAACACATATTGAACCAGGATCTGGTGCTGAAGCCAGTAATGTCTCCGTACGAGGGTACTCCTCAACGGTAAACAGCATTGGCTTGCACTTTTTTTGTTCACGTTCAGTTTTGATAGCAAAACACATATTGAACCAGGATCTGGTGCTGAAGCCAGGGATGTCTCCGTACGAGGGTACTCCTCAACGGTAAACAGCATTGGCTTGATTTTTATCTCTTTCTGTTTAGTTTTGAAAGCAAAACACATATTTAACCAGGATCTGGTACTGAAGCCAGGAATGTCTCCGTACGAGGGCACTCCACAACGGTAAACAGCGTTGGCTTGATTTTTTTTTGTTCGCGTTCAGTTTTGATAGCAAAACACATATTCAACCAGGATCTGGTGCTGAAGCCAGGGATGTCTTCGTACGAGGGTACTCCTCAACGGTAAACAGCATTGGCTTGATTTTTTTTGTTCGCGTTCAGTTTTGATAGCAAAACACATATACAACCAGGATCTGGTACTGAAGCCAGGGATGTCTTCGTACGAGGGTACTCCTCAACGGTAAACAGCATTGGCTTGATTTTTATCTCTTCCTGTTTAGTTTTGAAAGCAAAACACATATTTAACCAGGATCTGGTGCTGAAGCCAGGAATGTCTCCGTACGAGGGTACTCCTCAACGGTGAACAGGATTGTCTTGAAATTTTTTTGTTCACGTTCAGTTTTGATAACAAAACACATATTGAACCAGGATCTGGTGCTGAAGCCAGTAATGTCTCCGTACGAGGGTACTCCTCAACGGTAAACAGCATTGGCTTGCACTTTTTTTGTTCACGTTCAGTTTTGATAGCAAAACACATATTGAACCAGGATCTGATGCTGAAGCCAGGGATGTCTTCGTACGAGGGTACTCCTCAACGGTAAACAGCATTGGCTTGATTTTTTTTTGTTCGTGTTCAGTTTTGATAGCAAAACACATATTCAACCAGGATCTGGTACTGAAGCCAGGGATGTCTTCGTACGAGGGTACTCCTCAACGGTAAACAGCATTGGCTTGATTTTTATCTCTTCCTGTTTAGTTTTGAAAGCAAAACACATATTTAACCAGGATCTGGTGCTGAAGCCAGGAATGTCTCCGTACGAGGGTACTCCTCAACGGTAAACAGCATTGGCTTGCACTTTTTTTGTTCACGTTCAGTTTTGATAGCAAAACACATATTGAACCAGGATCTGGTGCTGAAGCCAGGGATGTCTTCGTACGAGGTTACTCCTCAACGGTAAACAGCATTTGCTTGTTTTTTTTTTGTTCGCGTTCAGTTTTGATAGCAAAGCACATATTCAACCAGGATCTGGTACTGAAGCCAGGGATGTCTTCGTACGAGGGTACTCCTCAACGGTAAACAGCATTGGCTTGATTTTTATCTCTTCCTGTTTAGTTTTGAAAGCAAAACACATATTTAACCAGGATCTGGTGCTGAAGCCAGGAATGTCTCCGTACGAGGGTACTCCTCAACGGTAAACAGCATTTGCTTGTTTTTTTTTTGTTCGCGTTCAGTTTTGATAGCAAAGCACATATTCAACCAGGATCTGGTACTGAAGCCAGGGATGTCTTCGTACGAGGGTACTCCTCAACGGTAAACAGCATTGGCTTGATTTTTATCTCTTCCTGTTTAGTTTTGAAAGCAAAACACATATTTAACCAGGATCTGGTGCTGAAGCCAGGAATGTCTCCGTACGAGGGTACTCCTCAACGGTGAACAGGATTGTCTTGAAAATTTTTTGTTCACGTTCAGTTTTGATAACAAAACACATATTGAACCAGGATCTGATGCTGAAGCCAGTAATGTCTCCGTACGAGGGTACTCCTCAACGGTAAACAGCATTGGCTTGCACTTTTTTTGTTCACGTTCAGTTTTGATAGCAAAACACATATTGAACCAGGATCTGGTGCTGAAGCCACGGATGTCTTCGTACGAGGGTACTCCTCAACGGTAAACAGCATTGGCTTGATTTTTATCTCTTCCTGTTAAGTTTTGAAAGCAAAACACATATTTAACCAGGATCTGGTGCTGAAGCCAGGAATGTCTCCGTACGAGGGTACTCCTCAACGGTGAACAGGATTGTCTTGAAATTTTTTTGTTCACGTTCAGTTTTGATAACAAAACACATATTGAACCAGGATCTGATGCTGAAGCCAGTAATGTCTCCGTACGAGGGTACTCCTCAACGGTAAACAGCATTGGCTTGCACTTTTTTTGTTCATGTTCAGTTTTGATAGCAAAACACATATTGAACCAGGATCTGGTGCTGAAGCCACGGATGTCTTCGTACGAGGGTACTCCTCAACGGTAAACAGCATTGGCTTGATTTTTATTTCTTCCTGTTTAGTTTTGAAAGCAAAACACATATATTTAACCAGGATCTGGTACTGAAGTCAGGAATGTCTCCGTACGAGGGTACTCCTCAACGGTAAACAGCATTGGCTTGATTTTTTTTTGTTCGCTTTCAGTTTTGATAGCAAAACACATATTCAACCAGGATCTTGTGCTGAAGCCAGGGATGTTTTCGTACGAGGGTACTCCTCAACGGTAAACAGCATTGGCTTGATTTTTATCTCTTCCTGTTTAGATTTGAAAGCAAAACACATATATTTAACCAGGATCTGGTACTGAAGTCAGGAATGTCTCCGTACGAGGGTACTCCTCAACGGTAAACAGCATTGGCTTGATTTTTTTTTGTTCGCTTTCAGTTTTGATAGCAAAACACATATTCAACCAGGATCTTGTGCTGAAGCCAGGGATGTTTTCGTACGAGGGTACTCCTCAACGGTAAACAGCATTGGCTTGATTTTTATCTCTTCCTGTTTAGATTTGAAAGAAAAACACATATATTTAACCAGGATCTGGTACTGAAGTCAGGAATGTCTCCGTACGAGGGTACTCCTCAACGGTAAACAGCATTGGCTTGATTTTTTTTTTGTTCGCTTTCAGTTTTGATAGCAAAACACATATTGAACCAGGATCTGGTGCTGAAGCCAGGGATGTCTTCGTACGAGGTTACTCCTCAACGGTAAACAGCATTTGCTTGTTTTTTTTTTGTTCGCGTTCAGTTTTGATAGCAAAGCACATATTCAACCAGGATCTGGTACTGAAGCCAGGGATGTCTTCGTACGAGGGTACTCCTCAACGGTAAACAGCATTGGCTTGATTTTTATCTCTTCCTGTTTAGTTTTGAAAGCAAAACACATATTTAACCAGGATCTGGTGCTGAAGCCAGGAATGTCTCCGTACGAGGGTACTCCTCAACGGTGAACAGGATTGTCTTGAAAATTTTTTGTTCACGTTCAGTTTTGATAACAAAACACATATTGAACCAGGATCTGATGCTGAAGCCAGTAATGTCTCCGTACGAGGGTACTCCTCAACGGTAAACAGCATTGGCTTGCACTTTTTTTGTTCACGTTCAGTTTTGATAGCAAAACACATATTGAACCAGGATCTGGTGCTGAAGCCACGGATGTCTTCGTACGAGGGTACTCCTCAACGGTAAACAGCATTGGCTTGATTTTTATCTCTTCCTGTTAAGTTTTGAAAGCAAAACACATATTTAACCAGGATCTGGTGCTGAAGCCAGGAATGTCTCCGTACGAGGGTACTCCTCAACGGTGAACAGGATTGTCTTGAAATTTTTTTGTTCACGTTCAGTTTTGATAACAAAACACATATTGAACCAGGATCTGATGCTGAAGCCAGTAATGTCTCCGTACGAGGGTACTCCTCAACGGTAAACAGCATTGGCTTGCACTTTTTTTGTTCATGTTCAGTTTTGATAGCAAAACACATATTGAACCAGGATCTGGTGCTGAAGCCACGGATGTCTTCGTACGAGGGTACTCCTCAACGGTAAACAGCATTGGCTTGATTTTTATTTCTTCCTGTTTAGTTTTGAAAGCAAAACACATATATTTAACCAGGATCTGGTACTGAAGTCAGGAATGTCTCCGTACGAGGGTACTCCTCAACGGTAAACAGCATTGGCTTGATTTTTTTTTGTTCGCTTTCAGTTTTGATAGCAAAACACATATTCAACCAGGATCTTGTGCTGAAGCCAGGGATGTTTTCGTACGAGGGTACTCCTCAACGGTAAACAGCATTGGCTTGATTTTTATCTCTTCCTGTTTAGATTTGAAAGCAAAACACATATATTTAACCAGGATCTGGTACTGAAGTCAGGAATGTCTCCGTACGAGGGTACTCCTCAACGGTAAACAGCATTGGCTTGATTTTTTTTTGTTCGCTTTCAGTTTTGATAGCAAAACACATATTCAACCAGGATCTTGTGCTGAAGCCAGGGATGTTTTCGTACGAGGGTACTCCTCAACGGTAAACAGCATTGGCTTGATTTTTATCTCTTCCTGTTTAGATTTGAAAGAAAAACACATATATTTAACCAGGATCTGGTACTGAAGTCAGGAATGTCTCCGTACGAGGGTACTCCTCAACGGTAAACAGCATTGGCTTGATTTTTTTT
This sequence comes from Agonopterix subpropinquella, assembly GCA_922987775.1. Lineage (NCBI taxonomy): Eukaryota > Metazoa > Arthropoda > Insecta > Lepidoptera > Depressariidae > Agonopterix > Agonopterix subpropinquella. The sequence goes on along the minus strand of OV277695.1, from coordinate 13,075,369 downwards.
TTGTTCGCTTTCAGTTTTGATAGCAAAACACATATTCAACCAGGATCTTGTGCTGAAGCCAGGGATGTTTTCGTACGAGGGTACTCCTCAACGGTAAACAGCATTGGCTTGATTTTTATCTCTTCCTGTTTAGTTTTGAAAGCAAAACACATATATTTAACCAGGATCTGGTACTGAAGTCAGGAATGTCTCCGTACGAGGGTACTCCTCAACGGTAAACAGCATTGACTTGATTTTTTTTTGTTCGCGTTCAGTTTTGATAGCAAAACACATATTCAACCAGGATCTGGTGCTGAAGCCAGGGATGTCTTCGTACGAGAGTACTCCTCAACGGTGAACAGGATTGCCTTGAAATTTTTTGTTCACGTTCAGTTTTGATAGCAAAACACATATTGAGCCAGGATCTGGTGCTTAAGCCAGGGATGTCTTCGTACGGGGGTACTCCTTAGTACGAGGGTAAACAGCATTGGCTTGATTTTTATCTCTTCCTGTTTAGTTTTGACAGCAAAACACACATTTAACCAGGATCTGGTGCTGAAACCAGGAATGGTCCGTACGGAGGCACTCCTCAACTGTAAACGGTATATGCAAGTCAATGCTGTTTACCGTTGAGGAGTACCCTTGTACGAAAACATTCCTGGCTTCGGCATCAGATCTTGGTTAAATTTGTATTTTGCTATCAAAACTGAACGCGAATAAACAAAATTCAAGCCAACGCTGTTTACCGTTGAGGAGTACCCTCGTACGAAGCCATCTCTGGCTTCGGCATCAGCTCTTGGTTAAATATGTGTTTTGCTATCAAAACTGAACGCGAACAAACAAAATTCAAGCCAACGCTGTTTACCGTTGAGGAGTACCCTCGTACGAAGACATCTCTGGCTTCGGCATCAGATTCTGGTTAAATATGTATTTTGCTATCAAAACTGAACGCGAACAAACAAAATTCAAGCCAACGCTGTTTACCGTTGAGGAGTACCCTCGTACGAAGACATCTCTGGCTTCGGCATCAGATCCTGGTTAAATATGTGTTTTGCTATCAAAACTGAACGCGAACAAACAAAATTCAAGCCAACGCTGTTTACCGTTGAGGAGTACCCTCGTACGAAGACATCTCTGGCTTCAGCATGAGATCCTGGTTAAATATGTGTTTTGCTATCAAAACTTAACGCGAACAAACAAAATTCAAGCCAACGCTGTTTACCGTTGAGGAGTACCCTCGTACGAAGACATCTGTGGCTTCAGCATCAGATCCTGGTTAAATATGTGTTTTGCTATCAAAACTTAACGCGAACAAACAAAATTCAAGCCAATGCTATTTACCGTTGAGGAGTACCCTCGTACGAAGACATCTCTGGCTTCAGCATCAGATCCTGGTTAAATATGTGTTTTGCTATTAAAACTGAACGCGAACAAACAAAATTCAAGCCAATGCTATTTACCGTTGAGGAGTACCCTCGTACGAAGACATCTCTGGCTTCGGCATCAGATCCTGGTTAAATATGTGTTTTGCTATTAAAACTGAACGCGAACAAACAAAATTCAAGCCAATGCTATTTACCGTTGAGGAGTACCCTCGTACGAAGACATCTCTGGCTTCGGCATCAGATCCTGGTTAAATATGTGTTTTGCTATTAAAACTGAACGCGAACAAACAAAATTCAAGCCAATGCTATTTACCGTTGAGGAGTACCCTCGTACGAAGACATCTCTGGCTTCAGCATCAGATCCTGGTTAAATATGTGTTTTGCTATTAAAACTGAACGCGAACAAACAAAATTCAAGCCAATGCTATTTACCGTTGAGGAGTACCCTCGTACGAAGACATCTCTGGCTTCGGCATCAGATCCTGGTTAAATATATGTTTTGCTATTAAAACTGAACGCGAACAAACAAAATTCAAGCCAATGCTATTTACCGTTGAGGAGTACCCTCGTACGAAGACATCTCTGGCTTCGGCATCAGATCCTGGTTAAATATGTGTTTTGCTATTAAAACTGAACGCGAACAAACAAAATACAAGCCAATGCTATTTACCGTTGAGGAGTACCCTCGTACGGAGACATTCTTGGCTTCAGCACCAGTTCCCGATTAAATAATGTATTTTTCTTTCAAAACTGAACAAGAATAAAAAAAAATCAAGCCCACGCTCTTTACCGTTGAGGAGTACCATCGTACGGAGACATTCCTGTCTTCAGCACCAGATCCTGGTTAAATATGTTTTGCTATCAAAACTGAACGTGTAGGGAACAGGGCGGGTGGGGCGTTAGTCCACCACGCGTTAAAATATTTTATTCATTGATATTTTCTTTTTTAAATGTGTGAGTATATACGCAAGCTTAACAATTTCAAATTTAGTTTTTTTTTCAATAGCCTGGAGTATGATTTTTGAATCTCATTCGGTGAGTTCAGCAGTTGAAAATGTCAAAATTACTATGGAGATAAGTATCTTTCTACTGCTGATTTGACTTTCAAAAATCGCACTCCTGGAGTATGATTTTTTAATGTCAAATCAGCAGTAGAAAGATGCACGTCTCCATAGTAATTTTGACATTTTCAACTGCTGAACTCAGCAAATGAGATTCAAAAATCGCTCTCCTAACAATCTTGTTTAGTATGAATTTTGAAATGTGCGCCATCTACCGGAATTCTCTATAACTGCATGCTACTCCCGCTTAGTATTATATCGTATTATAGATCAATGAAAAAAATGTAAAAAAACCTGCTTATGAAATTGTTATTTTCAATGTGATGTTATGAAAATAATATATTTTGTTGCTCAAAATAAATAAATATGATGAACCAGAACAGTAAAATGCGATATTTCGTCGATTTCAGACAAATTTTACTTCTAGCGGACCAAGTAATGCCATCTAGTGACATTTTAAAAATTATTGTGAGTTATACAAGGAAATAGCGTTCTATGCTTTTCCATCTTCTTTGGTGCCTACTAAGTACAAACTTAGGTACTTAAAAATTGCTTTACCGGGAATTTTAATTGAGCACAAAATTACTTTTTCTCAAACATGCTTGGAAATGTGAGCATTATTTTGACAACCTTCTTCGAGATAAATCGAAATTGCTGTACTGGCCAACTACATGCGCGCAGCGGCCGGCAATGTTTGTATGAAAATCCATATCTGTCGTGTTTTGCGGCCAAATAAATTACATAGTAAACTCATATCTGTCGTGTAATTTAAAAATGGAACGATCTTTTTCTCCTAAACATGGCGACCAAGGAGGTAACTCAAAAAAGGTTTTATTTAAATTTCGAACTAACTTGCAAATAGAAAGCTGTTTATTGAAAAAAAAAAACAAATTGTTGTTCGTTGTTCGTCATTGATTTTGAAAAGAGTTAATTTGCGCGAATTATTTGAGAAAATTTAATGTTTTAATTTCCGCGCATTGTTTGAGAAAAGTACTATACAAGCCTTGGCCACAACTAGGCATTGATGGACTTACGTATGTGTGCCTCGGCTTCGCCTCGGCCCACATTTACACGTTCGTCCATCAATGCCTCTGTTGCTGGCCGCTGCAGTAATGTACTATTTCTCAAACATGCTTGGAAATGTGAGCATTATTTTGACAACCTTCTTCGAAATAAATCGAAATTGCTGTACTGGCCAAATACATGCGCGCAGCGGCCGGCAATGTTGTATGAAAATCCATATCTGTCGTGTTTAGCGGCCAAATAAATTACATAGTAAACTCATATCTGTCGTGTAATTTAAAAATGGAACGATCTTTTATTCCGAAACATGGCGACCAAGGAGGTAACCTACGGAGGTAACTCATCAAAGGTTTTATTTAAATTTCGAACTGGATTGCAAAATTATGAATGTTTTTTTTTTAAAGCTGTTTATTGAAAAAAAAAAACAAATTGTTGTTCGTTGTTCGTCATTGATTAGGAAAAGAGTTTTAATTTTCGCGAATTATTTGAGAAAATTTACTGTTTTAATTTCCGCGCATTGTTTGAGAAAAGTACTATACAAGCCTTGGCCACAACTAGGCATTGATGGACTTACGTATGTGTGCCTCGGCTTCGCCTCGGCCCACATTTACACGTTCGTCCATCAATGCCTCTGTTGCTGGCCTCTGCAGTAATGTACTATATTTATCTACCTAATATTGTTATACGTACGTTAGCGTACTTGCTTGCAGTTTTCAGGTAGGCGCTATTATAATCAGGTACAAACCATCCCATGCCATTTCCGTGCCTAGTTCTAGTTGTGTGTACTCCTGCCTACTTCTGTGCAATCCCAGGCAGCTTGAAAAATTCCTGAAATTCTGTACACTACTAGTCTATCAGAACCAGTTTATAAGTTAAATATATCTTAGTTTTAGTCCAAAAAAAAGAACTTATCTTCAACATGGGTCACTCATAATATTATTATCTATAGTCCCACTCGAAGTACCTACCATCATCTATTCTAGTTTAGACCTTAGATCAAAGTAAAATTAATGGATAGGCCCAAAGCGCTTTAAGTTGAAGCACGCAAAACTAGGGCACTTCAATACAAATTAGGGTACTTGGACTGTAATCTCAGTACATTTTCGAAGAAAAACTTTTGCCTCATTTTTCTGGTTTCAAATGTTCCCGTTGAGTAGTTCGGTAAAGACATCCATGACTTGGGTAGGTTAGGTATATTTATGTTATCATACGGGTTCAAACCCGAGATTCTCAATTTTACAGCCAGTCCAAGCCTTATAATAAAACCGGTCAAGTGCGAGTCGGGCTACTAAAACAACATAAGTAATTAACTTACAAAAAATATTTTTTAAACGGGACCTTCAGCACGAGAACGAGATACTGATGAGTTTGTTCTATTATCACATTAAGCTTATTGTATGTACACACGGCGACAGATCAACCTACCCATAGTTAATAATAATAATAATAATAAGCCCGCAGGGCAGCTTGTGGCGAGCTGTTGGTTATTGGCGACACCACGGACCCGATTCTCCAGAGGGCCCGGATTGATTTGGCCCTCACCTCCTGTCTTGCCTTAACCGGCCGGCCAGGAGTGGAGTCGCAAGAGCGGAACCTATGCTCCAGGTTGGAAGTGTAAAATGTCATAACGCCGGGACCTGCTGACTGGTGCGCTTAGCACCGGGAACCGGCGCCCGCAGACTCACCTCTCTACAACCTTAGCCGCTCACTAGATGTTGCCGCCTTGTCGCTCCTTGCGAGCGGCTATTTTGGGGGGCCCATGAAATGAGTTGGCAAGTCACCGTCTGCCATTTTTGACAAACTTAGAGACATTTGTTACGGCAGGCGTCCCGAGTCTCTCCGCAATAACCCAGATTTCCCGGCCCACCAAGTTCACCCCCATAACCCGAGTAGTTTTATTTTGTCCTTCCTACAATAGTCTCTGCACCGAACGTGATATGTCTTCTGGTGCATTTTCATAATGCATTCAGAGATAGACCACGGTTGGTGCATCCCATTGCATTTAGATAAAAGTGTCTCTAAGGGGCCTCTACGTGTTGGACCTGTGTCCCCACGCAAGCCTTCCAAAGGTCCGGGCTTCGGCCCGAGAAATACCAACAAGAGATACATATAATAATAATAATAAAAGTTTATTCTTCTCCACACAGTTTTCAATAACAAAAATGGTCTTAAAATTATAGTACAGTTATTTATGTGGAGACTGGTGTTAGTGCTAAGACCTAGAAAACTAGGAATTGTGCTACAGCCACCAGGCCTCCACCAGTTGAACTCTATGTTCATGGACATAAGGTCGAACTATGGGTAGGTTGATCTGTCGCCGTGTGTACCTACATATTATCGTTTTTACGATAGAGCGAAAAGAAAAAAAGGTTGATAAAAACTAGTTTCTTGTATGATTGAGGACCCCCCCCCCCCCTTTTATTTTTTACTTTTAGAATTTTTTATTATTTTTTAACAATAACGGAAAATTTCAACTGTCTAGCTATAGCGGTTCAAAAGTTACGGCCCTAAATAGGTAGGACGGACGGAAAACGTTGGCTTAATAATAGGGTCCCGTTTTTACCCTTTGGGTACTTAACCCTTAAAACGTGAACCTTAGAATGTTATAATTTCCTAGAACTTGCAAAAAACATTCTGCAGAGGACGATAAATTACCCCACTGCCAAAAGAGACAAAATTATCCTACTTACTTATTTTCTTAAAATTAATTTTAATCATGTTGCGTCACAGTATTATTATAACTGTACTTTTTCTGGAGATTACTGTTATCTTCTTACGTAAATGTAAAAAAGTTAATAAACTCTTGGGGAAGGCCTCGCCCCGTGGATTTTGAAGGGCCCATAAAGTGTTGTGAGAATCAAAATGAAATGAACATGTATTTGAACGGGAACGATTCGAGCCAATCTGAGCGAGGCGGGTTCCGTAGATAATAAATGCAATGTCAACTATTTGTAACGTAAAAATAATAAAGTTTATGAAGGGCGTTTTGAGCAAGTTTGAACTACATTATTACCATCGTAATTTGGAGGTAATTTGTATCTGTGTTGATCTTATAATTCTGTTTGAACCTACAAACAAACATAAATGAATATCAATCAGTCAATCAAAATTATTTATTTGTATATCACAGGTAGCAGGTCTGTATAGGTAAGTATAAGTAGGTACAGGGTCCAACTTATTATGCTAACTGATTTTTAGGGGGATGATCAGACCATATAGCTGAAAGAGCATCACGCAAAAACTACTGAACCGATTTTGATGAGTCGTTTTTTTAAAGCTATTGTTTGTGTTAAAATCTGACATAATTTAGGTATGATATAACTTTTCTCTAACATAGCCTACTGAACATGAACAATATACCTACACACAATAAGAAATGGAGTCCGATTTTTGAATCTCATTCGCTGAGCACAGCAGTTGAAAATGTCAAAATTACTATGGAGATACGCATCTTTCTACTGCTGAAGTTTGATTTTTTAAAGTCAAATTAGCAGTAGAATGATTCATATCTCCACAGTAATTTTGACATTTTCAACTGCTGAGTTTATCGAATGAGATTCAAAAATCGCACTCTAGAACCATAGTGGTAGTGTTTGAAACAGGTTGTTGATTTTATCAATTTGCATGCAACCCTAAAACTGTAAAGATGCATAATTAGGTAAGTTATCATAAAATATGATAAAAGCGACGCTGTACATAATTTAAACTCATTATAAAATGACGTTGAACATTTTTAAAAGAATTTGATCAATAATAAAGCGGTAGGTAGGTAGTTTAAACGCTTCGAAACCATAATTTTTTTATAAAACGTTGATTTGCTGAAAATTTTATGAATTTTATGAAAATTGTTTTATTGTTTTTTTAAAGAAATTATCATAAGCATATGCTCACGACTATATTCCCCGAGGGGGTAGTCAGAGATATTCTGAAACCTCAGAACATCCACGTTTCACTAGTAGTGCCGAAACTCTGTCCAGTGTGACGGGTAGTGAGCCCGTCGCCACTTGTAATGGACAGTGGGCACAATACATGCCTCGAAATTGAAGCATGCAGGTTTCCTCACGATGTTTTCCTTCACCGAAACGCCAGTGGTGCTACAAATCGTACATAAATTCCGAAAAACTCATTGGTACGAGTCGGCCTGGACGGGGATCGAACCATCATCGCCTCCTGCACGGCAGGCAAGGTTACTCGCCACTGGACCACCACGGCTTAAAAGAAATTAAAATGTTTTATTGGGTCTGTGCTTCCATTATAATTCAGAAAACAGTCATACAAACTGTTTTTAGATTCAGAAAAGTTCAGGAAATAAGTACTTGGTAAGATAAGTTAGAAGGGTTATGGTATCTACTTACATCACACCGAAAGTTAAATAGTCGAACACCAATTGGTCGAGAATGAATTATAAATGATCAAAAAGTGAACAAAACAATTGCTCAATGTATAGAGTAAAAGTTAGTTAACTCTTAGTTTAAAAGGATGCTAAGGTCAATCTTTAAGTTATTGTTTTTTATGGTTGTATACAGGGTGAAATTGATATCATTAGCATCCTTTTAAACTAAGAGTCTACCCATCAAACTTAACAACTTTTACTATGGGAGCAAACCGATCGGAGTAACAAAAAAATCTGCTGTCCCATACTAAACTGCAATGCCTACTCGACTCAAATCATCAGTTTGATGGGTAGACTCTTAGTTTAAAAGGATGCTAATGATATCAATTTCACCCTGTATAATACATTTATGACGTTTTTATGGCTAAGATATTGTTCAAAAATATGAAGTATATGTTTATTAACCTTCAAATTAACTCCTAAACACCCTCCTTCCTCCTTCTTCAACAATATAACAACAGTTTACGCGAAACAAAGATCTTAGTCACTGCCTCGTAAAACAATTTTGTATTTTTTCGGTAGGAACTTCGACGATTCGTCACCACGGATAAATGATTCATGAGTTCATGGCGTTAAAAGCGACATATCGTGTCGTGAACTTTACGTTCTTTGAGTAGGTAAATGTCTCACTGGGGCCAACGACCCGCGCCGGGTGCCTGTATACTGTAATCAGTTTGATGTATAACTGTCACATTGTGGCAGTTTTATACAAATACGAGCTTTTACCCGCGACTTCGTTCGCATAAATTATATACCAGATTTTAAGTCAGATGATAAGCTATCAAACAAAAAAAGTTTCATCAAAATCGGTTCAGTAGTTTTTGCGTGATACTCGAACAAACAAACACCCAAACAAACGAACAAACAAACTAACAAACAGACAGACAAAAAATCCAAAAATTGGTGATTTGGAATCAGGGACATCTAAAAATCATATCGTAATCTTTTTTTTGTAAATATCTTCAATGTAGTACAGTACAGACACACTTCTGTTACAGTTTTATAATAGTTTAGATACTGTTTTGATTTTAGAGGAGTACTTGAAGACATTAGAACTCTACAAGTTTCGAGTTTTCTTATATGGATGATACGTACATACATAAGCTCACGCCATTGTCCCATGAGGGTAAGCAGAGACCACGGACCGCCACACGCTGCTCTGACACACCTCTTTAGTCTCATACACATTCATACATCTTTTCATGCACTTCCTGTTATTGAGGGTGCTACGCTCTTGCCATTTTCGGAAAAGTGATCATTGATTTGATCATGTTAAAGTTTTCCTCGGACAGCCTCTCCCAACACTTCCGCTCACCTTTGCTTGATATATTTCATTCGTAAGTGTTCTTTCATTCCTTCTCTCTAAGTGACCAAACCATCTAAACATACCCGCTCACAATCCTAGTTACTACATCAATCAGCCGATAACTTCGATACAAAATTAGAATTGTATGTTATTTAGACTATAATAGGGGCGGTTACTAGATCTTTCCGGAATTTTCCTCCTTAATAATGTGCTGACAGTTATTTAAGAAGTTCAGACCATGAATTTGAACAACTTTCTCTATTGGACCATCGTCGAAATCGCGAAAAAAAATCAGCTGCTCCATACAAAATTGCAATCCTACTCGACTCGACCCAAAATGTATGTATGGAGCAGTAGCTTTTTTTTCGCGATTTCGATGTTGGTCCCATCTATGGATCCATCTTTCTCTAGAAAGATGTTCAATTTGATGGTTTGATCATCCTCTCAAAAACAGTCAGCATATTAAGTTGAACCCTATATATTCATAAAACATATTTTAGATTTGAGATAGGTGAGTATGTAGTTCTCACTTCAAGTTTTAGAGAACAATATCTGTTGTGTTTTGTAATTACGTGTTGTGACAAAATTCTAGTTCTTCGATTACACCGTGTAATTATGCCTTCGCATTAGGTCTGCAAAATTTTGCTAATGATTTGTAAAATTAGTAAAAAATACCGATTAGGTAGGTAGTCTATAATGAGTTCGTCACGTATCAGGTAGATTTGGTAACCACAATGATTGTGCATTAGACACAGAGGAAAAACCTTCATAATCTCAGACTTCTCGCTATAACGCGCAATCCGCTAAAGCTTCCACTTCATTATAATGTATATTGTACAGTCCTAATGACAGAAATGCTGGATTCAATATCCTAGGAATGAGCCCTCAGAAATAGGTAAGTTGTAGATTGAAATTGAACGAGCATGACGAGACAGGGCTCAACTCACTTTAGTGAGTTAGGCAAAGGACTATAATAATAAGTAGGTTTGTAGGTTATGTTTATCCACCTGGTCAAAGGTCATCGCGAAATTTAATTCATTGAATTCAGTGTTCACGAAGATCAAAGCCAAGTCTACAATTTAAGTGTTCACAAAGGACAACGCAGTTTTCATTTTCAGTGTTCGTGAAGGACAAACCAAGTCTTTCAATATCAGTGCTTAAAAAGGACAACCCTAAGTCTTTCAATTTCATTGCTCACAAAGAACAACATCAAGCTTTCAGCTTCAGTGCTCACGAACTAAACCAAAACCAAATTTTCATTTCAGTGCCCACAAACGACAACGACAAGTCGTCAATTTCAGTGTTCATATAGGACAATGCCAAGTCTTCAATTAAAGTGTTCACAAAGCACAACGCCAAGTCTTCAATCAAAGTGTTCAAAAAGGATAACACCGTGTCTTCAATTTCAGAGTTAACAAAGCACAACGCCATGTCTTCAATTTCAGTGTTCACAAAGAACAACGACATGTCTTCATTTTCAGTGTTCACAAAGAACAAGAGCAAGTTTTCATTTTCAGTGTTCACAAAGAACAAGTCCATGTACATCTTTAAAGATTAAGTGGCCAGAAATCAGTTGGTTCTCACTAATAGATCGAACCATATTAATATCACAATATTTCAATATCTCCCTGAATTATTGAAATATCGTTCGATCATGTTTTATGAGTCAATATTGTCAAGTAAGATACTGATCGTCAATTTTCTTGATTGGTCATAATATGATTAATGTAGATAGAGGCACGATTAAGAACTGGATACACTGGATATCTGGACACCTGTCCATTCCCTGCGGGAATACATCTGCTAACGTAACAGGATTTATCTCCTACTTATTATTAGCATATCGTAAACAGACGTCTATCAGGGTATTATGGATTTGGAACAGACTTACGTTTTTTCAGAAAGAACAGGATTATTAGCATAAACAGAAGCATATACTCACGACTATATCGTCCCCGAGGGTAGTCAGAGATATTCTGAAACCGGATTCTGATATTCGGATTATTAGTGTTAGCTAAAATCTAGCTAAAATAGAGTATTGTAATGTCCCTAAGTAAATAACATGATTGTGATATTAAAACCTAAATAATCAGATTGTAAGTGTATTCTTGTCTGCATTTAAATATAAAAAAACTGCCAATCTCATCGAAAATTACGTACGGAGTGCACGCTACTTAATAAGAAAACCAGATAAGCTCCAGGTACCTAAGTGGAAAAGGCTATTAAAATTAAAAGGATAACCTGCATTTAAAATTAACGCAGCTCCGAAATCGATTCTTTTCTCGTTCACATAAATGTCATGCAATGTACGAGTATCTATGCTATGGGTTATTTGTTTTTGTCCGAGGATAAAGAATATTACATTACATTTTTTTAAATTAAATTTTAGGACATTTTTCTTATCAGGGTAACCGCAAAGAGTAACTTAGTCTTGGCCAATCGTCATTTATAAAGATGCAGTATTTTTTTTATTATTAATTAATATTAAGAGGGCTATTCGAGCTCAGTGGCGCCCTCGTCACAATAATAAAGATTTCTCAATAAAGAAAGCCTATATTAAAAAAGTGCCCAATAGATAAACTACAAAAGCCTTCAAGCCATTGTTATACAATACTTTTATAGGTTCTGAACATTCCACTTTTAGATAATTTCGAATAAAACAAAAGCGGCCGTTTTTTTTTTCTTTTTTCAAAATCTGTATGTACCTTTAAAAAACCTATAAAAATATTCTATGAAAATAGCTTGAAGGCTTTTGTAGTTTATCTATTGGGCACTTTTTTAATTTAGGCTTTCTTTATTGAAAAATCTTTATTATTGTGACGAGGGCGCCACTGACCTCGAATAGCCCTCTTAATAGAAAGTAGAATAATTTGATTCATCATCATCATCAGCCTATCATCGTCCACTGCTGAACATAGGCCTCTCCCAAGGCGTGCCACATACCTCTGTCCTTGGCCTTCCTCATCCAGTCGCTCCCCGCTACTTTTTTTTAGGTCGTCTCTCCAGCGGGCAGCAGGGCGTCCCACACTACGCCTTCACCAGTTCGCGGTCTTCACTCTAGAACTCTGACACCCCACCGGGTGTCAGTTCTTCAGCAGATATGACAAGCCCATCATTCAATTAGTAAGCATGAATGAATGAATCGAAGAAGTAAGCGTGAACGTATCGTTAGCAAACCTTTATAGTAAAAGAGATAGACGTACTTTTTGTTAACATTAGCTGCAAGGCTGATTCAGTATTCACGGTGAAGATCATCTCTGTGATGGGGATGAACCAGGTATGCCTGCATAACTCCAATCGGTTTTGGAGTTACAGCCGTTCAAAGGTCTGTTATGGTTTCAAAATATGAATACCGCAGGTATTATCGTAATACACTATAGCTATGCGAACAGTACTAAAACTGACATGGTTTGTCAGTTGGTTTAGGAGATACAGCTGTTTAAAAGTCAGACTTTTAAACGGCTGTATCTCCGACTGGAGTTATGCAGGCAGAGCTGGTCCATCCCCGTCACAGAGATGCTCTACACCCTATAAATACTGAATCAGCCTTGCAACTGATGATAACAAAAAGTACGTCTACCTCTTATCCTATTAGGTAATTCAATTAAATTAAGTATAAGCTAAGCGGCCAGAATAACGATTATTTACCTGTAGACAAATCGTTCACCTCGATATCGAAAAAGGTTATTGTCGAGTCAAGGTTGATCAGCAGTTTACTATGTAGCTCATGCATGACACCGAAACCTAATGTATTTGACAAATTGTTACTTACATGCGTCACTACAACTCAAAACAAAACACTGTCTAAATATCTGAGCCACTGACACTGATTTTATTGGAAACAACAGGTATGTAGAAATCGACCTTCACGGCATTTGATAAAACAAGGATCTACTGAAGCTTAGAATGTTAATCGAGTAAGTACTATTGAAAATAAGAAAGTAGTGACCCTATTATGTCTAATTTAAAAGATTTTGTTACATTTATCCATGTGATGTGGTTGAAAATTTGACAACATGAAAATCACTTAAATGGAGGGAAACCATTAAAGGAAATGTTGAGTATGAAATTGGAAAATTACTGTTCTTAAACTTCAATACAATTTTTTTTTAAATTGGGTATTATAAATACCAGTCTCATCATCATCATCAGCCTATAAACGTCCCACTGCAGGGCACAGGCCTACCCTCAAGGAGGGTGTATGGGCATTAGTCCACCACGCGTGCCCAATGCGGGTTGGTAGACTTCACATACACATCAGAATTTCTTCTTCAGTGTATGCAGGTTTCCTCACGATGTTTTCCTTCACCGTTTGAGAGCAGTCGGTTTTACGTACATAAGTTAGAAAAACTCATTGGTACATGGCATGTTGTCCGTGCGGATTTGAACCTGGACCCCCTTGATTGGGTGTCCATACCTCTCCGCAACGCGCCACCGACGCTCCCAGTCTACTGACTGACTTTTATATCCCTTCTTGGTTTCAATTCGAATAACTAGGCAAAGTCAAACGTCATAGAAAATATTTCACAATTATAAAATTTAGAGAAAATGTTTCGTAAGTAAGTAGGTATATTGCATTTTTCATTAATTGTCTTTCATTGTTGGGTATTAAATTCGAGGAAAATGTTTTTAAATCCAACTTAATATTATAAACCAGATAGTTTGTAATGTAAGTATGGATGTTTGTTCCGCTTTCACGCAAAAACTGCTGAACGGATTTTGATGAAATTTGGCATACAGATAGACCATGGCCTAGATTAGCACATAGGGTACCTACTTTTTATCCGGGTAACGCAGACGAAGTCGCGGGCGACAGCTAGTAAGTACCTAATAACATTGTTTACGTTTTTTTTCAAAGCCAGTAACTAAAGTACTTAAATAAGTAATAATTAATTATGTTCTTACTTACCGATAAAATTAAACAAAAATACAATTTGGATCACTAAATCATAACAGCAGATTGAGTTAAAAGAACAATAATAAGTCATTTGTTATGGAATAAAAATATGCAACACAAATTGTGTAATTTTTTTCGAACTTTTGCACTTCGATTTGGCGTCGTCGCTATAAAATTGAAACTGTCTACGACGTCGGAAAGAAGTTTTCGAGTAATGTTAAATACAAGTTTATGCTTAAAGAGTGCCCTTTATAGATATGGGTTCTTATTTATCACTTTAGTGTATCATCGTAAGAAGGAAGTGACCTCTACAACACCATACTTACTTAAATTATAAATTGAAAAATAATACATACATACATACATAATTCTCACGCCTGTCTCCCACTGGGGTAGGCAGAGACAACGGAACGCCACCTGCTACGATGCTGACATACCTCTCTAGCTTCCTCCACATTCATAAGACCTTTCATGCATGCTCGTCGGTTTCGGGTAGATCTGACCTGGCCCTTCTTAAGCACGTCGCCAATTTGGTCCGTATATGTACGTCTAGGCCGTCCCCTTCCAACATTTCCACTTACGCTTGCCTTATAAATAGAAAAATAATTTGATTGTAAAATACGTAACCCTTTCTTTAGTTAGATACTTCTTTAAGTTAGATACTTTCTTTAGTTAGATAAATTAAACATCATTTTGTTCAAAGCTTACAAATTTATAAACGAACGAGCTTTTATCCGCGACTTCGTCCGCATAAATTATATGCCAGATTTTAAGTCAGACGATAAGCTATCAAACAAACAAAGTTTCATCAAAATCGGTTTCTGTAGTTTTTGCGTGATGCTCGAACAAACAAACACCCAAAAAAACCAATAAACAAACATACAGACAAAAAATCCAAAAATTGGTGATTTGGAATCAGGGACAGGTAAAAACCATGTCGTAATTTATTTTTTGTAAATATCTTCAATGTACAGACACATTTCTGTTACAGTTTTATAATAGTTAAGATGTCTTATTTATTTCGTGTAACTTCTGAAGCAACTTTCTACAAATCACCTGGTTGAAGATTGCCCATTCCTTCTCACCCATATTATATCGTGAGAGGAGAAATTGGCCCGACAGTGGGATCCTACCTTACTTGCTAACTGAGTTATTTCTATTAGTAGGTATATTTATTATTAGGGCTTTGTACCCAAAGGGTGAAAACGGGACCCTATTCATAAGCCTACGTTGTCCGTCCGTCCGTCCATCTGTCTTACCTATTTAGGGCTGTAACTTTTGAACGGTAATAGCTAGATAATTGATCACAGAATGTGATCAAAATGCCCAAAAGTCAAAAATTAAGGGGTCCTCTCCTCATACAAGAAATTATTTTTTGTCATCGTTTTTCTTCTCACTCTATCATAAAAACGATAATACATACAGGCGTCAAGCTTGATGTGATTATTAGAGCAAACTCTACATTTATAAGAACAAATAATAAAAATCGGCCAATTGTGAGTCGGTCTCGCGCTAAAGAAAACAAAACTTTTTTGTAAGTTAATATTTTGTGTGGTGGTGAGGTACGGAACCCTCGGTGGGCGAGTAAGCCCGAGTCGCACTTGACCGGTTTTATTATATTTAATGTTATTTGAGTTACAATTTATAGTGATGACAAAATTACGTGTTCCATAACACATACCAGTAATATATAAAACACCGAGACAAACCGCTTTTATGTGTAAAAATATTATGTTACTTTATGGTGTTATGGATTCCCTTAATGTTTTGATTTACTATAATTAATCACAAGTCCTTTTAATTAATAAGAAGAAGCATTTTGTCTAAGTTCTGTGGAAGTAAGAGAAGTTAGAGTTTCTGGCTGCATCTTCTCTCAACGGAACACCTTCTGACGCGGTGGTAGAGTCAAAAAATGACGTCAAAAAGCTATCTATATGATATTATTTTGAATTAGTAGATTATGTACCAAGGGGATAAAGCAGTGTCTTTCATCACGGGCGCGATATTGAATCCCGAGCGTGACGAGGGATTCTAGGGTTAACTCCCGAGCGGAGCGAGGGTGTTTAGAGTTAACTCCCGAGCGAAGCGAGGGAGTTAAGACTAGAATCCTGAGTGAAGCGAGGGGTTCAAGCTCGCCCAAGATGAAAACACGTTTATCCCCGAGGACCATACTCTACTTTTCACACCCTCCGCGAGAAAATAAAAAGCAATACTGTTAGAAACCCAGGGGAGCGTGTAAATTATCTATGGTTAGAAACCAATTATTTTATTAGAGTTTATAACAAAGTATTAGAGTTCAATAGTAGGTATAGTGTTTAGAAAACACTATTTAATTAAATTAAAATTGAAAGTAGATTTTGAAAGTCAAATCAGCAGTAGAAAGATGCGTATCTCCATAGTAATTTTGACATTTTCAACTACTGAACTCAGCGAATGAGATTCAAAAATCGCACTCCAGTTGTGGAAAGAAAATGTAATATTTTTTTATTACTTTGTTCGTAGCAATAATAGGTACAGAGATATGCAGTATTCGCGCCTTTTTTTCTTTTTTTGTGTTCAATACTCGTGGTGGCCAGTTCAAATTTCGAATTAAGTTCTTTTTGGTGCCTGTCTCCATGATAAGTTTTCATACGAATTTTAAGTAAGAGTCGTAGTAACTATTAAATAATCTGTGGATGCGGTTCCATATTCAAATCTCATTATTGACCAGCGGGTTATAATGAAATTCAGTACAATATTATTGCCCGGCTAGGCCCAGGGCTATAATGACTTGCTTTAGGTTCGAGTTACATGACATATAATGTTCCATTTTCGAGCGGGTGGTGTGAAAAAAATATTTTGAATTTTGTGGAAAGTTGGTGTAGGTACATTGCACCCTAGCTTAGTGTTTCCTATTGACACTTTGAATATAGCCAGCATACTCAAAATACGTGCTATCCTCATGTGAATCCCCATGACTCTAAAACGCCCTTATATTCTAGGAAAAATACGGTTTGAGATTGCATTAAAGACACTATAGTCAATTGTGTTTGAACTAATATTACTGTAATAATCTTAATGCTTTTAAGAATGAATTTTTTATTTTTTTATATACTGTTAGTTTATAACACTTTTGTCGAGTTGTGGTGGTAATATAGGCTGAGGACCCTGAGAAATACTTTAAAATCGATTTAAAAAAAAAAACTCCATCTTTCCTTGATATAAATGTACGAAGGGCAAGCTTATTTATAAAGATATTTCTTCCAGCATACCAGCAAAAGAGACGGTTAATTATCACAAGGCAAATTTATTGTATACAAACAGTAAATAATTAACTTTTAAGGTTATAATTTTTTAATACTTAGTGGGAGTGCGGGATGGTTGAACCACCTTTTGCTTAAACTCGCACCACTTTTTATTGCAAAGATGCAGTGATATCACTTTCGTGGCATTAGATAACACCGTTATTTGGCTACAAATGGTATGTACTAAGATCTTTGTGAGTATAATATTTATTGGGCTAGACAATTTTTTAACAAAAATTGAGATTTGGCTCAACCATCCCAAATGGGTGGGATGGTTGAACAGGGGGGTAGGGATGGTTGAACATACCCTTATATTTAATGAAATTTAACAAGATAGCGTTCAAAATTCATTGTAATTATAATAAAATCTCATATTAATTAAGTGGCAACAATCTAAAGTTGTTAAGATTGAAAATGGAACAAAAAATAACGGCATGTGAACATTGCACACTTTGACAACCTGTTTTCTTGATTAGTATGAAGAAAATTACAAAAAAGAAAACATTTTAATGTCTAATTTAGCATTATGAACACTATTCTTTAATAAAATGAGCACATTAAGATAACTTTAATAAGAGAAACAAATTTTTAAACTAAAACATGGCAAAAAAACAAAAAGCTGGTATTTGGCCTTAGAAGCTTCGGAAGTCCGAATCTACAAATTTCTTCTTTTTTATTTCCTTTCTTGGGGCTGAAGCCTTTATTCTACTTAGTTTTGGATTTGAACGGCATTTGAAGCTGCAAGATAAATAAAATCGAGGAAAAATATTATTATTGACTATGGTCATCCATCCCTCTGCGGGTGGCTCAACCATCCCCTATCGACCCTTTCCAACCTTTGTTTAGATTTCCGAAAAACTCTTAATCACAGGTTAAATAGGCTTTGCCTTTAACAAACTACACTAGTTTGACAATATAACAATAGTTCAATATAATACGTATCTTTTAATGTAACGCAGAAACGAACAAATAAACCAAATACATTTTTTTTCACTTTTTACTATCAAAAACACATAAACTCAGCTCGAAGTCAAACTACTCTGCCGATAGCCTACATGGCGCTTGTGGTGGTAGATGTGGTTCGCGGGCATGCAATGACCCATTCATGGACCGGTTCATGAACCGAATCGATAGCACGAAATTTTCAATCGAAAAATTGAGGTGGCTCATCCATCCCACCTGTTCAAGCATCCCGGTTTACCCCTACAAAATATTAAATATCTACTCAAATTTACGGTATTAGCCGGAGATTATTTATTGTTATAAGTGAAACGTATTGAACGAAGCCATCCTGTACAAAATCACCAGGTTTTCATTTTTTATTCATACCTAAATTTTATGTTTTGTAAATGTCTTAATTATTCCATAATACGCAATAATAAAAATCAAGGATTATTGAGAATTTTTGTTTTTCTGGTATGTATCTAAACTATTATAAAACTGTAACAGAAGTGTGTCTGTACATTGAAGATATTTACAAAAAAAAAAATTACGACATGGTTTTTACCTGTCCCTGATTCCAAATCACCAATTTTTGGATTTTTTGTCTGTCTGTTTGTTTGTTTGTTTGTTTGTTTGTATGTTTGTTTGTGTGTTTGTTTGTTCGAGTATCACGCAAAAACTACTGAACCGATTTTGATGAAACTTTTTTTGTTTGATAGCTTATCATCTGACTTAAAATCTGGTATATAATTTATGCGGACGATGTCGCGGGTAAAAGCTCGTCTACTAATATTTCCAACTATCACCTAAAGTGCAATTAATGCAACCTACTTCAATACAAAAATCCGTAGATTTCCCCGACTATTAGTGTAAGAAAGAGCGGTTCTTACTACACTATGCGGGCAGAATTTGTCACATATCTAAACTATTATAAAACTGTAACAGAAGTGTGTCTATACATTGAAGATATTTACAAAAAAAAGATTACGATATGATTTTTAGATGTCCCTGATTCCAAATCACCAATTTTTGGATTTTTTGTCTGTCTGTTTGTTTGTTTATTTGTTTGTTTGTTTGGGTGTTTGTTTGTTCGAGTATCACGCAAAAACTACTGAACCGATTTTGATGAAACTTTTTTTGTTTGATAGCTTATCATCTGACTTAAAATCTGGTATATAATTTATGCGGACGAAGTCGCGAGTAAAAGCTCGAATTATATAACACTGAAATTGAATTGCAAAAAGATAATGCGCTGCAGACGCTGATTACATTTGGTAATGAAAAATCGCCTAAAATAATTGTCAAACATGATAAAAATAACTAATTTGATGCAACAGTGGGGCGCATAACGGTTTGTCCAGTTTTAGTATCTTATCATACATTTAGCAAGTAAGTGCGAGTTTTATCAATGTTTTGGATTGATTTAAAGCTCTTTTTGCTCCCGTAGGTACTTGGGTTAACTGTTATTTGATGAGAGTTATCATCAATTCTTATAAACTATGGGTTTTAATAAAAATGTAAAAGAGCTGCATCTGTAAATTCATACATAAGTTCACGCCATTGTCCTATGAGGGTAGGCAAAGACCACGGACCGCCACACGCTTCGACTCTGACACACTGTAAATTCAAAACTCTCTGTAAATTCAAACAATTTGAAACACCACACAGGCCACAGTGGCTATGTGCACGACACTAGCGCCATCTAGCGCAACACGGCCCCGTGGATTATGTGTATATAAAATGTTAGGATAAAGTTTGTTATTTTATATTAAAATAAAGTAAAAACTAAATAAATGAGCAAAATTGTCGATATCTACACTAATATTATAAAGAGGAAAGATTTGTACCTATTTTTGTATGTTTGTATACTGTATTGTGTAATGAATAGGTTCAAAAAGTACTGAGCCGATTTAAAAAATTCTTTCACCATTAGAAAGCTGCATTCACCCTGAGTAACATAGGCTATATTTATTGCTAGAAAAGATTAGACGTCCACCCGTGCGAAGCCGGGACGGGCCGCTAGTTAAAAATATTATAATACCTAATTGGCTGAAATTCCCATTCTTTGTTACGAAATTCTCATACAAACTTTCACCCCCGTTTTCACACCTTTGGGGTTGAATTGAGAAAAATCTTTTTTTGTGAACACCTAGATAGCAATAAAAACATCCCTGCCAAGTTTTAAGTATTAGTATTTGCTAGTTTAGATATTTGAGGATTGAATGAGTGTGCGGATTCGCATAGGTTCAAGCAAATCTGACACAGCTTCGCCGGGAAAAGTACAAATTTCTGCCACAGCGTGCGCTGCGATCGACTTGACAGTTCCCAACACCCACTTCGCATATAGCCAATAGTTCCTTATCAAAATCAAACTATTTGCAGTTATGTGTCGCAGAACCACAGAATAAATAGATAATATACTTATTAGGGTTTTTACAGCATGTAAAATAAAGGATCTATTGATGGCATGCGTAGTGAATGTGAATTTTGGAAACCAACTATTTAGTCAGTTAAGAAAAATACTGGATTTTTGAGAGAAAATCGACAAAGAAATTATTTTTTGTCTACTTTATTCACGTGATCGTCAACGACTAGCGACAGTGATTGGCCGAATGGTTGATGACGTCAACTGCATGTAGATAGTTGCGTGTAAAGTATGAGTGTCATATGCAGGTGACGTCATCGTGACGTAGACACGTATATTGTCAAGAAAAGCGTTTTCTCGGGATATTTAAATAATATTTTTTGTTTTCGTTTTTTCTTGCACGGTTTATGTAATGGAATGTAAAATATAAATGTTCTATAGAGTCCTTAGACTTCAGTGATTAACGTAGATCAGTTTTTAAAAACCTGTCAAAAACCCTATAGTAAGCACTGAAGTATAGGATCGTCGGTGGCACGTTGTGGAGAGCTATGGAAACTCAATCTTGAGATCCAGGTTCGAATCCTCACGGATGACATTCCATGTACCAATGAGTTAATTTAATACAGACTGCTCTCAAACGTTGAAACATGTGAGACTAAGGGTGCCTGTCCATTGAAGCTGAGCAAGATGCGCGAGCTGTGCAAGCTGGACGAGCTGAGCTGCGTTGCGGACTGTGCCTGTCCTTTGAAGCTGAGCGAGCTGCGCGAGCTATGCAAGCTGGACGAGCTGAGCTGCGTTGCGGACTGTGCCTGTCCTTTGAAGCTGAGCGAGCTGCGCGAGCTGTGCAAGCTGGACGAGCTGAGCTGCGTTGCGGACTGTGCATGTCCTTTGAAGCTGAGCGAGCTGCGCGAGCTGTGCAAGCTGGACGAGCTGAGCTGCGTTGCGGACTGTGCATGTCCTTTGAAGCTGAGCGAGCTGCGCGAGCTGTGCAAGCTGGACGAGCTGAGCTGCGTTGCGGACTGTGCATGTCCTTTGAAGCTGAGCGAGCTGCGCGAGCTGTGCAAGCTGGACGAGCTGAGCTGCGTTGCGGACTGTGCATGTCCTTTGAAGCTGAGCGAGCTGCGCGAGCTGTGCAAGCTGGACGAGCTGAGCTGCGTTGCGGACTGTGCATGTCCTTTGAAGCTGAGTGAGCTGCGCGAGCTGTGCAAGCTGGACGAGCTGAGCTGCGTTGCGGACTGTGCATGTCCTTTGAAGCTGAGCGAGCTGCGCGAGCTGTGCAAGCTGGACGAGCTGAGCTGCGTTGCGGACTGTGCCTGTCCTTTGAAGCTGAGTGAGCTGCGCGAGCTGTGCGGAGCTGAGCGAGCTGCGGAGCTAGGCCGAGTTCACGCCTAATATACATAGCATAAGGTTGACCACATATCTATCTTGACTTCAGCAGCACTGGGCCTGCATAGTGGAATATGCAGGGCCGGATTTAGGGGAGGGCATCCGGGGCTACCACCCCGGGCCTCCACAAAAGAGGGGCCCCCACAATAGAGACTTCGGAAAAAATTATAAAATTCAGACTAGTACTTAAGTACTAGTCTAGTGTTTAAACACTTAGTAAACCATTTTGCCTTTGATTTAAAGATAATAAAAGAATCTGTACTTGATTTCACAATAAATTATTTATTGGAAAACTCGGCTGAAAAAATTGCCCATTTTATTTGGAAAATAATTTGGGGCCAGGGGCCTCCACCCCTTTGTTGCCCCGAGGCATCCACATCTCTTAATCCGGCCCTGGAAATATGGCCCACTACCTCAAACTCTTATTCATGAGAGGAATTTGTCTTGCAGTGAGATTCCTATAGGCCATAATTTATGCGTAAAAGGGACTTAAATTAACAAAAAATACATGTAAGTCAGTAGGTTACGTGCCGATGACAGCAAACTTATTTATGCAATGATAAACAAGACGCATGATCCCCTTGCTGCAAGTGATAACATGGACATGGTAGGTACCAGGCGGCTCGTACCTAAGACCTTTAAATGTACATATTTAAAATGCACTTTAAACAGTTGTCTTTTGGATGTAAATGACGGGAGATTGAGCTTGTATCAATCTGGCACCTCACGAATTGAATACAGTTGAATGATGCACTTAAGAGGGCTATCACAGTCCAGTGGCGCCCTCATCACATTAAAAAAGATTTCTCAATAAAGAAAGCCTAAATTGAAAAAGTGCTCAACATCAAAACTACAAAAGCCTTCAAGCTATTTTCATAGAATACTTTTATAGGTTCTAAACATTCCACTTTTAGACAATGAGCGTTTTTCTTTTGGTTTTCTAGTGGATCGATAGATGGCGTTACGGTCTGTGCGAATAAAAGTCAAAATATCAAAATGTGTTTCTTTAAAATAATAAAGAGGGAGAAGATGATCAAAAAGATGCCAACTCATCTTTTGATTTAATATTTTATTATTTACGAATCATTTTAATCGAAAATATAAAACTTTTTACGTCTGACATTGTTGTATGGGCTCGATCCCTTGGCCTTTAAAAAAAAGTCAGGCACAGTCTTGACATGATTTTGACAGGATCAGGCCTACGTCTCTATGGAGCGATAATCATGTCATCTGTCGAGTTTTTTAGGAACTAAAATTAAAAAAGAAAAGAAAAACGCTCATTTCGAATAAAAACCGTTTATTTCTTTTTTCAAAATTTGTATGTTTAGACCTTTAAAAAACCTATAAAAGTATTCTATGAAAATAGCTTAAAGGCTTTTGTAGTTTTGATGTTGAGCACTTTTTTAATTTAGGCTTTCTTTATTGAGAAATCTTTTTTAATGTGATGAGGGCGGCACTGGACTGTGATAGCCCTCTTAAGGAAGTTTTGGAAAAAAAAGTATCAGAATACAGATCTTTAGCCAGAACGAAGTCGCATAAACATAATATTCTAACTTACACTCTAAACCAATCTTTCACGGGAAAAATTTTGTTTTAATTAAGGTTGTGTTCAAACCATAGACGAAGAATTTTTCGCTTACTTACTCTTTCTACGGTTCGCAAACGCATTTTACAATTGTCTTCTTCAACTTTTCCATTTAAGGATAGACCTCTGAGATTAAAGTATATTCGTTACGACAATCTAAGTTTAAAAAAACAAATGCGAAATTCTTTATAAAACATTTTTAAAAACAAAAAATTCCCCGCTAAACGGCGAATGCCTTATAAAGTCTTATTATAAGTCTCCCACTAGGACATTTTCCTCCAGGACTATTAATTTAAACTCAGCTAATAGCACTGTCAGGCATCTTTTAAAATACACGTACGGTGAGTATAAAGGCGAAGGATCAGACACTGCCACACATAGCCGCATCCGAGACCTTGTCCGCTACACAAGGACGCAGCCCCTACTCGAAAAGCGCCCGCCATTTCCGAACGAACGCGGCCGCGGGAAAGTTCACTTTGAAATTCGAATTCTATTTTAGATAAATAGACAAGTAAAGAAACTTTTTAAACCGGCCAGTATTAAATGAAGATAGTAAAAAGTTTTAGAATTAGAAAGAATTAGGAAAAATAAATTGAATATTCTTAGTGATTGTGCAGATTTGTAGTGCTAAAGGATAATTAAGGTAAGTTTGAATATTAATGTAACATTTTTGGGAATTAAAATATCTATAATGAAAAATTAATAGTGCCTGCATTAATGTAAAAAGAAATTGTTACGCGTTGAAGTCTAATGTACGGAGAAATAAATTTAACGATTTTGCATTCCGCTTTTTCATAGTTTGTTCAGAAAATCAAAATAGCATTTTTATAACAAAATATTTATATCTTGTTATAAAAATGCTTTAGCTTGTGTAAACTGAAAGGTTAGTTTTATAACACATCCCGCGTTGGTTCAGTTTACGCAATAATTTTATGACAACACGATACATAATTCTCATTCTTTACTTAGTCGCTTGCTCAATATCACAATAATAACAAAGATTTATAACTATAAGTACCTACCTATAATTATAGTAGCATATAGTAGCGTAATATCCTAGATATCTAACAAAAATGTCTCATATAAATCGTACTATTTACATATATTAAATCTAATTAAAACTATTTATAGTTTCGAAAACTGAAATAGTAAGAAAAATATTTTTCTACCACGATTTTTTTTTAATTCTGACAAATCAGGACATTAGAGATATTAACTTCAATCAATTAATCATTCAATTAAATATACTTCAATACGAATTTAGCAACAAAAAACTTAATAAAAAGTCGAATTTAGAGAAGATTTTACAATACAATATGGACGTGAATCTTTTTAAGTATATCACTAGAGAATGACAAGTGTATTTGCAGTAAATACTGAATTGAATTCTTCCAGTAATAAATCTGCATGAATCTTATTTGTTTTATCATTCTCTCCCTATACACACGTGACGAAGGGTTTCGTAGCCGAGGTTCTCTAGATCTTCGCGTGCGATGCCACCCGCAAAGTGCTAAATCATTGTACTCTACGAGTACTCAAGTTTATTGAGATTCGTGCACATGGATTCCATTAGCGTATAATTAAATTTATTTCTAACGAGCTTTTACCTGCGACTTCGTCCGCATAAATTATATATCAGATTTTAAGTCAGATGATAATCTATCAAACAAAAAAAGTTTCATCAAAATCGGTTCAGTAGTTTTTGCTTGATACTCGAACAAACAAACACCCAAACAAACAAACAAACAAACAGACAGACAAAAAGTCCAAAAAAAAATTGATTTGGAATCAGGGACAGTTAAAAACCATGTTGTAATTTATTTTTTGTTAATATCTTCAATGTACAGACACATTTCTGTTACAGTTTTATAATAGTTTAGATAGGTTGATACAGTTTAATTTTTTAAATATAAATAGAATCCTAACCAACCCTACTATCTTATCTTAACTTCTTATTAATATTTGACGATGTTTGAACACGCAATTAAAAGCTGAATGGATCTATAATTTTACCTACAGATAGAATATGGATCAACATAAAGGATTTTAGAGTCAGCAGAATTAATTATTAGTTGTTCTTATTTTATTATTTTGTTGCAATCGTTTTTAAGATGCATATTATCACGTAATATTATGCTGCTCTCGCAAAGTTCTTTATCATCCTAAATTGTACACGATTAAGTTTTAGTACTATTTTTGCACATGGATTCCATTTGCCGGTAATTTATGGAATTTCGATGTGTTATTCGCCAATAGCTGAAGTTTAAAGAAGTTGGTAAAGTTTCTCATCGTGTTAATCGCCAATCTTAAAAAGGGAAGCTTTAAAAGATATTTATAGAGTTTTTCACCGCTTCACGTATTAATATGTGTATTTAATCGTCATTAGAACTAAAGCGTAATAAAAACAATATAAGTTTTATGGTTATCACTGCAATAGAAGTTCACTCTCAACTAATGTGTTAATTATTACTATACAAGTATATCCAAAGACGAAAGAAGACATTGTACTTAACTAAACTTCTTACGCTGAAGATAAAATGTTGATGCATTTGTGAAGTCTAACACCCGTACACCACTATTTTTCTTCTTTCGTGTTAGCATGAGCTATATCGCATTGGCATAACACAGCCCCTACGATTCCTATCTACGATTTTTTCGACCCGGGGCAAAAACATTCCCCGCCACGCAATAATTTTTTCCAGGGGAGGCCGGGTCCAGTTTTTGTTGTTGCAAAAATATCTAAAAATTAATAGCGAGCGAAGCGAGCTATAGATTTTTTTACAATATTTTCAAATCGTTGCAATATTTTATTTTTCAAACTCTTAATTTTGGCGCCCCCTAGACCTGCCGCCCGGGGAGTGGGCCCCCGCTTGCAAAACCACGTCAGAGGCCGTAAGGCGGTTTGAAAAATTCTGACCAGGGCTTGCTGCCCATACGATAAGAAGAAGACCTTCACTATAAGGTTTAGGTTTGTGTCCCAGCAGTGGGAAAAGGCTGTTGAAAATATCACCGTTGCTTTCAAAGGATTCTTGTAAAATTGTTCTTTTGATGAAAGTATTTCAAAAACCCCAGCGTGTAATTACAGTTTGATTTTCCCGAAGCAACATTATTTTATTTCCCTGATATGTTGTTATCATCATCGTGGTAGCATGTATAGTTACTAAGGTTTTACAATTATCGTTTATGGTCATAATCAAAGAACAATTTCGGCTACCCAAAATTAGAATCTGCGACGGTCATCGCATACTCATTACGCGTAAAGAGGTATTTTTTGTCATATTTATGTTTAAATAAAATAAAAAACAACTTGCTTGCATTTAATGAGTTATTCGCCACATCCTTTTTCAGTATTTTGTCATTTATTCTGTGTGAAATGTATTACAGGGTGTAAGGTTTAGGTAGTTTCATTACTTTAAAGAGTGGTTCTCATGAAACTAAATAACTTTCCCCAAGGAATAAATGGAAAAAAACAAAACAGCTTTTCATACAAACGTTCGATAAGCTGATTGAATTTGGTATGGTAGTAGGTCATTGAGTAGGTCCAAAATTTATTGTGCTTATTTCCTATAGTTTCCATGGGTAAAGTTCAATTCAATTGTACTTTATTACACACCAAAACAAAACATACATTTGAATAAAGATAATGAATTTACAAGTAGATGATAAGGCGGTCTTATCGTTAAAAAACTATTTCTTCCACGCAACCTTTGAAAGTTGTTCAGTATGAAGAGTACAGTCACCCTTTAGCATCCGTCTAAACTTACACCCTGTATAATCAGTGTGGTCCCGACTCAGAATGGACTCCCCTATTTTTTCCATGGATGTCGTACGAAACTAAGCTACAAGTGTTTCTAATGCAATATATTTTATCGACAAAAGGTTAGCCACCTATAACTAACATATACGTCATTCCTTTTGCTTTTTACACATTGTTAACTTGGATCCAATAGAGTTCGAAGATGCTGCGATAAGCCTGCGCGAGCGCACGGCTCATGTTAATTCAATCGATAGTGAGAACAGTGCCTGCTTCACTGACAGGATACCTTTGTACAACCTTTTAAGGGGCGTCCGCCCGGTTTTGAGTAACTTTGTAACCATTTTATACATTAACTATGGCATTTTTTAAGCAGAAAACCAAACTGAACAATCTACAGGATATGAGAAGTGATGTGGTTTTTCTCGAAATCTATTTTAATTAATAAAACTGAAGAAAAACGAATCCAAAGTCACCCCTTTTTTCCAGTTGTAACCGTTTTTCTCTTACATTGTTGATCAGAAGAATATGAAAATTTACAATATTCTTCACAATACAATATAGAATGACGAAGTTTTCTTATTTTTTGAAAATTCATAAAAAATCATACAGGTTTTCAAAGAAAACGGAAAATTCTGACCGGAGCCACGCAATTGAAGCGGGATGGCTAATTGCAAAAGTTTGCTTATAAGAAAGAAAGCCTTGCACTAGGGAGGGATAGCCTTACTCTTGAGTAAGAAGGATCGAAGTTAATAAGGGTCGGCCATCTTTATTTTGAATCTAATGAAAGTGCTAACGGTGACTTGTTTCTTATCTAAACTATTATTTTTGGTTTTTCTGTTTGTTTGTTTGTTCGCGTATTACGCGAAAACTATTTGACTGAATTGGATGATTTTTTTTTTTGTTAAAGACTTAATATTTAGTATATCATTTATCTCGCTTCGCTACAAAGACGGGAACATTATGCGGACGTAGTCGCGGGTAAACACTAGATATTTATAGTCTCTTGCTTGTGCGTTAGCACAGATTTTTCGCCGGTATTAAGTAGTTTGTGGGAGTGTCTATCCCAATTTCAAGGATTGTTTTTTAAGCAAAAAACAATGAAGACAATAATATTGGTGCAGCCAAGATCGATCGCGAACCGCGCGAACACCACGCAAACAACAGAACCGCTCATGGCAAGACTTGCAACGTGACTGTTAGATTTATTCAAAATTCTTAGTGTAAGTTTAAGTAAGTCTATACCCGTATTCTGTAACCTCCTCACGATTTCCTCCACTCAAATTTCATAAATGTCAAAAACGTCCTTGACTTGTGGAACTTTCTCCGTCGATTCGAGTAGGAGCTGAAGGAAAGGAACATTCGCGATCTACCTACCTTAGGTTTTCCTCGAGATGCGAAAAGGTCGCTGACGCATAGTTTTTCGTAAAATAATGGAAATCTTTTTCATTTGCTAAATAAAATTCTAAAAAGGAAAAAAAAAAAGACTTAGAGGATCCATACTGTCCTTATAACTGAGAATGCAGATTTCGAGAATTCTTGTTTGAGGAGTCGAGGAAAAGTTAAAGGAAACAACTTAGAATACGGGTGAGTCTCGATTAATTCGTATAACCAATTAAAACATTTAAAACCCATTGCAAGCCATTTATCCTACAATATTATAAAGGACAAACGCCGCTCTCCCTTGAAAAAATACCTTAAAATGTATAGAAGTTTTGACTGAAGTCAAATGTATAATAAATTATGGGGTTTTATAAAAACGACTCAGATAGTATCATTTATTTTTATTTAAAGAGTTATTTAGTCATTTATTATTAATAAACTATAAAAAAGCAGCAACCCCAAAATGGCTGTCAATGTTGTTTAGTACTCGTAGGAGGTGATGCAAGCACAATGTTTTTTTTTATAAAAATGATAAAAACTAATAAATCATTATACAATAAACTAATGCCTGCAGTTAGTTTCTAGTGTTCCATAGTCCATAATAAAAATAGAAGTACGGTTATACATTTTTTGGTATTATGTGCCGCATGTCCTTTCAAAGTTTGTGACAATTTTGGATGTTTGTAAGATTGTATATTTGTGGTTTAATCACACATAACCGGCTGAATGGATTTGGATAAAACTAGGCACACTAATAGAATATGTTTTGGATTCACACGTAGGATATTTTTTCAAAGTCCACGCAGATGGAGTCGCAACAGCTATTCTTTATAATTTTAAAAAGGCGAAAGAGTCTTGTCATTACGACGCTATCCATGCGTGTCTTCCAGTTTATCTTACGGGATAAGAACTGACAAATGAAGATGGGGTTGGTGTCTTCTTGTTCTCCTCCTGGATTCTTCATTTGGCTATTTCTTATTTCGTTATGTTCTTATCAAAAAACAAGGTACTGTAGCAATGTGATTTTATGTAAGCTACAAAAATGACTGGCCGTTTTCGGATTTGAATTTGAAACGACGTGGAACCCTAGGCGCGTTATTCTTTAATTGGTATTCATAAGACGATCAAGCGAGTGAAAAGATATTGAAATCAAATAAAAATCGAAATAATAATAATACGATTAATTTGATTGGCCTCTGGCTACGCTTCCACCTTATATTGGGTGGAGGCTAAGTACTTAATAAAACGGCGCAAATCTTCTTACGAAACTAGAATAAAGATCGACAATGGCCTCGATTCGGACTGTGCCACGACTTAACTTAACTAAATTTATTCCTGTCACTTTCTAAAATAAGATTAAGAAAAGAGACAGAAAACCAACAGCTGACTTTAGTGCTGTCAAAGTGACGTTAAATGCGCAAAATAAGATGCCATCAAGTGTATTACATAGTCTAAGTGCCATCATAATGTACGCCATGTTATTTAAAGCGTTTTTGGGCGTTTAACGTCACTTTGACAGCACTAAAGTCAGCTGTTGGTTTTCTGTCTCTTTTCTTAATCTTATTTTAGAAAGTGACAGGAATAAATTTAGTTTAGTTAAGTCGTGGTACACTCCGAATCGAGGCCATTAGAAACTATTGCATTCTTCCTTATTCAGTAGTAACTACAATATGAATCTCAAAGATTAAAAAAACTGAGACGGTTACAACTTTTTCTATGATTCTTGCTCCCTAATTACCGTTTGAATTACGTCTAACATAATTCATTCAATCATTAAGTTTAGTTTTTGCGTGAATAAAAGTTTTTTTAGTTGAATTTGTATTTCTTGTTATGTAATTATTGAGTAAGATAATACCACGCTGATACATATTTGAACGATGAGATATCAATCAAATATAATTATAGGTTTATTGGTTGAGTTACTAATTCAAAGTATCAATTAGATGAAAAATATACTTACCTACTTTTATTTCTCATTTTTAGGGTTCCGTACCCAAAGGGTGAAAACGGGACCCTATTACTAAGCCTACGTTGTCCGTCCGTCCGTCCGTCGGTCCGTCCGTCTGTCCGTCCGTCTGTCCATCCGTCCGTCTGTCTTACCTATTTAGGGCTGAGTTTTGAACCGTAATAGCTAGATAATTGAAATTTTCTCAGATTATGCGTTATTGCGGCGGATTTGTTAACAAATATGGCAGAAAGTTAAAAATTAAGGGGGGTTTTCAACAAGAAACAAATTATTATCAATGTTTTTTCTTCACGCTCTATAGTAAAAACGGTAATATATACAAGCGTCAAACTTAGTGTGATTATAGAGCAAACTCTACAGAATAATAACAAATACTAAAAACCGGCCAAGTGTGAGTCGGTCTTGCGCTAAAGGTCTCGGACAAAAAAAGTTTTTTTTAAAGTTAATAATGTTGTGTACTTGTGGTGTGGCACGGAACCCTCGGTGCGCGAGTAGCCCAACTCGCACTTGACCGGTTTGATTAAGAAACACTGAACACAATAATGTTGAAGTATGGCCTTTGTTTAGCCTACTTTAATGTGTAGGTGTAATTTGTCATGCACACCTACTTCTTGCCCCTATTTTCGGGAGGAGTCCTTTGCCCTGCAGGCTATACAAGGTGTTACAAAAATACAAATAACATTTGAGGGTTTAGACCGGTGATTCCCAAAGTGGTCAATATCGACCCCCAGGGGTCCATTACGACCTTCAAGGGGTCCATGTCAGTGAGAAAAATAATTAGGGGTCCATGAGACTTAAATGGGAGTCCACGAGAGTGGATCCCATTTGAGTAGGTCGGGACCATAATTTTGGCTTTCCATGAATGGGAAAATCCACATAATACAGACAGTATCTATGTACTCGTTTGCCCCAGACGCCAGTCTCTCACAAAGACGGTATATGCCATGCATGTATACTTATTTAATGTCATACCTTATAAACGCCTTTCTTTGTGTGAGCCAATAAATACATTATTACTTTTTTACTCACATAATTCTTTCTTATAAAAACAATATACATCTATAATCTGAAGACAGGAACGTATTCTGATTAGGGCAAAATGGGCAAGTGCTAAGGCCAGCCCGTTTAAAGGGGGCGGCCTGAAGAAGGCTTTAGTGCCCTACAAAATTATACATCCAGAGGCGCGACCAAGCAGAGGGATCCAATGGCTCATTATCAAAATAATATACGGCATAACGTAGCCATACAGTAAAAATAAAAATAAACCGGCCAAGTACGAGTCGGGACTCGGGCAATTAGTGTTCCGTACTAGCAGTTGTTTAACATGGGTTATTGAAGAGACCACTATAAATTGACACTTACTTAGTATGTGGTCACATAGTAACTGAAGATCATTTTACACTGGTTTTACTAGCATTATTTCTATTAAGTTTCAAGAGAAGAGTGCTAAAAATTTCAAGCTCGCTTCGCTCGCTTTATTTCTGTTCTTAATACACCACTGAGTAGATAGACAATTACACAGATACACAGACAAACGGCAAGCTGGAATATTTATGTATTTGATAAATAAATAAATAAAAAATTGGAAATGCGGGGGTCTACCCAAAATCAAAAAACTTGCAAGGGGTCTACGGGACAAAATAGTTTGGGGACCTCTGGTTTAGACCATCAAACTGAACAACTTTCACTATGGCACCAATACCGAAATCGCGTAAAAAAATCGGATGTTCCATACTAAAAAACAAATCTACTCGAGCTAAATGTATGGGATAAGTAGCTGATTTCTTTTTCGCGATTTCTATTTTGGTCCCATAGTGAAAGTTGTTCAGTTTGATGGTCTTAACAACCCCCTTAAAAGTACTACTACCTTTTTACTTCTGTAACACCCTGTATATCGGGCGACTCTAACTCTATTCACCCTATATACAATAGTATTTTACAAGTTTTTACTACGAGGTAATTTAATGGTTAACATAAAAATCTATATATAAGTAATCTCAATGACATTATAATATAAATAATAATTGGGTAAATCTACTAATCTCTTACTACAACAATTTATTTTGTTTAAAAAGACAATGCGGGTTTTGTATGTAAGGTTGGCGCCTTATTTTTCGCCGCCGTTTTTGGCACAGCCAACAACCAAACTTGAATATTTTATTTCGGAGTAAAGAAAAAAACAAAACTTATTAACATGTGTATCCCTAAACTCAGTCCGGACGGAGATATAAAGGCTTGAAGTTGAAAATATTACCATTACGCGCACTTCAAGCCTTTATATCTCAGTTCGGACTGAGTTCCGAGATATTTGTAATAAAAAGTGTTGTTTTTAACTTAATTCTGAACTATAATATTCAAGTTTGATTGATGGCCGCACTAAAAAAAGAAAAAAGGCGCAATTTTAAGGCATAGGCTTTTCATGAGATGACGACAATCATTGAGTAGACTTAAATTATATTTTGTTTAATTTATATAATATGCAGATAACAATAGAGTAGGCAGGTAATTCCAATAGGTAATGTCTCGAATACAACGATAAATTCTTAGGTCAATAATGAATAGCGTAAAAGTCCGTAAATAAAACTAAAATTTCATACAAACAGTCAAATCAGTGTTGGACGTATCCGATGCGTTGAGGCCATGCTAGTAAAATCTTACTCTAGCTACAGTCCTAACCCATTTCCTCTAGATAGGTAATTAGACTCCATTACAATGGTATGTGATAGATCTACGAAAGCGATCGCTTCATTTGCACTCCAGTCGCCGTTCAAGATCATTGTGTTCTTGACTTGTCTGTGGTGTGATGACATAATTGTATGTAAACGGTTCTTATCTGGCACCAACACAGCCGATGTAACTGTACCAAATGGTCGAATTAAGGTCCTTTTGGTTTCTAGACTAGAACAGGAAAATGTGTTCTGCATTTTATAGAAATATTAGCTTACTAACTCGTACGAGTTTTCTTGCGTATTGTTGTGGTAATATCTTTATGGTTGTGATACTGCATGCGTCGATATAATTTGTATGAAAATGTGGAGGGTAATTTATGAAATAAGGGTGACATTACAGACCTTAGTTTGTTTAGGGAATTTACAGTTATGCTCTACGAACACTTCAAGGACTGTTTTATTCTCAATACAGACACTTAAGTCACCATAAAATTGTGTAGCCTCGTTGCAATTCGGGGAGCAGGGCCTCTACCCGCAAATTCGAACTTCGCAATTGCGTGAACGTTTTCGTTCCAAAGTCAACTCTATCTACAAAACAGTGGCGATATATCGAATATTGAAAGTTCGGGTACAGGGCCAGGCACCCGACAATTATCTACCCATTTAACTTATTAATCTTATTATACAGGGTGTATAATAAAATGGGACAGCTACTTAAAGGGGTGCTTCAGACCATCAAACTGAACAACTTTCTCTATGGGACCAATATCGAAATCGCGAAAAAAATATCAGCTGTCCCATACATTTCAGTCGAGTTATGTTTGCAGTTTTGTATGGGAGAGCGGATTTTTTTTTTCGCGATTTCGATATTGGTCCCATAGACAAAGTTGTTCAGTTTGATGGTCTGAAGCACCCCTTTGAGTAGCTGTCCCATTTTATTGTACACCCTGTATTATTCAAACTGAATCGAAACATTTACCTATCGAAATAAGATTAAGTTAAACAGTCGCGTATTATTGTTATCTGCTGTCAAAACATAGAGATAAAATTACAGATTATTTTTATCACGAGAAAAAGTTCCTATAACATGCAAAATAAATACGCGTAATAAAGTTGCACACAGCCTTCAGAGAGTTGCATAAACCCATTATCAACAATATTTTTATTTTTTTTCATTGTGTTTGCATAGATGTAGTACAAGTTTTTTCAAGTCCAGCCTGTAATAAGTTGTAACATAATAAGACTATACAGTATTCGCCGTCCAAACCTGTTCGATTCCCAGCCTGTGGCTGTGACGTAGAGCTGAGCTCTATCGATAGTTTGACTACCGATACTTAACTTTGCTTTTCACAATATTGATACATAGTAAAGTTCTATCCACCTATTTATACAGGGTGTAAGGAACCTTTAAACAACATACTCTACCGATCAAACTGAACAACTTTTACTATGGGTGCAAACATGTCAGCGCAAACAAAAAATCTGCTGTCCCATACTAACAACTACAGTACTCGACTCAAATGTATGAGATAGCAGATTTTTTGTTCTGACATGTTTGCTTCCATAGTAAAAGTTGTTCAGTTCGATGGGTAGACTGAACAACTGTTACAAAATTATGTGGTTTAAAGGTTAATGATACTTTTCCTTACACCCTGTATAGAAGAGACGTATGACAATTAAATCGATGCTATATCAACAGTACATTAATTAGAGAAATTTTGAAAAAAATTCAATTAAAATACAAAACGACAGCGCCCATAGTCTTATAATATCTATAGTGAACATTTATTGTTAAGTATTTCAATAAAATTATTCAGGGTGCCACTTTTACGACCGAGCCAATTTTTTTTCGCGATTTCGATGTTGGTTCCATAGAGAAATATATGCAGTTTGATGGTCTGATTAGCCTCTTAAAAAAACCGTCATCATATTATTAAAAGGATCAGTGTCGTAGTACTAGGTAGTAACTAGGTAGTCATAATATCGATTGATATTATAAAATAAATAAAATAAAATAAAAATCTTTTATTTCAGACAACATAGTCCATACAAAAAATGTTAGTAGGTACTGGAGAACTTATAAACTATGTTAGTAGATTATAACATAAATAAATAAATAAAACATCAAGCAGAGGTGGCTACTTACTTCCCTACCTGGCAGATCTACCGCATGCCGAACACATGTAATTCAGTAAATCTACCAAGCAGAGGGGAGTCCATTCTGTCAGCAATCATTTTCAGCACTCTGTTCGAGCTCGCACGAACACGGTGTACCGCTGATGCAAGTTTCTTTCGCATAATTGCGTAAAAGTCATCTGTACTGTATTATGACTACCTACCTAGTTTTATTATAACCGATAGTATCGACAAATAGCAATTTGTTGGCAGCACTACGGGAATATTCTGTAGTGAAGCTACATTGAACTCGGATTGTAAATTGTACTATCGAGAACGTAAGTGACAAAGCGACTAAGGACTTTACTGTTAGCTAGCTAATTTGCCGCATTTTTATTTAGATTTTAATTAGCAGATAGAGTCTAAAAATTCCTTGTTGACATAGATAATGGCATTTAGGTATCTAGGTGTTGGTAACCTCCTTAGTTTTCTTTGTGTACTCAATTCGGTTTTGTACTTATGATTATGACACTATCAATTTAGTATAACAAACGGTATACAGGGTGTAAGTGACAGGCCTTGCAAATACTGAAACGGTGATTTCAGATCCTCAGAACGCGTGAAAAAAATTAGCTGGGGAGCGATTTTTGAATCTCATTCGGTGAGTTCAGCAGTTGAAAATGTCAAAATTACTATGGAGATGCGCATCTTTCTACGGCTGATTTGACTTTCAAAAATCGCACCCCTGAAGTATGATTTTTGAAAGTCAAATCAGCAGTAGAAAGATGCACGTCTCCATAGTAATATTGACATTTTCATCTGCTGAGTTCAAAGAATGAGTTTCAAAAATAGCACTCCTGCTATATACAAAAGAGCTAAGTTAAGTACTCGACTCAAATATATGAAAAATATGATTTTTTTTTCACGTTTCCTGTAGTTTGGTGGTCTAAATTCACCGTTTCAGTATTAGCTGTCACTTACACCCTGTATAACTCGCTTAACCAAAATATAAAATATATATAACTGCCTCCGTGGTTTAATGGTTAAGAGCATTGGCTCTCGACACAGAGGTCGTGGGTTCGATTCCCACGGGGGACACCTAGTGATATGTCACTTTGTGCGTTTTTCCCCAGTTGGTTAGGACATTGCAGGCTGAATCACCTGATTGTCCGAAAAGAAAAATGATTCCGTGCTTCGGATGGCACGTTAAGCTGTTGGTCCCGGCTACTATCTCTGGTGGTAGTAGTCGTTACATAAAAACCACGTCAGAGGCCTTATGGCGGTCTGAAAAAACTCTGACACCAGGGCTCTGCCCACACGATAAAGAAGAACCAAAATAGAAACCTTTGACTTTATTTTGGGAAACCCCTTAGTATAGATGTCTATCATCAATTATTATCAAAGGACACTAAAAGCTTCCTAAAGCTGCTGTCGTAATGCTAGGTGTAACTAAGTAAGTATAGCATACTACTTACTTAGTTACGTTCAGGCTAGCAATTATGAGTATACAGGGTGTAACAAAACACCCTAGTAATACTTCAGGGTTCTGCAGACCATCAAACTGAACAACTTTCACTATGAAGCCAACATCGAAATCGAGAAAAGAAAATCCGCTTTTTCATACAAAACTGCAGTACCGTCTCGACTCAAATGTATGGGACGGCAGATTTTTTTTATTTTTTCTCGACGTTGGCTCCATAGTGAAAGTTGTTCAGATTGATGGTCTGAAACACCCCCTTAAGTATTACTAGGGTGTTATCTTACACCCTGTAGATGTCTATCATCAATTATTATCAAAGGACACTAAAAGCTTGCTAAAGCTGCTGTCATAATGCTAGGTGTAACTAAGTAAGTAGTATGCTAGTTCAGGCTAGCAATTATGAGTATATATGGTTATTTTAAATTAGTTGGCGAAACTGAACCAGGGCACTTGTTAATGATAACAGATAGCATAATAAATGTTTATAATTGGTATGGATGAATAACTAAATTTTTATTATCGTGCGTAGGTAGCAGTGCGTACAGACACAGTAATCCAGATGGATATCGTACTACGAGGCGTTCGCCGCGTTTGGTACAATTGTATGAATCTTCATACAATGGTACCAAACCACTGACAATATCACAGCGTAGCCCCGTCTGGCGCATACGTGGCGTGGCAGTCGGAGATATTGTCAGTGTGTGCGTGCTACGAGGCGTACGTACAGGCGAGCACACATACAAGCCTCGTTTGGTATCACTGTACGAAGATGGACTACTAGTACTGTAGCCACGGGACTTTTTAATTACAAAAAAGATTACCGATTGTCGTTTTGATATTATTGTAGGGTACGAAATGACTTATATAAATACCCGAGTCTTAAAGATCACAACCCGCCGCCGTAGCAAAAATAAAAAAAAAAAATACCAAAAATTTTTAAATTTCGACGTTACCGTTTTTTTTCTATACTGTCATGTTCTTCACCTTAGTTCAATACCCATACGTAATAGTAAGACTGTCTAAAGTTGCCATACAAAGCTATAAGACAAGATGAAAAAGTCAATTTCGATGGGTCTTATAGCTTTGTATGGCAACTTTAGACAATCTTACTATTACGTATGGGTATTGAACTAAGGTGAAGAACATGACAGTATAGAAAAAAAACGGTAACCTCGAAATTTAAAAATTTTTGAAATTTTTTTTTTGTTTATTTTTGCTACGGCGGGTTGTGATCTTTAAGACTCGGGTTTTTATATAAGTCATTTCGTACCCTACAATAATATCAAAACGGCAATCGGTAATCTTTTTTGTAATTAAAAAGTCCCGTGGCTACAGTACTATACTGTCTTTTGATGCTTACATGCATATATATACATTATAAAACCTGTGTTCAAAGGAAAGCCTAAATATTTGAAAAATTATGTATTATGTGCATCTACTTTATAAGTTGAAGTCACTTTTACTTGCGACATTGTGTGGAGTAGACATTAAGATCTTAAATTGCTATATAAAGTATTTTTTTAAGAAAAATTAGATAGTTAATTAGATAATTTTAAAATAGGTAGGTATATGGTGTGAAATCTTATGATTTTCGAATTTGATTTCCTTGGATTAGAAGGCACCAGTATAGAGACGTAATAAAGCACAAGCTAGTCAAAAATAGGTATACCTACTAAATGATATAGTTTAGTAGAGGTGAGGCGGCTCTGGAAGGGTCAAGGTCATTCGGTCAGGGATACGTCTTAACATGCCTCTATCAATCTGCACTAAACCGCGTGGTGGAGTATGGGTCACTACCTCTCATTCTCATTCGTAAGAAGAGTAATTGTTTTAATAAAGATTCAGGAAATCCATGGATGTATCTGTGCCCCATCAATTTCTAATTAAACTACCTGCTTGATAAAATATTAACGCGATCTATCTGCAGGTATTAAGTACGATATTCGTTTAAATTTCTTCTCCCTATTGAAAACGGGTTGTCATCGTCCGCAGACCAATTCTAAGAAGTTTCGATGATCTAAAGTATCTCATCTCCCTTCATTACTTGCCTATTATCTTATGGTACTTACGTATCTGAGATACATATTTATCTCAAGCACGCAGGCTTTTTTGCTGACGCTACGAGCTTATGCAAATTGAGTTGCTATTCTTTTGCTATGATCTGAATTATAGTTGTGGTGTTATCGGATCATCGCCGTGTCGTGCACTGTAGTGGGTGTGGGTTCCGTATGAGATAAAGTTTGCCCACGCAGGTATCGTGTTGAACTCTTAATTGTCATACCATAAAGATTAAAATGCTTTGATTCTAGAGTGCTCTTACGTGGAATGGACAGTGAGGAAATCTTACTATTCACTGTAGGGTCCTTTGACCGTTATATGTAATTCTAGAGGTCCTTTGAAATTATAGTCATGTTAGGAGTTGGTTTATTATGGCTTATCATAAGACCGTAGTAAGGACATTTTAATTAAGAAGATGAAGATAAGACGGGAATAATTCTAACTAGGCATATATGGGATTTTTTCATATATCACATACAGGGTGTAACCTTAAATTCGTTAAATAGGTATGTGGGGAACTACTACAGATGGTCAGCACCCACAAGTTATAGCAAAGATGCCAACAGATGGCGATACCGTCGCTCGCGGAAATATGCTCCATACAAAGACAACGTTCATCGTAAATACGTAACTCGTAACCTACTACAAATAAGGTTCACAATCGAATGCAAGACATAAATCGCGCAAGAGAAATAATCACAGAGATTCAATATATATACAAGGTCCAACTAAGAACTGTTGGACCACGGCCGGTCCCCAGGCATCACACATAGCCTGGCGGAAGTACTTCCCTTTTCAATGGAGGAACATTCCCAAGTAGCACCTCCATAGGTACTTTAAAGGGGTGATTCAAACCATTAAACTGAATAATTTTTACTATCGAACCAATATTGAAATCGCGAAAACAAAAATTGGTTATTCCATTTTTGTTCACGATTTAATGTTAGTGCCATTTATAGTATATGCCATTTATAGTACAAGATATAAAGAAAAGTATCATTAACCTTTAAACAACATACCTACCTACTCTATCTACCCATCAAACTGAACATTGTTTTTTTTGTTCTGGTCGGTTTGTTCCCGTAGTCAAAGTTGTTCAGTTTGATGAGTAGAGTATGTGATTTAAAGGTTAATAATACTTTTCTTTACACCCTGTATAATTAATAGTTTCCCAGCCAAGCATTAAATTGAATTGAATTGAATTGAATTTTAAAGAAAACAAAACTTGCCTGAATATTTCAAGGTTTTGATTTAGATTAAATTAAACCGACTCGAACGGGAATGGGATGGTATAAATCCAGATGACACAATTTTTTGCTGCTTCGGAAATTTTCGATTATAATAACTTGCATGGCTGCTAAATTAATATTGGAATGTGACTAAGGAATCATAATAAAGAAAAATACCGGCCAAGAGCGTGTCGGACTACTCGCTAACGGAGGGTTCCGTACCATCCCATAAAATTTTTGTTTTTCTCAGGAGCTTTAGCACAAGACCGACTCACACTCGACCAGTTTTTATTATTTGTTGTTAAGTATATGTAGACTTTGCACTATAATCACACAAAGATGGCGCTTGTATTTCCGTGTTTATGACAGGGTAAGAAGAAAAAACGTAAAAAGAAATAGTTTCTTGTATCCACCTTAATTTTTTCCTTTTTAAATTATTTGTTCCACCAGTCAGCGTTTTTTAAAACCAATAAAATGATAAATTATTCTGTGAAAATTTCAACCGACTAACTATTACGGTTCAAAGGATACAAGTAACTCCCTTAAGCTAATACGGACGGACGGACAGCGTAGGCTTATAAAATGTAAGTAGGTTCCATTTTCACGTTATCCTCCACCTTTGTAGCAAACATGTAGTTAATATTATGACTACAATTATACTTCTTGAATCAAGTAATTTAATAGGATCCAGTGTCTTTTTACCCGACTTCGCCAGAAGGAGGGTTATTTTTCTCTGACGTCTTTATTTGTCACGTTATCTCTAAAGCACATTCTCAATGATAAGCTGAGCCGAGCTGTGGCCACGGTACACTTACCACAACACGGTAATATAGAAAATTATTCGGCACATTTGGCTTCAGAGCCAAGTAGGTTCCTGCGATCGGGTTCATTGCCAAGAATCCGACATTTTTATCCAATAACATCGATAAAGCAATTCCAAACACACGTAACCTAGTCCCATATGATTTACCTAAATTCGTATAAGTGTTTTTGTTTTATCTGAAGAATAAATGCTGGGATATTAAATCTTAGCCGTAGTAATTTATAAACTAACTAGATGACCGTGGCAAACTTCGTACCGCCTTAGAATCTTCCCGACACACACTTGGCCGTTTTTTCAGCCTATGTTCATCACGGATAATGTTGCTCTTACAGATGAGCGACACTTTGTTGCACCGCAAAGTGTCGCTCGTCTGTAAGCGCTCTAAAACACACGTAGGTATACAACGTGTTAATGAATTAACGCAAAACTAGAAAGTAGTTTGTTTAGAATCGAGAGCAGAATCGAATAATCATAGTTTCAACATAGGTAATTTTTTCAAAATATTAAATAATTTGTTTCTAAAATTTTTTTACTTGACCCGATGTCAACCGACCGCACAGGCACGCTCACCCTACTTACTACCAAAACAAGATTATTAAAATGTATCCATGAGTACGTTAGCGCCTTCATTCATTGCTGAAATGATAACAAATAATTTTTAACAAACATTTTTTTTATTTTTTTTTTATTTTTTTTTTATTTTTTTTATATTTTTTTTTTCACTTATCAAGAGTTCTCACTTATCAGATATGTTTTAACAATAAACATTTTTTTAGCTCTATCAAATTCTCATACAAAAGACATCAACGATACTGACTCTATAAATTTCATTGACTGACCATTCCGAAACACCATAATGGAAATTAAGAACATACAATTTGCTCACAGAGAAATTAACGCACCTCTTTCTATTTCAATAAGTGACGTGACATGTCATGCATGATCTTGACTCATCATCATCAATGCCATCATGTTGACTCTTATCATACATTCAATCGAACGTTTCGATGACAATGTAACAATGCTCTCGCG
Source organism: Agonopterix subpropinquella (assembly GCA_922987775.1). Lineage (NCBI taxonomy): Eukaryota > Metazoa > Arthropoda > Insecta > Lepidoptera > Depressariidae > Agonopterix > Agonopterix subpropinquella. Next base: position 13,033,254 of record OV277695.1, on the reverse strand, counting down.
TTGATTTGTGGACCGTATTATGCAAAAAGGAAAACGCAAGTTTTAAAATCTATTTAAACTATTATAAAACTGTAACAGAAGCGTGTCTGTACATTGAAGATATTTACAAGAAAAAGATTACGATATGGTTTTTAGGTATCCCTGACTCCAAATAAACCTTTTTTAGAAGTTTTGTCTGTCTGTTTGTTTGTTTGTTTGTTTGTGTGTTTGTTTCTTTGATCGAGCATCAAATAAAAACTACTGAACCGATTTTGATGAGACTTTTTTGTTTGATAGCTTATGATCTGACTTAAAATCTGGTATACAATTTATGCGGACAAAGTCGCAGGTTAACTCTATTATTAATAAAATAGTTCCGGAACTGACTGCCTGACTTATGCACAGTATAATTAAACCGTTGAAGATAATAATAATACAGGGTGTAATTAAAGCCCCTAGTAATACTTAAGGCGGTGCTTTAGTTAGACCATCAAAACTGAACAACTTTGACTATGGAGCCAACATCGAAAACTTGTAAAATAAAACAGCCGTCCCATACAATTGATTAAGCGTCGTCGGTCGGTACTGTCTGAAGCACCCCCTTGATATCTTGTAGTAGATGACACTGGTTTATATATCTACACTTCTACACTAATATTATAAAGACACTATTATATATTACACTATTTTTGTATGTTTGTAATGAATAGGCTCAAAAAGTACTGGGCCGATTTAAAAAATTCTTTCACCATTAGAAAGCTGCATTCACCCTGAATAACATAGGCTATATTTATTGCTAGAAAAGATTAGACGTCCAACCGTGCGAAGCCGGGATGGGCCGCTAGTACCATATATACCAGCTGTTATATACCAGCGATTTTGTCCGCGTATGAAAATAAATTATAGCCTACATAAATGTTACTCAGGAATAGTGTAACTTTCTATTAGTAAAATAATTTTTACAATCGGTTGAGTAGTCTCAGAGATTACCTCATAAATTACCTTTAACTTCTTTATTCTTCTTCTTATCGTGTGGGCAGAGCCCTGGTGTCAGAGTTTTTTCAGACCGCCTTACGGCCTCTGACGTGGTTTTTATGTAAAGACTACTCCCACCAGAGATAGTAGCCGGGACCAACGGCTTAACGTGCCATCCGAAGCACAGAATCATTTTTCTTTTCAGACAATCAGGTGATTCAGCCTGCAATGTCCTAACCAACTGGGGAAAAACGCACAAAGTGACATATCACTAGGTGTCCCCCTTGGGAATCGAACCCACGACCTCCGTGTCGAGAGCCCAATGCTCTTAACCATTAGACCACGGAGGCAGTTCCTCCTTACCTCTTTATGATATTAGTACACAGGGTGAAATTGATATCATTGGCATCCTATTAAACTAAGAGTCTACCCATCAAACTGAACAACTTTTACTATGGGAGCAAACCGATCGGAGCAACAAAATAATCAGCTGTTCCATACTAAACTGCAATGCCAACGCGACTCAAATGTATGCAGCAGCTGATTTTGTTTTTGCTACGATCAGTTTGCTCCCATAGTAAAAGTAGTTCAGTTTGATGGTTAGACTCTTAGTTTAAAAGGATGCTAATGATATCAATTTCACTCTGTAGATTAATAACACATAATAGGTGCACTAAGAAAGGATTTTTCAATATTCTAATTATAGTTGCGATAAATTCGTAAATTTTCTGTCATCTTTGTCCGTTGTCTTGCGACAGGCCAATTTGTAATACTAAAACATCATCATCTTCATTCCCATCACGATTTCTGTCAGCGGATTTATTATGACTAAATCGTTCAATTATGGATATAAATAATGTTAAGAACAATCAAGCATAATAAACTCATTATGGGCAGTAAAAATTACTCCACATAATAAGGCAATTATTAAATACTTTGGGTATTTTATGACTGTTTCGTTGTCATATAAAGTAAAATTATAATTAAATTTTCCAGGATACAATGATTATACAGTATTTAGGTCTGCCACATACAGACGAAATTGCACTCCGGAATTCCGAATCAGAAGTTAGATTTTTGAAAATCATACGAGCGAATTGGCAGTAGAAAGATGCATAATCTCCATAGTTATTTTGACATTTTCTACTGCCAAGTCGCTCGTATGATTTTCAAAAATCGCACTTCCGGATTGTGATTTTGTATAGGATTTGACAGCTCCACAATTCCGGACAGAATTGTGGAGGGGGGAAATCCATACGAAATCGTTATCCTGCGATGCGATTTTTGAAAATCATGCGAGCGACTTGGCAGTAGAAAATGTCAAAATTACTATGAAGATTATGCATCTTTCTACTGCTAATTCGCTCGTATGATTTTCAAAAATCGCACTTCTGATTCAAGATTCCGGAGCGCAATTCCGTATGTGTGTGGCGGATGCATTACTTTAAGGGGTGTTTGTACCCATGATACTGAACAACTTTCCTTAAAAAACAAATTTTAGATTGTCCGTACTAAATGCTGATCGAACATACATCACAAGTGTATGAAAAGATGTTTGTTTCTGCGAATTTCCCTTTGTTCCTTTGGGAAAGTTGTTCAGTATCTGAAGATGCCGGGTCCTTTTGTGTTATAATTATGATGAAATGTTAAATGTTCTTTAATGTTATTAATGTCATAATTTAACCCTTGAACTCCCACGACGGATACGATATTATTGAAATACCCATTGTTTATGAATTGTTATCTTAACTTAAAGCCTGGTTGTGAGAGGTTAAGGGTAATTACTATGAATTACCACTACCTACTTCCCTCCGCAATTAGATTCCCCTTGAATTGCAGACTAACCAAATAATAAGGAATGCAGAATTATTTTTTAATAATCCTATAATCTAAGGTAAATGTCAAATAGCCTCTAAGATTTGTAGCGATAATCTAGGACCAAGAACGATTATCAATCACAACATTTTTTAAAGGAATTAAGGAGTTAGATTAGAGAGTTTACATACGTTCAATACTTGATAAATATAATTGTATATCTATTATTAATTATTATAAAACAAAACAAAATATTAAAATTTTTGATGGTTCCGTCTCGATATAACAAATTTATTTTTGCGTATTACGCTTAATGTACAGTCAGGAGCACATCAAGCTTTACACTTGAAGTTCGATTGTAACGCTTATGGCGCACTAAATAAGAACGGTACAAAGTCCAAAATGCCAAGCTTGACGTGCTCTTGGCTGTACGATACAGTACGGTAGTAACTATTGTATAATCTGTTATACAGTAAACAGATTTAGGTACTTTTTTATCTCCACATGACGCATATTTTAAGATTTTTTCTTAAAAACAGGAACTGCAATAAACACCTGCCTAGTTTATAGTTTTAATTTCAATGTTAGAAGCATAGTCTTATGTTTTTCGGTTACGATACGGTCAGTGACCTTAGTTATTAATCCCAAAATATAATTACGCTTAGATCGTTATCGGTCGAGATGTGCTAAATAAGGATGTATTGTTTTATGAGTATGTAAGTGTGGTGAGACAACAATGACCAGTTTTTTGTACCTTTAATGAAGTTGTAGAGTTCCTTTTTAATTTTTTAGGTATGGACAATGTTGTAGGTACTGTACTAGAATTAGTTTACTTTAGTACGTATTGTACAGTATGAACATAATTTCTTTTGTGACAATTTCGTGAAAGACTTGTGATAATTTCTTTTGTGACAGCCCGGTAGTACAGTCGGTAGTGAACCTGCCTGCTGTGCCGAGGGTCGCGGGTTCGAATCCCGTAAGGGACAAATATTTGTATGATGAATATGAATGTTTGTACCCGAGTCATGGATGTTTGTATCTATATATGTATTCTATATCGTTGTCTAGTCATCGTAATACAAGTCCAGGCTAGATTCTGGTACTTTAAATGTGGCTAGATAATTTGTGTGACATTGTCCAAGATATTTATTTATTTATTTATTTATTTATTTGTTAAATATAACTTAACTTTGACTGACTTGCAAACTATTTTGTAGCATACCATTAAAAGCCTATGCCTAAAAATGGCGCCCTTTTTCTTTTTTTAGCGCGACCATCAATCAAACTTGAATATTATAGTTCAGAATAAAGTTAAAAACAACACTTGTTATTACAAATATCTCAGAACTCAGTCCGAACTGAGATATAAAGGCTTGAAGTGCACGTAATGGTAATATTTTCAACTTCAAGCCTTTATATCTCCGTCCGGGATGCGTTTAGGGATATACATGTTAATAAGTTTTGTTTGTTACTTTATTCTGAAATAAAATATTCAAGTTTGTTTGCTGGCCGCGCCAAAAACAACGGCGAAAAATAAGGCGCCAACCTTACATACAAAACCCGCATTGTCTTTTTGGTATAAACAGCAAAACCGTTTTGCTATTTATAACAAGATTTATTTGTGTGATTAAAGTACTTAGTGGTTATAGGGTACAGATGGTGTAAACACTGAAAGGATTGCTTCAGACCATCAAACTAAACAACTTTTACTAAACGACCAACTTTGTAATTTCGATTACAAAATATAAATCAGTCGTTTCATTTATATTTTGGGTTCGAGTAAGTACTTAACTATTGACATTTTCCATGGAACAACAGATTTTTCATCGCGCTTTCAATGTTGGTTTCCTGGTGAAAGTTATTCAGTTCGATGGTCTGAAGCACCCGTATAAGTATGTAGAGCATTTAAGTTTACACCCTGTATTAAAAATATGTTTTTCAGTGTAGCTATCAGCTACAACTGTTACTGAATCAATTGTCATCATCATCATATCAGCCGATAGACGTCCACTGCTGGACATAGGCCTCCCCCAAAATGGGAAGGTTTGCCATAATCGCCACGCTTGGCAGGCGGGTTGGCGATCGCAGTTGGATTGAATGTGTGTACTCAGAGGATGCTGCTGCCCATCCTCCGGTAGATCCCTTAGTCGCCTTTTACGACACCTACGGGAGGAAATGGGGTGGTGCTACTCTTAGCAGACACCACACGGACAACGGCACTCTGAATCAATTGTACAAAGCTGTAATTATTTGTTACAAAGTTTGTTTTAAACGATATTCATCTATTCTCCTCAGATTCTAGTATTTAATTTAATTACATTTGCACTTTTCAAAACTCACAGCCTTATTCGCTAATGTGAGAATAAAAAAAACCAGTCACGTGCGAGTCGAGCCACTCACGCACCGAGGGTTCCGTACTGACAAAAAAAATTTTACCTCCGGCATCACGGGCACGAGGCCTACTCACTTTTGGCCTGTTTTTATTTATTGTTATTATACTGTAGAATTTGTTCTTTAATCAGACCAAGTTTGAGGTTTGTATGTATTATCGTTTTTACGATAGAGCGAGATGAAAAAACTATTTTCTTCTTTAGAGACCCCCCCCCCCCCCCTTCATTTCTTTTCATTGTTATTATTGTCATTTTTATTATTTGTTAAGAAATCCGCCGTAATAACGAACATTTCAACTTTCTAGCTATTACGGTTAAAAAGTTACAGCCCTAAATATGTAGGATGGACTGACGGACGGACTGACAATGTAGGCGTAGTAATAGTGACCCGTTTTTATTACCCTTTTTGTACGGGACCCTAAAAATCATGAAGGATCTGAAAACAGAGCTAAACTCTCACGGCCGTGTTCGATAACACCCAACAATGTAATCTCAAAAGTAAATTAGCTGAATTGTATCATAACATAATTAGGTTATCTCACCGAAAAAACTCATCGAGGTCGATGACTTCTAACTTTAATTTTTTATTAGCAACTTAATTGACAGTATAAAATTTATTACTGGGCTTGGTTTTGCATGTTCAATTTAATTATAGGGAGGGATAACTAAAGGATAACGGTTTAATTTTGAAATATTTCCATCGAACCGACAATTACCTTGGGCAATCTGTCAATAAAACTTTGTTTGTAGAATAGACAGACACGGTTAAAACCGTTAACTGAATCTTGTTTTGACAAATTTGATAATTGAACCTTATAGAGACGTAAATTTTAAGGCGAATGCACTCTCTTAAATCAGGTTCTTTGAAATAATCAAATTAAAGATTGTAAATTTTATTTCAAATTATTAAGGTTGGGAATGTAATGCAGTATTTTCTTATTGGCATATTTCATAATATGACTGATGGCATAACATATTGAACAGATTTCTTTAATTTACAACATAACAAAACACGACGTTGAAATCATTAGACAGTCAGTTATTACCAGCCTGTAAACGTCCCACTAAAGGGCACAGGCCCTACCCTCAGGGAGGGTGTATTGTATGGGCGTAAGTCCACCACACGTGCCCAATGCGGATTGGTAGACTTCATAATATAGCATAAGAATGTCATCTTCAGGACTTCAGCGTATACAGCTTTTCTCACGAGCTCCCATGACGGGCCAGTCAATAACAACCAATACATTGTAGGATAAGAGATAAGTGTACTTTTTGCAACCATCAGCAGCAAGGCTGATTCAGTGTTTATGGGGTGTAGAGCATCTCTGTGATGGGGATGGACCAGGTCTGCCTGCATAACTCCAGTCGGTTTAGGAGTTACTGATGTTTAAAGGTCAGTAAAAAAATTACGATCAGCTGATATTGTTGTAGTATGCACTGTAGCTATGTGAACAGTACAAAGACTGTCAAGTTCTGTCAGTCGGCTTAGGAGATACAGCCAGTCAAAATTCCGACCTTTGAACGGCTGTATCTCCTAAACCGACTGATGAACCATGTCAGTTTTTGTACTGTTCACATAGCCACAGAGCATACTACAACAATAACATACAATCAGCCTTACAGCTGATCGTTAATTTTTTACAGACCTTTAATCATCAATAACTCCTAAAGCGACTGGAGTTATGCAGGCAGACCTGGTCCATCCCCACCACAGAGATGCTCTACACCCCATAAACACTGAATCAGCCTTGCTGCTGATGGTTGCAAAAAGTACACTTATCTCTCGGAGGTGTTGGAATATGACACCGTGCGACCTGTATTGCGTCGATGAAAATGGTTCTGACTCAGCATTTATGCTGAAGCAAAAGCTGCAGCTCTGTTAATTCTGCCAGAACACAAATGCTGATCGATTATGTCTGCAACGAACCTATTTAACTGTGTATCTTACAGCATCTAATGTAGTTTAAAAATAAGATAACTAAACGTTGTCCTTCGCACCGTCTAGCCTGCCATTGAACTACTTTACCACCCCATTATAATTAAGACGAAACAATAAGAAAGTAACTTAGTAGCACATTCATGTAGATACTGGTTGCTTAACCATCGGACCACAGAATCGCCGGATGGCAAAGATACCATCTTCGAACTGCAAGCCGTAACGCGTTGCCAAACTACAGTTCATTCAACACAATGAGTCCCGACATAGCTCTTGTCTCGACGTAGTAAGTCTGAAAATGTCTTGATTCACGAGACATCCTAACTCGAAGAACTGAACGACTTACATCGGATTGATTTATTACGCTTTGACTCTCGTATCCTATGTATGGAACTAATAGCTTGATTAAAAGGACTTTTTGCGCTTTAGGCGTGTTGACCGTGAATTTCATTGTTGTTGTACACACGGCGACAGATCAACCTACCCATAGTTCGACCTTATGTCCATGAACATAGAGTTCAACTATGGGTAGGTTGATCTGTCGCCGTGTGTACATCTATGTGCCGATTGTCTACGGTATCTACGAGGGTCGAGCTCCGAGAGCAAGAATCGCTTATACTTTTCAAAAACAAACACCACGTGGTTTATTGCTCACGTCATGTAGAATAGGCTATCCGACAGATCTTCGGGATGAGAAGCCTTGGAGAAGATCACCTATACAGGGTGTAACAAAACACCCTAGTAATACTCAAGGGGGTGCTTCAGACCATCAAACTGAACAACTTTCACTATGGAGCCAACATCGAAATCGCGAAAAAAAAATCGCTTTTTCATACAAAACTGCAGTACCGTCTCAACTCAAATGTATGGGACGGCAGATTTTTTATTTTTTCTCGAAGTTGGCTCCATAGTGAAAGTTGTTCAGATTGATGGTCTGAAGCACCCCCTAAAGTATTACTAGGGTGTTTTGTTACACCCTGTATAGGGTATTAGGGTCCTTCTTAATATGCTGACACTTTTTTAAGGGGATGATCAGACCATCAAACTGAACAACTTTCTCTGTGGGACCAACATCGAAATCGCGAAAAAAAAATCATCTGTCCAATACATTTGGCTCGAGTAGGTTTGCAGTTTTGTATGGACGAGCATTTTTTTTTTGCGATTTTGATGTTGGTCCCATTGGGAAAGTTGTTCAGTTTGATGGTCTGATCATGCCCTTAAAAAAGTGTCAGCATATTAAGAAGGACCCTGTAGATTTAAAAAACGTATAGGATTTGTATTTGTATTTAATTAATACATCAGAGTCAAAAACGTAACAAAATGTGTTATTTCCAGTAAAATAAGTTTGGAGCACTTTTAAATGCATCATCATCATCACGTTTCTGTATTATAAATACAAAAAAACAAAATCAAAATTGTTTAGTCAAAATAATATCACATAGATAAAATATCTGACGTAATTTTTGTGAATCTACCACCGCGTCGTAAGGTGTTCCATTGTAGAGAAGATGCGGCCGGAAACTCTGTTAAGAATAAAGTGTGATGATTAGCTAAGATTAGGTTTGAGTACGATCATGTTTTCCTCCATTCACACATTAGCCCAGTCATTTTACGGTTTGAACCGGGACTAATTACTTAATAATATTTTTTTTTTTCGCTATAATATTGAACAGCCAATTTGAGCTTAGAAATGTACGAAAATTAAAAAAAAATCATTTCAGCAACAGTTCCAATTTTAAAATGTTGATATTATCTCGATCTAAAAAACCTGATGGTAAATTTTTTTTTGCACATATTTAAGGCATTACCATTATTAGATACTTCAAACATGGTAAGTATAAATATTTTTGTCTACTTAGAAGGTTTTGAATAAAACATTCGTATTTTCTAATACATACCTCATTTTTTAAATTTCAATGCCTATTTTATTGCTCAAAAATAATTTATATTGTTAAATCTAATTCAAATGTATGCATTTTTATTAATATTATTAATTTAAAAGCCTTCTGGGATACACAATTTCAATTTCTATGTTGCGTAGTAATTTTTTTTTATATGCTTTAGGATAGTATTTTTGTCACTAAAATGGTGCCGGTTACAGTTTAAAAGTCCAATTAATAATTACTCCCTACCCTGACTAACAAAACTCCGTAAAATGACTGGCCTTCATAGAATACCGTAAAATTGAACAATACGTGCCAATCAATCAATGCTGTGAATGTGGTAAGGATGAGTAATACAGCTATGTAAACTACCTACAGTTACACGCAGGCATGTCTATAGTAGACAGTTGTTAAGAGTAGTAATTACATCTGAAACTTGTTAATAAGCGTAGTGAAGTCATCGGTTAATGATCGCGCAGCGTGCATGGGAGTCGTGATGGTGGAAAATTGCATTGGACTTTAATTATGAGATCCTGGTAGTTTTGATCGGTCAAGGTGTGACTTATGGGATCCTTGCAAATACATTTTTTTGAGCCCATGCTCTTTAGTCTACACAGGGTCTGACAGGGTTCAACAGTTCAGGGTTGTTCAGTTTTATGGTCTGATGAAGAGGATGCTCTTACAAACCATCAGCATATTAAGAAGGTACAAAAAAAATGTCTCTCTCTATTCTAGTATTTAGTGGCGGCAGGATTTTCAATCGTATAAATTTTTTTGTGTTGCTTTTTTACACCTGTCCCTCTTTTGCAATATGTACTGAATAGGTTACTTTTTTGTTGAATTTTTACCCGACTGCGCCTGACTGAAGGAGGGTTATGTTTTTCGAGCGTATGTATGTATGTATGTTTGTATGTCTATTTCTTTGGCACGGCCTACAGCCTAAACGGCTTGATGGATTTTGAAGTATGAGGTATCGTTAGATTTGTAAAAATCGTGAGAGTAATATAGGCTATATTATTTAAATAAGGTGGTTGCAAATTAAAAAAAAGAGGGGGATTTAAATTTTTTTTTGTTAAAAATTACAATATGGGTATCGAATGAAAGCTTGTGAACAGACAATTCCAAAAATATATATGTTATAGTACTTTTATGCTACCATTTCGACACAAGACTAAAAAGTAGGAAATAAACTAAATTATTATGAAAAAAAACCCGACTGCATTAAAAAACTATTATATTAACTGAAAAGAGAAAAACAAGCTCTTATACTCACTAATCAGCTAAGTATAACAACTTGATTAGAGCACATATTATTTGAATGTTATTATTAGATTGTGCTATTTCGTCCCGTCAAACCGATTTTCTTTGTTAGTTTTCAAAAGGTACTTACTAGGTATCTACATGTAAATGCTCATAAATCACAGAAAGGTAGGTAATCTGCCAAAACAAGGAAATTAAAAACAGCACAAAACAATGATTGTTAATGGACATTGTTTCCTCTGTTACGAAATAATTGACTTCACATTGATCTTACTTTGTGAAACGGAACAAATAAATTTGTTTTATTACTTTACTTAATAAAATGGTTGATGCGCAATGTAGTTAAATTTTTTGTGATTCTGACAGAATAATTAAGAGTCATAAATTATGATTGTATTTGCGAAGGTTCTTTCAAAATCAACATTTAAATTATCAAAGCCATTGGGTTTTTTTCATCACCTAATAAACCTAATTGTCAGATGTGGCGTAAACTGACTGAACCTCGAATGAAATCTTAGACAATTTAATAGGGCCACGCCTTGCGGTAGCATTTCCCCTCTGCCACGGTATTAGATCAATTAATCTTGCGCATTTACACCCAATTTTATACTATAGCACTAAACGAGACAGCCTATAATAGCGAAACAATAATTTTGAACTTAGAACGTTTGGGGTTCACACGAGACTACTTTTCATGATTTTTAACATTCAAAATTAGAATCTAAACTTATGGGGATTAAAATCCAAAGTTGCGGATTTCATGTTCCCTCGCCCCCCGCAAAAAGAGCCAGAAATGTTTCTTTGTAGAATGAAACGCGTAACTCGTCCCTATTAAATTGTCTAAGAATGAAATGGATCATCTGTATTTGAACACATCTTATTTATTATAAATCAATGATAAGAAATCAACAGGAGAAGTAAACGTTTTCCAGTTCCCGTAAAATGAAAAAAAACTGGGTAGGTACCTTTATTTATGCCCAGCTTTTGCCCAGTAGTAGGTGAGGCCTAATATTTTATTAATTTAAATTATATACTTACACACACACATTGTCCTGATACAAGAAGTAACCTAATATTCTTTTGACATGGAAACTACATGGAAACAATACAGGTGTAAAATATAAATGGGACACATACCTAAAGGGGTGCTTCAGACCATCAAACTGAACAACTTTTACTATGGGACCAACACAGAAATAGCGAAAAAAATTCCGCTGTCCCATACAAAACTGCAAACATAACTCGACGGACAGTAGGTTTTTTTTTTGCGATTTCGATATTGGTCCCATAGAGAAAGTCGTTCAGTTTGATGCTCTGAAGCACCCCTTTAAGTAAATGTCCCATTTAATTTTACACCCTGTATACAGGATCCTTCTTAATATGCTAACGGTTTTTTGATGATCAGACCATCAAACTGAACAAATTTATCTATGGAACAAACATGGAAAAGGCGAAAAAAAATGTTTGCTTCATTTGGGTTGACTAGGATTGCAGTTTTAGAGAGATTTTTTTCTCGATTTTAATGCAGGTCCCATAAAGAAAGTTATTCCATACGATGGTCTGATTCCCTATATGTATAACAATAGCATAAAAAACAGTATCCATAACCGAACTGGGACTTGAACCCTGGACCTCTCCCACCACTGGTTTAGCATTCTGACGTGGTAACCAATTCATCGGGGTCGATTTTCAATTTATTCACATAATTAACGTATGACATTAAAAAACAAAACCTAGGTAAAATAATTACTCGGTACCTAACATGAATGCAATAAAGCAGTGTCGGACAGTCGGTCGCAAATAGCTCACATCCGGAGCAATTAAAATCCTGGTTCTTTTAATATTGTTACAATTACAATATCTCTAGTAACAAGCAGGTACCATTATGTTATTAAAATTGTTGAATTGAGTATCATACATAAATGATTAAACAGTTCTAAGTGACGGAAAAAGTGGAGCATTATCCTGTTTCTGTACAATGAAGAACTCAAAGATATCGTTGGAGATTCCCAGAACAATATCATCTCCCATTACTGGATTTATACCGACGATATTTCCCCCTCTATTTTGCCCATTATTAAAGTCTAAAGCATTATTTTGGTACTGTAGCCCAGTAATTTTACAGAGTTTTGTTAGGAGGGGTGGGGAGTAATTATTAATGGGACTTTTAAACTGTAACCGGCACCATTTAGTGACAAAAAGACGATCTGAAAACATAAATTAAAAAAAAATCGCTACGCAACATATAATTCAAAATTGTATCTCCCACAAGGCTTTAAACTAATTAATATTATTACCAATGGACTAATTTTAATTAGATTTAACAATAAACAGTATTTTTGAGCAATAAAATAGGCATTGAAATTTTATAAATGAGGTATTCATTAGATAGGTAATATTAGCTAATGTATTTGTCAAAGCATTCTAAGTAGACAAAAATAAAACACCATGTTCGAATTATGTATAGCCTTAATGTATAATGGTAAAGCCTTAAAAATTTGCAAAAAAAAATTGTTTTTTTAGTACGAGATAACTGCAAAATTTTAAATTTGTGGCTTTTGCTGACGTATTTTTTTTTTAATTTTGGTACATTTCTAAGCTCATATTGGCTCTTAAATACTATATCGAAATTTTTTTAAATTATTAGGTAATTAGTCCCGGCTCAAACCGTAAAATGACTGCGCTACTGGTTTATTGCTTCAGAGAAGAAACATTTCAACAAACGCGTAATTTTTAGACCCGATAGATTTTTAAGGCTGATTCAGATCATAAAACGGAGCAAATTTTATTATGGGCACAGAATAGATACTAATACTACTTAGGTATGTGACCTAAAATCTAATTAACACATTTGCGGACAGTGACCGGCTATAGCAGTGATAACAATAATAGTTCATTACTGCAGCGGCCAGCAACAGAGGCATTGATGGACGAACGTGTAAATGTGGGCCGAGGCGAAGCCGAGGCACACATACGTAAGTCCATCAATGCCTAGTTGTGGCCAAGGCTTGCATCAGGCTTGTATAGTACTTTTCTCAAAAAATGCGCGGAAATTAAAACAGTAAATTTTCTCAAATAATTCGCGGAAATTAAAACTCTTTTCGAAATCAATGACGAACATCGAACAACAATTAGTTATTTTTTTTTCAATAAACAGCTTTCTATTTGCAAGCCAGATCGAAATTTAAATAAAACCTTTGATAAGTTACCTCCGTGGTCGCCATGTTTCGGAGAAAAAGATCGTTCCATTTTTAAATTACACGACAGATATGAGTTTAGTATGTAATTTATTTGGTCGCTAAACACGACAGAGATGGATTTTCATACAACATTGCCGGCCGCTGCGCGCATGTATTTGGCCAGTACTGCAATTTCGATTTAGGTTGTCAAAATAATGCTCACATTTCCAAGCATGTTTGAGAAAAAGTTATATTGTGTCTCATTCAGTGTCCACGAATGTGTTAATATATTACCATAGAGTACTATAATTGCTGTTACGATGTAAATAATGCTGCTAACATAAGAAAAGTTATTCAGTGATTCCAAAATTCCCTGTAGGTATATTATTTCCAAGGTAGACCATTAATATTTAATTAAACATTTCCTATTTAACGTAGGTAAATGTTTTTCTATTAAGGTGTTAATCTGTAACATCCTTTGATTGTTTAGTTAGCCATCTAATGTATTGCCTACAAGACATTGTCTTTTATGTAGGATCTTTTAATATGAGATTCTAAAAGGTTTTAGTGATGGTTTTAGTACCTATTTATAAAGTTTAGAAAATGAAACGCGTCATTTAACTTAGTTTAATCCAAATGTGTGAATTTGTAATAATGGGATTTTTTGGGTACACTGAAAAAATGCGAGCCAACTAAGAAGTATAATTTCTCTTAATTAGCACCAAAATAATTGAAATGACGTTATTATTGTTTACTAAAAACAAAAGGTGGTTAGTTGTAACAACAAGACGAATTCGTTTAACAAAGTTCTCTTAGTCGGAGAAGTCATGATGTTGACAGGCTCATATGGATTCATGATGTTGGTTGAAGTAAACAATTTTTTTTTTCAGTGTAGGTACAGTTGGCCAATAAAGTGATCTACCGCCCTTAGGTTGAAAATCGTTTGTATGTCATAAAACAATGACTATTTTTGTTTTTTTTAATTTGGATTTGAATACCATACACCTACCAATTTAAACCTTACCGATATTTTCATTTTGTAAAAAATAATAGATCACTTTTTCTGCCGACTGTACCTAAGAGGTATATAAAATTAGTTTGGAAATACTAATCGAGGAATCAGATGGAAGGCCAAAAACTACAAAAACCATGGAGAATACCTATGACAGCTTCCGTGACAATAGCTAATCCCAATCCGTTCCGAAATGCCGGATTTCTAGATTCTCTAAGGGTCTGAGGGCTAAAAACACATTCAACTTGAGAAACACTCGTTGCGTACCAAGGTTTATAGGGTGTAAGTGAAAGCCTAGCAAATACTGAAAGGGTGAACTCAGACCATCAAACTGAACATCTTTCACTATGGAGCCTGCCTCAGGAAACGCCAAAAAAATCAGCAGTCCCATACAAAACTGCTGTACCTACCCGACTAAAATGTATGGGACAGTAGATTTTTTTTCGCGTTTCCTGAGGTAGGCTCCATAGTGAAAGTTGTTCAGTTTGATGGCCTGAGTTCACCGTTTCAGTATTTGCTAGGCTGTCACTTACACCCTGTATAATAATCACAAACGTATTCCCTTTAATAAAAGAAATCAATCGCAACCGAAATCAGAGACGCTGAGTGTATTCTGCCATGTGCTAGCGCATTTCGCGTAGTCGAGCCGTAGCATAGCCTTGACCTTGAACTTGCTACGATCGAGCCGCACGCGCAGCCGCGCAATACCTTATGCAACTCAAACTTCAATGCTGAATCATGGACACGATGATTTAATCAATTTGTGCGAAACATAAATATTACAGTTTTACTTTAAGAAGTTCTCGAGTGGCGACCGTACCGGAAAGCGCAGCGTGGGTAGGCCCCTCACACGGTGGACCGACGACCTGGTGAAGGCGACGGGAAAACGTTGGATGAGGGCAGCGCAGGACCGGTCGTTATGGCGATCCTTGGGGGAGGCCTATGTCCAGCAGTGGACGTCCATCGGCTGAGATGATGATGATGACTTTAAGAATATTATTTAAAAACTCATTCAGCTCATTAGGTACAAAAACTATTAAAAAATTATTATAGAGGAAAATAAACATCAAAGTTAACATTCATCCGAAGCAAAATCAAGGAAAACTCAAATCTTGCACTATACAATATTTAGGTCGCGTAGGTATGTAATTACATTTAATTAAATGCGTTGCATAATTAAAGGGGTGCTTCAGACCATCGAACTAAACAACTTTCGCTATGGGACCAACCACAGAACATTATAAGGGGGTTAGAAATGCAAAGTAACGCTTTTGCTTCGGAGACTACACTGTCGCCACTTGTCTTACCACTCACGCTGCTACAATTACTAATGCCCTCTCGCTCGCACCACGCCGCGTGCCTTATGGTGTTATGCAAATCATTGCATAACCTGTGGCGACACGTTCTACGCCTAGCGGCCAACCTCTAGACAACCTCGACTCGAACCTGTATGGAAAAACAGATTTTTTACAGCGACTTAGATGTAGGCTCCATAGTGAAAGCTGTTTAGTTTGATGGTCTGAAGTACCCCTTTAAATATGTAACGCATCTAATATTACACCCTGTATACAACAGCTGATTTCTTTTTCCGTGATTCTGTTCATACTTTCAGTTTGGTGTTATGACGTTTAAATACAAAGCAAAACTTCGCAAGACCTTATCATATCAGGGTTATCAGAGCTGCCCTGATATGAAAGAAGGCCGTTAAGTGCATTTTGCCCATTTTTAGGTTTCTTTACCACTGAAATAAGCAAAAGATTCTGCATCGACGTAGCTCACCGGTATATTTTTATCGTAATAAATAACCGGAGAAACGTTAAGCATAAAAGCAGTTAAATAACTATTAAAAAAAAGGGCATAAGCTAAAAAACAGTTACGTTTCATCACTAGACTTCAAAGCGGTTAAGTGATTTTTACGTGTTTTTTGTCTACTGGTAGTGATTTTCCTTTATTATCATATAAGAAGTAATGTGGCCGTAAAATACACAAAATAAGCTTAAGTGCGGCTAAAGCAAAGTAGCCCCCTTATTCCCTAGAAGTAGCTTTGTCAAATATTTTGTTATCATACGCATAATAGCAGCTAAATGCAGTAGTAGAGACTAAAGAGCAGCTAGGTGAGTTTAACTGCTTTCATGCGCAGTACAAAGCATTAGAAAAATATCTTCATACTAAACAATAAGGCAGTCACGGCTTTTTAGCTAATGATAATTGATAAAATTGAATTTTGAATACCAAGGTAATAGCGACTAATTTGCTGTACTAAGCTTATAGGCGGCTAACTATTTTAAAACCGATGTGAAGTTAGATACAATGACATACGAGTTTTTATCGATCGATCGATCGCTTTGATCAGTGTGCTTCTTGACGGTGGCGTGGAAGGAGGTCGCGCGCTGGCGCACGGAAATTTTGGCGCGTAACGTAATTATAAGGTAAGCTTCTAGCACTCAATTATTAAGTAGGTATTTGTTTTCACGCCACTCACTAGATATGTTTTACATTTTGTGTAATATGAAATGTGTATTGTGGATAATTAAACGTTTATTGATATTGTTTTTGATCGTAAGTATAACGAATTGTGCTGGTAGTAGGTAATTTCGATTGTGCCTATTTTTGCGGAAGTGAACAATCAGACGAGACTTTTAATTAAGGCGACGCATCGTAAAAATATAATTCTTATACTGGGCACGCGCGCCCCGCAACCCGCACACACCCCCGATAAAATGGTTTTTGCTGTTTTATTTAGTTAGGAACGATCATTTGAGAAATTCCTTATATAATTTTAAAGAGTATGTATAGAATCATCTACATCGGTCCCGGTTGCCCATAAGATGTGAATCTCTTTTTAAATAGATAAATGTTTGATATTTTTTTCTTTGTTACAAAAGTTACCTAATCATGTATTGAAAACTAACAAAATAAGTTTTTTATCATGAATTCATGAACTATCAGGTTACCAACTTGTATTTTCATTCGTTTTGTAATTACTGAGAAAAATAGAGATCATTAACGTCAAAATTACCAATGCGTCCTCTTAATGTTAAAAATGAAACCTTCGTTGATCGTCAGTGTCGATCTTAATGAATATTATTGGTACCTATTATCTTTGGAATGACATTATTTAAATTCTTTTACAGATTTAAGAATGGCTAAGTGTTATAGAGGAAAGCAGTTGGTAAAAATGTGTAGGCCACCAGATAGCGCATATGCTAGTAACTTGTCCCAGCCAATTCAGTTGAACCAATGGCCACAACAAGTACGACCAGCAGCGCCCACAGTTACAAATGATATGGAATCACTTTTTTCACGGCCATACTCCATGGATTTTCAAATATTAAACGAAACGAAAACAAGTGATATTGTTTCCATTAACAAAGTTTTATCCATTCCAAAAAAAAATTGGGAAGATATGTTCAAACCTCTTAATTTGCAACAAAACCAACAAGAAAATTTGTGTCAAGGGTTGCCTGAATTAGAACGTAGGTCTGCAAGTTTATTTTGTTATGAACAAATGCCTCCATCTGAAGACAGTCTAAATTCTGTCAAAATATGCGATTACGCCTCAGACGACTCGGTGAAAGATAAAGATTATATCCCACCAGCAGATATGCCACGAAATAGTTCAGATTCCGAAGATTCAGTAGAAAATCATTCTATAACTTACTCCTTGCCCCCAACAGTTCAGCTACCGCTTTCAGCTCAAGAAAAAGATGATGAAACAATTCATGAACGAAGAATGATCTCGGCAGTAGATAATGAAGAAACCACTTCCAGAGAATCATTTAATTTAAACACACAAAACACAAATAATACCAAAGTACATTCTTTACTATCATTATGTCAAAACGTAATTAACGAAATTTTTTGTCGAGAAAACGAAGATCGATCATCAGTGCAAGAAACCATCGAAGAAGTAGTAGTCGTTATACAGATTGTCGAGGAAGAAACGCTGTCTCCTCCAGAAGAAAACCAAGAAGCGATAGAGAACAATAGAGTGGAAAACTTACACACAGAAAATGAACAAGAGCACACTAATTCGGAAGGTAGACTTGATAACATAGAAAAAGAAAATCAACAAGAGTACACTAAGTCGGGTAAGTTACGTAAAAGGAAGACATATGATTTAAGTTTGGCAGACAGGCAATTGTGTAAAAAAAACAAGTATATAGAAGAACACTGCGTGCAAAGGGGCTGTGATGACAATTGTATGAAAAAGTGTATGACAAAATTTAATGAAGAAGATAGAAATTTCATCAATAATTATTACTGGAACTTATCATGGAAAGAACAGCGTATATTTTTAAAACAATGTTCATGTTTGGCCACACCCAAGCGCAAAATTACCACAGAACCAAAGAGACACCCTAGGCGAACATTCTTTTTTAATGTAGATGAAGAAAGGGTTGAGGTTTGTAAGTGTTTTTTCCTTACTACACTTGGGTATAAAAGTTCAAATGATAAGGTATTATACAATGCTTTGAAAAGCGAAACAGTTCCAAATGATATGAGAGGAAAGCACAAAAAGGCTTCATTTATTAACAGAGAACCAATAATTCAACATATAAAATCTTTCAATCCCACAGCTTCTCATTATCGAAGAGAACACGCTCCACACCGAAAGTATTTACCCAGTGATTTAACTGCAAAGTCGATGTATGGCGACTTTAGCGAGAAAAACCCAGAGCTCAAGATATCCTACGATCTTTATAGAAAAGAAATAAAATCTTTAAATATCTCCTTTACACAGCTAGGCCATGAAGAATGCGAAGTATGCGAAGCTCATGACGTCCACTGCACTGCAGAAAATCACAATAAAGATAATGTTCCCCTTGACTGTGAAATATGTTCAAATTACGTAAGCCACAAAATAAGATCAGATAAAGCAAGAAAACTTTACATCAAACACAAAGCAGAGAAGGACCCTAATCATGTTTTTTTTAGCACAGATTTACAAAAGGTCATAATGCTTCCAAGATTGGAAACATTAAAAGAAGTAGTTTTTTGTCAAAGACTTGTTGCTTATAATCAGACTTTTGCTCCTGTTGGAATATCTGACAAAAAACCATTTGCTGTGTTATGGCATGAATCCATAGCTGGCCGCAAACAGGAGGATATTATTAGTGCTTTTAATGCTTTTATGAAACACTACCGAGATTATGAAGTTATTGATTTGTGGCTTGATAATTGTGGAGCACAAAATAAAAATTGGCTTCTGTATTTTTATATCGTCCATATCATAAATTCAAACGATATTAATACCAAACAAATTAACTTGAATTATTTTGAACCCGGCCACACCTTCATGAGTTGCGACCATTTCCACCACCAGGTGGAACTCTCTATGAAAAGAAAGAAAAAGCTTCATGATTTTCAAGATTTTGTAGACGCCGTATCGTCGGCCAATTCTGGGAAAGTGACTGTTCAAGAAATGAAAATATCTGATTTTATAAATGTTAATGACTTTACATCTTCCCGGAGAATCCAAACCTCAAATCCTCGTGCATATATGCGAAATATGGTACAAGTTACGTTTAAACGAGGAACATTCAACTTATTTTACAAAAATGATCTGGATGGAGACACATCTACATTGCCTTTCCTAAAAGATACCTACCTGAAGCCTAAAAATGGCCTTCCGTCTGTTATAACCACTAGGGATACTCCAAGAGGTATAAAAGAAACAAGAAAAGCGGAAATACTTAAAAAACTAAGTAAATTTATGCCGTCATATAAACAAACATTTTGGAAGAATTTACCGACATGCGATGCCGACAGCCTCAATAATGAATGAATAATAGTATTACTTTCTAAAGCTAACAATTTTAATTACTCATATGTTTATGATTATTATGATTAGTATTTAATTTGCCTATTTTTTGAATAGTTTTTACTTAATTTACGTATTTTTATAAGCGGTAAGTATACCTGATTAGAGGTAGATATGTAAGTCTCGTGATCTCGTCATTTTATATATTAACTACCTAAGTCAATTAATGATCTCTGATTTATTATAAGTATAGGAAAAGTTTCTGTTGCAATTTAAATTAGTTGGTTATTAGGAAGTGTTCCTGATTAAGTCTGATCTTAAATACATAGCTATACCACGTTAATTTGTTTGCTTTTGTAGTTCTTCTTCTTCTTATCGTGTGGGCAGAGCCCTGGTGTCAGAGTTTTTTCAGACCGCCTTACAGCCTTTTGTAGTTGATTATTAAGTATTTTGTAAGACGATACTTTGCAGATTTTGAAGACTATTAATAATGTTAAGAAATCAAGGTTCCTAATAATATTTTAAGAAATAATACGGGTTATTTTGTGCCTTAAAAGGAAAGTCTGATTTTAGAAGATTGTTTATTTGATTCTTTTTTAAATAAATATGTAAAACAATTTATATTTTATTATTTTATGTTTCTGAACCCTCTAATCATTCCTTAAAGCTAGCAGTAATTTTGAGAAGTTCAGTGCGCGATCTCTGAATAGTTTATATCAACACTGTCATTTTTATGACATTTTAATGATAACGCCCATTTTCATTACTCATAAAAAAAAATTGTTACTCTTCTAAATTTCTGCTACTTATGCAACGTATAATATACTAAGTGAAAGGGCGGCTAGCGGTGACAGTTGCGAATTTAACTACCTTTTACGTTAGTTTGGTATTAAGTGGACATATTTAAATAATGATAAACTAAACAATAAGGCGTTTAAGTTACATAACATCTTTTTAGCATAGTCTTTGTATAGTATCGAAACAGTTTATCAGAAACTAAAGAAGGCTTAAGGTGGGCTAGCCGCCTTTTAGCCTATAATTAATTTTAATGCTAAAGTAAAAGGCCGCTAAAGTATACTTAACTGCCTTCTATCCTATGATAAGTAAATTAATATTTCTCTGAATACTTACGTTAAGTACATTTTACCGTTTGTCTTAGCCACTAATCATATTTTTATAAAACTGTATTTGACAGAATATACGTGACGTATCTCTCATTATTAAAATATATATATATTTTTTTTATCTTCTATAGAATTCAAGAAATCTGGTTTCGTAGGTTTTTACGAGTTTTCTCAAAATGTACGATTGCGGCTTAGCCGCCTTTTTAAATATCAGGGCAGAGGGTGTTCCGAACATAGAGAAATTACGCGCTCCCCTGGGTTCCGAACATCAAACTGAGGCCTTTTACCATATTTATTTATAACGAGCTTTTACCCGCGACTTCGTCCGCATAAATTATATATCAGATTTTAAGTCAGATGATAAGCTATCAAACAAAAAAGTTTAATCAAAATCGGTTCAGTAGTTTTTGCGTGATACTCGAACAAACAAACACCCAAACAAACAAACAACATCCAAAAATTGGTGATTTGGAATCAGGGACAGGTAAAAACCATGTCGTAATGTTTTTTTTTTTAAATATCTTCAATGTAGAGACACACTTCTGTTACAGTTTTATAATAGTACGAGCTTTTACCCGCGACTTCGTCCGCATAAATTATATACCAGATTTTAAGTCAGATGATAAGCTATCAAACAAAAAAAGTTTCATCAAAATCGGTTCAGTAGTTTTTGCGTGATACTCGAACAAACAAACACCCAAACAAACAAACAAACAAACGAACAAACAAACAAACAAACAAACAGACAGACAAAAAATCCAAAAATTGGTGATTTGGAATCAGGGACAGGTAAAAACCATGTCGTAATATTTTTTTTTGTAAATATCTTCAATGTACAGACACACTTCTGTTACAGTTTTATAATAGTTTAGATAGATAACCTACAATCGATATCGAGAAAAAATAAGCGTTCTATAATTGTATTGCGATTTCAGTGTTGGCATCATAGAGTGATGTTATTTAATTTGATAGCCTGTTTATTAGTAGTTTGAATGAGTAATTTTAAACTTTTAAAGTACCATCACATGCATAGTTAAACACTAATACCTACTAATACATTTGACGCGCTATTGTACAACGATTGCAATACTGATAAACTGGACAAGCACCATGCCTGAAAGTCATGTAAAATAACACTTACACCTACGTTATAAATATGAAAATTGCTTGATTGAATGATGAACTTCTATTATGCGGTACCATAATGATGATGAGGTATTCCTCGGTCGGACGTCAATGTTCAGAATTCAATGATGTACGCTGATTTTGTGCTGAAACCACAAAATATTATGTTCAGTCCATAGATTATACAAGAAACGCGATAGACTTGCACTGCGGTTCGTACGACGATGTGTAGATAATACCATGTCTGGACAGTTCCATATTTTTTAGATTTAGTATGACTGAACGATATTAGATCACTATTATTTGATTAAACATTGCTGTAGTACCGGCTACTCACCACCGCGGCGCTGTACCTACTTGCGCGAGTTTTCATATAAGAAGGTAGCACCTTTCTTAGTATGGGCATTGACCCTCTGTTGTGTATCATTTATTTACTCTATGATAAATTGATAATACAGACCAACAGACCAAAAAAAATCTTTGCTTACCTATTTATTTTACATGTTTTATATCTTTCAGAAATCGGTCTCATACACTGGACAGAGTTTCGGTTCTAGTGAATCGTGGATGTTCTGAGGTTTCCGAATATATCTGATTCTTTTGGAGAATATAATCGTGAGCATTATGCTATGCTGGAAATCGCTCTATCTATACGCAAAAAGTATATTGCTTGATATTTATCTGTTTGGTATGTTTTAGATAGGTTTTGCAGTAGGTTTTGCAAGATTGAAATCAGGAGCACGGTTTCGTATTATGCTAAACATAGTATGCTAGCAGAAAGCAATACAAGTTATTAAGGGCGTACTGGAAGGAAGAAATAAATTTCATGAAACTTAGTAGATGCAAAATGTAGAAAGACGTAAAAAAAGATTATTAGGTTTGAAATGTTCTTTTTATTTGAAATCACGCAACGAAGCTTTTGTTCCCGGTTGTACTTTGAAGGAACAATTTTTTGCAGCATCCCATCGCCATGCGTTTTCAATTTATTCGTAGACGCTATATTATCGGGACTCAATCAAGCTGGCGACCACAAGAATGCAGTCCTGACCGCAACTGCTGGAAAGGGAATCTTCATGAAACCTGTTTTGTTTGCGTTCAAACGTTCAATGCGTAGAAGTCAAGTAATAAACTATCGACACCCCTCGAGCACTAGCTTATGCAATTTTACTCTCGACAAAAGAAAAGTAAAAGGTGCACGCTACGTAGCATATAAATAAGATTCATTTTAATACCACAATAATAATTTAGTGCGGAATTATGGACATATGAACTAATAAATTAAGGCGTCAACATCCTCATTGGTAGGAACCCTGCTGGGTAACAGTGATACCTGTAAATGTATGAGATAAGAAATAACGAGATTCGAAAGAGAGCAAAGAACTTTGCATTTTTAATTGTGCATAAAAATTATATCGGTAGAGGTTTTATTAGGGATCATATTACAGAGTAGTGTCCGACCGAACCTAGTTTTTACAACCGAAACCGAAACCGAAACCGACATTCGGTTTCTGTTTCAGTTTCGGCCGAATCCGAAACCGAAACCGAAACTTCCTTATGACCAAATTCTTCCCCACTTTTTAGGATTGGTTCGATGTAGCTAGTTGCCAATATGTGTTTTATGTTTACAGAAGCAGTTAATTTGATAGTTAAGTTAGTAGTTTTGAAAACAATTATTTTTAATGTAGGTAGGGTACATGGTAGGTGTGTACAATTGTACATGTCTACCTATGGGGTAAGGTGAGGTATATTTTAACTCAGAAAAAATGTTAATGTTAAATTTTAACTCAGTGAAATCAGTTTCTAAAACATCAAATCACGTAGGTGATTTGATTATGTGTGACCATCTCAGGCTTTTTGATATCTAAAATTTATTTTATCAATAATAATTAAACTGCCTTTAGTTTCTGTATATTTATAAACATGAAAATAAACACTGAATACAGGGTGTACATTTAAATGCATTACATATTAAAGAAGATGCTTCAGTCCATCAAACTGAACAACTCTTAGGATCAAACTGAACAGCTGCTCCACCAAATGCGCCACCAAAACTCTTCAGGTATAAAGATGTGCAAAAGCGCCATATGAAAAGGTGTGGTATAGAACCCACGCAGTGGGAAGATTTGGCAGCCATTCGTCCAGCATGGAGAGCTCGTGTAAACAGTCAGATCTATGATTTTGAAGCGAGTAGGCGTTCACAACTGGATGCCAAACGTGATGAACTGAAAGTCCGACCACCAGCGGCTATTCAGTATCACTATGAAAACGACGTGCTCACGTGCCCGCTATGTGCGAGGGTCTTCTCCAAGAAGATTGGCTATGTAAGCCACATGAGAGCTCATCAACGCCAACAACGGAGTTGAAGCAGTCGCCGTGGCCGAAATCGGTCAGGAGCAATCAAATAGAACCGCAGATTATTTTTCGTCTTTTCAATGTTGAAATAGGAATAAGAAATTGTTTTTATTGGTCTCATGGATAGTGAAAGTTGTTCAGTTTGATGGTCTGAAGTATCCCATAATAAAACAGAGTGTTACAAAATTAAAAATAAAAATTGAAAACTTTTAAGGGGTTGTTTAGAGTCTAAACAACCCCCTTAAAAATTTTAAATTTTAGACCATCAAACTGAACAACTTTTACTATCGGACCAACATCGAAATCGCAAAAACTTGCCCCTTACATTTAGCTCGGTAGATTTGTGGTTTATTGGTAGATTTCGATATTGGTTCCATAGTGAAAATTGTTCAGTTTGATGGCCTGAACCACCCCCTTAAATGTTTATTTTTATTTTTGTAACACCTTGTATGCAAGGCATTTTAAGTTCACACCTTGTATACTTTCACCTAAATAATATAAGTTTTGCCTAAAAGTGAAAAATTGAAATTTTATTTATTTGTACTGCATAATTTTTACACCTGTCTCCCATTGGAGTAGGCAGAGACAGAGAGGCAGAGAAATGCCAGATTAATATCAGTTTGTAAAAACGATATTTTAATCGAAAACAAAGTTTATTAGGTAGATCAATAGGTGCTAAAACTTTGCAAAAATATCAAACACGTGGGATAAAACACAATAATTGAAATGAAATTTATTATTCATCAAAAAGGTAGCTAAATAAAATAATATTACCCGATTGGAAATAATATAACATAAATTGAAAATAACCTCTAAATTCACACCAAAAAACAAAACAGCGCAAGACATAAACAGGGGCGCGGGGAGTGAATTCCACGCTCCCCACTACGCCGCTGATCGCCTCCGAAGACCGGGCGATAACTCACGAACGTAGTTTCGGTTTCGGTCGTAGGTTCGGCCGTTTTTCTGCCGAAACCGAAACCGAACCGAAACTCCAAATTTGGGCCGAAACTGGCCGAATCCGAAACCGAAACCGAAACTTCGGTCGGACACTATTACAGAGTACTACCTCATCACATCACTCATCAGGGTTTTCAAGGAAGTATTAGGCAGAGTTGTATATCAATTTGATTTGTAACCGAGGAACCTTTTTAGAGATTGTTCAGGGTCCCTTCTTAATAATTATGCTGACAGTTTTTTTTAAGGGATAATCAATTTATCAGATAATCAAAATGAACAACTTTCTCTAAGGAACTAACATAAAAAACGCGACAAAATATTCTAAATTCAAAATTTTTTATTCAAAATAATATCATATAGATAGCTTTTAGACGTCATTTTTTGACTCTACCACCGCGTCGGAAGGTGTTCCGTTGAGAGAAGATGCGGCCAGAAACTCTCCAACAACAAAACGAAATGTACAGTCGGAAGGTGTTCCGTTGAGAGAAGATGCGGCCAGAAACTCTCCAACAACAAAACGAAATGTACAAAGTACCTACAATTAAAATACAATATTGCATTACATAGTCACGGACCTGAAAGAAAGAAGGACGTAATGTCACATTAAAAAGAGGTGAAGCATGCAAGGTGCTACAATTTCGTTTGTTCTACAAAGCACCTACAGTCACAAAGACGCACCAGTTCTCTGTATTTTACTCTTATGTCTTGGTGTAAAATAAAGTATATTTGTTGTTGTTGTTGTTGTTGTTCTAGGCGCCAGGTGCGACAACCCGCCGCCATTTTGTCCCGCGCAACAGGGCGACAGCACGCACACTCATATAAATGGGTGCTTCACTTTTGATTAGACGAGATTCCGTCCGTCTTTTTTTCAGGAGTACATAGTGTAAAATTGAAATTATTCTGTTATTGTTATTATTCTGCTGTGCCATACTAAACTGCAAACCTATTCGATCCAAATGTATGGGACAGCAGATTTTTTTTAATTATTCCTTATTTATTTATAACTTATATATAAATGTATAATTAGACCTTCTTTCTACCTATTTTCTGCTCTGTCAAAACCACTAATGTTCTGTGGTCGAAACCGCGTATGTCTGTCGTATTGTAAACGCATTTACAAGTATCAATGAGTAGGGTACATTCTTGTCTTGTAGTGGCTATCTAAATAGCCGAGATAAAACTAATATAAACATGTTTAAGAAGGAGAATGCTAAATAGCCACACAAGTATCTCATTTTACTTTACGTTACCCTGTTTCACATAACATGCATAACGAAACTATTACTAGGCAAGGCGTGTCACTTCGATAATAAGAAGTTTAAAACAGGCTTTGAGTTATTTTTGTGTTGCCTGTGCAGCATCTTGTAATTACATATGGCATTGAACCGTGGTCGATTTGCGAAGGTTGCCTGGTTGTTCACATGTGACCTTTAGATAAATGCCCAAGGAGTCATAGGGGATCCGAAGGAATGGGCGGGATTTAAGAGCGACTTTTATTGGCTTCATCTTGCTAAGGAAACCTATAGGAAAGTAGACAAGTTGTTTTTGTTTGTTTTGTTTTTGGTTGTGATCAAAACAGAAATAAGCATGTTACCATCGAGCCAAACAAACAAAAAGGAACTTACAAAAATTGTGTCAATATGGACCGTGTATCATAGCGTAAATACAATAAAGTGGGTCCGCTTAGTGGCCGCGTTGGGTCTATGCTTGCGCGGAGTGCGGGGGGCTCGCGCGGTGTGCGGAGGGGTGAGGCACCGGCCGTTGGGGTACAGCGCGCAGGTGAATCGGTACTGGGACCTCGCCCCCCGCCACCCGCACTCCCAACACGATAGGCCAGGGCCCTGTTTAATAAACGTGACAATGACAATTTGACAATGACTCAGCAATGTACTCTGAATTGTCATTGTGAAATTGTCATTGTCGCGTTTATTAAACAGGGCCCTGGAGCGACCGAGAGCGCCCTCACTATTAGTATATTCACTTTGGTAGTATTTTAGTGGTTCTAACCAGGTTATATTAATTAATTATATTAATTAATTATAATAATTAATTTTATTAATTATTGATATTAATTATTGATATTAATTAATGATAATAATTAATGATAATAATTATTGATATTAATTAATGATAATAATTAATGATATTAATTAATGATAATAATTAATTATATTAATGAATTATAATAATTAATTAATTATATTAACTATACTGATTTTATAATTAATTTGAACCTTAATTTTTTTAATGATCCAATTGAAAAGTTTTTTTAATGACGAGTACGAAATAGTGTCCATGATAATTTATTATTACTTACAGACTATCTAATTAAATGCCATTATCTTTTCCCCAATAAAAGCTTTATATTAAATCTGTTTAGGAAAAAATAAGTCTATACTCACTTGCTTCGTTATTGATTATTCTAGGGCATAGATCCCATCAGCAATGTAGATTAGATTTTTTTGTCACTGAAATACATCTGCCAAGATGCGCCACGGCAGACCAAGTTTTTTAGGGTTCCGTACCCAAAGGGTGAAAACGGGACACTATTACTAAGCCTAAGCTCTATCCGTCCGTCCGTCGGACCTATTTAGGGCTGTAACTTTTGAACCGTAATAGCTAGCCAGTTGAAATAAACACAGAATATGCGTTATTACAGCGGATTTGTTAACAAATAACAATAAAGTCAAAAAGTTAAAAATTAAGGGGGGTCCTCCATACAAGAAACTAAATTTTATCAACATTTTTTCTTCTCGCTCTATCGTAAAAACGGTAATACATACAAGCGTCAAACTTGGTGTGTTTATAGAGAAAACTCTACAGTATAACAACAAATAATAAAAACCGACCAAGTGTGAGTCGGTCTCGCGCTCAAAGTCCCGTGGAAAACAAAATTGTTTTGTGGAAGTGTTGTACGGAACCCTCGGTGCGCGAGTAGCTCGAGTCGCACTTGACCAGTTTTTTTTTATTTAGGCTTGCTAATTAAGTGTGTGCTTTAACTATAAATTGATCTCATCCGGGGATGAAAACCTTCCAAGGTGGCTCGCTTATTAATGTTTTTATGTTCAAATGCTCTCCTTTCATTTATTGACCCCCTGGAGATCCATTGAAACGTTTTGAAGTATGTGCTGCGATTAGCATTGCATTGGGCCTGTAAGTGCAACGACGATCACGAACTCACGATTCATACCAACTTATGTTAGGTACTTAGCTTACCTATGGTTTGATATATCGGGCCGGTACGATGCGATGGTACGATTTGTTAGTGAAATTATTTTGTTTTGTTTTTAACCGACTTCAAAAAAGGAGGAGGTTTCTCAGTTCGACCGTATATATATATTTTTTTTTTTTTTATGTGTGTTCGCGGATAACTTCGTCGTTTATGAACCGATTTTGATGATTCTTTTTTTGTTGGAAAGGAGATGTTCCGAGGGTGGTCCCATGATAAGGAAACCAGAATCTGATGATGGATCCCAGAGAAATCGAGGGGAACCTTCGAAAATCGTAGTGCCGACTAGAGCGTTTGTTAATTTAAAGCACTCCTATTAAATCGAACTAATCAATTCACCACTAAAAATTGTGAAATAAACAAAATTTTAACAAAAAATTAAAACCGCCTTCAAAAAAACTAAAAAGTTAAAAAATAATATTGCAGCCTAACTATGACTTTTTCGTTCGCATCATAAGAACATTAATTTGTTTTATAGAAGTCGGTGTCAAGCCAAGCCAAAAAATGCGAGCCCTGTCGCGAATCGTACCGGCTGCTGTACAGCGGAACCTTTTTAAAATCTTCAAAATCGTAAAAATAAAACGATTTTCATAATTGAATTATACAGGGTGAAATTGATATCATTTGCATCCTTTTAAACTAAGAGTCTACCCATCAAACTGAACAACTTTTACTATGGGAGCAAACCGATCGGAGCCAAAAAAAATCTGCTGTTGCATGTGTGTCGTGCAGCCATTGCAATTTAGTATCGAGCAGCTGATTTTTTTGTTGCTCCGATCGGTTTGCTCCCATAGTAAAAGTTGTTCAGTTTGATGGATAGACTCTTAGTTTAAAAGGATGCTAATGATATCAATTTCACCCTGTACCTAGAAACATATTGGAATTATTTTGTTAAAGCTTTCCTTACAAATACGTTTAAATAACATAAACTAAGGCAATTTCTTTAATAATTTATACAGAAAATCATCACTGTTATGAAAAACGACCTCATAAAGTAATAAATACAAACAGGTCTGTAGACCTATAGGTCTATAGATGTATCTTATCTGTACTTTCAGACTTACATCGAGAAGTCGATAGCAGTAAACTAAAAATATCTCTACCACCTGCCCTTAGCAAGAGTATTTTATAATTGAAGTGCCAAGCCAATCAAACGTATGTGTAAAACGTTTTTTATGATTCATGCACGTTTTAAAGAATTATTAGTATTGGATTCTGTTGCTGCTATAAAAGATCATTCGTTCAACAAAAAAAATACGGTTTTTTGTAAACAGTTTCTGTAATTAAGAGTTCGCATCTTTGTACAGGGTGTCAACTAAAATGCGTTACAACACGTGCGAATTAACTTGGCACCTGGCTCGCACGTGACTCGGAATAAAAAACTCGGAAAACTCGGAAAGAATAACTCGAAAATGCTAAAGCGCAGGGACACGTGCAACGGTGACTGCGAGCCACGTGCGAGCCAGGTGCCTAGTTAATTTGCCCGGGTTGTACATGCAAAAAAAAACAACGGGTTGCACTCCGGGAGTGCCGGCAGAAGTGAAAACTAAGAGATCTTACGTCATATCTATGCTTACGAATTTTCGATCAGGTCACGTGACGTCACGGTCCTGACGCGAGTTTAACATTTTTTACCCATCCTAAAAAGTGCACAACGCCGCTAAAGAAGTTTTCACTTCAAAAAGCTTTTCCATAGGTAAAAAGTGAAAGTAGTTTAGTTTGATGGGTAGACTTAGTTTAAAAGGATGCTAATGATATCAATTTCACCCTGTGTTTATTAATTAATACGAAAATGTCTACAAAAAAACAAGCAGTCGGCACATGCTTCGTCAAAACATTCGTTGATTTCGAACTTGTTTATGTAATACGAGACAGGGCATCAGAGGTTATTGACATTGCACTTTAGTTCGCTCTTGACCTACACACCGAATATCTTATACAATATTATGTCGTTGTAAATTTATTGATTCGTTTTATTGCACACGAAATCAATATCACTTTACAGAGTGAAATTGATATCATTAGCATCCTTTTAAATTAAACTAAGAGTCTACCCATAAAATTTTTACTATGGGAGCAAACCGATCGGAGCAAAAAGAAAATCAGCTGTTCCATACTTAACTGCAACGCTTACACCACTCAAATGTATGCAACAGCTGATTTTCTTTTTGCTCCGATCTGTTTGTCCCATAGTGAAAGCGTACCTACATGTTATACAGAAGTGCGATTTTTGAAAATCATACGAGCGACTTGGCAGTAGAAAATGTCAAAATTACTATGGAGATTATGTATCTTTCTACTGCCAATTCGCTTGTATGATTTTCAAAAATCGCACTTCAGGGTGCTTTCTAAAGCACCCTGTATAACATTTAAGTAACAGTAGGTAGGTATATTAATTAAATATTGCAAAAATTTCATATAAAAAGAAAAAAAATTTAAGAGACTTGTATCTTAGAGATCGTAATCCAAGAAAACTATCCCTAAGGAAGGTGAATGTACAGACAAGTAATGTTACGGGCCCAAGTATATTCCAAATTGATCTTTAACACAAGCAAATAAGTAGCCAATTGGACTGTTGCATGGTTATCCCGTGGGATAAGCCGGAACCGCACCGGTCCCTCATATATCGCGGTGTGGACAATGCTTAAAGTTGTCAACCGCTTATCTCAGAGGCAGAGATTTATTTCATGGAATTCTAACTTGATGATGACTGTAAAGAGATACGATTTCTCTAAAACTCAAAGCATCTCTTAGGAATAAACTTATAAATATTTTAAACAATTTTTAAGTCATATGTACAGGGTTATTTGTAATTCGACGTATTCCTTTCAGGACGTTAAAGGGCAGCCTAAATGAAATTATGTTATTGGTTTATTTTGAATTGCTCAGTATGATCGAACATTGATTTATGAAAAAATCTCGGAAAAAGTATTAGCTATGAATTAAAATTCAAATCGACGCCATAGAATAAGCATTTTTTTTTTATTTAAGAAAAAGTGTGAAAAAATTGGGTTTTTGGTAAAAAACCTTAAATTCCAAATATCTCGAAAACTATTAATTTCCGACCCCACATATGGGGGTGCACATAATTGCATTTAGGCTGCCCTTTAATGTCCTGAAAGGAATACGTCGAATTACAAATCTAAACTATTATAAAACTGTAACAGATGTGTGTCTGTACATTGAAGATATTTACAAAAAAAAAGTTACGATATGGTTTTTAGGTGTCCCTGATTCCATATCACCAATTTTTGGATTTTTTGTCTGTCTGTTTGTTTGTTTGTTTGTTTGTTCGATTGTTTGTTTGTTTGTTTGTTTGGGTGTTTGTTTGAACGAGCATCACGCAAAAACTACTGAACCGATTTTGATGAAACTTTTTTTGTTTGATAGCTTATGATCTGACTTAAAATCTTGTATATAATTTATGCGGAAGAAGTCGCGGGTAAAAGCTCGTAACCCTGTATAATTATACTAAACATAGGCAGGCAAAGCCAGGTTGCCTCTATGATATTCCTAAATCGCTTCATAGGTGCTCGTAATTTTCGGATTTGGTCTGTGATGATTTATTCAGTAATTTCAGCATGGCGAATAATTAGGTCAATTTGTAAGACTCATTCATCAGTTTATCACACAACGGTTGCAAAAAAAACGAACAGAAAATGGATAATAAAGAGTTTGTTTTCTATGATTTTGAATAATATGATTTTATTCGATGTATATTCATTATTATATAGTACATTACTGCAGCGGCCAGCAACAGAGGCATTGATGGACGAACGTGTAAATGTGGGCCGAGGCGAAGCCGAGGCACACATACGTAAGTCCATCAATGCCTAGTTGTGGCCAAGGCTTGTATAGTACTTTTCTCAAATAATGCGCGGAAATGAAAACAGTAATTTTTTTTCAAATAATTCGCGGAAATTAAAACACTTTTCAAAATCAATGACGAACAACGAACAAAAAATTTTTTTTTTTTCTATAAACAGCTTTCTATTTGCAAGCCAGTTCGAAATTAAAATAAAACCTTTGATGAGTTACCTCCTTGGTCGCCATGTTTCGGAGAAAAAGATCGTTCCATTTTTAAATTACACGACAGATATGAGTTTATTATGTAATTTATTTGGCCGCAAAACACGACAGATATGGATTTTCATACAAACATTGCCGGCCGCTGCGCGCATGTATTTGGCCAGTACAGCAAATGCGATTTATCTCGAAGAAGGTTGTCAAAATAATGCTCACATTTCCAAGCATGTTTGAGAAAATTATATTAAAATATCATTGCCGTCAAAATAATATGATTTGTATAATTAGGACTGCAGGGGAAGTACCACCCCATATTACATTTGCAGTGTAAGCTATTAAAGAAGTTTGGCGGACGGCCATGTAATTTGAGACCCAGACTTAGAGGTCATGAATGAAACCTAGTAATACGTGTAGATTGAAACAAAACTAACAAAAAAGTTGATTGGTTGTAACCTGTAGAAGTTGGGAAAATGTATTTCTCCTTATGATACCCTTTGTATAAAATGTTTGAAACTCATAATCTTTCTTTTTAGATAGTCCACTTAATCTTCTACGCATACATTGTGTTTATTTTAATGGAGATCCACGTTAACCGTACAATATTATGATAATGGAAGAAAACGAAATCACACACACTTTCAGTTCAATCAAGCAAAATATGTTCCGTAGCGACCAAAAAATACCTCAGTGATAATATTAGATGAAAATGGCTGTCGTGGTTGCGTTTTGCTACTGCTTTTTGGATGATTTGTCTATTTTTTACTAGTAATTTCTACTTTTGAATCCGGACTTCTGGAGATGTGGAAGTTTTTTATTTTTTTAATAATTTATTTTTTTTTGTTTATGATAATATTATGACCGCCGTCCTGAATGGCTTTTTGTTTTCGTAAAAAATGGCTGGGTCCAAATCTGTAATTCTTCTTTCTTACAATATTATTTAGAAAGCAAAGTTAGAAATAAATTGTTGTCATCTTTCTTTGATGTGATCAAATCTTATCACGTCCGAAAGTACAGCTTTAGCTATCTTTGCCAAGATCGTGGATTCCATTATGCTTGAATACAACATAATGTATGACGCTTGATCCTGTTAACTACTACTTCAATTACCTACTTTTCTACGACAGTTCATAGAAAAAAAAAAAAACAACCGGTAGCACTCCGGGAGTGCCGGCAGAAGGAAAAACTAAGAGATACAAATTGTCACGTGACGTCACGGTTCTGACGCGAGTTTAAATTTTGTACCCATCCCAAAAAGAGCACAACGCCGCTAAAGAAGTTTTCACTTAAAAAAAACCAATTAGGTGAATTAGGTACAAGAAAACCAAAACAACGTATTGATAATTATTATTTCTAGCTTTTAATGTACCTTCAGTTCCTAGGTACTATCTTACTCAACTTTTTTTGTTACAGGTGCATGATATTTAAAACAAGATGATAATTTCATAAGGACAAAATAAGACCACCAAGTGTATTTATCATAATGGAAGCGCGAATGTTAGGATTCCTCTTCACATTGCTTTATCTAAACTGCTTCATTCAAGCGACAGATATCAATGGGAATGGTACGTATTTACATTTTCTGATCTAATTGAAAAAAAAAAAGGAGTCAAAGACTAAATTGATGAAATATTTCAGAAACGTTACAAGAAGATCTCCGTCAGCCTAGAGTTAGTGGAAGGATAGTCAAACTGTACTCAGGTATAAGACCTGAGCCTATTCACTGTCCCGATGAAGGATTCCAGCCCGACCCCTCCGATTGCGCAGTCTTCTATCGCTGCGTGAAAGCATCTAATGGAAAATACACTATTTTTAGAGTAAGTTTTTTTTTTACTAGCCCATTTCATCCCACTGCTGGGCAAAGGCCTCCCCTTTCAACCTCCAACCATCTCTGTCTTGAGCATGCTGTGGCCACGCGTCATCAAAGGCATCCAGATCGTCCCGCCACCTCTTCCTAGGACGACCTGGACGCCGACGACCGTTTTCTGGGATCCAGGACGTTACAATTCTTGCCCACCTTTCCTGGTGCATTCTATAGACATGGCCGGCCCAATCCCACTTTAATCTGGCTGTTTTTCCCCAACATCGGCTATTCGTGTTTTGATTCGTTAGAGTAAGTTACATGAGCGAAAATTATATATACTATAAGAGTTTAACATAACGAAGCCAAGGTACTAAGCTTTCAATTATCTTATTTCAGTTCCAATGTGGCCCAGGAACAGTTTATGATCCAGATACAGAAGTATGTAACCATCCTCAAAGCACGAAACGCTCTGAATGTGGTGGCCGTGTTGTTTCTTCTACAGAACACATACAAGAAAATGAAATAGATAGAATACAATCAGAGTTACCTTCCCCTATAAGCACCAAGAAGCCTGTGTACACTGTACAGACAACAACACAAAAAGCAATATCTACTCAGTATCCATGGGCAACGTCCACTAAGCGTCAAAGTTCTGTAGTAACTACCACAACTCTTACCTCTGCATACCCGTGGGCAAGCTCTACTAAACGTTCAGAAGCACTTACCTCATCTAAGTCTACTGCTTATCCGTGGGCAACTTCACAGCAAAGTGCATCAACATCTAAGGTGACAGAATCGGCTCCCCATCACCTAAGTGGTGATGTTTGTTCATCAGATGGTTTCATGGGAGATAGTGAAAATTGTCGAAAGTTTTACCGATGTGTCGGTAATCAGCGGGGAGGATTTATCAGATATGAGTTCTCGTGTAGCGAGTCAACAATATGGGACGATGATTCACAAAGTTGTAATCATCCTTGGGCTGTTCAAAGAAGACGTTGTGGTAGAGGCGGAACACAAACTGACAAACCATTAAGCCCAAGTGATGAAACACAAAACAAACTACCTTCAGAGGCTACTATCCAGGAACAAATACAAATTAATTATGGTGAGAAAGTTTCTCAAACACAAAGCCAAATAAGCCATGGACCAGTAATTCAAAATCAAACACAAATTAATTATGGTGATCGCTTAAACAAAGGAACGTCAACTGCTAAACAAAATCAAACTCAGATTAGTCACGGATCGGCAATCAGTCAAACACAAACTCAAATAAATCATGGTAACAAAGGAGTACAAACGCAGCTACAAATAGATCACTCTAATAAATCTAGTCAAACTCAAACTCAAGTCTACGAATCGAGTTCAAAAAGTACTACAACTACAGGTGTTCAAGATGATGAATCAGATCAGGGTTATAGTAATACACAAGCCAATAATGAGAATTCTAATAATAATGATGATAGTACTAATGAGTGTACAGAAAGTGGTTTTATGGGAGACAAAAATAATTGCAAGAAATTTTACAGATGTGTCGATAACGGAAAAGGAGGTTATACGAAGTATGAGTTTTCATGCGGTGAAGGTACTGTATGGGATCCAAACTTAGAAGCCTGTAATCATGCATGGGCAGTTAAAGAGTGTGGTGGTAAAGTTCCAGCAGAAACATCAACTGCTGCTCAAGATGTTTCAAAGTCCACTACAATGTCTTCATCTACACAAAATTATTACCCGACATCAGAATCTACTACAACTGAAGATGACGATTTACCTTCCTATGGAAATCAAAACCAAGATAGTCCTACAACAACAAAACCAACAACAATTCAAGAAAAGCCTATTTCAACAGAACCTTCCAATACTGGAGAAACTGTGTGTACTTCAAGTGGATTTATTGGAGACGAGAATGATTGTAAGAAGTTTTACAGGTGTGTTGATAACGGTAGAGGAAGTTATACTAAATACGAATATAAATGTGGGGAAGGAACGGTGTGGGATCCAGATATTGAAGCGTGTAATCATGTATGGGCGGTAAAAAAATGTGGTGGTACTTCAACAGATGTTAACAAAGTAGAAACAACTACTAAAGCAGAATCTACAGTAATGACAACTGTTTCCTTAGTGCAGACAACAACTCAAACTTCGAACCAAAACATTGATGACTATGATTCAGGCTATAACAACCAAAATCAACAAAGTGAATCTCCTTCTACGGTAACGACAACTAAACAACCGCAGAATAATCCTTCCAGTGGAAACGAATGTCAATCTAGTGGCTTTATGGGTGATAAAAACGACTGCAAAAAGTTTTATAGATGCGTTGATTCCGGAAATGGAGGGTACATTCGATACGAATTTAGTTGTGGTGAAGGTACGGTATGGGATCCTAAGATTGAAGCTTGCAATCATGCATGGGCCGTAGAAAAATGTGGTGAAGATGATTCAGCAGATGTTCATAAAGAAACAACTTCAAGACCTAGTCAAACTATGCACGACGAAGAAGGAAGTGTCAGTTATACAACAGAAAAAGAGGATCAAGGTTATGATCAAGGCTATCAGTCTACCGAAAAAACCACTACCTCAACGGGTCAAAGTACTCCTCAATCTAATGATGATGTGTGTACTCAAGAAGGTTTCTCTGGGGATCGGAACGATTGCAGAAAGTTTTATAGATGTATTAATAATCAACGCGGGGGATTTATTAAATATGAATTCAGTTGTGGAGAGGGCACAGTGTGGGATTCTGAAATTAATGCTTGTAACCATGAAAGGGATGTTAAAACCCCTTGTAGTGCTGGCACCGATACTCAGAGCGAAAATCCTTCGGAAAGCTCACAAGAATCGATAACAGAACAAACAACACAGAGTACATCTGGTGAAACTACATCAACCCAAAGCTCTGTTACATCAAGTTCTACAAAACAACCTCCTTCTGATAAGCAATGTACACAAGAAGGTTTTGTTGGAGATGAACAAGACTGCAAAAAGTTTTATAGATGCGTTGATAATGGTAAAGGAGGATTCATAAAATATGAATTTTCTTGTGGAGAAGGTACTGTTTGGGATCCCGAAATCCAAGCGTGCAACCATCCTTCACCAGACAGGCCTTGTGGTGGAAGTGGTGAGGAAACTGTCAGTACTAGTAGAGAACCAGATAGCGAAAACGATGAGATGTATACTACTACAAGTTCCTCCACTTCTGCTACAGGACAAAGTTCCACAACATCGTCAACTGAAAAACCACAAACGTCAAGCGATACCTGCAAATCAGAAGGATTTTTTGGTGCTTCCAATGATTGTAAGAAATTTTACAGATGTGTGGATAACGGTAAAGGAAGTTATACTAAGTATGATTTTACTTGTGGTGATGGAACTATTTGGGTTCAAGATATACAAGCTTGTGATCACGAAGGTGATAATATGGATTGTTCCAGAAATTCAGAAAATGGTGACACGCAAACAAGCCAAATTCAAGCAGAAACGACGGAGGGTTACAATTCTGCTACATCTGCAAGTACAGATGTTGAACAGCAACAATCATCGCAAACAACTCAAGCTCCATCATCTAGTTCAAGTAGTAAATGTACATCTGAAGGGTTCTACGCTAACCCAGATGATTGTAGGAAATTTTACCGTTGTGTAAATAATGGTAATGGAGGTTATACCAAGTATGACTTTTCTTGTGGTGATGGAACTGTCTGGGTTCAAGATATACAAGCTTGTGATCATGATAATGGCATTGAAAGTTGTAGTAAACAAGGTGGGTCTAGTACAACTGCCGCACAATGGACTGAAGAACCACAAACATCTTCAGAATTGACCACCTCTGCCACAGGTGCTACTTCTTCCCAATCTGAGCCGGACAAGAGTAATGATGAGTATCCTAGTGAGACGTCGACAAAACCAAGCCAAGGAGAAGATACATGTTCTTCAGAAGGATTTTACCCTAACAAAAAGGATTGCAAGCGATTTTATCGGTGTGTAGATAATGGAAACGGTGGATTTACAAAGTACGATTTTGCTTGTGGTGAAGGGACAGCTTGGGATTCAAATATTCAGTCTTGCAATCATATAAGTGAGGTAGATAATTGTCAAGGATCTCACCAAGAAAGTCAATCTCAACCTGTAATGCAGGACGAAGAAGCTCAACCAACTGGTGAGAATACAAGTACAAGTACTACTGAAAAAACATCAACGTCAGGACCAGACAGCGGAAACTCGAAGCCATCAAATAAAGATACTTGTGAACAGGAAGGATATTTTGGAAATACTGAAGATTGTAAAAAGTTTTATAGGTGCGTAGATAATGGAAACGGTGGACTCACAAAGTATGATTACACTTGTGGAGAAGGTACAATATGGGATCAGGACGTAACAACTTGTAACCATCCACAAGACGTGGTGAATCCATCATGCAAACAACAAAGTGATAACGGTCCATCATCATCAAGTGAATCTTCTGAAACTACTTCATCATCTTCAAGCTCTACAACGCAATCGTCGACGACAGAGAGTAGTGGCCAAGATGGTTCGTCTGGCTGTTCACAAGAAGATTCATCTAAAAAGCCTGCAAACAAAGATGTTAACTGTACTGAGGCCGGCTATTTCGCAGATCCCAATGATTGCAAGAAGTTTTACAGATGTGTGGATTGGGATGGAGATGGAAAACGTTTCTCAGTGTATCATTTTGACTGTGGAGAAGGTACAATTTGGGATCCAGCTCTCGATACCTGCAATCATGAAGACTCTGTATACCCACCACGAGACTGTAGTGGTGCTCAGTCTCAAAATGAAAATGTGGATCAGGAATCATCTACAACCGAAAAATCTACTACTGAAGATTCTACAACAACGCAACAGTCAACTACTACGGAACAAACAACCACACAAGAATCAAGTAATGATAAAGAAACAACAACGGAACAATCTTCCACGACTAGCGAACAAACTACAACCCAAGAGTCTACCACAAGTGAGCAAACTACCACCCAAAAAACTACTACCAGTGAACAAACAACTCAGCAAACTACAAATGAGCAGACTACAATGCAGCAAACTACGAGTGAACAAACTACAACTGAAAAAACCACAACTGAACAAACAACGACACAGCAAACTACCTCAAGCGAACAGACAACACAACAACAAACAACAAGTGAACAAACTACAGCACAGCAAACAACAAGTGAACAAACTACAGAACAACAAACAACAAGTGAACAAACTACAGAACAACAAACTACAACGCAACAATCAACTACTGAACAGACAACATCTCAGCAGACTACCACTGAACAGACCACAACTCAGGAATCAACTACCAGTGAGCAAACAACAACACAACAAACAACTGAACAAACATCGCAAGAATCGACATCTACCGAAGAAACAACTACTTCTGATAATAACGATCAACAAAGTACAACGGAACAGTCGACTGATGAAACAACTACACAGGAATCCACCACGGAGCAGCAAACTACAACAGAGCAGTCAAATGAAACAACTGAAGATTCTACGTCAACAACTAGTCAAACTGATGATAGTTCAACAACAGAAAGTGGGGATGAAACAACAACTGAAAGTGGACAAGAAACTACTGAAAGTAGTTCATCTAGCGGGGACTGTCCAGAAACTGAAGATGATCAAAACCTATTTGTGTGTCCAACTTCATTTAGAAGACACCCTAAATACTGCAACCTATTTTACCAATGTACCGAGGACGATGATAGTCATGATGTTAAAATAGCAATGTTTAATTGTCCAAATAACACTATTTATGATGAAACTCAAACTAAATGTGTTGAAGAAGATAAAGCTGACAAGAAATGTGATGGTGAAATGGCACAAAGACGAAGAGTTA
This sequence comes from Agonopterix subpropinquella, assembly GCA_922987775.1. NCBI lineage: Eukaryota > Metazoa > Arthropoda > Insecta > Lepidoptera > Depressariidae > Agonopterix > Agonopterix subpropinquella. The sequence continues at coordinate 12,992,584 of OV277695.1, read as the reverse complement.
AACGATTAGATACAGCCTATAAGGAACCGGTAAGTACTGTACGGTAAAAATAATACAATAAGGTGGATACGGATAGGATGCAACTAATTATGTATACATTTTTCAGATCGAAGTTACAAAAGAAAGACTCAAATGTCCAGCCGTTGGTCATTTCCCATTCGAGACGGAAGAATGTTCCTCAGCCTTCCTCAAATGTCAGCGAGCTAAATCGGGTAAAATTAGAGGCTTCGTTTACCAATGCCCTGAAGGCTACGTATACTGGTCAGTAAGTAGAAGATGTGAGTTAAAATCGAACGTGCGAGATTGCAAGCGTTCTTACAACAACTGGAATGGAAGATGGGAGATCCCTATCGAAAGAAGAAATGTAGCACCGTAAGAAGCTATAAAAACCCAAATAATAAAGAATTCAAAATAAAATCATAATGGTTTACGTAGCAGATTAACTAGAATGCAGTAGTGCAATAAATTGCCAATTAGTAGTAAGTTAAATAGGAGTGTACATAAAGTATTTTTTAAGACAGGTTGTAACTTAAAATTATCGTAGAATAGTAACTATTTTACAGTAAAATTGTAGCATATAATTTCTTCTCAGAAAGATTTTAAAGCAGCAAAAATGTAATCGAGTAAAATGGATAAATCGTAAACATACTTTTTAACTAGGTATTTATCTAGTCCTCCTCTATTTCAAAAATCTACTTTTTTGTGAAAATATTTCGCTGCCATAATGTTAAGATAAGTTAAGTCAAACCTTGTGATCAAAATGTTGCCAGAATTCAAATTTAGATAGAAAAGCGTCTAGATAGAAGAACAATATTTTGAGCACGACATAATGCAAAAGGAATAAATTATTCTTAAAAAAACAAACCCGTTTTTTATTCTTCAATTAAACAAGATAAAACATACAACATTATTTAAATAGTTTATTAAAATATCCTAAAATTAAAATAACAATATTTTATTTTTTTAATCGATTAAATTATCTATAGTAAAATCACATCAATGCCCTTACAAGAGGATAAAAGTCCTTTACAAAAAATGGAAAGTTCTGCAATAATAAAGTTTTTGATCGTTTCTTCTTCAGTATGATGGATTACGTTACTAAACACAGTTCCTAAGAAAGCATGACATGGAGTTTCTGTTGCCAATATATTGCCTTCTAAATCTAATGTTAACTCTACATGATCATGTATCTCATTTCTGTGAGAAATTTCATTTGTTTCATTTACTTTCCTCTCTTCATCGTTTAACACATTAGTAGCAGATATAATAATGGGATCATATTTATTAGTTATTTTTGTGTCTGTTATGTTAGGGAAATCAAACGAAGTGTTATTTCTGTTTCTTTTAGAACTTTCAATAGGAATAACATTTTTTCGTTGTCTTGTGATGTTATGTTTTATTTCATCTTCTGTATTAATTTTAGGTTTATCGTGGAAAAGAAACTCTAAAAATAGTGGTAATAGGCTTAACGATGTTTTGTTAGTATAAAATTTATCCGAAATGAGATCAATGTCATGAACACTGTTGTCTTTAATTATATTTAATGTTTTAAATTCCTTTTTTGTTTGTTTTTTAACATTAAAATTACTAGTTTCATTATCTTTAACATAAGAATAGAAGTTCGGATGAATTAATATTCCGTTTGATTGTTCTTGGTTAGTGTCAGTAGTATTTAATTGTGTTGTAACAGAAAGAAGCTGGCGTTGCACTATAACTGAATCCATTTTGTTTTCCACTTCTGTAAGACTAACTTGAGATGAATTTGAGCTACCATCATCACGTTCTAAATTGTCAATAATATCTCTTATATTATTTACTTTGATTTTATTTTTTTCTTTATGGTGAATTTGTTTCTGTTGTTGGTGTTTCTTAGGTTTGACTTCGTGTAATCTATGTTTATTACATTTCGCATACCTTTTGAGAATGTCCAGTAGTTTTTCTTTATAAATGGCATGAGAGGATTGTGGCGTCAGTATAATAGGATTCAGTGCTATGCCACCTTTTTCCCAAATAGATACGGCTCTAATCAGAAATTCCATGTAATGCCAGGGTAATTCTCTCCAATGTTTTCTAACTGGTGATTCATGCATATATTTAGACAACTTTACATATTCAATGTTGATATTATTTTTGATCATCTTCTGATTTTTATCAATTTGTTCTTTTTTAGTCCAGAGTGAGTTCAAAGCAATTTCATTTTTTTCTTCAGCACTCAGTGAGTTACCTTCAGTAAGCATGTCGTTGAGAACTACGATAAGATTATATTTGAATTCAAAATGTTCGTTTGAAATAGTTTCGATGTATGGCAAATAGTTTTTCAAATCTACTTCTTCATTCGTATTAACTAGTATGTGCATAAATACTTCAGGCAAAACCGAAGTCCTTTTGAAATCATGCTCAATTTTTTTGCTTGAAGTTCTAACTTGAGCCGTTTGTATATGTTCAGGTGGAATTAAAGCGAATGCGAATATAATGTTATATATAATGAAGATAGTTATGGAAATCATACCGATCCCCGTCCACCAGTACTTTAGGGAGGAAGACCAATGATCTGGAATAAAAAAAAGATTTCCAGTTTAGTACCTATCGTTTCCTTTATGACTTGCAAATTTCCTCTCTCAATAATTCGAGTTTTAAAAATATAGCGTAGCCATACTAGCCATAGAAGGTCCACTGATATATCCCCAGATTCAACTATTCGATTAATCAATTTAATCATCATCATCACAGTCAATGGACGTCCACTTCTGGACATAGGCCTCCCCCAAGGATCGCCACAACGACCGGTCCTGCGCTGCCCTCATCCAACGGGTTCCCGTCGCTTTCACCAGGTCGTCGGTCCACCTTATGGGCGGCCTACCTACGCTGCGCTTTCTGATACGCGGTCGCCACTCAAGAACTCTTCGGTCCCAAACAACATCAATTTAATACCTACTTATTATTCATTTCTAATCCGTATTTAGGGGCGAACAGTAGATACCGATTCCATTCATTTGACTCATGTCACAGATGCATGAGCTTTGTTGTTTTGCCCATGTAGGTACCTAATTGGCTGGCATATTAAGGGGGCATCGAGCTTCCAGTGCTGCCCTCATTCGTACCATTTTTATTTCTTAATTTATACATTTCCAAAAAACAAGAATGTCACATGGTAGTCATTGCCAATTTTCAATTTATCGTGACATTAAAGATTTGTTTCTTTTAGTGTAATGTAACTACAAACATAAAACATAATCATCCGTAATGTTTCGATAAATTGAAAAACAGCAAAGACTGCATTGTGACATTCTTGTTTTTTATTAAATTCAATGAACTTTTTTAGACATTATCTAGAAACCAATATCTGTGTTTACATTAGTCAGATTTCCGTTAAAATAATATATTTTCAAATTTATCGTGGCTCAAATTTTTCCATACAAATGTTAAAAAGGTAATCAGCATTTAAACTATATAATATTTTAACGGAAATCAAGCACAAATATCGGTTTCTAGATCGTGTCTAAAAATATAATTGACTTTGATTGCTTAAGAGCCTACCGAGCCTATTGTGCTGCTTTGTGTGTTGTTTAATTTTTTAGAAATAAAAAAAATACTATTGGGGGCAGCACAATAGGCTCGGTGCAGCCTTAATATTGAAACTAGGACGGAAAATTGTTTGTATGCAGCGCGCTTTCGGAATAAACATCTCTTCGTAGCTATCCAGACCCGGACTTTCGATTTTCGATGTATCGCGACCGTTTCGAACTTCATTGTAATACAATTGACACTGGAATGAAAACGTTACTCGCTACCTGACTCTTACCTGGCCAACGATCGATGATAGCTGCAGCACCCTTGACGTTGTTCCGCGCTCGCCCCACACAGACCATGGGTCGGAACCGTCTCGGTTGCGGTCGGAAACGCTCCTCGTCAGAGAAGTCGTCGCAGAGTAGCGGACGCTGTTCTCTATACAATTCACTCATTACTGGCCATCCGAGTCACTAAAGAAACAATAATATGGAAATACTATAGGTCGACTACAATCTCATGAAAAATGAGGAAATCAAATTTTAGAAAAAGCAACACTGGGGTAATTGGATTAGGGCTCTTTAAGCACTGCGACTTTTTGCAGCACTCTTGAAACGCCATACAGCCACGAAGAAAAACGATCGTAATAAAATTCAGCTATAAAATTGTATGCCTTTTCTTATAAACAAGATGAATATTTGGGTGTGCAAACGCTCTTAAATATACACCCATTAACAAACGCGCGTTTTTATCGTCGCAAAAAGTTGCAGTTTAAGAGCGAGTACACATTAGGCGCTTTGAAGCGCGCGCTTTGGTAACGCGCGCTTTGAGATCCAGTATTTCTTACTAGGTGTACACATGCAAGCGCGCGTTTCGGATCAAGCGCTCGTCGAACGCGCGCTTTGATATTTTCGTTCAAACGCGCGTTGGCAGGGCGTCAGCCGCGCGCTTCGAGATACATGAGCCGCCATTTTGTTGTACATTTGAACGCGCGCTTTTGTGTAGAGTGGACGCATATTTCAAAAGTATGTTCGCCCTACTAACGCTCGTTGAACGCCGTGCTAAGCGCGGTGTGTGTACGCGACCGTCGCGCGCTCAACGCAACGCCGAGCGCCCAGTATGTACTCGCTCTTAGACTAGCAAAGAGAATTAAACTCAATAGGAAAGTTTTAAGAGCTCCCTTACAAAAAATTTAAGTTTTTTATTTTTGATTTGGAAAGTTTAGTTTTGGAATTATATTCTGTTCTAATAATTATTCTATTTCTATTCTATTCATATAATGGAAAGCATTTTCTGTGAGAGTAGTTCTGGTTCGCACAATGTGTGTTTGCAAATATTACAAAATCTACTAATAGTACGTAATTATTTTATTGAATTTGATCAGAAATAATAAAAATACAAAAAGTAAAAAAATGAAGGTGGGTCCATACAAGAAAATCATGTCATTATAGTGCAAACTCTAAGAGTATAAAAACAAATAATAAAAACTGGCTAAGTGTGAGTCGGTCTCGCGCTTAGGGTCTTTGGAAAAACTGTCATTTTTGGTAGGTATGTTAATGGCGTAACTCGCTCACGTAGGGTTCCGTAGAACACTACGACCGACTGGCACTTAGCCGGTTTTTTATTTTCTGTCTACCCTATCCAAAAACTCTGTGCTCGCGCCTGCTAAAAACTGGTCGGGACCGCTAGCCAGAATGTTGGAAAAGTGCGTTAACATTCAAAGTGCTTGTTTCATACCTATGGTTTCGTAGGTTTCTTATATAACTTTTTCATCACTCATACTCTGAAAGTAGGTCATTGTTTATCTAAGAAGCGGGTTGAAAGTGATACATTTCTTCCCTAGGGCGGAAAAGTAATTTAAAATAAAATCTACGTCAATACCACAGGTCTATTACCACTCTATACTAAGCAAAGGCAGAAACCTATACAGCCACACTTCGATAACATTATATTAAAATTCTTAACTTTAATAATTATTATGAACAAAAATATTGGAATTTAGTAATAACAATAATTAGCTACATTTCAATACTTTTGTATAAATTATACGCATTTTGTTTTCTGCGTGAAGAAAAAGTACCTAATTTAAAAAAAAAAGTTTAAAAAAGTCATTAAGTTAGGCTGCGTTCACGAACTTTGGGTGCGGTTGTTTTTTCAACTAGCTCTATGGTAGAACGTTTTTCACAGAGGCTCTGAAGTGCGATTTTTGAACATCATACGAGCGAATCGGCAGTAAAAAGATACATAATCTCCATAGTAATTATGACATTCTCTACTGCCGAGTCGCTCGTACGATGTTCAAAAATCGCACTCCTGACCGGCGTTAGTGTGAAAAGTTTCACTCGGGGTGCACCTGGGGCGTAGGTTCGGAACGCAGCCTTGCGCGAAAAAGAAAAAAGGGAGGGAAACCACATGTTGCAAATTTTGCGGATCCGTTTCAAAACGTGTAAAAATCACTAGGGAAGTATATTTGTCTCACTCTAGCATCCACTATCTTCCTATGTTTTTTTTCTACTTCGTATTGGTACCCGAGTGATTTTCAAACGTTTTGAAACGCAGCCTAAAATGAATTCATCGAGCTAATAGCGATTCAGAAATTGATTTTGCATTATCTGGTTTTCGGTTAATTTCCTCGTAATCGTGATGAAAAGCAGAGTGTTTAACTCGGGTGAAAGTACCCATTTCACACTCGAACCTCTCACCTTTTCACCTTTGGTTCGGGGCGCCAAACATCTCGTGTGAAATGGGTCACTTTCATCCCTTGGTTAACAATCTACTATTTTTATTATTAGGGAGTTGCAAGAGTTTGCAGCCTAGCCCCAATTGCAAATGTATAGAGTACTAGATTTATTGTTTTTTTTTTTTTTGCCTCGGCGAAAAGTAGAAATACAAACAGTATTGGGTAATTTTTTTTTAACTAATCATAATATATACAACCCGGGCGAATTAACTTGGCACCTAGCTTGCACGTGGCTCGGTATAAAAAACTCGGAAAACTCGGAAAGAGCTTGCTGAAGCGCAGGGACACGTGCAGCGGTAACTGAAATGCCATGCTACGGCCTCGCACGGCGACGACGGCGGGGTTCCGCGGGGGGTAGCAGGAGGGGTGTCAAATTTCGAGCCACGTGCGAGCCAGGTGCCAAGTTAATTCGCCCGTTTTGTATACATTATATTAAATTCGAAACTTAGCGTGGATCTACAATGTAAATATATTTGAAAAAAAAAAATTTTTGTTTGTGCGCGTATTCCTTAAAAGGTACTGAACCGATTTGGATGGGGTTTTCACTGAAACAAGGGCATCGCTTGTATTGACACGAAGACTTTATTTCATTCGAATCATCCAATCGAAAGTTATGAGATTTTAAAGTCAGTGGTCTGCGCGTACGCGGAGTCTTGCGGGCACCACTACGCTATTTTCACTAGTCTATAGACCGACATTTTGCGCGATTTCTTACCTGTATCACGTATTTGATTTTAGTTGTTAATATTAAGAATAGCTGATCCTAATCGCAACTGAAGTATTTTCCACAAAATGGGATTTTCAAAAAATAAAACTTCTCGGAACAAACCTGGAAAATTCAGCTAAACTGTCACTAAGATTTTACTTCACTTGAAATTTTTATGGCAATGAATGTTCCTTGAATAAATCTTTTTTATTCTTATGGTATCAAAAAGACTGAATCTCTAACTAAATTAAAATAGTTTAAAATGGTATGTTTGAAACATAGAGAAATTACAACCCGGGTGAATTAACTTGGCACCTGGCTCGCACGTGGCTCGGAATAAAAAACTCGGAAAACTCGGAAAGAATAACTCGAAAATGCTAAAGCATAGGGACACGTGCAACAGTAACTGAAATGCTATGCTATGGCCTCGCACGGCGACGGCGGGGTCCCACGGGGGGTAGCAGGAGGGGTGTCAAATTCCGAGACACGTGCGAGCCAGGTGCCAAGTTAATTCGTCCGAGTCGTACACGCTCCCTGGGGTTTGAAATCTATTCTCATTCTATTCAATTAATTATATTCACCCGGTAGGTATTTACTAGGTACCAGTGTAGGCATCAGTACCGGTACTAGAGTATAGATAGACATTATATTATATCTACAGGGTGTAACAAAACCCCCTAGTAATACTTAAGGGGGTGCTTCAGACCATCAAACTGAACAACTTTCACTATGGGGCCAACATCGAGAAAAATAAAAAAATCTACTGTCCCATACAAAACTGCAGTACTGACTCGACTAAAATGTATGTTGGCCCCATAGAGAAAGTTGTTTAGTTTGATGGTCTGAAGCACCCCCTTAAGTATTACTAGGGTGTTTTGTTACACCCTGTATAAAAGTTAGTTAAACATACCTACCTAATATTTCAAAAGAAATTAATGGGATTGGGTCTGGCACAATTTAGTAATGAAACCGGTCAAGTGCGAGTCGAGCTACTTGCGCACCGAGGCACGAGGGTTTCGTACCACATTACCTCACGCCGGACTGTCAAAGCAGGGTCCTGGGTTCGAATTCCATAACAGTTATGGGAACCATACAACAACGGCACAAACATATACGAGTACATCCATGACCGAACCGGGATTCGAACCCAGGACCCTTTGTTATGGCATAAAAAATAGCCCTTATGTTTACTTGGGATCATAAATGCCTGTGAGCGTGATTTATTTTATTTATTTAATAATATGAACTTACCAAAAAGCCAATGCTGTTATTATAAACTCAAAGGTTATACGAGATCAATGACTCAAAGCTAACGAAAATTATACTTTAAAAACGTCACTAAATATATCCAAAAATACTTTCATAACAAACATAAATGTTCCGCACAACCTAACACATGATGAAAATTATTATACTGATTCAACAATAGTAAGTGCATGCTACATTTTATGTCACGTTATCACGTTTATACTTTCCGCGTTAATTTTGTTGATTCAACACGCATTCGTCTCACGTACGTCTCAATGTTTTAATTATTAGTCAGTATTTCACAGATTTAGCGTAAATGTCATGTCAAGGTGAGATTGTTGGTTATGTGGTTGGTTGGTGCCATTTCTTCATCATCAGGATGGATTATGTGATATTTTCAGTAGCAATGAAGTTTAGTATTCCTCAAAACACTTGCTACAGAATAGTACCAGGTTTACAGGGTGTAACAAAACACCCTAGTAATACTTAAGGAGTTGCTTCAGACCATCAAACTGAACAAGTTTCACTATGGAGCCAACGTCGAGAAAAAATGAAGAAAATTAGCTGTCCCATACTTTTGAGTCGAGCCGGTACTGCAACTTTGTATGAAACAGTTGATTTTAATATCGCGATTTCGAAGTTGGCTCCATTGTGAAAGTTGTTCAGTTTGATGGTCCGAAGCACCCCATTAAGTATTACTAGGGTGTTTTGTTACATCTGTATAAGTCTCATAGATTTAACTGCGCAATTGACAAACGAAATTATATTGACGAATCAGGATGTGTCGTCTTCAATCCCTTGCGTCGATTAGCTAATTGTTTTCGCGCCCTTTTCGCTGCTATCCGACTTGGCACCCTTTGGTTACTAAACGACTTCGGGTTTTGTCGGGGGTCTCTGCGCAAACGAAGATTTCATTCCCATTTACGATGTTTTCTTTCCCCGATAAGGCAGTAGTGTAAAAACATTGAAGTATTTTACTACGTAAAAATGTCTGTGTAATAAAAATCTGTCAAGTGCGAGTCGGGCCACTCGCGCATCGAGAGTGCCATACCACATCACATATTAACGTACAAAAAAAATGTTGTCTCCGGGACCTTTAGCATGAGACCGACTCACACTTGGCCAGTTTTTATTATTTGTTGTTATCATAAAGATATTAATATTATACCTTACGGAATAGAGTAAGTGACATGAGTTGTCAAATGAAACCGTTTTTGGACGTTTTTTGGAGTCTTCGGCAGGGTAAAAATTCGATTTCTGTGTATAATTCTCAATCTAACGTGAAATGGTGATAATTTAATAAAACAGTGTTGTAGGGTGGCTGAGAGAAAGAGGGTGATGGTTTAACTATTTATTGATGAGTATACAATATTGGTACATCATACACATACAAAATATCCCTAGCTTGCATCAGAGTGGACTGCGTGGCTATCTCACTCTTCTGCTTAGAAGACCATAGGTTTTGGAACGGACTGCGTGGCTATCTCGATCCTCGACCTGGCCAGCACCTGAGGACTGCAGTGGCTATCTCTCAGGCGAAGCCGCCTAGCTAAGTGACGTTCGCTGGCCGCGCCGGGTCTTATATACGGTCCTCGAAGCGCGTGCCGCGTGCAAAACGATGGAGAGGGCGGCGGTGACAAGGGCAGCTAGATGTGTGCGAGCGAGAAAGCATTCGGGTCCGTGCGGCTCTCGCTACATTCTCCCCCTCTGGTACTCTTTTCAACGTCCCGTGAGAGTACCAGCTCTAAGCAGGTAGGTTCTTCCTTGGTCGTCCTCGTCCTCGGATTGGAAGAATGGGTTTTGGGGCTTCATCATCTCTTTTCTCGAACTTGCTGATAGCCGAGGTGTGATATGTGCCAATAACTCTTTCAGGTTCGTCAATATTTGCGATTTGATATATTGAGCTTCCCACTTTCTTGATTATAACGTAAGGTCCATCTCTGCGGGGTGCTAGTTTCGCAGAGAAATCTTTATCTTGACGGCTTATTGGATGCGTTTCAATTAGAACAAAATCTCCAATAGTGTAGCCAGGATCAGGACGTCGTTTCTGGTTGGCTCTTGTTCTATTGTTGTCTTGCATGATTTCAACATTATCCTTTGCAATAGCCAAATCTCTTGCCAAATTTTTTAGGTGCGGTGTGATTTCAGGTACAAAGTTTTCTGATTGTACAATTTCACTGAAGTTATGTACAACATCGTATGGAGTTCTCATTTCTCTCCCATAGGTCAAGTATGCGGCGGTAAATCCAGTACTTTGATTAAATGCAGAATTCATTGAGAATCGTATGGCAGGTAAGGTGTCTGGCCATCGATTATGATTTTCTTTGACTAAAATTGCAATTTGTGTTTTCAGGTCTCTGTTTTTTCGTTCCACAATATTGGGTTCTGGATGATACACAGGACTAAGTAAGTGTTGTATATTCAAGCAGAAGGTAAGTTGTTGCATCACTGCAGATATGAATTGTGTTCCGTTATCACTTGTTATTCGACGTGGGATTCCATATCGTAGAAATACATCATTCAGAAGAGTTAGGGCACATTGTTGTGCTGTTGCTTCTGTTAATGCAAATAATTCTATCCAACGCGAAGCAGTATCTTCGATAACAAAAATCCATTTTTCACCCTTGGTACCTTTAGGTAAGGGTCCAAACAGGTCTATAGATAGGACTTCAAATCTTTGGTTTATAGCAGTCGATTGAAATAGTCCAGTTGGTTTCTGATTTGTTGGTTTGTACCTTTGACATTCGATGCATGACTTAACATATTTTATTACATCACGTCGTAATCCTTTCCAGTAAAAGTTATTCTCTATTCTTTTTACTGTCCTTTCTATACCCAGATGGCCAGCTGTTGCTGCATTGTGAAAAGCTTTTAGTATGTCGTTAATTTCATGTTGTGGTACTAATAATTTAGCATTTTCATCTTCTTGGTCGGGAGTAAATCTGTATAACACTCCCATATTTAGCATATATCCCCTCTTTGACCATTGTATGTAGTCTTCTGTTTCATCTTTATCTTCCAATGCTGAAATAATTTGACTCAGTTCTTCATCTTTCAGTTGTTCAGTGCGAATATTCTTTTCGCCTCGTTTTGGAAAGTCTAATTCGATAAGGCAGATTGTACATTCATCTGTGTGACTTTCACATGGTGGTCTTGATAGATTATCGGCTAATACATTCGTTTTTCCAGGAACATATTTTGTTTCAAAATCGTAAGGTTGTAATTGCAGTGCCCAACGAGCTAACCGTCCGGTCGGCGATTTTAAATTCATTAACCACTTCAATGGCTGGTGGTCAGTAATTGTTAGAAATTTTGTTCCTTCGATATATCCTCTGAAGCGTGATACTGCCCAAACGATGGCCAGAGCTTCCTTTTCAGTAACAGAGTAGTTACATTCTGCTGGTGTAAGTAGTCGACTTGCATATTCGATAGGGTGTTCTTTTTCTCCCTCCCCCTGCACTAAAGCTGCTCCGATTGCATAATTACTGGCATCCGTTTTTATTATGAAGGGTAAGTTGCAATCTAATTGTTTCAGTACAGGAGCCGTAGTCAGTGCTATTTTAAGGCTTTTGAAAGCTGACTCCTGTTGTTTTTCCCATTTCCAAATAACTGCCTTCTTTGTTAGGTTTGTTAATGGTCTTGCTATTTCTGCGAAGTTTTTGATAAATCTTCTGTACCAGGATGCTGTTTGTAGGAATGAAATCAGTTGTTTAAGTGTCTTTGGTGCCTTCATTTCAGCGATTGCCCTGGATTTTTCAGGATCTGTGGTGATACCTTCAGGCGTAATGATATGACCTAGGTATTTAATTGATTGACACCCAAAATAGCATTTTGATCTGTTTGCTCTTAGTCTGTAGTAGTTTAATTTTGTGAAAATTTCTCGTAAATCTTCTAGATGTTGCTCGAAAGTACATGATCTACAGATCAAATCATCTAGATATACCAGTACAGACTCCGCTTTAAGCTCTCTGCAGAATTTATCCATCAATCTTTGAAAAGTACTTGGTGCATTTCGTAATCCAAATGGCATACGTTTGAAACGAAATGTTCCGAATGGCGTTACAAATGTAGTTTTGTCTAGATCACTATCACATATTTTTATTTGATAATAACCAGATTGTAAATCTATAGTGGTCATATATGGCATTGCTTTAGCCTGTTGTAATAAATCGTCCATTCGTGGCAAGGGGTATCTGTCTGGTGTTGTAATGGCATTCAAACGTCGGTAGTCTATGCATACTCTAATGTCAGATTCACCTTTAGGCACTAGGACCACTGGTGCTGCCCATGGACTCTCGTTTTCTTCGATAATATCCATTTCAAGCATTTCATCCAACTTTACTTGTAATTGTTGTTGTCTAATTGGTGACATTCGGTATGGTTTTACTGCAATAGGCGTGTGATTGCCTGTGTCTATTTTATGTTCAGCAAATGGTGTAGACTCACCATGTTTATTGAATATATAATGAAATTCTGATAATAAGGAATTAAGTTGTTCTCTTTGTATCCTATTAAGGTTTGTAGCTTCATGGGATTGTAGTAAAATATCAAGAGAGTACAATTGAATATTATTTATTGGTATATAGGTCACTCGAGGATCAGGCAAGGACTCGTCATCAACTTCACGTGGAACACGTTGACGTGAAGGTAGTGGCGGTAGCTCGATCTTCTTCAACTCGAAACTCGGTGTAATGTCGCAGGGAGATTCTTCAGATTCATCTGGTGGAGTGTTGGGAATCGGCGACAACATTTTCAGATCTCTGGCCCATGTGAGAAAGGATGGTAAATCTTCATCTTGAGTCTCAAATTGAATTTTCTTTACAGCGATGCTGCTTTCCAGATTTATTTTTGGTTGGACAAACTGGTAAATTTGGTCAGTATTTTCGATAAAGCTCCAGCATTTTTGAGCAAGGTTCAAAATCATACCACTTTTCTCCAAAAAATCGATTCCTAGGAGCGTGCGATTGTCTCCACCGTCGGGAAATACCGAAAAAGAAATGGGTAACATCCGGTTTTCAAGAGATATTTCCACCGTTGTGGTTAACAACTTAATGGTCTTTGCTGAGCCGTCTGCGAGTCCCACTGTGGTATCATGCTCCGTAAACACCGCGCCGTTGTTTTTCATCAAGTTATATAACCGTTCCCCGGCGATGCTGGTACGTGCGCAGGTGTCCAGGTGGGCTTGACCCACAATATTATTATATTTGATTTGTATTGTCGGCAGTCTAATTTGGTTTTGTATTTTAGCCTCCATAGAAAAAAATTGTATAGGTTTCGGCGGTGACTCCTTTTCCTTACATGTAGCACAGTTACTACGGAACACTCCAACAGCGCCACAGCCATAGCAGGTAATAGGTGGTTTCGGTTTACCGTCAGTAGATGACGATGGAGCGTTTTTCTCTTTTGTGGCGGCAAGCTGCGACAAACGGATCCTGCAGGCTTCAATAAGGTGTCCTCTGCGTCCACAATAAAGGCAACGTACTATATTACGAGTCTCATTTCGTCCTTTAGTGGAAGACGAAGACGCTGGTGTTGAACTGGACGGTTGATTATCCAGACTTTCCAAATGACGGGCCTTTTCTAATAAGTCCGTAAAGGATTTTATATCTGTACGGGCTATTTTCTTCTTGACGTCTAATTTCAATAGACCGTAAATGAAGTCTATTTGTTCTTCTTCCTTATGACGTTTTTGAGGCAACATTCCGATCAATGCTCGTTTTCTGCAGATGAAGGAATCAATAGGCTCGTGCTCTCCTTGACAGTCGGCGAACAACTGAATATAAATTTCGTATGGTTGTAGTTTAGGTGCAAATGCTGCGTAAATAGCTTTCAATGCGGCAGACCACGTTTTTATCTCTGATTTAATACCCAGCCACCAAACACTTGCTGTCTCTTTCAGAAGCAAAGGTAAGCCGGATAGTGCATCTTCGTCTGATATCTGCTCGATTTGCTTGTATATAGTTAGGTTATTGATGAATTCATCTACTTTGTCATAGTCTCGTTCACCATTGAATTTGAAAGTACATCGAGTAAAATTCTTGTTTGTTGATGAACCAGGAATGCGGTTCAATATTGCGTGAAATTGTTCATCAGTTAGTTGAAAAGCCATTTTGTCTTCTTCAGCCATTTCTACCAATTTTAACGTTGGGCGCCACTATGTAGGGTGGCTGAGAGAAAGAGGGTGATGGTTTAACTATTTATTGATGAGTATACAATATTGGTACATCATACACATACAAAATATCCCTAGCTTGCATCAGAGTGGACTGCGTGGCTATCTCACTCTTCTGCTTAGAAGACCATAGGTTTTGGAACGGACTGCGTGGCTATCTCGATCCTCGACCTGGCCAGCACCTGAGGACTGCAGTGGCTATCTCTCAGGCGAAGCCGCCTAGCTAAGTGACGTTCGCTGGCCGCGCCGGGTCTTATATACGGTCCTCGAAGCGCGTGCCGCGTGCAAAACGATGGAGAGGGCGGCGGTGACAAGGGCAGCTAGATGTGTGCGAGCGAGAAAGCATTCGGGTCCGTGCGCCTCTCGCTACAGTGTTAGTATATTTTACAAAATTATCTACGATTTCACTTTAGGTTCACGTTTATTGACAGAAACTGAATTTTTACCAGGACTCCAAATCCCCAAAAACGGTTCTATTGCCTCGCGTCACGTATCTCTTTCTATTATACAGGCATGCCGCTAGGTACATCTCGCTCTCTCAGCTGTCACCGTCTCTCTTATACTGTAGAGCTTTCTCTATGATCACACCAAGTTTGATGCTTGTATTACCGTTTGAGCCATAGAGCGAGAAGAAAAAAACGTTGATTAAAAACTAGTTCCTTGTAAAAGGGATATTTATTTTTTTTAACTTTTTGACATTTTTACTATTGGTTAAACTTCAACTATCTAAAGGCTCTTACGGTTTAAAAGTTACATCCCTAAACAGGTAGGACAGACAGACGGACGGACGGACAACGTAGGCTTAGTAATTAGGGTTTCGTTTTCACCCTTTGAGTACGGAACCCTAAAAAATCGTAAAACACCGGTGACCTTTTCTCGCAGTAAGAAAAATTCCATTATATTCTCCTTGGTCACAAGTTTTGTGGCAAAGCTGGCAAAGAAACAAATAAGTAATTTGAATGACAGTCAGTTCAAATTTGGAATTTCATCAAAATTTTACGACAAATGTTGTCTATCATCAATTTCACATTGCGCAATCATTGAAAATTTTCAAATTACAAAAAGTACAGGGTGGCAAATAAATAGATCCGGAGAAAAGGTAAGACATCAATCATTATTAAATAAAATATAGTATGGTACCAATAAATGTATAGAAAGTGTATAATAAAGTACCATAGTGACTGCACCCGGTGGGAGTCATATGCAGTTTCGAAACCTGTCGTAGCGAAGCACGCTGGTGCGAAAAACTTTTTAACTGCCTCATACGTTCGAAAAATTGTACGTTCGAATCATGTAGTCGCGAAAACCGTTGTAGCGAAGCATGCTGCTGCGAAAAACTTTTTGATTGCCTCCTCGTACGTTCGAAAACTTGTGAGATTGAATTATGTAGTCCCGAAAAAAAATCGGTACTATCGTGGCCTAAAACTAGTACCTGACAACAAACGACTTCGTACGCGCAAACCATTGATTTTAAAAACTCATAACTTTGATTTAGATGATAGAAAATTCATAAATAATTTAAAAGCTTTATATCTTCGTAATTATATCATAAATGCAAATTTTATTTGTGACGCGGCATCTAGATTTTCTAATCTATTTTTCTAGATATAAAATATTACTTATATTAATACCGTCTACGCGTATTATGCGTCAAAGTTTTGTATGAAATTGACAACTCTCGAACCATCTTCAATCTTAATCATCCCCTTAAGAGGCCTATTACAAGCTCAGTGGCGCCCTCACCACAATAATAAAGATTTTTCAATAAAGAAAGCCTGAATTAAAAAAGTAAACTACAAAAGCCTTCAAGCTATTTTCATAGACTACGTTTGTAGGTTTTTTATTGGTCTAAACATACAAATTGAAAAAAGAAAAAAGAAGGTCGCCTTTTTATTTCGAAATTATCTATAACTGGAATGTTTAGAACCTATAAAAGTATTGTATAACAATAGCTTGAAGGCTTTTGTAGTTTATTGGAGTAGCACTTTTTTAATTTAAGCTATCTTTATTGAGAAATCTTTATTATTGTGGGGAGGGCGCCACTGAGCTTGTAAAAGGCCTCTTAAATGTTAATCCAACTCGGCCCAAATGTATGGGATAGCATTTTTTTTTTCGGCCCTATAGATAGATATGATATCGATAATGTTGTCGATAATATCAATACTATCGATATTTCAGAATAACCAACACTATTTATTGATATGATTTTATGCAATAAATAAATAAATAAATATCTTGGACAATGTCACACAAATTATCTAGTAACATTTAAAGTACCAGAATCTAGCCTGGACTTGTATTATGATGACTAGACAACAATATAGTAATAGTATCGATAATATCGATACTATTGCATCTAAATACTACCGAATACTAATAAAAGCGTCTTTGGCAACTTCATAATTCAATCTGACAAGTTTTCGAACGTACGAGGAGGCAATCAAAAAGTTTTTCGCAGCAGCGTGCTTCGCTACAACGGTTTTCGCGACTACATGATTCGAACGTACAATGTTTCGAACGTATGAGGCAGTTAAAAAGTTTTTCGCACCAGCGTGCTTCGCTACGACAGTTTTCGAAACTGCATATGACTCCCGCACCCGGTTGGTGTAACGGTTAAAACGCCGGACTGCCAAACCAGGGTCCAGGGTTCGAATCCCGGTTCGGTCATGGATGTTATTTGTTTTTGCCGTTGTTGTATTGTTTCCATAATAAAAAGCCTTGTGCTTGCTTAGGATCATTACAATGTAAGTGCCTGTGAGCGCTATTAATAATTATTTGAAATTTTGAATAGAAATTCATACACTAATCTTAAGGTCAGCGCCCATCTAGCGGCAAAATGCTCGAGCAGTTTTCATTAATCAATTCTATGTGACTATTATATGCTATTTTCAATCTTCTTCTTCTTATCGTGTGGGCAGATCCGTTTTTCAAACCGCCTTACTGCCTCTGACGTTGTTTTTATGTAACGACTACTACCACCAGAGATAGTAGCCGGGACCAACGGCTTGACGTGCCATCTGAAGCACGGAATCATCTTTTTTTCAATCAGGTGATTCAGCCTTGAATTTTCCTTACTAACTGGGGAAAAATCACTAGGTGTCCCCCATGGGAATCGAACCCATGACCTCCGTGTCACAAGCCCAATGATCTTAACCATTAGACCACGGAGGCTATTTTCAATTATCATTAAGTTCATTCTCAATTTGTCAATTAAAACTGCTCGAGCATTTTTCCGCCAGATGTGCGCTGCACTTACTCTTTTCATTGAAATCATCATGAGTCAAAATCTACATTGGGAACTAATCAACATTGTGTTAAAAGAGAATGTTCAATCCCGTTTCGCTTACAAAACTGATAAATTTGATTTTTATAAGAAATGCCACGATAAAATAAAACCGGTCAAGTGCGAGTCGGGCTACTCGCGCACCGAGGGTTCCGTACCACACCACCACAGAACACAACATTATTAACTTAGAAAAAAAACTTTTTCGTCCGGGACCTTTAGCACGAGACCGACTCACACTTGGCCGGTTTTTAGTATTTGTTGTTATTCTGTAGAGTTTGCTCTATAATCACACTAAGTTTGACGCTTGTATGTATTACTGTTTTTACGATAGAGCGTGAAGAAAAAGCGTTGATAAAAACTAGTTTCTTGTTGAGAACCCCCCTTAATTTTTAACTTTTTGACATTTTTATTATTTGTTAACAAATCCGCCGTAATAACGCACATTCTGTGAAAATTTCAATTATCTAGCTCTTACAGATCAAAAGTTACAGCCCTAAATAGGTCGGACAGACGGACGGACAGACGGACGGACGGACGGACGGACGGACAACGTAGGCTTAGTAATAGGGTCCCGTTTTCACCCTTTGGGTACGGAACCCTAAAAAGGATAATTTCCATTTCCTTGGGAAGCTCGATATTCCTCCTATCCTGTGTATAATTTCAGCTATCATACGATTTGTATCTGTTCTTTGATCACACACATTCGCCAACTGCGAAACGAACCGAAACGAATACACTTCGTCACGTGGGCAATGTCTTTTAATTTAACTATCAATTGCATCATTTTCTCAAATAAAGTCAGAAAATGGTGGAGAGTCCACCGCAAAAGAAGGATGAGCAGCACCCTCTTCTTTTGGTGCCTGGAGGGGCCGGCGGCGACGTGGCCTCCCAAAGATCAGCTCCTCGTGCTATACCTGTCCTCTCTTCAGTATGGAATGTGACCAGCTGTAATCCTAAACGACCGTGGTTCGACAGAGTTCCTGGTGAGTTCACTTGTTTGCTACCTTGTTTTTTTTATTTTTATTTATAATAAAATGGACTCTTGCTTGTCGTTAGCACTGCATTTCCGCCAGTGTCAAGTGTAGTTTATTGGGAGAATCTATCCCAATCTCTGGGACTGTTTTTGGACAAGAACAAGAAGAGATTGAGGAATGTGGAGCCTCGTGGCAGGCACAAACCACGCGAGACGTGTACTCGGGTCAGTTCCTGCAACGTGACTCCACTTTTTTGTTATTGTGTGGGCAGCAAGCCCTGGGTGTCAGAGTTTTTTCAGACCGCCTTACGACCTCTGACGTGGTGTTTATGTACCTAACGACTACTACCACCAGAGATAGTAATCAGGACCAACGGTTTAACGTGCCATCCGAAGCTCGGAATCATCTTTCTTTTCAGACTGCAATGTCCTAACTGGGGAAAAACGCACAAAGTGACATATCACTAGGTGTCCTCCTTCGGAATCGAACCCATGACCTCCGTGTCAAGAGCCCATGCTCTTAAGCACGGAGCACCACGGAGCTAGTTACCTAGTTTGTCGCCTAGATTTTAGGCACACTTTCGACCAATAAGCATTGTTACATAATTATAAAGGTCTCCGGGGTAATTGCAATATTATGGATAACATAAATTACGATTCAGTTTTTCTCTTTATTTGCCAACTGGTGTTGGCCTTCATCTAAAAGGCAGTTGTAGGTAAATATTTTAAATGCCTAATTAAATGCAATTATTGTTCCATTAGTTTCAATTACTCCAATAGACCTTAGCCATGTTTTGCCAGAAGATTTACGGCAGTTGATACTTGATTTTCAAAGGTAATCTGTTTGTCTGATGCAGGAATATTTGTACTTTCTTTCTTATCGTGTGAGCAGAGCCCTGGTGTCAGAGTTTTTTCAGACCGCCTTACGCCCTCTGACGTGGTTTTTATGTAACGACTACTACCACCAGAGATAGTAGCCGGGACCAACGGCTTAGCGTGCCATCCGAAGCACGGAATCATTTTTCTTTTCGGACAATCAGGTGATTCAGCCTGCAATGTCCTAACCAACTGGGAAAAAACGCACAAAGTGACATATCACTAGGTGTCCCCCGTGGGAATCGAACCCAGGACCTCCGTATCGAGAGCCAATGCTTTTAACCACTAGACCACGGAGGCATATTTGTACTTGTTTTGTATTATCCTCGACTCAAACTTTATTGTTAACATGAGGTACATATCTTTTTACAGAATTCGTATCTACATGCTGGATGACGTTCATCCTGCTGGGCATATCATTCCTGGTGTTCTACGCCATCGGCATGGTCGCGTACAAGAAAGAACCGTTTGTCATCTTCAAATACAACAACTCTAAGCCCTTCAGCGATGTGTACCTTCACCACATGTTCCCACGTGACTGCCACGTACCCTTCACAGCTTATTCCGAATATCTAACAAGCTTAGCTATCAAATACCCTTATCTGCGATTCAACGTTATATTTCTTCAAGAAGATTCACCTCAAAATGACGACCCAGTATCCAAACATGCAAGATTCTATGCCAAATTATTGCCGTACCAAACAACCAAATTGTACGATGAATACAATAAACGGGAAATGTCAATTTTCCAAAAGAGATATCAAAACGTTGTGATAAATATATTCCCAATAATCAAGTACATGGCAAAGACTCCTTTGAAA
This sequence comes from Agonopterix subpropinquella, assembly GCA_922987775.1. NCBI lineage: Eukaryota > Metazoa > Arthropoda > Insecta > Lepidoptera > Depressariidae > Agonopterix > Agonopterix subpropinquella. The sequence goes on along the minus strand of OV277695.1, from coordinate 12,972,255 downwards.
TACAAATGGAAGACTATCCCAAAAGCATTCATACCATTTTATGCCAGAGTATTTTCAATATGGCAAACTGGTGGGGTAGCCCTTGATCTGTATTTTTATAATCAACAGTACAGGCGATCTCGTTCTCTTGACTTGAGACTCGATGCTATTCTTAAACAACACAACAATGGAATAAACATTGCCGACTATATCAACGCACTGAATGCTATTAATCGTAATGAGGAAACCGAATTCTTTTTAACGTTTAACAATATCATCAATGTGTTAATAAACGAGACGCGTTCATTTTTCAATCTATCGCTACCTTTCACACGTATAGGCAATAGCGCGTCTGAAGAGGAACCATTGATTCGAACTCATAGGAATAAACGTGATCTTGAGCTGGCAACAACAAATATTTCTAGCAACGATGAATCTATAATAAACCTGGTTTTAGCGAATACAACTGTAGCTGTTACGGATGACGCTAAGGAAAATGTCTACCATATTGACACTGATACGAATGCAAACTCTAACATCTCGATGCCAGAAATAAATAATCAAGTGTCGCTTATGCAAACGCAAAATGCCGATGCTTTTGATGCAGATTCTGTCGAAATCAATAAAACGGATAATAATAATTCTCTTCCAAATCCTGGACACATTGTGATGATTTATGACCTCTCAATCATTTCGGATGGAGACTTGCCGCATCCAGGGTACCCTCAACCTCGGCTGCCTTTTCCTTTTGAAAGAGTTCTACGAAGGGATAGTACGAAGAAGCATACTGAATTCGGACCCCATCAATCCCAAATAGTTTCAATTGAATCTGAGGGTTTTTTTATATCTGCCACTTCAGCAATGCATCCCTTTTTAGGATACATAATTTCTGGAGACTGTAAACTTGTGCCGCCAAAAATGGCAATACAAGATGCACTTATCTCGCAATGCGCTGGCGAACTCCGAGATGGTACCTATTGTGACAATATCTTTATCCTCTAATTAAAAAAAAAACTCATTAATTTTATGTTGCTTTACCTAATTAATTGTTGTTTTTTGTGCGTATTAGCTAGTTAAATTTCGTTTTTGTTAGTTTGTACTTTGGTAATTAAATAATTTACTAACCCGACTTATCTTGTTTACCTATAAACAGGAGTGTTTCCCGTTGGTCAGATTGGTGGTCAGACTGGTCTGGCCAACGGGAATTATTTTTCCCATTGGCCAGATTTATTTGACAGCTAGAAAAGACATGCTCATTCTGCGTGTTGCACATTCTGCGTATTGTTCATTGTGCGATTTGTGAATTTTGAGTGTCGTGCTCATTTTGCGTTTTGTACATTATGGTCCGAAGGGAAACTAAACAACTTTCTCTATGGGACCAACATCGAAATCTCGAAAAAAAATCAGCCCCGCAGGACCAGAAGTACAATCGGGAAGTACCATCAATGGTACAGTTGGCACTAGGTGGTGCCAGTAGTACCATTAATAGTACAATTGGCACTAGATCGTTCCAGTAGTACCATCAATGGTACAACTGGCACTTAATACTCGTAGGACTTAAACCGGGTATTCATTTGGCAAAATTTGTTTATAGACACTGTTTATACAGGGTGTACAATAAAATGGGACAGCTACTTAAAGGGGTGCTTCAGACCATCAAACTGAACAACTTTCTGTATGGGACCAATATCGAAATCGCGAAAAAAAATTCCGCTCTCCCATACAAAACTGCAAACATAACTCGACTGAAATGTATGGGACAGCAGATTTTTTTTTCGCGATTTCGATGTTGGTCCCATAGAGGGAGGTTACACGGTCAGTATTTCATCAGTCTGGTCCATCAGTCTGGTCATGTATATTTGATTTGAAGGGAAACTGACTCGATATTGACATGACTAACATGGTGCTTCAGTATATCAGTTTCCCTTCAAATCAAATAAACATGACCAGACTGATGGTCCAGAATGACGAAATACTGAACGTGTAACCTCCCTCATAGAGAAAGTTGTTCAGTTTGATGGTCTGAAGCACCTCTTTAAGTAGCTGTCCTATTTTAATTTACACCCTGTATAAGCGCAGCGTGGGTAGGCCCCTCACACGGTGGACCGACGACCTGGTGAAGGCGGCGGGAAAACGTTGGATGAGGGCAGAGCAGGACCGGTGGTAATGGCGATCCTTGGGGGAGGCCTATGTCCAGCAGTGGACGTCCATCGGCTGAGATGATGATGATGATGATGACTGTTTATATACATGTTTCACGATGTTTCATCATCTCTGTAAACATGTTTATAAACATTCCATAAACAAAGATGATGAAACATTGTTTCAGAAACATGTTGCTGTGTTCCCCGCTCAGAGTGGAGAGCAAGTCGAAACATTTAGTTTAGAAACAGAAGTTGACAAGTGTGGACGCGTGTTGCGCGTGTTTTAAACATGGAAGTAGTTTGGTCGAACAACCAGATTTCTATGCTCATAGAGCTCTTTCAACAGCGTAGCATTCTCTGGGATGCATCAAATAAAGACAATTTTTTTTTTTTTTTAATGATGCTTGGGTAGTACTAGTATTTATTCTGTGGCTTGGGCAGAGATTGATGCAGAGTTAAATATGGCAAAGAAGGATGTTAATAAGTATAAATATAATTATGTAAGTAGCACAGAGCATCACTACCTGCTCGGGCGACATCCTAGCTACAACTGACAAGTGTGGTCTGCCAATGTTACAGAAACAGTGTTTACGGTAAACATGTTTATAAACACGATGATGAAACAGTGTTTACTGTAAACATGTTTATAAACAAATGTTGCCAAATGAATACCCGGCTTTATTTGCATTCAATGCACTCCACTCCACAAAGACTTCATTCGTAGAAACTCTTCAAACTCGAGGGGGGTTCCGAGTGCCACTTGTACCATTGACCAGCAGTATCATTAGTACTATTACGTAATGGTACTAATGATACAATACAGTGCCAACTGTACCATTGATGGTACTTCCCGATTGTACTTCTGGTCCGGCGGGAAATCAGCGGTCCCATACATTTCGCTCGAGTAGGTTTGCAGTTTTGTATGGACGAGCTGATTTTTTTTTCGCGATTTCGATGTTGGTGCCATATAGGAAGTTGTTCAGTTTGTTGGTCTGATCTGATCATCCCCTTAAAAAAGTTTCAGCATATTAAGAAGGACCCTGTATACTGCTGTATATGGTACGGAATCTTACGAAAATACCGAAAATGACCCAAAAAAATACACAGGAAGCTGGCATAGGTACCACAAAGATTGAAATACCCAGCTGTAGGTTGTATCAAGAATTTTAAGCGTAGAAAGAGAAGATACTAGAAGGAACCTAGTGAGAAGGACATAAGGAAGCACGTCTCTTGTCATATTCACTCAATAAGAGATGCACGTGAGATGCACATAGCAAATAAGAGCTTCTTGATAATTTCTTGATAGGTACCTTTTGTCTATACCACATGTCTGTTCTCTGCGTAGTGTATTACATACAGATTACATAGTCTAAGGTTCTCTGTCTATACCACGCTAGGACCAAATACGTCCCTGATACCACGTCTATACTCTATACCGTTCAGATACCGATGTTGTCAGGTAAGGACCATTTGATTGTCAATATGACAATATAAATAAAACCGGTCAAGTGCGAGTCGGCTACTCGCGCACCGAGGGTTGCGTACCACACCACCACAGCATATTAACTTACAAAAACATTTTTTTGGTCCAGGACCTTTAGCACGAGACCGACTCACACTTGGCCGGTTTTTATTATTTGTTGTTATACTGCAGAGTTTGCTCTATAATAACACCAAGTTTGACGCTTGTATGTTGTATTACCGTCTTTACGATAGAGCGATAAGAAAAAATGTTAATCAAAACTAGTATGAGGGACCCTTTTAATTTTCACCTTTTTGAAATTTTTATTATTTGTTAGCATCATCATCATCATCATTCTCTTGCTGTGCAAATCTAGCAAATCCGTATAATAACGGACATTCTGTGAAAACTTCAACTATCTAGCTATTAGGGTTTCAAAGTTACTGTCCTAAATAGGTAAGACAGACGGACGGACGGACGGACGGACGGACGGACAACGGTACGTAGGCTTAGTAATAGGGTCCCATATTCACCCCAAAGAGTGAATATATGATTCCGTACCCAAAGGTACGGAACCCTGAAAACTACTCTGTGATAACAATGTTCCTTGGTGATGTGATGACCATAGAGTACGGTAAACAAGTGATGACAACATAATGTTCATTTAAAATACTTTTTTGATTGTGGTTCCTTGGATGACAATCTGTATAGTCCGAGATCCGACCGTAAAATTATGCACCTATTTCTTAGGCGAACGAAATGTGATTCTAATGTATGTTTGCACAGGGCCCAACTATAGGGTTGCCAGGTTCAAAGATTTCATTTTTGTACCTGGTAACACTAGAGTGGCGGCAGACTGAGAGGTGGCAACCCTAGTTTATCCATTACTTTAGATCAGTCTCCTTCCTATGGCATCTCATTTACTTCCCAAACAGACAGGAAATAGTTATACCATGGTCTAAAAAAACAAGGTCTTCTATTCCCATAGAGTGACACAAGCCTAAGTCACAAAAAAATGGCCGCTAAACATGTTAAAAGGGTATGATGACCTAGACTTGTGTCAGTCACGTGGTCAGTCACGTGATCGGAAGGGAATACCAGGCGCAGTATATTATTGTACCAAGAGTTATACCAAAAATGATAATGGAAAAAGTACTTGCGGCAGGATTTTAATAGGCAAATTGGCGGCGTTAAATTAACCCCTGTGCAAACATACATTATAGAATCACATTTCGTTCGCCTAAGAAATAGGTGCATAATTTTACGGTCGTATCTCGGACTAGTAGGTAAAACGCATTGGTCATAGATAAGCTACTATTTTACATTGGTAATGTGTTGGTAATTAACCTGTAAATGTTCCCGTCACAATTTTTATATGACAATTTGGTTGTAATGTTGTAATGTGAACCGAGTTTTTCGTCACGTTTTCATTAAAAACACTTTTCTAGAAATGTTAGTAAGAAAAACAAATCTAGTACTATTACACCATCAATGATGAAGTTACCGTTTAACCAAGTACTTGGTCCTATTTTAAAACCGTATTTGGGTCGAAGCAGATTGTTTTGTCAGAACACCGCCTTCGCTTTCAGTATTCCATACACCTACCTCTACGGGATTCTTGGATTTGTAAGTATTTTATATAAATATAGAGTTTACCTGTGATTTTATCCGCACAAATTATACCTACACCAGATTTTAAGTCAGATCATAAGCTATCGAACAAACAAAGTTTCATCAAAATCGGTTCAGTAGTTTTCGCGTGATGCTCGATCAAACAAACAAACCGACAGACAAAAAATCCTAAAATTGGTGATTTGGAATCAGGGACACCTAAGTGTCCCTGATTCCAACCAAACCACATCGTTACTTTTTTTTTTGTTAATATCTTCAATGTATTGAAGCCGATGAATTTTTCGTTCGCATCTATAAGAACATTAATTTGTTTTATTGGAGTCGCTGTCAAGCCAAGTCAAAAACCAATGCAGTCCTATCGCGAATAATACCGGCTTGACACCGACTTCGATAAAACAAATAGATACGAACGAAAAAGTCATCTGCTGCAATATTATTTTGAACTTTTTTAGTTTTTTTGAAGGCGGTTTTAATTCAGGTATTTCCCGTGGTACACCTTTTTATGGAGTCGGTGTCAAGCCGAGCCAAAACTAATGCAAGCCCAGTCGCGAATCGTACCAGCTTGACAGCGACTTCGATCTATGCGAACGAGAAAGTCATCGGGTGGAATATAATTTTTTAGTTTTTGCAGTTTTAATGTTTCGTTAAAATTTTTGCATTCTAGTTGATAAGCGCCAGCCACCTAAGGAAGCACCTCGGAGAGAAGCAAAGTGGCAGTGATACGTCAATTGGGAGCAATTATGAGTTGAGCAGTGACTCCATGCTGGTACATGATTTGAAGATTATAGCCACCGCGATGGGTCTGATCCAATATGCTTGCTTGATGGTCGGATGTTACACTGTAAGTCTTGAGGGTCTACTTCGAAATTTTTGCGTGAACCCTTTCGTTCCAATGTCAACTCTATTCCTACGGAGTTCGGTCAGAAATGGATAATAAGGTATATCGAAAATCGAAAGCACAGATTGATGTTACTATACGTAATCTCGGCGAATGTGCCCAGGAGTTACATGACCTGATTCCACCATCCCCCTTCCATCATCGTACGACAAGACGTAGTGCGAGACTGCATCCATACGTTGTCGATATTCCAACAATCCGCACAAATAGGTTCGCATCATAGAGAAAATAACGCGCTCCCCTGGGGTAGAGATGTTGTATCGAACTGTGCACAGATACTCAACTGGGCCTGACGTCATAATAGCGGGAAGTAGCGTATTTAAATGTTAACCCTTCCCCTCACCCGTTTTTCACCCCCTTTGTTGGCGACAACATTTTCTATAGAAACAAGCCGATATGCCATCTCTTCTTACTCTATGGTTCGCATCCTCTTTTATAATGAGAACCGGTAAGGTTTGGAACTCTCTCCCTGCGTCTGTTTTCCCAAGCAAATACAATCAGGATATTTTTAAAAGAAGAGTAAATAGGCTTTTTCTGGGCGAGCGCGCTACATCCTCGGCTTCATCTACACTTTCTATCAGGTGAGCTGAAGCCAAGCGCAAACCCATTATGAATTAAAAAAAAAAAAAAAAAAATCGAATGTCCAAATATAAGTAGATACATACATAAACTCACGCCTGTAATCCCTTTTGGGGCGGTCAGAAACATTGCTAAAACAACCAACTTTCTCTTTAAGAATATAGTTGTAGCAAACAACTAATAATAACTAAAGAGAAAGTTGGTTGTTTTAGCAATGTTTCTGACCGCCCCAAAAGGGATTACAGGCGTGAGTTTATGTATGTATCTACTTATATTTGGACTTTCGTTTTTTTTTTTTTTTTTTTTTTTTGGTTTACTCACATTTAGCAATTTAAGTTCCAGTATGGAGTGACGTGTCAAGTGATGAGAGGTGGCTAGCATTTTGCCCACATAAGAAACCTTTTATCACTAACGAGCTTTTACCCGCGACTTCGTCCGCATAAATTGTATACCAGATTTTAAGTCAGATCATAAGCTATCAAACAAAAAAAGTTTCATCAAAATCGGTTCAGTAGTTTTTGCGTGATAGGTACTCGAACAAACAAACAAACAAATATACAAACAAACAAACAAACAAACAAACAGACAGACAAAAAATCCAAAAATTGGTGATTTGGAATCAGGGACAGGTAAAAACCATGTCGTAATTTTTTTTTGTAAATATCTTCAATGTACAGACACACTTCTGTTACAGTTTTATAATAGTTTAGATTAGATATCACTTGTCTTGTACGACACCCACGGGAAGAGTCAGGGGTGATCCATTCTAAGCCGTAACCACACAGCTAAAGTTCGAGTATCATCATCATAATCATCATCATCATCTCAGCCAAAGGACGTCTGTGCTGATCATATGTGCTGGACATAGGCCTCCCCTAAGGACCTACAATGCTACAATGACCGTTCCTGCGCAGTCCTCATCGAACGGGTTCCCGCCGCCTTCACCAGGTCGTCGGTCTACCCACGCTGCGCTTTCCGGTACGCGGTCACGAAACTAACGAACTTTTCGGCAATCTGACCAACGGCACTGATATCCAATGGTCAACGCTACTCAAAATAATACCGTTACTTCCTTACGTTTCCTATAAGATTTTAATAATTTTTCATGAATGCAAAGGTAGCGTCTGGTCAAGTTGAGACTTTAAATAACAATCAACTATATTTCCAGGAAAATCCAGCATTATTTCTGCCTCACCTAACTGGCCAGCTGGTGGTGGTTACTGTAAAAATCCTCAATGTCTTGCTTTTGCTCAGCCACGGCAATATGAAAGCGTTAGGAAAACTCCAGCACAAGGTCCCTGCCATTGTACTGATGACGTTCAACTGGCTCCAAGAGTTTTGCGTCTTCAGACAGTATCTTTGCGTTTGTGATCTGTAAAACATTTTGTCAAGCAACAATAAAGTTTTGTACATAGAAAGGCTTTGTTTTTATAACGTTCTTATTTTTAATTGGTAAGTTGATAGATTGGCATTGGCCTCGATTCGGACTGTGCCACGACTTAACTTATCTAAATGTATTCCTGTCACTTTCTAAAATAAGATTAAGAAAAGAGACAGAAAACCATCAGCTGACTTTAGTGCTGTCAAAGTGACGTTACACGCCCACGTCATAATGTATGCCATCTTATTTAAAGCGTTTTTGGGCGTGTAATGTTACTTTGACAGCACTAAAGTCAGCTGTTGGTTTTCTGTCTCTTTTCTTAATCTTATTTTAGAAAGTGACAGGAATAAATTTAGTTAAGTCGTGGTACAGTCCGAATCGGTACCATTGTAAGTGTTTTAGCCATAGACATTATTATACTACCTACCGGATTTTGCTAGCGAACTGTCAGAAAATTAATTTTTAGGGTTCCGTAGCCAAAGGGTGAAAACGGCGGGATCCTATTTGGTAATAGGATCCCGCCGTTTTCACCCTTTGCCCGCCTACACACTATGGTTAGTGTAAAGAACTAATAATGGTGAAGCTCAGCGGTCGCGGCAGGCCAATCGTGCGGGGCGTGCGGGGGCCGGGAGGAGTGCGTCCCGGCCCACGTTGCCTGCGCGCGTACCCTAACAGCGAATTGAGTTAGGGTACGCCCGTCCCCCGCACGCCGCGCGGGCATAGACCCGCCGCGACCGCTGAGCTTCATCACTTATTTTATTTACACTATGCTATTACTAAGCCTACGTTGTCCGTCCGTCCGTCTGTCCTACCTATTTAGGGCTGTAACTTTTGAACCGTAATACCGTAATACCGTTTACAGTTGACATTTTCACAGAACATGCGTTATTAATAACTTATTACCTACGTTATTACTCAGTTGGTAGGTACGGCAAGTGCTCAAACACAAACGAACTAGAGAATAAATTAAATTCATCCTTAAATAAAATTTCAGATTGGCTAGTCATGCATAACCTGGAACTCAATCTAAAAAAAACTAAGATCATCCAATTCAAACCCTCACAAAAACCGCCACTTCAGATATCTTACAACTACGATAATTCAGCACTTGAGGTGACAAATGACGCTACTTTACTAGGAATCGACTTAGATACAAATGTGACTTGGAAACCATACATCCTAAAACTAAGAAATAAATTGTCTTCCTTTATTTATGCTCTCTATCAGCTGAAGCGGGTTACAGATTTAAAGACTACTCTCGCAGCCTACCACGCTAATGTCCATTCAAGGCTCTCGTACGGAATAGTTCTGTGGGGAAATTGTTGTGAAGTAGGAGATGTTTTCGTCCTTCAAAAAAAATGCATCAGAATTATAACAAATATCTACCAAATGGTGTCTTGTAGACCTTACTTTGTGAAGCACCAGATATTGACACTCACGTCCGTTTATATTTTGGAGTCATGTAAATTTGTCAGGAAAAATATGAATTTGTACTCCCCAATGATCAATAACAGAAGAAATAATCGAAATTTAAATAAATTATTTAGACCTTCCACAAAAATGTACCTTGTTTCTTCTAGCCCCCACCACATGGTAATTAAAATATATAACCACATTCCAAATTCTATAAAAAACATTGAAAAACTCAACATATTTAATAATCACCTTAAAAATTTTCTTTTGCATAAATCCTACTATAATATTTTAGAATTTTATAGATGCTTCGATGACTCTACGACTAGCAATTAATTTTGACTTACGATGTTACTTATTAATTTTAATTTTTTCACTATCTTTTTAACATATTAACATTATATAACGTTGACATTGTGATTTGAATTAACTGATACTATGATTTGTTATTGACTAATTTAATTATGTAATTATTAATATGATGACAACTATAATGCTGTGCCCTTACAGGGCGTCACCTGTACCTACTTTATATTATATAACATCCAAATAACTTGTGACTTGCAAATAAATAAATATGAAATATGAAATATAATATTTCGATGTTCACAGTACAAGAGCTCACAACGTAATACTTAAATCGAATACAATCAAAGGTACCTACGGCTATTTAAAGGCAGACACAAAAAACTTTCCTCACGACTATATTCCCCGAGGGGGTAGTCGGAGATATTCTGAAACTTTAGAACATCCACGTTTCACTAGTAGCACCGTGTCCAGTGTGACGGGGAGTGAGCCCATCGCCACTTGTAGTGGACAGTGGGTACAATGCCTCAAAATTGAAGCATGCCGGTTTCCTCGCGATGCTTTCCTTCACCGAAAAGCCAGTGGTGTTACAAATCGTGCATAAATTCCGAAAAACTCATTGGTACGAGTCGGCCTGGACGGGGATCGAACCATCGCCTCCTGCACGACAGGCAAGGTTACTCGGCACTGGACCACCACGGCTTCACTCTTGGCACTATTTTCGTTACAATAATTATTAAATTAAATTATTATGTAGGTTTCAAAAATTTAAGTTAATCAAATTAGTGGTTTTGAACGCTATATTTTTTTTGTTATTAACGATGGGTTTGCTCTTGACCTTAGTCCAGTCTTCAGGACGAAGATGGGGTCGTAGATGTAGCGAGCTTACCCAGAAGAGCTATAATTGTATATTCTGTGACGCTGGCGCTATGAGGGTATATAGTTCTCGTAGGTACAACACTGGTGAATTAACTTGGCACCTGTCTCGCACGTCCCTTGGAATAAAAAAAACGGAAAACTCGGAAAGAATAACTCGAAAATGCTAAAGTGCAGGGACGCGTGCAACAGTAACTGAAATGCTATGCTACAGCCTCGCACGGCGACCGAGGGGTCCCTCGGGGTGGTAGCAGGAGGGGTGTCAAATTCCGAGCCACGTGCGAGCCAGGTGCCTAGTTAATTCGCCCGTGTTGTAGTACTAGTATTTATTCTATGGCTATGATGGCGACTGTACACCAAAGCTGTACACCTTTGGATAGGCCTTACGCGAACATTCAAACCAGAAAAATGAGGCAAAACAATTGACAGTTTTACTTCGAATTTGTACCGAGATGACACACCAAGTGCCCTAGTTTGTATTGAAGTGCCCTAGTTTTGCGTGCTTCAACTTAAAGCGCTTTAGTTCATTTTACTTTGATCTAAGCTGTACACCTATGAAATAAAGCAATGTTTTTAGTAATAGATACTCTTTCTTATACTGTGGTATAACTTCTCCTTGAATACCTAACAGATAAAATAAAATGATCTGACAAGACATTGACAATCGAATGCATCAGTTCAAGTTCAAACGTATTTTGATGGATGACATAGCTACATAATGTGATTTCGTTAATTTTAAACACTCGTTTAGCGCAAGAATTCATGTGAAGCTCATGGGGAAAATTATTGTTTTTATGGCCGAGAAATGAAGCTTCCATGAAGTTAGGAACTCTTCATCATGGAAACCGCAAGTAATACTCTGTTGGAGGAACTTCGAATGAAGCATGAGATTCAAGCGAATCACGCGAATGTAAGTCATTGACGTGACGTGTCGTTTGACGGCCCGGTAGCACAGTCAGTAGTGAACCTGCCTGCTGTGCCGAGAGTCGCGGGTTCGAATCCCGTAAGGGACAAATATTTGTATGATGAATATGAATATTTGTACCCGAGTCATGGATGTTTGTATTTATACAACGTGTTAATGAATTAGCGCAAAACCTCATACACCCTAACTGATTTATAGCAAAATAATTAGATTGCAACAATAATTTAATTATTTTTATAACTAAAATTTAAAGTTATTCGCATTTTAAGTTTTGAGGCAAAAATGATTTGTTATCATTTCAGCACTGAAAGAAAGCGCTAACGTACTCATGGATACATTTTTATAATCTTGTTTTGGTAGTAAGTAGGGTGAGTGTGCCCATACGGTGGGTTTTCATCGGGTTCAGTAAATTTTAAATTTTGCAAAAAAATTATTTAATATTTTGAAAAAAATTACCTATGTTGAAACCATGATAATTCGATTCTGCTCTCGATTCTAAACAAACTACTTTCTAGTTTTGCGTTAATTCATTAACACGTTGTATATGTATTCTATATTGTTGTCTAGTCATCATAATACAAGTCCAGGCTAGATTCTGGTACTTTAAATGTGACTAGATAATTTGTGTGACATTGTCCAAGATATTTATTTATTTATTTATTTATCTCTATTTATAGGCAGTGGCGTAGCGTGGGCTTCCACCGCCCGGGGCAAAGACTGATTTTGCCGCCCCCTATACAAAAAAATAACTGAGCGAGCGAAGTGAGCTCGAAATTTTATTTACACATCGATTCGGGTTGTTTTCAGACATCTTTTGGTTTATCTATGCAAAAATAGAAACTTAGAGCGAGCGAAGCGAGCTCGACTTTTCACCTCGATACGAATCGGTTAGAGCCAGAGCTTTTTACCTAAGTAAAAGCTAGGTATGGATCAAGCGAAGCTCGCTCGAAATTTTTAGCACCACGTCTTAGCTGTGGTCAGAATTATTTAGGATTATGTGTAGGTAGAGTAATTAAAACAGAAATAGAGCGAGCGAAGCGAGCTCGACATTTCTCTGCTCTACGAATTAGACAGAGCTCAATCAATCTATATTTTCTCCAATTTGCCCCCCCCCCCCCCCTGCCCTCCCCTCTCTACCCTACTGTTTATATTATAGTTTAGCCGCGACTTTGTCCGCATAAAACAAAACGAGCTAGTTGGCATACAACTTCAATCCCGTTTGTTCGGCATCACATAGAAACTACTGAACCGATTTTGATGAAAGCTTATGATTTGGCTTAAATTTTTTTTTATTAACTATATGGGTTTGCTCTTGACCTCAATCCAGTCCTCAGGACGAAGATGGGGTCGTAGATATAGCTTCGTAGATTCTGTAGATTTATCTTCTCTTGGCAGTTCATGAATATCGGCGGTGAGACCTCCGACGGTGTTCGCTTGAGGCTTAGAGCGCTCCTCGTCGCTCTACTTGGGATCTCGATGTCTGCGTGCGCTTTTGCAGCGCAGCCCGTCGAGCTCGAACTCGATGACGACGATGTAGCGCAGAAACTCAATAACGTCAGCTTTGCTAGACGGTAAATGCTCTTGCGTGTGCTCGTTTCTTTCTGCGGGGCTAGTACGCCAACCCGCGATAGCGACATTAACACATCCATCTGTCAAATTTAGTCTTTTATCACATTCGTTCGTGCGCAAATAGAAAGAGAGCGGAACCGTGATAGTGCTATATAACGCTATTGCGGGTTGGCGTACTAGCCCCGCATAAGCATAATGCTCACGACTATATTCCCGAGGGGGTGTCAGAGATATTCTGAAACCTCAGAACATCCACGTTTCACTAGTAGATAGGTACAGAAACCACCAATTACGAAAATACAAAATTAAGATTTTAATTAGATTATTCAATAGTGAGCCAAAACTCAGTAATGGACAGTGGGTACAACACATGCCTCGAAATTGAAGCATGCAGGTTTCCTCACGATGTTTTCCTTCACAGAAAAGCCAGTGGTGCTACAAATTGTAGGTACAAAAGTTCCGAAAACCCCATTGGTACGAGTCGGCCTGGACGGGAATAGAATCATCGCCTCCTGCACGTCATGTGTAGGTACGACTCGACAAGTTGTGCTACCATGAAATCCTTAATATGCTAAAAATGTAGGTACGTTGCTACAAGTGCCCCCTTACTATAACTATTTTCGATTAATTTGATTATCATAAATAACCCAATCACTTCTCCGACTCTGTTCACGCGGGTCTACTTAACATATTCGCGGACAGTGACCGGCTATAGCAATGATAACAATAAAAGTTCTATTGTGTCTCGTTCACTGTCCGCGAAAGTGTTAATTGGGTTAAAGATTGGAAGACTACATTCGAGTATCACTTGTCTGGGGTCTACTTATTCCTTCAGGCATCATGCACATCTTTGACGCCCAAACAGCTTGGCTGTCGGTTATAGCCACTGCATCTTACCTAACCTCTGATCGTGTCGGTCTTTTCGTTCCATCAGACAGCGTCGGTCTGGGACTTAAAAAACTACCGGGAAAATTCAAACAAGCGGCCCACTGACTTTTTCCCCGACCATGGCAAAGTCAAAAGAAAGGGCATGGATGGGCGTAGCAGTTATTTTATCCCAGGGCGTAGAGAGGCTAGGTATAGATCAAGGTCAGGTTGCAAAACAATCTAGGAGCCAGGAGAGCCGGAGCGAGCGAAGCGAGCTCGAGTTTTTCACGGTGTAAAATATCCGAGCTACCGAAGTGTGCTTGAGATTTTACTACAATACGACTAGGGCGTTACAATCACAGACTATTATATGGTTACAATAAAAAACGTGTGTGACAGAAAAAACATTGTTCCTTAAGCGACTAAAAACCAAGAGCGAGTGAAGCGAGCTCGATATTTTACTATGATATTTAGGCCATTATGTAAATCCTGGAGCTTGAGATTTTACTCCAATAAGGCTAGGTCGTAAATCAAGAGCGACGAAGCAAGTAATGACCACACAAGCCAGGAGCGAGCGAAGCAACCTCGTAGATTTACTGCAATGCCAATACGACTAGGTTGGGAATTAGGTGCGAGCGAAGCAAGCTCGAGATTTTACTGCAATGTGACTTGGGACTAGGACGCTGAAATACCACCAAGAACAAGGAGCGAGCGAAGCGAGCTCGAGAATTTGCTACATTTTGTTTTTTAAGGGGACGATCCTGTGATAATTAGACCATTTTGATCATCAGATTTCGATATTGGTCCCATGGAAACAGTTACTTACTCAGTTTGATGGTCTGATCATCTCCTTAAACCACCGTCAGCGTATGTTGAAGGACCCTATGATTTGCTGGATTTAAAACTAGGAGCTTTCAGCTCATGCCGAAATCGAGTGAAACGTGAACGTTTCGCGAAACAAATGATTGAGCGAGCGAAGCGAGCTCGAAAATTCGCAAAACAAATGACTACGCCGGGGGCCTCCGACTCAGTTACTTACTGAACATATTTTGGCCTTGTTTTGAATTTGATCAAAACGGTTCTCCAGGTTTGGAGGCCCCTTCAACCAAACTTATGATTAGAGAGCAAAACAAAACTGAACGAGCGAAGCGAGCTCACAATTTTGCAATAAGCACGTTTTTCTGAATTTCCCTGACTTTTTAAGAAAGTGAAAAAAAAGTTACTTAGTTGTCGATTATTTTATTGTAGATTTCTAAAATTCTTTTTTAAGTAACTCTTTTTAATCCTGGGGTGGGCCAGAAAGATTCTGGAGTGGGCTGAGCTATGCTATTTATGGGATGAAAATGAATAGGGAAGAAGAGCTGGGCCGGACCGGCCCACGGGGGTACCGGCCCACCGGGAAAAGTCCCGGTGTTCCCTGGGGCCAGACCGACGCTGCGGCATCAGACAAAGGAGGGTAAGGCGAGAGTGTATCTGTGTTTAGCGCGTACACTTCTACACTTCAAAATATCCTGCGTACCCGACTGATTAGCAAACTTAAGAATAGCATGTAGTAAATTGATAAGGAATCATCTACATGATTGTATTTCTGCCCCTGAACGCTTTCAGTGAGAATTCCGCCTTTCTGTGCAAGATAGTTAAGTTACTTTCAGGCGCTACATATCCACTTGACTTTTACTTTACGTGCAAGATTAATATCCACAAGGGCTATTATAACTCTTGCAGGATAACAAAACCGACGATACGCCTCGTGATGGGCTACGGCAAAATGAGCGCTTTCGTCACAGCCGC
Source organism: Agonopterix subpropinquella (assembly GCA_922987775.1). Classification (NCBI taxonomy): domain Eukaryota; kingdom Metazoa; phylum Arthropoda; class Insecta; order Lepidoptera; family Depressariidae; genus Agonopterix; species Agonopterix subpropinquella. The sequence continues at coordinate 12,956,433 of OV277695.1, read as the reverse complement.
CACTTCGTTGTTGCTTCTTATAGCTGTGATGTCTAAGGTAAGATTGGATTTCATTATGTATTTTTCTTTAGTTCAACGAAATAGACCTTTCTCCTATTAGGAAACTCTAAGACCTCGTTCAAGGAGACGCGGGGCGGCACGGGGGGCGGGCTGCCGGAAAAACAAACAAATGAAGATGTATGAGAGCGTTCACGGAGAAGCGTTTTTGCATGCTTTTGTTTGTTTTGTGGCGTCGCATGTGGCGGGCGCCGCGGCGGATGATGCAGCAGCTATGAGCTTGTCCAGATGAGGCGTTTAGCCAGTAACCACTCGCGCGACTGCGTTTTGCATAGCGCGTTTATGCAAAATATACACGTTTGTCCGTTGTTACTATTCGGATTAGACTATCAGGATGCTAGAAAGCTGCGGCAGCCGCGGCGGGTGGCGTAAATTACTTTTCACACCACCCGCTCGAAAATGGAACATTATATGTCATGTAACTCGAACCTAAAGCAAGTCATTATATCCCTGGGACTAGCCGGGCAATAATATTGTACTGAATTTCATTATAACCCGCTGGTCAATAATGAGATTTGAATATGGAACCGCATCCACAGATTATTTAATATTTACATTTACTACGACCCTTACTTAAAATTCGTATGAAAACTTACCATGGAGACCTGAACCAAAAAGAACTTAATTCGAAATTTGAACTGGCCACCGCGAGTATTGAACACAAAAAAAGAAAAAAAGTCGCGAATAGGTACTGCAAATCTCTGTACCTATTGCTACGAACAAAGTAATAAAAAAATATTACATTTTCTTTTCACAACTGGAGTGCGATTTTTGAATCTCATTCGCTAAGTTCAGCAGTTGAAAATGTCAAAATTACTATGGAGATACGCATCTTTCTACTGCTGATTTGACTTTCACAAATCGCACTCCTGAAGTATGATTTTTGAAAGCCAAATCAGCAGTAGAAAGTTGCATATCTCCATAGTCATTTTGACATTTTCAACTGCTGATCTCAGCGAATGAGTTTCAAAAATCGTTCTCCTGGTCTAATGTTTCAAATATCTACTTTCACTTTGAATGTAATAAAATAGTGTTGTCTAAATACTATACTATTGAACTCTAATACTTACTTTGTTATAAACTCTAATAAAAGAATTGGTTTCTAACCTTAGAGAATTTACATGCTCCCCTGGGTTTCTAACAGTATTGCTTTTTATTTTCTCGCGGAGGGTGTGAAAAGTAGAGTATGGTCCTCGGGGATAAACGTGTTTTCATCTTGGGCGAGCTTGAACCCCTCGCTTCACTCAGGATTCTAGTCTTAACTCCCTCGCTTCGCTCGGGAGTTAACTCTAGAATCCCTCGTTACGCTCGGGATTCAATATCGCGCCCGTGATGAAAGACACTGCTCTATCCCCTTGGTACATAATCTACTATTTTCACCTCACAAGCTCGGAAAGATTCTGTTTATCATTCGAATCGCTGTAGTGAGGTGAAAAGTTGTGTGTTTCGCTCGACAGCAAAGTTATTCTGCGTCTCGTACCTTTGAAACCCTCGCGACACTCAGGATTCTATATTTAAAGCACTCGCTTCGCTCGTGTTTCAATCCTAGAATCCTTCGCTTGCTCAGGTTTCAATACTAATAAATACTCGCGCCAAAAAGCAACTTTGCAGCCTTGCATAACAAATAACTATTCCGCCCTAGGGAAGAAATGTATCACTTTCAACCCGCTTCTTAGATAAACAATGACCTAGGTACTTTCAGAGTATGAGTGATGAAAAATTTATTTTTGCTTTAGTGTCACTATCCAGGGAGAAAACAGGGGAATACGTTTGTATGGAAAAAACCGTACCCGTCTATCCTCTTAGTTATTTATGTAATTCAGCCATCGTGGTGGAGACGCGGTGCGCGTTGGTTGGCTGCGCCGGCGCTGCTGGTGGCGGCGTTGGAGGCGGCGTCGGACGCCGGCGATGCCATGATAGCTGCCGTCATTCGCGGCTCATCGGAGCCTGCTAAAGTTGTGGCCCAGACCGTCGCCGCTGCTTTGCTCGTCACCGTTGAGATTCTCGTCTGGCAAGTGTTTTCCTTTTCATAGATACATTTTATACAAGGTGTAACAAAACACCCTAGTAATACTTAAAGGGGTGCATCAGACCACGAAACTGAACAACTTTCACTATGCAGCCAACTTCGAAATCGCGAAAAAAAAATCTGCTGTCCCATACTAAACTGCAGTACCGACCGACTCGACTAAAATGTATGGGATAGCAGATGTTTTTTTCGCGATTTCGAAGTTGGCTGCATAGTGAAAGTTGTTCAGTTTTATGGTCTGAAGCACCCCCTTAAGTATTACTTTGGTATTTTGTTACACCCTGTACAGGGTGAAATTGATATCATTGGCATCCTTTTAAACTAAGAGTCTACCCATCAAACTGAACAACTTTTACTATGGGAGCAAACCGATCGGAGCAAAAAAAAAAATCTGCTGTTGCATACATTTGAGTCTTAGTTAGTATGGGACAGCTGATTTTTTAGTTGCTCCGATCGGTTTGCTCCCATTGTAAAAGTTGTTCAGTTTGATGGCTAGACTCTTAGTTTAAAAGGATGCTAATGATATCAATTTCACCCTGTAGTTTTACAGCTTGGCAAAAGAGAGTTTGGAAAAAATAAGGGCGCCACTTTCTTTGCAAGAATAGCCTGGCAAGACCGTCCAACTTTATTTACTGAAATAATTAGTTCCACCTATCACCACCGCAAACTCTAAGTCTAAGGGCTAAAGCTAAGGGAGCTTAGGTAAACCACGGCCACGTTCAAGGGGTTCCGCAGAAAATTACGCAGTTTTTTTTAAAACTTACTTTTTCAACGGGTTCCGCAGAAAATTACGCAGTTTTTTTTAAAACTTACTTTTTCAACACAGTGTCTCACATCACAGCTCGTTAAGAGTTCCCACATTTTTCCCGAAAAGACATTCAGTTCTCTCTCCATTTTGGGTCTAAGCTATAACAAAAGGCCTAAAAATAAATAGAAGGGATGGCAAACACCGTCAATCTCTACTATTATAAAACTGTAACAGAAGTGTGTACATTGAAGATTATTTACAAAAAAAAAGTTACAATATGCCTTTTAGGTGTTCCTTACTCGAAATGACGAATTTTTGGATTTTTTTCTCTGTATGTTTGTTTGTTCGCGCATGACGCGAAAACTACTGGACCGATTTTGATGAAGCTTTTTGTCACTGAAAGCTTATGATTAGATTTAAAATCTGGTGTATCATTTATTTCGTTTCGATGACGACGGGAACGCGTGCGGACAAAGTCGTGGGTAAACTCTAGTTTATTTATAAAAATAATGTATGCTATTATTATTTTTCAGGTATTTCATCGCAAAATTTTTTGAGTACAATCCCCCTTTATCTGCCGAAGAACGTGAAAAGGAAAATGTGATCAAAGCACTACCTCAGTAGTTACATCGTTATACAGGGTGTACAATAAAATGGGACAGCTACTTAAAGGGGTGCTTCAGACCATCAAACTGAACAACTTTCTCTATGGGACCAATATCGAAATCGCGAAAATCTGCTGTCCCATACATTTCAGTCGAGTTATGTTTGCAGTTTTGTATGGGAGAGCGGATATTTTTTTCGCGATTTCGATATTGGTCCCATAAAGAAAGTTGTTCAGTTTGATGGTCCGAAGCACCCCTTTAAGTAGCTGTCCCATTTTATTGTACACCCTGTATTATTATAACGATGTAATATTTACTATAAAATACACTGTAATATATATATTACTTTCATTATACACTAAATATTAAAACCCAGTAACGCTGACTTAATTTATTTATTAAAAATTATTATCGATATTTCATTACAAAATTGTAAAATTATTAAAAATACGAATAATACAATTCTTAGAAAATACTGGGCAAAAAATACCACTATCTTAAAGAGAAAAAAAAAAGAGAGTAGGGTGATGCAACTCATTGCCATACGCATGCGTTCATTTTCCCCAAAATAAAGGACAAAGTATTGTCCTCTATTGAAGATTTCAAATTAGGGGACGCGATCCATTTTTGGCTCTGAAATAGCAGAGACGTCTGGCAACCCTACTACAGAGAGACTCACCACCATAAAGATAATCACTGTAGAGAGAATTCACTGCAAAGGCACAGAATAGGTAATAATAGGTAATAGTATATAGTTCTACATACAGAACGGTCACTCCCCGCCCCCCTCTGACTTCAGATACCTCACCTCCCCTGACACTTTATGTGGTAACCTGAGGGGGGCCGAGCAAGGGAATTCAGATAGGCGCGCGCACCCGTTGGATTTGACTACATAAAATTGTATCTTTTCAGTGCAAAAAAACGTTGAAAAATAACGCTAAATTCACATTTTCAGTAATCCTTTAGCACAAATACTATTTTTAATAATAGAAAGAAAAAGAAAAAGTATTGAAATGTAGATGACGTTAAACGCAAAGCGCGGCTTTCAACCCTACACGCAATGTCATGGACAGTTTGCACAAAGTGCGCATGTGCAGACGCCATTTCGAAATTCAAACATTTTCTATTGAGTGCCGGACCTGCGCAAAGGTAACAACTCTCTTCAAACGTAAAGTTAACATTATGGAAGATTTTTGCAATGCTGCAACGAACATATTTTGTAACGAAATTTCATCATTCTTCACCGAATCTGATACCGTTACACGAATCACAAATCCGATGTTTTCTTACACTCTGTGTAGAGTACCAATCGACAATTTCATGTTTTATATATTCATCTAAACCTTGAACAGATAAATTAGCAACTACATGTTCAACAGCGAACCATTTCGCTGTTAAATCTGCTACTCTCATAATGACATCTTCATCAGGATTCGTAAGATTCAACATGTCCACCTCTTTCACTGATAACTTTGATATTATCATAAAACAAAAATCTATAAACATGTCGCATTCGTCTTGAGGATGACTTTCAAGTAATTCTTCAAGTTTTTCAACTGTACTTCCTTTAACAAGTATTTTATGGCATCCGATATCTATTACATGGCCCGCTTGTACAGTTCTGTATCTTTTGTAGGTCTTCCGGAATATTGTATGAATGTCGTCGTATTTAGTAGGATCTTCACCATTCTTCTTCTTTAGTTCTGACATCCACTTCAACAGCCTTTCTTTTAGCTCTTTGATACTTTCTGATTTTATTCTGCCATGATGAATATAGTCTTTGAGCACTATTTTCAAGGCGTTATCATTTTCCAAGTCACTCTCACTTATCTTCGACCTTAAGAAGGTAAGCACGAACAGAACAATTCTAATGTTCATATCAGGAAGGAATGATAAACATTTCGCATCACCAGTTAGAGATGAAATTAATTCAGCACATATAAGTAGGAACGAATCATGAAGATCAGCGCTCATTTGTGATAAGATATTGTAAAGAAATTCCTTATCCATCTTACTTAGTTTGAAAAGGAAAACTGATATTTTGATTATTTCTTCAGGACGCACGAAGCAAACAAGGTCTTTTCCAACAGCGCGAGTATTACTTGTAGTCGCATTTGATGTGTACAATCTCGTAGGAACGTTCTTGGTGGTCACTTTAGCAGGACCATATTTTGCAAATAGCTGTTGACGCCCATCCTTCCCGAGTCCACGAAGCTGATTAACGTTGACCTTGTGTTGGTTGTTGATCAACGGTGCACCATCAGACGATAGTGATACTCGCAATTTATTCTTGTTCACTTCTTTGTTCATTTTGGCGAGTTTCGAAAAGAAATCATTTTTGTTGTCTATCGTTTTCAGACCTTTTATAATGTCCGAGTTGCCTTTAATACTACCTTCTAGTCTGCGAGTTTCAGCCGTAACTTTGTCGAACATTTTCCTGAAATCATTTTAGTGCATGTAAAACACAAAGAACAATGGCAGATTTGGACCCAGCCATTTTTACGAAAACTAAAAGCCATTCAGGACGGCGCGGCGGTCATAATTATTAAAAACAGAAAAAATTAAGGCATTTTTTTAAAAAACTTCCTCATCTCCAGAAGTCCGGATTCAAAAGTAGAAATTACTAGTAAAATATATACACGACCACGATAGCTATTTTCATCTAATATTATCACTGAGGTATTTTTGGTCGTTACGGAACGTATTTCGCTTGATTGAACTGATAGTGTGTGTGATTTTGTTTTCTTCCATTATCATAATATGGTACGGTTATCGTGAATTTTCATTAAAATAAACACAATGAATGCGTAGAAGATTGAGTGCACTATCTAATAAGAAAAATTATGAGTTTCATACACTTGATACATAAGGGATCATAAGGAGCAATATCTTTCCACCAATGTTAGTTTTGATTCACTCTACACGTATTACTAAGTTTCATTCATGTATGGGACCTCTAAGTCTGGGTCTCACATTACATGGCCATCCGCCAAACTTCTTTGTATCGTCTCCAAGAGGTTTACGCAAAATTAAGATGTTACAAATGAAGTTTAGTCGAGTTAAAATCCGAAGAAACAATACCACCTATAGATAATAAAAAAAATCAAGTTGCTGTGGTCGATTTTGAGCATATTCAACAAACTATAAGCATGTGGAAGAAATGTCAATATAAGAGGTAGAATTTGGGCTATACCTACGCATTCAACAAAATGTTAAATGTACCTTTTAGAATTGCTTGTTAGTGAATCCCTCACTTCGTTAATACTCTTCGCCTGGGCGTCTTGCACAATCTCCTGCGCCGTTTGGTTTGACATCACTCCAATACCGAAGAACAATAGTGAACTGGTGAATTGGAATAGTTCCAGAGCTGTTGGGGTCTCGTCGTATCTATTGTACTGAAATTGACAACCACATTTTTAGGGTATAATGAACCTCTGTGAAAATTAAACCAGCTACCTATTACGGTTCAGAAAGTACTGCCCTCAGAAGCTGGGATGGACGGACGGACAGCGTAGGCTTATGAATAAAGTCCCGTTTTCAACCGTTGGGTACGGAACCCTCAAATTAAGGGGTCAATACAAGAAAGTAGTTTATTTCCAAAGTTTTATCTTCTCGATTGTAAAAACGGTAAAACATACAAGCGTCAAACTTAGTGTGATTGTAGTGCAAACTCTACAGTATAACAAAAAATAATAAAAGCTGGCTAGCTTTTACTCTTAGCGCGAGAACGACTCGCACTTGGCTAAGTGCTAAGGGTCTCGCGCTAAGGGTCCCAGAAAATAAAATATTTATTGTAAGTTAATAAGTATACAGGGTAAATTTTATATCACTGCGAATATCTTCAGCATGATTGTATTCTACTCATCAAACTGAATAACTTTCACTGCGGAGCCAACTTCAAAATAGCGAGAAAAAAAACAGCTGTCCCATACATTGGAGCCGATTTTGTATGGGACAGCTGATTTTATTCGCGATTTCTAAGTTGGCTCCATAGTGAAAGTTGTTCAGTTGGATGAGTAGTAATACATGCTGAAGTTATCCGCCGTGATATAAAATTTACCCTATGGTGGCACGGTAGGTGGTACGGAATCCTCGGTGGCGCGAGTAGTCCGATTCACACTTGGCCGGTTTTTTAACAACTGCGATGATGAGGGTGCAAATTGCAATAAGTAACTTAAGAAAAACAAACCTTGTCTATCATGTCTCCGAATCCATTAACGAGACCAAGCAAACCAGATGCCATTGTAGAGTATTCCAAAAATTTTAGGGCTTTTATCAGTATCTGAAAATAGAAATGAAAAGTGTTATCTTTTAAAGAATAGAGCGCTAAAGCCATTTAAAGAGAATCATCGTAGAAACACTAACTGTAAAGAGACGCACCGTATTGGGAATCGACGTTGAGGCGACTCGACATAAGACGGAATAATTTGGGGGCTCACTGAAATGAGACGCACCGTAGTGGGAATCGACGAAAGACGACTCGACATAGACGGAATAATTCGAATTTGCATGCTCAATGCATGCATAAACAGTAAAGAGTAAAAGGCTGCCTGTCCATTGACGCGAGCTGGCTGGCGGAGCGGTGTAGCGAGGAAAATATTAACCAATCAGGAGCTCGGCCGAGATTTTATGCAATCCTGATTGGTTAGTAAAACTCCGCTTCCCCGCTCCGCCAGCTAGCTCGCGTCAATGGACAGGCAGCCTAAGAGGAGGATAAAAGCAAGAATGTCTCTTTATCCGTCAGGATTAATAAATTTTCTTTGGTCACATTGTAGTCATTGCTGATTTTCAATTTATTGGGTCACTGCAGATTTGTTTTTATAATGTTTGTAGTATTATCTTTAAAACCGCCAAAAGTGGCAACTTTTGCAGCTACAAGCCTTCTACAAGCATAAAACATAATAATCCGTAATGTTTCGATAAATTGAATTAGAACTACAATGTGACATTCTTGTTTTTTGGAAATCATACTTGTTTAGAAATAAAAAACATACGATTGAGGGCAGCAAAATAGGCTCGGTAGGCTTTTAATACTTATACCTAATACCGTAGGTACCAGTTCTTGTACAAAAATAAATAATAGGTACCTAGCATCAATGACATTAGTAAACAAGAAAGGACGGGCCTTACGCGAACATTTCAAACCAGAAAAATGAGGCAATACAATTGACAGTTTTACGTTTTACTTCGAAAATGTACCGAGATGACAGACCAAGTACCCTAATTTGTATTGAAGGCGTTACTTGTCAGAAAAAACTTCAACTTGTTTAGAAAACAAAAAAAAGATCACCTTATTCATACAAATTTAAGATCCAAAAACGAATTAAACATAGTAGCCACAACCATGGAAATGATGAGAACTAGCCCATATAATACAGCAATAAAAATCTTTAACAAAGTACCTGACTTAATAAAGGCGGAGACCAAAGACCATATATTTGCAAAACGTTTACAACAATTACTTATCGAAAAGGCTTACTATGACTTTGACGAATTCCTAACTGACAAAATCTGATGACTATTTATAATTTAAAACTGATTTGACATGGACTTATACTAACCTACTAATTATAAATTGACATTGTAAAATTGTGTGATTAATTAATACATAGCTATAATTTTTATTGACTTCATAACTTATTATTAATTGTAAACTTATTTTATTATTAATTCGCAACTACTTAATTATAAACTGTAAACAAATGGTGAATGCATAAAATTTAAAATTTGTACTGCATGCTATATAATTGTATATCTATATTCGAGAAATTGGACTGTACTCTCAAATTGCAATGCCTTTAACTTATAAGGTTCACAGATGTAACTTATTAACCTATTGTTACCACCTATCATGTACTCTGTGTGAGCAATAAACGATTATGAATTATGAAGTGCTTTGGGCCAATCCATTCATTTTACTTTATTTTTTTATCTAAGCCTAGCATTCGCTTACCGTGACGTTAGCACCAGTCGCAGCTGCCCACGATGCCAGTCTTGAAGCTGCACTGAACGAAAGGCCAACCGAAGATACCAAGATATTTATCCAACTTGCACGAGCCTCAGAATTGCCCAATCCAATGCTCTGAAATATACGGTTTGACGATTACACGTTGGAGTAACGAATCTCTTTCAGTCTCTACCTCAGAGGAAGGATCTCTTTTTTAGGGTTCCGTACCCAAAAGGTGAAAACGGTACCCTATTACTAAGCCTAAGTTGTCCGTCCGTCCGTCCGTCCATCCGTCCGTCCGTCCGTCTGTCCTACCTATTTAGGGCTGTAACTTTTGAACCGTAATAGCTAGATAGTTGAAATTTTCTCAGATTATGCGTTATTACGGCGGATTTGTTAACAAATAATAAAAATGGCAGAAAGTTAAAAATTAAGGGGGGTTTTCAACAAGAAACTAGTTTTTATCAACGTTTTTTCTTCACGCTCTATAGTAAAAACGGTAATACATACTAGCGTCAAACTTAGTGTGATTATAGAGCAAACTCTACAGAATAACAACTAATACTTAAAACCGGCCAAGTGTGAGTCGGTCTCGCGCTAAAGGTCCCGGACAAAAAAAGTTTTTTTTCTAAGTTAATAATGTTGTGTTCTGTAATGGTGTGGTACGGAACCCTCGGTGCGCGAGTAGCCCGACTCGCACTTGACCGGTTTTATTTATCAATTTGGAAGAGACTAAAGTGACAAGATATAAATGTGGTAACTTTATATCCTGTTAAAAAGAACCCTATATGGAATTAGAGAATAAATGTGCGTAACATTCTAGGATAAAAATTGGTCCATGGAGGTCCATGGTCACAGAAAAGGTAATAGTGTGAATCAAAATGAAATGACAGAAATACCTACTTAACTACAGGTCGAAGATAGGGGCATTATGACAGACAGACACGCAGGCAGTTGGGACATACGCAGATATTATGATACATCTAAACTATTATAAAACTGTAACAGAAATATGTCTGTACATTGAAGATATTTACAAAAAAGAAATTACGACATGGTTTTTACCTGTCCTTGATTCCAAATCACCAATTTTTGGATTTTTTGTCTGTCTGTTTGTTTGTTTGGGTGTTTGTTTGTTCGAGTATCACGCAAAAACTACTGAACCGATTTTGATGAAACTTTTTTGTTTGATAGCTGATGATCCGACTTAAAATCTGGTATACAGGGTGTAACAAAACACCCTAGTAATACTTAAGGGGGTGCTTCAGACCATCAAACTGAACAACTTTCACTATGGAGCCAACATCGAAATCGCGAAAAAAAAAATCTGCTCTTTCATACAATGCCGTCTCGACTCAAATGTATGGGCAGATATTTTTTATTTTTTCTCGACGTTGGCTCCATAGTGAAAGTTGTTCAATTTGATGGTTTGAAGCACCCCCTTAAGTATTACTAGGGTGTTTTGTTACACCCTGTATAATTTATGCGGACAAAGTCGCGGGTAAAAGCTCGTACCTATATAAATATCAATCAGACGTACCTAACGTAGGATACTGGCTCCCGATCCAGACTCTCCCGTTCACATACTATCGATTTCTTTCGTAAGTCTCCTCAATATAAATGTGCAATTAGGTAATATTAAAATAGACAAACCTGTTCATGCTTTTTCCTATCAGCCAAGTGCATGGAAGACCTCACTAGGCCATAGACGGAAGTAACGGCACCCACACCAAGCACAGTGACGGCCACCGGGGCAGCTACTGGTATGGACAAAACGCTCGCTACTCCGATCCCGATACCTATTGATCCTGCACCCAGACTTGCCACTGGAATCAAATTAAAAAAAAACTTTTATTTTTATGTCATGCTATTCTCGTCACTTGGCATATGTGATGAACCCACATACCACTTAGCGGACCATATAAAGTTTATGGGTGACCGGTGGTGTATAGCTCTCTGCCAATTATTTTACTAGTTTACTGAAAAATTCAAAAAAGTGACAGAAAAAGGCCGTTATCCTGAACAATAGATCGTGTTACTGTTACTCGATTATCATTTATAACTTTAGACTTATAATAAAAGTGACACTTACCCATACTAGCTTTGTCAGCAATACTGATAACTTTGGAACCTAAACCCAATGCTGGGGAAGCAGTGATCGTTAGTTTCACCTTTGGCATTTCAGAGAACCCATCATCTGCAAATTCTGTTGGAACCTGGTAAAAAACAAGATCTATTTAGCTTCAAACTAATATTGTAAGTTATAGCACACGTTCATGACCTGTTCATGACTATATACCGCGAAGGGATAGTCACAGATAATCATAATAATATGTCATATTCAATACATAACTACATAGTACACCGAAAAGCCAGTAGTGTTACAAATCGTACATAAATTCCGAAAAACTCATTGGCACGCGTCGGCCTGGACGGGGATCGAACCATCGCCTCCTGCATGGCAGGCAAGGTTACTCGCCACTGGACCACCACGGCTTGAGACATTAAGTCAATAATGTCCAAATTAGTATTTATGGAGACAAACCTTCTCAAGGACGCCTCTATATTCGCCATTTTCTGGTACAACCAAAACACCTTCCGGGAAATTATTTTCAGTCAAAAAGCTGTTCCAATTTTTGTATACTCTTGCATCATGGTCTATGTACACTTTGCAACATTTTACTGAAATCGAGTAATAATGAAATTTGAGATCACTTATACTTTTCGGTTCGAACCTAAATGCAATAAAATGGTAGGTAACATGCATAGTAACATTAGTAACATACAATGTCACAAGGTCTACTTTACTTAGTTAAAATTAAGTCGTTTCCAGATGATGATGATGATGATCTGACCAGTAGTGGTTTGTATCGATATCTTTTACAGCTAAGATTCTAATACCAATGTCTGTTTAAATCTCAGAAAATACGGTCATACTTATTTATAGTCCGAGATCCGACCGTAAAATTATGTACCTATTTCATAGGCGAACGAAATGTGATTCTGGTGTATGTTTACACAGGGATTAATTCAACGCCGCCAAATTGCCCAGAAAAATCTTGCCGCAAGTACCTTTTCCATTACCTATGATTTTTGGTATAACTTTTTCCACCTGTCTGTTAGGGAAGTAAATGAGGTGCCTTCGGAAGGAGACTGAACTAAATTGAAAAAACCAGGGTTGCCACCTGTCAGTCTGCCGTAACTATAGGGTAGCCATTGCCAGGTTCAGAAATGACTTCTTTGATCCTGGCAACCCTATAGTTGCGGCAGATTGAGAGGTGGCAACCCAAGTTTTTCCAGTACTTTAGATCAGTCTCCTTCCTATGGCACCTCACTTACTTCCCTAACAGACAGGTGGAAAAAGTTATACCAAAAATCATAATGGAAAAGGTACTTGCGGCAAGATTTTTCTAGGCAACTTGGCGGCGTTGAATTAACCCCTGTGTAAACATATACCAGAATCACATTTCGTTCGCCTATGAAATAGGTGCATAATTTTAAAGTCGGATCTCGGTCTATTATTGAGCATAGAAGGCGAGAATAATAAATTTGTTCTGTAAAATTACAAAAATACCAGATTATCTATTATCTTATATATCAGAATATCAAATTTATTGTAGGTACATTAGATTAGAAAATAGGATGTCAAATCGGGATGCAGATGTCTTCTTGATCTTACCTCCAGGCTTCAATGAAATGCATTTTCGAACGCTAAAAACGTGGAATACACAAATAGTGACATCTTTTCCTTTCTTCGTGTGTAAGTCGATCCAGTAGTCTGCAGGCTGCCTTTCCAACAATGGAACTTGTTTGGTTGGCGCCACACAAACCACTCTCAGAATAGATATGAGGATATTTTTACCATCGTGAGAATACTTTGCTGAAAAATTATAAAAGGATTTTCAGCACAGCCTTGAACAAAACATTGTAGGTGCTCAAGAGTGATTTAGTTTAGATATACGTGTCAGGTGGCTAGACTTTCGTCCCAAAACACAGATTAGGTACACACGGCGACACATCAAGCTACGCAAAACCAAAATAATCTGACCGGGCGCGTAGGTAGAGTAAGGTATAAGGTCGAGTGCGATTTTTGAATCTCATTCGCTGAGTTAAAAAAATCGCACTCCTGGGCTCTGTTTAATAAACACGACAATGACAATTTGACAATGACAATTCAGAGTATGCTAGGTAGGACACATGAAGCACTGCAAGTTTAGCGTCATTTAGTAACCAGCAAGGTACTCTGAATTATTGTCATGGTCAAATTGTCAGTCGCGTTTATTAAACAGGGCCCAGCTTATGTTTGTTTTGCGAAGCTTGATATGTAGGCGTGTGTGTCTGTGTACACACGTACGTCTAGTACTAGTAACTATTAATGTACACACGTTAGTCTAGACCTACTACGATAACAATATTATGGTCCGCTGTCATACTGATAATTATGAGTCAATCCGTGACACCGCAGTCGATCGAGAGTCGACAGGATGGCGAACAAAGAACAACGATTCAAAGTCGGGAAGTAGGCTTGCTATATACAGGGACCTTCTTTGACTACTTATACAGGATGTTACAGAAGTAAAAATAAAAAATGAAAACTTTTAAGGGATGGTTTAGACCATCAAACTGAACAACTTTCACTATGGGACCAACATCGAAATCGCGAAAAAAAATCTTTTGTCCCATACATTTAGCTTGAGTAGATCTGTAGTTTAGTATGGAACATCGCAAACGCATCGTTTTATGGCGATTATGGCAAATCTCCTCATTTTGGGGGAGGCCAATGTCCAGCAGTGGACGTCTATCGGCTGGTATGATGATTTTTTTTTCGCGATTTCGATATTGGTAATTGGTCCCATAGTGAAAGTTGTTCAGTTTGATGGTCTTAACCACCCCCTTAAATGTTTATTTGTATTTTTGTAACACCCTGTATAGGAACTACACTGAAAAAAATGATCAAGCAAACTAGTATTAAATATAACGAAACTATTAGTGACTTCCAAACTGTTTTGTAGCATATAAACAAACTTTCGGCTATAAATAACAACACGTATTGCTATTTATAACCAAATGTTTGATTATATGCTACAAAACAATTTAGAAGTCACTAAAGTTTGGTTATATTTAACACTAGTTCGGTTGATCATTTTTTCAGTGTAGTTACGCGTGTCATTCTACTAACAAACATTTCTGCCACTTTTTGCGGGGTTCGAGGTAACATGAAATTTGGATTTTATTCCCCATAGCTTTAGATTCTAATTTTGAATGTTAAAAATCTTGAAAAGTAGTCTCGTGTGAACCCCAAACGTTCAAAGTTCAAAATTATTGTTTCGCAATTATAGGCTGTTTTGTTTAGTGATAAGGTATAAAATTGAGTGTAAATGCACATTATCAATTTGTCTTATACCGTGGCAGAGGGGCCGTAAATTATAAGTAGTCAAAGGTCCTTCTTAATATGCTGACACTTTTTTAAGGGGAACCATACGGTGATTGCGTGCGAATCTAGTACGATAGTTACTACAATTTAAATAAGAAAAATCTGTACTCGTATACAGGGTGAAATTGATATCATTAGCATCCTTTTAAACTAAGAGTCTGTCTATCCATCAAACTGAACAACTTTTACTATGGGGAGCAAAGCGATCGAAGCAAAAAAAATCTGCTGTTGCATACATTTGAGTCGAGTAGGCAGTCACTGCAGTTTAGTACGGAACAGCAGATTTTTTAGTTGCTCCGATCGGTTTGCTCCCATAGTAAAAGTTGCTAATGATATCAATTTCACCCTTTATATTTGGCCGGATAAGTTATAGTACCGTAAAATGCCCAGCAACATATCCGGAAAAATCCGGACGTCTGGAAACCCTATAAGTACTACATTAAAGCAAAATACTTATACAGGGTGTTAGGCGCATCGTGTGCCAAATCGAATGGGATGATTGGAGGGGTCTTTAGGTACCTCAGAAAAAAAAATAAAAAATCCTGGCCCAAAGATTTTTTTTTAACTGACTTTCAATGGTTTTGGGTGAAAATTGCCAAAAATCTACATTCAAATTTTTTTTTAAAAAAACCTGTTGGGTATAACTAACTTTTTTTGTTAAACCTTTAATCTGTGATAGTGTGCGCTTCTATCGAACCCAAAATTACTCGCCAGTGACATCTACTTTTTTTTTTACAGCCCCCCAAAGTTTTTTTTTTACGTTAAAATAAATGTGATAGTCAACTTTCGATCTCAATAAAAAAAAAACTAAAAGTGATCATGCTCTTCCAATTTTTTCAAAACATCTCTGGACTGTCCCCATTCTAATGGTATGCAATACGTTATGAAATAAAATGAGTAACATCGCAAATTTTTTTTTTTCTGTAATAATTCGCAATTTTCTAATATTCAATAGGTGACGTAAAAACTAGTATTTCCTGTAATTACACTCACAGTCAGGTAAAAAAATTAAATTTTGAAGGGTTTACTTGAAGTAACCGCCTCCCGTTCTTTGTTTGATACAGGTAAAATTTGCTTTCTCACTCTAACGTAGTGAAATCTATCTTGTATCCCTTTCTCCCGGGGGCTGTTTTTTTGAATAGACCCAGGGGGATTTGTAATACTCATTACTCAGTCAGTATTACCAAAGAAGATGGAAAAGCATAGAACGCTATTTCCTTGTATAACTCACAATAATTTTTAAAATGTCACTAGATGGCATTACTTGGTCCGCTAGAAGTAAAATTTGTCTGAAATCGACGAAATATCGCATTTTACTGTTATGGTTCATCATATTTATTTATTTTGAGAAACAAAATATATTATTTTCATAACATCACATTGAAAATAACAATTTCATAAGCAGGTTTTTTTACATTTTTTTCATTGATCTACAATACGATATAATACTAAGCGGGAGTAGCATGCAGTTATAGAGAATTCCGGTAGATGGCGCACATTTCAAAATTCATACTAAACAAGATTGCTAGGAGAGCGATTTTTGAATCTCATTTGCTGAGTTCAGCAGTTGAAAATGTCAAAATTACTATGGAGACGTGCATCTTTCTACTGCTGATTTGACATTAAAAAATCATACTCCAGGAGTGCGATTTTTGAAAGTCAAATCAGCAGTAGAAAGATACTTATCTCCATAGTAATTTTGACATTTTCAACTGCTGAACTCACCGAATGAGATTCAAAAATCATACTCCAGGCTATTGAAAAAAAAACTAAATTTGAAATTGTTAAGCTTGCGTATATACTCACACATTTAAAAAAGAAAATATCAATGAATAAAATATTTTAACGCGTGGTGGACTAACGCCCCACCCGCCCTGTTCCCTACACGTTCAGTTTTGATAGCAAAACATATTTAACCAGGATCTGGTGCTGAAGACAGGAATGTCTCCGTACGATGGTACTCCTCAACGGTAAAGAGCGTGGGCTTGATTTTTTTTATTCTTGTTCAGTTTTGAAAGAAAAATACATTATTTAATCGGGAACTGGTGCTGAAGCCAAGAATGTCTCCGTACGAGGGTACTCCTCAACGGTAAATAGCATTGGCTTGTATTTTGTTTGTTCGCGTTCAGTTTTAATAGCAAAACACATATTTAACCAGGATCTGATGCCGAAGCCAGAGATGTCTTCGTACGAGGGTACTCCTCAACGGTAAATAGCATTGGCTTGAATTTTGTTTGTTCGCGTTCAGTTTTAATAGCAAAACACATATTTAACCAGGATCTGATGCCGAAGCCAGAGATGTCTTCGTACGAGGGTACTCCTCAACGGTAAATAGCATTGGCTTGAATTTTGTTTGTTCGCGTTCAGTTTTAATAGCAAAACACATATTTAACCAGGATCTGATGCTGAAGCCAGAGATGTCTTCGTACGAGGGTACTCCTCAACGGTAAATAGCATTGGCTTGAATTTTGTTTGTTCGCGTTCAGTTTTAATAGCAAAACACATATTTAACCAGGATCTGATGCCGAAGCCAGAGATGTCTTCGTACGAGGGTACTCCTCAACGGTAAATAGCATTGGCTTGAATTTTGTTTGTTCGCGTTCAGTTTTAATAGCAAAACACATATTTAACCAGGATCTGATGCCGAAGCCAGAGATGTCTTCGTACGAGGGTACTCCTCAACGGTAAATAGCATTGGCTTGAATTTTGTTTGTTCGCGTTCAGTTTTAATAGCAAAACACATATTTAACCAGGATCTGATGCTGAAGCCAGAGATGTCTTCGTACGAGGGTACTCCTCAACGGTAAATAGCATTGGCTTGAATTTTGTTTGTTCGCGTTAAGTTTTGATAGCAAAACACATATTTAACCAGGATCTGATGCTGAAGCCACAGATGTCTTCGTACGAGGGTACTCCTCAACGGTAAACAGCGTTGGCTTGAATTTTGTTTGTTCGCGTTAAGTTTTGATAGCAAAACACATATTTAACCAGGATCTCATGCTGATGCCAGAGATGTCTTCGTACGAGGGTACTCCTCAACGGTAAACAGCGTTGGCTTGAATTTTGTTTGTTCGCGTTCAGTTTTGATAGCAAAACACATATTTAACCAGGATCTGATGCCGAAGCCAGAGATGTCTTCGTACGAGGGTACTCCTCAACGGTAAACAGCGTTGGCTTGAATTTTGTTTGTTCGCGTTCAGTTTTGATAGCAAAACACATATTTAACCAGGATCTGATGCTGAAGCCAGAGATGTCTTCGTACGAGGGTACTCCTCAACGGTAAATAGCATTGGCTTGAATTTTGTTTGTTCGCGTTCAGTTTTAATGCAAAACACATATTTAACCAGGATCTGATGCCGAAGCCAGAGATGTCTTCGTACGAGGGTACTCCTCAACGGTAAATAGCATTGGCTTGAATTTTGTTTGTTCGCGTTCAGTTTTAATAGCAAAACACATATTTAACCAGGATCTGATGCCGAAGCCAGAGATGTCTTCGTACGAGGGTACTCCTCAACGGTAAATAGCATTGGCTTGAATTTTGTTTGTTCGCGTTCAGTTTTAATAGCAAAACACATATTTAACCAGGATCTGATGCTGAAGCCAGAGATGTCTTCGTACGAGGGTACTCCTCAACGGTAAATAGCATTGGCTTGAATTTTGTTTGTTCGCGTTAAGTTTTGATAGCAAAACACATATTTAACCAGGATCTGATGCTGAAGCCACAGATGTCTTCGTACGAGGGTACTCCTCAACGGTAAACAGCGTTGGCTTGAATTTTGTTTGTTCGCGTTAAGTTTTGATAGCAAAACACATATTTAACCAGGATCTCATGCTGAAGCCAGAGATGTCTTCGTACGAGGGTACTCCTCAACGGTAAACAGCGTTGGCTTGAATTTTGTTTGTTCGCGTTCAGTTTTGATAGCAAAACACATATTTAACCAGGATCTGATGCCGAAGCCAGAGATGTCTTCGTACGAGGGTACTCCTCAACGGTAAACAGCGTTGGCTTGAATTTTGTTTGTTCGCGTTCAGTTTTGATAGCAAAATACATATTTAACCAGGATCTGATGCCGAAGCCAGAGATGTCTTCGTACGAGGGTACTCCTCAACGGTAAACAGCGTTGGCTTGAATTTTGTTTGTTCGCGTTAAGTTTTGATAGCAAAACACATATTTAACCAGGATCTGATGCTGAAGCCAGACATGTCTCCGTACGAGGGTACTCCTCAACGGTAAACAGCGTTGGCTTGAATTTTGTTTGTTCGCGTTCAGTTTTGATAGCAAAACACATATTTAACCAAGAGCTGATGCCGAAGCCAGAGATGGCTTCGTACGAGGGTACTCCTCAACGGTAAACAGCGTTGGCTTGAATTTTGTTTATTCGCGTTCAGTTTTGATAGCAAAATACAAATTTAACCAAGATCTGATGCCGAAGCCAGGAATGTTTTCGTACAAGGGTACTCCTCAACGGTAAACAGCATTGACTTGCATATACCGTTTACAGTTGAGGAGTGCCTCCGTACGGACCATTCCTGGTTTCAGCACCAGATCCTGGTTAAATGTGTGTTTTGCTGTCAAAACTAAACAGGAAGAGATAAAAATCAAGCCAATGCTGTTTACCCTCGTACTAATGAGTACCCCCGTACGAAGACATCCCTGGCTTAAGCACCAGATCCTGGCTCAATATGTGTTTTGCTATCAAAACTGAACGTGAACAAAAAATTTCAAGGCAATCCTGTTCACCGTTGAGGAGTACTCTCGTACGAAGACATCCCTGGCTTCAGCACCAGATCCTGGTTGAATATGTGTTTTGCTATCAAAACTGAACGCGAAAAAAAATAAATCAAGTCAATGCTGTTTACCGTTGAGGAGTACCCTCGTACGGAGACATTCCTGACTTCAGTACCAGATCCTGGTTAAATATATGTGTTTTGCTTTCAAAACTAAACAGGAAGAGATAAAAATCAAGCCAATGCTGTTTACCGTTGAGGAGTACCCTCGTACGAAAACATCCCTGGCTTCAGCACAAGATCCTGGTTGAATATGTGTTTTGCTATCAAAACTGAAAGCGAACAAAAAAAAATCAAGCCAATGCTGTTTACCGTTGAGGAGTACCCTCGTACGGAGACATTCCTGACTTCAGTACCAGATCCTGGTTAAATATATGTGTTTTGCTTTCAAAACTAAACAGGAAGAGATAAAAATCAAGCCAATGCTGTTTACCGTTGAGGAGTACCCTCGTACGAAAACATCCCTGGCTTCAGCACAAGATCCTGGTTGAATATGTGTTTTGCTATCAAAACTGAAAGCGAACAAAAAAAAAATCAAGCCAATGCTGTTTACCGTTGAGGAGTACCCTCGTACGGAGACATTCCTGACTTCAGTACCAGATCCTGGTTAAATATATGTGTTTTGCTTTCAAAACTAAACAGGAAGAAATAAAAATCAAGCCAATGCTGTTTACCGTTGAGGAGTACCCTCGTACGAAGACATCCGTGGCTTCAGCACCAGATCCTGGTTCAATATGTGTTTTGCTATCAAAACTGAACGTGAACAAAAAAAGTGCAAGCCAATGCTGTTTACCGTTGAGGAGTACCCTCGTACGGAGACATTACTGGCTTCAGCATCAGATCCTGGTTCAATATGTGTTTTGTTATCAAAACTGAACGTGAACAAAAAAATTTCAAGACAATCCTGTTCACCGTTGAGGAGTACCCTCGTACGGAGACATTCCTGGCTTCAGCACCAGATCCTGGTTAAATATGTGTTTTGCTTTCAAAACTAAACAGGAAGAGATAAAAATCAAGCCAATGCTGTTTACCGTTGAGGAG
Source organism: Agonopterix subpropinquella (assembly GCA_922987775.1). Classification (NCBI taxonomy): domain Eukaryota; kingdom Metazoa; phylum Arthropoda; class Insecta; order Lepidoptera; family Depressariidae; genus Agonopterix; species Agonopterix subpropinquella. The sequence goes on along the minus strand of OV277695.1, from coordinate 12,935,784 downwards.
TACCCTCGTACGAAGACATCCCTGGCTTCAGTACCAGATCCTGGTTGAATATGTGCCTTGCTATCAAAACTGAACGCGAACAAAAAAAAAACAAGCAAATGCTGTTTACCGTTGAGGAGTAACCTCGTACGAAGACATCCCTGGCTTCAGCACCAGATCCTGGTTCAATATGTGTTTTGCTATCAAAACTGAACGTGAACAAAAAAATTTCAAGACAATCCTGTTCACCGTTGAGGAGTACCCTCGTACGGAGACATTCCTGGCTTCAGCACCAGATCCTGGTTAAATATGTGTTTTGCTTTCAAAACTAAACAGGAAGAGATAAAAATCAAGCCAATGCTGTTTACCGTTGAGGAGTACCCTCGTACGAAGACATCCCTGGCTTCAGTACCAGATCCTGGTTGAATATGTGTTTTGCTATCAAAACTGAACACGAACAAAAAAAAATCAAGCCAATGCTGTTTACCGTTGAGGAGCACCCTCGTACGAAGACATCCCTGGCTTCAGCATCAGATCCTGGTTCAATATGTGTTTTGCTATCAAAACTGAACGTGAACAAAAAAAGTGCAAGCCAATGCTGTTTACCGTTGAGGAGTACCCTCGTACGGAGACATTACTGGCTTCAGCACCAGATCCTGGTTCAATATGTGTTTTGTTATCAAAACTGAACGTGAACAAAAAAATTTCAAGACAATCCTGTTCACCGTTGAGGAGTACCCTCGTACGGAGACATTCCTGGCTTCAGCACCAGATCCTGGTTAAATATGTGTTTTGCTTTCAAAACTAAACAGGAAGAGATAAAAATCAAGCCAATGCTGTTTACCGTTGAGGAGTACCCTCGTACGAAGACATCCCTGGCTTCAGTACCAGATCCTGGTTGTATATGTGTTTTGCTATCAAAACTGAACGCGAACAAAAAAAAATCAAGCCAATGCTGTTTACCGTTGAGGAGTACCCTCGTACGAAGACATCCCTGGCTTCAGCACCAGATCCTGGTTGAATATGTGTTTTGCTATCAAAACTGAACGCGAACAAAAAAAAATCAAGCCAACGCTGTTTACCGTTGTGGAGTGCCCTCGTACGGAGACATTCCTGGCTTCAGTACCAGATCCTGGTTAAATATGTGTTTTGCTTTCAAAACTAAACAGAAAGAGATAAAAATCAAGCCAATGCTGTTTACCGTTGAGGAGTACCCTCGTACGGAGACATCCCTGGCTTCAGCACCAGATCCTGGTTCAATATGTGTTTTGCTATCAAAACTGAACGTGAACAAAAAAAGTGCAAGCCAATGCTGTTTACCGTTGAGGAGTACCCTCGTACGGAGACATTACTGGCTTCAGCACCAGATCCTGGTTCAATATGTGTTTTGCTATCAAAACTGAACGTGAAAAAAAAAGTGCAAGCCAATGCTGTTTACCGTTGAGGAGTACCCTCGTACGGAGACATTACTGGCTTCAGCATCAGATCCTGGTTCAATATGTGTTTTGCTATCAAAATTGAACGTGTACAAGAAAATTGCGAGTCAATGCTGTTTACCGTTGAGGAGTACCCTCGTACGGAGTCATTCCTTGCTTCTGCACCAGATCCTGATTAAATATTTGTTTTGCTATCAAAACTGAACGTGAACAGAAAAATATCAAGCCAATGCTGTTTACCGTTGAGGAGTACCCTCAACGGTAAACAGCAGCAGAGTACATTTTTGTATGTAGATAAAACATGGTAAGTCGTGGTGATTCATAAAAACAAACCCCTGCTGTATTAAGAATTATCAAGCAGACACTTTAACCACTAAGCCAAGGTGTACTCATAAGGTACCTTTTACCTACCTACTTTATAAAATTGCGAATGTAATCTTTCTTTCAACTCGAGAAGCTAAAAGACACACACACTCCTATGTCATCTTAGGTCTACGCACACCTGCATCGAAGTTGAGTTTCATCAAATTTTTCGATAGATGGTACTAGGTATTCCACTTATAGGCGCGACTTCAGCTAGTATAGTAACGCCATCTAATATAATAAGTCGAACTACGAGGTACCGGCGACAATAATAAGTTTTACGAGAGCTTTGTTCTTTGTTTGACGTGAGCAATCTTGCCTACTTTAATTCATCTATGGTATTACAAATCCCCCTGGGTCTATTCAAAAAAACAGCCCCCGGGAGAAAGGGATACAAGATAGATTTCACTACGTTAGAGTGAGAAAGCAAATTTTACCTGTATCAAACAAAGAACGGGAGGCGGTTACTTCAAGTAAACCCTTCAAAATTTAATTTTTTTACCTGACTGTGAGTGTAATTACCGGAAATACTAGTTTTTACGTCACCTATTGAATATTAGAAAATTGCGAATTATTACAGAAAAAAAAAAATTTGCGATGTTACTCATTTTATTTCATAACGTATTGCATACCATTAGAATGGGGACAGTCCAGAGATGTTTTGAAAAAATTGGAAGAGCATGATCACTTTTAGTTTTTTTTTTATTGAGATCGAAAGTTGACTATCACATTTATTTTAACGTAAAAAAAAAACTTTGGGGGGCTGTAAAAAAAAAAGTAGATGTCACTGGCGAGTAATTTTGGGTTCGATAGAAGCGCACACTATCACAGATTAAAGGTTTAACAAAAAAAGTTAGTTATACCCAACAGGTTTTTTTAAAAAAAAATTTGAATGTAGATTTTTGGCAATTTTCACCCAAAACCATTGAAAGTCAGTTAAAAAAAAATCTTTGGGCCAGGATTTTTTATTTTTTTTTCTGAGGTACCTAAAGACCCCTCCAATCATCCCATTCGATTTGGCACACGATGCGCCTAACACCCTGTATATTGTTCTTTTAAAAACTTCGTACCAACTTTTTCTGTATAGTTAGGCACATTATTTTGTATATAAAACGTACCCTGTTCACAAATCTTGTTAAACACTTTCATTGTTATTTCCTCGTCGCGCGGCCCGTAACCCTGCAGTTTTAGATCGTCGCTGACTTTCGCAAGATTGCCTTCTTCTGTGGGACGGCCGCATAAAGCAATAGCGATCTTTTGCAAAAGATGTTTTCTATCTTTGGTCTCATATCTGCAATAGATAAAACTAGTATAGGGTTTAAAAAAGTAAATTTATTAATTAAATGCACAAGAAAGAACACACTTTAGATCTGCGACACGCGCTTCATCAAAAAGTCTGTATCTGCAAAAAGCTTCGTCAAAAAACATAAAATAAACAGGAACCCAATCAGCAACACGCTTCGTCAAAAACTTAATCCTATACATTCTAAATCTGCAACATGCTTCGTCAGCATAAAGACTTCTCGATGCGACTGTATAAGACATCGGGTTTACAGTAAACAGTTAAAAGCATAGCATATGCTCACGAGTCACGACTATATTCCCGAAGGGTTGTAACTAGTCAGAAAAATTCTGAAAACTCAAAACATCCTCCTTCCAAACATTTTTAGTAGGTTTGAAAGCTAAAAATACTTGTACTTTCCTACCTAAGTAGATAAACATCTACCTACATAGCTGGACATTATCGCATGGACGATAATCGCATTTAAGTACCTACCTTGATAAGAGATTTGCAAAGAAGACATATTTAATAAAAGTACCTGTTGTAAACTTCCTTTACTAGAGACGATAAATAAAATACAGAACATTTACAGAAATCTTAGAATAAATGTTTGAAGGCCTTAGACCTGCAATTTATCACATAATTTTTCTAAGGCCAAATCGCAAAGGCGGGTCGAAAGGAGGAGCACGCGCTCTTTATTGGCTGACATCGGGTTTGCGATTGTGCAATCTGCATTTACACTTGCGATTTGGCTAACTGGTGATTTGGCCTTGAGAAAAAGTCTGCGATAAATTGCAGCAGCCTGCTTGAGTTTATTAGTATCAGGACCGTCTTAATCGGGGGTGCAAGGTACAAAGGTGCGTGGCACCCGTGCGCAGGGACCTAGGAGGCGCCAGCCGAGTTTTGAAAATTACTTAAACAAACATTCATTATACTCATATTGTTTACAAATACGCCTTATGCAGCTTTCAGCACGTTCGGCTTGCTCAGTTCCGACTTCCGACTTGCAAGCTAATTTAGATTACTACAAGAAATTAAATTGATTTTCTAACAGATATTGTGCGGCAAATTCAGACAGCGTAGGGCGAAAATTGACAGTTTGTTGACTTTTTTCGGGTAATTCATTGTAATTCAATTTCGGGGTATTCACTGAAAAACTATGAAAAATAGCGCTGTAATCACTTTTCCATACAAAAATTCTGATTTTGGGGGGGAGGGGGATAAATCCCACCTATCCCCCCCCCCTGGATACGTGCCTGAAAGGCGCCCAATATGGTTAAGACGGCCCTGGATAGAATTCTTAATACGTACAGTTCCCAATCCACATCGCCCATGGCTTCATAATAGTCCTGTTGTATTTCAACTGCGGACATTTCCAACGGTCTATTTTCTTGTGGCGCTGATGCCATTTTCCTGTTAAAAACAACAAATATCTTCAGGGACAAATGCGCCAGCTCGTTATAAGTATGCGTAGGTACCTAAATATTACAGTCTAGTGTGTTAGTTTAGTTAGAGTACCTAGTATATTCCTTGGTTTTCACCTACAAATGTTATGCGCAGTAGGTAAGGGGGCGCGGTAGGTAGGTGGTTTTTTCCAAGTTGTTTGCTTATTTCATACAGGCATTGCATACAGGTTGGAAACAATGCGTTACATATTGAAAAAAGAGTGCTTCTGACCAGAGTTTGATGGTCAGAAGTAGGTACCCTGTTCAATATGTAACATATTTAATTATACATCCTGTATAATTCAGTTTTTAAGAAAATTCGCACCCAATAATAGACAAAAAACAAACGTAACTTAGGATAGGAACCGCATGGTGGGACTTTCATAGCCTCAAGCCTAAAGCCCCATAAATAAAGAAATTAAAAAAAAACTGTTTTAAAATAATCCAGGCACTTACCTTTTATATCAGTTAATGTCTAAGTCTACAATTTACGAATAAATATTTACCGTATAAAATGAGTAATAAAATTCACTAGCCACCGTATTCCACGACACCGATTACGTTTTAACTATTTTTAGACGGTATGAAATTGAGAACGCATTTGTTTCAACTGTAAAATGAAGAGATAAATGAATAAAATAAGTCGGTTCACGTGTTCACTCACTCGTTCCACGCTATGTATATGAATTATGAATGAAACGATTACAAGAAATAATAAAGGTACTGAAATATCGATAAAGACAGAATAAAAGGGGATTCCCCGATATGCGCATGCGACTGTGACGCTTGCCCGATCGTTTAGGTTCCCGCACAGGTGCGATTTTATCGAGCGATAATATCGCTGCGATTTTGTGATATTTATTTCCAGTACACTTTGTATGGGGACGCGCGCGATATTATCGCTGCAACGTAGCGATGCGAACGCGGTAGAGTCGCGTGCTGTCAGGATTATAACTTTTCTTTCGTCGCGTGTCGCGTGTTACGACCTGACGCAAGAAATAGTACTAGAGGCTAGATTAAATTTCTTACCGACTTTATACATAAACTCACGACCATAATTCCTTGTGGGATGGTCAGGAATTGTATTATAAATGGTACATAGTTTATATTTCCTGCGGAATCTGTCTGCCTGGATGTGGATGATGAATCCGATGACAATGCAATAATAATATGTGCTGCAGCCAGAATCATCTCCGTAAGAGGAAACTCGTCAACGGTTACTAGCACTGACTTGCCATGTTGTGTACACGATCAGTTTTGATAGCAAAGCTAAAATTTTAACCATTATGAGACGAGATCTGGTGCTGAAGCCATGAATGTCTCAATGTACGAATGTACAGTCAAGAGCACATCAAGCTTTACACTTGCAGTTCGATTGTAATTGTAACGCTTATGGCGCACTAAATAAGAACGGTACAAAGTCCAAAGTGTCAAGCTTGACGTGCTCTTGACTGTACGAGGAAACACTTTCATTTTAGGAAAGCCTTTCTAGCGATAGTGACCAAAAGTATGTCTATCTCTTATCTCTCTGATTTTATTCAGTGGTAGGGCGGTATTTGACGCGACGCAAAGTCGCCGCGATATTATCGCTCGATAAAATCGCCCATGTGTGGAGGAGCCTTTCAGGTGACTTACCAACCAAAGACAAACTAGATTCGGTTCGGATACACACTCGAAAACTCGTGTACGGTGTTTGAAGCATGAAGTTAGGAAGGTGATGGTGATGTAAGTATAATTGAATTGTATTGATGAGGGCACCACTGGACTCCGATAGCCCTCTTAAAGCCTAACCAGAAAAATAAAATACCTCTAGGGATCCGCAAAAATTCAAAAGTATCGATACTTACTCGATACTGGTATCGCAGAAGAAAGTATCGATACCGATAAAAGTATCGAACCAAAAGAATCGATACTACTCAGTATCGAGTACTTTTTTGATCACCTTAGAAACTGTAAATAATCGCAAAAAAAAAGGAATAAACAAGCACATACTCAATCTATTATTATTTATTTTAAAAACATACAAAATTACCATTATAAATATCATTTAAGAATCATTATATCAATGAGGGATTTTCCAGAGAAAAAAAAAAGCTAGTTCATAATTTCTCGATAGATGGCGTTGAATAGAGAGGGGTCGATTAGGTATGAGCAAATATAAGGCAAATATATTTATGAATATTATTAATAAAAAGACGTAGTACAAACCCTTTGATATTATTGTCGGTTTATTATTAACAATCTCGGTGTTATTGTCTGTCAACAACGAATCAAGTATCGGACGTGGCTGCATGGGCTTTGTATCCATTTTGAATATACGAACAATAACAAACTACAAAAACCTAAAGCCGGGTCCGCTGCGCCATGTTTCCGTGTTTGCTAACATCGTTTTCTAACTTTCCCCTCCCCCGCAGGCGAACGCGGGTGATGTTATCCGATGCAAATGGATAACATCACCCGTGTTCGCCTGCGGGGGAGGGAAAAGTTAGAAAACGATGTTAGCAAACACGAAAAAATGGCGCAGCGGACCGACATTTAACACATCCATCTGTCAAATCTTTTATCTTGTTCGTTCGCGCGAAAATAGAAAGAGAGCGGAAGCGTGATAGCGATTAATCACGCTATCGTGGGTTGGCATACTAGCCCCGCAGATAGTTAATAGTAAACCAACAACAATAAGAAAGGGTTTGTTTGTACACACGGCGACACATCAAGCTAAGCAAAACCAAAATAAGGAGGTCGCGCGACGTTATTCACCCTGCGCGGTCAGCTTATATTGGTCATACCTAATCGACCCCTCTCTTGTCAACGCCACCTATCGAGATATTTGGAACTAACTTTTTACTTTTTTTTTGCTTTTGGAAAATCCCTCATTAAAATAATCAAATGGACTCTTATGTTGGAGAGCAGAGAGCAGGGGAAAATATTAGTGTTTTAATAAAAATACTGATTTAGAGTGCATGTAAGTGTAAGTACAGTACTCTTTTGCATAGTAAAAACTAAAATTAATTTTTAAATCCCCAATCTTCTTCGATGCAATCGATGCAATCAGCCCCCTTACCCCCACTTTCGATCTTCACTATATCGCCACTGTTTCGGTCCGCACTTCATTGTAATAGAGTTGAAATTGGAACGAAAACATTCACGCAAAAGATCGAATCGAATGTGCGGGTAGACCCTCAGACTTATAAAGTAATTTGTCGATACATACGCGATAACGCGACCCAGTGAGCCGGTTCCGAGTCGCTGTCACCGTTGCTCCAGCTTTCGAAAAAAGCCTTTCAGATGGGGCTGAAGTGCCTGGTATTAACAAATACTGACTTTCCAAACCATATAATTTTGGAAAAACTGCATTCAGCTCACTCTAATGATTAAATGGTTCAGACTTTCTAGAGGACATCGGCATCGTTACACGTCCGAAAAAGAAATGGTGACTGCGTAAAACTACACTAGCGAGTTGAGGAGACAAAAGTATCGAGTATATGAAAAAGTATCGATACCTAGTAAAGTATCGGAATCAAAGTATCGAGTACAAAAATACTAGGTATCGAAGAGAAAGTATCGATACTACTCAGGTATCGATGCTTTTTGCGGATCCCTAAATACCTCGCCATGTTGCCGATAATCATTGGAACAAATTTTTGTATTTGAAACATTGGTTATAAATTATAATTTATTGTTGCGCCTCCAAAGCAAGTTTTTTATTGTTCTGGAAAGGCTTGAATTAACAAAAAGTTATACCGCTATCTAACAACACTATTCGGGACAAATTCATAATAAACCCCGGTATATACTATTACCATGTCTGGTCAGTTCCATACATTTTAGATTTAGTATAGTCTTGTCGCTACAAGTATCATCTGGCCTGAACGAGATAATTCTTAAAATGTTATTAGATCACTATTATTTGAGTTTTGTTCGACGGAAATACATTATATAGATTAATTTTCTTAAAATTTTTAATAACAAATGTGTTTAACACGTTTTTTAACGTAATTAAACATTTCTGTAGTACCGTTACTCACCACCGTCGCTGTACTATCAGTTTAAAATAACAATGTGCATGACCTTGAAGGGCCGTTGGATAACTTCACTCGGTTGACAAGGGAATGTAGACTCTACGTAAAGGAAACAATCATTTGAATGACTCGAGTGAAGTTTATGTGATTGAGTGACGTCACATTTGCGAGCGAGGTCATGCACATTGTTATTTTAAACCGATATAGTACTTGCGCGAGTTTTCAACTAAGAAGGTAGCAACTTTCTTATTCTTCGCATTGACCCTCAGTTGTGTTTGTGTATAATTTATTTACTATATGCTATTACCTATTCTGTGCCCCCGGTGAGAAATAAAAACATTAAATCCTGATAAACTTGATGTTTAATCTCGATATAATTGTTACAATATTATATTTCTAGATAGGTACATTTATAATATTTTATAAAGCCAACAATATAATGAGATAAAATAGGCACTATATTTGGTTTTTCTAAATACTGTACTAATAAAATAGCCTTTTGTTTAATTTTAAAAGTTTTTTGAACAAATTATACTATGTATCTACCTACTAAAATATCACAGTGCTCTTAGCTCACTATCATTCAAATATAATATATGATTTATATAAAAATATGTTACAATTGGCCGTGTTGTGATATGTTTTATGATTTATAATATAATATACTATTTTAGGTAGGTAATATCGAAGACGAATTTTAGTTAATGGCCGAGAAGTGCTCGAAAAATATACATATTATAATATAGTCTGAACAATCAAAAAGATTTCAGTATCATATTTAAAAATATATATAAATATTTCACTGTAAAATTGTAGAGTTCTGATATCTCCTACTAGAATAATCTGATATCTTTTTAAAAAGCCAGCGATGACAATATCAAGCATAATTTTCCCAAGAGTTTTATAATGGTAACATTTCGTTACCCGTTACGTGCATTTATCTACAATTATATATCCTCGTGTGAAGAATAAAAAATTTGTTAAGTACCTCATCGCGCTTGTTTGTATCGTGCATTTTAGGCGAATCTAATACCTTGGCATAACTGACAAATAATTTGTTTCTTGTTAGGATATTGTTCACGTCTACGATCCATCTCTTCCTCTATCCATTCGACTAGACGATCTTTCAAACTTATTATAGTACTCTGACGAACGATACCGTCTTGAAAGAATTCTTGCAGAATAATCATAATTCCATTATCACTGTTTCTGCTTGGATCTCCAAGCGGCCTCGAGTGCTTCAAGTAATTAAAAACGAAGTTAACAATTTGAACTATGAGGTCTTCATCGGGACTCAACAATCTCAGTCTGGCTATTTCTTCCGGCATCAAATTCGACAGCAAATTGAACGAGACAGTCATCAGATTCGCATAAATGTCTTGGCTGAGATTTTGTAGCATCAGCGCGATATTTTCTGCACCAGAAGCGCTGACTCGCACAAGGAATGAGCCTATGCGTAGGATTTCTCCGGGATGTATACCGACTAGCATGTTATTGCGATCTTCTTCATCAATATATCCTCCAACGGCGGTTGTCGACGGCGCGATACGCGTTGGCACATTTTGGACACTCGTATCAGATGCTCCGATACTCGAAAAGAGCTGAGCTCGTTCCTGCTTACCGATTCCGGATAGTTGTGAAGGATCGAACTTATGTTGTGCGTTTAGGTTGACTCGACCGTCAGATGTCATAGATATCCTCAGTTTGTGTTGGTTTAGATCCTTGTTAATGCGTAGGACGTCGGCGAAGTATTGGTCCTTATCGAATATATTCTTAATGCCTTTTATAACCTCGGTGTTGCCCTGAACTGTGCCTTGAACTCTCCTTGATTCAGCGCTGATTTTATCGAATATTTTTCTGAAACAAAAAATACATGAATGTATCGCTGATCGAAGTGGTGCGCGGGGGATGCAGATAAAACCGAATTCGGGTAGACAAAATTGAACTACCGTGCATGCATACTATTATCTACACTAATATTATAAAGAGGAAAGATTTGTACCTATTTTTGTATGTTTGTATGTTTGTAATGAATAGGCTCAAAAAGTACTGGGCCGATTTAAAAAATTCTTTCACCATTAGAAAGCTGCATTCACCCTGAGTAACATAGGCTATATTTATTGCTAGAAAAGATTAGACGTCCACCCGTGCGAAGCCGGGACGGGTCGCTAGTGGTATATATAGAACATCAATGCAAATAAATATTGATTAATTGATTATACCATAATGATAAACTTTTTGTGAATGATAAAGAAATAACCCTAATACATACTGTAAATTTAATGCGTTACATATCAAAGCGGGGGTGCTTCAGACCATGAAACTGAATAACTTTTACTATGGATATGGATAACTTGTATACATGTCCCGAAACGGTTTATGGACGCTGTCCTTAATTGCCTGGAATCAAATTTCGGGTCTATTTGGCGAGAGAGGTAGTTTATCGCCTGGCTACGGGACAGGACGAACTGCGGCGCGAATTGCGATTTTAGAATACACTGCGTACGCGCCGCTGCGCGCTTGCGTAATAGTCGGGACACAACGCTCAGCCTAAACTATTATAAAACTGTAAAAGAAATGTGTCTGTACATTGAAGATATTAACAAAAAAAAATTACGCCATGGTTTTTACCTGTCCCTGATTCCAAATCGCCAATTTTTGGATTTTTTGTCTGTCTGTTTGTTTGTTTGTTTGGGTGTTTGTTTGTTCGAGTATCACGCAAAAACTACTGAACCGATTTTGATGAAACTCTTTTTGTTTGATAGCTTACCATCTGACTTAAAATCTGGTATATGTATAATTTATGCGGACGAAGTCGCGGGTAAAAGCTCGTGCATTCTAAAATTGCAATTCGTGCCGCCATTCGTCGCGATTCGGCTAAGCGGTTACGTCACTAACATACGCGAGCATTCCTTCCACTTTTGCCGAGCACTCATAAACTGTTTCGTACTGACGAAGCTACGTACATGTTTGTTTAACATACTCTGTCCGCTCCGCACACCCACCCTATCTACAGGGTTATTTGTAATTCGACGTATTCCTTTCAGGACGTTAAAGGGCAGCCTAAATGCAATTATGTGAACCCCCATATGTGGGGTCGTAAATGAATAGTTTTCGAGATATTTGGAATTTAAGGTTTTTTACCAAAAAACCCATTTTTTCACATTATTTCCTAAATAAAAAGAAATATGCTTACTCTATGGCGTCGATTTGAATTTTATTTCATAGCTAACACTTTTTCCTAAATTTTTTCGTAAATCAATGGCCGATCATACCGAGAAATTCAAAATAAATCAATAAAAATGACTGTTAATTTTTGAAAAAAAAAAAAATAGAAAGTCTTGATATCATGCGTTTTTTCTCCAAAAAAATGTATGACAAAAAGTGTGCGTTTTACTGAAATAACTTCCTCGTTTTCTTAGCTTTCTAAAAAGGTATAAATGTTTTAGAAATAATGGGAATTACAATGTCAAAAAAGGTTTTTTACTTAGTACGTGATACGTAGAGGCTGTGGTAGAGGCAAAACTCTCTTGGAGAAAAATTTTACGATTTTTTTTAGATTAACGTTATTTATTAATTTACTTACTCAGAGTGAGCCCCTCGGTTCCGAACACATACATACAATAGACCCAGAGCCCCCAACGGTCTAGGGCCTAAACGTATAGGAAAGCTGGATTCAGTCTAGCTCGAAAATAGACGCCAAAGTACATCATTTAGCCTCGGTCTTATGACTCAAAGCGGTCACTGAAATTTTTTACAGCGGTCAGACAATCGCGAAAAAATGGGGTCTGGGCCTAAACATATAGGAAACGAACTGGATGCATTTAAAGAAAGAGCCCTCTTAGGACAATACCACAGCATATTTAGTTTTTCTCAAATCGGTCACTGTTCAAAATCAGACCGGGGTTGAAAATCGAAAAAAATTGGTCTTGGGCCTAAACATATAGGAAATGTGAAACCAACTTGGATCGACAGAACACACTTTACCCATCATGAAAAACCCGGTCTTACATGGCGGATCAGTCACCTTTCCAGAATCAGACCACTTTTATAATATAGCAAAAATGACAGATATCTCGACAATGGTTAGTGATAGAAAAAATTTGTAAGGAACAAAATTGTTGGAAATGTAATGTTTTTTAAGTTTGTAGTAGCTTTGTTTACAATTTGATGCATAAGAGACGAGATATTAATAAAAACTGAATAATTAAAATAGTAATAGACAGATATCTCGACAACGGTTGATGATAGGAAAATTTTGTTCAGGATACAATTGTAGATAATATTATGTTCTACAAGTTTTGTTATAACTTTGTTTACGATTTGATGCATACGAAACGAGATATTTGCAAAAACGAATTAATTAAAATAGTAATAGACAGATATCTCGAAAACTGTTGATGATAGGAAAAGTTTTTTAACATACAATTGTAGAAAATGTTATGTTCTACAGGTTTTGTAATGACTTTGTTCACAATTTGATGCATACGAAACGTGATATTTGCAAAAAATTATTAAATAAAATAGTAATAGACAATATCTCCACAACGGTTGATGATAGAAAAAGTTTGTCTAGGATACAATTGTAGATAATGTTATTTTCTACAAGTTTTGTATTAACTTTGTTCACGATTTGATGCAAAAGAAACGAAATATTTGTAAAACTAAATAAATAAAATAGGAATAGACAGATATCTCGACAACGGTTGATGACAGAAAAAGTTTGTCTGATAAAATTGTAGATAATGCTATTCTACAAATTTGGCTTTAACTTTGTTTACAATAAATTATATTTATAGAATAACGAGATCTGCGCTTTTGCGCACTAATTATTAAAAATAATATCAAAAAGATATCCCGACAACGATTGATGATAGAAAAAAATTGGTCAAGATAAAATTGTAGATAATTGTATGTTCTACAAGTTTTGACATAACTTTGTTAGTAATTTGATGCATACAAAACGAGATGTTTCCAAATATTAATTAATTAAAATAATAACAAATATATCTCGACAACGGTTAATGATATAAGAAATTTGTACAAAATAAATTGTAGAAAACTGTATGTTCTACAAGTTTTGTAATAACTTTGTTCACGATTTCTTTCTTGGTAATGGAATAAAAAAATTTATTTGCATTGGTACCGGTAAAAAGAGAAACTCTTAATACTCCACAACAAGTAATTAATGTTAGATTAGACAAATGAGTAAATGATAATTTTTTTAAACTGGATATTTTTTTTGAAAAAAAAAAATTGTACCTGATGGTCGTATAAGTTAGTTTTTTGCAAATATCTCGTTTCTTATGCATACAATTTAAAAAGTTAATACAAAACTTGTAGTACAAACAATTATCAACAATTTTATTCTGACTATTTCTTTTCTACTGCTGTCGGGATATCTGTTTGTTATTATTTTTAATAATTAGTTTTTGGACACATCTCGTTTTCTACACATAGAATTAAATAAATAAATAGCGTTCACAGACACATATATTGTAATGATCCCCAATTAAGCCTTAGGCTTTTTGTTATGGGAACCACATACAGCAACGGCACAAATATACAACGTGTTAATGAATTAACGCAAAACTAAAAAGTAGTTTGTTAAGAATCGAGAGCAGAATCGAATTATCATGGTTTCAACATAGGTAATTTTTTTCAAAATATTAAATAATTTTTTTGCAAAATTTAAAATTTACTGAACCCGATGACAACCCACCGCACGGGCACACTCACACTACTTACTACCAAAACAAGATTATAAAAATGTATCCATGAGGACGTTAGCACTTTCTTTCAGTGCTGAAATGATAACAAATCATTTTTGCCTCAAATCTTAAAATGCGAATAACTTTCAATTTTAACCATCAAAATAATGAAATTATTGTTTCAATCTAATTATTTTGTTATAAATCAGTTGGGGTGTATGAGGTTTTGCGCTAATTCATTAATACGTTGTATAACATCCATGACCGAACCGGGATTCGAACCCAGGACCCTGGCTTCGCAGTCCTTCGTGCAAAGAAAGCATTGTAAAGAAAGTTATAACCAAATTTGTAGAACAGCATTATCTACAATTTTATTAGACAAACTTTTTCTGTCATCAACCGTTGTCGAGATATCTGTCTATTACTATTTTAATTATTTAGTTTTACAAATATCTCGTTTCTTTTGCATCATATCGTGAATAAAGTTATTACAAAACTTGTAGAACATAACATTATCTACAATTTTATTCTAAACAAACTTTTCTATCACCAACCGTTGTGGAGATATCGTCTAATACTATTTTAATTAATTATTTATTGCAAATATCTCGTTTTGTATGGATCAAATTGTGAACAAAGTTATTAAAAAAACGTGTAGAACATAACATTATCTACAATTGTATGTTAAAAAACTTTTCCTATCATCAACAGTTTTCGAGATATCTGTATATTACTATTTTAATTAATTCGTTTTTGCAAATATCTCGTTTCGTATGCATCAAATCGTGAATAAAGTTACAACAAAACTTTTAGAACATAATATTATCTACAATTGTGTCCTGAACAAACTTTTCCTATCATCAACCGTTGTCGAGATATCTGTCTATTACTATTTTAATTATTCAGTTTTTACAAATATCTCGTCTCCTATGCATCAAATTGTAAACAAAGCTACTACAAACTTAAAAAACATTACATTTCCAACAATTTTGTTCCTTACAAATTTTTTCTATCACTAACCATTGTCGAGATATCTGTCATTTTTGCTATATTATAAAAGTGGTCTGATTCTGGAAAGGTGACCGATCCGCCATGTAAGACCGGGTTTTTCGTGATGGGTAAAGTGTATTCTTTCGATCCAAGTTGGTTTCACATTTCCTATATGTTTAGGCCCAAGACCAATTTTTTTCGATTTTCAACCCCGGTCTGATTTTGAACAGTGACCGATTTGAGAAAAACTAAATATGCTGTGGTATTGTCCTAAGAGGGCTCTTTCTTTAAATGCATCCAGTTCGTTTCCTATATGTTTAGGCCCAGACCCCATTTTTTCGCGATTGTCTGACCGCTGTAAAAAAATTCAGTGACCGCTTTGAGTCATAAGACCGAGGCTAAATGATGTACTTTGGCGTCTATTTTCGAGCTAGACTGAATCCAGCTTTCCTATACGTTTAAGCCCTAGACCGTTGGGGGCTCTGGATCTACAAGCACTTTCTTAGTTCACTTTTAGTTACTCTTGAAGTAAAGGTAAAATCTCATTACCTCCGCTGCGTTTATTATGCGCTGCCTTAAGTCTTCTACATCGTTTATTGGGGTTTGATAAACAAGGTCTTTCATTGTGTCCCCAGATATAAAAATCGACGCCATAGAGTAAGCATATTTTTTTTATTTAGGAAATAATGTGAAAAAATGGGTTTTTTGGTAAAAAAACATTAAATTCCAAATATCTCGAAAACTATTAATTTCCGACCCCACATATGGGGGTTCACATAATTGCATTTAGGCTGCCCTTAAACGTCCTGAAAGGAATACGTCGAATTACAAATAACCCAGTATATTTTATCTAAGCATCATAAATCACCTGATAAAATAAACACGAAATCATAAATAGTTAAACTACCAACCTGTGTCTATTGCTCCTGAGCGTGGTGCGATACTCATTGATAGTTTTAGCCTGTGCATCCTCTATAACATTCTGCGCGGTGCGGTTCGACATGACGGCGTTGCAGAAGAACAGGGTAGCTGCCGTGAATTGGAACAATTCTAGCTTGGTCGGCTTCTCTCCGTGGTTGCGGTACTGAAAACATAAATAGAGTGAGCTTTAATTCTTGATCTTTGACTACTTATACAGGGTTAACAAAACACCCTAGTAATACTTAAGGGGGTGCTTCAGACCATCAAACTGAACAACTTTCACTATGGAGCCAACATCGAAATCGCGAAAAAAAATCCGCTCTTTCATACAAAACTGCGGTGGTAGAGTCAAAAAATGACGTCAAAAATGATATTATTTTGAATAAAAAATTTTGAATTTTGAATTTTTGTACCGTCATGACTTTTTTTTTTTCTCGACGTTGTCTCCATAGTGAAAGTTGTTCAGATTGATGGTCTGAAGCACCCCCTTAAGTATTACTAGGGTGTTTTGTTACACCCTGTATAGGGACGACGTGTCATTCTACTAACAAACATTTCTGCCACTATTTGCGGGGGGCGAGATCATTAAATACGCAACTTTGGATTTAATTCCCCATAACTTTATGCCGGCTCTTCATTCTCGCCGAGAACGGGCGAGACAGGCCGAGAACGAGAGTGTGGATGCCCTTCATTGTTCTCGTGGCATCATAAGCCATAGTAATATTCCTTGAAAGTTCTCGCCGAGTGTTCTCGGCGAGAGTGAAGTGCGGGCTTTAGATTCGTGTGAACCCCAAACGTTCTAAGTTCGAAATTATTGTTTCGCAATTATAGGCCGTCTCGTTTAGGGATAAGGTATAAAATTGAGTGTAAATGCACATGATTAATTGCTCTTATACCGTGGCAGAGAGGAAATGCTACCGCAATTCCAGTCCTTATAATAAATAGTCAAAGTTCTTGATAGATTAGCGGAAAGGACTCCAGTGAGTGTTCTTTTCAAAATGGAATGAATAAGGGGCATTATCGAATAGAAGTAGAATCGAGGCGTCGACGAGGCGCGGGCGCACCCTAACGACCTTGACATACGGTCAATAATTGTATAACATACAAATCGGATTTATTCTTGTTACAATTATTTATTTATTTTATTTATTTCCTTTTTGGAGAACTTACAGCTAAATAACAGTTTGGTTTCTACAAAGACAGATTGATAGTCAGATGCTGACAACAAGTTCCCACCAAGTCGGGTTATCGGGTTATTCTCGATGTCCCCGACGGCTACGGCCCCAGTGGCGGCCAACGGGAAAAAAATTATCGCCGTCCCCGCATGTCCTCCTCTGAGGCGAACGGGAAAATATGTTATCGTTGCCCCCCACTAACACAGAATCAATGGATTTTTACACTCGAATGAAAACACTGTAAATAGTGTACCACATGTTCCCCTCTGGGGGCCAACGGGAAAATATGTTGTCGTTGTCCCCCACTAACATAGAATCAATGTATTTTTAATGAAAACACTAAATAGTTTACCACGTGTCCCCCTCTAAAAAAATACAGTTGATTACTAAACTATTTACAGTGTTTTCATTAAAAATCGATTGATTCTATGTTAGTGGGGGACAACGATAACATATTTTCCCGTTGGCCCCCAGAGGGGGACATGTGGTAAACTATTTAGTGTTTTCATTAAAAATACATTGATTCTATTTTAGTGGGGGACAACTATAACATATTTTCCCATTGGCTCCAGAGGACATGCGGGGTCAGCGAGAATTTTTTTCCCGTTTCAGGGACATCGGGAATAACCCCAATTATCGTCCGTATGTCAAGGTGGCTAAGGCGCGTCCGCGCCTCGACTCCTTCTGTATGCTATACTATACGCCCACAGATTAACCCCAATAGATACCGCATGATGAAAATTTTGTACAGGTTCGTAGTCACCATATTTGGCAGTAGGTGCGGGTAGCGGGGCACGAAACAATGCAACGTGATTGGCCTTTTCAAGGTCTTACTACTTCGAGCTCGCTCACTCGCGTTGCTTATATCAGTGCAAAATCATAGATGTGTGGCGCGCGTCGGCAGCCTTGTATGCGGTATCTATTGGGGGTAATCTGTGGTAACAATACATGCCTCGAAAATGAAGCAACCGATAAAACTAACCTTGAGAATGATATGGACCAGACTGTTAACGACGCCTGCGCCGCCCGTGACGACGTTGGCGTGACGAAGTACTTCAACCGACACTGCGAGCGCTTGCCCCGTCTGCAAATATAACATTTAAATACATTATCACGAGCAATTCGACAAAAAGGAAGTACCTACAGGGTCAAATTTAATATACCGACGACGGTTTTGTTAACAATTTCGCTGCTAAGCTCAAAACAATGATATTCGCGCAGTGCTAACACTGTGGAATGCTATACAATCCTGACTCAACGTTTGAGTCGTGCGCACTGCGGCCCATTCGCCGCTGACCTACCACGTAGGTCATCAGCAGTTAAAGTATTAAAGGGATGATTAGACCATCAAAATTATCAACTCTCTCTTTGGGAACAACATTTAAAAAAATCTGCTGTTCCCTACGAATAAATTCTTATTCGTAGGCTATTCCATACAAAACTGCAATCGTACTAGTTAGACCCAAATTTACGGGACAGGTACGCATTGTGTGCCAAATTAACCAGTCAAATCATAAGCTATCAAACAAAATAGATTCAGTAGTTTTTGGGTGATGCTCGCGTTTTCGATGTTTGGTGTCACATAGAAGGTTGTAAAGTTTGACGGTCTGTCTGATCATCCCCGTAAAAAAGTGTTCAGAAGGAAGGTGTTCATGTTAGTGCCGGCTGCAGCAGAACGTGACAACATGTTGGTGGCGCCCGCAGCGATGCCCACGCTCGACGCTGCTATGTTGAACCAGCTACAGCTAGTTTTATAATAGTTTACATGAATCTAACCTTGGTCATGTTAGTGCCGGCCGCAGCAGAACGTGACAGCATGTTGGTGGCCGCGCCTGCAGCGAGTCCCACGCTTGATGCTGCTATGTTGAGCCAGCTGCCGCGCGCCTCAGAGTCCGTGGGACTGATGCTCTGAAATGTTACAGATATTAACTCACATGCGCATTTTTCCGTTTCGTGGTAGATAGTAACCTAGTTACAACTGGTTGGAAACCTAAATTTACATATTTATGTGGTGCTTCAGACCATTAAGCTGAACAACTGTTACTATACAGGGTGTAAGGAAAAGTACAGAAGATTTTTCTACGGTCTGACCGGTTTGCTCCTTTAGTAAAAGTTGTTCAGTTTGATGGGTAGAGTATGTGGTTTAAAGGTTAATGATACTTTTCCTTACACCCTGTGCCTGTATAGAGCCAACATCGAAATAAAGAAAAAAAAATTGACGATCCATAACATCAATGGGTTACTCGACCCAAATGTATCTTAACTATTATAAAACTGTAACAGAAGTGTGTCTGTACATTGAAGATATTAACAAAAAAAAAGTTATGATGTGGTTTTTAGGTGTCCCTGATTCCAAATCAAAAATATTTTGACTTTTTGTCTGTCTGTTTGTTTGTGTGTTTGTTTGTTCGAGCATCACGCAAAAACTACTGAACCGATTTTGATGAAACTTTTTTAGTTTAATAGCTTATGATCTGACTTAAAATCTGGTATATAATTTATGTGGACGAAGTCGCGGGTAAAAGCTCGTGGAACATAAATTTCTTTCGCGATTTCAATGTTGGCTCCATGGTGAAAGTTGTTCAGTTTGGAGGTGTAATGTAAACCATACCCTAAAGCACGTGAACGTGAATACGTTTAGTGCTTTAGGGGTAGGGTAGTGGAAACTTGAATAAGTTTCCACCCATCATTGTTCAGTAAGCAAGGTTCACGTTAAGCTTATTTTGGTTAAATGCTACATACCTGTTCATGTGCACTGCGATCGTGAAGATGAAACGACGATCGAACTAAACCATACAAGCCAGTAGCGACAGTCGCAACAGTCGCGCCGATCAGTACAACCGGCCCCACAGGAGTGAATGCTGCCACGCCGAGAACACCCACCGCCCCCAGAGACGCGACTGTACTTGCGGTGTCGACTGTACTCAACACTCTGGCTTTTAAACCGAGTGTAGGCGACGGCACGACAGTTAGTTTCACTGCAAATGCTTGTTCACCCTGTAAATTATGTACGCATAATATATACAGGGTGAAATTGATATCATTAGCATCCTTAAACTATGGGTCTACCCATCAAATTGAACAATTTTCACTATGGCAGCAAACCGATCGGAGCAAAAAAAAAAACTGCTGTTGCATACATTTGAGTCGCGAACTCGCGCGTCGACATTGCAGTTTAGTATGGAACAGCTGATTTTTTATTTATCCAATCGGTTTGCTCCCATAGTGAAAGTTGTTCAGTTTGATGGGTAGACTCTTAGTTTAAAAGGATGCTAATGATATCAATTCCACCCTGTTAGCCTGTAGTACCAAAACCAATGAAAATGGCCCTATATATATTTGGTGCCTTACTAAAGCGTAAAAGGCAGATTTTTCGAACCCAAATAAAACCGAGAACAATGGACCTACAGCTTTGGTGTATGTTTAGATGGACAAGTTCTAACAGAATATTTGTCATTTTTTTTGGCCGGCACTTTCACGTTTTGGTTTAAATCGGATGATGTCTTTTTATTATACATGAAATATTTTGATGGGATCTCAATTTATTTTTCAGCACATATGACTTGTCTTGGCGGAGGCACTGCTGGTGCCTCTCATTACACGTTAAAATTACAAAAGATTACAATATTTGTTAGGGTTTTACCTCAATTATAGTTCCCACATACTCTCCATTTTCGGGCACAATCAGCACACATTGTGGAAGAGTATTGCTCGTCAAATAAGAGTTCCAGTCGTGATACACCCTTGCAGTCTCGTCCACATATACTCGACAGGATTTGGCTATAAAAAAAAAAGTACATTACGATACACGTGTCTTAAGAACACATACAACAAGAGGAAAACATACCACAATCAAATCAATGATCTTTTCCGAAAAGGACAAGTGCGTAGCACCCTCAATCGACGGAAGTGCATGAAAAGATGTATGAATGTCAATGAGGCTAGAGAAGTGTGTCAGAGTCGTAGCGTGTGGCGATCCGTGGTCTCTGCCTACCCCCTTGGGACAATGGCGTGAGCTTATGTATGTGTATGTATGTGTCTTAAGAAGTCCATAATGCACGGCGTGAAATTATCGTTGTCACTTTTTTTACAGCATGAAACTGATTTTAACTATGAATTTAAGTATCAAAGGCTAAAAGTACCTTCTTTTGTGTTTATTATGCACTGTGCAATACGTAGATTCATTTTTGAACGGTGTAAAAATGGACTGCTTAGGTAGCGGGAAAGCGGGACCGTAACTACCGTAACTTTAATAAACGTAAAAAAAGTACCAAACTAACCGAAGAAGTAACCAATACTTTAGTCTTCTTCTTCTTATCGTGTGGGCAGAGCCCTGGTGTCAGAGTTTTTTCAGACCGCCTTACGGCCTCTGACGTGGTTTTTATGTAACAACTACTACCACCAGAGATAGTAGCCGGGAGCAACGGCTAAACGTGCCATCCGAAGCACGGAATCATTTTTCTTTTCAGACATTCAGGTGATTCAGCCTGTAATGTCCTAACCAACTGGGGAAAAACGCACAAAGTGATATATCACTATGTAGGTGTCCCCCGTGGGAATCGAACCCACGATCTCCTATACTTTACTCACGAATACTTTAGTAAAAGGAACCAAATAATAAGCAGAAAACAAATCCACTTACCACCTACTGTAGTAGGGATGCATTTCCGAACTCTGAACACAGCCGTACACCAAATATCAATGTCGTTTCTCTGATGCAGATCAACCCAATAGTTTGACGGCTCCAACTTGTAAAATTTCACTGGTTTTGGTTTAGCGCAGACTATGAGTAAAATGGACATTACAATATCATCATCATTATGGGAGTATTTACCTGAAAAAAAAATGATATCTTGACTATTATAAAACTGTAAATTTGAAAAAAGAATTTAGTTTGTTTGTTTGTTTGTTTGGGTGTTTGTTTGTTCGATTATCACGCAAAAACTACTGAACCGATTTTGATGAAACTTTTTTTGTTTGGTAGCGTAACATCTGACTTAAAATCTGGTATATATTTATGCGGACGAAGTCGCGGGTTAAAGCTCGTATCTTTTTAAAGATAAACCAGAGGCATCTCTTAGTCGGTAGCTTAATTAGACTAAAAGTAAACTTATTCTAGTATTGACTAGAGGTAACCTGCGACTTCGTCCGAACAAATTATATATCAGATTTTAAGTCTGGTCATAAGCTATCAAATTAAAAAAGTTTCATCAAAATCGGATCAGTAGTTTTTCCGTGATGCTCGTTCAAACAAACAAACAAACAGACGGAAAAAATAATCCAAAAATTGTTGATTTGGAATCAGGGACACCAAAAAACCACATCATAACTTTTTTTTCGTTAATATCTTCAATGCACAGACACACTTCTGTTACAGTTTTATAATAGTTTAGATTAGATTAGATTTAGATAGAAGTTTATCAACATTCAGTACTATGTACTATCAATTATTATGTATTTATACTATGTAACTTCACACTATTATTTCGATTCAATAGGTGCAAAAATGAGCAAGCTATTACTGAGGCGGGACATACAGACAGACAGAATGGACAAAAGTAAAGGGTTCCTCGATTGAATACGGAACCCTAAAAAGGTGTTGAACAGGAATTTAATAAAGCGAATATACAAATAAATAAAATAAATAACGCTCACAGGCACATAAATTGTAATGATCCCAAGTAAGCCTCAGGCTTTTTGTTATGGGAATCATACAACAACGGCACAAACATAATTATAACATCCATTACCGAACCGGGATTCGAACCCAGGACCCTGGTTTGGCAGTCCGGCATGGTAACCATTACACCAACCAACCCACTATCACCTACTTCGTAGGTTATCACCAATACATGAATGCTTTTAGCCAAAGGTACCAACCAACCAAGCAACCAATAAATTGTATGAATATTTAAATTATCTAACATGCGTTTAGATAATAGGATAGGTAGGACGGACGGATGGACGGACAGACTGACAGACGGACATACGGACAACGTCGGCTTAGGCCAGCACACATGGTGAAACGCAACTGCAACGAAACTGCAACTACTAGTTACTTTTGAGTTTCATTTGAGTTTATGCCATAGATACCTTTGAGAGACAACACACGTCGCAACTAGTTTGAAACCGGTTTGAAACGCGTTGCAGATCAGTTGCTTTGAAATCAGCGTGCAGGAAACTCGTGTCGGATTTGGCGTCTGTCTGGTCTCAAAATCGGAATGATTGTGACTAATTTCATTATATTTAGGTTGCGGCGTGTGTGGAAAACGTTTGAAACTGGTTTCAAACCTATAATTTCAAAAGGGTTTCGTTGCAGTTGCGTTTCACCATGTGTGCTGGGCCTTAGTAATAGGGTCCTGTTTTCACCCTTTGGACATAGTGTAAAGAACTAACAGTGGTAAAGCTCAGCGGTCGCGGCAGGCCAATCGTGCGGGGCGTGCGGGGGCCGGGAGGAATGCGTCCCGGCCCACGCTGCCTGCGCGCGTACCCTAACAGCGTATTGAGTTAGGGTACGCCCGTCCCCCGCCGTACCCCGCACGCCACGCGGGCATAGACCCGTCGCGACCGCTGAGCTTCATCACTTATTTTATTTACACTATGCTTTGGGTACCCTACAAAAGAACTATTCCGTAAAAATGTTTAATTTGAATAGGTACTTACTTTGTTCACATAACTTGTCATACACTTTCATGACCTGCTCCCGTTGCCTAGAGGTGTAGCCCTCTAAATGTGCGCCGTGGTTTGTTTCCACTTCGGACAGCTCTCCTTCACAGCTCGGACTCCCAAATAGTGCAAATGCAACATTTTGTAACAGATAATTTCTATTGCTTTTCTCATACCTGAAAATTATCAAAGTATGATATTATAGTACTCTGTGGTATGATATAGATCAATGTTAGGGGTGGCCAAACTTTGTAATTGCAAATAGAAAAAAAAATTGAATTATATGGTGGCTCAAGACAGTGTTTGTCTTCAAAAACCCTTGATGTCACCAAATTCTTATATAACTGTACAACGTCATGCACTTTAGCTAAATAAACTCTAGATATTGGCATAATCATAACAACTAAAGTGGATGCCACAATTTTAAAACATCGTTTGATTAAATTAATAATAACACTTAATAACACTCACAGGCACATATACACTGTAATGATTCCAAGAAACATATAACATCCATGACCGAACCGGGATTCGAACCCAGGACCCGGGTTTGGCAGTCTGGCGTGGCAACCGATACACCAACCCGGTCGTCAAATTAAATATATTTAAAATTAAAATAGCGGAAGATAGGTTGACGTTCTTGCGTTACATATTCGCACAATGGATCTGCTTTTCATGTACTAGCGAGTGAAAAGTAATGCCAAATGATTAGTTTTTCTTTTTTGAATGATTTAAAGCATACAAAGGCATTATGGTACCTTTATTTCACTTAAAATCCAAAAAGTATCTCAATCATGCAAAGCTGTTCGGATTGTGACTAAGTCAATTAGGCGATAGGGGCTTAATATATGCGGTCCATGCTCTATAAGCAAGTCACCTATCTTGCGCTATTATTATTTAATTAAAGGAATCAATTTCATGTAAAAGCTTCGCAAATTTTTACTATTATTTTAAAATGGTTATTGTGGGATTGGGGATAGACTCTTTTATAGATTATATAAGAACATAACATACCAATACAATAACAACACAAAGACTACAGTATAACACAATGGTTTGTTGATTAGGCTTTAGGCTAAACCTTATTATTATTATTATTTGAGGTTTTGGGCCTTGACAGGCTTGCTAAGCCTGTGCCACGTAGACCATCGCTGGTTCTTTGTGAACGCCCTTTTTTATAGTTCCTTACCAATCCCCACTGCGGCAAGAAATCACAGTAGATTCTTAATCGGGATAGTTTGTATCTCAGGCTAAACCTTGGGTTGAGATACATTTATCGACGGCGGCCGGCCCATACAAAAATTTCATTCAGTATTTGAAGCCGTCGGTAAATGTGTCTCAACCCTAATCAACAAACCTTTGTGTATTTATGTACGATTTGTAACACCACTGGCTTTTCGGTGAAGGAAAACATCGTGAGGAAACCTGCGTGCTTCAATTTCGAGGCATGTATTGTACCTACTGTCCATTACAAGTGGCGACGGGCTCACTCCCCGTCACACTGGACAGAGTTTCGGTACTACTAGTGAAACGTGGATGTTCTGAGGTCTCAGAATATCTCTGACTACCCCCACGGGGAATATAGTCGTGAGCATATGCTATGCTTTGTGTATAAATTAATTCACTGCAATAACAATCATACATTGCGCAAGAATTAAAGAAATATTTTACTCACTTGACCCAATCACAATCAGCTAAATTTTCGAAGTACTCCTGTTGTATTTGAACTGGTGATAAGCCTGGAATATTCTCTTCTCCACTGCCAATCAGATTGAAGCCGTCTGGTAGAAGCGGACTGCTTTGATGCGACTTTACATCTGAGCTTTGTTGTAATGCCAAATGATTATCGACTTCCATATCCATATCTACAAATCACGAATAAAAGATGTGGTCAGTGTCATCTTTTTCAATATTTCATAACTACGATAACTTAGAGAAATGTGCGTAGGAATCGTAAAGAATAATTGTAAGGTCTCAACACAAAATTATTTGTTATTGTTACCTAATGAAAACCAAAAATCACTGACGCGTAAAAGGTTAAATTTTAAAAGATTTCAGCGCATTTACAAAATATAAAACGTAACCAAACAACGGAATTATCGGATGGAAAACAAATGGAAAATTTACATGATGTCACTGCACAACACAGATTACTGATATGTAGCAAGCTACAGATGCGACAGTGAAATTTGCACTTAGTTCCATTGTTTCCGTTGTGGCGTTCTGTCGTCAAACTAATGTATATAGAACTTGTAGTTATAGGTATGTATACACTGATTCCAGGATGCAAAAATAGGGATATTTGACCAAGGAACAAACTATTCAACGATATTATTATGTCATACGACGGAGAAGAATTGAGGCTTCTCAAGGATTCTAAACTCAAGCTAAAATACCAGGAAAATCACAAGATATAAGCTTCTGACGCAACAAAACGGCATGAGGCTGCTGTTGTTGTAAGTTCAATATGGCGTTGTATCTCGTCCTCATTGGACGATGATACAATGTATCATCGTCCAATGAGGACGATGGGAAACAGCGCCACAACGGAAACAATGGAACTAAGCTGTCATAGGCCTGCTGCACAATCACAGCACTTGAATTTGTCAGATTTGACATTGACAGCCATTCAGTGTTGCAAAAGTCACTTTGATAAAATCGGTAGGATTGGCGACAAAAAATCTGTAGAAATCGGTAGATTGGTTTAAACTCAAAGACATATACATATTACTAGCGTAAGGACATGGCCTATGAGCTTGACTATTGTCCCCAGTTCGTTGGCTCTAAAATGCAAGGAAAAATGACAGTTTAGAGCACTACAAAATATATGACACGATATAGTTCGTATACGAGTTACCTATAACAGATGGCGCAAATTTTTGTTTCTATGAAGAAGGTTTTTGTAAAATATTCTGACGGGCCGGCCTTACGCTAGTAATATATAAATCTTTGTTTAAACTCCTATTTTTTTTTTCAAAAAGTGCTCAATCGCCAACAAATTCTGAACGATGAGACTGCTGATACTTAATAATTTTGTGCCCATGCCAGTTTCGTACTATTAACCAAAACTTGAAACTTGAGTGAAGTGAAACAATTTTTGTAAAAATTTAGTAGATACCTACTTACTATAGATAAAAATAGATTTCAAAGATTTTTGTGCAGGGGTTTAAAAAGTCGGAACTCTATTCCATAACTTATAAAATCTAATTTGCATTACATAAATATTTCAGTTCACAAACTTTCAAGGGGAAGTTCAAACTTTCTAATAAGACCGTATAAAGATTCTTATCTAACCCTAATTTCTAATTATCTGCCACAATAAAAGCTAAATCTACAC
This sequence comes from Agonopterix subpropinquella, assembly GCA_922987775.1. NCBI lineage: Eukaryota > Metazoa > Arthropoda > Insecta > Lepidoptera > Depressariidae > Agonopterix > Agonopterix subpropinquella. The sequence goes on along the minus strand of OV277695.1, from coordinate 12,908,460 downwards.
TAATATTATAAAGAGGAAAGATTTGTACCTATTTTTGTATGTTTGTATGTTTGTAATGAATAGGCTCATCTACACTAATATTATAAAGAGGAAAGATTTGTACCTATTTTTGTATGTTTGTAATGAATAGGCTCAAAAAGTACTGGGCCGATTTTAAAAATTCTTTCACCATTAGAAAGCTGCATTCACCCTGAGTAACATAGGCTATATTTATTGCTAGAAAAAATTAGACGTCCACCCGTGCGAAGCCGGGACGGGCCGCTAGTATTTCAATATTTGGCTAAAACATCTTCTGTGAAATAAATCGGTAGATCACAACCTAAAATCGGTATATCGGTAGACAGGACCCGAAATCGGTAGATCTACCGATAAATCGGTAGCTTTTGCAACACTGCAGCCATTTGGTCAGTACTGCCAGTTTGGTGTCAAGATTTCGGGCTAATACAAACTAAATAAATAAGGGATTTTCTGACAGCTAGTTTATGGTTTTAGCCGTCACGGGTGACATGACGCCTGGCAAATGTGAAACAATGAAATAACACACTCTCCCGATTTCGTGCGCTTTTTTTTTTCTCGTAAATTTCGAACATTGCGCATCAGGAACGACGAACTACATCCCAGCTGTCAATAGCGCACTCTCCCGATTTTGCGCGGTTTTTTCGTAAACGAACTTTCGCAGCTGTCAGACATGGCCTAATGGCGGCGTCATGCCATAATTTTTCGTTACGGTCCGGGAGGAGTTGGGGCGTTACCTAGGGGGAGTTGGGGCAGATAGTTACGATTTTCTTTTTAAGCGAAAAAACAGTGTCATACCAAACGGTAATTAAAAATATAACGATTTGAATGTGTTCAATGTTTATCTAAGTTACACTTGTAGAAATGAATTCATCTTAATATTGTAAGGAAAAAAAGTTATAACCTTATTTAACATAACCAGAATTCGTATCAAACTACCCCATACGCGGGGTACATTGATACACGGCTATAATTATGTAAAATACCATAAATTATGATGTAAAACAAATAATTTTTATATTTTTATAGAATTTATTCATAATTGGCACAGAAAAATAAAGAAACAATTCTTATAACGAATCTACATAGACATTTAACTCTCCAACAATAAACTATAATTACTTTTTAGGAACAAGTCTAATAGCAATCAGTCTTCATAAATGTTTATATTTTATTTAACCTAAGGCAAAGAAAATATACACTACCGCGAGTATAGGTACTCAGTCAGGCAATCAGTCTTAAATTTCAGATTTTTTAAGTGAAATGATGCGTATCAATGTGCCCCATAAGTCGTTGTATAAATGTGCCCCATAACGTCATTTTAAGAAGAAAAATACCACCAAAGAAAATTTCCAAGATTTACTGAAATTCCACTCTGTTCCAAATTTTGATAAATATTAACATGCCATTTAACGTAAAATATAGCTAATTACACGAAATCCCATGGGTTAAATCACATTCGAAAGGTGAGGAAAAATGTTACTTCCGATTCTACGAAACGTGTTTTGACTTGTCAAACGCGAACGGCTGACTGAAAGCTGCTGTCATTCTGCCGTGTGGTGGTGTTGAGTTGGCAACACTTTTTTGTTGTACTTTTTTTCATTCGGCGAAGCAAAGGGATTGACTTCATACAGCCATATATTATTTTAAGGATTATTTACAATGATATTATTATAATATATTATTTATTTCTGATAGTCCAAGAGACCCGGAAGCGGAGTTGGGCGGAGAGGAGAGCTAAGAGGCTTAGATAGCGGCTGGGGTGTAGGTACTTACTTACCTATCCCTCGGTACTGAACTAAAATAATAATCACTGTAATGGGTAGAGTGGATCTGAAGTGCGATTTTTGAAAATCATACGAGCGACTTGGCAGTAGAAAGATGCGTAATCTCCATAGTAATTTTGTCATTTTCTACTGCCAAGTCGCTCGTATGATCAAAAATCGCACATTGACAGCTGCGTGCGCCAACGCCACGCGAGTAGAGTGTAGGTAGATGGACGAGCTCACGCGCTAGAATAGCACAGAGGAAAAGGGTATGGTTACCTATAAGTAGATATAACCATTGGTACGGTGAAGGAAAACATCGTGACGTGAGGAAACCTGCATTTCCGCATTGGGCACGGCACGCGTGGTGTGATTAACGCCCATACACCCTCCCTGAGGGAAATCTGTGCCCTGCAGCGAGATGTAGTATAATTTCAGGCTGAGATGATACCTCTGTGCATATGGTATGCCAGATTTGCGTTAAAATATACAGTTTCAATCCTAGGAAACTATAAATTTTAACAGAAATTTGACAATCCACGTGCAAAGCGATTCGTTTTTAGATTGAGTATAGTAAGTAAGTTTGATGAGTGTAGGTACCTACCTATAATGCGTGGTAAAGCTTTCCGCACTGACTAAAGAGAGGCTCCCCATAGGTAAACGCTAGCTCGGGCCATATTTAACTGGTTTTTAGAAGCTATCTTCTCGTTATTTGAGAGACATACAAATAATTGAAAAGTGTAGCAATAAACTTCAACATCTCGGCTTTATTTGCTATATATATCATATTTCATAATTTTCTCATCATCATCATCATCATCTCAGCCGATGGACGTCCACTGCTGGACATAGGCCTTCCCCAAGGATCGCCATAACGACCGGTCCTGCGCTGCCCTCATCCAACGTTTTCCCGCCGCCTTCACCAGGTCGTCGGTCCACCGTGTGAGGGGCCTACCCACGCTGCGCTTTCCGGTACGCGGTCGCCACTCGAGAACTTTTCGGCCCCACCGGCCATCGGTTCTGCGAGCAATGTGCCCCGCCCATCATAATTTATAATTTTCTATAAAATATATATTATGAAACCTGTGTTCAAAGGAAAGCCTAAATATTGGGAAAAATCGGTATTAAAGTCACATTTAATTGAGACACACACCTTTGGGTAGACAATATTATAAGATCTAAAATTGCTTTTTAGCATATTTTTTTTAAGACCAATACTTAATGAGTTAATTAGATAATTGTTAAATTTGGGGAGAATTCTTATGATTTTAGAATGTGATTTCCTTGGATTAGAAGGCTACACTGTGACATAATGAAGGACAAGCTAGTCAAAAATACCAAACCTACCAAACCAACCCATACCATACCATACCAAAATACCATACCATACCTACCCATACCTACTAAAATAACGTAGTTTAGTAGAGGTGAGGTGGCTCTGAAAGAGTCAAGGTCGTTCGGTCAGGGAAACCCCCTTTTTTTTTTTTTTAATGTTCTGTACCGTAGGTAAACATTTGACCCCAATCTCACCTGATGTTGAGTGATGATGAGGCCGAAGATGCAGCATGCTTACCCCTTAAGCAGGTGCGTAGTAGGTAGGTACTTACGTAACCAAACATGCAAGCTAAACTTTTTAATGTTCTAGATAAGAATGACGTTCGTTACGCTCGATAAACTAATACTCGGTACTGTTACATTATACTAATCGAGCAGTAAAGACACTAAGCTAAGCCTACACGATCCAATAACACCACAAATTTTTAGAGATAACTTTAGGTTAGAGTCAACTGAACCAGTGAATACTCTAGTAACGCTTGTTCTCCGACCGAGCGTTAGATAATTTATAATATACCTACTTAAATGAATTCAAGAAATCAATAAAATTATTACCTATTTAAGATCTATACCTAGATATCTATACAAAATTGTAAAGTTGGCGCGGATGTACAGTCAGCCTCAAAAATATGTAGATACTTATACACTTTAGCACAACGACATGGAACAAAACTGTATTACATCCTTTTGAGACTGACTGTACATTGAAGACATTCGCAAAAAAAAAATGGGGGCGTTTAAATGTCAATGGAATGCACTAAGAATTTTTATCGAACTTTTGTCTGTTCTTCTGTTCGTTTGAGTACGCATCACTTTAAAACTAATGAACCTATTTGAATGGAGTTTTCATAAAAGCATAGGGCTTATTTTGGATTACCTAATATTTAGTCTTCATAGCAATCTGTACATTCAATCAAAAGTTATGAGTAGGTCAATGGTCTACGCCAGGCATGTCAAACTCAAAGTCACTGATGGGCCAAATGTATAACGACAGTAGAATTAGTGAGCCGCAAAGAAGATAAAGAAATAAAACTCATTCCAACTATCGTAGAACAGGACGATTATAATACGATGGTACTATAATTACAAGGGCAAAATTTTCAGAACCCTTGTATAAAGCACTACATACCATATTAAAAAATTGAGCGACCGAAGCGAGCTCGAAATTTTTCAACTCATGACTCAAAGCAGTGGTGGTACCCTACATAATATGAGGATAGATCGGTAATAGGGTTCGTGCAATATAAATTCTAGGTATAATTAAGGAAAATAATATCTATAGAGGAGCTATTGCCCCCTCTGTCCCCTTGGTGACGCTCTTGCTATACAGGGTGTAACAAAACACCCTATACTATAGTAATACTTAAGGGGGTGCTGCAGACCATCAAACTGAACAACTTTCATTACTAAGCCAACATCGAAAACGAGAAAAAAACCCGCTCTTTCATACAAAACTGCAGTACCGTCTCGACTCAAATGTATGGGACGGCAGATTTTTTTTATTTTTTCTCGACGTTGGCTCCATAGTGAAAGTTGTTCAGATTGATGGTCTGAAGCACCCCCTTAAGTATTACTAGGGTGTTTTGTTACACCCTGTAGGATAACATAACGAACAATAGAAATTCGTTGCATGCCGGCTAGTTTACGTGCACCTTTAGTACCTATCGGACTACAATTTTCTGATTGTTCGATCATTCATTATTTAGTAGGTACTTTTTTTTTTAAATTTATAATTAAATGGACTCTTGCTTGTGCGTTAGCACTGCATTTCCGCCAGTGTCAAGTAGCTTATGGGAGCATCTATCTAAGGGATTGTTTTTGGACAAGAACAAGAAGAGACTGAGGATTGCGGAGCCTCGTGGCAGGCAAAAACGCGACGCGCGAAACCACGCGAGACGTGTGCTCGGGTCAGTCCCTGCAACGTGACTCTGGAGTCACGTAAGTACCTGGTACTTACTTACCTTATGTTATTTTGTATTTGTACACCTGCCCGTCACGAATTCACGTATGAAAGATAATATTTATGTTAATTCTTCATAACAGTTGTATTATTCAGTCAACTGCGTACATTTTCACATTATATGATCTCGTCGTTGCGAGTCTGACTGTTCAAATAAGATTAAAAAAATATTATTTATAAATTATGGTGTCAATATGAAGTGGCATTCAGTGCTTTAAAATTCTAGAAGTGACAGTGAAATCTGTTGATTGACTAGTGTTGAACGAAAAGTTAATTAATTACCGTTAAATTGTTAATTCGTTATAAAATGGCGGATAAATATCAGAGTTTTGGAATCTTCATCATTATTTTAGTTTTTAAAAAAACATTGACAACATTTAATTTTAAGAAAGGTACCAAAATTAGAAAACCATTTTGAGATTATGTGATTCAAAGCTTATATCAAAATTATCAGATTTTTCTATCCATTATTTCTAGAGTTATTTGAAAAATACTGAAAAATAAAATAGAGGTTGAATGAGATTTTATTCCTTTGCCTGCTTGGCTTTTATTCTTTCGTATTTGACAGTTTTTATTTTTAATGTTATTGTGGCCAAGGTATACAGGGTGTCCCAGAAATGGTGAATCAAACTGCTATGGGAGGCAGCTTGACTAATGTCACAGGTCCGGCACTTCAAACAACGTTTTAGATTTGACATGATGACGTTCGCACATGCGCACTTTGCGAAAATTGTGCATGACATATGTGTAGGGTTGACTTAACACGCATCGTATGAACTACATTATACATTTCGTTACTTTTTATAGCTCATTCTGTTATTAAAATAGTTTTTAAGCTAAAGAATCGCAGAAAATGTGAATTTAGCGTTATTTTCCAACGTTTATTTTTACTGTGAGGAGAAAAATAAAATATATTTTATGTAATCAAATCCAACGGGTGCGCGCGCCTGACTGCCTTCCCTTGCTCGGCTTCCCTCAAGGTTCCACAGATAGTGTGAGGGGAGGTGAGGTATCTGAAGTCAGAGGGGGGCGGAGAGTGGCCGTTCTGTATGTAGAACTATATACTATTACCTATTCTGTGCTAATGTCCTATCCATAAAAAATATAAAAAAAAATAAAACGCACATGACCATGAAAAAAAAGAATATCCAAAAAAACGGGAAAATCGTCAAATTTTTCTAAGTTTCCAGCTCTAATTATCGCGTTTTGGGATAATTTGTTATTTTTTTCTGACAATATTAATTGTTAGAGGTTGCTTCGACTGATTGTTAACATTTTACAAAAAAAAATGTCTGCACTTCGAGCACAGACCACTTAGTTTAATTGTTTTTTCTGAACCGAAAAATTTTCTTGCTATTTTAACTAGCTGTAGTATAAAAAAAATGTATGGGACTTGTGCGGCAAACTACTTCAAAAAGTTGCCTATTTAATGACGATTTTAAAATGGTACGAATCATTGAATTTACTTTACAAAATCGGGAGATATTAATTTTCTTGTGTGCTAGGGTGAAATTTGTGCAATTTATTCTTTACTTTTTAATTCATTTTCCACTTCTAATCCGTTGCTTCTAAGGTTAGAATTGGTTAAAAAGTTGTTTCAATACCCGGTAGTAATGGCACGGTTTTTTAGAATCCCGGTTTTTCAAAATCCCGGTGTTTTAAAATCCCGGTTTTTTAAAATCCCGGTTATTTAAAATCCCGGTTTTTTAAGAAGCCCGGTTTTTTAAATTCCCGGTTTTTCCAAAAAACCGGGATTCCCAAAAAAACAGGGTTCCCAAAAAACCGGGAATTTAAAAAACCGGGATTTTAAAACACCAGGATTCCCAAAAAACCGAGAATTTAAAAAACCGGGATTCTATAAAACCGGGAATTTAAAAAAATCTGCTGTAGCATAAACGTACATTTGAGTCGAGTAGGCATTGCAGTTTAGTATGGAACACCTGATTATTTTTTTGCTCCGATCGGTTTGCTCCCGTAGTAAAAGTTGTTCAGTTTGATGGGTAGACTCTTAGTTTATGAGGTTGCAAATGATATCAATTTCCTCTTAGTTTTTTTTATATTTTTAGGCCAGTTGCCTACTCGTACTCGTACCTATCTAATTTTTTTAATAAAATCTAGGTCGGCCCACTGTTTACCCACGTGGTTGCATTACTGGTATCTGATAATACTTAACCTATTATCAAATAGTGATAAGATAAAACTTATTGCTTTAGATGTTTCTATGAATGTTTTAGGCTAGAAAAGAATACGAACGAGTCTAATAATATAAGTTAATTCTCATAATTATCGAATAGGGGACACCCGTGTACTGGTAAAATTGTTACCTATGACGCATTCCACGAAGAAAAAACGGACTGGACTATGTACCTAAATAAAAGTGTATAAATAAATTGAAACAATGGTGAAAATGTTTTATCGGATCTGTTTTTTAGTGAAGAACCGTTTTATTAAAATATTAGTTATCGTGTTGCTAACATTTACAACTTTTTTGGTGATGAAGCGATCGTTAGACGTAGAAATAGTGAAATTAAGGCAAATAAATTATTTAGATACGAACGTTCAATATGATGTTAGGTATCATGAAAATGTTGTGGCTGAATATTATGAACGAAGAAAGGTAAGGTTTATTTGGATATAGGGTGATATAGATAGGGGAATCGTGTAAGCACAATATATTTATAACTACAGTCATGTCCAGTTAGTTATCTATATCTATCTATCTAAACTATTATAAAACTGTAACAGATTGTGTGTCTGTACATTGAAGATATTTACAAAAAGTTACGATATGGTTTTTAGGTGTCCCTGATTCCATATCACCAATATTTGGATTTTTTGCCCGTCTGTTTGTTTGTTTGTGTGTTTGTTTGTTTGAACGAGCATCACGCGAAAACTACTGAACCAATTTTAATGAAGATTTTTTAGTTTGATAACTTATGATCTGACTTAAAATCTGGTATATAATTTGTGCGGACAAAGTCGCAGCTAAACGCTAGTATAGTATAAGGTTCCAGCATGTCACTGGGACGATAAGCTTTATAGCTTATTGGATTGAATCCCACTTTCGGCAAAGGCTTCTCACAAATAAGGGTGACAGAGTATGGGCCATACTTCCACCACGTGGGACTAAAGCTGATTGGTGGAAGCAAGTTAGTAGGTACTTTTAATTTGACAGATCAGAGCATTATCAAGCCATCTGTCCTCTGACTAGATAGTTAGTCTCCAATTCCATCTATCCATCACAGCCCTTGATCAGTCCGTCTTCGGTCATCGGCCTCCTCCATATTTCTCCATGACTTTCTGTCCCTCGCATTCTGCATCCAGTTCGGACCCGCGTGTCTCCTAATTGTCACTGACCCATCTTTCTGGTGGGCGGCCTCTACCTCGCGTGGTTTCTCTGGGCCTCCACTCCAGTGTTCTTCTGGTCTAACGCTCAGAAGCCATACGAGCAACTTGGCCTGCCCATCTCCACTTCCGGCGTTCTATAGTGGCTACCACATCCACGACCTTTGTATTTGGCCGAATCCACTCTTTGCGCTTACTTTCCTAATTAATTAATTTAATTTCCTAAATTTTATTCCAATCGACATAAACTTAAGAGGACTTTTCGAGCTCAGTGGTGCCCTCGTCACAATAATAAAGATTTCTCAATAAACAAAGCCTAGATTAATAAAGTGCCCACTGGATAAACTACAAAAGCCTTCAAGCCATTGTTATACAATACTTTTATAGGTTCTAGGGCTGCCTGTCCACTGATGCGAGCTGGCTGGGCGAACTGTGTAGCTGTGTAAATATTAACCAATCAGGAGCAGTCCACATCAGTGGACAGGCAGCCTAAATCATTCCATTTTTAGATAATTTCGAATAAAAACAAAAGCGACCGCTTTTTTTCTTTTTTCAAAGTATGTTTAGACCTTTAAAAACCTGTAAAAGTATTACATGAAAATAGCAAAGATTTTTTTTGGTCTATACGACAGACCAAAAAAATCTTTGGAAAATAGCTTGAAGGCTTTTGTAGTTTATCTAGTGAGCACTTTTTTTAATTTAGGCTTTCTTTATTGAGAAATCTTTATTATTGTGACGAGGGCGCCACTGAGCTCGAATTGCCCTCTTAATAATGCGTTGGTTTTCGTATAATTTCCACATTGTTTCAGAATTGGACAACGTCTAACCTAGGATCCATCTTATTTAAGAACATTGAAGCTGAAGTGTATGAAAATGTAACTAATGTAAATAAAACTTTTACGATAGTTGTATGGAAGTATTGGAAGTGGCTGAAAAATCGTCACATTCTTAACTTTGGATCAAAGTAAGTAAAATACAAATCATGTAGGTAACACTCAGATGCCAAATAGAACTAGCAGAGGTAGAGATTAGTAAAGCGTATAATTAGGTACTTCTTGTCACACACACTATTTAGAATTGGTTCAAATAATAAGGTCGTTTAAAGTCCAGCCTAGCTAGTAGGTACTCCAACCCGCGATAGCCGTGATACGGCTCATCTTTTATCTCGCTCGTTTTCGCGTGAACAAACGAGATAAAAGACTAACTAAATAAATAAACTAAAATATAAATAAACAAATAAACAAATAAACAAACTAATAACTGACCTGTAGGCCTAGCATGCCACCCCCGAGAAAACGACAAAAATCGAGATGTCCCTCCATCTTTATTATTTTACGTATGGCATAAACAGCGCGCATGACGGTTTTCTCGTTTAAACGCTTTGTCGTGTGTGGCATGCTAGCCGTGCTGATCCATAATAACATCAACCACTAAATAGTATATTGAACCGAGTGGAAAAATTTAAATATCTCGGACATTGGTTGAACTCCGGCCTGAAGGACGACGAAGACATTGAGAGGGAGCGCTGGGCGTTGGCTGTACGAGCCAATATGATAGCCCGCAGGTTTGCTCGTTGCTCCACTCCAGTCAAGATAACACTCTTTAGAGCATACTGTACCTACTTCTTTTTACACGAGCAGCCTGTGGCTGAACTACACGAAGAAACAGTACAACGCCTTGCGGGTCCAGTTTAATAACGCTTTCAGGGTGCTGGTGGGGCTGCCGCGATTCTGTAGTGCGTCGGGGATGTTCGCCGATGCGCGAGTAGATTGTTTTTACACTACTATGCGCAAAAGGTGTACATCCCTCATGCGTAGGATAAGCGGCAGCGCCAACAGCATCTTGAACATGTTTGCGAGTAGGTTTGACTGTCAGTACGTGAACCATTGCTGTATGGTTTACGTACTAACAAACAAACAGTTATAATGTAGTAATGTGTTGTGTGTATAAACTAACAGTAGGCTAAGTGTGTTACTAACAAAATTATGATCTCAGTTGGTCAAATAAAATAAAGAAATGAAATAAAGTTTTTCTATTCTATTCTATTCTATAAAATCAAAGTCGCTTCCCGCTTTCTGTCTGTCCTTATGTATGCTTAGATCTTTAAAACTACGCATCGGATTTTGATGCGTTTTTTAGGGTTCCGAAGTCAACAAGGAACCCTTATAGTTTCGCCATGTCCGTCCGTCTGTCCGCGGCTTAGCTCAGAGACGCTTAGTACCTACTAGAAAGCTATCATTTGGCATGTATATACAAATTAATCACGCCGACAAAGTGGTAAAATAAAATCTTATATATTTTTTAGGGTACCTCCCCTACACGCGAAGTGGGGATGACATTTTTTTTTCTCGTCTATCCCATGTTGTGGGATATCGTTGGATAGGTCTTTTAAAAATATTGGTGTTTGGGTTTGGGAAAACAATTTTTCGATTTAGTGTTTCGTTAGCGAAATATTAAGCTTTAAAGCCAAAATTTGGTTAGAGTCAAGTGTCCCCCCCCTCTCCCAGCTAAACGGTTGTAGTTGGAGATGTAAAAAATTTCATGGCAATAGCATATATAACGAATTTAAAAGGAAAACTATCACCGCTAAGTAGGCTTTACAAGTTTACTAGTAATAGTCCATCAACTAATAAAATGTACTTTTTAGACATTATTAGCCGTTAAACCGTAATAAAGCAAAAAGCCTCCTTCTAAGTCCATATTATATTATGACGGGCAACTACGGAACCCTATCCTGCGCGTGGTCTGACACGCACTTGGCCAGTTATTGTTAATAGATCGAGTGATTCATGCGGAAGGTTTATATCAGCATTGCTCCCGTGCGAAACCGGGGCGGGTATAGTAAATGATAATTTAATCATTTATTGTGTAATTACCCGATCATTGTATAGAACAGTGATTACAGCCATCTTTTTTTTTCATTGTTTTTCAATATTATCTATATTAACCTAGTTTGTTTCTAGCAGGTCTGATCCCTTAGATGAGTGCAGCGTAAAGAATTGTAGATTTTTACCAGAAAACCTCATAAATACAGCAGATGCAGTGCTAATACATATGCAAAGAGGGAATGTACCCATCGTCAAGAACAGAAATTTGCAGCAACGTTGGATATTTTTGAGCGACGAATCGCCAAATAACACATTTTCGCTAAGTCGAAAAAAACCAAATTTGCGTGAGTTTGCGAACATTTTTAACTGGACTATGACTTACAGGTAAGTTTTTTAATGTGATACAAGAAGCAGTAAATATCAAAAATGTCAAAAAGTTAAAAATTAAGGGGGTCCCCAGTCCTCACACAAAAAACTAGTTTTTATCAACGTTTTTTTCTTCTCGCTCTATCGTAAAATAAAAACGGTAATACGTAAACGTCAAACTTGGTGTGATTATAGAGCAAACTCTACAGTATAAGAACAAATATTAAAAACCGGTCAAGTGTGAGTTGATCTCGTGCTAAAGGACCCGGAGAAAAAAAAAGTTTATATGTGTGTGGCCTGGTGTGGTGTGGTACGGAACCCTCGGTGCTAGAGTAGCCCGACTCGCACTTGACCGGTTTTTATTTAGTTTAGTCACGGAATATATTGACAAACTTCTAGGGATTTACTTAGGTACTAATCATGAAGACGATTACTGCATGGTTAGAAATAAATTGATTGCGATTCACTAAAAACATCTGCTTAAAAATTATTTTTCAGAAGTGATTCGGACGTGCCAGTGCCTTACGGAAGAACAGTACCTCTACCATTCCCAGTTATGAAAGACATGAGTAATGTGACCCAAAGCTTGGCCAAGCTAGTGCCGTACTGGGAGGAGAAACAGAATGATGTCCTTGTCGCTATCCTCTTGTCCAACTGTGGGGTCAAACACAGATGGTTCTATTTGAACGAGTTGAAACAACATATTGATGTTAATGTCCATGGGAAATGTTCTACTGAGCATTTAGATAGGTAAGAACTTAATAATACAAGCTAATATAAAGGGTGTTAGGCTAAAACAGTTGCATTACTTTAAGGGGTGACTGTACCCATGATATTGAACAACTTTTCCTTAGAAACCTTAAGGCGCTGTCCTATTGCCATCGCTCGCGCGATCATGCGTTCGTCCGAAGAAAATCATTGTGCCACTTTAAGGTGGACTTCCGATGCCAGCGGCCGATGCGACTAACGCGCGCGTCTGACGCGAGGTTCTGTCATATTTGACAGAACCTCGCGTCAGACGCGCGCGGCCGACGACAGACCTCACTTCCGAGGTCAGCGACTGACGCGTGCCTATTGTGCAGAGTGTTATCACTTTAGGGTATTTTCCCCGAAATTTAGGGTATGTTTTTATGTTTTGGTGTTTAAACAAAAACATAAAAACACAAACAAATAAAAACCAATTCATATTTTAATAAAGAATATTTGATTGATTGATAGATTGATAGGTTTAGAGAATATATGAATGCATTTTTTTACAGGAATTTTGATTAAATAGATTTTTAAGAGTAATTATAATTAGACAGGGATGCGTTGCGTCCCCTTGGCTTTTAAACCTATATAATATGGATCGCTGTCTAGCTAATAATTATGTAGGCAACTTATTCATCAAAATCCCTCTGATTTTCCGAAAAAAATTAATAAGTTTCAAGTGGCTCGATAGATGGTGTTATCGCAACGCGGATGAGCGACCTTGCAGATAGTAAAATACAAATAAAAAATAGTGAAAATTAAGCAAATTTTCGGTAAAAACTTCGTAATAGGTCTGGCAAACATTCTTGTTCTGCGTGACGTCAGAGCATAGCCGCGCGCGGCCGCGGCCGACGCGATAGACATCGGCCGCGCGCGTCTGACGCGCGCGTCAGTCGCTGGCATCGGAAGCGGCGCCATACGTTTTCATAGTAACTAGTATGGCCGCATCGGCCGTCGGCCGCGAGCCGCGCGCGTCAGACGCGTCGGCCGCTAGCATCGGAAGTCCACCTTTAGTAAACAAGAATGGACGAGCCTTACGCGAACATTTCAAACCAGAAAAATGAGGCAAAACAATTGACAGTTTTACTTCGAAAATGTACTGAGATGACAGACCAAGTACCCTAATTTGTATTGAAGTGCCCTAGTTTTCCGTGCTTCAACTTAAAGCGCTTTGGGCCTATCCAAAGGTGCCACTGTGCGTTTTAACATACTTATACATGCGGAATATCCTATAGAAGGTCGTGCTATCATGAGATACGATCGAATTGTTCTATTTTTATTCAGATATAAGTTCATGGGTACGATCACCCCTTATAATAGTAATGCAACTGTTTACCCTGTTTACCATTTCTAAGTAAAAATTTAGAAGTGAGTAGTAAAATTCCGCAGAACGGAAAAGCCGTTTCTACCAAACACTCTGTTTTGCTAGAAACGGCTTTTCACTTCTGCGAAATTTTTGACGGAGTAGTAGTAGGGCCGTATTCACAGACTCTCTAATCGCATCACGTTGCCTTAATGTGGGTTGGTTTTAGGCTAGTTAGGGGTTATGTGCTTTATAGTAGAATAATGTTACACAACATACGTATTTATTCCGATGGCAACATACTCCAGAGGGTAAGGACGAGAGTGCATTTGTGTTTATCGCGTAAACTTTATGCACTTCAAAATATATAGCGTAGGTACCGGACTGCTTTTCTGTAAAGATTAGCTGTCACCGTAGTCAAAATCGACAAGGAGTCCCGTCATCGTAATATGAGCTGCCTCCGTTGTCTATATAATGGTTAAGGGCATATGGGCTCTCGACACGGTGGTAGGTTCGATTCCCACGGGGGACACCTAGTGATTTGTCACTTTGTGCGTTTTTCTGATGATTGTCTGAAAACAAAAATGATTCCGTGCTTCCGTGTGTCCGGGGTACTATCTCTGGTGGTAGTAGTCGTTACATAAAAACCACGTCAGAGGCCGTAAGGCGGTCTGAAAAAACTCTGACACCAGGGCTCTGCCCACAGGATAAGAACAATAATATGAGCTACGACTAAGTGGGCGAGGCTGTAAATGGTTTTAGCTAGAGGAAATACTCAAATTTGTCCATATTTCAATTTAGTTCCATAAAATTACACTGAAAAAAATGCGAGCCAACTAAGAAGTATAATTTCTCTTAATTAACACCAAAATAATTGAAATGACGTTATTATTGTTTACTAAAAACAAAAGGTGGTTAGTTGTAACAACAAGCCGAATTCGTTTAACAAAGTTCTCTTAGTCGGAGAAGTCATGATGTTGACAGGCTCATATGGATTCATGATGTTGGTTGAAGTGAACAAATTTTTTGTTTGTTCTAATGTTTTAATGATGCTATGTGTGATTTCAGTTGCCCTGGAGGTTTCAGAGCGGACTGCAAGGCGATATCCCAATATTTATTTTACCTAGTATTTGAGAATTCCTTATGTCGACAATATTTAACCGAAAAAGGTTTTTTTAACGCCTATTCTAAGGGCGCTATTCCTGTAATATTAGGTCCGCCATTGAAAGACTGTAAATTACTTTTGCCGCCACAATCATTTTTGCATGTGGATAATTATAAAACGCCAGCTGAGTTAGCTGAAGATATTGTAAGGATAAGTAAAAGTAAAGAGATGCTACTCTCGTATCATAGATGGAGAAATCACTTCGAAGTGGTTAATGAACATGGCTTCTTTGGAAGTAGATCGTATCATTATTGCAGAATATGCGAAGCGTTAAACTTTAATGATAATAACACTAAAATTTATAATTTAGATGATTTAAGATTGTTTTTTGATCCGCGCATAACATGTATTAGGTAAATAAATTGTTAAAAATACAATACAATACTCTTTATTTGCACACCAAAAACATAAAATAGCAATATTAAAAGCAAACGAAAGGGTACAAATGGCGGTCTTATCACTAAAAGAGATTTCTTCCAGACAACCATAATAAATAAATAAATAAATAAAAAATAAAATAAAAAGAAAGCCTTTAATTTCTCATCCTTATGTTCTAAGAGAATAACAATATCATTTTTAAAAACATAAAAAAAAAATTTGTTGCATGCAGTACAACCCAAATGGCACATGTAGCATTATAAGAGACCACTTTTGGTGTACACGGAAACTAAAGGCTGTATAAGATGGTGTTACAATGGTGTTAACAGCGCTGTTAACACCGATATAACTCTTATTTGGGCACAAGTTATACAGCCTAAGGTTCTATATTGGAATTATAATGGGCCACAAGGCATTATATCAGCTGCTTAACAGAATACGAGTGTCCTGTTATACAGCCTAAGGTTCTATATTGGAATTATATTGGGCCACAAGGCATTATATCAGCTGCTTAACAGAGTACAAGTGTCCTGTTATACAGACTAAGCCATTATATTGGGGTTACTGCTATACTTAAATAACGCTTGAGGTTCTACATTATACTTCTAGCATCAGCAGAGTGTGTACATAAAAACCTGAATTTATTTTATTAGTAGAGTTAAATTCTTTAAATAAATTCCGTGAGTGTTGGTTATTAATGGCGTGAAGTGAAGTTTTATTGAGAATTTATAGTTAAGTACACTTTTATAATATTAGCCTGTGAAAACATTTGGGAATGCAAGTTCATTGTGAATGTTTATATGGTTTTATAGCAAATTTTTTACGCGCCTTGGAAATATTTCGTTTTTAATTAGAAATATTGTGAAAATAATTACACGTCAAAATATATGTGTACATTTTTTGTGTCTGATTTACATTTAATCATACAAAGTTTTATTTTATATTATAATAAATATGTGTTTTACGTGTAAATAAAAGCAGAAATCATTAGTAAAACATAAACAACACCATAATTTTATTTATCATATGGTTTAGGTTATAAAGTTATAACAAAATGGCGCTTTCTTAAGAAACATATGTGAACTCTTATAATCCTGAATTAACGACTATGGCTGTACAAGAGTACACACCGGTTCCTCTATAACGCTTATTGCAGTAAATAAGAGCTCAAGTGAATCAATATGCAGCCTGTCGGCTTATATTAGTGTTATTATGGTTCACATCAACGCTTAAGCCATTCATGTGAACTACTTAAACACCATTATGCAGACTAAAGCAATATAGTGGTATTTTCTGTAGCCATTTTACTGCCAAATGCTGTATTTCTGAGTTACAAGAGTATCTCGGAATACCTTTGGTGTTCACGAGTGCTAATATAACACCTTTAAGCAGCTTTGAAAAAGAGGCTAATAACAGAGTTGAGGTGAACCAATATAGAACCTTAAGCGTTAAATCACTCTACGTGTACACCACTTTACTGCCAAATGCTGTATTTCTGAGGTACAAGAGTATCTCGGAATACCTTTGGTGTTCACGAGTGCTAATATAACACCTTTAAGCAGCTTTGAAAAAGAGGCTGAATAACAGAGTTGAGGTGAACCAATATAGAACTTTAAGCGTTAAATCACTCTACGTGTACACCACTTTACTACCAAATGCTGTATTTCTGAGTTACAAGGGTATCTCGGAATACCTATGGTGTTCACGAGTGCTAATATAACACCTTTAAGCAGCTTTGAAAAAGAGGCTGAATAACAGAGTTGAGGTGAACCAATATAGAACTTTAAGCGTTAAATCACTCTACGTGTACACCACTTTAACTCTATTGGCTGTACAGTAGTTCACATTGACTCTTTTAAGATGCTTGCATTACAGTGGTATAATTCTACACCTTTATACAGCAATAATCATATTTTACTGCCCCTATAATGCTCTTAAGCAACCAATGCGATATAGGCTGTAAGAAGGCATTTTTGACAGCTGCTCTAACTCTGATCCCGTTACAATAGTATCCGTTCCTGCTCTTATAATGCTATTATAAAGTCTAAAGCGTAATAAGCAGCTCTACGTTCTCAGTTGAACCCTATTAAGTGTTAATTAATGCAACAAGTTCCGAGTTACACCAAAAGTGGTCTCTTATAATGCTACATGTGCCATTTGGGAATAATGGTAATGAGGTATGTAGTATATTTTTACATTAATTAATTTACATGCGGTCTATCAGTGCAGTAGGTATAATATCATTTGAATTATGGAAAATATAAAAATTTTACAGTATAGAATTGAAATTTTACAGTATAGAATTATATTTTATTTTTGTATTCATATTGCATTCAGACAACCATAGGATGGAAGAACTCTTTAATAAAAAATATGTGGTAAGGCGGTGTAATTATTGGAGTTAAATTCTCACATGACTTATTTAATATTTTTATAATACCTATTCACATAATCTGGTGCAAAATTCACTTATTTAATTAGTTTTCCATATCATCAATTGCTGGATTCCCCAAGGACCGCCACGATTGCATCCAACGGGTCCATCAATTTGTATTATTAAGTATTTCTACCTACTTAAATCTAAAAGAATAACGTACCTATAGCAAAATTTCTAAAAGAAATAACACGTTTGTGAGACGATTTCTCTTGAAGTCCCGTTGTGGTGGCAAATTAAAATAGAACTTGTAATATTAAATAAATAATAAAAATATCTTGGACAATGTCATAAAAATTATCTAGTCACATTTAAAGTACCAGAATCTAGCCTGGACTTGTATTATGATGACTAGACAACGATATAGAATACATATACAGGGTGTTAGTGTAAACAGTTGCATTACTTTAAGGGGTGATTGTACACATGATACTGAACAACATTGTCTAAGAAACCTATAGGAAATTCGTAAAAAATTTGTTGGACTTCGCATACTAAATGCAATCAGCTGATCGAACTTTTGTATCTATGAAAAGTCGTTTTTTTTTAATGAATTTCCTATTGGTTTCTTTAGAAAAATTGTTCAGTAGGTATCATGTGTACCATCACCCCTTAAAGTAATGCAACTGTTTACCCTAACACCCTGTATAGATACAAACATCCATGATTCAGGTAGAAATATTAATATTCATATTCATCATACAAATATTTGTCCCTTACGGGACTAAAAATAGCATTATACTAATACTATGCCTAAGTATAAATACCTTATGTACCTATTCGTAAAGATTTATGGTCTCCTGATGTTCTTTGAAGTATATTTAATTTATTTTCTAATGCTGTTTTATTTTGAAGTTTTTCTTTTACAAAGCCATAAAGTTTTTAAAAATAAAAAGATATTTTCTTAAATTACTAAATTATTTTTTGTGTGGCTTTATTTTTTGTGTGGTTTAATAGCCTGTATTCAGATGGTATTCAGATGAAGAAGAGAATTAAAACCTCTTTGGTTTTACCCTTCTTGCAAAACTCTTTAATTATGGTATCTCATCTTTTTAGTAATAACTTTTTTATTTTTTATGTTACGATTTCATTTCAAAGCTATGAAATAGCTTACAGAACTTCGACTGCGTTGACTTTAAATAAAACCGGTCAAGTGCGAGTCGGGCTAATCGCGCACCGAGTTATTAACTTAGAAAAAAAAAACTTTTTTTGTCCGGGACCTTTAGCGCAAGACCGACTCACACTTGGCCGGTTTTTTGTATTTGTTGTTATTTTGTAGAGTTTGCTCTATAATCACACTAAATTTGGCGCTTGTGTGTATTACCGTTTTTACGATAGAGCGTGATGAAAAAATGTTGATAAAAACTAGTTTCTTGTTGAGAACCCCCCTTAATTTTTTGACATTTTTATTATTTGTTAACAAATCCGCCGTAATAACGCATAATCTGAGAAAATTTCAACTATCTAGCTATTACGGTTCAAAAGTTACAGCCCTAAATAGGTAGGACAGACGGACGGACGGACAACGTAGGCTTAGTAATAGGGTCCCGTTTTCACCCTTTGGGTACGGAACCTTAAAAAGTAATAAATATCATAAACCATAACTGCAGGTACTAAATCTTGGTCCAGAACATAAATGTTCAAGGTGCAATGCTGTGTGTAATATTTCATCCAAATCTGTTCTTCACTGATTGAGTCACAAGCATCCAAACTTATCGTTTTTTTTTTATTTTTTTTGCACACAAATTATTATCTAGTCACATTTAAAGTACCAGAATCTAGCCTGGACTTGTATTATGATGACTAGACAACGATATAGAAATAAAAATATAGATACAAACATCCATGACTCGGGTACAAATATTCATATTCATCATACAAATATTTGTCCCTTACGGGATTCGAACCCGCGACCCTCGGCACAGCAGGCAGGTTCACTACCGACTGTGCTACCGGGCCGTCGTTATAAATTTTCCCATTACATATAGGTATGTAGGATTTCTGCATTCTCGGTAGCGGTGTTGTTAAGGACGGCCGCACATTATCAGAAATTTCTGACAGAATAATTCTGACGCTCGCCGGAAGGCACTCGGTGCATACATTTTGTATTAGACCCCGCATACTATCAGAAATTCGGATCAAGTATTGCCAGACGTGCGATAATTATCCTAGATATACGATGCACACTGTCAGAAAAATTCTGACCGGTCGTCCGCTTCTGATGCACGCCGGACGGCACCTCTGCCGGACGTCAGAATTTTTCTGACGGAAGGCGTGTTTGCCATACATTTTGTATTAGGCCCCGCATACTATCAGAAATTCGGATCAAGTATTGCCAGACGTGCGATAATTATCCTAGATATACGATATTTTTGAGTGTCATGTTCATGTGATAGAAATAAAAGTCAGGTATATTTAATTTCTGTAAACAGGCCATTTACTAAACGTTAATAGTTTCAGAGTTTTAAGCAAAATTCCGGAAAAAAACAAACAGAATTTTAAACTTTTTTTGCGATTTTGTCAATTAAAATTTGTTAGTAAACCTCAGATTTAGATTCAGCACCCCAAAATACATATAGAATAGAAGAAATCAGAACTACCACAAAACTTTCCTAGTAAAAACACAATTTGACTGAATTATAGCCCCAAAAGGGCTAAGGTGGCAACACTGGGTCGATGTGCATTGATTGAAATATGAAACGCGACTGGGCTCAAAAGTTGCCGGATCAAAATTTCTGATAGTATGCGGGGTGCTTCCGGCGAGCGTTAGAATTTTTCTGTTAGAAATTTCTGATAATGTGCGGCCGTCCTAAAAGTATCTTATCAATGACATTATTTTGTTTCTCTACTAGCGAGTAACGTTTCAGGTTTTGTCGCGAGCAGTTTCCTTTCGCGTGGTGTTAGCGCGATTCGTGTTTGAGCCTGCCACGAAGCTCCGGAATACGATGTTTTTGACCAAAAACAATTCTTTAGATTGGAT
The DNA here is from genome assembly GCA_922987775.1 of Agonopterix subpropinquella. Classification (NCBI taxonomy): domain Eukaryota; kingdom Metazoa; phylum Arthropoda; class Insecta; order Lepidoptera; family Depressariidae; genus Agonopterix; species Agonopterix subpropinquella. Next base: position 12,887,835 of record OV277695.1, on the reverse strand, counting down.
AGATACAATAAAACTGGTCAAGTGCGTACACCGCATTTGGCACCATTGTATGAAGATAGATTACTGTCTTAAACTGTGCTTATGGAGTCTATAAAACATCATCCAATCCAGTCACACAATAAACATTTTAATATTATAGTTAAAATTTGCTAAGCTTTTACATGAAACTGCGATTCTTTTGATTAAATAAAAATAGCGCAAGATAGGTGACTTGCTTATAGAGCATGGACAGCATAAATTAAGCCCCCGTCGCCTAATTGACTTAGTCGCAATCTGAATGGCGTGAATGAGTTACTTTTTGGATTTCAGGTGTGCTTTAAATCATTCAAAAAGGAATAAAAAAATCACACAGCATTACTTTTCACTCGCTATCACATAAATAAAACCAGTCAAATGCGAGTCGGGCTACTCGCGCACTAAGGGTTCCGTACCACACCACCACATAACACAACATTATTAACTTAGAAAAAAAAAACTTTTTTGTCCGGAAAATTTAGCGCAAGACCGACTCATACTTGACCGGTTTTTAGTATTTGTTGTTATTCTGTAGAGTTTGCTCTATAATCACACTAAGTTTGACGCTTGTATGTATTACCGTTTTTACGATAGAGCGTGAAGAAAAAACGTTGATAAAAACTTGTTTCTTGTTGAGAACCCCCTTAATTTTTAACTTTTTGACTTTTTTAATATTTGTTAACAAATCCGCCATAATAACGCAAAATCTGAGAAAATTTCAACTATCTAGCTATTACGGTTCAAAAGTTACAGCCCTAAATAGGTAGGACAGACGGACGGACAGACGGACGGACAACGTAGGCTTAGTAATAGGGTCCCGTTTTCACCCTTTGGGTACGGAACCCTAAAAACTACTTGAAACTGGCAGAAATGCAGTGCTAACGAACAAGCAAGAGTCCCTCAACTTTTTATGTTATTTATTTACCTATAAATAAAATAATATAAAAAAGGATTTCTAGTAATTTCTTTGACGTCATTGGTTTTATAAGTTACTATAGAGTTTACCCACGACTTCGTCCGCAAAAATTATATACCAGATTTTAAGTCAGATCATAAACTATCAAACAAAAAAGTTTCATCAAAATCGGTTCAGTCGTTATTACGTGATGCTCGAAAAAAAAACAAATAAACAGACGGATATTAATTGAAAAAAATTTGGGATTTGGAATCAAGAACACCTAAAAACCTTATCGTAACATCTTTTTTTTTAACATCTTCAATGTACGACACATTTCTCCGATATATACAGGGTGTAATTGACAGCCTACCAAATACTGAAACGGTGAACTCAGACCATGAAACTGAACAACTTTCTCAATGGAGCCTACCTCAGGAAACGCGAAAAAAAATCTGCTGTCCTATACATTTTAGTCGGGTAGGTAGAGCAGTTTTGTATGGGAGATTTTTTTTCGCGTTTCCTGAGGTAGGCTCCACAGTGAAAGTTGTTCAGTTTGATGGTCTGAGTTCACCGTTTCAGTATTTGCTAGGCTGTCACTCACACCCTGTATAATATTATGTTGTTAAGTTAATATGTAGGTACCTACCATATTATTAAAGTAGTAACTACGAACAAATTTATTCATTCGTAAGTTACCTTTAATATGGGAATCGAAAACCAATTTAATTAGAGTAACCTAATGGACAAAGCCCTTTATGTGCGTCGTTGCCTAATGCACACCCGGCTTTAAACTAACATCATGCAACAATGTAGTTCAGCTAATCCTTTATAACTACGACAGCAATGCAAAGCCTTAACGAAAACTTCCTATCCAATTACGCTGTTACGTACCATCGTTAATTGTTTACCGTCCACAATATAGCACAGTCATTTTACGGAGTTTTGTTAGAAGAGGAGGGAAGTATTTATTAATTTTTACTTTTAAACTGTAATCGGCACCATTTAGTAACAAAAAGAATCTGAAAACATATTTAAAAAAAAATCGGTACCCAACATAGAAATCAAAATTGTGAGTCCCAGTAGGATTTTAAATTAATATTATTAATACCTATGCACTCATTTAAATTAGATTTAACAATATACATTATTGTTGAGTAATAAAATAGGCATTGAAATAAAAAAATGAGGTTTTATTATTTTCAAAACCTTCTAAGTAGACAAAAATATTTACGCCATGTTTGAAGTTATGTAATGTCTTAAATATGTGTTTATGTAAGTTTTGAAATTGGAGCTGTTGCTGATAGGATTTTTTTTTCAATTTGGTTCATTTCATAGCTCAAATTAGCTCTTAAATACTATACCGAAAAGAAATATCAATTACTAATTAGTCCCGGCTCAAACCGTAAAATGATTGGGCTAATACCAGAAGTCTTCTGCCTGAACTTTTATATCCGAGTTGTAAGTCTGAAAATAGCTTGATTGTTGGGACTTCGTATGTTAAAAATCAATTATACTTTGTTTAAAGAAATCTGAGACCAAGGAGAGATCTTTCTAATTTCTAGTTGTTTGGAAGCCGAGTATTTTCTAAGTGGCTTCATTCGACGTTTTCCTCTTATATTTCTTTTTCTGTGTTGGCTCATTCGCTCTTATAAATATAAGGCGAATAAAGGAGTTGTGCATAAATACAACTTAAATTATTACCTACACGTAGTATTTTTTGAGCCATTAAATCTGTAATCAAAAGATCACTAGGAGAACGAGAGTCACCAAATTGGTTCAAAGAATCAGCAGAACGATAGGTAGGCTCTAAAATGGTTCAAATAATCAACAGATTAAAGTGACAGAATGACAGTCACCAAAATCAAAGAATCAGGGGTATCAGGACATTTCAGCGAATCCCTTTCCACGAAAGACACTTCAGCGAAGGACATTTCAGCGAAAAGACTTTTGGGCGAAAAGACAATTCCGCGAAAAAAAAATCAGCGAAGGACACTTCAGCGAGTGGACATTTCAGCGAACGGGACGTTTCTTCATCGTGAGCTTCCGGCTCTGCCTCTTTGCTATTCACTCTAGCGTTAGTACAGACTTTAACCTATCCCAAAGATGTGGGGTCCTCTGAAGAATACCAAAAACTACCGGAAATTACCAGACAGTACGAAACAAAAATTATTAACTGTACAGAGAAAAACCACTGTGAATTTTTAAGTATGTATCATACTTAGGTACTATTTGTTGGTGATTGGTTTGTCCCCGCCTGCAACACCTACTGAATAACATAATTATATTGGCTCAAACAAAGTTGGTACCCATAGCTGATTAATGATTATGGAGCTTGTTTTTCATTTTTCTTAATATTTTAGTTTATTTCATATTTTATAGTCTTGTGTCAAAATTACAGCCTAAAAGTACTACAATATTATATATATTTGGAATTCCCGTTTAATTAGCTTTCGTTTGATATCCATATAGTAATTCTTTAAAAACAACATTTTTATTCCCCCTCTCTTTTTTGATCCGCCGACGCTATATTTAAATAATATAACCTATGTTATTTTCACAATTTTTACAAATTCAACGACACCTCACACGCCAAAATCCGTTAAGCCGTTTAGGCTGTAGGGCGGTTTTCGCGGAAATGTCCCGTTCGCTCAAATGTCTCTTTCGCTGAAATGTCCATTCGCTGAAGCGTCCCATTCGCTGAAATGTCCCGTTCGCTGAAATGTCCATTCGCTCAAATGTTCATTCGCGCAAAAGTCTTTCGCTGAAATGTCTTTTCGCTGAAATGTCTTTCGCTGAAATGTCCTTCGCTGAAATGTCCTTCGCTGAAATGTCCTTCACTGAAATGTCCTTCGCTGAAATGTCCTTCACTGAAATGTCCTTCGCTGAAATGTCCTTCGCTGAAATGTCCTTCACTGAAATTTCCTTCGCTGAAATGTCCTTCGCTGGAGTGTCTTTCGCGGAAGTGTCTTTCGCTGACATGACCCAGATCCTCAGGGGTATCAGGAACGAGTGGAAGAGCAAGGGAGAGGCCTTTGCCCAGCAGAGGGATATTATGAAGTAGGCTAATAAAAAACAAAAACAAAAAAAGTAGTTACCTACCTAGTATTTTATTGTAGGTACTCTGTGGTAGTATCTTATTATGAATGTATACTATTAAAATTAAAATTTTCAGCAACCAAAACTTAGTAAGTTGTATTTTTAACCGACGAAAAAACAAAAGACGGAGGAGGTTCTCAAGTCGACGCGTATATTTTTTTGTTTTTTTTATGTATGAACACGCATAACTTTTTACAGAGTAGTCCGATTTTAGTAAATTTTTGTTTAGTAGGTCATACTTCAGAGGTGGTCCCATTTTAATTTGGTGAAGATCTGGTAAAGGGATTCGGAGATAGACAATAGAACTCCTCAAAGATCTATAGCATAATCATCGACGATTGAAATAAATGATTTGTATTCATGTTCCCTTTACATATAGAAAGGATATGTTAATCCAATATTACACCAACACTGAAAATTTTGAAATAAAAACTTTTTAACGAAAAATGAAAACCGACTTCAAAACTCAACAAAAAATTAAAACCGCCTTCAAAAAAACTAAAAAGTTAAAAAATAATATTGCAGCCGATGACTTTTTCGTTCGCATCATAAGAACATTAATTTGTTTTATCGAAGTCGCTGTCAAGCCGATTCGCGACAGGGCTTGCATTAGTTTTTTGGCTTACCTGGCTTTGGCTTGCCTACTCCTTTTTTTGAAGTCGGTTAAAAAGTAAAAAATAATAAATATTGCAGCCGATGAGTTTTACATTAGCTTCTATTAGAATATCATTTTGTTTTATTGTAGTCGGTATCAAGCCTAGCCAAAAAATTACTGCAAGCTCAGTCTCGAATCGTACAGGCGTGACAGCGACTTCGATAAAACAAAACGATATTCTAATAGAAGCTTACGTAAAATTCATCGGCTGCAATATTTATTATTTTTTACTTTTTGAGTTTTGAAGTCGGTTTTCATTTTTTGTTAGAAAGTTTTTATATAGTAGGTAGGTACTTTGTGGTAGTATTTTGTTATGTTATGTATTCTTTTTAAATTTTCAGCAACCAAAATTTAAAACCAACCCAACCCCAAAAATATGTTTTATCCAACTTAACATGCAAAACGTTTTCGCAATTAAATTACCCCCAAACATTCACATTCACTGGCATTTTTAACTGCGGATTTGGACGTGGAATCACGTTGAACCCAACATAAAAGAGGCCCGGTCGAATAAGGCCACAAATAACCTAGGCTACCACATGACATCGATCGTTAAACGTTATTATTATGACCCGGATTTATACTCAGATTTAATTTTTCCTGGCCAGTATCCGCAATATGGGACTGGGACTTTAAAAATGAAATTTTGGTCGCATTTATAAAAAGTCTGGACCAAACTAACTCACTTGTGAAACAAAGAATTCGATCTTGTCATTTGTCGAATTCGTCGGCTTTCGAACAATGAAATTAACTGTTAATTTTATAGTTTCTCTCAGATTCATTTCTGTGAACTTTCGAACCCGTTTGAGGGAGCCCGGCCTCCACACTAGCGTCTTTGGAGCGTCGTTATATACAACGTGTTAATGAATTAACGCAAAACTAGAAAGTAGTTTGTTTAGAATCGAGAGCAGAATCAAATTATCATGGTTTCAACATAGGAATTTTTTTCAAAATATTAATTTTTTTTTTTTTGCAAAATTTAAAATTTACTGAACCCGATGACAACCCACCGCACGGGCACACTCACCGTACTTACTACCAAAACAAGATTATAAAAATGTATCCATGAGTACGTTAGCGCTTTTTTTCAGTGCTGAAATGATAACAATTCATTTTTGCCTCAAAACTTAAAATGCGAATAACTTTAAATTTTAACCATCAAAATAATGAAATTATTGTTGCAATCTAATTATTTTGTTATAAATCAGTTGGGGTGTATGAGGTTTTGCGCTAATTCATTAACACGTTGTATAATTATTTTGTCATGTCCAAAGCAGCAATCATTTCGGCATACATTGCCTGATTTGTTCTCTGCTATTTTAAAGTGTACCGATCAAAGCAAGCAACGTAGGTATACCAAATCGCCCTACATGTTTGATAATCATGGCTTTAACCTAAACCATACTCCAGAGTAACAAACAAATGCGCTCGCACTGATAAGAAGAGGCAAACACAAATGCTTGCTTGCTTATCGTGTCGACTGCAGGCAAACACATTTGATACCAAGTAAGTGAGAGTGAGAGAACCTTGAAAGTCTTCTGCAAGTCTTCTACGCGAGGTTAACGTAAAAATTGGTGGGGGCAGGGAGTGTCAGTCCTGTAGGCCTACCATGAGTTTACACTGTAGTAAACTACAATAAAACTACTGTAGTAAACTACAGTTTTTGTTTTGAATTTCCTATTATCAACCTAGTGGTTACGTGGAGACTAATTCTGTCATACAAAATTGTCGCCTCCGCAACTACAGAAGTAACGTACGTCGTCAGGGCCTCAATTGCGCAATTTCATACGGTTTTGGTTTGGTTTTGGTTTAGTTTTGGTTTAGATTTGGTTCAGCTGAAGTAAAAAAGCTATCGCGATATTTTTTTCTGAACGGTTAAATCGCACAATACAAAAAATTCGGTCGAACGGACATCAAACGTTACGCCAACGTATCTTCCGAAATAAAGCTAAATCGTTACCGTTAATATAATTTGCGCGATACGAATTGTGCATAACGTAACGTTTTTGGTTGTGGTTTTGTTTTGGTAGTATCGTTCAAACTTAGGGCGATTGAGGCCCTGTACAGTGAAAACTCATGGTAGCAAAGAGATTATACGGCATAGAGGGAGCCATATACCATTGCAAGAATGTCCACTTTTTTGAGGTTTGTGTTTGAATGTGTGGTGTCAAGTAGTATGGACAAAAGATGACCAAGTGACATTTGTCCTTATGTTAACGGTCACTTTTCACACACAAAAAAGGAGTGGACATTTAAAAAATTCTTTCACCATTAGAAAGCTGCATTCACCCTGAGTAACATAGGCTATATTTATTGCTAGAAAAGATTAGACGTCCACCCGTGCGAAGCCGGGACGGGCCGCTAGTTTAGAATAAAGAGATCCTTCCTCTGAGTGGTAGGCCTACTGTATCATGCCTACTCTTACTTATAATGCGCTGTGCTTAAGCCTAAATAAGCTGGAAAAGAAACAATAACAACCTACCAACCCAACCTCTCTGCATTAGGTACCTTTTTTTATTTTATAATTAAATGGACTCTTGCTTGTGCGTTAGCACTGCATTTCCGCCAGTGTCAAGTATTTTATGGGAGAATCTATCCCAATCTCAGGGATTGTTTTTGGACAAGAACAAGAAGAGACTGAGGATTGCGGAGCCTCGTGGCAGGCAAAAACGCGACGCGCGAAACCACGCGAGACGTGTGCTCGGATCAGTCCCTGCAACGTGACTCCATTAGGTACCTATTAGTGCTATTAGGAAGCAAAAGTTTGTTGTTAAAAAATGAATCTGCCACGCATTTAACACTAATGCTGTTTACCTATTTAATAATGTTACATGGGAGTATTACATAATGTTTGAAAGTACCTAAACCCTGTTTTAGTTGATTAATGCTGCGCTCTGAAATACAGTTCCGTTTTCATATTTCAAACCCGGCGAGGTAAGTCTGTTAAGTTTAACTCATTTTGTGAAATCCTCTTAGTCCGCTTAGTCTATTAGTTTATTCACTTACCTAAGATAGCACGAAATTCTGCGACTTTATAATTTTACGAGCTTTTACCCGCGACATCGTCTGCATAAATTATATACCAGATTTTAAGTCAGATAATAAGCTATCAAACAAAAAAGTTTCATCAAAATCGGTTCAGTAGTTTTTGCGTGATACTCGAACAAACAAACACCCAAACAAACAAGCAAATAAACAAACAAACAAACAAACAGACAGACAAAAAATAAAAAAATTGGTGATTTGGAATCAGGGACAGGTAAAAACAATGTCGTAATTTTTTTTTGTTAACCTACGGTGCCCAGACGTGGTCTCTAACAGAGTCTCAAAAGTCCAAACTCAAGGTTTGTCAGAGAGCGATGGAGCGCAGTACATTAGGTGTTAAAAGAACAGATCGTGTCAGGAACACTACACTGCGCTCCAAAACACAAATCGCCGACGTCGGGAAGAAAACAGCTAAACTAAAGTGGGAATGGGCCGGCCATGTCTGTCGAATGCACCAGGAGAGGTGGGCAGGAATTGTTACGCCCTGGATCCCAGAAGATGGTCGTCGGCGTCCGGGTCGTCCTAAGAAGAGGTGGCGGGATGATCTGGATGCTTTTGACGACAAGTGGCCAGAGCTTGCCCAGGATAGAGATGGTTGGAAGATTAAAGGGGAGGCCTTTGCCCAGCAGTGGGATGAAATAGGCTAGAAAAAAAAAAAAAATATCTTCAATGTACACCCAAATTTCTGATACAGTTTTATAATAGTTTAGATACCATGAATCGTTACCATAAAAGTCGGGTTAGTAATTAAAAATATTCGTATGTGTAGGGGTTTTTGTGAGGATAATTAAGTAATTTTCTCAAATGCTAATAGTCGAGAAAACGTGCCTAATCCACTGAACGAATCCGTCAACATTAGATTTCCACTTTTTGTTCCGCGTAGGTACTCTAGTTCAGAACATTTCTGCCAGAACGTGACTAAACAGCAGAACATGTTGCATTAGTTCAAACAAAGAAGGAGGTTATCGGTGCAACTGTATTGTTGTTCATCTTGAAATGGCACCCATCATGAACCATAGTATAAATTAAACTAGTGATCGCGCTCGGCGGTCGCCACAGGTCTATCGTTCGCGGTGAGCGGGGGCCGGAGGGAGCGTGTCCAAGTACCGACTTACCTGCGCGTGGTACCGAATTTGCCGAAGCCCCGCCCCGCGCACACCGCGCGAGCATGGACCCGCCGTGCCGCCGAGCGCGGCCACTAGTTTTAATACACCATGCCTGGCCCTGCACCCGGACTTTCAATTTTCAATACATCGCGACCGTTTTCGTCCGAACTTCATTATAATAGAGTTGACATTGGAACGAAAACGTTCACGCAATCGCAAAGTTTGAATGTCCGGGTAGAGGCCCTGAACACATTCGATGTGATGCTTTAAACTTACGGGACCTTGAGCTGCAGCAGTTTAAAATCGAAATCGAAAAGCATACGTCTCTCTAATAGAGCTCCACGACAAACGTTTGCGATCAATTTCCCTGTAAGAGAAGGCATTAAAACACCATTCGTACAAACTTTTAGCGGAGTTTTGAGTCGTGCGTAGGTATATTCGTTGGAACGATTTCCGAAATTGCTCGTACACCGAAGTTCTAACTTTGAGGTATACCTGCCTAACTACACTTGTCGAGGGATCGTTCATATTATACATTTTCACTGATTGACGTATTTTAGACAAATCTGAATAATTAATTCATCTGCAAAGCGATAATGAGGGTACAGGTGGGTTTATACTTATGCTCGTAAAGGTAGGTAAATTAAAACGGAAATGGGAACTTATTTATTGGCAACATGCATAAATTTTCATAATAATTTTTACAAATCAATTATAATATTATAATAATTCATGCACATTGATTGATGAATTTTATTGGTCGTGGAGGTTATATTCATTATTGCGCCCAAAGCAAGGTCTTTATTCTTCTGGTTGCGTTTTTTTTTAAATATACATACATACAAAAACTCACGCTTTTTTTCCCAGAGGGGTAGGCAGATAATGGATCTCCACTTTGGACGGTTCTGACACACATCTCTTGTCCTCTAGGTCCATACATAAAATAAATAAATAATAAATATCTTGGACAATGTCACACAAATTATCTAGTCACTTTTAAAGTACCAGAATCTAGCCTGGACTTGTTGCCTGGAATTGATATCATTGGCATCCTTTTAAACTAAGAGTCTACCCATCAAACTGAACAACTTTTACTATGGGAGCAAACCGATCGGAGCCAAAAAAATATCAGCTGTTGCATACATTTGAGTCGAGTAGGCATTTCAGTTTAGTATGAGACAGCTGATTTTTTAGTTGCTCCGATTGGTTTGCTCCCGTAGTAAAAGTTGTTCAGTTTGATGGGTAGACTCTTAGTTTAAAAGGATGCCAATGATATCAATTTCACCTTGTAGATACAAACATCCATGACTCGGGTACAAATATTCATATTCATCATACAAATATTTGTCACGGGATTCGAACCCGCGACCCTCGGCACAGCACGCAGGTTCACTACCGACTGTGCTTACCGGGCCGTCTACATCTTGTCATACATTCCTGTCGTTTTCGGCTACTTTTTGTCGATTTCATAAGCTTTTGCTCGTGTTTTCGCCTGAGTAGGATTCGTTTTGTTTTCGAGATAAAAAGCAGGTATCATGATGTCCCGGATTTCTGGGATATTGGACATGCATTGACTTTAACTCTAGGATATAATATGCATACCTACCAAAATAGCTTTTTCATCCGAAATGGGGATCTCGGAAAGAGTATTGTGGCTCTTCGATATCTGAAAAAACTCAGGGGGTCTACTCTGGGATTCGAACTTCGCAATTGCGTGAACATTTTCGTTCCAATGTCAACTCTATTCCAATGAAGTGCGGACCGACACAGTGGCGATATAGTGAACATCGAAAGTGCGGGTACAGGGACTCAATCGTCCTAAGTTTGAACGATACTACCAAAACAAAACCACAACCAAAAACGTTACGTTATGCACAATTCGTATCGCGCAAATTATATTAACGGTAACGATTTAGCTTTTTTTCGGAAGATACGTTGGCGTAACGTTCGACCGCTGTCCAACGAACGTTTTTGATTTAGTTGGTGTCGGGAGAGGTGTATAGAGGTGTATAGAGGTGTATGGAGGTGTATGGAGAGGTGTATGGAGAGGTGTATGGAGAGGTGTATGGAGAGGTGTATGAAGAGGTGTATGGAGAGGTGTATGGAGAGGTGTATGGAGAGGTGTATGGAGGTGTATGGAGAGGTGTATGGAGAGGTGTATGGAGGTGTATAGAGAGGTGTATGGAGGTGTATGGAGAGGTGTATGGAGTTGTATGGAGAGGTGTATGGAGAGGTGTATGGAGGTGTATGGAGAGGTGTATGAAGAGGTGTATGGAGAGGTGTATGGAGAGGTGTATGAAGAGGTGTATGGAGAGGTGTATGGAGAGGTGTATGGAGAGGTGTATGGAGAGGTGTATGGAGGTGTATGGAGAGGTGTATGGAGAGGTGTATGGAGGTGTATGGAGAGGTGTATGGAGGTGTATGGAGAGGTGTATGGAGTTGTATGGAGAGGTGTATGGAGGTGTATGGAGAGGTGTATGAAGAGGTGTATGGAGAGGTGTATGGAGAGGTGTATGGAGAGGTGTATGGAGAGGTGTATGGAGAGGTGTATGGAGAGGTGTATGGAGAGGTGTATGGAGAGGTGTATGGAGAGGTGTATGGAGGTGTATGGAGAGGTGTATGGAGAGGTGTATGGAGGTGTATGGAGAGGTGTATGGAGGTGTATGGAGAGGTGTATGGAGTTGTATGGAGAGGTGTATGGAGAGGTGTATGGAGGTGTATGGAGAGGTGTATGAAGAGGTGTATGGAGAGGTGTATGGAGAGGTGTATGAAGAGGTGTATGGAGAGGTGTATGGAGAGGTGTATGGAGAGGTGTATGGAGAGGTGTATGGAGAGGTGTATGGAGAGGTGTATGGTAGTGTATGGAGAGGTGTATGGAGGTGTATGGAGGTGTATGGAGAGGTGTATGGAGGTGTATGGAGGTGGTTGGAGGTGTATGGAGGTGTATGGAGAGGTGTATGGAGAGGTGTATGGAGGTGTATGGAGAGGTGTATGGAGAGGTGTATGGAGAGGTGTATGGAGAGGTGTATGGAGAAGTATGGAGAGGTGTATGGAGAGGTATGGAGAGGTGTATGAAGGTGTATGGAGAGGTGTATGGAGCTATGGAGAGGTGTATGGAGGTGTATGGAGGTGTATGGAGAGGTGTATGGAGGTGTATGGAGGTGTATGGAGAGGTGTATGGAGGTGTATGGAGAGGTGTATGGAGGTGTATGGAGGTGTATGGAGGTGTATGGAGGTGGTTGGAGGTGTATGGAGGTGTATGGAGAGGTGTATGGAGAGGTGTATGGAGAGGTGTATGGAGAGGTGTATGGAGAAGTATGGAGAGGTGTATGGAGAGGTATGGAGAGGTGTATGAAGGTGTATGGAGAGGTGTATGGAGCTATGGAGAGGTGTATGGAGGTGTATGGAGGTGTATGGAGAGGTGTATGGAGGTGTATGGAGGTGTATGGAGAGGTGTATGGAGGTGTATGGAGAGGTGTATGGAGGTGTATGGAGGTGTATGGAGGTGTATGGAGGTGGTTGGAGGTGTATGGAGTTGTATGGAGAGGTGTATGGAGGTGTATGGAGCTATGGAGAGGTGTATGGAGAGGTGTATGGAGAGGTGTATGGAGAGGTGTATGGAGAGGTGTATGGAGAAGTATGGAGAGGTGTATGGAGAAGTATGGAGAGGTGTATGGAGAGGTGTATGGAGGTGTATGGAGAGGTGTATGGAACTATGGAGAGGTGTATGGAGGTGTATGGAGGTGTATGGAGGTGTATGGAGAGGTGTATGGAGGTGTATGGAGAGGTGTATGAAGGTGTATGGAGGTGTATGGAGTTGTATGGAGAGGTGTATGGAGGTGTATGTAGAGGTGTATGGAGGTGTATGGAGAGGTGTATGGAGGTGTATGGAGCTATGGAGAGGTGTATGGAGAGGTGTATGAAGGTGTATGGAGAGCTGTATGGAGCTATGGAGAGGTGTATGGAGGTGTATGGAGGTGTTTGGAGGTGTCTGTAGAGGTGTATGGAGGTGTATGGAGAGGTGTATGGAGGTGTATGGAGCTATGGAGAGGTGTATGGAGAGGTGTATGAAGGTGTATGGAGAGCTGTATGGAGCTATGGAGAGGTGTATGGAGGTGTATGGAGGTGCACGCACAATCGATCGTTTTGGTTTTGCTTTGGTAACGTCGACTATTTAACCGTTCAGAAAAAAATAGCGCGATAGCATTTTTACATGAGCTAAACCAAATCTAAACCAAAACTAAACCAAAGCCATAAACGTTCCGTCCGAATGGTAAAACCGTATAAAACAGCGCAATCGAGGCCCAGGGCCAGACTCTGAACCTTGTTGGTGTACTTTTTTTAAATTGGCTTTGCGTGCGCCATTTTCTTTTCACGTAATTTCCTCGCTGAGGTGGGATGAAAAGTTACGTGTTGCACTCGAGTGCAAAGATGTTTCACCTCGTGCTCTTTTGATTCCCTCGCTAACGCTCAGGATTCTAATTTTTGCATCACTCGCTATGCTCGTGATTCAATTTTAGCATTCTTCGCTTGCTCGGTCATCGAAATTGAGCACGCGGTTAAAAAGCAACTTTGCACTTTTGTACAACAAATAACTATTGTTAAAAATATTATAACGTAAAAGGATAAAAAAAAACACCTTTTTATTTGCAATACATGTACAACGACAGAAGTTTATAACAGCTGCTATACAATGTAATCCACTAAAGTTGAGGTCATTTATTAAATAAGTATGATAATCATATACAGGGTGAAATTGATATCTCTACCCATCAAACTGAACAACTTTTACTAAGGGAGCAAACCAATCGAAGCAAAAAAAAAACTGCTGTTGCATACATTTGTGTCGCGTAGGCATTGCAGTTTAGTATGGAACAGCAGATTTTTTTGTTGCGGCGATCAGTTTGCTCCCATAGTGAAAGTTGTTCAGTTTGATGGGTAGACTCTTAGTTTAAAAGGATGCTAATGATATCAATTTCACCCTGTATAAGTAGATACTTATACAGGGTGAAATTGATATAACAGATGTGATGGAAGTATTTATGAGCAGTCCCTAAAGTCTATTCTAACAAGAATAATGCTCAATATTATGGAATTTTATGTTCATAATATTGCTGTTGGCTGTATAAAGATCACTTGGTAGAGCTCGGCACTTGTTTGTTGAAGTAATGGCCCGAGTTGGAGATTACTTCGCATCGTTTTTGGAACTTTTATATTTGTTTGGAAACTGCAGGAAAGTGTTCCGTAATCATCTAGGTTATACATAGGTATCTTAATACCTATGTATAACCTAGATGATATCAGGCTCTTAAGCCTATGTCGAAAAATAATTTTAACGAAACGGACGTGTGATAGCTTATATTACTGCCAGATGCGAGAGAAAGAGATGGGGCGGCGCGCGCGCCTGGAACGAATCAAGCGAAAAAACAAACTTTATTTAATTGTGATTGTACTATTTATGTTAGTTCAATTCTGCTCTAATCAAAACTTAGATAATAGCAATCTCTTTTTTTTAAATCAAGTCTGATGTTTCTATTATTCACCGTTTAGCAGTTACAAGCGTTTATAGACAAAAACGGAGGCTACTTTGGCTTGTTTTTCTATCGAGAAAATTTGTCTTAATCGTGTTTTGGCTCTAATCAAAACTTCAATTATATGTTCAATTTACACATATCCGCAAATCATACTCCTACTGTTAGTACTTCATGATATATGGAGCTTTGAAGAATCCTATTTTTTTTACATAGCCCCTTAAGTGTACAGATCATAAACTTAATAAACAGGGTGTAAGGAAAAGTATCATTAGCCTTTAAACCACATACTCTAACCATAAAACTGAACAACTTTTACTACGGTAGCAAACATGTCAGAACCAAAAAACCTGCTGTCCCATACGTTTGAATCGAGTAGGTATGGCAGTTTAGTATGGGCACAGTATAAGAAAGAGTATCTATTACTAGATAGTATGGGACAGCTGATATTTGTTTTTGTTCTGACAGGTTTGCTCCTGTAGTAAAAGTTGTTCAGTTTGATGGGTAGAGTAAAGTGGTTTAAAGGTTAATTTATTTGAATTTTCATTAAAATAAACATAATGAATGCGTAGAAGATTGAGTGGACTATCTAATAAGAAAGATTATTAGTTTCAAACACATGATATAAAAGGTATCATAACTGGTACCTTTACCTGGTACCTTCCCCCCAACTTCTACAGGTTACAACCAATTTACTTTTTTGTTAGTTTTGTTTCACTCTACACATATTATTTAGTTTCATTCATGTACGGGACCTCTAAGTTTAGGTCTCAAATTACATGGCCGTCCGCCAAACTTCTTTAGTAGAAATACCACACAGTGAATTTTTTATTAAGGACATTATTTTGGTGGGACATCATAAATAACACTCGATAAATGTCAACCACAGAGTAATGATACCAGGTGACAATAATAATGATCAGATTTTTATGTTCGTTAGAATGTCGCGTTAGGAAAGTAGGCTTTTTATATAGGGTTCTGTACCCAAAAGGTGAAAACGGGACCTTATTCGTAGGTGAAATCCCTATTCATAAGCCTACGTTGTCCGTCCGTCCGTATATCCGTCTATCCATCTGTCCTACCTATTCAGGCTGTAACATCTGAACATCTCATCTCATCGATTTAGATCGATGAGATTATGAGATGTTGATAACGTTGATGTCGTTGCTATTGTTTTTGTTGTTGATATTCATGTTGATAACTTAGGCTACCTCCAGACAGTTATACACAGAATGTGCTGTGTCATACAGTTACAAATTAAGATGGTTCATATCGGAAACATATGTTTATTACCGTTTTTTCTTTTCTATCTATTGTAAAAACGGTAATACGTAAGTATATAAGTAATAAGCGTCAAACTTGGTGTGATTATAGTGCAAACTCTACAGTATAACAACAAATAATAAGGACAAGTGCGTAGCACCCTCAATCGACGGAAGTGCATGAAAAGATGTATGAATGTCAATGAGGCTAGAGAAGTGTGTCAGAGTCGTAGCGTGTGGCGATCTGTGGTCTCTGCCTACCCCCTTGGGACAATGGCGTGAGCTTATGTATGTATGTATGTATAAAAACCGGCCAAGTGTGAGCGGTCTCGCGCTAAAGTTTCCGGAGAAAACAAAACTTTTTTCTTAAGTTAATAAGTTGTGTGGTGGCGTGGTACGGAACCCTCGTTGCGCGTGTATTCCGACTCGCACTTGACCGGTTTTATTTAACGTTTTTTTAAACCCGCAATCCGTTACAAATATTTCAGAAGTGCGATTTTTGAAAATCATACGAGCGACTTGGCATTAGAAAATGTCAAAATTACTATGGAGATTATGCATCTTTCTACTGCCAAGTCGCTCGTATGATTTTCAAAAATCGCACTTCAGATCCCTTTCTGGTAGATATGTCAATGATTCTTTTTTTTTAATCTCGGAATTTTGCGTTTGTTCGCAGTCGGTCAACTTAACAAAAAGTCCACTAAAATTTACTGTAGGAGATGAGCAATCGGTCCTCTTCCTATACAGGGTGTAAATTAAAATAGGACAGCTACTTAAAGAGGTGCTTCAGACCATCAAACTGAACAACTTTCTCTATGGGACCAATATCGAAATCGCGAAAAAAAAATCTGCTGTCCCATACATTTCAGTCGAGTTATGTTTGCAGTTTTGTATGGGAGAGCGGAATTTTTTTTCGCGATTTCGATATTGGTCCCATAGAGAAAGTTGTTCAGTTTGATGGTCTGAAGCACCCCTTTAAGTAGCTGTCCCATTTTATTGTACACCCTGTATAGTCCACTTTGCAATTGGTCCACTTCTCAAATGGTCCACTTCGCATACAGTACACTTCGCATACCGACTGACCGACTGCGAACAAACGGAATTTTGTTTGTAACTCATATTGTAACAAAATATAAACCAACTGGCCCTCTAAAAGTGTCTTAATTTAAGTTACAACTTCGAGCTCAAACGTTTTTACGTAGCTCTATGATATACGAGTAAATTCAGTTTTTATTGCCATTTACGAGTTAGCGTAATTTGTGGCCCAGCTGTTTGTTTTACTTTACGGTTCTCGCAATAAAAAGTGGCTGTTACACACTTATACAGCCTGCGAATACAACGGCATAACACAACCACCTTAGTTAGACCTGCAGTTTTCATCAGATAGGTCTAAGTTTATCTGATAACTCGCTCACAGAGAGGGGTGTGAGAGGTCTCCTTAGGTTGGTAGAATATGAAACCGCAACGGGCCCAATGATAAGGTGCGTAGTTGTGTTTTATAGAAAAAGAGAACTAGGATTTCGCAGATGTTGTTTTATATTTCTATACAACAGGGTGTTACAAAAGTAAAAATTAAAATTTAAACCTTTTAAAAGGGTTGTTTACATTAGAACATCAAACTGAACAACTTTCTCTATGGGACCAAAATCGAAATAGCAAAAAAAATTAGCTGTCCCATACATTTAGCTCTAGTAGATTTGTAGTTGATTTCTATATTAGTTCCATAGTGAAAGTTGTTCAGTTTGATGGTCTACAGTGGTTTAAAGTGGTTGGATAAACATTTAAGGGGGCGGCCCCTTAAATGTTTATTTTTATTGTACACAGGGTGTTAGGGTAAACAGTTGCATTACTTTAAGGGGTGATTGTACCCATGATACAGAGCACAAAAAGGTTCGCATCCTCTTTTATAATCGAAACCGGTAAGGTTTGGAACTCTCTCCCTGCGTCTGTTTTCCCAAGCAAATACAATCAGGATATTTTTAAAAGAAGAGTTAATAGGCATTGTTTGGGTGAGTGCGCTACATCCTTGGCTTCGTGTACACTTCCCATTAGGTAAGCTCAAGCCAAGCGCAAACCCATTATGAATAAAAAAAACAACGGGTTGCACTCCGGGAGTGCCGGCAGAAGTGAAAACTAAGAGATCTTACGTCTTACGAATTGTCACGTGACGTCACTGTCCTGACGCGAATTTAACATTATTTACCCATCCTAAAATCTTACGTCTTACGAATTTACGTCTTACGAATTTTCGATCAGGTCACGTGACGTCACGGTCCTGACGCGAGTTTAACATTTTTTATCCATCCCAAAAAGTGCACAACGCTGCTAAAGAAGTTTTCACTTCAAAAATTTGCGGATTTCCTGTCGGTTTTTTAGAAAAAGTTGTTCAGTAGGTATCATGGGTACAATCACCCCTTAGTTTACCCCAACATCCTGTATATTATCTTTCTTCAGATAATCTTGAACGAACCGTAATTTTTCGAGATTTCATCATAACTCTGAGTGACAATGGCCGTGAATTTGTATTAGGGTTGGCAGCTGACAAATTATGGAGGTTGCTTCTTGCGAAATGAAATGTAGGAAGGACAAGATAACAAGCCCTTGTTCCGCATTATGTTCTATTATTACATCAACTAGCTTATTTTATTTTTGGAAAAATGAAATTCCTTTTCTTTTTTGAACATGTGCACATCAGGAGTGCGATTTTTGAAACTCATTCGTTGAACTCATCAGCAGTTGAAAATATATGGAGATACCAACTCCGCATCGCATCTCGCATCTTTCTACTGCTGATTTTTCTTACAAAAATCGCACTCCTGGAGTATGATTTTATAATGTCAAATCAGCAGTAGAAAGGTCTTTAGTTTGTAATATCATTGACATTTTCAACTGCTGAG
The DNA here is from genome assembly GCA_922987775.1 of Agonopterix subpropinquella. Lineage (NCBI taxonomy): Eukaryota > Metazoa > Arthropoda > Insecta > Lepidoptera > Depressariidae > Agonopterix > Agonopterix subpropinquella. The sequence goes on along the minus strand of OV277695.1, from coordinate 12,869,330 downwards.
TTCAAAGACAGACTTAAAAACGAGATAAATCGAGATGTGCCTTTATCTTTGGTAATAGTTTTAGCTAATTTTGTTAGATCTTATAATATGTAGGTATATGCAAAGCCAATAACACAAGCGATTTCTGAGCGTAGGCCTGAAGTGCGATATTTGAACATCATACGAGCGAATCGGCAGTAGAAAATCTCCATAGTAATTTTGACATTTTCTACTACCGAGTCACTCGTATGATGTTCAAAAATCGCACTCCAGCGTTGATGGAACGAAATCGTCGCCATATAAACCGGGTTTATAAAAATCGTGGCGATTCGGACATTGCCTACGCTTAAAAATAGCTTTTGTGATATTGCGGCATCATGAAAGAGGTCACAAAAAATATCTTACACAAAATTTTTCAGACTTATCAACTAGCTTTAAATATTGAGCAAAGCACGTATGCTTAGAGGCAGATCGGATAGCTCCGAAAGCTCTTTAATAAATTAACGTCACGGCTCCACCAGATGGCGCTACGAGTCACTCGAATGAACTCTTGTTTTCCGATAGCCGATCCGCCTTCACGATAAAATATTGCTGACCCAATACCCTTTCCGTTATCCGCTTTTTAATCCACTGATTTATGGTAGGTACATTTTTGAATACAATTTTTATTACGTTCGAGTGAAAACTTTAGGGTAAAAAAAAGGTAGGTAACTCCTTTGTCTCGGGTGTAAATCATTCCATCCTTCCGAGAAAATCTTGTTATTAATTTGAACAGAAGCGATCCGGTAATTTTAGTGGAGTCTTGTAATTGCAACTATTTTTTGCAACTATTTGACAATTGCACTTATAAGAATCACGATTCAGGAATGCGGTTTTTGAATCTCTTTCGTTGAACTCAGCAGTTGAAAATGTATGGAGATAAGCATCTTTCTACTGCTGATTTGACTTCCAAAAATCGCACTCCTGGAGTATGAATTTTTAATGTCAAATCAGCAGTTGACACGAAAAGAAAGAAAGCAGTAGAAAGATGCACGTCTCCATACTAATATGGACATTTTCAACTGCTGAGTTCAAAGAATGAGTTTCAAAAATCGCACTCCAGTTCTTCTCTTTATGACTAGAAATTTGTGTCTATTGAGAGACGAACTGAATCGTGATTCTTATAAGTGCAATTAGTTGCTATTAACCAGATAGTCGCAATTACAAGACTCCACCTTAGTATGTTTTGCAGTATAGTACCTATTATGTTCTTATTTCTCATTTTAAAACGTACATAATGGTTAAAAAATACTAAAAAATCATTCAAGCACTCATTTGCGAGGATTCTGCGATCAGGGCAAAGCCTGCAATGTTAAATACATACAGGGTCCTTTTTAAAATGCTGACGTTTACGGGGATAATCAGACCATCAAACTGAACAATTTTCTCGATGGGACCAAAGCCGAAAGCGAAAAAAATCGACGATTCTATTCAAAATTAGGATCCAACCCTTTATGGGACAGCTGATATTTTTTTCGCGATATCGATGTTTGTCCTATAGAGAAAGTTGTACAGTGCTCAGTTTGATGGTCTGATCATCCTCATAAAAAACCGTTAGCATATTAAGTTGGACCCTGTATACATATCCTTCTTAATATATGTACTGACAGTTTTTTAGGGGATGACTGGACAACCAAACTGAACAACTTTCTCTATGGGACCACCAACGAAATAACGAAAATTTGCTGTACATTTCGCTCGGGGTAGGTTTTTTGCGATTTCGATGTTGGTGCCATAGAGAAAGTTATTCAGTTTGATGGTCTGATCATCCCCTTAAAAAAGTGTCAACAAATTAAGAAGGATACATACGCGCAAAGTAGACTAAAATATGCCTTTTGTGGATTTACTTGACAAACTTCTTGTACCTGCGCTGCCTAGGAAAATGGTTCAAAGCTTTAGACAACCCTTTCACCACAAAGACGGTCTTAACCACAAGACTGCAAACGAAAGCGAGAGAAAAGTACGTCCCAAGGTACCCACTTAAATCTTTCACAATGGAGTCCTAAACTAGCAGAAGAAACTATGAACAAAAGCATTTGTGCAAAGCAAATAATCAGCTTAGTGAGAGTTGTTGCCTCCGTAGTCTAATGGTTAAGAGAATTGGCTCTCGATACGGAGGTCGTGGGTTCGATTCCCACGGGGGACACCTAGTGATTTGTCACTTTGTGCATTTTTCCCCAGTTGGTTAGGGCATTGCAGGTTGAATCACCTGATTGTCTGAAAACAAAAATAATTCCGTGCTTCCGTGTGTCCCGGGTACTATCTCTGATGGTAGTAGTCGTTACATAAAAACCACGTCAGAGGCCGAAAGGCGGTCTGAAAAAACTCTGACACCAGAGCTCTGCCCACACGATAAGAAGAGTGAGAGTTGTGGTTGGTGCAACTTTACATTTACCGAATTTACCTACATCCTCAGTCTGGTTTTTCCATTGAGGTTTCTTAGTTACAAAATCGATTATACATAAATCAATACATTTTTTTTTATTTCTATTAGAATAGGTTCAGAAATCTCTTGAATTAGGTATCTAGTAACGTATTTAAGTTTACACCCTGAATACAACCACAACAAATAAAATTTCATTTCATTTCATTTCTAAATACTTATAAACAAAAATAAACATACATTAATCGAGAATAGTCGGTTTTTAGGGTTCCGAAGTCAATAAGGAACCCTTACAGTTTCGCCATGTCCGTCCGTATGTCTGTCTGTCCGCGGCTCAAAGACGCTTAGTACCTACTAGAAAGTTTTAATTTGGCATGGGTATACCTATACATATCAATGACGCCGATAAAGTGGTAAAATAAAATCGTGAAAATTTTTTTTTAGTGTACTACCTCCCCCATGAGTTGGGGATGTAACTTTTTTTTCTCGCGTATCCCATGGTGTAGGATATTGTTGGATAGGTCGTTTCAAAATATTGTGGGTGAGGGTAAACCATTTTTTGATTGAGGGATCCGTTAGCGAAATATTACGCTTTAAAGCGAAAGATGTTATAAGAGGCAAGTGCCCTCTCACAGCTAAATGGTTATGGTTAGAAATGTGAAAAAATTCACGGCAATAGTATAACGAATCTAAAAGGAAAACTATCACCGCCAAGTAGGCTTTACAAGTTGACGAGTAATAGTCGACAAACTTAGTAAAATGTACTTTTTAGACCTTATTTGCCGTTAAACCGTAGTATAAAACAAAAAGCCCCTTCTACGAGTAAGTCCGTATATTGTGACGGGCAACTTACGGAACCACACCCTGCGAGTGGTCCGACACGCACTTGGCCAGTTATTATTAAATATCATTTCGCAGAAGCCATGATGCTAGAATATTTAATAAGCAGCCGTTGCTATTCCCGGCTTTCTCTGATTGTGATTACAGGCAACAGCTAAAATGTTTTGATGCTAGTTCAAAACTGCGAGATTCTGTTCCATTCTAGTTGTTACAGATTAATTGATGTAAAAGTTCTAGCCAATTCAATGCTCAAGTTAATTAGTAAGTTTTACCTCTAATAGAAGCGGAACTTGGCTGCCTATTACATATTTAATAGAGGAAGGTAAAAGGAACTAAAAGTTTAGAGGTTTAGTGAATTCAAGGTTTTTCACTAGACAGTTTGTTACCGTTTTTATTGGATTCGGAATAAAATTCACCTAGTAGGCCTCTACAGGGTGTAACAAAACACCCTAGTAATACTTACTTAAGGGGATGCTTCAGACCATCAAACTGAACAACTTTCACTATGGAGCCAACATCGAGAAAAAATTAAAAAATCTGCCGTCCCTTACATTTGAGTCGAGACGGTACTGCAGTTTTGTATGAAAGAGCTGATTTTTTTTCGCGATTTCGATGTTGGCTCCATAATTATTGAAAGTTGTTCAGTATGATGGTCTGAAGCACCCCTTTAAGTATTACTAGGGTGTTTTGTTACACCCTGTAGAGGCCTTCTAGGTGAATTTTATTCCGAATCCAATAAAAACGGTAACAAACTGTGAAAAATTTCTAGTATCTCAATAGAAAAGAAATAGCATCGTGTAAACAGAAATAAACCGGCGAAGTGCAAGTCGGACTCGGGCACGGAGGGTTCCGTACCACTATACAATTTTACGAAAAAGAATGTTGTCTCTGGGATACTTTGCGCAAGCCCGACACACTCTTGACCGGTTTCTATCATTTGTTTTCTTACCTTAGAGTACCTATACATATACTACCGGGTGTTAAGGTAAACAGTTGCATTACTTAAGAGGTGAATCTACCCACGATACCTACTTTACAACTTTCCCTAAGAAACCTATAGGAAATTCGTAAAAAAAATTGTGGACTTCCCACACTAAATGCAATCAGCTGATCGGACATTTGTATGAAAATGCGATTTTTTTTTGCAAAATTCTTATAGATTTCTTAGGGAAAGTTGTTCAGTATCATGGTTACAATCACCCCTTAAAGTAATGCAACTGTTTACCCTAACACCCTGTATAATAAATCGCACCAAGTTTGCCGATTGTATGTATTACTGTTTTTACGAAAGAGCCAAAACAAAAAAGATGACAAAAACTGTTTTTACTTTTTTTTTTTCATACTTATTTGTTAATAAATCTGCCATAATAACGCACATTTTTAAATCGTTTAGCTATAATAGTTCAAAAGATACAGCACTTTATAGGAAGGACAGACAGACGGACGGGCGGATAGCGTAGGCTTATGAATCCCTTTGGCTTTTCGGTACGGAACCCTAAAACTGCTTCATCATCGCCCATACAACCATTTGTTACCAGTTCGGTCTACACGTCGACCGAACTGGTAACAAATGGTTGTTTGGGCGGCTATGCCGTTGGCTACATTAATTTGTCTAATGTAAAAAGCCCTTCTATAAAATGCAAATTGCAATCTTCTACACACCACACCACTGTCTCGCATCACTCTAGGTTTCATTCATGCTAATTTAGAAGCATAATCTGTTAGTGCTAAATCCTGTCGTGTGTGCTTCAGTTGGCTAGATAGCAGTGTTCTAACATCTGCAATGCAAATGGACTGCATAAGGATTCCACACATATTCCCCTAAGCCTGCGGACTTAATGTTTGAGTAAAAATAATGGTGTTTACCTTCAAAGGCTTTATGGTAGGTATAGAAAAAAAATCGCTACTTTTGCTAAGATATAAAACAGAAATGCTCCGAGTATAATAAGGTATTGTATAATACACGAGCATTTACCCGCGACTTCGTCCGCATAAATTGTATACCAGATTTTAAGTCAGATGATAAGCTATCAAACAAAAAAAGTTTCATCAAAATCGGTTCAGTAGTTTTTGCGTGATACTCGAACAAACAAACTCCCAAACAAACAAATAAACAAACAAACAAACAAACGAACAAACAAACAAACAGACAGACAAAAAATCCAAAAATTGGTGATTTGGAATCAGGGATAGGTAAAAACCATGTCGTAATTTTTTTTTTGTAAATATCTTCAATGTACAGTCTGTTACAGTTTTATAATAGTTTAGATGGTGTTTACCTTCAAAGGCTTTATGTTAGGTATAGAAAAAAAATCGCTAGATGTGTTATACAAGACTTTTGCTAAGATATAAAATAAAAATGCTCCGAGTATAATAATGTATTATCTATCTTATATATATATACAGGGTGTCCCAGAAATGGTGAATCAAAATGCTATGGGAGGCAGCTTGACTAATGTCCTATCCATAAAAAATATTAAAAAAAATAAAACGCACATGACCATAAAAAACAAAGAATATCCAAAAAAACGGGAAAATCATCAAATTTTTCTAAGTTTCCAGCTCTAATTATCGCGTTTTGGGATAATTTGTAATTTTTTTCTGCCAATATTAATTGTTAGAGGTTGCTTCGACTGATTGTTAACATTTTACAAAAAAATATGTCTGCACTTAGAGCACAGACCACTTAGTTTAATTGTTTTTTCTGAACCGAAAAATTTTCTTGCTATTTTAACCAGCTGTAGTATAAAAAAAATGTATGGGACTTGTGCGGCAAACTACTTCAAAAAGTTGCCTATTTAATGACGATTTTAAAATGATACGAATCACTGAATTTACTTTACAAAATTGGGAGATATTAATTTTCTTGTGTGCTAGGGTGAAATTTGTGCAATTTATTCTTTACTTTTTAATTCATTTTCCACTTCTAATCCGTTGCTTCTAAGGTTAGAATTGGCTAAAAAAGTTGTTTCAATACCCGGTAGTAATGGCACGGTTTTTTAGAATCCCGGTTTTTCAAAATCCCGGTGTTTTAAAAACCCGATTTTTTTTAAATCCCGTTTGTTTAAAATCCAGTTTTTTTAAGAATCCCGGTTTTTTAAATTCCCGGGATTCCCAAAAAACTGGGAATTTAAAAAACCGGGATTTTAAAACACCAGGATTCCCAAAAAACCGGGATTCCCAAAAAACCGGGATTTTAAAACACCGGGATTCCCAAAAAACCGGGAATTTAAAAAAACCGGGATTCCTAAAAAAACCGGGATTTTAAACAACCGGGATTTTAAAACACCGGGATTTTGAAAAACCGGGATTCTAAAAAACCGTGCCATTACTACCGGGTATTGAAACAACTTTTTTAGCCAATTCTAACCTTAGAAGCAACGGATTAGAAGTGGAAAATGAATTAAAAAGTAAAGAATAAATTGCACAAATTTCACCCTAGCACACAAGAAAATTAATATCTCCCAATTTTGTAAAGTAAATTCAGTGATTCGTATCATTTTAAAATCGTCATTAAATAGGCAACTTTTTGAAGTAGTTTGCCGCACAAGTCCCATACTTTTTTTTTATACTACAGCTGGTTAAAATAGCAAGAAAATTTTTCGGTTCAGAAAAAACAATTAAACTAAGTGGTCTGTGCTCGAAGTGCAGACATTTTTTTTTGTAAAATGTTAACAATCAGTCGAAGCAACCTCTAACAATTAATATTGGCAGAAAAAAATTACAAATTATCCCAAAACGCGATAATTAGAGCTGGAAACTTAGAAAAATTTGATGATTTTCCCGTTTTTTTGGATACTCTTTTTTTTTTATGGTCATGTGCGTTTTATTTTTTTTAATATTTTTTATGGATAGGACATTAGTCAAGCTGCCTCCCATAGCAGTTTGATTCACCATTTCTGGGACACCCTGTATATTATATATATGAAAGAAAGTCGGGTTTGTTCGAACACTTATAACTCGAGAATGGCTGAACCGATTTTCATGATTTTTGGTTTGTTGTATTTGTCTCCGTCACGAATAGCAGAATAACTATTAAAAACATTGGAAAATGGACGAAAAAATAAATTGTCCACGCGTACGAAGTCGCGTGCAAAAGCTAGTAATACATAGGTGCATGCATCAACTATCGAAGAATATAATTATTTGCATGCCTTCGTGGTATAATAAGCTGAAAAGTTTAATGTTTTTAGGGTTTCGGTCCCATAGGGTGAAAACGGGACCCTATTATTAAGCCTACGTTGTCCGTCCGTCCGTCCGTCCGTACGTCTGTCTGTCCTACCTATTAAGGGCTGTATCTTTTGAACCGTAATAGCTAGATAGTTGAAATCACAGAAGCTGCGTTATTACGGGGAAATAAAAATGTCTAAAATTTAAATTAAGGGGTGTCCTTAATACATATAAAAACCTACTTTTTATCAACGTTTATTCTTCTAGCTCTATCATAAAAACAGTGATACATACAAGCGTCAAATTTGGTGTGATTATAGGGCAAGCGCTACAGTATAACAACAAACTCTACAAGATAAATACTGGCCAAGTGTGAGTCGGTCTCGGAGAAAAAAAACTTCTTTTGTAAGTTAATATGTTGTGTGGTACGGAACCCTCGGTGCGTGATTAGCCTGACTTAGCCTGTTGGCAAACCTAATAAATAAATAAAATAAAATACCATTCTTAACTGATTTGCAACTCTTCTGTTATCTGCCATAGTGTTATTCTTCTGGACATTTTCCTCGGTGACTTCCGTTTCGGTCACAGGACGCCTCGGACGGATATCATCGTCGCAGCTCTCACGGCCTTGTTGAAATAAACGAGTAGGTACAATTTTTGACCATGGTATATGAAGGTCCAGATTCCTGAAGAACAGATGACATCTTCAAAAATTTCTTTCCCCGTCTTTCATTTCTTCACTAGATGTTTTATCACCGCGCGGTGTTCAAAATCGTGAGAATGTCTCATAGAGCTACTATTTACCAGAGTTTGCCTTTGCAAAGATATTTTGATAATAAGGTTAGTATCGAATAAAACCGGTCAAGTGCGAGTCGGGCTACTCGCGCACCGAGAGGGTTCGGCACCACACCACCAAAGAACAACATTATTAACTAAGAAAAATAACTTTTTTTGTCCGGGTCCTTTAGCGTGGGACCTACTCAAACTTGGCCGGTTTTTAGTATTTGTTGTTATTCTATAGAGTTTGTTCTATAATCATACAAAATTTGACGCTTGTATGTATCACTGTTTTTACGATAGAGCGTGAAGAAAAAACGTTGATAAAAACTAGTTTCTTGTTGAGAACCACCCTTAATTTTTAACTTTTTATCATTTTTATTATAGTTAACAAATCCACCGTAATAACGCATAATCCGAGAAAATTTCAACTATCTAGCTATTACGGTTCAAAAGTTACAGCCCTAAATAGGTAGGACAGACGGACGGACGGACAACGTAGGCTTAGTAATAGGGTCCCGTTTCCACCCTTTGGGTACGGAACCCTAAAAAGGTATACCTATATCATATATAGGTATGAAACAAAGTCACTTCCCGCTGTCTGTCTGTCCCTATGTATGCTTAGATCTTTAAAACTACGCAACGGATTTTGATGCGGTTTTTTAAATAGATAGAGTGCTTCAAGAGGATGGTTTATATCAGCATTGCACCCGTGCAAAAAGGGGAGGGTCGCTAGTTATTTATAACATTAAAGATTATTGCAACTAGTACTATCATCGAGGATATTATGAATCACTGCTGCAAATATGCAAATACCTTAGGCGGCGAATATATCAGCCGCCTCTCGTGGTATGGTAAGTCAACGTTTTATTTTGCTAATTTCCTATATAGCTTCCTTGGGGAAAAATTTTCAGTATCATACGAGTATAAAAATACTATCTATCACCCTATATTAGAAATTTTCTCCAACGTTAATATTTTTCAAAACTAAAAAGGAAGTTAATTTATTTTGTAGACGAAAATTGTGTAAAAGGTAGAGTTGAAAGTACACCAGCTTGCAACACGGTACATTTCTATTCTGTATTTTAAAGTGAACGAGCACTTTCCTTCAAGTAATAAGCGGAAAAAACGTCCTAATGAAACTCCGTATAATGGCTACACAGTCGACAAATGCACTTTTAAAAGGCAAAGAATCTAATTTAGCCGCCATTTACTCCACATTGACTTGGTAAAGTGACAAGAAATTTTTCATTTGGGAAAAGGAGTCAATTTATTTCAGGCCCACAAACGGTAACGTTTATTATAACATTCTAAAAATTTAATTCAATTTATTATAGAAATCGGTCGAAATATGAGGTAAAAATGCAACCAGAATTATGAAATCCATATAAAAAATTCAAAGTTTTGTGTTTTTTTTTGTTAGCCTTTTTTCCATACTAAGATCGAGGATCTTCTTTTTCATTGGGGAAAACGATCTCATCAGTTTTAGTATGGGAAAAAGGCTAAACAAAAAAATGTTTGCGTATTAGTTGACATATAGTCTGTTATGGAACTCATGTCGATTTGTTTCTCATAACCTCTATATTAATATGGTATCATTAGCTATAACTCATCTAAACGGAGTGTCGCGTAATCACCGTTGGCGCACATCGTGTCTTGGTAAAATCTGTTGGGTTTTTTATTTTTATTTTCGTATGAACATATAAGACGTTCTTATACACGCATTGCTTTACAAGTGCCGTTTTAACCGGAAGAAAGAATCTTAGCAAAAAATTCAAAACAGTGTATTTTTTATATTTATTTCGTTATTTCGTTTGCATTTTTACCAAATCTATCGTCTGATTACTATAATAAATTAAATTATGTATTTAGAGTGTAATACCATCAATAAACGTTACCGTTTGGTGGGCCTACAAAAAATTAACTCCTTTGTGACCTCAACCATCCGTGCCTCAACGCAAAATGTTGCCGGTTTAATTATGTTGAAGTGAAAACCAATGTGTGAGATTAGATTAATGGTAGTAATTCAATTTTATAACGTACTCCAAACCGCCCCGGGAAAACGAATTTAATTAACCTTCTTATGAATTATTCGCTCTTGCAGCGGTGTGGAGTTCGCAAATCCCGGGTTTTAATTATATGAAAGTTCTGAAACAGATTTTGCTGAAAGTCTTTGTTTGTGGAAGAAAAGATGATGATTTGGTGGAATACCGTTTTTGTTACAATTTCATATTCAGTCTTTGGTTTAGAATCTTTCATTTGAAATTCAACGAGTAGAACCTACTTAACTGTATCAAATTTTGTCAGGTTCAGGTGTCTTTTGGAATATGAAAGAGAATTATTTCTTTGTATGTAGGTGTACTATCGGGGACTTTTCCGCCTGACCATTTAAGAAAAAAATCGCATAATTTCGCCCAAAATTTATTGATTGGAAACTATTATTAATTGGTCTATTCATCAATATGGCGGGGTAAGACATCGCTTTTATTTTTTAGTATGCAAGCAAAAATGAGCCTAGTGGTGGTCAGGCGGAAAAGTCCGCGATTGTACCTACCTCCAGCATCGATAAGCAATATTCTCATGACTACTTTTTACCCGTCTGCGCCAGAAGGAAGGTTATGTATTCGAGCGTATGTATGTATGTTTGTATGTATATTTCTTTGGCACGGCCTACAGCGACGTATGCGGTATCGTTAGATTTGTAAAAATCGTGAGAGTGACATAGGCTATATTATTTTAATAAGGCGGTTGCGAATTAAAAAAAAAGGGGGAATAAATTTTTTTTTTGGAAAAAATTATTTGAAAATTTTCTTTTCTTTTCGACATTTCATACGTACCTAAGTACCTGAGTATTACTTAAGAAAAAGACTGTGTTTTTGACTGTATTACAAAATGAGAAATAGAAATTTGTATGACAAGACCTTGATTTTTGTAGGGAATTTCACATAAAGTCATATAATTATTATCAAAGTAAACATTTATTATTATGGCACCAAAACTGTAGGTCCATTTTCCAAGGTTTTATTTATCAATCTTGTAGACAATCAGCTGATAGAATGTTTGTATGAAAAGCAGTAGCGTAGCATGGGCTTCTGTCGCCCTGGGCACAGACTGATTCTACCGCCCCCTGAGACACACATAGACATAGACATATGCTCACGGCTATATTCCCTGAGGGGGTGTCAGAGATATTCTGAAACCTCAGAACATCCACGTTTCACTAGTACCGTAACTCTGTCCAGTGTGACGGGGAGTGAGCCCGTCGCCACTTCTAATGGACAGTGGATACAATACATGTCTCGAAATTGAAACATGCAGGTTTCCTCACGATGTTTTCTTTCACCGAAAAGCCAGTGGTGTTACAAATCGTACATAAATTCCGAAAAACTCATTGGTACGAGTCGGCCTGGACGGGGATCGAACCATCGCCTCCTGCACGGCAGGCAAGGTTACTCGCCACTGGACCACCACGGCGACCCCCGAGACACCTACATCAAAATTACGGAGCGAGCGAAGAGAGCTCGAAATCCTTTAAATACGACGACTCGGGATGTTGTCAGACATCTTTTGGTTTATACATGCAAAATATAGAAACCGTTAACGAGCGAAGTAAGCTCGACTTTTCTCTTCAATACGGAGCAAGAGCTAGTACAAAGTATGTGCACCTAGAACTACTTATGTGTGCAGTAAGTTCTAGAGCCGAAAACTTAGAGCGAGCAGACTCTCTCTTTCTCCGCTCTACGGCAGAGCTCAATCAATTTATATTTATCCCTATATAACGTGTTAATGAATTAACGCAAAACTAGAAAGTAGTTTGTTTAGAATCGAATTATCATGGTTTCAACATAAGTAATTTTTTTCAAAATATTAAATATTTTTTTTGTAACATTTTAAATTTACTGAACCCGATGTCAACCCACCCCACGGACACACCCACCCTACTTACTACCAAAATAAGGTTATTAAAATGTATCCATGAGTACGTTAGCGCCTTCATTCAATGCTGAAATGATAACAAATCATTTTTGCCTCTGAACTTAAAAATCTTAAAATGCGAATAACTTTAAATTTTAACTACAAAAGTAATGAAATTATTGTTTCAATCTAATTATTTTGTTATAAATCAATTAGGGTGTATGAGGTTTTGCATTAATTCATTAACACGTTGTATATTCCCTAGTATCGCCCGGGGCATTTGCCCCCTCAACGCTATACGCTCACTGAAAAAAATTAGTTTCTTTTTCCCTGTTACTTCCTTAAAATCGTTACCGAATGTATTTCATACAAACACATAAATTAACGACCACTTAATTTATGAAACCAATTTTTTCCATCTCTTGCATCAGTTACCGAATATTGGCATCGATTCAATACATAGATTGGTACGTTGCCAACGTATCTTGCCGACGTAATGAGATAAAACTTGGTGTTATGCAACTCCAAGACTCAATAGTATAAGAGATAAGTGTACTTTTTGCAACCATCAGCAGCAAGGCTGATTCAGTATTTATGGGGTGTAGAGCGTCTCTGTGATGGGGATGGACCAGGTCTGCCTGCATAACTCCAGTCGGTTTAGGAGTTACTGATGATTAAAGGTCTGTAAAAAATTAACGATCAGCTGCGCGGCTCATCGTATGATATTGTTGTAATATGCACTGTATGATGAACCATGTCAGTTTTTGTACTGTTCACATAGCTACAGGGCACACTACAACAATAACATACGATCAGTCGGTTTAGGAGATACAGCCGTTCAATGGTCGGAACTTTGACTGGCTGTATCTCGAACTTGACAGTTTTTATACTGTTCACATAGCTACACTACCAGTGCATACTACAACAATATCATACGATCAGCCGTGCAGCTGATCGTTAATTTTTTACAGACCTTTAATCATCAGTAACTCCTAAACCGACTGGAGTTATGCAGGCAGACCCTGGTCCATCCCCATCACAGAGAAGCTCTACACCCCATAAACACTGAATCAGCCTTGCTGCTGATGGTTGCAAAAAGTACACTTATCTCTCGGAATACAAGTTATTCAGTAATTATTCAGCAGTGGTCGCACTCCGACCATTTGCAATTAGGATGGTGGCTTCGGCTCTTTCAATCAAGCTCTTTGAAGGCGTTTCTAATGTATTCCTCGCTTACAATTAGCTTTGGAACTGGAGCTGAACTGATTAACAATGATACTCTTGAATAGAACGGGGGAACTCTTGAATATTGAAATTCATGTTTATTTTAGATCTGGAGTGCGATTTTTGAATCTCATTTGCTGTTTTCAGCGTTGAAAATGTCAAAGGACATCTAGCACATAATACCAAAAAAATTATAACCGTACTTCTATTTTTATTATGGACTATGGAACACTAGAAACTAACTGCAGACATTAGTTTATTTTATAATGATTTATTCGTTTTTATCATTTTTATATAAAGAAAACATTGTGCTTGCATCACCTCCTACTATACAACATTGATAGCCATTTTGGGGTTGCTGTTTTTTTGTAATTTATTATTATTATTATTTTTTTTTTTTTTATTAACTATGGGTTTGCTCTTGACCTCAATCCAGTCCTCAGGACGAAGATGGGGTCGTAGGTGTAGCGAGCTTACCCAGAAGATGCCTATTCACTCGTACTTTAAAGGAATCCGGGTTGTAAGTACTCGGAAATACTGACGCAGGTAAGGCATTCCACTCCTTGGCTGTGCGCATTATAAAAGATTCAGAAAGGCGCTTGGTGCGGATATGTGGGATGTCAACCAAGAAGGGGTGATATCCCGCGGTGCGTCTGGAAGTCCGATAGTAGAAAGGGGAAGGTGGGATGAGCTCATGTAGCTCTTGGGCACACTCACCGAAGTACAATCTGTAGAAGACCGACAAGCAGGCCACTCTGCGGCGGTGGGCTAGGCTATGAAGCTTGGCCTCCACCAGCTTACTATCGCCAATGAGCCTCCTGGCTCTGCGTTCAACCGAGTCGAGTGTGGCAAGTTGATACTTGGCTGAGCCATCCCACAGGTGGCAGCAGTACTCCATACATGATCGGACCTGAGCTTTATACAATATAATACTAAGAGCTGTCCAGGAGTGAAGTACCGCTTCACCTTGTTTAAGATGCCCAGCTTTTTGGCCGCAGTTTGAGCCTTAGACTCGATGTCAGCGCCGAAGTTGAGTTTCGTGGTCAAGCTTATACCCAGAAGCCCAAGACTGTCGGAAACAGGGACAGATGTACCCCGGAAAGTAGGAGTCAGATTAAACGGACTCCTTTTTGCTGTGAACAATTATTAATAATAAATGACTAAATAACTCGTTATATAAAAATAAATGATACTATCTGAGTCGTTTTTATAAAACCCCATAATTTACTACACATTTGACTTCAGTCAAAACTTCTATACATTTTAAGGTATTTTTTCAAGGGGGAGCGGCGTTTGTCCTTTACTTTTAAGATACGCATCTTTCTACTGCTGACTTGATTTTCAAAAATCGCTCCCCTGGAGTAGAATTTTTAATGTCAAATCAACAGTAGAAAGATGCATATCTTTATAGTTATTTTGACATTTTTAACTGCTGGGTTCGACGTATGAGATTCAAAAATCGCACTCCTGAAGCAAGGAATATACTTCTCACATTGAAGTCTTCTTACGTAAGATTTACTTTGTGGGATACATTATTACTATATCCTTAATCTGCATAGTTGAATATTCTTCCAGTTTGATGAAGATACCCATTTTTGATTACCGTTAAGGCCCATTTTCAGATTTTTTATTTTTATTGAAAAGTATTTATAAAAAAACCTCCAACGGCAAAAAAAAAAAAGTCTTCAAGTCTGCCTCCGTGGTCTAATGATTAAGAGCATGGGCTCTCGATACGGAGGTCGTGGGTTCGATTCCCACGAGGAAACCTAGTGATATGTCATTTTGTGCGTTTTTCCCCAGTTAGTTAGGACATTGCAGGCTGAATCACCTGATTGTCTGAAAAAAAAAATGATTCCGTGTTTCGGATGGCACGTTAAGCCATTGGTCCCGGTCACTATTTCTGGTGGTAGTAGTCGTTACATAAAAACCACGTCAGAGGCCGAAAGGCGGTCTGGAAAAACTCTGACACCAGGGCCCACACGATTAGAAGAAGAAGAATTCTGATTATTTCAAATCAGACCTTCAGAACACTCAACTTAGATACCCGTTATATCTAAGGTCTAAGAACAGAGATTTAATATAAACCACAACCCAAAAATATTACTTCGCTAGTAATTAGTTAAAAGTTTGTATACTTACGCGTCTGGAATATTTAAAGACCAGACGAATCTAAGGCGCTTGAGGTATTCCCTTTAATTAAATTTCCACACTAGGGGAGTGGGTATCTCCCAAATACCGCCTCGGGCGTGATCGCTACGAATACTAAAAAGATAGCTTTTATTATTCCGCGGTTGTATTCTTTTCTTGCATATCTTTTTTTACACGTATATGACGGACTAGCGGCCCGTCCCGGCTTCGCACGGGTGGACGTCTAATCTTTTCTAGCAATAAATATAGCCTATGTTACTCAGGGTGAATGCAGCTTTCTAATGGTGAAAGAATTTTTTAAATCGGCCCAGTACTTTTGGAGCCTATTCATTACAAACATACAAACATACAAAAATAGGTACAAATCTTTCCTCTTTATAATATTAGTGTAGATTTGTAGCACCTAACAAGGCTTTTTATGTTTTGGATATTTAGTAAGACTGATATCTAGGCCTATGGTTTAACAATTTCTATGGATTCTTTTTTTTTTAACCTACTTCGTCCCACTGCTGGGCAAAGGTCTCCCCTAAATTCTTCCATATATCTCTATCCAATGCGGAATCCCTCCATTCGTTGCAATAGGCATCTAACTCATCGCGCCACCTTTTCCGGGGTCTGCCTCGACCTCGACTACCATCATTAGGCACCCATTGAGTGGCGATTGATGCCCACCGCTCGGTGTGCATTCGGCAAACATGCCCAGCCCAGTTCCACTTTAGTTTCGCAGATTTCTCACCTACATCAGCTATTTGAGTTTTGGAGCGCAGTGTTGTGTTCCGGACACGGTCCGTTCTTTTCACACCTACTATAAGTATTTTTTTCATCGTATATCTAAATTGATACTTACCATTTATTAATTGAAAAAAAAATTAACTTTACGGTTCCATACCCATTGTAGTTCCTACTCTTTTAAGTGAGAAAACTTATAAAAAATTGTTTTTTCTTAAAATAAGTTAGGCACATTAAAAATAAATAAAAATATTTCTTTCTTATCGTGTGGGCAGAGCCCTGGTGTCAGAGTTTTTTCAGACCGCTTTACGGCCTCTGACGTGGTTTTTATGTAACGACTACTACCACCAGAGATTACTATCTAATCCGTCTAATCTATCTATCTAATCTAATTTAATCCCGGACCAACGACTTAACGTGCCATCCGAAGCACGGAATCATTTTTCTTTTCAGACAATCAGGTGATTCAGCCTGCAATGTCTTAACCAACTGGGCAAAAGCGCACAAAGTGACATATCACTAGGTGTCCCCCGTGGGAATTGAACCCACGACCTCCGTGTCGAGAGCCAAAGCTCTTAACCATTAGACCACGGAGGCAGTTTAATGAAAATATTACGAACTTATTTTAACCTAAAATATGGTGCAGGTTTTATCTTAGTTAACGAAAGAAGATAATTTCTCCAGTTATGGGAAAAGGCCCACAAAAAATTTAAGCGTACATAGGTGCGCTTAAATTTTTAGGTAACTATAGGTACTCCAACTATAGAGTTGGAGTACCTATAGTTATGGAACTAATGTCGATTAGTTTATCATAATCTCTAGTTTATCGTGGTAATATTAGCTGTAACTCATCAAAGTGGAGTGTCGCGTAATTGCAGTTGGCGCACATCTTGTCTTAGTAAAATATGTTGGTTTTTTAGGGTTCCGTACCCAAAGGGTAAAAACGGGACCCTATTACTAAGCCTACGTTGTCCGTCCGTCCGTCCGTCCGTCTGTCCGTCTGTTCGTCTGTCCGTCTGTCCGTCTGTCCGTCCGTCCGTCCGTCCGTCCGTCTGTCCTACCTATTTAGGGCTGTAACTTTTGAACCGTAACAGCTAGATAGTTGAAATTTTCTCAGATTATGCGTTATTGTGGCGGATTTGTTAACAAATAATAAAAATGGCAGAAAGTTAATAATTAAGGGGGGTTTTCAACAAGAAACTAGTTTTTATCAACGTTTTTTCTTCACGCTCTATAGTAAAAACGGTAATACATACAAGCATAGTAAAAGTTGTTCAGTTTGATCCGTAGACTCTTCGTTTAAAAGGATGCTATGAATGTCACTGTCTAAGTTTATTTTCTTTGTTACTGACTGTTCTCATAAACTGAAAAGGAAAACATTTACATACTTACAAGAAACTAGTTTTTAGCAACGTTCTTTCTCCACGCTCTATAGTAAAAACGGTAATACATACAAGCGTCAAACTAAGTGTGATTATAGAGCAAACTCTACAAAATAACAACAAATACTAAAAACCAGCCAAGTGTGAGTCGGTCTCGCGCTAAAGGTCCCGGACAAAAAATGATTTTTTTCTATGTTAATAATGTTGTGTTCTGTGGTGGTGTGGTACGGAACAACATTATTAACTTGCACCACATTATTAATTCGCACTTGACCGGTTTTATTTATGTTTATTTTCGTATGAACATCTAAGACGTTCTTATATACACATTGCTTTACATGTGCCATTTTAACAGGGAAAAAGAATCTTAGCAGAAAAGTCAAAACGGTGCGTTTTTTTATATTGATTTCATAAATTCCGTTTGCATTCTTAACTATAATCTTTCATTCGATTACTATAATAAATTAAATATGTACCTTACCTATTGATTTATAAAAGTTTCAGATTTTTTACTTAAGTATTTCAAAAGGTATTCAGTACTTATAGTTTCTACAGGGTGTAACAAAACACCCTAGTAATACTTAAGGGAGTGCTTCAGACCATCAAACTGAACAACTTTCACTATGCAGCCAACTTCGAAATCTCGAAATAAAAATCATTTGTTTCATACAAAACTGCAATACCGGCTCGACTCAAATGTATGGGACAGCTGATTTTTTGTATTTTTTCTCGATGTTGGTTCCATAGTGAAAGTTGTTCAATTTGACGGTCTGAAGCACCTACTTAAGTATTACTAGGGTGTTTTGTTACACCCTGTACCAATATTAGTGTTTTGTTCCATTTCACAAGACCTATCCATTTCTTTTTGTTGACCCGTCCTTTACAACGGAAAGGGGGTTGCCCCTTGACTACGGAACCCTAAAACTAGGCATCTGCCTACTTTGCTATCACTTTCAGTTAAATTTAAATGGATTGGTTTAACTTCAAAGCCTGATGTATAAAATATTTTACAAACTGTAGGTCAGATGCGAATTTTCTAAAGTAATACCACCATGCCGAAAGCATCAAAAGCATCTTTTCCATTTTCCGACTACAGAAAGCGCTGCATGAATGGTCCTGATATTAAAAGTGCTCCATACGTAAGTAAACTCAAGCTTTCAAAGCTTATTGATAAAAGATAATCTGACAGGCGCATCTCTAATTTAATTCTTTGTTGGTTCTCTTTTATCAGTTTTGCAACGGTACCTACTTACAACCACGTTATTCATCCTTACATTATTTTATATAGGTACCTTACATTATTCGTCCTATACCGTTACGTTGGTACTAACATATTATATCAAGAATCTAAATGGGTTAGAAAAAACTGGCCAATTGCGTGTCGGACCACGCGCAGGATAGGGTTCCGTAGTTGTACGTCACAATATAATATGGACTTAGAAGGAGGCTTTTTGCTTTATACTACGGTTTAAGGGCTAATAAAGTCTAAATAGTTATTTGTTATGCAAGGCTGCAAAGTTGCTTTTTGGCGCGAGTATTTGTATTGAAACCTGAGCAAGCGAAGGATTCTAGGATTGAACCACGAGCGAAGCGAGTGGTTCAAATATAGAATCCTGAGCGTCGCGAGGGTTTCAAAGGTACGAGACGCCGAATAACTTTGCTGCCGAGCGAAACACACAACTTTTCACCTTACAGCGAGGAAAATTTCAATGCGCCAACCTCATTTTTAGAATAATCGCACTGGCCAGCACGAAAATAGCATTAAAAAAAACTTGTTCAAGCTGTTTTTCTTTATTGAATAGAAAGATTCGAATTTTAAAAACTCTTTCCACGCTAGCGGATAAAATGCACTTTTGCACTCAGATTTCGAATGACAAACAGAACCTTTCCGAGTTTGTGAGGTGAAAAAGTACATTTTATAAGTTGATGGACTATTACTCGTTAACTTGTAAAGCCTACTTAAATTCGTTACATATGCTATTGTCATGAATTTTTTCACAACTCCTACTACAACCGTTGAGCTGGGAGACGGGGGGGGGACACTTGACACTAACCAAAATTTTCGCTTTAAAGCTTAATATTTCGCTAACGGATCCCTAAATCGAAAAATGGTTTTCCCAAACCCATAATATTTTTAAAAGACCTATCCAACGATACCCCACAACATGGGATAGACGAGAAAAAAAAATGTCATCCCCACTTCGCGTGTAGGGGAGGTACCCTAAAAAAAAAAATATTTTTCAAGATTTTATTTTACCATTTTGTCGACGTGATTAATATCTTTCCAGTACTAAGCGTCTCTGAGCTAAGCCGTGGACAGATGGACGGACATGGCGAAACTATAAGGGTTCCTTGTTGACTTCGGAACCCTAAAAATGCTTAGTGATTGGTCATTCAGATTCCGAAAACGCGTTCGATACAGGCCACGTAGTAGCTAAGTCATCATCATTATTGGGCTTTCTATCTACAGGGTGTAAAATTAAATGGGACACTTACTTAAAGGGGTGTGTGGCGTTCAGTAAAGCAGAAATAATTAATATTATATTATAGATATAAAAATATAAAATAATGATCTTCTAATTAGAAGAATCAGTATTTAAATAGTTAGAAAACAATCTTCTACATCTTAAGAAATCTGATCGCTAAATCATTAGCATCAATTATAATCGATGCTAATAGACAATTAATTGTGTACAATCAATTAACTTAGATAAAAAATATTATCTAATCGTTACAAGAATTGTTTAATATATTCTAGAGAATAAATCAATGCTAGAGTTATTCATAGCAATTACTTAATGTTATAAAATTTACCGAAGCTGTTCGAATTACCAACCGGCCGTCTTCCTTATCAAGTCTAAGAAAGGGATGTGGCAGCATGCCTCGTACTGTGGGCAGTAAAAACATTAACACGTTAATGCAAGAACTACGTAAAATATTTTTAACCCAATGGCCTAGTGTCTGAGACGAGACAGGTTTAAAAGGTTTCTGTAGGCCGATGAAAAGAAGATCGTCTGTTAATAGAATAATTATTTATTATTATTATTTCTATTACTACTGCTTCAAACCCTTGATACTTCACACACTTGATACAAAAGGTATCATAAGGAGAAATACCTTTCCCCCAACTTCTACAGATACAACCAATTTCCTTTTTTGCTAGTTTTGTTTCACTCTACACGTATTACTAAGTTTCATTCATGTATGGGACCTATATGTCTGGGTCTCACATTACAGGGTGTACAATAAAATGGGACAGCTACTTAAAGGGGTGCTTCAGACCATCAAACTGAACAACTTTCTCTATGGGACCAATATCGAAATCGCGAAAAAAAAATCTGCTGTCCCATACATTTCAGTCGAGTTATGTTTGCAGTTTTGTATGGGAGAGCGGATTTTTTTTCCGCGATTTCGATATTGGTCCCATAGAGAAAGTTGTTCAGTTTGATGGTCTGAAGCACCCCTTAGAGTAGCTGTCCCATTTTATTGTACAGCCTGTATATGGCCTTCCGCCAAACATCTTTCCAAACGAGTTTTAAAATTCGTGTCGCACACACACGTAAGAGGTCGAAAATATGAAAATATCTCAGTTTGCAAGCAAATAAATTATCTTAAATTGCTCGAATGCGGATTGTGGTCAACCCTTTAGGAAATTTAAAGGTTTAGGGGAGCAGGGAGATGTGGTTAGTCTATCATTATAAGTACCCACATAACATAACGAAAAAGACAAATGTTCACTATGGCAGTCTATTTAATTTTAGTCTGCAGTTTAAAAAGTTTCGGGATTCTACATCTCTGAGTTATTAGTGCGATGATGCTTTCTACAACGTACCTGGTTATAATCTCAATCGAACTTGCAGATCATTGTTCTCAAATTTTATTAAAATTACTAATCTCTAGTCGATTTAAAATAAATATACAATACAGGTTGTAACAAAACACCCTAGTAATACTTAAAGGGGTGCTTCAGACCATCAAACTGAACAACTTTCACTATGGGGCCAACATCGAGAAAAAAATAAAAAAAGATCTGCTGTCCCATACAAAACTGCAGTTTATTTTTTCTCGACGTTGGCCCCATAATGAAAGTTGTTCAGTTTGATGTTCTGAAGCACTCTCTGAAGCAGAGATTAGTAATTATTTTATTAACCTTATTCCCATTTCAAGATCTAAATGTTTCTCTAGTTATATGCAAGTCACACGAATCACCTACCTAATAATTGGAAGTACATGCATACATACAGGGTGTTAGGGTTAACAGTTGCATTAACTGTTTACCCTAACACCCTGTATGTACCTATGCATGTATTGTACCCATGATACTGAACAACTTTCCCTATGTAACCTATAGGAAATTCACAAAAAAGAAAATCGTTTTTTTTTTGCGAATTTCCTATACGTTTCTTAGGGAAAGTTGTTTAGTATCATGGGTACCCCTGTGTACAGGGTGTTAGGGTAAGCAGTTGCATTACTTTAAGGGTCACCCCTTAAAGTAATGCAACTGCTTACCCTAACACCCTGTATACAGGGGTAGGCAGAGACTATCGCCCGATACCACACTATGATTCTAACATACTTCTCCCGCCTCATCTACCTACTTTGTTGAAGGGACTACGCACTTGTCGTTTTCGGAGAAGACCATTTATTTGGTCGTGGTAAGTTCTCCTCGAACGCCCTCTCTCGACTGACACTCACATTGGATCGATATAATTATCTCCCAAGTGAGTCTACTCTCATTCACTCTCTGTACCTACGTGGGACGTGACCGAAACCAATCCAGACCCTCTAGCATGATTTCTCTACTTGCGCGCGACTCGGCTTTTTCACATACTACAAGTCGCGGCAAGCGCGGCTTTTGCTCTCCGATAAGCGCGGGAACAGGTAATTTTGTATGCAGGGAAGGCGCGTCGCGCGCGTGTAGAGAAATCATGCTAGGGGGTCTGGTTACCACATCATCCTTCAACTTACACCGATCCCTTATCACACTGTTCTTGATTCGATCGGTCACTGCAACGCCACATAAATACTTCGTTAAAGAGTGTATTTCTACTGCATTCACGAAAAAATCATGTTATTTAATTTTCATTTCATTTACATTCGTAAAATTGGATGTGTTCCTTGAAAAATACGACTTATTGAAATTTTTAATAATCCATTAGCATTTAATATTCATCTTTTTCCGTACATTATTGAGTTAAAATAAATAAATACCAAATACATAAGTACATAAGTAATCTCCAATACGTTACAATCCAAGTACCTACCTACCTACCATTCTTCTTATCGTGTGGGCAGAGCCCTGGTGTCAGAGTTTTTTCAGACCGCCTTACGGCCTCTGACGTGGTTTTTATGTAACGAGTACTACCACCAGAGATAGTAGCCGGGACTAACGGCTTAACGTGCCATCCGAAGCACGGAATCATCTTTCTTTTCAGACAATCAAGTGATTCAGCCTGCAATGTCCTAACCAACTGGGGAAAAACGCACAAAGTGACATTTCACTAGGTGTCCCCCGTGATAATCGAACCCATGACCTCCGTGTCGAGAGCCAATGCTGATAACCATTAGACCACGGACCTACCTACCATTAAAAAATATTCATAACTTTTGAAACAAAAATGTGTGAAAAAAATAACAAAACACCTACATAAATACTTGGGTATTTTCGAATATAAACCAACGAACAAGAAGATACCACCTAATGGGTTTTTAAAATTCTCCAGCGCAGTATGGCACGGTTGTTCGGAATTGTAATTAGTGCGCCGGCCGTTCACGCTGATCGTAAAAAATGCAATTTGTTTCGCGCAAGCCACTGCACAATTGCACATTAAACCCAATAACATAACTAGTAGTTAGTGCAGAATGATAAAATATTATAGGTTTTGCGGAAAAAAAGGGTAAATATTTCGATAAAAACTTTAATATTTCGTAACCAATTTACGGTGCGGCGCGGCAGCGCGGCGCTGGGCAGGCAGGTTCCGAATTCTTTATTGTTTAAGTTTGTATAGGTATTTTCCACATTCTTATAATTTCCAAACTCTTATTTTTATACTAAGTATTAAATGTGTATCTCTGAATCTATTACCGAATAACGTATGTGCCTTTGCCTTACGACACGAATTGGCCGTGACTCGTCAAAATTTTCTTTCAAATTCTAAAACGGTATGCTAATAACACTAAGTATACAGGGTGACATTGATATCATTAACATCCTTTTAAACTAAAAGTCTACCCATCAAACTGAACAACTTTCACTATTTGTCTTAATTTGTCTTAATCGTGTTTTGGCTCTAATCAAAACTTCAATTATATGTTCAATTTACACATATCCGCAAATCATACTCCTACTGTTAGTACTTCATGATATATGGAGCTTTGAAGAATCCAATTTTATTCACATAGCCCCTTAATATGGAACAGCTGATCATTTTTTTGCTCCGATCGGTTTGCTCCCATAGTGAAAGTTGTTCAGTGTGATGAGTAGACTCTTAGTTTAAAAGGATGCTAATGATATCAATTTCATTAGGTAACTAACTGCCTCATTTCTTATACAGGATGTTAGATTGTACTCATGATACTGAACAACTCTCCCAAAGGAACACAAGAAAATTCGGTAAAAATAATATAAACTTTTCAAACAAACGTTTGATCAGCGGTTGCATTTAGAATGGCAAGTCAAAATTTTTTAATTTTGCTAGTTTCCTAATACAAGGTGTTACAAAATTAAAAATAAACATTTAAAACTTTTAAGGGGTTTGTTTAGACCGTCAAACTGAATAACTTTCATTATAGGACCAACAACGAAATGGCGAAAAAAATCTGCTATCCCATACATTTAGCTGGAGTAGATTTCTAGTTTAGTATGGAACATCAGATTTCTTTTTCGCGATTTCGATATTGGTCCGATAGTGAAAGTTGTTCTAAATCAATCAATTCTAGTGCAAATGTTCTTTTTTATTTTTGTAACACCTTTTATAGGTTTCTTAGGGAAAGTTGTTCAGTTTCACGGGTACAAACCCCCCTTAAAGTAACCAACTGTATACCCTATTACCCTGAATAGGGTTTGATCTTTCCAAACGAGCATCATTTTCACCAACGTCTTTTCAAACATATTTGGTCTCTGACCAATAGTTACTGCGACCAGGAGTGCGATTATTGAATCTTCTACTGCTGATTTGACTTTCAAAAATCGCACTCCTGAAGTATGATTTTAAAAGTCAAATCAGCAGCAGAAAGATGCGTATCTCCACAGTAATTTTGACATTTTCAACTGCTGAACTCAGCGAATGAGATTCAAAAATCGCACTCCTGTGCCCCTAGACAAGTTGTCTTTCGATTAGCGTTAACGCCAGTAGAAACGATAAAAAATGTATGGGACTGTAGAAAAGAACGAAAACGAATAGAAAAAGCTTAGACAACATGCAGTTTTTGACAGTTGCTGTCGGCAGTGAGCGTTTCGTTTTGACCGCTCCCTGGCGATCGACCAAACCTTGTAGATAACGCAAAAAAAAAAGGCGAGCGTAAAAATTTGACAGAAATCTCAAAGTTTTTTTTTTTGAAAATCGAACACGATTTCGCATATAAAAAAGAAAAAAGAGTGAATGATTGATTGAACTAAACGCTAACCATACATCAGATTCAGCTTTTTTTGTCTAATAAGCGTTTGTCAATAATTTGTGACATTGTCTAGCATTCTGTCGTTTTTCTATGTCGATAACGCTGCGGCGTTAGCGTTTGTAGAATAGAAAGCGTGTGCAATTTGTCTAGGGCAAAGACTTATTGCAGCTAATTAAAAGAACAACTAAATAAAAATAAACTATCCGGTAATCCGTTTAATCTCAACATCATCTAATTACTTCAAAACAACACGAGCGGTCCTGTTGTCCCCGGGCCTGTACTGTACTAGAAACTGTAAACTTTGAATTAGTTTCCAGATACGACTAGGTAGTAGCTACTGTTACAGTAATTTCAATAAGAAACTATCTAACTTTGTTAGAGATAATACTAGAGTCATAATTTATCATACCGTCTTGTGATTTATTGTCACAAGATCCCACTGTTTAGACTACACAATGCCTATAAGGAAACTTGACTACTTAGTTTGCTGTCCGTGGTGTTTTAGAAGTTGAATTTAGGGAATATTTTGACAATGGAAATTTCTTTTCGTTCGCTTCGTATTAGGCTCCGATTTCACGAAAAAGTGCGATCCCCTTATAGTTTTGAAGATGTGATATTCAAAAAAGGCTCAAAAGACACGTATTTACGAGAGCTATAAGGTTCAAAAAGAATTATTCAAGAAAGTATAAAACGAAATAAGTTATGGCCGAAGTGAAAAAAAAAAACTTTTTTTATTTTTATTTTGGCGCTCGATATTTTGGAAACGAAGAATGATATCAAAAATTTGAGAAAAATCCTCTGGAAAATTTAGGCAGCTACAACTTGAGCCTAAAACAAAGACGATCGGGTTAAGGGTTTGCCTTGTACAATGAAAAAAATGCGAGCCCTTCTTAGTTGGTATAATTTCGCTTACTTAGCACCAAAATAAATTGAAATGACGTTATTATTGTTTACTAAAAACAAAAGATGGTTAGTTACAACAAGCCAAATTCGTTTAACAAAGTTCTCTTAGTCGAAGAAGTCATGATGTTGACCAAAGATTTTTTTGGTCTATAAGACCAAAAAAAATCTTTGATGTTGACATTCATGATGTTGGTTGAAGTAAACAAATTTTGTTTTCAGTGTAGCTTAACCTTTTTTCAATGTGCTCGATGGTCGTGTGAGGCACGACATCTGTGAATTTTTTCTAATGCTTTATATCGAAGTTTACCTACTTGATGTACTGAGTTTACTACTAGTGAAACGTGGATGTTCTGAAGTTTCAGAATATCTCTGACTACCCCCTCGGGGAATATAGTCGTGAGCATATGCTTATGCTTATGCTTATGCCTACTTGATTATAAGTATTACTGTATAAAAGACATCGTTTACACTGCAGGCAAAATGAAAACTCTTAGATATAAAAAATCTACACAGATTTATAATTAACACAGACCAGGGATTGAGGAAATGGGGGACGGAGCCGCACCATCTCCAATTTTATTTACCGTATATCTATCTACCGACTATCAATGAAGCAGAGGAGGCTAACCTATCGAGAAATACTTTAGGATTGAAAAATTTTGTTTAGATTTCAATGATATTCTTAGGGAATTCGCTTAGATGGCTGAGAGGCGCTATGTTTTTGGTGTCGTCCAGTGAATCTTTTCAATATAAGTTATAAATAGTGTACATCTACACTAATATTAATACAAATATTAAATTATATATAAAAAAAATATATATGTATAAAATTTGACTGATTTGATTTACCGATCGTATCAAAAACACTTTTGTAGCATACATTTGAGTCGAGTAGACATGCAGTTTAGTATGAACCAGCAAATTTTTTTTGCTCCGATTGGTTTGCTCCCATATTAAAAGTTGTTCAGTTTGATGGGTACTGCTAATAATATCAATTTCACCCTGTAGGTAGGTATCCCACCAATACAGCGTTATGGACTTCATTAGGAAGAAAATACATTTTCCTTATTTCATGAATTTTACGATAGAGGGTTTCGCGAAAAATTAGGTAAAGAAGATTCTTTTGAATTCAATGATTTAAAAAAAAAAGCGTAGGATCAGGTAAAATTAAATCATAAAAGTACATTATGCTCAAAAGTCCCTTCCCTTCATTTAATTTTAAATTTGCTGAATGCTCGATCTTACTCAATGAGTGCGAAATGGGACGTAAAAGGAAGATTCTCTAGTCAGCAATTTTGATAATTGATACAGAATTTCATCAAAGTTCGACGGAACTGTAATGCGAATCAAATATTACAATGAAGATTGAATAGAGTTCACTTCTTATACTTAGGTTTACCCAATAATGTCATTGCTTATCTTATTATGTTTCTTTTCATTTTCGTAAATAATATAACCGATACCAGACTATTTGAAGGGGGGGGGGGGGGGGGGGGAATGATTCATAAATTAATGCAAAACTACAAAACGCTACGAGCGTGTTGGACTCGCCTTAGGTAGGGTTCCGTAGTCATTACATGAAAAACTTTAATAAGTATACGGAATTTTCATAAGCAAACAATAGTGCAATTTAATTCCGTTCAGCGCCATCTTTTGACAGACCTTACATTGCTTCTGCTACAGCGTTCGTTATAATTTTTATTGAAAGAACTTGGATCAGGGTGACCTCACGGTGCTGACGCGAGTTTAAAATTTTTTACCCATCCCAAAAAGTGCACAACGTTTTTTCACTTCAAAAAAAATTTTAACTACCTTCTTTTCGTTGTATCGGAGGAGCGGAGAAAAAAAAAATTTTTCTTTATGACTACACCTACCTCATTTCTGCTATTTGTTCATGCCAAATTTCGATTCAATAGGTGCAAAAATGAGCGAGTAATCGAGGTGGGGCATACAGTCAGACATACGGACAGAATGGGTGAAAGTGTAAGGGTTCTTAGTCTGGCTACGGAACCTTAAAAAGGTTGGTACGTTTAAAATGTATTTCATAAAAATACAAAGTGCGTATCCACGACAGGCTTCGTCAAAGGTAAATCATTCACATTCAAAAAAGGCTTCGTCAAAGAAAATATACAACTCGTTTCGACAAAGCGGGAAATAAATATGCAAAACTTTATAGTAAGTATTACGATTTCTCCAGAATCTCGTCAAGTTGTGATGATAAAATTTGATGAGGTAGGTAGGTAATTAGTTTTTTAGACTATCATCATCATCATCCTACATCGTCCACTGAGGCCTCTCCCAAGGCGCGCACGGGCGTCCATTAAGATTGAGATAATTTTGGCGAATTTTCGACCATTTCAAAAAGTTAAAAATTAAAAGTCATACTAGTTTTGATTAACATTTTTTCTTCTCGCTCTATCGTAAAAACGTTAAACTGGGTGTGATTATAGAGCAAACTCTACAGTATAACAACAAATAATAAAATTCGGCCAAGTGTGAGTCGGTCTCGTGCTAAAGGTTCTGGAGATTTTTTTTAACTTAATATGTTGTGTGGTGGTGTTGTACGGAACCCTGGCGGTGCGCGAGTAAGCCGACTCGCACTTGACCGGTTTTTTTAATACAAACGCCTCATTGTTTAGTATTGAAAATATAATCAAACTTCGTTTGTATGGAGAACCTCAAGAGACCCAACATTGCTTCGGAGATCCTTAATTGTGATCACGGTAAAGATACTTACGCCACGAAAGCCTCCATTTATACTAGTTTAAGGATAAAAGGTTCTTCATTGAATCCGGTATAGATGGATGCCTCGAGGGTTAACAATGATTGGCATTTCAATTTGGGCCGAGTTACCGATATCTGTTGTGTTCTAACGGGATATGTGTCAATTTACCGCAACCCGCTAAAGGCGAGGCTGTACGGAACATTCGGTTTATCTGCTGCAAAACGACCACCGAAATTTCCTTTGTTAGTTTTTTTGGTCTATCTAAATTGCTCTGTGGTAGGTATGTAGGCCGTTGGGAGGCTAGGCTAGGGTTGCCAACTCTTTTTAGACCAAATATAGTAATTTCGAGGCTAAAAAATATACTTAGTAGATCGGGGAAAAATAAGAAAATATACAGTATTTTTCAAATTCGTTTTCAAAGTCGAAAATATATAGTATTCATCAAAAAGATAATTTTTTGCTACTTTTTGGTTTGAATACCAAGTTTTTATCCTTAATTAAACCTTAAATAATTCATCCTGTAAACGCAGAAATCGCTGGAGTCGGTACAGAAATAATATAACTTTTTAAAATTAGATACACCTGACTTTAGGAAAAGTTGTCATTTTTCAGCAGTAGACTTAGTAGAAAATTGTTTTGTAAGTATCTACATGGTCCAGTCTAGATCAAATGGAACAAATGTTAAGAGAGATAATTTTTTTTTGAAATAATGATAAGTTATTTGGCATTTTTATTTCACCTAAGTACCAATATATTTAAATTCTCTATACATTATTTGCTCATCAAAATATTGTCGTTTTGCCTGCTATATTTTTTCTCAGAATCATAGTAGTAGGGCCCCTAATATTTCATATTTCATTTATTCGCATTCATGTACATTTACAGCATAGGTGTTACTTAGTAGCTAAAGCGGGTACATGAGCCCTGAGCTCATGAGCATAATATAGTAGGATACTATTATTATACAGGGTGTAAAAAGACATCTCCCGAAAACTTTAAGAACATATCACTGAACCTATATAAAAATTAATGGCGCTAACCTTTTAAATTTAAAAAAATTATTCGTGATTTTTCCATTTTCTTGCCACGCAATGTAAAGCGTACATCGCTCGGGTGAGCGGGCAGTGACCTTACAGCTGTGTGGCGCGCGACCGTTAGTCTAGTCACTGAGCAGTTTCCTTGTATGGACACCCTAACAATAATTTATCGATCCCTGAAACTTTGTAGTGTGATAAAGTGAAGTATAAAGATTATGGTTGACAAAGAATCTAAGATTTTTTTTATTCGGAAGTTAGGTATTTGTACCTAAACATAAAAATCACTCTTAGCTCTCGGTGGAAAAATGTTCGACCCGAAATTCCTTTGGTATTTGTCAGTATATACTAATTAGCATATTACGTGACGGTATCCAGGAACATTTTAGAATTTAGGAAGGGAGAAATATAAAACTACCGTTTTTGTTCCATAACTACTTCAGGAAATTTAGTCGATCAATTTTTGTCTTTTTGTACGTATTAATTACTTTGAATATATCGTCTTGCACAATAATCTAAAAGTTTTCGTTTTCGATCACAGTTTTATTATTTTTGGGCAATAACTTACTTCGGAAAATATTTCGATCTATTTTAATGAATTTACAAGTTACAGTAGTCCTAAATAAAACGGGTTTTTAAAGTATCTATTAAAATGTAGATTTGAAAATCAACATTTTGTAATCAATTTTCGTACCGCGCGCGTATTTCTTCAATGAGTCGCCGGGTGCGGAGGGGTGTTGAGGGAGCGGGCACTGCGCCGCCGCGCCGTCGTGCCGCCGCGCCGCACGAGTAATAATAAAAATACCCACGTGCCCACCATGCTACATGTAGCGATACGCCGCACAGATGGACCAAGAGTGCGATTTTTGAACATCACACGTTCAAACTAGTAGTAGAAAATGTCAAAATTACAACGGAGATTATGCATTTTTCTACTACTCGTATGAACGTGTGATGTTCAAAAATCGCACTCCAGAAGTGCGATTTTTGAAAATCATACGAGCGACTTGGCAGTAGAAAATGTCAAAATTACTATGGAGATTATGC
Source organism: Agonopterix subpropinquella (assembly GCA_922987775.1). Taxonomy (NCBI): domain Eukaryota; kingdom Metazoa; phylum Arthropoda; class Insecta; order Lepidoptera; family Depressariidae; genus Agonopterix; species Agonopterix subpropinquella. The sequence continues at coordinate 12,838,418 of OV277695.1, read as the reverse complement.
ATCTTTCTACTGACAAGTCGCTCGTATGATTTTCAAAAATCGCACTTCCGAGCAGTTGTGTGTTAATAAACATGTCTGACGAATTGTGCGTTTTTTTTTTCTCAACCGATTGCTTTCAAAATCGATATCTGAGGCTCCGCGCGGATTCCAAACTGGAATTCGTGGTCAGATTTGAGAAATGTGGCCGCCATCTTGAACTTTTTTTTTCTCGACAGATTGCTTCCAAAATTGATATCTGAGTGTCCGCGCGGATTCCAAACTTGAATCCGTGGTCAGATTTGAGAAATGTGGCCGCCATCTTGAACTTTATTGTTTCTCAACCGATTGCTTCCAAAATCGATATCTGAGGGTCCGCGCGGAATTCCAAACTGGAATCCGTGGTCAGAATTCAGAAATGTGGCCGCCATCTTGAACTTTATTGTTTCTCAACCGATTGCTTCGAAAATCGATATCTGAGGGTCCGCGCGGATTCCAAACTGGAATCCGTGGTCAGATTTGAGAAAAGTGGCCGCCATCTTCAACTTTTTTGTTTCTCAACCGATTGCTTCGAAAATCGATATCTGAGGGTCCGCGCGGATTCCAAACTGGAATCCGTGGTCAGATTTGAGAAAAGTGGTCGCCATCTTGAACTTTTTGTTTTTCGTCCGATTGCTTCCAAAATTGATATCTGAGGGTCCGCGCGGATTCCAAAAGAGAATAAATTCGTTGTCAGATTTGAGAAAAGTGGCCGCCATCTTGAACTTTTTTGTTTTTCATCCGATTGCTTCCAAAATCGATATCTGAGGGTCCGCGCGGATTCCAAACTGGAATCCGTTGTCAGATTTGAGAAAAGTGGCCGCCCTCTTGAACTTTTTTGTTTTTCGTCCGATTGCTTCCAAAATTGATATCTGAGGGTCCGCGCGGATTCCAAAAGAGAATTCGTTGTCAGATTTGAGAAAAGTGGCCGCCATCTTGAACTTTTTTGTTTTTCATCCGATTGCTTCCAAAATCGATATCTGAGCGTCCATGCGGACTACAAACCAGAATCCGTTGTAAGATTTGAGAAAAGTGGCCGCCATCTTGAACTTTTTGTTTCTCAACCGATTGCTTCCAAAATCGATATCTGAGGGTCCGCGCGGATTCCAAACTAGAATCCTTTGTCAGATTTGAGGAAATTGGACGCCATCTCGAACTTGTTTGTTTCTCAACCGATTGCTTCCAAAATCGAAATCTGAGGGTCCGCGCGGATTCCGAACTGATATCCGTGGTCAGATTTTAGAAAAGAGGCCGCCAACTTGAACTTTTTTGTTTTTCGTCCGATTGCTAGATCGTCAATCGTGGACGCCGACATCCTCGCGATCACGGAGACAAACCTGGACAACGGAGTGACCGACGCGGAGGTGCGTTGTGAAGGATGGAATGTTGTGCGACGCGACCGTCCCACCCCGTGGGGAGGAGTACTGCTTGCAGCACGTGAACCTCTTGCCCTCCACCGTCACACAGACTTCGAGACAGAGCATGGCGAGGATATGTGGGTTTCCTTCACGTTTGACAATATTAAGGTGTTTATTTGTGTTGTGTACATTCCACCAAAATCTGCTGATGCCACCTATATGCGTTGGTTTACTAAAGTGGAATCATTAGTCACAGAGCTGCAAGGAACAATATTGCTTCTTGGGGACTTAAACTTAAATAGTGCTTCTGTTAACATTTTGAGTTATTATGGTTACTTCCTTAAGGTGTGTGGAATGTCAGAGAGGAATGATGTGATGAATGCTTTTGGAGGTAGGCTGGACATAGTGTTGGCGCCGGAACGAATTGGCTCGGTAAATGTGCGGCTTGCAGAGGGAGGCAGTCTCGTCCCACGCACTGATGCTTACCACCCCCCGTTGGATATAGCCGTGTCAACTAAGGATTTAGTGCGGAACAAATGTGCGGAGCTAATCGATTCGAGCAATGTTGAGCACAAGCAGGATTGGAACTTTGCAAAGGGTAATTTTGAGCTCATGTACAGCCTTATTGAGGAAGCATCCTGGGCTGCAGTATATAGTGCTAATGATGCGAACTCGGCAGTCACGGCCTTCTATGACACTCTTTATAAAATCTTTGACCTTTGTGTGCCCAAAAAAGCGCGACCCAAAGGAAAATCTAGGCCTTATCCTGTATGGTTCACCTCCGATCTTATTAGGGACATCCGACGCAAGGCTGTTCTTCACCGTAAATGGAAAGCTACCCAGTCTCTCTGCGTTTACAACCTATTTAGGCAGCTTCGTGCTGATATTAAACTTCGCCTGAAACAGGCGTACGATGAGTACTTGGTCCGTGTCACGTCAAACATTAGAAACAATCCGCGTGTTTTCTGGCGGCATGTTGATAGCCTGCGAGATACTGGAGGTTTTGTGTCTCGTGTTAAGTGTGGGGAGGATGAAGTGGTGGGAAGTGAGGCGGCCAACGCTTTTGCAGACTACTTCTCCAGTGTATTTCTATCGGATGTCCCTGACCTTAATCCTAGTAGCATAAATTTGAATGATGAGATGAGTTCAGCTAACTATGTTGATATAATTGAGATCACAACTCAGGACATTGAGTATGGTTTAAAAAAACTCAAACCTCGTAGCTCGGTTGGTCCTGACTGTGTTCCAGCATATATACTAAAAGGGTGTAAAGACCTGTTCATTCTCCCTCTTCGCCATATTTTTAATCTTATTCTCGTTTCGGGGAAATACACCTCTAGGGTTGAAAATTACAGGCCCATAGCTATACTATCCTCGCTAGCAAAGCTTTTCGAAATGATAGTCCACAGGGAAATCTCGAGGCAAGTGAGTCCATTTTTGTCTGAATCTCAGCACGGTTTTCGAGCTGGTCGATCGGTGGACTCGAACCTACTAATCTTAGTTGATACAGTCTTTCAATATATGGATCAGGGTACTCAAGTTGATGTTGTGTATTTCGACTTTCGCAAGGCATTTGATCGTGTTGACAACGACGCTCTTCTTCGAAAACTTTGTGCCCTCGGCTTCACACCGCGGCTGCTTAACCTCTTTGCGGATTACCTACATGACCGGCAGCAGTTCGTACGCCATGGCTGCTTCGTTTCGCGCTCGTATCACACGCGATCTGGGGTGAGCCAAGGATCAATACTTGGCCCACTCTTATTCGTTCTAATGATCAACGATCTAGATACAGTGCTAAAGCACTCCATGTGCCTACTGTATGCGGATGACCTTAAGTTAGTCTTAGGTGTGAAGAATGCAACTGATTGTGTCCGACTTCAAGAGGACATTGATGCTGTCTATGAGTGGAGTCTCACGAATAAACTTAATTTTAACATCGAAAAGTGCTGCACTATGTCTTTTACCCGGTCACTGTCCCCGTTACGGACCGATTATACCCTGGGTAGAGATGCTCTACGCCGCGTTGACTCTGTTAAGGATCTTGGTGTTATTTTTGACCCTAAGCTAACATTCCATGAACACATTCAAGCACTCGCTGCCAACTGTTATCGGAGACTTGGTTTCGTCATCCGCAATTCTAGAGAGTTTCATGACACGAAAGCTATACAGCTTCTCTATACGGCCCTGGTGAGAAGCAAGAGTGAGGCAGGGTCTATAGTCTGGAATCCATCAGAAGACAAATATACTCTGCTCCTGGAAAAGGTTCAGAAAGCCTTCCTCCGCTATTTGTACAAAAAAAAGTACGGCTATTACCCTTTCATGTACCCTACGAACTTTCTCCTTGGAGTACTTGGTTTTAACGCCCTGGAAACAAGGAGAAATTTTGAACTGCTGAAGACAGCCTGCCGCAATCTGCGAGGTGACATGAAATGTCCCCAGCTTAAAGGCATTGTGCGATTGTTTGTACCGAACAGGTACTTAAGTGCACGCAGCCACCGCTTGCTGGCCATACCACAGTTCCATACTGAGGCGCATCGCAATTCGCCTCTAGTGCGAGCTCTGCGTGTTCTTACCGAGCTGCTCGAGTCGTCGCCGCACTGCGATCTGTTCGCTGACAGGTTGTCTGACCTACTCCGAGAGTGTATGATGTTTTGTGAGAGTGTAACTAGAGCCAGCTCTATAACGGGCCAATGAACAGTCTATCTGTGTGTTGTTTTTGCCTGTCTTTGTTAATTTATGTTTTCTTTTAAGTACCTACCTATAAGTTACATTGTGAAAAGGTTTTAACTGTAATGCAATGTAATACATTTGTTAAATAAATAAAATAAATTGCTTCCAAAATCGAGATCCGCGCGGACTTCAAACTACTTAGAATCCGTTGTCAGATTTGAGATATGTGGCCGCCATCTTGAACTTTATTGTTTCTCAACCGATTGCTTCCAAAATCGATATCTGAGGGTCCGCGCGGATTCCAAACTGGAATCCGTGGTCAGAATTGAGAAATGTGGCCGCCATCTTGAACTTTTTTTTTCTCATCCCATTGCTTCCAAAATCGATATCTGAGTGTCCGAGCGGATTTCAAACTTGGAATCCGTGGTCAGATTTGAGGAAAGTGGCCATTATCTTGAACTTTTTTGCTTCTCAACCGATTGCTTCCAAAATCGATATCTGAGGGTCCGCGCGGATTCCAAAAGCAACTAATGGGATGGAAGAAACATGTAAAAGACGCTCATGGGGAGGCCAGACTTCGGTTTCAAACTTGGCTCGTGCACGGAAGGCCAGCGGCTGGACCAATCTATGAGGACATGTAAAATTGAGAAACCAAATATTTTCTTAGTGACTTTTAAGGTTGTTTAAATCGCGATATTGATATTTGGGTTAGTTCATCTGGTGCGTAATTTGCTAAGCTATCAGATGCAACAAAAACAAAAAAATGATTTTTTTTTGAGATACCGCTTTTTGGCTTATGGGGGCAGTATAGCAGTCGTAAAATATTTAAATCGAGACTTAAATGGTGCCAGAAGAACCAGGAGCAGATCAAAATGGAGGTTTTAGCTTCTCATCATGCTAAAAACGACTTTCGTAGTTTTTGGAAGTGCACGAACAAACTGAATCCGAGGCAGGGTCTGCCCGTGAGCGTTGAGGGAGTGACTGATTCCAAACTTATTGCTAACCTTTTCAAGGATCAATTTGCGGTGAGTCCACTAATGTATCAGAATAAGCAGGTGCACGATGCTGGGACTACCACGGCCAGTGGTGACCACAAAACTACTTTCTCGGCTAAGCAAATAGCTAATGTGATAAATAAAATGAAATGAGGGAAGTCTCCTGGCTGTGATGGTCTGAGCATCGAGCATCTGCAGAATGCTGGACCACATCTTCCAAGAGTCTTAAGTATGTTATTTAACTTCTGTATCAGTCACTCTTACTTGCCTCCTGATCTAACAAAAACCATAGTTGTACCTATTGTAAAAAATTAAACCGGTGATATTTCATCTAAATCAAACTACAGTCCTATATCTCTTGCTACAACTGTAGCAAAGATTTTTGATAGCCTTATTAATAATGAACTGACTAATTATGTAAAATTGCATGATGCCCAGTTTGGCTTCAGATCGGGGCTCTCAACAGAGAGTGCTGTACTAAGTCTGAAGCATACTGTGGAATACTATACGGCTAGGCAAACCCCGGTTTATGCCTGTTTCTTAGATTTATCTAAGGCCTTCGATCTAGTCCAGTATAACATGTTATGGGATAAACTAGAAGAATGTAAATTCCCGAGTGAGCTGACACAAATCTTAAAGTATTGGTACTCTAGTCAGGTAAATGTAGTCAAGTGAGGAAATGTAGTGTCAGAATCATATGGTTTGGAATGCGGTGTAAGACAAGGTGGGCTTACGTCTCCCACCCTTTTTAATCTCTATGTAAATGAGCTGATCGCTGAGCTCAGCAGCATGCATGTCGGCTGTCACATCGACGGTACCTGTGTCAATAATATAAGTTATGCAGACGACATGGTGCTGCTTAGCCCGTCGATCGGTGGCCTCAGGAAACTGATAAGTGTTTGTGAGGCGTATGCATCTAGACATGGATTGAAATATAATACAACCAAAAGTGAATTCATGCTATTTAAGTCCAGTAAGAAGTGTCCATCAGACATACCTGTCTTGGCTCTGAATGGAACACCTCTTAAAAGAGTGTCACAGTTCAAATACCTGGGACACATAGTGACAGAAGACCTGCAGGGTGATGCAGACATAGAAAGGGAACGCAGGGCGCTTGCAGTCAGGGCCAATATGATAGTCCACAGATTCAGGCATTGCTCAGTGCATGTAAAAATAACATTGTTTAGAGCGTACTGCACATCCATGTACACCTGTAATCTGTGGACTGCATATTTCCAGGCATCTCTGAGGGCCCTGCGCACCCAATATAATAACGCCTTCAGGATGCTGCTGGGGCTGCCGCGCTTCTGCAGTGCGTCAGGCATGTTCGCGGACGCTCATCGTCACAGTCGATGGGTTTCCCACCACGCTCCGCAAACGCTGTGCCGCCGCACTGCAGAGGGTTCGCGCCAGCGCCAACAGCATTCTGAAGATGGTCGCAAGTAGATACGACAGTAGCTTTATTAAGCACTGGGTCGGTCTGCACTTAAGTGTTTGTACTAACATAGTTATTTAAGTGTGTTACTAACATCAATATGGATTATAATATCTGAAATAAAGAATTTTTATTTTTATTTATTTTATTTATAAAAGAGAATCCGTTGTCAGATTTGAGAAAATTGGCCGCCTATTGAAATTTTTTGTTTATCAACCGATTGCTTCCAAAATCGATATCTAAGGGTCCACGCAGACTGAAAACCAGAATCCGTTGTCCGATTTGAGAAAAGTGGTCGCCGTCCTTAATTTTATTGTTTCTCAACCGATTGCTTCGAAAATGTCAAAGGACAACCGCCGCTCTCCCTTGAAAAAATACCTTAAAATGTATAGAAGTTTTGACTGAAGTCAAATGTGTAATAAATTATGAGGTTTTATAAAAACGACTCAGATAGTATCATTTATTTTTATTTAACGATTTATTTAATCATTTATTATTAATAAATTATAAAAAAGCAGCAACCCCAACGTGGCTGTCAAAGTTGTTTAGTAGGAGGAGGTAGGAGGTGTTGCAGGCACAATGTTTTTTTTATATAAAAAATGATAAAAACTAATAAATCATTATAAAATAAACTAATGCCTGCAGTTAGTTACTAGTGTTCCATAGTCCATAATAAAAATAGAAGGACGGTTATACATTTTTGGGTATTATGTGCCAGACGTCCTTTACTATAGAGATTATGCATCTTTCTACTACTCGTATGTTCAAAAATCGCACGTGTTGGTCGATATCTCTGGTGGTTTCTGCTGCGGACTACTCGTAACACGAATCTGACGTAGAAATTCAGAAAAGTGGCCGCCAACTTGAAATTTTTCGTTTCTCAAGTCTCAACCGATTGCTTCCAAAATTGAAATCTGAATGTCAGCATGGATCCTGAACATGAAACCGATAGATTTGTGAAAAGTAGCCGCCATTTTGAACTTTTTAGTTTCTGGTTTGATTGTTACCAAAATCGATATCTGGAGGTCCGCGTGGACTCTGAACATGTATCCGATGTCAGATTTGAGAAAAGTGGCCGCCATTTTGAACTTTTTAGTTTGTGGATAGATTTTTACCAAAATCGATATCTGGAGGTCCGCATGGACTCTGAACACGATTCCGTTGTAAGATTTGAAAAAATGTCCGCCATTTTAATAAATTATAAAAAAGCAGCAACCCCAACGTGGCTGTCAATGTTGTTTAGTAGGAGGAGGTAGGAGGTGTTGCAGGCACAATGTTTTTTTATATAAAAAATGATAAAAACTAATAAATCATTATAAAATAAACTAATGCCTGCAGTTAGTTTCTAGTGTTCCATAGTCCATAATAAAAATAGAAGGACGGTTATACATTTTTGGGTATTATGTGCCAGACGTCCTTTACTATAGAGATTATGCATCTTTCTACTACTCGTATGTTCAAAAATCGCACATGTTGGTCGATATCTCTGGTGGTTTCTGCTGCGGACTACTCGTAACACGAATCTGACGTAGAAATTCAGAAAAGTGGCCGCCAACTTGAAATTTTTCGTTTCTCAAGTCTCAACCGATTGCTTCCAAAATTGAAATTTGAATGTCAGCATGGATCCTGAACATGAAACCGATAGATTTGTGAAAAGTAGCCGCCATTTTGAACTTTTTAGTTCGTGGATTGATTGTTACCAAAATCGATATCTGGAGGTTCGCGTGGACTCTGAACACGAATCCGATGTCAGATTTGAGGAAAGTAGCCGCCATCTTGAACTTTTTAGTTTGTGGACCGATTGCTTCCAAAATCGATATCTGTAAGTTCGCGTGGACTCTGAACATGAATCCGATGTCAAATTTGAGAAAAGTGGCCGCCATTTTGAACTTTTTAGTTTCTGGTTTGATTGTTACCAAAATCGATATCTGGAGGTCCGCGTGGACTCTGAACATGTATCCGATGTCAGATTTGAGAAAAGTGGCCGCCATTTTGAACTTTTTAGTTTGTGGATAGATTGTTACCAAAATCGATATCTGGAGGTCCGCATGGACTCTGAACTCGATTCCGTTGTAAGATTTGAAAAAATGTCCGCCATTTTGATCTTTTAGTTTCTGACGTTTAGTTTCTCTGAATCGATTTTGAAAGCAATCGGTTCAGGAACTAAAAAGTTCAAGATGGCGACCACTTTTCTCAAATCTGACATCGGATTCGTGTTCAGAGTCCACGCAGACCTCCAGATATCGATTTTGGTCACAATTGATCCAGGAACTAAAAAGTTCAAAATGGCGGCCACTTTTCTCAAATCTGACATCGGATTCGTGTTCAGAGTCCAAGCGGACCTTCAGATATCGATTTTGAAAGCAATCAGTACACAAAATAAAAAGTTCAAAATGGCGGCCACTTTTCTCCGATTTGACATCGGATTTGTGTTCAGAATCCAAGCGGACCTTCAGATATAGATTTTGAAAGCAATCGGTCCAGAAACTAAAAAGTTCAAAATGGTGGCCACTTTTCTCAAATCTAACATCGGATTCGTGTTCAGAGTCCATGCGGACCTACAGACATCGATTTTGGAAAATATAGGTCCTGGAACTAAAAAGTTCAAAATGGCGGCCACTTTTCTCAAATCTGACATCGGATTCGTGTTCAAAATCCAAGCGGACCTGAAGGTCCGATATCAATTTTGAAAGCAAGCGGTCCAGAAACTAAAAAGTTCAAAATGGCGGCCTTTTTTCTCAAATCTAACATCGGATTCGTGTTCAGAGTCCATGCGGACCTACAGATATCGATTTTGGTAACAATCGGTCCAGGAACCAAAAAGTTCAAGATGGCGGCCACTTTTCTCAAATCTGACATCGGATTCGTGTTCAAAATCCAAGCAGACCTTTAGATATCGATTTTGAAAGCAATTGATCCAGGAACTAAAAAGTTCAAAATGGCGGCCACTTTTCTCAAATCTGACATCGGATTCGTGTTCAGAGTCCAAGCGGACCTACAGATATCGATTTTGAAAGCAATCAGTACACAAAATAAAAAGTTCAAAATGGCGGCCACTTTTCTCCGATTTGACATCGGATTTGTGTTCAGAATCCAAGCGGACCTTCAGATATCGATTTTGAAAGCAATCGGTCCAGAAACTAAAAAGTTCAAAATGGTGGCCACTTTTCTCAAATCTAACATCGGATTCGTGTTCAGAGTCCATGCGGACCTACAGATATCGATTTTGGTAAAAATTGGTCCAGGAACTAAAAAGTTCAAAATGGCGGCTACTTTTCACAAATCTGACATCGGTTTCATGTTCAAAATCCAAGCGGACCTTCAGATATCGATTTTGAAAGCAAGCGGTCCAGAAACTAAAAAGTTCAAAATGGCGGCCTTTTTTCTCAAATCTAACATCGGATTCGTGTTCAGGGGGTCTACTCCGGGACTCGAACTTCGTAATTACGAACACATTTTCGTTGTATTTGGTACTCTAATCGAGATTGCACCGAACTATCGAACGCCCGACATTAGTTTGACACCTCGGTCGATCGAACGGTACTCTAGTGCACGCTGTCAGTGCTCGATGAATTGAATTTGACAGCTGTCAAACTGCTATAACTTCGATAAAGTCAACGACAAGTCAAGAGGTATCTTTTTGATTATCGTAACTAATTTTCGTGAATGAATTAAATGTTTTCAGTGGTTTTCAGTTATGTTTCTGTATGAGAATTGTAAGATCTGCAATCTGGCTGAGATGGCATGTACATAAAAGGTATTTCTAATCAAGGCTACTGAATCAAAAGTAGTTCTTGGTTGGTGAAGTAAACCAGAGTCCAGATTCTCCAGATAAGTAGGTACACAATATTTATAAGTTGGTCTAAATCTAGATAGGCGACTGAAGATGATGGGTAAGGTACAGTCACCAGCAGATATATCTTAGCAAACAAGGTGGTCAAATATTACTAAGCAGTTCTTATTTTCAATAATTTCTTTACTCATAACAAATCAAAAATATAGGAACGCCTAGAACATCAAATATATCTACGTAGTCAGGGTGGTCATAAACATCTGAACAGATTCGGAAAAAACCTAACTCCGTTGTTTTACATTTTAATTTTAAATAACATTGTAAAGAAATTATTGAAAATTCGCTGTTCAGATATTTATGACAAAATACACGTATAGATATAATTGTAAACATTTACTGTAAAGAATTTAATGAAAATTAGCACTGCTCAGAAATATTTGGACACCTTGTATGCTACGATATATCTGATGGCGACTGTACCTACCTAGTTACGAGGAGTAGTTATGGGTATCAAAAGTCATAAAGTGGATTAAATGGAACCAAGTACCAATACCTAGTTACCTATATTGTTAATGTTGAAGTCGTGCTTGATCGCGATTTCAAATTGGAGCCACTCACACTTCTCTACACTTCTTGAACTCACATCACAAACAAGTATCAAAACCAGGTGACAGTAAACGCTCTATAAGAAATATCTGAGAGCGGGCCCCTTTTCTCCTAGTAGCTACATCTCACTGAAAACATACTATATAAGTATAAGGCTTTTAGGCTTCAATCTGGTTAAAATACAGGAGTGCGATTTTTGAGTCTCATTCGCTGAGTTCAGCAGTTGGAAATGTCAAAATTACTCTGGAGATATGCATCTTTCTACTGCTGATTTGACTTTCAAAAATCATACTTCAGGAGTGCTATTTTTGAAAGTCAAATCAGCCGTAGAAAGATGCGTATCTCCATAGTAATTTTGACATTTTCAACTGCTGAACTCACCAAATGAGATTCAAAAATCGCACTCCTGGTTGTAAGAAAACACCGAAGTAATATTTGAAGGCATGGTTTTGAATCTGTCATTTACTCGACTGAAATGTATAGGACATCTGATTCTTCTTTTTTCAGACTTCGTCTCCATGGTGAAAGTGGTTCAGTTCAGTTGAATGGTCAAACTAAACCACCGCTTCAAATATTACTAGTGTTATGTTACACTGTATAGGTATGGGTATATGACTCATGAATCTCATGATGGACCAATGCAGCCTGCAGAAAAATTCATGACACGGCCGTGAAAGAACTAGGTACTAACATTTTCAAAATACCTGAGGATATAATGGATGTACCTATAGAGTTGGAATAGGTTACCTACATATTCTAAGTAGAAACATAATGCTAGTTTTAAACAATATTTACTGTTTCAGATTAAGAAGAGAAAAACAGCCAAAAACTATTTTTTTATAAATCAAGGCAAAAAAGCATATAATCCATGTACCAGCATTATATATTGTTTACGTGACCTTATCTTGGTACTTAAGTAAAAACTACCTACTTTAGTCCCTGGATATGAGAAATTAATTATTATCTAGTTAAATTAAAGTATAAATAAAAGCCAGTTACAATGAAAATATTTTGATGTATTTATTTACTTGAAAACATCACAACACAAAATAGGAAAGGATACCGTTTTATTTGTCGTATTATATTATAATCATACATATTCACACGGCTGTCTCCCATTGGGGTAGGCAGAGACAACGCTGACTGATGATCCTGAGATGAAATTATAATTCTACAAATAATCTTGATACTTACAGGTTTTTACAGAAAGGTGTGGTTATACAGTGTAAATTTTAGGAAAGTTGTTCAGTTTGATTAGTAGAACACATGCTGAAGTTATCCGCAGTGATATAAAATTAACCCTGTATCTTAGGGGATATTTTAGATATGACCACACCCCTGTATGACCTATAATATTAGAAGATTAGATTAGAATAGCCTTAATTGCTAAAGAGTTACATACATTAAAATTATGTTTACACATTACATATTACAATATATAACTAGGTGATTTTATAAACACTTCTTTGCTGATTGTTTTTTTATTTTTGTTGGTCTGAACTCTGAACCACCCCTGAAAATCAGGGAAATGTTTAAAAAATCTCCCAGTACCTATAAAATTAATTATAATAAATAGGTAGGTATGTTCACATTCGTAGGTGAACTATTATTAACAATAATAACAAAAAAGCTTTTGACCAAAAGGCTCATAGATTATTTAAAATGAAAAATATATGGGGTCCTTCCTAAATGCTGACACTTTTTAAGGGGATGATTAGACTGTCGAACTGAACAACTTTCTCTATGAAAGCTCGTTCATACAAAACTGCAAACCTACTCTAGCCAAATGTATGGGACAGCAGAATTTTTTTCCGCGATTTCGATGTAGGTCCCATAAAGAAAGTTGTTCAGTTTGATGGTCTGATCATCCCCTTAAAAAAGTGTCAGCACTAAGAAGGACCCTGTATATGCTGACAAATGCTAACATCACATTAAGCCAACTACTAAAATCATAATTGAATGACAAATTTTTCAGAAAGTAAATTAAATTAATTATTATTATTTCATAACACTGATAACAATAAAGTCACTCACAAACTAACAAAAATCAAAAACCAATAACGAAAATTACAAACCAATAATAACGGGTTCTTAAATTTTTTATTATTATTTGCGTTCCCATTTCCGAATATGAACCCCTTATATTTGCCATGAATACAGGGTAAAATTGAAATCATTGGCATCCTTTTAAACTATGAGTCTACTCATCAAACTGAACAACTTTTAGTATGGGAGCTAAACTGTAATGCCTACTTGACTCAAAGGTATGAAATAGCAGATTTCATTTTTGCTACGATCAGTTTGCTCCCATGGTAAAGTTGTTCAGTTTGATGGGAAGACTCTTAGTTTAAAAGGATGCCAATAATTTCAATTTCACCCTGTATAACCCTCCCCTGTGCCCTACTCCCCGGTGGGATGTATAATAGGCTGATGATGTCATATTTAAACTGGATTTGAAACTAAAACAGAAACTGTGTAAGTATGTTCTGAGTTTTCAGAATATCTCTGACTACCCCCTCGGGGAATATAGTCGTGAGCGTAAATTTAAAAACTAAGAACCCGTTAAAATGTTTAATTTTAGTTGAATAAAATAATAACCAGAGTGCAGCGCAGCGGTCAATGTGGTGATCATGTGGGGAGGCCTATGCCCAGCAGTGGACATCTATCGGCTGATATGATGATGAAACAATAACCACGTTACCACAACTATGCTGACAAATACAAAGTAAAAGTAAAGTTAGATTAGAACAGCACTGGTTGGTTTGATACTTGAGCAATTAATGGGGCTCGGGACGAGGTTTGAGATGATTGCGTTTGACATGACATCAACTGACTGACAGGGCTGGGAGTGCTGGGTAGAACGTGCTGGTATGACATCAGATCCCTCTTGATATCCTGTAAAAAAGAAAAGATATTTATAGAATCTGTTTTTTAAACACTCGTCCCGCTGGGGACCTACATGCACACATTTGTGTCAAGTGGTTTATGGTGGGTATCTTTTCGACCGCAGTAACACTGCGTAAGAAAACTATAACTTAATCACCTTCTATGTATAACAACCACAGGAAAAAATGGGGTGGCCCATTTTAAGCCAGAACGATAAGAACGTTGGCACACAAGCAGTTGTTCGGAGCTTCCCAAAACCACCTCCCATAATATCAATTTATCTCAGCTCCCAGAAGGCCCATATATCCTTAATCGCAGTCCCTCACTATTTTATTGGCCTAGCCATCTTTTTGGTTTGATGTTTTCGGTCTGAACACATAAGGAACATACTACCCGGGCGAATTAACTTAGCACCTGGCTCGCACGTGGCTGGGAATTCGACACCCCTCCTGCTACCCCCCGCGGGACCCCGCCGTCGCTGTGCGAGGCCAGTAGCATAGCATCTCAGTTACCGTTGCACGTATCCCTGCACTTTAGCATTTTCGAGTTATTCTTTCAGTTTTCCTAGTTTTTTATTCCGATCCACGTGCGAGACAGGTGTCAAGTTAATTCAAGTTAAGTTTATCAGTTCATGTTAATAATTGAAAAATAAAGTTACTAAGGTAAATAAATGGTGTACCTTCTTCCCGCTACGGATTGGTTGTGCCCCAACGCAACGGAGTAAAATTTTAACTGCTTTCTCCCAAAGGCTTTTGGACTTCTCCCTTCCATCAGCACCTCGTCGTAGATGATCAACCGCTGGCAAGGTATCTGTCAAGCTTGCTTGACTATGGCTCATAATTATTCTGTAACATTTTCAAATAAAACGTGTTGATTTCGACAGCTTAGATTAGATTTACTAATATATTTGGTCAGAATGTCATCTTAGGGGCGGTTATATTATATTATATAGGTATAAAATTTTACTTACTCTGTTTGTTTTTAATTCAATTCAATGTTTCTCCATTTATTAAAGCTGTTTACTTTTTGAATTTTCTTTTGACTTCATGACACCACAATACAGAATACACACTCGTTTTTTTTTTCCGGTTTAGTAAGGCAAAGGGGAAATTAGCCCATACAGCCAATTTGTAATGTGTAAATGACATATTTTTCCTACAAATCAAAGGATTCCTTAATTCCATGTTAGTATAGAAGTCGCTAAGTGTCCCTAAAGTATCAAAATGTTAATCGTTTTTACAAAAAGAGATCCAAATAATTATAATCAACTTTTCTTCAAAATCCGGTAATAATAAAACCGTGCACTAAAAAAGACCTAAAAAGTCTATATTTGTTCGATATTTGTCTATGGTGATCGCGTGTTCGATGAATCCTTGTAGCTTCGAACTTTGCGCTAGAGTACCGATCTTCGCACAAGTCGAACGACTGTCGAGGCGAACCGTCGAATCGGTGATCGAAACCCCGGGTGAGGGCCCAGAGTCCATGCGGACCTACAGATATCGATTTTGGTAACAATCGGTCCAGGAACCAAAAAGTTCAAGATGGCGGCCACTTTTCTCAAATCTGACATCGGATTCGTGTTCAGAGTAGAGCATGGACACCGGTTTTCGATATTACCGAAAAACCGGGATACCGGACCAAATATGCGATATTGAAAAATTCGGTATTGGAGCGATGAATACCGGTTTTTCGATATTAAATTAAAATGTAAATATTATTGATTTTAAACATGTTACAGCCATGTTGTGCTTTTGCGAATCAAATAAAAGAGAAAATAATTAAGTCTCGGAAGGGACTTCGAAAATTCCGTTCTCTGGGTAGTGGTAGTGGGTCTAGTCGCTAGTGGGTCGGTGGCAAAATTGTATAACGCAATTCCCCGTTTTGGAAGAGTGCAGGTTCAAGTTCGCCCGAGACTTTGTTTTTCAATCTTTCATTTGAAATTAAAATGTAGGTATTTTATAAAATATCTCCGATTCATATTAATTTTAGTAACAATTATTAGTTGCGACTAAAACTCGCAGCCGATGCTACGTCAATTTATTGACCTAGGTCAAACGTAGGTAATGGCAAATCCCGCCAAGCGTAGCGACACTTCTGTGATATGAGAGCTGCTCGCCTTCGTGCAAAACAAGTTGGATGTGATGGACGAGCTTAGTCAGGAGCAGATCTGCACGTCGAGCTACATGGAGGACGAAATCCACGCCGCCAAGGTGGTGCTGCACGAGACCGCCGCGACCGGACCCGTGCGCCTCGTCACCAGGATGAAGGACGGGCGCGGCAAACAGGACCTCTGAGACATCTTCAGGGTGTTGAAGATATTGACCCTGACTATATCCCTCCCTACATACGTGGTGCGGGGCCTCAAGAAGCTGTTGCCTTAAATCACGTTGACGTCACCCAGCTGCTCAAGGACATCCGATCAGCTGTTGAGGGCCGACATCACTGATATTCAAGGCAATTTGGAGGCCTCGGTACGAGTCTGCGCCGAGTTGCGACATGAGGTGACCGCATTACAGGCAGCGAGTGCTACGCCAGCGTTTTCACCTTCGCCAACTAAGCAAAACGAAACAGTGCGGCACAGCGCTTCCACGCCACTCGGCACCTCTCGTCACCTGCAACGGACACAGTTTGCCCGCGGGCAGATGCCCCCACCATGCGGCCAGTTCGCCCCATCCCGGCGACGATCCGAACTGAGCAGCATCCTCCCAAGACCCACGTGAAGGTAACCACATCCAGGCTCTCGAAGGAGACGTACAAGGAGGTGTGGCGCCTACGCTTGAGAACCGCCTAAAGTGGGCACCCACGATGACGGTTTAACCCTTGTGAAGAGGAAAAACCGTATGCGTCGTTGCCCCAAGCAAACGCGTTACCGCACAGCCTGCCGCTTCCTGTTTACATCTCCCACCTGGACAGAGAGACGACTTTGGACGACATCCTGCGTCACCTCTGCACCAGGTTCCATATTCAAAGCGACGGGCCTCTGCCGGTAAAGGTGCGGGAGCTGGAAAGATTCGGACCGGAAAGATCTTCGAATTTCAAGGCCTTCAAGCTCCGAGTACCCGCCGCTCACCTGAAGAGTTTCCTGACTCCTGACGTATGGCCCACTAGAGTCGTGTTTAGACATTTTAGGGAAGCGAGGACTAAAACCCTAGGGAGTATGTGATAGATAAAGCTTGTATGGGTAGAAAACATTAAGCTGACAACACGGAGGTGGCTAACTAAAAACAAGGAGGTGGCTCGCTCATGTTCCGGGGCGGCGGCGACTTAATATATGGGAAAACCTAACTCATGTGCGTTTTCAGGATTGGAGGTGCTCGTAGTCAAGGGTCATCATGTATAATTTTTTTCCTAAATAAAAAGATTTTTATTCATCAGAAAAAAGATAATTACAGGGATTAGCACTATCATGAACATTTCCTGATTGAACAGGGGGAGCCTCAGCACAAATGCTGTTTTGCGGTCTCTCCCTTTTGTATGTACAATTTTAACATGCTTTTAATACCATTCATTACATACCCACTACTATCCTATCCTACTGTTTTCCTAAACGTAAATTAAATTGGCTTTCAAAAGATTATAGTCATTATAGCCTCATAGTCATACCCAGACTTTTGTCTAAGTAGGTTTAAAAGTAGTTCGAAGTAGAATTTTCAAAAGGTACGATTTTTTTTACGCAGTGTGTTAAAATATACTTTTATTTCGAAACTATCCATCTTTCTTAAAATGATTACGAGAATATCGAAAAAATATCGAAAAACCGGAAAACCGGTATTTAGAAATACCGATATCGAAATAATACCGGTATTTGAAAACCGCCGATAGTCCATGCTCTAGTTCAGAGTCCACGCGGACCTCCAGATATTGATTTTGGTAACAATCGAACCAGAAACTAAAAAGTTCAAAATGGCGACCACTTTTCTCAAATCTGACATCGGATTCGTGTTCAGAGTCCACGCGGACCTTCAGATATCGATTTTGGAAGCAATCGGTCCACAAACTAAAAAGTTCAAGATGGCGGCAACTTTTCACAAATCTGACATCGGTTTCATGTTCAAAATCCAAGCGGACCTTCAGATATCGATTTTGAAAGCAAGCGGTCCAGAAACTAAAAAGTTCAAAATGGCGGCCTTTTTTCTCAAATCTAACATCGGATTCGTGTTCAGAGTCCATGCGGACCTACAGATATCGATTTTGGTAACAATCGGTCCAGGAACTAAAAAGTTCAAGATGGCGGCCACTTTTCTCAAATCTGACATCGGATTCGTGTTCAGAGTCCACGCGGACCTCCAGATATCGATTTTGGTAACAATCGAACCAGAAACTAAAAAGTTCAAAATGGCGGCCACTTTTCTCAAATCTGACATCGGATTCGTGTTCAGAGTACACGCGGACCTCCAGATATCGATTTTGGTAACAATCGGTCCAGGAACTACAAAGTTCAAAATGGCGGCTACTTTTCACAAATCTGACATCGGTTTCATGTTCAGAGTCCATGCTGACATTCAGATTTCAATTTTGGAAACAATCGGTTTGAGACTTGACAACTACACTTGAGAAACGAGAAAGTTCAAGTTGGCGGCCACAAAATTCCGACTTCAGATTTTACGAGTAGTCCGCAGAAACCACCAGCGGGGCTAGTACACGCACGGTAGCGACATCACATCCATCTGTAAAATTTAGTCTTTTATCTCGTTCGTTCGCGTGCAAATAGAAAGAGAGCGGAAGCGTGATAGCGCTATATCACGCCATCGCGGGTTGGCGTACTAGCCCCGCAGATATCGACCAACACGTGCGATTTTTGAACATCACACGTTCATACGAGTAGTAGAAAGATGCATAATAACCATAGTAATTTTGAAATTTTCTTCTACTCGTTTGAACGTGTGATGTTAGAAAATCGCACTCCTGCACTAGTAGCATGACAACCCGCGATAGCCGTGATACGGCTTTATCACATCTTTTATCTCTTTCGTTTGAGCGCGAACGAACGAAATAAAAGACGTGATAAAGCCGTATCACGGCTATCGCGGGTTGTCATGCTACCAGTGCTGGTAGCAATCGGTTGAAAAACAAAATGTGAGGCGTGTCGCTACATGTAGCATAATAGAACGTGGGTATTTTATTATTAATCTTGCGGTGCCGTGCCCGCTCCCTCCACCCTTCCGCACCCCTCCTCTCATTGCGGCTCATTGAGGCTTTGCGCGCGCCGTACGAAAATTGATAATGATAACAATTATATAGATTTTTAAATGGGGCCTATATTTTATTAGATTCTTTAAAAACCCGTTTTATTTAGGTCTACTGTAACTTGTAAATTCATTAAAATAGATCTAAATATTTTCCGAAGTAAGTTATTGCCCAAAAATAATAAAACTGTGATCGAAAACGAAAACTTTTAGATTATTGTGGAAGACGATATATTCAAAGTAATTAATACGTACAAAAAGACAAAAATTGATCGACTAAATTTCCTGAAGTAGTTATGGAACAAAAACGGTAGTTTTATATTTCTCCCTTCCTAAATTCTAAAATGATCCTGGATACCGTCACATAATATGCTAATTAGTATATACTGACATATACCAAAGGAATTTCGGATCGAACATTTTTCCACCGAGAGCTACGAGTGATTTTTATGTTTAGGTACAAATACCTAATATCCGAATAAAAAAATTCTTAGATATTGTCTCAACCGTAATCTTTATACTTCACTTTATCACACTGCAAAGTTTCAGCGATCGGTGAATTACTGTCAGGGTCATACCCGTTTTACATTGCGGATTTTTGCTATTTTCGAAATGCTTGTGTTTAACAATTAAAATTGTATTGCATTATGTCACTGGTAGGCTTTAATGTTCATAATTGTAGAAATAAAGGCCCGAAAAAAAAAAAAATTTGTGAAAATAAAAAAAAAAAAATTTCAGTGCCAAAGTGTTAGGTATCATGGTCTGAATCCATAGTTTCAGTTTTCGGGAGTAGTCTTTTTACACCCTGTATAGTACGAGCTTTAACCCGCGACTTCGTCCGCATAAATTATATACCAGATTTTAAGTCAGATGATAAGCTATCAAACAAAAAAAGTTTCATGAAAATCGGTTCAGTAGTTTTTGCGTGATACTCGAACAAACAAACACCCAAACAAACAAACAAACAAACATACAAACAAACAAACAAAGAAACAAACAAACAGACAGACAAAAAATCAAAAAATTGGTGATTTGGAATCAGGGACAGGTAAAAACCATGTCGTAATTTTTTTTTTGTAAATATCTTCAATGTACAGACACACTTCTGTTACAGTTTTATAATAGTTTAGATTATATATAGGCAACCCTAGGCTAGGCGTACAGAGTACTATAATCTAGGCGTTTCAGATGCTGCACATAGGTATTTGATTGAGAATTATTCAACCGGAAAATATGCTTGGATATACCTAGGCTTGTAGGATGTGTTGATCGGTTTCTAGTTCGGTAGCATGAGTGTACTGCCTTACGGTCAAAAAAGGCTGAAAAAGTTCACTTTCGGATACCAGCATTAAATTTTAGTATGTTGTTAGGTATGTTCTCTAGACCTCTAAACTGCCGGGAGACAGTCCCTGAGGTGTCAGGGTCTAAAGTTATGACGTCATAAAATTTTTATATGGGATTAAACAATTTTTTTTTCTGCATCCTATCGTGGGGGGTATCAAATGAAAGGGCTCCATCAGCCGGTTCTAAAAATATACTGCACTATTACCTTTCAGCCAATAGTTTTAAAAAAATCCAATAATTATTTTCGAAACATCCCAAGTTGGGCTCCTCCAGGTAGGAAACAGCTGAATCAATTTTTGTCAAACATACGCTAAACGACTTATAATATCCTCACATCAAACGTCAATAAATCAATTTAAAAAATGTTTGTTTACTATTTTTTTTATTTCTTTTTATTCTTTTTCAAGTAAGCTTAATTTTTATGAAAAAATTTATGAAAAATAGTAAAAGTTGAAAAATGAAAATTTTTTTAATCCCATACAAAAATTTTATGACGTCAGAGACTGTCTCCCGGCAGTTTTTTTGGGGTCTAGAGAACATACCTAGCAACATACTAAAATTTGGTGCTGGTATCCGAAAGTGAACTTTATTTCCATTAAGGACTGTCTCCCGGAAGTTTTTTCGGGGTCTAGAGAACATACCTAACAACATACTAAAATTTGGTGCTGGTATCCGAAAGTGAACTTTATTTCCGGCAATGCACTAATTGTTACGTGTGTCGTACGTATTTAACGCAAACATACATTCATTGGCTCACGCATGTTCCACTGGGGTACACAGGTAAAAAAGATTACTTGAAATAAGAAAATTACGTTTTCTTCGATATACCTATGTATATGAGAGCGCATATTCATCGTTCAATGCAATATGCTTTCACACAAGACAATTGTCTTGCTGAAAGCAAATGGAAAAAAAATCTTTGGCGCTCGAATATCGAAGAAAACGTAATTTTCTTATTCAAGAAATCTTTTTTACCCGTGTAGGCAGAAACAATTATAGTCATATGCCAAGATTTTTACACACAATATCTCTCGTCAAATAAGCAAATAATTTAACTACGTATTAGTTTTTTAGGGTATTGAGTCTTGTGACGCTTTTTGTATAACTCTTTATTTACCCAGATGTATTAATATGTATTAATAAAAAAGGTCAAGTGCGAGTCGGGCTACTCGCGCACCGAGGGTTCCGTACGACACCACCACAGAACACAACATTATTAACTAAGGAAAAAAACTTTTTTGTCTGGGACTTTTAGCGCGAGACCGACTCTCACTTGGCCGGTTTTTAGTATTTGTTGTTATTCTGTAGAGTTTGTTCTATAATCACACTAAGTTTGACGCTTGTATGTATTACCGTTTTTACCATAGAGCGGCAAGAAAAAACGTTGATAAAACTAGTTTCTTGTTGCGAACCCCCCTTAATTTTTAACTTTTTGACATTTTTATTATTTGTCAGCAAATCCGCCGTAACAACTCATTTCAATTATCTAGCTCTTTCGGTTCAAAAGTTACAGCCCTAATATCTCGGACAGACGGACGGACGGACGGACAGACGGACAGACGGACAGACGGACAGACGGACGGACGGACGGACGGACGGACAACGTAGGCTTAGTAATAGGGTCCCGTTTTTACCCTTTGGGTACGGAACCCTAAAAACCTGCCAGCATAATAAGAAAGACAAATAAATTGATATAAAAAAAAAATCATAAATGTCACACAAATTATTTAGCCCAAGAATCTACCCTGGACTTGTATTATGATGACTAGAGAAAGATTATAGAATACATATAAACATACAAATATCCATGACTCTGGTACAAATATTCACATCATACAAATAATATTTTTGTCCCTCACGTGATCCGAACCCGCGACACTGGGCACAGCAGTCCGGTTTTCCGACTGAGCTATTGGGCGTCGTCAATAGTAGGTAAGTACGTTACCTACATGATATTTTTTTCCTTACTTTTATACTTAAAGGATGTAAGTGACAGCCTAGTAAAAACTGAAACGGTGAACTTAGACCATCAAACTGAACAACTTTTGCTAAGGAGCCTGCCACAGGAAACGTGAAAAAAAATCTGCTGTCCCATGTACATTTTAGTCGGGTAGGTACAGTCGGCTGCAATAAGTTATATACACTTAAGTAACTACGACGTAGAACAAAAGTGTATACAACTTATTGCGGCCGACTGTACATCAGTTTTGTATGGGACAGCTGATTTTTTTTCGCGTTTCCTGACGTAGGCTCCATAATGAAAGTTGTTCAGTTCGATGTCTACGTCTGGGTTCACCGTTTCAGTATTTGCTAGGCTGTCACTTACACCCTGTATAGTTTTTTCTTAAGGGGCTATGTAAAAAAAATAGGATTCTTCAAAGCTCCATATATCATGAAGTACTAACAGTAGGAGTATGATTTGCGGATATGTGTAAATTGAACATATAATTGAAGTTTTGATTAGAGCCAAAACACGATTAAGACAAATTTTCTCGATAGAAAAACAAGCCAAAGTAGCCTCCGTTTTTGTCTATAAACGCTTGTAACTGCTAAACGGTGAATAATAGAAACATCAGACTTGATTTAAAAAAAAGAGATTGCTATTATCTAAGTTTTGATTAGAGCAGAATTGAACTAACATAAATAGTACAATCACAATTAAATAAAGTTTGTTTTTTCGCTTGATTCGTTCCAGGCGCGCGCGCCGCCCCATCTCTTTCTCTCGTATCTGGCAGTAATATAAGCTATCACACGTCCGTTTCGCTAAAATTATTTTTCGACATAGGCTCTTAAATCGATTATATTCTAAGGTACGCGTTCATAAAAATAGTAATAAGAGCGAAGCGCCCACCGCAAAGTTATTACAAACATTCATTTCCCCAAAACCGGGCAAGATAAATTACTTCAGCATCTTCCGAAGCAAAAACATAATTAATGTTGTGTTGTTTGTAATCAGAGAGCTAAGTGGTAGACAACAAGGGGCAGATGGTTGTCTTAACGAGTACTACACACAAACCGATAGGTATAGGTGGACCAGAATCTGATGAAAAATAGGGAAATCAAATTTTAGAGTAGGCAACACTGGGGTAATTAGATTAGGGCCCTTTACACACTGCGATTTCCGCGATGCAAAATCGATGCAAACGCAAAATAAAATATATACAGGATGAAATTTATATCATTAGCATCCTTTTATACTAAGAGTCTACCCATGAAACTGAACAACTTTCACTATGGGAGCAAACCGATCGGAGCATCAAAAAATCTGATGTTCCATTCTAAACTGCAATGCCTACGCGACACAAATGTATACAACAGCAGATTTTTTTTTGCTCCGATTGGTTTGCTCCCATAGTAAAAGTTGTTCAGTTTGATGGGTAGATTTTTAGTTTAAAAAGGTGCTAATGATATCAATTTCACCCTGTAGATGCAAACGCGATACAGCCACGATGCAAAACTTTCGTAATATTTGATCATTTATTTGTCGACAGCTTTTGCCACAATGCACAGCAGGTACGCGCGTGTGCATCAATACAGACATGTGTGTGCATCGCTATAAATCTACAATCATGCGTTTGAATCGATACAAACGATTGCTAGTGAAGCGATTAAGTCACGCAATAGACAAACGCACGTTTTTATCGGTGCAAAAAGGCTCACTCTGCACAGCACGCCTAGCATGCTACCCACGACAAAACGTTTTTTCAACGATAAAAACGTCATGCGCGCTAATTCTAGCATACGTAAAATAATAAGGATGGAGGCATATCTCGATTTATGTCGTTTTCTCGGGGGTGGAATGCGAGGCCTACTTATTATTATTTTTTTCATTTCATGAGATTCTGGTCGACCGAAATCATCAAGTCACCGTAATTCATGCAATAAACTTTTCGATTTCATTTGAGTAACTAATAAGAAATATAATCACCAGAAACTGATAGAAACTATTATCGATTCGTGATCGATCAATAAATTGGCAAGTTACAAAATAGCCAGAGTACAATCAGTACAAAGAGTACAATCTTATTGAATTTATATCTAGCAAACAACCAACAAACCACCAATTAAATTCTCCAATGAAGGTAGAAACGGGCTAGCACGCTCTGATCGTGTTCGAATATCAGGTGTCTATTAGTCAGTAGGAATGTGTGTACGAACCTTGTTATTACATTCCTTCACCGATATTAGGTACACCTTTTATTTTGGGCCTAAATGAAAACATGTTTCTTATAAAGGGAACCGTTAACTTATTAAGGAATACCATCATAATATTTTCTTTGATTACAAGCGTTAAGGTGTAGCTTAGTTTAGAGTAGGTATCCTGAATATGACACTCACCTGTGTTATTGGAATTACCACTGGCCATGCAGGCTTTCCGGCACAAATGCAAGCTATATCTTTGCGTCTATTTAAAACCCACACCGAGTGCTAAATTGAGTGGTGAGACCTAAAATCCAATGCCTAAAAATTTTCGTTGTAGTGCCAAAAGTTTGGTTGAACAAACTTTAATATTTTAGTTCATAATACGCCTAATACGGTAACAAACAAAACTTGTTAATATTGAAACTAGGACGGACCTTCGTTTGTATGCAGCGCGCATTTATTAGCGCTTATAATTCTTAGGCCCAATTCGACCAAACGCGAGTAAATTGTATTCTTAGATTAAATCGCCGGTTACTCTAGAGTAAACTGATTTTGCGTTTACCAACCCTACCTAATCTATGAATAAGTTGAGAGTTAGGGTGCCTGTCCATTGAAGCTGTGCGAGCTGTGCGAGCTCCTGATTGGTTAAAAAAACACAGCTACACAGCTCGCACAGCTTCAATGGACAGGCAGCCTTATTAGTATTACACGGCGAATTTTGACGGTGTACCTAAAGCCAGCCTAAAGCTTATACCGAGACTAATGAAATGTCAATGTCACATAATTAATTTTTTTAAATAAATAGTTATTTTCATTTATTTTTAACGTACTTACCCACTTTTATTTGTTTTACCAATAAATTCATTCAAAAGTTAATAAATTGAAACCTGTTAAATTAAAACTGTATAACCTCACATTGCAATAAGTACGGATACAACAACCTCTTTCTTTGGGTGGATTATACATTCGTTCTATTAGTATGGGTTTAGTGTGGTAGAAGCACAGACTTCTGTAGGGTAGAAGACAGATGGAGTTATTTTGGAGTAAACGCTAAGAGTAAAATTGTTCCTTGTATGGAATGAAAACACTGTAAATAGTTTAGTAATCAACTGTATTTTGATTTTGCAATAAAATACTGTGCTTTACACATCAATATTACTAAACTAGTTACAGTGTTTTCATTAAAAATCGATTGATTCTATGTTAGTGGGGGACAACGACAACATATTTTCCCGTTGGCCCCCAGAGGGGGACATGCGGTAAACTATTTAGTGTTTTCATTAAAAATACATTGATTCTATGTAAGTGGGGGACAACGAGAACATACTTTCCCGTTGGCCCCAGAGGAGGACATGCGGGGACAGCGAGAATTTTGTTCCCGTTGGCCCCCACTGGGGGCGTAGCTGTCGGGGACATCGGGAATAATCCCAAAGTTGCACTACACCACGATCTCTCATAGGCACTTGAATTTACACAAAACAAAACAAAAATTCAAGTTACTCTTTTATAAATCAAAGTTTGGTCGAATCCGGCCTTAATCATGCATGGGCATGACAGTGGATTGGTATAAAACTTCGCCACACTTCGCGTTGACACTACGCCACTTAACTAATCTAGGTTAGCTCGAGCTGAATGCTGTTATGAAAGTAAATATTGCCCTCATCATCATCATCATCAGCCTATAAACGTCCCACTGCAGGGCACAGGCCTACTCTCAAGGAGGGTGTATGGGCATTAGTCGACCACGCGTGCCCAATGCGGGTTGGTAGACTTCACATACGTATCAAAATTTCTTCTTCAGTGTATGCAGGTTTCCTCACGATGTTTTCCTTCACCGTTTGATAGCAGTCGGTTTTACGTACATAAGTTAGAAAAACTCAATGGTACATGGCATGTTGTCCGTGCGGATTCGAACCCGGACCCCCATAATTGGGAGTCCATACCTCTCCGCAACGCGCCACCGACGCTCTTAAAAACAAAAAAAATATTGCCCTGCTGTGGTCAATATCATAAATTAATAGGACCCTTTGGAACCCTTTTTAAGACGCGGACAAGCTCCAAAAGGAGCTATTTATCAACCTCAGATTATAATCCCCGACGTGACGCCGCCGTTTTAAATTTATACCAGTAATTGCGGTTTTCAGTTGCCTGCTCTTTTCCGAGAAAACCAGATGGTTTTGTAAATTAATTAATTTGGGACCGAATGCCTTACGTAAAGGCTCTCATAGTAACCTACATTAATACTTGACTGTTTCGATATCTGAACAAAATTATGTTTAATTTTTATTAAAGTAAAAAAAAGTGTTTTTCTTTAAGTAAAACTTCTTTAGGCGCGACTAGGGAGTAAAACTCGGTTTTTTTTCTGACGGAAGTAACGGTTTTCAAGTGACGTTAAGTAAAATGTTCGGATTCATACGTCAAACTTCAAAGAAGTTTTACTTCGTATAGATTACACGCACCATAAAGGTATCATATAGAGGAACTGACAGCTGAGAGAGCGAGATGTACCTTGCGGCGCCACTGTATAATAGAAAGAGATACGTGACGCGAGGCAATAGAACCGTTTTTGGGAACTTGTCAGCACAATCGACTGGGTAAATATTCGTGCTCTGTGAATAATTAGTGAATCTAAAGTGAAGTCGTAGATTATTTTGTGAAATACACTAACACTATTTCATTAAATTACCTACGATTTTACGTTAGATTCACAATTATACACAGAACTCAAAGTTTTAGGGTGCCGATAAGTGCCGACAAATGCATAAAAAACGGTTTCATTTGACAACTCATGTCAGTTACTCTATTCCGACAGGTATAGTGTGCACAAGGTAATTTCAAATTTAATAAATATTCGAAATCTCTAGAGAAAACTTCGTTATGTAGGTACAGTCGGCCGCAATAAGTTGTATACACTTTTGTTCTACGTCGTAGTACTAAAGTGTATATAACTTATTGCGGCCGACTACGACTGTACCTATTACAAAATATTCTAATTATGATTTCCATAAAATTTTTGATAAATGATGAAAATGCAAATATTTTATTCCTAAGATGAGTATAGTAAAATGTAATTCGAACTCCATGTTTTTGTTTTCGTTTTTAAAATCTTTTGAATCTACAATTTGCAGGACCAAGCATACTTTCCTAGTACTTACCTACTTACTATTCCAGGAAAATCATGCCATTAAGGCCAGGTTGCACCAAAAATAAATTGTTTTACTTAAATATGACGCAATGTCATTTGTATGAGCAGTAGAGACAGAGCTTTCACTAAACACAAACTTTTTGATGCAAGCCAGCTTAAAAGCATTATGTCCGGATTTACAAGGAAAATAAAAGGTTTATATTTAAACGCGATCATATTAAGTACTCCATATACCTAACAGTAAAAGTTTTAGATTGCTAGTAAAATGGAATTCAAACTCAGCCTGAATATTATGAAACTACTTGTTCCAGGAAAATTAATATGGGTTCCAAAGTATTATTGCTGCTACTAGTATAGTATCCCGTAGCCCCTAAAATGTTTTTAATTAGTTAAAAGTAAAGTTGTAAAAGTTTGTAATTGTTTGAAAGCTTCGATAGGAGCAGTCAGGTGCATCAAACTATGACACAAAAGTTGCAAACACGACCCTCTTTGCCTACCATGAGTAGCAAATTTCAATGTGAAGTCAATAAATAAAAACCGGTCAAGTGCGAGTCGGGCTGCTCGCGCACCGAGGGTTCCGCACCACACCACCACAAAGTTTTGTCTCCTCACTAAAGGTCCCGCCTTTAGCGAGAGACCGACTAACACTTGGCCGGTTTTTATTATTTATTGTTGTACTGTAGAGTTTGCACTATAATCACACGAAGTTTGACGCTTGTGTATGTACATAATAATATTACCGTTTTACGATAGAGCGAGAAGAAAAAACGTTAGGACCCCCCTTAATCTTTATCTTATTGACATTTTTATTATTAGTTAGCAAATCCACTGTAATAATGCACATTCTGTGTAAATTTGAACTACCTATCTAGCTATTACGGTTCAAAAGTTACAGCCCCATATAGGTAGGACGGACAGAAAACGTAGGCTTAGTAATAGCGTCCCGTTTTCACCCTTTGGGTATGGAAACCTAAATAGCGTAATACTTACATAGTAAATAGTAAAGATTTTGAAAGAGACAGCACAAAATTGTGATTATGTTAGTACCCTTGAAGCTCGTAGCGTAAATGCCTCCCTCACTTTTCCAGTTCATAGCGTTTCAATAAAACTGTCACATTCAATATGCTGCAAAATGGCACTTCATATACATGACATGGAAGATATTGGAGTGGAAAAATATTGGGTGCGTTCAATAACTTACTTTTATACTTCTTTTCGTTATATACTTATACTGTTTGCACAGATTGTAGCTAGCTGAAGTTTTTGTCAGGTTTTACGGAGAGATCCTTTAAATTTCCTTTAGTATTTCAATCTATACTAATATTATAAAGAGGAAAGATTTGATTTTTTGTTTGATTGTTTGTATGTAATGAATAGGCTCCGAAACTACTGGACCGATCTGAATAATTCTTTCACCATTAGAATGCTAAATTATTCGTGATGAACATAGGGTATAAAAAAACGGCCAAGTGTTTGTCGGGAAGATTCTAAGGCGGTACGAAGTTCGCCGCGGTCATCTAGTATAAAATATAGCCGAAGTTAAAATTTTTAAACATATGGTGTTTTTATAACAGCAGTAATAATTGATATTGAGTGATGGACTCAACTTCATCATCATCATATCAGCCGATAGACGTCCACTGGTATACATAGGCCTCCCCCAAAATGGGGGGATTTGCTATAATGGCCACGCTTGGCAGGCGGGTTGGCGATCGCAGTTGGATTGAATGTGTGTACTCAGAGGATGCTGCTGCCCATCCTCCGGTAGATCCCTTAGTCGCCTTTTACGACACCCACGGGAGGAAATGGGGTGGTGCTATTCATATAGCCGACTCCACACGGACACTCACTGACACGGACACGGACTCAACTTGCTATCTTCAATTACACCCTGTATGTATGTAAGTGTGCGCGCTAAATACAGATGCACTTTCTCATGCTTGCCCTCCAGAATCTGATGGAAATGCTACTATCAGAGAAGTTGTTGGATTCCATGTCTCTAAACGGTGTGCGCATCAGATAGGTTTACGATTGGGCTTATACAGGGTGTAACAAAACACCCTAGTAATACTTAAGGGGGTGCTTCAGACCATCAATCTGAACAACTTTCACTATGGAGCCAATGTCGAGAAAAAATAAAAAAAATCCGCCATCCCATACATTTGAGTCGAGACGGTAGGTACTGCAGTTTTGTATGAAAGAGCGGATTTTTTTTTTCGCGATTTCGAAGTTGGCTCTTTAGTGAAAGTTGTTCAGTTTCATGGGCTGAAGCATCCCCTTAAGTATTACTAGGGTGTTTTGTTACACCCTGTATAAATAGTCTCCTTTTACGACACCCATCTGTGTTGATGATATGTATCACACCTCACACCACACCGCTATCAATAAAATTGACTGTATGAAGATTGTTCGCTACTTTGTGAGCATAAAGTGCACAAATAAATAAATAACATATAGTGACAAAAGTCAAAGTCTTTAGGTACCTACGTTATTGGGCTGCGCCCCAAAGATTAAGGAATCGATTTAAGTCCATGCACTAGTGCCGAACCTTTCTTGGCTAAGCTCAAACTTTGTTGAAGTTCTTAAGGGCCTATGTCGAAAAATAATTTAAGCGAAACGGGCGTGTGATAACTTATAT
The DNA here is from genome assembly GCA_922987775.1 of Agonopterix subpropinquella. Classification (NCBI taxonomy): domain Eukaryota; kingdom Metazoa; phylum Arthropoda; class Insecta; order Lepidoptera; family Depressariidae; genus Agonopterix; species Agonopterix subpropinquella. Next base: position 12,808,204 of record OV277695.1, on the reverse strand, counting down.
TACTGCCAGATGCGAGAGAAAGAGATGGGGCGGCGCGCGCGCCTGGAACGATTCAAGCGAAAAAACAAACTTTATTTAATTGTGATTGTACTATTTATGTAAGTTCAATTCTGCTCTAATCAAAACTTAGATAGTAGCAATCTCTTTTTTTATATCAAGTCTCATGTTTGACCTGTCTTAACTATTAAGTTTAGCATAGCATTCATTTATGTACACTTAACTGCAGCATGTACCACAGCTTGCTCTCACATGCTGCAGGGATTTTAGTCCGATCATTTTATGGGTATGACCCTGACAGTAATTCACCGATCGCTGAAACTTTGCAGTGTGATAAAGTGAAGTATAAAGATTACGGTTGACACAATATCTAAGAATTTTTTTATTCGGATATTAGGTATTTATACCTAAACATAAAAATCACTCGTAGCTCTCGGTGGAAAAATGTTCGATCCGAAATTCCTTTGGTATATGTCAGTATATACTAATTAGCATATTATGTGACGGTATCCAGGAACATTTTAGAATTTAGGAAGGGAGAAATATAAAACTACCGTTTTTGTTCCATAACTACTTCAGGAAATTTAGTCGATCAATTTTTGTCTTTTTGTACGTATTAATTACTTTGAATATATCGTCTTGCACAATAATCTAAAAGTTTTCGTTTTCGATCACAGTTTTATTATTTTTGGGCAATAACTTACTTCGGAAAATATTTCGATCTATTTTAATGAATTTACAAGTTACAGTAGACCTAAATAAAACGGGTTTTTAAAGAATCTAATAAAATATAGGCCCCATTTAAAAATCTATATAATTGTTATCATTATCAATTTTCGTACGGCGCGCGCAAAGCCTCGATGAGCCGCAATGAGAGGAGGGGTGCGGAAGGGTGGAGGGAGCGGGCACCGCACCGCACGATTAATAATAAAATACCCACGTTCTATTATGCTACATGTAGCGACACGCCTCACATTTTGTTTTTCAACCGATTGCTACCAGCACTGGTAGCATGACAACCCGCGATAGCCGTGATACGGCTTTATCACGTCTTTTATCTCGTTCGTTCGCGCTCAAACGAAAGAGATAAAAGATGTGATAAAGCCGTATCACGGCTATCGCGGGTTGTCATGCTACCAGTGCAGGAGTGCGATTTTCTAACATCACACGTTCAAACGAGTAGAAGAAAATTTCAAAATTACTATGGTGATTATGCATCTTTCTACTACTCGTATGAACGTGTGATGTTCAAAAACCGCACGTGTTGGTCGATATCTGCAGGGCTAGTACGCCAACCCGCGATGGCGTGATATAGCGCTATCACGCTTCCGCTCTCTTTCTATTTGCACGCGAACGAACGAGATAAAAGACTAAATTTTACAGATGGATGTGATGTCGCTACCGTGCGTGTACTAGCCCCGCTGGTGGTTTCTGCGGACTACTCGTAAAATCTGAAGTCGAAATTTTGTGGCCGCCAACTTGAACTTTCTCGTTTCTCAAGTGTAGTTCTCAAGTCTCAAACCGATTGCTTCCAAAATTGAAATCTGAATGTCAGCATGGACTCTGAACATGAAACCGATGTCAGATTTGTGAAAAGTAGCCGCCATTTTGAACTTTGTAGTTCCTGGACCGATTGTTACCAAAATCGATATCTGGAGGTCCGCGTGTACTCTGAACACGAATCCAATGTCAGATTTGAGAAAAGTGGCCGCCATTTTGAACTTTTTAGTTTCTGGTTCGATTGTTACCAAAATCGATATCTGGAGGTCCGCGTGGACTCTGAACACGAATCCGATGCAGATTTGAGAAAAGTGGCCGCCATCTTGAACTTTTTAGTTCCTGGACCGATTGTTACCAAAATCGATATCTGTAGGTCCGCATGGACTCTGAACACGAATCCGATGTTAGATTTGAGAAAAAAGGCCGCCATTTTGAACTTTTTAGTTTCTGGTTCGATTGTTACCAAAATCGATATCTGAAGGTCCGCATGGACTCTGAACACGAATCCGATGTTAGATTTGAGAAAAAAGGCCGCCATCTTGAACTTTTTAGTTCCTGGACCGATTGTTACCAAAATCGATATCTGTAGGTCCGCATGGACTCTGAAGGTCCGCTTGGATTCTGAACACAAATCCGATGTCAAATCGGAGAAAAGTGGCCGCCATTTTGAACTTTTTATTTTGTGTACTGATTGCTTTCAAAATCGATATCTGAAGGTCCGCTTGGACTCTGAACACGAATCCGATGTCAGATTTGAGAAAAGTGGCCGCCATTTTGAACTTTTTAGTTCCTGGATCAATTGTGACCAAAATCGATATCTGGAGGTCTGCGTGGACTCTGAACACGAATCCGATGTCAGATTTGAGAAAAAAGGCCGCCATCTTAAACTTTTTAGTTTCTGGTTCGATTGTTACCAAAATCGATATCTGGAGGTCCGCGTAACACGAATCCGATGTCAGATTTGAGAAAAGTGGCCGCCATCTTAAACTTTTTAGTTTGTGGACCGATTGCTTCCAAAATTGATATCTGGAGGTCCGCGTGGACTCTGAACACGAATCCGATGTCAGATTTGAGAAAAGTGGCCGCCATTTTGAACTTTTTAGTTTCTGGTTCGATTGTTACCAAAATCGATATCTGGAGGTCCGCGTGGACTCTTAACACGAATCCGATGTCAGATTTGAGAAAAGTGGCCGCCATCTTGAACTTTTTAGTTCCTGGACCGATTGTTACCAAAATCGATATCTGTAGGTCCGCATGGACTCTGAACACGAATCCGATGTTAGATTTGAGAAAAAAGGCCGCCATTTTGAACTTTTTAGTTTCTGGACCGCTTGCTTTCAAAATCGATATCTGAAGGTCCGCTTGGATTTTGAACACGAATCCGATGTCAGATTTGAGAAAAAAGGCCGCCATTTTGAACTTTTTAGTTTCTGGTTCGATTGTTACCAAAATCGATATCTGAAGGTCCGCATGGACTCTGAACACGAATCCGATGTTAGATTTGAGAAAAAAGGCCGCCATCTTGAACTTTTTAGTTCCTGGACCGATTGTTACCAAAATCGATATCTGTAGGTCCGCATGGACTCTGAAGGTCCGCTTGGATTCTGAACACAAATCCGATGTCAAATCGGAGAAAAGTGGCCGCCATTTTGAACTTTTTATTTTGTGTACTGATTGCTTTCAAAATCGATATCTGAAGGTCCGCTTGGACTCTGAACACGAATCCGATGTCAGATTTGAGAAAAGTGGCCGCCATTTTGAACTTTTTAGTTCCTGGATCAATTGTGACCAAAATCGATATCTGGAGGTCTGCGTGGACTCTGAACACGAATCCGATGTCAGATTTGAGAAAAAAGGCCGCCATCTTAAACTTTTTAGTTTCTGGTTCGATTGTTACCAAAATCGATATCTGGAGGTCCGCGTAACACGAATTCGATGTCAGATTTGAGAAAAGTGGCCGCCATCTTAAACTTTTTAGTTTGTGGACCGATTGCTTCCAAAATTGATATCTGGAGGTCCGCGTGGACTCTGAACACGAATCCGATGTCAGATTTGAGAAAAGTGGCCGCCATCTTGAACTTTTTAGTTCCTGGACCGATTGTTACCAAAATCGATATCTGTAGGTCCGCATGGACTCTGAACACGAATCCGATGTTAGATTTGAGAAAAAAGGCCGCCATTTTGAACTTTTTAGTTTCTGGACCGCTTACTTTCAAAATCGATATCTGAAGGTCCGCTTGGATTTTGAACACGAATCCGATGTTAGATTTGAGAAAAAAGGCCGCCATTTTGAACTTTTTAGTTTCTGGACCGCTTGCTTTCAAAATCGATATCTGAAGGTCCGCTTGGATTTTGAACACGAATCCGATGTCAGATTTGAGAAAAGTGGCCGCCATTTTAAACTTTTTAGTTCCTGAACCAATTTTTACCAAAATCGATATCTGTAGGTCCGCAATCCGCATGGACTCTGAACACGAATCCGATGTTAGATTTGAGAAAAGTGGCCACCATTTTGAACTTTTTAGTTTCTGGACCGATTGCTTTCAAAATCGATATCTGAAGGTCCGCTTGGATTCTGAACACAAATCCGATGTCAAATCGGAGAAAAGTGGCCGCCATTTTGAACTTTTTATTTTGTGTACTGATTGCTTTCAAAATCGATATCTGAAGGTCCGCTTGGACTCTGAACACGAATCCGATGTCAGATTTGAGAAAAGTGGCCGCCATTTTGAACTTTTTAGTTCGTGGATCAATTGTGACCAAAATCGATATCTGGAGGTCTGCGTGGACTCTGAACACGAATCCGATGTCAGATTTGAGAAAAAAGGCAGCCATTTTGAACCTTTTCGTTTCTGGACCGCTTGCTTTCAAAATCGATATCTGAAGGTCCGCTTGGATTTTGAACACGAATCCGATGTCAGATTTGAGAAAAGTGGCCGCCATCTTAAACTTTTTAGTTTCTGGTTCGATTGTTACCAAAATCGATATCTGGAGGTCGGCGGTTGTCCTTTGAATTTTCGAAGCAAGCATATGCATATGCTCACGACTATATTCCCCGAGGGGGTAGTCAGAGATATTCTTATTCTTTCTGAAGCAATCGGTTGAGAAACAAAAAAATTAAGGACGGCGACCACTTTTCTCAAATCGGACAACGGATTCTGGTTTGCAGTCTGCGTGGACCCTTAGATATCGATTTTGGAAGCAATCGGATGAAAAACCAAAAAGTTCAAGATGACGGCCGCTTTTCTCAAATCTGACAACGGATTCCAGTTTGGAATCCGCGCGGACCCTCTGTACGGAACAAATTCCATACATTTAGTCTACATTGATGAGTAATGATATTCATAATGAGGCGCTTAAATAATACACTCGTGACCTAGTAAAGTCAGTCGTTTTACAACATTCAACTAAGCGGCTCAGGCAACCGAACTAACTTACTTTTGACAATAAACTACGTCAACTAGTTACGGTGTCTTTAACTACATCTTCTGCAACATCCCTACAACTCAACTACGAGGCCTACGTGAACCACGGAAAGCCCCTACATCTTTTGGTCCTTCGAGCATCAGGAGACTTGGAAAACTTCTCAGTCTTCAAGAACCAAGACCTGCGGAAACTCTGCAGTTCGTCGAACCTCATCTGGGTGGATTCACTACTTGATTAGTGTTGTGGATCTCTTTACGGAAGCGAATCGGTGTAGTTGGCCTCCCACCAGCGGGTCTCACCAACAGCATTGAGAAGTCGTACTTTTCGTAGAGAGCTTACACGCACTGAGTGCCAAACTGGCTCATCCACATTGAAGATTTACTGAAAGCCTACCTATCTGAAGAAAACTACATTCAGGGACGGGAAGCGGATCTTCGAACAACAGTGAGGGAAACTACCAACTTCACATCGAAGTAACTAAGCAAACTAACCGATTGGTGATCTTCAAAACTGACGAGGAGGCCCAGCGGTAAACTACAACTCAGTAAGCACAGAAACTACATTTTTAACTACAAACTACTACTTAACAAGCTACAACTATGGCTGTTAATTTCGAAGAACTTATCCTTAAACAAGAAAGGAGCTTCGAAAATATTAAGACTATCTGCACTAACTACAAAAAGGATGCTGCAGCTAGAAAAACTTTGGAGTACCTGGACAAACGTATCAGGGCTCTAGACACACACTGGCAGGAATTTCAAACTACAAATGAAATTTTGAACACTTGGGAAGACAAAGAAAACTATTACTTTGCTCAAGACGTGTTTAACAGGACACGAACTCTCTATGAAGAAACAAGAAAAAACATACAAACTTTGCAGAGCGAACAGAAGCCCTCTCCCAGGCCGGGATCGTCAGATCCTCCTCGAATCAAAACACCGTTCCAGTTAGAAACACCTACGGAAGTACAAGCAAACGAGTAACAGGATTCAAAAACTATGTCCTTATTACGTCATCAGCACTTTAACTTCAACGCTTTAGAAAGAGCGATTTCTAAAATTAACTTGAAAACAATGCATGAAAAATGGGAATTAGAGGATCATTTAAACATTTTAAAATCAAAATGGGAAGTCATCGACAAAAATCACTGGGAACTTAGCTACCTACTACAAGGATCCGAAGCCAAATACGACGAACAATTTAACAAATGGGAGAACACGTACGACAAGATCAAAAAAGAAATAAACAAGAGAATTTGGGAGAACATTCACTTTCAAAAAACTACACCCCGGCTTGACATTCCAGACTTCAACGGGAATTACAACTCATGGGTATCCTTTAAGGATCTATTCCTTGAAACGATTCATCTAAATCCAACGCTGTCTAAAACTCAAAAAATGCAGCATCTCAAGTCAAAACTGAAGGGTGAAGCTGAGAAACTTGTTCAGCATTTAAGTGTCAACGCTGAAAACTATGAATCATGCTGGCAGATCATTGAGCATCGTTACGACAACAAGCGGCTACTTTTTTCGTCCTACGTCAACACGCTCCTTAACCAACCAGTCATCCAACAAGCAAACTCATTCAACATCAAGAAATTGCACGACACCACGCAAGAGTGTCTGAACGCACTCGCAAACATAAGCATCAATATTACGGTGTGGGGTCCGCTCATTGTCCACATACTACTACAAAAACTAGATGCGGCAACGTACAGCGATTACATTCATGATCTGCAGAACCCGAGAGAATTGCCAGACCTGGATGAATTTGTATCTTTTCTGGAGTCAAAATTCATGGCTCTAGAAACACTACATAATCACTACAACAATCAGAAGCCAAAAACGGTACAAAAACCACAGAAAAATCATTGGGAGCAAAAGTCATTGAACTATAATAACAAGTTTAACTACAACAAAATGTATCATACTACACTTCGTTGCTGCCCACTCTGCAAAACAGAACACATACTGATGCAATGCAATGAATTTTTAAAAATGAATATCGCTGCAAGAATTGAAACTATTGCGAAGCTACAACTCTGTCAAAACTGTCTCTACAAGCACAATGGCGGAAAATGTATGTCAACTAAAACATGCAGAACTTGCAACAAAAATCATCACACTTTGTTGCATCAAGATATTAAATTGGAGGATAATAATCCACATTCAAATCATTTAAACAAAAATGATAATGAGATTCTTCTAACCACAGTACAAGTCTTGGTTAAAAAGAATGATGGCAACTTTGTCACACTGAGAGCATTACTTGATCAAGGGTCGCAAGTAACCCTGATAACAGAAAATGCAACCCAACGGCTAAACTTGCCGAGGCAGAAGCTAAACGCATCCATCACTGGTGTGGGGTCCACAACAGGAACAACAAAGGGATTTATTAGACTTCAATGTAAATCCATTCACTCCGATTTCACATTCCAGTCGGATGCTCTAGTGATGAGAAAACTTATCAACAACCTTCCTAACAACACATTAAAAACAAACAATTGGAGTCATCTAGACAACTTAAAACTAGCTGATCCCGAATTCAATATATCGGGACCCATCGACCTACTTTTGGGAGCAGACATCTACTCGGAGATAATCCTAGATGGAGTCCTAAAACAAGACAATAATTCACCCGTAGCCCAACAAACTAAGTTGGGGTGGATTTTGTGCGGCGGCGCAGCAAAAACGTTTAACTGTCTAGTCACTATAAATGACCTAGATAATCTGAAACAATTTTGGGAGACAGAAGAAATATCAAATGAAAAAGAATCATCTGATTGTGAAGACTACTGCGAAAACTTTTATGTGGAAACTACGAGGAGGTCAGAAAGCGGCAGATACGTCGTGAAAATGCCACTCAAAAAAGGCTATGAAGAAAACATAGGAAACTCAAAACCACAAGCTGTCGCTCAATTTTTACAACTTGAAAAGAAAATGGCAAAACAGCGTCACTTCGCCGAACAATACAAAAGCTTTATAAAAGAGTATACGGATTTAGGTCACATGAAACCTGCAACGTCGTCAACTACAGCTATGCAACTACAAGCATATCTTCCGCACCATGGGGTGGTCAGAGAGGACTCCGCTACGACTAAACTCAGAGTAGTGTTCAACGCCTCTATGAAAATGGACTCTAACTACAGTTTGAACGACCTTATGGAAAAAGGGCCGAACCTACAGAAAGATATCCTATCGCTAATCATAAAATGGAGAAGCTACAAGTATGTGCTGACGGCGGATGTTGAGAAAATGTATCGCCAAATATTCCTAGATGAAGGTCAACAACCCTTACAGAAAATTATTTGGAGGCCGTCCCCTAACGATGCTATCCAGGAAATGCAGCTGTGCACGGTCACATACGGTACAAAGGCAGCGCCCTTCCTAGCGATGCGAACACTAAAGCAGCTAGCTCTGGATGAAGGTACAGCGTTCCCGTTAGCCAAAAAGGCTTTACTCAGCGATTGCTACATGGATGACGTCATCTCCGGTCATTTTGATATCGAAAACACAATTAAACTACAGTCAGAATTATACGAACTGCTTAAAAAAGGCGGATTCATCTTACGAAAATGGGCTACAAATGAACCTTCCATTTTACGAGACGTCGCAGAAAAACAGAAGAGTCAAGAGCAGACCTTCAACTTTAAACAAGAGGAGTCCCGAAAAACACTCGGTCTCGCTTGGAACAACAAAGAAGACACTTTTTTCTTCAACTGGGCTATACCTACAAAGCCAGAAAAACAGTACACAAAGAGAAAATTACTGTCGGAAATCAGCAAGATTTACGACCCACTCGGATGGTTAGCACCCTTCACGATATCAGCTAAACTTCTATTCCAAAAACTATGGAGTGAGAAGCACAACCAGATTGGATGGGATGAAATTTTACCCTCTGAAATCACTACGTGCTGGGAGAAAATAAAAACAGAGCTACCTAGCATAAATAACATAACGATTCCACGATGGATAAAACAAACGAATAAAACTATCGAACTACATGGCTACTGTGACGCAAGCGAAAAAGCATACGCGTGTGTCATATACAGTAGAACCATATCAGAGTCCGGTGACTACGTCACGACTTTACTCGCTGCGAAAACGAAAGTAGCGGCTTTGAAATCCAAAACTTCAATACCTAAACTTGAACTGTGTGGAGCTTTGTTACTTGCGAAGCTAATGGAAAAGATAACAAAGGCTCTAAACGAACATGTCCTGCAAGTCTACTGTTGGACGGACTCACAAGTAGTACTAGCATGGCTTCAAGGAAACAAAACAAGATGGGACAAATACATTACAAATCGAACAACAGAAATAATAAAGATAGTGCCATCTTCTAGTTGGGGATACGTAAGAACGGACGAAAACCCCGCAGACTGCGCAACGAGAGGGCTCTCGCCAAAACAACTTGTCAAATTTAGCATCTGGTGGGAAGGACCTCAGGGGTTGAAAATCAAAAACGAAACCCTGAAAAGCAGTGACACTTACACTACAGAGGAAGGCGCATTACGAAATTGTTTTGCTACCGAACCCGGTAACAATAAAAAAGCAAGCGAAAATGACCTACTGAATAACTTACTACAAAAACACAGTAGTTTGCATCGTTTAACTCGGGTCATTGGCTGGATATTACATTTCAAGTCAGCAGTTACACACAAGAAACAATGTGCTGACCGCAGCGAGAGCATCGAACTGACGACGCGCGAAGTAAACGAAGCTAACAATTTAATTTTAAAATATGTACAAAACCAATATTTTGAAACGGAAATAGAAAGGCTTAAGAAAAATAAGTCATTGCCCTCTAACAGCAAGATTTTGAAATTAGCACCATTTGTGGACACTGAAGGCATACTACGAGTCGGCGGGCGTTTACAACAATCTTTCTTACCTAAGGAAACGAAGCATCCTGCGATCATACCTAACGATAGCCGCCTCACACGTCTTATCATCGAGCAAGCACACCACCAAACACTACATGGAGGTGCACGCTTGACATTAGCCCAAACGAGGCAGAGATTTTGGATTATTGGAGGAAACAGAATCGTCAAAAAGATAGTACGGCAATGTATCAGATGTCACCGTTATAAAACGCATAAAAACGAACAGCTAATGGGCAATCTACCGAGCGCCAGAATAACGCCAAATAGGCCATTTTCTCAAGTCGGAATAGATTTTACTGGTTTTGTGGAAATCAAAATTAACAAAGGACGAGGCGTGAAGACCTGCAAAGGCTATATTGCCATCTTCATTTGCATGTCAACAAAAGCAGTTCACATTGAACTAGTTTCAGATCTAAGCACTGAAACCTTCATAGCAGCACTGAAACGAATGTGCGCTCGACATGGTACACCAAGCCACATATATTCAGATAACGGAACTAACTTTGTGGGAGCTGAAAAACTACTAAAAGCAGAGTTTTTGCACTTTAAAACTCTATTATCACCAGAATTCTTCAGAGAAATTACTGAACTACAGATTAAATGGCACTTCAACGCCCCACTCTGGCCAACAGCAGGAGGGCTGTGGGAAGCAGCCGTTAAAAGTATGAAACATCACTTGAAGAGAGTCCTCGGAGAACAGAAACTCACCTTCGAACAATTTTCTACTTTATTAGCCCAAATAGAGGCTTGTCTAAACAGTCGACCTTTATGTCCGATATCTGAAGATTTAGATGACATAGAGTATTTAACTCCAGGACACTTTCTCTGTGGCAGTCCTATGATGTCACTACCCCAGGAAGACCTGGAAAGCTACAAGAAAATAGATACCCGTAACAAATGGAAAATGGTAGAACTAATGAACCAACACTTCTGGAAGCGGTGGGCAAACGAGTACATTCATCAGCTTCAAACAAGAAGTAAATGGCTGCACCCAAAAGAGAACATAAGAAAAGGAGATCTGGTCCTTGTAAAGGAAAAGAACATTCCACCCGGGAAGTGGGCGATGGGCAAAGTTATTGACCTACATCCGGGGAGTGATGATTACGTCAGAGTCGTCACTATCAGAACAAAGGGAGGCTCAGTCAAACGGCCTATCAGCAAACTAGCGCCATTACCAAGACAAGAACCAGAAGAAAAAGAAACAAATAATTATTAATAGAAACTCGCTATACAATATCATACCTACTTATAGAAAATACTTAAGTTTCAAACAGAGAAGACAACACACAACCTGTATAATCAACAATTCACAATGAAAAACTGCTGAGCCTACAATCAGAAATAATAAAATGTAACTAGAAACAACAGGAATACACCGACAGTCGAGTCAAGTTACATAACACCATACTACAGGTGTAGCGGCGCGTGCCCGGCGCGGCGCGCGGCGTCTGAGAGGATCCGGTTACGTTGATAACAACAATCAAAACAGAACTAATTGCCCTAGGTCAAGGATGAGTACCTACGGCAGCCAGATTATCACGGCCAACAAGAAGATCCGATTTTGATAATTAGAATAATTAATGAAATTTATAAGATATCTATGTTATTTAACTAGCTTACTTTTTTACTTTACTGTTTTAATGAAATTTATAAGATATTAATGTTACTTAACTAGCTTACCTACTTTCTTAATTAACTTACCTTATGTTTAATACTTTATTTACTTACCTAACTGTTTACTATAAGTAACTTACATTACTTACCTACTGTTTACATTTACTTACTATAATTTTATTACTTACTTCACTTCAATCTAAACTAACTAATGTAATGTATTGTATTTCATATCAACAGTTGGGTTGCCTGATCTTTTGCTTTCCCTCGGGAGCATGTACGGAACAAATTCCATACATTTAGTCTACATTGATGAGTAATGATATTCATAATGAGGCGCTTAAATAATACACTCGTGACCTAGTAAAGTCAGTCGTTTTACAACATTCAACTAAGCGGCTCAGGCAACCGAACTAACTTACTTTGAGAATAAACTACGTCAACTAGTTACGGTGTCTTTAACTACATCTTCTGCATCATCCCTACAACTCAACTACGAGGCCTACGTGAACCACGGAAAGCCCCTACACCCTCAGATATCGATTTTCGAAGCAATCGGTTGAGAAACAAAAAAGTTGAAGATGGCGGCCACTTTTCTCAAATCCGGCAGCTTTTTCTGCTGTACAGTTTGGCGTGGTAATTTTTAAGACACACATGTACCCCTTAAAGAGAATAAATAAATTAAAAAAAAAAAAAAAAACAAAAAAGTTCAAGATGGCGGCCACTTTTCTCAAATCTGACCACGGATTCCAGTTTGGAATCCGCGCGGACCCTCAGATATCGATTTTCGAAGCAATCGGTTGAGAAACAAAAAAGTTGAAGATGGCGGCCACTTTTCTCAAATCTGACAACGGATTCTCTTTTGGAATCCGCGCGGACCCTCAGACATCGATTTCGGAAGCAATCGGTTGAGAAGCAAAAAAGTTCAAGATAATAGCCACTTTTCTCAAATCTGACCACGGATTCCAGTTTGGAATCCGCGCGGACACTCAGATATCGATTTTGGAAGCAATCGGTTGAGAAAAAAAAAGTTCAAGATGGCGGCCACATTTCTCAAATCTGACCACGAATTCCAGTTTGGAATCCGCGCGGACCCTCAGATATCGATTTTGAAAGCAATCGGTTCAGAAAAAAAAACGCACAATTCGTCAGACATGTTTATTAACACACAACTGCTCGGAAGTGCGATTTTTGAAAATCATACGAGCGACTTGGCAGTAGAAAGATGCATAATCTCCATAGTAATTTTGACATTTTCTACTGCCAAGTCGCTCGTATGATTTTCAAAAATTGCACTTCTGGAGTGCGATTTTTGAACATCACACGTTCATACGAGTAGTAGAAAAATGCATAATCTCCGTAGTAATTTTGATATTTTCTACTACTCGTTTGAACGTGTGATGTTCAAAAATCGCACTCTTGGTCCATCTGTGCGGCGTACCGCTACATGTAGCATGGTGGGCACGTGGGTATTTTTATTATTACTCGTGCGGCGCGGCGGCACGACGGCGCGGCGGCGCGGTGCCCGCTCCCTCAACACCCCTCGGCACCCGGCGACTCATTGAAGATATACGCGCGCGGTACGAAAATTGATTACAAAATGTTGATTTTCAAATCTACATTTTAATAGATACTTTAAAAACCCGTTTTATTTAGGTCTACTGTAACTTGTAAATTCATTAAAATAGATCGAAATATTTTCCGAAGTAAGTAAAAAAAAAATAATAAAACTGTGATCGAAAACGAAAACTTTTAGATTATTGTGCAAGACGATATATTCAAAGTAATTAATACGTACAAAAAGACAAAAATTGATCGACTAAATTTCCTGAAGTAGTTATGGAACAAAAACGGTAGTTTTATATTACTCCCTTCCTAAATTCTAAAATGTTCCTGGATACCGTCACATAATATGCTAATTAGTATATACTGACAAATACCAAAGGAATTTCGGGTCGAACATTTTTCCACCGAGAGCTACGAGTGATTTTTATGTTTAGGTACAAATACCTAACTTCCGAATAAAAAAAATCTTGGATTCTTTGTCAACCATAATCTTTATACTTCACTTTATCACACTACAAAGTTTCAGGGATCGATAAATTATTGTTAGGGTGTCCATACAAGGAAACTGCTCAGTGACTAGACTATTTCATTGATGTATTGTAACTGTTATGTGCCAAATAAACGTTTATTATTAAACGTTTATTATTATTATGTTTCTATTATTCACCGTTTAGCAGTTACAAGCGTTTATAGACAAAAACGGAGGCTACTTTGGCTTGTTTTTCTATCGAGAAAATTTGTCTTAATCGTGTTTTGGCTCTAATCAAAACTTCAATTATATGTTCAATTTACAGATATCCGCAAATCATACTTCTACTTGCTTCTACTGTTAGTACTTTATCCTATGAAGCTTTGAAGAATCCTATTTTTTTTACATAGCCCCTTAAAAAGGAAAGCAGAGCGTATAAATACTGCTTTATATTGTGGGACTTATGAAATATTATATTTCTGAGTATTGTAGAGGCGTGGTAGTTGATACGTCGTTTGTCTAGATACACCACCGTTTTAGTACCTACTTCCTTGTTTCATAGTTGTTCTCGGATAATACAGATAGGAGGCGGTGTGTGCGGTGACCATTACTATTACAATCAAGATGATCTTACTGAAGTCCGAATAGACCGAGATCCGACCATAAAATTATGCACCAATTTCTTAGGCGAACGAAATGTGATTCTAGTGTATGTTTACACAGGGGTTAATTAACGCCGCCAAGTTGCTTATAAAAATCCTGTCGCAAGTACCTTTTCCATTATGATTTTTGGTATAAATTTTTCCACTTGTCTTTTTGGGAAGTAAATGAGGTGCCATCGGAAGGAGACTGATCTAAAGTACTGGAAAAACTAGGGTTGCCACCTCTCAATATGCCGCAACTAGGGTTGCCAGGTTGTAAGAAGTAATTTTTGAACCTGGTAACACTAGAGTTGAGGCAGAGGTGGAAACCTCAGTTTTTCCAATACTTTAGATCAGTCTCCTTCCGATGGCATCTCATTTACTTCCCAAACAGACAGGTGGAAAAAGTTATACCTAATGATAATGATTGTTGCTTGTGACATTAAAAATGTCTTTTCGTTCGCTCCAGTATAGGCTTCGATTTCACGAAAAAGTGCGATCCCCTTATATCTCGGAGAGTTATGAAGATACATTTAAAAAAAGCTCAAAAGACGCGTATTTACACTGAAAAAACAAAATTTGTCTACTTCAACTAAGATCTTGTTTATGATAATGATACATTATGAATCCATATGAGCCTGTCAACATCATGGAACTTTCTTAAACGAATTCGGCTTGCTGTTACAACTACTATCTTTTGTTTTTAGTAAACAATAATAACGTAATTTCAATTATTTTGGTGCTAATTAAGAGAAAATACTTCTTAGTAGGATCGATTTTTTTTCAGTGTACGAGAGCTGTAAAAAAGAGAAGGTAAAAAAAAAAAATATGGCCAAAATAGTAAAAAAAAAAATCTTTTTCCCAATTTTTTATTTTGGCGCTCGATATTTTGGAAACAAAAAATGATATCAAAAATTTGAGCAAAATTCCTCTGGACAATTTAGTCAGCTATAATTTAAGCCTAAAACAAAGACGATCGGGTTAAGTGTTTGCCCAGGAGTGCGATTTTTGAATCTCATTCGCTGAGTTCAGCAGTTAAAAATGTCAAAATTACTGTGGATATATGCATCTTTCTACTGCTGACTTGACTTTCAAAAATCGCACTCCTGTAGTATGATTTTTGAAAGTCAAATCAGCAGTAGAAAGATGCATATCTCCGTAGTAATTTTGACATTTTTAACTGCTGAACTCAGCGAATGAGATTCAAAAATCGCACTCCTGTAGCCCTTTTTGAGACAATATTTTTTCCAATTCCGTAGATTCATTTCCAATGTGCTCGATAGTCGTGTGAGGCACGAAATCTGTAAATTTTTATCTTCTAAGGAATCCTGTAACCTATGACGAACATTATAATATTGTAGGCTGATATAAGTCTTCAACTTTATTAGAGACTAGCGGCCCGTCCCGGCTTCGCACGGGTGGACGTCTAATCTTTTCTAGCAATAAATATAGCCTATGTTACTCAGGGTGAATGCAGCTTTCTAATGGTGAAAGAATTTTTTAAATCGGCCCAGTACTTTTTGAGCCTATTCATTACAAACATACAAACATACAAAAATAGGTACAAATCTTTCCTCTTTATAATATTAGTGTAGATGTAGATAATAATTTAACACGTAAAAGCTGGACTTACCATCCGATTATTTATAACAATGAAGTAGGTCTTAATAGAATAAAAAACCTGAACTACCTACTTCTAATATACAGGGTGTAAGTGACAGCCTGGCAAATACTGAAACTGTGAACTCAGACCATCAAACTAAACAACTTTCACTATGGAGCCTGCGTCAGGAAACGCGTTTTCCATACAAAACTGCTGTACAGTCAAGAGCACATCAAGAGTTACACTTGCAGTTCGATTGTAACGCTTATGGCGCACTAAATAAGAACGGTACAAAGTCCAAAGTGTCAAGCTTGACGTGCTCTTGACTGTACCTACCCGACTAAAATTTATGGGACAGCTGATTTTTTTTCGCGTTTCCTGAGGTAGGCTCCGTGGTGAAAGTTGTTCAGTTTGATGGTCTGAGTTCACCGTTTCGTACTGTCACTTACACCCTGTGTAAAATATTAATAATCACGATTATTTAGTTCTGTTTATGTTTCATGTTTTGACCAGTTGGCAATTCAACGAAAAAAACGTTGTAACAATGTTTAATTATTAAAAGCTTATGTGAAACGAAGTTTAAGCTATGATAAGTCGCAAAAGAAGCTTTAAATAATGTATCATCTTCTTCTTATCGTGTGGGCAGAGCCCTGGTGTCAGAGTTTTTTCAGACCGCCTTTCGGCCTCTGACGTGGTTTTTATGTAACGACTACTACCACCAGAGATAGTAGCCCGGACCAACGGCTTAACGTGCCATCCGAAGCACGGAATCATTTTTCTTTTCAGACAATCAGGTGATTCAGCCTGCAATGTCCTAACCAACTGGGGAAAAACGCACAAAGTGGCATATTACTAGGTGTCCCTGTGGGAATCGAACCCACGACCTCCGTATCGAGAGCCAATGCTCTTAACCATTAGACCACGGAGGCAGTTAAATGTAAATTGGTGTTAAATGTATCATCAAAAACCATACTTTCATATGAAACACGCATTTACATTTAGCTACCTTTTATTTCAATTCCGGAATTGGATCACAGAAATTACAGTAGTTTCAAGGGATAAGCACCGCAATATGTCACAGGGTGGACTGGACTCTGCTCAGGGTAAAAAATACTGAACATGGACCTTCCAAAAGGACCTCATTCGAGCATCTGTGGGAGATTGTCTCTTTGCGACTAATTCATGATCTAATAAATAACGCCTTCGTCTCTCTAATTTGGAGCTTCAAACGACCTGTTTCAATTTGCAGTATAATTTATAAGTCGTTGCTTATTTATTTATATCTAAATAAACGCATAGACTACGAATAAACGTTGTTCATTCGTTCTTTAAGTTGACAGTAAAATGCAGATAGCCAAGCCTAGATAGCTATGCCTATACTATCAGAAATCAGAAATCAGAAACATTTATTCGTCATCATAGGTAAAAAGTACAATAGAAAAATTATACAATAGTTGGAGTGTAGTTTTACAGGACCACTATGATGTACCATGAGGCATGCGAATATAAAAACAATTAGTATTCTTATTTATTATGACATGATAATTATTATATTATAGCAGTATTAAGTATAGAGTATTTATAAAATGTCAAAAATTTTTGCAACAACATTGTCACTAAATTGTACATAAGAAAGATTACAAAATAAAATTGATGAAAGCATAAAAAATTACTGTCACAGTTTATTAAAATGTCAACATGTCTCACAAAATAAAAGGAAATAACAAAAAATTAAAGAAGAAATCATAGAGCTATAAATTGTCATTGAAATAGTCATTTAAATTATAGTAACATTTATCAATCAGTAAACTTGTTAGCACATTCTTGAACGTTCTCTTATTATTACATTTTTTTAACGATTCTGGTAGCTTATTATAAATTCTCGGAGCCATATCAATTACGCTTTTTTGCATTAAAGCCGTTTTGCAAATATTAGTTTGAATCATTATTTTTCTAGGACGTAAATTGAAACCTGGCGCCAATACTCTAGTTCGGTATAATTCGGGATTCGATTTAACAAACATACATGACTCTAAAATGTATAAGCAAGGAAAAGTTAAAATTTGTAACCTCTCAAATGACTCTTGGCAGCTTTCTATAGTTTTTAAACCACATATGGCTCTTATGCATCGTTTTTGTGCCCTGAATAATACATCCCTGTAACTCGAATTTCCCCAGAAAATGATACCGTATCGCATTGTGGAAGCAACGAAACCATGGTATGCAGTTAGTACAGCCTGTTGATTAACAATTTTCGAAATCTTATGTAGAGCGTATGCATATTTATAAAGTTTCCTACAAACCTCCAAGGACTGAGATTCCCAGGACATATTTTTGTCGATAGAGAGTCCCAAGAATTTTGTAACGTCTACACTAGATATGTTTTCACCCTTATAGTTAATATTTAGATTGGGTCCTGGTTTTCTTTGAGAGAAATGCATAACTTTGGTCTTCTCTAAATTTATTTTTAAATTATTGACATCTAACCAATTTATAACATTTTCAATAGTGTTGTTGATTTCGAATTCATAGCTACTATCATTTTCACATTCTATGACTATAGTGGTGTCGTCTGCATAGAGGACCATAGGATATTTACTCTGTTTAGGTATGTCATTAATATAAAGCAAAAACAAAAGTGGACCCAATATGCTGCCTTGAGGCACACCGTATGTCACGTCTCTACATTCCGATATAAATTTACGTTCTTCTCTAGCTGTCGTACATATCTGCGTCAATTGTACATATTGTCTCCTATCACTCAAGTAGGACTGTATCAATTGCAAAACGTTACCACGTATCCCATAGCGGTGCAGCTTGTAGAGCAATGTTTGAGGTACTGTTCATTTAAAGTACTTACGAAAAGCTATATTTTTTGACTTTGAGCGCAGGTATCTCGAGACAGAAGCATTATAACAATTTAGTTTCTATCGGAGTTTTGTTCCATTATGGACAAGACCAATCTAAGGACACCGCACCCGATTTATTTAAAAAAAACTTTTTTTCTCGAAAAAAGATGGTTTCATCACGACAACCCTTTGACAACCTCTTTTCTATCATTTTGAGTTAGTGTTATCTGTCCTCAAGCCTTTCCAAATTCAATAGGTGCAAAAAAGAGCGAGTAATCGAGGTCTACGGAACCCTAAAAAGGCTACGGTTGATTGAGTTTCAAGCTAATGCATAATGTGTATTGTTATCTTTCATTTACTCAATCAACTAATGAAAAGGACAGTCTTCACTTAAACTAAATCGGTCCGACTATACTTAAGTTACCATCAATTAGGTAAACAACACTTTATTAGAGGCACGCTATGCCTGACCCATGAATTCCCTACGCGTCTCATATAGCCGATACCCTGGTTACTATACCACATAAAAAGCCTCCTAACATAACTCTTAAACCTACGTGATAGGTGTGATAATCTTTTGATTTGCGGGACTTTGTGCGTGAAACGATATCTCACGCAATGAAACCTCGGCCCGTGAGTTGAATTTCGCAAGTTATAAATCATTACGCACTGACAGGGAGCTTACGATACACGGTTATTTATTGTCGAGTGTAGATCATCGTTATTCAGCTTTTTTTATAAAGTACCTTTACCTTGGATCCTTTAGAAATTAGGTCATGCCAGCGAGAAATTATGCCAACAGCACCAACGGTGATAGCATAATATTGGAATTTCATACTGAATATTATACACTTTCCTATTTTCAAATTCAAAATACAACTTGTAAGTAAACACGTTTTAATTTGTTGTTAACTTAGACAATCAAACATTTTCGCATTTTAGAAGGAGACCTTGCTATAAGGCTGCCTGTCCACTGATGCGAGCTGGCTGGGCGAGCTGTGTAGCTGTGTAAATATTAACCAATCAGGAACCCGGCTGATCTCGGCTCGCATCAGTGGACAGTAGTCTTGAAGATGTACACACGGCGACAGATCAACCTACCCATAGTTGAACTCTATGTTCATGGACATAAGGTCGAACGTGTGTTGTAGTTCGTAGTTTTTTGAAGTGAAAACTTGTTTAGCAGCGTTGTGAACTTTAATGGATGGGTAAAAAATGTTAAACTCGTGTCAGGACCGTGACGTCACGTGACCTGATCGAAAATTCGTATAACCTGACGTAAGATTTTGGGATGGGTAAAAATGTTAAACTCGTGTCAGGACAGTGACGTCACGTGACAATTCGTAAGACGTAAGATCTCTTAGTTTTCACTTCTGCCGGCACTCCCGGAGTGCAACCCGTTTTCTTTTTAATGTTTCCGACTGATATCTATCGAGAAAGGGGATATGTTTGTGAGTCTATCTGTATTTGTTCTGTTACAGACGCAAGAAGGGTCCAGTTTTCAGCATTTTAACCCACTCTTTAGGCTTCCTTACCCAAAGGGTGAAAACGGGACCCTATTACTAAGCCTACGTTGTCCGTCCGTCCGTCCGTCCGTCCGTCCGTCCGTCCGTCCGTCCGTCCGTCCGTCCGTCCGTCCGTCCGTCCGTCCGTCTGTCCGTCTGTCCGTCTGTCCGTCCGTCCGTCCGTCCGTCCGTCTGTCCTACCTATTTAGGGCTGTAACTTTTGAACCATAATAGCTAGATAGTTGAAAGTTCTCAGATTATGCGTTATTACGGCGGATTTGTTAACAAATAATAAAAATGTCATAAAGCTAAAAATTAAGGGGGGTTCTCAACAAGAAACTAGTTTTTATCAACGTTTTTTCTTCACGCTCTATCGTAAAAACCGTAATACATACAAGCGTCAAACTTAGTGTGATTGATTATAGAGCAAACTCTACAGAATAACAAAAAATACTAAAAACCGGCCAAGTGTGAGTCAGTCTTGCGCTAAAGGTCCCGGACTAAAAAGTTTTTTCTAAATTAATAATGTTGTGTTCTGTAGTGGTGTGGTACGGAACCCTCGGTGGACTCGCACTTGACCGGTTTTATTATTATTCCATATAATCATGTGACAGGATCTAGATCGGCATCTAGATGCCGAATCTAACCTTAACTCAAAACCTGACAACAGGACCCTTTTTGATTGGACGCCCACATATAAAGGTGTGGTGAACTACTGCAGATGTACCCACAAGTTATTGTAAAGATGCCAACAGATGGCGATACCGTCGCTCACGGAAATATATGCTCCATACAAAGACAACGTTCATCGTAAATACGCAACTCGTAACCTTCTACACATAAGGTTCACAATCGAATGCGAGACATAAATCGCGCAAGAGAAATAATCACAGAGATAGAAGGTCCAACTAAGAACTGTTGGACCACGGCCGGTCCCCAGGCATCACACATAGCCTGGCGGAAGTACTTCCCTTTTCAATGGATTTACATTCCCAAGTAGCACCTCCATAAAGGAATTAACTTATTTCCAAAAACTTTTGTCGAACATTAGTTAAATGGATAGGAAACAGCCAAACAGTAGGTAGATCACTAATTGCTTCCATGTTAGCTCTAACGACTTGTAATCTAAAGTTTTCAAGTTTAAATTTAACTGTAGAGAGTTCTATTACTTTCTAGTTTCTACCTCACTACTTAACCACGTTCCAAACTTTATCCACCCATGGTATTTTCTCATCATATGTCAACTTTTAAAACAAACTCCTAGAGAGCGTATTAGAACGTATCTCTGAAATTACTTGCGACTTTCATGTCGCATTAAGGAGACAAGGTTCCTTGAAAACTATCTCGGTTGGCACCATCTGTCTCAACTATTGCGCCTCCGCAAACGATCGAACTTTGTTTCGACACTGTTCTCTTGGGTCCTCTTATTTTATAGTAATTTTACTGCACTAAGACAGTTTGTTTAAAGGCTGGTACATATTCGTTGATGGACACATACATATTTTGTTTCCAATTCAGGAAACATTGAAGTGTGAATTTTGCAATACGTGTTATGAATTTGAATTTCTTGTTTTTATTTTTTTGTTTTTTTTTACTAACAAAAGATATTTTATTTGCACTGAAAAGGGTGTATACACAATTATACAGGGTGTAACAAAACACCCTAGTAATACTTAAGGGGGTGCTTCAGACCATCAAACTGAACAACTTTCACTATGGGGCCAACATCGAGAAAAAAAAAACAGCTGTCCCATACAAAATCGACTCGAATAAATTGTATGGGACAGCTGATATTTTTTATTTTTTCTCGATGTTGGCCCCATAGTGAAAGTTGATCAGATTGATGGTTCTGAAGTATTACTAGGGTGTTTTGTTACACCCTGTATAAAGAACAAACTATTTACATAACAATGGTATTTACAGCAGGTGTTACAATGTTATTTTCTATTTACTATTTATAGAGCGTCGGTGACGCGTTTCGGAGAGGTATGGCCACTCAACGACGGGGTCGGGGTTCGAATCCACAAGAACGACATGCTATGTACCAATGAGTTTTTCTAACTTAAGTACGTAATACCGATTGCTCTCAAATGGTGAAGGAAGACATCGTGAGGAAACCTGCATACGCTAAAGAAGAAATTCTGAATAGGTATGTGATGTCTAGGTCTGTGATGTCTACGAATCCGCATTGGGCACGCGTAGTGGACTGTGGATTCCCATACAACCTGAGGGTAGGTCCGTGCCCTGCAGTGGGACGCATAATAGGATGATTTGGCCCGATTTGGATTTTTTTTTGTGCCCGGACGCTCATAATAGAAAAAGTGAAAAACCTGAAACCTAAGATCGTATTGTAGATCACTTCGCGAAGCAATTTAACAATGAAATGTAGATATTGAATGATATCAAAAATGTTACGGTAATATTGTGTTGTATTTGGGTTCAAGGTGTATCTACTTTATTTATGCAGTGTATAATTAGAATCTGTGATTATACCACTTCTGCTGCTCGGCTCTAGTTTTGTGATCGGCGCTGCTGTTCAAAAAATTGTGTCGCGCGTCGTAGCCAAATAATAGATATCTTATCGGAAAAGTTTTATGCAAGCTAACCCCTACATGCGCAGTTGTGTTTCTACCAAACTGCCGCTCATTCTTGTACATACGGCGACACATCAAGCTATACAAAACTAACATAACCTGACCGCGCGACATTATACATAACATAACTCTACCATCGCGCGGCCAGCTTTTGGTTTTGCGTAGCTTGATGTGGCGCCGTATGTACGTGAACCTAAGATCAAGGACCTCTTTATTCTTCCTTCCTCGTAGACGTCAAAGTTCACGTATTGCTGCACGCTGCGCAGGTACCGGCCGCCACCAGCTGCTCTGCATGTATAAAGCTGTTTTTCTAGTAGCACAGTAGCTATTCGGTATCGTGGCCCGTGACACAGTATATATTCCAAGAGATAAGTGTACTTTTTGCAACCATCAGCAGCAAGGCTGATTCAGTGTTTATGGGGTGTAGAGCTTTTCTGTGATGGGGATGGACCAGGTCTGCTTGCATAACTCCAGTCGGTTTAGGAGTTACTGATGATTAAAGGTCTGTAAATATGTTATTGTTATAGTATGCACTGTAGCTATGTGAACAGTACAAAAACTGAAATGGTTCATCAGTCGGTTTAGGAGATACAGCCGTTCAATGGTCGGAACATTGACTGGCTGTATCTCGAACTTGACAGTTTTTATACTGTTCACATAGCTACACTACAGTGCATACTACAACAATATCATACGATCAGCCGTGCAGCTGATCGTAAATTTTTTACAGACCTTTAATCATCAGTAACTCCTAAACTGACTGGAGTTATGCAGGCAGACCTGGTCCATCCCCACAACAGAGATGCTCTACACCCCATAGACACTGAATCAGCCTTGCTGCTGATGGTTGCAAAAAGTACACTTATCTCTTATACTAATAAGACAGTAATCTATCTTCATACAATGGTGCCAAACGCGGCGTAAGCCTCGTAGCACGCACACACTGACAATATCACCGCGTAGCCCCGTCTGGCGTATTCTTATCAGTCTGACATATTTTCAGTGTGTGCGTGCTACGAGGCGTACGTACTGGCGAGCACACATACAAGCCGCGTTTGGTACCATTGTATGAAGATAGATTACTGTCTTATACTGTGCCTAGGGTTGCCAACCGTTCCGCGAGAGGCGGGACGTCCCGTTTCTAGAGCCTTAAAGGATGCGTCCCGCGCAATATGTATGCGGGACGCCAATAGTCCCGTTTTAATACGTACGACTTAAGGCTATTCTACCGTTGGCGCGCTCCATACAAACGTAGTATGGTGATATTTTCAATACTATCCAATTAAAGTCAATGAAATTTTTCAAAAACAATCTAGTAACTAATTTCTATGTCGGTATGAAGTCAGATTTTCGATAAAATTTATAGTTTTAAAGTTACAGTGCCACAAATATTTCCATACAAATCTTAAATTAATCCTAGCATTGAAACTGTATATTTTAACGAAAATCTGACTTCATACCGACATAGAGATTAGTTAGTTGATTGTTTTTGAAAAATTTCATTGACTTTAATTAGATAGTATTGAAAATATCACCATACTACGTTTGTATGGAGCGCGCCAACGGTAGAATAGCCTTAACTTTCAGGCATAAGAATTATTGAAGTAATTATTGTTTTATTTAAAAACAAAACTGAGTACATAATTTTTTTCATTTTTATTGATATTTGTTTGTTTTTTTCTTCTATCGAGTCGATGACATGTCATGGAGATTGCCTTATTTTATTATTAATGTTTAAACTTTTTTTAAGTATAAGCCAAAGAAAAATACATTCATTAAAACTTCTTAAAATGTGAAAGCTAAATATAATTTCTAATGGTATTTCTCGCCTTATTGTATTTTGACAGCTGGGTCCCGCTTTTTTTAGCTGCATCCCGCATTTTGATTGCCAATTTCCCGCTTATCCGTGCACTATAGTTGGTAACCCTAACTGTGCCCATGGTGTTGGAATTGTGTTGACATTTACGTAATTTTGGAGCACAAAGCGTCACTCTGTGGGGATGGATCATAGATAAATTACACGCTCCCCTTGACGTAGGTAATTAAGATAATTAAACAATTCTCTAGCGATTTTAGACATTAAACGCTGGACAAATCTAATCATAAATAACTGGAATTATCCCCGGGTCCAGGAAACGGAAATTTTAGGAAGATAATTATGAATTTGCAAGTAGGTATTTTCGTTGGAATCTCGCTTTGTTTTCACGTTTTATTTTTTTTTCGTTTCAAGTTATTGATCCGGCTAATTGATGGCTTTTGCTTTAGTTTTCCACCAATCGTTTTTCTTTTTTCGTGTAGGAGGCATTTATTGTTATGAAAAATAATAGATTGGACTGAAATAAAACCGGTCAAGTGCGAGTCGGGCTACTCGCGCACCGAGGGTTCCTTACTACACCACCACAGAACACAACATTGTTAGCTTAGAAAAAAAAACTTTTTTTGTCCGGGACCTTTAGCGCAAGACCGACTCTCACTTGGCTGGTTTTTAGTGTTTGTTTTTATTCTGTAAAGTTTGCTCTATAATCACACTAAGTTTGGCGCTTGTATGTATTACCATTTTTACGATAGAGCGTGAAGAAAAAACGTTGATAAAAACTAGTTTCTTGTTCTTCTTATCGTGTGGGCAGAGCCCTGGTGTCAGAGTTTTTTCAGACCGCCTTACGGCCTCTGACGTGGTTTTTATGTAACGACTACTACCGCCAGAGATAGTAGCCGGGACCAACGGCTTAACGTGCCATCCGAAGCACGGAATCATTTTTCTTTTCAGACAATCAGGTGATTCAGCCTGCAATGTCCTAACCAACTGGAGAAAAACGCACAAAGTGACATATCACTAGGTGTCCCCCGTGGGAATCGAACCCACGACCTCCGTGTCGAGAGCCAAAGCTCTTAACCATTAGACCACGGAGGCAGTTTCTTGTTGAGAACCCCACTTAATTTTTAACTTATTGACATTTTTATTATTTGTTAACAAATCCGCCGTAATAACGCACAATCTGAGAAAATTTCAACTATCTAGCTATTACGGTTCAAAAGTTACAGCCCTAATTAGGTAGGACAGACGGACGGACAACGTAGGCTTAGTAATAGGGTACCGTTTTCACCCTTTGGGTATGGAACCCTAAAAAATGCGAGCCAACTAAGAAGTATTTTCTCATAATAATAATGAGCACCAAAATAATTGAAATGACGATATTATTGTTTACTAAAAACAAAAGATGGTAGTTGTAACATATATATATATATATAGTCCTCCTCGCCGTGTTCGGCTATGGCGACTTCGACAACAAAATTATATAAATATAGAAAGATTATTTTCAATAAAACTAAATAAATAAAATATTAGGTACTTACTAAACTACTACGTTGGGATTGTGATAGGCCCTAATATGACTTGCAAAACCGAACTTATTTTTAAAAGTTCGATCACATGGAGAGCAGTAAAGGTGTCCGGAGGCATTATACGTGTAGACGTAGGAGGGCTTGGGTCGAGTTTTCCGGATCTGACGTTTTGCATCAAGTTCTTCAAGACGCATTCGTTCATAGTCTTTAACGCTTCTATTAACGTTAAACCGCCATTCCGGTCTCCGTGATGCAAGCTCCTCCCAGCGTTCGCTTGGTATGTTGCAGGCAGTGAAGTGACGTTTGAGCACATCTTTGTACCGCAGGTACGGTCTGCCTTGCTTACGCTTTCCACACGAAAGTTCCGAGTAAAAAACTGCCTTCGGCAATCGGCTATCGTCCATGCGTACAACGTGACCACTCCATCTCATTTGGTACTTCATAATGAGCGCCTCTATACCTGACATCTCAACGCGACGTAGGACTTCAGTATTCGGTACACGATCTTGCCACTTTATACGCAGGATGTACCTCAAACAACGCAGGTGAAAGGTATCAATCTTTTTTATGTCTGCCTTGTAGCAACACCACGTCTCTGCAGCATAAAGGAGAGTTGGTATAATTATGGCTTTGTAAACCATAATCTTGGTAGCAAGTTTAAGATCATGAGATCTCCACACACGTTTAATTAGTTTGCCGAAGGCCGCAGCCGCATTGGCTATACGACTGGGGATCTCCGACGCCAGGCTGTTGTCACTTCTAATTTGGCTACCTAGATACTTGAAGTGCGCCACTTCTTCCAGGGCTTTATTGTCCAGTATTACGCTGGAGTCATCCGCATGACAACCTCTAGGAGGCTGTTTGAGGATCTGTGTTTTAGCGGCACTTATAACTAAGCCAAATTTACAGCACGAGGCGTGAAGGTTATCCAAATAGGATTGGAGATTCTCGACAGAGTCGGCCATCAGACAAACGTCGTCAGCGTACAATATTTCCAGTACAGACAATATTGAAACCCCACGCTTCGCTCTGAATCGGGAGATGTCATATATGTTTTTATCAAACCTAGTTCTCACTTCAATAAGTCCACTACACGATTTTTCCGCGTCCCGCATTACAGTAGCAAAGTACAGAGCAAACAGAGTAGGAGCCAAGACACAGCCCTGCTTAACACCGCATGTTACTGGAAATCGGTCCGAAAAGTCATTTTCATGTCGAACTCTAGCCATCATGTTTTCGTGAAACTGGCGAATCAAGTTAACAAACTTCTCAGGACAACCAGCTTTCCTTAATACTATCCAGAGGGCTTCCCGTGGTACCCGATCAAAGGCCTTTTCTAGGTCTACAAAGCACATGTAGAGGGGACGATGTTGTTCCAGACATTTCTCTTGAATTTGTTTAATAACAAAGATGGCGTCCACCGTTCCTCTGCATGGCCGAAAGCCACATTGGGTTTCTGGTAGTAAAGTTTCAGCGATGTTAGACAGTCGAGCGTTAATAATATGTGCTAGAATCTTCCCGGCAGATGAAAGGAGGGAGATGCCCCTGTAGGAACCACAGTCAGATATTTCACCCTTGCCCTTATATAGTTTGCAAATGGAAGCATCTTTCCAATTGGTAGTTGTAACAACAAGCCGAATTCGTTTAACAAAGTTCTGTTAGTCAGAAAAGTCATAATGTTGATAGGCTCATATGGATTCATGATGTATGATTATCATAAACAAGATCTTGGTTGAAGTAAACAAATTTTTTTTTTCAGTGTTCTACCTCTAAAAGTTAAATCGACTCATAATTTAGAACTCATAAATGAGAGATAACCAGAAAGATAATTATGTAAAAATAAATTCCTCTTTTTATTATTGAAAAATAAGTATTTCAAATCGGTAGCACAGATAATAGAAGAAAATATTATATTCGTGAGGGCGCTCTAGCGCGCTGCATACAAATTAAGTTCCGTCCTATTTTCAATATTAACCAATTAAAGTTAACAAAAAATATTGTTAAAAATATAGAAAACAATATCTGTTTCGGTACCTTGACTTCCATTTTGCAAATTTCCATTTAAATATTTGGGTAGTTACAATTTAAAATTAATTTAAGATTTGTATGGAAATCTCTGAAAATTTTTTACTTTGGAATTAAAAATTTAAACGGAAATCTAATAAGGTACCGACACAGATATTGGTTTCTAGATTATGTTAACAATATTTTATTTTATTTTAATAAAGTGCTAAAGTGTCCAAACTAGGATGTAACTTTGTTTTGTATGGAGCAGGAATATCCTCTTAATAGTTAAGTACTATTTCTGTAGTACCCTGCACATGCCTGCACTATGACGTAGTACTTAAGTATTATGAGGATTCACCCTGAACGTACACTATCTGAGAGGTAGCTGGAGCAAGAAAGATAAGATAAATATTCTTTACGGGCTTTTACCCGCGACTTCGTCCGCATAAATTATATACTTACCAGTAAGATTTTAAGTCAGATGATAAGCTATCAAACAAAAAAAGTTTCATCAAAATCGGTTCAGTAGTTTTTGCGTGATACTCGAACAAACATACACCCAAACAAACAAACAAACAAACAGACCGACAAAAAATCCAAAAATTTGTGATTTGGAATCAGGGACAGGTAAAAACCATGGCGTTATTTTTTTTTGAAATATCTTCAATGTACAGACATATTTCTGTTACAGTTTTATAATAGTTTAGATTTGCACACCAAAATAAACAAAAACCAACACAAATATACATGAACAAGAAGGGTACAAAAGGCGGCCTTATCACTAAAAGTGATTTCTTCCATGCAACCAGTTCCAGCAAGATCATTCCTTTCCAAACTATCTGTTTATTATATCGAAGCTTTCGCTTACATCGTTGGTCAATCTTAACTGTTTGTGTCTTACTAAAGACGAAATCATTAGCTTTATTCCCCGCATGCGATACCTATAATGTGTCAAGAGATAGACGTACTTTTTGATATCATCAGCTTTAAGGCTGATTCAGTATTCATAGTCTAGTGCCTCCATGGTCTAGTGGTTAAGAGCACTGGCTCTCGATACGGTGGTCGTGGGTTTGATTCCCACGGGGGAAACCTAGTGATATGTCACTTTGCGCGTTTTTTCCCCAGTTGGTTAGGACATTGCAGGCTGAATCACCTGATTGTCCGAAAAGAAAAATGATTCCGTGCTTCGGATGACACGCTAAGCCGTTGGTCCTGGCTACTATCTCCGGTGGTAGTAGTCGTTACATAAAAACCACGTCAGAGGCCGTAAGGCGGTCTGAAAAAACTCTGATACCAGGGCTCTGCCCACACGATAAGAAGAAGAAGTATTTATAGGAAGAATAGCATCTCTGTGATGGGAATAAACCAGGTTTGCCTGCATAACTCTGTATCTCCTAAACAGAATGACAGCCTATGTTAGTTTTTGTACTGTTTGCATAGCTAAATTGCATATTACAATAATACCTGCATATTCAATGCAATATTCAATATCCATTTTTCGGAATCATACCAGACCTGTGAACGGCTGTAACTCCGCAACTGAGAGTTCTAGAGTGGAGACCGCGAACTGGTAGGCGTAGTGTAGGATGCCCTGCTGACGCGCGCGGGAAAGACTTATGAGACTAAAAAAGTAGCGAGGAGCGACTGGATGAGGAAGGCCGATGACATAATTTTGTGGCACGCCTTAAGAGAGGCATATACTTCAACAGTGGACGATGATAGGCTGATGACTTAGACAATTATTTATATAGGGACTCGCCTTGCGGTAGCATTTCCCCTCTGCCACGGTATAAGAACAATTGATCTTGTGCATTTAAACCCAATTTTATACCTTATCACTAAAGGAGACAGGCTTATAATAGCGAAACAATAATTTTGAACTTAGAACGTTTGGGGTTCACACGAGACTAATTTTCATGATTTTTAACATTCAAAATTAGAATCTAAACTTATGGGGAATAAAATCCAAAGTTGCCGGTTTCATGTTACCTCGCTTCCCGCAAAAAGTGGCAGAAATTTTTCTTAGTAGAATGACACGCGTAACTCGTCCCTATATAAATTGTCTAAGGCTAATCATGATGATAAAACTCCTAAACCGACTGGAGTTATGCAGGCAGACTTAGTCCATCCCCATCACAGAGATGCTCTATACCCTATCAATACTGAATCAGCCTCGCAGCTGATGATAACAATAAGTACGTCTATCTCTTATACTATAACCACTGCGTAATTTTTTGTACTTATGACTTTTATTTATCGTTACCCAGCATCCGTATATCGACCGAGCAAGCGACCAGTGAAAAGAAGCCTGTTTTTCCGTCAGATAATAATTATCATTATTTTATTTTGCATATTGTGTACATTCATATTTTATAACTGCAGACTTATTTAATCAAAGGCTGCAGACGACTATACCAAGCCAGCTTATTTTTAGTGGTTATTAATTGATCTACACGAAATATAATGTATAATTATTTCGTGAAGAACAAGAGTACGTTACCAAAATGTTTAGGTAAATACTGAACACATAAAAATATATTTTACGTATATAACTTTTATAAGTTAAAAGCAATCGGGTAATTATATTTTTCGCCACATAGCCCAGTCATTTACGGGTTTGACCCGGACTTAATTAAGAATTGTTTGTTTTTATATCATTTGAGAGCCAATTTTAATCTAGAAATATAAAAAGAATTTAACAAAATCACGTCGGCAACAGCCTTAAATTATAAATTTTGCATTAATCTCGTTCTAGAAAACCAGATGGTAATAGTACATTACTGCAGCGGCCAGCAACAGAGGCATTGATGGACGAACGTGTAAATGTGGGCCGAGGCGAAGCCGAGGCACACATACGTAAGTCCATCAATGCCTAGTTGTGGCCAAGGCTTGTATAGTACTTTTCTCAAACAATGCGCGGAAATTAAAACAGTAAATTTTCTCAAATAATTCGCGGAAATTAAAACTCTTTTCAAAATCAATGACGAACAACGAACAACAATTTGTTTTTTTTTTTTTCAATAAACAGCTTTCTATTTGCAAGCTAGTTCGAAATTTAAATAAAACCTTTGATGAGTTACCTCCTTGGTCGCCATGTTTCGGAGAAAAAGATCGTTCCATTTTTAAATTACACGACAGATATGAGTTTACTATGTAATTTATTTGGCCGCTAAACACGACAGATATGGATTTTCATACAAACATTGCCGGCCGCTGCGCGCATGTATTTGGCCAGTACAGCAGTTTCGATTTATCTCGAAGAAGGTTGTCAAAATAATGCTCACATTTCCAAGCATGTTTGAGAAAACATTTTTTTTTGCACAGTTTTTTGGATAAAGGAAGCTACAGTCAAGAGCACGTCAAGCTTGACACTTTGGACTTTATACCGTTCTTATTTAGTGTGCCATAAGCGTTACGATCGAACTGCAAGTGTACAGCTTGATGTGCTCTTGACTGTACACACTTCAAATACAGAGTAAATATTTTTGTCTACATAGAACGAAATTTTTGGAAAATACATTAGTATTTTCTAATGATAATGCATTTTTTTTAATTTCTAGGACTATTTCATTGCTCAAAAATCAATTATAATATTGTTAAATCTAAATTAAGATGAGTGCATTCCTATTATTAAGCTACAAGCCTCACGAGAGATAAAAAATTTGATTTCTTTGTTGCGAACCAGCGATTTTTTTTCAGAAAGTCTTTGTACCACTAAATGGTGCCGGTTACAGTTTAAAAGTCCCATACATAATTACTTCCCACCAACAAAACAACAACAACATTGGTTTAACAAAACATCGTTAATTGACTAGGCTAACACCACTGTTTCGTACTATCCGATATTAAATACGAAATTAATTTTCGAAGCTCTTGATCTCCGCTTTTGTTACTCTGATTATAATAACGTCTTCGAGGCAGCTTTGAAATAATTACCAAAGCAAATAATCGATAAATTGCCGCTTGCCTTAAGAATAAAGCAAAATAAATGAATCAATTACTACTGAAAAGTTTCGTCAGGCATTTGACAAAGGATTCCTGAGTTAGCGGCTCTGAATAGGTATTTGGCGCTAATCACCTAACTTTTAATTAATGACATCGCTTAGTGAATAAAACTCGAATGAGCTATTGGTGGGGGGTTTTGTTTTTTCGAGGAACGGTACAGATTTTGCACGGAGCAACCGAAACAAGTCAAATTAATGGGGGCAATTTTTCTCTTTCATACTTTTTTGGGAGAATAATGGTGTTTTAAGAAATTTTTGTGTTGGGTATGATAAATGTCTTGGGCCTTGTGTGTAGGTAGGTGGGTTGGTACCAGCGTTGCCAGATTTTGTTTCGGGCAAAACGGGATTCACACACTTATTGAGTAAAAAAGCGGGATTCTTTTGTCGAAAGCGGGACATAATAAAAAAACTTAAATAATTAGTAGTTTTTTACTACTTATGCTTTTATCTGAGTTTCAAACTAAGTTTACAATGATGTTGATGATAGATAGCCATAGAAAAAGTAAAAATTTTAATTATTATATTTCTCTGAAGATTTAACTTGAAAGAAGTTAAAAGTTTAAATTTCCTTAAATGTAGTTGAAGAACACTGCACAGGATAGGATAGCTCTAGATTGAATTGGATGAGTAATTCCCGAAAAGCGGGACAAAGCCTGTCCCGCGCGGGACATTCAATTTTGGGATAAAAATCGGGACGTCCCGCCAGAATCGGGACATCTGGCAACGCTGGTACATACCTACCTACATTGTGAATAACGAGGCCCGATGCAGGCGAATTACCGAATAGTGTTCAGCTCGAAGCTGTTAGGGTTATTACCTACTAGACATGGGTGATAAATAACGTCACAGCAACATGCGTCGTCAATTTTATACAGAACCATTCAGCAAAATTATTTAAATGATCAAAATGCTTGGGTCTGAGCGACACTAACTTATACTGTATAGTATCAATTATTTTATTAAATAGACTATGTATTATTGTTTACATAACGTTAGCATAAGAATTTATATTGTTTAGTTATTAAGTCGTATTATGTTGTAGAGTTTCTGGCCGCATCTTCTCTACAGCGACAACACGTTCCGACGCGGTGGTAGCTTCAAATAAAACTGGTCAAGTGCGAGTCGGGCTACTCGCGCACCGAGGGTTCCGTACCACACCACTACAGAACACAACATTACTAACTTAGAAAAAATTTTTTTTTGGTCTGGTACCTTTAGCGCAAGACCGACTCACACTTGGCCGATTTTTAGTATTTGTTGTTATTTTATAGACTTTGCTCTATAATCACACTAAGTTTGACGCTTGTACGTATTACCGTTTTTACGATAGAGCGTGAAGAAAAAACGTTGATAAAAACTAGTTTCATGTTGAGAACCCCCCTTAATTTTTAACTTTTTGTCATTTTTATTATGTGTTAACAAATCTGCCGTAATAACGCATAATCTGAGAAAATTTCAACTATCTAGCTATTACGGTTCAAAAGTTACAGCCCTAAATAGGTAGGACAGACGGACGGACGGACAGACGGACAGTCGGACGGACGGACGGACGGACGGACGGACGGACAACGTAGGCTTAATAATAGGGTCCCGTTTTCACCCTTTGGGTACGGAACCCTAAAAAGATTTGACGTTTAATAAGTGTGCTTCAAGCTCCTATATTGAATGAATTATTTTGACTTTGACTATAAAAGACCTTGCAAGTAGGTAACCGACGTTATCGAACTGACAATGTCACGGTGATTTTTCACTGTGATTTTTGTGTAACCGGAAGAACAGTCACGGTGATTGCGAAATAACGACTTTGCCCCTATCTATTCGTATTAGGTACCTAACTAGCACAGCTACTATTATTAATATTGCGTTGCTGTTGAATTTATTACCTACGCGCGTAAAGTTATGAATGTAGTTTGTAAACAATAGTCCTGTTATATGTATAGGAACTTTACTCGGGGCTACTGTGAATGTATTAGAATATAGTCAAAACTTTTATTTGTCGCCTAACTTTTGCAGCGTACATTCCTCACAATTTCATGCTTCAGTTATGCCAGCTTTGCTTAAAATGGTCTGCGTACCTTGGAGTTTAAAGTGTTGCGAACAATATTTCAAAAGTTGGTCATTTACATCTTCGCATTTGCCTCGAGTTTCCAATTTAAAGAAACTTAACTGTCCGCCATATTGGACTTTATTATGACGTCATGTCGTAGCTGAGAATCTTTATTCATCATTTGACCAAA
Source organism: Agonopterix subpropinquella (assembly GCA_922987775.1). NCBI lineage: Eukaryota > Metazoa > Arthropoda > Insecta > Lepidoptera > Depressariidae > Agonopterix > Agonopterix subpropinquella. The sequence goes on along the minus strand of OV277695.1, from coordinate 12,773,968 downwards.
TCGGTTATAGCGTTTATAGATCATAAACACCTAAACTTTAGGGAGTAGGTGGGTGTGATAGCACCCATAAATTGCAATACCGACTTACACCCGTTAAAATCATTAGGTACCCTTCTTTTGGTTTCACCGTGGTCGGATAAAAATAAAGAGCCCTTTCGATATATTATAATGTAGCTTAGCTTACGATAATGTAGCTATTTATGCATATCTATTATAATTTATGAAAAACTCTTTTAACAAAGAATATGTTTTGCTTCTTGCTTCTTCTTCTTCTTGGTTTCACAAATAATCTATTTTCACGAAATTTTAAACCGTCTTCAAAACTAAATAAAACCGGTCAAGTGCGAGTCGGGCTACTCGCGCACCGAGGGTTCCGTACCACACCACTACAGAACACAATATTACTAACTTAGAAAAAAAAACTTTTTTGTCCGGGACCTTTAGCGCAAGACCGACTCACACTTGGCTGGTTTTTAGTATTTGCTGTTATTCTGTAGAGTTTGTTCTATAATCACGTGAAGAAAAAACGTTGATAAAAACTAGTTTCTTGTTGAGAACCCCCCTTAATTTTTATTATTCGTTAACAAATCCGCCGTAATAACGCTTAATCTGAGAAGATTTCAACTATCTAACTATTACGGTTCAAAAGTTAAATAGGTAGGACAGACGGACGGACAGACGGACAGACGGACAGACGGACAGACGGAGAGACGGACAGACGGACGGACGGACGGACGGATGGACGGACGGACAACGTAGGCTTAGTAATAGGGTCCCGTTTTCACCCTTTGGGTACGGAACCCTAAAAAAGTACAAAATAATAAAATAACTAGCCAGCGTATTTTAAATTCGCATCTACATTATAAGAACATTAATATGTTTTATTGGAGTCTGTTTCAATTTATTGTTAAAATTTAATTGAATATTTTTATTCTTTCAATCGCCGATGATTTGCTATGCATTTTTTATGAGTTCCATCGTGTATCTCCGAAGCCCTTTTCTAGATCTTCACCTAATTAAAACCTCTAAAGTATAACATACCAAACACAAAAAGAAACATCAAATCAATTCATAATTGCGGCTTATCGCATAACAAATATAAAAAAAAAAACATGCAGTCGAATTGAGAACCTCCTTTTTTTAAATCGGTTAAAAATTATTAAAGTCTTTGAATTCGAGAGTGAATTTAAAAATAACAAACTGAACTAGAAATAAAAGCAAAAAGTCAATTCGCGTACTTAATTGAATTTGCCGACGGAGCGAACGGTCCCAAAATTTCTCGTTAGCCGAATGTCGAGCCGAATTGTTCCGATATAACTCTCAGGCTGCACGTCAATCTAACGCAACTTCGTTTTCACACTAAAAATACAAAGTGGTTTTCGGTTGTGAGCGTGCACCTACCTTTACATAGTCTATGTAAAGGTGATCGCACGCCTGTCCACGGCGAACGCGGCAAAAGAGCCGAAAAAAATCGATTTTTAGAATTCGTTGTATAAGTAATCCTATGACGCTGTGTGATGCCGGCCAAGAATATTGCAACAACCCGGGTGGGTTGGTTCATCCCGTGGGTGTCGTAAAAGGCAACTAAAGGGATAAACCGGAGGGTGGGCAGCAGACCTGCGTTCAGAACCTACACCCTATGTGCACCCAGAGTGCACCCCGAGTGCAACTTTTCGCACTAAACGCCGTTCAGAGGCTCAGTGAAAGACGTTTTACTATAGAGCGAGTTGAAAAAACAACCGCACAAAAAGGTTCAGAACGCAGCTCAGCGTTATCCGAGTATCATAGATATATCCGATATCCGAATATAACTAGAGATCGGATATTCGGATGCATATTTACCAAAACTTCATTTTTCACAAGAATAATAGATATGGACAAGCTTAATTCATTTATTTTATGAAACAGCCCCAGGATCGTTCTTAAGTCCCGGAATTGCTAAAATACCGTAGAACTTGGACATTTGATCAACTCGGACAATATGAGCAACTCGGACAACATGAACAACTCAGATAATTTGGTCAACTTATACAATGTTGTCTGATTTGACGGATTTGTCTGAGTTGACTAAGTTATTCATGTTGTGCGAGTTGAGCGAGATGTTTATTTTGTCCGAGTTGTCGAAGTTGAATGAGTTGTTCACGTTGTCCAAATTGTACTACTTACTGTTGCCTAAATACGAGGACCAGTATGATAAAATGGTGCGAGTGGCCTGATTTTTTTTAATTAACTTTATTGAGAAAGGCATATCCATAGTACGTTTTCGTGAGGAAAAAAGTGAAGTTTAGGAAAATATGCATCCGATTATCCATCTCTAATAATAATACCCTACTGAGATCGCCAATACGCCTGCCAAGTTGATTACGGCAAAATATTCCTTTTGGGGGAGGCCTATATCCAGCAGTGGATGTACAAAAAAGGCTGAAATGATGAATCCTATGAAATCTCGCAGTTATCCGCGCCGAACCTGACGAATCGCTAGCAGAATTCAGAAGGCACCCAAATCCCAGATGAATTCGGACGTCATCAGATTCCGTCACAATGTACCGATTGTTCGCTCTAAAAATTCAATAAAATTTCGTCTGATTCGGTGCGGAAAGGCTCAGATCAAATTAAAATGATTGTTCTAAGCGGGCAGGAGTGCTATTTTTGAATCTCATACTTTGAACTAAAATAAACTTTGTTTCGATTGTTGGTCATTTGGAATCAGGGACACCTAAAAACCATATCGTAATCTTTTTTTTGTAAATATCTTCAATGTACAGACACGCTTCTGTTACAGTTTTATAATAGTTTAGATTACTTACCTATGCTCAATTCCAAATAGCAACGATAAGGCTATTTTAAATTAATGAAACACCGATTTGAAACATATTTTTCACTTACTCTTAGAACAGTAATATAACTCTATCGGATAGGATGTCTGTTGATTGTCTGATAGTCATCGTTCTGATAAATAAAAAAAAGCCAACTCTATACCAAAGATTTTTGCTCTATACCACATACTAAAAGAAAAACAAAACAAGGGAATAATAATTAATAGGAGTCACGTTGCAGGAACTGACCCGAGCACTCGTCTCGCGTGCTGCTGCCACGAGGCTCCGCATTCCTCAATCTTTTCTTGTTCTTGTCCAAAAACAATCCCTGAGATTGGGATAGATGCTCCCATAAACTACTTGACTTGAGGTGTTTTATTTTTCTGGTTAGGCTTTATATTTTCCTAATCAGAATTGGCCAGAAAGCTAAACAGGAATCGGAAATATCGTTTCATCCTTATATGGTTACCCGTATACATTTTGCAGGTGCAGACCCACGCTCGGCGCGCGACGAATCGGTTCTGTTTCCGAGACAAAAGTAGATTATTTCGTTCATCAGGCTTCATAAAAACTCTACCAAGTTTTGCCTTTCACGTTTCACGAGCTAGGTGTTGCCTTGTATCATTTCACAGTGAAAACTGAACTATATAGTCTAGGAAAAATATGGTTTGAGATTGCATTAAATACACTTTAGTAAATGGCGTTTGAACTAATATTACTGTCAGTTTTTAACACTTGTCGAGATTTTGTGGTTATACCTGTACACCCTGGTGTAACAAAACACCCTAGTAATACTTAAGGGGGTGCTTCAGACCATCAATCTGAACAACTTTCACTATGGAGCCAAAGTAGAGAAAAAATAAAAAAAATCTGCCGTCCCATACATTTGAGTTGAGACGGTACTGCAGTTTTGTATGAAAGAGCGGATTTTTTTTTCGCGATTTCGATCTTGGCTCCATAGTGAAAGTTGTTCAGTTTGATGGTCTGAAGCACCCCCTTAAGTATAACTAGGGTGTCTTGTTACACCCTGTATAATTACTAATATTACGTTTATTCACTCACACTCCTAATTACTACCATAAGTGTCACATATGCATTCGTAATTAGGTATTTTCTTTAAACAAAAACGGAGTACTGAAAACAGATTCTAGAGGGTGTAACAAAACACCCTAGTAATACTTAAAGGGGTGCCTCAGACCATGAAACTGAACAACTTTCACTACGGAGCCAACTTCGAAATCTCGAAAAAAAAAACCGCTGTCCCATACAAAACTGCAGTACCGACTCGACTAAAAATAAATGTATGGGACAGCTGATTTTTTTTCGCGATTTCGAAGTTGGCTCCATATTGAAAATTGTTCAGTTTCATGGTCTGAGGCACCCCTTTAAGTATTACTAGGGTGTTTTGTTGCACCCTGTATAATATAAAATATGCATGCAGCCTTTACCACAGAGCCTCAGACTCGACAAAAACATTGGGTTTCTGGAAAAAGTTTCAGTCTCTTCGATACAAACTAGTATATTGTGCTAGATTAGGTACGTAGTACATACCTAATCTAGCACGTACGCTAGTGGAGTCACGTTCACTCGATTTGGTTATTTTTTGCAATTATTATAAATACCTACATAGTTGTTTACTTTTTATACTCTATTAGTTACTTTGTTAGAGTCTTCCATTTCGGTATACAAGGATTGTATTTAAATGTAGTAGGTATTCTAGATTAAGAATATAATATATTATAGCAACTGTAGACTTCACAACAATGTTTTAAAATGAAAACTAGATACGTAGTACGAATGTTACTTGTGGTATAACTTTGTGCTTATGAAATTATAAGTAGCAGCATACACGATGTGATCTGAAAATCCAAAATTATTCAAGAAAGTTGAATTTTAAAAATTTGGTAGTTAAATCAGAAATTGAAACAGGACAGCAGATTTTATTTTCGCGATTTCGATATTGGTCCCATAGAGAAGGCTGTTCGGTTTGATGGTCTGAAGCACCCCTTTAAGTAACTGTCCTATTTACCCTGTATAGGTATAAACCAGACTTTAGTTAATGCATTAAAACATTAGCAGCACCTATAAATAAAGGAAAGTTGAACCTCAAGGAGAGGACTTCAATAGAGCTACACTGGACGCTGTCAGGCTCGCCGAACATCGACCAAAAAAAAGAATGCAAAAAAAAAAAAGCATTTGTGTATCCCTTACATTTAGATTAACTTGTCTTATGAACGGGCCTCTACATGTTGGCTTCGGCCCCATGCACGCCTTCCAAAGGTCCGGGACTTAATTGCCCGTGATTACGGAACGTAAGACATACAATAATAATAAAAATATATATATATATATAGAAACAGTAGAACAATTTTGTTTATGTTTTATGTTTAATTGACACGAAAAGAAGAAGAATGAAAGTGGAACTTGATCCTCGATGGGAAGTCGAAGGGTGACAAAATGACATAGATCTAATAAAACAACGCTCTAAGGCATAAAAGGAGTTATATTATAACTCAGTTTTAAACCTTTTGGTATTAAATCGGATTGAAATATCAATTTGTGAGGGATTTATATCCATTTTAATATCAATATTGTGCTGAAATCAAACGACATTTTATCTTTATCTCTAGGCTATGAAATCGGATAAGCGAAATACAAAACTTCGTACGTATTATATTTATAGTTTGAACGTAATTAATTTTTTATCAATTTTCGATTCAGTTATTTTATACATACCTACTAGGTGTAAAGTGATAGCCCAGCAAATATTAAACGGTGAACTTAGACCATCAAATTGAACAGCTTTCACTATGGAGCCTTCTTTAGGAAACGCGAAAAAAAATAGGATGTCCCATACAAGACTACTGTACCTACCCGACTAAAATGTATAGGACAGCTGTTTTTTTTTTCGTGGTTCCTGGGCTAGGCTCCATAGTGAAAGTTGTTTAGTTTGATGGTCTTAGTTCACCGTTTCAGTATTTGCTAGGCACCTTGGCATTTGATAGGTTACACCCTGTATACCTAGGTAAAGAAACTTGATTGCGTGGCCCACACTGAAAACGCGAAAAATACTGGCCTTGCACCCGGACTTTCGACGCTCGATATATCGCTACTGATTCGGTCCGCACTTCGAATCACGGAGTATACCCCCAGAGGTCCGACCGAAATCGGCCGAGCTCCTGATTGGTTAATATTTACACAGCTACACAGCTCGCACAGCCAGCTCGCGTCAATGGACAGGCAGCCTTTGAGTCCCACTAAAATTAATTGTTATTTCTCTTCAGCCCAAATGAATAGCGGTCTAACTTTTGTCACATAGATATCCAATAAAATAAATCTCTTAAACTTAACTCCTTTGAGAAACGAAAAGGGGGTAAACTTTTTAAGAGTTTAACTGTGAAGCTAAGGCCACATTGCTTGAGAGTGCTAGTGGTTTCATAAAATGGAATTGCTAGAATTTATTCAACTGTGAATTGTATGAAATAGTGAGTGAGAGAGTATCGTGCAAGTATGGCATTTCAGTTCGAAGAGTTTGCACGTCAATGGTCGCTATATCGATTGTAGTAAAAGTGCAAGGTGTCAACAAAAAGCAAAACCTGAAAACCATACAGTATCATCGATTAGTGAACAACATCTAGATAATTAAAGAGTTTACCCGCGACTTCGTCCGCACAAATTATATACCAGATTATAAGCTATCTAACAAAAAAATTTCATCAAAATCGGTTCAGTAGTTTTTGCGTGATACTGTGACAAACATACAAACAAACAGACAGACAGACAAAAATTCTAAAAGAAAAGTTGGCGTCCGGGAAAAAACCTTTTTTATGTAAATATCTTCAATGTACAGACACACTTCTTTTACAGTTTTATAATAGTTTAGATGTAATGTAGGTAACGTCTTTTATTTGAATCCTTTTTTTTCAACATTACAAAAACAAATTCGAAAACCGTCACGACCGATTTGTATAAATGGGCAGGTTGCGAATTTCAAATGTACATATTTGCAGGTAGGTATAGCATGAACTTGTTATTTAAAAAAAATATACACATGAATTGAGAACCTCCTCCTTTTGCTGAAATCGGTTAAAAAATTTACTGTGAATAGCAGAGAAACATTAATATCATTGGTTAATAGTGTCAACGAATGAAGCGGTTTCTATCGTATACCTATGTATTATTAGATTTTTGCCATAGTGTTGTCAAGGATAGTTTTATATTTCTACTGTTTTCCCTTTTGTGTGTGTCTCTGCTGAGCCGTATGCGCTGCAGCCCTAACACCATCCTGCGCGCGTTGGGAGACAGATGGGACTCCCCAATGCTGCAACGTTGGGTACCTACGCTTGCATGCCACCTTGTAGCTGCCCACATCTTTGTCGGATAGATTTTTATAACTAACATAGTTTGTAAGATCATTGTTACTAACACTAGAATGGATCTGAGTTATCTGAGGAATAAATAATTTAATTTAATTTTAATTTAATTTTAAAATGTCTAGTAAAATATTGAGGCAAAGTCTGTCTATCTGACGAATAAATGATTTAATTTAATTTTAAAATGTCTAGTAAAATATTGAGGCAAAGTCTGTCTTTCTTTTGAACGTGCAAATAAAAAAAAGTGAAGGAAAAAAAACGGATTCCTGTAAGACAAGAAAACCAACATTCTTACCTACAAAAATACGACCGAGAAGTGTTTGAAACTAATAAGTACGTCATTATAATAACGTTAGTTATTAATCTATTATAATCTATGGAATACGTCTATCAGTAATTAATTGAAAACGTATGAAAATTTAATATAGCGGCATTAAAATAAGCTCAAACAATTAATCTCAACCGATGGTAACTACTTTGTAAGTGGACGATTTATATAGCAGCCTTAAAACCTTTTGTCAGAAATTCACAATGCATTTCGCGAGTCTCACTTTGCAGTTTGAGCTTGCAAGTTTTCGATCCCAAGTGCATTTTCTGCAATCTAAACTTTTGTTCGAACTTAAGACGTCTGGCTGCTATTAAATAAATGCAATAAATAAACCTTCGAGTTCAACTCACAAAAGACTTATGGTACCGAACCTACGTAAACTTTGCATTCAAGCGCAGCAGGCTTGGCTGTTGCTGTATGATTTATTTTATTGCAGAAGAAATTTTTTATTTACTCGTTTGTTACAATTACAACAGTAAAGGAGAACGCCCAAACCAGTTTCGCCTATATGGAGGTGCTACTGGGAATGTTCCTCCATTGAAAAGGGAAGTACTTCCGCCAGGCTAGGTGTGATGCCTGGGGACCGGCCGTGGTCCAACAGTTCTTAGTTGGACCTTCTATATATATCGAATCTCTGTGATTATTTCTCTTGCGCGATTTATGTCTCGCATTCGATTGTGAACCTTATGTGTAGTAGGTTACGAGTAGCGTATTTACGATGAACGTTGTCTTTGTATGGAGCATATTTCCGTGAGCGACGGTATCGCCATCTGTTGGCATCTTTGCTATAACTTGTGGGTGCTGGACATCTGTAGTAGTTCCCCACAATAAATAAACCTTCGAGTTCAACTCAGAAAAGACTTATAGTACGGAACCTACGTAAACTTTGCATTCAAGCGCAGCAGGCTTGGCTGTTGCTGTATGATTTATTTTAATGCAGAAGAAATTTTTTATTTACTCGTTCGTTAGAGGGAGGTTACACGGTCAGTATTTCATCAGTCTGGTCCATCAGTCTGGTCACGTATATTTGATTTGAAGGGAAACTGACTCGAGATTGACCCGACTAACATGGTGCTTCAGTATATCAGTTTCCCTTCAAATCAAATAAACATGACCAGATTGATGGACCAGAATGACGAAATACTGAACGTGTAACCGTGAACGTATCTTACAATTGCAACAGTAAAGGAGAACGCCCAATCTCGTTTCGCCTACAAAACTGGATTTGAATTTGAATTTTATAAGAAATGCCACGACATTAAAGGATAATTTCCATTTCCTTGGGAAGCACGATATTCAGCATATCCTGTGTATAATTTCAGCTATTCAGCTTTCTATGTGTTCTTTGATCAAACACATTCGCCAGCTGCAACTTCTATTTTGAATTAAAAACTTCTTAATAATTCAAGGAACATTTTTCATAACGCTATCGAATTTTCATATCATCATCATCATCATCAGCCTATAAACGTCCCACTGCAGGGCACAGGCCTACCCTCAAGGAGGGGTGTATGGGCATTAGTCCACCACGTGTGCCCAATGCGGGTTGGTAGACTTCACATACACATCAGAATTTCTTCTTCAGTGTATGCAGGTTTCCTCACGATGTTTTCCTTCACCGTTTGAGAGCAGTCGGTTTTACGTACATAAGTTAGAAAAAGTCATTGGTACATGGCATGTTGTCCGTGCGGATTTGAACCCGGACCCCCACAATTGAGAGTCCATACCTCTCCGCAACGCGCCACCGACGCTCTCTTTTATTTTCATATACAGGGTGTAAAATAAAATGCCTTAAATATTACCTAAACAGGGTTGTTTATTTTACACCCTGTAGGTATATGAAAATTCGATGGCTTTAGACCATCAAACTGAACAACTTTCACATGTAAAATACATTTCATAGATGGATTGAATAGGGCGGATACACCCTGTAGGTAAATGTACCTAACGGGCAATGGCCCGTTCGGTATCTCATTACTGGAAACTAGGCTTACCTCTTTTGTGTGCAATTGTCGACCAACTCCAAAGACAATCAAGTTCTCCGAAATGGGCGCAAAAGCAAAATCGGACCGGACATTATCTGTCGTGAGCATTCAGATGGGGGAAACAAGAAAATGGGTCAAACGAGACGTCGTCGAGGAATCGGCGTCAAGGCAGAATAAAGATGATAACAATTATAAGTGCTATCCAAAATTGGAGCAAGAAAGAACACAATAAAACCTAGAACAAAGCCAGCGATATGACACAATAGGCAACCTATATTCGCAAGATATTTTATACAGTGTTCCTTACTTAAGAGGGCTATCACAGTCCAGTGGCGCCCGCATCACATTAAAAAAGATTTATCAATAAAGAAAGCCTAAATTAAAAAAGTGCTCAACACAAACACTACTAAAGCCTTCAAGCCATTGTTATACAATACTTTTATAGGTTCTAAACATTCCACTTTTAGACAATTTCGAATAAAAATAAAAGTGGCCGTTTTTTTTTCTTTTTTCAAAATTTGTATGTTTAGACATTTAAAAAACCTATAAAAGTATTCTATGAAAATAGCTTGAAGGCTTTTGTAGTGTTCGTGTTGAGCACTTTTTAGGGTTCCGTACCCAAAGGGTGAAAACGGGACCCTATTACTAAGCCTACGTTGTCCGTCCGTCCGTCCGTCCGTCCGTTCGTCCGTCTGTCCGTCTGTCCGTCTGTCCGTCTGTCCGTCTGTCCGTCTGTCCGTCTGTCCGTCTGTCCGTCTGTCCGTCTGTCCGTCTGTCCGTCTGTCCGTCTGTCCGTCTGTCCGTCTGTCCGTCTGTCCGTCTGTCCGTCTGTCCGTCTGTCCGTCTGTCCGTCTGTCCGTCTGTCCGTCTGTCCGTCTGTCCGTCTGTCCGTCTGTCCGTCTGTCCGTCTGTCCGTCTGTCCGTCTGTCCGTCTGTCCGTCTGTCCGTCTGTCCGTCTGTCCGTCTGTCCGTCTGTCCGTCTGTCCGTCTGTCCGTCTGTCCGTCTGTCCGTCTGTCCGTCTGTCCGTCTGTCCGTCTGTCCGTCTGTCCGTCTGTCCGTCTGTCCGTCTGTCCGTCTGTCCGTCTGTCCGTCTGTCCGTCTGTCCGTCTGTCCGTCTGTCCGTCTGTCCGTCTGTCCGTCTGTCCGTCTGTCCGTCTGTCCGTCTGTCCGTCTGTCCGTCTGTCCGTCTGTCCGTCTGTCCGTCTGTCCGTCTGTCCGTCTGTCCGTCTGTCCGTCTGTCCGTCTGTCCGTCTGTCCGTCTGTCCGTCTGTCCGTCTGTCCGTCTGTCCGTCTGTCCGTCTGTCCGTCTGTCCGTCTGTCCGTCTGTCCGTCTGTCCGTCTGTCCGTCTGTCCGTCTGTCCGTCTGTCCGTCTGTCCGTCTGTCCGTCTGTCCGTCTGTCCGTCTGTCCGTCTGTCCGTCTGTCCGTCTGTCCGTCTGTCCGTCTGTCCGTCTGTCCGTCTGTCCGTCTGTCCGTCTGTCCGTCTGTCCGTCTGTCCGTCTGTCCGTCTGTCCGTCTGTCCGTCTGTCCGTCTGTCCGTCTGTCCGTCTGTCCGTCTGTCCGTCTGTCCGTCTGTCCGTCTGTCCGTCTGTCCGTCTGTCCGTCTGTCCGTCTGTCCGTCTGTCCGTCTGTCCGTCTGTCCGTCTGTCCGTCTGTCCGTCTGTCCGTCTGTCCGTCTGTCCGTCTGTCCGTCTGTCCGTCTGTCCGTCTGTCCGTCTGTCCGTCTGTCCGTCTGTCCGTCTGTCCGTCTGTCCGTCCGTCCGTCCGTCTGTCCTACCTATTTAGGGCTGTAACTTTAATAGCTAGATAGTTGAAATTTTCTCAGATTATGCGTTATTGCGGCGGATTCATAAAAAATAATAAAAATGGCAGAAAATTAAAAATTAAGGGGGGTTTTCAACAAGAAACTAGTTTTTATCAACGTTTTTTCTTCACGCTCTATAGTAAAAACGGTAATACAAACAAGCGTCAAACTTAGTGTGATTATAGAGAAAACTCTACAGAATAACAACAAATACTAAAAACCGTGTGAGTCGGTCTCGCGCTAAAGGTCCCGGACGAAAAAAGTTTTTTTTCTAAGTTAATAATGTTGTGTTCTGTGGTGGTGTGGTACGGAACCCTCGTTGCGCGAGTAGCCCGACTCGCACTTGACCAGTTTTATTTAATTTAGGCTTTCTTTATTGAGAAATCTTTTTTAATGTGAGAATGAGAGCGCCACTGAACTGCGATAGCCCTCTTAAGGAAATATTTCTTGTCGGGATGCTGGAGAACAATGGAGTTTTGTGACAAGAGCTTTTAAGGGACAATTTTGAAAAGCACTTGCGTTGATTACCGAACTCTGCCTTCGTTCAAGGTTTTCTTATTTTTAATGACCATTTTGAATGAAACCTTATTATGAACGCTGAGTGTTGTTTGTGCCTTTTAATATTATTAGGTTGATTTTGAACTGTTGCCACACTGAAAAAAATGTTTTGTTATACAACGTGTTAATGAAATAGCGCAAAACCTCATACACCCCAACTGATTTATTACAAAATAATTAGATTGAAACTATAATTTCATTATTTTGATAGTTAAAATTTAAAGTTATTCGCATTTTAAGTTTTTAGGCAAAAATGATTTGTTATCATTTCAGCACTGAAAGAAAGCGCTAACGTACCCATGTATACATTTTTATAATCTTGTTTTGGTTGTAAGTAGGGTGAGTGTGCCCGTGCGGTGGGTTGACATCGGGTTCAGAAAATTTTAAATTTTGCAAGTGTATTATTTAATATTTTGAAAAAATGGGGGTCGAAGTTGCTCGCGTCCGTAGGTTTTACTCCTGAGACCCTACACGTGATCCCTGGGTGGTGCCAAACTAGTAACAACTTCAGGTGGTAGGCTTCGGCCGAGGCTAATCACCACCCTTCCGACAAAGCCATACCGCCAAACAGGTCTCCTGTGTTCCGGTATGATGTTGGAAGAAGCCGTATCTGGACAACTTGGTTGTGGGCGAAATTGTCCGAATAAGGCCGTTCTCGGCTTGTTGTGGTCTCGCGCCGGGCATCTCGACACGGAGGGTAGCGGGATCCGAAGCACGGTCCACCGCTGGCCGACCGCAGGTTGTAGGGGGCCCAATTAGTAGGCCAGCCACCTATGAAAGGCTGCCCCGCCGCCTCGCGAAAAATCCCGGATGGCTTCATCGTGCCGGTTGGCGACCGGATGGGAGGACCCGATGACAATCTCCGGGGGGGTTCGGGCGTCCCCGCAGTCTCCGTGCGAGCTTCCCTTCAGTGTGACTCCTCAGCTCAGCCGCTGGGTTCTTTTTCCGATCGTATTGCCCACCTCTGTCCGTCCACAAGCCTATTTTTGAATGAAGTATGAACAAGAAAAATAAAAGGAAAAAGTATAAACGGCGGCTGCACGTCCTCCCCTTAAAAGTGCACCTCTCAAATATCCGAGGACTGCACTCCAATCTCGATCCAGTCCACCACCATCTTGAGACTGAGCAGCCTCACTTGTTTTTCCTCACTGAGACGCAGATTCGACGTCCGACAGACGCGACCTACCTGTACTATCCCGGATATAGCTTGGAGCATAATTTTAAGCCCAAAGCTGGTGTGTGCCTGTATGTCCGCGATGACGTATGTAGTCGGCGACTCCGTGCCCTTGAACATCCTGATTATTCTGTGCTCTGGGTATTGGTGGACACGGGAACTGAGCAGACGCTGTACGCCGGTGTCTATAGATCACACAGTGGCGACCTTGAGACAACCGCACTCTTTGAGTACTTAAGCGAAACGGCGGACTCTGCTCAACAACGGTACCCCACGGCTCAGGTTGTTTTCCTGGGGGATTTCAACGCTCACCATCGGGAGTGGTTGGTTCCTTACCGGAAAACAGATCATGCCGGTAGAGAGGCGCGCAAATTTGCTCTATCGCTAGATCTCACCCAAATGGTCAATCAGCCGACTAGGGTGCCGGACGTTGAAGACCATACTGCAAATTGCCTGGACCTTCTGCTGACCACAGATCCCCACAGATACACAGTATCGGTATCAGCCCCCCTGGGCACTTCCGACCACTGTGTAGTGAAAGCTGTTTCGTCAGTAACACCGCCCGAAAAAGGCCAAAATGGCACAAGGCGTCTGTGGCGGTACAAGTCGGCAGATTGGGACGAGATGCGTCACTTCTTCGCCTCCTATCCTTGGCGGCAAACATGCTTTTCTTCTGGAGACCCGACGAGCTGCGCGAACGCCATAACCGACGTGGTGCTTCGAGGTATGGAATATTTTATTCCATACTCCGATGTACCAGTCGGTAGCAAGTCTCGCCCCTGGTACAACACCGAGTGTGCTCTTGCTGAGCAGCATAAGAACTCGGCCTACCAGAAGTGGGCTGAAGCCCGAAGTCGTAAAGCTCCGGATATTCGGGAAAAGAAAAAAGCCTTCAACCAAGCCGCCAAGTCAAGCAAAAGAGTTCTTCGCCGGGCCCGATACGACCATATTGGCCGCATAGGCGCCAGATTGGCTTCGTACCCTTCAGGTAGTAAAGCGTTCTGGTCCCTAGCCAAATCGGTTGAGTCCAACTTCTGTCGCCCTTCGCTTCCTCCTCTGCTAAAACCTGACGGATCACTCGCGCACACCGCGAAAGACAAAGCGAATTTGTTTGCCGGTCTGTTTGCTGGTAATTCGCGTCTGGATGCCGGCGCTAAAACACCGCCCTCGATACCATGTTGTGACACAGTAATGTCGTCCATTGGTATTCGAACAAAAGAGGTTCGAAAAGTGCTGCGCAACCTAGACGTGAATAAGGCTAGTGGTCCTGATGGGATTCCAGCAATAGTACTAAAGAACACCGCACCCGAGTTGTCTCCGGTCTTAACACGCTTATATCGCCTGTCTCTGGAAACGGGTAAAGTCCCAGAATCATGGAAGCTTGCGAACGTACAACCTGTTCCTAAGAAAGGTAGTCGGGCAGACCCTGCCAATTATCGTCCCATTGCTATCACCTCCATATTCTGTAAGGTTATGGAGCGTATTCTGAACACCCACATTCTTACGTACCTAGAAGAGTACAATATACTTAGCGACCGTCAATACGGCTTCCGGCAGCGGCGGTCCACTGGCGATCTTCTAGTGTACGCCACACATATATGGGGCGAAGCCATGGAGAAACATGGTGAGGCTTTGGCGGTATCACTCGATATCTCCAAGGCGTTTGACAGGGTCTGGCACGCTAGCCTCTTAAGCAAGCTTCCATCATTCGGTTTCCCTTCTGGCCTGTGTGACTGGATAGCTGATTTCCTGAGCGAACGGTCTATTCGAGTTGTAATAGACGGCTCGTCGTCTGACCTTATGGCGATCAATGCTGGTGTCCCTCAGGGATCAGTTCTCTCTGCGACCTTATTTCTGCTGCACATCAATGATCTGCTACAGCCCGGTATATTTGGGTACGCAGACGACAGCACGGTTACCGAGAGATATCTGCCTGTTAGACAGGCCGACGGCCACGAAGTCCGGTCCCAGAGAGAGGCCATGGTCGAGCGTACGAATTCGACCTTGACGGCAGTGTCCGAATGGGGTACTGCCAACTTGGTTGAATTCAATGCCACCAAAACACAGGCCTGTCTGTTTTCCGCAAAAAGGTCACGTCCTAATGTGTCTCCTACGTTCCAGGGTGTCTCCATTCCGATTTCCGAAAGTCTAGAGTTGTTGGGTCTCGAACTCACGTCGGACCTGAACTTCGGCCGCTCGATTGAGTCCAAAGCTAAAACCGCAGCCAAGAAACTTGGTATCCTGAACAAGGTTAAGCGGTACTTCTCGCCTGCACAGCTTCTTACTCTCTACAAAGCCCAAGTGCGATCTTGCATGGAGTACTGCAGTCACCTCTGGGACGGCTCTGCGAAATACCAACTTGACGCACTGGACTCAGTTGAGCGTCGAGCCAAGAGACTCATCGATGACGATGCACTCGTCGAGACTAAGTTACACGGTCTGGAGCACCGACGATTGGTCGCTTGTCTGTCGGTATTCTATCGGCTACACTTCGGCGAATGTGCCCAGGAGTTACATGACCTGATTCCACCATCCCCCTTCCATCATCGTACGACAAGACGTAGTGCGAGACTGCATCCATACGTTGTCGATATTCCAACAATCCGCACAAATAGGTTCGCATCCTCTTTTATAATGAGAACCGGTAAGGTTTGGAACTCTCTCCCTGCGTCTGTTTTCCCAAGCAAATACAATCAGGATATTTTTAAAAGAAGAGTAAATAGGCTTTTTCTGGGCGAGCGCGCTACATCCTCGGCTTCATCTACACTTTCCATCAGGTGAGCTGAAGCCAAGCGCAAACCCATTATGAATAAAAAAAAAAAAAAAAAAAAAAAATTACCTATGTTGAAACTATGATAATTCGACTCTGCTCTCGATTCTTAACAAAGTACTTTCCAGTTTTGCGTTAATTCATTAACACGTTGTATACAACCAAACTTTAGTGACTACCGAACTATTTTGTAGCACATAACCAAACATTTGGCTATTTATAACCAAATGTTTGATTATGAGCTACAAAATAGTTCGGTAGTCGCTAAAATTTGGTTGTATATAACAAAACATTTCTTTCAGTGCAGCTTAGACAATTTAATAGGGACGAGTTACGCGTGTCATTCTACTAAGAAACATTTCTGCCACTTTTTGCGGGGGGCGTGGTAACATGAAATCCGCAACATTGGATTTTATTCCCCATAAGTTTAGATTCAAATTTTGAATGTTAAAAATCATGAAAAGTAAGTCTCGTGTGAACCCCAAATGTTCTAAGTTCAAAATTATTGTTTCGCTATTATAGGCTGTCTCGTTTAGTGATAAGGTATAAAATTGGGTGTAAATGCGCAAGATTAATTGATCTAATACCGCGGCAGAGGGGAAATGCTACCGCAAGGCGACTCCCTATTAAATTGTTAAGGTTGCCAGTGATAAAAATTGTGGCAAAAACTGGGTGTCTTATCATCGCGCGAATTGACGACGCGAGCGTGCAAGCGACCGTGGACTATAGGCCAGTCATTTTACGGAGTTTTGTTAGGCGGGGTAGGGAGTAATTATTAATTGGACTTTTAAACTGTTACCGGCACAATTTAGTGACAAAAATACTATCCTAAACCATATTAAAAAAAAAAAATTGCTACGCAATATAGAAATCAAAATTGTGTGTCCCAGAAGGCTTTTAAATTAATAATATTAATACCAATGCACTCATTTGAATTAGATTGAACAATATACATTATTTTTGATCAATAAAATAGGCACTAAAATAAAAAAAATGAGGTATAATTATTAGAATATACGAATGTATTTTTCAAAACCTTCTAAGTAGACAAAAATATTTACACCATTTTTGAAGTATGTATGATGGTAAAGTTTTAAACATGTGCAAAAAAAAATTTATCATCAGGTTTTTTAGAACGAGATAATATCTATATTTTAAAATTGGAACTGTTGCTGACGTAATTTGTTTTTAATTTTGTTACATTCTTCAGCTCAAATTGGCTGTTTAATATTATAGCGAAAAAAAAAATCAATTAGTAATTATTCCCGGCTCAAACCGTAAAATGATTAGGCTACTAGCGCAGTAGCACGGTCGATACCGACCAACCATGGACGCAATTATCGCGCGAATTTCAATTAGGACACCTATTCGAATTCAATATGTTGATCGCGCGTTCGTACGAACTAAGTTCGCGCGAATAGATTCACAAACATTTGAGTAGTTCAATGTTTGATCGCGAGTTCATACGAGTAAAATTCGCGCGAATCTACGATGACGCATTCGCATTAGGACGATACCTAACAAAAACGGTGTTGTTTTATAATCTGGTAACAACAATTGATTTCAGTGACTCAATCATTACCCTCCTTTTCACAAACCACTTTGCTTCGTTACACAAAAAACGGTGTCGGGGATGGCATTTTGATAGATTAGGAACATCTGCTGGAACAAATGAGCTTTACAAAGATAAGGTAGACTCATCTTTCACTTTTTCTTTGGATTCTGTTTTCATTTCCTTGACCTCTTTTTGGAGTTTTCTTAAAACAATAAACATTTTAGGATGCACTGTATTTAGCGTAATGAGCTTTATTTTACACCCTGTATACAGGGTCCTTCTTAATATTCTGACCCTTTTTTTAAGAGGATGATCAGACCATCAAACTGAACATTCTCTATGGCACCTACATCGAAATCGCGAAAAAAAATCAGCTGTCCCATACATTTGGCTCGAGTAGGTTTGCAGTTTTGTATGGAGCAGCTGATTTTTTTTCGCGATTTCGATGGTGTTCCTATAGAGAAAGTTGTTCAGTTTGATGGTCTGGTCATCCCCTTAAAAAATTGTTAGCAGGGTGTTAAATTAAATTGGACACTTACTTAGAGGGGTGCTTCAGACCATCAAACTGAAAAACTTTCAGTATGGGACCGACACTGAAATCGCAAAGAAAAAATCCGTGGTCTTATACAAAACTGCAAACATAACTCGACTGAAATGTATGGGACAAACGATTTTTTTTCGCGATTTCGATATTGGTCCCATAGAGAATGTTGTTCAGTTTGTTGTTCTGATTTAATTTTACACCCTGTATAGGCTTTCGCTCACCAAAGAAATAACCTTACTTAAGTTTTCCAAAGCCCTATAAAAGCATGCCTTGCTAAGTAGACGCGATTGCTGAAACGGCTTTTGTAATTTTTCACTAAATTTTGCAGTGAAAATAGCTCATCCAATTTATAGGATAAGCGGCAGATCAGAACGCTTTCAAGCATAGATAACTCTTCTATGCTTTCGAGGTATGAATAGCGAAGATATGCTTTCGGTTTTGCCGATTTCGGTTTTAAATACAATTTTTTCAACACACTTGCTCGTAAAGTGGCTCTTATTGCACCGCTTTCAGATACATAATGCAGCTTATAGAACACGCGTGCGCAAATGTTACATTATCGAACTAGTTCGGTAATGCTTTTTTTTTTCCATCTCAATCAAAAACACGGGCCGCAAAAAAATTTAACCCAGCTCCATTTTCCACTAATATTTGTCTAAAATAATTGTGTTTTATGAAGTTTTATTATTTTTTCCTCGCAAGTGTGTTGAAAAGCGTCTTATGAAACGCGGGCGTTGGTCATTGCAGCCTCGGCTAGTTTAACAGCACTCGCCTGCGGCTCATGCTGCAATCCCGCCTCGGCTGTAATGACCAACTTCGCTCACGTGTATCATAATTTACAGCAGGACAAGTTTCGATCAAAATGTAGCCGAATCTTCGGTTTCAATCAAGACTATGGCTAATAAAAACATAAAAGTTACAGGATGTTAGATTAACTGCAGAAGGTTTTCTCTTATGAATAAGTAAGAGGTAAGTAGTGAGATATGACACGTGCTGCAGTAGGAAAAATTGTCCTTTTCATATGTAATTTCGAAGAAACTATAAAGGATTCGCTCTAAGAATTGCGAATTTTTACGTCACAAAATAATTTTTTTTCTTTTGATTTACTACTAAAGTTTATTGTATTTGTTAAAATCAAAACATGCTTGTAATATAAACTGAGCCTGGCTACACTTTCTACATATTTTATTAACAACATTCTTTGTTAAATAATATTATTATGAAAATAATAGCTTAATTCAAGCGGAATAATGAGTCTATAAATGACTACAAAAACACAGTATAAGAAAGATTATGGTATACTACATATGAATTTATTTATTTACAACAGAATAGATACAAATACAAATATACCTAACCTTTAACTACATACATACTTAGTTTCAATATTCTCTCAACAAAAAATGGGATTCGTTTTCGGCTTCGAAATTAGGTTCGGTAGTCACTATATCAAACATTTTTGTAGGTAATTGATATCCACTTCACTTAGCGAACCGTTTACTGAACTAATGCTTTCTGACAGGTTTCATCTATGTGTATAAAATATATACATTATTGTCGGCCTGAACATGATTTCAATCTCTACGCTCTTAAATTGCACTAGATTTTTAACCTTATTATTAAAAAAATATATACCTATGATACTATTATCCGTTTTTAGGGTTCCGAAGTCAAAAAGGAACGATTATAGTTTCGACATGTCCGTCTGTCCGTCTGTCCATACGTCTGTCTGTCCGTCCGTCTGTCCGCGGCTTAGCTGGCATGGATATATATAGATATTAATCACGTCGACAAAGTGATAAAATAAAATCTTGAAAAATATTTTACGTGTACGGGAGGTCCGTACATGTGAAATGGGGATGACATTTTTTTTTCTCATCTACTCCATGGTGTGGGGTATCGTTGGATAGGTCGTTTAAAAATATTATGGGTGTGGGAAAACCATTTTTCGATTTAGGGATCCGTTAGCGAAATATTAAGCTTTAAAGTAAAAAAAAATCGTAGAGTCAAGTGTCTCCCCCCCCGGCCAGCTAAACGGTTGTTTCTGGATATGTAAAAAAATTCATGGCAGTAGTACATATAACGAAATTAAAAGAAAAACTATCACCGCTAAGTAGACTTTACAAGTTTACGAGTAATAGTCGATCAACTTATAAAATGTAGTTTTTAGACTTTATTAGCCGTTAAACCGTAGTATAAAATAAAACGCCTCCTTCTAAGTCCATATTATATTGTGAGGTAACTACGGAACCCTATCCTGTGCGTGGTCCGACACGCACTCGGCCAGTTTTTTTTTTCATTTCGACAGTATTTTAACAATTCAACAGTAGCCGTCGAAATGAGCAATAAGCAAACAATAAGTCGCGTAATGCTTCGGCGTAATGACACATTTCGCACAGTAATAAATTGCAAATTTAATTCAGAAATAATTTCTGTATTGAATGAAACAATTCAATAAAAATTGATTCTATCAGAGTTGCAAAATACTACTCTCGCTATTTTAACGGGTTCTTACCGCGTGTTTTAGTTTTTAATTACTAAAAAAATTTTAAGGGTGTATTCAGACAATGAAACTAAACAACTTTTCCTAAAGAACATGGGTCGTAAAACGAGATTTTTTTTGGATCCTCATACAAAAGTGTGGATCAGCCGATTGGATTTCTATGGGAGGTCCAAATAATTCTCTTTTTCTTCCAACCATGTTTATTAGAGAAAGTTGTTTAGTTTCATTGTATAAGGGTGTACCTTAAAATTGGTTTGGAGCTAAACTTTGGAAAGTGCGAACTATACCTGAATCCCTCCATCTTGCCGGATACCAGGCGCGACATCCTTTCCAAATTTAATGAGATCGCTCCCGATATCCAGGTTGCAACTAATACATCCTTACGCTTGCTGGGGGCTCCTTTACTTGATGACGCCATTCCATCTTTCCTCCAGGAGCAGATTGAAAAATTCGATGACACACTCGAGCGCCTATTAAAGATCAATCCCCACATTGCCCTCACCATTGTAAAGTTTTGCCTCTTTGTCCCGAAGTTTACGTACGTCCTTCGATGCTGCCACTTTTGGAGGTTCCAGACCTTGCTGTCTACCGTCGACGACCGGATATGTGCGCTCTTGTCTAAGATCCTTAACTGCAATCTAACGGCAAGGGCGTGGTCTCAGGCTTCCCTACCTGTCCGATTCGGGGGTATTGGAATACGCGGAGTCTCGTCAGTCTCTCACTGCCAGCTTTTCTGGCCTCGGCTTCCAGCTGCAATGAACTTTTCCACCAAATCACTGGCCCTTCTCTGGGGCATGCCGACGTTGTTCATCTGCCGGAGGCTACTGCGAAGTGGAAGTCATTGTGTAGCTGCGAAGTCCCTGCATCTCCATATTTACAAAGGCTCTGGGACGAGCCGCTGTGTAAGAGGACACAGCAAGATCTGCTGAATTCCTGCACATCCTCTGCGGAACGCGCACGCTTTCTTGCCGTTTTCGAGAAGGAATCAGGGCTGTGGCTAAATGCTATACCATCGTCCAATATCGGCACACTCTTAGACGGCTGCACTTTATCACTTGCAGTTGGCCTCCGTTTGGGTGTTAGGACCAATCAGCCTCACACATGCGGCGGTTGCGGCGCAGACGTCGACGAGCTTGGCCACCATGGTCTGTGTTGCCGCAAAAGCGCCGGTCGCAACCCTCGTCATTCGGCCCTGAATGATGTCATTCGTCGGGCTCTTGTTTCAGTGAACGTTCCGGTACGATCGGAGCCAAACGGAATCGTTCTCACTGATGGCAGGAGACCCGACGGGGTGACACTCATCCCCTGGCAACAGGGCAGGTGCCTGGTGTGGGACGCGACCTGCGTAGACACACTAGCCCCATCCCATATCCGAGCTATATGCGCGCGTGCGGGTGCCGCGGCCATGGGGGCTGAGATTGCCAAGGTGCGGAAGTATGACGAAATCTCGGGATGTTTCATGTTTGCACCGATTGGCTTCGAAACGTTGGGTCCTTGGGGCCCAGAAGCAAAGAAATTCATAAAAGAGTTGTCGATGCGTCTCCGCGAGACCACCGGTGACCGTAGAGCTGGCAGCTTCCTTGGCCAACGACTCAGCCTGGCTGTTCAAAGGGGGAACGCTGCCAGCAAGCTTGGCACCATGTCTCGCGAGGACGCATCCGACGACCTTTTTTATCTTTAAGATCTCATTAAATTATTGTATACTTTTAGAGAAATAAAGTTTTCCCCTTAAAATTGTGATAGGTAATAAATAATTAAAAACTGTATAATTCTCGATTAAGAATGTTCAAAGACGAATGCCTCCCTTACATTGATATAAAATGTATTACACTATCTAAAAGCAAGCACTTACCTAGCACTTCAATAGCAATTTAAAACCAATTAGTTGTTAAGTAAAAACATCCGCAGGGAGCAGTTAATAAGCAAAAATTCCCTAGGCAATAATTAATGATGTTTTTTCTAGGCCATTTCATTAGTTTTCGTTTTATAAAGCCGAACTAAATTTTTATGAGAAATATTTCACATTTTCGACTAGACATTGTTTATTTAATTAGACCTGCCGCCCATTTAATTACAAAAACAAAGGTCTTTAAAAAAGCGAACAAGATAACACAGAAACATTTCGCAATGTAAAGTTAATTAGTAGTACCAAAACAGACTATTTTCCCCAAGGTGACACAGGATTAGCATAAGTAAATTCGATACTTTCGGACGAAATCCATTAGGGACTCGTCCCAATTTAGATTGTGTAGGTATATTTACTAAATCCAGTTACGTTTTATCTTTTTGGTTTTGGAGCAACCCTTTGTTTCTCAGTCATTTATATACGGGAATTTAACGTTAACAGTGATAGTTCAACACCGAAGAAAGAATTCGTTTACTTATTTATGATATAACTAAAAGTCTAAAAGCATGTCAAAAGAAAAAACAAAAATAGAAATATATTTTTCATTCAATCGCGCAGCGCTCGCTTTTAACGAACAAGATTTTTAATTTTCTGCTTTTATTTGAGACTAGCGGCCCGTCCCGGCTTCGCACGGGTGGACGTCTAATCTTTTCTAGCAATAAATATAGCCTATGTTACTCAGGGTGAATGCAGCTTTCTAATGGTGAAAGAATTTTTTAAATCGGCCCATTACTTTTTGAGCCTATTCATTACAAACATACAAACATACAAAAATAGGTACAAATCTTTCCTCTTTATAATATTAGTATAGATATAGATGTATTTGTAAACACTTGGGTACAACTGTTTTGAAATAGATTCAGAGGCACTTACATTTACTCAATTTCTTCAACTTTCAAGAAAGTTGTTTTTGTTGTTCTTGTTGGCCATTGTTACAATATTGAATTAGGTGAGCCTTTTTGGAAATAAATAAATAAAATATACAAAAAAATAGATTTTTCTGTAGTTTAGAAGGGACCTTTCTTCCTTTCCTTTGGTTAAATTTGGTCCAAGTGTTGTTACATGCCATTAATTACATATCAAATCTACCTGGAGTGCGATTTTTGAAACTCATTCGTTGAACTCAGCAGTTGTAAATGACAAAATTACTATGGAGATATGCAACTTTCTACTGTTGATTTGACTTTCAAAAATCATACTTCAGGAGTGCGTTTTTTGAAAGTCAAATCAGCAGTAGAAAGATTATCTCCACAGTAATTTTGACATTTTCAAGTGCTGAGTTCAACGTATGAGATTCAAAAATCGCACTCCAGTTCTATATTTTGTGTAACCCTTACCCATTGACTTCTTTTCCTCAACATTATTCTTCCAATATTCGTTAACATATTTCAAATAGTATTGTTGTAACTTTATCCTCTTTTATTTCAATTTTTGAAATAAATAAGAAACAAAGTAGCAACGCAGCAGCACTTCGACTCTAATACGTTACTAAAGGAAACTTTTAAACAGTCGTTACTTAAACACCAGATTTTCCGATACTTACCATAATTATAGCGCATTGAATGAGTTTGGGCTTGTTTTAATGCTTATATCTCGGACTGCTATCGGAATGGGACTGACGAAGCCGTAATGACTTAAGAGGGGGTCATACCTATTTTGTCTGTTTTCGAACCGATTTTTGATAACCATATTATTACATTTAATATATATAGTTCACATAACGATGTAGATACGTTCTTTCTGCAGGGCATCTAACCGTTGAAAACACGATTCTATTAAATTTTCTCGATAGAAAAGAGGAGCAAAGTAAGCTCGATTTCAGATTTATAACCAGTTTTACAAGAATCACCTACACAATTTCTTCTGAATATACCATCATTTGAAAGGTAAATAATTATAGCAGGGCTTCTACCCGATGGATTTTTCCCCAAACACCCAAGAGTTTTCTCTTGGGTGTTAAGAAAATTTAAGTCGAGTGGAAAAGATACGTGATCTTGGCATTTATTTTGATACGAAATTTGCATTAAATAGTCACATCGATACAATAACTAACAAAGCATTTAAGACACTTGGATTTGTCATGCGCACTTGCTCACCATTCCGTAATCCCTTGTGTATCAAAAGTGTTTATTTCGCCTATGTGAGAAGTGTTCTTGAGTTCGGATCATCCATTTGGGCCCCACAATACAATAAATACAAGGCCGCAATAGAGAAAATTCAAAAGCGATTTATAAAATTTTTAAACTACCAGACTTTTTCGTCATCTGAATCTTATGAGGAGAGTTGTAAAACCCACTTCATGCTGACGCTGCAAGACAGGCGTACTTTGTTGGATATGATGCTCCTGCACGATATTCTAAACTCACGCATAGACTGTCCGGGGTTGGTGGGTGCAGCGGCACTGAATGTGCCACGGCGCCGCACGCGCCACACCAGCCTTCTTCATGTGCCGCTGCATCGAACCAACTACGGTTCAAATGAGACCCTATCACGCTTAGCGGACACCTTCAACAAACTTTTCTCTGACTTAGATCCTTACTACATGTCGAGGAATAGATTTAGGCGGGATATTGTTAATACCATTAACAACAACAACAAAAACACCCCTGGGAAATAACACGCATATACACACACACTTTCTCACTTACCTGTACTATTCACTTACCTTTACCTGTGCCTACCGCTTGCCTGTACTACTGTACTTCTCACTTACCTATCTTTACCTGTACCTACCAGAACTCACACACTCTTATAAATACTTATACCTACTCTGCCGTTAAAATACTCTTCTAATACACAAATAACTACACCAGCATTCGCACACGCACACACACATAGACACACTCAATTTCTAACTCGCCTGCACTGATAATAACAATACCGCTCCATCTTAAACCTACTTCTACTAGTTTTGTGATGATTCTACTTACCAACCTAAATACCTACTTGTAATGTACTCCAATGGATCCGTAAACCTGCACGTTTTGCTATTTGTTTTGCCACGATTGTTAAACTTTTTAATTTAGAGTAATCTGTTATTGGCCTTATTCTAAGCTCACTATTTCTTTGTATAATTTGTTTTGTAACGCTGTTGATTACTTCAATAAACTTAAATAAATAAATAAATAAAAGATATTGATGAAAAATACATTTTTTTTCGATCTTGCTTTCAATTGAAGCGGGATGGCTAATTGCAAAAGTTTGCTTGTTAGAAAGAGAGGCTTGCTCTACTAATACATAGCCTTAAGAGGATAGGCGGGCTGAAATGCTAATTTGGAGAATAGGTAACTTTTCCGACTATACCTATTCGTATTTGTCCGATCCGCCCCACCCATACACTCCGCCTACTAGAGTGCGAAAGAGACAACTGTAGCTCGGACCGATTTTATCGACATAAAATCGACAAAATCAGCGTTTCGTATTCTCCTGTTTCCTCCTCCAAAACTAAACCAATTTTAATAATTCTTTCGAAAATAATATGAGAAAGACTTTGGCTATGTCTGTATGTTTTGTTTTCTTTGTTTATATGTCGTCAAATTTGTTTGCTGCATGTCTGAAAACGGGTGGTAAATTTTGTGATTTTCGAAGGTCCCTAGTTCTTACAGTAATTAATTTAAGCAAAAAACAAACATAGAGACATAGCAGACGTAACATGGATTGTACGGTAAAAATTGTTATGCTCTATATTGTCATTATTCAGAAAAAGAACAGG
Source organism: Agonopterix subpropinquella (assembly GCA_922987775.1). NCBI lineage: Eukaryota > Metazoa > Arthropoda > Insecta > Lepidoptera > Depressariidae > Agonopterix > Agonopterix subpropinquella. The sequence continues at coordinate 12,747,940 of OV277695.1, read as the reverse complement.
TGAATACGTTTGTATGGATAAAACCGTACGCGTCTATCCTCTTAAGGTGAAAAGTCTGGCTTTTTTATTTGGAGTCTGTTAAATAAAATAAAAAGGTATTTATTAATAAATGCATAAGATAGAACAAACTTCAGATCTGCGACACAAAGTCAAAATGGCAAAATGACTGCATCTGCAACATGCATTCGTCAAAGTGAATTTATTTATACAGGGTGTAAGTGACAGCCTAGCAAATACTGAAACAGTGAACTCAGACCATCAAACTGAACATCTTTCACTATGGAGCCTTTCTCAGGAAACGCGAAAAAAAATCAGCTGTCCCATACAAAACTGCTGTACATACCCGACTAAAATGTATGGGACAGCTGATTTTTTTTCGTGTTTCCTGAGGTAGGTTCCCAGTGAAAGTTTTTCAGTTTGATGGTCTGAGTTCACCGTTTTAGTATTTGCTAGGCTGTCACTTACACCCTGTATATTATATTCTAAATGTGCAATGAAAGTAGTTTAGCTGAAATGATGATGGTTTAAATCATAAACTTAATATTAGGGTATATTCAATTTACGGTTTAAATACTACGTGGTACTTTTACTGTTATTTAGCCAACTTTTTGATAGGAAGTGCAGGGTAGAGGCCTATCGTTGTATCATTGTCAAGCTTTGCAAACACTTTTCATTTAATTTATTATATTAACACGAGCATTTACCCGCGACTTCGTCCGCAAAAATTATATACCAGATTTTAAGTCAGATCATAAGCTATCAAACAAAAAAGTTTCATCAAAATCGGTTCAGTAGTTTTTGCATGATGCTCGATCAAATAAACAAACACACAAACAAACAAACAAACAGACAAACAAAAAGTCCAAAAATTTGGAATCACGGACAATCGTAATCTTTTTTAGGGTTCCGTACCCAAAGGGTGAAAACGGGACCCTATTACTAAGCCTACGTTGTCCGTCCGTCCGTCCGTCCGTCCGTCCGTCTGTCCGTCTGTCCTTCCGTCCGTCTGTCCTACTTATTTAGGACTGTGACTTTTGAACCGTAATAGCTAGATAGTTGAAATTTTCTCAGATTATGCGTTATTGCGGCGGATTTGTTAACAAATAATAAAAATGGCAGAAAATTAAAAATTAAGTGGGGTTTTCAACAAGAAACTAGTTTTTGTTAACGTTTTTTCTTCACGCTCTATAGTAAAAACGGTAATACATACAAGCGTCAAACTTAGTGTGATTATAGAGCAAACTCTACAGAATAACAACAAAATACTAAAAACCGGCCAAGTGTGAGTCGGTCTCGCGCTAAAGGTCCCGGACAAAAAAAGTTTTTTTTCTAAGTTAATAATGTTGTGTTCTGTGGTGGTGTGGTACGGAACCCTCGGTGCGCGAGTGCCCGACTCGCCCTTGACCGGTTTTATTTTGTAAATATCTTCAATGTGCAGACACACTTCTGTTACAGTTTTGGTCAATTCTGTTTTTTTATTTTAACACTTTATTGCACTTTATTTTATACTATGTTTCCTATGTTTTATGTATTTGTAACCATTCGTTTGTAATTTGACTGTTGGTTTCCCAAATAAAAATTACATTTATCTATATTGTTGAATACGAAACAGTATTACAGGTTTCTAGCTTCGTGTTTTCGATTGGCGTTTGCCCACGAATCTACTTTTCTGCAAAACATTGAAAGTAGTTTAGAATATCTGTTTGTAATAGACGGAGATCCGACCGTAAAATTATGCACCTATTCCTTAGGCGAACGAAATGTAATTCTAGTGTATGTTTATACAGGGGTTAATTCAACGCCACCAAGTTGCCTAAAAAAATCTTGCCGCAAGTGCCTTTTCCATTATAATTTTTGGTATAACTTTTTCCACGTGTTTGTTAGGGAAGTGAATGAGGTGCCATCAGAAGGAGACTGGTCTAAAGTACTTTAAAAACTAGGGTTACCACCTCTCAATCTGCCGCAAGACTAGGGTTGCCAGATTCAAAAATGTCATATTTGGACCTGGCAACCCTATAGTTGCGGCAGATTGAGAGGTGACAACCCTAGTTTTTAAAGTACTTTAGACCAGTCTCCTTCTGATGGCACCTCATTCACTTCCCTAACAAACACGTGGAAAAAGTTATACCAAAAATTATAATGGAAAAGGCACTTGCGGCAAGATTTTTTTAGGCAACTTGGTGGCGTTGAATTAACCCCTGTATAAACACACTAGAATTACATTTCGTTCGCCTAAGGAATAGGTGCATAATTTTACGGTCGGATCTCGGACTATAACGTCAACAAGTCTTGTTGACGTAACAAACAGATAAACACATTTCAATATTTTTCGTGTAGGTCTCGTGGTTCGATCGATTGGACGATATGGATTTTTTCAGTTGGTTCAACGAACTTTCCCCTACCCAAAGGTTGTTTGGAAGAAATGGCTTTTTAGCGTAAGACCGCATTTTTGTACCTACTTGGAATTCTTTATCTTTATTCAAATGCATGTTCTGTTTTGGTGTGTAATAAAATATAATTGAATTGAATTGAGTTATTATTATTTGGTTTGTAACGGCTTGGTCAATGACCAATAAATAGCGACCTGAACAAATCTATTGTACCTTTTGAGCTTATTAGCTAATTGAGTTTATTATGTGTATTTTTTATTTCAGGCATAATTTGGTATCTATGTATACAGGAAAACGTTGGATGAGGGCAGCGCAGGACCGGTCGTTATGGCGATCCTTGGGGGAGGCCTATGTCCAGCAGTGGACGTCCATCGGCTGAGATGATGATGATGTTATACAGGGTGTTACAAAAGTAAAAATAAACATTTCAATCTTTTATGGAGGTTGTTGAGACCATCAAACTGAACAACTTTTACTATGGGGCCAGCATCGAAATCGCGAAAAAAAAAAAGATATTTTTGTCCCATACATTTAGCTCGAGTAGATCTGTAGTTTAGTATGAAACATCGCAAAGGCATCGCATCTTGGAGGCCTATGTCCAGTAGTGGACGTCTATCGGCTGATATGATGATGATGATGATGATGATGATGGAACATCCGATTATTTTTTCGCGAATTCGATATTGGTCCCAGAGAAAGTTGTTCAGTTTGATGATTTTAACCACCCCCTTAAGGCTACTCCTCCCATCTGCAAGGCTCTCTTTCTTACAAGCAAACTTTTGCAATTAGCCATCCCGCTTCAATTGCGCGGCTCCGGTCAGAATTTTCCGTTTTCTTTGAAAACCTGTATGATTTTACATGAATTTTCAAAAAATAAGAAAACCACATCATTTTATATTTTATTGTGAAGAATATTGTAAATTTTCATATTCTTCTGATCAACAATGTAAGAGTAAAACGGTTAGAACTGGAAAAAAAGAGGTGACTTTGGAGTCGTTTTTCTTCAGTTTTATTAATTAAAATAGATTTTGAGAAAAACTACATCACTTCTCATATCCTGTAGATTGTTCAGTTTTGTTCTCTGCTTAAAAAGTGCCATAGTTAATGTATAAAATGGTTACAAAGTTACTCAAAACCGGGCGGACGCCCCTTAAATGTTTATTTGTATTTTTGTAACACCTTGTATAGTATTTATTATTAAGGCCAGATATTTCTGGGTGTTTAACTTTAATTAATGAGTACTGCGTAGAATTTAAACCAACATCATTTCAGCTAAATTACTTTCATTGCACACAGTCCTGTACCAACTAAATGCATTCAACTGATCGAACGTTTGTATGAAAAGTCTGTTTTGGTATGTTCCTTTAAAAAAGTTTTTCAGTATCATGGGTACATTCACCCAACTGTACCTTAATACACTGTAGTATTGTATGACAGTTACCTTTTGCTTATTCTAAACTTACTTAAGTTTGTGAATTATCGAGCTTCAAAGCTATACCACCAGTAGTTTGTTTAGAATCGAGAGCAGAGTCGAATTATCATGGTTTCAACATAGGTAATTTTTTTCAAAATATTAAATAATTTGTATGCAAAATTTAAAATTTTCTGAACCCAATGTCAACCCACCGCACGGGCACACTCACTCTACTTACTACCAAAACAAGATTATAAAAATGTATCCATGAGTACGTTAGCGCTTTCTTTCAGTGCTGAAATGATAACAAATCATTTTTGCCTTAAAACTTAAAAAGCGAATAACTTTAAATTTTAACTACAAAAATAATGAAATTATTGTTTCAATCTAATTATTTTGTTATAAATCAGTTGGGGTGTATGAGGTTTTGCGCTAATTCATTAACACGTTGTGTATTGCTCAAAACACAAACAAGTTCAATGTTGTTGTAAAACTGTTGTAAAAACTTTGTAAGTTTAAGTTTTTAAACAGTCGTTAAGCTTAACACTTGTTTGATTTCCCGATACCATTATGGCGGAGTTAATGAATTGAACTCGTTAAAGTTTCTTGTATCTCGGATCTGTATTGAAATTAGATCGGGTTGACCTAGATGGGATGTCAAACTTTTTCATGGATTTCAATCTACCCAACTGCCTACATCCGGCTCGTGACTGAATGTAATAACGGTGCAGATAAAAGAGGGTTTTGGAATGGAAAAACAATTGTAGTTCTATAAATTCTATGTTCCACGTCATATTCATCTAACAAGTTTCATTGACAATGATTTTTTAGGGTTCCGTACCCAAAGGGTGAAAACGGGACCCTATTACTAAGCCTATGTTGTCCGTCCGTCCGTCCGTCCGTCTGTCCTACCTATTTAGGGCTGTAACTTTTGAATCGTAATAGCTACATAGTTGAAATTTTCTCTGATTATGAGTTATTACGGCGGATTTGTTAACAAATAATAAAAATTTCAAAAAGTTAAAAATTAAGGGGGGTTCTCAACAAAAAACTAGTTTTTATCAACGTTTTGTCTTCACGCTATATCGTAAAAACGGTAATACATACAAGCGTCAAACTTAGTGTGATTATAGAGCAAACTCTACAGAATAACAACAAATACTAAAAATTGGCCAAGTTTGAGTCGATCTTGCGCTAAAGGTCCCGGACAAAAAAAGTTTTTTTTCTAAGTTAATAATGTTGTGTTTTGTGGTGGTGTGGTACGGAACCCTCGGTGCGCGAGTAGCCCGACTCGCACTTGACCGGTTTTTATTTGTTTTCTTCTTGCAATTTTAACCGTCTCTTTCAAATAAGTTATTTTCATAAGTATAGAAAACTGAAGAAAATAGTGAAAACCCTAGAACAAACAAAACTTACCCTAAACTTAAATCTAACCACCAGAAATTTTAATATATTTGCTATTTATCAAGAATCGAATGCTGACCATTATACAACCCGGGGTGAATTAACTTGGCACCTGGCTCGCACGTGGCTCCGAATTCGACACCCATCCTGCTACCCCCCGTGGGACCCCGCCGTCGCCGTGCGAGGCCGTAGCATAGCATCTCAGTTACCGTTGCACGTGTCCCTGCGCTTTAGCATTTTCGAGTTATTCTTTCCGAGTTTTCAGAGTTTTTTATACCGAGCCACGTGCGAGCCAGGTGGTTAATTCGCCCGGGTTGTACTTAAATTATTGTTGATCTTTAATATTATTTAAGAAAACGGTCGAAAATTTTAGTCTCTCTTAGTAGTCTCTTAGTAAAGCATCCGTGTTCGTCACCTCGGCATTATTTCCTTTTTAATAATATATTATGTTATTACTAAATTACATGTCAAATGCCCATGTTGTACCCACTCCTGTAATGATCGGAAACTCTGCGCTCTAAGTTGTTGACGATTATGTTTACCTGGGACAAACTATTCAGTTAGGTAAGTCCAACTTCGAGAAAGAGATCAACCGTCGAATGCAACTCGGCTGGGCAGCGTTCGGGAAGCTACGTAGTATCTTCACGTCCCAAATACCGCAGTGTCTTAAAACGAAAGTCTTCGATCTGTATGTGTTGCCAGTGATGACTTATGGAACAGAGACGTGGTCGTTCACTCAAGGCCTCATAAAAAGGCTGAAAGTCACCCAAAGGGCAATGGAGAGAGAGGGCTATGCTCGGAGTTTCCCTGCGATATCGAATCTGAAATGAAGAGATCCGCAGAAGAACCAGAGTAGGTGACATAGCCCAAAGAATTACTAAAGTGGCAGTGGGCGCGGCACATTGCTCGCAGAACCGATGGCCGATGGGGCCGAAAAGTTCACGAGTGGCGACCGCATAGGTACTGGAAAGCGCAGCGTGGGTAGGCCCCGCACGGTGGACCCACGACCTGGTGAAGGCTGCGGAACCCGTTGGATGAGGGCAGCGCAGGACCGGTCGTTATGGCGATCCTTGGGGGAGTCCAGCAGTGGACGTTCATCGGCTGAGATGATGATGATGACTAAATTACACATATTATATGAAAATTTCAACATGCTAACTATTACGGTTCGAAAGATACAGATCATATCAAGGTAGGTACAACAAACAGACGGACGGACGCGGACAGATAGGGTTAATAAATAGGGCTCCATTATTACCCTTTGCATAGCGTAAATACAATAAAGTGGGTGCGCTTAGTGGCCGCGTTGGGTCTAGGCTTGCGCGGAGAGCGGGGGGTCGCGCGGTGTGCGGAGGGGTGAGGCACCGGCCGTTGGGGTACAGCGCGCAGGTGAATCGGTACTGGGACCGCGCCCCCCGCCACCCGCACGATTGGCCTGTCGCGACCCGAGAGCGCCCTCACTATTAGTATTAAATTCACTTTGCTTGTGTTTAGAATTCCGTAGCCAAAGTTACGGAATTCTAAACACGATAGTAATATTAGCGTATCAAAGTTCTCTGTAACATTTAACATTTTACAATATTGTTAACAGTTGTTGTTATCTAAGAAGCTCATTGAAAAGTTCCACGATACGAACTTTAGGAGTAGGTTGATGAGGGTACTAATAATTGACACTTTTATCACCCCTGAGACCCTTTCCGAATTACGTAAACAAGTTGTAGCTCCACAACTTCATCGACCACATAAATGGGAGTTGGTTGAAAACTTTGCTTACAAACCTTTGATTAATTTTGTAAATTTTACCAAAGAAACTTTCAAGACTCTGTTTTCATTGACATTCGTGAGACAGTGCCAAATACCTAACCTAAAACAAACTTTGTCTGAGAATTACGTGGATTGTATTATGTTATACAGGGTGTCAAATACAATGACGTTACATATTTTAGGGGGTTCTTAAGACTATCAAACTGGAACAGTTTTTGCCACGGGACCAAAATAGAAATCGCGAAAAAATCTGCTGTTTTATACATTTGGCAGTGACACCTTTTAGAAAAGGACCACCACCTTTTTCATAGATGAAACAAAACAACAAATATTTTGAAGTAAAAACTTCTTTAGCGGCGTTGTGCACTTTTTGGGATAGGTAAAAAATGTTAAACTCGCGTCAGGACCGTGACGTCACCTTGATCGAAAATTCGTAAGACAATATTGGTAAGACGATGACGTAAGATTTTAAACTTGCGTCAGGACCGGAGGTCACGTAACATTCGTAAGACGTAAAGCCTCTTGGTTTTCACTTCTGCCGGCACTCCCGGAGTGCAACCCGTTTTTTTTTTTTCTAAATTTCGAAGTTGGATCCATAATAGTGAAAGTTGTCCAGTTTGACAGTCTGAAACACTCCGTAACAAATGTAACGCATTTAATTTTACACCCTGTAGAATTTTTTAAATGGCATATTCGTGATTTGAATTCCAAATGGTGTAATCACACGTAGAAAGCTTTTTCGCAAGTACTTTACGATGTGACTAGATTTCATGAGATTGACTAAGGGTCGGTCTATTCACAAAAGTACCTAATGTACACACTATATATCACAGTAATGTAGGTACGTACAGGTTGTAACAAAACACCCAGGTTTTATTGATGGTTTAGACCATCAAACTGAGGAACTTTCTCTATGGAGCCAACTTTTAAATCCTGAAAGAAATATTGGTTGTTTCATATTATATAAACTGCAGTCACAAGAAAGAGTATCTATTACTACGTGCGCCCGCGGCAAGACGCCTCGATAAACGTTCGTTCGTTCGCGCACAAAAAGAAAGGGAGCTATACAGGGTGTAACTAAACGCCCTAGTAATACTTAAGAGGGTGCTTCAGACCATCAAACTGAAAATCTTTCACTATAGGGCCAACATCGAGAAAAAATAAAAAAAATCTGCTATCCCATACATTTGAGTCGAGACAGTACTGCAGTTTTGTATGAAAGAGCGGATTTTTTTTCGCAATATCGATGTTGGCTCCATAGTGAAAGTTGTTCAGTTTGATGGTCTGAAGCACCCCCTTAAGTATTACTAGGTTGTTTTAGGGCGCGATAGCGCTTTATCGCGCCTTCATGACGCGAGCGCTGCAGTACTTACTATGGACAGCAGATATTTTTAATTTTTTCTTGATGTTGGCTGCATAGTGAAAGTTGTTCAGTTTGATGGTTTTAAACCACCACAATACCCCATTAAATATTCCTAGGGTGTTTTGTTACGGGGTTCAACAAAATATACTGACGGTATTTTAAAAGGATGATCAGATCATCAAATTGAACAACTTTCTATATCTCTATCTCCCATAGCATAGGCACATTTGGGCCCAGTAGGATTACAGTTTTGTATGAAACAGCTGATTTCTTTTTCGCGATTTCGGCATGTCCATGGACATGCTGAAATCGCGAGTGGAGCGATGGAGAAAGATGTTCAGTTTTATGATCTTTTTCTGATCATCCCCTTAAAAAACCCTCAAAATATTAAGAAGGACTTTTGATTATTTGTGGTTGGGCTATTGCAAGCAAGAGTCGTTATGTAACACTGAGACCAGCGCTGGTCCTTTGTGTTCGCCCCAAGCTCAGCCATATTTTACGCATACCTCCGATCCGAACTTATGGTATTTTCTTTTCATTCTCAGGAATGCAGGTTTTCTCACCATGTTTTCCTTCACCGCCAAGCTAGTAAATGATAAATACAACCGTACATAAAATCCGAAGAACTTAGTGGTACAGGCCAGGAATCGAACCGCGGCCTCAGGATTGAGGCGCTAGCTCTCTTCCATATGAAGGGACTACATTGAATCAATCCACAAAAATTACGATCCACTACTAAAAAAACATATTTTCGACCTTTCCCGCAAGTTTATTATTAATTTACTTTTGCTCGGGGCAAGAAATGGCTGTTTGCCATATTCTCCATAGAGACATTCGGAACGAATTCAATCAGCAGATCTGATCTGGGATATATCAGTGACATATGGCGAATGCCCGCTGGCGAATAACGAAGCCATTTACGTCAAGGCTGGCGAAAAAGAATCACCATTAAGTTAATTGGCGAAAGGTCTGCCTTATCAGTTTTCCGGCCGGGCGACTGATTAACGATTTACGAAAATAGCTTTGGGTACGGCCTATCAGCCAATATTTTCTTCTGTCCCCAACGAGCGGTGCTAACGCGACAAAATTTTCGAATTCATGTTTAAATTACAAGCTTCCCTATTCAAAACCACTCGAACTGAATTTCCAATTCGATAACTTAAGCTATTTATAAAATTTTGTCAGTTACCTTGAATAAAACAGGTTGTAAGGAAGTGAAGAGGTGAAATATTCACTGAAGCGATTTAGGTGACCATTACTTTGAACAATGTCCCAATTGTTCCCACTTAGATACTAAAATAATGTATTTTCACGTATTCCCTCAGGCGTACGCATAAAACAGAAACAAGATAGGGCCGTACCTGCTAATAGACCGAGATCCGACCGTAAAATTATGCACCTATTTCATATGCGAACGAAATGTGATTCTGGTGTATGTTTACATAGGGGTTAATTCAACGCCGCCAAGTTGCCTAGAAAAATCTTGTCGCAAGTACCATTTCCATTATGATTTTTGGTATAAATTTTTCCACCTGTACGTTAGGGAAGTAAATGAGGTGCCATCGGAAGGAGACTGATTTAAAGTACTAGAAAAACTAGGGTTGCCTCCTCTCAGTCTGCCGAAATTATAGGGTTACCATGTTCAAAGAAGTCATTTTTTAACCTGGCATCCCTATAGTTGCGGCAGATTGAGAGGTGGCAATTTTAGTTTTTCCAGTACTTACTTTAGATCAGTCTCCTTCCGATGACACCTCGTTTACTTCCCTAACAGATAGGTGGAAAAAGTTGTACCAAAAATCATAATGGAAAAGGTACTTGCGGCAAGATTTTTCCAGGCAACTACGGCCTTGAATTAACCCCTGTATAAACATACACTAGAATCACATTTCGTTCGCCTATGAAATAGGTGCATAATTTTACGGTCTGATCTCCGACTATAAAGGTATACAAATCTTTTCGTATTTCGTGTGAAGCTTTACAAAAAGGCATAAACAGAAGTCGACGCCCCTTAAAGGAGAAACGAAAAAATATCGCGAGAGACAAAGCTCTGGGCTTAGGTACGATTTGAGGAGGGTTACCATAATGGACATTTTTGTAAAGGACAACGCTTCCATGATTACGTTTCGTTCAACGCGGGTGGTAATAAATGAACAATCGCTGATGTAAATAACAAACGGTGGTCGGACTTTTAAATGTTCTTTTTTTCGCAGGAAACGATCGTTATCGTATTCATTGCATCAAACGAAAAAGCATAACCTACCCAATAAATAGTCGAATTTATAGATATTTTTCGTTACGTTACATACTTTAGATTAGAGGCGATATTTCAGACTGAATCAACTGAACAATTTTCACTATGAGACCAAAATTGAAATCGAGAAAAAATCAGCTGTTCCATACATTTGGGTTAGTCGCTATAGACGTTTTCTATGGAACAGCTGTTTTTTTCGCGATTTTGATGAGCACCCTGTTTAATATGTAACGCATTTAATGTTTCGTCCAGTATTTAACGTAGGACACTTTTCATAAAGTATTAAGTAAATGGTACAAAGGTAATGTTTGAGATTCAGACTTCAAAGAAAACTGTTGATAAAATAGAAATAGATTTACTTCACAAGCTTCAGAAATAAAAACAAAGTCTAACAGAGAACCTCAGTATTTTAAAAGAAAAAAAAAAGAAGGTTTCTAAACTAATTAGTTTCTTAATAAAAACCTAGACACATTCAACTTGTTTTTAATTAAGCTACACAAAATGTACTCTGTAAGTAGCACGAAGTTAATTAATTCTGCAGTAGGTTGAATACGGTGGTATCTACAGACTTTCTATAGAAAACGCGAAGGGCAGCACACCTGATTGAAAAGCCTATGCCTGCAGACATGCAATACAAGTTTAAGCATAGCGGGTGGCAAGAGGGGTGGGTCGAAAAGCTGGACAGGATATTCACCACGCAATCTTAACACTTCGAAACGCATGTTATGTTTAAAATACGTTGCTTGTACAGAATGAGCTTTTTTCGAGGGCTTTGCTGCCAAACGCGTAATGGATTGAGTGCTATGTGGAGAGGCAGAGGAAGAGGCTTGGGAAAAGCTTTTCAGTAAGAGGATTTTAGTCGACCGACTGGCTCGGTTAGTCAGTCTGCTGCGAGAACTGGGCGGGACCGCACGTGTTTTTGCTAACAGATATCGAGAGTAGTCGAGAGTAAAAGTTTTGTGATTGAATATTCGAAGTTGAGAAACTGAGAAAATTATACTCAAACTTCAAAGTTGGGATTGCGATTTTATCAGAGGTATGTATTCTCTTTATTTTTAAATATAACAACGCTGATTTCTCGATATAAGTTATTGAAATTTCGACCTTAATTATGATGAATTTCGTTCAAGTTTCAAATTAAAATTCCTACCTAATTTAAATATAAAATTTGATGCCGATATAATGAGAATCATAATATATCTAAACAAATTATAAATTGCTAAATCGCCATTAACATTAACTATGGAATTTTTGTGATTTGCATGGCCTCTACTAAATTCGTAGCATGCTTGTAGCAGCGTAGAACCTACAAAGATATGGTGGAACTTAGAGAACTTAACTGGATAAATTCCTTTTTTTTATTATTAATAACAGCTTATGGGGCTGGCAAAGCATTTGGTTAAAGCCCCATAAAAAATAATAAAAATAAAAAAAGTGTTGTGAAAAAGAATTTTTTTAATCTGCACTAAAAGCTCTCTCAAGTTTGTTTAAGTCTTTATAATCTCTTTGGATTTATTGTGCTAGATATAATTTTATCTTGGAATTGTTTTGGTTCGTATTACAAACATACACAATTCTCACGCTTGTCTCTGGGCGTAGGTAGGCAGACACAAAGGAACGCCACCTGCTACGATCCTGACAAACCTCTCTAGCTTCCTCCACATTCATTAGTCCTTTTATGCTTGGTCATCGGTTTCGGGTAGATCTGACCTGGCCCTTTTTAAGAATGTCGCTGTAGCAGGTCTACAGCACTCCAAGAAATTTATCAGCAATGTGACAACTCGTGTCTCAAAGTTCATACTGAACAACAGCAGGAGCAAGGCTCGTGCCATCGTCGGAGCCCTCACTGGGCACTGCGCCACAGGCACGATGATGCAGAAGATGAAACTCACCCTGGATCCTAGCTGCCGAGCGTGCGGAGAGGATGAGGAGACCATGAAGCACATTCTCTGTGACTGTGATGTCTTGGCGGCAAAACGCATGTGCCTCCTCGGTGATGGATATCCAAAACCGGGAGATCTTAGGCTTATTCCCCTCGATGGTATTGCCTCCTTCATTGACCATGTATTTGAAGGGTGAAGAAAGCAAAAAGTATTGGGGCTAACACAAAAGATCCCACTGGGTCGAAGTGTTGCTGGCTTGCCAGCCCCCACAACAAGATAAGATAAGATAAGAAGCACATCGCCAATCTGGTCAGTATAATTGTACGTCTAGGCCGTCCCCTTCCATCATTCCCATTTACGCTTTATTGCACTCGTCAATCTACTCTGATTCATTCTTTCCATATGACCAAACCATCTGAACATACCGTCCTCTAACTTTGTCACTACATCCTCTATCAGACCACAACGTTCTCTAATTATACTGTTTTTAAATAGTCCCTAACAATTACACCACACATACTTCTCAATGACTGAATTTCATTATTCATTATTCATTCGCGGTTCATATTACTTTAAGATAATCTTACAATCTGTTTACGAATTACTCAAGATATTTTTTTTATTTGCTATCTATTACCAAGATATACGATGCAATTATCTCCTGCTAAACATCCGAAAATAATACTGCAACAGTAGAGTCAACATAGAGATGGCAGTCGTTTCTATATGTAAATAGTATATTTTATTCGTTAACATTTGACTGTTTGTGGTAAAGAGGTTAAAACAGTTCACACATCCTCGTTAAACCACAGCGACTCAGCCTCACCGTTTAGTGAGGGAATCGAACCAGTGTCCTAGGGTTCATGCCACGGTTACTTTTACGTTATTTTAAAATGAAGAAAGTGTTTAGTTTCGTTGCTAAGAAATGTATTGATATTGAAATCATTTTACACGATAAATCTTTCCAATATACCTAGTACAACTTAGGACTTTTTTAGGACCCTATTTATAAGCCCACGCTGTCCTTCCGTCCATCCTAGCTTCAGGCGGCTGTATCTTCTGAACCATAAAAGGTAGCCAAGTGAAATTATCACAGAATATGGGTCATTGTATTGCTTTTAATGACAAATAATAACAAAACAAAAAGTAACAAATGAAAAAACTAGTTTTTATCTACGTTTTTTCTTCTCGCTCTATCGTAAAAACGATAATACATACCTACAAGCTTCAAACTTGGTGTGATTATAGAACAAACTCTACTGTATACCAACAAATAATTAAAACTGGCCAACTGTGACTCGGTCTCGCGCTAAGGGTCCCAGAAAAAACATTTCATTTTTGTACGTTTATATGTTGTCGTACAGAACCTTCTTTGCGCAAGTAGCCCGACCCACACTTGGCTGGTTTTTTATAGTTTCTTTAGTTCATAATTTACGTCAAACACAAAAAAAGCTTCAAAAGAGCGACATGGCTTTAGGCAAAGCTCTTCAAAGAAGAAAAAAAACACACGTAAGCTTTGCACTAGACACATTTATAATTTTTATTTCTAGACTATTATAAAACTGTAACAGAAGTGTAATACAAACGCCGCTTATTCTATGGTCATAGTTCTATGGTTCTAGGGATCTTTTTATTGATCCCTAGTCACACCGGTGTGGTAACTCGGTGTGACTATGGGTCGGTCGTCCATTGAAGATATTTACAAAAAAAAAAGATTACGATATGTTTTTTAGATGTCCCTGATTCCAAATCACAAATTTTTGGATTTTTTGTCTGTCGGTTTGTTTGTGTGTTTGTTTGTTCGAGCATCACGCAAAAACTACAGAACCGATTTTGATGAAACTTTTTTTGTTTGATAGCTTATGATCTGACTTAAAATCTGTATAATTTATGCGGACGAAGTCGCGGGTAAATACACGTTTTAAATATTATTACTGTAACATCTAGTTACAACATTGTTTTGACTCTGTGCATGAAAAGATAGTTTGAAATAACGCCACCATTAATTAGGTATATACAGGTATAATAAAATGGGTATGGATAGAGTAACTGACATGAGTCGTCAAATGAAACCGTTTTTTGTGCATTTGTCGGCACTTATCGGCACCCTAAAACTTCGAGTTCTGTGTATAATTGTGAATCTAACATGAAATCGTAGGTAATTTATTGAAATAGTGTTAGTATATTTCACAAAATAATCTACGACTTCACTTTAGATTCACTAATTATTCACAGAGCACGAATATTTGCCCAGTTGATTGTGCTGACAAGTTCCCAAAAACGGTTCTATTGCCTCGCGTCACGTATCTCTTTCTATTATACAGTGGCGCCGCTAGGTACATCTCGCTCTCTCAGCTGTCAGTTCCTCTATAATATGATACCTTTATGGTACATCCCCTTCCTGTATCTATCCATGAACGCCACAAAGAATTTTACGAGAACTTTGTCACGAGCGTGCTCCATACTAGTTAAGTTTGATTGCCTTTTTGATATGAACTAATAAAATTTAATAGACATCATCTAAAAGTTATATTTAGTAATATTTTTCCGTTTCTGTTAAACTGTATTATTTTGGAATTACACAGCCTCAGAAATACTATCAGTTTAAAATAACAATGAGCATGACCTCGCACGCAAATGTGACGTCACTCAATCACACGAATTTCACTCGAGTCATTCAAATGATTATTTCCTTTGCATAGAGTCTACATTCCTTTATCAACCGAGTGAAGCTATCCAACGGCCCTTCAAGGTCATGCACATTGTTATTTTAAACTGATAGTAACTAGGTATTTCTAGAACTTTTTTGTAGTACTACTTTTTTGTGGTACTATTTGTAGTACTACTGGATTGTGAATTATTTTTATGTAGCCTGTTTTGTATCCCACTGCTGGGTAAAACTCAACTTTTACTTACTGTTACCCTTTCTGTGTTTAAATGTCAAACAACTCTTCAGAAAGGTATTTATTGCATTTAGAATTCCTATATTTACTTTGAATTATAAGCAGTTGGTACAATTTCTTGGTTTATACGTTTAACTCTTTGGGGCATGGTGGTTGAATTTTGCGCAACCTTGAATTGGGATTCATTGTCAGCGATACTAGATGGCGCTGACAATGAATTTTAGTTCGGGGTGGTAGGGGATTCGACCACTGTGCCCCATAGAGTTAAATCAGTTCGTTATAATTTTGATGATATAAGATATAGCAATTTGTACAATGTATTATTATCTATCAAACCAGCCGTTAGTAGGTACAATTTATTCCTTTGTACAAATGCTCAATTCGTTCTAATTTATCGAAATTCATGGATGATAAGATTCAGTAATTTGTATTATATGTACCATAATATAAAATGACAAACGGACTGGCTGAACGACTGAAAATATATCAAAAACCAGCCAAGTGCGTGTCGGGCCTTGCGCTATTAACCGGTCAAAGCCTTTATGGGTTTAGGCAGTCGCAACAGACACTAACTGTAATAACAAACTATGTCAAGTCGAATAAGACATTTACATCCTTCTGCTACTACTAAAGGCGTTTAACTAAATAACATACATTATGGTAACTACTGTCGCTACCGAACTAATGACTAACTCATATTTCAGCCGAAATACTATTTCATTCAGTAGGTTCCTGGTCTGGCTAACGGAAAACGCCCAATCCCGTTTCGCCTCAAAACTGGTAAATTTGAATTTTATAAGAAACGAGCTTTTTTACCCGCGACTTCGTCCGCATGAATTATACAACGTGTTAATGAATTAACGCAAAACTAGAAAGTAGTTTGTTTAGAATCGAGAGCAGAATCGAATTATCATAGTTTCAACATAGGTAATTTTTTTCCAAATTATAAATAATTTTTTTGTAAAATTTTATATTTTCTGAACCCGATGTCAACCCACCCCACGGGCACACTCACCCTACTTACTACTAAAACAAGATTATTAAAATGTGTACGAGAGCGCTTTCATTCATTGCTGAAATGATGACAAATCATTTTTGCCTCAAAACTTAAAATGCGAATAACTTTTAATTTTAACTATAAAAATAATGAAATTATTGTTTCAATCTTATTATTTTGTTATAAATCAGTTGGGGTGTATGAGGTTTTGCGTTAATTCATTAACACGTTGTATACCAGATTTTAAGTCAGATGATAAGCTATCAAACAAAAAAAGTTTCATCAAAATCGGTTTAGTAGTTTTTGCGTGATACTCGAACAAAAAAACACCCAAACAAACAAACAAACAAACAAATAAACAAACAAACAGACAGACAAAAAATCCAAAAATTAGTGATTTGGAATCAGGGACAGGTAAAAACCATGTCGTAATTTTTTTTTTGTAAATATCTTCAATGTACAGACACATTTCTGTTACAGTAATAGTTATAACTAGCGTAAACCCGCGACTTCGTCCGCACAAATTATAATATACCAGATTTTAAGTCAGGTCATAAGCTATAAAACAAAAAAGTTTCATCAAAATCGGTTCTGTAGTTTTCGCGTGATGCTCGTTCAAACACACAAAGCAAAAAAAATCATTTTTTAAATTTACAGTTTTCCATTTCCTTGGGAAGCTCGATATTCCTCCTATCCTGTGTATTATTTCAACTTTCATACGATTTGTATGTGTTCTATGATCATGCACATTTGCCAGCTGCGAAACGACCCGAAACGAATACACTTCGTAACGTTACAGAATTTAAATGTAAGTAACTAGTTTTTATTAGGGTTCCGTAGTTAAACAAGGAACCCTTATGCTTTCGTCCATTCTGTCTGTCTGTATGCTCCACCTCAAAATTACTCGCTCATTTTTGCACCTATTAAAGAAGAACGGCAGATTTGGACCCAGCCATTTTTTACGAAAACTAAAAGCCAATAAGGACGACGGTCATAATTATTATAAACAGAGAAAAAAAGCATTTTTTAAAATAACTTCCACATCTCCAGAAGTCCGGATTCAAAAGTAGAAATTAGTAGAAAAATAGACAAATCATCCAAAAATCAGTACCAAACGCAACCATGAACTTCTTTATCGAAATTTGCCATGAAGATAACAGTTACCCAAAAACAGAAATGAAGAAACACATTTTTCGAACCCTCCCGAAGTAAAAATTTTTTTTTTTATAAATCGAGTGAGGTGACTCGATTTATAAAAAAAAAAGAATATTTCTTGGATAGGTCCTGTCAAATGGAACAAAACTTATATCTGAATTTCTGAAACAAACTATTATGCCTAGTCAACATTTCTATTTGAAAAAAAAGAAAAATACATAAAAAACGTAAAGGAAAAGCACACTTTAATCCAGGAAAGGCCTCGAAAAACGCAAACAAATTAAAAAGTCACCACACCGTTCAACTTTTGCTTTCGCCACGGGAATAATTTCTAAATCTAATTTTAACTGCCCCAACCCAACGGCGAGGTTACAAAAAAACCGAATAAATTTCCACAAAGTTATTAATAAAATGCTTTAAAGAAATACAATATTTTGCTACAAAAATTATGATTGATTAGCACTTGACCCGCTTTCTCTACTTGTTACAAAATTCCAATTCATTAAAAAATGCTTTACCGTTATTAATTGGATTCCACTTTTAATTTCGAGCAAGCGAACAGTAATGAAGAAGTGCTGTGATTTTTAAAATATAAAGCCTGACCAGAAATATAAATAAAACCGGTCAAGTGCGAGTCGGGCTACTCGCGCACAGAGGGTTCCGTACCACATCACCACAGAACACAACATTATTAACTAGGTAGGACAGACGGACGGACGGACGGACGGACGGACGGACGGACGGACGGACGGACGGACGGACGGACGGACGGACGGACAAAACGTAGGCGTTAGTAATAGGGTCCCGTTTTCACCCTTTGGGTACGGAACCTTAAAAAGAATCTTATTGATAGGGAATTGTTTATAAAAGAGATCTGAAATAACACACTAGACGTTCATCGGATAAACTTGTTTTATTTTCGTTACCCTATACATACAATTCGAATATTGAGTCTGAAATGACACTAATTTATTCTAATTAAACTCTTAAATTAATAAGTAGGTAGTAATCACCATTTAATCTAAATTTAATCACAATTTTATAAAGTATGATTGATCCATCAACAAAATGAAATAATTACAATATTCTGGTGAACACGTTTCACAAAACGTGTTCAGTTGTACGATATCCAATGAGAAATTACCAATTATCAAACTTAATCACGTCATTGTTTATTACCCTGTGCAAATTATAGTAAAATTGTGCCCAACATTGGACCAGAATATATTTTATGATCTCGAAACAATAATATACTTAGCTTTTAATTTTCACTCACTTATTCGCCAATTCCAACACTTTTCCCCACTTTCCTTCCACCAGCGTAACCTCAATTAAATTTGTTCCTCAACTCCCCTTTTTATTCCCAATTCGAACTCCCTGAAAAACGTCCTGACACTCGTCAACCACACAATCCAGCGGCGCCTCCTAACACGTGACTTTTGGCGCGACTAACTTCACAACAACTTTTTAATCAACACAAAGTCTTTTTAGAAGAAATGACTCGACAAATATTGTATTATTATGATATTCTGTAGTTAATTAGGTAATACATTTTAATAAATATAACAGATCGTCCATCCTGACTAAATTTGCTTCCACGCAAATTAGAATAACAAAAGATAGAAATAATATAATTATTTACGTATAAGTGATTAATAAAATTAATAATAAGCTTATAATAAACATAACATTTTTCATTTGTCCAGATTGCGGTTCTGTAACAAGAAAATGAAATTAGTTTTCATAGTGATAGGTAAACAAGAAATAAGCAATACTCTGAAATGAATCGACAACTTAAAATCCCATTTTGTTCATCGTCTGGGAAGACGGCCCAACATCACTGCAGCAAATATAGCCTGCAGTGGCCCATATTATGCTTAGCTATTAACCCTTTTTTTCATCGTCTAGGTTGACGGCCCATCATCACTATGGCATGTAGGTATAACCATTAGTGGCCCAATTAGTATTGCATCGTCAGCACTTTGACGGCCCATCTACACTAGAGTATGTGTGTACCATTATAGCAGGTTTCCATAGTTACTTATTACTTCAAGATTCCTCACTTATATATTTTATGATACCAAATATAAACACATGTAGGAATTGTATACCTGCTCCTATCCTTCTAACAAGTCTATCAACTCTTCGGTACTGTCAATTTGAGATTCATTGTCTTTGGAATCACTATCACTCTCTTTATCCTTTTCATCACCAAATTTTCTCAACGCGTCAGAAGCTACAGTGGCTTGATACTTTTTATACCCCTTGAGTCCTTTTATCGATACAATAAGGTACCGGTCGTTTCCTAATGATTTCTTTATTTTATATGGGCCACTGTATTTCTCTTTCAATTTCCTTACTTTGCTTTTATTTTTGTCTTGTGCTCCTTTCCATAGAACAAGATCTCCCGACTTGTATACAGTAGGCTTTCTTCGTTTCTCATCAAACCTTTTCTTCATCGTTACTGATGTTTTCTCGATATTTTGTGTGGCTTTTTGTTTATTTTGCAACGCCGTTGATTCATCATCGTATTCATTGGACGACATGCCTTGGATTTTACCACGTCTTGCCTGGAACATAAGCCGGTAAGCTGGGAACCCTGTCGTTGAATTGACAGTATTATTTATGCCCCATACAACTTTGTTGATGCATTTGTCCCAGTCTCTTTCATCAGTTGTGCTTTTATTGATGGCTTCTAGCAAGGTCCTGTTAAATCGCTCCACCTGGCCATTGGAACGAGGTGAAGCAACGGCATTTAAAACATGCTTTACTTGATTTTCTGTGATGAATTGCTTAAACCTCTTACTTGTAAAAGCCGCTCCGCTGTCTGATATGATTCGTCTGGGCGTTCCGAAATAGCCGAATAATTCCTCTAACTTTTGTTCAGCTTCTATAGATTTTGTAGTTTTTGTAGGTTTAGCCCAAACGAATTTAGTGTAGGAATCTACGATGACGAATAAATAGGAGAATCCGGAACTGCTTTTGCAAAATGGCCCCAGGTGATCGATGTGCAGAGTGTCTAATGGTTCTGGTATTTTCTCGATTGGGTGTAAACTCCCTTCTTGCTTACCATACTGCCCTCGCTTATACAAACAATCTATACACGCATTGACGTATTTTCTGATAAACCTCGTCATTCGCGGGAACCAGCAGTTTTCTTTTATTATAGTATCGCAACGTTTTAATCCCGGGTGACCTACATCGTCATGGTACTTACGCATTATATTCCATCTCGCTGCTTTGGGTACTACTAATCGCAACTGGTCATTTGCGATCTTCCTATAAACTTTATTATCATGCAACGTATAATTGTTGGCAATATCTGGATCTGAGACGTTATTCTCCAACTTTTGTTTTATGATACGAATACCATTATCTTGGTTTTGTAGACAAACAACCCAATCTAATAAATCCAAAACCAGGACCTCGGTATTGTTACCTTCAACCGGAGAGCGGCTCAAAGCATCCACGTGCTTGTGAGAAAGTCCTGGCTTATGGATGATGTCCATATCGTATTCTTGGATGCTGAGCCACCACCTTGCGACCCTGGGTAATAGATCTTTTTTCTCAAAAGTCTGCCTCACAGCTATGCAATCCGTGACTACTCTGAACCGGATTCCTGCCAAGTAAATGCGGAATCTTTTAAGAGACTCAACTACTGCTAAGGTCTCTAATTCGAATGAATGATAAAGAGCTTCTTCCTTTGACGTCTTCCTACTATAATAAGCGACAGGTCTCAATGCATTATTATGCTTTTGCAGTAATATCCCGGCCAATCCTTTGCTAGACGCATCTGTGTGAACTTCTGTTTCTGCCTGAGGATTATACAAAGCTAAAGTTGGCCTTTCTGTCAATACATGTTTTAAACTGTCAAAAGCAGTTTGTTGTTGAGTTCCCCAAATCCATGGACAGTCTTTTTTTAATAACTGATATAGACTGTAAGTCAAAGTTGCGTAATTGCGGACAAATTTTCGGAAATAACTCGTCAGACCTAGGAACATTCGTAATTCATGTACATTTGTCGGTTCCTTATACTTAGTCACTGCTTCTATTTTTCTTTGTCCTGGTCTGATGCCCATTTCACAAATCTCATATCCGAGGTACTCCAACTGCAATTGCAAAAAAGCGCATTTCCCAATGTTGAGAGTTAACTTTGCATCTCTGATTATCATCAAAACAGTTCTCAACATGTCCAACCCTTGTTCCACTGTGACGCTGGGGATCAACAAGTCATCAATATACGGTAACACTTGATCAAACCTGAGTGCTCCTAATATTTTGTCCATAAGTCGTTGGAATACACACGGAGAGTTTGCCAGACCAAAAGGCATGCGAAGGAACTCGTAGTGACCTTCTGGCGTGACAAATCCCGTTTTGGCGACTGAATCAGGATGCATAGGCAGTTGATAAAATCCTTGTGAAAGGTCTAGACTGGTAAAGAACTTTTTACCTGACAGTTTCTCAACCTGGTCTTCAATGACGGGCAGTGGATATTTGTCCTTGTTCGTTAAGCTGTTCAGTTTCCTATAATCTACGCATAGTCTATAGTCACCTTCTTTCTTCTTTACTAGGATTATAGGACTCGCGTACGCAGAAGATGATTCTTGTATAATACCATTCTTCATCAGATCATCGACTTTTTCTCTGACGATGACTTTTTCTGGTACAGACAGCCTATATGGTCGATAGCATACAGGTTTATCTGAATTCAAATCTATAAACATGCTAATTTTATCCGTGCATCCTAATTCTTTTGTATTCATAGAAAAACAGTCGCTGAACTCCGAAAGTAGTTTAATGAGCTTTTCTTTTATCACAGGATCATCGACACCACATCGTACTTTGCTAAAATCGATAGACATGATGTTATCGGGTTTTTTAATTTCCTGCTTTTCCATATCAGGTGGGATGATCTCTGTACACTTTATACCTCGGACCAGCAACTCTCCTTCTAAAAGCGAGAGTGGGAATTTAGAAGCGTTAGTTATCTGTAACAGGTTTTGATTTCCACCCAAGAGACTTGCGGGTATGGCGTAGTCAATATTATTATATAATCTTCTGCAAGAATCCACATAAATCAAATCCTCTGCACCTGTGTTGCATATAACATCTATGAGCATCACATGACCGGGGGGTATAACTGTATCCAAACTGCATTTAACTTCCACTTTAATATCATTTTCAATTGCGTCGATATGTAACAAATTAGTTTCTGTTATAAGCTCTTTTTTCTCATTTATAGTTAATTTATCACCGCAAATGATAAATTCTATCCTTGGTTCATTGATAATGGGTTGACCTAGAATTACATCCATAGATGTCATCTTCCAATCCGTAATTAAGAGTTTTGTGTCAAAGTTCATGCCATCTATTTCAACTGTCACGTTAATGAAACCCTTTGCTGGAATAGGCGTTCCTCCAAACCCGCCTACAAACAAATCACAGCTGTTGATTGGAGAGTTCAACTTGGCAGCAAAATCGCGGTTGACAACATTGATCTTTGCTCCTGTGTCAAAGTATACTCTTGCTGGAACTCCATTTATTGGAACAGTTTTAAAATAAATATCATTTACCTCTGTTAATGCCAATATATTTTCCAGTTTAGTGGAGCTCACTGGAGGCGCCAAGAGTGCCGGTACGCTAACGCTAGGCTTGAACCAGCATTTCTCCGAAGAATGACCACTTTTGCTACAATGCATGCAAGTAAGTCTGTTGGCAGACGCATTTTTGGGACACCGACGGACTGTGTGTCCTGACTCATGACACAAAAAGCATACTATAGGTCGCTTCATATCCCGATTGCCTTCTTTAGGATCCTGTCTATCTTCTGGACCCTTTACATTTTGAAAACGACCCGACTGCGGAACTTTTTGTTCCATTACTGATAGAAACTTTGAGTATAGGTTACTGGGACTATCATAGTTGCCAGCTCGTGCTGGTGCTCGCATGTGCGGTGGCAACCCGTCTATAAGACAGGCTACAGCTTTTTCTCCAAATATTTCTAGCTTCGTTAACAAGGCATTTTTGCTATAGAAATACTGAGTCATGCTCTCAGTGGGAGCCTTGCGTTTGGCTAGCATTTCTCTAAGGCATTCAGGATAATCTATATTTTGAGGAAATGCTTCCAGTAAACGAGTCTTCCATTCTTCCCAAGTCAACTCGTAGCTTTGCAGAGAAGAATGCCACACCTTCGCCATTCCCGTCAGGCGGGACTGCATGAAATAGGCCTTCATCTTATTTGACCAACCATGGATAGCACCCAACTGCTCAATTTTATTCAACCATTGTGAAGCAAACATATCACTTTTTTCCGGGTCAAAAATAGGAATAATGTCTGCTTTGGCCACGACAGAGTCCACAACAAAAGGAAAGGTCTTACTTCGTTTCCTAGGCGAAGAATAGTCTTCGGAGTCAGACTCATGCGATGAGTCACCTGGCGATGAGTCACGTGGTCTCCATGGGTGCCACTTTTTGGGTCGAGGCTGCTCAGGACTCGATGATCTGTCTCGTCGCTGCCGAGGCATTCTTGTGGGATCCCACTTCTGAAAATTGATAGGGAATTGTTTATAAAAGAGATCTGAAATAACACACTAGACGTTCATCGGATAAACTTGTTTTATTTTCGTTACCCTATACATACAATTCGAATATTGAGTCTGAAATGACACTAATTTATTCTAATTAAACTCTTAAATTAATAAGTAGGTAGTAATCACCATTTGATCTAAATTTAATCACAATTTTATAAAGTATGATTGATCCATCAACAAAATGAAATAATTACAATATTCTGGTGAACACGTTTCACAAAACGTGTTCAGTTGTACGATATCCAATGAGAAATTACCAATTATCAAACTTAATCACGTCATTGTTTATTACCCTGTGCAAATTATAGTAAAATTGTGCCCAACATTGGACCAGAATATATTTTATGATCTCGAAACAATAATATACTTAGCTTTTAATTTTCACTCACTTATTCGCCAATTCCAACACTTTTCCCCACTTTCCTTCCACCAGCGTAACCTCAATTAAATTTGTTCCTCAACTCCCCTTTTTATTCCCAATTCGAACTCCCTGAAAAACGTCCTGACACTCGTCAACCACACAATCCAGCGGCGCCTCCTAACACGTGACTTTTGGCGCGACTAACTTCACAACAACTTTTTAATCAACACAAAGTCTTTTTAGAAGAAATGACTCGACAAATATTGTATTATTATGATATTCTGTAGTTAATTAGGTAATACATTTTAATAAATATAACATTATACCAAATTATTTTTGTCAGGTCAACACTCCATAAAATCACAATTGTCATGCGTGTAGAACAACGTATAGTATTTTCAGGAAATGAACTAAAACGCTTACGCTTGTATATATAATGTTGAAAGATATTTTTGTCATCATTTAATTTTGTTATTGACTGTAGACTAATACGTTATTTAGATGCGGAATTTTCAAGATAATTTCTCGTATAAATATTTTTCCTGTGATTTTATCTTGGTACTTTACTTACTACTTTTATGTTTAATGTGATTCACATTTAAGATGTCCTGTATGTCGATTCTATAAAACGTACACTCGAATCCGAATCTCACATAAGAAACTCATCTCACTTCGCTTCTGATGAGACGCGAGTTTGAATTCGCATTCTGTAAACAAAAACAACCACTTGCGATGCGAAGTGACCAACGAAATGTGATTCGTTCGACGCGCTAGTGCTTGACACGTTGAAGAATTTATCAGCTAACATAATCGATCTTAATTCTTTTAGCTTATTTAATGAAATACTGTTATGGATTTTGCAGATTAATGTTTATTTTGACTAAATGGATCTTAGTCTAAATAATTTATGGTATAAATCTACCTACAGCCGTAATACTAAATATTTTAATAAGAGGTGGCAAAATGTGCTCGTATCCAATCCGACAAAAAAAAGTGAGACGTAACGCGGTTAAAGTAAACAAACCTTGAGTGGTAAAACAAAACAAAGAGATTTTTGTTTTGTAACATGTGTAATGGAGTTAATATAGAATATAATTATATTTTAGTGAAGTCTTTTTCAGTATAGGTACATCAGCTATCACAATTTATGGTTGAGCTGAAGTTGAAGTGCAAATATCTAACAACCATAGGTATACCTATAATATGCTATAATCTTGCAGCTGAAGTGAACATTTAAAGGGGATCAAGACACAAGTAAAAAGTAGATAATAATTTAGTTGTATGAAAAAAACCTTATTATTTTACTTGTTTCGTGAGTTCTCATTCTGATCATTGTTTCTTTACTTAGATAGGGACTATTAGGGACCTACATCTTCATTTTATTTAGTAGCCCATTACTTAAAGTTGTGGATGTTTTGATTGCGTGACTAAGATTTAAATGAAAATGAAAACTTTTAGGAAAATTATTTATTTCAGCAGCTTTCATTTTACTAATATTATTTATTTTATTAGGCAATGAAATAAAGCTATGTTTTATGTTATGACTTACATTGTTTATGATAATTGATAACATTATAATTATAATGCTACCCCTACCTAATTATTTTATACATACACGTACTTACAGGGTGGTCAGAAACATTAATTATTTTATACCTATTTACTAATATTTTAAGTAAAACAATTCTAAGTATATTCAATACCTTCCGTGTGGAGATTGCCACAGATGGCATAACCCACACCTTATAATTTTAGACATTATCTACATAATATTTTGAATTTCATTATGATATGTTACAATTAGGTATAATCTAAAATAAACAATTTTCACTTCTCGTTTATTTGTGTTTATAACTTGCACATTTTCGATTCGATGCCTTTGTGGCAATGGTACCGTTATAATCTTCATTCATCTGCTTGCCTTTCCATTTCACGTATAATTCTGAAATGAGAAATTATCCAGTAAATACATGACAACATCACACATTACCTACATCACACCTCACTAACTAGGTATTTCCATCACCTTAGGTTAAATTAAGATAAAATTAGATTGAATACGGGACATTAATAAAACCTATAATTACCTGTTATCCTTGTTTAAATCTTATGAGTACGTTCAGCTAAAGGGTGTTGTAAGATATTGATTGTTTAAACCAACCCTCTTTCTCTTTTCTTATAACATTTAGGTACCACGAGGTAATATTATGCAAAGTGTGTTTCACCTAGAACATAAAAAAGAAATTAGTTAATTATACACACGCTTAGAACATGGTCCGTAACTTTGTCAAAACTAGAAAATATTATTATTTAGATGTGG
Source organism: Agonopterix subpropinquella (assembly GCA_922987775.1). NCBI lineage: Eukaryota > Metazoa > Arthropoda > Insecta > Lepidoptera > Depressariidae > Agonopterix > Agonopterix subpropinquella. The sequence continues at coordinate 12,721,145 of OV277695.1, read as the reverse complement.
ATATATTCTAAGCTAAACATCACACGGGCAAAGTAGGTATAGATTGATGCAACTAAATATGTTTCTAGTACTAAATAATGTACACAAATAAGGCACAGCGGATTTTGAATTGGGAGTCTTCAGACTTGCGAGGAAACAATTAAGGGAAAATCTGGCATTCTTATATATCCCGAATAATTTAATCACAAACACATTTACACAAAATTACTTAACTTACCTTTTTGCGAGTAGTTTGATCCTTGCAATAATTCTTCTATTTGGTACGCACATATTTATTATCTCTGCATGATAGGTAATTGATATTTTATAGATAGTTCATTGGTTTCTTTGGTCACGGCAAACCGACGCACTTTGTAAAATACCACTAGCGAAATAATGTTTTGAGTAAGAAAAAAGTGCCATATTCAACAATTAGGCCCTTAAAAAATAAGCACAAATCAAATGCGGGTATAATTTTGATATTATTTACAGTTTTTTATAACTCGTTCACGTTTACACTGGCAATGGACTAACTTTTTATTTGACATTTGTTTTCGAATATCGAGTGCGAAGTGTGAGCGGAATTTTGCTTACAGAATGCCACTTGAGACGTCAAACCATACAAACAAACGATAGAAACTCGATAACACTAGTTCAACTCGCTGCCACACCCGCAATTGTGGCGCTGGCATAGAATTCGTTTAGTGAGTCATTTTACAGAATGCCAATTTGCAAACTCACTGCGGATTCAGATTCGAGTTGTACAAATACACCTTACAGAATAGCACTGCTGCATTGTATTTAAATAAATTAGGTATTAACTAGTGCTTGCATGATAGTGAACCCGATTTTTCTTATTGTTTCAGATTGAACCCAAAATGGCTAAGAATTTAGTTCACTACACCTGCTATCTCATTGTTCTTACTTCTTGTGTAGGTATGTATAGTAAAATAACAAATATACAGGGTGTAAGTGACAGCCCAGAAAATACTGAAACGGAGAATACAGACCATCAAACTGAACAACTTTTACATGACAACTACAATGAACTTTTACAATGGAACCTACCTCAGGTAACGCGAAAAAAAATCGGCTCTTTCATACATTTGCGTCAGGTAGGCACAGCAGTTTTGTATGCAACGACTGATTTATTCACGTTTCCGGAGGTTAGCTCCATAAAATTGTCTGAATTCACTGTTTTAGTATTTGCTAGGCTGTCCTTTACACCCTGTATATTTTTAAAATATATTCTTCACAAAAAAACATTTTAAAGTGTTTCATACGTTTCATATTTTAAGGGGTGCTTCAAACCATCACACTAAACAACTTTTCACTATGGGACCCAGATTGAAATCGCGATAAAAAAACTGTCGTTCTATACATTAAGGTCGAGTAGTCACTGTCGGTTTCTATGAAACAACGAAAATTTTCTTTGCGAATTCGATGTTGGCTCCATTATAAAACGATGTTTAGTTTCATGGTCTGAATCACCCCTTAAAATTTGTAACGCATTTAAGTAACCGCGTGTTCCTGAGGTTATGCATTAACTTTGGCCTGTTATTGAAACCATTAATTAGATCAGATTTCACTATGGGACAAAAATAGAAATCGCGAAAAAAATCAAATTCCCATCTAAACTATTATAAAACTGTAACAGAAGTGTGTCTGTACATTGAAGATATTTACAAAAAAAAGATTACGATTTGGTTTTTAGGCTTCCCTGATTCCAAATCACCAATTTTTGGACTTTTTGTCTGTCTGTTTGTTTGTTTGTTTGTTTATTTGTTTGTTTGTTTGTTTGGGTGTTTGTTTGTTCGAGTATCACGCAAAAACTACTGAACCGATTTTGATGAAACTTTTTTTGTTTGATAGCTTATCATCTGACTTAAAATCTGGTGTATAATTTATGCGGACGAAGTCGCGGGTAAAAGCTCGTAGTGAAATAAAAGTTAATGCATAACCTCAGGAATACGGTGTATATCCTGTATTGTTTGATACTCAAAAGTATTTGCAATCCTCAAGCTTCTACATTGTTTTCAATTTGATTCTACAGATCTTTTTCATCAACTTGCACTTCTAAACTATTATAAAACTGTAACAAGAGTGTGTCTGTACATTGAAGATATTAACAAAAAAAAAGTTACGATATGGTTTTTAGGTGTCCCTGATTCCATATCACTAATTTTTAGATTTTTTGTCTGTCTGTTTGTTTGTTTGTATGTTTGTTTGTTTGTTTGGGTGTTTGTTTGTTCGAGTATCACGCAAAAACTATTGAACCGATTTTGATGAAATTTTTTTGTTTGATTGCTTATTATCTGACTTAAGAGAATTCTACTCGGAGCGCGCTCCATACAAACGTAGTATGGTGATATTTTCAATACTATCTAATTAAAGTCAATGAAATTTTTCAAAAACAATCAAGTAACTAATCTCTATGTCGGTATGAAGTCAGATTTTCATTAAAATATACAGTTTCAATGCTAGGATTAATTTAAGATTTGTATGGAAATATTTGTGGCACTGTAACTTTAAAACTATAAATTTTATCGAAAATCTGACTTCATACCGACATAGAAATTAGTTACTAGATTGTTTTTGAAAAATTTCTTTGACTTTAATTGGATAGTATTGAAAATATCACCATACTACGTTTGTATGGAGCGCGCCAACGGTAGAATAGCCTTAAAGTCAGGTATATAATTTATGCGGACGAAGTCGCGGGTAAAAGCTCGTCAAAAATAAAAGTTTACCCCTCGGACCCGACTTTTCCTTTTATCTATTTTTGAAGTAAAACTATTTTTAAATTAGTATTTATGTAAATACGGCTGTACAGCTCGTTATAAATAAAAGTCTTCAAAGGAGACAGAGTTAGTTTCCGAAACAATTTGATCACATTATACTTCGAATAAAATTGAAAATGTAAATATACAGCCGTTTTTATTAAGGGGATCTTTTTCATTTTATTACGAGGGAAGGCAAAAATGTAACGAATTTAATTTATTTCCCAGATCAAGGACATGGACGGTGGAAGAGAAGAGAAAAAGAAAATCTTCAACACGATATTGATACGTTCAAAAAGTTGTCGGGTAAGGGCGGTTTTCTTTGATTAAATATACAATAGGGGTGGTCTTTGTGTCAAGATCAAATGATTTTTGGCATATCCTTTATAAAGGGGCGTGTTTTTAATATTTTTTATTCTTCTCCATCATTCACTTCGCCATCTAGCAATTCTAAAATATGTCTAACTTCTAAATGTATAAAATTTTATCTGTTTTAGTAAAACTAAACGGTGAATAATCGAAACATGAGACTAAAATTATTTTTCGACATAGGCTCTTAAATAATTTTTTGTCAAATTTACAATTTACTGACCCCGATGTCAACCCACCGCACGGGCACACTCATCCTACTTACTACCAAAACAAGATTATTAAAATGTATCCTTGAGTACGTTAGCGCTTTTATTCATTGCTGAAATGATAACAAATCATTTTTGCCTCAAAACTTAAAATTCGAATAACTTTAAATTTTGACTACCAAAATAATGAAATTTTTGTTTCAATCTAATTATTTTGTTATAAATTAGTTGGGGTGTATGAGGTTTTGCGTTAATTTATTAACACGTTATATATAGATACGATAATAATGCAGTTGCGCTTTGAATCTTTAAATTAGACACAAGGAGGTATTCAACAGTTTTATTTTATAAAAAGGTCTAATTCACTTTATAAAGGAAAACATTTCCTTTGACTAATACAAAGTTAAACGATTTCCATTGCGACCAGTTTGCGAAAGTAGCTGAGATTACGAAAATTTTCGCCGGCTTTCTACAATATGCGTCGTGCTTTATCATTCCATCTTTTATTTTAATAAAAATCTGGTCTGTAGAGTGTAAAGGCGGCCATAGTTAAGCTCCATTAACTTTCGACTCGAAGCAGTCTGGAAGCTACTTTGTTAATTCATAAAAAAAAAAGATATTTTGCCTTCACGCTTCTTTCAAACTTAGCATATTCTTTAACAAAATTTTGCTACATTACATTTATTTATTTTTAACATTTACTGGTAAAGTTTATATATTTTTTTACAAAAAATACATTCAAAAGTGCAATTCACTAAGCGTCACATTGCTGTCAAAAACATCGACGAGCTCGCATCCTTCAGATCATCGGAGATTTTACAGGAGTTTGACACGTGAAATAGCAAGCTCACCGTTGTTTTAACGACGAATTTATGGTTGTGACGATTTTTGCGCTGAGTGAATTGCACTGCTGTTTATTTTCATAGTCATTTACATAGTTACATATTCAAGTTTTTACAAAAATAAAGTACATAAACTTTTACTTGTGCACATGGACAGCAGATATATTTTTAAAATGTATGCTAAGTTTGCAGACAAATAGATGTGAAATAAAAACAAGGAGCAAAGTGGAGGGTTGTGGTTTTATGACTCTCCTCCCCTAGAGAAAGCAAACACATGTTTTTGTTCAGATTACACTTCAGCATTTGTTTTGGAGCGCTTGTAAAAATATTATTTCTTTATTATTTCACGGAAAACCAGCATAAATCTTTTAGTACATATTTCAATTTCCTTTACAGAAAAGATCGAGCGCGAGATAGAAGCTTTTTACGAGGATTATACAGACGAACAGATTAATGAAGATGATATTGGAAAAATAAACCAAAAGTATACACAACAATCTAATAATAAACCATACACGAAGAATAATGCTGAGGACCGTAAAGATACAAAAGACTACCATTTTGCTTTCACTGCAAATATAACTAATGGAATCCCTCAAGTAGAAGCTAAATCACATCAAAGTCATACTACCGAACCAAGTATTCATGTTTCATTTATTAATGATTTACATGATTCCACAAAGGATTCTGAAACCTTCAGTTCTAATTGGCCTAAATTTGACGATATTTTATTAGCTATTGGAAAACGTTACGATTGGAAAAACGATCGATGGATCAAAGTTAAAAAGAAATTAGGAGAATCTCGTATGAAGAGAATCAAGGAAAATAGCAGTGTTAATTTTTATGAGAAACATAAATTTAGTTATAGGACTGTTAAATTAAGTGGAAGGAAAAGTAGAAGGAATGTTGTCATAGCAGTTTCAGCCATAAGGTAATGTGTGAATATGTCTTAAAATTGAAATGACTATGGTTCTTGTTTGTTTAAATATAATGGGACCAAAAAGAGTGGAACCGATTGAAATGAATGAGTTTTAGGTACGAGTCTCAGTCTCAATATTTTTTTATTTTTATTTTTCAATAGGAAAATTGACGATACAATTCACTCTGTTGTTGAAGTAATTCATTTATTGTAAAATATAATCATAGAATATAAAATTCCCTGGAATTATTTATTCACCTTGAAAGTCACAGTATTCATTGAATTTGACGTAACAGAAAGCTGTTGGAGTGCGTATTTTATGGGCTTCTTTTGAAGTCTAAGAAAATCATTTGTTCGCGGTTATTGGGGATTTTATTATTCTAAAGATATGTTAATAAGCTGGTTTACCTACAATGTACAACTTACGTGTAAATCAAAAAGTGAATTGTGTGCAAGCAAAGCTGGCATCAAATTATAATGTATTTCTAATTTCTTGAGATTTTAGTCTTGTAATCATATCAAGAGATGAATCACTCACCAGTCGCCTCGTTATTATGGTAGAATGTCTCAAAATATCGGGATATTTAAGTTAATGGTATTAACCTAAACATTTCTAGTATCATTCATTTCTCTTTTCTTTTTTTTCCAATTAGTTCACATGATTCCTTTTCATGTGGCTGTGGTGGTCCAGTGGCGAGTAACCTTGCCTGCCGTGCAGGAGGCGATGGTTCGATCCCCGTCCAGGCCGACTCGTACCAATGAGTTTTTCGGAATTTATGCACGATTTGTAACACCACTAGCTTTTCGGTGAAGCAAAACATCGTGAGGAAACCTGCATGCTTCAATTTCGAGGCATGTGTTGTACCTAATGTCCATTACAAGTGGCAACGGGCTCACTCCCCGTCACACTAGACAGAGTTTCGGTACTACTAGTGAAACGTGGATGTTCTGAAGTTCCAGAATATCTCTGACTACCCACTTGGGGAATATAGTCGTGAGCATATGCTATTCCTTTTCATTAGACCAAAATCTATCAGGTAGGGCTAAATGGTAAACCTTTTAGCTTTGATTAAATAAAATAAATAGTGGGAGATAGGTGACGTTCTTGCATGACGTATTCGAAAAATAGACCTGCTTCTCATGTACTTACGAGTGAAAAGGAATGGCGTGTTATTTGATTTTTCTTTTTGAATGATTTTTACAACGAGTTTTAAGAACGCGAAGGCATTTTGGTACCTCCTGCCACGCAATGTCTCTTGGATGCGACTAAGTATAAATTAGGCGGTGGTGGCTCAATCTTGCTATTTTGACCTCTTCAGACCTGACGTCTGTAATAGATGACCTTTCTTCTAGCGCTGCCTTTCTAGCTATTTTTATGTGAAACAGTACGAAATTATTAGTTTTAATCACAAACACAAAAATGTTTCGGGTCTGAGGTGGTTTATTTAATCAAAGCCTTCGAGTACAAAGTAAGTTTTAAAGTTTAGATATGTTTCGCTCCAGCTTTCCTTGCGCACAATATAATGTTGGACTTAGTTACTGTCCTACTTATTATTTGATTGAGTAGTGTTAAATCAGATAAGTCTATGTTAAATCACATTAATAAAAATGCATTATTTTTGATCACATCAGTAGTAATGATTTTGTTTGCATTATTTGTATATACTTACCAATTAAGTATTACATGGTTTCTTAATATTCCAGAAAGAACTGTTAAAATAAAGCTAATCATCCAGATGTTACGGTGTTTCATTTTGATTTTAAAAAAATTTTTTGGTGCCAAGTAGCTTGAACTTTTACATTTGTCAAATCAAATTAACTATAAGCGTTGAGCATTATGATCGTTCACGTACCTACATTTCACCTACCATTTGTACACGTATTTCATACAAAAGACGTCCACCGAAATTGAACATAACCCTACCTTGAACCCGGATAATACCCAAAAAACCAATATCGTGCATAACTTTTTTGGGTTTTTGATGTCAAAAGGAAACAAAATTCAAGCTTCTAAGTCAACGCGATCCAAAGACACGGCCATGTAACTATATACCACATTATTTTAAAACTCATAAACTCACTAATCAAAACCTATGAGCGCAGCGAAGACCAATCATTTATCTTAGCCTTACGTCCCGTTGACATAGAATCATGGAATTTTGCAAAAAGAATGGTGTTACAACAAAAGTGAAGGAAAAAATCCGAAAATTGTTAATTAATGGATGAATAAAACCGGTCTAGTGCGAGTCGGGCTACTCGCGCACCGAGGGTTCCGTACCACACCACCACAGAACACAACATTACTAATTAAGAAAAAAACTTTTTTTATCAGGGACCTTTAGCGCAAGACCGACTCACACTTGGCCGGTTTTTAGTATTTGTTGTTATTCTGTAGAGCTTGATTTATAATCACACGAAGTTTGACGCTTGTATGTATTACCGTTTTTACGATAGAGCGTGAAGAAAAAACGTTGATGTAAAATAGTTTCTTGTTGAGAATCCCCCTTAATTTTTAACTTTTTGACATTTATATTATTTTGTTAACAAATCCGCCGTCATAACGCATAATCGTACGGACGGACGGATGGACGGACGGACAACGTAGGCTTAGTAATAGGGTCCCGTTTTCACCCTTTGGGTACGGAACCCTAAAAACGAGACAAGCAAATGCAATTTACGAAATGTTTTTAAATATTATTATAAATCACAATATTAACCCTGCCACCGACTACGGCGTAGCCACTCCGCTACGCTGTAGTAGATCTCACACTATCTCGTAGCACATCGCCGCGTAGCATGTAAATCGTCGCATAGTTTGTAATCAATGTCGTAAGTCACATACAGAAAAATATTTTTGGAATTACAAACATACTTTGCAGTAACTATTACACAACAGAATAAATTTAAATAACATAAACAATTAAATAAAATTAACCCTACTTATACAGGGTGATAGGGTAAAAAGTTGCATTACTTCAAGGGCTGATTGTACCCATGATACTGAACAACTTTCTCTAAGAAACCTAAAGGAAATAAGCAAAAATTCGATCAGCTGATTGCATTTAGAACGGAAAGTCCAAAAATTTTTTTGCTATTTTCCTATAGGTTTCTTAGGGAAAGTTGTTCAGTATCATGGGTATAATCACCACTTAAAGTAATGAAACTGATTACCCTAACACCCTGTATACTTTGCAATTGGTAATTCTTATTCAGTAAGTCATCCTGTATACAAAACATCTGTTATTCCTATTTTCTTTTCCCAACATAGCATTGTAAAACGCATGGAGGGTTCTTTCAAGGGGTGCAGTGTGAGAAATTCCGTCATTTATCACGCCCCTTTGTACCCGTAGGCGGTAGACCACTATAAAATATGTTCTCAGGTAATTTGTTGCGAACCTATTGTGTTTTCCCTATATTTTCTCACGTCAACAACAGAGGAATGATATAGGTACGAAGGTTACTTGTGATTGAGAATTTGTATAAATGTAATGTCTCTAGATGTTTTCGACATTTTATGGTGCTGGCTACACAATCTTTTATCCTTTTTTTATTTATAAATTAACGAGCTTTTACCCGCGACTTCGTCCGCATAAATGATATACCAGATTTTAAGTCAGATGATATGCTATCAAACAAAAAAAGTTTCATCAAAATCGGTTCAGTAGTTTTTGCGTGATACTCGAACAAACAAACACCCAAACAAACAAACGAACAAACAAACAAACAGACAGACAAAAAGTCCAAAAATTTATGATTTGGAATCAGGGAAGCCTAAAAACCATATCGTAATTTTTTTTTGTAAATATCTTCAATGTACAGACACACTTCTGTTACAGTTTTATAATAGTTTAGATTGCATTTTACTTGTGACTAAGCACTGCATTTCTACAAATTTCAAGTAGTTTGTGGGGTATCTACAGGGTGAAATTGATATCATTGGCATCCTTTTAAACTAAGAGTCTACCCATCAAACTGAACAACTTTCACTATGGGAGCAAACCGATCGGAGCAAAAAAAAATCTGCTGTTGCTTAAATTTGTGTCACGTATATAGGCATTGCAGTTTAGTATGGAGCAGCAGATTTTTTTGTTGCTCCAATCGGTTTGCTCCCATAGTGAGAGTTGTTCAGTTTGATGGGTAGACTCTTAGTTTAAAAGGATGCTAATGATATCAATTTCACTCTGTATTTGGCAAAGTCTCGTAGCAAGCTCCAACACACACACGACCACGCCACGCGAATGACACAAGCGCTCGTGGCCAAACTTGCAACGTTACTGAATGATGACACTTGTAAGCAGTTTACAATGAGGCGAATTTGACACTGGAAGGATGGCGTTATTGTCTTACAAAGGAAAACGCCCAATCACATTTCGCCTCCAAATTGGTAAAGTATTTGAATTTTATAAAAAAACCGGTCAAGTGCGAGTCGGGCTACTCGCGCACCGAGGGTTTCGTACGACACCACTACAGAACACAACATTATTAACTTGGAAAAAAAACGTTTTTTGTCCGGGACCTTTAGCGCGAGACCGACTCGCACTTGGCCGGTTTTTAGTATTTGTTGTTATTCTTTAGAGTTTGTTCTATAATCACACTAAGTTTAACGCTTGTATGTATTACCGTTTTTACTATATAGCGTGAAGAAAAAACGTTGATAAAAACTAGTTTCTTGTTGAGAACCCCCCTTTTTTTTTAATTTTCTGCCATTTTTATTATTTGTTAACAAATCCGCCGCTATAACGCATAATCTGAGAAAGTTTCAACTATTTATCTATTACGATTCAAAAGTTACAGCCCTAAATAGGTAGAACAGACGGACGGACGGACGGACAGACGGACAGACGGACAGACGGACAGACGGACAGACGGACAGACGGACAGACGGACAGACGGACAGACGGACAGACGGACAGACGGACAGACGGACAGACGGACAGACGGACGGACGAACAACGTAAGCTTAGTAATAGGGTCCCGTTTTCACCCTTTGGGTACGGAACCCTAAAAACTAGCGCTAACCCGCGACTTCGTCCGCATAAATTATATACCACATTTTAAGTCAGATCATAAGCTATCAAACAAAAAAGTTTCATCAAAATCGGTTCAGTAGTTTTTGCATGATGCTCGAACAAACAAACACCCAAACAAACAAACAAAGAAACACACAAACAAACAAGCAAACAAACCAACAAACAGACAGACAAAAAATAAAAAAAATTGGTGATTTGGAATCAGGGACATCTAAAAACCAAATGGTAATCTTTTTTGTAAATATCTTCAATGTACAGAAATCAGAATAGATACACTTCTGTTACAGTTTTATAATAGTTTAGATTTAGATAGATAGATCCTGCAATAGAAATGGATAATTTCCATTTCCTTGAGAAGTATTGATATTCCTCCTATTTTGTGTATACTTTTAGCTATCACACTATTTGTATGTGTTCTTTGATCACACTCATTCGTAAGTTCTGAAACGATTTGAAACGATTACATTTCATCACGTGGGCAATTTGCTGTCAGATCGAAAGTATTCCGTGTTTGTGTATGGACCAGCATGACAAAGTTGACAATAGATTATAGAGGAGAACCTGTCCGACCCGACTGTAGAATACACCTTTCTACTAAGGGTTGGTTGAGGTTGATGTATATAATGAAACACAGTATAGTCTTCACTAGTGAACGCGACCAGCACACGTCCGCGCATCACGGCGGTCGGTGCACGAATACCGAGCGAATGCACGATAGATATTCACCACAGACCGCGTCCGCCGATAGACGGCGCTACCGGCGCTTTCCACATTAACTACTCTTTATTGCTGTACACTACATCTCTTTCTTGTTTTTAATTTATTTTTTACCTTTACTCGAATCTACCACCGCTTCGGAATGTATAGCCCGTGGAGAAGAAGCGGCGCAAGAAACTCCACAGTTTAGCTAATCTCTTAAATCTTATTACAATACAGTGTTGACTGTTATCAAAGCTATTACATCAAACAAATTACGAATTACTTATTGAGACTAATTTGTTTACAGAAAATAGATATTTATCAAATATTGATCTGAAATTGTCAAACACCAAATTCCACGATAAACAATGTTTATGGAAATTACAATCTCATTATATTAACACATTTGAGTTATTGTTACTTCTGTTCTATACTATCCCTTCCCTGTAAAAATATTTTTCTATTGATAGGTAGGTAAGTAAACCTACAAAAATAACGTTCCATAGATCTTTATTATCTCTTATTTATTTATTTTGGCTAACTACTAGTCAAAGTCACTGCTTCAAGATCGTATCCATTTCCGTTTTATCAAATTAAGGAAGTAAGGACAAAAGAGTGAATCTGTGATAAGCACATACACTTATGCATTCAAAATATTCTGGCGGGTGCCAGCCATTGCAATAAAGCACTCACAGCTATTTTATTTGCATGACCCTTTAGCTTTTGCTAACAATTTGATAGTTGCATGGCTCTGTAACCCATATCATTTTATTGTTGCATGATATTTTAGCTTTCGCTAACAACTTCATAGTTGCATGGTCTTATAACCCATATAATTTTACAGTTTCATGAATGCTGATATAACGCTGACTGACAACAATATTAAGTAAGGTACACTAGGTCGCTTTCGTTACCAGCTATGTTCAGTAGTTACCTTTAGTTAGTCGACTAGACTAGTTTCGAGAAATCAGCAGTTTCAATTTAATGGACCCGTTTAATATGTAGATACTATTTTACGAACCATACAGTTATATCATTTGGTAGGCTTTAAAAAAATAATGCTATTTTTAATTACAATTTACATGAATTAAGTGCAACTGTTGTTTAAACTTAATTGCCTGGCGTCATATTATTACAGAACTGCAAATCATTTTGTTTTTTGACTTGCTTGCACTGAAATTATGTTCTTTATTTAAAATATTATGAATTTATGATTAACCGATTTGGTTCAAGTACAGTATAGTATACTTTAACACATACAAATGATTAAATTAACAGTGCAGTGCCTGCAGTGATTAGGTAAGATACAGATTTTATCTATACAAAGAAGAAAGTGCAGTAGTGCAATAAGTCTTAATTCCTTTAGAGTTATTCATAGCGTAGCTACTCACAATAATTAATGTCAATGGAATGACCAACTACAAGCTGCTGATAATGAAATAACAGTTTTTTTTTTTTCAATTGAATGACCAGCTGCAAGTTGCTAATAATTATTTTATTTATTTGACTTGTCATCTGAATGACCAACTACAAGCTGCTGATAGTAAATTTGATAGCATTTGATGCCCAGCTAAAAGTTGCAAATGTCAATTGAATGACCAGCTACAAGTTGCTAATGTCAATTAAATGAACAGCTGAAAGTTGCTAATGTCAATTGAATAACCAGCTACAAATTGCTAATGTCAATTAAATGACCAGCTGAAAGATGCCAATGTCAATTAAATGACCAGTTGAAAGATGCTAATGTCAATTGAATGACCAGCTACAAGTTTCTAATGTCAATTGAATAACCAGCTAAAAGCTGCCTATGTCAATTGAATGACTGAATGACCAGCTACAAGTTACTATGTCAATTAAATGACCAGCTGAAAGATGCTAATGTCAATGGAATGACCAACTACAAGCCGCTAATAATTACTTATTTGACTTGTCATCTGAATGACCAACTACGAGCTGCTTATAATTATTTATTTGACTTGTCATTTGAATGACCAACTACAAGCTGCTGATAATGAAATAACAGTTTTTTTTTTCAATTGAATGACCAGCTGCAAGTTGCTAATAATTATTTTATTTATTTGACTTGTCATCTGAATGACCAACTACAAGCTGGTGATAGTAAATTTGATAGCATTTGATGCCCAGCTAAAAGTTGCAAATGTCAATTGAATGACCAGCTACAAGTTGCTAATGTCAATTAAATGAACAGCTGAAAGTTGCTAATGTCAATTGAATAACCAGCTACAAATTGTTAATGTCAATTAAATGACCAGCTGAAAGATGCCAATGTCAATTAAATGACCAGCTGAAAGATGCTAATGTCAATTGAATGACAAGCTACAAGTTTATAATGTCAATTGAATAACCAGCTAAAAGCTGCCTATGTCAATTGAATGACTGAATAACCAGCTACAAGTTGCTAATGTCAATTAAATGACCAGCTGAAAGATGCTGATGTCAATTGAATTACCAGCTAAAAGTTTCTAATGTCAATTGAATGATCAGCTAAAAGCTGCCTATGTCAATTGAATGACCAGCTGAAAGATGCTAATGTCAATTGAATGACCAGCTAAAAGCTGCCAATGTCAATTGAATGACCAACTACAAGTAACTAATATCAATTGAATAACCAGCTTAAAGCGGCCTATGTCAATTGAATGACTGAATAACCAGCTACAAGTTGCTAATGTCAATTAAATGACCAGCTGAAAGATGCTAATGTCAATTGAATTACCAGCTAAAAGTTTCTAATGTCAATTGAATGATCAGCTAAAAGCTGCCTATGTCAATTGAATGACCAGCTGAAAGATGCTAATGTCAATTGAATGACCTGCTACAAGTTTCTAATGTCATTTGAATGACCAGCTAAAAGCTGTCAATGTCAATTGAATGACCAACTGTACGTTGCTAATAACTGTTTGTTGTACATGGCAAAGCACTAACCATTAACATTACAAGCTGACAATATGAGAGTAATCACCCTGACCATTTCAAACCTCTTAGCTATTAATTGGAGACATTTTCTCTTTATTAAGCACTAAAGCAAGGAGGTATGGTTCAATCGGCGCCTTAGCAGTCGTCCTGTGGAAGGCTGGCTTTTCTGTGACATCTAGGAACATACAATCTGCGAACAAAATTGTTAACCAGTATTATCGGTTTGGTTATGAATGTTATGATGCTTGAATATGATATAGTTATTAATCTTCTCTCAACTGAGATGAGCGTTTCTTGTTAAAATGTGAGTAGGTATTTCAAGAAATACTAAATTTAATATGAAATCACCTGATCATTTTCTGATCCTTTTTGATACTTTTTGTAAATAATTGTCTGAATTAACATTGATCCTTAAAATATAAAATTCCTTGCTCAAATAGCCAAAGAAACTAATTAGTTTCGCCTGGAGTGATTACATCCATAATTATGACATTAACAACAATGTTGCAAAGATAAGATCAACGTAATGTTACCGAATTGAAGTTCTATAAAGTATAGATTACGTCAAACAAGTTCCGGTAACAAATAGGATGATGATGATGATTGGCAATTATGTTGGTACTATTGATGTTTGTATTGAAATATTTTCATGAACTAGTACCACCAAATAAGCTCCGAATGTGTTGTATATTATTATTGTTCTCGCATACCTACACTGAGAATGTCCAATAAGTAAAACGTTTAAAACGTAAAACTTTGGATTTCAACTTAAAGTTTTTGTGACATCAGAATGTTCGTTACGCCGAATGTTCGTTACGCCGAATGTTCGTTACGCCGAATGTTCGTTACGCCGAATGTTCGTTACGCCGAATCTTCGTTTCGCCGAATGTTCGTTATGCCGAATGTTCGTTATGCTGAATGTTCGTTACGCCGAACATCCGTTACGCCGAATGTTCTATACGTAGAATGTTCGGTACGCATAATGGTAATAAGTAACTTTTATTAGAGACCATTACAACTACGAAGTACGACAATTACTTAAAAATGACAATGCGTCAATATAAGTATAAAAAACAATTGGAATAAACTCACTTGGCATATCTTGGTTACCTAATCCTGTTCGTCTCGAATCAAGACACTATTCTTAACCTTTGGTATGCCAGAACGCGGATCAGCATGATGAAAACCATTTATTTCTATTGTGTCTGGTTTTTCCGGCATACGAGAGGTTAATGGGCGTATTTTGGATACCTATTAGGCCATAATGCTCACGACTACACTCCCCGAGGAGCAGTCAGAGACTCCAAAACCCCAGGACACCCTTGCCCCACCAGCACCGAAACTCCGTCCAGTCACGTGTAACGGGCAGTGAAACTGGAGCTACGGACTACGAGGCCCTTTTATATTTGCGGAATGCTTTGAATAAATTCTTTTAATCGTGTAAAGTAATACAGAATGATTACGTGACCTTAAAGATTGATGTCCGCAGCTGGCGTACATTTGTCCATCCTAGGCGCCGCGCCGCGCCGTCACGTGTTGTCCCACACCTTACTCCTGTCTGGTCTACCCTCTTTCCTCCAGCATCAGCATGCGATGGTCGACATGTGGGAAAAGAAATACAGTATGTAGATAATTCCAAATAAACAATTTAAAATCGGGACAAAAAACTATTTTTCCTTTTCTTTTGAAATATATTTTTATCACTGTGAACTTTAGGCAAAAATAAAGCAACGCTAGCAGACACCAGATAATTAAGATAATTCCCAATAAACGATTTAAAATCGGGACAAAACTATTTTTACTTTTCTTTTGAAATATATTTTAACGCTGTGTAACTTTTTAGGCAACAAACAAATCAACGCTAGTAGAAACCGTCTTCGATTGTGTTTAAATAAATCGCTTAGCTTCCTTAAAGGAACAGTGTAATTTTATTTCGTAGGCACCGTTTGCATTTTTAAATTTTCAACTCTCAACAAACTGATAAGCACTTTACTCACGTGAATTTCGAATCCCGGCGTCGCCAATGTAGAATACACCTTTCTACTAAGGGTTGGTTGAGGTTGATGTATATAATGAAACACAGTATAGTCTTCACTAGTGAACGCGACCAGCACACGTCCGCGCATCACGGCGGTCGGTGCACGAATACCGAGCGAATGCACGATAGATATTCACCACAGACCGCGTCCGCCGATAGACGGCGCTACCGGCGCTTTCCACATTAACTACTCTTTATTGCTGTACACTACACCGACAACCCAGGAAAGATTGTCCTGGCGCCGCATGATTAGAAGAGCCGAACCTGCATAAAGCGGGAAAACGCAAAGAAGAAGAAGAAGATCGAAAGTATTCCGTGTTTATTTTATATCCTAATTTACTTTAACGAGCAATTTATTGAATCGTTACTAGGAATTATGATGATTATAATGTGAAAGACGTTTTGATCCATTGATTTGACCAACTTTTTGTGCAGTGAACGTCAAATGTCAATTTACGTATAACACCGCCACGCGACTCTTCTGTATGAACCCTATCTAAGACTTTTCACTACCAGTAAATACGCAATAACACCTAACGTTAGTTACGTTAGGTGTTATTGCGTATTTACTGGTAGTGAAAAGTCTTAGATAACCTTAAATAGTACGTAGCATAGATTCGTTTGGAGAATTACGCCCGCGCCTCCAGGCGACGTCGCCTAGTGGCGGGGGCGCGATTTTTCTTTACGTCAAAAAACGACGCTATGCTACGTAATATAATGTTTATATTGGTGTTACTTTGACTACCCGCCACCGCCACGCGACTTTTCTGTACAAACCCTATCTAAGACTTTTCACTACCAGTAAATAAATAAATAAATAACGCTCACAGGCACATACATTGTAATGATCCCAAGAAAGCACTATTTATAGGCTGTTTATTATGGAAACCATACAACAACGGCACAAACATATAAACATCCATGACCGAACCGGGATTCGAACCCAGGACCCTGGTTTGGCAGTCCGGCGTGGTAACCATTATACCAGCCGGGTCGTCAAACCAGCCAAATACGCAATAACACCTAACGTAACTAACGTTAGGTGTTATTGCGTATGTTTGTTTGTTTCTCTTCTGTATAAACCCTATCTAAGACTTTTCACTACCAGTAAATACGCAATAACACCTAACGTAACTAACGTTAGGTGTTATTGCGTATTTGGCTGGTTTGACGACCCGGCTGGTGTAATGGTTACCACGCCAGACTGCCAAACCAGGGTCCTGGGTTCGAATCCCGGTTCGGTCATGGATGTTTATATGTTTGTGCCGTTGTTGTATGGTTTCCATAATAAACAGCCTATAAATAGTGCTTTCTTGGGATCATTACAATGTATGTGCCTGTGAGCGCTATTTATTTATTTATTTACTGGTAGTGAAAAGTCTTAGATAGGGTTTATACAGAAGAGTCGCGTGGCGGTGGCGGGTAGTCAAAGTAACACCAATATAAACCTTATATTACGTAGCATAGCGCCGTTTATTGACGTAAAGAAAAATCGCACCCCCGCCACTAGGTGACGTCGCCTGGAGGCGCGGGCGTTATTCTCCAAACGACTCTATGCAACATACTATAAGGTTTATATTACCGCACCCTGTCCGCATAATGTCCGCGCCACGTCACTTTTGTTTAAACACTCCAAAGCTGCCTGTCCATTGACGCGAGCTGGCTGGGCGAGCTGTGTAGCTGTGTAAATACCGATACCGTGTGTGGGCCGATCTCGGCCGAGCTCCTGATTGGTTAATATTTACACAGCTACACAGCTCACCCAGCCAGCTCGCGTCAATGGACAGGCAGCCTAAGCGTCCCTGACACATAAAACATTATGGGCGTTATTACGTATTTCTAGTTAAAAGTCAGAGGAAATTAGAGAAAGAGAGAGAATCTTTATTCTAAAGAGATCCTTCCTCTTAGTAAAAAGTTTGCTAATGATAGCCACCATTTGAACTTTCAACATTTTGTATCTATAATACTTTATATTGCCTTTAAAATGCCTCAATTAAACGATAATCACCAGTCTAAGTACGGCCGTGTCATTATTAAGATAAGACATTTCAAGACACCGTTTAGATAATTTCCCACAATATTAAACTTGAATTCCATGTTTAAGTGGTTGGTACTTAACTTTATGTCACGGCGGTACCATTTCGCGGGATGTGCTCACGGAAGATAAATTATTATTGTACCGCAAGTCTTGATCGATACGGTCGTTAGGCGAGAGTTGAAAATGTTTAAATTGTCACTTGTGCGTAATGGGATTAACTTTCAACGTATCTATACGTCTCTACAGGGTGAAATTGATATCATTAGCATCCTTTTAAACGAAGACTCTACCCATCAAACTGAACAACTTTTGCTATGGGAGCAAACCGATCGGAGCAACTAAAAAATCTGCTGTTGTATACATTTGAGTCGAGTTAGGTACTGCAGTTTAGTATGGAACAGCCTTACTCTATGGAAACAGCTGATTTTTAAGTTGCTCCGATCGGTTTGATCCCATAGTAAAAGTTGTTCAGTTTCATGGGTAGACTCTTAGTTTAAAAGGATGCTATTGATATCAATTTCACCCTGTATATTGCAATGCTAAACATGAATTTTAGCATCAAAATTTAAGTTTAGTAGATACTTACTCAGATACGATTTTGTTAGGCAGCCACGGTACAAAGAAGTTTGGCGGACGGCCATTTAATTTGAGACCCAGACTTAGAGGTCCCGTACATGAATGAAACTTAGTAATACGTGTAGAGTAAAACAAAACTAATAAAAAAGTAAATCGGTTGTAACCTGTAGAAGTTGGAAGAAAGGTATTTCTCCTTATGATACCTTTTATAGCAAGTGTATGAAACTCATAATATTTCTTATTAGATAGTCCACTCAATCTCCTACGAATTCATATGTTTATTTTAATGCAAATTCACGATAGTATAATGATAATGGAAGAAAACAAAATCACGAACTATGAGTTGAACCAAGCCAAATACATTCCGTAACGACCAAAAAATACCTCAATGATAATATTCAATGAAAATAGCGGTCGTAGTTGCGTTTTGCTACTGCTTTTTGGATGATTTGTCTATTTTACTAGTAAGTAATTTCTAGTTTTGAACCCGGACTTCTGGTGATGTGGAAGTTTTTTAAAAAAATACCTTATTTTTTTCTGTTTACAATAATTATGACCGCCAAGCGGGAGACCTTTTAGTTTTCGTAAAAATGGCTGGGTCCAAATTCGCCAAAATTCTTTAGATGTACTTACTATGTCAATTAGTTCATTTAAATCAGATCTCTTTACAATATTATGAATTATTCAGCCAGAGA
Organism: Agonopterix subpropinquella; assembly: GCA_922987775.1. NCBI lineage: Eukaryota > Metazoa > Arthropoda > Insecta > Lepidoptera > Depressariidae > Agonopterix > Agonopterix subpropinquella. The sequence goes on along the minus strand of OV277695.1, from coordinate 12,702,037 downwards.
GTGCCAGCGGGACCATATTATTAAGCCTATGTAGTCCGTCCGTCTGTCTTTCTGTCCGATCTACCCATATTCACAGAAGATTCATTATTAAGGTGGATTTGCTAACAAATAATAAAAATAAATGGTTTGTATAGATACATTATATGGACAAATAGTATCAACTTTTTTTTCAGCTGCCCCCCTAATTTTATTTTATTAGTGTACATTACCTCAAATAAACACTAATAATTAAAAACAAAATTTGCGAATTTCCTACTGGTTTCTTAGGGTAAGTTGTTCAGTATCATGGGTACAATCACCCCTTAAAGTAATGCAACTGTTTACTCTAACACCCTGTATTGTATGGTGGTACGGAACCCACGGTGGGTGAGTCCGACTCGCACTTGGCCTGTTTTTTCCTTAACTAAAAACATTGAAGTTTTTGGTTTCTTTGAAATGCTTCAGTTTCAAGTTGAACTTTAGTTTTGAATAAGAGGTATTTTTTGAACAATTGTAGTTTTCGAGTGGTAACTTCTAGTCACCCTAAATGTTTATTAGCGGGTATGTAGGTATAATCAAACCTGAAGTTCAAAGACTGACTTTGGAACATGGTAAAGACGATGTACGGCTTTGTATGTCGCATCCAATTACCTTGAAAGACCTTCCTTCTACAGTCAAACAATCTCGCCCTGTCTACATAGTTTCAAAATACCTAGATCATTCGTCGAGAATAGAGAAACAATTCCCAAACTCTAGTTTCAACAGCAATGGTTTTTATGTGCGTACGTTTATTACCTAGTAGATTGGTTCACAATCCGTTCAATAGGAGGCTATTATTAGATTGTACACAGAGTAATTTCTGGTTCATCCGAACAATTTTTGGAAATTGTATTAATTTTCAAATATGGTTCGGATGATCACAAAGTGAATAAAGTTTACTCTGGGAAGAACATTCAAATTGCGAGGAAAGAAATCTGCTTTTTTAAATCGGTCGCGCAGATGTCGATATTTTGTATGGAATATAAAATACAAATAGCAAAGAGGGTGCACGACAAGAGCCTTCCTGTGTGACTTACTCTACCCCGATACCATAGAATAATAATGTAAGTATTACTGGATATATACAGGGTGTAACAAAACACCCTAGTAATACTTAAGGGGGTGCTTCAGACCATCAAACTGAACAACTTTCACTATGGAGCCAACATCGAAATCGCAAAAAAATAATCCGCTCTTTCATACAAAACTGCAGTACCGTCTCGACTCAAATGTATGGGACGGCAATTTTTTTAATTTTTTCTCGACGTTGGCTCCATAGTGAAAGTTGTTCAGATTGATGGTCTGAAGCACCCCCTAAAGTATTACTAGGGTGTTTTGTTACACCCTGTAGGTTGAAATTGATATCATATTACCATCCTTTTTACCTAAAAATATTTAACCGCCATCGGAAAAAAACCGATCTAAAAAACTGGAAAAACTAGGGTTGCACATCTCAGTCTGCCGCAACTCTAAGTGTAAGTTACAGAAACGCTCATTAGAGTTTAGCTCTTGCTACGTCAACGAGACAAAAAGTGACAGCAAGAGATTTAATGGAGGATTAACTTTAATGAATGAATGAATATTAGTAGGATAATAAATCTCTTATTGTATTTTGGGGGAGCACCCGCCCCGCACCCGCCCCGTTCCCGGCCCGCACCCGCCCCGCGCCCGCCCCGCGACCTACCGTCAAAATACAATAATACGAAACTTATTATCGTGTCATAAGACTCAAATTGCAAGCAATGCATTTTGGGACGCGGGGTGAGCAAGGGGCGGGTGCGGGGCGGGTGCGGATCGTCTGAACGCGTCCTTCCGGTACGCGGACACCACTCGAGAACAGGCCCTCTACCCGGACATTCGATTATCGATATATCGCGGCCGTTTCGGTCCGAACTTCAATGCAATAGAGTTGACATCGGAACGAAAACGTTCACGCAATTGCGAAGTTCAAATGTCCGGGTTCGGCACCAGCGATCGGTTCTGCGAGCAATTTAGAAGAGTACAGCAACATATTATAGCAGCCGTTTGTGATGAACTTAGGTATAGCGTTTAACTTTAACCTCCGTTTAACTGAGAAGGTGTCTACTAAGTGGAGCAGTGCGGGAGGGTGTGATGTGACGCAAGCATCTTTTGGATTTAAAGAAGATTGATAGTTTTGGACCCAGCCATTTTTACGAAAACTAAAAGAACAGCGGTCATAATATTTATAAACGGAAAAAATAAGGCATTTTTTTTAAAAACCTTCCACATCTCCAGAAGTCCGTATTCAAAAGTAGAAATTACTAGTAAAATAGACAAATCATCCAAAAAGCAGTAGCAAAACGCTACCACGACAGCTATTTTCATCTAATATTATCACTGAGGTATTTTTTGGTCGTTACGTAATGTATTTGGCTTGGTTGAACTGATAGTTCGTGATTTCGTTTTCTTCCATTATCATAATACTTATTATACGGTTATCGTGAATTTTCATTAAAATAAACATAATGAATCCGAAGAGGATTGAATGGACTATCTAATAAGAAAGATTATGACTTTCAAACACTTGCTACAAAAGGTATCATAAGGAGAATACCTTTTCCCCAACTTCTACAGGTTTACAACCGATTTACTTTTTTGTTAGTTTTATTTCACTCTACACGTATTACTAAGTTACATTCATGTACGGGACCTCTAAGTCTGGGTCTCAAATTACAGGGCCGGCCGCCAAAATTCTTTAAACGAAATAGGTACGATTGAAAGACCAAGTTTGTAACCAGAACGAATTGATTAGAAATATCCTTCTAAAAACTACTTCTACTAACTATCATGTTAATTAAAAAGTTGAGTTTGTTTAGAAATGTCAATATCGTTTTGATATGTTTCGACATAATTATTATTTGTTCTGTGATGTTACATTACTTTGTAAATATGGGTTTGACATGTTATTATAAAACTAAATTCTTCGACAAATCCTTGAAAATAAAGTTGATTCAGAAAACGTGAGGGAAGTAGAAACAAATGGATTAAAATTAATTAGAAGGTTTGGAAAGCTTGACATTGCAACGGGGATGGAAGAAATTAGCACATTGTTTATTTTTCAGCCATGCCGTGGTTTATACAAACACTGCTAATTAATTTGTTTCACACTTTAATTTCGTGTGTATTAATTTATTTTATGCGCATTAATTTAATTACGAACCTAGTTCAGATTCCAATTTGTATTTAATTTGCATTGGTGAAACTAGAAAATGAAACATTAAATATTTACTCAAATTAGTTATTGAAAACCTCAATTATTTAATTAAAATCGTTAGCAAGCGAGTTCTCTACTATCGTATCGTAGGTATCATCATCATATTATCAAACAATTCATTGTTTCAACATCATCATCATCACGTCCATGGTGCAGGACATAGGTACTCTACAATGCGGGACCAGTGCGGATTGGTGAAAACAAATCGGAAAAAAAAATCGGTGTCAACCCTCTTATTTTGTTGAATTTAGGTACTTAGAGTTGTTTTACCTATAATACTAGTCGATATAAATAAAATATACTGTGCAACAACAAATTTTATAGTAAAATCGAATACAAAAAAATCCGATACAACTAAGAATTTATTTTAGTAGAGTTTACGATATTTTTTTTTGGTTTGAGTGTATACAACAAAAAATATTCTGAGTAAAATCAACAATGGGTTGCACAAAAAGTTTTTTCCGTGCAAACTCTTGCGTCAAATACATTTTTGTCGTGTTCGATACAATAGTGGTTCGTTACCAGAAAACTCAAAAGACAATAATAATACACACACTACATACTTAATGCATGATTTGCATAAGTTATGAAAAGATGTTTTTACCTACATGTAACTTACAATACCTTGCTTTACAGTTACCGTCCTAAAATTTGAAACCTGTCTGGTCCTGTTCATATTCCCAATAAGTTTTAGAACGGATTATTTATCACTATACAATACCACACAGCAATTTTTTCAAAACATTGCACATGTCGGTGTACATCCCTCATGCGTAGGATAAGCGGCAGCGCCAACAGCATCTTGAACATGTTTGCGAGTAGGTTTGATTGTCAGGTACTAACAAACAAACAGTTATAATGTAGTAATGTCTTGTGTGTATAAACTAACAGTAGGCTAAGTGTGTTACTAACAAAATTATGATCTCAGTTGGTCGAAATAAAGTTTTTCTATTCTATTCTATTCTATTGCATAAAACGTCTAATTTCAGGACATTTATCGCGTCAAAATGAACTCAGAACTTAAAACAGTACGGACGTAAAACTAATATCAAGATTTCTTAGCATTTTCTCACCTTGCTACTAGGTCTTTATCGAGCAAAGTAATTATTTTTCAAGTAAACATCTCAGCTCTCCAGACCTCAAAGAGGTCGGAGATCCAACACTTAATGTTAGCTAGACTGATCCCCGTGCAAACTCGTCTGCTCTTCGATAAACAAGGCTATTTGCGTTTCCTGGTCCAAGGAGACCTGAGCAAACAGTAATATCCTCATCGCCTAAAGATGGGACATTTGTAAGACATACTGTGTTTAAGTGCGAATAGATCTCAAGGTAGTAAACAACCTTTATGTTTTCGTATTTTACTACCCGCAACTTAGGTGTCTTGTACAAATATTTTTCTTAGTACTAGATTTTGTTAAAACAACTTTATCTAAGTAATTCGGTACTAGTGAAACGTGTATGTTCTGAGGTTTCAGAATATCTCTGACTACCCCTTCGGGGAATATAGTCGTAAGCATATGCTATGCTACAGTATACTACTAACAGTTAACTTGTAAAGCCTACTAGCTGTAACAGTTTTCCTTTTAACTTCGTTATACATACTATTTACTGCTGTGATTTTTGTCATAATTATACTTATCCAAAAACAACAGTTTGGCTGGCAGGGGGGAGGGGGGGTTAGCACTTTGAAGCTTAATATTTCGCAAACAGATCCTATAATCGAAAAAATGATTTTAACACACGCAATATTTTCGAATGACCTATCCAACGACCACACACCGCAGGATAGACGAGATTTTTTGTTATCCCAACTTAGTAATCGAAAAATGATTTTTTTTTTAGATTTTATTTTACCACTTTCTTGGCGTGATTAATAATTGCTCGTAATAAACTAATAATAAATATATTACTCGTAACAAATATTAATAATTAATTACACACAGACAGACGGTGCAAGGATGCATCCTTGTTGACAACGGAACCCTAAAAATACGGAAATACACACTGTACACGTGAAACAATAATTTATTTGGTACCTCCCGTAGGTATTCAAATTATACACTTTAGGTAGGTACTCTAGGTACCGTATGAGTTGGGTTGACGGTCCATTTATTGAGAAAGTTTTGATTATTGTAGTCTTGTTATTCCGAATTTTTTATTAAAATATACATCTAATACAGTTCTTAGGTTCCTTCTGTTAACACTGAAGATTCATAGTCTCTGAGAACCTCTCTGGAAAGGGAAAATTTTGTTATGTAAGTATTTATGCAATATTTTGTTATAAGAAAAAGTTTTACAAACATTTATGTAAAAATAAACATTAAGAATCCAGGTCAGATTTGAATAAATTTTTCATGCACAAGATTTTCCTGCCGCCCTTCGAACATCCAGCAATTTATCAAGCCCATGTGTTGCGGGTTGCAACGAAAAAAATCACAGATTAGGTACCTACTAACAAAAAAAAAACAAAAGAGAACGTGATCTTGCTTGGAAACGTGACTGGAATCCGCTTGGAAACATGATAAGTTTATGATTTTTTTACGACCTTATTTCTGCTTGCGAATGAACTCCACTTGTTATGAGAATTTCAATTTGCAGTCGATTTTCAGTCCCCAAATTGTGAATATCATCCAATTGAAATCAAATCACAGGCTTGGATTCTAAAAATGATGGCGAAATTTAATTTTTTACAGTATTTTTTTTTCTTCAAATGTAAAGCGCTCGAGAAATAAATTGAAACAATCAAATATTCTATTTCATAATTCAATCAAAACAAAATGAAATAATTGAATATTTTAATAAAACTTTTTCAGACCATTCAAATTCAAATATTATTTTGATTCTTTAATACTTAAATTAGATTCGCTTGTGACAAAAGATTGAACCTTTATACGATGAAATTATTTTTCAATTTGTCTGGAAGCTACGTTTTTATAGCGCAAAGCGTTCTTTTATTATGATTTATTGGATCAAGAGCTGATTCCCCACCTTCCGATGGTAGGGTGTGTATGTGTAGTACCCACCAAAACATATAAGTATTACGTAAAACCGTGCTGACAGCATCAAAGTAGAGACGGTTAACTGCAAAATGACAATTTTAGAGAAAAAAAATTATTATAAATTAAATCATTGGAGGGGTTTTGGACATATAAATTAAATGTGTTTGTACCTATATTGAACATATTTTAAAAAAGGTTACGAACGTTTTTAGGTGTCCCAGACTCCAAATCATAGATTTTTTGTTTCATGTTTATCTAAATCTTTTTGTTTATTTGCTACGCAAAAACTATTGGACCGATTTTAATGAAACTTTTTGTGTTTAAAAGCTTCAATTACAGTTAAAAATTGATACATAATATTTTATTTTATCTTGCTATGTTGATGGCAGCTATAGCCAGTGTGAACGAAGTCGCGGACAAAATGTGGTATTTATATTTAAAATCTTATATTTTTTCATAATTTCTTAGTTTTCTATAATTTTTTGTATGTACTTAGAAGTCACTTGTTTTTTTACTTACATTAGAATATTCTTCAAGTTTCCAAGATTCGATACCGAACTTATGCTGACCCAAATAAGTTATAATCTTCAAATCGAATTTCATGTTACTCTTTCGCCATTTAAAAATTATTATTTTCAAATTCTGGAGAGAATTATTCTTTTTTTTACGAAAAAGAAAATAAAAAGAATTAAAATCTGAATTTTTGCTGTTTTACAGTTACTACTTTGGTGCTTTCTAACGTCTCGATGTGCTATGGGCCGCGGAGTGAGCGATAGCTAAACATTTACCTGCTTCCTGCAATAACATATTTGAGCAACGAATATTAGGAAAAGCTTTTACCTGGAAGTGAAAAGGAGGATATACTTTACTTTCTATTTACATAATGATTATAAATATTCATCGCAAATACCTCATGTGTTATTTTCTTTAAGCTTTAGCTATTTATCATAATAAGTTGTTTATGAAATGTACCTAAATAAAATACGTTTCTGTGAGTGAATTTGCAAGGAGATTACAGTGTATAAAATTAAATGAGTTTTGTATCAAACAGGGTGCTTCAGACTATCAACCTGAACGACTTTTACTGTGGGTCCAATTTATAAAATGTAAAAAAAAATCTGCTGTTTCATCATACATTATGGTCTAGTAGCTAGTAGTAGCTATTGTCATTTCCTACCGAACAGTAGTTTTTTTCGCGATTTCGATCTAGGCTCGATAGTGAAAGTTGTTCAGTTTGTTTGTCCAACACTGATACCCTGTGTGTATACCACTATTTGAAAAAAAGGACTGGATTTTTTTTTTAACGGTGCATCAACTTTCCCTGAGGAATATATGGGTAGAAAAACTATATTTTTTACCTATACAAAAATGCGAACCAGCCTATCGATTTTGTATGACAGGAATTTTTTTTTAGGAAAAGTTGTTTAGTGTTATTATCTGAATTCACCCTTACATTTTGTCGAGTACCTAATTATAAAATAGGGGTTTATAACATCCATGACCGAACCAGGATTCGAACCCTGACCCTGATAGTATAAGAGATAAGTGTACTTTTTGCAACCATCAGCAGCAAGGCTGATTCAGTGTTTATGGGGTGTAGAGCATATCTGTGATGGGGATGGACCAGGTCTGCCTGCATAACTCCAGGTTTAGGAGTTACTGATGATTAAAGGTATGTAAAAAATTAACGATCAGCTGCACGGCTGATGAAACATGTCAGTTTTTGTACTGTTCACATAGCTACAGTGCATACTACAACAATAACATACGATCAGCCTTGCAGCTGATCGTAAATTTTTTACAGACCTTTAATCATCAGTAACTCCTAAAGCGACTGGAGTTATGCAGGCAGACCTGGTCCATCCCCATCATAGAAAATATCTACACCCCATAAACACTGAATCAGCCTTGCTGCTGATGGTTGCAAAAAGTACACTTATCTCTCGGAATATGACTCTGTTTGGACAGTCAGGCGTGGTTACCTTGAATTATACCAACCGGGTCGAAATAATTCCCGCATTCTCCATAAAAACTTTCAAAACACAAACATACAAGTACTTACAATTTGGGAGAAAAACGGACAGTTACCAATTTGATCTTTTTAACAGGAAAACTTCGGTCCATTTTCACCTCAATGCGTATTAGTAATATTGTGTCTAACCCACATTCCTAAACTACCAAGTCAATAGTCGCACAACATAGCATAGCACAAAGAAATCTTGTGAAGAAGTAAAATAAAAACAGTACGGAAACTAACACCACGTCTGCGTTAAATGCTGTTTATTTTCATACCCAAAAACGTACAAAATAATTAAGACACGGTATAAAATTTTATGGGAAACTTACTTAAAGGGGTGCTTCAGACCAACAAACTGAACCATTTTGTCTATAGGACCAACATCAAAATCGCGAAAAAAAAATCTGCTCTCCCATACATTTCAGTCGAGTTATGTTTGTAGTTTTTTATGGGACAGCGGAATTTTTTTCGCGATTTCAGTGTTGGTTCCATAGTTAAAGTTGTTCAGTTTGATGGTCTGAAGCACCCCTTTGTATAAGTGTCCCATTAAATTTTGCACTATATAAAAATAAATCCCTATTTCCCAAGTGGCGACGGGCTCACTCCCCGTCACACTGGACAGAGTTTCGGTACTTCTAGTGAAACGTGGATGTTCTGATGTTTCAGAATATCTCTGACTACCCCCTCGGGGAATATAGTCGTGAGCATATGCTATGCTATGCTATGCCTATTTCCCTTGGTCACGACATCACTCGAGAACGGCTGGACCGATTGCGATGAAACTTTGGTGGGTTGCTGTGCATATGCCAGGGAAGGTTTATAAACGAAAAAACGGCCAAGTGTGCGTCGGGTAAAACTGATTCTGAGGCGGTACGAAGTTCGCCGGGTCAGCTAGTATAGTCAGCTGGTAGTAGTCGATAAATATGACAGTAATAAAACTAGCCGCTTATGACGAACTATACGCATTTGGGATACTGTAATGAAATATTTCTTTTTTTACAGAGAAGAGTTTAAAGGCACAGCAATGAGGCAAAACAAGTTTAGAAAAATGTTAGGCTAAGTCAGATTTTGTACCTACTTTTTAGGGTTCCGTACCTAAAGGGTGAAAACGGGACCCTATTACTAAGCCTACGTTGTCCGTCCGTCTGTCCTACCTATTTAGGGCTGTAACTTTTGAAACGTGATAGCTAGATAGTTGAAATTTTCACAGATTATGCGTTATTTGTTAGGCGGATTTGTTAACCGATTTAGCCGATTTGTAACACCACTGGCTTTTCGGTGAAGGAAAACATCGTGAGGAAACCTGCATGCTTCAATTTCGAGGCATGTATTGTACCCACTGTCCATTACAAGTGGCGACGGGCTCACTCCCCGTCACACTGGACAGAGTTTCGGTACTACTAGTGAAACGTGGATGTTCTGAAGTTTCGGAATATCTCTGACTACCCCCTCGGGGAAAAATAGTCGTGAGCATGTGCTGTGCTGCTGTGCTGTGGATTTGTTAACAAATAATAAAAATTTCATAAAGTAAAAAATTAAGGGGGGTTCTCAACAAGAAACTAGTTTTTATCAACGTTTTTTCTTCACGCTCTATCGTAAAAATGGTAATACATACAAGCGTCAAACTTAGTGTGATTATAGAGCAAACTCTACAGAATAATAAAAAATACTAAAAACCGGCAAAGTGTGAGTCGGTCTCGCGCTAAAGGTCCCGGACGAAAAAAAATCTTTTTCTAAGTTAATAATGTTGTGTTCTGTGGTGGTGTGGTACGGAACCCGGTGCGCGAGTATCCCGACTCGCACTTGACCAGTTTTATTAAAATGACTAGCTATAGGGAGTGTTCTTACTACTCTTATTATACGTATGGCACAAGCACAAACGGTACTTGTGGCAAACAAAGAAAATTACCTCGTCAAGGAAACGGCTCGCAAACATAGGGAGCAGGATAATGAAATATTTTCATTAGGAGAATACGGGCGCCAAGTGTGAGCAAATATGAAGACTCGTGCCTTTCTCGTTACTTAATAAACGTTGGTAGGGTAAGCCAAGAACGGCTTGGCAAAAAGTTTCAGTTCTTCCACTTGTTATCAAGTTATCATAATCAATAATACATCCAATTCTTAAAAAATAAATCTTAAGAATGGTATTATTTTAGGTTGATTCTATTACGCACCGTTACGTATTTTCTTTTGTATATAACATTTAATATTATTATTTCGCTCAAAAAAATGTTCATGGAAAGTTAGTTAAAATCGATTGATAAACAAAAAAGTACGTTAAAAAAAACAACGGGTTGCACTCCGGGAGTGCCGGCAGAAGTGGAAACTAACCCCAAAAAGTGCACAACGCCGCTAAAGAAGTTTTCACTTCAAAAACAAAAACATCGACATCTTCGGGTTTAGCTACATCTATTAAATATTTTCAGTACTTTCGCTGACGGTGGTTGATCTCTATAGTTGGCAACGTTAGTTACAGAGGGCGCTTTACATTTAAACAAACAAGATTTTAAGTCTTACGTCACGTGACGTCAACGTCTTACCTTACGAATTTTCGATCAGGTCAGGTCACGTGACGTCCCCGGTCCTGACGCGAGTTTAACATTTTTTACAGCCCGACCAGAAAGAGTAGAAATTAAATGAGGGCGCCACTGTCGCTTTACACGGCAACACTACACTACGACCTAAACTATTTTGATACTTGCTGTATTTACTCCGAAAGTTTATGCAAAACGTTATCTATGTTTAGCTAAATTTGGCTCTGACAGCAGCTAAATTTTACACCCAATATACATTTTAAATTTCGGCAACTACATGGCTAGCATGGCAGCGTGATATAGCGCCATCACACTTTCGCTCTCTTTCTACTTGCGCGCGAACGAACGAAATAAAAGGCATGATATAGCCATATCACGTGTAACATGCTACGTACGCCTCCTGTATTCTAGTTCTAGAAGAAAATAATGAAAACGCATATTACTTTATATTGTACTTTCAAATTATTTGTTTTGGAATACGATGTTTACTATTTTCGTATTTTCGTAGATCTGATATTTACATTCCTTCTATTTAAGATTTCTATTTCTAGGCATGGCAGTTTTTTATCGATGCATTCCGGACAGAAAAATTTTGCGATGTAAATGTTTTCCTGAAAACGATAAAAAAAAGTAGGTAATCGATAAAATATTAACTAGTCGCAGTGAAGATAAACTAAACATGCAGGAATGACATGCAAGGATCAAAATTATGCGGTCCACGCATACAATAACGTCAGTTTTATCAACAAACGATCATAACCCCAAACGAACCAGACTCGAAAGAAAATGCCCTAAATGATTATTTTTCAGATGATAACTGACGATAATTGATATAATTACGCTGAAAACTATTGTTAAAAAGCAACATGAGAGTAAATAAATACCTACCATATCAGCAAATCGCTTGTAAACAACATCCAATCTATTCAAATTTTCCCCGCTTGATATACCTCCAAACATAACAGAAAATAACGTAGTAAATTACTAAACTTGCATCACTTTTTGTTACTTTATCCATTAGTAATAATAATTAGGACAAATTCAAATATTTTACGGTAAATTTTTATTTGAAATGCATAAAACTGCATTTGAAATTTTGGTGATTGACAGTTTGACGTTTTCCATAATGTTGTCATGATAATGAAAAAGTTTAGTTCCGATTTATTTAATTTCTAGACTTTACGGTCGTACTGTACCTACCCATACCAAAAAGTTCACAACGCCGCTAGAAGTTTTCTGTTCAAAAGCGTTGGATGAGAAGATAATATAAGGATGGCTTTATCACTACTTCTTTTTGGGATCACTATTTGTCGTGCTAATCTTATCTTATCATGTTGTGGGGGCTGGCAAGCTAGCAACACTTCGACCCAGTGGGATCTTTTGTGTTAGCCCCAATACTTTTTGCTTACTTCACCCTTCAAATACATGGTCAATGAAGGAGGCAATACCATTGAGGGGAAGAAGCCTAAGGTCTCCCGGTTTTGGATATCCATCACCGAGGAGGCACATGCGCTTTGCCGCTAAGACATCACAGTCACACAGGGTATGGTCCATGGTCTCCTCATCCTCTCCGCACGCTCGGCAGCTGGGATCCAGGGTGAGTTTCATCTTGTGCATCATCGTGCCTGTGGCGCAGTGACCAGTGAGGGCTCCGACGATGGCACGAGCCTTGCTCCTGCTGTTGTTCAGTATAAACTTTGAGACACGAGCTATCGCATTGCTGATAAATTTCTTGGAGTGCTGTAGACCTGTAAGGCTAGACCACTCCAGCTTGTGTGTTTTATCAGCCCACTCCCTGTCGTGCTAAACTAAACTATGTGTGGTTATTGCTAGTGGAATAATGTATTCAGAACTTGCAATGTTTAGAATATCTTAATAATAATGGAGGCTGGAAAGAAAAAGTTTGCGAGGAGAACTTCGGAAAGAAAACTGTATGTTTATTATTCTGAAGAAGAAATTCTGATGCGTATGTGAAGTCCGCCAATCTGCATTGGAAATATGTTATAAACTTTGATTAAATTAAAAAGCAAGGTCACTAGCATACAGCGAATGGACCGCATAAATTGAGCCCCCGTCGCCTAATTTATTTAGTCGCAATCCGAGCGGCATTGGGTGATTGAGATACTTTTTTTATTTTAGGCTAGTTAAAGGTACCACAATGCCTTCGCGTGCTTAAAGCTCGTTGTACAAATCATTCAAAAAAAAAAAATCACACGGCATTACCTTTCACACGTAAGTAAATGAAAAACAGGTCCATTTTTCGAGTACGTAATGCAAGAACGACACTTATCTTCCGCTTTATTAATTTAATCATTTATAAACAAACTTTAAAAAAATACTTTAAACAAAAGTTAGGTTATCATCTGAATGGGTTGTTACCACATTTTTCATTGTATAGAATCCGTTAAAATTATTAACTTTAGCTTTTAATTAATAACAGCATAACTCTCAAAAACCGCAATACTTACACTTTTTTATTCATTTCAAATAATCTACTGCTGAAGGCGAATTCCTTGTTGCTTAACTAAAACTATTACTGTGTTTTATTAGGTACACCGTGAAACGCATACATTTTAGCATACAGACAGTGACAGACGAAATTGTCCACACCTCTAGTCAGTACCGTTACACAACATAAATCCTAAACACGAGGCAATTTCTGTAACAGAGAAATAAACAGCATAATACGAGTCTACTGTAGATGTAGATGGATATCACTTAACGGCGTCAACATGTCGGACAAATAAACACCAGCAGTACGTATACAGGCTGTTATTGAAGACAGCTGACAATCCCTCTTTGCAATAAGAGGGGTTTATATACATTTTTTATGCCAGCCGGTATATGCCCGATTGTTTTTTTTTTGGGTTCCGTTCCCAAAGGATGACAACGCGTTGTCCGTCCGTTCGTCCATCCGTCTTTATGTCAGGGTTGTATCATTTGAACCATAATTGCTAGACGGTTGACATTTTTACAGAACATGCGTTATTATGGCGGATTTACTAACAGTTACAAATAGTAAAAAAAATCGATACCTATATAGTCGATTCAATTCGATAGTGGGTGGTTCCGAAGTTGCAGAAAATATCCGACCCCTTTAGGAAAATTGCTATTAGCTAGTTAAAATTTTTGGGACAATTTACAAGAAACGTGTTTTTTGAAGGTTTGTTTAATTTGCTATATATTGTAAAAACGGCAACACATACAAGCGTCTTTGATGTGATTACTATGCATAGTCTTTATTAGTAAAACAAAAAATAATAAATACTGGTCAAGTGTGTGTCGGGATCGGGCTAAGGATCCCGGAGAATTTTTTTTAATTTTAAATTTTGTACAGTGGTACAGAACCCTGCGTGCGCGAGTACGACACGTACATGGCAAGTTTTTTTTTTTTTCAAAATTCGCTTCGCCCACTGAACAACTTTCACTATGCCACCAAAAATCGCAATCGAAATAAAAACTGCTGCTTCATACATTTGGATCGTTTTTGGATTTGCGAGTCGCCATTCACGTTTTCAATGGAAGGAACAGCAGATTTTTTACTCGCGACTTCAATTTTGGTACCATAGTGAAAGTTGTTTAGATAGATGGTCAGAAGCGAGTAACAAAACACCAAAGTAATATTTAAAGTTTTGATTTTGACGAAACTAACAACATTCATTATGGAGACAAAGGTAAAAAAAATCATCTGTCCCGCATACAGTTATTTGAGTCGAGTAGGCACTGCAATTTTGTATGAAACAGTCGATAATTTCACGATATCGATTACGATCCCATAAGTGAAAGTTGTTTATCAATGACGTTTTACAAAATATAGACGCGTCATACGCTAATCACGTCACTATATCGCGCCATTTTAAAGTGCAGTGTTCTGTGGCAGTGTGGCAGTCCACACTGCCACAGAACACTGCACTTTAAAATGGCGCGATCTAAGTAGTGACGTGTAGCCCGTACACTACTTAGACGGCGCGTGACTATGAGAAAGCCGGGCAATTACCTTACTTTTTTGTTGCCATTTTGAAGCACGGGCAACGCATCTACATATAAAAAATCTTCGACTTATATGTAATGAATTTAAGTTTACACCTGTATAAAGTTACGTTCTAAAACTTATGTAACATTACAACATAGTGACACGTTCTACAATGTATGTAAATGGTCTAGGTGAATTCAATTACCGCGGTGAAGTGAGTTCGAGCCTTTGCGCGGGTAAAGTAGTAGTTTACGATCCGGCCCAGACTAGATAATTTCGTTAAATTACTTCTGCGTCGTAAAACCGTGCGAAACTTCTTTGCGGTAACCTGAATTTCCCAAGAGGTCGATCCGGTAAATTCCTTTTTATGGAAAACTGCGACAAAAATGTTGAGAGGTGTAATGTAAGCAATAATGGATTATAATTATGTATATTGGTTTAAGAATATGCTGTAATATGAAGGATATCATCGGTAGCGCGTTGTGGAGAGGTATCGAAACTCAATATTGAGATCCGGGTACCAATCCGCACGGACGACATGTTGTGTACAATTTTTTTTTAACTTAAGTATGTAATACCGACTGCTCTCAAACGGTGAAGAAAAACAACCTGCATACGCTGAAGAAGAAATTGCAATGTGAATCCGCGTTGGGCACCGTTGTGGACTAACGCCCATACACCCTCCTGTACAGCAGGATGTATACAGGGTGAAATTGATATCATTGGCAACCTTTTAAACTAAGAGTCTCCCCATCAATCTGAACAACTTTTACTATTGGAGCAAACCAATCGTAGCAAAAAAAAATCTGCAGTTTACATTTGAGTCGAGTAGACATTGCAGTTTAGAATGGAAAAAACGAAAGTTGCAGCAGAATCAGGTTGAAGCTGCATGCATGCTATGTTTCGCAACATATTAATGTTGGATGTTCCGCACACTTGCTTATTGAAGTTTTTATTACCTAGTTATTTCATACCGAGACTTTATCATATTATTCTTTATTTACTTCACCAGTTTTTTTTTTGCTAATATCGTTTTGCTCCCTAGTAAAAGTTGTTCAGTTTGATGGGTAGACTCTTTAAAAGGATGCCAACGATGACTTTAATGAAATATAGCTATTGTAATGATTTTGGAATGCAATAGTAATTGAGTGATTGATAGATAGCGCTTTGACGACACGATTGGTGTAATGGCTACCAAGCCAGAGGTCCTGCACGTCTAGCATGATTTCTCTTCTTGCGTGCGACTCGGCTTTATTCCATACTACTTGTCGCGGCAAGCATGGCTTTCGCTCTCCGAAAAGCGCGGAAATTTTTGTACTTGAAACATTGTTATTAAAGGTTATAGTCGATTGTAGCGCCCCCAAAGCAGGTTTTTTACATTTCAGTCGAGTTATGTTTGCAGTTTTGTATGGGGCAGCGGTTTTTTTTTCGCGATTTCAGCGTTGGTCCCATAGTAAAAGTTGTTCAGTTTGATGGTCTGAAGCACCGCTTTTAATAAGTGTCCCATTTAATTTTTCATCCTGTAGATAGAATAACAAAAGAAAATAAGAAAACTGTTCATGTATAATCCCACCTTAGAATCTATTTGTTGTATACCTTCTTAATCAACGAGAGTCAGACAAGAGTAATGAAATGATGAAATGTTGCTTGGTTATTAATCTATGGAATGTCTTTCTAGCTTTTTTCATCACTTTGAAGTCAGCGTAAGCGAAAAGTTTTTAATCTAAGCTTTGAAGTGTCAAGAGTATCACGGAAGTCACTGATAGTTCTGGCGGTACGCCCCCAAAATTCAGTAAAATGCTGCAAATGGTGTTAAAAGCATGAAATTCGGAGCGATTGATCTTTGGTCCATATAAATCATTCATCAATCAATCAGTCAATCATTTGAGATATACTTTATTAAAAAACTAGCGACCCGCCCCGGTTTCGCACGGGTGCAATACTGATATGTAGTGATGTATTATATATCGTACTAGCGGCCCGTCCCGGCTTCGCACGGGTGGATGTCTCATCTTTTCTAGCAATAAATATAGCCTATGTTACTCAGGGTGAATGTAGCTTTCAAATGGTGGAAGAATTTTTGAAATCGGCACTGTAGTTTTTGAGTTTATTCATTACAAACATACAAAAATAGGTACAAATCTTTCCTCTTTATAATATTAGTGTAGATAAACCTTCCCCTTGAATCACTCTATCTATTTTTAAAAAACGCATCGAAATCCGTTGCGTAGTTTTAAAGATCTAAGCATACATAGGGACCAAGGAATATAATACTCCCTAGGGGGACAGACAGAAAGCGGGAAGTGACTTTGTTCTATACTATGTAGTGATTATTCAACGGTATCGTATCTGGAGGAGCCCAAGCTTGGTATGTTTTTAAAATGATTTTTATTTTAATTTAAAAAAAGTGAATGAAATGTTACGATGTGATGTATTTTTAGAACCAACTTAAAAATCCCTTTCATTTGATACCCCACACAATAGGTTTCAGAACATTTTTTTTTCCATACAAAAAAAAGATGACGTCATAATCATAACTCCTCTCATTTTTTTTTGTGCTACGGGAATTTATATTCCTGTCGGAATAGAGTAACTGACATGAGTTGTCAAATGAAACCGTTTTTTGTGAATTTGTCGGCACTTATCGGCACCCTAAAACTTCGAGTTCTGTGTATAATTGTGAATCTAACGTGAAATCGTAGGTAATTTACTGAAATAGTGTTAGTATATTACATAAAATAATCGACGACTTCACTTTAGATTCACTAATTATTCACAGAACACGAATATTTACCCTGTCGATTGTGCTGACAAGTTCCCAAAAACGGTTCTATTGCCTCGCGTCACGTATCTCTTTCTATTATACAGTGGCGCCGCTAGGTACATCTCGCTCTCTCAGCTGTCAGTTCCTAATAACTTTATGGCTACGGGTCAAATGGATTTATATGGACCAAAGATCAATCGCTACAAATTTCATGTTTTTAAAACCATTTGCAGCATTTTTTTTGGCGTACCGCTAAGACTATGAAAATTATTAAAACGTAGTGATCAAGTAGTAGCTTATCTATGGATCAAGTAGTGATAATCAAAGACTACAGTTTGTGATAATTTGCAAAGACTACTGACGGACTACACTTTAATACAAAGACTACAGTTTAATATACGGCTTTAATATAATTATTTGTTCAGTGGAATATACTACTCTCGACGGAAGTATCCAAGAATAAATAAAAAATATATGAACTGAATAATATCCTAAAAATATGGATATTGATGGAGAACCAATGTATCATCTTACTGGCTGGAAAAAGTGTTAAGTTTGTATCTATGATTTATTATGATTTGTTAGCTGTGGTGGTATTGTCAAAAATGGGAGATGGTTTTGTTTTGAACGTAAAATGTAGAAATGAAGAAAATAAAAGTTTAAGTTGATAAAATATTTTTATTAAACGAAGCACCTCACCAATAGTGGTAGCAGAGCGTGGTTTACTGAAATTTATACCTGCGGGAAAATAAGATTAATAAGGATTAAAAAGACGAAAGATGGCGGAAACAATAAACGCGAATATAAAACAGTTCGACGGAACAAATTTTTCAACGTGGTTATTTCGAATTAAAAGCTGGTTAAATGAAAATGATTGTCTGGGGGCAATCGAAGACAAATTGTTTGCAAGCCTTCCGGAAAACAAGAAGTTGGAGGTGAAAGCAAAAAATATCGTAATTAGTGGAATAGCAGATACACATTTAGAATATATTAAAAATGAAGACACAGCATATAGAATGATACAAAATTTAGAAGCGAATTTTACTAAGAAAAGCACAAGGGGAAAAATTTATCTAAGACGGAATTTGAGTGAGATGAGATTTGATGAACGAACCTCCATGATGAAACACCTTATAGAAATGGAGGAGATTTTTTCACAGCTTAAAGATGCTGGGTCTACACTCACAGAAGAAGAAAAGGTCAATTATGTGTTGCTGTCGATGCCTAAACCGTACGAAATGGTTGTAACAACTCTAGAAATGATAGAAAACTTGAAGTTGGACTTTGTAAAGGATAGACTTCTTGGAGAAGAAGAGAAACGTCAAAAGGATAATCGGAACTATGGCGGACTGGACAATGCTGCCTTTCTATGTTATAAATGTAACTTACCCGGACATAAACAATTTGAATGTAAGCGTCAACCATCAGGAAGAGGAGTTCGAGGAGGATTTTCAGGTCGAGGCCACCAGATATCATCTAGAGGATATGGAGATAATAATCAAGGATTTATGAGAGGAACAGGGTCGTCAGGATACCAAGGACAATCGAGAGGAAGGTATGCCGCCGGAGCGAGACGAGGACGCGGATGGAACTTTGGACGAGGAGCAGGATGGAGTAATGGAAGAGAATATGGTAGAGGAAATTTCAATACATTTTCAGCAGAGACAGATGATATTGGATTTACCGACGATACAGGTGAGGTACACGCAGAGACGGGTGACATTGGAATTGCCGACAATACAGGTGAGGTGCACAACTGTTATGAAAGTAATAAATTAGTATGGTGTGTAGACTCTGGGTCATCGGACCACCTTACAAACAGAAAGGACTTATTTACGGAGTATGTGGACTTTAAAATACCTAAAAACATTGAGGCTGCTAAAAGCGGTGTTACATTGAAAGCAGTGGGAATTGGAAATATAAACGTGAAATGTTTTGTTGGTAAGAGATCTACGGACTGTACTATTAAAAATGTTTTCTATGTACCGGACTTGAGAAGGAATTTATTGTCAGTGTCAAAATTGGAAAGTAACGGTAAAAGAGTAGAATTTTGTAACGGGAAAGTTAGGGTTTATCACGCGAATTACTTATTAATGATTGGAAATAATGAAGGGTCATTGTATACGATTGAAATGCAATTGAACAATACAAATTGTAATTTTTTATCTAGTAATGATGAGGTCATACAGCTGTGGCACAGGCGGTTTGGTCATTTGGGGTTAAGAAGCTTGAGTACATTGACACACAAAAATTTGGTAGAAGGATTAAATGATTTAAAAGGTTTACCAATCAATGAAAATGCACTATGTGAGCCTTGTGTGCTAGGAAAAATGACTAGGCAACCGTTCAATAGAATCGGGTATAGAGCGAAGTCTCCATTAGAGCTAGTTCACACTGATGTATGTGGTCCCATAACTCCTATAACTAGGGAAGGATATCGATATTTTCTAACATTTATAGACGATTATACACATTTTACTATGATATATCTTTTAAAAGAAAAGTCTGAAGTATTTGAATGTTTCAAAACTTATTATTATTATGTTACAAATTATTTTAACACGAACTTACGTAAACTCAGAGCTGATAATGGAGGTGAGTATACTTCTGGGGAAATTCAGAGATTCTGTAATTATGAGGGAATACGTCTTCAATACACTGTTCCATACAATCCTGAAATGAACGGTGTCGCAGAAAGAATGAACCGAACAATCATGGACAAGGCGAGGACAATTTTATCTGAATCAGGATTAGGAAAAGAATTCTGGGGAGATGCAGTATTGTACTCTGCATACGTTACTAACAGGAGCCCAACAGTAGGAAAGGAAGAGACACCATGTGAATTATGGACCGGACGGAAACCAGATGTGTCATTTATGCGAGTATTTGGAAGTATCGCATACAATCATGTACCTAAGCAGTTGAGGCAGAACCTTGACAATCCAGGGAAAAGAATGATTATGATTGGATACTGCACTTCAGGATATAAATTATATGACGAAGAGAATAAAAGGACTGTAGTGGGTAGGAATGTCATATTTGATGAAAGAAGAAACATGGATAAGAATATAATCTACGTACCAGAACAGGGAAATGACAAAGAAAGCGAAGAAGGTGAAAATAGAAGAGAGAGAGAAAGTACAAGAAAAGAAGATAATTCGAGAGAAAATTCAAGAAAGACACAAGAACATGAAGATGAAGAAATTGAAGAAAAGATTAAAGAGACTCCCAAAAAGAAACAAGTTGGAAATAAAGAAGAGAATACGGAAACAGGGAGAAGCAGGAGACATAAAAGATTACCAAAGAGGTTTGAAGATTATGAAATAGATCTAAGTGATGATGAAGAGTGTTTGTTTGCATATATGACAAGTCATGAGAATGTTCCTATCAGTTTTGAAGAAATAGAACAAAGAGAAGATAAAAAGCAGTGGGAAAAAGCAGTAAAAGAAGAATTAAAAGTTATAGAAGAGAGTAAAACTTGGAAAATTGTACCTAAACCAGAAAATGAAAAGTTGATTGACTGCAAATGGATATTTACCAGAAAAGAAGTAGGAAATGAAGAAATTTATAAAGCAAGGTTGGTAGTTCGTGGATTTAAGCAGAAGGATAAATTAGAAGATATTTATTCACCAGTTCTGAAACTCCAAACATTGAGAATTTTGTTATCAGTTGCTGCACATAAGGATTTTCATATAAGCCAAATGGATGTTAAAGGGGCTTTCTTATATGGAGATATTAAAGAAGATGTTTATCTTCAACCACCAGAGGGATTAGAGATTCCAGAAGGTTATGTGTTGAAACTTACCAAGTCATTATACGGATTGAAGAAATCACCAAAATATTGGTATGAAAAATTCCATGATACAATTACAGGATATGGTTTTAAAAGATCACAAAATGATTACTGCCTATATACAAAGGGAGAGTTATATTTATTATTATATGTCGACGATATACTCATTATGGGAAAAGATTTACAGGAAAACGAAAAGGTTAAACAATTTTTATGCACCAAATTCAGAATGAAAGATTTAGGTTGTGATAATTTAACTTATTTAGGAATTTCGATTAACAAGATGCCAGGGGAGGTTCATATAAATCAGACTAAGTATTTAAATGGCGTTTTACGTAAATATAACATGCAAGATTGTAAGGGTTGCGATACACCAATGGATCCAAATTTTGTTTTGAGTATTGAACTTAGTGAAATTGATTTCAATTGGGAATACAAGTGTAGATCATTGATTGGATCCTTAATGTATGCTATGATAGGTTCAAGACCTGATATTGCGACTGCCGTATGTTACCTCAGTAGATTTCAATCTCAACCATGCGAAAAATTATACAAAGCTTTGAAAAGGATTTTGAGATATGTTAAGCAAACTGTAAGCTATTCTTTAATTTATAAGAAAAGTGATTGTAAACCAGATTTTGTTTTGATGGGTTATGCAGATGCTGACTTTGCGAGAGATGAAACAGATAGGAAGTCAACTTCTGGATACTTATTCAAGTTATTTGATAACACTGTAATTTGGAGATCTAAAAAACAGTCAACGGTTTCTCTTAGTACAACTGAAGCAGAATTAATTTCACTATGTGAGGCTTCTATGCAAGCTTGTTGGTTGATGAAAATGTTATCAGACTTAAATATAAAGATTGAAAATGTCGTTATTTTTGAAGATAATTCTAGCACTATTAAGACAGTTAATAATCCAGATCAAAAGCGGTTAAAGCATCTTGATGTAAAATTTAATTTTATAAAGCAGAAAGTTGAAGAGGGATCTATTATTGTAAAGTATATTTCAACAACGGAGCAAATAGCTGATATTTTGACAAAACCTTTGCCTAAGATAAAGTTTTTAAACTGTGTTAAGTGGATAGGTATGTATTGAAAGATGAAACATTGAGGGAGAGTGATGGAGAACCAATGTATCATCTTACTGGCTGGAAAAAGTGTTAAGTTTGTATCTATGATTTATTATGATTTGTTAGCTGTGGTGGTATTGTCAAAAATGGGAGATGGTTTTGTTTTGAACGTAAAATGTAGAAATGAAGAAAATAAAAGTTTAAGTTGATAAAATATTTTTATTAAACGAAGCACCTCACCAATAGATATTACCTACAAGTATAACAAAAAACGTAAAAATTTTGGAGTACAAACAATGTTTTGTGAGACTTCTGCTTGTATGTTAGACTCTATCAATCCTGATATTAGTCTACAAAAGGAATATGTGCTACGCAATCCAGTGCAACAGGAAGTACAGGTTTCCTTGCCCCAGTCAGCACATGAAGTTAACTCTGAGATGATCATTCTGCAAGAGAGAGGAATGAATCACACTGAAGGCGCCTGGCCAAAAGATATCAACCCCACTGATGAGGAGGCAACCACCAGGTACCGTCGACGTTTCGAACGCGATGAGGCCTACGCTAGCACCATTTTAGATATGACGCCAAAAATTTCACATTACATCAAACAAAACAACGCGATCGATATGTATCAAATGTACTTTAAAGGAATGCCACCTGAAGAGCCAGTTGAAAAATCTTCCGTAGTAATAAATAACATATTTCGGGATCGCAAGCAAAAGAATCGTCCGGTATCATCTATTTGTTGGACATTGGAAGAAGACCCAAAACTGGTCGTTGGTTATTGCGACAAGAGATACCCCGTAACCGGTCCTCGCAATTCGATTTCTTCTTGCTATTTATGGAACTTAGAAGATCCCAATGAAGTTATGGAAAAACTCTGGCCCCCGTCAGCATGCTGGCAACTAGACTGCTCATCAGTAAACCCCTCCATTATTTTTGGAGGCCTTGAGGATGGCAGAGTATGTGTCTTTGACATTCGAACTCAAAAAATGCCTATAGCATTGAGTCCTGTCCACCTAGCTCACCGAGACCCAGTCACATCAATTATATCCATGCCTTCCCGTCTCAATAATGAATTCTTTAGTGGTGCTACTGACGGCGTATGCATGTGGTGGGATATACGAGATTTATCGAGTCCAACTGATATGATGGTTATCTCAGTTGATGGTCTTCAGGGTGAAGAAGCATCCTTCGCTAAGGCAGAAGGGGTTAGCGCACTGCAGTTCGACCGAGCGTTTCCAACTAGATTCCTTTGTGGAACTGATACTGGACGTGTGATCAACGTCAATCGTAAAGGAAAAACTCCCCGTGAAATTATGTCATCAATTTATCAAGTTCACAATGGTCCTGTGAAAGCTGTCCAACGCAGTCCTATATCCGGAAAAGTGTTTATGACTTGCGGCGATTGGTCTGTACATATTTGGAGCGATGAAGTTGTTAGTTCACCCATCATAACAGGAATGTCACAACGCTCTCAAGTAAACGATGCTGTTTGGGCACCACAAAAAGTGTCTGGTTATATGTCAATTAGTGATGATGGAATGCTCCGTTACTGGGATTTTCTGCGTAGATATCGTGAGCCTCTGATAACATTTCCTGTATCAAAACGACCCTTGTTGAAATTAAAGGTGCAGGAAGAAGGTAGAATGGTGGCGATTGGCAACGATAAAGGCGAGACCTGTCTTTTAAGTTTATCTGATAATTTGGTGATCCCTGGTGTTAAAGATAAGACTTTGATGCTACAAAGTTTTGAACGCGAAACACGTCGAGAGCGTATTTTAGAGAATCGTATTAAGGAAATACGTTTGAAACTAAAAGATAAGGAAGAAGATGCCTTGAACCCGCCACCAGAAGAGATAGACGAGGAAGCAGCAATAGTGACAGCAGAAGAAGAATATTTTACAGGTGTTTCCCGGGAAATGACTCTCGCAGGAATTGTCCCTGATTCACACCCGCCAAGAACAAAGAAAAATGCACGCTCACTGCGGCGCCCACAGTTCCCACTGAAGTGAGAGTGCTAGTGCGTTTGTCTACCGCCGCCGTCATCGGGAAAAAATGACGGCACCGAGGAAGTAGCGGTACATTTACTATGGTTCCGTGTCCACCGCGGACCACCGCCGCGGCGTCGACGTGATTCCATATAACATAATCTCGTTTCTCGGTGACGTCCCGGTGACGGCGGCGGTGGACAAACCGCCTGTCCTTCTTAATTTACTGACACTTTTTTAAGAGGATGATTAGACCGTCAAACTGAACAACTTTCGCTATGGCACCAACATCGAAATCTGCTGTTCCATATAAAACTGAAAACCTACTCGGATCAAGTGTCTTGGAATGGGACAGCTGCTTTTGTTTTTCGCGATTTCGATGTTGGTCCCATAGATAAAGTTGTTCAGTTTGATGGTCTGATCATCGCCTTAAAAAACTGTCGGCATATTAAGAAGGACCCTTTCTACAGGGTGTAACGGAAAGGTGGTATCAACTATCAACCCGAAAGGGGATCCTTCCAGACCATCAAACTAAACAACTTTCACTATGGAGCCAACATCGAAATCGCGACAAAAAAAATCAGCTGTCCCAAAATTTGCGTCAAGTTTAGTATGAAACAGCAGTTTTTTTGCAATTTCGATGTTGGCTCCATAGTGAAAGTTGTTTAGTTTTATGGTCTGATATCACTTTTTCATTACACCCTGTATAGTTTTACAATTTTATTTTCATCTACTAGGAGAAAACTTTAGTACAATAATTCTTTTGAAGAGTAGGTAATTCGTATTAAGCATTCGTAATTATTTTAAAGTATGCATCTAAGAAAAAAATCTTAGAGATTATAAAGGTTCTTTTCCACTGCTGCGTACGCACACGCTACGCACGTGTACTTCGTTGTATGAAAATACATACGAGTATTACCACTGTGGCGCATGGCCACGCTACGCAGGAATGCGTGGCTCTATGACGTCGCCAACACACGCGTGTGCTGCTGAGATAGGTCGCCCACGCAGATCAAGGCAGAGCACTCTAAACATGCCGCACATGGAGGCGTAGCAATAACGTGCCGCACAGTGGTAACTAGATCTGCGTGTCACGCATTGTCCACTACACGTAGTCGCAGGCGTGGGTCTATATCCGAGCGCTGCAGTGGAAAGGTAGACTCTCTCGTAGTCCACGAACAAATAATATGCTTTGCATCTTTTAAATATGAAATTGGAACACCATTTTCATCTGCTTTATTACCGGAACATCGCTTTCACCAGGCCCCAAAACATCTTTTTCAAAAGCTCTGCACTAGGTTCTAGAATATCAATCCAAGACAGTTACACATACACATTACACTACAGCTACACGTGGCTAGATACATGGTTCAGGTCCACGTTGCTAACGTGCGTAGCGTGTGCGTACGCAGCAGTGGAAACGAGCCTTACTTTGAGCTGTTTAGGCGCAATTTTTTGTTACTTTAAGCTGTCTCGGGCTTAGAAATATTTGAATAGCTTGTCATTCTTTTATTTTAATACCCAATTTTGAATCTTGAGTGAGTTTACGTGAGGCCGCTGAACATAAACTCCTCTATGAAGTAATAAAATTGTTACTAGTTTTTTTTCCCATATACCTCAATGCACATTAGCCTCGCCCTACCTTGTACAACAGTGTAATGAGATTAAGAAGCCTTGCATAAAATATGACTTGCATGTAATTGATAAAACTTTAACACGTTGAACGCTGTCGGGTCACAATAACAATAGATTTTCCATTGTTTGTCGGTCATTTGGCAGCTGTTTTTATTTTTAACCGACTTCAAAAAAAGGAGGAGGTTCTATGTTCGGCTGTATGTATTTTTTTTTATGTATGTTCACCGATATTTTCGTCAATTGTGAACCAATTTTAGAAATTCTTTTTTTGTTTGAAAGGGTATACTCCCGAGGTGGTGCCATTTTAATATTGTGATGATCTGATGACGCACTTCGGAGCTACATGATATAACTCCTCAAAAGTTGACAGCAAATCATCTGCGATTGAATCATTTGCTTCTTTTCAACGTACCCTTTGCATATATAACTGATATCTGAGTCGAACTAACATATTTAATCAATAAAAATTATGAAATAAAAATTTTTTTAGAAAAAAATTTATAAGATAATTAATTTGTTTTGTTGGAGTCGGTGTCAAGCCAAGCCAAAAAATTACTGCAAGCCCAGTCGCAAATCGTACCTACCGGCTTGACAGCGACTTCGACAAAAAAAAAATTTTTCTTATAGATTCGAACGTAAAATTCATAGGCTGAAATATTATTTTGTACTTTTTTACTTCTGAAGTCGGTTTTTTAGTAATACTACTTAGTGCTTACAATGCTTTGTATAAATTGTGTCATACCATCCATAACCTGCAAAAGGTGAACCTTTTTACTATTTCAGTCGTAGTGGTGTTTCTGACGGCCTGGAAAAGACCGCCGAAGTCCCTTTCGTTATTACATTACTATACTCACCCCAGAAAACCCACTATAATCAAGTTTTAAGGATGTAATTGCAGCTAGCTTTCACCTTTCGCCCTTTTAAGATTAGTGCAATAATTTAGTGCTTACTAAGCACTAAACTAATTAAATTCACGTTGCCATATTATCTTTAAGTTGCATTTACCTCTTTAAGATATCAATTGCAATATCGTTGCAATATTATATATATATCTTTAAGTTGCATTTACCTCTTTAAGATATCAATGTTGAGTTATTTATTTAAGGTAGAGTCTTGTAATCGCAACTCAACATTACCAGATGGTAATTGCAACTATCGAGCGATTGCATGTATAAGACTCACGATTCAGTTCGTCTCTTTATACAAGCACCTGCCTTCTAAATGACTAGAGTAGACATGTGTCTGTTGAGAGAAGAACTGAATCGTGATTCTTATAAGTAAAGTGCATTTCCCCCATAGTTGCAATTACTAGATAGTTGTAATTAATAGACTCCACCTTAGTATCTCCTTCATGTGGTGCCATCTCCTATCGGAGGTTTGCTATCAATAGGGCTTTTCGGACCCTGGAGACTGCAGCCCTGAACAGTAAGGTTGTGTTTGTGCTTAGTATGTTTAAGTTATTTTCAGAAAGTTTGGTGTTGTCACATTAACTGTATCGCAGCATCTAATTGATGGCTGTACAGAGCTGTATCAGTAATTTTTTTACCAAGCACTAAAGTAATTTTAAGTTTTTAAACTATTTAGTTAATTTGCGAATTTTTATTCACTAAGCACTAAAGATAATTTTAAGTTTTTAAACTACTTATTTAGTTAATTTGCGAATTTATTCACTATTAAGCACTAAAGATAATTTTAATTTTTTAAACTATTTAGTTAAGATGCGAATTCATTAAGTAAGCACTAAAGATAATTTTAAGTTTTTAAACTATTTAGTTCATTTGCGAATTTATTCGCTAAGCACTAAAGTCGGTAATTAAGTTTTTAAACTATTTAAATAATTTGCGAATAAGTTCACTAAGCAGTAAAGTAGGTAATTTTAAGTTTTTAAACTATTCAATTAATTTGTGAATTTATTCACTTGTATTTACTTAAGATTTAATAAAAATTATAGAAAATAATTTCTTATTTGTTTTTTAAATGTCAATCACGGATCAAAAGAAGGGAATTGATATAGAAAGCTGACAGGGTGCGTCTGCTATACAAAACTGTATACGAAAATTTTGTACGGCAGTGCTTTATGTAATTCGTTGAATGTAAATTCATGCAATTTTGCAAAAGCTCTTGTTTGGAATAAAACATGCGTTTGAACTTTTAAACTTACGTTTATTGAATTTTTAATATGCAACCTGCCGTTTCGTAGAACGGTTGAACAGAGAAGGACGAAAGTTGCCAGAAGGCAAAAACATGATGGCCACTTACTAGTGTTGCCACAATAATACATAAAAATACCCATTTTAGGTTGTATGTTCAGTTTGTTCTGAACATAATTGGGGCCGGGAGAAAACTACAAAATTTCAATTCAAAGGTAACGGACACAATTTCTTTATAGATCTACGATACACTTTGTTATTCATTTTTATATCGGCCACTCTTACTCTACCATCATTCCCAGGGAATGTAGTTACAATTCTAGCCATGGGCCATTCCAAAGGAGATGTGTTTAAAGTTTTAACAATGACTAAATCACCTTCTTTTAAATTAGTTTGCTGGCATTTCCACTTGGGACGGCTCTGCAACTGCGTTAAATAGTCATTAGACCATACTTTCCAAAAGTCCTGTTTTAGCTTTGAACAAAGATCCCAGAATTTTAAACGATTTACTGAAACATCTGTAAATTCATTTTCAGGATAACTAGTCAGGGCCGTTCCAATTAAAAAGTGCCCAGGCGTTAAATATTGACAATCACTTGAATTATCTGCAAGTAAAGGCCTTGAATTTACTACAGCTTCAATTTGAATTATAATAGTATTCAACTCTTCATAGGTTAAAACAAGATTACCTACTATTTTCTTTAGATGGTGCTTTACACTTTTTACACCTGCCTCCCACAAGCCTCCAAACTCAGGAGAGTAACTCGGAATAAACTTAAAAGTTATATAATTTTGAGAACAAAAGTTATTGATAGAGTCTCTATGATCTTTGGAGGTTTGTAGGGTATATAACTTATTTAAAGTATTAGATGCACCTTTAAAGGTTTTTGCGTTATCACAATATATTTTTGTGGGGTTACCACGTCTAGAAATAAAACGCTTGAGACATGCTAAGAAGGCCTCTGTTGTGAGGTCTGACACAAGCTCTACGTGAATAGCTTTTACAGCAAAGCACACAAAAAGCGCTATGTAACATTTGCTTACGATAGGCTTTCTAATTCGAGCAACTTTCATGTCAAAAGCGCCGCAAAAGTCAACGCCGACATACTGAAATGGCCTAGATGCTGTGATCCTCTCTTGAGGCAAGGAGCCCATCAGCTGCCTAGCAGCCTCAGCTTTCAATGTCCTGCACTTAATGCATTTGCGAACCACTTTCTTGACCTCTCGAATTCCATTTACTATAGAATACCTTTGTGACAGAGAGCTAAAAATTAACCTAGGTCCTGCGTGTAGCAACCTAAGATGTTCTCTTTCAATAATGAGGGTCGTAATATGAGAGTTTTTTGGTAGAATGGCAGGATGTTTTTTATCATAATTAATATTCGCAGCATTATGGAGCCGTCCTCCTACCCTAACCACTCTAAAATGATCAAGAAAGGGATGCAAATTAGCTATTCCTGTTTTTAAATTTTTCCCAGCAGAAAGTGACTCTATTTCTTTAGAAAAATGTTCCCTTTGAGTACAACGCACAATAACTGACATTGAGTCGCGAAGCTCTTGAGGGGTTAACTCACTGTCCGTTATTTTGTTATTTATTTGCGAACAGTTTTTGAAAAATCGGTATATAAAACCAATAACTTTTTGAAGTTTGTATAGATTAGAATACTTCTGAAACAAATGTGTTGAAAAGGATGGCTCTAAATTTGACATATTGCAAGTTATATCTTGTTCATCATCACAGTCTGTGACTGCAGACGAATCAAGTACCTTGATATTTTCAGACTGGGTGTGACCGTAATTATTGTTAGTCAAAGCCTGTGGTCCATACCACCACAAGTCATTATCTTGAAGCCTTTGAGGTTGGACTCCCCTCGACAATAAGTCGGCGGGATTATTATATGTCCTAACATAACACCATTGAGACTGCCCCATCAACTCTACAATCTGCTTAACCCTATTATTGACATAAGCATTTAACTTTACATTGCCAGACTTTATCCATGCCAGTACAATCTGTGAGTCACTGTATAAAAAGGTCTTGTAAGGAAACCTAAGCTTTATGACTTCACTGACTCTATGAGTCAACTGGGCTAAAAGAAGAGCACTATTCAGTTCGAGTTGAGGAATAGTCAGATTTTTACTCAGTGGTGCAACTCTAGATTTGGAACAGAGCAAGTTTGACTGCACTGAACCATCTTTTTTGAACATTCTTAGGTAGAGACAGCAGCCATATGCTTTGATAGAGGCGTCTGCATATCCCACCAATTCCACAGATAAATTATCTTTGTGGTTAACACATCTATGGACTTTTATTTTGTCCATTTGTTTCAAATTGTTTAAAAACTTATTCCAGTATAGAAACTGATTTTGGGGTACCACTGTGTCCCATTGAATATGCGAAGACCATAGCTCTTGCATAAACATTTTAGCAATAACCACAATAGGACCAATTAAACCTAAAGGGTCAAACATTTTTCCTATAAAACTTAGGATTTTACGTTTAGTGTTTATATTGTCATTTTCAGTAAATCGTGGACTTGAAAATGTAAAGGTATCTGAAGCAATATCGTACAACAGACCCAAAGTTTTTACTATATTATTTGCACTCATATCAATATCCTCAAATTGTCTACTCTCAACTGGAACGTCATTTAAAACCTCGGGAACATTTGAGCACCATTTATGCAAAGTGAAGCTACCTAAGCGGAGAAGCTCTACTAATTGTCTTTTTAGTTCAAATAGAAGCTCTACATCGTCTCTACCACAGATTACGTCATCAACAAACGTATTGTAGAGCATTGTTTGAGAGGCAAGAGGATACTTTTCTTTGTACTGCGGAGCTAATTCGACAAGACATCGAGTGGCCAAGAAAGTGGAGGGTTTCAGACCGTATGTTACAGTCTGTAGCTGTAAGCAGCTGATGGGTTTCCCGGGATTATCCCGCCATAGAATATTTTGTAAGCAAGTTTGATGGCTATTGATAAAAATTTGACGGAACATTTTCTGAATATCACAAATCAGAGTATAAAGGTAAGTCCTGAATAAAATAAGAATATCAAATAGCTCACTCTGTACCACAGGACCATTCAGCATGACGTCGTTGAGAGATACCTTGCATTTTGACTTCGCGCTGCCATCGAAAACAACACGTAGCTTTGTAGTTTTACTCGCCTCATTAATTACGGCATGGTGCGCTAGAAAGTACACAGGATCTTTGTTGACATCATAATTAGCAATATTAACCTCCCTAGCATGTCCCAACTCTACATATTGCTCAATGAATAATTTATATTGCTCTAGCAGTAAAGGATTTGATTTAAATCTTTTTTCTAAAATAAGAAATCTTTGATAAGCGACCGAGAAAGAGTCACCGAGCTGCAGTTCCTCTATAGGGGAAACTAAAGGCATATCCACATGGAAGCGGTTATTTTTTATTTGTACTGATTCCTGAAAAATTTGTTCAGCCTTTTGAAATTCGTGACAAGTAGGTTTTGCTGGCTCGGGTACTCTCTCCGATAACCAGAAATTTTCCATGACATTTTCCAATTTTATTGGATCGGAAATAGCAAAATTTGTCACTACATCAAAGCTAGAACTATTACAATTTTTATTTGAAATGTTGCCACCAACTACATATCCAAAAAGGGTGTTTTGTAATACAGGCCCATTTGGAATTTTTATAGAACCTTCCAGTAGAATATTGAAATATATATCCGCACCCAACAATAGGGAAATGTCACCCGGGGTTTGGAAATCATCATCTGAAAGTTGTACGTGTTTTGGTATATTCCAATCGGAAATATCAAATGCTTGTTGGGGCAACTTAGTTGTTATGGAATCAACTACGTGGCATTTTAATGCAAATTTTATATTATCATTGTGGCATGGAAGCACACTTAAGTTTATAAACTCATTAATTTTGGTAGGTTTATTTCCAATACCAATAATATTGTTTGGCTGAATTATAGCATTCAATCCTAATTGTTTGACAAGTTTGCCTGTAATAAATGAAGCTTGGCTGCCGGTATCCAGCAAGCCGCGCACTACACATGCTTGACCAGACTTCGATAAAACCTTTACCTTTACAGTGGGAAGTAAAATGCAGTTTGAAATAGGATTCGACTTCAGTGTTACTACAGGCTCCTCAGTATTTTTCTGATCGTCCTGTTCCGGGTGTAAAAGCGTATTATGACCCTGTTGACACGTCTTACATTTGAAGAGAAACTTACACTTACCACTGTGTGGCTTTAAACAAGTTTGGCATAGCTCATGGTCTCGAACGAATAGTAGTCGGTCCTTGAGTGCTGCCGTTTGGAATACCGGACAGCTGAAAATGGCATGGTTTGGTTTATTACAAAATTTACAGGTCTTAACATTTTTCGTCACAACATTTGTGACTTTTGGTGGCAAAGATTTATAGACTTTACTCGTATTAGGTGCACCTTCATAGCAAGCGCCCTTTTGAGGTATACTGCTATCCTCTAGCGCTATAGCGCGCTTTTCCAGAAAATCTAGAAAGTCTGCCATGGAAGGCATATGTTCCGAGTCTCTATCTAATTGATAAGCTCGGTTTGTAACCGGATCTAGCTTCCTTGTAAAAATAGATATTAATATCATGTCCCATTTATCAATGGGCTCATTTAAATTTTGCAGGGCATGTAACTGCTGTTTTATATGTGACACAAACGACCTTATAGAGGTAGCTGTGCCTTTTTGTAAAATAGGTAAGTCTAACAATATACCTATATGGTTAGAAACTAAGCGGGCCTTGTTGTCAAAGCGTTTACTGAGCAAATCTAGTGCCTGCTTGTATGACTCGTTTACTAATGGCAGATTGACAATAACTGCCAATGCATCGTCTGCCAAGTATTTACGCAGGTAAAATAATTTTTGAACGTGAGACAGGACACTATTTTGGTCAATAATTGCCATGAATAAATCGTAAAAAGGCCTGAATTTTGTGAAATCTTTGCCATCAAAAATTGGAATCTCAATAGTGGGTAACTTACAACTTGACACGTTTTGACACTCTGACACTGTCTTGGTAGACAAAGACTTTAAGGATGCATTAATTTTAGCTAAAACACTGAAATATTTGTCTTCGACTATGCCCACTTCCTCAATATCTCGCTCGTCCATGCTTAGGATGTCTAGCTGGACGGTCTCATAAGCCTTAAGCGCATTTACAAGCGCCTCCTTTCGCGCCTCGAGTATATCAACACTAGCAGCCGCAAAACTTACTGGATCTCGTACGAGGTTGTCGATCCTCGTGATGGTGGCTTTATGCTGCCCTCGTTTAAGCCTCAGCTTCCTCATTTCCTCATCAGCATTCGGTTTCGACATGATGAAAACTGTTTGTTTACAATCCTGCGATGAACTCGGCGGAGGTAAATAAAGGACACTGACGTTTGACGTAACACTGACGTTTGACAGATGATAGTCGCCCGAACCATAGACTAGGCTCGAACGAGGTTGGCCAACAGAACTTGCGTAGGTCTGTAACCAATGCTGCCAACCTGATAATACGACGCTAACTTCACTCGATGACAAGACGCAATCGGTTTAAACCGGATATGATGAAAATGTAGGTGGGTCGAAAATTTTTGGTCGGTTAACCAAATTGATGATTTTTCTTTCTTCTGTTTCGACCTTATGGTAGAACGAAACTAGAAGATGTCTTCTTTCGTCCTATATTAGAACGAAGCTGCGGGCCGGCACCTGTTATAGCACGGATGCTCAGCCTAGGCAGTGAACTGAACTTTATGGCGGCGCGGCGGCGTCACGGCGCGCGAACTATAATAGCGGACGCGAACCTTGCACAGCACTGCACTCACTGACTCTAAAGTTATACTTTTCCTTTCCGAAGGACCACAAAACACTATGTTTGGAATAAAACATGCGTTTGAACTTTTAAACTTACGTTTATTGAATTTTTAATATGCAACCTGCCGTTTCGTAGAACGGTTGAACAGAGAAGGACGAAAGTTGCCAGAAGGCAAAAACATGATGGCCACTTACTAGTGTTGCCACAATAATACATAAAAATACCCATTTTAGGTTGTATGTTCAGTTTGTTCTGAACAGCTCTATATCATGCTTTTTATATCAACTGCTTTAAAATTAGGATAGAGAGACGGACGGATGGATGGACAGTATAGACTTAGTACCTAACAGGGTTACGGAACGGGCACGGAACGCTAACGGAAAAGCTAGATAGTTGAAATTTTCACAGAATATGCGTTGTTACGGCGGATTGGTTACCAAATAATAAAAATGTCAAAAAGTTAAAAATTAAGGGGGGTTCTCAACAAGAAACTTGTTTTTATCAACGTTTTTTCTTCACGCTCTATCATAAAAACGGTCACAAGCAAGCGAGACGTTGACGTTTACAAGCGTCAAACTTAGTGTGATTATAGAGCAAGCTCTACAGAATAACAAAAAATACTAAAAAGCGGTCAAGTGCGAGTCGGTCTTGCGCTAAAGGTCCCGGACAATTTTTTTTTTTTCTAAGTTAATAATGTTGTGTTCTGTGGTTGTGCGGTACGGAACCCTCGGTGCGCGAGTAGCCCGACTCGCACTTGACCGTTTTATTCTTTTTTTATTTTCGTCTAAAAATCGAAGACGTTCCTATACACGCATTGCTTTACATGTGGCGTTTTAACAGGGTTTTAATTTTAAGCTTCGCAAAAAAATTCAAAACGATGCATTTTTTATATTGATTTCATAATTCCGTTTGCATTTTTAGCTTATCTTTCGCCCGATTACTATAAGCATAGAGTAAATAAATTATACACAACAGAGGGTCAATGGCCATACTAAGAAAGTTGCCACCTTCTTATATGAAAATTCGCGCAAGTACAGCGCCGGTGGTGAGTAACGGTACTACAGCAATGTTTAATTACGTTAAAATATGTGTTAAACACATTTGTAATTAACATTTCTAAGAAAATTAATTTATATAATTTATTTCCGTGGAACAAAACTCAAATAATAGTGATCCTAATAACGTTTAATTAAGATTTATCTCTCGTTCAGGCCAGTAGCGACATCTTTTTACGCCAAGACTATACTAAATCTAAAATGTATGGAACTGTCCAGTCTGCTATAAGTAATATAAACTAATAATAAAACACATACATTCATCTCACATAAAGACTGATCGCCAGCCCACCATCGTTGCCCACGAACACAAATGTTTGCATTTAAATAAAAACACTTGTAAATGTACCGCAATAGAAAATGTAAAAGAGCATATGTACATTGGTCTGATAATAGATGAGTCATTTAACTGGGTCCCCCACATCAACTATATCTGTGATAAGCTAAGAGCCATATTGAGTAGGTTGTGCATACTTAAATACAAACTGCCGTATAGTACTCTGAGGATGTTGTATTTGGCGATGGCTGACTCAGTGATCGGGTACGGGATCAGCAGCTACGGTAGAACTTACAAATCTAATCTGGATAAAATATTTAATTTACAAATCCGACTACTAAAAACTATTGTACCTAACAA
This sequence comes from Agonopterix subpropinquella, assembly GCA_922987775.1. Taxonomy (NCBI): domain Eukaryota; kingdom Metazoa; phylum Arthropoda; class Insecta; order Lepidoptera; family Depressariidae; genus Agonopterix; species Agonopterix subpropinquella. Next base: position 12,666,339 of record OV277695.1, on the reverse strand, counting down.
GACTAAAATCAAATACCAACATGACTATACAGAATTATTTGCTTATTGTAACATATTAACAGTACAATCTAAAGTAAAAATAGCAATATTGCAAGACGAATACTCACAATTATGTAACCTACCTTTAAAAATAAGAAATAGTAGGCTAAGAAAGCTAACAGATAAGAAAGAGTATGTAGTATCTAACTATAGTAACAATTACGGAAAGAGATTATGTAATCATGTCTTACCAAAGATAATTAACAGTCTACCAGTTGATATACAAAGTACTTACATTTCAAATCCTAAGTTTAAACCCATTGTAAAAAAACATTACTTATCATTATCACTTACCGACATAGACTATATCCTTTAACTGTGCAGTTATGTGTATGAATCATCCATCATCATCAGGCATTGCCACAACTACCAACTCACTGCTAGGATGGTGATTGTGGCAATGCTCATACGAGTCATCCTTTATGTGTATCATACCTACCTAAAAAGTTAATTTGACTTACCTAAAATTCATAACTAAATGTAACATTCATTAACGAAACATACCTATGTAATAACATACCTATGTAAAAGTAGAAATACCTAATTGGTCCGCGAATGTGAACGCCCCTTCCCCAGATAAACCCTTACAGGTTTTCGTGGGACGGGTTTTTGTCCTTGTTGTGTTTTGTAAATTTCTTTATTCAATAAAATAAAAATTTAAAAAAAATAAATTAAATTATGTTTTTAGAGTGTAATTACCATCAATAAACGTTACCGTTTGTGGGCCTAAAATAAAGTGACTCCTTATTATATCACTTTACGTACCTACTCTATCACACTCTACGAATAAGAATAACTATAGAAGAATAACTCTAAACAAAAGCAACATAATTTTTGGCCCCCTTTGAAAAATGAAATTTTGTATGAGTTTTGGCGGCAAGGTGTAGTTTTTAAGGAACAAATTTCGAACACTGTGTACTTTTTTTGGGGTCACTTTTTGAGCTTGATTTACTTTTCTATACATTCTTATTCGTAGATCACACTACTATCACAGCGTAACGACGAAAGAATCGCTACAGAAGGAAAAGGGGTGAAATAGAAAATATTTTTCCAAGCGACTGTCTCGTCTGGACCGTTCGATATCTCTTATCTGGCTCGGAATCCGACTGAATAGAAAATATACATTTTTATTGGAATACCTATTGTGGTGCCATGAAGCGAAGAGATTTGTGTTACTCGTGCGATGGACTTCTAACTTTGAGAGTGGACATTTAAAAGTTATTTTCAAAAGGAATTCCAAGGCACTATCCGGCGTGAGTACATGTATACATATACAGGGTGAAATTGATATCAGTAGGATCCTTTTAAACTAAGAATCTACCCATCAAACTGAACAACTTTTACAATAGGAGCAAACAGATTGGAGCAAAAAAGAAATCAGCTGTTGCATACATTTGAGTCGAGTAAGCGTTGCAGTTTAGTATGGAACAGGTGATAAATTTTTGGCTCCAATCGGTTTGCTCCCATATTAAAAGTTGTTCAGTTTGATGGGTTTGGTGGTCTTTGTTTAAAAGGATGCTAATGATATCAATTTTACCCTGTATAAAAAAAAACTATTGTAAAAGTTGTTCAGTTTGATGGTCTAACTAAAGCATCCTGTTCCTGCTTGAAAACGCCCCTATTCCACGGTGTATTCAATTCAATTCATAATACTTCATTTATATCAAACATATTCTGCGACAATAACTAAAGGGTTAGGTACATAATGCTGCATCAGATTTCCAATTTGCATGAAATATCGAGCATCAATTACCAGAACAATGAGCGAGTGCAACGAACAGTGCCTCTCCGTGTGATTAACTTAATTCCCCATGAACCTATGACCCGTAGAATGTCGTCCGAATATCGTGCTGGAGGTCTATTACTATTGACCTTTGTACCTCTCTTGGCAACCATTCTAATACAGATTTAGTCCACCGCGACCATCTTCTTACCTACCTACATCATTATCATCAGGCTATATTTATTTTGGTCGGAATGTTTTAAGTCTTTTTTAGGGTTCCGTACACGGACTTTTTTCAGGTCCGTCGTTCCGTACCCGAAGGGTGAAAACGGGACCCTATTACTAAAGCCTTAGTTGTCCGTCCGTCCGTCCGTCCGTCTGTCCTACCTATTAAGGGCAGTGAATTTTTACCGTTTTGAGCTAGATAGTTGAAATTTTCTCAGATTATGCGTTATTACGGCGGATTTGTTAACAAATAATAAAAATGTCAAAAAGTTAAAAATTAAGGGGGGTTCTCAACAAGAAACTAGTTTTTATCACCGTGTTTTCTTCACGCTCTATCGTAAAAACGATAACACATACAAGCGTCAAACTTAGTGTGATTATAGAGCAAACTCTACAGAATAACAACAAATACTAGCGTCTCGCACTAGAGGTTCCGGACAAAAAAGATTTTTTTCTAAGTTAATAATGTTGTGTTCTGTCATGTGGTGGTGTGGTACGGAACCCTCGGTGCGCGAGTAGCCCGACTCGCACTTGCCCGGTTTTATTTTTCTTTCTAAAAGGTGGGTTTGCTCTTGACCTCAATCTAGTCCTCATTGGGTCGAAGATGTAGCGAGCTTACCCAAAAGAAGCCTATTCCATCGTACTTTAAAGGAACCAATATACCACCAATTTGGTCAACATACTCACGCTTAGGTCAACCCCTCAAGCCAAGGTATTTAAATAATATTAGTAAACTTCATGAATTTGCAAAAAGTTACGAGAGTTTCTATCACACATACGAATGTAATAAACATTCTCGATAAGCTGAGCGAACCCGAATTTTGAATCATGATAAAAGATTAGAAATTTACTACCATTATCTACGCAAAGTTGTACTTTCATGAGCTATAAAGAAGTACCTATCTACCTGTCTAATTAATTACTTTATTCAAAATTTACGACATCATAAAAAGAGAACATTTTATAGGTAGATTATAGACGTCCGCCAAATAAAATGCAAAACGCTTGCTAGTTATTTAAATACGAAGTATTTTCCTAGAAAGCCTTTGAGATATTTTCATCTCACGTAAGTGGAAGATGCCACTGAAATACTTCACTGGACTGGAAGGCTGAAACGACGGCTGCTTTAAAAAGTTAAACTTAAGAGTTCTTCAATATTAGAATACCATTCCTAAGGTATTATTTTTTAATAAAATTGGTGTGGTCAGATATCTTGCTAAAATTACCAACAGCGTGCAGTTTTTGCAAGGTTCAGTTTTAGCATACTGAATTTATTGTGGAAGGAATTTTAATGCCATATTACAATTTAAAAAAATTGGCCAAGAGCGTGTCGGACTCGCCCATGATAGGGTTCCGTATTTATTGTGTAAGTAGAATAAGAAGAAAAGGAATCGACCTGTTTATCTTACCTAACATACATTTTGGGAAAACTATAGCGCAATTTAACTTCGTGCAACGCCATCTAGTTTGTTATTAGAAAATCGAAGTTACTGTTTTTTTTTTTTTTCAGAAACTGCACGGCTAGCATGCCACCCACGACAAAGCGTTTAAACGATAAAAACGTCATGCGCGCTCTTTCTGGCATACGTAAAATAATAAGGATGGAGGCACATCTCGATTTTTATCGTTTTGTCGGGGGTGGCATGCGAGGCCTACTGGTTCCGCTACAGTATCCGTTATAATTTTCATTCAAAGTACAAAAGCTAGGTATATTTGAAAAAAAAAATCGATCACTCGATTTATTTAAAAAAATCTATTTTCATCCAGCCTGGAAAGAGTGGCAAAAAATAGTATAAAAATTCCTTGTTTAACTAAGAAACCCTAAATATTTATGAGCTTTTTAAACTTCAAATCGACATGTTTTTCTTCTAATTTACTAACACCATTCTGCTGATTTAAATTTTTACTGCCCTTGGAAAATGCCTCTTTTTTTATTAGGTATTTTAAAATCAAATTACTTGTGAAGTCACTACAGGGTGTAACAAAACACCCTAGTAGTACTTAAGGGGGTGCTTCAGACCATCAAACTGAACAACCTTCACTATGGAGCCAACTTCGAAATCATGAAATAAAAATCATCTGTTTCATACAAAACTGCACTATCGGCTCGGCTCAAATGTATGGGACAGCATTTTTTTTTTCAGTGTTGGCCCCATAGTGAAAGTTGTTCAGTTTGATGGTCTGAAGCACCCACTTAAGTATTACTAGGGTGTTTTGTTATAGTTTTTTGTACTCAAAAACATTAGCGACAAAATTTATCCCTTAGTACCCTCGTATACAACGCCAAAAGAAATATGGTGGTTCATTCAAAGCCAGAAGCCACGTTTCAAGTTAAACAAATAAGATTCCAGAAATCAACGATATTTTCCTTAAAACATATCAGAAAACACTAATCAGAAAAGCAATTAACGTAAGCTCATTTTCTGAGTAAACTTGTTTCTTTACATTTCCTTGGTTTGAATAATCTGTTCTAAAGGGTCTTTTGAGTGTGCTGGAGTCAGTACAAAGGTCTAAAAGGGTGGGCTAAATGGTAGGCATTTGTTCGGTCGGCGTGAAAGGTCCTCTCGCTACCTACATTAGTAGGCTTTCCTTATAGTGGCAAATTTTAAACTAGCGTTGATGGACCCTCGTTCTAAATTACAGGAGATGGGTTATTCAGAGGATATAAATTACGTATACAGAGTGTAACAAAACACCCTAGTAATACAATTAAGAGGGTGCTTCAGACCATCAAACTGAAAAACTTTCACTATGGAGCCAACATCGAAATAGCGAAAGAAAAATCCGCTCTTTCATACAAAACTGCAGTACGTCTCGACTCAAATGTATGGGACTGCAGATTTTTTATATTTTTTCTCGACGTTGGCTCCATAATGAAAGTTGTTATCTAGGCATATAAAAGACCGGGCTATATTCTGGTACTTTAAATGAGATTAGATAATTTGTGTGACAATGTTTAAGATACTTACCATTTATTTCTTCACAGAATTTCAGAAATTCATGCATCGGTGGGGAAGTACACTAATCAAGAAGTAACGTCGAAACTCACTACCTGTTCAAATTCAATACAAACAGAATCGCAACCGTAGCGTCTCAAACGCAACGCTGCTCTAAGCTAACCTCCCCCCCTAACTGCCCTCAGGCCGGTTGCTTAGTTTTCCCCTGGTTCGCCAAGCTCTCGTTACCGCATCTCGATTACCTAACTGGACAAACTTGTCAAGATTTTTGAAACACTACTTGATTCATGCAGCTTATTTAAAACGTTGACAGTTCTAATAATATCTAAATGTCTGACAAGGAGACTAGGTATTCATTTCTATTCCCATAAAGAAAATAATTTCTCCAGCTATGCGAAGAAGGCCCCCAAAAAATTTTTGCGTATAGTTGGCGTATAGTTATAGAACTCATGTCGATTTGTTTCTCATAGTCTCTAGATTATAGTGGTAATATTAGCCATACCTCATCTAAACGGAAAACATAATGCTTCTTCTTTCTTATCGTGTGGGCAGAGCCCTGGTGTCAGAGATTTTTCAGACCGCCTTTTTTTTTACCTTATCTTTCATCCGATTACTATAATAAATTAAATTATGTTTTTAGAATGTAATACCATCAATAAACTTTACCGTTAGTGAGCCTGAAATAATTTGACTCCTTTTCTTCGAAGTCTTGAGTCAACACCAAACTTCTCCACGCCAGTCTGTCCTTGGCAAATAGAGAGAGCTCTGACCGGGCATCATTCGTTTCTTTCAGTTCCACCAGTATCTTCTTTTTGTAAACTTATCTTACTTTACTTTTCCCATTTTTTTTAACAACTCGTAGCTCCAAATAGCGCGGGAAGTGCCAAGAATGCCTTAATTTTATTTGAAATGAAACGTTCAGCTTACTTTCTTGACTCCTAGCCAAAAGTAACGAGTAATTGCATAAATTAGGGGGCGTACATGATCAAAGGCAGCAAAATGGGGAGAGTGGAGTGCTTTTACCTTATTGGAGGGTTCAGTGCAATGTACGGTCACTGAGTAATTACATTAATATCGGTCATTAACTCGAACCTCTGTGAATACATTGGGAGTGAAAAGCGAGAGATTTTAACATAACATTTTTAACCGACTTCAAAAAAGGAGGAGGTTGTATGTTCGGCTGTATGTATTTTTTTTTATGTATGTTCACCCATATTTTCGTCAATTGTGAACCAATTTAAAAAATTATTTTTTTGTTTGAAAGGGTATATTAATAATTTGATATTGTGATGATCTGATGACGCACTTCGGAGCAACATGATATAACTCCTCAAAAGTTGACAGCAAATCGTCTGCGATTGAACCATTTGCTTCTTTTCAATGTACCCTTTTCGTGTATAACTGATATCTGAGTCGAAATAAAATATTTAATCAATAAAAATTATGAAATAAAAAAATGTTTACAAAAAAATAAAAACCGACTTCAGAAGTAAAAAAAAGTACAAAATAATATTTCAGCCTATGAATTTTACGTTCGAATCTATATTATTTTGTTGGAGTCGGTGTCAAGCAAAGCCAAAAAATTACGGCAAGCCCAGTGTATTGTTGCGAAATTGCGAATTGTACCTACCGGCTGGACAGCGACTTCGACAATACAAATTAATTTTCTTAGATTCGAACGTATATTTCATAGGCTGAAATATTATTTTGTACTTTTTTTTACTTCTGAAGTCGGTTTTTATTTTTTTGTAAAAAATTTTTTATTATACCTACCAGTAATTTTAACAAAGTAACATTCTTCAGTAACATGGTTGTATAACAATGTGTAATATTCTCAAGTGGAAACACTTCTACATTCTCAAGTAAAATATATTCCCAGATTCTGATTCAAAGCACTCAGACTGAACATTTTAATGTGTCTTGTTTAGATTTATTTATATCAAGAAAACATTGAATTTAAAAACTCTTTTAGTGTACAAGTTCATTGTACTTTGAAAGTCAACTTGATTGATTAGAAGAAAAATATATTCCATTCGCTAAAATAAAAGAGAATAAAACCGGTCAAGTGCGAGTCGTGCTGCTCGCGCACCGAGGGTTCCGTACCACACCACCACAGAACACAACATTATTAACTTAGAAAAGAAAACTTTTTTGTCCGGGAACTTAAGCGCGAGACCGACTCACACTTGGCCAGTTTTTAGTATTTGTTGTTATTCTGTAGAGCTTACTCTATAATCACACTAAGTTTGACGCTTGTATGTATTACCGATTTGACTTTAGAGCGTGAAGAAAAAACGTTGTTAAAAACTAGTTTCTTGTTGAGAACCCCCCTTAATTTTTAACTTTTTGAAATTTTTATTATTTGTTAACAAATCCGCCGTAATAACGCATAATCTGAGAAAAATTCAACTATCTAGCTATCACGGTTCAAAAGTTACAACCCTAAATAGGTACGACAGACGGACGGATGGACGGACAGACGGACAGACGGACGGACAACGTAGGCTTAGTAATAGGGTCCCGTTTTTACCCTTTGGTCCCGGAACCCTAAAAACAACGCTTTGTGCAATTCACGTAAAAGCAATTCAAAGTAATTTTGAGTAACATAAATATATTTCACAAGATACGAACGGTATACGACGAAGTTACTTTTGTTCTAAACTACAATTCTGAAGTGGTATTGCGTGTAAATTCCTTTCATCTACACCGCAAGAAACTAACTGCACGGTGCCTGCCTCCGTAACATTAAGTGCAAGGAATGTCAACAACCGCGTCGCTATGCGATAGGGTTGCAGTTTTCAGGTCCGAGTCACAGTGGGAGAGATTTGTTTATAGGGGAAGGCAGAATTCCTGTGTGGTTCGTGGAGTTGTTAAATTAAAGCAAGCTACGCATTAATTATTAAATGTCTTGCACGCTGTGACAACCAATTACCAATCGAAGTACTAGTTTAGACCTAGGTATACAGGGTGTAAGTGACAGCCTAGCAAATACTGAAACGGTGAATTCAGACCATCAAACTGAACAACTTTCACTATGGAGCCTACCTCAGGAAACGTGAAAAAAAAATCAGCTGTCCCATACAAAACTGATGCACCTACCCGACTAAAATGTATGGGACAGCTGATTTTTTTTAGCGGTTCCTGAGGTAGGCTCCATAGTAAAACTTGTTCAGTTTGATGGAGGATGAAGTTCACCATTTCAGTATTTGCTAGGCTGTCACTTAAATCCTATATAAAAAAAAATGATTTGATATTTAATTACGTGTTTTACAATAATGGGAGTTAGTTAGGGGATAATTCAGTTATGGTTTTTCTCTGGTGTTCTGTATTTTGTATGTGTTTTTGTGATTAATAAATAGTACTGGATAGTTCATAATAAATGTAATTATCTGTTGAGAGATGGCAGTTTATCGGTTATGTCGGTTATCGTTTATGCGACAGTGTGAATTTCATAACAGGCAACAAAAAAGTGGTTAAAAACTTTCCAACCACTTTTTTGAATTTCAAATTTGCAATTTGCATTTATAAATTTTATTTAATTGCGGAATTCACCCATAACCCCTAATTCTGAGCTCCATAAGCAGATTCAAAATCAACTGGACTATCAAGCTGTTCTAATAAGAAATTAATGTAAAAAAAATAAATTGCACGTCCAAACGATTCATGAAAGTGTTTTGTGGTTATTATAATATTATTACGGTGCATCCTCAGCTTTTTAATTTGGGACACACAGCATTGCTTGAGGAAATTCCAGCAGTCAGACTTCGTAGACAGGAAATTAAAGTTTGCGATATAAACCGCGCTCCACGCAGGATGTTTGAAATACGCTTTAAAAATCCCTGTATTATAAAGTTATATTGAAAATAAAGAAATCAAGTATTCTGCTGATCATTAAAATAAATAGATACTCAAGATTGGTAGTAGAATATTTTATAGAATAGAATAAAGAACTGAATCCTATCGGGGTTGAATATTTAAACATGAAATAATAACGTTTTGAGCTTTAATAGTGAATAAATAAGTTCAGGTCCTGTACTCGGACTTTCGATGTTCGATATATCGCCACTGTTTCGGTCCGCACTTCATTGTAATGGAGTTGACATTGGAACGAAAACGTTCACGCAATTGCGAAGTTCAAATGTGCGGGTAGAAACCCTGGATATAAATGCATAGTTCTGAGAATATCTTGCTTACTGCTTTCCAACAAAAAAAAATTTTATTTATCATTTCGTTGACGTAGACCTGAATTCTTAAAAACAAAATCAGCTGTCTCATACATTTGAGCCGAGTAGGCATTGCATTTTGCAATTTCTGGTTTGCTCCCATAGTAAAACTTCTGCAGTTTGATGGTCTAAACTAAACCACCCCTGAAAATTTCGAAACAGTAAAAAAAATTTATCCAGTACACACGGCGACACATCAAGCTGCGCAAAATACTCTAACTACACGCGGCCAACTTATATAGGTATAGCCCAGTCATTTTACGGTTTGAGCCAGGACTAATTACTAATTGCATTTTTTTTTCGCTATACTTAATATTGAAGAGCCAATTTGAGCTTAAGAATGTACTAAAATAAAAATAAAAATTACGTCAGCAACAGTTCCAATTTCAAAATATAGATATTATCTCGTTCTAAAGAAACCTGTAGGAAGGGGTTGATGTCCCTTTCTATCGAACTCGGGGTTAGCACCCGAGAGTTACGTAATTATCACAAGTATGAAAGCGGAAGAATGATAGATAGAAATGTACAACACGGAAGGCGATAAATGAATGATATTATTTAGAGATAGAAAATAACTGTATATTAAAGCAAAGCAATAAGCAAAACTAGAAACTAAAACATTTGATAATAAAGTAAGCGCAAGTAGTTGTCAAGCGAAGGATCGGTAGACAATAGATCGCCGGTAGCAACAGTCTGTCCGAGCGGCCGGCTGGGTGTCCGCGGGACGAAGCTCGAGGAGCGGGAAGGAGGCAACCGGTGTAGTAGGAGAACGTCGGTGCACCGTTGTGTGGTCCAAGTTGCTAGCGTGCAACTACTTTTGATTCGCTTAGGGCTTGGTCCAAGTGGTAGCAGATTATCGCTACATCATTCCCTTGCCCAGACCGTTACTACGGTCGATAAAAATTAGGCATAGTTCAATCATCGAGGAGATTTCTTGTATGGACACCCTAACAATAAATCATCTCTTGCTGAAACTTTGCAGTGTGATAAAGTGAAGTTTAAAAATAACGGTTGACAAGTATCTAGGTTTTTTTTAAATTTGGAAGTTAGGTATTTATACCTAAACATAAAAATCACTTATAGCTCTCGGCGGAAAAAGTTTCTCTCCAAAATTCCTTTGGTATATGTTAGTATATACTAATTACCATAGAGGTGATCGGTATCTAGGAATTTATCGATTTCACGAAGGGAGAAACATAAAAATACCGTTTTTAATCCATAACTACTGCAGGAATAATAGTCTCACAATTGTTGTCTTTTTGTGTGTATTAATTTCATTACATGTATCGTCTTTCACAAGAAGCTAGAATATTTTCGTTTCAATTATAGTTTTATGATTTTTGGGCAATAACTTACTTCGGAAAAGTATTCTCTTCCTCTTTTTCCATTTACAAGTTACAATACACTTTAATAAAACAGGATTACTAAGAATTTATTAAAATGTCGCCCTCATTAGTATATTAACATTTTTTCAATAATATTCTTCCCGCGCTAGGCCCCGATCTACGAGCGCGGGGTGCGGAAGGGTTGAGGGGAGTGGGCGGCGGCGGGCAGCGCAACATCGCACGTGCTCACTGTTCAGTGCTACCCGCCCGCGCCGCTGATTTATAATAGTACCTACTGTAGCCCCGGGACTATTTAATGACAAAAAAGATTACCGATTGCCGTTTTGATATTGTTGTAGGGTACGAAATTACTAATATAAAAATCCTATTCCTGCGAAATTACTAATATAAAAAAAACTTTTTGTATACTGTTATGTTCTTTGCCTTAGTTCAATACTGTAATAGTAACACTGTCTAAAGTTGTCATACAAAGCTATGGGACTAGATGAAAACGTCTATTTTGATAGGTCTTATAGTAGTGTGAGATCCGACCGTAAAATTATGCACCTATTTCTTAGGCGAACGAAATGTGATTCTAGTTTATGCTTACACAGAGGTTAATTCAACGCCACCAAGTTGCCTAGAAAAATCTTGCCGCAAGTATCTTTTCCATTATGATTTGTGGTATAACTTTTTCCACCTGTCTGCTAGGGAAGTAAATGAGGTGCCATCGGAAGAACACCAGTCTAAAGAACTGGAAAAACTAGGGTTGCCACCTCTCAGTCTGCCGCAACTCTAGGGTTTCCAGGTTCAAAAATGACTTCTTTGAACCTGACAACCCTATAGTTGCGGCGGATTGAGAGGTGGCAACCCTAGTTTTTCCAGTACTTTAAATCAGTCTCCTTCCGATGGCACCTCATTTACTTCCCTAACAGACAGGTGGAAAAAGTTATACCACAAATCATAATGGAAAAGATACTTGCGGCAAGATTTTTCTAGGCAACTTGGTGGCGTTGAATTAACCTCTGTGTAAGCATAAACTAGAATCACATTTCGTTCGCCTAAGAAATAGGTGCATAATTTTACGGTCGGATCTCACACTATAGCTTTGTATGGCAACTTTAGACAGTCTTACTATTACGTATGGGTAGGTGTTGATATTGAACTAATAATTACTATAATTTACAGTGCATAATCACTTAATCACTGAGATAAAGACTCTTTACTAAAAAAGTGCCATATTTAACCTCAAATTTTACGTAATTATTTTTGAAAATCCACTTTTTTGTCTGTAAGTTCTTAACATTTTTAGCCATTCTATTCTTTAGTCACTAGTCTAAAAATAGTTTCTGCGAAAGATTTGTGTACCTGCATCTGTAGTTTAGCTTTTATTGATTATTCTCTGTTCTCCTATTTTTTGATCATAACTTCGGACATAAGTGTAAGAAATAGCTGAAAATCAGAATTTACATGTTTCAATTTATGCTCTATTTTAAAAGACGATAAAAATTTTTGGTGTAAAAAAAAAACAGAATAGTCGGTCAGGGTTGCCTCTTGCCTCTCATTTTATTCAAAATTATTAGATTTTTTTTCTTTTTTTCAGTTTCTTTTAGTTCACTATACTATTACGTACATTCATTCAACCTCTCGACCGAATTCATATTTTAGCTTCATTTTTACGTAAATAATTTTCGAAAATCAACTTTTTTATTTATAGTTTTTAAATTTTTCCATCAATTTTATCGTGTTGCTGGGTACACAAAATTAGGCTCAGAGTCAAAATTTCTCTCACAGACCCTCACAGTTTTGGTTCTATAAGGGTTTTTATTTTCCACTTTTCAAATTCTAATTGTTTTATTCTCGCTGTACAACTTTGTAGGTTATCTATATGACCATAGATCCTTTAAATTTCAGAACGGTTGAGCATACTGAAAAAATATTCTAAATTATTCTTGTACTTTTATTCACTTTTATTATCATTTTAACGATCTTGTCTGTCTTGGCGTCAACCATAGCTTTATATCTTAAGAGATATAAAGCTATGGTTGACGCCAAGACAGACAAACTAAGGTTTAACAACTCACAAATTTTACTGAGCATCGAGAGTGCATAAGTTTATCCTACCACTATCCATCATCTCCATTCATCATCAGATCAGCTCTTGGCCACCCTAATATTACATTGTCATTAGGTTTATCTATGTGTACCACATTGCAGTGAATTCTTATAACGGGAACTGGTTTTTAAAACACAACAAATATTATCAAAATCGGTCAAGTAGTTTTTAGGTAATGCTATAACGAAAACAGGCATTTTCACTATTTTAATGTCACTGTCACGTAAAAACTACTGAACCGATTTTGATGAAATTTATTGTATCTTAAAGCATAAAATTTGACTTAAAACAAGGTATATTTTTTATCTTGCTACAATAACGGGAACCGGTGCTGACGAAGTAGCAGGCAAAATCTAGTTTTCTACACTATTATAAAAACTAGATATCTGTGTTTGTTCGAGCATCGCGTAAAACTACTATTTGGAATCTCTAGACCCAGCGGTTTGGGCTGTGCGTTGATATGTCAGTGAGTCAGTCAGCCATTTTCTTCTTTTATATATTTAGATTAATATATATAAAATTTAATCTATTTAGACAGATTTTCATGTCCACTTTGTTAAATTTCAAAATCGATGCTATTTTCGTAATTGACGTCCCAAAAAACCATAAAAACGACACCCATAATGATATTTAGACATTTCAACCCCATCGCACCCCCACAGGGGATGATGGTATTTCACGTCCGCCACGTTGGATTTTAAAATCATAGTTTTTTTCGTAATCAGCCGATAAACCATACAAACAATAGCCATCTCGATTTTCAGACTTTGTCACCCCATTTCCCCCTTTCAGTGGTTGAATTCTGAAAAAACCTGAAACACGTGTTTACTCATTTATTAATATACTGTGAAGTTTCGAATTAAATAGTCTAACTAATCTTGTTTCCTCATACAAACTTTGTACCCCCGTTTCCCCCTTGGGGGATGAATTTTGAAAAATCCTTTCTTAGTGCACCCCTAGATCTCATAAGGAACCTATGTGCCAAATGAGGAGCGATGATAGCCCATACGGAAGAGAGCTAGCGCCTCAATACTGAGGCCGCGGTTCGATTCCTGGCCTCTACCACTAAGTTCTTCGGAATTTATGTACGGTTGTATTTATCATTTACTAGCTCGGCGGTGAAGGAAAACATCGTGAGGAAACCTGCATTCCCGAGAACGAAAAGAAAATACTATAAGTTCGGAGGTATGCGTAAATATGGGTGAGCTTGGGGCGAACACAAAAGGACCAGCGCTGGTCTCCGTGTTATAACGACCCTTGCTTGCAATAGCCCAACCACAAATAATCAATAATGTGCCAAATTTGAAATCTCTAGACCCAGCGGTTTGGGCTGTGCGTTGATATGTCAGTCAGTCAGTCATTCAGTCAGTTTCTTCTTTTATATATTTAGATATAAGTGAATTTATGGATTGCTTTCATTCTTGTAAAGACCATATAAGTTGCTGTTATTAGTTTGCTTGATAGATATCTTATAAAATGCTTCTGTAAGTTCAAAAGCATCGTAGTGACCTTGTGCACTACTTTTAAAAGAATAATTGGCCTTATGAAAAGCCTTTATATGGCATTGAATATTATACGGCCAAAAAGCAATGTAACTAGCTTCTAAAAGAAGACAAAATTTTGAACCATTATTGTAGCCATATTAATCGGATTTATTAGCGTTTAACCAGCCAAATTATAAGAATAAAGGTAATATTAGCTAAATCTTCTTATAATGTGCCTTTATAAGGTACTTTGGCATATAAATGCTCTTTTAAAACTACTAATAGAGTTTAGACCTTATAGATTCAATTTTATAAGGTTAACTTGTTAGTTGGGAAATTCCTATTATGTAAAGTATGTATTATCAATATCAATATTGTAAAATTACTACACCCAAAATGGGTAAAATTACGTTTAGACTGAATTATCAATGACATCTACCTATTGTAAACATGTATTTTATCGCAATAAATATAAATGAAATGAACTAACATAATAATATAAACTTAGGTACTAATAACTAACAAGACGTTAAATGAAAGCTTGTAAAAAAATGCACATGAACTGGAGATGGATTACGGGATATTAACGTATTTGGTGGAACTTGACTTGCTCAGTTCAACTTTGCCACAATTTCACTTGCGCCGGCGCGCCGGCCTCAGTGGTCGGCGCACCGGCGCAATAGACATCGTGGTGACGGTGGTGCGCTGGCGCGGCAAAAAAATCCTGGAAGTAGGTAAGAATCGTAGCGTGTGGCAAGTGGTAGTCTCTATCTACCCATTTTGTATGAGTTTTAGTGGCAAGGTACAGTTTTTAAAGAACAAATTTAGAACACGGTACAGTTTTTTTGGTGCTACTTTTTGAGCTTGATTTACATTTCTATACATTCTTATTCGTAGATTATTATTAGCGCTATTGCGCCAGTGCACCGACCACGGAGGCCGGCGTGCCGGCGCAAGTGAAATTGCGGCCGAATTGAACTGAGCAAGTCAAGTTACACATGTACATAAAAATGCACATGCACACGGAATATTAACATATTCCGTAATCCATCTCCAGTTCATGTGCATTTTTTTACAAGCTTTCATTTAACGTCTTGTTAGTTATTAGTAAGTTTATAACATAACATAACATAAATATTCTTTATTTGCACACCAAAAACATACAAAAACAAAAACAGAATAGAAGAACGTAAGGGTACAACTAAAAGCGATATATTATGTGTTTATATTATGTTAGTGTTGAAAGAAGACTTACGAATGAAATTTATCGAGCACAGGTGAGTGGAAGTGTTGGGAGAGGCCGTCCGAGGAAAACATACCACGATCAAATCAATGATATTTTCCGAAAAGGACAAGTGCGTAGCACCCTCAATCGACGGAAGTGCATGAAAAGATGTATGAATGTCAATGAGGCTAGAGAAGTGTGTCAGAGTCGTAGCGTGTGGCGATCTGTGGTCTCTGCCTACCCCCTTGGGACAATGGCGTGAGCTTATGTATGTATGTATTATGTTAGTTCATTTCATTTATATTTATTGCGACAAAATAAATGTTTACAATAGGTAGATGTCAGTGATAATACAGTCTCAATGTAATTTTACCCATTTTGGGTGTGGCAATTTTACAATAGTGATATTGATAATACATACTTTACATTATAGGAATTTACCAAGTACAAAATAATTAATACAATGTCCATTGACATTTTTACATTAAAACACACGAAAAAAGAAAGAATAATAATTAAATGGATTTCATTTGGTACATTATAAAAATAGAAAAATGTCATTTTATAATATACATTGAATTTATTAGTCAAACACATTTAATCGAGATTTGAAAACTGTCTCCTTGCAGGCCATAATTTGTTTACTCTAAAATCATCTAAATGCTCGTTTAGGTCATTAGGGAAATTTTGATACTAAAAAGGTTTTTAGGTCCTTGAGAAACTTCTCATTCGGAAGAGTATTCATTTCGTATGGAAATTTATTATATACTTTGACCGCATTTATTTTTGTGCTTCGCTTGAAGAGTTTTGTACAAATCGTGTTCCATGTTAGCTACATGCAAGATTAAAAACCAGTTCCCGTTATCAGAATTGACTGCAATGTGGTACACAAAGATAAACCTAATGACAATGTAATATTAGGGTGGCCAAGAGCTTATCTAATGATGAATGTAGATGATGGATAGTGGTAGGATAAACTTATGCACTCTCGATGCTCAGTAAAATTTGTGAGTTGTTAAACTAAGAGATATGAAGCTATGGTTGATGCCAAGACAGACTAGATCGTTAAAATGATAATAAAAGTGAATACAAGAATAATTTAGAATATTTTTTCAGTATGCTCAACCGTTCTGAAATTTAAAGGATCTATGGTCATATACAGGGTGTAACAAAACACCCTAGTAATACTTAAGGGGGTGCTTCAGACCATCAAACTGAACAACTTTCACTATGGGGCCAACATCGAGAAAAAATTAAAAAATCTGCTATCCCATACATTTTAGTCGAGTCGGTACTGCAGTTTTGTATGGGACAGCAGATTTCTTAATTTTTTCTCGATGTTGGCCCCACAGTGAAAGTTGTTCAGTTTGATGGTCTGAAGCACCCCCTTAAGTATTACTAGGGTGTTTTGTCACACCCTTGACCCTGTAGATAACCTACAAAGTTGTACAGCGAGAATAAAACAATTAGAATTTGAAAAGTGGAAAATAAAAACCCTTATAGAACCAAAACTGTGACGGTCTGTGAGAGAAATTTTGACTCTGAGCCTATTTTTGTGTACCCAGCAACACGATAAAATTGATGGAAAAATTTAAAAACTATAAATAAAATAGTTGGTTTTCGAAAATTATTTACGTAAAAATGAAGCTAAAATATGAATTCGGCCGAGAGGCTGAATGAATGTACGTAATAGTAGAGTGAACTAAAAGAAACTGAAAAAAAGAAAAAAAAATCGAGTAATTTTGAATAAAATGAGAGGCAATAGGCAACCCTGACCGATTATTCTGTTTTTTTTTCCACCAAAAATTTTTATCGTCTTATAAAATAGAGCATAAAATGAAACATGTAAATTCTGATTTTCAGCTATTTCTTACACTTATGTCCGAAGTTATGATCAAAAAACAGGAGAACAGAGAATAATCAATAAAAGCTAAACTACAGATGCAGGTACACAAATCTTTCGCAGAAACTATTTTTAGACTAGTGACTAAAGAATAGAATGGCTAAAAATGTTAAGAACTTACAGACAAAAAAGTGGATTTTCAAAAATAATTACGTAAAATTTGAGGTTAAATATGGCACTTTTTAGTAAAGAGTCTCTATCTCAGTGATTAAGTGATTATGCACTGTAAATTATAGTAATTATTAGTTCAATATCAACACCTACCCATACGTAATAGTAAGACTGTCTAAAGTTGCCATACAAAGCTATAAGACCTATCAAAATAGACGTTTTCATCTAGTCCCATAGCTTTGTATGACAACTTTAGACAGTCTTACTATTACAGTATTGAACTAAGGCAAAGAACATGACAGTATACAAAAAGTTTTTTTTATATTAGTAATTTCGCAGGAATAGGGTTTTTATATTAATAATTTCGTACCCTACAACAATATCAAAACGGCAATCGGTAATCTTTTTTGTAATTAAATAGTCCCGGGGCTACAGTAGGTACTATTATAAATCAGCGGCGCGGCGCGGGCGGGTAGCACTGAACAGTGAGCACGTGCGAAGATGCGGTGCCCTCCGCCGCCCACCCCCCTCAACCCTTCCGCACCCCGCGCTCGTAGATCGGGGCCTAGCGCGGGAAGAATATTATTGAAAAAATGTTAATATACTAATGAGAGCGACATTTTAATAGATTCTTAGTAATCCTGTTGTATTAAAGTGTATTGTAACTTGTAAATGGATAAAGAGGAAGAGAATACTTTTCCGAAGTAAGTTATTGCCCAAAAATCATAAAACTATAATTGAAACGAAAATATTCTAGCTTCTTGTGCAAGACGATACATGTAATGAAATTAATACACACAAAAAGACAGCAATTGTGAGACTATTATTCCTGCAGTAGTTATGGATTAAAAACGGTATTTTTATGTTTCTCCCTTCGTGAAATCGATAAATTCCTAGATACCGATCACCTCTATGGTAATTAGTATATACTAACATATACCAAAGGAATTTTGGAGAGAAACTTTTTCCGCCGAGAGCTATAAGTGATTTTTATGTTTAGGTATAAATACCTAACTTCCAAATAAAATAAAACCTAGATACTTGTCAACCGTTATCTTTATACTTCACTTTATCACACTACAAAGTTTCAGCGAGAGACGATTTACTGTTAGGGTCAAACCCCTCCGGTGATCGGACTAGCAGTCTCACTCTTCGGCCACTTCGTGTAGTAGTGGCAGGGTTGCTCTCTGGTGTAGATGGTGGTTCTTGTGACTGGGCTTCTTTCATAGTATAGGCGGGTTTGAGCCTATCGATGGAAACATTTTGAGACTTCCCACGCACCTCTATGGTGTAAAATTTTGGCGTCCTCTCGATGACCTTGTAGGGCCGGCATAGGGTTGTTCCAGCGATCGGCGGACGTGGTCTTGTCGCAGAAAAACATGACTAGACGTTTGCAGATCGCGTGGTAGGTAGAAGGGTGATTTACCGTGCCACGAAGTAGGTCTTGGTGTGAGGTTGGCCATGCAGGATCGCAGTCGTGTTACGTATTCGCATACATCGGCCGCAGTGTAGTCATCAGTGGGGCACAGGAACTGTCCAGGTAAGCGTAGCTGCTCACCGTACACAAGCTCTGCAGGGGAGGATTGTAGGTCGTCCTTCCAGGTGCTTCGCATGCCCAGGAGGACCATCGGAAGAACTTCAGTCCAACGGCTGGAGGCGTGGCACATGATGGCCGCCTTGAGCTGGCGGTGCATGCGCTCGACGATCCCATTGGCTGCTGGGTGGTAAGAGGTAGTGCGGAAATGGCGCGCACCGACCAATGTAGTGAGGGCCTTGAAAAGGTGGCTCTCAAATTGGCGACCACGGTCTGTAGTCACACGAGAGGGGCAGCCGAATCTGGCAATCCAGCCAGACACGAGGGCAGAAGCGCAGGCCTCAGCGGTTATCTCCTTCAGGGGGATGGCCTCCGGCCACCGTGTGAACCTGTCGATGATAGTGAGGCAGTATCTGAAATCAGATGAAGTAGGTAAGGGCCCTATGAGGTCGAGGTGGATGTGATCGAACCTCGAGGAAGGAGTAAGGAATGCAGAAAGAGGAGAAAAGGTATGTCGAGAAGTTTTACTTCTTTGGCATTGTAAACACTGCCGAGCCCACTCTCTACAGTCCTTACGGATCCCTGGCCAGACAAATCTCTGTATAACCAGCCGTACAGTAGCTGAGCTTCCGGGGTGGTGAATGCTGTGCATCGAGTTAAAAACTTGTCTTCGGAGCTCAGGTGAGATATAGGGTCGAGGGGGCTGTACAGAAGTATCGCAGACAACAGGTAAGTCACTGTCTTTAGTTTTAACTTTTTTCAGCTCCAGAGCGCAGCCATTTTGAAGTAGAGCCTGCAGTTCAGGATCTTGTTCCTGAAGACGTGCGAGGGTCTCAAAACTAATGGCTAAGGAAACCTCTTCGACCCGGGATAAGGCATCAGCGACAACGTTCTCCTTCCCTGGTATGTACCTCAAGTCAGTTGTAAATTGTGAAATGTAGTCCAGGTATCTAAATTGCCTGGGAGAACATTTATCCTTATTCATGGAGAAAGCAAAGGTGAGAGGCTTGTGGTCCGTAAATATGGTGAAGGCTCTCGCTTCCACCATATAACGAAAGTATTTGATGGCTTCGTAAACAGCTAACAACTCTCGGTCGTACGGACTGTATTTCTTCTGCGCCGTATTGAGTTTGTGCGAGAAGAAGCTAAGAGGCTGCCAGATTTTACCTTGACGCTGTTGTAGTACAGCACCGACAGCAGAGTCAGAAGCGTCCGTGATTATCGCCAGGTCTGCAGAAGGGTCCGGATGAGCGAGGAGTGTTGCCTGGGCTAAGGAAGTCTTGCAGTCTTCGATGGCTTTCAGCCTTTCCGGAGTCATCTCCACCGGATGAGAACCTTTGATTTTTGGTCCTGCTAAGGCGGAGTTTAATGGAGCCTGGAGCTGTGCAGCATTAGGAATAAAGCGCCGGTAAAAATTGAGCATTCCTAAGAATCGTCGGAGCTCTTTAACAGTTTTAGGTGTAGTGAAGTCCCTGATAGCCTGAACTTTAGTGTCCAGGGGTTTTGTACCAGCAGAAGATACGCTATACCCAAGAAATGTGACCTCTGGTTGTCCTAGTGTGCATTTGGAAGTATTAACTAAGATACCGTACTTCTTCAAGCGGTCAAAAAGCTGGCGCAGGTGTTCCATATGCTCCTCCGGCGACGAAGAAAATACCAGGATGTCGTCGATGTAACCGAAGCAGTAGTCGAAGCCTATCAGCACCTCATCTATGAACCTCTGGAAGGTTTGAGCTGCGTTTTTAAGTCCAAAGGTCATAAAAGGGAACTCATACAACCCGAATGGTGTCGTCATGGCCGTTTTCGGAATGTCTTCAGGGTTAACAGCGATCTGATTGTATGCCTTTACCAGGTCAATCGTGGAGAAAATGGAGCACCCTGAGAGCTGGTGAGAAAAGTCATGAATATGACGAATAGGGTACCGGTCGGGAATCGTCCTGGAGTTTAGCGCGCGGTAGTCTCCGCATGGCCTCCATCCGTCATCGTTTTTCCTCACGAGGTGCAGAGCTGACGACCAAGGGCTTTCAGAGCGCCTGGCTGTACCGCTGGCAAGCATGTCCTCGAATTCCTTTTTTGCAGCTTGTGTCCGGACTGGGTCCAAACGCCGGGGTTTGCAGGAAACTGGAGGTCCAGAGGTTGTCCTGATGTAATGAAGGGTAGTATGCTTAGGTGGTGAGGACATACCTGCTGGTCTAGTGATCTCAGGAAATTCGCGCAGCAGCTTGTGAAATTCAGATCCACCTGAGACAGCCTTGACAGAAGCATAGTCCTCGCGAATACCGGAGGAAGTGGCTGCCGTAGTAAGAGTAGTGAGGTTGTCGATAATACGCTGATTCTTACAATCAACTAGTAAATTATAGTAGCTGAGGAAATCGACACCTATTATGGGCTTTGAAACATCTGCTATCGTAAATTTCCATTCAAAATCTCGCCTGAGTCCAAAATTGAGATGAAGTGTGACCTGGCCATAAGTATGTATGATGGTATTGTTAGCAGCAACCAGATCGTATTTGGATTGTTTACAGGGCGTCGTGACAGAAGTTCGCGGAAAGACACACAGGTCAGAGCCAGTGTCCACGAGGAACTGCATCTTTGTAGCGCGATCTGTTATAAAAAGACGACCTGAATATGATGAGGGGCAGCCGCTGGTCGCTACTTCCGGCCGCCCTGACCGTTTCCCGATTTGTAGGTGCAGGGCTCCTTGCACTTGTTGGCCTTCTCTCCATAGGTGAAGTGGTAAAAGCAGTGGGGATGATCTGCTGGCGGCTGTTTTGGTCTGGAGCGTGAGCGTGAACGTGAGCGATCGTCCCTTCTGGACCTCGAACGGGATCGTGATTGTTCTCCTCTGTCCCAACGACTGGTAAGTAAAGCGACCTGTTTGGTAAGTTCACTTATCTGCTTAGTAATTTCAGATGAGAATGCCGATGAAGTACTGGCCACCTGAGGAGAAGACGGAGCGATCTCGTGAACCTTGTCTGCCAGCTCACCGAGTTTGTCTTGAGGTAAGTCCATCGCTCGTGACTTAGACCACCGCCAAATCCTTTGTTTCTTCGTTAATAGAAAAAAATTGTTTCCACTTTCCTTAAACACACGATGAAATGCGTAGTCCAATCCACCGATGTGCTCACGTCGTTGTCACCACTGTAGAAAGGGGTTGATGTCCCTTTCTATCGAACTCGGGGTTAGCACCCGAGAGTTACGTAATTATCACAAGTATGAAAGCGGAAGAATGATAGATAGAAATGTACAACACGGAAGGCGATAAATGAATGATATTATTTAGAGATAGAAAATAACTGTATATTAAAGCAAAGCAATAAGCAAAACTAGAAACTAAAACATTTGATAATAAAGTAAGCGCAAGTAGTTGTCAAGCGAAGGATCGGTAGACAATAGATCGCCGGTAGCAACAGTCTGTCCGAGCGGCCGGCTGGGTGTCCGCGGGACGAAGCTCGAGGAGCGGGAAGGAGGCAACCGGTGTAGTAGGAGAACGTCGGTGCACCGTTGTGTGGTCCAAGTTGCTAGCGTGCAACTACTTTTGATTCGCTTAGGGCTTGGTCCAAGTGGTAGCAGATTATCGCTACAAACCTGATGATAAGTTTTTTTTGCACATAATTAAGGCTTTACCATCATACATACTTCAAACATGGTGTAAATATTTTTGTCTACTTAGAAGGTTTTGAAAAATAAATTCGTATTTTCTAATAAATACCTAATTTTTAAAATTTTAATGCCTATTTTATTGCTCAAAAATAATGAATATTGTTAAATCTAATTCAAATGAGTGCATTGGTATTAATTCTGGGACACACAATTTTGATTTCTATGTTGCGTAGCAAATTTTTTTTAATTTGGTTTGGGATAGTATTTTTGTCACTAAATGGTGCCGGTTACAGTTTAAAAGTCCAATTAATAATTACTCCCTACCCTGCCTAACAAAACTCCATAAAATGACTGGCCTATTATTTTGGTTTTGCGTTGCTTGATGTGTCGCCGTGTGTACCTAGTACCTACCTGCCATTCACCTCCTAATCCACCATTCTGTCTAAATTTCAAAAGCGTCATCATTTGAAATTCTGAAAATTTATCACCGCAATATTCTGCAGCGCATCGTATTGTGGGCACAATAACGAAAATTTCAAATTAGCCATTAATCATATAGGGTAGAACGTTACAAATTTGTCAACCTCTGTGGGCCCGCGGTGTTCTGACACAGGGCAATAATTAATGAACCCATCCCGAAACAAGTAATTAGGGTCCCGGTGGACGCCTATCTGCGTCATTCTCTCAGTGTTGTTTTTTCTACTCATAATTTATTGTATCTACTTAGCTTACGACATTTCTGTTCGATAATGAGATGAATTTGTGGAATAATACATAGCTTGTACCTTTTAAATTAAGGGTACTCAATGGGTATAGGTACTGTCTATTTATATTCAACTTTAATATACACACAGTTTTAAGGAATTTCAGACGGAATAGCTTTTTGGTGGATACCTAACTATGGAGAGATCTTTTTCGCTAATTTAGTATTGCTCCTTAAATTATTAATATTGTTCAGATGGATGATCAACATGGAAAATTAGTTATTTCAATTTATAGGGTAACATTTTTTGAAATCCATAATAATTTTAAAATAGGGTTATTGTGGACATATAAGTAATTTTGTTACATCCTTATTAAGAATAGCAGGTTCCTAAGAAGCATTGTGTTCCAAAACCCTCGTCATCATCATCATCATCACCAGCCTATTAACGTCCCACTGCAGGGCACAGCCATGCTCACAGAATACCCACAATAGATACCGGGCCGCCGACGCTCGCCACACATCTATGATTTTGCACTGATACAAGTAACGCGAGTGAGCGAGCTCGAAGTAGTGTGACCTTGACATGGCCAATCACGTTCCATTGTTTCGTGCCCCGCTAGCCGCAACTACCGCCAAAAATGGTGACTTCGAGCGTGTACAGAATTTTCATCATGCGGTATCTATTGGGGGTAATCTGTGGCCATGCTCATGCGGATTGATAGACTTCACATAAGCATCAGAATTTCTCAGTATGCAGGTTTCCTCACTATGTTTTCTTCCACCGTTTAAGAGCAGTATTACGTTCATAAGTTAGATTCGTCCGTGCGGATTCGAACCCGGATCATTACGGATGACTGTCCATACCTCTCCACAACGCCACACCTTTGACTACTTATATAGGGACTAGTTACGCGTGTCATTCTACTAAGAAACATTTCTGCTACTTTTTGCGGGGGGCGAGGTAACATGAAATCCGTAACTTTGCATTTTATTTCCCATAACTTTAGATTATAATTATGATTGTTAATAAATAAAACCGGTCAAGTGCGAGTCGGGCTACTCGCGCACCGAGGGTTCCGTACCACACCACCACAGAACACAACATTATTAACTTAGAAAAAAAAACTTTTTTTGTCCGGGACCTTTAGCGCGAGACCGACTCACACTTGGCCGGTTTTTAGTATTTGTTGTTATTCTGTAGAGATTGCTCTATAATCACACTAAGTTTGACGCTTGTATGTATTACCGTTTTTACTATAGAGCGTGAAGAAAAAACGTTGATAAAAACTAGTTTCTTGTTGAAAACCCCCCTTAATTTTTAACTTTCTGCCATTTTTATTATTTGTTAACAAATTCGCCGTAATAACGCATAATCTGAGAAAGTTTCAACTATCTAGCTATTACGGTTCAAAAGTTACAGCCCTAAATAGGTAGGACAGACGGATGGACGGACGGACAGACGGACGGACGGACGGACGGACGGACGGACGGACGGACGGACAACGTAGGTTTAGTAATAGGGTCCCGTTTTCACCCTTTGGGTACGGAACCCTAAAAATCATGAAAAGTAGTCTCGTGTGAACCCCAAACGTTCTAAGTTCGAAATTATTGTTTGGCAATTAAAGGCTGTCTCGTTTAGTGATAAGGTATAAAATTGAGTGTCAATGCACATGATCAATTAATCTTATACCGTGGCAGAGGGGAAATGCTACCGCAAGGCCATTCCTTATATAAGTAGTCAAAGCGCCACACCGACGCCTTCCAACCCTAACTAAACGAATGTCACAAATTCTTGTTTACAAAAAGTGTTAAGACAACGTTATTTGTTATTTAAACGACGTGATTCATTTAGACAAGGGAATTTGGGATCTCTGTTTAAGCAAGAAAGCTGATCCGCATTTTTGCTTCATTTACATAAACCGGTGATAAGAATAACAGAAGAAGCTGCGATGAAATTTGTTGTCATAATTTTTAGCAGTTTGTTTTGCGAAATTCGTTCTTATTAGCCATTTTTGGATGGGCACAATTAGGGATGACATTTGAAGGTTTATACACGAGATTTTTCCAAGAATTAGGGTATTTTGATTGAGGAAACGATCTTCTGAAATGTTAATTCTTGTTATCTTTAAACACTTTTAAGTGTTTATGTTTAGGTGTACACAATAAAGTGCTAGTGCGTGCACCTAGCTATAATTTACGAAACAAAGTAAGAACAATTTCGTTTTGACAAAACATGTTGCGGATTTGACTATTTTGATGTTTGATGAAGCATTTCCGAATTATTGATTATGTTTATGCGTAACATACCTACTTAAGGGCCCATCAAATTTAACAACTTTCAGTTTAGGACCAACATTGAAATCGCGAAAAAAAATCTACCGTTCCATAGAAAACGTCAATGTTGACACGCGACGTTATACATTACTCTACCTACGCGCGGATAGCTTATATTTTGGTTTTGGGTAGCTTGATGTGGCGCCGTGTGTACTATACAGCTGATGTTTTTTTCAGGATTTCAATGTTAGTGTCGAAGTGAAAGTTGTTCAGTTTGATGGTCTGAAGTACCCCGTTAAGTATGTAACGGGTCAATCTCAAAAGTTGGAACCGAATTAAAAAAAAAATCTTACATTAATTTGTGTTACTTTTTACTTGCGTATCTATAGGATTGATCCATAAACAATATTTTAAAAATGGAAACCAAGCATGAAACGTCATGGGTACTAAGAAAATTGAAAAATAAGAAAATGTATGCCCATGGAGTGGAACTGTGTCCACGGAGCTTGGCATGGAGTAGATTTTTGACCACGGAGTGGAGTTTTGTCAGAAGATATTGAGAAACAAACTAATAGAAAACCAAAATTACAGATTCATAATCATTGATTATCACTAGGAACAACAGTAACATAGCTTAGGAACATAATTGAGATCACCTTTTGTTTCAAAAATCACAATAAAGCTTATGATCAACTTTGTTGAACAAGTAAGTAGGTAATTAAAAAATATTATCAAGGCACATCCCGAGGCATTTCAGTATTTATTTCTGCATTATCAGATGCCATGTTATCATTTTTATCATAAGAAATCTTCTTAGCCGGTCCTGCAACGTCACTGTCGCTATTATCGCTGAAAAAATATATTTTGTCGAAACTTCTAAGATGCTTAAAAGCCATATTTTTACCACCACCAATCAAATCATTATTATAATTTTTCCGAGCAATTCCTTCAACCGATCCTGCATCTTCGCTAATCGCTACTATCACTAAGGCGCATTATTCAGCGTCTAGGTCGCTTGTTAACGATCTCAGGTGAACATTCCTCTTCAGTTTGCCCTGTGAACGGCAACGTCTGATCATCATCGGCTGGAAATTCTGGTGTTTGTTGTGAGGCTCTTTGGTATATATTTTATATATTTTCCGATACAGTAGTGCTGGCCGTCTTTTTCACAATTAAGTCTACGCAAATAAATAGTATTTTGTTCAGAAATATTCCAGCGAACTTGGTGGGTACGCATTGTGTTTTTGACCGTTTTTAGTTCCGGCACTAGAGACAGAAGATCATCGGCAGCGCAAATTTCTTCTTCTTTTACCAAAAATATGTCAACTTTTGTTTCCACTGCAGTTAGAGTTTGATACAGGGTCTCCAGATCTTCAATATCTTGTCCGAGAGCTACATATCGATCAGCCGTTCTTTTAACATAACGGTCAGAAACATTGGTGCAAATACTCACTTTTTGCTCAAGTTAGCAGCTGTAGCAATGCTCACATTTAGCCTTTAAGTTTCAGGATGGAATTATGGGCTAAGTGGTGATAGACCTTTCGTCCACATAAACACTGCATAAGAAACTTCAAATCCCTTAGTCGCCTCTTACGACACCCACAATTACAAAAATACTTTAAATATTCAAATTACTTAAAATAATAAACAAGCTACTCTTACCAACAAATTCCATTCCATGGACTCTCATGGCTCTTTCTACTCCGTGGACGAGTCGTTACCACGGAGTGGAGGTCCATGGAGTGGAGATTTTTGAATATTTGCCCGCCTGACAAAACCGGCTTTTACATTTGAAGGTTAGAAAGTAGAAATACATAGAGATATCTAGGAATATATATAGGAATACTTACCGGTTAATTCTTAGAATTAGCCCACGGAGTTGTTAAATTATGCTTTCTAATTTCAAATAATTTTAATAAAATCTACAAAACAAAATACTAATTATCACAGCTGATGCACTGACACTACTTTTTCAAACTGACAGTTACAGTGTGGCCAATTTAAGGATACAAATTTTTACGAAAATTGCAAAAACTAATTTTTTCCCGACTTTAAATGTTTGAAAACATAACGTCCACGGAGTAGTAAAAAATTTTGCCGGTGAGATTAAAGTCGAAACTTTGGTACAGTAGTAGGTATTACTAAAGTGAAAATTGCGTAAAAGCAATTCTATATGTTTAAAGCTATATTCAGATTAGCAAAAAATAGCGAGTTTTTAAGGGAACTCTAATAATAAATATCTTTTGTTTATAAAATCGTAGTTGTGACAGGGCACGGAGTGGAGTTTCCACTTCTAAAAAATAATAACACAATATGAATTTTTAATTCTACCTATTTCTTATCATATATAATGTTAAAATACATATGTAAGTTGACATTAAATAAAAAAGTTCTACTATAAAGTAATCATTTTAGTCGTAAATCATGTGTGACAGTTTTGCTACTTAATTTTGAGTTTGACCCTAACGCATTTAAGTTTTCACCCTGTATTAGACGGCTTCTTTGAACATGGATATATTAACTACGTAATCTTTCACCGTTATGGTGTCTTGTTACAATATGAAAAAATCCTGTAATGTACTTATTGATTATTATTTTAGTTATTGGCCTAACATTTAGTACTACAAACTGTTAAATCCTGTCTCCTCTCAGGACGCAAATTATCAACCTCATTTTCTTAATCCAATGATATTAGTAAAACAGTTTTTTAGGGTTTAGTACCCAAAAGGTGAAAACGGGACCCCTATTACTATGCCTACGTTTTCCATCCGTCCGTCCGTCCGTCTGACTGTCCTACCTATTTAGGGCTGTAACTTTTGAACCGTAAGATCTAGATAGTTGAAATTTTCACAGAATGTGCTTTATAACGGCGGATTTGCTAACAAATAATAATAAAACCGGTCAAGTGCGAGTCGGGCTACTCGCGCATCGAGGGTTCCGTACCACACCACCACAGAACATAACATTATTAACTTAAAAAAAAAAAACTTTTTTTGTCCGCGACCTTTAGCGCGAGACCGACTTATACTTGGCCGGTTTTTAGTATTTGTTGCTATTCTGTAGAGTTTGCTCTATAATCACACTAAGTTTGACCCTTGTATGTATTACCGTTTTTACGATAGAGCGTGAAGAAAAAACGTTGATAAAAACTAGTTTCTTGTTGAAAACCCCCCTTAATTTTTTAATTTCTGTCATTTTTATTATTTGTTATTAAATCCGCTGCAATACCGCATAATCTGAGAAAATTTCAACTATCTAGCTATTACGGTTCAAAAGTTACAGCCCTAAATAGGTAGGACAGACGGACGGACGGACGGACCCTTTGGGTACGGAACCCTAAAAATGACAAAAATTAATGGAAGTCCTCATCCTCATACAAGGAACTAGTTTCTATCAATGTTTTTTTCTTCTCGCTCTATGGTAAATTCGGCAATACGTACAAGCGTCAAGCTTGGTGTGATTATAGAGTAAACTCTACGGTATATAACAACAAGTAATAAAAACTGGCCAAGTGTGAGTCGGTCTCGTGCTAAAGGTCCCGAAGAAAAAAAAATCATTTTTTTACTTTAATATGTTGTGTTGTGGTGTGGTACGGAACCCTAGGTGCGCTTGGCCCTACTCGCACTTGACTGATTTAGCATTGCTTTTATCTGCATCATTCATCAGGATGGCCTCCCTAGGCCAAGCTCTTTAATAAAGATTTGAAAAAAAATACTATTGTACGATACAATGATAAAACGTGCAGTAAAATTTCATTTAACATCAAAATAAACACGAGGCAAGGCAAAATTAAAAGTGACAAGTAACAATGGGAAAGTAATGGCGTTTGCTCATTTTCCGATCCATTTCCAAAATAAATGAATTAATAATGGGACGTAAATCATGAACTCAATTCCATATGTCACGCCGGCGACCAATTAATGTCACAAACACAATGCGAATGTGACGTCATTCAACAGTATGTATCAATAATTCACCAGCAGTTAGTATAACTATGACGTCACTAGGTAAGTAGATACAAATGCAACTCAATGTACATGTTTAGCATGAAAGAAAAAGTGATATCGAAAATAAGGAAGATAAATTATCATACAAAGCATAATATAAGAGAGAGTAAGGTATAGTCACACCCTGGACACTTCATACAAACTGGCTTGCACTGAAAAGAAGAGATAAGCAAGTGCGATACCAAGTAAGTTCGGCTTAAGTTTGCAAATCGAGTTATTACGTAGTAAAATCTGGAATCGCTTCGCTCGCTCCTCGTTTTAGATCATATTGCAACAACCTAGTTTCGTTGCAGTAAAATCTCGAGCTCGCTTCACTCGCTGCTGGATTTTGACCACGTTGCGCATCAACTTCAATATTCCACTAAAATCTCGAGCTCGCTTCGCTTGCTGCTGGATTTAGACAACGTTGAGCATCAACTTCAATATTCCAGTATAATCTCGAGCTCACTTCGCTTGCTTGCTCCAGTTTTATATCATACGAGCTTTTACCCGCGACTTCGTCCGCATAAATTATATACCAGATTTTAAGTCAGATGATAAGCTATCAAACAAAAAAAGTTTCATCAAAATCGGTTCAGTAGTTTTTGCATGATACTCGAACAAACAAACACCCAAACAAACAAACAAACATACAAACAAAAAGACAGACAAAAAATCCAAAAATTAGTGATTTGGAATCAGGGACAGGTAAAAACCATGTCGTAATTTTTTTTTTGTAAATATCTTCAATGTACAGACACATTTCTGTTACAGTTTTATAATAGTTTAGATGCAGGGTGTAAGTGACAGCCTAGCAAATACTGAAACGATGAACTCAGACCATCAAACTGAACAACTTTCACTATGGAGCTTACCTAGTAGGCACAGCAGTTTTGTATGGGAAAGTTGATTTTTTTTCGCGTTTCCTGAGGTAGGCTTCATAGTGAAAGTTGTTCAGTTTGATGGTCTGAACACACTAAAACTAGACTAAAACACGATCCAAATGTTTCAAAACTTCATACAATTATTATTCAGAATGTAGCATCTGAAACGGAATTATTGTGAATGTAACAGTAACTTAATTGCTTGTTCCTTGTCAGACGAGGGACCTGTATATGATTTAGGTGAGTTTTCGGTTTCCGGACACTGCCTCGGCCAGAGACTGTTGCAATAGTTATTGGATACATTCCAACATGATTGTGGGTGCTACAGTTATGACTGTTATTAAATAAGTTGATGTGTTTTATTGTTATGCATATTTCCAGTAGAGCGTTGTTGGTGCTTTTCGTAGAGGAATGGACACTTGATCATCCGGGTTCGAATCAGCAGTATCGGCATGTCATACGTACCCACTACCCACTAATGAGTTTTTCTAACTTATGTACGACATACAGACTGTTCTCAAACGCTAAATGAAAATATAATGAGGTAACCTATACAGGGTGTTAGGGTAAATAGTCGCATTATCTGAAGGGATGATTCTACCCATGATATTGAACATATTTCGCTAAAAATCCTAAAGCAAAAAAAGTTTGAACTTTCCATACTAAATGCAATCAGCTGATCAAACTTTTATAATTAAAAAGCTGCATTATTAAAAAGATGTATTATGAGAACAATCATATTAAAGTAATGCATCTGTCTACCCTAACACCCTGTATACGCTGAAGAAGACATTCTGATGCATATTAAGTGAAGCCTACCAATCGCGTTGGGCAAACGTGGTGGACTGACACTGGTGTATACAGGGTGAAATTGATATCATTGGCATCCTTTTAAACTAAGAGTCTACCCATCAAACTGAAAAACTTTACTATGGGAGCAAACCAATCGGAGCAACTAAAAAATCAGCTATCCTATACTAAACTGCAATGCCTACTCGACTCAAATGTATGCAACTGCAGATTTTTCTTTTGCTCCGATCGGTTTGCTCACATATGAAAAGGTGGTCAGTTTGATGGGTAGACTCTTAGTTTAAAAGGATGCCAATGATATCAATTTCACCCTGTATAGGATGATGAAATTTCCAATAAGTAAAAAAACCTTATAGGTTACTCGTTTTACGGACCTGGCCAAAAGTTCATAGTATAAAAACCCAGAATCGCCAGCAACATTTTTTTATATTTATCGACTCCAAAGAGTTCATAGATCACGGCTACTATAGATTTTTCAGAATGTAAAAAATATTTTTTTTTCGTTTATCTAAAATATCTAGTACATAGCTATACCGCGTCATTTGTGCAGTAAATTATTAAATGTTTTTGATATACATATTATGCCTATAAAAACGGTACATATGACATTTCTGGTGATTCTGTTTATTTTTTGGCCATCAACTTTGGAAATAAAACAGTCGAATTAAGACAGTATGTGTATAATTAAGATTGATATAAAAAATCTAAAAAATACTTTTTTAAAGGAATCGAAGCAATACAAAATGACAACAGATACCAAAAAGCTATCGGTAAGAAAACACAGTACTATAATTACTGTCGGACCAAACATAGCCATGACGTGGTGGTGCCGACCCACAATTTTGTTCAAAATAGCATGACATTTGGAGATTCGGTTTTAATAAGCCAGTGCAGTTTAGGTGAGGATCAAGCATCATACCGATTTGAGCCTAATAAAGAATGGGCTAGAGTTCAAATTCATAAAATTTCGAATTTTATTTAGCTTAGTGGAAGCTGTGGTAGTTAAGTCAGTCTATAAAAGCGTTACAAATACCAACTTAAAAACGTTACGAGTATGTTCCACTACAAGGTGTTAACTATCAAAAAGAAACATTAATCTAACAATAATCCTTTAACTGACTCTTTTGATAAAACACTTTTTTTTTCGACTCTTCATGTACCTACTTGCCAAAACTATTACTATGAAAAGGCAGTCAAGTTTGTTTAGATTGTTTTGTTAATATTAGAGTTTTTTTAGAAGTGTACTTAATTTTATTATTAGATGTTTTTTAGTTTTTTGCATTAATTTGTAAAATCTTGTATGGGGGTGTAAATTATAATTGTAAGTTTAATATAAATTAAGAGGGTACCGAGTCTCCAGCCTTCAATCGTATTTTATAAATTTCTTAAAAATTATTTAAAAAATCCAAAAAACAACGTCATTGCTGGTTCTCAATTTATCATGTAAGGCTCTTATGTTTGTATTTTTTAGTTACCGTTTCAATACTATTGAGGGTAGGAAAGGCTCGGTACCCTCTTAAGATCTACGTTTTCAATAGTTTGACCCTTCGACCTAAGATTTTTTTTAGTCTTAGTCGTTATGGAGATATTTTAAGGAAAAGCTGCACTTTGGGATGGAAGCAAGCCGCTTTGCACAGTGATAGTAGGGACCAAAATAAGCGATTTGACCCGCAGCAGCGCAACTTTCATCCCTTAGGATAATAGATGGCGCCACTTCATTAAAAAAAGCTTTGAAAAATTCTACAAGCCAAACGGCTTCACCGATTTCTATTATTAATGTGTCAATCGAAAGAATATTTATTAGTTTATGATAAAAAAATAAAAAATAAAAATATCTATAATGGCTGCAAAAAGCCATGCATTTTTGTAAATTTTTTAAAGTTATTTTTCCGTTTTTTCTTAATAACATTAAAAAAATGTATGAATTGGGTATATTTTTAATTATTCACATTGTTAATAAATCAATAACAAGTTTAATAAAAAAACTGCACGTCAATATCTTTAATAGTTAGGAAAATATTTAAGATTACATAAGCAGGTAAGGCGCGCCCCAGTCTTAGTAATTATGCAAAAATTACTCAATTTGGTACTGGAAGCAAGCCGCTTTGCACAGTGATAGAAGGGACTAAAATAAGCAATTTTACCCGCAGCAGCGAAACATTAATCGTTTAGGATAACAGATGGTGCCACATATTTCAACAAACTTCAAAAAATTATAGAAACACACCGGCTACACCGATTTTAATTATTTAGGTGTCAAACGGTTCGACTTTTTATGTTTAAATTTAAAAAAAAAAAAATAATCAATTATTTGTAGAAATAGAAAGTGCAAAAATAATAAAATATATAAAAAAAATAAAAAATGTCATGTTTTCACTAAACTACGTTGAACAATGTATGAAGTGTGTTTTTTTCTTTGTCTAAAATTAGACAGATCTATTTCGAATCTAAAAGTGAAAACTGCATCGAAATCGGTTTAGTAGTTATGTAGATATTTCTAATTTCTGCCGATAAACGTCCACTAAACGTTGACGTAGGCCCCCTCAAGGATCGCCAAAACAACTGGTTCTGCACTACTCTCATCCAAAAGGTACCCACTATCATCACCGGATCGTCGGTTCACCTAGTGGAGGCGTACCCACGGTACGTTTTCCGGTACGCGACCTCGCGGTCGCCGCTCGAGAACTTTTCTGCCCCATCAGCATCGGCCAGCTGTTCTGCGAGCAATATGCCCAGCCCATTGCCACTTTAGTTAGCAATTCTTCGGGTTGTGTCGAATATATTTCTGATTTGATTTAGAAAAGGAAACTCCGAGCTTAGCCCTCTAGCCCATTGCACTTTGGTTGACTTGCAGCCTTCAAACTATGCCTTCATTTAGTATTATAATAATAATATTAGTATAGCCAGGTATTGTAGTTGGTGATTGGTATTGTAGTTGTGGTGTATGAGTTTAGATTCCGGTACTTTTAATGTACTAGATAATTTGTGTGACAATGTCCAAGATATTTATTTATAGCATTTCAAGATTTTATAGGTAGGTACTTTACTTACGTTTGATTCCCACAGACGCTTTTGCAGAATGTTTTACACTGCAAGGTGCAAGGTTGGTCGACGTGTCGGCAACTACAGCGTATTGTGTCCGTCGCAGCCTCATTTATAAGTACATTGGTCGGAGAATGTTTTCAATTTAATAATTCCCATCCCATGCCTATCTTTTTATGATGATGTAACAAGACCTCCTAAGGTAAGATGGATTCCACAATGGTCAAAAGTTGCAATTTGTCAGAATTATCCCTCTTCGACTAACTAAATACGCTTGTAAATCAGGCTGCGCACAATGCACTGACCATTGTATATTTTAACTACTGTGAAGTCCATCCACCTTAGGAGCTCTTGTTACATCCCTAAAAAGATGGGCATGGGATGGGAACTATTAAACAGAAAATATTCTTCAACCAATTCGCTTAGAAATCAGGCTGTGACGGACACAATGCGCTGTGGTTGCCGACACGTTGACCTAGCTTGCAACCTGTCCTCTGCAGTGTAATAAAAATTCTGCAAGGGCGGCTGTGGAAATCATACGTAAGTTAATAGATATGATTTGAAATGATATACAAATATAATATAATAAATTATGCTATTACATGGTCGCCCACTAAATTAAAGCCAAGTAAAAATATTGTAAGTCACCCAAAGGCAATGGAGATGGCTATATAGATTGTCCCTGCGAGATCGATTAAGAAATGAAGAGGTCCGTCCGCAAGAGAACCAGGGTAGCCGACAGCCCGACACAACCCGGAGAATTTCTAACTAAAGTAGGAATGGGCTTAGCACATTGCTCAACGTACGGATGGGCGATGGGGCTGAAGAGTTCTCGAGTGGCGACCGCGCAGTCGCGTACCGGAAAGCGTATCGTGGGTAGTCGTAATTGTAAGCGTATATCGTAAGCGTATCGTAATAAATCGTAAGCGTATCGTAAGGTGGACCGACGATCCGTTGAAGGTAGCGGGCACTCGTTGGATGAAGATAGTACAGGGCCGGTCCTGTTGTGGCGATCCTTGATTTGTGAACTTTTATCAGCAGAAATTAGAAATATTTACAAAACTACTAAACCGATTTCGATGCAGTTTTCATCTTTAGATTCGAAATAAATCTGTCTAAAATAAAAATACACACTTCATACATTGTTCAACGTAGTTTAGTGAAAACATGACATTTTAAAATTTTTTGTATATATTTTATTATTTTTGCACTTTCACTTTCTACAAATAATTGACTATTTAATTTTTTTAAATTGAAACATAAAAAGACGAACCGTTTGACACCTAAATAATTAAAATCGGTGTAGCCGTTTAGTTTCTATAATTTTTTGAAGTTTGTTAAAATATGTGGCGCCATCTGTGATCCTAAACGATTAATGTTTCGCTGCTGCGGGTAAAATTGCTTATTGTAGTCCCTTCTATCACTGTGCAAAGCGGCTTGCTTCCAGTACCAAATTGAGTAATTTTTGCATAATTACTAAGACTGGGGCGTGCCTTACCTGCTTATGTAATCTTAAATATTTTCCTAACTATTAAAGATATTGACATGCAGTTTTTTTTATTAAACTTGTTATTGATTTATTAACAATGTGAATAATTAAAAATATACCCAATTCATACATTTTTTTAATGTTATTAAGAAAAAACGGAAAAATAACTTTAAAAAATTTACAAAAATGCATGGCTTTTTGCAGCCATTATAGATATTTTTATTTTTTATTTTTTTTATCATAAACTAATAAATATTCTTTCGATTGACACATTAATAATAGAAATCGGTGAAGCCGTTTGGCTTGTAGAATTTTTCAAAGCTTTTTTTAATGAAGTGGCGCCATCTATTATCCTAAGGGATGAAAGTTGCGCTGCTGCGGGTCAAATCGCTTATTTTGGTCCCTTCTATCACTGTGCAAAGCGGCTTGCTTCCATCTAAAAGTGCAGCTTTGATTTCATAATTAGTATGACTATTTGGAACGCAGCGAGGACCAAAAAAATCATCAAACAAATCAAAAAGTTACAATTTAATTCAATTGATCAGATGTCAAAGTCCTGATATCCGAGGATGTGTTTGGACTTTGTGGAGATCTTGGTCGGTTGCTGGGTGTTCGGTATGATCGACTTGCGACGGTTGGATCCCGTGGTCGGCTCGGTATCGTCTGCTCGTGTTCCCGGCATTATTGAGAATCGCCTGCAAATAAATAAATAATTTTTAAATAAATAATTTATATACAACGTGTTAATGAATTAGCGCAAAACCTCATACACCCCAACTGATTTATAACAAAATAATTAGATTGCAACAATAATTTCATTATTTTGATAGTTAAAATTTAGAGTTATTCGCATTTTAAGTTTTGAGACAAAAATGATTTTTTATCATTTCAGCACTGAAAAAAAGCGCTAACGTACTCATGGATACATTTTTATTACCTTTTTTTGGTAGTAAGTAGGGTGAGTGTGCCCGTGCGGTGGGTTGTCATCAGGTTCAGTAAATTATAAATTATGCAAAAAAAATATTTAATATTTTGAAAAAAATTACCTATGTTGAAACCATGATAATTCGATTCTGCTCTCGATTCTAAACAAACTACTTTCTAGTTTTGCGTTAATTCATTAACACGTTGTATAAATAAATAATTATGTGAGTAGTTTAATTTTGGTTTTTGATAATAATTTTTTTTCAAAAAATAATTTATAAATAAATAAATAATTTATAAATAATAAAATAAATAATTTATAAATACGAAATAAAATAATAAGTAATTAGTTTTTATAATTGACGAAGCTTGTTGCAGATATATGGGATGTATTTATTGACAAAACCTGTTATGGATGTGAGTGGTGTACCTATTACCTTTGACGAAGCCTGTTGTGGATGTGAATGTTGTACCTATTGCCTTTGTACTCTTCGTTTTAATAAATCCTTTTATTTATAAACAAATAAATAATTTATAAATAAATAAATAATTTATAAATAAATAAATAATTTATAAATAAATTTTTAACTATAAAAAAATCTTTATACAGGGTGTAAAATTTAATTCGTTGCATATGAAAGGGGGTAATATAGGTATATCCATGAGACCATTAAACTGAACAACTATTCACTATCTAGAGTCAACATCAAAATTGCGAAAAAATCTGCTGTTTCGTAGAAAACGTCAATGGGTGCTATTAATTAGGTACTCGATCCAAATGTAGGTTTTTTTTCACAGTTTTTTTTACGCAGATTGTTGCAGATTTTTTTTCTCGCTTTCGATGTTGAAAAAATGAATGCTGTAAATTATGGGAGGCAATAAAATATTGAGTATTGAAAGTTGTTCAGTTTAAAGGTCTTTAAGAACCCCCTTAAGTATGAAACGCATTTAAAGTTACACTCTTTAGTAACCTTTTTTATAAATATCTACAATGTACAGACAGTTTTACAATAGTGTAGATTGCAATTGAGAATAAAAACACAAAGAGAACAACAATATCGGAAGTCTATCTCTCTGCTCAAGTGCTACGACTCTGAATGTAACTGCTACGGCGTAGCGCCTTCGTAGCGTGTCCGTAGCGAGCGAGTGTAGTATTACCGTTTTTATTATGTCGTTGGAGGGAAAAATAAATATTATTATGAAATCTTATCTTGTATGTATCCGTGTTTATAAAAGCTTCTCGACAGTTTATCTTTATGTTTCTATCTACTACCTATGCGATGGATATTTATTACTAGAATAAAACCGGTCATGTGAGTCGGGCTACTCGCGCACCGAGGGTTCCGTACCCGACCACCACAGAACACAACATTATTAACTTAGAATAACAATTTTTTTTGTCCAGGACCTTTAGCACAAGACCGACTCAAACTTGGCCGGTTTTTAGTATTTGCTGTTATTCTGTAGAGTTTGCTCTATAATCACACTAAGTTTTGACGCTTGTATGTATTACCGTTTTTACGATAGAGCGTGAAGAAAAAACGTTGATAAATACTAGTTTCTTGTTGAGAACCCCCCTTAATTATTAACTTTTTGAAATTTTAAATATTTGTTAACAAATCCGCCGTAATAACGCATAATCTGAGAAAATTTCAGGACAGACAGACGGACGGACGGACGGACAGATAGACGGACGGACTCACGGACGGACGGACGGATAACGTAGGCTTAGTAATAGGGTCCCGTTTTCACCCTTTGGGTACGGAACCCTAAAAAGGAAACGCTTAAAAAATTCCTGGGGTAGGTTCCGTAGAAAAAGTTGTTCAGTTTGATGGTCTGAGTTCACCACTTCAGTATTCGGAGTTCAGTCCCATACACTCTATAGGTATAATCATTGCGCGTATGTTTCATTTAAAGTACCTATATGCCATTTTGCGTTTATGGCATTTTGCGTACATGTTATTTCGCGGTTATGTCATTTTGCGCACATATAATTTCGCGTTTATTAGATTTTGCGTACACGTCATTTCGCGTTTATGTCACTTAGCGTACACATTATTTTGCGTTTATCGCATTTTGCGTACATTTTATTTCGCGTATGTGTATTCGTATGTGTCATTTCGCGTAACAAAAATGTATCATTATCATAAAGTTATTATACCTGTCGGAATAGAGTAACTGACGTTAGTTGTCAAATGAAACCGTTTTTTGTGCATTTGTCGGCACTTATCGGCACCCTAAAACTTCAAGTTCTGTGTATAATTGTGAATCTAACGTGAAATCGTAGGTAATTTAATGAAATAGTGTTAGTATATTTCACAAAATAATCTACGACTTCACTTTAGATTCACTAATTATTCACAGAGCACGAATATTTACCCAGTGGATTGTGCTGACAAGTTCCCAAAAACGGTTCTATTGCCTCGCGTCACGTATCTCTTTCTATTATACAGTGGCGCCGCTAGGTACATCTCGCTCTCTCAGCTGTCAGTTCCTCTATATGATACCTTTATGATCATTATGCGTGTCAAAAACAAACACCAACAAAATAACAAATTAAT
Source organism: Agonopterix subpropinquella (assembly GCA_922987775.1). Taxonomy (NCBI): domain Eukaryota; kingdom Metazoa; phylum Arthropoda; class Insecta; order Lepidoptera; family Depressariidae; genus Agonopterix; species Agonopterix subpropinquella. The sequence continues at coordinate 12,627,195 of OV277695.1, read as the reverse complement.
GTACCCATCGCTGACAATTTGCTGCAGTGAACGAACGTCATTACCATCACTAATTAGTTCGACGAAACTGGACAGTTCTCTTTTTGCATCAATTAAAATAAATTAATGTCCGTAATTACACTTCATTACGGAAAAGTTACAGTTAAGTGGTAAGTAAAGGTACAGTTTCTCTTTGGAAATAAAAATATCTACAGGGGGTGTTACAAAACACCATAGTTACTTAGTTTAAGACCATCAATCTAAAAAACATTCACTATGGCGCCGAAACCGAGATACAAAACTGCAGTAACTGCTCGATTCAAATCTATGAGACAGCAGTTTGTATATTTTTGGGACGTGTTACGCGTTTCATTCTACTAAGAAACATTTCTGCCACTTTTTGCGGGGGGCGAGGTAACATGAAATCCGTAACTTTGGATTTTATTCCCCATAAGTTTAGATTCTAATTTTGAATGTTAAAAATCATGAAAAGTAGTCTCGTGTGAACCCCAAACGTTCTAAGTTCAAAATTATTGTTTTGCTATTATAGGCTGTCTCGTTTAGTGATAAGGTATAAAATTGGGAGTAAATGCGCAAGATCAATTGTTCTTATACCGTGGCAGAAGGGAAATGCTACCGCAAGGCGAGTCCCTATATAAATTATCTAAGTTTTTTCTCCATGTTGGCTCCATATAAACGTTGTTCAATTTGATGATCTAAAGTTTAGACTCAAAACCACCCCTTTAAATTTTACTAGGGTGTATTTTTACATCTTGCATAATTTCTTGCGAAAATGTTTCTAATTTTAGTTCTGAAAGTTTTTATTATTTACTAGCTTTTGCCCAAGACTACGTCACGTCGGCGTTGACAGTAAAGAAAGTCACTCACAGTCAACCGAACCGGCCGCCGTAGGAACCGAAATAAGTACCTACCATAAATTGATTATTTTTTAATTTTTTATTTATAATTAAATGGACTCTTGCTTGTGCGTTAGCACTGCATTTCCGCCAGTGTCAAGTAGTTTATAGGAGAATCTATCCCAATCTCAAGGATTGTTTTTGGACAAGAACAAGAAGAGACTGAGGATTGTGGAGCCTCGTGGCAGGCAAAAACGCGACGCGCGAAACCACGCGAGACGTGTGCTCGGGTCAGTCCCTGCAACGTGACTCATAAAGTTATTATACCTGTCGGACTAGAGTAACTGACATGAGTTGTCAAATGAAACCGTTTTTTGAGCATTTGTCGGCACTTATCGGCACCCTAAAACTTAGTACCTACACTTTAATTTGGCGCATCGTAAGCATAACGGTCGTCACAGACACGCGCTATAATATGTTGCTGTACTCTTCTTACGCACGCCAAATTACATAAGCGCGTCTCTTTCCTTCGTGTGAGTGAGAGGAACCGATATCAATTTGCGTGCGTTAGAAGAGTACAGCAACATATTATAGCGGCCGTGTGTGTTGACCTTAAAGAATTCGCACAATCGTAAGCGATGCGCTTGTATAAAGCCACTCACTCCCGACGATAACGTCGCATACGTCGCGCTCTGTACGAAGTAATAACAACACTGAGCCAAGCGCCATTAGATACATTTTCGCGCGTACCGTCTGGCAGTAAATAATTAAAACGAGAAAACTCATCGTTTTCTAAGGACGTGATTGATATCTGTTACGAATTACGAACTATATTTTATCTTTGGTTACGAAGTACCGAAATTCATTCAAATCTGTTCAGTCTCTTTATACAGATACATGATTGAGTACGGCCGCGTTCAGACGCGCACCCGCCCCGCGCCCGCCACGCACTTAACCCGCACATCCCCGCGCTCACCGCGCGTCCTAAAATGCATTGCTTGCAATTTCAGTCTTATAACACGATAATAACTCTCCTATTGTATTTGACGAGCGGTCGCTGAGCAGGCATGTGGCGGGTGCGGGCCGGGTGCGGGGCGGGTACTGGGCGGGTGCGGGGCGGGTGCGGGTGCTCCCATAAAATACAATACGAGATTTATTATCGTGTCATAAGACTCAAATTGCAAGCAATGCATTTGGACGCGGGGTGAGTGCGGGGAGAGCGCGGGTTGAGTGCGAGACGTGCGCGGGGCGGGTGCGGGTCGTCTGAAGGCGGCCTATGGCGCCATCTCGGCGAACGATATTATCGCAGCGATACTCTCGCCGAACTACCAAATTCCATACCTAAATGTACGACCGTCTTGCCACGTTAAAATCCACGTGGAGATAAGCTCTTATATGTAATGTAGACTTTAGTAGCTCGGCGAGAATATCGCTCGTGGAGATGGTGCCTTACAAACATTCAAACATCGTCACAAACTTTCACATTTAAAATACGTATTTTTACGTAGTTTACCAACTTTAATTTAGTTTAGTTGAGACCCATATATATCACACAAGCTATTTTTGAGCGTAGATGATATCGCAGTGCCTCGAATCCGAGACTGAATCCCTCGATTTTAAGCGTAATCTCCGCGATTCCATCACATCGCTGATTGACCTCAGACAAATCGCGACGACGTCGCGTCAGAATCGCGGAGATATTGTTCCGCCAACGCACACAGTCAAATACTTATGTGATATGGCCCTGGGTTTTTTGTTATATTAATACAGATTACCCCCAACAGATACCACATACAAGGCCGCCGACGCGCGCCACACATCTATGATTTTGCACTGATATAAGCAAAGCGAGATAGCGAGCTCGAAATAGTGCGACCTTGAGTTGGCCAATCACGTTGCATTATTTTGTGCCCCGCTACCAGCATCTACAGCCAAAAATTGTGACTTCGGGCCTGTACAAAATTTTCATCATGCGGTATCTATTGGTGGTAATCTGTGTATATCAACCTTGCAGCAGGAATAACAGACATCCTCTTGAAGAGATGCTCGGCAGCAGACTTCAGATCTTCATCCTGCATCAGATCTACCATCGCTTTCTCGCGCTGTTCGAGTGTCGCCTCCGTAGTAACCACTTCACCCTCAGTCGACACGTTTACACACTATAAGATACAGAAATGTTTACTTGGATTCATCCATCGCCAACTGATAAACATAAATAAAAAATAAAAGTTCTTTATTTGATAACAATTTAGTGGAATACAAATAATTGAGTCCCTGAATCCCAAAGACGGAAAACCATGTATCGGGAGGCAGTTTCTTCCCTTATATAAGTAGGTATAACATTGTACACCCTGTTACAATAAGTAGGTATAACATTGTACACCCTGTTACAATAAGTAGGTATAACATTGTACACCCTGTAGTCCGATCACCGGAGGGGTTTGACCCTAACAGTAAATCGTCTCTCGCTGAAACTTTGTAGTGTGATAAAGTGAAGTATAAAGATAACGGTTGACAAGTATCTAGGTTTTATTTTATTTGGAAGTTAGGTATTTATACCTAAACATAAAAATCACTTATAGCTCTCGGCGGAAAAAGTTTCTCTCCAAAATTCCTTTGGTATATGTTAGTATATACTAATTACCATAGAGGTGATCGGTATCTAGGAATTTATCGATTTCACGAAGGGAGAAACATAAAAATACCGTTTTTAATCCATAACTACTGCAGGAATAATAGTCTCACAATTGCTGTCTTTTTGTGTGTATTAATTTCATTACATGTATCGTCTTGCACAAGAAGCTAGAATATTTTCGTTTCAATTATAGTTTTATGATTTTTGGGCAATAACTTACTTCGGAAAAGTATTCTCTTCCTCTTTATCCATTTACAAGTTACAATACACTTTAATACAACAGGATTACTAAGAATCTATTAAAATGTCGCTCTCATTAGTATATTAACATTTTTTCAATAATATTCTTCCCGCGCTAGGCCCCGATCTACGAGCGCGGGGTGCGGAAGGGTTGAGGGGGGTGGGCGGCGGAGGGCACCGCATCTTCGCACGTGCTCACTGTTCAGTGCTACCCGCCCGCGCCGCGCCGCTGATTTATAATAGTACCTACTGTAGCCCCGGGACTATTTAATTACAAAAAAGATTACCGATTGCCGTTTTGATATTGTTGTAGGGTACGAAATTATTAATATAAAAACCCTATTCCTGCGAAATTACTAATATAAAAAAAACTTTTTGTATACTGTCATGTTCTTTGCCTTAGTTCAATACTGTAATAGTAAGACTGTCTAAAGTTGTCATACAAAGCTATGGGACTAGATGAAAACGTCTATTTTGATAGGTCTTATAGCTTTGTATGGCAACTTTAGACAGTCTTACTATTACGTATGGGTAGGTGTTGATATTGAACTAATAATTACTATAATTTACAGTGCATAATCACTTAATCACTGAGATAGAGACTCTTTACTAAAAAGTGCCATATTTAACCTCAAATTTTACGTAATTATTTTTGAAAATCCACTTTTTTGTCTGTAAGTTCTTAACATTTTTAGCCATTCTATTCTTTAGTCACTAGTCTAAAAATAGTTTCTGCGAAAGATTTGTGTACCTGCATCTGTAGTTTAGCTTTTATTGATTATTCTCTGTTCTCCTGTTTTTTGATCATAACTTCGGACATAAGTGTAAGAAATAGCTGAAAATCAGAATTTACATGTTTCATTTTATGCTCTATTTTATAAGACGATAAAAATTTTTGGTGGAAAAAAAAACAGAATAATCGGTCAGGGTTGCCTATTGCCTCTCATTTTATTCAAAATTACTCGATTTTTTTTTCTTTTTTTCAGTTTCTTTTAGTTCACTCTACTATTACGTACATTCATTCAGCCTCTCGGCCGAATTCATATTTTAGCTTCATTTTTACGTAAATAATTTTCGAAAACCAACTATTTTATTTATAGTTTTTAAATTTTTCCATCAATTTTATCGTGTTGCTGGGTACACAAAAATAGGCTCAGAGTCAAAATTTCTCTCACAGACCGTCACAGTTTTGGTTCTATAAGGGTTTTTATTTTCCACTTTTCAAATTCTAATTGTTTTATTCTCGCTGTACAACTTTGTAGGTTATCTACAGGGTCAAGGGTGTGACAAAACACCCTAGTAATACTTAAGGGGGTGCTTCAGACCATCAAACTGAACAACTTTCACTGTGGGGCCAACATCGAGAAAAAATTAAGAAATCTGCTGTCCCATACAAAACTGCAGTACCGACTCGACTAAAATGTATGGGATAGCAGATTTTTTAATTTTTTCTCGATGTTGGCCCCATAGTGAAAGTTGTTCAGTTTGATGGTCTGAAGCACCCCCTTAAGTATTACTAGGGTGTTTTGTTACACCCTGTATATGACCATAGATCCTTTAAATTTCAGAACGGTTGAGCATACTGAAAAAATATTCTAAATTATTCTTGTATTCACTTTTATTATCATTTTAACGATCTAGTCTGTCTTGGCATCAACCATAGCTTCATATCTCTTAGTTTAACAACTCACAAATTTTACTGAGCATCGAGAGTGCATAAGTTTATCCTACCACTATCCATCATCTACATTCATCATTAGATAAGCTCTTGGCCACCCTAATATTACATTGTCATTAGGTTTATCTTTGTGTACCACATTGCAGTCAATTCTGATAACGGGAACTGGTTTTTAATCTTGCATGTAGCTAACATGGAACACGATTTGTACAAAACTCTTCAAGCGAAGCACAAAAATAAATGCGGTCAAAGTATATAATAAATTTCCATACGAAATGAATACTCTTCCGAATGAGAAGTTTCTCAAGGACCTAAAAACCTTTTTAGTATCAAAATTTCCCTAATGACCTAAACGAGCATTTAGATGATTTTAGAGTAAACAAATTATGGCCTGCAAGGAGACAGTTTTCAAATCTCGATTAAATGTGTTTGACTAATAAATTCAATGTATATTATAAAATGACATTTTTCTATTTTTATAATGTACCAAATGAAATCCATTTAATTATTATTCTTTCTTTTTTCGTGTGTTTTAATGTAAAAATGTCAATGGACATTGTATTAATTATTTTGTACTTGGTAAATTCCTATAATGTAAAGTATGTATTATCAATATCACTATTGTAAAATTGCCACACCCAAAATGGGTAAAATTACATTGAGACTGTATTATCACTGACATCTACCTATTGTAAACATTTATTTTGTCGCAATAAATATAAATGAAATGAACTAACATAATACATACATACATAAGCTCACGCCATTGTCCCAAGGGGGTAGGCAGAGACCACAGATCGCCACACGCTACGACTCTGACACACTTCTCTAGCCTCATTGACATTCATACATCTTTTCATGCACTTCCGTCGATTGAGGGTGCTACGCACTTGTCCTTTTCGGAAAATATCATTGATTTGATCGTGGTATGTTTTCCTCGGACGGCCTCTCCCAACACTTCCACTCACCTGTGCTCGATAAATTTCATTCGTAAGTCTTCTTTCAACACTAACATAATATAAACACATCATATATCGCTTTTAGTTGTACCCTTACGTTCTTCTATTCTGTTTTTGTTTTTGTATGTTTTTGGTGTGCAAATAAAGAATATTTATGTTATGTTATGTTATAAACTTACTAATAACTAACAAGACGTTAAATGAAAGCTTGTAAAAAAATGCACATGAACTGGAGATGGATTACGGAATATGTTAATATTCCGTGTGCATGTGCATTTTTATGTACATGTGTAACTTGACTTGCTCAGTTCAATTCGGCCGCAATTTCACTTGCGCCGGCACGCCGGCCTCCGTGGTCGGTGCACTGGCGCAATAGCGCTAATAATAATCTACGAATAAGAATGTATAGAAATGTAAATCAAGCTCAAAAAGTAGCACCAAAAAAACTGTACCGTGTTCTAAATTTGTTCTTTAAAAACTGTACCTTGCCACTAAAACTCATACAAAATGGGTAGATAGAGACTACCACTTGCCACACGCTACGATTCTTACCTACTTCCAGGATTTTTTTGCCGCGCCAGCGCACCACCGTCACCACGATGTCTATTGCGCCGGTGCGCCGACCACTGAGGCCGGCGCGCCGGCGCAAGTGAAATTGTGGCAAAGTTGAACTGAGCAAGTCAAGTTCCACCAAATACGTTAATATCCCGTAATCCATCTCCAGTTCATGTGCATTTTTTTACAAGCTTTCATTTAACGTCTTGTTAGTTATTAGTACCTAAGTTTATATTATTATGTTAGTTCATTTCATTTATATTTATTGCGATAAAATACATGTTTACAATAGGTAGATGTCATTGATAATTCAGTCTAAACGTAATTTTACCCATTTTGGGTGTAGTAATTTTACAATATTGATATTGATAATACATACTTTACATAATAGGAATTTCCCAACTAACAAGTTAACCTTATAAAATTGAATCTATAAGGTCTAAACTCTATTAGTAGTTTTAAAAGAGCATTTATATGCCAAAGTACCTTATAAAGGCACATTATAAGAAGATTTAGCTAATATTACCTTTATTCTTATAATTTGGCTGGTTAAACGCTAATAAATCCGATTAATATGGCTACAATAATGGTTCAAAATTTTGTCTTCTTTTAGAAGCTAGTTACATTGCTTTTTGGCCGTATAATATTCAATGCCATATAAAGGCTTTTCATAAGGCCAATTATTCTTTTAAAAGTAGTGCACAAGGTCACTACGATGCTTTTGAACTTACAGAAGCATTTTATAAGATATCTATCAAGCAAACTAATAACAGCAACTTATATGGTCTTTACAAGAATGAAAGCAATCCATAAATTCACTTATATCTAAATATATAAAAGAAGAAACTGACTGAATGACTGACTGACTGACATATCAACGCACAGCCCAAACCGCTGGGTCTAGAGATTTCAAATTTGGCACATTATTGATTATTTGTGGTTGGGCTATTGCAAGCAAGGGTCGTTATAACACGGAGACCAGCGCTGGTCCTTTTGTGTTCGCCCCAAGCTCACCCATATTTACGCATACCTCCGAACTTATAGTATTTTCTTTTCGTTCTCGGGAATGCAGGTTTCCTCACGATGTTTTCCTTCACCGCCGAGCTAGTAAATGATAAATACAACCGTACATAAATTCCGAAGAACTTAGTGGTAGAGGCCAGGAATCGAACCGCGGCCTCAGTATTGAGGCGCTAGCTCTCTTCCGTATGGGCTATCATCGCTCCTCATTTGGCACATAGGTTCCTTATGAGATCTAGGGGTGCACTAAGAAAGGATTTTTCAAAATTCATCCCCCAAGGGGGAAACGGGGGTACAAAGTTTGTATGAGGAAACAAGATTAGTTAGACTATTTAATTCGAAACTTCACAGTATATTAATAAATGAGTAAACACGTGTTTCAGGTTTTTTCAGAATTCAACCACTGAAAGGGGGAAATGGGGTGACAAAGTCTGAAAATCGAGATGGCTATTGTTTGTATGGTTTATCGGCTGATTACGAAAAAAACTATGATTTTAAAATCCAACGTGGCGGACGTGAAATACCATCATCCCCTGTGGGGGTGCGATGGGGTTGAAATGTCTAAATATCATTATGGGTGTCGTTTTTATGGTTTTTTGGGACGTCAATTACGAAAATAGCATCGATTTTGAAATTTAACAAAGTGGACATGAAAATCTGTCTAAATAGATTAAATTTTATATATATTAATCTAAATATATAAAAGAAGAAAATGGCTGACTGACTCACTGACATATCAACGCACAGCCCAAACCGCTGGGTCTAGAGATTCCAAATAGTAGTTTTACGCGATGCTCGAACAAACACAGATATCTAGTTTTTATAATAGTGTAGAAAACTAGATTTTGCCTGCTACTTCGTCAGCACCGGTTCCCGTTATTGTAGCAAGATAAAAAATATACCTTGTTTTAAGTCAAATTTTATGCTTTAAGATACAATAAATTTCATCAAAATCGGTTCAGTAGTTTTTACGTGACAGTGACATTAAAATAGTGAAAATGCCTGTTTTCGTTATAGCATTACCTAAAAACTACTTGACCGATTTTGATAATATTTGTTGTGTTTTAAAAACCAGTTCCCGTTATAAGAATTCACTGCAATGTGGTACACATAGATAAACCTAATGACAATGTAATATTAGGGTGGCCAAGAGCTGATCTGATGATGAATGGAGATGATGGATAGTGGTAGGATAAACTTATGCACTCTCGATGCTCAGTAAAATTTGTGAGTTGTTAAACCTTAGTTTGTCTGTCTTGGCGTCAACCATAGCTTTATATCTCTTAAGATATAAAGCTATGGTTGACGCCAAGACAGACAAGATCGTTAAAATGATAATAAAAGTGAATAAAAGTACAAGAATAATTTAGAATATTTTTTCAGTATGCTCAACCGTTCTGAAATTTAAAGGATCTATGGTCATATAGATAACCTACAAAGTTGTACAGCGAGAATAAAACAATTAGAATTTGAAAAGTGGAAAATAAAAACCCTTATAGAACCAAAACTGTGAGGGTCTGTGAGAGAAATTTTGACTCTGAGCCTAATTTTGTGTACCCAGCAACACGATAAAATTGATGGAAAAATTTAAAAACTATAAATAAAAAAGTTGATTTTCGAAAATTATTTACGTAAAAATGAAGCTAAAATATGAATTCGGTCGAGAGGTTGAATGAATGTACGTAATAGTATAGTGAACTAAAAGAAACTGAAAAAAAGAAAAAAAATCTAATAATTTTGAATAAAATGAGAGGCAAGAGGCAACCCTGACCGACTATTCTGTTTTTTTTTTACACCAAAAATTTTTATCGTCTTTTAAAATAGAGCATAAATTGAAACATGTAAATTCTGATTTTCAGCTATTTCTTACACTTATGTCCGAAGTTATGATCAAAAAATAGGAGAACAGAGAATAATCAATAAAAGCTAAACTACAGATGCAGGTACACAAATCTTTCGCAGAAACTATTTTTAGACTAGTGACTAAAGAATAGAATGGCTAAAAATGTTAAGAACTTACAGACAAAAAAGTGGATTTTCAAAAATAATTACGTAAAATTTGAGGTTAAATATGGCACTTTTTTAGTAAAGAGTCTTTATCTCAGTGATTAAGTGATTATGCACTGTAAATTATAGTAATTATTAGTTCAATATCAACACCTACCCATACGTAATAGTAAGACTGTCTAAAGTTGCCATACAAAGCTATAGTGTGAGATCCGACCGTAAAATTATGCACCTATTTCTTAGGCGAACGAAATGTGATTCTAGTTTATGCTTACACAGAGGTTAATTCAACGCCACCAAGTTGCCTAGAAAAATCTTGCCGCAAGTATCTTTTCCATTATGATTTGTGGTATAACTTTTTCCACCTGTCTGTTAGGGAAGTAAATGAGGTGCCATCGGAAGGAGACTGATTTAAAGTACTGGAAAAACTAGGGTTGCCACCTCTCAATCCGCCGCAACTATAGGGTTGTCAGGTTCAAAGAAGTCATTTTTGAACCTGGAAACCCTAGAGTTGCGGCAGACTGAGAGGTGGCAACCCTAGTTTTTCCAGTTCTTTAGACTGGTGTTCTTCCGATGGCACCTCATTTACTTCCCTAGCAGACAGGTGGAAAAAGTTATACCACAAATCATAATGGAAAAGATACTTGCGGCAAGATTTTTCTAGGCAACTTGGTGGCGTTGAATTAACCTCTGTGTAAGCATAAACTAGAATCACATTTCGTTCGCCTAAGAAATAGGTGCATAATTTTACGGTCGGATCTCACACTACTATAAGACCTATCAAAATAGACGTTTTCATCTAGTCCCATAGCTTTGTATGACAACTTTAGACAGTGTTACTATTACAGTATTGAACTAAGGCAAAGAACATAACAGTATACAAAAAGTTTTTTTTATATTAGTAATTTCGCAGGAATAGGATTTTTATATTAGTAATTTCGTACCCTACAACAATATCAAAACGGCAATCGGTAATCTTTTTTGTCATTAAATAGTCCCGGGGCTACAGTAGGTACTATTATAAATCAGCGGCGCGGGCGGGTAGCACTGAACAGTGAGCACGTGCGATGTTGCGCTGCCCGCCGCCGCCCACTCCCCTCAACCCTTCCGCACCCCGCGCTCGTAGATCGGGGCCTAGCGCGGGAAGAATATTATTGAAAAAATGTTAATATACTAATGAGGGCGACATTTTAATAAATTCTTAGTAATCCTGTTTTATTAAAGTGTATTGTAACTTGTAAATGGAAAAAGAGGAAGAGAATACTTTTCCGAAGTAAGTTATTGCCCAAAAATCATAAAACTATAATTGAAACGAAAATATTCTAGCTTCTTGTGAAAGACGATACATGTAATGAAATTAATACACACAAAAAGACAACAATTGTGAGACTATTATTCCTGCAGTAGTTATGGATTAAAAACGGTATTTTTATGTTTCTCCCTTCGTGAAATCGATAAATTCCTAGATACCGATCACCTCTATGGTAATTAGTATATACTAACATATACCAAAGGAATTTTGGAGAGAAACTTTTTCCGCCGAGAGCTATAAGTGATTTTTATGTTTAGGTATAAATACCTAACTTCCAAATTTAAAAAAAACCTAGATACTTGTCAACCGTTATTTTTAAACTTCACTTTATCACACTGCAAAGTTTCAGCAAGAGATGATTTATTGTTAGGGTGTCCATACAAGAAATCTCCTCGATGATTGAACTACTGTTACAATAAGTAGGTAGAACATAGGTCTCTAAGAGGGAGGTTACATGGTCAGTATTTCATTAGTCTCGTCCATCATTCTGAATGACGCCAGAATGACGCCATAATGACGCCAGAATGATGCCAGAATGATGAGTGGGTTACAGGATCAGTTTCCCATCAGTATTTCATCATTCACAATGGAATGACGGAATTAATTTTCATCAGTCTGAATGGATGGTTTACCATCATTCCGTCAGTCCATCATTCGCCCGTCATTCAGACCAGACTGATGGACCAGAATGACGAAATACTGAACGTGTAACCTAAGGCGCGCTGTAAAACTGTCCTTTGCCTTCCTCGTCCATTCGCTATTATATCTGTCTCAGGTTTGTCTGTCAATTGGGCCAGACTATAACAGAAAACTTAAGGACAACTTTTAAGTTAAAAAGTAGTATTGAGACCATTACAAACATAGTCAGTACATATTATGCAGTTTAAACATAATTTATACATAGAGGTAAGAAGTTTGGTGTAATCCTTGTGTAATCTGTATCATCATCATCATCAGACCAAACTATGACAGCTGGAAACCTTTCTATTTTGAACCAACCTACCGACCGTAGGCTCTCCTATTGGAAAATAATATGATAGGTATCGGGTAGGTAGTGATTTTTAGGGTTCCGAAGTCAACAAGTATGTCTGTCTGTCTGTCTGTCCACGGCTTAGCTTAGAGACGCTTAGTACTAGAAAACTGTAATTTGGCATGTGTATACATATTAATTACGCCAGGAGTGTGGTAAAATAAAATCTTGAAAAATATTTTTTTTTCGGGTCTCCACCTCTCCTACACGCGAGGTGGGGATGAATTTTTTTTTCTTCTATCCTATGGTGTGTATCGTTGGATAGCTCGATTAAAAATATTATGAGTGTGCACGAACCATTTTTCGATTTAGGGATCCGTTAGCGAAATATTAAGTTTTAAAATAAAAAAAATTGTTAGAGTCATGTGTCCCACCCCCTGCCAGCAGAGATGGTTGTTTCGGGATATGTGAAAAAAATAAAAACTATATTATCGCTAAGTAGGCTGTACAAGTTAACGAGTAATAGTCAACCAACTTATAAAATGTACTTTTTAGACTTTATTAGCCGTCAAACCGTAGTATAAAACAAAAAACCTCCTTTTAAGTCCGTTGTGACGGACAACTACGGAACCCCTACACTGCGCTTCTATTGCTTCTGTCCTCTAAGTCTAAGTCATTACTCCTCTCCACCCTCCTAACCCCCTACACTGACCGAAATGAAAGACGTTTAACGTCAAAACTGTTTCTTAACAGGAGGCTAACAAAATAACAATCCGTACAAAACATTTTCAATCAACTCTTTAACCAGGAATTAATTCTCGGTAAATCTACATCTACATCTACACTAATATTATAAAGAGGAAAGATTTGTACCTATTTTTGTATGTTTGTATGTTTGTAATGAATAGGCTCAAAAAGTACAGGGGCCGATTTAAAAAATTCTTTCACCATTAGAAAGCTGCATTCACCCTGAGTAACATAGGCTATATTTATTGCTAGAAAAGATTAGACGTCCACCCGTGCGAAGCCGGGACGGGCCGCTAGTACCGAATAAAACAAGAATGAATTTAAATTGACCTAGTTTTCGCTAACTATCGAAAAAGAATCAAATCAAATAATGCATTCAGTCGTAAATTAAATGATCTCATTCTGAAATTAAGTTTTAGTCAGCAACTTGAATACGAATGGCCTCGATTCGGACTGTGCCACGACTTAACTTAACTAAATTTATGCCTGTCACTTTCTAAAATAAGATTAAGAAAAGAGACAGAAAACCAACAGCTGACTTTAGTGCTTTCAAAGTGACGTTACACGCCCAAAAATGCTTTAAATAAGATGGCGTACATTATGATGGCATCTTATTTTGGGCGTGTAACGTCACTTTGACGGCACTTAAGTCAGCTGTTGGTTTTCTGTCTCTTTTCTTAATCTTATTTTAGAAAGTGACAGGAATAAATTTAGTTAAGTGAAGTCGTGGCACAGTCCGAATCGGTACCAATGTCGATTGCAACAATAGAGATGCTCAGTATAATTTACAAATACAAACCAACTAAGCGTTAGTCGAATTTACGTATATTTTATTATAATACATAATTTGCGTACACAACAAAATTACCTATGTTGAAATCATGATAATTCGATTCTCCTTATCGATTCTAAACAAACTTTTTAAGCGGACAGCTAGGAAACGACAAATTTTACCCTCGTGGTATATTTATTAATGTAAATAAAAATGTGCTAGAAATTAAATTTTGATGAATATAACTATTTTAGATTAGGCTTAAGACATAGGATAGGTCTTAGGTTACTTTGTGAATATCAGAAAATAAACGATAATAGATAGGTACTGAAATATACAACGGATTTAAGTTTAAACATCTTAGTATCATTTAAAAGACCAATTAGTCTATTACATTTTAAAATAGGTCTAAATGATAAAAATTATAAAATTTTCGATAAATTTAAGTTTAAAGAAAACTTAACGAACATTAAAATGTTATCTCCGAATTTAATTTTTCTGTTTAGACATTAGAACTTGAATTGAATAACATTATTTTACATAGTGTAATGCTTCATACTATCACCTATCTTAAAATATTTTTTGTTTCGACATAGCCGCAGTAGTTTGCTTGCTATCATATTTATTATGTTTTAAGTTTTGTACCTAGAAACTGTAATTTGTATGGAAATAAACTTTACTTTACTTTACTTTAAACTTTACTTTATTGTCAGAAAGGTAACGGCCGCACGGCGTAAAAAAATCGAGCTCGCGCGTATGAACGTTGGAGGCTACCTGCAGTCCGGCGGGACGAACGGTTGAGACCTTTTTTTTTTTGGGAGCGGTTAAACCATGAACGTTCAACCCGAATTAAAGACATTTTACTTGGTGCCTACTTTATTCCCCTAGTTTAAGAATATTATATGTTTTAGATAAAGATATATATGTAAATATTTTGCAATATAATTATAGGATAAGATAATTTTGTAACGCATCCCAAAATGGAAGCGGACGCATTGGCCCGAGAACGACCGGCCAATCAGCGCGTAGGAATAACGGCCAATGACGGGTCGCGTCAGTGACGCTCTCCATTTTGGGACGCACGCCGGACTACCTGTATAAAACGGTAAACGGTGCACGAGTTCTGGGTGCATCATCGCATTCACCACTCGGCTCCCGCAACGACAACAAAGAATAAACAGCTACTGAAACCTGAAGAAATTTTTACTGAACTTTGAAGAAAGAATACGCAACAAATTAGTCCTTCCGACTGGATCTGAAGAAAATCAGCACTTACTGAAGAAAAGAAGCTGACCTGCTGCCGAACCGCCGAGTCCGACCTAAGCGCTACGTCGAAGCAGCCAGGCCACGCACCACGCCCGGAAGAATGACGACGATAAGGAGCCAGACGCAGGGAGACAACGCCAAGAAGGCACGAAACAGACGAATTTTCGAGAACCTTCCGGTGTTCCCGTCCGTGCCGACGAGTGTCACGGATTCACGGCTACTAACGGCAGAGACGAGCCCTCCTACCACCTCCACGACCGTTCCTGCCATAACCGCTGCTTCCGCCGCCGTCGGAAACACCTCCACCGAACAAGCGAAAGGAGAATATCCGCCGAGCCGCGGCGCTTCAAGGGCGCCCTCAGTCCGGTTCAACGCCAGCACGACTTCCCGAATCCGACAAGCCGAATTCGAAGCCGAGGAACGCTTAGCTGCCATTCGCAAGAAGGAGCTTGAATTAGAATCGTTCCTAATTAAGAAAAAACTGGCGCTAGACATAGCGACGATACAGCGGGAAAATGAACGAGAAAGCCTTCCAGAGGAGCCCACTGGCGGCGGCGAGCGCGTGGACGAATGGATACGGCAGTCCGTCGCCGATCGAGACCATATACGGCGGGAGATACTGCCCCAGGGAATTATTCGCCACGTGCGACGGGAGGAGCCGACCGATAAGGTGAATGACGCACGACAGAGCGAAGATAAAGAGCGGCGCGAAGATAGGCGTAGCTCTCGCTCATCCACGCCCGCCCGATCCAAAGACTGTAGTACGGAAAGACTAGCCGAGACGCTGGAGAAAATGACGCGATGTCGGCCGCCGCCACGACAAGCGCTAGAACTGCCCGCCTTTAGTGGGGCTCCGAATGAATGGCTCCCATTCAAAGCAGAAAGAGAAGCCGTATCCGCGCTTCTGTTCACTGAGAGTGACCCGCTAAGCATCATGACGACCCAGCAGTGTTTCGGCCGACCGGAGGCACTCGTGGATAAGGCGCTTAACGACTTAAAGCGCCTTCCGAAGATAGGTACCTCCACAAGCGAACTGAATAGTTTCGCGATAAAACTACAAAACGTAGTCTGCGTCCTTACAAGTATTAACCGAGGAAGATACTTGCAAAACCCGATGCTTACGAGGGACGTAGTTGAGAAATTGAGCCCGCACCTAAGATCAAGATGGTGCGACTACGCGGAAGAATTTGAAGACTTCAGCGAGCCAGAGATAGTCACGCTATCAAAATTCCTAATGCGCGAAGCTGAGCGCGCACTGAAGTACGCATACACCGCACCATCCACATCGGCCACCGCTCCGCCTCGCCGCTAAGTGAGACCACCAGCACCGCTGCGCCGCCAGGAAAATCGACGCGACGTTTTTAACACCCAAGAGGACGAACAAAAAGCGTGCTTAATATGCACGGAGGACCAAGGCCTGCCCAAATGTCCGAAGTTCACTCAGATGAACACCAAAGTGCGCTGGGAGGTCATGAAGGGCAGCGGGTATTGTTTCAAGTGCTTAGTGAGCAAGCATAGGCGCTACCATGTGCAGGATGAAGGATTGCCACGTCGATAAATGCGGCCGCTCTCACCACCCACTGCTTCACGCGAAAGAGGAAGCACCCTCCGAAGAGGAATCGAATCCAGAGGCGACCGTGTCGAATACAAGCATAGACGGCGCAGCGACGGCACGGTACTACTGAAAATATGTCCCATAACCGTGTCAGGCCCAAAAGGACACGTGGCCACATACGCGCACCTCGACGAAGGATCAACGACAACGTTGATCGACCAAGCGACAATTAAATAAAAATATAAACATATTATCTCACAACACAAGAAATAAAAATAAATTAGTATTCCCACATTTTCGACTCAGTAAAGTCAACACATCTTTCATGGGGCACAACGCTTTTATAATAAGATACCAGAGGATATTCTAAACTTACCAGACAAAAAGTTTAAGTCTCATGTTAAACAAGTCCTCTGTAAAAAAGGTTACTATAAACTCGATGATTATTTGAATGACCAAAATGTCTGGTCTTGACAATTTTACACTACACATGTAATGCAATATTGTATTTTAATAATTGTACTTTGTACATTTTGTTTTGTTTAAAAGATGTGTGTTGTAGAGTTTCTGGCCGCATCTTCTCTCAACGGAACACCTTCCGACGCGGTGGTAGAGTCAAAAAATGACGTCAAAAAGCTATCTATATGATATTATTTTGAATAAAAAATTTTGAATTTTGAATTTTTTTGAATTTCTTGTTTTTTTACATAATGATGATAGTTACGCACACACACCACACACACATACACACGCCCCCACCCACACACCCACCCCCACACACAAAATATGTATGAAATGGTATTAAAGTTATAGTGATAAAATAAAAGTGAAGAAAAATTTATGTAAGTTATACAGTATAATAACTTCTATACTAAGTGCATGGTTTAGGAGGCAGATTTACTATGAAATAGGGTTACTATGGTTCCCATTTTTATACATTTCGTTGCTGGCGATTCTGGGTTTTTTGTCATTTTTGACCATTTCCTTTAAATAGTACCTGTTTAAGTCATCCTTCCTCTAAGTATTGTAGTGCGATTTTTGAAACTCATTTTTTGAACTCAGCAGTTGAAAATCTCAATATTACTACGGAGATATGCATCTTTCTACTGCTGATTCGACATTAAAAAATCATACTACAGGAGTGCGATTTTTAAAAGTCAAATCAGCAGTAGAAAGATGCGTATCTTCATACATTTTCAACAGCTGAATGAGTTCAACGTATGAGATTCAAAAATCGCACTCCTGTTAGCATTAAATCTAATAATTTCCTTAGACCATTGTTCTTTTATTTGCAGTGCTGCCAATTCCGGGGAATTTCCCCGATTTGCGGGGGATGAGGGGTGCGTGCGGAGAGAGCGCGGGGAATGATTCTAATCGGGGAATTTCGGGGAATCGACTATTTGTAATAAATGTCGAACAAAGGATGTCTAAAGAAGTGGGATTGTTCAAATTCGAACCGAATCGGACTATTCTTAGATCGGAAATGTGGGAGAAATATAACTAATAAATAAAACTCATTGTATTCTAAATATTTAAGTAGATTTTTTGATAAAAATTACAAGACAAAGAAGTTGATAAGCTAATTTTTTGTGAAACATTAAACTACATTTTACTTGAAAAAATGCTTTATTTCTTGAACATTACAGTGTCGGGGAATTTTCGGGGAATTCATGATTGGAAATCGGGGAAATTCGGGGAATTGAGCCTACTTAAGCGGGGAATTGAGAAATTTACATTAGCAGCACTGTTTATTTGTAATTCCTTGCTCATTTCATACAAAGAAAATATGGCTTTATTTGGATTACGGAAAATACATTAGGATGGCATTATGCCCGTCCCGTATCCGTCTTGATCATTTTCCTTGAGATTATCCACTCATAACGTGCTTCACATAATAAAGTTAATGGAAGGGCCTTATAATAAAACTTTGAATGAAAGACATCCAAGTAGCTTTCGGTTCTGCCATTATTATAGCAACTGGTATTATCATCATAATGACAGCCCATATTCATCCCACTGTAGGGCACAGGCCTACTCTACGCTATGGTATGGTCACTTATAATTTGAACCAAAATTTGAAAATGTTATACTTTAACGAAATTAAATATTAAAAAACAAAACTATAAATAAAATAAAATAACGCTCACAGGCACATACATTGTAATGATCCCAAGAAAGCACTATTAATAGGCTGTTTATTATGGAAACCATACAACAACGGCACAAACATGTAAACATCCATGACCGAACCGGGATTCGAACCCAGGACCCTGGTTTGGCAGTCCGGCGTGGTAACCATTACACCAACCGGGTCGTCACTATAATCCTAAAAGTATTTTCAAAACATACCAAGTTTGGGCTCCTCTAGTTAGGAAACTGCTGAGTAAACTTTTGTAAATCATACGCCAAAATGTCTCAAAATATTTATGTTTACAATTTTTTTTTTTCGACATTTTTTCATATTAGACTATTAAAAAAATATATTAACATTTTTTTTTTTTTTAATCGCCAGTTGCACGTACGTTCATTAAAGACAATCCTCCATTAAATCTCTTGCTAGCTTTTATTATGTCAACAAAACAAAAAGTGACAGCATGCGATTTAATGGATTATCTTTAATGAACGTACATGCAACTGGCAGAGGGACACCTAAAAACTGTATCGTAATCTTTTTCTTGTTAATATCCTCAATGTACACACGGCGACACATCAAGCTATACAAAACCAACATAAGCTGGCCGCGCGTAGGTCAAGTAACGTATAACGTCGCGCGGCCAGCTTATGTTGGTTTTGTATAGCTTGATGTGTCGCCGTGTGTACAGACACACTTCTGTTACAGTTTTACAATAGTTTAGATTAGATCTTAGATAAGTTATATGTCAAGATAGATTGTCGAAGCTACGAACGCGTAAAAAAAATGGCATCCACCACTGACCTCTAAAGTCTACACCACTATGCACGCACACAGACATAATTTGTATGACGCCTCACGCACACCAACCTAAGAAAGTTGGCCCCTTTTGTTTTATACGGTAGAAGCATGTGGCTCAATCTAGACATATACTTTGTGTAAGGTTTATGTAGATAGATTAGTTTTAGAATATACCGTGTCAAAGAACTCAGCAACGTCGGGCAAACGAAAGGATCTTGCCAATGCAGCACCTTCAATCAGCGTCGCTCTCGCCTCGGGTCGATTGTTCTGAATAATATGGCATCTAGCGAGAAGGAACGTGGCATTCAGTAACCACACATTCTGATTTCCGGCGCGTGCCTCTGTGTGGTAAAATTTACGTTTAAAGTAGAAATTATTAGGGTATAGAGACGCGAGATGTGAAACTTCTTTATTCAAGATATGAGAGATTTACCGTTAGGATGCTATAATCTAACAGAATTTGATCGGAACTATTTGAAGCCTGTTAAATCGTAATTACTGTGATTCAGTTAGTGTGAGATTTTGGTTTTTAAACTTGTGCTACTTTAAATGACAGCACAAAAATAACATTGATTTTCTTGATTTCAATAATAGGACGTAAAGCTATATGCTATCAATAAGACAATAAATTAATGTAAGTAATGCAAAAGTTGAAGCTAAGTAAAAGTCGCGTCTAGTCAATTATTGACTGTCTGTTGACCGAGCTTCTGAATGAAATAAAACTACTCAAGAACGCTGTTTATTTTCATCTTACAACAAAAATGGGAACACACATAGGTATAATTAAGGAATAATTATGTAAAAAGCAAGTCAGAAAATAGTTCCTACCCTGTTACTGTGCTCATGGAAAGTTTATCGTATAATCATGAAACTTACCTGGTTTATCGTACCTATCATCAAAATAGCTTACCTGACTGACATTTAACAACGTAGAAACGCGCTTTAAGCCCCTGCTTCATATCAACATGCAGTCTTGCTAGTTCGTGTAACATATAACACCTCTCGCTGGTTCGTGCACTCAGCGACAAACCTCGTTCCAGCACGCGCAGACGCCGTCTGTTAAATAGGTCAGTCAGTACATTATGTCTTAATTTAATCACGTTTGAAACAGTATCACCACGTTTATGAGGCTTACGAATGCACTGCGCAAATTGACATGAACATCAAACTGAACATCTTTCTCTATGGAACCAACGTCGAAATCGTGAAAAATCATCGTAATTGTTCCGTTTGATAGTCTGATCATCCTCTGAAAAAACCATCAGCATTATTAAGGAGAACCCTATATAGGATGTAACAAAGTGCTTTAAACTAAACAACTTTGAAATAGCACTGCCTAGCCACACTGCTTCCACCATCCCCCTTCCATCATCGTACGACAAGACTTAGTGCGAGACTGCATCCATACGTTGTCGATATTCCAACAATCCGCACAAATAGGTTCGCATCCTCTTTTATAATGAGAACCGGTAAGGTTTGGAACTGTCTCCCTGTGTCTGTTTTCCCAAGCAAATACAATCAGGATATTTTTAAAAGAAGAGTAAATAGGCTTTTTCTGGGCGAGCGCGCTACATCCTCGGCTTCATCTACACTTTCCATCAGGTGAGCTGAAGCCAAGAGCAAACCCATAATGAATAAAAAAAAAAATAAAAAAAAAACTGCAGTACCAACTCGACTAAAATATATGGGATAGCATATTTTTTTAATGTTTTCGATGTTGGCTCCATAGTGAATGTTGTTCAGTTTGATGGCCTAAACCACCCCCTTAAGTATTACTAGGGTATTTTGTTACATCTGTATATGAACTCTAAGTGCTCTCACAGACGAGCGACACTTTGCGGTTGCCGAGTGTCGCGGAGGGTCGCGCGACCGTAATATGTATGAGCGCGACGCTCTGCGACTCACCGCAACAGCAAAGTGCCGCTCGTCTGTAAGAGCCCTAAAGGGTAAAAGAGAGAGTAAGTGCAGTACTTGGCATCCCTAGGGGGAGCTGGAGGTCTCACACGAAGCACGGAGTCCCGACTTGGTTCACGAGACAGCGCTATACCAAGAAGAACAAAAGCTCGTTTCTCGCGCTCTGATTCAGTCATTTTTTCCTTTACACGTTTCTGCACAAAAAAAATGTTTTTAATATTATCTGATCATCGAAACGAATGTGTACATTTTTCTCGACATTATAATGGTCCAAGAGCCCGTGACGATCAGACCTTTGTTATTTTATAAAAGCTGAAAGTTTCTCAGTGCATGCTCCCAACACAGGTAGAAATGATGGGCAAGTATGAAAGAGTCATGGTTGCTTTGGCAGGTAGCAGGTTAAAATTGTCCGACCAAGGGTAGGAAGTTCTACCCTTGGTTGGACAATTTTAACCTGCTACCTGCCAAAGCAACCATGAAGAAGATGTTTTCTTAGTAGCCCGACAGTTTTAATACTTATTAAGACTGTCGGGCTACTAAGAAAACATCTTCTAATATAAGTACCAATACCCAAGTACAATAATAACAATTATATAAAATTCAGCATATTATCGCTGATTAGAGTATTAACTCTAACGTAAGTATAGTTAGTATATCTCTGACTACCCCCTCGGGGAATATAGTCGTGAGCATATGCTATGCTATGCTATGCTATGTAAGTATAGTTACAACCGAAATATTATTTTTCTCAAACATGCTTGGAAATGTACTATTTATTTTGACAACCTTCTTCGAGATAAATCGAAATTGCTGTACTGGCCAAATACATGCGCGCAGCGGCCGGCAATGTTTGTATGAAAATCCATATCTGTCGTGTTTAGCGACCAAATAAATTACATAGTAAACTCATCTGTCGTGTAATTTAAAAATGGAACGATCTTTTTCTCTGAAACATGGCGACCAAGAAGGTAACTCCAAGAACATTGTATATAGTATCCTATAGGGGTAACTCATCAAAGGTTTTATTTAAATTTCGAACTAGCTTGCAAATAGAAAGCTGTTTATTGAAAAAAAAAAATTGTTGTTCGTTGTTCGTCATTGATTTTGAAAAGAGTTTTAATTTCTGCGAATTATTTGAGAAAATTTACTGATTTAATTTCCGCGCATTATTTGAGAAAAGTACTATACAAGCCTTGGCCACAACTAGGCATTGATGGACTTACGTATGTGTGCCTCGGCTTCGCCTCGGCCCACATTTACACGTTCGTCCATCAATGCCTCTGTTGCTGGCCGCTGCAGTAATGTACTAATACCGAAAACCCTTAAACTTTAATAAAAAATACTAAAACTTGAATACTAAAATTTTATTTAAAAAAAAGCACTAAGTACTATCGGTTTAAAATAACAATGTGCATGACCTTGAAGGGCCGTTGGATAACTTCACTCGTTTGATAAAGGAATCTAGACTGTTTGTGTGATTGAGTGACGTCACATTTGCGAGAGAGTTCATGCACATTGTTATTTTAAACTGATAGTATACGAATTCTATAGGTACCTGATCCAAGAAAGCATTAGCAACAATATCATGCAAAGATTGTAAGAACTTTTCTTTTCCAGGTAGCAATTTAGGTAGCTTTCTCGATATCTGCTCCATCGCGAATTCAGCATGCTCCAAACATTTCATCGTGTCGTGCTTCCCATGGAATTCTTCGGCAGCGTGCAACAGTCGTCTTGCGTCGGTGATGTGTTGTCTTTGGGCACGTGTTAGTTGTTCCTTACGAGTCCGGTAGAGCCTAGCACGTGCTGCCAATTCTGCTGCTTTTGCCGCGTAGAGAGGTCGACGTTCTCGGAGCACAGCCTTGAAGAGATCATTTAATTCTATCATATATATTTATTTAAGTTTATGGAAGTAATCAATATATATTTCATAACTAGAGGCGCCCGCGACGCGCAGACCAGTGACTGAATACTCATAACTTTTGATTCATCATCATCATCATCATCATATCAGCCGATAGACGTAAACTGCTGGACATGGGCCTCCCCCAAAATGGGGGATTTGCCATAATCGCCACGCTTGGCAGGCGGGTTGGCGATCGCAGTTGGATTGAATGTGTTTACTCAAAGGATGCTGCTGCCCATCCTCCGGTAGATACCCGCCTGCCAAGCGTGGCGATTATGGCAAATCCCCCATTCTTTAGTCGCCTTTTACGACACCCACGAGAGGAAATGGGATGGTGCTATTCTTAGCCGACACCACATGAACAACGAACTCTTGATTGAGTGAACCGATTGCGTTGAAATAAACCCTCAAATCCCTCAATGTTTATCCAAACTAACTCTATATTTTTGTGAAAATTCGATTTAAATTGGTTAAGTAGTTTTTAAGTGATATGTACACAAACAAACAGACAAACAGGAAAACAGATAAACAGACACACTTATCTATTACTTATCCAGCTGCCGTAGCATGTTAAGCGTGATACGGCGGCTACATCCCTTTTTTATCTCGTTCGTTCGCGCGCAAAGAGAAAGAGAACGAAGGCGCGATATAGCGCTGTATCACGCTGCCATACTAGCCCAGCTGAACCCCACCAATATATTTTTTCGAATACCTAAAATGTACATCCAAACCATTCAAAATTTTATGATATGTAAAAAATAAATTGTAGATAGACATACTAGAAGATCATAAAGCAAAAATCAAGCACGGAGTAAAACCTCGCTTCGTGGGGAAAATTATAGTAGACGCGGTGCATGTGCTTGTGAGTGTGTGTGTGTGTGTGTGTGTAATTGTAGTGGTCGCTTAATCAGAGCTGTAGGTATCTGCCATTGATTAAATTAAAATAGCGGAAGATGGGTGACGTTCTTGCATTACGTAGGTACCCAAAAAATGGACCAGGAGTGCGTATCGTATTTTGAAATTTTCAACTGCTGAGCTCACCGAATGAGTTTCAAAAATCGCACTCCTGCTTTTCATTTACTTACGAGTGAAAAGTAATGCCGTGAGATTTGTTTTTTCTTTTTCTATAATTTGTAAGAGTTTGTGGTACCTTTATCCCGCCTAAAATGAAAAAAAGTATCACGCAATGCCGCTACTAAGTAAATTAGGCGACGGGGCTCAATTTATGCGGTTCATGCTCTATAGGCTAGTCACCGATCTTGCTATTTTAATGTAATCAATGGTAGATACCTATATAGCTCTGATTAAGCGACCTTTACCTGTCTTTTTTCCAAATCAGCAAGCGCTTCATTAGCCAGCTTCTGTAATTGCTGTGATCCTTGCTTGTTCGCAGACATCATTCTCTCATCTTTGCACAACTTGAAGAGGAAATATTTGTCGTGCGCCATTCGTTCCAAGTATTGCGAGGCGAATAAAAAAGCCAGTTGTTTTGATCTCTGCTTTTCTATGCGAGACATTTCTTCTACCTGAAATAATAAGAGTAATTAGTTGAATCTACGAGCTTGTACTATCTGTTTTCCAGATGTACAGACTATAGCCACAGTATAAGGCTGCCTGTCCATTGACGCGAGCTGGCTGTGCGAGCTGTGTAGCTGTGTTAATGTTAACCAATCAGGAGCTCGGCCGATCTTGGTCGGATCTCTGATTGGTTAATATTTACACAGCTACACAGATCGCACAGCCAGCTCGCGTTAATGGACAGGCAGCCTAAGAAAGAGTATCTATTACTAATAGATACAGTACGGACACTCCCTATCTCCCACCAACTTTTTACCTCACCCCCGCTATCGCCCTCTGGTTACCTCGGCAGTTACCAATGTTAAGCAAATGCGTATTCATTCCTCGTTTTAATGATAGCTAAATGTCCAAGATGTGCTATAGCTTTTTTAGTGGGATATAGTGGGAGATATATTTTTCTTTCACATTGAATAGGTATACCAAAAGTGAGTCATAAAATGTAGGTTAATTTCCATTTAAATACATAATCTTACGACCATCATACTATTTGGAGGTGGTCAGAAATTTTGATAAAACAATCAACTATATTTTCAAGAGTACTGGCAAAGTTTAGCATAATTTTCAGAGATCAGATTAATAATGTATCAAGTTGTATTAGTGACTAGATTTTCGCCGATAAAAATAGTTCTGCAGAAAACATAAGTGGCTTCTTCTTTTAGTTGATTTATTTAGAAAGTCATTGATTTAGGTACATTAATCTAATACCAAAGGATGTCCTGCATACAGGTATACATAGTTGTACAGGTATAATGCTTGCAATTAGCTTATCGTTGATATAATAGAGGATAAGCTGCGTGCAATCCGAATCAATGGTTTAATTAACTGAGTAAACCACAAATTACAATTGAATGTCCTGATATATAATAGTTAAGGCATATTGATGTATCTAATTCTATCTTTCTTTTCGTCTGCATATTCTTTATATTATTCTTATTGAAATGGTGCGCGATTCGAGTTCGTAGCGCGATCTTCGTGGCTTATTATGCCTTATCATTTTGTTCACAAATAATATTTTAACATAATTGGCCTAGATATTCAGAATTGGACGTATTGCGAACTGGAGTGCGATTTTTGAATGTCATTCACTGAGTTCAGCAGTGGTAAATGTCAAAATTACTACGGAGATATGCTGATTTGACTTTAAAAAATCGCACTCCTGAAATATGATTTTTGAAAGTCAAATCAGCAGTAGAAAGATGTGTATCTTAATTATGACATTTTCAACTGCTGAACTCAGCGAATGATATTCAAAAATCGCACTCCTGGACCTATTACAAATTTGACCGTTTGAGAATCGGACCTATTGCGAATTGGACTTATTGAGAATTTGACTTATTATGATAATTCATAATAAGTCACATTCTCAATAAGTCGTGTAATGACGATTTGATTGATAGATTGACGATTTGCGAATTGAGCGATTGGACAATTTGCGAATTTGACATAATGGGTCCAAACGAAATTATGTCTCACAAAGCCCACACATGCAAAGCATTCAAAGCACATGTCACTTATGCTACAACTCTACAGGGTGAAATTGATATCATTGGCATCCTTTTAAAGTAAGAGTCTACCCATCAAACTGAACAACTTTTCCTATGGGAGCAAATCGATCGGAGCAAAAAAAATAATCAGCTGTTCCATACTAAACTGCAATGCGTAGGTACTCGAATCAAATGTATGCAACAGCAGAATTTTTTGTTTGGCTTTGATCCGTTTGCTCCCATAGTGAAAGTTGTTCAGTTTGATGGGTAGACTCTTAGTTTAAAAGGATGTTAATGATATCAATTTCACCCTGTATAAGGCTCACTAATGTGGGTCTACATGGGTCACCCGTGTTCGAATATTCTATATAAGGAAGGTTAAAGCTACCCAAACCGCTATTCAATCTCGACCGGTCGACAGATCTAATAACAGTCCGTACCTGCTGGTACCTGCTTCCCATATAATATAATAATCGCTGTGCATACTCAGAGTACAAGTAGAATGCAATACAATTTGGTACATTTACGAGTCTACTCCGTTATTTGCATTGTAAATTTGTCTGGTAAAACTTATTAACTATTTTATACCACTATTTTTTTAAGATCACAGACTGAGATAAAATGTAAGAGCACCTAATTTTTTTTAAGTTATATTTTACAAAACCATGTTTTATGGTTTATAAAATCGAAGCATGACTAAAATTCTTCCGATCTTAAAGTTTATTACTTAATTTGATTGTTTATTATGTTCTAGAAAGTGTAACAAGGTTCTAGGTCAATGCAATCAGAAGATGCTTTATTTTATTTATTTTATTATTCTTAGGAAGATTTACAGCTTTGATTACATACTAAACACAACTTTAAATAACTGTAAGCTAATTACAATTAATACGGCCATTTATGTCATTATTTTAATACTCGCAACCAGGGACCGAAACCGGTATCGATAATACCGGTATTTTTTGGTTACAACCTTTATTTTTTTTACAGGTATTTTTAGAGGTAACCTTAATAATATTCTACTAACGGTCCGCGTACACAGAGTCTTGTTTAAATAAAAAATTGTATCTTCATAAATATAGTCAGTATTCAATTGTTAAGTAACTTCCTCGTTAGTTGTTACTACGTACAAATTAAATCAATTATAATAACAAACTGAAACTCAAACGTGAACATAAACTTAAACCATTCTATGCTTTTGGGTTCAATAAAATGTAAATAATCATCTCCTTTATTATCTCGACCTGTTTGTTCAATGCTGTAGCAACACTGAAAATAGTGCGCGCGTCGCTCGTTAGGTGCTCCAAAATTTGCATCACCTTCTACAACAACGACGTTGTTCAATAAATTTTTTATTTTTGATTAGTTGAAATTAAAGTTCATTTTTTAGTGTTATTAAAAAACACGCGCGCTTTTTGCTGCTCCGTCTACACTGACCATTACCCACACTCACTCGCTTTCTATTGAAGGTCATATTTAGGTTACCGGTATTAAAATCGGTTGTTACCTGGATTGGATAAAGGTAACATTTAAATAAAGGTAACCGAAACTTTTCGGTCCCTGCTCGCGACATCCAAATCAAAACTTGTAGAGTGCTTCCCTAAGAGCAAGGATCTCCTTTATTCTTGCTTTAGCATAAAGGAGATCTTGCTCTTTAGGGTGCTTCCGTTTAATCTAGAATAATGAAATTTGGTAAGAAGCAAGGTATCATAGCACAAGTTAAGGAATAAACCAGAAAATTGTTAATTTG
This sequence comes from Agonopterix subpropinquella, assembly GCA_922987775.1. Taxonomy (NCBI): domain Eukaryota; kingdom Metazoa; phylum Arthropoda; class Insecta; order Lepidoptera; family Depressariidae; genus Agonopterix; species Agonopterix subpropinquella. Next base: position 12,599,082 of record OV277695.1, on the reverse strand, counting down.
TAGTATCAGTAAGTTAAGGTAAGTTTGTAATCGGTAAAAATATTATTTACCGATTACAAACTTATATAGCATAGCATATCGACCGTAATGAAGACCAATGTATGAGAGAAATATTTTCCAATGCAAATTATTTCCTTCATAATTTTAAGTTTGCATGGAAACCTGATGGCGCGAGTCCGACTAGCATTTGGCCTGTATATTTATGTTCAACGTTTTCAAGGTATTCCTATTGGAATGCACTTTGCTCCCTCATTGCCCAAAGCATGCCCAAGGTATGGTTAGGTAAAGAATACCTGTCTAAACATACACTAGAATCACATTGCGTTCGCCTATGAAATAGGTGCATAATTTTACGGTCGGTTCTCGGACTATAAGGACTTACTAACCTGCTGTGTAGTCTGTTTTTGCATACGACTACGACGTGTAGCAATAATTGGTGCGTAGGCATCGACGGATTCCTTTTTCATTTCAACTCCACGCAGAAGGGGGATGGACCGTGTCAGTACCGTACTAGCTGTTTTGCCAGTGCATTCTCGTACCTAAAGATAAATGAAGTTTTTTGTCGATAAAAAATATAATGTATTGGAGAAAAAAGTTTACCTATAGGTACAGGATGTTGAGGGATTACTGTGTACCCATGATACTTAACAACTTTCCCTAAGAAACTTGGTCAGTAACTTATTCAAAATTAGCAGAAACTATTTTAATGGTATGCTCAGACCATCAAACTGAACCACTTTCTCTATGGGACACCACCGATATCGCGAAAAAAAATCCGCTCTCCCATACATTTGGCTCAAGTAGGTTTGCAGTTTTGTATGGGACAGCTGATTTTTTTTTTCGCGATTTTGATGCTGGTGCCATAGGGAGTTCTTCAGTGTGATGGTTTGGTTATCCCCTTAAAAAAGTGTCCGCATATTAAGAAAGACCTTGTATACACACCACTGCAGGATAGGCCCCCTCAGGAAGGGTGTATGCATGGTTCACCACGTATGCCCAATACTACACAGAATTTCTTCTTCAACGAATGCAGGTTTCTTTTACCTTCTGAGAGCCGTCGGTATTACGTACGTAAGTTACAAAAACTCATTGGTACATGCCATATTATCCGTGTAGATTCGAACCTTGACCCTAATGTCTGAGTGTCCATACCTATCCCCAACGCGCCACCGACGTTCTTCGATAGATTTTTTTTTCTTAGCCTATTTCATCCCACTGCTGGGTAAAGGCCTCCCCCTTTATCCGATAGATGTCCCAGAAAAAAAAAATCATCATTAATGTCCAAGATATTTTTTATTTCGATACTAAGTTTGAAATTGGCACAACATTCAAAATATTTTTAGAATCTTGAGCTAAAATTGTAGGTATCTCATTTCTAAGTTGGTGCGTCAATTCTACAATTAACATTTAAAAATGTTAAAGCAAAAACAAAATATTGAGAAGTGCTTGTTTTAGAGAAAAAAGATGGAAAAAACAAGAAAATTCTGTGTTTTTCTTTTGAAATAACAAACGACTCTAATGTTGATTGCAATTAAAATTATATTACAAAAATAATTTGCTGACCGTCAGTCCAGAACTAATTGAATATTCAAGCTAACTAATTATACTGGCTGTCAGACGTTACCGAGATTGTTAGTTAATTGCTAACTATCCGCTCTGAGTATCTGGTAAAGTGGTGTTGCATTAGATAGCCTATGGACATCGTGAAGTGGGGAATATGCTAATATTGTTAGTTTGCACTAAGTCATGATATTATAATGCAATACTATAAAATAGTACTGGAATATAATAAAACCGGGAAACCAACAGTCAAATTACAAACGAAAAGTTTTACAAAAACTATGAAAAGTCAATGAAATTTTTCAGAAACAATCAAGTTAAACTAATATCTATGCTTGTATTAGACATCCTAGGTTAGTTTAAAGTTATTTTATTTAATCTTAATCTTAGTCTTACTGTTAGTCATTTATGGATCTGTCGAAATAAAGTTAAGTTAAGATTGTCATACAAATCTTAAATTAATCCTAGCAATGAAACTGTATATTTCAACGAAGATCTGACTGAATACAAGATTAGTTTATATACGTTAAAAAAAATTGTTTTTTGGAAGATTTCATTGCCGTTAATTGGTTGATATTGAAAATATAACCAAACTTCATTTGTATGGAGCGCGCCAATGGTAATATCCCCTTAATCATCTTACCGTCTCTTCGGCATGCCTGGCACATTCAGCGAAGCCCGGAGGGAATCTCCTAATTCGTTGTCCTCGATGAGCCAGCACCAGGGAGCGTTCAAACGCACACCGCTCATACTCTGTCTGAGCCCTAATTCGTAGGGCTGTCAAATTCTCCGGCTCCAGTTCTAATTGGAATAAGCAAGTTAAAGATTATACAATGTTGCTCAGCTATATTGAGTCTACTCGGTCAAACTTGGTCAAGTTAGACTGCAACTAATAGGAGTATGCCGATCTGGTTGCTCAAAACTTCTTGGCAACTTTATTAGTTCGCATTTCAGGTTATTTATTTAATTAAGAGGGCTATTACAAGCTCATTGGCACCCTCCTCATCACAATAATAAAGATTTCTCAATAAAGAAAGTCTAAATTAAAAAACATAACCCTCCTTCTGGCGCAGTCGGGTAAAAAGTTCCCAACAGATAAACTACAAAAGCCTTCAAGCTATTTTCATAGAATACTTTTATAGGTTTTTAAAGGTCTAAACATACACATTTTGAAAAATAAAAAAATCGGCCGCTTTTGTTTTTATTCGAAATTATCTAAATGTTTAGAACCTATAAAAGTATTGTATAAAAATGAATGCTTGAAGGCTTTTGTAGTTTATCTGTTGGGCACTTTTTTAATTTAAGCTTTCTTTATTGAGAAATCTTTATTATTGTGACGAGGGCGCCACTGAGCTTGTAATAGCCCTCTTAAACCATTCCAGCCATTGACTTAGCATACTATGGACTCAGGGTCTAGTGAAAAATTCTCGAAAAAAGTGTCCGAGACTAAAATAGGTCTAGAACAAAATTCTCAAAAAAAAAGAGTCCGAGATTAAACTACGAACTAATATGAACAAATTAAAACATTGAAAATGCTGAAATTCTTTTCCATCCCACTTCCCCATTGGGGCACGGACCACGCCGCGCGCCCGCGCGAGTGCGTAGTCAGCCGATCATACGAAGACTGTTGCGTAATTGGTTCTCTTTTTACGTTTTGGTTACGGTTTGAGCGCGAACCCTACGTCCAGTAGTTGGTAAGTCAATGATTCCAGCAATTAACTATTCTGGAATTCTTTGTTTGAAACACACGAGTCTAATTAATAAAGCCTCTTGCCTGATTACGACGTTTAGTACTTATACATAATAGAGAGCGGTGGACAAAAACGATTGCTTTCATTTTTACTAGAAATATGAAAACGGCTTTCATAAGATAAATAAAATAATATTGTATTTAATTTTATCATTGGATTTAGTTTCTATTCGTTACATATAACTTTTTAAAATATAGCATACGTATGTGAAGTAAATGCGTAATATAAGGCTAACAACGGTGATCATAATGCAATGCGTTTTGAGGTAGTTGGAATCTTTGCTGTAACTATCTAAATACAGTTGTAGATACATTATCTTTGAGTATCCTGCGCCCGCGGTATTAGCCAATATACATATTAATCTATGCGCGGTATGACGCCTCGAAAAACGTTTTATCACGCCTGCTAACTCGTTCGTTCGCGCGCAGAAAGAAATAGAGCTAGGGTGTGATATCGCTTTATCGCGCCGTCATGCCACGGGCACAGCCATGACACTGCGTGTACGTGAAAGATCCCGCTCCGGTGACCTTGGGCCGGCGCGAGTATGCGATAGGGTCGATACCTTCCAAAAACGAAAAATACATATGTATTTACCTACCTAGGTGATATTTAATTTACGTAAAGTAAATATAATGTATTATCATTGCAGTTAGTATTGTAGTGTCCATTTCACGTCATGCTCGATACCCTAATATAAGTGTAGGTAGCAAATGTAACAATCAATTATTATAATCCAAATCAGGTACCTAGGTCAAGGTCGTGTATTTTTTTAAATCGAGGTTGTAGGTGGGTATTATCGGGAAAAAAGTACCTAGGGGGCGTGATCAATCATCAAAATTAAAATACCTACATTTTGAATTAACTGTTTTAAAGGACGTTAAGTATGAGTAGGCAGGTAGGAAACACAACAATAAACTCGACATGACATGTTTCCGCACGTGACAATAAAGTCGTGTACCTACTCGCGTCGTCCACTGAGTCGAGCGAGCGAGAACATCCTTGAGATTCGGCCGTCATTGACATGACGTCCCACCCGCTCGCAACCCGCGTTCCTACCCGCGCTCGCCCCCGACCCGCACACATAGCCGCGAGCGCTTTTACGAGCACACATAGATCTACTCAGTGATCGCCAATATGGCTTCCGCCGGGGGCGATCGACTGGGGATCTTCTTGTGTATGTGACGCACTGCTGGGGCGAGGCCATCGAGAAGCACGGTGAAGCACTGGCTGTATCACTTGACATCTCGAAGGCCTTTGACAGGGTATGGCACGCTAGTTTGCTGAGCAAGCTTCCCGCTTATGGCATCCCCGCTGATCTTTGCAGCTGGATATCTGATTTCTTGAGAGAACGGTCGATTAGAGTTGTCATTGACAGCTGCTCTTCTGACCTTATGGCAATTGATGCTGGAGTTCCTCAAGGGTCTGTTCTCTCCGCGACACTTTTCCTGCTGCACATCAATGACCTCCTTGTGTCAGGTATTGTTGGGTATGCAGATGACAGTACTGTCATGGAGAGATATGTATCTGGCGCAGGGGCCAGCGGGGATAAAATACGCTCGCAGAGGGAGGCCATGGTTGAGCGGACAAACTTGACTTTAAGTGTTGTCTCCCAGTGGGGTGACAATAATTTAGTCAACTTCAACGCCACCAAAACACAGGCTTGTCTGTTCACCGCAAAAAGGAGTCCGTTTAATCTGACTCCTACTTTCCGGGGTACATCTGTCCCTGTTTCCGACAGTCTTGGGCTTCTGGGTATAAGCTTGACCACAAAACTCAACTTCGGCGCTGACATCGAGTCTAAGGCTCAAACTGCGGCCAAAAAGCTGGGCATCTTAAACAAGGTGAAGCGGTACTTCACTCCTGGACAGCTCTTAGTATTGTATAAAGCTCAGGTCCGATCATGTATGGAGTACTGCTGCCACCTGTGGGATGGCTCAGCCAAGTATCAACTTGCCGCACTCGACTCGGTTGAACGCAGAGCCAGGAGGCTCATTGGCGATAGTAAGCTGGTGGAGGCCAAGCTTCATAGCCTAGCCCACCGCCGCAGAGTGGCCTGCTTGTCGGTCTTCTACAGATTGTACTTCGGTGAGTGTGCCCTAGAGCTGCATGAGCTCATCCCACCTTCCCCTTTCTACTATCGGACTTCCAGACGCACCGCGGGATATCACCCCTTCTTGGTTGACATCCCACATATCCGCACCAAGCGCCTTTCTGAATCTTTTATAATGCGCACAGCCAAGGAGTGGAATGCCTTACCTGCGTCAGTATTTCCGAGTACTTACAACCCGGATTCCTTTAAAGTACGAGTGAATAGGCATCTTCTGGGTAAGCTCGCTACATCTACGACCCCATCTTCGTCCTGAGGACTGGATTGAGGTCAAGAGCAAACCCATAGTTAATAAAAAAAAAAAAAAAAAAAAAAAAACATGCATGAGTGTCGCTTCTTTTCGCGTAGTGTATATTTTCTTTGCCACGGGCGTAGGTATTTAGTTTCATCTTTAATTTACATACATATACTCACGTCACTATCCCACAGGGGGTAGGCAGAGACTACGGCTCGCCACACAACACGATTCTGACATCCTTCTCTCTCTTCATCCACTTTCATACATCTCTCCATGCACTTCCGTCGGTTGAAGGTGCTACGCACACAAGTGCTTACCACTACCAAATTAATGGTCTTCTCCGAAAAGGACAATCTTACATACATAGTGACATACGTACTTCTCTCCCTTCATGCACTTCCGTCGGTTGAGGATGCTACGCACACGAGTGCTTATGACGACCAAACGAAAAGGACAACCTTTTCGGAGAAGACCTTTAATTTGGTCGTGGTATAAGTTCACCTCGGACGACCTCTCCCGACTGTTCCACTCACATTGGATTTTTTTTTTTTTTTTTATGTGTGATAGGTAAGCATTTGACCCCAATCTCACCTGATGTTGAGTGATGATGAGGCCGAAGATGTAGCATGCTTACCTAGAAAGATGCCTATTCACTCTCGCCTTGAAGAGGCCCAGGTTGTATTGCTCAGGGAACAGGTCCGCAGGCAGGGCATTCCACTCCTTAGCCGTGCGCATTATAAAAGAAGAAGCAAACTTCTTCGTGCGAATTGCTGGTAGGTCAACGACATAAGGGTGGAAACCCAGTCTGCGTCTCGTCCCCCGCAGATGAAAGGGAGACGGTGGTATCAGATCGTGTAGTTCAGTCGCACACTCTCCGAAATGTATCCTATAAAAAACAGACAGACAGGCTACCTTGCGACGATGCTCAAGACTTTGTAGCTTCGCCACCGAGGTTGGATCACCTATTAGCTTCCTGGCACGCCTGTCGATTGAGTCCAGCGCGGTCAGCTGGTATTGGGCAGACCCGTCCCAGAGATGGCAGCAGTACTCCATACACGATCGGACTTGTGCTTGATAAAGTTGTAGAAGCTGTCCCGGAGTAAAGTACCGTCTGACCTTCGAGAGGACGCCCAGTTTTTTCGCTGCGGTTTTCGCCATGGACTCAATGTACCGTCCGAAATTCAGATCGGACGATATGTTAATGCCAAGGAGCTCCAGGTGATCAGCTATCGGTATGGACACATTTTGGAAAGTCGGGGTCAAAGCGAAGGGACTCCGTTTTGTGGAGAAAAGGCACGCCTGTGTTTTGCTTGCGTTGAAACTGACCCGATTAGTATCACCCCAGCCGGACACAGATTCAAGGGCCAAGTTTATTCGCTGCACCATGGCCTCTCGACAAGACTGAGTAACGTCCAATTTGACGCCTGCACCGGACAGATATCTGTCAGCAACAGTGCTGTCGTCTGCATACCCAAAGGTTCCGGGCACAAGCATGTCGTTTATATGCAGCAGAAATAAAGTGGCTGACAGAACTGACCCCTGAGGAACACCGGCATTTATAGCCATTTGATCCGATGAGTATCCATCAATGACTACTCGAATGGATCGTTCGCTCAAGAAGTCAGCTATCCAGTTGCATAGGTCAATCGGAATTCCATATGATGGAAGCTTGCTTAAAAGGCTTGCATGCCAGACCCTGTCAAAGGCTTTGGATATGTCAAGAGACACGGCAAGTGCCTCCCCGTATCTCTCGACAGCCTCGCTCCACAGATGAGTGGCATACACAAGAAGATCCCCCGTGGACCGTCCTGGGCGGAACCCATACTGACGGTCACTGAGGAGGTCGTTATGTTCCAGGTATGCCAGGAGCCGGTTGTTAAGTACACGTTCCATAGTCTTGCAGAGTATGGAAGTGACTGATATTGGTCTATAGTTGACAGGGTCGGCACGACTGCCTTTTTTGGGCACGGGTTGCACGTTGGCAAGCTTCCATGACCTTGGGACTACCGCAGTCTTAAGTGAGAGGCGATACAGGCGTGTTAAAACAGGAGACAACTCTGGAGCACAGGTGCGTAGGACAAGCGCTGGGATTCCGTCGGGTCCGCTAGCCTTGTTCACGTCTAGAGAACGCAGGATTTTAAGAACCTCTTTTTGGCGAATGTGAACTGATGCCATTGAGCATTGAGTACGAGGAATGGTAGGTGGTGTTTTATCTGAGTTCTCCAGATGCGAATTCCCGGCAAAGAGATTAGCAAATAAATTTGCTTTCTCCTCCGCCGAGTGAGCTAGCGATCCGTCAGGTTTTATTAGCGGTGGCAGGGAGGGACGGCCGAAGTTTGCTTCCACTGCTTTGGCAAGCGACCAAAACGCTTTACTGCCAGCTGGATAGGAGGCAAGCTTAGCCCCTATACGACCTATATGGTCGAACCGGGCTTTTCGCAACACCTTTTTGCAAGATTTGGCGGCTTTGTTGTAAGCTTTCTTCAGTTTTTCTGTGTTCGGAGCTTTCTGCTTTCGAGCATCAGCCCAGGACATATACGCTGACTGTTTCTGCGCCTCAGCACAAGAACAATCAGCGTTGAACCATGGGCGAGCTTTGGCGCCGGTTGACACGTCAGAGTACGGAATAAAGTATTCCATACCCTGACGTATCACTTCGGCAACCGCGGTCGCAGCGCTCGACGATTCCCCTGAAGAAAAGCAGGTTTGCCGCCAAGGATAGGAAGCAAAGAAGTGTCGCATCTCCTCCCAATCTGCTGACCTGTATCGCCACACCCGTCTCTTACCATAATGGCCCTGATCAGGTGGGGAGTATACGGATACAGTTTTCACCAGACAGTGGTCGGAGGTACCTAAAGGGGCACATACCGACACAGAATATCTGTCTGGATCAGTTGTCAGCAGAAGGTCCAAACAGTTGGCCGTGTGAAAGTCAACATCAGGTATCCTTGTGGCACAACTGACCAGCTGGCTGAGATCTAGCGATAGTGCAAGTTTGCGCGCCTCTCGTCCAGCGTGATCTGTCTTCTGGTAGGGAAACAGCCATTCTTGATGGTGAGCATTAAAGTCACCCAGAAGGGTCAGTTGCGCCACAGGATACCTAAGCTGAGCCTCCTCAGCCGCCTCTCCAAGATAGTCGAACAACCTAGTTGTCTCCTGATCTCCACTGTGCGAACGGTCTACCGTTCGCACAGTAAAACACAGGCGTAAACAATTTGTTCGACACCTGTTTCCACCAGTATCCACAATACTGAGAAGGAAGGGTCTTCAAGGTTTTTGAGACGCTTGATGCAGATGTCATCGCGAGCGTACACACAGAGTCCGGCGTGCGGAACGAACCTATGCTCCAGAGAGTACCCAGGGTAGCTGAGGTACGCCGCGTCTGCCGGACATCTGATCTGCGTCTCGGTGAGAAACAGCAGTTGTGGTTTTTCAGTCTCTAGGTGGTGGTGGACTGCTACGAGATTTGAGTGCAATCCGCGGATATTGCAGAGGTGCACTTTTAAAGGGAGAACGTGCAACCGCTGTTTAACTTTCTTCCTTTTAGAACCTTTCATTGTTTTTTTCGAAGAGCGAATAGGCAGGAGGACGGTAGTTGAGCGAGGAGTCGCATCAATCGAGCCAGATAGTATACTGAAGTCAGCCACACATTAAGATAGCTGGGTTGGAGACCGCGGGGACGCCCGAACCCCCCCGGGATTGCCCACCAACTTCTCCCATCCGGTCGCCAACCGGCATGGTGGAGCAACCCGGGATTTTTCGCTAGGTGGCGGGGCAGCCTTTCACGGGTGGCTTTCCCGCTAATTGGGCCCCCTACTTCCTGCGGTCGGCCAGCGGAGCACCGTGCTTCGGATCCCGCTAGCCTCCAAAACCAGCCAGCCGGTGTAGCAGAGTTCAGCAGCCTGTGAACGGTCTTCTGACGCGACACTACTGCTCAGACCCATCCTCCATGGGGCAACTCCGGACTTCGTGGCGAAACATGGTTAATACCACTTGGCGACACGGCTCAGTCCGGAGGGTGGTAACCAGCCTCGGCCGAAACCTACCACCGGTAAGTTGTCACTCATTTAGCACCACCCAGGGGTCACGTGTAGGGTCTCGAGGGTAAACCTACGGACGCGAGTGACTCCAACCCCCGAAAATCGAGGATCGTACCCCCGAGGATCGATAAATCTCCCTTGTGAGTCTACTCTCAGTCATCCTCTGTACGTGACCGAACCACCTAAGCATACCTCTTTCAATCCTGGTTACCGGCACATCATCCTTCAACTTAAACGGATCCCTTCTAAATTCGGTCGGTTACTGTAACACCACACATACTTCGTAAAAAGCGCATTTCCACTGCATTCACTCAACTTTCTTTTCTTTTGCTCCACACCCAACATTCACTCCCGTCATAGTGTAAATAAAATAAGTGATGAAGCTCAGTGGTCGCGGCGGGTCTATGCCCGCGCGGCGGCGTGCAGGGTACGGCGGGGGACGGGCGTACCATAACTCAATTCGCTGTTAGGGTACGCGCACAGGCAGCGTGGGCCGGGACGCACTCCTCCCGGTCCCCGCACGCCCCGCAACCGTTTGGCCTGCCGCGACCGCTGAGCTTCACCACTATTAGTTATTTACACTATGCTCCCGTACATACATAACGGTAGGCACATTTATAAAACTTTATTTCTGGTCGATAAATGTTTCCAGAAAAGAACTAAAGTACAAAACAAACCAGTTGCTCGCTCGACGTCTGCCAGAGCACCATCATAGTGCGTCGCTTTCGCTCTCGCCAAGCTTCGTCCGAGCAACGAAGGAATGTCGGAGTCCTACAAAAATAGTGTAATTTAGCGAAACTTGGATACTACCCAACTTGGTAGAGAACAAATACTATGTTGACTGGACTAGATTCGAAAACCTTGTTCAAATCTGGGGTTTTATTTTTTAGTTACCCGATTCAATCGGTATCAAATCAACATGGAGTTCTTTGACAGTTCTTAGTGGTTTTCCTTTTTAATATTAAGACTTAGACGATTTAGATAGGGACCCGCCTCGCGTTTAAGTTAGCATCTATAAGAATATCAATTTGTTTAATTGGAGTCGGTGTCAAGCCTAGCCAAAAAACTAATGCAAGTGCTGTCGCGAATCGTACAGGCTTGACAGCGACGTCGATAAAACAAATTGATATTCTTATAGATGATAACTTAAAATTCATCGGTTGCCATATATAAATAGTCTAAGTATTTAGTTAATTAGTTTCAGACATTGGATAAATGATGATCTCAGATACAAAATATTACTTAAAATTGAAAAAGATCTTGTAAACAAAATAATCAGAATTTTACATATAATAGTCCTACTTGTTGTGAAGATATTCACCAAACCTATGGCAATTAGTTTCTTTCTCAATTAACTTTTAAAAAGGAAGGTATTTTTTATTCCTTAACCGGTCTTAAACTAAAACAAAGCTGGATTATATACTTGAGTTGAGTTGGAACAATGTTTTGCTATTAATTATTGTGTTAGAGTGATGCAGAAACAAACAATATATATTAGATATTATTGTGTCTGGCACTAAAACGGCATTTCTTACACGTGGTCTGATTCAATAACGTTAAGTAAACATTATATCAACACAAGCCTACTATTATAATTGTATAATATTTACTCGGGAACTAATCCTAAACTGTTTATTTGGCATTAACTACTTACGTTCCATCGCAGTGCCTCGTCGTAAGATTGGATCGCTGATTCGAATTGCTCGAGACGTTGTAAGTAATTTCTAGAAAACGTCCTCAAAATTAGTTAAGTTTGGATTTCAACTCCTACCAAGATCTTCTTATCGTGTGGGCAGAGCCCTGGTGTCAGAGTTTTTTCAGACCGCCTTACGGCCTCTGACGTGGTTTTTATGTAACGACTACTACCACCAGAGATAGTAGCCGGGACCAACGGCTTAACGTGCCATCCGAAGCACGGAATCATTTTTCTTTTCGGACAATCAGGTGATTCAGCCTGCAATGTCCTAACTAGGGCTTGCAAATATTCGATAATTTTCAATATTCGAATTATTCGATTTTTTTTAGGTACTATTCGAATTATTCGAATAATATTCGAATATTGACAAAGTTTTCACCGGTTTAAGTAATAATGTTGTTAATTGCCAATATCTGACTTGCATAGTCTAATTTCTCCAAATGAAAACGAAATCTTATGACTTGACGAAGCAGCCCTATTGAAGAAGGCACACTGCTTTCTCCACTCAGCGCTAAATACTTATATCTCACTAATTTGGAAGTGGTAACTACGACCCTTTTCTACAGCATCTTCACTCGTGGCCGAAAGCAAACATAAACGGCAACAAGAAAAAAATCACATACCAAATTACCAATTCGGAAGATGATGACGTTTGGCGCATGGAACGTGCGCAACCTCCTTGTCCCCAAAGGCAACATCTGCCGGAACCAAAGATTGCCATAGTAGCTTTGGTGTCGATATCGTTGCTCTCAGTGAGACACACCAGGCTGACGAGGGGGAGCTGGTGGAGCAAGGGGGCGGGGAACCCCTGCCTCTGATCTCAGGCGGTCTAGTGTTGTTTTCTCAGTTAAAAACTGAATTGCTAGAAAACTGGAGGAGTACCCCGTGCACATCTCGGACCGCGTTACTTCTTTCCTGACGGTGTTTTATTTATGGGATCCGTCCTAGGGAGAAGATACTTAATAAGGCGATTTTAACGCGAGAGTTGGGCGCTACTTCAAGCCGTAATGTTGGTAACATGAACTGCTTGAATTGCCTTCTGTTACTTTCTCTCTGTGATCAAATTCAATTAGATATACCAACACTGTTTAGGCTACCTGCCATCAAGACCACACGGATGCATTCAAGGTCTGGCATTGGCATCTTAATGACTACGTTATCGTCAGACAAAGAGATATTATCTCCCAAATCCATATCACTCGGGTTATGCAAGACTCCTAACTGTTGGAGTGACCACTGAATTGTGTTGACTAAGCTCAAGCACCATCTTAATCCTCCTCACAGTTCTCAAAGAGTGAAACCTTTACGTCTTAATGTGGGAAAACTCCTAGATCCAATTATCAACGAGACTTTTATTCGGGTAGTTAGAAACATGGTTCTGACGCTGGAAATTGAGGGTGGTGGTGAAAGTGGCGATGTCTTAAAAACACTTGGCAGGCACTTTCGTTGAATTTGGTCAACGAAGTATTGCAAACATTGGCAGGAGAACTTGTTCGACGATAACAACGAGGAACTGACCGAGGCTCTCCGGAAATACAGAGCGCTCTTGCAGATGTCAGCGGAATTGGGTGAGGCATACTATCTGATGAGGCGGCAATTGCAGTGGTGTGGGAATGTTTCCCGTATGTCCGTGTGAATGACAGAGTTGCGAAGTACATCTTGTACTTAGAACTGCAGGAGGGCAAATGGAAACAAGGCGGCCAAATCTTGCGGTGTGCTGAAGCATCACACGAAGAGTTGTGATGTTGATTGATCAAGCTGGGAGACACTGGCTAAAGACCGGCCACTTTAGAGGCATACCGTGAACACTTAAGTGTATGGGTTCGAACAGGCGCGACGTTTGGACTGAACCCGATGAGCTGAAGGCTCGTTCAACTTAATTTAGTCGGAGGGGTGCTGACATGCAGAATTTGGGAGCACATTTACTGCAAAAAATCCCTATTTTTCAGCCACCTGAGAGCGCACAAACTTTCAGCTGTCAGTAAAAAGTCGCTGTGGCCGTTAACGGTCATGATGATAATGGTTGGTGATGACACTATTATAAATCTATATTAAGGCTATGTCATCCTTCTCATGATCATCAGAGTCCTGTCTTTTACAAAAGTGAGCCTAACAACGTAACCTAGAATTAATGTCGCGCGCGAAATTTTAAAATTATGGTTGTACACAATATTCGAATACCTTATTATACTTTTCGAATATTCGAACAGAGTTTTTATTCGAATAATTCGAATATTCGAATATTCGAATGCAAGCCCTAGTCCTAACCAACTGGGGAAAAACGCACAAAGTGACATATCACTAGGTGTCCCCCGTGGGAATCGATCCCACGACCTCCGTATCGAGAGCCAATGCTCTTAACCATTAGACCACGGAGGCAGTTTACCTACCAAGATAATCCATCTTCAATACATTGGATTCCGACGTAGTTCGTTGTAGTTATTTTGGATTATCTCTACAGGGTGTATAATTAAATGGGACAGTTACTTAAAGAGGTGCTTCAGACCATCAAACTGAACGACTTTTACTGTGGGACCAAGACTGAAATCGTGAAAAAAAAATGCGCTCTCCCATACAAAACTGCAAACAAATTAACTCGACAGAAATGATTTTATGTGCCTGTGATAAATTTATGTTTATACCTACTTACAGGTGTAAAATTAAATGGGAAAGATTACTTAAAGGGGTGCTTCAGAACATCAAACTGGACAGCTTTCTCAATGGGACCAATATCTAAATCGCGAAAAAGAATTCCGCTCTCCAATAAAAAAATGCAATTATAACTTGACTGAAATGTATGGGACAGCAGATTTTTTTTCGCCATTTCGATATTGTTCCCCTAGAGAAAGTTGTTCAGTTTGTTGGTCTGAAGCACCCCTTTAAGTATCTTATCTTATCTTATCTTGTTGTGGGGGCTGGCAAGCCAGCAACACTTCGTCCCAGTGGCCCCAGTACTTTTTGTTTTCTTCACCCTTCAAATACATGGTCAATGAAGGATGCAATACCATTGAGGGGAAGAAGCCTAAGATCTCCCGGTTTTGGATATCCATCACCCCTTTAAGTAACTGTCCCATTTAATTTTACAGCCTGTATAATCATGTAATTATTACAGGCACATAAATATCTAATTATATTTATTATTAAACACCAAAATGGGATCCGATCACCAAGATATAAATTAATAAAATTCATGGCCACACATTTTTATTATTTTGTAAAATAAATTGTTGCAAGCCAAATCTAGGAACAAGCTTACATAAATCAACTTGTTTCAATTCAAAATCTAATTAAAACCTCAACACAATATACCGTTAATTCCAATAAAGCTACCATAGCAATCTGTTTCAAACAGAACCACGAGAATAAAACTTGGGAAGCCCTAAAACTTATAATTCAATTTCAAAAGATCTTTATTGCGAGATGAAATTCTCAATACAAACTTCATAATAACCGCCAATTCTTCCCCCATTGTTTCGTCACAGCTACTCAGAAATAAAACCGGTCAAGTGCGAGTCGGGCTACTCGCGCACCGAGGGTTCCGTACCTATCACACCACCACCAGAACACAACATTATTAACTTCGAAAAAAAATAATTTTTTTTTCCGGGATCTTTAGCGCAAGACCGACTCACACTTGGCCGGTTTTTAGTATTTGTTGTTATTCTGTAGGGTTTGCTCTATAATCACACTAAGTTTGACGTTTGTATGTATTACCGTTTTTACTATAGAGCGTGAAGAAAAAATGTTGATAAAAACTACTTTCTTGTTGAGAACCCCCCTTAATTTTTAACTTTTTGACATTTTTAGGGTTCCGTACCCAATGGGTGAAAACGGGACCCTATTACTAAGCCTACGTTGTCCGTCCGTCCGTCCGTCCGTCCGTCCGTCCGTCCGTCCGCCCGTCCGTCCGTCCGTCCGTCCGTCCGTCTGTCCGTCCGTCCGTCCGTCTGTCCTACCTATTTAGGGCTGTAACTTTTGAACCGTAATAGCTAGATAGTTGAAATTTTCTCAGATTATGCGTTATTGCGGCGGATTTGTTAACAAATAATAAAAATTGCAGAAAATTACAAATTAAGGGGGGTTTTCAACAAGAAACTAGTTTTTATCAACGTTTTTTCTTCACGCTCTATAGTAAAAACGGTAATACATACAAGCGTCAAACTTAGTGTGATTATAGAGCAAACTCTACAGAATAACAACAAATACTAAAAACCGGCCAAGTGTGAGTCGGTCTCGCGCTTAAGGTCCCGGACAAAAAAAGTTTTTTTTTCTAAGTTAATAATATTGTGTTCTGTGGTGGTGTGGTACGGAACCCTCGGTGCGCGAGTAGCCCGACTCGCACTTGACCGGTTTTATTATTATTTGTTAACAAATCCGCCGTAATACCGCATAATCTGAGAAAATTTCAACTATCTAGCTATTACGGTTCAAAAGTTACAGCCCTAAATAGGTAGGACAGACGGACGGACGGACGGACAGACGGACCCGTAATAGGGTCCCGTTTTCACCCTTTGGGTACGGAACCCTAAAAAATACTTGAAGCAAGTATTTTTGGCACTTTTGGTTCAGGCACGACCAGAAGCCACGTTCCAACATAATCTTTTCCTTTTTACTTAGTTATTTTGTTTAGCCTAGTTATATTTTAGTTTTAGGATATTTTAGTTTTAGGAAGTTTTAGTTTTAGGATATTTTAGTTTTAGGATGTTTTAGTTTTATCGTGACATTTTCTTTATATCTGTTTTACTACATAATAAATTATACACTTGAAGCAAGTAATAATTATTATTTGAGTCAAGTTCGAGTCGCATTTCGATATAAGGAAACTGGAAAATGTCTTCATTTGAAATATACAATGTTTCGCATTATAGTTTTTGGGCCAAGAACTAATTTCTTATATCAAAATTCAAATGATTCTTTTAATAAAAACTCTCTCATTCATAATCGAGAATCAAATCTGTGTTGATTCAAGTCGAACCCAGTACAATTCTCGTCACAAGAAATTCAATCTTAAACATTCTTCAAACGTTAACTAGTGCGATTATCTTAGTCCAAGACATATTACAGGATGTGAAATTAAATGGGATACTTACTTAAGGCTATTCTACCGTTGGCGCGCTCCATACAAACGTAGTATGGTGATATTTTCAATACTATCCAATTGAAGTCAATGAAATTTTTCAAAAACAATCAAGTAACTAATCTCTATGTCGGTATGAAGTCAGATTTTCGTTAAAATATACAGTCTCAATGCTAGGATTAATTTAAGATTTGTATGGAAATATTTGTGGCACTGTAACTTTAAAACTATACATTTTATCGAAAATCTGACTTCATACCGACATAGAAATTAGTTACTAGATTGTTTTTGAAAAATTTCATTGACTTTAATTGGATAGTATTGAAAATATCACCATACTACGTTTGTATGGAGCGCGCCAACGGTAGAATAGCCTTAAAGGGGTGCTTCAGACCATCAAACTGAACAACTTTTACTGTAATCGCGAAAAAAACTTCCGCTTTCTCATACAAAACTGCAAACATAACTCGACTGAAATGTATAGGACAGCAGATTTTTTTTCCCGATTTCGATATTGGTATAGATAAAGTTGTTCAGTTTGATGGTTTGAAGCACCCCTTTAAATAAGTGTCCCATTTAATTATAACATTTGAGATTGAGAAAATATCAGTTGAAACATATTTGGTTCTTTTTTCTGTTTTTGGAGCAACTTCCTACTCACCCTCTTTCTCTGTATACAGTGACTACATTGTACAGGGGCTTTTCTTCCAGTTCAAATGGGCTCTTCATGATGTTGTAGAAAGATTCTAAAATTTATTTTGTAAGGTGACATAGGTAAGAAGTATAATTTACGTTTGAACGGAAATCTAGGTGACCTCGATTTCAATGCTTTTACGTTAGTTCGAATTTGACGATGTTGGAACGAATGCAAAGGAAAATGTGTCTTGAAAAATAGGAGTAAAGAATGGATACAAAACTGTTTATTGTGATGAAAGTAAGTACATGTAGGCACATTTTATCCATTTTTAATTAAAATTTTCCTTCGTAAGATAATATTTTACAAATTATTTTAAGAGGACATTGTAGCTCTCAAAGCTAATCATAGTGATATTTGTGGCTGAGAAAGTCGAGTCATAATTACCTTAGTGCATTTCCAACTCAAAAACCTACAGGCTTCGAAAGAAGAAAACACGTCAAAGCCAAATACCGGATTATGAAAGGGCGTTATTTGCTAGGCTTAGTTTGAGGTCTGATTTGAAAATACTCTAAGAACAAAGCTAGACACTGTCAACCCAATTCTTAACTGGATTCTTGTAGTGGAGTACCTATCTCAAACTCTTCAGTAAAAATATGTCTGAAGGTCTATATATGGTCTGTACCCTGTAACGGTACCACATAAATATTAATTTACTAATCGGTACAGGTTACAATTTACTATTCTGCCGTGCTAACCCAAAATGGCGTATGTCTGTTTTAGCGGTGTCGAAAAAAACGTGTTTTTATGTTTTACAAATACAAATACAAATTTATTTATTCGTGAAACCAGAATACACTCGTAAAAGGTGTTACAGTATATGTTTGGACTCACTGCGTTCTGCCACAGTTGGCGTACGAATACAACATAAATTATTGAAATTATTAAATAACAGTAGTAAATTAAGTTATTAAATAAAACATTAAGATTGAAAATAAATAACATTTCTAAAATAAGTTAACGTAATCTATAAAAACATCCATTTAACTAACCTATTACTAAATTAATTAACATTTTTTATTTAAGTATTAAGTTTTCTGAACATTGTTGGATCATTTTAGGTTGTCTAGTTCTAAATTTAAAGTAGGAAAGTAAGTATGTCAATGTAATCATATAATGTCAATCCAAAAGTTTTTGTATGTTTTTTTATTTTCATCGATCAAAACAGGACTTTTCCAAAAAAAAAATTATTTTTAAATATACTACTACTACTTAAGTATACTTTTAGTATAATTAAGCTACACGTTTTTTAGAGCAAAATTATTCATATTACTAGTTAAAAATGGATTTACGTCTTTTTTGCTTAGCAATCCCCTATACGTAAGTGAAACGTTATACGACCTTTTCCTTTATTTTTGTATGAGAGCTTCCATAACAATGATATCGTGTTTTTGGATGGATGAAGTGAGGTGAAAAAAGAAAGAAAAATGACAAAATATAGAATCAAACATTGACGTCTGTTCTTTACGACACAAAAAAATAACTAAGAAATATTATTGGTTCTAACTTAAATTTATGAACTTTAAATCAGTAATTTTTTCGCATCCTGTCTGATAATAAATTGAAAAAAAAATGGTTGATTTCTTCGGAATCGTATAAATTAAGAAAAAAATAAAAATCAGCATTTCACTAAGCTTTCTAATAATTATAAGGTTTTGATTCTGCCAATCAAAACCTAGAAAAACCTTTGGAGTTTAGATTTAGGTTCCAAATGATGATGATCATGATTGACGTAGACAACGTAGTTCAATGTTGGATCTGGCATAATTATATCACTTAGTCACTAAAAAACCATAAAATAATTGTCTTTTCATGGCCAAACTCCTAAAAATTATTTTAATTATTCAGATTCACTTTTCTTCACACTACCGTAAGACGTACGTCCAAACCGCTTAGGATAGTTGTTATAATTTGCGGTTAAAATTATAACAACCATCGTATTTATCAGCAGACTTACGTCTTATCGTCTTAGTAAGTGAACTATACGACTTTTTCGCTTAGTATTTCAGACATACCTACGTAATACGCTTCGAATTGGTGCAAAAATCTACTATACGTCTAATTGCTTAGTCGTTTTTCAGGCACTTGTTCTTCTTCTTCTTAAATAGTTAAGATATAATTTTTTTGTTTACAAAATCTGGTTCCTTACAGTTCAAGGAATCCAAATCAATAAAAAAACAGATTTTGGTCATTTTCGGACATACGCCTTTTTGGCTTAGCACGGCAGTATTAGTCTAGGAAATCTATGGATTTTTGTATGGAGTAGGTTGCATTAATTTAATTTGGCTGATAATTGGGAATATAGTAGATAAATACCAGAAAAACACAAATTCTCAATAATCCCAGGTTTATATCGTTATTTTGTAAGTAGGTACCTATGAAAAATTATAACATCAAAACATAATTATTTAATGTTTGTTTGTTTTGCCTCTTTTGTGGATATTGCTGGAAGTAATATCTTCAAAAATAAGCATGCCCTTTGTAAGTACATTAATATCGATTTTAAGGAATGTACTCAGGGTCCTTAGCCTATATAACCACTAAATCTCGACAAAAGTGTTTAAAACTAACAGTAAACCAAGTTCAAACACAATTTACTAAATAATGCAATCTCAAACCGTATTTTCCTAGACTTTATGAAATTGTGTTCATAATATTATTTATGTTAATAATTAAATCTGTGCGATAACTTGCATACGTTTAGTTGGAATATACTTTAAGTAGCTAAATAGTTTGTAAGGGAAAGTTTCAGTTAAGATACCGTAAGTTTTGATACCTACTCAAGTTACTTAGAGCATTTCAGCTGTAATTAATTTTAAACCTTTGACGGTGAGGTTTGTCGGCATTGGTGTAAATATAGTCGGCTTGTGTTAAATAAAACCGGCCAAGTGCGAGTCGGGCTACTCGGGCACCGAGGGTTCCTTACCACACCACCACACAAAATATTAACTAACAAAAAAGTGTTGTTTTCTATGGGACCTTTAGCGCGAGACCGACTCACACTTGGCCGGTTTTTATTATTTGTTGTTGTACTGTAGAGTTTTTTCTATATTCACACCAAGTTTGACGCTTGTATGAATACATACAAGCGTCTTTACGATATACTTTGCGAATAACCGTTTTTACGATAGATCGAGAAGAAAAACGTTGATAAAACTTTGTTTCTTGTATGAGGACCCCCTTAATTTTCAACTTTTTGAGATTTTTATTATTTGTTAGCAAAGGTCATTGGGCGAAATCTGACCCAGCTAACTAAATTTTTCATACAAAAACCAAATTGGATTTAAAATGTAAAATTTTATGTAGTTATTTATTTTTTAACCCATGGGAAAATGTACTAAATGTACCATAATGCTAAAATGTACTAAATGTCCAAAAATGTACAAAATGTACGAAAATGTTCAAAATGAAGAAAATGTACTAAAATGTACTAATTGTACTAAAATGTACTAAATGTAAGAAAATGTATTAAATGTACGAAAATGTTAAATAATGTACCAAAATATTACATTTTTCTTTATTAGTTTTTGGGCTGAATCCCATGGTCTACATTAATGCGACATATATTATTCATGAACTAGAGACTTTTATCTAAACATCGGATACTTTTTTTTTCTTTAGGTCGTGGGTATAGGTTTCATACTAAGGTGCCCAGTGATCTTTATCCGCCATAATAACGCACATTCTGTGAAAATTTTTACTGTCTAGCTATTACGGTTCAAAAGTTACAGCCGTAGGTAAAACAGACAGACAGACGGACGGACGGAAAACGTAGGCTTAGTAATAGGGTCCCGTTTTCACCCTTTGGGTACAAAAACTGTAATTAAAGCCGTTCCTGTACATAAAAATATTCGAGAAAAAAATCATGATATGGGAATGGGGAAAGAGATTGTTGGTAACAGCAGATTTTCTGTGTTGGTTCCTATGGTTCAACAATATTTTTCATTCCGACATTGGACTGTGCGAGTTCAATCGATTTAAAGTGGACAAAGTCACGAGTAAAACCTACCTCGAAATATAGAAATCTGATAAAAATAAAGGAGAAATCTTTACGTTTGAGAAAATTTCCTGAACTAAGTACCTAGGCATACAAGCTAAGTAGGCGGCCGGTGAACAGGAGTGCAATTTTTAGGGTTCCGTACCCAAAGGGTGAAAACGGGACCCTATTACTAAGCCTACGTTGTCCGTCCGTCCGTCCGTCTGTCCGTCTGTCCGTCCGTCCGTCTGTCCTACCTATTTAGGTCTGTAACTGTTGAACCGTAATAGCTAGATAGTTGAAATTTTCTCAGATTATGTGTTATTACGGCGGATTTGTTAACAAATAATAAAAATGACAAAAAGTTAAAAATTAAGGGGGGTTCTCAACAAGAAACTAGTTTTTATCAACGTTTTTTCTTTACGCTCTATCGTAAAAACGGTATCACATACAAGCGTTAAACTTAGTGTGATTATAGAGCAAACTCTACAGAATAACAACAAATACTAAAAACCGGCCAAGTGTGAGTCGGTCTTGTGCTAAACAACGGTCCCGGACAACAAAAAGTTTTTTTTCTAAGTTAATAATGTTGTGTTCTGTGGTGTGGTACGGAACCCTCGGTGCGCGACTAGCCCGACTTGCACTTGACCGGTTTTATTGAAAGTCACACGTTCGAATCAGCGTAGAAAGATTCATTTAACACGGTAATTTTGTATTTACTAATGAGGGATTTTCCATAAGAAAAAAAAGTTAGTTCCAAATTTCTCAATAGGTGGCGTTGACCAGAGAGGGGTCGATTAGGTATGAGCAAATATATGCGCTCTCACTTTATTATATTTACGCTGTTGTCGAGGCTCTCGCATAGAACTGTACAGACATGAGAAAAATGTTTCTCCTAGATTCAATCATCTGATAATCAACAGATATCAAGGCCTATGATGTTGATACTAATTAATTTTAGAAATCACTTATGCATATGCTCACGACTATATTCCCCGAGGGGGTAGTCAGAGATATTACTGTTACTATTATTATTTGTTATTGAGTTTCGGTACTAGGTACTAGTGAAACGTGGATGTTCTGAAGTTTCAGAATATCTCTGAAATCACTTATCTTTAGGGCTAATATGCCATGCACGATTGATTTACGAGTACAAAACGAGAAAACCATCACGCGCGTTCGATTTCGCATAAAATAAGTAACAAAGACAGAGGAAGTCTCGATTTTTGTCGTTTTCTCGGAGGTGGTATTTTTAGCCTTCTGGTGTAAATCCCATCTCGATAAACAACTTTCGACGCCCGAGAAAATATAATACCCATGGGAAAAGCGAAACACCGCAGGTGAGGATCAGTTAGTTCCTTCATAAAGGCGGCTCCTATAATGAAGGAGGGTGGGCCACACGCTGTGAACACGCTTATTTACGTTCTCCTTTATACTTGTCAGTGTATTAGTATTTTATCAGTGTCTTCTTCGTTGCCAAGCAGAATTAGTCCTTATGTCTTGAAGTTTAATGTGATATTGTATTGAGTTCTAAACGTGGACACCGAATTTTCTTTTATAGTAGATCATTGCGGCTCCCGTTAGATTATTAGAATCCAGTTACGGTGTGAACGTGAGGAAAATAAATGTTGTCTCCGCAGATATAGGAATTAGAGTCTGTGGTTGTCTCTATAGCCTCTCAAGATCTACGTTTTTATAATCGGTTTGATTGACATCGGAAATCAGGTAAATTTTTTTATCTCTTTAAACAAGTCCTACCTAGTTAAAAGTATATTATTATAATAACCATTATGATAAAAAACCGCGTTCAAAAAAAGTTAAAAAGTAAAAAATTATTATTGTAGCCGATGACTTTTTGTTCGCATCTACAGGGTGAAATTGATATCATTAGCATCCTTTTAAACTAAGAGTCTACCCATCCAACTGAACAACTTTTACGATGGGAGCAAACCGATCGGAGAAACAAAAAAATCAGCTGTTGCATACTAAACTGGCCCTGTACCCGGACTTTCGAAGTTCGATATATCGCCACTGTTTCGGTCCGCACTTCATTGTAATAGAGTTGACATTGGAACGAAAACGTTCACGCAATTGCGAAGTTCGAATGTGCGGGTAGAGCCCCTGCATCGCCTACTCGAATCAAATGATTTTTTTGTGCTCCGATCGGTTTGCTCCCATAATAAAAGTTGTTCAGTTCTATGGGTAGACTCTTAGTTTAAAAGGATGCCAATGATATCAATTTCACCCTGTATAAGAACATTAATTTGTTTTATCGAAGTCGCTGTCAAGCCAGTACGATTCGCGGTAGGACTGTATTTGTTGTTTGGCTTGGCTTGACACCGACTCCAATAAAACAAATGAATGTTCTTATAGATGCGAACGAAAAAGTCATCGGCTACAATAAATATTTTTTTACTTTTTTAGTTTTTTGGTGTTTGATTTAGAAATGTTTGTCGTCATTTACCCATGTTCAAACACGTTGTGTCAAGTAACAATTTATAGATACCAAAGAAGTATTTAGTTTCTACTTAATCCACTTATCCACATGTTTATTTAAGAAAAACCTAGTCAGACAATTAGAAGATAATATTTTTACTCGCGTAAAAACTAAGCTACTTCATCTAGCTATGTCAATATTAACCAGATTCTGCGAAGTTCACTGTCGGTTCTTAATTGCCTGAATTTGCTGCAAACATTACAGCTTTTATATTTTCAAGCAATCTTGTAAAAAAGCTATTTTGTTAAAAGTGTCTCAATTTTTTATTCGCGGCACAAAAACCGCGGCTTTTATTTTTGCTTATTCTTCTGTCCACATTTAGTTTTTGTTCGCACTATGTTTTTTAATGAAATAACTTTTCTCCGTCTTCGGATACTGCATCTCGAAGAAACGGACAAAAGAATGGGATAATTTTGTTTGTGCTATTTTCTGGAAAATATCGATTGATAATGGGCAAGTTTAATTTAACTTAACTAAATTTATTCCTGTCACTTTCTAAAATAAGATTAAGAAAAGAGACAGAAAACCAACAGCTGACTTTTGTGCTGTCAAAGTGACGTTACACGCCCAAAATAAGATGCCATCATTTTGACGACCCGGTTGGTGTAATGGTTACCACGCCGGACTGCCAAACCAGGGTCCTGGGTTCGAATCCCGGTTCGGTCATGGATGTTTATATGTTTGTGCCGTTGTTGTATGGTTTCCATAATAAACAGCCTATAAATAGTGCTTTCTTGGGATCATTACAATGTATGTGCCTGTGAGCGTTATTATTATTATTTATTATTTATCATAATGTACGTCATCTTATTTAAGGCGTTTTTGGGCGTGTAACGTCACTTTGACAGCACTAAAGTCAGCTGTTGGTTTTCTGTCTCTTTTCTTAATCTTATTTTAGAAAGTGACAGGAATAAATTTAGTTAAGTTAAGTCGTGGCACAGTCCGAATCGGGGCCATTAACACTAGATGTCAGAACTTGGTTATAGCAACGTACACTTTTTTTAACGCTTAGATTAGCTTCGCCTGTATGTATTTAAAAGCATGTAAGAAAATCTAGGAAGTCTATATTAACCTACCTACTTCTACAGGGTGAAATTGATATCATAGCATCATTTTAAACTCAACCCATCGGAATGAACAATTTTTACTATGGGAGCAAACCGATCGGAGCAAAATAGAAATCAGCTGTTGCATACATTTGAGTCGAAAACTCGCGCGTCGACATTGCAGTTTAGTATGGAACAGCTGATTTTTTATTTGCTCTGATCGGTTCGCTCCCATTGTAAAAGTTGTTCAGTTTGATGGGTAGAGTCTTAGTTTAAAAGGATGCTAATGATATCAGTTTCACCCTGTATTTGTTGTATCGATTTGAAACTTTGCGAGCGTACTTTTATGTCATTCGGATTATAATACAATAATTGGTTCCATTTTGCTGACTTCAAGATGACGAGGCAGAAAGTGGAACTCTTCAGTGGTTACTTGTAAACCCCTCGAGCTTGGACTCATTTGGTTTGTTTTGAACAGTCCTTGTCAGTGTGATAGAAGTCTAGCCATTCGCCCACATTAACAGCTTTTACTCTAAACCAGCTTTTATAACAGACCCGCGTAACAATAAACATTTAGTAGCCACATCGTCGAGGTAATAAAAGCAACACCTCTCATACATTATCCACCTGATTACGGACGCAGCGGGTTGCCATTTGTCACTGAGATAACCACAACATTACGGTGTTGTTACGATACCCAGGTGCGTTACGTTTAGGTCAAAACTGAGTTGTAGATTACTATAATTTTGAATCACGGGTCTTTTTAGGGTGATTTAGATTATCTAACTGAGCTTTTTCGTTTCAATTAAAGGTCGTATAGAAATCGATGTTTTTTCAATTTTTAATTTTGTTATTCTCCCTTGGGTAAATTAGGGTTAAATCTCATCTGGCAGCACAGCATCGCCTTTTTCTGTCTCTCCCTCCTTTTCTGTCACTCTTGAACGTCATTTGCTAGAGCAAATAAGGTAGACGGAACGCGACCGCACGCCGCAGCACCGCCCCGCGCGCGATCGCGTTACTGTCTATCTTATTATACGTTCCTGAATGACAGAAAAGGATGGAGTGACAGAAAAAGGCGATGCCGTGCTGCCAGATGAGGTTTAACTAGTTGGAAAGTTATTCAATTTGATGGTCTGAAGCACCCCGTTTGATATGAAACGCATTTAATTTTACACCCCGTATATTCAATGGTCTACGCGAACGATGTCGCGGGCACCACTTTTGAGGATAGACAGAGACTATCGATTGCCATTTAGGTACTTGGGATTGAGCTGATAAAACACACAAGCTGGAGTGGTCTAGCCTTACAGTCTACAACACTCCAAGAAATTTATCACCAATGTGACAACTCGTGTCTCAAAGTTCAAACTGAACAACAGCAGGAGCAAGGCTTGTGCCATCGTCGGAGCCCTCACTGGGCACTACGCCACAGGCACGATGATGCACAAGATGAAACTCACCCTGGATCCCAGCTGCCAAGCGTGCGGAGAGGATGAGGAGACCATGGAGCACATTCTCTGTGACTGTGATGTCTTGGCGGCAAAACGCATGTGCCTCCTCGGTGATGGATATCCAAAACCGGGAGATCTTAGGCTTCTTCCCCTCAATGGTATTATTGCCTCCTTCATTGACCATGTATTTGAAGGGTGAAGAAAGCAAAAAAAGTATTGGCGCCAACACAAAAGATCCCACTGGGTCGAAGTGTTGCTGGCTTGCCAGCAACATGATAAGATAAGATAAGACTATCGATTGCCATTTAGGTACTTAGCTGCTCTAATATTATGTACTTATTTTAACTAGTCCTATCCTAGTGGAACGTGTGGCCCCAATTGTTTATGTATTGTGTCTGATAGAACTCATTATACTATATAGGGCAGCTAAAGTACGCAATAAATTATCGTAGTGACAGACCATGTAGCCGCATTAGTGTAAGTGAACGCATAAGTTTACCGAGACGAGTAAAAGCATTGATGTTTAATGTACCGTGCCAGAACATTCTGTATGTCACTAATACCACTTTATTCTTGCTACTTATATTGTAGTAGGTCCGATGCGGTTCCGCATGCCGTATTTTTTTAGGGTTCCGTACCCAAAGGGTGAAAAAGAAACCCTATTACTAAGCCTACGTTGTCCGTCCGTCCGTCCGTCCGTCTGTCCGTCTGTCCGTCTTTCCGTCCGTCCGTCCGTCCATCTGTCCTACCTATTTAGGGCTGTAACTTTTGAACCGTAATAGCTAGATAGTTGAAATTTTCTCAGATTATGCGTTATTACGGCGGATTAGTTAACAAATAATAAAAATGTCAAAAAGTTAAAAATTAAGGGGGTTCTCAACAAGAAACTAGTTTTTATCAACGTTTTTTCTTTACGCTCTATCTTAAAAACGGTAATACATACAAGCGTCAAACTTAGTGTGATTATAGAGCAAACTGTACAAAATAACAACAAATACTAATAACCTGCCAAGTGTGAGTCGGTCTCGCGCTAAAGGTCCCGGACAAAAATGTTTTTTTTCCAAGTTAATAATGTTGTGTTCTGTGGTGATGTGGTACGGAACTCTCGGTGCGCGAGTAGCCTGACTCGCACTTGACCGGGTTTATTTAAACTTTAAGTTAGCTTCTATTCTGATTGTGATAAGGATTACGGTTGTGAGTTTATTTATTTTGTATGGTTTATGAAAAACACTGCTTAATAAATCATATGTGTGAAATTCCCAAGAACATTTTATATAGTATTCAATATAATTATATATATTCTATAAGGTTTGCGCCATAAACTTAGTATACAGGGTGTTACACAAATACAAATATACATTTTAGGGGGTGGTTAAAACCATCAAACTGAACAACTTTCACTATGGAGCCAACGTCAAGAAAAAATAAAAAAAATTTGCCGTCCAATACATTTGACTCGAGACGGTACTGCAGTTTTGTATTTATTGTATTTATTTGTATGAAAGTGCGGATTATTTTTTCGCGATTTCGATGTTGGCTCTATAGTGAAAGTTGTTCAGTGTGATGGTCTGAAGCGCCCCCTTAAGTATTACTAGGGTGTTTTGTTACAGCCTGTATAAATCGAGTGAGGTATCGTTGGATACGTCTTGTCAAATGAAACAAAACTCCCATAGAAACTAAATGCTTCTGTCTCAAGATATCTGCGCTCAAAGTCAAAAATAGATTTCCAAAAATGTCTCTAAATAAAATAAACAATTCGATTACCTACTTTTCTTCCTATTCTACTCATGCAATGGCTACGGAACCCTATCATGGGCGAGTCCGATTCGCTCTTAGCCGAAGCACCTGAAGCACCCCCTTAAGTATTACTAGGGTGTTTTTTTACACCCTGTATAGGTAAACAAATTATTTTCTAACCCCCTTTTCGTTGTAATGGGGGGGAGGGTCGAAAACTATATCATACCTAATTATTACCCCATTTCTGTTTTTGGGTTACTACTCTTATCTGTCTTCATGGCAAATTTCGATTCAATATAGGTGAAAAAATGAGCGAGTAATTGAGGTGAGGCTTACAGACAGACAGAATGGACGAAAGTATAAAGGTTCCTTGTTTGACTACGGAACCCTAAAAAAAGGAGAGATTTGTCTTTGTCTTTATTAAGTTACATCCCAGCAAGTGCATAAAGTGCAACTAGAGTTTTCTCGCTTTTATCCCAGACCGGATTGTTAGCTAGCTGGAGCTCCAAGAAGGTGAGGTGGTTTATTTATTATGAGTATTTATTGTACACGAAACACTATAAACAATTGTTATAAATAATTTGTGAAATATAAGAACTTAGATGTATGCAGGGTGTTAGGGTAAACAGTTGTATTACTTTAAAGCAGGGTTTCCCAACCTTTTTTGCGTCACGCCTCCCCTGGTATTATAAGTAATAGTTGCAGGCCCCCCACTATCGAAATTTTAATGACAAGCGCGGCTGGAAAGGTGCTATCTGAGACCTGCTGAGCCTGAACATGTCAGTAACAACAAACTGATGGGTGAATTAGTAACTAAATGAATGAGTGGAATTTACGTCGTTAACTGGATTTTGCTTTTCAAAATTTAAACGCATTGTGCCCCCCCTACGATATCACTACGCCCCCCAAGGGGGGCGCGCCCCACTGGTTGGAAAGTCCTGCTTTAAAGGGTGATTGTACCCATGATAGAATTCACAAAAAAAATCGAGTTTTCATACAAACGTTCGATCAGGTGATTGCATTTAGTATGGGACGTCCTTTGTTTACTTTCCTATATGTTTCTTAGGGAAAGGATTGTTACGTATCATGGGTACTATCACCTTTGCAATTAAAGGAATCTGTTTACCCTAACACACCAAGATCAAGACAAAAGTGCCCTCAGACAGACAGACAGACAGACAGACATACAGACAGACAGACGGACGGAGAAGGGTGGACGGGGGACCGACAGACGGACGGAGGGGCGGACGGACGGATAGAAGGACAGCGTAGGCTTATGAATAGGTTCCCGTTTTCACCCTTTGGGTACGGAACCCTTACAAAAAGTATGGTACTATGCAACCACCACCACAGAGAAATTACGCGCTCCCATATGGACACTCCTTGCTGTGTGGTTGAAGGCACTTTAGAAATTGTAATTTTTGAAGTAGCCCAAGTCATTTTACGGTTTGAGCCGAGACTAATTAATAAATGCTTTTTTTTCTATAGATATAGTATTTAACAGTCGATTTGAGACATTACCGTTATAAATACTCTAAAAATGGTGTTAATAATTTTTTCTATTTAGAAGGTTTTGAAAAATACATTCGTTTTTCAAATAAAACACTCATTTTTTAAATTTCAATTCCTATTTTCTTGCTCTATAATAATTTATATCGTTAAATCTAATTCAAATGAGTTCAGTGCATTCGTATTAATAAAGCATTCTGGGACATACAATTTTGATTTCTATGTTGCACACCTAGCCAATTCTTTTTTAACCGACGAAAAAACAAAAGACGGAGGAGGTTCTCAAGTCGACGCGTATATTTGTTTTTTTTTTATGTATGAACACGCATAACTTTGTACAGAGTAGTCCGATTTTGATAATTTTTTTTTTGTTTAGTAGGTCATACTTCAGAGGTGGTCCCATTTTAATTTGGTGAAGATCTGGTAAAGGGCTTCGGAGATAGACAATAAAACTCCGCAAAAAATCTATGGCATATCATCGACGATTGAAATAAATGATCCGATAACTTCTTACAGAGTAGTCCGATATTGATAATTTTTTTTTCGTTTGGTAGGTCGTACTTCAGAGGTGGTCCCATTTCAATTTGGTAAAGATCTGGTAAAGGGATTCGGAGATAGACAATAGAACTCCCCTAAGATCTATAGCATATCATCGACTATGGAAATAAATGATTCGTGTTCATGTTCCCTTTTAGGTCATACTTCAGAGCTGGTCCAATTTTAATTTGGTGAAGATCTGGTAAAGGGCTTCGGAGATAGACAATAGAACTCCTCAAAGATCTAGAGCATATCATCGACTATTGAAAGAAATGATTCGTGTTCATGTTCCCTTTTAGGTCATACTTCAGAGGTGGTCCCATTTTAATTTGGTGAAGATCTGGTAAAGGGCTTCGGAGATAGACAATAGAACTCCTCAAAGATCTAGAGCATATCATCGACTATTGAAAGAAATGATTCGTGTTCATGTTCCATTTTAGGTCATACTTCAGAGGTGGTCCCATTCTAATTTGGTGAAGATCTGGTAAAGGGAGATGTACAATAGAACTCCTCAAAAATCTATAGCATATCATCGGCGATTGAAATAAATGATTCGTGTTCATGCTCCCTTTACATTTACAATGAATATGTTAACCCAATATAACACCAACACTGAAAATTTTGAAATAAAAAATTTACTTCAAAACTAAAAAGTACCTACTAAATAATAATATAACCAGCGTATTTTAAATTCGCATCTATCAGAACATTAATTTGTTTTTTGGATTCTAAAACTATAAATTACTGTAATTTTTAAAGAAAAAACATATTTTTTACGAAATTTTATTGTTTTATTTGGTAGGTAGGCTACCAAATTTTACACGTAAATTACAGAATTTTTATAATTTGCTAATAAAGTTACATTAATACATTTTGTTCTTACAAGTTAACAAAACAAGTTCCTTATATAGTTACATAATTTGCCATAAGGCCAGAGGGTACGCAGAGATTTGTTGCATATGAGTGCACAGTGCACGCTAAAGCGCGCTCGTGTGTTGGTGTGTTTGTTTATAATTTGCTAATAAAGTTACATTAATACATTTTGTTCTTACAAGTTAACAAAACAATTTTTGGTTTTGTATTTTAATTTTACTCAATCTTACTCAGCTGCTGATGCTTAAAAAGTAAAACTGTGATTAAAGCATCAGCTTCCTTATATAGTTACATACTTTGCCATAAGGCCAGAGGGTACGCAGAGATCTGCTGCATATGAGTGCACAGTGCACGCTAAAGCGCGCTCATGTGTTGGTGTGTTTGGATGTGTTTGTGTTTGTGTGTGTGGGGGTGTGTGTGAGTGTGTGTGTGTGTTTGTGGGTGTGTGTAGGCAGGGGTTGGATGAATACGTGTGACAAAATAATTATAATAAAATGTTTATGTGCACCCACTTATCCAGCCCTACGACTTACGTCTTGGGATCACTTTATAAGCACATGGATAAGTGGATCACAAGTGGAGGATAGGAGGAAAAAATATTCAACTAAACTTCTTACTCGCATGCGTGAACCGTCCCTCAATCGTATATATCTTATTCTTATAGGCTCATCATCAGGTTCGCTCAGTTCGATATCACCATCTTCCTCACTCCACATACTATTTGGAATCGTTTCGTATCGCACAGCAAATTCTGCCAGACTTATATTTTCTAGCTCATCAGGCCTCAACACAGGGCGTAACAAAACTCGCCGGCGGGGGACAGGACGTAAAGGCTCTGCTGGTCTCCCAGTCCCCTGCCATCCGGGCGAAGATGGAGTGCCGCTGGGTTATTTTAGTGGGTATACCGGTGACACGCACCGGAGAGTCCCACATACCCCTCCCATCCCCCAACGGGAGGGGATACATAATGCATTTTTTCCCAGCGTAAAAAAAAAAAAGGTTGTAACAAAACACAGGTAATTGCCGAGGTAACCAGAGGCGGTGAGGTAAAAAGTTGGTGGGAGGCAGGGAGGCTATGGACAATACTGTATGTAGTAATATATACTCTTTCTTATACTGTGGTTAAAAGGTAGGTAGCTTTTTTAAAAGTAATCGAAAATTATGCATGTAGTAATTAGAAGATTATAGCCACAAAAAATTATAAAATAAAAGCTTTTTAACAAAAAAATTCAACCGCCGAAAAAACTGAAAAGCAAAAAATAATAATTAATTTTACCTTAATAACTAAATTCTTAAACTAATGTAAGTAAGTATATCAAAGTATATAATATTATTTTGCAATTATTTTGAGTTTTTAATTAACCTTAATAACTAAGTTCTTAAACGAATGCAAGTATACCTAAGAAATTTTGAGTCGGCGCCAAACAATCCATGAACAAAGATCACTAAATAACCTTAAATTTAAAGAAATAACCAAAATGAAATTAACAATGCAAGCTCTCCGCACGACCACTAGCAACGAGACGGGACGTATGCACCTGGGCCTCTACTCTGACATTCGAACTTCACGATTACGTGAACGTTTTCGTTCCAATGTCAACTCTATTACAATGAAGTCCGGACCGAAACAGTCGCGATATATCGAAAATCGAAAGTCCGGGTACAGGGCCTGTGTGGATAGTGATGTTATATTGGTTACGTTACGTGGTGTGTGCCCGTTCGGGTTGCTGGCGCGCATCACGCAATTAATTAATTTTCTTGTTTGGCGCCGACTCAAAATTACTTAGGTATACTTGCATTCGTTTAAGAACTTAGTTATTAAGGTTAATTAAAAACTCAAAATAATTGCAAAATAATATTATATACTTTGATATACTTACTTACATTAGTTTAAGAATTTAGTTATTAAGGTAAAATTAATTATTATTTTTTGCTTTTCAGTTTTTTCGGCGGTTGAATTTTTTTGTTAAAAAGCTTTTTTAAATATGTTTTCATATAGTCTTTTTGTCACTAAATGGTGCCGGTTACAGTTTAAAAGTAATATTTATAATTACTTCCCACCTCTTCTAACAAAACTCCGTAAAATGACTGGGCTAAAGCGTTGAATGTGTAGGTACCTACTGGGTTTATTATTCTTGGTAGAAGTGTTTCGTACACACTAGTTACACTAAACATACCTAACACAAAACTACCTGTACAACGTGTTGATGAATAAACGCAAAACTAGAATACAGCATGCTAGCGCTTTCATTCATTGCTTTCATTAATTTTTGCATGAAAACTTAAAAATGCAAATAACTTTAAAGAATTAATAAAATAATAAAATTGTTGTTTTGCAATTATTTCGTTATACAAGGTGTACAATAAAATGGGACAGCTACTCAAAGGGGTGCTTCAGACCATCAAACTGAACAACTTTCTCTATGGGACCAATATCGAAATCGCGAAAAAAAGATCTGCTGTCCCATACATTTCAGTCGAGTTATGTTTGCAGTTTTGTATGGGAGAGCGGATTTTTTTTTCGCGATTTCGATATTGGTCCCATAGAGAACGTTGTTCAGTTTAATGGTCTGAAGCACCCCTTTCAGTAGCTGTCCCATTTTATTGTACACCCTGTATAAATCAGTTGGGCTTGTATGAGGTTTTGCGCTTATTCATTAACACGTTGTATACCTAAGTCAATTCACCAAAAATGATAATTTTTATTTTTTCCTGTTTACGATAAACTGCTAATAATACAGCCTATCCCCAAAATATCTAGTCCTCAACATCAATGAAGTTACGAATGATATAAAAGCCAAGCTATAGTTCTGTTAGAGAAAGTAGTAAAGAAACAAGACTTGAAATGGAATCTTGCCAAATTCATCCGTCCAAACAACGCAACTTATGTTATTGTTCTTGTGTTTCCAATTTGCGATCGTTTGGCTTATTTTCTGAGACTTATTTTCAAACTCTATTTATTGTTGTTGATAGAGAAATAACAAGTAAAATGTGTTAACGAATAAAATCTTCGTCGATAACAGAACAATATTTTACAAAAAACTTGATGAAATTAGCAAAAACATTATAATGTTAACTTATAATTACAACAAATAATCGTGTCTGTTTTGTAGTCTTCACGTTTGTAAATAAAGAAAAATTTCCTAATTTCATCAAAATGTTGATCATTGGGTATTGTGTTTGTTATCGATAACGTATTCTGACCAAAATACAGTTTTAAAAAGATCAAATAAGTGTCTAAAAATATAGCTTAAGATTTAATTAAATACAATTTAATAATAAAGCATTCGAAGGCAGTACTTTGAATGTAATTAAATGAAGGAACAGAAACGTTAAAAATAAATTAATACTTTGATGCCAAAGTAAACATTTTGTTAATTTAAAATGCGCCGTCCCTCGCCTCTCTCATTTGTATGTTAAAACCAAAACAAGTACCTAGATTCCCTCCAGTTTTATTAGAGACTTAAAAACTGCCTTATCGTGGCGATTATAAGAATGCAAATTTTTTATTCCTCACTTTGAGGTAATACGGGGTGTTTTAGAATATTAAGAATTTATTTTTTTATTTTTAGCATTTACACAGATTTGACTTGAAATAAGATCTCATAATTTTAAAGAGTATTTAGGGTTGTCTACTTTTTCACATGAAATGCTTTTGATGGCATTCTATTTCACCAAATCTTTTTTGAGTCATTGATTCATCAGCCTCTACAGGGTGTAACTGGCGTTACTTGACCACGAGTACCCAATGTGGCTTGGCAGACTTCACATATAAGATTTAATATTATGCATTTTTGAAAAGCTTTACACGACATTTGCGGAAAAAGTTGGTTTGAATGACCAAATTACTGAGGATCCTATGCGACATACTATAATAAAAAATAAAAATAAAAATTATATTGCAGCTGATGACTTCTTCGTGTGCATCATAAGAACATTAATTTGTTTAATAGAAGTCGCTGTCAAGCCGGTACGATCCGCGACAGGGGCTTGCATTCGTTTTTTGGGTTGGTTTGACACCGACTTCGATAAAACAAATTAATGTTCATATGATGCAAACGAAAAAGTCATCAGCTGCAATATTATTTTTTTATTTTTTAGTTTTTTTGAAGGCGGTTTAATTTTTTTATTAAAATGTCGTTTATTTCGCAATTTTTAGTAGTGAAATGCCTCCGTGGTCTAATGGTTAAGAGCTTTGGCTCTCGATACGAAGGTCGTGGGTTCGGTTTCCACCGGGGACACCTAGTGATATGTCACTTTGTGCGTTTTTCCCCAGTTGGTTAGGACATTGCAGGCTGAATCACCTGATTGACCGAAAAAAAAAATGATTCCGTGCTTCGGATGGCACGCTAAGCCGTTTTTCCCGGCTACTATCTCTGGTGGTCGTAGTCGTTACATAAAAACTACGTCAGAGGCCGTTAGGCGGTCTGAAAAAATTCTGACACCAGGGCTCTTCTGCCCACACGATAAGAAGAAGAAGAAGTAGTGAAATACATTAGTTCGACTCAAATATCAGTTATGCACACAAAGGGTACATCGATACAAAGCAAATGTTTCAATCGCCAACGATGTGCTGTCAACTTTTGAGGAGTTCTATTGTGTAGCGCCGAATTGCGTCATCAGATCTTCACCAAATTAAAATGGAACCATCTCGGAGGTAAATACTTCAGAACTAAAAAAGAATCACCTAAATCGGTTAAGAAATGCCGAATTTATCGCGTATATACGTACAATACGTACAAAATTAGTTCATATCTTGAAAACTACTGAACCGATTTTGATAAATCTTATACTGTACCTTAAGTTTACACGATTTAATACCTCCGTCTCCCTTTCATCTGCGGGGGACGAGACGCAGGCTGGGTTTCCACCCTTATGTCGTTGACCTACCAGCAATTCGCACGAAGAAGTTTGCTTCTTCTTTTATAATGCGCACGGCTAAGGAGTGGAACGCACTGCCTGCGGACCTGTTCCCTGAGCAATACAACCTGGGCCTCTTCAAGGCAAGAGTGAATAGGCATCTTTCTAGGTAAGCATGCTACATCTTCGGCCTCATCATCACTCAACATCAGGTGAGATTGGGGACAAATGTTTACCATTCGAAAATAAAAAAAAAAAAAAAGTTGGAGTAAATGTAAGCCAATAAAAAATATGGTCACAATCCGATTAACAGTTTCGGTGAAAAGCGTGGACAAAAATACATACATACATACATACATACATACATAATGCATGCATACATACATACATACACCTATGAAATTTTGTATATTTGTTTAGAAGCCCTAATAGATTATCATAATTATGTGAATATTTTGCAATTCCTATAATATTACGAATATTATTCCTATATTATTCCTATCGAATTGATAACCTCCTTTTTTTTTAAGTCGGTTAAAAATAAAACAATCTCCATTTCAAATTCAGGTTACAGAAAATGACTATGCACAAACAAAACCTTTTCAGAGCGCGTGTACCTACCTACCTAAATGAAAAACCTGCACTTTGTTTTCTTCGGAAAGTCGGTCACGTCACAACGGAACTTGTGTTTTATCTGGAGCCATCTCACACAGTCTCGCGAATAGGATGTGGCGTATGTCGCAGGGATCGCAAGGCGACATTTGATAAGAGTTTTTGTTCGCGAGGAAGTAAAGAATCGTGCCACATCCGCGTTGTAGCCCAGTCATTTTAAGGAGTTTTATTAGAAGTGGTGAGGAGTAATTATCAATGGGACTTTTAAACTGTAACGGGCACAATTTAGTGACAAAAAGACTATCTGAAAACATATATTTAAAAAAATCGCTACGCAACATAGAAATCAAAATTGTATCTCCCAGAAGGCTTTTTACTGAATAGTATTATCACCCATGCACTCATTTTAATAAGATTTAACGATTTAATTTATTTTTGAGCAACAAAATATAGGCATTGTTTAATAATTTATATTATATAATAATTTATATAATATTATATTCATTAGAAAATACTAATGTATTTTTAAAGCCTTTTAAGTAGACAATAATATTAACACTACGTTTGAAGTATGTATTATGGTAACGCCTTAAGAGGGCTATCGCAGTCCAGTGGCGCCCTCATCACATTAAAAAAGATTTCGCAATAAAGAAAGCCTACATTAAAAAAGTAATCCACACGAACACTACTAAAGCCTTCAAGCCATTGTTATGCAATACTTTTATAGGTTCTAAACATTCCACTTTTAGACAATTGCGAATAAAAACAAAAGCGGCCGTTTTTTTCTTTTTTCTCAATTTGTATGTTTAGAGCTTTAAAAAACCTATAAAAGTATTCTATGAAAATAGCTTGAAGGCTTTTGTAGTGTTCGTGTTGATTACTTTTTTAATTTAGGCTTTCTTTATTGAGAAATCGTTTTTTAATGTGATGAGGGCGCCACTGGACTGCGATAGCCCTCTTAAAAATGTGCAAAACTTTACCATCAAGTTTTTTTGAACGAGATAAATGCTAAATTTTAAATTTGGGGCTGTTGCTGACGTAATTTTTTTATTTTAGTACATTTCTAAGCTCAAATTGGGTCTGAAATACTATACCGAAAAAAGAAAACTATTATTTATTAGTCCCGGCTCGAACCGTAAAATGACTGGGCTATCGCCTGCTCCTTCAGTTCGTTGACCCTAAATAATATTGAAACTTGATTTCATAACTGGGCCATGTGGTTTCAGTCGACCCATTTTCCTCTGGCTGATTCCTAAACACATTCAGCAGGATGCTTTGAGGAAGTGTACAGGGTGTAACAAAACACCCTAGTAATACTTAAGGTGGTGCTTCAGACCATCAAACTGAGTAACTTTCACTATGGAGCCAACATCAAGAAAAAATAAAAAAATCTGCTGTCACATACATTTTAGTCGAATCGGTACTGCAGTTTTGTATGGGACAGGTGATTTATTTTATTTTTTCTGTATACAATGAGCGTAGGTGGCGCGTTGCGGATAGCTATGGAAACTCAATCTTGAGGTCCAGGTTCGAATCCGCACGGATCACATGCCATGTACCAATGAGTTTTTCTAACTAATGCACGTAATATCGACTGCTCTCAAACGATGAAGGAAAACATCGTAACGAAACCTGCATACGCTGAAGATGAAATTCCGTTGCGTATTGTGAAGTCTAGTAATAGTATAAGAGATAAGTGTACTTTTTTGCAACCATCAGCAGCACGGCTGATTCAGTGTTGATGGGGTGTAGAGCATCTCTGTGATGGGGATGGACCAGGTCTGCCTGCATAACACCAGTCGGTTTAGGAGTTACTGATGATTAAAAATCTGTAAAAAATTAACGATCAGCTGCACGGAATAGTACAAAAAATGTCAAGTTCTGTCTGTCGGTTTAGGAGATACAGCCAGTCAAAGTTTCGACCTTTGATCGGATGGTATCTCCTAAACCGACTGATGAAACATGTCAGTTTTTGTACTGTTCACATAGCTACAGTGCATATTACAACAATAACATACGATCAGCCTTGGAGCTGATCGTTAATTTTTTACAGACCTTTAATCATCAGTAACTCCTAAACCAACTGGAGTTATGCAGGCAGACCTGGTCCATCCCCATCACAGAGAAGCTCTACACTTATCTCTCGGAATATAATTCGCATTAGGCACGCGTGATGGACTAATGCCCAAACACCCTCCCTGAGGGTATGCCTGTGCCCTATAACAGTGGGACGTATATAATTTGTAACTGTGTAGAACATTCTTACAGAATATTAAAATGGATTAACACTTACGATCTTAGAAAATGTACAGTATCTTTTTCATTAAGATATAAATAAAATTTCAAATGTCTGTATGAATT
This sequence comes from Agonopterix subpropinquella, assembly GCA_922987775.1. Taxonomy (NCBI): domain Eukaryota; kingdom Metazoa; phylum Arthropoda; class Insecta; order Lepidoptera; family Depressariidae; genus Agonopterix; species Agonopterix subpropinquella. Next base: position 12,560,460 of record OV277695.1, on the reverse strand, counting down.
CATCCTTTAAAATCAATTAAAGGTAAACAATCCCAATATTTACGTTTATTGTAACTCTCGGTAAACCGGAAGCCTTAAAAGATATGCTCTTAACTCCGTGAACGAAAACGACCGACGTTTTATTCTTCAGTATTGAAACTAAGCATTCCCTTTTTCGTCTGGGATTTTTGGTCTGATTCCGAATCTTAAAGTTTTACAGAGAATCACGTTCTATTTTATTGGATTTTGATTTCCCTGGCGATTTGTTTTAGGTACTATGTTGTCTCTTTTTGTATTAGGTATTTACTTCTTCGGCGGTTTTAGTTTAAACAAGTTTCGAAACTAAAATTCCGAACGACAGCGAGGTAGAAACTGATCAACAAAATGTAATAAGCGAAGTTTCTTCTCAGTTTCACGAATTTTACGGATACGAAGTTTCGAACTTTACATCTTGCTAGATTAATCTGAAGGTAAAAATTATCTGTTGGTATAGTAACATTTTAGGTCGATAAGTTTCAATTTATACAGGGTCCTTCTTAATATGCTGACACTTTTTTAAGGGGATGATCAGACCATCATACTGAACAACTTTCTCTATGGCACCAACACCGAAATCGCGAAAAACAAAACTGCTCTCCCATACATTTGGCTAGAGTAGGTTTGCAGTTTTGTATGGGCGAGCAGATTTTTTTTTCGCGTTTTTGATGTTGGTCCCATAGAGAAAGTTGTTCAGTTTGATGGTCTGATCATCCCCTTAAAAAAGTGTCAGCATATTAAGAAGGACCCTATACAGGGTGTACAATAAAATGGGACAGCCACTTAAAGGGGTGCTTCAGACCATCAAACTGAACAACTTTCTCTATGGGACCAATATCGAAATCGCGAAAAAAAATTCCGCTCTCCCATACAAAACTGCAAACATAACTCGACTGAAATGTATGGGACAGCAGATTTTTTTTTCGCGATTTCGATATTGGTCCCATAGAGAAAGTTGTTCAGTTTGATGGTCTGAAGCACCTCTTTAAGTAGCTGTCCTATTTTAATTTACACCCTGTATAGTCCACCATCTTCAGACAAAATATGAAGGTACGTGAGAAGAATTTACAGTATTGTTCAGCAACCAATCGACCCATAAATGTTTTATTGTGTAACAAAATTGTCCCTTCTTTCATATTGTTCAAAGTTTGTATAGATATTATATTTAGACAAACTGCGATATAGGAAGGACCACTTATTGCCAAAATTGGATTGTCTTCCAACGGCTTTCCTTTTTATTACGAACATTTCTCTATTTTAATAAACGATGCCCTATTGTTGCGAACAAGAAAGGCTATAGGTAAAATATGGGCAAAGTAAAAATTACTTGTCAGGGGCTGTTTGTCTGTAACTCGACGACGTGGAGTAAAAGTAGGTACCTACGCAAGTATACTAACTACTATTTTTCTAACCAGTTCGTCCCACCGCTTGGAAAACTACTGAAATATAATACAGAGGCCCCATTCATTTTCATAAGGAAATTTGACATTGAAAAAAAATTGACATTGGCATAAAGACAAGGAATGAATGAATTCTATAAATAAATTTAAGGAATATAACAGAAATAAAACCGGTCAAGTGCGAATCGGGCTACTCGCGCACCGAGGGTTCCGTACCACACCACACAAAATGTTAACTTACAAAAAGTAATTTTTCTCCGGGACCTTTAGCACGAGACCGACTTACACTTGGCCGGTTTTTATTATTTTTAGTTATTCTGTAGAGGTTGCTCTATAATCACACCAAGTTTAACGCTTCTGAGTATTACCGTTATAACGATAACGAATAAACGTTGATAACAACTAGTTTCCTGTATGAGGATACCCCTTAATTTTTAACTTTTTGACATTTTTCTTATTTGTTAAAAAATTCGCCGTAATAAAGCATATTCTGTGAAAATTTCAACTGTCTAGCTATTACGGTTCAAAAGTTACAGCCCTAAATACCGGACGAACCGGACGTACCGGACGGACTACGAAGACTTAGTAATAGGGTCCTTTGTGAACGGAACCCTAAAACGTTTCTTCAATAACAATTAATTATTTAGGAAAATAATGAGACACTCCACAGAATAAAAAAAACAATCAAAACAGAAATATTTAAAAAACCCACTCCTTCGTTAGTTCAGCATTTCGTAAAACTTGGAAAATCATGATTATTTTTCTACGATTCTTATCGTTTCTCAGAATAACCTCGCCTACCGTAATATCCTTAATGAATCCACATTGTTCAACCAACGTAATATTTACATAGCTAGAAGCCTTGCCTAAGTATGCGTTTTATCATGCTTAGAGGTTGCAGCGGAGGCAAATTTGCAAAGCTATTCAATGCACTCTGCGGTTGCAAGTTACTCCATCTCTTGCATAACGGGAGATGTTGAATTTGGTCGGTTTAAATAACTTTGATGAAGTTTATTCTCAACATCGTGCAAGATACTGTTTGTAATGTTAGTGTACACGGAAATGCATTGTTGTTTCAACTATTTCATGTTCTTTGTTTAATGTAAATATAACGAGACTCATTTCATGTAATAAACTTAATATATGCTGTTAATTATTTGCCTTAATAACTTGATAAATGCTGATGGTCTTTAAATGGATGATCAGACCATCAATCTGAACAACTTTCTCTGAGGGACCAATATTGAAAACGCGAAAAAATAATTAGTTGTCCCATATATACAGGGTGTACAATAAAATGGGACATCTACTTAAAGGGGTGCTTCAGCCCATCAAACTGAACAACTTTCTCTATGGGACCAATATCGAAATCGCGAAAAAAAAATCCGCTCTCCCATACAAAACTGCAAACATAACTCGACTGAAATGTATGGGACAGCAGATTTTTTTTTCGCGATTTCGATATTGGTCCCATGGAGAAAGTTGTTCAGTTTGATGGTCTGAAGCACCCCTTTAAGTAGCTGTCGCATTTTATTGTACACCCTGTATTTTAGTGGAGCAGGATTGCAGTTTTGACTGTAACCACGGAATATACAGGGTTACAGGGAAAGTCGTACAGAATATTAAAGGACGTTATTCAGGTCATTTCTGATGGATTTGATTATGTAATATGGTATCAGAAACTTAACCGTTATGGAGATGTTGAATTTTTAAGATTTAAGAAAGAAATACTTAAATTTTGGCTTTTTTTCTTTTTTTTGGATTAGAGCTCCTAGGGTCAGTTTTTTTTATGTATCTAGTTAGAAGGCATGTCAATTAATAAAAATGATTGACAAAAACTGAAACTATTACTAACAGCTTAAAAATACAGCTTGGAAATGGTTAGAATTAAAGAATTTTCACTAATCACCGATCATATGATTTTGAGGTCAATGTCCGCCCGCGCCACGCATAGTGTACGCATTGCGCGTACCTACGCACGATAATAATAATTTAGTTATTCCTCAATACCAATTATAAACATTGATTATAACACAAAAGATCCCACTGGGTCGAAGTGTTGCTGGCTTGCCAGCCCCCACGACAAGATAAGATAAGAAACATTGATTATGCTATCTGTGATCAGTTCCGCCAACTTATTTAAAACTAGCGGCCCGTCCCGGCTTCGCACGGGTGGACGTCTAATCTTTTCTAGCAATAAATATAGCCTATGTTACTCAGGGTGAATGCAGCTTTCTAATGGTGAAAGAATTTTTTAAATCGGCCCAGTACTTTTTGAGCCTATTCATTACAAACATACAAAAATAGGTACAAATCTTTCCTCTTTATAATATTAGTGTAGATATAACCCTATATAAACCTTCTAAACTTAAACCTTAACGTACTGAAATGTAATAAATCTTTCATTTCGTTTTATTCACAGAGTACTTTACTATAATGAAACGATAGTAAAGTAATTAAAGTAAGTAGTACTTACTCTGTGATGCGACTGAGACGCGACGTCAATGCAAACGCCACTGAGGAAATATTTTTCAACTTGTGTTTGTTTCTAACTGCCCCGAATTCTGGTTGTGAGTGAGAGAGAGATTTGTACTATAATATGTTCATCAATTATTGAGAAAATACCAGGTGGGAATATTATTTATTCACTTTAAAAAGGGGGAAATACAATTATAAAGAAACAAAATAATTATCTAAACTAGATCTTAACTAATAACCAGAAGAACTTATAACCTAATGAATGATATATTTATAGGCGAAAATACCAGGTTATAAGCAACGAGCTTTTACCCGCGACTTCGCCCGCTCAAATTATATACCGGAGCCTCAATCGCCCTAAGTTTGAACGATACTACCAAAACAAAACCACAACCAAAAACGTTACGTTATGCACAATTCGTATCGCGGAAATTATATTTAGTTTTATTTCGGAAGATACGTTGGCGTAACGTTTGATGTGCGTTCGATCGAATTTTCTGTATTGTGCGATTTAACCATTCAGAAAAAAATAACGCGATAGCTTTTTTACTTCAGCTAAACCAAATCTAAACCAAAACTAAACCAAAACCAAACCAAAACCGTATAAAATTGCGCAAGGCCTTTACGTTCCAATGTCAACTCTATTACAATGAAGTGCAGACCGAAACTGTGGCGATATATCGAACATCGAAAGTCCGGGTACAAGGCCAGATTTTAAGTCCAGGCCAGGTTTCATCCAAATCGGTTCAGTAATTTTTGTGTGATACTCAAACAAACAAACCAACAAACAAACAAACAGACAGAAAAAACATTCAAAAACTCGTGATTTGAAATCAGAGACACCTAAAAACCATATCGTAACTTTTTTAGGGTTCCGTACCCAAAGGGTGAAAACGGGACCCTATTACTAAGCCTACGTTGTCCGTCCGTCCGTCTGTCCGTCTGTCCGTCTGTCCGTCTGTCCGTCTGTCCGTCTGTCCGTCTGTCCGTCTGTCCGTCTGTCCGTCTGTCCGTCTGTCCGTCTGTCCGTCTGTCCGTCTGTCCGTCTGTCCGTCTGTCCGTCTGTCCGTCTGTCCGTCTGTCCGTCTGTCCGTCTGTCCGTCTGTCCGTCTGTCCGTCTGTCCGTCTGTCCGTCTGTCCGTCTGTCCGTCTGTCCGTCTGTCCGTGTGTCCGTCTGTCCGTCTGTCCGTCTGTCCGTCTGTCCGTCTGTCCGTCTGTCCGTCTGTCCGTCTGTCCGTCTGTCCGTCTGTCCGTCTGTCCGTCTGTCCGTCTGTCCGTCTGTCCGTCTGTCCGTCTGTCCGTCTGTCCGTCTGTCCGTCTGTCCGTCTGTCCGTCTGTCCGTCTGTCCGTCTGTCCGTCTGTCCGTCTGTCCGTCTGTCCGTCTGTCCGTCTGTCCGTCTGTCCGTCTGTCCGTCTGTCCGTCTGTCCGTCTGTCCGTCTGTCCGTCTGTCCGTCTGTCCGTCTGTCCGTCTGTCCGTCTGTCCGTCTGTCCGTCTGTCCGTCTGTCCGTCTGTCCGTCTGTCCGTCTGTCCGTCTGTCCGTCTGTCCGTCTGTCCGTCTGTCCGTCTGTCCGTCTGTCCGTCTGTCCGTCTGTCCGTCTGTCCGTCTGTCCGTCTGTCCGTCTGTCCGTCTGTCCGTCTGTCCGTCTGTCCGTCTGTCCGTCTGTCCGTCTGTCCGTCTGTCCGTTTGTCCGACTGTCCGTCTGACCGTCTGTCCGTCTGTCCGTCCGTCCGTCAGTCCTACCTATTTAGGGCTGTAACTTTTGAACCGTAATAGCTAGATAGTTGAAATTTTCACAGATTATGCGTTATTACAGCGGATTTGTTAACAAATAATAAAAATATCAAAAATTAAAAATTTAAGGGGGGTGCTCAATAACAAACTAGTTTTTATCAACGTTCTTTCTTTACGCTCTCTATCGTAAAAACGGTAATACATACAAGCGTCAAACTTAGTGTGATTATAGAGTAAACTCTAAAAAATAACAACAAATACTAAAAACCGGTCAAGTGTGAGTCGGTCTCGCGCTAAAGGTCCCGGACAAAAAAAGTTTTTTTTTTTCAAAGTTAATAATGTTGTGTTCTGTGGTGGTGTGGTACGGAACCCTCGGTGCGCGAGTAGCCCGACTCGCACTTGACCGGTTTTATTTTATTTATGTTTGTACATTATCAGTTTAGAAGATACTGCCTCAGGAGGTTAAGAAAAGTTAATTTGTGATGTGTCGTTAGTTTTAACTCAGTTCTTTATCAATTTCTTTACCCATTTCTCAGGTTTTGTTTTCATTTATAATTCAACAAAACAAACCAGTTTGTATTTCATTTGGATTCGCTGGGAGCATAGACGATAGTGATAAAATCATTTCGAATCGCATTTTCATTTCAGTGACTGCCTTTGTTCTATGGAAATCAGCTTCAGTAATATCGGCGGAAAGCAAAAGCATTTTCAATCGCATTTCAATGAAAATTTGCAGTTATCGAACAAGGTAAACGAAATAGAGTAAGTAATAGGTTTACACCCTGTATAACAATACAGGGTGTAAATTTAAATACGTCAGACCAACAAACAGAACAACTTTTACGATGGGACCAACTTCGATATCACGAAAAAAGAAATCAGCTGTTCCATAGAAAACGTCAATGTCTACGTCAAATCTGCTGTTTTATACATTTTAGTGGGTAATACGGTAATACCATAGAGTAAATAAATCATACACAACAGAGGGTCAATGCCCATACTAAGAAAGTTGCCAACTTCTTATATGAAAACTCGCGCAAGTGCAGTGCCGGTGGTGAGTAACAGGTACTGCAGCAATGTTTAATTACGTTAAAATACGTGTAAATTTTAAAGAAAATTTATCTATATAATTTATTTCCGTGGAACTAAACTCAAATAATAGTGATCTAATAACGTTTAATTAAGATTTATCTCTCGTTCAGGCCAGTAGCGACATCTGTTTGCGCCAAGACTATACTAAATCTAAAATGTATAGAACTGTCCAGATATGGTAATACCAAAGCAATTTATAGCAGATTTTTTATGATTTTGATATTTGTTAAATAGGTACTGAAAGTTAGAAAAGATGTGGCCAAAAACGACTTCTTAACCTTACCTACTTTATTTAAAAAATAAATATTAGGTGTCAAAAACATTAACCTACCTTTAATCCTTATCACGTAATTTTTGAATTACAGTTTTTAACAACAATACTAAGCAATAAAACAAACTTGTTTCATAATTCAAGGGATCCTTTATCCTGTTGAATAACAATGCGCCTTTATAACTGAATGAGCACAAATTTATATTTTCACGAAGATTCCCACGGGAGAACTTTCAAAACTCCTCGGAATCACTCACAGACTGCTAAATGTTAGGGGAAACGTAATTTCATACAATTTCTTAAATTGCAGATACTGCCTGTAAAAACTTAATAGTATTTGTTACAATGCCAATGTGATAAGCTCTTGAAATTACAGTAAAGTCTACTGAGACGTAAATTCTTTCCTTGTTCATTAACTATTGTGCCGCCCTCAATGGTTCTTTTTTAGGGTTCCGTACCCAAAGGGTGAAAACGGGACCCTATTAATAAGCCTACGTTGTCCGTCCGTCCGTCCGTCCGTCCGTCTGTCCGTCCGTCTGTCCGTCTGTCCGTCTGTCCGTCTGTCCGTCCGTCCGTCCGTCTGTCCTACCTATTTGGGGCTGTAACTTTTGAACCGTAATAGCTAGATAGTTGAAATTTTCTCAAATTATGCATTATTACGGCGGATTTGTTAACAAATAATAAAAATGTCAAAAAATTCGAAATTAAGGGGGGTTCTCAACAAGAAACTTGTTTTTATCAACGTTTTTTCTTCACGGTCTATCGTAAAAACGGTAATACATACAAGCGTCAAACTTTGTGTGATTATAGACTAATGGGTGAAATGCAGAACAGATGTACATAGATACAATTTAAGTTGTCCCGTAAGTTTAAAACAAGATACCGTCTTTTCTCTTTCCTTGATTAAAATTATTTCCATAATTCTGAGCAGTGTATTTATTTCCCAATTAAGCCCATTTTTTATTTTTTTGATGCGCGCAATGAGGCACGAATTATTATATTTTTAAAATTTAATACTAATATAACTTTCATACAAATTTTATATGTCTCTCCACCACCTTGTCAATTTTGAATATTAGGAAATAAATTTTTCTTAGTTTAATTTAGCTTTTTTTTTGGTTAAAATGATCACTTATTATCTCAATTGTCAGATTGAAATAGGCTGGAATTAAAAGGAAACGATTTAGTCATAAGATTAGCGTATTAAATGTTTGTCTCCATTTTTGTTAATTTCGTAACTCAGGGTTAGTAACGACATTTTGGGCACAATTACAACAACAATTCTACCATTCGATTGTATTTTTATAAAATGGCAACGTTTTCTCAAGTTACGTCAAAATATGGACATTAAGATGGCCGTATTTTGCTTCGCAGTTCGAGGTTGGTGTATGACACACATTTTGTTAAATATCAATATCAGGGTTAATAACGCGATTTTCCTATTTCCGGTAAGTGTAATTTGTCAGTTATTTGCTGATTTTTCTTGCGTAAGAGATATAATTACCGCTGGGATATAAGTTATTGTCAAACCAATAGCGATTTGGGTAGCAAATATTTTTGAGGTTAAGATTTCTCAGTTTATTTTATCAGTTTCGTAACGTTTCGTTACGCAACGAAACTGAGCTCTCAGTTTCGTTACACTAAGGTCTCGTTCATATGAGTTTGTGATATAATACTGTTTTTTTTTAACATTAGACATCAAGTAATATCCCAAATAGTAAATAATATGTATTAATTAATTTAATACTATAAACTAAAAAATATATTTTAATGTTCTATGAAAATAATTTTATAAAATATAATGAGATTATTAAACATAACACAAACTAAATAAACTATTAAAGCATTGCAATATATATATATATATACATTTAAATAATTTCAGGTATGGCACCGATGACTAATGCAGAGAGGCAAAAAAAGTATAGACAAAAATTGCAGATAAGATTGATTTTTGACAAGGTTTTTGCAATTAGTAGAAAAATATAGATGTAAGTTAATTAATAAAGTTGATTTATGCCATAAATATTTTATTTATTTTAATGCTTATGTGATCTCACCCTTACCTTATCAGTTTCGTAACAATTTATCAGTTTCATTACAATCTCAGTTTAATAACGATTTCGTTACGGTACATCTATTCTGCATTTCACCCTAATAACTCTACAGAATAACAACAAATAAAAAGTGTGAGTCGGTCCCGCGCACAGATTACTCCCAATAGATACCGCATGATGAAAATTTTGTTCACGCCCGAAGTCACAATTTTTGGCGGTAGGTGCGGGTAGCGGGGCACGAAACAAATGCAACATGATTGGCCATTTCAAGGTCGCACTACTCCCAGCACTCTCCGAGCGTGTACACTAGTGATGCGACAGTGTAATAAAAAGTATCGATAAATGTTGTCATGGTTAATGATTATTCAGCCTAAGACAGGTGATTAAATTATTGTTATTACACAACAATTAACTTATTCGATTATTGAAAAAATGATTATTATTTCACTTTAATTCAGAAAGGCACTACGTGCACTGATGTTCCGATATCATAGAAGTGTATTATACAACGTGTTAATGAATAAGCGCAAGCCCTCATACCTACACCCCAGCTGATTTATAACAAAATAATTAGATTGAAACAATAATTTCATTATTTTGATAGTTAAAATTTAAACATACATACAAACATAAGCTCATGCCATTGTCCCAAGGGGGTAGGCAGAGACCACAGATCGCCACACGCTACGACTCTGATAGTTATTCGCATTTTAAGGTCAGAGACAAAAATGATTTGTTATCATTTCAGCAATGAATGAAAGCGCTAACGTACTTATGGATACATTTTAATAATCTTGTTTTGGTAGTAAGTAGGGTGAGTGTGCCCATGGGGAGGGATGACATCGGGTTTAGTAAACTAAAATTTTTTCGAAAAAATAATTTAAAATTTGGAAAAAAATTACCTACCATGATAATTCGATTCTGCTATTTTATTACATATTTTATAGACATCATTTTTGATTAGGTACGTTTCAATCAAGTAGATTGTATTCAATATAATACACCTCACTATTTTATCCCGGTATAAAAATATCCTATTCTTGTTTTCCTATGCGATAAATGGTTTTTCCGTGAGAATCAGATAATGTCCCACAATTTAAAAGTAGCCTATGTTGTATTTCATACTATATTACTGTACCGGGTATCATCTGAATCCGTTCAATTGCTTTACCGAGATTGAGTGATAAACATACTTTAATATTAGTAAAATTTATAAGATTAAGATACAAATAAAATAAGAGAAAAAATTGTAAGAATATAATAAACCTATCGATAGCGGTCGTACCGCATAGAAGAAACACACTATTATTGCACGTGTCAATGTCCCCAACATGTAACACCGTTTTAAAATCCTCGCCTAAAAATGCTTTGTAATAATATGGCATATTATAAAAACATCGATACCGGCCCGAATGCAGAGACGAACAACACTAGCATTGCACGTGACAAATTCGTGTCAATGTACGAAAGTGATAGATTTACCAAAATTAACTAATGAGAGAAAGGGACCATTTCAAAAAGACATCAACGTGAGCTGCAATTTTTTAGAAGCAACCATTGTACCGCCCACTATAACTTGAACTCCGAAAAACAAAAAATAATGAAAATGTTTTTTACCGATGGAAAGTAATGCCATCTTTCTCGTAGCTGGATGTCCGAGAGTTTTTCCCACACCACTTTATGGCACAAACTGACATTTTTCATAAAGTTTGTGCTCAGAAAATCGTAAAAAGATAGGCAATTTTTTAATTTAAATTGAGTGCACGCGGATCCAATACTTGGTCGGTACTGAAGGGGCGTGATCAGTTATTTGCTTATATCAGTGAAAAAACATACATGTGTGGCGCGCATAGGCGGCCTTGTATGCGGTATCTATTGGGGGTAATCTGTGGTCCCGCGCTAAAGGTCCCGGACAAAAATTTTTTTTTTCTTAGTTGTTATTGTTCTGTGGTGGAGTGGTACGGAACCCTCGGTGCGCGAGTAGCCCGACTCGCACTTGACCGGTTTTATTTATTTCTAAACAATTAAACAACATTTCCAAAAAAACAAGAATGTCACATTGTAGTCCGATTGGCTTTTAATTTATCGAAACATTACGGATTATTATGTTTTATGCGTGTAGACTTTTTGCGCTTTTTACAAATATTATGAAAACAAATCCGAGGTGACCCGATAAATTGAAAATCAGCAATATAGTCGTTGCTCAAATGTGGCATTCTTGTTTTTCGCAAATATTGTTTTATTGTAAAGAAATAAAAAAAAACTATTGAGGGCAGCACAATAGGCTTGGTGCAGTCTTAAATTGTACTGTCTGTACACAAACTTATTATTTGAAGATAATCTCTTGAAATTATTGTAAAGTCTACTGAGACGGAACGTAAATTCTTTCCTTGTTCATTAAGATTTTGAGAAGGTAAATACAGGGTGTTTGGTGCATCGTTGGCCAAATTGAATTGGTGGATAGGATAGGAGGGGTCTTCCGCTATCTCTAGAATCCTTGTAACGCGGACGTGCGCTGATTACGGCAGTTCGCCGTACAATGGAAAAAATCAGAAACAAGGTTAGTTATGCAGTTGTCAGAGGATGTCAAGAGATTGCATTTGTTCGCTATTTTGTATGGTAAACAGATTTTTATTATTTAAACAATTTTATTTTAAGGCTAATACAGGCGCCAATGACCTTGCGTGAATGGGCGGAGCTTATTACCTCTCCCCGCACCACCCGCATCGCGCTCACGATACGTAGATACACCATAGACGTGGACATGTGCCGGCACCTTAGACACGCCACGAGCCGTGGTCACAGAAAGAGTAGTTACTTATCTATTACTCCGTGGGCGTCGAGTGGCCAACATTAGCAGTGCTCGGCTAGAAATTTACCATAAACTTATATGTACGCACGGCGACACATCAAGCTACCTACCCAAAACCAAAATAAGCTGGCTGCGCGACGTTATACATTACTATGCCTACGCGCGGCCAGCTTATTTTGGTTTTGGGTAGCTTGATGTGTCGCCGTGTGTACATCAATAATTATTCTTTCAGAGTTTTAAACTTGAAAGTTGTGTTTATTATTACATCCTACTTTAACTCTTACCTTTAGTTTTATACCTCTGACTACTCCCTCAGGGAATATAGTCGTGAGCATATGCATGCATGCATTATACTTTAATCATTTTAAGTATTGCACCACACTAAACATTAATTTTGAAATTAACTTATTCATAAAAGCATAAAAAAACCCGGGTCACAACATTTATAGTCTAGTAAAAATACAGTTTTAAGATTGCATTAAAGACACTGTAGTAGATACTTTTATTTTATTATAGACTTTTGTCAAAATTTCGTGGTAAATAAAGGGACTCCGAGAAATACCTTTAAATTTATATAAATGTCCAAAGGACATGCACATTTCTGAAAATGTTTCTTCGTGCAGACCCGAAAAGAGACCGTTAATTTAAGGAACATTTAGTTTGGGAGGTAGGGGACCATTGGGCAGTCGGGAGGTTTGGGCACCACCTCATAACTCGAGATTTATAGTCGATTTTTAATTTTGTTTTCTATGGCAATTTAGTTTAATTATTTATTAATGGCCCCACTGCTCAACCAAATATCATCAGTGATTTCGTTCATTTGCCAAAGTTATATGCGATTGATGGTTTTTTGAGTGCCAAATTAAGTATTTTGTCGTGATTTTGAATAAAATAGCAAAGCAATCTGCGAGAAAGTGTATGTTTCTTTGTATACGTCTGATTATATGTTTATCAAAGATTGTATTAACCAGTACCTAGAGTTTAAAAGGTGCCCAAGCCACCCGACCATTGGGAGGTATGGGCACTTTTGACAGGGTTTGGAAATTATCTTGTAACTTTGAGACTGATTACAATTGGGTAACTGTTCTTCACAATAATTTGGGCCAAATATATGTGCCATTGCCACTTAACAATAATTTCAAATCGGTAACCTTTTTGTTAAAAAGTCCCGGGGCTACAAGTACTATACGAAGTTAACTAGAACTTTTTTTTTTTTCGTTCGTTTGTGCTTGTGATTAGTAATGTCGTTCCTTACAACAATAACAAAACGGCAATCGGTATAATCTTTTGGTAATTTAAAAGTCCCCGGGCTACAGTAGGTACTAGTGTCAAAGAGATAGGAAGAACTACGTACTAGTATGCAAAATCCTTAAAAAAAATTGCTAAAAAAATATTGATTTTATTTCACAAATTCCAAATTTTCATACCAACTAACCCAGTCCTCCTGTAGTAACTGTCAACCAGCAGGTAATTTTTGGATCAGAAAGAACTAAGAGTACCTTCAAATTTGCAGCAGAGTATCGCGGTATAATAAAAAATATAATTACGTCGGCAACAGCGCCAAATTAGATTTTTTTGTGATCTAAAAATGCTTTTGGAAAACACTGTTTTGCAAAGTTACATATTATTATAGGCTTCAAATAGGGAGTAAATATTTTTGACCAGTTACATCGAAAACTTTGAGAAATGTAAATATTATTTTTCAACGTAAAACCCACTACGACATGTTTTTAGAGTCCTTTTTTTTATGTTTGATAGGTAAACATTTGACCCTAATCTCACCTGATGTTGAGTGATGATGAGGCCGAAGATGTAGCATGCTTACCTAGAAAGATGCCTATTCACTCTCGCCTTGAAGAGGCCCAGGTTGTATTGCTCAGGGAACAGGTCCGCAGGCAGGGCATTCCACTCCTTAGCCGTGCGCATTATAAAAGAAGAAGCAAACTTCTTCGTGCTAATTGCTGGTAGGTCAACGACATAAGGGTGGAAACCCAGTCTGCGTCTCGTCCCCTGCAGATGAAAGGGAGACGGTGGTATTAGATCGTGTAATTCAGTCGCACACTCTCCTAAATGTATCCTATAAAAAACAGACAGACAGGCTACCTTGCGACGATGCTCAAGACTTTGTAGCTTCGCCACCGAGGTTGGATCACCTATGAGCTTCCTGGCACGCCTGTCGATTGAGTCCAGCGCGGTCAGCTGGTATTGGGCAGACCCGTCCCAGAGATGGCAGCAGTACTCCATACACGATCGGACTTGTGCTTGATAAAGTTGTAGAAGCTGTCCCGGAGTAAAGTACCGTCTGACCTTCGAGAGGACGCCCAGTTTTTTCGCTGCGGTTTTCGCCATGGACTCAATGTACCGTCCGAAATTCAGATCGGACGATATGTTAATGCCAAGGAGCTCCAGGTGATCAGCTATCGGTATGGACACATTTCGGAAAGTCGGAGTCAAAGCGAAGGGACTCCGTTTTGTGGAGAAAAGGCACGCCTGTGTTTTGCTTGCGTTGAAACTGACCCGATTAGTATCACCCCAGTCGGACACAGATTCAAGGGCCAAGTTTATTCGCTGCATCATGGCCTCTCGACAAGACTGAGTAACGTCCAATTTGACCCCTGCACCGGACAGATATCTGTCAGCAACAGTGCTGTCGTCTGCATACCCAAAGGTTCCGGGCACAAGCATGACGTTTATATGCAGCAGAAATAAAGTGGCTGACAGAACTGACCCCTGAGGAACACCGGCATTAATAGCCATTTGATCCGATGAGTATCCATCAATGACTACTCGAATGGATCGTTCTCTCAAGAAGTCAGCTATCCAGTTGCATAGCTGAATCGGAATTCCATATGATGGAAGCTTGCTTATAAGGCTTGCATGCCAGACCCTGTCAAAGGCTTTGGATATGTCAAGAGACACGGCAATTGCCTCCCCGTATCTCTCGACAGCCTCGCTCCACAGATGAGTGGCATACACAAGAAGATCCCCCGTGGACCGTCCTGGGCGGAACCCATACTGACGGTCACTGAGGAGGTCGTTATGTTCCGGGTATGCCAGGAGCCGGTTGTTAAGTACACGTTCCATAGTCTTACAGAGTATGGAAGTGACTGATATTGGTCTATAGTTGACAGGGTCGGCACGACTGCCTTTTTTGGGCACGGGTTGCACGTTGGCAAGCTTCCATGACCTTGGGACTACCGCAGTCTTAAGTAAGAGGCGATACAGGCGTGTTAAAACAGGAGACAACTCTGGAGCACAGGTGCGTAGGACAATCGCTGGGATTCCGTCGGGTCCGCTAGCCTTGTTCACGTCTAGAGAACGCAGGATTTTAAGAACCTCTTTTTGGCGAATGTGAACTGATGCCATTGAGCATTCAGTACGAGGAATGGTAGGTGGTGTTTTATCTGAGTTCTCCAGATGCGAATTCCCGGCAAAAAGATTAGCAAATAAATTTGCTTTCTCCTCCGCCGAGTGAGCTAGCGA
Source organism: Agonopterix subpropinquella (assembly GCA_922987775.1). NCBI lineage: Eukaryota > Metazoa > Arthropoda > Insecta > Lepidoptera > Depressariidae > Agonopterix > Agonopterix subpropinquella. The sequence continues at coordinate 12,545,118 of OV277695.1, read as the reverse complement.
TCCGTTAGGTTTTATTAGCGGTGGCAGGGAGGGACGGCCGAAGTTTGCTTCCACCGCTTTGGCAGCCGACCAAAACGCTTTGCTGCCAGCTGGATAGGAGGCAAGCTTGGCCCCTATACGACCTATATGGTCGAACCGGGCTTTTCGCAACACCTTTTTGCAAGATTTGGCGGCTTTGTTGTAAGCTTTCTTCAGTTTTTCTGTGTTCGGAGCTTTCTGCTTTCGAGCATCAGCCCAGGACATATACACTGACTGTTTCTGCACCTCAGCACGAGAACAGTCAGCGTTGAACCATGGGCGAGCTTTGGCGCCGGTTGACATGTCAGAGTACGGAATAAAATATTCCATGCCCTGACGTATCACTTCGGCAACCGCAGTCGCAGCGCTCGACGATTCCCCTGAAGAAAATCAGGTTTGCCGCCAAGGATAGGAAGCAAAGAAGTGTCGCATCTCGTCCCAATCTGCTGACCTGTATCGCCACACCCGTCTCTTACCACAATGGCCCTGATCAGGTGGGGAGTATACGGATAAAGTTTTCACCAGACAGTGGTCGGAGGTACCTAAAGGGGCACATACCGACACAGAATATCTGTCTGGATCAGTTGTCAGCAGAAGGTCCAAACAGTTGGCCGTGTGAAAGTCAACGTCAGGTATCCGTGTGACACAATTGACCAGCTGGCTGAGATCTAGCGATAGTGCAAGTTTGCGCGCCTCTCGTCCAGCGTGATCGGTCTTCTGGTAGGGGAACAGCCATTCTTGATGGTGAGCATTAAAGTCAACCAGAAGGGTCAGTTGCGCCACAGGATACCTTAGCTGAGCCTCCTCAGCCGCCTCTCCAAGATAGTCGAACAACCTAGTTGTCTCCTGATCTCCACTGTGCGAACGGTAGACACAGGCGTAAACCATTTGTTCGACACCTGTTTCCACCAGTATCCACAATACTGAGAAAGAAGGGTCTTCAAGGTTTTTGAGACGCTTGATGCAGATTTCATCGCGAGCGTACACATAGAGTCCGACGTGCGGAACGAATCTATGCTCCAGAGAGTACCCAGGGTAGCTGAGGTACGCCGCGTCTGCCGGACATCTGATCTGCGTCTCGGTGAGAAACAGCAGTTGTGGTTTTTCAGTCTCTAGGTGGTGGTGGACTGCTACGAGATTTGAGTGCAATCCGCGGATATTGCAGAGGTGCAATTTTAAAGGGAGAACGTGCAACCGCTGTTTAACTTTCTTCCTTTTAGAACCTTTCATTGTTTTTTTCGAAGAGCGAATAGGCAGGAGGACGGTAGTTGAGCGAGAAGTCGCATCAATCGAGCCAGATAGTATACTGAAGTCTGCCACACATTAAGATAGCTGGGTTGGAGACCGCGGGGACGCCCGAACCCCCCCGGGATTGCCCACCAACTTCTCCCATCCGGTCGCCAACCATCATGGTGGAGCAACCCGGGATTTTTCGCTAGGTGGCGGGGCAGCCTTTCACGGGTGGCTTTCCCGCTAATTGGGCCCCCTACTTCCTGCGGTCGGCCAGCGGAGCACCGTGCTTCGGATCCCGCTAGCCTCCAAAACCAACCAGCCGGTGTAGCAGAGTTCAGCAGCCTGTGAACGGTCTTCTGACGCGACACCACTGCTCAAACCCATCCTCCGATCCGTAGTCAAACAAGGAACCCTTATACTTTCGTGCATTCTATCTGTCTGTCTGTATGCCCCGCCTCAATGACTCACTTGCACCTATTTAATCGAAATTTGGAATGAAGATAGATAACAGTAAGTAACCCAAAAACAGAAAATTTTTGTTGGCCCCTCCCATACAACGAAAGAGGGGATGGAAAAAAGTGTTTTTTACGTCGAGTGAGGCGTCGTAGGATAGGTGGAAAAAAACTCGATACTTATAATGAAGACATTTCTGAAGATGTTACTTCCTGCAGACCCGAAACGACCGTTAATTTAAGGTAGATTTTGTACAAATAAACAGTAAATAATTTAGTTTTGAGGTATTTTTACTAGACTATAAATGTTGTGACCCGGATATATTATAGTACCTATACTATAGGTACTATAATATATCCGGGTATAATATATCATAGGTCCTATAGATTGGTGGTCCAGTGGCGAGTAACCTTGCCTGTCGTGCAGGAGGCGATGGTTCGATCCCCGTCCAGGCCAACTCGTACCAATGAGTTTTTCGGAATTTATGTACGATTTGTAACACCACTGGCTTTTCGGTGAAGGAAAACATCGTGAGGAAACCTGCATGCTTCAATTTCGAGGCATGTATCCTACTGTCCATTACAAGTGGCGACGGGCTCACTCCCCGTCACACTGGACAGAGTTTCGGTACTACTAGTGAAACGTGGATGTTCTGAAGTTTCAGAATATCTGTGACTACCCGCTCGGGGAATATAGTCGTGAGCATATGCGTATACCCACAGATTATTCTATTATGTTTTTTAATAAAAAGTGTTGTAAAAAAATTGATTAAAAATGGGTACCTACAAAGATTCTTATATTTACGAAGCAAAAGATAACAGAAGTGAAACCCTCATATTTTGCAAACGAAAGTCCCTCGGACCGCTCTGTGTATTCTTTTTCTATATTTCAAACAAAATAATTAAAATTTCGAAATATAATTTTGTCTCGACGAAGTACAGGTCTGTTTAGCAAGAGGCCTCGCCCCGCTCTGACTATATGGACGAGAGCGGGGGTGCCAGTATGAATACGACAGGAATTTAGCAGTAATTTTTGAAATTTGATATAAATTTTTATCAATTTCGAAAAAGTAAGAAAACCACATCATTCTATATTGTATTTTGAAGAATATTGTAAATTTTCATTTACTTCCGATCAAAAATGTAAGAGTAAAATGGTTACAACTGGACAAAAAAGGGGTGACTTTAGATTCACTTTTCTTCGGTTTTATTCATTAAAATCGATTTCTAGAAAAACCACATCACTTCTCATATTGTCTAGACTGTTCAGTTCTTTTTTCAGCTTAAAAAGTGCCATAGTTAATGAATAAAATGGTTACAAAGCTACCCAATTTTACCGTAAAACTGGGAGTAGCCGCCTTAAGAAAACTGTACGATTCCGACTCATATTTCAAAAAATCGATTCATTGTTTTTTTAACATTTATATAATAGTAGATTATGTACCAAGGGGATAAAGCAGTGTCTTTCATCACGGGCGCGATATTGAATCCCGAGCGTAACGAGGGATTCTAGGGTTAACTCCCGAGTGTAGCGAGGGTGTTTAGAGTTAACTCCCGAGCGAAGCGAGGGAGTTAAGACTAGAATCCTGAGTGAAGCGAGGGGTTCAAGCTCGCCCAAGATGAAAACACGTTTATCCCCGAGGACCATACTCTACTTTTCACACCCTCCGCGAGAAAATAAAAAGCAATACTGTTAGAAACCCAGGGGAGCGTGTAAATTATCTATGGTTAGAAACCAATTATTTTATTAGAGTTTATAACAAAGTATAAGAGTTCAATAGTATAGTATTTAGAAAACACTATTTTATTAAATTAAAATTGAAAGTAGATTTTGAAAGTCAAATCAGCAGTAGAAAGATGCGTATCTCCATAGTAATTTTGACATTTTCAACTGCTGAACTCAGCGAATGAGATTCAAAAATCGCACTCCAGTTGTGGAAAGACAATGTAATATTTTATTATTACTTTGTTCGTAGCAATAGGTACAGAGATATGCAGTATTCGCGCCTTTTTTTCTTTTTTTTGTGTTCAATACTCGTGGTGGCCAGTTCAAATTTCGAATTAAGTTCTTTTTGGTGCCTGTCTCCATGATAAGTTTTCATACGAATTTTAAGTAAAGGTGGACTTCCGATGCCAGCGGCCGATGCGACTAACGCGCGCGTCTGACGCGAGGTTCTGTCATATTTGACAGAACCTCGCGTCAGACGCGCGCGGCCGACGACAGACCTCACTTCCGAGGTCAGCGACTGACGCGTGCCTATTGTGCAGAGTGTTATCACTTTAGGGCATTTTCCCCGAAATTTAGGGTATGTTTTTATGTTTTGGTGTTTAAACAAAAACATAAAAACACAAACAAATAAAAACCAATTCATATTTTAATAAAGAATATTTGATTGATTGATAGATTGATAGGTTTAGAGAATATATGAATGCATTTTTTTACAGGATTTTTGATTAAATACATTTTTAAGAGTAATTATAATTAGACAGGGATGCGTTGCGTCCCCTTGGCTTTTAAACCTATATAATATGGATCGCTGTCTAGCTAATAATTATGTAGGCAACTTATTCATCAAAATCCCTCTGATTTTCCGAAAAAAATTTATAAGTTTCAAGTGGCTCGATAGATGGTGTTATCGCAACGCGGATGAGCGACCTTGCAGATAATAAAATACAAATAAAAAATAGTGAAAATTAAGCAAATTTTCGGTAAAAACTTCGTAATAGGTCTGGCAAACATTCTTGTTCTGCGTGACGTCAGAGCATAGCCGCGCGCGGCCGCGGCCGACGCGATAGACATCGGCCGCGCACGTTTGACGCGCGCGTCAGTCGCTGGCATCGGAAGCGGCGCCATACGTTTTCATAGTAACTAGTATGGCCGCATCGGCCGTCGGCCGCGAGCCGCGCGCGTCAGACGCGTCGGCCGCTAGCATCGGAAGTCCACCTTAAGGGTCGTAGTAACTATTAAATAATCTGTGGATGCGGTTCCATATTCAAATCTCATTATTGACCAGCGGGTTATAATGAAATTCAGTACAATATTATTGCCCGGCTAGGCCCAGGGCTATAATGACTTGCTTTAGGTTCGAGTTACATGACATATAATGTTCCATTTTCGAGCGGGTGGTGTGAAAACTATATTTCTACGTAAGCTGTATTTTCAACCGTGTAACGTAACCCTTCTAAAAATGTTCCTAAAGTAACTCCATTTTTAGCTATATTTCGACAAACAGTGTCCAAATTTTACGCGATTACTAAATTATATGAAACGTACTAAAAACCGATTCATTACATTTTTAAGTAAAGGCAGGACTTTCATATTAAATAATAATACACTGGATATGCAATAGGATATCACTGAAAACAATGTTCCTAAAGTAAGGCGTTTTAGAGAATATACCCTTAACGGTATTTTTTAGGACATTGAGACATTGTTTTTGGTGACATTGAGTTTTTTTTTAATCACTATGTAAGTACAGGGGTCTTTCTCCACGGGACTAAAATCGAAATCACAAAAAAAAAAATCTGTTGTCCCATACAATTGGGTGCAACAAACCTACTCGAGGTTTGCAGTTTTGTATGGGACAGCTGTTTTTTTTTTCAGTTTGATGGTCTGTTCATCCCCTAAAAATCCATCAGCATAAGAAAAGACCCTACATCATTATAGTTGTTTCACGCGACTTCGTCTGCGTGGAATTTGTATGCCTATGTCATTACTCAGGGTTCAAGCTATTCCAAATTTAATTAAAATCGGTTCAGCTTTACGCTGTGAAAACGTAACAGACTTGTAAATACTACAGGGTGTTAGGGTAAACAGTTGCATTAATTTTAGGGGTGATTGTACCAATGTTACTGAACAACTTTCCCAAAGGAATATTGAGATAAATCCGATTGTTTTCCACTTTCTAAACGTAATCAGCTGATCGAACATTTACATGAAAAGTCGAAAAAAAATCGAATTTCCCTTACGCTCCCTTGGGAAAGTTGTGCAGTACCATTTACAGTCACCCAATAAACTATTTTACCCTAACAGTCTAGCACCTGTATAAGTAGGTAAATTGTCGTTTATTATCCATATGAATCTTAAATGATAGTCGATACACTTTAAAGCCCGCATGCACAACAAAGTCTGTATACATAATGTCTATACCTACCTACACACCTACAGTTACTATCAATGTGTACAATACGTGTATACTCAGGCTCAGGCTGACATGTCAGATATCTCAATTCTGAGAACTGACACCCCTATATTAATACTGGCGTGAATTGTATCAGAGATTGACTTAACCAATATACCTACATATTAATCTATGGATTGCCTCAGGTACCATAGATATTATTTACCATGCTGATTGTAAACAAACAAATAGGTGTGTTTAATTTGATTAAGAGGAAAATAATAGAATGAAACTGTTGGATTTGCACTTAGAGCGGATCTAGAGGGTTATATAGCCCAGTCATTTTACGGTTTGAGCCGGAACTAATTAGTAATTGATTTTTTTTTTCGATATAGTATTTAAGAGCCAATTGGAGCTTAGAAATGTACCAAAATTTTAAAAAACATCCATCAGCAACAGTTCCAAATTTAATATTTAGGTATTATCTCGTTGTAAAAAAACCTGATGGTAATTTTTTTTACACGTATTTAAGGCATTACCATTATACAGACTTCAAACATGGTGTAAATATTTTTGTCTACCTTAGAAGGTTTGGAAAAATACATTCGTATTTTCTAATAAAACCACATTTTTTAAATTTGAATGCCTATTTTATTGCTCAAAAATAATGTATGTTGTTAAATCTAATTCATTTGAGGGCATTGGTATTAATATTATTAATTTAAAAGCCTTCTGGGACTCACAATTTTGATTTCTATGTTGCGTAATTTTTTTTTTTTTTAAATATGTTTTTAGATAGTATTTTTGTCACTAAATAGTGCCAGTTACACTTTGAAAGTCCAATTAATAATTACTTCCCACCTCTCCTAACACAACTCCGTAAAATGACTGGCCTATATAGCTTGTTTTCGGAATTTACAATTTACCATAAGACAAACATTAAGTTTACATGAAAATTAATATTTACTATAAATTTCGTCTAATCTAAACTACCTAGATAATTATAAAATAACTTTAAACAAACTTTTTCTGAAAGGTATAGTAGTAGGGTATATGAGAAATCATCATCATCATCATCATAATATCAGCCAGTTAGACTTCCACTGCTGGACATGCTCCCCCAAAATGGGGGGATTTGCCATAATCGCCACGCTTGTCGGGCGGGTTGGCGATCGCAGTTGGATTGAATGTGTGTACTCTAGGTGTACTCAGAGGATGCTGCTGCCCATCCTCCGGTAGATCCCTTAGTCGCCTTTTACGACAACCATGAATGGGAGGAAATGGGATAGTGTTATTCTTAGCCGACACCACACGGAACTGAGAAATGGTGTATGCGCGCTCACTTAGTCTATACTTATACTATAATACTACAATAATATTATAATGAGGAAAGAATACATTTTTTGTTTGTTTGTATGCTTAGACTAATTATATCGGGACGCGTAACCACGTGTCATTCTACTAACAAACTTTCTGCCACTTTTTGCGGGGGGCGAGGTAACATGTTATCCGCAACATTGGATTCTATTCCCTATGACTTTAGATTCTAATTTCGAATGTTCAAAATCATGAAAAGTAGTCTCGTGTAAACCCCAAACGTTCTAAGTTCAAAATTATTGTTTCGCTATTATAGGCTGTCTCGTTTAGTGATAAGGTATAAAATTGGGTGTAAATGCGCTAGATTAATTGATCTAATACCGTGGCAGAGGGGAAATGCTACCGCAAGGCCGGTCCGGATATAATTAGTCTAAGTTTGTATGTAATGAAAAGGCTCCGAAACTACTGGACCGATCTGAATAATTCTTTCACCATTAGAATGCTACATTATCTGTGATGAACACAGGCTACAAAAAACGGACAAGTGTGTGTCGGAAAGATTCTAAGGCGGTACGAAGTTTGCCGCGGTCATCTAGTTTAGTATAAATTACCTAATATTATTTCGTTACAGATCAACCTGGTAACAAAAATATTCGTTTATGTTTAAAGACTAGAATTGGTTTGAAAGCGCTGACAATTTAACCTTTTGAAATTCAAATTTTACTTTAAAACTTACTCGTTCTTTGAAATAGCTTGTAATAGCACAACATTTAAGCGTGTTCTCGAAATGTTTCACAACAGCTCTGCTGAGACTTCAGTACATTTTTACGTGAAATTTAAAGAAAAGTTAAGTGTGTGAGAGAGCTTCTTAGAAATCCAGAGTCAGTCCAGAGTAGATATTATCATTTTGTTTTTCATAGTGCATTATATTTCGTCGCTTCATTCTTCAGATATAATAATAATTAACCAGGTAGTTTCTTTAACTTGCTAGGCAACGTTGCACGTTTTTCAGAGATGAAATAAAATATTTTTTGATTAAAGAGTACTTTTTGACTTCCTTATGTCCCGCTCCCTAGTGTCCGCCATATTTCTCGTCATTCCTTTTTCGTGCGTTAGCACACCGTCATAATAATGTCGAAATTAGCAAGTAGTGAAAGAATTGAATGTTACAAAAGGAAAATTCAAGATTTGGAATTATTTGAAAATCGAAAACGACGCCGACGCATGATCATCTTATCGGATGATTCGGACGTTGAAATAGGTAAGCCACAAATGATTTTTCTATCTACCTACTTCTTAAAAATATCACCCTCATTAGCCATGACCGAAAGTAGGTCACATGGTTTATGGGGTTAATAACCTTTGAGTGTTTATTACATTCAATCGTATATTTTCATAATAATATAATATAAATGACTATCGAACGACTTTTCATGATTTCAAGTTATATCGGAGTTAACTGCGAGTTAACTGCGAGTTAATCATAGATTTATATATTACTAGCGTAAGGATAGGCCCGTCAGAATATTTTACAAAAACCTTCTTCATAGAAACAAAAATTTGCGCCATCTGTCATAACTCGTATACGAACTATATCGTGTCATATTTTTGTAGTGCTCTAAATTGACATTTTTCCTTGCATTTTAGAGCCAACGAACTGGGGACAATAGTCAAGCTCATAGGCCATGTCCTTACGCTAGTAATATATATGTCTTTGGAGTTAATATTAATAATTAATAAAGCATACTAGTACGTGCAATCAAAAATTGATATACACGTGCACATGCACAATGACAGTTATTTAATTTGAATTCTAATGAATAACTAAGTATTATAACCAGTTCAACAATGATATTATCTGCGAGATAATATCAGTACCTAGGTACCAAAACACTGTCTTATCGTTCCCACACTAACGAAAATAATTGTTTTAGGTGAAAATCCAAATTCAACTGCGCCTGTAATCGAAATAGATCAGATTCCAACAGAAGTTGAGAATTCGCAGTTAGAGACGCATGTCGAAAATGAAGCTCAGACACAAGCAGAGCCTAATTCTCAACCGGCCTCGGAAAACACGTCGACCGATACGACGACAGTCCCGTGCAACACGGCGACGAACCCGGCAGCTCAGCCCACCGCTGGAGCCCCACCCACCTCAGAAGTACCGCCGGCTATAGAATCATCTCTGGATCCAACTCTCCTCGCAGCACTAGGAGAATCCACCTCCGATAGTCCTGAATTTGGAGCAAGCATTCATGATAGTCTAGCCAACCTTTGGCTACCACTTTTAAAGAAAGGGATCGTTAAAGAAAATAAGGAGAAACTCCTAAAAGAATATTTAATCCCAAGCAACTGTAAGTTATTACAGGCGCCCAAATTGAATGCCGAGATCTCGGCTGCCGTATCGGAAGTAGTGCGCGGCCGTCACAAGAAATATGTAGCTGTGCAACAACAGCTTAGCCACGGCATCACAGCTGTTAATCGAGCCATGGATGTCATGCTAAAAAGCGACAATAAAATCGAAGCACTTAAACATTTAAGTGATGGATGTCGAATTTTCGCAGATTTACACAATTTCTTCACCAAGGACAGGACAAAACTTATAACACCCAGTCTCGACAAAAATTTTCTCCACATGATTCAAGACTCGGAGAGGGATGAAACTCTATTCGGAAATACCTTATCCGAGAAAATTAAGGCCAGTAAGGCGATTGAAAAACAAGGCCAACAAATAAAGAAGAGCGTCAGCACAACAAAGGCTAACACTCCAGGTGCGCCGAGCGCCCGGCCCGTCACGACAGGGAAACTGGACGGGACCTCCTCGCTACTCGTCGAACAGGGGGGGGGCGGGGAGGCAATCGGAAGACGAACCCTGCACCAGCGACGCGACGCCCGTACATCCCCAACACGACGCAGTCGAGACCTCCGGCTCAGAACAAACCTCGTGCGCAAGCACATCAGCAGTAAATCAGGTACATTCTGGTCGCTTAAAACATTTTCATAAATGTTGGTTAAAAATAACAGATAATTCTACAGTTATATCTTGGGTTCGAAATGGTTTTTCTATACCACTATGCAAACGTGTACAACAATCTACGGTCCCTCGCACTCATTGGTCGCCAGACGAAAGTAAACAAATGAGTGCAGCGATAAATAAATTACTCGAATTAGGGGCCGTAATAAAGTGTAAACCTAGGAAGGACCAGTATATTTCTAGTATTTTCCTAGCTCCAAAACCCAACGGCACTAGTCGTTTTATTTTGAATCTAAAGTCATTTAACAAATTTGTTGAAAAATCCCATTTTAAAATGGAGGACTATCGAACTGCCTCTAAGCTTATTCCTCGCAATGGTTTCATGGCTACTCTAGATTTGAAAGAAGCGTACTTACTTACGCCAATTCACGTGGCAGATCGAAAGTACCTCAGATTTAATTTCCAAGCTTACGATTCGGATGAAATTGAAACTTACGAGTTTACGGCAATGCCATACGGCTTGTCCATAGCACCAAAGGTGTTCACAAAGATTATGAAGGAGGTCGTAACACATTTAAGAAGTCAAGGCTTTAAAGCCTTGACTTCTTAAATGTGTTACGACCTCCTACTTACGACAGACTTAAGTCTGTCGTATATTTAGATGACATTTGCTGCATAGGAGACGATTACGAAGATTGTCTTAATAACGTTAATGAGACCATTAAGTTATTAGAATGCCTAGGATTTATCGTCAACTACGAAAAGAGTGTGTTACAACCGTCACAAATTTGTAAATTTTTAGGTTTCAATTTTGATTCCAAAAATTTGACAATATCATTACCTTTAGATACAAGACACAAAATTACTCATTTGATAAATAAATTCATGAAATTACCGCGATGTACAATCCGTGAGTATGCTCAGTTGATTGGTGTTCTTATCTCTGCCTGTCCAGCCACCAATTATGGTTGGTCATATACTAAAACCTTAGAAAGACAGAAGTTTTTGGCCCTTCAAAAACATAACGGTAATTACGAAGCGAAAATAAATCTTCCAGATGTTATTTTAAATGATTTGAATTGGTGGCGAGATCACATTTATTCCACATCATCGTTCATGAGAACCTCCAAATTTAAATTAGAAATTTATACTGACGCATCCGGTACAGGATGGGGTGCCGTATGCGATGATAAAAGTGCAGGTGGTCAATGGAAGGTTACAGAGAAAGAAAACCACATAAATTATTTAGAATTATTGGCAGTCTTTTTAGGGCTAAAAAGTTTTGCATCGCACGAGTCTAATTGTGTAATTCTGTTAAGAGTTGACAATACCACTGCCATCAGCTATATCAATCGTATGGGGGGAATACAATTCCCACACCTAAACGAATTAAGTCGACAAATTTGGCAATGGTGCGAGATGCGTAACATAATTTTGTATGCATCTTATGTAAACACAAAAGAAAATCGTGCTGATAAAGAATCGAGAAAAACCAATCCCGATACGGAGTGGGAGTTATCCGAACAAGCCTTTCAGACTATCGTAACACGTTTCGGACAACCCGAGATCGATCTTTTCGCATCCCGTGCCAATGCCAAATGCGACATTTTTGTATCTTGGTTCCAAGAACCAGATGCCTTTACTGTTGATGCTTTCACAATCAATTGGAATTCAAAATTTTTCTATGCATTTCCACCATTTGCCTTGATTTTAAAATGTATAAGGAAAATTATTGACGATGAAGCAAACGGAATTCTTGTCTTTCCATACTGGCCATCACAACCATGGTTCCCCCTACTTCAGAGCGTTTTAGTTTCCGATATCCTATTCTTCAACCCCAGTAAGTCATTACTGCAATCCCATTTCAGGCGGTCTCATCGTCTGCACGCCAGCCTTACCCTGGCTGCCGCGATGCTGTCTGCGCGGCCTTTTCCCGGCGCGGTGTCCCGTCGGAAGCAATGCCGCTAACTCTGGCCTCTCTCTCCGAGAACACATTGAAGCAATATAATGTGTCCCTTAAGCTCTGGTGGGAGTTTTGTACAAGTATAGATCTTGACCCTTTAAATACGTCAAAGACATCAATACTTACATTTTTATCAGGAAATTTGAAAGGGGTTGTTCACATGGGACTTTAAACAGCCATCGCTCCGCGTTGTCGCTTTTGTTAGGCTCTGATATATGTTCCGACGACTGTGTAAAACGATTGCTTAAGGGCGCGTACAGACTAAAACCCAGTGTGCCAAAATATACAAATACTTGGGACCTACAAGTTGTCCTAAACCATCTATCGTCGTGGTATCCCAATACAGAGTTATCTATTGAGAAACTCACCAAGAAACTGGTAATGCTACTCGCACTTTGTACCGCACACAGGGTCCAAACATTTTCACTCATTAAAATAGAAAACATCAATATCGCGGAAAATTCTGTTAAAATTTCAATTCCAGATGTAATTAAAACATCAGCGCCCGGTCGAGATCAACCCTCATTAAATTTGCCTCTTTTCCAAGAAAATCCAAGTATTTGCCCTGCCCAAGTTCTCAAAGATTATATTTTGGTAACACAAAGTAAGAGAACTGGGAGTCAGGGACCTCTTCTTTTGACGTACAAGCCTCCCCACAGAGCAGCTACTAGTCAAACTATAAGTAGGTGGATAAAACAAGTGCTATGTGCCAGTGGAGTGGACGTATCAGTGTTCAGCGCCCACAGCACTCGACACGCCTCCACCTCCGCCGCCAGCGCGGCATGAGTCTCGATAGACCTCATCCGCAAGACAGCTGGATGGACTTCTAGATCGAATACCTTTGCAAGGTTCTATAACAGACCACTGCGGACCGAAACCCATGATACCGAACAACTTTTCCAAAGAAATATAAAAGACAATTCGCACAAAATTTTTTGGACTTTCCATTTTAAATGCAATCAGCTGACCGAACATTTGTATGAAAAGTCGAAAAAAAAATTGCAAATTTCCTGTAGGTTTCTTAGGGAAAGTTGTTCAGTATCATGAGTACAATCACCCCTTAAAGCAATGCAACTGTTTAGGTATCACCCTGTATTTAAGGTATAAAATTTAATGCGTTACGTATCGAACAGGATGGTTCAGACTATCAAACTGAACAACTTTCGCTATGGAGCCAAAATCGAAATCGCGAAAAAAAACTGGCTAGCTGTTCCATTGAAAATATCAATAGCTACTCGATCATGTATGAAAAAGTAGTTTTTTGTGCGGATTAAATGTTGGTCTTGGAGTAAAACTTGCTCAGTTTCATGGCTTAAACTTAAAGCACCCCATAAAGTTTACACCTTGTACACTTCACGATTTGTTCATTAAATAAAATCAATAAATAAATTATCTTTGACATTTAACACAAAAAATAAAAATCATCATTGTCATTAAATCAATAAGGGCATGGATGGATATTTCAAAATTTATAGCATAATAAGTGGTTAGGTTACCTACAGGGTGTAACAAAACACCCTAGTAATACTTACGGGGGTGCTGCAAACCATCAAACTGAACAACTTTCACTATGGAGCCAACATCGAAATCGAGAAAAAAAAATCCGCTCTTTCATACAAAACTGCAGTACCTACCGTCTCGACTCAAATGTATGGGACGGCACATTTTTTTAATTTTTTCTCGACGTTGGCTTCATAGTGAAAGTTGTTCAGATTGATAATCTGAAGCACCCCCTTAAGTATTACTAGGGTGTTTTGTTAAACCCTGTATAATGTTGGTATGAATAGACATACATAAACCCACGACCATAATCCCTTTCGAGGCGGTCAGAAAAATTGCTACAACCACCATCTAAGCTTATCTTTTGAAAGCTAAACTAATCTAAACTTTTCTTTGTAATTCACTTTACCGCAAACTACGTTGGGTACCCAAAGATGTTCTGTGGACCGTATATGCAAAACTCTTTATCATTCTGACCGCATCCATTTTAGATAAGTTGAAAGAAACGCATTTGTAACTATTAGCACCGTCCATGTATAACAAATGGTCTGAGGGCTGACCCGATTCTGTCCAAGTCCGTGACTTGATTACAAAAGAACTGCTTTATTGACGACGACGGCTTGAAACTTTCTGCGGTCTTTTACTTACGAATTCAAAGTTTGCATTAAAGTTTCTAACCAACAAACTTCTGAGCCATAATGGAACGCAAAGTATAATAAATTCTGCAAAAAAAAAACAGAGTGCTCAAGCTCTCTAAATCCGTTTATAAATTTCCGTAGGTAGGTCATTTATTCTGCTCTCATTTAATTTTGCTAAATATAAATTTTATTTCAGAGCGCACTATTCGTAAACGCTTGGCGTATGCTCGCTTGTAAGAAAATAAAAAAGTTGGATAGCTATAAATTTCACTCCGCAACCGCAGTATCCAATATTTTGTTAAGTTAAGCTAGTTATTGAATTTCTGTACCCGCCTTCCTCGCCTAGAATATTTGCAACATATTGTACTGCAGTTTGGCTGCTTTGCCGGGAATATTTTTCAAGCACGATAATTTAGATTTTATGGACCAGTGTTCTGCTTTGTATTCAGATTTAAGTTTGTTCTTAGAAGATATTGCTTTTGTTTATTTAGGTACATTGCCAATTCCTTGTCCTTTCTTTAATTATTATTTTATAATAGATGCAAAATGTTTACAAATAGTTCAGTCGCATACAAGTTAAATATCAAATAAAGAACGCAAAACCTGAATCTGAAGCTTTCATAATTTGTACAGAGTAAATATAATATCAAATTGTGATTTTGATCTTTCAGGTTAAAGAATATTATTTATTAAATGGAAAGACAGTAAGTAGGTTCATGGTTAATTTTATTTTGTAATAGTATAAAACATAAAGTTAAATAAGAATCTCAACTAGTTAGAAAATCCGTTGCAGTTCGGTTCTGGCCCTGTACCCGGACTTTCGATGTTCGATATATCGCCACTGTTTTGGTCCGCACTTTATTGTAATAGAGTTGACATTGGAATGAAAATTTTTACACATTTGCAAAGTTCGAATGTGCGGGTAGAGGCCCAGGTCTAAACGACTTTTCTTTCGACTTTCGAAAAAATTCTTCTGTTCGATAAAATACTTGTAAGACACGATTACATTTTGGAGCAACTTTTTATTCATCCTGTTTGATTACAACTCTGAAACGACCACAAGTACAAAATAAATACTAGGTAGCAAAAGTTGTAATGTGACAAAAAAAAACTAGTACTTATAATATAATATTTATCCGCGGCTATCAAATAGTAATCATATCGTACTTTACGACCTTATTATTTTCTATCTTATTTATACAGGGTGTGATACAGGGTGTACAATAAAACGGGACAGCTACTTAAAGGGGTGCTTCAGACCATCAAATTGAACAACTTTCTCTATGGGACCAACATCGAAATCGGGAAAAAAAAATCTGCTGTCCCATACATTTCAGTCGAGTTATGTTTGCAGTTTTGTATGGGAGAGCGGATTTTTTTTTCGCGATTTCGATATTGGTCCCATAGAGAATGTTGTTCAGTTTGATGGTCTGAAGCACCCCTTTGAGTAGCTGTCCCATTTTATTGTACATCCTGTATACTGAGACTAGCATAGATACAATACGAAAAAAATGGGTCGTCTGTAAAGTCGGTTTACGGACGATTAGTTTTACGTGATAACGTCATAAAGAAACATTGATGAATATTCGAATTGCTAGCTTTGACGTCACGCGAGAAAGAGATATTTTTTCCGCGCTCTCGCTTGCACGCTCAGGCTCAGGCGAAACGTGACACTTTTTCGTGCGTGCAGTCGGTGTTCATCGATTTATAAGACGTTATCACGTCAAAAACATTATTAACAACCATATTAGCCGTATACTAATGAGTAAACAAGTCTCTTAATAAGCCTTGAGGTTCGATGAAAATTCATTCGCGAATAGCTTCTTCCCAGTAAAATAACTCCATTTTAATTAGAATAAAGAGATTATGTTACACAAGATTTTACGTGAGTTCGCAAAGGAAAACGCAATAGAGGAAAATAATCACTTTGCTTTGATCGTTGGCTGTAAGCCGAGGGGGGTGCGGCTTGAGGAGAGTATCTACCGTCTCACTAGATACGAAGGTAACGGCAAAGCGTAAATATAATAATAGTGAGGGCGCTCTAAGGTTGCGACAGGTCTATCGTGCGCGGGGTGCGGGGCGCGGGAGGAGCGCGTCTCGGCCTGCACGGTACCAATTCTGAACTTTGACTATTGGTACGCGCCGGCAGCAATGTCAAATGTTATAGGTACTCGAGAGCGCGCGCGTAACCATTCTGGGTTTGAATCGTATGTATTGTCACGGAATATAATATATGGTATTGTGTACGGGTGTGATCCCACATAATATAAAGATTTGTTGGAACTAAAGCGCTTTGAAGCTTTTTTAACGCCATGTTGTTTTTACTGGAGATACTGTTTTGCAGGTAATACTATAAATAGGTAAGCTACGGAATTACTCAATTGTTTTTGTACATAATACGTGTTATTAATTGAAAAATAATTTGTTTTTCTTATAAAACTTTGAATTAAAAACGTAAATTATTATTTACGATGAACAATTGTTCATAAGGATGACTGCCAATTTTATTAATAAAATATTAAATGATTGGACTTATTTCATATTGATTGTCTTATATTTTATTCCATTTCCTCTGAACGTAATTTTTCGTAACAACCCTTAGCATGGCCACCATCTTGCCGTATCGCCGGCGCATCACGCGGTTTCTTAGAAGCGCGCCTACTATTATCTTATAATTATGTACCTTTGCTTGTAGTACTAGTAGATAATTATATACCTACTTACTCTTTCTTATACTGATGCGGTGCCTGTTCCACTTCATGAGTGATACTGATTCGAGGCAGGAACTCTCACAAAAGTAGGTGAAATACCCATTTCCATACGTTTGATAAAATGATTCGTAGGCTAGGAACAATGTTTATGATTTGTAAATTATTTGGGAGTGCATGCGAAGAAACTTGACTAGTTTTCACCAGGTATTTACAGAGTACCTTTTTACCCGACTGCGCGACGGAAAGGAAGGGTAATGTGTTTATAATTACAGATTTTCTAGATGTGCTAAAGGCCTTCAGACACATTGTTACAATTTCCGCATTCGTACAAAAGCAGCATAAAGAGCACACATTTTAGACATTTTTCTTATTATCATGCTCCGTGCTTCAGACCATCAAACTGATCAACTTTCACTATGGAGCCAACATCGAAATCGCGAAAAAAAAATCCGCTCTTTCATACAAAACTGCAGTACCGTCTCGACTCAAATGTATGGAGGCAGATTTTTTTATTTTTTCTCGACGTTGGCTCCATAGTGAAATTTTTTCAGATTTATGATTTGAAGTCCAAGTATTACTAGGGTGTTTTGTTACACCCTGTATAAGTCATCGTAATAAGAATCGAGCTCTCGCAGATATTTGCGATGCGATGCAAATTCGCAGTTATGAGTTGTCTCTCTGCTCGATAGAGAATGAAACAGAAACTAAATTTGTTACCGCAAATAACTCTGTAAAACTGTGACTGTGAAAAGCGACTAAAGCTTTGTACATGAAACAAAATGCACATTTTTAGAAAAGAATTTTTATCCTTCAATTAGCAAACGTCGAGGATAAAATTGTACAAAATGTTTCTACTCTAATACCGCATTTGAAACATTAGCGCTGGTAAAATTATGTATGTTGCAGAATAAAGGGTATTTTCAGCGTTGAATTAGATTTTGGTACTAACACAAACTTCATTCATTATAAGTTTGGGTAACTCTTAATTATAAAATAAATTAATGTTGACACAGAATAGGGATCGGACAGTCCGGGACAATTAAATTAGCAACTTTTAATCGAACGTCAAAACGCGCGCGATGTATGAAAAATTGTACTAAATACCCACAAGTGACGTCATCAACATTTCATTACTTTGTATAGTTCATCATGTTATTAAAAATAGTATTCTAGCTTAAAAAAAACTAAAAATGTAAGTTAAGCGTTATTTTCAAATGTTTTTTTTTACTAAGATGATAAAACTAAAATATATTTTATACAGTCCGCTCCCCTATTGAATAACTGCCACTAATTCCGTGAGTTCACATCAGACATATAACAGTCATCATCATCACAGCCTATATACTATCACTGCAGCATGGCTAGCATGCCACCCACGACAAAGCGTTAAAACGAGTAAAACGTCATGAAAATAAAATAATAAAGATGGAGGCACATCTCGATTTTTATCGTTTTCTCGGGGGTGGCATGCGAGGCCTACTAGGCACAGGCCTACCTTCAGCGAGGGTGTATAGGCGTCACGTCAGTCCACTGTGCGTGCCCATTGCGGATTGGTAGACTTCACATACAAATTAGATATACAGTAGTAACGAAAATATTAATTTTACGTAAAGCTTATACCTACGTCATTCTAAGAGACTGGTTCAGTCACGATGCAAGTCGTTTATTGGATGATATCGCCTGCTCTCTGCTTGCCACTATTCAGGGCTACTTTTTATTCAGTGCACAAACTTTCACAACGTATTAGAGGTATCGTTAATAGACACCGAAAAAAAAATTTTTTTTTTTGGCAAATTTTATCTCTTATTTTTGCCATTCCGTAAACTTGAATAAAAATTGCTGTGCTAATCTCACTGTTGATAACAACCGCGCCGATCATGGAAGCGAGTGACAGGTGACAGTATGGTCAGTACAAACTAAACATTTTTAATGAATAAGATTTTTTATTTTTGTTCTAAACCGGGTTAAACAATAAAACACGGGTATTCTTAATTTCGATAACCATCACGCTCAGAAAGTTTGTGCACTGAATAAAAAGTAGCCCTATAAAGGCTCTACCGTTTTTGTGTGTATTTTTGTGCATCAAACAATCAAAGAGGTCACTAAATATTTATTGCCAAACTACCTACTATAATAGCAGTACTGTAGATTGGCAAAAAACAAAACTACAATGGAGCCTTTATTTTAAGATTAGAATAGACTAGAGTCAAGTTAAAAATGTCATTTGAAACGATCATTAACTATCCTGAATCATCGTTAAATTATATCTTTGTAAACGTACAGATAAGGTTCATTTTAGAGGCAATTCCACCCCGGCACAGAAACAGTAAGCCTAAGCCTTCGGATAAGCAAGGTCCTAAATCCATCCATTCACATTACGCTCCGTCGCGATGTGTCGCCGTCACAAACGAATTTATACGTCTAGATCTTTTCAGTTTTTTATTGTTCAGTGATTTACGTTCTTTTTGCTTTGTTTTTTTGTTTTTTAATAAAAACGCTTGTTTTTGACCTCAATCACTTTAAGAACAGAATAAATTCTTAAAGCTCTGTTTGTTTTATCAAATTCAGACGCGCCTTGATTATGATTGCTATGCAGGGTGTATCAAGACACCCTAGTAATACTTAAGGGGGTGCTGCAGACCATCAAACTGAACAACTTTCACTATGGAGCCAACGTTGCAATCGAGAAAATAAAATCCGCTCTTTCATACAAAACTGCAGTACCGTCTCGACTCAAATGTATGGGTCGGCAGATTTTTTTTATTTTTTCTCGACGTTGGCTCCATAGTGAAAGTTGTTCAGATTGATGGTCTGAAGCACGCCCTTAAGTATTACTATGGTGTTTTGTTACACCCTGTCTACACTAATATTATAAAGAGGAAAGATTTGTACCTATTTTTGTATGTTTGTATGTTTGTAATGAATAGGCTCAAAAAGTACTGGGCCGATTTAAAAAATTCTTTCACCATTAGAAAGCTGCATTCACCCTAAGTAACATAGGCTATATTTATTGCTAGAAAAGATTAGACGTCCACCCGTGCGAAGCCGGGACGGGCCGCTAGTATATTATATAATTTCCACTAAAGGCATCGGTCAAAACCACTTTTGCCTTATTTGCAGTCATAAGTGGTTTTGATCGGTTATGAGTTTTGACTGTAACATGTAACTATACCATGACACGATATTTAAAACAAAACATTCTTTGCACTCGACCTCGACTAACGTGAAAAGGGACTAAAATAACACTGCCCAATTAAAGTTCATAATTACATTAACGAAGTAGACTTTATTATCCTTCCGAGGTATTTTCGAGAAATGTTTCAGATGGCACATTTATATCGAAATCTCTTGAATTTATTACATTTTCCAGGAAATCATACGTTACGCTGTCATGAAGTTAATGGACAATCTGCACGAAGAAAATTGCACACAGCGTGTCAGCGTAAATGCAGCAATATATTATTATTTCATAAAAGTGATGAAAAAGTTAAACGGAAAAAAGATAGTTTAGACGGAGTTACCATGAGAATTTTCCGTATCTCGTATCTTTGTACCTTCACTGAGTATCTTTTCTCATCCACACTAGCTTCTCTTTTTTAGTGTTCCGTACCAAAATTGGCAAAACGGAACACTTATGGAATCAGCTCGGTGTCTGTCCGTCCCGTTCGTCCGTCCGTCCGTCCGTCCGTTCGTCTGTCACAGGCATTTTTCTCAGAGACCGTAAGGCATAGGAAGTTGAAACTCGGTATAGATATATCAATTGCTGGTCCAATATCAAAAATGAAGTAAAAAAAGCATAATTTTTATATTGGGGGTAATTTGGGGTGGTAAAAAGGGTAAGTAATTAAAAAAAAAATATTTTCTACCCTATGTTGTGGGGTATCAATTGAAAGCTTATAAAAATACAAATATAAATATATATTTTATAATTATTTAGTAACACTTTGTTTAACAAAATTTCTGTTCCACATCCAAGACATTGGACCAACCCGCATTGGGCACGCGTGGTGGACTAATGCCCATACACCCTCCTTGAGGGTAGGCCTGTGCCCTGCAGTGGGACGTTTATAGGCTGATTATGATGATGATGATGATCCAAGATATTGCCTCTTTTTCAAAAATATAGCCGTATAAGATCTGAAAAAAATCATGAACATCAGAAATAACGTGCAGATGGTGGGAAAATTATGCAGTGGCACTAACTTGGATAGTTTTTTATCTACACCTAAAAACTATCACTAGTGTAAAATGACCTTCAGTTACTATGCGACCACAACACATACTAAGTGTCAATTTATAGAAGTTGTCATCAATGACCCATGTTAAACAACTGGTAGTACGGAACACTAATTGCCCGAGTCCCGACTCGTACTTGGCCGGTTTTTTACTGGTAGTCCACAAACTCTGCATAATTCCAACCTAAGTCACTAAAGCAAATGAATGTTTTAATTATCCGAGGGACGGACGTTGGTCATAACAGAGTAGTTTTTGGAAAATTAGCGTCAAACGAACGCGGTCTGCGGTCACAGTTACCATACCTAAGCTTGAGCAATAGGTAACCTATAGGTATAAATCTTCGTGATACAAGTGTCCGGAGCCCACCTTGCAAAACATACTACCCGGCCCGGCCCCGGCTTGACGACCCGGTTGGTGTAAGGTTACCACGCCGGACTGCCAAACCAGGGTCCTGGGTTCGAATCCCGGTTCGGTCATGGATGTTATATGTCTGTGCCGTTGTTGTATGATTCCCAAAACAAAAAGCCTGAGGCTTACTTGGGATCATTAAAATGTATGTGAGCGTTATTTATTTATTTATTTATACTGTTTTAAGGTTACGAGTTTGTTTAAAGGTATACGACTGATTGCATCGGGGCGGGCCGCAGCGCAAAAATCCACCTAATTAGCTTCTAATGCAAAAGACAATGCGGGTTTTGTATGTAACGTTGCCGTTGGCGCCTTATTTTTCGCCATTGGTTTTGGCGCGGCCAGCAACCAAACATGAATATATTATTTCAGAATAAAGTAACAAACTAAACTTATTAACATGGTATATCCCTAAACTCAGTCCGGACGGAGATATAAAGGCTTAAAGTTGAACATATTACCATTACGCGCACTGCAATTCTTTATATCTCAGTTCGGACTGAGTTCCGAGATATTTGTAATAACAAGTGTTGTTTTAACCTTTATTTTGTAATATAATATTCAAGTTTGATTGATGACTGCGCTAAAAAAAGAAAAAAGGCGATTTTTAGGCAAAGGCTTTTATTCTGATGTAGCGGGTTTCCGTTCGTGCGATGCGGCCCGTCGTAATGTGCCGTATCAAGTGAAACTTTTTACAATGTCTGCAGTATTACGTCAAACAAAAAATCCGTCAATGCGTTGTTGCGACTCGGCACGGCCAGATTGGCCATGGCAGACTTATGTATTCTTAAACACACCATCGTTACCTACCATTTACAATGTATTTCATTGAGATTTCATAATTATGACGTAGGAAAAGGTCAAAAATGTAGATTTTTGATGCAGTCTGCCATCTGGGAGCTGACAGACTTATGTTTCCCTTCTCTACGAATGAAGGGCTTTATGATGCCACCAGTTTCATAACGATGTCATATGACGTAAATGAGACTTAAAAATTTGATCGGAAATTCGGAAATATTTCGTACTTCCGGCCAATTCTGGGTGCATAAGTCAATTGATCTTCGCTTAGTCCAAGTTTTTCGACCGTGTGCCATGCATTTCATTGTGATGTCTTGTTACGTAGGTAACCATGTGACCGGCTCATGGATTATAGGGTGCAATGTAAGCATTTTCCGCTACAATGCGGCCCGCTCCGGTCTACCTTGAAGGTTCTTGCATATGAAGAGATAATAATAGTAAACTATAGAAACGAAACTCCCACGTTAAATGTCAAGATTCGCGAAGATTCGAGAAATTTTACGCTCCTCTAGGCGCTTACCAATCTCATGTTGGTTTAACCATAGTTTCGCTTCTCTAGTCACTAGATAATAATAGTACACTAGAGTCTAGTGTACTATTATTATCTATTCATATGCCTGGACCGCTATCTGGATTGACTTGACCCTGCTATGTCGGTTAAGCCTTTTTGGAGAGCTTTTTAATGCCAAGTTTTATATCTTTGCTAGGATAAAATGTCTGTACCAAAAGATAATTAAGGGCAAAGTGCTAACACCTGAACATGTTATTGTAGCCCCCAAAAGTAGTAAACAGTAGTTTTATTACCCATTAATACAAATACAATGGATTATCTCACTTTCCCTTGCGTTTTATAAGCTAGACCTTTTCGGGTCGTAATGATAGTGTTCGCGTTTACTCTTATTTTATTAAAATTGTATTCTCTTTTGAGAAAATATCAGATCTGTATTCTGATTAAACAGGGTGTTAAATTAAATGGGACAGTTACAGAAAGGGTGCTTCAGACCATCAAACTGAAAAACTTTCTCTATGGGACCAATATCGCAATCGCGAAAAACAAATCAGCTGTCCCATACATTTCAGTCGAGTTATGTTTGCAGTTTTATATGGGACAGCGGATTTTTTTTTCGCGATTTTTAGTGTTGGTCCCGTCGTAAATGTTGTTCAGTTTGAAGGTCTGAAGCACCCCTTTAAGTAAATGTCCCATTTAATTTTACAAATTGTAATAGTCAAAAACCTAGGACAAAGTAACTAGGTCTTTTACATGTCTTGGAAAAGATAGAATAGGAAACCACTACGATCAGAGAACGATCGAATGCAGTGAATGAAATGGGTAGCCACGGTATAATGTGTTGCATTCAATGCTTAAAGGGATTGATTATTCATCTGTCATGATACCAATCTAGGTTCAAAACTACTCTAAGCCAGACACTATACAGGGCTAACCAACTTATGGACGCCGGGTCTATTACAAAATTACCGAAAAAAGTGTCCCAGACTAACCTACATAAACGAAAAGTAAGTGTTAGTAATATAGTCCAACTAACAACACTGAAATTGATGACATTTTATTTTACTTTGCTTGTGTAGTTTTTACAAATTCTTACAGAACATCAGCACGACATGCGAGCAATCAAACGAAGACTGGTGCGTAATTGTTTCTCTTTTGGTTCGGACACTTTTGATCGCGGACCCTTGGTACGTCAATCTGTATGTTTATTTGTAAAAGCATCACGCAAAAACTACTGAACCAATTTTGAAGAAACTTTTTTTAATCCAGAATGAAACATTTTAAATGATTCTTAAAATGTTTAATTCTAGATTAAAAAATGTACACACGGCGACACATCAGGTTACGCACCCTATATACCCATAACTACACTACGTACAAAACACAAAATAGTGCGGTAGAGAGCCTGCATAGATGCGGCTGCGCCGGCGCGGGCACAGCGTGCTGTGAGACGAAACAACAACAACATACCGCACCCTCTCGCACGATTCGCAGCGTTCAACTTCTAATAGTTCAAAGTCCAAACAGGGTAACCTGACCTGCGCCGTGTGTACATCAAAATCGGTTCAATAGTTTTTGCGTGATGCTACAAACCAACAAACAGACAGACAAAATTTCAAACAAAGGTTGATTTGGAGTCAGGGATACCTACCTAAAAACTATATCGTAATCTTTTTCTTGTAAATATCTTCAATGTACAGACACACTTCTGTTACAGTTTTATAATAGCTAAGAATAATGATTTTTATGGTAACAATCTTAAAGACATATTTATACTTTAAATTGATCGATTTTCATTAGGCAGCTAATTAAAAAGTTACAGTAAAAATCACCAATATTTTCTTTAAAAAAAACAACGGGTTGCACTCCGGAGTGCCATGCCGGCAGAAGAGAGTTCTAACGTCTTACCATAGAGAATTTACACGCTCCCCTAAGCGTCTTACGAATTGACGTGACGTCACGGTCCTGACGCGACTTAAACATTTTTTACCCATCCCAAAATCTTACGTCTAACGAATTTTCGATCAGGTCACGTGACGTCACGGTCCTGACGAGAGTTTAACATTTTTTACCCATCCCAAAAAGTGCGCAACGCCGCTAAAGAAGTTTTCACTTTAAAAACCTTTTTCTCCTGAGATTAAACGGACATTTTCCTATTCCCCTTCTCTAAGAGTTTAAATCTTGTTAAGAAGTCTCCTGTAATTATTTACTCAATCTGACCGCGTTAGGTCAGTTAATTATACTTAGTCGTTGCAATATAACTCGGCAGCTTGCGTACTGCATAATTTTATTGCAACGTAAATTAGTGTTGTAACACGAGGTACGTTATTATTCAGCACTATAATTCCCATTAGATACATCCAGTGTCGCTAACGAGCGTTCTGTATGTTTCCTGTTGCGAGGTACAGTCGACATAAATGTAGAGGTACAGTCAACATAAATGTAAATGTAAGTCAACATAAATGTATCCTGTAGAGGTACAGTCAACATAAATGTAAATGATGACGAAAATATGTTTCAAAATTAGTACCTGGAGTGCGTTTTTTGAAACTCATTCGTTGAACTCAGCAGTTGTAAATCTCAAAATTACTATGGAGATACTACGCATCTTTCTACAGCTGATTGGACTTTAAAATATCATACTTGAGGAGTGCGATTATTGAAAGATAAATCAGCAGTAGAAAGATGCTTATCTCCATGGTAATTTTGACATTTTCAACTGCTGAACTCAGCGAATGAGATTCAAAAATCGCACTCCTGATTGCTTATAATTATATTTTAAAATTCGATATAAATCTTAATCAACACTCTTTCAAGATACTCTTTACGCTTATGTTAATTGAATTTTGCTGTTGACTGTACCTATGTTACAAATTTAAACAGACTGTGGTGTATATTTCCGTCAAGTTAGGATGCTTTAGACAGATTTTACTTCTCTAAATCAGAAAATTCTTATTTCCTAACCCCACTGTGGGTGAGAGTTACCTACCGTTTTAAAATTAAATTGCGACAAATTAAGCTACACAAAACCAAGATATGCTGACCTTGTATCTTAATACGTTATTCAACCTATGCGAGACCAGCTTATGTTGGGTTTCTATAATTTGATGTGTCGCCGTGTGTACATTATTTGCAATAATCCCAAACGTAAGCTAGTAGTATTTTTATTATGGAAAGCATACAACAACGGCATAAACATACATACAGGGTGAAATTGATATCATTAGCATCCTTTTAAACTAAGAATTTACCCATCAAACTGAACAACTTTAACTATGGGAGCAAACCGATCGGAGCAACTAAAAAATTAACTGTCCCATACTAAACTGCAACGCCTACTCGACCCAAATGTATGCAACAGCAGATTTTTTTTTGCTCCGATCGGTTTGCTCCCATAGTAAAAGTTGTTCAGTTTGATGGGCAGACTCTTAGTTTAAAAGGATGCCAATGATATCAATTTCAGCCTGTATAACATCCATGATTCGAACCAAAGATTTCTGGTTTGGCAATCCGTCATTATTTTGAAAATTAGTGAAAAACATTTTAAAAATACTTTTTGTCTTCTAACGGTCAACTAAGTACGTCTAATTTAAAAATACATAGCTGTTTTCAGTTTAAACATAAATAATGAAGTATATTTAAAACAAAATCCTAAAGCAAATCCTCGGTTCTCTAGACAAATATTGCAAATTTAACTCAATTGTGCTTTAAATTCGCAACTTGTAAACTTGTCTGCACTGCGAAATTGCAGATAGTGTAAATAAATGAAGTTATACGAGCGAAATGCAAGGGAAACAATGCGACCAAGGAAAAGTTTAACTGCGTGTTGTTTGGTTGACTACGACTATTCGACTATAACAAACAATAGTGAATCTATGGATAATCTAGAGAACAAAAGTTTTGATCGTTTGTTTGTTCGTTTTAAAGGAATCGCGAGCTACAATATTTTAATCTTACCGAAAAGAGCAACAAACAAAGAGAGATGTAAAGTCACAACAACAATAACTTTTATAGAATAAGTCAATAATAGGGATTAACTTGTGTTTATCATATCTTACTAATGATTATCTTATCTGTGCCAATGTCAAGAATTTATTAATCGTAGTTTGATGGGAGACGACAGTCAGTCAGTATGATTATGTGTGAGTCACGTTGCAGGGATTGACCCGAGCACACGTCTCGCGTAGTTTCGCGCGTCGCGTTTTTGCCTGCCACGAGGCTCCGCAATCCTCAGTCTCTTCTTGTTCTTGTCCAAAAACAATCCCTGAGATTGGGAAAGATTCTCCCATAAAATACTTGACACTGGCGGAAATGCAGTGCTAGACGCACAAGCAAGAGTCCATTTAATTATAAATAAAAAAAAAATAAAAAAAAAATTATTTGTGGTTGGCAAGCAAGGGTCGTTATGTAACACTGAGACCAGCCCCTCTACCCGCAAATTCGAACTTCGCAATTGGGTATTTGACTACATTCAATATATTTTATTTTTATCTACTCAATAAAAAAAGGGGTTAGAAAATAACGCTAAACTCCCATTTTCATTGAGTTTTTAGCTTGAATACTATTTTTAATAACAAGATGAACTACAAGAAGTAATGAAAATGTTGATGACGTCACAACTCAATATTTAGTACAAATCTTCATACAAAGCGCATGTTTTGACGTCCGATAAAGAGTAGCTGATTTGACTAGTTGTCAAGTAGCCAATTGCGTGAACGTTTTCGTTCCAATGTCAACTCTATTACAATGAAGTGCGGACCGAAACAGTGGCGATATATCGAACATCGAAAGTCCGGGTACAAGGACTGCGCTGGTCCTTTGTGTTCGCCCCAAGCTCACCCATATTATGCGCATACTTCCGAACTTATGATATTTTCCTTTCATTCTCGGGAATGCAGGTTTCCTCGCGATGTTTTCCTTCACCGAGTTAGTAAATGATAAATACAACCGTACATAAATTCCGAAGAACTTAGTGGTACAGGATAATCTGTGGTACAGGGCAGGAATCGAACCTTGGCTTCATAATTGAGGCGCTGGCTTTTAGAAGTCAGGTAATGCACTCTTCCGTATGGGACAGTATCATCAATCTTCATCAACTTTAAAAAATTGAATGAATTTTAGCTTTTGTAGTTTTTAGGGTTCCGTACCCAAAGGGTGAAAACGGGACCCTATTACTAAGCCTACGTTGTCCGTCCGTCCGTCCATCTGTCCATCCGTCTGTCCGTCCGTCTGTCCGTCCGTCTGTCCGTCCGTCTGTCCTACCTATTTAGGGCTGTAACTTTTGAACCATAATAGCTAGATAGTTGAAATTTTCTCAGATTATGCGTTATTACGGCGGATTTGTTGGCAAATAATAAAAATGTCAAAAAGTTCAAAATTAAGGGGGGTTCTCAACAATAAACTAGTTCTTATAAACGTTTTTTCTTCACGCTCTATACTAAAAACGGTAATACATACAAGCGTCAAACTTAGTGTGATTATAGAGCAAACTCTACAGAATAACAACAAATACTAAAAACCGGCCAAGTGTGAGTCGGTCTCGCTCTAAAGGTTCCGGACAAAAAAAAGTATTTTTTTCTAAGTTAATGCAAAATTGTGAAAATATTCGTAGAGTCAGAACCTGTCTATTAGTGCACCGCATGATTAAATTTTTTTAATGAACTGCATTTTGAATTCATGCTGATGTGCATTATGAATAATGCATAAATTCCATATTATTTTATGTCACTTTCGAACATGATTTGAGATGTGTGGCATTCGAAAATAGCACTCCAGTCGTGACCGCTAAGTTTCACTACTGTACAGGGTGTAACAAAACACCCTAGTAATACTTAAGGGGCTGCTTCAGACCATCAATCTGAACAACTTTCACTATGGGGCCAACATCGAGAAAAAATAAAAAAAATCTGCTGTCTCATACATTTTAGTCCAGTCAGTACTGCAGTTTTGTATCGGACAGCAGATTTTTTTTATTTTTTCTCGATGTTGGCCCCAAAGTGAAAGTTGTTCAGATTGATGGTCTGAAGCACCCCCTTAAGTATTACTAGGGTGTTTTGTTACACCCTGTATACAGGGTGAAATTAATATCATTAGCAATTTAGCATCCTTTTAAACTAAGAGTCTACCCATCAAACTGAACAACTTTTACTATTGGAGCAAACCGATTGGAGCAAATAGAAAATAAGTTGTTGTATAAGTACATTTGAGTCGAGAAGGCTGGCACTGCAGTTTAGTTCATACTAACAGCAGTTTTTTTTTTTTGGTTCGATCGGTTTGCTCCCGTAGTAAAAGTTATTTAGTTTGATGGGTAGACTCTTAGTTTAAAAGGATGATAATGATATTAATTTCAAACTGAGGTCATTCATAGTCACAATAGTCAAAACACTTTTTAATAAGGTTGTTTTTTTCTGAAGCTCTAATGTACGTCAACGTTCACGTCAACCCCAACTCCAAATCACTCTCACGTATGAACATAAATTTCTTACCGGTGCCAAAGAAATTGCTATAAAATACGGTACGGCCACGCCAGGTCAGCGGAAGGTCGCTGCTGCTCCATCCATCTCAGTCAGGTCGCAGGTAGGCCCATTAATATGGACTCAGACAAGTCGCGATACACCGTGCGGGATTCACTGACTAATGGCTACGGATACGAGATGAATACGAGACGGTATGGCCTTTTTTTCGAACTGTAGAATATTTTGTTAGCTTTTTAATCCGAATGAAATGGTTCTGGATGTATACAATTTAGAGAAAAAAACGTTTGTATGTTAAAGCAGCGAGAAGCAATACAGGGTGTAACAAAACACCCTAGTAATACTTAAGGGGGTGCTTCAGACCATCAAACTGAACAACTTTCACTATGGAGCCAACAACGAAATCGCCAAAAAAAAAAACCGCTCTTTCATACAAAACTGCAGTACCGTCTCGACTCAAATGTTTCGGGACGGCAGATTTGTTTTATTTTTTCTCGACGGTGGCTCCATAGTGAAAGTTGTTCAGATTGATGGTCTGAAGCACCTCCTTAAGTATTACTAGGGTGTTTTGTTACACCCGTATGTACATACAGCAAACTGAACAACTGTCTCTATGGACTAACTAAACATAGAAATCGTGAAAAAGAATGCAGCTATTACATAGAAAACAAATGTCAGCGATTTCTCTAACTCCACGGATATTTGTCGTCAAGCCAAAAAGTGGGAGAAAGGTCTTCCCAGCAAATAATTATACAGGGTGTAACAAAACACCCTAGTAATACTTAAGGGGGTGCTTCAGACCATCAAACTGAACAACTTTCACTACGGGGCCAACATCGAAATCGCGAAAAAAAAATCAGCTCTTTCATACAAAACTGCAGTACGGTCTCGACTCGAATGTATGGGACGGCAATTTTTTTTATTTTTTCTCAACTTTGGCTCCATAGTGAAAGTTGTTCAGATTGATGGTCTGAAGCACCCCCTTAAGTATTACTAGGGTGTTTTGTTACACCCTGTACACCCTTAGATTTTAATTACAAAAAAATTGTTAAGGTTGTATTCAGACAATGAAACTAAACAGGGGGTGCTTCAGACCATCAAACTGAACAACTATCACTATGGAGCCAACATCGAAATCGCGAAAAAAAAATCCGCTCTTTCATACAAAACTGCAGTACCGTCTCGACTCAAATGTTTCGGGACGGCAGATTTTTTTTATTTTTTCTCGACGGTGGCTCCATACTGAAAGTTGTTCAGATTGATGGTCTGAAGCATTACTAGGGTGTTTTGTTACACCCTGTAGAAGTTTGAGGAAAGGTGTTTCTCTTTATGATACCTTTTGAATCAAGTGCGTGAACCTCATAATCTTTCTCATTAGATAGTCCACTTAATCTTCTATATCTATACTTCTTATACTAATATTATAAAGAAGAATGATTTGATTTTTTGTTTGTTTGATTGTTTGTATGTAATGAATAGGCTCCGAAACTACTGGTCCGATCTGAACAATTCTTTCACCATTATAATGCTGGATTATCCGTGATGAACATAGGCTTAAAAAAACGGCCAAGTGTGTGTCGGGAAGATTCTAAGGCGGTACGAAGTTCGCCGCGGTCATCTAGTTATCTATACGTTTCTATTTAATGGAATATTCCACGATAACCGCGTAGGCTTAGTTTATTTATTCGTAGCGCGTAGGTACAATAATATTTTGATAATTGCGGGAATCAAAATTAGTGACATTATCAGTTCAACCAAACCAAAGAAGTTCCTTAACGACCAAAAAAAAAACCTTGGTAATTATGACTGCTTTTAGTTTTCGTAAAAATGACTGTGTCCATCCCATCGCCATTGTTCTTTACGCGAAAAATTATGTGCCGCAACAATAATTGCTTGAAAACCATCTTTACTTAATTCTTTATAGAGACTTAGAGCGCACATATCTGTTCGTGCCAGTGGCAGTTGAAACCGCAGGGCCTTGGGGAGCTGAGGCCAAAAAGTTTATAAAAGACCTGGGCAGCAGATTACGGGAGAGGGGCAATGACCCTCGCTCTGGGGCGTTTCTTACCCAACGCATCTCGTTAGCCATCCAACGTGGCAATGCCGCCAGCGTAATGGGTACGTTCGGTACAAACACCACCCGGGGCGGGTTATTCGAGTAAGCAGGTTAGTAGGTACTTGAAATTTGTTTTTCTACAGTTTCTGTATGTTATTTAGTTATATTTTAGTTAGTTGTATGTTAGTTATATAGTTATATTTTATTGGTATATCTGAAATAAATTTTATTCAATCTTTATTAAAACAAAAAAAAACTAGTAAATAAAACAAAAGGTATAAAGTTCAAAAACTAAGATCACAAATAGTAATCAATTGCATCGTATTTTGTATTAAACTTTAGCTAGTATAGTAAAATGCTGCTGTGCCCCTCGCAAAATCCTAAAATAACTATGTGAAAAAAATAGGATTCTTCAAAGCTTCATATATCATGAAGTACTAACAGTAGGAGTATGATTTTCGGATATAACACATATCCGAAAATCATACTCCTACTTAATTGAACACATAATTGAAGTTTTGATTAGAGACAAAATACGACTAAGACACATTTTCTCGATAGAAAAACAAGCCAAAGTAGCCTCCGTTTTTATCTATAAATGCTTGGAACTGCTAAACGGTGAATAATAGAAACATAAGACTTTATTTAAACCCCATGGATATGGGCATTAATTTTTCAGAGGGGTAAATTGTGCATTATACTAAAGCTATTGATACCCGATTTGTCTGAATCGACTCTGGGTTTTTTTTTTGGGCCATCACCCTTAAAAAAAGAATTTTTTGCTTTGTATGTGTTTGTTCGAGCATCACGCAAAAACTACTGAATCGATTTTGATGAAACTTTTTTGTTTGATAGCTTATGATCTGACTTAAAATCTGGTATATAATTTGTGCGACTACGTCAGTCGCGGGTTAACGCTAGTAAAGAAATAAAACTCATTGCATCTATCCTAGAACAGGACGCGATACCTGCTTATATTACAAGGCCAAAATTTTCAGGACCCTTGTAAAAAACGCTACATATCATATAAAAAAGTGAGCGAGCGAAGCGGGCTCGAAATTTTTCACATCATTACTCAAGTGGTACCTACATAGTATGAGTCAAGTCTGCACGCTTGCGGGCCGCATCGGAAACCTATTTTTAAAATTGAATAGGGCCGCAAGAAAACGCTCTGCTTGCCGCATGTAGATTATTTACAGAAGAATGTTTTAATTTGAGACTAATTTTTAAAAACCCCATTGGCATGGATATTTAAGCTCCTGCTTCGCCTATTGAATACATTGTGCAGCGTAAACAACGAATAAGGCGTAATTGGAAGCAGAACTAAACGGGTAAAGCCTTGGGATTAGAAGATAACCTTACCTCTAGTTTTATGGTAAGGCCGTGCGGTTAGACCCAGCCCTAACTAATTCAGTAAGCTTTGGGAAATCGGGATCTTGGGAGATAAGGTGTAAGCGCTGTCACTTTGAAATTTGACAAAAAATGTTTATAGGTAACTGAAATAATGTTTTGCTTGTGGATTTGTCCCCTTTTCGGAATAAAATTAGTCTTTGAATTTACCTACCACATGCCATAGGTCAACATTTATCTTGAACTGATAAATCACAATGTAATTTGTCATCCCCTTTATATATTCTTTAAAAAACTAGAAAGTAGTTTGTTTAGAATCGAGAACATAGGATTTTTTTTTCAAAATATTAAATAACGAGCATTTACCCGCGACTTCGTCGGCATAAATTATATATCAAATTTTAAGTCAGATCATAAGCTATCAAACAAAAAAAGTTTTATCAAAATCGGTTCAGTAGTTATTGTGTGATGCTCGAACAAACAAACACACAAACAAACAAACAAACAGACAGACAAAAAATCAAAAAATTTGTGATTTTGAAATCAGGGACATCTAAAAACCATATCGTAATTTTTTTTTTGTATTCAATGACAAGACACGCTTCTGTTACAGTTTTATTTGTAAAATTTAAAATTTACTGAACCCGATGTCAACCCACCGCACGGGCACACTCACCCTACTTACTACCAAAATAAGATTATAAAAATTTATCCATGAGTACGTTAGCGCTTTCATTCATTGCTGAAATGATAACAAATCATTTTTGCCTCAAAACTTAAAATGCTTTATAACTTTAAATTTTAACTATCAAAATAATGAAATTATTGTTTTAATCTAGTTATTTTGTTATAAATCAGTTGGGGTGTATGAGGTTTTGCGCTTATTCATTAACACGTTTGTATATCTATATTCTATTCAATTCAATACATACATGTATACGGTAAGAAGTCGCCAGGATCCGCTAGAGATTGCATCCGCAATTCGTGAGGAGGAACTAATGCGTGGTGCACATGCAATTTCCACGTAACTACATTGCTGCATCCACAAACAGCATCTGTGGTGCGCGCTGCGGGCTGTGGCCCCCTCAGATTGAAACCAGTGCAATTACGGAATGTTAGCTTACTGGAAAACTTTTTTTTCTACTACAAACCTGCCGAGGCAGCCTGAGTAGATAAATAGAAGTCTTAAGTTGCTTCGTTGACTTTAGGAATTCGTTATTTATTTTCAAGTTGCAGTGGATTTGTTACTAATGAACGTAAATATAAAGCTACAGCTATATTTTGATAGCTATACTCATAAAGAAGTTTGGCGAAAGTCCATATAATGTGAGACCCAGACATATAGGTCCCATACATGAATGAAACTTAGTAATACGTGTAGAGTGAAACAAAACTAACAAAAAAGGAAATCGGTTGTAATCTGTAGAAGTTGGGGGAAAGGTATTTCTCCTTGTGATGCCTTTTGTATCAAGTGTGTGAAACTCATAATCTTTCTTATTAGGTAGCCCAATCAATCTTCTACGCATTCATTGTATTTGTTTTAATGAAAATTCACGGTAACCGTACCATATTATGATAATGGAATCAGACGAAATCACACGCACTATCAGTTCAATAAAGCCAAATACGGTAACGTCCAAAAACTACCGTATTGATAATATTTGATGAAAATAGCTATCATGGTTGCGTTTTGCTACTGCTTTTTGGACGATTTGTCTATTTTACTAGTAATTTCTACTTTTGAATCCGAACTTCTGGAGATGTGGAAGTTTTTTTTACAAATGCCTTAATTTTTTCTGTTTAAAATAATTATGACCGCAGTCTTGAATGGCTTTTAGTTTTCGTAAAAATGGCAGGGTCCAAATCTGCCAATCTTCATTTAACTTTTTGATTTCATAATCAGTCTTATCCTGCAAGGGATCTTTGGAATAATATTATGTGGGTCATACTCATATCATAACTCTTAATCTAAAACTGTTGGTAGCCCAGTCATTTTACGGAGTTTTGTTTGGAGGGTTGGGGGTAATTATTAATGGGACATTTAAACTGTAACCGGCACCATTTAGTGACTAAAAGACTATGTTAGAACATAGCATATGCTCACGACTATATTCCCCGAGGGGGTAGTCAGAGATATTCTGAAACTTCAGAACATCCACGTTTCACTAGAAAATATTTAAAAAAAATCGCTACGCAACATAGAAATCAAAATTGTATCTCCCAGAAGGCTTTTAAATAATTAATATTATTATCAATGCACTAATTTTAATTAGATTTAATAATATAAATTATTTTTGAGTAATAAAATTGACATTGACATTTTAAAAATGAGGTATTCATTAGAAAATACTAATGTATTTTTCAAAGCCAAAAATATTAACACCATGTTTGAAATATGTATATATGGTAAAACGTTGCAGGTTCTGACCCGAGCAACTTGTCTCGAGTGGTTTTGCCTGCCACGAGGCTCCGCAATCCTCAATCTCTTCTTGTTCTTGACCAAAAACAATCCCTGAGATTGTGATAAATTCTCCCATAAACTACTTGACACTGGCGGAAAAGAAGTGCTGACGCACTAAGCAAGAGTCCATTAATTATAAATAAATAAATAAAAAAGTGCATTTTATTTTATTTCTTTTTCAATAAAAAGAATACCTACGAGTAACAAACAGCACCACTAATCTAGAATATCAGTTGAATGCAGATAAATCCACGAACTCAACGAATTCATTTGCACAATCAATATTGATCCGAAGTGGGTGCATTTCGTGATTTGATTCTGTGGTAAATAGTACGAGAGCGGGCAGTTAATGTTTGAATGGCTACCCGATTTATTCATTACGAGCTTTTACCCGCTACTTCGTCCGCACAAATTATATACCAGATTCAAAGCAAACAAACAGACAGACAAAAAAAAATGATTTAGGGCAGGGACACCTAAAAACCATATCGTACATAATAATTTTTTTTAAATACCTATGTTCAATTTACAGAAACTCCTCTTTTACAGTTTTGTAATAGCTCAGACAAGATGTAAACAGATAGATTCTTGTAAATAAAAAAATAATTATTTATTTAAGGAAAAGCTAGAAATAATGTTATTAGGTATAAGTACTATACTAGCGACCCGCCCCGGCTTTGCAAGGCTGCAATGCTGATACTATGCATGTATTATATACTTATAAACCTTCCTCTTGAATCACTCTATCTATTAAAAAAACCGCATCAAAATCTGTTGCGTAGTTTTAAAGATCTAAGTATACATAGGGATAGACAGACAGACAGCGGGAAGCGACTTTGTTTTATACTATTTAGTATATTATGTAGTGATGATGATTATTATCGGATCATGAAACGGATCCGTGTCCTTATCCATGACATCAAAATCTCTTTACTATAATGTCAATCATCATATTTTTATTTCATTTCATCTAGTCAGAACCCAGTTGAACGTGTGTGATTTAAGTAATAGATTTGTTCTCTAGATAAATAATTCGGTACTTTACCTCCAAAAAACAAGGTCATAACTCCGTCAAGGCTGTTTGCCACATTAACATAAGAAAATAATAATGTTAATAATATGTGTATCACTTTCACTTTAACACTTTATTTTTATTCATTTAAAAAACAGTAGGTACATCTTTAATACAGAAAACATTGTTTAAGCTTGTAGGTTATAGACTAGGTACGTAATAAAGATGAGCCGCATCAAGACAAATTCATTCTACCCTCCGAATAAATAGATTAACTGTCTTACGGTAGGGTAGCATGCTTCGTTCTCGCATAGTAACTGCAACATGAGGTGCATTGTGAGCAGCATAGTATAAGCAAAAGATTACATTTAGATTAACTTGTCTTTTGAACGGGCCTCTACATGTTGGCTTTGGCCCTATGCACGCCTTCCAAAAGTCCGGGACTTAATAAATAAAAAACAAATAAAATAAAAATAAAAATCATTTATTTCAGACTTTCGCCCATATAAGTTAGAGGTAGTAGAGTAGGTACATAGTTAAAATTAATAGAATTACATTAAAAATATTATAAATTATCCAATACAATTATATTAACTTAAAAAATTCAGAATAAAATTACATAAAAAACAATGTCAATTATTACTACTATATAAATATAGTACCCACGTTAATTGCCCGTGATTACGGAACGTAAGTTAATAATAATAGTATTCATATTATGATAATAAAGATAGGTTTAGCCCGAAAGCAGCCAATATTCATCCCGCCCACCAAACCTTATGATATGATGAAATTCACTTCCGTGAAATAACCATTTTTCAGAAACTTTTATTATTTTTCATATCTGAAAGAGGACGGAAAACAAAAAAGGTTTTGTTTCCTTTGAAGGTTTTTTTTTTTTGTTTTCTAATACCCTCTTTATAATACAGTAAATGATGATAACTTATTATTATTAAGTAGGTAGGTACCAGTACGGTAAGGTGGGATTTATCCTCCCCCGAAATCCGAATATTTGCATGGAATTGTGGTTACATCGATAAGATTTCATCGTTTTTCAATGAAAGTCCCCCACAGAACCACTCACATCAGCCACGTACAGTACTATAAGCTCAAATAATCGTAATGAAAACGGATAAAAAATTAAATATGCAACGGTAATAAAGATGCGGGACACGTGTCCGCCGCACACTGATTTCATTACACCCTCACCACTAGACATGTATATCTCGGGTGACTCGAGGCGACGAGATACAGTTGCGTATTTCGTGTTTTGCGAGAACTCCAGTAATTGAAGATATTTGTTTCGTTTCCGGTTTGGGATTTTGGATGATTTTTTTTATGTCTCTAATTTAAAAACAAGGTGTTACAAAAAGTCAAATACTTAAACATTTAAGGGGTTTAGAAAATCAAACTGAACAGCTTTCACAACGGGACCAATATCGAAATCGCGAAAAAAGAAACTGATGTTCCATACTAAAACTACAAATCTACTCGAGCTAGATGTATGGGACAGCAGACATTTTTATTTTTTCTCGACGTTGGCTCCATAGTGAAAGTTGTTCAGTTTGATGGTCTGAAGCACCCCCTTAAGTATTACTAGGGTGTTTTGTTACACCTTGTAGATTAATACTAGTATCTAGGTACACAATCACTACATCATGAGTATCTAGGTACTATACAAATATCTAGACCGCAAAAATAGGCACCCGCGAAAATAAGCGTAGGACTCACTCAGAATATGAAACAGGTAGTAAACGTCGAGATTTAAACCATTGCGAGACAAGGGACAAAAGGATTACTATAGCTTAGGGACCTAATTTCGACTTATATTTTAAGTACGACGTGTCAACAAATGAAGGTAAAACTTTTGGAAACGGTGGCGATGAAGGGTTTAGGAAATATGCATGTATTTTTTTTAAAACCTTAATTAAACCGTCCATCAAACTTAAAACTGTATATGCAAATCAAATAAGAACTCGGCACCGAGCGACCAAAGGTTCAGACGGATCAGGTCAGTGACGAATATTTTCTATGAGAAACGCTATTGACCAACCCTCCGAAAAGTGCGTGCGCGTGCCGTATTTTCGATTAAAAAGTGTTACCAAAAGTACTTTTTATAGATTTTTTAAATTATTTCACTAGAATGGTGAATATGTGAGTATAAATACCAAAAATCTGAAACTATTTTAAGTTCTTCTAACACGAGAAAAATGTTTAAAAATACAAAAAAAATCGTCATCTTTGTGACGATTTTCTATCGAGTGAAGTAATTCTAATCGTGTATTCAATTGATTATTTCACTAGATAAACTATCCAAGAATACTGAGGTATGACTTTGGTTTCAGTAAATTGTATAAATCTAGTCGAAACATGAAAAATAAAAGATGCCTCCAAGGTGTGTCGTCCTACCTGAAGGGCCTTAAGTAACATCTGGTTAGGTTAGGTACGCTAAGCAGTTGGCGATAACTATTCGTTAAGGGGCTATGTGAAAAAAATAGGATTCTTCAAAGCTTCATATATCATGAAGTACTAACAGTAGGAGTATGATTTTCGGATATGTGTAAATTGAACATATAATTGAAGTTTTGATTAGAGCCAAAACACGATTAAGACACATTTTCTCGATAGAAAAACAAGCCAAAGTAGCCTCTGTTTTTATCTATAAACACTTGGAACTGCTAAACGGTGAATAATAGAAACATGAGACTTGATAAAAAAAAAAAGAGATTGCTATTATCTAAGTTTTGATTAGAGCAGAATTGAACTTACATAAATAGTACAATCACAATAAAATAAAGTTTGTTTTTTCGCTTGATTCGTTCCAGGCGCGCGCACCGCCCCATCTCTTTCTCTCGCATCTGGCAGTAATATAAGCTATCACACGC
The DNA here is from genome assembly GCA_922987775.1 of Agonopterix subpropinquella. Lineage (NCBI taxonomy): Eukaryota > Metazoa > Arthropoda > Insecta > Lepidoptera > Depressariidae > Agonopterix > Agonopterix subpropinquella. The sequence goes on along the minus strand of OV277695.1, from coordinate 12,506,004 downwards.
CAGTTTCGCTTAAATTATTTTTCGACATAGGCCTTAAGGTGGTTATTTTATATACAAAACTTTGACGCATAATACGCGTTGACGGTGTGAATATAAGTAACTTTGTATTTATGGAAAAATAGTTTAGAAAATCTAGATGTCGCGTATCAAATAACATTTGCAATTTATAATATAACTACGAAGATATAAAGATTTGAAAATTTTGTATGAAAAATTGCAAAGTTTTATGTCTTCGTAATTATGTTATAAATTGAAAATGTTATTCAATACATCTAGATTTTCAAAACTATTTTTCCATATATAAAATATTACTTTTATTAATTCCGTCTACGCGTATTGTGCGTCAAACGTTTGTATTGCTGAAACCTGAAACCACCTTGTTTCAGTCCATACAAACGTTTGACGCACAATACGCGTAGACAGAATGAATTAAAGTAATATTTTATATATGGAAAAATAGTTTTGAAAATCTAGATGTATTGAATAAAATTTTCAATTTATAACATAATTACGAAGACATAAAACTTTGCAATTTTTCATACAAAATTTTCAAATCTTTATATCTTCGTAGTTATATTATAAATTGCAAATGTTATTTGATACGCGACACCTAGATTTTCTAAACTATTTTTCCATAAATACAAAGTTACTTATATTCACACCGTCAAGGCGTATTATGCGTCAAAGTTTTGTATAAAATTGACCCTTCTGCAACCGCCTTAAGCGTTAACATTAAACAAAAACATTATATTTATCTGTACAACTTTTTAGAGTTGTTTTTATTAACCTAAATAATACAAACAATAAGTTTGGGAGGTAATGAAACCTAATTACGAAAATTGTTATTCAAATATCTTGTTTGCGCCCATATTCGAACAAAACAAAACCGTTGATCCGAAACGTTAATCCTTTGTGACTGTTTAGGGATTCGTTCGTACGAAAGGTAGGTATTATTCGAGTGAGTCTTCATTAAAATTCATTGCAAGGTGTCTCCACAGCCCTTTATTTGTCGGCTTACAGCTACCCCACAAACTAAGCTCTCGCGACGAAATTCTGCGCTGTCAAGTTGTCGCTTCCCTTAATTCCGCTTTCTATTCTAATCTTCTATGATGTATATGTATAATTAGTTGCTATTTACTATGGGAAAACGTAATACCAAGTAATTCAACCTTGTTTATTGACCAACAATCTATCTGCAATACTTAAACCTTCACAAGACAGAACCAAACCTGATTGCGGGCTTGAAAATATAGTGATATTAGTGTACCACAAACTAAGCCTTTGATACTGGCTTTTACTTTTACCATACTACAAAATCTTACAAGCTGTAGGTGAAACTACCTTCAAAGGAACAGCACTTGTTCGTATCTTATTTGGATGTTTATTCTGGCTATCCAAACTTTGTATTTGTATCCACTAGATTTCCGACAGTACTTTTAAGCTAGACTGTAATAAAAAAAACTAAATATAAAATTATAAACTAAAGTGGCTAGAAGGGAAGACTGGTGGACCAAGGCAATATCGGAATGGATTATTTATACATTACACTTCTCACTTAGCTTTCTTGCATTTGATCTTCCTCTAGTTCCTTTCCTTCCAGGACGTATCCGTCTGCCCGACCGCACTGGCCCGGCCGACTCGATGCACATGCCAGCAGGCGTCCAGTGTGGAACTGCTCCTCAAGGCCGGCCTCGACCTTGGAGAGACGTTGTCTGAACTAGTATTTCTTGGCCGTCTTCTTGCTGCGCTTCTTGTTGATGATGGCTTCCTCTGCCTCAGTCAGTTTAGCTCCCACCTTTCTCCCCAGAGGCAGGAAGTAGTGAGACTCGTACCACTGTCTGAAAGGCGTGGCGTCAACCACTACGATGGCGTTCTTCACCAGGGTCAAGACCCTGGTACCAAGGTACGCACCAACTCGGTGTTGGAAGCGTTGTATGGTATGTGGTACATCTATAATACGGGATTTGCGGGTTGCGCATTCTGAGCTCCAGGCAAAGTTTCCAGTATCCAGGCGCAGCGCACGGTACTTGGTGTTGCCTCCACGGGAGCGCACCGCGTGAATGCGCTGTGAGCCAAGCTTGGTGTTGGCAACCGGGCGATCTAGCTCGTACTTCCTCTTCTTGCGGATGGGGGCGTGTTTGCCTCCCGTAGCCCGCCGTTTATGCCAGTGGTCACGACTGATACCCATCTTAGCTGGGTTGGAAATGGTGGCCAAGAGAAGGAAGAAGGTACGTGGGTCTACGTACATTCTTATTCGTAGACGTGGGTAGACCACCGATACGTTGGTCAGACGACATTGTAAGGGTTGCGGGTCAGACATGGATCAGATTGGCACAGGACCGTTAGGAGAGGCGCGATAAAAGGGAGGCCTATGCCCAGCAGTGAGTTGATGTGGAATCATTTGATTTTTTTGAAACTGTTTTCCCCCGACTCTTTACCACACCCCTTTACTTTACACATAATGGATAACTATGGTTGAAAGAAGAGTGGTGAATGCGCATGTTATTTCAGTTTCAGTCTTAGGGACCGTTCATAAATTAAACTTAGCAATACGTGTAGAGTGAAACAAAACTAACAAAAAAAGTACATTGTTTGTAACCTGTAGAAGTAGGGGAAAAGGTATTTCTCCTTATGATAAGTGAGTGAACCTCATAATCTTTCTTATAAGATAGTCCACTCGATCTACTACATGACGCATTCGTTGTTTTTATTTTTAGAGAAAATAAAATCACAGACACTATCAGTTGAACAAAGCCAAAGATGTAACTATAAAAAAATATATCAGTGATCATATTCGATGAAATTAGCTATCATGGTTGCGTCTTGATACTGCTTTTTAGAAGATTTTTCCATTTTACTAATAATTTCTACATTTGAATCCGAACTTCTAGAGATGTGTAAGTTTTTTAAATTCCTAAATTTTTTCTGTATGTAATAATTCCGAACAACGACCTGTACCTACTTACGGTTTTCAGATTTCGGGTCCAAATTCGCCATTGTTCTTTATCAGGTGTACAATGATTTCCAAAAAAGAAACCAAAATGATTCCGTTTTTAGGGTTCCGTACCCAAAGGGTGAAAACGTTATGACTATGTAGATAGTAGAAAGCTATCTACATAGCTTATAATTATGACTATGTAGATAGTAGAAAGCTACGCGTAGGTACCTATTGAATTATGTATGTAACTCAATTTTCCTCTTCTATACGCGATGGTGTAAGCTTACGATAACTCGAGTAAAGAACGACGCTTCTTCGGGATAAGATAATGTTAAAGCTCTTTTCCATAATCGAATAAGCAGGGGCTTCCCGTGTATAGCTTGAAAGGGGACGCTTATTTTCAAATTATTGGTATTTTTACCTTATTTCGTTTCGATAATAATACAATTTTAAACACACACACTTAAGAGGGCTATTCGAGCTCAGTGGCGCCCTCGTCACAATAATAAAGATTTCTCAATAAAGAAAGCCTAAATTAAAAAAGTGCCCAACAGATAAACTACAAAAGCTTTCAGGCTATTTTCATAGAATACTTTTATAGGCTTTTTAAACGTCTAAACATACATTGTGAAAAAAAAACGGCCGCTTTTGTTTTTATTCGAAATTATCTAAAAGTGGAATGTTTAGAACCTATAAAAGTATTGTATAACCAATGGCTTGAAGGCTTTTGTAGTTTATCTGTTGGGCACTTTTTTTAATTTTTTTTTTTTTTTTTTTTAATTAAGGATGGGTTTGCTCTTGACCTCAATCCAGTCCTCAGGACGAAGATGGGGTCGAAGATGTAGCGAGCTTACCCAGAAGAAGCCTATTCACTCGTACTTTAAAGGAATTCGGGATGTAAGCGCTCGGAAACACTGACGCAGGCAGGGCATTCCACTCCTTGGCTGTGCGCATTATAAAAGAATCGGAATGGCGCTTGGTGCGGGTATGTGGGATGTCAACCAAAAAGGGATGATATCCCGCGGTGCGTCTGGAAGTCCGATAGTAGAAAGGGGAAGGCGGGATGAGCTCATGTAGCTCTTGGGCACACTCACCGAAGTACAATCTGTAGAAGACCGACAAGCAGGCTACTCTGCGGGGCGGTGGGCTAGGCTATGAAGCTTGGTCTCCACCAGTTTACTGTCGCCAATGAGCTTCCTGGCTCTGCGTTCGACCAAGTCGAGTGCGGCAAGTTGATAATTGGCTGAGCCATCCCACAGGTGGCAGCAATACTCCATACAGGATCGAACCTTTAAGCTTTTAGCTTTATATAACATTATTAAGAGCTGTCCAGGAGTGAAGTACCGCTTCACCTTGTTTAGGATGCCTAGCTTTTTTGCCGCAGTTTGAGCCTTAGACTCGATGTCAGCGCCAAAGTTGAGTTTCGTGGTCAACCTAATGCCCAGAAGCTCAAGATTGTCGGAAACAGGGACAGATGTACCCCGGAAAGTAGGAGTCAGATTAAACGGACTCCTTTTGGCGGTGAATAGACAAGCCTGTGTTTGTGCTTTCTTTATTGAGAAATCTTTATTATTGTGACGAGGGCGCCACTGAACTCGAATAGCCCTCTTAAACTAACGACCTTATTTCGTGTCGTAATATTGTAATTTGTTTGTGATATATTCCACTCTAGTTCTTCTTCTTATCGTGTGGGCAGAGCCCTGGTGTCAGAGTTTTTTCAGACCGCCTTACGGCCTCTGACGTGGTTTTTATGTAACGACTACTACTACCATAGATAGTAGCCGGGACTAACGGCTTAACGTGCCATCCGAAGCACGGAATCATTTTTCTTTTCAGACAATCAGGTGATTCATCCTGCAATGTCCTAACCAACTGGGGAAAAATGCACAAAGTGACATATCACTAGGTGTCCCCCGCGGGAATCGAACCCACGACCTCCGTGTCGAGATCTCAATGCTCTTAACCATTAGACCACGGAGGCACTCTAGTTGAAACAAACCCAATGACTTTGTACCTATAAAATTAATTTAAAAAAAATTGTTTTTTTGCTCCAAAATACACCAATCATTCATTTATTTGATTGTAATATTAAGTGATTTTTCGGAATTGATCACACAATTTCCGCCTGTGGCTGTCGTTTGAGGCGACTAAGGGATAGATTGCGAAAGGCGTTATTATAGCCACCTATCATCACACGACACAACATTCATGACCATTTATGACATTCTTATTAAACCCGTCAAGTGCGAATCGGGTTACTCACGCACCGAAGGTTCCGTTCCACACCACAGTCATATTAACTTACAAAAAAGTTTTGTCTTCTCCAGGATCTTTAGCACGATACCAACTCACACTTGGCCAGTTTTTATTATTTGTTGTTATACTGTAGAGTTTGCTCTATAATCACACCAAGTTTGACGATTGTATGTATTACCGTTTGTATGATAGAGCGAGAAGAAAAAACGTTGATAAAAACTAGTTTCTTGTGAGAGGTCCCCTTAATTTTGAACTTTTTGTCACTTTTTTATTGGTGAGCAACGCACATTCTGTGAAAATTTCAATTTTCTATCTATTATGGGTCAAAAGATACAGTGCTAAATAGGTAGGACAGACGGACTGGCGGATGAACGGATGGGTTGATAAAAACTATAGTTTCTTGCATGGTTCCTTTATTTTTAACTTGTAGTCACTTTATTATTTGTTAGCAAACCCGCTATAATAACGCACATTCTACGAAAATGTCAAGTGTCTAGCTATTAAGGTTTAAAAGTTACAGCCCTAAATAAGTAGAACGGACGGACGGACGGACAGACGGACGGTCGGACAGCGTAGGCTTATGAATAAGGTCCCGTTTTCTTTTCACCCTTTAGGTACGGAACTCTAAAAATAACGTGGCGCCTTGTTCGTACACGCTAATCGCCGAATACCAACCGATCAAGAAAGCCACCGTAATAACGCATATTCAGAGAAAATTTCAACTATCTAGCTATTACGGTTCAAAAGTTACAGTCCTAAGTAGGTAGGACAGATGGACGGACGGACAACGTAGGCTTAGTAATAGGGTCCTGTTTTCACCCTAAACACGGAACCCTAAAAATTTTATGTGTATGATTGGTTCCAGCTTAAAAGATAGGATAGTTTTGGACCCGGTAGGTGGCGCCAAAACCCTATTTCTTCCCGTCGGAGCCATACGAGGTGACTAAGGAGTATAAAGGAAAGGCTAATAGCAACCTATCACCACTTTGTCAGTATCCATCAATATTTGTTAACTTATGATAATTATAATATCTATTCTACGCTTCCGTCTTTGACATTTAGGTAAAGTGAAAATTAATAATTCAGTCAAAAAGTACCTATGCTCATTCCTTGAAAGAATTTATCATTTTTAAGGAAAGAAAGGTAGATTAACGCAGTGCGATATGATGATTGATTTAGTAATCAGACAATGAAATCGTCTTGTTTTCCTGCATGTCAACGCAATGAGGCACATTGAATAACAAAAAATTGTTTTAGAGATACAGGAAGGATAACAAAACAAATGCTGTCAGATCGAAAGTATTCCGTGTTTTTTAGTGTTCCGTACCAAAATTGGTAAAATGGAACACTTATGGAATCAGCTCGGTGTCTGTCCGTCCGTGTGTCACGGACATTTTTCTCAGAGACCGTAAGACATAGGAACCTGAAACTTGACACAGGAGTGCGATTTTTGAAACTCATTCGTTGAACTCAGCAGTTGTAAATGTCAAAATTATATTATATGGATATACGCATCTTTCTACTGTTCATTTGACATACAAAAAACATAAGTAGGCTCCAGGGGTGCGATTCTTGAAAGTCAAATCAGCAGTAGAAAGATGCGTATATCTCCATACATTTTCAACTGCTGAGTTCAACGTATTAGATTCAAAAATCGCAATCCAGATATAGAAATTAATGGTCCATATCACAAAGTCAAAAAAACCTTAATTTTGATATTGGGGGCAATTTTGTGAGGTAGAAAGGGCAACAATTTTTTTTTTTCTGGAATATTGAGTGGGGTATTAATTAAAAGCTTATGAAAATCGCTTGAAGTTTAAAACTGTATACGCAAATGTTTTATTAAAACTGTTCAACGAATTTTTCAAAAACATCTGCCTAATTCACTTTGTCGAACGCCAGTCATAAATATAAGAAATTCATATTGCATTACATTATTCGTTTCGAGGTCTGATTTCATAGAATTATATGTATATTAATAGTTTAAAACATAACAATACGTCAAGGTGATAAGCTGAATTATCGTGAAACTAAATTAATATGCCACTAAGTACTTTAATTTACATATTAGTCATAGTAATAACTTAATTTATTACCTAATTCAAGTATTCCTCTTGCAGTAAAACACTGTTCATAACATAAATTTTTGTTCCTATTACGTCTAACGAGCTTTTACCCGCCACTTCGTCCGCATGCATGTATACCAGATATTTTAAGTCAAATCATAAGCTTTCAAACAAAAAAGATTCATCAAAATCGGATCAGTAGTTTTTGCGTGATGTTCGAACATACAAAAAAACAGATAAACAGACAGACAAATAATCTAATAAAAATTTGTGATTTAGTTCGACAGGGACACCCAAAAACCATAATTTATATCATAATCTTTTTCTGGTACTTATTTAAATATCTTCAATGTACAGACACACTTATTTTACAGTTTTATAATAGTTTAGATTAGATATATCATTATTTCATATTACAAAGTAATATTTTAAGTAGGTATAACGCGCACAATGAAAAATGGTAACCTATCCTAAGGTAATGGTACCTTTCTTTTTATTGTCTCGCAGAAGTTGTGAAAAGTAGAGTATGCTCCTCGGGGATAAACGTGTTTTCGTCTTGGGTGAGCTTGAACCCCTCGCTTTACTCAGTATTCTAGTCTAGACTCGCTTTCGCTCGGGAGTCAATAACCCTAATCTCCCTCGCTCCGCTCGGGAGTTAAACCAAGAATCCTTCGTTACGCTCGGGATTCAATATGGCCGTGACGAAAGACCCTGCTTCATCGCCTTTTTGCATAACATTAAAAGTCTGAATCGAAAATTATCTAAAGTGAAGATGAACCTTGCTTGCTTACAAAGGTTAATAAAAGGGTAATATTCCGTGACAAATGTAAGCTTCCTACTGTTTTGGATTTATGAATGTAGTCTGTGACAGCTATTTATTCATTACCTACCAGCTCTTTTGGTATAGGGCTATGTCCATATACGAAAACAATGTATTTCCAAATGCTTCCGTAGTATATTTTAATTCATTTACTTAATAATTCTGGCTACAACTTATGGTAATAAATAGGAAAATGTTCCGCCCTGCGGTCGTGAGCTCTGGTCTTGTTATTAATAATTATGTGGCTAAAAACTCTAGAATAACCAAGAGACTTAAAATATTTTTTCTAACGCTCCATTTTTGTTTTGGCCTAAATTTTGGATTCATCAAGGTTTTGAAAAAGAAAATAAGACCTATTACAAAATGTGTCCAATTTTTGATATCTATAACGATAATCATTATATTAGCTGTACCCATGCAATCATCCTCAGTGTATGTATTTATGAGTTATATTTGTTTTTATCAGTACATCGGATACCTACTGATATTAAATTTAACCAAATATAATGTTTATCATCTACTTACTGATCTTTACGCCTTAGGCGGAGATGTTAGTAGATATAATATATATGAAACCTCGGTAATCGTGACCTCTTCGTCTATATTAATTATAAAAATTATACTTGATGTGTTAGAATGTCAGACAACGATCATCTACAGTTGTGATGAGATATATCGTATGCCATATTATATTTATGTAATGCCTAGCCTAGGACTAGACGTTATAACAGCTGTACAAATTTTGATTTGTTGTTACATATATGGCTCTCTTAAACAAATAATTTACTTGATTAACAGACCTCAAACCAAATTTGAGGTAATTTTAAACTATTATATTTATATATCTGATTGTTGGGACAAAATCAGTCCTTTGTATTCCAAATTGGTAAGCATATAATACTTTATTTTGAAATTAACTAGGTGAACATTTTCTTTGAGACTTTAAAGTTTAAATACAGGGTGTAACAAAACACCCTAGTAATACTTAAGGGGGTGCTACAGACCATCAAACTGAACAACTTTTACTATGGGGCCAACATCGAGAAAAAATAAAAAAATTCAGCTGTCCCATACATTTTAGTCTAGTCGGTACTGCAGTTTTGTATGGGACAGCTGATTTTTGTTTTTTTCTCGATGTTGGCCCCATAGTAAAAGTTGTTCATTTTGATGGTCTGAAGTAATACTAGGTATACCCTTAAGTATTACTAGGGTGTTTTGTTACACCCTGTATAAGTAACAGTAAAATTCAAAATTATCTCTGTAAGTATTTGTAGCAAAGCCTAGCATTTTCTCACGACTATTTACAACTGCGACGAATATGTATACTCATATTTCACAAATAAATTATTCTTATTATATAATTGCTGTAAAATTGTAATATTATCTACAATATTTTTTATCAACATAATATTCCATGTTACAGGTAATATTAGAGTTGACAGTTTCAATTCCAAAATTAATGGGTATAATTTGGTTTATGCTTGCGAGCTACAAAGTCAACGTAAGTTATACTACGAATAAGAATAAAAGTTATATTATTATTATGACATCGATATACTTAATATTTCCTTATAAAACAATTCCTGTTTGATCATGTACAATTATTTTGGCTTTAAACTATTATTAATTAAGTGATTCAAGTGTTTCACCATGATCCGTTTTCAAAATTATTTATATCCCCATTTGATCCTGTGTGCGCCAGGTCATAAAAAATAGATTCCTTTGTTTCCCAATTTCGACTGTTTCCTTCAAACTGTAAAATAAAAATGAGATATTAAAAAAAATACTGGATCTTTAATTAATAACAAACGGTGAAAACGGCTACTTACTCTCAATCAGGAAACTCAAGTAGAAGTCAAAATACATATATTATTCTTGTAAGGTAATTCATTGATTATTATTAAAATTTCAGACCTTAGCGACTCCGTCACTGACATCTTGTGTTTATTTCCTCCATGCTGTACTGCAAATTTGCGCGCCGGCTATAGTCACGGAAATGATTAACTCACAGATAGAAAATATCAAGATTTTATTGCATAATCAAGTAGTATTTGATAAAGGTAAGCTAATTTAAAACTGTATTATATACTGTATTATGTACTGTATACAAGTCCAGGCTAGATTCTGGTACTTTAAATGTGACTAGATAATTTGTGTGACATTGTCCAAGATATTTATTTATTTATTATTATTTATTATACAGCATGCGAATTAAAAAATATATCTAAACTTTTATAAAACTGTAACAGAAGTGTGTCTGTCCATTTAAGATATTTAAAAAAAAAACTGTGGTGGTCCAGTGGCGAGTAACCTTGCCTGCCGCGCAGGAGGCGATGGTTCGATCCCCGTCCAGACCGACTCGTACCAATGAGTTTTTCGGAATTTATGTACGATTTGTAACACCACTGGCTTTTCAGTGAAGGAAAACATCGTGAGGAAACCTGCATGCTTCAATTTCGAGGCATGTATTGTACCCACTATACATTACAAGTGGCGATGGGCTCACTCCCCGTCACACTGGGCAGAGCTTCGGTACTACTAGTGAAACGTGGATGTTCTGAGGTTTCAGAATATCTCTGACTACCCCCTCGGGAAAAATAGTCGTGAGCATGTGCTACAAAAAAAGATTACGATATGGTTTTTAAGTGTCCATGATTACAAATCACCAATTTTTGGATTTTTTGTCTGTCTGTTTGTTTGTTTGTTCGTCAGTTTGTTTGTTTGTTTGTTTGTGTGTTTGTTTGTTCGAGCATCACGCCACAACTACTGAACCGATTTTGATGAAGTTTTTTTTTGTTTGATAGCTTATGATCTGACTTAAAATCTGGTATATAATTTATGCGGACGTAGTCGCGGGAAAATGCTCGTCATTTATTATATTTGATGCAAATATACGTATACCTGGCGATAACAATATCTTTGTCTGGCAATTAACTACGAGGAGAGCCAACCTTAATAGAAATAGAATAAGGATAGGCAAACAAAATACTGGAAAATCTTTGGGCACTATACATAATATATTCAGAACATGATCATCATCGTTCTCTTGCCCATATCCCATTATTTGGGGTCATTGCAATATGGCATCCTCTTCCATGTCCGTCCATATTCTGAACATGAATATGTTTTTCTCAAACATGCTTGGAAATGTGAGCATTATTTTGACAACCTTCTTCGAGATAAATCGAAATTGCTGTACTGGCCAACTACATGCGCGCAGCGGCCGGCAATGTTTGTATGAAAATCCATATCTGTCGTGTTTTGCGGCCAAATAAATTACATAGCAAACTCATATCTGTCGTGTAATTTAAAAATGGAACGATCTTTTTCTCCTAAACATGGCGACCAAGGAGGTAACTCAAAAAAGGTTTTATTTAAATTTCGAACTAACTTGCAAATAGAAAGCTGTTTATTGAAAAAAAAAAATTGTTGTTCGTTGTTCGTCATTGATTTTGAAAAGAGTTTTAGTTTCCGCGAATTATTTGAGAAAATTTACTGTTTTAATTTCCGCGCATTATTTGAGAAAAGTACTATACAAGCCTTGGCCACAACTAGGCATTGATGGACTTACGTATGTGTGCCCGGCTCAGCCTCGGCCCACATTTACACGTTCGTCCATCAATGCCTCTGTTGCTGGCCGCTGCAGTAACGCTGTTGCTGCTACTATAGAATAACTCTGGCTATCCTCGGGTGAGCATTAATGTAATTCGTGGTCTAAAAATAATCATAACTGTTTCAGATGTGGATGTGCGTCAGCAGAAAATTAACATGTTGCGATATATGAAGGCGCATCGACTGCACACGGATGTGTGGAATATCATTCCCCTCGACCTACGACTGCCGGTCGCTGCCTTCAGCTTCTGCGCAACATATATAATCATTATCATACAGTTTACTCATCTCTATGATTAATACACAAAATAGATAGATAAGATTAGAATTACACTATGCTTTCTATTCAGAGTAGATTTTGAGTCAGTTTAGATTTTTTTTAGTTAGTTTTATCGTGATTTCGAAGTTGGCTCCGGTGTGGATGTGGTTCTGTTTGACGGGTAAAATGCATGTTCAAAGTTTCTGCTCTAACTAAAAATTTATCTTTTAACTATGTTACTAGTATCTTCTGTATGTACAACAACAGGCTGCACAAACAATTTTTCAGGTGCGCCAAATTTTACTTCGTTGTCAACTTACCATTAATTCTTCCCTAAAAACTTGTTCTTAATCAAATTAAGCTATCTAAGTAGGTATACATTTTTGACTTTTATGTTGTAATAGAATAACTGTTTAACTTACCTTAAGTTGAGTATAACATAATTAAATTACGCTTACAAATTACCAAAACACCGTTTTTGTTTAAATTGGCTTTGGCTGAATGGTAAAAATGTCCTCCTTTGTTATAATTACGTATGCCTCAAAAAATAATATTCAGACTCAAATTAAATAAACAAAAAATAAATTTGTAGGCAACTAAGAATAATTATTTATTGTTTTCTTCAGCGATTCTCTTCGTGTTTTCATTTTATTTTTTTAAACCTTGATTAAAGTAAATCAAATTTTAGAAGTATTTAATTAAGATAAAACTACAAAACATAAATATTGAGGTACAGGGGATGTTTCCCCAATCATATTGCAATGTTATTACCTACCTACTGGTAGCAGTTAGGAATTTCTTGAGTGATATTGGTAAGAGCTTAGTTTTATTTACTTAATCATTGATTTCACAAGAGAAGAAAAGTAATAAATTAGCAGAAGGCAAATAATGTAGACAAGATCTTCACTTAAACTTAAACTTTTGAAGATTTAAGCTATTTAATTGACCGCTTTATTGATTAAGGGGCGTCCACCCAGTTTTGAGTAACTTTGTAACCATTTTATACATTAACTATGGCACTTTTTAAGCAGAAAACAAAACTGAACAATCTACAGGATATGAGAAGTGATGTGGTTTTTCTCGAAATCTATTTTAATTAATAAAACTGAAAAAAAAAACGATTCCAAAGTCACCTCTTTTTTTCCAGTTGTAACCGTTTTACTCTTACATTGTTGATCAGAAGAATATGAAAATTTACAATATTCTTCACAATACAATATAAAATGATGTGGTTTTCTTATTTTTTGAAAATTCATATAAAATCATACAGGTTTTCAAAGAAAACGGAAAATTCTGACCGGAGCCGCGCAATTGAAGCGGGATTGCTAATTGCAAAAGTTTGCTTGTAAGAAAGAGAGCCTTGCAGATGGGAGGAGTAGCCTTAACATTAAGGACGGTGCACAATTTTTAAAGAAGGTATAGTTTCGGACGAAGGATTTTTATTAAAATAGTGCATACCTAGACATAATAATTTAAATGCAAGATGACATATGAGTACAATACATTACACTTGGTGCCAAAGGTCTGCCAATGGAGCAAGCATGTGGATAGTGGAACTCTTCAATGGCTTCTGGTATACCCCTCGAGTTTGGGCTCATTTGGTTTATTCTGACAAGTTCCATGTTATTTTAAAGGAAAAGAGGAAAAAAATAAGTAAATGGATGGATGGATGAATGGACATTGTAATCGAAAAAGACGAAAAATAAAATTTTAGGAAATACTAAAATGAAGTAGGTACCTAAGCAACGAAATATACAAATAAAAAGTGTTTTGAAAAGGGTTGAGTATTGCAAGGGATTCCTTAAGTCATCTAACCTATATCATTTTTATTTAAAAGTGAAAAATTGCCTGCAAAAAAGTATATATTTGTAACTGTTACTTCAAACCGAACAACTCTCTCTATTCTCGGTTGTTCCACAGAAAATACGTGTATTGAACAGCTGATGTTTTTTTTCGCGATTTCAATGTTGGTCTCATACTGAAAGTTGTTCAGTTTGATGGTGTTTATTTTATTTATTTATTTATTCTCTTAAAGGGTACATGTGTGTCTTAAAAATTACCACGCCAAACTGTGCAGCAGTTTGTCGGCGAAGCGCTCTTAACAACTTATGTTTTTTGTACCTTACTATCACTACACTAAACGTACGTGTAAAGCAACTCCGAAAAGTTAATAATTAACAATTTGGGTTTACTATACTTAATATGCGCCGTTTTTAGGTCTGATCTGATGATAGTAATAATTCATAACATGGAATAATTCATATCTACCTGATAAGCTGGTATCTTCAAACCAAATTAATATAACTTACTACATGTACCTACCTATAATCATAATTATACATAAATGTATTATGTATGCCACATATATTCAAAATTCAGTATGTCCATTTTTTTTTTTGAGGAATCGAAAATCATTTCGAGATAATTTTTTTGTCTCAGTGTGAATATTTTCTATTGTCAGAGATTTTAAAATGAAAGGATCAATGATATTTTAAATAAAATAATGTCGTTTTTCGGTCCGGTAAACTTAAAATCAACATAAATAGCTGGCCATTAAGAAAAAATTCATAATGGCTTTTGTGGAGTCATAGATATTGTTCTTAATTTTTATTCTTAATTAATATCACAATCGATTTTTGAGCGTAGGCGTTGACGGAACAATGTTGTATCGTGTACAGTTGCAAAATCACCTACAGCTTATCATTTTAAGAAGTTTTGAGTCCATGCGTCACTGAAAATTAATGAAACGATTTAAGAGGGGGTCATACCTATTTTGTCTATTTTCGAACCGATTTTTGAGAACCAAATTATTACATTTAATATATATAGTTCACATAACAGTGTAGATACGTTCTTTCTGCAGGGCATCTAACCGTTGAAAACACGATTCTATTAAATTTTCTCGATAGAAAAGAGGAGCAAAGTAAGCTCGATTTCAGATTTATAACCAGTTTTACAAGAAGCACACTACACCATTTCTTCTGAATATACCATCATTTGAAAGGTAAATAATTATAGCAGGGCTTCTAACCGATGGATTTTTCACCAAACACCCAAGAGAAAAGATATTGATGAAAAATGCGTTTTTTTGCGATCTTGCTTTCAATTGAAGCGGGATGGCTAATTGTGAAAGTTTGCTTGTTAGAAAGAGAGGCTTGTTCTACTAATACCCAGCCTTAAATGGGGTTTTTTAGTTTTAATTTTCTCGCAATCTGTTCACTCAATCAAAAGATATGAGTTGTCAAGTGGTCTGTGCAAACCTACGAACGAAGTCGCGGGCGCCCACTAGTGAGTAATAAAATTTATTAGAAATTAATGTCGCTATACATTATTTATTTCATAATCACCTACTTACAAAAAGTTATATCAGTATAATGCGCGCAATAAAATTTGGTACCAGTTATATTACCAGAGTAACTGAAATAAAAAAAAATCGCCTATTTCATCAACATGACAATTATTATTGGCAATTTCACAATGCCTAAAAATGGCGCCTTTTTTAATTTTTTAGCGCGGCCATCAATCAAACTTGAATATTATGCATAGCATAGCATAGCATATGCTCACGACTATATTCCCCGAAGGGGTAGTCAGAGATATTCTGAAACATCAGAACATCCACGTTTCACTAGTAGTACCGAAACTCTGTCCAGTGTGACGGGGAGTGAGCCCGTCGCCACTAATATTATAGTTCAGCATAAAGATAAAAATAACATTTGTTATTACAAATTTCTCGGATCTCAGTCAGAACTGAGATAAAATAAAGGCTTGAAGTCCACGTAATAGTAATATTTTCAGCTTCAAGCCTTTACATCTCCAACCGGACTGAGTTTAGGGATATACATATTAATAAGTTTTGTTTGTTACTTTATTCTGAAATAAAATATTCAAGTTTGGTTGCTGGCCACGCCAAAAACAACGGCGAGAAATAAGGCGCCAACCTTATATTCAAAACACGCATTGTCTTTTGAAATATATATTACTGAGAATATAAGACACAATACAGCTGGTTACTTATGGCATTAGACAACATGTCATGTTACCTACTGAATAAATGCATGCATTATGCTCACGACTATATTCCCCGAGTAAGGGTAGATATTCAAAAAATTCAGAACATCCCGTTTCACTAGTAGTACCGAAACTCTATCCAGTGTGCCCGGATAGTGTGCCCGTCGCCACTTATAATGGACAGTGGGTACAATACATGCATCAAAATTTAAGCATGCAGGTTTCCTCACGATTTATACTGAATATTGTCATTGTAAATTACAATTGTCAAGTTTATCAAATAGGCCCCTGATGTAGACTCACCTCAAAACAATTTCTTTCGACTTCACAATTTAAATAAAATGTATTGAATTGGTCAAAAAAAACAACTATTTATTTGAAACCAGTTTTATTGCGCACGGCTATGCCTATCAATTTCCAAATATTTCCTTAGAACAGTTGAATTCGTTTACTTAATAATTCTGGCTACAACATAAAATAGGTGTAATCAATAGGAAAATGTTCCGTCCTTCGGTCGTGGACACGGGTCTTGCTATTAATAATTATGTGGCGACAAAACCTAGAATAACCAAGAGACTTATAATATTTTTTCTAACGCTTCAGTTTTGTTTCGGACTTAATTTTGGATTCATCAAGGTTTTGAACAGGAAAATAAGACCTTTTACAAAATGTGTTCAATTATTGATATCTTTAATGATAATAATTATATTAGCTATTCCCCTACAAATAGTCTCGGTGTATAAGTTTTTGAGTTATGTTTATTTTTATCAATACATCGGATATCTATTGATATTAAATTTGTCCAAATATAATGTTTATCATCTACTTACTGACCTTCACGCTTTAAATGGAGATTTTAAACGGTATAATACTTATGGAACAATTGTAATAGTGACATCTTTTTCTATATTAACTATTAAGTTTATTTTTGATGTGGTAGAATGTCAGACATCGATCCTCTTCAGTTGTGACGATCTATATCATATGCCATATTTTATTTATGTAATTCCAACCCTAGGACTCGAATTTATAACATATATACAAATTTTAATATGTTATTACATATATGGAAGTCTTAAACACTTAAGTTACTTGATTAACGGATCTCATACAAATTTTTACGTAATACAAAATTATTACATTTATATATCTAATTGTTGGGACAAAATCAGTCCTTTGTATTCCAAATTGGTAAGCATAACACAATATTTTTGTTAACTATGTTGGTGGACACTTCCATTTTGTGCTGTACTTTAAAATTGAATTAGGACGCGATGTAAGTTTATGTTTACAAAATACTTCTGTTAACGTATTTTAGAAGTAATTGTAAACTACAATGACAAAATTTTCTCCATTATAAAATTGTAACGATATGTAATATTTAATATTGTTTGTTTTTTACCATAATATTCCATGTTACAGATAATATTAGAGTTGGCAGTTTCTGTTCCAAAATGTATGTTTTTAATGTGGTATATGCTTGCAAGCTTCAAAGTCAACGTAAGTTTAAGATGCCTTTTACCGTTCAGTGCCTCATCACAATTTAAGATTTAAAAATAAAGAAAAGTATAATAAAAAAATGCCAAGGGCGGGCGCCACTAAACGGCAAAAGGACTCATAAAGTGTCATAAATTTTCACCGCACAATAAAAACTAGAAGATTTTATAATATTATGATGATATCGATATAATATTGTGTCCTTATGAAATGCATGAGATATAGCTTTGACACAACGCTCAATTGCCTTCAAGTCGTAGAAAGAGAAGGTACTAGAAGGAAGCACATGACTTGTCATATTCACTCAATAAGAGATGCACATATCCAATTCGCTCTAGTTAAAAAAGGAGATCGCTACCTTATTGCTGTCCTTATCGGCGTAACCACTTTTTTGTACTACGGCCACCTGACTCACAACTGTCACTTCATATAAATTGTATAGGATTTTATGAGTATCGCTATCTCATACCCGGTTACACCGACATTCCGTCTACCAGCGATATATATATATAGCGCTATAGCGTAAGCGAAAAATTCTTCGTCTATGCTTCAAGTTAAATAGTATGGCAATACAGGAGTGCAATTCTCTAAGCGTCACATCACTGTCAAAAACATCGGCGAGCTCACAAATGTAACATCCTTCTTGCATCTTTCAGATCGTTAAAGTTTTAATATTGAGCTTGATACAATGAATAACCCTAGCAAATACCAAATAGCAGTTTGCCGATGTTTCAACGACGAATTTTAGGTTGTGAATTGCGAGAGAAATGCATTGCAGATGTTAAATTAAGTTCCTATGATCACACGCAATTATATACAATTTTTGAATTATCAGTAATTTCATAGTGCAAAAGTTTCATTATGATCCGTTTTTATATTTTATGTTTTTCGTGTTGTTAGCGAAATACCGTTAAAAAAAATAGAAAATTAATTTAGACCTGAATTTCTATTAACATTTTGTACCGAATCATTAGTGGAAATATTCAAACTGTGGATTCAAATGGGATACCAAAAAAATATTGGATTGAAAATTCATAACAAATGACACACATCTCTCAATTACTAACAACAATAAGCAAGATGTCAAAATATTCGTAATGTTAATAAATTTTAAAAAAATTACAGACACCATTGGCTACATCACTTACAAATTATGTTTATTTCTTCCAAGCTTCATTGCAAATTTGTGCGCCGGCTATAGTCACGGAAATGATTAACTTACAGACAGAAAATATCAAGATTTTATTGCATAACCAATTGATGTTTGAGAAAGGTAAACTAAATATAAGTACCTTTTCTACTAAATCGAGTGAGGTGTTGATATTTTTTAGTTGAGAACACCTCACGCGATTGAGTAGAAAAAACTTTTTTTTTCAACGCTCTTTTCGTTGTACGCTTCGAAAAAAAATAGTTTCTTCTTTATTACCTTATTATTGAATTTGGGTTATTATAATTATCTGTCATCATACTAAAATTCGATTCAATATTTATGAGGAAAAGACTTCTCTTTTCCTCACAGACAGACAGAATAAATAAAAGTATATAAGTTGCTTTGCAACGTTGCCGATCATGTTGAGCGTCACGTGTTGCGCGTCAATTGTTATATAGTGGAAACGAGGCTTAATATTCATGTCGTATAGTCAAGGAAAAAAATTTATTATAACTGTTTCAGATGAGGATGTGCGCCAGCAGAAAAATAACATGTTGCGATATATGAAGGCGCATCGACTGCACAAGGAGGTGTGGAATATCATTCCCCTCGACCTACGGCTGCCGGTCTCTGTCTTCAGCTTCTGCGCAACATACTTAATCATTATCATACAGTTTACTCATCTCTACGATTAAATTAGATAGATAAGATTAGAATTACACTATGCTTTCTATTCAGTGCAGATTTTGAGTCAGTTTAGATTAAAATTTTTAGTTAGTTTTATCATGATTTCGAAATTAGCTTCGTAGTGGATGTGGTTCTATTTGTTCTTTTTTTTTTTTTTTTTTATTAACTATGGGTTTGCTCTTGACCTCAATCCAGTCCTCAGGACGAAGGACTTGTTGACTACATGACAGGACTACAGGACTTTGTTCAATACATGTTCAAAGTTTCCGCTTTAATTAAATTTATTCTTGTAACATGTACCTTCTGTATATTATGTAACAAAGATGCCCGCGAAATTTTTCGGCCGTGCCAAAATTTTGCTTCGTTATCAGCCAGTGCTACACCCATTAGGAAATACTATTACTTCTTTCCTAAAAACATATTCATAAAAGGTATCTAAGTAAGTAAGTATGCTGTTTTTTATTAGAGCCAATACAAACAACTGAAAGCAGCTCTTGCATTCGTTCACAGTGAAAATTCAAATGCTTTGGGGGGTACTATTTGGCCCTATACTGTCCTATTGATGTGGTTTCTATAAGCTATGGCTGTAATGTAAATTATATTAAAAATATACCTAAGTATATTGTTTTCTTCAGCCATCCATTTTGTTTTTCAATTCTATTTTTAATTTACTTACCTGCATAAATATTTAGGTTCAGGCGATGCGCAAGTTAATATCAACCGATTTTTTTGAGTGATACTGGAAACAACTTAGTTTTACCTACTCAAAGATTTTGCAATTTTGAAGAAAACTAATACATTTTGTACGCAATAAAGATGATCGGAGAAACATCGATGCGGTTGCTTCAATTATGCTGCATATTTTAGAGCACAAAAGGACCTCGTAACTTTGTTAGATTCAGATTTAAGTATAAGAGGTTTTTGTTCAAATTTTTCTCGAAAATTATAAGTTATTTATACTGAAATTATACTCTTCACTTCCCGTAGATACCATATTAACACATACAAATTCTGGCATGAAAAAAACAGTTGACCTATGGAAAGACCTTTTGAGGCACATTTATCTAAATACACCAATCGTGGTATATCTCTAAATACTATTATATTGTTTACTTAGAACACATTCTAATATCTAATCATGATATTTTTACATTACATACATACATACATACATATTCTCACGCCTGTCTCCCACTGGGGTAGGCAGAGACAACGGAACGCCACCTGCTACGATCCTGACATACCTTTACATTACAGTAACAAATATTTTGAAAAATAAATTTTGTTTATAGATACGTTATAGAATTTATTAATAACACAATAGATTGGAGTTTTTAGCAATTCATCGCAATCGGTTTACTCTATCAAAAGATATTGATCATTCAAGACCGTTGTTATTCCAGTAGTCGGCACATACAAAGTCACAGGCGCCACTAGTGCGTAATATAATTAATTTGATCTCTATCGTTATTCATTATTCTAAAGTAATATCAGTATAACGCGAGCAACAAAAATTGGTAGATACTTATCTTAGTAGTATTGGTAGATATTAGCTTGATTTCAAATAATTATTATCTGTTGCTTCATAATTATCTCTTATTGTATTATTTTGGTTCTATTATTGGTTGACTACAATGTAACCATACCAATAACTTTGAGTAATCTTTATTTCTATTTTTAAACTAACATGACATCATATTAAAAGTAATGACTTTAAGAATTAATTAATTATTATTAAATTAATTGTACATCTGTCAATTGGGATGTAAAGTAGAAGCGTGTTTAATTTGGGTACACGAGTAAAAAAGATTTCTTGAAATAAGAAAATTACGTTTTCTTCGATATAGTATATGAGAGCGCCATATTCTTGGTTCAATGCAATTTGCTTTCACACAAGACAAACATTCCAATATGCAAGTTTCTGACATCTCTTACTTTAAATGTTTAAAATTCAAGCTTTAGTTTATCCTACTGTATAAAAAAGATTGCTACACTCGTATGAGTAAAATAAATTGTACTGAACTATTAAACCAAATGACCATCTAATATAATATAATGTACTTACATACAATTTATGGCAATAAATGAAATGAAATGAAATCTATTACTGGAGCAGCTGAAATTAACTCTCGCACTCGCACAGGGTGTTAAGATAAACAGTTGCATTACTTCAAGGGGTGATTGTAACCGTGATACTGAACAACTATCCCTCAGAAACCTGAAGGAAAATTGCATAAGCAATTTTATTTTTTTCATAATACTTAAATGCAAAGCTGATATAACGTTTATTATATGAAAAGTGAGAAAGTTGTGTAGTATGTGAGTACTATCACCCATTGAATTAATGCTACTGTCTATTAATTACAGCCGGTTTATATCTCAAAAAATTCTTAATTCAGCAGGAATAAACATAAAAATATGATTTTACAAGCAGTTCCCACACTTTGATTATTTATGTAAATATACTGGAAGGTCAACGATCCGTTATAAATTAGAATTATCAAGTTTATAAAATAGACCCCTGATGTAGACCCACCTTAATAACAGTCTCTTTCGACTTCATTTACATGCAACAAATTGAACCGGTCACCAACAAAAAACCTTTTATTTGTGTCCAGTTTTGTGGTGCACGGCTATACCGATATACAAAAACAATGTACATGTATATTTCCAGGTGTTTCGATAATTTTAATTCCTTTCTAGCTACAACATTTACTATAGTAATCAATAGAAAAATGTTCCGTCCTTCGGTCGTGGGCACTGGTCTCGTTATTAATAATTATGTGGGCACAAAATATAAAATATCCGAGAGACTTAAAATATTTTTTCTATCGCTCCATTTTTGTTTCGGCCTAAACTTTGGATTCATTTCGGCCTTGAACGGAAAAATAAGACCTTTTACAAAATGTGTCCAATTTGTAATATCTTTAATGACAATTATTATATTAGCTATTCCCCTACAAACAGCCTCAGTGTATTTATTTTTGAGTTATGTTTATTTTTATCAATACATCGGATAC
Organism: Agonopterix subpropinquella; assembly: GCA_922987775.1. Taxonomy (NCBI): domain Eukaryota; kingdom Metazoa; phylum Arthropoda; class Insecta; order Lepidoptera; family Depressariidae; genus Agonopterix; species Agonopterix subpropinquella. The sequence continues at coordinate 12,483,688 of OV277695.1, read as the reverse complement.
CTACTCATATTAAATTTGTCCAAATATAATGTTTATCATCTACTTACTGACCTTTTCGCTTTAGACGGAGATTTTAATAGATACAATACTTATGAAACAATTGTAATTGTGACATCTTATTTTCTATTAACTATAAAATTTTGTTTTACTGTGTTAGAATGTCAGATATCGATTATCTTCAGTTGTGACGAAATATATCATATGCCATATTTTATTTATATAATACCAACACTAGGATTGGATATTATAACAAATATTCAAATTTTAATATGTTATTACATATTAGGAAGTCTTAAACACTTAAGTTACTTGATTAACAGGTCTCATTCTGAATTTAGCGTAGTACAAAATTATTATATTTATGTATCTAAGTGTTGGGATAAAATTAGTCCTTTGTATTCCAAATTGGTAAGCAATATAACACTATATTTTCATTTTGTCTCTTTAAAATGGCATTAGGACACGTTTTATATTTACAAAAGACTTGTGTTTACGTTTTTTCGAAGTAATTTTATTGTAAACTGCAATGACCAAATTATCTTAATTATAAAATTGTTACAATATTATAATTAATATTTGTTGTATTTCAAGATACCTAATATTCCATGTTACAGATAATGATAGAGTTGATAGCTTCTGTTCCAAAATGTATGGCTATAATGTGGTATATGCTTGCAAACTTCAAATTCAACGTAAGTTTAAAAGGCTCTTTATCGTTCACTAGCCCTCATCACAAAATTAAAGATTTTATAATAAACTAAAGCTAAATAAAAAGTACCACACCGTTATACAAAACTTTTTGAAACATTGCACTTTTATGAAAATCAAAATAAATATCACTTTGTGGTAGTTTTATTTTTTAAACCTTTAAAAGTATTGTCATAAAAATTGTTTTACAGGCTTTTTATGCAACCTAGGTAAACAAATATTTAGGCTTTCGTAGTAAGTCGGAGTAACACTATTCATTTTGGGTTTTCGTTAATATTGCGATTTCCTTAATATTTCGTTATTAAGAGAAAAAGAGAAAAATTTCGTTATTTAGAAGGTTTTATAATATTCTGATGACCTGGATATAATATAATAATTATTATATCCTAAAATGCATGATTCTTTTTCACAACGATCTCCTTCTTGGTCTTAACTTAAAGATGTATAGAATAGTCTGGGATGAAGATGGTGGTTCTTATGATCACAGGCAATTATAATTCTTTTTGAACTATCAATAATTTTGTTATTTTTTAATTACAGATCTCAATACTTACAAATTATGTTTATTTCTTCCATGCTTTATTGCAAGTTTGTGCGCCGGCTATAGTCACGGAAATGATTAAGTTACAGACGGAAAATATAAAAATTTTATTGCATAATCAAGTGGTGTTTGAGACAGGTAAACTAAATAAGTATTTGTACTCATTCGACTCTGGTGTTGAAATTTTTTAGTTGACAACACTTCATTGAGTAGAAAACCAATTTTTTTTCTTCTTTATTACCATTATTTTAGTTTTTGGGTTATTTTATTATAATTATTGTGTATCTTCTGTCTTCATACTAAAATTATATTCAATATTTATGAGGGAAAGAGAGGAGATAAAAATGAGGGAGTAATTGAAGCAGTGCATACAGACAGACAGACAGACAGAATGAATGAAAGTATAAGTGTTCCTTGTTTGACTACAGAATTCTAAAAAGATGGGCTCACTACCTATCACACTGGACTAGGACTACACTGAAAAAAAAATTTGTTACTTCAACCAACATCATGAATCCATATGAGCCTGTCAACATCATGACTTCTCCGACTAAGAGAACTTTGTTAACCGAATTCGGCTTGTTGTTACAAATAACCATCTTTTGTTTTTAGTAAACAATGATAACGTCATTTCAATTATTTTAGTGCTAATGAGGTGAGTTTTAGTAAGCTCGCATTTTTTTCAGTGTACGATGGATATTCTGCATTTATTATCATACTAGCTTTTGCCCGCGACTTTGTCCGCGAATTAGGAAAACCCCAAGTATGGATCGGTGAAAATCCAGTCGGATCCGGCCGGATTGAAAATTGCACCGGATTGCAATCCCTAGTTACCATGCATAATTAATTATTATGCATGTCGTATTTATCATGGTGTTAAAATAATCATAACTGTTTCAGATGAGGATGTGCGCCAGCAGAAAATAAACATGTTGCGATATATGAAGGCGCATCGACTGCACAAGGAGGTGTGGAATATCATTCCCCTCGACCTACGGCTGCCGGTCTCTGTATTCAGCTTCTGCGCAACATACTTAATCATTATCATACAGTTTACTCATCTCTACGATTAATACATACTGATTATACCTACTTATTATGATATAATAATAATTATGTTTACTTAAACGGGGAAAATTTTTAATCAGCACGAAAACTTTAATAATGCATTATTCTTCTCGTCAAATTGAACAACTTTCGCAATGAAACCAACCCGCCGCCTTTCGGAGAGAAAGTTGTTCAGTTTGTCGAATATAATATTATGGTAAAATTTTCCGCATTGACTAAAAATATATCCTGTAAACACAAAGTACTATAATTGCTGTAAGTAAGTATATGCACTAAGTCTGCCCAATAAATTTTTCAGGTTTACCAAAATTTTGCTTCGTTGCCTGCTGGTAGTTTGCCAATTAATTAATAGCATTCATTCATAGCTTTCTAAGCACCTATACAGTATCATTATAATGCAAATTTTAATGCAGCTCGTGCGTTTGTAATGACGGGAAAATTAAAATACTTTGGTTGGTCACTATTTGGTCATCGATCGGGCCTGGGATTGGGCATTATAATAATTATGACTATATTATATACTATGGTCACAGAGTACTTTAATTAAGCTTTGGCTATGCCAATAGAATTAGTAATGAAAATAATGTATGCCTTAATATAGAAATATTATATCTAAATACACGTAAAATAAAGTTATATAATTACAACTTAAATTTATTGTGTTTTCTTTTTAAACTTGATTGAAATTAAAACAGAAAGAATAATTAATACAAAAACTGTTTTTTTTTTTTCTGTTATTGAATAAATATTTAAATTCAGGGAAAACAACAATTTATATTCCAATGCTGGTACTGGCAAGCTTTTATGAAATATCGCCAGTTAAAATGAACATAGTTGCAAATAAACATGTAAAGAAAACTAATAAAATTAGCATAATTTAAAAACATTATCGCCCTATTACTGTACTTCCAGCCCTCTCAAAAGTTCTAGAACGTATTTTAAATGTCAGACTTATAAAATATCTTGAAAGTAAACAACTTCTTAGTGAAAACCAGTATGGTTTTCGTTCTGGTAAATCTACAGCCTTAGCTGTTCACCATCTGACAAATAATATCGTTCTTAGTATGGATAAAGGTAAGAAGTGTCTTGCTATATTTCTAGACCTTTCAAAAGCGTTTGACACGGTCTCGATACCCATACTCCTAATGAAGTTGGAGGCACTTGGCATTCGTGGCATCCCATTGGAACTGTTTCGAAACTATCTCAGTGATCGCATACAGTGTGTGACTATTGATGGCCACACAAGCACTGATTTGCCAGTAGAATATGGTGTACCCCAAGGCAGTATCCTTGGTCCAAGCCTATTCCTGACCTATATGAACGATCTTTGTAACCTCGATCTTCCCAGTGGCAACCTAATTTCTTTTGCTGATGATACTGCCCTTGTTTTCTCTGCAGCCTCGTGGAATGAAGTCTATCTATCAGCACAGAAAGGATTCACCTTAGTATCTAATTGGTTAAACAAAAATCTCCTTACCCTAAACATTGATAAGACTAAACATATGATCTTCTCCATTCGAAACTGGCACCTCCCCTCCTCTGAAACCTTCTCAATTAAAGCCCACTCTTCCAACAGCCCACATTCTCAATCCTGTAACTGTCCTCAAATAGAAAGAGTAAATGAAATTAAATATCTCGGGATACTAATAGACTCAAACCTCTCCTTCAAATCCCACACAAAACTCATAGCTAACCGTGTGCGAAAACTCATCTTCGTTTTCAAACACCTTCGTCATGTAGCTCAACCTTCCTTACTTAAAACTATATATATAGCATTGTGTCAATCTTTACTTATCTATTGTATAACTTCCTGGGGTGGTGCACCCAAATCTTATTTCATAACTATAGAACGTGCACAGAGAGCCCTCCTGAAGGTAGCTACTTTTAAGCCCTATCTCTATCCCACGCACTTGCTCTACGATTACTGTCAAGTTTTAACGGTACGCCAACTGTTTGTCCTAAACAATGTGCTTATGCAACATTCTCTTACTGGCTTTAACCCAGAATCTCATATAATTAGACGAAACCATCTAGTCATTAAATCAAATCCCGTCAACTCCAGTTTTAGTCAAAGATTTTTCTGTTTCCTCGGCCCATTCTTGTACAATAACATCCACCACATTCTCTCTATACATAATCTTCCTAAACATGATTGTAAAAAGACTACAAGTGAGTGGCTTCAAAAACTGACATACGACTCTACTGAAAACTTACTACACCCCCCCGAGTAACACCGCAACTTTATTACTTTACATACTTACACACATAACCAACCTCATACATAACCAACCTCATACTCCACACAGCACACTGAAACAAGACATACCTATACATCCGTTTTTTTACACAAATAATATAACACAATTTCAATGATTTTTCTTCTTCAAAAAATCTTCTTCCTCCCATATTGACTTAAAACATACGCACACACATCAAACACATAACACAAACATACCACACATATAAGTACACATACATTAATCTGTTATTTATAAATATTATAATTTTATTAATAATTTTATTAACATAAAATGTATTAAACTTAAGTTACTTAATTAATAACTCTGTAGTACTGTCAGCTCCCTGTACCTGTGACTAAATATCTGTAACATATCTAAAGAATATAGCTGATGTCAATAGCACAGACAGGTTTTACCTGCCTTTCATGACGTCAGCTATCAATATAAATGATCAGTACGTATAGCCTAACACAATGCTTAAATGTTATTCATAGTACCTTATGTAAACATTATGTAAATGGCTTTTTTGTGAAATTCAATAAATTTTATTATTATTATTATTATTATTAATATAAATAACAAGTTTTTATGAGTGAAGGCTTAATAATACTTAGTACTATTCAATTGAATGCTTTATTGATTACATTAAGGACGGTGTTCTAATCGCTTAATGGAAAAACAGTCAGTTGATTAAAAACAGTATTACATCGATTACTTTAGATACTCAGTCGTAGTGTGGATTATAAGAAAATGAACCGTCTACCAAGAGTCGCCAAAAAAAATGGTTTTCTTATGGACGAAAAACCCAAAATTCCAAAGATACTAACTATATTTTTCCTCATATGGGCATTTTGTTTCGGACTTAATTTTGGCTTTATTGACTTAATCGATAATAAATATAAGAGATTAGCAAAATGTGTCAATTTAATAACATCGATCATAGTTGTCATAATTTTGGCCATACCCATACAAAGTGGTACTTTTGATACAGTTTGGTTTTACCTTCATTTGTTTCAATACATTGGCTATGTATTTGCCACACAAAGTTCTCGATATAGCATTTATAATTTAATAAACGATGTTCAAGATTTAGATAAAGATGTTCAAATATTCAATAAAACTGGAACCGTAACTTTCGTTTGCACTTACATGATGTTAATAACGAAATGGTTGATTGGAATACTAGAATGTGCAACAAATACAATTGATTGTAATAAAATATACGGCATACCTTATTACATTTATTTCATACCGTCTTTGGGTTTAGACGTTGTTGCCTTCACCCAAGTTTTAACTAACTATTACATCTACAGTTCAATTAAATACATGAAGAATTTAGTTATAATGTCCGAAAAATTTAATACAAAATTTGAATCGATCCGAAATCACTACATTTCATTGGCCAATTATTGCGAAAAAATTTCATCTTTGTATTCAAAAATAGTAAGCATTGAATTTATCCTTTTTCAATTAGCCACCATAATTATGATTTTCTCCACAACATTATTATGCATTTATAAGATGGATAAAAAGATCTAAGCTTTGTAAATCATATTTATATAATTTACACAGCTTTGATCCTCCATGATTTCTAACCACCCCGACATGGATTATGATTCTTAATAATTATAAGCATTTATGGGATGGATCTAAGCTGTGTAAATTATATTTATATGAATATAGATAGATTATTTTATCCATGTCATAAATGCTTCATCATCATCATCATCATCTCAGCCGATGGACGTCCACTGCTGGACATAGGCCTCCCCCAAGGATCGCCATAACGACCGGTCCTGCACCGCCCTCATCCAACGTTTTCCCGCCGCCTTCACCAGGTCGTCGTTCCACCGTGTGAGGGGCCTACCCACGCTGCGCTTTCCGGTACGCGGTCGCCACTCGAGAACTTTTCGGCCCCACCGGCCATCGGTTCTGCGAGCAATGTGCCCCGCCCACTGCCACTTAAGTTTAGCAATTCTTTGGGCTATGTCAGTTACTCTGATTCTTCTGCGGATCTCTTCATTTCTGATTCGATCTCGCAGGGAAACTCCGAGCATATCTCCATTGCCCTTTGGGTGACTTTCAGCCTTTTTATGAGGCCTTGAGTGAACGACCACGTCTCTGTTCCATATGTCATCACTGGCAACACACACTGATCGAAGACTTTCGTTTTAAGACACTGCGGTATTTGGGACGTGAAGATACTACGTAGCTTCCCGAACGCTGCCCAGCTGAGTTGGATTCGACGGTTGATCTCTTTCTCGAAGTTGGACTTACCTAACTGAATAGTTTGTCCCAGGTAAACATAATGGTCAACAACTTCGAGCGCAGAGTTTCCGATCATTACAGGAGTGGGTACAACATGGGCATTTGACATGATCTTCGTCTTGTCCATGTTCATTTTCAGACCAACTCGTTTGGAGGCTCTGCTGAGATCATCGAGCATTCGACTGAGCTCCTCCATAGTCTCCGCCATGATGACTATATCATCGGCAAACCGAAGGTGACTGATGTACTCGCCGTTTATGTTGAAGCCTAGCCCTTTCCAGTCCAGAACCTTGAAAACATCTTCCAGTGCAGCGGTGAACAGTTTCGGAGATATAACATCTCCCTGCCTCACGCCTCGCTGCAGTAGGATAGGTTTTGAGTTCTGGTCCTGTAGTCGGACTGAGATAAGACATTTTTGTACAAGCATTTCAGCACTTCGATGTACCGGTAGTCTAATTGGCATCGCTGAAGAGACTGCAGTACAGCCCAAGTCTCGATCGAATCAAAGGCTTTCTCGTAGTCCACGTACGCCAAGCAGAGGGGCAGAGGGGCTCAGTCTTCTGTATAACTTGCCGAAGCGTATGTATGTGGTCCACAGTCCAAAGCCCTTTCGGAAACCGGCCTGTTCGGGAGGCTGGAAATCGTCAAACCAGCGCGCGAGACGGTTCGTAATGACTCTCGCAAACAGCTTGTAGACATGGCTAAGAAGGGAAATGGGCCTGTAGTTCTTCAGCAGGGCATTATCGCCCTTTTTGAAGAATAGCACCACCAGACCTCTGTTCCATGCCTGCGGCGTTTTGCCCTCGAGTATGACGGAATCGAACAGCTTCTGAAGGGCCTTCAGGACTCTTTTTCCACCCGCCTTCAGAAGCTGGGCCGTAATCCCGTCATCACCCGGCACCTTGTTGTTCTTTAGCTGTTTGAGAGCCATACTAATCTCGGACAGGCTGACGTCCGGAATATCTTCTGTGTAGTGCCGGGTCAATCTAGCTCTTGGGTCGTTAGCCAGATCTGCAGCGGGTCTTCGTGTTGACGTGTATAACTGCCCATAGAACTTCTCAACCTCTATCAGAAGCTCAGGCTTGGACGATACGATTCTGCCATCTTCGGTCTTCAACTTTGATAGCTGGCTTTGCCCAATAGACAGATCCCTTGCGAAAACCTTGGAGCCTTTGTTCCGCTCTATAGCCTCCTTAATACGCTCGGTGTTAAACCGACGCAGGTCGCAAGTCACGGAAATTGAAATCTGCCTATTGAGCTGCCGGTATTTATTCGCATCATCTGAAGACTGCAGAATCATCTCGCGCCTTTCCTCCATGAGCTTAAGAGTAGGGTCTGAGATTTTCTTGGTTCTATTTGTACGACGGGTCTTAAAGAACTTGGACCCGACCGCATGGACAGTTTCCACAAACTAATCGCTGTAGTCGTCCACGCTACTCCCTAGGCAATGAAAACGATTTTGGAGTTCGAGCTGAAAACTATTGGGGTTTTGGATCTGGATCGGTACTGGACGGGGCGTAGACTTCATCAGACGAGATCTTTCAAGCTTGATATTAAGATTCAGTGTGCCTCTTACCATACGGTGATCGCTTCCGGTTTTAAACGCGTTTAACACAGAAACATCATTGAATATTTGCCTCTTCGTCGACATGACGAGGTCTATCTCATTTCTTGTACCGGTCGGGCTCAACCAGGTCTACTTTCTGTGCTCCCGCTTCTTAAAGAAGGAGTTCATCATATAGAGTCCCTCCTTCTCCATGAAGCCAGCCAGCAGTTGGCCCCGTTTGTTCCGTCGTCCATACCCAAATTTTCCCACTCGCATCTCTTCACCGTCTCGTTTGCCCAGTTTCGCGTTGAAGTCTCCCATGACCACCGTGAAGTCATGTGTTTTAGAACTATGCATGGCTCTAGAGATATCCTCATATATAGTTTCTACATCGTCGGCGTATTTCTCTTCTGAAGTCGAGGCGTATACCTGTATAACCTTCAACGAATACCGTTTGGTTATTCTGAGTATAAGGTACACCACCCTATTCGACACACTTTCGATCTTCTCCACGTTGTTCACAAGAGACTTATGGACCATCAGCCCGATACCGTGCTGGGACTTTAGTTCGCCCTCTCGGAAATAGAGCAGGTTACCTGATTTGAGGATTATCGAGTCCTCTCCCTCTCTTCGGACTTCAGATAATCCAGCAATATCCCAACGTATCCTGCTCAGTTCCTCCTCGAGTATAGCGAGCGACTCGTCGGTCCGCAGTGAGCGTGTGTTGAACGTTGCCAGGTGCAGCTGTTGTCGGTTATGGTAGCCGGATCTCTTCCGGAGATTCTTCGCACCCCCTGCCCCGCCGTTACCTTGACCGCTACCGTAGCCAGGAATAGCGGGGCCGCCGGGGACTGGGGGCCGTGTTAAGGACGTACTATTCATGTTAGGGGGTTTTGCCATAATCGCCACGCTTGGCAGGCGGGTTGGCGATCGCAGTTCGGCTGGATGTGTGTACGCAGAGGATGCTGCTTCCCATCTTCTGGTAGGTCCCTTAGTCGCCTTTTACGACACCCACAGGAAGAAATGGGATGATGCTATTCTTAGCCGACACCACACGGACAACATTATATTAACAATCATTATCCATGTCGGATTGGTTAGAAATCATGTTGTAACTAAACAAAGTGTTTTAAATGCGTTACAGTTCTTGTATAGAATGTCTTTGGTAACAGTCATAATAATTTTAGTGTGAAGCACACTACCATCAAACTGAAATAATTTTCACATGATGAAGCCAACATTAAAACCCCGGGAAAAAACGTTGTTCCACGGAAAATAATCAATGGCTATTTGGAGCCAAATGTCTCGATATTGACTCCCTAATGAAGTCTGACGTACACCCTAAAATAAGTAAAGCATTTATACCCAGTATCATTATGTTTTACAGATAATAACTGAATTGTTGTTTGTTGCACCAAAATTACTGGGACTAATGTGGATTTTTCTTTACAACCTTAAACAGAATGTAAGTGTAACTATTTGTTGCAATGAACTTAAGTGTGTAGGTAATTATTCAAAATCACTTTTGACAAATTAATAAACTGATTTTAGGTGTCATGGCCATCTTCTTTTGTCATCGTTGTTATCGTGATCCAAATTACAACACAAATATGTGCTCCAGCTGTTGCGACGCAAATGGTTAACGCCCAAGTGGAATCAGTCAAAATTATTTTAAACAATCAACTTATTCTAGAGAAAGGTTAACATTTTCATTTCAAAAATGTCGTATTCATATTATTATATTATACGCATGAATCAACGAATTATATTTAAGTATAAACAAAAAGCGGTCAGGTGCGAGTCGGGCTACTCGCGCACCGAGCGAGGGTTCCGTATCACACCACTACAGAACACAACATATTAACTTAGAAAAAAAAACTTTTATCTATATACGAGTATAATAATGACACTAAGTTTGACGCTTATACGTATTACCGTTTTTACGATAGAGCGTGAAGAAAAACCGTTGATAAAAACTAGTTTCTTGTTGAGTACCCCCCTTAATTTATAACTTTTTGAAATTTTTATTATTTTTTAACAAATTCACCATAATAACGCATAATCTGAGAAAATTTCAACTATCTCTAATACGGTTCAAAAGTTACAGCCCTAAATAGGTAGGACAGACGGACGGACGGACGGACGGAAAACGTGGGCTTAGTAATAGGGTCCCGTTTTCACCCTTTGGGTACGGAACCCTAAAAAGAACCACCTGAGCACTTGACTGCCACAGTTAGATTGTTACACAGTAAGTTGGTAATTGTGGTAACGGTTTTGACCACCCCTAAAGGGATTACGGTCATGAGCTTATGAATGTGTATATACAGGGTATAACAAAACACCTAGTAATACTTAAGGGGGTGCTTCAGACCATCAAACTGAACAACTTTCACTATGGAGCCAACGTCGAGAAAAAATAAAAAAAATCTGCTGTCCCATACATTTGAGTCGAGACGGTACTGCAGTTTTGTATGAATGAGCGGACTTTTTTTTCGCGATTTCGATGTTGGCTGCATAGTGAAAGTGTTTCAGTTTGATGGTCTGAAGCACCCCCTTAAGTATTACTAGGGTGTTTTGTTACACCCTGTATACAAAAAAGAAAAAGCGTTCTGCGCTAATTTTATCACCTAAATTATACAGGTTGTAAAATTAAATGGGAGACTTAAAAAGGTGCTTCAGACCATCAAACGGAACTTTCTGTATGGGACCACTATCGAAATCGCGAAAAAAAAATCTGCTGTCCCATACATTTCAGTCGAGTTATGTTTGCAGTTTTTTAACCGACTTCAAAAAAGGAGGAGGTTTCTCAGTTCGACCGTATATATATTTTTTTTTATTTTTTATGTGTGTTCGCGGATAACTTCGTCGTTTATGAACCGATTTTGATGATTCTTTTTTTATTGGAAAGGAGATGTCCCGAGGGTGGTACCATGATAAGGAAACCAGGATCTGATGATGGCATCCCAGAGAAATCGAGGGGAACCTTCGAAAATTGTACTGCCGACTAGTGCGTTTTTTAATTTAAAGCACTCCTATTAAATCGAACTAATGAATTCACCACTGAAAATTGTGAAATAAACTAAATTTTAACAAAAAATTAAAACCGCCTTCAAAAAAACTAAAAAGTTAAAAAATAATATTGCAGCCTATGACTTTTTCGTTCGCATCATAAGAACATTAATTTGTTTTATAGAAGTCGGTGTCAAGCCAAGCCAAAAAATGCAAGCCATGTCGCGAATCGTACCGGCTTGACAGCGACTTCAATAAAACAAATTAATGTTCTTATGATGCGAACGAAAAAGTCATAGGCTGCAATATTATTTTTTAACTTTTTAGTTTTTTTGAAGGCGGTTTTAATTTTTTGTTAAAATTTTGTATGGGATAGCGGAATTTTTTTCGCGATTTCAGTGTTGGTCCCGTACTTAAAGTTGTTCAGTCTGATATTTTGAAGCACCCCGTTAAGTATCCTATTTAATTTTACACCCTGTATAATTTAGTTGATAAAATTAGCGCACAACGCTTTTTCTTTATTTGTATACTAAGTACCAGGGTCCCATTTAATTTTACATCCTGTATATGTATTTTTTTGTTATAATGATTAAGGTTACGCACTTAGAAGAATACTTATCTCCTCTCATTTTATTTCCAGATGACGCATTATATCGAGAAAAAATTCGCCTTCTGCGTTACATGAAGGCGTGTCGGCTGCAGAAGGAGGTGTGGAATCTGATCCCTGTTGATCTTCGCTTGCCCGTCGCTGCATTCAGCTTTTGTGCTACCTACCTTATCATAATAATACAATTCACCCACCTCTACGATTAGAATTATTATCTGCTTAGTAATAGCCATAGCATGTCTGGACAGTTCCATACATTTTAGATTTAGTATAGTCTTGGCGGAAACAGATGTCGCTACTGGCCTGAACGAGAGATAAATCTTAATCAAACGTTATTAGATCACTATTATTTGAGTTTTGTTCCACGGAAATAAATTATATAGATGAATTTTCTTAAAAATTTTAATAACAAATGTGTTTAACACGTATTTTAACGTAATTAAACATTGCTGTAGTACCGTTACTCACACCGTCGCTGTACTTGCGCGAGTTTTCATATAAGAATCATAATCATAATCATAATCATAATCATAATCATAATCATAATCATAAATTCTTTATTGTGATACACAGGTTGAATAGGTTGTTACATTATATTATGTTCGCTGTGATCCGCCAGAAGGCACACAATAGGTATTTAAGTACATATGTAAATGAAGACCATTGCCCTTCATTTGAATTGTCCGCGCTTTAGCTTATAAGTTTTATCCATGGTGGCAGCACCAGCAGGCTGGCACTATGGTCATTCTGTTCTCTTTGACTTTATAAAACGTCATAAAATATTTCACGTTGTTAATTGTGAAAATATTGATATTATTTGAAGCAATAGCTTTTAATGTTGTTTCTCTTTACAGGTTAGTTCCTAAATAATAATAATTTGTACTTATGTAAGTTGTGTGTGCAAACGCTTTTGTAATTCATTCATGTCTTAAAATAAAATTTCTCTTTACAGAGCAACAACTTAGCTTTTTGTTTCAATAAACAACATATTACAAAACAACATTATTTATAGCTGTTGTAAATAATGGAGCAGTTGAAATTTGAATTTACTGTGAAAGCAAGCGAAGATCCGAAAACAAACGTGATCTGCATAACCTCAATTATGGATACCAATAATAAAACTTTCATATTCCCGGAACATTTACAACCAGCGAAACTACATGATACGATAATAAAAACTGATACGTTTCAAAAAATAAGAGCTACACTGCAAAGAAGACATGAAAAAAGACAAGTATGGATTTCAGTAACGCCAGAGATACTCAGCGCTTATGTGGACGAAGTTGGAAATATGCAGTTCAAAGGATATTTACTGGAGGAGATTACAGTAGAAGCAGGTCAATCACAACAGCAGGTTTTTAAGAATGAAACGACAACAGAGGCTCTTTCAAGACTCCTGGAAAGTTTTGTCGAACTAAAGAAGGAATCTAAACAAACTAATTTAAAGAAATTATCAGAAAAGTTTGTAATAGAGAAATTCACAAAGAAAACATCAAGTGTAACACAGTGGATGGCCATCTTCGAAGCCGAGTGTACTCGTATAGGTATAAATGAAGATATTCAAAAAATTCAGGTACTTCGCTTATTTTTGGACGATTCTTGTCAAGACTGGTATGGTTCTATGCTTATAAAACATACAATAGATTCAGAATGGTGTATTTGGAAAGAAACATTTTGTGAATCATTTATGAACAAAGGCTGGACACCAATAAGGTACGCTATTTTATTCAACTATAGGCAGGGCTCATTACTGGATTATGCTCTTAAAAAAGAGAGACTTTTATTGGAGATAAACCAAGCAATGGATAAACCTACTTTAATTGATTTAATTGTAACTGGGCTACCAAATTTTATAGCAGATGAAATTGATAGGAATACATTGAAAGAGACTAAAGATTTATTTAATAGAATTCGGGGTTTAGAACACTTAATGAATAAAAGGATTGTGGATAAAAAGAGAGTAGATTCGGAAAGTAAAATAAAAGAGAAAAATGTAAAAGACCGACCATGCGGGATATGTGAAAAAGAAAAAAAAATGACTCGGTATCATCCAGAATCTGTATGTTGGTTCAAGAATAAAGACGGTGATCGCATAAAAAAGAGCAAATTAGGAGTGTTAATCATTCTGAATTAGAAGTGAGTTTGAATGAAGCAGATCCAAAAAACTAATAATTCCACCATTAATCAAAATTAATTTAAAAATAAATGATTCCATAGAAATTTTGGGAGTTTATGATTCAGGATCAAATGTAAGTTTAATTAATTCAAGACTATTGAAAAATGACCCAAATAACATAAACAATAATCAGGCAAATTTAAAAACGATTAATGGTGTAAAAAAGGCTATAGGAGTAGTATCGTTAAAGATTAAGATTTTTGAAATAGAAAAAAATGTAAACGTTTTTGTCATTGACAAACAAAACTTTGATTATGACTTCTTGATTGGATTGGATTGCATAAAATCTTTTCAACTTATTCAAAATGAAAACTTAGAAATCTCACAAAACCTAAACATAAAGGAAAAACAAAATAATGAAAATATTCCTGGCTTAACAGGTGAAAAAAACACAAAAGGAAAAGAAAATAATGAAAATATTCCTGGCTTTACAGGTGAAAAAAGTAAACAATATTTGAATGATGAAGATGATAATAAGTGTAAGATCAACTTCAATGAACACATAGAAGTTAAAAACTTCAATATTTCAGTAAACCATTTAGACGTTCAACAACAATTAGAAATTGATGAATTAATCGACAAATATAAACCATTATTTGCAAAAGACAAATATGATATAGGTACAGTAAACGGCTATGAAGCACATATAGATTTGCAAGTAGATACATATTGTAGCAAAAGGCCATATAGATGCAATTTTGAAGATAAAAAAGAAATCGAACAGCAAGTTTCAAAATTATTAGAAAGAAATTTAATAGAAGAATCTTATAGTCCTTTTGCCGCTCCAGTAACATTAGCCTACAAAAAAGAAGAAGGAAGAAAATCTAGACTATGCATAGATTTTCGAGATTTGAATAAAATAGTGGTTCCTCAGTCGCAACCATTTCCACTTATAGAGGATTTAATGATAAAAACGAGGAACTGTAAGTATTTCTCTACATTAGACATAAATTCTGCATTCTGGTCGATTCCTTTAAAAGTTGAAGATAGGAAAAAAACTGCATTTGTTACTCAAGAAAATCATTTCCAGTGGACCTGCTTACCATTCGGCTTAAAAACGGCTCCTGCAATATTTCAAAGAATTTTAAGTAGCATTATTAGGAAGCATAAATTATCAGATTTTACAGTAAATTTCATTGATGACATTTTGGTATTTTCCCAGACATTTACTGAACACATAAAACACTTATCGTTGTTATTGGAAGCAATTTCAAAAGAGGGCTTTAGATTGAAATTTTCTAAATGTACTTTTGCACAAGACTCGGTAAAATACTTAGGTCACATAATAAAAAATAACACAGTTACTCCACTAAAGGATAATTTAATAGCTATAAAAGATTTTCCAGTTCCAAAAACAAAAAAAAATATTCGCCAATTTTTAGGTAAAGTTAATTTCTATGGAAAATATATACCAAATATATCAATAATGTTAGACCCTTTACACAACTTGTTAAGAAAAGATCAGAAATTTACCTGGACAGAAAAATGTCAGAAATCTTTTGACACAATAAAGAAACTGCTTTGTTCAAAACCTATATTAGAAATCTTTGATCCGGTTTTACCTATACATATTTATACAGACGCTAGTATACAGGGTATAGGGGCTATTTTGAAGCAGCCACAGGAAAATGGGGAAGAAAAGCCATGTGCATATTTTTCGAGGAAATTAAATGATACTCAGAAACGGAAAAAAGCCATATACCTGGAATGTTTAGCAATAAAAGAGGCAGTAAAATATTGGCAGCATTGGCTCATAGGAAAAAAATTTAAAGTGTTTTCAGACCATAAACCTCTAGAAAAACTGAATATTAAAGCAAGAACTGACGAAGAACTAGGAGATCTCACATATTACTTATCACAATTTAATTTTGAAGTGATATATTCGCCGGGAAAGGACAACTTAGAAGCAGACAGTTTAAGCAGAAATCCTGTATTAGAAGCACATGTAAACCAGGAAGAAGTTTTAAAAATTGTAAATTTAATTAAATTAGAAGACATCCAGAACGATCAAGAGAAAAATGAAGATATGAAACTGCATAAAGATAAACTAATTGAAAAACATAAAATTTACTTCAAAAGGATAGGAAAAAAAGAAAAAATTATACTGACGGAGGAATTTAGTAAAAAAATAATAAAAAATATACATTATACATACTGCCATATAGGAATTAAACAAATAGAAAATAAAATCAAACCATTCTATACAGCGAGAAATTTAACGCATAATATAAAAGAAATTTGTGACCACTGTGAAATATGCATAAAAAATAAATCTAGAACAAAATTTAAATATGGATTGATGTCTCAACTGGGTCCCGCTACGTACCCTTTTCAAATAGTCTCCATAGATACCATTGGTGGATTTGGTGGCTCCCGCTCTACAAAAACATACTTACATCTTTTGGTAGATCATTTCACCAGATATGCCTACATTTTGACATCTAAAACTCAGAATGCAGACGATTTTATAAGACTTGTAAAAAAAGTTGTACCAGAAAATAGAATTGGAATGATTTTATCAGATCAATACCCGGGCATTAATTCAAAAGAATTCAAAGAATTTTTAAAGAAAGAGAACATACCTATTATCTTTACCGCAGTGAATGCACCTTTTTCAAACGGTTTAAATGAGCGGTTAAACCAAACATTAGTTAACAAGATAAGGTGTAAAATTAATGAAAAAAAATCTAAATCAGCATGGACAACTATTGCTCATGAATGTACCCAGATATATAATAAGACCGAACACACTGTGACAGGGTTTTCTCCAATTTACTTGATGGAAGGAAAAGTTATTAATATCTTACCAGATGAATTGAAAGAACAAAAAACACAAAATGATTTATTACAAGACAGACAGATAGCTTTGGAAAGAACTATAAAATCACACAATTATAATAAGCAACAATTCGACAAGAACAGAAAAATTTGTCAGTTAGAAGTGGGAGACTCTGTATATGTTGAAAATGGCAACCGATTAAATAGGAAAAAATTAGATGAAATAAAAATTGGACCGTATAAAATCTTAGAAAAAATTTCTAATTCAATTTATAAGATAAATACAGGCCACAAAAAATTAGAATCAAACTTGTTTCACATTACAAAGCTCATACCAGTACCTTAGAATATGTTCACTGTTTAAAGGGGGGGAGGGGGAGATGTAAATGAAGACCATTGCCCTTCATTTGAATTGTCCGCGCTTTAGCTTATAAGTTTTATCCATGGTGGCAGCACCAGCAGGCTGGCACTATGGTCATTCTGTTCTCTTTGACTTTATAAAACGTCATAAAATATTTCACGTTGTTAATTGTGAAAATATTGATATTATTTGAAGCAATAGCTTTTAATGTTGTTTCTCTTTACAGGTTAGTTCCTAAATAATAATAATTTGTACTTATGTAAGTTGTGTGTGCAAACGCTTTTGTAATTCATTCATGTCTTAAAATAAAATTTCTCTTTACAGAGCAACAACTTAGCTTTTTGTTTCAATAAACAACATATTACACATATACATTGAATTTATACACTTATATTTAGAAAATAATCATTACGTGGCAGGTGGCAACTTTTTTAGTATGGGCATTGACTCTCTGTTGTGTAAAATTTATTTACTCTATGGTAATAGTAAGTTTGAACGACTGCATATAGTAGGTAAGTAGTTTCACAAATATTTCTTTAAGTATTTTTTTCTATTAATCTGCAAAATTACAATTTTTTGACATATTATGGAGGTGCTACTTTGAATGTTCCTCCATTGAAATGGGAAGATCTTCCGCCAGGCTATGGGCACAGCCCGGACACTGCATACAAAAATTTGAAATTGACAAGATGACGTCAGCACATGCGAAACCAAAGAAATTGAACCTTAAGACTTCTTCGTAGGTAACGCGTAACCAGTGCGAGGTAACCAGAGGGCGATAGAGGGGGTGAGGTAAAAAGTTGGTGGGAGGAAGGGACTGTCCGTACTAGCTGTATCTAGTAATAGATACGGGACCGGCTGTGGTCCAACAGTTCTTATTTGGACCTTGTGTATATTATTATATCGAATCTGTGATTATTTCTCTTGCGCGATTCATGTCTTGTATACGATTGTGAACCTTATGTGTAGCTAGCGGGTTACCAATGTGACGTCGCAAGTTGTCTTACGTGCACATTTGTGTGTGCGACAGTATCGCCATCTGTTGGCTTCTTTGCTATAACTTGTGGGTGTTGACATCTGTGTAAGGCTGCCTGTCCACTGATGCGAGCTGGCTGGGCGAGCTGTGTAGCTGTGTAAATATTAACCAATCAGGAGCCCGGCCGTTCTCGGCCGAGCTCCTGATTGATTGGTTTGATTTACACAGCTACACAGCTCGCCCAGCCAGCTCGCATCAGTGGACAGGCAGCCTAAGTCCCGATAGACGTAATCATTGAAGTATGTAACACTAAGAGCAAGGATTTCCTTCATTCTTAAGGCATAGAGGGAACCATACCGTTGCAAGAATGTCCACTTATTTGACGTTTGTGTTTGAGTGTGTGGTGTCAAGTAGTGTGGACAAAAGAGACCAATTAGACCAAAGTGACCTAATGCTTAATGTTTACGGTAACTTTTCAGACCCACTAGCACAAAAGTGACAGGTGAAAAGTGGACAGCAGCATAAACAAAGATCTATAGTTCCGTCTCCTTCTATTAAAGGTACGTCATAAGACAAAAGAGACTAACTACAATCGTAAATTGATGCGGTCTCTATGCTTTAGAATAAAGGAGATCCTTGCTCTTAGATGTGTGGGGAACTACTACAGATGTCCAGCACCCACAAGTTATAGCAAAGATGCCAACAGATGGCGATACCGTCGCTCTCGGAAATATGCTCCATACAAAGACAACGTTCATCGTAAATACGTTACTCGTAACCTACTACACATAAGGTTCACAATCGAATGCGAGACATGAATCGCGCAAGAGAAATAATCACAGACATTCGATACATATACAAGTAAGAACTGTTGGACCACGGTCGGTCCCCAGGCATCACACCTAGCCTGGCGGAAGATCTTCCCTTTCCAATGGAGGAACATTTCCAGTAGCACCTCCATAGATGTAACATCAAGCCCATTTTCTGCCATGCCCTTTTATAATAATTTTGATATACAACATGTATAGCACTTAGATCTAGATCGATAATGTTTCGCTGCTCTCTCGTAGTTTTACATTTTATATTATGTCGTTTACTATAATACTAACTAAACTTTCTGTAATCGCAGACGAAACGACGCAAGAGACACTTCTGCCGGGCGTCCCGTGACGGCAAACTTTTTTTTCGATTTGTCTTTGTTTTTACTTTTTATATTTGTGTTCTTATGTAAGTGTTTTTGCAGTAAAAGTTTAATAGTAAGTACGTAATTTAGTACATAACATAGTTATCCTAAGTCCTAACTGTTAATTATGACGTCCGAGACGAGTCGAATAGTGTAGTGATAAAGTGGTTTTTATTGTACCATCTTGTCAATTTACTGTATTCTTTCTTTCATAAATAAATACAATACAGGGTGTAAGTGACAGCCTAGCAAATATTGAAACGGTGAATTCAGACCATCAAACTGAACAACTTTCACTATGGAGCGTACCTAAGGAAACGCGAAAAAAATCAGCTGTCCCATACAAAACTGCTCTACCTACCCGACCAAAATGTATGAGACAGCAGATTTTTTTTCTTGTTTCCTGAGGTAGGCTCCATAGTGAAAGTTGTCTAGTTTGATGGTATGGTGTGGTGGTTGATGGTCTGGACCATTTCAGTATTTGCTAGGCTGTCACTTACATCCAGTATAAATACACATACATAATTATATATTATGCTCACATCGATGTCCTACTGGGGAAGGCAGAGACAACAGATGCAACGATTCTGACACACATCTCTCGCCACTTAGTTCGCGTGGAGTTTCGAAAACCCCAAGTATACTATGTTACTTCTAATACCTCCAAGAATATGTGTACAAAGTTTCATGATGAGGTTAAGTAGTTTTCGCGTGAAAGCGTAACAAACAAACTTACATTCACATTTATAATATTAAGGGATAATTATGTATTATTTCTGTGTCATTGTAATACAATTTTAAGGGGCTATGTAAAAAAAATAGGATTCTTCAAAGCTCCATATATCATGAAGTACTAACAGTAGGAGTATGATTTGCGGATATGTGTAAATTGAACATATAATTGAAGTTTTGATTAGAGCCAAAACACGATTAAGACAAATTTTCTCTATAGAAAAACAAGCCAAAGTAGCCTCCGTTTTTGTCTATAAACGCTTATAACTGCTAAACGGTGACTAATAGAAACATGAGACTTGATTTAAAAAAAAGAGATTGCTATTATCTAAGTTTTGATTAGAGCAGAATTCTTCTTCTTCTTATCGTGTGGGCAGTGCCTTGGTGTCAGAGTTTTTTCAGACCGCCTTACGGCCTCTGACGTGGTTTTTATGTAACGACTACTACCACCAGAGATAGTAGCCGGGACCAACGGCTTAACGTGCCATCCGAAGCACGGAATCATTTTTCTTTTCGGATAATCAGGTGATTCAGCCTGCAATGTCCTAACCAACTGGGGAAAAACGCACAAAGTGACATATCACTAGGTGGCCCCCGTGGGAATCGAACCCACGACCTCCGTATCGAGAGCCAATGCTCTTAACCATTAGACCACGGAGGCAGTAGTTTGTTTTTTCGCTTGATTCGTTCCAGGCGCGCGCGCCGCCCCATCTCTTTCTCTCGCATCTGGCAGTAATATAAGCTATCACACGCCCGTTTCGCTAAAATTATTTTTCGACATAGGCTCTTAAATCTTGCGTGCTTAAAATATGAATATGAATTGAAAGTTATTGTGATCGTGAGTTTATGTATTATGTAATAAATTATTTCATTGTTTAAATTAATGATGTATCTCTACTATTTTGAATAAAACATTAAGTCGTACATATTTACTTGTTATATCCTAATTTTAGCCCCCAACTTTGTCTACCCCCTCTCGCCCCCCATCCCTCTACACTATCATCGGTATTTGATCAAATTAATTATATGCCATCGTCGGATTAATCTGATAACATTTTAATGGTGACTGTCAATCGATTTCTTAAAAAGACACGTCCGTCAGTTTATTTGTAGAGTTTGTAGACATCTAATCGACAATACAAAAAATGCCTACACAGAATCGTCCGCAAGTGCTCAATAATAACTATTTCTTAAACAATAAAAAGAAACTTCAATCTAAAATTCCAAAATACCTGAAAGTTTTATTCCTCTCATTTGTATTTCTTCTGGGACTAGATCACGGATTTACCGAGATTTTAAATAAAAAATGTCGGATTTTAGCTAAAAGTGGAATTTTGTTTATTTCTAGCGTTGTAATCATTATTGTAATACGCTTCCCATACGAAACTGTGACTCCTCATACGTGTTTGTTCTATGGTTATATTATTCAATATTCAATATATTTTTTGGTTTTGAATAATTCCAAATATACTGTATATGAACTTATTCACGAAATTCACGACATTGCACAAATTTCGAAGAATAGTAAATTCGGAATTTCAGTTTATATGTACTGGATGGTTATGTTAATTATAAGAGTGTCATTGTGTTGCTCACATTGTCTCTACAAAAGTTTTTTATGTGTTGAATCTGCCTTATCTCCAATAATGTACTGTTTTATGGCTCAAGTTATGGATGTAATGACAATAGTGCGATTTATAATAGTTTGTTACATCTTGATGTCCGTATTATCGTTTAAAAAAATGTTTTCGACATCAAATTTCAATTTAATTACAATCCGGAAAAAATATATAGCTATAGCTAATGTTTGTGACAAAATCAGACCATTGTACTCGATATCTGTAAGTATCTATCTATAATATAAATAAATAAATAAATAAATAACGCTCACAGGCACATACATTGTAATGATCCCAAGAAAGCACTATTTATAGGCTGTTTATTATGGAACCATACAACGACGGCACAAACATATAAACATCCATGACCGAACCGGGATTCGAACCCAGGACCCTGGTTTGGCAGTCCGGCGTGGTAACCATTACACCAACCGGGTCGTCAGGGTAATATGCAGGGTGGCACATGGAGATCGGTCCGTATATCACCAATAGTTTTTTTTTTCAAAATGACGGGGTTCGATTTCCGAGTAGTGTGTGTTTTGTTTCTCTTTTGGTTCGGACACTCTTGAGCGCAGACCCTGCGTCCAGTAGTTAGTAAGTCAATGATGCTGATGATGAAGATGACTTTAGTAATATATTCTTTATTTTATTTTTCAGTTGATATTGGAGCTAATATTTACAATTCCTAAATTTATGGGTTTACTGTGGGGCGTGGTTTTTGCTATACATACTGAAGTAAGTAAAATAAGTTAATTATTCAATTAACATGTCAAAAAATGTGTTGACAAAAAAACTTGTTACACAGAATCGGTAGGTACCTTTAATGACAGCAAAATTTTTTATGTGACGTGATTTACGAGTAGGTATGTAGTCAACCATAATAGCGTATACCGTGCCCCATGAAAGATGTGTTGAGTAAATTTATTTTTATTTCTAGTATTGTAATTACGAACGTTTATTCGCTATTTAGTAGGTTTTTTACACGAAAGCAGAGTTAAGATTGAACATTAATGTAAATTCTCCGTTTTTGCTATTCAAGCCTCTTTTATCTTGCAATCCCTTTCGGTTTTAAGCGACGTCCAGACAAAGTGATAGGTAGCTTAACATTGTCGTAAAAAATGCGATGGATGTTTAGTTTAGTATACAGAATTACTTTTTAGGGTTCCGTAGTCAACAAGGAACCCTTATGAACATGAATATGAATATATGACGCTCACAGGCACATACATTGTAATGATCCCAAGTAAGCCTCAGGCTTTTTGTTATGGGAATCATACAACAACGGCACAAACATATAACATCCATGACCGAACCGGGATTCGAACCCAGAACCCTGGTTTGGCAGTCCGGCGTGGTAACCATTACACCAACCGGGTCGTCTTATAGTTCCGCCATGTTCGTCCGTCCATCTCTCTGTCCGCGGCTTAGCTCTGAGACGTATAGACGCTTAGTACCTAATACTAGGATCTGTTTGCGAATTAGGTATTAAGCTTTAATGTGATTTTTTTTTAAAGTCAAGTGTCGTCTCTTGGTGTCGTCGTGTATTTCGATATTGGTCCCATAGTGAAAGTTGTTCAGTTTGATGGTCTTAACCACCCCCTTAAATGTTTATTTGTATTTTTGTAGCACCCTGTATACAGCGAGGTTAAAAAAAAAACTATCACAGCTGAGTAGGTTTTACAATTTAACGAGTAATAGTCGACTAACTTATAAAATGTACTTTTAGGGTTCCGTACCCAAAGGGTGAAAACGGGACCCTATTATTAGTAATATTATTGGTATTATTAGGCTTAGGCCTACGTTGTCTGTCCGTCCGTCCGTCCGTCCGTCCGTCCGTCCGTCCGTCCGTCTGTCCGTCCGTCCGTCTGTCCGTCCGTCCGTCCGTCTGTCCTACCTATTTGGGGCTGTAACTTTTGAACCGTAATAGCTAGATAGTTGAAATTTTCTCAGATTATGCGTTATTACGGCGGATTCGTTAACAAATAATAAAAATGTCCAAAAGTTAAAAATTAAAGCGGGTTCTCAACAAGAAACTACTTTTTATCAACGTTTTTTCTTCACGCTCTATCGTAAAAACGGTAAACATACAAGCGTCAAACTTAGTATGATTATAGAACAAACTCTACAGAATAACAACAAATACTAAAAACCGGCCAAGTGTGAGTCGGTCTCTCGCTAAAGGTCTCGGACAAAAAGAGTTTTTTTCTAAGTTAATAATGTTGTGTTCTGTGGTGGTGTAGTACGGAACCCTCGGTGCGCGAGTAGCCCGACTCGCACTTGACCTGTTTTATTTAGATGTTATTAGCCGTTGAACCGTAGTATAAAACAAAAAGCCCCCTTCTAAGTCCATATTATATTGTGACGGGCAACTACGAAACCCTATCCTGCGCGTGGTCCGACACGCACTTGGCCAGTTATTATTCTAAGTTTCAATTTGTTTATTATTCATTTTAATTACTAATAACTAATGTTGAATTACTTTCAGGTGACGTGGGTGATTTATTTAGTTATGGGCATTTTCATACTTCAAATCGTTTTTCAAATGTGGATTATTTCAATTATTGTCGAAGTTATTAATACTAAGATTGACGATATCAAAACTGAGCTACATAATCATCTGATCAATGAAAGAGGTGGGTATTTATTTTGATTTCTACATTTGAGGAAATAAAATTCGGAGCACGCTCCATACAAACAAAGTCTAGTGATATTTTCAATACTAACCTGAAACTTTTCAGAAACATTCTAGAAACAAATCTCTACCTATGTTTGTTTGAAGTCAGATTTTCGTTAAAATGTATAGTTTTAATTAGTTTTGTTGTGTCTCAAAAATTTCCATACACTCTTAAATTATTCTAGCGTTAATACATTATATTTTGACTACAAACAAACATAAAGATTAGTTTCTAGATTGTTTCTGAAAAATTTCATTGACTTTGATTGGATAGTATTGAAAATATCACCAGACTTCGTTTATATGCAACGCGCATTTGCGCTCTTGGAATAAACTTCTCTTAAAGTTGCAAATCATTTTCCATTGATATTTTCTAATCAGCATGCATTATTGCACATGAAAGTGCAGTGCAATGAACTGCACTTTCATGCATGCTGCTTTACTTGTATTAATGCTAGAATAATTTAAGATTTGTACGGAAATCTTTGAGACACAATAAAACTAATTAAAACTCACCAACAACCCATTTCATAAAATAATAATCCGGAATACGTCCCTTTTAGGGTTCCGTAATGAAACAACCCTACTTTCGCCCACTCTGTCTGTCTGTCTGTATCATTTATTTTCTCACTCTTGCACATATTAAAATAATAATAATATCTCCAGAATAAAAATATATTCCTATACAATGGCTACAGAACCCTTACCACAAGCCACACAAGCCTTACTGAGAATAACCGACAATTTAAGGTTCCGTAGTCAAAAAGGAACCCTTATAGTTTCGCCATGTCCGTCCGTGTGTCCGTCTGTCTGTCTGTCCGTCTGTCTGTCCGCTGCTTAACTTAGAGATGCTGAGTACTAGAAAACTGTAATTTGACATGGGTATACATATTAATCACGCCGACAAAGTGGTACAATATTATTACGATGTTGAAAAAAAAAAATTTCAGGGTACTTCACCTACACGAGAAGTGGGGATAAAAATCTCGCTTATTCCATAGTGTGGGATATCGTTAGATAGGTCGTTTAAAAATATTGTGGGTGAGGGAAAACCATTTTTCGATTTAGCGATCCGTTAGCGAAATAGCTTAGTTAGCTTAGCTCCGTTAGCTTTGTGTAAAACTAAAAAAAACCTAAGTTAGCCTAAGTCTATTAAATATTGTTATTGTGACGGGCAACTACGGAACCCTACACCACGCGTGGCCTGAAACACACTTGGCCGGTGTAACACTCAACTCTACCTATCTATATATTATATAAGTATATTTAACCCGTCTAGGTATGTATTGAACGAATTAGTGGCCTGAAAACGTGATCGTCTAGTCTAGATATTTAGTGACCCTTTATACGTTGTGTGATTTAAATTGTACGCTGTTATAGATAGGACTTTTATCACAACCCGTGGGAAGTTAAAACTAAATAAATTTAAAGAATCAGTTTAAGATAAACCTGCTAAAAATAAAAGAATAAACACATTTCGAAATACACAAAATAAGACATTCACAGTATAGTAAATAAAACATGCAAACTTAGCTATTTTTCCTCATCCAGGATGTTCCAACCCGTACCGCGCAGTTTTCTTTCTTCTGGCCAATCACAATTGTCACTTTGCTATGTTAGTACATAAAGAAATAATAATATATTCCCTAACAGAAGCCCCCTACCGCTGCCTGGCCTGGATTTGACCGACATAAATTTCGTTGACCTTTGACTAAACAAAATTAGAGCGATAGAAAGCAAGGAGTCCAGTCCTTTATCGTGCAATGATAACTTCTAGTCACGGTCACAAATTGATGTTTGTCTTGGATGGGGGATTGGCCGTATTAATCGACCTATCAACAAACTTGCAGCAACCTCCAATGTCATGTGTTGAACGAAACCTTATATCAGATTGACCTAGCAGCTAAGTAACCCTAATTTCAGTACCTACGACAAACCATCACTCTCTTTCCGATCAACCTTTACACCTTTCCTCAACTTGCTCTCAAACATACGTCATGATATGATTTGTGTACGCGGCGCGGTCGGAATTTAGTTATTATTTGATATTTTAGTCAAGGAAACGAGAGCTTGTATAATTTATTTTTACAAACGTTTCCAGATTTAATCTGGTTTGAATAGAAGATTTATTCCATCCACATTTTGGCTCCCGGGCCGCATAAGCGACGAAGTTTCACAGGAGCGAGTCCAGGTCTCCGAACGTCAAATTTGGAAGCGTTCACCTGTGGATACAATAAATTTCGAAACAAACCAAACCCACACGATTGTGATTTCAACAAGGGAAACTTTGCATGAATGGTATAGCAGTGGGTCCCTAGATGACACTAGTTCACTTGAGGTTACACACAAATGAATTAACGATCAGTAAACTATAATGTAAAATAATTGCTTTGATTTTATAATAGTGTCCCGCGATAATAAAATAGAACGATTACCAAAACTCAAATTGCAAGAGTTTCCACTTGTTTAGCTATAAATTTAGTTTATTATTTTCAAACAACATTTTATAACGAGTAAGTACTTAAGTAATTCGAAAAGTTAAAGTGAATATTTAACGCGGTTTATTATTAACTCATACCGGGTCCATTCATTCACTTCATCTAAATCTATACAAACCCAAGCGAGAGTCTACCCCAGACAAAACTCGTCGGCAGCTATCGACTGTGCTGAAACGCGGCAAAAGGGGACCCAAATTACTATACCTAGTAGCAAACACTAAACATCAAGACGTTGATCTAAACACGCGACAGCACTCTCACAGAAATCTGTTCAGATCCAACCTTAAGAAAAATATACACATTATGAATTAATTAGATTACACCTTATAACTCGCGTTATTGTTTATTTAGTCCACACAATGCACACCCGCGCCCGCGTTTAGCGTTTCGCACGTCCCTCGCGGTAAGTCTCAAAACCGCGCACTATCTTCACTACAAGTATGCAATGCAAGTAAGTACCCGATAGATCTCGTATCGAACTCGCGCGCGTCAAGATCGACCGTTTCGATCCGCATCTAAAATTGCACTCCCCTCTAATTTCATCCTGATTTTCAACATTGGCTCTCCAAAACATCTCCCCACGCCTACAAAAAAAATCCAAAATCTTACATTCTTAGAACGGTCAACACTTCTAAAGTCATTAAGCATTTGATTTAATATCTTTTGGCAAACTGACACAAAAAATAATTCTCTAGAAAGATGCACTTGTTTCGACAAACTTTTTGTATTTGTTTCAAAATCGATGCCACATGTTCTGTCCTACGACAGTCGGCGTATTATCGAGAATTTTGTTCTTAAGTGTAAGTTATTGCTTCTCTAAAATGTACAAAGATTAACTGATATTGTTTGTGGTTAGTTTTGTACAAAAAGGGACCCTATTTTCTTATGAATAACGTTTGACACAGACGTATCATTTGTAATGCGTTTTGGTAACTCTTGGAAATTTTCCATAACATTAGTTGACCCAAAAGAATTCTTAAACTGCAAGAAAAAAAAATGTTTTAGAGCCGTTTGCTTATGTTGTGGTAGCTATTGTATGTAGATACATTTATAGAGAGTAGGTAAGTATAACTTTCTACACCGGTTTTTTTCTGTGCAAGGCTGGTATTCATGTATTATTTTAATTACAGATACCGAAGTTTGTGAAGAAATAGAACGTTTTCTGCGCTACATGAATGCGCGTCGCTTGCATCCGAACGTGTTGGGTATTATTCCCCTGGACATAAAGCTCCCAGTCGCAGTGATTAGTTTCTGTACTACATACACTATTGTCATGGTCCAATTTACACATATTTCTAGTTAAAAGCCGTGGTGGTCCAGTGGCGAGTAACCTTGCCTGCCGTGCAGGGGGCGATGGTTCAATCCCCGTCCAGGCCGACTCGAACCAATGAGTTTTTGGAATTTATGTACGATTTGTAACACCACTGGCTTTTTCGGTGAAGGAAAACATCGTGATGAAACCTGCATGCTTCAATTTCGAGCCATGTATTGGTACCTACAAGTGGCGACGAGCGCACTCCCCGTCACACTGGGCAGAGTTTCGGTACTAATAGTGAAACGTGGATGTTCTGAAGTTTCAGAATATCTCTGACTACCCCCTCGGGGAATATAGTCGTGAGCATTTATGCTTATGCTTCTAGTTAATTTATTATGTATTATTAGTAAGTTTCAAAATAATTTCCTGCTGGTATTGTTAAACTTAGTTATTAAAACATTATTGAGTGTGTAAATGTATTAATTTTATCATCCATTTATTCTGTACAAAATTCTGGATTCGAAGTAAGTACTAAAAAGATACTGGTAGTCACGATAGATTTATGTTTTACGTTTCGTTGTGCAATGGATCTTTTGGATTGGGGACAAAAACGAGCAAAATGTTATGTATACGTCACAAATTTTTTATTAGGTACTAGCTCACTTTATCGATTTTCAATGGAAGGTCCAAAAAAATATCGTTTTTCGACCCATGTTCCTTATGGAAAGTTGTTTAGATTCATGGTCCGAATACACCCTTAAAGTTATGTCACTAATTAAACACTACAGGGTGTAACAAAACACCCTAGTAATACTGAAGGGGGTGCTTCAGACCATCAATCTGAACAACTTTCACTATGGAGCCAACGTCGAGAAAAAATAAAAAAAAATCTGCCTTCCCATAATTTAAGTCCGATTTTTTTTTTCTCGAATTCGATGTTGGCTCCATAGTGAAAGTTGTTCAGTTTGATGGGCTGCAGCACCCCCTTAAGAATTACTAGGGTGTTTTGTTACACCCTGTATAGTGGTGTATAGTGTGTAAAATTTAATGCGTTACAGTAGGTTATTCATATCATAATCATAACAGCTTCAGACCATCAAACTAAACAACTTTCACTCAACTATTCAGTGAAAAAAAAATCTACTGTTTCATTGAAAATGAAATAGCTATCTACTCGACCAAAACGTATGAAACAGTAGATAGTGAAAGTTTTTCAGTTTACTGGTCTGAAGCACCCCCCGTTAACTATGTAACGTATTTAAAACACCCTGTATAGGTATTGTAGGTTTGTGTGTGTGTACCTATGTAGGTTAGGTATCATTGTCAAATAGAATATTTAAGAAAAATCTCAAAGCATCTTCGGTAAAACCCAGAGAAGTGAGGAAATCCATTCGTTCGCCTGAATTCACCCTTAAGTCTCATCTTTTTTTGTACCTACTTACGCAAGAAGGACGGAAGGAAATTGTTTTATGATTGGCAAAGATGCCACAGACAAGATCAACGTGAAACTTGCCATGTTCTTTCATGTTTTATTTGTACTTTTGATATTTGTTTCTAGTTTCCCACTTCATACTTGCAGAATACATGAATCTCTGATATTTCCTAAGATGTTTTTATATGTATAGATGCGTTGCCCATGCTCCAAAATGGCAACATAAAAGCAAGGTAATTGCCCGGCTTTCACGTAGTCACGCGCCGTCTAGTGCACGGTCATAGATAAGCTACTTGCACGGTCTACATACGCGCCATTTTAAAGTGCAGTGATGTTAGCGTATGACACGTCTATTTCTAAAACGTCATTGAAAGACATAGACATGAACTCTCAGTACATTGATATCGTTGTTGAAAGATGATATTTATTCAGATTTGGAGAGGAGAAGATAAATCATATAAATAAATAAATGTTTATTTTGACTGAAGAGTGAGTTCGATCGTACTACTTTCCAATTCCATAACAAAACATTATCTAACTAAACTATTATAAAACTGTAACTGAAGTGAAGAACTATTAACAACAAAAAAAGTTACGATATGGTTTTTAGGTGTTCCTGATTCCATATCACCAATTTATTGGATTTTTTGTCTGTCTGTTTGTGTGTTTGTTTGTTTGTTTGAACGAGCATCACGCAAAAACTTCTGAACCGATTTTGATGAAACTTTATTTGTTTGATAGCTTATGATCTGACTCAAAATCTGGTATATAATTTGTGCGGATGAAGTCGCGGGTTAACACTAGTTATATTATAATTTTACAATTGAATGAAACGATATTATTAAAACATGCCCAATCGTCAGATTTTTTTATTTTATCTACGATGAAACCTAACGTTTAAATAAATTATATGCAACGATAAATGCAATGAAAGTTACATCACGTGCAGCATTCACCCAACATCAAGACTCGTGAGAAATTATTATTTAATTCGCCCCAAAACGAGAGCAATTCCTATTTCAACTTGGCCGTTGGAAACGTTTTCGGAATTGCTCTCTAACTTTTATTAAATTTAATTTTTCACGGCTCTCCGACTTCAATATGCATGTATCTCTGTAAAAGGAAGGAAATGGTATTTCCATTTAGCTTACCTACTACGGCTTCATTGCCGGTAGTTCATGTTAATGCTTTGAAATTTGAGGGAAGACTAAAAGGTATTTCGAGCATTGGTCACTCCTCGTTCCCAATGCTGCATCTAGCTCCTTTACAAATAATATTACTAACGGTGACCATTCACAATTGGGTATTTGACTACATAGGTACAATCAAAGATAAAAAAAAATCTTTCGGTACAATATGTTTTATTTTTATCTTCTCAGTAAAAAAAGGTTAGAAAATAACGCTAAACTTCTATATTCGTTGAGTGTTTAGCTTGAATACTATTTTTAATAACAAGATAAACTTTAAAAAGTCATGAAATGTTGATGACGTCACAACTCTTTATTTAGTACAAATGTTCATACAAAGCGCACGGCACGTTTTGACTTCCAATAAAGATTAGCTGATTTGACTAGTTGCCAAGTTAATTGATCCCTAAGGATCACTGATAGCCTATTTCGAGAGAAGTGCGTTTGACACCGTGTTTGGTTGGGAACGCGGTGTGAATCGCCCAAGGGCTCTTTTTGAATAGGGTCTTTAGCACCACGGTGTGAATTTTAATATTGACGCCATTAGGACCGCGGTTTCAATCATGCACCCATGTGATATTTTTGAATAGGGTCTTTAGCACGACGATATGAATTTTAATATGGACGCTATTAGGACCGCCGACCGCGGTGTCAATCGTCCATGGGATATTTTTGAAGAGGGTCTTTGGGACCGACGCAATCTTATTATTACAAATCCCATAAAGTGCAAATGTACATAAAAGAACTCCAACAAACAATCGCCTGCTTTAATATAAGTTGTACTCACAGAGGTAGAATGACCTAGTAGCACTTGGTTGTATAGAGATAGTACGACGTCGACAAACAAAAGTCTATGAGAGGCACCTGGTAAGGGGAACGAGGGGGGGGGGGGGCGTGCACAAAAAGATGACAGAGAGAGAGAGAGAGAGAGAGAGGGAGAGAGATAAAAGATAGTAAAACTACTCATTATACAGGGTGTACAATAAAATGGGACAGCTACTCAAAGGGGTGCTTCAGACCATCAAACTGAACAACTTTCTCCATGGGACCAATATCGAGATCGCGGAAAAAAATCCGCTCTCCCATACAAAACTGCAAACATAACTCGACTGAAATGTATGGGACAGCAGATTTTTTTTTTTTGCGATTTCGATATTGGTCCCTTAGAGAAAGTTGTTCAGTTTGATGGTCTGAAGCACCCCTTTAAGTATCTGTCCCATTTTATCGTACACCCTGTATTTATACCTATTTTTCCAGCCTTGTATTTCGTCACATTGGCAGCGTCCACTAGCTTTAATACTTACGAGCTTTTACCCGCGACTTCGTCCGCATAAATTATATACTAGATTTTAAGTCAGATGATAAGCTTTCAAATAAAAAAAGTTTCATCAAAATCGGTTTAGTCGTTTTTGCGTGATACTCGAACAAACAAACACCCAAACAAACACACACAAAAAATCCCAAAATTGGTGATTTGGAATCAGGGACACGTAAAAATCATGTCGTATTTTTTTTTTGTAAATATCTTCAATGTACAGACACACTTCTGTTACAGTTTTATAATAGTTTAGATATAGTAACGGCTGGATTGGTATTGCTCCACAGTATAGCAAAACCACATTTACACCTGAGTTAAAAGCCATCGATGATTCCCCATTGAATATTTCAGCCGGTTCAGGGTAATTTTAAACATGAATAAAAAGGATATTTTTATTTCGATTTTAGAGCTCGGACGACCATTTAAAATAGGTTAATTATTTAGATTCCACAAACTATAATTACCTATCATTATTATTTTGATAAGAGTTAAAAATTATTCAATTAATACTTTTACTGCGTTGGTTTTTTAGGATTCCGTACCCAAAGGGTGAAAACGGGACCCTATTACTTAGCCTACGTTGTCCATCCGTTCGTCCGTCCGTCCGTCTGTCTGTCCTACCTATTTAGGGCTGTAACTTTTGAACCGTAATAGCTAGATAGATGAAATTTTTTAAGATTATGCATTATTATAGCGGATTTGTTAACAAATAATAAAAATGTCAAAAAGTTAAAAATTAAGGGGGGTTTTCTCAACAAGAAAATAGTGTTTATCAACGTTTTTGCTTCACGCTGTATCGTAAAAACAGTAATACATACAAGCGTGAAACTTTGTGTAATTATAGAGGAAACTTTACAAAATAACAACAAATACTAAAAACCGGCCAAGCGTGAGTCGGTCTCGCGCTAAAGGTCCCGGACAAAACACTGGACACTGTGGTGGTGTGGTACGGATCGCGACCCTCGGGACCCTCGGTGCGCGAGTAGCCCGACTCGCACTTGTCCGGTTTTATTATTTTCTAGCACTTGTACGTATTGTGAGAATAGGAAGCCACGAGCGACGCCGGCGGTAGTTTTAAGAAAATGACACAAACAAAAGGCAGGAAAATATTGAACGAGATTTCCTGAGGGGATTGAAGTCGCCTCCACTAAAATTGGATGGTAAACTAAAGTCTGGAAACGCAATCGCTTTATTCTTTTTAGGTACCTTACCGCTCGCCAAACGGTTACCGTAAAAAATGCCTTTTCATCACATGGACATCAATCACTATAATATTTTCATTTATTATTACATTTATTATGTAGTTTTTTCTTATGTAGTTCTAAACTTTACTATGGTTTTCGCTGTAGGTATTTAACATTATAGAAGTAGCGAGATCAAGTAGTTTTTTTGAGAGCTTTAAAAACTTTACTGTCTGTAAGGCAAAATCGTTGCCTGGATGAGCCTGGATGTGTCTGGGAGTATTAATGACAGATTTTTAATGATATTTTGTAACATGTAACGTGAAAATCAGCCATTAGAATTTAAGTGAGGTTCGTAGCATTTTTACGTACCTTGATTACCTACCTGATATCGGGAAAATGGCCGTCTGGCCAAGCTAGCCGGTAGACACACGATCATAGTACCTACACACTAACACTACTCAATATTACACATTTTGTTCATCAGAAAATAAGTGACGTCTGGCGGCCTTGGGATCTTGATCTATTAGGCTTTTACTACTTATACTAGGGACTAGTTACGCATGTCATTCTACTAACAAACATTTCTGCCACTTTTTGCGGGGGGTGAGGTAACACGAAATCCGCAACTTTGGATTTTATTCCCCATAACTTTAGATTCTAATTTTGAATGATAAAAATCATGAAAAGTAGTCTCGTGTGAACCCCAAACGTTGTAAGTTTAAAATTATTGTTTCGCAATTATAGGCTGTCTCGTTTAGTGATAAGGTATAAAATTGAGTGTAAATGCCTTAGTAAATGCACATGATCTATTTGTCTTATACCGTGGCAGAGGGGAAATGCTACCGCAAGGCCAGCCTTATAGTATAAGTAGTCAAAGGATGTAGTTGATAATTATGTAGATCTCATATTAAGAAACCTTTTTGATGCCATTTGTTTCCTTACATAATATAAATAAAAAAATGACACTTAACAATAAAGAACAAAGGCACTTAAAATCTGGAACTGTCTAATCTGTCAAATCATTTTAATCAGCATTTTTTATATTTCGCATCATTTTAGTTTTTTTTCATCATGCCCGAAGTTTTTTTGATTTATTTGTAACACAATAATAAAATGGCACAGGAAACGAAAAAAGGACAGTCAGGTTCTCACGGAAAAGCTATTGTGGTCCCCTTGGAGAAGTGTAGAGTGACATACTGCACAGACTTGGAGAAATCAGTAATTACTAATAGCTTCGAACGCCGTGGCTGGATCCAAGTGGGACCTGAAGATGATTGGAATTTCTACTGGTCCTTCACACAAAATTGCCGCAACATTTTCAGTATCGAAAGTGGATACAGAATGAACGATAATCAACTCATCAATCACTTTCCTAACCATTATGAATTGTCCAGAAAAGATTTATTAGTCAAAAACATCAAGAGGTACCGCAAGGAACTAGAAAAGGAGGGCAATCCCTTAGCAGAGAAAACTGAAATTACCATGCCTAACGGACAAGTTATAACTCGCTACATTCATCTTGATTTCATACCAGTGACGTATGTCCTACCGGCTGACTATAACATGTTCGTAGAAGAATACAGAAAGTCACCTCAAAGTACTTGGATAATGAAACCCTGTGGAAAATCGCAGGGGGCCGGAATTTTCCTAATAAACAAACTTTCTAAACTTAAGAAGTGGTCCCGCGAAGCAAAAACTCCATTTCACCCCCAACTCACGAGCAAAGAAAGTTATGTAATATCACGTTACATTGACAACCCCCTTTTGATCGGCGGAAAGAAGTTCGATCTGAGATTGTACGTGTTAGTGACATCGTTTCGACCCCTGAAAGCTTACTTATTTCAACACGGGTTCTGTAGATTTTGTACTGTTAAATACGATACAAGTGTTACTGAATTGGACAATATGTACGTGCACCTGACCAACGTAAGTGTACAGAGGCATGGTGGAGATTACAATAGCCTGCACGGTGGAAAGATGAGCATCCAGAATTTTCGATTGTACTTAGAAGGGACGCGTGGCAGATCTGTGACAGAGAAGTTGTTTGCCGAAATGCAGTGGCTTATAGTCCACTCTTTGAAGGCTGTAGCGCCAGTGATGGCGAACGATCGTCACTGCTTCGAATGCTATGGATATGATATCATTATCGACAACACTCTCAAACCTTGGCTTGTGGAAGTAAATGCTTCGCCATCGCTCCAGTCCACTACTCACAATGATAGAATATTGAAGCACAAATTGATTGACAATATTGTGTCCGTGGTGGTACCTTCCGATGGTATTCCTGATGCAAGATGGAATAAGATTGCCACAGCGGAATCTTTGGGAGACTTTGAACTTCTGATAGACGAGGACCTAATTGAGAAAGAGGATGCCACAATACGATACACAAAATATCATCGTTTTAGACAGTAAATAGTGTTATTTTGTAGTTTTTGTCATTATGTTATTTTTTATTTGAAAAAAATCAAAATTCTGTTTTAATTTACTAGTTTATTTAATGTCATTATGTTATTTTGTATATGAAAATCAAAATTCTGTTTTATTTTTAATATTAGTTTATTTAAATAAAACGTAAAAGATAGTGTTGATGTTTACATTATGAAAAACACAAAAGAATCTTCAAACATCGACTAAAATAATGTTTTAGATAGTTTTAAAACGCATATTATTTTTGTTATGACTTGAGAGTTCAGTATATCCTTTATGCATAGAATCTTCATCAATTAGTATTTGGAAATCCCCCAAAGCTTCAGATGACGGCGTTTTGTTCCAGCGCGCATCCGGGATACCGTCTGGGGGGAGCACAACTGATAACAGATTATCGATGAGTTTATACTTCAGGATCCTGTCGTTAACAGTCGTTGCAGTCATCGAGGGGGACGCATTCACCTCTATAAGCCAGGGCTTTAGTTTATCGTCTATGATAATATCATAGCCGTAGCACTCGAAGCAATGGCGGTCGTTGGACATAACCGTCACTACAGCCTTCAGTGAGTGCACTATCATCCATTGTATCTCCTCGAATAAACGCTCGGTCACTATTTGGCCCCTCGTCCCTTCCAAGTAGAGCTTTAAATTTTGTATTCCTAGCTTCCCGCCGTGGTGACTATTATAGTCGCCCCCGTGTTTCTGCACACTCACATTCGTTAGATGAATATACATGTTGTCGAGTTCCGTGACGCTCCTGTCGTACTTCATTGTGCAAAATCGACAAAATCCGTTACTAAACATGTAAGCCTTTAAAGGGCGAAAAGATGTAACGAGAACGTAAATCCTCAAATCGAATTTCTTCCCTCCGATCAGCAGGGGATTATCTATGTAGCGCGATATAACATAAGTATCTTTGCTTGTCAGATGATGCTGCAAATATTTTTTTGATTCCCGAGACCATTTCTTCAGCTTCGACAGTTTATTTATAAGGAAAATTCCAGCGCCCTGGGATTTGCCACACGGCTTCAGAATCCACGTCGTTTGTGGAAACTTGCGGTATTCTTCGACAAAACTATTGTAGTCTGTGGGTAGTACAAATGTAGTAGGAATTAAATCTAGAAATGAGTAACGGGTGACGACTTGTCCGGTGGGGAGGATAACGTCGGTTTTTTCTGCGAGGGCATTGCCATCTCTCTCTAGCTCTCTCCTGTATCTCTTTATGTTTTTCGCCAGTAAATCTTTGCGAACTAATTCGTAGTGGTTAGGGAAGTGATTTACTAACTGATTATCTCTGAGTCTGCAGGCATTGTCTGCATTGAATAAGGATCTGCAGTTGACTGTGTTCGACCAGTATATGTTCCAATCTTCATCAGGAGTGACTTGATTCCAGCCGAGTCTTTTGAATGTGTTAATGACGATAGATTTTTCGAAATCCGTGCAAAAATTCAAGTGATTTCTATTTGACGGGGGGATCGATTGTTTGCCATAGGGCGCGTTATTATTTTGTAACAACTTCTTACTATGTGATGCCATCGATTAGTTCATTAACTGAGCAGACCGTCAATTGGTAAGTGCATATAAAATTATTAAAAATCTAAATATTCAAAGGTTTCACGAATTATAGCAATATCAACACACCCACGATCAGTTAACCATTGATCTGTTAGCTTCGTTAGCTTTGACATAAACTGACACTTTTAAAAATAGTTTTTAATGTATCGAAAAAAAGACCACAATGCACAATCAATGGACTATGATTAATTAGACTGCCTTTCACAACACCTTCCCCAAATACGTTTTTAATTAATGTTAATACAATAGTACCTAACTACATATTTAATCGAAGCAGCAATTTCAATGAGTTAATGTTTACTAATAAATGGTTGCTAGGCAACGTAGCACAATACTTCTCTCCCTTCATACTTAACAATGAAAATAGTTCAAGCGTTAAAAATAATATTTTGGCCGTGCCGGATATTCCCGAGGTCAATCAGGCCCAGAAGAGCAATCGCGCTAAATAAATCGCAACTGAAATGATAGGACACAACTTTTAACACTTTCGGTATTGCGCTATTCATTTGACAGAGCCGTTTTAACAGAGACGTTAAAGGCTGTCAGTCAATCCCTTATACATACATAATATATTATTATTATTATTTAATATTATAAATGTGAATGTAAGTTTGTTTGTTAGGCTTTCACGCGAAAACTACTTAACCGATCATCATGAAACTTTGTACACATATTAATATTCTTGGAGGTATTAGAAGTAACATAGGATACTTGGGGTTTTCCAAACTCCACGCGGACGAAGTCGCAGGCAAAAGCTAGTAGTAAATAAGTCAAGTTTGGCGCAATACAGCACAGTTGAATATAATTAGATTGCAATGTGATTAGAACTGAAATTGGATTAGGATTGAACTCTGATGTTTTAAATTAGCGAAATTGTCCTCCTGTACCCGGACTTTATATTT
Organism: Agonopterix subpropinquella; assembly: GCA_922987775.1. Lineage (NCBI taxonomy): Eukaryota > Metazoa > Arthropoda > Insecta > Lepidoptera > Depressariidae > Agonopterix > Agonopterix subpropinquella. The sequence goes on along the minus strand of OV277695.1, from coordinate 12,445,421 downwards.
TCGATATGTCTCGACCGTTTCGGGTGGTTTCGGTCCGAACTTCATTGTAATAAAGTTGACATTGGAACGAAAACGTTCACGCATTTGCGAAATTCGAATGTCCGGGTAGACCTCCCGTCTTACGGTGGAATCGTGGCGATATAGCGGCAATGGTACCGATTCGGACTATGCCACGACTTAACTTAACTAAATTTATTCCTGTCACTTTCTAAAATAAGATTAAGAAAAGAGACAGAAAACTAACAGCTGACTTTAGTGCTGTCAAAGTGACGTTACACGCCCAAAATAAGATGCCATCATAATGTACGCAATCTTATTCAAAGCGTTTTTGGGCGTGTAACGTCACTTTGACAGCACTAAAGTCAGCTGTTGGTTTTCTGTCTCTTTTCTTAATCTTATTTTAGAAAGTGACAGGAATAAATTTAGTTAAGTTAAGTCGTGGCACAGTCCGAATCGAGGCCAATGTCGCGACCATAATGCTCAGTAAAAATAGATTTCGTCGCGATGTCGCCTACGCTCAAAAATCTCTTGTGTGATATTGATATGGCTCTTATGACAAGGTTTATTTTTTACAGGTACATGAGGTACATGATTAATTTAATTATACTTATAGCTACAGCGATGTTTTAATCAATCTGACATTAACGACCTCATTTCACATTTTGATCAGAGAAAAAGCTCTCATTACCGTGCATTGTTTATTGTGAAATTAACGTTAAAATACAGCCCAGCCAGCCGGCAACTTATGGGTTTTCCCGCACAAGTTTATTAGTCAATGCAGCCACCGTACATTAATGACAGCCTCCATTAAAGCAATGATGTCATAAATCCATTAATAATTAAGCATAACAGCATGTTATTTATCTTTTCTGTTTTAAATTCACGGGAATGGCACATGCATTGTCATTATTAACAGCGCTCAACGTGCGCCCTTAATATGAATAATTTAATTCACTTTAGACACTGAGAACAACCCACGCAAACTCGAATATTAATGCCGTTTCTTTTCCCCGGAATCTGTTTTGTGTTTTTTAGGGTTCCGTACCCAAAGGGTGAAAACGGGACCCTATTACTAAGCCTACGTTGTCCGTCCGTCCGTCTGTCCTACCTATTTAGGGCTGTAACTTTTGAACCGTAATAGCTAGATAGTTGAAATTTCTCAGATTATTCGTTATTACGGCGGATTTGTTAACAAATAATAAAAATGGCAGAAAGTTAAAAAATTAGGGGGGTTTTCAACAAGAAACTAGTTTTTATCAACGTTTTTTCTTCACGCTCTATCGTAAAAACGGTAATACAATACAAGCGTCAAACTTAGTGTGATTATAGAGCAAACTTTACAGAATAACAACAAATACTAAAAACCGGCCAAGTGCGAGTCGGTCTTGCGCTAAAGGTCCCGTACAAAAAAAGATTTTTTTTCTAAGTTAATAACGTTGTGTTCTGTGGTGGTATGGTACGGAACCCTTGGTGCGCGAGTAGCCCGACTCGCACTTGACCGGTTTTTTTAGATGTACGCAACATGAATAACGCTTATAGAATTTACGAGTGTTAGGAATGAGGTGGTTTGATTGAAACGTGCTTGCAGGTTTTATACAGGGTGAAATTGATATCATTAGCATCCTTTTAAACTAAGAGTTTACCCATTAAACTGAATAACTTGACCTATGGGAGCAAATCAATCGGAGCAAAAAAAATCAGCTGTTCCGCATTAAAAACCCGCACCAAAACAGCAACAGCAGACGTTTTTTGTTGCTCCGATCGGTTTGCTCCAATAGTAATAAGTTGTTCAGTTTGATGGGTAGTCTTAGTTTAAAAGGATGCTAATGATATTAATTTCACCCTTTTGTATACAGGGTCCTTCTTAATATGCTGACAATTTTGTATTGGGATGATCTGACCATCAAACTGAACAACTTTGTATATGGGACAAAAAAAATCTGCTGTCCCATACATTTGGCTCAATTAGGTTTGCAGTTTTGTATGGAGCAGATACTTCTTTTTTTCGCGATTTCGATGTTGGTCCCATTGAGAAAGTTTTTCGGTTTGATGGTCTGATCATCCCCTTAAAAAAGTGTCAGCATATTAAGAAGGACCCTAACAAATACAAATACAAATTGTTTATTGCTATTGTTTATGTAGGTATCTAAAAAAGTAACATTTGGAAAAAAAAAGTATTTTTATTTATTTATTTAACACTTTATTGTACACAGGGAAATATACTACATGAAAACAACATAATAGACAATTACAAAGGGCGAGCTTATCTCTAAAGAGATTTCTTCCAGCAAACCTGTGACAGAGAGAGAGAGAGAGAGCATAGAAAGTGAGGTAGGCATAGTAGTGTTTGCATATAGTTTTTGCACATTTAACTAATAAAACAGTATAAATAAATAATTTCCTTCATTGTCCATGCAGTCCGGCTGTGGAACTCTATCCCATTTAATATAAGAGACTGTCAAACAATCGCTTCATTTAAAAAACAAGTCAAAGATCACTATCGCTCTCTTCAATAAACTAGTATAAATGGGCGAGCTTATCTCTAAAGAGATTTCTTCCAGCAAACCCGTGACAGAGAGAGAGAGAGAGCATAGAAAGTGAGGCAGACATAGTGTTTGCACATTTAACTAATAAAACAGTATAAGTAAATAAATAATATTTATTGGAATTATTATATTATTATTATAATATTATTTATTAAATGGGAGAGAGTTCCACAGCCGGACTGCATGGACAATGAAGGAAATATATGGGAATATAATAAATCTCCATTAAGAGACAGTTTTCACATTTCTGAAAACATAAATTGAGTAATCATAAATACAATTATACACATTTAAGTAATTAAACTCATTAATTTATCCGAACAGAAAGCAAAAGATTAACATTTTTTTAATTTATTTGAATAAATTATCATATAAGTTCCCCACGATGTTGTTCTGCTGCATCACCAGACCCTCAGCAGTTCATGTACAGATGCTACTCACCAAACGTTATAAAAAGAGCCCGCAAACACTTCACAAAAAACCGGATTAGCGCCCCCTGTTGGTTTGTCACAAAGCGACTCACTATCAAACCTATTGAGGTTTATTTGCAGTAATTTAAGAATTATTGCAAATAAACCTCAAGCATTTCACAAAAAAAACCGCATCTAAATCGGTCAAGCCGTTTCGGCGTCAATGCGCAAAAACTCATTTTGACGAAAGAAACATATTTACTGCAGCGCCCCCTGGCGAGTTAACACCGTAACACCTATCTAAGAACCATCGCTGATTAATCATAAACCCTTTACAGAAAACCGTATCTAAATCGATCTAGCCGTTTTGGAGATAAATGGAAACATTCGTTTTGCACACACAAACAAACAAACAACCTCTCACCCTAAACGCAATGTACGCACGGCGACACATCAAGCTATACAAAACCAACATAAGCTGGCCGCGCGTGGTTTGAGTAACGTATAACGGCGCGCGGCCAGTTTATGTTGGTTTTGTATAGCTTGATGTGTCGCCGTGTGTACACACGTTCTCCGTTCCGTCGCGGGTAAAAACAGAATGATGAAAAACCGTCTGCATTATTAAGAAGGACCCTAAAAATCACTTTTTATAACATCATTAATTTAAATTTCATCAAGTATAAACACCTACCTAACTAGGCAAGCATAATAGAAAGGTTCATTAATTTTACCAAAACTTTTATTCGCGAGCTCTCGTAGTCAAGTGGTCGAGTTTTCAACGCTGATATTCAATCCATAGTGCCGCGAGTGAACTTTTTTGCCTTCATTATAGATATGAAAATGGGTTGATTCATGAGACTTTGTATTTTGAACGGACTACAGAAAAACCGGCCAAGAGCGTGTCGGATTGCCTGTGATAGGGTTCCGTTACGACTTCCGTAGCCAATGTATAAGTAGAATATGAAGAAAAGTAATAATCTGTTTATCTTACCTAAGAAAAAATTTTGAGACACAATGATAGCGCGATTTATTTTCGTGCAACGCCATCTAGTTTGTTATTAGGGAATAAATCTATTTTACTGGTTTTTTTCCAAAACTAGTTGAGCTACAAGCATCCGTTATAATTTTCATTGGAAGTACTTACAAAAAACTATATTGTCAAAATTTTTCAAATTTTTTACTCCAGTATTTTAGAAATTACCCTCTAATTTCTAAAATACTGGAGTAAAAAATTTGAAAAATTTTGACAATATATTTTTTTGTAAGACGTATCTCGAGACAGAATCATTATAACGATTTAGTTTCTATGGGAGTTTTGTCCCGTTGAACAAGACCTATCCAACGACACCTCACTTGATTTATTAAAAACCAACCGCCTTTTCGCTGCATGGGAAGGGTCGAAAAATTTTATTTTCTTTAAACTACCTCATTTCTGTTTTTGGGTTACTGTTATCAGTTCTTATGCCAAATTTCGATTCAATAGATGCAAAAATGAGCGAGTAATCGTGGTGGGGCACAGACAGACAGACAGACATAAGTACAGAATGGACGAAAGTATAAGGGTTTCTTAATTGTTTGATTACGGAACCCTAAAAATGAAGCGCGAGCGTCGACAAAGGTCCTTTTCAATTAAAGTTATCCACTACGCGCTACGGCTATTCAGCTGGTGTTAATTTTTAACCCCCAACGCAAAAAGAGGGGGTGTTATTAAGTTTGACGCCTATGTCGGTCTGTCTGTGGATCTGTCTGTGGCATCGTAGCGCCCAAACGGGTGGACCAATTTCGATGCGTTTTTTTAAATAGAAAGCTCATTTTTGCGGGAGTGTTCTTAGCTTTGTTTCATGAAAATCGGTTAAGTAGTTTTTTAGTGACTTTAAAAATTAAGAAATAACATTAAATTAAAAATTTAAAAACCTCCTATGCTCTAAACAAACTTTTAAAAAGTAAGAAATAATTCGGTCACCTGTTTTTGATGTAAGCAATTGTATGTTTTACTTTTTAACTCTCTTTTCTAATCTAACCTTTATCCCGTAGAGTCTATGGGATAAGGGTTAGGATGATCAGAAAGGCAAACCTACTCTTGCTGCAGCGCTATGCAACACGTGGCATTTTAATTATAATTTTATAAACCGACTAAGGACTGGCTTGCACCAAACTTGATTAAGCGTTTGCTCCATAGACGAAGAATTTTGTTTGCTCTATCCAGCTCTATCCTTCACACTGCTCTTCTGGCTCTTACCAGGAAGCTGGCATAGGTATTGTCACAGTATAAGAAAGAGTATCTATGTATTGTCTACATATTGGAGGGCAGACTGCCTAACAAGCGGTGAAACAGAGAGTCTCTGCGGTGAAACATGATAATACTCCTTGGTGGTCGGTAATGATAATGACCGTTCTTCTTTCGTAAATTTCCGTCTATGTTTTCGACGTTACTTAGTCCCTTTCTAATCCAACGGCAAAAATAAAATAAAAAAAATTATATAATTTTTGTTCTGATAGAAAGGGACACAAAAACGTTGGAAATATCGACTACGGAGACGTAGGACCTTAGACGTACGAAAGAAGGTCGAATATTACCGTAAGGAGGAGTAGCATCCATTATGATTCTAAAATCCTTGGCTCTTACTATTATAATGACAACATCATTAATTAAATACGTTTTGGCGCAAGCCACCATTATATTACTTTATCCTTTTTTTAACTGTAGAAAGATTACTGATCGATATAATATTGAATTGACCATGTAATTTAAAGAACCAAATTTTCCCAGAATTTTCTGGTTAGAACTATAGTTTATTCTAGGCATCCCTTTTATTGATTAGGTACTTGATTAATCTTGTAAATGAATAATTATTAAGATGAAAATTACTCATCAAAAACACGACCGTCATAATAGCATTTTAGAACAGTAGTTAAAAAACGCTTTTAATGGATGGCCCGGCCCTTTCATATAAAGAAGATTAGCAAATTTGGACCCAGCCATTTTTTACGAAAACTAGAAGCCATTCAGGACGGTGGTCATAATTATTATAAACAGAAAAAATTAAGGCATTTAAAAAAAAAACTTCCACATCTCCAGCTACAACCACGACAGCTATTATCTAATATTATCATTGAGGTATTCTTGGTCGTTACGCAACGTATTTGTCTTGGTCGAACTGATAGTGTGTGTGATTTCGTTTTCTTCCATTATCATAATATTGTACGGTTATCGTAAATTTTCATTAAAATAAACACAATGAATGCGTAGAAGATTGAGTGGACTATCTAATAAGAAAGATTATGAGTTTCACACACTTGATACAAAAGGTATCATAAGGAGAAATACCTTTCCCCCAACTTCTACAGGTTACAACCAATTAACATTTTTGTTAGTTTTGTTTCACTCTACACGTATTACTAAGTTTCATTTATGTATGGGACCTCTATGTCTGGGTCTCAAATTATATGACCTTCCGCCAAACTTCTTTACTTCTTAGCATAACTCGAAAAGCTACTCAAGTAAATAAGAAACTCAATTTGCCCGTAACTCCTGAAATCAGAAATATTGAATAGTCTTCGCAAATGTAATCTCTTTACGTGTTTTGAATTTCTTTGTCAGTAACAGTTTGATTGAGCCTTCTGGAATTTTATTGGATGCTATTTTATTCTATCCAATCTGTGATAAATTTTCTTGTTTGCTGGTATTTTTTTGTATTAAAGGGAATTTAATAAACAAAGAATGACAAGTTAATAACTAACTTAAGTTCGTAAAGTATTCACTTATCAATATCTAATGCGGAAAAATGTATAAATAAGTTAGTATAGGTATAGATTTTTTTTTGCTTCTTAAATACCCTGACTGTTTCCATTTTTTAGGGTTCCGAAGTCAATAAGGAACCCGTATGGATAAACTGTATAGTTTCGCCATGTCCGCCCGTCTGTCCGCGGCTTAGCTCAGAGACGCTTAGTACTAGAAAGCTGTAATTTGACATGGGTATATAATATGGGGGAGAGTTCTATCACAGTATAAGAAAGAGTATCTATTACTAGATACAGTACGGACACTCCCTTCCTCCCACCAACTTTTTACCTCACCCCCTCTATCGCCCTCTGGTTACCACGTACTGTTTAGGGCTCTTACAGACGAGCGACACTTTGCTGTCGCGGCAGAGCGCCGCGCTCATACATTTTAGGGTCGCGCGACGGTCTCGCGACCCTCCGCTACACCCGGCGACCGCAAATTGTCGCTCGTCTGTGAGAGCGTTTACTCGTTACCTACGAAGAAGATTAGGTTAAATTTCTTTGGATCGCATAATTATGCTAACGTTATCTTGTCAATTTCAAAATTTTGTATGCAGTGTCCGGGCTGTGGTTCTATGTTACTACGGTTTCCTCGCGATGGTCTTCTTCACCGCCGATAGTATTTAGAGCTAGAGAGTTATTAGAGCTTTAGTCACTAAAGCAAAGAGCGGGCGATTTAAAATCTGTTCCACTATTTTGAATCGTAGTACTTACCTACATACAGAATAATGCCCGTTTCATTTTTTTTTTTGGAATTAGTATTTCTCGCGCATAGTCATGTAACAACAAAGTAACAGTTCTATAACTATAGCTCTCTTTTATGTCAGTCTGTCTAACTTCCTGTCTTCAATCTCGTACTAATGTAATCAAAAGGCCTTGGTGGCTGACAGCTTATGACGAAGGCAAAGGGTGTCACAAGGAAATCTTATCTCACTTGGGACTTTTCGTTTACATTTTTTCTTGCAAAACTAGATAAGCTTGACAGCTTTTTGACTACTATGATTGAACTATACCTACTATGCTTAAGTTGTATGTAATTTGTATGTTCTGAAAAAAAAAAACACAGTAGCATGGGAAAAGCTATGTTTGATCGATTTTACTGAAACTATTACCTACACAAAAAATAATAACTATGTATGGTGAATAATGACTACGTAGTTCCAGATATAATTATGTGGTATCTATACTTAAATAGTGTAAATAAAAAATATATGTGCAACGAGCACGTAGAATTGAGATGCAACGCACTGGAACAACATGTGAATGAACTGGAGCAAGAAAAGCTTATTAGTACGCTGGAAATCGCAGGTATTCCTATTCGCGAGCAGGAAGATACTAAGAAGATAGTCGAAATCATATCTGAAAAGATACAGATGCCAATGGAGGATGTTGTAAACATCAAGAGGATTAAGAAGTTGCATCGCCCCAAATCCGACAGTAAGAAACACCTTGAAGTCGATAACTCTCTCATCGTTCTAAACATGAAAGATGAAGAAAAGAAGAAAGCGTGGATTGGCGCTGGACGCGAGGCAATGCTCACTAGCTCGATTATAGACAACACCCTTAAAGGAAAAATTTACATGAGAGAAGCGCTCACGAGACCCCTTAAGACTCTCCTGTGGGAAACAAAGGAAAAACTGAAGGATTCCTACCAGTACATTTGGAGCAAAGACGGAAAAGTATTAATTCGTAAAAGTGAAAACGAAAAAGTACGTCATATTAGGAGTGTGGCGGATGTTGATAAGATCATACAACATAAGTAAATTTTTATAATTCTGTAAGTCTATTCTACCTATATTATCTCAACTAAAAGTGGATACTGCACACCTAGAAACCAGTATAAATTGTATCACTGAATATAGCGAAATCACTAATATTAATGAATTTATTAACCGATTGCCCAAAAAAAATTGTTATAACTTATCTTTCATACACATAAATATACGCTCACTGATTAAAAATTTCTCGCAGTTAGAACAAATAATATACAGTTGTAACTCAAATGTAGATATAATTGTAATAACTGAAGCTAACATAACTCATCACATAAGCTCATTATATACACTCAAAGGCTATACACAATATTGCGAGTTGCGACAGGGTAGAAAGGGCGGTGGTATTATACTTTATGTAAAACACAATCTTTCATTCCAGCAAACTAACCAAAGACAGCACTCATTTGAATGTATCACCGGTTTACTAACAACACCTCACAGACGCACAATTAAAATTAACTGTATTTACAGACCGCCAGATATGAATAAATCATTATTTGTTAAAGAACTCCGAAAGTTGTTAACGTCCCAAAAAACTACGATTAATAATGTGCTAATAGGAGATATTAATATAGACTTAAAACGATGTACGTCCGTTCGTAATGAATACCTAAACATGCTGCACGAGAGTGGATTCACACAGGGCATCTCAAACTACACACGTATAGCAACAGCTAAGGACAGTATCACTAAATCATGCATAGATCACGTATTTGTTAAATGCCCGGCATACGACCCGTACTCAGCAGTGATCAATACGGTAGTGGCCGATCACTGCATGATAGCCTTAGCGCTGTCTAGCAGTGAGCATATACAGGATGTTAGCAAAAAAATAATTGTGTACAATGATGTTCTTCTGGTAAATGAGCTCAAAAATATCGATTGGTCCTGCACTGAGGACATGTCAGACCCAGAGGAAATATGTAATTTCATAACAAATAGTTTTCAATCTTGTTACACCAAAGCCAAACGGGATAAAGTTGTAAAAAAATGGCGAAGTGAATATTTTTATACCGCTGAAGTAAAAAACATTACGTATCTTAGAGACTTAGCATTTAAAAGATGGAAAAAAGATCCGTCCAACGCTGTACTAAAACTTGAATACAATAGACTAAGAAACAAGGCAAATAAAGTAATACATAATACAAAAATTAATAATATAAAGGATAAAATAAAGAAATGTGAGGGAAACCTGAAAAAAATGTGGAAACTAATAAACGAATTAATTGGAAAAGTGACAAATAATATTGAAGAGATGATAATGAAATTTATACCGGACGTACCTATAGAAATAATAGCCAATAACTTTGCGGATGAATTTGGAAACTGTGTGGAAAAAATTAAGATACAATGTAATGACGAGCTGTTGGAAAAACATATATATGATAATGAAGCTGATAGAAGTATTCGATTTAAAAGCGCGCGAAATAGTGATATTGAGAAATACATAAATAAACTAAATACGGAGAAATCTCCAGGGGCGGATGGTATTCGTGCAAAACATCTTAAGGCAGTGAGTAAAGAGGTAGCGCCTGCAATTAGGAAATTATTGAATCAAAGCATTATCAACGGATCGTACCCTAAAAGTCTAAAGATGGGGGTAGTTAGGCCTATTTACAAGAAAGGAGAGCATAAGTTGTATTCAAACTACAGACCAATCACTATATTGCCATGTGTCAATAAAATAGTCGAAAAATTCATAGGTGATCAAGTACAGAATTTCTTCAAGAGTAGCAATACAATTTCAAGGCAGCAGTATGGATTTCAGCCAGGCAAAAGCACAACTCAAATGCTAGACAAATTTTGTGACGAAATAAACGGCCACTTAGATAATAAAAAACAAGTAATAATATGTCTGATTGATTATAGCAAAGCTTTTGACACTTTACTCCATAATCACCTTATTGAGAGGATAGAGCAGTGTGGAATAAGAGGACCACTACTGAAGTGGTTTCATGACTACCACAAAAATCGACAATCTTTCGTCAGGCTGGGGGATGCTACCAGCGACAAACATACGGCTGTCTATGGTACACCCCAGGGGTCGATATTGGGACCAATTGAATTTATTATCTATGTAAATAATATGGCTAAGGTTATTAAAAATTGCACGATGTACCAGTTTGCAGACGATACAGCAATCGTAGCAGCAGACGAAAGCATACTAGACGCGCAACGCCTGCTGCAGCAAGACCTAGATAGTATAAGCAAATGGTCTCATGACTCTGGCCTTGTCCTCAATGCAGAAAAAACAAACATCCTTCATATACACTCACCTTACAATAGGCCTACAGAAACGCCAAACATTACAGCACACGAACACAATTGTCTACACAATCCTAAAGACAACTGTAAATGCCCACCGATTGCCGTGGTCGAGCAAGCTGGGTATGTCGGGCTCGTAGTCGATCGCAGTTTTAGTTGGAAAACGCACATAGACACCGTGTGTGGTAAGCTCAGATCGTTCTTGTCTAGATTTAATATACTTAGATACCGACTACCAACTAATGTTCTCCTGCTTCTATATAAAACAACGGTAGATCCAGTTGTGTCATATGGTTTAAGCACGTATGGAAGAACCTTTCCATCTTACCTAGAAGAGATATATAAACTCCAGCTCCGTCTGTTGAAAACTATTGCACCGATGTACGTCACAAACAGGTACAAGAGTGACTATTCCAAACTGTTTCAGCACTATAACGTATTACCAGTACACAAGCAATTCGAACTTAATATATTAAAGCAATACAACAATAACAATACGCACAGTACACTCACACTTACAAAAATACAACATGTTCGAAATCACACAAGATCTATGACTGCACAAAAATATACCCTACCTAAACGACACAACTACTTTGGTGCCCGCACAGCCAACTATATCATACCGAACCTTCTAAATACATTACCTACAGATACAAGAACAACTTTTGGACACACTCAATTTTTACATAAAATTAGAAAAATATATAAAAATAATGACAAACTGTCGCATGATCAAAAATAACATCCCGTATACTGTTCTACCCAGTCGCACTGCACAACAGGTTATTTTTTTCTTGTGATGGCTGGTGTCGTCTGCCCGGCCCGTCTCCGATACATAGCAGGATTACATACCTACTTACCTTATTATCTTTACTCGAGACTGACTACCTACATATTGTTTACAACTGATGCTATTAAGACGGGGCCGAGCATATCGCACTGGTTAATATTTAAGTATGTAGTTTTTTTTAAAGCACTTAGCTAGTAACTATAATTGTACCTATAATCTATGTCAGGCTAGGCACAATGTAAACCCCTCGTAGGTTTAAGTGCCAGAACACCGATATTACCCATGTATTGTTTTTATGATGAATAAAATTATTAAAAAAAAAAAAAAAAATGTATTTTGGTTTTTTCCCGCTTAGAAATTGTGGCTGGCTTACCGTCTATTGATACACGGGATTAAATACATTTTTAGGGTTCCGTACCCAAAGGGTGAAAACGGCTTAGTAATAACTAAGCCAACGTTGTCCATCCGTCCGTCCGTCCGTCCGTCATTCCGTCTTTCCGTCCGTGCGTCCTTCCGTCTGTCTTACCTATTTAGCACTGTAACTTTTGAACCGTAATAGCTAGATAAATGAAATTCTTCTCAGATTATGCATTATTACGGCGGATTTGTTAACAAATAATAAATATGTCAAAAAGTTAAAAATTTGGGGGGGTTCTCAACAAAAAACTAGTTTTAATCAACGTTTTTTCTTCACGCTCTATCCTAAAAATGGTAATACATACAAGCGTCAAACGTAGTGTAATTATAGAGCAAACTCTACAGAATAATAAAAAATACTAAAAAGATGCCAAGTGTGAGTCAGTTTCGCGCTAAAGGTCCCGGACAAAAAAGTATTTTTTTCTAAGTTAATGTTGTGTTCTGTGGTGGTGTGGTACGGAACCATTGGTGCGCGAGTAGCCCGACTCGCACTTGACCTGTTTTATTATTATGAAGCGTGGAAACCTTTTACAAAAATACTACCATTAAATCTCTTCTAAAAGGTAGGTAAGCTTAAAGCCCTATTCATTAAAAGTCGAAGTCTTTGACTCAGCACCATAATAAATATGTTTCCATCTTTTCACGGGCGATGGAGTGAGTCGTTGTAAATTGGGGAGAAGTCTAATGGATCGAGGAAACAGTGGATCCCCGTGATTCTGACTCCAGGTTAATGAACTGGTAAATGTAAAGATGTTTGAATTACTTGAGAGTGCTTTTGTATGCTAATATAGGACGAACAATGGAATTCGAATCTTCAGTAGGTATACTGTGGCTCGTGTAAATAAACCTTCACGAAATCATTTTAATGGCTCGTAGCACAGTGACCCGAAAAAATTACATCCATTTTTGGGCGAAAATGACGGTAACTATGGTTAGAAATGCATGAGTAGAGCTCCCGAGGGTCAATTGTGTTTGGTTTAAGAGAAAAAAAAATCTAAATTGACGATTTTTATTCGGCTGAAAATCTGTAAAAATATTACGGTATTTCCCGAAAAGTATCATGCATATGCAGGGTGTACATTAAAATGGGACAGCTACTTAAAGGGGTGCTTCAGACCATCAAACTGAACAACTTTCTCTATGGGACCAATATCGAAATCGCGAAAAAAAAATCTGCTGTCCCATACATTTCAGTCGAGTTATGTTTGCAGTTTTGTATGGGAGAGCGGATTTTCTTTTCGCGATTTCGATATTGGTCCCATAGTGAACGTTGTTCAGTTTGATGGTCTGAAGCACCCCTTTGAGTAGCTGTCCCATTTTATTGTACACCCTGTAGAAGATTTTTTAAATATCATTTGATAGTACTTTAAAAACCCATTCAACATAATGTTTTTGTTACTATGTAGTTAGCACCGTAGCTTATTGATATTTTTCTAAAATTGCAATTTTATTTTTTTTCTTCGGATTGCTGCAGCATAAGCGTTTAATTTTTATATTAATGGCGACATCGCGACTAAATCAATTTTTACGGAGCGTTATAGCCGCGATATTTCCTCATATCGCCACGATTCCGCCGCTCGCTAGAATCATTGATCTCAGAAATATAGATATAGATGTCGCGGCCGAATCGTCATCATCATCTCAGTCGATGGACGTCCACTGCTGGACATAGGCCTCCCCCAAGGATCGCCATAACGACCGGTTCTGCGCTGCCCTCATCCAACGGGTTCCCGCTGCCTTCACCAGGTCGTCGGTCCACCGTGTGGCCGTGGGCCACAAAAAGCTAACTCAAAACAACAATAGACAGAATCACGAGTGAAATCGGTCGCGATGAATGAGTCGTATGAATGATGAATGATGAAAGGATGATGAATCGTATTTCAGGGAAATATGAATATTTCTCCGTTCAAAAGACACTTAATAAAAGTCAGAACTATAAAACTTACTCTTTTAACGTTTTTTTTTTATTAGAGTCGTTTCAAGTTTTAAGTTTTAAAGCTTCATTTTTTAAGTTCTATAAAAGTAGAAAGGTACTCTGTTTAACTTTGTACGTAACCGCTTTTTCTCTTCATCGAACTCTACTAAAAGCGCAAATTAAATTAATGAAAATCATTAACTGGGTACGACTACTTTTAAGTTAAAAACGCCTCCTAAAATATCGACTAACTTTAATTTGTTTCTATCCTATAATGTCATTCCACTGCTGGGCAAAGACTACGCATTTACTCTGCAACTCAAAAAGTAGGGAACTTTGGCAAGCTCTGGCCAAGCATCCAGCCATTCCTGCCTGCGTAACATGACAGAGGTGAGAGCGACACAGGTCACTTGTAAACGTCAAATTTAAGTGAAATACTATGGAGATAACAAGAAGATTACATACCTAAAGAGATGGAGTTTGCGTCACAAACACCTTTTTGAAGCCAGAATCTATGACCTTTATGACGTCACTGATGTTTCCCATCTCATTTCCTCTTTACGTGGAGGTCAAATGAAGGTCATTCAATGACAACTCCATGTAAAGAGGAAACGAGATGGGAAACATCAGTGACGTCATAAAGGACATAGATTCTGGCTTCAAAACGTTGTTTGTGACGCAAACTCCATCTCTGTAGGTATGTAATCTCCTAGGGAGATAACCGCCAATTTGACGTTTAGACGTGACCTGTGTTGCTCTCACCTCTGTCATGTTACGCAGGCTGGATCGACTTTGACGAAGACGATCCATGACAAATTCAAAGAAATCTGTCAAATACACAGACAGTACACAATTAGTTTTAAGCATAGACGAAGAATTTTTCGCTTACGCTGGTAGACGGAATATCAATGTAACCGTATATGAGATAGCGATAGTCATAAAATCCTATACAATCAGTATACAATTTATATGAAGTGACATGTCAGAGTCACCTGCAGGTCTAGTATGATTTCTCTACACGCGCGCGACGCGCCGTCGCTGCATACAAAATAACCTATTCCCGCGCTTTTCGGAGACCGAAAGCCGCGCTTGCCCAAGTAGAGAAATCATGCTAGAGGGTCTGGAGTCAGTACAAAAAAGTGGTTACGCCGATAAGGACAGCAATAACGTAGCGATCTCCTTATTTAACAACAGCGAATTTGCTATGTGCATCTCTTATTGAGTGAATATGACAAGCCACGTGCTCCTTTCTAGTACCTTCTTTTTCTATGGTTTTAAGCTACTAAATTACAGCGACATAGACAGACGCTATAGGACAAGACAAAACAATGACATACTCCTCCCCACTACTTCTTTGCCACTACTCCGCGCTTCTCCATGTACCAAAACGGACCGCAATTATATGGCTATGAAAAGAACAATGGCAGATTTGGACCCCGCCATTTTTACGAAAACTAAAAGCCATTCAGGACGGCGGTCATAATTATTAATAAAAACCGGTCAAGTGCGAGTCGGGCTACGTGCGCACCGAGGGTTCCGTACCACACCACCACAGAACACAACATTATTAACTTAGAAAAAAAACTTTTTTTGTGAGGGACCTTTAGCGCGAGACCGACTTACACTTGGCCAGTTTTTAGTATTTGTTGTTATTCTGTAGTATTTGTTGTGAATTATGAATTTATGAATTGCTCGGGGGTAGCTGTCCCCGAGCAATTCATAAATTTGGTCGTATAGTACAACATTTATAAGACTATTCGGATCAATAAACGTTATATTACAGGAATTTTTGTTACTCTTCGTGTACTGGTGTTTTATAAAACAGAAATAAAAAAATACAATTGAGGGCCGCACAATAGGCTCGATAGCCTCTTAAGAAAACCTTAACTCCTTGTTAAGGTTACGTATATGACGCATTGTTATCGTCTTATTACCGGTCGTATTATGTGAATTTGCGATCTTGCAAGTTGTTTCTGTAAGGAATACACATTTGTAAGCAAGTAACTTCGGTTTAATTGTAACAAGAAATAATATTTCAGCCTATGACTTACGTTCGAATCTATAAGAAAATTAATTTGTTTTATCGAAGTCGCTGTCAAGCCGGTACGATTCGCGACTGGGCTTGCAGTAATTTTTTGGCTTGGCTTGACACCGAATGGTTCAATCGCAGACGATTTGCTGTCAACTTTTGAGGAGTTCTCAATAGAACTCGAATTTGTGAAGATCTGATGACGCGCTTCGGCAATCGAAGCGCGTCATCAGATCTTCACAAAATTTAAATGGGACCACTTCGGGAGTATACCCTTTTAAACAAAAAAATATTTTTTTAAATTGGTTCACAATTGACGAAAATATCGGTGAACATACATTAAAAAAAAATACATACAGCTGAACGAGTCGAGCCGGTACTGCAGTTTTGTATGAGACAGCTGATTTTTATTTCGCGATTTCGAAGTTGGCTCCAAAGTGAAAGTTATTCAGTTTGATGGTCTGAAGCTTTCTTAGGTATTACTAGGGTGTTTTGTTACACACTCTATATCAATATTTTGAAATCGTATAAAATAAGAATCATTAAAAAAAAAACATTTTCCTAGGAAGCTCCTTTTATCAGATCATCTAATTGTATTCACAGAAATTCAACAACATGTGTTCAAGCTTTTTTATGTAGATCTTGCAAATAAACTTTTATGTTTCGCTATCTTATTTTGTCAATAGCAAGTAAAACGGTTAGTATCCTGTATCCTATAAATATTTCCTTTGTTGTAGTAACAAGCGCTCTTTTCGAATTGACTCCAGTGTTCCCTTGTGAAATAAAATGAATGTAAGCTTCTCTGCTCTCTTATTATGTACGTTTCTTTGTATTGTAGTCTTCTTTTGAAAATACTAAGCGATTTCGGAATAAAGAACGAAGTCGATCGGGTTCTTTCTTTCAGGTGTAAAATTTTTCTAATTTAAAAGGAATCGACAGAGTGCAATGTTATGGTTTTTTGCTACACAGGGTGTAAAATTAAATTTAATGCTTTACATATTAAACGGGTTGCTTCAGACCGTCAAACTGAAAAACTTTCACTGTGGAGACAATAGCGAAATTGCCAAAAATAACTAGCCAAGTGCATGTCGGACCACGCGCAGGATAGGGTTCCGTAGTTGCCCGTCACAATTATAAATGGACTTAGAAGGAGGCTTTTTGTTTTATACTACGGTTTAACGGCTAATAAAGTCTAAAAAGTACATTTTATAACTTGATCGACTATTACTCGCACTTAGCGGTCCTTTTAATTTCGTTATGTATAGGTACTATTGTATGAATTTTTTCACATATCCAGAAACAACCGTATAGCTGGCTCGGGGGGGGGGGGCACTTGACTCTAACAAAATTGTTCACTTCAAAGCTACGATACCCCACACCATGGGGTAGACGAGAAAAAAAAAATATTTTTATGATTTTATTTTACAACTTTGTCGGCTGGATTAATATGTATACCCATGCCAAATTACAACTTTCTAATACTAAGCGTCTCTGAGCTAAGCCGCGGATAGACGGACAGACGGACGGACATGGCGAAACTATAAGGGTTCCTTGTTGACTTCGGAACCCTAAAAATTGTTGTTCCAATAGAAATGGCTTCTCCAATATATGGGCCACAAATGGGATTTCGATGTTGCTCCAATTGAGAAAGTTGTTCAGTTTGATGGTCTGATTATTCCCTCAAAAAACCATCAGCATTTATTAAAATGGACCCTATACAGGGTGTTAGGATAAACAGTTGCATTACTTTAAGAGGTGATTGTACCCATGATACTGAACAACTTTCCCTAAGAAACCTATAGGAAATTCGCAAAAAAATTCGACTGTTCTTTCATACAACACTTCGATCAGCTGATTGCATTTAGTATGGGAAGTCCAATTTTTTTTACGAACGAATTTCCTATACGTTTCTTAGGGAAAGTTGTTCAGTATCATGTGTACAATCACCCCTTAAAAAGCCGTTTCAAGCAAACAATACAGAAATAAGTCCAACTGGGGTAGGTATCAAAAGCTCTGTTCTGTGCGTTTAAATGATAACATGACGTCATGTCAGTTCACACATAACATAGCACATATTTTGTGTACGTTCTAATAACGCACCAGTCCCTCCATTTATCATTCACATAATATTTCGAATGTTTGTGGCTTCTTTTATCCTTTTGTACAGTTGGAAAGAAAATAGTTGGCATGTGTAAAAGTATACATACTACTAGTCTAGCAGCGAAGTAAATGTTGGATGCCCCGCTGCCCGCTGGACAGACGACCTAAAAAAGGTAGCGGGGAGCGACTGGATAAGGAAGGCCGAGGACAGAGTTTTGTGGTGCGCCTTGGCAGAGGCCTATGTTTAGCAGTGGACGATGACAGGCTGATGATGATAGTCAGTGTTGAGAGCACTGTTGGTGCGTTGCGTAGAAGATGTACACTCAATTCATGACGATCCTGATTCGAATCCACACTGACGACAGACCATATTATTGGTTTTTCTAAGTTATGTACGTAATACCGACTGCTATCGGTGAAGGAAAACATCAATCGCGAGGAAACTTGCATACCTGTTGTAAATAATGGTACGTGATATTAGACTGAAACTCTCTGGATACTGGCAAATAACACATTTTAATAGACTTTTCCTCAATTATTAGATAAAACTATTCTATTTTTTGTTTAATGGCGTTTCCTTGGTGGATTTTGCCAGTATCTAGTTTAAAAAGAGCAATTAGTGCTTGACGTTGTACGGTAATTGGATATGGCGATCTCAAAGCCCTGTTTTTATACAAAAACACACACTCGAAACCACCATAAAATGGCGGAGCCGCGTGGCTACTTAAGTCGCGAGCCAACGACAGACGTCCACTCGAAAGCCCTCCAGCCACGCGACTGTAACGTAGTGTTACAAAACTTAAACTGATATTACTTTACGTGAGCAATTCTTGTTATAGTGTATTTAAAATTTAATTACTAATATTAAAAATAAAAGAAAATGAAACAAACTTACCAACCAACCGACTCGACTTTGTATATAGTGAGCTGTCGCATGCGTCGCGTATAGTTATTGCGCAGTTATGTGAGGTAGTCTTTTGTTACTGCAGCGGGTCGCTCGGTGGGTAGGTTAGTACGTGGAGATTCATTGCTGGCTTAGCAACTGGTTCGAACGGAACTTTCTAGTTAAAGTTTAACACTTATTACCTGCTGTTTAATTTAGTGAAATCAAACCTCGTTGGAGCCCTAAATCTTCCATAGTATAACACGCTTCAAGTTTAGTGCGTGCTATTTTCCCATACTGGGTAAGTTGTGCAACCATTTATATAAATAGATAGATGTTAGTTTTAAGTACCTAGCTTTGTCTCAGTGCCGTAGTTAGAATAAACGCTGACGGCGGTTATTTGCTCGTCTAAATTATCGAACCCTGTTCTTACTGTGGTTCTCTAAAATGCACCTATGCGCAATTTGCATTTAGCCTGAGTTTATCACAACTACCTATTGTAACCGTTTCTGATTTTCCTTAACTTAACTACTCACCACCGAGACTGCCACATCATTTTAGTTAGCTAATTAGTTTCCCGAGTGCCTAGCTTCTACCTAGATGGGCGTAGTTAGTATCCGTGGCAGTGCCGGTCCGCTACAGGCTAGATTGTAATCCCGAAAATGGTTACAGGAACACCCTTGGGGCTGCGAGTTAGTGGCTAGGATTAACTTGTGGCCAATACTCTTTACCCTCTTCTTCGAGTGGATTTGTCAAGCTGAGAACCTGGGGAACTAAACTATCGGACGAAGTTCCAGAGCAACGTCGTGACTACGCCGCGTTCGGAAGACCTATCGGACGTCCCGTGGCTACTACGTCCCGGACAAGGAGAGTGCGGTATTTTCGGGCGTAACGAATCGGACCACCCTAGACCTAGGCTTTAAACCCGACCTGAGACAACTCTAATAAAATAATCTGTTCTAAAGTTGTGCTCGTTTTATTTAGTATCTTTAGATAAAGCGTGACAGTGGCGCCCCTTAACGTGGTCTTTTAAGGGTCAAAGGTTGGTTCGATTTGTGAAGTTCACTTTTAGCTGGCTTTTTGGTGCTGGTTTGTGCTTGTGTGTGTTTTATTGTGTTCTATAGACAAATACAGTGATACTTTTACTAAAGTGCAGATTAATAAAGAACAAAAATTTTTAATTTATAACCTACCTACGTAATTTTATAACTTATTATTCGTTATTTAATTAATAACGGCTGTTTTTGTTTTGTCGCGTTATTTACAATAGCACTTTAGTAGAACGTAGTAAGTAATGAATCCTTGTAATTAATTCACGTTTTATATACTACTCTATTTCATCACTAATTAATACCAACTTACCAAACTGTAACAGAACGGAATTATCAGCTGTGATTTTGAATGTGTAATTGGAATTTATTATTTTAAAACATTGATTTTAATTTTATATTTTTTAATTTTTGAGAAATAGCTATGATATTATACTTACTTACCTGCGTGAACAATCAATGAATTAAATACTACTATTATACTATATTTCAATCAATTTATTGAGATTGTTTTACGATTAGAACATTCCTGTATTGTTACGGTAAATGAATTATTATTACTACATAATTATCAAACAATCAAGCAAATAAAATATTCTTTATTTTTTTTTATTATTAAAAATACAAGTGAGTGGATTATATTATAACAGTTATCACTAGGTATTTGAGGTTACCGTGTTTAATGCGTAGCAATAAATCAAATATATTTTGGATTCTATTTGTATATTAGTTACGCTTACGAATCAAATGCATAAAAAACGGATTTTATTCAATTGATTTTAGATTTTATATCATTAACTAACAATAATTTAGTAACTATAATCATTTTGGCTGATAAGTATCAACGAATTATTTACTACTGTAAATAGATTTCGTAAATAATTTTTTTTAATTACATTATTGTTAAGTATATGGTTGCACAACAATATCTAGAGGATTGTAAATGATATTGTAAAATTTTTCTGCATACGGCGTTACTATTTGCCGGCAACTGATTTTGTTGGCTTTCAGCGAGGACTTACGTACTTGCCTACTAGAGATAAATTAATACTAAAATGGAATCATCATATCCAATAAAATTCTTACTTTTACAAAAATCAGAACTTGTGTATGAGGTTACCATCAGAGGCGAGGTGCCGTCAAATACTGTCGTCGACCTACGGCGACAAGTAACTCGTTTAACACAGAAATATCCTTCCGAAGATATCCTAGAGTCGTGTTTAGATTTTGCGGAGGATTTTGAAGGAATAAGAGACTCCATAGAAAAAGTAAAAGCTAATATTGAGATGCTACGTTCCGATTATCAAGAAACTTTAGCGACGAGAATTCGGACGGTTTTAAACCATATTTACTTCAGATTTAAAAGAATTTTAGCCCCAGAAGCACCAGAACTTATAAACTCCTTGAAATGTTCAATGCAATTATTCGATAAAATTTATTCAGAATTTTTAGAGCTTGAGCAAAAACCTAAGGCTTCGTCGTCTAAACCTGCAGTAGCTCCTGAAAATTTAGCTATTTCTGTAACCTGCGACCGCGGCATTTCAACTGATGTTTCAAAACTCAAATTTGATGGAAAATCATGCGTCCGTTCCTTTATACAACGTGTCGAGGAGGTTCGTACCTCAAAAGGTGTGTCTGATGAGAAAATGCTTAGCGCTGCGACGGAAATATTCACCGGAGACGCTCTCCATTGGTATCGTAGCGTTAAAGATAACATGGTTGCATGGGGTGACGTTATTCAGCAGTTGAGACAGGACTTCGATGTCGATGATTATGACTATCGGATGGTTTCGGAGATACGTAATCGTACTCAAGGTGATTTAGAGAACATTACTGTATACTTATCTATCATGGAGGGCATGTTTTCTAGGCTAAGTAGCCGTATTGCTGAGGAGGATAAGCTTGAAATCCTTCTTCATAATGTACGCCCTTGTTACTCATCTGTGTTAGCTACTTGTCCCTATGTGAGGTCCATCCATCAGCTTAAGACATTGTGCCGCAATTACGAGCGTATTAAAGCACGCTCGGACAATTTTAGAGAGCCACCATCTGTCACGTCAAATACTTTAGCCCCGGAATTTAGTTATCAGGCGGCTAAACAGCCTAACAAAACAAACAATTATAAAAACAGCAATAATGGTAATCGATATAATTACAATTCCTACTCAAACCCAAAACAACATTCTTATTCCAATCCAGAGTCTGACGCAAAAATATATGCTTTGAACAGACAGTATTGCCATCGGTGTAAGACTGATACCCATTCAATGAAGGATTGTAAGGCGGAACGCACCGTTGTTTGTTTTAAGTGTGGGATGAAGGGTGTACGAACCCCTGAGTGTCCTACATGCAACCCAAAAGAACAGCCAAAAAACTAGTACCTGAAAATTGCAGTCCAAACGTAGCCAGTCATTTTGATAGCTCGGACTGGAATGATTGGTTGCTGACTATTAAAAATTTTTTCCTAAGTTACAAAGTTTCTGCAGTTTTCAACACCAAGCCGAGTAATGACCCCAGACCTTACGTTAAAATTAACATACGAGAAAATACAAACATATTTATGTATGGTTTGCTTGATTCTGGTTCAGCTATAACCATACTCGGGAGCAGTTCTCATTTAAAATTACTGAACTGTGACTTAACTATGTGTTCTGATGACAAAATTGTCGTCACTACTGCAGGCGGACAGAAAATTAATTCACTCGGTTACATCCTGCTACCAGTGGTGTTCGAGGATGTCTCTGCCATCATAAAAGCTTACGTTATCCCCGAAATAGAAGCACCCTTGATTTTAGGCATAGATTTCTGGAATAAATTCAAACTTTGCCCAAAGTATCTTAAAAACGTAGACTATCTATCTCATGATGATCTGAATATGGCAGCATTATCAGAAACTTCGGAGTTGCATTTACACTCATACGATAATCTCGATGAATCTCAAAAGCAAATAGCAGATAGTTTAATTGAGCAGTTAAGTGAGATTTCATTTACTAAAAAGGGCCTGGGTAAAACGAGTTTGATTACCCATCACATAGATACAGGTGACGCGGAACCGATCAGACAGCGATACTATCGCATGTCACCGGAAAAACAGCGGATCATCACCGAACAGGTAGATGAGATGTTAGCGCTGGATGTAATAGAGTCTTGTGAGAGCCCCTGGTCCTCTCCTGTACTGGTGGTAGGAAAAAAAGATGGCAAGCCGCGATTTTGTCTGGATAGCCGGAAACTTAACACAGTTACAAAAAAGGATGCCTACAGTCTTCCTTATATCTCAGAAATTCTCGATAACCTTAGGGATGCCAAATTCCTTTCTAGCTTAGATCTTTCGAAGGCTTTTTGGCAAATACCAATCCATGTAACGGATAGGGAGAAGACTGCGTTTTATGTCCCTGGTCGAGGCACTCTGCAATTTAAAGTAACTGCCTTTGGTCTGACCAATGCGCCAGCAACACAACAAAGGTTAGTTGACCTTTTATTTGGCCCAGAGTTCGAGCTGAAAGTCTTCGCGTACTTAGACGATATAATAATAATAAGTAAAACGTTTGAAGAACACGTTTCTCTTCTATCGCGTGTCCTTAATAAACTACGTGATGCAAATCTGACCATTAATTTGGATAAATGTCAGTTGTTTAGAAGCAAACTAAGATATTTGGGCTATATTGTGGATGAGCATGGTCTTCGTACAGACCCAGAGAAGGTGGATGCGATATTAAACTACCCTATTCCTGCCAATAAGAAGGAAGTAAAGCGCTTTCTCGGTACTGCTTCGTGGTACAGGCGTTTTATTCCCAAATTCAGCACAATTGCAGGTCCCTTGAATAAATTGACATCTACAAAAAAGGCTGCACCCCCTTTCCAATGGTCTGCAGAGGCAGATACTGCTTTTCTTGAGCTTAAGTCACTTCTGGTACAAGCTCCTGTCCTAGCTTGTCCCAACTTTAATTTACCATTTGAGGTACATACTGATGCAAGCAACTATGGTATAGGAGCTATGCTTGCCCAGACGGTAGACGGTATTGAGCATCCAGTAGCCTATATGAGCAGGTCCCTTACTGGTGCTGAGAAGAACTACAGTGTTACAGAGAGAGAGGCGCTTGCAGTACTAATAGCTTTGGAGCACTGGCGCTGCTACTTGGAAAATGGCCAATCTTTTACGGTTTTTACAGACCACTCTGCACTTAAGTGGTTCTTATCGTTGTCTAACCCCACAGGCAGGCTCGCGCGTTGGGGTATACGACTATCCTCATTTAATTTCAACATCAAGCATCGTCGCGGTAAAGACAATATCATACCTGACTGTCTCTCCAGGATAGTCCCCGTAGCCGAAATCACCAGTTCTCAAAGCCCGCCCCCGGAAACTGCCGATGTGTGGTTCTTAAACATATATAATGGATGCCAACAGACACCAGTTAGTTTTCCGAACTACAGGGTCGAAAATGATAAACTTTTTCGTTATATGAAAAATAAGAACGTTCTTACTACAGAATTTGATTGGAAAGAGGTGATCCCTCAAGAATCTAGAAAAGAAATCCTGGTGAAAAACCACTCAGAACCAATGTCCGGTCACTTCGGCGTGTTTAAGACGTATAAGCGCTTGACACTTCGTTACTTCTGGCCGGGTATGCACTCAGACGTGGTCAAATTTGTTTCACAATGTGAAACTTGCTTGGCGTATAAACTTCCAAACCATACTACTCTTGGTAAAATGGGCAGACCAAAGGTTTGCAGTCGACCTTTCCAAACCCTGTCCATAGATCTAGTCGGTCCACTACCTAATACTCGAAAACAAAGTGAGTACATATTTGTGGTAACTTGCTGCTTCTCAAAGTATTGTCTTTTATTTCCACTTCGAAGGGCAACAGCAGAGCTGGTCACCAGGAACTTGGAAGATAATGTTTTCTTGGTACACGGCATACCTCAGACCGTTATCTTGGATAACGGCTGCCAGTTTGTGAGCCGTGAGTTAGATAATTTATTTAAAAAGTATAAAATCCCTCAAATACATTTTACACCCAAATATACCCCCCAAATAAACACAGTAGAAAGATATAATAAAACCGTAGTCACCGCCATTTCAACTTTCATAGAAAATGATCATAGGTCCTGGGATCTCAATCTACCTAAAATACAGTTTGCAATTAACAATTCAGTGAATGAAAGCACCGGTTATACACCGGCCTTTTTAGTACATGGGAGAGAATTGGTGACTTGTGGGTCTCACTACTTAGAGAATGACATCCCGAATGAACTGGTTTTCTTGCCACGGGATGTGTATGCTGAAAATCTTGGCCATCTGTCGGGGGTTTTCAATACTGTTCAGGCCGCCCTATGGCGCTGTCATTTGAAAAATACTCAGCATTATAATCTTCGTCGCAAAGATGCAGAATTCAATATTAATGATATCGTATGGAAGCGTTGTTACTTCCAGAGCGATAAAGAGGCCTACTTCTGTAAGAAATTAGCACCAAAGTTTCAGAAGTGCCGGGTAGTGGGAAAACGATCACCACTAGTATATGTCCTAGAAGATATGTCTGGTCATAATTTAGGAGCATGGCATGTCAAGGACCTTAAAATAGTGAACTATAAGGATTGAATGTTTTGATATGTTACGTATATTTTGTTCGAGAGCTGTGGTGGAAAGGTAATAGTTTAGTAAAATGGATCCGTTTTTTTTTTTGCTTAAAAAAAAAAAACAGACCCAGTTCCTTATGAATTTTGATCAAAGTTGCTTACCTATCAAGTTACTGATAACGGATTTTATTAAAGAAAAATCCTTATCTGAGAAGAGGGGTAATGTAACGTAGTGTTACAAAACTTAAACTGATATTACTTTACGTGAGCAATTCTTGTTATAGTGTATTTAAAATTTAATTACTAATATTAAAAATAAAAGAAAATGAAACAAACTTACCAACCAACCGACTCGACTTTGTATATAGTGAGCTGTCGCATGCGTCGCGTATAGTTATTGCGCAGTTATGTGAGGTAGTCTTTTGTTACTGCAGCGGGTCGCTCGGTGGGTAGGTTAGTACGTGGAGATTCATTGCTGGCTTAGCAACTGGTTCGAACGGAACTTTCTAGTTAAAGTTTAACACTTATTACCTGCTGTTTAATTTAGTGAAATCAAACCTCGTTGGAGCCCTAAATCTTCCATAGTATAACACGCTTCAAGTTTAGTGCGTGCTATTTTCCCATACTGGGTAAGTTGTGCAACCATTTATATAAATAGATAGATGTTAGTTTTAAGTACCTAGCTTTGTCTCAGTGCCGTAGTTAGAATAAACGCTGACGGCGGTTATTTGCTCGTCTAAATTATCGAACCCTGTTCTTACTGTGGTTCTCTAAAATGCACCTATGCGCAATTTGCATTTAGCCTGAGTTTATCACAACTACCTATTGTAACCGTTTCTGATTTTCCTTAACTTAACTACTCACCACCGAGACTGCCACATCATTTTAGTTAGCTAATTAGTTTCCCGAGTGCCTAGCTTCTACCTAGATGGGCGTAGTTAGTATCCGTGGCAGTGCCGGTCCGCTACAGGCTAGATTGTAATCCCGAAAATGGTTACAGGAACACCCTTGGGGCTGCGAGTTAGTGGCTAGGATTAACTTGTGGCCAATACTCTTTACCCTCTTCTTCGAGTGGATTTGTCAAGCTGAGAACCTGGGGAACTAAACTATCGGACGAAGTTCCAGAGCAACGTCGTGACTACGCCGCGTTCGGAAGACCTATCGGACGTCCCGTGGCTACTACGTCCCGGACAAGGAGAGTGCGGTATTTTCGGGCGTAACGAATCGGACCACCCTAGACCTAGGCTTTAAACCCGACCTGAGACAACTCTAATAAAATAATCTGTTCTAAAGTTGTGCTCGTTTTATTTAGTATCTTTAGATAAAGCGTGACATGACTCCTAGATAAAACTATAGGATCGGCGTAAGCGACCCGTGCGTAGCGCGGGGAGAAGGTGACAGCTGTCAGTATTGACAGCTTCCGGGTGTAGGCAAAGGGGTGACCCATAGATCACGCAGGGGGGGTCTGCCAAAAACCACATTTCCGCTAACAGTACCTAGGTATGTATTTTTTCTCGGTTTTAATTAATATCTTACTCATTTTATGGATAAGGAAAACGCTGTGAGGATACGTGTATTGTATACATACGGATGTACCAGGAAGGCAAGAGAGCAGACATGTACCAGAGGTCGAACTTCCTTAAGGTTGGTACATTCCTCTTGTACACTTCTTCTCTCCTGGTTCATCACAATGCTCAAACCTGTAGGTACAAAGCAGGTACACATGATGGTCACATCACTACTATAGGGGTATGGTTGAGTCCCACCCTACCACCAGGGGTATGGTGGGTTCGTCATGAATACGCTGAAGAAGAAATTCTGATGCGTATGTCAAGTAAACCAATCCACATTGGGCACGTGTGGTGAGGTGAACTTAACGCCCAAATTTCCCTAAGGGTAGGGATGCGCCCTGCTTGCGACATAAAATTATTGTTATCACTGCTATAGCCGGTCACTGTCCGCGAATGTGTTAAGCTGATGGATGACAGTTAGTTGACATAAACCGTTGCTAGTAAAAATTGAAAGGGAAATCAAACTGCTAAATCGAATCTACAAAACCTTTATTTAATTTACGTAATTAAAGTTTTATCAGGTAAAAAATATATTCGTTTTACAAATGATGGAAACATATTTACGTGTATTTTAAATTGTGTTCAGCGTTTTCGTAAGTTATACTTCATTATTTAAACAGTGATGTTTAATTTACCCAGAACATCTCATTTAGTTGAATAATTAGTCAAATTAATGAGACGAGCTTGGGTAAATTTGTTTTGCATTCATAGTAATTTCCTGTTGTGTACGTCCTTCCATCCATCAATCACAACGTTTTAAACATTCAAGAGAGATGGTTTCGTCAGCCTAGTTTCAATTTTCTAGAGTTTTTCGTAAATTGTAATTACAAAACACAATTATTAAATTGATTTTACGATAACTACTTTCAAATATTTGCAATCAGCAATCGGAAAATTTCTCCAGGATCATTTAAAAAACGAAAATTGCTAAGCTAATTATAATTTGAAAAAGAAATTGTTTTTTAAAAATAATTATAGGTATATAACTCAATTTATCAATCAATCAATAAAATTATACTTCAATTTATGTTTTCAGAAATGTGAAAATAGTCACTTATTGACTTAAAATTATAACTATGGTGTATTTTTTTCCAAATGTAACTTTTCATTTCATAGGCATAAAACCTGCAAGCACGTTTCAATCAAACCAGCCCATTCCTAACACTCGTAAATTCTATAAGCGTTATTCATGTTGCGTACATCTAAGAAACATAAAACAGATTCCGGGGAAAAGAAACGGCATTAATATTCGAGGTTGCGTGGGTTGTTCTCAGTGTCTAAAGTGAATTAAATTATTCATATTAAGGGCGCACGTTGAGCGCTGTTAATAATGACAATGCATGTGTCATTCCCGTGAATTTAAAACAGAAAGGATAAATAACACGCTGTTATGTTTAATTATTAATTGATTTATGACATCATTGCTTTAATGGAGGCTGTCATTAATGTACGGTGGCTGCATTGACTAATAAACTTGTGCGGGAAAATCCATAAGTTGCCGGCTGGCTGAGCTGTATTTTACATTTTCTCAAACATGCTTGGAAATATGAGCATTATTTTGACAACCTTCTTCGAGATAAATCGAAATTGCTGTACTGGCCAAATACATGCGCGCAGCGGCCGGCAATGTTTGTATGAAAATCCATATCTGTCGTGTTTAGCGGCCAAATAAATTACATAGTAAACTCATATCTGTCGTGTAATTTAAAAATGGAACGATCTTTTATTCCGAAACATGGCGACCAAGGAGGTAACTCATCAAAGGTTTTATTTAAATTTTGAACTGGATTGCAAAATTTTGAATGTTTTTTTTTTTAAAGCTGTTTATTGAAAAAAAAAAACAAATTGTTGTTCGTTGTTCGTCACTGATT
Source organism: Agonopterix subpropinquella (assembly GCA_922987775.1). NCBI lineage: Eukaryota > Metazoa > Arthropoda > Insecta > Lepidoptera > Depressariidae > Agonopterix > Agonopterix subpropinquella. The sequence goes on along the minus strand of OV277695.1, from coordinate 12,416,440 downwards.
TTGAAAAGAGTTTTAATTTCCGCGAATTACTTGAGAAAATTTACTGTTTTAATTTCCGCGCATTATTTGAGAAAAGTACTATACAAGCCTTGGCCACAACTAGGCATTGATGGACTTACGTATGTGTGCCTCGGCTTCGCCTCGGCCCACATTTACACGTTCGTCCATCAATGCCTCTGTTGCTGGCCTCTGCAGTAATGTACTATAATATCACAATAAACAAGGCACGGTAATGAGAGCTTTTTCTCTGATCAAAATGTGAAATGAGGTCTTTAATGTCAGATTGATTAAAACATCGCTGTAGGCATAATTAAATTAATCATGTACCTTACAAATAAACCTTGTCATAACAGCCATATCAATATCACACAAAGAGATTTTGAGCGTAGGCGACATCGCGACTTAATCAATTTTTACGGAGCGTTATGGCCGCGATATTGCCTCATATCGCCACAATTCCGCCACTCGCTAGAATGATCGATCTCAGAAATATCGCGGCGATCAATGACGCGGCCGAATCATCATCATCATCTCAGCCGATGGACGTCCACTGCTGGACATAGACCTCCCCCAAGGATCGCCATAACGACCGGTCCTACGCTGCCCTCATCCAACGGATTCCCGCCGCCTTCACCAGGTCATCGGTCCACCTTGTCTACCCACTTCAACACTACACTACAACTTTTCGGCCCCATCGGCCATTGGTTCTACGAGCAATGTGTCGCGGCCGAATAATAGGCAATTATTAATTTTAACGCTTGAAAAATTCTTAGTGTTAAGTACGAGGCAGAGAAGTATTGTGCAACGTTGTCTAGCAACTCATCATCATCATCATCATCATCATCCTATACATGTCCCTCTGCAGGGCACAGGCCTACCCTCAAGGAGGGTGTATGGGCATTAGTCAACCACGCGTGCCCAATGCGGATTGGTAGACAACTATTTATAGTAAACATTAACTAATTGAAACAACGGTTTCGAAAACATTGCTAATTAATATTGAATTGAAGGACCCGGCAATACATACTCTTTCTTATACTGTAGCCTACGAATAAGAACTGTAGCCTGGTCTCCTTAAAATCTATGTTCCTCCGGGGGAACGGAACGGATTTACTTTTTTGAAGGCGGTGTGAGAAATAAAGAAGGCGCTCCCGTTTGATTCGGATTGATCCTCGCTTAAAACTCTCTTGAATATTGGAATGTGTGAACCACCCTCGCATTTCCAGAGTTAGGGATAAGGTTAGGGTACAAGGAAAAATACAACTTATGACCAGGCTGTAAGGGCTAGTTCCCATTGCCTTTCCGCAAGGAAGAACTATTAAAACATTTTTTTTAAAGTGTCAATTAACGTCAAAATTGTCGTCAAAAAAACTACAAAAAAATCAATGGAAAACCCTTATATTCTTCTAATTCGTAAAACCTTTGAATATTTTGATTTTTAATAATACCAATTGACAGTCTTCTCAGTAAATTAATTAATCGATGGCATCACATAGTAAGAAGTTATTACAAAACAATCCCGCCTCCTATGGCAGACCAGCGCTCCCCCCGTCAAATAGAAATCACTTAAATTTTTGCACGAACTTCGAAATACCTATCGTCACTAACACATTCAAAAGACTCGGCTGGAAGCAAGTCGCCCCTGATGAAGATTGGAACATATACTGGTCGAACACAGTCAACTGCAGATCCTTGTCCAATGTCAGCAGACTCAGAGATGATCAGTTAGTAAATCACTTCCCTAACCACTACGAATTAGTTCGCAAAGATTTACTGGCGAAAAACATAACGAGATACAGGAGAGAGCTAGAGAGAGACGGCAATGCCCTCGCAGAAAGAACCGAACGTGTACTCCCCACCGGACAAGTCGTCACCCGTTACTCATTTCTAGATTTAATTCCTACTACATTTGTACTACCCATAGACTACAATAATTTTGTCGAAGAATACCGCAAGTTTCCAGAAACGACGTGGATTCTGAAGCCGTGTGGCAAATCCCAGGGCACTGGAATTTTGCTTATAAACAATCTATCGAAGCTGAAGAAATGGTCTCGGGAATCAAAAAAATATTTGCATCATCTAACATGCAAGGATACTTATGTTGTATCGCGCTACATAGTTAATCCCCTGCTGATCGGAGGGAAGAAATTCGATTTGAGGATTTACGTTCTCGTTACATCTTTTCGCCCTTTAAAGGCTTACATGTTTAGTAACGGATTTTGTCGATTTTGCACAATGAAGTACGACAGGAGTGTCACGGAACTCGACAACATGTATATTCATCTAACGAATGTGAGTGTGCAGAAACACGGCGCTGACTATAATAGTCACCACGGCGGGAAGCTAGGAATACAAAATTTAAAGCTCTACTTGGAAGGGACGAGGGGCCAAATAGTGACCGAGCGTTTATTTGAGAAGATACAATGGCTGATAGTGCACTCACTGAAGGCTGTAGCGTCGATTATGTCCAGCGACCGCCATTGTTTCGAGTGCTACGGCTATGATATTATCATAGACGATAAACTAAAGCCCTGGCTTATTGAGGTGAATGGGCACCCCTCGATGACAGCAACAACTGTTAACGACAGGATCCTGAAGTATAAACTCATCGATAATCTGTTATCAGTTGTACTCCCCCCACACGGTATCCCGGATGCGCGCTGGAACAAAACGCCGTCATCTGAAGCTTTGGGGGATTTCCAAATACTAATTGATGAAGAGTCTATGCCTAAAGGATATACTGGACTTAATCATTCTTCTTCATTGAGTCATAAAAAAAATTATATGCGTTTTAAAACTATGTAAGTAAGTAAAACATTATTTTAGTCGACGTTTTAAGATTATTTTTTATTTTTCATAATGTAAACATCTAAACAATTTTTTGCGTTTTATTTAAATAAACTAATGAAATAAAACAGAACTTTGATTTTCATTTGAAAAATTACATAATAACAAAAACTACAAAATAACACTATTTACTGTCTAAAACGAAAAAAAATTGTGTATCGTATAGTGGCATCCTCTTTCTCAATTAGGTACTCGTCTATCAAGATTTCAAAGTCTCCCAAAGAATCCGCTGTGGCAATCTTATTCCGTCTTGCATCAGGAATACAGGTACCACCACGGACACAATATTGTCAATCAATTTGTGCTTCAATATTCTATCATTGTGAGTAGTGGACTGGAGCGATGGCGATACATTTACTTCCACAAACCAAAGTTTGAGAGTGATGTTGATAATTATAATATCATATCCATAGCATTCGAAGCAGTGATGATCGTTCGCCATTACTGGTACCACAGCCTTTAGAGAATGAACTATAAGCCACTGCATTTCAGCAAACAACTTTTCTGTCACAGATCGGCCACGAGTTCCTTCTAAGTACAATGGAAAATTCTGGATGCTCATCTTTCCACCGTGCAGGCTATTGTAATCTCCACCGTGCCTCTGTACACTTACGTTGGTCAGGTGAACGTACATATTGTCCAATTCAGTAACACTTGTATCGTATTAGTACAAAATGTGCAGAACCCATGTTGAAATAAATAAGCTTTCAGGGGTCGAAACGATGTCACTAACACGTCACAATCTCGGATCGAAATTCTTTCCGCCGATCAAAAGAGGGTTGTCAATGTAACGTGATATTACATAACTTTCTTTGCTCGTGAGTTGGGGGTGAAATGGAGTTTTTGCTTCGCGGGACCACTTCTTAAGTTTAGAAAGTTTGTTTATTAGGAAAATTCCGGCCCCCTGCGATTTTCCACAGGGTTTCATTATCCAAGTACTTTGAGGTGACTTTCTGTATTCTTTTACGAACATGTTATAGTCAGCCGGTAGGACATACGTCACTGGTATGAAATCAAGATGAATGTAGCGAGTTATAACTTGACCGTTAGGCATTGTAATTTCTGTTTTCTCTGCTAAGGGATTGCCCTCCTTTTCTAGTTCCTTGCGGTACTTCTTGATGTTTTTGACTAACAAATCTTTTCTGGACAATTCATAATGGTTAGGAAAGTGATTGATGAGCTGATTATCGTCCATTCTGTATCCACTTTCGATACTGAAAGTTTGTGTGAAAGACCAGTAGAAATTACTTAAACATTTCGGAAGCGCATTGAAAATGAGTTGACTGCCGCTTACCTACATGTTTCTGTTCAAATAGTTTAATATTACGTAGCTACTTCCATGTGGCCCTATCTGCAAGGATTCCAGCATAAATCTTTTCAGACGGTACAATAAGGGATTCGCTGTCATTAATTCCTTGTTTCCATAGGTCGGTACGTGCTTCCTGTGGTGTTATGATAACCAAAAAACCGGTCAAGTTCGAGTCGGGCTACTCGCGCACCGAGGATTCCGTACCACACCACCACAGAACACAACATTATTAAATAAGAAAAAAAAACTTTTTTTGTCCGGTACCTTTAGCGCAAGACCGACTCACATTTGACCAGTTTTTAGTATTTGTTGTTATTCTGTAGAGTTTGCTCTATAATCACACTAAGTTTGACGCTTGTATGTATTATCGTTTTTACGATAGAGCGTGAAGAAAAAACGTTGATAAAAACTAGTTTCTTGTTCAGAACCCCCCTTAATTTTTAAAATTTTTGACATTTTTATTATTTGTTAACAAATCCGCCGCAATAACGCATAATGTGCGAAAATTTCAACTATCTAGCTATTACGGTTCAAAAGTTACAGCCCTAAATAGGTAGGACAGACGGACGGACGGACGGACAGACGGACAGACGGACAGACGGACGGACGGACGGACGGACAGACGGACAGACGGACGGACGGACGGACGGACGGACAACGTAGGCTTAGTAATAGGGTTTTCCCCGTTTTCACCCTTTGGGTACGGAACCCTAAAAAAAAACAAAATTTGTAGGTATCCTATTAAAATTTGTAGTTTGAGTTAACCCCTTACCCAGAAGAGCACTGGCACTCCTGCACACCGACGGAACGCAGCAAACTGCTTGGCGCCAGACTCCAGCTGAAGGGTAGTCGGGAGCCACGAGGTTTATGTTCTCTAGAACCCTTACTGCATGCTATGTCATATTTGGAAGAACCAATTTTACACCTGCTTCTGCATCCAATGCCATATTTGGCATGGACAATTTTTGATAAATATTTCCGAAAATACTTCAGCAATATTTTTTTCTGATTTATTGTGGATTGCATTAAGATTTTTCTAAGCCATATATTTTTTTCAACCAAATCAAAAATTCTATGCAGTAAGGGGTTAAGTCGATCGGTAATGCAATTTTGTATGAAACAACATATTTTTTAATTTTTCCTGTTGGCGGCATAGTGATATTTGTGCAAAAGGAAGCAAAGTAAAAGTATTCAGTGTAGAAAAACAAAGATAGAAAATACACCCAGACCCTGAACAAATATTGTATCGTGCTTGCAAATCTATCTTGCAACTTCAATTTTATATTATGTACACACGGCGACAGATCAACCTACCCATAGTTGAACTCTATGTTCATGGACATAAGGTCGAACTATGGGTAGGTTGATCTGTCGCCGTGTGTACTCACTTTTATATGAAAAAATAATTTTCGAATTTCCTATGGGTTTCTTAGGGAAAGTTGTTCAATATCATGAGTACAATCATTCCTTAAGGTAATGCAACTGTTTACCCTAACACCCTGTAGAATGAACCTACAATCCTATGACGTTGAATAATCTGTGCTATGACATTATTTACCGGAATTCCGAATCAGAATAGGATTTTGTATGGATTTTTCTCCTCCAGAATTCCTCTAGGAATTTCAAATCAATACAAAATCGTAATTCCGTCCGGAATAATTCCGCATGTATGTGACGGGAGTAATTACATTTTTAGGGTTCCGAAGTCAACAAGGAACTCTTATAGTTTCGCCATGTCCGTCCGTTCGTCCGTCCGTCCGTCTGTCCGCGGACAAGTATAGTATTATATCGTCTGCTTAAAGGTACAACCACATAAATGCAGAATTTGAGATTTTTACCTGTACATACAACATGATTTTCTGAACTAAGCTATATAATTATCTTATTTTGAAAAAAAATTCACTTATGTGGTTGTACCTTTAAGCAGACGATATTATCTATGCCGCGGCTTAGCTCAGAAACGCTTAGTATTAGCACAGATAATAATTACTACCCGTTCACGACCAGTTGGCCGTCGATGACCGTTACAAAATTTCCTCACAGGCACATTAATTGGTCCCGTCGACAAAAAATAATATATAAGGCAAATAAAAATTTAAAATTAAAAGCGATATTAGTGACCGGGACGGACGTACCATACGTGATTGCGTTGCTAAAGGTTATAAAATTGCGTTTATTAGGGTCTCTTAGGGGTGCGGTGCGGGGAAGCGGGAAGGGAGGTAACGGCCAACTCGAAGTGAATGACTAGTATAATACTATAAGCTGTAATTGGGTATACATATTAATCACGCCGACAAAGTGGTAAAATAAAATCTTGAAAAATATATAGCTTATTAAAGGGAAAACTATCACCGCTTAGTAGGCTTTACAAGTTTACTAGTAATAGTGGACCAACTTAAAAAAATACTTTTTAGACTTTACTAGCCGTTAAAACGTAGTATAAAACTAAAAGTCCCCTTCTAAGTCCGTATATTGTGACGGGCAACCAGGAAGCCTACCCTGCGCGTGGCCCGACACGCACTTGGCTGGTTTTTATGCCTTGAGTGAAATTTTAAAATCTGGAGTGCGATTTTTGAAACTTGTTTGTTGAACTCAGCAGTTGTAAAATGTCAAAATTACTATGGAATAATGCATCTTTCTAATTCTGATTTGACTTTCAAAAATCGCACTCCAGAAGGATGATTTTTGAAAGTCAAATCGGCAGTAGAAAGATGCTTATCTCCAAAGTAATTTTGACATTTATAACTGATGAGTTCAACAAATGAGTTTCAAAAATCGCACTCCTGAACGTCATCCATTATCAAAGAGTACTTTTCCCATTATCATCGTGTACGAAACACGGAATTTATTATCTTGTACATAAACCGTGATAAAAGTGGACGTTTCATTTTAGGAAATTCGTCTAGGATTTTATCGTCAATTTTGGAGGGATAACAAGTGTCTAGACAAGGGATAACAAGAAGCACGGAGCCCAATTACTTGCCGTTTTAGTGACTATAACGTAGGTATGGTATTTGAGAAATTGCACCGATCCCTAATATTCACAACAATTTCGTTGAGAAAATTATGATGGTGAGAAACTAGAATTACGCTAACTACGAAAACTAGTATTACGCTAGAAAATTATATCAATGTAATTGTAGAGTACCTATAAAATTGTTAAATGAACTGCCCTAAATAAACTATTGTATCTACATTATTAATCAATAGTACGTACAAAATTTTATGTAACAACGACACGCTCACATAAAATCGTTCGATGTTATTTTAACAAAATGACAAATTAATTTTCAATCTGTCGGACGTAAACGATGTTTACTTGCTATTTTGGCAACGTTTTATAGAGAAGTAAGTATAGGTATTACAAATGAAATAAATAACTTTATATTTTAAAAAGAGATAATTTATTGTTGTTTTTGCAAAAGTTTCAGGTTGTAATTTCGTTTAAGTACCTAATATTTTGAATTAGCGTATCACCATGGAATCTCAAGCATGCATACACTGAAAAAAAAAATGTTTACTTCAACCAAGATCTTGTTTATGATATTGATAATCATGCATCATGAATCCATATGAGCCTGTCAACGTCATGATAGACTTAAGATAACTTTGTTAAACGAATTCGGCTTGCTGTTACAAGTGTTACAACTACCATCTTTTGTTTTTAGTAAACAATAATAACGTCATTTCAATTATTTTGGTGCTAATTAAGAAAAAATACTTCTTGGTTGCCTCGCATTTTTTTTAGTGTACAGTTTAAATATCACTTAATAAAAATAGTACCTTATTAATTAGTCCATTTAAATAAAAATAAATAAAACGAGTATCATATTATGTTAGCTTTGTTAGCATCAAGGGATAGTTCCACTTTATTTCTCATCACTTTTTAAATGGCTGACTAGCCAAAGCAGCAGACTTTGCTACAGGTTTATTGTGTTGTGCTTGTTCTGCGTTCAAAATATGACGCATCGTAAATGATTAATTCTACTAAAACGTGTTTGTTATTCTAACAATGAATCCATTGAAAATCTAGATAGCAAATTAAACCACAAACCAATCAATAAATCTGTTTTCTAGCGATACAAACAGCATGTACGACTAGTGTAGTAAGTCTGAGTATTTCGGAATCGCATGTGAGACGTGACTAGCAGAATGAAACTGCTGCATTTGCAGAGACAGCTGAGGTATTGGGGCCTTAAGTAGATAGGGGCCCAAAAGGGCACCGCGCTCAGATGTAACCTGTTTTGAAATCTCCTAAACAACCAAAACACTGAAAGCTTGTTCAAAATAGTTCAGTGAGCTTACACATGATTAGTGAGAATAATGAACCTTATACTTAATGTTGACAATAAACGGGCAAAAGCTTAGGCAAACATTCTATTAAAACAACATTTTTAATTAAAAAGGTCAGTGAAATCTCACTGAAAACATTCAGTTACCACAGTAACCTGGAAGTTGGGTACAGAAATGTTTTCAACCTAAAAATGAGCGTTTCATAACTGCGGTCGCGTTTTACCTCTACATTATGTAGAATCTACATTAAGGGAATGTTCCACCAAAGCGCTAATGAGTTGCGAGCAGCGTAGTGTATGTTATTCCCAAAACCGGCTTTTTTATCTAGTTTATTATAATTATCTGCCTCATTACTACCAAAGCACAATGAAGTCTGGGAAGCCTGAGGGATCTCTACTCTAATCTATCTTAGAACCCGACAACATGCTTGCTGCGCCAAATCTCACAATTGCTGTATCTTATCATAATTTATAGTTAACTACTTGACATGTGAAAATAATCTAGATCTCGATATTATAAACTATTACGAGAGCCGCGTAGTGCAAACTCGCTCAACAATTTGATTTCATTTCCCTATTAAAAGACTCATATATATACTCACTATAGTTCTATTATTATTATACAGTGTTACTTCGGAGACAGTGTGCGCATTTTTCTTCCATGCAATCAGTATCGTTAATAGAATACATTAAAGGGGAAAACAATTTTTTTTGTTTGTTATTTTTTTCAATTTAACCACCCGAAAATTAATGTAGCATTGCTACACTACACTCGTGAGTCAAAAAGGTAGGTAGGTGCGAGGGTAGCGAGGGGGCTACCGGCGCGTACGCGCCCCGTGGCCTCTCGAGGGTGAATCACTGATCGCAACCCCTCCGCTAAGAGTGCGCACGAGTCTTGTTTACGCTTTTAATATTTTTGTATGAAACATGGTAAAATAAAAAATACGGGTCTTTTTATTTTGAATGAGCTTCATAAACGCAAAATTTGCGCACTGTCTCCGAGGTAACCCTGTATAAACGTTAGCTTGGGCGAGAAAATATTTACTCGCTCGTCTCCGTCTCGCCTGTGGTGGGAGTTGTGGGACAGGTCCCTTTAGTGCGGACGTCCGCACTCCACATCGCATCGCTCTGTTTAAATCCATGCATTTACCTTGTGTTCATTTATCATGCAGTTGCGGATGAATCGGGGTATATAATTTATGAGCGTACTGTACAACTGCACCACTGTAATAAGGCAGTAAATCTCTCCGCAAGGACGAAAACAAGTCAGCAGTTTAAACTCGACTATCTTTCGCAAACTTTAGCAATAACATGCATCATTTATTGAAATCTGTGTTTTCAATCATCTCGGCGATATTAGAATAAGTAAATATAATTGTTTATTTAGGTACTCGATCGTGGACCTCGCCTATTATTGGTTATTCTAAATCCTTTTCTATTAAATGAGCACGTCTTGTTTAATGTTTGTGTGGTATTTATGAGGGCTATCGGAGTCCAGTGGCGCCCTCGTCACAATAATAAAGATTTCTCAATAAAGAAAGCCTAAATTAAAAAAGTGCCCAACAGATAAACTACAAAAGCCTTCAAGCCATTGTTATACAATACTTTTATAGGTTCTAAACATTCCACTTTAGAAATCTTTATCATTGTAACGAGGGCGCCACTGGATTCCGATAGCCCTCTTATGTGTTCTCGAAAATAGTTCTAACGTTTTTGATAACATTATTGGAAAATTATTTAGGGTTTTTAGGTCAAGATGTAGATAAACAGATCTCATCTTCGGGAAAATTCGTGTAAATGTCCTTGAAATAAATAAGCACGTAATATCCATCTTAGCGTCAAATAGGACAGCAATAAGAATATGAAATACCTACTTATTTGCCACAATCAGGCTAACAGAAGGTGCTCTGCTGACTTGATACCCAGGTACTATTTGATTATACAAAGTGCAAGTGTAGACAGTAAAGTTGCATTACTTTAAAGGGGGATTGTACTTATGACACTGAACAACTTTACCATACTAAAATAACACTGCCATAATGCAATCACCTGATCGAACATTTGTTTGGAAAGTTGAAACATTTTTGCAAATTTCCCTTATGTTCTTGGAGGAAAGTTGTTGAGTACAATCACCCATTAAGTAATGCAACTGCTATTTTCCCGCGGGAAAGTTCTTTGGAATTATGAGTAGGTAACCCTTAAAAGTAATGCAACTGTTTACACTTACACCCTGTATTCTGTGAGACTCTTAGAATCTTAAACCTAAACCATAGAGTAAATAAATTATACACAACAGAGGGTCAATGCCCATACTAAGAAAGTTGCCACCTTCTTAGTTGAAAAGTCGCGCAAGTACAGCGACGGTGGTGAGTAACGGTACTACAGAAATGTTTAATTACGTTAAAATACGTGTTAAACCCATTTGTTATTAAAATTAATCTATATAATTTATTTCCGTGGAACAAAATTCAAATAATAGTGATCTAATAACGTTTAATTAAGATTTATCTCTCGTTCAGGCCAGATGATACTTGTAGTGACATCTGTTTGCGCCAAGACTATACTAAATCTAAAATGTATAGAACTGACCAGACATGCCTAAACTAACCTAACAATACCCTACCTAATTTGCCCAAAATTCATGCGTCACAGATTTTTTTTTTCCATCTTAAGTTGTTAAAAATAACTGTTACATGGGTAACTTTTATTTTAAACTTAACATGGAAAAAAATTTCTGTGGCGTTTTTTGCGTAGCTTGATGTGTCGCCGTGTGTACGTGTGCCCAACAAACGGAGCCCAACAAACTTAAATACTGTTTACATTCCTCTTCTTCGGCTTTACTGCAATATACGGGTGAATACAGCGGTTTTCAGACTGGATTCCAGTCTGGCGCTGAGTTGCAGGCGTTCGGTAATAACTGCACAAACTAAGAGAAATGTTCCGCTTATTCTCCAGCTTTTTCACCGTACGCTATGTTTTGTGAAATACTTCTCTAAAAACGGATTGCTACTTTATATCTCCCTGATGTGTTATGTATTTCAATTTACGCTTTATGTACGACTAGAATGCAAAGCATGCGATAATTTATGTAGCTTAGCTTAAAAGGTTGGGCGAAGTTTTTATCCGATATGTAATGTTTGAGTCGCAGTTTTGTATGAAAAAGCAGATTTTTTCTCGACGTTAGCACTATAATAAATGGTATTCAGTTTGATGGTCTAATCTACCCATTTTAATATTACTAGGGTGTTTTGTCATACCGTGTAGGTACATACGTCAGTCCGTGAGCACTTAGAATAAGATTCGGCTGTCGGTTATATTCGTATAATAGATAAGATTGCGGCTAGTATATTATAACCGACTCGATCGCGCCAGTAACAATCTTTTTGAAATAAGTAACAATTAAACTCTTGAGAAGTAAATTATACGAATATAAACGATTTTACCCGACAGTCGAATCCTAAGAGCTCACGGACTGTAGGTAGTAGTAATGTTAATTTATTCAAAGATGCTTTATTATTATTTCTATTTTACCATAGACATGTTATTATGTATTTAATAAGTAGTTAATACCCATTAATCATCTTTAAACTAATTATAAAATAAAGTAATTTTTATAAGATTGAATGATATCTATGGAATGATAATGAATGACGATTTACGGCAGTTTTTATGAAATGAAATATGTTTATTTGATTGAAATACGAATACTTCGTCGAAATACTACGTCATATTCTGAAAAAAATTTGAGCCTACTAAAAAGTGAGTTACTAAAAATAAAAGATGGTTAGTTGTAACAACAAGCCGAATTCGTTTAACAAAGTTCTCTTAGTCGGAGAAGTCATGATGTTGACAGGCTCATATGGATTCATGATGTTGGTTGAAGTAAACAATTTTTTTTTTCAGTGATATACTCACTACGCTTACACAATGTGTATTGTAAAGTCCGAGTACTGACCTGACGAATAACGAATATGTAAACCACTATGAAACACAACTAAGACGGTCACCCATCCAAAAAATTCAGATTTCGTGCCTCACACGACTATCGAGCACGTATTGGAAATTAATCTACGGAATTCGAAAAAAATATTGTATCAAAAAGGTTAGGCTACAGGGCAAACCCTTAACCCGATCGTCTATGTTTTAAGCTCAAATTGTAGCTGACTAAATTTATTGTCTAGAAGAATTTTGCTCTTTTTGATATCATTCTTCGTTTGAAAAATATCGAGCGCCAAAATAAAATTTTTTTTTCACTATTTCAGCCATAACTTCATTGACTAATGTTCATGGAAAAATTCCTTTTGCATCTTACAGCTCTCGTAAATACGCGTCCTTTGAGTCTTTTTAGGGTTCCATACCCAGAGGGTGAAAACGGGACCCTATTAGGTACTAAGCCTACGTTGTCCGTCCGTCCGTCCGTCCGTCTGTCCTACCAAAGGGTGAAAACGGGACCCTATTACTAAGCCTACGTTGTCCGTCCGTCCGTCCGTCTGTCCTACCTATTTAGGGCTGTAACTTTTGAACCGTAATAGCTAGATAGTTGAAACTTTCTCAGATTATGCGTTATTACGGCTGATTTGTTAACAAATAATAAAAATTTCAAAAAGTTAAAAATTAAGGGGGGTTCTCAACAAGAAACTAGTTTTTATCAACGTTTTTTCTTCACGCTCTATAGTAAAAACGGTAATACATACAAGCTTCAAACTTAGTGTGATTATAGAGCAAACTCCACAAAATAGCAACAAATACTAAAAACCGGCCAAGTGTGAGTCGGTCTCGCGCTTTAGCGCGAGACCTTTGGGTCCCGGATAAAAAAAGTTTTTTTTTCTATGTTAATAATGCTGTCTTCTGTGGTGGTGTGGTACGGAACCCTGGGTGCGCGAGTAGCCCCGACTCGCACTTGATCAGTTTTTATTTGAATATCATATCTTCAAAACTCTCCAAGATATAAGGGGATCGCACTTTTTCGTGAAATCGGAGCCTATACTGGAGCGAACGAAAAGACATTTCCAATGTCAAAAAGTCCTTGCCGGGCGGTGCTTAGGCTGCCTGTCCATTGACGCGAGCTGGCTGGAAGAGCAGAGAAACGGGGTTTCATTAACCAATCAGGAATGCATAAAATCTCCGCCGAGACTCGGCCAAGCACCTGATTGGTTAATATTTCCTCGTTACTCAGCTCGCTCCGCTTCAATGGACAGGCACCCTTAACCTCAGTGATCGTTTCCATAACCAACGAGCCTCGAACGAACGATACCTATGGATAAAGCGACGCAAACGGTCTGCAGTTATAGGTTAGTATTCGATATTCTCTTGGTGCTATTCGTAATTCGCTGGCACGTGACTGAGTCTCCAATTGAGTACAATTTCCGGTGCATTCCGCCGTTCTCGTTCTATGCCGGAGGGGATGCTCGAATCTGTATATTATACATAGGTGACTAGGTGTATACAGGGTGTAAGTGTAGGCAAATACTGAAACGGTGAACTCAGACCATCAAACTGAACAACTTTCACTATGGAGCCTACTAACTAAAACTGCTGTACCTACCCGACTAAAATGTATGGGACAGCTGATTATTTTTCGCGTTTCCTGAGGTTCCATAGTGAAAGTTGTTCAGTTTGATGGTCTGAGTTCACCGTTTCAGTATTTGCTAGGCTGTCACTTACACCCTGTATGTTACCTACTACAGTCAAAACCACTGATGACTACAAAAATCTGGCAAAAGTGGTTTTGACCGGTTTTTAGACCCCAGATCTAACTCAGTCGGTTAGGTTAGCGAGGAGCGAAGCGAACGAGCCGCGGCAGCGGCCGGCGAGTGCCAGAACCGAATTGCTACTGTTTTTACCTAGTCAAGTTGAAAATATAATTTCGGGCACCAGAATGCCTGATTCTTACAGTCAAAAGTGGTTTTGACCGATTAAGAGTTTTGACTGTAACATAATTATACTAACATGACGGTCCGGTAGCGGTAGTGAACCTGCCTGCTGTGCCGAGGGTCGCGGGTTCGAATCCCGTAAGGGACAAATATTTGTATGATGAAAATGTATAATTTGTACCCGAGTCATGGATGTTTGTATCTAGATATAATGTACGAGCTTTTACCCGCGACTTCGTCCGCATAAATTATATACCAGATTTTAAGTCAGATGATAAGCTATCAAACAAAAAAAGTTTCATCAAAATCGGTTCAGTAGTTTTTGAGTGATACTCGAACAAACAAACACCCTAACAAACAAACAAACAAACGAACAAACAAACAAACAAACAAACAAACAGACAGACAAAAAATCCAGAAATTGGTGATTTGGAATCAGGGACATCTAAAAATCATATCGTAACCTTTTTTTTGTAAATATCTTCAATGTACAGACAAACTTCTGTTACAGTTTTATAATAGTTTAGATTCTATATCGTTGTCTAGTCATCATAATACAAGTCCAGGCTAGGTTCTGGTACATTTTGAATGTGACTAGATAATTTGTGTAACAATGTCCAAGATAAAAAAAAAACATGGCATCGATCTTTTGGAATACTAAAATAAAATATTCGAATTACCCGGTATACTTACTTTACTGACGAGGTATTTAACTTTAATGGCCGTCAATTTGAACGGTCTTTGTGAGTTTCATCGCTCCAATAATGAGATTAATGAGGCTTCGAATTAATCAGGGTAGCTGTTTTTAATTATAATTTCCACTTTTGTTTAAAGCATAATTAATACAGCTAAGTGTGAGTTGCAGAAACACTCATTAAAGTTTTTTTTTAATAATCAATGGACTTGTGCATTTCCGCCAGTGACAAGTAGTTTATGGGAGAATCTATCCCAATCTCAGGGATTGTTTTTGGTCAAGAACAAGAAGAGATTGAGGATTGCGGTGCCTCGTGGCAGGCAAAAACGCGAAGCGCGAAACCACGCGAGACTAGTGCTCAGGTCAGTTCCTGCAATGTGACTCCCTCATTAAAGTTAATCCTCCATTAAATCACTTGCTGTCACTTTTTGTGTTATTGACGTAGTAAAAGCTGGCAAGAGATTTAATGGAGGATTAACTTTAATGAAAATTTCTGCAACTGACAATCAGTGGCTAAAATAGCGATAGCGCCATGGAAATGTTACGTTGTTGGATTTTTCGAGCTTCTCTAAGCTCTGTTAAAAAACGTGACATTTAAATATTCAGCAGGTTCGGTCGGCAGGGCCGATCGATCCGATCCCCGCTCTTGAGATTTTAATACCTTTATAGCCAATTTCTAAACAATCTAGGTATCTAAACTATTATAAAACTGTAACAGAAGTGTGTCTGTACATTGAAGATATTTACAAAAAAAAGATAACGATATGATTTTTAGATGTCCCTGATTCCAAATCACCAATTTTTAGATTTTTTGTCTGTCTGTTTGTTTGTTTGTTTGTTTGTTCGTTTGTTTGTTTGTTTGTTTATTTGTTTGTTTGTTTGGGTGTTTGTTTGTTCGAGTATCACGCAAAAACTACTGAACCGATTTTGATGAAACTTCTTTTGTTTGATAGCTTATCATCATCATCATCATCATCATCAGCCTATAAACGTCCCACTGCAGGGCACAGGCCTACCCTCAAGGAGGGTGTATGGGCATTAGTCCACCACGCGTGCCCAATGCGGGTTGGTAGACTTCACATACACATCAGAATATAGCTTATCATCTGACTTAAAATCTGGTATATAATTTATGCGGACAAAGTCGCGGGTAAAAGCTCGTATTGTATAAAAGCATCTATAAACAATTTAGGTCCCTTTAACTTTGTCTGTAGGGTAGGTAAACAGTTGCACTACGTTAAGGGGTGAACAATCACCCCTTAACGTAGTGCAACTGTTTACCAAAAACAGTGCAAAAAAAATGGTAGCATGGGTACAAACCCATGCTACCATTTTTTTTGCACTTTTGCTATAGGTTTCTTAATCATGGGTACAATCATCCCTTAAAGTAATGCGACTTGTTTACCCTAACACCCTGTACAGGGTGTAACAAAACACGCTGGTAATACATAAGGGGGTGCTTCAGACCATCAATCTGAACAACTTTCACTATGGAGCAAAAGTCGAGAAAAAATAAAAAAAATCTGCCATCCCATACATTTGAGTCGAGACGAGACGGTACAGCAGTTTTGTATGAAAGAGCGGAGTTTTTTTTGGCGATTTCGATTTTGGCTCCATAGTGAAAGTTGTTCAAGTTGATGGTCTGAAGCACCTTTAAGTATTACTAGGGTGTTTTGTTTCACTCTGTATAATAACATACTCGTAGAAGGTCAAGGCGTGTCGTTCACACTCTTAGTATAATTTTGGGTGTCGACGCCTTGAAGGACAACTTTGAGTCTAATCTATAAGTACTTAAATTTACATACCTACTTACGATCGATTTATTACGATTAGATAGATGCCAGTAAAACTAAAATTGCTTGAATATATTTATTCTCCTAAAGGGTGCCAACGGGGCCCTATTCAGCCTACCTGTATCTATTGCACCGTAATGGGTAGAGAGTTGATATTTTCATACACTGAAAAAAATGCGAGCCTACTAAGACTCTTAATTAGCACCAAAATAATTGAAATGACGTTATATTGTTTACTAAAAACAAAAGATGGTTAGTTGTAACAACAAGCCGAATTCGTTTAACAAAGTTCTCTTAGTCGGAGAAGTCATGATGTTGACAGGCTCATATATATGGATTCATGATATTTATTGGTTGAAGTAAACAATTTTTTTTTTCAGTGTAGAATGTGTCCTTATTTTGCATACAAACAATTGTTTCTGCTTGATCGTAAAAACGGTATAATACATACAAACAACCGTGAAACTTGGAGTGATTCTGATTATAGTAGGTACATATACTAGGTACTCTTAAGATAAAACAACAAATAATAAAAACCGGCCAAGTGTGTATCGGGCTCGTGCTAGGGGTTTCGGAATTTTTTTTGAAGTGAAAACTTCTTTAGCGGCCTTGTGCACTTTTTGGGATGGGTAAAAAATGTTAAACTTGCCTCAGGACCGTGACCTGATCGAAAATTCGTAAGACGTGACGTAAGATTTTAAGATGGGTAATAATGTTAAACTCGCGTCAGGACAGTGACGTCACGTGACAATTCGTAAGACGTAAGATCTCTTAGTTTTCACTTCTGCCGGCACTCCCGGAGTGCAACCCGTTTTTTTTGTTATAATGTATGGTGGTACGGAAACCTCCGTGCGTGAGTCCAGCTCGCGCTTAGCCGGTTTTTTTAAAATAGGTTACGTTACCCGACTATACAAAAACTAAAACAAGTTGAAAGTAGATAAAACTTGTAAATACTAACCGGTCGGAAGTTCTCTCTTAGTCGCCTACTTACCATATAAAATGGCTCGGAGCGGTGGTGTTATTTCGCCTCTGTGGTGTTATTTTTCCACGGCAGCAAACATTAAAATGCAAATAAGCGGGCATGTGCAAAACTCGCACAAACGCCTGCTCTTTTGATGCACTTTGCACTGCGCTTTTTACCTTGTAGCTCCATTTTCGCGAGCTCTTTTCAAGACAGGTATTTGATTTTCTGAAGATTGGTCTTTAAAAACTTTAAATGCTATGTCGAGAATAGTGCACCGTTTAAGGCTCTACCGCCCTGTTTTACGATAAAATTGGGTAACTTTGTAACCATTTTATACATTTACTATGGCACTTTTTAAGCAGAAAATAAAATTAAACAATCTGCAGGACATGAGAAGTGATTTGGTTTTTAGGGTCCCTAAGTCAACAAGGAACCCTTATAGTTTCGCCATGTCCGTCTGTCCGTCCGTCCGTGAAGTGGTAAAATAAAATAATGAAAAATATTTTTTTTAGGGTACCTCCCCTACACGCGAAGTGGGAATGGAATTTTTTTTTCTCGTCTATCCCATGGTGTGGGGTATCGTTGGATAGGTAATTTAAACGAGTAGTAGTCGATCAACTTATAAAATGTACTTTTTAGACTTTATTAGCCGCTAAACCGCAGAATAAAACAAAAAGCCTCCTTCTAAGTCCATATTATATTGTGACGGGCAACTACGGAACCCTATCCTGCGCGTGGTCCGACTTGGGCAGTTATTCTCGAAATCTATTTTAATTAATAAAACGGAGAAAAAGGAATCTAAAGCCCCTTTCTTTAAACATGTAACCATTTTACTCTTACATTGTAAATCGGAAGAAATTGACTTCACAATACAACATAGAATGATGTGGTTTTTCGAAAATTCATAAAAATTCATCTCATTTTTACAAAACGGCTAAATTCTAACTGATTAGTATGGAGAGTCGCTGCTGATGACCTACGTCGTAAGTCAGCAATTCTTATGACCTACTGCGCGAGTCACAGATGCACTGGTGCTGGTGACCCATGAGGAGAGTCACGCTGATTGTTTCAACGTTACGACTGTGCGCACGACACTACGAAGGGCGTTAATTATAGCACTGCGCGAGGTGTTATGGTAATGCTAAAGCATTAGTTATCTAATCGTCACAGTATCGAATGCGAATATTTTATCACAATTCAAGCTTTCATCGAATCACAATAGTCAATTGTTTTGACATTTGCGAGCGAACGAATTTGAGCTTCTGTTTGAACTACCTACTAATTAAGCACAACAATTTGATATCGCCATTTGAGTTAGTACCTGAACAAACAAACGAAAAACGTTTATAAATTTTCTTATTTTTGCTAATACCTTTTTTGTACGCACGGCGACACATCAAGCTATACAAAACCAACATAAGCTGGCCGCGCGACGTTATACGTTACTCGACCTACGCGCGGCCAGCTTATATTGGTTTTGTATAGCTTGAGATTTTGCCGTGTGTACCTATTACTAATGTTAAAAATTCTACTTAAATTTTCCATGTTTTCCAGTTCTGCCACCGGATGTAGACGGTTCGTCTTTTTCTAAAAGCTCCTCGTCTATTAACAAATCAAAGTTACCTAGAGCCTCCACATTTGGCAGCTTATTCCAACGCACATCCGGTACTCCATCTGGTGGCAAAACTACAGACAAAATGTTGTCTATTAACTTGTATTTTAATATTCTATCATTAACAGTCGTAGATGTTAGCGATGGAGATGCATTCACTTCGACTAGCCACGGTTTAAGTTGATTATCTATTATAATATCATATCCGTAGCATTCGAAACAATGTCTATCGTTAGCCATCACCGAAGCGACAGCTTTCAACGAATGTACAATTAGCCACTGCATTGCGGCAAACAACTTTTCAGTCACAGCTCTTCCCTTAGTACCTTCTAAATATAAACGCAAATTCTGAACACTCATTTTGCCGCCGTGAATACTGTTATAATCCCCTCCATGTTTCTGCACACTAACATTCGTGAGATGAACGTACATGTTATCTAACTCTGTTACACTCGTATCGTATTTCACTGTGCAAAATCTACAGAACCCGAGTTGGAAGAGATAAGCTTTCAAAGGTCGGAAAGAGGTTACCAACACGTATAGTCTCAGATCAAACTTTTTGCCGCCTATTAATAGAGGATTGTCTATATACCGGGAAATGACATAGCTTTCTTTGCTCAACTGCGGATGGAAGGGAGTTTTTGCCTCCCGGGACCATTTTTTCAGCTTCGATAGTTTATTTATAAGGAAAATTCCGGTTCCCTGTGATTTTCCACATGGCTTCATAATCCAAGTGCTCTGCGGTGACTTGCGGTATTCCTCGACGAACATGTTGTAGTCTGCAGGCAGGACGAATGTCACCGGCACGAAATCAAGATGTACGTAACGTGACACGACTTGACCTCCGGACATTATCACCTCTGCCTTTTCAGCGAGCAAACTGCCCTCTCTCTCCAGTTCCTTTCGATACCTTTTGATGTTCTTTACTAGTAAATCTTTCCTCGATAATTCGTAGTGGTTTGGAAAATGGTTTATCATTTGATTGTCGTTCATTCTATACCCGCTCTCCACACTGAAGAGGTTTCTGCAGGTCTGTGTGGATGCCCAGTAAAAGTTCCACTCGTCGTCAGGACCAACCTGGCTCCAGCCGCGCCTCTCGAAGTTGCTCATGAGCACGGACTTCTCTAAATCGGTGCAGAAGTTAACTCGGCATCTTTCTACAGCTGGTACGTTAACCCTTCCGTATAAGTTGGTGGCAATTTTCTTCGTGTCTTGATTCATTGTTGTGAAATAATATTTGCACGTGTAAAGTTGGTTCTATTGATCAAATATTTGCGGGTAAACAGGTGCATGGCGTTGTCATGGCGTTCGGCGTTCGACAAATATCGCTCGCTATTGGACGACATCCAATCTGGCTCGTTTCACTATGACTACGTGTAAACATTGCCCGTATTGATTTTTAACGAGTTTTTGCAGGAGCACAGAGATACGCTTATGTATTTTTAAATGCAGTGGTTTATTTTAGTCTGACATTTATAATTTTTATGTACTTACAGGTTCATACCAACAAACTAAAGGGAATAATGAGTTTACTATCTTAACATCGACGTATCAAATATGTCAATTTTATAAAACAGTAAATAATAAATAAATAACGCTCACAGGCACATACATTGTAATGATCCCAAGAAAGCACTATTAATAGGCTGTTTATTATGGAAACCATACAACAACGGCACAAACATATAAACATCCATGACCGAACAAGGATTCGAACCCAGGACCCTGGTTTGGCAGTCCGGCGTGGTAACCATTACACCAACCGGGTCGTCCGAATTTTATAAAACAGTGTGCTTAAAGCGTTAATTGTCGGTCTTACAGACAGTCAATAAAATTGTTTTGTCGCATTATATACAGTACGAACTACCTAACTGTTACAGGGTGTAAAATTAAATGGGACACTTACTTAAAGGGGTGCTTCAGACCATCAAACTGAACAACTTTTACTATTGGACCAATACCGAAATCGCGAAAATAAAATCTAAGTTCCATACAAAACTGCAAACATACCTCGACTCAAATGTATGGGACAGTAGATTTTTTTTTTTCGCGATTTTGATATTGGTCCCATAGAGAAAGTTGTTCAGTTTGTGGTCTGAAGCACCCCTTTAAGTAGCTGTCGCATTTGTATAATAAGATACCTATACAGGTACTATTTTATGACCGATTTATTATTTTACCCAACTCTTTACTCAGCTCACACTTACATAAAATAGGTACGCTCAAATATTTAAGTAAATACCTACGCATTTATCGCAAAAGTCCATCTGTACGAAAAGATTAAAACGTTAATGAAGTCCTGAAACGACAATGTAACACACTCCAAATAACATCATTTACGAGGAAAATGAGATTTTAAATTGGTTTACAGTGGTAGGCTTCGCAAACATTCGTGTCCATAAAAAGGAGACACACTGTTAATATTATTTTGACGGTTTACGACAAAAGTTTATTACAGTAGCCTGCAGATATACGATACAGAGTGTACTAAAACCCATACCTACCCGTCAGGGTAGAGTTACGACCATCGAAATTAACAACTTTGACAATAGCACTACAATGGAATCGTGAAAAATGCGCGAAAAATTAATATACCTTTCAGCAGTAAACTCAAAGCAAAATTTTTTTTAGGGTTCCTTACCCAGAGGGTGAAAACGGGACCTTACTAAGCCTACGTTGTCCGTCCGTCCGTCCGTCCGTCCCCCTGTCCAACTTATTTGGGGCTGCAACTTTTGAACCGTAATAAATAGATAGTTGACATTTTCACAGAATGTGCGGATTTGCTAATCTAACTGTAACAGAAGTGTGTCTGTACAAACAAAAAAGTTACGATCTGGTTTTTAGGTGTCCCTGATTCCAAATCACCAATTTTTGGAATTTTTGTCTGTCGGTTTGTTTGTTTGTTTGAACGAGCATCACGCAAAAACTACTGAACCGATTTTGATGAAATCTTTTTTATTTGATAGCATATAATCTGACTTAAAATCTGGTATATAATTTATGCGGACGAAGTCGCGGGTTAACTCTAGTAAATAATAAAAATGTCAAAAAATTAGAAATTAAGGGAATACAAGAAACTAGTTTTTATCAACGTTTTTTCTTCTCGCTCTATCGTAAAAACGGTAATACATTCAAGCTTCGAACTTGGTGTGATTAAAGATCAAACTCTACAGTAAAACAACAAGTAATAAAAGCCGGCCAAGTGTGTGTCGGGATTTTTTTTTGTAATTTAATACTATGATGTGTGGTGGTGTGGTACGGAACCTTCGGCGAGTAGCCCGACTCGCACTTGAACGGTTTTTATTTTATTATTTGAACAGAATTTTTCTTTTTACTTTCCGTACTGAAGGGCTGTAGCTGTAGGGCTTCCATGTTTGTATGGTAAGCACGACAAAGCGACAAAGAGGAACAAAATAATCATGCTCAAACATTGTTTTTGTATCGTACGAAACTGTTTACATACAAAAAATTTGTACTAAACAGGAGACCAATCGTTTAGTAATTAAATACAAAATGAACCGGGATTCTACCGCGTGCGAACCACAACTTTTAACACATTCGGTATCGCGCTAATCATTTGACAACCGTTAGAGCCGTTTTGACAGATCGCTCAGAAGTTAAAGGTGCGATACGGAATTTAGCACAGTTGAATAATAATAGCATTGCAATGTTATTAGAACTGAAATTGGATTGAACTTCGATGTTTCGAAGGTAGCATAGCAAAAAATATTAGTTAGTTTAAAAAAGTTTAATTTTATTATCTGAATTCTATGTTTTCGACTCCTTCTTCTTATCTTGTGGGCAGAGCCCTGGTGTCAGAGTTTTTTCAGACCGCCTTACGGCCTCTGACGTGGTTTTTATGTAACGACTACTACCACCAGAGATAGTAGCCGGGACCAACGGCCACGTGCCATCCGAAGCACGGAATCATTTTTCTTTTCAGACAATCAGGTGATTCAGCCTGCAATGTCCTAACCAAGTGGGGAAAAACGCACAAAGTGAGATAGATATCACTGGGTGCCCCCGTGGGAATCGAACCCACGACCTCCGTGTCGAGAGCCAATGGTCTTAACCATTCGACTCCTGTAAAGCTTTTTGTACATCCCATAGTAAGTTTATAAATAAGGATCAGTAATAAAACACTCGTCATTCCCGACTTTCCCCATACGGGCATGATTTATAATAAATGTTTATCATAACTTTGCCTACATCTCCCGCGGGATCCAAAAAAGAACACGTGCGAGATTTTACATATTATGTAAAGTACACTCGCATGCAAAATTTATGAAATTATGTAAAAGAAAATAATGACGTTGTAGCTTCAAAAGATTCTTGTATAATTCTGCCAGGTAAGGACGTAGAGTGAATTACAGTTCTTTGAAATTAAAAGATGTCCATCTAAAATGAAATTCAAATCTTTGTAAGTAGTTCCTCCTTTAAAATGTAGTTACCTAACTGTATTGTGTATTATGTACTAAGGTTTGACGGGTTTTTAATAGTTATTATTAGTACATTACGATACGTGTGACCTAAGTAGTCCATTATTGCACGGCGTGAAATTATCGTCCGAGCGTAGCGAGGACGATAAACGCCGTGTAATAATGGACTTACTTAGGTCACGAGTATCGTATACTATTTTATAGCTCGTGTGACCTAAACCCGCCAACTTTTTAATGTAATGAAATTCTCTTTAATGGTGAACTTTTTAATCGACTTCAAAAAAGGAGGTTTTTAATTTTATGAATACGTATACTAAATAAAAGAGGAGAAAGGGGGCCCGGGGGGCGAAGCCCCCGGCGGGGTGGAGGGGCAGAGCCCCCCCGGGGGCACGGGGGGCGGAGCCCCCCGAAGGACACAACCACGACTTCAAAAGCTTCGTTAATATTTCGCAATTACAATCAATAGTTAATACTCACCTCTGATCACCCCCTACGCACTTCATACTCACAGGCTCCCTACTCCACCCTAGTACCAACACACTAATAAGGTGTTAGTAGGGGGTGCACCCCCTAATCGCCCCCCACGAGCTAAGGGGTGCACCCCCTAATAGCCCCACGAGCTAGGGGGTACACCCCCAAATCACCCCCACGAACTAGGGCGTACACCCCCTAATCACCCCCACGAGCTAGGTGGTGCACCCCCTAATTACCCTACATCCTAGGGGGTGCACCCCCTAATCACCCCAATCTCCCCTACGCACTTGGGGGCGCACCCCCTAATTTCCCCCTACGCACCCGTTACCCCCTATGCACCCCCTACTACCAACATATTAATAAGTTGTGAGTAGGGGTAAGTAGCCCGGCGTACGTAGGGGTAAGGGGGGGTAGGCACAGTAAAATAATATATCATTAATGTAGGGGGTAAGTTGAAGTCAATTGGGGATTTCGCCATTTCAATGTTGGTCACATTGATTGAAAGCACATTTCAAAAGTACCTTCTTTTGTTTATTATGCATCTGTGCAATAAAGTAGATTCATTTTTGAACGTAATCCGTGTAATAATGGACTACTTAGTAACGAAAAACCGTGACGTAAGTGCTGGTTTAGGTCACGGAGTGCTTTAAAAGTACCTATTGTGCATCTGTGCAATAAAGTAGATTCATTTTCGAACGGTGTAATCCGTGTAATAATGGACTTCTTAGGTAACGAAAAACCGTGACCTAAGTGCGGGTTTAGGTCACGGAGTGCTATAAAATAATTTATAGGCTAGAAGCTAAAGAAAACGCACTTATGTCATGTGTCTATAATAAAATCATAAAGCTTTCAAACAAAAAAGTTTTATCAGTATTTTTTGCGTGATGCTCGAAAAAACAAATAAACAAACAGACAGACAGAAAATCTAAAAAACCGGTCAAGTGCGAGTCGGGCTACTCGCGCACCGAAGGTTCCGTACCACACCACCACAGAACACAACATTATTAACTTAGAAAAAAAACTTTTGTTGTCCGGGACCTTTAGCGCAAGACCGACTCACACTTGGCCGGTTTTTAGTATTTGTTGTTATTTTGTAGAGTTTGTTCTATAATCACACTAAGTTTGACGCTTGTACGTATTACCGTTTTTACGATAGAGCGTGAAGAAAAAACGTTGATATAAACCAGTTTCTTGTTGGGGGGGTTCCCCTTAATTTTTAACTTTTTGACGGACGGACGGACAGACGGACAGACGGACGGACGGACGCACGGACGGACAACGTAGGCTTAGTAATAGGGTCCCGTTTTCACCGTTTGGGTACGGAACGTGGTTTTGGAGTCAGAGACACGTAAAAACCATATCGTAATCTTTTTCCTGTAAATAACTTGAATATCACACAAACTTCTGTTACAGTTTTATAATAGTTTAGATAGGTAGGTATTTATAATTTATATCACAGTTCCCAAACAGAGTTTTGTAGTTCCCAAATATAGTTTTGTAGTCACTACAATCATTCCTAATACCTAGGTCGATTACATAACAGCGAACCTTAATAAACGTTGGAGTGGTAAGCCCAAACACCTGTGTCCAAGTATATCATTAGACATTTAATAAACGGCGGTTTCCACCTAGAGAATAATAAAAGCTTTTGCTAAAGGATCGGCCTCACCGGGAACATTCGAAGAAAATAAACGAGTGGGTGAAGTATAAATGATGATAGTCTGACCTACGACCATTTTAGGTACCTATTTTTGAGGGTATAACTAATTTCATACCGCTTCACATGAAACTTTTATTGGAAGTAGCTTTGTTTTTGGTTTTCGATATTTTCGGCAGTGTTTATACAGAGGTCACATCTCTAACAAATGCCATTAATTGGATCTTGCACACTAGGCGACCATGACCGCAACCAGGGTCGTGTGACAATGACAATTTGACAATGACAATTCAGAGTACATTGCTGAGAATGCTGGGACACATGAAGCACTGTAATAGACCGAGATCCGACCGTAAAATTATGCACCTATTTCATACGCCAGCGAAATGTGATTCTAGTGTATGTTTACATCGGAGTTAATTCAAAGCCGCCAAATTGCATAGAAAAATCTTGCCGCAAGTACCTTTTCCATTATGATTTTTGCTATAACTCTTTCCACCTGTCTGTTAGGGCAGTAAATGAGGTGCCATCGGAAGGAGACTGATTGGTATTGGAAAAACTAGGGTTACCACCTCTCAGTCTGCCGCAACTATAGGGTTGCCAGGTTCAAAGAAATCATTTTTTTTAACTTGGCAACCCTATAGTTGCGGCGGATTAAAAGGTGGCAACCCTAGTTTATTCAGTACTTTAGATCAGTCTCCTTCCGATGGCACCTAATTTACTGCCCTAACAGACAGGTGGAAAGAGTTATAACAAAAATCATAATGGAAAAGGTACTTGCGGCCTGTCAATTGTTTTGCCTCATTATTCTGGTTTGAAAATGTTCGCGTAAGGCCCATCCATTAATTTTACTTTAATATAAGCTTGCGGCAAGATTTTTCTAGGCAACTTGGCGGCTTTGAATTAACTCCTGTGTAAACATACACTAGAATCACACTTCGTTCGCCTATGAAATAGGTGCATAATTTTACGGTCGGATCTCGGACTATAAGTTTAGCGCCATTAGTAACCAGCAATGTACTCTGAATTGTCATTGTCATTGTCGCGATTATTAAACAGGGCCCACGAGAGCAATCGTGCTCAATAAATCCGGACCGCGTGAGAATCATAACTTTTAACACATTCGGTATTGCGCTATTCATTTGACAGCCGTTAGAGCCGTTTTGACAGTTCGCTCAGACGTTAAAGGCTGTCAGTCACATAGAGTTTAGCGCGATGCGGAATTCGGCACAGTTGAATAGTAATTGGATTACAATGTGATTAGAACTGAAATAGGATTAGGATTGAACTTGGTTGTTTTAAATTAGCGACGCGAATTTATGACGCATAATCAACATATACATTTTGACATTTTCTAGTGCTGATTTGAACGTGTGCCTTTCAAAAATCGGACGTTAGTGGCCGCACCCACCAAGAAAACTATACAGGGTGTACAATAAAATGGGACAGCTACTTAAAGGGGTGCTTCAGACCATCAAACTGAACAACTTTCTCTATGGGACCAATATCGAAATCGCGAAAAAAAATTCCGCTCTCCCATACAAAACTGCAAACATAACTCGACTGAAATGTATGGGACAGCAGATTTATTTTTCGCGATTTCGATATTGGTCCCATAGAGAAAGTTGTTTAGTTTGATGGTCTGAAGCACCTCTTTAAGTAGCTGTCCTATTTTAATTTACACCCTGTAGAAACTGGGCAAGTCGTGGGAACGATATGGCGCGAGGTCCCAACATCAGTTATCGGTAGTTTAGACATAATAAAGAGACACAATATAGGTAAGCACAGCCTGCGTAACATGACAGAGGTGAGAGCGACAAAGGTCACTTCTAAACGTAAAATTTGAGTGAGATACTATGGAGATAACCGCCAATTTGACGTTTAGAAGTGACCTGTGTCGCTCTCACCTCTGTCATGTTACGCAGGCTGGTAAGACTAAACACATAGTCTCTGCCTATCCTCAAGTGCTAACGGCGGCGTGAGTAGGTAACTATTTAAAAGAACAACAACTGTTTTACTTATTTTGTGTTGTTGTACAGTGAAGAGCACATCAAGCTTTACACTTGCAGTTCGATTGTAACGCTTATGGCGCACTAAATAAGAACGGTACAAAGTCCAAAGTGTCAAGCTTGACGTGCTCTTGAATGTACATAATTTTCTAGTACCTATTTCTGAATATTCATTCCAAATTAAATAATGTAAAAGACAGAGATTCGGAGTCAATTGAATAGACTAGCACTAGCTTTATCACTAGGCTTCGCTCGTGTAAAATTCATATCACTTTCGGTATAATTTATACTACGAGTAACATCTCTGTAAAATGCTTTTGAAATTGGTTCGATACTTAAAACGAAAAGACATAACAGAGACAAACACATTGTTGGATTTGTAATAATAGAGTGCATCCACAGAATAAATACTAGTACGTGCATCTCTATGATGATTTTCAGCTGTTTAGTTATGCTCTGAAGCTAATATTGTAAATGAATATGTTTAACAATGTCACACAAATTATCTAGTCACATTTAAAGTACCAGAATCTAGCCTGGACTTGTATAATTATGATGACTAGAAAATGATATAGAATAAATAAATAGGGTACAAATATTCATATTCATTAGTGTTTTGAACCCGCGACCCTCGGCACAGCAGTCAGGTTCACTACAGACTGAGCTACCGGTCCGTTTTTCTCTTCGCTTCCTTTTGCATTCTTACTCAAGGAAATCGGTCGAGCGAGGACTGGCCTTAATATTATACCTCTCATGTGCAGTGACGTATTTGTGTGGGTGTATAAATCAGAGGTCAGGAAAACATATTTGTTTTGGCCTCGAATGCTTATTCGCCTGTTTTCGTTCGAACATAATTAAGTTGTTATGATTATTTACATTTCGATAGTTATATTCTAGATCAGGCATGTCAAACATGCGGCCCGTGGGCCGCATGCGGCCCGCACGGCTCTTTCTTGCGGCCCGCAGCTTCCTGATGCGGCCCGAGAGTATGCAAACTTTTACAAATATTCAAGTACTCATATTATTATGTCTTCTTCGTTTCGTGTCCATTGTTCTAGTATTGTGTTTCTATATTTAATTAGCCAGATTTTAGGCGAGGCTGGTAGTCATATTATGATTGTAATACCACTGTTTTGAATCATGATGTGAAAAATTTCGAGCTCGCTTCGCTTGCTCACCTTTTTCGCATGGTATGCACGGCAGAGCCGAGAGCTCTGAAAACTTAATAAGTGGTACATTCCGCAGAAAAAAGTCTCAACCACACTTAATCTTTATTTGACCTACCTGAAATTCAGTTCTAGCTACAGCCCTGAAGATTTCTGCAGATAGTATTACGCAACATATTATATAGCAAAAGACCAGTGAACGCAAAATATTTGCGTTCACTGGTCGTATTGCAGGCGGGGACAAACCTAGGCATGCTGTTTTATAATTCTTCTTTGTCCCCGTTTTTCTGTGTTGTTCTTACAAAACAATTATTTGTACACTTTTTCACTTATTGTACAGGAACATTATGGAAACGGAATAATTCGCTTAATACATATAATAATAGTACAATAATAAATTATTTCTTATTATTTTTGGTTCACAATAAATTCGCGTGAATACATATAAATTTACATGCTCCGCAAAGCACGACGGAAACATATAGGGAAAATAATAGCTTTTCCTCGAATCCAACATTTTACTTATATCCTGAAAACCATAAGGAAAATAAAGAAAATAACAATATTTAATCGACATGTTGTGTTTTATAGGGGGAGCACGAAAATTTACGAACGTGGTATGTACGAAAAGTTTAGTATTTTTGTATCAAAGTTATTGCCAATAATTTTCTTGATTGTAGGAAAAATCTGAAACTTTAATGAAAATGGAAGCTGCTCCTCAATTTCATTAAAGTTTTCTCTTGCCCGCCGCCGCGGCCGCGGGCTGACGTCACAAATTACAAATTAGAATTCGTTTCTTCAACTTCCACTTGCTGGGTTCTACTCTACGTTGCCGATTCTTTTTTCTTAATTACAAGACGTAATTAGAAAATTGAAAAGTTTTATGAGAAAAATATTATTTTCTCTATTTGCCGGTCCCTTAATAAATCTGCATTTTCTTATTAGATAGATAGATAGATAGATAAACAATTTATTTGCAAAAGTAACACACACATAATATTACAGTTCACAACAATTTTAAAAACAAGAATACAACGAGACATAGAATAGAAATTAGAACAACATGTAATTTATTGTATGCTACAGCAGCAAACAGGTCCCAGCTCAACATAGACCTTGCCCGAGAGCAGGGTGTTAATTTTCAGATGAAACCTTTTTGGTGGCAGTCAGACGCAGCAACCAAAGAAGTGAAGTGAAAGAATATATAATTAAATAATTAAATGTAAGTTGAAACGAAATACAGTTACGGAACATAGTGTAAAAAAGAATCTGAAAAATACTATAATATACTATTATTATGTTTATGTTTGAGTAATTTCATTAAAGTAATACCCGACTCTTTTCTAAAATATTTATAGTGTAGGTGAGTTTATGTTAGGTGAATACCTAACAAAAACAAAAAATAATGTAATGTTGAATAACATTAAATAAATAAGCACATACATTGTTATGGTCCCAAATTAAGGTATTCAAGATTTTTTATTAATTTCTAATAAAACTTTTTCTTTAGCATGGAACTGCTTTTTTTTTGCGTTCGTGGGTACTACCCCTGCCTACTATAAGAGTGGTTCAGTTCGATGATATGAACCACCACATAAATTTGTGAAAGTGATTAAAAAATACCCTCGTATCAGTATTAGGCAGCCTAAAAGGCAGTATTACGTCATGTAATGAAACTAGACATCGTGGATTACTGCAGCCTTAATAATATATTATATCCTTATTCAATGGCCTCAAAAATGTTCACATGGACAAGGTGTAAAATTAAATACGTTACAAATCCATGGGGCACTCGCTTTCAGGTCATCAAACTGAACAATTTTCACTATGGAGCCAAAATCGAAATCGCCACAATAAATCAGCTGTTCGATTAGATTTTCTATGGAATAGCTGATTTGTTTTCGCGATTTCGGTGTTGGTCCAATGGGCAAGAACGTCAAAAGTAGTACACTGCTTCAAAATTGAGCTTTGGTATTTTTTTGGTAGAATTCCCTTGGCTATTTCACTTAATATTATCTCTAATAATTCCTTTTTCCGAAAATCATAAATGTTTTCACGTAAAATCGTTACTTTGTGAGAAATTAGCAAATTTCTAAAAGTAGGCACTAATTTGAATCCTGTTCGTTACCGCTGGTTCTTGGTTCATTAGTATAGTAAAAACTTAAAATATATGCAAATATTATTTATTGAATGAAAGAAAACATACTTTTCTGTTTATAAAATGTTTAATCAGTTCGATAACTTACAAATACACGAGATTAATCTACTTTTCATGTCCAGTACGTTACTCAAGGTATAAAATGTAACCAAAAGTTTTTCATAAAATTCACAAAATTGGCTGTTCTGATATTCAACTATTATAATTTCTTGTATTTTGATAAACTATGTTACTTCTTAAAATAATTTAATACATATTTCAAACTTTCTCAAATAAAATCAACATTTTTAGCAACATTGGTTTAGGGTACAGTCTCGTAACAGGACATGCTAACAACGAACAGGACCCTGTAAGGTTGAGTTCACATAACGCTTAAAGGATACACTTTTTAAATATTTAGTATATTATGAGATCGTAGAATATCAATTATTTTAGTTTTTAACTAGAACTTATGAATAAAAACTATTTAGGTAACTAGAAATTTGAAACATGGACCAATACTATTACATTTTTATTTATTTATTCCAATTGAAAAATTTAACTTCCCCGTCGTGCAAATTCAAAGAAGATGTACAAAATGATGTATTCGATCAATATTTCAATTTAAACAAAATAATAGAAAAAAAAATACAAGTTCACACCTTGTAAACCTTGCTTTACGTGATCCTGTTCGTGACTTTCAAGTCCGGCCTATACGTTACCACCGCGATGGTAACGGACATGATTTAACGGGATCCAGTACTTCTAAAACTATATAATTCCAGTAAAACTATATAATTTCTACAATTGCTCATATTTATCACACATTTTTTCACATTAAAGTAATCTTAAATAGTTCATTTAAGTTTTAGACATAAAATCTGCCTTGGAAACACGTTTTAACATAAAAAAACAAATAAATTTACTCACCGGACAGTGCCCGTAAAAACACAACCTCTCACCAAGCGCCGAAAATGAAACAGCTGTTTGAAAAAGAACGGCTGATTTAACCATAGACACCCCTTTTTTACTTTTTTCGGTTCCACTACAATGTTGCCATTTAAATAAAAAAATAAATACCACATCGAACAAAAAAACTGTAAATTTAAACGAAAATACGGTAACGGAACCCGGAAATGTCCGGTCGGTCTATATGCCGGGGACAAGTTTAAAAATTACTTATTGAGTAGAAATTCTGGCTTTGGCAGCACAATTAACTTAAAAAATAATCAAAATCCCGCCAAATTTCAAATATGTAACCAGAGGTTTGCCAGCGTAATACTTTTTTTTCTCACAAAACGCGGTTAAATGCGAGATTTTTTTTAGGGGACAGTACTATAAAACAAAATTGCTATGTTTTCAAACTTGAATTTTTATGTTTTAATATAGTTTCATGCGATATATTTTAACGAATATGACATGCCTATTTCATTTAAAATCTAATAATATGGTAACAATTCTTGTAAAACCAATCAAAGTCGCGCAGCAGTACGATATATCCTGGGGACATGTAGAAAAGTCCAATGTACAACTTTTGGCGTTCTCGCCCCAATACTGAAAGTGGTTCAGTTTGATGGTTTTAAGTATATAACTCATTTAAGTTTACACTCATAGGAGTGTAAACTTAAACGAGCTATAGAGCTTTGAGAAAATTTTCTCGCATTTTAATTGACCGAATTCTTGTAATCACTACATACTAGGCGATTCCGAGTTGGCCGCTCCCACCCTTCCCGCTTCACCGTACCGCACCCCTAACAGCCTAACCCTATTAAACGCAACTTTATAACCTTTAGCAACGCAACCACGTACATACGGCCGGCACGTCCTTCCCGGTCGCTAATATCGCTTTTAATTTTTATTTGCTTTTTATATTATTTTTTGTCAACGGGACCACTTAATGTGCCTGTGACGAAATTTTGTAACGGTCATCTACGCCGACGGCCAACTCGAAGCAAACGGGTAGCAGGTAGTATAAAACAAAGTCGCTTCCCGCCGTCTGTCCCTATGTATGCTTATATCTTTAAAACTACGCAACGGATTTTGATGCGGTTTTTTTTAAATAGATAGAGTGATTCAAGAGGAAGGTTTATATGTATATAATACATGCATAGAATCAGCATTGCACCCGTGCGAAGCCGGGGCGGGTCGCTAGTTATGGAATATAAAACTATAATTATAACATATTTTGTCGTGTTAAAACTCTTGAACAGAATTAATAGACCGCTAAATCCAACATCGTTGGGCCGTGACCCCGTGTCGGCAAGTTTTAATTTATCTCGTGACCATAGTGTTGGGGATTTATCGCGCTTTGTCTCTCGTTCACAACTTTCTCTGGGTTCGTGCCAGGCACCGCCACATGTGATAACTTTTACTTGTTACTTTTATGGAACACCTATGGCAAACAAGGCATGAGTTATTACTCTCAAGAATTAGTATTGTTTTGATTTATGGAAATATCTGGGGAAATGTTTTGGAGGCATTTAAGTTGTTTGTGTACTTATATCAATGATAGATAGTCAAATTAAGTTCACGATAACTTATAAGGGTAGGGTTTTTAATGATAATAACGTATTTTGATTGATTGATTAATAATTATCTATAAGCAAACATAAATCGCGAAATTAAAAAAAAATGCTTTCTCCTGCCACGGAAGGCCAGGAGTGCGATTTTTAAATCTCATTCGCTGAGTTCAGCAATTGAAAATGTCAAAATTAATATGGAGATACGCATCCTTCTACTGCTGATCTTTCAAAAATCGCACTCCTGAAGTATGATTTTATAAAGTCAAATCAGCAGTAGAAAGATGCATATCTCCATAGTAATTTTGACATTTTCAACTGCTGAAACTCAGCGAATGAGATTCAAAAATCGCACTCCAGACAGAGATTCAACAATTTTTTCACTTTTGGTGTTGTTAGATTTTTAATTTGTACCTATTTGTAATTTGATGAAATTACAATTTTATATATGTAGGTACAAATTAAAATCTTTATAAAAACAAATCCGCAGTGACCCGATAATTGAAAGTCGATCTTTGTAACATTCTTGTTTCTTGAAAATGTTGTTTATTTAATTGTTTTTAAATAAAAAAAAATATCACTAATGGCAGCAAAATAGGCTCGGTACCTACCATCTTAAGAATTATCAACTGTAAGAAATCTTACAAGAGAGTAATTATTTGTAAAACTAATCATTATTACAGACCAATTTTCATTATTTCTCATAGGTTCTTAATGACACATCTTTTACAGTTACCTCATGGAACTTACGATAGTTGAGCGTGCAAAAACAAAGAGAGTGGCAGAAATGCGTGGTACAGTAAGTCAACTATCATGATTCCGAACCATTTAACAGTATGTGCCGTTGCCCACGAAGTAATTTGAGTTATGACTGTATTACTGGTTACTTCCCTAGTTCCCTACTTACATATCTCATTCGTTATTTATCTATACATTTCACTTAACACTCGATTGTGATGCTCGCTGTAAAAAAAATATAATTTAATGCATTTAATGCAAAGGTAACTAGTTAGGTGAAGAACCCTAGTGGCTGACATAGCCCAAAGAATTGCTAAACTAAAGTGGCAGTGGGCGGGGCAAATTGCTCTTAGAACCGATGGCCGATGGGGCCGATAAGTTCTCGATTGGCGACCGCGTACCGGAACCGTATTCTAAAAATAATAGACAGAAAATGTAGAAATAACATTAAAATACTTCATAGGTAAAATATACGAATTTCCTCATACTAACTACGATTTCCTCACAAAATTAAACCAACCTAGTTTTAGTAGGTACAAACCTGTATTTGTTTTTTTTCGACGTACAAAACCCCCATTCGTTTTTCTATTTCAATTACTTACATGCGGCAGTAGGTACATAGCTTCAAATAATTGAAAAACCTTCCGGGTATCAATCCGAGTCGGAATGTTTTGGCAGCCTAGAATTTTTGACGTGAATAATGCGCGAGTTTGATTTAAAAACGTCTCTTTCCCAGTGAGGTAGGCAGGGACTACGATATAGGTATACACATTTTTCGCTTTATTCACAATCATCATTATCTCAGCCGATGGACGTCCACTGTCGGACTTAAGGCCTCCCTCAAGGATCGCCATAACGACCGGTCCTGCGCTGCCCTCATCCAATGGGTTCCCGCCGCCTTCACCAGCTTGTGGCACCGACGCTGCGCTTTCCGGAACACGGTCGTCACTCGAGAACTTTTCGGCCCCATCGGCCATCGGTTCTGCGAGCAATGTGCCCCGCCCACTGCCACTTATTTTAGCAATTCTTTGGGCTACGCGTCAGCTACTCTGGTTCTTCTGCGGGTCTCTTCATTTCTGATTCGATCTCGTAGGAAAATTCCGAGCATAGCCTCTGTATGAGGATTCTCCATTGCCTTTTTATGAGGCTTTGAGTGAGCTACCACATCAAATTCATATAATCTTGTCATACATTTAAGTTCCCCTCTTCGTTCTGGTTTAACGTTGATATTAGCATAAAAATCGAAATAAATGTACCTCAAAGGTGCCATAATATGTGATAAATTGATAATATCATGGCAGTACCTACTTACCTACCTATTTCAGTCGCTACTTCAAACGTATATCGGGTCGGGTCGGGTATATCGAGCCGAACAATTCGGATTTCCCTTCTGTTGTCCGTAAGGGGACAAAGCTTTCACACGGGAAAGCTATTTTTAAATTCGACACTACATAATTAGTATAAACGAATAATGCCTAGACTCGTTCGTTTCGGATACGAATAAGGATGTGAGATATCGGAAAATAGAACTTCAGATTGGTAGCAAATTGTTTTGACACTGACTAGTGTACACACGGCGACACATCAAGTTACCCAAAACCAAAATAAGCTGGCCGCGCGACGTTATACATTACAATGCCGACGCGCGGCCAGCTTATTTTGGTTTTGGGTAGCTTGATGTGTCGCCGTGTGTACATACGCTTAATACGTGAAATTGATCTTGTAATTTTACCTATAGGTATTATTATAATATCTATAGGTAGCTATGCAATAAAAGAACCGGGCATGGGTATAGGCTTCGAACAAGTTGGACCGACGACACGATGAAGGTGGCATGACGTTTCCGTTTCCGATTTGCAGCAATTGGTTTCACGGCTATTTTTTGTACGCCGTTACAAACGGGAGGGGCCCGAACACTATGTTGGCTCTACGCAGATGTTCTTCGGGAAGGCACGCGATGAAGGTGGCATATGGAACCGTCGGAAGACAGCAGCGCAGGACCGATCGTTGTGGCGATCCTTGGAGAAGCCTATGTCCATCAGTGGACGTCTATCGGCTGACATGATGATGCAATAAAGTCTTGTGACTTTGAAAAACCTATACGATACAATATGGAGTACGAAGACTAAAGTATAGCGCTTCGTACTAGAAAGAAATTAGAAATTATTTATTGTGCATGACATTAGGTAACATAGGTTTATGATAAAGTTTACATCAATCAAAGGAAGTATCACTAAAGTCTGCCTTTACAAGCGTATACACATTATTTTATGAAATACTACATTAATACATTACTTATGTCAAAATTATTTAGTTAATACATGTCAATTCTCAATTGATTATCGATTAATAAATTAATAATACAAAAATAAAATATAGAAATAATTATGTCAGTTATGTTGTTTCTTATTTGAATTCTAAAAACTCCTTAACACTATAAAAACATCGTTTACCGAGCCACCTTCTCACCTCATTCCCAAAAACATGCTGTTTCATATCCTTGTAAATGTCTGGTAATTTATTAAATATTGTAATACACATCATGAAACAATTTTTATGTGGTAATGTCAATTTAGCGTAAGGCTTGTAAAGTTCATGTATATACTGTGATCGCAGGTGTCTGTGGCTTAATACGTCTTTCCTTTGTTGAAAGATTTCTCTGTTTTTATGGACAAATAAACAGACTCGCAGAAAAACTATTGTATTGTATAAAAGTTTTATTTTTTACACAAAAACCTATTGTTTTAAACAGAAAGTGTACAACAACGTGAAGTACCAAGTACTAGACTGAAACACTCTAAAACTTACGTAAACTTGTATAGCGACACGTCTTTCGATATGTTACACATATAACGCAAGTGTTTTCTGTATCTACTCTACACAAGCTCTCTCGTACGTGCTTCTATCGAGTTCACACTTTACTTTACCTATCATGTTTTTGTCATTTTAAACTACCTTATTATAGTAACAAATATTATTTTAGTCGTATAACTTTTTAGTATTCTGTTTCGATGCTACAAATTATGAAAGAATTCCAATGGAATTTACTGACAAGCTAATATCTACACTGAAAAAAAAAAATTTTTTACTTCAACCAAGATCTTGTTTATGATAATCATACATCATGAATCCATGTGAGCCTGTCAACATCATGTCTTCTTTGACTAAGAGAACTTTGTTAAACGAATTCTGCTTGTTGTTACAACTACCATCTTTTGTTTTTAGTAAACAATAATAACGTCATTTTAATTATTTTGGTGCTAATTAAGAGAAAATACTTCTTAGTTGGCTCGCATTTTTTTAAGTGTAAATAAAAAATATTATCGATTATCGATTAACTACACTATTTTCAGCAGTTTCCTCTTAGTGTTACAAAAAAGAAGTTTGGCTAATTTGGACCCAGCTATTTTTACGAAAAATAAAAGTTCTTCAGTACTTTCGACAAATAAATGATTGATTGATTTATTCAGGACGGCGGCGGTCATAATTATTATTAAACAGAAAAAATTAAGGCATTTTTTAAAAAAACTTCCACGTCTCCAGTAGTCCGGATTCAAAACTAGAAATTACTAGTAGATATAATAGACAAATCATCCAAAAAGCAGTAGCAAAACGCAACCACGACAGCTATTTTCATCTAATATTATCATTGAGGTATTTTTTGGACGTTACGGAACGTATTTGGCTTGTTTGAACTGATAGTGTGTGTGATTTCGTTTTCTTCCATTATCATAATATTGTACGGTTATCGTGATTTTCATTAAAATTAACATAATGAATGCGTAGAAGATTGAGTGGACTATCAATAAGAATGATTATGAGTTTCACATACTTGATACAAAAGGTATCATAAGAAGAAATATCTTTCCCCCAACTTCTACAGGCTACAACCAATTTACTTTTTTGTTAGTTTAGATTCATTTTACACGTATTACTAAGTTTCATTCATGTACGGGATCTCTAAGTCTGGGTCTCAAATTACATGACCTTCCGCCAAACTTCTTTGTATGGTCTTTAATGCTGCTTTAATGAAACTCTGTCCAGTGTGACGGGTAGTCACTCGCTACTTACATTATAATAGACAGTAGTATGGTTCAATTTCCAGGCATGTACCTACTGTATGTAAAATACATGCCTCGAAATTGAAGCATGTAGGGGTTCCTCGTGACGTTTTCCGTCACCGAAAAGTCAATGATGTGGAAACATAAAATGAATCTATCATGATATTTATTAAGGAGGATAAGGAGCGTCGGTGGCGCGTTGCGGAGAGATATGGACACCCAATTATGCGGGTCCAGGTTCGAATACACACGGACAACATGCCATGGACCAATGAGTTTTTCTAACTTATGTACCTACGTGATACCGACTGCTCTCAAACGGTGAAGAAAAATATCGTGAGGAAACCTGCATACACTGAAGAAGAAATTCTGATGTGTAGGTATGTGTAGTTTAGCAATCCGCACTGGGCAAGCGTGGTGGACTAAAGCCCGTACACCTACGAATAAGAATGTATAGAAAAATTGGCACCAAAAAAAGGACACCGTGTTCTAAAGTTCCTAAAAAACTGCACCTTGCCGCCAAAACTCATACAAAATGACATTTTTCAAAGGGTGCCAAAAATTATGTTGCTTTTGTTTAGAGTTATTTGGCACCAAAAAAAGTACACCGTGTTCTAAATTTGTTCCTAAAAGAAACTACACCTTGCCACCAAAACTCATACAAAATGTCATTTTTCAAAGGGTGCCAAATTGTATATTGTTGATCGAAGGTGCCAAAAACTATGTTGCTTTTGTTTAGAGTTATTCTTCTATAGCCGTACACCCACCCTGAGGGTACGCCTGTGCCCTGCAGTGGGACGTTTATAGGCTGATGATGATATTTATTAAGTGATCTTTGATTTACTGTTCGTAGCATAACAACTTCAACTTCGAAGCATTTAATATTATGTAACTTGAAACAAGACTATCCAGTACGGTACAAAAAAAACAACCAACATGATTAAATTCTCTCCGTTTTCGCAAAACATTTTTCTTCGCAGACCATTAGATGCAATTTATAGTGTAATATTAAATCTATCACATCATCAAACTATCGCCCGTTTCCGAATCATTTGCCAGATATAATAAAGGCACAAGGAAGTAAGGTTGAAATACGACACCTGTTAGCGGGGCTCGAATCAAAGGAAACGTTGTAATAGATGAGGTTAGGGAAGCGAGTAGGTTAACTTTAACGTTAAACGGTAGAGAATTGATTAAATAAATGTATGAGTTACGTTTGCAAATTCTTGAAATGTGATATTTCACATTTATTTGGTAGCTTAGGTAGTACTTTAAGATCTTGCTTAATTGCTGTATATTTGTTGAAAGAAAATAATATAAAATAAAGAAAGAAAGAAAGAAAAATTATTTATTTGGATCTCCGACACACATACAATCTTACATCATGGTTACATTTTAGTAAAATTGTCAAAACATTAATTAATTAATAAAGAGATTGTTTGTGCGCCGCAGTGGCAAAAAGGTCCCAACTCAGCAAAATGCTCGGCTCGGAAGCCGAACTCTGAATTTATGTCGGGGCCTAGCTTATGAGGTGAATCTAACATAATATTTATGTGCAACGAATCCAATAAACACTTGTTATTATTTTGTAACTATTTAGCATCAAGGGTGTGTGTATGTTTGTGTGTGTGTGTGTGTGTGTGTGCAATTAAAAATGAACAGAACAATTTAAAAAACATTTAGAAAAGTACAAAATTACTACGCAGAATCAGAAAATACTTACTTTAGTTATATTTTATTCTTAACAAACACATGGAATGTGATTTTCTAAAGTCATACGTTCAAATCAGCAGTAGAAAATGATAAAATTACTATGGAGACTTTGCATCATACGATCTTGATTTTGAACTTTCAAAAATCGCACTGCAGGTCTCATATTGTAAACTGGGACGTAGTTCCGTTTTACAAATTGTGTCTCTTTTGGAAATACCGTAACGTAGGTAAGAAGCTGCAATTTGTAAAAAGCAAAACTATTTCAAAGGAAAGGTAGGTAAATAATATATCAGCGGGCAATGGGAATTTCCATAATGCAATACCTACTCTTTCCTTTGTTAGAGAACACTCGATTATCGAGTCTTTCCTGTGGTAAAGTATTATTTATTAAAATATTAAATTACTTAAAATGTTATTTGTCAGAACGGATTCATGTCCACAAACGTTACGTATAGGTAGACTTTTCCACATATCTTTGTCCTTTGTACAATAATTTCACTACCTACTTTACTTACGTATATCGTTCTCCCAAATTATATCTCAGGAGCTTTTATCCGCGACTTCGTCCGCAGAAATTAAATACCAGATTTTAAATCAAATCATATTATTTGATTATTTGAGGTTGGGCTATTGCAAGCAAGGGTCGTTGTAACACGGAGACCAGCGCTGGTCCTTTTGTGTTCGCCCCAAGCTCACCCATATTTACGCATACCTCCGAACTTTTGGTATTTTCTTTTCGTTCTCGGGAATGCAGGTTTCCTCACGATGTTTTCCTTCACCGCCGAGCTAGTAAATGATAAATACAACCGTAAATAAATTCCGAAGAACTTAGTGGTACAGGCCAGGAATCGAACCGCGGCCTCAGTATTGAGGCGCTAGCTCTCTTCCGTATGGGCTATCATCGCTCTAAAAATCAAATCATAAGCTTTCAAACAAAAAAGTTTCATCAAAATCGGTTCACTCGTTTTTGCGTGATGCTAGAACAAACAAACAAAAAACAAAGGATACAGAAAAAAAAAATTGGTGATTTGGAGTCAGTAATCTTTTTTTTAAATTATATTATCTTCAATGTACAGACACACTTCTTTTAAAGTTTTATAATAGTTTCGATTAGATTCGATATCGCATTCTCTAACCTTTATCACGGAACAAATTTACCTCAACGCGTTCTTGAGAATGTTCAAGGCATGGAATTAAGCTTATTTAACTTGATATAACTCATGAACAGCCCTTAATGCTCTCCACATTTCCTCTCTTCTAGAGGCAGGAGCATTTGACATTGACAGGGGCTTTGTATGAATAATTGAGGTATTACTCTAAGCTTCAAACATTGCCCTCCCAGTGTCAGGTTCCTCGTACGTATGATGTACAGCCCGAGGCGATAATATTTGGAACCTACCTAATCATAAAGTTTTAGTCTCATGACCTTAC
The DNA here is from genome assembly GCA_922987775.1 of Agonopterix subpropinquella. Taxonomy (NCBI): domain Eukaryota; kingdom Metazoa; phylum Arthropoda; class Insecta; order Lepidoptera; family Depressariidae; genus Agonopterix; species Agonopterix subpropinquella. Next base: position 12,374,712 of record OV277695.1, on the reverse strand, counting down.
TTTATGTCTACTAAACAAGTGTGAAATTTGTTTGATTCGTGTGACTTTGTAAATGTAATCAAACCACGCAGTTTGAACTCAATCTTTGGTGTTACTGTAGGTTTACAACCGACTAAGTTTGTTCGAGTTATCTCTGCTGAAGTGTTGTTTTGAGATTCTCTACATGATCAACAACCGTCTACCACTTGAAAGCAAAATTAAGTACTTTATTGCAAAGTTTAACATTAAACAAAATTTTCGGATTTTGGTTTTCGATGTAGGTGCAAGAGGAAGAATATGGATGACGACTGATGCTGGAAATCCATATATTGTAACGAATTACAGAAATAGGCTTAATGTAATATGCAAAATGTTCAAACGAAATTACAATTGAATAAAAAACAAAAAAGTTATAAATAAGCTATTGAAAAATGCTTTTTATCATCTTCTATCTCTTTCATGCAAAACAGGTGTTTGTATGACACGACACGTCGTCATGATTTGTATGACAATACTCAATTATGAGTGACGTTCTCATCGTAAATTTTGAACACTTATATTTCAGTAGTTTTTAAAGATATTCATAAATTAATTTCACTCTAGTGTTTAAGATATCAAATCGTTTTTAAAAAAACTTGTCAAGTGTGAGTCGGGCTGCTCGCGCACCGAGGGTTCCGAACCACACCACCACAGAACACTACATTATTAACTTAGAAAAAAAAACTTTTTTGTCCGGGACCTTTAGCGCGAGACCGACTCATACTTGGCCGGTTTTTAGTATTTGTTTTTATTCTGTAGAGTTTACTCTATAATCTCACTAAGTTTGACGCTTGTATGTATTACTGATTTTACGGTAGATCGTGAAGAAAAAACGTTGTTAAAAACTAGTTTCTTGTTGAGAACCCCCCTTAATATTTACCATTTTGAAATTTTTATTATTTGTTAAAAATCCGCCATAATAACACATAATCTGAGAAAATTTCAACTATCTAGCTATTACGGTTCAAAAGTTACAGCCCTAAATAGGTAGGACAGACGGACGGACGGACGGACAGACGGACAGACGGACGGACGGATGGACGGACGGACGGACAACGTAGGCTTAGTAATAGGGTCCCGTTTTTGCCCTTTGGGTACGGAACCCTAATAAAAAGGAATAAAAAAAATGTCGTCCGTCCCTATTTACGCCAGTAATATTTTGTACTAATGATACGTCATATTCCTGTGACTCGATTAAAATCATTCACGACTATCAAAATTAATTTATACCTACCTTACCTTAGGTACAAAGGTAATTTCAATTAAAATTATTTCTATTAAATCTGCAATCTGTAGGTCAGGTCAGCACAATCGTTGAGGCAGATTACTCTACTAAACCCAAAGCACCTAAAGTCCCATATCATAGCACAGTGACCATAAAAACCACATCATTCCTCCCGACTGTCCAATAACACTTGTGTCTGCAGTTCACAGATAAACCAAACAAAACATAAAATACATGACGACGCTTCGATATTTCGGTATCAAAGGCGAAAGGACAAGTATCCTCCTCAAAGTGCCATAAACCGTCGTCTCGGGTCTGTGGCGGATGCGATTTTAAGATTTATGCTATCCCCAAAAGTTTGTATGAGAACGTTCGATACAGGACGACGTTCTGGAAAATAGAAACTTCATACATTCCTCGCTATTCAACCCTTCGAACCCTTTCATTTACTCACACATACAAATGGACAAAACAGAATTGTATACCCGACGTGGGTAGGGTAGTGCACAAAAATTGCCAAATCGGTCAAGTTACCTACATTTCCTACACTTATAGGTCCGTACTATAGGACGGATTGATCGATTCAACCGTGCAGGTCCGCTGCCGCGCTCGCGTGAATTTTTGACAAGCAACCCCCATTTTTCATCCATTGAGGAATGAAATACGGAAAAAAGAAATACCGTTCTGAAAAATGTCTCGGGCGGAAACATTTCATTTTTTTAAATTAACGTCAGTAAATCAAACCTTAAAGCATCGCTTTCATTCAAATTTAAGAAGTTGGTACTAGGATGCTGCTGTTACAGACTCTTGACAAAGAATAGGTACCTAAGTACAGTCAGCCGCAGATATGTTTGAAGGTATTCAGTACGATTCTCGCTAGATCCATACAATCTTGTTTAATCCTCGTGACTTAGGTAAACAATTAGGTGCCTTGTAAACTGAAATAGAAATAGAACATTGTAATTAGATTCTTACCGCGTTTCGTATTATTTTCGGTTTTATATAGTGACCGCGTAATTCTCGATACTAAAATAATAATATTATGTCTCTTTACACTACTGCCCCAGAAAGGGAAATTTTGAATTCATGAGCATATACATACAATACTCGCGACTATTTTCCCTGAGGGAATTCAAAAATATTTCTAAAACTCGGAACATAAACGTAACCTACGTTTCACTAGTAGGTAGTAACGAAACTATGTCCAGTATCACAGGTAATGAATAGGTCAGTAGATACAATAAATGTCTCAAAATCGAAGCATGCAGTTATCCTCACGATGTTTTCATTCACAAAAAGCCAGTGGTGTTACAAATCTTACTTGAATTCCGAAAAACTCACTTGTACGGGTCGGTATGGACGGGGATCAAACCGTAGCGTCCTGCATGGCAGGCAAGGCTACTCTCCACTAGACCACCTCGGCCTATTACAGGGTGTAAAATTAATTGGGAAACTTATTTAAAGGGGTGCTTCAGACCATCAAACTGAACAACTTTTACTATGGGACCAACGCTGAAATCGCGAAAAAAAATCAGCTGTCCCATACAAAACTGCAAACATAACTCGACTGAAATTTCTGAAATGTATGGACAGCAGATTTTTTTTTTCGCGATTGCAGTGTTGGTCCCATAGTAAAGTTGTTCAGTTTGATGGTCTGAAGCACCCCTTTAAGTAAGTGTCCCAATTAATATTAAACCCTGTATATTACACTACTTAAGCTGTGATTACTTAGATGGTAGGTATAATTTATGATACGGAAACAAAATGTCCTCTCAAACTTATACAGGGTGTAACAAAACACCCTAGTAATACTTAAGGGGGTGCTTCAGACCATCAATCTGAACAACTTTCACTATGGAGACAAGGTCGAGAAAAAATAAAAAAAATCTGCCGTCCCATACATTTGAGTCGGACGGAAGTTTTGTATGAAAGAGCCGATTTTTTTTCTCGATTTCGATGTTGGCTCCATAGTGAAAGTTGTTCAGTTTGACGGTCTGAAGCACCCCCTTAAGTATTACTAGGGTGTTTTGTTACACCCTTTAAATATTCTGTATGTTGCATGTTTACGTGAGCTTAGGACCCGTACGTTTCTAGCACTTCAAATGATTAACTATTTTCAAAGTAGTTTGAATCGCTGCTGAATAAAGTACCGGTGAGAGCGGATGTAAGTGAACAGTTTTTACTATTATCCTGACGGCAAACAAAATTGTTTGTCCGTTTTATCTAGGTTTTAAATTCATAGCTAAAAGGTTGAAAATTCAGGTCAAGGTATATGACCTGAACCGCAACTTAACCGCGGGGCGTCCGCCCGGTTTTGACTAACTTTGTAACCATTTTATACATTAACTATATATATATATATATATGTATATATATTCTTAGCGACAGCCAAGCAGCTCTCAAAGCCTTGAACTCCTATTATGTGAGCTCCAGGCTAATCCTAAACGGAGTAAAGACCCTCAACAAGCTTGGTCTACACAATACCGTGAGATTAGTCTGGGTCCCGGGGCATACCGGTGTTCGGGGTAATGAGAATGCTGACGAGCTGGCAAGGGCTGGGTCAGAACGAAAGATGGTTGGCCCAGAACCAAGTGTGGGAATCCCGGCATGCAACATAAGAATGGCCATTAGGGATTGGGCTGATAAAACACACAAGCTGGAGTGGTCTAGCCTTACAGGTCTACAGCACTCCAAGAAATTTATCAGCAATGCGACAACTCGTGTCTCAAAGTTCATACTGAACAACAGCAGGAGCAAGGCTCGTGCCATCGTCGGAGCCCTCACTGGGCACTACGCCACAGGCACGATGATGCACAAGATGAAACTCACCCTGGATCCCAGCTGCCGAGCGTGCGGAGAGGATGAGGAGACCATGGAGCACATTCTCTGTGACTGTGATGTCTTGGCGGCAAAACGCATGTGCCTCCTCGGTGATGGATATCCAAAACCGGGAGATCTTAGGCTTCTTCCCCTCAATGGTATTGCCTCCTTCATTGACCATGTATTTGAAGGGTGAAGAAAGTAAAAAGTACTGGGGCTAACACAAAAGATCCCACTGGGTCGAAGTGTTGCTGGCTTGCCAGCCCCCACAACAAGATAAGATAAGATACATTAACTATGCCACTTTTTAAGCAGAAAACAAAACTGAACAATCTACAGGATATGAGAAGTGATGTGGTTTTTCTCGAAATCTATTTTAATCAGTAAAACTGAAGAAAAACGAATCCAAAGTCACCCCTTTTTTTCCAGTTGTAACCGTTTTACTCTTACATTGTTGGTCAGAAGAATATGAAAATTTGCAATATTCTTCACAATACAATATAGAATGATGTGGTTTTCTTATTTTTTAAAATTCATAAGAAATCATACAAGTTTTCAAAGAAAACAGAAAATTCTGACTGCAGCCACGCAATTGAAGCGGGATGGCTAATTGCAAAAGTTTGCTTGTAAGAAAGATAGCCTTGCACTAGGGAGGGAGAGCCTTAATAAGTCAATCAGAGCGTGCTTAGTCCTATTACCTTCAACAGCGTCATCAGTCACCTCGGCTATCATTTATCTCTCTAGAGCTCACTCCTGACGCCAACGCAGTTGACACTTTCCTTTACTTATCTACTTAAGCGAAAGAGGTTTTTTCGATTACTTCAAAGTCAGCTACTTCAGTGAAGAATGACTAGTATTTTTATAAATGATGATCACGAACCTTAAAAAAAGACGGACGTAATGTCACTCTAAAAAGAGGTGAAGCATGTAAGGTCCTACAATTTCGTTTGTTCTACAAGGGACCTACACTCACACAGACGCACCAGTTCTAGGCGCAGGTCCGACAAACCGCCGCCATTATGTACTGCGCGACAGGGCGACAGCACGCACACTCATATAAATGGGTGCTTCACTTTTGATTAGACGAGATTCCGTCCGTCTTTTTTTCAGGTCCGTGATGACGATATTCTTTTTGAAATGATCGGAAACTTTGCTTCAAGAAGTACCAATCATGTATTTATGTCAAAGGGGTGCGACTGGATGAGGAAGACTGAGACCGCTGCAGCAAGTTGAAATCATGTTGGCAGTGGAAAGAACCTCTAAAAATTTAATCAAAATGCTCCTCCCTTTATTTATCAATCTACGAACTTTACAAGGTGTAATAAATTACCCTAGTAATATTTTAAGACGTGATTTAGACCACGGGTGCTTAAACGGTCGGTCTCGAGAACTGTTGGAGTCGATTGCGGAAAAGCATTCAACATTTCCTTGAAAGATTTCAAATGCCATGCCTCTACATCTAAAAGTGACCATTTGCGATTAATGTTTATCGTGATATTAAACAACTTTCAGTATGGAGACAAAGTCGAAAAAAATGTCCCATACATGTGGGTCAGTACCTACTGCAGTTTTATATGAAACAGCTTTTTTTCTCGACTTTGGCTCCATAAGGAAAGTTGTTGAGTTTGATGGTCTAAACCGCTTTAAATATTAATAGGTTACACCCTGTATAACATGACACTATTAACCACTTTAGTAAGCATAAGCATAAGCATATGCTCACGACTATATTCCCCGAGGGGGTACCACTTTAGTGAGCTTTATTATTTGGAAAAATAGGTACGCTCATTGTGGTAAACCAAACGGGATTGAATAAAAAATATATTTTTATCCATATAAAAGTGTATTTCAATTGGAATCAAATTGAAAACTATCGGGTTTTGTAAAAATATTTCATAGTAACTATTTCTGCATAACAATTGAGTGCAATCAAAACACTAAATAAAATAAAAAAATAAAGACTAGAGAGGGTAAAGCGTTTCAATTTGAACAGAGCGTTGTCACATACAGGACGCACTTGGCAAAATAAATCGTACAGATCCATCTCACTAACGATGCCTGTGTTTTTTATTGACCGAGCTTGTATACAGACCGGTTTTTAATCCGCCTGTTTCGATTTAGAGTTTTTATTTATTGCAGAGTGGTTTTGTTCCATAAACGACTTTGTATGAGTTTCAATTACCTTAAAACATTGACTATCGTTATCGTTAGATGGTGAAAATATAATTTTGTAATAGATTAAATGGAGTCATGTTGCAAGTTTTGCTGCGAGCGGTTCTGTCATTCGCGCGGTTCGCGTTTGAGCTTTCCACGAGGCTCCACCATGTCTTCTCAACGGTTTATTGTTAAAAAAGCATTTCCCTGAGATTGGGATCTCTCACAAACTAATTGACATTGGCAAAAATGCAGTGCTAGTCACAAGCAAAAGTCCATTAATTTATAAATAAAACAAATATATTAAATATTTCTTACAATTATCAATTACTTAAATTATACAACGTGTTAATGAATTAGCGCAAAACCTCATACAGCCCAACTGATTTATAAAAAAATAATTAGATTGAAACAATAATTTCATTATTTTGATTGTTAAAATTTAAAGTTATTCGCATTTTAAGTTTTGAGGCAAAAATGATTTGTTGTTATTTCAGCACTGAAAGAAAGCGCTAACGTACTCATGGATAAATTTTTGTAATCTTGTTTTGGCAGTAAGTAGGGTGAGTGAGATTGATCTGAGTTCTGGACAAACGCTTTTCCGCCTATTCGAGATTCTACACAATATGAATTCCGCACAACTGCCATTGAACACATTATCTATTCTACGCAGTCTTCAATTGTGCCCATGCGGTGGGTTAACATCGGGTTCAAAAAAAAATTTAATTTTGCATACAAATTATTAAATATTTTGAAAAAAATTACCTATGTTGAAACCATGATAATTCGATTCTGCTCTCGATTCTAAACAAACTACTTTCTAGTTTTGCGTTAATTCATTAACACGTTGTATATTACGCTTTGATTAAATTAAAATAGCAAGATAGGTGGCTAGCCTAAAGCGCATGGATCTCATAAATTGAGCCCCCGTCTCGTTTAGGCCCACCTAAAAACTTAAAATTATCTCAATCACGCAATTTGGTACCTTTATCCCGATAAAGGTAACACAATGCTTCCTCTTGCTTAAAACTCGTTGAAAAAATCATTCAAAAAGAAAAAAACATATCACACGGCATTACTTTTCACTCTTAAGTACCTACATGAAAAGCAGGTCCATTTTTCAAGTGCGTTTTGGAAGAACGTCACCTATCTTCCGCTATTTTAATTTAATCAAAGATATTACGTTATAGAACCTAAATTTAGAACAATTTCTTTGCTAAGAATTTCGCTCTTAATCGGATTAAGTGAACTCGAGGAAATAAAAACAACAACATTGTTGTAGCAGAAGTACAAGTTTGTAGCGCTGGATTTTCAAAATAAGAAGCTTAACGACCAGTCGATGCTTATAAAATGTACAAAGTAGGTTGGGGGTCAAGGGACGAGGGAGCAAGGTACAAGGGGCTTACTTATAAATAAGCCTCTTCTTGGACACAATAGGCCTGCCTATACTTGCCGGCTCACTTCAAAAACCGATCAAATGAGGGTCGGGTTTCTATTAATACCTTTAGGTATAATGTGTTTCGATTTTATTGCCTACTCTTACGTCATCATCATCAATCGAAAATGCGTTGTTGTCGGAAATAAGTTAAGTTTCCGTTTTGTATTTTTGCTAGATTTTGGCAATAATACATATTATTTATAGCTTGGTATTGTATAATAACCTCATTTGCTAGAAAAACGTCGACTTTACTTAAAAAAATTACTATTTGAAATCGACCATTAAATGCATAGCAGGCTACGAATAAGAAGAAGAATAACTCTAAACAAAAGCAACATAATTTTTGGCACCCTTTGAAAAATGACATTTTGTATGAGTTTTGGCGGCAAGGTGTAGTTTTTAAGGAACAAACGAACACTGTGTACTTTTTTTGGGGTCACTTTTTGAGCTTGATTTACATTTCTATACATTCTTATTCGTAGATAGCAGGCAAAAATCTTTAAATTCATCATTTTAAAACGATATAATATAATGTTATTTTAAATCAAGTAGGTAGATTACAAAATACAAAAGCAGATTAGATCCACATTAAAATGTTTCTCTTTCAAGAAAATATTCACAAAGTAAATTTTTCTGTGTTTCCTCTATTCAGAATAAAACTCTATCTAAACTATTATAAAACTGTAACAGAAGTGTGTCTGTACATTGAAGATATTTACAAAAAAAAAGTTACGATATGGTTTTTAGGTGTCCCTGATTCCATATCACCAAATTTTGGATTTTTTGTCTGTCTGTTTGTTTGTTTGTGTATTTGTTTGTTCGAACGAGCATCACGCAAAAACTACTGAACCGATTTTGATGAAACTTTTTTTGTTATCAAACAAAAAAAGCTTATGATCTGACTTAAAATTTGGTATATAATTTGTGCGGACGAACTCGCGGGTTAACACTAGTTCAGAATAAAACTCTATCTAAACTATTATAAAACTGTAACACAAGTGTGTCTGTCTGTGCATTGAAGATATTTACAAAAAAAGATTACGATATGGTTTTTAGGTGTCCCTGGTTACAAATCACCAATTTTTTGATTTTTTTTCTGTCTGTTTGTTTGTTTGTGTGTTTGTTTCTTTCTTTGAACGAGCATCACGCAAAAACTACTGAACCGATTTTGATAAAACTTTTTTTGTTTGATAGCTTATAATCTGACTTAAAATCTGGTAAGTATATAATTTATGCGGACGAAGTCGTGGGTAAATGCTCGTTCAGAATAAAATGGTTTTGTATGGCATAACTACTATAATAGCATCTTTAAAACGGCTTACAATAATTGATTGCTAAAAGCCTCGTTTTCATTTACGTTGCAAATGCATCCAACGATCACATTAATTTTACTAAATAATTAAATTTACACGTTCATCAATTATTAATTATCACCGCCACTCTGTTCAAAATGAGTTTCAATCAATGATATTATATACTCGTAGGTACCAAGTTTCAACTAAGTATTCGCCTTTATTCATGTTCCTATGCGTTTTTTTAGGGTTCCGTACCCAAAGGGTGAAAACGGGACCCTATTACTAAGCCTACGTTGTCCGTCCGTCCGTCCGTCTGTCCTACCTATTCAGGGCTGTAACTTTTGAACCGTAATAGCTAGATAGTTGAAATTTTCTCAGATAATGTATCATTACGGCGGATTCGTTAACAAATAATAAAAATTAAGGGGGGTTCTCAAAAAGAAACTAGTTTTTATCGTTTTTTCTTCACGCTCTATCGTAAAAACGGTAATACACACAAGCATCAAACTTAGTGTGATTATAGAGCAAACTCTACAGAATAACAACAAATACTAAAAACCGGCCAAGTGTGAGTCGGTCTCGCGCTAAAGGTCCCGGACAAAAAAGTTTTTTTTCTAAGTTAATCATGTTGTGTTCTGTGGTGGTCTGGTACGGAACCCTCGGTGCGCGAGTAGCCCGACTCGCACTTGAACGGTTTTATTTTATTTATAAATACAGTCTTGCTTGAGCGTTAGCACTGCATTTCCGCCAAGTAGTTTGAGGATTGTTTTTGGTCAAGAACAAGAAGAGATTGAGGATTGCAGAGCCTCGTGGCAGGCAAAAACGCGACGCGCGGAAACCACGCGAGAAAGCGCTCGGGTCAGAACCTGCAACGTGGCTCCTATGCAAGCTTTGTAATCTATCGTTACTCTACGTTCTCACCAACCTGGGGGCCTAGACAAAGTGTCTTTCGATTAGCGTTAACGACAGCAGAAACGATAAAAAATGTATGGGACTGTAGAAAAGAACGAAAACGAATAGAAAAAGCCTAGACAACATGCAGTTTTTGACAGTTGCTATCAACAATGAGCGTTTCGTTTTGAACGCTTCCTGTCGATCGACCACACCTTGTAGATAACGCTAGAAAATTGCGGGCGTCGGAATTTGACAGAAATCTCAATTTTTTTTTTTAAATCGATCACGATTTGGCATATAAACAAGAAATAAAACCGGTCAAGTGCGAGTTGGGCTACTCGCGCACCGAGGGTTCCGTACCACACCACCACAGAACACAACATTATTAACATAGAAAAGAAAACTTTTTTTGTCTGGGACCTGTAGCGCAAGACCGACTCACACTTGGCCAGTTTTTAGTATTTGTTGTTATTCTGTAGAGTTTTTTCTATAATTACACTAAGTTTGACGCTTGTATGTATTACCGTTTTTACGATAGAGCGTGAAGAAAAAACGTAAACTAGTTTCATGTTGAGAACCCCCCTTAATTTTTAACTTTTTGTTATTTTTATTATTTTTTAACAAATCCGCCGTAATAACGCATAATCTGAGAAAATTTCAACTATGTAGCTATTACGGTTCAAAAGTTACAGCCCTAAATAGGTAGGACAGACGGACGGACGGACGGACAGGACAGACGGACAGACGGACAGACGGACGGACGGACGGACGGACGGACGGACGGACGGACAACGTAGGCTTAGTAATAGGGTCCCGTTTTCGCCCTTTGGGTACGGAACCCTAAAAAGAGTTAATGATTGAGTGAACTAAACGCTAACCATTCAGCAGATTCAGCTTTATTTTCTAATAAGCGATTGTCAATAGTTCATGACATTGTCTAGCATTCTGTCGTTTTTCTATCGTCGATAACGCTGCGGCGTTTTTGTTTGTAAAATAAGAAGCTAAGAGGAAGGTTCTCTTTCTTCTAAAGCATAGAGGGAGGGATAACATTGCAAGAATGCCCACTTTTTTTGACGTTTGTGTTTGAGTGTGTGGTGTCAAGTAGTATAGACAAAAGAGACCAACTAGACCAAAGTGACATTTGCCCTAATGTTTACGGTCACTTTTCACACACACTAGCACATAAAGTGACAAGTGAAAAGTTGACAGCCGCATAAACAAAGATCTATAGTTCCGTCTCCTTCTACTCTTAAAGGTAAGAAAAAAGAGAGTAACTACAATCGTAAATTGATGCGGTCTCTAAAGGAGATCCTTGCTCTTAGATAAGAAGCGTGTGCACTTTGTCTATTATTATTGATTATTTGTGGTTGAGCTATTGCAAGCAAGGGTCGTTGTAACACGGAGACCAGCGCTGGTCCTTTTGTGTTCGCCCCAAGCTCACCCATATTTACGCATACCTCCGAACTTATGGAATTTTCTTTTCATTCTGGGGAATGCAGGTTTCCTCACGATGTTTTCCTTCTCCGCCGAGCTAGTAAATGATAAATACAACCGTACATAAATTCCGAAGAACTTAGTGGTACGGGCCTGGAATCGAACCGCGGCCTCAGGATTGAGGCGCTAGCTCTCTTCCGTATGGGCTATCATCGCTCTTCATCTTGTATCATCGTGCACTTTGTCTAGGGCTGCTGATATTTGTTTGCTCGTGACGAATGGAATAAACTACGTACTCTTTGGACGAATGCTCGCCGGAGACTCTCTTCAGCAACAGATCTAGGTTAAGTATGATTCGAAAACAAATGAAACTAAATTGCAAAAGTAGTTTGAACGTAATAAAACGCGGAGCACCTACTGAGAATTTATTTAATGCATTGTTATGATTCCGTATTCGGTAGTTGAACTGTTATTTTATACGGAAGTGGCACGTTTAAATAACATAGTAACGTTACATGCCTGTAGACAATTATAAATCCACAGAACAATACAGGTGTACAATAAAATGGGACAGCTACTTAAAGGGGTGCTTCAGACCATCAAACAGAACAACTTTCTCTATGGGACCAATATCGAAATCGCGAAAAAAAAATCTGCTGTCCCATGCATTTCAGTCGAGTTATGTTTGCAGTTTTGTATGGGAGAGCGAATTTTTTTTTCGCGATTTCGATATTGGTCCCATAGAGAAAGTTGTTCAGTTTGATGCTCTGAAGCACCCCTTTGAGTAGCTGTCCTATTTTATTGTACACCCTGTATAAGAGGGGTTAGAAATGCAAAGTATATTTTTTCATTCATTCTTGCTTCGGAGACGGCTGTCGCCACTTGTCTTCCCGCTCACGCTGCTACAATTACTGATGCCCTCTCGCTCGCACCACGCCACGCGTCTTATCGTGTTATACAAATCATTGCATAACCTGTGGCGACACGTTCCACGCTTACTTTGCACTTCTAACCCCTCTTATATTGTTCTGTGTATAAACTCGTGGCGCCGTTTTAGAGCTTTACGAGTTAGACATTTTAGGAAATGCAACATGACCACTGCTTCCAGATTCTGAAAGTGAAAGTTCCAAAAGATTCGTTTACGCATTTTATTTGATAAATATTGTATTGTTCAAGAAAAACACACACATAAAATACAGTCAATACGAATACAGTCGATCCCTACATTGTATTTATCATTACAATATACAGTAAAGAATAAAATTACAATAAATCTACTGTAATTATAGTGAATCTGGAGGCATGATCGTGACGGAAATTACTTTTTTTTTTTAATTCTGTAGAATACCTAGCATAATCAATAAATGAAAAAATCCAGTACTTACCCACATTTTTTGTTTAGCATTTTATTGAGTAAGTTAAGTATGTAAGTTATAGCATTTATAGCTTGTAAAATTTAAGTAATTTTTATGAATAAATGCTTTTTTAAAACATCCCTTATTAATTGATATCAAAAATTGGCGCTTTTTACAAAACATTAAAACTATTTTTTTTTTAAATTAAAAAAGCATACCAGCAAACGTTAACAACCAAGATAGAAAAAGTAGCGATATAATTTTTCTACCCAATTAATAGTTTTTAATTTTTATACACCACAATTGGCGTCAAACGTCAGTGAGCACCTAGCAACACAGACATAAACTTTATACTTTAGTCTCCGTGTAACAGAAACATTCCAGAACATAGTTAAACACGTTAAACATGAAATGGCACATAATAAAGTGCTGGAACAATAGTACAGTGGAAGTAGAGACAGTTTGAGAACATATTAGCGAGTTTGAGAATTACCATTTACCCGATGTTATCAAATGGGAAGTGCCCCTGGGGTCGCATATTACTTTGCTATATGAATCCGTAAAGCATGGAGTTCGATTATTGTTGAGTTAACGTAGGCTTGCATTCATTGTAGTTTCAAGTACGGTAAAGGTTAATGGTAAAGGTTAGGCAAGCTTTGTTAGTTTGATATAGAAGATTAATATGACCCTATATTCCGAGAGATAAGTGTACTTTTTGCAACCATCAGCAGCAAGGCTGATTCAGTGTTTATGGGGTGTAGAGCTTCTCCGTGATGGGGATGGACCAGGTCTGCCTGCATAACTCCAGTCGGTTTAGGAGTTACTGATGATTTACGGTCTGTAAAAAATTTACGATTAGCTGCAGCTGATCGTATGTTATTGTTGTAGTATGCACTGTAGCTATGTGAACAGTACAAAAACTGTCAAGTTCTGTCTGTCGGTTTAGGAGATACAACCGGTCATAGTTCCGACCTTTGAACGGCTGTATCTCCTAAACCGACTGATGATCCATGTCAGTTTTTGTACTGTTCACATAGCTACAGTGCATACTACAACAATATCATACGATCAGCCTTGCAGCTGATCGTTAATTTTTACCCGACTGCACCAGAAGGAGGGTTATGTTTTTTTAACAGACCTTGAATCATCAGTAACTCCTAAACCGACTGGAGCTATGCAGGCAGACCTGCTCCATCCCCATCACAGAGATGCTCTACACCCCATAAACACTGAATCAGCCTTGCTGCTGATGGTTGCAAAAAGTACACTTATCTCTTATACTACTAAGAGCAAGGATCTCCTTTATTCAAAGGAGATCCTTGTTCAGATATGACCTAAGTACATTTTATAAGTGTCTTGAAATGCTGATAATCCTTTCTAATGAGTAACATTTTGCTACGACCTGCTACGAATATGTGGCGGCGTAGCCCTTTTGCGTAGCACTTTCGCGTAGCACAAGTGCCACACAAAATGTTTGTTCAATACAGGGTGTAAGGTAGTATCATTAAACTTTAAACCACATGCTTTACCCATCAAATTGAACAACTTTTAGTATGGGAGCAAACCTGTAAAAAAAATCTGCTGTTCCATACGTTTAAGTCGAGTAGGTATTGCCCTTAGTATGGGATAGCCGATTTTTTTTTTTTGCGCTGACACGTTTGCACCCATGGTAAAAGTTGTCCAGTTTGATGGCTAGAGTAGGTATGTGGTTGAAAGGGTAATGATACTTTTCCTTTCAACCTCTATATTTAAAAATAGAAATCTACAGGGTGTTAGGGTAAACAGTAGCATTACTTTAAGAGGTGATTGTACCCATGACACTGAACAACTTTCCCTAAGACACCTATAGCAAATAAGCAAAAAATACTGGCCAAGTGCGTGTTGGACCACGCGCAGGGTAGGGTTCCGTAGTTGCCCGTCACAATACAATAGGGATTTAGAAGGAGTCTTTCTGTTTTATACTACGGTTTAATTAAATTGGTCGACTATTACTCGTAAACTTGTAATTGTAAAGCCTACTTATCGGTGATAGTTTTCCTTTTAAACTTATAATATATGCTATAGCCGTGAATTTTTTCACATCTCCAAGTACAACCGTTTAGCTGGGAGAGCGGGGGGGGGGAGGACGGGGGGGGACACTTGACTCTAAAACGATACCCTACACGAACGTGGAATAGACGAGAAAAAAAATTCATCCCCACTTCATGTGTAGGGGAGGTACCGTAAAAAAAATTTTTTTCAAGATTTTATTTTACCACTTTGTCGGCGTGGTAAATATGTATACATACTATCAGTTTAAAATAACAATGTGCATGACCTTGAAGGGCCGTTCGATAACTTCACTCGTTTGACAAGGGAATGTAGACTCTATGCAAAGGAAACAATCATTTGAATGACTCGAGTGAAGTTCGTGTGATTGAGTGACGTCACATTTGCGAGCGAGGTCATGCACATTGTTATTTTAAACTGATAGTATGCCAAATTACAGCTTCCTAGTATTAAGCGTCTCTGAGCTAAGCCGCGGACAGACGGACGGACAGACAGA
This sequence comes from Agonopterix subpropinquella, assembly GCA_922987775.1. Lineage (NCBI taxonomy): Eukaryota > Metazoa > Arthropoda > Insecta > Lepidoptera > Depressariidae > Agonopterix > Agonopterix subpropinquella. The sequence continues at coordinate 12,359,534 of OV277695.1, read as the reverse complement.
CGGACGGACATGGCGAAAACTATAAGGGTTCCTTTTTGACTTCGGAACCCTAAAAAATCTACATTCTATACATAAACATTTAATCAGCCGATTGCATTTAGTATGCAGAGGCGATTTTTTTTTTGCGAATTTTCTATAGGTTTCTTTGGGACAGTTGTTCAGTATCATGGGTACAATCACCCCTTAAAGTAGTGCCACTGTTACACCCTAACACATTGTATAATCTTCTATACTTACTTATGAAAGAGTTCCGTGACTGACTGACTGACTGACCGATAACGCACATTCTAAACCGTTGAACATAGAAAATAGCTTATTAAATTTATCTTCAAACAAAACACAAACACTTTTCAATCCTAAAACCTAAAATATTATGATTTCATTTTCTAATCTCTAACCAAACCGCAGAGTTCCATAATTTCCTCTAATACTACAGCAAAATTTAGTAGAGCTCAAAATATACGGTATCAACAATGAAACAGCTAAGTGCAGCCACAACATTAGTTAGCGGCATAATACTGCGCAGTGTGAAGCGAGTGCTAAAAGTTACGAAGCGGACCGAAAACGAGTTATTTCTACAGAGTAGGTAATATTTTACGGAAGACACATCACAATGTGAGAGAGAAACATAATAATAAAACCGGTCAAGTGCGAGTCGGGCTACTCGCGCATCGAGGGTTCCGTACCACACCACCATAGAACACAACAGTATTAACTTAGAAAAAAAAACTTTTTTGGTCCGGGACCTTTAGCGCAAGACCGACTCACACTTGGCCGGTTTTTAGTATTTTATGTTATTCTGTAGAGTTTGCTCTATAATCACACAAAGTTTGACGCTTGTATGTATTACCGTTTTTACGATAGAGCGTAAAGAAAAAACGTTGATAAAAACTAATTTCATGTTGAGAACCCCACTTAATTTTTAACTGTTTGACATTTTTATTATTTGTTAACAAATCCGCCGTAATGACGCATAATCTGAGAAAATTTCAACTATCTAGCTATTACGGTTCAAAAGTTACAGCCCTAAATAGGTAGGACAGACGGACAGACGGACGGACGGACAGACGGACAGGAGGGATAGACGGACAGACGGACAGACGGACAGACGGACAGACGGACGGACGGATGGACGGACGGACGGACAACGTAGTCTTAGTAATAGGGTCCCGTTTTCACCCTTTGGGTACGGAACCCTAAAAACCGACATTTACCGATATGCTCACTGTTTTTAACCCCCGACGCAAAAAGAGGGGTGTTATAAGTTTGACGCCTATGTCGGTTTGTCTGTTTTCACTGTCTGTCCGTCGTTCTGTCTGTCTGTGGCATCGTAGCTCCCAAACGGGTATACCGATTTTAATGCGTTTTATTTTAATAGAAAGCCAATTTTTGCGAGAGTGACCTTAACTTTGTTTCATGAAAATCGGTTTAGCCGTTTTCAAGTAACTTTAAAAATTACAAATTACCTATAAAGGTACCTAACAAACCCAAAGAAGATCCTCAATCTTAGTATGGGAAATAGGCTAACATAAAAATGTTAGCGTATAGTATGGAACTCATGTCGATTTGTTTCTCATAATCTCTAGATTAAAGTAGTAAACCTCATCTAAACGGAGTATCGCGTAATCGCAGTTGGCCTACATCTTGTCTTGGTAAGATTGTTTTTTTTTTAGTATTAACATCTAAGATGTACACGATACACGTATTGCTTTACATGTGCCGTTTTAATAGGAAATAAGAATCTTAGCAAAAAAAAGTCAAAACGGTGCATTTTTTATATTTATTTCATAATTAAGTTTGCATTTTACATAATCTTTCGTCCAATTACTAAATTAAATTAAAGTACGTTTTTAGAGTGTAATACCATCAATAAACGTAACCGTTTGTGGGCCTACAATAAATTGACTCCTTTGAATGTATCCAAGAAATACTAGCAAGAATAACGTCTCAGTTAATAAATGTTATATGACAATAAATTTCGTTTTCGCTAGGCATCTTGACACATATGTCTTACAGTTCGCTACACTACGGTACCTTTGAGATATTGCGTTTCACTTAGCTTCATAGAATATTCTATATTATTTTAAAAGCTTCTTTCTGTTACGGTTACTATTCAAAGTTTGCTTTAAATCAAAATTACATTCGGTATCTAACGTGCCATGACAATTATACAGGGTGGTCCAAATAGTGAAGTCAACAATTTTTTTTTAGATTCCTCACACTTGAGGAAAAATACCCCATGTATGTTCCGCGATTTTTTTGTAGTTTAGAAGTTATGAATTTTTAAAGGTATATTTGAGAATTTTGGAGCGGCTTAAAACTGTCATAACTTTTTTCATAGCATGAATTTTTTAAATTTTATTTTTGTATCATGATTGTCTGGAAACATTCTTCCATACGTAAAATAATCAGCAACACAACATTCATACAAGTTACGGAAAAAAGAGTCGAAAGTGAACATTGTAGGTTTGAGTTGGACGGAGCAAAATTTTCTAAATTCTCTTAAAAATAAAGGTTGGTAGATTGTTTCATAGGTTCAAACTAATTTTAAAAGCTTCAGTGTTTATTGAACTTACCAAATAATTAACAAAAAGTGGTTCTTAATAGGCGATTTTACGCTGGAATGGGCTTCCAAAGTTCCAAAGGTGAAAAACCCGCTAAGAAAAAATGTTGTTCGAAAAAATTGTATTAGCAATATTTCTTATTCTTATGGGTATCATTAGTCAAATATCGTCAAAACCATTTAAATAAACTGAAATTCAACGATCAGTGAAGTATTTTAAGATACTGCAAAAATACCATGAGCTAGTCACTAATAAAAATAATTCACTGATCGTTAAATTTCAGACCACCTGTATGTGTCTTTTCACCGGCAATGGAAACACAGAATGTTACAGCCATGTTGTATTATGGTGTGCATATGTGCAGTATAATGAAACTAAACTCCGACAGGTTGCGAATTCAAGTCCCGTCCGAAAGTAAATTTATCAATCTTGAATTTGATTTGGATAAAAGTGTAGCCCTGGTTTGGCAGGATGTAGGTTCAAGTTCCTTCAGAGACATTATTTTTTCAATCTTTATTTTGATATCCCTTATTTGTCCCGTAACGTCCTCTCGAAATGCGTACAGGGCTTAATATACTGCAGCGGTGTACAAAACAGGCCATACAATGCAGCAACGCCGCATAAATTTTACCGTAATTGCTTCATAGTACAGACTGCCAAGTTCTTTCCAGGGAATAAAACTAATTTGTCACCTAACTCAGACAGCATTTTAAAAATTCAGTCCTGTGTCACAAGTTCAGATTACCTTCTATCCAAAATTAAGCATTAATATTGTAAGCATCACTTAATTGTATCACAATATAGATAAGACTCTTGAATTAGGTACCTATATAAATTGTCCAGTGATTTCGTATCTACACTTAATTATAACTTTACTTAACGTTAAATAGAACATTATAAACGACAACCTATTTATTACAATGAATCAATAAATCATCAACAACAACACAAACAAAACAACAACAAACAACAACTTAATTTTTTCTTCCGAATTTGTCGAATCGTCTCTAAGGAAACGTCTACATTGATTTTCTTCAGGAATTTAAAATTAGTTAATCAAGATGTGTGTGTATACATGGCTTTAGGGTCAACTCACATCGCATCGGTTCGCAGAAACAATCTTATCACTAGTGAATACGGGTGAGCTGCGCCATGAGCAGCCGACGCGAAGGCGACGTGCAAATAAATTTGAGCTTTATTCACTAGTGATAAGATTGCCGCTGCGCTCCAATGCTTTTCGATGCACTTCTAATGTCAATTGACTGTTCAATGTTTCTTTTTCTTGGTCGTAACCTCATGGCTGAGGGACGTGACCATCGTGGGCTGCTTGTGCCACCACGGGCTAGCTCTGAATGCACTACTCAACCTCCAACCACTGCACATTTTTGCGCAAAGGGAAGCGAAGGCTTGCATACTCAGAGTTAACCCAAACAAGAACCGTAACTGGCAGTCAATGTGTCTGAGTAGCCTGCAGGAGGATGCCACGTGCCTCCCAGCGCTAAAGATGACGACGGACACCATGACGCCAGTATACAACTTCACCAAGAACTATACTGTTACGTTTCCTTTGAGGGATGACTGGCTTGAAGGCCAAACGTCCATCAAAGACAACTGCCTAACCTGGTTCACAGACAGATCCAAGAAAGGCAATGACGTTGGCAGCGGAATATACGGCGAAAACCGAAGACTACGGCAGACCCAAAATCTTGGAAATTACGCCTCCATATTCCAGGCGGAGGTCTACGCCATTACAGCCTGCACTGAAATTAATTTAAGCAAGCGCTACGTCAACCAATATAAAAAAAGTTTAAAAAATTGGAAAAATGTTTTTATAGCATCAAAAAATATTTAGACTATAAATGAAATATTGACTGATTATAATTATAGTGAAATTTTGTATCATTAATTTATTATTTATTTTAGAATAACATACAGTATTTTATATTTTATCCATTTGTTTATAATTATAGTGAAATTTTGTATCATTATAATTAGGTATATGCAACTGTTTACCCTAACAACCTGTACATTACATACCTACACATGAAACAGAATTGCTAGGTCACTAATACAGGGTGTAAAATAAAATAGGACAGCTGTCCTATTTTATTTTAGCAATTCTGTTTCATGTGTATGTAATGTTCAGTTTCATGGTCTAAAGCACCCCTTTAAGTAGCTACTTAAAGGGGACCATCAAACTGAACAACTTTTAGTATGGGACCAACACTGAAATCGCGAAAATAAATTCCGCTATCCCATACAAAACTTCAAGCATAACTCGACTGAAATGTATGGGACAACAGATTTTTTTTTCGCGTTTTCGATATTGGTCCCATAGAGAAAGTTGTTCAGTTTGATGGTCTAAAGCACCCCTTTAAGTAGCTGTCCTATTTTATGTTACACCCTGTATAAAAATCTTAATAGGAAGACTAGAATATTGTTTTAAAGGACATTTAATTATAGTCTTATAGATAGACGTCGTTGTCGTTAGACTGTCGTCTAATAGTTTGGTAGATAAAATTATTTTTGTAGTAGGTACCGCTGCGCTGAGTAAACGCACACCGGATAACCTTTTGTGGTCGAGAAATGGGACCAGGCGGTAATACGTTCACCAAACAGGGTTTCTTTCATAATAGAAACGTAACACAAAGGGATATAAAAGGAAAACAAGATAAAAGTAGGTTGTACGGACGAACCTATTTAGTTTTTACGACATTGGATTAGCGGACAATCAAGTAGAGGAAATACTTGCTAGGTTTAGGTCTTGTAGGATAGGTGTTAGGTACTTGTAATGGTAGGGTAAGGGGAGGTTATTCCGTGATACACCTAACAATTTTTGTTATAACTCAAATAAAGATTAACTGATTGATATGGGATATTGTTTAAAGTTTTGGGCATATATTTGATCTTAATTTATGAATACACACAGTTTGATACTAGATTCTTCATTCATAAATTTGTAATATTTGCTTGGTGATAAAGTGACATAGGTAAATTCGTGGTAAGGTATGGTAATTTCGTGATAGTGGATAGGTAATATCGTGATAGACCAAACTCATAGCGTTTCGAAATAATACATACTGAAATAGGAAATACAAAAAATCCTTTTTAGTAACACAACGTCATACGTTAATCCTAGAGTAAAACGCCTTTCTAGAAATATTCTAAATAACCAGCTGATTATGAATCCTATATTTCTGCACAGTCATAAGAGTCATAAAATTTAATATAGTATAGGTCATCTTCATCAGGAGCAATTATTCAATGTCAGAATATAATATGCTACTTCACAATGTACAGGGTGTTAGGGTAAACAGTTACACTACTTTGAGGACTGATTGTACCCTTGATACTGAACAACTTTCCCAAAGAAACCTATAAGAAATTAACAACAAAAATCGAGGTTCCATACTAAATGCAATCAGTTGATCGAAAGTTTGTATGAAAAGTATTTTTTTTAAATTGCTTTACGGTTCATAGGGAAAGTTGTTCAGTGTCATGGGTACAATCACCCCTTAAAGTAATGCAACTGTTTACCCTAACACCCTGCATACAACAAATCGGATAAAACCAAACATTATCATTTTTTCTCAACTTCTTTTCCGTTTTTTTATTTTCTTTTTTCTTTTCTGGCTTTCTTCTCTTCTTCTGTGTAGGTACTTCAACTTCCGGTTCTTTTGTTGGCTTAGATGGGTCAGTGAAGTTGGTAAATAGTTAGTGTCATGATAAAAAAAATTACGTCATTCACGCATAGCATAGACTAAAATACAAGATTAAAGATGTATTATAAGACCATACAAGCAAAATAACCCCTAAAATTATACTTTAAGATGATTAAAATTAATTGACAAAATACCTCTATCAAATCACAAAAAAAATATGCAAAATCACTTAAAATATACCTAACACTATTTGAATGAAAAATTCTTGAAATCCAATGCACAATTTACGTCAATCTGTTCGTAAAACATTTAGCTATCAGTTTAATACCACATTCTTTAAATATATTACTTATTTCCTAATTAAAACTTGATTTCATTGTCTACTGTCGTCATTTGTCACAGCTGATTGCGATTTCGCCCTTCGTTCTGAGAACTCATTGCAAGCTTGTTTCAAAAGCTACTGAGTTGAGAATCATACTACTATCTTAAGCACACTTTACTTTATGTACATACGCGGTTTTGCGTCAATTCCTTTACGGGTTAGGCCGCGGCAGACGTTTAAAAAATTATCACGAAATTACCTATATCGCGACATAACCTCCCCTTACCCTAATAGATAACATAACATTCATGAAGCGATGTTCGTATTCTCCTTCTGGGTGGAAAAAAACATTAGGTACTAACGACCAACTAAATAATTATAACTGAATAGATAGGCTACTTTAAATGAGTCCTGCAGTTCTAGTAGGATATCTCTACTCGCGCCTTCGCTGCATAGAAAATTACCCCTTCCCGTGCAGTTTTTTCGTAAAAATGTTATCAGTTATTGTCCTCTAAGAACCATATCGCCACATACCTTAGGGCTCCCTCTATGTGGCATACTTTTCAATGTCCGATACGTCTATAGCATAAACATACTTAGGATAATTTTTCTTGAACGAATATTAACAATTCAGAAAGCTATATTCGGTATAACAACAAAGTGGCAGAATATTAATTTATGCGAATTTAATATAGCATACTCAGTAGAGTATGCTATATTAAATTCGCATAAATTAATATTATATAATATATTGGTATCGTAGTAACGATAATCGAATTTTATTTTGAATAATTCTGCATAGCATACTGATCATGTGGTATTAGGGGAGTCAAGCGAAACCTGTGTCACACGCACGCTGCATGTTTGCGTGAATGCATGCTTTTTTGTTTGCGTGCATGCATGCTTGCATGCTTGTGTGTATGCTTGCTTGCATGTTTGCTTGCTTGCTTGTTTGCATGTTGGGGGGTGCAGAGGTCAGTGCCTGAGAAAAAACAAATTGGTGTTTTTAAAATTGTTGGTTAGGTTAGGTTAGGTTGCTTGCTCGTTTGCTTGCATGCTTGTTAGCGGATGCAGGGGGCGGACTTTAGTGAACAATTATAACTAGTTGTTAGGATAATTTTGTTTGGTTTATGCTTAATGATTTTTTTTTTGTTTTTTTTTTTAATACAGGGTGTCCCGTAAATAATGGTCCAACGTTAAGAGGAAGACAGCTTACTTAATTACCTACAACTAATTTAAATTGTTTTAAAAAATTCCATAGGGTTACCAAGAAAACCTTATTTTTTCAGGTTTTTTCTATTTCGTCTACCGGACTTCACGTTTTTTAACGCTGTCCCTGCAAATGATAACATTTTCAAGATCTGATTTTTGTAAAATATTGCTAAATAATTTACAAATGTATTCAAGGAACATTTTTGTTACTAACTTTTAAGAATGACTTGGGAAAAAATCCAGAGTTGAAAAATTTTCTTCTTTCACTTCCGATGACTGAAATTGAAAAAAATTCTCCTGTAAAAAAATGTATCACACTGATTTAATTAATCTGATCTGGACCATCATTTTAAAAACTTGTACATTTAACCAGCTTTGTAAGTTGGTATAAAACTTGCGTCTAGATTTTGTCGTTACAAAGTTATTGCTATTAATCTGAAACGAGGCGCTAATTTAAAAAAAATAAAGTTAACATTATAATCTATATTAAACGTTTTTTTTTTTTTTTTTTTATTCATAATGGGTTTGCGCTTGGCTTCAGCTCACCTGATGGAAAGTGTAGATGAAGCCGAGGATGTAGCGCGCTCGCCCAGAAAAAGGCTATTTACTCTTCTTTTAAAAATATCCTGATTGTATTTGCTTGGGAAAACAGACGCAGGGAGAGAGTTCCAAACCTTACCGGTTCTCATTATAAAAGAGGATGCGAACCTATTCGTGCGGATTGTTGGAATATCGACAACGTATGGATGCAGTCTCGCACTACGTCTTGTCGTACGATGATGGAAGGGGGATGGTGGAATCAGGTCATGTAACTCCTGGGCACATTCGCCGAAGTGTAGCCGATAGAATACCGACAGACAAGCGACCAATCGTCGGTGCTCCAGACCGTGTAACTTAGTCTCGACGAGTGCATCGTCATCGATGAGTCTCTTGGCTCGACGCTCAACTGAGTCCAGTGCGTCAAGTTGGTATTTCGCAGAGCCGTCCCAGAGGTGACTGCAGTACTCCATGCAAGATCGCACTTACCGAAACGTATCGTAGTGTCTTAAATGGTTGCCTAATAGCTGGAATTGGTAACTAAGATACCATTTTCTGTTCAGATTTAAGAATTGCACTTATATAACTACTGCTCAAATCAGCAGTTTCAGAGGAAATGTTGATTAAATTGATACGGTATTGTAATGTATCCATTTTTTAAACAAATGAGATCTAAAAAAAATCAAGGAATTAATTATTAATACACACACACACACACACACAAAGTTAATTAAATTGAGAAGGTTTTTAAAAGTTATAATAAATACAAAAAACATTATCAATTTAATTGACTTTGGGTGCGTGTGTGTGTGTATTCATAAATGATCTTTTAATTTAATTAACTGTTTTTTTAATAAGACCTTATTTATTTTAAAATGGATATATACCCTACTACTACTATATTACCTACCGCTCAATCTGCAGTTTCAGAGTGTCATACATTTTTTTACAAGCGATCCGTTTCTGGTGGAAACGGAGTAAGGGTAAACATTTAAATTACTTTAAGGGGTGATTGTGCCCATGATACAGAACAACTTTCCCATAGAAACCCATAGGAAATTCACAATTTTTTTTTCGACTTTTCATGCAAACGTTCTATGAACTGATTGCATTTAGTACCTGCATGGGAAGTCCAAAAATTATTTTATGAATTTCCTATAGATTTCTAAAGGGAAAGTTGTTCAGTATTATGGGTAAAATCACCCCCTTAAGGCGGTTGCAGAGGGGTCAATTTTATAAATAACTGGCCAAGTGCATGTCGGACCACGCGCAGGATAGGGTTCCGTAGTTGCCCGTCACAATATAATAATATGGACTTAGAAGGAGTCTTTTTGTTTTATACTACGGTTTAACGGCTAATAAGTTGATCGAATATTACTCGTAAACTTGTAAAGCCTACTTAGCGGTGATAGTTTTCCGTTTAATTTCGTTATATGTTTCGTTATTTCGTTCTGTAATTAATTTTTTCACATATCCAGAAACAACTATTTAGCTGGCAAGGGGGGAAGACACTTGACTCTAACAAAAATTTTCACTTCAAAGCTTAATATTTCACTAACAAGAAAAATGGTTTTCCCACACCCATAATATTTTTAAACCGCCTATACAACGATACCCCACATCATGGGGTAGATGAGAAAAAAAAATCCAGTCCCACTTCGCGTGTAGGGGAGGTACCATAAAAAAAATATTTTTCAAGATTTTAATTTACAACTTTATTGGCGTGATAAATATGTATAACCATTTCAAATTACAGCTTTCTAGTACTAAGCGTCTCTGAGGTTTAACGACTTATAAAGTCTAAAAAGTACATTTTATAAGTTGATCGACTATTACTCGTAAACTTGTAAAGCCTACTTAGCGGAGATAGTTTTCCGTTTAATTTCGTTATATGTTTCGTTATTTCGTTCTGTAATTAATTTTTTCACATATCCAGAAACAACTATTTAGCTGGCAAGGGGGGAAGACACTTGACTCTAACAAAAATTTTCACTTCAAAGCTTAATATTTCACTAACATGAAAAATGGTTTTCCCACACCCATAATATTTTTAAACCGCCTATACAACGATACCCCACATCATGGGGTAGATGAGAATAAAAAATCCAGTCCCACTTCGCGTGTAGGGGAGGTACCATAAAAAAAATATTTTTCAAGATTTTAATTTACAACTTTATTGGCGTGATAAATATGTATACCCATTTCAAATTACAGCTTTCTAGTACTAAGCGTCTCTGAGGTTTAACGACTTATAAAGTCTAAAAAGTACATTTTATAAGTTGATCGACTATTACTCGTAAACTTGTAAAGCCTACTTAGTGGTGATAGTTTTCCATTTAATTTCGGTATATATACTACTGCCATGAATTTTTTCACATATCCAGAAACAACCGTTTAGCTGGCAGAGGGGGGGGACACTTGACTAACAAAAATGTTCACTTTAAAGATTAATATTTCGCTAACGGATCCCTAAATCGAAAAATAATTTTCACAAAACCCATAATATTTTTAAATTACCTATCCAACGATACGCCACACCATGGGGTAGACGAGAAAAAAAATTCCATTCCCACTTCGCGTGAACAACCCTAAAAAAAATATTTTTCATGATTTTATTTTACCACTTTGTCGGCTTGATTAATATGTATACCTATGCCAAATTACAGCTTTCTAGTACTAAGCGTCTCTGAGCTAAGCCGCGGACAGACGGACAGACGGACAGACGGACGTACATGGCGAAACTATAAAGGCTCCTTGTTAACTTCTGAACCCTAAAAACTTTGAAGCACAATACGCGAAGACGGTATCAGTACAACTACCGTATACTGAAGTCACAGACCATTTTTGTCTTGAATATGTTTATTTTTTGTGTTTTTCATTGTATTTGTAAGTACTAACCGTGTAATATATTGTTTTTAGGGTTCCGAAGTCAAAAAGGAACCCTTATAGTTTCGCCATGTCCGTCCGTCTGTCTGTCCGTCTGTCCGCGGCTTAGCTCAAATACAATATTGCATTACATAGTGTAAAATTGTCAAGACCAGACATTTTGGTCATTCAAATAATTCGAGTTTATAGTAACCTTTTTAACAGAGGACTTGTTTGACATGGGACTTAAACTTTTTGTCTAATAGGTACTTACCACTTTTGTGTTTTTGGGTTGATTAAGAGGCCTGTTAACCGTCGCAGTCATTAAAATAACGGTACCTAGCCTTAAAATCATTTCACACTCAATACTCAACCGTTAAACATGCTAAATTGGTTCTAATACGAATAATGTATTCCAAAAGCTGCTGTGCAAATCTATCGGGAATAGCGAATAAGGTATTCGAAATTTGCAATCATCGGTGTTCAGACCGATCCATCCGATCCAATTGGCACACCATGCGATGCATAGAATTTAAATGAGATGAATCAGCTATGAATCTGGAATATTCATTTTATGCTCCTATTAGTCCAATAATTAGTCTGTAAAGTATGTATACAGCATAGATTTATACAGCGTGTTAATGAATTAGCGCAAAACCTCATACACCCCAACTGATTTATAACAAAATAATTAGATTGCAGCAATAATTTCATTATTTTGATACTTAAAATTTAAAGTTATTCGCATTTTAAGTTTTGCGGCAAAAATGATTTGTTATCTTTTCAGCACTGAAAGAAAGCGCTAACGTACTCATGGATACTTTTTTATAATCTTGTTTTGGTAGTAAGTAGGGTGAGTGTGCCAGTAGGGTGGGTTGTCATCGGGTTCAGAAATTTTAAATTTTGCAAAAAAAATTATTTGATATTTTGAAAAAAAATTCCTATGTTGAAACCATGATAATTCGATTCTGCTCTCGATTCTAAACCAACTACTTTCTAGTTTTGCGTTAATTCATTAACACGTTGTATATTACGAGCTTTTACCCGCGACTTCGTCCGCATAAATTATATACCAGATTTTAAGTCAGATGATAAGCTATCAAACAAAAAAAGTTTCATCAAAATCGGTTCAGTAGTTTTTGCGTGATACTCGAACAAACAAACACCCAAACAAACAAACAAACAAACAAACAAACAAACAAACAAACAAACAAACAGACAGACAAAAAATCCAAAAATTGGTGATTTGGAATCAGGGACAGGTAAAAACCATGTCGTAATTTTTTTTTTGTAAATATCTTCAATGTACAGACACATTTCTGTTACAGTTTTATAATAGTTTAGGCTAACGTAAGGATAGGCCCGTCAGAATATTTTACAAAAACCTTCTTCATAGAAACAAAAATTTGCGCTATCTGTCATAACTCGTATACGAACTATATCGTGTCATACATTTGTAGTGCTCTAAATTGAGATTTTTCCTTGCATTTTAGAGCCAACGAACTGGGGACAATAGTCAAGCTCATAGGCCATGTCCTTACGCTAGTATATATGTCTTTGGTATACAGGGTATTTGGGTAAACATGGTGGTTGATGGGAAAAACAGCAGGGTAGCAGGGTTAACTAACGTTCCTGGAGCCCATAACCTGATGAGATTTGGCCAAAAAGCAAAGATCGGATTAGATTAGTTTTGATTTAATATTAGAAAAATAAAATACGGACACTCGGTCAGAGGCACACACACAGAGAGAGACAAGGAACATATGTACTGAGAGAGAGATACAGTGACAGCTAAACGTCAGCTGTCAGCTTGACATAATAACTTGTGTTTATAAAGTGACCTTTCCAACAGTGGTTTCAGTCCATACAAACGTTTGACGCACAATACGCGTAGACGGAATTAATAAAAGTAATATTTTATATATGGAAAAATAGTTTAGAAAATCTAGATGTCGCGTATCAAATAACATTTGCAATTTATAATATAATTACGAAGATATAAAGCTTTGAAATTTATCATACAAAATTTTCAAAGCTTTATATCTTCGTAATTATATTATAAATTGCAAATAGAATAGAATAGAATTTTCTTTATTTGTCTTACAAAACACATTACAAATAAAAACTGGCCAAGTGCGTGTCGGACCACGCGCAGGGTAGGGGGAACCCTACTGAACTACGGGGGGTACTACGGAAGTAGTTGCCCGTTACAAATATAATATGGACTCAGAAGCAGGCTTCTTGTTTTATACTACCTACGGTTTAACGGCTAATAAACTCTAAAAACGATATTTTATTATTTGGTCGAATATTACTCGTAAACTTGTAAAGCCTACTTAGCGGTTATAGTTTTCCTTTTAAATTCGTTATAATTATATTATGCTATTGCCGTGAATTTTTTCACATCTCCAACTACAACCGTTTAGCTGAGAGAGGGGGGGGGACACTTGACTCTAACCAAAATTTTCGCTTTAAAGCTTAATATTTCGCTAACGGATCCCTAAATCGAAAAATAGTTTTCCCAAACCCACAATATTTTTAAAAGACCTATTCAAAGATACCCCACAACATGGGATAAACGAGAAAAAAAAATTCATCCCCACTTCACGTGTAAGGGAGGTATACGACACGACACCTATACGACACCTATACGACTCCGTCACGACACCTTCACTACACCTATACGACACCTATACGACACCTATACGACACCTATTCGACACCTATACGACTCCGTCACGACACCTTCACTACACCTATACGGCACCTATACGACTCCTATACGACACCTACACGACACCTTTACGACACCTATACGACACCTTCACGATACCTATACGACACCTATACGACACCTTCACGACACCTATACGACGACTTTACGACATTTATATGACACTTAAACGACACCTCTACGACACCTATACGACACCTCTACGACACCTATACGACACCTTTACGACACCTACACGACACTTATACGACACCTTTACGACACCTATACGACACCTTCACGACACCTAGACGACGATTTTACGACACTTATATGACACTTAAACGACACCTCTACGACACCTCTACGACACCTATTCGACACCTTTACGACACCTTTACGACACCTATACGACACCTTAACGACACCTATACGACACCTATACTTCACCTTTACGACACCTAAACGACACCTATACGACACCTTCACGACACCTATACGACGACTTTACGACACTTATATGACACTTATACGACACCTCTACGACACCTCTACGACACATATACGACACCTTTACGACACCTATACGACACTTATACGACAACTTTACGACACCTATACGACTCCTATACGACACCTATACTTCACCTTTACGACACCTAAACGACACCTATACGACACCTTCGCGACACCTATACGACGACTTTACGACACTTATATGACACTTATACGACACCTCTACGACACCTCTACGACACCTCTACGACACCTATACGACACCTAAACGACACCTTTACGACACCTATACGACGACTTAACGACACCTATACGACACCTATACGACACCTTTACGACACCTATACGACACTTATACGACACCTTTACGACACCTATACGACACCTTCACGACACCTTAACGCTACCTATACGACACCTTCACGATACCTATACGACACCTAAACGACACCTTTACGACACCTATACGACGACTTAACGACACCTATACGACACCTATACGACACCTTTACGACACCTATACGACACTTATACGACACCTCTACGACACCTCTACGACACCTATACGACACCTATACGACACCTATACGACACCTATACGACACCTATACGACACCTATACGACACCTTTACGACACCTATACGACACCTTCACGACACCTATACGACTCCGTCACGACACCTATACGACACCTATACGACACCTATACGACACCTTTACGACACCTATACGACACTTATACGACACCTCTACGACACCTCTACGACACCTATACGACACCTATACGACACCTATACGACACCTATACGACACCTATACGACACCTATACGACACTTTTACGACACCTATACGACACCTTCACGACACCTATACGACTCCGTCACGACACCTTCACTACACCTATAAGACGAGTTTAGGACACTTATATGACACTTAAACGACACCTCTTCGACACCTATACGACACCTATACGACACCTTTACGACACCTACACGACACCTTTACGACACCTATACGACAACTTCACGATACCTATACGACACAGTAGTGTTATTATTGGGAAGTCTAGATCACAAAACGGTCGTGATGAACGCTACACTTCGTTCCACTACGTTTCGCGTCAATCACGAATGTTTTGAGATTCAGACATCCCAATAACAACGCGTTGCAAGACTTGCAAGCAAAACGCTGCTTGTGTTATTCATCATGCGCTTTTATGATCTGGTAATATTGCGTTGAAGAAATTAGGTTGTACCAAATCGTTTCCCAATAATAATCGGTCTGTTTATCGAACAGAAAATTATATTATCGCTACCGTTGGCTATTCCATTGTTCAATAGATCAAACTGTATAAGTTCAGCAGCTTCCGTTGCTTCGCGTTGTACTCGTTTTCCGATGACAATTAATTGTTCTGTTTATCAATCTGAAAATTCGTTGACCGTTTTATCCCGCTATGTTTCAATATACAAATGTATGTTTCGTTTGAAGTAAGTAATTAAAACGATAAATGAAATGAGAAATTGTTCGTTCTCCTCGTTCTAGTGATTTCTTTCTAAGTGAAGCAAAAAACCCCACGTGCTTTGTGCTTTCAGGTACCTTGCTCGGTCTCGTACTTGTTTGTGTTCGGAAGTTGTGCAAGGTACCTTAATCGCTCTTATCGCACATTGGAGGAAACCCCTAAGAGTTTTTTGTTTTAACAAATTCAATTCAATTCAATTATACAATCATATTCATTTTCATTGTGATATTACTAGTAACAAGTTTCCGATTGGCCAGACCGTACTTTTTGTTAGGTTTCAATCCCCAGACATGGTTGAGAGTACTAAGTACAGAACTGCAAGGTAGGCCAAGCCCTACAATACTTTTCTCCTCAACCAGTCCATAAGAAACTGTTTCAAATTGGTATATATACTAAAATTGTTAAAAACTTTAATAGCGCGATTTAGAAATCGATATTTAAATGCGCGATTTTCACGAGACCGCTGTACACTGATGTATTTTGTAAACAGAACTAGTAACAATAGCTTTATAAAGAGTCGATGTACGTCACCCTCACGTAAACTCGCGCGAGCCGGACTGAATGATATGGGTGACGCGTAGTCTAGGTATACGAGTTTTATCTTACATAAGCATTTTAGCGATCATCGCCTGTGGTGCTGTTTAAAAAAAAATATGCAAATATGCAGTTTTATGATACATACTAATATAATGCTGTCAACATATTTTTTTTTTGCCTTTTTTTATTCAATACCTTTTATCATAAAAAGATTTATTGCTCACGAAATTTATCAGGCGTATAAACGAGTAATATTCTCCTACGCTTATAATTATAATGGCCTGAGAACATCTTGAACAAGGCCTTGACTGTGTAGAACAACATTTTCTAAACTAAAATGCTACTGTGCAACCTCCTCAAGTCCTCAGCTCCTCACCCTTTCCGTTTATCAAGTTGGGTACTGTTCCGCTATTAAAGTATCATTTATTAAAGTACATTATGATTACTTCTTTCATTGTTGCCTTAAACACAATAATAATAAACAACTTCCACGGATTTTCTGAGTTATGAGAATATCTGTGACTGCGTCTCGGGGAATATTCCCGTTCAGCTGTAAGAATATGCTATGCTTATAGTCAATACAAAGTACTTTGAGTCCGTTTTGAATCATTCATAACAAACAATATAAGATGACTGCTTAACATGTCAGGCAAATTCACATTGAAAGCTAAGATATTATACAAACAAACATGATGATCATGCCTATGCCCTCTAGGGCAGGCAGAGACTTCAGCTATTCTTACTTAATATGCTTGAAATAACACGTTTTTATTATGAAAATGTTATAATGTTGCAAGACTATCAACGTTGTTATGTTTTTTTTTTTTAAATAGTTTTAGGCTTTGTTAACCGATTAAGTTTTGATTTGAAATTTAGAAGTTTTATAGGAAGTTAAGTTACTTAGATATTAATCAGATACAGATTATTTTTATCGCGAACGTAAAGTATAGCTGCAAATTGACTCTTACCTGCAAACCATCTTGCAGTTATCAACCTAATTATAATGTATACCTAACCTAGTAGGTATTCGTTACTGTGTTTTATTTTCCTGTTGTTGACTGGCATTTTCATGTTGCGAAATTTCAATTCTTCAGAATTTAAATTACTTTAGGATTGTATAGTCTTATTAAAATGCTTCATTGTTTTTATTCTATCTCATTAATTTATTAAATAGGTATCACGTAATTTTTTTTTTTATTCATTCATTGTTTTTTTTTTTTTTGCTATCAATTATTTACTAGGCGTTTAAAGTGTAATATTTACCTAAACGTAATTGCTTTAATAAAACTGGTCAAGTGCGAATCGCGCTACTCGCGCACCAAGGGTTTCGTACCACACAAATTTATCAACATAAAAAAAAAAAAAAAAAGGTTTGGTTTTCTCCGGTCCTTTAGCGCGAGACTAGGGATATTTCTAGTGTAATTAAATAACTTTTTCGACCCATATTCGTTAGGGAAAGTCATGTAGTTTCGTTGTCTGAATACACCCTTAAAGTTATGCAAAATCATCAAAATCCAACTCTACCTAGATAGGATTTTGCAAGTATGCATATTGCAAAAACGGTTATTATAACTTGTCGAAACTGGTTTGGTAGGAATTGCGCACATGTTCCTGCATGATCCAATGACTCTAGTATCATATTTCTTAAATTGAGTGCATTTAATAACAACTTGAAAAATTCTCATTTAATTTATTCTCTTCAACAAATACAGTTCTTTCGAAAGTAAATAATAGAATGGAGATGTATTCTCATTTCGATACAATTCTAGACCCCTTCGACTCACAACTTGGACATGCACAGGACCCCCTGGAAAACTTTGATGAAGAATATCCTGAGTTAGCCAACAGACCTATTTCTGATGTAAACGAAAAGAAAAAGAAAAAGAAAATTGCAATCAGCAAAGCCAAGAGTGGAAGAATCATCTATGTTCCGAGCAAAAAAACAAACAAACTGATGGCTTCATATGTTAAGACAAAATGTGAAAGGAAAGGTCATCGAGTGATTAAAATCAGGGTGTATGATTTGAACGAGTCTACAGAGATGAGCGATAGCGACAATGATAACGCGGTAATCAGCTCGCAGTATGTTGTGTTGGAGCCGTTCGATGAAATAATGGACCAGACTGAATCTTTAGTGAACAGAATATCAAAAAAAATATGTGGAAATTGTGAGTAGTACCTAGTTGTGTATAGTTGAGAATATAATCATGAACATAATATGCCTATGCCATAATTAGATTACATTTAAACGTATTGTAATATTTTAATAAGGATTTATTAAGTACTTATAAGAAACTTTGTATTAAATACTTAGAAATAATTATTAAGTAAATAAAAACCTTAAATTATTCTATATGTCTTTTATTTTCTGTATACAACAATTACCTATTTAAATTTAAAATAAGTCAAAAAAGTTTATATGATTATCCACATACCATTTTTTTATACAGACAACATTATTCAATGCACATGCTTTTTGATGGTTTATACAATTAAAATTTGTATTAAGTTTACAATAATCTTTATGCAAGTTTGAAATATTTGGACAACCTTTACTACCAATATCTACTACTTCACAGTGCGAGCACAAATCGTGGATCCATTTAATTTTCTCAATGCCTTTAGTTAAAATTTTTCTATTTGTTAAATACTGAACAATAATGCGTTTGAATTCATGATAGTCGATGAATCCTTCACTCCATCGAATTCCATGGTTCCTCTCAAGCCATCTGATTTGTTTCTTTTCACAATTTGTTAATTTGTGAAACGAGTATGGAGGTTTTATCGAAAATGTCTGCGTGTACTCATCAGCTGCTATTGCAAATTCTTTTACGATAAAATCATTTTTATAATCCTTAAAGCCTTGCAAGTCGACGATGATAATATCAGCGTTCATGATATCTTTTTGACTATACCACTCAGGGGTCTGTATTCGACAATACAATCGTTTAGAATTAAACAATAAGCTGATGTATGATCCGGTATCTCTGTGTTGCTCTCGAGTTCAACTCGCACATCTACTACAGGGCCTGACTTCAGATTATCGACTTGTCTTGAACAATCGATAACAAACAGTGGTGCTATTTCTTTAAATTTCTTTGCACATAACAAAGGTTCTGTTCTGCGGCCAAAGTACGACTGCTGAAATCTTGCATATTGCTCATATATTAAAGATATTCTTTCATCAGTAAAACTAACATTAAGACTTTCATATGGATAATACGTTGAATTTAAATAAACTTTAACATCACGCATAAAACAGTGATCAAATTGAGACATATCTGCTGCAGCATTATTTTTCCTGTTTGTCTGAAAGCCTACTATGACGTATCTAGGTTTTTCTATTTGAGATGAAGTTTTAATAGACCATGTATGTTTAGTAGTTTTTGGTAATAAAGGATATTCATATAAATCCCAGTTCCTAAACGCTAATTGAAGAGGTCGATCTTTTTCTAACATATTGAGAAAATTAATTCTTTCTCTATCTGAAACTTTTACATGTGGTACACGCCAAACTATTTTATGTATTTTTATATCATCAACCACCTCTCCTGATTGTAATTTTAAAGCATTTAGATTGGTATTGCTTCGCAACAGTATCAATTCGTGTTTACAATTTATTACAACTTTTTTGTAATCTTCAGCAAAACCTAGAATATTGCAAAGTGGTATAGATGCTGAAAAACTTCCACTATGTACATTTTTTGTTCCGTCTATATCCCAGCCCCATGTTTTAGACATTTTTGCATCATTTTCGTTCATAGATATTAATGACTTCATTGTTGTTGTTATTCCAGCATTTTTAATCTTATCCAACTCTACTCCATTCAATTCATAACGAATGTCTTGGAAAAGGTAGAGGAAAGGATTGTTAGTGAACTGTACATTTGTAATCTTTTCTTTTGTATCCCTTTTATGGACATTCACAACTCCCTCTAAATATAAAGTACTCGCTGACGGTAACACATATAAATCTTGTTGGTTTATAGGAATGCGAATTTCATCATTTCTATTGAATGAGGTTACATAAGGTTTATATGAATGAAATTCAATACCATCGATGGTATTATCGTAAACAGGGGAACCGGTTATATCAAGAATGTTCATTTTGATAATCCAATTAGTTTGAGAAATTTTTTATTTTCTTTCGTCAGCTTCTTCTTCCTCTTTGGTGTTACCTTGAGGATAGGTAGATTGGTACTGGTGTTTTTAATTTGTGATGGTTCATATTTATTGTAATCAATCATTTTTTATTAAGATGTAGATATAGCTGAATGTCTTCACCGCGTATATTAACAAGGTTATTATTTATATCCAGTAATCGTATATGGATACAACTTATGTTATTTTGATTCACAGGAAAGTAAATAACGTTTTTAGGTATTTCTATTATTCGATAGCCTGGTGGCACATTTGGAGCGAATTCATGAATAATGTGGCTGGATTTTCCGTTAATATATGACCCGCTCACTATGTCACACTCAACCCTCACCACTGTTGTTGAAAGAATGTTGACTGGAAGCTGTGACTCGTGTAATATATTTGCTTTAAGCACATGATTATTGAAACCTAACAATTTTCCGAAAGTGTGGTCTTTTTCGAAATGGATTTCTTTCGTGCAAAATATCGATGTTTTCAAAGTATTGTTATTGCAATGTAATTTAAATATTGAACCTTTAATATTCGAATTTAAGTAATCGTAGATGTCCTGAAGTTCGTAGGCACCCTCTGGTTAATGACTTCATTATCACCATAATGAAATTTATTATTTCTAGCATCAATATTAGGAATAGAATTAAAGGTTGATAGATACAATAGAGCGCATTCATATTGACCTTCCAGTTGCAAAGCTGGCGAATAATTTGTTAACAATACTGAAGTGTTTCCAGTTATTGACAGTGTGAATGACATGTTATTAGTAAGAAAAATGGAAAGGAGAATCCTATTTTATATGATTTTTCCAAAATTGATTAAGAAATGAGAGACACAGATGTCCGCAATTAACTGTATTAAACTTTTGATAGCAATTATAGTTGTAGAAGATATTTAGATTATTTAAATATTTCACTATTTCTAAAGGCGGTTTCAAATCACCAAAACTATTGTAATACTCGCAATATTTGTTCAACTTTACATAGGCTACCCAATGAGTTCCTAGACCTTCAGAATTATCTAAATTAACAATGCCGCACTCAATACGTTTAGGAGTTTTTGGTAATTCATCTTTCATAAAAACTCCTCTGAAGTATGGAATGGATTTGGCAAACTTTATGATATCTAAGTTGGAAAGAGCTCTTTTAGGTAGCCTGTTATTCAGTTTTTTGATTGGCTTTTTATGAACAGTCCAGCACCTTTTTTGTAGGATTTAATGTATAAACCATTTCCTAATGCAATCGATTCTATAACCTTATTATGCCTCTGAGATTCACTTAATTTTTGTTGAGCTGATTTATAATCGTTTACAGTTTTTGCAATGCCTGCTGCTCCTCCAGCAAGAGTGCCCAGTGCTGAAAGTCCTGCAAAGATCGGTATTAAGGGTAGAATTCCTCCTGTCTTCGGTAACGGTATCATGCGTGGTAATCGAATACATGGATTTCTCGAAATTAGTTTCTTAGCTAATGAATATGCCAGATGAATGGCGGTTTTTGTATTTTTTGGTTTCAAATTTCTAAGTTGTGATTTAATATTCGAAACCACTTTTTTAAAACCTTTTACTCCGGCTCCTGTTTTTAATTTTGTCTTCATAACTTTAGTAACAATCCAAGAAGCTAGTTTTTCTCCTCTTCCTGAGTCATTTGATTTTAATCTCTGCTTAGCCATGCTTAGTAATTGTAAATCAGCTTTGTGTCTATTCTCCAAATCGATATAATTAGAATATGCTACGTCGTGATGCATACAAGCGTCGTCTAACTTATTTATACCCTTATCACCACGCAATAATCGTTTTTGTAATTTTGTCCCTGGTCCACAATAATTATATCCAGGTAAATGTAATTCAAATGGTAGATTATTTATCAAACTGTTAACAAGTCCTCCTCCTTGCATTACAAAATGGTTAATGAATGAAATTTTTTATACAACATCCTTTTTATCAATCCAGCTATTTTCGTTATCATTCAGACCTAGCCATTTAACAAATATTTTGTTTCCCTTTTTTCTAATAATTTTTTCAATTAAATATACGTTTGGAACTTTAGTTTTCTGAAGTTCCTGTCCATAAAATGTTCCTAAGATAGGCTGATTATGTAAATCATCAATAACGTATGTTATTGGAATGGTGTCATTCACTTTTTTAACTATGAATAACTCCGTTGACCAATTAGGAGTATAACCTTTTTGAAAACCGCTTTTATATTTGCTTATTCGAACATAATCACCAACAAAAAAATTATTTTTGCTATTATTTTTTTTTTTTTCAAAAGCGAAATGCTGGATTTTTTTATATTTTTAAGAACGATATTTTCATTCAAATGATTGACTTCTATCGGTTTGAACTTTGTAGTGCGATGTGAAGAGTTATTATATGTCCATAAAACATCAACCAAAGTACCTTCAATCCACTTGTAACTTCCATTTAAACTAAAACTTTGATACAACTTGCTTTTTAATGTTCTGATTACTCTCTCAACAATTGATGCTTTTTTTATAGAAAACGTGGAATAGTGATTAATGTTAAATACATGCATTAAATTTACAAATTCGTCGTTATAAAACTCTGTTCCGTTATCAGTTTGTAAATTTCTTGGACGACGATGGCTCTTAAGTAATATCTGTTTGAATGCATTAGTTATTTCAAATTTAGTTTTGGTCTTGACTGGAACTGCCCATGTATATTTAGAAACACAGTCTATTACTACTAAGATAAACTTAATACCCTTGTTATAGTTTTTTAAGGAACAAAAGTCTATTAAATCAGCTTGCCATAGATCATCAATTCCTTTTAGAATCACAGATCTTCGTAAGAAATTTTTTCGAGCCGCTCTGTGAAGTTCATTTACAATTTGCTGCTTAATCATTTCAGTATTGATTTAAAAATAGTATCAACTTCGCTTTTCGTGTAATAGTTCTTTCTGAACTGAGACAAAAATCTTTCTAAGTCTGGTTTTATAGCTTTTATCAATTCTAGGGAATCATTTTTGCGATAAAATAAATTAGTTACTTTATCAACATATTCTTTGTTAGCAGCATCATCAGCCGTTAATGGTAAATTAACTCCTTTAAGTCTCGTGAATTTTAAATCAAATTATCCGTTTTCAGCTTTCTTCAAAGTATTATCTGTGAAGTCTATAACTTCAGATAAACGAAGTCGTTTATGAACGTGGTGACCAAATTTATCAATATTCATCTTTGACAAGTGATCTATTCAAAAGAGTGGTTGTAAATGATGCAAACTAATTATTGCAGTTTTATTTATTTAATATAACCACTTTCACGCAACTCCTCAAGAATTGATATAATTTCACTATCTAAACCAGTGTTGCCTGCATCTCGAGAAGCAATTAATAATTTTAATCTTTCGACAAGTTCATTAGGATCATCCCAATAAACATAATCTATATTATTATTATTACACTTTTTCAACGAAGGCAATCCTGTTCCATGCACAGCACTACTATCAGTACTTGCAGAAACTTTGCGTAGCTTGAATAGTGGTTTGATAACGTTCAAGTATTTTCGCCCTTTGTTACTTTTTATTGGTTTGTTTGGATCAAAATCTCTCCTATGAGCATTCGTATCCAACAACATCATTTTATAATTACGGGTGTCCTCTTGAGTTATTACATTAATATCTGGTACTTTTTTAAACAACAGTTCACTTATTCCTATGGTTTTTTTGTATTTTTGCCCACCTATTGTAATATTGTCTCCAGCTACTGCTACACGAGCTGATCCCATCATGAGTTTTCCACGATCGTTTCTGACTCCATATGGGACATCCTCGTAAAACTCTGAAGATAAAGACCATGCAGATTCGTTCCTACTAGGAGTAAGGGGGTTCGAATCAACGGTTTTGTATGATGCGTTGCTTGTATCTTGATGTTCTGTATTATCATCACCGTCATAGTCCGAGTTTGAAATGCTGTCATCTAGATCGGATATGTTATCTTTTGTTAAGATATCGTCATTTTCGAGAAATTTCACATCAGATTGTCTCTTTAAAAGAGTTTTTTCCATAAATGAATTGTTGTCAATGGCATCATCAATTTTAAATTGTTGCCTTTCAAACTTATCATTTGAGGCATTACATTTATTTGTTTCAACTATTTGATTAAGAGGATTGGTTATAGGTTTGAAAACAGTTTCCAAAGCTTTTTGGTTGTCACTCTCCATTTTCCTCATTTTTCGTACCTTCTTCTTTACTGCTTCAGCAGCATTAACAATTCGTCGTTTTAAAGATTGTTCCATTATTAAGTAAGTGTTTCAGGTTTATATACTCAAATAGTAATGCAAAAAAAATTAAAAAACACCCATTTATATATTTCTTTCACATGAACAACTATTCAAATATAACAAAGGTATCAAATTTGTTTCTGTAACATCCTTTGTTTTTGTGACAATCTTTATTAATTACTAAATAACTATATGGTTCGCTCCATACCATAGAACACAATTTACGAAATTCGAGCCAAGACATGTCAGTATTAACATGTTCGTCATAAACGTGTTTTAAATTTATATCATCTTGCTTAAAAAGGATAATAAGGTTTGCGTTATCTCTTATAAGCTGTTTTGGAATTTTACTATAAGTCTGGTTCAAGTAAAAACAGTCAATTTTTTTATGTCTACCCATTGCAAAATAATCTCTAATATTATTTTGATTTTCGCACGCAACATCATCAAATATTATAACAGAATCTGTTTTAGCATCCTGGTGACTTAGCACTTCTTCATTTTGTCTATACTTGGCGAACGATATACTAGGAACCATACATAAAACTTTCTCTAGGAATATATACTTTGGTTGATGAAAGGTTTTGGAGTAGACATAAACATTTTGATAATTTAATCCATTTTCATGTAGAAGAAGTCCGATGACTAAATTAGTTTTTCCACAGTTTGATGGTCCACAAATTAAGCACCTTATAGTATTTGGTAGGAGATTTCCATGACGAGAAGTAACATTTTCAGAATGTATACATAGGTTTTCAACTTTTAAAGATTGCGGCTGCTTTACGAATTTCATTTTGGTGCAAATAAGGGTAATGTCTTTATAAGAATGAAAGTAATGTTGGAAAACAATGCTTATTTATATTCTTGTCTTGGTAAATAATATCTTATTTGCTCTTTCATGGTTTTGGTACTTCTATGAAATCCACAAATTGATTGTTCATTCTAATCACACGAGCAGGTACCTTGAGTCCTTCATAATAAATTCCTGTCCAAGTACTATACAACGTGTTAATGAATTAACGCAAAACCTCATACACCCCAACTGATTTATAACAAAATAATAAGATTGAAACAATAATTTAATTATTTTTATAGTTAACATTTAAAGTTATTCGCATTTTAAGTTTTTAGGCAAAAATTATTTGTTGTCATTTCAGCACTGAAAGAAAGCGCTAACGTACTCATGGATACATTTTTATAATCTTGTTTTGGTCGTAAGTAGAGTGAGTGTGCCCTTGCAGTGGGTTGACATCGGGTTCAGAAAATTTTAAATTTTGCAAAAAAATTATTAAATATTTTGAAAAAAATTACCTATGTTGAAACCATGATAATTCGATTCAGCTATCGATTCTAAACAAACTACTTTCTAGTTTTGCGTTAATTCATTAACACGTTGTATAGATTTTTGTGGTAAATTGGTATTAAAATTCCTTCGTAATAGTCTGAACCGATTATTCGAACATTATGAATTCCATATTCATTCCTTTTAACAATAACCACTTCCACAACATCCTCTATTTTTAAAGACATTATTGAGTACTTATTTGTTTTTAACGTCCGGCGTGTTCGGTATTAACGTGGTATCTGATATTATAATAATGTATCTGCATGACAGCTCGATATAATACTGTCGCTTCTTTTTGCATGCGAACGAATGAGATAAAAGAATTTTCTATTCGACAAACGAGTACAACGCAATAGCGGTTGAACGTACTCGTATATATTTTCATCAAATTTATTCTATGGAACATTTCTATTGAAACGCAAAAGGCAACGATAGCAATAACACAGTCAGCGAATGTCATCGGAAAACGGTAAAGGGGCCCATTCACAGTAGTCCGTCTTGCAGTCCTACACCAATATCGGATCGTGAATGGTGTTGCAGTCCTACAAAGCGTCCGATGACCTTGGGCAAAATGTATGAGTAGTCCTACTTGCAGGATAGTGTGTGGCCTCGTAGTCCTGCATGTAGGACTACTGTGAATGGGCCCCTTAAATGGTAACTTTTTTTTTTTTTTTTTTTCTTCAACGCAGTATTACCAGATCATAAAAGCGCATGATGAATAATGCATGCAACGCGTTATTATTGGGATGTCTGAATCTCAAAACGTTCGTGATTGACGCGAAACGTAGTGAAACGAAGTGTAGCGTTCATCACGACCGTTTTGTGATCTAGACTTCCCAATAATAACACTACTAGTGCTCTTACCAATTCTGAATCTGTTAAGGTTTTCAATTATTACCCATAACCAATATTGTTAATTTGGTATGTTTGTCTGCTCCAATGTCTCCAATAATAATTACATTTTACCTATACGAGACTTTACGACACTTATATGACACTTAAACGACACCTCTACGACACCTATACGACACATATACGACACCTTTACGACACCTATACGACACCTTAACGACACCTATACGACACCCATACGACACCTATACGACACCTAAACGACACCTATACGACACCTTCACTACACCTATACGGTATCTATACGGCACCTATACGACACCTATTCGACACCTTTACGACACCTATATGACACCTTCACGACACCTATACGACACCTTCACGACACCTATACGACACCTATACGACACCAATACGACACCTATACGACACCTATACGACACCTATACGACACCTATACGACACCTATACGACTCCGTCACGACACCTTCACTACACCTATAAGACGAGTTTAGGACACTTATATGACACTTAAACGACACATCTACGACACCTATACGACACCTATACGACACCTATACGACACCTACACGACACCTTTACGACACCTATACGACAACTTCACGATACCTATACGACGACTTTACGACACTTATATGACTCTTAAACGACACCTCTACGACACCTATACGGCATCTATACGACACCTATACGACACCTATACTACACCTTTACGACACCTATACGACTCCTATACGACACCTTTACGACACCTATACGACACCTTCACGACACCTTTACGACACCTATACGACACCTTCACGATACCTATACGACACCTAAACGACACCTTTACGACACCTATACGACGACTTAACGACACCTATACGACACCTATACGACACCTATACGACTCCGTCACGACACCTTCACTACACCTATACGGCATCTATACGGCACCTATACGACACCTATACTACACCTTTACGACACCTAAACGACACCTATACGACACCTATACTACACCTTCACGACACCTATACGACGATTTTACGACACTTATATGACACTTAAACGACACCTCTACGACACCTCTACGACACCTATTCGACACCTTTACGACACCTATATGACACCTTCACGACACCTATACGACACCTTCACGACACCTATACGATACCTATACGACACCAATACGACACCTATACGATACCTATACTACACCTTCACGACACCTATACGACGATTTTACGACACTTATATGACACTTAAACGAAACCTCAACGACACCTATACGACACCTATACGACACCTTTACGACACCTATACGACACCTTAACGACACCTATACGACACCTATACGACACCTATACGACACCTATACGACACCTATACGACTCCGTCACGACACCTTCACTACACCTATACGGCACCTATACGGCACCTATACGACACCTATACGACACCTATACGACACCTATATTTCACCTTTACGACACCTAAACGACACCTATACGACACCTTCACGACACCTATACGACGACCTTACGACACTTATATGACACTTATACGACACCTCTACGAACCCTCTACGACACCTATACGACACCTTTACGACACCTATACGACACTTATACGGCACCTATACGACACCTATACGACACCTTCACGACACATATACGACGACTTTACGACACTTATATGACTCTTAAACGACACCGCTACGACACCTATACGACACATATACGACACCTTTACGACACCTATACGACACCTTAACGAAAACTATACGACACCTATACGACACCTATACGACTCCGTCACGACACCTTCACTACACCTATACGGCATCTATACGGCACCTATACGACACCTATTCGACACCTTTACGACACCGATATGACACCTTCACGACACCTATACGACACCTTCACGACACCTATACGACACCTATACGACACCAATACGACACCTATACGACACCTATACGACACCTATACGACACCTATACGACACCTATACGACACCTATACGACACCTATACGACTCCGTCACGACACCTTCACTACACCTATAAGACGAGTTTAGGACACTTATATGACACTTAAACGACACCTCTACGACACCTATACGACACCTATACGACACCTACACGACACCTTTACGACACCTATACGACACCTATACTACACCTTTACGACACCTATACGACTCATGTGAGTTTTTGCAGGTTTTATGCGAGATTTTGCCGGTTTAATGCGAGGTTTTGCCGGTTTCATGCGAGTTTTTGCCGGTTTAATTCGAGTTTTTGCCGGTTTAATGCGAGTTTTTGCCGGTTTCATGCGATCTTTTGCCGGTTTAATGAGAGTTTTTGCAAAAACTCACTCACCTTGAACCGGCAAAACATCACCTTAAACCGGCAAAAACTCACCTTGAACCGACAAAAACTCACATTAAACCACATTAAAGTATTTTGATTTTATATTTTGTTTTTATTAGTTTTTTAAGACTGTATAGCTTCACCTTCTCATTGACAATAAACTTAGGTCTACCCGTTCACCGTTAAACCAAGTACTGGTTCTGCAGTATAAATTCACCGCCTTTACCCATAAGAACGTTCCGGAACAGCACCCTATTTTCGATCTTTTTTTCTTTACTTGTTTGTTTCCAAAGTTGAGTTTTTGCCGGTTCAAGGTAAGTTTTTGCCGTTCGTTCAAGGTGAGTTTTTGCAAAAATACTTTTTAAACCGGCAAAAATTCGCATTAAAGCGGCAAAAACTCGCATAAAACCTGCAAAAACTCGCATAAAACAGGCAAAAACTCGCATTAAACCGGCAAAAATTCGCATTAAGCTGGCAAAAACTCGCATTAAACCGGCAAAAACTCGCATTAAACCGGCAAAAACTCGCATTAAACCGGCAAAAACTCGCATTAAAACGGCAAAAACTCGCATTTAACCGGGCCGCATGTAAGCAAAATCTAATATAAAATAAAAAAATCTAATATAAAATTTAATATAATTCAACGAACGCTGTTCGGTGATGCGGTATTATATTAAGTAGTTTTCCTTTGAGAAAACATGTTTGTATGAACTTGAATGATGTTGGATTATATTCAATTAATTTTGCTTAACAATAGTAAAAATTCATGAATGTGATGATGATGATGATGATGATGACACAAAACAAAAATAAACATTTCAAATCATCAAACTGAACAAGTTTCACAAAAAAGAAAAAAAAACGGCTGTTTCATACAAAACTGAAGTTGGTACCTACTGACTCGACTCAAATGTATGGGACAGCAGATTTTTTAAATTTTGTTATGACGTTGTGGTGTTTTGCTACACCCTGCATAATATACTTAAATAAGTTACATACTTTAGCGGGTCCTTTAGTTTAGATCAACAAACTAAAAAACATTTACGAATAAATCGCGAAATCGCGAAAAAAGGATCTCGGTAACGCATTTAAGTTCACCCCCTGTATAATGTGCGTATGGATTGAGGTGCCACATTTGCTATGGAAAAATGGATTATATGCCCATTTTGTAGGAAAAGACATCATTCATCAATGTATGGGCCGTCAGGCCAATTTGTGATATGCATGCATATGCATGTGATAGCTTTTATATACGCATTTTAATATAGACAAATATAATAAAAATACAAACCAATTGCTATAATAGCTACAAATAACGTCGTTTCGTGTTACAAAATATTTAAAGTAATATGATGACAGCTCGAAGTAATTACAAATAGCGCAGTTAGCAATATAAAAAAGCGATCTTTACTGTAGTAAAACTTCTTGGTTAATGATAGCGTCATCAAGGAGGTAATCCTCAAGGAGGTGAAACTACACATTACTTCCTTTATGGATAGCGCACTCTGAATTTTGCTCTGAAATGGCAATGGCTCTGAATCAAAGAGTACTTTCTCTGAATTATCCAGTGGAATTATCGGATGTTTTTGTTCGATTCGGCTGCGCTTTAGTTTTTCTGTTTTTCTGCTTTATACCTACTTATTAATGAAAGTGTGATACAGTTGTAGGAAGATAGCATTTGTGTTATTATTGTAGCAGTGTTAGTGGTAAAAGGACTGTGGGGTGTTGTGCATACTGAAGGTAGTCTGGTACATGGGTTGGGCACGATACCAGACAAATATTGAGCCTCTTGCTGCATATATCTGGATGATAAATAATTGTTAAAGAAGATGTGGAAAATGAATAATAATTATGTTTTTTAATCAAATACTGTTTTATTTCACCATTTACCTATACTAAAGGCTCCCCCACACAGTTGCGATTTTATCGAGCAATAATATCCCGGCGACTTTGTGACCGCGTCGCATTCTTTGCGTCGCATGTCCTAACTACTCCTACCACACAGGTGCGATTTTGCGATCAGCGTCACGCGTCCGCCCCACCAATGAGAATGAATAAGTATAGTCTGAGATAGACATACTTTTGGTAACTGTAGCTAGAAAGGCTTTCCTAAAAAGAAAGAGTTCCCTCACATGGAGACATTCCTGGCCTTAGGACCAGATCTTGGTTTAAATGTTAGTTTTGCTATTAAACCCAATCGTGTTCAAAAAATTAGAAGCCAATGCTGTACTGAAAATAAAAATTGTAAAATCTCAGCGATATTCTCGCTCGATGAAATCGCACCTGTGTGAGCGGGCCTTAATAGAGAATTAGACAATAAAACCTAAAAAAAAATTATGTCAATGTCAAGTGGTCAATGTCAAAATATGTCAATCAATCATAGACGAAGAATTTTTTGACAATCAATTTATTGTCAAGGCCTTCTTTTTTCAAAAAGTTTGTGACTACTTGTTCTGTGTTTTTTTCGCCATTTTTTCACATTTCGTAACTAAAATATCCAAATTCAATTCAAGATATCTCGTTTGTACCATAAAATATAACGTTTAAATAATCAGTTTTAGTAATATGAGTATGCGAACTATTATTCCCATATTTTTATAACGCTGTAGAAAAAGTTGGTAGTACAAAAATGGCCCGAGTTGGTGGTTGTCTTTGTAGATTTTGTAGGCCCAATTCTGGAATTTGTAGCAAAAGTATAAAGAAGTTACATGAACATAAAGGTGGCTCCTCACACCAGATGCATCTGGTGTGAGGTTACTAAACCTATGCATACTGTAACAGCACTATGGTGTTACCCTGTATTGCAATGCATGCATATGTATGTGTGCGTATGTATGTATATATGTATGCATTGTTATGCCATATTTGAATTCTCCTGCCTAGTGGTCCAGTATAACCCCCTGTGTAATCCGAACCCAAGACTCCGTCGAAGGGCTAGGCAGGAGGTTAAATTAATACCAGAAAGTTAAATCTATTCTGCATGCCCTCATTGTTGTTATTGTTGGTATTGTTATCGATAAAGACTTAAACTAATTTCTTTTAAAAAAATGTTGTTTTGTTTAAAAATTAAAATTGTTTTGTAGTCAAAAATTAAAATCAGACCTGTAACTGTACTTTTGAATTAGTTAACGTCACGCAGCAACTGTGGATCTCCCGCTAAACTCTTTAAGGAGTTTTGGAGAGAAATTGTTTATTCTAGATTATAATTTTTTTCTGTAAAAGTTAAATAAATTAAAAAAAAAAAAAAAAAAAAGGTGCCACCCTGGAACTCGGAAAGTACGTGATGAATCTTTTTGAAAATTTTGTAGGATTTAGTAGGAGTTGGAAAAAGATCCTACAAAAAAAACCAGCTCTCTACGACTAAAACTGAAAAAGCTACAATACTTTGATTGTGGCTCCTCACACCAGATGGCATCTGGATTGAGGTGCCACCTGTAACTCTGAAACTACGTGATGAATCTTTCTGAAAATTTTGTAGGATTTAGTAGGAGTTGAAAAAAGATCCTACAAAAAAAATCAGCTCTGTACGACTAAAACTGAAAAAGTTACAAGAGATACTTTGAATGTGGCACCTCACACCAGATAAATGCTTATAACTACATATGTACGTAATGGAATCCAAAAACGATGATGCCAATATTTAGTAGAAATTTCTACTAAATATTGACATAGTCAGATATCGCATATCATCAATACCTACAGAGCTACACGTTTTTTCAAAATTCCATATAAAACCATTCAGTAGGGTGTCCATGTAATAAATGAAACCATGAGACACATTTTTCTTCCAGCTGTTTTTTGCATTTTATTTAACACGTTTTTTTGCATTTTATTTACGTATATAATTATATAGGATACGAAACTCACGTCCGTATGTCATCTCGTTTCAAAACATTTCTACAATAAGGTAGGTACTTAGTACCAAGTTTCTTATTAGCGCAGCGTTCAGTTATAGCGAGGTCCACCTTTAGCAAACTAAATACTTCAGGATGGTGATGTTGGTACTGTCAAGTAGGTATCGCAAAAAGTCTGTCTACGATATATTTTCCCTTAGTCGCCTCGTAAAGTACCAACTGTTTAGTATTAAAAATGATTTCATAATAAAATATTTGCTCTAGTATTTTGTGAACTACCACAAATCAAGAAATGTATTTTTAGCATGTAAGTATTTTATTTTTATATGTAAGCATGTAAGTGTTTTATAATAAATATAAATATAAATTGGCATTTCATACATTTTTGGTCCGAATGTGAAAGTAAAAACCCGTAAACTAAAGACCCGCAATATCAGTTATACAAATGGCACCACTTTTAAAGCAAATTCAAGCAAAAGTCGTTCTTAACGTAAGGAAATAGCGGAGTCTTCCAGCTGGAGGTCTGGTGACAAAATGGTTCAAGACGGTATTTGTTTACTATTGACATTTCACTTATTCTTGCTCTTCTTCTTCTTCTTTCTTCCGCCCATTGGCGGTTGTCATAAGTGTGAATAGATGACAAGTAGTGTTGTTATGTCTTGCTTCATAATATTTATCTACCCTATCATCATCATCATATCAGCCGATAGACGCCCACTGCTGGACATAGGCCTCCCCCAAAATGGGGGGATTTGCCATAATCGCCACGCTTAATCTTCTATCTACCCTATACTATATCTAAATCTATGGGGGCTCTGAACGGCATTAGTGCGAAAAGTTGCACTCGGGGTGCACTCTGGGGCGTAGGTTCTGAACGCAGCCCTGGGACAGGCTGGTACAATAAGTACGGCAAATAAGGCCTTACAGCCTTTTCTTCAGAATTGAAATTTCTTTGGTGAAAATAATTTATGTTTACGTCTTCTACGTAATTTTCTTTAGTCATGTCCAAAAAGATCTATGTCTTTAGCGTTATTTTTATAATATAATTTAGTTAGTTTACTTCTTCCCTTTTCGTAAAATGCATGTTATTTCGGGAAAAAAATTATGCTCGTATTTTTTTTAATGTCCGTCTGTCCGTCCTGGATGGATTAATCACGCCGACAAAGTGGTAAAATAAAATCTTAAAATATTTTTTTAGGGTACCTCCCCTACACGTGAAGTGGGGATGACACCAATATCTTCTAAGTTATAGGTAAATTATAACTTAAAAAATGTACCTAACAGAAGTGTGTCTGTACCATAAAGTTATTAATATTATACCTACAATCTTTATGGTCTGTTTATTTATGTACATTGATGATATAAAAAGTTACTTTATGGTTTTTAGCTCTGGTTTTTAGGTGTCCCTGATTACAAATCACTAATTTTCGTATTTTTGTCCGTCTGTTCCGTGTGTTTAGTTAGTGGTCTGTTTGTTTGTTTGTAACAGCATCACGCAGAAACTACTGAATCGATTTTGATGAAAGAATTTTTCGTTTGATGGCTTATGTATGATGTGTCTTAAAATCTGGTACCACCTATATAATTTGTGCGGACGAAGTTGCGGGTAAAGGCTCGTTTTTTTAGGGTTCCGTATTCAAACAAGGAACCCTTACTTTCGTCCATTCTGTCTGTATACTCCACAGAACATTATAAGAGGGGTTAGAAATGCAAAGTAGCGCTTTTGCTCCGGAGACGGCTGTCGCCACTTGTCTTCCCACTCACTCTGCTACAATCACTCATGCCCTCTCGCTCGCACCACGCCACGCGAGTATGGTGTTATGCAATGTGGCAACGCGTTCCACGCCTACACCAGATGCATCTGGTGTGAGGAGCCACCTTTATGTTCATGTAACTTCTTTGCACTTTTGCTACAAATTCCAGAATTGGGCCTACAAAATCTACAAATTTCCTACAAAATGGGCATATAATCCATTTTTCCATAGCAAATGTGGCACCTCAATCCATACGCACATCCTGTATAAAAAGTTTAGGTTTCATTAAGTACTCTTTGGTTTCATTTGAAAATAAGTAAGGATGTATGTAATAATGATGATGATTGAATAAATTCATGTTCGGTTATATTGAGTAAAAATTATTTATTTAACGAATGTTCGAGGGGGCGAAATCGAGCCTAACTCATTGACTGTCTCAAACTCCGATACTAGATTTTGCAGACAAAATCCACTATGGAAGTTTATTGACCGTCTTCAACTCCGATAGTGGATTTTGTTGCTTTGGCAACAAAATCCACTACGGGAAAACTCCGATAGTAGGTTGTGCTGACAAAGTCCAGTATGGGAGTTTATTGACCAATCAGAGCCCGTCTTCAAAACTCGCATAGTAGATTTTGTTGACAAAACCCACTACGGGAAAACTCCGATAGTAGATTTTGCTGACAAAGTCCACTATGAGAGTTTATTGTCAAAAACTCCCGTAGTGGATTTTGCTTACATGCATCCCGGAACCCGTAGCTCGTAACATTTGGTGTCAGACGTATGGGATTGGAGTAAGATGCCGCTGGTGCCAAAAGAGTTAAAGGGTGTCACCACCCGGGCCATGTCGGAAGCGCGGCAGGAAGGTGCGGCCCCTGTTACTGAGGTGCAGCGAACCCCAGAGAGAAGACCTGAGGGGGGTGAGGTGCAGCGCACTTCAGAGCAGAACCCAGGAAACTTCCTCTATCAAATCCAGTGCATGATGGAAGAACAAGCTCGTCGTCAGGAGGAACAGGCAGCTCGCCGCCAGGAGGAACAGACTCGCCGTCAGGAGGAGCAGGCTCGCCGCCAGGAGGAACAGGCTCGCCGCCAGGAGGAACAGCTGCGCGCACTGAAAGAGGAGCAGGCTCGCCGCCAGGAGGAACAGGCTCGCCGCCAGGAAGAACAAATGCGCACGATGCAGGAGGCGCTTCATAAAGATATCACGAAAGGCTTGCGGCAGGCAGTAGAGAGAGTCGAAGCTGTAGAAGGAAGGCTGGATCGCGTGGAGGGTGAGTTTGCCAAAATCCGGCGAGAGGTTGAACAGAGCAAATCTCATAGCCGTGTCGCTGCTGTTTTTGACTCACCTATGCAACCAAAAGGTGTGAAGACTCCGGTTTACGATGGACTGACGTCATGGCCCGCCTTTAAGCTACAATTTGAGACGGCGATTATTTTTGATTGCCAGCGCCGGCAACAGTCTCCAGAATCAGAATTTTCGAAATAATGCCGGAAATAACAAGCTTAAGTTCGAAGCCAGGGAGTTGGTGATTTTGAGAGGTGAGATGTGCTTGCTTGGCGAGAGAAGAAGTATATGTTCTCAGGACTTTCTACACGTACCGGGATTAGTCTAGAGATTCCTGCTAATACAAATTCCGTTGTTTTTTCTACAGTCTACAATGTACTAATTTTTTTTTTGTTATATTGCTGGCTTCCGGAGCTTCTAGATGAAACATTTATTAAATGTTGTGTGAACTTTGAAAAAAACACCCGCGTTGCGCCGACCGATTTTGCCCGGCGCGCCGTCGCCGGCAAATTTGAGGTCGGCGCCCACCTCTACTTAAAACTAGGAAACTATATTAATAGTGGAATTAATGGGTTAGTTCATAGTTATACTATTAGTTATGCAATATAACAAAATGGACAAAAAAAGGTCCTATTTGTTGTTATACTGCTCAAGATAACTTATTGGATTCGAAAAAAAACAAAAGAGGTTTGTCCATGTAGTTATACCTACATATAAACTTTGCAGATGGACTAGGGATCAAAAAGTAGGTACAAGAGGTCAATATCCTTATTTACTTTCTTTATAACTTTTAACTAAGTAATTTTCGACGAAAAGTTCCAGTAATTAAGCCGTAGCATGATGCTCGTGATAAGGCTATATCACGCCTTTTATCTCGTTCGTTCGCGCCGAAATATAAAGAGCGCTATATCACGCTGCCATACTACGGGCGCAGGAATGAATATAACTGATTGTGATATTGATTGGTGATGAGGATCAGAACAAAAAACACGTATTTTATAACAATAAGTATATTACAGGTTTGCTTATTCTTAAAAAATTATACCATAAATTCATAGTTAGTTGTATATTGTACAAAGAAATGTGTATTATTTACAAATTCCATAGAAAGTTTTTAAAATGTGGTCCGTGGCCTGGTATACTGATCACAATTGATTACAAACTTTATTACAAGTGTGGTAAGTAACAAGTGTGGTTCAATGAGCGTTTTTCTTTTTTTTTTTCAATGTAGTTCCT
Organism: Agonopterix subpropinquella; assembly: GCA_922987775.1. NCBI lineage: Eukaryota > Metazoa > Arthropoda > Insecta > Lepidoptera > Depressariidae > Agonopterix > Agonopterix subpropinquella. The sequence goes on along the minus strand of OV277695.1, from coordinate 12,321,988 downwards.
AAAAATCTCGACAGATGACATGTTTCATCGCATGATCGCATGTGCATGTGCATGTTTATCGCTCCATAGAGACCGTAGAAAGAGAAGGTACTAGATGGTAGCACGTGTCTAGTCATATTCACTCAATAAGAGAACACATAGCAAATTCGCTCTAGGTAAAAAAGGAGATCGCTACCTTATTGCTGTCCTTATCGGCGTAACCACTTTTTTATACTGACTCCACCTGGCTCCAACGAAGTCACTTCATATAAATTGTATAGGATTTTATGACTATCGCTATCTCATACCCGGTTAAACTGACATTCCGTCTACCAGCGTAAGCGAAAGATTCTTTGTCTATGATAGAGACGTACGCGAGATCCTCGCTCATTATGCGTTAACGTCTTAATCAGTGGCTCTTACCAAATCAAGAAGTTTAAAGTTATGTAGGTATAATTTATCTATGAGTTTAAAATACTTACTGAGATGGAGATTGCATTACAAACATTTTTTGAAGCAAGAATCGTCATTGACGTCACTGATGTTTCCCATCTCATTTCCTCTTTACGTGCAGTTGTCATTCTAAGTATCTGTAGGTATTTTAAACTTCTTGTACCAAATTTAGCTTTAGCAACGCGAGCGTAAGATGCGTCGCTATTATTTTGGCGGAGTATTCATATTTCCACCCTTCAGTATCGCAGTAGAACTAATATATTACAGCTCTTCAAGATAATTTTGGATTTACATCTAAAATACCCGGACCCCTCAAAACATTTAGTCCGAGATCCGACCGTAAAATTATGCACCTATTCCTTAGGCGAACGAAATGTAATTCTAGTGTATGTTTATACAGGTGTTAATTCAACGCCACCAAGTTGTCTAAAAAAATCTTGCCGCAAGTGCCTTTTCCATTATAATTTTTGGTATAACTTTTTCCACGTGTTTGTTAGGGAAGTGAATGAGGTGCCATCCGAAGGAGACTGGTCTAAAGTACTTTAAAAACTAGGGTTGCCACCTCTCAATCTGCCGCAACTATAGGGTTGCCAGGTCCAAATATGTCATTTTTGAATCTGGCAACCCTAGTCTTGCGGCAGATTGAGAGGTGGCAACCCTAGTTTTTAAAGTACTTTAGATCAGTCTCTTTCTGATGGCACCTCATTCACTTCCCTAACAAACACGTGGAAAAAGTTATACCAAAAATTATAATGGAAAAGGCACTTGCGGCAAGATTTTTTTAGGCAACTTGGCGGCGTTGAATTAACCCCTGTATAAACATGCACTAGAATTACATTTCGTTCGCCTAAGGAATAGGTGCATAATTTTACGGTCGGATCTCCGTCTAATTGTGAAGTTATAACTAAGTCTCTCTCGGGAACTATTGTGCGATTCGCGGCATTTTCAGGGTTGGTAATATGTGGGTTTTTTATAACGTTTAGTTTTTATGATCATTCTTACAAGTCATGTTCTAACCAGTGTGCCGTTTCAATTATATTATGAAGTTACCAATTATTATACAAAGATACAGTCGAGAGCACGTCAAACTCGACACCTTGGACTTCGTACTATTCTTATGCTGATCGTATAAAAAACAATATCGCAAGAATATAGCACTTCAAGGAGGGTTCCGTAGTCAAACAAGGAACCCTTAAAATACTTTCGTCCATTCTGTCTGTCTGTATGCCCCACCTCAATAATTCGCTAATTTTTGCACCTATTGAATCAAAATTTAGTATGAAGTTGTAGTTAGGAAGGAAACAACTTTTTTTACCCGAAACGAGTCCGACATGCTCTTAGCCGGTTTTTAAAATACGAATCAGTCTCGGCGCACAATCTAACGAATGGACTGTGTCCCAGGCTCGGTATAGTGTCTCTTGTACAGGGTGTAACAAAACACCCTAATAATACTTAAGGGGGTGCTTCAGACCATCAAACTGAACAACTTTCACTATGGGCCAACATCGGGAAGAAATAAAAAAAATCTGCTGTCCCATACATTTTAGTCGAGTCGGTACTACAGTTTTGTATGGGATAACTGATTTTATTTATTTTTTCTCGATGTTGGCTCCATAGTGAAAGTTTGATGGTCTGAAGCACCCCCTTAAGTATTACTAGGGTGTTTTGTTACACCCTGTATTCTCATTTAACTACACTTTCTATATAATAAAATGATTGATAAAGATAATATAATATGCTAGCTTATAATTAGAACCACAACCCATCTTCTGCTTCTTCTTCGCTGTCCGTGACTTGGAGATCGTCTTGAATCGCAGGGTCCGCCTGTGAAAGTTATCGTTCTGTATAATAATATGTTGTGATTTTTAGAATTTACATATACATACATACATATTCTCACGCCTGTCTCCCACCGGGGTAGGCAGAGACAACGGAACGCCACCTGCTACGATCCTGACATACCTCTCTAGCTTCCTACATTAGAATTTACATATACAGGGTGAAATTGATATCATTAGCATCCTTTTAAACTAAGAGTCTACCCATCAAACTGAACAACTTTTACTATGGGAGCCAACCGATCGGAGCAAAAAAAAAAACTGCTGTTGCATACATTTGTGTGTCGTAGGCATTGCAGTTTAGTATGGAACAGCTGATTTTTTTTGTTGCTCCGATCGGTTTGCTTCCATAGTAAAAGTTGTTCAGTTTGATGGGTAGACTCTTAGTTTAAAAGGATGCTAATGATATCAATTTCACCCTGTAGTATAGAGGTGGATGGTTAATATAAAGCAAGACATAAAAACGCTACTTGACATCTATTCACACTTATGACAAATGTCCTTTAGAATAAGCGAGATGTTAATAGTATACAGACAGATGCCAACTTGAAACCTTGGCGCGGCGGATCCAGACTGATATTACCGGTCTATCCTTGCAAACTCAAGGTGTTAGGGTATATTATACTGCTGTGATTTTATCGGAAAGTAACTTTTTATCAGAAAGTTAATACGAATGTTTGTGCCCAAGAAGTGTGTGTGGGGGAATTATAATCATTTTCCAAATTTTCAGACCATCCACCTGAACAACTTTTACTACTAGAGAAAACCTGAAATCACAAAAAATTCAATAGCTCTTCCATACTAAACTGCAATGCCTGCTCGACTCAAATGTATGCAACAGCAGCCTAGTTAGTACGCCAACAGAATAAATAGGCTAAGTGCGATAGTAGGCATCCCGCTACGAAATCCAAGTCTTTTATCTCGCTCGTTTGCGCGCGAACAAACGAGATAAAAGACGTGATATAGCCGTATCACGGCTATCGCAGGTTGGCGTACTAGCTAGGCAGATATTTTTCTTTTCTAGTTTGATGGTCTGAATTACTTCTGAAAATTTGGAAAGTGATTAAAAGATTCTAGTACTTATATCGATGTCTAGTCAATATAATACTAGACTAGATTCTGGTACTTACTTTAAATGGGACTACATAATCT